>OZ010800.1:57074263-62776763 GCA_963932465.1 Maratus speciosus
ATTTTATTTTTTTTTTTTTTTTTTTTTTAACGAAATTCAACGATGTTCTTTACTTTTAGAAGAATTTTTATTTGAAAAGGTAATCGAAAGGCATAAAATCGTTAAAAATTTAAAAAGTTACAAAATGGGTAGGCGCAAATTATCCGATGTGGAAAAATCCAAAGCCAAAGAGCGACGCCGAAATGAAAATCGTCTTGCAAAGCAAAGAGCGAGGTCTTCAACTCATTATGTAGGCCAGGGTTGGCGAACCTTTTTATAGTCGCGTGCCAATTTTTTTTTTCAAAAAATATTTTACTTGACCTTGACGTGCCAACTAAAAAACAAATTTAGTGGACTGAAATATAATGAATCAAAACTACTTGAAAATTACTTATTAGGATATTTTCTAAAAAGAATAACATACATGTAAATATTACACTGCAATAATTATAGAAGCAATTATATTTTACAAATTAATTAAAAACATAATATGATTAATTGTTGTATCTTGGATGAAAAATAATATGTTCATGTTCGGTTAATCTCAACAGAATGCAAACTAAATTAATTTATATGGCAACCACTCTGTTTGATTTTTTATATTCTTAATTTGCGAAAATGACAGATATAAATAGTAGAAAAAATTATTTAAATTGAAAACAGGCAGTTTATTTAAATAGTTCTGAAATTAATTTCAAGTTTCCATAATTTACCATCGGTACTAATCTTTCCTTTTTGATTGTTTTCAAATATTTTCTTTGTTTGATAAATTTTCGAAACCATATTGAATAAGATTAAAATTCTTCAATTTGCAATTAATCGAATTTAGAATCTAATCAGATCATCTAAGTTCGTGTATTTTGTGCAAAATCCTTGTATACTCACTTAGAGACATAATCAACGCCGCGCCGTGCCAAAATTATTCTTTGGCGTGCCAAAAGTGGCACGCGTGCCATAGGTTCGCCGACCCTGATGTAGGCCATGAAAATCGAGGTCTTCAACTGATTATGTAGCCCATGAAAATCGATTACAGAATAAAAGACGAACGCGAAAAAGGAAACAATCTAATGTTTAATCGATTGATAGTAAAAGGCCATGTCTCGAGGGGCTCCAATCCACTAGCCACAGCGTTTTACAATTGGTCGATTCTAACCGGGAAAAATTCCAAATGGTCTCATAAATTCCAATTTTTTTTTATTGTCAAAATATTTTTAAAATCTATGCTTAATTTAATATTTTATGTGCTAAAACCTGATGAACTGTGAATAAGATTTTAACACTTCATATAAATAAACTATATATTTTAGCAATATTTTGAGAACTAAGAAAAAAGAGATATGCTGTAAGAAGAGTAGACAGAAAAAAGGAGTTAAAAACATTAATTTCCCGTGGTGAAAGTTTAAATATGCATCATGCACCCATAGACTTAACATCAGTGAGGAGGATTCAGAAGCTCAGTGTCTCCCACTCTTAAGAGGCCACACTAGTCACTCGAAAAATGTCGAACGCTAATGTTAAGTCTATGGAAATTTCGTTATTTTCTAATTTCTCACTCAAATTTTAATATTTTTGAATGATTTTTTTTTTTTTGCATAGGACAGCTGGGGATGATCTACAATCGGGCTAGTTTTTACTTCTTCGATTTTAGTTATAATTTATATATATATATATATATAATAGGATAGTTTCAATTTCGGAACCGGCTCCGAAAGTAATAAAAAAATTTTTTAAGAATCTGAAACCGAAATCGAAAAAGTGAAAACTGTCCCAGTTGTAGATCTTTCTCAACTACCCTATGCAAAAAAATCATCCAAAAATATTAAAATTTGAGCGAAGTATTTGAAAATAACACTCCCATAGACTTAGCATTAATGTTTTTCTTTCTTCCCGTGACTGAAGTGGGCTCTTAATATCTATTTTTTAGATAGCCCACTAATAACAAAAAGCATCTTTATGTGAACAATATCAATTATATATTCAAATAGAGTTTTGAAATTTAATAAAAGGTATACTTTCGCATTAGCCGCAGATTCTTTATAGTTATTGTAAAAATCGGTAATTTCACTAACAGTTTTCAAATAGGGTAATTCCGGGAGAGTCGTCGCATCCGGGATAGATGCCACACCCCTTGTATTTCTTGTAATTATCAATAGATGGTCGTCAAACACACAGTATAGGTGCGCAATGAGATCATTTTAACCAGTGTATAGCGTGAATCCCATTTCGATGTTTACTCGTAGAAGTACAATCCTTATTTTGACGTAAGTGCATGATTTCACCGTCCAAACTTTTAAACACGTTATTTTTAAATACTTTTCATACACTAATTATTAAATGCATGCACGATTTCGAAGTCAAAACTAAGTGTAGCGTTTGTATAGAGTACTGTGTGTATGGATACGGCATTCCCCTTAGCGATAGCAGGTAACTGTGATGGTTGACGTCTACACCATGCAAAATGGGATACATGCCGCATTGCAATTCCGGTATACATGCCGCTGTTTCTTTTGTACGGGATGATTAAGTGTTATTAACTTTTCCTTTTCTTTTTGCACAGACTGACCATGTTACGCATGTTATCAAGTTTACTAAAACCAAAGGAGAAAAAAAGAGAAATAAAAAGTAAGAAAGGCAAGAAAGATGCAAGTCAAGATAATAATGAAAATTTCGATTACGCATAACGCAGACATTCTTTGCAAGGAATGTTTATAAAACTACTCCTAAAAAAGGGAAGTGTAATTGGCTTCGTTGCATCATGTGTCAAATGTAGTTACATAAAGACTGTACTTTATCGACACTTTTTCTGTAGATTGTAGTCGAAAAAACATGTCTCTTAACCCATTCGGGACCATAGGTGCATATAAGCACCTTCATAAAGAGTATATAAAAAAATTTCTGGCACCAGTAAAAAAGAAAAGTAATATTTGCTTTCTTTAATTAAAGCATTTTCATGATTATTTAAGTAAAAGTAACTTCTTTTAAAAAAGAGGTGCGAACCGAATAAAATTTGTGTAAAATCCACCGGTCCCGAAAGGGTTAACAGATAAATTATGTAAACACAATTTTCCTTTTTTCTTTTCCCTCTTTACTACATTGATGTTACGTTGTTGCTGAAATAACAATTAAAATTTAATGTAAAAAAGTAAGTCGATAATTTTAATGGTGAAAGTAGGCAAACAACTATTAATTTGAAACTACTAATAAGTTTCATTGTACTCATTTAGTTTCATTTTGTTATTACATCGTTAATTCTAGTCCAGATAGAATTTTTTTTTTAATATTTTTATTTATAATTTCATTCTGTTCTTATTAGAAGCGCGGCATAACTACCGCACAAGTGCGGCGTCTCAGCCTGACTGCACGGGTGACGCGCCGCAGTGTAATGTTTTAGAAAAAAAATTGTTAAAAAATATTAATTATTTGTTTTGAATTTTTTGTCGCAGTACACGCGTTGTATATTTAACATGAAATAGCACAGCATGATTTTTTTAATTTTATGTCCACCATGGGACTTTATACACGAATTCAAAAAAATGTGCGGCATAAATCCCGGAATTACTCTAATTGCATTTGAAAGTACATTTTTTTGTCAATGCGACGGTGTAAAAATTTAAATTTTGCAATGTTTAAACGATATTAAAATCCCGATAAATTCAACATTTATTGTTTAGCTCATTGCCGCAGAATTGTCAGAATTACTCACAGACATGTCTTTGCTTTGTAATATAAATGCTTTTAAAATTTAAAATATCAGGAAATTGACACACAGTTTTCAAACAAATTGCATTTGACAGTACATATTTTTTCCTATTCGACAGTGTAATAATTGTAATTGTGAAATGTCTATAAGATAATAAATTTCTGATAAAAACAAAATCAATTGTTTAAATCGCTGCCATTGTCGATATGGTCAGCCTTTCTGGCGAACATTTTTTGCTTGGTTATATAGATATGAAGAGAAGCGTTCTATACCAAATTTTATACATCGAGAAATCCTTTGCGAAAATGCTTATATTAATTTATCTTTAGAAAATATAATTCAAATTATTATTGTAGGATTGGTATTAATATTAATTTCTACATTTTAATACTTTGATTAAATAAATAGCAAAATGTTTTATAATAAAATTAATGTAAAGATAAACATTTCAACTTTGCACAAATACTTCAAAAAAAATAAACTTTTGTAATTTCAATTACAACAAAAAATGACTCTTCCACAGTTATGTTATACAGAAGAAAATACACAATCCCTACAAATATACTTACATAAATCAGAGAGATGTTGATAACCAAATATTACGGAAACAGAAAAATAATCGGAAGTTTTCGGTGGTAATATCAAATAACACTTTAAAGATCTGTTAAATACTCATTGAGCAGAATAAAATAATAGACAAATTATATTTATTAGCTTCAGTAAAGATTTAGAAACAACTTTTTTTAACACTTTCCAACAAAGTTGAAAAGTGCTTATGACTTCGGTTTGTCTGTCCATCTGTCCGCGCAATAACTCTCGTAAATATGCACGGATTGCCCTGAAATTTTTTGATGTTATTTACCTTTACCATAGCAGGAAACCTATTTCAAATGAAGTTTGTAGCATGTTTTGTTTATTTACAGGGACATTCAAAAGTTTTCCGTTACATTACGGCCAATGGGAAAAAATCGTTCCAAATGAATTTTAATGACGATACACCCTTTCAAAAATAATAAAACTGATATGGAGTTATGAAGTTATGAAGTGCACTAAAATATGAATTCTGTAGAATATGCGGTGCAAAGAATATTTATTATTCATTTACAGGACCACACAAAAGTTTTCCGTTACATAATGGTATAGGGGGCAATTGTTTGCGGCTTCCTTTAATTATGTTAAACTGTTTCATACATAATGAAAATTTTACACGTCGGTGAGGCTTACTATAATTTATTCCATGTACAATACGAAGTGCTTAGCATTTACAGGACTACGCAAAAGATTTCAGATAATATGTTCTATTCAAAGTGCTGTATAACAGCGGTGATGGCAGGAAATGCATTTGTAATTATGATATATGCTTTTAAGTTTCACTATATTTTTGCATACTATATGGTGTGTAAAAATACTATAGATGATATACAGGGCTACATAAAAGAATTCGTAAAGGTTGCTGAGTATGAGCTTAAATTGCTTAAAACTGGTTTTTAAATGTGTTATGCATTTTTACACTGAATGGCATTTAGTTTACTAAAAAATGGTCGTAGAATATAGATTAAAATGATATACAGGGCCACAAAAAGAAATGAATACGTGGCCGTCTATGGATGAAAATTTCTGGGAATGTGATTTCAATAGTTTTAAGAGTGTTTTAGTTTGAATTAAATTTTAGCTAAATAGTGGAGTGTAATAAAGATACTAGGAAAACTACAGGGCTGAAAAAAAGTATTTAAGTATGTTTCCATCGATAAGCAGGGATGTAGTGGAAGTGTATACGGGGGTATATGCCGTATACCCTCTGGAGTTTTTTAAGGAACACCTTATACCCTCTGTTTCTGAAGAAAGCTATAGTATATATACACTAGGGTGTGCCATCTGCCTTGAGCGTATACTGTCTGCTTAGAGCGTATACCCTCTGTTTCTTTTTTTACGACTACTGTCTATAAGTATAAATTTCTGAAAGAGAAATTTCAACCTCTTATGCTTTTCCTTGCTAAACTAAATTTTCCCATTATATCGTATATATATATATCAACCTACAGATGAAATACAGGGCTGTTCAAAAGAATTAGAATACGTATTTGGCTATGGAAGGTAACTGCTGAAATCAGATTTTTAAATGTTTTATCTGTTTTCTAAAATGTTTTCTTAGTTATCTTATTTAGCTTATTTCCCTAAATAACGAAATTTTGTTAAAGATTTCAGGCAATGTTGGAAAGTGTTTCTTAATCTATGCTTAATGCATGATTTTTCTTTCTTGTTAAGAACTATAATTATGTTTAAATATATTTAAATAGGATTATATTTAAATACATACTATATTACCAGATAAAGAAAGCTAAATCCAGAAAAAAATCCAGAAAAACTGAATATAAATGATAATATTTAAGTATCTTTTAACTCCGAGAAGTAAAAATTTAGATTCATAAATATTCTCTGCCTTGATAATATTTATTACAAATTTTTTTATAATTACATCTGCTAGTTACTCTGATTTATTTTCTCTACAATTTTTCATGAAAAAATAAATGTGCATAAAAATGACTAGTGCCCTGTTAGACTAAAGAAAAACAACTGTGTTGCGGAATCTGCCTTAAAAAGAAAATTGAAACTGACGTTGAAAAATCTGTATTGAGTAAGGGAGCTTTAATTCTATTTTTTAAAACTGTTCTTAAATGTCAGAATATGGTATCTTTGATCTCTTTATTATTTAGTGTTTAGCACCTTTTATTTCGTTTTGTAAGGTGCAATTTTGCTTTATATTTTAACCTATTTATACCACTTCCGAAATTGTGCGTGAAATTCATATGCAGGTTCAGTTTTCCCAATTTAGCAAGTTTATCTATACAGAAACTTTGAAAATTGACATTCGCTTTATTTAATCACGGTCTTGTATTTTATTGTGAACATCGCTCGGACCGACGTCACGCTTATGTCTTTTTGACTTAAAATGAAATTGTTTGGCACGACAAAAGTAAATTAAAATCCGTAAGTAAACAAATAACGTATAACTCATAAGCACCGTAATTTTTATAATTACATCTGCTAGTTTCTTCTGTAAGTCCCATGATGGAGGAGTTTGATAAATTTAAAAATACATGTTTTATAAAAAAAGATAAATCAAAAACAAAATTGTTTCTCATATATTATCTTATCAAATTTTCAGATGAATTTTTCTTAAGCTGACGCAAAAGATAAATCGCCAAATATTGTTTCAACTGCACTATTCCACATTGAATACATTTTTAAACATTATGAACATCCCCTTTGATGTTTAAATTAAATATTTTCGTTGTATAATATTATCATTCCTCAAAACTGCTTGTCTTTTTTTCTTTTTCTTTTCATTCTTTTAAAGAATACTGCTATTAGTTTTTTCTTTTGTTTTACGAAGCATATAGCAGTTTCAGTTCTTTCATCAACGATAATGGTCGCCAAAATATAACCAATGGTAACATTTTCGTCCAAAATAACAGAACTTTCCATCATAATTTTATAACTAATTTACATAGAACGATATTTTATATATTAAACCTTCCCTGAAACATTAACTATCTACTAGTGCAAATTCCCTCAAAATCCATTCACCAGAACTCTAGTTATAAGCAGCCGGAACGAAATTTCTATTTGTATTTTATATATATAATAGATTATACATATATTACCAGATAAAGAAAGCTCAATCCAAGAAAAATATAAAACAAACATATATTTCAGAAAATGTACAAGGAATAAATGTTAAAACTGCCGATAAATGATAATATTTAAGTATCTTTTAATGCCGAGAAGTAAAAATTTCGATTCATAAATATTCTTCTGAAGGCCCTTCTTATTTATTTTCTCTACAATTTGTCATGAAAAAATAAATGTGCATAAAAATAACTTTTTCCCTTTTAGATTAAAAAAAAAAAAAAAAAACTGTTTCGTAATCTGCGTGAAAAGAAAATTGAAACTGACGTTGAAAAATCTGTATTGAGTAAGTGAGTCTCTATTTTTTTAAATTGTTCATACATGTCAGAATCTGGCATCTTTCATCTCTTTATTCTTTACAGTTTAGCACATTTTATTTCTTTTTGTTAGGTGTAGTTTTGCTTTATATTTTAACTTATTTATACCACTTCCAAAACTGTGCGTGAAATAGATATGCAGGATCAGTTATCCCATTTGAGCAGGTTTATATATACGGAAACTTTTAATAGTTATATTCGATTTATTTACTCACTAAATGTCTGTCGGTAAATAAAGAAAAATCCCTATTCAAAATTTCTGGAATGAATTCAGAAAATCTTAATATAAAAATCCACTAAATTGACAACGCTGTGCAGGATATTTCATAAAAGATTTCTTAACTTTAAAATTTAATAATTCATTGTTAAACTAAGTTAATATTTGCTATATATATATATATATATATATATATACAGGGTGTTTCACTACTAGAGCGACAAACTTGCAGGAGGTGTAGGGGACACAGAGACCACTCGTAATCACAAAGCAATGCAGGGTCGAAATTGAAATGCTAAAGCGATAGAAGGTAGTTAGTGCCTGAACCATCGTGATAGCAAATTGACATTTAAAGACCATAAGCTTAAAATAAGTTATGATTTTCCTGATAATGAAGTTCAGCGAAGGCTTGTCATTTCTGCATCTTTGTTTATCCTCCGGCTTATCAGAGGAAGTAGGGGCGTTTTGAAATGACTTATCTTCGTTGCTACTGCGAACTTTCGACGGATGTACAATGTATTTTATAACATCCTAGATTCAATGCGGTGTCCACGTTACGAAACTTCGGTGCAACTTCATTATATGAAAGTCGTGACTTATTTAAGCGTATGGTCTTTAAATGTCAATTTTCGATCACGATGATTCAGCCCCTAACAACCCCTCTATCTCGTTAGGATTACATTTCAGACCCTGCAGTGCTATGTGATTCCGAGCCATCTCGGTGCCCCCTATACCTCTTGCAAGTTTGTCGGTCTGGTAGTGAAACACCCTGTATATATGCATACCGGGTGTCCTAAAAAGAACTGACTGATTTTAAAAATCAATAACTTGCGAACGGTGACAAACATTTAAAAAATTCTTTCAGGAGGGATATGCATGAGGTCAAAAGTTTTTTACAGTGATTTTCCATTGTAGTTGGAATTACAATCAATAGATGGCGCTGCGATCAATAGACGCTAAATTCAGTCTCGTTTTTTGATACTTCGGGAACAACTCAATACATTTTTATCTCCTTTTTCTGCATGGAAGAAGAGAAAGGCTAAAAAATCGAGCCTGTATTTAGCGCCTATTACTTACAGCGCCATCTATTTTTTGTAATTAGAACTAAAATCGAAAATAACTGTAAAAAAACTTTTGACCTTATACATATCCCTCCTGCAAGAATTTTTTAAATATCTGTCACCGTTTGCAAGTTATTGAATTTTAAAATCAGTCAGTTCTTTTTAGGGCACCCGATATATATATTTATATGTGTGTGTGTAAAATCACAAGAAACAGTAGCTATAAAGAAAGCACAATAAATAAATTTATTATGAGCATGAAGAATAATTTCAGTGTACAAAATTCCAAATTACAATATTATTTACAATATTATACACAGTACAATATCTTCCTGGTTTCTACCAAAGATTTAAATATAAATTGAAATTCCAAACCTTCCGTAAAATTAAAAAACATAGTATCTAAGAAATTATACCCAATAGAACTAAATCAGTTATCAAGGTATATGAAATACCTTTCACCAAAGAAGATGGAACAGTGCAATTTTATATAGGAATTATAAACAGAAAGCTTAAAATTAGGATAAAAAAAACATGTAGCAGACATCAAATACAACAAGAAAACTACAGTTTTAGCCAGACTGTATAACAAAGAACCTTTACAGATTAATTTAAAAAATAGTAGAATAATTTATCCATCAAGATCTTATTTGCCATCCATCAACAGAGAATCAATAGAGATCATCTTACGCAATGAGAATATTTGCAATGATTCAGCATCCATGGAGCTTCCTAAAATTTGGAAAGAAATGCTATACAGAATAATGAAACAATAATATCGAAATAATTCACGTTCACAAATTTCCATTTTTAATATTGCAATATTGCAGTTCATTTCATTACGCATGCATTAGCGTGATTTTTGTTTACCAGTTTTCAATTTAAAATTATTTGCGAAAATATTTATGTCATTATAGATCTTTAGAATGTTGCCGTCAGAGCAATGGAGCATGTCGATCTGAATCAATAAAAGTATTTATTTGCCTTTTAAAAGTATTTTTATCGTTTTTAGCAAATGTTAAGTTAGTCTGTTGTTTAAAGTTATTTTCATATATAGTTTTATAATTCATTATTGATTAATGAATATAAATTGGAATAAGTAATATGTTTATCCAATAGCTGTTTAATTTTGTATATGGTAATTTTTAAGACAATTTTGATGTTCGTCTACAGATGGCGGTACTCTGTCTCAAATTGTAAGGATGCTGAAACAGCCTTCAAAATTTCAAAATACAAATATTTTTAAGTATTTCAACAACTAAATAGAACGAAAAAAATTACATGATGCAGCTGTACACGTTCGTTTGAGTCTTCTTCGAGTTTGAAACAGCACCGCGCCATCTACTTATGAAAAAGTGAACTGTTTTTTTCATTTACTCTACATAAAAACTATGAGTAATCGAATAAACACGTCATTTATTTTACATTTATATTTATTCAATTTTGAAGTTAAAGAGTCCTTTGTTAAGGGGTCTCAGGACTCTTAAAGCTCTAAAATTTTCGAAATTTTAATTTTCTTAGATGTTAAACTTCTATCTTTTCAGAAAATTTTGATGTACTTTTTTTCTTTGAAATTCCTATTATAACAGAAGTTATGGCTTTTAGAATTATACCCGCTCAATAGCTGAAGCGGCGTTTCCGAAACTTTGAAGCCATTTTTCTCCAAATGATGTTTTGCACTGTAAAAAAAAATCCGCAACGTTCCTGAGAAAAAATGGGCAGCTGAGTTGCCCATTATTTCCAAGAAACATTTCTTGAAAATGACTGGAACTTTACTGTATATGTTAAAAACTTTCTACAGAAATGCCAGTAAGTTTTCTGCGAAATACCATGAATATTTCTGTTGACAGCAAAACATTACTGACATTTCACAGCATGCGGGATCCGCAGACGATTTTTACATTTCCAGTTGACAATTTTCGCTTTATTATCATTATTTGTTAGAATGAAAAAATATTTTGAAATTGACATCAAAATTATTATTTATAATTTACACGAAAAAATAAATTTTCAGTTAAAATTCAATAAAGTAAATATATATATGATATATTGTTTCTGAACTTTGCTTAAAATATAAAAATATATAAATGTAAATAATGATTAGAAAAAAAATCTAGACATAAAATATTTTGGATTTTCGTCAATAATTATGTTAGTTTACAAGTTAGATAAAATACATATAAATTTTCATGAAAAAAAAAAAAAAAAAAAAAAAAAAAAAAAAACTAAACGTAATTGTATATTTTTTCCGAAAAAAAAAAAAATCAAATTTGCAGCAATTCAAAGTGTCAAATATATATCATATTCAAATCAAATTGTAATAAAGTGTTAAAATATAAAATTAATTAAAAAAGAAAAAAAAAGTCAAGAGGTAGCATCGAACTCGAACCGTACGGGTGGCGTGCGAGCCTTCTGCGTCCACACCACGAAAGACACGTTGAGAGCTGCAAACTAATGGGTATTTGAAACGTATGCTAAACCTCGGCATCTAATTTCTGAAAATCTAAGGCCCATTTGAAGGAATTCTTTCACAAGAATAATTAGAGATAAGAACTCTAAAACATACTTTAAATTCATCAAAATCGGTGAGAATCATGTTTGATGGTCCCTTGGTTAATGGATAATAATAGGTGTATTATTTTTACACGGTCTGCTCGTTAAACATTCCACAGACAAGTACGAGAGATAATCTCTTAGCAATGTCACAGAGGTATTGTATTGTCATCTGAATGGTCCTGACATAGAGACGTAAAGGATTATTTCGTCTATTGATTTATTTGCATTCCATATTGATTTTTTTACATTCATTTAAGGAATTCGTTTTCGACACTCGCGCGCGAGCAACGGATTATAGCAAAAAAATAATAAATGGCGGCCGCAGCGTTTTGCTGTTTCCAACTTTTGTTCAGGAACGTTTCAGATAAGAAAACCAGAATTTCACAGGAAAGAGCTAAATTATTCTGAAAACCTGAGAAAAGGCGAAACGTTCCTGGATTTTACATGGAACGTTACCATTTTTTTTTACAGTGTGGGGCATAACGCGCACGATGTCTCAACTTCTGAATATTTTTTTTTTTTTGAAATTTTCAAAATATATGTTTCATGTTAATCTGTATAAACGGAGCCTAAAATTTCCTTTTTATTGTTCAAAAAATATTTTTTTAGGTGATTATGCTGTTGAAATTTTCAAAATTTTGTATTAGCTAAATACAACTTTGTATTAAAATATAAAAATGCTTTAAATACAAATTTATTTAGGTTCAGGGTAATTACTACAATCTGAAGTATAAGTAGGCACAAAAATTTTTATTCTAATTGCAATATTTATTTTCTAATCGTGCACGTAAGCTGTTATACCAATTTTCTGCTTGTCAAATGTCTGACTGTTTGGAACATCCTGTAAATGCTAATTCTGCATCTTGTAATTTTTTAAATACATGACATGAAAGAACATATTTATAATTCCAATTAAAATTGTGTCTTGAAATCCAATGCATTTTAAGATATTAAACGTTGAAAATGGTCTTTTTTTTTCATTCTTTCCAATTTTGAGAGTCCTGAGGCCCCTTAAGCGTCATCTGTGTTAAATATAAAAATCTATATTATGAAGGCGAATGTAATACACTTTTAAATTCAGTTTGTAATACATCATTTCATTCTTTCCTGAGGAGTTCTCTCAAAAAAGAAAAATGAAAGAAACATTAAACAAAATTTTAAACCAGTAAATATTGGTGAGTGCAAAAGTTCGTGCGGAGGTACAATAGATGGCGTTAGAAGCGGCGTAAAGTGTTATCATTAAAACTGCCATGTACGTAAGACAGATCGTTGGAAAGCTGACGTGTGCATCTTTCATTTCAAACAAAATAATTTGTGTAGATACAAATTGCTTCGAGAAAGTTTACTTTCAATATCAGTGTCAATATGGTGCATTTAAGGCATGTTATGCTTTACGAGTTTCGGAAGGGAATAAACGTTGCAGCAGCAGTAAAAAAACATTCAAGAGGTTTATCAAGATCAAGCACCAGCTAAACGAACTGTGGAAAAATGGTTTGTGAAATTTCGCCGCGGAGAGTTTAACCTTGAAAACGAGCCACGCTCACGTCGACCTTCACACATTGATGACGATGTTGTGCGTACTTTAGTTCAGAAAACTCCGTGAATTTCAACAGAGGAAGTTGCTACAGCACTTAACGTTGACCGATCAACCGCTTTTCGGCGCTTAAAAAACATGGGATTCGATTTGAAGCTCGATATATGGGTGCCCCATTTGCTGACCGAGAGGAACAAAATCGAGCGAATTTCTGGTGCCGTTTCTTCACTCGGGCGGCTCAAAAACGATCCGTTTTTGGATCGATTACTGACGTCCGATGAGAAATGGGTCCTTTAACACAATGTTCAGCGCAAACGCACATGAAAACAGGTAGGTGAGCATGGTGACGCAATGGCAAAGGCCAGTTTGCACCCGATGAAGGTGATGCTCTGTGTTTGGTGGGATTGCAAGGGCATAATTTATTTTGAGTTTCTTCCCGCTGACCAAACGATTGATTCGGACAAGTACTGTCGCCAGTTAACCAATCTGAATCGAGAAATCAAACAGAAACGTCCGATTTAGTCAAATTGCAAGGGCGTAGTCTTTCATCACGACAACGCCAGACCACACGTTTCGAGAGAGACGCTGCGCAAACAGAACAGCCTGAAATGGGATGCCCTAACTCATCCACCTGATATCGCACCATCTGATTATCACTTGTTCCGGTTATTGGAAAATCATTTAAATGGAAATAAAACTTGACTCTTTGGATGCCTTAAAAAACGTCGTGTCTTCGTTCTTCGAATCTAAAACGCGCAGTTTTTATGATCGAGACATCCGAATGCTGACAGAACTTTGGAAACAGATTATAGAAAACGATGGAACATATATCATTGATTAAATAAAGAACTTTGTTTGCCTAATCACTGTGTGACTTTTACTCTCAAACTCCGCATGAACTTTTCACTCACCCAATAACATTGAGACTAGTACGATGTGGCCATCCCGTAACTCCTTTTTAAAATGGCATTCTTATCTAAGGCGTTCCATCAAAAAAAAAGAAAAAAAATTAATGTTCAAGTTCTTTATAAGACATGTACTAACTCCAAATAGCTCATGAATTTTGTATACGGTAATTTTTAAGATAGATTTAATGTTCGTCAACATATGGCGGTAGGCTGCCTGAAATTGCAGGAATGCTCAAACTACTTTCAAACTTTCGAAATACAAACATTTTTCGTGTTTAAAATATAATAAAAAAATAACATGTTGCAGTTTTACACGTTAATTTGAGAATACTTAGAGTTTGAAACAGCACAGCGCCATCTACTGACGAAAAATTTAATTATTTGAACTATATGAACTATAACATATGATTAACTATGTCTAACTGATATATATATAATCCTAATGAAACGACTTTATGAAACGATTTTATGAAACGACTGATTAGGTTTCATGGCGATTTCTCCTAAAATCTAAATATTATGCGATGAAATCAGCATCAAAAATCCGTATTGATCTGCAGATTTCAAAACTGGTATTAGAATTTCAAAATTTGAATTAGTTTTCGAGATATTAATTTTTTCTAATTTAAAACACATTTCTCTAATGATGGCAACTCAAATTTTAATCATAACATATGTCTTCTTTCATTTTAGAAAAGGTTATTATTTTAAACTAATTTGACGACCAGTTTGGTTTCCCTTAAATGTATGTTAAGAAATGTATCATGTTATTTTTATTCATAATTCAGTATACTTGAACATTCTTCTGGTAGAGAAATCAAGAACTCGGTATTTTTATGTTATCGGGATGCCGGTGATAAATTACCAAACATTTTTCCCGTCGCTTTTTTTTTTTTTTTTTTTTTTGGTATTTCATTCATTTTATTTAAAATACAAAACTTTCATTTAAAACTGAAACATTTAAAATTAATGACTTTCACATCTTTCTTTCTTTTTAAACGAAACGAAAAGAAAAATATTAGACAGAGATGTCATATACGCACCGGGGTACCTAACTGGTGCCAAAATAGCGTTATTTTGCTTGACATGGTAACCCAGCTATTATTGTTTATTTATTAATAAATGTTTATTTACTTTTTTTCTTTTTAAAAATTATATAAATTGTTTTGTTCTATAGTTATTAATTATTTTTTTTATTATTTGTTGTTATTTCCTTTTAAAAATAATAGAAAATAATTTAAAAATAAATATGTATCTGGTATTCGAAAACGAGGTTTTCACCAAATTGTCGTAAGAAAAAAATCACGCAAAACCCGGTGCGTATATGACATCTGTGCCAAATATTAAATAATGCAACAAACCATGACTATTGATGATAGTCACATGACTGAGGCTATTATTGTAGATATTGTTTACAATTGTAAAAACAGCGCAAAGAATAATATTTCCTTACGATTAAAAATTTTTTTACACGAGACTATTAAAAACGGAAAAAAAACTTTAAAATTACTATTAAACGAGTACATGTTAAAAAGCAGGAAAATATTGAAAATTATGTCATGAAAATTGTATTTACACGTGAATATTAAAAGAGAAAGGAAACTTTAAAATAAGAAATACATTAATCTATGCGCGACATTAATTTCATATTTCGAGATGATCTTTTTAATTAATGTTCCCAATTCTAAGACACCGCGTATAATAATATTTCCTTTCTAAAAACAAAAGTATTTTCATGAGAATGCTAAAAAGAGAAAGAAAACTTTAGTGAAACTTAGGTCAGATTTAAAACGATGCATTTAAAATGTCTGTATTGTATTATGTTAATCGTTTTATAACGCTGTTAAAAAATACCGGGAGGCAAAGACTCTGTTTACTTAATTCATGTTATTTTATCTTCTTTTCAAATGTTTAGATGATCTTCTTTAAGGCTGTTCTCAACTGCTCTGCTCAACAAGTGCAAAACGTTTGGACACATTTACAAATTCACTTTTTAACGGAAAGATATAAAATTGGAAGTCCTGACTATGGAAGCGATTTGGAATCGAATTGTGTTTTCCATTTTTTGATAAATAAATTACCTATTGAGTTATAAGCGATTTTGATCACGTGGCAAAGACGTTTTTCTCCCTTCGCTGACTGGTTTTTCTGCTTTCTTCGGGAACTTCGGTTGAAAATGTCAATTTTGACACTATTTTCTGAAAGATCTATTATGTTTGCAAAAAAAAAAGGAAAAAATAGCTCGATTACATAGTTTTTGAACAACAACAACTGCTAGTAACTAATATAAAAACTAGTAAATCATAGGCTCTTTAATCCGTCATTCTACGGTTCGGCTCATTCTATAATCCGACACCGATCTGCCGCTCACGTTCTTATCTTTTCCGGAGTTTCAGACCTCTCTGAATCTTGACCTCTAGGTCGCGTTACGTTATATTAGTTTAATTTGTTCAGTGATTAACGCTGGGATGCAAGCGCTGCGCTACAAATGACCGATTGGTACCACTAAATTTCAACAATATTTCTCGCCAAGATTTCTGAGATTTAATAAAGCAAAGAATATTATGTGTTTAACTTTAGTGGTTAAAATCAGCCATTTGTGGCGCAGAGCTTGAACACCTTCTTATACTAGGCTGAATACTAGCTTCTTATACTAGCCTCTGAATACTAGGCTTGAGCGATTACATAAATATGGCGGCTGCCGAAGGCTGATTTTTTTTTTAACGTAGGTACGTTCCCTTAAATGTAGACTCTAGTATCTTATAAAATATTTCTCTGACTCGTTTAATCTCAGAAAAATAAAGAGTAACAAACTTTAAAAAATTATTGGTACGAATATTTAAGGGACCGTACACACGCTGAAAAAAATCCTCCTTCGGCAGCCGCCATTTTTGTGTCAGCACTCAGGCCTAGAATGCAGGGGGCGATGGCTTGAATCCCTGTTACCTGTTACCGCAACTGTTAGTTTTCATACCAGTACCGTGTTTCCTGTTTTCTTGTGATCCCGTTTGCACACGTTTACAATGTTGATATTACAATTGCGCACATACAGGGTGATTCTAAATTATTTTTACAAAATAAGAGGGGTGATAGTAGCCATCCAGGCGAGCAATAATTACCATAGAACAAGGGGTCGCAATCCACTTATTGAGTCACAAATACAGGGTCTTCTACCCTAATCGAACATTGGCTGACGGTAATTATTTTCAGCAAACTGAAGTATATTATAATGAAACTTTTAATTTATATACTCACTTTTGTTGTAAATAGGGTAACACACAAAACAAAGTGGTAGAAGTTTTCATTATACGCGCCAGCAGTATGCATTGGACGATCCCCATTTTAGACTGTGATTATCAGTTCATGCGGTATCATCGATTGTGTGAGTACCCTGTATTTCCAGAACTTTTTGTGATGTTATCCCATTTCATACAAAATAAGGTACATATCGTTACATTTTTATTCCAATATTTTTATTTTTCGCAAAATTATTACCGACAAGCCGACTTCAGTTAGGATGAAACACCCGGTATATGGGACTCAATAAGTGGTTTGCGACCCCATGTTCTACGGTAATTATTACTCGTCTGGATAGGTACTATCACCCCTATTATTTTGTAAAAACAATTTAGAAGCACCCTGTATAGTGTAAAATGTTCTTGAGTTCTTCAATTGCTCTTCAAATTTATCGAATCCAACAAAAGATACAGTTCTGTAGAATCCATAAATCTGTGTATAATCTGTAACGACTGTTTAAAGAAGAAATCCGAATCACGGAAGCAACGTGATATCTGATGCATTTTTTAAACTGTAACGCTCATGTTAATTGTTCACACGTGTAATGTAACAACTAAACGCAGTACATATTGCACAATTTGAATTTAGTTTTGTACTCTGTTTTCCTTTAAACTCCCCAGTTGTTAGAAGGATGAAATACATACAGTAATATTTTGTCAAATATTTATATCGTTTACACAAGTTCTTAATGTACGCGAACCATATATACGTGTAAAATATATATTTACGTTCGATATTCCTGTAAAATTGCTAATTAGGTACATCCGTGATTCCGAATGTGCCAGATTAAAGAGCTTTTACTGTATGCTGTTGCCATCCCAAAAATCAATTTTTAAATCTCGTTCCTTAATTTAAAAGAAAAAAATTCAAGGAACTTTAAATAACATTTGGTGTTAATAACTAACATAAAACCTAAGACAAGCCTCAACCGAATCAAGAAGCAACGCAACGCGAGATTTACACGACGAAATCTGAAATTCAAAACTGCTCCTTCTTTGTTTCTAACCTGTTTTGTCTGCCATTTCTTCTCCTAATTCGCGCGTTGTGTTGCTTGTCGTTTCGGTTTGCAGCATTCCGTATTTGAGACGTTCCACCATAAAGAAAACAAGGAACCTTAAATAAAGTTTAAAGCTAATAAACTAACATAAAAACTAGTAGGCGAGCCTCACAGCGAGTCAATAAGGGACACAGCGTGCGACTTACGCGGCAAATTCTGAAATTCAAACCTGCTCCTTCTTTGTTTCTAACCTGTTTTGTCTCTCGTTTCTTCTCCTAATTCGAGCGTTATGTTGCTTGTGTATAGGTGTGCAGCCTCCTGCTGTATTTGAGGCGTTCCATCATAAAGAAAATAAGGAACCTTAAATAAAATTTAAAGCTAATAACTAACATTAAAACTACAAGATGCGTCAAAAAAGTTCGGTGAATCGATGAATATTTCATAAACAATGATAGTTAAAAATGCATCCCTGCGCATGCGCAGGTAGAGACCAATGGAGAGACGGCACGTAGAAAGAAGCGCAAGAAACCAAAACAGAATAATCTGCTATGGGGGTCGAATGACGTACGTTTAAAAACTGGCGTCATATTGAAATGGAGCAACGGATAAAAATCAAGTTTTGTTACAAATTGGGAAAAACCTCCGTAGAAATGCATGCAATATTAGTCCAGGTTTACGTAACAGACGCAGTGAGCTAAAAATGCTTGTACAACTGGTTTAAACGTTTTCGGGAGGGAAAGGAAACCGTGAATGACGAACCACATTCAGGTCGACCCTCAACAAGTGTGACGACAGACAACATCGAGCGGGTGCAACAGATGCTGCTAAACAATCGCCGACTGTCTTTACGATGGATATCGGAGGAATTGGGAATCAGCAAGTACAGTGTTAGCCTCATCATCCGACGACGTGTGACATCTGTGCTTCGGTCGATCCCAAAAGAGGCCTTCGCTGACTCATTCCAGCAGCTTCATCAACGATCACATAAGTGTATTTTGACAACGGATCTTACTTTGAGGGTCATTAAAGGTATTGTGTTTCCATGATTTGTTTTATTTGTTTTATGCTTCCATTCACCGAACTTTTTAGACGCATCTTGTAGTAGGCAGGTCGCACACCGAGTCAATAAGGAGCACAACGTGTGACTTACGCGGCAAATTCTGTAATTCAAACCTGCTCCTTCTTTGTTTCTAACCTGTTTTGTCTCCCGTTTCTTCTCCTAATTCGTGCGTTGTGTTGCTTGTGTATAGGTGTGTAACCTGCCTTATGCTGTTGTATTCACAAAATTTACTTTTAAAATATTATTTATTTCTGAGACGTTCCCTCAAAAAAAAAAAAACATTAAACAAAATTTCAATCCACTCACTCGCACAAAAACTACTATGCTGTGGCTATCACAAAAATTCTTCTGTGTTATTATAATAGAACGGCTCTCAAACAATATATCGCGATCCACAACTGGGTCGCGGGAGAAGATTTGATGGGCCACTTGTTGCCTCGATGTGTAATGTGATTAAGTTACCATAAATATATTATAAATTTTATCTCTGTAAAAGTATAACAAACGCTATATGTTACAATTTTTTAAAGAAAAAGAAAAAATATTGAAAGATTACAGATAAAGAACTTTGTGAAAAGACAATGTTTTATTATTATTATATAGAAAGTGACTTGAAACTAGTATTAATAGGCTTCAAATCAACAATTATATAGACTCCATAGTTGGTGCAGGGTTTTTTTCTTAAATATACTCTTTATTTTTTATTTATATTTTCTACTTTTTAGTATTTAAAATATTTCATTGCTGAAGTTTCACAGTTGACATATATTTGGCGAGAGTGCTTCGGCGCATCAAATCCATTTTTTTTTTTTTTTTTTTTGTAACTCATAAACAATTGTAACCATAGAAATTATTTGCTGTTTTATCAACTGTGCTCGAGTAACAAAAAAAGGCCTCAAAATTAAATTATCAATTTATAATTAAGTTCTAAAAATAATAAAATGTTGCATCGTCATCTTAAACACACCTGCACAGTGCACACCCTTGAACGTAACTTTTATAATTCTAACATGTCTAGAAGTGAGTAAAAAATCGATCACGAAATTGCATCTTTACCATATGCAATTACGCAAACATATACGAGGGACGTTCCAAAAATAAGTTTCGTCAATTTTTTTTTTTCACACGGAAAATTTATTGTTCAAAAAAAATATACCATAACATCATGAACTATACACCTTGCACTATTTTTCGATATAGTCGCCACCGACATTGAGGCATTTGTCGTAGCGTGCAATCAGTTTGAAGAAACCACTCTAGTTAAACTCGGTGCCCTGAGATGCAAGGGATTGCCGCACAGCCTGTTCCACCCCATCATAATTCAGAAAGTGACGTTCCGAGAGTGCGGCTTTTAATGCAGGGAACAGGTGAAAGTCCGATGAAGCAAGATCGGGCACACTAAAACTTACAATTTAAAAAAAACAAAACAAATTAAGCTGTCCAAGCATGCTTACTTTTATAAAAAATCAGGAGGTGCTTCTTGATTTGAAAAACCTGTGTGCATTGTGCATTTCGTACACACTACACGCCGGCTCTGTATATGGAGTCGAACTCAGTTAATACAAGAAGCAAGTGCGTTATAAAAGTCCTCACCATTACTTGTAATACCCATGAAGATAATAAAAATCTTAAAAATGCACATATAACTAAATTAATTACTTCTATTAATTGATCTGCCATTACATAAACAATAGAACAATTATAATTCAAATCAAAATAATTGATATTAATATAATTGATTATTTTTAATTATAGTACATACATTCCCTCCCTCGCGGCCGGGTGATGCAATCTCTCCTATCCAAAGCGATGAATCTGATTTTGTGTGGGCCTTGCTGTGCATGGTTTTGCGTTGTCGTCCAAGAGCCTTCACTCAAAAGCCCTGGTCTCTTTCGTCGACCGACGGGCTTGAGTTTGCTGAGAATGTCGAAGTAGCGTGCCACATTGATGGTCCCTTGATTTCCTGGAGGAAATCAAGAAGAATCACGCTTTTCACGTCCCAGAACACTGTGGCCACAAACTTTCCTGCGGAGGGCGACACTTTGAATTTTTTCCTCACTGGGGAACTTCGATCCTTCCACGTCATTGAATCATCCTTGCTTTCTGGGGTAATGTGGTGCACCCCATGTCTCATCGCGTGCAATGATTCTGACCAGAAACTCATTTCCCTCTCGCGCGTTCCGCATCCAGTAATCGAAGATGATTCCCATTCTTGCACTCTTTTGATCCAGGGTCAGGTTTCTCAGCACCCACCTTGCAGACAATTTTTGGTAACCTAAAACATCATGGACATGTAATGAGTATGAGCACTACCAATTAGGGTGTCAATGATTACAATCAGTTGATTTAAATCAGCGATTAAAATCATGATTTTAATCAACCGATTTTTTTTTTAAATCATTCATTTAAATCAAAAAAAAATTTGTTTTAAAATGTCAAAAAAAGTATGAAAATCTAACATGAACATAATTTGAAAGTTTCTACAAGTATTTTGACTTATGAATAAACAGAAAAAGAGCTTTAAATAATTGTTTCTAAGCTTAATTCATGAGTATTGTAAAAAATTAAAAACAGTTGAGTTCGTAAAAAGCATTGTTTTTAAGTTTTTATCCAAATTAAAACAGTTTCATTTAAAAATGATATTTAAATCTAATATAATCTGCAATGTCATAATTTCCTTTAGGTAATCAATTTATGTATTATTTTATATAAAATACACATAGTAAGTGTAATACATTTCTACAAGTAAAAGAATAAATAGTAATTAATGGCAATCTCTAGTTAAAGAAGAATGAAAGAATGACATCTGCTCAACAGCTAAATTGCAAATGAATGCATATGAGAAAAAGAAATAATTGGTATAAAAATGCTAAGCACAGCAAGAGCTTCTTTGGTATAGGTTGAATAAAGGCTTTAATTTTGTAACTTATATATGCTAAATAAAAATAATTAATCAGGGATTGAAAAGGCAGCAAAACTTTTCTTAAAAAGAAAAAAAAATGAACCACTGAAAGCTAATAATCCACACTGAGAGGAAATAATAATGCTGTTACTTAAATATTTTGAGGATTTCAGATGTAAGTGGCTAACTTATATTTATTCTATATGAATGGGTTTAACTCATTCTCATAATTTTTTTGGTTAGCATACACATACATGTGTGTAAGTTTAGATTTTGGTGGTTTTCAGTAATTTTCCTTAATACAAATGCAAAACGAGCTACAAATAATATTTGTTAGTTTTGTTGTTTGTGCTACCAACTAATGAAATTACTTATTTGCAGTTTTTATTAATTCTGTAATTACTTATACTGTTTCTTCTAGTCCATTTTTTTAAGGTGGCACACCATGCCCCTTTTGAAATTGGCAAAATGCACCCTGCCTTAGAAAACAAAATTGTTGAAATTCATCTGTGCCAGAGATTTCTTGCAAAAAACTTCTCCATTCAACAGTATTTCTAAATTCATGTGGCCAAGATCTTGCAAAAATAATAGAACTTTATTTCTTTACAAAAAACAGGATATTATGAAAATGTGTTATTTAATTGTATTTTTCAATTTGTTATTCATAAAATTATTAAAAATTAAGGACACTTTATTTATCATACTAAAAATTATTCTTTTTTTTTTTCTTATATATTACTAAACACATTACTAATATATTTCCTCATGAAATAGTGCCCTTTTTTGGAACTAGCATCCTGTCCTTTTTCTTTCTAAAATGAATACTACATTATTATCATTTTAATAATTAAGGCTTAAAAATGTATAATATGTTCCTAATTAGAGAGTTTATTGTTTAATAATTATTAATTTGAAGTAGCCTTAACTATTTAATATAAAATGCAATTAATAATTTTAATAAATGTTAAATATCACTAGTATTTATAAAGTTTTACATAATTATTACGATATTAATGTATATAACATTATTGTATGATACTACCTAATGAAACTACTAATTTGCAGTCTTTATAATTCCTTTAATTACTAACTAATAATTATAATTTTATTAATTAAAATGTAAAAGCATAGATTATGTTAGCAATTAGTGATTTAATTGTTTTGGAAGCCTAAAACTCTTGGTAGCTATTCAGTATTTGAATAATGGGGGAAAAAATCATAAAAATCCGATTTAAATCAATAAAATCCGATTTTTTTTATTTTTTAAAAAAATCATGATTTTTTTACACCCTACTACCAATACGCAGCGTGGACGTCACGTCTGACACCGTTATGCGCCTGTCCGCTGCTGCAATTCCTGTGCTCTAGCAATGTTGTTTTCATTCGTGGATGTGGAGCGACGCCCTCTTCCTCCACACTCTGCCTTCCTTCACTGAACATGCAACACTAGCGACCAACCATTTTACGAGACATGATATCTTCACCATACATGGTCTGTAGGCGTTCATGGATGACGGACACACTAGTCCCACGTGCCCATACACACCGGATAACAGCACGCACTTCCATTGGTGACCCCCATTGTCAGTCGTCTGTCTGCCATCGTTTATTTTATTTATTCATTGTTGTTAACACATACAGCTGACTTGTGTGCTTGACATCTAGGTCCTCTTATAAGTCATCGTCAATATACAGGGACGAGATAGCACAATGAAATTTACAACACAGAGAAATTACATCCGGGAGTGCAACAAAGAGTGTGCAATGGAGCCAGCGAGAGTCGAACTCGCAGTCCTCTGCCGCTCTCAATGCTTGGCGGCTGGCAGCACGGTGTCCTAACCGCTCGGCCACCGATGCCCCGTCTGCCATCGTGATTTCTATTCGAATAACCTCGGGCCACAGATTAAATATTTTTACGAGATATTTAATCTGTGCCTCGGGCAAACCGGTCTTCTGCTACTGTCTCTTTTTCGGCGCTCTGCGCATGCTTCATTCCTCCTCCGCTGACGTCCCTTCCGTGGTTGAACCAGCAACGGGTGTGGATTCTTATGACGATTGTTTGATTCCCCTGGCGTACCGGTTGGTTGGTTGGTTGTGTTTATGACGGCCAATTAACAACACGAGGGATATGGGCTCTAAGGGGGGGAGTGCCCTCCATGGGGGTCTTTCTGAGTGAACCTAACCCGCATTTACGCATGGAAATCCACGGTTCGAAGAAAACCACGAAAACTCCGAGCGATTAGGCCGACGGGTGCGATTGGGTTGGCCCCTGGTGTACTATCTCTTTTAAAAAAAGATCAAACTTAGTTTCAGAATGTCTCTCGTACATACATGAATCAAATTAAGTTAAATAAGAGTGTAAAAATAGGGGGTAAACTGCGAACATTCCTAGGGGGACGCGTGACATACGTAGGATCACTGGGTACTTTTTGGATGGTAATCGGAATGTGACATATTAGAATATAGGGGAGAGTAGCCATATTTGGACCGCCGCTTTAATTGGACCGTTGCCATTCTGCCGTTAATTACAGGAAGAGACGCCATCTACCCCTGAAATCCTACTCATCAGAATGACGTCACTCATGATTAGAAGAAGCAACCGCCTACCACGTGCTGTTTTCAGACAATTTTAAAAAACCTAAAGTTAGCTATTTTTTTCCTACTAAACGTAAGGGAATATTTCAAAACTAAGGTCAGTTGTTATATTTTCATATACATATATGAATTCATCTGTTTATTGCGCATATTTTTTACGTGGATTTGTTTGATTTCGTTTTTGTTCTTAGTCTTGAGATTACCTGTTTTAAAAAATGGCGCAGTTGCCGAAATTGGGCCAATTTAAGTTGCTTAAATTGGACCAGTTATGCGATCATAAATTTGAAAAGTAAGTAATGAATTTCGAGATCGGTACGCTTTGTACACTTTTTTTTTTAATTTTTTAATATTTTATAATGGATTACTATCTCCACGCAAGGTTTTTTTTTTATCGGGAATATTTTTTTATATTGATTAGGCCTATATAAACATAAAAACATTTTTACATGTTTATGCAATAAATTTTGTTTCCAATTTCTTTTATCTTGCATGTATTTGTATTTATTTTGTTTGAATTCCTTATTCCTACGGCGAATTTTGTTTACAGAGTTGAATTCAAACATTTCCCCCCTGGAGGATATTTGCGATGGTTTTTACAGTTCTGGACGGTGGAATTACACTTTTTTGCCATTAAAACGCATAAAATCTGAAACTTTCTGAGGAGAGAGGTTATTTCAAGGCTCCGGGTGGGGGAAGAGGGGGGTGTACTGAATTCAACACTTAGAATATATATTCTTTGCGTTTGATTAACCGTAGGGTATTTTTCAAAAGAGGATATCTCTTAAACACTTTTTTTAATATAATGTTGAAAATGACACAGATAAACTGTCTGGAAGAAAAAAACCCGTGACAGCAAAAGCTGTTAAAGATATAGGAAACAAAAAGGAGAGAGTAAGATGGGAAGAAATTGACCTGCAAGAAGGCTGCAGCTACAAATCCTCCCCAAGAGCAACAAAATCATTAGAAATGTTATCTCACTTACTAAATTCAGTTAAATCAAAGTACAGAGAGAGCCAAAAAACAGTTGTGTTAACATCTTCGCCATATAATGTAAACCTTGAAATGAAAAAAAAAACAACAAAAAGGAAGCTATCACAGCACAAAAGCAATTGGAACATCAAGTTTTAAAAAGTAGGCATAATGCAATTAGCCAAAAATGGTTGAAGGGAAGAACTACAAACATAATGTAAAGAAAACTTCTGTTGCAAAAAAAAAAAAAATCTAATAATTCAGAATCGAAAAAGAAAAATCTTGACAGTGATGATTGGTTTTGCCTAATTTATAAGAAAAATAAAATATCAAAAATGATTCAGTGTTCAGATTGCCAAATACGGTTCCATGTTGTGTGTGCTGGAAAAAAATCAATAAACGAAATTCGTGTGTAAGCTTTGCATCACTCCTTACATGATATTCAAGTAACTGATAATTTGTTCTATAATTTCTATTCTTAATTACTGATAACTTTGATTTATATTTTGAATGAATTTTGATTTAAAACAATTACCCTTATTTTCAGATATTTCATTATATATCATTGCTGTTATTTTGTTTTGTTTCATTAATCGCGACTTTGCTCTTAATAAAATTAGTTATATTCCCTAATCCTTAAAACAACCTGATATTATTTGGTTCAATTAGGAGACTGGGGGTCCAACTTAGGCGACCACTTGCTGAATTTGGACCACTTTTGACAAATTTTTCAAATTAAAATAAAATTTAAGATTTTCAAAAAGAAATTGATCTAAAGATTTATTTAGTTAGTAGATGAATAGGTTGACCCCATGTAATGATGTTTTGCAGATATTCCAAAAATTAAGTGAGTTACACCTGAAATAAGCGAAGTGGTTCAAATTAGGCAACTCTCCCCTACACTATATGGCCAAAGGTGGCCGGTCTTTTGCGATTTTAGACGTTTTGTTAAATATCTAGAAAAATACATGAGGAATTAACCTGAAACTGCATGTGTGTAAACAGTATAGTATAGATAGATATTTAACAAAACGTCTAAAATCGCAAGTGACAGGTCACCTTTGGCCATATAATGCATATCAATAAACCTGAGTCAGCAGGATATAAGTAAATTCTAAATAACAACTGTTCCTATAACTGTTCCTCCAACATAGTTGAAAAGTAGTTATGAATTCAGTTTTTCTGTCTGTTTGTCCGTGCTCTAACTCGAGTAAATATAGTCCGATTGCCACAAAACGGATAGGTGTTATTGAGGTTTATTGTGGCATGTTTGGTATTGAAAATGAAGTGTGTAGCATTTTCGGTTCATTTACAAGATCACTCAAAAGAATTTCGTTACATTACGTTTTATGGGTAAAAATCGTTTGCCGGGTATTTTAATAATATTATATTATTTTAAACATATTGAAATTGATATACCTGAGGTGTACTACAAAAGATTCTTACTATAGTAAAAGGTGCGCATAGAACTTATCGTTTATTTACAGGAACGCACAAAAGAATTTAGTTATAGAAGAAAATAAGCAGTAATTGAACTGCTGAAGTGTACGAACAATAATTGCTGGAAATGAGTTTCCAGGTGTGGAATGCGTTTTTAAATTTAACTATTTTTTAAATAGGACTTGGTGTATATAAATTCTATAGATCATAATCGTGGTCTCAAAGTAACAGTAGGACATCTAGGAATAAATGAAAATGAGATGTCTCACTTACTGTTACGGAAAACTGTGTCTGCATCTAGTGGAACAGTAGGGAATTTTTATCAAACACATCTGAGATATAGTAGTAAACATAACTTTGTGTTTCAGAAGTTGTTCCACTAGATGCAAACACTGTTATTCATAGCAGTAAGTCAGACATCTCATTTTTTATTATTACTAGATTCCGTACTGTTGTTCTGAGGCGACGATATATAGGATCGCACAAAAGTTCTCAACAACATCCGTTTATTGGCGGAAATTGCTTAGTGGAAGTTTTCAACTGTGCTATGCGTTTAGCTAAACTAACTTTTAGAATACTATGTAGTATGCATACATATTTGTAGATCATATACAGGGCTGCAAAAATTCGCATATATTAACGACTATTCATGGTAATAGCAGAAATCGGATTTTCAAATGCGTTATGCGTTTTCCAAATTGCTCATTTAGAACTAAATGTTCATTAATTCTTTCACCTTATTCAACTGTGAAGTTTTGTTTTAGCATTCTGTATGTGTTGGAAAATGTTTCATAATCTATGCTGTACGCAAGATTTTTCGTTCTTTTTACTTATTCCATTCGTTATAATTTTTAGCTAATAATTTTATTAAAAGTCTGCTGTAAATTTATTTGCAATCTCTGATTGTAAATCAGCAACAACTATACATCTAATTCTCTTTTTACACAAATATGGCTTTAAAACTTTACAGAAAAAGGCCAGTATTTTCTCACTGTAAAAAAAAAAAAAAAAAAAAAAAAAAAAAAAATCTGTAATTTTGACAGAATTCTTTTTTTATATAGAAAATAACTGCTTTAAAGAAAGGCAGTTTTTTTTGTGTGTGTGTAAAAGAACGTGAATTTTGTAATTTTTACAGAAAAATATCTATATTTTTAACAGAAAAAAACTCTTTCAAGGAACAATTACAGATATTTTCTGTAAATTAAACAGTTTTCCACTGACGCCAAAATTGATAGATTTTTTTCTGTCAATTTGAGGGATTTCTTTTAATAGTGTAATATTTTAACATTAGCGTTCTTGTGCAATTTTCTTTATATTTTGATTGGTTGGCATTGAGAAGTATTTCTTAGCCTTAATTTATATTTATTTTATACTTCAATTTTTAGTTATTATTTTTCATCGTATAATAAATAAAGAATATATCTCCTTTTCTGTTAAAATATCAATCTCTCTTTTATTACTACAATTAAATTTCCAGAATGATTGAAGTTTTCTCAGTTTTCAGTATATATAATTTCCATAAGTTCTGTTTACTTTGAAGTATTTTTAAGACATTAGATAATAAAATTATTAAGGTTTTTTAAACAAAATATAAAAGAGAAGGACTCCTCTTTTGTTGAAATTTGCTTTTAAAAAACTTTTCACGCTTGCCGAAGTTAAAATAAAATTTCTAAATATTATGTCTGTTATGTAAAACGTTTGAGTTCTTAATCAAAATTCTTAGATATTTTTACGAAAAGTCACTTTTTAGTTAGTAAAGAAAAAGCTTAGTCCCGTAAGAGGCGCAAATGTGTCGCAAGGGAAATTTTATTTTCCAAAGAAAATATTTTAAGAGCTTTCAAAGACACGCTGCGCTTAAGAAAATATGTTTAAACTTCTTTAAGAACACGGTTTATACATTTAATAATGTTTGTTGTATTTTAATAGGATATATTTTTAAGTTAAATTTTATGCAATGTGTTTTGTAACTGCAGACAAATAACTTAAAAAATCTAAGAATTAAAGACAAACTGTAAATTTAGAGTTTACGAAAATTTATTTTAAATAAGAAAAAAATTATGCATAACTTTAAAATTATTAAACAATTTCCAACCGTATCAGTATATCGTTATGAAACTATATTTTTTTTCATTCTATGAAACGATATATATTAATATATAATTTAGAAAACATACAGCACACGTAAAAATCTAAAAGAAATAATGTTTGTCAGTAATAATGTTTGTTAACAGTAATATATTAACATACTTATGTGTAGTCGTATTTATGGCTCTTAGATAATTAGGCATAACACAGAGTGTAGTAAAATTTAATTCAGCTAAAAATGTATAACACAACTGAAAACGCCAGCCTGTAATTACCAGCCATACATTACAATGTACCCATAGCCTTTGTACTGCCGTATGTACGAATTTGTTTTTATTATAGTCACACTTATAGTAAAGTCAAATTTAGCTCAATTTAAAAACGCTTAATACACTTGAAAATAATATTTAGAAATTACCATTGATACAAGTTAATTGATTCGATACATCCTATAGTGTAATGTAATTATATCTGTATGTATAGTATATATAATATATTTTAAAATTTTTAATTATCTTAAATCTAATTTAAATTCTTTTTCCCATTTAATTAAATTTGCTTCATTTTAATTTATTATTTTTCACTTACAATGCCTATCATGCTTTTATATTTACCTATTCAAAATTTGTCTTGGACGCAAGCGATTGTTTTTTCCAACCTGAATTCGTTCGATTTCAGAATATTCTTTTTCTTGATCAATAAGCTTTTTTAAAAAGACGTTTCGATGTATTCACGCGCTTTCTGGGGTCCGTTTGCTTCTTTTCTTCCTCCGCCAATCGGCCGGAAAATCCGCCTCTGCTAATGGCTACAAACCTTGCGCATTGCAGCTTTTTGTATTCCTGTTTTCCAAACAATAAATAATTTGCACGGGGTCAGAATATAACTTTTTCTTGTTTCTCTTGTCTTAAAATCCTCGGCTCCAGTTTAAGTGGAATGCCAATGCGGTAGTGTAGCTGCTTGAATTTTGATTTTTCGCTATTTTATTTGCTGGCATAATTTTACATAACATACTGTTGTGATCATATGGAATATGCTCATTTCTGTAAGACTGACTGCGTCTCAAGAAGAACTCTCCCGTCTAATTATTGCTGTCATTTATTAGTTAAAAGAAGACTTATTGCTACAACTGATTATTTTCATTCTACTGCTGAGACATTCTACTGCTTTTCGAACCAATTCCCTGCACAACCACCTAGTACACGTCTACTGCCTATATTATGTTACTTCATGCTCAGAGTTATGTAATTAGCTGATCTTGTTTACTCATCTAATCTATAATACTCAACAGCACCGATTTTCGTCACACCTATATACAAAAACTGCAAGTCTATTAAAAAACAGAGACTTTCTGATTCATATTCCTCACTTTTTGCTTATATCTTAATTTAAAAATTATACAATTAATTATATTACACACAAGCTAAAATAATATATAATTCACTATTAATTTTCAATGTTGTTGTTTTATGATCTATCATTCTAATACTCTATTATTTAAATATCTTGAGAATTATAATTTTTGAGAGTTTTTTTTTTATCATTAAATAAGTAAAGTATACACCATTAAAAGTTGATGCAAACTGTCCAGACATCCAATCGCTTTTACAGGCAGTGGTTACTTTACCATATTATGAAGCGTTCTCATTTGTCAAAATAGAGATAAAATACGTTTAAGGTATGTACCTACCTTCGGAACACTTTTTTTGAAAAATGTGGATTTTTTATCAAACACGTGTGTTTTTTGTTAAAACAAGGAATAAAACTATGAATTCATATAAATTTTTAACGAAATTTTAATTAACTTGTCAAATTTTAGTAAAGAATTCCGTTTATGCCAAACCTTCTGTAACGAAATTTATTCAATATATTTCACTTTTTTTTTAAACAATATATTAGAAAAACACTTATCTGTGTTATGAAGCAAAAGATTTGCAATACTTCTCAAATTTACTAATATCTACCAAATTTTGTATACAAAGCATGATTTTTTATGAGTTTTTTTAAAATAAAAATAGCCCTTAAATTAATATATACAAACTTACAAGCTATATTTTGCTTCATAACATACCAATAAAGGATCTGAACCTTGTCTCAAATTTTTATTTCAATATCTTAAATTTGTTTTAAGAAATGATGTTTCTCGTAAACGTACACAATGAAAAACGCAGTTTTCCAGAAAACGTAAATTAAGATTTTGATATAGCACACAAAATTATGTATAAAGTTTACAGCTTTAAAATCCACCCTATTTGTAGGTGTTTACATATTTGCGTATATATTATATATGTGTGTATCAAAATGTATTCTTTAACTTTCTGTGGCTCTTTAAACGGTCACTTCCGGTTTCAGAAAACTCATTCCCGGTTTATATTTTGGGATATAACTTCGCTTCTAGATATCGCTGAACCAAAAGTAAGGCATTTTTTTAATCCTAAATGTTTGAACTTTAATTTAAAATAATAAAACGAAAATTTTCACAAAAACAGAGATTTGATCACATACCTTAAGTAACCGTTTTCTATAAAAACTGTTGAATGACTAGACAATGTGATGCAAATTTTTAACACTGTAGAAAATTTATTTTCTGATAAAATATTCCGATTATTTCTTCTATATTCGGCATTTGAGAAGTATTGATATCTACTTCATTTTTACAGAAATTTATCTGTAAATCATTTCTGTAATTTCTTTAAAGCGTCTATCAGGCATTAAACTTACAAAATCAACCAGAAATTGAAGTTGCAAATGAAAATGAGAAAAAAACTTCGATTTTTTTTTTTTAACCTTTTTACGCTTGTTTAAAAATAAAAGATTAAAATGAAGTTTAAAAATAATTTTTCGACTAAAAAGTCCTTCCGGCCAGTGCCGGGAGGAAGAGGTAGCTTTGGTAGCTTTAATATTCCTTATTTTTTAAAGCCAGCTTATATTATTCAAACACACGGAGCTCAAATTAGTGAAACCCGATTATAGAAGATTAAATACTAATTTTTGTCAATACTGAATATGAATGAGAATTTCACGAAATTAGTCAGTGTTATCAAAGCTGGTTTTATTTAAAGTGATTTATATTTGGTCGCCAAATTCGGTGATATCTTGAAGTGCCCGCCATTTTTAAACAACATAATGAGTGCAACAAATCTAGCCAACGAATTTGGTCGAGACCTTAGTAATTCCTGCGCACATGCTCACTCACATCTAAATCGGTTGACATATACGAGTGTTGTTGCAAGCAAAAAATCAGATTTTTCAAAATGTCACCCACATTAGAAATCCAAACTGCCACATCTCAGCCTTTTTTTTAGATAATGACAAAACAAAAAATGCTCCGGAATCTTTGTAACAAGGTCAAACACATATGAAAAAATTCTTTTTCAATTTCTAATTTTTTTGTACCTCAGTTTATTTTATATTTTAATGGCCGCCATTTTGAAACAAGATGGCGGATGAAGTTAGCACACGAACTCGGCCGAGAGATTGCTATGTACTAAGCACATGCCTTGTCACATCCTAATAGGTTCATAAATATGCGTGTTATCGCGTGACAAAAATCAGATCGTTTCAAAATGTCAGCCATGCTAGAAATTCAAAGTGCTATAACTCAAACATTTTTTAAGATACAGACGAAACAAAAAATGCTCCGAAATCTTTGTATCAAGGTCAAACACATAAGAAAAAAAATTTTCAATTTCTAATTTTTTATACCTCATTTTAAATTAAAATAAAAAAATTAAGGGCCGCCATTTTGAAACAAGACGACGGATGAAGCTGGCCAACGAGCTCGGTCGAGACATTGCTATGTACTATACACATGCCTTGTCACATCCAAATCGGTTCATAAATACGTGTATTATTGTGTGACAAAAATCAGATCATTTCAAAATGTCAGCCATGCTAGAAATTCAAAATGCTGTAACTCAGCCATTTTTTAAGATATAGAAGAGACAAAAAATGCTCCAGAATCTTTGTATTAAGCTCAAATACATAAGAAAAAAATCTTTTTCAATGTAATTTTTTTGTGCCTCATTTTAAATTAAAATTTTTTTTTTTACTTTTTAAATGACCGCCATTTTGAACCAAGATGGCGAATGAAGCTGGCCAACGAACTCGGTCAAGACATTTATATGTACTGTGTACACACCAAATTATATCCAATTCGGTTCATAAATACGAGAGTTACAGTATGACAAAGATCATATATATATATATATATATATATATATAAACGTAAAGCACAGTAATCACCAACAAAAAACAAGATAAATTCATGTGAAATGCGCCAAACAGCTGCAGTAAAACACATAAATTAAATATAAAGCAGTATAAGATTATATTTAGCCTGAACCAGCGCCCCCCCCCCCCCCCCTCACAGAACAAGAAGAACAAGAAAATAATCTATGTAATCATTAAAACTTTAACAAAAACTAGGAAAATATAGGCCGATGAGGCCGCAGCCTATATTTTCCTAGTTTTTGTTAAAGTTTTAATGTTTACATAGATTATTTTCTTGTTCTTCTTGTTCTGTGAGGGGGGGGGGGGTGCGCTGGTTCAGGCTAAATATAATCTTATACTGCTTTATATATATATATATATATGTGTGTGTGTGTGTGGATATATGCATATATACACGGAAAAAACTGTTTTGTTGAAATTACTAAATTTTGGTTGATATATCTCCATCCAAATATTTTGGTTGGAATGATTAAATTTTAGTTAGATTAACCAAATTATTCTGTTAATTCAACAAATCGTCTGGTTAATCCACCCAAAATTTGGTCATTCTAACCAAAATATTTGGATGGAGCTATATCAACCAAAATTTAGTAATTTCAACAAAACAGTTTTATCCGTGTATATATATATAATATATGGATTATATATATATATATATATAATATATGGATTATATATATATACATATATCACATTTGAACGGAGTGTGGTTTCGGTACAGTGGCTAGAATAGATAGTGTGCCGTTCATTGGTTACCATAACGCTTTTTTTTTTTGGTCGTGAAATGAGGACGCCGCAAGGTGGCGCGCATGTTAACACCGACTGAATATTTTGAGAGCTTTTAGCGCCGTGACAGTGAAGCATATTGTAAACAAACGCGAGTTTTTCCCATAAAGTTTTAATTATGTCTGTTTAAGAAACAAAATATGAGTGAAAAACTAGCAAAAAATATCAGAAAAGGTATTGTTTTGCGCCTGGTTGTCGTAATTTGTTTTTAAACAAGTGTATAAAGCAAAATGTATCTGTTTTCAATTAGTTGATCTCCAATTTTGTTCTAAAGAAAAAAAAATGCATTTTTAGAATATTGTTTGATTAAGTTTTCATGATAAGTGCAATATGTTTTAGTTTCTAATTTATATTATGCTTAAAAATATTTATTGTCAGCAGTAAGTTGACTATTTTTAAAATATCGGATATTTTTTATATTTTCGAAAATATTATGATATTTACGAACCCTGGGCCCGGGGGAAGGAGATTAATCCACAGAGCAATGAGATGTCCCTCCGGAAGATTTGATATTTTGTTTTCAATGGTCAAAAAGTGTAAACACCCCCCTCCCCCGGAGCCACAAAAATCCCTCCCGTAGAAAAGTGTCTCAATTCAACACTGGTTTGAGCAGTTTTGGAAGTAGTGAACAGTTGTTGGTATTTGTAAATAAAACTAATGCCAATATGCCCTTTGAAATTATTTACTTTTCATACATAATTCAGAAAGAAATTTTTTTTCATAATTTTCTTAAGAATTTTAATATGTGATTTACAGTGTGAGAAACATTTATTTAACAAATGTTCCTTTGCTTTGAAAATAACACTAAATTTTGCTATTGGGAATTTATTTTTATATATTCATTGCATGTTTGTACCAGTGTTGAATTCAGGGGAGACATTCCTCCCCTGAATAATGAGATGCCACACCCTCCGGAAGATTTGAGATTTTGTGTTTTCAATGATCAAAAGGTGCAATCCCCCCCCCCCTCCCCCAGAGCCACTGAAATCCCTCCCGGAGAAAAGTGTTTGAATTCAACACCGGTTTGCACAATTTTGGAAGTAGCGAACAGTTGTTGGTTTTTGTAAATAAAGCTAAAACGAATTTAACCTTCGGATATTTTTTTTGAAATTATTTACTTTTCATACATAATTCATAAAGAAATTTCTTTTTAATAATTTTTCTTAAGAATTTTAATATGTGATTTCAAGTGCAAGAAAGATTTATTTAACAAATGAGGCTTTGTTTTGAAAGTAACGCAAAATAAATATTGCCACTGGGAGTTTATTTTTAAATATTCATTGTATGTTTGCACAGTTTTAGAAGTAGTGAACAGTTGTGGGTATTTGTAAATAAAGCTAAAGCGAATTTAACATTTGAATTTATTTGCTTTTCACACATACAATTTTTATTTAAAAAATATGTCTCTGTTCTAAAAGTTTGTAAATAATATATTTATTATTGAAATATTTCATACTTGTTTTCATCTAAATATCAATTTCTAAATCTAAATATCTTCTTATATAATATTAAAATAAGCATCTAAAAAGCATTAATTTATCCGATCTGCTTTCGGAAATTTCCAGTCTATACTGCAGTCAGCGCCATCTATTGGAGGATTACTTTCCCGGTCATTTTTTTAGCGTCGAACGGCACCACTATATATTCTAGGCACTGTAGTTTCGGGGTCTGGGGATCATGATCGGTGAAAATATACCAAAATTTTTCGGAATCGTTTTCCTCCGAACGGCTGCAACAGGTAGTTTTTAGGTAGCTTTCATTACAAAAAGCTACTTATTGCAGCCGTTCGGAGGAAAGCGATTTCAAAAAATTTTGGTATATTTTCATCCATAACCCCCAGACCCCGAAAACACCCTCCGTTCCAATGTTGATATATATATATATATATATATAGCTGATCTTTGTCACACTGTAATTCTGGTATTTATGAACCGATTTGGATGTAACTTCGTGTGTGCATGGTACATACCAATGTCTCGACCGAGTTCTTTGGCCAGCTTCATCCGCCATCTTGTTTCAAAATGGTGGCCTTTTTTTTTTTCTTTTTTTTTTTTTTTTTTAATTTAAAATGTCGTACCAAAAAATTGAAAATTGAAAAATATTTTTTTTTCTTATGTGTTTCACCTTGATACAAAGATTCCGGAGCAGTTTTTGTTTCGTATATACCTTGAAAAATGGCTGAGTTATACCACTTTGAATTTCTAGCGTGGCTGACATTTTGAAAATACCTGATTTTTTTCACGCGGTAACAGGCGTATTTATGAACCGATTTGGATGTACCTGGGTCTATTCATAGTACATACCAATGTCTCGACCGAGTTCGCTGGCCAGCTTCATCCACCGTCTTGTTTCAAAATGGCGGCCATTAAAAAAAATTTTTAATTTAAAATTTAAAATCATGTACCAAAAAAATTAGAAAATGAAAAATATTTTTTTCTTATGTGTTTGACCTTAATACAAAGATTCCGGAACAGTTTTTATTTCGTCTATATCTAAAAAAATGGCTGAGTTATAGCATTTTGAATTTCTATTGTGACTGACATTTTGAACGACTTGATTTTTGTCAAGCGATAACAGACGTATTTATGAACCGATTTGGATGTAACTTGGTGTGTACATAGTACATACCAATGTCTCGACCGAGTTCGTTGTCCAGCTTCATTCGCCATGTTGTTTGAAAAGGGCTGCCATTTAAAAAAAATAATAATTTAAAATGAGGTATCAAAAAATTTGAAAATAAAAAAGATTTTTTTTTATGTGTTTGACCTTGATACAAAGATTCCGGAGCAGTATTTGTTTCGTCTATATCTTAAAAAATGGTTGAGTTATAGCACTTTGAATTTCTAGCATGGCTGACATTTTGAAACGATCTGACATTTGTCACTCGATAACACGCGTATTTATTAACCTATTTGGATGTAAGAAGGTATGTGGATAGTATATAGCAATGCCTCGACCAGCTTCGCTGGCCAGCTTCACCAGCCATCTTGTTTCAAAATGGAAGCCATTTAATTAAATAAAAAATTATATTTGAAGTGAGGTGCAAAAAAATTAGGAATTGAAATAGGTTCCTTTCTTAAGTATTTGACCATGATATAAGAATTCCGGAGCACTTTTTGTTTTGTCTTTATCTTAAAAAATGGCTCAGATATAGCAGTTTCAATATCTAATGCGGGTGACATTTTGAAAAATCTGATTTTTTGCCTGCGACAGCACTCGTATATATCAACCGATTCCGATGTGAGTGAGCATGTGCACAGCAATTACTAAGGTCTCGACCAAGTTCACTGGTTAGCCTCATCCTTCAGGTTATCTTAAAATGGCAGGCACTTCAAGATATCGCCGAAGTTGCAACCAAATATAAGTTCGTTTAAATAAAAGCAGCTTAGATAAAGCTGACTAATTTCGCGAAATTCTCATTCATAATGATTTAGTATTGATAAAAATTAGTGTTGAATCTTCTATAATCGGTTTCCTCTAAATTGAGCTTCGTGTGTTTGAATAATATAAGCTAGCTTTTTAAAAATAAGGAATATGAAAGCTACCTCTTCTTCCTGGCACTGGCCGGAAGGACTCTTTGTGATGAAAGCTACCTAAAAATGTAATTGTAATGTAACATGTTTACGTTTTTACTCAAAATCCTTGAATGTTTATGGAATAAGTAACTGTTTGCTTAACGGGAAAATAAGCTCACATTAAAAACAAAAATGCGTCACAAAAAAAAGTTATTTACAAGGAAAATGGTTTAAAATCTGAACACACAGTTTTTAAAACATTTTATATTTAACTTTCATAATAAGGTAGTTTATAGTTTTAATATCATATATAAACTTTTAATTGGCTTATGCTAAAGCTAAGTTTTATATAATTCTTTCAGACTTAACTGAAATAATCTTTAGTAACTTAAAATAATCTAAGATTTCAAAAAATGTTTCTCAATTTAGCATTTACACGAATTGGAGCTTTTTTTTTATTTACAGAGAGGACAAGAAAACTGCATCACCTTTGAAAAATACAGTTTAGGCAATTTTAACACACTATTTTGTTTGCCTAAAATTAATTCAGTTGCTACAAATTAATGTATGACATCATATCATTGGAAGTCACAATTGCATCATACAATAATTACATCAACCATTTTTCAGAAATAAAGTGCCAAAATGAGATAATGACCAATTGTCATGATTTATTATGCTGTGAAAGCATGGCTCGATACTTTTGATTGACATCTCGGGGGAAAAAAGTATGACTGTTGCTTTAAGTAAAGACGAGTTTTCGACAATTGTGATCACCAACAGTGTTGCCAGACGGGCTACTTTTTTTTAATTCAGATTCTTGACTCGCACCACTTTTTTGAAATGGTAAAGTGCCACTTATTTAATGACAGATTAATTAAGGCAAAAACAAAAGGAATTTTAACGTTTCAAGAAAGTGGTGCCAATCAAGAAATCTGAATTTTAAAAAAGTAGCCTACTGGCAACACTGATCACCAAAATAATAGGATGCCACCAGTGTCCACTTTGTAGAGAGATTAAATTGAATCATGGAGCTGGTGATGTCGAGATAATGGCCTGATCGGGCCGAAAGAGGATAACTGCAATGTCTGAAAATCTATATCTGAACCAGGTATGTCTCCGTAACCGTTATACAAGTACTCTTGAGTTAAAAGTTGGATTTTAAAACACCTGTGATGTTGATATAATTGCACAAACTGTCAAACCACGGCTTACATGATGTGGTCTGTACGCTTATTGCACTTCAAAGCAGCCTTTGCTTACAAACATAATATGTAGAAGCGACTTGTTTGGTTGCAAACAAACATGTTTTATGGACGCAGTAATTGTTTTGGACAAATCTAAACTCAAACTCCATGGGTCGGGTGGCAAGCGGTCTCTCACTACTGGTATGATAGAAGACGAAAATAAGAAACGTTTAATCAAGACAGCATTTCGCCGGCTGCGAAATTACCAGTGAGCCAAATGGTCCAATAAAGCTATTTACAAAATTTGATGCAAATCCGATAATTCTACCTGTAAAACTCATTTATTTGAATTAAGGGGGGTACCCCTGTTTTCCCCCTTTATACTTAAACAATGCACCCTCAAAACTAATAAGGGAAGCGCCTTATCAGAATGAACCTATTTACAAAATACGATGCAAATCGGATAATTCTACCTGAAAACCCATTTATTTAAATTTAGGGGGGCGGGATTTGCCCCCGTTTCACCCTTTTATACTTAACCAATGAACCCCCAAAACTAGTCAAGGAAGCGCCTTATCAGAATGAACCTATTTACAAAATTTAATGCTAATCAGATATTTGTATCAAGAGTCATCGCGTTACATACGTACATACAGAACTTGCGGGCACATTAGCTCTCAGGCTTTGCTCTCAGCTTGATAGCCTGTGAGCTAAAAAAGGATATCCAGCAAAGGGGTGGGAAGAGAAAATTATTACTGAACATCACTTTTCACCGACATCTTGTTTAAAGTCAGTTATTCGAAATAATTTTAAAGTGCAGAAAAATGCATTTTTTAACAACTTAGTACCCTGTCATACGGCAAAATTGCTAAGTTTAATTTATTCATAAATTATTTTGTTGTGTCATTTTCAAGTGTGTGTGTCTGCGATGGCTAGCGAAATCTACGGCACGTACGAAGCTGAAATTGTTTGCGAAGATAATCGAAGACCTCTCCTGGTGCACCTGAGTTTCAGAATTTTAAATTTCTAATAATTAGTTTAGGAATTAATTGAAAACCCCAAATTAAAATATTGGAAAAGTATTCATAATTCAACAAAAGCATAAATTTTTATTAAACCGCAGAATATGTCTTTGAAAACTGGAAGAGAGAGGGAGGGTTTAATATAATTATAGCGCTGCCAGAGCGACAAATGTACTGGACTTTTTATAATGGGCCATATCTTAAATTCTACTTGACTGAAAAACTCGAAAATCACACAGCCAGGCGCAAAAAAAAATTCCCCTTTGAGAAATTCTAAAAATTATTCCTCTGAGGTTTCAAGAAGTGAAAAAATCCACGAAAAATTGATTTATAAAACAATCTGTTTATTTCCTTCCAAAGAAGGTTCGAAAATGGCTTTTTCAAACTATAAATTAAACCTCTATTCAGACAAGGAAATTTTGAATTAAAAATTGGGGAAAAAAGGATTGAACACTGCATTCCACAATCTAATTCGCCTGCAAACTGATATGCACGCAAAAGATGATTAAATTGCTACGAATATTTTTTGATCCTATAAAACTTAATTAACTGGACTAACTGGACCGATTTTAACATTAAATAACGCTTAAAATATTTTTTCAATTTACAACCTGTCTGCTTCAGAGTGTTTATTATATATTTCTGTATAAAATTACCAGTTTTCATATGCAATAGTTTTGTAGTGCAACACAAGAGAGAAAGTAGAAAGGTCACAATAAATTCAATTGTGGCAGCAGCACAATTACTTACTTTTTGCCGAGTAGAAAGATTAGTTAAAATATCGATTCGATTGTTATAATCTTACTAAGATGTAAAACTTTCGCTTAAAAAATAATATATGTTGGAAATTATATTTATTTTTAAATGTTATTTATTTTGGTCAAATATATGTTATTTTAAAATGAGTTTTGGTATCTAGTCTCGAAGTAAAACGTTTTATTTCTCAAGAAAAGATAAAACAATCATCGAAATCGCAAGATTGTTAATACAATAAAAAATTTGTTATTCAAAAATTTTCTTTATTTGTTAATTTTAAAATTATTCAATTAATTGTATTACACACAGCCTAAACTGATATCATATAATTTACTGTACATTTTTGTGCGAATATTCCTTTATAATAAATAAATTTAACATTCTATTATTTTTTATAATTATTATTTGATGATTTTTTAAATAAAAAATGATCCACATATTTCTTCCATACTTAAGGTTTCACTTGAAAACATTAAATATAGAAGAAATCACCATTTACTTCATAAAAATGAAGCAATTGGAGCTTGTTTCTTTTTTATAGTACTTTCTGTATGTAACTTCTGTAATTTTTATTTACTGCGAACCATTTTACGATTTAAAAAGAAAAAAAAAACGTTTTTTTTTTTTTCTACGGGAAGCACGACTGTAATAAAAACGTTTATCCTATGGGTTTCTTTTTTTTTTTTTTTCAATTTTATGTGTGTTTGTAAAACGATGCATGATATATAAAACCGCCTCATTCATTTTAACATTTTAAAATAGAAAACTCAAGGATTATGTATAAAAGTATTAAAAATATAAAACGTTAAATTCACACTACTAAAATACAGTGCGGGTCAAAAGTCCATTACACATTTTAAAAATCCAATAAGAAAATCGCTCCCGTAGGACAGTTTCTTAACTGTTGTACAAGAGGATAATTAGAACGAAAATACATCTCATACTGAAAGTATTATTTAAGGAAAAAAATAGTTTCAATTTTTTTTCTCATAGACGGCGCTATAAAATCATAATGAACACGTAAAATAAGCAAACATTTCATAACAGATGGCGCCCATTTTTCCCTAATTCTAATTTTCTTTTCTAGTTACGTGTGCCTGTTCAGGGCCGAAACTAGCCTTCTTGGCGACCGGGGCAAACATGGATGTTGTCGCACCCCTCTCCACCACAAAGTAAATTTACAAAAAGAATTTTTCTAAGTATTTAATAGACAACTTATTTTTAAATTTAAAATACATAAAACTGAACTACGTAATCAGCTTTGTCAAACATTGATTCATTAAAACCTTGAAAAAGCCATGAAAAGGAACCAAATTGCATTTTAATCTTTTTAAACTTTTTTTTTTTTTTTTTTTTTTTTTTTTTTGCATAGACTAAATGAGGTCGATATCTAAAAAAAATGGTTTTACTAAGAATTTTACTTTGGGCGTTCCCCTTCCCGTTTGTTTTTATTGTCCCGGGCAGTCATCGCCCATGGCAAGACGAAAAATAAAAAGAAAGAAAGGAAACTCAACGCTGTTCAGCGAAAAAAAAAAAAAAAGCTTTCATGGAATTTTTCTTTTATTTAGAAGAAAAATTAGACTGAGGGGTCGTTTTGTGTTTGGTAGTTATCCGTAATGGACAGTGGGGTGTCCCACAATAGAGACTGACCTTGAAAAACGGTAATGATTCTCCTCACAGGAAGTGATTTAAAAGATAGAAGGCAAACACATAGTCATGATACTTTGCAATTTTGTATTGTAAATGAATCTTCTTATCTATTTGTAAAGTTTAATGCACTTGGTTCAGTTTTCCTTTTAATTTTTCCGGCTGCGAGACATTTTTATGCAAATTTCATACATATATATACATTCTTGTGTCAAACGCGAAACAAAATCTTCATTTTGGCGCCCCCTTCACCTTTTGTTAAAGCGGCGCCCGGGGCACGTGCCCCCTCTGCCTCCCCCCCACCCCCCCACCCCTAGTTTCGGCCCTGTGCTTGTTTTCTCTTCATAGTTTTTTGACGCTGTGAATCAGAATGATGGTTTTCTAAGACAAATATTTAAAATAAGAAATAAAGCAACTTAAAGCAGAGGTAAGCGAATCATGCAAAATATATCAGAATAAAAATCAGAATTATTTTTTATGAAAACTAGGTAAAGCATTTAAAAAATGGATTAAAAATAAATTACATTTAATGGAAAATATGACCATTATGTCGGTCAGAAACTAACACGTATATTTTTAAAGACCGACAAAAATGTCAACATTTAAAATGTATATAATCGGATGATGTTAAGTAATAGATCTTCCTAGTATTAGATTCTGAAACCTAATTCGTCGAAATTTATGATCGTGTGACCAAAGATCCAGCTTCTTTTTTTCAATTCCTACTATTAGTTGACACTCTCCCTATATATACAGGGTGATTCATAAAAGATGGGCAGAACTTTAAGGGGTTATAGTACACTTAAAGACAAATAATATTAAATAGGAGACTAAGGGTCCCAGACGTATTCCCAAGGAGATAGGGGGCATTAAAGTTTAGGGTCCGAAATTTCAAATGATTATAAAACATGGAAAAATTGGTCGATTCGTTTGCGGTTTTTGAAAAAAATTTTCTTTATGCCAGTATTTTCTTGAAATAAAATTTTAAAGTTCAATTTCAAAAAATGCCGATAGGGGGCGCTTTAGACTTTGGAGTAACAAACAACTATTTTTTAACGTTATTTTTTGTATTTCTTTAAATGATTTCGAAAGCTTAGACTTAAACTTAAATTTTGATCTAAAAATCTGAGTCCTAACGAGTAGTTAAGTAGCATAAACTGAAATTTGAAATTTGAAACCCTTCTCCCCCCAGAACAAAAATCAGTTATTCCCGATCTTTGTGTCGTAGATTAGGCTCTAACTACTGCCGCGTTTTGCTAAAATTATTCTTTATGCCAGTATTTTCTTGAAAATAAATTTTAAAGAAAATTTTCAAAAAATTCCGATAGAGGGCGCTTTAGACTTTGGAGTAACGAACAACTATTTTATACCGTTATTTTTTGTGTCTCATTAAATGCTTTCTAAAGCTTAGACTTAAACTTAAATTTTCAGCTCAAAATCTGAATCGCTGAGCGTGGTTCAGTAGCGAGGGGAGGGAGTTCAAATTTCAACTTCTGAACATAGTTCAATTTGCACTACTTAACCATGCCCAACGATTCTGTGCTGTGATACGAGGCAAAAATACAACTTTCGTCAAGGACTGCATAGTCGGAATTCACTCATAAAGGCACTGGCACAGTTGGAAACGTCGCTCATGCAAACGTTAAAGCTCCATTCCTGACGCTAGTCACCGGGTGAAGAAGGAAACAGAAAGTATGCAAATGTCAAATGGGGAAGAAGAAGAACACGTATGCAAAATTTCGACACGATTCAGGCATAAAAACCACTGAACGGTGAGTCAAGTGTAAGTCGCTGTAGTAATGAATCGGAAGATGGTGCCCTTCACGAATAAGGAAAAGGCTGAGATGCATTTAATTTACGGAGCGGCAGATGGAAATGGTGCAGAGGCACAACGAATGTACGGAGAGCGATTTCCCAACAGACGGTTGCCTAACCGCAAAACTTTCGAGCGCTTGCACAGACAGTTGTGTGAGACGGGATCATTTCTCGCTTCCCGGTCGAATGCAGGTCGTGCAAAAAAGGACGAATCAGTAGTTGTTGCAGAAGCCATTCTGGATGTAGTAGCGGCGCAGCCAAGTACAAGTACACGAACAGTGGCTAGGCAGGTGGATACCTCACAGTCCATGACTTGGAGGGTACTGAAGGATGAACATTTGCTCCCGTTTCATGTGCAACGAGTCCAGAAACTGTCTCCAGGGGATTATCCAAATCGTATTGAATTCGCCCGCTGGTTTCTGCAGCAGAACGCGCTAAATCCACATTTTGGACGAACTGTGCTTTTCACCGATGAATGTACCTTCACACGTGAAGGTACATTTAACACACACAATGCACATGTATGGGCGGATGTCAATCCACATGCTACGTATCCACATGCTCATCAGAGACGCTTTTCCATCAATGTTTGGGCAGGAATCCTCGGAGACCACCTAATCGGACCGTACCTTCTTCCTGAACGCCTCAACGGTAAAACATACCTCACATTTCTGCAACATGTGCTGCCAGACCTGTTAAACGTTGTTCCTCCACGCATCCGGCGGGTCATGTGGTTCCAGCACGATGGAGCGCCAGCCCATTACGTACGAGACGTCCGCAACTATCTGGACATCACATTTCCGAACAGATGGATTGGTCGATGTGGTCCTGTTGCTTGGCCTGCTCGCTCCCCAGATCTTTCACCCCTCGATTTCTTTTTTTGGGGGCGATTGAAGGCTCTTATGTATGAGACACCCATTGAATCCCCCGAGGAACTGGTCGCCAGACTTTCCGCCGCTGTAGGGGAAGTGCTCGAAAAGCCTGATGTTTTCGCGAATGTTCGCCGTTCCATTCTTCGCCGTTGTTCTGCGTGCATAACCTCTGGTGGTCACAATTTTGAACATTTATTGTAATTACATGTTAATAAATATGCTTTGGTAACATAATCCTAATTTGTGTCTTTTTACCTCGTATCACAGCACACAATGTGTGGACATGGTAAACTGAACTGTGCTCAGGAGTAGAAATTTCAAACCCCTCTCCCCAGAAACTTAACCACGTCTAACAATTCAGATTTTGGGCTGAAAATTTAAGTCTAAGCTTTAGAAAGCATTTAATGAAACACAAAAAATAACGGTATAAAATAGTTGTTCGTTACTCCAAAGTCTAAAGCGCCCTCTATCGGAATTTTTTGAAAATTTTCTTTAAAATTTATTTTCAAGAAAATACTGACATAAAGAATAATTTTAGCAAAACGCGGCAGTAGTTAGAGCCTAATCTACGACACAAAGATCGGGAATAACTGATTTTTGTTCTGGGGGGAGAAGGGTTTCAAATTTCAAATTTCAGTTTACGCTACTTAACTACTCGTTAGGACTCAGATTTTTAGATCAAAATTTAAGTTTAAGTCTAAGCTTTCGAAATCATTTAAAGAAATACAAAAAATAACGTTAAAAAATAGTTGTTTGTTACTCCAAAGTCTAAAGCGCCCCCTATCGGCATTTTTTGAAATTGAACTTTAAAATTTTATTTCAAGAAAATACTGGCATAAAGAAAATTTTTTGCAAAAACCGCAAACGAATCGACCAATTTTTCCATGTTTTATAATCATTTGAAATTTCGGACCCTAAACTTTAATGCCCCCTATCTCCTTGGGAATACGTCTGGGACCCTTAGTCTCCTATTTAATATTATTTGTCTTTAAGTGTACTATAACCCCTTAAAGTTCTGCCCATCTTTTATGAATCACCCTGTATTTATATATCTTGTTCAAATATTCAATCGTTAATAAAATACTTATTATTCATCCACTCAAGTTCAAATACCATTTTTTTAAACTTGTAGTGAATGACACTTGATGTTAATACAGTTTTTCAAATATTAATTCATTAATTAAATGTAATTAATTAATTTTAGTTTTATATGGGAGAAAAAAATTTCTCTTATTCAAATTTTCAATCGTTAATAAAATACCTATTATTCATCTACTCAAGTTCAAATACATTTTTTTAAACTTGTAGTGGATGACACTTGATGTTAATACAGTTTTTTCAAATATTAATTCATTAATTAAATTTAATTAATTAATTTTATTCAAATTTTCAATGGTTAATAAAATCCTTATTATTCATCCACTCAAGTTCAAATACATTTTTTTAAACTTGTAATGGATGACACTTGATGTTAATACAGTCTTTTTCCAATATTAATTCATTAATTTAATTTAATTAATTAATTTTAGTTTTATATGGGGGAAAAATTTCTTTTTCAGATCCTTTTTTCATTCTGGGTTCTAGTCTGAGTCACGGAGGGTACAAAATGGAAAAGGAAACATGTGAAAAGGAAAATTTTTCTTTGTTGACCTAAGTAGAATTGGCTTAAAAAAAAAAAAAAAAAAAAAAAAAATATATATATATATATATATATATATATTACTTATTCCATATCCATTGGCTAACTGGCGAGTTTTTAAGTCTAAAGCAACCTTAGCAACTGTTTCGGAGTGATTGCGTAATAGCTTAATGGTATGTCGCTTGTCGCCATATCTCTAGACCCGAGATTGGATCCAAGCAGTTGAAAGATTAAAACAATAGTAAGTTTTTATTTTTCGATGTTTAATTAAGTTATTAAAAATAATTTGAATCGAAAAACAGAAAGTAACAACATTAACAACTTATATAATGCTAATTATTTTAATATTCTTTAAAATAATTGCGATTTGAAGGAATTTCCTATTTTTAGAGATTTTAATGCAACAATTTAGTTGAATCCGATGATTTTTTTCGTTTTCTTTTCATGAGCGTGAAGGGCTCATAGGTGTATTATGGTGTCAGCCGCTATTTCATATCGCCAACTATTTCATAGCTTTACATATTAGATATTCTAATACAACTATTTAGCCGAATCCACTGATAGGTTTTTTGTTGTTGTTTTGTTTTATTTCCATGGGTGCGAGGCGCTCGTACACGAGTTAAAACTATAGCTGTTATAAAGAATTTCACATTGTTAGATATTCCAATACAACTATTTAGCCGAATCCACTGTTTTATTGTTGTTGATGTTTATATTCATGGGTGCGAAGCGCTCATACAAGCATTATAGTGATAGCCCCTATAAAAAAATCATATTTTTAGAGATATTTTTCATATTGTGCAAATGTTAAAATATTCAGATAAAATACGTAATTAGCAGATCAATTTTTTAAACTAAAACTATTTAATATTAAAATTAACTTAGTTTCCCTACCTTAACTATCCTTGAAAGAAATTACATTACATTAACATATGTTAAAATGTTATTGTGAAATTGACAAGCAAGTAAAAACGTGGCAAAATTTTAAATCTCTGGGCATAAGCTCACGCTGACTACGAATTCAGAATACGATACTGCTTAAGGTCTAGTATGTAGCATCGAATTATTTGCATTTAAAATTAATCTTTCAAGATCAAACAGCATAAGCTAGAGCTCACAAACTTTTGGAATGAAAGTTGCCATAGTTTGAACAAAAACTTCAATAAGTATACGCGCTGTACACGTGAGCGTGAACCAGTCATGTTTATAAAGGTAATCTACCTATTCGATTGCTTTGAAGTTGTAGTTAAATAATATATTTTCTTTAATTTTTTGTATTTTTTCCCCTAGGTGGATTATTCAGATGAGATTTTGTTTTCTTCTTGTTAGTTATTTTAGAAGAAGGAAAAAATTGGTTAATTATTTCTACGCAAAAGAAGAATGAACATTTCCATTGTGTTCTACATGTGTAGCCACTGTCCAATTTATAGATCCAATAAACATAATTCCTCCAGGATCTCAATGCGTTCCCTAATCATCTTTTCCCGTCACCTTCTACACCACACAAATCATGAAGCATATGATTTCTTATTTTTGACTTCAAGGCTTATTGTAGTCTCCAATCCGACATAAGTAATGTTCCCTTACAAAAATCAATGAGGAATAGTATTCAGAAAATTAAGGAAAGTTTAGAAAATTACGATCTGATTAAATTAACTTTCGAAATAGTTTCACGCTTGTCAAACTTTGAAAATAATTTTTCCACAAAAATGTATGCCTGTAACGTAAAATGTTCTTAAACAAATTTCTTGAATATCTATGACAGAAGTCACTGTTTACTTAGTGAAAAAAAAGCTTACTTCAGCTGAAACGCAAATATGCCGCAAGGGAATTGTTATTTCAAAAGAAAATATTTTAAAAGCTTTAGTAACATGCTGCTTTTAGGATGAAAATTTCATTTATATATTCTTTCTATAGAACATGGCTTATGCATTTAATGATCTTTGTCATATTTTAATTGAGTTTAGTAAAAGTTAAATCTTTTTTTATTCTTTCTATGACTCCTAACAATTAAAAGAGAAATCTAAAATTTAATAAGTCTAAAGGTAAAATCAGTTTAAAAGAAATCACTCTCGTATAAGCATTCAATGTTTATTTTAAAAATCTCGCCCAATTTCAAAACCACTATTCATGTTTACCGTTCATATACATTTAACGTCTGAATTTAAAAACCATTAAAACACCAAATAAAATAAACTAAGATAGACTTGAGCACAGTTAAAAAATAAATTTGATAAAGAATATACTTAAAAACAATTAAAAATACACTATGTAAACGTTTCTCCAAGCGACACGCAAGGCATCATCAGTACAAAAAATGTCCATTGCATTTCAAACGTCAGAACAAATCAAGACTGAATCACATTCCGCTCATTGCGAACGCCAGTATTTTGAAATCGGGTTGCAACAACTACCATGGTAGATTGCTCCTTGAGGCTTGGTTCACTGAATTGCGGTCACAGGCTTTGAATGATGCTCGCTCTGTCCCTAGTGAATATTGTTTGTTTTTAAAATAACTAACTGTAACTGTTCTTGATTTGTTCTGACGTTTGAAATGCAATGGATATTTTTTGTACTGATGATGCCTTGCGTGTCGCTTGGCGAAACGTTTACATATTGTATTTTTAATTGTTTTTAAGTATATTCTTTATAAATTTTATTTTTTAACTGTGCTCAAGTCTGTCTTAGTTTATTTTATTTGGTGTTTTAACACTATTCATGTTGTTCCAAAAAATTTCGGCGTCAATAAGTCAATTTGACATGGGCCCCGATTATAAAAAAAAATCACTACTTTGATTTTTTAGAAAGCCCAAACTTGTGAATTTATTGAAGAAAAATGTGATTTTTGTACTTTTTCTTTTATCAGATGTGGCAGGAAAAAAGCATTATTAAATTTCGGTTCATGATTTCTAAATTGTTTTCTCAACGTATAATCATAAATTAATTAATATTAAACAATTAATTGATACAAGAGTATTTTAGATTATATAGAGAGAAAGTACGGGTATTAGGGAATAAGCGTTCAATGTGGAATACTTCAATATCTGGCGCATACGGTGCTGCAGCCAAGCGTATATCTGCCATACGACTTCATAGTACTCCCATGAGGCCCTGTGCTTAATTGTGTTTGAATATCTGTCTTTTTAGAGCGACACGGTGAAATAAAGTATTATTCTCAATTTTTGAGGTTTTGTGCATGTAAATTTTATAAAATCTCATTGTCAGTTATGTTAACCAAATTCAGTATGAAGTTTAACAGTATATTTATTGTGTTAATTTGTATATTTATTGTCGTTGTGTTAGCCCGTTTTTCTCTGTGCTAAATTGTTGATGAGTGAAGATATCGCTCACCCACAAGAAAAGTGACGCATCTCGACAAAAGTAAATTCCACAGGAAAGGCAAAAGAAAATTTGCATGATTTTACAGTAGGATGAAATTATAGTACTTAGCTCTGCATGCAGGACTAAAATCATGCATGAAAGCATAAAACCCTTAAGAATGAAGACATAGGATGAAGTCTGGAGGATTGGGTCATTTTACCTCCCCACACAATCCATCCCTCTTCTGTGGTTACAAATGGACCTATAGCGTCATAAGGGGATTGTCCGTATAGCTACACTTATGAAACTGTTTGTGTTGTAAGACACACCTATGACAGACCTATTAGTGTAATAAAACTCAAAATGAATTTTTGCGAGATGTGTCACTTTTCTTGCCGGTGAGCGATATTATTTTTTTTTCAAGAGGGTGTGCCGCGTGATATGGAATATCAGCTAGACAACTGTTTCAAGACGAGTCTAAAATTTAAAACAACTTTTCAAAGAATCATAGACGATGTACTAAGTTTTAATCATTAAATAATTTTGGTTATTCTTTTAAATCGTGGTCTTTCTTGTAATTTTAATATCCCATCAAAAACATCTCATGTAAAAAAAAAGCCAAGTCTCCTGACGCTTTGACCGTAAAAAGTTCTGAGATCATGTGTAGAGCCAAGCTTAACTCTCTTATTATCTCTGATATTTTAATTCACAAATTACTTCTAGTCTCTACACCTTTAGTAAATGATTATTTTGTGACTTGGCAATGACGCAGCACGAGAATGTAAAGGCTGTTGTTTACATTTTAATATTAACGTTTATTTATAAAGTTTTGCATAAAATAGTTTCTATAAGAGCACTGAACATATATGTATTTGTAGCATGGAAATAATTTTACATTACATTGTAAGCCCGGATGCGAAAACTCTCTACTGGTCAAACTTGAGGTCCGGAGTTTTGTGTGATTTTCTTCCTATGTAACGTGAATACGAGCCAGACCCCTCTTTTACAAAGACCCCCAATCGGTGCATCCCTCCTTCAGTCTTCTTCTATCCCTCGTGTTCATATTCAGTCTAAATCAAATAATCTAATCCCAATTCAAAACATAAGTAAAGTGTTTACGTAATAACTTTCCTGTGCTGCGTAATTGCCAAGTCACAAAATAATCATTTACTAAAGGTGTAGAGACTAGAAGTAATTTGTGAATTAAAATATCAGAGTTAATAAGAGAGTTAAGCTTGGCTCTACACATGATCTCAGAACTTTTTACGGTCAAAGAGTCAGGAGACTTGGCTTTTTTTTACATGAGATGTTTTTGATGGGATTTCACTTCTTTTTTGTAAGGAGAAAGCCAAAGAAAGCTTTTCCAGTAACGTCGATTTCAATTACACTATATTTAACTTCATAGACTTTATGGCTCCTGATTGCTTCGATGTTCCGCTTTTCCTAGAAAAGCGAATTGGCATGTGTGCTACTGTTTGAAATCCATTCATTCAAATTTTCTAGTATCTATATTAGTTTTTGTTTCAATTTATCAGCTGTTCAATCAAAGTCCTCCAAAGTTAATTCTACTGTGCAGAATCCATTTTATAACTTTGTCTGCTTCCAGTCTATTTCCCATTTTTTTTTTTTTTAGTTATAGCTCTCGTAATGTTTTCTAAAGTGTTTATTTTAAACTGCAGCTTACCTCTAGACCTTTTCCGTCAGTAAGTTCCAATATTCATACCAGGGTGGGCAACAGAACAGCGCGCGACTTCTTAGCGAGCTACGTCTTCCCATTTCAGAGTGTGAATCGTTGTAACGTTTTAATGCGTGTTTTTGTTTTCGAAAATGGTTTTGACGATAGAGAGCCTTCTTGGAGCTGTTGAGAACGTGATTTCTCGGAACGATTAGGCCTTCCCCTTTTGACCTCAATAGGTCTTCTAATTTTTTTCTCTAGTTGATTTCTCTCTGTGATAGGTATTCATTTGGAAAAATAATAGATTATTGCTAGCTGTTAAGAAGAGGAAGTAGAACGTCAAAGTGACCTCCTAAGAAACTAATCCCAGCTAATCCCAGTGCGCAACCACATACTCAACTATAGCACATCTGATATCATACGACTAGGCTATGTTACCTAGCACAGAAAAGAAAATATAGATGAAACAGATACGAACGATCTCCAGATTTAGGAACTACTCGATGAGGACTTTCTTCGCTGTGATCAAAATATAACATTTCAGTTTTTTCCTTTCAAACTTTCTTCGATCAACAATGTCTTTCGTTGGAATATCATACAATTTCGCGTTTCCCTTCTTTACCGCGTCTTTTCAGCAATTTTGCAGATGCACACTGACATCTAGAATACAAATTTTACACAATAAAAAACTGTGTCGCCAAAATTTGAAATTCAGTTATTCCTCTTTTCGATATGTAACACTTACAATCAAGTTATTTTTGGAAACAGGTAGGTGAAAGAATTTTACACAAAAGTTTCAATCCTTCATACTTTCGAATTCAAAGTAAATCTTAATAATTTTATTATTTAAAGGATTTTGGAACACAGTAGACCGAGCATAGCTCGGTAGTTTTTTTTTAAATATTTATTTTGTTTTAGTAAATGTAAAAATGTGATAGATACTATCCGCAAAACATCAATAAGTTGCGGAGAATATAGCGGAATTTTTGTTAATGCGTCTCCTCTTAAGACGTATCTCCGGTTAATGCGGACAGTTTCATTTCGCCATCATATTTAATTAATGTTAAAGGCATCGTTTATTGCGGATTTCGGTTACAGATGAAAAATGGCCTCCCTTGGAAGTTCACTAACGGTTGTTAACTGAATATTCATATCTACCGCTCGTAGTCTTAGCACGGTTGAAAGTGAAAAGTCAGAGAAAATGACGTCATAGTGGTGCAAAAGTGATAATGTTTAAGTTTTAAATATAAAAATAATTGACTTCTTTTCAATATGTCATTTTTTCTGGAGAGAGGGGAATGTAGAATTTTGATTTTGAATTCCAAATCGATAATTTGAGTACCTAAAAAACATATTTAAAAAAATTATACATCGCAGGGGAGTTCGTATTGCCATTAAAAAAAAATAAACTTTTTTTTACGTATGCGATTATGTTAGTCATATCCTGAGTGCCATTCTCATGTTTTATAAACATTGAATTTATTATTCTTCAACAATTGTTGTCTACGTCAATAGTTTGGCAACAAATGTGAGCTATTTTGTAAATATGAGGTAAGTTTGACAGCAAAATTATCTTGCTTTTAAAACTGCTGCTAATTTTGCGCCAGGGTCTATTGACATTGCATCAAACTATAAGGACGTTTAAAATAATATGGTAGTGATGCTAAATATAGCGGTACATATGTCATATTCGCCCCATATTGGCGCGATTTTTTTCTGTCGCCAATATCATATAGGCAACAGGTACTTAACTTGCGCCAAAGTGTCGTTATTTTGCTTGATGTGGTAACCCGGATTATGTTGTTTATGCTGTTGATGTTTTCGCCAAATTGGAAACCGAAAAAAATCGCGCCAATATGGGGCGAATATGACATCTGTGCCAATATAGCAAAAGCATAAGAGCTGCTATCTATCAAGAAATGTTAGCATATTTGCAGAATGTTTATAAAATATTTAAATTCACTAAATTAACATTTGGTAAAATAAATTAATTTTATTTGGGTACTATTTGAGGCACAGATGTCATATTCGCCCCATATTGGCGCGTTTTTTTTTCCGCCGCTGATGTGGCGAAAACATCAACAGCATAAACAACAAGGCACAGATGTCATATTCGCCCCATATTGGCGCGAATTTTTACTGTCGCCAATATCATATAGGCAACGGGTACTTAACTTGCGCCAAAGTGATTGATGTGGTAACCCGGATTATGTTCTTTATGATGTTGATGTTTTCGCCAAATTGGCAACCGAAAAAAATCGCGCCAATATGGGGGAATATGACATCTGTACCAACAACAACATCCGGGTTACCATATCAAGCAAAATAACGACACTTTGGCGCCGGTTAAGTATACATTGCGTATATGACATTGGCATCAGAAAAAAATCGCGCCAATATGTGGCGAATATGACATCTGTGCCCTATTTGATTATCCCATCGATCAATTTCGCCAAATTATACAAATTGTCGTATTTTTATTTTAAATAACGAAAAAACAAATAAATTAATAAAACCTTAATGAAACTACAAGTAAAAAGTCGAATTAAAAATCATTTGATGACGTAACAAACACTTGTATGGTGTTTAATGTCAAGTGAATGCGACATTTACGATCATCCATTATTTGCGTTTAATCTTATAGTTTGACGATAGTTTTTCGGTCGACGGGATAATCAAGTAGTACCTTTATTTGTTCTAGTCAATTAAAACAAATTTTACTGTATTCAGGACCCAGCTATTTCGTGCTCGATTTAGTATAGTTGAAAAACCGATGGTTTAGTTGACAAACTGCGTTTTATCATGTTGATAATCAGTGAGCAACAGTATTGGCAACAGTTCCGATTACGGAAAATAAAAGATTTTCGATTTTTTTTTTTTTTTTTTTTTAGAATTTTCCAAATTTTTTAATTTTTCCTTTCTTTGTATCCCAAATACTACCTTCTTACCAAATTTCAAGTTTCTAGGGCTACAGGATGTACCTCAGATTTTTGATGATCGGTGAGTCAGTCAGTGTCGAAAAAGCGAAACTTTGAGTTCATATATTTTCTGAACTAGAAAAGATGGAAACGCGGAAATTTTACCATTTGCTTCCGTTTGAAGAGTACTTTTAGAAAAACAAAGTTTCAAGTTCCTGGGAAATTCCAGCGAAGGGATATAGGGCTGTCAAAAGTACCCTGAGTTGCTTCCAGAAAAGGATGCTTACGTCTGTGCTTTCTCGACTTGGCAGGGGCACTGCCGTGCCCCCAGATTCCATATGGCGCTAGTCCATATTACACGACAGGTTTGCCACTACCCGAAAAATGTAACTTTTTTAAAGCTAAATATTGATATGTATCTTTTGTCTTCCACTTTAAACGCAATAAAAATGTGTTAAGAAATAGTCAAAAATTTTTCGTTACTAACTTTCAATGTGTCTCAATTTTTTTATGTTGACTTACAAATAAAAATAACATGGTATTCCATAATACCGTAACTTCCTCGCTCTCGCTCTATATATATGTTAAACTCGTTACATATTTTATATTTTATTTTATATGTTTTAGCGTTTAAAATATCTCATTGTTGCAACTTCACAACCAGTTGGCATATATACAAACGAGAAAGGTTTAACTCATAATTAACTCCATTGTCATAGTACCTTGTATGCAGTTGTAACCATAAGGAATATTAGACGTTTTATCACTTGAGCCCGGCTAACAGAAAAAGGACTTAAAATTAATTTATTAATTTATAATTAAATTCTAAAAATATTAAAATGTTGCATTGTCACCATTAGCACATCAGTGTGCATAATTTCTTTGCGTTTGAAACAACAGATTTTATTTCGAAAAAATATGTCTATATACTAATAAAACAAAGTTTTGCTCTGTTTGCGTGTGTGTCTGTCTCTGTATGCGATGGCTAGCAGAATCTACAGCACGTACAAGGCTGAAAAATATTGTGAGTATAGTGTCTCATGATGCACCTGAGAGTCAGAATTTTAACATTCTTATAATTAGTTGAGTTATTAATGAACAATCGCAACCCGCTCTCATTAAAAACTCATATCGGTCGCTGAGAGAACGGAAAAGCTGTAGCGCATCCGCTGAAGTCTTATTTACACTTCGGATGAAAATGGAGAACGAAAAAAGAAAATTTCGGGGGTATTTTGTCATTATTTATTAACTTACATCGTCCAAACCGCTTGGTAAAGTTAAAAACAGAAGACATACTCTGAAAGGTCGTACACATATGTCTCAAATGCCGTAATCAATTAAAAAAGAAACATCGCAATTAACCCCTTGAAAAATATTTCAAAGACGGTCGTTTTTCCTAAAAACGTTTTTCTCCTTCGTTGCAACGCCTCCCCAGAATGCAATTTTAGAGGTACCGACAAACCAAAAATATGTTCTTAAAGCTGAAATCTTCTTCTAATCTATGGTGTAATCAGTTTTAAAAAAATTGAATTTAACCCTTTCTAATACACCAGTTAACTCAGGTCATTTCGCGCCTCAGGGAGACAATAATTTTTCTACGCTAACATTAACTAAATGTCCATATTTTAACACAGTCTTTTTAGAGGATCTCAATAGACCAGATTTACATCAGCTACAAAAGTTTTGAAACGTTCTGACAGGTATAAATATGTTTTTACAAAATAAAATATGTGAAAATTTCGACGAAATCCTTAAAAAAATTAATGTTTCGTCGGGGTTTTGTCCTTTAAGAGCACAGTTTTAAAGGTTCTGACAAACCCAAAATATGTTTTTAAAGCTGAAACCTTTTTCTAATCGATGGTGTAATATGTTTTAAAATATATGAATTTTAATTCTTTCAAATTCACCACCGAACGCAGGTCACTTCGCGCCTAACAGAGACGATATTTACCACGCTAAAAGTAATTAAAAGTCCACATTTTAACACAATCTTTTTATAGCATCTCAATATATCAGATTTACACCATCTACACAAATTTTGAAACCTTCCGACGGGTAGAAATATTTTTTACAAAATAAAATATGTGAAATTTCAAAGAAATCTGTAAAAACCTGAGTGTTTCGTCGCGGTTACGCTTGCATTCGGTGAGCATAGACTCCAAAAATCAAATTACGCAGAAAATAAATTACAAAATAGCATATACTTCCAATTCAATATTTCTCATTTAGAAGAATAAATTCAGATAAAATGGAGTCTTAAGATATAAAATCATACAAATGAGGTTATTTTAAGGGCCATTCATCACGAGCCCGGGCAACACCGGGCAGGTCAGTTGGTATATTCATAAAACTGGAGGCTTATTACATCTATATGCTGTATCAATTGTTTCGGTATACTTCACTTAAAATAAGAAACATTTCACTTTATCCTTGAATTGTTAGAATAAATATTAATGTGAGTTTTAATTCTATATTTAAACGCTCCACAATGATTGTTAAGTGGTTTGGGGAATATAATAGTCATTCTATATAATTTCTAGAATTTCTTATTTTGAAATTATTAACGCATTAAGTGTCAAAATCAACGACGAATGTTAAAATGAAGTTAAAATATCGATTCTTTTGAGTATATCTTAATAGGCACTGTACTTTCTTCGTAAAATACGTAAAAAATTAGAGTTTTAGGACAGAACATTTTTACGTCTGCGTCAATACGTTTTATTGCTCAAAAAACTTATGCTTCAAAGCTGCAGGATTAATAAATGTATTTTATCTATTAGTTTTTTCACTGTGATTCATTTAATATCAGAATTTTTTTCATGAATGATTTGTTAGACAATTAGAATTATTAAATAAATATAAAAGAAAAAATAGTATTTTTTTTTTTCAAAAACACTCTTTTACAAGCATTAAATGTTTATCTTTAACCCTTAAATGCTCGATTTTTTATTTTGTTTCGAAAAAAATATATATGATTCTCTGAAAGGTTTATTACACAGGAAAAATAATGAAAAAAAGCACAGATACATTTTTCATATAATACGTCAATCTTTTCTAGTATTGCACATCTGCAATACAAGTAAAAACTACTGTCGTGTGGCTGTTTTACGCTAAAATATTTCAAATTAGTATATACTTTAAGAAGTATGTCTCCAAATACCTTATTTTATATAATTATTTATTTTATAAAACTTAACTTTTAACCCTTTAATTTCCATGATAGAATACGTTCTAGAAATTATGTAGTTCAGAGAATCTGACTTTACACCAGAAAATTCAGTGGTTAATTTTGCTTTATTTAAATACGGAATGTCTGTTATTAATTAAAGCAGATATTGCTATTTTAATTTTCTGCTGTGAATTATGTATATACGAATAAAAAAATTTATTAAATTCAAAACACTGTTGTTTGCATATATGCAAAGCTGCGCACTAAATGGTTAAAATCGGGCCTAATTTGATAACGAAAATTCACGCTGTTCCAATAAAATTCTGTTACAATACGTTACTTTCACTCTGGTTCCAGATTATAGAAAACTTATTTCAATTTGGTAGAAAGCTAGTCAATTTCCTTTTTTTAAATTATAATTTTTTCGATCTTTTATTTTTTTAAGGTATGGCAACAAAAAGAGAAAAAAAGCTTCATTTAAACTATTTACTCAGAATATTTAAATTGTTTTCTCAGTATATAATCATACTTTAATTAAAATTAAAATATCACAGCGTATTTTAAAAAATAGTGTAGATGTGCCAGTAATGGGCGCACTTAAGGAATTTCTTTAAAAACTATTTTTTAATTAATAGTTATAATTATTGTTTAGTTTTTTTTATATTATAGTGATCTATCTATAAACAATATTTAAACATTCTCATTGTCTCATTTCCCAATATCAAACAAAAAACATATTGTTATTGTAAATAACAAAAATATATGAAAACACCTAAAATTCCAGTAATGGGCACTCTTTGTTCCGGTAATGGACACTCCACAAAAAGCAATAGATATAATTGTATTTATGGGTGTATTTAGAACCAGAATTTAATGAAAACATAGTAATGAAACAAAATAGTTATTTTCAAATAAATTTAACTATTAGAATATCATAATTAATAGAATATTAAAACGAATTATTCACTGTTTAAATTAATTATTGTGATTATCACAAGATCATAATGTTTTAATTATTTTAGATGGTTTAAAATACTAAATTTCAGAGAATTACAGTTATCAAATTATTGAGACAGTGGGGGTTTGGGATAATAAAAAAGATTTGGATTTTTTTTTTTTTTTTTTTTTTTTTTTTTTTTTGTAATATTAGTGCATATATTTGTATATTTCCCACTACTTTTAACAGTTAAACTCTCTAAAACTGCTTCTATTATAAATTCGAAAGAAATAATACTGCAGTTTGAATGTTTTAAATACTAAGTAAAATAATTTTAAAATAAAATTGCAAAACTGATGTTTGAGGCCACTGATCTGCAGATTTAATAGTTTCTTACTATAGTTTTTTACTATAAATTTATTTAAAATTACTTTTTTTTAAACAAACATTTAAGACAGAAAGTAATAAATTTATTTTATTTTTAACAATTTCTGTAACTTAATTGTTTTCATTTAAAGGGGGAAGAGATTGAGCCCTATGAGCCCCTTTTATCCGTATACCCTTAAATGATATTCTCTGCCTCCTGATTTGTTTTATAGATTTTCAAAAAAAAATAATTAAATAAAAGTATTGAAAATTTTATTAACCATACGAAATTAATTAAAAGCAGCTCTTTATAAAAAGTTTGGTATTATTACATTCTAGTAAGTGTAATTAAAAAAATTAAAGTTGATTATTTAGATTTTCAGTTAGGCGTGCCACACACCAGGGAGACATGCGGCAGAAAAGCGTGAGGCATGCGACAATTTCACCCTCTTAACAAAGAAAAAACAGGTTTGAACAGCAGAATTTGCCTCATGTCTCACGATTATTTTCCCATGTCTCCCTGGTGTGTGGTGAGCCTTAAGTCAAAAGATTTTATGCGCTATGAACATTACTGAAATTGCATTTTTAGCAACGCCTATATGGAGTGTCCATTACTGGAAATTAACTAATTAAGCATTCCAGAAATGGACACGGGTCTTAAAACCTTAAAAATAAATGAAATTTTCTACATGCACATTAGTATATAAAATTCAAAGTTTTCTATTACTACCAAAACAAAAACAGGGAAATTTTGCAAGAAAATAAAGAATATATAAATTTATTAAGTGAAGACAGCTCTTAGCATGTTCATTAAGATTTTCACTGAAAAACAGAGCAGCTTCGGAACATTATTTTCTGCTTCCCGGTTGGTTTGATTAATAATGCCAACAATAACCCATATTATAAAATTTGCAAAGGGGAATAATGAAAAAAATAATAAATTTTTATAGGTTATTTTTTTAAACCAAAACCCTTGAAGGATGTCCATTACTGGCACATCTACCCTATATTGTTTTAACTCTTAAAAAAAATTGTATTTAACTACTTCACCGGCTACAGAGATAGGGAAACAGTCTTGTTACCACCGACTTATCTTGGGGCTGCCCTTGAAGTGGTTAAAATATTTCACTGTAAAAATTTCGCGGGTTTATTTAAACGAGCGTTGTTTGTTGCATAATTTGGTGCATCGTTGTAGTAACTCGTAAAGAGTTTTGTAACCATAAAATATATTTGGCGATTTATCACCTGCGAAAACTGAGGATAAAATGTCTTAAAAATAATTTATAAGTTTACAATTAAAGTTTTAAAAATATTAAAATGTTGTGTTATCATTAAATTAACACCTGTGTCCATAATTTTTTACCACTCTAACATACCAGAAAGTGACTGAAAAACTCATAACAAAATTTAATCTTTACATACATCAACCAAGGTAGGTTTATAAACAAGTTGGAAATTGCACGCCAAACGTAGCAAATAAGGTGCGTCCGTACTATAACTAGTTTTAGAAATATTTTTTGAACCGCAAGTGTACTTAATGTATATTTTAGTGCGCTTCATAAGTGCATATCAATTTCATTCTGTTCGAAAGGCTTGTAACATCATTAAAATGCACTTGCAATATTTTTTTACCACTTACCAAAATATAACGGAAAACTTTTGACTGTCCCTGTCATTAAACTATACATCCAATTTTCATAAAATTTGAAAGGAGTCGACAAAATTTTGCAACAATTACATATTTAAAATTTCAGGCCGTTCGGAAGGCTGTAACATCATTAAAATGCACTTGCAATAATTTTTTTCCTTTGGCCGTAATGTAAAGAAAAACTTTTGATTGTCCCTGTCATTAAACTGTACATCCGATTTTCATAACATTTGAAATGGCTCGACAAAATTTTGCAACAATCATATATTTAAAATTTCAGACCATTCGGTTGGGTAGTTTTTGCTCTGTTATATGCGGACAGACGGACAGACAGACGAACCGAACGACGACTATAGGTGCTACGTATTTATATAATTACGAACGCACCTAAAAAGTGTATAAAAGTTTTTTATATCTTTTAATTGGTACAGGAGAAATTTTTCCTCTAATAAAAATAATAATAATAATTCGATTTTTGCTATATGTAATATTCTACACTGAATCATATAGATAGATAGATAGATAGATAGATAGAGATAGATAGATAGATGATACATATAGTGCTAAATTATTCTTCACTAAATTCAAATCTCGGTAAAAACAGCTAATAAAAAACACACTAATAAAATGTGAAAAAAACAAAACCATGAATAATTTAATAGAAAAAGGCGGCATGGCTAACGATTAACTACGTAAATTTATATTATATATATATGTAACGATATATTAAAAAGCTGTACTGCAACCGCGTGATAGCGAAAATTCGTGTATTTCAGTAGAGTATAGATAAACATACAAAATAGGACAGTTATAGCAATATCTGAAATGACACCGTTAACTAGTGTCACTAGTGTGAAGGAGGAACAACTAACCATTGATAAATATAAAAGATACGACACTTACAACAAAATCTGTAATAGTAACAATACTAGCGTCACTACCGACAAGGGAGAAGAATTTAGAAGCCCCCGAAATTTACATATGTTGATGAAATAGATTTACGCCCAATGTTTTGAATATCTATTCTTTCCTAAACGAGGCAGAGGCAGACGATATTGTATTTATACTTGATTTATTTACCTGCTTTTTTATGGTACTTGTATCGTTCACCTTTAACTTACAAAATTATAATTATAATAATAATATAAAAGAAAAACCCCAGAAAATTCTGTTAAGAATGTAAATATGTAAGTTTATGAGATTAAATTGTAAAAAACCAAATTCAGGTATTGTGTTAATTTATTCACATCGAATAAAATTTTACCATGTGTCATATCAGTATCTCTATTTATTTTTAACTTTTAGATTTATGTAATTCTAAAAATTTGAAAAAAAACATTGAAAATCTTTCCACATCTGTAATTTTATTATAATTCCTTATATGTTAATATCATAAATATTATTGAAATTATTGTACATATTTACATTAAAAACGATATTTTTATTTGATCTGTAAGGAAGGGAAAATGCATAAATTTGAAAAGGTTATTGTAACGGTTGTTTAATACATTTAACTTCATAAATTAATTAAACATCTGCTATAAAAGTTTTCCTACCAAATGGGAATATTTATAAAATTTTCTGAGACTTGTAAGAGTGCAATATTTGATATATTTTTATATTATTACACCATTGCTTTAAATCCAATTATATCGTATTTACTTAATATATAAGAATCAACACGAAATTTTTAGCTTGTTTTTCGTTGCATTTAACTCCTTCACTCATCATGTACGAAATATATATATATATAGTCTGGATAATACGCAATGGTTAATTTATATATATATATATATATAAAAAAAAAAAAAAAAAAAAGGGGGGGAGGGGGGGCTTTTGTATTATTACTATATTTTTAATACGTATTTTATAAGGATGTTGATTTGATATTTTATATGTAATTGGTGAATTTCATTAATTATTAGCTTTATTGTTGTTTAATCTTATTTACAATCATTTGTTATAAATTTTAATTTAATAAGGACAATATCATATTAATTACTAATAGTATGCCATTTTTATAGTGATTAATATACATATAAGTATATTTAATATAAATAAAGTTATACTGTATGGATTAAAATTGGGTAATTATATTTATTATTATTCCTCTATTCTTATTAATATTTTAAATATTTATTTATTTTCACCTAGTGTTATATAATTTATTATCGGTTTATTGTTTTTGAATGTCCCACATTCATACTTTTAGGATTTTTATGGATGTATAAAATAATCCACACACTATATTTGTGCTTTTTTGGTAATTGGAATTTAAGTATCAGTTCACCTTCTTTATACTACCATATGTTTTTTATTTCCTGTTCATTTTTTAATTATCTTATATATAATAGTTTTTATTAAAGATTTTTATATTTTTAATAATTATTTATATTAATTATTAATGAATTTATTCTGTTTTATAGCATATAGCTAGATGCTATATTTTATCGATGTTCTAGAATTATTTAAATTCTTAGTGTAGTTTAAATAACTTTGCTAATACAATATTTTGTATGCTTTTTAAATTTTATTAACAATAGTTTTTTTTTTTTTAATACATTGTGTGGTTTATATTCAGTTTATAATTATCTATATATAAGGATATTTTTGGTTTTGCTGTTAATAAAACAATTGTTACATTCAATTGCTTACAACTGAAGCAAGTCTTTTGACAATTAAATCATAAATGTAATACTAGATGGCAGCACCACAATTTGTGTTTTTTTTTTTTTTCGATAAGTTCTAGATTTACTTCTTCCAGCTACATTTCAGTTATAATTTACTACACCAGAGGGAATTTTTAGCTAAATTTTGACGATATTGTTTTACGGTTTTTAATTAATTTAATAGTGCATTTTAATTATGTAATTACTTTCTATTTATATTATTTTATATTATATTAAAAGTTATTTAACATTTATTTCAATATGTATTAACTGCATCCTATGGTATCAATTACTGTGATTTCTTAACTGTTTTATTAACCTTAATCTTTACGATATGGGTGCCATGTGAGCGTGGATTTATTCTAAAATATTAATCGGTATGGTGTTTATTATTTCATTTTATATCCTATAAATATTTAAATAGGTTTTATTGTTTTTTCCAATTCATATTATCTGTTTCTATTCTGTTTTCATTTTTAATCAATTCACTTGATTTTAATGGTTGTTAGGGCACAGGGGAAAATAACTTTTAGCTTTAGCTTATTTTTCCCACAGAAAACAACCATTTTGCTTATATCATTGAATTCTGTGCCCTTGAAAACGTAATTCAATATATAAGCATTTCCATTATTTGTCGGTGTCCACTTTCTTATTTTTCTTCCATAATAATTCTTATAAATAATTTAATCTTTTTTTTTTATATATATATACTTACAGCTTTAATTCATAATATTACGGTTTTTGATGGTGGTAGGTTATGTTTAATTATTGGTTATATATATATATATATATATATATATATATATATATATATATATATATATATATATATATATATATATATATATATATATACATATATATATATATATATCCGTGCATGAACATAGAATAGATATTAGATACAGTGGATTCTCTCTATTCTGAACACGCGTGGGACCGTCCAAAAATGTTCAGATTATGGGGGTGTTCATTATAGAGAGAGACTGGAAAATGCATTACTTTTACTACTATGACAGAGTTTATAGACTGTATAGGATAGATAGCCATAGCAGTTACCAAGATGGACGTGCTGAACTTAGATTTGGCGGATAGTGCAACGTCTCAGTCGAACCTGTAATCTACTATCTCTCTTTTTTTATTAAAAAAATTTTACAAAACATACATATATACAATATGTTACTTAAAACAAAATCGGTACATTATTTGACAAAATGTGTAATTTTAGTTTGTTTTTTCATTGTGTATGCTTGTGCAATGTACATGTTAGCCAGTTGTTTAAAATGTGGAAAGACTTCCGGGTGACGTTCAGCTGCATAGTGCAACAGGTCTTGAATGCCTTGGCCATATTGCTTGAAGGTAATCGTACTTCTTGTTTCATCGGTCTCTCCTGTTTTTGCTTCTTCTCCACTGTCCGCTTCCTCTTCAACGTTGTCGCCTTCAATGTTGTTGTCGCAAACTGAAGGCTTCTGTTGGCTTCGAGATAAGCTCCAGGATCGATTTCTGTATGGACCATTTGCAGAGTTGATCCCAAGTCTCTCACAGCTGTTGCTCCTTATTCCTCTATTCTTAATTGCTCATTCTCACATTTGAATCCAGCTCTATAGAAGCAGGTTTGGAAGGCATAGGGGGTTACTTTATTCCAAGCTGTTGATATCCAATGGACATCATCCATGACGTTGACCTTCTTTGTTAGTTTGGTTGCCTTCAGAAAATGGATTCGGTAGTGAGCTTTAAAGATCTTGATTACTTCTTTATCCAGTGGTTGGATTATAGAAGTACAGTTCGTGTTCGGTGGTCAGGAACTTCAGGCTCACGTTGCTCAGCTGCATGTTTGTGTGTGATGTGGCATTAACCTCAAAAAGAAGAATTTTTCTTCTTTCTCTCTTCATCGTCTTGTTAGTGCTCTCCAACAACTGTGAGAAAATTGTGAATATCATCATGGCTTTTCTATTTGATTTATTGTGCACAGGCAATGATGCGATTATCACATTTTAGAAATATCTTGGTTTCTCACTTTTTCCGATCACAAATGATTTGAGTTTCTCACAGGTAAAACTGGCACAAAGCATGACGGCGAGTCTTTCTTTTGACATTTTTCTGCACACACCTTTCTTGCTCGTTTCTGTTAGGGTTTTATTTGGAAGTACTCTAAGAAAACAGGCCGGTTTCGTCAGCATTGAAAATGTTAGTGGCGTCTAAATCCTTCGTTATATCTTGAAGATTTCTTTTCATTCCTTCACAGTGTCGATATTTACGTCTGCAGCTTCACCAGTGATTATTTTGAATTTGATTGTTATGCCGGCTTTTGAAGCAAGTCAACCATCCTTCTTATGCCTTGAATTCCATGATTTTCTCCTTTTCTGTAAAATTCAGAGCAATCTGCTTTAGCAGGGATCTAGTACAAGAAGATTCTTTGTTCTCATTTGGCAAATAAACTTGCCGAACGCGATTATGTTCTTGCTTCCCGTTTTCTTTTCGAAAATTCTACAGTTTCAAGAAAGTTGATTTGATTCGTTCAAAAGCGATTAAAATTTCTTTCTCTTTCTTGCTCATGGCGTTGACTTGACCTATTGAAATTCCAAACTAATATGCAATTTTCATTTGACTTGTGTTTGATTTTAATTTTTGAACAACTTCGTATTTTTCTTGAAGCTTCAGCTATTCCCCTTTTTTTCGTTTTTCTACTTATTTCTAACATAGCTGCGTAAGTGCAATGCTTCTTTTCCTGCAACTGTAGAGAAACGGCAAACAAAAATTTACCATTGCCGAGCAAAATGAAGAAAGAAACAGAAGCGATAATCCTGCCCAACCAGGTGTGTGGAAAAGAAACCATAATCCTTTTTTTAGCTACTCCCTCTAATACCTGTTGCTTCTTATCTGTCACTGGGGGCGGGACTTTCTGTTGCATAATCTTTCTATTTTTATGTCAGCTCGGGAGACGGCGGGTGATGGACATGGTTTTTACATTATTTTTTCTTGCATCCCTTTGCATAAAAATTGATTGCTTTGTTCATTTGATTTATCTGATTAACATGATTTACTTTTTTGTGTGAAATGGCAACAGTTTTATATCTGGACTTTTTTGTTTATAAAAAATAAAAGAATGCTTTAGTTAGTTTAGATGTAGAACACGTAAAGAACACGTCTGTTTTTCAAAAATATTCTCTCAATTTCTTTATTTTTTATTTATTTATTTATTTTCTTATAACATAGGTCTTGTTAACCGAAGACTTTATATCAATTATTCAAACAAATTGCAGCATAGAGTAGATGCTTAAAAATCTAACAATGATTTTGCCTGTTTATTTTTAAATCGAGTTTATTGAAACTTTTTATTCTTCTGTAACATTTCTCAGAATTTCCATGATGGAGGAATCCCTCGAATTGTGATTGCAAACACGCGTTCAGTTTACAGAGAGGCGGAATAGAATGGGGATCAAAAGTAGCGTTCATAATAGCGGGGTGTTCACATTAGAGAAAGTTCAGAATACAGAGAGTTCATCTTATGTTAAGTCTATGGAGTTTCGCCGGGACCGTCGGAATGTGTTCATAATATCGGGGTGTTCACATTAGAGAGTGTTCAGATAGAGAGAGTCCACTGTATATAGAATAGAATATCTACTCAATGTTCATGTATCGGTGTAAGATTCTGTTGAAAACGTAAACATGCAACATTAAAAAAGGAAGATCACATTAAGATAGATGCTCAATAACAAAAATGTTACAAGATCAGAAGTTTCTTCCCCATTGTCACTAAAGGCGCTGCGATCGCAATCGCATTACCATTACGCTCTATGGAAGTGTCGTATCTTGTATGCTTATCTATGTACTGCAACTGAGTCATAGCGAAAATACGTGTATTTCAGTAGAGCATAGATAAACATACAAGATAGGACAGTTACAGCAAAATCTGCAATGACCCCGTTAACTAGCGTCACTAGTGACAAGGAGGAACAACTAACAAACTTCCGAAAATTCCCGAATGTGAAATTTCTTTATGCTCTATTCCATACTTTTCGCATCTATATTCTCTGATTCCATTGTATACTTTTCGAGGCAGACAATTCTCTCGAAATTGATCGTTGAAAATCGTTGGAATTTAAGTGTATTTTTATTATTAAGGAAATGAAAAAAATTACCAACCTTTTTTAAATATTAAATATTTCCCGCAGAATCTTGTCTGCACATGAAATCTAAACATTCTTTTTTCGCTTTTACTACGGGTTAACACAAAATTGTGAGTGCTTCGCTAATTTTTATGGACGAATATTAGTTGCAAGTTTTATATTAATGGAATATTGTAATGTATGTAGCATTTAATTGGGCTTTGTGCGTTTTTGGTGGGTACATAGTTAAATAAAATAACCTGATATACGAAATTAAATATTTATAAATTTCAGATGTAAAAATTAAAATATCCATAATACAGTAAGACGTCTTTTATCCGAAACTCTTTTAACCGAAACTCTCGGTTAACCGAAATTTGATTTTAAAACTTTTTTTTTCCTTACCACATTCCTTGTGTGCAAGCGGCCCTTTCCGAACCATGAGTACAGATAAATCATTCGGAACCCGTTCCTTAGAATTCCTTTGAATTTAACTTGAGCTCCCGTAAACTGCGGAGTGAACTAGAACACAGTAAAAGGAGAGACAACCGGAATATGTGAATGCGGTGTAGCTGGAGAAGAAAATGAACAAATTAGCAATTCTGAAGCTTTTGAATGTTTTGCAAAAGGTTTGGCATAGCTGGAGCAGCAGAAAGACTGGATACTGGCATTACAAAAAAAAAAAAAAACTTCGTGATAGAATTACAAAGCAAAGCGACAAACAAAGCTTTGTTTCAAATCCTTGTGAAATATGCAAAAGGTACTTAATTTCAAAATTAAAATTCAGGTAATTTATTCGTGTTTCTATTTTGCTATTGCTTTATTTTTATTAAGCACTAGTTATCATAATAAGAAAGACCGCATATATTTGTCCTTAATTTTAAAATTGAAGCATTCTCGATTATCCGAAAATTTTGATTTTCCGAAAGATCGCCGGTCTTAATTACTTCGGATAATCGAGGTTCTACTGTACTTTTGAGTGCAGCTACAATTATATACGTAATTATGGTAAATTTACGTACATTGCGAAAATAGAACTCAACATGAATCCATATAACAATTTTCTTCTTAAAATCTTATTCAAACATTTGCATTAAAAACTGTCGTTTTATTATTTTTGTAAAATTTCAATTTTTTAAAGATAAGATTTTTAGAATATTTTTATTTTATTTTACATTATTTTTACTAATATTGCAAACCCATTATTTGCACACACACAATAAAAAAAGAAATGAAACGTTAGCATTTTATTAAAGAAAGATCACATGAAGATAGAAACTCAATAACAGAAATATTCCGTAGATGAGAAGTTTCTTCCCCCTTGTCGCGGCGGATATATAGGCGCTGCAATCGTCATCGCGTTACATTATATTCTACGAAAGTGTCCAATCTTGTTTGTTTATCTATGCAGTAGAGAAACATAAAGGAAATATTAGTTCGGTAGTATTCGAACATATTCACTCTAACGAACACAAATCCAGTGCCGATGGGAAAAAAAATTATTTATCGTGCAACCATATCACCGTGCCGAAGCTGTTAAGTCAAAAACTGTATACATATTAAGCGTACAATGTTAATGCTGGAATCTGGCATAAATTGACACAGCTGCGCCATCTTGTGGCCGGGGTTGATAATGCAAATACGCATGTTTTTAGTATTGCGTCTATTTTTTGCTTCTTTATTCCCTTATCGAAGGCGAAATTTATTTACCAGATATATTAAAAAATATTTTTGTTTCAGTTTATTTTGATAAAATAATGTACATTTTTTTAAAAAAATAGTCACAATACCATTTTAATTTCGGGAGAGAAAGCAGTACTGCTACGAAAACATTATTGCCTTTTGTCCTGGAATTAAAATGACATTGCGACTATTTTTTAAATACACATATTTTTATCAAAACAAGCTGTGACAAAAATATTTTGCAATAATTCTGGTAAACAAGATTCATCTTCTGTGAGTGAGTAACAATTTGAAATTCGTGATTGAATTTTTAACAAGGATTCTCTAAATGGCTTTGCGGTTTAAAAAAATCCAATTCCAAATCCAAAAAATCCAATCTGGCGATTTTAGGAAAATTAATGAAGCTATTGTCTAGAATCGCAAAATATCTAAACAAATAAATGAGCAATACTTGCTCGTTTAATAGTACGACATTTAATACATGCATTTTAAATTAAAATGATTCCGAATATTAAATGAAATGAATTTTTAATTAAATGAATGAAATAATGAAAAAATGAATGAAGTTAAATAATATGAGTGCAATACGATCAAGAAAATATTGGAAACTTATCGTCTGTGCCGATAAACGAGAAAAAGGACTTTTCATTTTCTATTTTTTGATATAACGAAGATGGGACAGGCTAAATTTAGGTCTTAACAGAAACACTACATAGCTTATTGTTGCTCTTTGCACCTTTTTTTAATAAGTTAGAATCTTGAATATTTTTTAAATTATTTTATATGATGGAAATAAATTTGTCTGTACCTCCAAAAAAAATTTGTAGTCAACAATAATTTTGAAATAGCGTTCCTGTTTGTAGATTTTTCCATTTCGAACTCTGTGATAAATGATTAATTCGACTTTTACTTCAACTAATTGACGTTCATTTTATTTTTAGAATGATTTTTCCTTGATTTACAGATTTTTTGAGACATTAAATGTAAATGAAAATTTCAGCAATGTTAAAGAAAAGTTAAGTGAAAATTACGGAAAACAAAATGTCTGTTAATATGTACTTTTGAAATGTTTTCACGCTTGTCAAAGTTTAAAAATGATTTTCTGCCAAAAGTACGCCTTAAAATTAAATTGTTTATGTTTCTAAAATAAAATTCGTGTATGTTTACGGGAAAAGTCACTGTTTAGATAATTAGGAAAAACTTATTCTAGTAGAAACCGCTTACGTGCCTCAGGGGTAAAGTTATTTCCAGGGGAAATATTTTATAATCTTTGAAAGAATACGCTGCTTTTAATTAAGGAAAATATTTTATTCTTTACTTCCTCAAGAACATAGTTTATACATTTAATAATTAGGCTTAGTTCAAGTTAATGCTTTCGTAACTCTATTTGTAACTGCAGACAAATAACTTTCAAATGTAATCTTTAAGAATAAACTCTCAATTTATAATTTTCGAGGGTTTTCGTTTTATTTCATAAAAAGAGTTTAAATCTATTTTCACTCTAAAATATCAATTCTTTTTACATAATCTTATTAAGCCTCGTGAAGCGGACATCAATAACAAACACATTTTCTCGATTAATAAATTTATTGCACAGCGCATTCAACATCCTTCACAATCGGTGTCTTAAACTCTCAGACTCTCAAAACAGATAAAGAGAAAAAACAATCACCTGCTCGACCTGCCGGCGCCATTCTAGCAGCCGAAGCGAATACACTTCGTACTTTCTTAAAATATAAATTTGCGAATTTACATTGAAAACAAGAACGAAAAATCGTGCGTCTACCGTAGATATGTAACATTTTCCATCACATACAGAATACTGTAATAAAACTTTACAGTTCATTAAGGTGAAATAAGTCTAAATAAACATTTTAGAAAATGGACAACGCCGTGAAAAACACAATTACTGCAATTACCATCAAAAGTCAGAAAAACATTCGATTCTTTTGTGCAGTCCTGTACATGATGTCCTGTGATAACTTGTATGTATGCTACGTAGTATTCTAAAACTTAGCTCAATTACATATATAGCATAGTTGAAAAATTCTATTCAGCAATTTCATGGAAATGTACTTGAGATCTTTTGTGTAGCTCTGTATATGATCTATAGAAATTATACAAACCAAGTAACATGAAAAAAATAATTACATTTTAAAACGCAAATCACAACTGAAAACGCACTTTCAGCAATTATTCTTTATAGCCAGTACTGTAGCCAAATACTTTTGTGAGTCTCTGGAAATGAATGATAAATTATATGGACACCAGATTCTACAATAAGCACTTTGTAGTATACCTAAGTTATATGCACAAATTTCAATACGTTTAAAATAATGTAATATCTTTAAAATACAACGCAAACGATATTTTCCCATGGAATTTTTTAAGTACCCCTGTAAATGAGCCGTAAACGCTACACACTTCAGACTTACAATACAGAACATGCCATGGTAAACTCCAAAAACATATATCAATTTCATCACAATCTCACTATATATAACCTCATCAGACCCAAGCAAAATATAATGCCTATATTTGTTTTAATATGAGTTTTTTTTTAACAAATAGGCATCACAAATGATGTTTTTAAAGAAATTAATAAATTTCGATTTTTTTATTTTGTTTTACAGCACATCCATCTAAATGGATGTTCAGGCCATAACTCGCTTTAAAAAAAATTTTTAAATGCTAAAAGTATGGGAAAGAATAGAATTTATTATAAAGAACATAAGGCAAGTATTAACATTTGCTATGAAGATTGCAAAAAAAAAAATAGTTTAACAAATTAAAATAACATAAAAACGAAACTTACCAGCAAAACGCAGAATTCCAACTTGACTCATTTATTACGCCATTATGTAAACAAAATAGTTACCATTGCCAAAATCCAAAAGCTGAATGCTGATTTTTTATTCATACATTTCCATGCCAAACTGGTTTTAGATTGCTACAATGAAATTTAACGCAATAGAAGGAGAAAGCAAAACATCCATTTAAATGGATGCCAGGTCTCAGGAGGATATACACGAGATAGAGCGAACGGCAGACAGGTGGGCTGACAGGTGCACAGTGGAGTATTTGACTCAAAAACCTGGTCAAAAAGGCAAAAATTAAAATTTGCTCAATAATTGTAAAAAGCATATTTTTTAATAGCTGACTAACTGATGCATCGATTTATGTCTATTTCAGAAGCATGAATCGTATCCGGAGTCTCCTAGCCTCAGTTGAAGAGGAGGCTTCTTTGCGAGAAGACGTGCTTTATTATGACGTTTCAACTTTGTTATTATGCTTAATTATGTTTAAATGTATATTTTATTGTGGTTTCATGAATTTTTGAACTCAATAGCTTTATTTTTATAATAATAATAATAATAATAAATTAAAAATGTGTTTTTTTCAAGCTTTTTAGCTCTTATTTAGATATATAGCTTTTTAAAGCTGTGCCGGGGCTTACCGGACCATTTTCAAAGTGTAGTCGTAATGCTTATAATTTTGAATGCCATTTTTTTTTTATCTTCCGCATGTACTTGCATTTTTAAATATAAATTGTTTTGGTTATCTCTTAATAACACTCAGAAACCAGAATCGCTATACCACAACTCAGCTTTAGAGACTCAACTTTGCTAAATACTAAATGCAAATAATATATATATTAATTCGTTGGTGTATATAAATAATGAAAAGTTTACATCTATTAAAATTAACCACATTTAATTAAACATTACTTGTAAGTAAAACAACTCTATCAGCAATTAGTTTCCTCTTATAAACAATAAAAAGTTAAGTAAACTTTGTATTACATATATATATTTTTTAATTAAATGTATACTTTTATATATATTATATAACATTAATTAAGTGTATTTGCTAATAGTAAGTCAACAGCAATGATTTTAACTGTAAAACACATGAAAATAATAGACCGCGCGGTGGCAGCACAGACAATCGCCTCATCGAGTTCACGTCTGAAATTCCAGAATTTGTTAAAACTCGATTCCCATATTAGAATGCAATCGGTCTACCAAGTCCTATCTTGGTGGAAAACACCTGAAAACCGGATTTTAGCGGTTAACTCGTAGGTTTACCATTGTGCTTTCCTGCACCCAAAGGTATAAAAAACATGGGGGACTGGGAGCAGGAAAACACAATGACGAACCTACGAGTCAACGGTTAAAATCGAGTTTTCAGGGGGTTTCGACCGAGATAGGACTTGTCAGACCGATTGCGTTTTAATACGCGAATCGAGTTTCAACAAATTCTGGAATTTCAGCCGTAAACTCGATGAGGTGATTGTCTGTGATGCCGACTCCCGGTCTATAATTTTGACCAGGATTTTGCTTCTAATACTCCACTGTGGGGCGGGCTGACAGACAAACCGAATTCATAAACACTTTTCAACTATGTTGTAAAACATTAAAAAGAGTTCTAAAGCCTAAATTCGTTATGCTTGTGGTGAGACATTTTATATCTGAAAAAATTCTTCACCGATAAAGTAAAATGAGTAGACTTTTTATAGATTATGAAACGCTTTCCAACACGACAGAATATTATTAAGATATTTCCTTTTTAACACTTTCAAACACAGTTGAAAAGTGTTTATGAGTTCGGTTTGTCTGTCTGCCGTCTGTCCTTGCTCTAACTTGCGTAAATATAGCCAGATAGTCATTAAATTGATGTATGTTATTTGGTTTTACTATAGCATGTTCGGTATTGAAAATGCGGTGAGTAGCGTTTACGGTTCATTTCCGGGATACTCAAAAGAATTCCGTTACGTTACGGCCTATAGGGAAAACCGTTTACGGTGAATTTTAATGATTTAACATTATTTTTAACATTTTGAAATTTATATATAGGGTAACTCTAGGAGAGATGGCCAGTCTAAATATTTCCAAAACTTCAACATAGATTGCAACATAAACTTTGTTTGTATGAAGTACTTCAACGAGATTATTTATTGCGACGTGCAGTTGTGTTTTTCGATTATAAAAAGTAACTGTAATTTTAACGTTTATTTAATTTAGTGGTTGAATATTTTTTTTACTTAGGTATATGAATGTTTTGCAGTACGTACGTTATATATATTGTTTACTATATGGACATTTAAGGCACGTATATAGTCTAATCAATACTTCTAAGCCTAAAACAAAGACGTATAATGACTATTGATGCTTTAAGTCGGGCGACCATCAGTTCTTCAATTTCAGGACAGATGGCCACCTTTAATCAATATTTCAAAATTATGCAGAGTGATGATTTTAACTAAATATAATTAAATTTAAAATAAATATATATAACGTTTATGTTTATAAATATATTAATTGATATAATTATTTAAATTTTAATTAATATAAATATTTTATTAATAACGTAATAAAGTGAAGCATTGAAATTATACTTCAAATTTTGTTTATTCGAGTTTTATTCACTCATTTTCCATCATGTAACTGCATCTTTACAAATTGCTATATGTTTTTCATGATTATCTATATGAAATCTGTTGTTTTTTACCCGACTGAAAAGAAGGGTTGTGTGTTTCACGCGTAGCTGTGTATGTGGATTTCTTTATACCCTCGAAACATCCCAACGGCTGGATGGATTTTAATGAATGAGGTCTCTATCAATTCGTCTTAACGGCCCGATGGTTATAGGCTAGGTTTTGTTTTTATAAATTCAAAATGGTGGCCATAAAATACAAAATGGCGGTAGAGACGAAAAAAATTTACGCACCCTATTGAGTGGCATATCATTGGATAGGTCTTTCAAAATGAAGACTATGCTTCATTGACCGATTTACAGTCAGAAGCTCTGTTAAAATATTATACAACCTGGAAGTTGTGTAGGTAGGATCTCTAGCTTTACTGCAACTCTAATCATCATAGACATCTGTAGACCTCATCAAAACAGTATTTATAGAGAGGAACTAACAATTAAATACAACTTAAAAATCATCAATACAAGTAAATAAAAAAAATAGGTAAGTAATATAAACAAATAATAGACAAAAATATTTTAAGTCAAATACTACTTAAGTCAATAAGATAATTTTTTTTCTCCCATTCTTCTTTCCTCGTGAGTGGCGCTTAAAATACCTTGATCAAGATGAGGGCTCTCTCGGTCTTAAAATACCTTGATCAAGAAGAGGCCTCTCTCGATTATTGAAAATTAATTAATTTAATTTAATTAATGAATTAATGTTTGAAAAAACTGAATTAACATCAAGTGTCATCCACTACAAGTTTAAAAAAATTTATTTGAGCTTGTTTGGGTGAATAATAAGTATTTTATTAACGATTGAAAATTTGAACAAGATATATATAGCGAGAGTGTGAGCTAATAATAGGAATTGAAAAAAAAATAGTTTCACATTGATGAGAAATAATTAATTAGTTCGCTTTTTACGCAGTCGAGTTTTTTGATTTTTTAAATTTAATTGTTTATTTGCTATTTAACTTCACTTTTTCTTTCTTGTATTAAATAGCCATCTCTCCTCGGCTTTAAAGAGAGAGATAGGCATCTGCCCTTTTAATTTCAATGTTGTTTAACACTTTTTGTTTTCAATATTTAAATAATTTTTTGCATAAAATATGATGAGTATATGTATAAGAATTTTAAATATGCATCAATATTTCTTGTATTTGCATTTTAAGAATTTTTATTTCAATCTTTAAAAACTGTGGCCATCTATCCCAGAGTTACCCTATATTAATGAGGTTTACTACAAAACACTTGCTGTAGAATTTAGTGTGTACGTAATTTATCGTTGATTTAAAAGGAAACGAAAGAATTTGAGTACAGAAGAAATTGAACAAAAATTGAACTATTGAAGCCTATGAGCAATAATTGCTGGAAGGGCATTTTCGGGTCTGTTACACGTTTTTAAACTGATCAATTTTTTAAAATATTACTTGGTGTTGATAAATTCAATTGATCATATACAGGACTGCACCAAAGTTCTCAAGTACATTTCCGTTTATTAACGGAAATTGCTGAATGGAGATTTTCAGTTGTACTGTAATACCTGACATGGAGTTCATGTGTAGAATTCTTTATTTTAAACCGGACTAATTAGAAGTCAGTATACAAGTCGTAATTCCTCCTCATATAAGTTGATTTTAACTGAATGCAATGCAAAGCAATCCAGATGCCTGCCATAAATTTCTTCAAGAGGCCATATCTTTTCTGCTAATGAGTTTCAGACAGTTTAAACGCTGGGAACTTTAAATCCTTCAAACTTTAAGAATTCATAACTCACAGAGACTTGAAACCAACTCTAGACTCTTGAAGGCACTTGAATTTTAAGCGAAATATACACACGATGTAAGAGGTCAAATCGAGAATTTGACGTTATGAAAGCAGTGTGGGCAGACGTCCCAGCAAGACGTCTCGGGAGGCGAGATGTTCTTCGGAATTAAGATTTTTAGACGTGTCCCAACCTATGTTTTAAATGTCCCTGTTCAACGAACCGTACATAAAGATTGTTCTTACGTTACTTGCGAGTAGTTATTAGAATTTTTGACTGTATAGTGCTATTTGTTTAACTGAAGAAACTTTTAGCATACTATGTAGCATACATACAAATCTATAGATCATATGCAGGGCTCTACAAAAAGAAAATCTGATATTATTTCCGATTATTGATTGTAATGGCAGAAATTGAGTTTTCAAATGCGTTATGCATTTTTTAATTGAACTATATTTTTTTAATAATACTTGGTGCGCATAAATGTTATAGACCATGTACAGCACTACACACACAAAAAAAAATCAGATATTTTTTCGACTTTTTATAGTAACGAGGCGGAACCCGTCGAATTTCGACGAAAGAAAATGTTTACAAAGGAAATGATGCATGAAATTTATAATACATCGCCAACAATAATTACAATAAAAAATCCATCTTACACTTGTTAGTTTAACTCTCCAAAAACATATTTTAACCTAAGATTAACAAAATACTTTTTTCATAAACTTCAACTGTTAAAATTATTGAAAAATTAAATTTTATTCATATACGTAATCAGTAACGTATAATCAAGATAAGTAATTTTGATTAAGTTATCAATTGATGCTTGGTATTACGGAATGAAAAATCAGCAAAAATAATTTCACCTTGACATAATCATAGAATCCCCCCCCCCCCCCTTTAAATCTAAACCGAATCAAGTCATTTTCCACGTTTCACATCCATATTAACCATTTAGAAACATTTTAACCCGCAATATTTCGCGATTAATAAAGATATTTTCAATCTCGAAGTCGCGTTTGTCAACTATTACAACTTTCCATGTTAAAATTCCCACTCGTGTTTTGAGGTCTTAGAATAATCTCTGTACCTGCGCGTAAAAATTCCAGAAATTTATATCTTTTAGACGTATTCAAGGGGAAATATCTCGTTTTATCAAATAAAATTACCGTTTTATTTTAACTATGACGTCCTTTTCAGTCGCTGAAATATTGCCCATTGTCTCAAACTCAATATCAGCGAAATGAAAAAAATAGTGAAATATAACAGCATCATCAGGGAAATTGTATCTTTTTTAAAGTGTAACGTCATTTTCTGTTTAAAATTTTAAAAAAGATATTTTTAATTGTAATGAGAAAATGGCATCAGTAAGAATAAAATCAATAAAGATAACTAAACAACTTTTAATAGAAATGAAGTACTTCAGTTGCCACGATTAGAAAATTGGTATAAAAAACTATAAAAATAATTAATATCTCAAAAATAAATTGAGATACAGCTTTCAAACAAATTGCATTTGAAAGTGCATTTTTTTCTGCATACGACAGTGTAAGCATTTAAAATGTAGGATGTTTAGAAGTTTAAAAATTTGCAGTAGCGAAAATTGCAAAACCGAAATTTCATTTCAAATTTCAAAGTGTTGCCATTCGCAGAATGACGTATGCGTTACGCACAGATATGTTTGTCCTTTATAATATAGATAGCAGAAACTGAATTTTAAATCACTTTCATGCTGTTTTACCACTTTCAACTTCAATCTCCAAACTTACACTTACGATCTTGAAATAAAGTTCTTACGCTGTGTCCGAGAAATTAATCTTTTTTTTCAAAAATGTATTTGACTAAGCAAGTTAAGTGAAAGTTCTACACTAAAAATAGAAATTTTTATGATGATAATAATCTCTTCCCCCAAATTTAAGTGACTGCTTTCAACATTAGTAAAACAAGTTGGATAATTTCACGACAGTTTAAATTAGTAGCAAAATTATTCGTGATTAAAATTTCTTCGTGCCGCACAATTTTAACCTGAGTTCATTGGTTTCTACCTTAGAAACTAGTCAAGAGAATATTAAACATACATTAAAATATATTATTTTAATGTTAGGAATATTTCACCCTTTTTTATATTAATTATTTTTTTTCAACTGAAGAAAATTTAACGAAAATATTTATATAAATAGAAAGTCTCTGACTATAACCATTTATTATTAACTAGCTAGCTCGCCCGGCGTTGCCCGGGACCGTGATGAATAGTTCTTAAATGACCCTCAAATTTGTATGATTTTATATCTTCAGGCTTCATTTTCTCTGAATTTATATATTTAAAGGGGAAAATATCAAATTAAAGTACAGTAGAACATGGATTATCTGAAGTAATTGGGACCGACCCTTTTTCGTAAAATCGAAATTTTCGAATAATCGAGAATGCTTGCTTTTTAAGATTAAGGAGAAATATATGCAATATTTCTTATTATGGTCACAAGCGCTTAATAAAAATAAAGCAATAGCAAAATACAAACAAGAAAAAATTACCTGAATTTTAATTTTGAAATTAAGTACCTTTTACATATATCACAAGGGTTTGCAAAACTGTTTCGGTTGTAGCAGCTTTGATTCTGCTGCTCCAGCCATGTCAAATCGTTTGTAAAACATAAAAACTCTAGAATTGCTAATTTGTTCGTTTGCTTCGTTCTACTCTGCAGCTTACGGGATCTCAAGTTAAATTCAAAGGAACTCTAAGAAAGGGGATCGAAAGTATTTATATGTACTCGTAGTTCGGAAAAAACTGCTTTCCCATAAAGAATATGATAGTTAAAGAAAAACTTTCAAAATGGATTTTGTACACAAGGAATGTGATTAAAAAACAGCTTTGAAATGGATTTTGGTTAACCGAGAGTTTCGGATAAAAGAGGTTCTATTGTATATGCTATTTGGTGTTTCATTTTCTGCGTAATTTGATTTTTGGAGTCTATGTGTACCGAAAGTGAGCAAAACCATGACGAAACAGGTTTTAACTGATTTCGTCAAAAATTTTCACAAATTTTATTTTGTAAAAAATATTTCTACCCGTCTGAACGTTTCAAAACTTTTATATGTGATGCAAATCTGGTCTATTGAGATGCTCTAAAAGGATTGGATTAAAGTACGGACGTTTAGTTACTTTTAGCGTAGAAAAAGTATCGCCTATTTGAAGCGCGAAGTGACCTGAGTTCGCTGGTGTATTTGAAAGGGTTAAAATTCCTATTTTTTTTAACCGATAACACCTTTAAAATTGCGCCCTGGAGGAGCGTCGCAATAAGTGAAAAAACGTTTTGGGAAAACGAACATTTTTTATTTATTTTTTTTTCTTTTCAAAGGATATTTGTTTCTGTGATATTTGTTTAAATTGATTGCGGAATTTGAGACGTAAGAGTACGGTCTTTAAGAATATGTCTTCCGTTTTTAAGTTTACTAAGCGGTTTGGCCGATATAAGTTAATAAATAAGGGCAAAATACCCCTCCCCCTCTCCAGAAATTCTTTTTTTCGATCTTCATTATCTGCACATGCGTAAATAAGGCTTCTCCGCTTGCACCAGTGCTTTTTCTCCTTTCGCTAGGATCGAGATGAGTTTTCAGTGAGAGTGACTTGCAATTGTTAATTAATAACTCAGTTTATAATTAGAAATTTAAAATTATGAGTCTCAGGTACATCAGGAGAGGTCTCGGACTACCCTCACAAAACTTTTGAGCTTTATACGTGCTGTAGATTTCGCTAGCCATCGCGGATACACACACAGACACACAGAGCTAAACTTTTTTTTTTTTAGTATAGATATAGTCTTAGCGAAAAAAAAAATGAACGGAAAATTTTCTGTAACAAATATGCATAAAACGGAAGGCTTCACTTGTAGTATCGTATCACAAACAGTCATTGTCATAAAGAGAAAGAATTTTTTGGATAACTAAAAAAATTCTAAAACAAATGAGATATATTTTCGGAAAAAAAATATTTTTAAAAAGTTAAAATTTCAGGATAAAATAAGTGGACGGACTAAAATTAACACAAAGATGGAAAAATTCAATTATGTAAAATTTGCAATATTTAGAGAAGTTTCTAAATATGAAAAAAAAGAAACAACAAATTTCAATTATAGTTCGTGTGAAGTTTTAAAAAGAATATGTCGAAATAGGGTGTGGTGGTGTAAATACCAGCCAAAATACCAGCGTAAATGTCGGGAAAGGTTGGTTCAGTTTGCTTACATTCCCAAACGTTACAGTTCAAATATTTATTTATTCATGTAAATTAGACCTAGGTAAGTTTGTACGACTCTTGTACACTGGCCTAGAAAAGTTAAGGTACAGGGGCTGGATGCTTTCGATTGCACATGTTTTGTCGAATATCTACCAACATTATTGGCGAATTGTTCTTGAACTTCTAGGATGTAAAGAACATGTTTGATTTTATATTTCTTGGTGAAGATTTAAAAGGGGGGGTACAATTAGGGGGCTAATAATAAATTTAATAATGAAATAATATTTGCGATCACCTATGTAACAGAAAATGCTGTAAATAGTTTGACACTGTGTTAAATGACTAATAGGGTCTTGTTCAACGTTTGTGTGCATTTGTGTAAGCATAGCACTCATATTCGTGATGATGTTATTGTGTCTGTGAAAAATTCAAAAGTGTTTTGCTTTTAGCATACAGAGTTTTCAACCAAATTTAACATAACTTTGCGAAAACTTGCCAAAGAATAGTAGCAATAGTATACTTCAATTAAAACATGAATATACTGAATATTTGATGAGATATGGGCATTTTTATGAGATAATTTTTAACTGCGCATGCGCGGAAGATTTCAAAATTTTTATTTCATAATTTGGTAGTCAGTATTTTGTGGCAACTACTATAAAAAGTCCAGTCAAATGTTGTGAAAACTTAGAAAGATATAGTGAGCTGATTGAAAAGTTGTGGAAAATCCCTTATAATAAAGCTATTTTTAGGAAGCAACTCACTATATCGACCCTATCTTTGTGAATTTTCGTGATATTTGACTGGACTTTTTATATAAGTTGCCCTAAATAGCTGACTACCAAATTATATAATAAAAATTTTAGGATCTTCCACGCATGCGCATTTAAACATTATTTCATACAAATATCCATATATCATCAAATATTCGATATATTCATGTTTTAATTGCAGAATACTGTTGCTACTGTTCTTTGTCGGGTTTTTGGAAAGTTGTGTTAAATTTGGTTGAAAACTCTGTATGCTATAAACAAAAAACTTTTGAATTTTTCACAAAAACGTTAACATCTTCACGCTATGCTTACATAAATGCATACAAACGTTGAACAGGACCCAAATAGTCATTTACCACAATGACAAACCATTTTCAGCCTTTTCTGTTACATAGGTGCTCGCAAAAATTATTTTATTATTAAATTTATTATTAGCCCCCTAATTGTACCCCCCCCCCCCTGATAAATCTTCACCGAGAATTATAAAATCAAACATGTTCTTTACATCCTAGACGTTCAAGAACAATTCGCCAATAATCTTAGTAGATATTCGAAAAACCGTGTGAATGAGGCTGGCCAACGAACTCAGTCGAGACATTGCTATGTACTATGCACATTCTTTGTCACATCCAAATTGGTTCATAAATACGAGTATTATCGCGTGACAAAAATCAGATCGTTTCAAAATGTCAGCCATGCTAGAAATTCAAAGTGCTATAACTCAGCCATTTTTTAAGATATAGACGAAACAAAAAATGCTCCAGAATCTTTGTATCAAGCCCAAACACATAAAGAAAAAATCTTTTTCAATGTCTAATTTTATGTGCCTCATTTTAAATTTAATTTTTTTTTAATTATTTAAATGGCCGCCATTTTGAAACAAGATGGCGGATGAGACTGGCCAACGAACTCGGTCGAGACATTGCTATGTACTATGCACATTCCTTGTCACATCCATATCGGTTCATAAATACGTGTATTATCGCGTGACAAAAATCAGATCGTTTCAAAATGTCAGCCATGCTAGAAATTCAAAGTGCTATAACTCAGCCATTTTTTAAGATATAGACGAAACGAAAAATGCTCCAGAATATTTGTATCAAGGTCAAATACATAAGAAAAAAATCTTTTTCAATTTCTAATTTTTTTGTACCTCATTTTAAATTAAAATAGAAAGAAATTAATGGCCGCCATTTTGAAACAAGATGGCGGATGATGTTGGCCAACGCACTTGGTCGAGACATTGGGATGTACTATGTACACACCAAGTTATATCCAAATCCGTTCATAAATACGTGTATTATCGCGTGACAAAAATCAGATCGTTTCAAAATGTCAGCCATGCTAGAAATTCAAAGTGCTATAACTCAACCGTTTTTTAAGACATAGACGAAACAAAAAATGCTCCGGAATCTTTGTATCAAGCTCAAACACATAAGGAAAAAATCTTTTTCAATTTCTAATTATTTTGTACCTCACTTTTAAATTTAAATTTTTTTTTAATTTTTAAATGGCCGCCATTTTGAAACAAGATGGTGGATGAGGCTGGCCAACGAACTCAGTCGATTCATTGCTATGTACTATGCACATTCTTTGTCACATCCAAATTGGTTCATAAATACGTGTATTATCGCATGACAAAAATCAGATCGTTTCAAAATGTCAGCCATGCTAGAAATTCAAAGTGCTATAACTCAGCCATTTTTTAAGATATAGACGAAATGAAAAATGCTCCAGAATCTTTGTATCAAACCCAAGCACATAAGAAAAAATTATTTTTAATGTCTAATTTTTTATACCTCATTTTAAATTTTAAATTTTTTAAAAAATTTTTAAATGGCCGCCATTTTGAAACAAGATGGCGGATGAAGATGGCCAACGAACTCGACCGAGACATTGGTATGTACTATGTACACACAAAATTTTATCCAAATCGGTTCATAAATGCGAGAGTTACAGTATGACAAAGATCAGATATATATATATATATATATATATATATATATATATATATATATATATATATATATATATATATATATGGATATATATAAATATATATATATATCAATTTTGAACGGAGGGTGGTTTCGGGGTCTTGGGGTCATGATCGGTGAAAATATACCAAAATTTTCCGGAATCGTTTTCCTCCGAACGGCTGCAATAGGTAGCTATTTGTAATGAAAGCTACCTAATAGTACAAACATATTTCAATTTTAAGACTTAAAGTAAACGCTTTTAATTTGTGTGCAATGACGTCATTCGCATACGATTAAGAATTCCACATTTACGATCCACTCTTAAACATCTACAGTAAAGCATGCGTAGGACGTTACTATCGCGAAATAATACACAAATGCATCCAAAAGATGCTGTCATTAAAGAAACTCGACAAAAAAAGGCTATCTAAGGATTCATAGTCCTTCATTTGTTTGTAACATTAATATAGATACTTATAATTAAATACCGTTTATAATAGCTCCATGTTTTAACAGAAATCATTCGATTATATTTTTTCAAAATAGCGCGTATTTTAGTTACATTTTCTTTCGGTTGTTATGAGAAAATGGCAACAAAAATATATAATTACTATTTTCCAAATATTTTTCCTTTACTTTCTACAGAAATGGAGTACTTCTGTTACCAATATTAAGCAAATGGCTCAAAAAACTACAAAAAATTAATATTTCAAAAATCAATGGAGATACAGTTTTTAAACAAATTGCATTTAAAAGTAAATTTTTTTCCCAATACGATGGCATAAAAATTGAAAATGTGCGATGCTTAGAAGTTTAAAAAATTGCTATAGAGTATTTAATCGTACAATGACACATCCCTTTTGTTTTACGGCTGGCTTATACAACATAACGTTATTTTTTGGACACGACACAAAATAAGCTGGGAGAAAGAAATAGCATACCTGGGGGCTAATAACAAGAATACATGATATATGCAACATCATATAAGGAGTTCGGTTTTTCCGTGTCAAAGTAAAAGAGAAACAGCAAGATGCTCTTTCTATGAAATCTTGAAATATAAAGCTTCCACAATGAAGCAGTATACTAAATTTATTCTGGCTATTTTTTTTATTTTGGTTTTGACTTCTCAATATTTCAAAAAATATTTTTATACCCACATATAAAATAACGACTTTATTTATTCGTGTTTGTACTTTGTACTTTGTACGAGTAATAATATTGACTTAAAACTCTTCCAAATGAAAATTACTGTCTGCAAAGTTGGGACGCCATTAATACAGTAAATCTCCCCTTTGCTTAAAAAAAGTATTAGTAATAAATAAAAATGACATATTTTTTTTAAACAATTTGATTTCGTATGCACAGAAATACTCCGTTACTACAATTAAGGGGGTTCGGGACACATTTTCAAAAAATTTTTATTTATTGGGTTAAAATTTTGAATTTTTTTGTGATGGTTAACCATATCATTTGTAAACAAAATCAAATGATAAAACTTCTCATAGCTTTTAAAATTTTTTTTAATTTAAAATTTATGAAAAATGTGGTATAACTTAAAATCGTTATAACTCGAAATATTATTTGTAGAACTTAAATTGTTTTTCATTTAAATAAACAGAAATATATATATTTTAATTCATTTAAAAAAATATTAATGTAAAAAAAAAATTAAAAATATTTAAAGTAAAAACTTAATAAAAATTGATGTAACTTTTTTAAAAAATTCATATTTTCAAAAGTAAATATTTTTTTTCAAATTTGCTGACTCAAAGTTAAAGTAAAGCAATTGAAAAATATATGTTCCAAGTTTCAAACGTTTATCTTTAAGGGTTCTAGACTTATAACAACTTAAAGATGAGAAATGGTGAAAAAAGCCATCATGAAGAAAAACGCATTTTCACAAGAAATCGTTTTCATGACAACCATTGGTTGAAAACTAGATTTTGAAAACACACCAAAACGAAAAATTTAATATTTCATGTTCTAATAAAGATAGAAACATGATTTAAACGTCATTTTATGCAGAAAAGAACAGAAAATTTTTTTATGCAATAAATTTTTTTTTTGAAAATTTGAAGATTTTTGTGTCCCGGACCCCCTTAAAAAACTTATGTTATTGCTGTCGTTGTATCTCTTATCCGACTGTGCGTTATGAAGTTAGGTGTGCGAGAGAGACCCCGAACTGCAAAGATGCCTTTGCAGTCAAAAAAATAAATCATTGCATATGTTCAGGCTCGCGGCCCATCGGCCCGAAAGCCGGTGCGCCCTCGTCCCGGAAACCTTCGCGCCCATAAGTGCTCCAATAGTTTTCCCTCGTTGTACACATACATTCTGGTTAGTGTACTAAAATTCCTTTTATGATCACAAATAAAGATTTTAACCAAATACAATGTTGCATTTTTTCAGTCCTGTCGCTGTTTAGTATCTTGCTCCTCCCTTTTGTAGCCGGCCCTTGATTCACCTAACCGTGCTTTTTGTAAAACAACTTGATAAAAGAAAGAGATAAATATCAGAAGGCAAAAAACCTTTTTGTGTGGATTTTGTCGTTTATTAGAAAACATGATCTTTCTTTTCGAGGAATACAAAATTTTTACACTTCTTTTACACTTACTATCCTGTGGGATTTCACGACAAGCGTTTTTTCATTCACAAAATTCACCATAAGTATTTTGAATCAAAAATTGCTTATATTTAATTACGTAAAAATCTATCATTAAATAAAGCGATGACTGCTTTTCAGAAATTACGATAGGTTTTTTTTAAAATAAAAAAACGTTGGCAATGGAAATCCTCCAGCTTGCATGAATAAAATCCCTGGGCACTTACCTCAATTATGGAAACTTAAATATTTTCCTTGATCTCTAATCATATACTAAGAATTTTGCAAATCATACGAAGAGTGTGCTGATAATATTAAATTTACTCAACAACTATTTTAGCGATTTTAGACTAATAAAGCGACTTTTTCTGTAGAAATCTTTTTATAGTGTAATATCAATTCAGCATGATATGGATGAATAACATCCTTTTTTAAGCATACAAAATACATCTTCCTCTTCTGACTCTCCTTATCAAAGGTTGCAAGTGTTATTAGTAGTAGTTTCACAAGCATTATTTTCCATTCAAATACCCTAACATGTGGCACTTCTATAAAAGAACAAAAGAAGCACGAGCTTTAGTTTTCAAAATTTCTATTTCCTTACGGAAAGTAAATTTTTGTTTTAGATATAAACATTTTTAAACGAAGTTTGCATACGGATTTTTTCTTGTGTGTAGTGAGAAAAATACCTGCAAATGCCAAATTTTAAAAATGCTACTTTGTTAATAATAATTTAAAAAAAAATTCTGTAGTAAATAAACAAAAATTGCTATCAGATCGTAACAAAAATTAAATTTATGACATTTTTAACTAACTTGATAGCTAATTAATATTACGTTAAAGAAGTATATTTTAAAAAAAGGTTGAAGCCCTAACACCAGCGCAACTCTATTTGGCGCCTGGTGCAAAACACCTTGTTAGCTTTTCTACCGATGCTCTGTGCATAAATAACAATAAATGGGAAAAAAAGTGGTTACCCCTTACTAATCCAGCTAAAAATAATCGTAAAGAAAATCTAGATACCAAATCGATTGAAAATATTGTCTTACTGATTATTGTTATCTACAAATTATGTATCCGAAATCTTCTACGTATTAAAAATTGTATACCAACTTTGAATATTCAGACAATAACACTCATTTTCGACACCTTATTTGAGTTTCTTGGATCAAGGAAGCCCGGAAAAAGGTATAGTTTATATACATTATCTTAAATCGCGATAGGGTTACAAGAGTTTAAATTTAAGTATGCTAAAGTTAAATTCAATTTGGGAAACATTAATTTATATCTTCATAAAAATTATATGACTCATTTTTTATTAATTTATTAAAAATATACACTCAATAGACCCAAACATGTTTCAGATCTTTTGTTCTAGTCAGAAATATATTTTAATTATGAAAACTATTAATAAAATCACATTAAAAATTTCATATTATGAATTGTGATCTACATTAATTTTTTTCCCTATAACACACCATAATAGTTAAAAATATTGATGTGTAAGTTTACAGCTCATTTGAAGAAATAGTTTTCGAGATATAGAAAAATTTGACCTTTCAATAATTTAAGGGGACCGTATTCTACTATCAAAGGAGCCACAATAAAAGAAAAAAATCGTAGACATGTACTAGAAACATTTTGTAGGATTTTCTTTAACCTAAAGTAGGTTTTTAATAAATTTAAAATTCTCGTATAATTTTACAGGTGACTAATTGGGTGTTTTCGAAACTTTTTCTTATAAAATCTTCATTTTATTTTCCGAAATTTATGGTTAAAACTACCAACACATTTATTTTTGTAATTGTATTAAAATTTAAGAAAATTATATAAACTTTATCTCTTCCCTGACTAGGAACAAACTCAATGCGTAAAAAGTGGATGTTACAATTTGAAAAATCAACTTTCGTGCATTTTTTAATATGCAGACAATTCCTAAAGCAAAATTTATGAAAGCATTTAATAGTAGACATTATTCCCAATCAATTGGTACCTATGTCATTTTTTATGCAGTCATTTTCAGGAAAATTGGTAGGGGATGATCACTTTTTTCCCCAGAACTCTTATAAGATATATATTGCTAAAGAATAAGATAAGAAAGCCTTGATATCATTTATGCACTAGAAAATAATCTGTGTTCGACTTGCTGGAGCTTTTAGATATTACATGATTTGTTTTAGAAAATTTCGAAGTATTGTGTATGTTTGATGGAACTTTAAACATGCACGGGGAATATAGCGAAGTCTTCAATTTAGACTCAGAGATATAATATTAAGCCATTTTCATACTTGGTGCGAATGTATCGAATCTTGTCAAGCAAAATACAACACAGGTAAGTAAAATTAAGCCGAGTTCGTTAAAAGTTTTGCGCCCTCTGAAAATCCAAGGTCTGCGCCCTTTTAACTGACCCAGTCCGACCCTGCATATGTTAGAAGTACAAGGTAGTAATCGAGTGTTAAAAACGAAAGTTAATCAATATCATTCAAAGTCAACTCTTTTCTGCCTATACTCTTAAACAATAAAGAAGCTTATTTTACTGATATTTTTTATAGTAATTTTCCCGTCCCGTTTTGACGGGTTCGATCCAGTATATATGATTATACAGGGTGTCCAAAAATGGCTGATGGATTTTAAAATTGTATAACTTGCAAACGGTGACAGATATCTAAAAAAAATTTGCAGGATGGTTATGCAAGATGTCAGGAGTTTTTATGCTGCGATTCCCAGTTTTAGTTACAAATAGCAGCGACAGATGGCGCTGCAAGCAATAGGCGCTAAATCCAGGCTCGATTTTTCGGCCTCTCTCTTCTTTCATGCAAAAAAGGGAGATTAAAATGTTTTGAATGGGTCCCGAAGTACCAAAAATAAGGTCTAGAATTAGCATCTATTTTTCGCAGCGCCATCTATTGTATGAAATTCGAACTAAAATCAAGAATCACAGTAAATAATCTCTTGACATCATACATAACCCTCCTGCAAGAACTTTTTTAATATCTGTCCCCGTTTGCAAGTTATTGAATATTAAAATCCATCACTAATTTTTGGGACACCCAGTATATACGTAAACATACAAATTTATCTAAAAAAAAGAAAGAAAATCAGCCGTTTTTTTTTCATTTCACTGTCACTATTTTGGAGGGGAAGAGAACTTTATTCTCGTCAGCCTTCGACCCTTCGGTATATTTTGACATGGACATACACTTGAAAATGAAAGTTAATAAGCGCATTTCACAATCAACTCTACTGCGCCTGATTTACGATTTAGCCGGAATAGCGTTGAAGTTAGGTGTGGTGTCACTGAGCTTTATCATACTTCCTCAGCCTTGGCGTCGCCTGTGGAAGAAATTAAAACACTGCTTGAATTAAACTCTTTCAACATTTGTCAAAATTACTTCTAAATCTTGTCAACTGAACATATATACATATTTATTTATCCACTAAAACATATTTGGAGCTGTTTTTGAGTCCTTTGAAAATAGATTATGTGGTTTCACGTAATTTTGGTTGCAGCACTGATATGAAAGGGATATGAAACTAACGAGAAAAACAAGTTCGTTGTAGGCCAGAAAATAAACAAATTTATCCCAGAAAGAAACAAAATCAGCCCTTTTTTCCTTTTCGTTGCAACCAGTTCGGAGGGAGAATTGAGCTATAATCTCATAACCCCTTTTCCCGCCTTCTTTGGTATTGTATGCTGTGGTGCTACTGTGTACTAATACGGGACTAACGAGAATGGATCGTCTGCTGCATGATAGAAAATGATAGATATAAATATGATAGATAATATCTCAAAAAACAAAAAAATATCAGTACTTTTTTCCTTTCACTGCAACCATTTCGAAGGGTGGCGGTGCTGTAACCTCAAATGCATCCCCTCCCTCTTTGAATATGCTGTAGACTTACTGCGCACTAATATGGTACTAACGAAAATGGCTAATCCGTAGTTCTATAATCTTAAAAATATTATAAGGTATACGCTATAAGCATATGGTGTACATACACGCTATTACTTTCCTGGAGAAATAGAAGATATCCGTGGTCTCTTAAAAATTCCAGTAGGTATATGGCGTATACAACCGCATACCCTTAAATACATCCCTGCTAGTACATTGTATGACAGAAAAAGAATTATAAATTTATATCAAAAAGAAAGAAAAGAAATCAGCAATTTTTTTTTCATTTTACTGTAATCATTTTGAGGGAAAAGGGAAACTGTAACCCAAATCATCCCCCTCCCCCACGCCTTTCGGTATACTGCGGTGTCATTATGAACTAATATGGTATTAAAGAGATTAGAGCGGGTAGTTCGTTGTATGACAGAAAATAAATTACAAATTTATCTCAAACAGAAAGAAAAATATCAGCACTTTTTTCCTTTCATTTTCGATTATTTCTATAGAGGAGGGCGGTGACTAAAACTGATCCAGCCCCATTTTCCCTCTTTGGATATGCTGTGGCGCCGCTGTGCACTAATATGGGACTAAAAAGAAGAGAATGGATAGCTGGTTGTATGCCAGAAAAAATACAAATTTATCTCAAAAAGAAAAAAATTCAGCACTTTTTTTTCATTACGTTTTCGACAATTCCGTGAAGGTAGTTGTAACCCCATCAGACTCTTTTCTTTATGTGTATTGTGCTGTCTCTGTGCACTATTATGGGATTTAATAGAATAGAGTGGGTAGTCCATTTGAATAACAGAAAACGAAATTAGAAATTTTTCTCAGACAGAAGGAAAGAAAAATCTGCGCATTTTTTCATTTATTTTCGGCTATTTCGGAAAGCCGCGGTGTTGGGAGGGAGCTGTAACCCCATTTCCCCTCTTTGGATATGCTGTGGTGTCACTGTGCGATAATATGAAACTAAGGTGGTTCCTTGTGTGTCAGAAAAAAACAAATCTGCACTTTCTTTCATTTCATCTTCCACTATTTCGGAAGGGGGCTGTAGCCCTATCAGCTCCATTCCCCCTCTTTGCGTATGCTGTGGTGTCACTGTGCACTAATCTGGGACTAAAGAGAAAAAAGTGGTGAGTCAATTGTATAGCAGTGGAAAAAATTACAAATTTGCCTTAAGCCGAGAGAAAAAAAAATCACGTTTTTTCCATTTCATTTTCGGGGTGTAACCCCATCAACCCCCTTCCTCATATTTAGGTATGCTGTGATGTCAATGTGGACTAATATGGAGCTAACGAGAATGGCTAGTCTACTGTATAGAAGGGAAAAAATACAAATTTATCTAAAAATGAGAGGAAAAAAAACAACATTTTTTTCATTTCACTTTCGAAAATTTCGGAGGGGCGGGGGGGGGGGGGATCAGCGCCATCTATAGCCCATCAATACCCATACCCTGACGGAAATTGTTAAAGAAAATTTTAAACTCTGTGACGTGTTTCCTTTCTGACCTAAATTTTTGCATACTATGTAGTACATACGTGCAAATCGATAGATCATATACAGGGCTGCACAAAAGAATTCGGATAATTTTCCGACTGCAGCTGGGTTGTTTGGTTGATTGTGTAGGGTTTAATGGCACAAAATCCCATAGGGGATATGCTGCGTCAAAAAAAGGAACAAAAGTTTACAAGAAGTTAGGAACAAACATTGTCATCAAAAAAGAAAGAGTAAAGATAAAAGAAATCTGGATGGGTTACCCCATCCAGATGTAGTCACGTAAGCGTAGACAACTAAAGAATGTTAATTCCTAAAACAGGAAAAATATATAAGTATAAAATAAAAAAATTTCAATAAAAAGTGTACTCTGGATCCCATCCAGATGTCATAAAAGTTTAAAAGAATAACCATAAAGGTAAACCAATGAAGCAAATAAACAGTTAAATCTCAGAATAAAAGCCAGCATGTTTTAAAAAGGTAAAGAGCGCCCCATGAAGTGTTTCCCCAATGAGTTTTGCCAGTGTGGGTGAAGATGAATTAAAATATATCCTGTACAAGTGCCGGAGGCCCGGACAATCAGTTAAAAGATGATGTATGGTTAGAAAATCAAAATGACAGTGTGGGCACATGGGTGCAGCCTCCCGAAGTAATAGATGTCTATGAGTGATTCTGGAGTGACCGATCCTAAAACGGGTAAGTAGAACATCAGTTTTCCTTGGGTAATTAGTGGACCAAATTGTTATTGTAGGTTTTACATGGTGTAATTTGTTGTTTATTTCAGTGTCCCAGCTTTCTTGCCTTTTATTATAAATATGACTTTTGATGATATGTTTAACTTTTGCAAAAGGAATCTGATGATGTAATGAATTGAGAGCACATTTTGCTGCTTTGTCTGCTTTCTCATTACATGGGATACCCATGTGGACTGCAGATGGGAAATGCTGCAATTACGTTTTTAAATGTGTGTTGTGTTTTCCAATTTGTTTAGTTAGACATCATCTTTCGCCTTATTAAGGGCAACTTGAAGCCCCTAATACCTACCATGTTAAATTAATGTACCTTTCCTCAGAAACTATACAAAGATATTCACTTGAAATTTTTTTATACATAATACGAATAATTCCTAATAAAGTGAAGTCAACTTTATAAACAGATATGCTTTAATTATTTTTTTTTAATGTGTAATAAAAACCCCTTTTAAATAACAAAAAACTTGCATTTTTCTAAAGAAAATCTTTTTTATAAAAATTTTGTACAAATTTTTGTAACAAAAGTTCACTTCAGATTGATCAGAGATATGTGAGAAATATTCTGTCAAGATTGCAAATAATAATGTGTAGTAATTTCTATAAAAAGGTACACCGAAGTGACAAAAACCAACATTTTGAGAAAATTCAGTTTAAAGTTTACGCATGTAATGTTTATGTATGATGTTAACAAACTGAATTACTTAAATTTCTTCAACTTCTTGTTATCATAGAAACAAAATTAACCTTTAACTGATGTTACCGGTCTCACAGACCGGTGCGTTTTTCAATTTTAATAGTTTAACTTGCAAATTTCAGTTTATCTACAAACACTACGGAAATTTTGTTTCGTTTGGAACTTTAGTACTATCACCAGAGATTTTAATTACAACACTCCTGTACAAAAAGTTTAGTACAAAAACAACATCCTATGAGTTAATCGCGCTTTTTATTCATCTTTCGATGGAGCGGTCTCACAGACCACTTCACACTAGTTATGTGACAATTTCTGTGACATCAGTTAAAGGTTAATACACCATTCAAAAGGGGGAAATAAAGGACTCAAAATATTAAAAGAAAAAAAAACGACTTTTTTCAAAAATTTTACTTCCCTAAGGCGGTATAGTTTTATTACATTATTCTGAATAAGTTGAAAAGTGTTTCAGAATCTATGCTTGACGCATGATTTTTTTTCTTGTTTAATTTAGTGCTGCTGTTTTTCATCAATGTAAAATTCGACATTAGATAGATTTTCACTCATATTTCGATCAATATTTGCATCGCACGCTATGTAGTTTGAAATTTAAATATTTCTCATAAAATCTAATTTTCTATATTTGTAAAAATGTTCATATTTGGAATGAATTCTGATTACAAGTTCAGAATTACACAACAATGTACGAATTTCAGAAAAGTATCCTTATTAATGCAAAACTTTTACTGAGATTCAAATAACTGCGCTTAAATCTAGGACTATCAATAAGGTTAACTCCATTTTCTTAGCTCTATTTACCATCATTTATTGAAGAGTCGATTGAGCTTAAAATGCTCTTGCAAATTCTAAATGTTCCTTTTATTCATGAGTTGAAAGGTGATTCTGACTCGCTAAGTTCTCCAGTTTTCAGTAATTTGACGCCTCTTCTAATAAAAGTTTGTCATTATGAAAGAGCTTGAAATCAGTAAATTGTAGCATGAATCAAATTTTTCGAAAGAAGCTTCAATCGAGAAAATATAACGAAATAGATTTAATTTCAAACGCAGATTTGCTTAATTATGGTATGATGGTATATGTTACTATTGTATCTTTTACTTTTAAAAAAATGTTTCCTTTTCCTTAAAAATGCTTTTAATATTACAGGATTGTACAAAAAGACAAGATAAATTTTAAAATCCAATTCACAAAGAATCAAGCCATTCGCGTTTGTATAAAAATGCTTATAACATTTTTTTTTTTTTTTTTTTTTTTTTTTGCTTATAGATGACACTACAGTTTTACTGCAATTTTTTAACAGAACTTTTCTCCTTATTTAACTGCAGAAAAGCATGACAAAGTCTGTAGATAAACAAGGCGACTGACTACAAATTGTGCGATTTAAAAATTAAATAGAAATGTTCTTATTCTAAACAGGAGTGGTAAACTCTTTGGAAATTGCAAGGATAGTACACGCCTCAGCTATGCCCTCGAATTTGCCAAGAAAAGCATCAAAAACTCAAGATAAGATGCTAAAGATAATTTATTCTGTACAATCCAGTGCATTTAAATGTGAGCGACCTCTTAATTTCGAACAACATCTAAACAATATTCACTTTCATTCCATATAAGATAGGTGAGTTAAAAGTAGCAATGGTTAAGCTTCGGGGATTTTCATAATTTTCTGCATAAGTGTATATAGCTGAATTTTTTATTGAAATATATATTGAAATCACTTTTAAAATGTGAAAAAATACCCGACAAACTATTTTTACTTCTGGAAGAGTATTCAATTAAAAGTAAGTATTTAATTACAAGGAATAAACATTTTTCAAAATATACCTTTTCAATCGGGTTCTATGCGGAAAGTGTACATGAAATTTTCAATTTTATCTTGTTTAGTAAGTCCCTGACATTCTTCATGCACATATTGCAAGCACTGACAATCGCATTCCATTATTTTGTATTTCTTGAACAAATGGCAAAAACAGCTTACTTTAGGCAGGCAACCACTTGTGCCAGGCATGGTAGTATCAGTATCAGAGAGTCTCTTTAACCCCTTGAGGGGCGGTGGTATTTTTATAAAACTACTTAATTTTTATTCCCAAATGCCACAATGGCACCAGAACTTTGGTAAAACAATTTCTCTTTATTATATATGCGAAATATAGCTTTTTCTTACTTACAAAAAAATTTGTTTTCAAATTCCGGTGTCATTCATTAACTTCAATACTTTAGCAATGGAATTGCTTTGCCCCTGAAATGGTTAAAAGTTAACTGAATTGGTTTTCGATTTTCTGATTATGTTGCTTACTGGAATGGTCTGATGATACTTTCTTTTGATATCTTTTGATTTTTTTTTCTTTTTAATCTTCTTATCTTCTGGCAAGAAAAGACTTTGAACCACTTTTTGTGCACGTTGGTTGAAATTTTTTCTTCTGAGAATTTATTGTTTTCTTTTGGGGGATCTCTGGTGTTCTCTATAGTGTGGAAATTGTTTGAGAAGTCTGATAATAAGCGGTAATAAATGGTAATAAGTTTTTTCAAATATTTAAGTAGAAATTTTGAAAATTACCCTTACTACATTGATTTGCACATTTAGGTGGTCCGGGTGTCGAGCCACCTTAGGAAAATGTGTATTGTCGCCAATTGTACGACAAAAAACTATTTATATGATAAATTTATTAGATTCGAAGAAAATGTGATTAAAGAGAAATAAATGAGCTTTCAGAAAACGTATCACAACTCAAAGTTCTAAGAATTTAAACATATGTAAATTAAAATATCTTCTTATCTGGAAATTGAAACGACTACTGCTCAAAAGTAAAATCACTGCAAACAATGACGACTGATCTAACAAGAAGAGGGCCAACCTTGGTAATCACAGATCTTGATTATTTTAATATATGTTGTAGGGTAGAGACCTCTTAGTCTGAGGTTCAACGGATTTTATACAACGCTCCTTAGTTCTTGAGAAACCAGGAGGGTCTAATATTAGAACACAACTTAAATGCATACTTTGTAGCAAAAGGATAGGTTGGTTGTAGCTCAGTTGGTACGGCGTTTGCTGGCTGATCCGCGAGTCCCGGGGTCGATCCCCGAAAGCGCTGCATTTGCTTTCCTCATTTTTTGTTTTATAAATATATTTGTAATTGTAATTTAATAATACTTATAGTCATATTTAATAATATTATAATTTAATAATAATAACTGTTAATATCGTACATTAATTATAATGTTAACAAATTTAAATTTAAATTTATCATTTTTTTATTTTGAACTATTATTTCTCATCCTTTAAAGAGATTTAAAAAGAAATTGGATCTATTATTGAATAATAAAAATTCCAAAATCGTTACAAAATCTGTTGTAGCGCCATCTAGTTATGATAAAATAAAACATATGCAAATAAAATAAAAATAAAAGCAGAAAGAAGATAATGGGGAAAGATAAATAATTGAAAGCGCAAGCATACGTATTACAAATTTAAAAATCTTTAATATGCAAAAAATCGGTTGTAATTTAAATCTGATGCTAACTTTTAATATAATTATGCTTGTTAGTTTAAAAGCAGAGTAATAATATCATTGTATTGACTTCCCTTGTTAAAGCAATGCATAAATGATATTTCTTTAAAATCACGAATTGACACAACTGTTCAGTATCATTGCACCGATAAAGAATATATGAAATACATTTTAAAAGGGATTAAAAAAAAATAATAACAGTTTTAGGATGTTTTATACAATTATTTAGTTAAAAGTAAAAAATTAAATAGGTTAAAATTATAATTGATATACAATATTATAAATTTTAATTGATAATGAGATTATTAAGTTATAATTACAAGTATATTTATAAAACAAAAATGACAAAAACAAATGCAGAGTGTTCGGGTATGGAACCCGAGCCCGCAGATTGGCCAGCAAACGCCATACCAACTGAGATACGACCAACCTATCCTTTTTGTTACAAAGTAAGTATTTAAGTTACGTACTAATATTAGACCCCCCCCCCCCCCCCGGTTTCTCAAGAACTAACGAACTTTGTATAAAATCCGTTGAACCTGAGACTACGGGGTCTCTACCCTACAACATATATTAAAATAATCAAAATCTGTGATTACCAACGTTGGACCTCTCCTCGTAACTGATTTCTTCAAATTCAGCCCGTGCACTGCATATACATGATTTACAATGCAGTAGCGTCATTTTGTGATTAAAAATTAAATTAATTCTAGTTTTGAGAGGTGGTCTACCTTAGAAACCCCCTTTGGCTCACCTACCTTATGAAAATATCATCGTAGATTGTACAAAATAAATGGTCTTTAGCTGATTATCTTGTTTTTTATTTTATTTTTACAGCATTGAAAATACATCACCATCTACGGAAAATTCTGAAACTACATTTGTTAAATTGCTTAAGCAAAACTTTAGATCAACCTACACTCACGTACGCAAAATATCTGATATATTATTGAATTTTAAAATGTATCCTGGACATTTGAGCCACCTTTATACAGGTTGTCCACTCTCAACAGTCTCCAATGGCTAATTACTAAACCGTTAGGCATAGACAGATAGTTTCAACTACAATTTTTTTTTCAAATGATGTAAAGAAGTATTTTAAAAGGGATTTGGGTCAATAAAAATATTTCTTAAAAAATTACGAATTTTAAATTTGTATACGATCTCCCGTTCCTATAAGTTATATTTATTAGAAATATCCTATTGCACAAAGAAGTAAGACAAAAAAAAAGCCCCATTCAGATTAACACTGACCGAGTAATAGCTGTTTAAGATGAAGCATCTTTTTTGCTGCGAAAAAGGGGGTCATTCACAAATTTATTAAAAATATAAATAATCATCAGATTGAAAAAAAAATAATAGTTGGCAGAAAAATTAACATTACAATATAAATTTGAAATCTATTTTTATTCTGACATATTAAAGAAAAATATTCAACTTGTACTAAAAGTATAAGTTTTTATTAATACCTATAATAGAATTTTTGTTAAATGGACTGATAAAAGGCAACAATCGCATTTCTTTACAAAATGATATATATTTTTAAATGTTATTATGTTATCTAATCTAAAACTTAACTAACAAAAATTAAAGTTATCTTAAAACTTGCTTTAAATGACTCCCTTCGGCTGCAATGCAGAAATGTACGTGCGAAATAAATCCTTCTAATACTTTAAGCACTTTGTGTAGGATTCCTCGAAACATGACCCAACACGTCTGTGTTCAGATGCAGAAAATTGGCATAAGTCATGCAATTCAAAGTTTCATAACTCGATCCATTTTGGTGTTAGATGAATGGGACTTTTTTGTCTTACTTGTTACGATAATAGGAAATTTTGAATAAATATCACTTATAGGACCGTATAAAAATATAAATTTCGTAACTTTTTAAGAAATGTTCTTATTGATCAAAACGATTTTTAAAATAATTTTTTTCCACATTTAAAACATTTTCGTAATTGGAACTATAGGTTTATGACTAACGGTTTAGAAAGTAGCCATTGGACACCGTAGAAAGTGGACACCCTGTGTACTGTTACCATCTGTGGTCCAGGCTATTCTTTCAATATCTTTATTCAACAATTCTTATTGTTGTCTAAATAATTTTCTTTAATATAAAATTTAGAATGATGTATGTGTATGAAAACATAGGCATATTTTAAAGCTTATATGTAATATTTTAACTAGCAGAGCTTCGTACGCTTGACTGATCGGTTTTTCAAAGACGTACCAGTTGTTGAGCGCCCTGTACGTATACTTAGGTGGGATACGTTCCAGTCTCGAATCAAACGAGCCTCAAGTTATTCTGATTTTTTATCTTTAAATAAAAATCTTTGCAAAGGAATCTAGGATTGTGGGTCTCGATGCTTTCGGCAGCGTACATCTGGGTGGACTCTGCTTGCACTGGTCAGTTTTCTCAATCAAACTTCGAATTTGTAAAATTTTATATCAAACGAATTAAAGATTGGGGGTCCCATCCCCGTTTTGCGATTTATGGAAGGGAAACGCAAGAAGTCACCGTTATAGCGATTGACATATTATCGATTTAATTTCAGACTTTAAGAGAAATTACATTTTAAATTTTGACCAATAGTTGCTGAAGAAAATAGAAATAATCGAGAAAACAACACCTTCTATTGCAAATATATCTACTCTTTATCATTCTTTCTCTATCTTTAAATAACAAAAAGGTAAAATTAAAAAAAAAAAAAAAAAAAAACGAAATCGGTAAATTAGTTCTCGAGTGACCAAATTTTGGTATTTTTAACACACAATTTAAAATTATCAATTAAAACCCCTCTACTTCGGATTACTTGGGCAAAAACAGAATTTTTACTTCTCCCGAGTCACGTGGGCTAACGTAAAAATGGAAAATAACTATCAACACACCCTAGTTTCCGAAAAACAGAATTGATATGAAACTGTGCTTCGTCGCTATCGAAACAGATTTGACATTTATTTTCTATTCTCGGGAGTAATAAAAATGTTCTTTGAAATCGACATTCCGTTTCCGAAAAAATTCATAACTATAATTTTCTTCAAAATTTTGGCAAAAAAGTCTATTTCACATTTTTTTTAATTTTTCTTAGTAAACAATTACTGAATGTTCCCTCTATATAGAGATATAAAACATGAGAACGTTAGGTGAGATTTCAAGTAGATATCTTTTAAGGAAAATCAAAGTCCTCATTTTCGATTCTTTCGAAAATTCGGAAATTTTACAAACATCGCTGTCCAAATAATTTTTGTTGAAACGTGGACGAAAATTACTATACTGGGCTGCAATGGAAACAGGATGCCTTTTACTAATGCCTTTTTTAAATTTTTTTAACTCTGTCCCTGGGTTTTTCATCCTTACCGTCCCTCTTGCTAAACCTATACAGAAAATCACTTCAGATGCAGCCACAGAATTTTTTTCATGTTTTTTCTCATGCAGAAGTATGCTAGAGAAAGAATGTCTAAAATTCTTTGACAGAAAATTTATTGCAGAATTTAAATCAGCATTTAAATATCAATTTCAAGATCGTGCCTTTATCGGTAGTCTTACCGTCTCCAAGATTTATTCCTGCACTTTTCGAGGTAAATAAAAAAAAAAAAAAAAAAAAAAATTAATAATCCAATGTTAACAATTGTTTCAAAAAATCAATGAACATTGTGGCTATCACTTAGCCTTAACATGATTTTCCTAAAAATAGGTGGTAATTTTCCTTACCTTTTCATCCTTACCGTCCCTTTTTTTCCTATACCATCCCCATTTTTTACTCTACCGTCCCTTCTATAACACTCCTTTAAGACAATGTTATACGAAAATTCTGTATTAAAAGTACTACATTTTTATTATTTCTTATTTGAATGTCCTGTGGGTACTATGTAAATTCATTATAAGTAAAAATTTAGAAGAAAATAAACAGTTATAGAGGTAAGACGGTGAGGAAATTTAAACTCGCAAACTTAACTTAAACCTCAGTTAAATAAAAAAAATTTCGCTGCTGACCCTTTTTTCTTTATTTTGAATCATTAAGGCATTCGTATATCAGATTAAAATGTTATTTTAGCAAGTTTAATTCCGCCAGATTTTTTCCCCCAAAAGTCAAAAGATTGGGAGAATGCCCCATGTACAGTCGTGGAAAAAAAAGAACACCCCCCTACCAACTCTGCAACAAATTATTGTAGAAGAAAGTTACTGGTTACCAAAGGATTAGAAATAAAGTCTGCTTTTAAATGATCTATATAAAATTTTCTTGGGAGCCATCTACATAACAAAACAAACCCAAACTTTGTTTTTTTTTTCAATATCAATACCCAAGTTTCACACCATAAATAGATTCTACACGCTTCAATTACTCTAAATCCAAAGTTTCATGAAATTCGTATGATTGGTTTCCGAGAAATTAATTATTTTAAAATGAGCATATCTTAAGGGTCTGTATCCAAATTAAGTTCAGTACTCAATTGTTAAAATGCTACAGAATGATTATGTCACTTTTATTAATGCATTATTTCTTGCCAATATCACCATTTCACTTGCTTAATTGCCGAAACGTCAGTGAAGGCTTACTGTAGAGACACGAAATGTTTTTGGTTTCTGTCTGCGTGTTAGTTGGTTAGTCTGTCCCGCGATAACTGCCGCAAAAAACATCCGATTAGCTTGAAATTAAATGAGCATATTGGTGAGGTACCCGGATTTAGCTGTATAGTTTTTTATTATATTTGGTTCATTCTTTCGGCAAGTATAGAATATTTTATTTTGCGCAATAATACTTTCCGATGGCAATTCAGACGATTTTCAAATTTTTATTTGTTCAACGGAAATGGCTCATAAGATTAAAGGATTTAAAGGGTAAATTATGGATGATGAAATTTCCAATAGCAGTCTTGAATTATTCCTATTACTTTGAAATTTTGTCAATACATTTGTCAGAGTTTTTTAATTAAGTGCGTAACTTATGGAGGGATTTTATATATGTGTTCTAATAATATAAAACATTTTCTTTTATAAATTTACTTCTTTTAAATGTACGTATTTCATTTTTTTTTCTTTTATCAGTTACCTAGCAACTATGCTTGACCTAAAAATATCGTAAATGTGAAAATATGTGTAGTTGTTTAAAGTCAAATCAACTTCAAAATTGATGGATTAATGTCTTTGAGACATATAGACGGATTTTAACCCAGAAATGAAGATAGAGGGTGATTTATTTATTTTATGCAAATGAACTCTGCTTATAAATTCAAAAATCCATTATTTTCATAAAGTTAAATTGACGTTTTTCTGTCTTTCTTTACCATTGCCAAGAAAATCAAAACCCGGAATAACAATTTCTCTTAAACAGTTTATTTTAATTTGAAAGATTTTCGCGTTTAAAAGAAAAAGAAATAAAGAGAGGAATGCGACATCATATTGATTATAAAACGGAAATACAGAAAGTAGGCGAATTTGACGTCACTTATCGAAAATAAAACTAATACGCTTTTATGCTGAAATAAAAGGGTCTTGTGTTATGATATTAATTCTTATAATTAAAAAAAAATGTTAGCAATAAAAAACTTTTGAAAAACAAATAGATAATAAATTTCAAAATTATGCACCGCAAAATTATCCATGTCGAAAATGGCGTCATTATATCGAGAAATAAATATTTTCATTCTTAAAAGCTAAAAAATTAACTAGATTGCCTGAAAAATATTTTTTGACGAGTGCTAATTTTTAAAGCCGCCACATTTCAGTTAATATGAATGAAAATTACTTAATTTTCATAAAAGGGTTTTTAATATGATTACGTCAAAGTAAACCGTTTTCTGTCCACCAGTATCGAAATTAAGGCTCAAGGTATATTGGAAATATTTTGTCATTTTTAAAAATAGCTTTTTAAAGTATTTTTGTTAAAGTCATAGAGTATGCAATAAATACACTTACAAATTTCACAAGTACCACCTAAAATACTTGCAGTAGTAGTATTCTGCTAGAATTGTTTTTTTTTTGTTTGTTTGTTTGTTTGTTTTAGGAAGAAAGATTCATCCATTTCAACCCTTTTACTTGGCTCTCCTTTTTTCATTGGATGCACTTTCTTTTTCGCAATTGTTTATAATAATTGTCACAAAATTTCACATTTTTATGACTGAGGTATGTCAAGGCCATACAAATAAGAAATTCCGTATTATCTTCCATAAAGTGTGATGAAGAGTTGATTAATTATATATGTTTTTAATTATTAAGAATGGAGTGTTTTGCTTAACCAACGCATTTATCTTTCTTTTAATGCTACGTAAACGAAGTCATGAGTAACAGCTTAAAAACTAGTATGTTGTGGCCATCGCAAAACTTTCTCCTATACGTGAATCATTTAAATAATACAAGAAATTACATCAATTTAGCACCAATTCATATCAAAGTATATCTGAATTTGAAGTTTGATGAAAATTCGCACATTAGTTATTGAGATAGAGCTATAGGGGAAATTCTGAAAAATGCAGCATAGCAGCGCCACTTGTTGAGCGATTTGCACCAAAACACAAACAGCACTAAGTCATATCAAGGTATACCGGAATTTGAAGCTTGTTGAAAATCCAAGCATTAGTTCTTAAGATAGAGCTATTGCAGATATCACAAAAAATGCAGCATAGCAGCGCCACCTGTTGAATGATTTATATCAAAAGGTGCAAAACGTCAATTCATGTCAAGCACTAAGTGAATTTGAAGTTTGATGAAAATCCTTGTATTAGTTCTGGAGATTGAGCTGTTGTGAAAATCGTAAAAAATCCTGCATAGCAGCGCCACCTGTTGAGCGATTTACACCAAAACATAAACAGCACTAATTCATATCCAGGTATACCTGAAACTGAAGTTTGTTGAAAACCCGAACATTAGTACTTGAGATAGAGCTATTGCGGAAATCACAAAAAATGCAGCATAGAAGCGCCACCTGTTGAGGGATTTACTCCAAAAGGTGCAAAACGTCAATTCATGTCAAGGACTAACTGAATCTCAAGTTTGATGAAAATCCGTGCATTATTTCTTGAGATGGAGCTACCACGAAAATCGTGTAAATGCTGCAAAATGCAGCATAGCAGCGCCATCTGTTGGGCGATTTACACCAAAGCGTTATCAGCACTAATTCATATCAATGAATAACTGAATGTGAAGTTTGATGAAAATCCGAGCATTCGTTCTTGAGATAGAGCTATTGCAGAAATCGTGAAAAATGCAGCATAGCAGCGCCACCTGTTGGGCGATTTACACCAAAAACTAATCCGCACCAATTTATATTAGTGACTACTTGAATATAAATTTTTATTAAATTCCGTGCATTAGTTCTTGAGATAGATTCGCCCACAAAATTTGTGTCACATACAGACACAGACAGACAGACTCACAGACAGACATTTTGTAAAAACATGTTTTTCGGAATCTCTGACCTCTAAAACGTGTAAATCCGTCGAAAACCGGAAGGCGAAAATTTTTACGAATCCAATACTTTCTTCTTGTAAAGATAGAAGAAAGTAAAAATCATTCAAATAATCCCGATTACGAAAGGTTAAGCAGAAAGTCCGACTGAGGGAAATAAAAGATTAACTAATCTTTCGTAATTTGATCTGAATCATAGATTTGCGTAAAATATGAAAGGTATTTATAACATTACGATTTTAAATTGAATTTGGATACTATTAAAACGCTACCACCAAAAATACTTTATGGCGCCAAATCACGTTTGCTATTTAGTTAATTGGCTGTGACACGATGATGAATGATTACCCATTAGGTTTAAAAGTCTTTAAACATGCCTATTTTGGAATAAATTTAGAAGTTAATGCTATGGATTACATTATTATGTATTTAGATAAGAACTTAAGTATAAATCTTTTAGAACGGCAATCAAAAGTATTTTTCGGAAATAGAAACAGTAAAAGATTAGATTTCTAAATTAGAGGACTCGGTTTACATTTACAAAAGTTTCTTGTACATCAGATGCAGGTGTTGTGACGAATCCAATGGAATTCACAAAAAAGTCCCACATATTTTCAAATAGAACTCTATATAGGAAAAGCAATGTATAAGCATAACAGCTAAAAATATTTCTAAGTCTCAAGGTTCTGCAGGAAATGATAAAAAGAATCCATCCATCTCAACCAATCTTAAAGGTTGACAAAAAAAGGAGAATGGCGTGAAAAGAACAGGAGTTACGGAATTCCATTTAAGTAGCAAGCTTGCCGATATTTTCCCAGGACAATTTAAATATGAAACTAGATGGGAAATTTCTCTCACGCTAGCAGCGAGGGTCTCTCTTGGCCTATGATATCGAAACTTGTTCGTGATGTCATTCAACCTAGACTCTGAGTGAGCCCTGAGTGGGCCATAGAAAGCCTTTGTTTTAGGAAGGCGAATTTTGCGAACAGAAAAAAGGAGATGTGTTTTTGAATCCCAAGGGGAGAGCTGCTGTCTGAGTTGGGAGCTGAGTTTTCGGATAGATCCGAAGGGATAGAAGAGTCTGCCGTTTCAGGCAGAATATATTTTCTCCGGTCGAGGCCGCGAGGTAAAAGGGAGTTGACAACGGTTTGTTGTGCACGAGAAACAGCGTCAGCAGTTTTCGTTACGAATTAAAAGGACTAAACCTTTATTGATAAAGAATCAATTAGAAGATTGGATGCCAATTTCATGCTTTGTTGAACTTGCTTTTTAATGAACATTGTCGTCAGCTGAAAACGTACCCAGAAATATAAAATAGTTGTAATTTCAAGTTAATAATCAAGAAAATTAATTCATTTTATGTCATTTCAATAAATTGTTTGATTTAATTATTACTTGGGCCTCCGCTTGACTGAAGTTCCACGCTACCACTTCCACCTGTTAGTCGAAGGTTTTACAGTGTTTATGGTTGGCAGACAAGTAGGGATATTAGGATAACGTAAAATGCTTGTCCAAAATGTTGCTTAACCTTAAAAATCACAATGTAGAAAAGAAATCCAAAATATAACGATAGTCATTAGCACAATCAATAGAAAATTACAAATGTAAATTTAGTGATATTGTGCCCCCCTGAATAAATCTACTTTATTATCTAAAAAAATACCAAAATAAGCAGCTCATGAGAATTTCAGAATATCATTACATAACAACGTGTTTAATTTAACGCTTCTAATGTCTGAAAACTGCGAAGTATTTTTTTATTCTTATAAATATTTACGTTACTTGAAAACATTAATTGCGGTTTGTAGTAATTTGAATATAACGCAAAGTGTGTTAAAAAAAACAATGACTAGCAGAGCTGACATTGAGGCTCCTGATCTGCAGATTTACTAGTATATTTCTACTATTGCCAGCCCAAATGTTTCAATAAAATGAATAAAACATTTATTTTTTCAAAGTATCCTTTACTGCATATCATAGACTTAAGGGGGTCCGGGACACATTTTCAAAAAAATTTTATTTATTGAATTAAAATTTTGAATTTTCTTGTGATGGTTAACCATATCATTTGGTAACCATATCATGGTAAACAAAATCAAATGATAAAACTTCTCACAGCTTTAAAAAAAAAATTTTAATTTAAAATTTATGAAAAAAGTGGTATAACTTAAAATTGTTATAACTCGAAATGTTATTTGTAGAATTTAAATTGTTTTTCATTTAAATAAACAGAAATATATATTTTTTAATTTAGTGCCAGCATTTTAAAAAATATTAATTTTTAAAAAAATTAAATATATTTAACGAAAAAATTACAAAAAAATTGGCGCAACTTTTTTTTTTTTAAACTCATATTTTCAAAAGTAAATTTTTTTTTTCAAATATGCTGGCTCAAAAGTAAAGTAAAATAATTGAAAAAGATATGTTCCGAGTTTCAATCCTGTATCTTTAACGGTTTTCGAGTTATAAGAATTTAAATATGAGAAATGGTGAAAAAACCTATCATGAAGAAAAACGCTATTTCACAAGAACTCGTTTCCTTGACAACCATAGCTTGAAAGGCAGATTTTGAAAACAAACCAAAACGAAAAAAATAATATTTCCTGTTCTAATTAAGATAGAAACATGATTTAAACATCATTTTAAGCAGAAAACGGCAGAAAACATTTTAATCCAATTAAAAAAAATTGAAAAATTGAAGATTTTTTGTGTCCCGGACCCCCTTATACCATCATTTTGAAGTTTTTTAAGCATAATGCGAAAACTACTTGGAAGAAAAAATTGAAATTGAGAATTTGCATAAAGCAGGGCATGATAAGTATAAATTCATAATAAAATTTGCAAGTTTCAATTCATAATTCTTTCTAATATTAATTTCACAATTCATATTATAAAGATATTTTAATTGCAAATTCGGTGAATTTATGTTTGGAGGTTTTAGTATTATAACCACACACAAAATTATCACATAAGGATTATAATTTCAGGAGATATTAATAAAAATTAACATGTCATTTAACATAAGGAGTTGTAAATTTTGAATGTTTATAATTCAAAAGACTTGAAATTTCGTTTCTGGGCAAAATTTAAACGAAGATTTAAAATATAGTGTCAAAATTGAGTATTGTTATTGAAAAAAACGAGTTGGGTCTGGTTTTGATATGTAGATTGCCTCCTAAGCAAATTTTATATACATCATTTAAAAGTAGACTTTATTTCTAATCGTTTGGTACCAGTAAATTTTTTCTATTATAATTAATTGCAGAGTTAGTAGGGGTGTTTACTTTTTTTCCACGACTGTACATCAGAAGAATGCAGTAAGACGCACTTTTATATTATTAGGTCAATGTCAGACGGACGTCTTTTTGCACGCTTTTTTTGCTTACGTATTATCCATTCACAATGCTATAGCATTGTGAATGGACAATACGTCAGCAAAAAAGCGTGCAGCATTGTGAAGGGATGATACGTAAGCAAAAAAGCGTGCAGCATTGTGAAGGGATAATACGTAAGCAAAAAAGCGTGCAGCATTGTGAAGGGATAATACGTAAGCAAAAAAGCGTGCAAAAAGACGTTCGTCTGACATTAGCCTTAACATGAGGTGTCAGCTTCTTTCATGCTTTTATTTCAGGTGATGCTCTTTTAGTAGTTAAATGGGATATTTCACCACATGAGACATTTTGGATGAGTAAAATGCTGCACAAACGAAATGTATTTCATCTAAACTTGGCAATTATATTCACAAACTTCTAGATTTAACTCTTGAGAAATATTAAGTGCAATCATTATGTGAATACTTTGCAGAATTTCAGATAAGTATGATATTTATGAATGTACTATTTACAGGTTAAAACACAAAGACAGTTGGTTTTTTACTTTTATTTCATTAATTTAGAACGTAAATGGAATATGTGACTCATTAATAAAAGGTCAACAGATGGAGCTCATATTCCGCGTTGTAACTCCCCACAGTGGTATCAACATATGGGGAAAAAAATGTCGTGATATATTTTATGTGCATGTTTTAAATGATAAATTCTGGGTACTTTTTACACAGAATGTATTCGAAAACATCAATTCAAGGAAACACACATATGGGTCATTCTTCAAAAAGTGAACTATTCCAGTCACGAAGCCTTTTTCAGTATTTGACCTGGAAATTTTTGAAATAATTTATGTTTTCTATTGAAGGAGAAAGAAAACTAAATGTGTTGTGTGCATACATAATTACAGTAAAGCCCCGATTATCCGCGAGCGGATGATCCGGGATGCGGTTTATCCGCGAAGCCATTTTTTAATTCAAGCCAACCGCAAGGAAAATACATAAGTCCTACTAATAAATATAAACAGAAAAATTCATGTATTCGAATGAAATAGAAGAATATGTATTTCTAGATACGGTTGCCATGTTTGAAATATCAGATATAAAGTCTTGATGTCTTTTCTTGATTTTATTAACCGAACACAGCAATTAAAATATTTAATAATTAAATAAGACTATCTATATTATAAAGGACAAACATATCTGTGCGTAACGCATACGTCATTTTGCGAATGGCAACACTTTGAAATTTGAAATGAAATTTTGACTTTAAAATTTTCTCTACTGCAAAATTTTAAACTTCTAAACATCGCACATTTTAAATTTTTACACCGTCGTATAAGGAAAAAAATGTACTTTTTAATGCAATTTGTTTGAAAGCTGTATCTCAGTTTAATTTTGAGATATTATTTTTTTTTTTTTGTAGTTTTTAATACATTTTTTTGTAATTGTGGCAACTGAAGTACTCCATTTTTGTTGAAAGTAGAGGGAAAATAATCTCGGAGGAAAGAAAATAATATATTACTGTACCTTTTGTTGCCATTTTCTCATAAAAACTGAAAAAAACTGAAATTATAATGTGTGCTATGTCAGCGATTTTTTAAGTTTCCAAATATCGCACATTTTCAGTTTTTACACCGTCAAATAGAGAAAAAAATCTACTTTCAAATGCAGTTTGTTTGAAAATTGTATCTTAATTGACTGAGTAATTATAGTTTTTAAAATAACTAAATTTGGTCTCCCTTAAATGTATGATAGGCATTGTATCATGTTACTTTTATTCATAATTCAATTTACTTGCTCAATCATTCGCCAAATCGGAAGATTCTGATAGAGAAATCAAGAACTCGGTATTTTTATGTTAGTCGGGCACAGCTGATAAATTGCTAAACATTGTACCCGTTGCATTTTTTCATATTTCATTAATTTAGATTAAAATATAATCCTTTCACTCATTTTAAAATGGATAACTTTAATTTAAAACTGAAACTTTTCAAATTCATGAATTTCATTTAAAAAAACTCCTTAAAAAAGAAAGAAAAGAATAAATACCATAAACAATTTAATTTCAACATCAAAGCATTGTTTTAATTTACCCCTCGAAAAATAAAAAATGCTATTGGCGAGAATTGCGCCCAGCTAACATAAAAGTACAAACTTTTTGCGATTATAGCAACTTTTATGCAGCTTTATTCGGAAAAAAAATATTTTGATGAAATAAGTTGCCAGAAAATAGTTTGCCAGATTTCTTTTCTCGCCAAGGACTTTATCTCTATTTCGCCAAGTACCTATACTGGAAAAATACCTTTATTTATTTAATTATTGTATTTTAAATGAGATGAATAAAAGACGGCACAGATGTCATATACGCACCACTTTGGCGTGATGTTTTTCTGATGCCAATGTCATATACGCACCGAGGTACTTAACTGGCGCCAAAGTGCCGTTATTTTGCTTGATATGGTAACCCGGATGTTGTTGTTTATTTATTAATAAATTGTTTATTTACTTTTATTTATTTTTTTAATTATATAAATTGTTTTGTTCTATATGTATTAATTAATTTTTTTTTATTTATTGTTATTCCCTTTTTAAAAATATTGCACAATAACCAATGAGATGCGTTTCATTCAGGTGTTGCCATCAAACAATTAAGAAATAATCGCGATTTCTGTGCCACGTACGATAGCACAATATATATAGCTTTTCAAGCATGAATTATTTTTAAATTTATCTATCACGTGTGGCTCGATTACGAAAGATTAATCCGTTTGCTCTTAAAACAATGTAAAAAGTTCAGCATTTGTTTCCGTCTAATGTTCCATAACAAAATTAAAACTTCCTCTATAGAAAAATAAATAAAATAATGTAAATAAGAAACAAATTTAACAGACATGTTATTGAACCACGCGCTTAAAAAACTGAAATGACCGGAAAGACTGCCGTAAGTCGCAAAATCTTGGGCTAATGCGGTGGCATGTGAAAGTATCGCTTTTAATAAATTTTAAAACTTTATTTGATTGCATAATTGATATTTTTCAGATAAAAATTCTTTTTGATGTTAGTGGACAATCTAAAATATATATTACATATAACAAAATAATTACAATTAAAAAGAAAAGAATGGTTTTCACCTATACTCTGTAACCCGAGGAGCTCGGGTTCGATCCCCTAGTTATGATAAATTCCAGGAGAGTATATCAAGAATAGCTTCATTTTCGAGATAAAAATTATTCCTTACTTAAAAAAAAAAAAAAAAAAAAAAAAAAAAAAAAAAAAAACAATAGTTTACAATTTAGAATAAAGAAAATGTTTTTCGAAAGCAAGAAGCAAAAACAAGGGACTGATTTTTTTAAAAAGGTGTAACTCAACTCTTTTTAGGGTTTCGTTCATCTCACGAAACCCTATTCGCCTCGCTCCTCTGTCTGTCTGTCCGTCACAGTGCCTGTTCTCAGAAACTATACATGTTAGAGACTTGAAATTTTGGGTACTTATAGCTGAACACCTCACATCAAACAACAAATCATAAAATTTTGAAAAAGTTGGTAATTAACCGAATTACGGGCTAATTAACTTCTAAAATTAACCAATCCACCTTTTTAACGCAAATTCAAACGGACTTTCTCGAAATCATCCGTGTTTCTCCTAAGGTTTGCCAGTAAAATCAGCCGAATGCACGGTTACCACGGAGGAAATTAAGCCGAAAAATGAAGTGGAGATTTTAAAGCGAAATCGTATATCAGAAAATATTGGTGCGAGAAATTTGTAAATGGAATAGACAGACGCAGAAAAAAATCTACTTTCATTTGGTATAAAGTTCACATTTCTGCGATCTGTATAAGTTAAAATATCCACTAAAAATCGATCGATAAAAATTTAATTTCTTTAATTGGAAAGACAAGGAAATAAAAATATTTCAATTCGGCGGGAAAGCAGGTAGACATGACGACGCTGCGGTTTTCCATAATAGCATATTTTAATACGAAATTTTAACTTTTTAAATATTAAATTTTTTGATTAAATTTTTTGGCATCCCGATGTCAAATTTCTCGCTGATTTCATTGATACCCATATCTAAGTCCTATCTTAATTACAAGCTGAAATATTAATTATTATTTAATTAATCGGTTTATTCCTATCAAATGCATCGATTAAAATGAAGGGACGCTTATTTAACCACGAATTAACTTAAATTAGGAAATCTAATAATTTGCCTGGGCTTTTTGAACAGCGATATGAGATAAGTATAATTCATTCATCATCAGAAAGTTTACTTGATACCACTATTTTCTAATAGTAATTTCAGGAAATATTTTGAATTATTGGTTAAGACCGCCACTCAGCCTGTTTGAAACGTTAAGATAGTTTATAACACATAGAAAAAAGTGTAAAAAAGAATGGAGTGTGATATTTCTAGGAGGGGGGGGGGGGGGGAGCTAGAATTATTTTTAAAATCTTAGCGTTTGTTACCGCAGCAAATATTTTAAATTCTTGTTTAAGACCGCCACCATCCCGACCCATCTATATACGGAAAGATTGCGTAAAGGAGTTTCGTTCAGATATGCTTTTGTTAAGAATAGAGTGCATTCCCTGGTGGTGGAATGTGGAACTAACATAACGCGATTTTGTTAAAATTAGGAAGTCTAACAAGTCGATCTGTTTGAAACTTTAAGATATTTTATAACACATAAGATAAAGTGTAAGAAAGAATGACACGCGAAATTCCGGGAGGGGGGGGGGGCGATAGATTTCTATTTAAAAAATTAGCGTTTCTGACTGCTTTAGGTGACTTTTTGAGGGAGTCCTGAGATATATGCTACTTATTTACTATAAAATTGTCTAAAGTTTAGTTACCACTATTTCCTAATAGTAATTTCAGCAAATATCTTAATTTCTTATTAAGACCGCCACCACCTCGAGTAACATATCTACTTATAGGTTGTTTAACGGAGTTTCCTTCCGATACAGTTTTGTTAAGAATAGAGTGCGCTCCCTGGTGGTGGAATGTGGAACGAACATTTTTGTTAAACTAGAATTATTTTTAAAATCTTAGCGTTTGTTACCGCAGCAAATATTTTAAATTCTTGTTTAAGACCGCCACCATCCCGACCCATCTATCTACGGAAAGATTGCGTAAAGGAGTTTCGTTCAGATATGCTTTTGTTAAGAATAGAGTGCATTCCCTGGTGGTGGAATGTGGAACTAACATAACGCGATTTTGTTAAAATTAGGAAGTCTAACAAGTCGATCTGTTTGAAACTTTAAGATATTTTATAACACATAAGATAAAGTGTAAGAAAGAATGACACGCGAAATTCCGGGGAGGGGGGGGGGGGCGCTAGATTTCTATTTAAAAAATTAGCGTTTCTGACCGCTTTAGGTGACTTTTTGAGGGAGTCCTGAGATATATGCTACTTATTTAATATAAAATTGTCTAAAGTTTAGTTACCACTATTTCCTAATAGTAATTTCAGCAAATATCTTAATTTCTTATTAAGACCGCCACCACCTCGAGTAACATATCTACTTATAGGTTGTTTAACGGAGTTTCCTTCCGATACAGTTTTATTAAGAATAGAGTGCGCTCCCTGGTGGTGGAATGTGGAACTAACATTTTTGTTAAAATTAGGAAATATAACAAGGCGATCTGTTTGAAATTTTACGATAGTTTATAACACATTAGAAAAAGTTTATAAAAAATGGCGCGTGAAATTTCGGGAAGGTGGGGAGAGGGGGAGGGGCAAAATATTTCTTTTTTGTTTCATACCGTTTCAGGTGCGTTTTTTGATGGAGTCCTCAGATACATGCTACTTATACTTATTAAATATAAATATGTCAAAAGTTAAATTACCACTATTTCCGAATAGTAATTTCAACAATTATCTTAAATTCTTGCTGAAACCGCCACCCCCTCGAGTAACATATCTACTAATGGGTTGTGTAAAGGAGTTTCGTTCAGATACGCTTTTGTTAAGAATACAGTGCGCTCCCTGGTGGTGGAATGTGGAATTAACAGACCGCGATTTCATTTAAAGTAGGAAATCTAACAATTCAATCTGTTTTAAACTTTAAGATACTTTATAACACACGATAATAAATTATAAAGAAGAAGGCCGCGTCGCATTTCGAGGAGGGGGGGGGGGGGATTGAGGGAGGTGCACGAACAAAATTAGGAAATATAACTGGACAATCTGTTTGAAACTTTAATATGGCTTATAAAACATAACATAAATTTTTAAAATCAGGCCGCGTCAAAAATCATGGTGACCATCTGCCCCCCCACCCCCCCAAGGGGTGCACTTTTCTAAATTTGGCAGATACCCGTCATTTGATATATCGTAGCATTTTGGGGGGGGGGGGGGGCGAACAAAATTAGGAAATATAACAAGGCGAATATGTTTGAAACTTTAACATAGTTTAGGATGTGTTTGCCAAAATTTAGAAGGTATTCCATGGCGATAAATGTACTGGACGTTTTGAAAGAAAGTGTTTTGAAAGGAATATTAAACGAAACCCTTTGTGCGATGTATGATCACACTTACCCACTTGTTTTACAGTATGTATGGCATTGTTTCTTGTTTACTGTTCTTTATTTTAGTGATTTAGATGTAAAGCAAAGGTTTCTGCTGTACTGTACATATGTAACGTTTTATTATGTTTTTTGTACACTAAAACATAGTTTTTATGTTTAATTAGCTTTTTTTCGTGTTTGACTCGATTTTGAGTCTTTTTCGGGTTATCCGCGAATTTTGTTATCCGCGGTACCCTTACCACCCAATTCCGCGGATAATCGGAGCTGTACTGTACTTTATATTTTTTATTTCTTAGTATACAGTATGTCAGATCTCATCTCCGTGTCATGTCACACAAACAGTGTTACTAAGGAAAATGTTTTATTGCTTATTTAATTGAAAAAAATGGTAAATAATTATTATTCTAGCTATTACTACCTCAAGAGCAAAGTAACTTAGCATAGTTTAATACTTTCTTTATATTTTTGTTTGTTTTCTGAATACGGAAAGGAGTGTCACTCAATAAATTCTCACCTCCATGAACCAAACATTAAGTAGTTAGTAGGAGGTGTGATTAAGTAACATTAAGTTGCATTTTGGTTGCATTTAAGTTTGGGTAACATTAAGTTGTATTTTCATATTAATAAATGGCAAAATCATCATCAGATTTTATTTTCCACGATGCTAAAGTTAGCCAGTATGTTTCCTTTTGTTAAATTATAAGTCAGAAATTTGTTTTTATACTCAGGAATTAGATTTTGTTATGAAAAAGCAACCATGGTTATTAGATATTTTCACCTCCGTTAACTGTAATTCAAGGTGATAAAATCAACACTAAGATATATGCTTATATATTGCTTATGTAATTATATCAACAGATGTTAATTTAAAGAAAAAAATTCTCAAAAAAATAAATATGTAGGTTAATATTTAGAGCATGTTCCTCACTTCCGTGATTATCGCCTCTGTGAATCTCTTAATTTTGAAAATGTATATTTCAGAGAAAAATGCTTAACAAGAATTTACAATGACTGTAAATAAAAAAAAAGATAGTTTCAAAATTTTAGAAGAGAAGAATTGAATAGCATATAAAAGATGGGTTATGAAAAGAAGCTCCAGAAGGGAGATGAATTTTTTGTGTTTGTTTATATTCATTTCAAATAAATTCATTATGCATTCTTAGATAGAATTGCTCCTTAGTTATATATCTAATAGAATAAATAGTTTTTTATGCTTTGTCTCACTACACAAACATTAACTGTAGCATAAAGTTCACCTCCGTGAATGATGTTAATAAAAAAATTGTGTTTCTGAAAAAATATATATATATATAATGTATGGTGGGCCACTGCGGATTTTTAATTGCAGTAGGGGAGACCGAGGATTGTAGGCGCAGTTTTTAGTTATTGATTTTTATTAATTTTTTGTTTAAGTTTTTTATGAAACTTTAACTGCACTTTTAAAGAACAGGCATTGGGCTATAAATACCCGCAGTTTTGAGTTTGTAGCTTATGCTTAGCGGAAGCCTAAAGTAAAAGAAAAATTGTGCACCAACCTACCCCGTCACGGGGTAAGTTGCCTATACCTATGGGGTAAGTTGACACACGCTTTATACAAATTTAAATGAAACTCAAATAAGACACTCAGTTAAGAGAAATCAGTTTCATTATTACCAGTAAGTTTAAACAAAGGTTTTATCGCTCTACAATGTAAATTCTAAATTATACAGACATAAAAATAATGAATAAAACATTAACATTGAGTAACTTCTATCCTACTCGATATTATCATAAGAGTTACAGTTGTCACAAATAAAAAATCGAGTGTCTCCGATTGGGCAAGCCTCGCGTTCCCAAAATTTTGCATTGCAATGACTTTTCTCGGTGTTTGCTGTTTTTCAAGCTACCAGCACACACTAAACAACGAGCCAACTTGCCCCGTGTCCAATGCGCCTACTAGCCCCATAATAAATTTCTTCACAAAAGGACACGTAACCATCTAAGCATAAATAATCCAAGTAAATCACATATGGGGAAGGTACAGTTAATCATACACAAAGAAAAACTGCGCAAGTTAAATCGCATTTATTAAGATAAATATTAGAAATTAGAAAAAGAATGAAGCAACAAAAAATTACTTATGAGGGCAAAAAACAGAAAAAACGTAATAAATGTCCACTGCACGTAGGTAACGCTGCAAAGCTGCAATGAGGATTAAAAAAGCAAGAAAAAAGGTACTCTGTGACTGGTTGCGCAATCTATTCAAAAACAGGCGATTTATGAGGACTGCGCCTACTTACCCCTGTAGTCAACTAGCCCCGGTCTCCACTAAGTGATAAGTTTCTAACAATGATAACATTTATCTTGAAAAACAAAATTCTTTTACGGGAAAAAATTGTATTGAAAATGTACGGGTCATTCTCCAGAAAGTGTACCTTTTCAACAAAAATATTTTTCAATTTCAAAACCTTGCGTTTCCCTTTTTTTTTTCATTTTTGTATCAAACTTTTACTTTCTAGAAGTAACCATGAAAAATGGTCCTACTTAATTTTAATTAGTTTACTCATAAATAAATATATATATTGTTATGGGTTTTTTTTTTTCTCTGAGCAGTTAAATTTCCACCTAGATTGAATCCTGTATATAAAATTATAACAATAACTTCTAGCTGAATTACAGAATTACTGTAAAAGAAAACTTTAACACTAAGATATCAATGCCACACTTAAAGAATTTTAAAACTGCAACAAAATACTAAAGCAAATACAGGGTTCTCAATTTATCTGCTCAGATCAACCCCAACAATTGTCATAGAGTCAGAATATTCATGCATGACCAGAGAAAATCACTTAAAAAGAGATGAATATAATTAATTAAATGAAATTTAAACATACCGCAAGACAAATTACTTAAAGGAATATGAATGAACTGAAAAGGTAGATTAATTTGAGAATTTTGAATAAGTTCATAGTCAAGAGCTGAGATATGAAAACAAGCTTCAAAGTCATACATAAAAAGAATCTAACTCTATGGGCTGTGATCGTAATGTGGCTAAATTCATTAAATTGTAAAGGTGTGTAAAATTGAAAATTTTAGTTAACTTAAGCTGTTTACCTTCATTACAACAAAAAACTAGAAGAAACACTGTTCATATTCTCTATATTCTTCAATTTATTAATGATTACTTTTAAATCTTTATTTTTAAATTAATATATAATTAATTTTAGAGAAACAGACCATTTCTACTTCTTCTTGGGTTAATTTGAACTGAAACATTTATTCTCATTATTTCTGTTTTTTAAAGTATATTTACTTATTTAAACCTAGTGAAGTTACTTTATTGAAGAATACTTTTAGCAGTGCGAAAATAGATACAAGTCAAGAGAATAAGATTAAAATTAAATTTAATTCTTCATAGGGAGTTTAAACTCTTATACATACAGGTGTTTCAAAACTTATTTCTCAAGTTAACACAATTAACAAATAATATTGTAAATATTCTAACATTAATAGGACAGATTTTTATCATGTTGACATTTTCTGGCTTCAATTATATAGATTGCAACTTTTAAAACAAAGATAATCAATCATTACGTTATAATGGAACAAGAAAAAAAAAACTTAACATACCCAATGTAATCCATAGTAGGTTTCCGACATGGTACACCACAAATTATTCTATTTTCTTTTAACATAGTTATCTTAAACACAATTTTTTAGATGACTTTTCTTTGGCGACCATATCTTAACTGGCAGTGTTTTTTTTTTTGTTTTCTGTAGTAGAAAAAACTCCTTATCTTGAAAATAGTTTCAGGGGGTGGGCTACACCCCACACACTTCCTTCGGTACGCAGCTTTACCCGAGTTAGGAAATCGTTTTGGAATTTGAAGTCAGGAGTCAATCTCGCTCTCCGTGGAAGTAGCTGGAATTGTTTTGCTTCAACTTTAAACTAGCCGGCATCCTCCGTGATATATTTCTAGGATAAATCAATGTTTAGCAAAAAAGGGAGCGGAACGCTAACGTCTTGCTTCGCATGCTCACGATTTATCTTGGATCTCTATTTCACAGAATCTGATATCAGGGCATTTTTTTACTTGTCCGATGCTCGGTCAGCAGCCAGGTATATCCAGCTTACCAGTACAGTCGAAAGATGCACCTTCTAAAGCCGCGCTGGCTTACCGTTCATTTTAAAAAAAAAAGCGAAAAGCACTTACAATTCAATTCATACTCTTTACTCGCAAGAGTAGATCTTTTCTGTCCTTGGTCTCAAAGGCGAATCCTTAATAAAAATTGTTTCATGCCTCGACAAAAAAGGGGGGGGGTTTCCCGGGCCCCTTTGGCCCCTCAAAATTTTATGTTGTTTCACATCTTACTGCACTCAGGACCCCTCTAAAAAAAACGCTACACGACCAACAAGCCACGCGCTCGCTTCTCGCGTCCCCTCAATTCTTCCCGCGTTACTTCCCAGGAAGCAATAAAGGGTGGAGGCGAAAACTGTTTTCATTGGTCAATTTCCCTACCTAATGCCAAGAACATCTCGTTGCTATGTCCCTCTAACCACGGGGAGATCACGTGAACTCAAATCTCAGAAGCCCAGGCAATACTTGCACCTGCTTAAAAAATTGTTTTTCGTAAACAAAGTCATAAAACTGCATTGTAAAAGGGGCTGGTATGCTATGAGAAAAATAGCATTCCCACACAATAATCCTGTGTTTAAAATGTAAACGTGTGTGGTCCCAATTATTTCTGAACACAGCTGACCATTTACCCCACGTTTGCTAGTAAAAGAGAGAAAAGGGAGATTTTTTTTTTTTTTTTTTTTTTTTTTTGTGAGAGAGTATCCCAAAAGAAAAGGTTTTATTTACAGAAAAATAGAGGAATGTTTTTGAATAACAACATTTACATGTTGTAACATAATTTAAGTACGAGAAATTAATAAAAAGAAAGGGTGCTTAATTTATTAAATTACTTTTATTTATTTATTTATTTTTATTAATTTTAGAAAACACAACTGACTTTAAACTGAACTCTTAAAAATAAAGAAAGTTTACAATGAAAAATTTTGACTAGAACTAAGCTATTAATGATATACAAAAAAATGGGGGGAGGGGGCGCGTGCTGTGTACAAATAATATATTTTAAAATGAAAATTTCTTAAAAATAAGTAAATTACGCCTAACAGGATTCCCCGTCGGTTGAAAAAAAATCAATTTTTTTTGAATGAAATACAAAAAAAAATTTATTTTTTGAATGTCAAAGAAGAAACACAAGGCCAAAATTTCAAAACGAAAAAATTAAAAAAAAACCCAGTACATGTCCCAATGAGTCACTTACTTAATCTCGGTGAATCTACTCAAGGATCTTTGACCATCAAAACAAACTAAACTTCAGCCCGAAAGACAGATCAGAGTCCCGTTGTACATTCGCCACTACTGCAACACACTCCGGAAATGTGAAACAGTAGTTTGACTACAGCAAACTTCCCAAAAGGTCCAAAATTGTAAATGTTAGAAACAAAAACTGAGATACCTATACTACGTATAAAAATTATCTACTTTTCCACACACAATTCACAGACGAAAATCACCATGACTGCAATTTATTTCTGGACAATGGCGAGCAAAGTTAGTATATGAGATCGCCGACTTGAGAACTACCACTAGAGCTCACTCTAGTTACACCGTACCCGAACTCCACTCTAATAACACTAACCAAATATCCCCAACTTTGTATAGCAATATACTTACTACCTATTCCGGGGGGATTAATTTTGACTTATGGCACTGCCAGCCAGATATGGACACAAAATATATATATGCACAGTTATATAAACAAAACATAAAATCAATACACTAGTGCACAGCTGGACAATAGAATACACATAAACAGAGACAAAAAAAAATTAACATTAGGTATATATTGTTGACAAATACATATCACTCGGAAAAATGTGGATTAGAGTTCTTCAGACTGGTGAAAAATTGTTCGTTTGAATTTTAGAAACACATAAGATCTTTCTGAGTTTTACAACTGCACTTACAGGGCCACTGTGCATTTGGTAAGTGTATGCCGCAATGTGTGTTGCAGATAAGAACACGTAAAAATTATATACCAACTTTGGTTATCAAAATTTTGCTAAAATATCCACAAACATTAAACAGTTTGATACACCAACTGTGATGGTGAATAATTACACCCAAAATCGAAAAAGGGAAGGCAGAAAACAACAAAAAAAAATTAAAAAAAAAAAACCGGTATACAGATTTAAAATGAGATGAATTAATGTAAATACACACCAAACATTTTAATACTTACATTTAGATAAACAAACCTCAGTTCCAACCTACATACTAGAAAATTTTGAACTAAAACCCCTTTAATTCAAAACAAGAAAAATGTTTGAAATACATACACCTGAGTTGTAAACAAATAGTATACTTCTATACTTATACACTAACTCACACCTCAGATACACTAATCTGTGTAATTTCAAGCAGTATTTAAAAGTGTGTATTCCCTAAAGAATAACAATTCTAGTACCTACCCTAGAAAACCAAGTAAAATTACACACTAATATACAAAATTTTATACATAAGTACTTTATTACGTATATTAAATAAAATATACCTATCCTTGCTAAACCATTACCTTAAAAAACAATGCATATACATAAAACACAAAGCGAATAAGAAGAATTTGATGCATGCATAATTCCATTAAAAATGTACAGAAAATTTTCAAAGTTCAGAAAATACAGCTAAAAATTCGGAAAAATGCATAATAAATTAAACAATGTATGTGCGGAGTACGTTTTAATATTAAAATAACCTAAATACACACTAGAAATAATAATAACTAAGTTAGAAAACATCTAGTATATTGACAACAAACTTCCGTTACCCGGACACAAAATCAAAACAAGTTTAAAGTTCCTCAAAAAATTAATTACGTACTAAAATGCACAAAATAACATTAAAAGAATGCTAAACATATATATATATATATATACAAAAAAAATATTAAAATAAAAACTATTCTAGGCAAAGATTAGTGCTTAAAAAGTTGCTACACTCTATAATTTGGCTTATCTCTCCTTTCACGGAATCCATATTGACTGGTCGGGACAGCATTCGATTTAGTTGGTATCGATTGTAAGTGACTAACATTCGAAGTACGCGATGCATCCGCATTACAATCCGACGTAACTTGATTAGCTGAATTCCCTCCCGGTGCTGGATCTGAGAGCTGAACGTCGCCTGAATTTTCCTCATGCGTATCGCTGGAAACTGGGGGGGAAGAATGATGAGCCATACTTTCGCTATCTGCCTCTGCTGAACTTAAGGGCGATTGCTCTGCGCTGTCTGCTGTATCTGGCGTGCTCCGTGGGGTCGAAAAAACTGGGACGAAGTTACGTCCGCGCCTGCGCTTCCGTGGTGCAAGAAAATCGAAGTTGCTTGTCGAAGGGACGTCAGTTACAATCGGACTGGACTCAATCGATATAGAATCGACATCCTGCTGTTGTTGTTTTGGTACAAAAATGGGATTTCTGCTTTTAAACTCCGTTAGTCTGTCAACATGTACAACTTGCGTTTTAGATAAGTTAGATTGAAGAGCAATTTTAAAATTTACTTCACTTAATTTTTCAGTTATAGTGTAAGGACCATTATTAAATTTAGAGAGCTTTTTTGACTGACCTGGCTTTACGGAAGGTGTGAATAACCAGACAGAATCCCCTACTTTGAAATTTTTACACACTGCAGTTTTTTCACGATACTTCTCTTGTTTTTCTGAAACTTTAACAAGACTGCTGTGTACTTCCGTGTATACTTTTCTCAATGCAGGAAATAAGAGTTCACAATATGAAGGAGTATCATTGTAATTTAAAGTTGTAGGGGTAGAAAAAATTTTATACGGAAGGTTAAGATTTCTTCCAAACATTACTGCAGCGGGGGTTAAGTTTGTGGATGAGTGTACTGCTGTGCAGAGGGCTAAAAGAGCAAATTTGAGTTTTGTATCCCAGTCTGTTTGATTTTGGTTGACGATATGACATAGGGCATTTTTCAATGTCTGATTTTGTCGCTCCACTTGTGCATTCCCGCTTGGATGAAACGGGGTTGTCTGAATGTGTTTGGTGCCAAACTTCTTATAGACTTTCTCTATAGCTTCTGATATTAAATTTTTTCCTTTGTCAGTTGTGATATATGAAGGTGCTCCATATCTTGACACGAAGTCAGCAAGGGTATCAGCTATCATATCTGAAGTGATATCGGATACTGCGTATGCTTCAGGCCATTTTGAAAACGCATCAATATATGCAACAATAAACTTATTACCCGAAAAAGTCTGGGGCAAGGGACCCAAGATGTCCAAATTTACCTTTGAGAGTGGGAATTCAGGGGTAGGCATTCTTTGCAATGGGGCGAGATGTTTTGCCTTGTGTGCACGTCTCTGTTGGCAACTAATGCAGGACTCTACTAGATGTTTGACATCAGCGGACATGCCTGGCCAGTAAAAATTTTCGCGAATGCGATCAATGGTTTTCTGGAAGGCTTGATGACAAGCAGCTAGAGAATCGTGAGTTAGTGCAAACACCTGGGGGATAAGTTCTCTTGGTACCACAAGTCTGGGCAATTTATTCAGCACAAGAGAATCTCTAGTGTCCTCGCCCACTAAAAGATCATCTTGGAAGAAAAATCGCATATACTTGGGTGCAATTTCCACCCCTTGGTCTAATTTTTGAGCAATCTGTATACACTTTTTATCTGATTTTTGCAATTCCCTGATTTTCTCTAATAAATCAGATTGTGGCATAAACATATTTCCTTTTTCCACTTGAATACAAAAATTGCAGCCGGTCACATTTTCAGAAAAATCATTCTCATTTACATACCTTGATAAGAAATCAGCTACACTGTTACAACGACCTTTAATAAATTTAATCGTAAAGGTAAAATCTGCAAGAGTGCAAACCCATTTCGCAATTCGGGATGTTGGGTCTTGAATTTTGAGCATATATGTAAGTGGGGCATGATCTGTATAAATAAAGAAGTGTGTGTTAGCTAAGTAACACTTAAAATGTGAAGTAGCCCATACTAGAGCCAGTAATTCACGCTCCGTGGTCGAATACCTCGTCTCGGGGTCTTTTAATTTTCTACTGGCAAAGGCGACAGGATGTAAACAGTTGTTATCATCAAATTGCGACAATACTGCTCCAAGAGCTGAGCCACTAGCGTCCGTATATAAATGAAATTCCTTATTAAAATCAGGGAGGTTTAAACAAGGTTTAGATATCAAAGCATTTTTTAAATCTTCAAATTCTGCCTCTGCTTCCTGATTCCAAACAAAACGACCATTATCTTTAGTTAGTAAAATTAAATTTTTGGCTCTTTTTGAAAAATCGGGAATGAATCTCCTATAAAATGATATTGTACCAATAAAGGATCTAACTGCCTTACGAGTTTTAGGTGGTTGGAAATCTTTAATTATTTCAATATTTTTATTGATTGGTGCAACTTTACCTTTTTTAATCTCAAAACCAAGATATTGAATTGTATCAGATAAGAAAAAACATTTACTAGGTTTTAACTTTAACTTATGTTGGCGAAGTCTACTGAACACTAAATTTAATTTTTCAAGGTGGGACTCTACATCTTTCGAAGCAATCACAATATCGTCGATATAAACTAGGATACCTAAATTTCCTAAGTCACCAAAAATAGCATTCATTAATCTTTGAAAAGAATTGCCAGATGTCGATAATCCGAAGCAATTCCTGGCCCACTCAAAGAGTCCTTTATGGGTGATTATTGCTGTTTTGTGTCTATCCTCAGGACGCACAACTTGCTGGAAAAAACCACTCGTTAAATCAAGGGTTGAAAAAAAATTTGACCCAGAAAGTGCATCAACCGAATCTGTTATATTCGGGATGGGATAAGCATCCTTAACTAAGTTTTTATTAAGGGCTCTGAAATCGACCGCCAATCTATAAGAACCATCCGCTTTCTTAACTAAAAGTACAGGGGAGGCGAATTCAGACATAGAGGGGGCTATAATTTCAGCTTTTAAAAGGATATCAAGTTGACTTTCTAACTCTTCTCTAAGCTTATGTGGGACTCTATATGCTTTACATTTTACGGGTTTATCTGAGGTTAAATTAATTACATGGGGGATAGTGTCACAGCCTGGTAAGTCTAAAACTGAAGCTGCAAACACATCTTTATTCTTATCTAAAAATTCTTGCATCTTAAGTTTGAGGGGGGATTCTAAATGATCAAGATTGATATCTGTGCTCCATGTCAGGTCAGCATGGTCAAAATCATCCCCTGGGGCGGGTGTATTTACATTAAAAGCAAAATTACATTTATCATAGTCACAATCAGAATCATCGATACACTTTCGAACTTTGGCAACCCTCATTCCCTTTTTAAAAGTTACACTATCATCCGAAAAATTTGCAAAAGATATGTACAGCCCACGTTCCTGAGAACAGACACTTCTAGACGATAATACACTATTACAGACTTTCTGTACCAGAGGTTCCAAAATTACATTATCTTTACTTTGAATAAAATTATCTCTTGAACATTTAACTTTTGCTATAACTTTAGAATGGGGAGGTATAGTTATTACACTGGTGAGTACCGCAAAACTAATCTCATGATTTTTTGAATTTTTGTCCTCATTACATGTATCGGTACTTGTTTCACTCAAATGTGCAACTTCACTATTAGTTACATTGACCTGGCAGACAGGATAAACACTTTGCATTTCCCTATTTTTACTTTTTCCCTCCTCCTCATTCATTATATCTGAGCTTACGTTAGTATTTACATTATGAATATTTACATTAACACTTATCTCATTTTCATTCGAATTGTTGCAACCTATATTACTATTTACATCATTACTGTTACTAATACTACTTATACACCCTACATACAGTTTATTATTATTTACATTATCCCCTACATTAAAAATCTCATTCATATTTAGGGAATTTTCTACATTTGAATTTATCTCTGAGAGATCCTGAACAACAGAGCATTCATCTTTATTTACATTGCTTTGACAATTATCACCAATTACAGCTTTACTCATTTCATTAATGTTTTTCTCCCTAACCTGTACTTTCCTATCTTCCTTATCTGCTTTTAATTCTAGTTCATCTTTATGATTATACTCCATGTTGTTCAGAGTTTCCCCAGAAGCTTTATGTTTAAAAAAATTCTCCTTTGGGAAATTTGTTTGACATGCTACAGATTCAGTTTTGTAAAAATTGACATTGTTTATTTTACTATATTCACATTTGCTGTCAACCAGTGGGGAAGGGAGGGAGTTTTGCACACTATTTTTACACAAAGTCTGCTCGTTTACATTCAAGATAATGGATTTTTGTTGACAATTAATAATGGCACTATATTTACTTAAAAAGGGCATACCCAAAATGGCAACAAATTCATTAGCTAATTTTCCTGGTACCACGAAAAATTCTGCCTGACAGTTTACATCATTGAACTTAAAGTTTAAATCTATTTTTTCTGTAAGTGGAACCTTTTCACCTGTTACCGTTAAAATCGGGGTATTGCATGGAGTGGTATTTGCAAATGGAATAAGATTAAGGCCTTGCCTGGATATCAGATTAATTCCTGAGCCAGTATCACATAACACATTTAAAAAAATATTATTTATAAAAATTTTCATTGTAGGCAAATTGTAAACAGACAGGGAAAAAACATTATATACAGAGGGAGGAATGTCGTTAGGCCTATCATGAGTCAGTCCGACTGATTCTGACTCAGCCCCTACTCGTTTAAACCTTTATTTTCCTGAGTTACATTATTTTGGCCCGTTTCCTGTTGTGGGACATTGTTGTCGCCACCTCTACCTCTTGTATATTGCCCTCTACCTCTATAATTATTCCCTCTTTGAGAGTTATTATACCTTCTACCTCTTTGAGGCTGTTGGTATCCAGACATACCCCTACGACCCTGATAACTCCTATTGTTATCTCTCCAAAATTGGTTTCTGGGGTTTTGGGAGCAATCTCGAGCAAAATGGTTGAGACCCCCACACGTATAGCAAGAAAAATTTGAAAAATTTGTTTGTTCTGGGTTCCACAACCTTCTGTCATTATCTGTTTTCTCCACTAAACTATCAATTTTCGCAGTTAACAATTGTAATTGTTGTCTTAGCTCCTCAATTTCCTGCTTCTGATTGTGTACATTCGGTTTTTTAGCTTGAGTAGCCGCGCAAGCTATATTGATAGGTTGCGGTTGAGTTGCCTGTGCCAAATCGTGGGAGTATAAGGGGTTAACACTCCTACAAGCTTTTTCCTCTAATCGGGCATAAGCTAAAATTTCAGCAGGTGTTTTTGGGTCTTTTGAAATTACCCCCTTCCTGATTTCTGGCAATAAATTTCCCAGCAGCATGGAGTGTAGCATTGCATCTCTACTTTGCTGCGCTATTGTTGATGATACCCCATCCATAACAAGAGCCCTTAGGGAAAGATCAGAAGCCCTGTCAAAAAATTCTTGAACAGACATAGCAGGTGTTTGCTTAAAATTTAAAAATTTAGCTAAAGCTACATCTGGGGTTTCCTGATGAATGTACCTCTCTTTAATAATTTTAACCAGTTCTGCACTATCCTTACCCTTATGCAGTTTCAATAGTTTAGCAGCTGTTCCCGAAACTCTGCTTAATAAAGCAAACTTTTTCTCCCCCTCATCCCAGCCGAAAAAATCTGCTAATTCCTCCCACTTTTCAAGAAAGTCAGAACATGAAACTGTTGATTCACCATTAAAAGGGGGGATGCTTGAAAGGTTGTCGACTAAGGCCGTTTTCTTTTGTACAAGTGCAAGTTCTTTTGTAGCTTCATCTGCCATAATTAAATCTTTATATATAATCTTAACGTTAGACAGAAATAAAAGTTAAACTGTAAACTAAAATTACGTCCCTATGCAGATTTAAGAATTATACCCGGTACACAAGGGCACATTACAATTAAAACACTTACACAAAAATAAAATTATGTAAAGTATGACAGAAAAATTAGTATTTGAGAAAAGAAAAACTTCTTAGGGGGGGGGGGGGTGCATATACTTAGAAACCTCACACCTTGGAGCATACACTTATACATATATATTATAATACACAACATATGAAAAAACACACACATATATATATATACCTATTGTCCAGCTTGCCCCTAAATTTTTTGGTAAATGAATGACTGAATTATCACTCGCATGAACTCTGTACAAAATGTGTATACTAACTGAATGGCAATTACCAATAAAAATGAACTACCTAAACTTTTAAATCACACCAGCACAAGAAAAAAGGACAATTCTGGAATTTTGCGAGAGGAAAACATTGAAAATTTGTAAAGTATAGAGTTCTAAATTCAGTCAAACAGTTAATTCCCAACCAAATACTGTAATATATAAAATCACACATAAATTCAATACAATAACCAGGCCTTTAATAACATGGCACCATTCTTGTTATGGGTTTTTTTTTTCTCTGAGCAGTTAAATTTCCACCTAGATTGAATCCTGTATATAAAATTATAACAATAACTTCTAGCTGAATTACAGAATTACTGTAAAAGAAAACTTTAACACTAAGATATCAATGCCACACTTAAAGAATTTTAAAACTGCAACAAAATACTAAAGCAAATACAGGGTTCTCAATTTATCTGCTCAGATCAACCCCAACAATTGTCATAGAGTCAGAATATTCATGCATGACCAGAGAAAATCACTTAAAAAGAGATGAATATAATTAATTAAATGAAATTTAAACATACCGCAAGACAAATTACTTAAAGGAATATGAATGAACTGAAAAGGTAGATTAATTTGAGAATTTTGAATAAGTTCATAGTCAAGAGCTGAGATATGAAAACAAGCTTCAAAGTCATACATAAAAAGAATCTAACTCTATGGGCTGTGATCGTAATGTGGCTAAATTCATTAAATTGTAAAGGTGTGTAAAATTGAAAATTTTAGTTAACTTAAGCTGTTTACCTTCATTACAACAAAAAACTAGAAGAAACACTGTTCATATTCTCTATATTCTTCAATTTATTAATGATTACTTTTAAATCTTTATTTTTAAATTAATATATAATTAATTTTAGAGAAACAGACCATTTCTACTTCTTCTTGGGTTAATTTGAACTGAAACATTTATTCTCATTATTTCTGTTTTTTAAAGTATATTTACTTATTTAAACCTAGTGAAGTTACTTTATTGAAGAATACTTTTAGCAGTGCGAAAATAGATACAAGTCAAGAGAATAAGATTAAAATTAAATTTAATTCTTCATAGGGAGTTTAAACTCTTATACATACAGGTGTTTCAAAACTTATTTCTCAAGTTAACACAATTAACAAATAATATTGTAAATATTCTAACATTAATAGGACAGATTTTTATCATGTTGACATTTTCTGGCTTCAATTATATAGATTGCAACTTTTAAAACAAAGATAATCAATCATTACGTTATAATGGAACAAGAAAAAAAAAACTTAACATACCCAATGTAATCCATAGTAGGTTTCCGACATGGTACACCACAAATTATTCTATTTTCTTTTAACATAGTTATCTTAAACACAATTTTTTAGATGACTTTTCTTTGGCGACCATATCTTAACTGGCAGTGTTTTTTTTTTGTTTTCTGTAGTAGAAAAAACTCCTTATCTTGAAAATAGTTTCAGGGGGTGGGCTACACCCCACACACTTCCTTCGGTACGCAGCTTTACCCGAGTTAGGAAATCGTTTTGGAATTTGAAGTCAGGAGTCAATCTCGCTCTCCGTGGAAGTAGCTGGAATTGTTTTGCTTCAACTTTAAACTAGCCGGCATCCTCCGTGATATATTTCTAGGATAAATCAATGTTTAGCAAAAAAGGGAGCGGAACGCTAACGTCTTGCTTCGCATGCTCACGATTTATCTTGGATCTCTATTTCACAGAATCTGATATCAGGGCATTTTTTTACTTGTCCGATGCTCGGTCAGCAGCCAGGTATATCCAGCTTACCAGTACAGTCGAAAGATGCACCTTCTAAAGCCGCGCTGGCTTACCGTTCATTTAAAAAAAAAAAGCGAAAAGCACTTACAATTCAATTCATACTCTTTACTCGCAAGAGTAGATCTTTTCTGTCCTTGGTCTCAAAGGCGAATCCTTAATAAAAATTGTTTCATGCCTCGACAAAAAAGGGGGGGGGTTTCCCGGGCCCCTCAAAATTTTATGTTGTTTCACATCTTACTGCACTCAGGACCCCTCTAAAAAAAAACGCTACACGACCAACAAGCCACGCGCTCGCTTCTCGCGTCCCCTCAATTCTTCCCGCGTTACTTCCCAGGAAGCAATAAAGGGTGGAGGCGAAAACTGTTTTCATTGGTCAATTTCCCTACCTAATGCCAAGAACATCTCGTTGCTATGTCCCTCTAACCACGGGGAGATCACGTGAACTCAAATCTCAGAAGCCCAGGCAATACTTGCACCTGCTTAAAAAATTGTTTTTCGTAAACAAAGTCATAAAACTGCATTGTAAAAGGGGCTGGTATGCTATGAGAAAAATAGCATTCCCACACAATAATCCTGTGTTTAAAATGTAAACGTGTGTGGTCCCAATTATTTCTGAACACAGCTGACCATTTACCCCACGTTTGCTAGTAAAAGAGAGAAAAGGGAGATTTTTTTTTTTTTTTTTTTTTTTTTTGTGAGAGAGTATCCCAAAAGAAAAGGTTTTATTTACAGAAAAATAGAGGAATGTTTTTGAATAACAACATTTACATGTTGTAACATAATTTAAGTACGAGAAATTAATAAAAAGAAAGGGTGCTTAATTTATTAAATTACTTTTATTTATTTATTTATTTTTATTAATTTTAGAAAACACAACTGACTTTAAACTGAACTCTTAAAAATAAAGAAAGTTTACAATGAAAAATTTTGACTAGAACTAAGCTATTAATGATATACAAAAAAATGGGGGTAGGGGGCGCGTGCTGTGTACAAATAATATATTTTAAAATGAAAATTTCTTAAAAATAAGTAAATTACGCCTAACAATATATATATATAACCTTATTCACTGAGATCAGCTTTAATTCACGGAGGTGAGGAATCTTCTATAAAAATAGGTTTAATGTATGTTTTTTTTTTTTTTTTTGAAGAAAAGAAATTTTTTTTTTTTTTTTTTTTTTTTTTTTTTTGGTATTACAATTTTCACATGTTAAGCATATTAAAAAAGGTAAACTTGTATTTTTACATTGTTTTACTTACCTGAACTTCAAGTTTACGGAAGTGAGAGTTCTCAATAACCACACTTGATTCTTGAAAACAAAACCTATATTCTTGTTTCTCAACTAAAAACTCAGAACTTCTTTATAGGTGTAAGTATACAAGATGGATAACTTGTATCATAGGAAATAAAAGGTGATGCCAGTACTGCCATCTGTCATTGAAAAATGGCATTTTATTTTGGGTAATGGAGGTGAGAATTTACTATGTGACAGAATTAATTGTTCTACTTAGACAAACTAAATCACAATTTAAAAATTTTAAATATGCTTAAATATTTAGTATTTGAGACACTTGTGGAAGGAATAATAAATATGTAAATATATTTTTTAAATTAAACAAGTTATTAAACAACATTAATAGCCACACAAGGTGTGTGACATGCCACGGAGGTCAGAAATCCCATACTGTGACCCCCCTGTGAAGACGTTTTCGCTAGTAAAGAGATGGCCGTTTTGTGTTGACAAAGTAGTGAAATTTTTAACACCGGGTCCTATTAAAAAAAAACTCCAATTCGTTAAACGAACTCTTCTTTATTTCATGATGAAAGTCGAAGGGAGAGGTACAGGGGGAAAGCAAGGATGGCCTGTTGTTTGAAAGCGTACCAGGTAATCGGACTATGAGCCTCTTTTAAGACGTTATCACGAGGCTAGAGACAGAGCAGCAAATGTGTTGAATATACAGTTACAACTTTCTTGCTTGGCGGACTACAATATCGCCAATCTAAAAGTATTTTTGCGCCATGCACAAGAGGCTAATGGAAACATTGGCTGGTATGTTCGCCAAAAACATACGGTAGGCTTCTACCATATTAATTGTGTAGGGGGGGGGCAGATTGTGGGCTGCAAACATTCTTGACTCATGATAGGCGCAGACTAATCTGTACATTGATACAGCTGCGGTTAAAAAAAAATAAAAATTGTTATCTGGATAGGGCATAGTAACAGACCGAATTCGTTAGGCTAAAAGGCATGAAAATGCATTTTTCTAGACCAGATGTTAGATCAAAGATAAACCGCTTTACCACAAAAATGCAGAATTGCCATACATCTGAACAAAAGGGTGTGAAGCGAAGATAATTCTAATGAATAGATTGCATGTAAAGTGATTTTAAATGATGAGTTATATTCATGCCCAAATAAGGAAATGACCGAAGTTAAAATGCTTTTGAAACTAACAGTCAGCCGTAACGAATTTTCTACAAGGTTAAATCGTATGTGTGAAAAAACCATAAAGTAAAAATTGAAGACTGAATCACTGATTTTATTTTATTAAAGAGATGAGTAACTAGAATAATTTAATTTAAATGTGAAGGGCTGTTAACACAATCGATTTAGTTTTTAAATGTTGAATTTAATTTAGGGGCTGCACTGTTTGAGTATAGCGCACTAAAATAAATAAGTTATTAAACAGAACTTTAATTGAAACTGGTGTGTGGGGGGGGGGATGGAATGCAAACATATATAACGAGATAGTCGTTATATATATCACCTGGGACACCGCAAAAAAAAACTTTTTGTTGACCCGTGTGCATGGGCAAAACATCAAGACAAATAGTTGCACATATAAATATATTTTCAAAACAGAAAAGTTTTTTTTAAAACTAGTTGCTGTCATGAACACACAAAAAAAAATCTCTTTCATCAATAGTTCAACAGTCCTAAGAGATTTTATGAATTAATATTTTCTAAATTAAGTTTATGGATCTCCACCTTCAGTAAAATTTTCTTCAAAATTGCATACCATGGTATATTTTTTTAACTGAGTCGACTCTGACAGCAAATATTTAAGCAGCATATAACTAAACCATTGACTGCCCTTCATCAAAATATTGATCCTGACTAGGATCATTTTATGAAAAATACAAGTACTAACAATAAAAAATATGTATATAAACACAAATGCAACACTAGAAGTAAAGAGTAAATAATAATAAGTGAAATGTGTAATTGTAAACTAATAAGCAATTGTAATATGATTTAAAAGAAATTGGGCATGATTAAAAAAATGTAATGTTTATGCATGCAGCATAGGACGACAAAAAAAAGAGGTGCCTGAAGCACGCCCATGAAAAAGGTGCCACCCTCAATCTTGTGTAGACCACAAGTATTATGGCGTCGGCTTAGGGCTTCAGCCCTATATGAGGAGGGAGTTTTGAGACTCATACAGCGCCCGCTTATATGAGTCCCTGCTCCTCCGAAGACGCTAGCGGTCCTCTAAAGGAGCACACGTCGGTTTACAAGCAAAAATTGATTTTTTGTTAATTTGAACACCAATTCCAAGGGGTTGTCTCTCAACACAATGAAGTTTTGGACCCTAAGGGCAATAATTTTGAACGGGAACAAAACATTCGAAAGGGAGAATTAAAAATAAAAAAATAGATATATGTCACATATATATCAAATCAAAAAGGGGTAGACAATCCTAGAGTGAAGAGAGACATAAAAAAATGAAAAGTCATAATCAGGTTAAATAATGCACAAGTCGTATAATTAGAAGGTAACTAACTGGTTGCCTTACAGAAAATGTTATGAAATGTGTGAAAAAAAAATTTTTTTTTTTTAAACAACTGCAATTATTAAATGTGTTGGTTATCACTGTTAACTGAAATGTAAACGTAAAAGAATGAAATGTTAAATAAATGTTAAACTGTAAATAATAGTTAAGTGTATGTAAATAACATAAAAGTGTACAGTAAAATGAAACGAGTGTAAAGTGATTCAAAATATTGTTCACAAGAGATCTTCGAAGAAAACAGTCATGGGCCAGCCATAATGCTGTCAAAGTTCTGTTGTAAACAACATACATACAACCTAGGCCTCTGGTTGTACACTTAGCCTCACAATACATGTTATAAGAAAAAAAATGTAAGCGACTATCTCGTTATACCCCCCCCCCCCCCCCCAAAAAAAAAAAAAAAAAAAAATAATTAAAAATTATTATTAAAAAGGTGGATACTGATATAAATAGACATAATTTTATTGCAATTAAAAAAATATAGTTAAATGAATAATTCTTTAAAATTTTTACTGTAAAATGCGTATGACGGAAATGTTACACTTTTTGAAGAATGATCCGTACACTTTTGGTAGAATGATCCATATGATTGACAAATGTAATATACAGTTCTCAAATTTATTTCAAAAGCAACACATTTATTCAACGGTCCAATCGTGATTTTAACAATTTGAAAGAAATGTCTGATACTGTCTTTCCTTGTGTCAATAAGAGACTTCAAAAGCGCTTTTAAATGCGTCGCATTCTTCATTTTATCTGTTTCCAGAGTTAATGAGAAAGACGAAACATTTACTAATGTTCAGTTTAAAATTCATTTAACGTCTTTCAGCAAAGTCAAATGCATCTATAGACTACAGTAGACTTACTTTTATATCATTAACATGAGGTGTTAACTTTTCCAATGTCTTTTACATCAGATGCAGTTCTTTTAACAGTTAAATGGGACATTTGGTAAGAGTAAAGCACTGCACAAACAAAAATTTATTTCATTCTGAACTTTGTAATTGTATTCACAAACTTCTAGTTTTATGTTCATGAGAAAAATTATTATTTTGAACGTTCATAATGTGAATACTTTTCAAAAGATCCTAGATAGTATGATATTTATCGGATGTTTTATTCACAGATTAAAATAGGAACGTTATTTGTTTCCTTCTTTTATTTCAATATTTTAGAAAGGAAATGGAACACGTGATTCATCAATAGAAGGATGTTTTTAGAATCTTATTTCATTATATTCAATAAAAGATATCAATAATATTTCTTATTAAAATGTTACAATATGCAGTAGTATTTTTAGTTGAAACTATTGGTTTTACACCCATGAAAACATCATCTCAAATACACACACAATTGACAAATTTAATATATAGTACTAAAAATTGTTTGAAACACTACACATTTATTAATCAGAGAGTCTGCAATCAAAGTTTCGATAATTTGAAGGATTTCTCGTACTATCTATCCATGCGACATAAAAATACAGGGTTAGAAAGAAATGAGTTTCCCACTTCAGAGAGCTCTAGAATGCGTTCTATTCGGCCAATTGAGATAAAATTTGAACTACAGATAATTCCAATGATGCACTTGACATTTATTAAATAAAAAATAGAATAAAAATCAGCCGACAGATAGCTCTGTAATACACATAAAGCATTTAATATGCTTTATAAATGTTAAATAATGTATGTTAATGTCGAAAATGAAGGGGACATATTGAGAAGCTTTAATGTTACTTTTTTAATATTATTTAACATTTTTAAAGCATATTAAATGTTTTATGTGTATTGCAGCGCCACCTATCGGCTGATTTGTGTACTATTTTTTAAATTAATAACTGATAAGCGCATCATTTGAATTACATGTAGTTCAAATTTTATCTCATTTGGACCAATAGAGCGCATTCTGGAGACCTCGGAAGTCGGAAACTTATTTCCTGCTAACCCTGTACTTCAAAACTGCTTTTTAATGCATCGAGATCACCAATTTTAGTGTTGCGTTCATCTGACAAAACCCTATTCATCTCACTCCTCTGCCTGTTTGTCTGTCACAGAAGTCGTTCTCAGAAACTGTATAAGATAGCGACTTGAAATTTTGCATATTTATAGTTAAATATATCCGACCACGCGATAAATCACAAAATTTTGAAAAAGTCTTATATTATTTTAATTAAATGAATTAATGTAATGACATCCGACCATTTATGCGACTGTCTGTCTGTCACAACCATTTTACTCGTAAATTAAGGAGTGTGCAAAGTTCAAATTGGGGAAAGTAATAAAAACTATTGATCCACGTATTTACAGATTATTAAACATTCATAAATATATTTAGGAAAAAAGTAGAGGGGCTAATTAAGTTCCTTGAAAAAAAAAATCTTTTATATATATATCGTGTGGGATATCGTGGGTAAGCTTTCGTAACGTTAAACTCAAAAATACGTTTCTTTTAATTTTAGGTATTCTATTTTCAGAAATATCGTCGAAAATATAATGGAAAACTATGCCACCACCCCCTCTATTTCCGATTCAACTGAAATTAAAATTATGAAAAAATTAGAGAAAGCAGACATTAATTTAAACCTTGCAGAAAAACTATAACGATTACCCTATAGGTCACATAGTTTTTCATAAAAGCGCATTTTCCATTACACACAAATTTCGATTTTCGGGCGTTCAGCAAAGGTGTTGAGGACCGTTGTATGTACAGTCGTGGAAAAAAAAAAGTAAACACCCCCTACTAGCTCCTCAATAAATTATCGTAGAAGAAAGTTACTGGTACCGAACGATTGGAAATAAAGTCTGCTTTTAAATGATGTATATAAAATTTGCTTAAGGGGCCATCTACATATTAAAACGAACCAGAACTTTGTTTTTTTCAATAGCAGTACCCAATTCTGACAGCATAAATGAACTCTACACCCTTCAATTAGCCTAAAAACGAATTTTTATGCAATTCGTACCATAAGTTTCCGAGAAATTAATTATTTTAAAATGAGCGTATTTTAAGGGCTGTATCCAAATTGAAGTTCCGTACTGGATTGTTAACCGAGAGAGCCGCTTCCTTGATCAAGGCACTTTAAGCGCCACTCAAGGAGTCAATGAAGCGTGTTAGATTACAGTACAGGAGAATAAATTTCAAAATGTCTACTCACTTCCATCATAGACGGCCCCTTAAACCATCATTTTGCCGTTTTTTAAGCATAATTTGAAAACTACCTGGAAGAAAAATGTGAAATTTTTGAATTTCCATAAAGCAGGACTTAATAAATCTATATCCATAAAAAAAATTGTAGATTGCAATTCATAATTTTTTCGAATATTAATTTCATAATTCATATCATAAAATTATAAAAATTGCAAATTCAGCTTATTTATGTTTGGGTATATTAGTATTATTACTACAAAAAAAAATTAGCACATTAGGAGCATAATTTCGGGAGATATAAATACAAATATGAAAATGTAATTTAACATTAGAAGCACTAAATTTTGAATGTTTATAATTCAAAAACTTATCATTCAAATGACTTGAAATTTGGTGTCTAGGCATAGTTTGAACCGAAGATTTGAAATATCTTGTTAAAATTGGGTATTGCCATTGAAAAAAATGAAGTTTGGATTCGTTTTAATATGTAGATGACCCCCTAAGAAAATTTTATATACATCATTTAAAAGTAGACTTTATTTCCAATCGTTCGGTACCAGTAACTTTCTTCTACGATGATTTGTTGAGGAGTTAGTAGGGGGTGTTTACTTTTTTTTCCACGACTGTACCTACCGTAGCAGAAGTACAAAAGCATTGTTGATAATGATTTTGGGAAAAAATCGTCGGTAATTATCCGACATATTAACCCTTAAAGACACGGACTGTTTGGACATACATAATGACAGGGGCAGAGTACTCTATGTACCATCGGCTTTTAAAACCTAGGTAACAACTTTTAATGATATATTTGTGTAATGTAATGCCCAGTAGCAGTATGAAAGTAATAAACGTCAAATTGTTAAAAACAGACATTAGAAATAATCACATAAATACTATAGGATTCGCGACTAGTTTGCATTGACTGGATCTCTCAATACGCCTCCAGTGTCTTTAAAAGTTAATTAAAAACCTATCTGGAAAAAAGCGGTACGGATAAAGACGACGTAGCAACTTTGCGACCTCCTTTCGAAGCGCGCTTAGCACAATGCCAAGTTTAAAGTTTGAACAAGCGTTTTGTTTTAGCTACACAGCTTTTATGGTTTACTCATTCATACTTTTCTAGTATATACAGCTATACCCAACCAGACATTGAATAGTTTTTACAAAGTCTTATTTTTTCTTTTAGCAACGATTCTTTTTAATAATACAGTTAATAATTCATTTATTTATTGTATGGAATCTTCTAATCACGAGTAATACTCGCACTTGACCAATTTTTTGGTTTTAAAAGCATTATTCTTTTTAAAATGCAATTCCACACATTACGTGCTGATACGAACATTTGAAATATTTATAACACATACTTGAAATAACTTAGTATTTCAAAATTATTCAACTTAGTAAAACTAGATATGTTTTGAAATTGTTAATCTAGCGAAAAAGATTTGCTAGAATGGGTTGGGTTTTACGTTATGCTTAACATTACGTTAATTTACTAACTTTGTACGTGAAATCGATATTTCGATTCCTACGATTGATTCCAGAAATAATTCTTGCGCTAAAACTTGTTATTCAAAGGTATTATTTATTGACTTATTTAGTGTAAAATGATTAAAAGAGTGTGTTTACTCTTTGAAATCTGAAGCTTGATATATTTGAGTAATTTTTGATCGATACAACTGAATTTCATATTTCTGAACTAGCAAGTTTGAAGTGCATCAATGGAATAAAGTGTATGAAGTTTTGTCTTGTAAAGATATAACTTGTATGATGTTCTTATGATCTACAGGGTGCTGCATAATTCGATTTACAAATGAAGAGCGGTGATAATAGGAATCAAGAGGAGGAAATTACCATTGAACATGGAGTCACAAACAACGTATTTAATCAAAAATACAAGGTGCTCTACACTAACTCAATTTAGGTTGACTGTAATAACTTTCTGTAAACTGAAGTATATTATAATAAAACTTTTAATAGACATTGTCACCTTTGTTGTAAATGTGATGTGCTCAAAAAAGGGGTAGAAGTTTCCATTATACGCGCCAGCAATATGCACTCGACGCTCCACATTTTGGACTGCGATTTTTAGTCATACAGTATCATCGATTTTTTGACACTGTGAAATTGAGGGGGGTGGATCGGGCGGACATTTCCATCGGAGCAATGAGATGCTCCCCCCCAGAAAATTTGAGATTTTAGTTTTTAATAGTCAAAAAGTGCAATTCCCCCTAATGGAACTCCATAATGCCCCCCCCCCCGGAGCCACAGAAAAAAATCCCTCCCGTACAAAAGTGTCTGAATACAACACTGGTGCTTAAGCAATCTGTTTTTCCAGAACTTTTCGCGATGTTACCACATTTCACTCAAAACTAGGGCACATCGTTGCACTTTATCGTTGCACTTTCATTGCAATGTTTTTATTTTCACAAAATTATGACTGTCAATCCAAATAACGTTAGGATGAAACACCATGTATTTGTGACTCAATAAGTGGTTTGCGACCCCATATTCTACGGCAATTTTTCATCCTCTTGATACCTGCTATCACCCATCTGAATATGTCGATCGAATTCGGCAACACCCTGCATAATGTTGATGCATCTTGGTTTTGAAGACAATGGTACGTATAAAATGTATCTGAAAAATAATTTTTATGCAAATTAAATGCACTTAATACCAGCATAATGTAGCCATGCATAATTAAGAAAAAATAATTTAAGGAATGATGCCGGTGTAAAACCTTCAAAAAAGGATTACGTATTTTTAGCCTACGTCGCTTTCTATTTCCAACGCCACCTTTCTCCACTCTCAATAAAGCTGCTTATCAGATTCACCAATTTTTCGAGCAAGCCGATTTTAACCTTAATTTTTTCCCGTTCACAGGGAGAAAAAGGTTACAATCGTCGTTGCTAAAGTTGGAGGAAAATCAGTGCTATTAGTACCAGCCGTTCATATTTATAGCCCATTAGTATCAATCGTTTATCTCTGCTTGGATGAAATGTTGAAAGTTGGGGAGAAAAGTCGAGGCTAGCGCAGACATTTTTAGAGCTGTGGATAAAAAGTTGGGGATATTGCTGTTTGCTATTACACTGGGTGTTGAGACACTATTTCGCGAAAAGTTGGAGGAAATCAAGAGTTGGCTCAAAAATTGCTCGAAAAGTTGGTGAATCTGATAGCAGCAAGGAAAACATGCTTTGAAGAAATCTGTCTTCCAAAAATTTTAAGGCCGTTTTTCTCAAACAGGTGGTTTAGTTTTTTCATTTACACTTTTTTATTACACTCAACCTTGTTTTTGTATGCAAAGATGGAATTTTGTAATCGTTTTTGAACTCACTTCCTCGTATATTAGATGTATAAATATAGGGTGTCCTTAAAAGAAAATCCCAGTTTCAGTGGTAGAGTAGAACAGTTTAATTTAAATTATTTACAACAAATCATACATCCAATTAAAGGTAAAATAACGCAGTTTTCCTTATAACTGTTCAATATGTGCAACTTTAGCTATAGGCACACATCCAACCTAAATTACAATTTTTCCCACACTTCGGTTAACAAGTCTGGGGTGATGGGGTCTCTGCAGCTCTGTGTCTCAATTCTGGCAAGTTATTAGGTAGCGGCGGAACGTAGACACGATCTTTTATAAAGCCCCAAAGGAAAAATAATCGCATAGCTCTAACGGCTTTTAAATCTTCAACTCAGCAATAAAACTTTACGCTCAGGAGTCTCCATTTTGCGTATGAGGAACTGCAAGCGAGTCAATAACAAATCAGTACGCATGCGCTTATCTAAAACTGTCTATGTTACTCTTTCTTTGTCAACTTGAACAAACTCACTCCAACGCTTATAGTTGATACTATTAAAATTTATAACTGGGGCATTCTTTTACGGACACCCTGTATTATATTAATGGTTGTGTTTCTGATGGCAATACAACATTTTAAAAGATTTAGAACTTAACTATAAATTAACACATTAATTTTAAGGCCCCGTTGGCCCACTGCAAGTGATAAATCGCCAAATATTCCACTGTACCATTTTCAACTGCATACGGGTTGAAACAACAATGGATTTAATGATGCTCCAAAATATGTCAAATGTTTCTGAAACTGCAATAATGAAACATTTTAATGGTTAAAAAGGTAAAAAATAAATTATAAGTAAAACACGTAGATTGTAATATTAACAAGTTATATAAAAATTTTGTTTTTAAAGTCAATTCCTACTTAGGTCATCAAAGAAAAATTTAATATAATCCCTTAAGCTAATATTAGTATTTGTTGCAATAAAGTATCTCAATTTGTTGATTTTCTATAAGCAAGTAGGTTTACAATGGAAGTCTATGGGAATTTGGCGAAATTTAAAGATATCGCCAAGTTGGCAACAAACTTGGCGGTATTTGGCGACAACACAGGGTCCCCCTATGGTAACCCCTAATTATAGACATGAAGATGCATGAAATGCTGTTCAATAACTAATGGCCGCCATTTTGTTTCCCATATAAAACTAAAATTAATTAATTAAAATTTAATGAATGAATTAATATTTGAAAAAACTGTATTAACATCAATTGTCATCCAGTACAAGTTTTAAAAAAATTATTTCAACTTGATAGGATGAATAATAAGTATTTTATTAACGATTGAAAATTTGAACAAGATATATAAATAAATAAATAAATAAATAAATATAGGGAGAGTGTAAACTAACAGTAGGAATTGAAAAATAAGTTTTTATCAATTAATATTTTAATATTAAATAATTTAAGATTGCACGTTAAGATACCAATTTAGGAATCTTAAAAAGATAGTTTAAATACTGTTTCATTTTTTCCCTGTTTCCCTATCTTAAAAAAGAAACAGGGCAAAATTAATATATTTTTTTTAATAAATTCGCTTGCTGGCGCTTTCTACCGAGTGTTAAAAAAAAAAAAAAAAAAAAAAAAAAAAAAAAAAAAAAAAAAAAACCAGTGAATTTTTTATAATCAAGTTCGGTGACCATGTTAAATAATTGTAACGGAAATGATGGGGAGAAAACATGAATTGCAGTTTAAAAGTTAGGCGTCGTTTTCAAGATGAACATCAAATGCTTATAGAAGAGTACTTTCAGGCATGAGATTGCAAAAAGATAAAAAAAGAGGAAAAGTACGTGAAACAGGAAAATGAGAAATTATTTAAAATAGCGCGCATTTAAGGGTGTATTCCGATCCAAACTGCTTATTTTCTGATTCATTTTAAAGTTCGTTTTTGCTCTCAAACGCATCAAACTCGGAAATTCTCTTATTTAGAAACTACATAATGTGCCGTGTTTCTCGATTTTTTGATAAATGCAGAAAATACTGTATTAAACGCTGTCAAAGTTGGCGTTTTGAACCGAATTTTCAGAAGCGGGCGATCTGGGAATGAAAAAAAAGGGTCATACTGAGAAAATAATTGTTTAAAAATCAAATTCTAATTAATTGAGCTGAAAATGAAATCACACGGCATGTTAAACATGTCTTCAAAAATCACCCCCAGCAAGTTTCATCTTTTTACTTTTAAAAATGAGTCTGAAAATGTCTCAGAAAATTTCGAGCTGTTGAGGGGGGGAAAACATTTTTTCGAATACACCCTTAAGCGCATACTATTTTAAATAAGGTTATTTTATTCACAATAAAACTGTTAATATTTTTGTTTAAATGCTGCTTTATTAGAAGGGGGGGGGGGTCAGTAATTTATGGAAATACTATAAGTAATTTTAAACTGAAAGTTTCTATTTCAACTTCATAATGGACAGTGTTCCTGTGACGTCACAATTGGTAAAATGGCGATTTTTATAGCCTCGAACAGAAAAGAAGAATAGGATCCATTTCTTTATGAATTATTAACTGGAAATAAAAGAATATAATTTGTTTAGCATTTAAGTGTAAACGAAATTTTCTGTAATCGTCTGCTTGCAGTAACTACAATGAACAATATTTCTGTGACGTGACAATTGGTATGGTGGTTTTTATAGCTTCGAACCGAAAGGGAGAATAGGGTCCATTCTGATGCAATGTTTTACACAGCAATCTTAGGTAGTTGTCCAATTAAAATTTTAACATGCTTTTACTCAAAACATGAGTTAATAAACATGGCAAGCTAATGTTTAACCTGTTACTTAGCTACAAAAAAAAAAAAAAAAAAAAAAAAAAAAAAAAAAAAAAAAAAAATCTGGTGAAAACATTAATATTGCAGCAAATTTTCGCGATCTTTTGACGAAATCCGCGTTTTTCCGCGATCTTTTGACGAAATAAGCGCTTTTTACACGAAACACGCGCTTTTTACGCCATCTTTTAACGAAACACGCGCTTTTTACGCCATCTTTTAACGAAACACGCGCTTTTTACGCCATCTTTTGACGAAACACGCGCTTTTTACGCCATCTTTTGACGAAACACGTGCTTTTTACGCCATCTTTTGACAAAATACGCGCGTTTTTTCGCGATATTTGGATAAAAATTGGTAATTTTTCCGACAATCCTTTGACAGAGCTCACGTTTATTACGCGATCTTTTGAAGAAATTCGTGTTTCTCCCGCTATTGTTTGACGAAGTTCGCCATTTTACGGCGATTCTTTGACAGAATTTGCGTTTTTCCCACTATCCTTTGAACGATACCCGTTTTCTTTCCGCGAACTTTTGGCAAAATCCGCATTTTTCCGCGGTCTTTTGACGAAATACGCGCTTTTTACGGGATATTTTGACGAAATACGCGCTTTTTACGGGATATTTTGACGAAATACGCGTTTTTTCGACAAAATTGGTATTTCTTCCCACAATCCTTCGACAGAGTTCACGTTTATTACGCGATCTTTTGACGAAATTTGAGTTTTTATCGGGATTTTATGTCCGAATTTTCGGATTGATGACCGATTTTTTTAAATTTCGGAACAAATCATCCCTGCGAGAAACGGCAAAAAATCGGAAAAACAAGGAAAATGCCAAAAAAGCGGAAAATCGCGGATCCGCGGAAGAATCTCATGCCTGAGTACTTTTCAAAAACTATTTTTACTTATCTACTTATTTTTAACTTATAGCATGGGCATTGTGCTAAAGTTAGTAATTAAGCTATCGACTTCTAACAGGGAATGCAGCTACATATCTGCATGCACTGATAAAGCATGCACTTTTCTGGTGAAACTGATTTGTGTTTATAATGTTTTTTAAACATAGCTTCTAAGAAAATCTTTTGTATTTTCTTCCGAAAATTTCATTTTAAAATTAAACAAAAATGAAAAATCATGCATTAAACAGATAATGAAATACTTTCCATCACATTCCGAATACTGTAACAAAACTTCACAGTTTAATAAGATGAAAGACGGTATATAAGTAAACAATTTGAAAAACGCGCAACGAATTTCAAAACCCTGCCTCAGAAATTACGATCAATAGTCAGAAAAATCTGCTAATTCGTTATTGCAGCCCTGTATATGATACATAGCTTTGTATACATAGTACTGCGTAGTATCTTAAATTTAGTTCGGTTAGAATACTCATAGCGCAGCTGAAAATTCCCCTTCACTAATTTCACTTAAGAAGAGCTAATGTACTTGAGATATTTTGTGTAACCCTGTGATCTATTAGCCCAGTGGTAGGGGAGCAAAAATGGCCCAATTCGGAAATAATTAGGGGAAAGGTGGAAATTGTTTTAATCCCTTCAGTTTATGTCTAGAATGAATATGCTACGCTTTCCCCCTCGTACTAGGTGAGCGTTAGGAATTATACATTGATTTACAGTCAAAAAACACGTCCTTTTTAAATACCATAACACTATCTCGAAATCACTAACTTTTTCAAAAATATTGTCAATACAAATGTTGTAGAGCTTAAAATTCTGAATAAAATGAGTACCTACACTTAATACTTTTGTTGAATATTAAGGTCACAATTCTACTTTAAAGTGTTAGCACCGTGGTCAGAGGGTTGAATTCAGAATTAATTAGGGGAAAACTGGAAATCATTTTAATCCCTTCAGATTAGGTCTAAAATGAATATTCTATGTTTTCCCCTTCGTACTAAGTGAGCGTTAGGAAATATGCACACATTTACACTCGAAAAACACGTTTTTCTTTAATATTTTTAACATTATCTGAAATTGCGACCTTAATTTTGAACGAAAATATTAATGTGAGTATTCATTTCATTCAAAATTTTAAGCCCTACAACATCTGTATTGGCAATTTTTTGATATATTGTTAAGGTAATCTGGTCTCTCCCATCTTGAAGCTCTTGATTAATGATTAAGGCAAAATTTTGAAATGGAATTGAGACCTTAATTTTGAACAAAAATATTAATGTGGGTACTCATTTTATTCAGAATTTTATGCTCTACAACATTTGTACCGACAATGTTTTTGATAGACTTAGCTGTTTTGAGATATTCTTAGGTAACTTGGTCTCTCCGGACTTCAAGCTCTTGATTAGCGATTAAGGCAAAATTTTGAAATTAGAATTGCGACCTTAATTTTCAACAAAAATAATAATGTAGGTGCTCATTTTATTCAGAATTTTAAGCTTTACAACATTTGTACTGACAATGTTTTTGATAGAATTAACTATTTTGAGATATAATTAAAAATATTAAGGAAAAATATATTTTTCGAATGTAAATACGTACATATTTCCTAACACTCACTTGGTACGAGGGGGAAAACATAGAATATTCATTTATAGAACTAATCTGAAAGGATTAAAACAATTTTCAGTTTTCCCCTAATTAATTCTGATTCAACCCTCTGACCACGGTGCTAAACTTTTAAAGTAGAATTGTGACCTTAATATTCAACAAAAGTATTAAGTGTAGGTACTCATTTTATTCAGAATTTCAAGCTCTACAACATTTGTATTGACAATGTTTTTGAGAAAGTTAGTGATTTCGAGATAGTGTTATGGTATTTAAAAAAAACGTGTTTTTTTACTATAAATCAATGTATAATTCCTAACGCTCAGCTAGTACGAGGGGGGAAACGTAGCATATTCATTCTAGACCTAAACTGAAGGGGTTAAAATAATTTCCAGCTTTTCCCTAATTATTTCCGAATTCAACTCCCTAGCCACTGGGCTATATGGAATTTATTACAAACCAAGTAATATGCAAAAAAATATTTATATTTAAAAACGTGCACAACAACTGAAAATACACTTCCAGCAATTATTGTTCATAGGCACTAATGTAATCGAATTCTTTTTCGTGTTCCTGTAAATGAACAATGAATACTAAACTCATGATATTCTACAGTAAGCATCTTGTAGTACACCTCATTGATATATACTATCTATTTCTATAGGTTTTAAACAGTGTAATATCATTAAAATGCACTGCGAACAATTTTTCCCTATAAACCATAATGTAACAGAATTCTTTTAAGTGACCCTGTAAACTAACTAAAATGCTACACACTTCATTTTCATTGGTAAATATATGCCATAAGTACACCTCAATAATACATCAATGGACGAAAAGCATGTCTAACGTCATAAAACAACACGATGGATTATAGCTAATCAGCTTCTCTATTTTCCCCCCTCAAGCGTTCACCAAAAGCCAATCAAATACTGTAATGCTTGTGGGAAACGTTGCGAGCCCCGTCCCGTGCATATGGTCAATTGCATGACAATCCGAGTATGATTTACTTGAGTTAGTGCATGGACAGACAGACAGATAAACCGAATTCATAAGCAGGTTGTAAAGTGTTAAAAAAATTATAATATAATATAGTTATCTTTATAACAAGATAAAAAAAATCATGCATCCAGTACAGATTAAAAAACACATTGCAACGCATTCAGAATACAGTAAGAAAACTTTACAATTGATTAAGGTGAAAGATGTCTAAATAAACAATTTAGAAAATGAGTGATGCATTTGAAAACCGAATTTTTGCAATTTGCATGAATAGTACGAAAAATATCCGAATTTTTGGGGCAGCCCTGTATATAGATTCGTATGTATATTACGTAGTATGCTAAAAGTTAGTTCAATTGAATGCATAGCACGGTTCGAATTTCCCTTTCAGCAATTCCCATTTATAAACGGAAATACACTTGAAATCATTTATGTAGCCCTGTATAGTATCTATAGAATTTATGCAATACCAAGTAATATGCAAAAAATTAGTTACATTTTAAGGCTGTTCGTCGAGAACAGCTGGTGGGCGCAGCGTTGTTCTCTGCTCAACAAGCGTAAAACGTTTTCACGCATTTACAAATTCATTTTTTAGCGGAAAGATATAAAATTAGAAAGCCTGACCATGAAAGCGATTTAGTTTTAGCGAACTGTGTTTTCCATTTTTTGGGAATTGTGTACTTCTATTGAAAAAAACAAAGTTATGGTTCGTTTTAATATGTAGATGGCCAAGCAAATTTTATATTCAGCATTTAAAAGTTAGACTTTATTACCAATCGTGTAGTACCAGTAACTTTCTTCTACCATAATTTTTTGCAGAGTTAATAAGGAGTGTTTACTTTTTTTTTTTTCCCATGACTGGTACAATCAGAAACGAAATCTGACAAATATTTTTGAGTTATGCTTGACGAAAAGTTGTAGCTGTATAATCACGGAAAGTAATACTACGCTGTGTATTAGCCTTTGCTTCGCTCAATGATATCGTTGGCCGATACTGAGAATGAAATTGACCCGCCATTGGACCAAATAATTCCTTTTATGTTCAAAGAATATCTGAACAGAATTCCCATAAGGAATTTCAAATGTTTATATTTATTACGTGCATGCCTTATAATTGTTCGAAGTTTACATATTTCAAAAATAAATAAAAATTAAGCAATTTAACATCCCTCCCAGAAGATTTTTTTTTTTCATGATGAAATTACTACCAATTGAATATAAATGATTACAAAGATGCTAATATGTCTCGAATTGGAGTTAAGTCATCTTCATAGTAGTGATGGGCGATTCTCGAGAATTCGACAATCGAGAAAAATCGTCATCGTAAAAAATCACAATCGATACAGCCATCGATTAATTCCCAGAATCTACAATCGAGATGTTTTACAACCAATTATAACGAGAAAAGCTAAAAACAGTTGTTGGAAAACTTAGCTATTATTCTGGCCGACAATTTCATAGTAGTGATAGGGCTTAGTGATGGGCGATTCTCGAAAATTTACAATCGAAAAAAATCGTTATCGTAAAATACACAATCGATACAGTCATCGATTACTTTCGAGAATCTACAAAGGAGGTGTTCTAGAATCGATTATTGAAATCATTGTTTTTACATATATATAAGGCAGATTTGATTAAATATAGGGTAACTGAAAATAGATGGAATAAAAAAACAACAAACCAAAGGGAGGCTATAACGGAGCCACAAGACTGGAAAAGTCTCGTAAGTGTGCCCCCTGGTTGAAAAAAGCTGAAAAAACGCGAGTAGCTATGAAGCGGTAAGGGGAGTTTAAGTATCAAAAATTGAATTTTTCGGCAATTAGCACCAAAATGGCCAAAGAAATAAGAATCAAAAGCTAAAGGATGATAAAAGGGATCAAAATTTTTTATTGATTTTTCTACGTCATTTGAGATTGGATCTTTAATTTCCCCATTTTTATAAAGTCTTCGACTGGAATACATTAAACGAACCCCCGCGGGGAGCAAAGTAGGGGGGAGGGGCAAGGAAAGTGCATAATATGAATAAGTGGTCACAGGACTTTCCAATTATATATCACATGAGGGGTGTCAGCAAAAGATAGAAGAGAGTCCCAACTCCCAGGATTCCAATTATCGTGCCCCCCGAAATATACCCTGCCCATCCTTCTCTTTGAAATTTTCATATATTAAAAATTATTTATCGGAGGGCTCCGTAAAAAAATCCAATCTAAAATATTTAAAAGCTCGACGATTTCAAAAAAGTTCGAAAAGTGCCTCTCTCGGGGCGCCAAACTAGTGAGCGAAGAAGAAAGATTCATAATATGAAAGAGTAACTTTCCGATGATAACCGAAAACTTTCCGATGATATATCAAATGACTGGTCCAACAAAAAGTTTGAAATCTACCCCTCCCACGTGTGTTCACTCTTTTATCCCAGAATACACCCGGAAATCACGCAGCCCCACTTTTAAAATTTTATATTTATTAAATAATATTTATCGGAGAGCTCCATTAAAAAACTTCATTTAATGATATTTATTGTAGATATCTCTACAATTAAAAATAAAAATTCACCCCGCACCGTTTCCCCCCCCCCCCCCGCCCCCTTCCGGAATTCAACTCCGGGAGGAGAAAGGTTCATAATATGAAAGAGTGGTCAAAGGACTTTCCGATGATATGTGAAGGAGAGGTTTGGTAAAAGTTTGAAAATTACTCCCCCCCCCCCTTTGTCCACTCTCGCGCCCCCCAGAATTCACTCACCTTCCTCTTTGAACTTTTTATATTTAATAAATAGTATTTATCTGAGTCTCCAGGTATGGGGCAGCTTAGCAGAGCTAAAATAAGAGAAACATTGAAAATTCGGGGTAAAATGACACTAAATTCAACAGTAAAGTTTGAAACTAGGACTATACAGAACTGAATACATAAACCACTATGCTTCATAACCCACATCGGTTAATAGCAATAAAAAGATAAGTGCCAGTTAAACTGATGGCATTGAGCTCACAGGTTATTCACACTAATTGTATATTATACTCTTATTTCAAAGAATAATGTCCTTCAAAAAATAAATGAAGGGAAATATCCCCCGTTTGCCCCTTTTTACTTAACCAATGAACCTCCAAATCTAATCAGTCAAACTCCTTAACTATAATAAATCAGTATATCAAATTTGAAGCAAATCAGATAATTCTGCATGAAAAAAAAGAAACATATCGCTAAATTAAGGGTGGTCTAACCCCCTTTAACGCTTTTATACTTAACTAATGAACGTTGAAATCTAATCAGGAAAGCTCCTTATCAGAATGAACATACAAAAAAAAATTAAAGTAAATTGAATAATTCTCCATGAAAATCCATTTATCTAAATTAAGGGGAGGGGACTTGCCCCCTTTTCGCCCTTGTATACTTAACCAATGAACCTCCAAATCTAATGAAGCAAGCGCCATATCGGAATAAATCGGTATATTAAATTTGAAGCAAATCGAATAATTCTGCATGAAAAACCCTTTTATCTAAATTAAGGGGAAGACTAGCCCCTCCTCTTTATACTTAACCCATGAACCTCCAAATCTAATCAAGGCAGCTTCTTAACATAATAAACCGGTATCCCAAATTTGGAGCAAATCGAATAATTCTGAATGAAAAACCAATTTATCTAAATTAAGGAGGCGACCAGCCGCCCTTTTCCCCCCTTAATACTTAACCCGTAAACCTCCAAATCTAATCAAGGCAACTTCTTAACATAATAAACCGGTATACCAAATTTGGAGCAAATCGAATAATTCTGCATGAAAAACCCATTTATCTAAATTAAGGAGGGGGTCTATCCCCCTTCCCCCCCCCCCTTTATACTTAACTAATGAACTTCCGAGTTTAATCAGGGAAGCTCCTTAACATAATAAACCGGTATACCAAATTTGGAACAAATCGAAAAATTCTGCATGAAAAACCCATTTATCTAAATTAAGGCGGGGGGGGGGGGTACCAGCCCCCCTTCTTCCCCTTTATCCTTAACCAATGAACTTCCAAGTTTAATCAGGGAAGCTCCTTAACATAATAAACCGGTATACCAAATTTGGAGCAAATCGAATAATTCTGCATGAAAAGCCCATTTATCTAAATTAAGGGGGGGATCAGACCTCCTTCTCCCCCTTTATACTTAACCTGTAAACCTCCAAATCTAATCAAGGCAACTTCTTAACATAATAAACCGGTATACCAAATTTGGAGCAAATCGAATAATTCTGCATGAAAAACCCATTTATCTAAATTAAGGAGGGGTCTATCCCCCTTCCCCCCCCCCCTTTATACTTAACTAATGAACTTCCTTGTTTAATCAGGGAAGCTCCTTAACATAATAAACCGGTATACCAAATTTGGAACAAATCGAATAATTCTGCATGAAAAATCCATTTATCTAAATTAAGGGGGAGACCAGCCCCCTTTATCCTTAACCAATGAACTTCCAAGTTAAATCAGGGAAGCTCCTTAACATAATAAACCGGTATACCAAATTTGGAGCAAATCGAATAATTCTGCATGAAAAACCAATTTATCTAAATTAAGGAGGAGGTCTACCCCCTTTTCCCTCCTTCATACTTAACTAATGAACTTCCAAGTTTAATCAGGGAAGCTCCTTAACATAATAAACCGGTATACGAAATTTGGAGCAAACCGAATAATTCTGTATGAAAAACCTATTTATCTAAATTAAGGACGGGGGGACCAGCCCCCCTTCTCTCCCTTTATCCTTAACCAATGAACCGTCAAAACTAATCAGCGGAACGCCTTATCAGAATGAACATAAAAAAAATTGAAGCAAATCGTACATTTCAATCAAGAGTTATCGCGTTACGTACGTACATGCATACACACAGAACCGACGGGTACATTAGCTTATCTCTCAGGCTTAGATAGCCTGTGAGCTAAAAAGAAATTGGATAAGCAGATGAACCCATTTTGAGAATTATGACTTAAACCAGAAATGCGGTAAGTTTGACTCTGAAAGCTTCATTTCTATCTCGCATTTCGGCACATCTCATCTCGATGATTTTTCCAGCATTTCGACGCTTCCAGATGGGAAGCTGCTCGATGGTTGGTTCTCTCGCGGTTTAAAACCTTTCGGAATGGGAAGTCTCTCGATAGTTTCCCTCGCCCTTTTCAACCTTTCCCGATGGGAAGCCTCTCGGTGGTTTCTCTCGTCCTTTTCGAAATCTCCCAATGAAAAGACTTTCGAGGATTTCTCTCGCTCTTTTCAACATTTCCCTATGAGAAGCTTTTCGAGGATTTCTCTCGTCCTCGGCAGAGAAGAAAAGAAAGAAAATTTATCGAGAGTACCAAGGGACGAGATAGAGAAAGAGGCATGACAATGAGCTGTGAAATGAAGCCCTAATTTTCAAAGTTTCTCTTATTTTAGCCCTACCAAGATGTCACATACCTGGAGCCCTCCGATAAAAAATATTTATTAAATATAAAAATTTCAAAGAGGAAGGTGGGTCGGGTGATTTCGAGGGAGGAGGACGTGAGAGTGGACTCATGCGAGGTGCAATTTTAAAAATTTTACCGAACTCTTCCTGTGACATATAATTGAAAAGCCTTTTGACCACTCTTTCATACTATGAACCTTTCTTCGCCCAAAGGGAGATGGGGAAGGGGCGAACAAATTTTTAAAACCGTAGCCGATTTCTATAATAAATTTAAATATCACTTTAGATGTGGGTTTTTTATGCAGTCTTCCGGTAAATATTATTTATTGAACATAAAAATTTTAAAGTGGCGGCTGTGTGAATTCCGAGGCGAAAAAGTGGGCCCACGGGGGGAGGGAGGGGGAGCAATTTTCAAACTTTTTTTGGACCAGTCATGTGATATGTCATCGGTAAGCTCTCGGATGACTCTTTCATATTATGAGACTTTCTTCCTCCCCTCCCCAATTTGGCCCCCGCTGCGAGGGTAGGTTTTTCCGTTTTTATCATTTTAAATCGGATTTTTTTATGGAGCCCTCCGCTAAATATTATTTATAATATATGAAATTTCAGGACACTTTTCCAAATTTAGACAAGACCCCTCATGTGACATGTCGTTGGAAAGGTTTGTGACTACTTATTGATGCTATACACTTCCGGTGGCCGCCCCACCCCCCCGGAGGACACTTTTCCAAATTTAGTCAATACCCCTCTTGTGAGATATCGTTGAAAAGGTATGTGACTACTTATTGATGTTATGCACTTCCGGTGACAGTCCCCCCCCCACTCTTTGCTCCCCCCCCGGGGGGACACTTTTTCAAATTTAGTCAAGACCCCTCGTGTGGGATATCGTTGGAAAGGTCTGTGACTACTTATTGATGTTATGTACCTACGGTGTCTCCACTAACACTTTCCCCCCCCGGGGGGCGCACTTTTCCAAATTTAGCTAAGACCCCTCATGTGAGATATCGTTGGAAAGGTCTGTGACTACTTATTGATGTTATGCTCCTCCGGTGTCCGTCCTTCCGTTTTGCACCACCCTGGGGTCACTTTTCCAAATTTAGCCAAGACCCCTCGTGTGAGATATCGTTGGAAAGGTCTGTGACTACTTATTGATGTTATGTACCTACGGTGTCTCCACCAACACTCCCCCCCCCGGGGGGCGCACTTTCCAGATTTAGCTAAGACCCCTCATGTGAGATATCGTTGGAAAAGTCTGTGACTACTTATTGTTGTAATGCACTTCCGGTGACCGCCCCCCCCCCCACGGGGCTGTTTTTCTATATTTAGCCGAGACTCCTCATGTGACATATTGTTGGAAAGGCTTAGGACCACTTACTCATGTTATCCACCTCCCGCACCCCTGCCCCCCTTTGCCCCCACGGGGAGGGCATTTTTATAAGTTCAGATCCAGACTTCTCATGTGACATATGGTTGGAAAGGCCTAAAGACCTGTGACGACTTAATCATTATGCAGATGCTGTGCCCCTCCGCTCGCTTTGACCCCTCCCCAAGAGATCTGGTCCGAGGTTCATTCGTTTCGATATTATATTTTTTAGAAGATTTTGTAGTGCGTGCACACCACTCCATGCCTGCTATCATATATCAGTGCCGTATATAGCGGGTAACCTGTTCGTGATTTCATATTACAAGATTACGTATACATTAGAGGCCCCGATTAAAGAAGGGGCCCGCTAGCGGTCGAAGTCACCTAGCCTTTATTAACATCGACTCATTCCAGTTCACCCGCAGACGATTCTTGATAAATGTATGACGTATATAATATATAATATATGATTTATAAAAGAAATTTGCAAACTGGAGTCATGGAGAAAAAATTTACACAATCGAAAAATATCGAGATGTCCATACAATCGAGAAAATCATCTCGTTATCGCCCATCACTACTTCATAGAGTTAGAGCAAAGTGTCGTGTTGATAGTCGGTATTCAAACATTTTTAACAATGGAGTTATCGATTGGTGGGCCAATGCATAAGTCTAGCGGGGTGGGCCAAACTATGCCAGTCTGTCCCTGTACAGGGCCAATTATGGATAATAATTTCTGGAATCATTATATAAGTTTCAATCGTCTTTTAGCTTTACATTAATTTTTTAGTTTATTATGTGGCATGTATAAAAATCTGTAGGTATAATATACAAGGCTGTACAAAAGAATTCAGTTATTCTCGTCAATTGGTAGAAATTACTGAAGATGAACTTTCAACCTATTATACTTTTTAACACGTTCCAACAAGACTGAAAAGTGTTTATGAATTCCGTTTGTTTGTCTGTCCATGCTCACGAAATATTCACGTAAATATACTCGATTTTCATGCAATTGAAAAATGTTAATGGTGCTTACAGTGGCATGTTTTGCATATAATGTGTGTAACATTAATAGTTCATTTCTAGGGGCACTCAAAGATTTCCATTACATTATGGTATATGAGGAAAAATCGTTTGGAGAGTATTTTAATGACATTACACTATTTCAAATGTATAAAAACTGATATAAATCACTGAATTTCATTACAAAAAGATTACGACAGAATAGGGCATGCATATGCATTCATAGCATTTGTCGTTCATTTACAGGGACACGTAAAAGAAATGGATTGGTATTGTCTTTGAGCAATAATTGCTGGAAGTATGCTTTTCAATTTCGATATGCGCTTTTAAATTTAAGTATTTTTTTTAATGTTGTAAAAAAATGCTATACCTCGTATACAGGGCTGTACAAAAGAATTCACTAAAAACAATTACCGTCCATAGACGGAGTACTTGAATCAGTTTGTGGAGCCCTGTAAATGATCTATAGGTTTGTATATTATCTAGATAGTATGCGACAATTTAGTTTAATTCGAAAACGCGTAACGCAATTTACACTTTCAATCTTTAGTAATTTCCGCCAATAAACTGAAATATACTCAAACTTCTTGTATAGCTCTATATATTATCTACCAATTTTTATACATGTTACGTAATATGGTAATATTTAATTCGGCCAAAAAAATGTTGTAAACACACTTCCAGAAATTGCCAGTCATAGCCGGCAATGTTTTAAGTTCTTAGCATAGCCCTGCATATTAGGAATTTCAACTAACATATTTTCGTACAATAAAAAGAAATAAAAAACCGAAATTGTATAACTCAATTAAAAATCTCCTTTAAGAAACTCACGCCCATTCACAGTAATGCTTACAATTTCTTTTGCATAGCCCTGTATATGATCTATAGAATTTATACGCACCACACAGTATTCAAATAGTTAAAAACTCAAACTATAATTGAAAACGCTGTTATAATTAAAGCAGAGTTATAAATACGCAGGTTTTAAGATCATTTGGTGTGGCGTTGAAGTATAAATCACAGTCGACGAAACAGTTCATTTCAAAATAACAGTTCATTTATTAAATTCAACTTGAATTTTAAAAACTTAAATAATAAAGATATATACATACACCTCCAGCTTTTGCTGGGAATCATATTGACATATTATAGCTATAGCAAGGAGTAAGCTTAAACTCCATCTCCATGGTCCTTCCATTACATTACTTCCATCACTACACATCATACTCCATGGAGTTGTTTCACACTAAATATACTTACTGAGTACATCAAAACTGGAATAAAAATATGCATACAGTTACAGTTAAAAGAGAGTGCCTTTACAACCGAAATGGAAAAATAAAAACTGGTTCGGAACGATATAACTTCCGAACAAACCAGACGACAAATTTTGGGGGACAAGACTTTGTCCAGATTTCCAACATGCGGCTCCATCGGTCGTAAATACCTCCTCTTTCTTTTCATAATCAAAATCAAAAATATTACAAATAGCTCTTTGAAACTTTACATACAGAAGAGGTTTTGTCAGAAAGTCTGCCTTATTATCTTTAGAACTTACATGTTTTAACTCAAAAACATTTTCATTAATTAACTGACGAATAAATTGACATCTTATGTCAATGTGTTTCGTTTTAAAATTCTCTTGGCTATTTTTAGAAAAATAAATGGCAGATTCATTATCACAGTACTGAATTGGTTTTATCCTATCGTATAAATTAAGTTCATTTAAAACTCTTGAATACCAAGTTAGTTCCTTTACGCTTTCAGTTAATGAGATAAACTCAGATTCCATAGAACTTAGTGCAATACATTTCTGCTTCGATGATTTCCAAGCAAACGGAACGTTACTGAAGTAAATTATATAACCACTACTTGAATGTCTTTTAGTAAGTTGACATCCCCAATTAGCATCAGAATATGCACACAAACTTAGTGATTTTACATTAGACAGATTTATTTTAAAACTTTTAGTAGCAAAAACATAATTCATAATATCTACTACTATTAACCAGTGTTTATATGTATACCCATTAGAAAACTGTGACATTACATTTACAGAAAAACTAATATCGGGTCTTGATCTATTTGACAAAAATGACAGACACCCGATTAAAGATCGGTATGGAAATTTTTTCATTAATTCATTTTCGATAATTTCATTTTCGTTAACTTTATCTGGTAAAACAGAGCCAATTTTAAAAGGTAATTTAACATAACTTTTAGGCAAATCTTTATATTTTAATTCTAATCTCTCAATATAAGTTCTTTGATGAACGAATAATGAATCTTTAATCTGTTCAAAGTTAACACCAAGCAAATACTTTGTTAATCCTATTTCAGTAATTTCCAAGCTATTTTTTAACATATTAGTTACAGATTGCAATACATTTTCATCTTTAGCAAACAAAACTAAATCATCTACATAGACAACTAAAATTGCGTTACTATTCAGTTTATACACACAGTTACACCATTTTAATTTACAAAATCCAAGATTATGTAATATATTATCTAATTCAGAATTCCATTCGCGGCCACTTTGCCTTAATCCATAAATTGATTTATTTAACAAACAAACTTTATTCTCAGCACCCTTCATTTCAAATCCCGGAGGTTGTTTCATAAACACGGTTTCTTTTAAAGAACCATACAAATATGCTGATTTTACATCCAATTGAATATGATACCAATTTAACATAGAAACTAATAAAATAAACATTAGTTTTATAATTGAAAAATTTACAACAGGTGAAAATATATCATTAAAATCAATACCTGGTTTCTGTTTAAAACCTTGAGCTACGAGACGTGCCTTGTACTTTTTACCATTTTTTTCCGTGTTTTTTATATTATAAACCCATTTACTTCCTACTATTGTGGAATTTTTCGGTGGATCAACCAACCGCCAAACTTTTCTCTTACTCATCATCTTAAGTTCTTCCCTCATCGCGGCATTCCATTTCCACCTTTCCGGATTTATTTGTGCATCCTCAAATGATTTAGGGATTTCAGTATTGTAAAATTCATGTTGAAATAATTCAGTTAAATCTGGATCGTCCGAATCACTAGTTGAGGGTTCACTTAAAGTTTCAGTATTAGGATGAGTAGTTTTAGGTTTAAAGTCAAACTTATCTGGCTCAAACGGGATTTTATTTTCCTTACAATATTTTTTAACATCATTTAAAGATCTCAGTCTCGTATTTGTTATTGGGGTATAATAATATACGTCAATTCTCTTACATTTCGTTCTCGGTCTTTCAATCCTTTTCCACTCTGAAATATTTATAGAACTTACAGTTACCTTACCCCCCTTTTTCTCTTCATCTTCATTTAAGCTATCTCCTGGTAGTTCATGATTAAGATCTAAAGTTGCGTTACTTAAACCGTTTGTTTTAATTTGAGATTCATTAAAATTCAATATCAAATCCTTATATTTGTTTTCTCCCCCAAATAATGTTTCTACACCCTTTTTGGATTCATCTATACACACATGAATAGTCTCTAGAATTCGCCTTTCTTTTGGAATGTAAATTCTATATCCTTTAGTTTTCATGGCATAACCAACTAAGATACCTAGTAAAGCTTTCGGTTGAAGTTTATTTCGCTTAACTTTAGAAACATGAACAAATGCTAAAGAACCAAAAATTCTTAAATGTCTTACCGAAGGTTTGAATCCCGTCCATAATTCTTGCGGTGTAAGACCTTGGGTTAAACTGTGTTCAGTCCTATTTTTTGTATGAACAAACGCCAAAGAGCTTCCCCCCAGAATGACGGTTTTAACCCGCTATCGTGTAACATTGCTCTAACTGCATTCATTGCTACTTTATTAAAATTTTCAGCAACACCCACCTGCTCTGGAGTATAAATGGAGGATCTTTCGATTCTTATACTTAAATCGGTTAACAATTTCTCAAATAATTTATGGGTAAATTCCAGCCCATTATCAGTTCGTACACATTTTAACTTTTCACCAGTTTGTCTCTCCGCTTTAACTAAAAACTTTTTAAAGCATTCAAACACTTCCGTTTTATCCTTAATTATATAAACCTCAGTCCTTCTAGAATAATCGTCAATTACTGGCAAAAAGTATTCCCCCCCCCCCCCCTAACGAGTTAACAGGGCTAGGACCCCACAAATCCATATACACCCTATCGAGGATTTGATTAGAAATGCGTTTATACAAATAATTTCTTTTAAACGATTTTCTGTTAGATTTTGCAATTACACAAGCTTCACACATCTTATTTTTGTTTTTACAGTTAATATTTTCAATACCTTTAACACAATTATTTTTACTCATTTTTTCAAGTAAAGGTAAGTTTGTATGACAAAATCTACGATGAACAATCTCTGAATTTAAACTAGTAGAATAAGCAAAATTTTCACATTTTGAAGCATAACCTTTAACAATATACAATTTATCAACTCGAGGTACAGTAAAACAATATCTATTAAATTTATCATACACAATCATTTTATTATTTCCCCATTTAATTTGGTTTCCTGCAATGTCTATATTAGACCCACCAATTAAATTTCTTCTCATGTTAGGAGCATATAACACATTTTTTAAAGTTATTTCTACATTACCTGTTACATCTAGGATGGTAAAGTCAATATCACCAATACCCAGTACTTCCGACGAACAGTCCTTGTCTCCTATCAGCACTTGTTGAGGGGCGAGGTTCCTATATGTTACAAATAGACTCCTGTCATTCGTAAAATGAGAAGTAGCCGCTGAGTCCAGAAGAAATTCCACGAACTTTCTACCATTTGAAGATATTAGGGCGAATTCAGATTGCTTTGTAGGTTCACTGTAGAAAACTTGCTTTTTCCCTCTAGAGTTCTTTTTGAAACACCTTGTATCTGTGTGACCAGGTTTCTTGCAGTAACTGCATATTAAACTCCGCCCCATACGATTAGCTGGTGAAGTATACGATCGTCTGGTAGTGTCCAGGTCACTTCCACTACGTGAAACCCATGGCTTTTTACTGCTTCCAAAATTCTCCGCTGGAATGGTTGGCTTAACGGTAGAGTTTTTAAACTTAGTTGCATAAGCATCACCTATAGCGACAACCTCTTTACCTTCATCTTTTCGTTTTAAACAAATTCTGCCATATTCAGTTATTAACTGCTTAGATACATTTTCTAATTTAAATTCTTTATCTTCTAATCTATATAACACTTGAACCAGATTATCATATTCCTCAGGTAATCGACGGATTAGTTGAAAACATACTAACAGTTCTGGCATCTTAAATCCAGCATCTTTAATCTGAACTTTCTTTTCTTCAATTTTTTTACAAAATAAACCTATAGTTTCTTCTTGCGAGTTTAACTTCATCTCGAAAAATTCATCGACTAATCCTGCTAAGCGTGCTCGTGAAGTTGGTTCGAAGTTTAACTTTAAAATACCCCAGGCATCTTTGCCGCTTTCTGTCTGAGCAATTAGTATCTGGAATTTCCGTTCGATTGATTGGTAAATTGTTGTATAAGCTCTTCGTTTACGCCATTCAAAATCGCTTTTCTCACGATCAGAGGCATCCGATTTACATGCGATATCTGGCTTTGTAATAAACTGCCAGCAATTTCGGTCAATCAATACACATTTAACGTCGAGCTTCCAGGAAGAATAGTTATAATCCGATAGTTTCGGGAAAGAATAAGTTAACTCTGGAACTTGTGCCATTATGCAGTATATATTTCATCTAAATCACACCATATTTTATCTATTTGACCTTTAAATAGCATGACATGGCCCCTTAACCATGTTATAATTAAAGCAGAGTTATAAATACGCAGGTTTTAAGATCATTTGGTGTGGCGTTGAAGTATAAATCACAGTCGACGAAACAGTTCATTTCAAAATAACAGTTCGTTTATTAAATTCAACTTGAATTTTAAAAACTTAAATAATAAAGATATATACATACACCTCCAGCTTTTGCTGGGAATCATACTGACATATTATAGCTATAGCAAGGAGTAAGCTTAAACTCCATCTCCATGGTCCTTCCATTACATTACTTCCATCACTACACATCATACTCCATGGAGTTGTTTCACACTAAATATACTTACTGAGTACATCAAAACTGGAATAAAAATATGCATACAGTTACAGTTAAAAGAGAGTGCCTTTACGACCGAAATGGAAAAATAAAAACTGGTTCGGAACGATATAACTTCCGAACAAACCAGACGACAAATTTTGGGGGACAAGACTTTGTCCAGATTTCCAACAAACGCACTTCAAACAACTATCGCTAATAGACAGCAGTGTAACAGAATTTTTTTTTGTGTCCCTGTAAATTAACGATAACTATCACACATGTGATATTTTATAGTAAGCAAATTGTAATGTAAATCAATTATGGATGTCGATTTCACTTTGTTTGAAATATTTTAACATTATTAAAATAGGCTTCAAATATTTATTCTTTTTTTTTACTATAAAACATTATACAACAAAATTCCTTTGTATGAACCTATAAATAATAATAAATGTCTTGCACGCCATATTCTGCACAAAACTTGTTTCAATACACTTGATAAATCCATATTAATTTCATTATGTTTTAAATATCGTAACATCATTAAAAGACACCGCTTTTTTTTCCCTATTGAGCGTAATGTAACGGGATTCTTTTAAGTGTCCCTATAAATGAACTAAACATTCTCGCATTCCATTGACAATAGAAAACACATGCTATAGTGAACGACAAAAACGTATGTCCACTGCGTTAAATTTCAATCCATAAATAAAACAGTTTTTGACTTCCTAATAAAAAGACTACTTCCACATTGGATAGTTTGACATGGTACGGATGTTCAGAAAAAGAAAAATATCCAAACATTTGCGGCAAAGGATCGAATATGCCATATTGGACAGTTTGATATTGTAAATTTTACAGAAAAGTGCATATTGGATACTTTGAAACAGTCACTCTCTAAGTTTATAAGCAAGCTAAAGACGTGACGATTTTAATTAGAACGTATCATGCACAATACAACAAAATGGCACAAAATATGAAAAATGAATTTTTTCACATTGGATAGTTTGACATGGTAGCGACGATATGTATAAGCGCGTACTACTCACGGCATAATATTATGTATATTGTGTTAAAAAGATAAATATGAAATCCTTAATTTGTGTACAGATCATATGTATAAAATAATTTAATATTTATTATAATTAGAGAACTGTGAATTTTTTTAGTGTGTTATAAAGAATTAGTTGTAAAACACAGTGCCAAGAGATAATTAAAAAAAATGGTGAGCTATTTCAGCAAGAAAAGTTAGAGGAAATTAAAGTATGTTAGAAAGAAAAAGGAAGGTGTTATAAAATCATTTACACAGATGTCTGACATAGAAAAACGACAAGAGTATAAATAGTAGAATAAAAATACTGTTCAGTTCAAAACATGTTCAAAACCACCAACAGATTTTTCAAGCTCTAACATAATTGAAAACTCCTCCTGATACCATTATTAACCCTTTAAGTGTCCTAACCGTGTTTTCCATCATGCAATTTTTTAAATCAAAGTCTGATTTAACAAAACTGTGATACCAATGTAATTTTTGTCAGTGCTTAAGATAAATATAAATATGTAAGATAATAAAATACAAATCCTCATACCTATGGTGTTCATCGCGATTATTTTATGAATCTTTAAACATACATGATTATTTCTGCCAGATGCTTAAAGGTTTAAAAAATTGCCCTCAAGCTCAACAGTCGATCAAAGACAATCTTCAGGTAGGAAAAAAGAAAGAAAAGACAGAGCATATGCTTATAGAGACTTAAAGAAAATATCATCTAAATTTTAGCGCATAATTTCATTATTATTTCTTAATATTCGTAAATATTCATCTTTTTTTCGTAGTAACTTGAAAAATGTAGTTAGATTTCAAATATTATACAATTTTTACAAAACTTATTTTATAGCATTTTACCTTTTTTATTATCTTTGTGTTACATCATGTAATTACTCTATTGCTGAAAGATTTTCTGTCCAATTATTTAAACAGCTCATTGAAAAAATATGTCTTTTTTTTTTTTTTTTTTTTTTTTTTTTTTTTTTTTGTTATTTTACAAATTAATGTACAATTTGTAAAAAAAAAAAAAAAAAAAGAAAAATATTCTTTTGATTTTTTTTTTTTTTTTTTGAAGAAATTTCTGTTAATATTTTTTATATATTTTTAAACAATGTAAAAGGTTGCACAAATGTGTAAAAATATTTACCATATCTAAATAAACGATAATTAAATTATCTGAAGAGAATTTGTTAAAATCATAATTTTTTTTAACACTTTAATAAAATTTGTCATTGTCTTGGTACCCATGTCATTATCCTGGCATCAAATATTTGATCATTTTTTTTTTTTAAATTATTTCTATATCTAAATGTTCTCAAACTTCACTGCTCTTGTAAGGATGTCAACTAAGAGCTGTTCAACTAACATTTTTTTTTTTAAATCAGAAGTTTTGAAATGATTTAAATTTTTAAAAGTTTTTGTTTTCAAAATCTCACATTTTGTGATATTCACCCATAAATGCTCTCTAAGAACAGTCGAAAAAAGATTCGAAATTTAAAAATGGTGAAAATGTTCGAAAAGCGTTCTAAATTACGATTTCTATGCAATATCAGGAAATACCAAACTGATTGCCTCCTTGCTCCAACATAGGCTATATTTTATATCGGTGCCACTAGGACTTGGGGGTTGCAGTATCAAAAAAAGTTCTAAAAATGCTACTTTTGTGTTACTGAAGGGCCTTGAAATTCGGCATGGTAGATACTTATAAAATGTAAATGCTCTCTAAGAACAGTTTCTAAAAAATTCGAAATTTAAAAGGGGTGAAAATGCATGAAAAGTGCTCTAAATTGCAATTTCTATGCAATTAATAAAGATAGAAACTTGGAATTTGGCATGGCAGATATTTATAAGATATAAATGCACTCTAAAAGAAATTTCTAAAAAATTCCAAATTTAAAAGGGGAAAAAAGGCACGAAAATCATTCTAAAAACTTTCTAAGTTAAGATTTCTCAGGAATCTCGGAAAATAAATACCCAGATTTCAAAAGTAAGGGTTGCAAATTTATGGTGACACTCCCTGCTCCAACATAGGCTATGTTTTTTTATCGGTGGCACTAGCACAAGGGGATTGCTGGAGCAAAAAACATTCCAAAATTGCAAGTATTGTGATACAGAAAGACCTAAAAAAATGAAATTTGGCATGGTAACTATTTAACAGATGTAAATGCTCTCTAAGAACAGTTTCTAAGAAATTTGAAATTTAAAAATGCGAAACGAGAAAAAAACTTTCTAATTTTAATTACTATGGCATTGTTAGGGATATAAATTTGAAATTTGACATGGTAGTTATTTAAACACATAAATGCTCTGAAAAAACTTTTGAAAAAAAAAAAAAAAAAAAAAAGAAATTTAAAAACTGAAAAAAGCAAAAATCGTTCTAATAATTTTCTAAATTACGATTTCTATTGAATTGTTAAAGACAGAACCTTAAAATGTGGCATGACAGATACTTATAAGATGTAAATAGTCTCTAAGAACAGTTTCTAAAAGATTCGAAATTTAAAGGGGTAAAATGAGTGAGAAGCCTTTTAAAAATTTTCTAAATTACGATTTTTGTGGAATCTTAGGAAATACCAAATCAGTTTCGAAATTAATATTTTCAAACTGATAGTGACAATCCCTGTTCCAACACAGATTATATTTTATGTTGATGCCACTACCACCATGGGGGTTGTATACCGTTAGATTAAAAGCTTGGAATGTGGCATGGTGGTTACTTTTAAGATGTAAATACGTGCTAAAAACAGTTTCTAAAAAATTCAAAACTTACAATGAAAACTGAAATAAGCGTAAAAGTTTCAAAATACGTTCTAAATTATCACTCATTTAGAATATGTTTTAGCTCTTTTCATTAATTTAAGTCTCATTTTCGCCTAATGCAGTAAATTGATGAAGTTTGGTCAGACTGTCGCTTAATTAGTCATTTTGAATTATTCGTAGCAGTATAATTTTTTTCTAATAGAAATAAGCATACAAATACTATGTGCCATTTTTAAAGTATTGTGCGAGCAAAGCCACGGGTTTAGCTAGTACATATATAAATATTAAATATGAATTTATAGATATTTATATTTATTAACATTGATTAAGGAATTAATTGCTTGGTTTTTGTATAAACTGTTTTTACATGTGAAAATTCCACGTTTTCTCGCAACATACTTACTACTTTTTTCGTTTTTCAAGTACTTCATTGGCTGTTCAGGAAAAGGCTTTTCCATCATCAGTATTCCAAGCAATTGATTGGTTGTTACTGGCGACTTGCATTGCTTCAGGCGTTGAAATCGCTCTGACGCAAAATAGTTGCTCTCGCTCCGAATTAGAGGCAACTTTAACACCTTGTGTAATAGCACTTTAGGTAAACGTCTTTTGTCAGTACAAATACTTTTTTTAAAAGTAATTTTTTAAAGAGGATTTTTTAATCTATTTACCATGTATTAAATAAATAAAATATTTTTATGCATACTATCTGTTGGGTTTAAAGGCGAGCGAACATTTTTTATGCGCATTATATCTGCGCACTGCCAGTCTTTTCCCCCGGCGCACTCAGTCTGCGTGCGAACAATAGAAGAGTGTAGACGTAAAAATTACTCTGTGTGAAGTTATTATGAAAAAGTATTCTGTGTGAGAAATTTATCTTTAAATTAATTGTTATGTGTTTGTGCAGTGTTTTCGTTTAATAAACTGTTTGTTCTGTCAATATCCACGGACTTCGTGAAAATTAATATTAGTGAAAGAACAACAAAATGGTAGCAGTTCGCGGTTGATATTCTAAATCGAAATTAGTTTTGTTAAAAGAAACCATGGACAAGTTAAACGTCCCCGAATTAAACGGAACTAATTATTTTATATGGAGTCTAAAAATTAAAGCTGCTTTAAGCCTTAAAAGGTTGGATACTTTCATATCCGAAAAAAAGCAGAAGGACTGAGTGATAAGGATTCTACCGAATGGGACCAAAAAAATAGCGATGCCGTCGCATATATAAAGCTGTCATTGTCTGATGAACAGGCGCTACAGTTTGCAGCAGAAGAAAATGCGAAATTATTATGGGAAAAAATAAGATCGACTTTTACCGGTCAAGCAGAAGATAGAAGAATAGATACCGGCAATGAGTTAAAGAATCTAGAAATAAAATCAAATGAATCTGCAAATGACTACATAGCCAGAGCTCGAGGCATCTCAACAAAATGTCAAACACTTGGATTGGCTATAACAGAGAGATAACTTGTATTCTACACGGTACGAGGTCTGAAAGGAAAGTTCTCGAAAGTAAGAGATATTTTAAAAACTCAACGTGAGAAAAGTATGGATGAAGTACTAGAAATTCTACGGGAAGAAGAACTGACGAATACCGCTCGTGCTGAAGGGACCGCCGCTGAAGTATTCTACTCAAGGAAAAATAAAAGTCCGAGACTTTGTTACATTTGCAGACGTCCAAATCACATAGCCAAGGATTGTTTTTACAGGAATAATATTTCAAGAAATGACAGGTCCAATGGAAATCGACAAAGAAGAAAAACACACCACGATGTAAATTATCCAGTTAAGGACAGAAACAATTCGGTACTGACTGTTTCATCGGAACAATGTGAACTATGTGATAAAATATGGTTATTAGACAGCGGGGCTAGCTCGCATATGTGTAAAGATAAAATATGGTTCAGGAATCTAATTCCTGAAGAAAAGGATATCTATCAAGCAGGTAAAAATTCCAAAATAATTTCGAAGGGTACAGGTACGGTATCATGTGATACGGTAAGTAAAAATGATTCTATACATTTAACAATAAACAATGTTAGTTTTGTACCAGATTTGAGATATAATTTATTATCTGTTACTGCTTTAATGGATAAGGGTTGTAGAATTATTTCTGAAAATAACTGTGTGCTAATTTTTGACAAATATAATAAATTTCTAACTAAAGCATTTAAAAATGATAATCGATTAGAGATTAAACTTCAACCTGCCTATAATTCTGAGTGTAATTTTACTGATAAGAGTGCTAGTAATTATGAACTGTGGCATAACAGATTGTGTCATTTAAATTCAAAATATATGTTAAAAATGAAAGAGTATATTGATCTTAAAGATGTAAATGTGTCTGATTTTAAGTGTGATACATGTGACATAAGTAAAATAACCAGGAAAAGTCATCCGAATATTGATATTGACCAAAGTTCTGATATTATGCAGTTGTTTCATTTGGATTTATGTGGCCCGATACAGCCTGAATCACTTGGTGGGGCAAAATATTTTATGATATTAGTGGATGATTTTTCTGGAATGTATTTTACTTATTTCCTCAAAAGTAAAAATGAAGCATTTGATGTATTTTATAAATTTAAAGCTAAATATGAAAATCTTATGGGTAAAAGAATTAAAAAAGTGAGAAGTGACAATGGGCTCGAATTCGTAAATACGGAATTTGACAATTATCTTGCTAATGCAGGTATTTTTCACGAAAAAACTGTCCCATATAACAGCGAAAGCAATGGAAAGGCTGAAAGGGCGAATAGAGTTCTATTAGAAAGGGCTAGGTCTTTGTTATATGAAAGCGAACTTCCCACCAAATTCTGGGCAGAAGCTATCAATTGCAGTACACAGGTATCTAATATAACACCCCGTAAAGGAAAAGAAAAACTCCCCTTAGAAATTTGGACAGGTAAAAAGCCCAATTTAAATTATGTAAGAAAATTTGGTTGTTTAGCTTATTTTCATATTCCTAAAACAATGAGAAATAAATTCGATGTACCAGGAAGAAGTGGAATTATGTTAGGATATGCTAGAAATAGGAGGGGATATCGTATTTATGATGTAAAAAATAAGAAAGTGATTGAGGAACGTTCTGTTAAGTTCAATGAAACTATAAAAGGAAGTAAATATTTTGGATTAAGTAAATGTTCAGAGTGTTGGGATATTGAACTGCTAATAAATAAAAATTTTCCGGAAGAGAATGAAATTCGTGAAAATCAAAAGAATAAATCTCTCAATTTAGAAATTTCTGACACAAGCGAAATAAAAAACGGTTGCGCAACCCAATTAACAAAACTTAATTTGTCTCCAGCTAGACATGAAGGCGCGGAGAAAAGGAATCGAAACAACAAAATAAAAGACCGAAGTGAAAATATGACTGAAGTTCGAAGGTCAGAAAGATTGAAAAGTAAATATTCGTCAGCTAACTTAACTGATAATGTCCCGAGCAATTTTTTAGAGGCAATAAATAGTGTGAATTCACGTGATTGGGGAATAGCTATGAAAAATGAATTGGATTCTTTAATTAAGCATAATGTTTGGAAAATCGTTGATATGCCAGAAAAAACGAAATTGATTAAAAGTAAATGGGTCTATGCTTTAAAAGAGGGCGACAGTAAGGAAATAAAATATAAAGCCAGATTAGTGGCAGCTGGATTTAATCAAATTAAAAACAAAGATTATACTGAATCGTATTCACCTGTTGTAAATATTGAGTCATTTAGATTACTAATTGCGCTTGCAGCTAAATTAAATTTGATTGTTAAGTTTTTTGATGTAAAAACAGCATATTTATACAGTGATTTGGAAGAAACTTTATATATGTCACCACCACCTGGATATGAAAAACTGATAGGGGTTAATAAAGTTTGTAAACTGAAAAAGAGTATTTATGGATTACCCCAATCGGGTAGAAATTGGTATTTAAAAATAAAAGAGGAACTTGGTAATATTGGATTAAATCAATTGGCTTCTGATAACTGTGTATTCATTAAAGTTGAAAGTGATAACATTTTTATATTATGTATGTATGTGGACGATTTAGCTATCTTTTGTAATAACCAAATAATGTATGAAAATATTGTTTCTAAAATTGGAAATGTATTTGAATTGTACGAAAATAAGAATTCTAAATTTTTAGGTATAGAAATTGAAAAACATGAAAAAGGTATAAGTTTGTCACAAGTGGAATATATTGAGTCATTGTTGGTAAAACATAATTTAGAAAATTGCAAATCTGTGAAAACACCTATTGTTAAAGGTGAAGATAAAAGTTTTCCTCCAACAAATGAATTGTTTGACATAACTATGTATCAGGAAATTATTGGTGAACTTTTATATTTAGCCAATAGAACACGTCCTGATATATCATTTGTCACAACTTATTTGTCTCAATTTAATCACAAACCAGAGAAAAGGCATTACATTTTGGCTAAAAGAGTATTAAGGTATTTAAAAGGTACAAAAGACAAAAAATTATTTTACAGCAACGAATTTGGGTATTTAAATAGTAGTTCAGATGCTAGTTGGGGAAATGGGGAAAATAGAAGGTCTTTTTCAAGAGGAGTTGTATTGTTAGGAAAGTCATTAGTATCTTGGAAATGTTGTAAACAAAAAAGTGTTAGTCTTTCTACATGTGAAGCAGAATTATTTTCTATTTCAGAAATTTGTAAGGATGTAATATGGACTGTAAACTTATTGTCTGAGTTAAATTGTAACCAATTTATAAAGGATGCCATAATTTTAAGCACTGATAGCCAAGCAGCAATACAGTGGATTAAATGTACAAAATCCTCAAATAAATCTAGGCACATGAATTTAAGATTTCATTTTGTCAGGGATTTATTGTCAGAAGGTATTATTTCATTGGAATATGTTCAAAGTGAACATATTATTTCTGATTTCCTTACTAAAGGTGTAAATGAAGATAAGTTGTTATATTCTATGGAAAGTATTTCACTATTATGATATGTGTAATTATTGTATGTAATTTGTGTGCAATTTTTGTATGTATATGTATATGTGTTTTTTGGAATTGTTTAAAGAGAAAAAAAAAATGTATCTCTCGCAGGAGGGGTGTGTTGGGTTTAAAGGCGAGCGAACATTTTTTATGCGCATTATATCTGCGCACTGCCAGTCTTTTCCCCCGGTGCACTCAGTCTGCGTGCGAACAATAGAAGAGTGTAGACGTAAAAATTACTCTGTGTGAAGTTATTATGAAAAAGTATTCTGTGTGAGAAATTTATCTTTAAATTAATTGTTATGTGTTTGTGCAGTGTTTTCGTTTAATAAACTGTTTGTTCTGTCAATATCCACGGACTTCGTGAAAATTAATATTAGTGAAAGAACAACACTATCATTTTAAATTGTAAAAAATAAGTTTAACTGGTGTATGACCCAGTAGCAGAAAGTTATGGTTGTGTCTGCGACAGCAATTTAGTGGGATGAAAATTGTCTGCGGGAGTAGCGTGTTACGTTTTCTTATGTACAAACATTATGAGTGTTAAAATAAACAGCGTTCTTACTAATTAATACCATGGGTGATTCTGAGTAAAAAAAAAAAAAAAGAAAAAATTCTGAAATTCACAGCAAAATTTCCGAAAGGTTACAACAGGGGGGGGGGGGGGGGGGCGAAAATCCACTACCGGCACTAATTATGTGTTTTTCTTGCGCACTTTTGATGAAATTTGGGTTTTTTAGCGATCTTTTCACAAAATATGCCGTTTATCTCGATATTTTGACGAAATTTGCCGTTTTTGGCGATCTTTTGACGAAATCTGCTGTTTTTTGCGATCTTATGAGGAAATTCCTCATTTTTTTCGCGATCTTTTGACGAAATTTGCCGTTTTTTCGCGATCTTTTGACATAAATGAGCTTTTTTTCGCGATCCTTTACGAACTTCGTATTTTATTCTCGATTCTTTGACGAACTTCGTGTTTTTTCTGCGATTCTGTGACAGAAATTTGCGTTTTTTCGGCACCTCTGTTGCGAAATTCACGTTTTTCCCGGTATCTTTTGACGAAATTCGCGTTTTTACAGCAATTCTTTGGCAGAAATTTGCACTTTTTGCGATTTTTCGACGAAATTCCGCAAATTTAATTCCGATCTTTTGACATAAATTTTCCTTTTTTCGTGATCCTTTGTCAGTAATCTGCGTTTTTCGTGATCCTTTGACAGAAATTTGCGTTTTTTCGCGATCGTTTTATAGAAATTTGAGTTTTTTCGCGATTGTTTTGCAAAAATTTGAGTTTTTTCGCGATTGTTTTGCAAAAATTTAAGTTTTTTCGCGATTGTTTTACAGAAATTTGCATTTTTTCCACGATTTTGTGACAGAAATTTGCGTTTTTTTGCGCCCCTGGAACGAAATCCACGTTTTTTCGGGATTTTTGGATAAAATTCAAGTTTGTACAGCGATCTTTTGGCAGAAATTTACGCTTTTCGAGATCTTCTGACAAAATTCCTCCTTCTTTCCGCAATCCCTTGACATAAATTTGCGTTTGCTCGCGATCCTTTGACATAAATTTGCGTTTTTTCGCGATCGTTTGACTAAATTTGCGTTTTTCCCACAATCGTTTGTCTAAATTCGCGTTCTTTCCGCGATCCTTTTATTAAATTCCCATTCTTTCCGCTATCCTTTGACGAAATTCGTGTTTTTTCCGCGATCCTGTGACAAAAATTTGAATTTTTTCTACAACCCTGGGACGAGATTCGTGTTTTTTTTCCCGAAATGTTTTTTTTCATTTCGAAATTCGCGTTTTTACAGCAACCCTTTGGCTATAAATTACCAATTCTTTTACGCGAATGATTGCCGAAATTGATATTTTTCGGCGACCATTTGCCGAATTCGCGATATTTTTTGTCAGAATTTTCGTACTTTTTTTTTTTTTTAAGGAAATACTTCTTTTTTTCAAGTTGGCAAATTTATCTGCAAGGTCCAAAATAAATCTGCGACGCACGTCGCGCGTCTCGAACTTTCTGCTACCGGGGTGTATGATACATATGTATCCTATATAAGATTAAAACTGGGGGAAAAACTAAAAAACTGTAACCATTGAGAAATTATTTTTTTAAGAATTAACATACTTTGTTTACATTCATTCATACAGTACTGATTACAGGTTTGCGGATTAGCGGTACTCCACTGTGTCACTTATTATGTGTAATAGTTTTGAAAATATAATTTTTTAAAATCCAGTCATTCATATATGCTAATCCTGTATTATTTTTCTTTAAAAGGTACCAATCAAGTAAACTGAATAAATAAAAAGTATAAAAGTAGCAAACTGGCAACATGACTGCAATTCATGATTTTTCCAAAAAAATTCTGATAAAATACGCAAATATGGCATAGGCACCAAACTCGAAAATTCACTGCTTTGAGTTGCTCTTGATAAAAAAGCGAGTTGATGAACTTATTTTAAAAAATTATGATTTTTGCTCTGTTTCTTTTTTAAGGTATGGCTAACAGAAAAGAAAAGCAAACATTAAAATTATCTTTATGGAATGCCTAAATTCATTTCTCTACGTATATCATAATTTAATTAATATGAAACTATAAATTGATAAAAGTGTAATTTTTAGGTTTCCATATCTGAAAAGGTAAAAAAGGAACCCTTATAATCTCGTTTTGGCAGTCTCGCTTATGTAAAATCACATAAGAAATCAACATAGAATTATAAATTAATGGCTTTTTCTTTCCTCCCCCCTTTACATCTGCTATAAGATTTTCCTTCGTGCTAAATTTCAAAGCTCTTGGTAAACTGGAAATACAACATAATTCTTAATCTAAAATATAAAGGGTTACTTCCGGTTGGCCTAGAACCTTGAAATTTAGTATGACCTTGAAATTTAGTATTTCTTATAGCACACGCAAAGGAAAAGAATGGTACTACTTGGTTATTCTGTTGACCAAAAATCTATCGCCAAACTATAAGATTAAATGTCAATAATGGTTGATCGTAAATGTCACATTCACTTGACTTTAAGCAAGTTACACATGTTTACATCATCAAGTGATTTTTATTTTGACATTTGTGTTTTTATTAAAAGTTATACTAATTTGTTTATTCTTTCGTTATTTAAAATAAAAATTATGTCAATTTGTATAATTTGGCGAAATTGGTCGATGGGATAACTAAGTAGTACTGAAAAAAAGTTCTAAAATCATTAATTTATAAATCCATATCAATTTATTACTCTATAAGCTCGTGAATTCCATAATTGGGAATACTGATCGTATATAAAAACAACTAATAAATTAATGAATTTAGGATTTTTTCCTTTATACGTGCTATAAAACCTTCCTTTCTTATAAACTTCAAGGTTAACTGGAAGTACCCTTTATTTGTTTAGAGTAATATTTATAGGGTATTTCCGATTGACCTAGAACCTTGAAATTACACATGCTATATTCTTTCTAGTAAAGTTTCTTATACACAAAGGAGTCAGGCAGATAGTATCATCCTATGTTTAAAAAACTTAGAGTGCATAAAAAATATTTTGTTCTGATTGACTGTTGAATAACTTCATTTTTTAGTGCAGTTGAAGTCATTTTCAAAATTGAACCATTACAAAGTTTTTTCTCTTTTGAAAATAAAAAGAAACATTATTGCGTTTTCTTCTAAATTGCATTACATTTTACAATGATTCAGCCTTGAAATAAATTTTTTTAATCGGTGTAGAAAACTGTAAACAGACACAAGCAAACACTTTTTTTGTACATGCTGCTTACACGTGCAGTGTAAAAATATACAGCATATGAAGATATATCCAGTTAGTATTTGAATTTCTTTCTTTCAGGTTTAAGAGAAATAAGTTTAACAGTGAATCGGAGAATTGGAGGGAAATGGAGACGGCATCCCCATCGCAGAGAACGTACAAGGACATTGAGCAGAAGAGATCTATCAAAAAGACTGCAAATATATTTAAGGAAAAGCAAATTCGTGACCTTGTATATGAAATGCCTGATTGTATCATTTCTCTTAATTTTCTGGTCCATGCATCATAGCACAAATATAGCAGCTTTTATAAAACCAACAGCAGCTGTAAATCAATTTAATAATGCTGCAATTCTATCATTTGGTAGTATGATATCCTTATTAAGTCCTTTTGTACTGAAAGTATTTGCAAAGAAACGTCTAAAACTTCCAGTTATAGAGATAAATGCTGCTTTTGAAGAAATTCGAGGAAATGCTGAAGAACTTCGAGGAAGATCTTCTAAAGAATTTCAAAAAATTTACAGTTCTGAAGACTTTAAAGAAAGCACCAATTCTTTAGAATTTAACGAAAGTGCTGCTTTTGGTGAAGTTAGCGAAAATGTTGCATTTGAAGAAATTCGAGTAAGAGGTATGAAATGTCCCACTTCCTGTCCGTTGGATCTCATGAATCTCTCTATTCTAAAAAAAAGTAACTACCACTGTCACCGCTGCCGCCGCCGGTTTTGATTTTTTTGTGACCGAAGGCCTTTCTTCGTTAATATTAACACAAATAATGCATACAAAAATATGAAAATCGGTGGTTTTATACAGAAATGTTTGATAAACACGTTGATGCAGACAGTTTTCAAATCGAAGAATTATTTTAAGAGTTATTTAATGCTAAAGTTGGACAAAATCGTTCCACTAAAAAAGTTTTATAGCAGCAAAAACTATACATGGCAGTGTAATCATTTTTAGATCATTTTATGCGTTAGAATTTGCCGGAGTGCAGATTGCATTAATTTTTTTATTTTGACTCATTTTATCAGGTTTTATTTATATTTTAAATTCAAACTTTCAGCATTTCTAGAGATATTTTTTACAGATTTCAGAAAATTGTACTGATTTAAACTGTTGCCAACTGTATAAAAAGCGCAAGCAATAATGTTTGCTTCAAATTAAAAATTTATTTACACGTGACTATTATAAACAGGAAAAAAAACTTTCAAATTAGAATTAAATAATTACGTATAAAAAGCAGGAACTTATTAAAAATTACCTCATAAAAAGTATACACGTGAATTTTAAAAGAGAAAGGATATTGTAAAATAATAAATTCATTAACATGCGTTAGAAGTCTTAGGAGAAATTACGTCATATTTACGTCACATTATAGTTATTAGATAAAATGAACACAAAATAATATTGCAAAAAAGTTTAAATTTAGAAATTGCGCTAGACATTTATTTGATGTTTTGAGAATTAATTTAAAATGTCTCATTTAAAAGAACTTTCTTTTCGCTTTGTTAAAAAATACCAGGAGACAAAGACTCTCTTTACTTAATTCCTTTTATACTAGCTTATTTTGAAATGTTGTTACACGTGTATACGTCATCAAGTTATTTTTATTTCGACGCTTTATTTATGTTTTTATTAATGTTGTACGAATTTATTTGTTCTTTCGTTATTTAAAATAAAAATTATATCAATTTGTATAATTTGGCGAGTAATTTGGCGATTTATATAATTTGGCGAAATGGGTCGACAGCATAATCAAGTAGTACCGCAGCGGATTTGGCGTTAAAATTCCCCAATCAAAGAGAAATGAATAGAAATTCGTTTATAGGGAGATCGCCACTGTTTTTTAAATTATAATTCAATCTTTCGAAATCTTTTTAAAGCCGATCAAATTAGCGTGCATTTAGCGTCTGCGGTGTCTGGACGGGGGTTGGCGAACGTAGCTCGTAGGGGGCCGATCCCCCTAGTGTTAGTAAAATAGTGCTAAGAGATAATTATGACTATGAAGAATTTAAAAAAGTTCTTATTCTGAAGAGTTTAGAAAAAGTGATGCTTCTGGTGAATTTTGAGAAGATGTTATTTTTAATGAAATTCAAGAGAGACATACAAGAAACACGAGACGTCCCCGTCCAACTTCCTGCCCGCTGGGTCTCATGAATGTTAATAAAATGTGTTCACGTTCAGAGAAAATTATGATTCTGAAGAATTTAGAGAAAGGCCGATTCTGAAGAGGTTAGAAAAAGTACTGAATCTGAAATAGTAAAAAGTGCTGTTTTAGAAGAATTTCAAGTGAATACTAATGCAGATACAGGAATTTAGTAAAGTTTGAATTTTCTGAATCCCACATACAACATATTACAATTATCAAAAGAAATACAACAGTGTTGAAAATTATGAGAAAAGGTTTTGAGTTATTACTTGCTCTGCCAGCAGAAAGAGTAGAAGCAAATAATTAAGATTTGTTATAAAAAAAAATCATAACTTCTTTATTTTTACATTTTTCTGGTTTAAAATATTTTTCAAAAAATAAATTATTTGATAATTTACAAAAGGTTTATGCATAAATACTCATAAACATATAAATTGAATAGTCGTCAACATAATAAACTACATACAATGTACTCTTTCATTTTTTAATAAAAAATAACATTCTTGAACAATTTTTTATAACAGATAGATCTAATAAACTACTATGAATTTAAGTGCGTCAGTCTATCGACAAATCTATTTTCAATTTGTTTAACCCTTTAAAGTTCCTGCAAAGTTTTCTATGCATGCTTAATGACTCATATAATTATAGTTCTGAAAAGTATTGGTATGGGTATTTGTATTTGATAACCTTATATATTTATTTATCTCATGCACTTAAAAAATGAACATTAATATCAATTTTTTGTTAAATCAGCCTTTGAATTCAAAATTTGCATGAAGGAAAAACATGGTTCCGCTTAAAGGGTTAATGCATGATTTTTTATTTTGTTTGGAAACATTATATTTGAGTCTATTTTTGTGAATTATCCACTAGAAAAATAGTGAAAAAATTTATTTGTTTTTATTGTATATAACATCACTCCTGAGTTACATAACAAGGATTGCTCAACAAATTATAATTTTAAATTATGTACAGTAACTTTCTCTAAAAACTCTAATAAAATTCTGTCTAAAGCGGAATCGATCGGGACAGAGAAATTTTTCCGTGGTAGACAATATTCCGCCTTAGACAAATTTTACTCTATGTCTATGGATTTGCAGGGACTTGATTATCTTTCTGAGTTAGACAGATTCCCATCTTACACAGAGTCCACCTTACAGAGAGTTTACTGTACTTACTTTAAAGTGCTTAACACTGCACAATAACAACTATTCAACAATAAAATATTTTTTATAATGTTTATAACGGTTTACAGAATTAATAATGACTACCTTATAAAAATTGAGAAAAAACGCCAGTCGAGCTTATTGCAAGCAGTATCAACTAAGATGTTATAACTTCCCCGTGATAACAAATCAAAACAAAAATAAACTTCATGGCATTCAATGCATGAACTGCTATGTGTTATCACACATATGTAACACATAATAGTTCACCAAAAGACTAATAAAAAGCACCAAATGGCAAAAAAAAAAAAAATCATGTAACACCAAAGTTACATTATGCATTTAAGGGTTAACACATCTCACTTTCTTCGAACATTTTTGAACAAATAAGTAGTATACTGGTTAAAAAATTATATCCAGTATAAAAAAAGAACGGTTTCAAATATAGCAAAGTAATCTGTTCTTTTTCGGTTTCTAAAGAGACTTTGTTGTGCTTTGCACTACAAAATAGGACTATGAATTATGTTTATGTTTCTATTTGTGTTTACTAATGTCATGCTGTTTTGAGTAATTGCATCTACTAATATCCTATAGTCCCTATGAGATGTTTATATGAATATTATTTCTACATTGTTTAACATACCATGCTTTCACACTTTTTTGCAATCAATGACTGGAATTTTTTTACTTCAGAAAATATTTAAAAAAATAATTTGGAGAATGTGAATTAAAGTGAAAATTATATTTATTCACAAATTGGAAAGAGGTAAGAAACACTTCCAATTTAGAAACAGTAATGTGAGTTTTTTAATATGTTTTACAATCCTTTAAAAATAAGTTTTAAAGGGAATTGAATTATTATTGATGGGGTGTAAGGAGAAATAATCTGTCCGATTCTGAAACCTTTGCAGGATCAGTGTCAGTAACAAGAAGAAACCATGGAATATGTCTTGCCTATCCTCGTTTTTTGTTTGAAGTCTTTTTCCAGAACTACTGGAAAACAGAACTCATGTCCTTCTGCTATAGCTGCAAAATAATATTTTTAAATGGTAAGAACTTGAGTTTTTGCAGATTTCAGCTTTAGTATAAATAACAAATTGGCTATTTTAAACAGATTTTCAGGAACAGGAAAATCATGAAATGTTATCATGAGGAAGTGTTTATAATTAATACTTATTTGTATGCCAGAAGATATGTTTAAAAGAGAAAATTCATCTTGAAACAATTTAATAAGGTTATTAAAACTTTTCTATTATATGCTTTCGGTTTCAAGCTCAAACTCTGACGACACAAGATTTTTTAGCGTCATTGAGGCTCTGATCAAATCTGATTTCAAATCATCAGGCTCCGGAAAAAGATCCCAAACTCATTTCTAGTAAGGACTGCAAAAAATTTGTTTTGAGAAAAATGTATTTAAAATCCATTATCATACGTTATTTTCTTTAGTAAAGCTTTAAGAAACATGATTCACATTGTCTGTCAAATATATGGCAATATGTTGATATTTCTTTAACAAAATTTAACATACAAGCAAAAACTGGTATTTTTGGTCGAGTTTTGCTCATTTGAAAGTCCGGCGTCCCATGTAATAAGAGACTGTTGTAGAAATGGTGTAACATAAAGCTGATACATTATGCTACTTTAATTTTAAATGTTTTTACTTATTCAAATACAAATTAAATGTTTTTCCTTCTTGTATAGCAACATAATATCGAATCCATAGTACATTGGTATTTGTTTTCTGGCCTTTATATTAAATATACAGTAGAGTGCCGATTATCCAAACAAGTCAGGACCGATCCTAGTTCGGATAAGCAAAAGTTCGGATAAATGGACACACAATTTAAGGGATGTTTCTGACTATACTAAAACCTTCACACGTTATCTAAGCTTAGGACTGGCAGCACCAGTTAGTGCTGGCATGTTTAAAAATTATTATTTTTTTTTTTTTTTTTTGTCTTTTTTAAAAAAAAAAAAAAATTGTTTACATTTTTATCATTTTTTTTTCTCTCTCTTTTTCATTTTCTGAACTACAGAGATTATAATTTAAGAAAAAAAGCTTTGGATTGTTGCTTGGTTCAATGAAGCTTCAATGCTGCCATATCTCTAATTCTTCTTAAATACTGTTAGTTGAATAGGATAATCTTCGATCCATTTCATAGCTGTTTCCAAACATTCAAAGGCTTCGTTATGGGATAGACCTGTGTTATTTTCAGAGCATTCGTCTTCATTTCCTTCAATTTCTTTTTCATCATGAATCTCATCCACAATCTCATCATCATTTAAAATCTGATATCCAGGGCCATGTATACTTCGCTATTTAACCATTCGTTAATTTCATTTTATTCGCAACTTAGGATTCTTTCCATCTCCTTTATTGTTTTTACATTCCTCATTTTCTGATCCACTATCAGTTTTTTCTTTATTTAAAATTTTATTCCAAACCAATGGAGAATTGGGAGTTCGGGAAAAAAAAAACTGGAGGAGAAATAGGCTGTTCGGATAACTCGAAGACTAGTTAAAAACTTTTTTTGAGAGAGAAATTGGCTGTTCGGATAATTGGAAGTTCGGTTAATTGGAGTTCAGATAATCGGTGTTCTACTGTATTTAAACGAGACTAATATTGTAAACGCGATTTTTAAAATAACTATTTATTAAACAAACTTGAAAAAAAAAATGACTAACATTTGATTCAAAACTACTGTTCAATAGTGCATGACCAGAGCAAAGCAAATAGAAAATTCCAAAGAATTATTTGCGAAAAATTTTTAATATTTATTATTCAATTTCTCAACTATGGTCTTCGTGGCATGATGATTGTGTTAAAAAGATTATTCGAAATTATACAGAACATGTGAACTTTAATATCAAGCACAGATATTTTTGTGAAAATATCTTGTCAAGAACATGTTGTTATTGTTATTATTTTCATTATTACTACTACTACTATTACTAGCATTTATTAGTACCATTATTATAATGTTGTTGTTGTAGTTGTCATATTAATACTTCTTGTACGTAATTAATTCTATGTTAAGGATTGTAAGTACCATTTTTGCTGTTACTAATGCCCTTGAAATTAATTTTAAGATGAATACTGTCAATGGAAGTATAAATACAAGCTTATAGTGTCTTTTAATTGGTGGAAAGGCACTTTCAGCATATCTTCTTGAATGATCTTTTTTATCTCTCTCAGTGCATATAGTTCCCTGATTATTTATATATTCTTTTGAATTTTTTAAATTTTCAAAGTATATTAGAACAATATTTAAATAGATTTTTTTTCCTTACTGCATAAGAATGCACCCAAATCTGGTTCTTTATTGACACCTATATGCAGTCAATTTTAATCTTAGAGGCATGACTCTCATGGAGGTATGTACTCTTATGGACAATATTCATGTGGTGTTACAATGGGCATAAAAATATCAGCGAGCTCATCTGTTTACATCACTTGATGAGTCATAAATGCAGTTAAATTGCACTCCACAGCAATTTTTTACACATTAGTAAAAGTAATCTGGTTTTAGTTTTAATCCTTTAACCCAATATAGTAAAAGTTGTTCTCTTTTGAATAAAGATTTTTTGGAAATTGTACAGCGTTTTCTGAATGTTTTGGAAATTTTTTTTGTGAGTTTTGTGCCGATTTTTTGACATTTGTAAAAAAAAAAGAGAAAGAAAAACTGGTTTCAAACTTTTAGCTGCCAATATAATAAATTTTGTCCCCTTGTGATGTTTGAAGTTGTAGCGACTTTGAATAGGACTTTTCGTGTCAATTTTTTGTCATTTGTGAATTAATTAAGATTACAATGCTTACTCACTAATAGTAAATTTTGCCCTCTGCAAATTTAACTTTACCTTTTTTTTTTTTTTTTTTTTAAGGCCGATTTTTTTCCCATTAGTAAAAGGAATCAGTTTTAACCTTCTAGTCTAATATAGTAAATGTTGTCCTTTTTTCAATAAAGTTTCTTCAGAATTCTTACAACGAATTTTAAATTTTTTTGCAAATTTTAGAGATTTTTTTTCACATTAAAAAGAGGGAAAAAAAGAAACAGAGATAAACTTCTGGATTTTGGAGAATTCTGAATTGAGACTTTGTATTGTATTAGCATACATAAAAACTATGATGGTGTTATGGCCACTTCGTATTGAAAAGAAAAAAAAAAAAAAAGATCGAAATATTTACATTTTATGGAAATTTTCTAAATAAACTTTTTTCTGATCTTGTATATTTAAACAATTTTAAAAGTGGGGAATAAATAAATCACAAAATTCACACCCTGATGAATACAGTTATGTTTTATTACCGTTACAAAAATAACTGTTAATTTGGCATTAGAACTGATTATGGAAATTAATGATTTTCTGATTTTTTTTTTTCTTTACATGTGCTATAAGACCTACTTTTATGACAAATTTCAAGTTTATTGATCAATCAGAGGTACCCTATAGTTTTTATTCTCAAAACCTACAGGGTATTTCTGGTTGATCCAGAACCTTGAAATTTGGCACAAAGTAAGGTCTTATAGCACATGTAAATGAAAAAAATCTGAAAACCATGAACTTATAATGATATGTTATTTATTATGTGATCACTATCAGGATTTCCAAAGCGAAATTATAATAGTTCCATTTTTTCATTTTGTGGTATGGAACTCTTAAAAAGGAAAAAAACAAAATATGCATGGCATAAAATCAACTTACTGGCAAAAATAGACAAAAATGGTGTTTTTTTTTTGTTTTTTTTTTTCCATTAAAATATATAAAAGAAAAACACATTAGTTTAGTAATTGTTAAAACTTTATTACTACAACTTGGATCATCAACATATAAATAAAAATATAAAATTTGAAAGGCACAAAACTTAATGCAATATTTTCCTACATATTTTTGCCATCTACTAAAAAAATAATTAAAATAAAGAATTGATATTTCCCCCCCCCCCCCCCCATAAGCTAAAATAACTTAAATAAGTTCATTTTGCCTTATGTAAGAACAGAATATATAAAAATATTTGTAACTGAATGTACACATACACAAATTACATTAAAGAATGAAAGTTGCCTATAGTCTCATGCCAGATGAATAGTCATATGAACCAATATCAATAATCATTAAACTAACTTTAACATCTATTTACAAGAATGAAATATCCACTTTTGTTAAATGTATGAATTCATGAAAAATGTAACTAGAGGCAAAAAATATGTATGAAGATAAACATTACGACAATAAACAAAATTCTTTCTTATCATCTAATTTTAGCTAAAGCTGCTGCTCTCCTTTCTGTATTTTGAAACAGAGCTCTAATCAAATGCTTCACATCATCAGAACTAAAGTGAGAAGCCAAAGGACCTTTACCACTGGCCCATCGGTCAACTATTTCTTTTAAATTAGCACTTAAGACCAGTTGCAGTTCTTGAAATTTAAACCATCGTTTCACATAGATATGAACAGAGTTTTTCTTATCAATAGACTGAATCTAGAAAAGAAAAAAAAGGTATTGTAAGAAACTTCAATTATTTAAATAAAAATAACTGAAATTATGTTGAAGTTACTGAGGATTTAATATAGTCTAGTATTGTGTTTTTCAATCATTTTTTATTTTGTGGTACACTTTAACCTGCAATTAGGTTCATCAGTCCAAACTGAAACTCCCCTTCCAATGTTAAGCCCATAGTTTTACAATGCATTTGTATTTTTCCAATTTCTCACCAGGAAATTAAAATTTTTAACTTTTTTTTCCTGCATACCTTTCTAAAAAGATATTTTGTTGTTGTTTTGACTGGCAAACTATTTTTAAAACATGTACTTCATTTTACATTTCAAGTGTAAAATCTTAGTGCGGTTCTTGCGATGAGAGTAAGATTTTAACACTTGAAATATAAAATTAAATATATATTTAAGAAATATTTTACCTAGCAAAAAATAAAGTAACATCTTTTAAGAATATGCAGGAAAAAGAAGTAAATATTTTGATTTTAATACAAGAAATTCGAAAAATGCAAATGGATTCCAACTCCATAGGATTAAAATTGGAAACAGGATTTCAAATCAGCCTTCAGTTTCCTCAGGAAAAATCAGCTCATTTGATTTATGATGAAAAATAAACTGAAAAGAATCTTTAAATTCATTTCTGAACACAAAAAACAAAATGTTCTATCATGACTGGATTTTAAAATAAAACAATATCAATTGTAATAAAAATAATAATAAAAAATAACATTTAACATTCTTTAAAAACTTATTTACATTTAATAACATTAAAGTTTTAGCAGCACGTCATTTTTTCTTTTTCTTTCTTTTAAGGATTTACTAGGAATGTTGTAAATAAGGGCCCCCAACACATTTTAGTCTCCCAAAAGGGGAAAAAGAGACCATTTTTATTTAAAAAGGGGACTTTGGGGATTATTTACATTAAAAAAGAGGACTAAAAAGGCGCCATGTCTAAATATACTGCACCGAGTTTTCCTAAATATACAAGCAAATTTTTAAAAATGACCCCAGAAAAAATTTTTAATTGGTTCTTTATAAATATGGGTCACTAAACAATATATTCAGCTAAATATCATACTGCAAGAAGATAGAATGTACTCCAATATTTTGCGCTCACACTGATAATTTTCTTTCAAGATGCTTTTAATTAAAATTGTTTTTATTAATATTTAGACCAGCAAAATATTATTTGCAATAAAATATAAACACTAAAAATTAATACCGTATATACTCGTGTATAAGTCGAGAAATTTCTGACAATTTTTGGCAAGCAAATTTGGGGGGTTGACTTATACGCGAGTCAATTAAAAAATAAAACTTTGAATACTGCAAAATTATGACTTTTTATGTGTATGAATAATAAAATATTACAGAAAATATACAAATAATAATAATAATTTATCATTAAAATTTTTCAATGATTTATTTTTATTTACTTACTACTTTTTCGCATAGGCAAGTAAAATATTTTGTTTGATTTTGCGCAAAATTGAAGTAAAAAGTTAGGGGGTCGACTTATATGCGAGTCGACCTATACGCGAGTATTTATGGTACATCTCATGAAAATATTAAATCAACCAATTGTTAATGGAATTACACACTAACAATTATGAAGTATAGTGCATTTTTTAGAATTTAACATGGAGTAACAGTGATCAATGAATAAAAAAAGCACAGCATAATAGTGCCTCCTGTTGAGTATTAAAATCCAAAATTAGATTAACATACATATACAGTATGGAACCATTTATCCGGAAACCAGTTAACCGGAAAATCAGTTATCCGGAATGCTATTTCTAATAGATTGATTTCAGAATCTTTGCAGAAAAAAGTGTCATACACTGCCAGTTTGACATATGCATTGCTTGAAACAATATTATAATTTGATGAACACATCTAGTATTTGAAATGGAAATATATTTATTTGTATTTTAGATGTTTTAATTTTTATGTAGAAGAAACAGAAGATTTTTTTCCCCAAAGGGATTCCCATGAATTACCTTCTTTCAAACTCTGATTAACTTTTGATCTTTCTTGCATCTGTTTCTTAATTCAAGTAATCTAATAATTTAAAATCAGAAATAATGCCACAACCACATATATTCCATGAAAACTTATGAAATGGATGCTGCTTTAGTGCCCAACCAGTTATCTGGAATAGATCTGACCCCAACCATTCTGGATAAATGGTTCTGTACCGTAGTTAATTATTAATCTCAAACATAAAATTTAGTTCCTTTCTACACAATAAAAGCGGAGATAAGCTATAACGTTCAACAGAAGAAGCATAATAACACACCCTGAGGAGTGAACAAAAACAATATTCAATTAACAGTAATTCATAATTATCTTACATAACATATTAAATTTGGTGAAATTCCATTTCAAGCATGCCGAGATCTGGCTATCATGGAAAATAGCTAAAAGTGTGTCCCAATAGTATCACCTGTGTGGCAAAATAAACCAAAATTTAATCAGCATCAATTTATGTCAAGGGTTAAATGAATGTGAAGTTTGATGAAATTTCTTTCAAAGATGCTGAGATATAGTTATTGTGTAAATTGAGAAAAATGCAACATAGTAATACCATCTGTTGAGCTATATATGCCAAAACCTAATTAACACCTGTAAGGTACCTATAGTTGATAAAAAAAGAAAAAAAGAGAAAGGAGATTCCAAGTTTTGCACATATCGATAAAAAAGCTGCTTTTTTTTTTCCATCACAATTTCTCTTACTATTTCAGGAAAATTTAACAGATTTTTTACCACTGAAAAATGTTAAATGGGGTAAATATTTCAAAATGATACATAAACATGGGATTTTTTAATTACAAAAACATTACTTAACAAACAGTGGTATTTAACAGGCAACTTGAAAAATCAAAAAGCATTAAAAACAAGACTAACGAATGCTATAAAAAACTTATTAATTCTTAATATAAAAAAAGGGGGGGGGGGTGAAGAAACAGAAATGAAAAACATGTAATTTTTTTAACATAATATGTAGCATTTGACTGTATTATTTAATCAAATTAATTGACTTTGTAAAGCATATAAATTCAGGTTAAATATGGGTTACATTAAATCAGGGTTTTAATGATAAAAATATTTAATTAAAAAATATATTAACAAAGAATGGTATTTAACAGGCAACTCGCAAAATCAAAAGTATTAAAAACAAGACTAACCAAATGCTATAAAAAAATTTTATTACAAACAAAAAAGGAACAAAATTGAAATGAAAAACCATGAAATTTGTTTAATATAAGCATAACATGTAGCAGCTAACTGTACTATTTAATCATATTAATTGATATTTATAAAATATATAAATTCAAACATCTTAATTCAAACTTAGAATTATTATTTTTTGTGTGTGTGTGTGTGTGTCTACCATTTTAAATTTAGTCTCCACAAAGTCATTGGTGATTTTAACCTTTATGTAATAAAATTTAGAAGTCCAAAAGAACCAAATAAATAAAATTACCTCAAAAAGATCAGGTCCTTGTTTAAGCAGAATGCTAAATATATTATCCATTTGAGCAGCAGCATCAGCAGATATATCCTCCATAGACAGTATCCGTAATATTATTTCTTCCAGAACTGTATTCAACAATGTTCCAATTGCCTTAAAATATACTTCAGAAGGTAAGATATCAGACCAAACTTTTTTCAGGAGCTGTAGTTGACAAAGGCATTGTCGGATGGATTTTTCAGCCTTATTTATCAATCCTTCATCCATCATTATAGTTTGATATGCTAAAAAATTCAAAAGAATTACAAAATATTTTTCTCCAGCTTTCCGTTGCTTACATCAAATGGTTTTAGGAGAACTATATAATAATAATGACTAAAATATTGGTTTTAAAATTATTTAATTTACTACAAAATTTAAACATACATAAAATTTGAGCTCTGTTAGGAAGTTATGCTCATTAAATAAAACATGCAATTAAAAAAAATTGTGAAAAAAGCAGCTGAAATAATTTTTAATCGGGAATCAAAAAAAGCAAACTTTAAAAATTCAAATTGCTTGGAAGCAAAAGCTTTGCGGATTTTTTATCATTGCTGATTTTGAAGTACTACATATATCACGTACAAGCCAAAAGAATTTGACCAAAAACTGTCTTTTAAAAAGGGGAAGTCGGCTTATACTTGTGTCAGATTTTTGGGAAAAAGTTCTAAGCCAAGGAGCTTTCTGACTGGTGCAGGCAATTTGATGTTTGCACCAACAAATCATTTAAAGATAGATTGCAGAAAATATAGATTGAGTGGATGTGTTTGTCAGATGTGCAGAAAAGAAAGGAAGGCAATTTGAAAAGAGCGGTAATTGACATTATCACCTCTTGGGTTAAAGAGGCGTGGATGCCAAATTCCAGGGGAGATGATTGTGAAATCATTTAAAAAGTGCTGTATTAGCAATTTCAGAATTTCAGAAAAAAAATTTAAGACGGAAACGTACTGCGATTCACAAAATAATGATTCTGCTTATGCGCGCTATTGTCCTTGCCTCCGCGAAGCTAGTGTAGGTGCAGCGCGAACATTATTGAGATGATGAGTCACCGTCTCATAATGCAGTTCGATTATTGGTAGTCGTCCGTCGCCAGGTGGTTGGCCCAGCCCAACTGTCACTGTTCGTTTTGATTAGTCAGTTAGTGTGACGTGACCTGCTAGTTGATTACTTGATATAGAAGAGTGGATGGTGTGTGATTCGTCAGACCTTGGGTTTCAAATTCTAAATGATGATGACCTATTGAAAGTGTGAGAGAAGAAAGTGTTGAGGGAGGAGAAGACCTTACGATCGAAGTTGAAGCAGATACAGGATCATCAACTAGTGAAGCATTTGCCGGCCTTGAAGCTGTATTGAAGTGGATGGAGCGTCAGCCCCGAGTGTAACCACACGCTACTTCTCACTGTCAAGCAGATGTGTGACTTCGCTGCCCGAAAACGGATGAAGACTGTCAAACAGCTTACTTTGACTGAGATGTTCAGAAAGCAATCACTTTCATTTACAGTACGGTATGTACATACTGTACTAATCTACAGTACAACTCTTAAAAGTACACTTAACATGTAAAGTGTTACCTTTTCATTTAATTAATTAAAAAGCTCTTTGTCTTTAAAAATAGTTTTTTCTCCTATTTTCAACATACATACAGTAATTGATTTAAATAGACCCCTTTTTAGGAAAAAATCCAATTATCCGAATTTTTGATTATCAGAATGGGGTCCAGTCCCAATTGATTCGGATAATTGGAGTTCAACTGTATTTCATTAAAAATGTGATTTTTGTCTGAAGACACATTGGATTTTTTTTTAGGGTCAGCTTTACCGCGTGTCTTACCAATGTTTCGTCATTCAAGATAGGAGTGTCGGCTTATACACAAGTATATACAGTAATAATTGCAAATTGAAAATAGCTATTTTTGTCCCTTTCTAAGAATCGATGTGCTATTATTCTCTTAGAACAGCATATTTTTTAAATTCCTGTTCATAATAAAAAAATATTTTTAATGAAAACATTAAATAATATTTTTAATGCAAACATGCATATGCATAACTAAAAGTGTCTCTGTAAATAGGCATGTTTATTTGCAAACAATTAATATTTTTGTATATATGTATATGTACATCTACCCTAGATATATATAAAATCCTAATGAAACGAATTTATGAAACAGATATATGAAACGACTGAAATGAAACAAATTTATGAAACAATTCTTTGAAACGACTGAATAAACAACTGATTATGTTTCACAGCAATTTTTCCTAAAATATGGAATACTTTGCGATGAAATTAACACCAAAATTTCGTATTGATCCGCAGATCTCAAAACTGGTATTAGAATTTTTAAATTCGAATCAGTTTTCGAAACATTAAATTTTTTCTAATTTTATATACTTTTTTCTAATGATGGCAACTCAAATTTTAATCATAACAGATTTTTTTTTTTTTCATATTTCAGAAAACGTTATTATTTTAAACTAATTTGATGACCAGTTTGGCCTCCCTTAAATCTATGCTAAGAACAATGCATTTTTTTTTTCGTTATCATTTTATTTTATACAAAACTTTCATTTAAAACTGAAACATTTAAAATTAATGGCTTTCACTTATTTCCTTTTTTTAAAATGAAACGAAATGAAAAATATTAGGCACAGATGTCATATATGTACCGGGGTACCTAACTGGTGCCAAAATGGCATTATTTTGCCTGACATGGTAACCCGGGTATTGTTGCTTATGTATTAATAAATGTTTATTTACCTTATTTTCTTTTTATTAAAAAAAAAAGTTATAAATTGTTTTGTTCTATAGTTATTAATTAAACTTTTTTTTAATTTATTGTTATTTCATTTTAAAAATAATAGAAAATAATTTAAAAATACATATGTAACTGTTATACGAAAACGAGGTTTTTGCCAAACAAATATTAAATAATGCAACAAATCATGACATTTAATTTCAAATTCAAAGCAATGCTTTAATGGTACTACTTAGTTATCCCATCGACCAATTTTGCCAAATTATACAAATTGACATAATTCTTATTTTAAATAACGAAAGAACAAATAAATTAGAATAACATTAATAACAATACAAATAAAAAGTCAAAATAAAAATCACTTGATGGCGTAAACATGTGTAACTTCCTTAAAGTCAAATGAATGTGACATTTACGATCAACCATTATAGGCATTTAATCTTATAGTTTGGCAATAGATTTTTGGTTGACGGGATAACAAAGTAGTACCGTTTTAATTTACTACTCGAAAAATAAAAAAATTATAATTAGAGAGTTAAAAAAAAAAAAAAACTATTGCCGAGATTTGCACCTGGCTAACATAAAAGTACCATGAATTCTTTGTGACCATAGCAACTTTTATGTAGTTTTATTCGAAAAAATAATTTTGATTCTTTAATCAAAATGGAAACCTCTCATAAGAAAAGCGAAGGGTCGTAATTGTTTATGGCAGTGCAGTTGCATGACTTGGACTAATATAATATAGGTGAAATGGTGGCAATAGAATAAAATTTGGCAACTTATCACCTGTGGCTGGCTGGCTGGCTGGCATTGAAGTACCAAAATAGCCGCCTGGAATATAAAAAATGAAGGGATTCATCCAGAACTGTTGATGATAGTCACATGACTTACACTTTTATTATAGAGATTGTTTTCAATTCTAAAAACTGCACAAAGAATAATATTTCCTTACGATTAAAAAATCATTTACATGTGACTATTAAAAACAGAAAGTAAACCCTTTAAAATTAATATTAAATGACTATGTGTTAAAAGCAGGAAAATATTGAAAATTATGTCTTGAAAATTGTATTTACACGTGAATATTAAAAGAGAAAGGAAACTTTAAAATAATAAATACATTAATATGCGTTTAACTCTTTCAGGGGCACGGTACTTCAATTCGTACAATGTTGAAATCTGTGAATGGCACCAGAATTTACAAACAAATTTATTTCGAAGTACGAAAATACTTTTGTTGACTTACTTAATAGAAGGAAAATTTTCATTCCAATATTCTGGTGCCAATGTGGCATTTAAGAATTAAAATTAAGTGGTCCAAAAGTGAACCACCGCCTTTGAAGGGGTTAAAGCAGTAAATTGTATTATGTCAATCGTTTTATAACACTGTTAAGAAATACCGGGAGGCAAAGACTCTGTTAATTCATTTTATTTTAGCTTCTTTTCAAATGTTTAACTGGTCTTCTTTAATCCCCAGTAGCAGAAATTTCTCCAAGTGTCTGCAACAGATAATTCAGGGGCAAAAAATAATCTGCAGGTAAAATAATTTTTTAAATGAAGCGTTAATTAATCAAACAATCACCTGTAGTGTTTTTAGGCATTTTAATTTTTATTAATAATAGTCTTAACTTTTTGTACTAAGTAATAAAGAGCTAAACATAATACGAAGCAAAATAAAAGTTCAATGAAAAAGAATCTGCAAAAGAGAAAAGAAAATCTGCGATGCCCATCTCCCGTCTCGAACTTTCTGCTACCGGGCTTTAATCAAACACGAAAACAACCATTGGATGTCTTAACAGTAACTGATTCGGTCTTAAATTTTCGTAAACAAAGGGAATTGAATGGGAAATCGCTTACATGGAGATTGCTACAGGTTTTTCATTATAATTCAATCTTCTCTAATCTTTTAAAACGCGATCAGATTAGCATGCTTGTAAAATTCTATGGTGCCTGAACCGGTGATTCTATGGTGTCTGTTGGTGAGCGTAGCTTGCAGGAGGCAGAGGTCCCTAGTATAAACAGGGTGGTACAAAACTATATGCCAAAAATGTAAAGGCAGGTAAAGTGGACCTAAATAAGCAGATTTCATAGAGGAATGTGGGTGCAAAAATGCGACATTGAGGTAATTGAGTGTACTGTTGAGTTAGGTGCATGAAAGCACTTTGATGACTTGAATCGTTATTCTCCGCTCGGATTTTGAGCAATATGCATCGTTACACCAATACAGAGCTTGCCGACATGCATTTCATGTATGGGGCGACACAAGGAAAGGGAGTGGTTGCTCAAAGGTACATGGAACGATTCCAAGGTTGGAATCTGCTGAATCTCCAAACATTTAAGCGTCTTCATTGGGAGTTGTGCTCGAGTGAATAATTTTATGCTTTGAGATATGATACAGACACGCAAAGATATCGCAGAATTCATGCAGTATTAAGCATAGTAGAGGATAATCCTTCGACAAACTGGAGAGCTGTTGGACTTGCGTTGGGTATGAGCCATTTCCTTGTGCAGCCCCATACACGAAATGCATATCAGCAAGCTCCATGTTGCTCGAAATCTATGCGTTAAATGACCGTTCAAATCAGCAAAGCACTTTCAACCACCTAATTCAACAGCACCCTAGGCTGCCTCAACGCTACATTTTTGCACCCACATTCCTATACAAAATCTGCTTATTTAGGTCCCCTCTACCTGTCTTTACATTTTTGACATATAGTTCTGAATCAATGAATAATAGCTTAACCCTTAAATGCCTGATTTTTCAAAAATCATTGTAATAATGTTTTTCGGCTTTCATTTTTTAAATAAATCATGGGAAAAATACTTTAAAAAATCATATTTTGTTTTAAGTATAGTTTACGGCTAAAAAACAGTTTGTTACTCATCGGCAATACTGGTCTTTAATTGAAAAAAATAATTTTCCTTGATAAATTTTATAATATTAAACACACAAGGATTTTAGGAACTATAATAAGAAATAAATTTTACTTGCTCACTGCAGAACAAAATAGGGTATTTCGCAAGCTTCCAAACAAAACAAAAAGAACATGTAGCAACAATTGAAAAAATAAATCTATCTTTATTCTTAAACAGCACAAGTGTTGCCATCTAGAGGTTGAAAATCGATTTAATAATATTTTCAGAATGTATTTATTGGCAACATTAGGCATATTATAGCTTCAATATTATTCTAATAGTATTTCAGAAGCCTAAATTGGGTATGTTGCCGAAAAGCAACACCCGGCATTTAAGGGTTAAAATTTCACTTTAGTTTCACCAAGTTTTATTTTTAGCTGAAACTTGAGAAAGAATCAAAATTCAGTTGCAATCAGGGACTATTTATAATTATTAAATTAAAATTACTACTGCAAATCACTGCTTAAACTTGTTAAACATTTACTCAATAGTAGTTTAAGAATATTCATTTTAAATTTTAAAATCTTTCTTGAAACCAGTCTTTTGAAGAACCAAAAGCTCTTATTCAATTATAAAAGTTTCTGCCATGAAAAGATTTAAATATTTATCTACATGAGCAAGTCATTCATAAAAAGCAAGTTTTTCCTTTTTTTCTGATTCAGTATATGGATGAGAGATACCACATTATAACACATATAATTTCTACACATGTTAGATGCTGAGTAACCGGCGATATATTGGTACAAATCATCTAGTTTAGTATAACCAATCAAACATGGCAATATTGTTTATTCTTCTAATTCCCAATGCAAAATTTCATTTTAGGTATTTGTGAATTTTTGAGAATAAACTGTATTTAAAATTCTCTTAAGCTAAGCTCTTTTTTTTTTTTTTTTTTTTTTCATTTTTTGATGAGTTATTTTGAATTGAATATTATTGAGATTTTCCAATATTGTTTTAAAGTCTAAACAGAGAAACCCCAAAACATAAATATTTTAAAGGCACTGATATTTGCATAGTACAAGGAAGAAAATAGCAGGCTTACTAAACAGAAGAAAAATATATTGGGATATATACACACACACACAAAACAGGAAAAAAGAAAAATATTTATGCCTATTTTAATAATTTCTTTTTACTAAAATTGCTGAATAAGCGCCATCACAAAATTAGTTATAGGTACATAGTATCTTTGCACCTTCAAAACATCATGTTTTCAGAAATAAATCAGAACTTTAAGAGTATTTTGAACCAAACCACATTGAAATATGACAAAAATATTATGCTTGAAGAAATAAAAGACAAATATTATCCGTGACTTGCACCTTTATAAAAATAAATCTTTAAACTTTATTTTCTTAGTTTCTAATTTTTGTACAAGACCACAAGACTAATAAAAATAATTATGAATGTATGGTTATGAAATTTTACATTTATGTTGTAAATACAGAACTTAATTCTGTCCTCAGATTTGTTGAAGAGATCAAAAGATTTTATTTTATAGTATGTTTACTTAAAAAAATTTAATTTCAAAATTGTATAGATTTAATTCACATTTAAATGCTAGATAAATTTAAAACTTGAGGTTTACTTAATAAAGAACATGTTTAGCTTTAATTTGACAGAATAAAATAAATTCTATTATATCTTAAAAGTTACTTTGCAGGAAATAGGAGGTAAGTTAACCTTTTCGATTCGGCGGGTACGACGTATGTACCCTAAAAAAACTATCCCCAAACAACGGCTAGGGTACAACCGTCTGTACCCTAAAGTTCGCTTCCCTCGTTTGGAAGGTAGGGTAATCAGTCATCTGTCATCTCAGAGTTTTAGGGGAAGGAGTCTCTTTTTTTCCAGAGTGAAAGTAGAAATATCTTTTGCTTTGGCGTGGTACTGCAATAACAGGTTTTTGAATTGGCGATTTCTTAGGCAGAGCTCTTTTCTGTCATTCTATGATGATAGATACGTTTGCTAAGTAATATTATTTTCTTCTTATTAAAAAAAGTGTAATCATTTTATTTCATCAACATAAATGCAAGATAGAAATGAAAACTTCTGTATGAGAAGATACCGTTTTTCATTTAACTGACACACAGAAGAAAAATGTTAATTTAAGAGCACAAAAGATTCTTTCAAGAATCTTAAAACATGCAAAAGCTAGTAATCAATTTACTTAATTAACATAAACACAAGGTTAAAGTGAAAACTTTTGTATAGAAAGATATCGTTTTTCATTTAATTTACACACTGCAAAAACAAAATCCTATTTTAAATGTACTGTCTATTTTTACCAGAATTAAAAAAAAAAAAAAGAAAACTCTAATCATTTTATTTCCCCAACATGAACACAAAGTTAAGTGAAAATTTCTGTATCAGGGTGGATATTTTTGCACTTAACTGACACTAAATAAAATGTTCTGTTAAAAGAATTGTTAGGTTACTGTTAGAAAACAGTTACAGAAAGAGAGAGAGACAAAAAATGTGTGTGTGTGCATGTGCGTGTGCGTTCTAGAGAGGAGGGGTGTAAGAGAAAAAAAAAAGGATTTTTTTTTTTTTTTTTTTTTTTCCCCAAGAGGGTAGGCGAAATAATTTGTATGGTTATTGAATAAATTTTACAATAAATTCTCAAATAGAGCAGAAAAAATTTAAGAATTTTAATTTTTTAAACTGCATTGGGCATGGGAGGAAGTGAAGAGTTATGTTATATTATGGTATTATTTATGACGCCCAATTATCAACAGGAGGGATATGGGCCCGAATAGGGGGAGGGGGTCCTCCGTGAGGGTCTTTCTAAGGGAACCTAACCCATATTTACGCAAGGAAATCCAAGGTTTGAAGAAAACCACAAAAATTCCGAATGATTAGGCCGACGGGCACGATTGGGTTTGAACCCAGCACTTCCCGTCTACCAACTTTGAGAGCAGAACCTCTCGGCCACTGGTAGGGAAGGGAGTGAAGACAGAGATGCAAAGAATTTGAGAGGAGGGGATAATTCAAGAAATAAATTATTTATTTATTTATTGTTACTGCAAAATATTAAATATGTCAAAAAATTTAAAGTGATATAAAGGTTAAACTATGCTTATTTGGTACCAGAGAGCAGTGGGCAAAGGGAACAGCAGTAATTTTGGACAGAGTAGATGATTGATTATTTATTTACTGTTAATATAAAATACAGTTTTTTCTAGAAAAACAGTCCAGTAAGGGGGGGGGGGGGGGGGGGAAGCACGGCAGAGAAGAAAAAGAGCATCAGTAGACATATAAGGCATTAAAGAAAAACTAGCATATCTAAAGCTAAAAAATAAGTTTGGTAAACAAATTCATCTGAACAACGTTGCCAGCGCTCTTACAATATTGTAGAAATGTAGTTAACTTCACCACTTTCAAAAAAGAGAAAAAAAAGTCGTCTTGGTAAAATCTAGTTACTTGACCCGTTTTACTTTTGAGTATTTTTATACCTTTCATGCCTAATTATAAATTAAAATTAAGATGATCACTAACGTACTTTTAGTTGTCAACCTCCCGATTTTTTGAATACCTGTAAATTCTTACAAAAATGCTCGCTTTATTTAATTTCAGAAATTGCGCGATTGTATAAAACAAGTATTTCTGCATAAAAATATTCGCATTAAGACAATTGGGAAATTGTCAACTATGAAAAAACCTTTATTTAAAAAAAAAGAAGAAGAAAGAAAGAAACCCGACCATGGAAAGATTGGCTTATCTGACTCGATGTGATTCATTTTACGAAATTTACGATTTTTTCCGTGATCATTTGGCGAAATCCTCAGTTTTAGCTCACAGGCTATCAAAGCCTGAGACGAAATGTGCCCGCAGTTTTTGTATGAACATACGTATGTTTGTAACGAGGTAACTCTTGGTAAAAATATCCGATTTGCTTCAGTGTTTTTTTTTTTTCTAGGTTCATTCTGATAAAGCGCTTTGCCTTATTAGTTTTGGGAATCCATTGGTTAAGCACAAAAATGGGGGTCCCGTTTTAATCCCCTCCCCTTAATTTAGATAAATGGGCTTTTTATCCTGAATTATCCGATTTGCTTCAATTTGATATACCGGTTTATTCTGATAAGGCGCTTCCCTGATTAGACTTCGAGGTTCATTGGTTAAGTATAAAGGGGTAGGGAACGGGTGACCAATCCCCCCTTAAATCAAATTAATGGGTTATTCATGCAGAATTACCCGATTTGCTTCAAATTTGGCATACTGGTTTATTCTGATAAGACGCTTTCCTGATTAAATTTGGACGTTCATTGGTTAAGTATAAAGGGTGAAAACGGGGGGCTAATACCCCTTAATTTATTTTTCTGGGGCATTATAGTTTGAAAGTAGAGTATAATGTACAATTAATGTGAATAGCCTGTGAGTTCAATGCCTTCAGTTTAAGTGGGTTATTTTATTTTTATTATTTATTTTTAGATCGATTGACGAAAGAGATTTTTCTTCCGTGATCGATTGGCAAATGTAACAATATTTTTACGTAACCAATTGACAAATTTGGCAACTAATTTCCGCGAACTTTTCACGAAATTTGCGACATTTTCCCTTGATTGATTATAGAAATTCGTGATTTTTTCCTCAACCGATTGGCAAAATTTTGCTATTTTTTTGTGCGATATCTCGGCAGAATTCGCGAATTTTTTTTACAGCGACCAATTGAAGAAAATTGCTATTTGTTTTTGGGATCTTGACGAAACTCACGTTTTTTTTTTCTCCATCACTTAAAGAAATTCAGAAATTTGATTTGCAAAATTCCGCAAAAGAAAAGAAATCGCGGTCTTTCTTTAAATTAAACAATTTTGTGGCAGAATCACCTGCCGGTGAAAGAATTAAAGAGATAAAATGCAGAGAGGGATTTTTCCTAATTTGTGCGCGATTTGCTCAATCTCGCACGCACTTGTAAACCCTGCCCTTAAATGAAAACTTTGCCCCCCTGCCCCATCCTTAAAAAAAAAAAAAAAACTTTGGAAATGGCGCCCTTTTGACTGATTATGAGAATTCGTAATGTAAATATTCCCAGAACCATTGTCTCGTGCTTAATATCCCTTATAAGGGTTTTAAATTTAAAAAAAAAAAAGTGATGATTTTTTTTTTAAATTTCCGAATTTTTTGACTGATCATCAATTTTTAAAAATGATTGGAACTAAATGCTCTAAATTTGCGGAAATTTTGGAACATTGGCGCTGCGCTCTGAGAAAATACTCAACAAATTTTTAAAATAGCACAGCGCACTTAAATATTACCACAGCGGGATAAAAAAATTGCAAGGTGCAGCGCCGCGCTAAATATGCAAAGTTAATCTGTAAAATAACAAATAAAGTAAAATGACTTAAAAAAAAAAGAATATTTTAGGGATTTTTTCTTGTAGGGTGAGGGTGAGTGTTCAAAAAGGAGAGCATTTAAATGATTCTTTTTAAGAGGAAATTTACCGAAATACGGAAGATTGTCACCTTTGTAATTACACTTTTTACTTCTAAACTAAGCATAAAAAATATTTAAAAGAACTTATAAAAAATCTCGATTATAATCAGGACCCAACTTATGCAGAGGCATGCGGGGCAGCTGCCCCTCGCTTCCCTTTTTAGGGGGTCCCCATGAGAGTAATAATGATTTTCATTAAAAGGTGCCAAATGGCCAAAATTCATGTATTTTCAAACATTTAGGAAGGGAGATCGGTACCATTCACCTCTCTTCTTTCAGTACCCCCATGTATAAAACAAACTATATCATTAGAAAAACAATGATTAAAATTTTATTATAACATCTTCGAATTCTATTGTTTTCAAAAGAAATCCTTTATCAACATTTTCCCCATAACGTGGCAAGTTAAAACCACTAATTATGACCAATTTGGGGCATTTTCCTTTAGAAATGTTATAACGTACGTAGATAAGCAGAGTAAATGTTTGCAAACAACTACTCGTGTCAACCAAACAATCATTTTTCCCATTATTATCCTACTAATTTTTTTTTTTTTTTTTTTTTTTTTTTTTTTTAAAGTTGTGACCATCTTTTTGTGATATCCTGTATACAGCTGTGAGCACACCAGTTACAAAATTTATGCATACATACAATACGTATGAAGTTTAGTGCTAGCCACTTCCACATTATTCACAAAAAAATCTATAGAGAAAGAAGGGGACCCCCCAGAATGATGCTTGCCCCGGGGTTCTCCATAGCCTAAGTCGGACCCTGATTATAATAACCCTCCCAAATGTGATTGCTTTAGCTGTAAAAAAGAAGGGTGGGTGATTACAATCAGGAATTTACGGTAACTATTTTTATGAAACTTACAAATTTTATTTTTTTATTTGGAATATTTCGTTTTAATTAACAAATTCCAAACTTCTTTAAAAATGTGTATTTAACTCCCGAGAAAATGGAATACAGAATTCTAATTTCTTCTATTTTTATTAGTGAATATTTGACTAATTCATACAGTGGTGGTCAGAATTATAAGAACAATTGAAAATTGAACAGAAAAAAATTATTTCTGAACTAAATAAAGTGAAATTTATACATAAAATGCTTTTTTATGCTAGAAATCATTATAGAATGCAAAACATTGGAAAATGCAAAATATGAATGTTTTGCCATAATTAACAAAATATGCCATTGTAAAAATTGGACAAAATTATAAGGACAATGAATGTTTTTGCCTGAAACACACTAATAATTAATAATCTCCCCCTCCTTCTCAATCACTTTGATCTGTCTTGATGTCATGGAGTTTGACAGTTCCTTAAGAACATTCTTAAAAATTTTTTACCATGCTTTTTCGATGGAAGACATGAGTTCTTGCTTGTTTTCATATTGTATACCATTTTTGTATACTTCGTGTGCCAGAATACCCCACAGATTTTCCATTGGATTCAGATCAGGGCTTCTGGCCGGCCAATGAAGTAGTTTCAAGAAATTAGCATCAAACCATGATTTTGAAGTTTGGAAAACATGTACTGGGGCATTGTCCTGCTGGAAAAAATAGTCTCCACTCGTTATTAACGGTGCTTCCGGTAAAAGATTATCGCCCAATACATCAACATAACTCTCAGAATTCATTCTAGCCTGCACAAAAACTATTGGAGTAGTTCCACCAGTTGCGAAACCACCTCAGACCTTTATTGAGCCACCTCCAAATGCACGCTTTGAGAAAATTTCTTTTTCTCTACGGAGATCATACCAGAAGTAATGAAAACCATCTGGTCCATCCAAATTAAACTTTTTCTCATCTGAAAAGACAACATCATCCCACTTTTTTCCCACAGTAATGCATTTGTTTGGCAAACTCCATTCTGAGTCTCTTATGAACTTTTGTAAGAGGCGGTCGTGACATATATTTACCATAGCGAACCTTTTTTACTTTCTTCTATCTTCAATAGAAGAAAGTATTGTAATCGAAATTTTTTTCGACTTCCGGTTTTCGACGGATTTACATGTTTTAGGGGTCAGAGATTCCAAAAAACATGTTTATAGAAAATGTCTGTCTGTCTGTGTGTCCGTCTGTCCGTCCGTCCGTCTGTCTGTCGCCATTGTACCATCAAAAAGTGTATGAAGTTATGCATAGAATTAAACCAAAATTTTATTTTAAGTTTTTGGCTATGGCAAGCAGGTCCTCCTGGAATTTGGAAAAAAATCGCCGGTAGGGGGCGCTGATATAGCAATTTTTGTGCGATTTTGAATATTGTACCATCCAAAAGTGTATGGAGTTATGCATGGAATTGAACCAAATTTTTATTTTAAGTTTATGGATATGGCAAGCAGGTCCTCCCTGAATTTGGAAAAAAATCGCCGGTAGGGGGCGCTGTAAATGCGATTTTTGTTCGATTTTGAATATCGTACCATCCAAAAGTGTATGAAGTTATGCATAGAATTGAACCAAATTTTTATTTTAAGTTTTTGGCTATGGCAAGCTGGTCCTCCCTGAATTTGGAAAAAATTCGCCGGTAGGGGGCGCTGTAATAGCGATTTTTGTGCGATTTTGAATGTTGTACCGTCCAAAAGTGTATGAAGTTATGCATAGAATTAAACCAAATTTTTATTTTAAGTTTTTGGATATGGCAAGCAGGTCCTCCCTGAATTTGCAAAAAAATTCGCCGTTAGGGGGCGCTGTAATAGCGATTTTTGTTTGATTTTGAATATTGTACCATCGAAAAGTGTATGACGTTATGCATAGAATTGAACCAAAAAAATTTTTTAAGTTCTTGGCTATGGAAAGGAGATCCTCCCTTAATTTATAAAAAAAATCGCCCGTAGAGGGCGCTGTAATAGCGATTTTTGTGCCATTTTGAATATTGTACCGTCGAAAAGTGTATGAAGTTATGCATAGAATTGAACCAAATTTTATGTGTTTGTTTTTGGTCATGTCACGAAAATCCTCCGTGAATTTGGAAAAATTCTGCCGGTAGGGGGCACTATAATTGCGATGTCTGTACCATTTTCATTATTGTACCATCGAAAAGTGTATGAAGTTATCCATATAATTGAACCAAATTTTGTGTGCATGTTTCTGGCTATGACAAACAAGTCCTCCCTGAACTTGAAAAAATTCCGCCAGAAGGGGGCGCTATAATTCCGATCTCTGTGCCATTTTCATTATTGTACCATCGAACAACGTATAAAATTATGCATACAATTGAACCAAAATTTTTGTGCTTGTTTTTGGCTTTGGCCAACAGGTCCTCCTAGAATTTGGAAATATTGCGCGGTAAAGGGGCTATGTGCTAGCGATTTTTGTATACTTTTCTTGATTTTTCGTAGTTCTATTGTGCATCGGCGGCTCATGCAGCGGCGGAAACTCGCTTCCTGCTAAGCCGGCTATTCGCAAACAGCTGATAACAACAAAATAAGGAAACATTAATAATTTTAAGAAATATCATGATATAGATTAACTCGTTTTTAGTCCGTTTAATTGACTTGAGCAGAAATTTAAGATGAAAATCAAAGTTGGTATAGTATTGAACTAATAATATTGAAGTATTAACATGTGTAACTAGGTTTTGAAATATTAAGATGTATAAGATAGAAGAAAGTTTTGGGATTGGCACATCCAACTAGTTTCTTTTTGTAAAACACGTCGAACAGTTCGAGCACTGCATTCTAAGTTCAATTCACGTTTTATTTCTGTTGACGTTTGTTTTTTGGAGCAAGATTGCCTTATTATTATTCTTTTCTCCCGTACAGAAACAGAAGATGGCCTACGTGTATGTCTTTGTCGTCCATATTTACCGGGATTTTTAAGATAATTGTAAATAACCATTCTTGATCTATTAAGCTTAGTCGCAATTTGGCGTACAGAAAGTACTGAACTTTTAAATGCATCCACTTTCCCTTTCTCAAACTCTGAAAGCTTTGTACCTAGCGGTAATACTGAAAAACAGAATATGACGATCCCAAACACTTACTACGCATTTATATCGTCGCTGAGTTCCGTGTGCAGAGCAAAAAACATGCAAATTTTACTTTTTAGAACATACAAATACAGTTGTTTTTATAATTTTGTCCATACCAGATGGCTGTATAAATCCATAATACATTTTATGAATATGGATTTTCCACATATTTCCATAAAAACTTATAAAAATATTCTTCATTTTTCTTTTAGTTTCCATCCATTAAATTTGCATAAGTTTCCGGCCAAATGTAGCCAAGATTTGGCAATTTTTCCCTTGTCCTTATAATTTTGACCACCACTGTATAATTAAAATTAGGAGCAATATAGTAGTTCATAATTTTTTCATTTACACTTAGGAATATTTCTGCAGTAGTAAATGTAATAATTCTAAATTCTTATTTTATAACTGGAATATCAATTACATGGTTTTTTCCCCATCATTTTGCAACACGCTCAAAAAGCACTGAGTTATTATGGGTTGTCTTTTCTTTTTTTATATACTATAAATATATATTTTTCTGACCGTGAACCGGTAAACGAAAAAAAAAAAAAGGATATATATATATTTTTTAAATAAACAAAAAATATTAAAATCAAATATATAATTTATAAAAAACTTATATTTCGATCAAAGCGAGATCTTGCATTAAAAAAAAAAAAAAAAAAAAAAAAATGGAGATTGTTTCAACATACTGCAGTGTGTAAGAGATTTTCTGAATGAGTAACAATGAAAACAATTCAGATCTTTTTAAAATGTCTATTATTTTATCGCTTAGGAATATTCTCAGTATATTATAAATTAAAATCGCCAAGTTTGCAGCTTTGCAATCTAAATATTTCAAGTATTTTATGATTCAAAAAAGCTAAACCAGAAAACATAAATTCAAAGAACAAAACATGATTTAAAATCCGTTTATTCCATGATTATTAATGATATTTAATATAATTTGTGACACAATGTAGATTTTTTAATATTTAGAGAAAAATAAAATCAGTTAAAATAGAGGCCGAACGATCTGTATAATGAGCATTTGTAAAAATCAATACACATTTATTTATTCATAAATATATTATCACATAAAAGAAAAAAAAAAGATTTGCTCGGAAATATTCAACTGAAACTATATTTCTTCTAAAAGCGCCAAAATAACCGATTCCGAGGGAAAATTCCTCACCTCAGTCGAAAATGCGAAGAATCCTGCAATTTTACAGCAACCATTGTCAGAAGGCGTGGATTGACACTTTCCAGGGAGAAAGACAATGGATGCTCCCCACTTGACCATGTAGTAAAAGGGGGAGGAAAGTTCTTCAGAACGCCTGTATTTTGGTTTAAAAAACAGACAGCTTAACCTGTTTCCAAGAGGTTAACATTATTTTTATTTGTGTGTAGATATTTTTTATCATTAAAAAAAAATTATTTCATTGCAAAAATAGATTTAATTTTTCATTTAGTACCGTGTTGCACAAGCTGTAACAATCTCATTTTAACGTGAGCAAAAATTGTTTGTTTATGATAAATCAAAAAAGTATGGACACTCAAAATGCACAATTTTTAGTTTCAAAAGGTACTATGTCTCTTTAAGCAATGATATTATGCAAATCATATATATTAAAACGTTAAGCTAATTCTGTAAGACCAAAATGGACATAAATGCGCAAGTGTAAAATTAAATTTTGAACCTGTTCAATTTTAGAAGAAAGGAGAATGTGATCAGATTAGCCCAGTGTCTAAAACTTTGGATTCAAGTAGTGAATATCTGTAGATAACGTGAGTTCAAACCCAATGCCTGACAGAATTTTTTCTGTAGTTTTTATTGCCAATAATTCATTCCAATAATATGATATTTTATTTCAGATTAAATAAAATTTAACACATATTTAATAGTAATAATAATAATTTTGTATTAAACAATTTTTACTATTTCTGTGAAGAAAAGTGTCTTCTTTTTTCTTTCTTTCTTTTTTTACAGAAAATAAAGAATAAGAGAAAATATGCATATAGGAGCTATAAAAGAAATCGTCTTGATATACAAGGTTTAATAATTAAATAATGTATGATAATGCAAAATAAAATTCAAGTGATTACAAAAAATATATATTATAAATTAATTAACTGCAACCAGCAAATTTCAAGTTCAGGGTTTTAGAGTCACACTAATAAAAATAAAATTAATGAGAAATTGTAAAGATTGTATAGATTAAAAAAAAAAAAAAAAAAAAAAAAAAAAATATAATACTGTTATTTTTATCAAAAATTTGTGACTGACGTAAGTTTAATTTAACACCAACAATACTTTTTTTTTAATACTAATTTTATATTAAAATATTTTGCATGTAATTATCAGTTAAATAAATCAAACTGATCTACAATTTTTGTTATATTTTGAATGACCATCATTAATAAGATATATATGTGTGTATGTACTAAGAAAAGTCTTATTTTTCACAAAAAACAAAGAAAGAAAAATACCATCAAATCTAGACCACTATCTACCACTATAGAATCTGGATACTATACAGTGGTTTTTGGACTGGCGGTTGACCTTCACAGTGTTTCTCTGATAACAGATTCTGAATTCCACTGTTGGTTACTTTTTTCACAATACATTTCAGATTATTTCAGATCTTTTAAAGTCAAGAACGAAGAGTGGGAAAAAGGAATTATGTGGGATTTCCATGGAAACTAGTATTTAATTAAAATAATTTTTTTATTAAAGTAAAAAGAAAAACAACCGACTAAAACCTTCTTGTTCTGTTAAAGATGACTGGTCTGCAGAATATTTCAAATTTCTGGTGCAGAATTTTTAGTACATTCTTGATAAATTTGTGGTGAGCAAATTATAGCAAAAATTGCGTAAAATATGCAAAATAATAAGAATATTATCTGTGGAAAGAAAAAACCTACAATATTGCACCCATTTAAAGAAAAGAAAAAAAATTACAGAAGAAGACCACTAATACTAAAATTAAGAATTATGTAGACTGGTTGATTGTTAGATTGATAAATTGATGACTGTATGCACTTTACTTATCCATATTAAGGGTGCACAATACTCTTTATTTTGTGAAAAATCACAAAAATATCAATTTTTGAACTTTGTGCTTAAAAATAATTTATACATCCATAGTATTCATACTTCCAAACAAGATATAAAAAAAAATCGCAATTTTTTTTTTTTTTTTTTTTTTTTTTTTTTTTAATAAAAGAAATCTGATTATTCTGATTTAAATTGGATATTTTAAATTTTAAATTAACTAACAGCATTATTTTAAATTTTAAAGGCTATAGCATGCCATTTTTAATAGTTTTATAAATGCAATTAAGATAGAGGCTTGAAAATAGTATTTAATTTTTTATGTATGCAAATTTTTATACTTCTGCGCAATGATTACATCACCTACCTTAAGAGCTGTTAACACTGCTAAAGGTACTATCCATTGCCTTACTGCACCAACTTGCCAAAACAACCCCCTTTATTACGTATTATTTTAAGTATATATCATTAGTAGAATATATAAAAGGATTATAACTCACCAGTAAACAAGTACTAGGCTAAACCTCGAATAAGGATCCAGAAAAATACTAATGAATCCTTTGTTCAATGTAACTTTCACAAATGTTTAAAGATCAAGATAACAATAAAAATACAAATTTTATAGCTGGTCATATTATAAATCTAAGCTCTTTTAAACTCTTTTATAATAAAAATTCCTTATACTGACATTTTCAGAAAAAAAAAAACAATAGGGGAAGTATCAAGGTAAGCAATTATTTATTTACTATAAATCGAGAAACATGATCATGAAAATTTTTGGCTAAGGCAAATTTAATGCTTTGTAGAGAAAATCTAATTTTCCTGCTTTACCTGAAACTGTTGTAATTTCTGTAAAATGGAACCATATGGGATCATTTTTCCTATCTGCCATCGTTGTGCCAAATTTTTCAATTTGCCTGTACTATTACCAAGAATTGTTATTTACACTTCAGTCTGCAAAAATAACTTCAAGCAAAGAGCTTTTAATAGTTGAATCAAGTTCTTTGCTTCAAGCCTTCAAAGTGTGCTTAAAAACAGGTTTGTAACTAACACCTGTTGGTCAGTGATCAAAAGAAGGAAATTCTTCTGTGCTATGTCTTATGTATTTACTCTGGGATACCACACCATTCAATAAATTACAACTATCCAGTGAGTGTCTACAAAGAAAAGCAAGCACAGGATTGGTGTTGAAAATGTAAGAACATTCTTAGAGCGTATTGAGAACATATACACTTTTATTTTGTTTTGTTTTGTTTAAATAACATGTAATCTTTTCAAGATTATTTTTGATTTAGAATATAACTAAACATTAATGAAAAAATCTTAAAAATGAAATTGTGTGATTTTAATCAATGATTAAAATTCACTGATTTAAATTGGCATACAATGCTTTCAAAGTACCCTAAAGATCCAATAATTAAAAAAGAAAAAAAAAAACACTAAAAAGGTTTAACTGCATTGATTTCCTTTTAAATGATTCAGAGATGCAATCTTTAAATTCATTTTCTTAGTTTGTATTTTTCCAAAATATCGGTATGATCAAAATAATAAAAATTTAACATATACTTTTCAGTTAATTTGCTATTTTTTTATGGATGATCCGTTGCATAAAATTAAAAATTGGATTTTTATTAATGTAATTAGTTTATTATTTTTTTAAATAAAAGTAAAGTCATTTTTTATTGTATTTTTACATAATATCATGACATGTTACTCATTTTTTTCTTAAAAATTAATAAATCTGGTCTTTATCAGTTATAGAGTATTCTTATATGCAAAAACAGTATGCCAAAAAAAAAATTAAAAAGAAAAAATAATAATATGAAAAAATATTATAGTTATTTATATTTTTAAAAATTCTTATTAATAAAAGAAGTAATTACAACATAACTTTTAAACAAACAATAATGTATGTACGTACATCTAAAATAAGATTTATAATATGAAAAAATAAATTTCTTAGTAATTTTCAAATTTTCATAAATATTATATTTTATTTTAAGATTGTTACTGCAGTAAATACAATTAAAAACTAAGATGATTCTTCATATTTTTTTTCTTATTGATATACAGCAGGCATGTCAAACACGCGGCCCACAACTGGCCCACCGACAACTACTTTGTGGCCCACCAATCCTTTGGCATTTTACCTTTGTTTAATTCAGTTACGAGTTGCAATTTTCCAACTGAGTGAAAAAGTTGGCAATGGGGCAAAGTGAGCAATTAGGTATATATTAACTATGTTCGGTAGCACAATTTTTCTAGTAAAAGCAACATAATTTGAACGAGAAAATGAGTTTCATAAATGAAATGAAATATGTGGCGCATAAATACAAGACACAATTTATTAAATAATTTTTTTTTTTAAATATTTTTTTTTTTTTTTTTTTTTTTTTTTTAGTTTTTACTTGAAAAAAAAAAAAAAAACCTGAAGATTAAAAGTTACACCTTTGCTAGATTAGCATAGCTTGTGTAAAATAATTTTTTTTAAGGTAATACAATTTAGAAAATCAGATTAAACTTTGTAGATTTGGTTGATAAAAAGTAATGCCAAGTATTTTTTCGAAAAATAAGATAAAATAAACTATGAACTATAATAATAACTTTGGAACTTTACTTGAATATTTGTTTAATATGGCTATGTTTTGTACGTACAAATATTGCTGTGTGCAATTCTAATAACATTATCTACTTTGAATTAAAATAATAAAACTTTGTAAAAAATCACCATAAAATAAAAACAAAACACAGGACGTGTTTCGAGCTAAAAACATAACAGCTCGTCATCAGCTAAGCATACACGTGTCCGAAAACGAACAAGTTCAAAAATGAACTGAAGAAAAAGAATGTTGCGAAGAATGCGACAGATGGCGCTACCTGATAGAGGGATATGCAAAAGGGAAATGTGTTGAAAAAAGAAAGAGAAAATGAAATGGAAAAAATGGAAATAAAAGAAAAAATAAAAATAAAAGAAGTAAATTAAAAATATAAATAAAAATTGCTCCCATTGAACATTCTTTCAAAAACAGTAAAATTTCTTCTGGTCAACTTGATTCTCTTCGCTACCCTTTGGCTAATGTCATTTCTTCTAATAAATCTTTTAATAAGTCTAATCTTTCTTCTTCTCAGAAATCTGCTCTCAGTGAACTTAATTCCGTTCCTAACCTTCTTATTACTAAGGCTGATAAAGGCGGTCAAACAGTTCTTCTCAATAAATCTGATTATATTTCCCACGTTGAATCTATGTTAAACTCTGGTCCATATTCCAAATTAAAAAAGGATCCTTCTACTAAGCATTTATCTGACATCAAGCATGTCATTAAAAATTCTGTCTTTCTTAATGATAACACTAAACGTTTGGTCACCCCTACTATCGCTAATTGTGCTCGTTTCTATGCTCTTCCTAAGGTCCATAAACCTACTCTTTCCTTTCGCCCTATCGTTTCCAATATTGGTACTGCTTCTTATAAACTTGCCAAGTTCCTTTCTAAGTTACTCGCTCCTTTATCTTCCACTAACTTTCATACCGTGAAAAACTCTTTTGACTTTGTTGATAAAATTAAACGCCTTTCGCCTTGCAATTATATAATGGTTTCCTTAGATGTTAAATCCCTTTTCACTAACGTGCCTGTTCAAGGGGCAATTGATTGTTTGGAAAGAAGGTTGCGCGAATTTCATTACTCTTCCATTGAGATTGATGAAATCCTGCATTTAGTTAGTATTTGTGTCAGGCAAACTGCTTTTCAGTTTAACAATTCTTTCTATTCTCAAACTGAGGGTCTGGCCATGGGTAATCCATTGTCTCCTCTTTTATGTGATATTTATATGCATTTTGTTGAAGAAAAACTCTTCAGTTTATATAAATTTCCTTTCTGGTTTAGGTATGTTGATGACACTTTCATTTTAATTCCATCTGACCTTGATCTTTCTAATCTCCTTTCTCTTGTTAATTCTGTTGATCCTTGTATTCAATTTACTCTCGAAGTCGAAGAGAACAATTCTCTTCCTTTCCTTGACGTCTTGGTTTCAAAACTCCCAGATCGGTTCTCTACCTCCGTTTATAGAAAACCTTTCGCTGTCTCCCTTCCCCCTCATGCCCTTTCAAATCATCCTCCACAACAAAAAGTGGCGTCCTTTTATACTTTTGTTTTTAGGGCGTTACGCATTTGTTCTGACTCTTCTGCTCTGAATAATGAAATTAATTATCTGAAATCTCTTGCCCTTGCTCGTGGTTATAATCCCTCTTTAATTGATAAAGCTTTGTATAAATTTAATAAGCCTAAACGTCCTTTTTCTGATTCAAATAATCCTCCTAATTTTAATTCTATAATAGTTCTGCCCTTTTATTCTCTTCTGTGTTTCAAAATTGCTAAAATACTTTCTCGTTTTAACTTTAAAGTTATCTTCAAACCTATGAATAAAATTAAATTCTCTTCTCTAAAAGATCCTGTTCCTACTGAGAACCGGTGGGGTGTTTATTTCATTCCTTGCTCTTGCAATTTAGGTTATATTGGTCAAACAAAGAGAGCTTTAAAATTCAGATTAGGCGAGCATCAGAGATATATTGCAAATCAAGAAATCTCTAAATCTTCGATTGCTTCTCACTGTTGGTCTTCCAGTCATTGTTTCAATTTCTCCATGGCCAAAATTATTTCTTCCCCTGCCTCTCCCTCTCACTTGGATTTTCATGAAGCATATTTTATTTCTAAAAATTCTGCTAATCTTGTCAATGATCTCCCATCATCTCCTTTCCTATCTCCAGCGTGGAAATTAATTTTGTAATTCTTTTCCCTTTTCTCTTGTTTCTTTTCTTTTTATTTTGTAAAAAAAAAAAAAAAAAAAAATTAATAATAATTTGGATTTTTTTCTTGTTCTTTTATAGTTCTTTATTTATTATTTTTATTTATATTTTTAATTTACTTCTTTTATTTTTATTTTTTCTTTTATTTCCATTTTTTCCATTTCATTTTCTCTTCTATCTTTTTTCAACACATTTCCCTTTTGCATATCCCTCTATCAGGTAGTGCCATCTGTCGCATTCTTCGCAACATTCTTTTTCTTCAGTTCATTTTTGAACTTGTTCGTTTTCGGACACGTGTATGCCTTGCTGATGACGAGCTGTTATGTTTTTAGCTCGAAACGCGTCCTGTGTTTTGTTTTAATTTTATGGTGATTTTTTACAAAGTTTTATTATTTTAATTGCTTCATATCGCCAGTTTTCGGTGCTGTTTCGCTATTATCTACTTTGTTTGATGTGGCCCGTGTCTTTGTATGCAATGCTTAATTTGGCCCGCGGCGGTAGACGAGTTTGACATGCCTGATATACAGTAAACTCCCGACTATCAGGCCTAATGTGGCGGAAAGGTAGGCCGGATAACAAAAAAGCCGGATAGGTCAGAGTTCTATAAATGTTTACTCCTTTCCTGCCCTCCCTCCGCCATGATTTTAGAAATACATGTTACACATCTTAAGATAAATTTCATATATACAGTTTCAGAATAAGCAAAACATTAACGTAAAATGTAAGCGTAATTTGTAAAAAATGAATAAATCTTATTTTACTGTTTATTAATAAATGATTGCACAAATATGGAAGGTTATCAGCTGGCGCCGCTTCCTCCTGCTGACTAATGTACAGCAGTGCTGCCTCAATCGTTTTGAACCCTTCTGAATGTGGGAAGAGGTTTTTCCTGCAATCCCCTTCCCGTTTTTCTTCTGTTACTTTTCTCTGTCACCCTTTCTACAATATCGTTGAGAGTTAATTCATTAACTTCGCCCTTTGCCACCCATTCCTTAATGTCCTCTGGATTGACATTGTCAGAGCCTGGTACATTTTTCATCAACGAAAGAAGCTTATCGTTCTCATTGTCCACTTCAGTTTCCCACATGGGTTTGTCCACATTTATGGTCCAAAACAATGTTCTAAGACCTTACAGTTACTATGTTTCGAATTCTCTTCTATTGCATCTTGCATTCCCTTCCTGCTCCTTCCTGTTGTGAATCAGCACTTTTCCACGGACGGTAAACTGCCTGTCTCGGCCACTTGCAAATGCTAGTAGTACTTTCAACTTTTTACTAGGCCAGATAGTATGGAGGGCTGGATAGTTGGGAGTTTACTGTATTGGAAGTCAATAAAATATAAACACAAAAATTACAATTGCAATGGAAAAGAAAAACATAATGCAACACTGGTGGAATATATTTAATATCTAAGATTAAAGAAAAATTAAATTAAAGAAAAATCATATACAATACAAATTTTACACACTGACACAACAGAATGGTAGTTTCAGTTTTGGTTTGTTGTCAATAACTTCTGTAGTGTATGAACACTCGTTACTTCTTGCTCTAAGATAAAATTTTGTACTCAAAGAAATTTAAATATTTATATCCAATTTACATTTAAATATTTATTCATTGGAAAATTGATAACTAAAAGGGGCAGTTCAAATATTACATAAGCATGTTTTTGACAATTTTTGACCCCCCCCCTCCCCGCTTGTCAGCAAAAATAAGCAAATTGCGAACCCCCTCTTAATAATTACGTAAGCAAATTGCAACCCCCCCCCCCCCCCCCCACACACACACACACACTTAAAAAAAAATAGGACACAATACAAATTAAAAAACTATACTCGACTTAAAAAAAAATAATAATAAACGCTTGTTTTATTTCCATACAATTCTATTTAAGAAAATTTCTTAGATCACAATTTTAGAAGAACTTAGCCATTTGAAAAATTTCAATTTGAACATGCCAGTATCTATTCCGATGCTGACCATGGCTGCTCAAGCCATTTTTCCATATCTGTTATGATATTGGTTTCCAGTTTTACTTGATTATCTTCATCGCTTACTTTTCGGATGCAATCTTTATCAACTTCATCTTCACTGATCCACTCAACATATTCCATATCTTCCACGAATTTTACGAAGCACATAAGTTCATTTGCTTGACGAGCAGCAATCCTCAATGGTTATTACTACTGATCTTATTCTCTGTTTCTAATTTTCTTATTAATCTTATTATCTAATAAAAAGCTTTCAACTTATACAATCATAAAATAAAAGTTAAATGTCCTACCTGTTCTTTCCTTCGCTTAAGGAGAAATAGCCGGGGATTCTATGCATTAAATAAGACGACATCCAAATAATAAGTCTTGAATCTTCGAAGTAAATAAAACTGTATTACATTAAACATTATTGAAAACGTACACAACTTGCTTAGACGCTCACAAAACAAAAATTATTTACATTATATTACAATTCGAGTATTAAAGTTTTCTTTTTTAAAAGTTATTTTCTTTTCTCTACGTTCATATCTAGTTTCTGTTCTAATCTAAATCTGAGTCAATTCTCACAGAAAAAAAGAAAACAAGTTCTGTCCGCTCTTGCGCAGTAGGATCATTCCGTCTGACGTAACACACTGCAGGTGCGTTTTTTGTTCTTGTTTCAAAGGGTAAGTGGTAAGAGGAGTTGCTTGATTTCGCAACATCCTCCCACCTTGAGTTGTGATCCATGGGAGGAACTCAACAATTTAGAAGTCCAGATTGGAGTCTCAGAGGTGGTTTCACTAGTCGTCCACTTCTGGTAACCACAGGAGAGATATCTCTGTCACTGGGTTGGTTCTTTTCTACACTGATTCTAGTCGGATCGATTTTTGGAGTAGCCTTTCGTTGTACATTATGGACATTAAAGTTAACTTTCTGTTGAATTATGTTATCTGATGGGGAATTGCTAGCTGCATCAATTTCCAAAGGAAACAGGCGTTGGAAAGGACGGAGGAAAATGCCATTTTCTGTCTGGACTTTGGCCAATCTTGCTATTTTGTCTTTTCCGGGGAATATATCAATTATTTTGGCTAAAGGCCAGTGAAGACGTCTTTTGTTGGTATCTTCCAGAAGAATGATGTCTCCTATTTGCAAAGGTTTGGAATTCTTCTTCATAGACTGTTGCCGCAGCTGTCCTAAGTACTCCGTTCTAAATCGGTTTCGCAGATCATTTCTTATTCTTTGACGATATCTTGCTCGTCTGTTAAGATCTTGTGAGTCTAATGTATCAATATCTGGAACGCCGGATATAGGCAGTTCTTGAAGAAACATCAATGGAGTTAAAGGTTCGGGATCGCGATTATCTTCGGAGATGTATGTTATCGGTCTCGAATTGACAACATTTTCACAGTCACAGAGTATTGTGCTCAGTTCTTCGTAATTTAATGAGGCGCGACCCAAAACTTTTCTTAAAATATCTTTCACTGTTCGTACGAGGCGTTCCCACCACCCTCCCCACCAGGGGGCTGAAGGGGGGTTGAATTTCCATCTGATCTTCTGAATGGAGGCCAATGTACTTATAGCTTGCCAATCGACACTAGAAAGAGCTCTGTTAGTGCCAACAAAATTCTTTCCGTTATCTGAGTAAATTATACATGGTCTGCCTCGCCGTGTTATAAATCTTCTTAGGGACTGCATAAAGCATTCAGCTGATAAAGATGTTATCAACTCCAAATGTACTGCTCGATAGACAGCACAGGTGAATAAAGCTATCCACACCTTTGAACCATCGGCAAGGTATAGAGGACCGGCTAAATCGACTCCCACCACTTCAAATATAGCTGCATCTCTGATTCTGTCTTCAGGTGGGATTCCTGGTTCGACCTCTGTTCTGGGTGTTTGGAATCTTTGACACTTAACACATTGTCTAATGACGTTTCTGATATACTTTCTTGATTTCAAAATCCAAAAATTTTCTCGAAGTTGAGCCATTAGTATGCTAACTCCAGCGTGATGATTTTCTAAATGTTTTTCAAAAATTAACTTCTGGACCACAGGATGTTTTGAGGGCAAAATTATTGGATAACGAAAATCTTCTTTGTCTTGTCTACAGATTATATTTGTTTTTGCTCTCAAAAGTCCGTTTTTATCTTCTAATGGTCTTAAGGCTCTTAATTTGGGATCTGTGCTTCCTGAAAAGGATTCCTTTTGTACTAATCTGAGTAATACTTTTTCTGCTTTTTCAAATTCATCAACGGAGATGTTAGGTGATGAAATTCTTTCTTTCTTTCTTGCGTTGTTATAAAAACGATATATAAATGCAATCATTCTTATGTTTTTTCTATAAGAGGAAAAATATCGATAAAAACGGTGTAAATCAGTGTCTTCATTGTCTAAAAGTGTTAGGATTGTCTTTTTCCTTTCGTTATTTATTATATCCTCGTCAGGGTGTTCTTCCGGTTGTGGCCACTGATCTTCCGGTAAATACAGCCAAGCTGGTCCCTCCCACCATCGTGATTTCTCCAATTGGTCAAAGGAACATCCTCTGGATGGGAGGTCTGCCGGATTTAAATTTCCTGGTATATGTCGCCAATCTTCAACTTGGGTAAGGCTTCTGATTTCTAAAACTCTATTGTGGACAAATGTACCCCAAGATTGTTCTCGTCTTATCCACCCTAAAGCTGCTGAGGAATCGCTCCAAAAGATTGTCTTCTCTGGTTTTAACTGAAGATCACTCATGATAGTTTTAGCGAGTCTAGCTCCAATGAGGCACAAGAGTAGCTCCAGTCGAGGAATTGTGAGTTCTTTAATGGGCGCTACTCTACTTCTAGCATTGACTAACTGAACTTTAACTTCTTCTTGTGTTTGACATCTAAGATACACGCAAGTGGCATAGGCGTGTCTACTCGCATCGGAGAAGGTATGCAAGGAAATGTTATTTTCATTTTTGGGCGATACATTCAACCAACGTGGAACTAGAATTTCTTGTAAAAACTTAATTTGTTTTAACCAGAAGTCGAACTGTTTTCTTAAATTTTCAGGAAGTTCTTCATCCCATTTTAATTTCTGTTTCCAGGTTTCCTGAAGAATTAATTTTGGAATAAGAGTGCTCTGGGCGGAGAATCCTATGGGGTCAAAAATCTTTTGGGTAACCGATAAAATTTTTCTCTTTGTGAGTGGTTCTTTCGTTTCAATTTTTTCTTCTATTTTACACATTAATCTATCTTGCTCTAAGTCCCAGACCAATCCCAAAACTGGTGCTAACTTTGTATTTTCTTCAGAAACATCGATCATGGCCTGAGGCAAATTTGATCGCCAACATCTTAAATTAAAATGAGCTGATGATAAAATACACTGTGATTCTGTTATAAATTTTCCAGTATCTGCGATCGATTTTAAACTAGTAATGGAATTGTCAATGTAAAATGAATCTTTCAAAATTCGTGCTGTATTTTCCCACTGTTCGGGTACTTGACTTAAAAGATGGTTTAGTGTACCCATTAATAAAAACGGGCTTGAAGTGAGTCCGAAGACTACGCGACAATGTCTGTAAATTTTCAAATTATGTTTGGAGTCGAACCAGAGAAAGCGTAAAAAATCGCGATCTTTTTCTGTGATTTTTATCTGGAGAAATGCTTTTTCAATGTCTGAAGAAATACCTATTTTGTATTTACGAAAACGATTCAAAATACTCGGAATTATTTCAATCAAATTAGGTCCCTTTGTGAGACAGTCGTTTAAAGAAGGAGAGTTTGCATTATGTGCGGAGGCATTAAAGACAGGACGCATTTTCGTCGTTTCACTATTTTCTTTAATTACTGGTCTGTGGGGTAAGAAATGTACTTTATTCTCCTTATCGTCTGAAATTTCTTCTATAATATTATTATCCTTCCACAAATTAAAAATTTCTTCATATTGTATTTTCTTATTTGTTTTGATAAGTTTTTGTTCTGTCTTGCGCAAATGTTTCTCGGCTAATACGCGATTGCTCGCTAAAATTGAGTTATCAACAACCCAGGGTAGTGTCACTTCGTAGCGGCCACTTTCATCACGTTTGACTGTTTCAAGAAAATGGTTATAAGTTTCTTTAGCTAAATCGTCTTTATTTTTGTAATCTTCATTAGTGATACCCAAGGTATCTAAGTTCCACAGTTGTGATAAACTGGCATTTGAAGTAAATAATGACAGCGATAGAACTGACAACGAACTTTCTGAATCATTTCCATTACATTCTGTTTTCCCCATAATTGTCCAGCCTAACTTTGTTTCAAAAGCTGTTATACCCAAATCAGGAAAATATTTTATATTATCTGTGAATAATTTCGCCGCCATGTCAGCGCCAATTAAAATGTGTACTTCTTCCGGATTATTCTCATATAAACATAGTCGATTATTTTCACGAACATCGATCAGATGAACTCCCCTTTTTTCGAAGATTTTTATCATTTTGCTATCGCGGCATAAATTTACTCCTGAACAAATTTTTCCTTCATCTAAAGCTTGTATTTTAAATCGGAAACTATGATCTAAATTACTGATAGTAAATTCATAGCGATTATGTTTACTCGTTTTTTCTATCCCTCCGAATAGTCCGTGTCTAATTGTTTCTGATCGAATTTTCCTTAATTTCAATTTATTTGCAGCATATCTAGTTATATAGCTATTGTGACTCCCAGTATCTATAATGATACGAATAAATTCGGGAGATTGATTATCATTACGGATCTCCACTATCAAAGTTTGTAAATAGACATTAGAAATTATATCCTGATTTGACAGCATCGGTCTCGTAACATCGCTACTCTCTGAATTAGTAGATTTCCCTTTTGAATTTATTTCTTTATTACACATTATCTGGGCGTGTCTCGAATTACAAATACCGCATAAATCCTTCGATACACAGTATTTCCCAATATGTCCGCGGGATAAACAAATATAACAAAGGCCTCTCTTTCTCAGTAAATCAAGTCTTTTTTCAAACGGTAAATTACAAGTGCTAAAACATTTATTTGTCTGGTGCCTGCCAAAGCAAAATCCACAAGTAGTCTCATTTTCGCTCTGAACCAATAAATCACTCGCTGACGGTAATTTTCTATTCGGAGAATCAAATTTATTACTCTGCGTATTAAATTTATTGACTCGGGGGGGAAAGGAAGGATTTTTCCTAAATGACTGCGCAACATAATTATTTTGTGTTGATTTTTCATTTATTTCATTCAGTGATGACGCATACATTTTCTCTCTGGATATTAATTGCTTATGTAAGAACAATACTAAATCTTGGACATTAATTGAGTCTTCATGTGTTTTATTAAATTTCAAAACTAGGTCTCTCGGTAATAATTTAAATAAAATGGGGGATAATAAACTTCCATAAGAGTCTAATGAAATGTTAAGCGACTCTAGACTTCTAATGTTCGTTTGTATCTCATCAAAAAGTTTTCGAAATGATTTGGTGTCATTCGAGTGTCTGAGTGGAGTTAAATTAAGAAGTTTATTTGTATGTACCGAAATTAACATATCCTTATTCCCGTACCTTTCTTTCAAAATATCGACGGCCTTTAAATAATTCTTTGCAGTGACACAAAATCCATCTATACTTTTTAATGGAATGGGGGCTAGAAAACTTTTTAAATAGTTAAATTTATCTACTGGATCTAATGTGTCATTGTTGTGAATGGTTGTTTCAAAAGCTGACCAAAACGAAAGCCATTCAACAAAATCCCCAGAAAATTTTGCGATATTTAGTTTCGATAATTTAATGCTTACTTTTTCCTTTAAGGGATTTTCTCGTTTAGAAAACGAATCATCCTGTGTTTTCTTTTTATCTAACTCTTTTATTTTTCTGTTTGCTCTAAAGCGCCATGACGTAATTTTCTCTTTAAATTCGCGAGCGCCCTGTAATTCTGTATCTAATTGTGCTTCTTGCACCAATTTTTTAATTTCCTCGTCTGCTCGTGTCAGTTCCATTTCTGTCACACTTAATTGTTCCACTACCTCTTCCAAATCAAAAATGTCTGGTTCTCCCTCTTTCAAAATAGCTTCTATTTTATTTATAAATTTATTTATGCTTTCACGTAGCACAGCTCTTTCTTTTTTGGCGATAACTAAACTGTCAGCCATTGCGAACTAATAACAACAACAACTAAATTCTATTAAAAAGTACAATTCTCTATATGTTCAACAGTTCTCAATATTTTTTCAGTTCTTCAAATTAAATAGCTTGATAAATAATTTCTAATTATTCTAATATCTTAATATCTTATTCTATTTATCTCATAATTAGGTTACATCGCCGGAAGGGATGCCAAAATATTACTACTGATCTTATTCTCTGTTTCTAATTTTCTTATTAATCTTATTATCTAATAAAAAGCTTTCAAATTATACAATCATAAAATAAAAGTTAAATGTCCTACCTGTTCTTTCCTTCGCTTAAGGAGAAATAGCCGGGGATTCTATGCATTAAATAAGACGACATCCAAATAATAAGTCTTGAATCTTCGAAGTAAATAAAACTGTATTACATTAAACATTATTGAAAACGTACACAACTTGCTTAGACGCTCACAAAACAAAAATTATTTACATTATATTACAATTCGAGTACTAAAGTTTTCTTTTTTTAAAGTTATTTTCTTTTCTCTACGTTCATATCTAGTTTCTGTTCTAATCTAAATCTGAGTCAATTCTCACAGAAAAAAAGAAAACAAGTTCTGTCCGCTCTTGCGCAGTAGGATCATTCCATCTGACGTAACACACTGCAGGTGCGTTTTTTGTTCTTGTTTCAAAGGGTAAGTGGTAAGAGGAGTTGCTTGATTTCGCAACAATGGTCGTATAAGGCAGGCCTTCTCACTTTTTTCACTTTGTTGAATTTTTTTGTGTCCTTTTTGACTTCTGAGATGCATAATATTGGCCACAACTTCCACAAGTTCTTGCGGAGAATTGCAACGTTATGGAAGGGCAAAAATAATCATACAGCATCTTTAAAGATCCCTTTTCTGTAATATTCAGATTTAAGGCCAGACGGAGACTTAAATCTATAAATTCACTCTCCTCACTTGTAATGATGTCATTTGACGATTGTATCATTTTAATTGGAGGAGGAATTAATCGTTCTATTAATATACGAAATAATCCACTACGTGCAGGAGAGCAACAATTCTTTTCTTCGTTCTTTACAATTTGTAGCAAGTATTGACTTTTTTGTACGAGCTTCGAATACCAATCCAAGTCATAACCAAAAGACTCTGGTTCGCCTGAATCAACATATGTGGCAGTAACAGGACAACTGTCAATGTTTAATGAGTTCCAGATATCTGCGAGAGTTTTACCAGCTTATGCTAAGTTATTTTGCTCCATTTCTTCATCCGTAGTGCAACCGTTCTCATCGTGATGGGAACCATAATGGTCATGAGGGTGTATAAGACAAGACAGTTCTCGACTGAGTGGTGTCATTCGCCTTTCTACTCAATTAAATGCACTTCTTCCAGGAGCATTGCATGCTATGAAAATTCCATCCAAATCATGCTTTTTGAAATAGTTAATAGCAAACGATATAACTTTCTGGTAGCGGAGATTCTCGTCTGGACCTCCATCAACCGTAACTATGATTACAGGTTTGATGAAACCCTCTTCTGTTTTCACTAATTTTTCAAAGTCTTTGAGTATTAATAGAGTTTCAAACTCCTGAGCATGAGTATTTGCTGTGGAAGAACTGTGTTTCCCACTTCTTATAGCTATAAATGTTGGACCAGAACAACCTATGGCTTTACTTTGACCTGCCATGCCAGGAGCAATCACAATACCAGTGTAAGCACATGGAATAAGTTTGTGACGTTCAGCGATGACCCAGTCGTGGTCACCTAAGGATACACGATACTCCATATGCAGCAGTATCAGAGCCTGTTTATTGGCTGCTGTAATTCCCAAAGGTACATGCGCTTTGTCATCCTGTGAAAGAAAAAACACTTGCATGGGTCCAAGAATTGAATTTAAAGTTTCTAAATAGTGGACGGATGTTACTGCAAATTGGGTATCAATGTGAGATCTGTTATAATCAGCCAGAATCCCAGAAAGTTTTATCGGCACTGTGGTGACATGTCTTCGACCCTCGATGGTTGCGGAATTTTTTGGAAGCAAACGAAGATATGTTCTACTCCTGCTTATTGCAAAACCAACCCTTTTCAGTTCTGCAGTCAAGTCATCGAGAGTTTTGACACTTCAGATTCGCTTCTTCTTTTTGCATCTGCAGCGCTTCCAATAATAGCTATGTCTGCTATTGCCTTAAGCAATAATGGATGTTTAAACTTGGTCTTCCTACAGATTCCCTCAAAGCTTTTTTTTTTTTTTTTTTTTTTTTTTTAAAATGTCTGGATTATTATGGCAGATTTCTCCAAGCTTTGTTCGTTTGGTGGTTCGATGTTTTCTTTGGTATTCAGCATTTTGTCGTTTCCTTTTTAAGGATTGTTTTTCTTTTTTTTAGATCACTGGAAACCTTATTTATCTGTTTTTGAATTCGAGATACATTGGTTTCAGTTCAATTGGATTACATTTCATTTTTAGTAAGGTTCAAAATTTGAAAACAGTTAGAAGATTATCTGCTACAAAACAAACATATTTTTAAATTTTTTTCCCCCATGGATGCATTAATTTTTGAGTTATTTGAAAAGAAAAAATAAGGTTTAGCTTGGCTACGCCATATTTAAAAAGTAATAACTTGTTTTTTTTTTTACGTTTCTTTGGTCTTTATTTATTCCCATACTGACCATGTTTCGCCAAGGCTACACGGTCATTTTATCTTATCTATCTTTTTTCTAATTTTTACAAGTAATTATGTAAACTTAAAGTTATGGTAAAATATATTTAAAATTTTAAGAATAAACTGATTATAATTACCATTATAAAATAATGAAGAAAGACTGATTTCTTGCAGTTTGTCCTCAATTCTTTTTAGCACCAATACCTCTAACTCTTTGTCAGTTTTAGAAGACTTTTTGTACTGCCGCCACACATCATTAGTTTTACATTGGATATCCTTCAAAGGTTTATCTGATGCAGACTTTTTGAAACTTTCAAAAGTTTTTTATACAAGATTTCTCGAAATGAAGACATATTTCTGATTTTATTTATTTTAAACACCACTACACTACAATACTGAGAGGTAGAGGTCTGCATGGGCCGAAATTTCCAGGCCCAGCCCGACTCATAGAGAAAAAAAATTATTGGCCTGGCCTGATAAAAAAGTTAAAAGTTCAGTCCGAGTCCGGCTCGACCCGGAAAAAAGTTAAAATTTCAGCCCAGCCCGATTGAATTTCTACAAAACATTGATTTTTATGTCGATTTGGTTAAAGATTTGTCTCGTACGGGGAGTTATTTTTTTAATCAATCTCTATTTCCTGTATGTAAATTAATCCGTTATCATTAATATCGTTAATCCATATTCCATGTATTGAAGTGCTAAAAATCTGAAAAATGCTATACAGTAAAATCTTCTGAAACGGAATTGCATAGAAAAGAAAAAAATTCCGTTATAGACAAGTGCCCTTCTTAGCAAGTTATAAATGTACTATATATCCTATTCTTACGTATTAGTATATTAATTTTGTATGGATCAACACGTTTTTCAGTTTATAACAGGATTTCGTCATAGGCAGGTTCTTTCTCACATGTTTTATTATATTTTCATTTAGCTATGTTTTAATAAGCGTAGAAATCTACTATTCTTTAAAAAGACTAAATTTGAATGTTTAATTGTAGAATAACAGCAATTTAAAAATGTGTACATTTTTTTTTCAAAAATTTTTGGGCCTGGCCTAATTTTACTGACTTTTGAACGGACCAGGCCACGGCGAGACAATGATTTTCATACAAGCTGCATGAAAACTAGGATTGAAAATTTTGGGCCTTGAAGACTTGGAATAAAACCAGTCCCGGCTCTGTACAGAAAAAAATGGGCCCGGCCAGATGCCCCAGGAAAAAAGTAAGGCCCGAACCCAGCCTGACCTGTAAAGAGTAGTAACTAAGCCCGAACTCTTCAGAAAAATGTATGGCCCGGGCCCGCTCCGAGTGCCGTGAATGAAAATAGGCCCAAGCCCAGGCTTCAGGCCGGCCCGTGCAAATCTCTACTGAGAGGTTTTCAAAACTCGCGAGACACCAGACAGTAGAGCAGTCAGTCACAATGGTTATGGGGTTCCACTTCTTGACAGAGGAGGGGTGGAAACAAAAAAGATGGAATTTTACTTACGTTTTGGAAGCTTTCCCGGAAAACTCATACTGTCACAATACAACATGTCACATCGGTCCATTCTATTCTATTCTCACAAATGGAAATGGTAGTAAGTTCTCAGAGATAATAAGCCCTCATGCATCAAACATGAACAGTCACCTCTAGATAAAAGAGATCGTTTATGTTTTCCTTGTACGGTCAAAATAGCTGACATCAGAACTTCAAGTTTAATATTCTTTTGCTATTTCTTTCTTTCAATTTGAAATTTTATATATATATATTTTTTTTTTTTTACAAGTTAGAGATTCTGAAAATGTCTTACGTAAGCATAATTCAAACCCCCCTGCCCCCCTCCCCTCCCCCTTAGATGCTTACGTAATATTTGAACAGCCCCAAATAAAATATATACCAAAATTAACTTTATGAGTTTAACTGTTAATGACAATTTTCGTTGTTTACATTCCAACATGTAGTGCGGATGATAGACGTTTGTGGATTATACATCGGCGAATTTCACAGAGTTGACTGTACTATAATCAATAAATAAATTTCTTCATTTACATTCACAGATGCAATTTGTGACACTGTACTATACAATGCAATGCTCATGGATACAAGCTCATATTAAAACTGCTGTAATTTGCAGGTATACAAAATAAAATCTAAAATATATTTTACCTTGTTGTTCCTGAATCAGTTGCAAAAGTTGTTGTTTCTGATGGCGCATCTGAGAAAGAAATGCTTCAGTCCCCAGTTTCTTAATTTCAGGAACTAAATCTACAAAAGTCATTGGAATCTGAGCTTGAAGTTCACATTCATAATGACTGCCAAGAATGCAGATTTCATGTGCTAAATACATGCAATTATTATGAAATATAGCTGAAATGAAATAATTTAAAACCAATTATAAAGCAATAAAATAACTGGATGTGAATAAAAATCATTAATAAATCTGAAATTCACTTTTGAATGCTTTAGAATGAATTGTTAAAAAAGTCAGAACCTAAAAGTTTAAAATATATATCGACTTGAGTTTACAAAGTGCTTTTGAAAGTTCCCAGACTGCTATTACTGCGACTGTATCTGTGAAAGCAGAGGTAAAAGTAGGTCAAGGTTACATTTCCCAAACTCTTCTCTACTCATGTCACAGCTTAACTTTAATATGAGAGTATGCAATTTGTTGCTACGAATTTTTTTTTTTTTCCGAACGTTGAACTTTGTGCAATTTAGAAATGGTGTATGATCAAATTTTGTGTGAAGCTCAGTTAATCTGCAACCGAAACTCTTCAAATGCTTCATATGGCTTTTGGTGATGAAGATTTAAATTGGACAACAGTTTTTGAATAGCACTCGCACATTTCAAAGCATGTCGTCATTCATTTGAAGATGACAAGCATTCAGGGCAACAAAGTACCAGCAAAACAGATGAAAATGTGGAACAAATTGGAAAATTCACACAAGAAGATCATCGCCTAACTATCCAAGAACTTGTAATCGATTATGGACTTTACCAAGAAATTTTGATGGTGAATTTGAACATGAGGAACATTGATGCAAAATTTGTTCCAAGACTCCTGAAAAATGATCCCTAAAGACAACACAGGTACATAACAGGTACAACACATAACAACAACGGTTGTTGTGCCTTACCCACCCTATTCACCGGACCTAGCTCCCTAAGATTTTACATTATTCCCAAAATTGAAAATGAAACCGAAAGGACGATGTTTTGCAACTGTGTCCAACATTCAACCAGAATTGCAGACAGTCTTTGACAGCTTTCGAGAGAATGATTTAAGGTGTGCTTTTGAGAAGTGGAAAATGCGATGGGATCGGTGTATACATTCACAAGGTGACTATTTTGAAGTAGATAGCAGCCAAAATTAGGTAAGTTCAAACAAAACTTGTTTTCCATTAAGCCTGGGAACATTCCATTAGCATCTCGTATTAAATTTTTATAAGTCCAGATTAATTTTGTCTAACTAAACTTTTTTTTAATAATCTATGTATAATAACTAGAAGAATTATAATTTTACTTTAGTCATCAATACCAGAACTGAACACTGATACTAGAATTAACTCAGAAAATAAAAAAGACAAAAATGAAAACTTTAGCTAAATAATGATGCATTATTAAAAAAAACCTTTCAGTAACAGTTGCTGAAAATGTTAAGCTAATTCTTAAAGATCCATCATATCTACAACTACTGAAAAAGTGTCTGTATAGTAATACAATTATTAAAATTTAATATGCTAATTTTTGCAATAAACATACAGTTGATAATTAAGTAATGAGTTTTTATTAAACAATGGCAGTGCACTTCATTCTTAATTGCAATTGGATATGTACCTTATCTTTTAGATGAATATTAGTGATTACAGTAGAACCTCGTTTATCCGAAGTAATTGGGACCGACGCTCTTTCGGAAAATAGAAATTTTCGGATAATTGAGAATGCTCAATTTTAAGATTAAGGAGAAATAAATGCAATATTTCTTATTATGGTAACAGATGCTTAATAAAAATAAAGCAATAGCAAAATAAAAACAAAAATAAATTACCTTAATTTTAATTTTGAAATTAAGTACCTATAAAATCACAAGGGTTTGAAAAAATGTTCTGTTTGTCGCAGTTTCAATTGTTTTTGCTTTGAAGATCTATCACGGAGTTTTTTAATATTATTAGTTCACCAGTATCGCGGTATTTCTGCTGCTCCAGCCATGCCAAAACTTTTTCAAAACATTCAAAAGCTTCAGAATTGCTAATTTGTTCCTCTTCTTCGTTCCACTCCGCAGCTTACGGGATCTCAAGTTGAATTCGAAGGAGCTCTAAAGGGGATCGAAAATATTTATATGTACTCGTAGTTCGGAAAGGACTGCTTGCCACAAGGAGTATGATAGTTAAAAAAAAGCTTTCAAAATGGATTTTGCACACAAGGAATGTGATAGTAAAAAACTTTAAAAGTAGACTTCGGTTAACCAAGAGTTTCAGATAAAAGAGGTTCTACTGTATTTGAAGGGTTACCAAAATCGTAAATTTCATGTAATTAATTAAAATAATTCTAAAGTATTGATAAATGATAAAATTGTTGAATTTATATATTTAAATTATTAACAATAATAATAATTCAGCTTCACATTTTCTTATCCTTCTAATGATTGAAAATATTCAATGAATGAACTCTGAAGAGAATTACCATGACAGAACCAATTGTTATGCTGATTAAGATAAGATAAAGAAGGGGGAAAATATTTTGGAATGAATAATTGATGATGAATTAATAACAGAATTTTTGACTGATAAAAAATAATGATTTCTAATAATAAAATTATATTCTTCAACATAATTGTTTCTGTCATGAAATTAAGAATACGAAAAGAGAGATCTTTAGATTTTACAAGGAAATTATCATTTAGAGTCGAACTTTTGGATTCATTGGTCACGTACTTGGAGTTATTTTAAAAACTAGAATGTTTTCCTAAAGTTAGTACACAATGCATTTTGTTGATTTAAGAGAGTTGATTATTAAATTATGAATTTATATTTATATTGGATGAATAATTATAATAGATATTATAAAATAATAAAATTAAAGTCTTATTGAATTAGAAAGTCTTATTAAATTGATGATACAGATTAAATTTTGTAATTATTAAACAATTAACTGTTTAATTAAGAACACAATCTACATTTTTGAAAAAGTGGTTGAAAGAAGGTGATAAATAATAGCTTGATAAATTCATAAAGCAGCCAGTAATTTTACACAGGTTCTAAAGCGTATGTACATCAAATTGATCAAAAATTGTAGCAATGTATACAGCAAACTCACACATAATTTATAAATAGATTACAAAAATTGTATTTTTGAAATTTAAATCAGATTTTTCCCCCACAACATTAAAATATTTGAATAGCTACTAAATATTATAATGTTTTGAAGTTATTTAACATTTAGTTAGATGTTTTTTAAATGTATAATACATCTTTTTACACAGTTTAATATTGTTATAATTAACAATAACAAATATTACATTTTTTACAAGTGATTTAGTGATCGTTTTCATTACTGATTATAATGCTTTTTCATACCATTTTTAAAAAAATGAGAAAATATGTGATTTTATCATCTGATTTAAATCAATTGATTACAATCATTTGACACTCTATTGCTATGTTTATTGTATAAAAGAATGAATAACTTGATTATTAAAAGGAAATTATGACATTGTAAGTTATATTAGATTTAAATATAAATTTTAAATTAAATGCTTTTTATGTTTGTTAGATAAAAACCATGCTTTTTACAAACTTACTGTACTTAGATTTTTCACAGTACTCAGGAATTATGCTTAGAAACAATTATTTAAAGCTTTGTTTTGTGTATTCATAAGTCACAATACCTATAGAAACTTTCCAAATTATGTTCATCTTAGATTTGAATATTTTTTTATGTCATTTTAAACATTTAAAAAATTTTTTACTTTAATCAATGATTTTAAAAAAAAAATCCCTTGATTAAAATCATGATTTAAATCGCTGATTTAAATCAACTGATTTAAATCGTTGACACCCTACGAGAAGTAAGGCCAAGTAATTGCCAAGAAATCAGAAAAACTATTTACTTTTAGCCCGACTATGTGTGGTAGTGATGTTGTCTCAGAGGTACGCACTACCGCCTCATTTTCTATATTACTAAACGTAACATTCATAATAGACTCATTTGATATCCCTGTAGCATCTTCTGAATTTTTTCCTGTCTCTGTTGTACCCTCTATAGTTTTCTCTGGCAGTATTTGCTCGTTAAACTTGCTCATTGTTATGTTTATCTGCAAGATTTAGTTCATCATCGTTAGTAATTTTATGCGTTTGTTCCTCTTTAATAGACATTGTGCAATTTTATTTATTTATTTATTACTCTTAATAATTCAAAAGATCACTCAAAATATACACTTATATATATATAAACAATAATACCATTATTGAATTCACTGTCCACCAAAATTGACATAAAATCTTTATTTGCAATGCATCAATTATTATGGAAAAATTTTAAATTTTTATTATGATTCAAAGGATTCACCAAGTCAGCACGGCACCAGAAATGTGTTGTGTGTTAACACAACAAAAAATAAATATAATTAATTTTAATTAATGAAAATTACTATCATCAAAGATAAATAGGTGTTGTAGTTATATGTGTTATCATATGCATTAATTTAAATTCATCAATTAAAATAATAATGACTTAATTATTCAATTAATTGCACAATCAAGAAATATATCTTAGGTTCGATACAGTTTAATTCAATAAGACTTTAATTTTATTATTTTATAATATCTATTATAATTATTCATCCAATATAAATATAAATTCATAATTTAATAATCAACTCTCGTAAATCAACAAATTGCGTTGTGTACTAACTTTAGGAAAACATTCTAGTTTTTAAAATAACTCCAAGTATGCGACCAATGAATCCAAAAGTTTGACTCCAAATGATAATTTCCTCGTAAAATCTAAAGATCTCTATTTCCATATTCTTAATTTTATGACAGAAACAATTATGTTGAAGAATATAAATTTTATTATTAGAAATCATTATTTTTTATCAGTCAAAAATTCTATTATTAATGCATCATCAATTATTCATTCCAAAATATTTTTCCCTTCTTTATCTTATCTTAATCAGCATAACAATTGGTTCTGTCATGGTAATTCTTTTCAGAGTTCATTTATTGAATATTTTCAATCATTAGAAGGGTAAGAAAATGTGAAGCTAAATTATTATTACTGTTAATAATTTAAATATATAAATTCAACATCATTTATCAATATTTTAGAATTATTTTAATTAGTTACACGAAATCTACGATTTTGGCAACCCTTCAAATAATCACTAATATTCACCTAAAAGATAAGGTACATATCCAATTGCAATTAAGAATAAAGTGCACTGCCATTGTTTAATAAAAATTCATTACTTAATTATCAACTGTATGCTTATTGCAAAAATTAGCATATCAAATTTAAACAATTACAATGTTTCTTTTAAATATATAATTCCATTTTATTTAATACCTTAATTGACAATTTAATACAGTATAAGACCCATTATCCGGATTTCCAAAATCCGGAAAGACCCGAAATCCAGAAAAAAAATTATTTGAAAATTTTCTAAATTTATAAAATTTTACTAAAATTTTGGAAATTTTGAAATTTTTAGAAAATTTTGGAAATTTTGAAATTTTTAGAAAATTTTACAGATTCCTAATTTTTCTTTCAGTCCATTGTGTTTCAGTGTGTAACTACTAAATACGTTACTTCAGTGACGGTGGGGACACAGACACCACCCCCCCCCCACCCCCCACCCAAATTTAAAAAAACAATCATTTTTCTCTCAAATTTTATTTAAAATTAATTTATATTACGATTCGTTAAAAAAAAAAAAAAATCGTCAGATATTTCACAAGGGTGATTCTGTTCCAAATTTTCTGAAAATTTAAGGCATTCGGTTCCGAAAATTTAAAAAAAAATGGTATTCAGTCCGAAAATTCAGACATAAAAAATATCGCGAATTTCGACAAAGGTCGCAAAAAAAATCCGAGGACGTGAATCGTTTGTGGAAAAAATCGGCAATTCCGGCAAGGGATTGCAGAAAAAACGCAAATTTCGTTCAGAGATCGCGTAAAAAACGCAAATTTTGCCAAAGGGTTGCGATAAAACGTGAATTTCGTTGAAGAATCGGGGGGGAAAAGGCTAATTTTGTGAAAGGACCGCGAAAAAAATAGTGATTTTGTAAAAAGATCGTGAAAAAAAAACACGCTAATTTTGCCAAATAGCAGGAAAACCGTGAATTTCGTCCAAGAATCGCGAAAAAACCCGTAAATTTTGTCAAAGGATCGCGAAAAAATGCAAATTCCTGCAAAGGATTGTGGAAAAATGCAAATTTCGTCAAGGGATCACGAAAAAAAACTAATTTTATCAGAGGATCTCAGAAAAAAAGTAAATTTTGTCAAAGAACTGCAAAAAAAAGTAAATTTTGTCAAAGAACTGCAAAAAAATGCAAATTTTGTCAAAGAGTTGCGGAAAAACATGAATTTCGTCAAAGGATTGCGAAAAAAACGCTAATTTCGTCAAAGGATCGTTAAAAGAAAACGCTAATTTCGTCAAAGGTTCGTCAAAAAACGCGAATTTTGTCAAAGGATCACAAAAAAAACCACTAATTTCGTTCAAAGGATCGCGGAAAAAACACGAACTTCGGGAGGACACGAAATCCGGAAAATTCCAAAATCCGGAAAGCCTTCGGTCCCGAGGATTCCGGATAATAGGTCCTGTACTGTATTCCTTTTGAATGAAGTTTTAATGGAGGAGGAGTAGTGGTTAATTATAACAAAAAAGAAAACATTCTATGGGCTGGCTTATTAAAAATTAATTATTTAAATTCACTTTAAGGGGGATGTTAGTATTTAATAGCATGCTAGAAAATTAATGAAGAGATAGTAAAGGGGTGCACTTGTACGACAATCAAGAGATCCATCTCCGTAATCAGATTATTTCTCTTTGCTTGTTCCCTTCAACTTGGAGCATCAGGTTTTTGCTCTTCCTCATCCGGAATCTGAAATCAGAATCATCTTTTCTCCCTTCCTTTCCATTCACCTCTTTTTACACATCTCCAAAATGTATGTGCGTGTAGAGTAAAGTGTTCCACTGTCATTTTCAAAGCAATAGTCTATTATGCCTTATTATTGTTAAATATAGAAAATATATGAAGATAAGGCAATAAACAAAGGTGATTTAATTGGTTATTTTCGTACCAATTGTTAATTTACGTTATATGAACATTTAAATGCATCTGTAACCCTATGCACATACATTTTCTCGAACATCATGTTCCGATCTTTTCTCCAACCAGCTCCGTTACGTCACGCCTTTTAATTAGTTTTCCAGAGCTTTTCGTTTCCCTTGGGATGCATAGTTGTTGTGAGAATAGGGAGAAAAAAATGGTAAAGAAAGTGGATTTGTTTAGAAGAGGATAAATAAGAAAAGAATTTATTATAGATTTATTATAGATAGAGCATAGATCTTTAATTTAGTTTAACCAATAACCTCCATAACACTCTTTAAATCACCAGTACTCCTTACAGTTATTTAATTTAACAATTTAAAGAATTCAAAATCTGTAAAAATTTTACAATGATGACATTGTTATTTTAACAGAATAATTTCAAAAATAAGCGTGAAATAAAAAGGAGGCGTGCAATTTCTCTCCATCACAGGCCATTTCATAAAATATGATGATATTCAAGCATAATCATTTCACAATTTTATTACAACTATTTAAATAAATTATTTATATTGTTATTATTGAATATGGTGGACAATGAACCGCTTTATTTATTTAAAATTCTGTGCTATTGTAATATGAAGAAAACTACCCCAATTTAATGATTTATTTATCTAATGAATTAAGAAAAACATAATTAAATATTAATTTAATCTCAAATTAGAAAGTTTGCTATTTTTACTAATTAAAACTTGATTCAAATAAGTTTGTTAAGTTAGCAACATAACATTTCTGTAATTACTAATAATTAAATTTTATTAATTAAAGTGTGAAAACATAGATTATATTAGCAATTAGAGGTTTAATTGTTTTGCAAATCTAAAACTCTTAGTATCAATTCCGTATTTTAACTCTGGGGGAAAAAAAAAATCATAAAAATACGATTTAAATTAAAAAAAAAAAAAAAATCTGATTTTTTTATTTTTTCCTTTCTGAAAAAAATCATGATTTTTTTTTACACCCTACCTATAAGTTGTTCTGTTCTTTTGATATTTACATATTTTATATAAGAAAGCAATCATTTCATTCTTAAAAGTAATGCGAGAGGAAACATTTTCACAGTAGACAAAGACACAAGATCAGAAATGTTACCATCTCTGAGTTTCTTATTTCACTTTGCAAATAGTGATGGCTGGGAAAAGATAATTTGGTACAGAATTGTCACAAATAAGCTTTTCATATCAGTATGTAGCAAGATATTTAATTTCGAGCAAGTTGGCACAATTTGGGCTAACATTAGACCACTGTTAGATAACTCAAAATAATTTTATGAATCAAAGTAAGCTGTTTGGAAGTCATTCTTTACTATAATCTTTAAATGAAGGATTTCTAGAAACAGAAGATCAGCTGATATCTCATAAGTTCTTCCTATGATTTTTTTTTCGATAAATTTGTGAAACACACATTTGTCAAATTAATGACAAGTTATGTAAAGACAGACACATTACCTACAACTTTAATTTTTATTGCAATAAAAATGAATCCAGAAGGAAAAGCTCTCATCAATTTCAATTTTTAAAAATGCACCTCCTTCTCCAGATTTAAATCATGAATTGAAGAATATTAATTTTGTGTAAATACTGATGACTTATAGTTTATCTAAAATATATCTGCATCCTGCAACTATGGTGTTTCTAACTTTTCAAATTAAGTTTGATTATTAAGTAATATTTGAATTTTTTTTTCTCTCTAAAATATAATTAAAGTTGACCAGAAAGACATTCATTTTTATTGATGCAGTATAGGCATTCACGCTTTTTTCAATTCAAATTGTTTCTGGCATTTTATCTCACTCAATTAATTTAATGCATTTTATAGGGGAAAACTCTGCAATGTTATTGGGAGTACTTTATTTGGTCAAAATTCACTGAACGCTTTCTACTTTAGGTATTTTGTTGAATATATATATATAAAATACTTGATGAATTAATCCTTGAACTTGAGGAACATAAAGAACGTATTTGATACCATAAATTAAATTTTAAAAATAGCAATCACTTTGTAAAATAAAATATTCAAAATGATCTGCAGCTGGAGCACAAGAATAGCACATACTTTATAGCGTTATAAAGTTTTATTATTATTATTATTATTCAAGAAATTTATGTATATATATATTTTTTTTTTTTCAGGGTTTTCAACCAATTTAATACCACTTTTAGGGAATTTGATAAAGTACAGTAGAAAGTACATCCTGCAATTAGAATATAAATACATTAAATATTTTATGAAACAAGAGCAATTGCATGGAATAATTTTTAACTGCACACATACCTGCCAACTGCTACGAAAAAATCGTAGTTGCTACGATTTGGACCTATAAACTACGATGCTACGAAAATCGGTCTTAAACTACGATTTTTTGCAAAATATACACAAATGCATTTTTTGTTTCTTGTTGCAATTTTTATCAAGTGCAGCATATTTTTCAGGAGTGATTCTGTTCCGAAATTTCCAAAATTTCAAAGTATTCATTTCTGAAAGTTTTAAAAAAAATTGGTCATTAGTCCAAAAATCCGGACATTAAAAAATGCTCATGGAAAAAAAAAAAAAAATCTGGGCTGCAAAACAAACTTCTTAACATAAAACCTTCTTTATGTATATTAACCACGAGTGAATCGTATTTCTGTAAATATTTATACAGGTATTCCCTTTCTTAGAAACAGGGGTGCCATTTTAAGAATTTCTAAAGGGGGGAGGTAGTTCTTTGAGGGGCAAGGTTTGAAATATGATAGAGATACCAAACACTGGTTTTCTCATCGCCTCCTATTTCCTATTTATCATAATTTCATACCACAATCATCTTTTTTATTTACAAATTCATATTTTATTTTTTATTTATTACTTCATTATAATAGCTCATAATATCAGTAATAAATGTTTCTAAAACTTAACTTACCTTTTTACTTCATTTCCGGACTGTATCTATCAGTTTTACATAATGTATTAGTCCTGTAACGTCAATAGCTATCTCTATCTTTTTCCGTTCACGGACTCCATTTTCTTTGCAACCTGCATCGGCAAAACCACGTTTCAAAGTGATTACGTATTTCCGTAACGATATTTTTCCCGCCAGATGGCGACTGACAATATCGTACCTATTATCGAATCTATCATCGAATCTAGCTTTTGCATCGATTCGATGCCGTTCTGTGATTGGTCCGTTTCGTGGTCTCTGCTCCGAAACGTCAATTTCAATCCTAGCCATTTCATATAAATAACTGATCCGGACATCGTTAGTTTGCATTTTTATCTTCCTTTAAATGGAAGTAACTTTTCTTGACACTGAATGTTGGCTGGTCCAACATTCTGGAAGTATTGATTAACATACTTATTATTTTATTTTAATTATGAGTTTATTTTTAAATGGTTGTAAATCTTAAAGTAATGTCTGAAAAATATGTCTTCAAGCCTTCTGCAAACCGCCATTGTTATGGCGTGTCGTTATGTGTACAAGAACCACTGCTGTGTTAATCTTCATATTGATTATTTGCTGTATCTTCATCTAGTGTCATCGAAGTGAAATAAACGTTTTTTGTTAACTTTACTATTATGCATTTTGTTTTATTATCCTAGTTAAGAGATCGTTTTTCATATATGCTCATTTAAATATTTCACTTCCAATACGTCCTATTTACCAGCCTTTACCTCCACTGGGTTTTTCTGCATGTTTAAATAGACTGTTACGTATATAAACCACACAGGTTATATTACGTCCAAGAATATGGGTTATGGGCGGACATAACCTAGGAAGTGTATGAGCTAATCGATCTCATAGGATAAAATGAAATATTATTTGCAATAAACCTGAACTTTTCCTGAGTTATCAAAACAAATTTTTACTTTAAATGCTGGTTATTGAAATTTTTTTTTTCAACGAACTTATATTAGTTACAGGATTCTTGCATATTTCAATGAACTCTCTTTAGTTATAGGATTTTTGCATATATTAACGAACTTTATTCCGAATTTGATGATTTTTCTACAATAGACTGGTTTACTTTACTGATTGATGATGAATTTTTCGTTTAGATAGATTACTTTTCTTCAACTTAAAAATTTTTTTTAAAGTAGTTAAAGGCACAGGTGAAGATAACGGACGAAAAGCTCGGGGGGGGGCGGTAGCACTTCTGGTACTTAAAAATATTTTTGGCTGTGTTTAAAATTTTTTTTTTTCCATGATGGCCACAAATATAATAGATAAACTTAGTTCAAGGAACTATGCTACATGGTGTAGCGATATGAAATATTTGTTGTTAGAAAAAGGCCTGTGGGATATAATAAGTTTAAAACAGACGGTACCTGAAGTTAGTACGAGTGTTACTGCCGATATGGTCAATCAATTTACCTCCCGTGCAAATAAGGCTCTTTCCTTGATTTTTCTTAATATAGAGCCAGAATTTAAGCGATTAATTGATGATTGTCAAGAACCAGTTGCAGCTTGGGAAAAATTGCACAAAAATTTTCATCCAGATTCACGTACTCATCATATGTCCTTGTTTAATGAGCTTATGGAAGAAAGGATAAGATATGGTGAATCTATAAATCTTTTTGCGACAAGGCTGAAGAAAATTTACCAAGAAATTAAGTCTATAGATAAAAATTTTGCTGAATGTTACTTAAGTTACCAATTCCTGCGTTTTCTACCGTCAAATTACGACACTTTAGTACAACAGATATTGGCTAAACCTGCGGATATATTTAAATTTGATTTGGTGGTCGATGAACTGGTGGCTGAAGAGACCAGACAAAAGTTGCGTGATCGAGATAATGCTAAACAAGTGAACATCTCCAATACAGTAAAAGTGCAGAAATCGTTTAATGGAAAATCTCATTTTCGAAAATATCAAAGAAAAAGATGTTGGAAATGTGGCAAATTGGGTCATTTACAGACCAATTGCTTTTCAAAGTCTCCAAATAACCAGTTTCATCACTGAGATGTTTCTCCCTCTTCATATTCTCGACGTCGTCACTCCTCAAGCCGATCCAGTTCCCGTAATCGCTTCAAACAGTCTCCCGAGAGGTACCGCAGTGATACTTCATATTCTAGCCCGCCGAATGATGATTCCAACTCCATTTCTAGTTCCTACGACTCATCTCCTAGAGGTCTTAGAGGTTCCAGAGAACGAAGCAAGAATCCCAGGCACAAGCATACTAGACGTTCTTCTCCATGTGTTTCTAATGACAGAGGTGGTGGCTCTCGCTCGAAGTTATCAAAAAGTACGTGTAAGTCAAATCTTTTTATCTCACATTCTAGTTTGAGTAATGTTGTAAATGATTGTGACTGGATTTTAGACACGGGTGCGAGCCATCATTTCTGTAATAATAAAAATTTGTTTTCTAATTTTCAGGAACTAAATGATGAAATGTCAGTTGCTGTAAAAAATGTACTATTTCCCATAAAGGGTAAAGGGGAAGTTAAACTTCGTTTTGGTCAAAGGGTTTTTACCTTGTGTAACGTAATGTATTCTGATCAGTTACGTAGAAACCTTATTTCTGGTCCTCAGTTAGATTTAAATGGTTTGACCTTTCAGGGTCATAATGGTGAGGTGAAAGTCCGTCGGGGGGCCGAGTACTTGTTTAGCGCATATTTAAAAGATCGAATTTATAAGCTGTATCCAAAAATTCCAATCTCTGTTCATAAATCTGTTAAATTTGAAACTTCTGCCGTTAAACAGGACGAAAAAATGTTACATTGGCACCGCAAATATGGTCACATAAGTCCTTCTTTAATTGCACATACAAGCCGTAAGCAAGGCGTACGTGGCTTACCAGGACTAAAAGAGACCAATTTATTTTGCGAATCATGTAAATTTGGCAAGTTAAAGAATATTTCACATAAATTTAACAAGAATATCCGCTCTAATCATCCACTTGAGCTTCTGTATGCAGATTTGTGGGGTCCATGCCGTATAGAAGGAAGAGGTGGCGAACGTTACTTTTTGTCGATTATTGATGACTTTTCACGCCGTGTATCAGTTTACCCGTTAAAATTGAAATCTGACACGTTTGATGTCGTTAGAAAGCATATTATACGGGCAGAAACATACCTGAATAGGAAAGTCAAGAGCTTTCGGACTGATAACGGTGGGGAGTTTGACAACATTTCTTTTACGCGTTTTTTTGATGAAAAGGGTATTCGCCACGAGTTCACGAATTCGTACACGCCACAGCAAAATGGCGTTGCGGAACGTTTCATGGCTACGGCAGCAGACGGGATTAGAACATTACTAATTGATAGTAATTTAGACCCAAAATTCTGGCCAGAGGCTTTAAAATACTTTGTATACAGCTGGAATAGAATCTGTCCAAAACTTCTGGGGAAAACGCCAGTGGCGTAGCTACATATTCAGCGCCCTGGAGCAAGCAAAGTTTGTGCGCCCTCTTGTCTCTCAAAAAAGTTCTGCGTAATTTTGTTTGGAAGTTACACACACACACATATATACATATATATATATCTGTGTGTTTGTGTAACTAGCTGACCCGCCCGGCGTTGCCCGGGCCCGTTATAATAACGTAAACAAAAATCAAGTTTGTATGATTTTATATATTCATAAATAATTCAAATGAGCATGGTTTAAGGGGTGGCCCACACCTTCGGCAGCGTCTAGTGTGTTCCCGACAAACCTCTTTCAGAACGAAACTGTGGCCTGGGTCCCCGCTACCAAAGGCAGTGTATGCCAGGAGTATTCCGTACCCGACGGAGACAATCGAAAATTGAATGAGTAAACCCTGTAGTAATCGAGCCTATAGAACCCGAGATAAGAATGCGAATCCTGGCGGTGGAACTATAATCTTTAAAACAATCATAAGCTAAGTTGAATGGACCAATTTCCGTTGAAATAGAGCCCATAACAGCCGAGAAAAGAATGCGCCGTTAATGTTCGAAAATGGTTGTAACAGAAGTCTAAGATAAACTTTCACAATGCAGAAAGTAGCTGAATAGTAAGCTAAGCTTAATTATCCATTTACCGTTGAAATCGGACATATTGAACCCGAGAAAAGAATGCACCATTAATGTTCGAAAATGTTAGTAAATGAAAAGTCCAAGACAAATTTTCATAATACAGAGCTGAATCGTAATCTAGGTTGAATTAACCAATCCCGTTGAAATCGGCCCTCTAGCATTCGAGGAAAGAATGCACCCCGAAGCAGTGGAAGGTGCTTGTTGCCTCCACCCCCTGTAAATTTAACGAATTACCTTTAGCATTAATGTGATATTTAATTTACGGAGGAAATCCCATCCCTCTAAAGTTAACCACTTACCTTTAACAGTAGCGCGAATTTTAATTCACGGCTGTAGTGAGTAAACGTAAGTTGATGCCGTAAAAGAAGATTAATATTCGAAAAATGTGGTAGCTGGAGTAAAAGAAATTTTTTAGTGGTTTCCAAAGTAGCCAGAGGACCCTAGAACTATGCTAAAGAAAATTGCAATACTATCAGATAATTTTTAATGAAACTGCAACAAGGACCCTAAGAAGGCGATTAATATTCAAAATTGGTGGTAGCTGAAGTGTGAGTAATTTTTTTTTTGTTATTCATGTAGTAGCTGGGGCACCTAAGAAATAGTTAGGGAAAAAATCCTAGTGAATGACCATTTTTATAGGGGACCAAAAGGAGCTTATTGATAATTGAGAGCAAGGCCTAAGATGAAAACACGACAAAAGGTCCTAGTACTTAGCGCTTTAGATTTTCAATTAGTCGAAATTAAGTATAGGGTATAACGTATAAGTATTAATCATTAGAAAAAAATTTCAAAGAAATGCTTTGAAAAAGAGCTCTAGAACCCAATAAAAATATGAAGGTGTTGGCTCGGGGAGAGAAGACCAAGACTCAATTTTGAAGTTATGCAATGAGAATGTAACAGAATTAGTGGGTGAAAAATGCACGGCGCACAAAAAGTTATCCTAGGGGGCTAGTGTCTGAACTGAGATGTAGAAAAGAAAAAAAAAAAGCCAAATGGAAAAAGAGCCCCAAAAACGAAGGACGGATTAAAAGGGGCGATTTATTAACAATTTAGAGCACAAAAACTTAAAGTGGCCTTGTACCAAGCCCCAAGGGTCCAGGATCTCAACTGGAATGTAGCTGGGCAAGGGCCCCAAGAAAGCGATTAATTTTAAAATTCGGTGGTAGCTGAAGTCTGAAAAATTTTTATGTTGTTCGCGTAGTAGCTGGATTTCCTTTCATGTTGTTCCAAAAAAAAAGTTATTGAATCAGACCATTTTTAAGGGAGATATAATAGGAGGTCCAAAAAAAGCCAACTGATAGTTGAGAGCAGGGCCCTAAGATGGAAACATGTTAAAAGGTTCAAGTACTTAGCGCTTTAGATCTCAATAAGTCGAAATTAAGCATAGGGTATTTATTATTCATTCGAATAAAATCTTAAAGAAGCGCGAAAAAAAAAAATGGTGGAAATTCTTAAAAAAGGGCACTAAGTGCCCAATAAAAATATGAGGGTGCAGCCCCAGGGAGAGGAGTCCAAGTCTCAATTTTAAAGTTATGCATAGATTGGTTGACAATATTAGGGTGTGGAAAATGCATGGCGCAGAAAAATTTCAAGGGGTCCAGTGTCTTAACTGGAATGTAGAAACGGAGAATAATTAAATGAGAAAAGGGCCCCCAAAACGAAGAAGATCGGATAAAAAGGGATAAGTTCTGAGCAATTCAGGGCATACAAACTGAAAGGTGCTAAGGGGGCGCCGATCATAAAAAATTAAAAATCTGGGCTCCAGGTGTATCAGGACCTGTCTTTGGACTATCCCTCATCCAAATTTTCAGACTTCTACGTGTAATATATTTCACTAGCCACCACACACAGAGCGAAACTTCCTTTTATTACTATAGACTAGCTGACCTACCGGGTGTTGCCCGGGCCCGTGATAATATTCTTAAATGAACCTGAAATTTTTATGATTTTATTTCTTAAGGCTGTTCTTAAATCCAAAGGGGCAATTTTATGACATGCATTTTAATTAATTTTTGCTCTAGAACTGGCATGTGTTGTTATTCAGAAACTTTGTAATCGAAAGACGTTTTCCGGATTTTTTGTAAACACAATAGATCTTACTGAAAATATTGTCAAAGATGGCATTTTCAACGGAATTTCCCGACGAAAGTAGAAAAAACAGTCAACGAAGGGAAAAATCTTGTCATATATCTTTAACACGATTTTGTCTGAAATACGAGCTCGATGACTGCGTGAAAAATCGATTTAAAAATTTTAAAAAAAAACAGTCCTGTTCTAACGTATATACAAAATAGCTGACCGCCGTTCTGATTATCACATTTATAGACAATATTGAAACAGTACCGTTTTCATATTAAAATGTAATTTTTAACAAAAACGAATGTTTGAATTACATTTTCTTCGCCGAAAATATTCTTTATAAATACTTTTGCACATCAAGCGCAAAAATCAATATTGTCAGAATATGACAGCCTGTTTTCCTTGATACCTATACACCCTGAAATGGTACTTACCTTTATTCCATTGGTTTTCCTTATTTCCATTCTAATACAACTACGTCACAATAACCAAGTTTTCTTTTGGTTATTTTTTCATTTATTTATTTTTCAAACTTTCATTCACGCATCGTTCATCATTTATTTCGTTACAATCGTTTTTCAAAGATCGTCTGTTTATTTCTCCAACGGCTCCGATCTCCGTACGTACCGATGTGACGTCACGCCTTTTCCCGATCGCTGATCTTTGCACCGTGTCGGAAGATACGATTTTTCGCCCTTTGGTTTTGCCGTAAGGCAGGAGGCGTTTTTCTCAACTCCGCCGGAACGGGAGGGAATGTTTTGATCGTAAGAGGGCGTGTTGGAAGCAGACGATATATGCCGATGATTTTGAAGTTGTGTGAGCTTGCTTTTTTGGAGAGCTTGTCTTTCGAGAGCTGGTCGTATTTTAGTTTGAAATTGTGTGGGTGCTTCTTGCTGTAGCGTTTTGAAGAATGCTGGTCATATTATTTTTAAACAGCTTGACATGTTGATTTTAAAAGAAGCCTGTGTTAGTTTGAAAAAGCTTGTGCTTAATTTTAAATAGCTTTATTGCGTGGCATGTTCATAAATGATGTTCGTTTTTAAACAACTTAAGGAATGAAAAAAAACTTTGCTTTTGTTGGAAGCCTGATATTTGTTGAATCTCTGGAAACCTATTCTTTTTTTTTTAAAATGTTTCAAGTGGACTTGGTTCTTCATTACTCTGGCATATATTTGAAAACATCGTTATCGGCATTGAAAAATTATTATTGTGTTGTCAAGATGGAAAGTATACCAGTGTGCTGTATTCAGCCTAAAGTTAAACCGTGAGTTCCTCTTTTTGTTTTTGTTGTATGTGAATATTGAGAACTGTTCAACCATTTAATTCATACTGTTTACTGCCATTTGTCGCTAAATTATTTCATCATTATTTATTTTTATTATATTGTTTGATAATTATTTAAGTCATGTTTTTCGTTAAATAAACGTTAGTTTTATTTCAAACCTAAATGCATCTTTACTTGTTTTACACTTTTACATTTTCTCAGTCACTATCCTGCCATGGTTACCTACAACACTTAAAGTTAAAATATATTCCACACTCTGCTACAATTTTAGCAATTCTAGACCGGTCCTGTTTCCGGACCGAGAACACGGGTTATGGGCCAGGCCTATTTTTAACCCTTGAGCGTCAGCAGTAACCATTTGGTGCAAATTGGAAGTGACAAGTGTTAACTACAGTCGGCCATACGAACTCCTAGTGAATTCTAGTCGGGGGGGCCGCACTGTAGATGTAATTTTCTTTATGAGTTTTTTTTATATTTATAAAGTAAAGATTGTAATGAATTAAAAAAAAAAAAAAAAAAAAAAAAAAAATAATTTTTTTTTTCTTGAAATTTTTCAAAGTTTTTTTTATAAGTTTTTTTGTACTGTACTGTTTATATCTGGCTCCCGGTACATTTTTTTTTACTTTGAAAAAAAACTTCTTGTCTTAAATTTTCTATTTTCTTCTGACAATGGCTAGTATTCAGGTTAGTATCAGCAAATTGAATTCGAACAACTATGGAAACTGGGCCGCTGATGTAAAGTATCTACTGCTTGATAAGAATGCCTGGGGCATTGTAAATGGAACGGAGAAAGCTCCCGACAAAACAGATGCAGCAGCAGATGAGAACCACCAATCCAGAGTCAGGTCAGCCCTTTCCATAATCTATCTGAATGTAGAACCTGAGTTCAGACGAATAATAGAAAATATTGATGACCCAAAGATAACATGGGAGAAGCTCAAAAGACATTTCCAACCGGACAACCGTTCCCGTCACATGCAGTTATTCTCTGAGGTATTGGCTTGCCGAATTGAAGCTGATGAAGCAATCGACATGTATGCAGCCCGCTTGCAGAGAATTGCAAACCAATTAACAGCGATGAATGAACCCATCAAGGAGACATATCTTTCATTTCAGCTTCTACGATGGCTCCCGAAAAGATACGACGGTTTAGTCCAGAGCATTCTCCGATGGCCTGAGGATAAATTCAAGTTCAACGACATACTGACCGAGCTGATCGCAGAGGAATCCCGCCTAAAACTACGATCCGAAGACAGAGCTGAATCTATCCAGAGCAACTTTTCTAGAACTAGACCACCTAGGAACTCTAATTACAGACGGAAGTTCCAAGGAAAGTGCCATAAGTGTGGACGAACGGGCCACGTGAAAAGAAACTGTGCCTATTCTAATCCTGAAACTTCTGGTCCCGACTCGTCTGCCGGAAATAGCTCCCGTGGCTCATCCACTTCCAGAGAGACCGTCCCTAGATCCAATCCTGTTCGCCCAAGGAACAGAGGTGCCACTTCAAAGCCTAAGTCCACTTTTAAGCCTCAACGTCACCATAGCAGCCAGGTACATTATTTAATACAATCCAATCTCAGTAAAGTAAAGGGTGATGACGACGCCTGGGTCTTTGACACGGGTGCGTCACACCATTTCTGTAAAAGTAAAGATCTCTACGTTGATTTTAAACCTCTCAGAAATCAAGAACTTGCTGTAGCCGTTGATGGCGCCACTTTCCCAATCAAAGGGACAGGCACTGTAGATTTAAAATTAAATGGGGAAAAGGTGCGTTTCGGGGACGTTATGTTTTGTCCTAGCCTGAGACGTAATCTTATATCAGGGTCTCGCCTCGATACAAAAGGGGCAAAGTTCAAAGGAGGTGAGGGGAGAGTAAAGGCTTATCGCGAAGATAGAACCCTTTTCCGTGCATTTCTTAAAAATGGCATATATTATATCCACCCTGAACCTAGTTCTAGAACCATAACTAATTCTAAACTTAAGAGTAATCTTAAAACTAAACATGTTCGATTTGAGGCATCAACCATCCAAAGGGATGACTTAAAGCTTTGGCACAGAAGACTAGGGCACATCAGTCCGTCCTTAATCGAACATACTGACAAGTGTAATGGGGTGAGGGGTCTTCCACACATCAAAAACAGGGATTTTGAGTGTGAGGTATGTAAGTTAAATAAACATAGACGCACCTCATTCAAACCTTTAAAACAAATAAGATCCAAAAAGCCACTAGAGCTCTGGCACACAGATTTATGGGGACCAACTAAAATCACTGGCAGAAATGGGGAGAAATACTTTTTAACTATTACTGACGACTTCTCCAGAAAAGTTGCAGTTTACCCATTGTGTAATAAGACACAGGTCTTCAAAGTTTTCACAAACCATGTCAAAAGAGCCGAGCGGTTTTTGGATACCAAACTTAAAAGTGTTCGCAGTGATAATGGGAGGGAATTCTCAAATGAAGCTTTTAAGAATTACTTTGAAACAAATGGGATAAAACACGAATTCACAAATATCTATTCTCCGGAACAAGATGGAGTTTCGGAACGTCTTAATCAAACGCTAGTAGATGGAGCTAGATCAATTCTGAATGAGAGTAAGATGAACCTGAAGTTCTGGCCTGAGGCCATTCTCTACTATGCTTACACACTGAATCGTGTTTGCCACAAGTCCCAAACCAAAACTCCTTTTGAATATTACTGTGGAAATAAACCTTCTATTCGTCACTTGCGTCCATTTGGATCAATTGTATATGTAGGGGTACCTAGACAACTCAGGGGATCCAAGTTTGAGGCGAAAGCCAAAAAGGGAATACTGGTGGGGTATGCAATGTCCACAAAGGGATACAGAGTGTGGCTTCCTGATGGGAATAAAATAATTGAAACCATCAATGTCAGATTTAGTAACAAAGCAACTCTGCCCAAAGATTGGCAAACCCACAGTGAACCAGGTCCTACTTATTCCATAGGAACAGACCCTTTCGATGTTGCAGAAGAGCGCAACGGAAGCGGTCTGGGTCCCACTTACATTATAGGTACACAACATCCTGAAATCAATCCTTTTAGAGAATTACAGCCTGATAAACCACCTTCTGCCGTTTCTGAGCCAGACCAGTCTCACTCTGATGATCCCGCCTCCAGTCGCACATCTCTGGATGAAAGTGACGAGGAGAGCGAGAGGTGTTCACGAAGTTTAAGAGATGCGGCATGGTTTAGAAAGGCAGTACGACGTCGTGGCGATAAACGTACGGACATATATTATTATGAGGTTGGTGAAACAAAAAGGTTGAGATCACTCAGAGAAGTTAGAGAGTATTGTCAAAAACATGGTATTAGATTTGATGCAAGATGGTTTAGTTTTAAAGGAAAGAATACGTATGAGGGGTTAGTTGACACTACTAACGTAAGCTATAATTCTAGTCCTAGCCAAACACCACCATACGCTTCCATATCTTCTATATTTGATCCAAATACTACATCTTCACCTGGACCTAGTAGTAACGCAGACATATGACTAGACACCGTACCAAACACTTACAAACAGGCTCTTAAATCCCCTCAATGGGAGTTCTGGAAACAAGCCATGAAAGAGGAGTTAGATGTCATTAATGACAGGAAAGTTTGGAATCTAACTGCCTTACCAAATAATGTAGAACCTCTGGGGTGTAGATGGGTGTTCACTCTGAAGCGTGATGACAGGGGCCAGATAGCCAGGTATAAAGCACGATTAGTTGCACAAGGATATAAGCAGGTTAAAGGGGAAACCTACGACGAGACTTTCTCGCCTGTGGTCAATTTTAGCTTAATCCGTTTCTTTTTCGCGGCTCTGGTGACCTGTCATGGTTGGATACACACACAATGTGACGTAAAGGGGGCATATTTATATGCACCTCTTACTGACACAGTCTACATTAAGCAACCTCCAGGGTTTGAGGTCAAGGGGAAGGAACACCTAGTTTGTAAGCTTCAGAGGGCACTCTATGGGCTCCATCAGAGTGGTCGTGTCTGGTTCTATGAGCTGCACAAGGTCCTAATATCTCTTGGTTTTGTTAAATTAAATTGGTGCAATTGTGTATATACTCTGCTTGATCACATTGTTGATGATTTTGTAATTTTGAGTAAGCATCAGGATAATATTAACAAGGTTTTAATTTTGTTGAACAAACATTTTGACATAAAGGTTTTGGGTAAAACAAGAAAATTACTTGGGGTAGAGTTCGAGGAAGATAGAGAGGGTGTTGTCTCAATTCATCAGATTGGATATATCAACGAGGTATGTTCACGTTTTCAACAGTACAACATACCTATCTCCTCACTCCCAATAAGTAAGGGCATGGTGTACACGAAATTGCAATGTCCCCAAACCGATTCTGAAATGCAAGAGATGCACAGGTATCCATACAGAAATGTTTTAGGCTGTCTCGCATTCCTCACTAGTAGAACTCGCCCAGACATCGCATATGCGGTGAATATTTTTAGCCAATTCCAGAGCAATCCTGGTATTGCCCACTGGATTGGCCTCTTGAAACTACTGGGTTATGTCCAAAGCACTCAACATTACAAATTACGTTTACCTTGTCAGAAAATCAATTTGATCACGTATACCGATGCCGATTTTGCTGCAAATCGGGACGACAGGACGTCCATGGGGGGTCAACTTTTATTGCTGGATAGAGCTCCAATAATGTGGAGAGCCTTTAAACAGAAAACTATCAGCCTGTCTACAATGGAGTCAGAATTCGTTGCCCTTACCGAAGCAACGAAAGAGCTTTTATGGTTTAGTAGAATTATAACAGAATGTTATAACAAACACATTTTTACCGACCAACAAACTAAACCCACTCTATTAGTAGACAATATGGCAGCCATTGACTTCATAAAATCTCCCATTGAAAACTACCGTACCAAGCATATAGACGTTAAATTATTTTTCGTTCGTGATCTTTTAAACCAAGAGGTATTCAATGTTAAGCACGTAGCTAGTAAATCCAATCTTTTGGATATTTTTACAAAACCATTTACTAAGTATGATTTAAACAAGTTCATTGAGGTAATTTTTAATTTAAAGTCTAAATAATTCTGTATGATATTTTCTTTCAAAAAAAAAAAAAAAAACCTCCTCCTTTGAACTTAAACCAAGTATTTTTGAAAATGCTTGTATAAATGTTTTTGATGGTTAAACTGTTAAAGTTTAACATTTTTGTATACTGAAACTTCAAAGTTTCAGAAACATGTCTTTTTATATTGTTTGAATCTTATGTATATACACTTGTTTTCATTACTATTGCACCGTACTTATACACTTGTTGATGTTCTTGTTTTTCAGTATAAAGTACAGTGATGTTTTATTACCCTCATTTCCAATGGCGCGGACAATTTAATTCCCGCTGGAATGTGGTCGGACCTCACGTTGGTTCATCCTCCGGGACCCGAGCAGCCTCAGGAAGCGACTCGCGAGGTGCCCTTGTAAATAGCCAGAGTGGTCTGCAGGGGGTAGCGGCCTTCGTGAGTGTTCTGGCCACAGGAAGGCCTCTCGCGGGCATTTTTATTTTATTTCAGTAAGTCCCTCGTTATGATTACTGGAACTGCCACTTTTGTCCCGTCCGTGCTATTGGAAATCGAGCCGTAATCTTTGTTTTATCCATATTGCATTTTTTCATTATGCAGTGTATTTTTATGAAAATACCTTTCTGGTTGTGTATTACATAAGTATTCAATATAAGTAATTTTTATAAGTTATATAGTAGTTAATACAATACTTGTTAAGTGAGCTCACTATATAAAAATAGTATTAGTATATATATATATTAGTTTTGTTCAATATGTATATGAATAAGTATTCTCACTATAGCTAAGTAAAATGTGTCATTTGAAAATGTGTTCTCTTGAAAAATCAAAGTGCATTTGAATATTTCAAATCTTGAAAATGAAATTGTCCTAAGTGAAAATATTTACAATTGTCTACATAAAAATGTAAATTACCTGAATTTCGTTATCAACTAAAATAGCGGTAAAGTAGTCACGTTTTTGACGTGATGAGGTATTATGTAACAAAATCGAAAAAGGAACTTTTTCTTCAAAATGAACTTTTGCGTTGAAAAGGACTTTTGAACTTTTAACTTTAAGGTTACCAAGAGGGTTATCGTTGAATAACTCATGTGTTAAAGCGTTCCTCAAAGTAATGAGGATTCTGTAGTTATTTTTGATATATGTATTAAATTTGTATAAAATGTGTATATTTTTGAAATGTATTGTTATGGATATAAGTATATCTATTTTTTTAATTGTATTTGCATAATGTGTATATCATACTATCAGATGTTGATAGTTAGTTTTGAATTAATAGGTATAGGAATTTTTTTATTTATCCATTTCCAGTCTTTCAGTATAAGTGTCAAGGAGGGGGGCAATTGTCAGAATATGACAGCCTGTTTTCCTTGATACCTATACACCCTGAAATGGTACTTACCTTTATTCCATTGGTTTTCCTTATTTCCATTCTAATACAACTACGTCACAATAACCAAGTTTTCTTTTGGTTATTTTTTCATTTATTTATTTTTCAAACTTTCATTCACGCATCGTTCATCATTTATTTCGTTACAATCGTTTTTCAAAGATCGTCTGTTTATTTCTCCAACGGCTCCGATCTCCGTACGTACCGATGTGACGTCACGCCTTTTCCCGATCGCTGATCTTTGCACCGTGTCGGAAGATACGATTTTTCGCCCTTTGGTTTTGCCGTAAGGCAGGAGGCGTTTTTCTCAACTCCGCCGGAACGGGAGGGAATGTTTTGATCGTAAGAGGGCGTGTTGGAAGCAGACGATATATGCCGATGATTTTGAAGTTGTGTGAGCTTGCTTTTTTGGAGAGCTTGTCTTTCGAGAGCTGGTCGTATTTTAGTTTGAAATTGTGTGGGTGCTTCTTGCTGTAGCGTTTTGAAGAATGCTGGTCATATCATTTTTAAACAGCTTGACATGTTGATTTTAAAAGAAGCCTGTGTTAGTTTGAAAAAGCTTGTGCTTAATTTTAAATAGCTTTATTGCGTGGCATGTTCATAAATGATGTTCGTTTTTAAACAACTTAAGGAATGAAAAAAAACTTTGCTTTTGTTGGAAGCCTGATATTTGTTGAATCTCTGGAAACCTATTCTTTTTTTTTTTAAATGTTTCAAGTGGACTTGGTTCTTCATTACTCTGGCATATATTTGAAAACATCGTTATCGGCATTGAAAAATTATTATTGTGTTGTCAAGATGGAAAGTATACCAGTGTGCTGTATTCAGCCTAAAGTTAAACCGTGAGTTCCTCTTTTTGTTTTTGTTGTATGTGAATATTGAGAACTGTTCAACCATTTAATTCATACTGTTTACTGCCATTTGTCGCTAAATTATTTCATCATTATTTATTTTTATTATATTGTTTGATAATTATTTAAGTCATGTTTTTCGTTAAATAAACGTTAGTTTTATTTCAAACCTAAATGCATCTTTACTTGTTTTACACTTTTACATTTTCTCAGTCACTATCCCGCCATGGTTACCTACAACACTTAAAGTTAAAATATATTCCACACTCTGCTACAATTTTAGCAATTCTAGACCGGTCCTGTTTCCGGACCGAGAACAAATATAATACACGTATATATAGGGGAAATTACAATCACAGCATTGTACGAATGCACGAAGCCTACACATTTCAAACAAATACTTGATAAATGATTTTACAAAAAAAAAACTAAATAAAATAAAATACGTATATATATATTTAAAGAGAGGCCGCGCTGTTTGGTACCAGATAGGCTGGGAATTCTTGGGGCAGACCATGTCACTATTGGTCACAAAGAAAATTACAGAACATACACATTAGGTTTTAAAAGATTTAAATGGTCCTCTGAAGCAAAGAAACTTTCAAGAAAAAAAATCAATTCTTCTGCCTTGCAAAGAGAAATAAAAATCATTAATAAAAAATGATTCAAAAAAGTGATTTTTTTAAAAAAAAATTATTAAATGATTTAAGACTTTTCATATGTAATGCGTATAGCAAATTTTAAAACTATTAGCTTCACCTAAGGGAGGGAGCAGCTTTACCTGGTTTAGGGCGCACAGACCTGCAGGTCGGTTGCCCGGCGGGCCAGTCAGCCTTATTTAATCCTAAAATTATGCGATTAAATAAGGTTTAATGCGGAAAAATACTGTTACCAAAAAGTGGTGTAATTTTGCATAGGCTATAATCAGGCCCTAAGGAACACTGAATTGGGTACTTAACTTTTTCTCTCTTTTTGAAGCTTATCGATTCTGCAACATTTGCAATATTTTCAAAATCTCAAAAACAATACTCACAAAATTTAAGTTACTGCTTCCCCTTACCCGCATCCCCCCCCACCCCTCCCGTCTAAATTTTGTCGCCGTGAGCTGATGTGGAATATGTTTAAATCCAGCTCTTATTATTGTTTTGTAATCTGTATCAATGCATGTTTAGTTTCCACAAAACAAACAAAAAAAAAACCCTTCAAAATTTTTGTTTTCTTGGATTTCGTCTGTAAAATGGTCAATAATTTTCTTCAACTTGTCAGACTATTTTTTCCAAATCGTAAAATAATTATCGTAAATTACTACTGTTACATCGTACATATAGGTTTCTCAGCGGTGAATTCTTTGGCTACCATTATTTCCGCACAGTAATCATCATGATAAATTTCAAAAACATTTTTAATAGAAATGTACAGAAAGATTATTTTTTGGAAATAGTGGTAGCCGCAGTAAAGTGACCGATGAGAGCCCTGTTAAATAAGTTTTGATTACTTTAAGATCTGAAAATCTTCAACGGTCGTCTCCAGAAAAGTTACAGAAAATGATCAGGCATGCTGAAACGCTGTTGGAGAAGTTACTTGAGGCTGCAATATGGTGGTATGAATTAAAATTAAAACTTCCTGAATAGAAGTCATTTCTTTCAACTGTGTATGAAAACATATTTTAAATCGAAATAGTTGAGATTAAACACAAGGTAAAATATCATAGGAATTCGCTGATTATAACAAGATTCATCTATAATGTATGATTAATAATGAAAAAAAAAATACAAATATTTTAAGACATCTTTATTTCGCTTTTTCTAATTTTGCGCCCTTAGGATTCGTGCGCCTGGAGCAGTCTGCTCCAACTGCTCCACGGTAGCTACGCCCTTGGAAAACGCCTTTCGAACTTTATGGTAATAGAAAGCCATCTGTCCGGCATTTAAAGCCGTTTGGTACGGAAGCATATGTTAAAATTCCAAAGCAAAGGTCGTGGAAACTGGAAGCACGTGCCAGAAAGGGATTTTTGGTAGGGTACGCATTTCGTACACGGGGTTATAGAATTTGGATACCAGAAACAGATGATATTGTTGAATCTTCAAATGTGTATTTTAATGAATGTACGACTGGGGTAAGACGCAGTGTAGCTGTACTGGGCACCGATGATTATGCCCTCTTCCCTCCCAAAGCTGAGGTTAATCGAGATGTTGCCGTTGAAGATGAACCTGAGGCTATCCCAGGTCCTTCCGGCAGTTCTCAAGATTACCCGCTTGGGAGGGGGGAGGACAAGGATTCGGGGTCCAGTGACACTATTCAGCCAACTATTCTTAAAGATGTTTGTTGGCTTAGAAAACCTGTCATGCGTAGAAAAAAAGATCGTATAGACATCTATTACTATGAAATGGGTAAAAACGACAGGTTACGTTCTTTAAATGAAGTAAAGAAATACTGTGAAGAAAACAATATTCTATTTAAGCCTGAAATTTTTGATTTTACTCAGGCCAATTCTTATTCTGGTATAGTCCCCATTCCTGAAGAATCCTCTCCTTCTGATAGTGAAGATGACAATTCTAACGAGTCTAGTTTTTCACATATATCCGCATGACTAGCTAACAATAGTGAAACTCCCAGAACATTTAAGCAGGCATGCAGATCAGAACAGAGCTCGATCTGGTGGGAAGCAATGAAGCTCGAAATGAAGGTTATGAGAGACCGTGGAGTTTGGCATTTGGAAGAATTACCGATACATGTCACTCCAGTAGGTTGCCGGTGGGTTTACACGACGAAACGGGATGAATTTGGACGGATCGCCAGGCACAAGGCTAGACTTGTTGCCCAAGGGTTCAAACAAATAAAGGGAGAGTCCTACGAAGAGACTTTTAGCCCTGTTGTGAACTTTGGCGTTATCCGATTCTTTTTCTCCCTTCTTGTTTCGTGTAGCGGGTGGTCACACACTCAGTGTGACGTGACCTGCGCCTACCTGTATGCACCACTGAGTGAGGATGTGTATATGAACCAACCTCCCGGATTCTCAGAGCCTGGAAAAGAGCATTTATATTGCAAACTAGATCGCGCTTTGTATGGTTTACATCAAAGTGGGAGAGAGTGGTTCATGGAAATTCATAAAGCTCTACTACAGATTGGTTTTAAGAAATTTTCAACATGTAATTGTGTTTATATTTTTAATTCTAATATTTTATTACTATTGTATGTGGACGACATAGTGATCTTTGGAAAAACTCAAAAGCTTATAGATAACATCTTAAAGAAATTAAAAGAAAGATTTGATATAAAGGAACTGGGTAGAACTAGAAAGCTATTAGGTGTTGAATTTGAAGATACTTAATCAGGAGTTATCATACACCAGCAAAACTACATTCAAGATGTATGTAATAGATTTAGTTCTTTTAAAATTCCAGTCTCATCATTACCTATAAGTAAAGGCATTATTTTTTCAAGATCCAGTTGTCCAGTATCCGATCATGACATTCAGGAAATGTCCCGTTTTCCTTAGCGTAATTTATTGGGTTGTCTTTCTTTTGTTGCGAACCGTACTCGACCCGACATTTGCTATGCCGTGAATTTACTGAGCCAGTTTCAGGCAAACCCAGGTATAGTCCATTGGGATGGGTTGCTACGATTGCTAGGATATTTAAAATCTACTATGCATTTTAAGCTGAAACTCTCGTGCAGATCTAACGATCTCACAATCTTTACTGATGCCGACTTTGCGGCTAACCGCGACGATCGGACCTCGGTTGGCGGTCAAATAGTCATGCTTGACGAGGCTCCCGTCGATTGGCGCACTTTTAAAGAAAAGTGCGTCTCGTTATCGACCATGGAGTCTGAATTCGTCGCAATGACTGAGGCCGTCAAGAACCTGGTCTGGTTTGACCGGATACGTCGCGAGTGTGCACAGGAGGGGATCGTACCTGTACTGGGGAGGACAGCTGAGATGAAAGCAGATAATCAAGCAGCAATAGATTTTGTTAAATCTCCTGTGGAAAATTACAAATCCAAGCATATTGACGTTAAGCTGTTTTTTATTCGGGATTTGTTTAATAGGGGGGAATTTTTGCTCAGTCACGTGCATAGCAGATCAAACCTGGCGGACATTTTTACCAAGCCATTATCCAAAAATGAGATTTTGAGTTTTATAAAGCTTCTGTTCATGATGGAAAGTACTTATTAGATTTTCATATAGTTCATCTCATTTCCATATATAAATTTTTCATATCATATATAAATTTTTTCATACATCGTACCCATGTTTATGCTGGTGAATTTTGTTGAATCCTTTTAAGCTTTTTGTTGTTACACTGTACCTAAATGTTGTTAAATTCAGTTTAAAGGATAAGTGTAAACGATTGCTATTTTGATTCCTGTTCATTTGCCAGTATATATTCTTTTTCATGCGTTACCAGCTATCTTGACCATTGTCTAAGTTTAATTGGTTAGAGTTTTAAAAAAAAAACTTAAAATCAACCATAAATATATCTTAGTTAAAGGGTTTCTTTCTTATAAAACAGCTTTTAAATATTTAAAGAAATCTTATTTTAAACTGTTTGTATCTGTGCTTATACAATGAATTTTCTTATGCATATCATTAATTTGTGTTTATCTATTCTAGGCATCTAGAGCGACACCCAATCTATGTGTATGTATGATCCCTGCTAGCGGGAGACTAAAAGTGGTATAAATGTGCCCTTAATTCATTCTCAATGGATTTGTACGTTAGTTTGTTGAAAGAGCCGTCGTTTTTGTTGCTTGAGCCTAGATGCCTGGATCTCAACTTCTCATAATTGCTTAAAATTTTATCTATATGAATTGTTTAAAATTGTAATAAAAATATTTTTCAATTGTAACTATTGTGATCAAGACATCTTGGAGAGCTGGTGATAACGTTTCCAAATTGGAAACTTATATTTTTGAAATGGTACGTCATCATTTTCATTTTAGTAATTTAAATTGTATGAGAATTTTGCACTTTTTTAAAGTTAATTTCTTTGTTAGGCTCCTGTTAATCTTCAGTTTGAGATACGTATACCTCTGTCTTTAGGCAAAGAAGATCTGTTATTAGCCAACAAATTGTTTTGAAGAGTTAATTGATTTTTCTCGTTTAGCAAATTCTCTATACATTTTCACTTAAACTTTAAAATTTAATTTAACTTGTTCTTTTATGAACTTTCATCATTTAAATTTTTTTTTTTAGTCATTTGTTAAAATTGTTAAATTGTTAGTTCATGTTCGAAGTATATTTAAAAACTTCGTTTAAAGTTTTTTTGACTTCTACTTTTTTGAAGTTCAAGTTTTTCAACTTTTCAGTTATTGGAGTTGTTTCACGTTTTGGGTTCAGAAATGAACTAGATGTATTTCTTCAAGTTTTTATTTTGAAGCAATCTTAACTTTTCAAATTTAAAATGTTTTACCTTTCAAATTTTCACCTTTTTTAAAAAAAAGTTAAATTTTTTTTTGTTCGTCAAATAGTTTTGGTGAGTTGGGTTGAATGGTGATATCTATGGATTTTTCAATCCTTTGCTCTCTGAGTTAACTTTTTTTTATAGTTATCTCTTTATTTAAAGAGGCAATGAGAGGGATACCAAACACTGGTTTTCTCATCGCCTCCTATTTCCTATTTATCATAATTTCATACCACAATCATCTTTTTTATTTACAAATTCATATTTTATTTTTTATTTATTACTTCATTATAATAGCTCATAATATCAGTAATAAATGTTTCTAAAACTTAACTTACCTTTTTACTTCATTTCCGGACTGTATCTATCAGTTTTACATAATGTATTAGTCCTGTAACGTCAATAGCTATCTCTATCTTTTTCCGTTCACGGACTCCATTTTCTTTGCAACCTGCATCGGCAAAACCACATTTTAAAGTGATTACGTATTTCCGTAACGATATTTTTCCCGCCAGATGGCGACTGACAATATCGTATCTATTATCGAATCTATCATCGAATCTAGCTTTTGCATCGATTCGATGCCGTTCTGTGATTGGTCCGTTTCGTGGTCTCTGCTCCGAAACGTCAATTTCAATCCTAGCCATTTCATATAAATAACTGATCCGGACATCGTTAGTTTGCATTTTTATCTTCCTTTAAATGGAAGTAACTTTTCTTGACACTGAATGTTGGCTGGTCCAACATTCTGGAAGTATTGATTAACATACTTATTATTTTATTTTAACTATGAGTTTATTTTTAAATGGTTGTAAATCTTAAAGTAATGTCTGAAAAATATGTCTTCAAGCCTTCTGCAAACCGCCATTGTTATGGCGTGTCGTTATGTGTACAAGAACCACTGCTGTGTTAATCTTCATATTGATTATTTGCTGTATCTTCATCTAGTGTCATCGAAGTGAAATAAACGTTTTTCGTTAACTTTACTATTATGCATTTTGTTTTATTATCCTAGTTAAGAGATCGTTTTTCATATATGCTCATTTAAATATTTCACTTCCAATACGTCCTATTTACCAGCCTTTACCTCCACTGGGTTTTTCTGCATGTTTAAATAGACTGTTACGTATATAAACCACACAGGTTATATTACGTCCAAGAATATGGTGTGCAAAATCGCACGATTTGCACACGGAAAAGGAGAGTCCTGCATAAAGAAAAATGCTGTGCAGTATTCCCCCGTGTAAATTCTTCCACAGACCTATGATCCTTTTGCGAGTATATTTTGAAATTTCTTGGAAGTCCGCAAATTTTTTTTTTCTTTTATGGAATTTCCCCGAATTAATTCGTGAATCAATCGCGGAAAAAATTGAGAATTTCTTCAAATGATCGTGAAAAATTTTGGGTATTTCGTCAAATGTCTCAGAAACAAATAGTGATTATCTTCAATTGGTCGTTGAATAAAATCCCTAATTACGTAAAGATTTCAGAAAGAAATTGCGAATTTCGTCAAAAAATTGCGCAAAATATCACGAATTTCGGTAAACTATCGAGGGAAAAATATTGCAAATTTCGTCAAAAGGTCGCGGAAGCGAGTAGTGAATTTTGTGAATTGGTCGCGAAAATATATTGAAAATTTTGCCGATCGGTTGCGATAAACTGTCGCTAATTTCAACAAATGACCCTGTAAAAATATTAATTTCGTCAATTGGTCGCAAAAGAAAATAAATGTCGTCAAAGGATCTTGGTAGTAATGTGAATTTTATCAAAATATCGCGGTAACAAAACATAAATTTCACCGAAAGACCGTGGAAAAAAAAAAAAAGAAGAAAACACTTATTTCGTCAAAGGATCGTAGTAAAAAACGCAAAATTCGTTAAAGGATCGCGGTAAAAAATGCGAATTTCGTCAAAAGTTCGTGGTAAATAGTGCGGATTTCTACAAGGAATTGTGATAGAAAAATGTGAATTACGTTTTTTTTTGTTTTTTTTTTTTAAATTGTGAATATCCTGAAATAATCGCGGGAAAAAAAATCGCGCATTTCATCAAAATTTACTGCACTGGGCTAAAAAATTGGAACCAGGCTCCTTTTACAAATGTAAAAAAAAGAAGAAAAAAAAAAGCTTCAAAATGAGAAGAAACTGTAAAAATTTTTAGAGGAAAAAAATTACTATATTGAGTTTTTGAAAGACTGAAACCTTATTCCTTTTACGAATGTCAAAAGATGGCTGCGAACACGAAAAACCAACCAACCAACCTCCAGATTAATTTTAATTTTGTGTGCTACGATTTCTCATTTTCAAAGGTTGGCAGGTCTGTGCACATGCATGCAAAGATTTAAAAAAAAAAAAAATCATATGAAAAGGGCCAGACAAATATAATACAAATTTAGAAAAATTTCAGTGATATAGTGAGCAGAATTTCAATTGCTTTCTAACACTAGCTAGATGACAAGGGATTTTCGACAAATTGTCATTTATAATACTGATGTTTTTATCATTGGAAGAACCATCAGAACCAGTCCATCGTCCATTCCAACAGCAACAGAAAGAATTATCAAAAGCGAAGCATCTATTCAAAAGCTATGCATGGACATATGTTAAATACACATTCCTTTGTTGAAAGTCTTTTAATAAGAAATGAAAATCTGTGAAAAATCCCTATTATGAAGCTACTTTTAGAAAACATTTAAAATTCAATTCACTATATCACCAATATATTTCTGAATTTGTATGATATTTAACTGGTCTTTTTATATGAGTTGACAACTAATTATTTGGAAGAGAAAAAAAAAATTCTTTTGCGTACATGCAGTTAAAAATGATTTCATACAAGTGATCATATTGCATCGAATATTTAATATATTTATAATCTAATTGCATTCTTTCTAATGCACTTTGTCAAATTTCCTAAAATTGCCGTTAAATTTGGGTGAAAACACTGCATGCTATAAACAAAAAACATGTAGAATTTTTTTGAATTTTTAAAAGAACCTTTATACCTCCATAAATATATATATGCACTATTCTTACACAAATGAACTCAAATGTTATACAAGATGACTCACCTAATCACCAGTTACAGATCATTATGAGCATTTTATTTTACAGGGCAATCAAATATTTTACTTACAAATTTGTTGTTGGTGTTCTAATTGCCTTCATGACCAAGCCTTCATTGAAAAATATGAGATTAAACATGTTCTTTTTAAAAATTGAAAGTGTTCAGTGACTTCTGGTCATTTAATGTATATAAAGTATAGTGCAAATACTTTTCTTAATATCACTTATATAAAAGTCAGCATTTGAATCTACATGTGAAATAACAGCATGTAATAAATTAAATGTTTACAAAATAGATTAGTAAGCAATAAAAGTTTGATTTAAATATATTCAATTTAAATTAAGAATAAAAATATTATTAATAAATAAACATTTACTTTGCTTTAGAATACAATAAATTATAAAAATAGATCTAACAATTAATCTAGATTAGATGCAGAAAATTAATTATACCTATTGATGTTCAGTGTTGATATTAGAAGTCAGATAGCGATAGGCTAAAGTTTTAGGATATGGACTCGAAATGATCCATAAGAAAACTTCATTGGTTTGGCCTGCTATAAAAACTAAAAGGAAGGTCCAGACCTGACCTGTTATAAAGGATAAAGGTTCATGCAGAGTCTAACCCTGTGTCTACCCTCCTTAAAAAAAAGAGGGGGGGGGGGATTTTGTGATCTGCCTTGGCCCATTCAAAAGCCAATTAAATTAATTTCAACTCAATGTATACAAAGAAAAGAAAAGAAAAAAAAAAAAAAAAAAAAAAGAAAGAAAAACATTTCTTTACAAACATTGTTCTATAATTATCCTGGGAGCAGCCCAAATATTAAGGAAGAAAATTTATCAAATCTGGCAGGACTCTGGTTTTAGGAGAGACCCAAGCAAACCTTGTCTAGTTGATAGCCCAGTATCAGAATTTTCTGTGTCAATCTGCAGCAATCAAAATTTATCTATGATTCAATAATGCTGGACCAAAACTACTATCAGAAGAAATAACAGTAATGCATAAAATAAAAGTTTGCATTTACAAAAAAGATGCAATACATTTAGAGATTGCAATACCTTTAGATAAATTTTAGAATTATTTTTTAAAAGTTGTTAGATTAATCTGCAAGGTATGGAATAAATTGCAGAGACTGCTGCTATGCTGCATTTTGTTTAATAGGACAACTCTTGGGAAAATTATAGTCTGTTATAACCAACATTGAAAAATATAAGAATGTGTATATGTTACCGTTAAAGCGTATAATCTGTTATTTCATAAACTACCTAGTTATTTTATGAAATAACTAACCAGGTCCGTTAAAGTGTATAAAATTGTTGAATTTTACGATTTAACTAGTTATTTTATAGAATAACGATTGTCTAACCGTTAAAGTACTAAAGACGGCACACGAAAGCCGTTTGAACCGATTATAGCTGGTTTTAGTCAATTTTGAATCGGTTATGGCTGTTTCACAGTAAGAGTTTATGCTGAATTTCTTAGACCTCTTCCTCGTTGCTAAATGTCTTTCAGAGTGCATGTTTTGTCGATATGTGTATTGAACTTGCATAATTTTTTTAAGCGGTGTATTTATGTTAGCGTTTTTCATTTGGGATTATTCTCAAAGATTTTTTTAAACAATGAGTTCTACAGGTATGAAAGATCAATCGGCAAATAAGAAAAACTTAACGCAAGAGCGGTTGGAATTCTTGTTAAAAAAGTGTGAAACAAAACAAAAAAAACCCCCAAAGCTATACTTACTCGTGATTGCAGAAGTAAGCACTGTGTGATAATAAAAAGTGTGCCTGTATCCAAAATAATCTGCAATGCAATTCTAAGTGTCATCACAGCGATCCTTGATCTTATTAATAATGGAAAATAAAATAAAATGACGGTATTCCGTAAATTTTAAATTAAAATGCTCTTCCATTATTAATTTTTGAAAAGTTTATGAAGTGTTGCTATTAAATAACAGTTATTCCTACCAGCATGTCATTTTTTAATAATATTTAAAATTATTATTATTATTATTATTGTTGTTGTTGTATTTTCTTTTGTAAGCATTATTTATAGTTTCGTTTTGGATAAAATCTTTGTAATATGTTTTAAAAAGTGTAAATGTTTTTGCCAATAGGGCAAAATACCTAATAATTATGTAATTGAAATTTATAAAAAATTAAATATAACTATTGCCACACTGCATTCTGTTATGTTGCATTACAGTTTTACTAATATAAAAATAATATTATATTATATATTGTGTTTTTATATATTACTTAATAATTCATCTATTAATAATTTGAATGTAGTTTTTGAATGACTAACAATTTATCATCAGTTAATTTCAAAACAACGGATTTATTTTAATGTCTAAATGATTATTTTAAACTTTAACGGTTAGGCAATCGTTATTCTATAAAGTAACTAGTTAATCCATAGAATCCAATAATTTTATACGCTTTAACGGACTTGGCTAGTTATTTCATGAAATAACTAGGTATTTTATGAAATAACTGAATTTTACACTTTAACGGTAACATATACATTTTCCAGATTAAAACATCTTCCAGCAAGGCACACTTTCTTCTAACTTATACAATTTAGGAGTTTTTAGTATTGTCTCAAAACTCACATAGAACAAATTAACAGTCTTAGGGTAAATTTTATACATGCATCATATAAACAAATTAATGCTGAATTTATACATGAATCATTAAAATCAGAATTAAAATTAACCTGTTTGCTGTGGAATATTTTGAATTTCCTCTTTGTGAACTGTTGGGACTACAGAACAATACAGTTCACATATACATCTGGCAACATAGTATAAACGAGGTGCATGAGCTGGTCCAATATTTTTAGCCTCTTCTTTTACTTCATTAAGCAGTTTCACCAATTCTTTCATGGAAACACTGTTAAACATAAATTAATTTTATGTTAATAAAATATGCCAAATATAAATATTTACAAACCATAATTTCAAGCAAACAGCAAAAAAAAATTTTCTTTAGTAAAAGAAATTAAGTTTATTTTTTTAGTTTTTTAACAAATAATTTAATTAAAATTTAATATTACGGATAGAAAATATCAACTACCCTAATTTCCTGCCTATAATCCACAGGTGTCAATTTCATGATATTTTGGGAAAAAAACATTGTATAATGTGCAGCGGCATATAATCCGCATAATGAAATTTTCACTTAAAAAAAAAATTCCCAAGATCCACAGGACTAACATTGAGCCACAAGGGAAAAAGTATTGAATCTAGTGTAAAATATTTTCATTTTTAACGTTTGTATTTAATATACTACTTGATAAATAAATAAATAAAAAATAGAAAATTCAGCACAAAGATATATGCATTCTATTAAGTACACACAATTAAGAATAAATTTGGAAGGATTACATTACTACTTAGAATAAAAATTATAATTAAATAAGTTAATTACATAAAATTAATTACATATGTTTAAATGAAATTTAAATTCCTCAAACTACTTTTTTTCATCTTATTTTTATTTTAATATAATTTGGCCTTAATGAGTCTATATGATATGCTTTTAACATCTGCAGCGATGGCGCCATCTACCGAACGAGAAAAATATTGAAAATTAAGCAAGCATTATCCCAGAATACACTAATATTATATTTCCTGATAAAAAATAAATAAAAAACATATGAAATGAAAAGATGTTTTAGTTTAATCAAACGTCTTCATATAAAAATTAACACAGATTTAATAAGATGCATTGTTTTTAATGTTTATTCAAAAATTATAATAATGAAAATAGAAACTTACCCATTATGTTACATCACAAACTTGTACGGCAAAAATATAAACAATACGTAATAATTTATTATATAGACGTAAAAAATGGGATACTCTTATATTAGATGTAAATTTCCAACTGGGCGAAAAACGTCCGGACCAGGATTCGAACCCGGGACCTCCTGGCTGAAGCCGCCAGTGCTCTGCCATCTGAGCTATCCCGGACGATTCTGGTCGAACTTTTTCACCCAGCTAACCTTGATGATTACAGCATCTCGTCTGAAACCTGGTTCAGCTCAACAGAATAAATCTCAGGTAATGGAACTCCAGAAATCGCTGGATACGAAATTACACTAGATTAATTTTAACACAATTGTGTTAAAATTAATCTAGGATACTCTTAAATAATTTAATTAAATCCATCAAAACCAGAAGAAACAGAATCTGAAAGGGATTATTCTCATCACCCGGTGAATATGAATCAGGTAGTGCCATTTGTTGATTCTTAAGAAAGATATTTGTAAATTTGCGTAAAAAAATTATATTTATTGACATTTAGGAAGGTATCGCATAAGAAAAAAACTCACAGATAATCCGCGGCAGCGTATAATCAGCATTACAAGGAAAATAAAGTTTTTTAATGTATAATCCTCGAATTATAGGCAGGAAATTAAGGTATTTGGTAATATTTAATTTTTATACATAATTTTGGTATATTTTTTATCAATAAATCTTTATCTATATTTTTTGCAATATATTTCTCATACTAGTATCCTTCTATATATAAAAAAAGTAATGATTTGGAAATGGACCAATGAAAATCTGCATAGATATTCCTGGTAGATCGGCATCCATTTTGAATGCTTAAGCATCGTCTTTCTTCGTTAATATTAAAAAAACTGTTGCATACAAAAATATGAAAATCGGTGGTATTATAGAGAAATAATTATTAAGACTTTTATAATAATTAAACAAAAACCTAATTTACAGAACAAATTAAAAAAACAAAATTTATTTCCTAAATTGTTTAAGCCCGAGAAGGGGCAGATATTAAGATATTTCATTCAATTCGTTCTACATTTAATGTTAAATTTTTGTAACAAATAAGTTAAACCAATTGAACATTAAAAAATAAAAATGAAATTCATACAATATAATACTTTAAACACCTATATACTTAGATTCCGTTCAAATGAAATAGAAATAAATCTTCGACTTTTTTAAAGTTTTGTATTTTGCATGTATCTTATCATATTATGTACAATCGTCATAAACATAATGCAAAATCTGCAGTACAAATATTTACAACTTAAAAATGGAAAAAGTCTAAGATTTATTTCGATTTCATTTGAACGGAATCTAAGTATATAGGTGTTTAAAGTATTATATTGTATGAATTTCATTTTTATTTTTTAATGTTCAATTGGTTTAACTTATTTGTTACAAAAATTTAACATTAAATGTAGAACGAATTGAATGAAATATCTTAATATCTGCCCCTTCTCGGGCTTAAACAATTTAGGAAATAAATTTTGTTTTTTTAATTTGTTCTGTAAATTAGGTTTTTGTTTAATGTCAAGTTTTTTAATAACTACTGAATTCAGACGAACACATTTCAAAATTAATGGAGGGTATATCATCACCAGGCTTTGATTTGTGCGGTATCGCATCACAATTTGTGATGCAATTTACCTATGTATAATTCAAAATGTTTCACCAGTGCAGTAATGCAGGTTGCTGCAGTTTGGTCAAAAAATTACAATCTGAACTTAAAAAAATCTGCTTGAAAATGTCATTTTTATTTCCACTATGACGCCATATTCATCTTCTTTTTAATTCTTAAAAAAAAAAACTATTTCAGTTTCTTCAGTTTCATATTTCACATGAAAATCATTCAACTAAATATAGGCAAATTATTATTACGGCTTTTGAATTTTTTACAACAATGAAGGAAAAAAAGTTAAATTTTATTAGAAAATGTCTGTTGATTCTCAATGAAAAAAGCGAAATTTGGAATTATTAAGAAAAATATTTGAATAATGTAAATAAAAATTATCCCATGTTACTCTCTAGATTATAATCCACCTACACGCAAAGGCATTTTATGATCCGTTTTGACCCTGACGTCAGGCAAATGTTTTTACACTTTGAATTTATAATATTATTAGAATTAGCAAAGAATTAAAAATGAGTGGCATCAGGGACAAAAAGGTGGGAAGAAAAAATGAAAAAGTTATCATCTCCATAGGCTTTTCTATGTTAAATTAACATTGAGAAGTGACACTGGAAATAAATAAGTATTGCACTGCCGCGCAATACTTAAATTATTACGTGGCGCAAAATGATGTAAATTTAAAAGCAACGTTAAAAACGCCAGACTAAGCAAACATTCAGCAGACTAGTTTCGGTAGTGTTTAGCATACCGTCCACAGTGGCACTGGGGGAAAAAAATTTAAAATTAGAATTAAATCATTACATGTTAAAAGCAGGAAAATTCCATCATAAGAACCATTTTTACACTTGAATTTTAAAAGAAAAAAAAAATGTTTAAAAAAAAAAAATCATTATTGTACGTTTAAATAAAAAAATATATTTGTGCGAGACATTTATTTGATATTTTGAGATAATCTTTTCAACTATTATCGTGAATTCTAAGGCAGCACAAATAATATTTCCTTCTAACAACAAAAGTATTTTCACGTGATTATTAATAAGAGAAATAAAACTTTGGTGTAAATTACGTCAGATTTAAAATGATACATTTAAAATGAATTATTTAAAAGAACTATCTTTAAAAAATATCGGGAGACAATGACACTGTTTACTTAATTAATTTTACATTAGCTTATTTTCAAATGTTTAACTAATTTTTTAAATTAAATATGAAAACAGCCAGTGTATCTCTTAACAGCAGCAGATTTGGTCTTAAAAATCTCCAATCCAAGGAAAACGAATGGAAACCCATTTACAGAGAGATCGCAAAATAATAAATTTTTTAAAATTATAATTCAACATTTTTAAAGCCAATCAAATTAGCATGCTTTTTGGATTTTGGTGTGCCTGAACAGGGGTTGGCGAGCATAGCTCGTAGGGGGCAGAGCCCCCCTAGTCATATAAAATTACATTCTCCATATTTAAGAGAGTTGGTCAATGTTCAATGCGATCTCAAATTCCCTTCTCTAATGTTAAACCTGTGGACATGTATGCATTCATATTTTTTAAACATCTCCTCAGGAAATTAATACTTTTAACTTCTATTTTTTGTATGCTCTTCTTGAAGGATGTCTCCTTTTTACATTCTTCTATATTTACAAGAAGAAAGTATTGGATTTGTGACAAATTTAGACTTCCGGTTTTCAATGGATTTATACGTTTTAGAAGGTCCTGAACACAATTTGATTGTTTTAAGAAAATGTCTGTCTGTATGCATGTAACAAAAATTTTGTGGGCGCTCTATCTCAAGAGCTAATAGCATGGAATTTAATAAAACTTTAGATTCAGTTAGACCTTGTTATAAATTGGTACTGATAAGTTTTTGATGTAAATTGCCCAACAGGTGCAACAGGTAAAATATGGGAATGTAATTCTTGTAAATATAGAAGATATTCTGCATTTTTCAGGACTTACACAAGTTTAGCAATAGTCATATCTCAAGATTTAACGCACGAAATTTCATCAAACTTCATATTCTATTAGACCTTGAAATAAGTTTCTGCTGATTAGATTTTCATGTAAATCATATAACAGGTGGTACTGGTATGCTGCATTTTTCATGATTTTCATACTAACTAAATCTCAAACACTAATATACGGAATTTAATCAAACAGAATTACACTTTCAAATAAATAGATCCTTATTAGGATTGGGTGTAAATCACACTACAGGTGTTGCTTTTATTCTCTTTGAGTTGGGAATTTTGTATGCATTTAAGAGAGTGGGTGCCGAAATTCAATGATTTGTTTGAAAAATGCAATCTTATATCTCCTTTTAAATGCATACAATTTAACAAACCTATACCTTTAGAATCCTCATGAAGGGCATAGATTGTCATTTAAGTTTGGCACTGTGATAGTGAATTTTGATGTATTAACATGCATGAGAAAAAAGAAAGTTTTCGGAGATTTGCACATCAGAGTAGTTTTATTAGTTGCCAAATTTTTCTAAAATATATGCTTAATTTTATTTGAAGTGCTAAACTCTTACTCAGTTTTGTTAAAATACATATAAAATTGTATATTAAGTATATATTTTAAAAATATTTTGACTATTAAAAAAGAAAAAAAAAGGAGATCCTTTAACAGCAGTACACACACACACACACACACGCACAAAAAAAAAAAAGTTAAAAATATCAATTTCCTCAGGAAATATTTTTAAAATACTAATGCATAACATGCTCCAACAATTTAACATTAGCAAGGGAGATTTGAGATCTCACTGATAAAAATCCTTAATTAATAATTTCTAAATAGAGTTTTTTTTTTTCTAAAATTGAGAATTTTAATTTTTTATAACATACAATAAAGAATATCAGTTAGTATATTTTTGTTCTTATTGCCTAATCTGATCACTGGATGTGAGCAGAAAATAACATTTTTTTTATTTTTTACAAACAGGCAGTTTTTTTTTAATTTGCAGCAATTTTTTGTCATGTTATATACATAATACAATACACATAATACAATATACATAATGCAATAATAAAAATTTTCACCCTTTATTCTTAGTAAAATTATTCCAAATTCTTAATAGCTACCTTTTTTACTTGCTTTAATACTATCTTAAATATCTCTTATTTTTTCCCATGCTTTAAATGCGTATTCTTTTATTATTCTAAAAACCTTAAATCTATTCGTCAAAATCCATTAAAATACTTTTTCAGTTTATTTCTGATACTAAATTCTTTTTCTTCGAATGTTTTAAAATATTGTTTGCACTATTATTCTATTTGTTCCATCAGTTTCCTGCTAGCAATTTGTTTACGCAGTTTTTCTGATGCCGGTTTGAAAGAGATCATTCGACGTCACGCGTTCGTCACCCCTTTCCATCGAATCGTGGGTTGTCTCCTGTCCCATTCCTCCCCACCTCTCTACTGGAGTGGTTCTCCACTGTTAATGTATTCATTCGCGTCCTGTTTTTCTGGGTATTTATAGCGTTGCAAAGACTAGGAGCTCATAATTTGTACGCTTTTTCGTTTGTCTAAATAATCCTCGTCACTTGGTGGTTAGACTTGTAATGTGGAGAAACTACTATTTTAACATCTTAAATTTATTATGAAGTGGATCAACGATGTCGTCGAGAGCTGATGAATATGTTACTGGAATTGTTTACGATATATTCCTATCAAATAAACCACGTTCAACTCAATGATGCCTCTATTATTCTTGAAGGGGAAATTTCTCCAATGTTTTCTTGAACCTGTCTTCAATTAGGCCACCACGACTGCACTCTGGTTGTCATATAACGGAGGGTTGGCAAAGCTACTGGTATTAATTACTAAACTGCATTATCTTCGATATATCGAGAGTCGTCAGAATGTCACAAAAAGTGACAGTAAATTATATCATATATATACAATAAAATGTGCTATGACAGAATTGCAAAGAACTGGTGGAAAATTCAGCTTTATACAAGTTTTTGTCTTAGCAGGTGCATGATACTGTTTTGTGGAGCCCAAGAGATTTTACCATTTAAGGCAGGGTTCTATTTTCACAGTTTTTGTTGTATAATATAAACGGGTGGACAATTGCTAAAAAACAGATGACACTATCAATGAAAACGGACACAGAATTGAAGGTTACTACGTAGAAAGTAGTATAAATGCAGGATGGAGCAAGAAGTCCTATTATCAAGAGTTCACCACAGCATCCATTTACAATGGTGTTTTCAGCATCATTATTGGATCAAGTACTATAAACAATGAAGAAACTAGGGTATGTGTGTATGTGGGGCAGCTGCCCTAAGAGCTGGATTTGGAAGGGTGCAAAAATGGGGACGAATTACATAAAAATTAAAAGTCCTTCCGGTCCGTACTGAGAGGAAAAGGTAGCTTTTATATTCCTTTAAAAATATAGCTTGTTTTACTCAAACACATGCAGCTAAAATTAGTGGAACTCGATTATAGATGATTTAATACAAATTTTCTTCAATACTGAATATCAATAAGAATTTTGCCAAATTAGTCAGCTAAATCTAAATTGGCTTCATTTACAGCAATTTACGTTTGGTCGCCAAATTCGGCACTATCTTGATGTGCCAGCCATTTTAAAACAACATGGTGGATGAAGTTAACCAATGAACATTGTCGAGACCTTGGTAAGTCCTGTACACATGCCTACTGACTTCGAAATAGATTAATATAATAAAGTTCTATCATATGACAAAAAAAAAAAAAAGAAAAAAAATTGTTTCAAACTGTCAGATACCATAGAATTGAAAACGCTATATATCAGCCATATTTTAAAATAAAGATGATAAAAAAAAATGCTCTGGAATCATTGTATTAGTGTCAAATACTTAAAAAAAAAAAAAGCTTTTTTAATTTCTAATTTTTCTGTACTTCTTTTTAAAATTGCTGTCATTTTGAATCAAGATGGTGGATGAAGCGGACTAATGAGCTTTGTCAAGACCTTGGTATGTTCAGTACACATGCTTAGCCACATCCAAATCAGTTGATAAATACATATGCCATTGCATGACAAAAATCAGATTGTTTGAAAATGTCAGCCACTCTAGAAATTCAAACTGCTATGTCTCAGCCATTTTTTAAGATTAAGACAAACAAAAAAATGCTCCTTAATCCTTGTATTAAGGTCAAATGCTTAAGGAAAAAATCTTTTTTAATTTTCAAATTATTTGCACCGATTCTTAAATTTTAACTACTTTACCAGCAGCATGTATGGGGAAGCAGTGCTTTTACTCCTGTCTTATCTTGGGGCAAACATTAACCCTCCAAGCGTCTTGCAAAAGGGTAAAATTGTAATGTTGTTTTCTGTGCATTTTATTTTAAATGCTAAGAAAATATGATTCTTTCAACATTATAAAAAAAACTCAATTACAAATATGAATGTAATCCTTGAGAGTATTAATCATTCTTCAATGTATTTAAAATTCATTAAATCTATAGAATTATATTATCTTAAATATTGCTTGTATTGCTGTGAAACCTGGAGCTTAGTGGACGGAATATTACGCCACAAACACTTAGAGGGTTAAAGTGGTTAAAATTAAAAAAAAAAAAAAAAAAAAAAAAAAGGCCGCCATTTTGAAACAAGATGGCGTATGAAGCTGGCCATCAAACTCAGTCGAGACATTGATATGTACTATGTACACACTTAATCTCATCCAAATCAGTTTATAAATATGAGAATTACAGCATGACAAAAATCAGTTTGTTTCAAAATGTCAGTTACTGATGAACATTACAAAAATAATGTCCAAAATATGAGCAGAGATCAACTAAAAGTGAAAAGATCAAATGCTGAACTTCCGACATAGCCTGACACAAGTAAAAGTTAATTTAAGAAAAAGCTGAAAAATGAAACTGTATTGGAACATTAATCTATTAAACCTGTAAAAAGGAAAACATATGTGGTGGAAAAGAAAATCAACAAGTTAAATTAAACAATTGTATTTTATTTAAAAGAAGAAATAAAATATAGTCAACAAATTAATAAAGTTCAAAGTACAAGCGATATTTCTATATTCCATCAATTAAAATATTATGTTAATTAAACCTGTTTATTTAATTATCATTTAAACTCAAATCATTTAGTTAAGCCTGCAATATTTCATAACTGAAACAGAAAAACATTTCTTTTAAAAATATAATGGATTAAATATATCTACCCCGGAGCTCATTATGCAGAAACTATTTGTATAAGCAGACATGGCAAACAAAAAGACTATGGATTATATCTTCACCAACTCATTTGAAAAACAGGAAAAACTCTTGAATAAAAATGACGACCGTAACAACAGCAAACTTTCATCACAATATCCTGCAGTAAACACGTCTGTTAAAAAAAAAAAAAAAACCCATCAACATCCGTATTGAGACACAGCCATCTTCCTCTTCGTCACAAGCAGAACTCAGTAGACAAGACTTCACTTATAACAGGAAAGCACTTCTCAAAATACGGTGATATGATGTACTTCGCTTTAAAAAGAATATCATAGACTGTTCACACTAAAAAGTATTGAAGATAAAAATTAATAAATGTAAAAGCTATTTCACCGGTCAAAACATTTCACTGGGACTACAGAAAAACCATTCCACCGAAACATTAAAACATCCTAAACCTTCATACCAAAGTGTTATGCTGTCACGAGCACCTCTTGAATGAAAGGAAAATGTCAACTGTAATTAAGGTCAACAATCTCTCAGTATATATACGATATGAACACGCAAAAAAGGGTTCTATGCATTCTCACTAGCTCCAGCCCTACTACCGGCACTCAAACCATACTTTCAATCATGCGTAGCAGTAACGTCAATCTTGATCAGACAGAGCTGCTACTGCCATCTAGTGGTCGTCACATATACTAAAACAGTAGCCAGCAAAATGTTGAAAAACTAGTATGAAGAAAAGTTAAACAGAAGATGCCGTGAGTTGAAAAGTAACAATCTATTTTAAATAAGAATATACGAAATTGAAAGACTGAATTATAGAATATAAATAAATGGAAAAGGATTACTTTACTTAAGAAATAAAGATAAATGTTTAAAATAAAGTAAATATTAATAAATAGAGTTCCTTCAAGCTTAGCCTACAAACAAGCATGTACAGTAATGAGATCTAGGGAAGCATTTTTCCAAACAGTTACCGTAGAAATTCACACTGTTATATCTCAGCCATTTTTTAAGATAAAGATGAAACAAAAAATGCTCTTTAATCCTTGTATTAAGGTCAAACGCTTAAGTAAAAAGTCTTTTTCAATTTTTAATTTATATGCACTGGTTTTTAAATTTTAAAACAAAAATCAAATGGGCGCCATTTTGAAACAAGATGGCTGATTAAGCTGGCACACAAACTCGAATGAAATATTGATATGTACTATGTCTATGTACACACTTAATCTAATCTAAATCGGTTCATAAATACAAGAGTTATAGCATGACAAAAATCAGATATATATATATATATAGAGGGTGTTTCTAAACTCACGGTACAAACTTTAAGGGTAGGTAGAGCACACAATAACAATCATTGTGTAGGAATGTATGGGACCAAGTGACGCATTAAGATAAAAACACCAGGGGGACAATTAGGCCCCTTTTTAATTTTCAAATTTCTCATTCATATTAGAAAATTTTTATGCTATCCTTTTCTTGACATTTCATAATTACTTAATAATAAAATTCTTCTTTGAAAATTTTTGGTATGAAATCGAAATTTTTTGAATTGAAAATAGACATAGAAATAAAAATTTTTAAAAATATAAATGGAGTTTTTAGTTGATTCTACTGGCAGTAGAGGGCAGTAAGTGACTGGTCACCGTTTAATACCATGCATTCAAGTAGAAGAAATTGCTATTTTTAATTGTGCTATCGTTCGTCATGGAAGACTTTACATATGCCGAAAAAGCCGACATGCATTTCATATATGGTCAGGCAAATGGCAACGCCAGAGCTGCCCTACAAATATATCAGGAGCAGTTTTCTCGCAGAAGAATGCCTGATCATAGAATGTTTCAGTGTTTACACCGTCAACTTTCTGAAACAGGTTCTTTCCACGCCACCAGACAGGAAACAGGGCGAGAACGAGCTGCACGCAGTGCAGCAGAATTTAGAATTCTACACAGAATTTAGGTGTGAGTCATCCGACCGTTTGGAGAGTCTTAAATGAAAATCGATTTCATGCCTTCCGTTTTCAACGTGTACAAACTTTGAATCCAGAAGACTATCTTCTGCGGTTGAACTTTTGCCAGTGGGTTTTGCAGAAACATGTATTACAGCCAGACTTTACTGCTCATATTCTATTTACAGATGAAGCAGTATTTACACACGAGGGTGTATTTAATGCACACAATTTCCATCTTTGGGTAACCTGATAGTAATATAGTCATCTCTGGTCTTATCACTTTCCGGCAGTATCTCCTTTTCTATATCTTTTACTATCTTTTATTTACTTTATTAATATTATTTATCTTTCATGAAATAAGCCTATTTACTTTATAACTTTTACTATCTTTATTATCTTTATCAGTTATACTTACTTTCAGTTTAACAGGTTTGTTTACCTGTTTAAATCCCTCTACTTATTTTTTATATCTTTATTAAATATACACTTTATTAAATTAATACATAACAGAAATAATTGTCTTTACTTACCTTGCTTTATTTCTGTTATTCCATTTTCTTAAGTTTCTGGTTTTGTTTATTCACCATCCTAAGTTCTCGTGTTTATTTCTAAGTCTTTACTAATATCGATCCTCATGCAATCCTGTTCATGTCATTCTCCGTATGACATGTGTTTTCCCGATCGCCACTAGATGGTGTCTCTCTGGCTTGCTGAACATCGTCATCATGACGTTTCGTCACGATGGCTTCTCATTCAAGAACCATCGGCCGGCTGCTCCTTGCATTGTGTAATAGGCTCGTATCTGTTCAATCAGTAGTACATATATCTTGACGTTTCCTTCATTCAGTACCTGAATATTCCTAAGCTTTCGTCCTTATGTCACCTGCTTAGATGTGGTGTATTTACTTTGTCGTTTTCGTTCGTCTTGTGGTGTCTTCTTATTTTACATTATCATATTATATGGAATATTAAGTTTATTGTACGTTCGTCATATGATTTCTATTTCAAGTTTAATGTGTTGTGACTAATCTATATATTTAAGTTTCTCCTGCTGATACAGTGTTCATCATCAACATAATCACTAGCAGTTTATTTTAACTACATCTTTGCTTCATATTCAAGTAATTCATTAAAGCTAGCGGCCATTCATTAAATGCCTTAGTAGTAGACTCATTCCAGCTATCATCATTCATGGAAGAAGCGTAGTATTTGGAGTCACGATGTTTTTCTTGTTATGGAGTGAGATAAGAAACATGTTTACATTCCCGTCCGGCTAATGATGTCTTCGATAAGAAGTGTTTTTACAACAGTTTGTTTTACTGTATTCAAGCCTCTTTCAACCATATTTTATTTTGATTTAGAATTTGTTTTGAGTTAAAGCTTTGCTTTGGATCATTGCAAACCACAGGAATGATTAATGCATTTCACAATAGCCATGAAGTCAGTTATATTTTATTTCTTATTTGTTTGTGGATTTAAAGTTAATGAATACATTGTGCAATAGTGAAATAGTATATTTAAATACTTTACTTTTATTTCGTTAGTTAGTTATTTGCTTTTCAGGATTTCTACTTTACAGCTTTTTCAACTTTTAGGTTTAGGGACTTACAGTAATGCATCCACTGTTTAAACTTAATTTTTATCACTGCTGCATATTTAAATCTTAACTACTTATAATTTAAGCCTTCACAACCAATAATCCACATGCAACACGGCCACACGCTTATCAACAATGATTTTCTGTGAATTTGTGGGCGGGTATTGTTAATAATTATTTGATTGGCCCATACCTACTACCAAAGAGGCTGGATGGTTGCTGTTACCTTATTTTTTTGCAACAGGTTTTACCAGAACTGCTGCAAGATGTTCCGATTGCCATTCGTAACTGGATGTGGTTTCAACATGATGGAAGTGCTCATACACTTCACCACTGATGTGCACAGTTACCTGAATGCCACATTTGGGAGGCGATGGATTCCGCGTGGTGGACCAATTCCTTGGCCACCGCGATCTCCCGATTTATCGAGCCTTGATTTCTTTTTATGTAGACATCTGAAGAGTCTTGTTTATGAGACTCCAGTTGACTCAGACGAAAATCTAGTATCTCGCATATCCGATGCGAGAGTTGCTGCACGTGTGTGGGAAATGCCTGGCATCTTTAGAAGTGTTCGCCAATCGTTCCACCAATGCTGTGAAGCATGTATCACAGTTGGTGGGCGCAATTTTGAACACTTATTGTAATATTATTGTATGCATTATTATTTACTTGTAAACTACATTGTAAATAAACATTTTATCTTTTTTATTCATGTATTTCGTTTGATAAGTTTGCTAGTTTTGCGCTTTTTTTTAATTCAAAAATTTTGATTTCATACCAAAAATTTTCAAAGAAGAATTTTATTGTTAAGTAATTATGAAATGTCAAGAAAAGAGTAGCATAAAAATTTTCTGGTATGAATGAGAAATTTTGAAAATTAAAAAAGGGGCCTAATTACCCCCCCCCCCTGGTGTGAATGAGCTCTTCAAGCACACACACACACACAGAGAGAGGGGGGGGGGAAAGAGAGATTTCAAGGGACTGGAGAAAATTCACGTATTAAGCAGGGCACGTATATTTAGTGTAGTTTCATTACTGAATACAAGCATGCCAATTCCTTTCATGGATCTTTTCTGTTTGATAAGCACTACCACACTCATGTCAGATTAGTTGTTTACAATGAATAATAGACTGTACTGAACATACTCTCATCTGTAAAGAGTATACAAGCCAAGTCATTCTCAGCCTAATCACAATACTGAAGACACCATCACAAATAAACGCTATAGTGAACTCCTGACAATGAGACAGACATAAGAGGTCTTTGAGTTTATAGTCACCCTTGTTGCAATTGCCTGGCTGCAGTTTTCGGGAAATCCACTTTCCTGAGGCAGCAAGAAACTGATTTGCCTTTTGGTTAGCTCGGATGTGCTGATGATTTTTGATAGGACAATATATACATAGTTTCTGAAGACGCTGCACTGCAGAAACAATCTCCATTGGCAACACTTGCTATACCTAGTACTTTGAAATGCTCTTTCAAAAACCAGAAACAACACTATAGGTTATGTCTGATCTTCTGACAACATCTGTTATTTATAGTCCTTCTTCAAATTTTCCAATAATGAGACCACCATCCTTTAAGTGATATCGGCACAACATGCAAAAAATTTCGAAGTCATCAATTGATTTTTACGTGCTCAAATTTTACATTATCAAAAACTGCCAATGAGTGCTAAATCCTTTAAAGTCCTTTTCAGAATTATCACATGTTGAAATAAAAACTTTGCATACACAAATATTTTTTACAACCACCCGTACATATGTTAATTTCCACATAATGATGCCTCCGATTTTGTGGCTGTTATAGTATCGTCCATTCTTAGCAACTTTCCTCCAGTCTCCAGTATATTTATGCTATATGTGCACATGCAGTAGAACCTGTTAAGGGGTCTCTTCACTTACTTGAAAACACCTGCTCAATAATGTTAAACCTATGGGCAGGTTATTTTCAAATTTCTTGTTTAAATTTGAATATTTTTAACATTTTTTTTTTTTTTTTTTTGCATAGGATAGCTGAGCTTGATGATTTCTAATAGGACCATTTTGTACTTTTTCAATTTTGGTTGCAGATTTTTTAAATAAAGGTACTTTTACTTTTGAAACCGGTTCCAAAAGTGAAAGTGTCTTTATTAAAAAAATCTGCAACTGAAATTGAAAAAATAAAAAATAACCATATTAGAGATCGACCTCAGCTAACCCATGCAAAAAAAATCTTTTAAAAATATTCAAATTTAAACGAGAAATTCAAAAACAACCTGTCCATAGGTTTAAGATTAATGAGTGGGTGTTTTCAAGCGACTGAAGAGTTCCCTTAAAACAATATCTGTGTATAACAGAACCATGCCTTAAACAGAAACATTTTGTGGTCCCAACAGAAGAATTACAATACAACTGTGCCTGCTAAAACAGTCACCTATCTATAACTGAATATTTTTGGGGTCTCTTGCAAAGGTTTTACCAGGCTGTCTATTCCAGATCAGCAACAAATTTCCCTGACTTTTCCAGGTATCGATATTTTGTGATGTTACACACAAAAACTCTTAAAAGTTGTGAGTCTGAGGCTACTTTCACAACTGATTCTGAAGTAACTACTGAATTGTTTAAACAAATTCTTGCAAAATTTACAAATTGTTAAACATTTTATATGCTAAACATTTTGGAGATACATACTTTTCACATCAGTTTCAATCCATTTTGTCCAATCAGAATGAAATTCTTTATAACATCAGTCACAGTTAAATACAGACTGCTTTGACATATTTTAATACAAATAATAAACATTCCATAAATTAAGCTAACAAAGTTGCAAAACAAAGTAAATAGACTGAAACATCTAATCAATCCTGCAACACACAGCACAAAGTTTCACTGAAGCTGGAGTTGAAAATCTCAGAGTTACAAGGGAGAATTGAAAAAGGGTAGACAAAATTATTTCCATGACAGATATAAATACTCTTTACAGTACTTATAAAGAGCAAAATTTGATTTTCCTGGTGCTGCAATTTCAAATAATTAGTTTTAGAATAAGAAAATTTTTCCTAATTTTTTCTTGGAAGTTTCAAATTTTTATAACTCTTTCTCAAAGTTTTCAAAGTTCCCCAGCACTTCTTTATCATATCAGTCACAGTTAAATACAGATTGCTTTGACCTAGAGATGGGAATGCTCGGGAAAAAAACAGAAACTTTGGAGTAAAAACCAGTTTTTTTCCGAAGGGCTATTTTTCAATTTTTCCAAATTGGAAAAATTGAAATTTCATTTATAAAATAATGTAGTCAAAATTTTATAATTGCTACATTCTGATACTTTTATTTATATTTTTTTCATATTTAGTGTCCCTCATGAAAGCCTTAACATGGCAAATCTTATCTGTAAGCAGGGTCTCTTTAGAAAGAGCTTGAGTCCCTTAAAGGATCTTTTAAAGTTTTTTCACCTTAAAACAAAATTCTTTCTCTTAAAATTTGACATTTCAGAATTTTTTTCCAATTTCCAAATTAAATCCTTCACAAATGTAATTAAAAAAAAAAAAAAAAAAAAAAAAAAAAAAAAAAAAAAAATCGGCTGTATAATAGTTGCAATCACCAATAAATCTGTTATCTAGCTGTATATATGTAAAAAGGACCATCTCAATAATGTCTAAATAAGAATTTAAATATGATAATTTCTAATTTACAAAATTCTGATTACATTTTTTACAAATTCACAATTCTTTATGTTTCATTCACATTTTTTACAAGTTTTTACAAAAGATTATAATTTTGCAAAAATATGATCGTGTGAAAAAAAATCCAAGCAAATCCCTGGTAAGATAATTAAATGCAACTTCTCTTATTAAAAATGAAAATTCAAGTGCAAAATTATTTCAATATCATACCAATTAATGAAAATGGTAAAGTGGAAATTTTGAAACATGCATTTATTTTTATTCGCATAGTTGTAATTTTTATCTATTGTCAGAGAAATTTCTTTTGATAACAACATGCAGTTGAATTTTTTTTTCTTTTCTTTTCCTGAAATATAGATTCTTAGAGGTGTCTAAAATGTATTTTTAAAAAATATAAGTCCATACAAACTTTGCAAAGAAATTGGTAGCAAATCTCTGTGAAAAATCTAGTTGTAAACAATTTTTAAACATGGAAAAATCCACCTGTTTAAGTTTCATTAAAACAAATATATACCACTTTCAATATTAAGAATCTAAAATTTACTAAAACATAGTTTGGGTTTAGACTGGAAAGCTGTATCAAAACTAAATATACAGGAAATGAAAATTATAACTGTAAGAGGGGAAAATGTAATATTGTAAAATAATGCTAATTTTTAAACAATAGAAGATTTGAAAATAATAATAGTATTTATAATAATACCAGAACTACAATAATTTGTTTCTTTTAAACTGGCATCCTTTATATATTTGAAAACCAGTACTATGTAGACGGAATGTACAATACAGTTTAAAATTGCTTTCAAACTGCAGTGATATTGGTTGAGACTTAAAATTTCTAAGTTTGTAGTTTTGAATTTTATTTATAACATCATTAAAAAATGTAATATTGTAAATTAATACTAATTTTTAAACAATGGAAGATTTGAAAATGATAATAGTATTTATAATAATACCAGAGCTACAATAATTTGTTTCCTTTAAACTGGCATCCTTTATATATTTTAAAACCAGTACTATGTAGATGGGATGTACAATACAGCTTAAAATTGTTTTCAAACTGCAGTGATATTGGTTGAAACTTAAGATTTTTTTGTTGTTATTTTTTAAATTCGCTCTACTGATATAATTAAACAAATGCTACTGAAAAATTATTTCAACAGACACATGATATATTACAAACACTGGTGTTAAATTAAGCAAGAAAAGCTACTGTCAGAATTCTAAGACTGGAGGATAAACTTTTAAAAGCTGGCTTGTTTTTTTTCTCTCACAGTCTTTTTTTTTTTAATAGTGCATAAATATTAAAAAAGTTTATTGTTTTATATTTTTAAAGAAAATATAACTTATTTTTTGAGAAACTAGGGGGTTCAGCTCCCTACGAGCTACGCTCACCAACCCCCGTTCAGACACTGCATTTTCTAAAAGCACGCTAATTTGATTGGCTTTAAAAGATTGAATTATAAATTAAAAAACAGTGGCGATCTCCCTATAAACGGGTTTCTATTCATTTCTCTTTGATTGGGGAATTTTAAGGAAAAATCAGGTGCTGTTAAAAGATACAATGGCTGTTTTCGTCTTTGATTAAATAAAATCATTAAACATTTCAAAATAAGCTAATATAAAATGAATTAAGTAAACAGTCTTTGTGTCCAGGTATTTAAACAAAGTGAAAAGAAAGTTCTTTCTGACGTAATTTTCACCAAACTTCTCTTTCTCTTTTTAATATTCACGTGAAAATACTTTTGTTAGAAATGAAATATTATTTGCGCTGTCCCAGCAAAAATAGTGGAAAAGATCATCTTGAAATATCAAATAAATCTCTCGCGCAATTTTTAAATTTAAACTGTTTTGCAATATTATTTTTTGTTCATTTTACATAATAAGTGTAATGTGACGTAATTTCTCCTATTTAAGACTCCTAATGCATGTTAATGAATTTATTATTTTACAATATCATTTCTCTGTGTAAATATAGTTCTTATGAACTAATTTTCAATAAGTTCCTGCTTTTTATACGCAATTATTTAATTTTAATTTGAAAGTATCTTTTAGGTTTATAATAGTCACGTGTAAATAAATTTTTAATTTGAAGCAAACATTATTGTTTCCGTTGTTTATACAGTTGGCAACAGGTTAAATTAGTACAATTTTCTAAAATAAATAAAAAATATCTCTCGAAATGCTAAAAATTTGAATTTAAAATAGAAATGAAACCTCGAAAAATGAGTCAAATTAAAAAAATAAATGAATTCTGCACACCGGGAAATTATAACGTATAAAATGATCTAAAAATTATTAAATTCCAATGTATAGTTTTTGCTCCGATAAAACTTTTTTAGTGGAACGATTTTGTCCAAATTTAGCATTAAATATCTCTTAAAATAATTCTTCGATTTGAAAACTGTCTGCATCAGCGTGTTTATCAAACATTTCTGTATAATACTGCTGATTTTCATATTTTTGTATGCATTATTTTTCTTAATATTAACGAAGAAAGACCTCCGGTCACAAAAAATTCAAAACCGGCGGCGGCGGCAGTGACAGCGGTAGTTACTTTTTTTAGAATAGAGAGACATTTATGAGAAATCAATTTTTCCATTATTTCCAGAAAAAAACTGGAAAAAAAAACATTTTTTTCCATCGCTTGAAATTTTCTGGAAAATTTATATCTCTAAATTTGACATATTTTAATGCAAGTAATAAATATTCAATAAATTAAGCTAACAAAGTTCCAAAGCAAAGATAAATAAACAGACAAAAATCTAATCAACCCTACAACATTCAGTACAAAATTTCAGTGCAATAACGGTAAATTTTATTACCACAGGAATGGTAAATTTCCCTTACTTTTCCAGGTTATCTCGGTGGCGAGACACCCTGTTTTACTTATATATGTATACATATAAAGTAAAACCTGCAACAATACAATTTCATTATATATATATATATATATATATATATATACATGTGTGTGATAAAAGCTATAAAAATGGAACCTGAAACAGCATCCTGCTTTAACCAAAACGCTTCAGAATCCAGATTAAAAAAAAAAATGATTATACAAATACACACCTGTTTAGCTAAAAACCTCAATGAAATGAATTTTTTTTTTTTTTTTTTTCAGGGGAGATTCCGACCCCCTCCCCTGGATGGCAATAACAGGGGTGATTCTGAGTGAAAAAAAAATTTCGGAAATTCGCATCGCATTTTCAGAAATACATCGGATGGGTGTGGGGGGGGGTGGGGTGTCACGCCCTTTTGACGAAATTTCCTGTTTTTTAGCAACCTTTTGATGAAATTTGCAGTTTTCGCGATCTTTTGACGAAATATGTCCTTTTTTCGCGATCTTTTGGTGAAATTTGCCGTTTTTTTCGCGATCTTTCGACGAAATTTGCCGTTTTTTCGCGATCTTTTAATGAAATTGCCGGTTTTTTTTTTTTTTTTTTTGAGATTCTTCCACGAAGTTCGCGTTTTCTCCGCGATCCTTTGACGAAATTTGTTTTTTTCGGCGAACATTTGTCGAAATTCGCGATATAGTTTAGTCCAAATTTTCGTATCTATGACCAATTTTTTTTAATTTTCGGAAATGACTGCCTTAAGTTTTAGGAAAATTCGGAGCAGAATCACCCCTGGGCAATAATGCATATTGAATTGGAACATGTTCAATGGATACACGTTTGTTTATTGACAGTTTTGTCAATAAAAATATGGTCTTTTTTAAACACTAATATGCAGTAATAATATGTAGAACAACGTCGCAGCTAATATATGATGTGAAATTTACAGTAGTAGAATTCATTATTAAACAAATTAAAGCTCGTCTCTCTTTTTTTCGGGAGAGAGATGGAGTGGAAAAAGGGATTTTGCACAAATATTTATACAAAAATTCATTGATTTTAAAATTTATAATAAATTTGGCCTTATATATATATATGAGCACAAAAGATTTAAAAAATATATGTATATATATAGATCACAGCTTGTTAATTGCAAAGTATTTGAAGAAAAGGTTACCGTATTTCGAAGGTTCTAGGTTTTAAGGAAGATGAAGAAAAAAGTTAAGTCTAGTTCAGCCGCCTCTGATTTTAACTAGTCACAAAACTCATACAATCAAGGTTTAGCTAAATTTTTCTATACAAACAGACATGATGTTAGAATTACTGATACCTTATTTGGCACCTAGGGTATGAAAATGTTGCTTTGCTGAGGCCGCTTTTTTTCCTAGTAGTTTCATTCATATTGAGAGCATCGTCTGTTTCAGCAGATGGCGTGGACTCAACACCGTGTGTTACAGTCTGATGCAAACTTTTCTTCATTAATGAGCGTGCTCGGCTTAAAATATCCTGAAAAATAAAAGATAGATCAATGAAAAATAAATTAATGTTTTCCTAGATACATAAATCTTCAATTCGTGCTAAATTTTACTATGCTGCTAGTCACAAGAGAGATATACTAGAAATAGAAATATTTAAATAAATTTTGGTAGTATGATATATATATATATATATATATAACCATTATAAACCAATACAAAGGATCATCTACAAAAGTGAATATATAAATTATAAATAAAGTTTTTGCAAATAAAAAATGAAGTTTTATCCTTTAGGGGAAAAAAAAAATTAAAAACACCATCAATTCAAGCAAAACAAGGAAATAAAAATTCAGTGAACATTGAAAAAATGGAAATATTTGTGGAAGCAAGACAGATTCTTCAGGCCCAAATTACTGGGTTCCCAGCAAAACATGACTGGCAAATTCCCATGACCAAATCGCAAAAAATTCCCTGACAAAATCTAAAAAAATTCCTTCACCAAATACATACAATGAAATTTTTTACATTTTCGCAATCCTTTGTCAAAATTAGTGAGTTTTCTTTGTAATCATTCTTCAAATTTCTTTTCTTTTTTAATCGTTTGATGAATTTCGTTATTTTTTCCCGAATCTGATGAATTTCGCATCATTCTTAATTTTTCTCCAAGACCTTTCCATGACTTTTTGGAAAATTTGTAAATTCCCTAACTTTTCCTATATATTTAAAAATTTCCATGACTTCCCCTGACTACTTTGAAATTCCCTGACTTTCCATGACGCTGAGAACCCTGAATTACCTTAAGTTCTGCACATAACATGCACGGTTTCATCCTTACATAAGTCACATCAAATTAAAAAATGCAAAATTTGGGCTACCGTACACAATAAATCCAGTAATATATATATATTGTAAATAAATAAAATGGATTAAAGATAGCATTTACCAATTGAAGAACCAACTGAAGTACCAATAAATCCATCCATTTAGAAATGATCTGCACTTGTTGCCAGAAATATTATATGCATAATACTATTAATTCAATCATAGTTAGGAAAAACAGTACAATAATGTTGAAATACATAAAATACAGTAGTGCCACTATATTAGAACACAGATAGTGCTGCCCTCTATCATATGATATTACATACAGGATCATTTCGAAAGAGAGTAAAATAAATAAATAAATAAAGACTAAATGTAGATTAACCTTTAAAAAGTATATTAATTTAATACAAATGGTGAATTTTAAAGAAAAATAAATAAATATTTGATATGAATAAGTTATTAAATTAAATAATGATTCCACTTTAAATAGATGTAAATATACTATATTATACTTTTTGTTGTTTTTATGACAGTCAATTATCTACACGAGGGATAGAGGACTGAATGGGGGGCCCTCTGTGGAAGTCTTTCTAAGGGAGCCTAACACATATTCATGCAAGGAAATCCAAGGTCCAAAGAAAGCTGCAGAAAACTCTGAACGATTAAGTCGGCGGGCAAGATTAGGTTCGAACCCAGCACCTCCCATCTACCAGCTTTGAGAGGTGAACCTCTCGGCCACCGGTGGGGCCTACTATATTATAAATGAATAATTAATTTCAATATAGTAATATTTAATTATATTTTTCTCAACAGTGCATAATAATTTAAATTAACTAATTAAATAAATAAAAATAAATGAAGTTGGTGTATAAAACTAAAGATTTTAAAATATTTAATATAAATAAATAACAATTACATTGTCTTTAAACTTGCATAAAATTTAAAGTATGTAATTTAATTATGGGAGAGGGGAAAGAATAAAGAATAAAACATTTAATTAATACATTACATTTTTATTTATTGTAATAAAATGTACTTAGTATGAGATATGATATTCATATGATAATGTCCCCGATGTGCTAAAAATTGAAATAAAAATTAAACTTTGACCAATATTATTTAATAAAAAAAAAAAATTAAACTATTACTGTTGGCAATATTGAAGTGTGCTGAAGGAACAAATTAACTAAATATATAATGTCAAGTAACGATTATGCAAATACCCTTTTTAAATATAAAAAAAAATGGTAATTTTTTTTTTAATCTCGAATATAATGCGCACCATAAATTTGACATGCAAGTGAATTAATCACCAAATGAATTTCAGTAAAGAAAGTCTAAACAAATGTTACTTCAGGCCAAGAAAGAAGGCGAAAATCTATTTTTAGACTTCGTGTAGAGAATGAGTATGGAAGGGAGGGAATGGCAGGGGTTAGGAGTAAGTAACGTATCATACTGTGATGACGTCACTCGCTCAACGAAATTTTTGAGACCATCTTTTGACAATGTGCAAGTAAGATGGAGAATCGATGTAGTTATACTGCGACGTGACATTTAAGTTGAAAATACATAGTTCAGTATGCAAAAGAAATTGGTAACCTTGCTTTAAGTCGGAAGTTCGGAACTGGTGAGTCAAGTGTGCAAGAAAGCAGAATATAGAAGTAAAACTGAAAAAAGCATGCTTTTGGGCAGAAATCGTGTAAATATCCGTGAGTGGAGTAGCAGCTTTTAACTCATGTAACGGATTTGCAGTGTTCGGGTAATTCAGTCTCGACAAAAATGTTGATGTTCGTGGCCTGTAAAATTGCCAGGAAAATGAATATTCCAAGAGAAGACTTCAAGGGGAGTTATGGCTGGGTAAGATGCTTTATGATCCGTAACAGTCTCTCTATAAGGAGAAGAAAAATGCTATCGCAGAAGCTGCCGGAAGAAAAGGAAGAACAGCATATAAAGTTTTTCCTGTACGTTATAAGACTATGAAAACAACAGGGATTTCAGATGTCACAAATCAGCAATGAAGATCAAACTCCATTGTGGTTTGATATGCCTGAAACCACAACCATTCATCCCATTAGAGATAGAAGTGTTCAAGTGAGCACAACAGGAGCAGACAAGCAACGGTGCACTGTTATACTAGCCTTTAAGGCTGACAGCCACAAGTTGACATCATATGTGATTTTTAAACGTAAATCAATCCCAAAATAACCTTTTCCAGTCAGCATAACTGTAAGAGTACAAGAAAAACGGTGAATGACGGATGACCTCATGAAAGACTTTATAACATTGTGTGGGAACATCGACTTGGTGCGTTACGTCAGCCATCGATGCTGGTCCTGGACAGCTTCCATGGATACACAACGCCTAAAGTAAGAGCAAAAATTCGTCGCTCAAGTGATTTGGTTGTGATACCAGGTGGGAGGACGAAAGTGCTGCAACACTTAGGTGTTGTCATCAACCGACCATTTAAGGTATCATTTCAGCATGCCTACAATCGGAGGAAAACAATAACAGATTACAACTTCACCCCAAGCGGGAGAATGAAGCGTGCACCACTCCCAACTGTATGTGAGTGGATATGTTAAGCTTGGAATTAAATCTCAAGGATAATAAAGAGCTTCAAAGTGACTGGAATTTCCAATCAGATGGATGGAACTGAAGACGATATGATTTACGATCATATTGACTGTACCAGTGATGACAAGGACAACAGCAGTAGTGGCAATGAGAATTGCTAATAAGCGTTAAAATAATGTTACTAATGCTGTTATATAAAAAAGTGCAAGGAGTGAAATAAAGATGCAGCAGTACTTCTACTGAGTAAGATTTTTCCAGTTTTAATTTCTTCTTTGAATACGCTTCTTGATTCATATGTATATCGTGTGATTACATCCAGCAGTAAAAAATTATTCCATGTATAACGCGAACCTAGGGTTTTTGTCTTAAATTTTTGAGGAAAAGTGCACGTTATACACAAGTAAATACAGTATATATATATATACATATAAATGTATGTATGAAAAAAACATTTTAAAAAATTAAAGAAAATAAATTTTACACAAATTATCCAATTATTTGAAGCTTATTAGTAATCTAGGACATGCTATCATAGTAAAAATTTTAAAAGGGATTTATTTATAAAAGACAAGTTTAAAGAGAAATCAAAATCATTATAATAAATTTAAATGAAGCTGGCAGCAGTTACATTTAAAAATTCAGATACACCATAGTGCAGCAGGTTTCACAATTTTAAAGAGTTAAAACTCCACAGTAAAATTTTATAGTCTTTTTTAATTGATCTGATGTGCAGTAATATAAAATCTAATCAGTATATCTCAATAAAACTGCAAGGATAATTATAGTAATCTAAACCAGCGGAAGGAGAATTACATAAACCTACTCATCACTGGTGAGTACGTTTTCTGATGAGATAAGTGACTTTTCAGGTAATCTTAAAAATTGTAAGCTACAGAAAATATGCCACAAAACTTTTACATAATTTTATTGATTAGTCATATTTCACATTTTTCATAATTGCAGCAATATAAACATGGCACTACATGCTATCTTAATCATACATTACATTTTTTTCCGTTGTATATCTTTAATTTTAATCAAAAAAGCTCTATAGTAAAGAATTACTTTTCCAATCGGGCAAATTATTTTATAATTTTCGACTGTATGTTGAAAATAAAATTTTGTACCTTGCTGCCTGGTAAGATTTTCTAAATATTCCCATCCTTAATCTAGATTGTATCAATAATGGAACAACAGCTTAACATTATAATATTTACAAAGATACTTACTTGTGCCATTTTATTGACAGGTAAAACATCCACATTCCTGATAAAATTCATTAGTAAATTGTTTGAAGAAATAAAATCCATTTCTTTTAAAGCATTGCAAAAATTGTCAGCTGCAACTATTTCTAGATGAAAAGCTTCTAACTGCTTGCTTTGCTTAGGAATAGCAACTTTCAAACATTTTTCTATAATTAAAGAACAGAAGTCTTCACCAATCACGGCTCCAAATTCACTCATAGAGGTAATCTCAGTACCATCCTCATTTACAACTGGCAATATGAACAATTTATCATAAATGAACTGGAAAACAGTTTTGATGCTTTCAAACACTTCACTCGGAGCTGGACTTTGCGCATTAAGAATATCAATGGTTAGAACACAATTCTCATTTACATGCACTTTAACATGATTCAAAATTAACACTTCACATATCAATTTTAAAAACTGTTTTCCAAAACTTCTTAGAACAGGTCTCAAATTATTTAACATGTGTAAAGCTTTCAAAAGTTCCTCAAAACCTGCTCTTTCTTTATCCAATGACAAGGTAATAAATTTTTTATTCCTGCCTTCCATCTGGCTACTGATTACTATATTCTTTTTCCATATAGTTTCGAGTTCATAAATCATACTTTCTTTAGTAACATAAAACTCAGTTTTCAAGCAACACATGATTGCAATATCTTTAGGGTTATTTGACTCAATCTCTTTAAAAACAATTTCAAATTCAATAAGGCAATGAGCAGCATCTAAATAAGCACATTGGGACTGAGATTTTTTGGCACTTTCTAAATGCTGATGTAACTTGATCAATTTCCCGACAACAGCTTTGAGCACTCTGGTCTTCTTGAGATCATCTAACACATCATGAAACTCGGCAACAGAATTCACCATTTGAGGCTTAATCTGAAATTCACAAAAGCAAAAATTAATATATTTTTCAATTAGAATTTAAAATATACAGTAACCGCCGCTTAATAAAATCATATTCGTTCTGAGCCAAATTGATTTTAATAAGCGGCTGATTTTTATATCCGGCAAACATATCTGAGCCCAAAAACAAAAGTGGTACCCCACAAACTCAACAAGAAATTCCAAAATGAGACATCTAATGACATTAACAAACAGGATTAATTATTTTTTGTTTAAAATTAGTTAATTATTCATTTCAAATTAATAACTACCATACTTATACAATTAATAAATAATTACTACATATACAATTATCTTAATTACGCTTTATTACTGACATTATTGGGCTTTATGAAAAATTTATTAATGGTATTTTGTTTGGTCGAAACAATCAAACATTTAATGTTTTTAGCAAGAGGGGCTGTACAATTCCAGTTCTGCACCCCGATTCTCTAGTTATATCCTTCTGAGTGTATGGAGAGCTTTGCACACATCAGTAGCAGAGGGTGGACGATCTGGCTCTTCTTCTACATCAAAATCTTTATCTTTACTAGTTTGTCTGCTTGTAACTTGTGAAAAGAAGAGCTGCTCCACTATTTGTGAAACATTTATCAGATATTTAATTGGAGGATGGAAGATTTTCGTCAATTTCAACATACTGAAGGACATCCTTGACAAATTTTTCCTTACCTTCAGAGGTAGCTGCAACTTCTTGAAAATCTTCACATTTAAATCATCAAGCCAAGAAACAGTTTTTTATTGTGCCTTTTCTCACACTGTCGGAAGACATTAAATGTAATGAATTACATTTAAAAGACTGATTAATTTTGATATGGAGCTTACAGAAGAAGACACACATGAATCACATACTTCGATTTCTGTTACTATTTTTTTTTTTTTTTTTGGCCAATTCTTTCCTATAATAACATTTAAAAGCTTTGATAATTCTCTGATCAAGTAAGTGGCTGTATAAGACTGGTAGTGTTAGGTGGAAGAAACATTATTTTTATGTGCTTCAATGTTAAATCTGCAGGATGTGCAGTGCAATTGTCCAGAACCAGGGCAATATTGCCCATAAGTTTTTTGTCTCATTACACAAAAAAATTAGTGAAAATTGGAGATGTCATCGATGATTTCTTAATGCCACGTTAATCCACAGAAAACTCCACACTTCTTTAAAACTGTGTGGTTTCTTACTTCCTCCAATCACTAAAGGTGTTTTTTTATGGTCCCCGTCATGTTGCTCGTCAGAAGAATAGTTAGATGATGTTTAATTCTTTTGCGTCTGTCATTGGACTCTATTTTCATTATATGAGTTTGCTCTTGCAAAGCCTGATAGAACAGTCCTGTTTCACTGGTGTAAAAGATTTGAGAAGGATCACAGTCTTTAAACAAATCAGGCAAAATGTTTGCTTTCCTATAATCTGCAATGTCCAAATCCACACCCTGCTCTTCATCATACAGTTTACGATAAACAATATTGTTTCGTTCTTTCTATCGTAACAACTAGCCATCAGTCTGTCTGAAGTTTTCAAAACTCATCATTTGTGCAAACTGCTTGGCTTTCTCGCACAAAATTCAAAGAGAATTTTTTTTTTTACTTGGCATTTTTAAACTATTCTAAAAGTGTTGCGCCGACGTCTTCTGCTTATTTTCCTCACTTCCATTTGCGACCGAAATTTTCATTTGCTACAATTTCAGCCTTAATATTGCGTCTGTTTTTAAGCAAATTGCATGAAGCAGAATGGGAAAAACCTAGCTTTGCCGCCGCTTTCCTTTGGCTATATTTCGGTAAATTATCATAATTCTCAAAAATTGCACTCTCTTATTTCAAGCTTAAATGTCTTAGGGGTTTCAAATGAAAAAAAAAAAAAAAAACTAAATCAAAATGAACTAAATTCTATTTTAAAAACTACAGAAAGAAAAAAAAATAGCCACATAGTCACTGTAACAACAATTTTTGACCACTGCGCTAATAATCTTTGAAAGAATGCATTTGTTTATCCTCTCTGCCGTACATCTACACCTTACCCCATTCCTCATTTTCTTTCTATACTAATCTTCTACGAAATGTGAGGAGGGAAATTGGTTGTTAGGACACGTGATGGGCGTGTTTGTTACTAAGCAGGTGTGACTCTCTGGTATATCAGCTGTAATTTTTTACCTTGGATCTATAATCTATGAAGATGGATCAAGCCAGAGAGATGTTGAAAGGAGAATTGGTGAAGGCAGAAAAGCAATAGCAATGTTGAATTCTGTTCTGTGGAGTAGTAACATTCTACCTAAAACTAAGCGATTAATTTATAACGCTATTGTGCCAAGCATTTTGCTGTATGGCGCAGAGACATGCACATTAAATCTCCAGTTAAAAAAGAAACTCCTCCCTACCAAAATGGACTTCTGTCGAAGATCAGCGAGACAGTCTAGGCAACATAAAATTAGAAACTCAAAAATACATGAAATTATGCAAGTCAAACAAAATGTTGTTAATACAATCAAGTATAACATTGTTATATTCGAATGTATTAACAACATTTTGTTTGACTTACATTATTTCATGTATTCTTGAGTACAATCATAGATGGTATGGTCATTTTTTGAATGGTGTCCAGATGGCAAATGTAGGAGGGGCAGACCAAGGATGACTTGGCAAAGTTCTATTCAAGAGACAATGAATATATATATATATATAGGTTAAATGATGAGATTACTTTGGACAGAGAGAGATGAAAAAGATATCTCAGAACTATTTTTATGGGTCAAGAAAACCCACTGTTTAGTGGAAACTCCTAAAGAAGAAGTTTTATTTACGTTTAATCTGAAAAAGAAAGAAAAAATAAATTTTTTCAGAAAAGTTAAATTGATTGTTCCGCTTGCATATATCTACTATGTTTTTCTGCTGAAATTTTTCGAGTTTATTAACCGGCGATGCTGATTTTATTAACAGGCAGATTTAACAGAAGTTTGTATAGATTTGATTCCGGTCGCCACAATTTAATCAGACTAAGCAGATGATTTTATTAAGCAGCGGGTACTGTACATATATATATATACCAATAAAAAAAATATCTTTGTCTGTGTGTCTGTCTGTATGTGATGGCTAGAAAATTATACCGTACATAGGGGTCTGAAAATGAGGATAGTTCAAGGCACTAATTCAGCTGACGTTCAAATTTTTTTCATAATTAGATGCAAAAGTTAAAAAAAATTCATCGAAAAAGTTTTTTTTTTTTTTTAAAGAATTGGCGAGTGTGTTCGTGAATGCTCAGTTCAGAGCTTTCCAAAGTTGGCAGGCACAGAAGATCAAAAAATGCGAGATCAGTTTTTTTAAAACCATTTTTCTAAACATGAGTAAGGCAAACCATTGAAAATATGTAAAAATGGAGATCATTCTTAAATGTCATACTTTTATGTTTAAAACACCTCAATCTGACAGAATAAATATTAACACCAAATGTTTAAAATTGAACTTTGGCTTCATATATCAAAATAACAAAGCAAAGACACATAACCCCATCTACATTAATTGTCATTTAAAATGACGCCTTTCGTTTAAAAAAATAACATTAACTATTTGAAAAAAACTTTGTTTACTAATGATGTTTTGCAATTTCTGAAACCTATTAAAATTTGCATTTGCACTTCTGATCAAGATACAAAAAAACTAAAAATACCAGACCACATCCAAGTTCACTTCCATTTCGAAATCCACAATCATTTTGAAAAATATGAATAAATATTAACTTTTGAAAAACATTCCTTTCCACTCATGCAATTTTTTTTTTTTTTTTTTTTTTGGTGCGATGTTTGAAAGCTTCCGACATTGGCTTCAGAAATAGGAATACGAAACATCCAAAAAATTCAAACAAAACCATATCTACGTTCATTATGCTTTAAACAATATTAACCCTTTCAAAAATGTTCATTTCTATAAGTCACTTTTGCAAATTCTATTTTTTCTCCCAAAACTCAATTGTCTGCCCCCAGGATTCTTTATTTAACATACAAAAAACAAACTACACACACTTAATGAATGTACATTCAGCTTTAAAAAATATGAATATTAACCATTTGAAAAAAAAAAAAAATCATTTTCGAAAGTAACAAACTTTTGGCACATTTTGTTTTTTCTGCACATTTGCCCATAAGATCTAATTTTGAGTTTTAAAAGATACTTAATTTCAGACTATCATTTTGAAATTTTAATACAATATATTAACCTTTAAGTTGATGATAGAGTATAAATTTAGTTCAGAAATTATGAGATTTAAGAGGAAAATAATTAGTTAAAAAAAAAAAAAAATTCCTAGTGTTCACAATGCACACTCTTATTCACGCTAATAACAAAAACTCATTTTTATGCTATTGATCTAAAATTTTAATCAGAGTACGCCGATTTAAATCAGCTTGATTTTAATCATGATTAATTTTCCAACTACTTAATTAAATTGTATATTCACCGATGGTGGGTTCATTTACGTCTCATGTTTCACCGCAAGATTGTGTGCTCATGAAGACTTTTCCATCTAATAGCTGCAGTAGCAGTCTTACCGACTTATGTGAGTGAGAGATGCCAAACTGGGCATCGTCCTCGTGGCTTAGTAGTAGAGCACTAGAGCTCTATTCCAGGTGCATGGGTTCGATTCCCGGCTTGGACATTTTTTGCTCTTTTGGTTTATGCTTAGTTAGCAAAGTGATAATTCACGTCTTTAATATTCTGAAATATATGTAGATTTGAAATATGTGATAAAATAAATGCACAATTTTTGAACCTATTTTGATATTTTAAAAATTATGCAGCAAGAAGGTTATACTGTAAATATAGCAATGATCTAAAATCTGCATAATTTAGAATTGCAAAATCCTTGATCTCGGGTTGTTGAAGATTTTTAAAAGTGTACTATATATGGGGCTTTCTCACAATCTTTTGACTTTTGGGAATAAAAATTTGATAAAATGAAACTTGCTAAAATAACATTTTAATCTGATAGACAAATGCCTAAATGATTCAAAATAAAGAAAAAATGGTCAGCAGCGAAATTTTTTTTATTTAACTGAGGTTTAAGTTAAACTTGCGAGTTTAATTTTCCTTACCATTTTACCACTATAACTTTCTATTTTCTTTTAAATTTTTACTTATAATGAATTGGTATATTATCCACAGGACATTCAAATAAGTAATAATAACAATGTAGTAATTTTAGTACAAAATTTTGGTATAATACTGCCTTAAAGGGGTGTTAAAGAAGGGACGGAAGGAAAAAAAAAAGGGGATGATATAGGAAAAAGGAGACGGTAATGGAAAAAAGGGATGGTAAGGATGGGACGGTAAGGAAAATTACCATTATTTTTAGGCAAATCATGTTAAGACTAAGTGATAGCCACAATGTTCATTGATTTTTAGAAACAGTTATTTACATTGGATTAAATTTAATTTACCTCGAAAAGTGCAGGAATAAACCTTGGGGATGGTAAGACTACCAATAAAGCCACGATGCTTGAAATGGATATTTAAATGCTGATTTAAATTCTACAGTAAATTTCCTGTCAAAGAATTTTAGAGATTCTTTCTCTAGCATGAGAAAAAAGTTGAAAAAAATTCTGTGGCTGCATCTGAAGTGCTTTTCTATATAAGTTCAGCAATAGGGATGGTAAGGAATCTAAAACCCAGGGACAGAGTTCAAAAAATAATATCACCCGTAAAAATGTGTGCATGTTAATTTTTTGCTACATACAGTCCACTCCCTCTAATCCGCAACTCTATAATCCGCACTATATTTCAGATGTAAACAAACAGTTAAAATTTCCTTTTTTAAGCAAGATAATGTGCACATTGACAACCCTAATGAATCTATTAAGGAATTTTTAATGCATTTCTGCATTCATTAGAAGGAAATGTTCTACGTATCTTATAAATAACTATTAAACTGCTATATTCTGAACAAATTTGCTGGCTATATAAAAGATAAAATTTCTTGCAAAGAGGGGTTAGCTCTCGAGGATAAATATCTTAGTTTTTCAGAAAAAACAAACTTTTGTTACTGATCAAGAAAATCCTGACTCTTAAAAGGCTTCAAGATTAAACTACATAACATAAATTAAAAACTATAAAGTGAACCACTATCACTGTAATGTTTGATAGATTTAAAAATAAATAGAAATGTTTTCCATTAATTTTGTATTATTATATCATTTAAATGTATTCCTAATATTGAATATAGCTTTTTATTTATAAAAAACATTTTCTTTCATTTCTGTGTTATTTATTTACAGTATGATCACTACATTTGTTGATAAATTTTAAATATTAGAATGTAAACAAAGAAATGACCTATAATCTGCAAAATTCTATAATATGCAAAACCCTTGGTTCCGAGCTGTGCGGATTAGAGGGAGTGTACTGTATTTATATAAAACAATTGTCCCAGTTTCGGAAAAAAATTACATTGAATTATTTTTATTGAAACAATTTTATACAGACAGCTCCAAACATAAAAAACAGCAGTGGAGACACAGGATGGTATAGGAGTTTTCCTGGTATTTAGATCCCCAACATCGTCCAAAATTTATTTATCTCGTTAATATTGTTATGCAATCATGCAATGGGATGTTCCCCAGTACATGAAATTAAAAAAAACACAAGAATATGTACTAAAAATTATTATTCAGGGACATAAAAATCAAAAGATTGTGAGAATGCCTCATATACAGGGTTGCAAAAAAGCCGACTAAAATTAAAAAAAGCCACGCCAGTGGCTTTTATCCGGCTTTTTTTTTTTTGGCCAAAATTGGCTTTTATACAACGAAGCATTTTAATTATAAATGACACATTTTTATGTGTTTTTTAATTAGTTTTAAAGACATTTAATTCAGGTAGAAATCAATATAACCCAATTTTTCAATAATGAAGACGTTAATATTGGAATAAAAGACCACACTAATTGCTTTCTCTGGTTTACAGTGACCTTAACACCCTTTTTTTTCATTTTTACTGCTTTATATAATTAAAAAGGACATTGGTTGCTTAGTTATATATTTTATTAACTAATTTTACGGGATATTAATGTACAAGTCTTATTTTATTTCTCATAAACATTTAAAATCACACGTAAAGTCATTTAATAAAACATTTCTCTCTATTAAAACAGTATTATGAATAACATATGCATTAATTCATGCATGAATATGCACTATTTTAAATAGCAACTAGCTTTTCAAAATTCTAATTCAATAACTTTTATTTGGAGATTTTTTTTTTTTAATTGTTCTCTTTATTTTATGCATTTACATGTACAAAAATTTCCTCAAATGTTATATCCTTCCTAATTTCTCTTTCAACATTGTTCATTCTACGATTTTAATCTGTCCATATGGACATATCTGGAATAAGTTACATAACAGCCTAGTAGCAGAAAAACTTTTTACATATATCATTTTTATAAGTTAGAATTTCAATTGCTTATTACTGGGTGTTCTATAAGATAATTTCAGTTATTAAATACATATATGCTATTTAGTTTTAATCAATTTTAAAAGTAAATATCAGTATGCAAGACTGTTTCTATTTTGATGTGTGACATTTTCTTATTCTTTCATACAATCTTTAAAATGTGTGGTATGTGTAGAGCTATAATAAAGAATTCCAAACCAATACTTTAGAGCCATGGTCGGCAGCTGGCGGACCAAGGTCCACATCCGGACCGCAGAAGGTCAAAGCCTGGACCTCTGAAAAAGATATTGCAAATGAAGAATTTATTCATTTTCCAACAATTCTTGAATATAAAAAAAATAATTCCCATATACACACTGTAGTGTTCCTAAGCCTCATCTCATATCTTGTAAAGGAATTTAAAGCAAAATCCCAAGACTTTGCAGAGATAGGTAAGTTGACTCAAAAATCGCCTTATTAATCCTTTTAAATCGCCTTACGAAGTTGTTCCAGCTGCAGAATAGACTGATGTGACTGTGAAGTTGTTAAGTCTTGAAAAACCTTTACTTTGATGGCGATATTTGACTTGTAAGAAGATATTTCCTTGCAAATGTATAAAACTGCATCCCCTGAAGAATTCTGTGGTAAACATGTCTCAGAAAAGTAGAAAAAATTACAAAAAAACTAGCTATTACCCTGGCTACTACGTTTGTCTCCACATATGTATGTGAAAGAACTTTCTCCAAAATGAATTTTTTAAGAACAAATATTGTTGGAGATTAACGGATGCCTACTTTGAAGACACTCTTCACATTATCTATTTCATCACATGAACCAAACTGTAAAAACTGGATCAAGACGTGTTTTTCCAAGAAGTGTTTTTCTTATTAATTTTTCAACGAAAACTTGTCTTTTCTATTTTATTATGTGTACGTAAAAATTTTCAGAATCCTGTGTAATGTAGTAATTTATCAGAATGAATACGCGACTTTTCAATTTTATATTATATGTATACACGTGTATGTAAAATTAACAATTTAAAAGTAATAAGTACTTATATTATTTATATATTTTTTTCTCTGGAACTCGATAAAATTTTTCAAAAGTATTCAGACCCGACTTTTAAAATTGCTTACCAACCCCTGCTTTAGAGTGTAATTTAATGTATTCTTCTGAATATTTATAATTTTTTTTTTTTTTCTGACATAATGCCTTCACAGTTATATTCTAGCAGTTATAAGGACTTATTTATTTGACAAAATTTAATAGAAGTTTATATTTTTTTTAGTAGAAAATATTTATAAGTGTATTAAAAATAAATTAATCCAAATTTTATATGAATTATCTATAAACCACCTTTCTGAAAAAAAAGCCGGTTTTTTTAGGCCTGGGTAAAAGCCGACAACCCTGCCCATACATGATTTAACAAAGCAAATAATTTTATAGCATTGTAATGATCACAATCAATATATAATGTGAGAATGTGACAGTGATAATGGAAGAAAAATACAAACAATTAAGAACCTGAAATATAAACCCCTTCCTTCTAAAATTGAAAAATCTCTCATAATATTTGGACTAAAAACCCTCTTTGAATTCAAACTATTTAAAACCTATGTTAGACTAATTTACTGATTCTGCTACTGGCACTTCAATTTCACAAATTAACAACATCAAACACATTTTTATCATTAAAAGAAAAAAGTGTGGAATAAGTAAAATGAAAGTTGCTGTTTTCATACCTCTTTTTCTATTTGGTTATGTAGTTGCTCATAGTCTACAGAAAATCTTCTAAATGCATGCAACAATTTATCCATTTTAATATACTGTGGGATAAAATCAACATATTTATGCTTTAAGGCTTCTTCGACATCAAGTTTTATAACTTCTAGCTTTCTTTTCAAATCATCAACTTTCAGTACTATGTTTTCTTTGGCTAACTTGCCTGAAAATAATAATAAATAAATTACAAAGCAACATAAAAGAAATAATTTAAAAAAAAAATGTTAAATAGGGTAAAAAAATATTGAATAATAAAAACATTACAAAGCAGGAATAGCAAACCAATGGCATGGATGCCAAAGTGGCACATAGGAAAATTTCTGTGGCACACAGAACATTCAAATTTCCTTATATCATTATATAAATGAATCCTTTTTCTTTAATAAGTAAAATTTGGTTTTACACTGGAGATGTAAAATTTCTGACAATTTTGAAGTGGCAAACTCCAAAATTTTAAACTATGCAAGCTAGAAGGCACTGTCATAATCATTAGGTACAGGTGGGTATTAAAACATTCAAACATTGCTAGCAATAAAATAGGCAATGTTATATGCCATCATGATTGTGACGGTTTTAAAGGATATGAAAAACTGCGCACAGAACAGTAAAAATAAATGAGTTTTTTTTAAACAAGGCCAAGTTATATTAAGTTATCAAGAATTACCAATTTTCAGTAATTGGTATCTATACTAGTAGTGTAGATGTCTGCCTGTTGGTGATGGTTAAGAAAATCTATTGCATGTAGAAGTCTGAAAATTTGGATAAGGATAGACGAAGGTAATCCCAAATGCACCTGACATTCACATTAGCCACAATGAAAATTGCAAAATGGCATGCTATCATAGTTGTCTGACTTAAAAGAGCAATTATGAGTCTTCTTCAGGAAAAAAAAGTTCTTTTTTTTTTCTTTTTTGGCATTTTGAAACTGCAGTATCCAGGGTTAGACACCCCCCCCTTTTTCTTTTAACCCAGCCCATCAGGCCCACTAGTAAAAAAACAGAGTTTTTTTTCAGGTTTTATTGAATTATTTTAGAGAGCTCTTTAAACTTTTAATTTTCATATGCATAATACCTAAATTCTTCATTTATCAGTGAAAAATGGGTATAATTTTGCATTAATTATCAATTAACAATAAATAGGGGAGAGTGGGGAGGAATGGGACACTTTTTACAAAAATAAGAAAATCAGCTTTGTTAGACATAAAAACGAAAATTTCAATTTATAGAATACAAAAGGAAACACTTTCTAATGTCCTTGAACAATATAGAAACGTAATATGCAGAAAAAATTTTATAATTAAAGAAACTAAGTTTCAAAAAGTGTCCCATACCTCCCCACTAACAGGGAGGTATTGGACAGCTATAAAACAAAGTATGATAAGCCACAAATAGTCTAGTGTCAGCTACGTATGCAGTCTAACAAAGATTGTTGATTCATAATGTCAGTGCTACAATATTAAATTGCAGTTATCTTCATCACTAGGAGGAAAATAGCAATTGAGATAATAGCAATGTGTGAGGGAATGATGGTCTAACATGGGGAAACATATAATTGATTGAGTAAACTAGGGTAGATGTGCCAGTAATGGACACCCCTTGATGTTTTTGGTTCATAAAAAAATAACTAATAAATATTTAGCTTTAATTATTTTGGAACAGATGTCATAAGTTCCCCCCGGCCGCCATCTTGGAATTTTCTTGGCGTGAAAACCCTTTTTCCGTCAAGTAGTAAATGTCGCCAAGCACTGGTTTATACGCATGTTTGGCTTAACGGAAATAAAATGTAAATAATAAACAAAATTCGCTAAAATGGCAACCAGTAATCCTTGTATGTGCGCTTCGCCCACATTTTCCGAAAAAAAAACATCACTGCATTCAGCACTTATCGAGGTGTAGCATTCTCAAAATTCAGCAGTTCTCGCTTTCTAGCAATCTCAAAATGTAAAAAAACTTTGGTACTTTTCGGTTAGCCGGGCGCCAGTGTTTTATATACATATATATTTACATATATATATGTGTGTATATATACAATATTTGTATATGTAAATATATGTATATTTACATATATGTATGTATATAAATATGTATATAAAACACTGGCGCCCGGCTAACCAAAAAGTACCAAAACTTTTAAAGCAAAAATACACATAAAAAACAAAATTCGCTAAAATGGCAACCAGTAATCGTTGTAGGTGCACTTTGCGCACATTTTCCGAAAAATAACATCGCCGAATTCAGCATTTCTCGCGATATAGCATTCTCAAAATTCAGCAGTTCTCACTTTTTAGCAATCTCAAAATGTAAAAAACTCAAAAGCAGTAAAATATACTTAAAATTATCAACATACCTTAACAGACACCTGCTTTCTTGAAAGATCCAGCTCGAAATATTATCGCCGACATTTTCCAAAATAGGCTTATCAATGCGTATTCACAAACTATAAACAAACCTTCTTTTCTTGTCAAAATTTCCTCCTATTTCCTAATTATTTCAGCAACAGCGTTTAAATGGACTACAGAAAACATAGTCAATCAAATACATTCAATAAATTTCACATAAAAATAAAAAGGCAGAACTATACAACACGATATCAAAATACATTCACAATATTCCAACATCAACTTCTCAGTTGCCAGAATGACACGTCACAACAACACATCACACGGGATTCAACATATCGAGGTTGCCATATCCATAACTACCGTCAACACGCCAACAAAAAATCGCCAAACGTTTCAAAACAACAACGGCGGAGGGAAGATACGGCATCTGTTCCATTATTTTTTTTATAATTCCCCCTTGTATGTTTTATAAAACTATGTTATTGTTGACACTTTTAATCAAACCAATCAGGAAGCAGAAAATAATGTCTCAAAGTTATGCTGTTTTTCTGTGAAAATCTTAATGAAGAGGTTAAGAGCTGGCTTCGTTTGTTTAATTTATATATTATTTATTTTCTTACAAAATTTGAATGTTTTTGTTTGAGTAGCAATAGAAAACTTTGAATTTTATATACTAATGGCTATTTACAAAATTTCATTTCTTTTTAAGGTTTTAAGAGGGGGTGTCCATTACTGGGATGGTTAATTTGTCATTTTCCAGTAATGGACACCCCATGTAGACATTGCTAAAAATGCAATTTTAGTAATGTTTATAGTGCATAAAATACTTTGGCTTAACTGCAAACCTAAATAATCAAATTTAATTTTTAAATTATACTTACCAAAATCCAAAATGTAATAACACCAAAACTTTTATAAATAGCTGCTTTTAAGTTATTTTATGTGATTAATAAAATTTTGATATTTTATTTTATTTTTTTGTTGTTGTTGTTGTTGTGTAGTACATATATATACCTCACATATTTTATAATCTGGCAATCAAACCAGCCAGGAAGCAGAAAATACTGTTTAAGAGAGGCGTCAAAGAGGGGCTCATAGGGCTTAATCTCTCTCCATTTAAATAAAAACAATTAAGTTGCAGAAGCTATTAAAAATCCATTTTCTGTCTTAAATGTTTCCTTATTAAAAAAAAAAAAAAATGTAATACTACTATTAATGAAAGTTATAGGTAATATTCATGAAACTAGTAAATCTGCAGATTAGTGGCCTCAAACATCAGTTCTACAGTTTTATTTTGAAATTATTTTATTTAGTATTTAAACTATTCTAGTGATGCAACGAATAGTGATTTGGCCAAATAACCGGCCAAGTTTCAGCCGAATATTCGGCCTATTCGGCCGCCGAATAATGAACTTATTTTTGCCTAAAAACAAAATATAGTATGCACTATATGCACAATTCTTGTATATTTCACAATTAAAATGTATTGTTTTCTTTTGAAAAATTATTTATATACAAATTTTTAATTTTTAAAAGCATTATTTTACTCTGAAAAAATATTCGGCCTAAAAATTGCCTAAAATTGGGTAGATAAAACCCATTTGAGGTATGAAAGTTAATGGAAAAAAAGTGTTAGTTAATTTCAAATAAAATTTTCGTTATATATGATGAATATAAATTGTCAAATTAAAAAGTTATACTGTGTAAATATAAAAACATTTATTACAGTATTATTCGGCCAAGGCCAAATAATGGACTTGATATTCGGCCGAAGCCGAATATTCGACAGTCAGGCCGAATGGCCGAATATTCGTTGCATCTCTAAAATATTCAACTCACAATATCATTTCTTTCATATTTGTAATATTAATTATTATAAATGATATATCAAGTAATCTCTAGAAGATTGTTAAAAATAGCGACACAAAACTAAACATTAATATTCCAAAACTTTTTTTTTATTACCTTTTAAATCCACCACTGTTTCAATAATTTGATAGCTGTTATTGTCTGATATTTAGTATTTTAAACTATCCATCTAAAATAATTAAAACATCGGTCTTCTGATAATTACAATAACTGATGCAAACAGTAAATGATTATCACAAATATTTTATTAATTACTGGTATCCTAATTGTAAATTTATTTAAAAATAACTATTTTGTTTCATTAGTTTGTGTTCATTAAATTCTGGTTTAAAATACAGTCATAAAAACAATTATATTCATTACTTTTTATGGGGTGTCCATTACTGGAACAGAGGGTGTCCACTATTGGGCCAGAGGGTGTCCATAACTGGGCTTTTGGGTGTTTTGGTATACTTCTGCTATTTAAAATTAAATTGCTATTCATATGAGGAAATGAGGCTATAAGAATGGTTAAATATTGTTGATAGAATAATACAATATTGAAAAAATTGGAATATAATTATAACTATTAATAAAAAAATAATTTTTACAGAAATTCCTTAAGGGTAGTGTCCATTACTGGCACATCTACCCTATATGATAATAGTAAAAAGTAATATTTTTATTATTTTTTGTAATGTACCAAATAAGAACTTTATTTTGCTTAGGGTATTTTTATTTCTAGATGGAAAGAAATAGGCAATAAAATACAGGTGGGGGAATGATGTTTGCATAATATATATTACATTTTTAAATACTAAATTTATTTATTTTTAAATTTTACTGTCTGTCCCTAATAAACTACGTTTAGATCTTCTAATAAAAATAAATAAAAATGCAATGAAATTAAGAGCATTTATATGACTGGGAAACACATTTTTCACTATTGTAGAGAATAACCTCATGCTCAGACCCCTGAATAAGCACTAATCGCTAATGATGTAAGAGAGGTTTCACACAAGAATATACAGAAAATAAGCCATTTATAGTTAGAGTTATTGAGCTTACCAGTTGATTGTAATACCTCTGCTACTATTGACATTTTGCAACGGAAGAATTACATAAATATTTCTAAAGTTCCATGAAACAAAGCTAGATGAAGTATGAAACGATAAACAATTCGAACCGCTTAAAATTACAAACAAAAACAACAAACGGATAATTTCGCAAATCTCTCAATTACACGTCACATGCGATTCTCCAATCAAAATAAAGCACTACGACCGTGTGTTGTTGATGAAGTACTCGATAAAAAAAATATTTGTTGCCATTTCATACTTAAAAAAATAAAAGAATCATATGTTGAAAACTTTTATCTTAATCATAATTTGTTTTGGAAAAATAAATGCATATATATTTTTACCTCGAGTTTTACAGAAGAAAAGACAACAGTGATGAAAATAGTTTTGTCGTTTTGTTGACGTTCATAAACACATTTTTTTTTTCATATTGTTGGCAATAGTTATGTTGCCATGTCCCGACGATGCGTAAATAAAAAATTGTTGTATGTATACAAACTGTTAGGAAATCCAGACATGCTTTATTATTATCCGCTCGTGTGTTACTGTTTCTGATTTTCTTTTGTATTTGTGAAAATGTTACGACGAAACATTCGCAGAATTTTGAAGTATAGCTTTATTGTAATTCTTTTGATTATTTGTGGTTTATTGTTTTTCAAATCGTTCATCACGATTCGAGATATAGATAGCAATGGAGTTGAAAGCCGTGAAAAATATTCTGGATTACCTAAAAGTCCTGATCAACAAAAAGTATTATTTCATTCTCATTACATATATATATATATATATATATGCATAAATGCTGTATCATTTTTAAACGCTATTAAATTAGAATTGATTTTAGTAGAACACTTTTTTAGCTTGTGGATGGAGAGGATGGGAAAGAGGAGAGTAAAAAAAATAAAATGAGCTCCTGGTTTCGGCTTAAACAGTCAACAATAGACGTTTTCAGTCGTGACGTCAGTCAACCATCGATTTTTTTTGGTTGGAAACTGACTCCTAACAATCGGTTGCTAGGCTGTAATTTCCATTTTGGGTATTTTTCGGTTAGCCGAGCGCCAGTGTTATATATACATATAATTATACATATACATACATATATATATATTTGGTACTTTTCAGTTAACCGGGTGCCAGTGTTATATATATCTATGTATGTATACCTATATATACATATGTATATATAACACTGGCGCCCGGCTAACTGAAAAGTACGATGTATTTACACATATATGTTATATAAAAATTTTACCTTTTACTATTCATTTAAATTATTCTAAATTGCCGACCTATTCATTATTTTCTTGGAACAACTTGCGAATACGCCCGGAGTCCGCCATCTTGTTTCTTTGTTGGTCATTTATAACCACTTTATGCTTAATTTAACAACATAAACAACAACAAAAATAAATAAAGAAATTTAAAATCGGCGATGATCAACAAAGAAACAGGATGGCGGACTCCAGGCGTATTCGCAAGTTGTTCCATTTTCTTTTTTTTAATACGCCCTATTATTTATTTCTAGCTAAATTCCTCTATTTTTAAATCTATCTTGATAATAGCTTTATTCCAAAACGTAATCTAAACTTTTAATCCCTTCATTAATTTTTATCGTCTACCAAGCTGTAAAGTTCTGAATGCAGTTACTTATTTTTCGAATATTTATCAAAGCCATTTTTACTTTTTATTCTATTTCATCTCATTTTCCCGCTCGCGAGGCACCAGCCTTTTCACATCGAAATCATTCCATTAGCGGCGTTGGGATTCTTTCCTGTGACGTTTCTTGATCGCTCTCCATTGGCTGAGTGTCAGATCCCAGTTTCACTTCGAGGCTCGTTCGTGATTTTCGTTGGTTTAGCTTGAAGTTGTGATTTCAATCGGAATTCCTCCGCGCATTCTCATAAATAGCGAGAGCATGAACTCAGAACGAGAGATTTTTGTTATGTGATTGTTTACAAAACCTGTTACCCGGTGTCCTTAGCCATGTGGAATATTCATTTCGTAAATTAACATCTATTTAGCATGAGTAATTAGTTTATGCTCGAGTGAAATGCTCTGATTTCTCATCTACGGGAATTGTTCAGTGTTGGTATGTTCTGATGGAATAAACAGTTGTTCTATGACTACGTTTCCATGTGTTTAATTGGGAAAACCCCATATTTCTTCATGCGCCTTTTTTCGCCACTCAAGCTGCCTTGTTTTCATAATGAAATAATAAGTGTTTGATTGGACTATACCAATATTATCATCGCTCTACAGCTGCTATATTTTCAGAGTTGATACCTCCGCTAGCAATGCTTGTGCTAAGTGGTAGGATTGCTTACAACATCACCAACAGCTGATTAAAATGTGGTATGACTCCAGTAATACGTAATAAGCACGTTTTCAACTACACCCATTAAATTGTTTCGTAACATATATATATATAACATATGTGTATGATGTAATCCATGTCAATTCAGGCAGCCAAAGAAAAAATCTTACCTTCATAGTCTCAGAAGTTTTTGAATTGAACATATGTTAAAATTCACGAAAAAATAAGATAACTGTATATTTTCGTTTTGCCCAAAAAAATTCCTGGTTCGAGATACAGGCCGCCAAAGATGGCATCCCGGCACCATTTCCCATTTGCAATTTTCGGTAAAAATTTTAAAGTAAAAGTATCTCTTGAATGGTGCAAGATATTTTGTTGCAGTTTTTTTTATTTCAAAGATAATATTCTTCTGTTTAAAATGACATACCCAATTTTGAAATATGTATTCAACTTTTCTTGTGGCAGCCTTTTGAAAAAAAAAATTCTTATCAAAAAAAAATTTTTTTTCAAAAATGCCAATCCCAAAAATTTTGATATTTTTGCTGTTGATTAATACCATTGAGTACTAACTTCCGTGTAAAGGAGAACTTCCACTTTTGATTTTGACAAGTTATACAAGGTGTGTCTAAAAAGTTCGGTGAATGGAAGCATAAAACAAAACATGGAAACAAAATATCTTAACTATGTACTAAAATGAAGTGTATTAAAATATACATTCTGTAAAATATGTGGTGCAAAGAATATTAATTATTCATTTACAGATTCTCACTAAAGAATTCCATTAGATAATGGCATCATGGGAATATTGTTTGCGGCATATTTTAATTATACTAAACTCTTTCACATATAATAAAATTGATATATGTTGCTGGGGTTTACAACAACTTACTTCCTGTGTAATAGAAAGTGCATAGTATTTACAGGGACACACAAAAGATTTCAAATACTTTACTGTATACAAAATACTGTATATTAACGATGATTGCTGGAAGTGTGTTTTTACTTGTGATATGAGTTTTTAAGTTTAACTAAATTTTTGCTTATTAATTACGTTGTGTGTATAAATGCTGTAGATCATATACAGGGGTGCACAAAAGAAATCACAACAGTTACTGAGTAGGAACAAAAGTGATTTAAAGGTGATTTTTAAATGCATTTTTATACTGAACTCCATTTAGTAAAGATGGGTCATTCCCCAAAAAAAATGTAAATTTGATCTTTTGAAACTTTTTTTTCTAAAATTATATTTTCACAATAACTTTATGCTTCAGTGACAGCCAAGACTCAGAACTTTATCATGCTATAAATTTTAACTTTGTAAAAAAAATATTATATTTTGGCTGAATCCCAAAACAGCCGAGACACTTGGCATCGTTCAATTTGGCGAGGCGATAAATGGATCTTTGTTGTTACCAGTTCGTTTCGTAAATTCTTTCCACGCCTACAGTTGTGTGATCTTGAATTTGGATTGGTTGATTTCTTGTGTATTGGATGGCTACGCCTACCTTTGACGACTCAATTGCGCATATTTTGTAATTTGTGTACAACGAGGTGTAGAAGAAAGACGTTTTGTAATTGTAAAATTAAATGACGGTAAGGCAAGGGTTTGTTATTGTAAATATTTTTTGCTGTTTTTAGTTGTAAAATTTGAAAGTTAAAGTACCTGTGTAATTTAGTTTGAAATTGTGAGTATTTGTTCCCTTTTTTTGCTGGAAAGTTAAATGAAGTTTATCGACAACTAGAAATTTACAAAATTATGGCAATTCAACATTTTATAGAGTTGGTTTTCAAGAAAGGAGATGTTTGTTAAGGTATGTTAATAATTTTATGTATTTTTTATTATAGTGTTTTATATTAGCCGTTTATTGTATATTTCTCATGTATACTGACCTTACGAGGCGAGAACTGCTGAATTTTGAGATTGCTACATACCGAGAACTGCTGGTGACAGTGATGTTTTTTTTTTTCGGTTAATGAACGCGAAGCGTTCATACATGTTCACTGATTGCTGCTTTAACGAGTTTCCTGCATTTTTCAGATTGCTGCAGAACTAGGTTGCTGTATTCAGTGATATATATTATTTTTTTATAAACGCGAAGCGTTCATACTTCTTTAAATTAGAAATGAATTGTTCAATGTTTACTATAATATAGGCACGTACTTACAATATTAAATGATCCCATGATTTTTTCTGAAAGTTGTTGAGAAATTAAAATTTTAATCATTATATCGTTACTCTGATTTGAAAAGGTACTTTAAAAATTTCACATTTTCAATAAACTTATGTTGAAATCGTTTGTTTTATTTTGAATCTCATAAAAATCAGCTTTCCTGTGTTTTCTGATGCGTCGTTATTTATAAATATTGTATTTCCCATGATTCCAGGGTGATGATGTAGTAAAAAACAGTCTGGAAGCATTCAGGAAAGTGGATCAATCACGTTAGTTTTCAGGTTGCCGCATTTTAGATTGGCGTATGTGGGGTATTTGGCGCTTGCAGGAAAAGTCGCCAAATGGGGTGTCTCGGCTGTTTTGGGAATCTGCCTATATTTTTTATAAGGTTTTGTGATGAGAAATGAAAGATTTTGTCCATTCTGTTACATGAATAAACTTTATTTTCCTGTGTAAATTATTCAGTGCAATTTAAGCTTTTTGACTTTATATCTTTGAAAGTACTGTATAACTTCTTGTACATATAAAAAAATTACAAAAAATCTTAAATCGTATGTTTTTTAATGATATTGCAGTTTACTCTGTTACAAATTTTGGAATAATACTGGATAAAAGTTTATTTAAGTGTTGTGCTAATTTAGAAAATATTATTTTTATATGTTAAAACATGTAGAACAGTTTCTAAAATAATAGGAGGATACTTTTACTTCACATTATTTAAGCAATTTTATCCTAGAATGCAAAAAATCTGTAATGTAACAGAGTGGAAAAGTGTATTTTCTTGGGAAAATATCAACAATGTTATATACTATAAATAAATAAAAATATATCCTTACCTTCCACCTAATATTTTACTTGTCATTTAAGAAGATTTACATGAAACTTGCGCTTTTTGGAATACATCTATGGAAATTCATAGCACAGATGACCACCCTGCAACTTTCATTTGAGTTGAGGAAGAATTGTTATGATTTCTTCTAAACGAATGTATGAAATATTGTTTTCATCAGCTCAAAATCAGTCCTTAATAGTCTTTAAATGCTACATTACTTTTACTTCTCTATCTTCATCTTCTACTTCTTGAATAACTGCAACATACTTGTATTTCAAATTACAATATAGCTTCATCTGTTTTAAATGCAGCCAACATGTATTATCTGGCAAAACTTTTTGCATGGAATCATCCACTTTCACTTCACACACTTTGTTTGTGGAGGTTCCATTTGAGTCCGAGTCAGATGAGTATTTTGTGAATGTATTTTTATTTGACAGTTGTATTACTTATCTTTAAAGCATGGACAAAGTTTACTATTTTTTCAGCAAAAACAAGTTACACTTCTCTACCTAAATAATCCATTACCTGTTGTCACCAACTGCTGAACAGACAGTGTTCCTTTAAGGATGGGAATTTTATTTGGAATAGCTCCACTCATCTTATCTATCTCTGAAATAAGATATACAATTTCACATTGGTAATGTCTTTTAGTTGTCTAAAAAAATCATTTAAAACATCTGCCATGCTCTTTAGCATCCTTCCTGTCCTACCCCATTAGCGGCTGCAGGGCCGTAGCAAGGTCTTCAGAGGCCCCTCCCAAACATATTTTTCAGGCCCCCCGCCCTCTGAGATTTTAGAGAAATATACTATATTTAATTTTCCACCCGAGTTCCATTTTTTAACAACACCAACGGAGTTTCGGCAGTCGGATTTTCCAAAACGAACTTCAAATTGAACGAATTTGTAGTTGAGCTGCATTGCTTTCGGCAACGTACACCCATAGGGGCTATGTCCGCTCCGATCTCGAATTATACGAACCTTGAATTATTGTAATTTTATTTCAATCCAGATTAAATGCAAATTTTCAACATTTCGTTCACATTGCTACAGGAACAGATTTCATATTCTTACAACGTGAATTTAACCAAAGGACTTTGCAAAATTTAACTGAGTATTCTTCCATTTAGGGAAAAAATGTCAAAAAAATCTCCGAAAAACGCAAAAGAACGCCAAAAATTGCATAAAAAAATTCGAAGTTCATAAAGATCAAACTTTACTTATATTGGGCTAAAAGATTGAAACCGGGTTTATTTTTTTACAAATATTAAAAAAACTACCAGAAAAGTGAAAAAAAGCTAAAAATCACATAAAAATTCTCAAAAATTTTAAAAACAGCAGAGGACAAAATTTGGCAAAAATGTTTGAAACTGAATTCCTTTTACAAATGTTATAAACCACTAAGTATTGCTCATAAACAAAATAAATAAATAAAAAATATCGAAGTCGTTTTCGTATCTTCAATTTTCTCTTCAGTTTGACAATGCCATCTGCATGGCCCAGACAGATTTTCTTTAAGCAGAAAATATTCACTTATAACAATTGTTTTCCTGCTCGGATTGGTGCCTTTTATTAAATACATATATATTTATATATACAGATTTACTAATTCAAAATATATATATATATATTAGGGTGGTCCTTAAAAAATTAACTTTTAAAATTTCTATGGGGCACCCTCCTATTTTGTTCTATGTATAAAATAAAGACCTCCACAAAAATTTCTAAATTTTAAAACATTTTTTAGGGGTCACTACCAAGGTTTGAATTTTTTTTTAAAATAAAAATTGACATATTTTGTAATCTAAAAATATATTATTAATACAAATTCATAGTCATTGCCAAATGGAATATGGTATGATATTAGGCTTTAAAGACTGTCTTTTGTTTCAAGTTTCAATATATTTACACAACCTATTGTCTGAACACAGTGAGGAGTATTTCATGTCTACACTCTATTTCACCTGAACTTGGCCCCATTGTGAAAGGTAGAGAATCTAACATTCTGCCTTGAAAAATAGTTCTCCGTTATTGTTTAATCTTAAATAGCTAAAATGCATAAAAATTTATAAGATAATGTTTATAAATTATAGAATTTGACTTTTTGATATTCGTAAAATGTCGTACTTAATGGACATATTAGTATCTGAAGACGAGCAAGCAGAGGCCAAAACTTAAAAAAAGAATTTTTGGAAAGCGTTCTTTTGACTGTTCACTGGGATTGCAAAATTTTAGAAGACATTTCAGGATCTGAAACTGTAGACAGATTACCCATTATTGTTTCAGGTAAAGGTATTGACCAGTTACTTCTTGTTCCAAAACTTCAATCAAAATAGTTTAAGAGGCAATAGCTTCTGCTTGTAACGTAATATCGGAGTCGTGGGGAGTACCGAGCAAGTAAAATGTATGATTTTTGATATAGCCTTTGTTAATACCGGATTATCAAGAAAAGCTTGTATTTTTCTGGAGCAAAATATGAATAAAGAAATGATTTGGATTGCCATCATCATATCCTTGAAATACTGTTTTTGTTCTTTAGCTTTTGAATGAAGTTTATTGTATTCCTCCATGAGTGCTATATAACTTTCGGCTACATCATTAACAAAGTTTGACTGAAGTCGCTAGTGCCTTACATGTCTTGTAAGATTAATTTTTATTACTATTAGCTGCATCTGTTTCAAAAAAGTCTAAAGGTAAATCCATAATTTAAAAAAAAACTAGAGTGCTGTTTGTTAGAAAATCTTGCAAGCTATTTTGGAGAATGACATCAGGATCAGCCCGTGTACGTTTCAAAGGTTCATAATTTTCTTCATTTTTTAAAGCATGCACCATTTTTCTTTTATTTTCAAAAAAGAAATTATCGAAAAATGCAAAAGCAACTAGTTCTGTGAAGTACAGAAATGTCCTAGGAATTTCTTCAAAGCGCACAAAGAAATTATTTCATTTACATTTTCGTCTTTTTTCAAGTTCTTCGGGAGCAATAAATCATTGGGCCTGATACCAGTGTGAATGTAGATTTTCACAACAAACGAGAAAACTTGACGAACTCCAGATTTTTTCTACTTAGAGAGTTTAAACTGATCTCTAAATAAATAAATCTTGAGCAAGTACATCACCTTTACAATTCATGGAGCCCAATGCAATCCCCACCTGAAGCTCTAATGTAAACACCTCTTTCGGGTACTGCTCCTTAGAAAATGATGGCAGGGTCTATCGGTTCCTTGTAATCGTCCATTGGTTGAAAATCTCTAAGGTGATTTTGAGCAAATTCTGTAATTTCCGAAGCATTATGTGTTATTTTTTTATTGATTAAATTGTTAGTTATGAGAGTCTGAAATATGCCATAATCGATAGACATCCACAAAATTTTAAATCGTTGGAATAATGGTATGTCCGGTGCGCTTGAAACTCCGAGAAACTTAATAACAACTTCTTCAAGCATAATTTAAAGTAGAGGTGCACAACCTTTTTAAGAGAAGGGCCACTTACAAAAATTTCTCGGTTGTCGAGGGCCACATCAATAACACGGAGAGAATTATATTTTGGGGAGGTGATCTGTGGCCTATAATCAGATAAAAATTATGGTTTCAGAGGGGGGGTATTTTACCCCTCTGGGTTCCCCTACCCAGTCAACATATCCAATTTAGTTGGCAATGATATTTCATCAGTTTACGTTTGTATATATAACAGAGATAGAGCTAGGATTATTTAGATGGAGTGATAATATTCCTTCACTTTAGCCGGGGGAGTAAATTTTGTTTTATTAAAAGTGCTAAAACACAAACATAGGCATGAAAGTGTCTAGTGCCAAAAAAAGGGAAACTTCATGAATGAAGGAGGGGGGGGGCAGGAGAAGATCATCGAATTTTGCGATTTTGCCGCGTCCGATCAACGAAATTTGCGATTGTTCGCACCTGATCGACAAAATTCAAAAATTTTCCGAAGCCGGTCGACAAATTTCGCGATTTTTCAGCGCCCGATTGGCGAAATTCGCGATTTTTTCGTGTCCCGGGAACGAAATTCGCTATTTTTCGGATTTCGATCGACGAAATTTGCTATTTTTCTGCCTCTAATTGACGAAATTTGCGACTTTTCCGTGTCCGATCAACGAAATTCGCGATTCTTAATTGACTCTGATGAAATTCGCAATTTTTCCTCGCGATAAATTGACGAAACTCGCGATTTTTCCGAAGCCAATCAGTGAAATTTTCAATTTTTCCGCACTTGATCGACAAAATTCAAGTTTTTTTTTCGTGCCCGATCTACAAAATTTTCAATTTTCCGTGCCTGATTGAGGAAATTTCCAATTTTTCGGCACCTGGTCGACGACATTTGCGATTTTTCTGCACCCGATTAACGAAATTCGCGATTCTTAACTGAGTCGGACGAAATATGCAATTTTTCCAGCGGCAAATTGACGAAATCCGCGATAAACAGATGAAACACGCGATTTTTCCGCAGCCGTTCAACGAAATTTGAGATGTCTCTGCTCCTAATGAACTAAAATTCGCGATTTTCCCGCAATATATCAACGAAATTCATGATTCTTAAGTGACTGACGAAATTTTCATTTTTTTCCGGCTGCAAATTGATGAAATTTGCAATTTTTTCTCGTGACTGACGAAACGCACGATTTTTCAGCAGCCAATCAACAAAATTTGCAATTTTTCTGCGCATCATCAACAAAACTGGCAAATTTTTCGTGCCGATCAACGAAATTTGCGATTTTTTCCGCACCTGATCGACAAAATTCGCGATTTTTCAGTGCACGACCAATGGATTTTTCCAAGCTCCATCGTCAAAACTCGCAATTTTTCCGTGCCCGATTGGTCAAATTTGCAATTTTTCCGCGTCTCATCGACAAAATTCGTGATTGTTTTGTATCAAATCAACCAAATTTCGATTTTTTCGAACTTCATTGACAAAATTTGCTAGTTTTCCTCATCCGATCAACGAAATTTGCGATTTTTAACTGACTGACGAAATTTTCAATTTTTTCCGCCGGAAATTCACGACTTTTTTCTTGCGACCATGGACAAAAATTGCAATTTTTTCCAGTTATAAATTGACGAAATTCGCGGGCCACATGTTAAGCCATCGCGGGCCACTTTTGGCCCGCGGGCCACAGGTTGTGCATCCCTAATTTAAAGGATGTGATGATTGCAAGCCAAACCATTTCTTTGTTCATATTCTAATCCAGAACAGCTCCAGCTGCTCCTGATAAACAGGTATCAACAAAGGTTATATCAAAAGTCATACATTTTACTTGCTTATAATCTCCACAACTTCAATGTTTCGTTAACAGCAGGAGCTATTGCCTCAATTGTTCCTGATTGAAATTGTGGAACAGCTATTTAAATGGTTAGTACCTTTACGTGAAACAATAATGGTTAATGTGTTTACAGTTTCAGATCCTGAAATGTCTTCTAAAATTTTGCAATCCCAGTGACAGTCAAAGGAAAGCTTTCCGAAAACTTTCTTTTTAAGTTTTGGTGCTCTGATACGAATGATAGCATACTCTTCGATACGATACTCTTTGGTACAAATATGGCCATTTAGTATGATATTTTACGAATATAAAAAAATTAAAATCTATAATTAATAAACATTATCTTATAAATTGCTACGTATTTTAGATATTTAAGATTAAAAAATAACGGAGAACTATTTTTCAAGGCAGAATGTTAGATTCTCTACCTTTCACAATGGGGCCAAGTTCAGGTGAAATAGTGTGTAGACATGAAATACTCCTGACTGTGTTCGGCTAATAGGTTGTGTAAATATATTGAAACTTGAAACAAAAGACAGTCTTTATAGCCTAATATCACACCATGATTCCATTTGGCAATGACTATGAATTTGTATTAATAATATATTATTTGATTACAAAATATGTCAATTTTTAATTTTAAAAAAAAATTCAAACCTTGGTAGCGACCGCTAAAAATTGTTTTAAAATTTTGACATTTTTGTGGAGGTCTTTATTTTACACATGGAACAAAATAGGAGGGTGCCCCATAGAAAATTTTTAATTTAATTTTTTAAGGACCGCCCTAATATATATACTTTTGGGATGTCGCTTTCATGCATTCTGTTTTTCTCCAGTTTAAAATTGTCACCCAAGTTAAAATTTAAGAAGAAAAAAAAATGCCTTCGGATAGAAGGTACCTTTCTGTGGCAAGGAAGACGGGTTTCCTAGTACATAATAATAAAGACAGATGTTTGTTTGTCCAGAGTTTTTCTTTGTCTGACCAGATGTTTTTCTGTTCAGGACAAAATTTGACAGGAAGGTTACCTGTATGCCTGAAGTTATGCACCTCGAAACAGGTTTTTATTCGAATTTTTTTAATTTAATTTTTTACGCTATTTTTTATATACAGGGTGGCTACTAAATACTGTTACACTCCAAAAAATATGAATGAATTTTAATCGTTTGGTAAAACAATTTATTTCTCTATTTTAACGTTTGGCAATCTTCTATTAGTGCAGACAAATTTTGTTATAAAGCAAATATTTAAAATTTTTTTAAAGATGGAAGCAAAAAAAAAAGATGATTAAACAGCTCTTTGATCGCAGATTTTCCGCTGGTGAAAACTTTAAGCAATTAAAATGCCTTGATTTTAATGGAACATTTATATATAGAACTGTAAATTGATTATTGGATACTAATAGCTATGCAAAGATCAACCTAGGCCTGGAAGTCCACGCTCAGTTCGCGCAATAGAGCGCATGAAAAGAATTCGTGAAAAAGTGTGAAGAAATCCACAATATTCTGCAAATAAAATGGGTGCAGAAGAGAACGCGAGTCGCAGAACTATGCAAGTTATTATAAATGAAGATCTGGGTTATGTCCCTTATCGCAAAAGAAAAATTCAAGGTTTAACTGCTGCACAAAGAATAAAAACCTTACGAAGGAGGAAGAAATTGACGAAGCGGCATGGTAGGAAAAGTGTTGACAGAATAAAATTTTCTGATAGGAAGCTATTTTGCACTGAACAGTGTTATAATGCTAAAAATGATATCGTATATTCAGCAACCCTCGAGGATATATCTGAAACCTTTCGAACTGTTAAACGCTTTCAGAACAAGAATTCTGTTATGGTTTGGTCTGCAGTGTCAAACAATGGAAAATTGCCTTTGAAGTTCATCGATAAAGGGTTAAAAATCAATGCGAATATTACAAACAGAATGTATTGGCTACATATTTATTCCCACAAGCTGAAAGGTTGTATTCCAAACAGAATTGGGCATTTCAGCAAGATTCTACACCTTCGGACCGAGCTAAATCAACACGGGCTTGGCTCCCTGTCAATTATCCAAACTTTATCATGCAAGAAGATTGGCCACCTTCTTCACCGGATCTAAATTCTTTAGATTATTGCGTCTGGGGGATTTTAGAGGCTAAAGTAAACAGCAACAAACACAGAAGTTTGGACTCCCACAAAGCTTCCATATTGCGTGAATGGTACCGATTACCTCTTAAAATGATTCGTGCCGCAGTCTGACAATGACATAAGAGATTATCTATGGTAATCGATAAAGATGGCGGTCAATTCGAGTAAAATTTTTTTTCGGTAAACTTTCATCTCTGATGTTCATCATATTAGTGTAGTTATCATTTTCTATTTTATATTTGTAAAATAAAATGACTGAATATTTGTAACAGTATTTAGTAGCCACCCTGTATATATTTTTTTTGTTTCGTGCATTTTCCCCCGCATTCATAAAAGGAATCTATTTCAATCCATCTGTCCATTTTAGCTGAATATAGTAAAGTAGTCTTCTTCGATTTTTAAATATTTCGCGAATTTTTTATGTGATTTTTAACTTTTTTTTCGCGTTCCGACATGATTTTATGACATTAGTAAAAGGAATCAGGTTTCAGTCTTTTAGCCCGATGTACTAAATTTCATTCTTTACGATTTTTGAATTTTTCATGAACGTTTTTTATTTTTTTCATTTTTTAAGACCCCTGTGATTAGAAGAGATTTTATCTAACATTTGAAGAAATTTTCGTCTTTAGAAAGGAAAATTTCTAGAAATTTTGATCTCTGATTCGCGAATTCTTCGTGTTATGAAGAAAAAAAGTCATTCATAAAAGTTCAGTTTCTAATAGGGGAAAGTACAATGTAGCAAAGTTGGAGGAACACTCCTGTGATTTGATTTGACAAAAATGTATCTTTATATTTAGTAAGGATGTTAGGTAATTTTTACGTTAGATTGGTGAGTTTTCTATATTTTTGCGGAAAATGAGAAATCAAATCAAAGCTTTTTTTGTGTGTGTTTGAACGAAAGAAAAAGTTACGGAAAAAATCCTTCAATTCACTGATTTTTTTTTTCTTTTTGAGAGAGTATAAAAGGAATCCAGTTTCAATCTTTTATACCAATATAGTGAAAATTTTGCCATCTGCGGCACAGATTTTTGTCATCCCTAAAAGGGATCAGGTTTCAGTCTTTTAGCTCAATATAGAAAATATTTCCATAAAAATTTCTGATTTTTTTACGAACATTTTATGTGATTTTTAGCGTATTTTTGTCTTTCATGGTGATTTTTTAACATTCCACTTTCAATCTTTTGACACGATATAATCAATTTTCTCTCAGTGATTTTTGAATTTTTGTCCAATTTTTTATAAGATTTTTACACTTTTTTTCGCGTTTTGCAGAGTTTTTTTGAGATTTTTATTTCTGAAACCGAAAAATTATCCAGTAGATTTTGCTGCTGTCATAATTAAGCTGAAGTGGAAAAATAACAAATTTGTTCCTGTTGCAACGTGAGCTACGGTACTGGAAAATTTCACTTTTATCGGGGAAAAAAAAAAAAAAAACAATACCGTAAAATCCCGTTATTCCGCCCTTCCCGATTAAGCGCCCCCTCCCACTTTGTAAACAAATTGGAAAATTCAAGAAATCCCGAGAAAGCGCTCTCCCCGCAAAAAAATTTCGGTGCGCACATCAAGATCAATTTCAATCATTTCTTTACTTTTTCTTTTCAACTAAGTCTATTATTCTACTTACCTTTGATTTCATTTATTTCTTTCAGTTTATTCAAATCTCCTTTCGGCGTTTGCCTTTGTCTTTGAAAACCTTTTGTTTTCTTATCGTCGTAAACCTCAGAGGAAGCCACAAATGCAGTTCAGTTATTTGTTTTACGATTCGATTAAGAATCGATTCACGTCATCGAACTATCGATCCGTACTTCCATTCTGTACAGCTACGTAACTTCATATTTATACGTATAATTAATATTTTTCATAATACTATTAGCCTTGTGTATTATTTTTACTAAATATATAAAATAATAGTGATAATAACAATATACAGCCTTTTTTTAGTAACTTTCGGAATTTTATATCATGTTAGTTTCTTGTAAGTTATGGTAGATGGTGCCAAAATAACGCGAAATCGGATTTATTGGTATTATTTATTTTATTATTATTATTATTAAGTATTGACTTGGTGATTTAATTTGATATTTGAAGGTGATATACATAATATTTACTTTATATATCACTAAAGTTATGTTTTTAAATTAATTCTATGTCAGTCTGATTTAAATTTCCCATTATAACACATTTCTTCTTCTTTTTTTAAAAAAAAATTAGTTTCATTTGCAATATTTTTATGTTATTATTGTGATTTGTATTATTTATTTAGCCTTTATATATAAGAAATTATGATTTAAAAAATATATACAGTTATTTAATGTCCATAATTTACAACAGATGGTGACACCGCATAAAATGTCACTAGTTTTAGAAAGAATTCCAGGACATTTTCTAACGCAATTTTTTAGTGTTTTTTAATTATTTTAAATTATTAAGTTCCTTTTATTATTCTGTTACCATATTAATGACAAATATTAGTGTTGTTATTTATCTTATGACAGATATTAGTGTTATTATTTATTTAAATGCATTCCAGTTTCAAAGCTTTTGAAATCCAGAATTTTCTATAATTTGAAATCGCCGTTAATTGCGAAGTTATACTGTTTTTCTATTTTGTATATAATTTTTTTTTTCAAAATGTTTTTCTTTTCTCCCTTTATTAAAATAATGCATATTTTGCATCAATTGGCCATTACCATCCCCCACCCCACCACCCATAGATATTATTACTAAAATTTTAATACCGTGTAAGCGCCCCCTCCGATTTTTTACGATTTTCCATCGTGCTTGGGGGGGGGGGGGGGGGCGGATTAACAGTATTTTACGGTAATTCAATGTTTGTTTGATTCAAAATCGGAGCGGGAATATCCGGAGCAGGTTTATGCTGCAGAAAGGTCCCCAATGGAGAACTCCAAAATATAGGTTCTCTTTTTTTTTAAAGCAATCAGCGAAGCTCTGCTAGTAGATTAAATAAATACACAATATAATTTATGTATATTTAACATAAGTAATTTATGGAGACAAGAGAAATGAAATGTTAAAAACGAAACAGGTCAAACATAAGGGCATAGGTGGCTATGCAATGCAGATAGATGCTCGCTTATTGGGGTCCATAACGAGATTAAGAAGCATATATTTTTTGAACATTTAAAAAAAAAAATGAGGCTTAAAAGTTTTAAATCTTGAGTTCCGAATTTTGCTCACTTTTAAGAGCGGCCCCCAAAAAGAAAATTTATACAGTATTTGGAGCCTGCAAAATTTCTTTCATCTGGGCACCTTTAAAAAGTATGGTAGCTATAGAAAAAAAGAGCATGTCTGTTTTGGTTAAAAGAAGTAATAATATTAAGAAAGTTTTTAACCTTATTGGGGCCCCCAACGAGATTAAAAAGCATATTTTTAAAACACTTGAATAATAAAAATTGGGCCTAAAAGCTTTGAATCTTGAGTTCCAACTTTTCCTAACTTTTATAGCGAGCCCCAAAAAGTCAATTAAAAAAAGTATTTAGAGCCTGCAAATTTTCTTTCATCTGGGCACCTTCAAAAAGAATCGTGGCTGTAGAAAGAAAGCACATTTGGTTGAAGGAAGTAATAGCATTAAAGAAGTTTTGAAACTTATTGGGGCCCCCAACGAGATTAAAAAGCATATTTTTAAAACATTTGAATAATAAAAATGGGGCCTAACAGTTTTTAATCTTGGGCTCCAACTTTTCCTCGTTTATATTTTCCTCGCCTTACGAAAGACAATTTAAAAAGAATTTAGAGCCTGCAAAATTTCTTTCATCTGGGAATCTTTAAGAGAATACTGGCTATAGAAAGAAAGTGCATATCTGTTTTGGTCAAAATAAGTAAGAGTATTAAGGAAGTTTTGAAACTTATTGGGGCCCCCAACGAGATTAAAAAGCATATTTTTAAAACATTTGAATAATAAAAATGGGGCCTAAAAGTTTTGAATCTTGGGCTCTAACTTTTCCTCCCATTTATAGGGGCCCCTAAAACAGACAATTCAAAAAGAATTTAGAGCCTGCAAAATTTCTTTCATCTGGGCACCTTTAAAGAGACTACCAGCTATAGAAGAAAGCACATATCTGTTTTGGTCAATAATTTCAAAAGTTAGAAAAGACATTTGGCTGAAAAGTACAATAGATCACTACTGGGCCCCTGACTTTGCTCAGCCCCCCCCCCCACAAATGGGGGTATGGGGGGCGGTCGCTACGGCCCTAAGTGGCTGCTGTGCCAATGCCTGACTCAAAACAATTCTGTGTGTTCTACTGAAATTTAAATTTATCAACATGTTTATTAAATAGGTAGAAAATTTTGAGGCATTTGTACTGGTTAAAAGGCCCATCTTGAAAAGAAAGTGAACTATGTTGATCTTGTAATTATCGCTAGTCATTTTCAATACTCATTCCAAGTGGGCCCAAATGACTGCTAGGCCATGTACTAAGAAAATGAGACTAAGGATGAAAATAAGGAATTTTGCTTAATAGCCACTGGCCGGTAGGTTTTGTTTTATAGTAACCAGTTACTGGCTAGTGAGAATAATTTCTTTTGTAGCCAGTAAGTACATTTATGTCACTGAATATTTAATTTAAAAAATATATAATGAGTTTACAGTAAACAAATAATTTATATACTAAATAAAATATTTTTATTTATATCATTTTGAATAAACTTGAGATACTAATTTCCCATCTATTTTAAATTTTAAAATAAGTTAGCAGTAAAGTTATGTACAACATGTTTATGTAGCTAACTCAGGGTGATTGTGTTCTGGGTGTAACCCCGGATTTCCGTGTTTTTCGATCAATCCTTCCGGGTTTATGAGATCGTTACATTTAGTGGAAAATTCGGATATTAAAAAATATCATGAATTTCGACAAATGGTCGTAAAAAAAAATCAATTCCTCAATCGTTTGCTCAAAAAAATTGACAGTTTCGTCATAGGATTGCGGAAAAAATGCGAATTTGTCAAAAAAATCTTGAAACAAACACAAATTCCATCAAATGATCGCAAAAAAAAGCGCAAATTTCGCAAAGGATCACGAAAAATGCGATTTTTGTCAAAAGATCGTGGGAAAAACTGAAATATCGTCAAAGGATCGCTCGAAAACTGCAAATTTCGTTAAAGGATCACGGAAAAAAAAACATCAATTTCTTTAACGAATCGCAGAAAAAAACGTGAATTTCATCAAAAGACCGCAGATAAAACACATAATTAGAACTGGGAAGGATTTACCCCATCCCAGAATCGTGGAAGAATCTCGATTTTCATAAAAAGATCATGAGAAAATGAAAATATCGTCAGAAGATCGTGGAAAAAGTGCAAATTCCGTTAAAGAAGCGAGGAAAAAATGCAAATTTCACCAAAGGATCGTGGAAAAAATGCTAATTTCGTCAAAGGATCTCGAAAAAAGCAGAAAGATCCCGAAAAAAAACAAGATTTTCGTCAAAAGTTCGTGGGAAAAAATGCCATTTTTGTCCAAAGATAGTGGGGGAAACGCAAATTTCATTAAACGATCATGAAAAAAAAAAAAAAAAAATTCTTTAAAGAATCGTGGGAAAAAAGCTAATTTCGTCAAATGACCGCAGAAAAAACACATAATTAAAACTGGCAAGAAATACCCATCCCTCCTTCGGAATTGCGGGAAAAACTCTATTTTCATCAAAAGATTGTGGGGGGAAAACGTGATTTTCGTCAAAAGATCGCTGGAGAAAAACTGGATTTTCGTCAAAAGATCACGGAAAAAAACACGATTTTTGTCAAAGGGTCGCTGGAAAAATGGGAATATCATCAAGGATCGCAGAAAAAATTTTGTTAAAGATTCAAGGAAAAAATGTCAATTTACTAAAGAATCGAGAAAAAAACCGCAAATTTCAACGAAAGATCGCAGAAAAAAACGCGAATTTCTTGAAAAGATCGCAGAAAAAACATATAATTAGAACCAGGAGTGATTCTTCCCCCCCCCCCCCCCCCCACTGCTGTAACGTTTCAGAAAAGTTGCTGTGAATTTCAGATACTTTTTTTTGTACTCTGAATCACCCCTGGTATTGATTGTGTCATCTATCTCAATCTCTGTATCAAAAACGTCCAGAATTGCCTATCTGTAATGTGTAATACCCAGGAAGAAAGCAGGAAAAAGAAATTTACCTTGTGTAAAAGCAAAGCTAAAAAAACAAACAAAATTTCTATTTTTATTTGTATATTTTTCTTTTTTTCTCTAATACTTAGCCACTTAAAAGTAAAATTGGATTGGTTTTGACATTTTTTTACTGTTTTCAAATAACTGGGTGCCATACATATGACTTGCATTAAATCTACTAAGAGATGCCACTCTTTACACATAATTTGTACTTGTTTCATGAGTACTTGGAATAAATTTATTTACTGATTATAGAATTTGAATTTTGCATATTTAGCAAGATAAATTGCACTCTCCATTTGATAAAGTCATTTAGCTTTTAGTGAAATTAATGTAAGTTTACCAAATTATGCTTTTCTGCAATTGTATATTTCAAACAATAGCTGAAAAATATGTCATTTGATTGCAGCATCAGTTGTTATATAAATTGATATTGGTATATTTTGCGTCGGTAATTTTCAGGGTTTTTCACTCTGAGTCACAATCACCCCTGGTTGACTCTAGAAAAAAAGGGCCGCCGGGTGGGAATTTTTCAAAAAGAGAAACACTATTCTATAAAAGGGGTACATTTTTTCAAAAAGGGAACACTATTCTAAAAAAAGGGCACTTTTTTTCAAAAAGGGGACACTTGTACCTTGTTCGCAAAAAATATTTTGAACTGGTTTGTTTAGAGTCCCTAGAATTTGCGATATTTTCCCGGGATCAATTGAACTGCCACGGGGCGCATAGGAAATGTTAAAAAGGACAGCCAGGCACATAGGCAGGCTTTAAAAGATCCGCCGGGCACAAAAAAGAAATAAAAGGGCTGCCGGGCACAAAAAAGAATTAAAAAGGGCCGCCGGGCGCTGCGCCCTGCTAAAGCGGCTTAGAGTCAACACTAATTTTTCTCCGAGAGGGATTTTTGTGGCTTCGGGAGGGGGGGGGGGGAATTGAACTCTTTGACCATTAAAACATAAAATCTCAAACCATCCGGGGGGGGGGGGGTGTATGTCAATGCTCCGGGGGAAATGTCCCTCCTGGGTCACCCCCTGAATTCAACACTGGATGTGGAAAGGGGAATTATCCGCAGCTCACCCCTACATTTATACCTGCGATCTCAAAATTTGCAACACATTGCCCTGATAAATTTAGAGGCTTTTTACTTTTTTTCCATTTTTTTTTTCTCATTAAAAAATAATTTTTCACCAATTATCGCCAAAATTACTGTCCGTTATTGAGAGGTTACGCATACAAAAATTTAGGTTTTGGGAGTGGGGATTGGAAAACTGTCCATTAAATAGAGGTGTCCGCTATTCGGGAGTGTCCGTTATGGAGGTTTTACTGTATTATTTGTTTTTTTCAAACAATTAAGACTGTCGTAAGTTTAATTTAAACCCAACAATATCTTTTTTTAAATACTAACTTTTTATTAAAATATTAAAGCTAAAATTTTTTGTATATAATTATTGATTAAATAAATTGACAATTTTTGCTGTATTTTGAATGACTATTATCAAGAAAATACTATATATGTATATACTAAGAAAAGTATTCATTATTTTTCGTAAAAAAGAAAGGGAAAAAAAACCCAGAAAGAAAGAAAAATATTCATATAAAAACTATAAATGAAATTACCTTGATATGCATGGTTTAGTAATTAAATAACGTATGAAAATGTAATAAAGAATTCAAGTAATTAAAACAATATATTATTAAAAATTGTTAGTTGCTAGCGTCAAATTTTAAGTTTAGGGTTTTACAATGAGACTTATAAAAATAAGTTTAATGAAAACTTTTAAAGGTAGTTTAGAAAAAAATTAGAAAATACTAAATATTGTTATTTTTTCCAAATATTATAACTGTAGTTAGTAAAAATAAATACTCATTTAATTAATATTTTTATTTATATTTCTGCAAAAAGCAAGCATAATTAGCTATAAATTACTAACTTAAAATTCTTTCACTTCATTAATTGAGTAGATTAGACTGACAGCACCATCTATTGCCTTACATCTATAGGAATCATTTATATAAAATAGTACTTCATCAAATTTTCAATATTTTATTTTAAAATAACTAATTTAAAAAAAAAAAAACATATTTTTCTAATGGAATTTTCAAGTTGTTTATTGTCAAATCTTCATGGGCACTATCTAGTATTATTATAAATTAATTAAATACTAGCAAAAACCATGCTTTGTTTGGATTCGCAAAGCATTATTTAATAAGATAAATATTTGTAAGTAACAATATTTTTTTATCTTTTTTTTGCATCTTCATTAAGCAAAATTGTTATTTTATGTTTTGGCGTATTTTAATTTTAGAAATGTAAATTCAGTCAAATAACTAAGAATTTCCTCAGAATTTTTTATTTGTGATATAACAAATTTAACGATTAATTTTATTTGTTTACAATTCTTTTGTTGCCACTTTACAAAAAAAAAAAATCATAATATAATTCTTTTAAATTGCATAAGAATCATCTGTGTAAATGATTTCACATAATAAGAATAAATTCTGTATTTGAATTCTTAACACTGAAAATTACTTTTATAATTGAATATAAATAATTGAATTTTCACAAATTTTAATTCTTTTAAAATATGCTATAATTTTCATAAGAAAGCTATTTTAAAAATTCCATAAAAGAATCGTAAAACTATTTAATTAATCATGATTCTATGTATGATTACTAACTCCATGATTTATTCTTTCTTAGTCTGAAAATATACGTGTTTCATTTTTTATTTGCAAAAATGCATCCGTAATGGAAAATATGTAAAATAAATTAATTAAAGTAATAAATTTTTTAAGGCTATTCTGTAAAAAAAAAAAAAAAAAAAAAAAAAAAAAAAAAAATATTTTGCAAATCTACAGATCATAATTTATTTTTATGTTTAATTTCAAGTCAAAATACTAACTAGTTTTTTTGTAAAGTGTACAACAAAATGCAATTTGTGTAGCCTAGTAGAGGATTCGCTTCTCTCATCCTAATGATAAATTATGTTAACTTTTTAGGGTAGTGAATATATAGACTGGCATAACTATACCCAGATTGAAATTGAAGGCAAACGTAAAGGACCTGGTGAGCAAGGTGCTGCATTTTATCTTCCTCCTGGAAATGAGAGAAGAAAAGAAGAACTTTATAAAGTTAATGGCTTCAATGGTTTAGCAAGTGATTTCATAGCTATTAATAGGTCTGTGGCAGATATCCGTCATAAAGAGTAAGCATATTTATTTTCATTAATCAAAAATAGTTTGATTAACCTTGTGTGTAAAAACAATTTTAGAAGGTTGATGATTGCCTGTGGTTTGAAAACAGCTAAACTCAATTATAACAAATTCAGGTGTAATGAAAACTTGGTTTTACTAGATTGAGCAAAAAGTTCTGGGAAATTTGTGAAACTTGCATTGTTATGCACGAATTAACAACAAAAGCAACAAGGACTATTCTTCAAAGTAGAAACTGCCATAGTCCACGACTTTCTGCCATTGTTCTGCCAGATTCCTGATTTGCTGGGAGTACCATGGCAGCTCCTTGGAATCGAAAAGCTCTTGACATGCTTTTTCAACTTCATTAACCCATTAACGATCACATTAAATTACAGTTTAAAAATTCAAATTGCTTATTGGCACCACTTTTTTGAAAAAGAAATATTCACCTTATTTAATGACAGGTAAAATGATACCATAATAAAGCCAATACACTATTTTTTTAAACTGGTGGGAATCAAACAGTCTGAATGAAAGACACAGCCCGCGAACATCACGAGAGTGAGAATTAAAGGGTTAATGGATTCAAATTGACGGCCCTTGAAAAAGTGTTGCATTGATCGGAAGAGGCCATAATCAGATTCTTGAACTCTTCTAGATGTACCACTAGTACTCATTTATACAATACAAATTCTGTTAACTATTAGATTAAAAATTTCCCAGAATTTTTTGCTCAACCTAGTAATAAGAGATTAGTGAACAAACAGTTGGATCAATATGAAAATACATTGCAAGCAAAAAATCTGTAAACTAAAAAAAAGCTATAATATTATTAACCTGTAAGTTATCATATATTGTATGCATATAAACAGATAATGTTATGAGTTATCAGAATAAACAAACTACTTCTAATATTCACAAAAAAAATTGTATATATATATTTTTTAAGCATCTTTTGCTTTATATTACAATAAACTCCCGACTATCTGGCCTAATGTGGCAGAAGGGTAGGCCGGATAACAAAAAAGATGGATAGGCTGGAGTTCTACAAATATTTACTCACTTCCTGCTGCCCCTCCTCCATTGTATTAAAAACGCATGTTACACATTTTAAGATAAATTTTATATATATATTACATAGTTTCAAAATAAGCAAAACATTAATGTAAAACGTAAGCCTAATTTGTAAAAAAATGAGTAAATCTTATTTTACTGTTTATTAATGAATGATTTGCACAAATGTGAAAAGTTATGCACAAGATAAAATAGTTTTTAGTTTTTGAAAAAGTCCTTGATAGATGACTGCTTCTCCCTGTCAGCTCTCTTCCATGATGCAATGTCCCTCCATTTACGCAAAAAGATAATATCAGCTGGCGTCGCTTACTCCTGTTAACCTGTATATTCTCCTCCATAGTCACTACAACCTTTTTTCGCTTATCGCTCATTTTGTTATTCTTCAATAAATAAACACGAAGCACACCAAAAGACTAGACGAAAGAAACCAGAATAAGTGGAAAATAATGTTCGCAGTTGTTAACAACCGTTGCACAACTGATGAAACAGGTTATCAAGCCTTAATGCCTCCCTCCCTTCCTGTCTGTCTGTGCTACTGCATTCTGCAATCCCTTCTCCTTCCTGTCATGAATTAGTGCTTTTCTATGGACGGGAACCTTCCTGTCTTGGCTGCTTGCAGCATTCTTCATTTATTTTACTAGGCCGGATAGTCGGGAGTTTACTGCATTGTATTCAATGTAATGGTTACATTACTAGGAAAAGGACAAAATGTTTGATCGGAAAAAGCAAATTCAGATCTTACAAGCAATGGAAAACTTAAACAGTTGGGCAGTGCCTGAGTCCTCCAATTATAATTTTATAGGTACAAAATATGAGTATCCACTTTCAAAGTCAGATCGATAGTGTGTATTTAAGTAAGTGGAAGTTGCTGTTGAGGTCTCAAGGAAGACTATAATCTAATATTGAGGTTAAGGAAAGTGCAACCTTGAAAGTTTAAAGAATTTTTGGTGAATATTTCTTAAAGATTTTCAGAAATAAATGTATTTTATGAATAATATGATATCATAAACAATGCTACTAAAAACATTTTATCTTGAAAACGAATGGTTGTATTTATGTAAAAACAACCACCTTCAAGTTATCTAATGTTGTGGGTGTAATAAAGTATCAGTTTAAATATATGAGAATTTTCTGAATTTTTACAGCTTTTTTTTTATAAATGGACATACAGAAATGTATGAAAAATCATCAGAATGATAATTTGAATGGGTATATTTATAGAAGTTTTTATTTTATGGCTTAGATTGTAGTTTGTTACATTCTTAGTACCTCAAATTGTATATATATTAATTGGGAAAGGATGTGTAAACTATAATTATTTTTGTGGGGAGGACATTTTTAGTAAGCATCAAATGTTACATTATTTTACCTTAGAATTTCTAATTTTAGAATTAACTAATTTATATAACAAATGAAATCATATATATTAAAGCGTAAACCTGATTCTGTAAGATCAGACTCATATGTCATCAGTATTGCCAAATCGGGGTATCAACAAAGAGGGTTATTTCATCTAAAAATTTGTACTGACTTTTTGGGGTCGTATACAAAGCGAAGAATGAAATATTTAAATTAATCAGGAAAATAAATATCAATTTATTATAATATGATAAAACGGTCTACTATAAAAATGAATACATCAAATGTATGCACAATTGAATGCGTGACAGTACAGAGTCCTGGAGACGTTGGAGCATAGTAGGTGTAACTGTCCAACAAGCAAGGATGATGCGCTGCTTCAGATCAACCAGAGAAGTAGGCTCAGTCACATAGACCTCTGCCTTGATGTAACACCAGAGGTAGAAGTCAATCAGAATCAAGTCCGGCGAACGCGGTGGCCACTCTACCGGACCACCATATCCAATGATCTGTTGGCCAAATTCGGTGGTCAGATATGCATGGACGTTTGATGCTTTGTGCGGATGGGCTCCATCATGTTGAACCCGAACCCGGCAAGCATGAAGGAGAGACAGCTCTTCATACCTCTGGGGTTCATAGGCGTAACTTGGGCTCTAAGACTGGGGGGGGGGGGGCAAAAATCTTGAGGCCTTTTTGTAAAAATTTATAACCCCCTCCTGCCCTATTACCTCGCACACACACACACACACACTTAAATTAAATACTTTAAAAAAAATTTAATGTTCAGCCATATATATATAAACCGGAAAAATCATAAATCACACATTTCATGTTTTTAAAGAAATATTTAAAAATATTATATAAAAAAAACTTGGAAAAATCATAAATTACATATTTTATGTTTTAAAATAAATATTTAAAAATATTGAGAACACTACATTATCCTTTATGTCTGATGCAATGTTCAATTAGAAAAAAAGTTCAAACAAACTTAAGGCAGTTCTCAAGTTTCCTGCATGCTTAAGAAATGCGAAACTTTCAGACACATTTGAACGTAAAAGCATAAAATTGGCAGGGCTGACTATTGAAGCGATTTGGAATAGAAATGAGTTTTCCATTTTTTTGTATGAATAATTACATATCGAGTTATAAGCAATTTTGGTCACGTGACAACAGTTTGTCTTCTTTCTCTGGCTGGTTCTCTCTTTTTGTGCAGAAATTTGGTTCTAAATGCAACTTTGATAGTATTTTCTGAACGATTCTTTTTGTTTGCACTTACCAAAAAAAGCGAAAATGTCTTTCGATTACAAATTTTCTGAATAACACCTTCTGCCAATTTCATGCATTTGCAAACAAAAACGAATTTAAAAAATATGTCAAAGTTACGCCTTTGGATTTGAGAACATCCTTAATAAAAGTTTGTCAAAGCCTTGGGCTTTCGAAAAAAAAAAAAAATTATATGGTAGTGGTGATGATAAGAGAGGTGTTTGAGATAAATATGTTCAAAGCCTTTATTCATGGTTTCAAAAAACTATAAACGTTTTTAATAAAAACTCTAGCTAAAGTTCTGATTGGAATGATTCAGAAATTTTGCTGTGATGTACGGTAGGGTACACGGAATAATTTAACTTTAAAAATTACAAAAAAATTATATGGTCCTTAAAATCCGAAAATTTTGAATTCTATCTCTTCACAACGCTGTAAAAAAAACGGAGATTCTACTGGCAATCGAGACGCCTGTACTATTTCCGTATTTTAGCGGAAAATTTTCCCAATAAACTCCAGAAAACGGAAAATTTTCTGTAATTTATGGAGAAGAATTTCCTTAAAAATACAGATTTCTGGAATTTATGGGGAGAAATTTCTATTAAAATACGGAAATAGTGCTGGCATCTCGATTGCCAGTAGAATCTCCGTTTTTTTTTTTTTTTTACAGTGAGCATTTCAAGTGAAGTATAACAAGAACGAAATCTTGTGCATCGGTTATAGATTATGAAACATTTCCCAACATTATTAGAATACTGCTAAGAAATTTCATATAATGAAATGAGATATCCAAATAAACAATTTAAAAAACTCAGTGCAGTTAAAAATCTATTTTCAAAAATTCTTGTTTATGGCAGATAATGCAGTGAATTCTCTTATGCTACCTTGTATATGATCGATAGGGCTTTAAACATATTGCACAGCGAAGCTAAATTTTAAATCAGCTGGAAAATGCATAAAACAAATGAAAGGCATTTTTTTAGGGAATTACCATTTTCAGATAACAATGTATCATTTTGTGAAGCTATGATGTGAATTTGAATAATACAGCAAATTTCGCTGACCTGAAAAGCGAGTGAAACAGTTGAAAGTGAATTTTCAAAAAAAAAACTTTCCATAGACGTCAATACGAATTTCTTTGAGCTAAACATGTATGTATACGCTTTATACACATCATATAATATACTAAACTTTATTTCAGCTGGAAAACGCACAACATGACTGTTACATCATACTTTCCAATTAGTTTAACAATATTAAATCTATCAACCATTATTTATTTAATTAATAAAAAATTTAATCAATTCAAAAACTTTATTTATCTTTCCAAATAACAATTTAAAATATCTATATTACGTTAATATTTCTAACTACTAAAATTTGATTCTAATATCTATTAAATAATTTATTTATCAGTGATTTCTAGATTGTTTACAAAAAGTTCTAAGTCTTTAATATTAACCTTTTAAAAAAATTCTTAAATATTCATTAAATTCATTGCAAAATATATTTATTCGATTTAAATAATTATTTACTTTCAGCAGACAAAATTTCATCTATTTTGATGCAATAGATCGCGAGTTATCCGAATTTTAAGTTTTATTTATTTTCGCTTCTTTTAAATACGCGCGCCGTCCATTTTAAGATGCACCGGATTCGCCATGATTTCGTTTCTTCACCGATGCGAAACTACATCGCGACGTCTCAAAAGACGCCATTTTGCTCGGGGGAGTTGCGATCTCATGATGGGTTCAGTGACCGGACGCTGTTGAATTGTTTTTGGGGAACACTGATTGGTTCTCTTTATTTTGAGCATCTTTTTCAAAAATACTACGGGGATTATTCTCTCTCTTCACGTTGGGAACTGGTAGAAGAAGGATGTGTTTCTGCCGGGGCACTGTGTTCTTGAAATCAGTGTTCCGGCAGATTCACGATGTTCCAACCAAAATCTAAAGATTGCATTTTGCATCATTGTATCTAGAAGGGGCGTCATTCATTTCTCATTTATTGCGACGTGCATAAGAAGAATGCTGAAATTGGGGAAGTGATGAATAATACCCAGAAGGGATTGCGGCTAAACGGGCCAGTATTCACCTTCAGAGCATCTTATGGGCCACTCATCAGATATTCTCAGCTTTGGAACAGATCTATGGCCATATTCTAAAGTTGTGATCTTATACGTAAATACTCCCACTCCCGATCGGTGCTTGGGAAGATGTGCTAATGATGTCTCTACAAAAGTCAGTAATATTTTTCCTTTTCTATCAATTGTGTCATCACTATATGCAAAGTTTATTTCCACCTGGAAAAGCTTTTACATGACCGTGTATTCTTCATTAAAAAGTGAACAATTCGTGATTAAGGACTGATGAACTAATTATCCAGTTTCTCATCAACGAATCAAACAAATGAAAGTTCTGTCTCAGTAGATCTGAAAAGATGCGAACATTCCCTTATAGAAACTCAATCATTTAATCAATATTTATCTTCGTGATGTGCTGTATTGAGTATTTGTTACATTGTTTGTTATTTTGTTTTTCTATTTGTGCAAGATTTTTTTTTAATACATCGATCAAAATTTAGCAATAATTAAGATTATGTAATGTTGTTTATCTATGATTCAAAATCAGAGTGTTAAATACCAAAGGTTTACTCAATATAATATATGTTCAGGGTCTGCGCAGTACCTCTTCTTAATATTTACAAATCACTTAATGAATAAATATTATGTCTAATCAAATAAATAATTAATTTAATTTTGGACATCTTGTATTTCTTCCATGGGTGAGTTTATTTTGTTTATTTTTCTTTTCAGCTTTCATTCAATTTAAGGCAAATTAATTATTCTTTAGTAAATTCAATTAACTTAATTCTTAATCTTCACGTTGCCTAGTTAACGATCGCAATTTACGATCATGGCCATACGTGGTGTCAGAATGGCATTTAGGTTACCAGATTTTTCAATAGCATTTTTAATTGTAATTTTAAATTTATTTTTCTGGTAATCAATCTGCGATCCCGACATCGAACGTACAAAATATTACAATGACTAAAAATGTATTTACAGCAATTACCTCAAACAGGTGGCAATGTATCTAAATTTTTTATGTATCTAATTTTTTTTTAATCAAATCTGGCAATGTATCTAAATTTTTGTTAAGAATATGGATTTGTATAGATTCTACAAGCATCTTTTATAAATAATAAAATGTAATTCGACCGCAAAATGCCTAACTTAGTTAAAAACACATTTATAGGAATTAGTTCCCATAAAAAGAAATGCTTATGATTTCTTTTGCGCAGCTCTGTATATGAACTATCAAATTTATATTGACCAGACCACATAATGTACTAAGCTTTTACTTAAGCTTAAAAGTGCCCAAAACAGCTGAAAACGTATATCCAATAATTGTGGTCAGTCCTGTAAATGAACTACATATATGCTGCTTATTTCATACTCTACAAAAAGCATACTGTGCACCTTGGTGCAACATATCAGTTTTACCATGTTTCATGTATCATAAGATCGCTAAAACGCACTGCAAACGATTTTTCCCCATAGACCATAAAGTAACGGATTTTTTTTTGTGTATCTCCTGTATACATAACCGTAATAAGAGAAAACCATGCCCAGGCAAAGTTTCAATTTCCCCCCCCCCCCCCCCCCCACACACACACACGCATAAACACTCTTACACACCACCTTTTATCTTTTTACAAGTGTAAAAAAATTGACAAAATTCAGAAACAGAAATAAATTCTATTGCATACATATTTCGTGTTTATTTTGAACTTTAAAAGGTTTAATTTTAATGCAGACATTCCAAATAACTAAATAACACATGAGAAAATTGCACTGATATTTTGGCAAAGGATATCTGGGTTGGTTGGTTGGTTGTATAATGTTTAATGGAACAAAATCCCTTAAAGGACATGCTGCTCCAAACAACAATAGACTAAAAACATAAAATTAGAAAGCATGAGAAAAGCAATCTGGATGGGGGATCCCATCCAGATGCAGTCAGGAAAGTGTAGATGAATAAGAAAATTTAAAAACTAAACAATCAGACTATAAAAGATTTTAGATAAAAAGTGCAATCTGAATGGGGTTCCCATCCAGATGTCAAAAAAGTGTAAAAGGACATTTCAAGTTGTTGTTAAACCAAAGAAAGATATAAAAATTATATTTCAAAATAAAATCCAGCATGTTTTAAAAAAGTGAAGAGTGCCCCATGAGGTGTATCCCCAATGAGGTTTGTCAAGATTGGTGATGATGAGTTAAAATAAATTCTATGTAAGTGCTGGAGACCCAGACCGTCAGTTAAAACATAATGAATGGTCAGGTAATCAAAATGACAATGTGGACACATGGGTGCATCCTCCCGAAGTAAAAGATGTTTATGAGTGATTCTAGAAAGGATATCTGGGAGATTGATGTTGAAAAAATGTACATTATAACAGTTTGGAACCCTTTTGGATTCCAAGAAGGAAACCACATGCTATTTTGAGAGTATGTTTTAGTCACAAACACAGAAAGAAAATTTCAGACTCAAAAAAGAGAAAGTTAACAAAAGAGACCAAGACAAAGATCTAAAACAAGTCCTTACTGAGAAATTTGCTTTTGGGTGGGAAGATGCAATAACTTTGAAACAAAAAATGTGGGGAAAAAATTCCCTATATGTAAATATATATTTTTTTTATGAAAAAAAAAAAAAAAAACGAGTTTGATCAGTATAAATTTGGTGCCTCCTTAATTTCTGCGCCCGGGGCGACGCCCCCCCCAACCCTTTCACATGGGCTTGCCTGTAAACGAACTAAAACAGCAGCATACTTCATCTTCATTAGAAAATATATTATAGTAAGGCTGAATAGCATATATCTATGTCTTGGAAATCCAAAAATATTGATGAGAGTCAGAGTGCAGACAAACACCCCAAAAGACCGTCGAACAAACGAAAGTCATAAATAATTTTTACTTTTACTGGAAAGGGTTAAAAACTATGGTTTATATTTCCTCTTTAAACTTTATACTATCAAACCTAACCTAGTGATTCTTCAAAAACAGTATTATAAGATTTATTAACAAAATTAGTTATTTTTTAAAAATAAAATAGTTTAAATTGCACAAAAAAGTTCAGGGTTGCCTTTTTACTGGTAAAAACTGGTTTTTACCAGGACATGGCAAAAACTAGGTTTTTACCGGGAAAAACCGGGGAAAAAGTGGTAAAAACCTAAAGATACAATAAACTCTACTAGTCATGAAACTGTATTTAAATACTATTGATTGAAACTGTATTTTCATGTAACTGATGCATATATATATATATATATATATATAAAGAGATGGGAAATAAAGAATTAATTCTCTAAAGCTGCTGATATACTTCAATCATATAAATTTTACCATATTTTCTATTCCCCATCTATAAGTAGAACAACAGATGCTCAGTATCGGTTTTGCAAAACAAGGTTTTAATTTCACTTGTACTCTAATATGATTGTTTCTGGATGTACAGCACATTGGATGAACTTACTGGCAGAAAATAAAGCTTCAATATCCATTACTAAACATGTTGATATACAGAAGTATTTCCGAAATCATCATCTGATAAGTGAAATGCCAGTTGCCAAGCGAAGTACGATGGAATAACCCTATAGAATGTATCTCCGTATTTACTAAGAATAGTCCTGTATTGCTTGACATTTGCAAAAATCATGAAAAAGATATTGATACTAGAATTCAAAGATTAGTGAATGACTAATTTATTTAAACAAGTGAAGGAACTATTTCAACAGCTACAAGTAGCCAAAGCCTTAAATATACGTCAGAGCAGATGCTTGTTCCGAATAGTTGAAATTAGTGCATTGTCCTGAATTAATTCCATATAAAGATCTTGTTAAAAAACAAATTGATTTGGCTTTAGAGCCCTTTGACCTCTTAGCATGTATGACAGATCCAATGCACAAAAATCAAGACCTATTAAGTGAAACACAAAAGGAAATGGAAAGGCTCATAGATTTTATGCCAAATTCTCTTTCACTCCTCTTGGCATATGAAGTTTAAGGACAACCATTTCCAAGAAGGTTTTTTAAAACAAAAGATGTAAAAGCCAAAGTTCGGTAGAAAGCACTAAATAACAAAGAAATGAATCCTGAATTCTTACATTTAATGATGAATCTCCACTCCATACTTTATAGTACTTCATCCATAGAGCTAATTTTTTCGAACTTTTCACATATGCACAGTAAATTAAGAAATAGACTAGGACGTACAGAAAGCTACAAAGCTTTTTATAAAATGTTAAAAGTCTTCAAGGGTATAGACTGGTAGACTGTACTAACATTTGTACAAACTATATTATGTGATAATTAATATTTGTAAGCATTTGGTTTTTATTAAAATGATTAAGATTTTTAAATATAATAAAAGTGTACTTATAATTTTCCATTTCTTTTCAGTAAAAACTAGTCTCCATTAAGATAAATATAATAAATATTGTAATGTGCATTCTCATAATGATAGTTATAATAAGCATTAGGTTTTAATAATGATAAATGTGCGATAATATCTTTAAAATTTTGAATTCTTGTAGCTGGTAAACATGGATGAATGTCTTCCGGGCTTTTTATAGTTCTTAAAAACCGCTATTTTCATATAACATTCTTTTAATTACCTAATCAGAAACTAAATTAGGTGAATATTGTGAATGGAAATAGTGGTATAAAATACCTGGAAACCGGAAAACTTTCATCCCTGAGAAAATCAAAGGTAAATTTTCATAAAAGTGACAAAAAACAGTCAAACCCATAAGTTTTTCAAAGGTGGTAAAAACCACGGTAAAAACATGTTTTTCCAAAGACGGTAAATACCATCCAACCCTGAAAAAGTTACATCTTAAGCTTTTAACTTTAGACAGTTTCAAATCTTATTTTCTTAAGTACGCAACATAAATAATACATAGTATACCGATATTTTACATGTTTTGACAAATTAAATTACATTTCAATAAATTACTTTAAGGGTATTGTGGATGTTGAAATTATTATATTTTTATTATTATTTAAAAGCTCACTATGCTATCGCTGGCATGAAACATTTCCCGTGTGCATATAGTATTTTGAAATAAAGTATAAAAAATTCTGGTAAAAAAAAAAAAGCTTATTTCATAAGAATAATGCGTAAGAAATTTTAATTAAGGGCAATTTCTAAGAGATTCAACATGAATGATCATTTAAAGCGGTTCTGAAAAAAAATATTTTTCCTGTTTCAACAACCTGAAATTTTCTGACACGTTTTTTGGCTCATTTTTTAACATAAAAGCATGATGCTTGCAAATATGAATATTAAAGGGATTTATAATTATTTTATTTTTCATTTTCAGATAAATGAATTTGATCTTGAGTATTAAGTGATTATTGAATCAGCACAATATATTTTTTTTCTTTTCCTGAGCTGTCGCATCCTGAAATTCCGTTCATAACGTTGAGTTTGACAGAATTTTTCTGATATATCTTCTCCTTTTATCAAAAAATGGAAACAACAGTTCGATTACATAGTTTGTTAATAAAAGCACCTGCCAATTTGATTCGTTTGCAAACGAAAATATATTAAATGCGTACGGAAGAAAACAATTTGGGTTTGAGAACAGCCTTAATAAAAACAATGCTCCTAAAAGTACACACATATAAGTATTTGTTTTAACTTAAAGCAATAATTACTGAAAATTATAAATATATTTTCCACAAGTTCGGCGAGCTTTCTTCATTATTTCACTTAATAATGCATTTGATACTTGTATTTCTTCTTTTTCATATGGATACTGATTTATTAAAGAATGGGGTGGGGGAGGACATACAATATACTTGAAAAATTTGAAGGAGGTTGAGGAAAAATAATTTCGTATGGGACACTTTAATCATAGGTGAGATTTTAGAAACATTTACTTGATAATTTGATCGGATTTAAATCTAACTCGTACTAGTTTAAGATGCATCCAGATAATTTATCAATACGAAAATTTAAATCAAACACTGATTTTAATTTGTTTATTTTAATTTTTCACATTTTCAAAGTGGACTCCTCTTAAAGACCCAAATAAAATATTCAGTTTTTTTAAATGTTTTTACTTTTATAGAATTAAATACAAAATTTTATGTAATTTATAGTATTTTCATGAAAGAATAAAGAAAAAACGCCAAGTTTCTGAAACCTATGTTTCGATTTCTCTAAAATCTATTTCCTTTTTTACTCTATTCTTCAATTGTACTCAAGTTAAGATGCTATATGTATTTATCAATATGTTTTTACGTTTCCGAATTTTGATATGACAATGACACAAACCCAAGCGGATACTGACAACTGTATAAGAATTCCTTTGTAACTGCTCTATGACTACTTCTTTGCATCTTTTCTGCTCAATACATAAAGAACCAATTAAACAAGGTTTTATTACATAAACAGAAGATAAATTCTCTATATTTCTGTTTTCGATTAGTGTCACCAGAGAAACCCAATGAAATTCTATGGGCATAGTGAATTACTAATATTTGACTGGTAACATGAAATAGGGAACGATATAGCCAGGAGGATCAGGGAGTTGTGTCATAGTATCCTACTTAGGGTTACTTTATCCTAAAGACAATGGGCGGAGTCAAGAGATCTATTTCCCACAGGCAGATAAACAGTTCCATATACTGTGAAAGAGAAAAATAGGTTCCGCTTTTCTGAAAATAAAGAACTGGAAAAATATTTTTACTTGAACTTTGACTACACCATTAAAGATTTTGTTCACATAAGATAGAAATTTGCTGCTATGAGCATGAAAGACGTTCATTCTGGGTGATTTTGAATTACCCAATCACGGGGCTATCTATTCTAATGCCATGTACCCAATATTTATTCTTGTTCGCACACAAATAGTTAAACAAAAAAATATATATATATAATCTAAAACTGGGCTTCCATTAAACAATACAAAAAACTGGAGGGGCAAAAGATGAGTCTTGCCCCTGCTCCTGGAAAACTGCGGGGGCATATGCCCCCCCTCGCCCCTGCCAGATTACGCCCATGCTGGGGTTACATCAAGGCATAGATCTAAGTGACTGAGACCACCTCTCTGGTTTATCTAAAGCAGCACATCATCCTTGATTGTCGCACAGTTTGAACACCTACTATGCTCTAATGTGTCCAGGACTCAGTACTGTCACGCATACAATTGTGCATTGCCACCAATGGAGAACACTTTCAGCAGTACCTATAGTAGATTCTGGTATTTTTGATGCATTCATTTTTTATAATAGACCGTTTTCTGATATTATAATAAATTGATATTTATTTTTTTGTTTAATTTCAATATTTTATTCTTCACTTTGTGTACGACCCCTAAAAGTCAGCTCAAATTTTTAGATCGAATAACCCTCTTTGGTGATACCTTGATTTGGGGATACCAGCTAAAGGTGGTTTCGTCGTAAAAAGGACATTGCACCCTGATTTTGATCTCGAATTACTTTAATTCATCTTTTAACTGATCCCTCAATGAAAGACAAAATCATGTGCAAAAATTTCAAACTTTCAAATTTAATAACTGTGTCATTTTTTGTAGCATAGATGTCAAACGTTTTGTGTTATATCTGTTATGATATGTGTAAACTTTTACTAAATATAACTGTAGGGACTGGGGGACCGTATAAAAAGTTAGATTTCGTAATTTTTATAAAATTGATTTTTTACTTTAAATAATGCCACAACATGAATATTTACCTCATTTGAAACGTTTTTGTAACTGGAACTATATGTCTACAACCAACGGTTGAGAACTTAAAGGTCGGCGATAGATAACATATTGCACCCTGTATAGGTGTGTGAGTCAGAAGGAAAAGTTTGCCATTCTTTTCCGTAAAAATAAATAAATAAACAGAAAGAAAGGAATATATTTATATAAGAACTATAAAATAAATTATATTGATATACATGGTTTAATATTTAAAAAATGAAGAAAAAAGTAAAATAAAATTCAAGTAATAAAAAATATGTATTATAAATCGTTAGTTGCATCAAGTTCCAAAATTAGGCTTTTAGAAAATGAGACTGATATAAATAAAATTCATGACAGCTTTTAAAGGTCGTGTAGTTTAAAAAAATAAAAATAGATATTGTTATTTTTTCAAAAAAAAAAAAAAGAGAGAGAGAGAGAGACCATAGTAAGTAAAAATAAATGCTCTGCCCCGTATTTTTTTGTACATTTCTGATAAAAGGCAAGCATAATTGGTTGTAAACTTAAAGTTCTTTCACTTCATTCAATAGGCTAGTTAATAAAAAATACATATTATAAATCCTTAGTTGCATCAAGTTTCAAAATTAGGCTTTTAGAGAATGAGACTGATATAAATAAAATTCATGACAGCTTAAAGGTCGTGTAGTTAAAAAAATAAAAATAGATATTGTTATTTTTTTAGTAAAAAAATGAGATTGAAGTAAGTAAAAATAAATGCTCTGCCCAGTATTTTTTGGTAAATTTCTGATAAAAGGCAACCATAATTGGTTGTAAATTATATACTTAAAGTTCTTTCACTTCATTCAATAGGTTAGGTTAGACTGACAGCACCCCCTAGCTCGCCTTCAAGAAATAGGAATCACTTATACACAGGGTTCGTAAATATCATGATATTTTCGAAAATATCAAAAATATCCGATATTTTGATATATATCCGATATTTTCAAAATAGTCAACATACTGCGGATAATGAATATTTTCAAGCGTAATATAAATTAGAAACTAAAACATATTGTTATTAATATAAAAACTTAAACAATAGTATTCTAAAATGCATTTCTCTCTTTTTTTCTTCTTTTTTTTTACTTAGAACAAAATTGAAGATGTACTAATTGAAAACAGATACAATTTGCATATATTTGGCATATGTATATAAATTATAGAATTTGTATCAAGCAGAGCCGAAACTAGCATTTTTTGCACCCGGAGCAAACATGGATTTTGGCACACACCCCCCCCCCCCTCTTCCACAAAGTATATTTACAAAGAGAATTTTACTAATTTTATAATTGAACTTATTTTAAAATTTAAAATATGGAATCATAAAATATGTAATACTGAACTACTTAATCTACAGTGGCGGATCTAAGGGGAGGTCCCTCTGAACATCAACAAAAATATTCTAAAGATCATTTTTAAAATGACATATTCAGTAGAGTCCCGATTATCCGAGCCCCGCCTAACCGAGTTTCCGCTTTCACTGAGTTATTTTCTTCTGATGGACTGATGGCTTCCATTATTATGAAACAGCCATTATAAATGAAGTGTTAGGTGAAGATGAAAGAGGGGGATGGGAAAAAAAATGGCCATAATTTTTTTTGCAAAAAAAAATTATGGCCATTTTTTTCCCATTCGGACCAGAAAATCAGAGTTCTAACTTTTTACGGCTGCTCTTTCATCTTCACCTAACACTTCATTTATAATGGCTGTTTCATAATAATGGAAGCCATCAGTCCATCAGAAGAAAATGATCCTTTCCAAAGGTATAATCCTTCATTTGGCACCCCTTCGTTCTGGTGCCGAAGGCACATGTCCCCCCCCCCCCTTCCCCCTTAGTTTCGGCCCTGGTATCAAGTATCAGGAAAGTTTTATATTTTATAAAATAAATACAAAATAGTTCTTTTTTATTGAAGGATTTTAACATAAATGTAAGCTTGTCTTATTGTTTATTCCCAAACCTGTAGTACAGTTTAGACTCAATTAAACCAAAATCAGAAGACTCTTTTCTAATAATGCTGTATATAAATGATTATCTAAATTACAGTTTCTCTTTCAATGGCTGTTCTGAATTAATTAAGTCTCTCATAATTATTAATTCTACATTTAAAAATAAAAGTTTCAAACATACTGCTTAGACAAGATATTTGTATTCTTTGCCTAAAAAAGTCACTGCCAGGCACAAAAGTTTTTTATCTACAGAATGGCACAGTCAATAACAGTTGAAAATTTCATTTGCGCTTGTTTTGACTGAAGAAAATATCAAACATTTTGAAATTTTGAAAATAAATATCAAGAATTTGAAAATATCGAAAATATAAAAAATCTTGATATTTTTAAAATAAATATGGGATATATATCAAGATATATATCATGATATATATCCATTGATATATATCAAAGAACCCTGCATACAATATAAAAAATTGTCCTGATTTCAATAATTAATTTAAAAGCAACTTTTTTACATCTCAATTTACTTTCAACAATCAGTATTATACTCATTCATTGATACTTTATTAAAAAATAATAATAAAGGGTCATCAGATGAGTCATGATCAATTAAAGTTATGTTTAGAAATGCTTTGTCTTTCTTCTTTATACATATATAATTTTGTCTTATTTTTTAGCCGAATCAATCACTGAATAAGTTTTAAAATTAAAAATACAGTAAATTCCCGACTATCCGGTATGTGGCGGAAGGCTAGGACAGATAACAAAAAAACCAGATAGCTGGAGTTCTAAAAATATTTGCTCGCTTTCTGCCCCCCCCCCCCCCCACCCCCTATTATATTAGAAACGCATGTTACATATTTTAAAATAAATTTTATGTATACAGTACATACAGTTTCAAAATAAGCAAAACATTAACGTAAAACGTAAGCCTAATTCGTAAAAAAAATTTGAATAAATATTATTTTACTGTTTATTAATAAATGATTGCACAAATATTAAAAGTTATTAAATTTGCAAAAGTTATGCATAAGATAAAAGAGTCGAAACTTAGTTTTTAGTTTTTGAAAAAGTCCTTGATAGATAACTGCTTCTCCCTGTTAGCCCTCTTCCATTACGCAGTGTCCCTTCATTTACATCAGCAGATATTATCAGCTGGCATCAGTGTCTTCTGTTAACTCGTAGTTTCTCCTCCATAACCACTACAACTTTTTCTCGTTTAACACCCATTTCGTTAATCTTCAATAAATAAACACGAAACATACCATAAAAGCTATACAAAAGTAATCAGGATAAGCGGAAAATAACGTCCGCACTTGTTAACATCCATTGCACAACTGGAAAAAGGTTATCAAACCTTAACCCCCCTTCCCTTCCTTTCTGTCTTTAGTATTACATTCTGCAATCACTTCCTGCTGGTTCCTGTCATGAGTTAGCACTTTCCTACAAACGGAAACCTGCCTGTCTTGGCCATTTACAACATTTCTAATTTTTTTCTTACTAGGCCGGATAGTCGGGAGTTTACTGTATTTGCTGTTATATATATGAAATTATTTGATTTCTAAAAGAAAATATTCCTTTTATCTTTAGTTGCAAAAAGAAAAAGTACCTTAAAAAATTGCCTTCTGTCAGTGTAGTTGTTCCTTTTCATAATGAACATCTGTCAACATTGCTTCGAACTGCCACAAGTGTTATCAATAGAGCACCACAACATTTGATTCAGGAAGTTATATTAGTTGATGATTTTAGCACTAAAGGTTTGTGTGTAATTTTTGTTTTCTTGAACCATCAATTTTATATACTTTTTTTATTCTAAATTATCTTGTCAAAGGATGATTAAGTAACTCAATAATGATGTTAAAGAATAGCATAATGTAAAGATGTCAATTTATATATTAAAAACATAAATTATTAACTCTTCTCTTGTGCTGCATATGGTGGGTTTCGCATCAATATTATATATGCAACAAATATTTGATGTAACATGTCCACAATATTTAAAAAATTAAACAATAAAGTGACTATGTCAATTTTGTACAGTCTTTAAAAGTCTTTATATTTTATGCAAAAAGACGGTAAATTCTCTCACCCTATCTCTCGCATCCTAAGATGCCGCTTCCTTCCCTTTACTCTAATCAAACACACCAAATTTAAAGTCTTTTAGACTTTCTAATTTTTAATATTTTCTCTGTCCTAATTGTAAATCTTTAGTAAGGATAAATAAATCAACCCAATTAACCTCCTCCATCCCCCCCCCCCAAAAAAAAAAAAAGTTCTTTGTCCTTTTTGACTTGCAGCTCACTAAGCTTAAATTAATTTTTTTTAACAACTTTCTCTGTTCTATTTTTTGGTCCATTGTAACAATAAATAACCATTCATCTAACATAACCCCTCAAAATTTCTGCTTCTTCCCCCTTTCCTCCCAGTACAACCACACAAAGTTAAAAATCTTTGAAATTTTTTAATAATTTTTTTTCTGCACTATTTTTAACTCTGTTGTAATGATAAATAAACAATCATTCCTCTAATAGAACCTCCCCCCACCCTGCAAAAATTTCTATTTCTCAAACGTTGGATACCACCCCATTTCCGGCTCACTAAGTTTAAAACTCTTTATATTTTGTTATAATTTTCTTCTATATTTTTTGTTCTTTACAACAATAAATAATCATCTAAATGCTTCCTCTTCTCTGAAATTTCTACTATCTTTTTCAAGAAAAACAGCATTTTGCCTTCTATTACAGTTTTTCTGTAAAATGAGAAAATGAGGTTATATTCTGATAAATGAAATAAATCACATGTACAAGCAATCATAATATGTTTCTTATTGAAAAGATTTTTGCTTCATCTCCATGGAACAGTTTTTTCGGTTAATTCCAAATAATAGTCAATGGAAATATACTCTACATTTTTGCATTACATCAGTAATATCGATTCTTTTAGATATCATTACACACTTGGATATAAGATAGCGCATGCATTGATATTTTTTTTTAATAAAAAACAATAGAATTTTTAATGACAAACACAGTTGATTTCTATTGAGTTATTCTTTAACCTCTTTGGTCCCTGGGTCCCCATACGGGGACTTCTGTTCTTTCCTTATAAAAACTAAAATGTCTGATTTTTTTGCATTTTCACATTACTTCTTAACACCTGAATGTTTCTTGCGTTCAAAGCAAATGAATAAATGGCAGCATCTAAGCTGATTCCTACAGAAAATAAATGTTATTTTCATCTTAGTTTGCAAAATGCTCAAAAGACAGTATGACCAAGAAAGTGAGAAATTTTCAAAAGTATTTAACTTAAATCTTTTCAATAAAATTGTTTGTGTATTTGTAGAATATTTACTTGTTTAAAGCTCTTAAATTTGTGATTGCGTTAATTTAGGTTAATGGTTATTAAATTGATGTTTTTAAAGGGTTTGTAGTTTTAGATCCATATTTTTTAACCTGGATCCATTTTCAGAAAAGATACTTTTTCTGTCATTTACGATGTCATTTTGTTTGGAAAAAAACAATGAATAAGCATTTGTATTATTATTTTAGTTTCTGAACTGAAGAGGTTAAATGCCGGCCACAATATAATTTCAGCTTTTCATCATATCATTATCCAATATTGAAGTCATAATCTCGTTATGTAATGGGATATAAAAAAATTATTAAATTCAAGAAGCAGAAACAATGCATTTTCATAACAAGCAAGCTTTGCTTTAAATAAATTTGAATCAATTTGTTAAAAAGGCAAATTCATAAAATGCTTTATTTAAACAAAAAAAAAAAAAAAATCATATTTATTTTATTTCAAAATCATTTTTGCTGTGCTGATGATTTCCAGCAAGCCGGCGATTTCACAACATAATTACCTGATTTTCTATTTCAGCGACAAATTTCAAAAAATCAAGTTGAGTTGTTTAAAACCTTCTAGCTAAAATTACTTTCATGTTCTGTTTAAAAGCGTTTTCTGTTTACATTAGGAATAAAAATTTTAATATTGATAACTCCAAATGCATAACTTTTATGCAGTTTTTTTTTAAATTATTATTTTGAGAAAAAATACTCGATTTACATATGAAACACGAAACGGCCAGCTCCATATCTGTTAGGACATTCATATAAACGTGATTTGTGCTATTATATATGTAAGTCACTTATTACAATAAACATTATCAAAATACCTTTCAAAACTCCGTACATATGTAATATAATGTTTTTGCTCATGCAAATGAGCTTCTTCAGTACAGTCAAGTGATTTTAAACTGAACTTTTTTCCTGGTTCATTGCTGTTTTTTATATGTGCTTTTTTTGGTGGGAGGGAGATGGATGCACTTGTTCAAAATAAAAAGCATGTAATCAAACTTACAATAACATTCAATTTAAATTTACTTGTCTAAGTCAAAATGCCGGTGTGCATGAGCAAAAATGTTATGTATGTATGATGTTTTATCAACATTTCTTTTAATAGTTCTTCATACATTTGGTTTGTTTTATTATTTATCAGTTAAAGAGTTATTTTGCTTTTGTATTTTAAATAAAATGAATAAAAAATTTTTATTTGTTTTATTTTTTAATATGTTTGAGTATTCTGTACTAATGTGTACATTTCCATTTCTTAACCAAAAATGGAGTTATGCCCTCAGCAAAATAAAAAAAAAAAAAAAAAAAAAGATTACTACTACTACTAATAATAATAATATCCTACTGTTAGCAACATTTGCACTTTTAAGAGAAAAGTTATCGAAATATCTCTACTCACAAGGTACTCACATTTTTTTCAAGGTAATTTTTAATAATTTTAGAATTCAGTCTTTGCTATTAAGCCAATGTTATCTGAACAAATAACTTTGCAGTCATAGCAAGCCTTTAAAATTTCAAATAGATGTTAAATTATATAGTGCTATCCCATTACTAAGAAAACAAAGTCCAGCTTAAATAGTCAGAAGTGTTTATTGACAGAAAATATCCTACTAGAAATATAACATTAAAATGAACTGTCATTAACTTTTCTAACAACACAAAAACCAGTCAAAAAATTAATCTGAAAATGATGCACTCTTATTTTATACTAGGTTTCAAAAAATGTGTTTTAGCCAGTTAGAGATTACTCCTGGACTTTAATATATCCATACTGATAAAACAGCTATAATTAAATCGTAATTTTTGGCAGGGAAACAAAAAAAGGTGTTGGTAGTTCATAATCAATAGAATATAAAATAGGCTTAGATACATTTCGACAAATTCTAAGCACTAAGTTGCCATTTCAGCTAGAACTATAGGTTTGGCTTTAGTTTTAGTTTAGTTTAAGCAAAGTAATGATTGTCAGGTTCTGAGAAACATCTGCTATTAGAACTGGGGTTCTATATTATTTTTGTCTTAATATATTATATATTGTATGGGCTGTGTACTGAAATTTCAAAATAACAGTCTTTCCTTATCTAAAACTGGATCTAAGCCGGTGAAAATGTATAGATGGTATGAAGGGGGAAAAGATAGTTTGAGAGGGGCGTGCCCAACCTTTTGAGATGTGTGTGGAAGATGGGGAGACAATGGGAGCCAGGTAGAAAGCTCCGGAGGTGTTAGATTGAGAAGGAGCAAGGGGTTGCTGGAGGGCAGTCTCTTAGGCTGGGATAGTCAGTTTGAGCGTAGCGCGAAAGGTGGACGGGTGTTCCTTGGATAGCTCTGAGAGAGTGCGTAAGGTTGAGAGAGGCTCGGAAAGCTTATGCTTAGAGCCCATGTGTTGGGAGACCGAGATTGATCTCCGGAAAGCTAATTTAACGTATGTAGAGTGAGAGGGATTTAACGTAGTTTAACAGTACACAGCCAGCATTTGCTGTATTCAATTTAATGTTGAACCGGATCATCTATATCCGAGTTTGTAAGTGTAAATAGCGTCTTGTTGTTGTGTAAATAGTGTGTAAATAAACTGTTAATTTAGTTAATTGAAAGCGTTGGTTTTCATTTAAACAATCTTCTCAGTACGTGACCGATATCACGTAATCATATCGGTGGTGGCAGCATATAAATAATAAGGATTTTCTTCGAAGTTGTGCGGACTAAGAGGAAACTCCGACAATGATTTCAGTTTTACTTTGGCATTTAAGTGCAATATTCCTATGTCACATAGTTTTTACAACACAGGAGTTTTAATTTTTATGTTCTTCGAATAATTTAAAAAAATAATAATTATTATTATAACATTAAGCTCCCAATTTATTTTGAATCTTAAATACAGTCGATCCTGGTTAAGACTCATTTCAAGTAAGTGGACAAAAGTTGCGTATTAAGTGGGATCGTGCATTAAACGTGATTTGTATAATGTTGTAGGAACTGACCTTATATACACATCTAATCATCTAGATGAACTTTAGCGCTTTCATTTATATATTTACAGTAGAAATTTATGTCTTTTAAGATATTTCGGTTAAACTTTAATTGTATTTAACTTTAACTCATTGTTCTTTTTATAGGACCGATTGGAATAATAACTGAAAATAAATATGGATTCATACATGACTTTATTGTCGATTAATACATTACAACCAAAAATGAAACAACGAAAGAAATTTTCCTGCTACTAACTCTTTTAACAGAAAGGAAAAAATATTAAATTTTGTGAAACAGAATCCAGTTGTTAATATCATATTTAGTAGTTGTGATAATGAGTGCCATTATAATTTGTCCTCTTTTTTAATATAGGAAAATACTTTCCTTATTATCTTTGCTTAAAAATTATTGTTAGCATAGCAAGAAGTAAAGAAAACATAAAAGAATTATCCAACTGCAGTCATATTTGTTTAATATTTATGAGCTTTATTTTTTTGCTTATAATATGCATTAAAAAACAAATAGTTATATAACATATATTTAAAACCTCACTAACAATCGGTATAATCATCTCTAATCCTAATAGCCCGGGAACCAGCAGCACAGACAATCACCTCATCGAGTTCACAGATGAAACTCTAGGATTAGTTAAATCTTGATTCGCATATTAAAACGCAATCGGTCTGCCAAGTCATATCTTGGTAGAAAACACCTGAAAACCTGATTTTAGCGGCTGACTCGTAGGTTTACCATTGTGTTTTCCTGCACCCAAAAGTATGAAAACATGGAGGGCTGGGAGCAGGAAAACACAATTGTAAACCTACGAGTCAGCCGCTAAAATTGATTTTCAGGTATTTTCCACCAAGATATGACTTGGCAGACCGATTGCATTTTAATATGCGAATCAAGGTTTAACTAATCCTAGAATTTCATCCGTGAACCCGATGAGGTGATCGTCTGCACTGTTGGCTCCTGGTCTATAACTTTTATGAAGTTTCCAAGTATCCTGGATTCGACTATCTGTCACTACTACAGTAAAAATAAACATAAAGCGAAAGACAAAAGTTTGTTAGGGACATTGTAAAAGAATGTTACTTTGTTAAAGAATGTTGTTTCATGCAATTATATTGATCAGTAAACCTACCCTTCAAACATATTACCTCAAACACTTTTACACACACACACACACACATATATATATATATATATATATATATATCAGCAAAATTTTAGCCTTCTTTGCACTGATGCTACCAAAACTGGTGTGCAACAATTTAAAATGTTCAGATGCTATAAACATCATTTTCTATCCTCATTAATACATTTGAACATAAGTTTTTAAATTCTTATTTGTTAATTTTTCGTTCTCTTGTTTTGTTATAGAGGAGCTTAAAGAAGAACTAGAGAAATATATTAAGCAGAACTTGCCAAAAGTCAGGGTTATTAGAGCAAATAGAAGAGAAGGACTAATTCGTGCAAGACTTATTGGAGCTAAAGCTGCTGTGGGAGATGTCCTAATATTTCTTGACTCTCATACTGAAGCTAATGTCAATTGGCTTCCACCTTTATTAGGTATCTATCCTATTTATATATAACTATGTTAATTATAAGAAAGTTTTTGTCTGCGTTTGTATGTCTGTTTTTGTTTGTTGGCGATTGTTAGGGAAATCTATCGCACATAGAGGTCTGCAAATTTGTATAAGTATAGATAAAGACATGTCAGGAGCACCTGAGCCGTAGATTTTAATTTTATTGTTACATTGTTTATTATTTTATATTGAACAGAGCAATTCATTTATTTTCTTTCTGATGTTCCAAGTTCGCCAACAATTTTGACCTACTTATAAAAGCAAACCGAATTCAATCTTTTAGCAAAATATAATCCATTTTGTCCTCTTTTCCATAAACCTTATTATTTGGAATTTGTGTAATGATTTTTAAACAATTAAAAAAAAAAAAAAATTCTGCCAATTTCACCGAAATTGGAAAAATTGTTTTTTATCTACTAATTTCAACAAGGTACGGCAGGTATTTGAGAACAAAATAATGCCTGCTTTCAAACAGGAACATACACTGGGGATAGAGCATTTTTTATATTTTTGCATTCTCCATGCTGCATTCAAGTGACTCCATACACAATGGATGACAACATTCAATAAAGCCAGCACCTCTATAAGCTGTCGAAACTGACTGTAGGCAGTATTCAGATGGGTGTTGGGAATGCTTACCATTGCATACACAACAGCTGTCCTGATAGATGCAACAGTGTTGTGTGGATGACTATTGGAGTCCCTCTCAACAACATGTAATATGTAATAACCAATTGGGTTAATTTCTGGGGAACTGGCAAGTAACAAGTTGGGGATGACATGGTCATGAAAGTTTTTGGCCATCCATTATTGGATTGTATGGGATAAAAGGCAGTGTCTTTTTGAAAAATGCACGGCCTCCTACATGTTACAGACGTAATCCAGCAAAAACTACCCAACTGAATGATTTGAAATATAATATACTAGAAGACTATGCCTGCTGCGCTGGTCAATATTTCCAAATGAACCTTTGATTAACCGAAATGGTGAATTTGAACTTGTATTTTAAACAATATGAACCTGAGTGTCCTTCCGTGTTGCTGAAAACGATGCAAACGCCATTGCGATATTATATTACCTTATGCGTTGGACAAAATTTAGCTATTAAGAAGCAATTCTTTTAATTGATTATTCACAGTGCACTTTGGATAGGCAAATAAGACTGTTATGGCAACAGGAATTAAAATGTTCTCATATCTGACAATATTAAATTAGAGAGCATTACAATGATTGCAGAGATTGACCATTGAATATGAATAATGCTCATGTGATTCATTTTCATTTGTTCATCCTTGAAAACCTGGCCTTTCAGCTCGTGCAATATTTGATTTTGTTAGCTTAAATACAGTCTCGCTGAATGTTAGTTATATTTCTTAATAAATGTTCTCTTGTGATACTAGTGTTTTCCATCTTTGAATTCCAGCAGAATAAATACCGTTAAAAAAGTAATAAATTATTTGCAGACAAAGAAGAGTGTTTAACTTTCATATTTGAAAGAAAAGTGAAACATAAAAATGTGTGTTTTTAAAGCTGAATTGTTTGAATAAAATTAAAATAACGTCATTTTTACTGTCTTTTTGTTTTTTACTGTCATTTTGTAGACCAGTTGCAATCATGCAACTGTTAACCTAGGAAAAAGCTTGATATGACTTAATCTTGTAGAAAAATAAACCTCTTGCATCCAGTGAAATCTTTATAATCATTCGTAATAGACATCATTGCAAGGGTAGACGTCAAACATTAAAACTGATGTAACAATATTGTTAAACATGTACCAGGGTTAATCACAAAACAGTATTAATAACCACCATATTAAGTTCCAATAAATAATGTCAAATTGTTGTCGACTCAATTATTAGTGTTGACTCTAGAAAAAAAGGGCCGCCGGGCAGGAATTTTTCAAGAAAGGAGCACTATTCTAAAAAAGAGTACATTTTCCAAAAAGGGAACAAACACTATTCTAAAAAAGGGTACATTTTTTCAAAAAAGGAACATTATTCTAAAAAAAGGGCACATTTTTTTCAAAAAGGGCACACTTGTACCTTATTCACAAAAAATATTTTGAACTGGTTTGTTTGAGTCCCTAGAATTTGCGATATTTTCTCGGGATCAATTGAATTGCCACGGGATTTATTGGAAGTGTTAAAAAGGATAGCCAGGCACATCAGAAGGGTTTAAAAGAGCTGCCGGGCGCTGCGCCCTGCTAAAGCGGCTTAGAATGAACACTAATTATAGATTTTTTACCAATAAATCTCCATACGTTAAATAGAAGTGACAATGATAAATAAAGTTAGTTATACAAAAATTTTAACAATATGAATTTTGGTGAATACCTGAACTGAAGATTTTGCATTTTTCTAAAGAGCATAATAACACAGACAAACTAATAGGCTTGCTGTTTTCTTTATATTTAAGAGTAAATTAATCTTCTGTCTGTTGTCTAAATAACCCGTATTATGAAAATATTTCTTAATTTGTTGCTATGCTTAGCTGCTAGGGCGTCCATCAGGACAATTTGCTTTATAATGATCGAAATTTGAGGTAATTTTATCCTATCTAGGCTGAAATGATAATCGACAGATATTATTCCATTTACCACCATTAGAATCATAAGGTTTTTTTTCCCCTACATTGAAAGTATTGTTTTTTTATAAGAGTAAAATAATTCGAAAAAAAAAAATGAATCTTCTTTTGTTTGTTTGCTTCATTATGAAAAACCATTATTTTAGTAATTGCTAATTTCAAAATATTTCTAATCTTCTGTAATTTGATACGTCATCCAAAGTTCCTTTCAAATATAAATAAAATTTCTAACAATATAGTAAATACGCTAATTGGCGAGTGATACAATTCCGTAAGATAAGTCCAATATGTTTAACAAAACATTTTTTAAAAAATGGTTAAGCAAAATAAAGTTATGCAGAAAAAGCTAAAAAGAAATGACAGATACAAAAAATATATCTGAAATTTTAATTCAGCAAGCAATTTTTATTGAAAAATGTTGGCTTTTTTTTTTTTTTTTTTTTTTTTTTTTAAGTAATAACGTATAATTGCAGAAATCTTCTTAACAATATTCTTATATCCTAACTTTTAAAGCAGTGAATATTCCTATAAGTGAAATTGACAATATGTTCGACATATTAAAAAAAAATAACATAATATACAATATTCAATTTATAAGTAATGATCTCAGTTTGAGGATATAAAAATTGCATGCTTGAGGAAAACAAAACGGCATGTTTCCATAGTAATGGTATTCCATACTATGATAAAAAATATTTTAAATCTCTGAAATTAAATTATTTTAGCATATGTGTGTACATTGCAGACATTTATGCTAAAATTTAAATATTTGACTACTTACTTATAATTTTAACTGCTTGTAATATAATTTACGCTTGAATATAAAAAATTTACTCCAAAATGTTCTCATAAACTTAAAAAATGACACCATTATTGCAAACTTTGCTCTTATTTCACACTTCTGTCTTTTTTGGCTTAAAATTGCATTGTTTGGCGGCCAAAGAAATAAATAAATAGCATGTGAGTCACTAATACACCCATTTTTTCAAATACTTCTTCTGGTTTCTCCTGTAAATTATATGATGGGAGAATTATATAAAAGTAATAATTAAATTGAGAAAAAGAAAAGAAAAAGACTAAAGAATGTTACTTAGTGATAAAGTTGCAAATAATGTGTCAATTGCATCTTTCACACTAATTTATTTTTCAAGCTTAACATTCCTTTCTTGTTTAAGATAAATATTTTCATTTTATAAATTTATCTCTCACTAGCAAAACCCATGGCTTTGTTCGCGTGATAGTTGAAATATGTCAAGTGATGTTTGTATGTCTAATTTTTATTAGAAGAAATTGTACTTTTAGGAACAATTCAAAAATTACTAATTAAGCCACAGTTTGACTAAACTTCATTTTTATACTGCATTAGGCAGAAATGAGACTTAAATTAATAAGGAGAACTAAAACTAATTCTATATAAATGATAATTTAGAAAGTATTTTGAAGCTTTTATGATTATTTCATATGCTCGTTTTAGTATTCATTTGAAGTTTTGAATTTTTTAGAAGCCGTTCTTAGTATACATTTACACCTTAAAATAAAGCATCATTTCAAATTCCAAGCTTCTTGTCTAACGGTCTACCACCTCTCTGGTGGTAGTAGCACTAATATAAAATTCCTATGTTGAAACAGAGACTATCACCATTAATTTCCCAAAATTAATTTTGAAATCGGTTTGGTATTTCCTAATATTCCATAGAAAACGTGATTTAGAAAGTTTTTAAAGGCTTTTTTAGAATGTTTGTTGTTCCTGCCAACCCCAGTTAGTAGTGGCACTGGCATAAAATCTAGCCTGTGTAAGATCAGAGACTGTCACCATTGATTCACAAACATTATTTTTGTAATTGATTTATTATTCCCTAAGATTGCATAGAAATCATAATTTAGGACTTTTTTAGAACATTTTTCACTCCTTTCCTTCTCTTCACCCCCTTTAAATTTCAAATTTATTTTTGATTGTTTTCAGAGGGCATTTATATTTTATAAGTAACTACCATGCCATTATTAAAATTTCTAGCCTCTTCAGTATCATAGAAATTGCAGTTTAGAACGTTTCTTGCTCCTGCAACCCTCTAGTTGTAGTGGCGCTGACATAAAATATGGCTTATGTTTGAGCAGGTTCTGTCACCACCAATTTGCAATCATTATTTTGAAATCAGTTTGGTATTTCATAAGATTGCATAAAGATCATGATTTAGAACCTTTTTCGCTCACTTCATCTTTTAAATTTGGAATTATCTTTCGACGGTTCTTAGAAAGCATTTGCATCTTTTAAGTAATTACCATGCAAATTTCAAAAAGTTAGACCCTCAATATCACAGAAAATGTAATTTATGACATATTTTGCTCCTGCAATCCCTAGGTGGCAGTGACTGTCACCATCAATTTGCAACTGTTACCTTTGAAATTGAATTGATATTTCCTGAGATTGCATAGAAATTGCAATTTAGAACACTTTTTGCCCATTTTTATCTATTTTAAATTTCGAATTTTTTAGGAAATGTTCTTAGAGATAGATCACTTATATTTTATAAGTAACTACCATGCCTCATTTCATGTTACTAGCCCCTGCAGCATCACAGAAATCGCAATTTAGAAAGTATTTTGCTCCTGCAACCCCCAGGTGATAGCGACACCGACATAAAATAGAGCCTATGTTAGAGCAAGAGCTGTCAGAGGGTTCCTACGCGACTGAAAAACAGGGAATTGTCAGGGAAAATGACAAGTGCTCAAAAAGTCAGGGAAAATTAAAATTCTTTTCTAAAACCTGGAAAAATCAGGGATTTTTTTTTTAATGCACTATCATGTGTCAACATTCTCCCGAGTTCACGGTGCGTCTGCACAAAAGTTCCGATTTTCCCTTAAAAGGAGAATTTTTGCTATATTCGCATTTTTAACATAAAGGTGCTTTAGCTATACAAATTTGTTGCCAAATAGTCGGTACTTAAGCAAAAAAAAAATGTTGAGCCATGTTAAGGTAACTAGGATGAGATATCATGAATAATTATATAAGAAAAATAATGAAAATTATGAAGAAGACAAAACAACAACAACAAAAAAAAAAAAAAACAGATAAAAGAAAGCTGTAGCTGAAGATAAAATGTTAAAAGACAAAAACAATGAAACATTTACACAACAAACTGCTTCTGAAACAACACAAATAAATGACATGATAGTAGAAGTTTAAAAAGAGTTAAATGTTTAATATGTGTAAATTCAGTTATGTATTTAAAAAGTTACTTTGAATCCATCTGAGCTGTAATTTAGTTATTTTTTTTTCCTTTTGTTATATATATATTGTAAATGTCAAATGATATAGATTTTTAGTTTAGTTTCAATTTTATACGTTATTTTAATTTTCAGAAGTTTAATCATTAAGATCTTGAATTGCAATTTGTATTTCTGAAAATGTCGTGAATTTTGGTCAGGGAATTGTAGGAAATATAGCCTGGAAAACCTGAAAAAGTCAGGGAATTTTGTTATTCAAATAGAGTATGAGCCCTGTGTCACCATCAATTTCCAACCATTACTTTTGAAATCGGTTTGATATTTCCTGAGATTGCATAGAAATTTCCATTTAGAACATTTTTTAGAACGCTTTTCATGTATTATCATCCTTTTTAAATTTCGAATTTTTTAAGACATTTCAATTTTTCAGAGATTATTTATAACTATCATGCCAAATTTCATGTTTTTAGGCCCTTCAGCAACACAAAAATCGCATTTTTAGCGAAGTTTTCTTGCATGAATTTAACATATCCTGTCTTGATATTTTAGCTTAAAAGGAATATTTATCAAAAAATAAATTTAAATTGGTATAAAACTATTCCGAAATGTGATTTGAATATTTAAATTTTTTAGAAAATGTTTTGATGTTTCCTTGAGTAAATAGGTAAGAAGATATAAATATAGTGAATTTTTTCGATTAAGAATCTATTCATTCCTTAGAGAAAGATTAAAAAACAACATGTCTGCTGCATCTATCATCTACTGAAACCTACTTAATTACAAGTCTATTAGCATGACATGTGACATTAAATTAATTTTAGTTTTCCCCCTGCTTTTACTTATTTTAATTATATTAAAATCATCACTGTCCTAAATATAAGGATATTTTATTTTAATTTGTTTTTATATAATATTCTTGGTTATACACAACGTAATTAAATAATTAAAATGTTATTAATAAATAATCCATAAAGTAGGAAGAAAAGAAAACATACTATTTTTAAAGAAAAATAGTATGCAACAAATAGTATAAGTGCAAAAAGATATCAAACGTTTTTTTTTTTCCTAAAATATTTCTATTTTGCATAGATATATATAAATATTTTAATGATGCTGTGTGAACATATATAGGTATAAAACATTGATTCGTTGCTTTCTACATCTGTTGGTAAGTAAATTGCTGCTACTGTACCATTTTTATTTCGAAATTAGCAATATTTCTATTCTTACACAGTTTTATGTAGTTATTGCGATATATTAACTCTTTGATATATTGTAATATTAAATTTCTGATACCGTCCAGCCCTAGTCACCCCTTAGACTTTAGAGGGAGACATCTGAGCAGACTGCCTCCAACACTCCAGCTTAAAAATGCCATTTGGCTTAAGTCTGTCACTAATCAAATGCAGAATTGTGGCATTATGAGACAGATGCATATTTATGAAAAAAAAAAAAAAAAAAAAAAAAAAACCTCACACATATGAGTATGGTATATTAAAAAAAAACAAAAAAAAAAAAAAAGAAGAATATCAATTTAAGCATGCTCATGTATCTACCAGTGACAATTATGCATGTGAGTGCATGTCCATTGTTGCCAGTAGTGGACCCATTAAAATATTTGATCTTCTTATTAAAATAAATTTTTACTTTGTTTAATTATCTTAAATAAAATTAATTAATCAGCTCTGCTGTAAATTGAGGGATTTTTCAAATAAAAAAATACTGAACTTTAAGCTGTTAAATCTTTTACTGTTAAAAAAAAAAAAAAAAAAAAAAAAATTATTTTTTGTAAAACGTTATGTATTTTACTTTTTTAAAAAGGTTTCTTTCCCAACTTTTTATCTTCTAGAACCAATTGCAAAAGATCGGAAAACTGTTGTTTGTCCTTTTATTGATGTAGTTGACTTTGACACATTTGCATATCGAGCACAGGATGAAGGTGCTAGAGGTTCATTTGACTGGGAATTATATTATAAAAGGTTACCTTTACTACCAGAAGACTTAGAAAAACCTTCAGAGCCATTCAAGTATGTAATTATTTTTAATATTTTAAGACAGTGATTCACATACTATGGGTAGGACATGATGTTTTAGTGGGTCACATAATGCTCAATTACTTCTTCAAAAATGTATTATTAACTTTACCTGCTGTAATAATGTAAAAAAAACATCCTATTTTATATTGTTAAATGAAAAAATTCTGAAGATATATATATAAACAACGTCATGAAAAGACAGTGTTTTACTAAACTTTGTGTAGAGCATCTTCTGGTTAAAATTAGCAAGTTTAAACTGTATTTAAGTAATCAGAAGTTGCTTAACTTCTTGGTTCATTATGAACATTTGTCTCATGTTTCAATTAAAAACTGTGTATTTAATTTAGAAATGACTTTAAACTAAAAAAATTATTCAAATTCCTTTGTTTTTTTTCTTTAAATATAAATTATATTGTATTTCACCTAAAGAAAATATTTTATAACTATTTTCATTATGTACACCGCTTATGCAATAGGAGAAGATAGTGTAAGAGAAATGCTCGCTCACAGCCAATGGCATCATTCAAAAAGACAAAACCAATAACAGGTCAAGGGATCTGAGAAGAAAAGAACTTAGATTAAAGAAACAACAATAAAAAATTTAAGAATTTGAGGTGGATTTTTCTAATTGATTTTCAAAAATAAAAACTTTAAATGTGTCTTCTGAAAACATGATTTTCATGGACAATCAGTTACGAAAAATGTTCTATCTCCATAAATTATGGTTATATTTATATGAAACTGATTGGCTACAATTTATGTGATGGTGTGAATTTAATGAACAGTCTAAATATCTGAGAATTTCTCAAACTTTGCAGCTATTTTTCTGAATTAACAAGCAGAAAATGTATCAAAAATCACCAAAATGATAATTTGAATTGGCATGTATATGTAAGTGTTTGTTTTATGGCTTCAGCTTCATTATGCTCTTAGTTTCTGAAATTATATATTTATTGAAAAATAAATGAGTGAGCTATCATTATTACCTGACTGCCAAGAAGGGTTATGTGTTTCACGCGTATCTGAATATGTGGGTTTCTTTATACCCACGAAACATCCCAACGGCTGAATAGATTTTAATGAATGAGGTCTCTATCGATTCGTCTTAATCGTCCAATGGTTATAGGCTAGATTTTGTTTTTATAAATTCAAAATAAATGGCAGCCATAAAATACAAAATGGCGGTAGAGACGGAAATTTTTTTTTTGCGCATCCTATTGAGTGGCATATCATTGGATAGGTCTTTCAAAATAAAGACGATGTTTCGTTGACTATTTTACAGTCAGAAGCCCTGTTTAAATACTACACAATCTGATGTTGTGTAGGTAGAATCTGTAGCTTTACTACAATTCTAACCTTCATAAACATCTATAAGCCTCATCAAAACAGTGTTTATAGATACAAACTAACAATTAAACACAACTTAAAAGTCATCAATACAAGTAAATAAAAAAAAAATAGGTAAGTAATATAAAAAATAGTTTCGCATTGATGAGAAATAATTAGTTAGCTTTTTAGTTTTTACGCAGTCGGGTTTTTTAATTTTTAAAATTTAATTTTTGCTTGTTTTTGTCAAGATTTTTTTGGTATGCATCAAATATTGCATTATTTAAAAAAAAAATTAAAGTTGAATAGAAATTGCATCAAAATAATTTGTTTAACAAAGGAGATTGTCTTTTTATGTAATAATTTATTGAAACAATCAGTATTATACTCATTTTTACTTTAGTTTTAAAAATGATTGTCAAATGTAGTGGGATACCTTAACTAACAAGGAGAGGATCCGAGGTTGGTCTCACGGAATCCAGCGACCCTTTGTACATTGATCGAGTATAGTCAATACATAAACATATCAACAGGATAAAGTGCAATATTCAGGGGGCTCGTAAAAAATGAGCCCCAAAGTTGACCCATTATTGACTCTTTAGTATATAATTGGATAAATTACACTCAATTGCAACAGCCTGGATAGTACAGTTGGCAGCGCGTCAGTCTTTTAATTTTCTCTGTCTGTGATCTCTGCGGGTTCGAGACTCCGACGATCCTTTTTTTTTTTTTTTTTCCCCACCCAGACAAAATAACGATCAGTTATTTTTGAACCACTATTAAAAATACATATCTAATTATTTAAATGTAAGACAAATATAAATATAGGTGCATTCACACATATTTATTTATTTACAGAGAGAGAGATAGTTTTATTGCAACTTATGGATATAATGAAAAGTAAAAAATAAAACAAAAATCTTATGCAGTAGATACATATTTTTTTTTACATTAAACATTTTTGCAAATTTTATATTTAGTTTTATTTAGAATTATTATATTTATTTTAGAATTACTTACATCTATTTCACAATTACGTACACTTATTTTACACTTATTTACATTTATTTTACATTTATGTCTATACTATATACTTAAAAATTAAATGTGTGCTATTAAAATTGAGGTTCTGATTACGGGCAGGAACCGGGATGATAATTATCATAAAAACATAGGAAACAGAAACTTTTGCGACAGCGTGCACAAATAATAAAAGAAGTGTTTTTACAGGAACATGGCATTTTAAGAAGTTCGTTTGAAAAACACACTTCATTGACATTCATAAATATGGTTCTTTTTTGTGAAAGTTTCGACGCATGCCAGGTGTATTTTATCATGTTACAAAATATAGGTGAAGAGAGTTGATGGTGCACAATTGAATGTATTTTTATACAATCCTCACGAGAATTAATTTCTCTTTTCTGTTCAATTAAACAATTACAATTTTGTAACCGCTTAATCATATTTTTCCCCTGCCTATAAAAATAAACGTCGCATGGTTGAACCAAAGCTGTACATTTTGGAGGAATGAGTTTAATTGTACAAGTAGTTTGTTTATCTTTATCCTGGAAGGTTTCATCATATATTTCTGGTCGTGTTTGTCCTGCCCAGGAGTCGATAATCAACAAAAAATTTTCTTGCCCAACGTAATTTTTTAAACAATTGTTAAGAAATTCACTGTATAAATGTGAGGTAAGTTTACCAGATTTCGATGACAGGGCAAATACATTCGTATATTTCTTTGCATATAGATTTATCAGTATTTGTATATCTTAGGACCAAATGTACCTGTTACTTCCTGTAAACACAAAAAGACACGAGGCAGCACTTTTCCAGACGAAGTTATGCCATACTGTGCCGTATATGAATGAGAAAGTTTATTCATATCTTGTTTTTTAACAAAAACACTTTTAATTCCTTTTTTGGCGAGAGCTCTATTGTATGCTGATTGGTATTGGCACCCTGAAATTAAAATCAATTTATTTTTAAAATATTATAATATATTTTTCATTTAATTTTTTTTTTTTTGAACACACAAAGAGTACTTGGATATTTTATAAATAAAATATTTTACATACCTGTCTGGTCAATATTAATGACATAATTTTCGTCGAAATTGGGGATTAAGCATAAAGTCTGGACACAAAAATTTTCCGCAGATGCTAGCATTTCTTCAATTGACACTACCTCTTTCTGGGACACAAATTTTGTGATTTTTCGCTGCCGTATTCCATGTCTTCTTTTAAATTTTTTCACCCATGAGTCAGAAGCTTTAAATTTGAAATCTTCATATCGTCTTGCAGCAGCCAAAGCCCATTCTTGCAAATTTTTTGTTGTTACTTGTTCATAGTTCTGTCGAACTTCCACAAAACGGTCATATGTGATAGAGATACAAACACTATATTTCTCATTGCCTCTTATCATCTCCTGTCATAAAACCTCATTTCACAAACTTCATTTTATTTCTAAGTTCATTGTCATTCATTTACTTTATTTATATTTATTTCTTAAATAATGACAGTAATAAATATTTCTTAAACTTTTACTTACCCTCTCTATTGATTCTAGACAATATCCAGCTGTAATAAAAGTTTCCTGACCCTGTTAACATCCATAGTAATCCATACCATTTTGCCGTTTTTAATTTCATTTCATTACCGTACTTCACCGGCAAAAACTTTCTTTCAACTACGTTTCAACTTCCGTGACGATATTTCTCCCGCCAGATGGCGACTTAGAATATCGTTTTCAAATCGAATCTTTTCATCGAATCTTGCTTTGCATCGATTCGATGCCGTTCTCTGATTGGTTCGTTCGTCTGAAACGACGTTTTCAATCCGACCATTTTTATATAAATATACAATTTCAATCTTAATAATAGGCACTTTTATCTTCCTTTAAATGGAAGAAGTATTTCAAGTTACTGAACGTGGCTGGACCACGTTCTGGATGTTGTGTTTTAGTTTTATCTGTGTAATTATGTGTTATCTTAAAATTTAATACTGTGATATCTACAAACAAAAATGTCTGCTCTGAATTGTGAAACATCTTCATCACGATCTACAAAATGTCTGTTTAAAATGAATGCTGCTGTTTACTACAAATGTCAAGTCTGTGTTTGGAATCAAAAATAAACTGTTTTTATTTTATTTAATCTGCATATGTTTTTACTTTGCCTTCATAAAGATCATAATACTATTTCTACATATTCACTTCAAGGATAATCCTTTCCCAGCCAAAAGTTTCCACATGCGTTATCTGCTCCATTTAATTACATTTTAACTTGCATAATCATCTTATATTTTTAAAGTGTTATGATTAAAGCACATTAATATGTCCAAGAATCAATGACAGAAAATTTATCATATTTGTTGCCACCATTTTTAACATCTTCTTTCCATTGCAATAAATGATGTTTTCTGTTTAAGAGACTGCAACCTCTTTTTTGCAATGATTACAGACTCCAAGTAGAATGTTCTTTAGCCATATTGACTGCTTTTATTTTATAATCCAAAGGAATGAAATCTGCATCTTTGCTTTTTTTAGGGGGTGGTTCATATTCATTTGTTGACTGATCATCTTCCACCTCCTCAAAATTTACTTCTTCACATATTTCATTCATATGGATGAGCTCATCTTCAACTATAAGTTTCATATCACAAAGTATTTCTAGAGTATTGTGAAAAAGTTCATTCCCGACAAGCTTGGCTTCATGAGAAATAGTGTCTGAAGACTCTGATGTAATTAAATTATTTTCAGAGAGTAACTTTTCATAATACATGACTGCATCTTTTAATCTCAATTTTGATGATTCGCTATGAATTCAGTCTTCTGAAATTCACTCTTCAATATTTTTAAATTTAGAAGCTTCTTCACTAGACATTTTTTACAAAATAACTTTTTTCATTTTAATTATGACACTATAATAAAGAACAACGTCTAATCACCGCAAAACTTTAAAAACAAAATGCCATCCTCATTCACTCTGCAGCACATGGCTGCTGAAACTTCAATATAAGAAGAGTAAACATTCAAAACCCACCCTGTTTATTTTCTATAGTGTACTTGTTTTGCTTAAAAACCACCTGCAAATCTACGTAATAAAATGCCCCTCAAAAGATTTTTAACCGAAAACAGTTATTCTAATTCCAAACATGAGATCCCATGATAAAAAAAATAATTATGTTTTAAAAATTAAAAAAAAAAAATTGAAAAATTATAACCTTTAAATTGACAAGATAAAAATAAAATAGCATATTTTAATTTTATGTAGCGTATTTTAATTTACTTCGCTGAGAACAACAGGGCTCTATTCATAGAAAAGTCTATAAATAAATGTGAATAAAATTAAAATTTTGTCGACTGAATAATTCAGTTTTTTTACTTTTTCTCCCCTATTAGATCCATAAAACTGAAGTCTCTCTGTAAATAAATAAGCATATATATATATATATATATATAGGTGTGTGTGTGTGTGTGTGTGTGTGTGTGCGCGCGCGCATGCAGAAGCGTGTTTTCATGAATATTTATCTTACATTTAAATAATTAGATATATATTTTTTAATTGTGGTTCGAAAATAACTGATCATTATTTTGTCTGGGAAAAAAAAAAAAAAAAAAGCCTCGTCGGGGTCTCAAACCCGCAGAGATCACAGACAGAGAAAATTAAAAGACTGGCGCGCTGCCAACTGTACTATCCAGGCTCTTGCAATTGAGTGTAATTTATCCGATTATATACTAAAGAGTCAATAATGGGTCAACTTTGGGGCTCGTTTTTTATGGGCCTCCTGAATATTGCACTTTATCCTGTTGATATGTTTATGTATTGACTATACTCGATCAATGTACAAAGGGTCGCTGGATTCCGTGAGACCAACCTCGGATCCTCTCCTTGTAAGATAATTTAATAAAAGAAAATTTTCATTTCTTTTTTAATAATAAAGTAAAACTAAAACTTCTACACACATACAGTCAAAGCACCTTATAACGAAATCGAAAGTGCTCCAAAGATTTACTTGTTATGATATGCTTTTTTTTAAGACGCTACAACGAATTATTTTGTTATAACTCCAATTAATCCGAATTAATGTGATCTGAATGTAATCTGAGTGTGCAGAAGCCTGGATAATGAAGACAATCATAAAAAAGTGTGTCTTATTACAAAAAGTTATCTCTTAAAATCACATTCAATTAAAAAAAAAAAAAAGACAAACAGACAATCAGTTTTCTACAAACAGTAAAATGAAGAAAAATGTTGATTTAAAAAGGAATTTCAAGGAAATTATATTTTTACAAATAAATATGTTACATTTCATATCACAATTTTTTTTATTTTGTGATTATAGATCTGGATGATTGGATTTCAGATAATTAGAGTTTGTTGTATTCTTTTAATGAAATATATATACAGTAGCCTCTCGCTTAACCGGCCTAAACCGGACCGAGTGTCAGCCGGTTAAGAGAAAAAGTGGTTAAACCAGAGAAGTAAAAAAAATTAAATAAGTAACTGCATATTTAATTAATTAAATGCAAAAGACACATTTAGTTTTTAATTTGTGTAATTTTTAAAATGTACATATTTTCTATATTTTGTGAAATGAATACTAGTTGTAATTAAAGGAACTGAAATAAAAGTTATCACCAATAACAAATAATGAACAGTATTTAAATACAAATTAAATTGTTGAAAATCTTGTCACATTTCTTTATAAGAAGTTGAAATTATTCTACATATGTAAATTTGAGTTAATTAACCATAAAGAAGTGAGAACCGAAATTTTCCTTTCGGAATTTTGCCTGATGTTGGGAAAAAAAGTTGGCTGGTTAAAGCAGAGTTCCGGTTAAGAGGAAGGCTACTGTATGTATATATATAATATATTACTATGCTACAGTGAAAAAATGAGCAAATTTAAACGTAAAAAAATATTAATTTAATTATCTTGAATGGCAGTTTTACATATCTATATTGGTTTGAAAGAATAAGTTCACAAATTCTGTTTTCAACATCATTGTCTAATATTGTACTCTCTATTTTGTCAAAATGCACGTTAATTTCATTTGTTAACAAGTTTTCCTTTTGCATGTAATACACAATTTTCTGTAAATACTCAAGTGCATCAGATGGTAAATTTCTGGCTTCTATGAATTCTTCTTCATCACTGATATTGCTATTGCGTGGCTCATCTTCTTCACATTTTTTTGCAATATTTTCTTCATTGAACTCTTCATTTGCTATTATGTCTTCATCAACATTAATGTATTGATCAAAGTTAAAGTCAAAAGGCAGATTTAAGGATGAAATCAGTTCAGCTATATCTTTCTGTTCAGGTGAAAAATAGTTTCATTATTATTTGAAGGTGATGAGATAATTCCTGAATCTGAAAAAGCATTTACAATAGTTTCTTTCAAAACATCACACCAAGCTTTACTATCAGCATATCTAATATTTTTTTTTCTTTCTTGTCATCTGAATTCATGATTATTTTTTTCACTAGCACCTTCTGTTATTTAGTTTTAAAATAATGAATAATTCCTTGGTCTAATGGTTGTATTTTGGATGTAGTGTTAGGTGGCAAAAAAAGTAATTTGGTACGTTTAAGACAAACAGAACTTTCATGCGAAAAGACATTGTCTAAAATAAGGAGAACTTTTCATTTGGTCTTTTGCATCTCTTTAGCAAAATCTAAAATCCATTCTTCAATAAGACATTTTGTCATCCAGGCTTTGCAATTATGCCTGTGCATTATGGGCGAAATTTTCAAGATTTTTTTGCTACACCGTGGATTGTTTGCTTTTCCAATTACAAAAGATTTTCATCTTTCAGAGCCATTGGCATTGCAGCACAACATAGTGCTAATGAAAGTTGATCTTTGTTTCTTTTTCCACTATGTCAAGTTTCTTTTTTTTTTTTATCAGGGATCAAACTAAAAAAAAAACCGATCAGTTTCATTCATGATAAATTTATCTTTTCGGTCATAATCCTAAGAAATTTTAGAATGTTTGTTCTTCCATTCTTACTTCTGAAACAGAGGCTGCTTCTCCACTTAATTTTTTACACACAATTTTATATATATATTTTTTTATTTACTCAACCAACCATTATTACTTGAAAGTCTTTATATTCAAGTTTTTCGGCAAAAGACGTGTGCTTTTTCTTGCAAAATACTTTCACTAATAGGGATGTTTTTGGATCTTGTATCTTTAAACCATGAAAATAATACTTCATCTACATCTGCATATTTCTACCATATGCATATGTTTAAACAATAAGGAAACTGCACCCTTTTTGGAATATTCTAAGAATTTTTTCTTTATCTTTCAATATTATGCTGAGAGTGATACTCGGAATCCCAGTTTTTTTTAACATTATTCTCGACACATTTTATAATTTCAACTTTTTCTTGTAAACTCAAACTTTTTTTTTTTTTTTTTTGCCAGCAAACAGTTTTAAAAATTAATATGCAATAATTTACAGGAAGGTCAAATGTTAATGATATTAGTCATTGAATTAAACATAATCCAGTTCAGCTAAATCATTGAATTAAAAAAATATATAATATATATCCGAATATTCTATAAACCACCTCTCTGTCTTAAAACACTAACCCTGCCACAAATCTCTCTTGGAAGTATTGAAAACATCTGATTGGCCGTTAGGGTGTAAAAAAAATCATGATTTTTTAAAAAAAATAAAAAAAATCGGATTTTTAAAATTTAAATCAGATTTTTTTGATTTAAATCGGATTTTTATGATTTTTTTCCCAGCGTTAAAATAGCGAATAGATACCAAGAGTTTTAGGCTTCCAAAACAATTAACCCTCTAATTGCTAACATAATCTATGTTTCTACACTTTAATTAATAAAATTTAATTAATAGTAATTACAGAAATTATAAAAATTGCAAATTAGTAGTTTCATTAGTTAGTAGACTACAATAAAGTTATACACATTAATATTTTGTAATAAATATGTAAAACTATATTACATACTAGTGATATTTACATTTATAAAAACTATCAGTAATTTTGTAATATGATAAATAAAAAATCCTTAATTTTTAATAATTTTATAAATTACAAATTGAAAAATACAATTGAATGATTTAATAATATACTGTTTTTCCTGAAAAAATAAAGTTCTATAATTTTTGTGCAGTCTTGGGCATACTATTTTTTAAAATGGCAGAGTGCATTTTGTCAATTTCAAAAGGGGCAAGGTGTGGTGCTCTTAAAAAATCGCATAGAAGAAACAGTAATTAATTACAGAATACAAACTGCAAATAAGTCATTTCATTAATTAGTAGCACAAATAACAAAACTAACATATTATTGGCAGTTCGTTTTGCATTTGTACCAATAAAAATTACTGTTAATCGCCTAAATCTTAACTTACACGATGTTTGTGTATGCTAAACAAAAATATTATGAAAACGAATTACAACCATTCATGCACACATACAGAGTAAATATATGAATAGTCAGTTATATCTGAAATCCTCAAAATATTAAATAACAGCACTATTAACGCTCAGAGGCTTGCTGTGCTTAACATTTTTATACCAATTAGTTGGGGTTTTTTTTCTGTTATACATTCTTTTACAACAGCTGTTGAGCAGATATTATTCTTCCATTCTTCTTTAGCTCCATTATTTGGTATAAATTTATTATTGCAAAAGTAGAATGAGAAAATAAGATTCTGGTTGTATACTCTTTTACTTTGCAGAAATTTATTACCGTAACTTCGGGTAGATAAGCCACCCTGGCGTATACGCCGCTACGTCCGAAAATGGTAAAAAAACCCTAAAATTCCATCGTATAAGCCACACTTATTGAAAATGGTGTATGTACTACTATAGACGCCATATTGAAGATTTTCGTGCATTTTTTAAAACCATTTTAAAAATTAGAATTTTAAATTTAATTCAAATAATGAAAATAAATAAATAAATAACTTTTGGTTTGTGAATTTATCCAATTGCATCGCACATTTCAGCCTTGGATCAGCAAGTAGAAATATATTTTATGGAATTCTTAATATAAAACATAATACTAGTATTACAAATAACACTATTTTTTATTCGAATCCATCAATTAAATAACACAACATAAAATTCTGAAAATAAGTAATGATAAATAATCATTTTGACAACATGAACTATTGGCAAAAGTTGGGAGAGACGTATAAAGAGATTTTTTTTTTAAATCTCTTCACTACTAACTGTAAACATTAATGTCTATTAACAGAAATTAATTGGTACTCGATTTGATATATTCTGTAAATATTTAAAATAAAATGTTCTAAGAAAGTTTTAAAATAAACAAAAATTAAATACATGTGTTCATTATTGAAAACAAAAAATACAACATTCGTAAATGCGCACACTTAAAGAAAACAAGGGAATCTACTTTCTTTTCTATTAAAACGCCCCGAAAAAAGATTCCTTAAATGTGTCAGCGACTTCACTTTGCGTAAGTGCAGTAAAAAGAAATTATTGAGCTGCAAGCAAACAGAAAAAATAATTTAAAAAAAAAAAAAAAAAAAAAAAAAAAAAAAAAAAACGAAAAGCAAAACCCGTTTTTTCTTAGCTATTAAAAAAAAAAAATCTCCATTATTAATTGTCCGATTTTGTTCAAATTTTCAGCAAGTTGCAATAACAGTAAATTAGGGTGTGTAACAAAATTTTATTAAAATATAAAAAGTTATTAGAAAATTACAGCATTCCCCAAAACCCCTAGTTTATGAAAAAGAAAAGAGCCATTTGCAGTTGTTTATTCAACTCTGTGGTGGAGTGCGAAGTTGAACGTTATCAGAATGAGATCATTATCTTTGAGTAATACGTTTCGTTATGCAGAAAGAAACCATGCATAGATTTTTTTTCTTTTTTAATGAAATAAAAAAGAACTTCCCGATATTTTTTTTTTTTTTATGATTGTTATTTCTAATCGGCGAAACATTTTTAATATTGTTTTTCAGATTTTCACTCTATAATATTACATGATCTGATTTATTTTTTTTTTCTGGAAAAAATCGTTATTACTTCGTATACGCCGCACCGGCAGATAAGCCGCAAAAGGTAAAATTTAACTTTTAAACACGTATAAGCCGCGGCTTATCTACCCGAAATTACAGTATATACTTGCTATGCTTTTTTTTATATAAAAGAATAGATAATTTGATTACTTAAAGGAAATTATGGCATCGCAAATTATATTAGATTTAAATATAATTTTTAAATGAAATGCTTTTTATGCCTTTACAAACTTACTGTACTTAATGTTTTACAAGACTCAGGAATTAAGCTTAGAAGCAATTATCTAAAGCTTTTTATTTCATTTATTCATAAGGCAAAATACCTGTAGAAACTTTCCAAATTATATTAATCTTAGATTTTAATACTTTTATGTCATTTTAAACATTTGGAAATTTTTTTTATTTTAATCAAAGATTTTTTTTTAAAAATCAGCTGATTAAATTCATGATTTAATTGCTGATTTAAATCAACTGATTAAAATCGTTGACACCTTATTGGCCATAGAGAAAATGGTTGATGGTTACATCATAGAAAAAGGAGCTGATATTTAAGAAATCAAATCTTATTTCCTGTGTCATTTTTTTGAGTAAAAAAAAAAAAAAAGTGAAATAATTCACTATCTTTTTTCTCACTTTTCATGCTCATAATCTTTTTGTTATATCATGATTTTCATTATAAATTTTTTATTATACCATTTCAAATTCATTCTTTAAGTTACAGACCAACTAACTGATTATGAGCATTTCATTATATCATTATTCATTATAAAGTGCTTTAAATGTATTTACATTTGTGTTATTATCATGTTGTCCATTTATTTCTTGATATAACAGCACAAAGTTCAACCCTCACATTTTAACTATTTCTCTCTTTAAAAATAAAAATTTGTATACAAAATTTTATCAATAATACCAATTAGTGAAAAGGGTGGGCTTGATAACTTGATATAACTTACAAGGGAACCACTTTTGGTGCTACTCGCACCTAGCATTGAGACCTGGTGCATTTTAAAGCCCTATATTATGAAGTTTGATAATGGATAAAATTTTTCTGTTAAAATAATATTTCTTGATTTTATAGCAGCATAACTTTTTGAAAATGCAGTTTTCGAGACCACTTATCGGACTATTAACATTGAAGCTTTTTAAAGAAAAGCATTTAAAAATAAAAATTAGTTAATAATAAGTATAAAATATTGAAAAATGTTTAAAAATTCCTTCAAGAACCCACGAATTTGATTTTGAAAAATTGCAGATTATATTCACATTTTTGGAAGGAGAAAAGTTGATGATTTTGTTTTGAAAGTAGAGCTTTCCAGCAACCCTAGCCAAATGCCATAGCTGTTTGTCTTGTGTGAGGAGTGGTTTGAACTTCAATAAAAATTGTAATGTCCGACCTAAATAGCCACAGTAATTTTTCTTAATTGTGTAAAAATATTAATTTACTTTATGATCACTTTTACAAAAGGACCATTTAATACAGCAACATTTCATTTTAAACATTCGAAACTTTATTCTGTTTGATTTCAAAAGAAAATAGTTTGCTTATTTTATATTTCACTAAAAAATAGTTTTCAATGATCTTGAAAGCTTTTATAGAAATATATTTACTATTTATATATTTATCGTCTGCATAGAAGAAAGTAAAAAGAAAAGACCTAATTCATGTTTCTTATGCTATCAGTTATCAAACAATCGCAATCTGGTATAAATCTAATATGTACTGTATAGGGATGCACCGAATAGTGATTTTGGCCGAATACCGAATATTTGGCCAACAGGTGAACCGAATACCGAATATTCGGCTGGCCGAATAGTAACCGCTAGGCCGAATACCGAATATTCGGCTTGTCGAATACTTTTATATTTCAAAGTTTAAAAGCATTAAAATGTTAAATTTTAAAACAGTTCTACATAAACTTTAATTCTAATAAACAAGAGCTTTTTTCAAGCAAACTTTATGCTGAAAAAAATCTGCTTTGAGTTATTTAAGAACAAGATAGTTATAAAAAAATTTTTAATTAATAAAATTTTAAATTTCATGGCTTCTTCTGAGAATTAAAACAAATGAATAAAATTTTCTTAAATTCTAAAACAAACATTTTAAAATCAAAGAGAAATTGTGAAAAAATTGTACAGGTACATATATTTGCTTGTCAGGAAGAGACTAAAGTAAAAGTTAATAAATAATACAATTGATTCAAATTTTATAGGGTGGCAACTTAGCAAGAATAACTGTTCTACTCTCTTTGATCAAGCAAGTAAGTTTTTAAATGCATCCTAGATCAGTGTCTGGAGTGGGCAATCATTTTCAGAGGTTGTAAACGTTGTTCTTGTTAAAATCTTAGCAAGAAACAGATTATTTACTGGACAATGTTGAGGAACTTGCATTTGTACATAATTCCTATGAAAATCCTCATGATTGGTTAATTTTCTTAAATAATACTTAACAAATAGCAAATAAATAATGTAAAAACATTCTCTTTTATTTAAATATGATTCTGTTTGTAATTATTCTGAATATCTTTATAAGTTGACTGTTAAACGTAGAAGTTGTATAAGGTTTTAAAAAATAATTTTTAAAAGTTTTTTTTAAGTATTCGGTTCGGCCGAATATTTCGATATTCGGCATGCTGAATAATTTGCTATTCGGCATACCGAATAGTTTGATATTCGGCCAAACCGAATATTCGGCAACATGGCCAAATACCGAATAGATACCGAATATTCGGTGCATCCCTAGTACTGTACTTACTCCCAGGATAAAGCGGGCGGAAAAACTGTAGCACCCTATTTGGCGACTTAACTCACTTTTGGCGTGAAATAAACAAGTAAAAATGTAATAATAAAAAATTAAAAGTATAAAATGTATATAAAATATTATTTTAACAAAGAAATTTTATCAGTTCTCTAACTTTTATCTATATTGCTACAAAATGCACCAAGTCTCGATGCTAGGTGCGAGCAGCACAAAAAGTGCTTCCCTTGTTAGTATCATTTGAAAAATGTACTTATTTTTATTGTTCTGTATGCAATTTTCCATATCCTTTAAACCTCCAGCACACAATCACGATAGTCTTAATCTCTTCACCACCACACATTCTTTTTCATATTTACCCTGACTTTGTGGACCTCAGGGATATGTTTAAGCTCATTAATAAAAAAAACTTACTGATATTTTTTAGGAAATCAAGAATAATATATATAAATAAAAAAAATGATAAACTAATTATACAATACTTTTAAACAGCATTCTTAGTTTTTGTTTTGTTTTACTAACAAGATTTCTCTCAGATTGAAGGGAAAAAAAATTACGTTTGGCAGGAGATCTTCATGGACTGCCTGAAATCATTCTGTAGACCTCTTGAAGTCTCCAGACCACATTTTAAGTTATATCATAACTTATTTTATTGCTTAATATGCTTGAAATGCTTTAATATCAACCAGTAATAATTCTGATTATGAAAGTGCCCTCTAGCTTTATAGTTTGCAATTTTGCTTTTGAATATTGTCTCTGTGCATATTTCTAGGTTTCAAAAACTTTTATTATGGCTACATATCAATTAATAAAAAAATTTCTTGCCATTTAAAGAGATAATCAGATAGTAATCCTCAGAAATTTTTAAAAATTACAATCCAGAATTTTTGGAAAAAATAAATTATTCTTTTTTATTAGTAAAATACAACTGGAATTACTTGCTCTTTTTATCTGTCTTTACCTGAAGTATAAATCTTTTGACTTATTGCTTTTAATATAAATGCATATAAATAAAGCTGTATTAATAAGAGATTCCTTGTCAACAATTATACATGAATTAAATTAAGATAGAGTAAAACTTTTTAATACAAGGCACATTGGGATCATAAAATTTGTCTGCTATTCTGAGGTTAAAACATACAAATATGTAGGCATTGGGGATGGAAAAAGTTTTAACTGAATAGAGGTGTCTGCTGTTCAAGAGTGTCCATTACGGAGATTTTACTGTATTATGTAGATGGGGTGTACAGTACAGTTAAAATTTTCTTTGTTGTAACTGTGATGATAGTAGACAGAAGTTGTAAGGTGTTTTTCTTCCCTATAAGTTGTTTTAAAATTACTTTTAATTGCAATTTAAGGCAGAAAATGCAATTGAAATGATTATTTTAAAAACTGAATCATATATTACAAAAAATGGTGTTAAATTAAGCAAGAAAAATTGCTGTGGAAACTGTAAGACTGAAATACTAAACTTTTAATAGTATTTTATTTATTTATTTATTCTGTAACATATTCACATAAAGTGAGAACAAATTTTTAGTGCCTATAAGCCTAAAATATGTTTATTCTATGTTTTCTAAGAATAATAATTACAAGAAAATCTTTTATTTGTAAGAAATTCTTTTTTTCAATTTTCCCACAAAAAAAAAAAAAAAAAAAAAAAAAAAAAAAAAAAAAAAAAATCCATCATTTTAAAATTTTTAGAAATTTTACATCTCTAGTTAAGGTTACGTGGGGCATCTGAGCATGATTTTGCAGAGTAAGGGAAACCTTTGCTGTCAAGGTGTCTAAAAGAGCATCAAATGTGAAATTATTATATTTATTCCTAATCTCCCAAAATTGGAAACGTTTGAATTTTGTAGAAATAAACTAATATATATTTTTTGACAGAATGTTGAGATTAGTATAAATAATGCAATAATTATTATATGTATGTATAAATATGTATAGATTAAAAGTTTTTTGCTAGCAAAAGTGCTATTTATGTGTATATTAAGTATAATTTACTATCACTCAAAAATATGTCCAAACTAAAATCAGTTCATAGATTGAAATCTTGCACAGTGTGTATATTCCATTCACAAAAAAAAATTTCTGGTTTTTTTTTTTTTTTTTGTGAAAGTGTTGTTTTTCTAAAATTTATTTTTTTGAAGAGTGTTCTACTATCATCGAATTTTGTGAAGAGTCTGTTAACAGATTCAGTTTTCTCCCTGTACAGACAGATCACTGACAGTAGTATAATTCTAGGCCTAAACTTTTTCATGAAGATATGCACTGTTTTCTTCATTTCAGTCAAGCCATTTTTTAAACCTCATCTTTAATCTTTTTGTATGTGTGCTCTTAATAGTAATAGACTTTTATGAAAGTTTTAACAATTTTCTTGTGATGATCTTATGTAATGAATTGTTTAATTTTGCCTTATGCTCATGTAGAAAAATAATACAATTCTTTTAATGTAAATAAAGCAAAATATATACCATATATTTTGATGTATAAGGCAACTGTCAGATAATGAGGTTGTCAAAATGTTGTAGTTTTAGCTTATATTTGTCCTATAAAAATGACCTCTGAAGTATTAGCTGTCTATGAATGAGTTTAGATTTGCGAGCACCATTCATGGAATAAAGCGTATATGTGTAAGAAAGACAAGTTATGCTTTTTTATGATTTACGTATTGACAAAAGCCAAAAGATGTGTTAATTCTCTTTTATTTTTTATACTAAGAAGATATCAAACAATCCTTTTACTAAAAATGGTAAAATAAAACTGCCATGAAATGTCAAGATCTCTAACTATGAAAAGCTGATTTGTTCATGTTCATTTAAATTAATGTTTTCATACCATTCCCAAAATTTAGTAGAAATTTTAAATTTTGCTTAGCATTTTATTTATATTGTAATTTGATGTAACTAGAACTTGAACTAATATCATTGTCATTTTCAGGAGTCCTGTTATGGCTGGTGGATTATTCGCTATTGACCGTTCCTTCTTTTGGGAACTTGGTGGTTATGATGAAGGATTAGATGTTTGGGGTGGAGAACAATATGAATTGTCTTTCAAAATATGGCAGTGTGGTGGCCAAATGGTTGATGCACCGTGTTCTCGAATTGGTCATATATATAGAAAATTTGCACCATTCCCTAATCCTGGAGTTGGCGATTTTGTTGGAAAAGTAAGAATTTTATTAGTTCATTTTTATGAGAATATGTTAACCTTTATTATAATTTAATCTAAATAAAAACCATATTTCTCAATGAATATTCAAAATTTAGAAATATTTAAAATATCATAAACCAGTTGTAATGTTTAGGATAACCAAATGGAAAGTATTCCATACTGTGAATTTATCCACTATATAAATAAGCACCTACATACATACAGAGTACTATATACATAATAATATCTTATTGCTCTGATCAAAGTTCATATTTAAGCAGATTACCCTTCATGGATAGAATTGTTTTATTTGGATATCTTATTGATACCCTACCAGCTATCATAGTAATCAGGAACCACTCTCTCCCTCAGCTTCTGCTCTTTCATTTCTTTCACTTCTTCTGAATCCATTAACTCCTTTATGATAGGTGTCTGGTATATATTTTTTTAATTTTTAGACACCTTCTTTTTTAGATAGTAATTTTCACCTAATATCACTAAAATTCTCTGATTAGATATGATGAAAATTACTGGTTTTAAATACCAGTGTTCAAATTCAAGGATTTTCTTAAGTTTATACAGCATGTATATGTGTGGCTTCGCAAAGAGGTTAAAATTTGAAATGAATATCTTTCAGCTGAATGAGAGTGGCGAAAATTAGTTGGAATATAGAAACATTCAAGTGTTATAAATGCAAGTTTACGCTAGGGAAGTGAGGAATATATTTTTCTTTTTGCTGAAAAACGAAATCTCCAAAGACAAAATATCTTTTATAAAGTAAGAATAATAACATGAAATAGCAAACTAATTTAAAATATAATAAATTATTTGAAAGATAGATATTATTATTATTCTTGGGCTGGCAGTAGCTCAGAACCAAATTTTTCACTGCACAAACACACAATGAAGATATCAAGGACTGTATTCACTAATTTATTTTCACTATCACATAATAGAATGAGAGTCGAAATTTATACAACGTCTCTGATTGGCATCTCAAACCCAATTTATATAGATGGCGCTTCTAACAACAACATATCGCTGAGCCTTGAATGTTGCAAACATTCAATATTATAAATATAATATCAATTCAGAATACAATCTCTTAAGCACAAAATACAATCCTTAATACAATTTTCCCTCAGAAACACATACACTAAATGAAATATTAAATTTGCAAATATAAGCACAAAAATGTAATATACTACAACACTAAAAAAAATCACTTAATAAAACAAAATGTATGAATTTAAGTAGTTTAATACCTTTTCATTAACATAAGGCAAAACAACAGTTTGGGTTACTAGCCTTTTACATGTGCCATTTGTATTTTTTAAAGTTACAACTCTAATTATACTATCTTGCCCTGGATAGATTTTAATAATTTATGCCAAATGCCATTTTAAAGGACAATAATTATCAGAATTTTTGACTAATACTAAATCTCCTTCTTTTATCTCTACCCTTCCTTTATAACATTTAGGTCTATTTAAGATTTTACTCAAATATTCAGAAGACCATTTTTACCAAAGATGTAATATTAATCTCTGAACTAATTGCAATCTGCTCAACCTATTCGTATAAATTTCTGTATAATCCGGTTCACGTAAGGCCATTAAAGATGAACCAATAAGAAAATGAGCAGGTGTCAAAGCTTCAACATCGTTTGGATCATTTGAAAGAGGGCAGAATGGACAAGAATTAAGAACTGCTTCAATTTGAATAATGAGAGTCAAGAGTTCCTCATAACTCAAAATTATTTTACCTACAACACGTTTTATAGTCCAGTCATTTGGTAGAAAATAGGGGAAAGTTTTGGTGTAGTTTTGATATTTGGTGCCTTTATGTTTTTTGGGCCGCTGAACACGAATCTGGAGTTTGCCAACAAAATTTATCCCGGGAAACACATTTTTTTGGCAAAAAACTGAAAAAAAAACGGGATTTTCTGTGCTTTTTCAAAATAACTTCAAAATTATACATTTTACGCAAAAGTCCTCAATACATAAATTAAAGAGGATAAAGTTTCCTACATTTTACATACTAAAAGTTTTTTTCTCTGATCAATAGCTTAGCCGTGACAATGCCGCAAAAATGGGTGTGAAAATAAAAAAATTCTGAAAAAAAAAAAAAAAACGGGAATTACGGCAGTGCACGGTGGGTGATTTACCAATTCTAGTTGGCCAAAATTATTTTTGGTTTCAATATAGTTGCATCGCCATGAAATTGAAAGATATTATTGATATTCACTATTGAATGTTAGGTATTGTAAAATGTTGCGTGTAGCAGTCATAATCTCGTTACAGGGACATTCAAAAGTGTTTCATTATATTATGGCCCAGGGTTGGTAAAAAACCAAAAAACCCTGTTTTTTTGGTTTAAACCAGGTTTTTTTGGTTTAAACCGGGTTTTTTTAAAAATATATTTTCCTATTACATATACATGTATATTTATTGAGAAAAATAAACATTGTTGGATATATAAGTAATGTAACTTCATTTAAAAATAATTTAAATTAAATAATTACAATCAATTTTGTAGAAAATTGAAATCATTTAAAATTTAAACATTTTTAGTAAAAGCTATGTCTTATGTTCCATGAATAAAATGTTCTACATAGTGAAACATTGATACCTTGGAATCTTAATAAACAATCTTTTGATTAGTAGTACTATAAATAAATATATGGTGTAGTTTCATAAATATAATATACTTTTCCATGGCTATTCGAAATAATTTCTTTGAAATATTTGCAACCTGAGATATCTGATTTTTCTGTTAGAACAATGAACAATTATTATCTTTTATTGAAAGTTAAGCTTTTTATAAATAATTCCTGGAATGATTTGAATTTAGCAGAAGGCTCTTTACACGTTTCAAGAAGTATTGTGTATTGCCATTTGACACTTCTCCTCAGAAACTGCCATGTTAAAAAAAAGGGAAGGGCAACAGTAAAATAAACAAAAATACCTATTTACCAGCTTTTTAGACTACACAGAACATTGATCTTAAAATGGAAAGTAGATTTATAAAAGTTGTCATCCACTAAAACATTTAAACAGCCATCAGACTTAATACACAGGATTTTTTTCTAAGCTATTTTATAATACATATTACTTTTATATGTCTAAACTAAAATTTAATTATATTTTTAGGCATTTTTATAAGACTTTTTTCTGTTATGTCTCACGCGAACCTCATCTCGATTTATCCATTTTTTTGTCAGATATAAATAGTGGATTCGATTATGCAATAGACAATTTAAATATGTTATTGCATATTTTAGTTAAAAGTAAACAGGTGCTTCACTAGCACCCAATTTTTCAGTGTCCTCTTATTTGACTTCATATCTTGAGTTTCTTTTTTATTCTTGCTGTTCTAAAATCCGAAAGGGCAACTTTATGGCATAAGTTTTAATTTATTTTTGTTCAGAAAGGCATGACACTAGCAGATGCTGTTGTTCAGAAACTATGTAATAGAACTGTGTTTTCCGGTTTTTTGGTTTTTTTTTTTGTTTTTTTCAAATGCAATAGATCTTTCAGAAAATAGTGTAAAAGTTGGTGTTTTGAACCGAATTTCTGTGCAAAAGAAAAATAATTACTCTAAGAAAGTTAAAAACATCTTTGTCACGTGATCAAAATTCCTTATAACTCAATAGGTAATTGATTTATCAATAATGGAAAACACAGTTCGATTCCAAATCGCTTCCAGTCAGGCCTTCCAATTTTATCTTTCAATTAAAAAATGAAATTGTAAATGTGTCAAAGCCTTTTGCGCTTGTTGAGTAGAACGGTTGAGAACAGCCTTAAAAGATAATCTCCCCCAATCAAGAAAATTTTCTTTTGCAGCTTGAGTGAAATCTTAAAGGTCATTTTATGTTATTAATTGTAAATAATCTGCGTTTTCTCAAAGGCAAATATTTTATTAAAAATATTGAATATTTTTAATCTATTTTATCTGTACTACATTCACATGTTTTAAATTTTATCTTTAGAGCTTCAGATATGTTCATCAACACGTGTAATTTGCATTCTACATGCATACAAATATAACCTAGACTCACTATGTCTCACGAGGACTACTGGGATAAGACTGTTAAAAGTGGAAATTATTTATATCCAATAATTTGAAGTACTTAAATTTACAAAAATGAGAAAATATTATATTAGATCTTTTCTAAAAAACCAGTTGGTTAACCAATTGATTTAAACCGTGCCAATCCTGCTGGTAACAGAATAAAATTAATGCAAAACCCCAATCTCAATTTAGGAATGGAAGAAAAACAAAAGCTTACTAAACCCAATAGCCATGATACAGCAAAGAAAACTCACAGCCAATCGTTCATTAGCATACAGAACAAAAAGTAACCAATGGAGAGAATTACTTATGATTATGTCATCATTGAGGCACATGTAATTCTTTGTAAATCTTAACTAATCAAGCAATCTAAGTAGTGAAAGTGTATGTTTAGCTCAAATCTGCCATTTTGGCTATTTTTAAAAATAAAAGGCTTAAAAAAAAGGAGAAAAATAACTAACTACTTGTTTTTTTCTTCCCAGCTAATTTTAGAAAAAATAGCTAGTCTGCTATGTAGATTTAAAGCTTATAAGAAAAGTTCGATTAAAAATGTTTGTCACCTTTACAAATTTATTAATTCATCATTTTTCTAAAGCTTTGCTTGTAGCTTCTGCATAACTTGGATTTTGCATTTTTCAATAATGTATAAAATAAAGGAAAATATTAGGGAAAAAGAGAAAAAACCACATGAAAAAAAACCAGCATGGTTTTTAAAAAAAAAACCATTTGGTTTAAACCAGCGTGGTTTAAACCAAACAACCCTGTTATGGCCTATGGGGGAAAATCGTTTATGGTGGTTTTTAATAATGTTTTATAATTTCAAACACTTTGAAATTTATATACATATCTATGAAGTGCACTACAAGATGCATATGGTATGGTATGCGTAGTATTTATCGAATATTTACAAGGACACTAAAAAGAATTATGTTACATTACGGTCTATGGAGAAAAATAGTTTGTGGTGTATTTTGTTCATGTTACACCTTTCCAAAAGTATTTAAATTGATATATATCTCCGAGGTGCTCTATAAGATGCTTACTATTGAATATGATGTGCCATTGATCTTTCATATACAGGGGAATACAAAATAAATCAGTTATATTTTTCTCTGTATGAACAATAATTGATGGAAGTGTGTTTTCAGTTGTGGAACATTTTTTTAAATTTTAAAAATTGCATACTATTTAGAGTGTATAAATTCTATAAATCATATATAGGGCTGCACAAGTCATCTATATACCCGCTTATTGCCGAAAATTGCTAACGAGTAATTTTCAACTGTGCTATGTGTTTACTAACAGTTCTAAATTTTAGCATATTGTGAATTACAGTAAAACCTGTGTAAGTTGACCACTTGCGGTGCCGCACTTCAGTGGTCAACTTAGAGGAGTGGTCAACTTATAGAGGGTGATGATAAATTTACTTTCTTTTTTATGTAATATTCATACCATATCATTTTTTCCCCACAAAAATTTTATTTATTGACAGGCTTTAAAATAATATTGTATTACCATGCATATTTCTAACACCTTATAAAAGAAAAGATTAACTACAAGAATGAATTAATAGTTTTGTATCAATTTTAAAATCAATTAGTATTACTACTATTTATTTAAAAAAAACAGTTAATCAATATACAGCCAATTAGTGATTCTTCAAACTATACTAGCTATTACACATAATTTATAAAAAACATTAAAAAAAATATTTCTGCTTACCAAGTAGCACCTGGTGTTATTGAAAGACGGGAAGGAATGATAAGAGAATGGGAAATATAAGAATGAAATCTAGAATCAAAGAATGGAGGGGGAGGGTTGAAAAGCCTAATCCACAAAAGCAACAATGTAAGAACAGATAAGCCTTGAATTATTTACCTACACCTATCACTGCTAAAAGCATTTCCCAGGCTAAGAACTATTTCACCCTTTTAGAAATTCCAGTTAAAAAGAAAAAAAAAAACAGAAAATTTCGTGGAGAGTTACTTTTTTTTTTATTCATGATTTGTTAGCTTTTTGGATGGTCAAGTTATAAAGGGTTTTGATGGGCATTTTATAATAGTTCTAGTCAAATTTGTATAATTTCAGTGGTCAAGATACAAGATAGACAGGTGGTCAAGTTACAAAGGGTTTGTCTTATAGTTTTGCATAGGATAAATTTGGTTCCTGACAACAGAGGTCAACATAGACAGGTGGTCAACTTTACAGGTTTTACTGTATATGATAAATCTATAATTCATATACAGGGATGTGATGTCATTAAATTAATGACAAGGATTAAATTAAATTAGATTAGCAGAGTTTAATTAAAAGCACGATGAAAGCTAACGCTAATAGTCCCAATAAAGTATTAAATAGTTTATGAAAAAGAAAAGAAAACGTATGGTGGCGAAATAAAAACAAAGTAAATTTAAAAACAAACTAACGTTTATTAACTAAAATATAAAATGAATTTAAATATAATTCAAACAATAAATCAAATCTTTAAATTCAATAAATACATTTAAGCTGTCAAATTAAATATCCAGAAAACCATTTGACAATAAAAGAAAACTGAACTCATAGCAATAAAGAAATGGAAAAGATCACAGAATGACTGGTCCTCCTCAAAGTTCCATGTTGTTCACAAACATCTAATACGCCGATGAATATTAAACTGAAATACCGTAAATCATATATTCGTGCCGAAACAACTTCAAGAAAAATACTTCTTTATAGATGAAGATGCATAGTAAACAGCCATTAGATGAAACGTCAAAATGTAGATGCCGATAATAAATAGCGAGTAAAACTTCTCTAACTTCAACATAACAATAGCCATCTCGACTCACATCAGTGTATCTATTTAAACACGATGTATGCAGAGTCCATCTTTAAAGAGCAGAGTCGAAGTCATAAACTATCGAACTCATGACAATCAACTTATAAAATGGCTGACGAACGATGGAGTAGGAAGTAAGTAAAAACATCAACTTATTAAAAGCACACAGCACCTCAAGAAGACATCTCCAGCCATAATAGCACTATTAAAATGTCGTGGAAAAACCAACACTGTTAGTAAAAGGACGAGACGAAACATGTAGACAAACACAGGACAAGAAAGCAACGAGTGCAGACAGACAGGCGAGGCGAGCAGGGTGAGAAGGAGAGAAACGTATTTCAATTTATATCAGCCGGGCGTTCGAATAACGCCTCATTACGCAATGCAAGGAGCAGCTGCAGACAGTTCCAGAATGAGATCATCATGACGAAGGAACGCAGAGCCGATGTGTCGTAAACTCAAACGAGCGACGCCATCTGGCGGCGATCGAGAAACTAATCTATGATCATCATTCAAACGAAATGCGTGCTCATGTTTGCACGGAAGCAGACAATTGAAAAACGTGAATATGAACGGCAAAGAAAGATAAACATTGTAAAAAGGAATTAAAGATAGAATAACAGGAATGAATAAAAAGGTAAGTGAAATGACTTTATGTATTATTAATAAAAGAAATATTTTAATAAAGGAAATATTAATAAAGGAAATATATTTTAATAAAGGAGATATATTTTAATAAAGGAGATACTTTAAGTGCTAAATAAATATAAAGGAAATATGCAGTGTTAAATATAGGGGGATGCAGAGGAGACATATCTGGACAGTGTCAAGACAGGAAATAAGATATTTACTCTTATCAAATGCCCCCCCTCTTGACACTGGGACAGAGCAAAAAGGCAAAAGTTCAAAGAACTACTATAAACATGACTTTACACCAGATATACATGTTAGTGTCCACTTGAACCAGAACCCAACTACTTAAACCAGAAGAACTCAATCTCACTCCATGAAATCCAAGAAAACTGAAAGCTGTGAAAACCGATAAAGTACTAAAAACTGTAAAATAAAGGATGACCAGCCACTCAGTGATTTAACATATAAATTAATAAACTTATAATATACATAATATAATATATATATATATAACACAAAATACACATAAATATTAGTAATGACAAAACACATTTTTCCCAGACCCCCTGTGATCAATCACAATGATATTCAATCAGTTCAATTCTCACGTGATTGATTTAAAATTACAATATATAGAAAATCAGTATCTAAAGTTACAATGTATTGAAGTAAAGGCATTTGGTAACAAGACAATTTCTTAAAAACTTTAAAAACTTGAAATTGTAAGTGAAAAAGACCATCTAACATATGTCCACCTCACAATTTGCCCCCCTAAAAGAATTCAAAAATGTGCAAAGATATGTATTAAAAGTAATTCAGCAGAATCTAAAGGAAATGAGGTAGCCCTACCCAAACTCAGCAAAACTCTTTACCCATGTTGACAGAGTATACCGCTTCATCATAATTCATCCCACATGACATCAGAGAAAAACAGACATTGTCTCAAGCAGGCAAACCCCGTGGCCACTAAAGGTTACCAATCGACAAAGGTTAAAGGATGATAAAATAAGCTCCCAGATAAAGACTCAATAAAAATTACTTTCAGGGTTTAATAAAATAAAATTCTATTCTTCAAAAACAGATTCACCTCCATGGATTCCCCCTCCGATCACTGTACAATATACCTGAGAATCCTGCCAAATAAAAATCTAATAGATAACAAAAGAAGAATAAATTGTTGAAGCATGACACCTCACAAAAACCTATCAACATGCTGAAAACTAGTATATCAACATTCCCTGACAGCACAAATGCCGAAGCACGGACCCATTCTTTAAAGCTGCATCAGACTAGCTGAAACAGAAAGTAAATTTGCCATTGGCCAATGGTCTTCATTCGCGCCGATTCATTCTACATTGACACGCAGGTATATATATGATCAAACAGGAAAAACCCCAGAAGATAAACCAAAACTCAATAATCAATGATCCTATTAAAAACCAGTAATCAAGGAGCATTACACATCTTAAAAACCATAAAAAGCAATTTCTCATCATGACGTCATTAGTGGTAGAAAATCACGGAAGGTGTATGGTAGATTCTCAAGTGCAAGAAATGACCAGGTTTCCCTTAAAAATATGAACCACTATCTTAACTTGCTACCTTGAACTAATAGAAAATACCTCCGAAAACAGCAACTCCTCTCTTTACACTAGTTGCATTCCAAACCTTCTCTAATTAAAAAGATACAGCATAAAATCTGGGCAATAGCTACCATCAACAAAAACTTTGTAAACCACCGGGAAAAAGGATAAAAACAGCTTACAGAAAATCCACCAATAACAGAACTCTCCCACTCAAACGAGAATCAACATTGAACACACCAGGTATTCCAATTCCATCCCTGAAATGATTCTTAAAACAGGAAACTCACTAAAAATCTCCATCTCTCTATCAGACCTTTAAACATAGTCAATCCAAAAAGAGTGAATTTGAATCAATTAAACTCTAACATTTGATTCAATTCTAAAAATATGTAAAGAGATTGACAAGTTAATCCAAGATATTCCAGATTACAAGAGATATCAGTCAGATCTGCAACATACTCACAATTTCCCAGGGTTTAAATTCTGAACAATACAAATACTGAAACTTTAATTTTAAAAATGAATTCCAGAATCTCTTTAAAGTTAAAATCCAAACAGAGTTGATTAAAAGTTAATCTTACAGCAACATAAACCTGTCCCTTTAGCACAAGGAACATGTAGGCCAAAATGGGAAAAAGTTAAACTAAATGATTTTAAATAAAACATCTTCAAAAACTTTAAACTTTAACATATTTAATAAAAACCTGTAAAAATTTAAACAATAAAATAATAGTTCATTATATAATATATTTGATAGCTACAACCTGAAGTCCCTCCCTCAAAAAGCTTCCTTCAGGAATTAATTGAAAAACCACAGTGCCTTAAAAATAATATTTGACACAAGGTAGTCAATCTAAACCAAGAAAACAATTAAATGAGTAGAGGAACTTATATGGCCAGCAAAGATTACTTAAGTTTAATTTTAACAGATGAAAACTAAAGAAAAACAAAATAAAAATTAAACATTGTCTTAATACAGTTTCTTTAAACAAATCCCACCTAATTAAGGGATCTAATACTTAAGTGTAGACTCAAATTACACGTCATTACACCTAATTTAAAAATTCAAAAGATCTTAAAGAAAAGAAACTTGTTAAATTACAGACAATGATAAAAATAAAAATTTAAATTTACAACCTTTTATATTAATAATCAAAAACTGCCTATAGAAATATTAAAAACTTAACTAAACAAATAATCCCAATAAATGGCCACAAATCCCTAATTTCACACATGAACCCATAAGAACTTCATTAGAGTTCTACTTTTAAAAAGGTTCTCATCCAAGATACGGCTGTAAGAAAACATTTCAAAAATATGCATTTACAAGAGATTATCAATCAGGACAAGCAAATCAAAAAAATGAATAAATTAAAACAAATTCATCTTTATTCACAGAATATATAATAAACATAAAACAATAAATAAGTCACTGAATTAAAACAACCTGACCAACTGACTTCCAATATAGCCCAGCTGTGCATATGACTATTTAAAAATTGATAAGTCATATTTAAAAATTCAATATAACTCAGCGACAAAAACTTAGATTAAATAGTCAAAAGAAAAATTCATAAATATATCTTACATGACCCTCTATTAAAGTTAAAGCTTAAAAAGTTTAAGTTCAAGAAAATAAAAATCTTAACATTTACTGAAAGTAAGAAATTATATTTATAAAAACTATCAAAGTAAACTTTCAGGTAATCGAACATGTCCCATTAAAAAGGTCGAACTTCCAAAAACATACTGATAGTTAAAAAAATCCATACTAGTAACAAAAATCAAAAGAAATTTGATTAACTATTGATAAAGTTATTAAGTATAAGAATTTACATTTAAACTATTGAAAAGAATAAATAAGAGGATCAAAAGATTAACTGTAAAATAGAACAAACTGTAGAAATTAAAAATTAACCGGGTCAGGCAGATAGGCAATCACAATCTGTTTAACAGAAATTGACATTTAAAAACATTGCCCCCCATTACAAATCCTAACCTGACAAAATTCTACACCTTTATAAGAAAAATTTTAAACAAATTTGTTAAAGGATTTTTACCCCAATCAACAACTCCCAATCTCTATTTAAATATTTATAAAGAACTATAACAAGAATTTAACTATTTAAAAATATGAAGAAAAACTTTCTTCTTTAAAATTACTATCTTAAAAATTCAAATTTAACAAAAACTGATCTACAGCTTAGAGATCCCAAAATTTTAAAAGACTCATAAAAATTCTTTAGCACACATTAAAAATTAATAGGAGACAATTGCAGAAAAACAGAACATGATGGCATACACTTTAAGTACCTAAAACTTCATTAAAAATTTCAAAAAATCACATTTGAATCACACAGGGATCCAAAAAAAATTGAATGTGTTGTCCACGGAGATCATGAAACGCTATTGGCTAGATGACTCAGGAACAATAAAATATTCAACTTCTTGGTCACTAAATGTCTCATCAAAAGTTCTGCATACCGATAATAGTCACATGTTAAATGATAAAAGTCAAAAGTTTCCAAAAAAAACCCAGAAAACTTGTAATGACTTCTGATCAGGCTCACTTATGCTACTTTCAATCACAGCCCAGCACGCGACCATTGCGATACTGGGGAAGGCACCATTAACAGTTCTTGAAAAGAAATGCATTAACCGTTCTTAAACTATGGTAGATGACGTACTTTCATGAAAAACTTGACAAAAATGTAGGCATTACTAAACATCTCGAATCTTAGAAGCACCAGAAATGAAGCACAAAAAAAAATGATTCACTTTTACAGAAGCACAGGTCTACCCTTCCTCAAACATTAAAATCCAGCTTAACTTGAAAGATATGAATCAAAAATATGCAAATTAGTGCAGGATCACGATCATGCAGTTCCATCCACTTCAAAATATGCATATTTTATCACTTGAAAACATGCTGATTTAATCACATCAAAAACATGTAGATTCATAAAGTAGATCTAAAATGTGTAGAACAACTCACAAGGAAATAGGAAAGGACTCAGTCAACTTCTTTTTATAGATGACACTTCTCCCAATATTCAAAACTTGAACACTGTCTTCAACAGGATATTATTGTAAATATGCCATGAGTTCAAAAAAAAATCTCAAACTATCTACTTTATAGAAAAACTTTTAACTATTAAAAAAAATTTCAAAGATATCATAGAACTTGTATATTACTTCAAAAAAAATTCAAAATTATCAGAAAAATTCAATTATAAACTTAAAAATATTGTAAACTAACCGCCCCCCCATCGCAAAGCATCGCTAAATAGCTAATGGGGTCAGCGTTCACCACCATAATGCCGTACCCATAAGGGTTAAATACGGTAATTACAAAATAAAATGATATATATATCTATTAAAAATCCTAAAATCACATAAATTACGTTTTATTAAACTATTATAACAAAAAAAATTTTTTTTTTTTTTTAAATAAAGTTTCTATTAAAATTTTAAACTATTAACACAGTTAGGGACGGGCCCATAACCGTGATGTCATTAAATTAATGACAAGGATTAAATTAAATTAGATTAGCAGAGTTTAATTAAAAGCACGATGAAAGCTAACGCTAATAGTCCCAATAAAGTATTAAATAGTTTATGAAAAAGAAAAGAAAACGTATGGTGGCGAAATAAAAACAAAGTAAATTTAAAAACAAACTAACGTTTATTAACTAAAATATAAAATGAATTTAAATATAATTCAAACAATAAATCAAATCTTTAAATTCAATAAATACATTTAAGCTGTCAAATTAAATATCCAGAAAACCATTTGACAATAAAAGAAAACTGAACTCATAGCAATAAAGAAATGGAAAAGATCACAGAATGACTGGTCCTCCTCAAAGTTCCATGTTGTTCACAAACATCTAATACGCCGATGAATATTAAACTGAAATACCGTAAATCATATATTCGTGCCGAAACAACTTCAAGAAAAATACTTCTTTATAGATGAAGATGCATAGTAAACAGCCATTAGATGAAACGTCAAAATGTAGATGCCGATAATAAATAGCGAGTAAAACTTCTCTAACTTCAACATAACAATAGCCATCTCGACTCACATCAGTGTATCTATTTAAACACGATGTATGCAGAGTCCATCTTTAAAGAGCAGAGTCGAAGTCATAAACTATCGAACTCATGACAATCAACTTATAAAATGGCTGACGAACGATGGAGTAGGAAGTAAGTAAAAACATCAACTTATTAAAAGCACACAGCACCTCAAGAAGACATCTCCAGCCATAATAGCACTATTAAAATGTCGTGGAAAAACCAACACTGTTAGTAAAAGGACGAGACGAAACATGTAGACAAACACAGGACAAGAAAGCAACGAGTGCAGACAGACAGGCGAGGCGAGCAGGGTGAGAAGGAGAGAAACGTATTTCAATTTATATCAGCCGGGCGTTCGAATAACGCCTCATTACGCAATGCAAGGAGCAGCTGCAGACAGTTCCAGAATGAGATCATCATGACGAAGGAACGCAGAGCCGATGTGTCGTAAACTCAAACGAGCGACGCCATCTGGCGGCGATCGAGAAACTAATCTATGATCATCATTCAAACGAAATGCGTGCTCATGTTTGCACGGAAGCAGACAATTGAAAAACGTGAATATGAACGGCAAAGAAAGATAAACATTGTAAAAAGGAATTAAAGATAGAATAACAGGAATGAATAAAAAGGTAAGTGAAATGACTTTATGTATTATTAATAAAAGAAATATTTTAATAAAGGAAATATTAATAAAGGAAATATATTTTAATAAAGGAGATATATTTTAATAAAGGAGATACTTTAAGTGCTAAATAAATATAAAGGAAATATGCAGTGTTAAATATAGGGGGATGCAGAGGAGACATATCTGGACAGTGTCAAGACAGGAAATAAGATATTTACTCTTATCAGGATGTACAAAATTTTCAGCTATTTTTTTGATTTTGGTTGAAATTGTGTTTTCAAACGTGTTATATGTTTTGCAAATTTTTACTTAGACATCGTTTTTCACGTTATTAAACTACGAAGTTTTATTATAGTAGCCCGAATGTGTTCAAAACTGTTCCATAATCTGATTGACGCATGATTTTACGTTCTTCTTGGTAATTTTAATGATATTTTCTTAACGGTATGGAAGCTAAAATGATAAAACTATTTTTGTATTATTATAACAAATTCTAAAATTTAAGGTACGGGACAAACATTCGATAGCATTAATGAAAATTGCTGTGTTGCATATTCTGTTGTATATTCATATTTATTTCTGCACAAACCTTACAGGAAACCTAACAGGAACCTTATGTAAAGATAGGGAATCATAAGATATCATGAGAAAATGTTTTGCATTGTATTATATGTATTTTGCATTATGTTTTGCATTGTATCAAATCTGAATTTGGAGAATTTGTCTGGATCAATTTTGTAATCACTCAGAATTTGCCGCCAAGTAATATATTTTAAATGATTTTGTCCCGATATATCTACATACAACTGGCAATTTTTGTCCAAATTTGGTCATAAATTTAAACATTTCGCTCTTGCAAAACTTTATGTGCTCTTCATTGTAATTATCCTCTATAAACAAAATATTTTCAACCAAATTCGCATTTTCGTTACATTTTAAATCTTGTTGCCGTTGCATAATGTGACTAACTTAAATTCTGCTGTCTTTGATTTAAAAAAAAAAAAAAAAAAATGGTACTTGAACTAAAATGTCAAGAATAAGTCATGCTAGAAGGTATCAAACATTTTTTATTAAAAAAACATTTATTTTATACTGTTCGTAGTAATAAAAGCACCCACTAATTCCATACGTCTATTTTCTATGCTGTAGATGTCAGTGAAAAGCAGGGACCCTCAAGTAAAAGAAAGCGGAAATAATATTTTTTTGTTTTTTAAATAAATGTACTTACTAATGTACATGTTTATTTATAATTAAATAATGATTCATAATGAATCGTCTTATTTATTATCAGCAACTTCATTGTAAAATGTAGTCATTCATATAATCTTTAGTATAATTTATAGTCAATGCTCGCAGGGCCGGCGCCAGGGGTGAGGCAGCGTGGCGGCCGCCTCAGGGCGCACGCATAAAGGGCTGCATTTGCCTCACATATATTGAACATAAAATTCCTTACCATTATAGGTATCAAAACTTTTTTTTAAGTGTGATTTTTTTCCTCTCATTTTAGAATAAAAATACGGAGTACATTTCAGATAATTACAGCCAAATGATAATCGAAGAGTTCATAATCTTTATTATGGAAAATGGATTAAATCGACACGAATAAAACTAACGAAGGGAATTTCATGCTTTTTCTTTTCTTTTCAAAGATTGTCTTGTACTGAAATCAGCAGAATTCACAAAGGGTAGACTGCGCCAGACGCATGCAAACCACAAATTCTCATAATGTTGTAGCGTCACGTGCTTTTAGTATCTCATTATTTTACTTGCATAGTCTTTCGATCATGAAATTATTTTCATTAATTGCCTGTAGTGAGTCGGATACTAGGATTACACAGATGTTGTACCAGTTAAAAGAAAAAAAATATTTCTTACTTCAGGTAAATATAATGCTAGTATTTTTATTTAGTTTTTAATTTAAGATAATCATTTTAGGTAATTTTGAAAAAAGTATTCTTTAAAACATATTTCATTTGCTTAAAAAATCAGCCTGCATAAATAATTAACTTCTCAATGTCCTGAATCTTTATCCAAATAAAAGAATAATTATATAATATCTTAATAAACCGTCTCCAAAAAATATGAGACCCTGATAAAACGCCCCTTTCGACTAATAATTTTCCTTTCTTTCTATAATTTCTAGCGGGAAAACGATAAAAGAAACAAAAACTTTTGATGAAACCAACCACTGATCGTAGTAATATCTTTCAATCTTTCGTAATCAGGTAATCTTTTTAAAACATAGCAAATTAGTGTTGTTTGTAGAACCAGTAGGATTTGGACGGGTTTGGTGAACTTAGCTCGTAGGGACAATGCCTCCTAGTATAAAATATGAGAGCAAATTGTTCAAAATAATATAAATTTCCAAAATTTTTTGTTTATTCCTTTTTTTTTCTTTACTAGTTTATTATTTTTTTTTTCGTTTTCTTTTTAGCTTTTAATCAAGGAATTTATTGCAAAATACTGAAGCATGATTTCAAGCATGATAATATTCTATATGAAAAAGGGTGAACTGAAAAAAAAAAAGGAATGTCTGGTGAAATTGTGCTGGATTGCAAAATACGAAAATGTACTATAATCACGAACGAAAATATTAAAATCCCGCAAAACGCTTCTTTATCTTTATAAAAATCCGAAAACAATTTATTTTTTTAATTTAACCTTGCTAAGGTGTTCGGGTCGTTTTTGACCCAAAAGTTGGCCCAGTGTTCAGAGTTGTTGAGTCTGCGGCTTTTTGCACACCACTATTATTTTAGAGAAATTGTTGTTCTCTTGAATCGCTCAAATGTTCCAATTAAAAAAAGAACATTTTCTGAATTAAAATAGTGGTAGGAAACTTGGAAGCTCTGCATATTTGAAATAATGTTAATTTTCATTCAAAATGAACACCGCATTAGGATTAAAAAAGAATTTATATAAATAATTTTTTATTAGCTGTCCATCATTTTCGGAAACGTTTCCGAGTGGCTTCAACAATTCATCATTAATCAGTTCTCCCTTTACGGAAAATCGGTTTTCTGGATGTTACCCACTCAAGTAAGTATTTTTCACGTACAGCAAACATGTTTAACAGACAAACATGCAAAATCACCAGTAACATCAATATTATTTTGCGACAACTGCATCTACAAATTCAGTTATGAGTTACGCAACTGAAAGTGCTTACTTGAGAATGGATAACATCCGAAAAACCGATTTTTATTTATTAGGGATTAATGAAACTGTTCGTTGCAGTTTCCTACATAATTTTCGACTATTTCCACTGAGAACAGAGAAGAATTTCCGTCGAGTGCAGTGAAAATATTATTTTGTAGACCATTTAATTGCCGTTCGCTTCCCCCCCCCCCTCCCATTTTGATACTTTTATCAGATTTTCGATTTTTTGCAATTTTTAATGTTTTCTAACGAGTCATATATATATTTATCAATTGCACTATCTTAGCTGTTTCCAATATCTTTAGAAAAAGACAAAAGCCTGGTTGAGAAAAGATCAGTGGGTGATCGGTTAACGATCTTAATCCGTTCCAAAACAATGTTCGTTAACTGATCATAGATTTTATATACTTTTATGTGGGCGTTGAATTAATTCGTTCTTAAAAACTAACAAATATATAAAAATTAATATAAATCCTCCCTAAATTTATTTAAATGTAATAACAGTGATACATACATTAATAACAATCGAAAAAGTTTTCAAACTTCCTTTTTAAATAAGGTTAATAATATGCCCATATTTAATATGTATAGATCGTATTTTGATGGCTTTATACGTGTCGTTTGCATTAAAAAAAAATAAATGACATACATTTAATACATGTTTTACCACATTGCTAACTAAGCGTAGAACCAACAGAGTGAAAAATGTCCAAGTCGAGAATCGAATTCCGAACCCTTGGAATAGTGCTCAAGTTTTCTACCATTTAAGCTACGAGGACGATACCCATCTTAGCATCTCTAACTAAATATGTTGTTAAGGTTGCAATTGCAGCATACGATGGAATAGTCTTCATGAACACACAGTCTTGCGGCGAAACATGAGATACAAATAAACCCAGCATCGGTGAACACAACTATAATTTTTAATTAATTTTTCAATTAATTTTCAGCAGTGATAGAGCACTTGGAGCGCTATTCTAAGGATTCCGGGTTCGATTTCCGGCTTGGACATTTTTCACTCTGTTGGTTCTACGCTTAGTTAGTAATGTGGTAAATCACGTATTAAATATTCAATTATATCGAGCGTAATTTCACTGCTGAAAATAAATTGAAAAATTAATTAAAAGTTATATAAATGACATTTGTTTTGTAAAAACTTTTAGGATCACATTCGTTGACTGCAGCATTAAACCATATCACTCCATATCACTTTGACCTATCAAAAGTTCCATTTGTTCTCTAAAAATTATATTTATTGCAGGGCCCGATAACGGTCAAGTGGAGCTTAGAGCTTGTTTATAATTTAGGAACTCCATTTCAATTAAAATGAAAATTTTCCAATTAAAAATATTTCTTTAAAAAAGGACAAGATATATAATTTAATATTTTTAATCTGTTCATTCAAATTTGGGGGTCCTAAAATGTAGGACCCGAACTCTCGATAACCCATAAACTAATTAGGCCATAAATATACAACTGTTAAAATATTTTCTAAGTCGATAATAGATACAATTAAATACAGCTCTGGAAAACTGAAACATGGCATTGCTTCTACTTGCTTTGTTTCATGAGGTGTTCGTAACGGAACAGAAAATTCTTTGCGAAAGTGTTCGTTATCTGAACATAAAAATCTCTCTCAAAAGTGTTCGTTAACCGATCTGTTCTTAACCGATCACCCACTGTATATCCAAATAATCAAACTTACATTTCCTTAAAATCTAAAAATTTCTAACAAAGATGAAAAATCAATTTCACAAATATTGTGTTTTCTCCATGAAAAAAGAATGCGAAAAAAGCCGTATTACAGCTATCTGGAAATATATCTCTTGTTTCGAATCAATTGGTCACAATTTTAATTTCCCGTCGATTACAACTTTCCTTTTAAAATGAATTTAGGTAAACTAGCTTTCAAACAAGTGGGTAAGTGTGATCACAGATCGCACAAAGGGTTTCGTTTAATATTCCTTTCAAAACACTTTATCCTTTTGCAAAATCTGTTAGTTCCATATTTCGCAACCAGGGGGCGCACTCTATTCCACACAAACCTCTATCCGAACGAAACTCCATTTTACAACCTATCCGTAGATATATTAGTCGAGGGAATCGGGCCCATAGCACCCGAAATAGCAGCCCCATGGCGGTAAAAAATGGAACTACAATATGTAAGTCTATGGTGCAGAATATGAAAGAGTGATCAAAGGGGTGTCAGCAAAAGTTTAAAAAGTGATCCCAAGGGGAAAAGGGGGAGGATAAAAAATTGCTTAAAATACACAAGTTAGAGCACAGCGGTTAAATATAAGATTTTTTTCGAAATTTTATGATTTGTCGTTTGATCGCAAGTGTTTAGCTATAATTCTGCAAAATTTCAAGTCTTCAACTTAATTAGGGGCTGAGTTAGAAAAAGCTTAAAATACACAAGTTAGAGCCCAGAGTGTTAAATATAAGATTTTGTCGAAATTTTATGATTTGTCGTTTGATCGCAAGTGCTTAGCTATAATTTTGCAAAATTTCAAGTCTTCAACTTAATTTGGGGCTGAGTTAGAAAAAAAAAAGCTTAAAATACACAAGTTAGAGCCCAGAGGGTTAAATATAAGATTTTTTCGAAATTTTAGGATTTGCATTTGATGTTCAGCTATAAGTATTCAAAATTTCAAGTCTCTAACATACATAGTTTCTGAGAACGGGCTCTGTGACGGACAGACAGACATAGGGACGAGACGTCAGAGGGTCGTCGGATGAACGAAACCCTAAAAATGATGCTTATCGTAAATAAATAAATAAAAAAAAAAAACTTTAATTTGTAATCAATTTTTAGTGTTTTTTAAAAATACAGAAATCATAATTTTTTTTTCCTTTGCTTATGCATTTATCATTTTCAAGTAATTATTTTATTTTAGCGATCCTCCTAGATAAGTATGAAATAAAACTATACTTTCTGTACTCGAATTTGTTGACTGATTCATGGACAATTTAATTTATTCAGATGATGATAATAATAAAAGTTACAATTTTAATTTTACGTACAGTATTATTCAAAAATAAAACAAAAAGAGTACTTTTTCAGTACGGGCAAAATAGGCAAAATAGAATAAATCTGCCTTGGCGAGAGAAGGAAATTTTTCATACATATTTTGTTTCATATATACTAGCAATTTTTTAAATCTTTATAGCTATAGGTGCAGATTCACGGTCACCAGTCGCCATGTGGAGACTAAATTTTTTGCTTTGGCGAGTAATTTTCGGCGTTTAAGTTGCCGTCCTTTGGCGAATTTCGCGTTTTTTCTGGTAATCTTTAGACGTAAATCGCAATTTCTTTTCGCGATCCTCTGACAAAAATCGCGTTTTTTTCCGCGAACCTTTGAAGAAATTCAGGTTTTATAGCAATCGTTTTATAAATGTCTTTTTTTTTTGCAATCTTTTGACGAAATCCGCGTTGTTTCTGCAATCCTTTGAAAAATTAGCGTTTTTTCTGCGATCCTTTGATAAAATAAGTGTGGTTTTTCTTCATTACCCTTTGACGACGTTGACGTTTTTTTGCGAAGATTGACGAAATTCGCATTTTCCCCCTCGATTCTTTGACGAAATACATGTTTTTTCACGATTCTTTGACGAAATTCGTATTTTTTTTGTTTTAATTTTTCGACGAAATTCGCTTTTTTTCCTGGATTCTTTGACGAGATTTTCAAGGTTTTTTGCGATCCTTTGACGAGATTCACGCTTTGAATTTTTCTCATATAAACGCTATTGCTTTTATGGGTTCCTCCACAACTTGGGTTTAGGAGCCACTGGCTCCTTAAAAATTTTGGGAATCTGCACCTATACTTTATACAATTTTTTTAACATAAAGAAGCGATTTATATATTTTTTATTAGAAACAAATGAAAATTTACACAAAAAAATTTATACTTTGCATATAAATTGTATAAAATATATATATATATGTGTAGTAACTACCCTATATATATATAATATATGTATAAAATGCTTACATACAGGGCCCGATTAGCAAGTTTCTGTGTCTAGGACATTTTCGATTTTTCGTGCTCTCTTAGATTGATTAATTTACTGATACTAGTTCATTTTTATACATATTGCACACTTATTCAAAAAGTTTCAACTCTAAAAATTAAGTTTTCCAGAAAATTAAAAAAATGGTCCCAGGAATAAAAATAAAATATGTTTTCTGTTATTTATTGAAATGTGTTTTTAGCCATACATTGAGACATATTTTTATCATTTCATCATATTAATATCTCAAATATCACGATTTTTTTTTTTTTTTTTTTTTTTTTTACAATTAACTGTAAAAAAAAAAAAATGTACGTTACGTAATTTGTACATTTCTGTACATTTTTAAATTGTACATTGAAAATTGTAAATTGTTGCGCTCACTAACCCCCATTCAGATTTCACATTCTCTAAACATGATAATGTGCCCTGTTTTTAAAATATCAGCAAGTTGTGGAATATTGAATGATATTACTACGAATGGTGTTTTGTAATCGGGTTGCCATGCATTTCCGTTTGAATAGATCATTTTACGATTACCATACAGATAGTTTCGGTCCGGCCGAATTTTTGACAGCATTTTCACCGAAAACGAATTTTCAATGAAACTCATATTTTAGGCCGAAAACGAAACCGAATTTTCGGTCGATCTCTAGTTAGCATATTAATTTTATATTCTTAAAAACATTTGAGTAATGAAGAAAAACAATTACGTCATAAGGGCGGCAAAATGTCCAGCGCCGGCCCTGAATGCTTATGTAAAATGGTCAGTTTTCATGTTAAATCTACGTACAGCGGCGTAATTCCTGTTTTCTCTGAATTTTTTTATTTTCACTCCCATTTTTGTGGCGTTGTCACGGCTAAACCATTGATCAGAGAAAAAACTTTTAATACATAAAATGTAGGAAATTTTATCCTCTTTAATTTATGTATTGAGGACTTTTACGTAAAATGTATAATTTTGAAGTTATTTGGGAAAAAACAAAGAAAATCGTGTTTTTTCTCCGTTTTTTGCCAAAAAAAAAAACGTGTTTCCCGGGATAAATTTTGTTGGCAAACTTCAGATTCATGTTCAGCGACCCACAAAACATAAAGGCACCAAATATCAAAACTTTCTCCTATTTGTCCTTTTTGAGCACCTAATGCCTAGACTATTAAATGATATGTAAGGGATTTAACATTTGCCTCCCACAAATCTCCAAAGTGAAGAGTTGAATGAGGATTAAAATGCCAGTTAATTCTTTCATTAGTTAAATAATTTTCAATTTCCTCCTCACTTTTATCCTTAAATAAAAATCTGAGAATTGCTCTTAATTCTTTATTGGCACCAGCAAAATTTTGGCAATTATCACTAAATATATCAGAAGGTTTGCCTTGCCTTGCAATAAAGCGTTTAAGTGCTGCTAAGAATGCTGCACTTGTTAAATTGGTCATGATTTCAAAGTGCAAGGCCTTTGTAGAAAAACACACAAATAAAAACCTCAAAAGGGCCACAGTAGTCCAAACCAGTTTGCATAAACACTCTGGACACTGTTACTCTTGCAGCAGGTAAATCAGGCATCTGTTGCTTTGAAACTTTATAATTAATTTGCTTAGAAATCATACATACAATTAAAAACAATTTTACGAATGAACTACATTTCTGGCAGATAATATCTATATCCAAAAATTGTTTCTAATGAGGGATAGAGTTGTTTCAGCTACTGCATGAAAATATAAAGTATGAAAATAATTAATAACACAAAAAATAAAATAATGTTTTGAAGGAATAGTCATAGGATGTTTTTTATGTTCAGATAAATTGCTGTTTCTCAGTCTATCACCAACTCAGATTACTCCATTATTATCAAAAAACAGGCACAAGATAGTCATTTTACTATTGTTAGGAATAGCAGTGCCTTTTCTAAACACTGGATTTCTTTTAGGATTGAAGTCCTTTGGATGTTCTTTACAATACACAGTAAGGACTGAGTTCACTGCTTGTTAAAGTACTATGGTCAGTGTTAAATTCAGACACTTTTCTCCGGGAGGGATTTCTGTGGCTCCTGGAGAAGGGGGGGACATTATAGAGTTCCGGGGGGAGAGGGAGGGGGGGGAATTGCACTTTTTGACCATTGAAAACACAAAATCTCAAATCTTCCCGGGAGGGACAACTCATTGCTCTGCGGGGGAATGTCCCCCTGGGCAGGGTTGGTATGATTTAATTCAACTGATTTAAATCAGCTGATTTAAAAAAAATCATTTGATTAAAATCAAATTTTTTTTTTGTTGTTTATGTTGGAAATTAGGGCTTAGATGTCTTATTATCCCAGGGTCCGCTATCTTGGATTTTTTTCTTGCATGAAAAGTCCTTTTTTGCCACGTAGTAAATGTTGCCAATGGTTAAATATTGTTGATAGATTAATATAATATTAAAAAAACTGGAGTATAATAATTATAACTATTAATTAAAAAACAATTTTTAATTCACACCAAGAAAAAAATCCAAGATGGCGGACCCCGGGATTATAAGACATCTGGGTTTAGATGTCTTATTATCCCGGGGTCTGCCATCTTGGATTTTTTTCTTGCATGAAAACTCCTTTTTCGCCAAGTAGTAAATGTCACCAATGGTTAAATATTGCTGATAGATTAATATAATATTCAAAAAATTGGAATATAATAATATAACTATTAATTGAAAAACAATTTTTAATTCACGCCAAGAAAAAAATCCAAGATGGTGAACCCCGGGATAGTAAGACATCTGTTCCGTGTTTTTTTATCCATGCAAATTTAGATTATTCAGTAATCCTATGTTTGTTTGTTTTTTAAATTTAATTTAATGGCAAAATTGGTTAAAAATAGTAAAAGTATGTGAAGAGCACCGAAAAAATATAAGTTCTGCTATCAAGAAAATAGTAATGGACTTAAATATTAAAAGAAATGCAGAGTATATGATTGAAGTTTTGAAACCCATTGCTTGTGCCCTAGATACAATCCAGAAAGAGGATTGTTCCCTTGCCGAATGCACATATAAATGGAAAATTTTGGGTAAAAAGTTAGAAAATGTATTAGATAAAAAAAGAATTACAAAATTTAAAGCAAGATATGAACAAGCTATTAATGGCTGTCATTTTGTTGGAGTTTTATTAAGTCCCTCTGTTTTAAATCGAAATGAAATTTCATTTAGTGTAGAGGAAAATAATGAAGGATTGGCATTCATTAAAAAAAATTGTTCAAATCTTCTCACCACTGTAGCACATTTTCAAGCAAAAAATGGCCCATTCCAAAAATTACCATTGCTTGAGAAAAAAAGTTTCAGATATTGTGACAGATTATGATTGATGGAAGTCCTTTTATGTAATGGGAGGTAAAGAGAGAATCAGCGAAATTGAAATTGAATTTATTTGCCAAATAACAACAGACATGGCTTTATCTGCTGGAGTAGAAAGACCATTTTCTTCTTTTGGACTAGTTCATTCAAGCCTTCATAATAAATTAGGAGTGGGCAAAGCTTCTAAATTAGTGCTTTTGTTCAAACAATTAAATCCCTGATTTATTTCTATTTGCTTAAAAAATATTGAATTAATTGTGATTTTTATCCCATAATAAATGGCTTGCATTAAATGAATATTTAATTTGTTTTTTTAATTTTACTATTTTCTATTCATTTACAACATATTTAAGTTTATTTTTTGTTTAGTGTGCACAATTGAATTACAAAACAATAGAATGGCTTTAGATTAAAGCCTAGATGTTTAATTTTTAGTACCAATCAGTAACTAGAATATAGTATTTATTTTCTTAACTATATAATTATTTCTTATGTTATTTTTATAAATGATAAATATTATTTATTCTTTTTTAGTTATTTATTATAAAAAACTGCTCCATGTATTGTAAAAACATAAAAACACAATAATTAAAAATAGAATTCTAAAAAAATCAAATAAATCCGATTTAAATCAAAAAAATCTGATTTAAATAAAAAAAATCAGATTTTTTTCCAACCCTGCCCCTGGGCCACCCCCTAAATTCAACACTGCCTATGGTACAAAGGATTTCTACAGTTATGTATGAATCTTTTACATCATGCTACTACTCTTTGTAATTTTATGAATGAAGAACAGTTACTAATGTCTAAAGGCTAAGGCACATACTTGAGTTACTGATGGTGTTTTCAATTCGTAAAAAAAAAAAAGAAAACCTACTGGTTTCAGCAGGAATACTATCAGGATACTCAACCACCCCAGCTGTGGTGGAATGCAGGACCAAACCACCACAGTTCACATTTTTGGATTTTGATGGGATCTATACCTCTAGAAATAAGGTCTGCATGATTTTGCTTGGAAGGAATGTAATGCTATTGCTCAATCAAAGTTAAACTTTGTATAATCGATACCCTATTTGCAACAAATGTCTCAAGATCATTAGGCTCTTTTGTCTTTTCATAACCATACAAGTACAATATCTGTCTAAAAGTAGGTTTTAGAAACTTTTTGCTTTAGAGCACTTAACACTTTTTTTTATCAACTTAGATAGCAGGTCTGCAGCAGAAAGTTCAAGATGTGGGATAGTGATATGCGCTTTAGAGGAACCACTGTGGATTTACTAGTGAGTAGCTTAACAGCAGAATTACCATAAGAATTAGCAGATTTCACATAAATGACCGCTCCGTAGGCAATTTCATATGCATTGGCAAATCCATGTAATTCTACACAATTAGTCTTTTCTACAAGAATACACCTAATGATACTAATCATATTAACAGTCTTTAAGGAAGTAAGAAAGCCATTCCACTAGATATTTTCATTCATTGGGAGATAATCATACCAGTCTACTAACTTTCAGAAACCATAATTTTTGTAGAAATACATTGGCCCTTGTAATTATTTGACCTATCAAACCAAAGGGTCAAATATTCTAGCAATTTGAGATAACGCTGATCTTTTGGTATACAATTTGTTTTGCTCTATAATTAAATTAAACCCCAAACAATGTGGCTGTGGCTTCTACAATAGTTTTTGTCTCATTAGAAAACAAATATTCAGATTTTGCATTATTACATAAAAGAGAGTAATTATTTACTGCCTATTTATGGGGATCCACGCCTCCTCTTTTTAACAAAGATATTAGTTGTTGTTGAATCTCTTTAGCTCTGTCCAGATCATCAGCCTCTGTTAAGATATTGTCCATGTAAATGTCCTGCAATAACAATCCTCAGCTAAAGGAAATTCATTTCCTTAATCTCTAGCTAACTGTGTAAGTGATCTTGTCGTTAAAAAAAGGAGCACTAGTCATGCCATAAGTCACAGTACGTAGTTTATATACTTTAACTGGCTCATGTACTTCAGGTTTAAATAAGATTCTCAATAAATCTCTTTGACTTGGATGTATCAAGATCTTTCGGTACACTTTTTAAATATTTACTACAAAAACAAATTGGTACTTTCAAAATCTCAACATTATACAAAATAGCTCAAATCACAATGCATATTACCTTCACTTCTAGCTGGAAGGCTTCCACTAAGAATATAACCAAAACATTTTTTTGTAACACTATTTTAGTATTTAATGGTTGGGGGCAAATTTTACCTGGTCTTGAAAATTCATAGCAATTTTCTGCACCCAAAAGCAAATCTATTGGACCTGGTACATTAAATTTTTCATCGGCTAATTTTGTCATTTAACAATGGAATGCAAGTCTCAAGCTACCTAGAGGGCTTAAATTCTGTGATTTTCGGAATGACTAAAAAATCTAATTTTAAATGAAAATCCTTATCTCTATTTGAAACAGTTGTGTTAACCCTGCATTTAATACTCAGAGACACATTATTTATGCCTGAAATAGAAATGTGAGTCTTTTCTTTTTTTAAATTAAATTTTTTATCTACTAACCTTTTACTCATAAAATTAGGGTTTGCACCATATCTAATAAACCACGTACTTCATGAAAATTACCCAATTCATCCTTAAACAAACAAATGTGCTAACAAGGAAAGTCTCCATATGGGCATACTCTGAAAAATCTGAAAAAAATGTATTATATTCTTCTCATGATGATAGATATATTCATAAAAAAAAATTTGGCGGAAACTGATACAGTGTCCATAAAACAATAATGAAAATTTTATCATTTGGCGATTTATCACCGGTTGGCGATGAAATAAAATTTCAAAAAATACTTTTTATGTCAAATACTCTGTAATTCTCGGTAAAAATGTTTCATGTTGAACTTGTTTAAATAAATTAAATTTAAATAACTTAGTTTGTTTTAACTCTAATTTTGTCATATATATATTTATAATGAATGTTAGCTATGAAATTTTATGAATTAAAACAAAATTTAAATTAATTAAAATTGTCTCAAACTCAAAACTAAGTCCAATTAAGCACTGTAGATTCAATTTTATTGCTATGGAAACAAAAACTTCTACGATATTGAAATGGAAAACTGCAGCATTCTTTATCTAGCTTTTATTTATGGAATACGCCTGAATATCTTAAAATATATTTTTCACAGGGTGGCTACAGAATCAGGGAATCAGGGAAAAATCAGGGAAGTTTGACAATCTGGAAATATCAGGGAACTTTATAAAAAATCTTGAAAATCAGGGAAATTTTTCTCCATGCAAAAATATTTCCGTTTTTACCTCACGAACAAGATTGATTCGTCGCCAAACAGGCGATATTTAATCTAATAATAGGACGCGATAGAGACGTTAAGCTGAATCGCGCCAAACTGCCATTCATAGCAACCCTTTTGTAGGAGAAAAGAAAGAAGATGCAACCATGTGCAGATCCAGTTCGTCATTTATTTTGCTGATAATACGTCGACATTGAAGGATAGACTGAAATATTTTATTTAAGTGAGTGGGACCGAAGCACGTCCACATGGTGATACTTCGCATGGAATAGCTCTGATTATAGGTAAGCCATTTTTCCATTTTCTTTAAACAAGTTCTTATTTATTGTTTTAAATAATAAATAAAATGATCGACTATATTTATTACGAATTTTTAATATAATTTTAATTTGAGACAAAGATGGAAATTACCACGTGGACCAGATTTGATTTTCTTTAATTTCTATCGGGTCCGGACTATTTTAGAATTATTAAGTTACGAAATAAAGTTTATTTTTAACACACATAAAAAAATAATGCATTTGATATTGGCAAAAGTTGTTATAATAAGGGATTTAAGGATTTTTGCTTTACAAAATTTTTGAAAATTTAATTTTCTTTCTTTTTCTTTTCTTTCTTTTTTTTTTTTTTTTTTTTTTTCTTTTAATCAAATTTAGGGATAATTTCAGGTAGTTTGATGTATGCGTAAATTTTAAAAAGTAAAGTGGTATGCGTAAATCGGACATAAATGATTACGAATTTTTAATATATTTTTAATTTGGGAGAAAGATAGAAATTACCGCGTGGTTTTCCTTAATTTCAATCGGGTCCGGACTTTTTTAAAATAAAAAGTTATGAAAGTTTATTTTTAACACATAAAAAACAATACATTTAATATTGGCAAAAGTTATTATAATAAGGGATTTAAGGATTTTTGTCTTGCACCATTTTTGAGAATTGAATTTATTTTTTAAATTTAAATCAAATTTCGGATTAATTTCAGATATTTTGATGTATGCATAAATTTTAAAAAATAAAGTAATATGCATAAGTCGGAAATAAAATTCTTCCACAGGCCTCAGTTTTCCGAGGTCTTTTTTTTTTTTTTTTTTTTTTTTTTTTTTTTTTTTTTTTCTCTGTTGCTTTCTGATCATAATAAATCTTTTAAACAATTTGTTCTCAATATTATTTTAAATAACCATATATTATTTTTGTATAATGTTTAAGCAAAGCAAACAAAGTTACTATTGTCTTTTTGTGTTCACATCCCATTGCAGCTAAAACTTTGTCCTTCAAAAAAAAAAAAAAAATTAATAATAACAATAATAATGCCACTTTATTAAAATGTTTATACATATATCAGCTATGCAACATTTTAAAAGATTGCATATTTTTTACAAATTCATTAGAAATGTCGCTCATTTGCTGTTTCAGAGAAGTTAATTAGAAATTTTGTTCACATTCTGTTTTATAGTTATTCATTAAAAATGTCATTTGCATATTAACACATTTGAATTTTCTCAGGTTGGCAGGTATAAGTTTGATAATATTTTTCAAAAATAATAAACTAATATACTTTTAGCCATTTACAATACACCAGATAATAATTTTTTAAAATACTTGAATCTTTTTTTTTTTTAATTGTGAGATTTTACTAAAGCTATTTTAAAAGCCTAAAGTAATGGAATTTCTCATGTAAGAATTACTAAATAAAATTCTAATATTCTTATAATTCGTAAGAATCCAAATTCTTTATAAAATGGTAATTTATTGATATTATCATTATTTATTTTGTTTTTTTGTTTATTAAAAAGTGTATTTTTTATGGCAGGTGAAAAGTAAAACCATGGCAAAATCAGTGTGTTCATTCAACACAAAATGACTTGAACAATTTTCCTGGCTGAGAGAAGATCCCAAAGATAAACATTCAGCTAAATGCACGCTGTGCGATTCAAGCATTTTCTTGAGTAACATGGGACGTAGAGCAATAACCAGCCATCAAGGCGGCGCTGGGCATAAACGTAAAGAAAATAGAGCTTCAATTTCTGGAAAATTTTCAGACTTTTTAAATCGGAAAGATAGTGGCAATTCAGATGAAAAGATAGACATTACAGCAGCAATGTCTTCTGATGCACAGATAAAGAGCATTTCAGCATCAACTGTTCCTAATACTGAAGTTAACAGTGGCTTTGTTGAAGCATGCAGTGTTGTTCTTGATGGAACACAGAATAATCAAAAGACTGTTTCTTCAGGCATTAAAAAATATATGTTAAAAGAAGACATTACAAAGGCTGAGATTTTATGGTGCCTTGAAGCAGTGGCTACACATAAATCCTTAAGATCAGCTGAAAAAGATGTAAAGATGTTTTCCCATATTTTTACAGACAGCCAAATTGCAAAGGGCATGCAACTAGGGCGAGATAAGATGATGTACTATTTAGTATTTGGAATAGCTCCATTTTTTAAAGAGATCTTACTTAAAGATATTTCTCTATGTGATCGTTTTGTAATAGTGTTCGATGAATCTTTAAACAAAATCTCTCAAAGACAGCAGATGGATTTGAATGTGAGATACTGGTGTGGGAAAGATAATGAAGTTAAAACCAGATATTTGAATTCTGCATTTCTTGGATGCAGCTGTTCAAATGATTTGATTAAAGCGTTTAAAGATGCAGTTAATCCTTTAGTTTTGAAAAAATTGTTACAATTATCTATGGACGGCCCAAATGTCAATTTAAAATTTTTCAGAGAATTGTCTGCAGATTTAAAAGAAATGTCAGAAGATCCTTAATCCTCAATATAGGCTCTTGTGGGTTGCATTCAGTGAATTTGTCATTTAAAACAGGTGCAAAATCCACAAACTGGGAAATTTTTGATTTTATTCGAGCAGTATATTATCTTTTTAAAGATTCACCAGCTAGAAGAGCTTTGTATACTTACTATACTAATTCTCAGGAATTTCCTAAAAAATTTTGTTCCGTTAGATGGCTCGAAAACTCTTCTGTTGCTGAAAGATGCTTAAACATTCTTCCAAACATAAAAATATTTGTTGATAAGGTAGAAAAGGATGGAAATGCTCCTAGCAGTCAGAGTTATATACTCATTAAGAAGCTTATTCGTGATCCATTGTTGCCTGCTAAATTGGCATTTTTCAATTCAGTTGCATCTGAATTTGAAATATTTTTAAGGGAATATCAAACTGATGTTCCACTTATACCCTTTCTTTTTGAGGATTTATCTAATTTAATGTTGCGGGTGATGAAACGATTTATTCAGAAAGACAATTTAAAAAGAAATCCTATGCAAATTGATGTCGAAAAAGTATCAGAGTATGTACCATGCAACAAAGTTGATGTTGGAATTTCAGCTTTATGTCACATCAGAAAAGCAAAAGTATCTGATGGACAATTAAATATGTTTTACAAAGATTGCCAAAAATTTTTAGCATCTTGTATAAAAAAGCTACAAGAACGTTCCAACACTGACATATGAACTCACAAGAGCTGTATCTTGCTTTAATCCGACAGTGACTGTAAATCAAGCATTGTTTGAAAAAAGACTGACGAAGTTACTGCTCATTCTTTGTGAAAAAAATTGGTTAACTTCTATTCAAGCCGATAGAGCTAAGAGTCAATTTCAAGAAGTTTGTTTTGAAGCCAATAATTTGGCAAAATTTAAATCATATAACAAAACACACAGGATTGATCAGTTTTGGTTCAATATACTATCTTGTGCAACAAGACCCTGCAATGATGCAGTAATTGTTTTGAAGATGATTATGTTGTTATCCCATGGAAATAGCAACGTTGAGCGAGGTTTTTCTGTCAATAAGGATTGCCTATGGGATAACATGAAAGAAGAAACCGTAGTTGCAAGGAGGATTATTTATGATGCTATACAAGCACATGGTAATCTCAATAGCTTTCAAGTTACAAAACAAATGATTCTCAGTGTGAGAAATTCAAGATCAAAATATGAAGAAGAAAGGGAAAAGAAAAACAAGCAAGAGAAGGAGAACCAGCAAAATTTAAAAAGAAAAAGGGAAGCTGAAAATCAGCTTAAAGAATTACAAGCAAAAAAATCAAAAATTTTAGATGATGCTCAAAGAGAATCTTTAAAAATTGAAGAGGAAATAGCAACGATTAAATTTCTCCAAAAGAAACTCTGATTTATTTATCCATTATAATATCCTTTTATTAATTCATTATTTTTTTTATTCATTCATTTTTCTAATGCAGCATAAGAAATAATTTTATTCATTTTTTATGTATTAAATAATTTCAGACAATTAAAGGAGAATATTCAAATTGATTTTATATTGTCAGTTTTATTTTCAGATTTTGAATTATTTATTTGCATCTTTGTGTGTGTGTGTGAGAGAGAGAAATAGCATTTATCTCTTAATGTATTTAGGTGTGTATAATTTCATTTTTCTCATATGTACAATTTTATCTTAATATAATTTGGTTTATTTTGCACAAATTTATTATTTTAATTTACTTTCTGTTCCTACAAAAAATTGCTAGAAGAAAATTATGTTTAACTTTCCACTCTTTCTTAATTTTAATAATTTAATCAATTTCTATTAATACTCTTTAGTGAAGTTTATTCAACTGTATTCAAAATTACTTCAAGTGGTTCATACAGTTAATGTATTATAACAATTTTGATTTCAACTTTCATAACTCTGGTACCTATTAAAGAGGAAGAAGAAAGATCAATTATGAATATTTGATGTTTATGTATAATTTCAAAAATTGCTTGACTTTATTAATTACTATGTTATTTTTTTTTTTTTTAAATATTTCTATACCTAAAAACATCTCCGATGTTTAATTTCAATAACTTAGAGGTGAAAATACTTTTTATATGCTGTATTTTTTTTCATATTCTGGTTAGTCTTCCCCAACATTTTTGAAAATATACACATAATGATTTTTTATTTAACACAAATTGAAGTGATCAGATTTTTTCTGGATAGCACTTATAATGAAGGCAATTTCGGCCTTTTTGAAAATTTTAAATGGTACATCAATGTAATTTGACCAGGTGGCAGGCTCAATTTGCTAACCCATCAGATGTAGATGTCTTGGAATTGAACTTTCTTTAGAAATTGAAATTTTCTGTTCATCATATATCCATTTGTTACATTTGGGTTTGGATTCATAAAACTGAAATACTTTATAAATGCTATGCAATTTTTGTTTTTTCCTCCCAAAAAAGAGATATTTGCAAGCTAGGTAAGTGTGTTACACAAGAAAGTAGCATACGTTAAAAAATACAGTGCATGTTTTTTAATAATAAAAATCAGGGAAATCTGATACAGGGAATCAGGGAAAAATCAGGGAACTTTTTTTCACCATTTCTGTAGCCACCCTGTTTCAATATGAAAATATTTTTTATATATGAAATTATTTTTACGTTGATAAACTTAAATAACTACAACAACAAGCAATATGAATATGTAATACAAAAAATATATGTACTAAACCCTCTCATTGTTTAAGTTTAAATTCATTAAGTATTATTTACACACATTCTCAAAATCAATTAACAAGCAATTTTCAGCTGCATTAAAATCGTTTGCTTTTGGCGACGAAAAGTGCTGCTCGCCAAATCATGTGACGCTTTCGTCTTTTTGTGCCAAATACGAGAAAGTATTTTATTTTTTTCCATCTTTCTACTGTAATTTTGCAGCTAAATTTGACTGATCCTTTATTACATATATAAGTAGCTTAATTGATTTTTTTTTTCAAAATATTCTGAGTATGCCAGATAAGGAGACCTTCCTTGTAAGTTACACAGCTTTTAACTTGTTAGCTTGTTAGTCAAATTACATGTCATTGAAAATAAATTGTTTTGATAGCTTGAAAAGGCTATACTGGAGCAGAAATGTCCAAATTAGATTTATTACTGCCTCTGTTTATATGACTCATTTCCTGTGAAATTATCTATGTAGCGTTATATCATGTCTTTTTTTTTCTTTTGCAAATAATACAGTAGAATTTAGATTTACAGTCAACCACTTTATGATTCATAAGACAGTTAAAATAAAGATTTTTTTTTTTTTTTATTTTACCTGCTCAAATCTATCACTCACTGACATATTTTTATGAACAGGACATTTATGCAAAGGATGATTTTCAGTACATGAAAAAATAAATTTAGAATTTTATTAGATGAAACTAAGAATCTGCTTGTCTAACATTTATAAAACACTTTATCAAGTGTCTGACAAATTTTATCAAAAAACAAACTGTTTTAAAGATTCAAAATCTGTCACATTTCTCAATTTTAAATAATAATCCCAACTCGATGTTAATTGGGGATGCAAATTGTACATATGTTTCATTAGGTTGACGTGTTTTCTTAAAATGTTCTAAACAAGTTTGGGAGGTTGCCTCAAATTCTCTAATTACTATAGCTTTCACCTTTGAATAGTCTCCTAATTCCCCCATCTTTAATGTATGTAATAATATTTGTTGTTCTTTCCCATAATAAATTTAGAAGAATTTCTGATTTATACTTTTCTGGGATATTTTTGGAAATAAAGGCCCTTTCTAAAGAGTAAAAAAAATAACCCCAACCTTCCGGTCTAGTAGTAATTTTAATTGTTAAAGTTCATATACTTTTAATCAGAGAGCGCAAAAATTCTTTGCATTCTTTTTTCTCAAGATCACTTAAGTTATTATTTTTCATTTCTGTTCGGGCCTAAGCCAATTAAAGTTTCAATTTTGTATGTTCCGTTTTTAGTTCCTCACTTTTTCTCTCCTCTATAATATTATTGGCTATATGCTCAACCAGTTTAGTATCTGCTTTATATTTCTTATTTTCCTTTATTAAATTATAAATAGTTAATTTTAAATCTGAAATATGTATACCTAATTCAACAGCTACCCTCTGGCAATCTTCCTTTTTAGCGCCTTTAAACATTTTTTTTTTTTTTAATAGTTATAATTTGCAAATAAATAAATAAAATTCACATATCTTTATTTAAGAGAGAATCTCCATATTCAGTATATCCACGTTGAAGAAAGACGTCATAATAATTATTTTGTTGATTATTTATAGTATCTACAGTGTATAGTTCAATCTATTCCAGAAGATAAAAGAGATGACACACGTAATTATATGTTTAATTTGAGGAAAAAACTTCTGAGTCACATTAATATGGTGCAACGTAATATAGTTAAAACAATTAAAACTATAAAAAGTGATCCCAATATTGTTTCCATAAAAACAGATAAATCTAATAAATTGGCAGTGTTGAATATGGATGATTACGTTGCTAAGTTAAATGATTGTATAGAAGTAATGGATTGTGTTGTTTTGCCGAAAGATCCAAAGCCTTCCATTTTTCGGAAAACTCAAGAGCTCATTGGACATGATTCTTGGCCACATTGTCTGAAAAAGTGCACCAAGGTTAGTTTCTTTGTTTTCATGCTCCCTAATGTGTCATTTGAAGTTTTTCAAAGGATGCCACATACTGCCCTTTTTGTTGCACATTTCTAATGTAATGTTCTGGGTTTAAAAGAAATAGCAGAGAGCTAGTAGCAATGGAAAAACGTTATGCTGAATTTGTCAACCCTAGTAAGTTAAATAGTTTAAATTATAATTAAATAAACAAGCCTAGTAAAAATAGTTATCTGAAAAATAAACTTATGTTTGTGGTGAATTTAATAGAGACTAGTTAGTTTAAAAAATACAAACATATTTATTTAAGAACTTAAGAAATAAATATAAAATAAAATGAACTTTAAATATATTCATGTCATTACTTTTAAATAGTTAATAAAAACGGTATAATAAACTTATCTGATGATCCTTAAGAAAAGACATCATGAAATGGGAACATCTTTAAAATCTATGTATGTAGTGCTTTTATATTACATTATAATTTCATTAAGTAAAATCCAATTCCAGAACTCAAAGAGGATGTATGACTTTTAGTATAACTCAAGTTATCAAGGCTAAGCTAAATATAAACACATTTCATCATAAGCTTGCCACAACATTAGTAAACATCTCTTTACGCTTGAATAAATTAAATATTGTTTTATCGCTCCAGCACTTCATAAAGGGAATATAAAAGGAACCGATTAAATCATTACTCTGTGAATTTATTTTTATTAAAAGCTTGTAAAGGCTATTTCACTCCACTTGATAGATCACAGAAAGTTAAATGCTCACTTATGAACTGAAACACCATCTCGAAAACAATTTTTAACATCTCTGACATTCTTCACCACAGGTATGAACCATGACTTCTATATTTGTAGAGTCGATTTATTCAGTCAAAGCTGACACTCTTACAAAAACACAGGTGATACCGTGAAACAGAGAGCAACATAGTAAAAAACTGATGATCTGATTTTGATAACGTTCAACTTTCGACTTCACGGAGTTGAATACACAAAACAAATTGAAAATAATCTGCTCCATTTTTTTTTTTTTTTTTTTTTTTTTTTTTTTTCAGTTGCTCCATAGAGCGCTTTTTTCTGTGGTGCTCGAATTTTTTAATAACTTATTAAATTTTAATAAAAAAATTTTACACTATTATTGCAACTGGTTGAAAATTTTAACGGAATCAGTCAATTAACAATGGAGATATCATTTTTTTTTTTCCTTAATAGTAAGGAAACAATGGGTTTTGCTTTTCAGTCTTTTTCTTTTAATTATTTTTTCTGTTTCCTTGCAGCTCAATAATTTCTTTTTCCCGCTCTCAAACAATGCTAACTTGCTCACACATTCACAGAGTCCTTTTTATATGTAAAAAAGTAAAATTTTAATAGTGTCTCTCTTTCTAATGAGGAAATATTATTATTTAGAGGATTATTTAATTATTATTTTTTGTTTATTTTAAAATATTTAAAACTTTCTTAGAACATTTTATTTTAAATATTTATAGAATATACCTTATCGTGTACCAATTAATTTTTGTTAATACACATTAATGTAAAGAGTATCAAGGAAATTTTCAAGAAAAGTCCGTTTATAAGCCCCCTCCCCATTTTTGATAATATTTCCTGTTATCAAAGTGGTGGTGGTGGTGGGGGGGGGGGGACTTTATTCAGAATTTTACGGTAACTCCATTAGTTCTGGAGATAGAGCAACAACAACATTTGTGTTACACACAAACTGCCAGACAGGCATTTTCCAAAAGTAGTCAAATAGTGTTCAGTGCATCCCAAAATGTGTAAATTCATCAAGAAACGCAAGTCACATTTCATAGTTTCTGAATAAGAATACCTATGTATGTGTTTATGAATAAAACTTAATATAGGAATGTGGCAAAAAGTAGCTAGTTTGAATTTAAGAACAACAGCCTTAAATCTTAATATGTTAATTGCAAATCATGTGATATCGTGCAGTGTGAGTTCTCACAAAACAGCCGATCATGCATTATCGCATGGACATCACTATCAAGTTTCTAAGCAGAATAGTATAGCGGCCACAGCAAAAGACACATAATATTTATATTGGCCACTAGGTTAAGGGATCACCTTTTATGGAGTGGGGGTGGCCAATTTCAATTTTCAGCTTGGCAATGAATGTGTTAAAATCTCTAATCTATTATGTATATAAAATTCAAACGGAAATTTTGTTCTGAACATCTGTATTTCAAGTTCTACTGCATTGATTTTGACGGAACTTACACTGTTAGATAGATATCATTTCAGGGAAGGTTTTAAGGTATAACACATTGTTCTACGTAGAATAGTTATAGAATCATGATGGAAAGTTCTGTTATTTTGGACGAAAAGGTTGCCATTGGCATATGATTTTCATCTTGGCATATTAAGCAATCTTTTTGTTAAAGAACTGAAACGTCTATATCATTTAGAAATTAAAATGTACAAACAGCCCGAAAAAAACTATTGCTGATTTTATTAAAAATACAAAGAAATACAGTTTTAATAAGAAATAATAGTATAAAAAGAAAATATTTAATTTAAATATGAAAGAAATGTGTTTGTACGGCTTAAAAGAAGATATTTTCAAAGTCGATCCATGGAAACAATACTTGGCGATCTATCATCTTTGTGGTTTATATTTGGCTCCTGGATAAGAAAATATTTTTATTTAAATAAAATAGCGGGGGTTTTTTTTCTGTTTTTTAAGTTTGTCAGAGTTGATTTCGAAAGTACAGGATGCATTTTGTTTATCATTTACACCATTGGATAAGTTTTCGGAATCATTTGTATGCATGATTTACCTATATAACTATTATTATTATTATTTAATTAAAATTTTGTGTTTCTCTTTTTTTTTCGGGCACAAAGGTTGCTGTTGGTCATTGTTTCTCATCTTGGCAATGATATCTTATGCTTTTATTGACGAATTGAAACGGCTATATTATTTGGCAAAAAAATACGAACAGCATGGGAAAACTGTTTGTAATTTTGGTAGTTCTTAGTTATCCCGGCGACCAATTTCGCCAAATTATATAAATCGCCAAATATACAAATTGACATAATTTTCATTTTAAATAACGAAAGAACAAACTAGAAAACAGGAATTATGCTTTTTCAGAATTTAGTGTCGCCCCCGAGGAAAAAAAAAAATGTGTATATATAAATAGTATAAAACATATTTCAATTTTAAGACTTAAAGCACACGTTTTTATTTTATGTAAAATTATGTCATTCTCATCCGCTTAAGAATTCCACATTTACAATCCACTCCTAAACATCTACAGTAAAGCTTGCATAGGACGTCACTATTGCAAAATAACACACAAATGCAGCAAAAAAATGCCGGCATTAAAGAAATTCGACAAAAAAGGTCTATCTAATGATTAACAGGCCTTCATTTGTTTGTAACATTAATACAGATATTTAAAATTAAATATAGTTTATAATAGCTCCATGTTTTAATAGAAATCATCCGTTTATATATTTTTTTAAATAGCACATAATTTTAATTACATTTTCTTTCGGTTGTTATGAGAAAATGGCAACAAAAGTATATAATTACTATTTTAGAACTGTTTTTCCTTTACTTTCTACAGAATATTTCAAAAATAAATGGAGATACAGTTTTCAAATAAATTGCATTTAAAAATACTTTTTTTTTCCCAATATGATGGTATGAAAATTAAAAATGTGCGATGCTTAGAAATTAAAAAAATTGCTATAGAGTATTTAATCGTACGATGATAATTCTGCTTTGTTTCACAGCTGGCTTCTGTAAGGTAACGTTATTTTTTAGAGGCGGCACAAAATAAGCTTGGAGAAAGAAATAGCATACCGGGGGCTAATAAATTAGTATAACATTAATAAAAATACAAATAAAACGAAGAAATAAAAATCACTTGATGACGTAAACACGTGTAATTTGCTTAAAGTCAAGTGAATGTGACATTTACGACCAACCATTATTGGCATTTTATCTTATAGTTTGGCGATAGATTTTTGGTCGACGGGATAACAAAGTAGTACCGTAATTTTATTTAAAATATAATTTTTAAAAAAAGGAAGGAAACTTATAAGTGATTTGTGTAATTACGCATTATTTAAAAAAATTTCATGGTGAAATAATTTTTTTTTTTTTTTAAATACTTTATTACTTTTTAGTATAACTGTGTATACATCCCTATTTTCTTGATAGGGGATTACAAGTTTTTTGAAAAATCATCCGTAATTGAGTATCCCACACAATTGCTTATAAATTATGTTGTTGGAAGCATATTTCATGTTTGAAGAGAATTCTTCAGGATGAATCCTATTACAAAAGATGAACCGATTTCACAATTAGTGATTATTTAGAAATTTATGGTTTTTTACTTAATCAGTTTTGACATTGGCACACTCAATGCAGTAATGAACAATCTGGCTGAGAGTGAAAAATTGAGAAGCTTGGGCCGTTATTCGCTGGTTCGAATATATATAATTATGATTATACGTAATAAAATTTGCTTTTTTTCTCTTATGCGGGAGCAAATGTTTCCAAAAATGAATTTCTTTCATCATAGCTACAACATATCTCAGTATCCTTGGTTTAAAATTTTAAACTTCTAAACCAGTTAGATAAATATAAGGAACAGTTCCATATCCTGTTCCCGTTTTTATGACGAGCTTATTTTTGTGATGAATTTCTCGATGTGGTTGTTGTCATCTCCAGCATTTGGAATTGTTTTTTTTTTTTATTACTTGAATGTTACTGGTGGATAAGTAACAATTTTGAATACTTTTTTATAATTAATTTTTTTTAATATTAATATTTTTTAATTTATAATTTTCCGGAGATTTTTTTAAACAATATTTTTCTGTATATGTAATATTATGTAAATATACATAAAACTAATACATATATATATTATTTTCGATTTAAAAATAAATAATTATAAATATTTAAAAAGCATATTATTCCACCATCTTGAAAATTTTGGTAAGATGCCAAATCGGCCTATTGGTGCCATTTTGGATTCCTTCACCAATCGCGCCAACCGGGACAAGATACGAAACTCTCCTCAAAATATAAAATTTCATGCCCTTTATTTTGCGTTTTCTTTTCTTTAAAATTTTTTAGTTTTATGTTAGTATTAGCATCTCAGTAATTCGGAATTCAAGATTATTCTTACGGATATTTATGCAATTATGTATTAATATCATCTTCATAAATATTGCTATTTTGGAAAAGAAAAAATATGCTTCCTTAAGAAAGCTTGATTATTTCGCTGACCAATTTCGCCAAATTATACAAATCGCCAAACTATTTAGCCAAATTATACAAATGGAAGTATAGAATGATTCTAAAATTTTGCTTATTATTTCTTTATTATTATTATTATTTGCGAATTAAATTTTTGTAAATTAATCAATTTAAATTAAAAAAGATACTGAGGAATATGTTTACTTTAATAATGAGATTCACTTATGGCATAGCAACATACCAAATATAAATTTGATTTATTTAGATGATTTCCAACAAAGAATACTAATAGTTTATATATTTAAATGCATAATTATTGAATTAAACCACATACAAAGCGATAATTTTAAGATATTTATTTGGGAATAAAATTTAAGTAACTTAAATGTAACAATCGAGTTTATTAAAAACCACAATAAATATCAATGATACAGAAAATTGTAACGAACCTAATGCTCTTTATTTAGTCAAAAAATGTAGACGGATATAGCTAAAACATGCATGTAAACATTAAATATAGAACTGAAGGAAAAAAATTGAAATTTGCAGCAATTTTAAATAACGAAAGAACAAATAAATTGGTAAAACATTAATAAAAATGCAAATAAAACATCGAATTAAAAAGACTTGATGATGTAACAAATACGTGTATCGTGTTTAATGTCAAGTGAATGTGGCATTTACGATCATCCATTATTGGCAAAAATCTTACAATTTGGCGACAGTTTTTGGTCGACGGAATAATCAAGCATAGTACCGTAATCAATTATAGCATTCCAGGCTAATATTTCATAACTGGATATCTCGCAAATTGGCGTATTAAATATGATTTTGAAAGCATCGTTTTTGTTTGAAGCAAAACCTTCATGGTGTATTATTCCATTACAGAAAATTATATCATCTTTTAGCATATTTCATTTGCATTTCAACTGAACGGTTTATATTATGTTGATAGAAATTACAATCTTAGTTTTTGAGTTAGGTATACAATACATTGTTCTACAACGCTTAGTTATAGAATTACGGGGAAAATTCTTAATTCTGTGAACCCGATTATTAAAGATTACCTTTTTAATGAATTTCATGAATTAAAAGAAGTTTTTTTTTTTTTTTTTTTGAGAAAGCTTCTTATGACTTATTAAAAAGAGTGCTGCATTTTGACTGATGATGGAAGCTACAGTATTATTTGCTGCTATTACAGTTTTGACTGCATTTTTTTCTGCTAAAATGGAAATATGAAAAACTGTGGCAGAATTGCATTTTACGAAATATAACAGAACAAAGGTCGATATAGCATTTAAACTACCGGAATCACACATGACGCACGACCGAAAAGTTCAGAATTTAAAAGATAACAAATGAGAATGAATCGCCTGAACATTATTTCGATGCGGCGGACAATCTCTGCTATTATTGTAATGCACTTCATTTCAGTAGTGTAGCTATTAAAGGACATTTTGATTCCTGTCATCATAACGGCTTCATTTTTCTGCTAAATCAAACTGTAATTGATCAACTAAAATAGTAGTTGGGGTTTAATAACTCAAATTTTGTCCCAACACATTAGTAAATACAATATTGCAATGATACATCGTTTACATCATTTCTCTAAATCAGGAAATACATTCCACAGATATATTTTCTTTGATTCAAGTTGGAAAAATAGGACCAGTGTAGCAGGCGTAGCCTGCTAGTACTTAATAGAAACACTTCAAATGTTATTGCTATTTCAACATGGAGAATGCTTAGGCATGTTCAATGATTACAGATTATAGTTCTCTCCTGTTTTATAGAAGTGTAATAAAAGTTAATTCTCTTTTAGAATTACAAAAGGGTGGCCGAAGTCTGGATGGATGAATATAAAGAATATTTGTATTTACGAAGATCTCACTATCGAGATATAGATCCTGGTGATCTATCCCAGCAAAAAGCATTAAGGGATAAATTAAAATGTAAACCTTTCAAATGGTTTATGGAAGAAATAGCTTTTGATCAACCAAAGAAATATCCCCCAATTGAACCACCCAGTTTCGCCTCTGGTGAGGTAAATATTTTTGTAATAGATTTTTTTTCTTTTTTTTTTTAGTTTGTAATAAAATGATTGCTTTTGAATTTTCTAACTTAAAAGTAAGCATCATATAATTAGTTGTGAGTTGGACTTCTGATATTGGAAAGAAAGAATTTAAATACAATTAAAAAAAAATATTTCAATTTGTCCATTAAATTCCACTGTAGATTATTTTATTTTATTCTTTTTTTTTTTTTTTTTTTTTAATATAGAGAATCTTTATGCTGTTTCATAATATTTAAAATTATTTGATTTTGTTTAAATCTCATATTGCAATGCTTTTATTTCTTTTCTTGCCTATATTTATATCAAATCTTTGATTTCTAAATGTATAGAACTGAATGAACTTAAATCTAAGTTTCATGCACAATAAAGACATAATAAAGCTAAACCATGTTGATCAGTGTGCAGTTATTTCATTGAATTTGTAGTTAATAGTAATGTCGTTAACAATAATTAATAATAATAATGATAATGTATTAATATTAATAATCTATTGTATAATAATATTACGCTTGAAAAAATCATTTAGATAATCATGATTGCATTGAATAGTGTTAAAAACCTCTATAATCCTAGAATATTTGGTGTAAAAATGGTTTATTTTCCTGTGTTCATCAAGATATTTATCTGTGATTATTCTCTTTTTCTATAGATTAGAAATGCTGCAAGTAATTTGTGTGTTGATACAAGATTCCGCAATCAGAATGATAGGTTTGGTTTAGAAAAATGCATTAAAGATGGTGCTCATGGAGGAGAGCAGGTAATATAATCTTATCTTAAGAAATATTACTTAACTTATATTTTTTTATTTACTTTATTGTAATATTTTAGATAAATCTTTTTATTTTTAATTGTTTGCTTAAGATTAACAATTTTATAATATTGTTATAGTTATATCAGGTGTGCAAGTTAGTCCTTTTACTCATCTTCTATTACGATATTTCACTAAAAATATCAATAATGTGACTGACATTTTAGCTGCAGGAAAAACAGTTTTACTGGACATTCTTAAAAAATAGCTAGATGAATATAAATCACTAGAACTTGAATACGATATGTCTAAAACATTTATCTGGATTGACCAATAATGATGTTCCTTGTTAACAATGAAGAATGTACTTATGATATTGGGCATTCCTTAACAAGAAAAACTGTTAAATGTTTGTTGTCTTTTCCTCATGGCAGCGTTTATCTCGAGGGTGGATTTTCTTCAAGTAATGTACTCACAAGAAAGCATCATCAAATATCAAATCTTTTTCATTTAACCATTAAAGATAACTGTCTGATTGATTTGTCCTCTTCTGGTCTCGGGCTTGGAATCAAGGACATCCACGAAACATCAAGGAGGTGCATGACAAGATCCAGAGAGAGGGGCAAGATTTGGGGATAGCCTGCTGCTGAGGCTAAATTTTTTTAAGTGGAGAATATACACATAAAATGAATTAAACTAAAATTTTTGTCAGAATACTCTGTGCAAAAAAGTTCTAAGTATAACATAAAAGCAATAAATAAATGTAATATTAAAAATTAAAGTAAGCTTATAGTGGCCTTTTTTCCCCTTCAGTAGCTCCACCTTCTGATACCCCCCCCCCCCCAATTAAGGATAATTTTCAAATAATGGATGTAAAAAAGAAACAAATGGAACTAAAATTATTTTTCACGGGGTGGGGTTAGGTTCTTTCCCCTTATGGTCACCTATAGTCTGGACTTACTGAAGATAGTACTCAAGAAGTGTTAGATTTTACTTTAAATCATGGTTGTGGCTTGGGTGTTAATCATAATTTGTAGAATTCCTTTACCACAATTAAAATTTCCAACCTGCTTATCTTTTGTGTGCAGAAGATGATCATGGCACACCAAACCAACCATTAAAGATGCTCAGAACTTTACAGTAATAAAGCAGTTGTGTCTGTCACCTGATCAATAATTTTACTTCTTGAAAGCACTTACAAAATCTACCATGGTCATTTAAAGGAGTAAAGAAGGCTAGAAAATAAAAAAGTGTAATATATGTTTTTTTTATTACTTTTCATTAATTTTTGTCACTATTTAATCAATTTTACATAGTCTTTTAACACTTTTATCACTATTGACGTTAGAGCAGTTCTATGGTTGTTATCATTATACAAAAAAATTACTTCTTAAACTTAAAAAAAAAATATTAACAACCTTTCTCAATGAAATATTTATTTTTATTTTATGTATATATTGTTTATAAATAAAGATTGTCTTCTTTTTTAAAATATTAGTTTATATTTTAAATTTCACATAGCAATTTGAATTGACTTGGCACCGAGATATCCGACCCAAAAAGAGAACCGTGTGTTTTGATGTATCTTCCTCAGATAATCATGCACCTGTTGTGCTTTGGAGTTGCCATGGCATGCAAGGAAATCAAGAATGGAAATACAATTATGTAAGCTGTCATCCATCTTCTTTAGAATATTAGTATATTACTTGGGAGTTCTGCTCCTTTCTCACTCATGTTCGCCAAATTCCAGAAACATGCTTAAAAAACGCTGTAAAATCCAAACAAATAATACTTATCTGAGAAAACTTTATCATATTAGTTTTTACTAATCAAAGATTTTCTATGTAAACTACATTACTAATTTTCACTTTCCTGATTTACTTACCAAGTATGGATATCAAAAATCTTTCAATAAATGGTAGAGGATTCAGTCTCTTTACTAGCAGAAATAAAGTTCGATGAATCACTAACACAGTCACACTGCATAATCTTAGAAAAATATTTTATTGAAGTAATGAAAAGGATCTTTTCTTTTGAGAATAATCTCATTTTCACCACCACAATCATTCCAAGAATAGATAATCACAATACAATCATTTTAAAATGTTTGAGTCTTTATGAATGCCAATACAATTTTTCTTTTAAATATGACATCATTTACACTGGTGAAAGCATGCTTCTGATTGGTGGATTACGATCAAGCAAATTAGATTTTATATTATACTAGTGTAAATGCCCGTTCTAGAACGGTGGGTAAAAATTGTGACTTAAAATTTGAAAAAAACTGATAAAAATAATTGACAATATGGAAGCGTTTAGATGAGCAAAGTTCGGCTAGTTTGTGTTCTAATAAACACACTATCGGCATTTACAATACTTCTGGGTAAACCAGGCTTACCGGCTATTATACCATAAAAGATATAAAAGTCTCAGTGTGTTTTAAATCTGCCAATAAAACTTGTAAGCAAAAGACGAAAGCTATTTTTATTCAAGGATAAGTTTTATAAATGCCTTTTAGTGTTTTGTAACCTTAATTTTTTTACATATCTATGTAGTTTTTAAATTTTTGTAATACAAAGAAGAATCAAACATAGTTAATGCCTATTTTTAATAATTGTACAAAATGTTTTTTGCTCGAAAAAGGTGTTACATTAAAAAATATTCAGACTAAAATTAGCCGGTCCCTTTTCAACTTATTTAAATTAATTTGACTAAATGATTTTAAATATATGCCTCTTCAAACTTTAGTTTTATCAGACTTATAAATGTTTATTTATTATTATTATTTAAATATTTTTAGTAATGTCTAATGTATTCTTTTTTTATCAATGTAATTTTGTTATTTTATACAATATTTATTTATAAAACTAATTATTATAAAATTATAGACTATTATGTGTATTTACATAATATTTTGCAAATAACACATAAACTATATAAAATTTTTAGAGAATAAAAATTTCATATGTTAGCTTTATAGTTTATAATTTTAGTATGTATAGATCTCTTCACAATCAGATTTTCTTTTTCATTTAAGTGTAAATAATAGTCTAAATGCAATATATAAATAAGTAATTTTTTATGCTAAAATAAATATTTAAAATAATATTCATGGTTATTTATTTAAATTTCATGCTTTCACATTAAATTATTTTAAAATACACGTAAGACATTTGCTGATATTGAACCCCCCTACCCCCCTCGTTTGTTTTGCTATCAGAAATCATTGAAAATTTGCGAAGGCGATCATCTTATTATTTTTGCTTACACTCATCTGACTATCAATTAATCTTAAGTATAACAACTAATATTTTTTTTAGTAAATAAATAAATAACAAACAATTCTAGGAATATTGAGCTAAACTTTAAACAGACATATAATAAAGTCACTACAATTAAAAACAGGCATTAACTATTTTTTCTTCTTTGTATTACAACTCTTAAAAACTACATTCATATGTGAAAAATTAAGATTTTTGGGAAACAGTGTAAAGCATTTATAAAACTTACCTGCCAATAAAAATAGCAATTGTTATCCTTCTTTGTTTATAAATTTTATACAGTTTTTTATGAATTTAATGTTGGTAAATTGTACTTAACGTTTTATTGTATTAAACAAAAATAATCTTATCCTTCTAACGAACAATATGTATTGAACTTTGAAAATGACCGCCAAAAAATCTTTTGAAACCGTTTCGATTTGACCTTGTCCATTCTAGAGAACCTGTTTCTCTAGTACATTCTAGTTGTGGGTGTGCGGAGGAAGCGGGAATTCCCCAACATGTTTTGTCTTTGTACGATCTTTGGGTCTGTTCTTGTTGACAGATAGGGGGAGTGTAGTGGAATGGCTTACAGAAGTTGATTTGCATCGAGAGAAGAATACCTCCATGGTTTAATTTTTTTTTTCAATGAATCAAGTGAATGACTCGCTAGCGCTTGTTTACGTTTCACGCTAATGTATGCTTTTAACTCGGTTTCTGAAATTGTTTTTCAACTGTGCAAATCATTGAAATTTTGTTAGTTTTGAATCTTTTAGAGAAAATTATGTTGAACAGAAGGGATTTCAGGTAGAAAAGATTTGTATTTAAGCAGATAAGTTTTCTCTTACACATCTGAAATCAAAATTAAGCCTAACATGGCTCCATCTTATTCGGAGATTGGCAAAATCTATGGGTTTGACCTGGATGCGTTACACTGCTTTTTATTATATAAAGATAGAGTTATTTAATTTTTAAGTTAACTGAAATATAGGAATAAACTAACTATGATTTATTTTCAAGGTACTGGTTTTATGTAATAAATTCCAAGGGTGAGTTTTCTTAGACTTCTTTTCACATGGTCTAATTCTGTTTATTTAAAATCCTTTTTATAAAATGCTAGCTGACTCGCTTGGCATTGCCAGGGCCCATGATAATATTCTTAAGTGAACCTTAAATTTGTATGATTTTATGTTTTTAAGTCGATTTAGTCTGAAATACGTACCCACTCACTGTGTGAAAATGGGAGAGAAGCTGCTAATTGTTGAGATTTGTTATGTAAGTTTGTTTCATAATTTTTTTTTAATTGTATTGGGCAGTAATGAACAAATTAAAATTTTAAAAGGCTCTCTAGTGATGAAAAAATGAATTAAGTGGTTGGAGGCGACTCCTTAGTAATCTACAGGCCAAAATCTTTGAAATAATATGTCACATGAAAAGATCCATTTTTGCCTCCTAACTGTCTTGGATAAAAAAAAAAAAAAAAACTCCACCAATTGAAGGCCTGTGAGGAGTTTCACCTTCGGTCAAGCCTTCAAATGAGGTCGAATCTCGCTGTAGCTTAATTAGGAGCTGAGTTAGAAAATTGAATTGGGGGGGGGGGGGGGGCTAGAAATGTGCATTCTCAGTGCTAAATTATCTGTTTGTTTGCATTTATTTAAGGGTAAAATAAAATGTTTTTATAAAAGTATACATGGTTTCATATAGCTGTCAGAAATATTCCATGTGTATTGTGCTCCTACTTTTTGGGTTTAGATTTTTGGAAAAGAAAATAAGTGTGTATTACAGGGTGCAGCGGGTATTTGAGAACACAAGTTATAGGTGGAATATCACTCTGTTTGTCATAGTTACAAATCTTTTTCTGTTGCATGCAAACGTGTCAGAACCTAGACTAACTGAGGAAATGAAGAGGCATGCTGTTATTGGCTCATTGGCTGAAGAACAATTTAAGAGATTGTCACAATCTTGAAACTCGCCCGGCCATTCTTCTTTAATGTAAGGAGAGAACTGAAGGCTGTCAGGTTTCATGTAGTAAACGATATTTTGTCAGCAGTATGAAATCGTCTAGACACCAAAATTTTTCAGTCAAGTCAATCAAAATCCTATGAAGCTGATGAGGGTACTCGCCAAGGAGATCCAGGTTGATGAGGTCACAAACTGATGTGTGTTTCATTAGTACCTTCGTTAGAGGTTGTACTTGATGAGAAGAATACAGCTCTTGCCCAAGAGAACCAGGGATAATCACCTAAACCAGAGACAAGTGCCTCCTTAGCAAGCTGAAACGTCAAGAGGGACCAGGAATGTTCTTGTTTCTTTCCAAAGAGAAAACTTTGCCCAGGTCAAGAAAATGAGCTGCAAAAAGTTTGGTGATTACGTAAAATCCCCAAAGAGGTTCTGACAGACATGTGCAGAAAATTTCCAGCCTCACTGATTCTGGAGGGGGGGGGGGGGGGGGTCCTGAAAAGCAAAGACGATCTGATGCCTCCACATTTCTTTCTTCAAGGTGTCAGGGTCAACGCCATTGCTTATGCCAAGGTGTTAAAGCACTAAATTACCTGGGAGGCCATACGTTTTTTAACAAGACTCTGCACCATTCCACCCACACAAACCAAAAATGGATAGCCAAAACATTCATGATGATGTCATCTTCAAATTGTTGGCCCCTCAGAGAGGGACTGCAATAGTCATCCACACAACAATGTTGCGGCTCTCAAGGCAGCCATTGTGTATGCAGTGGCAAATGGTCCCAACACTCATCTGATCATTACCTGCAGTCAGTTTTGACAACCCATAGAGGCGGTTATTGCGACTGGTAGTGGTTTCAATGAAGGATGTCATTTAGTGCTTATGTGGTGACCTGTATAAAATGGCAAAATAAAAAAATGCTCTATCTCTAGTGTATATTCCTGTTTGAAAGCAGGCGTTGATTTTTTTTTTTTTTTTTTTTTTTCAAATACCTGCTGCATCCTGTATATGTATACTGGTATCCTGAGAGTTAACATGTTCCATGTAACAAGAGAATAACATGTCTTATTTTAAAATAATATTTTACCTTATTTTTTCAGTTTTTCATTTTAATATTCACTCTATCAAGTGCTTTTCAATGTAAGTCTCTATTTCAGGACAATATGCAGTTATTCCATCCAATAAGTGGCCATTGTTTAGACTGTGATGCTGAGAGGAAAGAAATTTTCATGAGTCCTTGTGATATTAGCTTAGAGACACAGAAGTGGAAGTTTGAAACTTTTAACAAAACGGCTATAGACAATTGGTGATAATAATGTGACTATATTTTGTACAATTTTAACTTATTCCTATACTTTTTACTGTCTGTCTACACATTAGCTGTCGAACTTTTCTAAAGCTTTTATATTTTATATATTATAGTAAGAAAAAAATATATATTACTCACTGAATACAATATCGTAACTCAGAAATAATCAGTTTTGAGTTATTTACATTGTTGAAATTTTTATGAACTTTTTATCTTTCATAGATTCACAATTTTCTGCTTTTCCTTATTTTTATAAAATCTTTTTTTCTGCTTTTCATATAAGTTCCTTTGCAGTTTTTCTAAATAATTTTTCTAACAACTTTCATTAGTAAAATGGGAACAACATAAACAGTTATCAATGCTGTTGATTTTGACACGAGAGTCTCGATCCTATCTAATTGCTTTACAGTATATTTCTCTTTTTTTTTTTTCATTTAAGAAATTTAATACACTAGACTTCGTCAAATCCACACTGCTTGGGGCCAGAGGTTATGCGGATTTTAGAATTTTATGGATTTCTGGCCATTGATTTGATTACATTTTTAAAACATAATGTTATAATGCAATTGAATTTTTAATGAATACTTATAATATAATAGAATATTAAAATAATTAATAAATTAAAATAATAAAAATTAAATTGATTTTAAAAATGAATAAATTATTATAAATAAATGTCAAGTAAATAATTAATTAAATAAAAACATAATTTGAGGAACAAATTAAAAAAACAAAATTTATTTCCTACATTGTTTAAGCCCGAGAAGGGACAGATATTAAGATATTTCATTCAATTAGTTCTACATTTAAAGTTAAATTTTTGTAACAAATTAGATAAGCCAACTGAAGATTAAAAAAAAAAAAAAAATTCATACAATATGATACTTAAAACACCCTAAAAAATTAGATTCCATTCAAATAAAATCGAAATGAATCTCAGACTTCTTCCATTTTTAATTGAAAATATTTGTACTGCAGATTTTGTATTATGTTTATGACAATTGTGCGTAAAATGATAAGATGCATGCAAAATACAAAACTTTAAAAAAAGTCTAAGATTTATTTCAATTTCATTTGAACGGAATCTAATTTTTTATGGTGTTTTAAGTATCATATTGTATGAATTTTATTTATTTTTTTTTTAATCTTCAGTTGGCTTAACTAATTTGTTACAAAAATTTAACTTTAAATGTAGAACTAATTGAATGAAATATCTTAATATCTGTCCCTTCTCGGGCTTAAACAATGTAGGAAATAAATTTTGTTTTTTTAATTTGTTCCTCAAATTATGTTTTTATTTAATATGTCAAGTTTTTTAATAACTACTGCACTTAGACGAACGCATTCCAAAATTAATAGAGAGTATCATCATCAGGCTTTGATGTATGCAGTATTGCATTGCAATGTGGGATGCAGTTTGCCAATGTGTAATCCAAAATGTTTCACCATTGTAGTACTGCTGGTTGCGGTAGTTTGGACAAAAACTTCCTTTCTGAACGTAACAAATCAATAATTAAAACATAAAAAATTAACTTCACTTAAATTTAGATACCCTATTTCCCACTCAGGAGCGCTATGAATGTAAATGTAAATTGTGTTGAATCCTTACTGCTAATATTTAACAATATTATAGCTGTGATACAGTAAAAAATAAAAAATAAATATTTTACTTAAATTTTTAAACCTTATTCTCTTCCAAGGGGTGATGTAAACACATCTGAAAATTATTACTTAAGTTTAACTTGGGGTATAAATAGTTCTCATATCGGAAAAAAATACATTTTAAAATTTAAGTTGTAATTCCACACTAAGTTCGCTACCTGCGTAATAATAGCTATCCATTAGAAACTTTTTACTAAAATATAAACTTGACCAAAGGCAAAAACTTATTCTGAAAAATAACCTTTTTATTTCCACTATGACGCCATATTCACCTTTTTAATTTTTGAAAAAAAAAAAAAAAAAAAAAAAACTAGCTCAATTTAATATTTCACGTGAAAATCTTTAACTAAAAAGAAATAAATTATTATTATTATGGCTTTTGAAATTTTTGCAACAATGAAGCAAAAATGTTACATTTTCTATGAAAAATGTCCGTTGATTTTCAATGAAAAAAGCGAAAATTGGAATTATTAAGAAAAATATTTGAATAATGTAAAAAAAAATTGACCCATGTTTCTCTCTGGGTTATAATTCATCCATATGCAAAGACATTTTTCCATTCGTTTTGACCCTGACGTCAGGCAAACGTTTTTACACTTTAAATTTATAATAACATTAGAATTAGTAAAGAATAAAAAATGAGTGGCATCAGGGACAAAAAGGTGGGAAGAAAAAATGAAACTGTTATGATCTCCATAGGCTTTTACATGTTAAATTAACATTGACAAGTGACACTAGAAATAAATAAGTATTGCGCTGCCGCGCAATACTTAAATAATGTATAATTACATATGCAGCATAAAGATACATTTTTCTTGAATTTTTAATGCAACTTGCCTCATAAAGGTATCCTACTCATTCACATCAAAATCATAATATAAGAAAGCTTTACTTCAGGCTCAGCCAGACTTAAGAACCAAAAAAACCTTTATTAATACATAAATATATTTGATAAAAAGAGTGTGATTACCAAAATATCATCAATATCTTGATTTTATTTCAGAAATTAATTTTTAATTCCTTCATGAAAAACCATGAGTTCAGTCATATTAATGAGAATTATGTTTAAAATATGTACAGAATAACATAAAAATAAAAAAAGTCTGTAATTTTGCCCCTACATCTGAACTGAAAGTTTCATTGTTTACATCTGTCATGATGTGCGGATTTTAGGGTTGCGGATTTGAGATAGTCTACTGTATTTCCCTAGGATCTTTCACCAAAAGCCATGGCATGACTGACTGTTTTCACAATCCTTTTCCATCCATTGCATGAATATCAACATCCATACTATATTTAATGCAATAAGATCTCAAGACCAAAAATAAATGAAACTATCATATTTCAGATATATTAGTTTTATTTTATACTTTTTAACTTTTGGTGAATGATAAAAAGGTTATATAAAATTCATTACTGAATCTTTTGAAATTGCTGTTATCTATCACGTCAGGCCAGGTTAAAACACTTTCTGGTTGTATGAAGAACAGATTTGCATTTTCAGGTGTTTGTTCTGTCTTGTTAATGAAATATTAGATACATATGTATATTTTCCTCTTTTTGCTTCTTGATTTTTTAGCATTTTTTCATTTTCTCTTTTTTTTTAAGCTTACTGTTTTCAACCCTCAACTTTAAATTGTTTTAGTTATAATATCTGTTAACTAAAAATGGTACTACTTAGCTATACCGTCGACCAATTTTGCCAAACTATACAAATTGACATTTAAATAACGAAAGAACAAATAAATTAGTATAACATTAATAAAAATACAAATAAAATGTCGAAATAAAAATCACTTGATGACGTAAACACATGTAACTTCCTTAAAGTCAAGTGAATGTGACATTTACGATCAACCATTATTGGCATTCAATCTTATAGTTTGGTGATAGATTTTTGGTCAATGGGATAACTAAATAATACCCTAAAAATCTAGCAACAAGGGTATGGCATACTTAATTTAACAGGCAGAGCTATTTCACCAAAAGTTGCAGAAACTGTGTGAGTGGTTTCATAACAACTCTGCCCAAAATTCTTAGGAGATCATCTGACCTTTATTTACATTTCTATCCTGATACTGTATAGTGGTTCACACTCACTTGTTTCTCATTGTTGAAGTTTAAGAAACAATCGTATGTTCAAATTAATAATTACATACACAGTTCAATTTTATATGATTTATAGGAATATTTTTCGATACATTGTAACATTGTACTGTTTCATTAATGAATAGTTGCTTTGAAGATTTGCTGAATTGTTTATTTATTTACTTTTCCTGTGATACATTAGGGAAGATTTTCAGTTCTCTTAATCTTCTTAAATATTCTGTACATATATAAAAGTATGTATGCATGTCACATGCACATTGTAAAGTTAAAATTATTAAACTTACCAATGACACTATATACACCACCGTCCATGTACCCTGACTATTGAAGATTGATGGGAAAAAATCGTTCTATGGGGGATTACGAACTACTGCCATTGCCAAGCTTTCACCACAATTCAACTTAGGTGCAGATTTTCAACACCTTGTAGCACTAAATTTTTTTCACTCATTTTAAACAGATGAATCTGCCCTATATATTAAGTATGCCATGGCAAGGGGCCCTTTAGGTCCTTCTAACCCCACCCTTTACATTATTCCCTATATAGATCATTATATGCTTGCAAATAAAATTTAAGAACCTTAAGGATTGCTATTATTAATTATTCTGCCAAGATTTGCTAATTGGATTGCCTTGAAATACTTGGCTCCCAAGTAAATATAACAACATATTTTTTAAATTATTATTATTATTATGTTGTATTTAATGAGTAATATATATGAATTAAAAACATTAATCACAATAATGCAGTGTTGAAATTGCTGCTTTTTTGTATTTTTAAAAAATGATAATTGCATTCTATCATTTAAACAAAAATAAATTAAGTCATTTTAAATCAGTAACATTTTATTGGTTTTATTTATTTATTTATTTTTAATTTACATAACAATTAATTTAATTAAGTCATTTTTAACATTGTTATTGATATATCTTCTGGCAGATAACTTTATTTTTAATTTACTTTTCTTAAAATCTCATTAGAGGATTATTCCAATCCGCAGTTATATTTTATTGATTTGCATAAACTGAGATTGGAGAAATGTATATTTTGCCTCATTTTTATTTATTTATTTTCAGTTAGAAAGAAAAGTTGATTCTCATTTAATATTCTAAATATAGAAAAAAAATCATAATAATTTGAGTTAAAAATTTATGTAGTTAAATAATTAAAAGTTTCTCAAAAAGATATAAATACATGCCTTTTTTTTTTTTTTCTTTCTTTCTTTCTTTTCAAATTATTGACTTCATAAATTTATTGGGTTTTTTTTTTTTTTTTCTTTCTTTTCAAATTATTGGCTTTATAAATTTATTACAATCTAACCAAATTTAAAATTTTGGTGCTCATACCTGTGTTTGAAGAGATCAATGTTTTCACTATATTTTATTATTGACAATCTTTCAAGGTGAGTGCATAATTTTGTCATTAAATCTTTATTCTATTTATTTGTGTTACTTATTGAAAATATTTAAAAGATTCCAGTGTGCCTACTTGTATCAGTACTAATTATGTATTGGCCTGCTTCATGAAATGATTTGATGTGTTATAATATCTAATCAAGAAGTAATATAGCCTTTATAATAGTTTTATTTTAATTGTCTAACTGTGCTATAAATACATATCATCATATGAGATTTAGTATAAGCTATGACATTTCAGATTAGTTCAAGCTGCATTTGCAAGATACTCTTTTACAAAAGGAAATAAAAAATGCATAAGAATGGAATTCATTAAAGTTTAATCATAATTCTGAAAATGGAAATAAGATATATTTTATTAAAAGTGTTTTAAATGATCTGATTTGTGGATTTCAGTATAAGCTTAAGCGTACAGGGTGAACAGTCAGTGCATCATCAAAAATTAATCTAGAAGAGATGATAGACTTGAAAGTTTGAAAAATTATCAGATAGAAATTCATATCTGACTAAAGATTAGAAAAGTAACTTGAGAGACTATGGCTTAAATCAAATCTCTTATGATAAAAAATATTATATAGATGTTACAGAGTATATGTTAGACAAACTCACTTGATGTAAGCACATTCCATTTTGCTATAAATTTGTGTCCATTTTACATTTTGATATTATTTTATATTCTCTACTACTATTTTTTCTTTGTTATTTATTTTAAAGGCAAACAGTTTTAGTAAAATACAAATTTAATTTTTATTATTGACTATTGTTTTTTAATAGACAATTTTTCATTTAAAACTGTGCAAAAATTACCACTGCTCAACTATTTTATTCTTGTATAGAGAGTATTTTCTGATGTGCAATACTTTTTACCTTTGTAATGTATGTGTGAAATGCTTGTAAATATGCTTTTTCCAAACTTTTAAGCACCCTTTGACAATTTGTATATTTAAAGTGTATTTTTTGTCCTAAAGTTAGAATATGAAATACATAAGCTGTTATGAGTCATCTTGAAAAACTTTTTATTTCTTATAAATCTACTTTATAACCATTTATTAATATAATTGATGTTATATATTTTATTTCCTATGCGTAAACATATTAATGTAGATGAAAAAGCATTTTTATGAATTCATCTTTAATTTATACTATGTAATATATATATTTAATAAGTGTAAGAAAATGTAAGAATTATGTGCATGAGACACTAGAGATCTGCATGGGCCGGTCCCGGGGCTATTTTCTTTCACGGAATTCGGGCCGGGCCTAGTCACTACTCTTTACGGACCAGGCCTAACTTATTTTTTCTCCACACATCTGGGTACTGGTTTCATTCCTAATCTTCATGACCCAAAATTTTCATTCCTAGTTTTCACCCAGCCCGTATGAAAATCATTGTCTCGGCGTGGCCTAGCCCGTTCAAAGGTCAGTAAAATTAGGCTTGGCACAAATTTTTTGTCAAAAATGCATACATTTTTAAATTGCCATTATTCTACAATTAAACATTCACATTCATTCTTTTTAAAGAGTAGTAGATTTCTACACTTATTAAAATATAGTAAAACGTGTGAAAAAGAACCTGTCTATATTTTCTTTTCTTTTCTATGCAATTCAGTCTTAGATATTACTGTATAGCATTTTTCAGATATTTAACACTTCAATACATGGAATATGGATTAACAATATTAATGATAACTGAAACATTTACATACAAGAAATAGAGATTCATTAAAAAAATAAATATCGCACCCTGCGGCACTTCTATAAAAATGAAGATTTTAAACATGAAAAGAAAAGTTAAGATAAGTATTTTTGGCTTGAACTCCTCGTACGAGACAAACTTTTAACCAAATCAACGTTTTGTATCAGTAATCAGTGTTTTGTAGAAATTCATTCGGGCCGGGCACGGGCCGAACTTTTAACTTTTATACCGGGCCGGGCCAATAAATTTTTTCTACTGGCCGGGCCAGGCTCAGGCCAAACTTTTAACTTTTTTACCGGGCCGAGCCAATATTTTTTTTATACGGGCCGGGCCGAATTTTTTTTCCTCTGAGTCGGGCCAGGCCCGTGCCTGGAAATGTCAGCCCGTGCAGACCTCTATGAGACACTACACAGCTCTTTTCAGCACAGAAACAATGTATAATTTAAGTCAAAATACGAAATTTATGTTATTTATATGCAAAGTAGGTATAGTAACTAGATGCAACATTTTTTTTTTAAACACGAACACAGTAATTACAAACACAAAACAAAGACCGGCACAAAATAGCTCATAGCTCATCGGAAAGTAGGTGGAGCAACATATGCATCAAAATATTTCATACTTTTTATATTTTGTTCTAAATTATACAAAGATTATTTAAGACGTGTGTTGTAAAAATTAGAATGACTTGGGAGCTACCATTAAGCAACAAGTAAGCGAAAAATAATTTTTTATTGTTTTTTAAAGTTTCTTAATTTTGATATTTAGTGAAAAGTAATATTTTTTAGTTAGATGTTGTTTAAAAATATTCGTTGATGACTTCTGTTATTTGATTTGAAAGTGCTAACGTTAACATTTTTTCTTCTTTCTTAGAAGGTCTTTTTCTGTAAATTGTCTTTGCATAGATAGACCAAGATTTTGGCAAATGACAAATTTGTCCTTTTAAACATGCCATATATATAAGGATTTAATATTTCCCCTTTTAAAGGTTATATATTAATGAATGATGTTCATATGGAATATTAAATAAATATAACTAGTTATTTCTTAAAAAGAACATCGGGAAATATAATTGGGTTGCACAAGCTTGATTAAACATTAAAAGAAGTTTTAAAACTGGAATTATTAATTAATATTTGTATTTTTGATAACTTAAAAAGTATTCAAACAGAAAAATCTCTAGAAATTTCAAGATGACTCTTTTTCACAATCCTTGTTTTTCTATTTTTAATTCATTTAGATATAATGATAATCAGTCTTAATATTTGTGTTTTGGGGGCTTAGGAAAGATTTTGGTATTTAAAGCAGTTTTGTTGATTTTGGGCAATATTTTAATATGACTGCTTGCTTTTGGGGAAATTTGGGGCATTAAAAAAAATTATTTTTTGTTTATGTATATATATATATATATATTCGTTTATTTAATTTTTCTTTTTTATTTACATGTTTTTTAGGGTTTGGTTTAATGGTGGTGGATGTCTTTTGTATGTTGAATTTCTGATAATATACACAGTAATTACAAACACAAAACAAAGTAAAGACCGGCAAAGTTAATATAATATATTTTTGACTTTGATTAGACCAGAATCATTTATGTTATTTTTCTTACATCTTAATTTTTAGATTTATCTTATTTAAGTATGATATTAAATTTTAATATTGATTGGGTTGTAGCAATATTAGTAGATTTGATATTTTCTTTCTAAATTTGATTTTTCTTTCTTTATAGTAAGCATGGTGGCATTTAGATGCTATGATTTTTATCATACCTTTCTTCAAAAATGTAATCTGTGATAAGGAATAAAGATAGAAATTGAATTCATGTATATCTTTGTTTTTAAATAATGAAATATCATATGCTACTATTTCAAATACTTTTTTAGCCCTGATATGCTATTTCTTTCAGCCAGCAATTAAAGTGTTGTCTCTAAAAAATAATGTTACATTATATAAGCCAGCTGTAAAACAAAGCAGATGTATCATTGTATGGTTAAATATAACTAATCTCTACTGCAATTTTCTTTACTTCTAAGCATCGCACATTTTCAATTTTTCTACCATTGTATTGGGAAAAAAAGTTCTTTTAAATGCAATTTATTTTTTAGATATTAATTTTTTTGTAGTTTTTAATGCCATATGTTTAATGTTGGCAACTATGAAGTACTCCATTTCTGTAGAAAGTAAAGGAAAAACAGTAATTATATCTTTTTGTTACCATTTTCTCTTAACTGAAAAAATGTAATTAAAATATGTGCTATTTAAAAAATATATAAATGAAGGATTTCTGATAAAACATGGAGCTATTATAAACTATATTTAATTTTAAGTATCTATATTAATGTTACAAACAAATGAAAGGCCTATGAATCATTAGATAGCCGATTTTTTTTCTCAAGTTTCTTGAATGACAACATCGCTTTTTGCTAGATTTGTGTACTATTCAGTGATAGTGACGTCATCTGCATACTTTACTGCAGATGTTGTTTAAGATTGGATCTTAAATGTAGAATTCTTCAGCAGATCCGAATGACGCCATTTTATATAAAATAAAAGTGTGTGTTCTAAGTCGTAAAACTGAAATATGTTTTGTACTATCTATATTATACATTTTTTTTCCCCACTGGGAACAACACTAAATTCTGATAAAGCAGAATTCCTGTTTTCTAGTTTTATTTTTATCTTATATTATATGCTTGGAAAATCTTTTTCATGGAAAGAAACTAGATTTTAGGAGAAAGTTTTTGGCAAATAAATTTACCTATGGGTAAAAGCTGTGGGCAGAAAACTGATGTATGTAAAAAAAAATATAATTTTTTAAATGCACGTCACAATTGATTGTATTATATGTAACACTTATCCTAGATCTGAGAAAGAACAGGACACTTTATAAATAAGGGTCAAATACAGAGATGAAAGAAGACAAGCACAAATAGCATCCTTTTCTAACTGTGATTCTAGTTAACATCTTATTTTTAAACTTCTCACTGCTGCGAACTGATATATCCATTCACTAAGCTGTAGGTTTCACTGCAATAGAAGTATTGTTTAAATTAATATAACTGTGCAGATATAATCCACTTTTAAAGAAGTAGGAAATTGCTCGTCAAACATGGCAAATGAGGTGCGTTCGTACTATAACTAGTTTTATAATTATTTTTTGCACCCCATATTGTACTGAATGTATATTTTTTTGCGCTTCATAAGTGCATAGTCTGTAACATCATTAAAATGCATTTGCAATATTTTTTTCCTATTCCCCGTGATGTAACGGAAAACTTTTGACTGTCCCTGTAATTAAACTATACATCCGATTTTCATAACATTTGAAATGGCCCGACAAAACTTTGCAGCAATTATATATTTAAAATTTGAGACCATTCGGTAGGCTGTAACATCATTAAAATGCACTTGCAATAATTTTTTCTCATTGGCCGTAATGTAACGGAAAATTTTGACTGTCCCTGTAATTAAAGTACGCATCCGATTTTCATAAAATTGAAAATGGCTCGACAAAATTTTGCAACAATTATATCTTTAAAATTTCAGACCATTCGGAAGACTGTAACATCATTAAAATTCACTTGCAATAATTTTTCCCATTGGACGTAATGTAAAGAAAAACTTTTGAATGTCCCTGTCATTAAACTATAGATCCGATTTTCATAAAATTTGAAATGGCTCGACAAAATTTTGCAACAATCATATATTTAAAATTTCAGACCATTTGGTTGGGTAGTTTTTGCTCTGTTATATGCGGACGGACGGACGGACGGACTGAACGACGACTATAGGTGCTACGTATTTATATAATTACAAACGCACCTAAAAAGTAAGTTATGATTAATACTCTGAAGGCTTATATACCTATACATAATAAAAAAAAATTATATCATGTTAGCAAAAGAAATTTTTTTAGCAATAAAAAAAATTACAAAGAAAACAACATTACAATTTTGCCCTTTTGCTCCGCGGTCAGGGGGTTAAAACTCATCTCATACAAGTGTTATTGTGTGTGTGTGAATATGTATAATTTTATTAAAAGCACTTAATGCTTTATCCTCCTCAGTCCTCGCGTCACCTGTAGGAGACATTAAACTACACTCTTTAAATTATTTTATAAGCTTCTAGAAAATATTTCTTTATCTTTTCAAATGGATTGTAGCTTATCTTAAGGAGGCTGGTCACTCAGCTTCCTAATGCCCCTCCGTGATGTTAAGTCTATGGACTTCTGGTGCATTCGTATATTTAAAATATCTTCTCGGGAAATTCATATTTTTAGCATCTTTTTACTGTGTACTGTTCTTAAAGGATGTCTCTTTTTTTCTTAGTTTTCAAAACATTTCTAAAATGTGTGCTGAATTTAATATTTTAAGTGTTAAAAGCGGGTGAACTGTGAGTAAAATTTTAACACTTCCTATAAAATTAAGTCTATATTTTAGAAATATTTTGAGAACTAAGAAAAAAAAGAGACATCTTTTAGGAAGTGTACCCAAAAAAATAGAAGTTAAAAATATTAATTTCCCGAGGAGATATTTTAAATATACGAATGCATCAGATGACCATAGACTTTACATTAGTGAAGGGAAATCGGAAGCTGAGTGACCAGCCACCTTAAGCATTTGTTTTCCACCGAAATATATTTGGAGTTATTTTACAGACATTTGGAAATGGCTTTTGTGGTCATAAGTTATTTTGATCTCAGGACTGAAGAGAATAACGCATAAAAAAGCAGCTGATTCCCTGCAAAACTTGATATATTTCCTGTAATGATGATTTCAATAAAATATTTTTCCTGGCATAATTTTGACACATTTATGGACTCATTTTTAAATATTAAAGAATGACACTTCGAGGTATGACTTCTTTGGAGTCATTTAAGATCAAATAGTTTTTTCATTTTTCGATAAATAAATAACATCATGAGTTGTAAGTGATATTGGGCTGTTGTCTGGAAATTCAATTCAAAATGCCAAACTTTGACAGCATTTTATGAATAATTCTCTGCATAAAAAAAAAAAATAAATAAATAAAATAAATCCTATTCAATTTCTTTTATTGTTTCTGAATAAGAACACTTGCCAATCTCAATCTCATCCATTTACAAACATGAATTTAGGAATGTGTCAGAAAGTAGCCAGTTTGCAGTTGTGAACATCTTTAAATTTATTGCAGTTGTGAATGCAATATACATTAATATTGGGAAAAGCAGCTTGTATATTACATGCTTTTTTAAATCTTTAAGAACTATAACTGACAAGGTAATGCTGAACGTATCAGGGTAAATTTCTTTTATAAATAAATTAATAACTTTTAAAATACAAAGTGGATGATTAAGTAATAAGTATTTATCTTGCTGCAATGCCCAAATATATATTAATGTATTATCATATTTTGCAAGATTTATTATAGGTTTTCAAAATAATTCATTTATTATTAATGTAGCTATAAATGAAATTATTTTCTTGATTTACCCTTTTCTCTTATATTAACCAATATATTTAATTTTAAAGTGGGATATAAAAGAAGTATTAGTAAATGATATATGAAATGTCATAATATGTCTAGCATAAAAAAAAAAAAGAAAAGTCTTATTTTAAGAAAATATTTGAAATCTTAATGAGAAAACAGAATGTTTATTGCATATGTATTGAAATTAGCCTCATTGTTAATCTTATTTTTTAAACAAATCTAGTTTTCAGATTTAAAATCTATCATTTGATTTTATTGTTATTTTATGTATTATAATAAATATTGTTATGACAATCTTTAATTACATGCACAATTGTAAATAATGTTTTGATGTATTCATGCCAAATTCATCTTTATGGATTTAACAATTATTAAACTGTATGCAACTTTTTACACATGAAACAATGATATAAATCTTTTTTTGAAAGTTTAATTTTTCTATTTGCTGTATTACAGGTTCATACACAGAATAATACAACAGCATCATGTTATAACTGCATGTACACATGATGTGATGGTTAAAAAAAAAAAAAAAAAAAAAAAAAAAAAAAAAAAAAAACTTGATATAAAACTAGGAGTATTAAAAAAGTTAAATAATAATAATAATATCCTATAAGTAAATATTTAGTTTATCCCTAAAATGGCAATTGAAACACACAATACAATTTTTTGTTGCATATAGATAGCAGTCAACAAAAAAGACTGGCCCTAGTGCTCCACCAATTTCAGCCTCTTATTAGCCTATACTTATTAGCCCTCTTGATAGCATGGCAATTCAACAATTGGTAAAAACCAACCTATATTGATCACATTACAGCCAAAAGGGATGGAAATATCATGCCAATCTTTTTTGTTGTTGTGTATAGATAAAAACAGAGTTTTATGTACACTACGAAATAGTAATTTGTTCAAAATTTCAACTTAAGATAGTCAAAAACTGCCTATATTAACAAATACTGTCTGTTATTTATATATATATATATTGAGGGGTGGGAGAGGATTCACTTAAAATAATTAGGCAAGTTTATAAATAATTGCTTGGGGTAATTAATAATTTCTTTTCAATTCCAATATGAACCATTAAAAAATAGAAATTATGTTTAAAGATGATGAATTAAATATTCATTATTTCTTAAGATGAAAGCTACAATTTATCAAAAGAGTTTGTCATCTTTGAATTTTTTTCTTCCTTTTTTAAAAATATATTTGTTAAATTATGCTAGCTAAACAAATATTCCTAAAGACTTGAAAAATATATGTACCTGTTAATTGAAATCTTTAAATTGTTGCTAATTTCTACAAGTGTTATGCTTATTTGTTATATTAAACTGTAAAAAGCTTTATTTATTTTTATTTGCCTTTCCATATGCATTACTTATTGGCATATGTAGCACATTTTTTATCAATAAAATGATTTTATGTAAAACATATCTTCATATTTAATAAGTGTACAAAAATATTATTTCATAATTTTCGTCAGAAAGGTTGTACACTTTATCAAAGAAAGTAATTTGTGATGCCTGATGCAGCACCTACCATTTAGGTAGCCAGATTTCTACAAATCTGGCTTCCCAAAATATTGCAAAATTCTTGAATGTCATTTCTTCATTTTAGTTTCTGTTACTAAGTACAGAGTATTTCAAAAGTTCAAAAAAAAAAAAAAAAAAAAAAAACCATTGATTTTTTTTTTTTTTTTTTTTTTTTGAAGCTCTAGGGGTCAAAGAGGCTTTAAGTTTGCAGATTATTATTCACAGTATTAATGGATTTTGTGTGGATAAAAAAAAAAAAAAAAAAAATCTAGACAGTAGAGTACATTGCTGCAAAGAAAACAATGAGAAGTAATAAATGTATAATAGATATTTTTTCGGATCACAGTTGCAAATGTTCAATGTATCTATCATAACATTCCAATATTGAATATATTTGTGATATTACTTCTGATATAGTATAAAATAGCACATTAATAGGAATGGCTGCTACCACTGCCCTTCAATATGACATTTTTCAGTGCTGGTAAAAATTAGGGATTTCCTTTGTAAACAAATGATTTTAGCCTCAAAACAGACATCACATGGTGTATTTGATGTGATCGTAATTTTGTAAATTATATGCATACTACACTTCCATGGCATCACTTGCAACAGCGTCTTCGCCCTCTATTGCCGAAAGATTTTGAACTAATTTTTTTTTCATTCTATGAAAAATCCCCTATCTCAATGAATGCTAATCTGCAAGTCTCTCTGAATCACAGCTCTTTTTTTAACAGGTTTTCCTTTTGCTACAGACTTCTGAAATACTCAGGATATTAACGTAATATTTTATGAATCTTTAATTTTGTGCAAATTATTAATTTTGCTCAATCATTCAAATCTGCATAACCCAATTGAGAATGAAATTAATATTTTAAATTTATCTATTCTATTAAAATCAACACGTGTTTGTCACATTTGTCTGATTGTCTGAAGCTTGATGGCCTCCAAAATCACTTCCAGAACGGTACCTCTCAACTCCAAAAAATCCAGAAAGGACATACCATCCATTCATTAAGGAATGAGATTGCAATTAGCAGAGATATTAATTTAAAACATCCAGTAAATGCTAATGAATGAACTTTCATTCTATCAGAAATCTTTACTGTGTATGACCTGGAAAGTCTTCAGCTTTTCAAGCAGACGAATGAAAAAGTTTCCTTTTTCTGCAGTTTGAAACTGCTGTCCTCGTTTCCCAGATGGAAACACAAAAATAATAATTTATAATAATAAAGAAAGAAGTTTGTGTGTGTGTCGATGATGTTCTGAAGAGACCGCTGCACATAGAGCTGCAAAATTTGAGGAGAAGGTACCTCTATGTATGTAGTTTTGCACCTCAAAGCCGGATTTTGGATTTTATCTTTAATTTTTTATATGATTTTTTGCGTTCTTTAATGTTGTGAGGCGATTTTTACATATTAGTGAAAGAAACAGTTTCAGTCTTTTAACCCAATATACACTCATGTTTGTGAAAATTGCAACACCATAAAGGACTCATCAGAATTAAATGAAACTTGATACACAAATGACTGGTATTGGTACAAACAAATTATTATATTTTCAAAGCAAAAAAACAATATTAAGTGTCTGAAATCAGTATTTGGTGTAGCCACCATGCACTGCAATAAGTGCTGCTATACGGCATAGCATGGACTTGAACAAATTTTGAATCTCTGCCTGGAGAAAAGCATTCCTTATTGATAACCCCCTCCTCTCATGTTCATGAACTTAACTCATAAACTAGCAGAGTTTGGTTGTGAAAGTCTTAAAGTATTTTGATAATGAGCAGTTATTCATAGAGACATTCTTTATTAACAATACTAAAAAAAGGCACAATCTCCACACTTCACATATATCTAAACTTAACATTAATATTAAAAGAACTAAATATGTTTAACTAACATCTTGTACCAACAGCATCTTAAACTTTATACTATGTGCGTGCACAGTAAACATACCAGGATTGTTTTCTTAAAGTTAATCATTGCCTAAAAGAAACCAGTTCAAAAAGAAGATATAATTCGATCTTCGGCTAATGTCTTAAAAGCAATTAAACTTACTATTACTTTTGCATAAATTTAGCAATCTGATAAAATTGAAGTTGCCAAAAATCTCTGAAAAATAAAGAAACATCCGTGTGATTGGCCGAACATCAATCACATAATGATGTCAAACTAACAACTGTCATTTGATAGTCCTCTCAATATTTTTGTTATGACGTCATATCGTAGTTTTACAAGGACAAAGTTACCTTGGTTTCTCGTGCTGAAGTATACTCAAAATATAACTTCATTGATATGCAAGTGAAACTGGAAAAACTAAAATATTGCAAGTTTTTCTTTTTTTCCCCTTTTTACATTGAAAGCTAAATGCTTTAAATGCCAACACTTATTGTTTGCATGCATACCCAAAGTTCAGAAGCTGTAGGACGAGGATCACGAGTGAGATGCTGATCAACGAAATCCCACACATTTTCAATAGCCAATATCCAGCCCATATTTCAATATCCAGTGAACATGCAGGCCACAGAAGAAGCTATATGCTTTCTGCTGACAAGAAGTCTTGAACATTCCTTGCAACATGTGGGTGTGCATTATCTTATTGAAAGATAGCTCCAGGAATGCCTTGAAGGAAAGGAACAACTTTGGGCTCCAGCAGTTCACTGATGCACCTGTTGTTGCTCAGAATATCCAAAATTCATAGTGGCTGGGATTGTCCATGATATGCAATTGCACCCCAAAACCCTACTCCGGGTGTTCGTCCTCTATGATGTTCGATAATGTATACCGGCAGGTGGCATTCACCAGCTTAAAGTCTAACACAAATGTGACCATTATGGTATCACAAATTAAAGCGCAATTCGTCAGAAAAGACCACATGTTGCCAACTTGCATGCCAGTCCCTATCTTCATGAGCCCATTGCAGCCGCAGAGGTTGTTGGTTTTGAGTTAGGGAGATCCTGTATAAAGTAGTTCTTACACACAGTCCACGATGCAACAGACATCGACAAATTGACGAAGCACACACTGATACACCTGTAACAGTTGATCAATGTGCTGTCAACTGTCTAGATGACGCTGTATGGTTCGTCAGTGCCATACGAACCATGTGTCTATTATTGCACGTTGACGTCACCGTTCGGGGTCTACTTCCATATTTCCGAGTTGTCCGATCCTCATTGGTCTACTGCTTCCAAACTCTTGCACACGAGTTGCTATTGCATCCTTCTTCACGAAGGCCAATAATTCTCCCCCATTCAAACTCCGTCAGTTGTTGAATTGTCGCCCTGTTTCGTTGAAGAGGCATAGTTACGTCTCACCTAATGTTTACCACTAGCAGATAACCATAGACAAATTTCAAGAATCTGCAAAAGTCCTCTATTTATACAATTTCAGCAACAGTCCAAAGCGCGGTGCTCAGCCCAAGCATATGTGGTGACTGTGAAATTGGAATCTTTTGCATAACACACTATACTTTGCATTCTCTGAAATTTCTAGCTCAATCACATCATTCCTTCATGATGTTGAAATTTTCACAAACATGAGTGTAGTAAATTTTGTTCTCATTTCAATAAAGTTTATTTATGATTCATACTTCGATTTTTTAATTTTTAGCAAATTTTTTAATACGATTTTTTTTTTTTTTTTTTTTTTGTGTTTTTGCATTTTTCGACATTTGTTTCAAATCACCATTTTGTTTCCTGATTGGAAAGCATTTAATGAGAGTGGTGAATAACTTTTGCGCATTTAGCACAGCAGAGCATCTGAACATTTATTTTGAAACACCTCAACACTAATTTTTCTAATTATTTGTTAATTTTTTTTTTTTTTTTAATCTTATTGAATTTAGTAATTCAATACTACATCTTAGAATTTGTAAAATATGAAGACAAATTTTATTAGATGTTGGGCTTGAGACAAATCTTTAGAAATCCAGTCTATGCCCCATCCCAAAGGTATGAGAGAAATTACGGCCAAAAGTGACTATGCATGATCTCATGGATATGAAAATCTTCTGTATTTCATCAGATTTCTACTATTTTGAAAATTTTATCTCAATTCCTCCTTTCCCAATTTTGTGCTTTGCTCTTTCAACACATATCATAATCTTTAAAACTCTTTGATGTTTTTTAAATTTTCTGCTTATTTATTATGTTTTTATAAAAAAAAAAAAAAAAAATCTAAATTTTCAAATTCGCTCTTTGCTTTCCTCCTCATCACACAAAGTTTAAAATCTTTAAAACTCTTTACTTTTTCCTGTCCTATAATTAAAATAATTATTTTCATTAACAATATTCTTTTATTTTCATGTTAATTATTCAAAATAGTAAGTTTAATCATATAATGGTTTATTTTTATGAAAGTCTGTCTCTTTTTACATTTATTAGAAAATGAAACTTTGTTTGAAAACATTGTATGGGAAAGTTGTAGGAAAATGAACTGAAAATGCCAGAAAAAACATAAAAAATTAAATGCCATGATCTATCACATAAGATCATTAAAAGAAAAAATCTGTTTCATTAGTATGTAAAACATTTTTACAATTGTGAAATGCTATAGTGTGATTAGTACTTTTTAGCGATAGTAAAATGTCTTATGAAAGGAAAATGGGTTATTATACATATTCTTCTATGGAATATATAAAAACTAGTATATAACCCCGTCAAGAATGACGGAATGTTGATCTGTGTTTCAGTTTCGTAAGACTTCACACAAACAGAATGAAGATTTCATTTATTGAGGTTTTTGTATTGTCGAAAAGTACATTTAAAAAATGACAAATGATTTCTACAAATACAAATGATGAGGATATTTTTTACTCAATACTAAATTTCTGAAATAGCTCAACAATTGGACAAAGCAAACCGCAGTTATTATTGCAACAATAATAATAATTAGCAAAGTGATACACAATTTCTGAAGATATCGCAAAACATTAAAATTAAATATTCAATGTGTTATATATATTTTTTTATAATAATGAATGAATTTCAGTAATGAATGGCTCAATAAACCACTTCCCATCACAGGTGGATCAAGCACAGAGTTAAGAGATAGAGATATTATATTACAACTCTGATCACAGCAGCGGTTTTACTCATCTATGAAGCTTTACGTATTGTTTCTAAATATGGATTTGGCACCATTTATCGTCAATTAATATAAACAAAAAAACTTTTTGTTAAAGTTGTAGGTTTTTTTTTTTTTTTTTTTTTTTTTAATTAGACAGGACGTATTGATTTCATTCAAGAAAATTTTTTTTAAGTTTCAGCTATGTAACTTTAAAATTTTATTCGGTATAAATAAAATCAAAAATTATCAATTATCATTATTTCTTTCATAAAATTTTAATTTAATTTTATCAAATTTTAAGAGCTTAGCTTATATCCACTTGAAATTAGCTTGCATTGTAAGTAAAATTTATATTTTATATCAAATGTAATTAAAATGGGTACTACTTATTTATCTCATTGACCAAATTATATAAATCGGCAAACCACTCGCCAAATTATACAAATTGACATAATTTTTATTTTAAATAATGAAAAAACAAATAAATTAGTATAACATTAATAAAAATACAAATAAAACGTCAAAATAAAAATAACTTGATGACGTAAATACATGTAACTTGCTTCAAGTCAAGGGGAATGTGGCATTTACGTTCAATTATTAGCATTTAATCTTATAGTTTGGTGATAGATTGTTGGTCGACGGTATAACCAAGTAGTACTTTAAAATGTAAGGAATATACAGTAACATGTTATGTACTACATATTAATTATATTAATACAGATAAAATTTCAATTTTTAACATAACATTTGAACATAACTTTGGACTGAAAACAAAATTGTAATTTAATTAGGGAAAAATTTTCAGCCATACTAATGCAATCATGATAATATCTGATATTTTAATTGGATCTAAGGAGGAAAAAAAAAAAAAAAAACTTTATTTATAATGCAAACAAATTTTTTTTTTAATTTAAGCGAATAAATGTTAAACTCTTAAAAATTAATTAAATTAAATTAAAATTCTGTCAAAGAAATTATAATAATAGCAATATTCATTTCTATTGCATGAAATTACTCATATTATATTACATTCATATTATTATATGATAATATAATTATTCATCATATTATCATATTATTTACATTGAATGAAATTTTTGAATTATATAAACGAAGTTTTTAAAACTTGAGCTCAAATTTCCTTCATTTATATTGATTGCCCATAGATGGCACCAAAAGTCTTGTTAACTCCATTTTTCACAAAATCATGAGTTGATATGAAAGAGTGAAAACACATTTCAAAATATTCAGGAGCTTTAATATGATTTTGCAAATATTTTAAGAGCAGAATCAGATTTTATTTTTTTTTAAATGAAATGCTGTAAGAGTCATTCATTTGTTTCTACATTTGGAATTTGTAGTTCTAAATGGCAACAATCTTTGTTTATATCTATCTGGTATCTGTTGTTTATAATACACTATATGGCCAAAGGTGAGCGGTCACTTGCGATTTTAGACGTTTTGTTATATATCTAGAAAAATACATGAGGAATTAACCTGAAATTGCAGGTGTGTATACAGTATAGTATAGGTCATATATTTTCGTGAAGATTTTCCCCCAAAACCCCATAGGGGGCCATCAACAAATTGAAAAAGAATGAATATCTTTTGGATAACCCTGTAAAAACTAATAAAAAAAGCGTTCAAATTCGAGATTATTAATAAGTGGCTTATTGTAATATACTGTGTTTATTTTTATGAGGATAGCACGTATACTCATAGAGAAATTATGGTTTTTATAAAAACAGTCCCAAATTTCACCAAGTTTTTTGCTTATAATTTGCAGAGTTCTTAATATAAAAAAGTTCTTATCAGAAAATATGAAAAACAACATTGTACACAACACTCTGAGATACAACACTCATGATTTTGAGACTTTCACAAAAGCTGCTCTATATACTTAGCTAATACATTATGCATATAATATTTTGATTGCATTCGTGTATGCACAGTGAAACATTTTTTAGTAAATCTGCTCATTTTTCATCCAATTATTATTTAATTCTGATTGCAGAGTGTTGTGTATAATGTTGCTTTTTATATTTTCTGACAAGAACTTTTTTTATATTAAGAACTCTGCAAATTATAAGCAAAAAACTTGGTGAAATTTGGGACTGTTTTTATAAAAACCTTAATTTCTCTACGAGTATACATGCTATCCTCATAAAAATGAACCCAGTATATTACAATAAGCCACTTATTAATAATCTCCACTTTGAACGCTTTTGCTACATTAGTTTTTACAGGGTTATCCAAAAGATATTCATTCTTTTTCAATTTGTTGACAGTCCCCTATGGGGTTTCGGGAAAAAATCTTCGCGGAAATATATGACCTAAACTATACTATACTGTTTACACACCTGCAGTTTCAGGTTAATTGCTCGTGTATAGATATTTAACAAAACATCTAAAATCGCAAGTAACTGGTCACCTTTGGCCATATAGTGTAACTGGCTAACTGTCATTTCTAATTTAGAACATTATAATTGGATAGTTTTTGAAGGTTTTAGAGAAAATAAAGAATAGGTGTGATACAAAGCAGATTATGTGCATATTTCCATTAGTTGAACAATCAGCAAACTTACAGTCTCTTGAATACTTAATGTCTAACATGGCCGTGATATGTCGCTTTTCTCGAGGATGATTATGAGTGATAAGGAATCATCACCTTAGCATGTTATATAAATAGATATTTTAAAACATAATTTAGAGCTTTTAACTAAACTGGCACTACTTCATTTTATTTTAAGGATTTTGAAGATCCTGTAAAGTAATTGGTGATGTGTATCATTTCAATAGTTTTAGTAGAAATTGGGGATAGTTAAATTTCAAGTAATTTTTTATGCAAAATTATTTATCTAAATAATTGAAGACCTGGGTGGAAGAAGATGTTATGTAACAACAATTAGAATTCAAGAAAATTGAAGTGAAAGTTTTTTATTGTAATTTAGTTATTTATTCAATTCCTTCTTAGTAGCATATGTTTGAATGTTAATAGTTGATACTAAACTCTCCTAGAAAAGAATATTAACATTTAAATATTAGAAATTATTTCACCATTCAAATTATTAAATATTAAAAGATACTGTCTCATATCTTCAATACTAAGTAGAATTTTAGTTTTACTATATCATACTTGCCAACATTCAACTAAACTTCCGTAAAATGCGAGTTAAATTGACCCAGGTTATACCCGTTACTAACCAGAAAATTTATTTGATGTATCATTCTACATTTAAAATCATGTTTCTCTATGAAATCTATTTGAATTAATTTCTTTAGTAAATTTCTGGTTCGAAACGTGTTTAACCTGGGTCAATTTAACTCGCATTTTACGGAAGTTTAAGGGAAAGTTGGCGAGTATGCAATATGATATAATACCTCATAATACTTTCATCCATAAAATAAAACAATTTTTTAGAAAATGTATCATAACATGTTCTTCCACTAAGCTCTCCAATTGTGTAAGGTCCGTATAAGAAAAATTATTTTCATATAAAATTTAACAAATTCAATTGCTTAGACAGAGAGTTCGGGAAAATGCCTTTTCCAAACAACTTATTGTAAATGACAGATTTCATTTCCCTTTACTTAAAAATATATGTGGATGTGGCTTGTGGTTCCCAAAACATTCTAAACCACATCCTGACTGCAGTAAGAGGTGCAGCTAAAATCCCATGAGAACTGACAGAGTGGACAAATTCTAAAAGACAATAAACCTGATGAGTTAGTAGTTCTGAACCACAGCCTGAGAGCTAAGGTTCGATGTAACGTTAGAGTTGTGCTGCGAGCTGACTTGGTAAGACGTACCAGTCAGACTGCCAAGAGCGTGTCGGAGTATCTTAAAAGCGGTTAGGCTGCCGTAAGAAATCCCCCCTCATCCTCCTAAACCTTGTACATAGTTACTGTGATCTGTAAATAGAATTCATGCTTTAATCAAGACATTAAACCCTGATTATTTCTATACTAGCGAGTGTTTAATCAGAAGCATTCATCACCAAAGTTCAGCTACAGTCAATTCCATATATATGTATATGATTTTTAATAAATCACAACATATTTAGGCATAGATTATCTCTATTATACTAAATGAGTTTGTGAAATTTACTGAGTGAGTTTGGTGGTGTATGTGAGGGTTGCTGAGTTAACTTAAATCCTTGGTGTGACTAGAGATGGGAACGCTTGGAAAAAACCCGGAAAAGTTGGAAAAAAAACGGTTTTTTCTGAAGGGCTATTTTTTAATTTTTCCAAATTGGAAAAATTGAAATTTCATTTATAAAGTAATGTAGTCAAAATTTTATAATTCCTACATTCTGATACTTTTATTTATACTTTTTTCATGTTTAGTGTCCCTCATGAAAACCTAAACATGGAAAATCTTATCTATAAGCAGGGATCTCTTTACAAAGAACTTCAGTCTCTTAAGGGTGTTCTTAATTGCTCTCATATTCTGTGTTCTTATCTGCTCAACAAGAGCGAAACGTTTTGATACATTTACAAATTCATTTTTAACAGATATAAAATTGGAAAACCTGACCATGGAAGTGATTTGGAATCGACCTGTGTTTTCCATTTTTTTATCAATAAATTACTTATTGAGTTATAGGCAATTTTGATCATGTGACAAACATGTTTTTCACCCATTCTTGACCGGGTATTCTTCTTTCACGTTGAAATCCGGTTCAAAATGACCACTTTGACACTATTTTCTGAAAGATCTATTGAGTTTGCAAAAAAAAAAACAGCTTGATTACATAGTTTTTGAACAACACCACTCGCTAGTTTCATGCATTTCCGAACAAAAATAAATTAAAACTTATGTCACAAAGTTGCCCTTTTGGATTTGAGAACAGCCTTAAAGGATCCTTCACAGTTTTTTCTCCTTAAAACATATGACCTTTAACGAAATTCTTTCTCTTAAAAATAGGCATTTCAGAATTTTTTTACAATCTCCAAACTAAATTCCTCACAATTTAGAATTAAAAAAAAACTTGTATAATAACTGCAATAACCAATGAATCTATTATCTAGCTGTTTATATGTACAAAGGACAATCTCAATAATGTCTAAATAAGAACTTAAATATCACAAATTTGCAAAATTCCAATTACATTTTTTTACATTTCATTCACATTTTTTACAAGTTCACAAGTTTTTATAAAAGTTCCCAATTTCGCAAAAACATGATCCTGTGAAAGAAAATCCAAGCAAATCCCTGGTAAGATAATTAAATGCAACTTCTCTCGTTAAAAATGAAAATTCATGTGCAAAAGTATTTCAATATTATACCAACAAATGAAAATGGTAAAATGGAAAATTTAATGTAAAATTTGAAACATGCATTTATTTTTTATTCGCATGGCTGTAATTTTTCACTATTGTTAAAAAAATTTCTTTTGATAATAACACGTAGTTGAAATTATGTATCATTTTTTTTTCTTTTTTGAAATATAGATTCTTAGATTTGTCTAAATGTATTTTCAAAAATATAAATCCATACAAACTTTGCAAAGAAAATGTAAGCAAATCTCTGTGAAAAATCTAGTTGGAAACAATTTTTAAACATATGGAAAAATCCAACTGTTTTAAAAGTTTCATTTAAAAAAAAAGTACTGCTTTCAATATTAAGAATCTAAATCATACTAAAACATAGTTTGGGTTTAGTCTGGAAAGCTGTACCAAAACAACATATACAGGAAATGAAAATTATAACTGTAAGGGGGGGGGGGGGGGGGAGTAATATTTTAAAATAATACCAATTTTTAAACAACGGAAGATTTGAAAATGATAATAGTATTTATAATCATACCAGAACTACTATAATTTGTTTCTTTTACACTGGCATCCTTTATATATTTGAACATCCGCGGGCTGAAATCGCAGAGATAACCTTTATAGGAGTTTCTCAGTTTCGGCACACGGTAAAGCAAGCTGGTGTGGAATCCCCCTCATTAGTTTCCGAGCGCAGGCTCTTCCTATGAAGTGTCCCGCGACTAGGATTCGATGATGTGACGGTGGCTCTGCATCAGGTCGAACCTGTTCCGACCCCTCTTTAGAGTTATATTGGGCCAGGTTGCTTAGTCAGCGTTCGGACGTTGGTAGTATAACGTTCGGGGGGCCATCATTGACTCACGTAGTGTGAGTCCGTGGTTCCCCGATTTGTGCAATGCTCCAGAGGAGACTAAAGCGGGACAATCCTGCTTGGGATGCCCTACTTAATGAGACATTTCGGTGCAGGTTAGAATCACTAGCTTTTTTAATTAGCTCTATTGATATAATTAAAAAAGTGCTACTGAAAAATCATTTTAACTGACACATGATATATTACAAACACTGATGTTAAATTAAGCAAGAAAAGCTATTGTCAGAATTCTGAGACTGAAAGAATAAACTTTTAAAAGCTGGCTTTTTTTTCTCTCTCTCTTTTTTTTTTTAAGAACATATTCACATGTAAAGGGAAAATTATTTTTTTTTATTGTGCATAAATATTGAAAAAGTTTATTATTGTATACTTTTTAAGAAAATATAACTTATTTTTGAGAAAAATTTATAGGAAATCAATTTTTCCAGAAAAAAAACTGGAAAAAAATGGTTTTTTCCGCCACTTCAACTTTTCCGGAAAATTTACATCTCTAGGTGTGACTATAATATTACTACCTATACCAAATATAACACTAAACTGAAGTAAACATAGCTTATCTCCATTACCTACAGAAACCTGCGGCACTTCACATTCATTTGGCAGCTGGATTGTGATGTTTTAAACACATTCACTTAGGATTTGATGTCAAACCCAATCACCAATCACAGAGAAAAAAAGTGTTGAGTTCTTGCGAAAGATGGGTTGGTTGGCTGGTTCTATTTTACACAATAATGGACAGTGAAAATAATGGAATTTTTAGATATAGCAGAAAACTGGGAAACTTGGCAAGTCTGTTGTTATAATTTAACACACAATGAAATAGCTAGAATGGAAATTTTTCTTCTATTACTTTTTGCATTATTTAGAAATTTATCTTTAAAAATAACCAAAATATATTAATTAACTAACAGTGTTCAATTGAAAACCATTGTTCTTAAATCTTACAGCCCAACTTTAAAAAAACAAAATCTCTTGTTCCATTTTTGCATTTTTTTAAAATACATTCAGAAGCAATATGCCAATAGTGAGTGAATAATTTTATTTTATACATTATTTAAGGAATTAAAAAAAATGAGGAAAGTAGATACTTCAGAGGTTTTGTAATAATTACTTTACTGCTACAGATCCTTAAATTTTTAAAATAAGAATCTTAAAAAAGCATTTTGTAGTGTTGCTGCCATTGTTATGATATCACTGTATCTACCCACTCACAATAAAGAAACAGTCCGTTTAAAAGTTATCGACTTTATTTTCAAGGTTATACTTGCACAGAGAAACTGTAGATTGTGAAGCATATTTTATTCAAAATTATTCAATAAATATGTAGAATGCATGGGAATAGCATTACTGCCCAACTGAAAATTCATTTTCAGCAAATTGTAATGCAAAATTTAGTATGTACCAAAACTAGTCTCGAATCTTGTAGGGATAAATCGGTAGAAAAACCTGGTAGTTTTAGCAATTGATAAAACTAAAATAGTTTATTTTCATGAAGTTGTTCTATATGAATTTAACTTAACAGTGTGATTTTCATTAATGCACATCACTCAGACAGGCTGTTTCACAAAAGAATAGCAACCTACCCAGGTCTTAATTTCTAGCAAAAAAAGTGCCGGAGCCCTAATATTCTGCAGTACTAAAACCGTAGAGTACCCCCCCTCCCCCCGACCTCACTTCAATCCGCATACTTATAGTTCATACATTATTTGCAAAATTTAAAACATCTTTTTTTTTTTTTTCTTTAGTAAAAAATTTTAAATATATCTATCTGCATATACTTAACTGTCAACTATTCCACTTTTTAGTTTACTACTCCTTCCAAATAGAAATATTTGCCTGATTTTAATGCTAATTAATCGCAGAATTCTGCAATTATATGAGGTAATGATTATGATTCGGAAGTAGTTTTAACACACACACACAAAAAGATTCGATACTTTTATAGAAAAAGCGAAACACTGCTCGATTGTTTTCTATAAGAATAGCAAACAATACATGGCAATTTATATCTACAAGGGAAATGTTTGAATGTAAGACAATTTGAGCTTGAGCCCGCTCACGCCCAAAGACTGATATAAAAATTGAGTTCATTTCCTACATGTAGGACACAGACACATTTAGTCACACAGGTACAAGTGTTTTGATAGAAAATAATGGAAAAACTCGCAGATGGAAGGGAAAGAAAAGGATAATTTAGGTTTCGGTTTTTCGGGAGCGGTATAACATGGCGCTCCGGAGCCCTCTATTTATGAGCTCCGGTGAATTCCGACAAATATTAAAATATTTACCAAAAACAGAGAAGTACCGGAGCTGAGCTCCGGTGCAAATTAAGCCCTGAACCTACCTACAAATTAGTTATAACAAAGGGTGAAAGAATTGGTCTAATTATTCTGTACTTACTACCATAAATGAAATTTTGGCCATACCAGTATTACCACATGTATACATATTCTAAAGTATCGAAATCAAAATGGCTTTGACCTATTCAAATTTTTATATTCTTTAATGTAAACACTGAAATCTATAATTTTTTTTTAACGCAATATTTACCATAAGGACAATGTGTGCAAGGAGCTATGAATAAAAACTAGTAAAACATATTTTCAGACAAATAATTTTTTACAAATTAAACTACGGAAATTAAAAATAAAGTACTTTATTTTTTAAACATGACATAATAAAAATATCTTTTACATATATTGACAAAATACAACATAAACACAGAGATACTTAAACATAATAATTTGCTTTAGATAATCAAAACAATAGTGTACAGCCGTGGAAAAAAAAGTAAACACCCCCTGCTAACTCCTTAACAAATTATCGTAGACGAAAGTTACTGGTACCGAACGATTGGAAATAAAGTCTACTTTTAAATGACATATATATAAAATTTGCTTAGGGGGCTATCTACATATTAAAACGAATCCAAACTTCATTTTTTTCAATGGCAATACCCAATTTTAACGAGATATTTCAAATCTTTGGTTCAAACTATGCCTAGACACTGAATTTCAAGTCATTTGAATGATAAGTTTTTGAATAATAAACATTCAAAATTTAGTGCTTCTAATGTTGAATTACATTTTCATATTTTTGTTTATAACTTCTGAAATTATGATCCTATTGTTCTAATTTTTTGTGTAGCGATAATAGTAATATACCCAAACATAAATACGTTGAATTTGCATTTTTTATAATTTTCTGATATTAATTATCAGTTATGAAATTAATATTCGAAAAAGATTATGAATTGCAACCCACAATTTTTTTGATGGAATCAGATTTATTAAGTCTTGCTTTATAAAAATCCAAAATTTCACATTTTTCTTCCAAGTAGTTTTCAAATTATGCTTAAAAAACGGCAAAATGATGGTTTAAGTAATGATAGTTAATGATAGAAGTGACTAAATATTTTGAAATTTCTTATGCTATCCTGTAATCTAACAGGCTTAATTGACTGCATAAGGTGCCTTGATCAAGAAGGGGGCTCTCTCGATCGAGTACCGAACTTCAATTTGGATACAGCCCTTAAAATACGCTTATTTTAAAATAATTAATTTCTCGGAAACTTATGGTACGAATTGCATAAAAAATTGTTTTTAGACTAATTGAAGGGTGTAGAGTTCTTTTATGCTGTCAGAATTGGGTACTGCTATTGAAAAAAACAAAGTTATGGTTCGTTTTAATATGTAAATGGCCCCCTAAGCAAGTTTTATATACATCATTTAAAAGTAGACTTTGTCTCCAATCATTCGGTACCAGTAACTTTCGTCTACGATAATTTGTTGAGGAGTTAGCGAGGGATGTTTACTTTTTTTTTTTTCCACGACTGTACATTTTTTTCTTTTAAATAAAATTTTATTTCCATTTCAAAACATTATGGGCAGAGCATCAATAGAAATGTTTATCATACAAAACAGTTATTGCACATTTGAAAGATGCTGTGCATACATAACATTATCACTTTAGGGGAGGAAAGTATGGCACTTTGATATTGTAAGGCGTCTCTAAGCAGAGGAGGGTGGCAGGGTTATTTTTTATATTGTTATAATTTTTTATTCATCCAATTAAAATATATATATACAAAGTTATTATTAAAACCATTAAATGATTATAAAATTATTTCATTCCAAAATATGGAATACCCCAATGTTTGACATCCCTATTCTTCTGCCATATAATCTACTGTTGGAGAAACCGGGTGGGAAGTATGTTTGAATTGATGATATTTTGTGTGTTTACTAGTAACGAAACGTGAAAGAATGTTGTCCACCTATTTTGTTGATAAAGAGTTCTGCTTGCCTCCTTCCCATGCAAGAAAACAATATTACTTGTAACAAAATATTATAAATACTTTTAAATAATAACTATAGCTTTTAAATGTTATTCAATATAAAATTATTTCATATATAACAGTAATATTTCATTGACTTATTTGAATCAGTAAAGTATACAAATAATAAACGTATAACCATATCTGTATATCACTGCAAACATATAAAAAAAAAAAATCCCTGCCGGCCTGGCCTACAGGCGGAGGTAGATTTCAAAATTAAGTATACTACTTTCACCAACAAAAACTAAATCATGATTAGAGATAAACCCACTTTAACAATTTTATCTGGCCACTTCTGACGAGTGTTTATTTCATTTTTATATAATAGCTGGTTTTATCCGAATCATGTTAAGGCACTATTAAAAAAAAAATACTTTTCTCATGCTCAACAACCCGAAATTTTCTGATACATTTTCAGATTCATTTTTAATAGAAAAAATATTAAATTTGCTGACATGATTTTTGAAGAGATTTATAAGCGACCTGAGTTTTTATTTTCCATTCAATTAATTAAAACTTCATTTATAAACAATTATTTTCTCAGTAGGACAATATTTTTCGTTTCTAATACAATCGCTTCGGGAAATTCTGTTCAAAATGCCCACTTTGACATCATTTTTTGAAATTATTCTGTCTCTATCAAAAAATCTATCATTACGGTACATTATATAGTTTCTGAATAATAGAATCTACCAATTGGATGCATTTCAGAGCAAAAATGAATTTAAAAATGAGTAAGAAAATAAGCAGTTTGGATTTGATTACACCCTTAATAAGATGATTTTTTTTCTTCAACCACTATGTATTTTTAATTTCTTTTTGCTGTAAGAATTGGTCCTATCAAAAACTTGTCCATATAAATGTTGTAGATAATATTAAGAAATTATATGAAAAATTCATGGGGATTTTATATCTTGTGAATTGGCGGAGTTATGGATTTTTTTCTTCTTCAACCCCCCCCCCCCCCTTTTTTTTTTTTTTTTTTTCAGTATGAATTGATCTTATCGAAAACTTGTGAATATAAAAGTTGTAGATAATATTAAGGAGATTTATAATAAAATTAATTGGATTTGATATCTTGAGATTTGACGAAGTTAGGAATTTTTTTTCCCCAAAACCCTATTTTTTGTGCCCCTTGAGCCCATTTTTAATTTTATCAAAAATCTGTGATACATAAATTTTTGGCCCTATTTTTAGAAGTAATAAAAACTGTAAACTGATTTGATATGTACCAAAATTAAGAAGTTATGGAGTTTTTTCGGTTTTCACAAAACCCCTCCCTATTTCCATTCCTTTGGTCTGATTTTGCCCATTAACGAACTTGACCGAGATTTTATGCCCCTTGATTTTATGTATCAGTTTGGAAGAGATTTGTGCAGAATTGTGGAAAATATCGTGTCCAGAAGAAAGTGATATATATATAGATAGACAGATAAAATTTTTTTACTGAGGGTGGTTTTGGGTTCTTGGGGTCATGATCGGTATAGATCTGCAAAAATTTTTCAAAAATTCCAACATAGGGAAGAATTTAATAGGTAGTATTTCATACGAAATCTACCTAAAAGAAAAAACTTGTAAAAATATAAAGAATTTTAAGACATTGATAATGATTACGTTATAGGGGGTGCAAAATTATCAAAAAGTTGATAATGTTATATATGGACAGTGCCAAAATAAATATGATAAATAAGTTATTGTGTGTGAGTAATTGCACATAAAAACGAAAATTTACACGAGACACTTACTATCTGGTAAACCATTAAAATTATCTTTAATTCTTATTTTTTGACAAATGTGGCTTATAAGAAAATCTTTTGCACATATTTTCAAATAGACTCCCTCAAATCTGCACATCTTGAAGCCAGAGGTTGTGGGATTTTAGAATTTGCAGATTTCTGGTCACTGCTTTGTTTAAATTTTTTAAATAGCAATTTGAATGTAGTAAAAGCATTGAAAATTATATGAATCCTTACAATAAGTAAAATATTAAAATAATTGAAGTAAATTATCAATATAATTAAGTAAAATAATAAAAATTTAAAAAACATTATAAAGGTCAAGTAAATGATAATTTAAGATGCAATACTAAATATGCATAATAATAATGAAATATCAAACTTTCTTCTTTCATTCAGCCATATTAACCAGAATTACATATGAAATAACAAAAGAATCAAAATCATTACAGATTAAAATTTAAATTAAATACTGTTGCAAAAAGTAAACAAACAATATGGTTGCAACAGTTACAGTTGCAGGTATGGTGCAGAAGCTGCTGTTGTGCTGTATTTTTATCTTAGATACGAAAATTACTTGCATCAGAATCATAAAATAACGTTTTATTTCATGTTTATACATGTAAGTTGTATATGTTATGTATGTTATATATGTTATATGTTATATAAGTTGTATATGTTATGTATATGTTTATACATATACATATAAATGAAAAAAATGGATTAATTAAAAATTGTCTTGGTAAAAAGAAAGCAATCGCCACTGATATTAGCTCCACCTTGAAATTTTTTAGAGAAAATTAATGTTTTCTTCACGAGAAAGCTTGAGTTTGGCCATGTTAACCATAATTATTGTCGGAGCGCAGCTCCAGCTTCCCTGCAAAAATTACATTTTTGTGAGTGTCTAAAATATTTGTCGCACCGACACAAAAAATGAAATGGACATCGGTAATGCCAAAATCTCGGCACGTATTCAAAATCAAAAGTATTCGTCAACCTTAACAGCCTGAAATGTCAGTTCAAACTTTTCCAATAGAGATAACATTACGATTGTTAATATGTGTATATTTATTAAAAAACAAGGCCTTTTTTTAGTCATCTGCCATGAGCTTTCTACTGAACCAATTTCGCTAATTATTTTTTTAAATGAAAGATGTTTATCTGCAGTTGTGCCCACATTAGCTAATTTTAAAAAAAATTCCTATTTTTATAATTTTAATTTAATTTTAAAAGTTCTTTATAAAATTTCTTCAAAATGGTCGCAATCAGATTACTTCCATTGTTGCAGAAAAATAATCGGTTTTATTGATAAAATCTTTTATGATGCCATTTTCTCATTACTATTAGAAGTAACTCAAAAAAAATGTGAACAGAAAATGACATCCCGCTTTAAAAAACACGCACTTTCTTTATAAAGCTGTTACATTTGAATACTTTTTCATTCCAGCAATATTGAGTTTGAGATGCTAGGCGAAATGCTTCAGTCAGTAAAAATGAAGTCATATTAAAGAAAAAGATCATTTTCTTTTATAAAAAAATATATATATTTTTTACCACAAACGTGTTTAAAAGACATGAATTTCTGGAATTCTAAGTCACCAGTACTGGGATTAGAGTCAAACATGAGAATGTTCTTATGTCAAGTTGTTGCGTCTGTAACTGATAAAAGTGACTTCAAATTTGTAAATATATTAATAACTTATTGCAAGTTAAAATATATTTAAATGGTGGATACGTGTATGCAAATTTTAATAACATGGAAATGACGTTAGGTTTAGATTTGACAGGACAAAAAATGACTCGAAAATTTAACCATGTTCGAAGCGCAAATTTAATCATTTGGTATCGGTCCCAATTACAGAACGTTACTCTTTTTTTTTTTTTTTTTTTTCTCCAGAAGTGAATGGGTTGCATGTTGAAACTTAAATGCGTGTAAACATTCTGAAGTGATTGAGATATCCATTTTTTTTTAATCAAGATGTATACTTGAAAATGAAAAAAAATGTAGATTACAAAATAAAAAAAAAATCCTGTACTGGGTGGAAACGGTAGCTTTCCTATTTCTTGGTTTTAAGATTTTCTAGATTAGCTATTACTTAGCTAATTTTACTGGGAAACAAGAAGTAAAATTCGAAGAACCCGATTAGAGAAGATTCATCACTGCGGAATTTGAATGGGAATTTTGCCAAATTTGTTACCTACAGCCAAGTTGGTTTCATTTATGGCGACTTAATTTTGGTCACCAAATTTGGCAATATTTCACCAAATACTGCCAAGCTTGGCAAGATTTTGACGTTAACGTATATGAGTATACAGTTTTATACTTATAATTGGGAAAATGGTTACAACAATGAAAAATAATTTGAGAAAAATTTCTTTCACTAAAACTCATTAATTAATCGCAGATTTCTTTTTATCTGTATCATAAATTTAGTCATTTTAAGAATGTAAATATTTTTATATGTGCAAAGTTATATGCAGAAGTTGCGAAAATGTCGGTTAATGAAAACAATTAAGATGAAAACAGTTATTCGGCCTAATTCTATGTGGAAAAGTTTCATTAAAAAAATGCAGCAGATTTCCGAATATTTGTAGAGTAATGATACAACAACTGAGATGAATAAAGCTATCGTGTTTAATAGAGGAGTATAACAGACAGCCTGTGTATGCTGTAAAATGTGTTACAAGCCTTTTCCTGACACCATATTATATAATTCTGGACTGTGCTAGACATGCAAGTCTTTGAAGGGCCTCTGAAGATTTTTGCCGCTAATTCGATGGATCCAGTTCCAGTTTTTGATTATTTCAAAGATTCGAGTTATATTGAACAAATGGTAATCGCTCAAATACATCCTGTGGTTTTTCTTTACCATATACTTACTTATCCAGTGGTTTCTCTTTACCTTCTGCATTTCTGATTATTGTAAAGAACAACAAATTAGACTGCATCAAAATTATGATAATTCCAACATCAGATTCACTGATGAGCAGCAAAAGATAGTTCAGCTATGCACAGAACATATTTCGTCTTTGCAAACAAAAGTTACAAAGTTTCCCTAAGTAAACTTTTATTATTGGAAAAGCTGAAGCTGAAAAAAGTTTGGTAATCAAAGAAATTTGTAAAAGAGACAATGAGTAGTTAGGATCAGAAGCTATCATGCTTTTGGCACTAAACAAGTCCTACTGCAATTAATGTTTACGGCAAGGCAATTCACTCTGCACTAAAAGTACCAACATGTTTTAAATGGTTCGCTGATTTAGGAAGTAAGGCAGCAAGAAATCTACAGCTCAGCATGGATCTAGTGCCATTTCTCATTATTGAAAAATTTTCAATGATCGGATGTCGTCTGATAGCTTACCTTGAACAAAGATGTCTCGAAGGTAAAGCAGATAGCATTCAGCCTTTTAGAGGCTTATTTGTTTAAGTCCTTGGAGATATTAGGCAGTTTCAGCCTGTAAGAGACATCCTTTTATATAAGAGACATTCTATAAAACAAATTTTGGCTTTTTATGGACAAATAACACTTAGGGCTTGTGAAAAATGTTTCACTGACAAAGTCAATGAGGCAAAGCGACGATCAGCAAAGATAGTTTTGAAAGACTCTTAATTCGCTTTTCGTGGATTACGTTTCAGACTCAACCCTTATACAATGGCACAAAGTTATATTATGAAAATCCATGCAGTAGTTCTTGAGATATTGCTATTGCAGAAATCGTAAAAAATGCCGCATAGCAGCACCACCTGTTGGGCGATTTTCACCAAAAACTAATCGGGTCCAGTTTATATCAAGGTCTAACTAAATATGAAGTTTTGTTAAATTCCGTGCATTAGTTCTTGAGATAATAATAATGGGCTCGAAGTAGCTAGGAGTCGTTCGGTAGCTTCATCGCCCCGAGCCCAACCCTTCCTGCTTTTCGGTGTCTTTAATTTGTGTAATTTCCCTTTTAAATTTGTCTGGTTTCAATTTTTGATTTTTTTTTTTTTTCAACTTGGCTTTTGCTAAAGTGTCTTTCACTCGGGACATGGCTGGGGAACTATGTATCTTGCTTTCGCAAAAGAGTCAGACTAGAGTAAAAGAAAAAGGGCTGCGGACAAAGATGGGCCGCTCGCCGCGGCGGTCATGTCGAACGTTGAACATGGATGGTTTCAAGATGCCATGTCTTTTTCCCAAAAACAAGCAAGTGAAAAAACATAATCAATAAATACTCCTTAAATCAAAAGGGCCAGTGGCAAAAATATTAGCAGAACCAGAATAACTAAATAGCAAGATCGAGTGAAGATAATCACACGTCTGGACTTCGTGTATCACTTTTCTTTTCAGTTGAATGCAGAAATTATGCTACATACCAATATCTAGACAGAGTGGGGATTGATAAACGGTGCACTGGGTACTGTAAAAGATATCACCTATGACCCATGCATTCAGCCTCCAGGCTTGCCACAGGCTGTAATGGTTCATGTTAGTGATTATCATGGGCTATTTCTAACTGAAAGACTTTTCCTTTTCAAACCTATTTGGAAGTCTTGGAAAAAAGAAAATGCATCATGGTTCACAAATTCAGTTGCCTTTAATAGTTGCATGCCCTGCCACCATACACAAAAACACAAATCCAAGAGTTTAACTTTGCCAAAAACTGCTCTGGACATTGGTCTAAAAGGATATGCCAGTTAAAACAACTTATGTCACTTTTAGTATAGTTTGTAATTTAGAGGAAGTTCTAATTAAAGCACTTTTTGCAAAGCATAGGCTCGACCAAATTACAACGGTGGGAGCACTTGCTGATGTATTAGCATTTGAGCATTAACTAAATCTACTGACAACTGAATTGAAAAGAAATATTCGATGGCTGTCATTTCAAACTTACTTTTATACTATTAAACAGTAAACATGAAAGTAAACATTTTTTTAATATTATCTTTTAAGTTCATGCGACTCCATGCTCCACCATTTCGGTCTGACAGATACTAGTATATTAAAATGTGTATATAATAACGGAAAAAACAAAAAGAAATATTGAAAACAAGGAAATTAATGCAAGCAAAATAAACAAACAATTTGATTATAGTTTACATTTGAAAATATTGTGCAGGATACAATAAGGCGAATTTTTGCTTTAGATACGATAATTTACATTAAAATAATAAATAATGAAATTTTATTTAGCAATCAACCAGCTGTAATGGCCAAACAAACATGATTAATAAAATTAGTTAAAAAAACATCGCAATTGCCACTGATTTCAGCGCAATCTTGAATTTTGTTCTTTCAACTTAACTAAGTTTCACTGTTTACATTTGCAATGATACATGGTTTTGAGGCAGCCTATTGTATTGTTTTTTTGAATGATTTGCCAAATTCTTATTTTAAAAATTTTACACCTTTGTTCGCTTCAGAACCACTGTTACCATGCATCAATGCCTACCAGTTCCTGTTTAGGAGGCCATGAATCATTTTCTCTTTTTTCTTCATGTTTTTTTTTAACTCACTGATCATCAAAATAATTTTATTTTTTTAGAATTTGTTGTTTAATGTTTTTTTTTAATCTAATGGTAAAAATTTTCATTTGCTGAAAAGGTGTCTTTTTATTCAAAGATTATCTTAATTTAACAAGCCTTAAACTGTTACCCCTAACGCCTTAACCAGAGGGAGTGTATGTGTTAATATTTTCTCTTTTACATGTGTTACAAAACATTTCTTTTTATATTTTGCAGATGGCCTAAATGTAAAGACAGTACAAAATAAACATTTGATCAAAATCATTTATTGCTGAAAACCTTTGTTTTTCTTACATAAATGAAGTTTATTTCAAGATTGGTGAAAGCAATCTGTGTTTGAGTCATAAAAAAACAGTATTATTAGGTAGAAAAAAATAAATATTTTATATAGTAACTGTACAATGCTTTTTAAGTTCTTAACTGTAGTCCTTAAGTCGTCCTTGCTAAAAATTCATTATCTTAGTTAATATATATTTAGATTCTGATATTGAGACTCGTATATTTTTTGTTTCTTAAACATCATAAATTTAAAAAATGATCATTAGTGTACTATTTAAAAAAATAGATAGGGTATGGGCTGCAATAACTATATATATATATAATGTGTCACAATGAGATGAAATGTTTTATAAAGTTTATTTTTAGTTGAAAATTAAACATGAAAATGAAATATTTACCAAAATGCCAAGTGTAGCTGTAGGCAAAGCAAAGTTTTTGGTGCCTTTCAGTACGTGTGTATATCCCATGATAAGAAAGCATCGAATAAGTCTGATATTTAGTTGATATATTGGTGAATTACTCAGAATTAGCTGCATAGTTTTTTGTTTAATTTGGTTCTTCCATTCAAAAAATATAGAACCTTTCAAGTCATACTAATTTTCTATGGAAATTAAGACAATTTAAAAATTTCACTACTTACTAAAATGAAAATCGTATAGTTGAATAATTGATCATACATAATGTATAATTATGATGTCAAATTTTCGATATGAAGGTCTTAAACTACTCCAATTTTATCCTGTATTTGCATTACAAAAAATAATTATGAATAATTTGAACCTTGAATGGTGATATTCAGTGTCAGTATGATAATTAATAAAAACATTAAGAAAATTTTTTTTATGATATGAAAATATTTTGTTTCTAACTGAATAAACAAATAAAAATTACAGGATTCATTTTAATGTAATAGTTATATAAAATTTTAAATCCATTAAATTGAAAAACTTATTACTATAAAAGTCGAGTTTTAATAATTTCTGTATTGCATAATTTCTTTAAAATAAATTGCAAACATCTTAAAGAATCAATAAATAAATAAACATGTGAAAAGGGCCTGATTAAATTAATTTTGACAATGCATGTTTAAATTGCCTCTTAAATAAAATATAATAAATATGTAGAATATTCGAACATATTTTACTTCCTGTACTCATGAAGCAAACTAGCTTCTTTACAAATGTCAATGTTTTCTATTAATTTCTTCAGTGCAATTTCAAATTATTAAATTCAATACAATATACCAACATTTATCCTTCAAATATTATTTCAAAGTTACATTCCATTATAAGCAGGTCCTCCACCACCTTCAGGTGTCACCCAATTAATATTCTGACTTGGATCTTTAATGTCACAAGTTTTGCAATGAATGCAATTCTGGGCATTAATCTGCAGACGTTTTCCATCACCTTCTTCTAGTGGTACATATTCATATACACCTGTAATAAAGGATTCATAGGAAATATTATATATAGCAAAGTAAGTGAAAAAAGAATTATATACTCTCTGAAATCTGCACATCTCAAAAGCAGGGGTTATGCAGATTTTAGAATTTTGCAAATTTCTGGTCACTGTTTTGTTTACATTTTTTAAAGAGTAATTTGAATGCAGTTAAGCACTGAAAATTATAATGAATGCTTACAATAAAGTATAATTAATTAATCCTTATAATATTATAAATGTCAATGTGTGTCCGAAAGTTTGAATGAAGTCAACATCAAAACGGATGAATTAATGCTTTTGTATCTTTGCATATAGATGGATTATGAAATGGAAAAAAACATAGGCTATGTTTTATTTATATTATCCAAATAATTTTCTTAGTACAGTATAGGATCTGTTATCCGGAATCCTTGGGACCTGAGGCATTCCGGATAAGGGGGTTTTCCGTAATTCGGAACACTACCACAAATATTTTCTAATGTACATAAATATGAAATACTGGTTAGCATAAATAATATTAAAAATACTGTATTACACATTTGTTGAATTAATTCAATAAAACACAATTAAGGAAAAGTTTAATTAATTTTTATTTATAAAAAAAAAAAAGTTAAGTAATAATTTTAAATTATAAAAAAACTTACAAATGAACAAGATCAAAAATAAAATTTAGTTTTGGGGTTCAGATGCAGATGCTTGGGAATTAGTTTTTTTGAAAAATCCTTTTAAAGTTGGCTACTTGTAACGTTTCTCTTTTACAATCTGGTCTTGAATTTTATATAAGGACATTATTTGTTGTTCATGGAAATAACTTATTTTGTTCCATGCTTTGAATTAATTGTTGAGTGTAAAATATCATTTGTTCATTAGATATTTTTTCTACCTCCTCATTCTTGTCATCATCATCACTATGATCATCAGATGCATCTTTAGCCATCATTTCACAAATTTCACTGTATGTCATCTGATGGCTAAGAGGAGCATTATTGTCTATATTGAAACAAACTTGAACTGCATCTTCATCCAATAATTGGGGAGGGAGGGAGGGAGGGGAATATAATGAAAGTTGACTTTCTATTTATTTCTGTTTTGTTTACGAATTTATCGCATGGAAAGCGGACAGAAAAATATAAGAGGCAAAATTATCAACACTTAAAATGCAGATTTCCACAAATTCGCGGAGATAAAAAAATGCATAATTACTGTAATATTCCATTAACCCACCCTCCCCTATTTTGTAAACAAATTTGACATTTAAAAAAAATCCCACGAAAGCACACCCCCCCCCCCCTTTCCAAAAAAAAAAAAAAAATCGTGCAAAGCGCCGTACCACCTTTCTGTCTTATCCGATTCCGAATCTCTGCTTTTCTACTGTTCGATGGACGCAGCTGAAAACGGTAAAACGAACGTTTCTCTCACTCTCCTAATTGGCCGAATTGTAGGTGCGCCTTTAGATGACGTCAAAGGTCGGAGCTTGCCAACAGATTTTCGATCGCGGAAAACGCATTCAAATTCTAAGTGATGTTTCGAAAATATTTTTTTTCAAAAGATTAAAATTAAAATTTTTTATAATGAATTTTAGCGTTTGAAGCAGAAAAATACGAAATTTAAGAATATGTAGTTAGTTTTCCCATATTTCTAAAGGTTATGCCGATGCGAAGTCATAAAAATGATCAAAAAGAGAACTTATGTCCGATGATTGCATACATTCAATTCGTATCTTTCACGGGAGTGTCATAAGTGGGATCGTAGAGAGAGCACGCTTTTAAGTTTGTGCTTTTTAAGTTCTGTTTTTTAATTATCTCGGTTAACAAAAAAAGAAAAATCTGAATATCAGAACAGGCTTTGGACCATTCTTATAAACATTTTTGGATTTTAACAGGCGGTCGATTTCGATAGCCACTTTTAATCCCTGTAAGCGGCCTCTCCGATTACTTTACGATTTTTTGCCGCGCTTGGGGCAGGGGTGGGGAGGAAATTAATGGGATATTACGGTACCTTGAGGTGTATGAGAAAAAGTTTAAAATATTTAAAATATCGATTTATAAAGCATGTTAACTCTTCAATAAATTAAAAAAAAAAAAAAACTGCAAATTTTTATGAAATGAAAGTTTTCACTAAGTTTCGGTTTCGGATCGTTTAGCGTTCCGGATATCGGGACGCCGGATAATAGATCCTAAACTGTAATTCAAAATGTCATTCTTTTTCATACAGAATCAATTGACATTTTCCCCATAAATTTAACCATTTTTCTTTCTTGTTGCCAAGAAAATCTAAATCTGGAATAATAATTTCTCCTCTCCAATTAATTAAAAATTAAAAGAAAAAGAATTCAAAAGAAAATAAATATGATGTCATACTTGAAACGAAAAATAGGGCATTTTTTATTACACATGAAGGATGAATATCGGTTACATTAATAAAGGGGTTTCTTCCAAAGATGGAGTTATAATTAGAAGGAAAAAGAATGAAGAAGAATCATATTATTAATAAAATTATTCGCTTGGAAAAATATGATGTCATGTTTGAAATAAAACAGGTATTTCCAAGTATTCGTTAAAAATACAAGGGGCATGAATATTAATAACTAATAAAAATAGATAAATAATGACGTCATTTTAAAACGAATAACAGAAATATTTTTTACTAATGGACCCTATTCTCATTTTCAGTTGGAGGCTTTAAAAACCGCTATTTTACTAATTGTGACGTCACAGGAATACTGTCCATACTGATTAAAAAGTTTGAATATAAGTTGCATACAAATGAGTGTTTTCTTTCAAAATTCACGTCATGATTATCAGAAGATATTTTTGGTGAAAGAAAGGGGAATTAAAATGGATTAATATATTTTTTGACGCTATTTCCTCATTAAAATTAAAAAGAATTTAATTTCAATTAGTATAAATGGTATAAAAACATGATTAAAGTAAATTTTCGAAAACTGAAAACATATTTACACACATCGAAGCTTCATAAATGAATTTATTCCACAGAATCGAAAATCGTCTGTCAACATATTGACTTTTACAACCAAGGATGTAAATATAACTTTTGTGCATTTAAGTGGATAGTTATTGCCCACTATTCATACGAATTAAATTTAAAAAAAATCATATACTATTTTAATTAATTATTTTTAAAAGATGGCAGTTAAAACATGTCACAAAGGCATTTTAAGTAAAAGCTTTTATCGGTTAAAAATTATGTAATATTTTTTCATGGAAAGCATTCATTTTAATACGAAAACATTAACATGTATTTATTTTAATTAAAGTTAAAACGAAATCTTAAAATAACAATATACTTTTCAGAAATAAAATTTTGCATCAAATGTCGCATTCTTTCAAAATGAAATTTTAGCTTACATTTTAAATACATTTTCTTACTTGAAATTTAGTATATCTAATAAAAATAATGTTTCAATGTTTTTTCTAAATGTACAATAATATTGGATTCCATTAATTGATTTCATGTTTTAAATAAATTAAAATGCATAGTTTTAAATGATTCATGAAGTGAAAGAATATATAATTTTTTATTTCGACAAGCACCATTCCGTAAGAAAAACTAACCAAGTGAAAGCGTCGCCATATTTTTAATTATTAGCTGCTTTCCTTTCAGAAAATATTAGCATTTTATAACAGTTATACAAAATGGCGTGATTTGCACAGAATTTAACAATCGCAAATGCATAAGTTTAACACCCTTTTACTGTTCAATCTCCCAGAACACTGGTTTCAATAAAATTTAATAAATGGCACAGGAAAGTCTACTTTAATTTAGCAAGTAATTTCAATTTGAGATTAGGCTTTACATGTGATATCCTTTACGTGTAAACAAGAGCCAAAACCACTAATTAAGCAATAAATTTGTCTTTCACCTGACATCCCTCTAATTTTTAAAGGCACCGTGTTTATCAAAAAGCGCAAAGGAAGAAGGGAAATTTTATTTCCATTTTTAAATATCGAAATGTATAGTTAAAAATCTCTCTGGAACACAATCTCTGTTCCCCATTGGAGCATATTCCTGCAAATTTCAAAGTTTTCATAAGCCAAAATTACAGCACAACAACAGATATGAAAATGTTTATTCATAATTGGGGTGCTTTTCCAAAATAGATTTATTCCATGAAAGCAATAAGCAACTCTATTGCTTTAATAATAAGTATTTAGATTCAAAGCGTGATAAACATTTTGATATTATTGATATTGCTGATAAAAGTGTGTACTGTGAAATTAAAATGTAATAAATATTTGAAAGTTAAAGATATTTCTCATACTCTTATTATTTATTTTTGAACTTTGATGCTTCACCACATTTCATTATTATTTTTTAATACTGTTTATCTTTTTTCTTTCTTCAAGATGTGATTTTTTGGCATATAAACATAATGTTGCACGTTGATTTTTCAATTATTCTAATCATATCAAAGTCACATCTGAAGTGACCTGCTAATAACCAGTTTCCTTTAAAAATATTTATTAATGTATTTCTTTAAATAATATTCTTTCTCGAAAACATAACTTAAATCAATATCCTTAAACGGAATAAATATAAAATAGAATAAATATAAATAATAAAATAGAAAAACAGAGATGTAAATTTATTCCTCATTTAATCTTTGAAAAGGTGTATAAAATTTGATGCTCACAAAAGAAATTTAAATGATCCTATATATATATAAACAAAAATAAGCAAATTGGGATCGTCAGAAGCGTTTCTACTATAAAAGGTGATAAAAGGTTAATTATATATAATTTTAATTATCAAAATGTTTTGCTTAATTGATGAATTTCTTCTTTAAATGTTACGTGAACGCAGTCATGGATAACAGCTAGTAATTACGTAAAATAATTATGTAAGATAATAAAAAGTTAGCTTTAAAAGCAGAATCAAGCATTTTTATGATCTCTAATTTTTGGATTATTGTCAAACTAACATGTTTTCTTTTATTATCTTTTTTCATTAGAAATATTGGAATCAGCCATATTAGGCAGAATTACATATAAAATCACAAAAAAATAAAACTCATTACAGATTTAAACCTAAATGAATCCAAAAAAAGTAAACATAAACAATACGACTTCAACAGTTGCTTTATTGTGCGAAAGCTACTGTTGCGGCAGATTTTTTTTTACACCATAATCGTAAAATAACAAAATTTTATGTCATGTTTATCCAAATTTAATTTTAAAAAAAGCTTGATTGTTTAAAAAATGTCTTGGGGGGGAAAAAAAGGTCGTGATTGGCATTGATATTATCAGAATCTTGATTTCTTCAGAAATAAATTCATATTTTCTTCATAAAAAAAGCTTAAGTTTGATCATATTAATGAGAATTAATATTAAAATGTGTATGTAAATACAAAATAAAAATAAAAATTGAAACACAGGAAAATGAATTCAAGAAAAATAAAGAATTCGGTTATAGTTTATACTTGCAAATATAAGGCAGAGTCGAAAATATGCCAAATTTTTGCTATAGATACACTAATTTCATCAAAATCAAAGGTAACGTAATTTTATTAGTAAGTAATCAGCTGTAATAGCCAAAAGAACATAATTAACAAAAAAATTAGTAAAAAAACATTGCAATTGCCACTGATTTGAGTGCCATCTTCATTTTGTTCCTGCAACTTAACTGTAATTTTCACTGTTTACATCTGAAAAAATATGCTGATTTTAGGGTCATTTATTTAAGGAAGTGTGTTGTATATATTAGGGCTAGGCAATGTAGAAATTTATTAAATCAATTTATCATCTATCTAACATTGCGATTTAGCACTAAATCGCAATTTAACACCGATTTTACCTTTTAGAGTATGGAAGCATTTTTTATTTTTAGTAACAAAATATGGTCTTTGTGTAGCCTTCCCCCCTCCCCCTCCTGTATTATTTAGTATACTTAGCTTTTAAATTTTTGAATGCCTTTGAAAAGAGAAATATTTTACATGTAAAACTTTGAGTGCTCCAAAACACTCATATTTTTCCATTTTAAAAATTAGTGACTAATTTAATACATTTTATAAACTCATTCTTTCAGAAATAATATATATATATGTATATATATATATATATATTTTTTTTTTGGTGGGGTGGGGGGGGGGGCGACTTCCCCTAGCCCATCCAAATAGTACTTCATTGCTAACAACATAGACACACTCTTTTTACAGACACAGAAATAAAAAGTTATTGGGGTAAAGCAGAAGTTGATTCAATGATGAATTTAACTGTTCATTTACCATATAGAGAAAAGCCGTAAAAAAAATAAAAAGAGGTAAGATATAAGAAATAAGGTGCAATTTTATTTCTTTTTAACTTTTATATTATAATAAGATTTGTTTAACATAAATGCTGACATTCATATAGCGGATGGAGAAGGATTGAAATTGTGAGCCTCGACGCACATTACTGAAATCTCTGATTTTTTCGCGACCATTAGTTGTAAGATTAATAATCAAATACAGTAAAGTCTTAAAAATCCGCACAGCTTGGGACCAGAGGCTGTGCAGATTTTAGAATTTTGCAGATTTTAGAGTTTTATAGATTCTGGATTAAATGATTTATTTTTTCAACATACCTTTTTTATTTCCAAGAAGAACATGTAACAATTCAGTTTAAGCAAATCAGAACTGAACATTATCATTTTAATGCCCAAATTTATTTTTTGTTTCAATTTTTAAGCATTTCTTATATAGTCCTTTGATTGAGGACTTTCACTGTTCCATTTCCTCCTGTTGAAGTTTCTTTTGAATTTTGTAAATAGTCATTATTTTCTGTTGGTCTATATGACTTTGCTGCTCAAAGAACTTCAAAATATTCACCTAAAACCAAACCTTCTTCAAAAATTATCTTTTGGTATTTTCTTTTGGAAATGGTTTGTGATAAGGTTAAGTGAAAAATCTTTATCTTCACCCTCATTTTATATAAATAAAGAGCCAGGCTATATTTTAGGTCATTCATTAATTAAAGTTTTGCATGAAATATAAAATACATTATTAAAGCTTTGCATGAAATATAAAATAAATTATTTTGTTATTTTCTTTAGTGGCTGATAGATGGTGCAACTACTAAAACTTTTCTGTGCTTGTTTATATATCTTGTCGATTTCTATTATTTTACATTTACTTGTATATGTAAGTTTCTGCGAAATAAAAGCATTTTATTTGTGTCATTACTATTTTCCCATAAATTTACATTAAAAATTATTTTATTTTTGTTCACTGTTATTTAGAATAAAGATTATAAAGAATACTTCTTAATTGTCCATTTCATTGTTTACATTTTGAAATGCATGTGGATTGCGGATTTCGGAAGTACAGATTTTTGAAATTGTACTGTGTAATCTTAAAATGTCTCTTTTTAATGATAACAAAATGTCAAAAAAGAGAAAATCGCAAATCTGCAGAAAAATCTTAATGAATGCCCCCTAAAAATCAAGTTACTGGACTCATTACAGAGCTCTATTAACCCCGCTGACCGCCGAGCAAAAGGGCAAATTTGGAATGTTGTTTTCTCTGTCATTTTTAAAAAATGCTATAGAATTGTATTAATTTAAAAAATGCTGCTTCTATTGCAGTGAATTCTACAGCTTAGTGAACGAGTAAATCAGTTCATGGCGGTGAGAAGGTTAAAGTATTTTTAATTAATTACAAAATAATAATACATTAAAACTAAAATATTACAATATTACCCAAACATATAAAAATTAATTTTTCGTCAAAATAATGCATAAAAATATAAACTAAAAATGGATGAATTTGGATTAAGACTTTTTTTTTTTTTTTTTTTTTTTTCAGATATAAATAGTGAATGAATTTCAGCAAGATACTCAATCCAGGTGGCTGGCGTTGAAATTGGATGTCAAACCCGATCCATGACTATTTTAAAATATTTTAATTAATTACAGAATAATAGAAAATAAAGAATATATATTAAAATATTATACCCAAAAATGTGAAAAATGAATTTTTCATTAAAAGAATGCAAAAAATTAAAAAGTGAAATTCGATGAATTTGGATTTTAAGTACAAAACTTTTTTTTTTTTCAACCATAAATACTCAATTTGAGAGAAAAAAATTTTATTTGAAAAATAAAAATATTTCATGTGGATCGCAAGTAAATCAGGAAACCCAAAACAATGCAGGACTGTACTTAAAAATATTTTCATTAATTAAAAAATAATAGGAAAAAAAATATGTTAAAATGTTACTAAAACATGAAAAAAAGGAATTTTTCATCATAAGAATGCATAAAAATATAAACTGAAAGTCGATGAAGTTGAATCTTAAATATAAAACTTTATTATTTTTGTTTCATCATATAAATACTGAATCAATTTCTAAAAAAATATTCTTGAAACAATGCAGGATTCTACTTTAAAATATTTTAATTAATTGAAGAATAACAGAAAATAAAAAATACATATTAAAATATTACTGAAATATGTGAAGACTTATTTTTTCGACAAAAAATTGCATTAACATATAAACTGGAATTCGCTGAATTTGGTTTTTAAGAATTAAACTTTTTCTTTTCAGTTTTCAACCATATAAGTTCTTCATTTCTAAAAAATATACATTCCAATCTCATAAACTCTGAATCTCATTTACAAAATAAATAAATAAATGTCAATTTTTACTTAATTACTTTGTTTTCTTAACTCATCTTTTTCTTAAAACAGAGAGAGCATTGAGGCTTGATGTTTGCTTAAATCAGATCCAAATCGATTTAACACCAGCTTGCCATATTTTTCTTAAATTGGATCCAGCTAAATTGATTTAACACCAGCTTGCCATGCTTTTTTTTTTAAAATCAGATCCTGCTAAATCAATTTAACACCAGCTTGCCATGCAAGCAGTAGATACATCAAAGTAGATAAATCGGTTTTCTGATGTTAAATCTGAATCAGATTTTGTTTTAAATCGATTTAAAGCCAATGGCTAAATCTCAATTTAAGACATTGGCTAAATCACGATTTCTGATCTTAGCTTAAATCGATGTTACTAATCATTAAATTGGATTTCCGATGTAAGCTTTAAATTGATTTAAGGCCCAGGCCTAGTATATATATATATATATATATATATATATATATATATATAAAACCATTATATAATTACAATTCATCATCTATTTCCAATTACTAAAATTAAATTAATAAATTTAGCTTCAATACATAATATAAATCTATTAATATATATATATATATATATATATATATACAGGGTGTCCGGTCTCAACGGTGTCCAATGGCTAATTCGTAAACCGTTAGTCATAGACATATAGTTCCAATTAATGTTTTAAATGAGGTAAAGAAGTATTTTTAAAGCGATTTGGGTCAAGAAAAACATTTATTTAAAAATTACGAAATTTAAATTTTTATACGGTCCCCAGGTCCTATAAGTGATATTTAGTAAACTTTTCCTATTCCTCTAACAAGTACAGCAAAAAAAGTCCCATTCATCTAACCCTAAAATTGACCGAGTTATGACATTTTCAATTTTATGACCTAAACCACTTTTCTGTAACTGAAAACAGATGAGTTGGACCAAGCTTTCAGGGGTCGTACGCGAAGTGCTTAAAGTATTATAAAGGGCATCCACTCCAAACGATGTTCAATGGCTAATTCCTAAACCGTTAGTCAAAGACATATAGTTCCAATTACAAAAAGGTTTTAAATAATATAAAGAAGCATTTTTAAAGTGATTTAACAGAAGGTGCTTCTCCCGTATAAATATTATGGTAGTGTTAATTTTTAGTAATTAACTTTCAGATTGGTTAAAATAATTGCAGAAGTGAGTTTCAAAACTCGCCTTATCGAGAAAATCAAATTTTGGGAAATCGCGTAAAACCTTTAAATGCGCCCATTGGTATTCATTGAAAATTTGGAGATTGTAGTGTTCGGTACAGTTATACCAATAGAATAGATTGACAGAGAAACACGATTTTTTAAATTTCGGATAAGGTCAGTTTCGAAACTGACGCCCTCAATAATTTAATATATGTTTTGATTTAACAATATTTTCCCCTAATTTTTAATTAAAGAATAATTAAAAAAAATAACTGATCTAATGAATATTTGCTGAGGGGAGAGACAGTGGAATTTTCAGAAGGGGTAATGTAAAAATAATAACAATTATTATTATTATTATTGTTACAATAAAATGACAAAGGGAACAAAATCTTAAAAAAAGAAAAGTTAATTAAAAAGAGAGAATGTGGGTGGTTATATGATGTCCGACCTTTAATGGATAAATCTGTGCTCTATTAGAACAAAATATTAAAATATTGTAACAATTTTGTTATGTTTATTTAAATCATTGAAGTAATCGCACAGGTTGAATCATATAATTCAAATAATTGATGTTTATTGTAAAAGAAAATAAAAGTGATACGAGGATCATTTTAAAAAATGGACATATTAATTTCCTTAACATATTCAGAGCAGCCATTCAAAAGTCATGTATATATATATATATATATATATATATATATATATATATATATAAACAACATTAAGATGGTACAAACAAATTACTTACAAATTGAGCTTTCTTGTGTCTGTGCTTTGGACGGGAAGGATGGGGGGGGGGGGGGAGATGTAACAAAATTTGGAAATTTGGAGCGGAGATTTCAGGGGGAATTATACGCCTGTTTAGTGTTCATTACTACAACAGATATTGCTGCATAAAAAAAATGTAGTTTTCAGGATTATAAAATATGCGTGTATGAGAGCCAGTGAGGGAAAAGTTTAAATTGCAATTTCAGGTGGAATTTAGATTATGGATTACTTATTAATTATTGCTGCAATAAAGAAGACGGACCTTTTTTCGCCAAGTTTTACAGCGTGATAATTCTTTGCACATCAGTAGATTTTCACTTTTTTTTTTAAGACTTCATCTAAATTAATTGGCCCCATAAATTTCTACTTCCCCACTTTTTGCTTCACCTGCACGCAAAGTTAAAAATCTATAGAGGTTTATATATATTTTTTTACTATTCTACTCTATTTGTCTAATTAAATAATGCATCTTCTAAAACTCCACGCCCGTTAAAAATTTTATTTCCTATTGTCTTAATTATAACACTTAATTATTAGAGCATAAAGAGGTAATAATTTTAAAAATTATTAAATTTAAAATCATTAAAAAAAGATTCAAATTGATAATTTATATAAGCAATTATAGATTTCAATTATAATTCTATTTAAGTATAAATTACTGATTAAATTAAAAATATATAGACATACTCTTAAATTAAAAAATATAAAAAGTATATTAAATTTAAAATTATTAAAATTAATAACTTTATTAAAATGTTAGGAAAATTTTCTACTTTGTCTTTGTAGTTAGACGCTAATTTATAGTTATAGTAAGTTACTAATCATCTCAATCCTCCCTAAAATTTATACCCCCCCCCCCCCCAACTTTTGCTCGGCCAATACATACTGTCTAAAATTATGTATGTATTTTTCCCTATATTTTATTTTATTATGCAAGAAATAACTAACCAATCTACCACATCAACCCCCCTGAAAATTCTACTCTCTCTTCCCCCAACTCACTCAAAAACACCCGTTCGCTATTGTTAATCCCATGAAAGTATTTTTTTTAAGATAGCTCGTCGCAAAATATCCCCCTTCCCCCTCCTTCTGTTGTACATGATACAGATTACCTTTTTTTTTGTTTGAGCGTGGGGGCGATATTTACACATTAAAAATTCAAATAACGCAAGTTAATATTTAGAATTGATTGATTGGATAAAATAAAAAAAAATCCAAATAGAAAACTAATTTAATATAATTCTATTAATTCTAAGATAGTTTAGTTTTTCTAATTCTCCTGGTCCTCATACGAATCACTTTTTTTTTATCGAAACTCTATCCTCTGATGGCTTTCGTCAAGCACGATTCCTGCAAGAATTGTCACTTTGATGCTGAAACTCTGACCAATCAAATTACGAGATACAGCATAAATGGCAAAATGTGGTTGGAAAAAAAAATATTTTGTTTTAATATGTGAGAATGAACAAAAATCTCAAAATATATTTGTAATGTTAATTTACTATCAATGTTTAATGTTAAATTTTATATCTGACGATTATTTTTATTTCTAGTAAATTTGTGACTGACCCCTATTTTGCAGCAAAAAAGATACTCCAACTTTAAACATCTATTACTCGGTCAATTTAAATCGCAGAGGAATGGGACTTTTTTTGTCTTACTTGTCAGTGAAATAGGATATTTTTACTAAATATCACTTATAGGACCTGGAGACTGTATAAAAATTTAAATTTCGTAATTTTTTAAAAAATGTTTTTCTTGACCCAAATCGCTTTAAAAATACTTTTTTACCTCATTTGAAAGATTTTTGAAATTGGAACTATATGTCTATGACTAACGGTTTACGAATTAGCCATTGGTCACCGTTGAGACCGGACACCCTGTATATATGTGTGTATGTGTGTGTATGTATGTTTATATCAGTGTTGGGTATGAACGCGTTCATTGAACGAAAACTCGTGAACTTAGTTCACTTTCTGTGAACACTGATTTGAACCTGACTCACTTTTTAATAAATGAACGTGAACTGAACGAAAACTCAAAAAATCCGTGAGTTAGAACGAAATTTACAACTCAAACTCAATTTTTTTCATAACTTATTTTTAATTTTTTCCAGCTGTTTAGAATACATTTTCCCCATTCAGATGCCATTTAGAGGCCTAAACGGATTTGCGACGAGTCGAGTCTGATCATCAGTTTTTTCTGGGTTGTGCCCGGGCCTTGCTTTCTCTGGAGGCTTGGCTCAGACCAAACCGGAGTTATTTCTAGGCCTGTGCTTTATTCTTCCTAGAAGTCTGCACTGACAGAAATTTTCAGGCCCGGTCACTCCGCTTGTATGAAAATTATAGCCCCGTCCCAGTTTGACTCGTGCAAAAATCTATTTAAGGAGCAACCTACCTTGGGTCAACATTTTTTTCCGAAAATATATATATTTTTAAATTACCATTATTCTACAATTAAAGTTCTCTTTAAAGAATAAGTAGTACACATATATTTCTAGCGGGAAGGGGGGGGGGGGGACATACAATACTATAAACCTGTTATAAGAATCTGCGCATGACGAGATCCTGTTTTAAACAGAAAATTTTCTTGATTGGTGGATTGTATCTTCAAATTGGATATAATAATCCATTTGGAAATAAATAATACATTTCTAAGAGACGACAGATAGGTAAAAAAGGAACTTAAATATAACGATTTTTTCCCTCCTATGTGATTCCATCTTAGAAGGTTTTTCGATATAGAATTTTTCAGATTTTTAAGTCTTCAAGCCGTGTAAATGGATTAATGGTATTAATAATAATTCAGATATTTACATACAAACAGAGGTCCATTAAAAAATCAATATAGCTTGCAATAAGATATATAGAAAGAAATGTAGTAGAAACAGTATTTTGGAGCGGAGGTCCCTGTACTATGCAGTTTATGGTAGCACGGTCTGAAATTTGAAGGCCCGGACCCGGTCCAATCCATAGAAGAAAAATTCGGCCCGGGCAGGTATAAACATTAAAAGTTCGGCTCGAGCTGTACAAAAAAATGGGCCCGGCCTGTAGAGAAAAAGTTATTGGTCCGATCCGGCCAGGTATAACAGCTAAAAGTTCGATCCGAGACCGGCCTGGCCCGAATGAATTTCTGCAAAATGTCGATTTGGTTAAAAATTTGTCTCGTGTGAGGAGTTCTGACCAAATATACTTATCTTTGCTTTTTATTCTTATACTTATAGATTTAGTTTTTATAGAAGTTATTGCGATATTTATTTTCTTAATGAATTGCTATTTGCTGTATGTGAATGTTTCAGTTATAATTAATATAGTTAATGCATATTCCATGTATTGGAAACTTAAAAATCTGAAAAATGCTATGCAGTAAAATTTTCTAAGACAGAACTGCATAGGAAATCTGAGACATAGTTGATGGGACAGAAGCGGATCATCCTAAAACAAAATCTCATCTCTGTTAATCCAATAATCGACAAATAACAATACAAATACATAAAAGATTTTTAATAATCTAGTCTGTGCTTGTTTTAACTATATTTCACATCAAATTTTTATTCTCAGCAGAAAAAGTCTATTTATTAGTTTATTTTCTTTAAATATTAGAGATGGGCAACATTGTTCCTTTTAAGGAATCGTTCACCGAATGGAACGAGTTCTTTGGAGTCGTTCTTTTCGGAATCATTCCGAAAAAAAGGAACGATTCCGAGAAAAAAAGAACGATTTTGAAAAATAAAGGATTCCAAGGGGAAAAAAACACTTCCGAGATAAAGAGAACCACATGCAATCCATAATATTTTTTACTAATTTATTTTCTTATCTACCCATCCATTTTCTTACGCATCCAGTCGCCTTACTTTTGTAATGTTTTGGACAGATGATTTTGTTTTTAAAGGTTCATTTCAATGATCAGTGTGTGCAATTAATTTGCAGTTATTTCTAACTTTATGATTTATGGTATAAAGCATAATTCCTCTTGGAAATTTAAGGGCGGCGCAAGGTCTATTCGATTTTCAGTGTAATCATTGGTTTCTCTTGAAAATATGTCGTCAAATGACCATCCATTTATATTATTATTTTGTACAGTGTGTCTTTACTCTCAACGATGTTCAATGGCTAATTTTTAAACCGTTAGTCATAGACCTATAGTTCCAGTTACAAAAATGTTTTAAATAAGGTAAAAAATTATTCTGAAAGTCGTTTGTATTAATAAAAATATTTCTAAAAAAGTTACAAAATTTAATTCTTTATACGGTCCCCCAGCCCTATAAGTGATATTTAGTAAAAGTTTCCTGTTCTCTTAAAAGAAAGACAAAAAAAGTCCCATTCATCTAACACTAAAATTCATGAAGTTATACGAAATTTTGAAATGCAAGACTTATGCCACTTTTCTGCATCCGAATACACATGATTTTAGCCATGCTTCTAGGGGTCGTAAAGAAAGTGCTTAAAGTATTTGAAGGATTTATTTCATGTATAGCTGCGCTTTGAAAGAAATCGCATTACGACAGATTTTTGTAAGGATTTGAAGCTGTTTCTTTTCATGATTTTTTTAACAAAAATTATGCTATTTTTATAAGCTTTTATTTAACCTATTAACCGCCAAAACTATAAAGTAGGAATTTTCAAATTTCTTAATTTTCAAAAAAAAAAAAAAAAAAAAGATGGTTAAAAAAAAAAGTCTAGCACAAAATACACTTAAATAAACAAATTTCTCAAATTTTGTAATTTAATGAAAATATTGATTTTGAGCTTTTTTATATTAATACAGTTTTGTATACCTTATAGACATGTGAACAAAATTTCACAGACTCCAGCTGGAACAGCAGTTAAATTTATAAACAATGTTAATTACTTGACTTACGGGATGACATTTTAGAGTGCATTAATCATTTTGTGTATTTCCTTAAGCTTTTACCATCTTTAACCCTTTAACCGTCTGGCCCGGATTTTTCTGTTCCTAGAAATCATGTTAAAATGGCTGTAGACCAAAATATTTAAAACAGAATTCTATTTTTAACCTTATATAGAAAGTAGTGATATTAAAGATATTATAGCATCAAACTGAGATTTAAAATATATATATCCTGGGATTTACAAGCATTCTTATAAAAATACTGCAAAACCCTCGGACGGTGAAAGGGTTAAATGCAAAGGCTTTGCCAAATGTTTATAATGTTGTTTGATTTTTTTTTTTTTGGTGGGGGGAGGTAATTGAACATTGTATCACATGTAAAAGCTTAAAAAATCAGATATGCAATATGTTGATAACTAAAAAATATGCAATTATTAACAATTTTTTCAACTTTTTTGCATATATTTATATTTTACCCACTTTTCTTTAAGAAACTAACACCATTACACTAAATCCAATTCTTAAATTTGTTGAAGCTCATTTTTTAAAATATTAAAATTTACTTTTTCCCTGTGCTTTCCCATATTTTATTTCTTTGATTTCAAAAAGCATATAAAAATTGTGTTTTATTATAATTAGATAATAATATATTTACTGGAGATGGAAAGATATGGAAGTAAATCTTTTGTTATATTTCTTTAATCATTAATGGAGAAAAAAAAAGAAGATATATTTCCTTAACTAGAGTTAATAAATGAAATGATAAGCGCAAAAAATGTTGTAACATGTTCTCCCATTTAAAGATAAGTATAAATTTCAAAATTACTTCACAATTCTCAAAGCTAATTGCTTTTGTTTGAGCATTTGTTAAATTCTAAGTTTTGTTTTTTTTAATATATAGTTTTGAAAACACAAATGCTTAAAGATTAAAAATTTACTGTTACCTGCAGGACAAAACCTTTGTTCTGGACCATCAAACAACTTTAGATTCTTTTCAACTGGAACAGAATCATCCATTAGTGTCAAATGAGGTGGTTGATCTTCATGATTTGTTCCTGTTAGAGCCACTGAAGACAGGAGATCAAAAGTCACTTTCCCATCTGGCTTAGGATATTCTATAGGTTTGCATTTTGTGGCTGGTTCCAGTTTTGAATAATCTGGACCTATAAATTCAGAAAAACTATTGCTAACAAAATTTGGTGCTTTTCGGTTAGCTGGGTGCCAGTGTTATATATATATGTATATATAAATGTATGTACTACATATACATATATATATACATATATATGTGTGTGTATATACAATATGTGTATATGTATATATATGTATATTTACATATATGTATGTATATAAATATGTACATATAACACTGGCGCCTTGTAATTCTAATAATTATCTCTTTGAAATCTTTAAATGCATTTTTCTGAAAGTGATGTCTTTTGGGCATTTTAGAAAATTCCGTAATTTGAGCTACTGACATCCATTCTGGGACGAAGCTACATGAGATACCGTCACTAACCGGGTGTCCCAAAAATGACTGATGATTTTAAAATTCAATAACTTGCAAACGGAGACAGATATTTAAAAAATTCTTGTAGGAGGGTTATGTATGATGTCAGGAGTTTCTTTACTGTGATTCTTGATTTTTGTTCAATTTTCAAACAATAGATGGGGCTGAGAGCAATAGATGCTCAGTCCAGACCCGATTTTTGGTACTTCAGGATCCATTCAATACATTTTAGTCTCCTTTTTTCGCATGGAAGAAGAAAGAGGCCAAAAAATTGAGCCTGGATTTAGCGGTTATTGCTTGCAGTGTCTTCTATCAATGCTATTTATAACTAAAACTGAGAATCACAGCATAAAAACTCCTGACATAACACTCCTGCAAGAATTTTTTTTAGATCTGTCACCGTTTGCAAGTTATTGAATTTTTAAATCCATCAGTCATTTTTGGGATACCTGGTATCTGGTAAACCATTAAAATTGTCTATGCATTTTTTTGTTTGTTTGTTTTTTGGACAAATATGGCTTCTAAGAAAAATTTTTGCTTTTTATTTCTGAAATTTCACTTAAAAAAATAAATAAATAATAACCTTTTTGTGAAAATTAATGAATTGACTAATTTTTACATTTAAGTTATAAGTTTTAAACTCTTGTTTGCCTCAGGACCACTATTACAAAACAGCAATGCCCACTAGTCAGAAAGTTCCTGTGATGGACACTACAAATCATTTTCTTGATCTGAGCTTTTTTTTGAAAATCAAATTAACTTTATTTTTATGGAATTTGTTGCTTTAAGTTTGCCTATAATCTAATGGTGATTTTCATTTGAGAATATTTTATAATTTTTTTTTCAAAAAAAAAAAAAAAACTACAAAAATGATCTTAATGGGCACAGGCATGTGGATAAAACTATACTTTATGGATCTTTTTGTAGATTACATATCATGGGCTACATTTGCATTTTTGTTTTGAAAAACTGTACTAAGATCAAACTATAGCCAAATGTAGTTATGAACAAATAAAAAGTTAAATAAAAATAATTAAGACAAATTAATTTATAATAAAGTATTTTCTTCAAAATAATAAGCACTATATTATAATCCAAAAAAAAGGTAAAATATTGGTTCTTAGTTTAAACATAAGATATTTTTTAAGTAAGGTGTTTTTAAACTAGAAAGGATACACAGATAAACACTTAACATTACAAAGTGCATTAATGTATTGAAAATTCCTATAAAATATTAAATTTATAAACCCAATTTTGACATAACCTAAATAAAGAGTAGCTTGACAAAAGCAAATTATGGTTTGTGAAAGCTAGCTTGATAATTTGCATGTTAATAGAGACTATTCTTAAAGAACTACATTTAAAATCATAAGCTAAATTTAGGTATTGTAATAAAAGAAAGTATTTTTACCTCCATGAGATAATGTCCAAGGTTCTTTACCTTTTCCCAGAAAATAGAATAATCCTGTATATAACATAGTGCCAAAAACACCCAAAGGATTATGAAAAGATGGACGAATGTTACGAACAGATTTTAATTCTCTCCATACATCACTTTCTTTTAACTTCTTTTCATATTCAATTGGTTCAGGAGCTTAAAAAATACAAATAAACATTGTTAATATTAATTTGTGATATTTCAAGATTATCTATCTGAAATTTCTATATTAAGTAAATAAAAGTGTTATTTACTAAATACCAATAAAAGGTACAGGAAAATTTTCACTTATTGCAAAAACACATTAGTTAATAATAATCTATATAATAAAAGCCTAAGTCATGTGACTGTCATCAATAGTTCCGGGCTACCCGCTTCACTTTTTATATGCCAAGCGGCCAATTTAGTACTTTAATGTTAGCCAAGCGCAGGTGATAAGTCGCCAAATATTATATAGATTATTATTATAAAGCGCAAAGCATTTGGCTGTCATCAACAGTTTGCAACAGGATAAAACTGCATAAAAGTTACACTTTTAGATCGTATTCAAAAAATTATAATGTTTGAGAGATTAGCTGCATTCAAATATCTATCTATTCTGAGATAACTTCAATTGAAATGACATTGACAGTCCAATATCTGTTTCCACCAAAGTAAACACAAAAAATTCGTTCTTCATTGAGCGAAAAATATATTAATTTATGGAGGTAATCATTCACACAGCAAGCTCTCCAACAATGAATTTTGTGCAAAAATAATTCCCGCCTTTAAGGGTGTATTCGAAAAAATATTTTTCCACCCTCAACAACTCGAAATTTTCTGAGACATTTTCAGACTCATTTTTAAAAGTAAAAACATGAAACTTGCTGAGGTGATTTTTGAAGAGATGTATAAAAGGCCGTGTGATTTCATTTATCGCTTAATTAATTAGAATTTGAGTTTTAAACAATTATTTTCTCAGTATGACCATTTTTTTCATTCCCAGATCTCCCGCTTTGGAAAATTCAGTTTAAAACACCAACTTTGATAGCATTTTTTACAATATTTTCTGCATTTATCGAAAAATCGAGAAGCACGGCACATTAAGCAGTTTCTAAATAAGAGAATTTCCCAGTTTGATGTGTTTGAGAGCAAAAATTAATTTAAAAATGAATCGGGAAATAAGCAGTTTGTATCGGAATACACCCTTAAGTCGATCAAAGTTCAGCATCTCATTCTGTTAGGTAAACTGCTGTACAATTCAACTTCTTTCACGATATTTTCTTCAAAAACAAACCCAAGTCATGTAATAATATTTAATGAATGGCATTTCAAATCGCATAGTCAAATAATTTGATATTTATGTATTATCCGTGCCAGGTTGATAGATCACCGTAGATGATTGTTAATAGCCAATCATATTTACCTTTGTCAATATCGCATTCAAAACAGTGATTTAATATTCTTTTATTAAATAAGAGCATTGAAAATGGTAACTAATATTGAAGCAATCAAAATTATACAAAACAATACTTAAGCACTTATCAAAAATGAATTACCTTGATGTCACATTCACTTGACGTCAGATTCGTTCACGTGTTTGTTACGTCATGAAGTGATTTTTAATTCAACATTTATCTGTATTTTTAATTATGTTTTACAGATTTGTCTGTTTTCTCTAATTAAAATATCAATTACGCCATTAAACGGGGACGTCATGATATTAAAAGAGTGCAAACATTCAAAAAATGTGATGATGCATTAGTTCAATAGATCAGTTTCAACCTTTTTAACTGAAGGTGACCATTTATTTTATTGGGCATTTGGCGAATAGTTTGGCGATAGTTTTTTTTTTTTTTTTTTTTCGTAGGAAGTGATTGACGGGATAATGGTGAACAACTCTAAAAAGATATTATTAACAATATTGTCCTAATGCAAGTGTGGGTATTATTAAAGGCTTTTCACAAAAAAATTCATTGACTAAATCCTATTAGCTAAAATACGCCATTTGGCTAGGGACCCAATTACGGAAGATTACTTAATATGTTTTAAAATCTCCTCATTAGTGAATGTATTGCAACTGATAAGCAAGCGAACAAGAAGCATAAATGCCTAAGTGAACTAAGCGGTTTTCCGAAGAAAAAAAACAAAAAAACAACTCAACTAAAAATATTGAAATGCTGCGATGATCGCGAAGTGTTCTTGAGTTCTCTATCAGAATATCTCGATTTGACGAAGACTTAAGCATATAAGTTAAATTATGAATAAAAGTAACATGTTGCAATGCATAGCATACATTTAAGGGAGACCAAACTGGTCGCCAGAGGCGGCTAGTACTAAACAATATTCCAATGGCCAACAATAAAACCAGAAGAAAATGTGATTGAACACCATGGTGATATAACTATGTGCCTTAATTAACAGGTGTCAAGGATTACAGATTTTGAATACCACTATTTTCAAATAATAATCTTTGCCTTACTTAATCTCAGAATTCTGTGATATAATAAGCTGAATACTGCTATTTGGAAATAATGATATTCAAAATCTGTATTTGCACTTTAATATCAACCTTTAAGATTCAGACATTAATTATTTATAACTATTTTGACGATACCTAATAAAAATATTATTAATGCCATTTTTGTATCATTTAGGTTTAATCATCATTTGAGGACAACAATTATTGGCTTTTTTATATTTTTTAAAGCTTAGAATAGCCATTATAAACTAATTTCGCTAATGAGTTATTTAAAGATAAAAACAGATAAAATGTCATTTTATGACTTAAAATGCTAAAAGTTGTCATAAAGATGTGTTTTATACGTATAGGTTCTTATTAGATGGACCACTGGATGAAAATTCAGAACTTCAATACGCAAACCCATTTAATACACAAATTTTGATTGGTCCTTTTACATATTAACGGGGTTCAACTGCACTGTGAAATTCGTCCATTGGTAGGGGGGGGAAAACGTTAAATTCAGTCTTCAATCACGAGAAAAAATAGCAAAATTCTTTAGCCGGTTGCAAAAAAAAAAAAAATAATTGTGAAATTCGTCGATAAGTTGACAAAAAAAAATCATGAAATTCGTCAGTTAATGAAGGGGGTAGAAAATCTCGAAATTCAATTGATCACGGGAAAATATTGCAAATTCTTTTAGGGAACTCTAAACGAATCAGTTCAAAATATTTTTTGTGAACAAGGTACAACTGTGCTCTTTTTGAGAATAGCGTGTGCTTTGTGAAAAAAATGTGCTCTTTTTAAGAATAGTGTGCTCTTTTTTTAAAATTACCGCCAAGCAGACCTTTTTTTCTAGAGTCAACACTAGTAGTGGAGGGTATACAGTAGTATATGCCAGATGCTGCCTGGATTTTTTAAAGAAACACCTTATACCAAGGTTTCTAAAATAAAACTGTAGAGTATACTCTCTGGGTATGCACCCTGCCTAACATATGGTCTCTAGTTTTTTTTTATGACTGAAACTGAGTTTTTTTTAGGAAATTTTTCCTAAACAGGCCCCTAAAATTATACTAAAATTTTAAATATTTCCCTAAAAGAAGAAAAGTAAAAATAAATAAATAAATACAAAATGTGTAAATTATTCATTTTTCTTACAAAGTAGAAACTCATCCACTGTTTTAAAATTTTTATTTAAATACCCTTCTTCTGAGTCATACAGTACAAGAGAATTAAAAAACAATATTCACTACTTACATTTTGTACTAGAATCACTATTTTCAGAAGTAATCAATTCAAAAACAGTTTCTGCAGCTATCATGGCACTCTTCATAGCATTGTGGGTACCCTTAATTTTAGGCACATTCATGAAACCTGGACTGCATCCAATTAAGCAACCACCAGGAAAAGTAAGTTTAGGGATGCTCTGTAAAAAAGGATGATAACTTTTATTTTGAAAAGTGTTGGAATAAGATTTTAATATGCTTTTGAATGGAAAAAAAAGGGTAACAACAGTTGCAATAACCTATGAAAAAACAACTGATATTGATGTACCTTTTTCAGGATAACTACCAAAGCAATAACTTATTATTTATTTTTTTATAATGTAATTAATTATATTTGAATCTTTTCTTTTTAAATAGCATTAGTCTTAAAATATTTTTTCATTCTAACAAATAAAGATAATAAAATAAAATTTGTCAATTGGAAATGTGAAATTTGTGGATCTTACATATAATTTATGATGCATATACAGTAGAAGATCTTTATAACGCAATTCTATATAACGCAATTCTCCATATAACACACAACTTCTCAGATGTAAACAATGATTTTTGCAGTTAAAAAGCACCTGTATTTTCACATTGTAAAATATTGTTACTCTATAGATGACTAAATTTGGTACATTAGTTCAACTTTATCTTCTAATTTAAGACCTTTTTACTGAAATAAATTGCTATTACTATTACAATAAACATTTTTCAAATTGTCTAATTTAAGAGATGGTTGTGTCAGTTATATTTGGATCATGTTTATAAAGTAAATTTAACAATGTCTGACCTATATTATGCAAAAATTGATAATTTGGATAACTCTTGGTAGCAAGGAATGCAGTATAAAGATATTCTAATGTATTTTGATGTCTTTCAGACATATTTGGCCTTGTTTACATGGTGAATTCAATGATATGATCCATATAACGCAAAATTCTATATAACACACAACTCTGCGTTTTTAGGTTTGCGTTATAAAGATCTTCTACTGTATAATATATATATATATATATTAAGAAATCGTCAGCTAGACTTTCATAACAATATCAGAATAAATAAAAATTTCTTTTTATTGATATCTTTTATCTTCTTTTGAAGACAAGTACAAGGTAAGAAGCTATGCTCTATACAGTAAAAATTTCTGGGTGAATATTCCATTTTGAATATTTTTATGGTATATCACATAATTAATTGCATATTTACTAAAGTAAAATTTCAATATCAGTTATAATAAACATTTTTGTATTTCATCATTTGACATATTTTAATGTACTTAAAAGAAATCAAATATTAAAAAGACTATATTTTGTTAATTTTATTTGAATAAAATATTATGCATGTTTTCATAATTTTATTTAAAATATAAAAAGTAAATAATATTAATTTTATGAAAACAAATGTTCTGTGCAAATTAGACACAACTTAGTTTGGATTTCTGTCAGCAGAAATGTTAGCTTAAAAATTACAGAAAAAAAATAGAAGTTTTCATAAAAAATAAAAAACATAAATCTTTTAAGGAAAATATGAAAATTTCAAAGCTGGAGCAATTCATAACTTTGCTTAAAAGTTGTAAAGTATAAAAAATATAAAATTAATGAAAAAAAAAATCAAGGGGCAACATCAAACTCGGCCTCTCCTGGTTGGAAGACGAGTACTCTATCTTCACGATACAAAGCCTGCGTTAAGAAGAGCAAATTAATGAGTATTTGAAGTGTATGCTGACCTTGGGCTGCCAATTTCTCAAAATCTAAGGTCCATTTGAAGAAATCCTTTCACCAGATTAATTAAGGATAAGAATTCTACAACATACTTTAAATTCATTAAAATTGGTGAGCACCATGTTTGGTGGTCACCTTGTAAGATACAAAATAAAAAATTATGTTACAAATAAATGTATTCAGTTTTAAGTTTTACTCATGAAAATAATTTACTTATACCAAACTAATTATATTTGCTGATATATTATTAATTTTGTTGTTATATTACTAAGTTGCTATGTGAATAGCAACTAGAAATAACTTTTGTGTTCCGCGATTCAAAACTTGTTGTTTTTATGAGGTAAAGCAATTGATAAAATGAGGAAACACTCTGCTGATGAAAGAAGGAAAGTTAATGGTACTAAATATTCTATTACAAACTAGAAAGATAGCACGTCAAAAATGGCGGAATATGAGATAAAAGATAAATACAACACATGTGACCTCGAATATAAATTATTAAAGATTTTAAATAGGAATTTCATCAAATTAGCTAGCTATCACCAAGTTGACTTCATATATGACAATTTAATTTTGTTGCCAAACTGTCAACATTTGGTGCTACTGTGGTAACCCTGCATTATTAATTTTCAATAATTACTCATGAGAATGAGGTGGTCCTACCGGAATTGTGAGGGACACACAGAGACTTGAATTTTATATAAATAGATGTACTGAGATTAAGTTTTTCTCATACAAATAATTTAATATTTCTAAACTAATCAGCTGATTCTAATATAAGGAGGCATGAATGTGTCTCATAGGAAAAAGATGAAAGATTTTCATGCTATACAATAATGACAAATTCTCATAATTTAATCTTATGTTAGTGGATATTTACACGAGAAGTGTCCTACTCACTAATCGACTAATAATACTCATAACTTTTATTTAGGTGTTGGAAGTAACGTGCTACTTTTTACAATTGTTTGTAGTGTAGCGTGCTATGTTTTGAACAATGTAGAGTAGAGAGTAGTATGATACAAAAAATCAGTAGTTTGCAGTGCTACTTTTAATCTACTTCAAAGGAAAAAAGTGCCATTCTGCAAATCATGTGACCGAAACTTACTCCTTTTGAGCAAAATTTTTTCTCTTCAACAATTTGTGAACTCAATGTAATAATTACAGTAAGAATAGTAAATAAAATTTATGTACTGTATGGTTGTGAATAAATATGTTATATACAAGAGTAGCTCCTCGTTATAAACCTCATTCATATATATACAGTGTAATATAATACAGTGTAACCTCTGAATAACGATTACCGTGGGACCAGTGAAAAGTGACCGCTCTTGAGAGGTGGGTGTTATTCGGGGGTTTCATTTTTTAAAAAATCAACATTACATTAATTTAAATAGAAATACACTCAGTCATTTCAATTAATCCTCATTGTTTTAATATAATAAGGAAATCAGTGATTTGCAGCTGCTTTGTTTTTTTGCTGCAAATATCTCTCTCCAAAGAAAAAAAATATCACTTGATTTGCTATACAACTCATCATCATTATGATGTAATGAGAAATTTTGGATTTCACGAAGATTCTTCTAAACTTCGGTATATGTGTTAATACTGGAAATTTTGGGTGATTCTATTATCTATTTCCTCTTCCTCTCTTCCACCATTTGCAGTATGGAATCAAATGTGGCAGTAACTGCCAAATTTTTGACCAGACATACAAACAAGCTGGCCTTTACATTAGTTATGCCTGCCGTTCTAATAATATTATATAAAATTTCCCCATTACTATTAATGTCTTCATTTTCTATTTGTTCACATATCAAGTAAATTTTGTTTGACCTGCTTCACATTTTGGTTTGCAAATAAATATGAAATTGTACCAGGAGCTGTAAAATTTCTTTCTCGTGACTTTTGAGTGGCCGTTGTTCAAAATTCCTTATTTAGAGATGCGTACTAATGTTAATGCTATGGAACGTGTTTGGTTCCATCAACATGTGACCAGTATTCGGAGGTTTCCGTTGTTTAGAGGAGGTCGTTCAAGAAGATTTCACTGTATATTATATGTATAGCTAGGTTTTCGTGCTCACTGAAAAAAATAGCTGTAATTTATTCGCAGTTTTACTTGCTGTACACATACAGTATAAGGAAAGTGTTTTAATCATGATAAAAACCCGATTGTAGAAATATTGGTATCTTTTTACATTTTGATGTGTTCTGAATTCGTTTTAACTATTTTTACAAAGATTCCATATGTATGTGTGGATGTATGCATGTATATTAAAATTTCCTTTCGTTTTCAGGTTATAGGTGAAAATTGGCGGTCGCCACTCGCCACGTGGCGATTAAAGTTGTAAAAGTGGCGATTAAAAAATCGGCCATCGATCGCCACCCTAGTCGCCACTCGCCAAGTGGCGATAAAAAATCTGTTATCGATCGCCAAGTGAAATATAGCTTTTTTCATAGAAATATGCGTCTCTACTTTGATTACATCTAATTAGCAAACTGGTTAATTCTTTTTTCTACCGGATGCAAGCAGATTACAATGATTTAGCTGTATTTTCAATATTTCGGCTTTTTGCCATTGCCCTTCAGTTGGATTATTTTTTCAAGAAATACAGTTTTATTCTGCAAAATATATTCATCAGCTTTGATTCCACATGCATTTCAAATAATTTATTCCTTTTTTTTTTTTTTTTTTTTTTTTTTCACCGGATGCAAGCATGTTTTAAGAACATTGCAGTATTTTCAATATTTCGACTCCTGCCACATGCTCACCACTTAGATTATTTTTCTTCAAGAGATATTGTTCAATCCTGCGAAATACACTCAACAGGTTAGATTTCAGCTGTATGTAATTAATGTGTGTAGTATGTTAATAACACATTTACTTATTAAATAAAATACAAATAACATTTTATTGTGTTTTATTTGATTATTTTTTTATTGTATACACCTAACTGTTGGAATTTTGATTTAGTTATTTTTTATATAAAGAAAGTAATAGTAATTTGATTGATAATAGTGTTTATGAACATATACAAATAATCTAAAAGTATATTCTAAAAAAATCAATATGATAATAGATTTTGTGGTTTTAAAGTGTAATTTTCTTGAATTTCGACTGCTTCCCTATTCTTATCACGAATAGTTGGCTGGTATAAAACTCTGATTTATAGAAAAATGCGTATATATACAACGATTATAGTTTATTTAGATGTCAAGAAAGTTTGAAACATTATAGTGGCCACTAACTTTAAAAAGTGGCCACTAATGAAACTGAGTCTACCGGCCACTGGCTACTAACTCAATTTTCCAGTTTTCACCTATATTTCAGGTCCCCAGAATTCACTTTTGTAAAACTAGGATCTATTTTTTTATTTATTGTTACATTATTATTTATTTGAACCCTCAGTATTCTGTAAAGTGTTCAAAAGAGTTGAGTGGAGACACTCCAGATTATTTTAAGTAACTGTATTTAAATACTGATTATATTATGTATATCTCAATTTCGTCAAGAAATTTGTAATGTATGTATAAACTAACACTTTGGAGACTAACACAATACATTTTCTTGTATGTTATCGTTCATAATTTTTTAATGCCCTTGATTATATTGCACTTATTTAAATTTATCCTGGCAGACCCGATATAATGAGGTGTCAATTTATTATTTAATCCGTGTCTACAATTTCAAGTGCAAATTAAATCCTTTAAAAAAAAATCTGAGAGTTATGAAGTAGTTTGTAGTCGCTACTTTTAAAAATAAGTAGTTGTAGTTAACTACATTTAATAGAGTAGTTATAGTTCACTACAATAAAAAAGTCATTTTTCTGACCCTTGCTTTTAAGAGATTATATCAAAAACAAAAAACCTCCATGCAAAATACTTGGGAAATAATCACAAAAATAACTTTTAATAACAATTTTTAAAATGAAAGAAAAAAGGAAATAAAAATAGCTAACTAATCTAAAAAACAAAAGAAAATCATTTCTTTAAAAAATAAATAAAAGTATAAATGCGAAAGACAGAAACATACATTTTAAGTATCAATGGCACTTTACCCCAGCATTTTCACTGCATTGAAACAATCCAAAAGTGTTTACATATGAATGGGGTGAATTATTTTTTCCCAAAAAGAACTTTATCCAAATTTTCTTTCCACTTAAAGTCACCTTCATTTTTTTTTAAATCTCTGCTTCATCATCACAGAATTTTCAGATGCTCAATAACATAAGCTAATTTTAATCTCACAGTTTTGTAATGCATGAAGAGAAATAGACAAGATGAAACACAATGGTTTGAAAAATAGGACAGAGGATTTAATTTCTCAGACAGATATTCCTCCCTTCCCATATATGCTCTTAATACTATCTTTGCATTGATCCAAAAAATATCCAAAGAGGAAGAATTCCACTTTTCAGAAGAATTTTTTCATGCCTGTATAAGTAATGATTTAAAATGTTGTAATTGCAATATTGGTACTGAAACTGAAATTGTCACAAAAATAACTTTTAATAAAAAAAATTTTAATGAGATCAAAAAAGAAATAAATAAAAATAGCTATCTAAAAAAAAAATCCTTTATTTCTTTAAAAAATAAATAAAAGTATACGTGGGAAAGATATAAACATACATTTTAACTACTGATGACACTTTTGCCCCAGCATCTTCACTGCATTGGAGCTATCCAAAAGCGTTTATGTATAAATGGGACAAATTATTCTATCCCAAAAAGAACTTTATTCAAATCATCTTTCCATTTAAAGTCATCTTTTAAGTCTCTGCTTCATCATCACATAATTTTCAGATGCTCAATAACATAACCTAATTTTAATCTCACAGTTTTGCAGTGCACGAAGAGAAATGATCAGGATGAAACACAATGGCTTGAAAAATAGGTCAGAGGATTTAATTTCTTCCCCATATATACTCTTAATACTATCTTTGCATTGATCCAGAAAATATCCAAAATGGAGAAATTCCACCTTTCAGAGGAACTTTTTCATGCCTGTGTAAGTAATGATTTAAAATGTTGTAATTGCAATATTGGTACTGAAACTGAAATTGTCACAAAAATAACTTTTAATAAAAAAAATTTTAATGAGATGAAAAGGGAATAAATAAAAATGGCTAAAAAAATCCTTTATTTCTTTAAAAAAAAAATGTATAAATGGGAAAGATAGAAACATACTACAGCCAGATGGCTGCATATCCAGCCGCAAATTTTTCTCGATAGCCAGCATCTGGGCAAATGATATTCGTTGCACCCCTAACATTCAATAAAACTTACTGAAATACTAATTCAAATTATATTTTGACTAACCCAATAATAAAACACAACTAAAAAGATACCTGAAATCCTCCTTCATTCAAAGCTCTTGCTCCGTAAGCAATTCTTGTACCACCTTCAAAGAGAGGTTTTACAGAAGGATGGAGTTTAAACCTTTGAAATTCTTGGTAAGGGTTTAAATAAGGATTTCCATAATCTAATCCTACCACAAAGCCTACAACTACCAAAGGGGCACCTTCATCTAAATGGTACAGAAAAGATCCACCGTACGTCTTTTTATCCTAAATATAAAAATAAAATAAAAGTATTTTTCGGCTAAACTCTCACACATATTAATTAATGAAAAAGTCAGGAAATTATTCCTATCCTATTAAAAATAAATAATTATAAATTAACAATAGGAATTGATATGGATTTATGAGCAAGTTTTTATGCCAAATTAAAAATTCATTGAAAATACATAAAAAAGAAATTCTGAAATTAAGTTTATCAAAGTTCACTTTTTCTAATACTCTTATAATATACACATAAGCCATTCTTTCTGCAAGGAAAAAGAAACTTATTTCATAAAAATTATAAGCATTTCAAAAAGTAAATTAAAAATTTAATAACAAATTGATTACAATTTTTTTTCAAAAATGATTAATAATTAATTTTAATAGAATTGATTAAAAACATTTTAACCTTGATAGATTTGTTTAAACACTGCTATTTTAAAACTAAATATGTTGAACAGATTAATAATCATAAATGCAATGAATAAAGGATGGGTAAATTTTATTTTAACCCACTAAATATAATCTTCTGTTAATGCTTTTTTATGTTATGTTGTTTTTTTTCTGGCTCCAAATATCTTAGGAGATTTTTCAATCTCTGAGTAAATGAATAAAAAATATAATGAAATCACAATACTCGACTATACTCCTTGTAGGAAAAATCGGCTTTTCAAGGGCAAACATCCTCTATACATTTTCCCTTCATTACCATTGTTACTAATAGCAGGAGAGCTGTTAAACATTTTGGAGTAGGTATTTGAGGCACCATGAAAATTTGTGTAACACTTCTTTTGCAATATCTGAATACAAAATCATATGTCTGGCTGAAGGATCGTGGCACTTAGGCGACCAGTGAATTTTTTAATTTCCAAAATTTTCATTGCAAAAAAAATCCTTGAGGCATTTTGAAATATTAATACCTTCAAATTTAGTATTTAATGAAATAAAAAGTATAAAAGCCAGACACTTTAGTCGGCTCCAAAACTTTGCCAGACACATATCAAGTGGTATTTTATAACTACCGAAAAAAGGTATTTGAGGCATGCTGAGATTGAAACAGAATAATATTTATGCTTAGAAAAAAATATTTTGAAAATGACAGGCCCTTTTGTTCGAACTTTCTACTTGCCAGACAGCAGGGAATGTTTAATGCGAGTGCCAGTAAAGTTGAGTTTGCGGTGCCGCGCTGAAGATCCATTTACTGACTGATGATACAAACAAAGCGTAAACCATGCTGCAGCACCTCGCGAAAGCTATCTTAAGATGAATTTCAACTGGATGCATGCGCAATCACAACAAATCTAACTGTAATAGGCTCTCGCAAGACCACGTGATTGACAAGAGTAAGTGTGCAGGTGTTCGGAAAATTTTGGAGTAGTTAAAAAAATCTTATTCGTAGTGAAACATGCGCAGCTTTAAAAGTGCTATTTTGTTTATATATTAAAATATTTTTCTTTTTATATAATATGTGTTACTTTTATATATTAATCATGGAAAGTACAAAAAAAAAAAAAAATTCCATGACAACAATACTTTTCTGATATTGTCTCTGACACTAACACTATCGAAGTCAAATTGACAGTGCTCAGAATCAGACCTTAATTTTGAGTTTGAAGCAATTTTAATCAGTTTAAATTTTGTACTAACCATCATTAAACTATCGTTAAATTTCACTATATGTACATATAAATGTATATGACAAAATCATAATTATAAAAGAATATTTATTTAAGTTGAACTTTCTTGAACTAGTTCCGTATAAAGAGTACACAAAGTTTTGTTTTATTAATAAGTATTTTTCATAAAAGTTTCCAAAGTTTTCTGAGTATGCGCTTATGCAAACCTTACTAGTTAATAGTTTCTAAAATTATATGATAAAAAATATATTAAAAGTATATTAATAAATATTTGGTGTAAAATGTTTCTTTACATTCATTGAGGCAACTATTGAAATTCATGCAGATAATAAATTCATAGACGAGCTGATGCTACAGCTATTGTATTGAGATATACAGGTAAAAGATATAAATATAAATATAGTATACATAAATATATTGTATAGTTGGTATAACGAGTGTTTTCATCTATCCGACAGACAAGATTTATTTTAGCCAAGGACTTGTGAATATATTATTATACAGAATAAAAATAAAATTATACTATACCTAATGAAAAAGAAGGCACATTGGATTTTTTTTAAGCATTATTGTCACAGAATTTCTTCATTAAAGCGATTAAATTTTTATAGCAATTTTTATGATAACCCTCTTTCAGATTAGCATTGGATGGTAAAATAATGTCTTTATATTGGGAGTACAAATTAATTCGGTCCGTTTTCAATAGATGGCTCTGGTTGATTTGTTTACTGAATAATGATAGATGTTTTTGGCATTGTTAGAAAGGTTTGACCTTTGTCAACCATATTCAGTCAACGAAGCTTCGAGTTTTATACAACAAAATTGGTTTTCTGAGGATTCAATATGTCGAGTTTTGTGCTAAATAAACAACATTTGCGGGAAGTTTTGATTTTCTTTTTTAATTGGAAGAAAAGTGCCGCTGAAGCGCATCGATCGCTTGTGGAAGTATATGGTGAATCTGCGCCATCTGATAAATCATGTAGAGAGTGGTTTCGACGCTTCAAAAATGGTGATTTTAGTGTCGAAGACAAGGAGTGCCCGGGCCAGCCGAAAAAGTTCGAAGACGCCGAATTGGAGGAATTGCTCGATCAAGATCCGTGCCAAACGCAACAAGAGCTTGCAGGATCGTTGGGAGTCACTCAGCAAGCAATTTCCGTGCGCTTAAAAAACATGGGAATGGTTCAAAAGCAAGGAAATTGGGTCCCATACGAGTTGAAACCGCGCAACGTTGAAAAGCGATTTTTCATCAGTGGACTGCTGCTCGAACGACAACAAAGGAAAGGTTTTTTGCATCGAGTTGTTATCGGAGACGAAAAGTGGATACACTACGATAACCCCAAGAAGAGAAAATACTATGCTTGGCCTGGTGAATCATTGCCATCGACGTCAACATCAACGCCAAAGTCGAATATTCATGGTCTGAAGGTAATGCTGTGCGTTTGGTGGGATCAGACTGGGATAGTGTACAATGAGCTGCTAAAACCTGGCGAAACAGTTACTGGCCAACGCTACCGACTGCAATTAATGCGTTTGAGCCGAGCATTGCGTGAAAAACGGCCAGAAACCATCGAAAGGCACGACAAGGTAATTTTGTTACATAACAATGCTCAGCCCCATGTGGCAATTGTCGTTAAAAATTACTTGGAAACGTTGAAATGGGAGGTCCTATCCCACCTGCCATATTTGTCAGACATTGCTCCTTCTGATTATTGGTTGTTCCGACGGATGCATCACGATTTGGCTGGACACCGCTTCACTTCTTCCGAAGAAATTCAAGAATGGCTCGATTCATGGTTTGCGTCCAGAGAGGACTCATTTTTCAGAGATGGAATCCGAAAATTGCCAGAAAGGTGGACAAAGGTTGTGGCTGCCGATGGACAATACTTTGAATAACATGTTTTTTCATTTTGATAATAAATAAAATGTTTTTTTAACGAAAAAAAAACGGACCGAATTAATTTGTACTCCCAATATTTTAAACTATTTTTCTACTGAATTTTCAACACTTCACAACATTTTTGTAGAGTTTTTTCACTAAAAATTTTTTCCATCAGTTTTTGTGCAAATAACACATTCTTTTTTTACTTTCTATGATTAATATTTATAAGTAACGCATATTATATAAAAAGAAAAATATTTTAATATACAAACAAAATAGTACTTTTAAAGCTGCACATGTTTTGCTACGAATAAGAATTTTTAACTATCACAAATTTTTCCGAACAAGTGCACGCTATGAGTCATGTGGTCTTGTGAGAGCCTATCACAGTTAGATTTGTTGTGATTGTGCATGCATCCAGTTGAAATTCACCTTAAGATAGCTTTTGTGAGACACTACAATGCAGTTTATGCTTTTTTTGTATCGTAAGGCAGTAAATGGATCTTCAGCACGGCACCGCCAGCTCAGGTTTACTGGCACTCGCGTTTAACATTCCCTGATGTCTGGCAAATAGAAAGTTCCATCAAAAGTGTCTGTTCTTTTAAAAATATTTTTTTTTCTAAGCATAAATATTATTCTGTTTCAATCTCAGCATGCCTCAAATACCTTTTTTCGGTAGTTATAAAATACCACTTGACACGTGTCTGGCACAGTTTTTGGTTTGACTAAAGTGTCTGGCTTTTATACTTTTTATTTCATTAAATACTAAATTTAAAGGTATTAAAATTTCAAAATTCCTAAAGAATTTTTTTTTCAACAAAAATTTTGGAAATTTAAAAATCACGGATCGGCTAAGTGCCACGATCCTTCAGCCAGACATTTAATTTTGTAGTCAGACATTGCAAAAGAAGTGTTACACAAATTTTCATGGTACCTCAAATACCTAGTCTAAAATGTTTAACAGCTCTTGGACTATAACCTAAGATACGGGCAGCAGAGTGACCAACAAAGGGATAATGAAAAGAGGAAGTTTGTCCTTGAAAAGTCAATTTTTCCTACATCAGTATATCTGGGTAACTCTACATTTATTATTCATATGGGTGATACAATGTTAACTTCAATGAAGAAGAAACTGGCTAATTGAACACATTTTAGCAGAAACTTGCTAAACTCCACTACAATTTAAACTATTGAAGTAACTTCTTTATTGATCAGAACTTTGTAATTAAAATTATTTGTTTCTGTAGTCCAACTTAACTTCCTATTTTACTTGAAATCAGTTCTCTTGTGTTCAAGAAATATTTTCCCAGCTTTTTCTTTATCAGTTATTATAACTCCCAGGAAAAAAAAATGGAAATCAGTTTATTAAATGGGGTTGTTTAACTCTTTGAAGGAGAGTGGTTGTTACTAAAACCACTTATCTTTAATAAAAACTTGTACTAGTATTTTTGAATAAAAATTCCCTTTTACAATTTATATGAAAAAAAAAAAAAAAGAAATTTAATTGCATTTATTTATTTTCAAATGAAATTGTTTATAAATTATAGCAAGTTCCCAATGTTACTGTAACAGAGTTACTTGCCCTTAAAAGGGATAATAGTTCTAATATTTAATAGATATTAAATAGTGCACCTTACTTATAACAAATATTTTATTACTTTAAATAATAGTACAGAAAGGATTTTTAAATTAAAATTTTTAAATAGGAAATGATGTAGAACCTCGATAACTCAATATGATTTTTTACATCCCTAGGCTGTTGAATTATTGAGGTTCTACTGTACTTTCTTTTGTTTTGATAATGGAAATGATAAATTTACAAGTTGCATTCAATGACTAGAGAGTGCTTTCTTTATTAAGAACTATGCACAGTTTATTCAAGTAATAAGTTTCTATAACATTTGGCTTCTATAATACATCAGATAAATAAGTAGATATAATCAGAATATGCTTTATAGTTTATATAAACACATTCTTTTCAACACTTTCCAACATAGTTGAAAAGTGTTTATGCATTTGGTTTTGTCTGGCTGTCTGTCCGCCCAAGCTATAACTCATGTAACTATACTTGTTTTGCTATGTAATTGATATATGTTACTGAAGCTTGTCATTGCATGTTACAGTACATTACATTATTAGATTATATTTTAACTAATTTTTTACACATGTCACAAGTATTATATAGAAGAGTAAATTATATAATCAAAAAATAAAAACAATTAAAAAATCCAAAAAAAAATGTGTGATGAAAAAGCAATATTAAACAACAACAACAAATTTTCCTTTAAATCTATAATTTCAAACAGGGGAAAATATAAATAAAATTAAACAATAAAAGCAATTTAAAAAAAATTGTGATGGAAAAACAATATTAAACAAAAAAATAAATAAATAAATAAATAAATCCATAATTTCAAACAGGGGAAAATATAAATAAAATTAATTGGAGTAAATTCAAATAATAATACAATAATAAATAGTATTCATACTTCCATACAAGAAAACTGTGCTTATTCCAGAACTGAAATATAGTAGAGTGCCAATTATCTGAACCTCCATCAAACTTTTTGTTTCTTATTCTTATGACTTGAATATACATTATTTTTCTTTATTCAAGAAAAAAGTGGGAATTAAACTTATAAATGAAAAAAAAAAAAAACAATAATAAAATAAAAATAACACAAATGAAAATTATAAGAAAAAAAGCGATTCTCAAGCTTACTGCACATTTGATGTGTTAAACTGTTGATCCAAAGCGGGTTTTGAAAATTGCCAGTAGGTAGGTCAATGCGAATTCCCAAAGGTGCTATAAAAGTTTTTAATCCTCTCCACAACTTCGCCTTCCCAAAAAACAAGAACTTATCCAATAAACAAAGCATTTCAGCTGAATTGCCCATGAACAAATGAAATCCCACACAAAATATTCCTTTCTTTCATCTAATGTAAGGACTGCTAAACAGGAGAGGTTACTTTCACCTTCCTATTAGGAGAAAGAAACTATTCAAAATTGCGCTAATTCATTATAATGCCAAATGGCCAAAATAACTTATCAGGAAGTCAATTATCAACATCCAGTAACTATTGACAGAATGTAAAAATCTATCAATACAGTAGACTCCCTCAAATCCGCAACACTAAAACCCACAAACACCTCAAATTCAGACATCATTGCAGATGTAAACAATGAACCTTTCAGTTCAGATGAGGGGCAAAATTACAGAATTTTTCAGTTTTACATCATTCCATATCTATTTTAATATGTGATTCTCGATAATATGACTAAACTCATGGTTTTCATGAAGGAAGTATACATATATTTCTGAAAAAAAAAAAAAAATCAAGATATGCTGATATCATTGGTAATCACAATCACTTTACCAAATATACTTATGTATTAATTAAACTTTTTTGGTTATTAAGACTGGCTAAACCTGAAGTAAAACTTCCTTACTTTATGATTTTGATGTGAATTAATAGGATACCTATATGAGAAAAGTTCCATTGAATAATTCAAGGAAAATGTATTAATCATTTAATGTATTAATCATGAATAATTTAATCATTTTTAAAATTATCTTACTTTTTATCATTTTAGTTTATTAGTTTAGCTATTTTAATATTTTACTATATTGCAAGTATTCATTGTAATTTTGACTGCATTATTACAATCAAATTACTGTGTAAAAAAATGTAAACGAAGCAATGACCAGAAATCTACAAAATTCTAAAATCCGCACAACCTCTGGTCCCAAGCTGTGTGGATTTAAGGGAGTCTACTGTATTTACTGGATGTGGATAATTGGCTTCATGAAGGTCCAATGGTGATTTCAAAAGAAAGAGGGGCTAGAAATACCATTTTAATAGCAATGAACATCAAAATGAAATTGACTGTGAACAGGTAAAAATCCTGTTGCAAATTGAATATTTCATGGCAAGGGTGCAATCACTTTTCCTTGCATATTAAATTCTACGTGCAGCATGCTTCCATTTATCCAAACTGAGACTGGTCCAAACAGATTCAGATAATTGGTGCTCTATTGTATAAGAAAAAATATTTTCATACCAGTGGCCACCCCACAGTATGTTCAACAGTACCGGGTTTGTGTTTTGAAGATTCGATTTCCCATACTTCTTTCAACCCTATAGCATAACTCTGTGGTTCACAATTGGCTCTCAAGTTGAATTTCTTATACAGTTGCTTGGCTAAATGTCCATGGCAGCCTTCAGCAAATATTGTGCACTTAGCATGGAGTTCCATACCTCTTTCAAAAGATTCCTAAACAAGCATAAAATAACCATTATGCCAATTCTAAAATAACAAAAATTATAAGAGATGTCTGTTTAAAATAATAACTGATGCTAATTTAAAAAACTGAAAAATCTTAAGGAGGCAGAGACCACAAAAAAATGCACCAAATTATGTTTTTATGAAATCTTAAAATTTAAACATAAAAACTTGAAATAATATAGGGGAGACCTGGGTACAGTGGTCCACTTTTGCAGTTAACATCTTTTTCTCTTTAACAGAGAGATCAATCTACCTGAAAATATTTTTGAATATTCTTTAAACCTTTCTACATGCCTCATAATTTTTGCAGAACATAGTTCCCAATATATTTTTCACAATTTTTTTTTTTTATATATACTCCCGTAAAGTGGACCAGTGTGCCCTGGAAGCGGGATACACTGGTCCACCCACTGGGGCACAGTGGTCCACTACTAGTTATTGTTTAAAATACAATATAAATCTATTTATAATTAATCTAATTCTCTTTTATTTTCCCTTTACCTACAAAATAATATAATAATAGAAATTTGCAAGTAGCATTTTGAAACAAAAAACATAAAACTAAAGAATTATCAAAAAATGTATTATATTTTGGAAATTACAATATAAGATACAGGAGTGATTGCAAATAAGTTATTAATTGAGCAAAAAATCAGCAAACATTAAGACAAACATGATTAAAAATTTATTAGAATCTCAAAATAGTCAGGGTAAAATAGTTAATTATGAACTAACCATGTGCTCTGAAGCTATTAATAACCAATCCAGTGAGGTCATCTATTACTTATTAGGCTACAGTTATATTTTTCAAAGGCAGTAAATACAAAACAAAATATTTCTTAATATGTTAACTCTACAATGCATGATTTTCATTTCTCTCCTTCTCCCTCCCCCCCCCCAAAAAAAACTGCTATATTGAATAAGAATACTTATTTTAAAAATCACACGTGAACTGTTATACATAATTTAGGTGAAAACTAAAGTGTCAGATGGCTACATTATAATCTGAATAACATATAACATGAAATTTAAAGTGTGCCAAATGTCTACTCTATGCATTGTAGGGTTAAATAAATTGTCATTCTTCTTTGTTTATTTTATTTTATAGTTAAATAACTATTTTAAAACAATATTTCTTTATAGAGAATAAGCAATTATTAAATATTTTGAAAATTCTTCATTACAGGAGCAGTATTCATTGTGGACCATTGTACCCCAGCAGTGGGCGGTCCACTGTGCCCCAAGTTGACGTTCAATACATACTCATAAAAATATTATTTAAAGTTTTCTTTTAAGCATATGAACTTTTAAATTAAATAAAGACCAGTGTTTTACCTTTTCAAAAAAGTTGTTTTATCTTATTTATCCATAACCTTTAATTACTCAATAAAGAAAAGTATGATGATGAAAAATTTTACTTTTAGGAACTCAAAACAACCAGTCAGGATAAAAGGGTTCATTCTGAGCTAACAATGTGTTCTGAAGGCTATAAGTAATCAATCCAGTGCTGTTATCAATTAGCCTAAAATAAAAGCTTTAAAAATAAGTAAAATATAAGGACTGGTCCACTGTGTATGTACACAGTGGACCAGTCCTTATACCATTGTACCCCGCTCTCCCCTAAATTTTAATTTGCAATTTATATAGTTACAAAACATTTGAATCTTTCCACCATTTAAACTTACACCATTTAAAAAAATAAAAAATAAAAGAAAGATGATTACAGCATATAAAAATGTTCTGTACTTTTGTATCAGCCCCATGCCATTGACAAACTTAGGAGCTCTTTAATATCAACATTTTTTTTATTTATTTATTTTTTTTTTTTTTTGAAAATGTTTAGCATTATTGAAGGTTAATCTGTATGCTAAATCAACACATAGCATTATTGCAAATTAATTTTCTGTAATCTGATTGCATGCTAAGTCAAGATTCATAAAAATTTCCTTAGATAAGGACTTTGAGAGACCTTTAAGGACACACACACACAAAAAAAAAAATAAGGACGTACAAACTGAATAAACGAATTGGATTGTTATATGTATTTTTAAATACACAGTTTTGCAACTGTTACAAAATTTCGTACAGTTTTGTTTTGTAAATACAACTTTTAAACATTCAACCGGAGGGGGGAAACAGAATTTTAGGAGTGCAGCAGCAGAAATTTAGAAGAATGATTAATTATAGTTTGTTCAGAAAAATTATTAAATATATATAAAGGAAATTTAAAGATTGTAAACTTAGTGTGCCAGAGGAAAAGTAGGGGTGGGAGCCCAAAAATTTCAGAAGGAGGAATCAAGATTATTATTTAGCTATTTTTACAGTCAAGTAACAAATAGGGTGGAATTTTTTTTTAAATTTAATTAGCCCTAAAGATTTGAAGTAGGGGGATATTTAGGTATGGAAAAAAAATTAATCTTATGAAACATAGAAGAATCTTACTTTTAAAGTAATGGATATTGTTTTTAAGTATATGCTTATAAATATGGTTGAATGTTTGTTGTGGCAGAAATGGCACCAAAAAAATTTTACACCACTATTTCCAAACAATAATTTTCATGGCAGATTTCTATTGTAAATGTTATAGAAATCTACCATGAAATTTTTTGTTTAGAAATAGTTGTGCTAGAAATTTTTCGGTAAGATTTTGTCAAATGTTCACCCCTACTTAGGGATCATCCATTAATTACGTTGCACGTCAAGAGGTGGAAGGGGGTGCACAAAGTGTGACAGAGGAATGAGGTTAACATGTTATGACATTAAAAATATACAAATAATTAGGTAGGCATTATTTTCAAGCAGTATAATACAGTTCATTAGAAAAAAAATATTTTTATACAGACAGAATTAAGTATATTTTATCTTTTTCTTTGAACTTCTACAGCATGAAATAAAAGTACACAAGATCTTAAGAGTTTCATAGTACTTAAATTAACAGGCTGCATACATATATATTTTTCATAAAATTAACTCTAATTTCAAAGTTGCAAAAAACGTAACATCGCAACAAAGGAGAGAATATCACTCAAGTAACCACTTGTGACATATGAGGAAAGATGGATCCACAAACCACAAAATTGGCATGATGTGATTAAAGGACACCTTATTATAAAGAGTGAAACGGCATAAGGGCGATGGTGTGAATTGCAATTTTGTTATGTATGCTATTGCATACACTATCACAAGCACTAGCTACATTAAAAACAGTGTTGAATTCAGATATTTTTCTTCTACAGTGCCAGGGAAGGGAGAACACTATTGAGCCCTGAGGGAGGGAAATTTGCACCTCTAGATTGTTAATATAAGCATAAAATCTCAAATTATAAGGGGGCACATTTTGATGCTCCAATGGGAATGCCCATGTGGACCCCTCCTGAATATATTACTGATTGAAAAACTTAAGAATTAATAGTGAATTTTAGGTTTAATTTTAGGAATAATAGGAAGGCATTAAAATTCTAGAAATTAAGTGACTTTCAAGAATCCAATGCCTGGAACCAATTAGAAGCACAGCATTAGGAAAAATTAAAGATTTCTACTTTTGATTAAGAAATAACAGGAGAATAAAATCAAGAACTTTTTGCAGATTTTGCATAAAAATAAGAACTTTTAATGACCAAAAATTACCTTAAAAAAATTAAGAACTTTCAAGAATGATACAAACACTGCAAGTACAGTAAAGCCTCGATTATCCGCGGTGCGGTTTATCCGTGAAGCGAATTTTTTTTTTTTTTTTTTTTTTTTTTTTTTTTTTTTTTTTTTTTTTTTTTTATTCAAGCCAACAGCAAGTAAAATACAATAAGCCCTACTAATAAATATAAACAGAAAAAATCATGTATTTGAAAGTAATAGAAGAATATTTCTAGATTCGGTTGCTATGTTTGAAATATCAGATATAAAATGTTGATGCCTTTTCTTGATTTTATTAACCAAACATAAACACAGCAATTAACAATTAAATAAGACTATTATGATAGATTCCAGGAGAGCATATCAAGAATAACTTCATTTTCAAGATAAAAATTATTCCATACCAAAAGAAAAACAATAGTTTACAATTTAGAATAAAGAAAATGTGTTTCCAAAGCAAGAAGCAAAAACAAGTGACTAATTTTTTTTTAAATTTTGTAACTCAGCTCTTTTTGTTCAGTACGTATGGCACTGTTTCTTGTTTTAGTGATTTAGACGTAAAGAAAAGGTTTCTGATGTACTGTGCATATGTATTTTAAACATTTTATTATGTTTTTTGTACACTAAAGCATAGTTTTTATGTTGAATTTTCTTTTCTTTTTTTTCGTGTTTGCACCCCATTTTCAGTCTTTTTTGGGTTATCCGCGGTGCCCTTGCCACCCAATTCCGCGGATAATCAGGGCTGTACTGTATTTGCGCCAGAGATGTGTTATGGCGGCTATTAAATATTTAAAACAATGGTGGATGCCATCAAAGTTGCCAAATTGCATTTGCTAAGATATGCCAACTGATGTGTAACCTGATTAAGGAAGATTAACATGTTTGCACTTAAAGACCTTGCTTCTATCTAGCTAATATTGCATAACAAAACTGCCAAACAAAAATAAAATTTCATCAATAAATAAATAAAAGACGAATTTAACAGATGTGTAATTGAACTACGTACTTAAACATGGAAATAATCAGAATAAAAAAAGGTACTATAAATAGCGAAATTTTTGTCCCTTACCTGTTGGCATATGGCTAAAATAGAATTAGTTGAAGAATTAAAAAGAAGTAGTTGCTACCAAATTTCTTGAAAATCTTGACTATAAATTTCATTGTTTACATCCGAATACGTATCGTGGATTAAAGGGAGTTGGCTTTATTTCCAAACAATTATCTTCATGATAGATTTATTTAACATATGCAATAGAAATATACCACGAAATTTGGAAGTAATGATAGTAAATATAAAAAAAATAGAGGACACAATGACCCCTGCTCTTTTTATAAAACAAATATGAAATAATTTAATAAAGATCATTGAATTTTTAAAAATTATTTTATCTTAAAGCAGTTTAGTTTGTTTTACAAAATAGTTAGTTTGTTAAAAAATTTTAAATGAAAAAATTACTTCTTGGTACTTCATACTTTCGTTTTGAAAAAAATTCTACAAAATTATGAAATTTTCAGAGATTAATGCTGATTTCTCTGTTAAGTAAAAGAACAGGGGGGGGGGGGGGGGAGTATAAACTTTATCAAATGAAACAGATCCTTCCCAACTGTCATTTGAAAGTAACTTAGAAAAGGTCTAGAAACCAGAAAATTTATCAAACAGAAATTCCAGAATTTTAAAGAAACACTCTTATAAAAAGTATGTTACAAACAGTGCAAAAATATCTTATAAGTGCCATCAGGAATTTTTTTTCTTATGAATGGGTATACTTCTGAAATTTTGAAAACATCTTCAGTATGTTTAAATTTATTATGTTTGCAACTTTTACATTACGGCTAAAGAGAATGCCAATTTCCATAATGGTGATTATGAACTTTGAGTCAATTAATTAAATGATGATGTATAGCATTTAGTGTCCATTTTTTCCTCTATTACATTGTATTTATGCCCATAGACATAATGCTTGATTTATTCCCCATGTTTAAGATTCTATTACTTTTATGAGAGACCAAAAACACATAAACATATTGGAAGAAATTGACTCATTGACTAACTTGAGGATTTAGTTCTAGAATTATATTTGTTATTGGTGGTTCATCACTATTTTTAAATATAAAATTCAGATTGAATTTGTTTTCTATTAACTACGTCTTTTATATTAAGAGATTATTTTTCAAAAATACGCTGAGAAAATATTTTTAGAATGATCCATCATTTGATGTATTTTTAAATATCCATTGCTTTAACTGCCTTAATTATGTTATCGAATAAAAATAAATAAAATATAGAATCCATGCCCCTATTTTTTTTTTATAATTTTAGTTAATAGCGGGAATTTATTTTCCCTTGCCCATAACTGTTAATTTTATACAGAACATTAAAAAATGTATTTTACTTTAGGAGATCCATCTTTGTTAATCCCAACATCATTTGTAGCAATACCTTTGACACTACCATCTTCATGAAACAGAACCTATAAGATACCACTTTGCATCATTTTTCAAGCATAACTAATAATATCAGTTTTGAAAGAGAAAAGAAAGGTGCACTGAAATAATACCTCACTAGCTGCATACCCTGGGTATATTTCAACACCTAATTCTTCTGCTTGTTGGCCAAGCCATCGTACAACATTTCCTAACCTCACAATATAATTTCCATGATTATACATTGGTAAACCTACACAAAGATAAAAAAATCGGAAAAGATGACTAAATATTTTACTTTCTAAAATCAATTTATACTATAACACTCACAAACAACTCTTTATAACATTTTTATGTGCAAACAAATACATAGCTTTAATAAATGAAACTAAAAAGAAAAAACATCTTAATAGCAAAGTTTTATTTTACCCAAATTTTCCCAATCATGAAAAAATAATCCAATTGAGAAAAAAAGAAAAAAAAAAAAGGAACAAGAATGCTTTTAATTTTCTCCCGTCAAGCATGCACAATCATATACCAATTGTGATAACTTTTTTTCCTTAGTTACTTTACATTATTGTAGCGAACAAATTCACTGTTGAGATGGATTAATGAAAATAAAAATCCATGCATGAATACAATTTAAAAGGTCATTAAAAAAAGTAAATTGAGCTATAGCTTTCAAACAAAATTCAATTGAAAATAGATATTTTTTTTTTTCTATTCGATGATGTCAGAACTGAAATTATGCTATATTTAGGAATGAATGTATGAGCAACAAAAGCAAAAATGATAGTTGCTGTCCCCATCATTATGACATCTGTGCTTTGTACTACTGTTTAGGATACATTTCTAATATTAAGTGGGCAACATATGTCTGATGGTAATGATAGAAAAGCCCATAATGAAAGAAATAAGGATTTGTCACTAACAAGGAATATCTTATTTAGTTGTTTAAACAATTTCTGAAAAAGGTAATCATCTATATTCTGATCTTATTTTTAACCTTCAGTGCAATCTACCATTACTCATTCTCCTTAACATTTTAATAAACTCCAAAAATTAACGTTTTTATTGACACAGCTTACTAGGGATTTTTTTAAACATATTATTATTATTTTTTTTTTTTTTTTTTTTTTACGATTGTAGTTTTTTATTGACACAGCTTACTAGGGATTTTTTTAAACATATTATTATTATTTTATTTATTTTTTTAATGATTGTAGTTTTTTTTTTTAGAAATAGCATTTTTATAAATAAACAGGGAAAAGATACTAGAGCTTTTAATTTTCAAATGAACACAAAAAATCGTATAAATTATAAATAAAATTTAAATATAGTATGTAGGCAACATTATTGAAACTGCTAAAATGAAATAAAATTTTCATGATAAATAAAGAACTAAAAAAAAAAAAAAAAACAAGAGTCAGGCTTTGAAACAAAAAACAGAAGGAAAAAAACTTAACAAAACATATCAATAACTATGCACAGCTGTTGATTTTACCTACAACATTTTAAAAAATACATTATTTTATGAAATTTATTATTATTTTCTTTCTTAATTCTAATAACATTTCTTGAAACTATATATTAATTATGAAATTAATATTTTTTTTTAATGTATTGTACAGCTATAAAAAAATTAACAAAAATTGATTTCCAGAATCAAATAAAAATTACAGTTCATTCTGTCAAGTAACTTTTAATTTATGCTTGAACTACCCACATAAGCAGTTTGATTTGCAAGTGTTAAAAATGAATTTAACAATAAGAGTTCCAAACCTCATATCAGTTTAATACTTAAACTACTTAACTGGATAACTTTCTGCATTATATCTGGAGGTAAAATTTATCTAATATTCCTAAATATTATGCCAAAATTGGTGTTCATATAGAACATTTCAAAATTTGTTACAATTCCATACAGAGATGGCTCCCTAAGTTTTTTTTTTTAATTTGCTTTTATACATATAAATTGAAAAAAGACAACTCCCAATCATTTTTTTTTTTCTCTCTGAGACTATTTGGTCATTAAAATGTACAAGAAGTTCTCTTTTCTTTGATAATTGTGCATTGAACTAATTAAACTACAAAAATAAAAATATTTATTAACTAAGATATAGAAAATAATAGTACAATTTTAACATAAATGTGCTCAAAGAACCAACTCAAAGGACAAAGTCAATGCCAATAATGTTTATTTGCTTATAATTCCAAGATTAGAGATGTTTTAGGGTAGAATGTGGGATTATCATTAAGATTAAGAAGTTAATTGAATACGAATGTTTAATTTAATCTTCTATATTGAAACAAGGACCTTGTTAAATTATGGAAGACTTATAGCTAAAAAAGAAATAAGAATTCAATAATTTGGTACAATGCTATTTTATAGTAACTTTAATGTATATATTTTGTCTATTTATTGAAATCAAAACCTCAAAACAGAACCAAATTGGAAACCCTTATTTTTAAGGGAACAGAAACAGCAATAGAACTGTAAAATTTCATTTTAACGGAACTGGAGGGATAATCGGAACAAAAAAATTATTTGTTCAAAACCTTAGGTTTAATACTAGGATTAACCCTAGATCTAATATTATGCACTAACCTTTGATTTCAAATAAAAATTGTATTACAATTACACAGTTCACAGTATGAAGTATATGCCCGATAAAGGAAAAATTTGATTTTTAAAGGATGCAAACCAATTTAGGAGCAGTCATTATTATTAATGGGTAATTTTTCTATGTTTGGATATCTGATATGCAATCTCTTTGCAACAATCATGAAGCACACTGATACTACTAACTTAGCCTACTTGTCTTGAGCATGATATTTTGAAATTTATTATCTACCTTAATTTTATTGTACACTGGTTTCCAAAAATTAAGGAAAAGTCAGAAAAAAGGGGTAACTCTTTCAATAAACGGTCAAGTGCGAGCATTACTCGCGCACAGAGGGTTCCATAGAATAAATATATGAATTTGTAATTGTATTATAAAGAAAAAAAAAAAAAGGTTGCTAAAAGAATACTAAGACTTTTTAAAAAACTATATAACGTAGGGTTGGGTATAACTGTATATATTAGAAAAGTGTAATCGGGTATACCATGAAAGTTCAAAGAGATATGTGGAACAATATCAAATATAGCTATTCGTATAATTATTTTTTTAATATTATCCTAATCTATTTATGATGAACTTAATTCGGTACTGACAATAAAGGCAGTGCATAGTTAAACTTCATTTGGCATTTCATGAAACTAAATTCAGCGTAGTAATAAGCTTTATTTCTACAGTGTATCTAAAACAAAACCTTTGTTCAAAGTTTAAATTTGGCATTGTGATAAGCGCGCTTCGAATTGAGGTCTCAAAGTTGCAACGCTGCTTTGGTCAGTGCCGCGTTTTTCCAGATAGGTGTTTAATTAACTTTTAAAGTCACTCGAGGCGTATTGAGAGATACAATCAATGCAAATTATCATTAATCTCACAGTATTTATGCGATCCATTTTAATTAAATATTTCGAGGGCGATGCCCTTAAAAAACGGACACCTAATTTTAATCCCAAAACAGACAAATGGCACCAAGAATATTTAATTAAAATTTTCCATTTATCATGTACGTGAAAATAAGCAAGTTCACATTTTCTAATAAATTTGTTTATAAATTCTGGTGTCAGTTCATTATTTCATAAGTTTATAAATAGAATTACTCCGTGCCGGAAAGGATTAAGTGGTTGCAGGACTCTTAAAGCTTCAAAATTTAAGAAATTTTAATTTTTTTAGATGTTAAACTCCTATCTTTTCTGAATATTTTGATATAATTGTTTCCTTGAAATTCCCATTAGAACAGAAGTTTTGGCTTTTAGAATTATACCCGCTCAATAGCTGAAGCGGCGTTTCCGAAACTTTAATGTCATTATTTTCCAAATGGCGTTTTTGGGTATAATGCGCAGGATACCTCAAAAACTTCTGAATATTTTTTCATGAAATTTTCAAAACATATATTCCATGTTATTCTGTATAAACTGAACCTAAAGTTTCCTTTTTATTGTTCAAAAAAAATATTTTTTAGGGGATTTTACTGTTGAAATTTTCAAAATTTTGTACTAGCTAAATGCAGCATTGCATTAAAAATATAAAAATGCTTTAAATACTAATTTATTTTAGTTCAGGGAAATTATTACAATCTGAAGTATAAGTAAGCACCAAAATTTTCATTCTAGTTGCAATATTTATTTTGTAATCCTGTGTGTAAACTGTTATGCCAATTTTTTGTTCGACAAATGTCTAACAGTTTCGAGCCCCCTATAAATACTAATTCTGTATCTTGCAATTTTTTAAATACATGAAACAAAAGAACATACTTATATCTTTCATTCCAATTAAAATTGTGTTTTAAAATCATATACATTTTAAGACATTAAATGTTGAAAATGGTCTTTTTTTTCATTTTTTCCACTTTTTAGAGTCCTGAGACTCCTTAAATTAGTACTATGTTTTTAACAATGACGTTTATTGCTTTTATACTGTTACTGGACATTACATTACACATATATATCATTAAAAGTTGTTAACTAGGCATAGAGTACGCCGCCCTGTCCTTGTGTATGTCCAAACTGACCGTACCTTTAAGGGTTAATATCTCAGCTAATTACCGATGATTTTTTTTTGAAAAATCATTATCAACAATGCTTTTATTCTTCTGCAATGATAGGTATATTCAGCGATGCTCAACAATTTTTCTGAATGCCCGTAAATCAAAATTTGTGTACAACAGAAAAATGCTAATTACTCAAAAACTATGTGACCTAGGGTAATCGCTATAATTTTCCTGCAAGGTTTATATTAATGTCTACTACCTCTAATTTTTTCATAATTTTAGTTTCAGTAGATTCGGAATTAGATGGGAGGGAACATATTTTTGCGCTACATTTTCAACAATATCTTTGAAAATATAATACCCAAAATTAAAAGGAATGTATTTTTGAGTTCAGCGTTACAAAAGCTTTCACAGGATACCCCACATGATATACAAAGAAAAGATTTTTTTTTTTCAAGTAGCATAATTAGCCCCTCTACTTTTTTACTAAATATATTTATGAATGTTTATTAATCTGAAAATATGTGGGTCAATGATCTTTATTACTTCCCCGAATTTGAACTTTCCACGTTCCATAGTTTACGATTAAAATGGCTGTGACAGACAGACGGACAGACACAGGAGTGATCTTATAATGGTTCCGTTTTTACTTTTTAAGTACGGAACCCTAAAAATGAGCCTATCCGTATGAAATTTGCATATGTTGTTAATTAAAAGATACTGAATAAAATTACAAACTGCAAATTAGTGGCGCTGCAATCAGATTGCGTCCATCTGTGAGGAGCATAAAAATGCTTGCTAGAGAGTACGGCTGCTGGGGTCGCTGTGATTATGATACAGTAGACTCCCTTAAATCCGCGACCCTAAAATCCGCGTATTTTTTTCAGATGTAAACAATGAAATTTACAGTTAAGTTGCAGGAACAAAATTTAAGATGGCGTCGAAATCAGCGGCTACCGCAATATTTTTTTTTACTAAATTTTTTGTTAATCATTCTCTTTTGGTTATTACAGTTGATTTATTACTAAATAAATTTAAATTACTTTTGATTTTGATATAAATTAGCATATCTATATGACGACATATCGATCTTACGATCGCTTTACCGATAGATGACAGCATAGGACTTTAGAAATCGAATTGAGTCGATTTCGTCGGTAGTAATTTAATATTTTTCCAATTATTTTAATAATTACTTACATTTAAACTAATAAATTATTTTAATATTTGACTTATTTTAATGTTTCACTTTATTGTAAGCATTCATTATAATTTCCCTTGCTTAACTACCAATCAAATTAATGTTTGAAAAATGTAAACAAATCAATGACCAGAAATCCACAAAATTCTAAAATCCGCACAACCTCTGGTCCTAAGCTGTGCGGATTTGAGGGAGTCTACTGTATAAGAAAACTGAGATAGCCATTAGTTGAGTATGACCTTGAGGTATCATTTGTCCGCATAATTACAATATAGAGCTATTGGAAGATTGGAGGTAGATCAAAGTCAGACAGAGGTTGCCAGATGGCTAAATCTGAGTCTTTCTGTTGTTCATAGGCTTTGGAAACAAATTCAAACCACTTATGCGGCCTCCAGAAGGTTTAGCCAAGGACGGGAAAGATCTACGATAAGCACCGATGACGATATTTGTGGAAAAGTGCACGATGGAATAGAACAGCAACACCCTCTCATCTTAGATTCTCCCTTGCTGCAGCCACTGGAAAGTTGGTATGGAAGTCTACTGTGCGTAGAAGGCTTCATGAAGGTGGTCTTTATGCGATGCAACCAGACATTTGTGTGCCGCTCACCTCATGTCACCGGAGGGAACGTTTAAGGTGGGCACGTCAACATCAATGGAGGCGTGTTCTCTTTACGGATGAGTTCCAGTTCAGCCTTCAAAGCGATAGTAGGTGTTGATTGATTTGGGGAGAAGATAGAACACGCTATCATCCATCAAACATTCATAAAAGAGATTTGTATGGAGGAGGCAGTGTCTGTATGTGGGTTGGTATCTCTTTGGGTGGATGTACTGACCTTCATGTCTTTCCACATGGAACTGTGAATACTCTTTTCTATAGAGATGACATTCTTGATGCTTATGTACGTCTTTATGCTGTTTCAATATTTAATGATTTCCTGTTACAGGACGATAACGCTAGACCGCACAGTGCTCACATCTTAGAAGATTATCTTCAGTACCAAACAATTCAGCGCATGGAATGGCAAGCTCGATCATTGGACTTGTATCCCATTGAACATATTTGGGATGCCTTAGGAAGATGTGTTGCTGCTCTCAATACCCCTTCTCAGACCCTTGCCACGCTTACAACTGCTTTACAAGAGGAATGGCTCGCACTTCCCAGTGAACTTATCGATCGCATAATTGACTGTATCACACATCGCTGTATGTGCTGTATTGCTTCTAGGGGTGATCATACTCCATATTAAAGGTTTTTTTCCCAAATCAAACTGAGTCATTTATTTCAGGGTTGTAAAAAACCCGGGTTTTTTGTTAAAAACCCAGCCCGGGTGGGTTTTATTAAAAAACCCGGGTTAAATGGGCAATTTTCCCTGGGTAAATTGGGTTAAAATGCTAAAATGTGGAATATGATTCCACCTTCCTCCCAAATAATAATCTTCAGGGTTGCCACTGTATAGGGAAAACCGAAAAAAGTGAGGTAAATTTAAAAATGAATATTAAAAATAAGAAATGTTACTAAATTTTGGTACTTTGCAAAATTTATCCGTTGAAATTTTGAAAATTCTCAGAGGAATTACTCAGGGAAAATTTAATTTTTTGCTTAGGAAAGCACAAGGAATTTGATTGCCGAAATAAGTGGCAATCCTGATCTCAAATACAATCTTTGTGAACACTTCATAGTCTAATAGATGGGAATGACTTCATAGTCTTAATAAGAATCTCAATATTTTCTCTGTGCTTAAAATACACACACATATATATATATATATATATGATCCCTTTAATTTAAATAACAAACAAATTTTAAGTTGGAAAGCTATCAATTGTGTGTTATTTAATAATAAAATATAAATATAACTTAAAAAAAACCTGCTCCTTTGAAATTATCATCAGACTTGTATAAAACCAAAAACTTTCTGTGCACGCAAATATTGGGTCAAAAACTTTCTGCAAATTAATTTAATGTTTAATAAAAAAAATAAAATAAAAATGTGTTATATTATTTTGACAATATTAATTAAAGAATAATTATTTTAGTTAAAAAAACAATAAAGCTAAAAATCCATGATAAGAAAAAGTGAATTCTTATCAATTATTTTGTCAATGCATTTAGAAACAGCCCAATCCCTAACATTGTAAACTCTTCGCACAAAATGCCAGTCACTCTGTTCACAGAAATAATACGGCATTGCTTCTGAAACAACTGAATCACATTTTATAGGGAGAGGTCTATTCATAGGTATCATCATTAAAGAGACTGATGCAGGGATGAAAGTGCACTAAAGCCATTTTGGAACAGCAAAAATCTGATTTTGGAGCAGTAAAATCCATTTTTGTAGCAATAAAATTAAAATTCTGTTTTTAGATCAGACTGAAATTCTAATGCTAATAAACTCCTAAAAATTAAAATGATTGCTATCTTGAAAATATTTTCACATTTGAAAGAATAATTACTCAGATAAAATTTCTCCACACATTTTGCTAACTCTGAGCATTCTAAACAACAATTGGGTACAGATTGCAATAATGAAAAATTAGCATCAGGAAGAAAAAAAAATCAGTTTATTTGGCTTTAAAAAATATTATTTTAGAGCAGTAATTTTAACAAATCAAAGAAAAGCCTATGAATACAACATACAGGACTCCCACAAATTTTGTAGTAAAAAAGGGTAAAAGGGAACCATTTTTTTCCCCCCAAAAAAGACCATATATTTTGCATAAAAAGGAACCCTTTAGGGACCTAAATTTAGCAAATCACAAAATAAAATAAACAAAATCTCTTCAACCATTTCTCCAAATTAGCGTGTTTTTCGCGATCCGTTGACAAAATTCATGTGATTTCACGATCTCTTATCAAAATTTGACTCATTTTTGCGATCTTTTACCAAAATTCGAGTGCCTTTCACAATCTTTTGAAGAAATTTGCTTATTTTTCGCGATCTTTTGTCTAAGTTTACCTATTTTTCGCTATCTCTTGACGAAATTTGCGTATTTTTTCGATCTTTTGATGAAATTCGTGTATTTTTGTGGTCTTTTGATGAAATTCGCGTATTTTTGCGATCTTTTGACGAAATTAGTGTATTTTTGCGATTTTTTGACAAAATTTGCGTGTTTTTCGGGATCTTTTGACAAAATTCGAATATTTTTCTGAATCTTTTGGCGAATTTCGCATGTTTTTTTGCGTTTTTAATATCTCGGTATTAAAAAAAAAAAAGACAAAAATTACTTTTTTTTTTTTTTTTTTTTTACAAAATAACTTTTCTGCAATTTTGCGGAAAAATTTTCCACGCACGGCGTGCACGTGTGCGTCTATATTATACAACTCTGATTATCATAAGATTAGCAAATGTTGATAAAAAATATCTTATAACAAAAATTTTTCTTACATGTATATACAGGGTGTCCACTCTCAACGGTGTCCAATGGCTAATTCCTAAACCGTTAGTCATAGACATATAGTTCCAATTACAAAAATGCTTTAATTTGAGGCACAGAAATATTTTAAAAGCGATTTGTGTCAATAAAAACATTTCTTAAAAAATTAAGAAATTTAAGTTTAAGTCCTATAAGTTATATTTAGTAAAATTTTCCTATTACACTAACAAGACAGATAAAAAAAGTCCGTTCATATAACACAAAAATTGACTGAGTTATGAAACTTTAAAAATGCATGACTTATACCACTTTTCTGCATCTGAACATAAATGAGTTTGGCCATGCTTTGAGGGGTCATATCCTAAGTGCTTAAAGTATTTGAAGAACTTTTGATGTGTATCTGCGCTTTGAAAAAAAAAATAGTACAAGTGTTACGATTGAGTTAACTTTTGTTAAGTTTAAGATTGGCTAAAATTATTGTATTTAACATATGTTTTATTTTGTAAGGATTTGAGACTATTTCTTTTAACAAAAATATTATGTTATTTTATTTAACTTCAACGATCGTATGTATGTTTTCCCAGTTCAAAATTTGTATTCGAAATTTAACTCACTTTCAAATATCTGATCAAGATTAAATTTTACATGTATACTGACGTAAATCCGATGACAATCTAATATTATTATGATTTTCGGTGGTTACCATTCATACTTATTTTACAGGATAACACAAAAAATTTCGGATAGATTACTGCCACGAAGTTTAAAAAAAAGTTTAAGATTAGATAACACAAGACTGCGATGGTTGTGTTTTTTAACTTTTATGTATTTTTTACCACTGAATCCGAGAATTACCTTAATTTTTAACCATCATCTCAGGATGTTTTGCATATCATAAACTGTCAAAGTTAAAAAAAATAACAAAAATAAAATACTATAAAATAGAGGAGACGGCTCAGTTTTTTAACTTTTGATAACTGATTTTTATGTACTTTTTAGCACTGAATCTGAAAATGACTTTCATTTTTAACCATCACATTATAGTTTTTTTGCAAATCGTAAATGTCAAAGTTAAAATATAGCAAAAATCTGATACTATAAAACAGATGTAAAACTTTTTTTATTTAATTTTCCTGACGTGATGGTTAAAAATGAAGGTCATTTTCGGATTCAGCAGTAAAAAGTACATAAAATAATTTAATAAATATAATAAAGTTTAATAAATATAATACTCTTGAAGCTAACTGAAAAGTTTAAATTTACGTTTTAACGTTTTACGCGTAAAACATTTTAAAATTATAGGGTTCCCAATCTAAAAGTGCAAGTAAATTAGTACAAATATATTTTCTAAGATTTAAAGAAGTGAATAAATAAAACAAAATAACCACAAACAACAAATACATCATTTGTTCCTTTCCAGAAATATATTTAAAAAAACCCGGGCTTTTTAAATGGGTTTTTTATAAAAAACCCAGCCCGGGCGGGCAGCTGGGCAGGTACCCGGGCAGCTACCCACTACAACCCTGATTTATTTTGTTTATTTTATAGTTGTGTTAATTTCTGAAACACCACAATCGTCTGGTACTTTCTTTAAATGCTATTTTATACCTTAGAATGTGTTGTACATTGTGGCTCAGTTTTATTAAAATCTACTTGTTTTATTTTGAGTAATTGCCACTTTTGTTGTTTTTCCTTCATTTTTGGAAACCAGTGTATATAAATTAAAATGATCAAAGTATTCTTAGAAGAAGAAAAAAATCTTCATTTAAAATTGTTATGCTTTTCAGTTTTCTATTATATGTTGAAACTTTATTTGTTGTTTTATCACTTGACATTAGAAATATTTTTAAAAATATTTTGTAGCATTCCCCCCCCCCCCCCCTCAGTATTTCAAATGTCATTTTATTTACTTTTAATTTCTCGGATGCCACATATCTTAGAAGTATGCTTGGATGCAGTCAGAGGCCTTTTAGGCTTCCTCCATGAAAAAAAAAAACTAAACTCTGTGGCTATACAATCCATGAAGGATCTAGGCCGAGAGTGCCCATCTCTGTTTTCTTAACCGTGGGCCCCGAGATGCTCTGCAGCATGCATCCTGGCCAGGCAGTCAGCCTGACGGGGGACCCTCGGTGTTTAGTTCCCAAGCATGCTTGGTACTCATTTTATCTACCCCAAAGGGATGAAGGGCTGAGTGAACATTGCCCAGTCAGGAGTCGGACTCTCGACCTGCAGCGCAGCAGTCAGATCCTCCATGTAAAGTAGGGGAAAAAAAGTTCACTTTTTAAATGACAAAAATTATACATCACGGGGACAAATCATGACCTTTGAGAGCATGGCCAGAAAAAAGTTGTGAACAACTGCTCTAAATATTCATAGCATTTACTGATCACAGAATATTTCACCAGTATTAAATTTTTAAGATTGAAGCTGGAATTAAGAAAGATAATTTATATTAAATTTTTAAAAAATTTATATGAACATTTCGGTATTGGATTTAGTAAAAATAGACATCCATAATGTCTGATAAGTAAAGTATCAGGTTGTAACGAAAGTTTTCCGCCAAAAAAAGTTCTTAATAAAGTTAGAAAAAAAACGCATGAAAGCAGCGAGGGTAGTAATCACCACCCGAATCTATGAATTTCTGCCAAGGTTTTGGTAGTATTTCAAAGCCTTTGACCCAGAAACTTGGGGGCCGCGGGTCCAAAAACAGATCAACCTCATTTTGGGTGTCCTGTGCAGAATTAAAGATAGCACCAGCAAGATGTAGCTGCAAGTGTGAAAAAAGATAGTAGTCCGAAGAAGTGATGTCGGGGCTATAGGGTGGGTGTGGCAAAAGATCCTATTTGAGTCCATACAGAGTCCAGCCGGTGAATGCAGACATATGTGATCTAGCATTATCTTGATGAAACATTATCGTCTTGCACCTGAACTCATTTTGACATTTTACCTTGATAGCAGCATCAACACGGACTAGCATCTTGCTGTACACCTTACTGTCCATGGTTTTACCTTTTTTCAGATACTCTTTGTGGATAATACCACGGCAATCCCACCAGATACAAAGCATTATCTTTTTGTTAGTCAAATTGCGCTTTGCGACGCTGCCAACGGGCTCACTGGGCGTAGAGCAACCCCTTTTCTGGCTTGTATTGTTGAAGTGAATCCACTTTTCGTCACAAGTGACGAAACGATCCAGAATTTTGTCCTTGCGTTGATATTCGAGCAGATTAGTGCAGGCCTGAACACGCCTGCACTTATCTGCTTGAGTCAGCTCCTGCGGCACCCAGCGATTGAACTTCTACGTCAAGTTTATGCAATGCATAGCGCAGCTAATGGACATGGCACTAATGTCTAACTGCTTAGCTAGCTCTTGAGTGGTTGAATACTGATATTCTTCCACAAGTTCTCACAGGCGGGCCTCATCAACATCAGTAGGCCGGCAGAGCGCTCTGCTTCTTGAATGTCATAGTCCTTGTTTTTGAACTTTCGGTACCAAAACTTCACAGTGTCATATGATTCAACAGTAGTGCCTAAAGCTGTACACATGATTCGGTGACATTCTGTAGCTGACTTTTTGCAACAGAACTGGAAGTAAATGCTGGTTCTAATCTGGTAGTGTGATAGTTCCATTTCAGACACCCTGTATTTAATGTTAATGATATTTTCTTACAAATTTCACAACACAGTGTTATAAAGCAAGTCTCTTTCTTTCAAATGCCAAAAATCATGGTTGATTGGTTTAAACCAAATGGTTTTTTTTCATCTGGTTTTTTTCTCTTTTTCCCTAATGTTTTCCTTTATTTTACACATTATTGAAAAATGCAAAATCCAAGTTTTGCAGAAACTACAAGCAAAGCTTTAGAAAAATGATGAATTAATAAAGTTGCAAAGTTACAAACATTTTTAATCAATCAAACTTTTCTTATAGGCTTTAAATATACATGGCAGATTAACTAATTTTTCTAAAATTAGCTGGGAATAAAAAAACTTGTAGTTAGTTTTCTTTCTTCTTCTTTTTTTAAGCCTTTTATTTTTAAAAAATAGCCAAAATAGCAGATTTGAGCTAAAAGTACACTTTTGCTACTTAGATTGCTTGATTAGTTAAAATTTATTAAGGAATACATTATGCCTCAATGATGACATAATCATAAGTAATTCTGTCCATTGGTTACTCTTTGTTGAGTATGCTAATGTATGGTTGGCTGTGAGTTTTCTTTGCTGTATCATAGCTATTGGGTTTAGTAAGCCTTTGTTTTGTTTTGCATTCCTACATTGGGATTGGAGTTTTGCATTATGATTTTATTCTGTTACCAGAAGGGTTGGCACAGTTTAAATCAATTCGTTAACCAACTGGCTTTTTAGAAAAAATCTAATATAATATTTTCTCATTTTTGTAACTTAAGTGTTTCAAATTATTGGATATAAATAATTTGTACTTTTAACAGTCTTATCCCAGCAGTCACCATGAGACATAGTGAGTCTAGGTTATGTTTGTATGCATGTAGAATGCAAATTGCATGTATTGATGAACATATCTGAAGCTCTAAAGAAAAAAATTAAAACATGTGAATTTAGCAAAGATAAATTACATTAAAAATATTCAATATTTTGATTAAAATATTTTCCTTTGAGAAAACGCAGATTATTTACAATTAATAATATAAAATGACCTTTAAGATTTCAGTCAAGCTGTAAAAGAAAATTTTCTTGATTGGGGAGATTATCTTTTAAGGCTGTTCTCAACTGCTCTACTCAACAAGTGCAAAATGCTTTGACACATTTACAAATTCTTTTTTTAATGAAAAGATATCAAATTGGAAGGCCTGGATATGGAAGCGATTTGGAATCGAACTGTGTTTTCCATTTTTGATAAATAAATTGCCTATTGAGTTATAAGCAATTTTGATCACGTGACAAAGATGTTTTTAACCTTCCTTGAGTGGTTATTCTTCTTTTGCGCGGAAATTCGGTTCAAAACGCCCATTTTGACAATATTTTCTGAAAGATCTACTGCGTTTGCAAAAAAAAAAAAAAAAAACAGAAAAGACAGTTCCATTACATAGTTTCTGAACAACAGCATCTGCTAGTTTCATGTATTTCCAAACAAAAATAAATTAAAACTTAAGTTGTCCTTTCGGGTTTGAGAACAGCTTTAAGAATAAAAAAGAAACTCAATATATGAAGTTGAATAAGAGGACATTGAAAAATTGGGTGCTAGTGAAGCCCCTGTTTACTTTTAACTAAAATATGCAATAAGGTATAATTAAATCATCTATAGTACAATCAAATTCATTATTTAGATCTGACAAAAAAATGGGGGGGGGGGGGGAATCGAGATAAGGTTTACTTGAGACATAATAGAAAAAAGTCTTACATAAAAATGCCTATAAAGGTATATTATTAATTTTTAGTTAAGACATTTAAAAGTAATACATATCATATAACATAGCTTAGAAAAAAAGCCTGTGTATTAAGTCTAATGGCTGTTTAAATGTTTTAGATGAAGGCAACTTTTATAAATCTACTTTCTATTTTAAGATCAATGTTTTCAGTAGTCTAAAAAGCTGGTAAATAGGTAAGCTGTTCATTTTACTGTCGCCTTTTTTACCTGGCAGTTTCTGAGAAGAAGTGTCAAATGACAATACACAATACTTCTTGAAATGTGTAAAGACTCTACTGCTAAAATCAAATCATTCCAGGAATTCTTTATAAAAAGCTTTACTTTCAATAAAAGATAATAATTGCTCTTGTAATGTTCTAACAGAAAAATCAGATGTCTCAGATTGCAAATATTATGAATAGCCATGGGAAAGTATATTATATTTATGAAACTACATCATATATTTATTTATAGTACTAGTAATCAAAAGATTGTTTATTAAGATTTTCAAGGTATCAATGTTTCACTATGTAGAGCATTTTATTCATGGAACATAAGACATAGCTTTTACTAACAAGTGGGTAAGTGTGATCACATATCGCACAGAGGATTTCGTTTAATATTCCTTTCAAAACACTTTATCCTTTTGAAAAATCTGCTAATTCCACATTTCGCAACCAGGGGCACGCTCTATTCTAAACAAACCTCTATCCGAACGAAACTCCGTTTTACATACTATCCGTGTATATATTAGTCGAAGGGATTGGGCCCATAGCACCCAAGATAAGTAGGCGCCCCTGGCGGTAAAAAGTGGAACTAAAATATGTAAAGCTATGGTGCATAATATGAAAGAATGGTCAAAGGGGTGTCGGCAAAAGTTGGAAAAGTGCTCCCCAGGTGAAAAGGGCGGAGGTTAGAAAAATTGCTTAAAATATACAAGTTAGAGCACAGAGGAGTAAATAATATAAGACTTTTTGAAAATTTTATGATTTGACGTGTGGTCTGAGGTATTCAGCTATATGTATGCAAAAATTCATATCTCCAACTTAATTAGGGCCTCTCGTAGAAAGAATTGCTTAAAATACATATGTGGTAGCTCAAAGGGTTAAACGCAAGACTTTTCAAAGTCTTATGATTTGTCGCCTGGCCTCATGTGTTCTCCTATAAGTATGCAAAATTTCAAATTTCCAATTTAATAAGTTGCTCAGTTAGAAAGAATTGTTTAAAATACACATGTGGGAGCCCAAAAGGTTAAATGTACGACTTTTTCAAAATTTTATGATTTGTCGTTTGATGTGAGGTGCTCAGCTATAAGTATGCAAAATTTCACGCCTCCAACCTAATTAGGGTTCACTTAGAAAGAATTGTTTAAAATACACTTGTGGGAGCTCAAAGAGTTAAATGTACGACTTTTTCAAAATTTTATGATTCGTCGTTTGATGTAAGGTATTCAGCTATAAGTATGCAAAATTTCACTCCTCCAACCAAATTAGGGGCTCACTTAGAATGAATTGTTTAAAATACACATGTGGGAGCCCAAAGGGTTAAATCTACGACTTTTTCAAAATTTTTATGATTTGTCGTTTGATGTGAGGTATTCAGCTATAAGTATGCAAAATTTCACTCCTCCAACCTAATTAGAAAGAATTGTTTAAAATACACATGTGGGAGCCCAAAGGGTTAAATGTACGACTTTTTCAAAATTTTATGATTTGTCGTTTGATCTGAGGTGTCCATCTATAAGTAGGCAACATTTGACGCCTGCAACCTAATTAGTGACTCACTTAGAAAGAATTGTTTAAAATACACATGTGGGAGCCCAAAGGGTTAAATCTAAGACTTTTTCAAAATTTTATGATTTGTTGTATGATGTGTGGTGTTCATCTATAAGTATGCAAAATTTCAAGTCTCCAACATGTATAGTTTCTGAGAACGGGCTCTGTGACGGACAGACAGACAGACAGAGGAGCGAGACGAATAGGGTTTCGTCAGATGAACAAAACCCTAAAAATGTTTAAATTTTAAATGATTTCAATTTTCTACATAATTGATTGTAATTATTTAATTTAAATTATTTTTAAATGAAGTTATATTACTCATATATCCAACAATGTTTATTTTTATCAATAAATATGCATGTATTTTAAAAAACTCGGTTTAAACCAAAAAAAAACTCGTTTAAACAAAAAAAAAAAAAAACAGTTTTTTTTTTTTTTTTTTTTTTTTACCGGGTTTTTAACAACCCTGCCCAAAATCGTTTGACAAAATATGAGCAAATACGACAACACGAACTGTTTGAAAAGACAATATTAGCTGTGGCGGGAAACTTTCGTTACAACCTGATAAAAGAGATTTTCATCCTGTTTGTAAAGAAAAAAAAAAAGAGAGAGAGGAGTGGATTACCCAAACTTTTATCCAAAATTATGGAAATTATACCAAAACCCAAAATCTACTACAGCTGTCATCTATAATACAAATTCATTAATAGTAATAAAAATTAATTATAAGATAAAGAAATTACGAAAAAAAGGCATCACCTTTAAAAATTGGAATAGGAATCCTTTTTCTCTCAGTCAAGTATGCAAATTTATCAACTTTCACTGGAGTTTTGATAGGAGCCTGACAGAAAAGTAATAGGATTTTTAAAGAATAATACAGCTTTAACAAGGGCATGGCATAGTAATGGAAACTATATGTAATGGAAACTATGAAATATTTAATGCACAGGAAAAAATAGATAAGTAAATAAATAACAAATACCTCTTTTTCTTTCCAATCTGGAATTAAAGTATTTAAAGCATCTATTTCTATACAAGCTCCCGATAATATATGACCACCTAGAATATAATACTACAGTTTCAATACAAAATAACTAACAATGATAATCTGAATAAATGTATTATATATATATATTTTTTTACACTATTTATTATAATTAAATTTTAATATAGTGGATAAGGAATACTCATATTTTTTTTCTAATATTCTTGAAAGAATGTTCAATAAAATAAGATTGTTTTTTAACCTCTGAAACAAATGTTTAAATTTTAAAATTCATATATCAGATGTCTTCTAATATCTTTAATCTTGAATATTAAATTGAAGTCATTTATGAGGGGGAAAAAACCTTTCTCTATGTTGTGGAACAGTTACATTAAATATATAGGTATACATACAAAATAATAAATAAATTACATCCATATTTTATATAATACATTATTAGGATAAAATCTGGATAAATACTTATTTTATTAATTATTCTCAGGTGCAAATATTCTCAAAAAGATTACAAAAAAGCAGAAAAGTAAAACATTTATATGGCAATTGTTAGTGTTTTATTTTTCATAAAAAATATTTTTACTCTAATATGGACTCGAAACTAATTTTATCGATCATACATGCTCATGACTAATATCTCCAAAAGGATGAAACCTTTTTCTGCAAAGGTATTTAATCAAACACTTATCATTTTCATAGATTTTATTAAGTTATTTTTGAATTAAACCAATGTAAATTAGGTTGCACAAAAATCTCATTTAAAAAAAAAAAAAAAAATTAAAATCACACTTTTTTTATTTAAATTGAATTTTTATTATTATTATTTCCTGTGTTAAATTACAGAATAGCTACCGTGAATTTTATGTTTCCAAAACAATTAAACCTCTAACTGATAATATAATATACGTTTTTATGCTTTAATTAATAAAAGTATAATTACTGGTTAGTAATTACAGAAATGATAAAAACTGCAAATTAGAAATTTCATTACCTGGTAGCATAACATTTGTACATTTACCATTTTATAATAATTATGAAAACTGTATTAAATAGTACTGACGTTTACAGTTATTAAAATTATTAATAACTGCATTTAATATTAAATTATTAACACTGCTTAAAATTAATAATTATTAAAGAGTCAACTCTCAAAGGAAAATAATATATAGTTTTAAGCTTTAATTACTAAAATGATAATTAATAATTTAGCATTCACTACAGAGAGAAAAAGGGGCAGTCCTAAAAATGACACTATTTCATGAGTAAATATGTAATGTGTTCAGTAACGATATAAGGAAAAAAAAAAAAAAACTTTTTAATGTGATAAAGTGACAATTTTCAAATGATTTTATGAATTAAAAATTGAAAAATACAATTAAATTTCACCATGATTTAATAATCTCCTGTTTTTTCCGAACAAATAAAGTTCATTTTTGCAAGTACTTAGGCACACATATTTAGAAATACTTTGGCATGGATAAATTTTTTACAAGAAATCATAGGACACAACTAAAGGCCAATTTCACTGTTTTTTTTTCAACGTGGTACATTTTGCCAATTTTAAAAAAAGCAGAGTGCTACACCCTTAAAAAATGACCTATAGGGAACAGTAAGTAATTACAGAATTAATAAAAACTGCAAATAAGTAATTTCATTAGTTAGTAGCACAAATAGCAAAAAAAAATTATATATATATATATATATATCATAGGTAGCTCATTTTACATTTGTACCTAGAAAAATTACTGTTAATTGCCTAAATTTAAACTTACCCACATGTATGTGCATGCTAACCCCACCCTGGTCCAAAAATGAAAATGTGTTAACCCATTCATACACACATACAGAGCAAATATAAGGAATATCCATGTATATCTGAAATCCTTAAAATATTAAGCAGCAGCATTATTACCACTCAGTGGGGGATTATCAGCATTCAGTGTTTCCAAAAAAAAAAAAAAAAAAAAAGTTTGGTTGCTTTTTCAATTTCTAATATTTTTTATTTGGTGCATATGAGTTCAAAAATAAAAATCGGTCTATTCAATCTTTACTGAAGAAGCACTTGCTGTGCTTAATATTTTTATACGAATTAGTTATTTTTCTCTTATACATTCTTTTACAATAGCTGTTAAACTGATGTCATTCTTTCATTCTTCTTTAGCTCCAGTTTGCTATAAATTTATTATTGCCAAAGTAAAATTATAAGAAATCATAGGACACAACTAAAGGCCAATTTCACTTTTTTTCTTTTCAACGTGGTACATTTTGCCAATTTCGAAAAAAGTAGAGTGCTACACCCTTAAAATATGACCTAGAGGGAACAGTAAGTAATTACAGAATTAATAAAAACTGCAAATAAGTAATTTCATTAGTTAGTAGCACAAATAGCAATATATATATATATATATATATATATATCATAAGCAGCTCATTTTACATTTGTACCTAGAAAAATTACTGTTAATTGCCTAAATTTAAACTTACCCACATGTATGTGCATGATAAGCCCACCCCGATCCAAAAATGAAAATGTGTTAACCCATTCATACACACATACAGAGCAAATATAATGAATAGCCATGTATCCTCATCATTAAAAATTTGATATTCATACTTATCTGAATTTAAATAATCTTTCAAAAAATTATTGAAATGCCCCAAAATTTGAGATCTCCATTCAAAAAATGCCTCCAGAGGCATACTAAATTTATAACTATATTTCTTTATAAAATTATTGACATTATCCTTAAAAATCTTTAGTGCTTTACTTTTACTAATTTTACTATTAATTCTAAATTTTGTACCAAAATTCATTAAATATTTCACATTTTTATTCTTGACTATATCAAGATTACCTGTAATTATATGACCATGATAGTTGTCAACAAAATCTTTATTTTCCACACTAATACAAAAACAAGTTAAAGATGTATTTGCATCTGAAAAAGCTATTTGTCTATAATTAAATATTTTATTGCTCAATGGTTTAGGATAATTATATGCAACTGAAATAATACAATCTTTAAGAGGAAAAAGGTTGTAAATATCTTTGTAAATTGTATTCAAATTCAAATTGTCAAATGATTTTTGCTGAAATTCCATATTAAAATAAATTACATCTTTATTAACTTCATCTCTATTCAATAACTTAAAATTAATTAAATCATATAATAAATCCTTAAACTGTAAATTCTTAAATTTGAAAGCATCAAGACATTTTTTAATTTTCTTAAGTACATTAATCTTCAATTTAAAAACCTCAATTTTAACATTTTTGACTCTATAATTTTTATCAAAAATAAATTCCAAATCCTTAATCCATATATTAGGAATTATATAATTAATATCTTTAGCAAATTTACGAGACCCCCTTTTTCCTCTTTTTAATATCTGTCACTGTTCGCAAGTTATTGAATTTTAAAATCCATCAGTCATTTTTGGGACATATATATATATATATAATAAATTTGAAATCACAAATATATGAAGAAATTGGTAAAGTTCCAAAGATGATTTGCAAAATAAGAAACTATGAATGATCCACAGAATCGTCAGAGGAGCTTGTGAGTTCATTCATAGAAGATGCGTTATTAAGTATGTTATTTTTAGTTTAGTCTTACAACCTTTTTCTGGCATTTTTAATGGTACTCTCTTTATCAAGTAAAAGGTAATTCTAGCTTGGTTTTAGCTGTTCAATTTCACTTTGTTCATTTTAATTATCTTATGCTATAATGCAAGCAAAATTTGTGTGTGTGTGTATGTAAATTTTACCTTAAAAACGGCTCTAACGATTTTGACGAAATTTTGTATTTTACCATTTTCGGGCATGATAAGACCATTGGGCTAGGTCACGTGTTCGAGAAAATTCGATTAGTGGGTCATTTTGGGTCGTAATGGGTCAAGATCAGGCTAATTATAACTAAAAAACGGCTCAATAGATTTCGACCAAATTTCACATCCAACCGTTTTTTGACACAAAGAAACTTTTAGGCTAGGTCACATGTTCGAGAAACTTCGATTTGTGGGTCATTTTTGGGTCACTATGGGTCAAACCAATTTTATCTAAAAAACAGCTCTAACGATTTTCACTAAACTCTATATTCTACAGTTTTGGATTATGAGAAAACTATTGGTCTAAGTCACATGTTCGAGAAAATTTGATTAGTGGGTCATTTTTGGGTCACCGTGGGTCAAGCTAAGTTTATCTATATAACTTCTTTAACGATTTTGACGAAATTTTGCACCCTACTGTTTTCGGGCACGAAAAGACCATTGGGATAGGTCTCGTGTTCGAGAAAATTCCATTAGTGGATCATTTTGGGTCATAATGGGTCAGGGTCAAGTTAATTATATCTAGAGAACAGCTCAATCGATTTTGACTAAATTTTGTATCTAGCCATTTTCAGGCACGAAAAGATCATTGAGATGGGTCTCGTGTTCGAGAAAATTCGATAAGTGGGTCATTTTTGGGTCACTGTGGGTCAAGCTATTTTTATCTAAAAAACGGCTCTAATGATTTTCACTAAACTCTATATTCTACAGTTTTGGATTATGAGAAGACCATTGAGCTAAGTCACATGTTCGAGAAAATTTGATTAGTGGGTCATTTTTGGGTCACAGTGGGTCAAGCTAAGTTTATCTAGATAACGGCTCTAACGATTTTGACGAAATTTTGCACCCTACTGTTTTCGGGCATGAAAAGACAATTTGGATTCATCTCGCGTTCGAGAAAATTTGATTAGTGGGTCATTTTGGGTCATAATGGGTCAGGGTCAAGCTAATTATATCTAGAGAACAGCTCAATCGATTTTGACTAAATTTTGTATCTAACCATTTTTGGGCAACAAAAAAACCATTGGGATGGGTAACGTGTTCAAGAAAATTCGATTAGTGGATCATTTTTGGATCACCGTGGGTCCAGCTAAGTTTATCTAGATAACGGCATTATGATTTGACAAAATTCTGTAATCTATCGTTTTCGGCCACGAAAAGACCATTGGGATGGGTCACGTGCTCGAGAAAATTTGATTAGTGGGTCATTATGGGTCAGGGTCAAGCTAATTATATCTAAAAAACAGCTGAAGACATTTTGACAAAATTTTTTAATATATGGCCGTTTCTGGTCATGAGAGGAGGGTCACTAACGATTTTCACTAAATTTTGTATTCCATCGTTTTCAGGCTTGAGAAGAGCATTGTGATAGGTCGCATGTTCGAAAAAATTCGATTAGTGGGTCATTTTGGGTCACTATGTTTCACGGTCTAGCTAATTGCTTCTAAAACAGCAAGAATGATTCAGTGGGAAAAATATATCGAGATAAACAGAAAGCTAATTTTGACCGAGCTTAGCTCGGTCATTCCTGCTAGTATATATATATATATATATATATATATATAGTGATCTCTCACTTATGCGCAACAAAAGGGGACAATGAAATTTTCACGCACAAATGAGATTCACGCATAAGTGAAAAACCATAAAATAAGCTTAAACGCGAAATGTTAACATAACTAATACTTGATGAATACTACTTATGTAGTATCCAAGGGGTTAAAGAATGACAGAGCTGCTTAAGGCAGATAGAAGCGAATAGCTGATTTTGTTACCCCCAAAAGAACTAAATATTTAAATATGATATTCTGTATTAAACTGGTTCTATTAAAAGCCTAAAGAAACTTAATCAAAAGAATATAAAATATAACACCAATTAAAATCAACAATAACATTTATTAGTTCATTAACATAAAAACAGGAAAATATATTGGTAAAGTAAAAAATGAAAGCCATTAGAAACAGGATGTATTTTAAACTTAAACATCACAATAATTCTATTACACAAGATTTAAATTAAAGTAAACTTAACTGCTTTGATCACATTAAATAAACACACAAAAAAGCACCAAAGCTCATTAATATTTTGTAAAAGGCATTTTAGAAAATTCAAACAGCTGAGAAAAGTACCGGAGTCCATCCTGATCAATAGTCCACCTGAAAAGCATTATGGCTTATTGTAAATGTTCTTTACATAATTCCATATACTCACAATCCATGACGCAAGGTTCTTTACTGAACTACGTCCATAAATGAAGTGAAACGCTACAGCATCAGGAAGAACTAACAGCACCCTCTCAAACTGAACCGATGAAACAGAGTACCGACGGTCATTAGAGTAAATACACCATCATCCTTCCACATAAATCACGATGGAACCAATCCTTATCTTTCACTGGAAACATGTTAAGCTGAACTAAGTCTCTTATGGTAATGAAACTATCTTTAAACAGCAACAACATAATTCAATAAAAACAGATGGTCTCACAAACATCGTCTACAGGAGTTCGGCGACTGACAACCAATGTATACAGATGGTAAAGAACTCAAAATATAAGACACTATTTCATATTCGTTAAAAGAGACAAACTGAAACTTTAATATATCTGATTAGAAACTGATTTTAAATGAGCGAGAAACATCTTCCAGAAATGATGCTACGACTTGTAACAGATAAATAAAATAAACTCAAAAGACGAAGCTATTGCTACATGGTGAAGCTCCAGTATATAAATGATTCACTGGATTGAAAAGCCTCCTATCACACCCTCCGAGACACACCTACCAATTCCAACAATACGATGGGTCAGTAAGTCATCACGTCGATTCACATAAGTGAAGACGTCACTGACACAAGCCAATTACGCCACCTGATGGCGATCGGGATAACTAAATTATGTCCTACATCGGAATGTGCTCGACGGAAGTGTGTGGTGGAAATGTAAAACAGATGGCGGGAAATATAAAGATTTATGAAAAGTAAATAAAGAAGATTAACTTTGAGTGATAACGGGTAATGAAAGAGGTCTATTTAAGAGGTAAGTAAACTGTTGTTTTTAATAAAGAAAGTGCTTTTAATAAAAGTAAAAGTTATATTTGTTATTATATGAAATGTAAATAAAGCAGAACGATCCTTTAATAAAACGTAATTCTTGAAATGAATGAAAGAATGAGGTTTATGAAATATAATGAAATGTAAATGAAGTTAATTAAATATATATAGCTGTGAATAGGTTAGGTTTTAAAGGGTGTAAATATGCTTGACATGTGCACCTGTAGGTACACTAGTTACACAAAGTAAATGTTGGCAAAAATGTATACAGAAACAAGAACCAAGGGCATACCTATCAATACTAATAGTACACTACTAATACACTAATAAATAAATATGCACATAATTTCCGTTTATATATTGTAATTTAATAGGAATGTAAAAATTCAAAGTTCTTTACATATGTTACCAAACTTTTGTTAAATTACGTTTTCTTTACAAAGAAGTCATCAATAAAGGTTTTTTTTTGTTTTGGGGAACTAAAATACGGAAATGATCAACTAATGCTGTTTTTGATTTAAAGCATTTTTCATCAATTTTTTTTTTATGATATCCATTTTCAAAGATAGCGACAAATTTGCACGTTTTGCCATTTTTTATATACTGTAGAGTACGTAAGTGAATGATGTAGTAACGCAAACCTAAAGCTTGTTCGGCGAGCAGTGCTTACCATCCATACCGATTGGCTGTGACTTTTAGTGACTCAACATTTTCCTATGTAACCCGTTCTCCCCTCTCGATGTCAATCACAAGCGAAAAAGAACGCGTTCTTGGAAGAATTTCATAAATGGATTAAAAGGTGTGTAAATGCAGACAGAACAGGAAGGGTACATTCTTGCGATAAGCAAAGCATGGCGACGATTTTACTAAAACTTGAATTTTTTTCTTTTCGAGCATAAATGAAAGGTGCATTTTAGGTTTCGCGTATACATAAATGAATAAGCATTGTAAGCATAAATAAAGAACGTTAGCAATGCTTTCCTATTTCGCTGGCTGGACCCATGGGAAAAACTCACATAAGTTGAAAACGCATATAACAGAGGTTGCGTATAAGTGATAGATCACTGTATATATCAGGTTGAGTAAAAAGTTCTGGGAAATTTTTAACGTAATTTTCATACAACACAACTTTCACAAATTTCCCAGAACTTTTTGCTCAACCTAGTATATATGTATGTTATGATACAGTCCAACTACACAAGTTTAAGATGTTTGGGGATAACACAAGTTAAGAGTTTGGGATACACTAGATCAGGAGATTCTCAAACTATAATACACATACCAGTGCTGGTAAATGAAATTCTGTTTATTGGCACTGAAATGAAATGAAAATACAGTATGTGAAATAAAAAAAACAGCTCAATTCCCCCTCTGCTTTCTTGATTTGTCAGTTCAATGGTTCTGTGGTGTCTGCACTCTGTTATTACTGCTTTGACAACTATTTGCTTTCTCTTATTTTAATGTAATTTCGATTAGAATTTTCAGATAAATGGAACTAATGCTTCTGTAGATGTTTGAGTTAACCTTTCCTGTAAAAATGAAAAAAATTTCTTCTATTACTATATTCTATGTGTGTATATTACTTATTTCAATGAGCATCGATCATGCATTAATAAACAGTTTATTTTCAGAAGGTATGTGAATTTCTTATGTAGGTTATTCAATTGTTAAATTTTCTTAAGTGTATTTTACTATTGATATAAACATAATATTCATATAACAAAAAATTGATGAACAAGGGGACTTCAAATGCATATTTTTTTCCATGTTTAATAAAGCTATGCAGTAGTTATGTTCTTTTTTTAAATTCATCTATATTTGACACCCAAAAATGATATACTTTATATTGATAAATACACTATAAATTATTATAAAAAATAAATTATTCATTGGCATGATTTTCGAAATCTTCCATTTTGTTTTTGTTTGTTTTGTTTTCAAACAGTGACACATAGAAGTAAGATTATTTTTATATTATTATTTATTTTATCTGTTTGAAATTTAATTGATTAATTGCATGGAAAGAAATGATTTGGTTTTTTTTCGGTGTAAAGACAAAATGGAGTTTTCTTTTTAAATGCTACGCCACTACCAGTATTTATGTTTATATGTATACATATAAAGAAATGCTAAATTTCCCAATGCAAGATTTTTTTTTCTACCTGAAAATTACAACATGATGTAAAAAGCATAACTATGAACTTCACCTGTGGGGGTGAGGGGAAGGGGGGAATTTAAATTATTATTGCTCATAAAAAAAAAGCTGTTTTACATGCAAGGAAAGTAAATAGCATAGTAATTTATAACAAAACACTCAATCTATGTACCAGTTTAATAATGTAAACAGTATAGTAATTTATAATAAAGCAGTCAATCTACATACCAATTTAATAATGTAATCAGGCAATTAAATTCAGTAAAATCTACTCCAGGGATGATAATTCTCTGCTTTTTTGCATACCAGTATAATCTTAGAGAAAAGGTTATTTTATTTAATTGGAAAATACTGTGATTTAACAGAACAACAATTTCTCTAATATTATACTGGTATGTAAAAAAGCAAAGAATTCTCATCCCTGCTACTCAGACTGCAGCACAAAAGACATGAAAAATATTTCATTTTAAACATACTCCATTTACACAGATTTTTCTGTATTAACTTTGAGTTTGTCACTTGGTGTTACGCAGAAGTATGAACTTCCATTTAGTGGTACATCAGTCTAAAAGTTTGAGAACCCCTGCACTAGATGAAAGTCAGATGGCATACTGCATTTCTACAGCATAATTCAATATCAAAAGTCCAATATAAGTAATTTTTTCATTTTGCTATATCTTTAACATTCCATGCATGAGTTTTTAAAAGGGGAGAATAAATCAGATTTTTTTTTTTATGTAAATTATTTTATAACACAGTGATTTATTTCACAAGAAGTTTTTGTTATTTTATTTTTTTTTTAGTCTAAAATTTAAGTGCAATTTATTTCAGGAAGTTGAGATGAAAAAAAACACAACTTTCCTTGATTTAAAAATGATTTTAAGTACATTTTAATTACTATATATAATATATATATATATATATATAGAGAGAGAGAGAGGACATGTACCAGCAAATGTATTAATAATCTTATTATTTAAAGCTATTTTTAAGTTTTTTAATTTTCAATAAGAAACTTACTATCAAAACTTTCCTCCTGCTTATGTGAAGGCAGAAAAAAAGAGAATAAAAATAACTTCATAACTACATATAAAAACACGACATACTTTGAAAATAATAACAGAAACAACAATATTAATAATAGTTATAATTATCATTATTATAATTATATCAATTAGTTTTATTCATTAGTGAGAAAATATATTTTAATAGGGAAAAAGTAAGTTTAATATATAATATACTTGAAATCAAATTTCTTTATATATCAACCCTACTTGTGTTACTTTAGTTGTTCATTTTAATTTTGAACTCTTTAAAATATACAACAAAACATATGCTAGTTTTTAAAAATTAATGCAATTATACATTCAGAATAAAAATAATCATATAAGAGTACTTTTCCACTGTACAGGTTTTGGTGTCTTTCTAAAAATCTTGACTCAATTCAGGATCCAGAGTGTGAGATTTGTGGCCGAATGATATAAACAGCTACGAAAACAAACCTAATGAACTTTTATGCTTGCTTATATACGAATTTACATATACACATGAATAAACATTTTATTTTTATGTATGTAATTGTTTTTCACATACAATTTACTTCTATTTGTGTATATAAATAGATAAATTCATTTTTTATATTAAATAAATTGCAAAAATATTGAAAAAATTGCTTGTGCAAATGAAACAATGAATAGGTTGCCAGAAAATATGTTGTCAAATTTCCTTCTGTTGCCAAGGTCATTTTCTCTATCTCACCAAGCTCCCTACACTGTGAAAACAAACCCATATAAGTATGCCAATTACTGACTTAGTCAAAATTTGAAAACAAGATTTAATTTTTTTAATCAAAATAAAGTGAAAATTCAAATAAGTGTTTCATAATTTTTTTTAAACAGAAATAATGATAATAATAAATAGCACATTAATGAATTGAAAAAAGGTCATTTTCTCTATCTCACCAAGCTCCCTACACTGTGAAAACAAACCCATATAAGTATGCCAATTACTGACTTAGTCAAAATTTGAAAACAAGATTTAATTTTTTTAATCAAAATAAAGTGAAAATTCAAATAAGTGTTTCATAATTTTTTTTAAACAGAAATAATGATAATAATAAATAGCACATTAATGAATTGAAAAAGAAAAGAATATATAATTTCAAACAATAAATGCTTACTGATATACAGATAATTATATTAAAAATATATACCTAAATTGAGTTGTTCATATTATATTCTTTTATATTTTTTGGACGCAACATGATTTTATTTATTTGAATTTTTAGCATAATTCATGCTGCTCTTAAAAAGTCAATTTTCAACAATATAATTTTCATATCTTACTGGAGTGTTTATCGTAAGACTTTATTGTATTTTACTAGATAGAATATTTAGAGTACATGCTAAATTTTATTTATTATTATTATCAATATTATTATTATTTGTTTATTTATTTATTTATTTTTTTTTTATTTTTTTTTTTTTTACACAAGCAGAAGGAAAATTTTTATAAATTTAGAAAAAACATGCCATGAAATATTAATTTAATTTAAAATCTACCTATTTCTGATGCCTTCTCAACTAAGCAAACTCTGATGTCTTTTCCTTTTTCATTTGATAGCTGTTTCAATTTGATGGCTGCAGTCATACCAGCTGGTCCACCACCGACTATAACAACATCAGTTTCATCACTAACTCTTTCCATAGAAATTCCTAAAAAAAATCAGTATGCTATTACAACACTAAACTTAATAGTAGGGATTTATATGACTGACAGATTACACTAGAATGTTCAACTATATTAATAAAATATTCTCTAACTAAATCTGCAAGTTTCACTCACTATCATAGAGTCCTTTTCATCACTACATGCATAACATTTCCAAATACAGTAAAAGCTACTAAGGCAGAATCACAAAGCACTTGAAATAAAAATAATTATAGGCAGGTGTCTGTCTGAGTTAGAGGTCTACATGTGCCTGGGACTGGTCCAAGCCTAATTTGGCCTGCAGACCAATTTTCATTCACAAGACTCGGGCTAGGTCTTTCTTTTTTCTGCAGGCTCGAGCGAGCTAGGCCTGGGCTTCATTCTTCATAGGGGTCTACCAAAATTTTTTGGTCTGGTCCCGACCCAGTCTGTATGAGAATCAATAGCCCAGGCTGTGCAAAAAATCAGTAAAATGAGCCCTGGTACAATGATTTTTACAAAAAATACATATACAATACTACCTCGACTTACGTTGCAATTCATTCCAAGACTAGTGATGTAAGTCAAGGTATACTTAGAAAAGCAAAATTGTATACGTAATAAAAATTCTCCAATATCTAATGTTCATATTCTACTGTATTTAGGGCTTATGTTACATGCATTTTCAATACAAGAATTTGGAATAAATTAAAACATTGTTAAAGTAAAATTTATTGTCCCTCTAGCTGCCTCATTCGAGTCTTTGAGGATGTGAAAAGATCTTGCAATGAAGTTTGAACCAACAAATTTTTCTTTTATAAGCACAGCAGAGTGAGTTTTCTAAGCTTTTTCTAGTGACTTTGTTTATTTGTTGGTCACTATCACGTGACTGTCGCAGGAAATTTTCCCTTCATAGAATTAATAGTGTTAGAAAAAAAATTCAAAGTGCGTATTAATAAAGGAATTTTTTTTTCCAGGCCAGATGACGTAAATGCGGGTTGATGTACATTGAGGGGACATAAGTCGGGGTACTGCTGTATTTTTAAATCGCCATTAATCTATAATTAAAAATTCTTTTTAAAAGAATAGTACATACATTTTAGGACAAAAAAAAAAAAATATGGTAGAACCTGCAAAAAGAAACCTATCTATAATGAAATCCTGTCTTAAACAGAAAATCTCTTAATTTTTGAAAAATAAATATAATGGCCTGTGCGAAAAGAATATAATGCACTTGCTAAGAAGGGAACCTGTCTTGTCTTGGAAAATTTTACTGTATAACATTTTCAGATTTTTAAGTCTCCAAGTCATGAACTGTGGATTAATGATAACTCATATATTTAATATACAAACAGATATTCATTAAAAAATCAGTATAGTTTACATGGGGAAGCTGAGTAGTGTAGTGGTCAGCATGCCTGTCTGCCACGCTACAGGCCGCGAGTTCGACTTCCAGCTGAGCAATGTTCACTTAACCTTTCATCCCTTTGGAGTCAATAAAATGAGTACCAATCTTCCCTGGGAACTAAATAATGAGGGTCTCGCATTAGGCTGACCACCTGATCGGGACATATGATATACAGAACCTCGGAGGCCAGGATCAAGTAAACACAGTTGGCACTGAGGGTCCTGATCCTTCATGGATTGTATAGTCACAGGATTAGTTTACATAACAACTAACAAAAAGAAATCTAGGGAGGGGCAATTATTTTGGAACAGATGTGTGTCTGTACTTCTCAGTCCAGGCACTTTTTTAAAACTGAAGCATATAAACATGAAAAAAAGATAAAATAAATATTTATTGTAAGAACTCCTTGTACAAGACAATTTTTAAACATATCGGGGTAAAAATCAATGCAGAACAATAAGACTCTACCTTCAGAACAATTAAGAAGGCCCTGCCTCTTCAGAGGGCCTTGAACCCTGTTTGAGATAAATTTGAAACACATAAACAGAAAAACATTAAAAATTGTCTTCTATAAGGATTCAGGGCATAGGGCTCCATGTCCAAAAATTCTTAGTTCTTGTTTATCTTACTGTTTAATTATTATATGTCAGTTATGAAGAATAAATTTCATTATTTTCTTTCTAAAAAATCATCAGAGATAAAGGAATTTTAATTAAATTTCAAAATCCCAGGAAGGGCAATGGTCCTATTCTGCCTCTCTTACCCACCTCTTATTGGCTTATATAGTAGTTTAAAATTTTTAAAAAGGATGATTTCAAAATATCATAAACTTATAAATCTACAAAGATAAAGTAAATAAAAATTTATCCCTGTAATTTATTAAAACAAATTAAATTTGAATATAGCAAAGCACTGTTATCCAAAAGTTTTGATAAAGAAATATACAATTATCACAAATCTTTAACTTTTCTTTTTATGGTAAACTTCTTACTGATAACTTACACGGCACGGGAATAACGAAGACTAGACATGGCTCGGGCCGAGATTTTAGCTTTTATAGGAGGGCAGGCCAATAGATTTTTTGTACGGGTCGGGCCAGGCCATACTTCAAATGGACTTTTAAGAATTTATACTGGGTTGGGCCGGACCTGAAAATTTCAGCCTGTGCAGACCTCTAGTCTGAGTTCTACATCGTCAGGTTACCTGATTTTACCCGACCTGCAGTTTGGGTTGGTGCTAATTATTTCCTTTGCAGTTTGAATTCCAGTTGGGTTCGAATTAATCTGAACTTTCAAATAAAATAAGCCCAAGTCCAAAATATTGTTTCAGATAAAAAAGAATACATACATATATGAATGAGAAATATATAATAATTATTTTTCAACATAAAAGATAAGTTGATATTAGATATAATATTATACATTTTTCCCCCATAACGGTATTATTGATTTATTTTTAAAATTCATTTTCTTTTCTTTTATGTTTGAGTGCATTAAATTTGGGTCAAAAAAATTATTTTGTTGCTTTTCGGCCAATGAATTTTTTTTTTTTTTGTCAAGTTTAGGTATGTTTGACAACAAATAGAATTTTCAGGTTCAAGCTGAGTATAACTTAACCTGTGCAAAATTCTTCTTAGCAATTTCCCTATCACTTATTAAAGAGTATTCTTTTCATTGAAATATAGGTGCAGATTCATGACCACCAGTCACCACATGGAGACTAAATTTTTTGCCGTGGCCACTAATTTTAGGTGTCTAAATCACCACGTGTTTTAAAGCGATCAATTTTAGTCTTCCTCATCCTCACTGTGAAATTTTTAATTTATTTTATTATTTTGCAAACGGAAAAATACCTGCTCCTTTCACTGGCCAAGATCAAGTATGACCTTGATAAATTAATCATACTAGAACTAGGGAAACACATTCTTTGACAGTAGTGTTCCCGTTCGACATTTTTCAAAAGGGCATGGTACCCTGCCCTTTTTGTTTTAAGTGGCGATGCACGCTGCCCTTTTTAGGTATGAAAAAGGTACCCTGCATCAAAAGGTACCTTTTCCCAGTATCTTCTTTGCACCCACTATTTTTTTCCAATAGATTGAGCTTTTTTTTTTCCTAGGAGAAACACACAAATTTTGGAAAACAGAAGTTCTGCTGCTCTGTATGACTTGCATGTAAAGCCTTAATCTGTCCTACCCATGTGAAAAACAGGTGCAGCACTGAATACTGGGTTATGTTTTCCAAATTGCAATGCAATTTCCATTTGAAAATCTCTCCAGAACTGCACATATTTCCCAAATTCAGCTGGATATTAATGCTTTATTACAAGGCAAACGGGCATCAATGGAAGATATTAGGAAAATGATTCTTCACTTTTCCTTCATTTAAATGCAAAAAATTAATTGATATGTTTAATGCATCAGTTTTGCTTCATTAAATATTTTTTGCCAAATTTGTTTATATCGATTGAAAATACACAAAACTAGCTAAAATCTTTTATTGTTTCTAAATTTTGTGTCTGAAAATTCTGATTATGATGCGTGTACTATTCTATACTGAAATGATCTATATAACTATATCTATAATGAAACAAAACTATTCGGTACATTCTTTTTACCATTTCTAATAGTTAGATTGATTTCAAAATTTGTATATTGGTTCTAATCATGGTAATATATTGAACTTCTATTTTGTATAAATGCTTTTATTTAGTTTTTTTTTTAATTCTATGCATGGTTTCTTTCTGCATAACAAAACCAGACACAAAGATGTTTTAATAAATATTTTGAAAAATATACTTTTTTAAAATTACATCAGTGGCACAGAAGAGGGAGATTAGGGTATTAAAATAGCTCTCAGACACTAATTTAAAACATATAAGTGCAAAGATTCTTATGCTACAATGAATAACTGATGCACAAATAAAACAATAAAAATAATTTTAAAAAATGTGCATAGAATTCTTTTAAGGTTTCATAAAAAGAAGCCCTTTCAGAGCAAAATGAAAAAAAGAAAACATTAAACAGGAGTAGTAGGTGTACCCTGCTGCTACTTTTTCATATACCGTATAATACAGTTAATCTGCCCCCCCCCCCCCCCAAACACGACGGAAAATCATAAAAAAATCGGAGGGGGCACTTACACGGTATTAAAATTGTAGTAATGTTATCTATGGATGGTGGGATGGGAGATGGTAATGGCGATCATCGCAAAATATACATTATTTAAATAAAGTGAGGAAAGAAAAACATTTTTAAAAAAATTATACACAAAATAGAAAAACAGTATAACTTTGCGATTAACGGCGATCTCAAATTATAGAAAATTCTGGATTTCAAAAGCTTTGAAACTGGAATGCATTTAGATAAATAATAATACTAATATCTGTCATAAGATAAATAACAACACTAATATTTGTCATTAATATGGTAACAGAAAAATAAAAAGAATTTAATAATTTAAAATAATTAAAAAACAATAAGAAATTGCATTTGAAAATGTCCTAAAATTCTTTCTATAACTAGTAACATTTTATGTGGTGTCGCCATCTGTTGTAAATTAGGGAGAATAAATAACTGTATATATATTTTAAATCATCATTTCTTTTCTATAAAGGTCAAATAAATAATACAAATTACAAAAATAACAATAATAACCAGAAAAATATTGCAAATGAAACTAATTTTTTAAAAAAAAAGAAGAAATGTGTTATAATGGGACATATTAATCAGACTGACATAGAATTAATTTAAAAAAAAAACTTTATATCACTACATTAACTAATTTTAAATAGTGATATATAAAGTAAATATTATGTATATCACCTTCAAATATCAAATTAAATCACCAATTCAATACTTAATAATAATAATTAAAAAAATAAATAATACCAATAAATCTGATTTCGCATTATTTTGGAGCCATCTACCATAACTTAGAAGAAAGAAAACTAGCACGATATAAAATTAATTCCGAAAGTTACCAAAAAAAAGGCTGTGTCGGGCTAGCTCAGATTAAAATCACACAGAAGTTTCACATAATTTCAAAATAACAATTTCTCGGGGTAGCTTTTTAAATATTTTTTATTTAATCTTGGTAAGACGACACATCACAAATAAAATGGCACACAACACGTATACACAAAATAATAATAACATGAATAACTTTCTACATGTTTCCACAACTCAAAACATAACAGAACTCTCTCAAACTAACTGCATTTCTTATTCGGCAGAGCTCACGCAAGTCGGTCACATGACTGCCGGTAAAGTCTATTTTTGAAATGGGTGATGCGCATTACATCCTCCCCCTCTGTTTCCGATTTACGTCTCAGAGAAGAAACAGGATGCTTTCTGGGTCTTCCTCTTTTTCTCAAGGGTGCAACTGGAATAGTTTCTGTTTCTTGAAATGGTGACAAGGAGGAAACATGGTAAGACCCAATTCGCTCGGTAGGATTGTCCAGGCTAGCAATGTCATATGTCACTAGTGACTTTTGAGTCAAAACTATGTATGGACCATCTCTCTTAGGCATAAATTTGGCAGTTTTATTTTTACTTGCTTTGCTCAGAGGATGTAGGGTAACCCATACTTTATCACCAGGTGTGAAATACACTCGTCTACGATTTTTATCGTAATATTTCTTCCGCTGATCTTGTTTCATTTCAACACACTCTTTCATACTTTTTGAAATATTTGCAAGACGTTTAAGATATGGGGTTATTTCCGGAACAAAATTGTCATTTTCCACAACAGCTCTAAAATCGTTCACCACATCATCGATTGTTCTTAATTCTCGACCAAATTGCAGATAAGCGGCAGTTTGGCCAGTTGTATCAGATTTGGCAGAGTTCATAGCAAATCTAATAAAAGGAAGTTTATCAATCCAGGAACTGTGTTCATTCCCAACAAGGATTGCTATTCGAGGATTCAAGTCTCTATTTTTGCGTTCGACCGGATTGGCCTGAGGATGGTACAGAGGTGTCAACGATTGGTCTATTCCAAGAATGTAACAAACTTGTTGTAGAACAGCGCTCACAAACTGAGGGCCGTTATCACTTATGAGTCTTCTTGGTATACCATAACGAAGGAAGATCTCTTCAATCAGAGTAGTCGCACATTCTTGTGCAGTGGCAGTTGTTAAGGCAAATAGTTTGACCCACTTAGTGGCACAATCTTCTACCATAAAAATCCATCGATGCCCATCTTTACTAGGAGGCAGTGGTCCAAAGAGATCAATGCTGAGGGTCTCAAACCGCTGAGCATAAGCAGGTGTTCGTAATAAACCGGCTGGTTTCTGATTTGTTGCTTTATAACGGGCACACTCTGGGCACTTCTTCATATATTCAGAAATGTATGCTCTCATGCCTGTCCAATAATACCTTTTAGCAATTCTCTGATAAGTTCCTGCTTCACCATAATGTCCGGCTGAGGGGTCGTCATGATGAAGTTTCAAAATATTTTGTCTTTCTTGTACTGGAACGACCAGTTGCGCTTCTTCGGCATCTGATTCGGGAGCATACCTATAAAGCACACCTTGATTCATTTATTTCCTTCTTCGTATTTGTCTACAAAATAAAACTTTTTCTGAGGTTTATCACTGAAATGCCGTGTTTTGTTGGCAGTATCTAACACTATGTTAGCATTATGCAAGAAATCCATACCTAAAAGAGTTCTATTACCCTTGGTAACTGGTAATACTAAGAACTCCGTTTCGAAGACTCGGCCTTCAATCTCTATGGGCACAGTGGCAGACAAAGTGTTTTTAACTACTGTAATTCCGTCAGCTAACGTTACTTCATGAGTATGAGAGTTCAATGCAACACCAGTTTTTAAAAATAATTCATACATACGTTCTCCCACAATAGAATGATTCGCTCCCGTATCTGCACAAACTAACACTTTTTTATTGCAGATCGTCATAGGCACATTTGGAGCTGAAACTGCTGATGTATTTAAACTATACAGCTGAAGACGATGTGCTTGCACAGTTTGTTTTTTAATCGTAGGGGAACAATCTGGGCATTTCTACTTTATAAATCCCAATTTACCACAACCATAGCAAACAATATCAGATTCTATGCGTTGATTAGCAAACTTAGGGGAAGATTGGTCTTCTTTTGGAGGCTTACTCTGCTTCCAATTAGTTTCTCGACGAGAAAACTCTTCTTTATCTTGGGGTACAACCAGATCTCTTTTAGGAAACATAGATCTGATAATGTCATAAGCATCTAATTTTTCGGCAAGGTCGACTGGCGAATTTAAATTTTCCCAATTGTCTAACATATGTTGTTTGCCTTCAACAGGCACGTGCCTTTTCATTTGATCAGCTATGATAAGATCCTGAAGAGCCTCAAAAGACGTTACAGTTAATTCTTTAAGCCAGTTTTCAAAATAAGCTCGAAGTTCGAAATAATAATCTCGCCAAGTAATTTCTTTGGCTTTGCGATGAGTAAAGAACAGCTGTCTAAACTTTTCGGCACTAATTTTAAACCTTTTTAGAAGTAAATCTTTAACATGTGAAAAATTTGAAGCGTTTTCTTCTGATTCACGAGCGATAAGCGTAGAGATAGAAGATGGTACAACACTGAGTAAATCCGAAACCCATAGATGCTCTGGTACCTTCGAGAGCTTTAGCTGACGTTCCAGGAACACCAAAAACAAGGTTACATCATCAGTTTCTGGCCTGAATATAGGCAACAGCTTTTGAATATCTATCTTACTCTCCAGATGAGACAATACCCCTGCTGCATTACCACCTACCGCTCCACTGGAAGCACTTTGGCTCTCAGCCTGTAACTTGAGCTTCTCAAGCTCAAAATTCATCTCAAGCTGTTTTAACTCTAACTCTTCTGCTCTATGCTTCTCTTCTAATTCAAGTTTATGCTGCTCTAACTCTGATGCTTTATGTTTTTCCTCTAAGTCCCGTCTGTGTTGTTCTTCCTCGTGAGTCGAAATTTGGTTTCTGACTAATGAATTTACAAAATCAACTTCGTACGAGGGGGAGGATTTAATTTTTTCACACAATGTGACAACGGTCATAGAGGGTTGTACATCTAAATTCATGTCTAACGCAACCTGATATAAATTTTCTTTACGAACTTTATTAAGTTCAGACATTTTAAACTTTAGCAAAACAACAAAACGAGTACCCCACAAATGCCAAAAATTCATTTAAATTATTCCCCAACGTGAGCTTTGCCGTTACAACTCATATAAACAAGACTTTAATAAAACAAGATAGTAAGCTTTAACCATAACAAAACTCTTACTAAAAACAAAACAAACTTTAAATCCCTGCAGGTATAAATAAACTGTATGGCCATAACGCGACATTTAATCAAAACAATATTTTAACCAATATAAAACCATTAACTGAATAGTTAACACTTACAAACAATATTCTAAATAATATCAAACACATAATTGAATAATTAAAATTTCAACCAATATTATTATTATATTACTAAGACTACTTAATATCATTTTCATCCAATATAACTTTAAAAGAAAAGAAATTTTCTTTTATAAACAAACAATAAATGCAAAAACCTACTCATACAGTTTTGAAAATGAATCACATTCAAGGCTTTTTCATCAGTAAATCAGCAACTCAAAATTAAATACTTACGTTTAGCATTTAAATAATAACAAACACTTAAATAAGAATTGTAATCAATTCTTTTTGAAACCAATAAAAATAAACACATATCTTTATGAGAATTGTGATAAAATTATAAATCATTTTAACAACTTCTAATTTGACCGACAATAGTTTATTTTCCTCTTTTAAAAAGAAAAGAAAAAAAAAATCAATGAACGTAAATGAATGTTTACTTCTTTCGCTTCCGCTCTCACTTACTCTTTTTTTTTTCTCAAAAAATATCTTACTTAAAACAAAGTAAAAATAAAACATACATGAACAGAATCAATAGTAACTTTCAGAATAATGGGTGAAGGAGGGGGGAAGGGGAAATATGCAATACAAACATGACAGGAAAATAATAGAATGAATTAAAATTAATAATGTTAAGTATATGACGAATACCGATAATGTTACGAAGAATGCATTCTTTTTTATTAAAAAATGGATCCATTCTATTTAAAAATCTCTTACTTCTTGATAATATTTTGTAGAATAAACAAATCTTGTAGAATAAATCACTATAGGCACAAACACTGTAGGCATCATTGTAAGAACAAATGAAGTGAAAGTCCTTTAAAAACACAAACATCCTAGAACTTTCTTAGGACATTAACAAAATATTTTTTAGAACTTTAACTTGAGAAAATAAGAACACATATCACCTATGATGGAAAGAGGATGGCAAAGATAACGAAACATTTCAGATTCAGAACACATTTCACAGTTCGACGACTTAATCTGTAGAATTTTAGGAACTTGTTTCACACACTGACAACGATCGAATCTGTAGAATATTAGGAACATATTTCACTCGCGCACGACCGGTCATGCCATTTTTTTTTCAGTATTCTAGTTGAAACTAGAGCCGTACCGAGTACTCGGTAAATACTCGGTATTCGGCCTACTCGGCCAATTTGCCGAGTACTCGGTACTCGGCGAGATTTTGGCCGAGTACTCGGCCAATACCGAGTAGTTGTAAGAATTTCATTTTTTAAGCATATGAATTTAAAACTGATCTGTAAAAAGTTATTCGAATATCAATGTATAATATACACAATAATTCATAAAACTATTTACTCAGTATTTAACAATATGTCTGCAAAATACAGTAGCCTTCATCTTAATCGGCCTCCTCTTAACCGGAACTCTGCTTTAATCGGCCGTCTTTTTTCCCCAACATCCGGCAAAATTCATAAAGGAAAATTTCGGTTCTCATTTCTTTATGGTTAATTAACTCAAATTTACATAATGTAGAATAATTTCAACTTCTTGGTATGTGACAAGATTTTCAACAATTTAATTTGTATTAAATATTGTTCATTATTTGTTATTAGTGATAACTTTTATTGCTATTCAATTACTTACTATTAGTATTAATTTCACAAATTATAGAAAATATGTACTACAAATTAAAAAACTAAATGCATCCTACACTTTTAATTAATTAAATATGCAGTTATTTATTTACATTTTTTAACTTCTCCAGTTAAACCGGTTTTTCTCTTAACCGGCTAACCCTCGGTCCCGTTCAGGCTGGTTAAGCGGGAGGCTACTGTATACTAAAAGTTAAGAACAAAAACCCTCCTAAAATAATTCCAGATTAAAATTTAGTTTCACATTTATACAAATAAAAATAAGTTGTTTTTAAATATATATAGGAAAACAGAAAAGACTATTATTTTGGATAAAGAAACTGAAAATACAATAAATGTAATAAAAAAATTAATTAAATTTATTATGTTTCAAATTATGGTGCAAAAACACCAAATGTTCTACATTATCAGTAGACAGGGCATTTCTTTTACTACTATAAATTTGGCCTGCCTCTGAAAATATACGTTCAGAATAAACAGTGGTTAAAGGTGCACATAAGAATTTTTTTTCAAGGTTGCACATAATCGGAAAGTTTTTTTTTTCCCCCACCATGCAAATGGAGTGTCAGTTTTACATAAGTCTTCTGTTAAGAAAGCCTGTATCTCTTTTTGTACCTCTCTTTTTATTTTTAATCAAAAGAAAATAAGGTACAGTTACAAAATAAATATGAAATGTTTTGCATTATTCAATGAATTGTTGCAGTAACCAATTAACATTTTTATTTTTGATAGACAGATTTCAGATATCAGAATAAATTGGACGGTTGTAGAATATTTAAATTTTATATGTGTTAATAATTGAACTTGTTATGCATCAATTCTCCTTTTTTTTGCTACTGTTCTGAATTGTCAAAAATTGTCTTTAAAAGGTGCACAAATACATTTCAAATTTAATTATTTAATTTATATATACTATATATATATATATATATTTTTTTATATATATGTACACACAGGTGTATATATATATATATATGTACACAGGTATATTTATATATATGTACACACATATGTACACCTAAGTTCACATTATGTGCACATCAATGTTTTTTTTTCTTATTACACAACTACTCGGTATTCGGTACTCGGTACTCGGCCGAGTAGTCAGTGGCCGAGTACTCGGTACTCGGCTACTCGGCCAAAGTACTACTCGGTACACCACTAGTTGAAACAACACTTCTTGAATAAAAATATATCATTGTTTTGTAGAATTAGGATGAGAACATTTTCCTTCGAATTCGGGGCCGAACGTTGGGTAGCCAATTGTCGGGCTAGCTTAGATTAAAATCACACAGAAATTTCACATAATTTCAAAATAACAATTTCTCGGGGTAGTTTTTTAAATATTTTTTATTTAATCTTGGTAAGACGACACATCACAAATAAAATGGCACACAACACATATACACAAAATAATAATAGCACGAATAACTTTCTACATGTTTCCACAACTCAAAACATAACAGAACTCTCTCAAACTAACTGCATTTCTTATTCGGCAGAGCTCATGCAAGCCAGTCACGTGACTGCCGGTAAAGTCTATTTTTGAAATGGGTGACGCGCATTACAGCTGTAAATTGTTATTATAAATATTATTTTATATATTTAGTAATAATAATATACAAGGCTAATAGTATTATGAAAAATATTAATTATTCGTATAAATATGAAGTTAAGTAGCTGTACAGAACGGAAGTGCCGATCGGTAGTGAGAAGTTCGATGACGTGAATGGATTCTTAATCGAAGCGTAAAACGAATAACTGAACTGTGTTTACGGCTTCCTCTGAGATTTTCGATGATATGAAAACAAAAGGTAAGTGCAAACGCCGAAAGTATGTATGTTACTATTTAAGTTTGTGATATATTAAAGAATTATGCCTTTCTGATCTGTCGGTAAAATAAAATCACTTGCGAGATAAAAGTTTTGGTATTGATCTTGACGTGCGCACCGAAATTTTTTTTTCGCTTTCTCGGGATTTCTTGAATTTTCCAAATTGTTTACAAAGTGGGAGGGGGGTGCTTAATCAGGAAGGGTCGATTAATGGGATTTTACGGTATATAATTTTTTTTATTTTGCTCTAAAAGAAGAAGACTTCTTTATGAAGCTTTGAAACAGTTTCAAACTTACAATACCTAGATGCGCTGCACGCAAGCTTTATTTTGAGGGAAATATTCATACACATATAAAACAAAAAAAAAATGTTTATTAATGATTCACAATCGCTTCCAGATAAAAACACAGGTCATGCCACTGATTATATAGATGACAAATAATTTTAAGAATTTTAAATTGTCAAGCCACACACAATAAAATATAAATAACTACAGTAGACTCCCTCAAATCTGCACAGCTTGGAACCAGAGGTTTTGCAGATTTTAGAATTTTGTGGATTTCTGATCATTGAATTTGTTTGCATTTTTACAGTAATTTTAATGTAATAATGTAATCGAAATTATAACGAATGTTTACAATATATTAAAATGATTAAGTAAAGTAATAAATTAAAATAATAATATTTAAGACAATTTTAAAAATGATTAAAATATTAGAAGTAAAAGTCAAGTAGATAATTAATAATGTATAATTAAACCTGCATAATAAAGATGAGATACATGTTTCCTAAATTATTCAATGAAACTTGCCTCATAAAGGTCCCCTACTAATTCGCATCAAAATCATAAAATAAGAAAGTTTTATTTCAGGTTTAGCCAGACTTAATATCCAAAAAAGCTTGATTAATACATAAATATATTTGGTAAAAAGATTTTGACTACCAGTGATATCAGCAATGTCTTGAATTTCTTCAGAAATAAATTTATACTTCCTTCATGAAAAAGCTTGAGTTTAGTAATATTAGTAAGAATTGCATATTAAAAGACATGCAGAAATGATATAAAAATTAAAAAAGTCTTAATTTTGTCCCTACATCTGAACTGAAAGTTTCATTGTTTATATCTACGATGATGTGTGGATTTCAGATGTTTGCGGATTTTAGGGTTGCGGATTTGCGGGAGTCTACTGTATTACAAAGTTTACATAAAAAAAAATACCTTGCCATCGTGAATCATTTTCTCTGGGAACAACAGTATAATGAGTTGTGATTTTTGGTGTAACTTTTGTACTATATTTTCCATGATGAATTAGTATTCGAAAACTTTTATCTGAAAAATACAACAAGATATTAAAATATAAATATATACAGTTACTCCATTCAATACAATGATATCTATTTTATTCAATAATTCTTATAATTCAGATCATAAATCCTTTAACTTGTTTATAAAAAGATCATTCCTGATTACAGCTGATAATTATGTATTAATTGTTGTGGTCCCTTAAAAATTTATTGAAAAGAAAATTAACAAATGCTATAATAAAAATTATAGAACTTAAAATATCTGTAATTTGGAGCTTAAATGCATATAAAAGTGAAAAATATTTTGTTACCATGGGGTTCATATACTTTCAGAATTTATGTTCTTTAATTTTCATACTCCATGAATTTTGACAAAATTTTAGAATAGAAAAAACTGCATAATTTTGACATCTGTGACATCTGATAGACATTTTTAGAAAAGAAAAGAAAAAAACTTACGTAATTTTTGCATGAAAAGTAAGAGAAAATTCGAATTCATGAAATTTGATTTAATACAGTAAATCAAATCACATTTAATATGGAAATTTTTATTTTTCAGAAAACACTAAAATCAAGTTTCAGTTTAAATTTGCGATTTCAAAGGAGCTAGCTCATGCCTCATGAACACTGGAATTATCATTCTTACAATTTATATTGGATGGAAACTGAAAAGTTCTAGAAAATTAAAGACAGTTAGGTTCTATAAAATTCAAATAAGAGTGGAAGGACATTTAAAAGTTAAAAAGTAAATAAATAAAATAACGGTACTTTACAGTTAGCTGGGCACCAGTGTTATATATACATATATAATTAGTATATAAAATTCAGAGTTTTCCATTACTACCAAAACAAAAAGCTACAAATTTTGCAAGAAAGAAAGAACATATAAATTTTCTAAATGAAGCCAGCTCTTAGCATGTTCATTAAGATTTTCACTGGAAAACAGTGGAAAAATTGAAACATTATTTTCTGTCTCCTGATTGGTTTGATTAAGAGTGTCAACAATAATGCAAGATTATAAAATATGCAAGGGAAAGTTATGAAAAAAAATAATAAAAGCTTAATTTTTATTAGTTATTTTAGTTAAGATGTTATATATTCCTGTGGCTGCCATCTTGGATTTCTCAGCAATGATTTGTTGCCGTTTATCGCTAAGCAGTGATGGAACAGCATGGAGCTCATTTTGGAGCAGCAAAAAGCCATTTTGGAGCAGCAAAAATGCTCATTTTGGAGCAAAAAATAACTATTTTGGAGCAACAAAAAGCCACTTTGGAGCAGAAAATAACTATTCTGGAGCAGCAAATATGTTCATTTTGGGGCATGAAATAATTATTTTAGAGCATCAAAATGTCATTTTCGTATTCTTCGATGAAATTCGAGTTTTTTCTGCAATTCTTTGACAAAATTCGCGTTTTTTTTGCAATCCTTTGACAAAATGTGGGTGTTTTTTGCGATTTTTTTTTACCAAATGTGCGTATTGTTCGCAATCATTTGACAAAATTCACATATTTTTCACGTGTTATTCGGACTCTTTGTCGAAATCAACGTGTTTTTCGCTATCTTTTGACGAAATTAGTGTGTTTTTCGAAATCTTTTGGCGAAATTTGCGAACTTTTGATAAAATGTGTGGCTTTTCCCACGATTTTTTAATGAAATTTGCATTTTTTCACAATATTTTGACCCTGTTTTGTTCATTTTTTGTGCGTACTTAGAGATCCTTTGACAAAATTCACGTTTTCTTTGCGATTCTTTGACAAAATTTGCGTGTTTTTTGCGATGTTTTGACGAAATTCGCGTATTTGTTGCGACCTTTTGATGAAATTTGCATGTTTTTTTTGCAATACTTTAACAAAATTCGCATTTTTTCACAATCTTTTGACACCATTTTGTTCGTTTTTTGACAAAGTTAGCGATCCTTCAGCAAAATTCATGTTTTTTCGTGATCCTTTGACAAAATTCGCATGTTTTTGTGACCTTTTGATGAAATTTGCAGTTATTTTCACGATAAGAAAAGTAGCGTTTTTTCACGATCTTTTGACTGTGTTTTGTTCGTTTTTTGACAAAGTTAGCTATTCTTTGGCAAAATTCACATTTTTTCGTGATCCTTTGACGAAATTAGCATTTTATTCGCAATCTTTTAATGAAATCACGTTTTTTCACGAACTTTTGACTGCGTTTTGATGAAATTCGTATGTCATTCACGATCTTTTGACGAAATCCACATGTTTTTCGCATCTTTTGATGAAATTTGAGACCTTTTGATGAAATTTGCAGTTTTTTCTCTATCTTTTAAATAAATTAGCATTTTTTTCCGATCTTTTGACGAAATTAGCGATTTTTTGTCAAAACTCATGTTTTTACCCCGCGATCCTATGACGAAATTTGCATGTTTTTCGTGATCTTTTGACGAAATTCGCGTGTTTTTTGCGATGTTTCGACAAACTTTACGTGTTTTTCACGTTCTTTTGACAAAATTCGTGTGATCTTCTGACGAAATTTGCATTTTATTTGCTATCTTTTAACGAAATCACGTTTTTCCGCGATCTTTTGACCGTGTTTTGACGAAATTATCGATCCTTTGTTAAAATTCACATTTTTTCCGTGATCATTTGACAAACTTCGCATGTTTTTCGCAATCTTTTGACCAAATTCGCATGTATTTCGCAATCTTTTGGCGAAATCCGGGTGGAAAATGATAGATTTGACTCAATAATTATTATCAAATTGGCGCAATTTTGTTCAAAAATGATTGTTTTGGTTCAGAAATGCACAGCATTATCGACTTGGCACAAATGGAGCAATTGGCGCAGCTGTTCCATCACTGGATCAGGCAACCCAGATGAGTAGCATGGTCTGACAACCCCGTTAAGCCTAACATGCACGTAAATCTGCTTGGCGACATTTACTTAGTGAAAAAAGGAGTTTTCATGGCAAGAAAAAATCCAAGATGGCGGCCGCGGGAATATATAACATCTGTTCCGTTATTTTTTTTTATAAACCAAAAGCATTGAAGGGTCCATTACTGGCACATCTACCCTATTAATTAAAAATTAATTTTTAAAGAAATTCCCTAAGGGTGTCCATTATTGGCACATCTACCCTTATACAGATAAACTTATGCTCTATTAAAAATTTAGATTTAGTAAAATATTTAATATTATTACAAAAAATACAATTTTAATTTGTGTTTAATTTCATTTCATTTTGAAGTTTGAGAAAGAAATTACAATCAATATGTACTTAAAAGAAAAAGGGTACTACTTAGTTATCCCGTGGACCAAATATATATCGCCAAACTATAAGATTATCTACCAATAATGGGTGATCGTAAATGTTACATTCACTTGACTTTAAGCAAGTTACACGTGTTTATATCATCAAGTGATTTTTATTTCGACGTTTTATTTGTATTTTTATTAAGGTTATACTAATTTATTTGTTCTTTCATTATTTAAAATAAAAATTGTGTCAATTTGTATAATTTGGCGAAATTGGTCGACGGGATAACTAAGCAGTACCAGAGAAAGTTGGTATTTGCCTAAAGTTTGCCCAAATATTCAGACAAATCACTATTTGTTACATCCCTAGTATACATAGCATGGATGACCCCATAACGAAATACGAATTATGTACAATGGCTGTAACAAGCTTATTAGACATACTACAATCCTATAACAAAATAGAAGTTAACATAAAATAGCTTGCAGTTTTATCAGTAATAAGTTTATTACAGATATGCATATAGAAAAATTAGACATATGCATCCCATAACACAATAGAAATTTACGTAAATGACTATAACAAGCTTATTAGACATTTTTTCTGTAAATAAGTGATATAGGGTAGATGTGCCAGTAATGGACACCCTTAAGGAATTTCTTTCAAAATTATTTTTTTATTAATAGTTATAATTATTATATTCCAGTTTTTTTTCAATATTATATTAACCTATCAACAATATTTAACCATTCTTATAGTCCCATTCCCCAATATGAATCAAAATTTAATTTTAAATAACAGAAATATGGCAAAACAGCCAAAAGCTCAGTAATGGACACCCTCTAGCCCAGTAATGGACACCCTCTAGCCCAGTAATGGACACCCTCTAGCCCAGTAATGGACACCTTCTGGCCCAGTAATGGACACCCCATAAAAAGCAATAAATATAATTGTTTTTATGACTGTATTTAGAACCAGAATTTAATGAATACATACTAATGAAACAAAATAGTTATTTTCAAATAAGAACAAAAAAAAAACTTCTTAAAACACCATCAAAAATTATTATTATTATTATTAAGAATTTTTTTTTTTTTTTTTTTTTTTTGTTCTTATTCATTCACACCAGTTTTAACTTATTTTCAAATAAATTTAACAATTAGGATACCATTACTTAATAAAATATTTGTGATAATCATTTACTGTTTGCATCAATTATTGTAATTATCAGAAGATCAATGTTTTAATTATTTTAGATGGATAGTTTAAAATACTAAATATCAGGCAATTACAGCTATCAAATTATTGAAACAGTGGGGATATACGTGAAAACTGGGAAATTCAGTTAGTAGCCAGTGGCCGGTAGACTCAGTTTCATTAGTGGCCACTTTTTAAAGTTAGAGGCCACTATAATGTTTCAAACTTTCTTGACATCTAGATAAACTACAATAGTTGTATTGTATATATATACATATTTTTCTATAAATTGGAGTTTTATACCAGCCAACTATTCATAAGAATAGGGAAGCAGTCGAAATTTAAGAAAATTACTTTAAAACCACAAAATCTGTTATATTAATTTTTTTAGAATATATTTTTGGATTATTTGTATATGTTCATAAACACAATTATCAATCAAATTACTGTTACTTTATATAAAAAGTAACTAAATCAAAATTCCAACAGCTAGGTGTATACAATAAAAAAGAACAATCAAATAAAACACAATAAAATGTTATTTCGATTTTATTTAATAAATAAATGTGTTATTAACAGATTACACACATTACATACAGTTGAAATCTAAGCTAGTGAGTATTTCGCAGGATTAAACTGTATATCTTGAAGAAAAATAATCTAACTGATCTTGAAGGTATTGCACTATCCTTAACCCTTTTGGGTACGATTTTTTTTCCATTTTGAGAACAAAATTACTTTTATTTTAATAATGTTAATTGCAGCTATCCAAATAGATTGACTGAAGTTTAAAGATTATCTCACTGTGTGAATTCTAACGAATATGTACTTATTTTGTGTACTATCCAATTCATATTTATACAGGGATGTAGTGGAGGGTATACGCCATATACCCTCTGGATTTTTGTTAAGGAACAACGTATACCCTCTGTTTCTCAAGAAAGCTATAGTATATATACACTAGGGTATACTCTCTGTCTTGAGCGTATACCCTCTGCTTAGAACGTATACCCTCTTTTTTTTTACGACTACACCACTGTATTTATATGATAATAGGTTAAGGAAGAGTTTTTGGAGACATTTGAAAAATATATTAAAACAGGGTTTAACAGATATTACAACTTTCTAATGTTTTTTTTTGTTTTATCACCAGAGTTGTATAATATAGACGCACGCGCGCACAGCGTGTGTGAAAAAATTTCCACAAAATTCGGAACTTTGCGGAAAATTTCTTAGAAAAAAAAAGTAATTTTTGTTCTTGTATTTTTTTTTTTTTTTTTTTTAATACCGAAAAATTAAAAATGTTCCCCAATTTTATGTACGATGTATTTATTGTTCGCCAGGGGTGATTCTGTTCCGAATTTTCCAAAAATTTAAGGCATTCGGTTCCAAAAATTAAAAAAAAATTGGCCATCAGTCTGAAAATTCAGACATAAAAAAAATATCATTGAAATATATTGCGGATTTCAACATATGGTAGTCGAAAATAAACCAATTCCGTCGATCGATTGCAGAAAAAATACCCAATTTTGTCAAAGCATCGCGGAAAAAATGCGAATTTCGTTAAAAAACTGCGGAAAAAACGTGAATTTCTTTAAAGAATCGTGGGAGGAAAAAATGTCAAAGAATCGCATAAAAAACGCAAATTACGTCGGAAAAAAGCGAATTTCGTAAAAGCATAGCGGAAAAAATACAAATTTTGTCAAAGGATTGAGAAAAAAAACGCAAATTTCGTAATAGAACCGCGGAAAAAAAATAATTTCGTTAAAGGATTGAGAAAGAAACACAAATTTTGTAAAAGGGCCGCGGAAAAAGCAAGGCATTTCGTCAAAAGATCACAAATTTCCTCAAAAGGCTACAGAAAAAACGCGAATATCGTAAAAGGATTGTAAAAAAAAAAGCGAATTTCATCAAAGAATCACAGAAAAAAGCAAATTTCGTGCAAAAAAGTGCAGGAAAAAAACGAATTTCATAAAAGCATAGCGGAAAAAGCACGAATTTTGTCAAAAGATCGCGAAAAAATGCAATTTTCATCAAAAAAATGCGGGAAAAAAACTAATTTCGTTAAAAGATCGCAAAAAGAACGCGAATTCAGTCAAACGACGCGAAAAAAGAGTGAATTTCATCAAAAGATCGTGAAAAACGCAAATTTCGTCAAAGGGTAGGAGAAAAAAATTTCATTTTGTCAAAGAATTGCGAAAAAACCACGAATTTCGTCAAAGGATCGCGGAAAAAAAAGCGAATTTTGTCAATGGATTGCGAAATAAACGGAAATTTCGTCAAAGGATCACGAAAAAAGTGCGAATTTCGTCAAAGAATTGCGAAAAAAACCCGGAATTTTCGCCCAAATGATCGCGGAAAAAATGAGAATTTCATCAAAAGATCGCGAAAAATGCAAATTTTGTCAAAGGGCCGCAATAAAAACTCATCGGTCTCTTTAATGATGATACCTATGAATTAACCTCTCCTTACAAAATATGATTCAGTTGTTTCAGAAGCATATTTCCATTATTGCATTTTGTGAGAAGAGGTCACAATATTAAGGACTGGGCTGTTTCTAAATGCATTGACAAAATAACTGATAAGAATTCAAAACCTTCTTACCATGGATTTTTAACTTTATTATTTTTTTAGCCAACATAATTATTCTGTAATTAATATAGTCGAACCTCGTTAACATGAACCTCAAGGGGAACCAAAATTTTGTTCATGTTAACAGTAATTCATGTTATCAGTATCAAATCTTTGTATTCGTTCTTATAGGGGACTGTGAAAACAATTCATGTTAAAAGTAATTCACGTTAAGCATGTTCATGTTAACGAGGTTTGACTGTATTAATTAATTTTTAAATTAAATGGTTATTATTTTAAAAGACTGTTTAAAATTCATACCGTCAAAGTAATATAACACGTTACTTTATTAAACATTAAATTAATTTGCAGAAAGTTTTTGACCCAATATTTATGTGCGCAGAAAGTTTTTGGTTTTATACAAGTCTGTTTATCACATGATTCCTTCAGAAAGGTAACCTATATTTTAAATTTAAAGAGTGAAATATATGTATAAAATAAAGGAATCGCCAACGGCACAAAGAGAATTAAGCAAATTTTAATTGTTATTAGTAAATGTCCAAACATAAATGAAATCATAATAAGAAATGCATAGCCATGTACTATCATTACTATATGTAGATAATAACAAAATTGTTAAGATAAAATATAACTCTATGGAAAGGCATTACTATTAATAGTACACCAGATCCCGAAAGGGTTAAAATCCACTTGCATTTGCATCCGGTGAAAAAAAAGGAATAAATTATTTGAAATGCATGTGGAACCAAAGCTGATGAATATATTTTGCAGGATAAAACTATTTCTTGAAAAAAATAATCCAACTGAAGAGTGAGCATATGGCGAAAAACCGAAATATTGAAAATACAGCTAAATCATTGAAATCTGCTTGCATCCAGTAGGAAAAAGAATTAACCAGTTTGCTAATTAGATGTAATCAAAGTAGAGATGCATATTTCTATGAAAGTTGTATTTCAGTTGGCGATCGATAACAGATTTTTTGATCACCACTTGGTGAGTGGCGACTATAGTGGCAACCGATGGCCGATTTTTTAATCGCCACGTGGCGAGTGGCAACCGCCAATTTTCACCTACAGTGGGGGATTTTAAAGGCAATTAAAAATAAATGAAGTTTCAGAATATTAGTATTTAGTTTTGTCTCACTATTTTTAACAATTATTCTTCCAGAGACTACTTGATGTATCATTTATAATAATTAATATTACAAACAGGAAAGAAATGATATTGTGAGTTGAATATTTTAAATACTAAATAAAATAATTTCAAAATAAAATTGTAGAACTGATGTTCAGGGCCGAAACTAGGGGGGGGGGGGGCAGAGGGGGCACGTGCCCCGGGCGCCGCTTTAACAGGAGGTGAAGGGGACGCCAAAATGAAGATTTTGTTTGACGTTTGACACAAGAATGTATATATACATATTATGAAATTTGTATAAAAATGTCTCGCAGCTGGAAAATTTAAAAGGAAAACTGAATCAAATGCATTAAACTTTACAAATAGATAAAAAGATTCATTACAATACAAAATTTCAAAGTATCATGCCTATGCGTTTGCTTTCTATCTTTTAAATCACTTCCTGTGAGGAGAATCCGAGGGAGAATCATTACCGTTTTACAAGGTCAGTCTCTATTGTGAGACACCCTACTGTCCACTACGGATAACTACCAAAGGAGAAGTGACCCGTCAGTCTGATTTGTCTTCTAGATAAAAAAATTCCATGAAAGCTGTTTATTTTTTTTTCTGCTGAACAGTGTTGAGCTTCCTTTCTTTCCCCCCCCCCCCACCCCCCGTCTTGCCATGGGCGCTGACTGCCCAGGACAACGGGAAGGGGAATGCACAGAGTAAAATTCTTAGTAAAACCTTTCTTTTTTAGATATCAACCTCATTCAGACTATGCAAAAAAAAAAAAAAAAAAAGTTTAAAAAGATTAAAATGCAATTCTTTTCAATAACTTTTCAAAGATTTTAATGGATCAATGTTTGACAAAGCTGATTACGTAGTTCAGTTTTATATATTTTAAATTTAAAAATAAGTTGTCCGTTAGATATTTAGTAAAATTCTTTTTTGTAAATTTACTTTGTGGCGGAGGGGTCCGGGGGCGCCAAAATCCATGTTTGCCCCGGGCGCCAAAAAGGCTAGTTTCGGCCCTGCTGATGTTTGAAGCCACTGATCTGCAGATTCACTAGTTTTATGAATATTACCAATAACTTTCATTAATATTACATTTTTTTTTTTTTTTTGGTTAGAGATGAATAAGGAAACATTTAAGACAGAAAATAGATTTTTAATAACTTCTGTAACTTAATTGTTTTTATTTAAACGGAGAGGGATTAAGCCCTATGAGCCCCTCTTTGACTGTGCTCTTAAACAATACTTTCTGCTTCCTTGCTGTTTTGATTGCCATATTATAAAATATGCATGGTACATCTACATAAAAAAATAATAATAAAATAAATAAATAAAATAAAATATTGAAATTTTATTAATCCACATAAAATAACTTGAAAGCAGATATTTATAAAATTTTGGAGTTATTACATTTTGGTAAGTATAATTTAAAAATTAAATTTGATTATTTAGGTTTGCAGTTAAGTCAAAATATTTTATGCGCTATAAATATTACTGAAATTGCATTTTTAGCAATGTTTACATGGGGTGTTCATTACCGGAAAATGACTAATTAACCATCCCAGTAATGGACACCTCCTCTTAAAACCTTACAAATAAATGAAATTTTGTAAATGGCCGTTAGTATATAAAATTCTAAGTTTTCTATTCTAAGGTGTCTCAATTAATTCTAAGGTTTCTCAAACAAAAACATTCAAATTTTGCAAAAAAAAAAAAAATAAATAATATATAACTTAATTAAACGAAGCCCAGCTCTTAGCCTCTTCATTAAGATTTTCACAGAAAAACAGCGAAACTTTGAAACATTATTTTCTGCTTCTTGATTGGTTTGATTAAAAGTGTCAACAATAACACAGTTTTATAAAACATGCAAGGGGGAATTATTAAAAAAATAATTAAAGCTAAATATTTATTAGTTATTTTTTTATGAACTAAAAACTTCGAGGGGTGTCCATTACTGGCACATCTACCCTAGTTTCTAGTATCAAGAGAATAAATTATGAACATTTTAAAGCTATAAAAATATTACAGAATAAAATTAGATTATCAGACCCAACAACCTAAAAGTTTTAACTGCAATCTCTTAACGTACGAAGTCATGTGTAAGCCACTGAGTACTGATATTGATTACACATATATAGTTAATAATTTGCTTTTACTTTAACTAGAACAAACACGAAAAAGATAAACAGCTTAAAATATTTTTATTGATAAACAACTACTTGGTTGGTTGGTTGTTTTGTCAGACACAGTAGTATTCGGTCTGAGAGTGGATACAGGAGATAATGATCGGATATTATTCAACTATAAAATTTTAGTGAAAACAATAAACTTTAAATTAATCATACAGTAAAAAAAAAATTTCTGTGTTTAATGATATTTTTTGTATTTTTTTAATTTATTTTCGAATTGTAACTGTATCAATGATTGTTCGAGAGATTGGCGCTTTGTTTGATAAACAAAAACAAAGTCAGTACTTATTATTATTATCTGATCTAGCATTCGGGATAAAAGCCTTGCTGCTATAGATCCCAAAACTCACCCAACTCAAACCAAACCAAATCTGATCTAGTTTAAAACTTCTTTAAATACGAGTAGCAATTATAACTGAATTGTTAAGAATGTTTTTCTGCATTTTGGAGGTTATCGCTTAAAAGGAAATTATTACTGACTTGTACTTACTCGTTTTCTATTCACAATTTAAAGGAAAATGTCTTGTAATCCAGAACTTACAGACATTTTGAATTCAGTTCCAATACAGGATTTGCTATCCACTATCAGAAGGAAAGCTAAAAGTGGAAATAAAGATGTTGTACCTTATATACGAGCAATTTTTCAGGGTTCTGCAGATCAAAGTGACACCGCAGAAAATCGGCGTTTTCAGACATTTAAATGTGCATTATCAGTCTTGGAACTCGAAAACTTTCCGTCAAATACAGCAACAGAACTTATATCACTTCTTTTATTAAAAGTAGATTCATTTGCCACAACAAATTTAGTTAAACTTGCAGAAATATTTGTAGATCGTGCGAAAAATTCTGATAAATTTGTCAGTAAGTGGCTGGAGATTTTCTCAAAAGTCCTTTCTTGTTTGGCCCACAGAGATACCATTGTTTATCAGGGTAAAGATATGTCAGGAAGTGAACTCAGGAAAAACATTGTATCATCGCTATATTCTGAAGAATCAGATGCATCTTGTTTAGTTCAGCTTTCATCTGTGCTCAAAGATGTAGATTTGACTGAACAGGAAGTAAGTACCATTGTTGAAAGATTGTTAGAAATTTTGCCTTCTATTGAATATATTGATTTGCCCTCATTTGTGTATCAGTTGCTTTTGATATCAACTAAAGGTAAATGCAGGCAAGCATTGCAGAGTATTATGTCCTATTTTGTTGAAAAAGATAAACAAATGCGAAATATGTTGCATGAAAAGGCCGATTCAGAAGATTTAATTGACAATCGAGGACATCTTCAATATCGTCAAACCGAGGGAACGGTTATTCTTATGATTTCTGTGATATGCAGACATGATCAAAGTATTGGCAAAGAATTTCTCTTGTTTCTGAAAAAAATACATCATAAACCTCAATATGTATTGTCTCCTTTTATATTTTCCACAGCATTGGCTTTATCAAAAATTCATCGAAATAGTGATGAGATTTTTGACACTTTGAAAAAATCTTTAGTTGCAGCTTTTCAGCTAATAGAAAAAAGACAGAACTCAGTTTGGTTTCGAGGTGTAATCAAGTGGGATGAAGATGTTTTGAAATTAGTCAAAGAAGCTGTTAAATGCAGTAAATTTGGGTGGGATCACGTTTGTCAAGGTTTAGTTAAATTTGGCTTTATTACTTTAGATGCATTTGGACCTAGGTACATTGTTGGAAATGCTGTAAAAGCTTCCTGTCCTGAGGCTTGTGAATTAGGTAGCCACATTATAAAAGATACATTCAAATCCCACCGGATTGTTAGACTAGCAATATTTGAACAAATTTTGAACAGGATCATCACTAAAACTCAGAAACCTATTACACATTATATTGATATTCTGTCTCAGATTGTTCAAAGTGATCCACTTTTCTTACTAGAAGTTCTACCTAAATTAATAGAAGTTTTAGATTATTTGCATTTCCTGCCTCACTCAAGTGCTGCAAGTATCCTGCAGTCCCTCGCTCCATTATTAAAAATAAGTGCACCTTTGAAAGATACTCTTATGCTCGTATTAAGAAAGGCTTTATTTCATAAAGACATCGAAGCAAGGAAAGTGGCTGTTTGTGGGTACTTGACACTTTTGAAAAAACTTAACTTTTTCGGAAAAGTATCGCTGAGCCAGAGTCAGACTTCTGTAGGCAGTTATCCGTCATCATCTTCAATGATTTCTTCACAAGTAAAAGCAGATGTGTATGTAAGTGGTAGTAGTAATACATCAAAAAACATGTGCTTAGAAATAATGGGTTTGTTGAGAAGAGCTTTAATGCAACAAAGTGAAGTTAAACAGTTATTGTATGAAGGGCTGTATGATGTTGTCTTACATAACCCTTCTTTTAAAGATATTGTACTGGAACTTCTACTTAGTCAGTATGAAATGTATTACAATCCAGATGAATCTGAAATACCATTACATTTTAGCTTATGTTTTCAGGAACAGAAGAATGAAATGATCTTAAAAGAGCCTCTTGCTCATCTAATAACATCAGCATATCTGATATTATTTCTGGGACAAAATGATGAGATGGATGAAGATTATGACCAAAGTCCTCAAAAAATGCTAGGTACTTTCTTGCAAAATTTAATGAAAAGAATGATAGATGCAGATGTAACTGAATTTCATATTGCCAAAGATGCTGACTTAGATGAATCTGATAATGAATATCATATGAAAACAAGCTTATTGTTAAATATTTATGAATCTCTAATTGAGTATTCATTTATGTGCAATTCAGAATTTGAAAAAGAAAGCTGTGAAGAGTTTTTAAAACTGTACCGTAAGTACAAGCAAATTTTTGATTCCACATCAAAAAAGAAGCAATCTAAAGCTACAAAATCAAAAGCTGGTTCTTCTCTTCAATTGCTTTCTCACTGTACTCAAGATTTTATTTCCAAAGTCATGAAAGCTTTGTTTTTAAATGAAACTTTTAAGCACCAGGCAGGCTTACAAGTATTAAGAGAAGATTCAGATTTTGTGATGAATATTGTAACTGCTTGTAATCAGAGATTTACTAAAATGTGTGATACAGGAAAGATTAGCGATGGTTTTTCTAAAGTTATGAAATCATCATTTGACCACTTAACTGTAATTGGAAAAGCTCTGTTAAAAACTTACTGTGATGGCTTGAGTTCAGATTTTGAATCCCTTGAATGGAGCAAATTGTCATGTTTGTTTGTCGAAGGATTAAGTATCATGTTTAACTATGTATCAACGTTTCACCGAAAGCATATGAATAAATTTATTACTAATATTTGTAGGGAAGATAGTTTGTCTACAGCTGATGCTGTTCATCATATATTGAAAGATGTACAAAAGTCAGTAATGAAATTATTATCAGATACTGATGATGATACTAATTTAAAAGAATGTATTCCCTTGTTATCTGTTATCAAAGTGTTATATTCATTGTTTATGTCAGATTTTAATAATGAGGTCTACGTATGGATAAAAGAGTTATGCTCTCAACAAGTCTTTCAAAATGTAGCTATTTCAAAAGCTTTCTTGTCCTTATGCTTCACATTAGGTCATCAAGATGAAAATATTTTGGGATACCTTAAAGAGATAGCTTTTGATATTCGTTATCACCTTGGTAATATTGACCCAGATGAAACTGTAGCTGGACCTCCCAAAAATGAGATAATTACTTCTGATGCTGTTCGAAATTTATTCCCCATTCTTTTTTCAAATTTAGAACATATTTTTGATGAACTTGAGTGGGTTTTAAACTTTATGAAAGTGAATATTCTCGGTGGGAGAGATTCTTTTGAGGCATCAGAGTCATATCGTCGACTTGGTGTTGAACACAGCATCTGTTCTCGTGTTTCGGAATTGATACTCATATTTTATGAAATTGTTCAAACTGGAGTTTTTGAAACTATTGGCAACACTATTTTAAAGATAGTTACGAGACTTTATAAGTTGTTAACTGCCTTAACAAAGTATTATTTGTTGTTGCACAAAAATAAAATTTCTCAGTTGCATTCTTCGTTTGAAAAATTGGTGAAATTATCTAATTCAAAATTAACCACTCAAGTTTACGCCTTTATTACATTTATTCAAATGCTGTCTGGCGAAGGTGGGGATAAGAAAAAGAAAGCTAAAAGCAACGTTAGTGCTACAAAAGCAGTGCAGGAAATGAAAGTAATACCCTCTTTAGTATTTGAAATTGAATCATATGAAAAGAATTTGATAATAATCTCGAAAAAATACAAGAAAGACTTGACTAATAAAATGAAAGCCAGTACTTCGAGAGATTTCCGTATAAATGCTGCCGTGCTGACCACTGTCATGGAACAACATGAAAATTCTCTTGCTGATACAACAACAGATAATAGAACTGAGAATAATGACTCGCTTCCCAACAGTCCTCATAATAGCCCTGTAAAGGAAGATTCAGATAATACATCTGTACATGAGAGCTCAGGTAATGAAAATGAAGCTCCAAAAGAGGATAATGAACCTGTTGATGTATCACAAAACATATTTGGTGAAAATGTGCCTACTAATCCACTTCCTGCTGTCCCTGATAGGCAAACAGGCAACAAAAGAAAGCGCCTAGGAATTAGAATGAATGCTAGGAAAAAATTATGAATATATTTTATTCATATGTATAAATACATGTTTAATAATTGGTAACGTTGTTGTTATTTTCTAAATTGTATTGTTTTTAATGTTTTATATGAATATAAAACTACGCAATAGATTTTTCTTGAAAATTCTCTTATTTGTTCTGTTATAAAATATTTCTGATTTTATTTTCAGCGAAAAAATTATTTTAAAGGAGAAGTTTGATAAATATTGTCTTTTGGTATCCCCCCCCCCCCCCCCATTGCTAGAATTCATGGGTACTTTTCGGTTAGCCAGGCTCCAATGTTATAGATACATGGATATACATACATATCTTCAGACTTGGATAAAATGTAAAACTGTCTGCAAACTCAAATAATTTCTTAAAAATTTTCTGCAGAAAAACGCCACGCCCCTCCTAAGTCCTATATCCCCGCTAACAGCAAAAGTGAAAAAGTCCTCTTTTCAATCGCTCACATTACATTACATATGCTCTCAACCCTCCCCTCCATTTTTCTGAATTAGACTTTATTGAAAAAAGGATAATGTTTACTAAGATATTAAAACCGAATTCCCCTTTCGAATGTAAAAAAATGTCACTGCAAATAGCAGAGAAGTGCTAAACAAGCGCATAAACATTCGCTAAAATTTCCAACCAAATAAACTTTATTTAAAAGAGATCAACATTTAACATTTACTTTTCAGCACAAAATTTATTTTTAATCTGTTAAATTAATCTGCAAAACCTAAAATAATCTGCAGCACCTGCTTCGGTGCTGCACTGTTTCTGCTACCGGCCCTGGCAAAAAAAAAAATAAAAAAGCATTGTACCTGCCGTTCCGGCATAAGCCTCGCACTTTCAATATTTTTAAGTTTTAAAAATATATATGCCACGGCGCTTCTTCCATGGTACATGGCAAATAATTTCTAGATAGCTTTTTTTATCTGCAGACCTTCTCACAAGTCTGCAGCGAGCCTCGCACAGATTCTCCCCCAGAGGTCTTAATAATTTTTTTTATGAAAAATTTGTAAAAAAAAACATTAGAACTATCTGCAAACTTTGAAAATTTTCTGCGAACGGCGTTCGCGTGTTCGTCTATATTATCTGACTCTGCATATATTGTATCCATACATACATATACATGTGTATGCACATATTTGTAAATAGATGTATGTATATACATCTGTATATACCAGGTGTCCTAAAAAGGACTGACTGATTTTAAAATTCAATAACTTGCAAACGGTGACAGATATTTAAAAAATTCTTGCAGGAGGGTTATGCATGAGGTCAAAAGTTTTTTACAGTGATTTTCGATTTTAGTTAATTTATCGATTTTAATTACAAACAATAAATGGCGCTGTAAGCAATAGGCGCTAAATAGAGGCTTGATTTTTTGGCCTTTCTCCTCTTCCATGCGGAAAAAGGAGGTTAAAATGTCTTGAGTGGGTCCCAAAGTACCAAAAATCGAGCCTGAATTTAGCGTCTATTGATCATAGCGCCATCTATTGTTTGTAATCTGGACTTAAATCGAAAATCACTGTAAAAAAAGGCTTAGATGTGTTATTATCCCGGGGTCTGCCATCTTGGATTTTTTCCTTGCGTGAAAACTCCTTTTTCGCCGAGTAGTAAAGTCACCAATGGTTAAATATTGTTGGTAGGTTAATATAATATTGAAAAAACTGGAATATAATAATTATAACTATTAATAAAAAAATAATTTTTAATTCAAGCCAAGAAAAAAATCCAAGATGGCGGACCCCGGGATAATAACACATCTGTTCCAAAAAAACTTTTGACCTTATGCATAACCTTCCTGCAAGAATTTTTTAAATATCTGTCACCGTTTCTAAGTTATTGAATTTTAAAATCAGTCAGTCCTTTTTGGGACACCCGGTAGGGGAGACTTGATCTCTAGGTCTAAAACCAGTACAGTTTCTTTATTTTTGATTTAGCATTTTTTTCCCACAAACATGCACATTAGGGACACTTGATCCCTGTTGTATGGGGAGACTTGATCCTGGGGATCAAGTGTCCCCAAACCAAAGTTAAGCTAAATTAATGTTCAATTTTATTAATCCCCTACTTCTCATTGTGACATTTAGATATTATCTGTATTAGTAAGAATATGGTTGCCTTGATTTTAGATGGTTGACAAAGATCGAAAGTTAATATGTGGCTGCATGTGATGGTTAGCAAGCACATGGTGGATGAATGCACATGTGAGACATACGTCTAACTTTGCAAAATTTTTACAGCACTTCTTAAAGAATGTAAGATGTTATAATCAAAACAGTAAAGTGTTAATAATAAAAAATAATCATGATAACTATATAAGCATTGAGAGTTTGAATTATGCCAAAGAAAATGTAATAATTTTGTTAAAAATATCAACGCACACTTCTCACAAATTGCAGCCTCTGGATCGTACTGTATATGGACCACTTAAAAGATATTTTAATGTAGCTGCTCAAGACTGGATGACTAATCATCCTGCTCAAAGGACAACAATTTATCAAATTGCTGAACTGATCGGAATTGCCTATCCTAAAGCCATGGTGACAACTTACATAAAAAATGGGTTTAAAATCACTGGAATATATCCCTTAAATAGGAATTTCTGAAGATGATTTTTTATCATCTTTTGTCTCAAGTCAACCATTAACTCCAACAAGCAGTAAAAAAATTACTGTTAAACCAAACATAGTGACACCAGAAGACATACAAGCCTTCCCTAAAGTTTCATTACCAAAAATGGGAAAATCTAAAGAAATGAAAAAAGGTTCATCTAAAATTTTGACAAGCACATCAACTAAAAGACAGAATGAAGAAGAAATATAAGATCGTCACCTGAATAAAAAACAAAAATCGGGAAAAACCAGGGTTGCAAAAAAGCCAGGCCAGTGGCTTTTATTGGTTTTAACCGCCTTTTTTTTTGGCCAAAATTGGCTTTTATATAGTGAAGCATTTTAATTATAAATGACACATTTTGATGTGTTTTTTAATTAGTTTTAAAGACATTTAAATTGAGGTAGAAATCAATATAACCCAATTTTTCAATAATGAAGACATTAATATTGGAATAAAAGGCCATACCAATTGCTTTGTCTGGTTTACATTGACCTTAACACCCTTTTTTTTCTATTTTACTGCTTTATATAATTAAAAAGGACAGTGGTTGCTTAGTTATATATTTTATTAACTAATTTTAAGGGATATTAAATAATTCAAGTCTTATTTTATTTCTCATAAACATTTATTTAAAATCGCACATAAAGTCATTGAATAAAAACGTCATTTCTCTCTATTAAAACAGTATTATGTAATATTATGTATTAGTGCAGTATTATTTAGTAACATATGCATTAATTTATGCATGAATATGCACTATATTTTAAATAGCAACTAGCTTTTCAAAATTCTAATTCAACAAGTTTTATTTGGAGAATTTTTTTTTAAATTGTTCTCTTTATTTTATGCACTTACATGTACTAAAATTTCCTCAAATGTTATAATCCTTCCTAATTTCTCTTTCAACACTGTTCGTTCTAAGATTTTAATCTGTCCGTATAGACATATCTTGAATAAGTTACATAACAGCTTAGTAGCAGAAAAACTTTAGATATATCATTTTTGTAAGTTATCAGAATATTGATTGCTTATTACTTATTATCGATTGCTTATTATTGCTCAAGTATCATATAAGACAATTTCAGTTATTAAATACGTATAAGCTATTTAGTTTTAATTTTAAAAGTAGATATCAGTATATGTAAGAATGTTTCTGTTTTCATGTGTGACATCTTCTTATTCTTTAATCTTTAAAATGTGTGGTATGTGAAGAGCTATGATAAAGAATTCCAAACCAATACTTTAGAGTCCAATTTATTGTATTCTTCTGAATATTCATAATTTTTTTTTTTTTTCAGACATAAAGCCTTCATAGTTGCATTCTAGCAGTTCTTATTATAAGGTCTTATTTATTTGACAAAATTTAATAGAAGTTTATATTATTTTAGTAGAAAATATTTATAAGTGTATTAAAAATAAATTAATCCAAATTTTATATGAATTATCTATAAACCACCTTTTTGAAAAATAAAAGCTGGCTTTTTTTAAGTGGTTAAATCCAAAAAAAGCCGGCAACCCTGGGAAAAACTCATTTCATCTCAAGAAAAAAAAAGTAAAAACACTAAAAATTAAAGACCTGAATCTTCAGAATGTTATAAAAGCAGTTATAGTGTTTATAATTCAACCGACCCAGATCTACTTGATGAACATTCTGATGAAATCATTAAAGATTCAAAAAATTTGTCGATTGATGAAAATGACTTTGTCATTGTGCGATTTCTGGGAAAGAAGAAAATTAGTCATTTCGTAGGAAAAATTTAAAAGAAGATTTTATCATCTGAATGTGAAATCAATTTTCTAGGAAAACGAGGACTTAATTTCGACCAATTTATTTATCCAGAAAATGTTGATAATAGTGTTGTGGACAATAATGACATTGTCAAAAAAGTACCAAAATCAACCATGCTTGGTGGAATTCTTCAAAGTGCAATAATTTTAATATTTACATTTGATTTTTCAAACTTTGAGAATGTTTTTGGATCATTAATTGTGTTTTCTCCCATTTTACATTTTAATCAACAATAAATTTGATTTCTACTACCTAATTTGAATCATTTCAATGCATCTGTTTAACCCTCCGACTGTCTTGGAAAAGGGCAAAATTGTAATGTTGTTTTCTTTGCATTTTGTTTTAAATGCTAAAAAAAATGATTCTTTGAACATTTTATAAAAAAAACTTAATAACGAATATGAATGCAATGCAATCCTGGGAAGCATTAATCATTGTTCAATGTATTTAAAATACATTAAAGCAATAGAATTATATTACTTTAAATATTTCTTGTATTGCAGTGAAACCTGGAGTTTAGTGAACGTATTAACACGGGCTTGTCAGTGAGGGGGTTAAAGGTTCAAGTCTCCCTTGGCAAGAGATCAAGTCTCCCTGCAACTGGGGAGACTTGATCCTTTTTTTATTTTTTGGAAAACAATTTATTTTTATTTTAAAAATGGTTTTTCAAAAATAAAAAAAAATACTACAACAAGAAAGACACATGAGCCTTTAATAATAACTGGAAATATTTAAAAAAAAATTTTTTTTTTTTTTTCAAATTAAAAATTAAAAACTGAAAAAGGGATCAAGTCTCCCCTACATATCCATGTATATATAACACTGGCGCCCAGCTAACTGAAAAGTAAGTACCAATTCATGTTCCCCAGAAAGTCAATAAATAAATCAAGATTAGGATTGTATTTGTGGGTCGTTAAAACGAGTAATAAAAAACATTGTAGATAATGGAAAATGGTCGGGACAGCATCCAATGATCATTTTCAGCTTTTTTTGGCACTAAAAACCCGTTTTTCCATTTATGGTGACCATACTAAAACATTAAATTATATGTATCATAGCTCATTAAGTTTCAGCCATAGAAGAATAATTTTTGACTCTTTTACCTGTTAGAACTTGCGGAGACTAAATAAAACTTATAAGACCCAGGCGTCAGGCATTGTATAAAATTTGTAATTTCTTATCAATTTATAAAGTAATTCTTTTAAGTAAATCGATTTTTATGTGATGCAGAATAAAATGTGAAACATTTTTGCAATTGCAACTAGAGATTGACCGAAGCAGCAATTTTGCCGAATACCGAAGCTTCGGTATTCGGCAACCGAATACTTGAAATTTTTTAATATGCATTTTTGCATATATTAGCTTTTTTAATTAGCTTTAATTGAAATTAAATTCTCCATAATTTAATTCAGTTACATTTTTATTCTAAAATCTAATTACACAAAAAAAATTTAATGACTTCTTTCCACCCCCAAATTCATTAATCCATCACTTATTTTTTATTATTTTATTACTAGTCAATACCCAAAAATAACATATAAAAATATTACACTATACAGGGTATTATTAAGGATAAGGATTGTCAGAAAACAAAAGTTCATTCAAATAATAACAAACAATGTTGTCATTAAGCTGATTTACTGATTGTCTAAGTCTAATTATAAACATATTGAATATGAATGTTCTCAAAATACAAATGGTATTATATCAATTTGTACATTTAACTATTTTCTGTCAAATTATTGATAGAATATTTATATTTTGATTAAAATTTTAACATTGTTTTGGTGAAGATAAGAAATTTGAGCAATTCTGATATAATGGTTATAAAAGCTAATTGAATAGGCATAGGGGTATATGTATTTGATGTGTGTATTTTCTTTAATATACACCTTAGATATACAGATATGAACTCTGATATACTTATTTGATGTGTATATTAAAGAAAATACACATTAAATAAATTTAAATTAAAAAAAAAAAACTAATGTAGAAGTAAATAAAATTAAATGATAAGGGAAAGATGCCCATCTTTCTTACTTTTTTTTTCTCTGTTGTAGACAGTTGTTTTGATTTCACACCTATGTAGACTGTTTTAGGAAGGAAAAAGTTTTTTTTAATTAAAAATGGCCTTTGACTTGTTTTTTGTAGTGCAGCTGAACTCTGAACTCATGCACATAATATTGAAACTCAATATTTAGCCTATTCTACTGCTGAATAAAAGAGATTTCTTCTACTTCTAAGAAAATACTTATCTGCAATTATTCGGCCGAATACTTTTAAGTATTCGGGCGAAGCCGAATATTCGGTTTACATGCCGAACCACCGAATACCGAATCAACTATTCGGTATTCGGTCAATCCCTAATTGCAACTATACTTCTAAAACTAATGGTTTAGAAATCAGCTATTGGTAAACGATGAGAAATACCCTGTGTAAAAATAAATACAGTATTAACAATGTGATTTGTAAAAAAAAAAGAAGAAATTTGGCACCCAACTTCATCACAGCCATATCTATCAACACAACGCATATTCAAAACGAATTCTACAAGAACACAAAAATATTATTTATATACTTTTAATCAAATGCAATTCATCCAGACAAATTTCTTACATACAAATTCATTTTTCAAATAAATTAAAATTGAGTGCCCTCACAAATTATACGATGCTATTTTCTTTCATTTTTTCGGTGAAATAAAATCACAGAAATAAAAATGTGTTCCAGCTCTCATTTTCTAAAAAGCAATAATGACAAAAAAATATAAATACTTGGTCAAAAAAAAAAAAAAAAAATCTAGCATCGCATCAGAATCCTCCCCTCTCCACCCCCAAACTTCATGAGTACATAACAATACCCTTTTAAAAATTCAAAGAAACTGCCACCTGCCAAGCCAACTAACTACACTGGCCAAAGACTGTCTCTTGCCCTAATTCTACCAAAATGCAACTAGATTGAAATTAAAAATCACCTTGACACCCATCCTCATATCTTTTATTACAGAACATCTTTTTCCTTTCTATTTTAAAAATCCCTACCATATCAAATGGTTTCACAGAACTCTATCTATCTATGTTATACTGAAAGTGTTAAAAGATTCCTTTTTTCCTATTGAACAAACTAGTGATGTAACGAATAGTGATTTGGCCGAATACCGAATATTCAGCCAAGTTTTAGGCCAAATACCGAATATTCAGCGGCCGAATACCGAATATTCGGCGGCCGAATACTGACTTTAATATAAATGACTTTTATTTTAATTGTTTAATTTTTTTTTCAATTTTAAAATAAAAAATTAAATTAAGGACTAATTGAAATTAATTTTTTGTTTGAGTTTTCAAAAATCATAACAGCTGAATGTATTTTTTGTTATACTTTAAATGTCTTAAAAAATACTTTAAAGATAACATATGACTTTTAAAAATGTAAATAATAATTTAATTCATAATTTTTTATTTAATCCATAGCTAGTTCTAGTAATTTATATATATATACTATCTAAAATAGAACTCATTACCTCTGTAAAAATGAAACTTTTTTATTCTAGTAAAACCCTTTCACCCCCTAAAAGTAAGAACTTGCATGTGTCCTCTGTCTTTTTATATGCTTTTTCATGCAACTTAAACTTAGTAAATTTACTAGGGATGCACCGGATATTGATTTTGCCGGATATCGGATACCGGATATCCGAAGCTCCTTAGTCTGCCGGATTCGGATATCCGGCCGGATATCCGATCGGATATCCGGCACTAGATATATTTTTAGTTATATGGTGAATTATTTCTTTATATAATGCCATCTCAGAACAATAAATTACAAACATGTTTCACACATCATTAAAACATTTTAAATGTAAATACCAGGGCTTGAAATTCAAGTTTTCCCAGGAAAAGAGTTTCTACCCAACATTTATAAATGCAGGGGAGTTGAACTGTTAGAAAGGAAAAAAAATCTTTTAACCTCATTATTTTTTATGCGCCACTTTAAGTAATGCATTTATACAGTCATGACAAAATAGCATTGAAATAATTTAAATTAAAAACTCAAGATAATTATTCAAAATTTTTATTTTATTAAAACAAAGGAACATAATCAAGCTTTATATATACCATGTCTATTTTTCAACCTTCACCTAATGTTATGGGCAGTTAACAATTGGGTTGCTAAATGAATTTCTTAATTTAGATTTTATTCTATTTTGCGTGTTTTAGCCTCTTTCACAAGTTACACTTTTGACAAACAGCATATAGTGCAACTTTTATAATTTTAGAAATTATCGGAAACACATGATTATGCTCTCTTAAAAAATTTTAGAAAACTTTGCAAAATCCAATGTCCATTAATTTTTAACTTACATGAATAATGCATATCGGTGATTGTATTGTCAATATCCTATAGTGTTTATATGTCATTTCTGAACAAACTTGTTTTATTAGAATCCTTAATGGAATTATAGTCAAAACTGTAATCCCTGGTAATTTCGCTAATTGAACTATGTTCTATGCATTTGAATTTTAAATCCATATCCAAAGTTTGAAAAAGGAATAGTCAATTGATTTCTTCTATTACACGAGAAAAGTTTGATTTTAAAAAGTCATGTCCTAATTTTAGTGAATTGCGAGAATCAACTAGTTTGTTGTTTCTAAATATGTTTTTTTTTTCATGTGCACCAGAAGTATCTCATTTTGTTTAGTGCTGACTATTGGCCAATTTGATAGAGCACAGTCTCCGGTAGCCGTTACTGCTCTTTTACTTATTTCCTATTTTGGGCAAATGGAAAAACATCGCAAAATATGTAAATCGGTCATAGAAAAAAATATCGCTGATTTCATCAATCATGGTAAAAATAAATAAAATAATTTGTCGACCGGTTGCGAGAAAAAAACTGAAGTTTGTGGGAAATCGGCAGCGGGAAAATATCACGAAATTGGTCAATCGATCACGGAAAAATATGAAATTTGCCAGTCCATCATGAGCAAATGTGAAATTCCTCAGCCGGTCGCAGCGAAAAAATGCGAAAATTTTCAATCGGATGCAGAAAAACAATTGTTACTTTCATCAGTATGTTGCAGAACAAACAGGGAAATTTGCCAATCGGTCACAGAATAAAATGGCTAAATTTGTCAATTGATCACGAGAAAAAAAATTATGAAATTCACCGATCGATCTCTAGAAAAAATCATGAAATTCGTCAGTCGGTCGTGGAGAAAAATCGCAAAATTTTTTCGGTTAGATACAGAAAAACAAACATCAATTTTGTCAATTTGTTGTAAGAAGAAACTGAAATATGTCAATTAATAACGGGAAATATCACGAAATTTGTCAGTCGGCCCTGAGACTTGATCGTAGTTTTACAAAGAAACATTTTCGGAAAATGATTTTTTGGAAACACAAGCCTCCCGTCCCCAATATTCTTTAGGGCACGAATCCTGCCATCCCATCTCAAAATTCAAGCCCTGTATTTGCCATTCAAGCCCTGTAATGCATATTAATAATGCTGTATAAAAAATGTAATTTAAACATCAAAATATTCTGTTTATTTGTACAATGAAATGCTGATATTGGATATGGGATTGATTATATTGATAATTTCTAATAATTAATTAATTTGCACAATGAAATACTGATAATTTGTATAACAAATTTTAACCAATTAATATACCTATAATTGTAGAGTATTTTCCACAGAGAAATACATACTTTCTTTTTATAATTTAAACATAAAATATCTACTAATATACCCATGATTAAAGAGTCATTTTCTCAAAACACAGGTTTAGTTGATGCCTTTTTTCTGTTTTAATTATTTGATACTGTTTTGAAGTAAGTCACATTTAGTTTTATTTTAAGTTAAATTACTTTGATATTTATAAGTAAAAAGAAAATTACTTTTAATTTTAAATATTTATAATGAAGTTACAAAAATAACTAATTTGATGTGCCAATCTCAAAGCTTTCTTCTATCTCATACATCTTAATGTTTCAAAAGGTAGCTCCAAATGTTAATACTTCAATATTATTAGTTCAATTTCAATATTATACCAACTTTGACTTTCATCTAAAATTTCTGCTCCAATTAATTAACCAGAATCTCGATCATGATATTTATTAAAATCTATAACTTTTCCGTTATTCTGTTGTACATTAGCTGTTTGTGAAATAGCCAGCTTAGCAGGATACGAAGTTCCCATTGCTTCACGGGCCGCCAATATACAGTACCAAAAGCGAAAAATCGGGAAAATTTTACAAAAAAAAGCTGTTACAGTGCCACCTTCTGGCGGAATATTTCCAAATGGAAGGAGAAATTGCTGGCCATAGCCAAAAATATACACAAAAAAACTGGTTCAATTCTATGCTTAGCTTCATACACTTTTCAATGGTAAAATAATGAAAATAACACAAAAATCACTATTATAGCACCCCTTCCAGCAGAATATTTTCAAATTGAAGGAGGACCCTGATGGCCATAGCCTAAAATATACCCCCAAAAATTGGTTCAATTCTAAGCATAACTTGATACACTTTTCGATGGTACAAGAATGAAAGTGGCACAAAAATCGCTATTACAGCAGCCCTTATGGCAGAATATTTCCAAATTAAAGAAGAACCTGCTGGACATAGCCAAAAACATACACAAAAATTTTTGTTCAATTCTATGCATAACTTCATACACTTTTCGATGATGCAATAATGAAAATGGCACAAAAATCGCAATACAGCGCCCCCTTCCAGTGGAATGTTTTCATAAGGACAAGCTGGCTATAGCCAAAAACATTCACAAAAAATTTAGTTCAATTCTATGCATAACATCATACACTTTTTGATGGTACGATGGCGACACACGGACAGATAGACATTTTGTATAACCTTGTTTTGGGATCTCGGACCCCTAAAACATCTAAATCCGTCGAAAACCGGGAATCGAAAAAATTTTAATTACAATACTTTCTTCTATTGAAGATAGAAGAAATTTAAAATAGGCCTGTTTAATTGTTAAACTTAAAAGAAGGAAAGAAAATTAATAAAGTCATACTTTAATAAACAATTTCAAATCTTGTTTTACATTCTGAAAGTAAAGGTACAATTTTCTAAAAGATGTAAACGTAAATTCTTAAATTTATTATAAAGAGTTCAAATATCAATGTTAGGAAAGCTGGCAATTGTTTAAGGGTGTATTCGAAAAAATATTTTTCCACCCTCAACAGCTCGAAATTTTCTGAGACATTTGCAGACTCATTTTTAAAAGTAAAAACATGAAACTTGCTGGGGTGATTTCTGAAGACATGTTTAACATGCCGTGTGATTTCATTTTCAGCTCAATTAATTAGAATTTGATTTTTAAACAATTATTTTCTCAGTATGGCCATTTTTTTTAATCCCCAGATCGCCCGCTTCGGAAAATTCGGTTCAAAACGCCAACTTTGACAGCGTTTTTTACAGTATTTTCTGCATTTATCAAAAAATTAAGAAGCACCGCACATTATATAGTTTCTAAATAAGAGAATTTCCAAGTTTGATGCGTTTGAGAGCAAAAATGAATTTTAAAATGAATCGGAAAATAAGCAGTTTGGATCAGAATACACCCTTAAACTTTTGAGAATTCCCTTTTACTCATGAATAGTTCTTTCTTTCATATTTTGCAGTATAAACAAAAGTTTTTCGGCATCATTTGGGTCAAACGATTTCTCTTATCGTTAGATATTAGCTTTGCTGCGTTTTGCCGGATATCCGGCAGAGAAGTCGGATATCCGGTGATTGTGATTCGGATATCCGATGATATTTCGGATATTGAAAAATCAGCCGGATGTGCCGGATATCGGATATTTGCCGGATATCCGTTGCATCCCTAAAATTTACACTCTGTATGTCAAAAAAAAAAAAGGTTATTTTCTTAAAATATAATTATTCATTCCATTAAAATATTATATATTCTTTTCTGCTACCAAGATATACTTTTCTCTTTTTTTTCTCTCACAATTAACAATCCCCTCATAATACTTCCTCCACCCCATATTTCAGAATGAGATCTTTTTCTTATAATAATTAATGTATTTAGGTATAATTTTTTAATATTGTTTGTCGAAAATATTTAAAATCATATTTCGTTTTGATTTTCTGGAACATATCTAACCAAATATCTTAAAATATTCGGCCAAATATGCCACTATTCGGCTACAGGTATTCGGCCACAGGTATTCGGCTGAATATCTGTTCAATATTCGGCCGGCCGAATATTCGGCAAAAGGGCCGAATACCGAATAGTGGCCGAATATTCGTTACATCCCTAGAACAAACGCAGTTACATTGTTAAAATCAACCATAATGATTACTTGCAGTAAAATAGCTGTCAAGTTATAAGTGATTGCAAGAAACTTTAACAGTAAAAAACTCTAGGCCGCCGGGCGAGAATTTTTCAAAAAGGGAACCCTATTCTAAAAAATGGTACCTTTTTTTTTCAAAAAAGGGCACACTTGTACCCTGTTCACAAAAAATATTTTGAACTGGTTTGTTTAGAGTCCCTAGAATTTATGATATTTTCCCGGGATCAATTGAATTGCCACGGTGCTCATAGGAATTATTATAAAGGGCAACCGGGCGAATCTGAAGGGTTTAAAAGAGCCGCCGGGTGCAAAAAAGAAATAAAAAGAGCTGCTGGGCACTGCACCCTGCTAAAGTGGCTTAGAGTCAACACTAGAGAAAAGATATGAGATGAGAAGTAGGATGGGCCAAAAAAAAGTTTTTTTCGATTTTTGATGATGATTAGTGTGGAAAACGTGCCACTAGCAGAAACAGTGCAGCTGGCAGCAGCGCTGCGATTTTTTTTATACATTGCAGATCAATCTAAAAGCTTTAAAGAAAATTATGGGTTCAGAAAAATTGATAAAATTTAATTTTTATTTCTACATTCATTGTATTAATTGTACTTTCTGCTTATATTTTCTTTGTAAATGCAAACTCTGCTTATTTTATGGACTTACTCTAATTTCTTATAGTAAGCTTGATCCAGCATTCATGGGTCACAGATAAACTTTGATTTGCTGCAGATTAACACTGAAAATTCTGCTACTGGGACCACTGGTAGCACCAAGTTCACACAAAAAATTTGAGATTTTTAGGACAATTCCTTGATTTGCCGCAAATGTCTTGAAGTTTGCTAAAATCTTTTAAATGTTAAATTTATTTTATTTTGGTTGTATTTACTTAAAAAATCATGTACAGAGTGCCAAATGTTTAAATAAGGCTCTGATTATGTATTATTTAATTGCTATGTGTATTTTAAATTAGCCAGTTTTAGGTAGCTTTCATTACAAAAAGTAAAACGCAACCTATTGCAGCCGTTCACTTCCAGAAAATTTTGGTATATTCTCATCGATCGTGACCTCCAGACCCCAAGACCACCCTCCGTTAAAATGTGACTTATATATATATATTTATATATATATATGTATTATGTATATAATTTTAGGCTTAATGCCAAGAAAATTGGATGAAATAACGCATCTTCACTAAGGTCATCTGGGTAAAATGGGTATAAGAAAACAGCTTTTTTAAATTTAATGTTTCGTAGCAGAAACATTATGAAATATAATCATGTTTTTGTTCAATATTTTTTACATTATGTATCTTAGGTCTAAATTAAACTTAATTTTTGTGTAAAAGGCTATACCTATTTTACCCCGGTGTATACACATTTTATCCCGTAGTTCGGGGTAAAATGGGTATATGCTGGTTAAAGTTGAATTACATTATAATCAATGTGTATAAACCATTTAAAAGTTTTGTACAGTAAGGATCCATTATCCAGAATGCTTGGGACCTGAGGTATTCTGGATAAGGGGTTTTTCCATAATTTGGAACACTTTACTATAAATGTTAAGAATAGTATAAAATAATGGTATGAAATGTATAAAATATGAAAATACATAATTATAAATTAGTTTATTTAATAACTTATTTACACAAAATAAAAAAACCTTCTAAATTACAATTCAAATTAGTATAGAAGAAGAGAGCAGAATCCTTTGATTTGGTTTTTGCCGAAACGTCAATGAAGGCTTACTGTGGAGACACGAAAAGTTTTGGCTTCCGTTAGTCTGTCTGTTCCGCGATAACTGCCCCAAAAAGCATCCGATTAACTTGAAATTAAGTGGGTATGTAGGTGAGATACCCGGAATTAGCTGTATAGTTTGTTATATTTGGTTCATTCGTTCAGAAAATATTGAATATTTTATTTTTCACAATAATGCTTTTCTATGGCAATTCAGATGGTTTTTCCATTTTTATTTGTTAAAAGGAAATGGCTCATATGATTGAAAGATTTAAATGGTAAATTATGGATGATGAAATTTCCTAATTGGGATCATACATTATTCATATTAGTTTGAAATTTTCTCTATGCATTTGGCAGAGTTTTTAAATTGGGTGTATAACTTATGGAGGGATTTTATATATGCGTTCCAATAATATAAAATATTTTCTTTTATAAATTTACTTCTTTAGAATGTACACATTTCATTGTTTTAATTTTCTTTTAACTGTTGCCTAGCAACGGAACTCCACCTAAAAATATCGTAGATGTGAAAGTATGTGTAATTGTTTGAAGTCAAATGAACGTCAAAAAAGGATGAATTAATGCCTTTTTGTCATTTACAAAATATAGATGGATTTTATCCCAGAAATAAAGGCAGGCTATGTTGGATTTTATCCCAGAAATAAAGGCAGGCTATGTTCTATTTATTTTGTTCAAATATATTTCTTATAAATTAAAAAGTTCATTATTTTCATAAGGAATGAATTGACATTTTTCTATAAAATTTAACAATCTTTTTTTTTAAACCATTGCCAAGAAAATCAGATCCCGGAATAATAATTTACCATAACCAGTTAATTTTGATTTGAAAGATTTTCATGTGCAAGAGGAAAATGAAATAAACAATAGACATGAATATACATCTTCATATTGGAAATAAAACAAAAATACGAAAAGAAGATGAATTTGACCTCATATATCAAAACAAAATGAATATGCTTTGAGGTTGAAATAAAAGGGCCTTGTGTTATGGTATTAATTCTTAATTTAAAAAAAAAATACCAATATTTCACGATTTATAGTCTGCACACGAATAACAGAGATGTTTAATTTTTAATCGAAAATTTCAATAAGAAAAAAACTTTTGAAAAGCAAATAGTAAATGTCAAAATTATGCACTGAAAAATTATCTGTCGAAAATGACGTCATTGTATCGGGAAATGGATATTTTCATTCTTAAAAGCCAAACATTAACTAGATTGCCGGAAAAAATATTTTTTGACGAGTGTTACTTACTAATACAGCCTCATTTCAGAAAATATAAATGAAAATTATTTTATTTTTAAAAGGAAATTACTTTTTCGTTCATAAAACCTAAACTTTTAATATAATTGCATCAATGTAAATTAACTTCTGTTCACCGGTGTTGAAAAATAAGGCTCGGAAGTGTAAAAATAAATCTAAGATTTATGATAACCACTAGCACAATGAATAAAAAGTTACATAAAGAAATTTAATGATACCACAGGGGGTCTCTGCCCCCCTGAAGAAATCTGCTTTTTTACCTAAAAAAATACCAGAATTAGCAGCTCATGAAAATTTCAGAATATCCTTACATAACGTCTTTAAATTAACGTCTCTAATGCCTGAAAACTTCGCATTTTTACTTTCTTCTATCTTCAATAGAAGAAAGTATTGTAATCGAAATTTTTTTCGACTTCCGGTTTTCGACGGATTTGCATGTTTTAGGGGTCAGAGATTCCAAAAAACATGTTTATAGAAAATGTCTGTCTGTCTGTGTGTCCGTCTGTCCGTCCGTCTGTCAGTCTGTCCGTCTGTCTGTCGCCATTGTACCATCAAAAAGTGTATGAAGTTATGTATAGAATTAAACCAAAATTTTATTATAAGTTTTTGGCTATGGCAAGCAGGTCCTCCCGGAATTTGGAAAAAATTCGCCGGTAGGGGGCGCTGATATAACAATTTTTGTGCGATTTTGAATATTGTACCATCCAAAAGTGTATGGAGTTATGCATAGAATTGAACCAAATTTTTAGTTTAAGTTTTTGGATATGACAAGCAGGTCCTCCCTGAATTTGGAAAAAATTCGCCGGTAGGGGGCGCTGTAAATGCGTTTTTTGTGCGATTTTGAATATTGTACCATCGAAAAGTGCATGAAGTTATGCATAGAATTGAACCAAATTTTTAGTTTAAGTTTTTGGCTATGGCAAGCTGGTCCTCCCTGAATTTGCAAAAAATTCGCCGGTAGGGAGCGCTGTAATAGCGATTTTTGTGCGATTTTGAATATTGTACCGTCCAAAAGTGTATGAATTTATGCATAGAATTAAACCAAATTTTTATTTTAAGTTTTTGGCTATGGCAAGCAGGTCCTCCCTGAATTTGGAAAACATTCGCCGGTAGGGGGCGCTGTAATAGCGATTTTTGTGCGATTTTGAATATTGTACCGTCCAAAAGTGTATGAAGTTATGCATAGAATTAAACCAAATTTTTATTTTAAGTTTTTGGATATAGCAAGCAGGTCCTCCATGAATTTGCAAAAAATTCGCCGTTAGGGGGCGCTATAATAGCGATTTTTGTGCGATTTTGAATATTGCACCATCGAAAAGTGTATGAAGTTATGCATAGAATTGAACCAAAAAAAAATTTTAAGTTCTTGGCTATGGCAAGGAGGTCCTCCCTTAATTTGTAAAAAACTCGCTCGTAGAGGGCGCTGTAATAGCAATTTTTGTACAGTTTTTGTGCCATTTTGAATATTGTACCGCCGAAAAGTGTATGAAGCTATGCATAGAATTGAACCAAATTTTATGTGTTTATTTTTGGTCATGTCACGAAGGTCCTCCCTGAATTTGGAAAAATTCTGCCGGAAGGGGGCACTATAATTGCGATGTCTGTACCATTTTCATTATTGTACCATCGAAAAGTGTATGAAGTTATCCATATAATTGAACCAAATTTTTTGTGCACGTTTCTGGCTATGGCAAACAAGTCCTCCCTGAACTTGAAAAAATTCCGAAAGAAGGAGGCGCTATAATTCCGATCTCTGTGCCATTTTCATTATTGTACTATCGAACAGCGTATAAAATTATGCATACAATTGAACCAAAATGTTTGTGCTTGTTTTTGGCTTTGGCCAACAGGTTCTCCTTGAATTTGGAAATATTGCGCGGTAAAGGGGCTCCGTGCTAGCGATTTTTGTATACTTTTCTTGATTTTTCGTAGTTCTATTGTGCATCGGCGGCTTATGCAGCGGCGGGAACTCGCTTCCTGCTATGCCGGCTATTCGCAAACAGCTGATAACGACAGAATAAGGAAAAATTAATAATTTTAACAAATATCATGATATAGATTAACTCGTTTTTAGTCCGTTTAATTGACTTGAGCAGAAATTTAAGATGAAAATCAAAGTTGGTATAGTATTGAACTAATAATATTGAAGTATTAACATGTGTAACTAGGTTTTGAAATATTAAGATGTATAAGATAGAAGAAAGTTTTGGGATTGGCACATCCAACTAGTTTATTGTTATAAATAATTACACAATTTGAAAACTTTAAATTGCAGTTTGTACTTGCAGGGAGTTGAATATTACCCAAAAGTGTGTTTAAAAATAATGGCTTGCAGAGCTGAGTTGAGGCTCCTAATCTGCAGATTTACTAGTTTAGAACATTTTTATTAAGATTAGTTGCTTATAGAGTAGAAGATCTTTATAACGCAATTCTATATATAATGCAATTCTCCATATAACGCACAACTTCTCAGATGTAAACAATGTTTTTTGCAGTTAAAAAGCACCTGCACTTTCACGTTGTAAAATATTGCTACTATCTAGAAGACTAAATTTGATACATTAGTTCAACCTTATCTTCTAATTTAAGACCTTTTTACTGAAAAAAATGCTATTATTACAATGAACATTTTTGAAAATGCCTAATATAAGGGATGGTTGTGTCAGTTATATTTGGATCATGTTTATAGAGTAAATTTAACAATGTCTGACCTATATTATGCAAAAATTGATAATTTGGATAACTCTTGGTAACAAGGAATGCAGTATAAAGATATTCTAATGTATTTTGATGTGTTTCAGACATATTTGGCCATGTATACAAGGTGAATTTAATGATGTGATCCATATAACGCAAAATTCTATATAACGCACAACCTTGCGTTTTTAGGTTTGCGTTATAAAGATCTTCTACTGTAGTGTGTCTTTTGCACTAACTGATTGTGTATACTGTCGTGATTTGCTGTTTGTGGGAATAGCTTGTTTGTTGCATTCCACAAATCAGTTGTTTAATTGATAAACATTAATAGTTCATTTGAAATCTTTTTTCCACCTCATTTTGCTTGCCATCATCTTCGCTTCCATTAGAAATATTCCTTGGCATTATGTCACAAATCTCACTGCCAGTCATCTGATTACTTACAGGAGTATATCATCATCAGCAATTAGACAATCTTCTATTGGTTTTTAATCCAACAATTCAGTTTCTGAACATGAAAGTTCTGGATCTTAGTTCAGCAGATCTGTAATAATTTATTTCTCTTTTTAAATTTTAAAGTCTTCATCTTCATGCTCATGCACACCATTAAAAAATATTGCAGGTTTTTACGTTTTTGAAAGGAAAAATTATTTTTCAGTTATCATTTTGCATTCCGAATTTCAGAGCATTCTGGATACGGGGTTTCCGGATAACGGGTCCCATACTGTACCTTCATCCTCTGAGTCATATATGTAAACTGGGGCGATGAGGGAGGTAAAAAAAACCTGTCACTTTCAGTTTGTTTACATTTTTTTCTTGACAAATAAAAACACTTATGAAACTAGTAGAAATAAGATGCAAGTACCGGCAAATCCTATCCTACAACCACCTCCACTCCCTACCCACCAAACTGCTCCCAAATTTCACCACATCAATTTATGTCCATGCTCTGAATCATGTTTCTAACAGTGCTTCATTTTAAAAGTTTTTTTTTTTTTTTTTTTTTTTTAATGTAATGCAGTTCAAAAGCAGATAGACATCAGCATGAGTATCTGTAAGGAAAAATGAGAAATTAAGTTAACTGAAAAATATTTTTAATCAAAAGCAATTTATAAAGTTAAGTAGCTATAACTGAATGAAAATTTATGTACAAAATGTATGCTGGCAACGACTGGTGCAGCTTGGTTGAGATAGACTTGCCTGATAATTCGGGATGCCTACACATATTCAGTGTCGTCTTTCTTAGGGAAGACATAAAATAATCCGGCAGATGACTTTGTTGCAGACTTCAAGGTGTATTCATCTTCATCAAGGATATCAATAATAAGACCTGTGAATTCTTGAACAGACATCTTTGCACTGAATTTCACAAGGACCCAGTCACCAAACATTGGATTCACTGCAGCGAGAACCTCTCCTTTAACTTCCATGGGTTGCTTTGGCTCTTTTTACTTTTTGTCCTCTTTTAATCCACCCAATTTAATAATTTAGTATAGTCAGTACATGTGTTTTAATTTAATTTATGGCTGAAAATACGGTACTTTGATTTAATGTGATGTTTGAGAAATTGTCTGTTAACTACTAAACTAAACTCTGTGGCTATACAATCCAAGAAGGGTCAGGGCCGACAGTGCCCATCTCTGTTTTCTTGACCCTGGGCCCCAAGGTGCTATGCAGCATGAGTCCCGGTCAGGGGGGTCAGCCTAACGCGAGACCCTCGGTGTTTAGTTCCCAAGCAAGCTTGGTACTCATTTTATCGACCCCAAAGGGATGAAAGGCTGAGTGAACCTTGCCCAGTCAGGAGTCGAACTCTCGACCTGCGGTGCGGTAGTCAGATGTTCTGACCACTACACCACAGGGCTTTCATTGCCTGTTAACAGCAGTTTTTAATGTTTACATTCCAACGCATAGTGCGGATAACAGATGTTCGCGACTAATTTATAGCCTAATTTCATATAACAAAGCATAATTTCAGTTTTAAACATAGGATCAATAACAATTTACTCTCAAAGGTTTTTCAATTTTGATCAATCTTCATACATTCATATCTTGACCTCAACTCGCATAAAAAAGATGGCCTATACCCATTTTACCCCATCTGACAAAAAATGCTATCAAATTTTTATGAGTAAATAAATTTACTCATTTTTTGAGTTTTCTATTAGAAAAATCCTTCGTCTTTAAAATCCAAACAGTTTATTTTTTTAATTCTTCCTGTATATTTTTCTGGAAAGAAGTTTTTCATTCACTAAAAACGTTTTGTTCTATCTTCTGAAAAACAAAATGGCTGCCAAGTATATATGTTGCTAGTTTGTTTTTACCAAGTTTAAATATTGCCAGATATATGAACATTTCATTCATGCTTTTAATTTTTCAAAAAAATTTGTCTGGTAAAATAATAAAAAATATATATAAAATATACCCATTTTACCCCGGGTACCTCTATGAATTAACCAACAAGCACCTCTGATGATTCTGTGGGTTATTCGTACTTTTTTTATTTTACATACTGGTTTCCTATGTTCATATTTTGTTCATCTATTAGAATTTTACCATTTGTTCATGTATTTGTGATTTTATCTTTATTATATAGATATACAGTCGAACCTGGTTAAGACGCGCTTCAAGGGAGTAGACAAAAGTCTCGTATTAAGTGGGATCACGTATTAAACGGAATGTTTAATGTTTCAAGAAATGGGATTGTTTATATATTTAATAATCTAAATGAACTTTAGAGCTTTCATTTATATGCTTAGGGTCAAAAATTGTCTCTTTTACATAGATTGAAATTTAATTGTATTTCCCTTTAACTCATTGTTCCTTTTTGTAGGATCAACTGGAATAATAACGAAAAATAAATATGGATTCCAACATGGATTTATTATTGATTGATATGTTGCAACCAAAAATAAAACAACAAAAATAATTCTCCTAATAGACTAATTCGTCATTCGGCGAATTTCGCGCTTTTCCCCAACCGATTGTCGAATTTCAATGTTTCTTCTTACGATATGTTGACAAAATTCACGATTTTTTTCTTTGTTCGACTGAAAATTTTCGCGACTTTTCTCCGCGACCAGCTGGCGAATTTCACGCTATTTTTCCGTGACCGATTGACGAATTTTGCGATATATTACCGCAACCGATTGACGAATTCCGTGAAATTTTCCTGCGATAGATTGACGAATTTCGTAATATTTTCCCGTGGTCGATTGTCGAATTTCGCAAATTTTTCTCGCGATACTTTGGCGAATTACCGATTTTTTCCCCTGAAAACGATCGATGAATTTTGCGATTTTATTCTGAGACCGATTGGCAATATCGCTGTTTGTTCTTGCGACATATTGACGATATTCACGATTTGTTTCCTTGCATCTAGGGATGCACCGGATATTGATTTTGTCGGATACCGGATATCCGAAGCTCCTTTGCCTGCCGGATTCGGATATCCGGCCGGATATCCGATCGGATATCCGGCACTAGATATATTTTTAGTTATATGGTGAATTATTTTTTCATATAATGCCATCTCAGAACAATAAATTACAAACATGTTTCACACACCATTAAAACATTTTAAATGTAAATATCAGGGGTTGAAATTCAAGTTTTCCCAGGAAAAGAGTTTCCTACCCAACATTTATAAATGCAGGGGAGTTGAACTGTTAGAAAGGAAAAAAAATCTTTTAACCTCATTATTTTTTATGTGCCACTTTAAGTAATGCATTTATATAGTCATGACAAAATAGCATTGAAATAATTTAAATTACAAACTCAAGATAATTATTCAAAATTTTTATTTTATTAAAACAAAGGAACAGAATCAAGCTTTATATATACCATGTCTATTTTTCAACCTTCACCTAATGTTATGGGCAGTTAACAATTGGGTTGCTAAATGAATTTCTTAATTTAGATTTTATTCTATTTTGCGTGTTTTACTCTCTTTCACATGTTACACTTTTGACAAACAGCATAGAGCAACTTTTATAATTTTAGAAATTATCGGAAACACATGATTATGCTTTCTTAAAAAATTTTAGAAAACTTTGCAAAATCCGATGTCTACTAATTTTTAACTTACATGAATAATGCATATCGGTGATTGTATTGTCAATATCCTATAGCGTTTATATGTCATTTCTGAACAAACTTGTTTTATTAGATTATAGTCAAAATTGTAATCCCTGGTATTTTCGCTAATTGAACTATGTTCTATGCATTTGAATTTTAAATCCATATCCAAAGTTTGAAAAAGGAATAGTCAATTGATTTCTTTTATTACACGAGAAAAGTTTGATTTAAAAAAGTCATGTCCTAATTTTAGTGAATTGTGAGAATCAACTAGTTTGTTGTTTCGAAATGTTTTTTTTTTTTTTTTCATGTGCACCAGAAGTATCTCATTTTGTTTAGTGCTGAATATTGGCCAATTTGATAGAGCACAGTCTACGGTGGCCGTTACTACTCTTTTACTTATTTCCTATTTTGGGCAAATGGAAAAACATCGCAAAATATGTAAATCAGTCATAGAAAAAAATATAGCTGATTTCATCAATCATGGTATAAATAAATAAAATAATTTGTCGACCGGTCGCGAGAAAAAAAACTGAAGTTTGTGGGAAACTGACAGCGGGAAAATATCACGAAATTGGTCAGTCGATCACGGAAAAATACCATGAAATTTGCCAGTCCATCATGAGCAAATATGAAATTCCTCAGCCGGTCGCAGAGAAAAAATGCGAAATTTTTCAATCTGATGCAGAAAAACAATCGTTACTTTCATCAGTATGTTGCAAGAACAAACACGGAAATTTGCCAATCGGTCACAGAATAAAATGGCTAAATTTGTCAATTGATCACGAGAAAAAAAATTATGAAATTCACCGATCGGTCTCTAGAAAAAATCATGAAATTCGTCAGTCAGTCGTGGAGAAAAATCGCAACAATTTTTCGGTTAGATGCAGAAAAACGAACACCAATTTTGTCAATTTGTTGTAAGAAGAAACTGTGAAATATGTCAATTAATAACGGGAAATATCACGAAATTTGTCAGTCGGCCCTGAGACTTGATCGTAGTTTTACAAAGAAACATTTTCGGAAAATGATTTTTTGGAAACACAAGCCTCCCGTCCCCAATATTCTTTAGGGCACGAATCCTGCCATCCCATCTCAAAATTCAAGCCCTGTATTTGCCATTCAAGCCCTGTAATGCATATTAATAATGCTGTATAAAAAATGTAATTTAAACATCAAAATATTCTGTTTATTTGTACAATGAAATGCTGATAATTGCTATTGGATTTGGATATGGGATTGACTATATTGATAATTTCTAATAATTAATTAATTTGCACAATGAAATACTGATAATTTGTATAACAAATTTTAACCAATTAATATACCTATAATTGTAGATAGTAGGAGAGCTGTTGAACATTTTTGAGTAGGTATTTGAGGCACCCTGAAAATTTGTGCAGCACTTCTTTTGTAATGCCTGAATACAAAATCGAATGTCTGGCTGAAGGATCGTGGCCCAAAACCTGTGCCAGACACGTGTCAAGTGTCATTTTTTGACACTACCCAAAAAAAAGTATTTGAGGCACGCTGAGATTGAAACAGAATAATATTTATACTTAGAAAAAAATATTTTGAAAATGACAGACACTTTAGTCGGCCCAAAAACTGTGCCAGACACGTGTCAAGTGCAGGGTTGTAATTTTAACCGGTCAAAATTGATTTTGACCAGGACACTGGATAAAAGTGGTTTTAACCGTCCAAAATTGGTCAAAAGTGGTCAGAAATGGTCAAAACTGTTAAAAATGGTCTTAATTTTAATAATTATTTTTTCTTTGCAATTAAAAGTAACTTAATAAGTAATAAAAGTAACAGGCAGTTAAAAAAATAATACACTGATAAGTTAAGGAGGCTCATTAGTAAAATATGCTTATGCAATACAATAAGAAAGCTAGATCCATAATTGCCCTATCATTGTTAATTGAGTATAAATAGTGAAAAAATCATTCTTCCTTTCAGCTGTTGATACAGGGGCATCTAAAAAAACTGCCCAGTATTGTTTAAAACTAACAGCTGATGCTAAAGAAGAGGTAGAAAACAAGTTTGGTTATAAAATAAGAAGTTTTGTAAGTGACAATGAAAACAAGATGAAACGCATGAGAGAAGATTTTCAAAATGCATATAGAGACGCACTGTTTATTTCTTATAGATGTGCTGCACATTACTTGAATCTTGTAGGACAAGATATTACAAACACGAACAAAATTAATTTAATAATGAAGCATGTAATTGAAATGAAAAATTGCAGATGAGCATGAAGATAATATTGATGATAACATTGTTAAAATCATTAACAATGTATACAAAGAAGTAAAACATTTATAAAATCAACTTAAGGCTATTTCCCTTGCTTTAGATAAACTTAAAAAAGAAGATGCTACTATATCTGATGAATGATTAACATTGCTAAAAGAAAAAGATCTTGAAACTTATTCTAAAATGATACAGTCTCGATTTAATGAAAATCTTGCCCCAGTTCATTTTCTGGCTCATATGCTGAATCCTGTCTACATGAGTAAAAATATTGATGAAGAGAAGCAAAAAATAGCAAGGCAGTGGTTACACGATAATATTGATCCTACCTTTTTGCCTCTTGTGATTGTATTTCAAGCAAAATCCTCACCATATCCAAAATCCTATTTTTCTGAAAGTGTAAAAGATACAATTGGGCCTGATGCCTGGTGGGCAACAATGAAGAAGGTTAAAGGCATTAATATAAAATTTATTGAATTCACATACATCTAATGAACTGTTATGCCAGATCATCATCAATTGAAAGATTGTTTTCTAAATTTAGAATAATCCAAAATTACGAAACCATCTAAGTTTAGAGACAACTGCAAAACTTGTTACTTGTAATCATTTTTTAAATTCAACACAACTTACGTAAAAAAATAAAAGAGCTTGTGTATAAAAAATAATTAAAGCATTTGTGTTGTATCTTTGTGTTATGTTATTTATATTATGACTTTTTTAATTTGGTATTTGCTGGTGTTATGTTACTTATATTATGACATTTTTAACAAATGTTAACTTAGTTTTTAACATATGCTGGTAAAACATATTTGATTAGTAGTAAATAAATTGAATAGTCAATTTCAGTGGTCAAAATGGTCAAAATGAATTTTGACCAGGACGGTTAAAACCGGTTTAAACCACTGGTTAAAACCACCATGGTTAAAACCGAGACAACCCTGGTCAAGTGCCATTTTTTGTCTGGCACAGGTTTTGGGCCACGATCCTTCAGCCAGACATTCGATTTTGTATTCAGGCATTACAAAAGAAGTGTTGCACAAATTTTCAGGGTGCCTCAAATACCTTCCCTAAAATGTTTAACAGCTTCTGGACTAAGAGTATTTTCCACAAAAAAATACATACTTTCTTTTTATAATTTAAACATAAAATATCTACTAATATACCCATGATTAAAGAGTCATTTTCTCAAAACACAGGTTTTAGTTGATGCCTTTTTTTCTGTTTTAATTATTTGATACTGTTTTGCTTTAAGTAAGTCACATTTAGTTTTATTTTAAGTTAAATTACTTTGATATTTATAAGTAAAAAGAAAATTACTTTTAATTTTAAATATTTATAATGAAGTTACAAAAATAACTAATTTGATGTGCCAATCCCAAAGCTTTCTTCTATCTCATACATCTTAATGTTTCAAAAGGTAGTTCCAAATGTTAATACTTCAATATTATTATTTCAATATTATACCAACTTTGACTTTCATCTAAAATTTCTGCTCCAATTAATTAACCAGAATCTCGATCATGATATTTATTAAAATCAATAACTTTTTCGTTATTCTGTTGTACATCAGCTATTTGTGAAATAGCCAGCTTAGCAGGATACGAAGTTCCCATTGCTTCACGGGCCGCCAATATACAGTACCAAAAGCGAAAAATCGGGAAAATTTTACAAAAAAAAAAGCTGTTACAGTGCCACCTTCTGGCAGAATATTTCCAAATGAAAGGAGAAACTACTGGCCATAGCCAAAAATACACACAAAAATCTGGTTCAATTCTATGCTTAGCTTCATACACTTTTCGATGGTAAAATAATGAAAATAACACAAAAATCACTATTACAGCGCCCCCTTCCAGCAGAATATTTTCAAATTGAAGGAGGACCCTGATGGCCATAGCCTAAAATATACCCCCAAAAATTGGTTCAATTCTAAGCATAACTTGATACACTTTTCGATGGTACAAGAATGAAAGTGGCACAAAAATCGCTATTACAGCAACCCTTATGGCAGAATATTTCCAAATTAAAGGAGAACCTGCTGGACATAGCCAAAAACATACACAAAAAATTTTGTTCAATTCTATGCATAACTTCATACACTTCTCGATGATGCAATAATGAAATGGCACAAAAATCGCAATACAGAGCCCCCTTCCAGTGGAATGTTTTCATAAGGACAAGCTGGCTATAGCCAAAAACATTCACAAAAAATTTGGTTCAATTCTATGCATAACATCATACACTTTTTGATGGTACAATGGCGACACACGGACAGATAGACATTTTGTATAACCTTGTTTTGGGATCTCGGACCCCTAAAACATCTAAATCCGTCGAAAACCGGGAATCGGAAAAATTTCAATTACAATGCTTTCTTCTATTGAAGATAGAAGAAATTTAAAATAGGCCTGTTTAATTGTTAAACTTAAAAGAAAGAAAGAAAATTAACAAAGTCATACTTTAATAAACAATTTCAAATCTTGTTTTACATTCTGAAAGTAAAGGTACAATTTTCTAAAAGATGTAAACGTAAATTCTTAAATTTATTATAAAGAGTTCAAATATCAATGTTAGGAAAGCTGGTTGTTTAAACTTTTGAGAATTACCTTTTACTCATGAATAGTGAACTTTCTTTCATATTTTGCTTTATAAACAAAAGTTTTTCGGCATTGTTTGGGTCAAACGATTTCTCTTATCGTTAGATATTAGCTTTACTGCGTTTTGCCGGATATCCGGCTGAGAAGTCGGATATCCGGTGATTGTGATTCGGATATCCGATGATATTTCGGATATTGAAAAATCAGCCGGATGTGCCGGATATCGGATATTTGCCGGATATCCGTTGCATCCCTACTTGCATCCGCCTGAAAAATTTTGTGATTTTTCTCCGCGACCGGCTGACGAATTTGACGATATTTTCCTGTGACCGATTGAAAAATTCCGTGATATTTTCCCCCGACCAATTGACGAATTTTATGATATCTTACCTCTCGAATAATTGACGAAATCCATGATTCTTTTTCTACGACCGATTTACATATTTGGTGAGGTTTTTTTTTTTTTTTTTTTTTTTTCCTGTGACCGAAAAGGAAATAACTAAAAGGGCAGTGGTGCACACAAAGAAAGAAATATTTTTGGAGCTCCAAGGAGACATATTTAGAAACAACAAACTAGTTGATCTTGGCAATTCACAGAAATTAGGACTTGACTTTTTGAAATCAACTATTTCTCGTGTAATAGAAGAGATGAATTGACTGTTTCCTTTTCGAACTTTTGACATGGGTTTAAAATTTCAATGCGTAGAACCTAGCTCAATCAACGAAAATACCAGGGATTTCAGTTTTGGCTGTAATTACATTAAGAATTTAATAAAACAATATTGTTCAGAAGTGACCATATTGACAATACCATCACCGATACGCATTGTTCATGCAAGTAGTTAAAAAAGAAGGCACATTAGCAGGGGCACGCCAGCAGTATCCGGCGCTGTGTGCAGAACTTCAATTGGCGTCCCATATTCCTAACCACCACCACCCCCCCCCACACACACATTTTTTTTCAGTGAGAATAAATGCATAGCTGCGAAGCCAACGTTTCCGAGAGTCTTCTCCAGATCAAATAAACGAATTTGAAACCAGAAAATTTATTAAATGAAATATGTCTTGTTTCTACAGGGTTGTATTTTTATGTCATTTATTTAATTAAATTTCTAGTTAAAAATATTTTTATTTGACTTTAAAAATAAGTAAAGTTGGCAGCTATGCAAATAACGGACATCCCTAAAAGGTGGGTGCTTCAGCTGTTTGCTCCCTCTCCCCACAATGGCATACCTCCTAAGTAAATCAGCTTCTTTTACCTCCATCACTCCCGGAATTTTTAAGATCTGATCTTTATTTATATTGATACTTAAAACAGTTCAAATAAACTTTAATTTGGAAATATAGCTGTGTTGAATTAATCAATGGTAGGACTATGACGCAAAGAAAGGTGTTCTCGTAATACGGTAAATATACATAAAAGTGGGAAAATATTTTCTCAAAATTATGGTGTCTAATACACCGGAGAGCATTATATTACTTTTATTTCTTTTAAACTAATGTAACATCAATTAAGATGCGGGCTTAAACAATTACCACATGTAGATCATAATTAGGGATGCATTCGAAAATGTTCCAGTCCCGGAACATTTGATTTTATATTAGCAAATATAGAACCCCTATGCTGGCTATATAACAATTGTTATGAAAAATGCACATTCATTTCGACGTTTACATTGCTAAGAAGCTAAGCGTATCTGTAACTTGTCACTCTGTTAACCCTTCCTTCTCTATCAGTTTTTTTTTATCTTTCGAATTTTCCAATTTTCGTGCAATGAATACGAGTTCTAAATTAAAAATATCTATACTAATAAAACAAAGTTTCGCTCTGTCTCTGTGCGATGGCTAGCAGAATCTACTGCACATACAAGGCTCAAACTTTTTGTTAGAATAGTCGAAAGCCTCGCCTGGTGCACCGTGCACCTGTTTCTGAATTTTAAATTTTAAATAACTAGTTGAGAAATTAATTAAACAGCCAAAATTAAAAGAATGGAAAAGTATTCATAATTCAACAGGAGCATAGATTTTTTTCAACCGTAGACAATTTCTTCGAAAACTTGAAGAGAGGGCGAGGGGTTAATAGAATTACAGCGCTGCTAGGGTGATAAATGTACTGTGCCTTTTTAAAAAGGACTGTATCTTAAATTCTACTTGGCCTAACAACTCGAAAATTGCACAGCCAGACGCAAAAAAAAAAAAAAAAAAAAATATCCTCTCTTTCAGAAATTTCGCAAATTATTCTGGTACGGTTTCAGGTAGTAAAAAATCCACGAAAAATCGATTTATAAAAAAACTTTATTTCCTTCGAAAGAAATGTTCGAAATCTCTCCCATGGACGCCAGGTGTTCAGTGCAGACAACCGACATCTTTCAATAGTAGACATTTTCGAACAAATATAAAATTTTCAAAATATAAATTTATAGATTTAATTTTTATGCATCCAGATGTATAATTTTTCGTTGATTTCAGACATGTAAATTTCTTCATGGTCTGTCAATTACAATCTTGGATATTAATTATTATTTCATTAATTGGATGATTCCTATCAAACTCTCAATTTAAAAGCCAGTCTTTCGAAACCACAAATGATTTTTATACTGGGATTCTTTGGAATGCCGTCGAATTTTTTAAAATGCACCGTTTAGAGATTTTAAAGTTATGCATCTAGCCCTATCTTTAAACGCTGTTTAATAATATCTGAATTTTATACAAATCTATCCGCAACTTTTTCTTTTATAAAAATTTCGATTTTTAAAAAGGAAAAGAAATGCTTTGTTGAAACGCAAATTTGTTAAAATTAAGAAAACTGACGAACCGATCGATTTGGAACTTTCAGATAGTTCATAACACATAATAAAGATTTTAAAAAGTAGGGGGGATCAAATTTCATGGGGGGGGGAGAAGAGAGAGGCGATTTTTTTTGTGGGGGGGGGGGATAAATATTTAAAACCGTACCGCTTTCTACCGTTTGAGATGCGGATTTTTGACGGAGCTCTGGGATAAATATTGCTTTCAATATAAAAATTTCAAAAGTGTAGTTACCACTATTTTCGAATAGTAATTTCAGCAAATATCTTAAATTCTTGCTCAAGTCCTCCACCCCCTTGACTAATATATACGTATATGACTAATGCCTAATATATACTGACTATGGATAGGTTATTTAACGGAGTTTCGTCCAGAAACAGTTTTGTTAAGAATCGAGTTCTGCCCCTGGTGTTGGAATGTGGAACTAAAAGATTCGAGATTTTTTTTTTTTTTTTTTACAAGATTTGCAGTGCATACGCCCGCAAAACCCTCGTGTGATATATCATCGGAAAAACCCTCCAACCACTCTTTCATATTATGAGCCTTTCTACTCCCCCTGGGAGATCAATTTTCTAACTGAGCTCTAATTAAGCTGCAGCAAGATTCGGTCTCATTTGAAGGCTTTACCGAAGGTGAAACTCTTCACGGGCCTTCGATTGGTGAGGTCTATGTGTGACCCCAGATAATTAGGGGGCATTCCCCCGTGGGGGGAGGGGGGGGGAATGAATTTTATCATGTGACATATTGTTTTAAAGCTTTTGGCCTGTACATTACTAAGCACTCACTCCTCTCCTCTTAACTCATTTTTTCATCAGTAAGTAGAGGTCATTTTAAAGTTTTAATTTGTTCATTACTACCCCATACAATTTTCCAAAAATCATGAAAAAAAATTACATAACAAATCTGAACAATTAGCAGCTTCTCCCCTTTTTTACCACAGTAAGTGGGTACGTATTTCAGACAAAATCGAGTTAAAGATATAAAATCATACAAATTTAGTTTCATTTAAAAATCATCAAAGTGTGTGTGTGTGGGGGGGGGGGGGGGAGGTTATCTGGTATCGTTCAAAAAAGCTCAATACAGAACTCAAAAATGTATTTGTTTTACTCTTCGATACTATTATATTTTTAGTAATTCGTCGAAAATGTATGGCAAAATTATGTCCCCCATCCTATTGCCGAATCTACTGAAAATAAAATTACGAAAAAATTAGTAGTGGTTGGCATTTATTTAAACCTTGCAGGGACACTATAGCGATTATCCTAGCTCATACAGTTTTTCAGAAAATAGCAGTTTTCCATGATAATTAAATTTTATTTGGCGGCGCTCAGCGGGGGAGTTGAGGGAATTGGAGGTACCTATCGACGCGAAATCATCCAAGGACGGTCGATAATGATTTTACAAAAGAATTATCGGTAATTAGCCTAGATATTAATTAAAAACCTATCTAAATAAGCATACAATGATAGGCATGACTATTAAATTTGTTTGGAATCGAATGGCGTTTTTCATTTCTTTTTTTAAACGCATTGCATTTTGAGCTACATCACATCCTGTTTTATTTATTTATTGTTTTTGTTATAATGTAGCCGATTGTTGTGATTGATTTGTGCTTTTTTCGGTAATTTACTTTTACATGGACGTGCATAACCTGGAGGCTTATCTTATGTTGCTTTACCATTGTGCAATATAATATACTACCCGTTTTTATATCGTCAGTATGTCTATCACTACCAATACTACAGTAAGATAGAAGTGTTATATATTTTCAATTATTTGGATAATGGAGCCTTCCATGTTTGCCGCCAGCTGTAGTGCGCCCCTGACTTCTGACAAGCTGGACAGGCCTGATCTACAGCAGGGATGTCAAAAGAGGCATTCGCGGTTGCCCTTCCGAATTTTTTATATTTCTAGCGTTTTCGAATTTATTTTAGCCCTTGACGGCGCCCTTAAGCCGTCCGTGGCGCCTTACGACCGTGACTTTTCGACCGTTACCTTTCGATTTGAGACTCTCCCCGCACCCCACCCCTGAAGCTACGCCGCTAATATTAAATCTGATAAATGATAAGCATTTGCAAATTTCATATATCTTATAAGTAAAAACGAACTCATAAATGTGTCAGAAATGACACACTTTCGTTTAAATACCGCTTTAATAAATTTAAATTGGATAAAAGTTTTTCACATTTTTCAGCTTCGCCTAAAATATTTGGCGCCTTTACTATTCTGGCGCCTGTGTGCGGTGCACACTTTGCACACTGGGTCGACGCGCCCCTGCACATTAGATTTTGCAAAGTTTTCTAAAAAAAAATTTCAGCATCCAAAATTGAATAAAATTTAAATTCAGAAATTCATTTAACAACCCAGTTCTTAAATGCCCATAATATTTAGTTCTTTTTTCAAGCTGTACAGTAAACTGAAATCACTAAACATGCAAGTGGGGGGGGGGGGGGAGCATGATTCTTTTTTTTTATTATTTTATGATAGTAAATTATCAATAGTCCTGTTTCATAGCAATATACAGTAAAACCTCCATAACGGACACTCCCGAATAGCGGACACCTCTATTTAACTAACAGTTTTCCAATCTCCACTCCCAAAACCTAAATTTTTGTATGTGTAACCTCTGAATAACGGACACTCCGAATAGCGGACAGTAATTTTTTCGATAAATGATGAAAAATTATTTTTTAACGAGAAAAAAATGGAAAAAAGTAAAAAGCCTCTAAATTTATCAGGGCAATGTGTCGCAAATTTCGAGATCGCTGATAAATGTAGGGGGTGGGCTGGGGATAATTCCTCTTTCCACATCCAGTGTTGAATTCAGGGAGTGACCCAGGAGGGACATTTACCCCGGAACATTGACATGCTCCCCCCCCCCCCCGGATGGTTTGAGATTTTATGTTTTAATGGCCAAAGAATCCAATTTCCTCTCCACCCTCGAACTCTATAATGCCCCCTCCCCCCCCCCCCCCCGGAGCCACAAAAATCCCTCTCGAAGAAAAATGTTTGAATGCAACACTACGCGTCCGAGAAAGAAAGCGCACAATTATGCACAATGTGCAAGGTATGCAAAATTTTATATGAGTTTTATTGCTTAAAAAAATAATTTTAATTTTTCAGTAATCATATAAATAATGGAGGTTTTAGGACATGTAAATCAATTAATGAAACATTGAGCATTTCTTAGCAGGTTTTGAATCTCTGAGGTTTTCCCAATAGCGGACAGTTTCCGCGATCCCGAGGTGTCCGTTATTTAGAGGTTTTAGTGTATTGTCTTCATGGAAATATTGATGGTGCATGTATCCGTGTGGTATGGTTCGCCGGTTAATATTTCCGGCACACATATTTGTGTGGCATGCCCATGGCAGTCAATGTGTTAAAGAATTTGTCTCACTGACAGCTGTTATGCTGATAATTATTGATATTGTAAAACTAAAGTTGTTATGCATGTAAATGGGTCATAAGGTAAATGTATGAATTGTGTGCAAGTTTTCTTTTCATGCATTTCGTGTGGTCTTTTATTAATGCTTCTAAAAATTAAATTGCGTTGTTCTCTCCTGGCTTCTAAGTTATCTATCCTGGCTCCTAGTATTTCAACAGACTTTTCAAACCCTGTTGCTAAAATGGTGGTGCAATTGTAATGTTGAAAACTAAAAGATACTATAGGGATGAAAGTATTTGAGACTGTCATCAAATGTCAAAAAGTTCTTTTAAGACTTTTCATCATTTTTTAATGGCCAAGCCACTGTATTGCTACTGCCTTTTGATTGTCTTACACACACCAAAAAAGAGAGCAAAATTCACTAAAAATTGTGAAATTTCTTAGCTTGCAAAATTTTTTGGGGTGTATATTTCAATATTTTGGATGTGAATCGAACCATCTCGCCTTCAATTGCAAGACCTGGTGTCAAGGTCAGTCAGATTTTGGACAGCCCGAAAAAACCCGAATGTTTTTTTTTTTTAAACTATGTACCAACAATATGGTTCTTAATGACATTAATAGATTCAGGGTATAAAATTGAGGGTGAGATCGTGGGATCCTCGTCAAATATTGTCAAATTCCACCGTCAAATGTTTTAGGATGAGAGACTTCCGCCATCGAGGAATAACAAGGAAAGGGCATATGTTTAAAAACATTCCCATTGTGACGTTCTGAAAGAATGATTGCTTATTTTTAGTAAACATTTTTTATTCACATCCACGACGCAGCAAGGGAATACATGGGTAACCTTCACAGACAAATGTTTGGAATGAGCTAGTAATGTTCGTAATTGATAATCAACTCACATATGCTGCGGTGTGGTTTCCTAATTGTTGAGTGAAGAAGGGGGTGCAGTCAAGTAATCGGGTAGTCTATTCCATACGTCCGTAAAGACCTTTCCTTATTTTCCTTCCCCGTAAAGGCCTTAAACACTAGAGAATTTATGGAATCATAACTGTATATCATCAAAGCTTAGAAACTTAGTGCAAGTAGTATGTGGATGGCCGTTCTAGATAGCCCTTGTTCGAGATTTTTGCAAGTTCACTCGAGTGGCAGATGCTATAAGAAGGAAGGAGAAATAGGTTCTTTTTAAAGGAACTATGCGTAGTGTTCATAAATTACCTAATGAACAAAATCTCACACTAGCAACCAATCAATGTACTACATTTTTGCTTCAGTGATCATTGAAGGAATCATCATATCTTCGTATACCAGTCGTATCGCGAACTAGTTATTTGTAGATCAACCAGCTTACCTGAATTCTTTTGAACAATAGGAGCATAAGGACGGCCAGATAATATGACGCTATTTTACCAATCACGACATCTACTGCCCTTTTCTTTTCGATCTCGAAAATCACGAAAAAATCGGGAATTTCATTAGTCTGTTCCAGGTGCGCTAATGGACGACAAGCATTTCTGACGTTGTACAGCGTCACGATGGATTATAGCTAATCAGCTTCTCGACTTTCCCCACTAGCATTCACCAAAGGCCAATCAAGTACAGGAATGCTTGTGGGAAATTTTCCACAAGTATAGCGAACTCCGCCCATTGCATGTGGTCCATTTAAATAAGGTTGATTAAAATAATTAAAATATTTTTTATTTAAAAATCATTGATTTAAATCAACCTTAAAATTTCATTCTTTTGGATTATGTATTATTGTTCTGGCCGGGAATAAAGTTTAAACAACCTATATGTTATTTAGATCAAATAAGCCAAGATGTAAAGAAAATAAACAAGTGTCTAAAAATGTAACAAAGACACTCTTACATTCTTAATTGTAACTACCCGTTGCTTATTTCTTATTTGAAGGCACGGATCGAAGAGGTAATGAGATATCCCTATGGTATTTTCACAATGAAAGTAGTTCAATACTTATAGTGCAGTTGCAACTCTCTTATAAAGAGAGTCTAGTTTTTTGAATGAAAACGTTTTGTCGATATTAATCTGGGTGCGCAAAAGCGACATCTCTATCCTTCGTTTCATTATAATTTTCCGAAGTATGTTTGTGGCTCTCGGAATCTGTAGTTAGTGGTTATTGCTGTAGTTTTTTGCGAATTAGGTTACGCTGGTAAATAAAATCTGCTGAGTACAAAAGCAGGTTCGAAAGTTCATATCGGCAGATTTTACGTCGAGATCCACCTTCTAAAGGCTTGTGAGACCAGTCGGTTGTTGTTGGAGTAAATTGCGCCACGTGCTCTGAGGTACCGAAAAATGTAGAGTTTAGTTGAATACAAGTTGCCAGTTATGGTAAGAATAAAATTTGATTTTCATTCAATGAAGTTGTTGCTAGTTTATTGGCAATGCATAGTTAATATATTTGTGAGCGATAGCCGTGCTTGATCTCGAAGCTGTTTGTGATTGTAGTTTGAGCCGTTACGATTACAGTGATAAAATTTCAAATGGCAACACTCAATCGGGGTTCTTACGTGACTGGAAAACAGGGAATTGTCAGGGAAAATGACAAGTGCTCAACAAAACATGGAAAAGTCAGGGATTTTTTTAATGCACTATCATGTGTCAACATTCTCCTGACTTCACGGTGCGTGCGCAGAAAAGTTCCGATTTTTCCCTTAAAAGGAGAATTTTTGCTATATTCACATTTTTAACATAAAGATGTTTTAGCTATACAAATTTGTCGCCAAATAGTCAGTACTTAAGCGAAAGAAATGTTGAGCCTTGTTAAGGGGGCTAGGGTGAGATATCATATCATGAATAATTATATAAGAAAAATTATGAAAATTATGAAGCAAGACAAAAAAAAACAGATAAAAGAAAGCTGTAGCTGAAGTTAAAATGTTAAAAGACAAAAAATTGAAACTTTTACACAACAAACTGATTTTGAAACAACACAAATGACATGATAGTAGAAGTCTATAAAAAAAGGTTAAATGTTTAATATGAGTAAATTCAGTTATGTAAATAAAAAGTTACTTTGAATGCATCTGAGCTGTATTTTAGTTTTGCTTTATATATATATATATATTATTTATTTATTTTCTTTCCTGTTCATTTTTTATATGTAATGGTAATTATTAAAGTTTTTATATTATTATTATATATAATTTATTTTATTTTATAGCATATAGCTATATTCTATATATTATCAATGTTATTATTTTTTTTTTTCAAATTTCTCATTGTAGATTAAATGGGTTTGGTAATAGAATATATTGAAAGCATTTTATTAACATGTAATTTATTTAATTTTTTTTTTAATAATAATTTATAGTATGGTATTTTTATATTAGGATTTGTGTAGTAATGCAGTTGATATGTTTTTATTTCTTTAGCTTTTATTAGGTTCTTTTTGTGACATTTGAATAATAATAATAGTTTTAAAATAAAATAATAGATAACAGCACCAAAACTTTTGTCTTTTTAAAGCTTCTATTAAAGTAATAATTTTAATTTTTTACCCCATGTGGTATTTAACGCTGAATATTGGCAATATTGTAAAATTGATATTAAACAATTTAAAATTGTTTTTAGGTATTTTAAATAATATAATTATTTTCTATTTATATTATATTAATTGTATTTATCACGGTATTTCAAAATGAATTAACTGAATCCATAGGTTTTAATTTCTGTATTAACTGTTTTAATCACCTTAACCTTATCATGCTTGTGGATTCCATGTGCGGGAATATATTTTGAAAATCTACTGGGAATTTATTCGGTAAGTTGTGTAAGATTTCTATTGCTATAAATTAAATATTTAATGGGTTGTAGTGTTTTTTCCATTTCATGCCATTTGATAATGTTCTGTTTTCATCTTGAGACTATTCTGTTGGTTCTATTGGTTGTTCGAGTACAGGAGAAAAAAAAAATTCAGCTTTTAGCTTTTTTCTCACAGAAAACAACCGATTTGCTTATATCATTGAATTCTGTACTCTTGAAAACGTAATTCAATGTATAAGTTTTTCAATTTTTTCGGAATCCATATTCTTCTTTTTTTTTTTTTTTTTTTTTTTTATTCTTCCTTATTAATTCTTGTAATTAAGTATAAGGTACTTTATTTTATACATACAGCTCTATATTATAGGTTTGTGACATCCATTTTTATTGTCAATTCATTCACAATAATGCAGTTTTTGATGATGGTCGGTAATGTTTAATTAATGGTTATATGTTAGCATTCAAATTTATGCTGCATTTGCGCATGTAATTATGAATGTAAGCTTTTTATGATGTCTTTTATTATATCTTATCATTTTGAATGCAACAATTCATTTTGAATTATTTCTTCCTTTATTGGTATCTTATACATATTTATATATACCTAGGTAGCTAAATGTTTTAGCAATCTTTTAAATATTATACGCTTAGATCTTTGCTGCAAAAGCGCATAATCTTTGTGTATTATCTATATGATTTCTACTTTGTAGTTATCTGATACCTCCGTTAGGAAATTCCATTAAATTTTTCATTTTTTTCATCGCAAAGTTTCATTTTATGATTTTTACCCCTCTAGTTATATATTTTATATGTATTTTCTAGTTGTTATTGTATGATATTGTCCTATATATTTTCAATTTATTAGATTAATTTTTTTGCTATAGCTTTTCATAAATTTATTCATTATGATACATTCTTTTTATATATATACATCAATATGGTAGCAATATATATTTCTAATAATCGTTTTATGTTAATAAGCTTTAGTCATTTATATTTATATTACTTTGATCTGAGAAGTCAATTGGGATAGCGTTTTTGGTCGTCTTTGCATGGTTATTGTCGTTCTAGGTTTTGGATTTTAGATGCGGTAATTTTATTTGTTCTAAAAAGTCCAGTGGTTTCATGCATTAGTTTATGCATTTAGGGTAATCATTATTTGGTTTTGGAAATATCAAAGATGGTTTTTGAGTACTGCTTCTCTGTTTTGTGCATATTGTATATAAATTTATATTTCTTACTCAAGATATTTAATATTAAATTTAATCAAGACTAATTTAATTTCATTTATTATTGATTTTTATATTATTTGCAAATATTGCATTTTTCAAAAAAAATTTTTATATGGCAGTTCTTAGTAAACATCGATCCTGGCAAGATACACATAGCATCTATGCAGTGTAGGGCCCGGTACAGGAACAATAATGGAGTTGTTCCTGAATCGTCATCCAGTGACCATTTATACTCTCCCCTCGACCTTTATTTTTTCGTAAGTGTTTAGATGCTCGGGGCAAGACATGTCCATATGCTTCTCAGACACAAATTGTCTCAGATCCTAATTATTCAATTTTTTGTAAAGCATTTAATGTTATTTATTGCATAAAGTGCAACTTATGTAACATGAGATATATAGATGAAACATCAGGTCCAATTCATAAACGTATCAATCAACATCGTTCAGACTCTAATAAAAACAAAGCAAAAAATCTACAGTCTACAGCTGAAATTGAACATTTTCATAAACATCAATTTAAAAATACGACAATTAGTCCAGTCAAATTAGGTTAAAAAGGGGCTTAAAGTGGAAAATTCTGGTGTAATTGTTTTTAGTGTCTTACTTTATGTTTTCGGGGGTGCTGAACACGAATCTGAAGTTGTCCAACAAAATTTCTCTCGGCAAATAGGAAAAATCGTGAAAAAAACCACTAAAAATCGCAGATTTTTTTGGGGTTTTGGCTTATAACTTGCAAAGTAAGCTTTTTACGCAAAGTGCGACCCTATATATACAGGCGAGAAAATTACCTATAATTCATGTTCTTATTATTTTTATTGTACAACATATGGCTTTCGAAGAGGCATTGAAAAATCGGCGGAAACCAGTAATTTTGGAAAATCGCAAAAAAGATATTCTTACCCTTTCCGTTTATAACACTAAAAGTAAGCATTTCACTGTAAATATTTGCTGACGTACTCACTTATTATGATGTAGGTATACAGTATGTTCTCGAAAATCCGGCATTCAGAGATCCTGCAACTTAAAAAATCCCCACCCCCCCTTTTTTTACTACCAACTTACGGGAAGAGCAAAAATAGCAATTATTTTCGAATTAAAAACCGAGATAAAAACGATGCATTATCGGACAGCGAGATCGCTTACGCTGTGCTAAATATAATCCTCGATAACACTGGTAGCAGCTCAGAGGAACGAGGACGAGGACCTAGCAGAAGATAAGTTCTCAACGAAAAAATGCATAAATTTGACCGGAAAATTAACGTCATCTTCAAAGAAACAAGATTGTATTTCCGAAATCGATATTCGTCACTTGTATAAAATCCAAGAAAGAAGATAGTTACTTGACACTGATGCTTGAGAAATTACATGAGAAGAAATGACTGCGCTATTTATCTTTTTTTTTTTTTTTTAACACATAAAATATCAACTAAAGTAAGTTTTTTAAACATTCAATTTTCTCTTTTTCTCACGTCAATATCATTTGGGTATGTATTAAATTACGAATAAATGTCACTATTAGAAAATCGTAAGTACTTTTGATATTATTTTCAGAAATCTGTAATTTTCAAAAATCAATTACAAATTTGCAGTAGCTGACATTCACACAAAATAGACATGAGAGGAGGCGGATACACTTATTGTCACCACAGCGAGGGACCTTGCGCTACAACATAACTCTGTACTTATTGTGGGTGAAGACGTCGATTTGGTAGTCATCATGATTTGTCGCTGTAGGGGTGTTCATTCAAATATATACTTTCTAAAGACAGGCAAAGGGACAGTTTCACCACTCATTTTTTTCTTCTGACTGCAAACTTGATAAATCGATTTCTAACAACGTATTATTTTTGCATGCCGTTAGAGGCTGTGATACTATTTCAGCCTTGTTCAAAGTAGGAAAGATGAGGTTCTTCAGACTCTCAAAAAAACCCTGCATTAACTAATATCATTGAGGTTTGTAAAGACCCTATGGCAGATGCTGATGCTGGGAATCGTTTTTTGGTCTCATTGTATAAATTTGCTGACAAGGAAGCCATGTCATTAAACAAATTGAGGTATTTTTGTTACCTTAGGTCTGGTCTGCATATAAGACATCAATACATTTGGCGTCCTTACCTCCTATTGAGTCTGCAGCTCAGCAACATTCCTTTAGGGTATATTTTCAAGTTCAACAATGGCTTGGGAATGAAAAAGATCCCGAACAATGGGGTTGGAAGAAAATGAAAGATGGTCTGGATCCAGTAACAACGCTACAGCCATCAGCACTTCAAGCCGTTTTAAAACTTATTTCTTGCAAATGTAAGAAGACCTGCCAGAAAAACTGTGGATGCAAAAAAGCAGGCCTCAAGTGCTCCAATATGTGTGTGAACTGCGAAAGCAGTTGCAATAACATGCCTCTTACTGAAATCGAAGAAGAAGAGGACGATCCGGAATTCCCTAAAGTACTTGAAGGTAAATATGCATAAATAATTCTGTTTCACCTTTACTTTTTCACTAACTTTTTTTATTTTTGTGGTCAACATATTTATCTTAATACAGTGGTATAACTACTCAATTTTAAAATAATTAGAAATAAATCATAAATTATTTTTTTAAACGGTGGTTCGTAATATAATAGTTTAATATCTTTCCTAAATTGAGGTCCAAAAGTAACCTATTCATGACTTGAGTTGTAAAAGAGGGGTAACAAAAGAAAGATGTAAAAATCATGTTATGATAAAATGTTGCATGAATTATTACTTACTTAATTAATTACAACTAGTTCCACCGTTTTTAAAAATACTATGTGCACACCAGAGCTGCTCCGGAGCCTAAGCTTTGACCCTTGGATGTTTGTTTGCAGCCTTCACCTACGGCTGGGGCAGCAATCTTCTCCCTCGAGATGAAAACGGCTCTTTCGCGCCCAGGTGCTTAATTAAATATTATATTTAATTATTTTTTTTAGGTGCAGAAGAGTTGGAAGGCATGCCTGCAATGATGCAACCTTTGGCCAATAGGGTTCGGTTTGACTAATGAGTATCATTTCAAGTCAATAATCATTTAATAATAAGTGTTGTATAAAAAAAAATACTTACCTATCTATTTTATTATACTGTAAAACACTGAACTCTAACCGATCATTAATCACTTTTTATCTTTATGTTGTATCTGTAAAACCTAACGTTAACGTTTCACATATCTGTGCAGACGTCTAATGATACATTTTGTATGTTTTCAATAAAGAGCCAGCTGACTACTTCGCGCATTCATCATTGTTTTTCTCATAACTATTCAAGGTCCAAAAAAAAATTACTTGCACATAAATTGTAGAGAATTGTATCAATTGCGAAAATACAGTCTTGTTGTTTTGAAGATGACGTTAATTTTTCGGTCAAATGTATAATTTTTTTTCGGTGAGACCTTATCTTCTGCCAGGTCCTCGTCCTCATTGCTCTGAGCTGCTAACAGTGTTATCGATAGCTCTATTTGGCACAGCGTCAGCGATATCGCTGTCAGCTAATGCATTGTTTTTATCTCGGTTTTTAATTCAAAAATAATTGCTATTTTTACTTTTCCCATAAGTTGGAAGTGAAAAAAAAAAGGGAGGGGAGAGATGACTTTGATGCCGGATTTTTTAAGTTGCCGGATCTCTGAATGCCGGATTTTCGAGGTCACACTGCATACCTACATCATAATAATATATAACCTAATAATAAATGAGTACGTTAGCAAATGTTTCCAGTGAAATGCTTACTTTTAGTGTTATGAACGGAAAGGGTAAGAATATTTTGCGATTTTCCAAAATTACTTGTTTTCGCCGATTTTTCAATGACTCTTCGGAAGCCATACGTCGTACAATAAAAATAATAAGAACATAAATTGTAGGTAATTTTCTCGTCTGTATTTTAATATAGGGTCACCTTTTGCGTAAAAAGCTTACTTGGCAAATTATAAGCCAAAAACCAAAAAAATCTGAGATTTTTAGTGGTTTTTTTCACGATTTTTCCTATTTGCCGAGAGAAATTTTGTTGGACAACTTCAGATTCGTGTTCAGCATCCCGAAAACATAAAGTAAGACACTAAAAACAATTACACCAGAATTTTCCACTTCAAACTGTAATTTGACTGGACTAAATTGAAATACTTCAAATTCTAAAAAATAAATCAGAACGGCTTTATATGGAGTCATCATACATGAAATATTACAACACAATTTATCCTTATGGACTTAATAGTGAAATATTTAATCGACCTGTCAAAGTCTTCACATCCATAAATAACACTATTGATTATTCTCCTATTTATCTTACTCTTAATCATAATTTAAATTCTAAAACAACACGAAACAAACGCGGAAAGGGTTCATCATCAGTTGTAATTTCTAAAAAATATATCACTAAACAAATTTATGATCTTCAAACTAAATATTTAAAGCATTATAATTGGTTTTAATTCGAAAATACATATTTGCTATTAAAAAGAAACAGATTGTACAACATTTAAATGTATTTCTAAGTAAATCTTTCTCTAAACATTTTTCTGATATTTATTTTGATCTCATTATGACTAGGGTTAATCTTTTAAATATTAATTTACAAAAAAAAAAACAACAACATAAAATTCAAAATACGAATACTCAAATGATAATAACTTTTTCAAATCATATATTTAATAAAATTAATATCAATTCTATAATTAACGATAAAAACTGTTATTTTCCTATTAATAATCTTCATATATCAAAAACCTTTAAATATCCGAATACAATTGGTAGAAAGATATTTAACTACAATACATTTTCAAAAAATATATCTGCTGCAATTAATTTTCAGTGTAAATGCAATGACCCCAATCTAAAAAAATATATAAACAATGATCATGGACATATTATCACTGGAAATCTTAATATTGTTAACGATTTTAAATTGAAAAAACTAATGGGTTTTGGTACTAAATATAGACTTCCATCTAAATTTACTGTTAAATCTATTATCAAACAGTTTACATATGATATAGATATTTTTATATATAAAATTTCAATCTATTACAATAAACCTATTGCATATTTTAAACAATGGAAAATATTAGTAATTGAAAAATTAACTATGGCTTTAAAAAATAATATTTCTGATTTGGTTTCTATTAACACAAAGCATTTTTTCCAACAAATTACTAAATTACAAAAAAACCACGTTATTACATATGTAGACATATCTCCTAATAATTATGCTATCATATGTATATCTTATTATCACCAACTTCTTACAAACTGTATTTCTTCTAATAAATCTTTTCAAAAAACTAATGAAAATGTAATCGTAAATAATCGTAAAATTCAAAGTTATTATAAACTATTAAATATTCTATCTACTAACTTTAATTATCCTTATTTAGTTCTTATTCCCAAATTTCATAAAACTCCAATTAAATTTAGGACTGTAACTATTGGTTGCAATACATATAATAATAAAGCCAATAAACTTCTATTAAAAATTCTTAATCAATTACAGTGGAACCCGGTTAAGACGCGTTTCAAGGGAGTGAACAAATGTCGCGTATTAAGCGGGATCGCGTATTAAACATGATTTGTATAATTTTGCAGTAACTGGGCTTATTTACGCATCTCATCGTCTGAATGAACTTCAGAGCTTTAATTTAATGTGTACTGCCGAAAGTTGTGATTTTTAATTATATTTAAATTAAAATTTAACTGTATCCAATTTTAACTCATTGCTTCTTTTTTATAGGACACTGGAATAATAACTGAAAATAAGTAAGGATTCCAACATGACTTTATAGTTGATTAATGTTACAACAAAAAATAAAACCACAAATATATGCAATTTTCATGCTAGGCTAATGTTTTTAACACGAAGAAGAAATGTTAAATTTTTGAAGCCAGTTACAAAAATTATTTTTAGTAATTGTTGTAATGAGTATCATTATAAACTGTCCTTCATTTTTAATTTCAGAAAAAATACCATCCTTATTAATGATTGTGTAAAAAATATTGTTAGCCTAGCAAAAACTAAACGAAACTTTGAAAACATAAAATAACACAACTGCAATCGCATTTGTTTAATCGTCAAAAGTTTCATTTTTTTCTTTGCCGATAACATGCATTATAAAACATAATAGTGATATAACGTGCATTTAAAACCTGACTAACAATAAGTATAATCATAATTTTTATGACATATCAGAGCAAGTTGTTCAAGGCATTTTTCGCAGCGAATGCTTTATCAATCATTAATTGATTTCTTTGATGAACAATCTGCATTTAATCAGTTTTGCTCATTTAGCAAGTTATTTTCATTCAAATATCTACCACTATTTCATGTTAGTAATATTCACCTTAATTAATCTGTCATTAAATAAAATAAACATTACTATTTGGAATGAGTGGTTTTTATCTTAATAAAATAATCCTCTAATTTGGCAACATGGTAGAGGAATTCGCATTTTGATTTATGAATTCGCGTCTTAAGCGTGATTTTTTACTTCAAAGGACCGAAAATCTATCGCGTATTAAGCGGGATCACGTAATAACCGTTCGCGTATTAAACGTGATATTTTTACATTAGCCTTATGGACGACGTCAAGTGACCGGAAGAAATCCGCGTATTAACCGTGAGCGTCTTAACCGGTTTCGACTGTACATATACTTACTACAAACAATGATAATACACATTGTATAAGAAATAGCTATCAGCTGATCAATATTTTAAAAAATCTTAATTGTGTATATAATATAACGACATATGACTTCAAAAATCTTTTTAATAATATAGACTTATTAGATTTACATAATATTATAAATGCATTATTTAAAAAGTATTATAAAAAACTGGAATTACCATCTAATACTGACATCGCATATTTTAAATCATTAACAAACTTCATTATCTATAATAATTATATATTGCAAGATAACACATTATATTTACAGCACGTCGGTATAACACAAGGTGGTTGTACATCCAGTTTATTATCAGACTTATACTTATATCACTATGAACGTACTTTTACTAATAATAATCTTCATTTATATCGTTATATTGATGACATAATTTTAATTGCCACTGATCAATCTAACATTTCTCAATTTCCAGTTGATTATCCCACTAATTTGGACTTACCGGAAAACCTCTTATCTAAGAATACAATTAACTTCTTAGATCTTAAAATTACAATAAAAGACAACAAAACAATAACAGATTTATATGATAAACGTAAAGAATTTAAATTCAAAGTTAATACATTTACAAATTTTAAATCTTGTCTTCATCATTCTGTATATCGAAATATACTACTTAATCATTTATATAGAATAAAATGTTTATGTTCTTCTCATCTAATTAACAATAATATTAAAAAACTATTTTATGATGCATTAAATCATGGTTTTCCAAAAAAATTCATATATTCATTAATATACAATTTGTACTTTTAATCTTAAAAAAAAAAAAAAAAATTAACACATGCATAAACAAAATTACAAAAAAATTTATAAAATAAAAAAATATTTATAAAAAATTAAAAATTGTAAAATAATAATAAACAATTTCTATAGGATGGTTGGGTGGGTAGATGTTAGTGTACGGAGGAGGGTGGTGTTGTCTGGATAATACGCTATGGTTAATAATAAAAAAAAGATGGGGCTTTAGTATTATAACTACATTTCTAATACGTATTTTTTTATGGTTAATAAAAAAAAAGGTGGGGCTTTAGTATTATAACTACATTTCTAATACGTATTTTATATGGATGTTGATTTGATGTTTTATATGTAATTGGTGACTTTTCTTTTTATTTCAATTCATATTAAATTTAACTTATTTAATCAAATTCAATATTAACTTGTTTTTTAAAATTTAGTCCACTCAGGACAATATCATATTAATTAATAATAGTATACCATCTTTTTAGTGATTATTATGCATATAAGTTTATTTGATATATGTTATACTGCATGTATTAAAATTGGGTAAATAGTTTATTATTATTGATCTATACTTTTTAATATTGTTTTATTTTCAACTTTGTATTCCATGATTAATTATCGGTTTAATTTGTTTGATTGTCACAATCATATTTTTTTAGCTTTTTTATGGCTAATATGAAGATAATTCACACACTATATTTTGTGATCTTTAGGATATAGCGAATTTTAGAATCTGACAATCTTCTATAAACATCCATTTTTTATTTATTTATTTATTTTCTTTCCTGTTCATTTTTTATATGTAATGGTAATTATTAAAGTTTTTATATTATTATTATATATAATTTATTTTATTTTATAGCACATAGCTATATTCTATATATTAACAATGTTAATTTTTTTTTTTTAATTTCTCATTGTAGATTAAATGGGTTTGGTAATAGAATATATTGAAAGCATTTTATTAACATTTAATTTATTTAAATTTTTTTTTAATAATGATATATAGTATGGAATTTTTATATTAGGATTTGTGTAGTAATGCAGTTGATATGTTTTTATTTCTTTAGCTTTTATTAGGTTCTTCTTTTTGTGACATTTGAATAATAATAATAGTTTTAAAATAAAATAATAGATGGCAATACCAAAAATTTTGTCTTTTAAAAGCTTCTATTAAAGTAATAATTTTAATTTTTTACACCAGGTATATTTAACGCTGAATATTGGCAATATTGTAAAATTGATATTAAACAATTTAAAATTGTTTTTAGGTATTTTAAATAATGTAATTATTTTCTATTTATATTATATTAATTGTATTTATCACGGTATTTCAAAATGAATTAACTGAATCCATAGGTTTTAATTTCTGTGTTAACTTAACTGTTTTATTCATCCGTCGGTTGAGCCGGGTGGCTTGGGCGAAAAGCCAGGAGCTGGGTCGCTTTACGGCCGGAGGGATTTTCCCCGTCCTCCCTGGTCTTCAGGTTAGGGGCCCTTCAATAACTTTCCTATCGGCTGGCCCACAAAAATGTCTCTGCCGGAAAATGGTATCTGATCTTGGGGGCCTTCCGTAAATTAAATTCGGGTCGGGAAGCCTCGGTTCAGTCCGTGGGCCCAGCGTCTTTATAGGCGTCTGGTTCCTGCGATGGCTTGCGGGGTCTACCGGCTCGAGTAACCAAGTTTAGGGACCACTTGGTTTTTCTAGCTGGGTGGTGAGGACTATCGTAGCGATTGTTCACCAACTTGGGAATAGCCGGCGTGACGTGCGCTGGGCAGTGCGTCGGCCTGACCGGAGTTTGCGTGGGGTTCTGCTCTGTTGGAGCTTGTCTGGCGGCGATCTTCGGGACGCGCCGCGGGGCTTGCTTCACGGGTGGTTCCTTGCGTAGACAGATGGGCCTGAAAAGGGCCTGGGACCGGAAGATGGACCCCCAATCTTATCATGCTTGTGGATTCCATGTACGGGAATATATTTTGAAAATCTACTGGGAATTTATTCGGTAAGTTGTGTAAGATTTCTATTGCTATAAATTAAATATTTAATGGGTTGTAGTGTTTTTTCCATTTCATGCCATTTGATAATGTTCTGTTTTCATCTTGAGACTATTCTATTGGTTCTATTGGTTGTTCGAGTACAGGAGAAAAAAAAAATTCAGCTTTTAGCTTTTTTTCTCACAGAAAACAACCGATTTGCTTATATCATTGAATTCTGTACTCTTGAAAACGTAATTCAATATATAAGTTTTTCAATTTTTTCGGAATCCATATTCTTCTTTTTTCGGAATCCATATTCTTCTTTTTTTTTATTCTTCCTTATTAATTCTTGTAATTAAGTATAAGGTATTTTATTTTATACATACAGTTCTATATTATAGGTTTGTGACATCCATTTTTATCGTCAATTCATTCACAATAATGCGGTTTTTGATGATGGTCGGTAATGTTTAATTAATGGTTATATATAGGGAAAGACGGGGTACAATGAAACAAAATTTACTAATTATTTTTTCCTATCCACAATTTTGCATGCACAAAAATATAATTAATGCATATTTTTAACCTTGTATTTTCCCCATCTAAATAAATTTTTATTAGGTTCTAAACAATACCTTTATGCTTGAAAAATAACAAAAAATAAATGTCTTACAGTGTTTCATTGTACCCCGTATGCCGGGGTACAATGAAACACATACTGGGGTACAATGAAACACTAAATGATGGAAGCAATTTTCACCCAGTATAGTTTATTTTATGAAAAATGAGAGAAATACATAAACAAAACTTGATTAATAAGAAACTTGATAAAAATATTATAGTCTAAGATGAAAAATAAGAAAATTCTATTAGTTTAAGAAATACCTTTAATTTTATATTAAATTGGCTCAAGTCAGTTTCAAAAATTAGCATTTCTGCTTATATTTCAGTTGCTCCTGAAGGAATATGGGATGGTAGTTTCAACACAATTGAGTTTTTTTTTTTTTAAATGTAAGTTTCTAAAAAAAAAAAAAAAAAAAAAAATTAAAACTTGGTTGGAGTTTTTTTATATCAAGTACTTCACATTTAACTTCATTTATGTATGATTTCTCCTACGGTATATATTTCATTATGTTTCCATTTATACGGATACTGCTTGTACCATACATATTGTGTGGGGATATCTCATTCTTAGTACCTCGATGACCAGCTGGGACTGGAAAAAAAATCTGCATCATCATCAGAGTCTGTAGCAGGCAGAGTTTGTTTTCAAAACAATCCCTTCTTAGCTTTTTTTCTCTTTCTATTTTTTAATTGCTTAACAAGAGCATTTTTTACTGACCTGGTTAGAACAAAACTCTTTTTTTTTCTGTTTTTCTACTCTTACTTCTAATATATTCTATTTACTATTTTTATTACTGTAATAAAACATGTTTCATTGTACCCCGTCTGCAAGTGTTTCATTGTACCCCGCACTGAGGTTACTAAATAAAAATTTATTTTCAAACTTCTAATATTTTTTTTTTGTTTGTTTGTTTGGTTTTGGATGTATGAAGACAACAACCCAAAGATAACAATGTATAGAAAAAATAATTATTACATATAAAAACTAGGAAAAAGAAACAAAATTACTTTTAGTAAAGAAAGTTACTTTCAATGGTGCAAAAGCAATAATCTTCTATTGCTACTGTTCTAGAAGTGTGAATGTATCCACTTCACATCAGTAATTGGAACATATAGTTGTATAACATATATATAAACTGCAACTCTGTATGACAAATTTGATTGATTTTACAAGTAATGTTTCATTGTACCCCTTGTTTCATTGTACCCCGTCTTCCCCTATATATATATTGTAAATGTCAAATGATATAGATTTTTAGTTTCAATTTTATACGTTATTTTAATTTTCAGATGTAAGTTTAATCATTAAGATCTTGAATTGTAATTCGTATTTCTAAAAATGTCGTGAATTTTGGTTAGGGAATTGTAGGAAATATGGCCTGGAAAACCTGGAAAAGTCAGGGAATTTTGTTATTCAAATAGAGTATGAACACTGTCAAATTTTAAATCGCAAAATTATCTTCACGGTGAAAAAGCGTATATGGCCTTAAAAAACTATACCACTTTGTATTTAAATATGAACTGAGATTTTTTTTTGTACAAAACATCTGGAAAAAAATGCTTTGCGTGTGTGTGCAAGACAGGAAAAATTGTTTGTTGGAAGTTAAAGGTATTTTTTTCCAGATTTTTAAATTTTTGCAGTTTTCCCCCTCAGAATGCTGCCACGGGTTACTTTAAAACCATATAAGGCAGTTGGGGTAACTGGACCCACGAGATAACTGGGCCATAGGCTATTTTATAAAAAAAACCGTTGATGTATTTTAAGTTTTAGCTTTTGTGAACAATGCCTCTTAACCTCAACTTCCTAAAACAACGTGTGTCAACTCAATCATAACTCTCTCTTTGCTGTGATAGGTTGTCGAAAATTAACGTTTCTTTTTTAAAAAACAACGTCAATTTGGTTGAACTTTCTCGGCTTTTTATTAAAATACTGTAAGTGCTTTTATTAAACAAACTTTTTTTTTAAAGATTAGGCATATAGCTACGTTAATATTATTAGGTATCTATACATATTTACTTCATGTTTCAAATGTATGTCCGGTGTCCCAGTTACCTCATAAATTTTTCAAGAATGGGGTAACTGGGACATGTATCCGGGGTAACTGGACCATGCTGGATCCAGTTACCCCAATAATTATAAATAATTTTTTTGAGTTTCTCTTACAACGGGAATAAATTTCTCCATTGTTTTTTGCTCACAATAAAGAAAATTATAGAATACCTTATTAAAATTACATAATAAAAGTAAAAAAAGCATATTGAGTGGTATCAAACCAAATTCCTTGACCCTTTGAGAGGCGATAATGCCGTTATGGCATCACATAATTTTAATTCCTAACTGCCACATTGCACCGGAATTTTATAATGAAAATTTCACCTTTATTAAGTACGCGAAAATATACTTTAACTTGTTTTCAAACAGATTCTCTTGTAAATACTGGTGTCATTAAATTATTTCAACATTTTACGAATGCAAGTACCTTGCCACTGAAAGCGAGATAGCCAAACCTTGAAATTGTACGATACACAGGGGTCGCATTCTACAGGGAAACTTTTATTGTTTCTACCACTATTTTGAAAATAATATTTTCATCGCACCTTTCTTTAGGATATGTTAAATAAATTGATAATGAGGGTAACTTATTAAGGGTTCTGGTAGGAACAATAAAATTTTCTCTATATAATGCGACCCCTAGATACAGATTAAGTACTTATGTAGCCGTTTGTTCATAGATTTACCTAGCTATTTTTTCCCTTAAAATACCCATGTGACTTTTAACTTATTACCTATACTAAAGTACATCAGTACTTACTTAATTTTTATGTTTTTGGTATAAATAAATGTAATATTTCCACTTTTAGTGCTTTTTTTAGACGCATTGACAGCAAAGGTTTCCCTTACAACGTTCTTTTTGACATATAATTTACATGATCTGCCTGGTTTAAATTTTTTTAAGTTGCTTACACTTTTTGAAACAGGACCTGATATCCCATATGAAAAAAATAAACGTGTGGAACATAGATCCTCCTGGTCCACTTACCCCATTTTTATTGGGCAACTGGACCCATGAGGAAAGAAAGATGAAATATGGATATTTTTATATTATTAAATATTAAAATATAATTTTGAGCATTTCTGTCTGATAGAAGGAACCTAACTGAACACATTTACAGAAGTTCAGACTTTAATTCAAATGAACATTAGCTTTTTGAAGCTGAGTTGTTTGAAGCACCAGAGTCACATTGTAAAATCATGGCCCAGCTGCCCCAACTAACCTTATTAACGATATTTTGCCAAATGATGAAATGCTCATAACTTTTTAATTGGTTAACTTTCCGCCATCTTTATATATATAATTCGGCATATCAGCATGAGCAGCGACTTCAGATTATTTTCTTTTTCTTTATTAAAAAAAAGAAGAAGACAGATTAAGTTTGTGGAGACGTTTTTGTGAACCGATTTGCTAATTTCTGTGTCGTTTTATATTCAAAATTTTTCTGCTCGCTGCGCAGTAAGAAGTTTGTTTATTTCAAATTTCAAAACGGTGCCTTTTAAGGTGCGGTCGTAATTATATAAATACTAGGGCGTATCACAAACAACATGGGAAAAATTTTTTAAACATTTTCTTCCGGGGGACTCCCTTAAAAATTGCCAATTAGTTAGAAAATGAGATAGGAAAAGTTTCAGCTCAATTGAATAACATTAACCTGTGCCTCATCGAGGTTGAATTCTTGAAAATTCGCAATTTTTGGCGAAAAATGTTAGTTTTTCTTTCTTTAGGTGAAAACTATTTGTCTTCGAAACCTGATTCTTGTTTTATTTCATAGAAACTGTTGTTACCTTGAGCTTTTACTCTCATCAAAACTTATATATAACAAACACTTAGTATTTTTCATGTCAGCTCGTGAACCATACCCTCAAACTCTGCATTTTAAAAAAATAAATGAAAAATGACAAATCAACAAGTTTATTACGTTTGATAATTTTTTTGTATTATTTGCATTAATAGGCAAAAATAATTAAACAATTTTTGTAACTTTAAAAATATTTCACTAATTATAATTAATTATTAGTTATCTAGTTCTGTGTCTACAAATAGAGAGAGCTTCTCGACTTGTATTGCAATTGAAGCGCATTTCAAACGGACCTCTGAATTTCTCTTCTTATTAGAAGACTATTTTTGATACCTGCTATCGTTATCTATTTTTAGAATTGACGAAATATTCCGGAAAACCATTTCCCCCTTTCGGTATGATTGCAGAAATGTAAGATTTTTTTTAGTTGGCCACGTGCATCATCAAATCATCGACAGTAAATTGCCATGTAATTGTCAAGTTTTACGTATTTTATTTTATAATATCCGCTCAGTGAAATTGGAGGCAAGAAAAGCTGCTAGATTTAGGGTACATCCACCGATTAACTACAGACTTTAATTTTAAGTGCAACACGACTCCGCAAATAACTATTTCGTAAACAAAGAATTGAGCTCATCCAAAACAGATTTAAAAATTCCAATTTAGACAGCAACTGTTGGTCACTGGGATGGAAAACTGCTTCCTCATTTTTTGAATAAAGAACATGTAGGATGGATAGGAGTTTTTATTAGTTGTAGAGATGAAGAACAGTTACTACGAGTTCCTCAGCTTGAAATGATGTCGGAATAATTCAGGCGAAAGCTGTATATTCAGCAGTTGAAGAGTGGGAGGAAGTTGGTAAAATCCAGGCAATGTCTTTTGATACCACTGCAGTAAAACACAGGTCTCCTCAGAAGAACCTGCATTTGTCTATAGCAATTGCTAAAGGAAAAATCTTGTGTATTTACCATGTCGCCAGCATTATTTAGAAATTATCCTAAAATCTGTTGTTGATTGTAAAGTGAGCATAATCACTGCCCCTCAGCCAAATATTTAAGAAAAATTTCTGATTTGGTGGCCTAATTAAACCAGACTAAGTATAAAAATGGTATTGAAGATGAAATATTAGATATAAATAGTTAATTCAGAAGAAATTTCAAGTTTTATTACAGAACCTTTAAAAACTTAACAGCCCAGGGATGATTATATAGAATTTATCCAACCTTGTTTAATTTTTATGGACGTCTTCCTCCAAAGGACATTTTTTAGAGCACCCGGTGCTTTTAATCATGTCAGTTGGATGGCACAGGCCATTTATTCTCTCAAAATATATCGCATCATCTCTCAATAACAAATTAAAAAAAAAAATGTATTAGAGACCTTTGTTTATTTCTAATCAATATTTATATAACAGCGTGCTTCAATACTTCCACTCCCACTTTGGCCCCCCAATCCAAGACCTGCAATTAATAAAATCACTTGTTGATTACAGAAAAATTGATAAATAGGTTGAAGACAAAGCACTCGTTAAAATGATAAACCACCTTTGGTATCCTAACTCGGATCAAGTTGCATTTTCATTTTTAGATGACACTTTGGGGGGAAAAAAAAGCCAACATAAGCATGGTTGTAAAATTAATGTCATTCGAAGAAGAAAATGATGAAGATGATAAGAATGTAAGAGCAACAAAAGGTTTCAACGAAGTGGATTATTTATTGAACAAAGAAGTCGATGTTTTTATTTTATCTTAAACTGTAAATTTTTTTAAAGATTTTATATTAATAAGCAATTTTTAAATACTGATCCCAATGTATGGTGTGAAAAATAAACCTTATTTTAAAACAAATAAATATTGAATGGTTTTAAATTTGTCAATGACATAGCTGAAAGGGGAATAAAATTAACCCGAGATTTCAATTCCTGTTTAACAAAAGACGGAAAACAAAAACAGTAGAGTAGGTGAGGGTAAAGATACGCAGTTTCCATACATTTTGATTTTTAACGCACACATTGGTCTAAACTTATGTAATGAGTGATTAAAATGTTAGATTAGAACCTTAGGCAAGTGCCATCATCAACCGACATTCTGTCAAATTATAATTCTGTGAGAAATTGCAAATTTTAAAAACATTGTTCTGCGTATCTTTGCCCCATCAGTTGGGGTAAAAGTCCGCAGTGGTGGGACAAAGATACGCAGACCGTATTTTTGCCCAATTACTATGAGTTTCTGCCTCATTTACAATAAAACGAACGAATTATGCAAAAGCATTAGTAAATTTCACTAGTATTTATAGTTAAACTGAAAATTGTAAGTTAAACCATGGAAAAAAAAAACAGCGGTCTGTGAGATCGCAAATAACAGTTAACCTCTAACTACTGTGACAACAAGTAAAAATTAAATTTAAAAAATCAAAAAACCCGACTGCGTGAAAAGCGAACTAATTAATTATTTCTCATCAATGTGAAACTATTTTTTATATTACTTACTTATTTTTTTTTTTTTATTTACTTGTATTGATGACTTTTAAGTTGTGTTTAATTGTTAGTTCCTATCTATAAACATTGTTTTGATGAGACCTATAGATGTCTATGAAGGTTAGTTTCAGTAAAGCTAGAGATCCTACCTACACAACTTCCAGGTTGTGTAATATTTAAACGGCGCTTCTGACTGTAAAATAGTCAATGAAACATCGTCTCCATTTTGAAAGACCTATCCAATGATATGTCACTCAATAGGCTGCGTAAAAAAATTTTTTCGTCTCTACCGCCATTTTGTATTTTACGGACGCCGTTTTAAATTTATAAAAGCAAAATCTAGCCTATAACCATTGGACGGTTAACACAAATCGATAGAGACCTCATTCATTAAAATCCATCCCGCCTTTGGTATGTTTCGAGGTTATAAAGAAATCCACATACCCAGGTACGCCTGGAACACATTGTGAACGCTCGAAATCCGTTAATCATCAAGGTGTGTGTTCATTGGTAATATATAACTAGTTTTTTCACAACACTAAATTAAGTTTATTTATAAGAATACATGAAGACGTGGATGACAACACGCTATATACAATTATATACAGATTCTAATTTTCAATTTCCAGTGCACAATACCTTCATACTACTTTCCAAAACCTCCAATTCACTATAATATTAAATTACTAACTACTAAAATTATAATATTCTGGTGCTTGTAGCACCTGATATTTTTGTTTTATATATTTAAAACTCTCGCCGACCAAACATACACAGCCTACGTCTACATTTTTCAAAAACCTCTTCCACTCTGAAAAAAAGTGTCCCCCTTCCTCTCCGCGCGCCCACGTATCACGTGACATTGGCGCCAACAAAAATTAAAAGAAAAATTATCCAGACATCACACCCCTCACCCAAGATTGAAAATGGGGGAGGGGGGTCTTGCATTTTCTATCTGAAGTTTACTCTGGAGAAATCGTCATACTTCATTTATTTTTTTTTTAACAAATTACCCAAATGAAAATACAAATTAATATATATATATATATATATATTCAAACTAAAATTTTGAAGTAGTCTGGGCACACCGCCTATAACTCTTCTTACCTACTAATACAAAACAGAATTAATACTTAATAATAACAATAATAAATGCAATAAACCAAAAAACATATGTAAAAGGTAACAAAAAAAAAAAATGCAGTAACACATTAAATTAATCTTGAATCAAAATTTAAAGTCTCTAAAAAAACAATCAGTTACCAACCAGTTCATGAAAGTTTTTACAGTTTTTTTTTCCCTTTTATGAAACAGTTTCCAACCGTGGTAAAGCGTCTGCATTTATCAACTTGGCACCCGGTCGGTGTGAAATCGTAATGTCATACTTTTGCAGTGCTAATGCCCGTCGCTGCAGTTTGGACGATTGGGGGGGGGGGGCATTTTTGGTGATGAATGATCGATGATATGTTCCACAGGTGAACCGAAAATCCACGTTTCGAACTTCTTTAGACTCCAGATGACCACATAGGCCTCCCTTTCAATAGTCGGCCAAGCCTGTTGAGTTTTGGTGAACTTTTGACTGGCATAGCTTACCGGGTACAGTACTCCGTCTTTTCGCTGTGATAAGCACGCGCCGATGCCGACTGCAGATGCGTCGCACTCGATGACAAATGGCACTCCTATAACGGGAGTATGTAGACCTCTTTTCAAATCATTAAGTGCCCGGTCATGGTCTTCTGACCAACACAACTGCTCTGGGCTGTTCTTTTTCGTCAGTTCAGTTAGAGGATATGCTACTTCAGCATATTTGGGAATGTAATCTCTATAATAATTACAAAGACCAAGAACACTTTTCAACTGTTTTTTCGTTTGAGGCACTGCTAACCTTCGAGTAGCCTCCACTTTTCCGGGGTCGGTCCGATGACTACCGGACCCGATGATATGTCCTAAGTACTTGATCTGGGGTTTTGCGAATTCACATTTTTTCAAATTAACTGAGAATCGTAACTGCGATAACTTAGAAAATATCTTTTCTAAATGCATCAGGTGTTCGCTAAATGTTTCAGAAAAAACAGCTATGTCGTCTATATACGCTCTGGAGAACTCCTTGTATTCGGACAGTGCTTTGTTCATTTCTCTTTGAAAAGTCGAAGCTGCGTTCCTGAGCCCGAAGGCCATTACTTTAAAGTGATACTGAGCTCCATGAGTTTTAAAGCACGCTAAATTTTGACTCTCTTCTTCTAATGGTATGGCCCAATACACTTTCAATAAGTCTATCGCGGTTATCATATTGGCCGTGCCAATACTGAACATCAGATCGGAGGCATTTTCCACTGGGAAATCATCAGTTTTCGTAATAGTATTTAGTGCTCGAAAATCTACGCATATGCGTAAGGCCCCATACTTCTTCATCACGCACACTACTGGGTGTGGCGCCTCTGCTTCACTTTCTTCAATCAGACCTAGTTCCAATAGCTCCTCAATTTGTTTATCTACTTGTGGCTTCAAGGCCTCTGGGATTCGGTAAACATAGGGCATTTTCTTTTCTGCGTCATTTATTCGTATTTTATGCTCTCCTACTTTGCTATTTGCACTTTTCTGGAAAATAACTTTTTACATTTATACAATAAATCTAACATTTTTTCTCTCTCCATCTTTCCTAAATGATTTAGATCAACTTCCTCTATATCAAAAAAGTCGGAGTTATCTTTCGTACGAGGGGGGGGGGGGGGGGTGGGATGGACCTCCCCTAATTCTTCCTCATTTTCGAAGATCACCCCCACCGCCTGTACCCTAGGAGTAAATTTTCTGATCTTATTTACGTGGACATTTCTAACATTCCCGTTTATTAATTTCACTTTGTAAGAATCAGGGTTACAGCGCGCCACTATTTCGGCTGGTCTGGTCCACCTCGCATAACGTTTGTTCGTAGAGTCCGGAATTAATAAATATACCTGGTCCCCCGGCCTAAATTCCTTGTAAATCGCTCTTCGATTAGCGTACTTCGCATACGAGCTTTGCTTAATCTCCGATGCTATTGCCGCTTGTTCCGCCGCCCTTTGTAAATTAATTTTTAACTCCTGGAGGTATTCGGTCGCGCTCTTTCCTAGATTCATAGGTAGTGGGATTTCGACTGCCCATATAGATTTTAATGCCGCCAATGGCCCCCTGGCCTCCCTTCCGTACAGTAATTTGAATGGCGATACGCCCGTATTGCTATTCGGAATTTCTCTGTACGCAAATAATAGATAGGGGAAGTGGTTATTCCAATTTTTAGGGTCACTACGAATTATATGGTGTAACATACGTTTCAACACCTGATTATATCGTTCAACTAATCCCGAGCTCTGTGGGTGCCCCGGCGTAGCAAATCTAGGTCCGCCCCCAGCCTAGAATGAAACTCTTGTACTAAACCTGACACAAAATTTCTGCCCTCATCACTCGCTATTACGCGGGGTATTCCTGGTCGCATAAATATCTCTAACAAAGCATCGCACATAGCTTTAGCCGTAATTGTCCGTAACGGAACTGCCTCTGGCCATCTCGAATGTTGGTCTACCAAAGTAAGTACGTATTGATGCCTACGCGCTGAAGGAGGTTCAATTTTTCCAATTATGTCAATATTTACAACGTCGAACGGAAGTTCCCGTCTCTCAATTTGGATATTGGGTATCTGATCGCTGGTTCTCTCCCTGCTCCGTAGTTGGCAATCCTTACATGATGCACAATATTCTTCCACATTCCGCGACATACCTGGCCAAAAAAAAATGAATAACAAATTCTCTCTTTTGTTTTTTTCATGCCAAGATGATTAGCGAAAATCGATTCGTGAAAAATTTTTAAAATTTCCCCCTTCCTCACCTTTGGTACCACTAATTGCATAACTTGATCTCCCGAAACTCTTTCCCTATGATAAAGCAAATTATCTACCATAACAAACCCGTTTTTCTCTTTTTCTGCATCTTTGAAAGCTCCCTGTAACGATTCACAACTTTTCTGTTGCGCCCTGTAAATACTCGCATCTGATTGATGACCCACATTTAAGTCTTCGCTATTATTTTTCTTTTCAATACAACTAATCATTAACTCTCTTTCTGCAGTTTCATTTTGACTTAATAAACATAAATTCTCATCATTCGTACTTTGTTGTTCCGTTTCACTACCCCCTGCTTTTTTATATCTAATTGCCCCCCCCCCCCCTTTCTGACTGCATCTCATCCGTAGATACATCACCTAATCTATTTTCTTCCCCTCCACTCTGAGCTGATCGTAATAACTCATAAATCGTTGGCGTGATAATACATGACCAGTGGCGTGGCGTCCGGTCATCGCACGATGCGGCGATGACCAAGCAATATTTCAGAGAATAAGATAGAGTATTTTAAGTTTAAATATAATTTAAAAACTATGATTTTTCCAAAAAACAAAAAAATCCCGATCAAAAATGTGTAAAAACCGAAGAGAAACCTCACGCGATTCGCAAACTTTAGCGCATCCAAGTAACGTTTTTTTCCTACTTCATTCCCACTCACCCCGCACATCTTTTTCCCAACTAAAGGTAGTCTACTCATCGCAGATTTTTGCGCTTCTGTTGGACAGAAGCCAAAAAGATCTCGCACTCTTCAAGTGAAGGGGTTAGATTTTAATTGCGTTGCTGTTCCGTTATCTGCTGTACTTCCCCGTTGTTATGAAATGTTATTCAGTTAAAATTTCTCTTTTTTTAAAGGGTGTTTTTTTTATTTTGCAGGACTTTTTGCTGAATTTGTCTCTTTCATTATATCGTATATTCCGCTTTTTAACTGAGATGGTTTAGTTAATATATTGAAATTGAAAGTTTTGGGGAGGGAGTTAGATCGTATGTTAGAACAGCCAACTTCCGATGTGCACTTTTTTAGGTGCGTTCGTAATTATATAAATACGTAGCACCTATAGTCGTCGTTCAGTCCGTCTGTCTGTCCGTCTGTCCGTCCGTCTGTGTGTCCGTCCGCATATAATAGAGCAAAAACTACCCAACCGAATGGTCTGAAATTTTAAATATATGATTGTTGTAAAATTTTGTCGAGCCATTTCAAATTTTATGAAAATCGGATATATAGTTAAATTACAGGGACAGTCAAAAGTTTTTCTTTACATTACGGCCAATGGGAAAAATTATTGCACGTGCATTTTAATGATGTTAAAGCTTTCCGAATGGTCTCAAATTTTAAACATATAATTATTGCGACATTTTGTCGAGCAATTTCAAATTTTATGAAAATCGGATGTATAGTTTAATTACAGGGACAGTCAAAAGTTTTTCTTTACATTAAAGCCAATGGGAAAAATTATTGCAAGTGCATTTTAATGATGTTACAGCTTTCCGAATGGGCTGAAATTTTAAATATATAATTGCTGCAAAATTTTGTCGAGCCATTTCAAATTTCATGAAAATCGGATGTATAGCTTAATTACAGGACAGTCAAAAGTTTTCCGTTACATTAAGGGGAATGGGAAAAAATTATTGCAAGTGCATTTTAATGATGTTACAGACTATGCACTTATGAATTGCAAATAAATATACATTCAGTACAATATGGGGTGGAAAAAATAATTATAAAACTAGTTATAGTACGAACGCACCTCATTTGCCACGTTTGACGAGCAATTTCCAACTTGTTTTAGATATTTCTGTTTGTTTGGCGGGTTTGTTGTTCAGTGATTTTTGTGTCTTGCTGTGTCATACATATTTTTATTAATTGAGATGGTGTTTTAATTATTTTTTGGTAAGTTTTTGCATCGGCTTTGAATATTCGTTTGTGATAATTCAGTGTTTTCATTGAATGAACTGAAGTTTTTTCCCCATTGATGCCCATTTTACTGATTCGAACATGGCTGAATCGGATATTATACAAGAACTCCTGGAAAAACCTTTCGGTTATTTAAGATTTGAGGATAAACTGCATATTGTCCAAAATGGTAGACCTTGTCCATAACTCAAAAACTTATCGTCTAAAGTAAAAGAAAGAGGCAGAGAATATACCAGACACTTTACAGTTTCTAATTATGATTCTCATATTTGGCTCTGTGGTAGTGAAAGTTTGTCCAAACTTTTTTGCTGGCCCTGTCTTTTATTTTCAAAATCCAAAAACGTTTGGAATTTTAGTGGTTTCAGTAATTTGAATGGATTAGCCAAATCAACCAAGGCACACGAAAATTCTGAATCACATCTTCAGTGTGTAGTAGACCTGTACAATTTTGGAAAGCAACGAATAGATGAAGGAATAGACAAAACCCTCAAAGTTAATAACAATTTGCATAACCAAAAAGTTAAGAAAAATCGTGAAGTTTTAAAACGACTCATAGATGTGACATGTTTTCTTGCCAAACAAGAATTACCCTTCCGAGGGCACAATGAAAAAACTTCCTCTTTGAATCAAGGAAATTATGTTGAAACTTTAAATCTTTTAAAACTCTACGATCCAGTTTTAGCAGAACATTTGGAGTTCATGTATAAGTGAAGGTAAGATTTATAGTTTCTTTTTTGAACATTCAACCATTGAATTTTAAAGTTAATAATTTTTCACCACAAACTTAAATAATTGCGATGACCAACGGAAATTTTCACGCCACGCCACTGTACATGACCCATATAGTTTATCTGTTGCTTCGAACAAAACATCTACGCTGTTAACTACACTATTTGACTGTCTGGAATCTAAAGCTATGGGTAAAGTTATAAGGTCAGCGGTTATTTTTTCTCCAAAAACTGATATCAACTGAATTTTTCAACTTTAATTATTTTTAAATGAATCCAGTATCTGGTTTGAATTAATTACTGGAATTTCGGCCGCATTATTAATTAGTGTATTAACTTTCCGCCCCCTAACCACACATCCTGGTATTGCAAAGCTTGCGTATTTGTTGCCTCATTCCCATCCCAGAACATAAAGCTGTCACTTTAGCAACTAACTTTTCATCATGTTCATTTTTCTCAATATCCGATTCCCTTTTTGTTTGATTGCGGAAATTCCCCATTTTATTTTTATCTTTATTATTCGGACAGAAACGCAAATGAATTGTTTGTTTACACAGCCTACAAATGTCATTAGTTTTTCTATCGCGAGAAGGAACACTATTTCTGACATGGGGTGGGATATATTTCCCATGATTCGTACTTCCGGGTTCATCATAGTTGCGAAAGGATTTTATAGGTCTATCATATAATTCCGAAAATATTCTACCTTTTGAAGTAAACCAATTATCGCATAATTCCGCGATTTCTCATGGTTTTAACCAGTCATCCAATTGCTTTAATTTAACATAACTCCGCGTTTATGAATCTAATGAACTTAATAATCTATCGGTAACAATTAATTCATTAAGCGTATCAAAATCATTTACTTTCCTAAGCTGACAATAAAAATCCCAATTAGCTCGGATTCTGCTTGCAAATTGTAAATGATTTTCATTTTTCATTCTTTTTGCCGTAAGGAAATTTTCTAGACGGGCTTCCGGAGTAGGTTGAAATTCTTTTAAAATTAAAGCCTTAACCTTCGGATAACTCTTCATTTCATTTGTATTTACATAAACTAATAAATGTGCCGCGCGTTCACCTACTAAATTTAGTAAAATTTCAACTTTTTACTAAACCTCCGCAACATTTTTCATTTCGAATGCTTTTTCAAGCGAACTAAAAAATAAATTCCACGCTTCCGGTTTAGTCAGGACTGGCATGCTCAGAATTCTAACACTTTTAATTAGAGATTCTAAAGAATTAGTATGGGATTTTTGTCCACCCCCCTCCCCCCAAGTCAGAATTTTTATCATCAGATTGAATCTTCGCCATTTCTAACTGGGCTTTTACGGCTTCTAATTTTGTGCGTTCTAACTCTAGTGCCGTGTTTTGTTCCGTTTTCACATTTTCTTTTTCAATTTTAAGCATCTCGGCTTCGTGTTTTTCTTTTTCTATTCTATCTGATACCGTAGTAATTAAAAATTCTTTTATAAATTCAGTTTCCTTAGCATATTGATCGCTTCCCTCAATAAGTGTTTTCAAATCTATAATTCTGTGCTCAGCCTCTACTTTTTAAGCCTAATTCAGTTGCGACTACAACTAAATCCTCTTTTCTCAGCGCTTTAATGCTAAACATTTTTCTTTTTACTTTTAAACACTTTTATAATAACTTCTACATATAACAGATACTCTCATCTTAAATAAATAAATCAAGCAATAAATGTAATAATATAAATGGCATCTTTCCTTTGATATGCTTAAATCAATCTCACATCTCATAATAATAAATTGCATTCTATTTTTTTATCTACTGAATCATCTTCAAATATTATCTTCAATTAAAAATAAACATGCATCTTACTTGTTATAAAAGCTGTCGTTCTCGTAAATAGAGCGTGCGAACGCTCGAAATCCGCTAATCATCAAGGTGTGTGTTTATTGGTAGTATATCACTAGTTTTTTTCACAACACTAAATTAAGTTTATTTATAAGAATACATGAAGTCGTGGATGACAACACGCTATATACAATTATATACAGATTCTAAATTTCAATTTCCAGTGCACAATACCATCATACTACATTCCAAACCTCCACTTCACTATTTTATTAAACTACTAACCACTAAAATTATAATATTCCGGTGCTCGTAGCACCTGACACTTTCGTTTTATATATTTAAAACTTTCGCCGGCCAAACATGCACATCCTATGTCTACATTTCTCAAAAACCTCTTCCACTCTGAAAAAAAAGTGTCCCCCTTCCTCTCCGCGCGCCCACGTATCACGTGACATTGGCGCCAACAGAAATTAAAAGAAAAGTTATCCAGACATCACACACATAACCCTTCTTGGCAGCCGGGTAAAAATTGGTCATAAATACTGCGTGATCGTAGAATGAATAAAAGGGTTGACTGGCTCATAAGATACTGTTTTTGCTCTAAACTTTATGTAAAGGCCTATTATAATAAAAATTATCCTCGTTTAGAAGTCCTAGCGATACTACTAAGTTTCCAAACTAATCAAAATTAAACTAACATCAATAGTTAAATTGAAAATTACAAGTTAAGCTATGAAAACTGAATATAGAAGCGGTCTGTGAGACCGTTAATAGGAGTTAAGGGTTAAGACTTAAAACAAAATCGTTTTATGAAAAAGAATATTGATTTTTAGAAGTAGATAGGTAGATACCTACGTTCTATATTTAAAAAACTTTACTAGAAAAAGAAAAAGGTAGTTAACTATAGCTTACATTAGTTAAGTAATTATATTTTATACAATACTATCTTATAAAAAATAAAACTTTCCACAACGTAATTGTGGAAAGCTTTGCATCTAGCTAAAACGATAGGGCAAAGTCCCGCATCGTATATTTGCCGCAAGACGTATGCGTACTTTTACCCCATTCTACAGTATTTTACTTAACCGGCTATCTACAAGTTTAAACAAATGCGATCTAGGTAAACTATACGGCATTTAGAAGCTATAGAGTTTTCGTTCTCCACTGAATTTCTGGATTTGTAAAAATTCGAAGTATTGTCAGCTAAACAATAAAGTGAAATTTTAAAAATACTAGATCAAAATGAGAAAATTTAAACTTACCTCATTTTCTTGGCACGCGGAGTGCTACTTTTTTCACAAGGTTTGAGCACACAACTACTACACTTGAGACCAAACTACCACCTAGCAGTCATGATTGTAGAAATGTTTCTTTATATTGAATCAGCCAGTGCGTATCTTTACCCCCACCTACTCCATAGAGTAGGTGGTGGTAAAGATACGTATGGGGCAAAGATACGCACTGGCTGATTTAATATGAAGAAACATTTCTACAATCATGACCGCTAGGTGGTAGTTTGGTCTCAAGTGTAGTAGTTGTGTGCTCAAAGCCTGTGAAAAAAGTAGCAATTCGTGCCACACAAATGAGGTAAGTTTAAATTTTCTCATTTTGATCTAATATTTTTAAATTTTCACTTTATTGTTTATCCTTACAATAATTCGAATTTTTATAAATAAAAAAATTCAGTGGAAAATGGAAGCTCTATAGCTTCTAAATACCGTATCGTTTACCTCGATCGCATTTGTTTAAACTTGTCAGTAGCCGGTTAAGTAAAATACTGCTGAATGGGGTAAAAGTACGCATCCGTCTTGGGGCAAAGATACGCACAAGTTTAAGATTGGGGTTTGTCCTATCGTTTTAGCTATAGATGCAAAGCTTTCCACAATTACGTCGTAAAAAGTTTTATTTTTTATATTGTATAAAATATAATATCTACTTAAATAATATAAGCTAGTTAACTACATTTTCCTTTCCTAGTTAAGTTTTTTTCAATATAGAACGTAGGTATTTACCTACCTACTTTTAAAAATCAATATTCTTTTTCATAAAACGATTTTGTTTTAAGTCTTAGCCCTTAACTCCTGTTATCTGTGACACAGACCGCTGCTATATTCAGTTTTCATAGCTTAACTTGTAATTTTCAATTTAACTATTGATCTTAGTTTAATTTTGATTCGTTTGAAAACTTAGTAGTATCGCTAAAGACTTCTAAATGAGGATAATTTTTATTATAATAGAACTTTACATAAAGTTTAGTGCAAAAACAGTATCTTATGAGTCAGTCAACCCTTTTATTCATTCTACGTTCAAGGGGTCTTTGGGACCGCTCACAGTATTTATGCAACAATTTTTGTCACAGTAGTTAGAGGTTAACTGCTATTTGGGGTCTTTGGGACCACTCACAGTATTTATGCAACAATTTTTGTCACAGTAGTTAGAGGTTAACTGCTATTTGGGGTCTTTGGGACCGCTCACAGTATTTATGCAACAATTTTTGTCACAGTAGTTAGAGGTTAACTGCTATTTGCGATCTCACAGACCGCAGTTTTTTTTTCTTTTTTTTTCATGGTTTAACTTACAATTTTCAGTTTAACAATAAATACTAGTGAAATTTACTAACGCTTTTGCATAACTCATTCGTTTTATTGGAAATGGGTCAAAAACCCACAGTGATTGGGCAACAATACGCACAGCGTATCTTTGCCCCACGACTGCGTACTTTTACCCCAACCGATGGGGCAAAGATACGCAGAGCAATGTTTTTTAAAAATTGCAATTTCTCGCAGAATTATAATTTGGCAGAATGTTGGTTGATGGTGACACTTTCCTAAGGTTCTAATCTAACATTTTAATCACTCATTGCATAAGTTTAGACCAATGTGTGCGTTAAAAATAAAAATGTATGAAAGTGCGTATCTTTACCCCCAACTACTCTATGCTAAAAGTTGTATCTGAATGTAGAAAAACTTTTCAAGATTCTAAAGGTTCGTACGGGTACTGTTATTTTCAATGCCAAATATCAGTATTTTTTTTATTTATTTGTTTATTTATAGAAAAATAAATCTAACTTAAACTCGCAAAATTTCGTCTAATTTAAGGAAAGATTTTCTATAAGGGATAATAATTTCTTTTCTTCACTGTGCTTCCTGTCTTGTAGCACAACTTTAATAATAAAATGCATTTAAGCATAATATGTTCGCATTTTTCATGCCCCCCTATGCCCCCCTTTTTTAATTCTTTCAGTTTAAAATTCGATTTTTTTTTTCATTTTCTTTGGATTTTTTAAAATTAAACCCTTTATTATGTACAAAATGAAAGAAGGAAAAACAAAAGGTGGCAAGCAGATGAAATGGAATGTTAGAATGTTTTTCGCATTTTCATAAAAAGTCAATTTTTAGGATTGGAGTGAAGTCTGGTCCTGAAAAATGCGCATATATTTAAATCTGTGCATTTTTAGGAAAAAATGGTGTGTGATTCTTCAAAGCAAAACTTTTTTTTTTTTTTTTTTTTTTTTTTTTTTTGTAAAATGAGACCTGCATTATGTTTCTAGGTTGTATTCATTTCATGAAAGGAAAACAGCATTTTTTTGCGAAAAATCACGTTTTTTTTCAAATTTTAACCTCAATGAAGCACAGGTTAACATTATCCAAATGAGCTAAAATTTTGCCAATCTAATTTTCTAGTCAATTGGGAACTTTTTTGGGGGTCCCCCAGAAAAAATTCGAAAATTGATTTCTTGTGACCACCCTAATAAATACGTATCACCTATAGTCGTCGTTCAGCCCGTCCGCATATAACAGCGCAAAAACTACTCAATCGAATCGTTTTAAATTTAAAATATATAATTGTTGTATAATTTTGTCGAGCCATTTCCAATTTTATGAAAATCGGATGTATAGTTTAATTACGAGGGCAGTCAAAAGCTACACTTTCCGTTACATTACGGCCAATAGGAAAAAATTATTTGAAGTGCATTTTAATGATGTAACAGCCTTTCGAACAGAATGAAATTGACATGCACCTATGAAGTGCACTAAACTGTACATTCAGTGCAATATGCGCGCAAAAAATATTTATAAAACGCACCTCATTTGCCACGTTTGACGTGCAATTTCCAACTTGTTAAAGTTATAGCCTTAAGTCAATGAAACCCATTGGATTTTAATAATCTAAGTATCTCAGATATATTTTTTAGATTCATGTTTATTAATTATGCGGACAACAGGTGGATTTCTGTCGAGGCCGCCCAATTATGAGAAATGACCTCGCCTCCTTTCTTTATACATAATCAGACGGGCCAAAGAAAACCCGGATACCCCACGTAAATCACAAAAACGCGTGGGGGACTTCTTTAGTCTGCTTTAAATGTGATTACAATAATAGCAGGGGCACGTGGCAAGAAATACCTTCCGGTTGTCTATGGCGAACTCATTGCGCCCTTGTGGTGACCAAACATGGAAAACGAAGAACCTGTTCATCTTCATAAGATGACCTTCAGCAAATCTGGGTTAATGTGCTTAATGGTGCTAACATTATCATAGAATATAAAGAAAGTAAAAGCATTCTGGCATATAGTTCTCTTGGTGCATTGAAATAACTTGGAGACAATAAAAAGAAAGTTTTACTATTATGCTAATTGAGTATCGTAAAAGTCTGGAATATAAACTGTGTTTTGACGCAAGCGAGATAATAATTGTGTTGTTTGAGATAGAAGGGTATAAAATAAAAATTCTTATGGTGTCATTTGTTAAACTGTCCGAATCACTGGCGCCGTAACCAGAGTTTATGAGATAAGCTCTTAAGCGTTCAGGTATCAAGATTACGATGAAATGTCCGTCTTAAGTTTTGTGGCAGTTGAGTTACATAATTATAATTACAGTGTCATGTTTGCCATCTCTTAATGACCGCATGTTTTGAGCAACTGTTTAATTTGTAAGCTAAAAAAAAAAGTTTCAATAATTATCCAACACCATTATGCCTGTTCTTCGCACAGAGGAAAAACAAGTTGGAAATTGCTCGTCAAACGTGGCAAATGAGGTGCGTTCGTACTATAACTAGTTTTATAATTATTTTTTGCACCTCATATTGTACTGAATGTATAATTTTTTGCACTTCATAAAGCGCATAGTCTGATACATCATTAAAATGCACTTCCAATAATTTTTTCCCATTCCCCGTAATGTAACGAAACACTTTTGAGTGTCCCTGTAATTAAACTATACATCCGATTTTCCTAAAATTTGAAATAGCTCAACAAAATTTTGCAACAATTATATATTTAAAATTTCAGACCATTCGGAAGGCTGTAATATCATTAAAATGCACTTGCAATAATTTTTCCCATTGGCCGTAATGTAAAGAAAAACTTTTGACTGTCCCTGTAATTAAATTATACATCCGATTTTCCTAAATTTTGAAATGGCTCGACAAAATTTTGCAACAGTTATATCTTTAAAATTTCAGATCATTCGGAAGGCTCTAATATCATTAAAATGCACTTGCAATAATTTTTCCCATTGGCCGTAATGTAAAGAAAAACTTTTGACTGTCCCTGTCATTAAACTATACATCCGATTTTCATAAAATTTGAAATGGCTCGACAAAATTTTGCAACAATCATATATTTGAAATTTCAGACCATTCGATTGGGTAGTTTTTGCTCTGTTACATGCGGACAGACGGACGGACTGAACGACGACTATAGGTGCTACGTATTTATATAATTACGAACGCACCTAAAAAGTATGAAGTACTGAGGCATATCAATTACTTTACTGGGTTTACATTAGTATTTTAACATATTTATAAGGTTATTGCTGTTATTAAATACTTTATTTTAAGATAATAATTGTTTTATGATGTATTTTATTACTTAGCTAATTTTAAGAACTATATTGATAAGTTATAATCTTTTTGTTTTCTTTTTTCTCATAAACTCATACATAAAGTCATTTAGTAAAAAAAACTGTTTCTCATTGTTGAAAACAGTATTAGGAATAACATAGCTTGAATAACTCGTTTGAATAGCAATTAAGCTTTTCAAAATTATATTTTAACAAGTTTTAGTTTGAAAACAATTTTTAACCCTTTTTTTTTTTTGCTGTTCTCAACTTACAAGGAGAGGGTCCGAGATTGGAGTCACCGAATGCGATGAACACCTGTGTACCGATATAGTGTAGTTAGTATGTAAATACACTCATGTCCAAAATTAAGGTCACAAACATAAAATCTGCAAAAACTGATGAACTGTTCACTGTGTTGCCACTAAATTTTGCACAGGGGTATATTACAATGGGAGAATGAATATGGCAACATAACAACATGGAAACGATTTTAATTGTAAATTAGGATACAGGGTATATCAAAAAGTGGGGGATAGGCTACCTTTGAACACGTCGAAAAAGTAAAAAAATATCACTATGTTCCAAGCTTCAAAACTTGTGTCATAAATCAAAAATAAAAATCAAACTTCATTTAAATATAAAGCTGTTATTTAAATTTATATTTAAATATATGTATATACTTGTAAATTCATAAATAAATATTAAAATGATAAGTTTAAAAATATTTGATAAGAGAAAAAAATCTTGCGCGCATGATAAAATCTGAAAATATGCATATAAAGAGAAAATTTTGGTGAAAATAAATACATAATAGAGTTACCTTCATACTGAAACCAGAATATTTGTAAATAATATTGACTAAATTAAAAATTAACAAAAAATTAAAAATTTTCACTTTTTGAAAAATATTTTCAAAGTACAAAAACAGAAAAAAATAAAATTTTACATTTTTCTGGTTTTAAGTTATGGACAATACAGAAATGAATATGTGATAAAAATTTCTTTTGATTGCCACGCATAGTTTTTTAGTAACACTGCGCGCAGTATCAAAATTCATCGTTTTGAATAAACGCGATGCAAATTTTAATTATCCTATGTAGTCTTAATATGTAGTCATAATAAAACAGCCATAATTAGTAAACTAATGGGAATTTTTTAATGCGGTTTTGTGCATATTGTTCAGAAATGATTACGGAATCAGAATATGTATTAAAAAAATTTCGAACATTTTGATTTGGTTTAAAGTTATCCTACCCCATTATCATGAATCAGAGATAAAGCATTTATCTCGGGAAAAGTCTGTCTAATATGGAGTGTGACAGCCGTGCACTGCTATACAAGTCTCACAACGAGCTCTCTACTGTTTATGAGGATGTAAATAAATGTTTGTGGCAACAAAGGCTATTCTTTCAAAAGCGCAGTTGTTAACTCCTGGTGGGTGCTGGGAGGGGGGGGGGGGTGTTACGCTGTGCAATGGCTCTTTCTAGACCATCCCAAACATGTTCAATAGGATTGAGACCTGGAGACCTCGAGGGCTAATTGATACCGCGAACCTTTTTCTTCAAGAAATTATCAACAATGTGAGCTCTGTGTGGCTTCGCATTATAGTGCATAAACATGAAGTCCTGGCCAACAACACCCCGGAACAACCTCACATAAGCTTCAAGGACTTCAGCCCAGATTCGACGAGAATCACTCTGCGTCTTGAATCTCGACTCATCACTGAAAAGAACACGACCCCATTCTTGTTATGTCCACGACTGATGTCTTCGGCTAAACAACAACCCGGCACTCCTGTTGGATACAGTGAAAGGGACACACAGGACTGACCCTGGGCGTTAGGAATAAGGCCCTCGAAGCCTATTGTGGTTGTTCCGGGATGCAGGAGCCCCGAACTTGATGTTTATGGACGATAATGCGAAGCCACATAGAGCTCACATTATTGATGATTTTTTTGAAGAAAGGGATATTCGCCATACGAATTGGCCCTGGAGGTCTCTGCACCTCAATCCTATTGAACATGTTTGCGATGATGTAGGATGAGCCATTCCACAGCGTAACTTGAATGTGAACTAATGGGAATAAGAGGTGACGAAAATTGCAATTATGAATAATAATTTAAAAAGTGCCCAAAAGAAGGAAATGAATAATGAAGAGCGTAACGCTATATTGCAATTTTTATTGCAGCATTGGAAAAATGATAAACGAAGCCATGGTTCTGTAAATGCTGCAGCGATGAAATTTAATGTTCATCGCAGAACAATATCCCGTTTGTGGAAGCAGGCAAAGACGTCAAAAATAACAGATGATGGAGTTTACAATGTAAAGTCACAAAAAACTGGTAAATGCGGACGAAGAAAAAAAGATTTTTCTCAGCAATTGAGCAAAATCAAAGATATCCCAATAAAACAAAGACAATCACTTCGGAGTTTATCATGTGCTGTTAGCATTCCTAAATCAACATTGCACAGGATTCTCAAGGAGGGAAAAGTTTTGAAGCGTATTTCATCCACCATTAAGCCAAGTCGAACAGAAAAAAATAAGCTGGACAGAATTCGAATTTGCTTACAGCATGTTCAAACTAATGGATGCTTTTCGGAAATGTTGGATCGTATTCATATTGATGAAAAGTGGTTTTATATTACGAAAACCAGTAATTCATTTTACATCACCCTAGATGAAACTGAACCTTCGAGGCATTGCAAAAGCAAAAGGTTTATTACCAAAGTAATGTTTATGGCAGCGGTGGCAAGACCAAGATGGAACTCGAATACAAACGAAATGTTTGATGGAAAGATTGGAATATGGCCTTTTGTTTATTTAGAAAATGCAAAAAGAAACTCGAAAAATCGTGCAAAATGAACTGCTGTGACAAAAGTTGTAGAATTGTTAACAAAGAAGAAATCCGAAAAATGATTATAGAAAAAGTTTCACCGGCTATACGTGAAAAATTTCCAACTAGTGAAAAATCGAGTCCTATATACATACAACAGGACAATGCGAAACCTCATTTGGCAGTGGATGATCCCAGTATCACAGAAGAATGTTTTTAAAAAATGGATGGAATTTGCAACTACAATGTCAACCTCCGAATAGTCCGGGTTTAAATGTACTTGATCTCGGGTTTTTTAATGCAATACAGTCATTGCAACATCAGATGCCCACAAACAATATTGACAACTTAATTGATGCTGTTGAAACCTCTTTTCAAAATATGGAAGTAGAAAAGCTTGAAAATGTATTTTTAACTTTGCAAACATGTATGGAAAACATTATGCTGTCAGGCGGAGACAACTGTTACAAAATAACTCATCTCAAGAAAGAAAAACTTCGTCGTCAAAATCTTCTTCCGCGAAACCTGATATGTAAATCTGAAGCAATATTATGTGCAAAAAATTCCTTAAAAATCAGTTAAAATTGTATTATTTGCTATTAAAATAATCACATCTTGGTATTTTCATTTTCATCCCCCCCCCCCACACACACACACAAATATAGCACTTATTTTGTGACAAATTTTTCAAAGCCAATTTACAGGGTTCGCACGCTCTTAAGCCACGTCCAATTTTGTAAGGATTCTACAACAAATATACCAGACACATATGGAAAGTCAGGTACACGTGGTACTAGATAAACATAGAAAGATAATTTTCTTCCTAATAAATTCACGATTCATTAACTAGAAGATAGTTTTATGCGAATCATTACAAAATGGGGCGTGGCTTAAGAGTGTGCGAACTCTGGATTTTTAAAAACTATTTTGTACTGATTTAAGGTGGTGAGGAGGGTAAGTAAATGTTGATGATTGATAGCATGGCATCCAGAAATCTCTGAAAAATGTTCAAACAAATTCATAAAATCATCAATATCAATAATCGGTACAAAAGTATTCAAATGTGACAACTAATTTGGGCGACTTTTTCTTTGGGAATACCTGAAACAGCAGGTGTATGTGACCCTTCCGCCAATGCAGGACCTCCAACGACGCATTACGAATGCTTGTGCCAATGTGTACCCGCTATGCTGTACAACGTGTTCAATGGGAAATTCAGAAAAGGCTCCAGATTGCATTGTAATTGACGGAGAGAAGCTTAAACATCGAAAATAAAGGTATCTTGTGGTAAATAGTTTTTTTTTCGAAGATCGTTTCGTCACGTCACAGTGTAGGGCAGGGACGGCGAACCTATGGCACGCGTGTCATAAGTAGCACGCTGCAGCCTTTTTTTTTTTGGCACGCCATAGATTTACGTTCTACATCAAAATATAGTAGATTTTCTCAAAATGCATTAGTTAATCTAGATGTTGTCTCTGTTTATCAGAATTCGATTAGTTCGGTTGATTGTCATTGTCATACCGATTTAAGGAACTGAAATATTACTTGTATATCCCAATCTAACTCAATATTAGCTCGCAAAAATTTTAAGAATAAGAGAGAATTAGGAGATTATCGAAAAGAAAGATTAAAATGCATTGTAAGCAAAAATGCCTATGGCAAAATTATAACAACTCGGAATTCAATTCCAGACACTGACGGCTATAGATTCTCGCGCTTGCTATTTTGACATTTTTTTTTCTGCGAGACATTCTTTTCGGAAATAATTAATATTTAAAGTTCAAGTATAAACATCTTGTCAAATGAGTCCAATTCAAGATGCATCCTCTTGAAAATATCTAACTACGAAGCTGATATAAATTATTTGCTATTTAAGATGAGACAACAGAAATCATATTTTTTAAATAAATTTCGAAAGTATAACATCAAATATTACCCACATTTTTTTTATTGCTAAAACAAAATTTTAAGAAATTTTGATTCATTAATTTTTTTTTTTTTTTTTACTGTGGCACGTTATGATTACGTAAAGTATATTTTCGGAAAAATTTGGCACGTGGATATTAAAAGGTTCGCTGCCCCTGGTGTAGGGAATCTCTAACAAGCAAATACGCGTTTTAAGCCTTCTGTTTTTAGCATTCATGTTCACGCGTTGTCTTTTCGTGCTAAATCGATGATACAACTCAAAACAACTTTGTAATTCACTTTTTCTCATATTTCGTACCATTTTCGAGATAGGAACGTTAACTCCGCCGTTTTGAACTAGATGACGCTGCAAGCGGTCCCATCAAGTAGCGCCATAGCCACTTTATTATACATAGACACTACTTTTATGACTATAGATGCTGCGGTTAAGAGGGTGGGAACGGACTTTAGTGGGCACCCTGTATAATGTATAGGGGACATTCTCACAATCTTTTGACTTTTAAGTCCCTGAATAATAATTTTTATTTTAGTACATATTCTTGTGGGTTTTTTTTTTTTAATTTCATATACTGGGGGACATCCCATTGCATAATTGCATAACAATATTAACGAGATAAGTAAGTTTTGGACGATGTTGGGGGTCCAAATACCAGGAAAACTCCTATACCGTCCCGTGTCCCTGATGCCGATTTTTAAGTTTGGAGCTGCCTGTATCAAATTGTTTCAATAAAAGTAATTCCATGTAATTTTTTTCCGAAACTGGGGCAATTGTTTTATATAAATATGTAGCAAAAAATTTCACGTCACGTCAGCGTTGAAATTAAAACCTGTTACTAAGGAAATGCTTTTGGTTTATACATTTGCGAATCGCGACGCCATAGGAAAGAAAAGGAATTTAATGTGGCAAGTTTAACTATTACTAGTTGTTATTCTCCTTATGAGAAAATAAATGTAAAAGCGCTGGTCTCTGAAATTATTAGCGGTACTAAGATAATGACTTCTGTTGATTATCAGCTAATACATAAACTACGTTTAAATAAACATGTATTGGCGGACACTTTTATTCATTCGAAACCTGTTCAAATCTTGTTAGGCGCTGATTATTTATTTGCTACTGTAATAGGAGCTGTGGAAAAGATTAATCATCAATTATTTATGCAGCCAACGATATTTATGAAAACGTTAGTCGGTCGAGTTAACAGTAATAATTCATACCCAACTTTCTGTTTAAATGTAATTTGTTCCCCTTTAAAAAATGACCTTAGAAATTTATGGAACATTGAATCCTTTTCAATCGGCTCTAATGATCAAAAGAACGATGAGACTTATGAGGTTATAAATCAATTCCAGAAAGAAATCATTTTCAAAAATGACAGGTATATGACCCCTTGTTATGGTGTTCTGAAATAGATAAACAAAATTTGTTTAATATTACAAGGTTGCGAAAAGGCGTTTTGCGGGTTTGGAGAAAAGATTAAAGAGTGATAAATCGTTATTTTTAAGATATTATGAAAGAACAATTAAATGAGGGAATTATTGAAAAATGCAATGATAATTGCTCTATCGATTATGTAATGCCTCATACAGCCGTTTTTAGGCCAAGTTCTTCTAGCACAAAACCGAGAATAGTTATTGATGCGAGCTGCCGAGAAAATGAAAAAAAAAAGTCTAAATCAATGTCTCTTTGCGGGGAAAAATTTAAATCCTTATCTCATAGATGTGATATTAAATTTTAGACAGTTTAAAATTGCTTTCACGGGGGATATTGCTAGGGCCTTCCTACAAATACAGGTATCAGAAAATGATAGAAATTATTTATCAGTAAATAAATAAATAGAAATGCTTAATTCATCTTTAAAAAGTTAAACTTACACTATGTGAAAAACTACTTAAAAGATGAGACAATATTTAAAAAAAAAAAAGATGTTAAATTACTTTAATATCCTTAGTACTTTCAACTATAAAAATATAGCTGTCGTCAGAGAAATACAAGAAATAAAACTATTATTAACGTCTTATTTTCAAAATTCACGTAGATGGTGTCGAAAGGAGTGAAAGTGGAAGTCAATTTTTTTTTAGATCCGGAAAATATTGGGAAAATAAAACATGGATATAGGGAAGTGGAATATTACTTGTTTTATGATTCTTTAAGCAAACTGAGCCAAATTCTGGGTATGTTGTACGATTTGGCTCAGTTTGCTTAAAAATCATAAAACGAGTAATATTCCACTTCCCTATATCCATGTTTTATTTTCATAATATTTTCCGGATCTGAAAAAAAAAAAATGACTTCCACTTTCACTCCTTTCGACACCATATAGGAATTTTGAAAATAAGACGTTAATAACAGTTTTATTTCTTGTATTTCTCTGACGACGGCTATGTTTTTATAGTTGAAAGTACTAAGGATATTAAAGTAATTTAGCATCTTTTTTAAATATTGTCTCATCTTTTAAGTAGTTTTGCACATAGTGTAAGTTTAAGTTTGAAATTATTTATATTTTTTGTATTTTGATGAGTGCAACATAGATAAATGCAGCGTCTTATATAATTTTAACCGTCACTGTTACGTGTTTCGGCTTCATCAGCTCCCTTATGTTTTAGCATCTACAATTAAAAAACATATTGGCAATTATAAGGAAACCCGCCGCTTATGAAATGATTAATAAATATTTATACGAGGATGACTTAATTTATGGAGCATCCACTGTTGCAGAAGCCATGAAACTAACAACAACTGCGGTCAGGGGCGTCGCCAAGGGGGGGTATGGGGGGGGAGCCTCCCCCCCCAATATTTGTGAAGTTGGGAAATTTGAGCTTAGAGTTGAGAAATTCTGTATTTTTGAGACATTATGAAATTTTTATTGTTTTGGTGATTATGTTTCTGACTGAGTACTGTAACAGTAAGCAAGTTAAATTATCAAAAGAAATACAAAAAGAAATCAGCCACACTCAATCTATCATTGTAATTTTCAGCTCTACAAAAATATTATACATCTACCAGACCTAAATTTCTCTACTCCTATCCACCAATAGCTGACTATCCAGTTCTTTTATTTCCTTAAAAACTTTGTTCCTTTCTCAAAAATTTCACCCTTTCTCTCTTTCCCCTCCCAAAAGAGAATCCAGCTATTTTAATCCAAAGGGATTGCAGCTTCTTTTGAAAATTGGATATCACTTGTAGCACAACAGAAAGGAATGTAGTCACCTACTTGAAACACAGCTGGGCAAGAAGATTTGACGAGTTTTCACAAATTGCACTAATTTTGCGATTTTTGGACAATATTTCAGTGTTATGTGTTTAAAGCTGTTCTAAAATATGACTATAAATCTTAGCACGAAAGAACCCTTCATAATAGGAAAAGAGTTTTCGTGCAAGATTTTGGAGCATCTAAAAATCCATTCGAGAATGAAAAAGGTAAAAAAGTGGATGATTTGAATTTGGAACAGAAATATGATCATGAAAGCAGTCCATCAATTGAAGAAAAAAATCGACATACAGGTTGGCATAAACACTGACAGGTTGCACTTGAATAAAATTTTGAAGAAATAAAGATTTCCTTATAAACAAGTTCATAAACAATTATGAATATTAGGATGTGATTGAAGAAGCTGACTTCTGAAAGCAGCGTGGGAAAACGGTTTCACCAAATGGAATAGATAAAAATAATAGCATAGCAATGGACATTGATACACATAAGTTTTACAGGGAAGTGTTATAAGAAATATTTATAATTAAAATATAAGTTTAAATATATTTAGTAATGGGCTTAAATGACAATGTTCCCTATATCAGGAGAATATTGCACCAATACATTCCCTATTTAAATTACAATTGTGCAAGGCAAATTTGAGTATCACTAACTTAGAAAAGTTAATAATGTTTCCACCTGGATATGAGAAACCGGATGTACATGACTTGCAGAGTCAAATAGAAATAAACCAAATCCCAACTCACTTAACAAACCTTTTACTCATGCCATGAAATTCAAAAACTATTTGGATCACACTGTCAAACTATATACTCATACCTTAACATTCACAGCAGCTTATCTTTTTGGCGTTGCATCTAATGAAAGAATCTTTAGTCAAATAAAAATTAAAAAATATATATATTGCAAGCTACAATGAGGCCTGACAGACTTGACAGCCAAATGCTTTTAAAATGTAAAAGTGAAATAGTGGATTTTATTAAACTGGACGATGTTAGGTTAGCTTCATCAGGGTTAGCTTCTTTGAAGACCAAAAGAATTCATGTTAAATGAAAACTATTTGGATGTGCCAATCCCAAAACCTTATTCCATACCATACATGTTAATACTTCAAAATTTGCAATCACAATGTTAAAATTAAACAACAATTCTATGCCCATAATAATGAATTTTAAAGGTTTAATTGTGTGCATTTAATTTATAATTTGTTTAATTGTGTGCATTTAAAAAGGAGATAGAAGCATCGCATTTTTCAAACAAATCATTGAATTTCGACACCCATGCTCTTAGATGTCTGCAACCAAAATTCCAAACCCAAAGAGCTCAAAAGCGATACCTTTGGACAGCATACACCCAAGCTCAATAAGGAAGTGTAACTTAATATGAAGTTTGACTAAATTTCTGTGCATTAGTTTTTCAAATGAAAATCGTGAAAAATGCTGCACAGCAGTGCCACAGATATATGCAAAAACCTAATAAGCACTAAATTATGTCAAGGTTTAACAGAATATGAAATTTCATCAAATTCTGTGCAACAGTTTTTGAGATATAACTATCACTAAAATCATGTAAATCGTGAAAAATACAGCATAGCAGTGCCACCTTTTGGGTAATTTACACCAAAAACTAATCAGCATTAATTTTTATCAAGGTATAACTGAATCTAAAGTTTTATAAAATTCCGCGAATTAGTTCTTGAGATAGAGCACCCATAAAATTTGTGTCACATTCACACAGACAGACATTTTCTAAAAACAGTAAAATCATATTCAGGACCTTCTAAAACGTATCAAACCGTCGAAAACCAGTTGTAGAATTTTTTTACGAATTCAACACTTTCGTCTTGTAAAGACAGAAGAAAGTAAAATGCGTGTTTGGTTTTTTACTAAACAAATCAATAATTAGAATTTTTATATTTCTAGTTTCAAATATTTTCTTTGGAAAGGAATTTTTTATGCATAAGCTTCATTATCATTATTACACACTTTGTGCATATCACTTTAGTTGAATGTTGGAGGAATTTGTTTCAAGTTGGGAAATTTTCGAACTCTCCCCCCCGAAAAAATATCTGTAGCTACGCCCCTGACTGCGGTTTAAATATCTAAGGATGCTAATATGAAGTTGAGAAAATTTGTTACTAATTCACCAGAATTAAAGGAATCGTGGATTGGTAACCCGGTTATAGAAATTAATGAAAACGATGCAAACCTAAAAATATTGGGGCTAAACTGGAATAAAAAAGATGACTTTCTGTCCATAGATTTAAAATCTTTAGTGTCACTTGGTGATAGCCTGGAATTCACCAAAAGACATGTTCTCCAAACTGCCGCCAAAATATTTGAACCTATTGGATTTATGTCACCTTTTTTGATAAGAATCAAGATCCTTTTACAAGAATTATGGCAAAGTGGGCTAGACTGGGACTACGAATTTAATGAAGAATTTAAAATTAAATACAGAACATGGTATCAGGAAATAGAATTGCTAGAACAATTAAAAATACCCAGGTATTATTTTAACCCGAGTAATGTACAGGACAATGTTCAGCTTTACTTTTTCAACATTTTTTCTGACGCTTCTTTAAAATCGTACGGAGCGGTAACCTACTTCTGGTTTAAACCATTGAAAGTTATTTTTAAGACTTGTTTTATTATGTCTAAGGCCCGAGTGGCCCCGCTGAAAAAAGTAACTTTTCCCAGACTCGAACTTTTAGGTGCCCTAATAGCTGCTAGGATAGCTAATCATCTTAAACGTTTATTCACTAACCTAGAAAAAATAGTACTGTGGACAGACTCTACCATAGTATTGTATTGTATCCAAGGAGCGGCATCCAAATGGAAGCCTTTTGTTGCAAATAGAGTAACAGAAATTCAGGGGATGAGCGACCCTAGTTCTTGAAAGCATGTAATTAGCAGGGATAATCCTGCAGATATGCTTACTAGGGGGCTATCAACAAAAGAGTTAACGGATTCTAACCTGTGGTGGTGTGACCCTGAATGGCTTAGTAAAATTGAAAAATTTTGGCCTAAGGTTAATAAGTTACAGGAAAAATCAGTCAACCCTGAAATAGAAGTTGAATCTAGAAGTAAAATTATTGATAATGAGAATTTAATTGATATAAACAAATTCAGTAAACCGAGAAAATTATTGTGTGTAACTGGTTATGTATTACGTTTTATCAAATTACTAAAGAAAAAACTTAAGACAATTTGTACACTTTCGTCAGAGGAAATCCGAGAAGCGGAACTTTTCTGGATAAAAAATTGTCAAAATGAAATTTTCGCAAAAGAAATTGTATGCCTGAAAAACTCTAAACCACTTCTTAGAGAATCAAAATTACTTTGCTTGAACCCTTATCTCGATTCAGAAGAAGTTTCGCGAGTCTCTGGACGACTCGGTAAGACTAATTTATCGATGGATGAAAAACATCCAATAATACTTCCCCCCAACACTAAATTTGCAGAATTAATAATATGGGATGCTCATTATAGAGTTTTCCACGCTGCTGTTGCCCATACGCTTGTGCACATTAGAGAAAGATTCTGGCTTATAAAGGCCAGACAAACCGTAAAATATTTACTAAAACAATGCATTATATGCAAGAGATTTTCGGCAACTACAGGAGACTAAACGATAGCTCCGTTGCCAGCTGATCGGATAGAACAGGCAAATCCATTCAGTGTGTGATTTTGCAGGACCTTTGTACGTAAAAGACGGTGACAACAAACAGTGCATCTTGTTGATTACATGTGCAGTAACGAGGAATATCCACCTGGAAATTGCCGACAACCTGAACAGTGTAACATTTTTACTAGGCTTCCGTAGGTTCATTGGACGGCGAGAATTACCATCTGTTATATATTCTGACAATGCAAAGACTTTCAAACGCGCAGAAAAGGACTTTAAAAAACTTTGGTCCATTATGACTCATCCAGATGTACAAGAATTTTTTCTTCCCGTTATATTAAGTGGACGAATTACTTATCGAACGAGCAGCATGGTGTGGAGGAGATTTTATGAGCGGATGGTAAGGACCATTAAAACTGCATTAAGAAAAACCATTGGGAGATCATCTCCTGACAGTTGTTGAATTGAACACCGTACTAACTGAAATTGAAGGCATTGTCAATTCTCGACCTTTAACTACGCCTCACCAGAAAGTCCAGACCCCCTACCATTAACGGCTGTTCATTTTTAATAGGGAGAAGAATATCTTCTCTGCCTCCAGTTCGGCTTCACCTTCACTCGAATTTCTCTTCGAGGAAAGAATTAATTAGATCTTATAACTATCGTGAAAAATTGATGCGCTTGTTTTGGTCTAGATGGAATACCTATTAAATTTGAGGTCATCACACCTAAGTTTGAACAAAACTGATTCTCCTCAATTTAAAATAAATTATATAGTATTGATAAAAGATGATAAATTACCCAGACATTTCTGGAGTCTAGGTAAAATTATTGAATTATTTCCTGGAAGAGACGACGAGGGGAGGGTCTGTAAGGTAAAAACTGAGAAATCTATTCTCGGACGTCCAGTGCAACTGCTGTATAACATGGAACTTGGAATTAGTTAAGACTTTAAATGATTCACATGTACTAATCTTGTTTTTTTTTTTTTTCTTATTTTAGTTGAAGTTTAATTGAAAAGTGTTTATTCCTTGAAGTATGTATGGCCAGTGTTACGAATTGCACCTGCGTGCGTGAGGTGGAAAGCTAAAAATAGCCGATCCATACCACGTGACTCGGTACGTGTGGCGAATGAGCCCGCGAAAACTGTTAGTGATGCTAGAATTCTTGAAAAGTAAACAACTTAAATTGTTCTCGGTCGAGGAAATAAAATATCGTTTCCTCGGAATAGATGTTATGTGAATTTATATATTAATTTGTGTGCTTTATGTTGTAACGTGGTGCTGTAAAAATAAAACAAGAAAAAAGAAAAGAAGTTCGTTATCGATTTATCGATTAGATAACAGCATTTAGAATTTTAAGCACTTTAATTAGAATATCTCCCGATACAGTAATTTTACATGAGTATTTTTACAAGAATTTTGATTACTTACGAATACTTTCGGTGCATAAAATTACTTCGAATATTTCACAGATAACTTGGATGCCTCATTATGTGCTTGAATGATTATATTATTCTATTTGGATTTTTTCCTCTTAACGGAAATTACGATGCGCGAAGTTTTTCTCAGTTTCTTTTATGTTTATAAGTCCCTTTTTTGATATGTTGAGAATTCTTATTAGATAGATTTCATAAGCAAAACTTCGTTAATATACAATCTTCTGGTTTAGACGAACAACGGGTCCGGCCTGAATTATACTCCCTATCTAAAATGTTAGAAATTTTAAATTTTGTTTAAATCCGCCTAATAAATGACTTATTTTACTATTTTTAAACCACTGCACCTAAATTTGTCTTTTTCAATCAAGAATAAACGTTTTCCACTAATCCTTAATTTTATTTTTAACGGCATATTTGAAATTTCTTTGAAATTTAAAAATCCTTTCTTTGAAATTTAAAAATAATTTTTATCCACAAATACTTCATAATGTTCAAACTGATTACCGGACTTTGTCAAGAACTCTAATAAAAAATTGGCATACTTTAAAATACAAAACCTACAATTAAAAGATAAACATAAAATTCTTGTATGAACTTTGTTTTTCTCTCCTGATTTTAATAGCATTAAATGTTGCCTTTAACTGATGATTACATTTTCATGCATATTCCATTCCATATATTTGTATGGTTGTGAAGAATTCAGAAATGTACTGTAGCGTAAAGGCAGAATTGATTACTGAAAATGTTATTCTTGATTTGAAAATAAAACAGGTATAATTAAAAGATAAAATCAAATATTCAAGTAAGTGGAAGTGAACTGCATTTCGATTAGTGAAACGGTGCGCACTGTCATATCTGCATTCCAAATTATGGAGCAACTAGCTCAGTGTTGCTTGGATGTATTTAAAAAAATCTAGTCAAATTGTTAAAAACAGACTAATTTAATTAGAATTAATCGCATAAATACTTTGGGATTCGCGACTAGTTTGCATTGAGTGGATCTCTCAATACGCTTCCGTTGTCTTTAAAAGTTAATTAAAAACCTATCTGGAAAAACGCGGCACAGACCAAGGCGGCGTTGAAACTTTGCGACCGCCTTTCGAAGCGCGCTTAGAACAATGCCAAGTTTAAACTTTGAACAATGGTTTCGTTTTAGGCACACTGTAAAAAGAAAAGCTACTACGCTGAATTACTATTATTACTACACTGAATTTAGTTTTATGAAATGCCAAATGAAGTTTAAATAGGCACTACTTTTACTGTCAGTACCGAATTAAGTTCAAGATAAGATTAAAAGGATTAGGATAAGATTTAAAAAAGTGTTATTCAGAATAGCAATATTTGACATTATTTGGGCTTCATATCTCTTTGAACTTTTATTGTATACCCTATTGTATATTGTATACATACTTTTCTAGTATATACAGCTAGACCCAACCCTACGTTGTACAGTTTTTTACAAAGTCTTATTATTCTTTTAGTACGATTTTTTCAATAATACTGTTAATAATTCATGTATTTATTGTACAGAGTCCTCTGAGCGCGAGTAATACTCGCACTTGATCATTTATTCTATATCTAAATTCACAGTAGTTATATTATTGGGAAAAATGTGAATGTTTGTCTTCAAGTGGAAAAAATGTTCCAAATATGTATCCAAAAATAAAAAGGAATTCTTTGAATATTGCAACTGCAAAGGTAAGATCTTTTATAGTAAAAGAAAATCTTCCACATTAAAAGACTGTTGCTAAATCGTTAAAATGCTCATTGTGAACTGTTAGCAAAATCAATAACTCTGATTTGAATTTTAAAATGGCCAAAAAACACAATGTTCATCGTCCTTCTCCACGACATAATGCCGAACGTAGAACACGATGCAGATTTTTTTTTTTTTTTTTAAACCATTTATCCGGGGAAAATTGTTGTTACAATAGATGTAACTTCGGTCTATTTAAATGGTTGTAATAAAAAATATCCATGTTATTATCATCAACAAGTGGGTAAGTGTGATTACAGATCGGACAGAGGGTTTCGTTTAATATTCCTATCAAAACACTTTATCCTTTTGAAAAATCTCTTAGTTCCATATTTCAAAACCAGGGGGCGCACTTGATTCTAAACAAACCTGTATCCGAACGAAAATCCGTTTTACATACTATCCGTAGATATATTAGTCGAGGGGATTGGGCCCATAGCACCCGAGATAAGTAGGCGCACCTGGCGGGAAAAATGGAACTAAAATATGTAAGGCTATGGTGCATAATATGAAAGAATGGTCAAAGGGGTGTCGGCAAAAGTTGGAAAATTTCTCTCTAGGTTAAAAGGGCGCAGGTTAGAAAAATTGCTTAAAATACACAAGTTAGAGCCCAGAGGGGTAAATAATAAAAGACTTTTTGAAAATTTTATGATTTGTCGTGTGGTCTGAGGCATTCAGCTATACGTATGCAAAATTTCATGTCACCAACTTAATTAGGGGCTCTCTTAGACAGAATTGCTTCAAATATATATGTGGTAGCTCAAAGGGTTAAACGTAAGACTTTTTCAAGATTTCGTGATTTGTCGCCTGGCCTCAGGTGTTCTGCAATAAGTATGCAAAATTTCAAATCTCCAATTTAATTAGGGGCTCAGTTAGAAAGAATGGCTTAAAATACACAAGCTGGAGTTGAAAGGGTTAAACATAAAACTTTTTCAAAATTTATTATTTGACGTGAGATCTGAGTTGTTGAGCTATAAGTATGCAAAATTTCAACCTAAATAGGAGCTCACTTAGAAAGAATTGTTTAAAATGCACATGTTAAAGCACAAAGGGTTAAATGTACGACTTTTTCAAAAAATTTATGATTTGTCGTTTGATGTGAGGTGTTCAGCTATAAGTATGCAAAATTTCACATCTCCAAACTAATTAGGAAGCTCACTTAGAAAGAATTGTTTAAAATACACATGCGCGACACCAAAGGGTTAAATGTACGACTTTTCCAAAATTTTATGATTTGTCGTATGATGTGAGGTGTTCAGCTATAAGTACCCAAAATTTCATGTCTCCAACATAATTAGGGGCTCACATAGAAATAATTGTTTAAAATACACGTGTGGGACCCCAAAGGGTTAAATGCACAACTTTTTGAAAATTTTATGATTTGTCGTTGGATGTGAGGTGTTCAGATAGTATGCAAAATTTCACACCTCCATCCTAATTAGGGGCTCACTTAGAAAGAATTGTTTAAAATACATATGTGGGACCCCAAAGGGTTAAAATACGACATTTTCAAAATTTTATGATTTGTCGTTTGATGTGAGGTGTTCAGTTATAAGTATGCAAAATTTCACGCCTCCAAACTAATTAGGAGCTCACATAGAAATAATTGTTTAAAATACACATGCGAAAGCCCAAAGGGTTAAATGTACGATTTTTTTCAAAATTTTATGATTTGTCGTTTGATGTGAGGTGTTCAGCTATAAGTATGCAAATTTTCACCTCTCCAAACTAATTAGGAGCTCACATAGAAATAATTGTTTAAAATACACATGCGAAAGCCCAAAGGGTTAAATGTACGACTTTTTTCAAAATTTTATGATTTGTCGTTTGATGTGAGGTGTTCAGCTATAAGTATGCAAATTTTCACGTCTCCAAACTAATTAGGAGCTCACATAGAAATAATTGTTTAAAATACACATGCGAAAGCCCAAAGGGTTAAATGTACGACTTTTTTCAAAATTTTATGATTTGTCGTTTGATGTGAGGTGTTCAGCTATAAGTATGCAAATTTTCACCTCTCCAAACTAATTAGGAGCTCACTTAGAAATAATTGTTTAAAATACACATGCGGGAGCCCAAAGGGTTAAACGTACGACTTTTTCAAAGTTTTATCATTTGTCGTATGATGTGAGGTGCTCAGCTATAAGTACCCAAAATTTCATGTCTCCAACATGTATAGTTTCTGAGAGCGGGCTCTGTGACGGACAGACAGACAGACAGAGGAGCGAGACGAATAGGGTTTTGTCAGATGAACGAAACCCTAAAAAGGAGAGAAAATCTTAAAAAATGGTTCAATGTATCTAAAGAAAAATTTAGTAAGAATTTATGATTGTTGCTGGCTTTGCATATAATGGCAAATTAAAAATAAAAAGGGTGGAAAAAGACGTTAAGGGGGCACAGGACCTTTGAGTTTGTCGAAACAATAAAAACTATCGTCTTTTTCAAAGTGCCAAAACACAAACAATATGCAATTAAGATCTTTCTTTTCTATTTCTGCTTAAAGTATATATCCCTAAGTACATTATCCAGAAAAATAAATTTTGTATGTACAAAATTTATATTTAAATTTTAAATTTAGAAACTCATCTCACTAATGCGTAATTAAGTGCTGCGCACATGGATAAAACTCTAAATTATACATATAGAAAACAATTTTCAAACAAAATAGAATCATAATACACGTACATCTAACTTAAAACCAAAATACACGCAAAAATATATGTTTAGCATTTAATTTTAGCACAAATAAAAAGAAAGTTCAAAAATTTCGAAATTTTTTTCAAGTTTTTCAAGTTTAAAAAAGTAAATAACCAAAATATGTCAATTTTTTTGGTTTTAGCATGTAGACTATAAAGAAACGCATATTTGGATAATCTTTTTTAAGCTGTATCTTACATAGTTTAAAACTAAAACTGCGCGCAAACTCCAAATTTACTAATCTCAGAAAACGCTTTTTAAAGTTTCAATATCTACTGACATTCAATTATACTCACCATCTGTAAGTCATTATAACTCAAGAAATAATGCAAATTTTTGAATGGGTTTTTTTTTTTTTTTTTTTGCATATTGTTGAGAAATTTGAAAGCATTTAGAATAAAACAAAATAGAAAAACTGATTTTTTGAAAGTTTAAAGGTCCTGTGCCCCCTTAAGTTCAACTCCATATCACATACTATCAGAAACATATTTTACTCCCAATCTTCAAACATGATCCATCTCTCAGACATGAACAGCCATCTCTTTACTCCCAGTGCATTCTATCTCTTGAACTGTATCAAGATAAAGCAAGCAGCCACATATTACAGTGCACTGTTAATTTCCTGGAAAAAATGGAACGAGAAACGTCTATCTGCGCTATACCCTTCACTGATATACTTGCTAAATCTCTGATGTGTCACCCATGGGTTTTTAAAAGCTTTTGAACGCTTAAGAAAAGCGTTATCCAAACATCCACTTACAACCCTGCATGGACTTTGGAAATTTTTTCAACAATAATAGGCCAAAATACCTCTTCTAAAACTACCAAAAACATTATTGTCATGATAGCCACGGTGTAGAAAGGCAGTTCAGAATATAGCTTACCAAACTGAACATTTAAAAAACATATTTTATGCAAAATAGTTTTGTAAGTACCATGAAAATCATCTAAAAAAAGTGCCAACACCCTCTGTGTTATACCAAACTGGCGTCTGCAAAGACGCCTCTGTAGCCAGGAAAATATTACCATATCTTACAAATACAAGGAAAGCAATAGAGTGTTAAATATGTTGATAAGAAAATAATGAAGCTTTTGCATTGTATAAAAATAATATTTATTATAAAATTATACATACGAAAACATAACACAAAATTAGAATCCTTACCCAGAGTTAACTTTGGCACTAGAATTTAACAAGAAAAAATAATTTTTATTTATCTTTTTTTAAACATCTTAACTGCTTGGTCTTAAACTGTTAACAGTATTATAAATACAAATTTTGTGTGACATGTTATCCATTTTTGTTAAAACTTTATAGAAAACATTCTTTTGTTACAGAATGTAAAAAATAATAATAATACCATGAGGTGGCATGAATGTGTTGGTGTCGCAGCGTCCTATATTTTTTATATATTTGCTACCACTATTTCCCAAATCTAAACATAGTAGATTTCTAACATGTGCAATATTAAAGTATCATGAAGAATATAGGTTGAAAATAGTATGGCGAATATGTAAAAGGCGCTGCGACCCCTACATGACCCTTTTTCACCATTTTTTTTTTTTTTTTTAACAAATGCAATTAATAAGAAATGCTTAAAACAAACATAAAATTCTTAGTTTTTACAAAATATACATGAAACCAGCTTCAAACAAGTTTTAACACGTATGAGAAGCAAAAACACAAAAGTCTCACAATTTATTACCTTCATGCTTGACAGTATCATGAATGAGACATAATTAAAAATTAAAACTAAATTTAAGCTTTGTTTTTACATAGGCATACTTTTCTGTTCCATCCCTAACCTTAATGTACAGTCGTGGAAAAAAAAAAAGTAAACACCCCCTACTAACTCCTCAACAAATTATCGTAGAAGAAAGTTACTGGTACCGAACGATGGGAAATAAAGTCTACTTTTAAATGATGTATAGAAAATTTGCTTAGGGGGCCATCTACATATTAAAACGAATCCAAACTTCCTTTTTTTCAATGACAATACCCAATTTTAACGAAATATTTCAAATCTTCGGTTCAAACTATGCCTAGACACCGAATTTCAAGTCATTTGAATGATAAGTTTTTGAATTATAAACATTCAAAATTCAGTGCTTCTAATGTTAAATTACATTTTCATATTTTTATTTACATCTCCAGAAATTATGCTCCTAATGTGTTAATATTTTTGTGTAGCAATAATACTAATATACCCAAACATAAATACGCTGAAATTGCAATTTTTATAACTTTATGATATGAATTATGATTTATGTAATTAATACTCGAAAAAATATGAATTGCAACCGGCAATTTTTTTGATGGATTCAGATTTATTAAGTCCTGCTTTATGGAAATCCAAAATTTCACATTTTTCTTCCAAGTAGTTTTCAAATTAGGCTTAAAAAACGGCAAAATGATGGTTTAAGGGGCCGTCTATAATAAGAGCGACTAGATATTAATTTGGATACAGCCCTTAAAATACGCTCATTTTAAAGTAATTAATTTCTCAGAAACTTATGGTACGAATTGCATAAAAAACTTGTTTTTAGGCTAATTGAAGGGTATAGAATTCATTTATGCTGTCAGAATTGTGTACTGCTATTAAAAAAAAAAACAAAGTTACGGTTCGTTTTAATATGTAGATGGCCCCCTATGCAAATTTTATCTATATCATTTAAAAGTAGACTTTATTTCCAATCGTTCGGTACCAGTAACTTTCTTCTACGATAATTTGTTGAGGAGTTAGTAGGGGGTGTTTACTTTTTTTTTCCACGACTACGTTATGATAAAATCGAAATAAAAAGTATTGATACGACTTTCTATTTATCTAACTTAACCTTTTAGTTTTAAAAGTGAAATATGTCGGATACATACATTACTAGCAGCTGTTTTTCTAAATTGACTTTTCAGCACAACATTTTGAATCTATGTATTAAGAATAATTTTGAGCCTTAAAAAATTTATGTGCCATCTATTCTCATCATTCTAGCAGCTATTTCTTTTCTGTTTTGCAGAAAAAGGTTGCACTTGGCTACATCTAGTGGCTTAATTTAACCCTTCATGAACTGAATTATGAATTCATGAAAATTTTATCTTCTAAAGCATTTTTCGCGAATTTTTGAAACTACATTAGAAGATTTACATAATCATTTAAAAATTTTATAAGGATTGAAGGATTTAGAAAGATTAATTAAATTTGAATTTATAGGGGTGTTGTGCACTATTTATAACCCCCACTCAAATATTTTATTTTAAATATTTTTCTAAGTATTTTGTAGAATTAGGAAATGTACAAATATAATATTCTTACAATAGAAATATTTCCGAATGGAAAAATTCCCCCTCCCCCTCCCAGCGCCAAAAAAGCTGAAAAGATGCAAAGGCAAAGGAAATCATCCTTTTAAAAATACTTTTGTTTTGTGTAACCCATAATGCTTTTGGAACAAGATAAAGTAATGATTCTATAACTCCTTCTAAACTGTATTACTACTAATTGATGTATTAAATGAATTTTATAACAAGTTATTTTAATGGTACTTATAAGTACCGTCAGTAGATAAAGGGTTAATACTGAAAGAGTTGATACTTCAGGATCTCTGGTTAACGTCCCATTCATAAACTGTCTCATTCATGCCACTTCACCCATACTCTAATTTTCTCATCCATTTTGCAGTATATAATATCAAATGTATTCCAACTGAAATGTTTAAATTGTTCAATCTGAAATCATAAAATGAAGTGATGATATATTTAATAAACATACTTGTCTTTCTGTAAGATTAACTATTTACCATTTTTAAAGAGACAATAATGAGTTAAACTTAAGGAAATTAATGTATGTACTGATCTAGGCACTTCAACTCGATTAGTATTAAGACAAGCACTAACAAGAGCAAAATTATTATAAAAATACATCAGTCTTTTGCACAGAAGAGTGGAAAAATAACAAAAAAAGAATTCCACTTCTTAGCAGTTTCTTAGCAGGTGCAAATTCAGAGTTATTCTTTAAATAGTAGGTAGAAAAACGCCTTTACTCATTTTGTTGAGAGAAAAACAGACTTTCTAGAAACAACGTTAGCTACAGGGTGAGGCCCGAAATGTCATATGCTGAAAATGCCTAATGCAGGGTTAGTACACCTCAGAAGATTCAGGTTAATATTACGGGTTTGGATACCAAAAATTTCGTAAAGTAATGATCGTCCTATTTAAACTCGAAATTGGTTTAATTAATCCTTTGGATTCCGGAGTCTCATACACAAATTTTATTCTGTCGGCACCACTTTTTTAAAAGAAGTTTCCTTCAAGTACACAATTTCAAAAATGATCTGATTAAATAAGGCAAATTTTATTTTCCTTTGTTACTGGTGCCAAAAACAAGTTTTGCAAAGAAAGATAATGTTGCCGCAGCGGCGACAACGGAGTGCAAAGTGTTAATTAAGACAAATATTACTTTTCGAGAAATTTGGAATTCTTCCCCTGAGACGTGCGAACTGCGAACCCTGCAAAAAAAAAAAAAAAAAAAAAAAAAAAAAAATGTGTAAGTTTAGAGAAATTAAACTTGATGACGAGCTGCTTTAGTTCATACGTATAGTAAGTACACCGTAAAAAATCTGCAACAAACTGTATAGTTATTTAAAAGTTTTTTATAGAATACAGCCGTAATTTATTTCTATTCTGATCTCAATGAGAAATTTCAGGTTATAGTCAAACAACCGTTTTCTATAAAAATGGTCGAATGACTGGTCAGTTTGCAGCAGATTTTTAACAGTGTAGGGGTCAAACTCGCTTTTAGATAGTTTTCGTGTCGGTTCAATGTAGCCACCTCAGCGTTTGGATGTCAATTTCTGTAACTTCTACCTCCAGTGAGTTCACTGTTAAAATTTTGCAGCAAACTGTACAGTCATTCGACCGTTTAGAAAACGGTTACAAAAGCATAATTTAACCACATATTATGGTCAAAATAGAATTATATTGTGGTTAAGTAACCGTTTTTTCAAAAAAGGTCGAATGACGACAGTTTGTTGCAAATTTTTAAGTGTGTAAGGGAGAAATTTTATTTTAGTAGAAACAAGAAAATAAATTTGCAGCTACAAGCATCCTACATGACTTTTTTTCTAGAAAAGTGTTTCTTAAAGTGTGTGTGTGTGGGGGGGGGGGGGGGAGGCGACGCGAAGGTTAGAAACACAGGCAGCTTTGATAGCTTTAGTCGTTTAACAACCTACTAAATTTTATCTTGCCTATTTTCCGTCATTTATTTTTCAGCGCCCTGGGCGGTCGCTGGGTCCCCCCCCCCTTTTTTTAAAAAAAGCTGGCCCTGCTAGAGAGCAGGCCACAAATCTATTCTAAAGCCAAAATACGGAGAGGTGCAAATAAATGAGATAGTAAAAAACTGTTATTGACAGTTTTAAAAGCAAAATATTCAAGATGATTTACGACTCCAAATCAGTCAGTAACACTAAATAATCAATACTAATATGCAAATGTAAAAAAAAAGTGCATTAATCACATTAAAACATTTGATACCTTTAAAACGAACATTAAATATAAAATATATTTTATATTTTTATTTGTATACATTTGTTGTATTTTTTTTGTTTCATTTTTCTTTTCAGGAGTCATAACAAAATAAAATGAAATAAAGTTCAAGGGTACGTGGCGCATGAAAGTTTGAGAACCATTACTCTGTAGAGAGTTAAATAGTGACATATGTCATAAAGTGGTTAAAAACGTGGAGGTTCGTCACCAAGTAATGGAGCTCCTAGAAGGTGCTTAGAAATACATCTCGGTGATAGCTAATCATGCATAATTTAGTGAATGTTTTAAAACATTGTTAACAGTAATTTAATATGAAATCTGGGTTTTAAAACAATAGAGAACCCCGCCTTCTTGTTTAGTATATATGTTGTCTATATACGTTTTTCAAAATTGTGCATCAGAAAATGTCTTAGAATTTATAGATTTTGCATAAAATTTCTTACAGTCTAACAAAATATTCCGAGTTGTATTATACAAATTAATACTATTTCTGATAAAGGACTGCCAATATTTTGTAGAAAAATAATATTTAGGTGGAACGGAGGAATCAAGATTCGTCTTTAACCAATGGCATTTGGTTGCATAAATGCGAGTACTGAAAGACCTATCAGTAATGTGTTAATACCGACATATATGGGGTATTTTCCATACTATATAAGCTATATATGTTTTATAAGTTATTTTCAGCACATAACATTTCTGCGTCACCCTGCATCTGCAATAAGTCTCAAAAAGGCATCTTAACTTAAGGCTACTTCAATCACAGTTAGCTGTCAGCTAAACACTCTGTCGCGGATTCAGAACCAATGCAGTCTCTTATTGAATCACAACTTAGGTCAGCATGCTGTACTGACTGGCCTATGGCAATTTTCCTGTTTCAATCTAGGGTATGGAACCCTCTAACAAATTGCAAAAGGTTTGTAAAGATTTTTTTATAAAATAAAGCCTTTTGCGCCAAAAATAATCGGCAAAGATCAAATCATCCATTCGCTTCTACAGTATAATTATCGAAGCGTTAAATTAGGATTGGCATTTCGGATACCACACTGGCAGAGGTATTTTAGAAGGTGATTTGCCTATATTATTTTCAGTAGGCGATTTTCTCATATGTGAAAGACCCGATTTGGAATCAAGCTCTTCTTTTAAAGTACTGGGTAGGGAAGAATAATTGGCTCGCCCGAAATCATCAAAATCGTCCATTTTGGTTTTGGCTTGGAATTCTTCAATAAGTTGTTCGATTTTCATTAGGAAGTTCTTATCGGTACAAAGGTCACTGTGTTGTTTCAGTTTTTCTATCACAGGTAATTGAGAGTTTTCATCGGACGCTGGAGCAGAGTTCTTTCGTGTAACAAGCATTTTGCTGTTTTGCTGTCTTTCGGGAGACCAAAACATACGCCTCATAGGTGTGCCATTCTGAATGGCTTGACTGTTTGGCATTGGTGTGTTTCTTTTGATGGGAGGTTTTGGAGGCGACAATCTCATTCTGTTATCGGATCTCATATTTATTCTTGGTGATGAATGTCTTTTGGGATCGTTTCTCCTGAAGCCGTTTTCGACTGTGAATTTTTTAGCACTGATAGGTGATGAACCTCTGGAATGAAATACGGTGGTTTTAGGTGGGTCAACTCCTGGAATCTCCTCTTGGAACACATCTTCAGAACTTTGTGATCGATGGTCAGTCCAGTTTTGTTGGGGTTGCACACGGGGAGATACTTTTCCAACCTGAAAAAATATTTTGGTGTGAGAATTTAAAATATACCAGATAATTATGTAAGATATTTAAAATCAGGTAAGGAAAACTACATGATAACACCCTTCTTATAGAAAAAAAATGATACATGTAACAATTAAAGTTTTTTTACAAGGCAGAAAAAAAGAATTGGACACATCCTCGTCTACGAGCGATAATTGCAAAAAGTAAATTTTCAGTTGTGCTGTACGTTTTCTATCATGACTAAATTTTAGTAGGTTATAGGACGCGTATAATTTCTCTATATGATATATAGGGCTCCCCAAAAACATTCGAATTAATTAACTTCTATCGACAGAATTACTAAAAGTGCTTTTTCTGCTCTGTTACGCGTTTTATAGCTGAGCTAAATATTACTATATACAATGTAGTGTAACGTAAATAAATTCATATACAGGGCTGCACAAAAGGATATGTATGCATTGCCATGTATGTATGGTAATTCGAGGAAAAACGTTAACAGATGTGTTATGCGTTTCCCAAATGAATTAAATTTTAGTGCACTATGTAGCATGCATGGAAATCTGTAAATCATGCATAGGGTTGCAGATGAATACATTATCGTCTATAAACGGTAACTGATCAAAATGAGTTTTAAATTATGTTACATTTTTTTCTAAATTGTTTAATTAGATATTCTATTTCATCGCATATAAAAAAAGGAGTTTTCTAACAATATTCTGACAGTTCTGGAAAGTATTTCATAGCCTATGCCTGATGCATGATTTTCTTTGTTTTTTAATTGAGAAACGAATAAAATTAATGTAATAATTTGTATTTTAACACTAGAACGCCCGGAAGGAGTCGATCCGATTCCGACCCTATGATTAAATGTCAACTGGAACCAGAAATTCTTTCATAAAATAAGTTAAATTTAAACCACGTAGATTTACGTTAAATAAAACAATCAAATAATTTTAAATAAAAATTCTGGTGTCAAATATTTTTTATGAAACTTAAGTAAAATTTCCCGGCGTTCTAGTGTTAATGCGTTGCAATTAAATGTGTTGAGCATACATTTTTCTTTTATGTAATAGTTATAGAAGTGGAAACGTTTATTGTGCTGCACTTGCACAGTTCGAATCGGGCAGCTAGCATTCATAGATCATTTAGAACGAGACAGCATATGACAATAATTTTACCTATATTAGTAGTAGTCAAGCATCAAGTCACAAGCAATTGCGAAGCACAACTGATTATCCAATGGCCTAAAAGCAATACGCTAGGCAACGTATTATCGCCAAGTCTGTTTTTTGCTTTACAAATACACACAAGGCGGTAATATGAGGTCCAGCAGCTGATCGCTGATGTTATGCCGAAGAATTATGCCCACATGCGCCGGCCGCCTAGATGTGTACAAGCATCACCAATGGAAAAAATAAATTGGTATTTATTTATTCCAATCTGGGATTTTTATTATGCACAGGGGCATTAAGAATGGAGGTATGAATATTTCAATACATACTGTTTTTAGTGCCATGTTAAAATTTCAACATAATCTTCAGTTATAGATACGTTTATCCTACTGCTTCCTTATTTGTCACAGCATGAATGTCTACCTACAGTATAGTGAATGTTGTACAGTCATGGGGAAAAAAAAGTAAACACCCCCTACTAACTCCTCAATAAATTATAGTAGAAGAAAGTTATTGGTACCACACGATTGGTAATAAAGTCTTCTTTTAAATGATGTATATAAAACATGATTGGGGGGGGGGGGGGTGTCATCTACATATTAAAACGAACCATAAATGCATAAATGAACTCTACACTCTTCAATTAGTCTAAAAACAAATTTTTATGCAATTCGTACGATAAGTTTCCGAGAAATTAATTATTTTAAAACGAGCCCATTTTAGGGGCTGTATCCAAATTGAAGTTCGGTACTTGATTGTTGACCGAGAGAGTCACCGTCTTGATCAAGACATCTAAAGCGCCTGTGAAGCAGTCGTTGAAAACTGTTAGATTACAGGATAGCATAAGAAATTTCAAAATATATAGTCACTTCTATCATAGACGGCCCCTTAAACCATCATTTCGCCGTTTTTTAAGCATTATTTGAAAACTACTTGGAAGAAAAATGTAAAATTTTGGATTACCCTAAAGTAGGACTTAATAAATCTAAATCCATCAAAAAAATTGTAGATTGCAATTCATAATTTTTTCGAGTATTAATTTCATAAATAATAATTTATATCATAAAATTATAGAAATTGCAAATTCAACGTATTTATGTTTGGGTATTTTAGTATTATTGCTACACAAAAAATTAGCACATTAGGAGTATAATTTCAGGAGATATTAATAAAAATGTGAAAATGTAATTTAACATTAGAAGTTCTACATTTTGAATACTTATCATTCAAAAACTTATCATTCAAATGACTTGAAATTCGGTGTCTAGGCATAGTTTGAACCGAAGATTTGAAACATCTTGTTAAAATTGGGTATTGCCATTGAAAAAAAAATGAAGTTTGGGTTCGTTTTAATATGTAGATGGCCCCTAAGCCAATTTTATATACATCATTTAAAAGTAGACTTTATTTCCAATCGTTCGGTACCAGTAACTTTCTTCTATGATAATTTGTTAAGAAGTTAGTAGGGGGTGTTTACTTTTTTTTTTCCACGACTGTACAATGTACATTAATATTTATCTCACGGCTAACTCCTTCGTTCCCAGTGTATTCATTGGTGAATCCATGCTGCATACGGTTATTCCATCTGGGAGCGAAAGGATTAATCGTCTTTATTTTTACAAACGCAACGCTACCTTCCAAAGCATAGCTGCCAGGATTCCGATATTTATTTTCAACTCATGTAATCATAATTTAAGCCAGAAAAAATATTTAATGAAATGTGCCTTGTTTCTATATAGTTATTAATTAACTTCTTTTCCTTTATAATGTTTCTGGTTTTATTAGATTTGAAAAAAAAAAAAAAAATACTAACCGAAAGTTTACTGCTATGCCAAAGGATCCCTTCCGTTACATCAATGTCTCGTGTGAGGATAATGGCTTTAAGGCTCCTGTCCCTGCCGGAGAAGGCACTCACGAGCTAATGCTAATCCTATGGGGAGGGATTTGTCTAATATCTCGTTTGCATTTCGACATTTTCAAATGATTTTTTTTTTTTTGCATTGGGTAGCCTAGGTCCGTCTCTATATCACACCTTTTTTACTTTTTCGATTTTGGTTGCAGATATTTCTTAGAATGACACTTTCATTTTCAGAACCGGTTTTGAAAGTGAAAGTAACTTTATAAAAAATACCTGCGACTAAAATCTAAAAAGTAAAAAAGGTGCGATGTAGAGACGGACCTCGGCTATCCAATGCAAAAGAAAAAATAAAAATAAATAAAAAATGTTGAAATGCAAACAAGATATTAGATTCCTCCCAATAGGATTAGCATTAGCTCGTGCGTGTCTTCGCCGGCCAGGACAAGAGCCTTAAGCGGACTCGGTACCCTTCATTTGGCGAAAAATGTCAAAAATATGGATTTTCCAATTTTTTGCTTAAATTATACTTTATTATCTACCCTATATATTCTGATGAAATTTCGTAAAGATCCGAGTATTATAAATACAGTTAAAAGCAATTTTATTACATCGCCGTCCCTTCAAATGCCACACCCACTTCACTTTAAAAGTGTTTTTTCTTAGTTTGTGTTTTTTCGTCGAATTAACATGTTCAAAGTGATAAAACTTTTATGTATATATTTAAATGGACTTTTTTTTTTTTTTTTTTTGGTTGTTCTTTATGGTCTGTTTGATAAAACTAAGTATCGGATATACAATAAAGTAAAAAGTTTTTTTTTTACACATAAAAATGTAAAATAAATTAAGCTTTTATTGTAATTTTACACGTACATTTTTTTTTTTTTTTTTTTTTTTTTTTTTTTTTTTGCCCAAACTAATTAACTTATGGCAAAACCGATACTTAAAATTATACAGCACACTTCTAACCAGGAAACTACACCTTAGTGTAAAAAGGAAAAAAATCTAACTAAGCAGCAATGAAAAGAGTATATTGAAACACATTTACTAACGCATAAATTATTTGCCCTCGTGTCCGCGTTACCCAGATATACAGGGTTAGCACAAATGAATGACCGGATTTTGAAAATTTTTATTTTCAAAACTATTACACATATTATAATTAAATTTAAAAAATCAAAAAACCCGACTGCGTAAAAAGCGAACTAATTAATTATTTCTCATCAATGTGAAACTATCTCTTTTTTCAATTCCTACTATTAGCTCACACTCTCGCTATATACAGGGTGCAAAATGTTATCTATTGCCGACCTTTAATTTCTCAACCGTTGGCCGTAGACATATAGTTCCAATTACAAAAACGTTTCAAATGAGGTAAATATTGATGTTGTGGCATTATTTAAACTAAAAAATCAATTTAATAAAAATTACGAAATTTAGCTTTTTATACGGTCCCCCAGTCCCTATAGTTATATTTAGTAAAAGTTTTCACATATCATAACAGATATAACACAGAAAGTTTGACATCTGTACTGCAAAAAATGACATAGTTATTAAATTTCAAAATTTGAGATGATTTTGTCTTTCATTGAGGGATCAGTTAAAAGATGAATTGAAGTAATTCGAGATCAAAGTCAGGGTGCAATGTCCTTTTTACAGCGAAACCACCTTTAGCCGGTATCACCAAAGAGGGTTATTTCATCTAAAAACTTTTATGGGTCGAACAACATTTAAACGTCAAAGTAGGTAGAATCGACACCGGAAAATAAAACACTTACTAAGGACTAGATAAATGGCAGCAGAATTGCACTCTGATTTTGATCTCGATTTACTTTAATTCATCTTTTAACTGATCCCTCAATGAAAGACAAAATCATGTGCAAAAATCTCATACTTTGAAATTTAATAACTGTGTCAATTTTTGTAGTACAGATGTCAAACTTTTTGTGTTATATGTGTTATGATATGTGTAAACTTTTACTAAATATACCTATAGGGACTGAGGGACCGTATAAAAAGTTAGATTTTGTAATTTTTATAAAATTGATTTTTTACTTTAAATAATGCCACAACATGAATATTTAGCTCATTTGAAACGTTTTTGTAATTGGAACTATATGTCTATGACCAACGGTTGAGAAATTAAAGGTCGGCGATAGATAACATATTGCACCCTGTATATATCTTCTTCAATCTTTAATAAAATGCTTATTATTCATCCAATCAAGCTCAAATAACTTTTTTTAAACTTGTAGTGGATGACACTTGATGGTAATCCAGTTTTTTTTCAAATATTAATTAATTCATTAAATTAAATAAATTAATTTTCAATAATCGAGAGAGCCCTCTTCTTGATCAAAGTATTTTAAGACCAAGAGAGCCCTCTTCTTGATCAAGGCATTTTAAGGGCCACTCAAGAGAAAGAAGAATGGGAGAAAAAAAATTCTCTTATTGACCTAAGTAGGAATTGACTTAAAATATTTTTTTTATGTTACTTAAATATATTTTTTTAATTGCTTGTATTGCTGACTTTTAAGTTGTGTTTAATTGTTAGTTCCTATCTATGAACACTGTTTTAATGAGGTCTATAGATGTCTATGATGATTAGAGTTGCAGTAAAGCTAGAGATCCTACCTACACAACTTCCAGGTTGTATAATATTTTAACGGAGCTTCTGACTGTAAAATAGTCAAGGAAACATCGTCTTCATTTTGAAAGACCTATCCAATGATATGACACTTAATAGGGTGCGTAATTTTTTTTTTCGTCTCGACCGCCATTTTGAATGTATAAAAACAAAACTTAGCCTATAACCATCGGGCCGTTAAGACGAATCGATAGAGACCCCATTCATTAAAATCCATCCAGCCGTTGGGATGTTTCGGGGGTATAAAGAAATCCACATACACAGATACGCGTGAAACGCATAACCCTTCTTTTCAGTCGAGTAATAAGTGAGATATGAAAATAAAGAGAATCATTCCAAGTTATTTTTCAGTTACAAATGTTTGGTGTGCGATCCTTTCGTAACACGACTAACACCAGATCTTTTATAAAGTTCGTTCCACACATTTGGCAGATTTGCACAGTCAACGATTCTTAATGCAATACTAATGGATTAAAACGCTAAATAACGCATCACTAAATAATGCTAAATGGTGCATGCTGCATTAAGAACAATATAACACGCGCTTCCCATAGAGCCTAAAACGAGAATGGGATGTCTTACTGGGTTCTATATTCAAAATCTGGTTTCGAAGCTGAATAAAGTCACGTGGCACCTATAATTTACCCAAATAACTTCAAATTGATTAGAAGGGAAGCTACTATTGCTTGACACCATGAACTGTTTCGCTTGCTGGCTGGCGGGGGGGGGCCTTCCTTTCTTAACGCTAGATGCTTTGTTTTGCAAATTTTAAAACTTTATATCTCGATAACGGGGATACGACGCAGGGCCGAAACTAGACTTTTTTGCACCCGGGGCAAGCATGGATTTTGGCGCCCCCCCCCCCCCTCTTCCGCAAAGTATATTTACAAAGAGAATTTTATTACTTTTCTAATAGCCGACTTATTTTAACATTTAAAATATGTAATCTTAAAATATGTAATACCGAACTACTTAATCTACAATGGCGGATCCAAGGGGGAGGTGACGGGGATCATGACTCTCCCCTGAACACCAACAAAAATATTCTAAAGATCATTTAAAAAATGAAATATACAATTAGAGTCCCGATTATCCGAGACCTGCTTAACCAAGTTTCCGCTTTCACCGAGTTATTTTCTTCTGATGGATTGATGGCTTCTATTATTATGAAACAGCCATTATAAATGAAGTGTTAGGTGAAGATGAAAGAGCAGCCGTAAAAATTTAGAGCTCTGATTTTCTGGTCAGAATGGGAAGAAAAAAAATGGCCATCATTAAAAAAAAAAAAAGAAAAAAATTGTGGCCATTTTTTTTCCCATTCTGACCAGAAAATCAGAGTTCTAAATTTTTACGGCTGCTCTTTCATCTTCACCTAACACTTCATTTATAATGGCTGTTTCATAATAATAGAAGCCATCAATCCATCAGAAGAGAATGATTCATTCCAAATGTAAAATCCTTCATTTGGCGCCCCTTCGTTCTGGCGCCCGGGGCACATGCCCCCTCTGCCCCCCCTTAGTTTCGGCCCTGATACGACGGCAAATAATTTATGCATCTAAAAACACGTTTCAATGTGCCCATTTCTTTACTACTTATTTAGATTTTTTTCATTATTACATTTATTGGGGTAGTTTCCTGGTAAGAATAGTTTAAAAAAAGATTAGCTCAAAGTGTTGAAAACTGTACGAGAAGATAAATTTTAAAATGTACTTAATTAAAAAAAAATAATAATTTTTTTCAAATTTTGCCGGGGGAGTCGAACAATTTCTTGATAGAATCATTTTTCTTCATCGAGTCCTTTATTATTATGCCAAAATGCTTTTAAAAAAAATGTTCAAAGGGTATCGAGTCCCCTTAATAAAATCAGCTTATCGAATATTAACCACTTCGGGATGGCGGCTTTTACACAAATTTTATTCGAGTGGCACCACTTTAAGAAACAAAAAAAAAAAAAAAAAAAAAAAAAGATCAAGAGCCAGTATTACTCGCGCTGAAAGGGTTCCGTACAATAAGTATATGAATTATATTTCGTACACTTATTGTTAAAATACAGTTAATAATTATTAACTGTATTATTAAAAAAAATCGTTGCTAAAAGAATAATAAGACTTTGTAAAAAACTATATACAACGTAGGGTTGGGTATAGCTGTAGGGGAGACCAGGGCAAGATGAAGAGCGGGGCAAGATGACGAATGTCTTAATTTTTCCGTTTTCCACTAGGTGGCAGCATCAACCGTACACTACTGGCTCTCATATTGGCGGTTCGTTAAAAAATAGTATACAGACGCTGAAATCACCATTTTTGTGTTAGTTGTGAAGCTTTGACTGTTTACCGCTGCCACGTTATTACTTTTATGCATGTGTAAATAAGCTCTGCTACAGATACATGTAAGATATAACGTATCTCTTTAATATTTATGAGTAACTTAGTTTAAGTACTACCTATTTCCATGAATAAATATCAATTAATCGCTTTCCTTTATGGCAATGAAAACGAATATTTTTAAACAGGCAGTCCGGGGCAAGATGACGAACTCGTCATCCTCAGACCCTGATAGTAGAAAACCAACGTATAAACCCTCCAGAAGAACCAGAAAATATGGCAAATGCTGATTTCGATGCACCAAAGAAGCCTGTTAGTGTTTTTGATTTCAAACCACTGCCTAAAGCAACACAATGTGAGAAAAAAGAAAAACACTGAGCTCAAGCATTCTTACAAGCACACCCATCAAAGAAATGTTAGAACAAAGGGAAAAGCAGAAGGGAGAACAGGAACGTTTAAAAAAAGAGAGAGAGAAAAGATGATTGTGAAGCTAAAAAGGGAGTAAAAAAACTCAAACTAAGATCCTGTAGGCCTAAGTCTATTAAATCCAGGCCAAACAGTCCAGTTGCATCAACTTCAAAGGATGATGTTTTCAGATGTCCTGCTTGTGACGAGGAATAATGTGACCCACCAACAACAGAATGGATCCAGTGCTGTAAATGCCAAGAGTGGTGGCATGAGGAATGTTCCAAATATGAAAATGGCACTTTTATTTGTGACTATTGTTAGCTGCACAACTAAACACTCCAACATTAAGTTACAATGCATTATGCGTAGTTTGATACTTTGTAAGATGAGAAAACACAGTTATCATTTGTTAAACCATGTAACATATTCAAAAGATAAAATATGTTCAATCTTTTTCCGTGTTGTCATCTTGCCCCAGTACTGGGGCAGATGGCAATTTGTTAATGTTATGAAAAAATAAAGTTATCCTTTATTTTTTTATTTGAAAAATTAAATGGTAATATATTTAATACTACAAAAGAATACTCTAACAGTTCACGTAAAATTAATTTTACTATACTTAAAAATGTATTAATAAACAACAAAAAATGTTAACATAGTCATCTTGCCCAGGTCTCCCCTATATGCTAGAAAATTATAAATGGGTATACCATAAAAGTTTAAAGAGATATGAAGCCTAAATAATATCAAATATTGCTAGTCTGTATAACTTTTTTTTTAGCTTATCCTAATCTGCCTACGATGAATTTAATTCGGTACTGACAATAAAAGTAGTTCATATTTACCCCTTACGCTCTGGCACTGTTAGCGGATGTATGTCACTAGCCAAAAGTGCTGCCACATCTGGCAGATTTTTTAATGGATATTTTGAATCCACACCACAAAAATTTAATTGGTAATTTTATTTCCCTTTATTTATGGAAAATCGGTCATCTTGTAAAGCAAAAATAAGAGTTAAAACTTTCTGGCGAGAATTCGGAATATTTAACTAAAAAATAAGCCATATATCAGTGTCGGAATGGCCAAAATAGCATGACGTACGATGGTACGACACAGAGCGCAAAAGGTTAAATTTCATTTGGCATTTCATAAAACTAAATTCAGCGTAGTAATAATCTTTTCTTTTTAATGTGTAGCTAAACCAAAACAGTTGTTCAGAGTTTAAGCTTGACATTGTGCTAATGCTAAGTGCGCTTCGAAAGGAAATCGCAAAGTTGCAACGTCTCCCTTGTCCGTGCTACGTTTTTCCAGATAGGTTTTTAATTAACTTTTAAAGACACGGAAGGCGTATTGTGAGATCTACTTGATGCAAACTAACCGCGAATCCCATAGTATTTATGTGATAAATTCTAATCAAATTAATCTGTTTTTTACAATTTGCCGTTTATTGCTTTTATACTGCTACTAGGCGGGCATTGCATTACACAAATGTATCATTAAAAGTTGCTATCTGGGCTTTAAAAACCGATGGTACATAGTGTAAGCCGCTCCTGACATTATGTATGTCCAAACCGTCCGTGTCTTTAAAGGTTAGTATCTCAATTAATTAACGACGATTTTTTTTTATTTTTCGAAAATAATTATCAACATCTAGAAGGTAGCCCGTCAGAATGACGTGTTTGCATTTTCAAAAGAATGATACAGCATTGCATTATAAAAAGAATTATGAAGTAATAAATTTTATCTTATCTGACTAATAGGATCAGGTGGGAGTAAAATAGTTATAAAAACAGCCCATTTTTAATTGAAACTTAATTTGCAAGAAAGAACTTCATTCACAAAATTTAAAGAACTACTTCACACACAAAAAAAATGCAAATTAGAATTAATAATGCTATTTTAAAATATATTGTCAATTAACTTTCGTCTTCGTTCATTGCTTTAAAATAATCAACAACCTTCAATTTCTTATAAATCAGAATAATAATAATAAAAAAAAATTAAATAAGAAGTCCTTCACGGATTAATTGCCTATAGCTGACGCCAAAATAATAATTATATAACTTAAATTTTAAAAAGTTTAACTCAGATTAAATCCTCATTTTTTTTAAAAAACATGCATAAAGAAACCTATAATAAATTTTGATCATTAAAAATGATCCTTTATCACTTAAGTAAATTGTAACTATTAATTGCATTAACAGATTTTTTCTCCTCAAATTCTTTTATTAAATTACAAATTTATTTTCCCTACAAAATACAAAAATGCAAAATTTTATTTCTATTGTTATATATATATATATATATTCTATACGGCATTAAGTATCCCTGATAGTCTAATTATATTTTATAAAAAATATTATTAATTTTTTCCCCAATGTCTTCAGAGTTCAAAGAATTTCAAAAGAAACTTCTGTTTTATTTTAACTACCGATAGATGGCGCCAACAAAGCTCAAAGTTCACAATGAATGCGATACAAATGAATGTTTACTTATGGAGGGAGAGGGCCAAACTAATTTCAACTGAAGTTATCTCAGAATATGCACATAATTAAATGTAAGTCATCTCTCAAATGTTAATTTATTTTGAATAATCTTTCTAAAAATGTAACTTTTCTGAAGTTTAATTCGAAAAAATAATTTTCAATAAAAATGGCCGAATGGAATATGATAAAGTGAAGTGGAATCCGGATGAGTTCAACCCCGGAAGGATTATACACTTTTTGTTATTATGTATATAATGCTTTTATACTTCTGCTACGATTGTACCTCAAGCGCTCTTCAACACCTTTTCTGAATGCCGGCAAATCGAAATTTGTGTGTCACGGAAAAGGCCTTTTTCTCAAAAACTATGTGACCCAGGATAATCGCTATAATTTTCCTGCAAGATTTACATTAACGTCTACTTCCTCTATTTTTTTCATAATTTTAGTTTCAGTAGATTCGGAAATAGACGTGGGGGGGGGGGACATATTTTTGAACTACATTTTCGGCTATATCTCTGAAAATATAATACTTAAAGTTAAAAGAAATGCATTTTTGAGTTCAGCGTTACGAAATCTTTCCCACAATATCCCACACGATATACAAAGAAAAGATTTATTTTTTCAAGTAACTTAATCAACCCCTCTACATTTTTTAAAAATATATTTGTGAATGCTTAATAATCTCTAAATATATGGGTCAGTAGTTTTTATTACTTCTTGAGCTTTCCACGTTCCATAGTTTAAGAGTAAAATGACTGTGACAGACAGACACAGGAGTGACCTTATAATGGTTTCGTTTATACTTTTTAAGTACGGAACCCTAAAAAAGTTACCTTTACTTAAATAATCACAAAAATGCTCTAATTAAAGAAAACAAATATTTCTTTTCTTTTTTACTGGTGCAAAAAACAAGTTATGCATGCTCTTTTTGAAGGTGCATGTATGCACCTATGGTCCCCGAATGGGTTAAGCGAGTCCGAAAATGAGCTGGCGGATTGTACAATTAAATAACAAGTAAACAGCAACAGCTATTCAAGTTATTATTGCAGAAGAGTAATATGAGAAGTCAATAGTTTCTTTACTGCGCTTACTAGGTTTAGTTCCAAATACCATGGGTCTTTTTTTTTTTTTAGGGTTTTGTTCATCTGATGAAAAAAGTTGGAGACTTGAAATTTTGGATTCTTATAGCTGAACACCTCACATCAAACGACACATCCTAAAAATTTCAAAAAGTCTTATATTTACCCCTTCGGTCTCTAACTCGTGTATTTTAAGAATTTTTTTTTCTAACTCAACCCCTAATTAAGTTGGAGACTTTAAATTTTGCATACTTATAGCAGAACACTTGCGATCACACGAAAATTCATAAAATTTTCAAAAAGTCTTATATTATTTATCCCTCCGAGCTCTAACTTGCGTATTTTAAGCAATTTTTCTAAACTCCCTCCTTTTCACCCGGAAGGCACTTTTCTAACTTTTGCCGACACCCCTTTGACTAGTGATGGGCGATAACGAGATGTTTTTCTCGATTGTCTCGATTGTATGGACATCTCGATATTTTTCGATTGTGTAAATTTTTTCTCGATGACTCCAGTTTGCCAATTGCTTTTATACATCATATATTATATACGTCATACATTTATCAAGAATCGTCTGCGGGTGAACTGGAATGAGTCGGTGTTAATAAAGACAAGGTGACGTCGCCCGCTAGTGGGCCACTCCTTTAATCGGGTCCCTAAGTTATACGTAATCTTGTAATATGAAATCACGAACAGGTTACCCGCTATATACGACACCGTATAGCAGGCGTGGTGTGCACGCACTACAAAATCTTGAAAAAAAATATATAATCTCGAAACGAACGAACCTCGGACCAGATCTCTTGGTGGTGGGGTCAAAGTGAGCGGAGGGGCAAAGTAGCTGCATAATATGAATAAGCCGTCACAGGTCTTCAGGCCTTTCGAACCATATGTCACACGAGGGGTCTGGATCTGAATTTATAAAAATGCCCTTCCCGTGGATGCAAAGTGGGGGGAGGGGTGCGGGAGGTGGATAACATGAGTAAGTGGTCATAGGCCTTTCCAACAATATGTCACATGAGAGGTCTCGGCTAAATTTAGAAAAGTGTCCCCGTGGGGGAAAATTTGGGGGGGGGGCGATTACCGGAGGTGTATAACATCAATAAGTAGTCACATAACTTTCCAACGATATCTCACATGTGGGGTCTTGGCTAAATTTGTAAAAGTGTCTCCCCGGAAGTTGGGGGACGGACACCGGAGGAGCATAACATCAATAAGTAGTCACGGACCTTTCCAACGATATCTCACATGTGGGGTCTTGGCTAAATTTGGAAAAGTGTCTCCCGGGGGGGCAAAGTTGGGGGGACGGACACCGGAGGAGCATAACATCAATAAGTAGTCACAGACCTTTTCCAACGATATCTCACATGAAGGGTCTTGGCTAAATTTGGAAAAATGTCCCTCGGGGGGGGGGCAAAGTGGAGGGGGGCTGTCACTGGAGGGGCTTAACATCAATAAGTAGTCAGAGACCTTTCCAACGATATCTCACATGAGGGGTCTTGGCTAAATTTAGAAAAGTGCCCCCCGGGGGGGGGCAAAGTGGGGGGGACGGACACCATAGGTGCATAACATCAATGAATAGTCACAGACCTTTCCAACGATATCTCACATGAAGGGTCTTGGCTAAATTTGGAAAAATGTCCCCCGGGGGGGCAATGTGGGGGGGTCTGTCACCGGAGGTGCATAACATCGAAAAGTAGTCACAGACCTTTAAAATGATATCTCACAAGACGGGTCTTGGCTAAATTTGGAAAAGTGTCCCCCGGGGGGCAAATTGGTTGGACGGCCCCCGGAAGTGCATAACATCAATAAGTAGTCACAAATCTTTCCAACGATATGTTACATGAAGGGTCTTGGCTAAATTTAGAAAAGTGTCCTGAAATTTCATATATTATACATAATATTTATCGGAGGGCTCCATAAAAAATCCGATCTAAAATGATAAAAACGGAAAAAACTACCCCCCGCAGTGGGGGCCAAATTGGGGAGGGGAGGAAGAAAGTCTCATAATATGAAAGAGTCATCCGAGAGCTTTCCGATAACATATTACATGACGGGTCCAAAAAAGTTTGAAAATTGCTCCCCCTCCCTCCCCCCTTTGGGCCCACTCTTTCGCCCCGGAATTTACGCAGCCCCCACTTTAAAATTTTTATGTTCAATAAATAATATTTATTGGAAGACTGCATAAAAAACCTACATCTAAAATGATATTTAAATTTATTATAGAAGTCGGCTACGGTTTTAAAAATTTGTTCGCCCCCACCCCACCCTCCCCCGAATTTCACCTTCGGTGGAAGAAAGGTTCATAATATGAAAGAGTTGTCAAAGGGCTTTTCGATTATATGTCACAGGAAGAGTTCGGTAATTTTTTTAAAATTGCGCCCCACCCACTCTCACGTCCTCGGAACTCACCCGACCCACCTTCCTCTTTGAAATTTTTATATTTAATAAATAATATTTATCGGAGGGCTCCAAGTATGTGACAGCTTGGTAGGGCTAAAATAAGAAAAACATTGAAAATTAAAGCTTCATTTCACAGTTCATTGTCATGCCTATTTCTTTCTCCAGTTTGCCCCTCGATATCTCTTCTCGGCCCTTCTTGGCTGAGCGTGAAATGACAATCATCGAGAGTAACATTTCGGAGAAAGGACGAAAACTGATTTCTCATTCTCGACAATGTCATATGAAATGTTGAACAGAGACCGAGAGCGAGAAACGAGACGGTGAGATATCTCGAAGTAAGCGAGAGGTTTGCCCTCGAGCAGAATGTCTCCTCGAGATAAACGAGCAGTTTGCGTCCAGAAAATAGATCTCGGAAGTGCGAGAGCTCTCTCTCGCACTTCGAGAGAAAGAAAGCTTTCAAAAGAGTCAAACTTACCGCGCTTCTGGTGTAAGTCATGATTTCCCAAAGGAGTGCATGTTTTTTCCATTCGCTTTTGTTATTAACCGATATGGGTTAGGAGGCATAGTGGTTTAAGTTATCAGTTCGAGTTTCAGTTGTTGATATAGAAGTTTTCTATTGAATTTGGCGCCAGTTTGTCTTTGATTTTCAATGTTTCTCTTATTTTAGCCCTCCTAAGCTGTCCCATATCTCTTAATATTAGAATGCTATTGTTAAAACAAAACTGCACTGCAAAATATGTGTTTTCAAGATTTTAAGTGTCGCCTCAGGGAAGAGGATTTCTCAAAATTATTTTACCCCACTCATGTAATATATTAAAATAAGGGTAATTTCATAACCTTTCTAAATCTACCTTTCTTTTGTCAATCCACTGTTAATTTTAGACCCCTGGGCTTAAAATGCTCTAAAGGAATATACTTAGCGATGGTTTTTTTCGTACTCTGGTACGGTATCTTTCACTCATAGGAAAATTATAAGACTAACATCAAATTGCGTCTAAAATCGAATAAAAAATATGGACATGTGTTTCTTAATTTTAACTCCCTTCTTCGCCCTAAGAGGGCGCTTTAAAGTTTTGTTTCTTTAAACCTTTAGTATACTGTTTGTCCAAAAATTATAAAATTCACAAAATAAAGTCCTTTCACTCTTCACTATCTTCTCGTATCAATTTTATTTTTACTACCACCAGGGGACGCCGCCCAGTGAAACATTTTACTTTTAGCCTCAGTCTATTGGTATTTTTCATCTGTTTTTCATAATATTTTGTCTCATTGTTTTTCTTCCTTGTAGATACTATTCTCTAAGTTCTTGATCCATTCTGACCATTTGGGCACTCATTCTGGACCAGCTGTGGCCCATTGGGCCCCTCTTCATTTGTCTGGCTCTAATCACACGCTTCACTTGTTCTTTTACCATTTCTTCTTTTTCTTCAATTTTTTTCTTATTCAATGGTTCGGTTTTTTTTTTTTTTTACCATTTTCAACTTCCCCTAGTCCTCTCTTGCATCAAGTTAACTTCCATCCTTGGTCTGCCCTATTGTCAATTTGGGGCCTAATGCCCCTTCGGGGGGGGGGGGGGGGGGCTGGTTCTTCTACCTTTTCCAGGCCCATCATCTAATACCACGTTGGTAAGGATTGGAAGATTAAAATTATCCGAAATACCAAAAATGAAGTCCATTGAAGTTTTATTTTAGTTATAGAATTCCCTATTAGCGGATATATTTGTCTGTTTACCTTTCTATTTTTCGATAACACTCCTTTGTTTTCGATAAACGGAGAAATTCACCAGCATTAGACTCACTTTAGACATTTAGGGAACCGGAACTTTCACTTGTATCAAACCTTCTGCCTTTATCGAAAAGAAGAAAATGCTAATCGATTCTAGCTAATGCGCCTAAAATAAAAAATGAGCTAGTAAATGTGTTAGAAACTAGCTACTTTGGATTTTGATACAGACTTGAAGAGTCATGTTGGAATCCCTAGGCACTGGAAAACAATTTCCGTGTTAGACAGGTTCCCTCTTAGCAGTTATATTTATCTGGTTGCCCTTATGTTTCTCGATAAACGGTGAAATTCCACAGCATTAGACACACTTTAGACATTCAGGGAACTTTAACTTGTATCAAACCTTCTGCCTTTATCGAAAAGAAGAAAATGCTAATCGATTCTAGCTAATGCGCATAAAATAAAAAATGAGCTAGTAAATGTGTCAGAAACTAGCTACTTTGGATTTCGATACAGACTTGAAGAATCATGTTGGAATCACTAGGCACTGGAAAACAATTTCCGTGTTAGGCAGGTTCCCTCTCAGTAGTTATATATGTTTGGTTATCCTTACGTTTTTCGATAAAGCTGTCTTGTTTTCGATAAACAGAGAAATTCCACAGCATTTGATACACTTTAGACATTTAGGGAACTTTAATTTGTATCAAACCTTTTTCCTTTATCGAAAAGAGGGAAATGCTAATCGATTCTAGCTAATGCGTCTAAAATAAAAAATGAGTTTTTAAATGTGTCATAAAGTAGCTACTTTGGATTTCGATACAGACTTAAAGAGTCATGTTGGAATCGCTAGGTACTGGAAAACAGTTTCCGTGTTAGGCAGTTCCCTCTTGGCAGGTATCTTTATCTTACTATCCTTACGTTTTTCGAAAGAAACTTTTGTTTTCGATCAATGGAGAAATTCCACAGTATTTTACATTTAGGGGAACTTTAAACTGTATCAAACTTTTTGGAGTTATCTAAACAGTAGAAAGGTTAAAGGTATATATACATAATTTTAAACTGTTGAATGCAGGCGTTATTTTTGTGTGTATGTGTGTCTTAATATATATTGTAGTATGTGTGTTTTAGTAGAAAGGTTATTTGATTCATCAAATGAGCCATAGTTACGTGATTTGGACATTGCAGTTTCATAAAGAAGAAAGGGAATTTATTCCAATGCAAAGAAAATCACTTTAAAATACTGAAATTCAAATGAGATATCTTTATAAATTTCTTCCATAAGATTAGCATTAGCGAGCAGGTCTTTTCAATTGACTGAAGTAACCCCTTAAGCCTAAATCAGGAGAAAATAATTACGATAGCAGAATTATCGAGCAAACCCTATCACTACTACGAAAATTTCGGCCAGAATAATAGCTAAGTTTTCCAACAATTGTTTTTACCTCTCTCGTTATAATCGATTGTAAAACATATCGATTGTAGATTCTAGGAATTAATCGATGGCTGTATCGATTGTGATTTTTTACGATGACGATTCTTCTCGATTGTCGAATTTTCGAGAATCGCCCATCACTACGCTTTGACCACTCTTTCATATTATGCACCATAGCCGTACATATTTAGTTCCACTTTTTTCCGTCAGGTGGCGCCTACCTATCTCGGGTGCTATGGGCCTGATCCGCTTCGGGAAAAATCATCAGCGTGTGGACTAAGGAAGAGTGCAACAACAGCTCGGTTATCTTTTAATCTATTATGGTAAAGCATCATTCAGAGTATATAATAAAAAAGAAAAGTGCCCAGTTAAACTGATGGAATTGAGCTCACAATCTATTCACACTAATTGTATATTATACTCTTACTTCAAAGAATAATGCCTTTCGAAAAATAAATTAAGGGGGATTAGCAGCCCCCCCCCAAAGTTTTACATTTTTATACTTAACCAAAGAGCCTCCAATCTCATCAGGGAAGCGCCTTATCAGAATAAACCCGTATACCAAATTTGAAGCAAATCGGATAGAAACACCTATTTATCTTAATTAAGGGAGTTTAGCCCCCATGCCCCCTTTATACTTAACCAATGAACCTCCAAATCTAATCAGGGAAGCACCTTATCAGAATAAACCGGTATACCAAAATTACAAAAGAAAAATTGAAAATAAAGCAAATTTGATAATTTTGCTTGAAAAACCCATTTATCTAAGTTAAGGGGGGATTAGCCCCCGTACGCCCCTTTATATTTAACCAATGAACCACCAAAACTAATCAGGAAAGCGCCTTACGAGAATAAGCCTAGAAAAAAATGAAGCAAATCGGATATTTCTATCAAGAGTTATCGCGTGACGTACGTACATACATACAGAATCTGCGGGCACATTAGCTCTTAGGCTTTGGTAGCCTGTGAGCTAAAAAGGAAGGAATACACAATGTATAACCTATCATTTCACAATAATATAGGTAGGCTAAATAGCTATAAATAATTAAATATTGGAATTATTTAAAAGAAATTAATTTTATCAATCTTATTACTGTCATTATTATTATTATTATTCATATTTCTTATTTTATTTATTTATTTATCGATGTCACTAAAACAGCTGTAACATTGATACTGCTCTGTCTCATAGAGGTCTGCACGGGCCAGAATTTCCAGGCCCGGGCCCGGCCCGTCCCGAACGAAAGCTATCTTGGCCCGGCCCGGTGTAAAAATTGAAAGTTCGGCCCGAGCCCGGCCCGGCTCGTTTACATTTTTATAGTTCTCGGCCCTGCCCGGCCCGTACAAAAATCACGGAAAACAGGCCCGGCCCGACACAATTTCTACAAAAAAAAAATCTGTTTTTTCTCAACATACAATTAAGATTCTTTTAATGAGTACAACATACATATTTATGGGAACATTTTCAAGTATATTTTAGATTACTATGATGTTCGCAAAACACAAAACACGTAAACATTAACGATTACATACAGTGTTTTAGTCATCGTGTCTACAGACATTTCAAAATTCAAATAACGATTCATTAAAAGATTAATGTAGTTCAGAATAAAAGATTAAAAACATGATAACTTTTGAAGCTGTATAATAAAAAGTAGATTTGTGAAAATATTTTTCTCATTTTAAAGCTTTTCTCAAATCCAAATGAGCTGTATTTCGACACATTTATGAATTCATTTCTTTTCGGAAACGCGTAAGATTGGCAGGTATTCTTATTCAGAAGCTATGTAAATGTCGGTTTTTTTTTTCACAGTTAAAAGCAATATATCTTTCTGAAAATAGTGCCAAAGTTAGCGTTTTGAATCGAATTTCCGGAAGCGATAGCACAGGAAATGAGAAGAACGTACAGTCACGTGACAAGAATCTCTTATCTCTGTAAGTAATTTATCAAATATGGAAAAAGCTATTCGTTTCAAAATGCCTTCAATAGTCAGGTCTGTCAATTTTATGCCTTTATAGTTAAAAATGAGTCAGAAAATGTGTCTGAAAGTTTCGCATTGTAGAGCAGTGAATATGAGAACCACCTTAAGGTATATTTCCAAAGATACTGTTAAGAGAAGTTCGTTATCACTACTAATACTACAAAACATAATGACTGTCCTACACATCCTGAGATCGATTAAGACCAGTTCCGTCCCGGCACGAGTCTGCTGAAAAAAATTAAACTCGGAATCTGACATCTTGTAACTGTACGATGCCGATCTCTTCGACGGACATGTTACATTTCTGTATTGATGTTGTTAAACTCGCATCGGCTCGTGACGCACGTTTATGCGTCTCGTGAAAATCATATTCATTGAAAATGGCTCGTGTTTTATCTGCTTCGCTGGAATTCTTGTATCGGGCCGACAGCCCCGATTAATTTTTTTTATCGGCCCGGCCCAGCCCGTTTATTTTGTCTGTCGGCCTGGCCCGGGTCGGGTACAGGCCTCGGGCCAAGCCCGGGCCCGTGTAGACCTCTACTGTCTCAAGCTGTAGAGTGCTAAAGAAAAAAAATTTGCAATTTTTAAACGCAAAACATTTTTTTTTGGCATATCAACAGCTGAACAGAACCATTGTTTCCGAAAAATGTTTGCCTTATTCGTTCGAAAATTTCTGCTATTAGATAAGGCGAAGATTACTATTCGAAAATAGTAGTATTTAAAAGTAAGTATACTTACATAACCCTATTACCGTTTTGTATGCATACTTAAATAGTTTTGGTTAATATGCGACGCGCAAAATTTAACCTAGGCGATTACACATTTTAGACCCTCAAAATATATCTTTATAAGGTTTCTCAGCGGTTTTTTGGAGTATAAGATTGTAGTATAATTTTGAGTATAATTTTGTAGTATAATTTTGAAGACGACCGGGAAATACTTAACCATCTTTCATCCTGTAAAATTATTGTCGGTGTCTACGCCTATGTTTTTAAGGTCACAGAATATATATTTATCACATCTAATTTTTAAAAATAATTTATTTATCCTTAGTTTACCAAACATTAATAAAATTATCATTGTTAACGTATTTACATAAGTGTCGTTTAGTTCCAAAACCAACTCCTCAAAATTGGAAATGTGTGGTTTTTTTTTTTCAGTTTTTTAAGTTGTAAGTAAATGTTTCTACCATCTGGAAGCAATAAATAATGCAAAAGCCGGTCAAATATACTGTCCTAATGACTATAAAACTGACGAGTTTTGGTTCTAATCTTAATTTGGCTAAGTGTGGCAAAAAAATCAGATTTCCTCAAAAATTTTATATTTTGGAGAGGGCCGATTTCGCAACTAGACGACACAAATAGTCATTCACTTTCTTCTGCTCAAAGAGATTCGATGAAGTGATTTTTCAGAATTTTCTCTTTGACACGTTTCACAAACAGACATGCATGATATTCCATATCAGAGCAAATGCACCATTCATTACAATGGAAGATATAAAGAAGACATTCTGGAGCGACTGCTACATTAGTCATAACTTCTGCATATTGATTGTAAAAAAGCTTTCACTTCTAACAAACCATCTTCATACCTCTGTCCTTTCCGCTCTAAAGCATGATCTTGTAATATAATCTAAATTGTGGTACACATTATCGAGGACTTAATAGAAGGAATGCGCTCTGGAGTGTCGAATGACGTGACAGAAACAACTTTTTTATTGAGTTGGTAAGCATAAAGAGTTAAGGTATTCAGTACTCCTGTCCCCAAACAAACTTCCTAGCACCTTTGAAACAGATTTTGCTTGACGTAGGAGTAGAAACACATTACACAATTTTTAATTGTTTATTCACTTATCAATGAATAAAGTTTAAGTAGCTATAAGTTTTTGGAATGTTGACTTCTTGCCAATATGCTCGAAGTTGAATCGCATCCATGTTGAATCACATGTGTAAGCACGAATGAACAACAGTTGCGAATGCACATTACTAATCAGAACTCGTTCAATTCCACTGATATCCTGTATCTTATGAAATCTGGGCTCGTCGAAAAGAAAATACAGGTCTCTATTGCTTAAGCTGTGCATAATAGAAAAGGATAAGATTTCCTCCTATTAATGTCGTTGGATGTTGTTCAGCTGACTTGACAGTAGACTTGACGATGTCCCTGTCGGACTCCTGACGCATTGATAACAATGCTCCTTTTCTGCAGTTATTCTGTAACCATATGGAGAAGTAGCTGTTGGTTGAAAGATGTGGAGGTAAAATCATCTTTTCTTTCGACAAATTCTGTTGTTGCACTGAAGCTGAAGGCTGGATGGGAGATTTACCCGCGTATTGTCTGTGCCGAAAGAACCAGCTTCGTAAACGAACAATTGCCTTCTTAAACAGGGTTCGTACGGGCACAGTTATTTTCAAGGCCAAATATCAGTATTTTTAACACTTTCCAACAAAGTTGAGAAGTGATTATCACTTCGGTTTGTCTGTCCGTCTGTCCGTGCTCTGACTTCCGTAAATATACTCGGATCGTTCTGAAATTTTTGGATGTTAGTAACCTCTACCATAGCACGAACCCTATTTCAAATGAAGTTTGTAGCACGTGTAGTTCATTTACAGGGACAGTCAAAAGTTTTCCGTTACATTACGGCCTATGGGAAAAAATCGTTTAAAATGATTTTTAATGATGTTACATGCTTTCAAACATAATAAAATTGATATGCATTTATCAAGTGCACTAAAATATGCATTCTGTAGAATATGCGGCGCAAGGAATAGTTATTATTCATTTACAGGGCCACACAAAAGAATTCCGTTACACAATGATCTAGGGGTGGAGGGAATTTTTTCAGGCGCATTTCAATTATGTTAAATTATTTCATGTATAATGAAATTGATATACGTCGCTGAGGTATACTATAAGTTATTTCATATATAATACGAAGTACATAGCATTATTTACAGGGACACACAAACGATTTCAGGTACTATATTGTATCCGAAGTACTGTACATTAGCAATGATTGCTGGAAATGCATTTTTAATTTTGGTATGTGCTTTTATGTTTCTCTATATGTATGCATTGTATATGGTGTGTATAAATGCTCTAATTGATATACAGGGCTACACAAAAGAATTCGTAATGGTTACTGGGTATGATTGTAAATTGCTTAAAGGTGGTTTTTAAATGAGTTATGCATTTTTACGCAGAACTTAATTTAGTTTACTAAGAAATATTTGTAGAATTTACATAAAATGATATACAGGGTCACGAAAAAATTGGATACATGGCCGTCTATAAATGATAATTTCTGGAAATGTGATTCCAATAGTTTTAAGAGTGTTTTACTTTGAATTAAACTTTAGATAAATAGTGGCGTGTGATAAAGGTACTAGGTTAACTACAGGGTTGTACAAAAGTATACAAGTATGTTTCCATCTATTAGTATAAATTGCTGAAAGAGAAATTTCAACCTGTTATATGTTTTCTTGCTAAACTAAATTTCTCCATTATATAGTATCTATATCAACCTACAGATCAAATACAGGGCCGTTCAAAAGAATTGGAATACATATTTGCTGTGGAATGTAACTGCTGAAATCAATTTTTCAAATGTTTTATGCGTTTTCTAAAATGTTTAGTTAGTTCTCTTATATACTTTATTTCCCTAAATAACGAAGTTTTGTTAAAGTATTCAGGAAGTGTTGGGAAGTGTTTCATAATCTATGCTTAACGTATGATTTTTCTTACTTGTTTTTTTATAGAAAAATAAATCTAGTTTAAACACGTGAAATTTCGCCTTATTTAAGGAAAGATTTTCTATAAGAAAATACTGGTACCGAAGAATTTCGTAGTCGGGAAATTCAAGGACCCGTACGAACCCTGTTAAAATGTTTTACTGTAAACCTCTGTACATGAGCGTGCATGGCACCATAACTGTTGTTCTTTTTTCATCACAAGAAAGAAACTATCAGCAAACATATAGGAGAAGGTCGGGTAGCTCTGATCACATAAACTAAACTCATGAAATTTTGGAAATGTACAGAATTAAACTTTTATTTTGAAACTAGATATTAAATACAACCTATCCGTTATAATTCCAGTTAAGTAAAAATCAAATAGTTTCTTTATCTTAGCTTAAATCAACTCTTATAATAAGTCTTTAATTTCTGACAAATATTTTCTTGGCGGGTAGCCTCGAACATACTTAATTAACAGAGACCAAGCAGCTCTTTGTTTTTACACACGTCGCAATAGTAGGAAGGCTGCGAAGAATCGATGCCCACACATACTTCATGCGCACAGTTTTAACATTTAGGACGTTGTATCCAGTCTTCTTCAAAAGTTAATGCTCACAAATGATGCATTCTGTTTCATAATTCTTTGTCAAACTCTGAATGTTCTTCTTTGTTTTTTTTCTTGATTGCTGTTGCCGAATAGATTTTTTGGTGTAGCCTTCTTTTTATTGGTTGTAGCTTTAGTAGCTATTAAATTACCAACTAACAAGACATTCTCTCCACCAAAAGGTGTCCGGAGGTACCCGACGGAATTGTGCCCGATACCACCCGCCCGTCTCGATTTAATATTTTTATTTATCTCAGCAATAACTACAAATGCAACGACAATAAATGACCTGATTTATAAACTATAGCAATCATCGTACAGAATAATTAATAAATGATGAAGAAGTACTTACATTTAAAATACAATGACTGCATTCAAAAAGTAAACGGCGCACACAAAAATCTTGGCATAGGTAAATAATCGTTCGTCACTCGTTGCCCGCTCGGAGATTTTGTCTATACTGATTTGCATACGTATAAGCGCGGTGTTGCGGTTGTTTTAAGGTGTGCGTTGTTTGTCTATGTGTGGGTGATTGTTGAAATCTGATAGTGGCCGAGGCCACCCACCGGACGGGACTACCCGATCTTCCCGGGTAAATCCATGATGTCTTTTTTGGATTCGTTGATAGTATAGTCCTCAATCGAATGAGACAGTTGTGCTTTGTCATTTTTATGAAGCCTTCGGTTTCAAACACGGCTGCTGGAAATAGGCTGAGCTTAGAGATGCTCTAGAAAAAAGTCTCTAATTTTTGACATAATTAAAAATCGCTGCTAAAAACAGGATCAATGGTTCGGTCTGTGTCAATTTTAATCGTCGTTGGACTCGTCGGCAAAATTTTTTCTATACCTTGAGAATGTCAACTTTACGATTTCTACATCTTTAAACACAAAACACGCGTTTCTATAGTCTTAATACTTCCATCGGTCAATCCGCGACTGCACTTTAAAGATCTTATTACCTCTGTTCGATTGCCACAGTAAACTAATAAGCAAAAGAAACACAGACGATAATACGCAAATAAATAGACAGGTTAGCCAACTGCAAAAGCAAAATTCTCGTTCAAAATTACTTTTCTGTATTATATGAAGACTAAGACTGACCGGTGCTTGAAACTAGCTTAAACGGGGACGTAAGCTACATAATTGGCTGTATATCAGTGCCCATATTGCTGTAAATTTATTTTACATCTTCTAAATGTATTCTAGGAGCCTAACAACATGGGTGGACACCAACTTTACTTTTTTTTGTAGGATAAACACTGTAGGGCTTATATATCTGACGACCATCTTGGACACAATCTTGAAAATAAGGGTCATTCTTCGTCAAAAATTGGCAAACTTTTATTACATTATTCAGCACACTTTATACTACAAAAACCATTTGTAGCAATGTAGGGACAGCATTTGTAGCAATTTTAGAGGGTTAGGTAGTTATTTCATATAGTTAAACGAATAAAAAAGCTAGAAAAGAATTAGCATGTGGACATTTGAAGGATTCATTAAAAAAGCTGCTTTTGAGCATAAAATTAAAAAAAGAGAGAGAGAAAGAGTAACTGTATGAGAGTACCAAAAATACAAGTTGTTTGTGCTTTTCTTTATTCTGTTTTTAATCCATTGAAGGGCGGTGGCTAGTTTTTAAACCATATAATTTTAATAAAAAATTGTATCCGATTTTTTAAATAAAATTTTGCTTTTATAATATAAGTGAATTTTTTTTTTATTTAATCTCTCTAGTTTCACATGAAATTTTTCATAAAGTCTGGTAAATTTTCCACATTTACAGAAGCAGCATAATTACTTGCACCTGGAAGGATTAAGCAAGCAATATCCATTCTAACACAAAGTTCATTGTATGGCTCTTTTTAAATGACCAGAAATGATTCCTGAAGACAATAAATGATTTATTTTCAATGTTTTCGTTTGTGAAAGCAAATAATTTGCACCGGCAAAGATGGGGTTGGAGAGTAGGGAAGGGCATTGCCCCTTCCTGGATTTTAAAATTTAATGAACTAAATTTTCTTATTATCTGATAATTTTGAAAAAAAAAAAAATAGTAAAATTTATTCCTAATGGATGACTTAAAAAATTAAAAAAGTAAGAGAAAGAGGAAGTGAGAACTAAGAATTTCTTGTTACGGGGGCTAGCCCCAATGGCAGTCCAGTTTATTTCTGTTTTTCTTTTTTTATATTTATGTGTTTAAATTATTTCTTGGACGGGAAGCTCCGGGAGAGAGGGCTATCCCGATGAAAAAATAAGTCATTGTTTTTATGTAAAGAATGCTGGTAGAAATTTATTTTTGAATATTTGCTATTTGTAATTGCTAAATTTTTGTATTGGTAATGTTGATATGCTTTAAAAATTGTCTTGCACAGGAGGTTCTGACAAAAAATTCTTAGTTGAGCTTGTTTCATGTCAAAACCGTTAAGGCGGCGCTCTCGAAGCGAATGATTCGATTATTCAAAATTCATATAAGTGATTTTTTGTAGATTTTAAAGAATGCATTAAATGTACACTCACTTTTGGAGGCTGCTTGTTTTCGGATCTAGACGATAAAGCTGGTAGGCGACTATTTAACTGGCCTTCGTTGGGTTTCTTGAGCTGGCAATTACCATTTGTGACCACGGCTTGTTGTGACTGATATTCTTTCCGGGGTATTCCAGGAGAATATTTCCACGATGAAGGAACTGTGTCTCGAAGTATAAGCTCCTTTCTTGCGATACGTCTTCTTGGAGAACGCTTGTAAGTCTCATCTTCAGAACCTCCTTCATCATCAGACGTACTGTTGCCATCTCTAGATATACGCCGACTTGGCTTTGGTGGAGATTTGCGCTCAAGCGTGTCTTGGAGGCTGGAAGTGGAGGAATCGTCACTGCAAGGCAGAGCAGGTGGTTGGGATCTGTGGGATGATGGAGGAGATGTAGACTGCGGACATCGGCGATTAACCTTCGGAGAAGAATGAGACAAAGAACGTCGATGGTTTTGAGGAGAGGATGGCGTGCTAGATGGAGCTTGGGGTGGCCTAAAAAAAGTAATATAATGCCATTATTTAATTTGCCATTATTAAATTTTACAGGAATTTTGGAACAAAGATAGCATTTATAAAGAAAATGAAACATGAAAATGTCGCCCCGGAAAAATGTTTGAGGTTTTGTGTTTGATAATAGCCTAAAAGTACAAAGTCCTCTCTGAAACACCACAATCACTCTCCCTCTCTGAGCTACAAAATTTCTTCCTGGAGAAAAATTCAACACTGCATACGTCACATTTTTCTTACTTTTAGTCCTGTTGCGAGATTAGAGTTACTGCTGTTTGAACCTCTACGATACTTTGTACTCTGCTTATCATATTAAGGGTGTATTCGAAAAAATATTTTTCACTCAACATCTCGAAATTTTCTAAAACATGGAACTTGCTGAGGTGGTTTTTGAAGAGATATATAGGAGGCCGTGTGATGTTATTTTTCGCTCAATTCATTAGAATTTGATTTTTAGACTTATTTTCTCAGTATAATCATTTTTATTTCATTCCCAGATCTCCCGCTTAGGAAAATTCAGTTCAAAACGCCAACTTTGACAGATTTTTTTGCAATATTTTCTGCATTTATATAAAAAAAAAGGGCAAGCACGGCACATCATGTAGTTTCAAAATAAGAGAATTTGCCAGTTTGGTGCGTTTCAGAGCAAAAATGAATTTAGAAATAAATCAGAAAATAAACAGTTTGGATTGGAATTCCCCCTTAAGCTGTTTTATGTTTTTTTTTTTCTTTTGTAAGGTGATAAGCGCGTCGTTATTTTGAAATATTCACCGAGTAAAAATACAGTCATTACAAGAGAAGCTGAGTTGTTATTTACAAATCACCTCCCCCTTTACCGAAAGATGGAGATTGTGTTTCAATATAATGAAAAGAAGACAAAAACTAAAAAACAATTTCAAATACTTTTCTTTGAGTGAAGAATTACGCAAGATTATATCTAAAGCATGTCAAATTGGGAGAGTCTTGAAAAGACAATGACAAAATGATCCCACACACATTCAATGGCATATTTCTCGACAAATGAAAATTGCTGTGAAGGTCGAATGATCAGCCTTGAAAAATGCCACCCTAACAGGCGACGATCTACCAGGAGGATATTTAGTTCCCACCTTCAGGTATTTCCTGCAAATTTGAGGCTATATAATAAAATCTTGAGACAACAATTGCTTCTAAATTGGTATGTTCATATGTAATAATATTATTCAACAGTTCCGAAATCGTAAAGGTACGGTGCCCCCTCCCCCCCCCACCCCTAAAAAAAAGAACACCCCATGCATTTAAATATCAAAATCGCCACAGAAAAAAACTGAATTAGTCAATCAACTGGAAATTATGTCTTTTCGAAAATTTATGTTAAAAAATAAGTTTAGGGGTCGTCTTCACGTTGGAATTGTACGAAACTCTGAAATTTTCAATACCACCTAATTCTGACATCATATTTGGCTTCAATTTTCGAAAAAAAATATTAATTGTAACTTATGAATTTTAAACAGAAATCGATTTCTAGAAGCTCCAAATATGTGAATCCAAAATTACAGCTCATTCCGCCACGTAGTTGTTGAGTTATGCTTTTAAAAAACTGCTCGCAATGATATTTTGCAATGATTATAACTGAATATAACTTTAGGAGTGTCAAACTTTAAATCTTCATAAATTTTAAACTGTCTGTTCGAATAACTTACCGTATGATATCCCCAAGGTAAAATTTACAGAAAAAAAAAAAAAAACATAATGTGAAAATTAAGTATTAGCATTGAAAATTTTAAACTACGGATTACGGAACAATTTTTGTATGAGAACGACCCCTAAGCTTTTCTTTTTATTTTAAACATAAATTAAAAAAAGAGGTAGTTACTAGTCGAATGGCTATTTCTGTTTTTTTTTTTTTTTTTTTTTTTTTTTTTTTTGTGGGACAATATGGTGATTAAAATGTATGGTTTTTTTTCTCTCTCTCATTTTTTGTCAGACTCTGCATGATGATCATAAACTGTATTATCTGCGTTAAAGGGTAGTAATCGTGTTGTCATGAGATATAGGGTGACCCAGAGGGTAATGTTTGAAAAAACATAGATGAGCGAGATAAGTCAAACGTGGTGGATAAGTCAAACGATTGTTATAGTGGGCATTTGTTTATGCGTGCCTTTTGTTAGTCAATAACGATTTTAAGTTTGTTGCCTCAACAAACAAAATTACCACTACTGGGAAAAAGAAAACCTCGAAGTTACTGTAGTTTAAAGACTGTGATTATAGTTCTACATCGGGTCGGGTAACCCGATTTTACCCGAACCCGACCCGTGGTCAGGTTCGGGTCGGGTTGACGCAAATTCCTTTCGTTGCCGGTTGCCCGGATTGACTTTAATTGCTTAGGGTGCGTTTTGGAAACAATGCCCATTATGAAGACCACGTGCATCATGTTTTACATATCTCGTACACACCTAGCACCATCTGTAAGCTATTTTTTTAAACATTATTATCTGGGCCACCCTGTAAATAATTAAAGGGAGGACTTTTTGAGAGAAACTAAGTAAATTTTATTATGTGTTAAATAAAGACAAAAAAGATTAGACCAGTTAAACTTCTAGAAACGTTCTATATCAGAATACACAAGTAGCAAAAATTTTTGGATGATATTTTGTTTAATTGACATTTTTTAATCCTTTTGTTTCCTGCGTTATCTTTATCCAATAACTATTCTAGAAATGCTTTCTTCAATTAACGGAAATATTCCGGCAGCAGCTACCGGAATATTTTCGTTATTTGAAGAATGTCCCTTTCTTTTTTTTTCATTGTAGGAGAGAAATTTTCCGCAGTTTGAAGAAAGGATTGTCTAAAAAACTACCCCTCTCTTTCTTTTGCGGCTGATCTTGGCGTTGAACCTGGAACCGGACTGTTTCGGAATCGAGCATCTTAACTAGAGATCTGCTCGGGCCGATTTTCCTTCACGGCACTCGGGCCGGGCCTGCTCTCCACTCTGTTCGGGCCGTGCCGGGCTCGGGCCATACTTTTATCTAAAGGCTTGGCCCGGCCGGGCCTAACTTAATTTTTCTGTACAGAGCCGGGCCTGGTTTCATTCCTAGTCTTCACGGCCCAAAATTTTCAGTCCTAGTTTTGAGCCAACCCGTATGAAAATCATTGTCTCATCGTGGCCTCGTCTATTTAAAGGTCAGTTAAATTAGGCCTGGCCAAAAAATTTTTGCAAAAAATGCATACATTTTTGAATTGCCATTATTCTACACTTTTAAACATTAAAATTTATTATTTTTAAAGAATAGTAGATTTCTACGCATATTAAAATATAGCTAAATTAAAACATAGTAAAATGTGTGAAAAGGAACCTGTATATGACGGAACCCTGTTTTAAACTGATAAACGTATTGATCCATGCAAAATTAATATACTAATAAGTAAGAAAATAATATATAATACATTTACACTTGCTAAGAAGGGAACTTGTCTGCAATGCATTTTTTTTCTATTTAATTCCGTCTTAGAAGATTTTACTGTATAGCATTTTTCAGATTTTTAACACTTCTATACATGGAATATGGATTAACAATATTAATGATAACGGAAACATTTAAAAATGAATATCGCAGCCTGCGGCACTTCTATAAAAGTGAAGATTATAAACATGAAAAAAAAAAGTTAAGATAAATATTTCTGGTCAGAACTCCTCATACGAGACAATTTTTAACCAATTCGACGTAAAAACCAATGTTTTGTAGAAATTCACTCGGGCCGAGATTTTAACTTTTTTCCGGGCCGTGCCGGGCTCGGGCCGAACTTTTAATTTTTTTATCGAGCCGGGCCGAACTTTTAACTTTTGTGTCGGGCCGGGCCCGGGCCTGGAAATGTCGGTCCGTGCAGACCTCTAATCTTAACCACTAAGTCAGCGATCGCTTGCTAGAGGTCGAGTTTAAAATGAAGATATATGGATTTTCTTCAAATGGAGGATTGGGTAAGGCTTGATAAATTTCGTGTTCAAAAAGCTCGCAAATTTAAGCTTAATTGCGGGGAGATTTCGACGTTATTAGAGAATGGTTTATGTTTTAACGCTTGTAGAATAACAGAGGATGAAAATGTGAATTAGACATATTTTTGATAAAATTCGAGCAGAAATGTTTGCTTTTTTGCTTAAAATCTATTTTTTTAAAGTTAATTGAACTACTATATGTATTTTAAATGTGTTCGTTTAGAATATATTTTAAATGCGAATACTTTTTTAATGCTCTAAAAAATAAATTGCGAATAATTTTAAACGAATGAGAAAATTTCTACTTTATTAAATTCAAAAGCATTATTTTTGTTTGTTTGTATTTAAATGAATTAAAAATTTTAATTTATTGAATTTTCGGTTTTTTCATTTAAAAAATAAATTCGAAATTTTAGTATTAATGGAGCCAATAGGCATGCGTGCAAGGAAAAAAACGGAATTCCCCCGTCTTTTTCAGACTTTCGATAAGAATTAACGGAAAAGCACGTTTTCTAGGAGTACGGAAATTATTTAAAAACGAGGAATAATTTAGTGTATAAAGACGAGTTTTTCTGACAGTGTGTTTTCGTTGGAAAATTAGGACATACCCAAACAAAGCAGCAAGTCCTGAAACTTCTGACCAAGTATAGGTATATCAGTAACAAGATTCATCAAATGTCTCTCTCTCTCTCTCTCATTTTCAGAGCGTATTTCGCCCTTTCTATCAATCCTGCTTATTACAACCACCAACAAAGAAAGCAAATTTCATGACTAGCTCATACTGGAACGTTTTTTCGACATTTTGGACCGCTTTATTCGACCCACAGCAGAATTATCATAATATATGAGTGGATCGGGTCTCTTCATACTTCCTTTTTCCGCTGTCATTGACCTTCGTCGCACCGTCACAAGTGTAAGATATCCTGCGAGTTTATTTATTTATTGAGCACATACATCTGACTTGTGTGCTTGACATCGGGTGCCCTCTTATAAGTCATCGTCGATATACAGGGACGAGATAGTACAAGGAAATTTACAACAGCAGAGAATTACAACCGGGAGCTCCACAAAAAGTGTGCAACGGAGCCAGCGGGAGTTGAACCCGCAGCTCACCTACGTTCTCAAGCGATTAGCGGTGTGATGCCTTAGGCTAATGTCAGACAAAAGTCTATTTGCACGCCTTTTCTTTCCACATCAAACAGAAAGACATCTTAGAAAATGTGTTTCTGTTTGACGTGGAAAGAAAAGGCGTGCAAAATGACGTTCGTCTGACATTAGCCTTAACCACTCAGCTACGGTGGGCCCATCCTGCGAGTTATTAAGACACACTATTGACAAATTGCGTGACGCTTCTTGGGATTTCCAGGGCACCACTATTTCAGATTAGAAAATTTCGATTTAATTTTTCAATCGCACAATTTGCAATCACTTTGTTTAATTTTAGCATTTGTAACGCTTTCCAACATAGTTGAAAAGTGTTTATGAATTCGGATTGTCTACCTGGCCGTCTGTCTGTCCACGCTGTAACTCGTAAATAGACTCGGATTTTCATGTAATTGATATAGGTTAATGATGTTTACCATGGCATGCTCGGTATTGAAAATGACGAGTGTAACATAACTAGTTCATTTACAAGGGCTCTTAAAAGAACTCCATAACATTATAGTCAATGGGGGAAAAGTCGTTTGCAGTGTATTTTAATGACATGACGCTATTTCAAATGTATTAAAATTGATATAAATCACTGAAGTCCACTACAAGATGCTTTATAGAATGCGTGTTCATAGCATTTGTCGTTCATACAGGGACACACAAAAGAATTCGGTTACAGTACTGTCTTTGAGCAATCCTTTCTGATCGTGCGTTTTCACTTTCGGTAAGCGTTTTTAAATTTAACTAATTTTTTTTCATGTTACTCGTTGTGTATAAATTCTATTGATCGTATATACAAGACTGCACAACAGATTTCACGTATATTTTCCCTTTAGTAGCGGAATTAATAGCTGTAGGGAAATTTTCAACTGAGGTATATGTATTTCTTAAGTGAACTAAAATTTTTCATATATATGTAATTTATAGATACAAATCTTTGTACCATATACAGGGCTATACAAAGAGAATTCGGATAAATTTCTGACAGCAGATGGGAATGGCTGAAATTGGGATTTCAAATGTGTTATTCTTTCCAAATAGGGTTCAATTAGACATCCTGTTTCACCTTATTAAACGATGAAGTTTTGTTACATTATTCTGAGTGTGTTGGAAAGTGTTTCATAATCTATGCTCAACGTATGATTTTTATTTCTTGTTTTGTGGTTAAATGAGGCGAAAAATTCTGTTAAAAAATGTAAAAAAATGAATTAGTAAAACTGTACGCAGCCTTTATCTAATACCGTTAAGTTTAGACTTGAATCTTTAATCCTGCAATGAAAGCACATCGGTCCTATAAAATTCAATAACAAAGCGGCGATCATGGTCCACGGAAATTTTCGAATATTGATTCAAAAGAGTGGGGGAAGGGAATTTGTTACATACATAACATAAAAAGAAACATTAAAAACAACATAAATAAAAACGCAAATACTCTGAATTAATTCAGCATAATTCAGAGCCATATAGTATAGTTAGGCCTTGGGGCAATAGCAAAAACGGTGACCTCTCTCAACAATCGTATCTAAATAAATAAAAAAGTAAATGTTCGTTTGTACAAAATCTCAAATCTCCGAAAGTTCTTCACCGATTGCTTTGAAATTCACCGGATGGGTTGCAATCGAATACGCGCGTGTTTTTATATACCTAATATTCCTCTCCCCCAATTTGCACCTCTGGGAGTACTTTTTACCTTTTCCGACACACATCATGTGATATGTCATTAGAAAGCCCTTAGACACACTTTCATATTATGAACCTCCCTTTTGCCCCCCCCCCTTCCCGAGGGGGCAATTATTAATCTTTTTCCGATACTCATCATGTGATATATCATCAGAAAGCCCTGTGACCACTCTCTCATATTATGCATCTCCCGTCCCCATTCCCCACTTTGCTCTCCCCTCGAGGTTACATTTTCTGTAATATTTCGTTAGTATTTTTTATTACTTTTTTCCTTTTTTTTAATTCGTGTTTTGCTTTTTTAATATTTTGCAATCTATATAAATAAAAATGAATATGTTCATTTGTACAAAATCACAAATCACTAAAAGTTTTTCTCCAATTGCTTTGAAATTCACCAAAATGAGTTACAATCGAATACGCGTGAGTTTTTATGTACCTAAGATTCCCCTATCCCCAATTTGCCCCGCAGGAGGCATTTTATTAACTTTTTTCGACACCCATCATGTGATATATCATTAGAAATCCCTTGGACCACTCTTTCATATTATGAACCTTGCTTTCACCCTCCCCAATTTCTTCCTGGGAAATCCAGGTGGATAGGCATGACATAACAGCACGTGTTTTCAGACAGAAGTTGAAATCACTGATGGATTTTATGTTAAAACATGAAGTGTTCGGGTCTGTGCGCTGCTGGATGTAATCAGTGAAATGGCGAAAAAGAGGATTGCCACCCGCACATATACTAATCTGAGTCTATAACAAAATCTTTTCCAACGAAATCGACAATGCATGAAATTGATGAAATTGCACATATGAATTGAAATACCCGATGCCGACGTCGATAAAGGATTTCCATGAAGCTGTAACTAAAAATATGTTACTTGGACCTTGCGCTACACTGAATCCAAATTCCCTATACATGATAGACGGAAAATGTTCTTAGCGATATCCTCGAGCATTAGTATCCAACACAGTTACAGGAAACGATGGCTATGCTTTATAGAGAAGATCAGCTGAAGATGGCGGCAAACTAGCAACCATACAAATGCGAAATGGTAAAATCGAAGTAGATAACCGGTGGGTTGTTCCATATTCGCCTTTGCTATCGAAAACATACAAGGTGCACAAAAAACGTGGAATACTGTAATTCCATTAGATCGATCCAATACATTTGCAAGTACTTGAATATAGGCATCGAGATGACAGCTTTTGGTGTGCAACCAGAAAGAAGTGATAGGAATGCAGTCATACATATCGATGAAATCGCACAGCATTAGGCTGGAAGATACATAAGCAGCAATAAAGCTGTATGGCGAATTCGTTCATTTCCCGTACATAAACGAAGACCAGCTGCTGTTCATTTAGCAGTACATCTAGAAAATGGACAACGCGTGGGCTGTATATGTTTTTTTTTTTTCCCCGATATGCTATTTTTTTTCAGACAACAATTAAAGTGTCGGCACTGAAAAATAACGTTACACCTAACTATAAGCCACTCGTAAAACGAAGCATGTGTATCATTTGTACAGTTAAATACTGATAATCTACTGCAATTTTTTAAACCCCTAAACATCGCGCATTTTCGACGTATAGGAGTCGTCGTATAGGAGAAAAAGTACTTTAAAATGCAATTTGTTTGAAAACTGCATTTCAATTTATTTTTGAGATATTAATTTTTTTTTACAGTTTTTAATACCATTTCTGTAATTGTGGCAACTGAAGTACTCTATTTCTGTAGAAAGTCATGGAGGAAAGAGATAGATGGAGTTGCAGTATACTGTAAAAACGGTTTGCAATATGATGCGCCTTATCGCTGAAATTTAAATGCTCTCACTCGGCCTAAACAAAACAAGCACCTCGAACAGGAACCGAATTCTTTGAGATCACCCGTGCATTTTTTTTCTCTAAATGAAAGTGATCTGCTTATTTTTAAGCATTCTAAAGCAGCATTCCATTGTATTATGAATTAAAAACAGCGTTAATAAAAGTTTTCTTCTTTTTTTCGTGAAAGAAAGTGCTTGTGTTTGGGCCTACTGTAGCGGATTTTAGGGTTACTTTTTTGACGTCACCCCCACCAATCTTACTGCATCTCCATTTATCTCTTTCCTCCATGGTAGAAAGTAAAGGGAAAATAGTAGATTACTATAGCTTTTTGTTGCCATTTTCTTATGACAACTAAAAAAAAATTGTAATTAAAATACGTGCTATGTCAAGAGTATCATCCGCTATAAAAATGTAATTTATAGAATATTTGTGTGATTTATTTTTTCCGCATTTACTTAATTCCTGACAAAAAGCTGAAAGAATTCTCAAAGAGCTGAATTTTATTAATCCGTGTGTAATGACATTTTCCGAATTTTGAAAAAATATAAATGAATGATTTCTGATAAATCATGGAGTTATTATAAACTATATTTTATTTTCACTATCCATATTAATGTTACAAAAAAATGAAGAGATATGAAACATTAGATACCCGATTTTTTGTCGACTTTCTCGAATGGCGACAACACTTTTTGCTGGGTTTGTGTATTACTCCGCGATAATGACGTCCTATGCATACTTTTCTATAGATGTTGTTTAAGGCTTGATCGTAAATGTAGAATTCTTCAACGAATGCAAATGACGTCATTTTATATAAAATAAAAGTGTGTATTTTAAGTCTTAAAACTGAAATATGTTTTCTAGTATCTATATTTATATGTTTTTTTTTTCATCAGGGGGGGGGGGGGGGGGGGGCACACTAAATTCTGAAAAAGCAGAATTCACGTTTTCGAATTTTTTTTGTTTTGTTTTGTTTTTCATGGGAAAAAAAAAGCTTTGGAAAGTGATTAAATTTGGAACATAAAGGATAAAAACAATCTTTTCGATTGCAACCCATTTCCACTGTTGCACGAGAAATTATTAAAAATATACATTAGCAAATGGAGCGCAGACAGAAACATAAAAAATATGCATTAGCAAATGGAGCACAGAAAGAAACATTAAAATATTATGTATGCTTTTCCCCCCTTTTTAACAGAAATAAAAAGGTCTAAGATAAACGCTGTGTTGTAGCTAATTACATTGTGTCCTTGTTGAAGCTACATAACTCAAATTTAAAACATGCAAAGCATCTCATAAAAGTCTCGTGAAAGTGGAAGTTTAAAACAGTGTAGTGTTTGTTTAGAAGATCGTAAATTATTTTTACTACAATACAGTAACAAAGCCTTACATCAATATAAAAAATTCTTAATGATTGATTGAAACGATCGCCATTTATCCAATTAGGAATTAAATGAATGAATGGGCGTGTCAAAGGGAAATAAACTGCGCTCGTTTATTTGCTGTTGATTATTCCCAAACAAAGTGTGCTTGTGCGGTAAAAAAAATAATAAAAAGTTTCAACCTGGGATGTAATTGCTCTTTGTTATTTCAAAATTAGCAATACAAACAAAACCATAAAAAATAATAATAAGGAACGTAAATGAAATATTATGTGAAGGAAAACCAGATGAATGTTCGTTAAGCTTATAGGATTTCAACTAGCTATTGATAAGAAAAATGGTTTAGCGTAATAACAGGTTTCAATGGATTTCGCCCAACTGCCCAGTTTGCACGAAGTTGTTTAGGATGCTATTTTGCTCTACCTGACAGAGATGGAAAAAAACCCGGAAATTTTTAAACAAGGGAAATTCATCGTGGGAATTTTGGGGATTAAACTGGGAGTTGCGGTCATCTTTGAAGATTTGATGAAAAAACCCCTAATATTTCAAATGCTATTGGGTCTAGTAACAAGTTGTAAAGCAAATTTTGTCTGACGTTTACTACGAAATAGCACACCAATCAGTAATTTGTGTCATGTGATAAGAAGCAGTTCAGCGTTTTCAAATCAACACAGAAGCTGGGAGAAAAACGAAAAGTTGAAATTTCGAAGGTGAAAGATATAAGTCATTTATTCGTCACTGCATTCGTTACGAATTTCACCAAGGATAAAGTGCTGCAAAAGCATATCAATCAATCTGTTCTGTTCTTGGAGAGGAAATCGTATCGAAAAACACATGCGAATTTTGGTTTCAACGTTTTAAAAATGGCGATTTTGATCTTAGCGATTCAGAACGTAGCGGCGCACCACTGAAGGCTAGTCATGAGGATTTGCAAGCACTGCTTGATGAAGATGCATCTCATACGCAAAAAGAACTTGCCGAACAATTAGGAGTATCACAAAAAACGATTTGTAACCGTTTATACGCAATGAAAAAGATTCAGAAGCCAGAAAGATCGGTGCCACATGAATTGAGCAAGGGGAACAAGGATGAGCGTGTCTTGAAGTGCATGAATCTTCTAATCACTCAACAGAAAAAACCTTTCTTGGGAAAATCGTGACCGGGAATGAAAAATGGATATGTTATGACAATCCGAAACGCAAAACATATTGGTTGAATCCCGGCGGAACAACAAGATCAACGCCGAAATGAGACATTCACTGCAAAAAAGTTCTTCTCTGTATCTGGTGGGATATGAAGAGTGTGTTCTATTACGAACTGTTGGAGACTGGTGTAAGTGTAACTGCTGAAAGCTACAAGCAACATTTGCTTCAACTGAACCAGGGAATCGGTCGAAAACGTCCATTTATTGGCAAAGGTTTGCGCTCCGTGAAATTGCTCCATAACAACAACAGGCCTCATGTTGCAAAACCAGTCAAGGACAGGTTAGTGACTCTTGGCTGGGAAGTTTTGGAACCCCCAGCGTTATAGTCCCGACATAGCCCCTTCAGACTATCATTTGTTTCGGTCGACGCAGAATGCCTTGTCTTCTGTAGGCTTTCGGACAGTGGACGAAGTGCGAAACTGGGTTGACGACTTCATCCCATCAAGAGACGAATCTTTCTACACTGCTGGCATCCGTCAATTGCCCGACCGATGGCGGAAGGTGTTAGATAATGATGGAGATAATTTTGATGAATAAAGGTATTATTCTCAGCTCTTAATTGCATATTCATTTCTCTGAAAAACGCTTTAAAACTTCTTACTACACCCAATATATTTGCATTTCATTTAAGTATAAATAACATATTTCAGTTAATTGTACCATTTTTTTTTATAAGTAAATTCAAGCGTGACTTCATATAACCTACTACAATTTAGTGTCCTGGACGGGTCAGGTTATACACGACCCGAATTCGAAAATTCTATTTCAAGTCAACCCAAAGCTTGACTTGAAACCAACAAAAATAAAATTTCCCGAAACCCGACACACCCGACATCAACCCGAACGCTACATACTTAAACCTGAACTCGAAATGGAAGGAAATAATCCATATTTTTATACAATTATGGGAAAAAAGTCCACAATTATATCCCTAGCATCACTTTTATCTTTTATATCGAAAAAGAAACACACACACATACCATAATATGGATACTAGGGTGGGTCGAAAAAAACCGAAATTTTTATAATCAAAATGTAATAGCGCGGAAAAGTTGCCTTTTGTAATACAGAATAAATTTCTAAAATATTACATCGATCGGTTAATATCTTTTACCGCCGCAAGGGGGCCAAAATTTCAAAAAATCGCAAAAAACGTGTTTTTTTATAATTTTTTTTTAAAATTATCCAAACATACCAATACAATTTTTAATAGAACGCAATAGCTACATGAAGATATGAGAAATGTCCCGGTAAATGTTCATTATGATGAAATCATATCTTTATTTGCCGCAAAAGACCATATTTTTAGTAAAAATTTCAAAAATTTCAATTTTTCATTTTTTTTCTAAATTTTTATAATTTTTATAATATGTCTAGAAATAAATAATTTTACTTTATATCTATTAATATATCATATTTTTTATAACTATTTGTAATAGACTTGAAAATAAAGTTAATCATTCATTTTTCTTGACGATCACTTCATCTACTGATGTTTTACTTCATCACACTTACTGTTCAGCCAATTCATGCCACAAAAATTACATAAAATGAGCAAAATGTTTTAGTATTTTATTAATTAAAATATAGAGATGTTTAACCGAAACGGGTTAAATAAACTTAAAATGAAGAAGAATTTAATTTAAATGAATTTTATAATATAACTTGCTTTCAGATGAAGCCATTATTTCTCGAGAGGCCAAAACTGATCAGATGTGACCCTCCCTCTGTTCTAGTAAACAAACTTTATCAATGCTTCAATGAATAATTTTACGCATCTTTCTAGTGATTGAGTGGGACAAGGAAAGTTATAATAGCTGGTATCTTTAATCGAACATTTTAAACTCACCAGCGTTTTTAGTCGATAAAGAAACCATAACAGATGGTTCCGTTAGTTTTCAGTTTTGTCAGTAGATTAAAGCCATACAATTTTAAGCTTCAGTGTTGAAGTGTGCTATGATGAAGTGACGGATGCCACTATTCTAGTCCACAGAACTTCGTGCTTTTGCAGTTTTCTTCATGGCTGGGGCCCTGATGTTCTCCTCTTCATATGCTATCATTCCAAAGAGGCTATTTGTATGATTTGCGAAATAGTCATTTCGTGAAAATACAGGAACTATAATCTTTCGTAGATTATCTGTCAAGTAACGTAAGTTACTAACTATAGTGCACAGATTCTGGAAAACATGATTCATTTTAATTGTGAACCAACTGATGCAGTACATTTTCAGGATGTACTCAAAGAGTATGACAAGTTAAGAAGAGGGTTTCTTTGTTCCAACGTAGAGTCTCAAAATTCGAATAGCAGTAATGATCCACTTTGCGTGAAATATTTGTCCAGGGATTCAGCAAAAAAGGTCAATTGTATACACGCGTGTTGAAAGAGCTGGCAATATTTCAGACATATACTTCTGGTCAGTTGACAAATTATCTTTATCAACAGCTAGGTGATCAGATTAAATTGGCTTAAATTTTGCAATTGGTAATAATTCGCAAATCGCAAGAGATCAACCAATTGGGCCACGATATGATAGAGAACCTGTTTTTTGTCATCAAGATGTTTGAAAAGATGTCTCAGTGGAAGCTCATTGAAGTGAGGTCCAGGAAGCCAATAAAGTGGTTTTTTGAAAGTTGTTCTCAACTAATCCTACTATAACACCACCTTTGCATCCTGTTTTGTAGACAGTTCCGCAAAATTCAACTGCAATTATTATTCCAGTCGGGATTTCCTTTTTCTTCAAAAAATCTATAATGTCATTGCATACAGAAGTCGCCTTGCCAGACGATGGGGCCAAATGACGAAAATAATTCAGACCTGGTTCTAGTACAAAGAGATATGTTCCTCCTTGACTTCTCAAAGATGAAACTTTGCCACCTCTTTAACCTGGCAGATATTTCTATCTTTAGGGCTATCAAAGTATAGAGTAAAAGGAGTACATTACAAAAAAAAAAAAAAAAAAAAAAAAAAAAAAAAAAAAAAAAAACGAACAAAGTTGAACGTGGCCCTCTAGCAGCGAGAAATTAATTTTACGTGCAGACAGCTGCAGGTGTTTCTATCATTGAGCAATTCTTATAGAATTACAGTGATCATGGTTAACAATGTGCATTAAATTAACATAAAGCATGAAATTAACAACACAGCCTATTAGAAATGTAAAAAATCTGAAAACATTACAAAAGTTAAGAAAATTGATAAAATGAAAAACTTTTATTTTTAACATTTTTTAGAAATTTTGGCCCTGTTGTGGCGGTAAAAGCAACGATGTCACAAAAATGAAATGTTAATGTTACATTACAAATATCTTGGCGTGGCTATTGCGTTCTATAAGAAATTGAATAAGTATGTTTGGATAATTTAAAAAAAAAAATGCTAAAAGTATGTTTTTTGCGATTTTTTCGAAATTTGGACCCCTTGCGGCGGTAAAAGATATTAACCAATCGGTGTAATATTTTACGTATTTTATCTTTTTTACAAAAGGCAACTTTTCCGCGCTATTACGTTTCGATTATAAATATTTCGGTTTTTTCGACCCACCCTAATGGATACTCATTAATGTTTAAATATACAATATTTTTCATCTGAAAAAAAATTCTACACTTTTTTGAAAACTCCGGTCAACCCGACCCGAAAAAAAAAAAAAAAATAAAATAAATAAATAAATAAAAAAACATTGCAAGCGGATTAATCTTTCATAATCGAGCTACACGCGATCGAGATCAATTTAAAAATAATTCATGCTTGAAAATCTATATATATATTACGCTATCACACGTGGCACAGAAATCGCAATTATTTGTTAATTGTTTAATGGCAACGCCCAAATGAAACGCATCTCATTGGTTATTGCGTAATGTTTAAAAAAGGCAATAACAATAAATAAAAAAAAAGTTTAATTAATAACTATAGAGAAAAACAATTTATATAATTTAAAAAGATAAAATAAAAGTAAATAGACAATTTATTAATAAATAAACAACAACATCCGGGTTACCATATCAAGCAAAATAACGACACTTTGGCGCCAGTTAAGTACCCTGGTGCGTATACGACATCTGTGTCGTCTATTATTCATCTCATTTAAAAAACAATAAATAAATAACTAAATAAAGGTACTTTTCCAGTATAGGTACTTGGCGAAATAGAGAAAAGGTCCGTGGCGAAAAAAGAAATTTGGCAACGTATTTTCTGGCAACCTATTTAATCAAAATATTTTTTTGGAATAAAACTACATAAAAGTTGCCATGATCGCATAGAGTTCGTACTTTAATGTTAGCTGGGCGCAGTTCTCGCCAATGACATTTTTTTAACTCGCCAGCAGCATTTTTTTTTATTTTTCGAGGGGTAAATTAAAACAATGATTCGATGTTGACATTAAATAGTTTATTCTATTATTTATTCTTTTTCTTTTTTAAAGATTTTTTTTTTAAAGTGAAAGTCATGAATTTTAAATGTTTCAGTTTTAAATTAAAACTATCCATTTTAAATAAATTGAGTGAAAGGATTATATTTTAATCTAAATTAATGAAATAGAAAAAAAACGGGTACAATGTTTGGCGATTTATCACCTGTGTCCGACTAACATAAAAATACCGAGTTCTTGATTTCTCTATCAGTATCTTCCGATTTGGCGAAGGATCGAGCAAGTAAATTAAATTATGAATAAAAGTAAAAGGATACAATGCCTAGGATACAATTGAGGGAGACCAGAGTGGTGGCCACGGGCGACTAGTTATTTTAAAAACCATAATAAATCAGTCAATTAAGATACAATTTTCAAAAAAATTGCATTTGAAAGTAGATTTTTTTCTCTATTTGACGGTGTAAAAATTGAAAATGTACGATATTTAGAAATTAAAAAAATCGCTGACATAGCACGCATCTTAATTTCAATTTTTCTTTTCAGTTTTTATGAGAATATGGCAACAAAAAGGTACAGTAATATATTATTTTCTTTCCTCCGTGATTATTTTCCCTTTACTTTCAACCCTCCACGACTTTCAACAGAAATGTACTTCAGTTGCCACAATTACGAAAAATGTATCAAAAACTACAAAAAAAATTAATATCTCAAAATCAAATTGAGATACTGTTTTCAAACAAATTGCATTTAAAAGTACATTTTTCTCCCTATATGACGGTGTAAAAATTTAAGATGTGCGATATTTAGAAGTTTAAAAAATTGCAGTAGCGAAAATTGCAAAACCGAAATTTCATTTCAAATTTCAAAGTGTTGCCATTCGTAAAATGACGTATGCGTTACACACATATATGTTTGTCCTTTATAATATAGACCTTCCTGCCCTGGGCTTGGGGGCTTGCCCTGACCATGTGCCACAGGCGGGTTCCCAGGGTGGGTGATATCCCTTTATAATATAGATATGTAAAAAAATAATTGGAAAATGGAGAAACAATCAAGTTAAGAGTATCGGTAAAGAAATATGAATTAATGAATTATCTGCCATTTAGATTAAACGTTTCAAGTAATAATTAATTAAAATTAGCTATCCTCGGAAGTTACAAAAATTTATACTTTTTGTTATTCTAAGGAGATAAAAATATTTCAAAATTCCCATGTTTTGGAATTTTTAAAAATTTTATTTAAAAACAACAACGACAACAAGAACAACAACAACAGGTTTTTACTAGAGTTTTTTCTATCTTTTGCAACTCTATCTAACACATGATCTCAGGCGAAAAAATGTTTGTTTATTACGCAGTGCCTTATATCTTGTTGGTGGAATTTTATGTCATCCTATGCGGACGAATGTGCAGTCTGGGGGAGAAAAAGTAACTCCCCACTACTAACTCTGCAACTAATTATAATAGAAGAAAGTTACTGGTACCAAACGATTGGAAATAAAGTTTACTTTTAAATGAAGTATAGAAAATTTGCTTAGGGGGACAATCTACAAATCAAAACCATACCAAACTTTTTTTTCAATGGCAACATCCAATTTTGACACCATATTTTAAATCTTCGGTTCAAACTATGTCTAGAAATGAAATTTCCAGTCATTTGAATGATGAGTTTTTGAATTATAAAAAATCAAAATTTAGAGCTTCTAATGTTAAATGACATTTTCATATTCTTATTAATATCTCCTGAAATTATAATCCTAATGCGATAATTTTATGTGTGGTTATAATATTAAAAGCCCAAACATAAATACATTGAATTTATAATTTTTAAAAATTTCATTATATGAATTATGAATTAATATTCGAAAAATATTAATTGCAACCTACAATTTTTTTTGTTGCATTTATATATTTATTGCTTGATGCGAATTCTCAATTTAAAATTTTTCTTTCAAATAGTTTTCGAATTATCATTAAAAAAAGTCAAAATGACGGTTTAAGGGGCCATCTGTGATATGCAGAAAAGTATAATTTGAAAAAAATATATTTTACTCATTTTATTGAAATATTTGGGCTGGCAATAGTCGAAACATATTAAGTGAGTGAAATGGTTCCATATTGGCAAGAAATAATACATTAATAGAAGTGACATAGTCATTCTCTAACATTTCAAAGTCGAGTACCGAACTACAATTTGGATACAAACCCTAAAATAGGCTCATTTTAAAATAATTATTTATCTGAAACTAATCGTACGATTTTCATTACATTTTGTATCTAGACTAATTGAAGGGTGTAGAATTTATTTATGGTGTCAAACTTGGGCATTGCTCTTGAAAAAAAAACAAAGTTTGGGTTCGTTTTGATATGTAGAGTAGATAGCCTCCTAAGCAAATTTTATATGCATCATTTAAAAATAGACTCTATTTCCAATCGTTTGGTACCTATAACTTTCTTCTACGATATTTTTTTACAGAGTTAGCAGGGAATATTTACTTTTTTTTCCACGACTATACCAGTCGAATACAAATCATTTTTAAAAGATCAGTTTGAAAACTTCCGCTTGGCCACAATATTAACAACAGCAAAATCTGGAGCGATTCCACTCGACTTTCCGAATACTGGTGTATGTGCTCAGAAAGTAAAAATAAAATAAATAAACAAATTCCTGAAAAAATGAAATAGGTTGGATTCGAACGCTAGACCTCGGTTTTGAAACTGATGACGTTACTTCTGCGCTACCAATACTTGAATCTATCGTAGCAGTACTTATCGCTTATACTGTATCACATATCCTTTACGATTTTCCCCCAATAAAATGATGTTGCAAAATGGTTTAAAAATAGATTAAACACCTAAAAGTCAGCCGATTTGTATGAAAATATATGCAGCACTCGTGATTGTGACAGCGTTTTGTGACATAATCGTCATATGCGAGCTCAATCGGAAATACCGTTATAATGTTCCCACCACCTGTGTTTGTGTGAACAACACGCACGCATTCTTACACATAAATCATGATTATGATACTTTCCTTATACTATGTGTTCGGAAAATAAAAAGTAAAACTAGAAAACAGGAATTTTGCTTTTTCAGAATTTAGTGTCGCCCCGATGAAAAAAAGTATATATGTGTATAAATATAGGTAGTTCAGTTTTAAGACTTAAAACACGCGCTTTTATTTTACATAAAATGACGTCATCCGCATCCGCTGAAGAATTCCTCATTTACAATCCAGTCTTAAACAACATCTACAGTAAAATATGCATAGGACGTGACTATCGCTGAATAATACACAAATCCAAAAAAAAGAGATTTCGTAATTCAAGAAGCTGGGCCAAAAAACCCGGCTATCTCATGATGCATATGCTTTCATTTGCTTCTAACATTAATATACATACTTAAAATTAAATTTAGTTTATAATAGCTCTATGTTTTATCAGAAATCCTTCATTTATATTTTTTCAAAATAGCACGTGTTTTAAATACATTTTTTTCACTTTTTATGAGAAAATGGCAACAAAAAGATATGATTGCTATTTTCCAACTATTTTTTCTTTACTTTCTACAGAAATGGAGTACTTGAGTTGCCAAAATTAAACAAACGGCGCTAAAAACTACAAACAAATTGATGCCTCAAAAATAACTGAAGATGCAGTTTTCAAACAAATTGCATTTAAATGTACTTTTTCCCCCAAAATACAACGGTATAAAAATTGAAAATGCGCGATGCTTAGAAGTTTAAAAAATGGCAGTAGAGATTATTCCGTACGATGATACACCTGCTTTGTTTTACGGCTGGCTTATACAACGGAACGTTATTTTTTGGAGACGACACATTAATAGCTGGGAGAAAGAAATAGCATACTGGGGGCTAATAAAAAAATGTTAGAATTACAAATATAATACAAAAAAAAAAAAAAAAAACTGACAAAAAATATTTTTTTTTAGGAGTACATGTTGAATACGTACAGGTGAGTCACATCACATATTACAACCTAAAGTAGCGTTTAAAGTGACTCAAAGCGATTCGACAGAAATGAAAAACAGGGCGTTAACGCGCCGTTTATACATCCTGCAACATTTCTACTGACATTATTAAAGCAAATATCAGTTAGTTAATCTCCGTAATAATTTTCAGCAAACATTGACTACAAAGTTGCACCCCAGGTTGATAGAGTATTTGTTTTGAAGCACTTCGCGAACAACCTAGAATAAATTAGAATTAAAATAACGTTTTAGCGAAAAATGTGTTTTTAGTAATGTTTGGGGTTAAATGTTTGATGATGCGGAAAAAAAAATATTCTAAACTTAACAGAAAAATCGCGCTAAACTTTAAAAATTTCGTGAAATTTTCACGTGAAAGAAGAAAAATCTAATGATTTTCAATTCTTCTTATTATAAAGCTTGTACACAATACAAATATCATCCATATAGATAAATAATATAATGTAATATTTGTAATAATTCCATTTACTTCACATTTTTAAAATATATTTTTTAAAGTAAATATCTTAATTATTATAATTATTTAAGCTTATCCTTTCATTCAGTAACACACATTTATTATTTGCAAATGAGCTATTTCCGTGACACTATTTCTTCCAGCCATATTCATCCTTTGCATCAAATGAATCAGATATACTTTTAGGAAATGTCTGAACTATATTACCATATTTTCCAGTGTATGAGTCAATCCAGCGGTAAAAATTCCGTTTTAGGTGTCACCCTATCAAAGGTGCGGCTGATATTGCGTAAGTTGAACACAGGACCTGGTTTTTCGCAGAGTATTTGGGACATGGGTTCTGGGTATCATCCACTTTTAAAAAGCGCTCCATTTTCTTTGAAATCTAAATTCCAAAACTATTGACTTTTATTTCATAAACTTCAGCCATCATAATGATATTTAAAATATTCCATATAGAATTTTAAACAAGTTTCGCGAAAATCGCGCCATTTCGCAAAATTTCCGTAAAGGAGGAAAATTTGAAAAATTCAGGAAAGTAAATCAGAAAACATTTACTTTCATCGCGATGATTTACTTCTTTACTTCTTTACTAATCATCGCGATAATTTGCGCCTGACAAACGTTCAACCCTCTTATGTGTCCTGATATCTTTGACGAGCATACTTTTTTGTTTCATTCTATTAACTGAAGAAATAGCCTCTGTGTTAGATGAAAGACGGGGAAACATCAAATAATTATTTTAAAAGGGTATACATCACCGATTTCAAATGCATATATTTTTTTAAACTCAAGATATACATCACATGCCTTCCAATGAAATCAGTGTTGTCCACCAAGAAAAACTATAAGATTTTACCAAACTGGAATATTAAGAGCTCACTGCAGTCACGGACAAAAAGAATTCAAGATGGCTGCTGGCATTTTAACTGAATTGAAAGGATGGTCTAAATTCAAATGATTGACAAGCTAACTCTTCCAATCAGCAAATGGCCAATTATCTGGCACGATTCCAACCCCCCACCCCCTTCGGCTGAGCGCTACATGTGATAATTTCCAGTAGGTTTCAGGTCTAAGGGATTTTTTTTGCAATTGTCTTCGCTTTACTAGTGTAGATCAAAGTCGTACTCGATAACGTTATAAGCGGTAAAAAGAATTTTAATCTGTTTATGACAAGAGTGCAAAAATTAAAACATTTGACTTTCAGAAAATAAATGAATATTTTATTTAGATATGTTTCTTTTTTTTCATTTTTAGGTTCATTTTACAGCTTTTACAAACATAAAATTGAAATTAGTGCAGTATAAAAACTATTTTATTTCACATAATGCAATTTCATTTAAAATCAAGGGGAGATACTGAATAAGGGGGAAAATATATCAGGAACAAATATTCTAAAATAACTATCTTTTGTGGGAATTCTTTTTAGAACATGAATTTTTCAAGAGATTTATAAAAGCTAAATAATATTGAATGTTAAAAATAAGATGTTCATAAAATTAGGAGAGAAAAAGTTAAACAAATAAACTGTATATTTTGTACTATAGAGGGGGGGGGGGGGAGAACGGGAAATACAAATTTTGAGGAGAGGGGGTACACATCTAAATCCCAGCGTAATCATTTATAGATATAGTACACAATTTATTGTTGTTAGCACTAAAAAATGAGACAGAAAAAATAAAGTTTTCCAAATATTCAAAACTTTGTGAGATGTTAGTAGTAAGGAGGAGGGAAAAAAGTTTGGTGAAATTTTCAGGCGGAAGAAAATTTATATTATGGATTATTTTTACAAGCATGTTATAAAACATAAAGGAGTTTTAACAATTTGAAATTTTAAGTGCATAGGAGTAAATTCATGTGTGTGTGTAGGGGGGGGGGATTTCTGCACACTAAATATTTTTTAAATGATACAGTCAGATAACAATTTTTTTGTAGCTGTTCGTAATCTAAATAACATTAAAATACTTTTATTTTCATTGCATTTTTTCAATTTTAACACTTTCCAAGAAAGTTGTAAAGTGTTTATGAGTTGGGTTTGTGCTTCCGTCTGTCTGTCCGTGTTCTAACTAGCGTAAATGTAGTCGGATTGCCATGTAATTTATATACGATATTCAAAATCATCATGGTATGTTCGGTATTTAAAATGAAGTATGTATCATTCAGGGTTCATTTACGGATGCACTCAAAAGTATTCCGTTACATTATGGTCTATGGGGGGGGGGGATCATTTAGGGTGTATTTTAATAATGTTACACAGTCTTAAACATAATTAAATTTATGTACATTGAGATACACTTTAAAATGGTTACTATAGACTATGTTATGTGTAACGCTTAAATTACAAGTATAGGGGACTCAAAAGTATTCCGTTATGTTATAGCCCATGAAGAAATATCGTTTGCGGCGTATTTGATTGATATTACTCTGTCACAAATATAATGAAATCGATATGAATTCTGAGGTGTCCTAAGCCTACTTTCTGTACAACATGAGCATTTAACAATTATTTACGGAGTCAGACAACAGAGCTTGGTTATATATGGTTTACGAGGAAAAACTGTTTGTAGCGTATTTCGATTAAATTATATTATTTCAAACATGACGAAATAGATACAGATTAATTCGATTTACTGCAAGATGCTTGCATTCGAATATGGTTTTCATTTCATTTAGCGCTCATTTACAGGGACACATAAAATATTTTGATACAATACTGTATCCGACGTGTTAGCTATTAAAAATTAATGCTGAAAGTGCATTTTCAGTTATAGAATGCGTTTTTAAGTTTAAGTAAATTTTTGCGTACTACATGGTGTGCATAAATTTTACAGACCCTATACAGGACTACACAAAAGAATTCATAACCATTACTGAGAATGAGTATGAATTGCTTAAAGATGTTTTTTTTAGTTATAAATGTACAAGCTCGACTACATTTAGTATGCTAAGAGATGTTTATATCATACAAATAAAATCCTATACAGGTATATTAAAAAAACTGGATACATGGCCGCTATGGAAAATAATTCCTGGAAGTGTGATTTCAGTAATTTTAAGCATGTTTTTGCTTGAATTAGATTTCAGCTTAATATTTGACGTGTATAAAAATCTGTATGCTTATATAGCATACAGATATATAGGGCTGCATAAAAGAAATCAAGTATGTTTCCGTCTATTGGTAGAAATTGCCGACGGTGAATTTTCAACTGTTTTATGTATTTTCTTACAAAACTAAATTTTAACACAGTATGTAGAATCTGTACAAATATATGCAGTACAAAAAAAATCATATACAGATCTGCACAAAACAATTGGAGTACCTTCCGGGTTATGGACGCAATTGTTGAAACCTGCTTTTCAAATGTGTGATACGTTTTATAAATGCTTAGTTAGATATCTTCTTTACTTTATTAAACGGCGAAGTTTTTTTACAGTGTTCTGGAAGTTTGGAAAGTGTCGATGTTGATGCATGATTTTTCTTTTTTGTTTATGGATCAGTCGATAACTCAGGCACATTTGGCATCTATGTTTGGTGGTTCTTTCTGAGCTAGTCGGAATGAAATGATTTCGGAAGGTTCTGACAATTTACTTGCACGTTGACGAGAAACCACAATATTTTCCTTAGAAATATCTCTCTAAAGACATTTTGCTTTGAAAAATACAGTAAAATGTTTTTTATGCACAATTAAATGTATACCTATCGCTTTATTGTTAACACTTTCGTACATAGTTGAAAAGATTTAGTTAATTTTATAGATAGTAAGGATTTATAATTAGGACCAAAAAAAGTGTAAATTAAAAAGTTTTAAAATCTTTAAATTAGATTTTTTAACTTCATGGGTTGAGGGTAAGACAAGGGAAGAAACAGATTTTTTCTTATTTTTTGTTGGGGGGGGGGGGGGGGTTAATAGATGACTGATTATGTAACTTATAAAAGGTTTACAAATAGGACAAAAACATTGAAATTAAGAGTTTTAGAGACATTAAATTTTGTGTACATGGAAATAATGGGGGGAAGAAAGAAAACGTCAAATTTATATGGGGGTGGAAGAAATTATATAATCGATTATTTATTGTTGAATAAGAAACAGATAAAGCTGAAAATGTGTTTAAAAAATTTTTCAAAGATTTTAAACTTAGTTAAGCGAAAGAAGGAAAAAGGGGAGGGGGGTATTTTATTAGATGACTTATTTATTTACCTTACTAAGGACTATCAAATCGGACAAAAACAGACTAAATTTTGTGTGCGTGGTAAGGAGAGAGACAGAGCAAACGTCAATTTTGGTGGGAGAGGAGTATAGTTATATGATTGATTATTTATGATATCAATAAATTAAGAGATAGAGTACAAAATGTTTTAGAAAAAGCATTGACTTTTAAGGTTTAAATTTTGTGACCTGAAGGAAAAAAGAGGAATAAGCATAATTATTCCTTTTTTTGGGGGGGGGGGGCGAAAGTTTATTGGATGTCTTATTATTAATTTACCGTAGAAAATATTTACAAATAGGTTACAAAAATAATAAACGAAAAAGTTTTAAGGATTTCAAATTTCTGATACTTGGTAAGAGGGAGAGGCGAGGGGGGAATACCAATTTTAGTTGGGGGCCGGAGAGAAATTTTTATGATCGTTTCGTTATTGTTAAAATAAACTGGCAAATTGAGCAGAAATATTTTTTAAATTTTAAAGAGTTTTAAAGGGTTTTTATTTTAAAATATGGGTACTGTGGGGGAGGGAGCAAAAGGGAGAAATTACATTTTCGGAAGGGGCAATTTACAAGAACTTTTAATGAAATGAATACGGTGAAATAAATCGATAATAAAATTTATGACTGATCATTTATTGTTACTTTAAAGTAACAAATAAAACAGAAAATTAAAGAAAAAATTAAGGAGTTTTAAACCTTGATAATTTAAGGCGAGCAAAAGGGGAAGCGAAATTTCGGAAGAAGAGGGGGGGGGGGGGCAAAAGGTAATTTACATTATTATTTTTTAAAATCAGAATTTCAAAGAAATTGGGAAGAGTTTCACCTTTGATTACGAAACAGTACAAGAGCAAAATTAAGAACTTTTAAGGCACTTTTTGCAGATTTTGCCTAAAAATATATACTTTTATGAACCAAAAATTACTTTTGAAAAATTTAAACATCTTTAACGACTAACAAGGACCCATTGCAGGGTCACTCAAAAGCATTTTGTTATATAATGGTCTATGTGGAAAAATCATTTGGTGGTGTGTTTTAATAGCTTTATGCAAATTTATACATAATGAAATTCATTTACATTATTAAGGTGCACTGGAAAATTGTTATTACACAAAAGAGTCATAGAACAGAGTTCGGTTTTATAAAGTTCTTCGTAGAAAAGCTGTTCGCAGCGTATTTTAATTATGTTGCACTACTTCAAACATAATGAAATTTCTGATGGTTTTACTGCAAGATGTTTGGATAAGAGTATGGTGTGCATCGCATTTATCGTTCATTTACAGGGAAAGATTAGGGATGATTGGTGAAAGTGAGTTTTAAATTATGATATGTTTTATTTATGATAAGTTATGGTATAAATTAAGTTAAACTAATTTTTTTGCACTGGCACATAGGTGGTGTATATGAATTGCATAGACGCTACATAAAAGATTTCATGAGTATTACCGAGAATGACATGAATTACTTAAAAGTGTTTTATAATTTGAGTTATTCATTTTCAAGCTCAACTACATTTAGTTTACTAAGAGATGTTTGACCCGTAGCCGGTCGCAGACATCTAGCCGACAACCAAATAGCCGTCAAGACATTTAGCAGATAGCAGTTAGCTGACACGTGCATTAAGCCGATACGTACATATAGCCAACAACACAATTAGCTGAAATTTACATACAGCATACGGACATATAGCAATAATTTTAGCAACATAGACAATTGGCCGACAGGCAACTGGCCGAACGTGGCAATTAGACGGGAGGACATTTAGCCGAAAAGACGATTAGCCGACAGGACATTTAACCGACAAGACGATTAGCCGACAGGACATTTAGCCGATAGGATAATTGGCCGGCACTTTTCTAACTTTTTTCGACACCCCTCATGAGATATATCGCATTGGAGCCCTTTGATCACTCTTTCATTTTATGTACCTCCCGTTCCCTCTCCCCCAATTTGTATCACCGGAAGCATTTTTCTGACTTTTCCGACATCCCTCAAGTGACATATCATTGGAATGGGCAGCCCTTTGATCACTCTTTCATATCATGCACCTCTCGTTAGGTTACAGTTAATTCGCAGTTTGGTTACAGTTAGGATACAGTTGCGATTAGTTACTCTTGGATTACGGTTAGGTACCGGTTAGGTTATAATTAGGTTACGTTTAGGTGATAATTAGATTTGCTTAGGTTACATCTACGTCATGGTAAAGTTATGTTACAGTTACATTACAGTTAGCATACGATTATGTTATAATTAGGCAAACGTTAGTTACAGTGTGAGATTACGGTTACGTCCCAGTAGGTTACATTTAGGCTACAATTAGGTTACTGTTAGGTTGCAGTTAGGTTACGGTTACTTTATAATTAGGTTACACTTAGGTTACGGTTACGTTACACTTAAATTACATTTAGATTGCGGTTAGGTAACTGTTAGGTTATAATTAGGTTACGTTTAGGTGATAATTAGATTACGCTTAGGATACAGCTTGGTCATGGTAAAGTTATGTTACAGTTACATTACAGTTAGCATACGATTAGGTTATAATTAGGTAAACGTTAGTTACAGATAGATTACGGTTACGTCCTAGTTAGGTTACATTTAGGCTACAATTAGGTTACTGTTAGGTTGCAGTTAGGTTACGGTTACTTTATAATTAGGTTACACTTCGGTTACGGTTACTTTATACTTAGGTTACGTTTATGTTACAGTTACGTTACAGTTAGGTATGGTTGGGTTACGATTATGTTCCGGATAGGTTAAAGTTACGCTAAAGTTAGGATACGCTTAGGTTATAATTAGGTTAAGGTTAGGTTAGAGTTAAGTTACAGTTAAGGATAGGCTACAGCTACGTTATGATTATGTTACAGTTAGGTTACGGTTAGGTGATATTTAGATAGGTTACAGTTAGGTCATGGTAACTTTACGGTTATGCTACAGTTAGGTTAGGTTATAATTTGGTTAACGTTAGTTTACAGTAAGGTTAGAGTTAGGTCACGGTTAGGTGACATTTAGATTACGGTTACGTCACAATTAGGAAATGTTTAGGTTACAATTAGGCCGGTAGCACATTGAGGCGACTCATGGAACATGTTGCTTGATTTCGGAGAAAAAACCGCTTTAAAACATGTTTGAAACAGCTTTCTTCTATGTTTCGATATTTTATTTCTCCTAAATCGTACTTTGCCCCACCAGTGACTGAGAGGTTCTGCTCTCGAAGCTGGTAGACGGGAGGTGCTGTGTTTGATCCCAATCGCACCCGTCGGCCTAATCTTTCGGAGTTTTCGTGGTTTTCTTCGAGCCATGGATTTCCATGCGTAAGTACGGGTTAGGATCCCTTAGAAAGACCCCCACGAAGGGCACTCCCCCCTCGGGCCTATATCTCTAGTGTAGATAATCGGCCGTCAAAAATCAACCAACCAACCAACTTAAATCGTACTTCATGTTGATCGTGTTGGGTCAGTGTGCGGCCTACCTTAGGTTACGGTTAGGTTGCAGTTAGGTTAAGGTTACGTTACAATTAGGCTACAAATAGGTTACAGTTACGTTACAGTAGGTTACAGTTAGGTGATAATTTGGTTACACTTATGTTACGGTTAGGTTACCGTTAGGTTATAATTAGGTAACAGTTAGGTTACGGCTTGGATACGGTTAGGTTACGTTTATGGAACAGTTAGGTTACAGTTACATTATAATTATTATCACGGTTACTTATTTTGCAGCGCGTGCACGCCCACTATACACATGAGGGGTAACGGCAAAATTTTAAAAATTGTCCCTCGCGAGAACCAAAGGGGCAGGAGAGACGCGGAAGCTGCATAATATGAAATAGTGGTCACAGTGCTTTATAAACGATATGGCCCATGAGGGGTGTCGGCAAAATCTAGAAAAGTGCCTCCCACCGTGAGGGCAAAGTGGGGGAGGGCCGCGGGAGGTGCATAACATGAACAAGTGATCACAGGCCTTTCTAATGATATGTTGTATGAGGGCTGTCGAAAAAATTTAGAAAAGTACCCCCCGGAGACAAAGTGAGGGGAGGGGGTACCGGATATGCATAATATAAATGGTCACGGGGCTTTGCACCGATAAGTCTCATGAGGCGTGTTGGCTAAATTTAGAAAAGTCCCTCCCATTGGATGGGCAATTGTGGCTGGGGTGCGGGAGGCGCATAACATGAATAAGTGATCACAGGTTTTCCAAACTATGATATCTGCATAGCATTTTGGTCATGTGACACACGTGACGTGCGAGCAAAGGAGAGAAGGGAAGGAGATTTCCTTTTTAGAGAGTGAAGGTTGGAGGTTTTTATGCTGTGCATGTGTGCCGGGAAGGTTTTTGAAAACCGAAAGTTAGATATAAAATTACACAGGTGCTACGGACAATGGTATGTAAAAAGTTTGTATTGTAGGTGAAGCGAAATTGTGTAGTATTATAACGTGTGTAATTATGGAATATTATAGTGTGTTCCACTGGATATAATTGATATATACTTTGTATGCGTATTATCGTCTTGTCCTCGTCGAATATCTTTACTGTCTTTCTGCATTTTTATAAATAAACTTAGTTTTGTCTTAAAAAAAACTAGTGATCTACGATCTAGGAGTATACATCTGACATCAAAGGGGGAACGTGTACTACACAAACAATATATCATATGAGGGATGTCAACAAAATTTTAAAAAGTGCCGCCCGGGGGAAAAGTGCAGAAGACGCACGGAAGATGCATAATATGTATAAGAGGTCATAGGGCTTTCCAAGGATATATCACGTAAGGGGTGTCGGCAAAAGTTAGAAAAGTGCCTGCGGGGAGCAAACTGGGGGGGGGGGGGAGCGGCGTGGAAGGTATATATTTGAATATGTTATGAAATTTGGTGTCACACTGCCTTTCCAACTATACATCACATGAAGCGTGGCGGCAAAAGATATAAAAGTACCCCCACCTCTTTGAAATTTGTATATAGTATTATAAACAATATTTCTTAAAGGGCTTCGTACAAAAAATCGGATCTAAAATGATGAAAACTCTACGATTTCGAAAAAATCGAAAAATGCCCTCTTGGAGGGGTGGCGAATAGGGGGAGAGGAGAAGAAAGGGTCACAATATGAAAGAGTGGTCCGAGGACTTTCCGATGATATATCACATGACAGATACGAAAAAAGTTTAAAAATTGCCACACCGTGGGTCCTGTCCTTTGTTCCCGGAATTCACGCACTCCTTTATTTTAAATTCTTATATTTATTAAATAATATTTATCGAAGGGATCCATCAAAAACAGCATTTTAAACCATATTTATTGTAGAAAACGTTATTTTTTAAAAAAATTATTGGCTCCTCTCCGAGTTATCGAATTTTTAGTGTGTTATAAATATAACTATATTTGTAAAATATAATGGCAGTTTAAGAAAATGAAGAGTTATTAAGGTATAATGAATAATTAAAATGAATTATTTCCATTTTATTTCATAAATTTCTTACTTAATGAGTATAATGAGCGATCGAGAGTCGAAGGCTTAAACATAAGTAAATATTTATGGGAGGGATCCATCTAAAATCCGCATTTCAAACAATAATTTTTGTAGAAATGTTACTTTTCTATATAATTTTGTTCAAATGAACAAAAGAATATTACGAAGGTTAGTTAATGATGTTTTATTGAAAAGGTTTACAGAATAACAGTGATTGAAGAAAAAAATTACTTTATGAGAGTGACGAAATTTCGATGTTTAATTGTATATCATAAACAAAAACGCTGAAACAATAAAAAAGCTGATTTATGATGGTGACGAGCTACTGAGGTTTACATTGTTGATGTAAAACCGAGTCTTCTAAATTCTTTCGGAAAAATGTATGTGTCAGCTAAATTTCGTGTCAGATAATTCACATATCGGCTATATGCTCTGTTGGCTAAATGTCCTTTCGGATGAAAGTCCATGTCGAATAATTGTCCTCTGTTGGCTAACTGTCTTGTCGGCTAACTGTCGCTGTCCCCTAATTGCCATGTTGGCTAAACATCCTGTCGCCTAATTGCTGTCTGCTAAATGTCTTGTCGGCTAAATGACATTGTAGAATATAAATATATAGGGCTATGGCAAAAAACTGGGTACATGACCGTCCATGGATAGCAATTCTTAGGCTAATGTCGGACGGACGTCTTTTTGCACGCTTTTTTCCTTATGTATTATTCCTACACAATGCTAGCGGCATTATGTAGGGATAAAACGTAAGGAAAAAAGCGTGCAAAAAGACGTCCGTCTTACATTAGCCTTAGAAGTGTGATTTCAGTAATTTTCAGCGTATTTATTATTGAATTAAATTTCAGCTCAGTATGTGGCGTGTATAAAAATTTATAAGGAACACACAGGGCTTCACAAAACAATTGAATTACGTTTCCTTCTATTGTTAGAAATTAATAAATGTGTAGTTTCAAATGTGTTATGCTTTTCTAACTAAACTAAAAATATAGGAAAGGGTTCATAATCCATACTTGGCACATGGTTTTCCTTTCTTGTTTTATTTATTGTCAATAATTCATCTTCTTATGTTTTTGTATTTCTCAGTTGCAATAATCATGATTTTACGGTTCCGTACTTAAAAAGTAAAAACGGAACCATTATAAGATCACTCCTGTGTCTGTCTGTCTGTCACAGCCATTTTACTCGCAAACTATGGAACGTTGAAAGTTCAAATTGGGTGATGTAATAAAGACTATTGACTGACATATTTACAGATTTTTAAACATTCACAAATAAATTTGGGAAAAAACGTAGAGGGGCTAATTACGTTATTTGAAAGAAAATATTTTTTTTTTGTATATCATCTGTGGTATCGGTTAAAAGATTTCGTAACGCCGTAATCTAAAATACATTTCGTTTAATTTTAGGTATTATATTTTCAGAGATATCGTCGAAAATGTAGTGCAAAAATATGTCCCCCCCCCCCCCCCTCCCATCTGTTTCTGAATCTACTGAAACTAAAATTATGAAAAAAATTAGAGGTAGTAGAGGTTAATTTAAGCCTTGCAGGAAAATTATAGTGATTATACCCTATGTCGCATAGTTTTTCATAAAAACGTATTTTTCTGTTACACATAGATTCCGATTTGCGAGCATTCAGCAAAGGTATCGAGGAACGCTAAAGGTACCTATCGTATCAAAATTATAAAAGCATTGTTTATAATGATTTTCAAAAAAATCGTCGGTAATTAGCCGAGATGTTAATGCTCCTGCCCCTGCCGGCGAAGACACTCACGAGCTAATGTTAATCGTATGGGGAGGGATTTTTCTAATATCTCGTTTGCATTTCGACATTTTTAAATATATATATTTTTTTTGCATTGGATAGCCGAGGTTCGTCTCTACATCGCACCTTTTTTACTTTTTCGATTTTGGTTCCAGATTAGACCTACGGTCCGATGGATTGATCAATGGAGCCGGAACAGGCTGATTTAGCATAACCCATGATGAAGATGATGATGATGATGATATTTTTTATAAAGTTACTTTCACTTTCAAAACTGGTTCTGAAAAGGAAAGTGTCATTTAAAAAAAAATATCTACAACCAAAATCGAAAAAGTAAAGAAAGGTGCGATGTAGAGACGGATCTCGGCTATCAAATGCAAGAAAAATATTTAAAAATGTCGAAATGCAAACGAGATATTAGAAAAATCCGTTCCCATACGATTGGCATTAGCTCGTGAGTGCCTTTGCCGGCAGGGACGGGAGCCTTAACCCTTAAAGATACGGGTGGTTTGGCCATACATAATGGCAGAGACGGCGTACTCTATATACCATCGATTTTTAAATACTAGATAACGACTTTTAATGATATATTTGTGTAATGCAATACCCAGTAGCAGCATAAAAGCAATAAACGTCAAATTATTAAAAACAGACCAATTTAATTAGAATTAATCACATAAATATTATTTGATTCGCAACTAGTTTGCGTTGAGTGGATCTCTTAATATACCTCCCGTGTCTTTAAAAGTTAATTAAAAACCTATCTGGAAAAACGCGGCACGGACAAAGACGAGTTGCATCTTTGCGACCTCCTTTAGAAGCGCGCTTAGTACAACGCCAAGTTTAAACTTTGAACAAGGATTTTGTTTCAGCTACACTGTAAAAAGAAAAATATTAGTATGTTGAATTTAGTTTTATGAAATGCCAAATGAAATTTAAATATGCAGTACTTTTATTGTCAGTACCGAATTAAGTTCATCATATGTAGATTAAGATAAGATTTAAAAAAAAGAGTTATACAAAATAGCAATATTTAATTTTATTTGGGCTTCATATCTCTTTGAACTTTTGTGGTATACTCATTCATATTTTTTTAATATATACAGCTATACTCAACTCTACGTTGTATAGGTTTTTACAAAGTTTCATTACTCTTTTAAATAATACAGTTAATAATTCATATATTTATTGTACGGAACCCTCTGAGCGCTAGTAATACTCATACTTGACTGTTTATTTTATATAAAACTTATATGCATTGGTCTGCTAGGTCGTATCTTGGTGGAAACTATCTGCAGAACCTCAATTTAGTGGTTGATCTGCTGGTTTATCATTGTGTTTTCATCCACACAAACTTCAATGTTTTCTTACATTTGGGTGCAGGAAAATACAATGGTAAACCAATCGATCAAATACTAAACTCCGGCCTTCAGGTGTTTTCTATCAAGATATGACTTGGCAGACCATTTGCATTTTAATATGCTTGTTAAGGTCTATATAATCCTAAAATTTCAGCCTTGAACTTGATGAGCTGATAGTCTGTGCAATTGCCACCCGTCGAACAAATCCCTTCCTATGAAATCTTGTATCACTTTTTAGGAATCTGTGGACAGGCACAAAAACATTCTGTGTTTTTATACCTAGATAGTGTATAAAAACATTTTTTAATTCATTAGTATCAATTTGGAGTTTTTTGTAACAAGTACAGCTGTAATTTTTTTTTTTTATAATTGTTTGAGAAAGACTTTGTTTTTATTTTCTCTGAAAACTGCATGGATTTTTCATTACATTGATATGTAATTCTGATAATGAATTTCTTAGAATTCCATTTCAAAGCAAAATTTCGAATTTCTTCCAATTTTACCACAGCATTCTTTTTCTTTATCAGAAGTCAGAGGAAATAAATTTATTTTTCTCTCCATCTTTACCTTTAGATTAAGTTATAATTTTATTTTCCCCACATTGCTGATAGATTTTTTTTTTTACTTTGTCAGTTGGAAGCTCACTGTCACATGTCTCCAGAAATTCTCAATCTTCTTCCTCTATTTCCAAGTTAATAATCAGGAAGAGTTGCCGTAATATCCTTTACCAATCTATTTTTTATTTATATTTTAAAGGATGTATTATTATATTATTACTTATTATGTATTTATATTACCACTAATTTACCAATCCTATATCGGAATTTGGTAAATTAGCAGTGCTTTTAGTTTATAGTCTCTACTTGGACTTGCCGATCAAGATAGTGTTAAGCTATCATTCGTTGTCGCTCAGAAACTGTTTTTATTAGTTTATAAATTAATTTGGTAAATTAGCAGTGGTTTTAATTTGCAGCCTCTACTTGAACTTGCCGATCAAGACAATGTTAAGCTATCATTCATTCATTCCCATAAAATGTTTTTATCAGTTTTTTAAAAATGTCCTACTGACATTTTCTATGTAAATAACGCAGTCTTTCAAAGTGACAGACTGGTTGATGACGGTATTATCCTTCTCGTATAATTCTTGAAAAGCTAATGACAAATTTACTAACTGTTGCTTTGTGAGCCTTAATTTTCTCTCTACTCATTTTATAAAACTCTGTCATTGAATAATGAATTTTAGTAAACGAAAGTATGTGCCATTACAAATACAACATGAAATAAAAATGTTAACTAAGGCAATCTTTAACCAGGATACCAATGTAAATTGAAAGTAAAGATGGAGTGTTATTAAAATTCATAGATAAAGACCAGAGAAGAATCCGTAACCAAATTCAAATTTTTGGGACTGATGTAAAAGTTTGTCGCATATTGTTGATGGAAATTAAAGAAAATGTATTTCATGAAAATTTCAATTCCTAGCAGTTACATAATTAGAGCTCATCTGGCTAAAGAATCGATGTATTTTCTCAAATCTTCCAAAATATAAAATACCTTATCCTCAAAATGTTTTGAAGTGATTTAAATAAACGGTCATTCGACGAAGTATGTTTTGGAGATTGGTACTTGGATTGAAACATTTGATCTCAATTATAATATTTTGTGTCTACAGTGGGCAAAGATACGTGTGGTCTTGTTGGAAAACAATGCCTAATTGTTGATTATTTGAAGCTGCTTCTATTGCTTGATTTAATTCACTTAATTATAAACAGTATTTCTGCAAACTAATGCTATAGTTTCTAAGTAACATCTATTAATATACAATTTTCTTGTCTCACTGAATGCGAAGAAAAATCTTCTGTGGGTAAGAAACTCACTTTTGCTTTGATTAAAAGGCCTCTTCGAAGTAGTCATCAATGTAGTCTAAATAAATACTAATATTGTTATTATTCCTTATATTCCATGAATTACGAATATAATCTGAAAATAAAAACTATGCGTAAATCTGGTTTTTGAACAATGTAGAATAACGTTGTTTTAAAAATATCGACATATTCTGTAGAAATTGGGTTGGGCCAAAGTTTTAGCTTCATAATACGTAATTTTTTTGTACTGCTAATTGTACTGTCCGGTTCCGGGAACAAGAAATTTCCGTCCGAGGAGACCTGTAAATTCAAATTTTTAGACAACAAAGGCTTAGAAACTGATACAATCAATTATGACTCGTATTCAATCATAGAGCCTCGCTTATAGAAAAAATTTCAGGCCGAAACGTGCTGGATCGGTAGGTTCCGACTTCACGAGGATGAAGTAGGCAGACTTCTATTAAAAATTGTTACTTTTTTTATCCTATTTAATAACTTCAGTTAATTAAGACAATAATAACATTGTAAAATAAGTGGTAGAAATTTGCTTGATTTGCCTCCGTTAGAATATTGCTTATAGATCGAATTTGGCAAGCTCAAAAGTGGAGGTTCTATTATGATTTTATGAGACATATACTTTGCAATGAAATGCTGATTTGGGTGGACTTTCTGCAGAAAATTCCTTCCTGAAAATATTTCATTTATTAACATAATCAAATTAAACCTCGTGAATTTGGTCTCCTTATTCACCAACCCTCCTTTCTTTAGCATTTTATGAGTTTCTCCATCTTCAGTGTGTTTTTTTTTTTTGTATGAAGGTAGTGCAGATGGCCCAGTGCCTTTAGTAATGTGGACTATGGTGATCTCGAGTTAAGTTAGAAAACTTAAACAATCGGCTGATTTTCGTCAATGTTTTATAACGGTGGATGAAACATGAATTCGCCATTATTCTTCAGTGATGAAAGAGCAATCTAAACAATGTGAAAGAGTAGCTGAAATTGCACCAAAGAAAGTGAAAACGGTTCCACCTGCTGGAAAAGCCATGGATACGGTTTTCAGGAATTCACAAGATGTGGTGATCATAGACCACCGACAAAAAGGCAGAATCGTCACCGGACAGTGTTATTCTTCTCTACAGGACCAATTGAAGAGTGCTTATCCGACAAAATGTCCATACCTGAGCAAAAAGAAAATGTTTGTTCACCACAGCATTGTTTTCGCTACGTAACAACGTTACGTTCAACATGTAGTTTTCGCTACGAAAGTCAGTCACCTACGCTCTGTAGTACTTCCACATGCACCGGATTTTGCTCCCAGCGATTATTTCCTCTTCCCAAGCCTGAAGAAATGGCTCTGTAGTCGGAAATTCACTTCAAAATATGGGGTTAAACAGACACCACCACTTCATTTCCAAAGATAGATAAGGCTTATTATACTAAAGATAATAAAATTCGGAAACTCGTTGGTTTAAATTTTATAAGTTGTAAGGAACTACGTTAAAAAAATGAAATATTGTCAAAACATTTCTATTTTCATTGTCGGGCTGATAACCTTTCGAAACACACTCGTATCGACATCAAATTTTATTTTCCCTCCAAAAAAAAGGCGGTGTTCATGAAAAATGCGGGTCCTAGTTGTAATTAAAATTCGACCCCCTCATGCTAAAAACATGACACTATAAAACCTGGTAAGACGGAAACATAAACAATATATACGAAATACCGTTTTAGATGGGTTATTTGCGTCTTTGCAGATACACTTGCCAGGTATTTTTAGGGAAATAATGAAAAAATTCCGTTTAAATCAGGATTCCGTTACAGCTGCATATCAGAAAATAAATTTGTTAGCTAGTAGACATTCCTCTCTCTTTGTCTCTCATTCTGTCCTTGATTCTCGGCAGTATTGATGGGAGTTATCGACACTCTCTATCACAGTAGTGTTTCACTACACTTAGACTAACATTTCCTGTTTTTTCTATGATGTGCTATGTACCAGCTCATCGGCAGGGCGTGGATTTGATCTTCAAATAGGTAGCCCCTGGAACTACGCTGCTGTTTACTGTTCAGACATTTATAAAATGTAATATTTTACCTTACAGTCTCAATATTTTCAGATTTACATTATTATAGTTAACGATAAATTTTCGCGTTTCCTTACCTTTACAAAAAATGTCTTTCCGTTACCTTTGAGAATATACACTAGTAACGGGGGGAAAATGTAAGCGCTAATGTTAAGTCTATGGGAGCGTTATTTTCAAATATCTCGCTTTCTTTTTAATATTTTAAAATGAATTTTTTTGCATAGGATTGCTGAGGACGATCTACAACCGGGCTGTTTTTTATTTTTCGATTTTTGGTAAAATTTTTGGTTTTTATTTAAAAAACATACTTTTATTTTCGGAACCGGTGGAATCGTTTCTGAATTTTAAACTATCCTAATAAAAAGAAAAACTATAACTAAAATCGAAAAAGTAAAACCTAGCTTGGTTGTCGATCGCCCTCAGCTATCCTATGCAAAAAAAAGATCATTCAAAAATATTAAAATCAAAGCGAGAAATTTGAAAATAACGCCCCATAGACTAAAAATTAGCATTTTCATTTCTTCCCGTGTCTGAAGTGGGCTCTTAAATTAAGATGTGTTACACAGGACAAATTTCGCATTTTCTGCGACTTTTAAAAGTGTACTGCCCCCTTAAAAAGGACAAATATTAAAAATAATAAATATTAAATTATTTTTTTAAAGTTTCGAACAAATTCATTAACCCTTTTAAAGTTAACAATCTTTAAAACTTACGAATTTTAAGTTCTTGTTAAATCTTAGTAAATTGAAATTGTTCAAATTATGATAAATTAAAATGATAAAGTCATCAATGAAAGTTCTTAGGCATGTTTTAACGGCATGGAAAATATGCTAAAAATTAATATAATAAGGAAACAAATAATGCAGATGAAAATCAACTTTCAGGAATTTCTACAAATTAACGGAAATATATTTGCATTCTTTTGTACAGCCCTTACATTAGCAACAAGTTTTTATACACGCCACATGTTAAGATAAAATTTATTCCAATATAAACTTGCTTAAAACTACTTAAATCGCACTTCCAGAAATCATCATCCATGGCGTGCATGCATACAGTTCTCTGGATAGCCTTGTATATTATTATATTTATATTTTCCAAACATATCATTCTAAATATAGTTGAACTTGAAAATGTAGGATTTAATTTTTAAAAAAAATTAAGCAATTCACTCTCATTCTCAGCAATTCTTCCTAGTTCTTTTGCGTAGCCCTATACATGATGTATAGAATTTATATATATAACCTTGTATGCAGAAATTTAGTTAAAAACGTAAATCATAGCTGAAAACTCAATTTCAACAATCATCCATAATAGACAATAATTCATGTACAGTATTTTATCCAATATATTTTATGTGCCCTGTAAATGAAATAAAATGTGATCAAAATCATATTCTAATGTAAGCATCTTGCAATAAACCTCAGTAACATATATGAATTCCATCATGTTTAAAGTAGTAAAACATAACTAAAACACACTACAAGCAGTTTTTTCTGTAATTAAACTGAACTCTTTTCTGTGACCCTGTAAATGAATGAAAAATGCTTTGCAACCCCTTCAGGGAGTATGTTTTATTGCAGGACAGAGATTTGCGTAACAGAGAAACATTAAAATACGCCGCAAACGTTTTTTCTTCATAGTCCTTAATATAACGAAATGTACGTTTGAATTCCCCTGTACACGTACCTGTGCACTTCAATAAGGTGCATAAATTTTATGTTTAAACTGTTTTACATCATTAAAATACACCGCAAATGATTTTTCCCACATAGGCCATAATATAAAAGAATACTTTTGAAAGTCCATGTAAGTGAAGTATAAATGATTACACGCTTTATTATCAGTGCCATGTATCCCATGATAAACTTCAACAATTACATCACAATTCAATTACATCACAATTCAAGTATATGTACGCTAGTTAGACCACGGACAGACGGGCAGTGAAGCCAATTCATAAACATTTTCCAACTATGTTGTAATGTGTTAAAAATCTGAGTACACGTCCAAACGTTTTGTGTTGGATATACATATAGAAAATATAGAGGTTGTAGAGAAAAACGCGGGACCTGGTAGTAATTGACACTATATAACCTGGTAAGACGGAAACACAAACAATAGGTGCGAAATATCGTTTCAGATGGGCAGTTTCCGTCTTTGCAGATACAATTACAGTAGAGCGCCGATTATCCGAACTCCAATTAACTGAACTTCCAATTATACGAACAACCTATTTCTTTCAAAAAAAATTTTTATCCGAACAACCTATTTCTATCAAAAAATTTTTTTTTAATGATGATGAGATTGTGGATGAGATTTAAGATGCAAAAGAAATTGAAGAAATGAAAACGAATGCCCTGAAAATGACCCAGGTCCATCCCATAACGAAGCCTTTGAGTGTTTGGAAACAGCTATGAAATGGCTTGAACGGCAGAAGAACTCTGATCCTATTCAAATAACGTATTTAAGAAGAATTCGAGATATGGCAACATAGGAAAGAACGTCTTATTTGAAGCAAGCAACAATCGAAAGCTTTTTTGTTTAAATTATAATCTCTGGAGTTCAGAAAATGGTAAAAAGAGAAAAAGAAAATTTTAAATGATAAAAAAGTAAACAAAAAGACAGTTTTTAAACATGCTAGCAATAACTGGCGCTACCAGTCCTAAGCCTGGATAAAGTGTGACGGTTTTAGTATAGTGAGAAACACCCCTTAAATTGTCTGTCCATTTATCCGAACTTTTGCTTATCCGAACTAGGTTCGGTCCCGACTTGTTCGGATAATCGTCGCTCTACTGTATAAGATATATTAAGGGGAATCAGGGAAATATTCCGTTTAAACCAGGATTCCGTTACAGCTGCGTATTAGAAAATAAATTTGCTAGCTAGCAGATTTTATAAAATGTTATATTTTACCTTACAGTCTTTTTTTAGTTTTACATTATTATAGTTAATGATAAATTTTCGCGTTTTCTTACCGTTACAAAAAATACCTTTACGTTACATTTGAGGACCCACATTAGAAACGGCAAAAAAATGTAAGCGCTAATGTTAAGTCTACCGGAGCGTTATTTTCAAACATCTCGCTTCCTCTTTAATATTTCAAAATCCGGTTGGAATCCGTTCTGAAATTGATACTATCCTAATATTAAAAAAAATTAAAAACAAAATCGAAAAAGTAAAAACTATTCTGGTTTTCGATCGTCCTCAGCTATCCCATGTAGAAAAAAAAAATCTATTAAAAGAAAGCGAGAAATTTGAAATTAACGCCCCCATAGACTTAAAATTAGCGTTTTTATTTCTTCCCGTGTCTGAAGTGGGCTCTTAAAGAAAGATGTGTAATACAGGACAAATTTCGCATTTTCTGTGGCTGTTAAAGATATATTTTTTCGTTAAAAATAACAAACATTAAAAGTAATAAATATTAACAATATTGCTTTAAAGTTTCAAACAAGTTGATCAAAACTTTCAAAGTAAACATTCTTTAATACTTACTAACTTTAAGTTTTTGTTAAATCTTAGTAAATTTAAATTGTTCAAATTACTGAAAAATTAAAATGATAAAGTTATCAATGGATGTTCTTAGGCTTGCTTTAACGGCATGAAAAATATCATAAAATTTAATATAATAAGAAAACGAATAATGCAGACGAAAGTAAACTTTCAGCAATTTCTACCAATTAACGGCAGTATATTTGCATTATTTTGTACAGCCCTTGCATTAGAACAAGTTTATATACACGCCACATGGTAAGATCAAAATTATTGCAGTTTAAACATGCTGTAAACAACTGAAATCGTACTTCCAGAAATTATTATTCATAGGCGTGCGCATGCATCCAATTCCTTGAATAGCCTTGTATATTATTATATTTATATTTTACAAACACATCTTTCTAAATATAGCTGAACGTGAAAATGTAGAATTTAATTTAAAAGAAAAGCAATTCACTATCATTATCAGCAATTCTTCCTAGCTCTTTTGCGTAGCCCTATACATGCTCTATAGAAATCATATATATAATCTAGGATGCAGAAATTTAGTTAAAAAAGGATATCATAGCTGAAAACTCACTTTTAGCAATCGTCCCTAATAGACAATACTTCGTATACAGTATTGTATCCAGCAACTTTTATGTGCCCCTGTAAATGAAATAAAATGTGATTCACATCATATTCTAATGTAAGCATCTTGTAGTAAACCTCAGTAACGTATACGAATTTCATCTTGTTTAAAATATTGAAACAGAATTAAAACGCGCTGCGAGCAGTTTTTTCTGTAATAAAACTGAATTCTTTTCTGTGATCCTGTAAATGAATGATAAATGCTTTGTAACACCCTTAAAAAGCATGTTTCAGTGCACATCATAAATTCATATCCATTTCGTTATGTTTGCAACAGAGAAACATTATTAAAATACGCCGCAAACGTTTTTTCTTTATAGTCCATAATATAATGAAATGGACTTTTGAATTCCCCTGTACACGTATCTGTGCACTTTAATAATGTGCATAAATTTTATGTTTAAATTGTTTTACATCATTAAAATACACCGCAAATGATTTTTCCCACATAGGCCATAATATAAAAGAATGCTTTTCAATGTCCATGTAAGTGAAGTATAAATTATTACACGCTTCATTATCAATGTCATTTATGCCATGATAAACATCAACAACGTATTTCTATTACATCACAATCCGAGTATATGTACGCTAGTTAGAGTACTGACAGACGAGCAGTCAAGCCCCACTCATAAACATTTTTCAACTATGTTGTAGAGTGCTAAACATCTGAGTACCCGTCCAAAAGTTTTGTGTTGGATATACATATAGAAAATATAGAGGGCGTAGAGGAAAACGCGGTACTTGGTAGTAATTAAAATTCAACCACCTCATGCTAAAAACATGACACTATAAAACCTGGTAAGATGGAAACATAAACAATAAGTCCGAGATACCGTTTTAGGTGGGTTGTTTCCGTCTTTGCAGATACAATTATAAGGTATTTTTAGGGGAATCATGAAAATATTCCGTTTAAACCAGGATTCCGTTACAATTACGTATTGAAAAATAAATTTGCTAGCTGACAGACTTTTATAAAATGCTATATTTTACCTTACAGTCTCATTACTTTTAGTTTTACATCTTTATAGTTAATGATAAATTTTCTTGTTTCCTAACCGTTACAAATAATACCTTTATGTTACATTTGAGAACCCACACTAGTAACGGGAAAAAATGAGAGCGCTAATGGGAGTCTCTGGGAGTGTTATATTCAAGTATCTTGCTTCCTTTTTAATATTTTAAAATGAATTTTTTTGCATAGGATAGCCGAGGATACTCTATAACCGGGCTAGTTTTACTTTTTCGATTTTGGTTTCAGATATTTAAAAAAAAATACTTTTACGTTCATAATCGGTTGGAATCCGTTCTGAAACTTAAACAATCCTAATATAAAAAAAACTATAACCAAAATCGAGAAAGTAAAAACCAGCCTGGTTGTCGATCGTCCTCAACTATCCTATCAAAAAAAATTAAACTAAAGTAAGAAATTTGAAAATGATGCCCCCATAGATTTAAAATTAACGTTTTCATTTCTTCCCGTGTCTGAAATAGGCGTGCATGCGTCCAATTCTTTGAGTAGCCTTGTATATTATTATATTTGTTTTCCAAACATATCTTTCTAAATATAGTTGAACTTGAAAATAAAATTAATCAATTCACTCTCATTCTCAACAATTCTTCCTAGTTCTTTTGCGTAACCCCATACATAGTGTATAGAATTTATATATATATAATCTAGTATACAGAAATTTAGTTTAAAACGTATATCATAGCTGAAAACTCACTTTCAGCAATCATCCCTAATAGACAATACTTGATATACAGTATTGTATCCAACATCTTTTATGTGCCTCTCTAAATGAAATAAAATGTGATGCACATTATATTCTAATGTAAGCATCTTGTAGTAAACCTCAGTAACGTATATGAATTCCATCTTGTTTAAAATCTTTAAACATAACTAAAACACATGCTGCAAGCAATTATTTCTGTAATAAAACTGAACTCTTTTCTGTGACCCTGTAAACGAATGATAAATGCTGTGCAACCCCTTCAGAAAGCATGTTTTACTACGCCTCATAAATTCATATCAATTTCATTATGTTGTAACAGAGAAACGTTATTAAAATACGCCACAAACGTTTTTTCTTCATATCCCATAATATAACGAAATGTACTTTTAAATTCCCTTGTACACGTACCTATGCACTTCAATAAGTTGCATAAATTTTATGTTTAAAATTGTTTTACATCATTAAAATACACCGCAAATGATTTTTATCACATAAGCCATAATATAAAAGAATACTTTTGAATGTCCATGTAAGTGAAGTATAAATTATTAGAAAATAGCATGTATTAGAAAATAAATTGCTAGCTAGCAGATTTTTATAAAATGCTATATTTTACCTTACAGTCTCATTATTTTTAGGTTTACATTATTAAAGTTAATGATAATTTTAGCGTTTCCTTACCGTTAAAAAATACCTTTATGTTACCTTTCAGAACACACACTACTTACGGGGGAAAAAAGTAAGCGCTAACGTTAAGTCTATGGGAGCGTTATTTTCAAATATCTCGCTTCCTTTTTTAATATTTTAAAATGAATTTTTTTGCATAGGATAGCTGAGGATGATCTACAACCGGGTTGTTTTTTACTTTTTCGATTTTGGTTTCAGATATTAAAAAAAAATTACTTTTACATTCGTAACCGGTGGAATCGGTTCTGAAATTGAAACTATCCTATTATTAAAAAAAAAAAAAACTATAGCTAAAAGGGAAAAAGTAAAAACTATCCTGGTTTTCGATCGTCCTCAGCTATCCTGTGAAAAAAAAAAAAAAAAAAAAAAAAAACATTCAAAAATATTAAAATCAAAGCGAGAAATTTGAAAATGACGCCCCCATAGACTTAAAATTAGCGTTTTCATTTCTTCCCGTGTCTGAAATAGGCGTGCATGCGTCAAATTATTTGAGTAGCCTTGTATATTATTATATTTGTATTTTCCAAACATATCTTTCTAAATATAGTTGAACTTGAAAATAAAATTAATCAATTCACTCTAATTTTCAACAATTCTTCCTAGTTCTTTTGCGTAGCCCCATACATAGTCTATAGAATTTATATATATAATCTTGTATACAGAAATTTAGCTTAAAACGTATATCATAGCTGAAAAGTCACTTTCAGCAATCATCCCTAATAGACACTACTTCATATACAGTATTGTATGAAACATCTTTTATGTGCCCCTGTAAATGAAATAAAATATGATGCACATCATATTATAATGTTAGCATCTTGTAGTAAACCTCAGTAACGTATATGAATTCCATTTTGTTTAAAATCGTGAAACATAACTAAAACACATGCTGCAAGCAATTATTTCTGTAATAAAACTGAACTCTTTTCTGTGACCCTGTAAATGAATGATAAATGCTGTGCAACCCCCTCAGAAAGCATGTTTTACCACGCCTCATAAATTCATATCAATTTCATTATGTTGTAACAGAGAAACGTTATTAAAATACGCCACAAACGTTTTTTCTTCATAGCCCATAATATAACGAAATGTACTTTTGAATTCCCTTGTTCACGTACCTATGCACTTCAATAAGTTGCATAAATTTTATGTTTAAAATTGTTTTACATCATTAAAATACACCGCAAATGATTTTTATCGCATAAGCCATACTATAAAAGAATACTTTTGAATGTCCATGTAAGTGAAGTATAAGTTATAAGAAAATAGCATGTATTAGAAAATAAATTGCTAGCTAGCAGATTTTTATAAAATGCTATATTTTACCTTACAGTCTCATTATTTTTAGGTTTACATTATTAAAGTTAATGATAATTTTAGCGCTTCCTTACTGTTAAAAAAATACCTTTATGTTACCTTTGAGAGCACACACTAGTTACGGGGAAAAAAATGTAAGCGCTAACGTTAAGTCTATGGGAGCGTTATTTTGAAATATCTCGCTTCGTATTTAATATTTTAAAATGAATTTTTTTGCATAGGATAGCTGAAGATGATCTACAACCAGGCTGTTTTTTACTTTTTCGATTTTGTTTTCAGATATTAAAAAAAAAAAATACTTTTACTTTCAGAACCGGTGGAATCGGTTCTGAAATTGAAACTATCCTAATATTTAAAAAAAAACGATAGCTAAAATGGAAAAAGTAAAAACTATCCTGGCTTTCGATCGTCCTCAGATATCCTATACGAAAAAAACATTCAAAGATATTAAAATCAAAGCGAGAAATTTGAAAATGTCGCCCCCATAGACTTAAAATTAGCGTTTTCATTTCTTCCCGTGTCTGAAATAGGCGTGCATGCGTCCAATTCTTTGAGTAGTCTTGTATATTATTATATTTGTATTTTCCAAACATATCTTTCTAAATATAGTTGAACTTGAAAATAAAATTAATCAATTCACTCTCATTTTCAACAATTCTTCCTAGTTCTTTTGCGTAGCCCCCATACATAGTCTATAGAATTTATATATATAATCTAGTATACAGAAATTTATCTTAAAACGTAATCATAGCTGAAAACTCACTTTCAGCAATCATCCCTAATAGACACTACTTCATATACAGTATTGTATCCAACATCTTTTATGTGCCCCTGTAAATGAAATAAAATATGATGCACATCATATTCTAATGTAAGCATCTTGTAGTACTCATATACTTTCGGAACCGGAGTGAATCGGATCTGAAATTGAAACTATACTAATATATATATATATATATACTATAACCAAAATCTAAAAAAGTAAAAACTAGGCTGGTTGTAGATCGTACTCAGCTATCCTGTGCAAAAAACATCATTCAATAATACTAAAATCAAAGCGAGAAATTTTAAAATAACGCCCCCATAGACTAGAGGTCTGCACGGGCCCGAGGCCCGTACCCGGCCCGGCCCGCGGGCCGTGCCGGGCCGGCGGAATGAAGGAGAATTTTCAAACGGGCCGGGCCGGCAAAAAAATTAATCGGGCCTATCGGCCCGATATAAGAATTTAAGCGAAGCAGATAAAATACGAGCCATTTTCAATGAATATGATTTTCTCGAGAAGTATAAATCTGCTCAACAATGCAAAGCTTTCAGACACATGTTTCTGACAAAAACTTTAACTATAAAGGCATAAAATTGACAGGCCTGCCTATTGAAGGCATTTGGAAACTAATAGCTTTTTCCATATTTAATAAATTACTTACAGAGATAACAGCGATTCCTGTCACGTGACTGTACGTTTTTCTCCTTTACTGTGCTATCGCTTCCGGAAATTCGATTCAAAACGCTAACTTTGACAGTATTTTCAGAAAGATATATTGTTTTTATCTATGAAAAAAACGACATTTACATAGCTTTTGAATAAGAATACCTGCCAATCTTACGCGTTTCCAAAAAGAAAAGACTTCATAAATGTGTCGAAATGTAGCTCCTTTGGATTTGAGAAAAGTCTTAAAAATGACAGAAATATTTTCACAAATCTACTTTTTATTATACAGCTTCAAATGTTATCTTGTTTTTAATCCTTTATTCTGAACTACATTAATCTTTTAATGAATCCTTATTTCCATTTTGAAATGTCTGTAGACACGATGACTGTAAGTAATCGTTAATGTTTATTATTGTGCGTTTTCTGTTTTGCGAACATCATAGTAATGTAAAATATACTGTAAAATGTTCCCATAAATATGTATGTAGTATTCATTAAAAGAATCTTAATTGTATGTTGAGGAAAAATGAATTTTTTTTTTTTTTTTTTTTTTTTTTGTAGAAATTGTATCTGACTGGGCCCGTTTTCATTGATTTTTGTACGGGCTGGGCCGGGCCGGGCTCGGGCCAAACTTCCAATTTTTACACCGGGCCAAGATAGCTTTCGTACGGGCCGTGCCGGGCCCGGGCCTGGAAATTCCGGCCCGTGCAGACCTCTACCATAGACTTAACATTAACGTTTTCCTTTCTTCCCGTGTCTGAAGTAAGCTCTTAAAAAAAGATGCTTTACACAGGACAAATTTCGTTCTGCGACTGTTAAAGGTGTACTGTCTCCTTAAAAATAATAAATATTAAAGTAATGTATATTAAAAATATTTCTTTAAAAATTTGAACAAGTTGATCTACAATTTTAAAGTTAACAATCTTTAACTCTTACTACCTTTAAGTTCTGCTGATTTTTAATTAAGAAAAACGGTTTTTCGAACTTAAAATGTTAAATTGTCGAATCTTTTATACATATACGAGAATAGAAAACTTGAAACACAGTCTCCTGGCCTGGGCCACAAACATGTTCTAGCAAATTCTAACTTCGTAATTTTATTATTTGTCAACTATTTTAACTTAAATAATACTTTAAAAAGAACGCGTCTATTTTTTTACCGTTTTATTTAATAAACCAATGTTCAATTCAGGGGGTGGCCCGGGGGGGGACATCCCCCCCCCCGGAGCAGTAAGTTGTCCCCCCCCCAGAAGATTTGATATTTTGTGTTTTCAATCGTCAAAAAATGCAATCCCCCTCCCCCCAGAACTGTATTATGTCTCCCACCGGAGCCTCAGAAAACCTTCCCAGAGAAAAGTGTCTGAATTCAACACTGTAATAAACTCGGCCTGAAATTTGGTCCCCTAGTAATTTGTACAATTTTTACCTTCCTGTGTATGGTTCTGAAATTTTATATATGCAAACTTAATGCTTAATTTCCTTCGTTATTCATAGAAATATAAAATTTGAAATATTTCATTCTTTCAAGAGTATTTTGTTGAAAATAAACAATAGTCTTAGAAAAAAAATAAATCCAAGGTTTGAAATAGGAGTGATCTATTTTAACACGTTACAACAATCCAATCACAATTAAATCGTTTCCATTTGCTAAAATGTTTGGGTATTAGCCAATCAGATTTTTAATAGGCGGTCTTTTCATCGTCTTGGTGGAGGCGGAGAGCATAACATTACGAGGCCATTTTTGACACATTTTTCATCAAAATCTTTGCATATTTTGCTCAGCCTAATTGTAGTAGAACTATTGAAAGCATGTTATTGGAAAGCTTAAACTCTATATTTTCGTTGTTATTAAAAAAATTTTCCTGAATTTTGCTGATATGAATGTTATAAGACTAAAAAGGACACAATACCTCGAATTTCACTGGATCCTAAATTGACAGGATCCTGAGAATTAAACTACAACGAAAATCGGAAAAGTAAAAAATAGCCCGTAAACAGATAGTCCTCAGCTATCCTGTGCAAAAAAAATCATTTAAAAATATTAAAAATCAAGCAAGATATTTGAAAATATTGTTCCCATAGACTTATCATTAGCGTTCGAACTTCAAGCCGTGACTAGTGTGGCCTCTTAAGTGCATTCGAATCAATAAAACCGAGTCTCATCTTAAACAGCGTTTCTTAACGGGTGTGCTGCGACATAATGGTGCGACACAAGAAGACTTCCGGTTTGCTGCGAAAAATTTAACCCTATCACTATGTCCTATCGAAACATGCCCTGTTGTGACCTGGGGTCCTCTTGGACCCCATACTATAATACACATGTTAATATGTTTTAAATATCTTATAAATTACTTTTTTCATTTATTTAGTTAGGTTAAAAATAATTAACTCTTATTCTGATGTTTTCATAATAAATTTTATTATTTATACCCAAAAATATTAAATTTACATTAATTTTAACATATTCTTGACAACTTGTTGAAAGTGCTTGGGGTCCGCGTGGACCTTAGGACATAGTGATAGGGTTAAGTAAAATTGTATCAAGATTTTATGAATTAACAAAATGACATAAAATGCATTGAACAAATTCTTACAAACTTTAGATTTATGGTACTAAAATTTTGAAAAGATATCAACTTACGCCAATACTTGACACAACCTTCTTTATAAATTCTTTAAGTGACATGTGAATGTGCTTCAACAAATTTAAGTATTACAAACTTGCAGGATTCGCCCGTTATGCTGGTCGGTTTTTCCAAACGAAACTTCAATCAAACGAAATCTATCGATGAATTTGCCGTTCTGTTTTAAAGCAATATGGATCCTTACCTGCAATGTCTTTCTGCATCCCTGGTAACGATGTGAATGCCATTGCGATATTATATTTTATAATGTGTCAGACAAAATTTGAGATATTAAAGACCAACCCTTTTAGTTGATCATTTACCTTTCCTGAAAAATTGTCTATCTGACAGTGCAAGTTCCATCAAATTCCATTCAGCAGTACTTCACTTATGAGCAGACGGAACGAAATTTCCATTTGTATTTTTTATATATAGTAGACTTACAGCCAAGTATGGCGTCAAATATCAGCCAGGAATTGACTGATTGGACCCGTTTGCAAATATTTCTCCGAAAATCGGCGACAGATAGTCAAATAGCGAAGCTGTCACCTGAGATCTGTCTTAAAATAATTCACCTGATTACAGATTTACTCCCCCCCCCCCCCCAATGATCTATAGCTAAACAATATAGAACAATAAATTATAATTATACACTAAAACTATCTTTAAAAAATTATCAAACTAACAGTGCAAGTCGCATCAAAAACCGGTTATTAGAACTTTAAAAAAAGGTTAATCTTTCATAATCGGGCTCATCCGATTATAGAGCTTTCCACCATAATTCTATAACTAATCAATATAGAACGATACGGACGTATACTGCCACCTTCCCAGAAAAATTATCTATCTAACAGTACAATGCATCGCTACGCTGGTCGGTTTCTCCAAACGTACCTTGAATCAAACGAAATATATCAGTGGGTTTGTCCTTGTGTATTAAAGCAATATGAACTTTTACCTGGAATGTCCTTCTGCATTTCTGAAAACGATACGAACGCCATTGTGCTACTATGTCTTCTATTGCGTCAGGCAAAATTTGGGCTCCTAAGGACCCACTGTTTTAGTTGGTCATTTATAGTACGGGATTTGGTAAAGAATGATAAGAACGATGTGCAATATGCTAAAAGCATCTCTGAAAACCTAACTAACCAACAATGCAAGTCACATTAAAATCCGTCCACTAGAACTTTTTAAAAAGACTAACCGTTCATAATCTTATTCACCTGATTATAGGACTTTCTCCCATAATTCTATAACTAAGTAGCTTAAAACGATATGCAATACACTAAAACCTTCTCTGAAAATGTATCTAACTACAATGCAAGTCTCATTAAAAACCACCCAGTAAGGCATTTTATAAAAGCTCATCTATCATAATCGGATTCACCTGATTATAGAACTTTCCCACATAACTCTATAACTAAGTAACTTAAAACGATATGCAATACACTAAAGCCTTCTCTGAAAATATATCTAACTACAATGCAAGTCGCATTAAAATCCATCCAATAAGACTTTTTATGACCCCCGTAATTCTATAATTAAGCAACGTGAAACAATCTGCAATATACTAAAACCATCCCTGAAAAATTGTCTAACTAGCAATGTAAGTCTTTTCAAAATCCGTCTAGTACAATCTTTTTTAAAAGGCTATGCGATATGCAATAAACTAAAACCTTAAAAAAAAAAAATCCAACTAACAGTGCAAGTCCCATCGAAATCTATTCAACAAAACTCAATACCTATTAATCACCGGGCACTTTCAATTTTAGACATTTTGTCGAATATTTAAAAACGTAATTGTTGTTCTTCTGGAACTTCAGAAACATAGAGAATTTGTTTGACCCCATATTCATGAACGTCAATTTGATAAGGTGGATATCTCATAATTGGATTCACCTGAATATAGAACTTTCCCCATAATTCTCTAACTAAGCAACGTAGAACGATAATGCAATAAACTAAAACCTTCTCCAAAAAAAAAAAAAAAAAAAAAAAAAAAAGACCTAACTAACAGTACAAGTCCCATCGAAATATGTTTAACAAAACTCAAGTTATAAGCAGCCGGAACGAAATTCCAATTTGTATTATATATACGCTATTAATCACCGGGCACTTTCAATTTTAGACATTTTGTCGAATATTTAAAAACGTAATTGTTGGATTCTTCTAGAACTTCGGAATTATTGAGAATATGTTTGACCTCATATTCATGAACGTCGATTTGATAAGGAGGACAATTAAGAGACAAAAAAATAAAGAAAAATAATAATATTTGGGATCACCCTGTAAAATAAAATGCACGGAATGATCTATCGCTACAACATGCAAATATGCGGATATTGTACAATATGTGTATTCATTTGTGTAAGTGTGTGTTTTCATTTGTGTTTTTAGCTTAAATCATGCATGGTTTTCAACCAAATTTAAGTTAAGAAAATTTAGCAAAATGTAGTAGAAACAATATAGTGCAACTGAAATATAAATATATTAAATATTTTATGAAATATGTGCAGTTGTATGCAATAGTTTTTATCTGCGCATGCGCGAGGGATAACAAAGATTTTTTTTTACATAATTTAATAGCCAACTCTATGGAGCAACTTATAGAAAAAATCCAGTTAAATGTCATGAAAATTCAGAAAAATATTGGCGATAGAGTGAGCTGACTTTTAGTTGCTCTCTAAAAGCAGCTGAATGATAAGAGATTTTCCACAAATTGTCATTTTTTATTACTTTACTTTCAGAAAAAAGTTAGTATTTAATCAATATCAATCAGTAAATTTGGAACAAATGCTTAGATTTTGATACTTCTTCTTCTTTTTTTTTTAATGAAATAGTCTCGTTCTGATGGTTATCCAAGAAAAACTAAAGCATCAATGAAAAATGAAAATAAAAATTGACAATTTGTGGAAAATCCCTTATAATTCAGCTGCTTTTCGAGAGCAACTAAAAACCAGCTCACTCTATCGCCGATATCTTTCCGAAATTTCACGCTATTTGATTGGATTTTTTTTTTTTTTTTAGTTTCTCCATAGAGTTGACTATTAAATTATGTAAAAAAATTCTTTGTTATCGTTCGCGCACGCGCAGATAAAAATTATTTTATATAGCTGCTCATATTACATAAAATATTTAATATAGTTATATTCCAATTGCACTTTATTGTTTCTACTTAATTTTGCTATTTTTTCTGAAACTGGCGTTAAATTTGGTTGAACCCCCTGCTAAAAACATGCAAGAATTTTTTGAACTTCTTAAAACAATCGCTATATCTCCATGTATATACGCGCTATTCTTACACAAATGAATTACACAGGATCCACATATTTGTACGCTGCAGCGATAGATCATTTCGTGCATTTCATTTTTCAGGGTGACCCCAAATATTATTATTATTCTTTGATTTTTTGTTGACCCCCTAATTTTCCTTCTTATCAAATCGACGTTGATAAATATGAGGTCAAACATATCCTTTATAATCCTGAAGTTACGGAAGAATCCGACAAGTATGCGTATTTTTAAATATTCGACAAAATGTCTAAAATTGAAAGTGCCCGGTGATTAATGGTTATATAGTGAATATACTATATAACTGATAGATAGTTGAATAAGAAAGTTATTAGTAATAACGAAATGCAGGGAATGGCCATGTAAAGCAATAAAAAATAGATATTACAATCTATTGGTTTTCTCCCAATTGCAAATTTACAAATATTACAAAGAATTATTTTGTTCTTAACATCATATATATATTAGGAAGGAACATTTCTGCAGTGAATTTTGTTAAAAACAAAAATAAATCTTGTCTAAATCCTTGGAAGATGATTTATATATATGGAACTGGAACGATTCGAAAATTCTTCCTATAGTCTAAAAAAAAAAAAAAAGGAAAGTATTTCACGTTTTTGAGTGTGCTAGAGCACTTAGTTTGTGTTATTAAATAAATTTAAAAATCCATCTATTCTTTTCGTATGTTTTCATCATAATAAATTTAATGTATTGAATCATAGGTTAAGAAACACTGATTTTATTTTTTAAAGTGAATGAATACACACACCTGAACAGGGTATAGGCTAAACAGTATGCTGTATCGTATTCGCCAAAGGCAAAATATGTAGAACGACTGTTTCAATTATATAAACACATTTCAGCAAAGCATAACTTTGTTATTATTCTTTGCATTTTGTTAAAGGCTAGTAAATTAGAATTTGATTATAGAATCAACAAAAATAATTATTTAATAACGCGAAAACTTGCTTTCCTAATCTTTTAATTAATACGACAAAATGTCACCCTGTTTGTGAAGAAAAGTAATGTTTTTTTTTTTTTGTTTTTTTTTTTTTAACCCAAACATCTACATATCCATTAGTTCTAAAGAGATAAGTCCAGTGAATAACATCACACCTTGTGACCTGTTTATCATTCCCATACCGTTAGATCCAAGGTCCCAGAGATAAAAAAAAAAGTATGTTTGCATGTAAGACCACAAAAATGAACACGGCATCGAAAAAAATAAATAGGAAAAATGTGACAGGTTTGATTAAGGAAAAATATAGAGGAAAAAAAATCTGAAGAATTTATACCAAACATACCTGTTGTAAGTGACATGCATACTAGGAATGGAACTTTTGCCTTGAAGCATGGTGAGTTTGGCAGATGTTGCCAGCCTGTGCCCTGGAAAAAGTGAAATTTATTAATTAATAAATTTATACTAGATGATATAAAGATTATATACTTAAAAAACTATAGAATAAGTAATAAGCATATTTGTTTAGACAGGGCTTGAATTTCAGGGCGGGATGGCGGGATTCGCGCTCAAAATTTTAAAATCCCGCCCAAAATAATATCGTGGGCGGGAAACTCCCGTCCAAAAAATCTCACCATTTTCTTCCTGAAAATTTTGTATTTTGAAATTACGATCAAGTCCCGCGAACGCCTTGCAAATTTCCCGATATTTTCGCGCGACTGATTGACACATTTTGCTTTTTTTTTTTTTTTTTTTTTTTTTACCGCGAAAGGTCGTTGAAATTAACGAATTTTCCATGCGACCGATAGACAAATTTCATTATTTTTTTCTTGAGATCGGTTGACAAGTGTCCGCGACCGATTGGCGAATTCAGGGGTGAATCTGTTACGAATTTTCCGAAAATTTAAAGCATTAGGTTCGAAAATTATGAAAAATCGGTCATCAGTTCAACAGAAAAATATCGCGAATTTCGACAAATGATCGCCGAAAAAATCAATTTTGTCAATCGTTCGAGGAAACAATCGCCAATTTCGTCGCAAAGGATTGCAAATAAAACACAAATTTTGTCAAAGGATCGCGGAAAAACGTGAATTTCGTCAGATAGCGGAAAAAAAACTCGAAATTCATCGAAGGATCGCGAAAAAACACAAAATTACATCAAAGGATAGCAAAAAAGTCATAAATTTCGGCAAAGAAACGCGGAAAAATGAGAGTTTCGGCAAAGGATTGCGAAAAAAGAGAATTTCGTCAAAGGATTGCTGAAAAAAAAAAAAAGCTAATTTCGTCAAAGGATCGCGGAATAAATGCGAATTTAGTGTTTAGTCAAACGGCCGCTGAAAATATAAACCGCGAATTTCATTAAAGAATCGCGAAGAAAACGCGAATCTCATCAAGGAATCGCTAAAAAACGCGAATTTTTTCAAAGGATCACGAAAAAAAACGCGCGTTTCGTCAAAAGATTGCGGGAAAATACAAATTTCGACAAAGGATTGCGAAAAAAAACGCGCATTTTGTCAAAGGCCGCGAAAAAACGCGAATTTCGTCAAAGAATCGCACAAAAACTCTAATTTCGTTAAAACATCGCGGGAAAAAGGCAAATTTCGTCAAAAGATCGCGAAATAACGGCAAATTTCGTCAAAAGATCGCAAAAAACGCAAATTTTGTCAAAGGGGCACGAAAAAAACACATAGCTAGTGATGGAGTGATCCCCTCCCTTCATCCCCTCTGTTGCAACCTTTTAAAAAATTTGCTGTCAGTTTCAGAATTTTTTTTTTTTTTTTTTTAATCAGATCCCTGCTTTCTTACTTTTTTAAATTAAAAAACATTTTGCATCATTATTCTGAGTTGTTGATTTAAATTGCTTCAATGGTATTTTATCATGCCTGTATTAATACAGACATGACAAAATAATTAATGTAAATCTTTAAAAAACACGTAAAATAACAGTGGGTTTTCGATTTTCTTTTTCCCTCCCAAGTAACTCAACTCCCCTCCATTTATAAATGTTGGTAGGGAGGCTCCCCTCCTATGAAAAATTGAATTTCAAGCCCTGTTAGAAAATAAGAAACATGAAGAAATGGCATTCAAGATTTTCTGCCGTTTTGTCACATAGATCAGTCGACTAGTACATCTAGATTTCTCATATTAAAAGATGTAATTTGCGCTAGTTATGTTACGAATAGTGATTTGGCCAAACAGCAGGATATCGAATATTAGTCCAAATTTTAGAGCGAATACTGCGGCCTAGTAATAACAGTTTAAAAATACATGTATTTTGACTATACACTTGCTAATTATACATACATACGACATATTATACATACATTAACTAGTTAAAAGTCTTTAGTTAAGTACTAACTTAACATTTGTTAAAAATAGTTTTATTTTTACTAAGGAATTATCTTATAAACTTTGTTGCTAAGTCAAAATAGTCCCACTACACTCCGTGGACACTGAAAATAACTCAAAAAAAAAAAAAAAAATCCCTGCTGGCTCGGCCTACAGGCGGAGGTAGATTTCGAAGTTAAGTATTAATTTCACAAATAAAAATGAAATCAAGATTAGAGATAAACCCAGTTTAGAAATTTTATCTGGCCGCTTTTGATGAATTTTTAATTTCATTTTTCTGTAAGAGCTCGTTTTATCAAAATCATAATAAATCGGTATTAGAAAAATATTTTTCCTCACTCAGTAACTCAAAATTTTCTGACATATTTTCAGACTCATTTTTAAAAGTAAAAACATGAAACTGGCTGACGTGATTTTTTGAAGAGATTTATAAGCGACCTGTGTTTTTATTTTTCGTGCAATTAATTAGAACTTGATTTACAATTATTTTCTCAGTACGACCATTTTTTTCGTTCCCAGCAGTATCGCTTTGGGAATTTCGGTTCAGAATACCCACTTTGGCAGCATTTTTAAAAATATATATATTCTACCTTTATCAAAATATCGACAAATACAACACATTATATAGTTTCTGAATAAGAGAATCTACCAATTTGATGTGTTTGAGAGCGAAAATGAATTTAAAAATGAGTCAGAAAATAAGCCATTTGGATTTGAGTACACCCTTAATACGATAATTTTTTCGTCAACCCCTATTTTTTTTTTCCCCTGTAAGAGTTGATCCTATCAAAAACTTGTTAATATGAAAGTTGTAGATAATATTGATAAGATGCACAATAAATTTGAACGGATTGGATATCTTGTGAATTGACGAAGTTATGAATTTTTTTCTTCTTCAACAACCCCAATTTTTTCGCTTTTAATTTTTTTTGGCAGTAAAAGTTGGTCCTATCAAAAACTTGTCAATATAAAAGTTGTAGATAATATTAAAAATATTTATAATAAGTTTAAGTGAATTTGATATCTTCAGAATTGACGAAGTTATGAATTTTTTTTCTCCCTAAAACCCCTATTTTTGCGCCCCTTGAGCCCACATTTTTAATTTTATCAAAAATCTGTGATACCTAAATTTTTTGGTCCTTTTCCTAGAAGTAATAATAACTTTAAATTGGTTTGATATGTATAAAAATGAAGAAGTTATGTGGTTTCTTCGGTTTTCACAAAACCCCTCCCTATTTCCACCCCCTTTGTCCGATTTTGCCCATTAACGAACTTGACCGAAATTTTCGACCCCTTGATTTTATATATCAGTTTGGAAGCGATTTTTTCAGAATTATTGAATTTATCGTGTCCATAAAAAAGTGGTATATATATATATATATTATATAGATGCTACATAGATATATAACGTTTTTTACTGAGAATGGTTTGGGGTTCTAAGGGTCATGATCGCTTTAGATCTGCAGCAATTTTTCAGAAATTCCAACATAGGGGAGGTCGCAATAGGTAGTATTTCATACGAAATCTACCTAAAAAGTGCCTAAGATGAAAGTACATGCCAAATCATCATTAAGTCATTTGAGAGAAAAAAAGCCATTTTGTTTTTTAGATATAATTCTTTGTTCTGTTGTGAAGTTACTAAGTAATTTCCAATTTATTAATTCCATTTGGAGTTTGGCAAAGTTCTGAGTGTATGACTCCGCGGTAATCATAAATAAGATAAGAAAAAGCTAATTTATAATTATAATAAAATTTTAGATAGCTTAAACATTGCGATTAATGAAAGGAAATGCACTATTTCAGAAACCTGAAAACTAAAATATACTTAAAAATTTAAAACTTAGTTTTGTCTTCTCCACGGAATTCCCCTCTGTGGACTTGGGATATCCATTTTTACTGATATTGTCTAGAGTTTTTCAGTCATTCATCAAACAATGTGTGCAGTATAAGGAGATTTCAAATATAATAAGAAATTTTAAATGTAATGAAATCCTGATGTGCAGTGTTTTTCAAGAAATGATATTCTATGATTTAACAGCTTGAAACATTTTTTTAAAAACTAATTGTGTCTTTTTGTGATAATGACCCATATACATTATATGGCCAATGATGATTGGTCACTTGCGATTTTAGACGTTTTGTTAAATATATAGAAAAATACGTGAGGAATTATCCTGAAACTCCAGGTGTGTAAGTAGAATAGTATAGGTCATATATTTCCGCGAAGATTTTCCCCCCCAAAATCCCATAGGAGGCCGCCAACAAATTGAAAAAGAACGAATATCTTTTGGATAACCCTGTCAAAACTAATGTAGCAAATGTTCAAACAGTAGAACATGATTAAGAGGCCTATTGTAACAAACTGTGTTCATTTTTATGAGGATAGCATGTATACTCGTAGAGAAATTAAGGTTTTTATAAAAACAGTCCCAAATTTATTCTTGCATGCATTGCGCGCATGATTTTTTCCATTTGAATGGCTGAAACAAGCCAAGATTTTTTTAATGAGTGCAGATATAATATGTTTTCAAAATGACCTGCAAAAGAAAAAATAAAACTTGTAGATCCCGAGAAAAAAAATTTTTTTTGAAAGAAATTCGAAATATCGAGATTTTTTTTATACAAAAGTAGTCGTGAATTCTAAACTTCTTACTTGATAAACATAATAATAGGTCATTTTGTGCTTATGTACGTTTAATACATCCACCAGAAATTTCGTGAAATTCTAGATAACCGTTTTTAAGAAATCGTGCGCGCAATGATCAAAATCGCTGTTTTGAGAAAACTGGCTTTAAAGATTGAATCACCCGTTGATCATATAGCAAAAGCTTAAAGTGTTTTACACATAACTTCTCTTCTAATGCGAATTTTCGTATGGGGCTTGCTTTTAAATGTTTCTAAAGAATCATATTTAATTATAAGCTATTTAAAAAAAATTCGATTTTTGGACGGTTCAAAGGTTACCTGACCTTTTAGTTTCCAGAAAATTTTGTGTTTTATACAACAAAATTAGATACAATATACCTCGTTTTTATTTTAAAATTTGAATATAAATGTAAGCTTCTGTCCTTTTTGATTTTCTAACCTGTTGTGTAGTTTAAACTAAAGGAAACCAAAACCAGAAAAGATTCTATGAAGCAGTAAATAAATTCTCGAAATTAGACACACTGTAAAAAATAGTGGGAACGTTTACTATTCTAACAGGAACATTTCTGATAGTATCCGATATATGACAGCTATTTCTATTTTCCGAAACAACCGGGAATGTTCCTGGTTGCTTCAGTTTACTTTTCATGAAACAGCGAAAGCGCCTGTACGCATGCGCTCCAAGTATTTCACCACTATTTCTCCTTACGCTGAAACCGGAAGCAATCGCCTAAAGTGAAAGTCAACTCATGTTGTTTGAGATGGCGGCGTAGGAAAATTTACGCTCTACCACGTGTATTTGAATTCGTTTATATTTAGAAAAAAACAAAACAATATTATAACATTTTTGTTATATTTTGTGGGTATTTTTTATTGCGTTTTAAAATTCTGCAAGAAATGTACCTTGGATATTACCAATGGACTTTTTTAGAGCTTTGGAAATTTAGTATTATTGTACACGGAACGATCGTAATTCTGGGTAAGTGTTTTTTTTTTAATCATCTACAGTATTACTTTTACTTACTATTATTTATTATTACTTATTTCTTTATTAGTTTTCTTTGTTGCAATACACGAAAAGAAATTAATAACCTATTTAGTTTTTAATATATCAGACTTTGTTTTATCTGTTTTTTTTTATTATAATAGTATATATAAATGTGTGCATGAAAATAAAATAATATAGTTAAACTTGATGTTCATACTGATTGCGGTATCGTATTCTCCTTTTCACAGCGTGTTCTTAACAAATTATTAAATACGTTATAACTTAAAAGAAAATTTACGTATTATATTTTAATCAAACAAGCTGAAGGTTCATTGTCATTTTACTTCTTTATTATTGATTGCTTTTATGTAAAAAATACAGTATTGTGAGTAAAAATAAACAGTAAACTATTCTTACAATTATAGGATTTATTTTTATAAATCATTATAGTAAATAAAATTGATTCATTTGTTTTGCTGTTTACTAAAAAGCTTTCAAAAATTCATTTTTAATATTCACCTATTTTCTCCTCAAATTTTGATAGAAAAATAAAAAGAATCGTTTTAGATCATTAACTTGTTTAGTACTCAGGTTCAGATATGTATTAAAATGTCTGTGCAACAAAGAAACGCTAATAAAGAACTAAAATAATAAGTAAAAATAATGCTATAAATGATTAAAAAAATAAGTAAAACGCTTTTCGAAAGAATTTATCATTCCATTTTCAAAAATAATACAGTTCAGGAACTTTAATGTTACTTGTTAATCCGCATGGTTAAAAAAATATCACTGCAAGATGTTAAAACGCAATAAATTTTATCTAAATTATGAAAAAGGTATAATAATATTGATTTTTTTTTTTTCAGAATAAATCCAAGCAGATATATATATATAACAAAAAACCTCAGAAAAAGATCATTCAGAAATGAACTTCCATATAAGACTCTTTCATAAAAATTAATTTAATAAAACTGGCTTCTTCACAAAATCCATTTTACTAAACTAAGCCCCTTTCACAAAATAATCTTCAACAATTGAATGTTTAAATACTAGTGCTAAATTCAACTTGAGTAAATAATTAAAATTCATATAAAAAAGCTCAAATAAATGTACTAAAACTACTTGCAGGTGCATTGCACATAATATAAAATTATTTAAAATATATTAGAAATATCTTAAAAATACATTAAAAATCTTAATGTATTTTTGAGATTTTCTAATGTATTTTAAATGATTTTATATTATATGTATGCACCTGCAAGTAATTTTAGTACAGTGTTTTTTTATGTAAATTTTAAAATAATCCTCGTCTTCAGAAAGGTTCCATATATATTCAGAAACCTTTCCGATTCGTAATAAAAGGTTTCCTATACATTCAGAAACATTTCTTAGTGTTCAGAAAGATTTTGTGTGTATTCAGAAACCTTTCCGATCCGTAATGAAAGGTTTCCGATATATTCAGAAACCTTTCATTTCGAATCGGAAATGTTCCGTATTATAACCGAAACAGTTTTCGGCTCGAATCTGAAAGCTTTCCGTTAGTATCGTGCAGCACAGGTCTCCGTTACTTTCGGAAACGTTTCTGAAAATTTTTTACAGTGCAGTTTATCTTTCATTAGCCTGTTTTAAGTAAATAGTGTCCCACATAATTATTGGTTCTACATTCTGCATTTAAAAATTCAGCTTTGAATGTAAAGCTGACTGAGAAAAGATTTTTTTTTTTTTTTTTTTTTTGTAGAAGGGGGGGGGGGGGGGGAGCTAACAAGGGCCCGTCAAAGCAAAAGTTCTTATCTATAGAATGCACAATCAATAACAGTTAAAAAAATTCATTTACACTTGTTTTGACTGAAAATATATAAAATATCATATGCAATATTTTGAAAATTAGTGTCAAATATATGAAAATATCGAAACTATCAAACTTCATGATATTTAAAAAATAAATATAGGATACTAGGGGGCTCTGCCCCCTGCAAGCTACGCTCGCCAACCCCCGTTCAGACACTGTAGAATCTAAAAGCACGCTAATCTGATCGGTTTTAAAAAGATTAGAGAAGATTGAATTATACTCAAAAAACCTGTAGCGATCTCCCTGTAAACGGGTTTCCATTCAATCCCCTTTGATTGCAAAAATTTAAGGTAGAATCAGTTGCTGTTAAGACATCCTATGGTTGTTTTCGTGTTTAGTTAAAGAAGATCAGTTAAACATTTGAAAAGAAGCTAAAATAAATTGAATTAAGTAAACAGAGTCTTTGTCTCTTGGTATTTTTTAATAGCGTTATAAAACGATTGACATAATACAATTACTAAAATTTGCTGCTTTAACCCCTTCAAGGGCGGTGGTTCATTTTTGGACCACTTAATTTTAATTCTTAAATGCCACATTAGCACCAGAATATTGGGATGAAAATTTCCCTTTTATTAAGTAAGTGAACAAAAGCATTTTTGTATTTCGAAATTTGCTTGTAAATTCTGTTGCCATTCACTGATTTCAAGATTTTACGAATAGAAGTGCCTTGTCCGTGAAAGGGTTAAACGCATATTAATGTATTTATTATTTTAAAGTTTCCTTTCCGTTTTAATATTCACATGTAAATACAATTTTCAGGACATAATTTTCAATATTTTCCTGCCTACGTACTCATTTAATAGTAATTTTAAAGTTTTTTTTTTTCTGTTTTTAATAGTCACGTGAAAATAAATTTTTAATCGTTAGGAAATATTATTCTTTGCGCTGTTTTTAAAACTGAAAACAATCTCTATAACAATAGCCTAAGTCATGTGACTATCATCAACAGCTCCAGGCGGATCACTTCGCTTTTTATATTCCAGGCGGCCATTTTGGTACTTTAATGTTAGCCAGCCACAGGTGTGATAAGTCGCCGAATATTATTCTATCCCCATTATTTCGTTTATATTATAATAGTCCAAGTCATGTAACTGCCATAAACAACGGGCTGATCCCTTCGCTTTTCATAAGAAAGGTTTCCATTTTGATTAAAGAATCAAAATTATTTTTTCGAATAAAACTACATAAAAGTTGCCATGATCACAAAGAATTCCTGGTACTTTTATGTTAGCCGGGTGAAAATCTCGCCAATAGCTTTTTTTTAACTCGCCAGTTAGCATTTTTTTTATTTTTCGAGTGGTAAATTAAAACGGTTCTACTTGATCCTATCGACCAAAAATCTGTCGCCAAACTGTAAGATTAAATGCCAATAATGGTTGATCGTAAATGTCACATTCACTTGACTTTAAGGAAGTTACACATGTTCACGCCATCAAGTGATTTTTATTTCGACGTTTTATTTGTATTTTTATTAATGTTATACTAATTTATTTGTTGTTTTGTTATTTAAAATAAAAAAAAAAAATATGTCAATTTGTATAATTTGGCGAAATTGGTCGACGGGAGAAGTAATAACATTAAAACATTGCTTTGAAGTGGAAATTAAATCTCATGATTTGTTGAATTGTCACATACGCACCGGGTTTGGCGTGATTTTTTTTTTACGGCAATTTGGCGAAAACCTCGTTTTCAAATGCCTGTTACATATGTATTTTTAAATTATTTTCCGTTATTTTTAAAATGAAATAACAATAAAAAAAAAATTAATTAATAACTATAGAACAAAACAATTTATAACATTTTTTGTAAATAAAAAGAAAATAAATTCAAATAAACATTTATTAATAAATAAGCAACAATAGCCGGGTTACCATGTCAGGCAAAATAACGCCATTTTGGCGCCAATTAGGTACCCCGTTGCGTATATGACATCTGTGTCTAATATTTTTCTTTTCGTTTCGTTTTAAAAAAAAAAAATGAAGTAAAAGCCATTTATTTTAAAGGTTTCAATTTTGAATGAAAGTTTTGAATTAAATAAATTGATAATGAAATACAAATTGAATTCTGAATAAAAGTAACATGATGCATTTCTTAGCATACATTTAAGGGAGGCCAAACTCATCGCCAAATTAATTTAAAATAACCTTTTTTAAAATATGAAAAAAAAATATCTGTTATGATTAAAATTTGAGTTGCCATCATTAGAAAAAAAGTATTTAAAATTAGAAAAAAAATAATATTTCGAAAACTAATTCTAATTTTAAAATTCTAATACCAGTTTTGAGATCTGTGGATCAATACGGATTTTTGGTGTTAATTTCATCGAAAAGTATTCCATATTTTAGGAGAAATCACCGTGAAACGTAATCAGTTGTTTAATCAGTCGTTTCATAGAATCGTTACATAAATTCGTTTCAATTCGATTCATTAGGATTTTATATATATAGGGTAGATATATCATGATATATATCAAGATATATACCACCGAACCCTGAGCACAATGCACGAGCAAACAGTACTCAAAACTTTAAACGCGATTTTAACGTTTTTTACGTCGGTCACGATATATCTCGGCTACGGATGAAAGGATTTTTTTTCATTCTTTCAAATGAAAGCTTATATACTTACCCTAGTCCTTGGCCGATGCCTTAAAAAATGTTTTGATGCGTCTGATTTTTATAAATAAAACAAAATCAGATATTTTGTTGAAAACATACACATTCACTTTGATAGTTCGGCATTTAGTAAAAAATGCAAGATTTCTTTTTGAAAGTTAAAAATATGCGATTTTTTAATGTAAATACATACATATTTCTATCTCGTTCCTAGACATAAACAAGTAGGAAATTGTACGTCAAACGTGGCAAATGAGGTGCGTTCGTACTATAACTAGTTTTACAACTATTCAGATATTGCTGCAATAATTGTTGCACTCTTGTGCAAAAATGCATGAATACAAAATTTATTACAATTGTATATATTAATTTCTCTAATACAGAAATAATATGACTCCATTTTAAATAGGCCCCACCAGTGGCCGAGAGGTTCTGCTCTCGAAGCTGGTAGACGATAAGTGCTGGGTTCGAACCCAATCGTGCCCGTCGGCCTAATCGTTCGGAGTTTTCGTGGTTTTCTTCGAACCCGTTAATACGGGTTAGGTTCCCTTAGAAAGACCTCCCACGAAGGCCACCCTCCCCCTTAGGACCTATATCCCTCGTGTTGATAATTGGCCGTCATAAACACAACCAACCATTTTAAATAGGACGTAATCACCATGCCAACACAAAATCATTACCTATCTTGGGATCTCATTGAATTAATTACATATAATACGATTTAACAGAATAAAGAAAACTTTTATCAATACCTTTTGACTCGATTTTCATAAAATATGAAATGACTCGGCGAAATTCTGCAACGATTCCATGTATTAAATTTCAAACCATTCGGTCGGGTAGTTTATGCACTGTTGTATGCGGACGGTTGGACAGACAAACGACGACTATATGTGCTACGTATATAACTACAATATTTCCTCAAATACCATAATGTAATGGAATACTTTTGAGTGTCGCTGTAAAACTATGAACGCTATATACTTTATTTTCGATGCACTGTAAAAAAAATCCATGGACTTTCCGTTTTGGAAAAGGTAACTAGTTGCCTTTTCTGAAACGAATAGATTCTTTTGAGAATGAAAAGTTTTAATTTACAACATGATTAGTTTCACATCTGCAATGAAAGTAATCTCTTTGGTAATGAAAGATGTCATTTTCATTGCAGATGTGAAACTAATCGTGTTGTAAATTAAAACCTCTCAAAAAGAATCTATTCCATTTCGGAAAAGGCAGTTGCCTTTTCCAAAACGGAAAGTCCATGGATTTTTTTTTCCAGTGTACAGAAGAGGCATAGTAAATTTCAATAACATATATCAATCAACAGAGCAATCCATTGATATTAACGCAAGTTAGAATTTGGACAGACAAACCGAATTCATAAACACTTTCAACTATGTTGGAAAGTTTTATAAACGCATAACCTGTTGAAATTTCACTTTCTGAAATTTATACCAACAGACGAAAGCAAGTTTGAATACCTTTGCACAGCCGTGTATTTTACCTACTATCTCTATACACATGCACCCTTTAGCTAAAATTTAATTAAGACTAAAACACGCTTAAAATGAGTGAAATCACACTTCCAGAGATTATCCTCCATAGACGGCCATATGTCTAATTCTTTGGGTGACCCTGTATATAATTTTATCTATATTCCACAAACATATCTTAATATACCAAATGCAGTTCAGCGTAAAAATGCATAATTCATTTAAAACAACCATTGCGCTATTTCGGTTCATATTCAGTAACCTTTACGCATTCTTTTGTGTAGCCCTGTACATTATCTATAGCATTTATACACACAACTTAATACGCAAAAATTTAGTTTAAACTTAAAAACTCTATAACAAGTAAATATGTACTTCCAGCAATCATCGCCAATATACAGTATTTTGGGTAAAGTATAGTATCCGAAATCTTTTGTGTGTCCCTGTAAATACTATGCACTTTTACACAGGAAGTAACTTATAGTAAACCTTAGCAACGCATATCAGTTTCATTATATACGAAATAGTTTAACACAATTAAAATACTCCGCGAACAATGTTTCCCCCTATACCATATATAACGGAATTATTTTGTGTGGCCCTGTAAATGAATAATAAATATTCTTTGTACTGTATATTATACAGAATGTATATTTTAGTGCACTTCACAAATGTATACCAATTTCATTATTTTTGAAAGGGTGTAACATTCTTAAAATGCACTTGAAACAATTTTTCCCATTGGCCGTAATGTAATGGAATGCTTTTAAGTGTCCCTGTAATTGAACTGATAAGCCCAGTAGCGTGTGGTCTGCCACGCTACGGGTCGCGAGTTCTGCTACCGGCTGGGCTGGGCAAGGTTCACTCAACCTTTCATCCCTTCGGGGTCGATAAAAAGAGTACAAGCTTTCTTGGGAACTAAACACCGAGGGCCTCGCGTTGGGTTGACCACCTGGTCGGGGCACATGCTGCATAGCTCCTGGGGGCCCAGGGTCAAGTAAACACAGTTGGACACTGTAGGCCCTGATCCTTCATGGATCATACAGCCTCAGGTTTAGTTTTTTTTTTTTCCCTTGTAATTGAACTATACATCCGATTATCATAAAATTTGAAGTGATTTTTCGACAAAAATCTGCAATAAATATATATCTTAAATTTCAAGCCATTCGGTTGGGTAGTTTTTGCGCTGCTATATGCGGGCGGACGTACCAGACGACGACTATAGGTGCTACGCATTTATAGAATTACGAACGCACCTAAAAACAAAATAAAATATGCTGATTTTTTAAAGACGAAAAACTCCCATGTCCCCTTAAATGAAAAATCATTATCTCACATACTCAAACATAAACTAACGATGCGGTTTTTGCCTTTAAAGTCTATCACTTGGAAAATTACACAATAGAAAATGCAAGTAGGCAGTCAAATTCTATTTTTAAGAGCTGATACGAAATTTGGCAACTGCTTGTCTCGAAAAAAAAAGAGAAAAAAAAACCAGAAAAAACTGTCATTTTATAACAGAGCGAGGCCATTACGCGCCACCCGTTCTTCTAGTTGAGTCGAAGGCTAAGAGAATACTGCTTTTTTTGCTTCTTAGACGTACTTGCCTACCTGAATTCTGATTAAGTTATTACATGCAAAACCCAATTTAATCTGAGGGGGAAATTAACTGTAACTAGATTTACAAAACGACTTGAAACTGCGGAACAAAACGGATAGTATAAAAATAAAATTTCTCAATTAGTGAATAAGAACGCTTAAGGCCCTGCCAGTAAAAGATACTCACGAGCTAATGCTAATCCTATGGGGAGGGATTTTTCTAATATCTCGTTTGCATTTCGACATTTTAAAATAATTTTTTTGGCATTGGATAGCCGAGGTTCGTCTCTACATCGCACCTTTTTTACTTTTTAGATTTTGGTCGCAGGTATTTTTTATAAAGTTACTTTCACTTTCAAAATCGGTTCTGAAAATGAAAGTGTCATTCTAAGAAATATCTGCAACCAAAATCGAAAAAGTAAAAAAGGTGCGATGTAGAAACGGACCTAGGCTATCCAATGCAAAAAAAAAAAAAAAAAAAAAAAAAAAAAAAATTAAAAATGTCGAAATGCAAACGAGATATTAGACAAATTCCTCCCCATAGGATTAGCATTAGCTCGTGAGTGACTTCTCCGGCAGGGACAGGAGCCTTAAGTAATTATACAATTGAGAGGTACCCTTTTTACACCCCCTTTATGAATTAAATATTAGAAAAAACTACCAATGCATCACTAAGTTATGTTGAAGAACTCGATATGGAAAAATTCGACTTTATTATCAATGCCACAGGTTGCTAGAATCTCAGAGATAAATGAATGGGAACTAAAATGCTTTATTCTATAATTTAGCAGAATGTTATTATTTTTGAGAGAAAATTAAAGCTTTTTAAAATGTATTATTGCTGTTTATCATGCATCTAATCTAACACATTTTTCTGTATAAAAAGTAGTAAATGCTTAAAACAATGCTTTAATAAAAATAATAAGTACAGAGGAAGTTCGGGTATTATGGGATGATCGGGCAATATGGAATACTTCAATATCTGGCGCATACGATATTGTAGCCAAGCGGAAATCTGCCTGACGACTTCCTAGTACTCCCACGAGGCACTCTGGTGAGTTCTGTTTGGTAAGTTGTTGGAACGACGCGATGAAATAAAATCTTATTCGCAACTTTTGCAGTTTCTTGCAGTTAAATTGTTTTAAAAACGCATTAATTATAAACTCATTGCCAGTGATGTTAACTTGTTAACCAAGTTCAGTATAAAGTTGAACAATCATATTTATTGCTGTGTTAGTCTGTTTGCCTCTATGCTAACTTGTAAACAAGTGAAGAAGTTATGATTTTCAAGATAGTGTGTCCGGTAATATGGAATATCAGCTAGAGAACTGTTTTAAAATGAGTCTAAAAATTAAAACAATGTTTCAAAGATACTAAGTCATTTCGGGAGATTTAACTTTTATGAAATGTAACAAGAAATACGATCACATAGCCCGATACTCCAAGATTTTCCTGCTCTTCCATTTTCAATGTTTTTATAGGCACGAACGCGTCTTTTGCTAATTATGAAAGAATTGAATTTATCTATATGTAATAAAAGTTGTTTTAATTTCCATTAAACTGAATAATGAGTTCATTTTATAGTTCAAAATATGAACTTTGGAAGCAATACAAATAACCTTATGAAAGTATTTTTTGTGTGCAGCTAAAATATTATTCAAAGTCTAAAAGTGAAATTCGTGTCTTTGATAACGCATTCACCCGGACTAACTGTATGATAATTTGTTGTTTGATAATTTATCTTAATGTTTGATATTTTATCTCTGCACATAAAGAAGTACTACGTGTAAGTATTTTTTCCTCACGTATAAATCTGCAGATCGGGAGGAGGGTGTGTGTGTGTGGGGGGGGGGGGGGGATCCTCATCATTAGCGCTGCAAGTTGCATTTTTATTTTGAACTCCTTCTATTTTCAATTTGAAACTTTCTATTCGCAGTTTCATTTCTTTCATATTAGCGAAGTTATTAATATAGCATGGAAGTCAGCGACACTCTTTGCTTAACCATTTTATACATGCCGATTTTCAAATATGTGATTGGTCTTATTTAATGAATCACGAAAACAGCCATCAGCTACCGCGATAGCGGTGGACGCAGCATCTAGGGAATGCAACATCTCCTACACCTAGTCAGAGGAAAATGAATGACAACCCAATTACGAACGATCCAAAAGTCGTTGTAATATCCTTCAATCATCTGTAATGGGGTTGTCATTCGTCTTTGAATGGAGGATATTGCGGTCTCCGAGTCCGCATTCACCGCTATCGCTTTTCTAAATATATGCATATATACCGGGTGTCCTAAAAAGGACTGACTGATTTTAAAATTCAATAACTTGCAAACGGTGACAGATATTTAAAAAATTCTTGCAGGAGGGTTATGCATGAGGTCAAAAGTTTTTTTACAGTGATTTTCGATTTTAGCTCGAATTACAAACAATAGATGGCGCTGTAAGCAATAGTCACTAAATACAGGCTCGATTTTTGGTCCTTTCTCTTGTTCCATGCGGAAAAAGGAGATAATAATGTATTATAATACTGATGATATGATGGCGATAGAACAATACTTGGCGATTTATCATCTGCGCCTGGCTAACATTAAATTACCAAATTGGCTGTTTGGCCTATAAAAAGTGAAGCGGTCAACCCGGAACTATTGATGACAGTCACATGACTTAGGCTATTATATATATATATATATATATATATATATATATATATATATGCACGATAGTAATTTGAAAAGAAATCAAATAGAATTTTGGAATGGAATTAATCCAATATAAAATTTGGAGCTCTTTGTTTTCTCATTTTCGAGACCCTTGAATATTTTCCAAGGGAAGCACGTGTTTCTCGTGCCTATTCGGTAATCAGGACCTGTTAATTCCAAATAAGAAATAATGAGGAGAATGAAATTGTTCTCATTAACCTGAGATACGACTTATGCGGAGAAGCATTAACGAAAATTAAAACTTTAATGTGTAGGTTAAGAAAATGCGTTATTCGCATAAATTAAAAAATCTTTTTTACACTCTTTTATTTAACTTAATTTGTTTCAAGTATGTAAGGACAGAATTTTGATATCGATTTTTTGCTCACTTCCTGATATGCTAAAATTATAAAAAGTTATGTTTACAATGTTTCGGATGACAATACAACATTTTAATATTTTCCCGTTAGCCGAGCGCAGGTGATAAATCGCCAAATATTCTTCATGGTTATAACTGTATATAAGTTACAACAGCAATGGGGCCAATTATATGCCAAATCACGCTCGCTAAAATAGGCCAACTGGCTGTGAAACTGCAACAATGAAATATTTTTAACACTAAAAAGTAGAAAATAAAATATAAGTAAAAAATAAAGAGTTTAATACATATTTTTTAACCCGGGAGAACTCGCTGCATGAGATTTTCTCTCACAGTCGTACTTTTTTAAGACTCTTATTTAAACCATTTTTCATTCTAATTAAAATTTCAAAATATTTTTCAATTATTTTACCTATTTTGTGAATAAAAGTACTAAGCCAACCAAAAAAAGTTGATATTATATGAATGTAAAGTAAAAGAAAAGCAATTGGGTATTCTCACTAGCGAGTTCTCCCGGGTTAAAAATACATGTTTATACATATAGTTATTATTTGGCCCATAGTATTTATTATACGTATATAAGAAAGTAAAACGAAAATGATAAATGGATACAAGAAAACAATTAAATGGGTTTATTAGAAAACAGGAAGGCCACACGTGACCGCCATCTGCAGAAGTTGACAAACAATCAAATCAAAAAGACTTGAAACTTGACTGTTTGCTGCAAACGAAATTTAGGTCAAAATCGTAATTTCAAACTTACATTCAGAATCATTTTTCATATTGCCTCAGAAACCTAATGTGCCTTATTAATGTAAAATAATAATAAAAATAAAGCCCAGAAAGATGAAACTGATATTTTTCATAAAAGAAATTCAATTATAAAGCATTCATAACAATAGACTAGAGGTCTGCACGGGCCGGAATTTCCGGGCCCGGGCCCGGCCCGGCCCGTACAAAAGCTATCTTGGCCCGGCCCGGCCCGGTGTAAAAATTGGAAGTTCGGCCCGAGCCCGGCCCGGCCCGTTGTAAAAATTGGAAGATCGGCCCGGCCCGTACAAAAATCAGTGAAAACGGGCCCAGCCCGATACAATTTCTACAAAAAAAAAAAAAAAAAAAAAAAAAAAAAAAAATCCGTTTTTTCTCAACATACAATTAAGATTCTTTTAATGAATACTACATACATATTTATGGGAACATTTTACAGTATATTTTACATTACTATGATGTTCGCAAAACAGAAAACGCACAATAGTAAACATTAACGATTACTTACAGTCATCGTGTCTACAGACATTTCAAAATGGAAATAAGGATTCATTAAAAGATTAATGTAGTTCAGAATAAAGGATTAAAAACAAGATAACATTTGAAGCTGTATAATAAGAAGTAGATTTGTGAAAATATTTTTCTTATTTTTAAGACTTTTCTCAAATCCAAAGGAGCTACATTTCGGCACATTTATGAAGTCTTTTCTTTTCGGAAACGTGTAAGATTGGCAGGTATTCTTATTCAAAAGCTATGTAAATGTCGTTTTTTTTCATAGATAAAAGCAATATATCTTTCTGAAAATACTGTCAAAGTTAGCGTTTTGAATCGAATTTCCGGAAGCGATAGCACAGGAAAGGAGAAAAACGTACAGTCACGTGACAGGAATCGCTGTTATCTCTGTAAGTAATTTATTAAATATGGAAAAAGCTATTCGTTTCCAAATGCCTTCAATAGGCAGGCCCGTCAATTTTATGCCTTTATAGTTAAAAATGAGTCAGAAACATGTGTCTGAAAGCTTTGCATTGTTGAGCAGTGAATATGAGAACCACCTTAAGGTATATTTCCAAAGATACTGTTAAGATAAGTGCATTATCACTATTAATATTACAAAACAAAATGACTGTTCTACACATCCTGAGATCGATTAAGACCACTTCCTTCCCGGCACGAGTCTGCTGAAAAAAAATTAAACTCGGAATCAGACATCTTGTAACTGTACGATGCCGATCTCTACGATGGACACGTTACATTTCTGTATTGATGTTGTTAAACTCGCATCGGCTCGTGACGCACATTTATACTTCTCGAGAAAATCATATTCATTGAAAATGGCTGGTATTTTATCTGCTTCGCTTAAATTCTTATATCGGGCCGATAGGCCCGATTAATTTTTTTGCCGGCCCGGCCCGGCCCGTTTATTTTGTCTGTCGGCCCGGCCCGGCCCGTTGAAAAAGTTGTCCTAATTCTGCCGGCCCGGCCCGGCCCGTTTGAAAATTCTCCTTCATTCCGCCGGCCCGGCCCGGCCCGCGGGCCGGGCCGGGTACGGGCCTCGGGCCAAGCCCGGGCCCGTGCAGACCTCTACAATAGACAAACAAGTAAGGCACTTCGACTCTAAAATGTTTATACTAAAATTGTCCATATAAGTTAAAATATATAACAGTAAATTTTGAGATTCATACATCTTTTAAGAGGGGGAGGGAGTTGTATCGGTATAATGTCTGTTAAATCTGTATTATAAAGCAAAAACGTGTCCGCGAGTAATACAGGCTACCGCGGTGCATTCCTCATATCTTTTTTTTTACAGACCGCTAGAGTGACGTCATGCTCTTTTCGTACACCAGCATGGTGCATTCGAGCATCTCGTGATCCCAGCGGTCTGTAAAAAAAGATACGCGTAAAGCACCGTGGTAGCCTTTCTTTTTCGTTGCTCTCACTATAGCCATGGCTGATAAGGCTAAGTAGCTCTAATGGCTGATTTGATGAAAGTGTAGCAACGATTTAAAAAAATAATTTCCCCTTATTTGCAAATTTAATTACTTCTAGACAAATTATAATTTAAATTAATTTTTTACACAGTGGAATGGGAAAAAATGTAATACTTTCAATTAATTTGAAAACTATCTATCAATTTACTGACTTTTTCAGTTTTAGAAATAAGCGGCGGATCCAACTGGCTTCCTGGGGTGTACTGTCCGATGTATAGTCCAAAGGTGAAAACTTTTTTTTTTTAAATTAAAAACTCCAATTGATTTTTTATATTTAATATACTTTTTTAGATTGCCCACTAACAACGCCAAAAAGCATTTTTGTATGAAAAATACCAATTGTGTATTCGAAAGAGTTGTGAAATTTATTAAGAGATATTTTTGTATTAACCGCATGCCATGTTAATATAGCCGAAGAAATCGCTAGAAATCGCCAGGCACATAGTTCAATTACATATAGATTAAATTTGTGTTTTATTTAAATTATTTTATTTCAAATATCGTTTTAAGAGCCAATGATTAATCTTCGATAACTAAGCTGCAAGTCATAGGATAGATTTTTAAAAAGATCATGCTCGAAAATTATTTATAAAAAAAACGCAAAAAATCAGTAACTTTGAGATACAATTTTCAAAGAGATGCATTCGAAAGTACATTTCCCTCCCTTCTTCGAATGCGTGAAAATTAAAATTGTTCAATATAGAAGTTACACATTTAACAAATTTGTAATCGAATTACTTTATCAGAATCAAAAAGACTGGCATAAGTAGTGAAATCTTTTGCGATTTACTCGGGTATTACCCTCTGGCATGCGGCTAATAGGAAAGTATAGTTTTTAATAAATTTCCAAATTTTATTTGAATATATAATTGACTTTTTTAGTACAAAAATAATTATATTGTTAGAGGGAAATCTAAAAACGTATATTAAACATAAAAAATATATTAAAGTTAAAAAAAAAGAATGGTTTTTAGTTACAGTAGTGGCCAAAATTGTGGAAACCTTTTAAAAAAGGTGCATTTCTGAAGTTTCATGGTTCATAACACCACTTTCTCTTTAAGTACTACCATAAAAGAAAACTTTATTCAATTAAATGAATTCCCAAGAAAAAAAATATATCAATTTCAGCTGTTTTATTACAAGGGTCAAAATAAGTATTCGACTTGCATGAATTTTCCAATGGTTTGTCTTATATTTAAAAAAAAAAATCAGAAAAATCTCTAAATTTCAGTTGATATGCATTAGCTAACAATAGCTGCTTTTTATTTCAATCAATATTATCTTAGGAAATAACAAAAAATAGCAATTAATTCATTAACATCCATTACGCGATCAAAAATGTTTTCGACAGCGGTAACATGGTTGGACTTTTCTGGCTCTTTGCCTACAATCATCCTTTAAAGTTTTAGAAATTACAAACACGTATTTTGACAAGATTAATTTTTGTTTGTTTAATGCATTTTGTTAACGAATTTGTGTAAAAAGGGGGCGAAAAAGCAAAGAGACACCAACTGAACTCAAAAATATTATAACTCACCATTTTCTTCAAGAAAAAACAGAAAATACCATTGCTTAAATTGTGCAAAAGCCTAGAACAACTATCCACTATGTAGTTAAAAAGTATAAATGAGATAGGACGGTGGAAAATAAGCCTAGCCTTAAGAAACTGTCTGAGGCTGATGAAAGATGGATTGTACGAGAAATTAAAAAAGATCAACGAGTCAATGCGTCCATGTCAGGAAAAGTTGCATCAGACTACACGAACATTAGTATTACTCCTCAAACAATTCGAAACAATCTGAAAAAATACAATTTTCATGCAAGATCTGCCCGGAAGAAGCCATATATCTACCCCCCCCCCCCCCCCAAAAAAAAAAAAAAAAAAAAAAAAAAAAAAAACTGGGTAGACTAGTTTGCTAAAGCGTGCGTTAATAAGCCTGTAAATTTCTGGATGGATGTTATATTTACAGACAATCTTTTTGGATATAATAGCAAATTTTAGTGTATAGAAAGACAATAGAGAGCACGAGAAAAAGAATATGGTGCCACGGTAAAGCACGGTGGTGGTGATGGGGTAGGGGTGCTGCTATGGGTATGTTTGGGTATGTCAGGTGTCGGAAATTTAGTTGCAATAGAAGGTACCATGACCCAGTACTCATACATTGATATCCTGAAAGAAAATTTGAAACAAAGTAACACATAAATTGGGTCTTACGCAAACTCACAAGTTTTATAATGATAATGATCCTAAACATACCGACCTGAATAAACGACTTTGGTTGCTATACAACTGTTCAAATGTCATTAAAACTCCGGCTCAGTCACCAGATTTAAAACCCATGGAACACCTGTGGGGTCATTTGGAAAATAAATTACGCGAACGTCATTTTTCTTCTAAAACGGAGATGAAGGAAGTGTTGATAGAAGTATGGCAAAAAATTGACAAAAACGTTACCTTGCAGTTATAGTCAAATCGATGCCAAATCGTTTAAAAGATGTGATTCGCCGCCAAGGAAAAGCTACAAGGTGCTGCTAGAATGTCTTTACTTTTGTTTATTTTAATGAAGCTATAACACAAAACATTGAAAACTACATGATGTGGAATACTTATTTTGATCATCGTATGCATTAGCATTTAATATAAATAAATAATTTCTAAGTTACTTGTCGCATACTTTTTTGTTTTGTCGTTACGGATGTTAATGAATTAATTGCTATTTTTTGTTATTTTAAAAGATTTTAAGAAATCATTGATTGCAATAAAATGTAGATGTCATAATCTAAATTTTGACTGCTAGAATGTCTTTGCTTTTGTTCATTTTAATGAAGCTATAAAACAAAACATTGAAAACTACATGTATGTCGAATACTTATTTTGATCACCGTATGCATTAGCATTTAATATAAATAAATAATTTCAAAGTTACTTGTCGAATACTTTTTTGTTTTGTCATACGAATGTTAATGAATTAATTGCTATTTTTTTTTTTGTTATTTTAAAAGATTTTAAGAAACCATTGATTGCAATAAAAGGTAGATGCCATAATCTAAATTTTGACTGCTAGAATGTCTTTGATTTTGTTCATTTTAATGAAGTTATAAGACAAAGCATTGAAAACTACATGTATGCCAAATACTTATTTTGATCACCATATGCATTAGCATTTAGTATAAATAAATAATTTCAAAGTTACTAATCGGATACTTTTTTGTTTTGTCATACGAATGTTAATGAATTAATTGCTATTTTTTGTTATTTTAAAAGATTTTAAGAAACCATTGATTGCAATAAAAAGTAGATGTCATAATCTAAATTTTGACTGCTAGAATGTCTTTGCTTTTGTTCATTTTAATGAAGCTATAAGACAAAATATTGAAAACTACATGTATGTCGAATACTTATTTTGATCACTGTATGTTATTTCGCAACTGTTGTCGCGCCCTTCCAGGATCTTGTCATCATATTATTGTCAACATATTATTGCCAACATGAAACAAGAAATGTAACAAATATTATAAGGTTTTTTTTTTTTTTAGTCAAACCATTCAGTTTTATAAATATCCATTTTTGGACGGAATGAGATGTTTCCAAGCTTTTAAAGCGCCTACAAATATCAGATTATTGACGTTCTCTGGACCACGTACGAAATCACTTCTAGAAGAAAAACACACCACGCGCAGTGCGTGTTCTGACTGTGCAAGCTGTTTTTGTAAGAATAAAATATCAGAAATATGATCGCATATGTATAAAAAAAAAAGTTTAGACGAGTTGAAGGCCATGCAAGGTAAAACACAGCTAAAACGCAATTACGTATATTTATCACAGATCAGGTTCTTTTTCTTTTAACGCTTTTAGCTTCTTTATGTGTCACAAACACGATTCTTTAAATGTTATACGACGCGATGAATCTGTATTAAATGAATATTACTTAATGTTATTAATTTACAGTTATTAAAAAAAATGAAAGTAACGGATGCACGCAATAAAAGTATGATTGACGTAAACAGAATGATAAAAAATGTAATAAATTTTAATTTTAAAGCTAAAACCTGATAATAATAATAATAAAAAACTATACTGACGGGAAAAATTAAAAGTAACAAGTATAAAAACTCATGTAATTTGAATTATTTTTGAACTAAAAACGTGGTACTTGCACAAGATCTTTATTTTGTCATGCTGTTTGACATATCTTCATCATTCTATATTTCTGCAAAAAATAAATTTAAATAAGAATATAGAAAATGTGATATAAAGTGGGGTAGGGAAGTTTTTATGTTACTTTTTACCATTTTCCAAGTTTTTTTTTTTCAAGTTTTTTCTCATGCAGAAGTATGCTAGAGAAACAATGTCTTTGACAGGAAATTTACTGCAGAATTTAAATCAGCACTTAAATATCAAGTATCGTGTCTTTATGGGTAGTCTTACCGTCCCCAAGGTTTATTCCTGTACTTTTCGAGGTAAATTATTATTATATATATATTTTTTATTTAATCCAATGTAAATAACTGTTTCTAAAAATCAATGAACATTGTGGCTATCATTTAGTCTTAAAATGATTTGCCAAAAAATAGTGGTAATTTTCCTTACCATCCCCTTTTTTCCATTACCGTCCCTTTTTTCCTATACCCCCCCCCTTTTTTTTCCCCTTCCGTCCCTTCTTTAATACTGCTTTAAGACAATGTTATACCAAATTTTTGTACTAAAAATATTACATTGTTATTATTTCTTATTTAAATGTCTTGTGGGTATTATGCAAATTCATTATAAGTAAAAATTTAGAAGAAAATAGAAAGTTATAGAGGCAAAATGGTAAGGAAAATTAAAATCGCAAGTTGAACTTAAATCTCAGTTAAATAAAACATTTTTCGCTGCTGACCATTATTTCTTTATTTTGAATCATTAAGGCATTCATCTATCAGATTAAAATGTTATTTTATCAAGTTTAATTTCACTAGATTTTTATTCCCGAAAGTCAAAAGATTGTGAGAATGCCCCATCAAGATATATATCCATTGATATATATCAACGAACTCTGCTGAAATTAACTTATAATTCAGTTCTAAAAATATTAAAACGTTGTATTGTCATCGAAAGTCAATTTTTATAATTCTAGCCTATTAGAAAGAAATCGATTTCAAAGTTCCATTTTTACATACAAAAGCAAACAGTCAAATAGAAGAGTGTTAAAATGAAGTATTACATTCAAATTGAAGGTATAAGTAAGTTTTACATCATTATCAATATTATTTGGGATTATAGAATCAATAGTTTTGCTACAGCCTTGAGCGCAATGGATGCAAGCTAGAAAACAATTAAATTTTTTTTTATCAACATACAAAAAAGTAAAATATTTATTGTAGAATATCGAAATAATTATGCTACATAGAACGGATATTAAGCTGTCAGTCGTACAAATTTTATGAATTTTTGTGTTATAAGGAATAAGAAATAAAATTAAATGTGACAGGATCCCAAATTGCACCTATTCAGTGAAAAAGTAAAACTCCTGAGACCCAGCATGGAATATTTATTGAGCACGAAGGTTATTTAAATTGTAATTAATTTATTTATATTAATCACTCTGGAGCATAAATAAAATCTACTAATAAAGATTTTTTTCTTAAACACTAGGGGGCTCTGCCCCATACGAGCTACGCTCGCCAACCCCCGTTCAGACACCGCAGACTCTAAATCTAAAAGCACGCTAATTTGATCGGCTTTGATTTCGGAAGATTGAATAATAATTTAAAAAACAGTGGCGATCTGCTGTTAAAAGATACAATGGCTGTTTTCGTCTTTGATTAAATAAAATCAGTTAAACATACCAAAATAAACTAATATAAAATGCATTAAGTACACATAGCCTTTGTTTTCCTGTTTTTTTTTTTATGCAAAAAGAAAGTTTTTTTTAAATAAGACATTTTAAATGTATCGTTTTTAATCTGACGTAATTTTCACCCAAACTTTTCTTTCTCTTTTTAATATTCACGTGTAAATACTTTTGTTAAAAATGAAATTTTATTTACGCTGTCCTAACAAAAATAGTTGAAAAGATCTTATCAAAATATCAAATAAATGTCCCGCGCAATTTTTAAATTTAAACTGTTTTGCAATATTATTTTTTGTTCATTTTACTTAATAAGTGTAATGTGACGTAAATGTGACGTAATTTCTCCTATTTAAGACTTCTAACGCATGTTAATGAATTTATTATTTTACAATACCCTTTCTCTTTTAAAATTCACGTGTAAATATAGTTTTTATGACGTAATTTTCAATAAGTTCCTGCTTTTTATACCTAATTATTTAATTCTAATTTGAAGGGGCGGTTTTCTGTTTATAATAATCGCGTGTAAATATTTTTTTTATTTGAAGCAAAATTATTGTTTGCGCTGTTTGTACAGTTGGCAACAGTTTAAATTAAAACCATTTTCTAAAATATGTAAAAAATATCTCTGGAAAAGCTGAAAATTTGAATTTAAAATAGACATAAAACCTCAAAAAATGAGTCAAATTAAAAAAATGAAAGCAGTCTGGACACCGGGAACTTCAAACGAATAAAATGATCTAAAAATGATTAAATTCCCACGTACAGTTTTTGCTGCTATAAAACTTTTATAATGGAACGATTTTGTCCAACTTTAGCATTAAATATCTCTTAAAATAATTCTTCGATTTGAAAACTGTCTGCATCAGCGTGTTTATCAAACATTTCTATATAACACCACCGATTTTCATATTTTTGTATGCAATATTTTTCTTGATATTAACGAAGAAAGACCTCCGGTCACAAAAAAATCAAAACCGGCGGCGGTGGCAGCGTGAGTTACTTTTTTTTAGAATAGAGAGATTTAAATCAGAGTTTGCCTAATATTAAAGATTAGCTGCAGTAAGAGTATTTAAAGAGTTACATGGGTTTGAAAATTTCAAAAGATCCATTTATTTATTTATTTTTTTAGGGTTCCGTACTTAGAAAGTAAAAACGGAACCATTATAAGATCACTCTTGTGTCTGTCTGTCACAGCCATTTTATTCGTAAACTATGGAACGTGGAAAGTTCAAATGGGGGGAAGTAATAAAGACTAATGACCCACATATTTTCAGATTATTAAACGGTCACAAATATATTTAGGGAAAATATAGAGGGGCTAATTAAGCTACTTGAAAAAAAAAAATCTTTTCTTTGTGTATCGTGTGAAAGCTTCCGTAACGCTGAACTCAAGAATACATATATTTCTTTTAATTTTAGGTATTATAGTTGTAGAGATACCGTCGAAAATATAGTGCAAAAATATGTTCCCCCCAATCTACTCAAACTAAAATTATGAAAAAATTAGAGGTAGTTGACGTTAACTTAAACCTTGCAGGTAAATTACAGCGATTACCCTAGGTCACTTAGTTTTTGAGAAAAACGCGTTTTCCTGTTTCACACAGATTGTGATTTGCGGGCATTCAGCAAAGGTGTTGAGGAGCGCTGATGGTACCTTTCGTGCAGAAGTATAAAAGCATTGTTGATAATGATTTTTGAAAAAAAATCATCGGTAATTAGCCGATATATTAACCCTTAAAGACACGGCCGGTTTGGACATACATAATGACAGGGGCGACATACTCTATGTGCCATCGGCTTTTAAAGCGTAGATAATAACTTTTCATGATACATTTTTGTCATTCAACGCTCAGTAGTAGTATAAAAGCAATAAACGTCAAATTGTTAAAAACAAACTAATTTAAATAGAATTAATCACATAAATACTATGGGATTCACGACTAGTTTGCATTGAGTGGATATCTCTATACGCCTCCCGTGTTTTTAAAAGTTAATTAAAACCCTATCTGTAAAAACGCCGCACGGACCAAGGCGGCGTTGCAACTTTGCGACCTCCTTTCCAAGCGCTCTTAGCACAATGCCAAGTTTAAACTTTGAACAAGGGATTTTTTAGACACACAGTAAAAAGAAAAGATTATTACTACGCTGAATTTAGTTCTATGAAATGCCAAATGAAGTTCAAATATGCACTACTTTTATTGTCAGCACCGAATTCAATTAATGATAAACAGATTAGGATAAGATTAAAAAAAGAGTTATACAGAATAGCAAACAATATTTGCTATTCTTTAGGCTTCATATCTCTTTGAACTTTTTTGGTATACCCATTCACACTTTTCTATTATATATAGCTATACCTAACCCTACGTTGTATAGTTTTTTACAAAGTCTTATTATTCTTTTAGCAAGATTTTTTTAATAATACAGGTAATAATTCACATATTTATTGTACGGAACCCTCAGAGCGCGAGTAATACTCGCACTTGACAGTTTATTTATTTATCTAATAGTACAATATGTCTAGAATATTTATCCAAACTTTTATTTCAATAGGAGTAAAAGTCTATAAGAGACAGAAAGCCTTTGGAAATTCCCCTCATTAGGCTAGGCCGGCCGGAAGCGACGCATGTATATAACTTTTTTCTAAAAACACTCTTTTTGAAGTGAGTGAACACAATTTCTCAAACTAATGCATCGATCTTATTGAAATTTTGCCTACTTCTTCAAAATAGTATCGACTAGTGATTGGACGAAGGATTTTTTGTTTTTACTTACCCATCATACGTAGTATAGGGTAAGTCTTGTAATCGTTTTAAAAACTGAAAAAAAAATTTTGACGGATTTAAACGTTTCAGACACAGGAGATTCCGAAAAACATATTTTAAGAAAAAAATTTTCCATCCGTCTGTGTGTTTGTCTTTAAATGCTCTAGATCCCGAAAAAATTGAGACAGACACTTGAAATTTATGTGTACTTAGTATGTAATAATGGGAAGAAACATATTGTATATCAGTAACCTCGATTATCCGGAACAATATATTTTTGCCTCTCGCAATATTCGTTCTGATAAAAGGTATATAAAAATTTTAGCAATTGTTTATTATAAGGAGTAAATATAAAAGACAGTGAAAAAAAAATAAATTTTGCATAAAGAATGAAATCAGTCGGATAATTAGTTGGCGAGATATTTGTAATCCTATTTTCCACACTCTTCGATTTTTCATGACCCTGTATTTCATTCAAATTTCAATTCCAAGATATATTTTAATTCGAAATGAGACGCTTAATCCTACGCAGTAAACTATTAGTTATTATTATTATTGGAGTTATAGGGATGTTCCTCTAACGCAATTCGGTACTACTTGGTTATACCGCCGACCCATAAACTGTCGCCAAACTATTAAGATTAAATGACAGTAATGGCTTATCGTAAATGGCACATTCACTTGACATTAAACACGTTACACACATGTTTGTTACGTCATCAAGTGATTTTTAATTCGACGTTTTATTTGTATTTTTATTAATCTTTTAGTAATTTATTTCTTCTTTCGTTATTTAAAATAAAAATTGTGCCAACTTGTTTTTGGCGTTTTATATAGTTTGTCGAAATGGTTCGACAGGATAATCAAGTAGTACCTGTAATTCAGTAATAGAGCATTACTATGTCTTAAAAATAGGGTGTAAAAAAATCATGATTTTAAAAAAAATAATAAAAAAATCGGATTTTCAAATCCAAACTGCTTATTTTCTGACTCATTTTTAACTTCATTTTTGCTCTCAAACGCATTTAATTGGTATATTCGCTTATTCAGAAACTATATAATAAGGATTCGGAGGAAGGATCGATTTTTTGATGAGCAGAATATATTTAAAAAAATGATGTCAAAGTGGGCATTTTGAACGGAATTTCCCGAAGCGATTGTGTTAGAAACGAAAAATAGTGTCCTTCTGAGAAAATAATTGTTTATATATCAAGTTTTAATTAATTGAACAAAAAATAAAAACACAGGTCGCTTATAAATCTCTTCAAAAATCACGTCAGCAAGTTTCATATAGTATATATATATATATATATATATATATATATATAAAATGAATCTGGAATTATGCCAGAAAATTTCGAGTTGTTGAGCGTAGAAAAGTATTTTTTTGAATACCGCCCTAACATGATTCTGATAAAACCAGCTATTATATAGAAATGAAATAAAAACTCGTCAAAAGCGACGAGATAAAATTGTTAAAGTGGATTTATCTCTAATCATGATTTAGTTTTTGTTGGTGAAATTAGTATATTTGACTTCGAAATCTACCTCTGCCTGTAGGCCGGGCCGGCAGAGATTTTTTTTTTTTTTTAAGGCAAGGGTGCAATAAAAACTGCAAATAAGTAATTTCATTAGTTAGTGGCAAAAATAACAAAACTGACATATATTATTTTGCAGCTCGTTTTGCATTTGTACTTAAAAAATTACTGTTAATCACCAAAATCTAAACTTACACACATGTATGTGTATGCTAAACAAAAAAATTATGAAAATGAGCCAAACCCATTCATACATATATACAGAATAAATATAAGGATAGTCAATTATATCTGAAATCCTCAAAATATTTAAATAACAGCATTATTATTTCTCAGTGGGGATTAGCTTTCAATAGTTCCATTTTTTTTTTCTTTTTAAGAAAAGTTTTGTTGCCTTTTCAATACCTAATTAATTTTTTTATTTGGTACATGAGAATTGCAAAATAAACTATTCAACCTATACCGAAGAAGCTCTTGCTGTGTTGTCTATAACATTTTTGTACCAATTAGTTTTTTTTTCTTTTGCATTCATTTACAATTTAGTTGTTGAGCAGATGTCACTCTTTCATTCTTCTTTAACTCGATATTGCTATTAATTTATTATTACAAATGTAGAACGAGAAACTAAGACACTGACTATTTATTCTTTTTCAGAAATTTATTACACTTGCTACGTTTATTTTATATAAAGTAATGCATAAATTGTTTGCTAAAGGAAATTATGACATTGCAAATTATATTAGATTTAAATATCATTTTTAAATGAAACTGTTTTATGTTGGATAAAAACAATGCTTTTTACAAACTGAACTGCTTTTAATTTTTTACAATACTCAGGAATTAAGCTTGGAAACAATTATTTAAAGCTCTTTTCTTGTTTATTCATATAAGTCAAAATACCCGTAGAAACTTTCCAATTATGTCCATCTTTGATTTTAATAATTTTTTGGACATTTTAAACATTTAGAAAATTTTTGATTTAAATCAATGATTTAAAAAAAAATCGTTTGATTAAAATCACGATTTAATCGCTGATTTAAATCAACTGATTAAAATCGTTGACACCCTACAATAATTATACGTTTAAATTTTATTTTGGAATTGCGATGCATTTTATAAATGGCTTACACATGTTTTATTTTCATATTTTATATTATCCATATCCATGATGGGTAAGTATTACGGTGGCCCCCAACGGGGGTGGACTAACCCCCCTTTTCCCCTTTTATCCTTAACCAATGAACCCCCAAAACTAATCAGGGAAGTTCCTTAACATAATAAACCGGTATACCAAATTTGGAGCAAAGCGAATCATTCTGCATGAAAAACCCATTTATCTGAATTAAAATGGTGGACTAACCCCTCTTTTCCCCCTTATCCTTAACCAATGAAACCCCAAAACTAATCAGGGAAGTTTCTTAACATAATAAACCGGTATACCAAATTCGGAGCAAATCGAATCATTCTGCATGAAAAAAACATTTATCTGAATTAAGGGGGGTGGACTAACCCTGTTTTCACCCCTTTATCCTTAACCAATGAACCCCCAAAACTAATCAGGGAAGTTCCTTAACATAATAAACCGGTATACCAAATTCGGAGCAAATTGAATGATTCTGCATGAAAAACCCATTTATCTGAATTAAGGGGGTGGACTAACCCCCCTTTATCCTTAACCAATGAACCCCCAAAACTAATCAGGGATGTTCCTTAACATAATAAACCGGTATACCAAATTCGGAGCAAATCGAATGATTCTGCATGAAAAACCCATTTTTCTGAATTAAGGGGGGTGGACTAACCCCGTTTTCCCCCCTTTATCCTTAACCAATGAACTCCCAAAACTAATCAGGGAAGCGCCTTATCACAATGAATCTAGGAAAAAAATTTGAAGCAAATCGGATGTTTCTATCAAGAGTTATCGCTTTACGTACATACATACATACATACGTATGTACGTACATACATACATACATACATACATACAGAACGGGCGGGCACATTAGCTCTCAGGCTTTGATATCCTGTGAGCTAAAAAGCAGCAAAAAAGACGCCCGTCTGACATTGGTCTAAATTTCAACAAAAATTGTACTTTTTTACATACAACTCTTCCAAAAATTCAAATTTCAATTATTATTTAAATCTTTCGTTCAATCATGAGCTATACTTATCTACTAACAGAAAAAATTTCGTTTTTTAAATTTTAGATAAAGCTACACTGTAAAAAAAATGCGATTAGTTTTCCTGTAGGAATCGGAAAAATAGTTGCCCTTATCGTACCGGAAAAATTTCCGACCCAGCTCGGAAAAAAATCCGTAAAATCGGAATAAAATCCGTAAAATACCGTTTTATTGACTATTTCCTTTTTTTTACGAATTTTATTCCGAGCTGGGTCCGAAAATTTTCCGGTACGATAAGGGCAACTATTTTTCCGATTCCTACAGGAAAACTGGTCGGATGTTTTTACAGTGTATCGTGGGTTATCCTGATCACTACGAGGACACCTTTTTTAAAAGGGTCTCCGGAAACCAGATCCCAGCGGCTGAATTTTCCAAATTTTTGAATGAAAATTTTATAAAATATTGTTCAAACGCTGCACTTTTATATGCTTTAAATTTTGAATAAAATAATTTCTTTATTATATATATAAAAAAATAGAGAAAATATTCATTTTTCAACCTTTGGAACCTATGTAACCATTTAAACAAAATCATTTTCGTATGGCGCAATTAACAAGGATGTTCTTTCTTTTATTAATGGCCTAAGGCGAGCTTAAACTTAAGAGAAACAACAGCTCCTTCGCGGGCATCATCAAGGAAATCGGAAAGGCGTAAAGATGTCTTTTAAACACGCAATGTTGTAAAGAAAGTAACGTGTACCTATGCCGAAGACACAGAACATTAAATAATCGATCATCATTAACAGAAAACAATTATCCTATTCTATAGAGATATTAGACGATTCTATTCCTCTTCAGGTTCCGTTTCCGACGTTGACCTCGTTTTTTCTAAAGGATTTAGCGAAATTTATCTTTTGTAGTTTTAAATAATTACATTTTTTTAAACGTATGGCATAGATACTGTTCGGAGGCCATTAGTTAGCGTGTGAGTAATACAGCTTTAGTCGAACCCATTTGTTAATTAACCCTTTATCTACTGACGCTACTTATAAGTACTATTACAATAACTTGTTATAAAATTCATTTAATACATCGATTAGTTGTAATACAGTTTAGAATGAGTTATAAATGCATTTCTTTATCTTGTTCCAAAAGAATTATTGGCTACACAAAACAAAAATATTTTTAAAAGCATAATTTCTTTTGCCTTTGCATCTTTTCGACTTTCTTGGCGTTGAGGGATGGGGGGATTTTTCAATTCGGAAATATTTCTATATTTCTATTCTAAGAACATTATATTTGTACATTTCCTAATTCTACAAAATACTAAGAAAAATATTTAAAATAAAAGATTTGAGCCGTGTTATAAATATTGCACAAAATACCTATAAATTCAAATTTAATTAATCCTTCTAAAATTTGTTAAATGATTATGTAAATTATCTAATGCAGTTATAAAAATTCACGAAAAATGCTTTAGAAGATAAAATTTTCATGAATTCATAGTTCAGTACATAAGGTGACAACCATAATCTGCAACTAGAAGAACCGAGTTTTTCTATAACCTTTTATATCTCAAATTATGAATTAATGAAAATTTTATCTTCCGAAGCATTTTTCTTGAATTTTTGAAAATACATTAGAGGAGGATTCCCTACTAACTACGAGTTGCGACTCACTGGTGGAAGAATCGGCTGGGTCTTCAGTAATGCCTAATTATCTTACCTAATGAGATAATATAACAACAGTATGTTATAACTTTAAAGTAAAATATCGTGATAAAATATAATAAGATAAAAAGATATAACTAAATTATAGAGATTCTTGGATAGATATATCTTATGAACTTTGTGATAAGACAGTGTTTTAAGTAAAAGTTCTCTACAAAGAGTCTAAAAATAAAAACGTCAATACCGACACAGACTCCGCGTTGGTGCAAAACAATGCATAAATCACTTGGATTTAAAACTATATAAAACCAAAAATGCGTCCGTGAGTAACAGTAACGTCATATTGACGGTTGCAACACCTGACCAATATATTTTGCTTTTACTACTTTTGCTTAGCTTTTAGACTCCGGAAATGTCCAATTTTGACACAATTCGAAAAAAAAAAATTCAATTTGAACCTCCGTTAAATTTTAGAAATTTCGGAATTTTGAATTTTATTTAAATAATTTGACTCGAATATTTTAATTCGATTAAAAAATAGCTTTTTCTGGAAAAAATTAAAATTAAATTTGATGATGCTGCTATCTATGTAAAGATTTAATAATTATAAATTAATGATTTGTATGTACTAATTGAGGGGCTCACAACCACAGTAGACTAAGTCCATTAAAAAAATGAGTTAGTCCATTCAGAAGGTGCTTAGAATCTGTTTTATTCACTCCCACAGTAAACCAAGTCTGTAAACAGATGACCTATATGAGAAAGTATGTGAAAACAGACTTGGTTCAGTGTGGGAGTGGATAAAACAGATTTTATGCACCTTCTAAAAATGAACTATCTCATTATGCTCCTTGATGATTCTGATTCTTTCAGCGATTTATAAGCGCCTAGTTGAGTTACATGTCTGCTAAATTTGTGTTTTATTTATATTCTTTTATTGATTTATTCTTCGTTAAAGAATATTAATAGAAAAAAAATTCTGAACTATTCCTATTTTTTAAAGTGCAAATAGATTAATCTTTCGTAATAGGATTGCACGCGATAGAGATAGATATTTGTGGAAAATATGCTTAAAAATTATTTTAAAAATCATAAAATATCAGTAAATTGAGACGCAGTTTTCAAACGAATTGTATTCGAAAGAACATTCTTAGTAACAATTCTCTTCAAACTCTTCAAATAACCATTTTGAAACCACTTTATGATCGGTTCCATAGAAAAAATCAACCTAAAAACGTGGCAGAGTCATAAGTTATAAATGTTGCGGAGTTGTTTTCAAACATTAGTATTGCAGACGCAAATTTTCGAGTTTTAAAATGGGTGGTCCAGAGCTCGAATGCAGCCAATTTCATTGTGTTAGAAATTTATTAAAATTCCTTTTTTACACTCTTGTATTTAACTTAACTTAATTTTTGTATGAAAAGGTGGAATTTTGTAATCAGTTTTTCACACACTTCCTGATTGGATAGAATTACGAAAATTATGTACAGAGGTGTGCTCAAAAATTTTTAGAACTTAATATAATAAATTAATACATTAATTTTTTTTAATTTCATTTTTCCGTTGCGGGCCTTTGCTGATAAAGTGCTATATAATCTCTATAGTTGCAACTGTTTACGTTTCAATAAAAATGTATTTAATGATGCGCCAAACCACACCCACCAAAATACGTCAACTGGCTGTGAAGCTGCAACAGCGAAATATTTTAAAAAGTAGAAAATATAACAAAAAATAAAGAATGTATAATACGTTTTTTTAAATAGTTTTTTATCATTTGATAGTTTAATACATACTAATTAATTAATTGATTAAGTAATTTATACACTGAGAAAACAATTTTATAATTTTGTATAGATAAAGATAGTTTAAATAACATTTTCTTTTCTTTCCTGTTGCCATATCTTAAAAGTAAACAGAGCAAACATTATATATATATCTAATAAATTCATAATCCGCTTTCTGTCAATTGTAAATCAAAGCGACGAATCTTCAATAATCGAGGCCCACGCCAAATTAACATGTTGTAATGGAAAGTTTTTGGAATTACAGTCGTGAAATTAGGCGTGATTAAATAATAATAAAAAAAAAATGCTTATTTTTATTTATTTTTCCCTTTTTGGACACGTTGACAGTGTTTGGGAAATCAAGTGGAATCGCTCCAGATCTTTTTAAGGGGGTCCAGGACACAAAAATCTCCAAATTTTCCAATTATTGCATTTACAAATTTCTCTGCTTAAAATGACGTTTAAATCATGTTTCTACCTTCATTAAAACAAGAAATATTAAATTTTTCGTTTTGGTTTGTTTTCAAAATCTAGCTTTCAAGCAATAGAGACCGTATAGGGGCTCTACCTAAAATAATTCATGGTAGTTCTGGAAAAAGGCTTAGCATAGGTTTTTTGGGTCGCTGAATCCGAATTTTTAATTTCCCACCAAAATTTCCCCCGGCAACCCACCCAAATTTTGGTAAAATGCCCCCTAAAAAAGGTTTTTGTTAAAAAAAATCATTCTTTTAGCGAAAACGTATCTACAAATTGAGAAAGTAGACAAAATTTGCAACAAATTATATATATGACATTATGATTTAAGATGAAGGGGAAGGGGGGATCTGCCTCGGAACATGCGCGCGGTGCTGCGTGAACTCAGTTGCGCAATTCCGCTTAACCACTCACACGTTTACATTCGCCCTCCCATCTCCCCTCCGAACTTTCTCTATAAGGTTTACTTTAAGTTTTTTGGGTCGCTGAATCCGAATTTTTAACTTCCCCCTAAAATCCCCCACCCCCTCTGTCCCCGTTTATCCTACGTCATAATATCATATATCCTATTTGTTGGAAATTTTGTCTAGTTTCTGAATTTCATAATGCTTTTTCCCTAAAACAATAAGAAATTTAAGTTAATAACAACTATTTTTTTTTGGGGGGGGGGATTTTGGGGGTAAGTTAAAAATTCGGATTCAGCGACCCAAAAAACTTAAAGTAAGCCGATTTCCAGGACTACCATTAATTTTGCTAGGTAAAATTCCCTATTGCCTGGACTACAATGGTTGTCATGAAAACGATTTCTTGTGAAGATGCGTTTTTCCTCATGATGGCTTTTTTTTCATCATTTCTCGCATTGAAATCGTTATAAGTTAAGAACCGTTAAAGCTAAAGGGTTCAAACTTGGAACATGTATTTTTCAGTTGTTTTACTTTAATTTTGATTCAGCAAATTAGAAAAAAAATATTTACTTTTGAAAATATAATTTAAAAAAAAGTTATATCATTATTTTTAATTTTTAATTTAAATATTTTTTATTTTTTATTAAATTAATATTTTTAAAAATGCTGAATCTAAATTAAAACTTATATACTTCTGTTTATTTAAAGGAAGAAAAACTAAAATTCTACAAATAATATTTCGAGTTATAACGATTTTAAATTACCCACAATTTTAATGAATTTTAAATTTAAATTTTTTTTAAATATATGAGAAGTTTTATCATGTGATCTTGTTTACGAATACAATGGTTAACCATCACAATAAAATTCAAAATTTTAACTCAATAAATAAAAATTATTTTAAATTGTGTCCCGGACCCCCTTAAACTAAAAATATTTTTTTTCTTTAAAAAATAAAAGCAAATGGACCCAAAAAGGTTAGAAAACTCAATTATTATTTCAAAACTTTTAATTTACAAAACGCTTTTAATTATGAGAAGGCAGGATAAAAATAACATTTTTTTTCTTCTGTTGTATGAAAAGTTTTTACTCCAGTTTCCACAAGAACGTGTTCCAGTCACGCGCGTAAGTAAGAAACTAATTTAAACAAAAGTTTTTGGATACATTTCCGTAATAATGTTTCTGAGACATGATCCATAATTTTTCCAAACCGTAAGAGTCACACTTGGCAGGGAATTGTATCGGAATTCTTTTGTTCATTTCAATGCAGTCTAGATATCTTGCACTAATCGATTGCAAAAATGTCTGATCGATTAAAAAATTAGTATGTTCCCCGGCAGAACGAAATCCAGAGAAGGGTAAGATTTGGAACAGGTGTGCCTTGGTCCGAATAACCTTGGCCGCATTTTTCAAAATACACAATATAAACACAAAATAAGCAAAACTAAAAATGTTTTGTCAGAAATTCCTATGGAAGACAATTTTTAATCATATCAACATAAGAAACAACACGGAAAATTAACAATAAAGACATATTAAATGTTCAAAAATAAATTTCTTATAGGGTTTTTCAGAAAGGAGATTTGAAACGTTAATTTCTTTTTCTCCCGTTTAAGATAAATTTTAAACACATGAATGCAAAAGAAAAGCAGAACTAATAAAAAGAATATTGGCCAGTTAAACTGATGGCATTGAGCTCACAGGCTATTCACACTAATTGTATATTATACTCTTATTTCAAAGAATAATGCCCCTCAAAAAATAAATGAAGGGATTAGCCCCGTTTCCTCCCTTTATACTTAACCAAAGCACCTCCAAATCTAATCAGGGAAGATTTTTAACATAATAAACTGGCATATCAAATTTGAAGCAAATCAGATATTTCTGCATGAAAAAACCATTTCGCTAAATTAAGCGGGGTATTAGCTCCCCCATTTCTCCCTATGCTGAACCAATGAACCTTCAAACCTAATCAGAAAAGCTCCTTATCAGAATAAAACTAGAAAGAAAATTAAACTAAATTAGATGATTCTGCATGAAAACCCATTTATCTAAATTAAGGGGAGAAGACACTTGCCCCCCTTTCCCCTTTTTATACTTAACCAATAACCTCCAAATCAAATGAAGAAAGCCATATTGGAATAAACTGGTATATCAAATTTGAAGCAAATCGAATAATTCTGCAGGAAAAACCCATTTATCTAAATTAAAGGGGGGACTAGTCCCCTTCCCCCCTTTATACTTAACCAATTAACCTCCAAATCTAATCAAGGGAGCTCCTTATCATAATAAACTGGTATACGAAATTTGGAGCAAATCGAATAATTCTGCATGAAAAACCCATTTATCTAAATTAAACGGGGTACCCCCTTTCCTCCCTTTATATGCAACTAATGAACCTCCAAATCTAATCAAGGCAGCTCCTTAACATATAAACCGGTATACGAAATTTGGAGCAAATCGAATAATTCTACATGAAAAATCCACTTATCTGAATTAAGGGGGGGGGGGGGTTTCCCCCTTTATATTTAAGTAATGAGCTTCCAAATCTAATCGGGGAAGCTCCTTAACATAATTAACCGGTAAACCAAATTTGGAGCAAATCGTATATCTCTGCATGAAAAACCCATTTATCTGAATTAAGGAAGGGGGCTAGCCACCCTTTCCTCCCTTTATATGTAACTAATGACCCTCCAAATCTAATCAAGGCAGCTCCTTAACATATAAACCGGTATACCAAATTTGGAGCAAATCGAATAATTCTACATGAAAAACCCATTTATCTAAATTGAAGGGGGGGGGGGTGTAGCCCCCTTTGTACTTAACTAATGAACCTTTAAATCTAATCATGGATGCTCCTTAACATAATAAACCGGTATACGAAATTTGGAGCAAAGGGTAGCCCCCCTTTCCCCCTTTATACTTAAGTAATGAGCTTTCAAATCTAATCAGGGAAGCTCTTTAACATAATTAACCGGTAAACCAAATTTGGAGCAAATCGTATATTTCCGCATGAAAAACCCATTTATCTGAATTAAGGAAGGGGGCTAGCCCCCCTTTCCTCCCTTTATATGTAACTAATGAACCTCCAAATCTAATCAAGGCAGCTCCTTGACATAATAAACCGGTATACCAAATTTGGTGCAAATGGAATAATTCTACATGAAAAACCCATTTATCTAAATTAAGGGGGGGGGGGGGGGTAGCCCCCTTTCCTTCCTTTATATGTAACTAATGAACCTCCAAATCTAATCAAGGCAGCTCCTTAATACAATAAACCGGTATACCAAATTTGGAGCAAATTGAATAATTCTACATGAAAAACCCATTTGTCTAAATTAAGGGGGTGGGGGCTAGCCCCCTTTTCCCCTTTATACTTAAGTAATGAGCTTCCAAATCTAATCAGGGAAGCTCCTTAACATAATAAACCGGTATACCAAATTTGGAGCAAATCGAATATTTCTGCATGGAAAACCCATTTATCTAAATTAAGGGAGAAAGACTAGCCCCCCTTTCCCCCTTTGTCCTTAACCAATGAATCCCAAAAACTAATCAGGGAAGTGCCTTATCAGAATGAACCTAGAAAAAAAAAATTGAAGCAAATCGGATATTTCTATAAAAAGTTATCGCGTTACGTACGTACAGTCGTGGAGAAAAAAAAGTAAACACCCCTACTAACTCCTCAACAAATTATCGTAGACGAAAGTGACTGGTACCGAACGATTTGAAATAAAGTTTACTTTTAAATGACGTATATAAAATTTGCTTAGGGGACCATCCACATATTAAAACGAATCCAAACTTCATTTTTTTTTAAAATGGCAATACCCAATTTTAACGAGATATTTCAAATCTTTGGTTCAAACTATGCCTAGACACCGAATTTCAAGTGAGTTGAATGATAAGTTTTTGAATTATAAACATTCAAAATTTAGTGCTTCTAATGTTAAATTACATTTTAATATTTTCATTAATACCTCCTGAAATTATACTCCTAATGTGCTAATTTTTTTTGTAGTAATAATACTAATATACCCAAACATAAATACGTTGAATTTGCAATTTTTATAATTTTCTGATATAAATTATGAAATTAATATTTAAAAATATTATGAATTGCAACCTACAATTTTTTTGATGGATTCAGATTTATTAAGTCCTGCTTTATGGAAATCCAAAATTTCACATTTTTCCTCCAAGTAGTTTTCAAATTATGCTTAAAAAAAATGGCAAAATGATTTTTTAAGGGGAATAGAATGATAGAAGTGACTAAATATTTTGAAATTTCTTATACTATCTTGTAATCTAACAGGCTTAATTGACTGCTTAACCCTTAAATGTCTGGTGTAGCTTTTCGGCAACATACACAATTTTGGCTCTAAAATACTATTAGAATAATATTGAAGCTATAATGCTTAATGTTGCCAATAAAATACATTCTGAAAATATTATTAAATCGATTTTCAACATGTAGATGACCACACTTGTGCTGTTTAAGAATAAAGATAGATTTATATTTCAATTGCTGCTACTTGTTCTTTTTGTTTTGTTTGGGAGCTTGCGAAATATCCTATTTTGACCAGCAGTGAGCAAGTAAAATTTCTTTTTTAATAGTTCCTAAAATTCTTGTGTGTTTAATATTATAGAATCTTATCAAGGGAAATTATTTTTTCAATTAAACACCAGTATTGCCGATTAGTAACAAACTGTTTTTTTAGCCGTAAACTGTATTTAAAACAAAAAAGTCCTACCGGCCAGTGCCGGGAGGAAGAGGTAGCTTTCATAATCCTTATTTTAAAAAAGCCAACTTATATCATTCAAACACACGAAGCTCAATTTAGTGGAAACCGAATATAGGAGATTCAATACTAATTTTTATCAATATAATGAATGAGAATTTCGCGAAAATAGTCAGCTTTATCCAAGCTGCTTTTCTTTAAAGTAACTTATATTTGGCTGCCAAATTCGGCAATTTCTTAAAGGGCCTGTCATTTTAAGACAACATGGTGGATGAGGCTAAGCAGTGAACTTGGTCGAGACCTTAGTAATTGCTGTGCACATGCTCACTCACATCGGAATCGGTTAATATATAGGAGTGCTGTCGTATGCAAAAAATCAGATTTTTCAAAATGTCACCCACAATAGAAATTGAAACTGCTATATCTGAGCCATTTTTTAAGGTAAAGACAAACAAAAAAGGCTCCTGAATCCTTATATCAAGATCAAATACTTAAGAAAGAAACCTTTTTCAATTTCTAATTTTTTTGCACCTCACTTTAAATATATATATATTTTTTAATTTAATGGCCGCCATTTTGAAACAAGATGGCTGATGAATCTGGCCAGCGAACTTGGTCGAGGTGTTGATGTATACTATCCACATGCCTTCTTACATCGAAATAGGCGAATACGTGTGTTATCGCGTGACAAATACAAGATCGTTTCAAAATGTTAGCCATGCTAGAAATTCAAAGTGCTATAAATCAACCATTTTTTAAGATATAAACAAAAGAACAAATTTTCAGAAACAAAAACTGCTCCGGAATCTTTGTATCAAGGCCAAACACATTAAAAAAATCTTTTACATTTTCCAATTTTTTAATACCTCATTTTGAATTTTAAATTTAATTTTTTTTAAATGGCAACCCTTTTGAAACAAGATGGCGAATGAAGCTGGCGAACGAACTCGGACTAGACATTGGTATGTACTATGTACAGACCAAGTTACATCCAAATCGGTTCATAAATACGCCTGTTATCGCGAGACAAAAATCAGGTCGTTTTAAAATGTCAGCCACAAGAGAAATTCAAAATGCTATTACTCAGCCATTTTTTTTAGATATAGACGAAAGAAAAACTGTTCCGGAATCTTTGTATTAAGGTCAAACACATACAAAAAAAATCTTTTTCATTTTCCAATTTTTTGGTATCTCATTTAAATTTTTTTATTTTTTTAAATGGCCGCCATTTTGAAACAAGATGGCGGATGAAGCTGGCCAACGAACTCGGTCGAGATATTTGTATGTATTATGTACACACCAAGGTACATCCAAATCGGTTCATAAATACGCCTGTTATTACGTGAGAAAAATCAGGACGTTTCAAAATGTCAGCCACGCTAGAAATTCAAAATGCTTAACTCAGCCATTTCTTAAGATATAGACGAAACAAAAACTGCTCCCGAATCTTTTTATCAAGATCAAACACATAAGAAGAAAATATTTTTTCAATTTTCAATTTTTTGGTACCACATTTCAAATTTAAATTTTTCTTAAAAATTTAAATGGCCGCCATTTTTAAACAAGATGGCGGATGAAGCTTACCAACAAACCCGGTCGAGACATTAGTATGTACTATGTATAAACGAAGTTACATCCAAATCGGTTCATAAATACGCCTTTTATCGCTTGACAAAATTCAGGACGTTTTAAAATGTCAGCCACGCTAGAAATTCAAAATGCTATAACTCAGCCATTTTTTAAGATATAGACGAAACAAAAACTGCTCCGAAATCTTTGTATAAAGGTCAAATACATAAGAAAAGAAAATATTTTTCCATTTTCAATTTTTTGGTACCACATTTCAAATTTTAAACTTTTTAAAAAATTTTAAATGGCCGCCATTTTGAAACAAAATGGCGGATGAAGCTGGCCAACGAACCCGGTCGAGACATTAGTATGTACTATGTATAAACGAAGTTACATCCAAATCGGTTCATAAATACGCCTTTTATCGCGTGACAAAATTCAGGACATTTCAAAATTTCAGCCACGCTAGAAATTCAAAATGCTATAACTCAGCCATTTTTTAAGATATAGACGAAACAAAAACTGCTCCGGAATCTTTGTATAAAGGTCAAATACATAAGAAAAAAATATTTTTCCATTTTTAATTTTTTGGTACCACATTTCAAGTTTTATTTTTTGTTTAAATTTTAAATGGCCGCCATTTTGAAACAAAACGGCGGATGAAGCTGGTCAACGAACTCGGTCGAGACATTGGTATGTACTATGTACACACCGAATTTCATCGAAATCGGTTCATAATTACGAGAGTTACAGTGTGACATAGGTCAGATATATATATATATATATATATATATCAATTTTGAACGGAGGGTGGTTTCGGGGTCTGGGGGTCATGATCGATGAAAATATACCAAAATTTTTTGAAATCGCTTTCCTCCGAACGGCTGCAATAGGTAGCATTTTGTAAAGAAAGCTACCTAATATGATTTTTTAAAGTATTTTTCCATGATTTATTTAAAAAATGAAAGCCGAAAAACATTATTACAATGATTTTTGAAAAATAAGGCATTTAAGGGTTAAGGTGCCTTGATCAAGATGGGAGCTCTCTCGGTTAACAATCGAGTACCGAACTTCAATTTGGATACAGCCCTTAAAATACGCTTGTTTTAAAATAATTAATTTCTTAGAAACTTGTGGTACGAATTGCATGAAAATTAGTTTTTAGACTAATAGAAGGGTGTATACACCCTTCTATGAACCCTATAAATGAACCCCATAAATGAACCCTATAGGGTTCATTTATGCTGTCAGAATTATGTACTGCTATTGAAATAAAAAACAAAGTTATGGTTCGTTTTAAGATGTAGATGGCCCCTAAGCAAATTTTATATACATCATTTAAAAGTAGACTTTACTTCCCATCGTTCGGTACCAGTAACTTTCTTCTACAATAATTTGTTGAGGAGTTAGTAGGGGTGTTTACTTTTTTTTTCAACGACTGTACATACGTACGTACATACAGAACAGGCGGGCACATAAGCTCTCAGGCTTTGATAGTCTGTGAGCTAAAAATTGACATTTACCGAGGGGTTTGACGCCCATGAAAAATTCTTCTTTTTAGGTGCGTTCGTAATTATATAAATACGTAGCACCTATAGTCGTCGTTCAGTCCGTCTGTCTGTCCGTCCGTCCGCATATAATAGAGCAAAAACTACCCAACCGAATGGTCTGAAATTTTAAATATGTGATTGTTGTAAAATTTTGTCGAGCCATTTCAAATTTCATGAAAATCGGATGTATAGCTTAATTACAGGGACAGTCAAAAGTTTTCCGTTACATTAAGGGGAATGGGAAAAAATTATTGCAAGTGCATTTTAATGATGTTACAGACTATGCACTTATGAATTGCAAATAAATACACATTAGGCACAATATGGGGTGCAAAAAATAATTATAAAACTAGTTATAGTACGAACGCACCTCATTTGCCACGTTTGACGAGCAATTTCCAACTTGTTTTTTTTTTTTTTTTTCTCGTATAATTATTTAATTGTTTTAATACTAGAATCCCCAGCAGGAGTCGATTCGACTTCGACCCAATGATTACATGTCGATCCGAACCAGAAATTTCTTTATAAAATAAATTAAATATACAGAAATGAGTTAAATAAAATAGTTTTGAATAAAAATTCAAGTCTAAAATATTTTGTTATACACTTTGAGTAAATACACTTTGAGCATTCTAGTGTTGAGTCACTTGTTAAGAATATATGCTACAATTTTTTAAAAATCATCAGGGAAAAAGATATTTTAGTTAATTAAATTTCAAAAACCAGGTAAAAAGAAAAAGAGGAAGAGGAAAAGCTAGCTCCTTGCCGGCGTCTATCAAATTTATAGACCAGCACAAACAATCACCTCATCGAGTTCACGGCTGAAATTCTAGAATGAGTTAAAACTCGATTCCCATATTAAAACGCAGTCGGCCTCCCAAGTCCTATCTTGGTGGAAAACATCTGATAACGCGATTTTAGCGATTGACTCGTAGGTTTATCATCGTGTTTTCTTACACCCAAAGGTATGAAAACAGGGAGGACTGGATGCAGGAAAACACAATAGTAAACCTACGAGTCAACCGCTAAAATTGGGTTTCTAGATGTTTTCCACCCAGATAGGACTTGGCAGACCGATTGCGTTTTAATAAGCGAATCGATTTTTAACTCATTTCGGAATTTCATCCGTGAACTCGGTGAGGTGATTGTCTGTGCTGCCGGCCTATCAGTCATAAAAGTTCTCTCGGATTCGAAATAAAATCATATGCTTTTGGCTAATAATGGTGCTTCCTTTTGATAAACACATATTTATTTGGATAAATGCCATTGTTTTACCTTTTTAGTATTCTTTTTACACTCTTTAATTAACTCAACTTGGTTCAGGATATTTTGTAATCATTTTTTTCACTCGTTCCCTGATGTGCTAGAGTTCTGGCATTATGTACAGTTGTGTGCTCCCGATGACATTACACTATTTTAATGTTTTCAGAAAGTAATTATCAAATAGTATATCAATTTTAGTTAATTCTACATTTTTGAAGAAATAAATTACGGAAGGATTCAATGAAAAATTAATTATAATAATAATTATTGTAATGAATTATGAAATATATTACAGACTGAAAAGTAAAAACAACAACAACATGCTTTTGTTAGAGTGTTTAAGAAAATGAATGTTTAGAACTTTTCTTATGACTTCATCGTGAATTTATTTCCGCATCGCAGTTCTCAGCGCCTCACGTTTTACGATTTTTCGTTCATTTTGATTAAGAAAAATATCTTTGATTGAGACCCGATGATTGATATTCTGATTTCCGGTTTTTGATTAAGAAAAATATCTTTGATTGAGACCCGATGATTGATATTCTGATTTCCGGTTTTTGATTAAGAAAAATATCTTTGATTGAGACCCGATGATTGATATTCTGATTTCCGGTTTTTGATTACGAAAAATAATTGATACTTTTAAGTACTCAAATAAAAGCTTTTTCTTTTCTTTTATTATATTTTCCCTTTAAATTTATAAGAACTAGTATTTTTACTGTTTTAAGTGCAAATGGGCTAATTATCCGCAATCAAGCTGAACTTTAATTAAATAAATTATACATAATTTAACTAAATTACTAATGAATTTAATTAACTATATTAATTTAACTTTAAATTTAATTACTGATTTTAGTAGAGATAGACTTTTCTTAAAAACTGATGTTTAAATACTATTTTATAAACATAAAAAATCTGTAAACTGAGATACAGTTTTTAAACAAATTGTATATGAAAGTAATTTTTTTTTGTAAAAATTGAAATTTTGGGAAGTTTAGAAGTTTAAAAAAATTGCAGTAAAAGCGATAGTTATTCGTCAAGTTTTTGCCACCGTCAATAAAATGTCAGCGTTTATCTTGACGGACATATTTTTGCTTTATAATATAAACTAGATAAAAATTCGAGTACTGTTAAGTTACATCAGTGTTTCTCAACCTCTTTTTTTTATATATCTCACCAGCACACTACTATAATTCCGCGGCAAACTACGATTAAGATGAAAAATGTTTATTAATTCGGTTTTTCTGTATGTCCGTCCATGCAGTAACTCGCGTAAATAGAGTCCAATTGCCATGAAATTGATACATGTTATTGGGTATTACTATGGCATGTTCGGTATTGTAGATGAAGTGTATAGCATTTACGGTTCATTTACAGAGGCACTCAAAACAATTCCGTTACATTACTGTCTATGGGGAACAATCATTTGCTGTGTATTTTAATAATATTACAGTATTTTAAACATACTGAAATTTATAGATATCACTGTGGTGAACTATACGGCGCTTACTGTAGAATACAGTGTGCAGAGAATATATCATTCATTTACAAGGACACACAAAAGAATTTGGCTAGAGAAGAAATTGAACTATTGAAGCCTATGAACAATAATTGCCTGAAAAGCTTTTTCAGTTGTGGTACGCGTTTTTAAATTGAACTATTTTATAAATATTACTTGGTGTAGATGAATTCTATAGATTATATACAGGGTTGCGCAAAATTTCTCACGTACATTTCCGTTTATTCACGGAAATTGCTGAATGGAAAATTTCAACTGGTGCTATTCGTTTCAATGAACTGACTTTTAGCATACTAAGTAGTATACTTACAAATTCATAGATCATATACGGGTCTACACACACACAAAAAAAATAATAACTGATACTTTCTCGACTATTGATTGTAATAGCAGAAATTGGATTTTCAAATGCGTTATGAGTTATTCAAATTGTTTATTTATATATCATATTTCACATTAATAAGCTGTGAAGTTTTGTTATTGTATTCTGAATGTGTTGGAAAGTGTTACATAATCTATGCTGGACACATGATTTTTCGTTCTTGTTTAATTAATTCATTTAATAACACAAAATTAATTGCAAATGAGAAAAAAAAACAGATTATAATATCGGTTTTTTTTAAAATTATTATTATTATTATTAATTCTTTTCATTGTAATTATCGGCTATTTTTTTTATTCCTGTTCATTTTTCCTCATAGGTAATACACATAAGTATGTACCGGGTGTCCCAAAAAGGACTGACTGATTTTAAAATTCAATAACTTCCAAACGGTGACAGATATTAAAAAAATTCTTGCAGGAGGGTTATGCATAAAGTCAAAAGTTTTATTACAGTGATTTTCGATTTTAGTTCGAATTACAAACAATAGATGGCGCTGTAAGCAATAGTCGCTAAATACAGGCTCGATATTTGGTCCTTTCTGTTGTTCCATGCAGAAAAAGGAGATGGAAATGTATTATCCGGGCCACGAAGTACCAAAAATCGAGCCTGAATTTAACCTCTATTGATCGCAGCGCCATCTATTGTTTGAAATTCGAACTAAAAACGAAAATCACTGTAATAAAACTTTTGACTTTATGCATAACCCTCCTGCAAGAACTTTTTTAATATCTGTCACCGTTTGGAAGTTATTGAATTTTAAAATCAGTCAGTCCTTTTTGGGACACCCGGTATATGCTGACAGGCATGCGCACTGCGCGTAAAACAGACATTTCTCTGCTGATCTAGAGAATCTGTGTAAAGCACTCGTAGGTTGGTGTATTCGTCAAAATTTGTGTGCATAAATATGAAATTCGTAATTTTTTTCAATAAGATATTTATTGTTTACAATTTATCGTTATTTCGAACACTTCTATTGCAATTTCTAAAATGTAACCTTTTATTTATTTATTCTCAGAAAGCATTATCTTTATCTGAATATGCGATCCCATTTTCATAATTGTTTAAGAGTATTCATGTACTAAACCTCATTTCATAGTAAACTGCAGAATTTCGAATGTTACCTTTTGAAGTAATGATACTTTTGTTATTTCGTAACATCCTGCTATAATATATAACAAATCCGAACACACAGTCATAATATGTACTTCATTAATTGCTGAAAAATGTTAAATAAAACTATCAAATAAGTTTTATATACAAACTTCCTTCATGATCCGGCTCCACCGAAGCCATTTTAAAGACAAATGAGAAGATTCCTATTTGTCTTGAAAATGGCTTCGGTGAAGCCGAAACAAGTAGGCAGTGTATATATATATATATATATATATATTAATTTTTTTTATTTAACACCTTTTATTAATTAATAAAGTATATCTTTTAAGAACTATACTGAAAATTCTTGCGGCACACCAGAGGTCCTTTCACTTGGCTGCGCACCAGTGTATTTCACTTTACTGCGCAACATTGTAGCACGTCACACTGGTTGAGAACTACTGATATATGTATATATATATATATATATACATATAAACGTTAAACTATAATGGGATGAAATGGAACCTAAAGTTATAAAACGTGCAAATGAGAAACGCATAAAATGGGCTCCCCTGTATTAGTAAAATATAATAATAAACCAAAACCTGAATTAGTTTAGAAACTCTAAAAAAGTTCCGAGCAAAAAAGAGAGCAGTAAATCACTGGCAGAATTGTTTTATATTTCTTGCAGTAATGAATGTCAATCAAGGGATCACAATTGGCGTCAATTCCGTGTCAGAGGTTGACCTCAATTTTCTTATCCACATAATAGGAGCGTCAGGTAAATGAGATTGATGATGCCTTTTATCACATCATAGATCATTTACTTTTTTCTTTAGAAGGAAGAAAATAGAACTCATTTTCATAAAAATCATTGTTCTTTGATTGGCCCCACTCAACTTTGAATAGGGAGGTACACAGCGAAATTCAATCATAATTCAGGGTAAGGAAATATCCGAATGTATATAGAGCACGCCCTGTTAGATTTGCATTCAGAAGTGGCTAATATAATGCCATTGTAGTTTCTATTGTTTTAAACTTACGATTTAAAATTAGAAATTATGAAAATTATTTTATCATATTATATCTTAATCACATCATTAAAAAAATGAAAACTTCCTGTTGCTTTTTAAGTTGCAGTAGCCATTTGCATCGATTGACTCTTTACTGGCCCTTCTGAAAAAAGTTCCTTTTAATTTTTTTATTTTATTTTTGGCAAAATAAAAATAAAAATACAGTAAAGTATCTATAACGAACTATCTCAAAAAGCGGACACTTCTATTTGGCGAACAGCTTCTCTTAAGAAATGCCCAACACATGTGCGTTTATATGCTTTTACCTCTGAGTAGCGGACAAATTCTGTAGCACCGATGAGTCCGCTAGCCAGAGGTTTTACTATAAAAATAAAAGTTATTATTATTTTAAAAATATTATATATATACTATGGGGGGGTTTTCCCCCTGTAGCTACGCTCGCCAACCCCGTTCAGATACCGCAGAATCTAAAAACACGCTAATCTGATCGGTTTTAAAAATATTAGAGAGGATTGAATTATAATGAAAAAAAAACTGGGCAGATCTCCATGTAAACGGTTTCCATTCAATTCTTTTGATTGCAAAAATTTAAGGCCGAATCAGTTGCTGTTAAGACATCCAATGGTTGTTTTTGTGTTTGATTAAAGAAGATCAGTTCAACATTTGAAAAGAAGCTAAAATAAAATGCATTAAGTATACAGAGTTTTTGTCTCCCGGTATTTTTTAACAACGCTATAAAACGATTGACATAATACAGTACAGACATTTTAAATGTATAAAATGTTTTAAATATGACATAATTTTCACTAAAGTTTTCTTTCTTTTCTTAGCATTCACATGAAAATACTTTTGTTTTTAGAAAGGAAATATTATTATTCGCGGTGTCTTATAATTGGGAACATTAATTAAAAAGATGATTTCGATTTATGAAATAAATGTCTCGCACAGATATATCTAAATTGTTTGGCAGTATTATTAACGGCCATTTTAAATGTGACGTAATTGCTACAATTTACTGCGTTAAACGCATATTAATGTATTTATTATTTTAAAGCTTCTTTTCTCTTTTAATATTCACGTGTAAATACAATTTTCATGACATAATTTCCAATATTTTCCTGCTTTTAACACTTACCCATTTAATCTTAATTTTAAAGTTTTTTTTTTTCTGTTTATAATAGTCACGTGTAAATAAATTTTTAATCGTAAGGAAATATTATTCTTTGCGCTGTTTTTACAATTGAAAACAATTTCTATAACAATAGCCTAAGTTATGTTCCGGGCTCGTTAAGTCAACAGTTCCAGGCGGACCACTTCGCTTTTTATATTCCAGGTGCCATTTTGGTACTTTAATGTTAGCCAGGCACAGGTGATAAGTCGCCAAATATTATCCTATCGCCATCATTTCATCTATATTATTATAATATAGATAATATAGTCCAAGTCATATAACTGGCATAAACAATTATGGGCTGATCCCTTCGCTTTTCATATGAAAATTTGGCACAGATGTCCCCATATTGGCTCGATTTTTTTCCGACAGCAATTTGGCGAAAACATCAACAGCATAAACAACAACATTCGGTTTACCATATCAAGCAAAATAACGACACTTTGACGCCAGATAAGTACCCGTTGCGTATATGACATTGGCGTCAGAAAAAAATTGCGGCAATATGGAGCCGTAAATGACATCTGTACCGAAAGTTTTGCATTTTCATAAAAAAAAAAAAAAAAAAAAAAAAAAATCGAATAAAACTACATAAAAGTTGCTATGATCGCCAAGAATTCTTCGTACTGTTACGTTATTAGCCGGGTACAAATTTCGCCTACAGCTTTTTTTTTTTTTTTTTTTTTTCACTCGCCAGTTAGCATTTTTTTTTTTTCCCGAGGGGTAAATTAAAACATTGCTTTGAAGTTGAAATTAAATGTCATGGTTTATTGCATTATTTAATATTTGGTACAGATGCCATATACGCACCGAGTTTGGCGTGATTTTTTTTTACGACAATTTGGCGAAAACCTCGTTTTCCAATACCAGTTACATATTTATTTTAAAATTATTTTCTATTATTTTTAAAATGAAATAACAATAAAAAAATTAATAACTATAGAACAAAACAGTTTATATAATCTCTCTATTCTAAAAAAAGTAACTAACGCTGTCACCGCCGCCGGTTTTTGAATTTTTTGTGACCCGGGGTATTTCTTCGTTAATATTAAGAAAAATTTTGCATACAAAAATATGCAAATCGGTGGTATTATAGAGAAATATTTGATAAACACGCTGATACGGACAGTTTTCAAATCGAAAAATTATTTTAAGAGATATTTAATGTTAAAGTTGGTCAAAATCGTTCCATTAAAAAAGTTTTATAGGAGCAAAAACTATGCATAGAAATTTAATCATTCTTTGATCAATTTATACATTAGAAGGTCCCGGTGTGCAGACTGCATTTATTTTTTTTAATTTTGCTCATTTTTTGAGGTTTTATTTCTATTTTAAATTCAAATTTTCAGCATTTTGAGAGATATTTTTTACCACTTTTAGAAATGGGTACTATTTTAAATTGTTGTTAAATTTAAAAACAGTGCAAAGAATAATATTTCATTCAAATTAAAAATTTATTTACACGTGACTATTATAAACAGAAAAAAAAACTTTCAAATGAGAAATAAAGGATTACGTATTAAAAGCAGGAAAATGTTGATAATTACGACATAAAAACTATATTTACACGTGAATTTTAAAAGAGAAAGAAAATTGTAAAATAATAAATTTATTAACGTGCGTTAAAAGACGTATATGGAGGAAATTATATCATATTTAAAATTGCCAAACAGTTCAAATTTAAAAATATACTTGCACGAGACATTTATTTCATATTTTGAGATAATCTTTTAAAACTAATCTATATATATATTACGCTATCATACGAGGCACAGAAATTGCGGTTATTTGTTAATTATTTAATTGCAACGCGAGAATGAAAAGCATCTCATTGGTTATTTAACAGCATTTAATGCATCCATATACCTATAAGGGGGGTTACCATAAGGGGAGGGGTTGTTCTGTCGTCAAATGCCGCAAAGTTTGTCGCCAACTTGGCGACCAAAATTAGTCCCCAAAAGTGACGCAAACTTGGTGATATCTCTAATATTTTGCCAAATCCCCATAGACTTCCACTGTAAACCAGTAGGTTTTAATTGTTTACAGAAAATCAACATATTGAGATATTTTGAACCAATGCATATGTTAAACAAAAGTATTTTCCAGTGAATATTAAAAAGAGAAGGAAAACTTGAAATTACGTGAAAATTACGTCAGATTTAAAACGATACATTTAAAATGTCTTATTTTAAAAAACTTTCTTATAGCGTTGTTAAAAAATACCGGGAGACAAAGACTCTGTTTACATAAATCATTTTATATTAACTTATTTTCACATGTTTCACTGATCTGATTTAATCAAACACGAAAACAATCCGTTAGCAGGGAGATAGCCACTGGTTTTTTAATTATAATTCATTCTTCCGAATTTTTTTTAAAGCCGATCAATTAGCGTGCTTTTAGAGTTTGCGGTGTCAAACTGGGGTTGGCGAGCGTAGCTCGTAGGGGGCTGAGCCCTTTAGTCTAAAAAAAGTAAATAAAAGTAAATAAACATTTATTATTAAATAAACAACAATAAACGGGTAACCATGTCAATCAAAATAACGCCATATTGGCGCCAGTTAGGTACCCCGGTGCATATATGACATCTGTACCTAATATTTTTCTTTTCGTTTCGTTAAAAAAAAAAAAAAAAAAAAAAAAAAAAGTGAAAGCCATTACTTTTAAATGTTTCAGTTTTAAATGAAAGTTTTGTATTTTAAATAAAATGAATGAAAGGACTATATTTTAAATGAAATTAATGAAATACAAGAGAGAAAAAATGCGACAGGAAAAATGTTTGGCGATTTATCACCTGCGTCCTGCTAACATATAAACAAGTAATATAAAAATTTTGTTTTTAAAGTCAATTCCTACTTCGGTCATCAAAGAAAAATTTAATATAATCCCTTAAGCTAATATTAGTTTTTGTTGCATTAAAATATCTCAATTTGTTGATTTTCTATAAGCAAGTAGGTTTACAATGGAACTCTATGGGAATTTGGCGAAATATTAGAAATATCGCCAAGTTGGCGTCACTTTTGGCGATATATCGCCAACTTGGCGACAAACTTGACGGTATTTGGCGACAGAACAGGGTCCCCCCCCCCTATGGTAACCCCTTATTGAAAATACTTTCATTGATCTTCAATAACCAATGGCCGCCATTTTGTTTCCCATGCAAAACTAAAATTAATTAATTAAAATTTAATTAATTAATTAACGTTTGAAAAAACTGTATTAACATCAATTGTCATCCAGTACAAGTTTAAAAAAATTTATTTCAACTTGATAGGATGAATAATGAGTATTTTATTAACGATTGAAAATTTGAACAAGATAAATATATAAATATATAAATAAATAAATATAGGGAGAGTGTGAGCTAATAGTAGGAATTAAAAAAAATACCAAGTTTTTAATTTCTATACCAGAATCTTCCGATTTGGCGAACGACTGTTCAAGTAAATTGAATTATGGATAAAAGTAACATGATACATTTCTTAGCATACATTTAAGGGAGGCCAAACTGATCGCCAAATTAGTTTCAAATAATAACCTTTTCTAAAATATGAATAAAAAAATATCTGATATGATTAAAATTTGAGTTGCCATCATTAGAGAAACTTGTTTAAAATTAGAAAAAAATTAATATCATGAAAAATAATTCGAATTTTAAAATTCTAATACCAGTATTGAAATCTGCAGATTAATACGGATTTTTGTTGTTAATTTCACCGCATATTTTAGGAGATTTCGCCATGAAACATAATCAGTCGTTTAATCAGTCGTTTCATAAAATCGTTTCATTAGGATTTTATATAGAGAGGGTAGATAGTGTTGGCATGATTTCAACATTTTGAATATTTAGAACTATTTTTTTGAAGGAAAAAGATATATATATATATGAATAAGTTTCTTGTCGATATCATCTATGTATATATTTATCTAAGTGATTATTTTATCTAATTGATTAATTTTTTAATTCAAGTTTTTTCAATGTACAGTATTATTGTTTTTATGTATGCATCTATTAGTACATTATTATTATTTTACTAAGGATGGGTACAAAAGCGCATTAAGTAATTTCCCAGGCAAGTGTTTTGCTAAGGGGAAAGCTTAATTGCCAGTTACTATCTGTATGTATTATATTACGAGAGTAAAGTAAAGAATTGGACAGTTTTGGTACAAAAGAGGGACTTTTATGACCTCATGTTTTATGGGACAGCTGCAGGATCTTCGTGTGGGAGCCCGCGGTCTCGTGAGAAAGTGGGATTTGAAATATCGGATGTAGGAGGGTCGGAGGGCCCTGAGCATTCCGGGGACCCACTGACCACTGGCCGACACGAAGGCGGGTCCAAGCAGCGGCGAGTGGTTGGAAATTTTAATTATGCTGAATATGTTAATTCGCATCCACCCCTCAGGGCCGCACATGCAAATTTTTAACATAGAGAGATTTTCTTGTTCTCGGAGAAAAATACAGATGTACGAAAAGAGTTACAGAGTGCGGTGGTTATTATTTTGAAGCCCTTTTGGCTTATCCGCCCATGTTTACTTGCTCTGGCTATGACGAGCTATATAGTATTGTTAACTTTTTTTTTAAAAAATGATTTAAACATTTTTGCTTTTGGCCCAGACCTGGGTGGAATTTTGTGTATATAAAGCTAAAATTACGGAACACGAATATGTGTGTTGTGGTTCTACAAACAAAAAAAAAAACACTTTTGGATATATATACTGTCAAGTCTACAACTCTAAAAGGATCTTGTGACCCCAATGGGGAAAAAGGTACGATTTTATGGATGTTCTCTGTTCTATTGTGTACCGTGTAAATATCAAATGTTTGAATTGGGAATAGGGTGCCCAGGAGAACTTGTCACCTTCAATTAATATCAAAATTGGTGTTTTTTTACGTAACGAGTTATTATTTTGGATGGTAAAAGTATGAATTATTTAAGTGTAACTTAATATAATTTGCCTGTGGTGTAAATAAATGATTTATTATTATTAATTCCCTTCTTTGTTATTATTTTTTTAAAGTCTTGCTAATTACTTATTTTAATTATTTAGAAATTACCTGACTGCTTAATAATATTATTAGACCGTATATATGTAAAAGTATAATCAAATTTATCTTGTAGGGTTGGTTTGTTTAAAAATGGGGGAGTTATATTTAGTGGTTTTGATTTTATTATATATTTCCCTTCAAACCAATTGGCCATAGGTTAGTTAATCTTCTAAACATTTCACAACGCATTGTCTTTATTATCCGAGATAACCTTTTAGGTATATGACCGTAGGTTATCTATTAGCTAACTAGGCTTTACGATCACCAGGACCTCTATAATTAGAGGCCCCTATAAGATAGATTTTCTTTTTGGATCAAGTAAGTTCGGAGAAAAGGGTGCACCCAACACTCTTGTTAGCTTGTGCTAGGGAATTTATAGATAAATTAAGATATTCATTAACCTAATTTCTAATAGTTGTCTAGATCTTGCCAGCAGATAGATAAACGTGTTTGTCATTATGATTTTGATTTCGCATTTGAACTGCTTGAAAAGTTTTTTCGGTGATTATTCTTCAGTGCTTAAATTTAAAGTACGATTTCATCATAACTAGTCAAAAAGGCACATATTTCAATAAAAATTAATAATAATTCGTCTTTTGAAAATTTAAAATAGTTTATTTTATGAAAAACAAACGTATACCTAGCGGGGTGGGAAATTATAGGAACGATCAATTTATTGACTAAAACAATAAGCTACATATAAACCATATACATGGATTTTATCGAATTAAATAGGCAATATAAACATAAAAAAAAACTTTTTTTTAATAATTTATATTATAACATCATAATCAATTCCATATTCACTGGATATGCAATAGAAGCAAAAGGATAAGAACAAAGCAGATTTTCGTAAATCATAGAAATAGCATATATCAATCGTGCTTCCTTTGTATTTAATAATCATAATGCAGCGTTGTGGCAGAGAGTTTACAATATTTCGAACTTGTAGAAGTTACAAAACCGTCATATCTCACAAATAGCATATTTTAATTCCGCTTTCCAAATTTTTTCGGTAGATATTGTGCATTATAATGCACAAACGTTCTCTATAGGATTTAAATCCGGGCTATTGAAACACAAATCGAATATGGAAATCTTATTATCTCCAAACCACTTTTTGTGTCTTTTGCAAAGTAAATTGATGTAGTGTCTTGTTGTAAAATATATTTAAAACTGTACCTTTTCCACCCTGTTTTCAACAAATAGCGTTCTAACAGGTGCATTTTGTCTAGTTTGCCGTCCGTCTAAAAAAAAAAAAATAAAAAAATAAAAAAAAATTGCCAATTCCTGGTTCCAATTTTGTAGATAAAAGATAAATATTGAAAATTATTCTGACACGACGTTTTTTGGACTTTTTTTTTTTTGTTGTTCATTTGCAAGTTATTTTCGGTAAAAAAATTATGCACGTGCATTTTATTTTTATAAGCTAATAAAAATTCATATTTATTGCGACATATACTAGAATATTTGCCTATTAGGTTTATTTAATCTTTATGCATTATGACTTTATTAGTTTTTTCCTTTACAATTAAATAGAATCATATTTTTATTTGAATATACTGTGGTTAAGTATAAAAATACGTATACGGATATTCCACCGGTGATGTTATGCTTAGCTGCAGTTTTGCATCAATAAAACTGATGAGAACAATTGATATGACTGTCAACGTGACGTAATTCCACTGATTTTTCATTCTGAATTCTAAAGATTAGAAGCAGAACCTGAATTATTTCAGAAATTGAATATTGATTATAAAAAAAAAAAAAAAAAAAAAAAAAAAAAAAAAAAAAATCCTCAACATTTGTGTTTGTAGAAATCATTTTTCATTTGTACTCTTCTGCAATGCAAAGCTTTCAATAATAAAATATTCATGCTAATTTTTTGCATGAAATCTTATGGAATGAAACGCAGATCAACATTCAGTCATTTTTGACGGGGTGTTATATACTAGTACCAATATAATGAATGAATGAATGAATATCACCCGGACTATCAAAATTATTTACGAGTTACAACAATAAGGGATTTAATAATGCGCCGAACGATGCTCACCAAAAGAGGTCCAACTGGCTGTAAAGCTGCAATCAGTGAAATGTTTTAAATAATAAAAAGTTGAATATATAAATAAAAAATAAAGTGTGAAATTTATATTTCTTTAAATACGCTTTAATCAATGAATAGTTTCATATTAATTAACCCTTAAATGCCTGATTTTTCAAAAATCATTGTAATAATGTTTTTCGGTTTTCAATTTTTAAATAAATCATGGGAAAAATTCTTTAAAAAATCATATTTTGTTTTAAGTATGATTTACGGCAAAAAAACAGTTTGTTACTAATCGGCAATACTGGTTTTTAATTGAAAAAATAATTTTCCTTGATAAAATTCTATAATATTAAACACACAAGAATTTTTGGAACTATAATAAGAAATAAATTTTACTTGCTCACTGCAGAACAAAATAGGGTATTTCGCAAGCTTCCAAACAAAACAAAAAGAACAAGTAGCAGCAATTGAAAAAATAAATCTATCTTTATTCTTAAACAGCACAAGTGTTGCCATCTACATGTTGAAAATCGATTTAATAATATTTTCAGAATGTATTTTATTGGCAACATTAGGCATTATATCTTCAATATTATTCTAATAGTATTTTAGAACCTAAATTTGGTATGTTGCCGAAAAGCAACACCCGGCATTTAAGGGTTAAATTTACATTGAGGAATTCATTTAGAAATCCTAAAAAGATAATTTAAATAATGTTTCATTTTTTTTCTTCTTTTCTGTTACCAAAAAATAAATAGAGCAAAAATCATCATTATTTTTAATAAATTCACTCGTTCAAAAAAAAAAAGCGGCGAATTTTCTGTAATCGGATTCGGCGTCCACGTCAAATTAACGAATTGTACAGGGAATTTTTTGGAAAAATCATGAATTGCAGTCATGAAATTCGGCACAATTTTCAAGATAAACATTGAATGCTTATAAAACAGTGCAGTTAAAAAACCCCTACTTTTTTACTTATTATATTCAATCGTACCACAATTCACAAAATTCTTTCTTTGTGGCAGATTTCTCTTTAAAATATCCTAGTCTAAGTGTAAGCAGAGATTGTTTTTCAAAAAGTGGTACGAATAAAATAAAAACTGGGGCGTATATATGCCCCAGCCCTTATTCAAAGGGTTCACTTCTTGGGGTTATTTTTTGTATATGTCATACACTCTGAACAATCATGAAATTAGGCGTAATCGCACCCTCGTGATTATATCTTTTCGTAAGTGTCGCGTCCCGAAAATATGTTTAAAATTCCAGCTTTTACAATATTTTCTGGAAGATTCTTTGCCTTTATAAGAGAATGTAAAACTCTTAGTATCGAAGAGAACTTGCGAATTATACACATTTACGAATATACTTGCAAATTTTATAGATTTACGAATGAAAATAACTCTGTTGTAGATAAACTTAATGCATAAGAATTACTCGTGTGTAGAAGCACCTCCAGCTCCCCCCTCCCCCTCTTAAAAAAAGGGGATATCCTTCTAAATGAAGGACTGGATCCACCCATGTTGCGACCTTGCGAACAATCAAACGTTTGGATCGTTTATAAGGAATTATTGGCCTCCCTACAGATTTTGCAATTGGATTCTATAGAAAATTAAAAATGACAATTTTTGAATCTTTAATTTTATCAGCAATTCTTTGAAGTAAACAGCTGATGTCATTATTTAAATTAAAATTAAAAAAAAAAAAAAAAAAAAAAAGGCTAGGATTTGTTTTTTCTAAAGTCGGAAATAATTTTCCCTATTTCTATTTTCAAAATTTTTTGCGAACCGAATGAATGCGATCAGAATATGTTTTAAATGTTTTGCTGAAAGATATACAAAAACCTGCACCAATCACGAGTCGTGGTTTTGAAATGTTTACGACATTCATATCATTTTGCTCCAGAGTAAATTTAACAAAACACATAACTTAAAATAAATTAATTGTACAGTCGTGGAAAAAAAAAAGTAAACACCCCCTACTAACTCTTCAACAAATTATAGTAGACGGAAGTTGCTGGTACCCAACGATTTGAAATAAAGTCTACTTTTAAATGACGTATATAAAATTTGCTTAGGGGGTCATCTACATATTAAAACGAACCCAAGCCTCATTTTTTTCAATAGCAATACCCAATTTTAACGAGATATTTCAAATTTTCGGTTCAAACTATGTCTAGACACCAAATTTCAAGTCATTTGAATGATAAGTTTTTGAATTATAAACATTCAAAATTTAGTGCTTCTAATGTTAAATTACGTTTTCATATTTTTATTTATATCTTCTGAAATTATGCTCTTAATGTGCTAATTTTTTGTTTAGAAATAAAACTAATGTGCCCAAACATAAATACGCTGAATTTGCAATTTTTATAATTTTATGATATGAATTATGAATTATGAAATTAATATTCGAAAAAATAATGAATTGCAACCTACAATTTTTTTCATGGATTTAGATTTATTAAGTCCTGCTTTATTAAAATCCCAAATTTCACATTTTTCTTAAAAGTAGTTTTCAAATTATGCTTAAAAAACGGCAAAATGATGGTTTAAGGGGCCGTCTATGATTGAAGTGAGTAGATATTTTGAAATTTCTTCTGCTGCCTTGTTATCTAACAGACTGCATTGACTGCTTAACCCCTTGGGGACGAGCGGCACGTATACGTGCCGCATGAAGCGCTCAGATTCCTTGTTTTTTCTCACCAGTAAAATTTTACTGTTAAATTTACCTTATTTAATCAGCTTATTTTCTCGATTCAAGAAATCATAAATTTCTGTTTTTAAAAACCGGTGACTAAAGATTAAAAATTTCGTAAAAAGCTCCCGTCCCGAAGGGGTTAAGGTGCCTTGATCAAGAAGGCAAAATCTCTCGGTTAGCAATCGAGAACCCAACTTCAATTTGGATACAGCCCTTAAAATACGCTCGTTTTAAAATAATTAATTTCTCGGAAACTTGTGGTACGAATTGCATCAAAATTTGTTTTTAGGCTAATTGAAGGGTGTAGAATCCATTTATGCTGTCAGAATTGGTTATTGCCATTGAAAAAAATGAAGTTATGGTTCGTTTTAATATGTAGATGGCCCCCTAAGCAAATTTTATATACATCATTTAAAAGTAGACTTTATTTAAAATCGTTCAGTACCAGTAACTTTCTTCTACGATAATTTGTTGCGGAGTTAGTATGGGGTGTTTACTTTTTTTTTCCACGACTGTACATATATGTGTGGGATTATGTTGCGTAAATAACTAATTTTACCGCAACAAGGATTACGTTCAAACACGAACGTTTAACACGTTGAATGCCAAGTCTATTTTGTCTGTTTTTCCGTTTGAGCCACGAAATAAGATTCCCGTTACACAATCTATAAGTGTCTGTCACCGATGACTGACGCGGCCTAAACGGAAAGTTCGGTGTCGGTCACCGGTGACTTGACGTGACACTCAACGTGTTAATAATACAATTAAACATACAAATAGTAATTAAACAATCTTTAACCTCTTCAGTTCCGAAGCTAAAAGAATAATACAAATGCTTATTCATTGGTTTTTTCCAAACAAAAGGACGTCGTAAATGACAGAAAAAATATCTTTTCTGAAATGGATCCTTTAGGCGCTTAGTAATTTAGGTTCAAAAATATGAATCTAAAGCTACAACCCCCCCTTAAAAACATCAATTTAATAACCATTAACCTAAATTAACGCAATGATGAATTTAAGAGCTTTAAATAAATAATCTACAAATCCTCAAAATTTTTTATTGAAAAAGATTTAAGTTAAATACTCATGAAAATTTCTCACTTTCTCGGTCATACTGTCTTTTGGTCATTTTTAGGCTTTTTCAAACTCAGATGAAAATAACATTTATTTTATGTGGGAATCAGCTTAGATGCTGCCATTTATTCGTTTGCTTTGAACGCAAAAAAACATTCAGCTATTAAGAAGTGATGTCAAAATGCAAAAAAATAAGACATTTTAGTTTTTATAAGGAAAAGAACAGAGGTCCAAGCATGGGGACCCAGGGACCGAAGAGGTTAAATAGATGAGCATTAATGAATAATAACGGCATTTTGCCTGTTCAGTAAAAAGAATACTCTACAAGTTTCTTAAGCCTTGTATATAAAAAAACAACCAACACTTTTGACTGAAATCTGATAGAACTCTTCATTTGACCATCGTGCGATCCATTCATGTGTATAGTGGATTTATAAGCATGCTTGAATGCATCTCATGCCTGTTACTACTTTATTGAGTTCCTACAAATGTGGTTGCTGATGATCATCAATCATTTCCACATACATTATATATACAACTTTTGTAAGATACTGCTTTAATATTAATTGTAATGTCATGTATTTTATTTAAATAAAAAGATTTGAGCATTTGCATAGCAAAGGCGAACAGATTTTAATTCTTTTTGTGTCGTTCCATTTTATACCCACTGTAACTCGTTTCTAAACGTTAAAAAAAAAAAAAAAACTTAATATAATATGTTTTTTTTTCGAAGCCGGAAAACTTCTATATCCTCTTAACCCTGTAGCGATCTCATCTCACTTGATCAGTATAAAGCAAGTTACTAGCTTAGAGTAACTGGCTTGGTCTTTTGCTCGACGCTAACGTTCTCGCCTACTGATCATAAGATCACTGGTTCAAATCCCGGCAGCGTCAATTCACGTTCTGTTCATGGGTGATCCGGTCAAACACGTAATTTTCAACAGCAATCATATCATCTCACAACCAAAGTATAGCAGTGCTACAGAAATCATTCCCAGCATTCAACAGTCTGTGAAATGCTCACAGCACAGTTTGTCGCTCACGCCGTCCATCGCACCTGCGCACGGCAACACGACAGCAGCACTCACGCAATCGTGTCGTTCAGGGTCGAAACTAAGGGGTGGGGGATGTGCCACGGGCGACAGAACGAAGGGCCGCCAAATGAAGATTTTGTGTGCCGATTTTTACCACGTCTATGTTTAGCACGGTATTGTTAAAATCGTCCCGTCTGTGGGGGCATAGAAGCATAGAAGAATCTAAGAATGATATGGCATAAGGATACTTTATAAAGCGGAATTTTTTTTTTTCATTCTTTTTGATTCCGTTTACAAGACTTTAATGAACCAATATTTGACAAAGCAAATTACGTAGTTCAATATTACATATTTTAAAAGAAGTCGGCAATTAAAAAATTAGTAAAATTCTCTTTGTAAATATACTTTGTGGAGGAAGGGGGGGGGGGGGGGCGCCAAAATCCATGTTTGCCCTGGGTGCAAAAAAGGCTAGTTTTGGCCCTGGCCCTGGTCGTCCCTATGACTTCCTCCACACCCCCCCTGAATACAGAGGGCTGTGCTTCCTCAATGGGGATGGAATATGTAGCGATCTCATCTCACTGGATCAGTAGATTGCGAGTTACTAGCTTAGAGTAACTGGCTTGGCTTTTTGTTAGACGCTTACATCTATCCCCTCGCTTTACTGATCATGAGGTCCCTGATTCAAATCCCTCCGGCGCCAATTCAATCTCTAAGACTCCTTCGCGACGGACATACCTACTCGCATTTTAATATTTCTGCACCACTTTCTTTTTAAATTAAAGAATTCCACCCTTTTTTAATTGTTGATACGTTGGAAAAGAATAAGACAAAAATTTCTGTTGAAAGAATTTGGTGTTTGAATTCAAGGGTTTTACGCTGCTTATACGGGTATTCGTGATTCTCGTCGCGAAGGAATTCTCTCTTTGTCTCACTGCACTCCAATAAAAAATACAGTAGACCCTCTTTTATTCGAAACTCTTTTAACCGAAATCCATTTTTAAAACTTTTTTATTACATTCCTTGTGAGCAAAATTCATTTTGAAAGCCCTCCCCTTTTTTTTTTTTTTTTTTTTTTTTTTTTTTTAACTATCGTATTTCTTGTAAACATTTAAACTTCATTGATGTGTAACATATAAACATATAGGTATATTATTTAAAATATATCAACTGATATTATTTATTGTAAATATAAATGATTTTGTTTTAGTATTCGGTTGAGCTATTCGGCCGAATACTGTTATTCGGCCAAACCTAGGCCGAATACCGAATATCAACCGAATATTCGTTGCATCCCTAGTTCTAATAAGGCGTTCAAATTTTAAAATTGTTCTGCTAACACATATTTCATTTACTTCAGCAACTCTTTCATCGTATAAAATAAATAGCAAATAAATAAAAGTGAGTCAGACCTTGAAAGTATATGGGCGATTTACCAACCACAAAAAAGGGAATAGGAAAATACTTTTTTGGAAGATCTTTTCTTACCCCTTCGTCTATTGCTCCATCATAATTGTTTCACGAGCAATTGACAAATCCTCACCCATTATTGTTAAACACTTGTAGGTTGTACCGATGACGCAGAAAAGGCGGGCGTACGAGAAAAACGTTTTAAAAAACAGAGGAGATACAAATGATTGTAACAGTTAAAAATAACGGAAGAAAAAAAGAAGAAAATCACATAAAAAAACAAAATATAAAATAAAATTTTTGTAATAGTTTTTCTCTCTCTAGAAATGCAGTCTAAAGGGCAAAAAATAAGATTTTCGTTTTCTTTGTTTAAACATTTCTCTCTATTTCGATTTTTTATGAACGGATTTTTTAATCCATTTACACTGTTCTAAACTGATGCTTTATGAATGAAAATATAAGTATGAGTTATAAATTAATTAAAACTAAAAATTACGTTTATATAAAACCGGATATAGCGGATGATTAAAAAAAGATTGCATGGTTTCGGGTTGGGTTTTGACTTTAGCGGGTCGGGTTTGGATTGACCGCTTTTTCAAAAGAAAGTCCACACTAAATTGCAAGGTGAAAAAGCTGTATATTTGAATATTAATAATATTATTATATATAATAATAACATTATTATTAATATATCTCATAACAGATAAAACTGATATTTGAGATATAATTGTAAACTAATATTTCATAATTGCATTGAAATAAGGATTAATTTTCTTACATGTCGGGTTAGGGCAGGGTTCGCGTTTAAGCATTTCAGGTTCGGATTCAAGTATGTCGGGCTCGGTTCGGGTTTCAGGTCGATGAAAGTTTTTTTGTCGGGTTTGGATAAGATGTAAGGTTGACTTAAAATATAACTTTCTGTTTCGGCTGGATTCTACCTGCAGCACTTATCAATCGAGCAATCATTTCTAAAAGAAAGGGATAAAAAATAGGCAAGGATTTCGACCCTTTCCAAAATCATTCCACTTTCCACAGAAAACAATTTTTTTTTCATTTGTTCAAAATGTATCTAATCGGAGGGGTGGTGGTGGTGGTGGTGGGGGGGGGGGGGTAAATTAAAATTTTAATTTAAAAATTTTAAATTAAAATTAAAAAAAAATTTTATTTTTATTTTTTATTGATGTTTTAGTTCGTCTTGGATAACCAGCAGAACAAGCTTATTCCTTGATAAAAAGAAGTATCAAAATCAAAGAATTTGTCCTAAATCTACTCATTGATATTTATTAAATACTAACTTTTTTCTGAAAGTCAGTTAATAAAAAATTGAAAATCCCTTATAATCCCTAATAATTATCCCTTTAAGAGAGCAAGTAAAAATCGGCTCACTCTATCGACGATATCGTTCTGAATTTTTACGATATTTGACTGGATTTTTTTTATGAGTTGCTCCATAGAGTTGATTATTAAATTATGTAAAAAAAAAAAAAAAAAAAAAATCTTTGCTATCGTTCGCGCATGCGCAGATAAAAATTATTTCATACAACTGATCATATTTCATAAAATATTTAACATATTTATATTCCACTTGCACTACATTGTTGCTGATGCATTTTGCCAATTTTTCTGAAACTGGCATTAAATTTGGTTGAACACCCTTCAATGATATAATCTAAAAACATGCAAGAATTTTTTTTAACTAAAAAAAAAAAAAAAATCGCTCTATCTCCATGAATATACGTGCTTCAGGGCACGACTTACGCAGGGCATGCGATGCAGCTGCTCCGAGCCCCCTTTTCATGGGGCCCCATGAGAGTAGTCAAAATTTTCATTAAAAGCTGCCAAATGATTAAAATTAGCCAAAAGTGACCAAAATTCATATATTTAGGAAGGGAGTGCGGTTTCCCTTCTCCTCTCTACTTCCAGTACCCTCTCCACTCATGCAAAAAAAAAAAAAAAAAAAAAAACTATATCATTAGAAAATTAATGATTAATATTTTATTATGACAACTTAGTATTCTACTGTTTTCAAAAGAAATTCTTTATTAACGTTTTCCTCGTAAAGTGGCAAGTTAAAACCATTCATTTTGACAAATCTGGGGTATTTTCGTTTAGACATCTTATAACGTACGTAGATAAGCAAAATAAAAGTTTGCAAAGAAATACTCGTATCAACCAATCAATCATTTTTTTTTCTACTATTACTCTGCTAGTATTTTTTCTTAAAAGTTGTGATCATCTTTTTGTGACACTTTGTATGCAGATGTGAGCAGTACCGGGTACAAAATTCATGTATATAATACAATATGTACTATGACGTTTAGTACTAGCCACTTCCACATTATTCACACACAAAAAAAAATTCTATAGATAGATAGAAGGAGCCCCCCAGAATAATTCTTGCCCCCCCCCCCCCCCCAAAGTCTAAGTCGGGTCCTGCGTGCTATTCTTACAAAAATCAGTAAACATGTTGTACAGCATCCACATATTTGTATTCTACAGCAATAGATCATTTCATGCATTTTAATGTAGAGGGTGAACCCAAATATTGTTTTTATTTGATTTTTTGTTGGCCGCCTAATTGTCCTCCTAATCAAATCGACGTTGATAAATTTGAGGCCAAACATATTTTTTATAATCCTGAAGTTCCAGAGGAATCCGACAAATATATTTTTAAATATTCGAAAAGATGTCCAAATCTGAATGTGTCCGGTGATTAATGGCCATATGGGAGTATATTCAACTTTAGAAAATCTGAAAAGTCATTTGTTTACACCTGAAAGTTAGTTAAAAAAATTTTATATAAAAATTCGACTACACTTGGAAAATGACAGAAACTTCTACTTTTTATATTAGTGTATACTATAACTGTGCATTCCATCAATGAAACATGGTCTTTCTGTAATCAGGGAACAACGTAAACTAACTAGGGCACTGGGCAAGCATTATTCTGGGGCTCCCTTCCTTGCTATTCATAGAAAATTTTCTCGAATTATGCTGAAGTGACTGAATTTCGAATTTAAAATTCTTACTGAGCACTATTCACATCTGTATACAGGGTATCATAAGAAAGATGATAGAATACACTTTTTTTAATCTCTTGTTTATTTATTTATTTTTTTTGTATAGGATTATAAGTTTCTCGTGCAAGCCGTTGAAATGTAAATACAAGTCTTTCAGTCATTCTTGAATATCTGTCATAAGATCATACGTATGTCATAAGATGTCTTAAAAAAAAAATGCCCCCAATTGGTCATCAGTAATAAGTTTAAATTTGCCTTGTTACGAGAATAATGTCAGTAATGAATTTCTCTTGGCAACAATGGACTTACTACATTGTTACAATAAATAATAATCATTAGCTTTTTTTATTTTTGTTCTAGTTAATTCTCTTTTTTTTGTGTAGGGGGAGGGGGAGACGGAAACATGGGAAGCAGGCCACCCTTTCCCCTCTTTGAAAAAGGTAGAATTTTGGTCACTTTTGGCTAATTTTTAACATTTGGCTTTCCTTTAACGAAATCCCTGCTTAAGCCGACGGGAACCCCTTAAAATGGGGAGCCAGGGGCAGCTGCCCCACATGTCCCTGCATTAGTCAGACCCTGTCTGTAACATCACGTGAAAACAAAAATACTCAATAAAAGTACCACTTCATTTTACTTATTTTCCGTAATCCTTACAATGCGCAATAAAATAAATGAAAACACGATTTACATATCTTACAATCACAACTTTACACGGGCAAAACCATCGAGAAACACTTGTATATTCAAGTACTTCAAGTTATTAAAAACTTTTTGATAGCAAAACAGATATTCCCCGAGGGTGTCAAACCATTGTTAGGAATGATTCTTCACCCATTCTTGGTGGGCAGAAGTCACGACACTGGGTCAGTCGGCTAGGCAGGCCTGCAACGCTTATCTATCCAGCAATCATTTTTAAAAGAAAAGGATTAAAAATAGGCAAGGACCGAACAAAACTTTCCGGAAATGTTTCTGGCATGAAAGGTGATTAAGAGGAAAAGGCTTTTTATGGTTCCATAGGTCAATTCGTATTGAAAAGGACTTGCATTCGGATTGAATCAGAGATAAGCCTTGTTGAGTTAAATTTAACGAGGAGTGATAAAGAGGGATTTTAGATTTACATGGGAGAGAGGGAAAGTTGAAAAAAGAAAGTGTTTTCTTTTCGTTTGTCGAACAAAAGTCCTGGCCTCAATTTCAGATTATGGGTGCTGGTGTTTCGAAATATAAGTTGAATTGTGGAACGTAGCAAGCCAATAGAAAGAAAACAAGAACAGAGATACGCAAATTAGGATAACCTCTTTTTCGTTTTATTTTACTCTCTTTTATAGAAAGATTTTATTTTTCGATCGAGGAAGATCGTACTCACATCAGATTCCGATTGTGTACAAAATATGCTGAAATTATCTATTGATTGAAGGTAGTTATTTATATATCACGATATACACCTGTTGATTCAAAATAGGTGTAATGGCGATTACTTCTTAAACTGCTGATGATAGAAACATACTTCCAATTACAAAATGTATACGAATGAAATATAACTTTTAGAAAATGCCATTTGTTTTACAAGGGAATGTATGTTTTATATTAAAATCTGCCGGTCAGTTTGAATCTCACAAGTCCAACTCCATCCAATATCAAACGTTAGGTGAAGAAATCAACATCAGTTATTGGCATGGATCAGAGAATTTCAAATAAAGTATCAAATTTTTCAAATTTGAATTAATTTCCTAGCTACTGTTAGTTATTATTATTATTATTGTTATTGCAAATTTTAATGACATTGTTGTAATGGTGGCAACCAAATTACTCCATTTTTGAGGATAAAAGGGAAGGGGGGAAAAATGATAGGGATTATTAGATTTTTTATTGACGTCGTTTCTCATTCATATTTTTGGCGGGGAAAACGTTGGCGTTTTTTAAGTAGAGGTTTCCGGCAACCCTAGGCAAATGTTATAGCTCTTTGTCTTGCGTGAGGAGTGGTTTTTGGACTTCAGTAGAAATTGTAATGTCAGACCTAATTAGCCACAGTAATTTTTCTAAATTGTGTAAAAATATTAATCTACTTTATGATTACTTTTACCAAAGGACCATTTAATATAGCAACATTTCATTTTAAATATTCGAAACCTAATTATATCGATTTCAAAAGAAAATGGTTTGCTTGTTTCGTATTTCACTAAAAAATAGTTTTCAGTGATCTAGAAAGCTTTTATAGAAATATATTTACTATTTATATATTTATCGTCTGCATAGAAAAAAAAAAAAAAAAACTAGTCGGATGTACCAATCCCAAAACTTTCTTCTATCTCATGCATTTAATACTTCAAAATTTGCTATAACACTGCCAAAATTAAATGACAATGTGAGCCCGTCATGAGGATTCTGAAGATATGAAATTCCGCGCATTAGTTTTTGAGATATGACTACCGCTGAAATCGTGTAAATCCAGAAAAATGCAGTCTAGCAGCGCCACCTATTAGGTGCTTTACACCAGAACCACCCAGCAACAACCTATGTCAACGTATAACTAAATCTGATGTTTGGTGAAAATCCGTGCATTAGTTTTTGAGATAGAGCTATTGCAAAAATCGTGAAAATTCCACCATAGCAGAACCACCTATTAGGTGATTACTACCAAAACTAATCATCAACAACTTGTGTCAACATCTAACTAAATCTGAAGTTATATGAAAATTCGTGCATTAGTTCTTGAGATAGAGCTATTGCGGAAATCGTGTAAATCCTACAAAATGCAGCATAGCAGTGTCACCGGTTGAGCGATTTACACCAAAATGTTTAAAACGTTTAATTATGTCAAGGACTAACTGAATCTGAAGTTTAATGAAAATCCGTGCATTAGTTTTGGAGATTGGGCTATAGCGGGAATCGTGAAAAATGAAGCACAGAAGCACACCTGTTGGGTGATTTATACCAACATGTAATCAGCACCAACTCATATCAAGTACTAACTGAATCTGAAGTTTGATCAAAATCCGTGCACTCGTTCTTGAGATTGCGGGAATCGTGTAAATCCTACAAAATGCAGCATAGCAACGCCACCTGTTGGATGAAAAGTTGAATGAAAATCTGTGCATTAGTTCTGGAGACTGAGCTCTTGTGGAAATCGTGAAAAATGCTGCATAGTAGCGCCACCTGTTGTGCGATTTACACCAAAAACTAATCAGCACTAATTTATATCAGGGACTAACTGAATATATTTTTTTTATTAAATTCCGGTTATTAGTTCTTGAGATAGAGCGCCCACAAAATTTGTGTCTCACACAGACAGACAGACATTTTTAAAAAACATGTTTTTAAGGTTCTCTGACCCCTAAAACGTGTAAATCCGTCGAAAACCGGAATTCAAAAATTTTCATGAATCCAATACTTTCTTCTTGTAAAGATAGAAGAAAGTAAAAAGAAAAGACCTAATTCATGTTTCTTATGCTATCAGTTATCAAACAAATCACGATCTGATATAATTCTAATTGTACTGTTCAATTACTCCCAGGATAAAGCGGGCGGAAAAATTGTAACGCCCTATTTGGCGACTTAACTCACTTTTGGCGTGAAAGGAACAACTAAAAATGTAATAATAAAAATAAAAAGTATAAAAAAGTATATAAAATATTATTTTAACAGAGAAATTTTATCGGTTCTCTAACTTTTATGTACAGGGCTACAAAATGCACTAGGTCTCGATGCTAGATGCAAGCAGCACCAAAAGTGGTTCTCTTGTTAGTATTTAATAAAATTAATATTATAAATCTTTTTTAAATGTACGATAAAACTAGATCTCTTTTTCCTTCAAAGAATCGAAAGATCCCACGCAATTTTAAAACAACACGTCGGATTGCATCGCGGCTAGTATATATTGAAATGCGAAATTTAATTTTTTACAGGATACGAAATTTATTTTTACACGATCCCCTTTTCCTATAATTTAGAAATTCTGTTGACTTACGTTTAAGAAGTTAAGAAGAAAAATCCAATTCATTAACGACCAAAACTTATGACTTATGATACCTTGAATTTTATTATATTAATTTTAAATGTTTTCTGGCGCCAAAGACGGAAAGACGCGTTTTTAGTGCCGGAAAACTCGAAAATTCGTAAAAATCAAAGTATCATAACTCATCAAGTTCTGGTTGTAAATGAGTGGGATTTTTTTAATGTCCTTCTTAGACAAAAAGCAAACATTTTTCTAAATGCAAGTTATATAAAAAGCTCATTGTACTTAATAAAGTACGCACTAATTATACTAATTCAAAACAAAATTTCGGAAAGAAAGCTCGTTGTTTAGAGGTTGCTTAAAGTAGTACCTTCTTAGTTCACAGACAAAATAAAAGATGTTATCACACATTTCATTTATTAGTATCAATCATTATTTTAAACATATTGAGATAAGCAGATATTTCAACAAGCAAAAATTGAACGGCGTCAATTTAAAGGCTAATCTATTCACAGGCACTTTAAATATTCATTCATTCCTTTAATATAATACTAACACCGATCGGCACTATTATTTAATGAATGCCATCGGTTTTTAATCACAATATTTATTTCTTAACGATGTTTTTCTATACGTTTGCGTAAGAGTTATCTAAGCACCTTAATTATATGCATTAATATTTATTGAGCGTATCCATGCAAATGTGTTGTTGAAAATCTCGAAACAAACATCATTAACTATTCTCAAATCACATGCTGTCTTAAATTCTGAACTTGCCTTTATCATTTCTTAAATTAGGGTGTTGGAGAATATCATCCTCATTTCCGTTCAACGTTAACTAATTATTATGCTTCATAAGAGTTAGTTTTGCAAATGACAAGTTCACTTAAGCAGCAAGTTAAACGTGCGCAAAATGTAATCTATCCTACCCAATTTTCTAAGGTATAAGTACACTGTAAAAAAAAACCGACATTTTTACGGTACAAAGTACTGTTCATCTCGCGCACAAACTCGATCGCAGTGAATGTGCTGTATATTTCTTTGGTTTCCTGACTATATAAAGGCCATTTTACGCAACTACTGGATTTTCCATGTTTATATAGTTAGGAAACCAAAGAAATATACAGCACATTCACTGCGATCGAGTTTATTCTGGCAAATCTATACGGTGGTTTTTTACAGTGTACTGAGTTTGTGAAAACGATATTTTCACAAACTGAATATCCACCTTTTCACCGACTTTATTTTAAATAACATGCAATTGAAACAGTTACTTACTCACACACATACACATATTTACTGTTCTTTCTCTCACTCCATAAATGTAATAAAACTTTTTGCAATTAGAAACTTGAGATTTAATATAGCTGTTACTTTTAAGACGTAAAGGCTTCGACAGAACGGTCAAGATATTTCAGTTTAAAAAGTTTTATAGAATCAAAAACTGTGCATAGCAATTTAACCATCTTTTGCAGGAATAAAATGAACTGGACTGGATTGTGGTGTGCAGTGTCCAGTCATTTTTATTATTATTTTTTTTTATTGTCTCGATTTTTTACGTTTTTTTTTTCATTTTTTTTATAAATTTTATTAACTGAATAGAAACTTAATTCATAGTTTTAAAAGCAGTTGTTATCCGCTTTTGCCAAATTAAAAAATCCAAATAATAATATATTAAAATATTTTTCAACTGAAAAATATATTTATGCATGGATTTTTAAAAAGAAAGACAATTTTAAAACAACTAAATTATTACGCGTGTAAAACAATTAATAGTGAAAAGAAAATTACGACATATTTAAAGCGATATAGTATTTAAAACGCCATATTTAAAAAGATTTTCTATAGTGTTTAAAAGAAAACTTTTTTTCTAAACGTTATAAAAGACCTGGAGGCAGCAATATTTTTCACTTAACTAAGTCAAATTAGCTAGTTTTCAAATATGTACTTGAACTTACTTAATCACGAAAACAGTCGTTAGCTATCGCAACAGTGGTCTTTCAACCTTGGATACCGACAAATCGCTTCAGTCAAACGGAAATGAATGGCAACCCAATTAGAGAAGATCGCCGCTGCTCATGATATAATGCAAATCATTTTACGCAATCTTCCGTAATCGAGTAATCTTTTTAAAATATAGCAAACTGGCGTGTTTTTAGAGGCTGCGAGGTATGGAAGGGGGGTCGTGAGCATAGCTCGTAGAGCACAAAGCCCTCTATTATTATAAATTAAAGAAAATAAATATAAATTTAAAGCTTGGTTTTTCTATGTGAATTTTAATATCTTCTATGTATACAGGGTTTCCAGCTGTCCCGATTTTTTAATTTAAATGTTCCGCGCGGTACAGCCAACTTCATGATTTTTCATACTTTAAGTCGTTAAGGCCCGTAACAAGTAATAATATAACATAACAAGTAATAATTTTGAAGCACCCAAAGAGTGAAACTATAGTACAAAGTATTTAATTTGTTGAAACTATCCCTTAACATAATTGCCAAAAATTCAAAAGATTTAGCGGCATAGAAATGGAATCATATTTTAAGATATTCTAAAAAAATATTCCTGAAATATATTTATGTGAATTTATTTTAAATATTCTATATTCCAATATCTATTTCGAATAGTTATTTTCTAAAATTAATTTAAAATGGTCTAATGCAAAGAACAGATCTTTACTTTCGATGATAAATTCTAGATTTCAATTGCTATGACGATTTTTCTACAATTAATTTAAAGTAATCTAATGCATAGAAAATATTTTTTTTTTTTCGGTGTTTCCAATTTCTATGACGAATAGTTATTTTTTTTAAATTAATTTAACACGGTCTAATGCAAAGAACACATCTTCACTGTCGATGATAAATTCCATTTTCCAATTTCTATGGCGAATAGTTATATTCTAAAATTAATTTAAAAGTGTAATTAATTTAAAAATGGTCTAATGCAAAGAACAGATCTTCACTTTCGGTGGTAAATTCTAGTTTTTAATTTCTAAGGCGAATAGTTATTTTCTAAAATTAATTTAAAATGGTCTAATGCAAAAAAACAGATTTTCATTTTTGGTGATAATTTTTAGATTCCAATTTCTATGGCGATTTTTCAAAAATTAATTTAAAATGGTCTAATGCAAAGAACATATCTTTTTCTTTTCGGTGATAAAGTCTAGTTTCCAATTTCTATGGCGAATAGTTATTTTCTAAAATTAATTTAAAATGGTCTAATGCAAAAAACAGATCTTCATTTTTGGCGATAAATTCTAGATTCCAATGTCTATGGCGATTTTTTTAAAAATGGTCTAATGCAAAGAACAGATCTTTTTCTTTTCGGTGATAAAGCCTAATTTCAAATTTCTATGGCGAATAATTATTTTCCAAAATTAACTTAAAATGTTATAACAACATGTATAATAATCACTTATAAACAGATTAAGTTAAATAATGCTATAAAAAATGATAAAATATCTTTATCATTAATCCACGCTCGCAAATAGCTAATTTAATTTTAATTTTATTTTATGTTTGCAATGTTTTTCATTATACATCATATCTCGTGACATTGCTTACTATGTTATTTATTGTTTTTAAATTATGTGAAAATATTTTCTATCGTGAACGATTTTGAAAATGTCGCCATTTGTGCGACGAAAACGATCGTCAATCTTAATAAAGATATTTTATCACTTTTTATACCATTATTTAGGTTAACTTAAAATGGTTAATCTCAAAGAACAGACTTGTCACTTTCGATGATAAATTTCGATTTCGTTTATTTGATTATCTATCACTCGCCTCACCAGTACAATAAATATAGAAAAGAAATTCTTTAATAAAAAAAAAAAAAATCTTTTACAAAATACAATAAGTTATGTCTGTTGAACATTTTTTTTTTTTGGTAGTGTAACTATTTTGATAGTTAAATGATGTCTTAATCGGTGTTTTTAGGTGCGTTCGTAATTATATAAATATGTAGCACGTATGGTCGTCGTTCAGTCCGTCTGTCTGTCCGCATATAACAGCACAAAAACTACCCATCCGAATCGTTTGAAATTTAAAATATATAATTATTGCAAAATTTTGTCGGGCCATTTCAAATGTTATGAAAATCGGATGTATAGTTTAATGACAGGGACAGTCAAAAGTTTTCCGTTACATGACGGCCAATATGGGAAAAATTATTGCGAGTGCAATTTAATGATGTTACAGCCTTCCAAATGGTTTGAAATTTTAAATGTATAATTGTTTCAAAATTTTGTCGAGTCATTTCCAATTTTATGAAAATCGGATGCATAGTTTAATGACAGGGACAGTCAAAAGTTTTCCATTACATTAAGGACAATGGGAAAAAATAATTTCAAGTGCATTTTAATGATGTTACAGCCTTCCGAACAGAATGGAATGGATAGGCACTTAGGAAGTGCACTAAACTATACATTCAGTATACTATGCGGTGCAAAAATATTTTTAAAACTAGTTATAGTACGAACGCACCTCATTTGCCACGTTTGACGAGCAATTTCCAACTTGTTCCACTTGGTTAGTCTCACGTCTGTACATTCTAGTTAAGACCCTGTCACAGAATAATTTAACAGAAATGAGCCTTTTGATATATTTAAATATAGTACGTTTGAACTTGCCTCGCTTTTTCTGTCCAAATCTCGATTTTGATTATTAATTTATTATTATTTTTTTTTTTTTAATTTACGTGCTAGCATTCCCGATTTGGTAAAATAAAAATCTTTGGATAGTATGTGCCTGGATGAGTATAGAAAAACAAAAATAAAGTAAAATAACAATAAAACACTTTCTTGTATGATTTATGAAATAGTAAATACAATTTTTACTAGACGATTCGACTTTTAAAGTGGCACACTTTCATAAGTTTTCATCAAAAGCTTCGAAATATCTTACCTGCTCTGCATCGGCATGGATCATGTTTGTCTAAATAATGTGCAAGAGTATCCCAGCCACCACCCACACGAACCATCACATGACTACGTAGAATCTATAAAGGAAATCAACATTTATTTTTCGATTGACAATTTTAACACAGAGAAAAAATATTATTATAAAAATTTTAAGAGATGACATCATGCGCTGAAATAACAATAATTGGTCCTTGAATTCCTTTTATGCAGCACCGGTTGTTGGGCACATAATATATATATATATATGTGTGTGTGTGTGTGTGTGTGATAAAGCTTTTTGAAAATAAAAATGCAAGATAACAGACACTATAGAAATTAATCAATTAATAGAATACTAGCTGGCTTCGCCCACTAGCGGGCCCCTCCTTTTTATGAACCTCTAATATATCGCGGACTCTAATAATATGAAATCTCGAGGTGAACGAACCTCGGACCAAGTCCCCGCTGCCTACTTCACCGTATAGCAGGCTTGCTGCGCACGCACTGCAAAATATTGTAAAAAACGCAGTCTCGCTGAAAATAAAACCACAAGATAATAGACACTATAGAAATTAATCAATTAATAGAATATGTAGAAAATAATATCAATGCAATGTTGTTAATCAAATTACGATTATATATTGTAAAATTGAAGAATCTGCGAATGATTTTAAAATCTGATACAACAAAAATAATGTTTCTATACAATTTTATTCCCAATTAAACAACACCAAAACTAAAGTAGAGTATTCTAATTTTGGTGTAAGGTGACTTATCTTCATATTTCGAGCTTTTTTATTTCACCATATATAGAATATGAGATGGAACTTTTAATCCATGGAAAATAATAAAAACTAACAACAGATTTCGCCTGACAAATAAAAATCGAACCACTGTTACCAAAACGAACCTTCCGATATTGATAAAGGTATAGAGAAAGCTGTCAGATTTTGACCATCCACCTCGAAAATTGAATAAAGCAGAAATTTTATGTAAGTGTGAAACAAGTAGTAACTTTTAATACTCATATTAAATACTGGTAATATTTACAGTTAATAATTTAATTTAGTATTATTTTTTTAACATTGATTATAACTGTAGTATATTAACGATAAGTTTATACCAATTATAATCCATTATAACAATTTACACATAGAAAAAATGACTCTAAAAATGTAAGAGCGACACTTGAGCTCACTCCTTTGTCTCATTTTGACTTTTACAGAATTTGTTAGTGAATGCCACTCCACTGACGCTCTTGTCGCGGCCTCAAAAACACGAACTTTCAAGCTCAGGCTTAAAGTCGTTCTTTATAATCCATTTTCGGTAATTAAAAATGTTCGCTATTCCACTACATATTCTACAAATTTGAGAAAAGAAGAAAGTTAAGAGCGAGTCTTTACAGGAAAATATTTTTAAAATTATTAATTCGGTATTAATAAGAATGTAACTTAAATATTTCATCAAAATTCAGATTATATTAGAAAAGTACTATATTTAGTTTAAATGAACAACATCCCTACGTTACAAATCTCGTGCTTGGGAAGCATCAAAGTTTGGTTCAGACGGACATTATTAGACTGTTAAAGGTACACATATATTAAGACAGACTTTAAATACAATTAAAGTGCCTTGGGCACTCTCAAGGAAGGTCTCCATACGGGCATACTCAGAAAAATCTGAAAAAAAAAAAAAATACAGAATGTTCTTCTCCCATGGGTTTGTAAAAAATTTTTTGGCGGAACCCCGGGTGGACGTCCGTAAAAAAATAATGAAAATTTCACTTATTTGGCGACTTATCACCGTTTGTCGAAGAAATTAAATTAAAAAAAAAATACGCTTGTCGAATACTCTTTAAGGAAAAAACTTTTTATGTTGAATTTGTTTAAATAAGTTTAATTTAAATAACTTTAGCTTTGTCATTTTTAGTTTCTTTTAACTATAGTTTTGTCATATATATTTATATGTACTTATAACGAATTTTAACTATCCTATTTTACGATTTAAAACAAAATTTAAATTGATTAAAATTGTTCCGAACTCAAAAATATGCCCCATCGAGCACTGTCGATTCAACTTAGTTGCTATGGAAATAACTTCTTCGGTATGGAAATGTATTACTGCAGCATTATTTATCTGGCGTTAAAAGTTATTTTTATAACCGATAAAGCCGTTTAAATTTTAAAAATTGTGGATTGGAGAATAAAACAATGGCAAAATTTCGTTCAAAGCGGCAACAAGCAACAAGTATAATACAAAATGTAATAATAATAAATTCTTTCAAGGTTTACGTTTAAATTCATTAAATACCCCATATTCTCAAAATCAATTAACAAACAATTTTCAGATTCATTTAAATCGTTTGCTTTTGGCGAGGAAAAGTGCTGCTCGCCAAATTGCGTGCCGCTTTCGTCTTTTCACGCCAATTATTCGAAAGTATTTTATTTTTTTACAGATTTTCTACTGTAATTCCGCCGCTAATTTTAACTGTTTCTTTATTACATACATGAGTACTTTCACTAGCATTTTTTTCAACATATTCTGAGTATGCCCAGTGTGGAGACCTTCCTTGTCAGTTCATTCTTAATCCTTTAATGTATGATTTTCTTTTCAGAAAAAATTATATTTGAGTCTATTTGTATTAATTATCCACTAGAAAAATAGTGAAAAAAATTATGTTTCTGTTGGACATAATGTCACTCCTGAGTTGCATAACAAAACTTTCTCAAAAAATGATAATTTTAAATTATATACTTTAAAGTTTTTACACTGCACAAAAGCAACTACCCAACGATATAATAATTTTTATAATGCTTTTAATAGTTTGCAGAATTAATAATAACTACCTTATAAAGATAGAGAAAAAACGCCAGTCGAGCAGTATCAACAAAAAAGATGTTATAACCTCCCAGTGATAACAAATCAGGACAAAAACAGTCTTCACGACCTTCAATGCAACTTATCACAAGTAAGTAACACATACAAGTTCACCAAAAGACCCATCGACAGCGACAAAAACAGATCACGTAACTCCTCAGTTACACCGTGCATTTAATGGTTTAATCCGTAAAGTATAGAAGACCCAAAACATAAAAAAGGTGAACATATAAAATTAAAATTAACTAGCTAAGACTCCGGCTCGGTTTCGATAGGTTCTTATTTTAAGCTTCTTTATCATTAAGCATATTATTCGGACTCATAATCTGGTTTGTGTGACCCGAAATCTGCAGGACCGGCGAACCTATATTTTCTCAGTTCAAAGATCGAATCGGCCCGATTCAATTGCTACGGAAAATGTCTAATTAACCTACAATTAACATTATTTTTTAAGAATACGGTACCCATACTTATACACGAAATTTCACAGTATACGAGAATTTTAGACTATATCGCTCACCCGCAAGAAAAGTGACACATCTCGACAAAAGTAAATTTCACAGGAGAGGCAAAAGGAAAATTGGCATGTTTTTACTGTAACTAAGAAATTATAGCACTTACAAGGAAGGTCTCCTTACTGGGCATACTCAGAATATTTTGAAAAAAAAAAAACCAATTAAACTACTTATGTGTGTAATAAAGGATCAGTCAAATTGAGCGGCGGAATGACAGTAGAAAGTCTGTAAAAAAATAAAATTCTTTCGAGTATTTGGCGTGAAAAGACGAAAGCGTCACGCGATTTGGCGAGCAGTACTTTTCCTCGCCAAAAGCAAACGATTTTAATGCACCTGAAAATTGTTTGTTAATTGATTTTTAGAATGCGTGTAAAAAGTATTTAATGAATTAAGAACATAAACAATGAGATAGTTTAATAAATACATTTTTTCGTATTACATATTTATGTTGCTTGTTATTTAATTTTATTACTTTAAAAACATTTTCTTATATAAAAAATACTTTCATATATTTAAGCGTATTCCAAAATAAAGGCAAGATTCATTTACCAGTTATTCATTTCAATATCAAAGGATTCGTCGTTTCCATAGCAACAAAAGTGAATCGGCAGTGCTCAAATTGACTTTATTTTGAGATATTGTTGAAACAATTTTAATTTATTTTAATTTTGTTTTAATTCATAAAATTTGATATTTAACTTTCATTATAAATATATACATATGACAAAACTGTAGTTAAATCACACTAAAACTGAAAAAACTAACGTTATTTACATTAAATTTATTTAAACAAATTCAATATGAAACATTTTTATCTTAAAGAGTATTCGACATAAAAAAGTATTTTTCGAAATTTCATTTCATCGCCAACCGATGATAAATCGCCCAAATAAACGAAATTTTCATTATTTTTTTTCGAACGTTCTATCGAAGTTCCGCCAAAAATTTTTTTTATAAACATATATATCCACATGACAAGAACACTCTGTAATTTTTTCAGATTTTTCTGAATATGCCCGTATGGAGACCTTCCTTGTTAGCTCTGCATGCAGGATTAAAAATGTACATAAAAGCATAAAACCTTTAAGAATGAAGATGTAGAGTGAGGTTTGTAGGGTGGGTCATTTTACCTCCCCACATAATCCACCCCTCTTCTGTGGTCACAAACGGACCTATAGCGTCATAAAGTGATTTTTCGCATAGCTACACTTATGAAACTGTTTGTGTAGCAAGACGCATCTATGACAGACCTATTAGTGGAATAAAACGCAAAATGAATTTTTGCGAGATGTGTCACTTTTCTTGTGGGTGAGCAATATGTCCGCAAACCATAGAATACAGAATAGCAACATTAATGATCACTTTAAATATTGAATTCAAATGAAGATTTATTAAAAAAGATGGTTTAAGGAATCATAATTTTGATACTTTATAATAAGAAAAGATAGATTTCTAAAACGATTTCTCTGCAATTTATTAAATCAAAGTAAATGCCCAAAGATTTCTTTAAACAAATGTATATTATCGCTATTATTTTTAAGAAAAATTGCAAGCCCGACGTGAGCCGGATAGGATTAATTATAAAGTCCGCCGGCCTCGACACTGCAGAAAAAAAGAAAGTCCAAACTTGACCTACGATAATCAACCACAGGATATATTTATACCTTTTGAAATCTTCTTTTAAACTTATTCATCAGTTCAGAGTTAATAATAGATTGACTTGAATCCCATCTTTGTACTCTTTGACATAAATTCTAAAGCAATATTCTGGAGCATTCCATGGTACAGAAATTTCTAAAATTTTCAGACTATATTCATGCACTTTTCCACAAAGTCAGACTGAGCAACACTTCGCAATTACACCCTTCCATATACTGCGGCTAAAATGAAGCCGCATTTTTTGGAAAAATAGAGTATATATAAAGATTAAATATTTTTTAAAAAAAATGTGAAATTGTAGTCATAGAAAACTTGAATTATTTAAATGCATTTGACGCTAAATACGTCAAAGCGCGGTGAATTATAATTTCATTAATAAACATCGAGTATAGTTACTGCCAAAAAATATAAAATTTTATGAGCTTTTATCAAACAGTCATCCTATAAGATTCTTTTATTTTTTAAATAACAAAACTGAATGCATTTATAATATAATTTGTTATAAAATCTACCGCGTTATTTAAAAAAAAAAAAAAAAAAAAAAAAAAAAACAAGTGGGTAAGTGTGATCATACATCGCACAAACGGTTTCGTTTAATATTCCTTTCAAAACACTTTCTTTCAAAACGTCCAGTACATTTATCGCCATGGAATACCTTCTAAATTTTGGCAAACACATCCTAAACTACGTTAAAGTTTCAAACATATTCGCCTTGTTATATTTCTTAATTTTGTTCGCCCCCCCCCCCCCAAAATGCTACGATATATCACATGACGGGTATCTGCCAAATTTAGAAAAGTGCCCCCCTTGGGGGGGAGTGGGCAGATGGTCACCATGATTTTTGACGCGGCCTGATTTTAAAAATTTATGTTATGTTTTATAAGCCATATTAAAGTTTCAAACAGATCGTCCAGTTATATTTCCTAATTTTGTTTGCGCACCTCCCTCAACCCTCCCCCCCCCCTCTTTGAAATGCGACGCGCCCTTCTTCTTTATAATTTATTATCGTGTGTTATAAAGTATCTTAAAGTTTAAAACAGATTGAATTGTTAGATTTCCTACTTTAAATGAAATCGCGGTCTGTTAATTCCACATTCCACCACCAGGGAGCGCACTGTATTCTTAACAAAAACGTATCTGAACGAAACTCCTTTACACAACCCATTAGTAGATATGTTACTCGAGGGGGTGGAGGTCTTCAGCAAGAATTTAAGATAATTGTTGAAATTACTATTCGGAAATAGTGGTAATTTAACTTTTGACATATTTATCTTTAATAAGTATAAGTAGCATGTATCTGAGGACTCCATCAAAAAACGCACCTGAAACGGTATGAAACAAAAAAAGAAATATTTTGTCCCCCACCCCTCTCCCCACCTTCCCGAAATTTCACGCGCCATTTTTTATAAACTTTTTCTAATGTGTTATAAACTATCGTAAAATTTCAAACAGATCGCCTTGTTATATTTCCTAATTTTAACAAAAATGTTAGTTCCATATTCCACCACCAGGGAGCGCACTCTATTCTTAACAAAACCGTATCGGAAGGAAACTCCGTTAAACAACCTATAAGTAGATATGTTACTCGAGGTGGTGGCGGTCTTAATAAGAAATTAAGATATTTGCTGAAATTACTATTAGGAAATAGTGGTAACTAAACTTTAGACAATTTTATATTAAATAAGTAGCATATATCTCAGGACTCCCTCAAAAAGTCACCTAAAGCGGTCAGAAACGCTAATTTTTTAAATAGAAATCTAGCGCCCCCCCCCCCCCTCCCCGGAATTTCGCGTGTCATTCTTTCTTACACTTTATCTTATGTGTTATAAAATATCTTAAAGTTTCAAACAGATCGACTTGTTAGATTTCCTAATTTTAACAAAATCGCGTTATGTTAGTTCCACATTCCACCACCAGGGAATGCACTCTATTCTTAACAAAAGCCTATCTAAACGAAACTCCTTTACGCAATCTTTCCGTAGATAGATGGGTCGGGATGGTGGCGGTCTTAAACAAGAATTTAAAATATTTGCTGCGGTAACAAACGCTAAGATTTTAAAAATAATTCTAGCTCCCCCCCCCCCCCTCCTCGAAATATCACACTCCATTCTTTTTTACACTTTTTTCTATGTGTTATAAACTATCTTAAAGTTTCAAACAGACTGAGTGGCGGTCTTAACCAATAATTCAAAATATTTCCTGAAATTACTATTAGAAAATAGTGGTATGAAGTAAACTTTCTGATGATGAATGAGTTATACTTATCTCATATCGCTGTTCAAAAAGCCCAGGCAAATTACAGTCGGCTCTCGTTAATTCGAACTCGTCGGGACCGCAAGAAATATTTGAATTATCCAGAGTTCGAATTATGAATATGAGAGAAAACATATTTAAAGGGGTACTATTACAAAGGAATTAATGTTATAATATTTTTTTAATTTATTTCGGCTGTTATCGTTAGAATGACTTAATATTAAATTAAAAGATATAAAACTAATTATTAATATTAAAAGAATATAAATAAAACACAAAAATTAGTAATACGAGGGTGGTTCAATAATTATTGTCCCGAATGTGTATAAAATATTTGTACTGCGATGATTGATGTGGAATATTGAAGGCTAATGTCTTAGATGCCTATATGCTCAATTTCAGAACTGTAGCTGCTATATTAACACATTTTTTTTCCTTTTTGGTATGAGAAGTCGCACCTAGCTTGAAAGGGAGGGGGTGTGGGGGTTTACAGTGAATGAGACGTGGCTACTGTCGTTTGAACTCGGGATCATAATGGTGTAGTGAAGTTCATCCACTGTCACAAATCTACCACAGAACTGCTTCAGGTCTGGCTCCATACCAGCCTTTCACCGCAACCCCCCCCCCTTCCCCCTTTCAAGCTAGGCTCCACGGCTCCACCTCTCACAAGATAACGAACACAGAACTCACACAGAAAACGAAAAATATTAGTTAATATAGCAGCTACGGTACTGAAATTGAGCATATAGGCATCTAATGGCCGTATCAGACGGGGAACGATAAACAACAAACATTTCCCACAACATTTTACGAAACATGCTCGTTCAGCTTGACAATAGACTTCAATATTCCACATCAACCATCGCAGTACAAATATTTTATACACACTCGAGACAATAATTATAGAACCACCCTCGTACAATATAAAACAACTGCATTTTAAAATTTTTATTAATTGTACTATAATTTTCTTGCCTGAAATTACATGAACATTTAAGAAATTATTTACACTATTTATCATCACTATGACAAAATTTATCAATTGTTGTTTGCTTAGTCCTATTCATTTTTGACTTTTGAAAAGAGATTTCCTCTATCTTTAACAGATGTCCACCATGTGGATTTCTCGGAATGTCACTGGGTCAAATGCTAGAGAAAAGATTAGGAAGAAGTACAATGGAAGAAGGGGTGGAGGTGTCATTGAGGGACAGACTGGGCACTAAAAAAGCGGATATCAAATGCATGGGATTATATGTATACTAGTTCAGAATAATTCTGTCAAAAATGAAAGAAAGAAAGTTATTTCAAGGATCCAAAATCGTGAGAAAGTAAGGAAAAGTAAAAAAATGGAATTTTCGTTAGTTCGAATTAAACGAAGTCAAGAGAAAATGAGTTCGAATAAATGAAAATTTTTAACGTTATTCTGCCATTGAAAATTTCGGGACTTCAGGTTTAGTTCGAATTAAGCGAAGATTCGATTTATCCGATTTCGAATTAACGAGAGCCGACTGTATTAGATTTCCTAATTTAAGTTAATTCGTGGTTAAATAAGCGCGTCTCTTCATTTTAATCGACGCATTTGATAGCAATAAACCGATTAATTAAATAATAATTAATATTTTAGCTTGTAATTAAGATAGGACTTAGATATGGGTATCAATGAAATCAGCGAGAAATTTGACATCGGGATGCCAAAAAATTTAATCAAAAAATTTAATATTTAAAAAGTTAAAATTTCTCATTAAAATATGCTATTATGGAAAACCGCAGCGTCGTCATGTCTACCTGCTTTCCCGCCGAATTGAAATCTTTTTATTTCCTTGTCTTTCCAATTAAAGAAATTAAATTTTTATCGATCGATTTTTAGTGGATATTTTAACTTATACACATCGCAGAAATGTGAACTTTATACCAAATGAAAGTAGACTTTTTTTCTGCGTCTGTCTATTCCATTTACAAATTTCTCGGACCAATATTTTCTGATATACGATTTCGCTTTAAAATCTCCACTTCATTTTTCGGCTTATTTCCTCCTAGTAAGAGAGCTGTTGAACATTTTTGGGTAGGTATTTGAGGCACCCTGAAAATTTGTGCAACACTTCTTTTGTAATGCCTGAATACAAAATCGAATGTCTGGCTGAAGGATCGTGGCCCAAAAGCTGTGCCAGACAAAATATGGCACTTGACACGTGTCTGGCACAGTTTTTGTGCCGACTAAAGTGTCTGTCATTTTCAAAATATTTTTTCCTAAGCATAAATATTATTTTGTCTCAATCTCAGCGTGCCTCAAATACCTTTTTTGGGTAGTCAAAAATGGCACTTGACACGTGTCTGGCACAGTTTTTGGGCCGACTAAAGTGTCTGTCGTTTTCAAAATATTTTTTTCTAAGTATAAATATTATTCTGTCTCAATCTCAGCGTGCCTCAAATACCTTTTTTGGGTAGTAAAAAAAAAATGGCACTTGGCACGTGTCTGGCACAGTTTTTGGGCCACGATCCTTCAGCCAGACATTCAGTTTTGTATTCAGCCATTACAAAAGAAGTGTTGCACAATTTTTCATGGTGCCTCAAATACCTTCCCTAAAATGTTTAACAGCTCTTGGACTATCCGTGGTAACCGTGCATTCGGCTGATTTTACTGGCAACCCTTAGGAGAAACACGGATGATTTCGAGAAAGTCCGTTTGAATTTGCGTTAAAAAGGTGGATTGGTTAATTTTAGAAGTTAATTAGCCCGTAATTCGGTTAATTACCAACTTTTTCAAAATTTTATGATTTGTTGTTTGATGTGAGGTGTTCAGCTATAAGTACCCAAAATTTCAAGTCTCTAACATGTATAGTTTCTGAGAACGGGCTCTGTGACGGACAGACGGACAGACAGACAAAGGAGCGAGACGAATAAGGTTTCGTGAGATGAACGAAACCCTAAAAAAGAGAGAATGGACATAGGATGACAAACGTAGATAACCTTCTGCAGTTTCATCGTGAATAATCTTTTGTATGAGATAAAGTAAAGAATTATAAAAATAAATCACGTTCTGGTGAATCCTCGTGATTTACGTAACAAGAATATGTAAAATAAAACATTTGCAATAATTTAATTGAAGACGGAAATTCAGTTTTTGTCTTACGGTTTCGGCAGCATTATCTCCAGATATGGAATGGAAAGGGTAATTAAAATCACACATTGCTTAAAATTAAAACTGGGCACTATGACCTTATACCTATACATATGAAATTAGGCTGAGTTGAAAAACTAGTGTAGGAAGAACTGTAGGACCAGGGCTTGATTTAAGATAAATGGGTGCTGAGCTAAAACGTTTCAGTGATCCTCCTTTGATGAAGTACAGTCGTGAAAAAAAAGTAAACACCCCCTACTAACTCTTCAACAAATTATCGTAGACGAAAGTTACTGGTACCGAACGATTGGAAATAAAGTCTACTTTTAAATGATGTATATAAAATTTGCTTAGGGGGCCATCTACATGTTAAAACGAACCATAACTTCATTTTTTTCAATAGCAATACCCAATTTTATGAAGATATTTCAAATCTTCGGTTCAAATTATGCCTAGACACCAAATTTCAAGTCATTTGAATGATAAATTTTTGAATTATAAACATTCAAAATTGAGTGCTTCTAATGGTAAATTACATTTTCCTAATTTTATTTATATCTCCTGAAATTATACTCCTAATGTGCTAATTTTTTGTGTAGCAATAATACTAAAATACCCAAACATTGAATTTGCAATTTTTATAATTTTATGATATGAATTAGGAAATTAATATTCGAAAAAATTATGAGTTGGAATCTACAATTTTTTTTGATGGATTTAGATTTATTAAGTCCTCCTTTATGGAAATCCAAAATTTCACATTTTTCTTCCAAGTAGTTTTCAAATTATGCTTAAAAAACGGCAAAATGATGGTTTAAGGGACCGTCTATGATTGAAGTGATTAGATATTTTGAAATTTCTTCTGCTATTCTGTAATCTAGCGGTCTTCAATGACTGCATGAGTGGCGCTTAAGAGCCCACTTCAGTCACGGCAAAAAAGGAAAACGCTAATGTAAAGTCTATGGGGGCGTTATTTTAAAATTTCTCGCTTTGATTTTAATATTTTTGAATGATTTTTTTTTTTTTTTTTTTTTTTTTTTTGCATAGGATACCTGAGGACAATCTACAACCGGGCTAGTTTTTGCTTTTTCGATTTTGGTTATAGTTTTTTTTTTTTTTTTGTATTAGGATAGTTTCAATTTCAGAACCGATTCAAACCTGTTCCGAAAGTAAAAGTAATTAAAAAAAATCTGAAAACAAAATCAAAAAAGTAAAAATTAGCCGGGTTGTAGATTGTCCTCAACTATCCTATGCAAAAAAAATCATTCAAAAATATCAAAATTCAAGCGAGATATTTGAAAATAACTTCCCCATAGGATTAACATTATCATCCAAGTCTTTTTGAGTGACTAGTGTAGGCTCTTAAGAGGCCACACTAGCTGATATTTGAAAATAACTTCCCCATAGGATTAACATTATCATCCGGGTCTTTTTGAGTGACTAGTGTAGGCTCTTAAGAGGCCACACTAGTCACTTAAAAAGGCCCGGATGATAATGTCAATCCTATGGGGAAGTTATTTTCAAATTTCTCGAATGGGTTTTAATATTTTTGAATGATTTTTTTTGCATAGGATAGATGAGGACGATCGACATCACGGCTAGTTTTTACTTTTTTTTTATTATTTTGGTTATAGATTTTTTATATTAGGATAGTTTCAATTTCAGAACCGGTTCCAACGAATTCCGAAAGTGAAAGTATTTTTTAAAAAGAAATCGGAAACCAAAGTCAAAAAAGTAAAAACTAGCCCGGATGTAGATCGTCCTCATCTATCCTATGCAAAAAAAAATCATTCAAAAATATTAAAACCCATTCGAGAAATTTGAAAATAACTTCCCCATAGGATTAACATTATCATCCGGGTCTTTTTGAATGACTAGTGTGGCCTCTTAAGATGCCTTGATCAAGAAGGGGTCTCTCTCGGTCAACAATCGCGTACCGAACTTCAATTTGGATACAGCCCCTAAAATAAGCTCGTTTTAAAATAATTAATTTCTCAGAAACTTATCGTGCGAATTGCATAAAATTTTGTTTTTAGGTTAATTGAAGGGTGTAGAATTCATTTATGCTGTCAGAATTGTGTACTGCTAGTGAAAAAAAAGTTATGGTTCGTTTTAATATCTGGATGGTTCCCTAAGCAAATTTAATATGCATCATTCAAAAGCAGACTTTATTACCAATCGTGTGGTATGTACAGTAAAACCCCGATAATTCGGATTAATTGGGACCAGACCCAATCCGAATTATCGAAAATCCGGATCATCCGGAGAATGAGAAAAAATGAAATAAAATAAAACATACTTACAGAAAATCACCTTTATATTAAACATATTGAATATTTACAGACAGTAAAAATGTTTACTTTGTAATTATAAAGTTTGTAATCTTCTGCTGTGCCAGTTTTGTATACATTTTGAGGGCCGCACGGTCACGCATCCGCTTGAGCATAAGTAGTTCGTTGGGTGTAGTCTCCACCTGACGTTCATTCACCATTAATTGTTCTAAATGAGACGTAGCTTCATTATGGCTAATAACTTTTGGTTGATCATCATTTAAAATGGTGTTTTCGTCTGTATCATCTTCATTTTCGTTTTCTTCAGTTGTGCACAAAGCGATTATTTCGTCATCTATAAGTGAGGCGTAACCTTCATTATTTTCTGCTTCTAACCAATTGATAATGTCGCTGATATCAACATCTGAGCAACCATAAATTTTTTTTAACATGCACACAAAATCTTCAGGTGTAATTTCTCTTTCATTCTCGCTTATTCCTCCTTCTGTTTCAAGCTTATTATTCGAGAAATCGCAATTTGCAGACCATAAATTCTTCCACGACTTTCGGACCGTACTCTCAGCGCCCTGATCCCAAGATTCAGCAATCATATAGGGACATTTCCACGAGTACTTGTCGTGTAAGTCACATACTATGAGTTTTGACTACCAGTATTTTAGAACGGAAATGTGACTTATTTTATGGGAGATATCTTCTTAATTGAAAAAGGCGAAGCAAACATTTATAAAATAACGGTGTCCAACAAGCATAGTATGTGACTTACACGACAAGTGCTCGTGAAATTACCCATAGATTACTTTCTTGATATTGATTGATTTGAGAATCTCTAACACTCCATGCTCTCCATCATCTTCTAAAAGTTCTTTCAGCATTTGTCGTTTATAAACTTTCTTAATGTTCTGAAGAACCCTTGATCCATTGGCTGCACCAGCGCTGTCACATTAGGTGGTAAAAACTTAACCGTGATGTTTCCTTTTGTCAGTTGACTTTCTTCAGAGTGTGTCGGGGCATTATCAATTAGGAGGACAGCTTTTATGGGTAAGTTGCACGATTTTAAATATTTTGAACACCCGGAACCATAAAATTGTCAAACTTAAAGTGATACGTTGTTGTTTCATTGAAAGGATAACATCAAAGAATTTAAATAAGAATGCTTAAGGTATTCTTCTAAAGATTTCAGAAAAGACTTTTTTATTCAGAATACGTGGATGAAATAAATGAGTGGTATGGAAATTTGTCGATCGCGTCTCCAACTTGAAAAAAAAAACAACCTACCAGACCGATCCAGATTATCCGGAGATCCGAATTAACGAGGTCCGAATTAGCGGGGTTCCACTGTACCAGTAACTTTCTTCTACGATAATTTTTTGCAGAGTTAGTAAGGGGTGTTTACCCTTTTTTTTCCCCACGACTTTACATTTGAAGGCTTAATAGGGTAAGTGCTCCAATAGACAGCCACAGTGAGATAAAAAGCTTTGTAAATAGTTCGATTTTGGTTCCAAATGAAATACAGTCGTATCTCTATTTAACGAACCTCTATTTTGCGAACTTTTCCTTGGAACCAAGAACATTTTACGAATTTCTTCGTAAAATAACCTCCAAATAGCGAAGTGCATTCTCTATTTAACGAACTTTTTCTTGTGATCTAATTTTTTTTTCTCCTCATTTCTCAAAATATTTCTGGACATTTCAAACTTATTCTTTGTTTAAACACATTTTATGATGTTCAATGGCCTTGAACTGGTTTTACTAGGCGCTTTCTTTGTCAGCAGTGAGAATTCGGTAAATACGGAAGACGAAGACGATAATCCCTTAGAGTAACTTAAAAAATGTGGACACAGATGAGAGAAAAAGAAAAAATTAACCGTGATGTGCTGATTGATGATTGTATTTCACTTAATTCTGAAATTGAGACCTCAGAAACACTATCCGGATTGGATATTTTCAACAGTGAAATAAAAACAATACAGCAATGAATTGCGATGAAGACGAATAGGATGATGATGAACATGATGCAGAAATTAACAAAACTTCGTATGATGAAATGCTAAAATCATTTGAAAGAATCCGACGCGGATTATAGTTAGAAGAAAATACGCATGAAGGGGTTTTTGGTGCATTGAAAAGATGTGAGACGTATTATGAGATAAAGCATTTTTTAAAAGAAAAAACTCAGGCAAAATTAACAGAGTTTTTCAGAAATTAAATTTAAGGACGCATATGTTAATGTATGGTTAAAATTATTTGTTATAATAATAATAAATACGATAATGTCATTAAAATTCGTTAATTTTAATATAAAAGTATTTATTTTAAACAGAAGATACAGTGTATTCGCGGACAATGTTTTGTTTTCCTGGCGTATTTCAAAGATTTAAGCACATACGAAAAATGAATCGATGCTGGATATTGGTGGGTAAAATAAATAAAACAAATCGATATAATTTGTAAAACAAAATGTGATTAATTACTTTTAGTAAAAATATTTAGTGTTTATGAATTTAAAATCTGTTTTATGTAGTTTAAGCTATTTTAAAAGGTGAATCTCTATTTAACGAATTTTCCATATAACGAACTTTTTCCGGGATTTAGTGACTTCGTTAAATAGAGGTTCGACTGTATCACAAATTCCCGATGCTCATAATCCTTTCACCCATCACCAGCCAACAACAAATACTTGGATTTTTACACTTTTTATTTAACTCAACCCTGGTTTTGTATGTAAAGATTTTTAACCCACTTCCCGATAGGCTAGAATTATAGAAATTACGTTCACAGGTGTGTTCCCGATGACAATACAACATTTTAATATTTTTATAAATTAGAATGAATACATTCATTTTAACCCTTAAATGCCTGAATTTTCAAAAATCATTGTAATAATGTTTTTAGGCTTGCATTTTTTAAATAAATCAAGGGAAAAATACTTAAAAAAATCATATTAATATTTTTATAGGGGGAGACCAGTGGGACAAGCAGACATGGTTTTCCAAGCGTTTCAGGAACTGCTGTGTCCAGTGGTAATTTGTGAAGTTGCACTGGGATACAGTGTCCCACTGGGAGTCTAAAGGTTAAGCTGTAGATTGCTTTAGTTCAGTGGCGTGGCAATTCAAAATTATGGGGGGTTTCAAGTAGTCATTTTCAAATAAATGGAAGAATTACGATTATCAATAAACAATAAAATATTTATGAGAATATTTACCAGTTCAATCCAATTATGAATGCCATTATCATAAAATCAATATTTTAATTCTTTTATATGGAAGATTTAAGATGCTGAATCTAGGCAAGTTTTGTTATGACAGTGAAGGATTCAGGTAAGCAGAAAACACAGACCTCTAGATAACGGGTGTCCTAAAGACAGATTGATTTTAAAATTCGGTAACTTGCAAATGATGACAGCTATTAAAAAATTCTTGCAAGAGGGTTATCGGTTATGTAAGATGTCAGGAGTTGTTTTTTTTTTTTTTTTTTAACTGCAATTCTCGATTTTAGTTTAAAGTAGCAGCGATAGATTGCGCTGCAAGTAATAGACGCTAAATCTGAGTCCGATTTTGGCCCTCTCCCAGTATTGATGCGAAAGAAGAAGGTTAAATATATGGTTCTCAGTAGCAAATGAAATTTTGTTCTTAGTGGCCGACTCAACGTATTTAACATCCTTCTTTCGCATCGATACTGAGAGAAAAAAGAGGCCTAAAATCGTGTCTCTACTTAGCGTCTATTGCTTGCAGCGCCATCTATTGCTGTTATTTTATACTAAAATCGAGAATTGCAGTAAACAAAAAACTCCTGAGATCTTACTTAACCCTCCTGTAAGAATTGTATTAATAACTGTCACCATTTGCAAGTTACTGAATTTTAAAATCAATCAGCCCATTTTAGGACGATCGGTACAATAAAAAAGTTTTCACAGATAACAACGATCCTGGAATATCAGTGCATGTGTAAATGTATTTCACTGGACAATTCCCAAGATAAAATTTGGCATCAATTGAAACAACTTAATAATATTCATATGAAAGAAGTTAACTACGTATTAAAAGTTTCAAATCTATACTAATATATAAAAGTGGAGTGTGTCTGAGATTTTCAGAAAAACACATATTTCTAAGTTCATTCGACTACTTAGATGAAGTTTAGTGAAAAATAATTTTTTATTCTCTGTATGTCTGCTTGTCTGGAATAGGCTCAGAAACAGTTGCATAACAAATACTAAATTTATTAGAAGCAGATGCATGATGATTCTAGCTCCAGTATGAAGATTGTCAAATTCCGATATTTAAAACAATTTTCAAGAAAAGGGAAAAAAATCGGAAGAATCACAGAATTCCAATTAAAGTCGGAGCATAACTGTTAAAACAACTGAAAAATTCTAATATCAGCCAATGTAATTGTCGTAGAAATACGCGGTTCGCTTTATTTAATTGAATTATAGTCAGGGCAATAGGGGATTTTACCTGGCAAAATTAATGGTAGTTCTGAAAATCGGCCTACTTTATGTTTTTTGGGTCACTGAATCCGAATTTGTAACTTCCCACCAAAATTTCCCCCGGCAACCTCCCCCCCCCCCCGAAATTTTGGTAAAAAGCCCCCCCCCCCAAAAAAAAGGGTTTTTATTAAAAAAAAAACATTTTTTAAAATTATTATAGGGGAAAAGTATCTAGAAATTTAGAAAGTAGACAAAATTTGCAACAAATAAGATATATGACATTATGACGTAGGATGAATGGGGAGGGGGGATCTGCCTTCCTCTGGGGAGAGGCAGCCCTCCCCCTCCCCGTTCATCCTACATCATAATGTCATATATCCTATTGTTGCAAATTTTGTCTACTTTCTGAATTTCTACATACTTTTAACCTAAAACAATAAGAAATTTAATTTAAAAACAACTATTTTTCTTTGGGGGGGGGGGGGTGTTGCGTTGGGGATTTGGGGGGGAGAGTTGAAAATTCGGGTTCAGCGACCCAAAAAACTTAAAGTAACCCTTATAGGGAAAGTTCGGAGGGAAGACGGGAGGGCGAGTGTAAATCATGTGAGTGGTCAAGTGGAATTGCGCAACTTAGTCCACGCAACGCCGCGGCGCATGTTCCGAGGCAGATTCCCCCTCCCCATTCATCCTACGTCATAATGCCATATATCTTATTTGTTGCAAATTTTGTCTACTTTGTAAATTTCTAGATACTTTTCAAGATCTAATTAAGATTAATAAGTTACAATAATTACATTTTTAATTTATGACCTTAAGAAATAATCATTAATAACACATATCCCATAGAGCTTAATGCTGATATTCAAAAGTAAATAACGCCAGTAGATAAATTTTAACCTCGACTCCAGGTTGCGTGCATAAAGTCCATTATCCGCTTAAACACACCTGAGTAATATTTTCTTATAGTCCTAGCATATCAGCAAGTGAGTGAAAAATTGACTAAGAAATTCAATTTTTACATACATGAACCAAGTTAAGTTAAATAAAATATTAATTTTTTTAACCTGTATTTTTTATATTCTTTTAAAGACATTAAAAAAAAATTATTATGCTCTTTAAATTTTTTTATTCATTTTTTTCACTTTTGAATGTTGAAAACATTTCGTTGTTTCAATTTCACAGCCAGTTGGCTTATTTTCGCAAGAGTGGTCTGGCGCATAATTAACACCATCGTTTTTGTAACTCGTAAGCAGTTCTAGCCATAAAGATTATTTGGCGATTTATCATACTGCGGACCGGTTAACGGAAAAAGGCCTTAAAATTAATGCGACAATTATGCTTTGGGGTCGTCTTCATATTAAAATTTTCACTAACTTTCAAATGTTCAATGGCATCACTCGGTTTAATAAATACTTGTATTCCAAGTTTAAATTCACATTTAGATACTTAATTCCAAACCATTTTGATGAGACATTTTTGAGTTATATTCGTAGATATAAGTTTTGAGCTTCTAATGCTAAAGTATTTTGACTGTTTTCAATTACATTCTGCAATCTTTCATGCTAATTTTTTAGGTGGGTTCATAATTATATAAATACGTAGAAAAAAGTCGTCGTCCGGTCCGTTTTTCCGTCCGCATATCGTCACCTCAGAGCAGACATGAAAATGAGTTTTTTGATTTATTGGTATGAGAAAATATTTTATGTTGTCACATATAGTTTATATAAAGCATAACCTAGTGTTTCAGACTTTCCAAAAGTCATCTTCGTTCAGTGCAAAGCTAGGTTAAATCAGATATCTTATTGTGAGGCCTACTGTTGCTTTAATACGCTGTAACTGCCCGCTCGCTTTTCACTTGTCTGGAGTCTGTACTTCTTGATCACTCTATTCTTATGTTAGGTATGATTGAAAAGTTGATACAAATATTCTGTTACAAGTGTTTCTTGTCTTTATAGATGATAGTTATTTCATTGAAATAAGAGTGAAATAAATGCACAAAGTGTGAAAACATTAACAATAGGTGACTATTTAGTTCAATTGGCAAATAAAGATCTTAGGTCAGGTTCAAAATACAAAGGAAAGAGGCAAGATTTTACTCTACTACAGCTGCCAACATCTCACGCTTTTTTGTATCACAAAAATTTAATAGTAAATTCTACCATTTTAATTGCCGTAATCTGCCGATTAAATAATGCAAATATTTCTATTAAATTTTTCTGGTACAAAAAAGCGTAAGAGTTGGCAGCTATGCTCTACCAATCCAAAATACACGAGGTCATTTTGCAGCCACACTTAAAGGGTCCAATTTGTCAAAATTTTCTTTTCTTTTTTATAGACATATTTTAATGCATTTTTTTTTTCTGCAATGTAATGTTTCTATAAAGATGACTTACGATATCAAAGATTTTTTAAATCTTGAAATACTGTTTTAAAAAAATTTAATATAAAATTTTGTACTTATTTGTTTTTTGATGTTACGCATGAACCGCTTGTCCGATTTTATTACTTTTTACGCTATTGTATGCAAAAAAAGGTTTCTTATTATTTTGTCTTCGGTATTTATAAAAATTTTGTTTACAAAAGTTATAATAAATTTAAAAATGAAGAAAGAACAATTTTAAGAGTGATTTTTACTTCGATGAGTATATTTTAAAAATTTTCAATCCTGAAAACAGTTTATTAAAAACATAACATAAAAACTCTGTACAAAATTTCATACATGAATCTCAGAAGAAAGCTTCAATATATCATTTTAAACATACTAACAGGCAGAGTTGTATAATATAGACGCACGCGCGCACGCCGTGCGCGAAAAATTTTCCGCAAAATTCGAAACTTTGCGGAAAATTTCTTAGGGGAAAAAAAAAACGCAATTTTTGTTCTTGTATTTTTATTTACTTTTCTTTTTTTTTAAATACCGAAAAATTAAAATTGTTCTCTAATTTTATGTACGATTTATTTATTGTTTGCCAGGGACGATTCTGTTCCGAAGTTTCCGAAAATTAAAAAAAATCGGCCATCAGTACGAAAATTCAGACATAAAAAAATATCACTAAAATATATTGCGGATTTCAACAAATGGTCGCTGAAAATAAACCAATTCCGTCTATCATTCGCAGAAAAAATAACCAATTTTGTCAAAGCATCGCGGAAAAAAGGCGAAACCGCAGGAAAAAAGCGAATTTCTTTAAAGATATCATGGAAAAAAATAAATTTGTCAAAGAATTGCAGAAAAAACGCAAATTACGTCAAAGAAACGAAGAAAAAAAACGAATTTCGTAAAAGCACAGCGGAAAAAGCGCGAATTTTGTCAAAAGATCACGAAAAAAAAAAAAACACGCAAGTTTCGTAAATGAATCGCGGAAAAAAGCTAATTTCGTTAAAGGATCGCGAAAGAAACACAAATTTCGTAAAAGGGCCGCGGAAGAACACGAATTTCGTCAAAAGACCACAGAAAAAAGGCGAATTTCGTCAAAGGATCGCGAAAAAAAAAGCTAATTTCATCAAAGAATCGCAGTAAAGAGCAAATTTCGAAACGAAAAGAAAAAAATGAATTTCGTAAAAGCATAGCGGAAAAAGCACGAATTTTGTCAAAGAATCGCGAAAAAAAATGCAAATTTCGTGAAAACGCCACGAAAAAAGCGTGAATTTCCTCAAAAGATCGCGAATAAATGCACATTTCATCAAAGGATAGGAGAAAAAAAGCGCATTTTGTCAAAGGATCGCGAAAAAAGCGCGAATTTTGCCTTTGAATCGCGTAAAAAACGCAAATTTCGTCAAAAAATCGCGGAAAAACGAGATTTTCGTCAAAGGGCCGCAATAAACTCATCGGTCTCTTTAATGATGATACCTATGAATTAACCTCTCCTTACAAAATGTGATTCAGTTGTTTCAGGAGCAATGTCCATTATTTCTGTGAACAGAGTGACTGGCATTTTGTGAGAAGAGGTCATAATATTAACCCTAGAACTACCGAAAATTTTACTCAAGTTTTATAAAAACATTCTACACCAGAATTTTTACTTAAAACTATTTAATTTGTTTATTTAACTTATTATTGTCTGATTTATAAATTTAGTTTGTTTTGAAGAAATTTCTGGTTTGAATAAATATTTTGAATGTACATGTCGGGTCCATTGGACCCTTCTGGTAGACAGAGGGTTAAGGATTGGGCTGTTTCTAAATGCATTAACAAAATAACTGATAAGAATTCACCCTTTTCTTATCGTGGATTTTTAGCTTTATTATTTTTTTAGCCAACATAATTATTCTGTAATTAATATTAATTAATTTTTAAATTAAATGGTAATTATTTTAAAACTACTTTTAAAATTCATACCGTCAAAGTAATATAACATGTTATTTTATTAAACATTAAATTCATTTGCAGAAAGTTTTTGACCCAATATTTATGTGCGCAGAAAGTTTTTGGTTTTATACAAGTATGCTAACAGGAATGAGCGACCTAAGCTCGGTCAAAATACGCTTTGTGTTTATCTCGATATATTATTCCCACTCAATCATTCTTGCTGTTTTAGATTCAATTAGCTTGACCATGAGCCATAGTGACCCAAAATGACCCACTAATCGATTTTTTTCGAACATGCGACCTAGCCCAGTGCTTTTCTCGAGATGGAACACGATGGAATATAAAATTTAGTGAAAATCGTTAGTCATTTTCTAGATAAAATTAGCTTGACCCATGTGAATTCAACAATGACCCACTAATCCAACTTTATCGACATGTGAGTTATTCCAGTGTTCTTCACGTACTGGGAAACGGTTTAACCCTTAAATGCCTGATTTTTCAAAAATCATTGTAATAATGTTTTTCGGGTTTCAATTTTTAAATAAATCAGGGGAAAAATACTTAAGGCAATACTGGTGTTTAATTGAAAAAATAATTTCCCTTGATAAAATTCTATAATATTAAACACACAAGAATTTTAGGAACTATAATAAGAAATAAATTTTACTTGTTCACTGCAGGTCAAAATAGGGTATTTCGCAAGCTCTCAAACAAAATAAAAAGAACAAGTAGCAACAATTGAAAAAATAAATCTATCTTTATTCTTAAACAGCACAAGTGTTGCCATTTACATGTTGAAAATCGATTTAATAATATTTTCATAATGTACTTTATTGGCAACATTAGGCATTATAGCTTAAATATTATTCTAATAGTATTTTTAGAGCCTAAATTGGGTATGTTGCCAAAAAACAACACCAGGCATTTAAGGGATGATAAAAAAAATTGTCAAAATCGTTTGAACCTTTTTGAGAAACAGTTAGCTTGATCCTCATTCATTATGACCCAAAATGACCCACTAATAGAATTTTCTTGAGCATGCGACCTAGCCCAATGGCTTTTTTGTGCCCAGAAACGGAACAATACAAAATTTTGTCAAAATCGTTTGTGCCGTTTTTTAGGTACTATTAACTTGATCCTGATCCATTAGGACCCAAAATGATCACTGACTGGGTTTTCTTGAGCATGCGACCTAGCCCAATGGTGTTATACCCGAAAACGGTATAATACAAAGTTTTGTCCAAATGTTTTGGGCCGTTTTTTAGATACAATTAACGTTATCCTGGCCCATTGTGACCCAATATGGCCCACTAATCGAATTTTCTTGAACATACGACGTGTGTGTGACCCAATGATCTTTTCGAGCTCGAAAACAATAGAGCGCAAAATTTAGTCAAAATCTTTGGAACCGTTTTCTAGATAAAATTACCTTGACCCACAGTTACTCAAAAAGGATCCATCCAATTTTCTCGAACATGTGACTTAGCCCAATGGTCTTTTCGTAATCCAAAATTGTAGAATATAGAGTTTAGTGAATATCGTTACAGCCGTTTTTAGATAAAATTAGCTTGACCTGCAGTGATCCAAAAATGACCCACTAATTAAAATACACACACACGCACACAAAAAAATGGAATATGTATATTTTTGAGAATTCTGATACCCAGTCTTTTTTAAGACCACAGTGACACACTCATTGAGAATTTTTACGAATTTTACTAAATATTTACTAAATTATTCGTAATCTACCTATAGAAAAATCAATTAAATTTAAAAAATCGAAAAACTCGACTGCGTGAAAAGCGAACTAATTAATTATTTCTCATCAATATGAAACTATTTTTTATATTACTTACAATTTTTTTTTTTTTATTTACTGTATTGATGACTTTTAAATTGTGTTTAATTGTTAGTTTAAGTTTAAGTTTAAGTTTTAAGCTATGAGGTATTCGCTACAGCTTTTTGCCGGCATGACCTCAAATGACCACAAAATGGCGTTATTTCCGTGGGACCACCTTCACTCACGAGGAAAAAAGGCAGAACCAATTGTTAGTTTCTATCTATAAACACTGTTTTGATGAGGCCTATAGATGTCTATGATGGTCAGGGTTGCAGTCAAGATAGAGATCCTACCTACACAACTTCCAGGTTGTATAATATTTAAACGGAGCTTCTGACTGTAAAACAGTGAATGAAACATCGTCTTCATTTTGAAAGACCTACCCAATGATATGCCACTCAATAGGGTGCGTAAAAATTTTTTTCGTCTCCACCGCCATTTTGTATTTTACGGCCGCCATTTTAAATTTATAAAAACAAAACCTAGCCCATAACCATCGGACGGTTAAGACGAATCGATAGAGACGTCATTCATTAAAATCCATCCAGCCGTTGGGATGTTTCGAGGTTATAAAGAAATCCACATACCCAGATACGCGTGAAACACACAACCCTTCTTTTCAGTCGGGTAAATATTACTCAAAAACGTTTCTTACTATTTTTTTCATTGAATATCGTTGATGAATTCTAAACGAGATAAAACTACACTACACTTCTTAATGATGTCCTTTATAAATAGCTGATTTTCTCAGATAAACACTAGGATTAGGATATGTTGTCAATCCGGTTCGATATCCAACATATTACCAGAAATGTGAAATGCAACAGGAGGACAAGTGAATTTAATCTATCTTCTATGATGTCAATTAATTTTTTACAAACGCCACCTGAAATATAACCAAAAATTAGGGTTGTTAGCATTTTTTTTTTTTTTTTTTTTTTTTTTTTTTTTTTAATCAATGAGGTACCACCTAAAATATTTAACATTGGGAAAACTTCAAATTTTAAAATCGAATTTATTCGGAACTCAGTTTTTAATCCTATCCTATTGTTGCACTGGGGCGGCGATATAACAGCTTAAAAACTACCCGGTCGAATGGTTTGAAATTTAATATATAGAATCGTTACAGAATTGTGTCGAGTCATTTAAAATTTTATCAAAATAGTGTCAAAACTTAAAAGGATATTAATAAAAGTTTTCTTCATTAACTCCTATCATACGTTATTCATTCAATGATATCCCATGATAGGTAATGATTCTAGGTTGCCATGGTGATGACGTCCTATTTAAGATGCAGACCTATTATTTCCGTATGACTGAATTTAATGTATAGAATCGTAATAAATTTTGTTTTCATGCGTTTTTGCATAAGAGTGCAACAGCCATTGCACCAAAACCTGAATATTTATAAAACTAATTATAGTACGCACGCACCTCATTTGCCACGTTTGACGCACAATTTCCGACTTGTTATGATTGTTCTACTAAAAAAATTAGTTAACTTATGAATTGAAATTTAAAATTATATTTAAATATGTATAGATGCTAATCAAATACTATGCTTCGTTTGTCTTATTATCTAATGTAGAGATTAAATGCGGCATGCTTCGTGGACTAGAAATTTGAATCCAATACAATTATCTATGGAGGAAATACACTTAGTAAAAATCTGGTCACTGGGCTTAATTTAATGCAAAAATAAAGAACAGAAATGCAGACAGTTAATCTAATTAAATGCCGTGTGAATAATGCTTATTGAAAAATGAAACAATAATAGCACAAAAGGATGCAAAATTAAGTCCGGATACAAGCCCTGTTGTGTAACATGTGTTTACCCATAGTAAAATGATTATGTGATATTACATGAGAGGGATGGCAATGCCTCCTTCTAGTGGCGAAATTTGGCGATTATCAATCCTAGCTCGAAAAGTAAAGAAATAAATAAAGTTAGAAAAGTGTCGAACGTTTTCAATTTAGTATGAATTTGGTATAAAATGATTTCTTACATGTAAAAATATTTTTAATAGAAGGTCTGAACGGGGATATTTCGTTGTCCGATCACAGGCTTAAATGTATCGCTAACCGTGTGCGGAAGTGTAGCATCAAATGACGGTCGCACATTTAGTAATAAGAATAACCCAGGTAAAAGAAGCACAGCCGGTAAAAAGGGGAAAAAATGTCACCAAAAAAAAAAACTAGCCATTGGATTGGGGATTATATCTCCTTTTAATTTATGTTTAAAAAAGTCAGTTTAGGGAATCGTCTTCATATAATGATTGTAATAAACTTTGAAATGTTCAATGCAGCCTGTACCTTGAGAAAAGGTAGCATCATTATTTATCAAACATACGGAGCTAAAATGCATGGAGCCCGATTACAAAAGATTCAGTCCCACTTTTCATCAATACTGAATTTGAATGATACTTCCGCTAAATTAATCAGCTATATATATATATTCAAGCTGGCTTCATTTATGGCGACTGATTTATGGTCGCCACATTGGGTGATATTTCGCCAAATATCGACTTGGGGAGAGTTTGACGGCAAAAACAATGGTTACAACAATTAAGTAAATTTGCGAAAAACCATGTTTTCTAGCGCTCATAAACGAAACCTGATTATGGAAAAATCAGACACCCTAGAACAGGGTTGGCGAACCCATGGCACGCGTACCAGAATTGGCAAGTAAGAAAATTTCTCTGGCACGCGAAAAAATAAATTTTATAATCATTATACAGATACCACATTCTTTTTACTTTCTTCTATCTTCAATAGAAGAAAGTATTGTAATCGAAATTTTTTTCGACTTCCGGTTTTCGACGGATTTACATGTTTTAGGGGTCAGAGATCCCAAAAAACATGTTTATAGAAAATGTCTGTCTGTCCGTGTGTCCGTCTGTCTGTCGCCATTGTACCATCAAAAAGTGTATGAAGTTATGCATAGAATTGAACCAAATTTTTATTTTAAGTTTTTGGCTATGGCAAGCAGATCCTCCCTGAATTTGGAAAAAATTCGCCGGTAGGGGGCGCTGTAATAGCGATTTTTGTGCGATTTTGAATATTGTACCATCCAAAAGTATATGAAGTTATGCATAGAATTGAACAAAATTTTTATTTTGAGTTTTTGGATATGGCAGGTAGGTCCTCCCTGTATTTGGAAAAAATTCGCCGGTAGGGGGCGCTGTAATAGCGATTTTTGTGCGATTTTGAATATTGTACCATTCAAAAGTGTATGAAGTTATGCATAGAATTCAACCAAATTTTCATTTTAAGTTTTGGGCTATGGCAAGCAGATCCTCCTTGAATTTGGAAAAAATTCGCCGGTAGGAGGCGCTGTAATAGCGATTTTTGCGCGATTTTGAATATTGTACCATCCAAAAGTACATGACGTTATGCATAGAATTGAACCAAATTTTTATTCTAAGTTTTTGGATATAACGGGTAGGTCCTCCCTGAATGTGGAAAAAATTCGCCGGTAGGGGGCGCTGTAACAGCGATTTTTGTGCCATTTTGAATATTGTACCATCCAAAAGTGTATGAAGTTATGCATAGAATTGAACCAAATTTTTATTTTAAGTTTTTGGCTATGGCAAGCAGATCCTCCCTGAATTTGGATAACATTCGCCGGCAGGGGGCGCTGTAACAGCGATTTTTGTGCGATTTTGAATATTGTACCATCCAAAAGTGTATGAAGTTATGCATAGAAATGAACCAAATTTTTATTTTAAGTGTATGGCTATGACAAGCAGGTCCTCCCTGAATTTGGAAAAAATTCGCCGCTAGGGGGCGCTGTAATATCGATTTTGCATATTGTACTATCGAAAAGTATATGAAGTTATGCATAGAATTGAACCAAATTTTTATTTTAAGTTCTTGGTTATGGCAAGCAGGTCCTTCCTTAATTTGGAAAAAATTCGCCGGTAGGGGGCGCTGTAATAGCGATTTTTGTGCCATTTTGAATATTGTACCATCTAAAAGTGTATGAAGTTATGCATAGAATTGAGCGAAATTTTTTGGGTTTCTTTTTGGTCATGGCATGAAGGTCCTCCCTGAATTTGGAAAACTTTCGCTGTAAGGGGGCGCTATAATTACGATGTCTGTACCATTTTCTTTATTGTACAATGGAAAAGTGTATAAAATTATGCATACAATTTGAACCAAATTTTTTGTGCATGTTTTTGGCTTTGGCCAACAGGTCCTCCTTGAATTTGGAAATATCGCGCGGTAAAGGGGCTCTGTGATAGCGATTTTTGTATACTTTTCTTGATTTTTCGTAGCTCTATTGTCCATCGGCGGCTCGTGCAAAGGGGGGAACTCACTTCCTGCTAAGCCGGCTATTCGCAAACATCTGATAACAACAGAATAAGGAAAAAACAAACATCATTTAAACAAATATCATGATATAGATTAACTCGTTTTTAGTTCATTTAATTGACTGAAGTAGAAATTTAAGATGAAAATCAAAGTTGGTATAGTAATGAACTAATAATATTGAAGTATTAATATGTGTAACTAGTTTTTGAAATATTAAGATGTATAAGATTGAAGAAAGTTTTGGGATTGGCACATCCAACTAGTTTTTTTCTATTATAATCAATAAAGTTTTGTTCCACAGACTGACTATCACGAAAAATGCAACTATGTTTGCATGATTAACACATCAAAAGAATTTTTTTTTCCTGTTATGTTATGCAGGGTTTTTAACACGTATTTAGCCTTTCTATATGAATTTATGAAGTTGCATTTTTCAGACTAATTTTGTTCGATAGTCACTGCAATAAGATGGAAAATGGATCCAGTTTCTATGCATATTTATAAAACTATCAAAATATGAATCAGTTATAAAGAAATCTCCATCGAACGTAAGCAAAAATCTCATCATAAGTTTTCTCATTAATACATTCTTTAATGCAACTTGGATAATTATAACCAGATGTGGCATTAATAATAAACTCACAATTTACTAAAATAAAAATTTTTATCTACATTTCCTTGTTACAGTACGTATAAATCATATTTACGAATTAAAATTTCGTTAGTTTAATAGCTTATTCCAAAATACAGATAAATCGCATTTTAATTTTTAATATTTTTTAATTATTAAGATGAGCGAAGCGAATCCTCTACTAGGCTACCCAAATTACATTTTGTCGTACACTCTAGAAAAAAACTATTGAGTGACATGAAATTAAACATAAACATAAATTATGATCTGTAGATATGCACAATATTATTATTATTATTATTATTATTATTATTTTATTACAGAATAACCTTAAAAAATTATTATTTTAATGAATTTATTTTACACGTTTTTCCATTACGGACGCATTTTCGCAAATAAAAAATGAAACACGTATATTTTGAGAAGAAAAAAAAAATCATGGAGTTAGTAATTATAGATAGAATCATGATTAATTAAATAAATAAAATATGTTTTCATTATTCCGCAAAGTATCTCAAAAACTGTTTTTAAATTTAATTAAGGAAAGAAATATTTTTGGACTTGATAGAAATAAAATATGATCTGTAGATTCCGACAATATTATTTTCTTATCGAATGATTTAACAAAAAACATTTTTTTATTATTTTGTTGAATATATTTTTCCATTATACGGATTTATTTTTGTAAACGATAATGAAACGTGCGTATTTCTTGCAGTAAATAAAAATCATTGAGTCAGTAGAAATAAATAAAGTCATGAATGATTGAGCACGTGAAATATTATCGTTGCATAAAAATTTCTCTCTCTCTCTCTCTTTTTTTTTTTTTTTTTTTTTTTTTTTAATTATTATTATTTAAATAAGGAAAAGAAGCTATATATCCGCATTTTGCGAAGACGAAATATTTTAAATATTGAAAATAACTGCAGAATTTATACTTCAAACCGTAAAAGAACATTAAACTTTCTTATATTAAAAATGTATGTTATTTGAGAGGATAATATACATTTTAATAGAATACTTTATTAAGATTGGTTGGAAATGGCGCATATTTTCGTGCTCATTCCTTTTAATCATATAATAGTTACACGATTTCTTTTATGAAAATTTTAAAATACCCTTTTTATGAAAATTATAGCATATTTTTAATGAATTAAAATTTGTGAAAATTCAATTATTTAACTTCAATTATAAAAGTTTTTTTCAATGTTAAGAATTCAAATACACAATTTATTCTTATTATGTGAAATTATTTACGCAGAGGGTACTTACACATATTAAAAGAATTACGTTGTGATTTTTTTTGTAAAGTGACAACAAAAGAATTGTAAACAAAATTAATTGTTAAATTCGTTATATAAAGTGTTGTTCGATTTCGAAGGTTGAATAATAAAAATAATATAATAAGTTAACAATTCTTAGTATCAACGAGAGCTGATTCCAAAGCTCTCTTCGAATATATTATTCTAAGATTGCTATCGAAGATTATTTGATGTGAATTACAAAGATTGGAAACAAACCTATTTCAAACCATTTGAGAAAACACCAGAGGCTAATGGAAAATGTAAAAAGTTTTCCAAGAAACTTTATGATATATTGTGTTAATTTCAGCGTAGAGATAATTTAGAGGAATCAATACCGGGTGTCCTAAAAATAATTGATGAATTTAAAAATTCAATAACTTGCAAACGATGTCAGATATTAAAAAAATTCTTGCAGGAGGGTTACGTATGATGTCATGATATTTTTTACAGTGATTCTTGATTTTAGTTTGAATTTCAAACAATAGATGGCGCTGAGAACAATAGGCGCTCAGTCTAGACTCGATTTTTGGTACTTCGGGATCCATTCAATACATTTTAATCTCCTTTTTTCGCATGGAAGAAGGGAGAGGCCGAAAAATCGAGCCTGGATTTAGCGGTTGTCGCTTGAAGTGCCATCTATCGATGCTATTTGTAACTAAAACTGAGAATCGCAGCATAAAAACTCCTGACATCTTACATAACACTCCTGCCAGAATTATTTCAATATCTGTCACCGTTTGTAAGTTATTGAATTTTAAAATCCATCAGTCATTTTTGGGACACCTGGTAGTTGTAATTAGTTTATGAGTGTGTGTTTTATCATCTTCACAGTTTTTTAGAGTAACGGTTAATAATAGTACTTTTATAATTCCCTTGCTTCTCGTATTAACCGGATTTGACTGTATATACATATAAATTACCATTTGAATGGGTAGTTTTAGGGGTCATGATCGGTGAAAATCTAAAGAAATTTTCCGGGCGGCTGCAATAAATTAGCTTCGTACTTTTTGTAATGGAAGCTACCTAAAAGTAATCTCTTGAAAACTTCCTTCTTCCGATCTTACACAACAGTTCATTTGCCATTTCTCGATCATGGTGTGTTCCTTAAACCAATGAGGTGAAATCGAACTGACAAAGAAGGTCTCCTTACCGGGCATACTCAGAATATTTTGAAATAATTACTACTTATGTATGTAATAAAGGATCAGTCAAATTTAGCGGCGGAATGACAGTAGAAAGTCTGTAAAAAAATAAAATACTTTCGAGTATTTGGCGCGAAAAGACGAAAGCGTCACGCGATTTGGCGAGCGGCACTTTTCCTCGCCAAAAGCAAACGATTTTAATGCACTGAAAATTGCCTGTTAATTGATTTTTAGAATGCGTGTAATTTAATGAATTTAAACTTAAAGAATGAAAGAGTTTAATAAATACATTTTTTCGTATTACATATTTATGTTGCTTGTTATTTAATTTTATTACTTTAAAAAAATATATAAAATCATATATAAAAAGTATTTTCCTATATTTAAGCGTATTCCAAAATAAAGGCAAGGTGAAGAATGCTGCGATTATTGATCTCAAGTCGTTGTTTCCATAGCAACAAAATTGAAACGACAGTTCTCAATTGGACTTAATTTTGAGATTGAAACAATTGAATTAATTTACATTTTGTTATAATTCATAAAATTTGATAGTTAGCTTTCATTATAAATATATATATATATATGACAAAAGTATAGTTAAATCAAACTAAAACTGACAAAACTAAAGTTATTTACAATAAATTTATTTAAACAAGTTCAATATGAAACAATTTTATCTTCAAGAGTATTTAGCATAAAAAAGTATTTTTTGGAATTTTATGCCATCGCCAACCGGTGATAAATCGCCAACTATCGAAATTTTTCTTATTTTTTTAGGGACGCTCTATCGAGTTTCCGCTGACATTTTTTTTATAAACATATCTATCCTCATGAGTAGAACATTCTATCATTTTTTTAGATTTTTCGGAGTATACCCGTATGGAGACCTTCCTTGTGAGAGATAGTGTGACAAACTTGTACTTAATATATAAACACTTTTCTAAAAGCAATCGAGTTTGATTGAGTACGAAATGGCACATGACATCGTATGTTAAAACACCCTTTAAACCTTTCCGGCACAGAAATACTTTGTTCGTAAAATGATGAAATGATTGACTGCGACACAGGAATTTACAAACGACTTTTTTAGAAATTAAAAAGCAAAATTTTATTAAAATATTGTTGGTGCCGTTTGTAAGGTTGGAACTAAAATTAGGTGGTCCCGATGTGGGACCACTGCGTCGGAAAGGATAATCCATCCAGGAATACAGTCTCGGGATTCGGGATCTTGGCTGATTTATAGTTCTAAAAATCCGAAATTACAATTACAACATGCCAAATCCGAGGACTTTCAGAATTGATAAAACATCGATAATATGCTAAATTCGACCAATTTACTTTCACAAAAGTGAAAAAAATTAAATGTACCAAGTGACAAATTTTACGTCAAACGTGGCAAATGAGTTGCGTTCGTACTATAACTAGCATTATAAATATTCGGGTCTTGGTGCAATAGTTGTTTTTGCTCTCTTATGCAAAAATGCATGAATGCAAAATTTATTACGATATATTAAATTCAGCAATACGGGAATAATAGGACTCCATCTTAAATAGGACGTCATCACCACGGCAACCTAGAAGTGTCATTATTATTACCTATCATGAAATATCATTGAATTAATTGCGTATGATAGGAATTAATAGAATGAAGAAAACTTACATTAATATCTTTTTAAGTTTTGATTCGATTTTCAAAAAAAAATTGAAATGACTCGACAAAATTCTGCAACGATTATGTATATTAAATTTCAAACCATTCGGTGGGGTAGTTTTTGCGTTGTTATATACGGGCAGACGGACAGAGGGATCAGACGACGACTATATAGGTCAGGGCATGAAATTTCAGTTCAAAAGGTGCTCGCCAGACTAAAACTATTGCTCGCCATTATTTTACATTCATTCAGACAGCAATTTCAGTCACCACACTTGCCCAGAAAATGAACTATTTGTGACAAACTGAATTTAAATTGATCGTTGTTAGAAGGAAGTCTCTTAAATCAGGAATATTTTACATTCATGAGAAATATGAACAATTTTAAAGTGTTAACAGATGTAGTATGAAGAACTTTCTGGTGACCGAAATCATAAAATAATGCAGAAATTGAAAAATCGAAACATATTTACTGCAAAAGAAAAAAATAGTAATATTAACTCACAATAAGGTTGCCATAAGGTTTCAATGGTTACAGAAATTGCCACCTACCACTAAAAAGCAGGGCTGTGAAGTCGGTGGAAACATGGACGACTCCGACTCCGTCTCCGGGAATTTTAACAGATCCGACTCCAACTCTTTCGCTTAAAATGGGCCTGACTCAGACTCCGACAACGCAGCCCTTCTAAAAAGTCATGAAAGAAAAAGTTCCTGTACTTTTAGAACTTCATGTTTGTGTAGCGTTGTCTTTCTGCACTGAAATACCACTTGTCAATCGCAGCTGTAGGGTCAAAATCTGTCAGGATGGATCCATTAATAGAAATTCTTAGTAAATCATCCAGAGCGTCAGTCTTCAGAGAGTTTCTGTATGCAGTCTTGAGTCTGTTGTGACAGCTGAAGCCTCTCGCACGAAGCTATGCTCACTTGTAGAACAGCACAAATTGTTTGAATCTGGAGCGAATTGGGGAATCTTGCTGAGTACTTTTCACTGTAAAACTTCTCCAGCATATCTTTCAGTGTTGAATAAACTTGAATTCTGCCCACTCTTCCAATACAATATCCACTTTTTCATTAAAGAGACTTGGTTTCAAATGCAGCTTTTTTATTTCTTCTAACCCAAATTCAAGAATTTTTTTTCTAACCCAAATTCAAGATTTTTTTTTTCTTTAGGAGGCCTATCCAAAGTGTCAAAAACATGCAGACATGTTAACACATCTGTTGATGTACTTTGCAGCCTTTCTGTGATGTATATGTTTAATTAACCTCCCTCTTAAAGTCTGAAACTCTCGCTCCCCATTTTTAGGTGCGTTCGTAATTATATAAATACGAAGCACCTATAGTCGTCGTTCAGTCCGTCCGTCCGTCCGTCCGTCTGTGCGTCCGTATGTCTGTCTGTCTGTCCGCATATAACAGAGCAAAAACTACCCAACCGAATGGTCTGAAATTTTTAATGTATGATTGTTGCAAAATTTTGTCAGCCATTTCAAATTTTATGAAAATCGGATGCATAGTTTAATTACAGGGACAGTCAAAAGTTTTTCTTTACATTACGGCCAATGGGAAAAAATATTGCAAATGCATTTTAATGATGTTATAGACTATGCACTTATGAAATTAAAAAATATATATATTGAGTACAATATGGGGTACAAAAAATAATTATAAAACTAGTTATAGTACGAACGCACCTCATTTGCCACGTTTGACGAGCAATTTCCGACTTGTTAATATTTGCCAGCTGTACAACCTTGATTATCCCTGAGATGGATAGTTGGTCCAAAAACTCCTGTTCGTTTGGTGCAACACTAGATTCGAGATCTGTCAGAACTGAGATGTAATGTTCAATTTTTATTTCCAGATGAAATGAAAAGTTCCTTGTTTCTTAATGCCGCACTTAAAGGGTTCAATTTCCTCTAGCCATCCAAGAGGAAGTACAGAGCTTAAAAAAATTTATAATCCTTCAATCTTTTCAACAAACCCTTAGCTTTAACACTATCCTTGTCTCTTCCAAGAGCTTTCACAGCACTTTCTTTGATGAATAATCATCTAATAATGTGAATATCACCCTGTTTAAGAATTTTTTCTCCTAGAATTTCTCCTGTTTCTTTTAGCATATGAGGTCTTTTAGCCGAGACATGGGAAAATTTAAAAATACTCCGAACCACCGAAACAAACGTTTTCAGATATTCAACTTCCCCCTCATGCATCCAAAACAGCCAACTACAAATGGTGTGCAAGGCTGTGAATGTTTATCAATTTAGCACAAATAGATTTCTTTTTCATAGCCAGCCCTGATTTGTACCCAACCATATTTGGAGCACCATCAGTACCCAAGCCTACAATATAACACCTGTTTCTATATTCATTTGAACCTATATTCTTATTTATAAAATCAGTTATGGCTGTGAAAATAACTGGATGAAGTACAGTTTGGCAGCTCTATTGCTCCTAATATGTCCTCTTCGATATGATTATCTTTTGCATTCACGTATCGAACATACACATTTACATGTTCAACATCTGATCTATCTGTGGTACCATCAACCAGATGATATACGTACGCTTTTTTAATTTTTCCACTAAATATAACTTCATAGTTTCAGCAATAAAATGGATAAAATGCCTGCATTGTTTTTCATTGCCATACTTTGTTAAAATATCTGCATTTCTCACAAAAGAAGATCCGCATGTCGCTGGATTGAGGTATGATATTCAGAGCGTACATAGTTTGATGTAAAACACAACATTTTAAAAGACAAAACTTACTCATCATATTTAAATATTTACTCGCCATTGGGGAGCTGGCGAGTGGAAATTTCGTGCCCTGATATAGGTGCTACATATTTATATAATTACGAACGCACCTAAAAATGACTCCACTCATTTCCTCCTTATTATAAGAAATTTAAAACGATTAATATATTTTTCTATGTACCTTGTTTTCGTTGTGAATTTTAATTCCAAAGTACCTTCTGAAAAATTTCATTTTGTAGAATTAACAGTCACCTTCAGTAGGTGATGATTTATATATAAATTCTGGTTTCATAAAAGTAATTTTCGATGAAATAAAAACAGAATACATCGTGTTAAATTAGTTCTTTTTTATTCTCTTAATGCATTAGGTTGTCGATATATTTATTTTGCAAACACGTTCTTGTTAATTTTTAAACTTTAGAATTTTTGAATTTGTTTTATGTGGTTCAAGTTACATTATATAGAAATTCTTTCGAAGACATTTTTAATTTTTTTAAATCTTTAAAATTATTTCATATCTAAATTAAGTGACATTTTCATACATTTTTGTGTCCAAATTTCTCTTCATAACTTAAGGGGTCTCAGGGCTCTTAAAATTAAAAAAAAAAAAAAAACAAGTGGGTAAGTGTGATCACAGATCGCACAGAGGGTTTTGTTTAATATTTCTTTCAAAACACTTTATCCTTTTGAAAAATCTGTTAGTTCCACATTTCGCAACCAGGGGCGCACTCTATTCTAAACAAACCTTTATCCGAATGAAACTCCGTTTTACATACTATCCGTAGATATATTAGTCGAGGGGATTGGGCCCATAGCACCCGAGATAAGTGGGCGCGCCTGGCGGTAAAAAGTGGAACTAAAATATGTAAGGCTATGGTGCATAATATGAAAGAATGGTCAAAGGGGTGTCGGCAAAAGTTGGAAAGGTGCTCCCCGGTGAAAAGGGCAGAGGTTAGAAAAATTGCTTAAAATACACAAGTTAGAGCCCGGAGTAGTAAATAATATAAGACTTTTTGAAAAGTTTATGATTTGTCGTGCGGTCTGGGGTATTCAGCTATACGTATGCAAAAATTCATGTCTCCAACTTAATTAGGGACTCTCTTAGAAAGAATTGCTTAAAATACATATGTGGTAGCTCAAAGGGTTAAACGTAAGACTTTTTCAAGATTTTATGATTTGTCGCCTAGCCTCAGGTGTTCTGCTATAAGTATGCAAAATTTCAAATCTCCAATTTAATAAAGGGATCAGTTAGAAAGAATTGCTTAAAATATGCATGCGGGAGCCCAAAGGGTTAAATGTACGACTTTTTCAAAATTTTATGATTTGTCGCATGATGGTGTTCAGCTATAAGTATGCAAAATTTCACGCCTCCAACCTAATTAGGGGCTCACTTAGAAAGAATTGTTTAAAACACACATGTGGGAACCCAAATGGTTAAATGTACGACTTTTTCAAAATTTTATGGTTTGTCATTTGATGTGAAGTGTTCAGCTATAAGTATGCAAAATTTCACGTCTCCAACCTAATTAGGGGCTCACTTAGAAATAATTGTTTAAAATACACATGTGGAAGATAAAGGGTTAAATGTACGACTTTTTCAAAATTGTATGGTTTGTAGTTTGATGTGAGGTGTTCAACTATAAGTGTGCAAAATTTTACGCTTCCAATCTAAATAGGGGCTCACTTTGAAAGAATTGTTTAAAATACACATGGGGGAGCCCAAAGGGTTAAATGTAAAACTTTTTGAAAATTTTATCATTTGTCGTTTGATGTGAGGTGTTCAGCTATAAGTATGCAAAATTTCACTCCTCCAACCTAATTAGGGGCTCACTTAGAAAGCATTGTTTAAAATACACATGTGGGAGCCCAAAGGGTTAAATGTACGACTTTTTGAAATTTTTATAGTTTGTCGTTTGATCTGAGATGTCCAGCTATAAGTATGCAAAATTTCAAGTCTCCAACCTATATAGTTTCTGAGAACGGGCTCTGTGATAGACAGACAGACAGAGGAGCGAGACGAATAGGGTTTCGTCAGATGAACGAAACCCTAAAAAATGAAACGAAAGACCACTTTCAACATTTAATATCTTAAAATGTATATGATTTTAAAACACAATTTTTATTGAGATGAAAGATATAAGTATGTTCTTTCATTTTGATGTATTAAAAAAATTGCAAGATGCAGAATTAGCATTCATAGGGGGCTCCAAACTGTCAGATATTTCACGAGCAGAAAATTGGTATAACAGCTTACGTGCAGTATTACAAAACCTCTTTTGCAACCAGAATGAAAATTTTGGTACCTACTTATACTTCAGATTGTAGTAATTACCTTGAACCTAAATTAATTTGTATAAAGCATCTTTATATTTTTAATACAAAGTTGTATTTAACTGATACAAAATTTTGAAAATTTCAACAGTACAATCACCTAAAAAATATTTTTTTTTTTTTTTTGAAGAATAAAAAGGAAATTTTAGGTTCAGTTTATGCAGACTAACATGAAACATATATTTTGAAAATTTCATGAAAAAACATTCAGAAGTTTTTGAGATATCCTGCGCGTTATGCCTAAAGACGTCATTTAAAGAAAAGTGACTTTAAAGTTTCGAAAACGCCGCGCCACTTCAGATATTGAGCAGGTATAATTCTAAAAGCCATAACTTATGTTCTAATGGGAATTTCAAGTAAACAATTATATCAAAATGTTCAGAAAAAATAGAAGTTTAACATCTAAAAAAAAAAAAAAAAAAAAAAAAAAAAAAAAAAAAAAAAAAAAATTAGAAAATCTTGAAGCTTTGAGAGTCCTGAGACCCTTTAATTTGACTTTTGTTTCTTTAAAACCACATTTTACTACCAAGCATAAATTAAAATTGTTACAAATTAGATGCGACTTAGAATGAAAAAAATGCCTGTTATTTTATAATGCAATTTTTATTTATTTATTGGAATGCAGACTTTTAATGAATATAATAATTGTATTTTGCTCAAATATCTGCCATAGAGTGGTGCTATTTTCTGTTAAATCATTGATGTAAATCTTTTTTAAATTCCGAATTTAAATTAATTTCCTTTTTTTCCTCCCAAAATCGAAGCGTCTCATGTAGTAAAGCACAAGCAACGCACCGAGGAGCCCTTTTTTAAGTGGTATATAATTTAATTTTAAAAGGTAAATTAATTTTAAGAGGTAAATTTATCTATTTCAAGATGTGAACACGAGCAATATTGCTTTTTAATACTATCCTAGTTTTTTACTCACAAACCTAAGTTCTCAATATACGAGGGTTGGAACTTTAATAGTGGCAACACTGCTGTAAAAACACTACGCAACAAAACCAAAGACTGTCGCGTATACCACACGTGAGCTACATACCTACCTTACCTCTCAGCAAAAAGACTCGTCCTTTCTACGTCACGCGCATGCGGAGTGACGCGAAGAACTGATCCTTGTATTAGCTTGCGGTCTAAAGTAAGTGTTGTCAGGATGTTTTCAAAACAAGAACAACGAAGTTGGATAAAAATTGAATGTGCCAGATGTCGTACATCACGACAATCTCATCTAGGGCTTCAAGAGGCTTGCGGGGAATCTGCATTGCCTTACAGAACTGTAGCAGGATGGGTAAAACGCTGCAATGAAGGACACCAAAATGTGGCAGGCATGCATCGGCCAGGTAGTCCTAGTGTCAGCGAAGCAGAAGTGCATGCTGTTGCCGCACTAATGGACAGTGATCGACGCCAAACGATTCATGAGCTGGTCCGAGAGACAGGATTTGCGCATACGACTGTGCTGCACATTCTGAAGGAACGCCTGGGCATGAGAAAAATTGCTTCACGATGGATTCCACATCAATTGACGGAAATGCAGAAATGGCTACGATATGATGCTGCTCGAACCCACCTGGAGCGCTATGAGCGCGAAGGAGAGGCTTTTTTACGCCGTATCATTACGTATCATTACGCTGGATGAGGCTTGGGGCAGATCGTACCAGCCAAAACTGAAACGCCAATCAAACGAATGGCGTCATTACGGGTCACCACGAAGTTCGAAATTTCGTCAGAACCGCAGCAATGTGAAAGTTATGGTGATTCTCGTGTACGACTGTGATGGTGTCATCCCAACGCATACCGTTCCCCCACAGCAGACCGCAGTATTACTGTTCATTTTTGGAGCACCATCTCAGACCAGCTTTGAGAAAAAAACGACGATACTTTCTGCAGAACGCCCCTATCATTTTGCATGACAATGCTCGGCCGCATGCAGCGCAAGCTGTGACTGATTTGTTAGATCGATGGGGCTGGGTAGTGCTTTACCATCCACCATACTCCCCAGATCTAAGTCCTTGTGACTTTGACATAATTCCTAAGATGAAGGAACCACTTCGTGGCATTCGCTTCCAAACTGTTCCAGAGATCCTTGCGGCAATAGACTGATTCATTCGAACTATCAACAGAACAGGCGCTGCTACAGGTATTCTGCGACTTCCACATCGTTGGAAACGGGTTATACACAATGCTAGTGACTATATTGAAGGACTGTAAAACATAGTGACATGATTCACTTTTGTATTCCATGTAAATAAATAGTTGCCACTATTGAAGTTCCAACCCTCGTATTAGAACCCTCGTATTCGTTGTTAGAAAGTCCCATTTCTGCAGTAAATCCTGAAACACTTAATTTTACTTATTTATTTTCTGTTTAAAAGTAAAACATAAAGAACAATGATATATTTGAAAGAAGGCTTTGATACTGAAGATCTGTACCCGCTCAACATACCGCCGACGACATTTCAAATGACATGTGAATTATGTGAGTCATCTAATTTACAGATACATGAAAATGTTACTACGAATTCATGCATATTTAGTAAATATTTATCAATATATTTACAGGATGAATGTTTTCTCTCACTAACTCACAGAAATCATAAAAAAACACAGACTGGTTTTTAAGTATGCATTCCATCGTGAATTTGTATTCATTAAGGTTCTGCTAATGATCACCCGCAGCGCTCTGAAACGAAGGCAACTGAGGTAAAAGATGACCCTGTATTGCGGAAGACTGTGCATATAGATACATTGCAAACTGCTGGATATTAATTAATTAACCGAAAATCGTATCGAAAATTCTTTTAAATCTACAATAATTAGGTACAGGCTCATTTTCGGATATTTTTAATGACTAAATTGATGAGGTTGCGCAGTATGAGATAACATTTTTAAGTAATTAAAATATATATGTACATGGTGTCCCCTTTTACCGTTATCCAATAACTAATTCCTCAGATGTGAGCTTTAGAGGTATGCATTGCAAAAATGTTTCTACTGTAGCGTTTCATCCTATCAAAAAAGTAAAAATTGCGCGCATATTTCCGTTTTTAGTGTCATAAAACGTTGAAAATTCACAAAATTCAAATTAGGATGCTGCATTGTGTCGGGCAGATCGATTTCCGCCGGTTAATTTTAATTATTTTTGTTGCGGGTCGCTCTCGGGTTGGATTTTGGAGCTGGAGAATTTTTGGGTTAGGTTCCGGTTGAACCAATTTTTCAAAAGAAAGTCCTGAATTTTTTTCAAATGAAAAACTATATAGTTGAATATTATTGTGTGTATTTATGTTCATTTGTACACAAAAAAGATAAAATTGATATTAGAGATAAAATTATAGACTACTTTTTCATAATTTTATTAAAATATAGTTTAATATTCGGTGCGACCGGAGAACACTCTACTTCATTGGCGCGATTTCAAAAATCGCCAAATTGGCGCTTGTTTGCGTACTATCTTTCGGAGCTGCAACATCGGGAGACAGCACACAAAATTATTATTTGTTTTCTCTTCTCGTATATTTTGAAACTTGAAAGGTTAAAATAAATATTCGATCGGTTATTTTTACCTGCATTTTTGAGTGAAAATAAACAAATACTTAAAATTTCAAATTATTTCGAAATGCACTATTTAAAGGAATACATTTTATCAAAAATACCAAAAAACAATTAAAATTGTTTCGAAATACCTTTTTTAAAGGAATACATTTTATCAAAAATACCAAAAAACAAAATTTTCACTTACCCAAATTATTAAAAAAAGAACGTTTGTTAACAGTAATGGGAGCAAAACAATATTTTTTTAATCAGAGGGGCCTTTTTTTTTAATCAGGGGGTTCCACCCATGAATCCCCGTTTTTTTTTATTCATAATTTTACCTTATACTCTAGGATGTCATTCAAAAGCATCACTCAATCTATCATTTTTAGTCATTCATATCGTGAAACAATCAGCCTCTCTTTCATACATAATTCCATCAAAGCTCAAAAATACAGGTAAAAATAAAAGAAAAATAACCGATCTAATATTTATTCTTACCTTTCAAGCATTCGTACTTGTTTCAAAATATACGAGATTAGAAAACGAATAATAAAAATCACTCGACTGCAACAGATAGAACTGGTAAAATACAACCACAACCCAGCAATCCTGCTGGGCCGGCAGTAACGTATTTCTAAAAAATGCACAGTCCATGATTCTTCTCTTTTGTCCAATAAGAAAGCATTTTACAAAAAAAATATGCGTCCAATTAGAAAGCATTTTACAAAAAAATATGCGTCCAATTAGAAAGCAGTTTACAAAACAAGGAGTTTAAACCATCAACAGCTCTCTCAAGAGAAATCTTAGGGTTACCATAAGAAAATACCTAGGTTGCCACATTGGGGCATTTATCGCTCGCCTGGGCAGAAGTAGGGTGTTCTACGAATCACTCTAATATTCTTTCACTTCGGGTTCGAATCTGGGTTGAATATTTCTGGTTCGGCGCGATTCCGGGATGACTTGTGTCGGGTTTCAGCTGGCCGAAAATTTTTTTCCCCGGTTCGGGTAGCGTTTCGTATTGGCATTAAGCAGAATTTTCGGGTTCTAGTTGGGTACAACCTGACCCGCGCAGGACTCGACTGAATTCAACGTAACAAAACTGGATACATTTTGGCCATAGAAGAACGGATTTTTTACTGTTCCATTTGTTAGAGCACTTGAGAACGTTTTCTAAATAACTTTTAGGACCCAGACACCGTATTAAAATTTAAATTTCGCAACTTAAAAAGAAACAACTATTTTGATGTAAATGACTTTTGATATGATGAAGAAAACATTGAAACATCTTTACAATTGCATAACCCTGTCTTTAAAACTAGCGATTTAGGTGTATTGATATTGTTTATGACAGCCAATTATCTACACGAGGGATATATAGGTCCGAAGAGGCGGGTGCCCTCCGTGGAGGGGGGGGGGGGTCTTTCGAAACTAACGATTTAGGAATTACCTATTTGTCAACGATAAGAATGGAAATACTGCATACCATTGTAATATACACTATATGGCCAAAGGTGACCGATCCCTCGCGATTTTAAACGTTTTTTTAAATAGCTAAAAAAATACATGAGGAATTAACCTGAAACTGCAGGTGTGTAAACAATGTAGTATAGGTAATATATTTCTGTGAAGATTTTTTCCCGAAACCCCATAGGGGACCGTCAACAAATTGAAAAAGAACGAATATCTTTTGGATAACACTGTAAAAACTAATGTACCAAAAGCGTTCAAACTCGAGATTATTAATAAGTGGCTTTTTGTAATATACTGTGTTCATTGTTATGAGGATGTCATGCATACTCGTGGAGAAATTAAGGTTTTTATGAACACAGTCCCAAATTTCGCCAAGTTTTTTGCTTATAATTTGCAGAGTTCCTAATACAAAAAAAAAAGGGGGGGGGGGTGCTCTTTTCAGAAAATATGATAAACAACATTGTACACAATACTCTGCAATCAGAATTTAAAAAATAATAAAAATTGGATGAAAAATGAGCCCGTTTACTAAAAAAATATTTCACTGAGCATGCGCGAATGCTATCAACATGTAATATGCATAATGTATTATCTAAGTATATAGATCAACTTTTGTTAAAGTCTCAAAATCATAGCTTGAAAATTCTGAAAATTATAGTTGATAGAATAAGCTCGAAATCTTTTGTTCCCAAAAAGAAGCAAAAAAATGAAGGGTTGTATCAAATATCTGTTGATTAGTACCAATATAGCGTACACAATATTGCACGTATTACTATATTTGGATACAACCCCTCGGAGACCGCTGACCAGGCTCCTACCTACCGGGGTTAACCCAGCTGAACGGGTATGTAATTGCCCGGAAAGTGAGGCGATGCACTGTGGTACATACGCCAGATCGCCGCAGGCGGCGGGCCACACCAGCAAGCATCAGGGGGGAAACAACCCCTCATCTTTTTGATTCCTTTTGGGAACAACGGATTTCGAGCTTATTCTGTCGACGACAGTTATCAGAATTTTAAAGCTATGATTTTGTGACTTTCACAAAAGTTGCTCTATATACTTAACTAATACACTATGCACATTATATTTTGATTGCATTCGCGCATGCGCAGTGAAACATTGTTTAGTAAACCTGCACATTTTTCATCCAATTTTTGATTTTTTAAATTCTGATTGCAGGGTATTGTGTACAATGTTGTTTATCATATTTTCTGAAAAGAACCTTTTTTTTTTTGTATTGGGAACTCTGCAAATTATAAGCAAAAAACTTGGCGAAATTTGAGGCTGTTTTTTATAAAAACCTTAATTTCTCTACGAATATACAGGCTATCCTCATAAAAATGAACACAGTATATTACAATAAGCCACTTATCAATAATCTCGAGTTTGAACGCTTTTGCTATATTAGCTTTTACAGGGTTATCCAAAAGATATTCGTTCTTTTTCAATTTGTTGACGGTCTCCTATGGGTTTTCGGGAAAAAATCTTCGCGGAAATATATGACCTATACTATAATGTTTACACACCTGCAGTTTCAGGTTAATTCCTCATGTATTTTTCTAGATATTTAACAAAACGTCTAAAATCGCAAGGGACCGGTCACCTTTGGCCAAGCAACAATTAGCTGAAATGTTTTTTTTTTTGTTTTGTTTTTTTGTTTTTTTTTAATAAAAATTATTTGTTTGCATTTTTCACTAGCGTTATTTTTCTGCACGAATTTTTAAGATTTTCTTTACAAGTTCCTTTGTTTCTTTGTACCTTTTTTTTCTTAATAAAAAAAAAGAAAAAAAATGCAATTTAACAAATTATAAACGACCACTTGGAAAATGATTTTTTCAAAGACTAAAATTTAAGACATAAAAAATCGCACGGAGTTGATCCTACATTACGTACGCCATGGATTACATTTTTCGGTTACTGTCAATTTTTAAACTTCTACGGAGCTGGTCATACATTACGTACGCCATGGATTAAATATTAATATTCCTGGACCCATTTTAAATAAAACTTCATTCTTAAACTTCTAAACAGCCCACAATATTACTTTTTACACCGTCGTATACAGAAAAAAAATTTACTTTTAAATGCAATTTGTTTGAAAGCTGTATCTCAATTTGTTTCTGAGTTATTAATTTTTTTTCTTTTTGTAGTTTTTATTACTTTTTTGTCATAGTGGCAACAGAAGTATCCATCTCTGTTTAAAGTAAAGGGAAAATACAGATTACTGTATAGACCCATCAAAAAACGAATAAAATGCGGATTCAACCAATAAAACGCTTCAGATATGTTTTTGATTTCCTACCCTGACAGAGAACAATAACCATTTTTCCAAATGGTTAAAAATAATAATTTTATTTTTGGGCTGTGTAGAAAAGATGTAGGGCTTCAGATAACTGAAAGTTCAATTAAAATTGAAACCCGCGCTCTACTGCAGTCACAACAAGAAAAATTTCCATAAAAGGTTTTTCTTCTTTTGAAAGAGAACGGTAAATATGAATAATGCTACATAAAGTAAAATAGTTAATATTTACAAAACTCGCAACAATGCAATACCAGAGACAACTTATGAGGTAATGCTAAACGTAACGTTTTATCTTATAAATTCAGTTTCATTCATGAAACACGAAGTCAAGTTTAGCAAAACAATACAACAATCGAAGATCGGGATCGCCATCTGATATTTCAATCCTGTGGCATTCCGTAATAGCAATTCGAAACCTCTATTTGACATAAGCAAACTTTTTTAAGAGCTAATTTTAACGTGACTGACGTGTATCGCATGAATCAGAGGTTAGTCATCTGAGGTATCGCATTACTTTCTCCAGCCAGTTTATACAAGGCAAGAATATACGGAGATAAACATATCAGTTCTACGATTTTAAAAGTACACAACGCAGCCTCAAAACCTTATGGGATAGGCTTAAATATGGCCTAGGCCGTACTTAATATTACATACTTGACCGTACGGCCTAGGCAATCTAGGGAATCAACGCCTTTCTACGGTTCTAAGTTGTCCTCTTTTTTAACACCTTTCAACATTGTTAAAAAGTGTTTATGAATTCGATTTGTGTGTTTGTTGGTTCTCTAACTCTCGTAAAAATGGCCATAAATCTTTATATGTCATTGATGTTTAATATAAAATGTTTTGTATTGAAAACGAAACGTGTATCATTTATAGCTCGTTTACAGGGACACACAAAATAATCCGTTACTTTAAGGTATAAGGGGAAAAATTGTTTTGATGCATTTTAATGATGTTACAATACTTAAAATATAATGAAATTGATATGCATAATTGAGCGGGACTAAAACATGCTTCTCAAGAGTATAGAATAAGTAGCGTTTATAGTTTGTTTACAGAGACGCGCAAAAGAATTCCACTACATTAGGATCCATAGGACAAAATGGTTAACGATTCATTTTAATGATGTGATGATACGTCAAGGATGATGAAATTAAAAAGAATCTTGAGGTGCACTACAACGTTTTCTATAGACTATAAAGTTCATTGGCATATATAGTTCATAGGGACGCACAAGAGAATTTGAGGACAGGACTGACTAGGATCGATTTCATTGTATGAAAAAATTAAATTTCGTGATAATATTCTGTTAGTGTTGTAAAGTGTTTCCTAATACAGTCGGACCTCTATTTAACGAACCTCTATCTTACGAATTTCTCTTTTTTTCGAACTTTTCCTTGGAACCAAGAACATTTTGCGAATTTCTACGTAAAATAACCTCCAAATAGCGAAGTGCATTCTCTATTTAGCGAACTTTTTCTTGTGATCTAATTTTTTTTTTCTCTCTATTTCTCAAAATATTTCTGGACATTTCAAACTTATTCTTTCTTTAAATACATTTTATGATGTTCAATGGCCTTGAACTGGTTTTACCAGGCACCTTCTTTCTCAGCAGTGAGAATTCGGTAAGTACGGAGGACGAAGACGATAATCCCTTAGAGTAACTTAAAATAATGAGGATACAGATGAGAAAAAAAGAAGAAATTAACCATGATGTACTGATTGATGGTTTTACGTCACTTAATTCTGAAATTTAAACCTCGGAAACACTATTCGAATTGGGTATTTTCGACAGTGTGAAAAATAAAAACAATACAGCAATGAATTGCGATGAAGACGAATAGGATGATGATGGAAGGGATCATGATGCAGGAATTAACAAAACTTCGTATGGTGAAATGCTATAATCATTTGAAACAATCCGACGCGGAATATAGTTAGAAGAAAATACGCATGAAGGGGTTTTTAGTGCATTGCAAAGATGCGAGACGTATTATGAGAAAAAGCACTTTTTAAAAGAAAAAAACTCACACAAAATTAACAGAGTTTTTCAAAAACTAAATTTAAGGACGCATATGTTAATGTATGGTTAAAATTATTTGTTATAATAAGAATAAATACGATAAGGTCATCAAAATTCGTTAATTTTAATGTAAAACTATTTACTTTAAAAAGAAAACACAGTGTATTCCCGGACAATGTTTTGTTTTCCTTGCAGATTTCAAAGATTTAAACACATAGAAGAAATGAATTGATGATGGATATTGGTGGGTAAAATAAATAAAATAAATCGATAAAATTTATTTTTAAAAAATGTAATTAATTACTTTTAGTAAAAATGTTTAATGTTTATGAATTTAAAATTTGTTTTATGTAGTTTAAAAATATTTTAAAAGGTGAATCTCTATTTAACGAATTTTCCATGTAACGAACTTTTTTCCGGGATTTAGCGACTTCGTTAAATAGAGGTCCGACTGTATTATGCCTGATGCCTGATTGCGATGAAAATCGATATTAGATCAAAATCAAAAACGTGTCAATGATCTTCATAAATCAGGGAGATAAGCTTGGCGAAAATCAGTGATGGGTCATTTTGAAAGTATTATCAGAAAAGCTTGATTATAAAAACAGTCTGCTCGACAAACTACTCTTTGCAATGACTCTGAAATTTGATACTAAAATGTACAGCGTTTTTTAAATGAGTCAAAGCTAACTTGGTGAAAAATGCCCAAAAAATTGTCCCTCACTTAAAAGAATCAAGAAGTATTGGCTAAAATTTGCCCATGAAATTGCACCTCACTTTAAAAAATAATTGCAAAGAAGCATATTTTACGAAGTGTAGAATGATGAAGTGTTACTTTCTACGACAAAAAACATTTGAATACGGGTAAGCCGGGTGTTACTGAAATCATTTTGGAGTACTGCATTTGTTATTATACAAACAGCATGGCTGTGATTACGTCCTGGATTTATCTGCTGTTGGCTATAGTGGGATATGAATTCGATCGTCATCAAACTGAAGATAAAGAATATTTGCTTTCTGTGGTTAAAACTACCAGAGTACCACAAAGAAAAAAATAACAATAAAATAAAATAAAATAAAGTAAATAGCAGTTTTGCGTAAACTTTAGATTTTAGTCAATTTTGATGATTGAAACTCATGTGTTACAACCCTTTTGATCGCCAATAAAATGAGATAAACCAAATAATAATACGTCGTTCATAATATGTATTTGGCTTGTGATATTGTAATAAGCTCTTCTGGGTTACTCATAATGTTAACTCAAAAACTGCGAAATTCGTCAAGCGATATCGTGAAAAATATCGCCAATTTTGACAAAGGATTGCGGAAATACATACCTAATTTCATCAATCGGCCGCCAAAAAATATCAAGAAATTTCGCCGAATGATTGCAGAAAAAAATAATGAATTTTGTGTAACTATCGAATAATGAATTTTGTGTAAAAAATCGAGAATTCCGTCAATCAGCCGTGTAAAAATATTGTGAATTTCGGAAATCCCCGTCGAGATTTCCCGGTCGCTGGGGAAAAAATTGCGAAATTCGTCAAATGATCTCGGGGGGGAAAATAGCGAAATTCTTCAATGGCTTCTGGGAAAAAAAATCGCGAAATTCGTCAAGTGATATTAGAAAAAATCGCAAATTTACTCAAAAAATTGCGGAAATAAATAGCAATTTTCGTCAATTGGTCGCGAAAAAATATCACGAATTTCGCGAAATGATTGCAAAAAAATAATGAATTTCGTCAAATTATCTCTACAAAAATCTAGAATTTTGTCAAACGGTCGCGAAAACAACAACAACAAAGCGTGAAATCCAATTCACGAAATTTTCAGAATTTTTGCTCCATAGGTATAAGAAACTTTTCATAAATCATTTTTCGCCTTCCTTATTCACTAATGATCTCAATTTGCATAATTCAGAAATCAACAAACCCGGGCACAGGCTGTTCATACTTTTGAGAAAGTACTGAACGTAACATGATTTAATAAAACAAATGATTTCATAGCATTGTAATGATTGCAGTAAATACAAATGCGACAGTAATAAATTCGTCTCCCCTCCCCCTTCAAAAAAGGAAAAGAAATAATTAAGAACTGAAAAAAATGATATTTTTTCCTGCGACTCGACAAATGAATTGCGAGATTTTTTTCATGCGATTGATTGACGAATTTCGCGATATTTTTCTCGCGACCAATTAACGAATTTCGTTATTTTTTCTCGGGGCCGGGTGGCGAAATTTTCAATTTTTTCCGTTACCGAGGGACAAATTTCGCGGATTTTTTTCTTCCCGAGTGATTATCAAATTTCGCTATAGTTTCGGCGGCAAATGGGCGAATTTGGTGGATTCATCCTGAGACAGATTGACATAATTCATGATTTTCTGCCCATTTCTGAATGAAAAATTTTCAGATTTCTACCTGTGACCGATAGATGAATTTTGCGATATTTTTTCCGCGATCGAATGACGAAATTTACGATTTTTTTCTCGCGATCGAATAGCAAAATTTACGATTTTTTCTCTTGACCGAGGGACAATTGGGGGCGATCGATGAGTAAGGAATGATTGAAAAAAAAAAGCGAGAAAAGAGACAAAATCTGAAAAATATAGACTGATTTCAAATTTATGAGATTCCGTGAACATGGATAAAATTTTATTGGAGAGTATTAAATTATAGCACCTTACCAAATTTACGGTAAATTCAATTTTGAACTGAGGCTCACTGTAAAACATTCGCTTTTCTCAGCGGGCAGTTAATTTTAAATAGCAATCAAACAACCAAGGGCTGGCAATATATTAGTATACTAAGTAAATTTTAAAAAATTCCCTCTCAGACAAATTGAGTCGTAACTTAAGAAACAGAGATCTTAGGAGAATAGTATTGTTCATTCATGAACAGCGTTCCTTGCGATCTTGCGAAGACAAAATGTTCACATTCAAGAAGAGCATTCGCGCTTCGCAGAGTGCCTTTATAACTCAGATTCAAACATCATCTTCAAAAGATATATTCTCCCGGGATTGGTTTTGCTAGAATTTGTCAGATCGAAATGTCGGAGCATTGAGTCGCATAAATTCAAAAGATAATCTTTAAATACATTAATTTTTATTATATTTAATTTTTATGTTTACTGTTTAATAGCATAAAATACTGCTTGTGAAAATGACGTCATTAACTTTAAAAAAGCTGAACCATTTTTCGACGATTGCGTATTAATTTATGTAATTTTTACTGTATATTCATTTTGTACGGGCCAAAACTGAAGTTGAGACAATTTGTTGAAAAATTGTTTCCTCCTTTTTATGGTTATCGGTTTTTTTCCCCCTCCCACGAAGTTCTAAATAAGTTCTATTTTTGACTTCCGTGTTTTTGTTTCAGGTTTTTTTTTAAGGGTTATTTTTACATGATAAAAAAATGGCAACGATAAAAATTCGGTGAAAAAAAATATTTTTTTTTAACCTGAAACCTCCATTTTCTCAGTATCTTAAAAACACCGAAAATGAGCTAGAGTGTACTGAAAATGGAAAAATTTCAATATACATGCATACATACGTCTTACACATATAGATACATACAAAAATTACTTTAAATTATCGAAAAAGGATTAGATTAATCTTAAATTTAAAAAATAATACCAAAATTTCCATAATAAAATTTCCTTATTACAATTTCTTAAAATGTGAAAAGCTTAAAGTTTTACTAAATGAAGTCAGGTTCTGGTGAAACATAGATGCTGCATCGACATAACGTGAATGTGAGCAACAAAACTGTATTTGAATAAAAAAGTTAAAAAAAAAATAAAAAAAATCACAAAGTTTGAAAACATTAAAAATATTTCTCATGTGCAGAATTTTGACAAAAAATTAAATAAATAAATAAAAAAGCAATTTAACAAATTACAACGACCATTTGGAAAATGATTTTTTCAAAGACTAAAATTTAAGACATAAAAAATCGCACGGAGTTGATCATACATTACGTACGCCATGAATTAAACATTAATAGTGTTATTACACGTAAAAATTGCAAGCGACAAAAATCGCCTGCGACTCGTCAGATTTCCTGAAACTTACGTATTATCCAAGCATTCCATTGCCTGTTCGGGAAAAGGCTTTTCCATCGTAGAAATCTGACGACACATTTTAAATGAAATTTCATTCTTAAACTTCTAAACATCCCACAATATTACTTTTTACACCGTCGTATAGAGAAAAAAATGTACTTTTGAATGCAATTTGTTTGAAAACTGTATCTCAGTTTGTTTCTGAGTTATTAATTTTTTTTTTTTAGTTTTTATTACTTTTTTGTCATAGTGGCAACAGAAGTATCTATCTCTGTTGAAAGTAACGGGAAATACAGATTACTGTATAGACCAATCAGAAAACGAATAAAATACCTCAGATATGTTTTTGATTTCCTACCCTGACAGAGAACAATAACTATTTTTCCAAATGGTTAATAATTTAATGTATACTTCTATGCAACTTTTGGACTGATGCCCTTTTGACGCGTTTCGGTTGACGAATATTTTTTATTTTTAATCTCAAGAGAGATTAACACCATCGACTTCCAGTCAAATTTGGGTGTGAATACGAGTAATATTTTGTGAATTATCGTTTTGACAAAAGTATAATTTTTGACGAAAAGCCTGAGCCGTGCTCCTGCAATTATTACTTTGTGTTAAAAAAATGGCAACTATAAAATTCTATGAATTTTCTTTTAAAAAAATCTGAAGTCTTTGTTTCAGTTCTTCTGTAAGAATAAGCTCTGGAGACCTAAAAACGCGAGGAAATTCCAATATACACGCATACACACATATACATATTAAATAGATTTAATAATAGCAAAAATATATTCAGATAACATCAAAATTGTAAAATATGCCAATATTTCCATAATTATTATTATTTTTTAAATCATGGTTATAATAATTTCCTCACACTACAGCACACTGTATGTGTACTGAAATGTTAATACAATGAAGTTAAATGTGCGTTACTCTCGCGTCAAAGCACGTTCACTAAAGTACGTCAATTGTATGCGAACCCGATTACGCGAAGATTTCATATTTACATAAACACACATACATATGAATACATACATAGATGCATGCAGTGAATTCCTACATGAAATGAATTTCTTCTCGATTTCTTTGGTGATTATCTGTTGGTATGCGGCTAATACTAGAGTACCTAAATTCGCATATGTACTGTAGGTAAAAATAATGGAAAAACTCGAAATTTAATCCAAATTACATCGATTGAGTAGTTTAAAAAATATATAAGGTCTAATTTGTTTACGTGTCAGTTCGCACTTTCAAGGGAAAAAAAAAAAAAACACGTGAACGTTAAAAGTAAAACTTCTAAAAGTCAGTCTAAATATTACTATAAAATGCAGTGTGACGATTCGGGTGCGAACCCATCCATCTTTCCAGTCAGCGATAAGATTGAGCCATGTCAAGCTTAATTTCGATTTGAGATGTCCCCGATAAAACTTATCTTCCTAAATAGAAATCTCTTCTACCTCAAATAACAATTGAAGTTTTTGCACCAGAATTGTTAATAGATTGCTCCCCATTAATCTTAATTCGATCTTCAGTTTGGAACCCTTTTTCCATTTAATTATTCTCCCGTTCTAGGTTCCAGTTAAAATCCTGGGCACCCTAGGATCACGTGGGGCTCGATCCGTGGTCCCTTGAACTTTTTGTGCGGCATGCATTTTTCACCTCCTAATTTTCTCGCATTCTCAATGTAAAATTTTAAAGTTGAGTCTTATACTCCTCTCGCCGGATCAGCACTCTCATATTTTTACTGGTACTCTAGGGTCCCTTTTTCCGTATTTCCACCCATTTTTTGCTCATTTCTTCAAAATTTTACTCTAATGATTAATTCATACCCATGCTTAATTTTGATTAATTGAAGATCTAAAGTGCTAAGAACTAAAACATTTTAACATGTTTTCATGTTAGAGCCCTGCTCTTAACTATCAGTTGGCCCCCTTTGGACCCTCTGTTATAGCTCCCTTAAAAAAGGTCCGATTCACTAACTTTTTTTTCTAACAACTTCTTAGGTGCTCCAGCTACTACATAAGCGACAAAAAATTTCTCAGACTTCAGTTGCCACCAATTTTGAATATTAATCTCCTTCTTGAAGCCTTTGTTGCAGCTTCTTTAAAACGATCCGATTTTATTACATTTTCTCTAACATAATTTTAGAATCCTCCAGCAACTTTAAAATTACTAAAAACATTTCTTATACCGGACTACGTTCCAGTTAAGATCCTGGCCTGCCCATGGCTCGTCCCTCCTTTTTACCTCAGCTACCACCTTTTTCAGCAAAAACTTACGTTTACTCACTACAGCCGAGCCGTAAATTAAAAGCCACGTTACTTTAAAGGTAACTATAGATAAGGTTACTTTAAAAGTAACTATTTCATCCGTTTATTAAATATCATGTTAATGTTAAAAGTAATTTGTGAAATTTACAGGGGAGGGTCACCTTCCACCGATTGGGGGCGCATTCTTTCCTCGAGTTCTAAGGGCTCAATTTCAACGGGATTTGGTCCTTAAACTTACATTACAATTCGTCTACTTTCTGTATCATGAAATTCCAAGTTACATTTCTTCAGTTACCAACATTTTTTAACATTAATGGTGCATTCTTTTTTCGGGTTCTATGGGCTTGATTACTACGAAATTTAGCTCACTCAACTTGATTTTTGATTGTCTCCGACACGTGCGGAGCCCTTTCGGTACATGCTGCTTTAGATAGCGAGAACCCAAATACCAGGTTCGTTCGGAAAAAGGTTTCTTGGGAACGCACTAGACGCTGCGGAAGGCAATAAGGCCCCCAAAACTAGGTTCATTAAAAATATTTTCAAAAGATATAAAATCATACAAACTTGAGTTTTGTTTAATGCTATTATAATGGGCCTCGGGCAACGCCGGACGGGTCAGCTAGTTAATAATAATAAAACAAACTTCTACGCATTGAATATTTTAACTCCTGTAGTATTAATATTTAAATTTTGCACATTTTAATAGTTAGTATCCAAATCATCGTGTTTATTTTTGCTATTGTAAACAAACAAACAAACAATAAAAAAATAAAAGCCTTTGACGTCATTTGTCTGTGAACTAATGAAATTAGTTTTTGTTTCAGAAATAAAGGTTTAGACAACTGAACTTGATTTTCTGCCTATTAATTTCTGAAGTGGAAAAAGTGATAAACATCGTATTTTTTTGTTTGTTTCAGTTTTCTATGTATAATTTGTTTTAGTAAAATTACTTTTTATGAATCATCAATCATTTCCTCTTTTTTGCAAATTTAATTACTTCTCCTTCTCAACATCGCATAATTTAAATTTTTACACTGTTGAATACAGGGAAAGGTATACTTCCAACTGTAGTTTGTTGGAAAACTGTATTTCAATTTACTGACTTTTTTTATGTTTTTAAACCATACATCTCGATCACGAAAGATTAACAAGTTTACGCTTAAAGCAATATAAATAGTTCAGCGTTTGTTTCTAGCTGATATAGCCTAACGAAATTAAGATTTTGGAATAAAACACAAGTTAAACAAATATGCAATCGAACTATGTGCTTAATCACTGAAATAATAAGACTTAAAAAAGCCTGCTGTAAATATATAAATATTTGGCGATTTTTTTTTTTTTTTTTTTTTTTTGTATTTATTTCTGGAAAGTGGCTAATATGAAAGTATCGTTAGCGAAAAAGAAAATTATTTCAAATTTTAAGTGAAAACCAGGAATTCTACTCACCGTCCTGGGACGTGCATTTACACTAGTCTATAACATAAAAATATGTGCGTCGCCCCGTGGCAGAAACGCGGCGGCAGACGGCGACATTGTCGTAGAAGGGAATGCCCCCTTGCAGAAAACTTTTATCTTCGAGTCGTTAAACATAGCTGATAGAAATATTATTTTTATAATTGTTATTTTTATTTAAAGTAAAAAGTATTAAAGTTAGGTAAAGTTCCAAATCGATAACTTTAGTATTTTTATTTAGACCAAGGATAAAAATGACCTTATCCTCAACATATAGCAAGAAGAAAATTAGGTATATATGTATACATACTAATTTTCTTTTTAATTATTTCGAGTAATTAAGCATATGTGTACTCCCCCTAATAAAGTGTTACCCCCCCCCAAAAAAAAAAAAAATTAATTGGTAATAGTTTTCAAATCTGTGGTGCATTGCAACAAGTTGCAGCAATTTAACTTCGTACTCAATCAACAAATCTTTAAAAAAAAAAGTAAAACTAATGGGCAAATTATTTATTATAAATTGCTGTAAACGTGCTAAATAATGATGCACTTTTTAAATTTATTTTCTAAACCATTCCTCTTTATGTTACATAAATGTCCATCTTTTCCTTTTATCGTAGCGAAGATTCACAGAAAGGAAATGTGTTCTTGCTAACTAATAAAACACTCTAGCAATCAAGTGTGTTTTTGTTTCTTATGCAATGAAGACTTTGCTTTCACGCTTTTCGGATCATGTGTTGTTCATCAGCAGTGGTAGTCTCGGAAAATTATTGATTTGTAAAATAACTCATGCATGCGAATGAGTTAATTATATAGGTCTTTGTTTGAGAAAGAAATTATGCATCGGTAATTATGCGAATGTCCATCATACATCACTGCAGTAAGTAAAATCGATCATGTTGTAATAAAAGACCTAAAAAAAAAAAAAAAAAAAAATTTCAGTCTAACTTTGTCGGATTTTATCTATAAATCAGAACTTTTTTTCTTCATTTCGGTATGTTTTTTCTCCTTTTTAACACTTTCCAAAATAATTGAAACGTGTTAATGAATTCGGTTTGCCTGGCTCCCCTTGTCCGTGTGTCTGTCCTCGTTCTAATTTGTCTAAATGTACCCGGAATTCCACACAATTTATATGTGTTATAGAAGTTTACCATGGCATGGTCGGTATTGAAAATGAAGTGAATAGCATTAATGGTTTGTTTACTGGACATTCAAGAGAATTCGGTTACATTATGGTAAATGGGGAAAAATCGTTTCACACTGTCAAAAATTTCTGTAAAAACACAGAAAAAACCTGAGACTCTTTGTAAATTTACACTAGTTCTCGGTTAAATGCATTCGATTGAGTTTCTCGATCAGCATTTTACAGTCATTCTCTTTTCCGTATATGCAATCCCTTGTAAGGATTTCCATGTGCTGGTTTAAAGATATTTTTATCTCTGTTATAACCTGTAATTTAAAATACACACTTTTAAAATTCTTTTAAAATTTTATTAGAAATATTAAATAAGAAAATTTATTTTAAAATTGTTTTATTATAAATTAGAATAATTTATAAATGAAAAATTCCTCTCTGTGAAGTTTTGGTGGGGATTTTTATCGACAATCTCTTTGCAGTTGCTTCATTCACCATATGCATGAAGCTTGGTAATATTAAAAATTAATTGCTTAGTATTGTTTCAATGCTATTATTATTATCATTATTATTATTATTATTATTATTAAATTTAGTGGTAAATGCTTTGTAAAAACAAATCAATCTTCTATAAACGTATTACACAAAATGAATAAAATAATTACGTAAAAAATCAATTTTTTAAAAATAAATTCCATTTTTAATGTATTTTTTTCTATAATTTCTTAAACATACTAAAACATTAAAATTGATTTCTAAAAATTTTGTAGGTATTAAATTATTATGTAACGGCCTAAAATAAATTAAAATAAAACGTATACGAGTTTTTTTTTCAACGAATATAGTATTTCAAACGAAATCTTTGAAAACGAAAACAATAGATTTTTCCCCGCTGAATCATTAAAAACTTTCTTTGCAAACATGTGTAACAGCTCCTGTAGCACAGTCAGTAAAGGTGTTCGTCTCCGATCCAGGATATTTTTTATATTTTTGGATATCCCGGATATATATATATATATTATATATCCCGGATATTTTTTATATTTTTGAAGAAATCATGATATTTACAACCCCTGGTAATTGAAAAACTATGCCCTCTTTCTATTTTTTAATATTAAACAAGCGCCCAAACCCTCCAAACAGAGCAAAAATTCTTCCCGAATCCTACCCACTGCGATCTCGACCACCTGGAAGCAGTCGGAAAAAAGCAACCCACTACGACCGGCGAAATTTCGACTCTACTACACCAGAATAGCAAATAATCGCCAAGGCGGCTATTCCCGACCGGTTTCAGCGATCCTACCACACCAGAATAGATCCCCAGGATCGAATCGCGGGGAGGCTAGAAATAATTCTTGTAGAAATTTAATGATCAGTGTTTCAAATTTACTGGGACAACTCTAATGCTTCTTCATAAAAGTCAGCAATTTCGAAAAGTAGTTAAATTGTTATAATTTAAAGTTATTTTATTCATGTAAATTTGCAGAGTCTACTGTAAGTTTACCGAATAATTTCTTTGTTATTTAACAGAATCTCTGTAATTTTGCACAAGACTTAAGATAATGGATTCTCCGTAGATTCTCTGTAATTTCACAGAAAATATTTTAACAGTGTTTTTAAGTTAGTGTTTTGTCAGTTTTTTTAAAATAATGTTGCACTGATTCTAATATATTAAATGGATATACATCACCGAGGTTCACTACAAGATGCATTTACTATTGAATAGGGTTTTCATATCATTTATTGTTTGTTTAGAGGGACACGCAAAATAATTCGGTAACAGTACTGTCTTTGCGCGATAATTTCTGAAAGAGCTATTCAATTTTAGTATACTACGTTTTCAAAATTAATATTTTGCATATAACTCGATGTGCATAAATTATATAGATCATATACAGGGCTTCACAAATGAATTCGAATACATTTCTGCTTACTGCCGGAAATTGCTGAAGGGGAATTTTCGACTGTGTAATGTGTTTCCAAACTGAACTGACAAGGAAGGTCTCCATATGGGCATATTCAGAAAAATCTGAAAAAATTACAGTGTTCTTCTCGTGTGTATATATATGTTTATAAAAAATTTTTTGGCGGAAAACGCGATAGAACGTTCGTAAAAAAATAATAAAAAGTTCGTTTATTTGGCGATTTATCATCGGTTGGCGATGAAATGAAATTTCGAAAAATACTTTTTTATGCCGAATACTCTTGAAGATAAAAATGTGTCATGTTGAACTTGATTAAATAAATTTAATGTAAATGACTTTAGTTTTGTCAGTTTTATATTGATTTAACTATAGTTTTGTCATATATATATATTTATAATGACAGTTAACTATCAAATTTTATGAATTAAAGCAAAATTAAAATAAATTAAAATTGTTTCAATGTCTCAAAATTAAGTCCAATTGAGCACTGTAGATTCAGTTCTGTTGCTATGGAAACGACGAATTCTTTGAAATGAATAATTGGTAAATGAATCTTGCCTTTATTTTGGAATACGCTTAAATATATGTGTTACTGATCGTAATTAAAATCTCCCGTACGAGGGCGCTGTGTCAGCGCCGTAATTTTATTTATTATTCCAATCGTCTGCGTGTTGACGATAGATTGTAATTTAGTTACTAGTGAGTGGAAACACTGAATTTTTGTTGTTGTTGTTATTGAGATAATGGAATGTTTGATTTGGAAACGGCCAGAGAGACTGTTTCACTCTTAACAATTATTGTTTTAAAATAAAGAAATATACAGTTCACTGCGAAGAGTTCCTTAAAAATGGTGTCATTGAGTAACTTTTGTTTTATTCTTAACAAAAATTGGTCCTTCGAGGCCAAAGTAAACGGATTTATCGTTTGCTTTTAGAGTCAAGAATCAGCGACGAGACTTGGTTTCTTCGAATAAGGTAGGACTTTTTCTTTAACATGTGTACTGAATTAAAAAATATTTTGACAAAAAAAAGAGTTTTAAAATGTAAAATTACTAAATTTGTGAGTGAAATTAAATTAAGTGACTCTGATGAATGCTCTTTAGAACTTGTAAATACGAAATGTGATCAATTCAATGCAGAATTGAAAGAAATGTTTGATAAAATTTATTCATTGTGCGATGAAGAGGAAATAGATAAATATATCGATGAACAATCATCGATTGAAAAAGAGTTAGATGAAACTTGGTTAAAAATTAAAAGAGCGAAACAAAAACAAATAAATGTTTTTAATGAATCAAAGCCGAAACAAGAGAATAGTGTAACGGAAGTTCGACTTCCCACGATTAAAATCTACCTTCTTTTAGTGGAAACGTACAGGATTGGATATATTTTAGTGATCTTTTTAAATCTAGCGTTCACAATAATAGCGGACTTTCGGGTGCTCAAAAGTTATCATATTTGAAATCTTCGCTTCATTCTGAAGCTGCAAAAGTTGTACAAAGTATAACGATTTCAGATGATAATTATCAAACAGCGTGGTCCTTATTAGAGGAAAGATATTCCGATAAAAGACAACAAGTGTTTGCTCACATTAAAAAATTAATGTCCATTAATTCAATACAAAGTGAAACACCTAGTGCTATTCTTAATTTAGCAGATACCGCCAGTGAATGTATCAGATCTCTAGAAATTCTCGATCAAAAAATTGAAGGGTTTGCGGATACAATAATAACTTATATATTGTGGCAGAAATTAGATGGGTCCACAAAATTATGGTTTGAACGTGAACAAAAAAAAGACGAGCTACCAAAATTAAAAGAATTAATCGAGTTTTTAAAAAGACAAGCGAGAACACTGCAAGTTTCCAAACCTCTTATAAATAATGTAACTCCTAAACGCAATGCTCAACAACGAATCACTAGTATGGTATCTACATCTAATGGTAAAAACTCAAAAACATTTAAATGTGTTAAGTGTCAGAGTAATGAATTCCACGGTTTGCACAAATGTCCAGAATTCTTAAATCTTTCAGTGGCTTCTAGATATGAATTCGTAAAGAAAAATAATATTTGTTTTAACTGTTTAAAATTCCACTCGGTTAGAAATTGTAAATCTACTTATTCTTGTCAGAAATGTATGAAAAAACATTCGAGTTTACTGCATTTCGAGAATGAAAATGAAAAGCAAATTCAAAACAGCGATAGAAAAAATGAATTTATTTCAAAACCCGAGGTCAGTGATTGCAATACCCAAAACCAGAATCAAATCGTAGCGCATTCAAATCTAGACCCGAATGCTGCAACATTTCACATTTCTAACGAAAGAGCATTTTCAGGTACATCTGTTTGTGAGATGAATTATTTAAGTTCTGGCATCTTATCAACTGTCATTGTTTATATTAAAAATAAATTTGGTGAATTTAAGCCGTTAAGAGGTTTGATTGATGCTGGATCAATGAGTAATTTCATTACGATTCAGTGTGCTGATTATTTAGGAATTAAGAAAGAAAAAATAAAGGTTGCAGTTTCAGGATTAAATGGCATCTCCGTGAATATTAACTCCAAGGTAAAAGCATTAATTTCGAACAATTCAAATTTTAAGGCGGAAATAGAACTTCTTTGTGTACCAAAAATATCGGATACTATTCCAGTAAATCGGATTAACGTTCCAACAGAACATTACCTTAATAACATTAAATTAGCGGATCCAGCATTTTACAAACCTGGAAAAATTCATGTTCTTTTGGGAGCTCAAATATTTTATGATCTTTTAGAAGTCGGTCGAATTGAAGTCCCCAATTCTAATTTAAAATTCCAAAACTCGGTATTTGGATTCATTGCCTGTGGAAGCGTATTAAATCCTGACAATCAAATCACGCAAAATACTCATTGTGGGCTTGTTTGTAACTATGAAGATTTGACAAAAGAAGTTCAAAAATTCTTTCAGTTAGAAACATTAGGGATAAAAGACGATCCCACATGTACTGACGAAGATAGAGCATTAGAAATATTCGAAAAATCTGTATCTTATAAAAATAAACGTTACGAAGTTACCTTACCATGGAAAAAAGATTGGCGAGAAATGAACGACAATTTCAAAATAGCCAATAATAGACTAAACTGTCTTAAATTGAAAATGAAGCGAAAATTAGAGCTTCGTGCTCAATATTGTGAGACTTTGAAAGATTATGAAAATAAAGAAATCATAGAAAAAATAACGGAAACGCACAAGCCAGTGGAGAAACCACTTTTTTATCTTCCACATCAACCTGTCTTTAGACAAAGCCTGACAACAAAAATGAGAGTAGTCTTCGATGCCAGCTCACACGATGTTGGCGAATTATCGTTAAATGATTGTCTTTGGCCAGGTCCAAATCTAAATCCAAACATATTCGATCTACTTATCAATTTTAGATTAAACAAAATAGCATTGATAGGTGATATAGAAAAAGCCTTTCTGCAGATATCCCTAGCGGAGAAAGACAGAGATGCAGTGAGGTTTTTATGGATTGGAGATAGAGGTATAGAAATATATCGCTTCAACCGAGTTCTTTTTGGTATGAATGCTTCCCCGTTTCTTCTTGCTGCTACTCTAAGAAAACATATCAAGAAATTTCAAGTTAGATATCCTACAACAACAAAGTTATTAGATAGGTGCCTCTACGTTGATGATTTCATCGTTGGTGCTGACAACTTGCAAGATGCGTTAGAAATCTCTCGAAATGCTGTTTATATTATGAGCGAGGCAAGTATGAAACTCAGAAAATGGTCAACTAATGATAACGATTTGATGGATCAATGGAAACAAGAAGGGTTTGATACTCAGCCTCTACACAACCCAATTGAATTAGGATTTGACTCAACAAAGGTTCTAGGAATGTCTTGGCATACGAGTGAAGATTGCTTTATCGTAGATGTAAAAGGCTTATTAGAAATGTTATCAAAAAATGAAAACACCAAGCGCTTCATCCTGCGTGCTATTGGAAAAATATTCGACCCTCTTGGCTTGCTCACTCCTTATACTATTCGCATGAAATGCCTATTTCAAGATCTGTGGTTGAGGAAAATTGCTTGGGATGAAGATCTACCAATAGATGTTAAAGAAAAGTGGCTTCAATGGTGTTCTGAGATCCCACGCCTCTCCGACCTAAAAATTCCAAGAATTGTGCTAAATTCAACGAAAGAAGAAAATTCAGATGTGGTAGAGATTCACTGTTTTTGCGATGCTAGTAAGAAAGCCTTCGGCACTGTCATATACCTCAGAATTGTAAAAGAAAATGCTATTGAAGTTAACCTTGTGACTTCAAAAAGTAGAGTTACACCTCTTAAAAAAATCACTTTACCAAGATTAGAGCTATTGGGAGCTTTACTTGCTGCCCGACTAGGTAATGCAGTCAAGAAAATAGTAGATCATAAGAAGCCATCAGATGTGTTCTTCTGGACAGACTCGAAAATCACTTTGTACTGGATTAGAGGTTCTAGTAAAAGATGGAAATCATTCATAGCGAATCGTGTCAACGAGATTAAATCTTTGACTGACTCCAATTCGTGGTTTCATTGTCCGGGAAAGTCTAATCCAGCCGACCTCCTTACCAGAGGCGTCAGTGTTGATATACTCTTAGAAAAGGATTTGTGGTTTAAAGGTCCCCCCTTTTTGAGAGAAACTGTTCTCCCAACTAATGACTGCAACATCCAAAATTCGCCAGATGACTATTCTGATGAACTAAAGAAAACAGTTAAATGTGAAAATGATAACTCTTTAGTTACTCTAGCTATTTATGATCAAAATTATTTATTAGATTATATTATTAGTGTTAGTAATAATTATATAACTATCATTCGTATTTTATGTTATGTGCTTAGATTTATTCATAACCTTCGAAATGTTAATAGAGTGAAAGATCATCTTACTTCTAAAGAATTGAATGCTGCAGAATTATCACTGATAAAGATGGTTCAACAAAGTGAGTATCAGGAAGAAATAAAATGTCTTCAGAAAGGTAATTCGGTACCAAATAAAAGTAAACTAAATTCTTTAAATTGTTTCTTAGATGAAAGTAATATTTTAAGAGTTGGGGGTAGATTGGGTAACTCATATTTGACAACAAATGAAAAACATCCTATGGTTCTGCCAAGTAAGCATCCCCTTACTTTAATTATTGTAAGATATTTTCATTTAAAGTATTTACATGTAGGATCACAAACATTGTTGTACCATATTCGTCGTAAATTTTGGATAACTAATGGTAGAAACATCTGTCGCAAAATAACATATGAATGTGTCACTTGTTTTAAAAACAAGCCTGTATTAGCGAGTCAAGTTATGGGTGACTTGCCCAAAGAGCGTGTTACACCTTCATTTCCATTTTCCATTATTGGAACTGATTATTGTGGCCCTTTTTACATTAAATTCAAAAATCAAAGGAAAGGTACATATAATAAAGTGTATGTATGTATATTCGTTTGTCTCTGCACCAAAGCTATTCATCTAGATTTCGTTTCAGATCTCACTTCTGCAGCCTTCATTGCTTGTTTTAAGCGCTTTGTTAGCAGAAGGGGAAAGTGTTCAAAAATATTTTCTGACAATGCAAAAAACTTTGTAGGGGCAAACTTAGAATTGAAAAGGCTTCACAATTTGGTTAGACACCCAAATGAAGCATTAGCTGATTATTTTGCAAGGGAAAATATCGAATGGAATTTTATTCCTCCGAAAGCGCCGAACTTCGGTGGTCTTTGGGAGGCAGGGGTTAAATCATTCAAATTCCATCTAAAACGTGTAATTGGTAACGCGCACCTCACTTTAGAGGAATTTCTGACAGTAATTCTAGAAATTGAAAGTGTTTTGAACTCAAGACCTCTGTCCCCATTGTCATCAGATTTCGACGATTTCGAGACTCTGTCACCGGGTCATTTTCTTATAGGTAGGCCCTTAACGTCTATTATTGAACCCCAGCTCACTGAAATTTCGGAAAACAAACTTAGCAACTGGCAAAAAATAACAAAATATAGCCAGCAAATATGGAAATTATGGAAGCGGGACTATCTGAACACCTTGCAGCAACGTAATAAATGGCAAATAAATAAAAACAATATAAATGTTGGTTCTCTCGTATTGATCAAAGATGAAAATATGCTCAGCACAAAATGGGCAACAGGTAGGATTTCCGAGATATTTCTCGGTAAGGACAAAAAAGTTCGAGTAGTGAACATTCGTCTGCCTAACGGTACAATAATAAAGAGAGATGTGAGAAGTATTTGTCCTCTTCCAATTAATGGAAACTAATTTCTTTAATGTATATATTTGGTATATTTTGAATATATTTTGTTGTTTAATTTCTATAGTATGTTTTATTGTATTCAAATGTAAAGTAATTTAGCCATTTTTCCTTTGTTATTAATTATATCTTTGCATTGTTATATGTAGTATTATGTAATTTTATATTATATATTAGAGTAGTTTTGAAACCTGCAGGTTTCAACGGTCGGGAGTATGTTACTGATCGTAATTAAAATCTCCCGTACGAGGGCGCTGTGTCAGCGCCGTAATTTTATTTATTATTCCAATCGTCTGCGTGTTGACGATAGATTGTAATTTAGTTACTAGTGAGTGGAAACACTGAATTTTTGTTGTTGTTGTTATTGAGATAATGGAATGTTTGATTTGGAAACGGCCAGAGAGACTGTTTCACTCTTAACAATTATTGTTTTAAAATAAAGAAATATACAGTTCACTGCGAAGAGTTCCTTAAAAATGGTGTCATTGAGTAACTTTTGTTTTATTCTTAACAATATGAAAGTATTTTTTATATATGAAATTGTTTTTAAAGAAATAAAATTAAATAACAAGCAAGATATATATGTAATACGAAAAAATGTATTTATAAAACTCTCTCATTGTTTAAGTTTAAATTCATTAAATACTATTTACACGCATTCTAAAAATCAATTAACAATCAATTTTCAGGTGCACTAAAATCGTTTGCTTTTGGCGAGGAAAAGTATTGCTCGCCAAATCGCGTGACGCTTTCGCCTTTTCGCGCCAAATACTCGAAAGTATTTTATTTTTTTACAGACTTTCTACTGTCATTCCGCCGCTAAATTTGACTGATCCTTTATTACATACATAAGTAGTTTAATTAGTATTTTTTTTTTCAAATTATTCTGAGTATGCCCAGTATGGAGACCTTCTTTGTGAGTTTTTGCATACTAACAAGGAATGTTTCCTTATAATTTCCTGGGCGTATACCCAGAATATTTTGAGAAAAATGTTAATTAAACTACTTATGTATGTAATAAAGGATAGTCAAATTTAGCGGCTGAATTTCAGTAGAAAGTCTGTAAAAAAATAAGATTTTTGAATATTTGGCGCGAAAAAACGAATGCGCTACGCCATTTGGCGAGCAACATTTCCCCTCGTCAAATGCAAGCGATTTTAATGCATTTTGAAATCGCTCGTTAAATGAATGTTCAAATGCGCAGTTCTAAATGAATTTAAACAATGAGTTTATTATTTTTTCTATAAATTTATATAATGTATGCACGTCGCGTGTTGCTGAAATGATTTAATTTTACAGGGTTTTACTGGCTGGATAAGTTTTAAGTGTATTTTAAAAGTAATTGTCCGATTAAGAAAGGTGTCCATGTACATTTCAATATTTACCTTTAACTGATGTTATCGGTCTCACAGACCGCTGATTTTTTTCAATTTTTATAGTTTAACTTGTAACTTTCAGTTTAATTATAAACACTACCGAAATTTTGTTTCGTTTGGAACTTTAGTACTATCACCAGAGACTTTTGAATAGGTGTATTTTAATTATAACAGTCCTCTACAAAACGTTTAATACAAAAACACCATGCTAATGAGTTAATCGCGCTTTTTATTCATCTTTCGATAGAGCGGTCTCATAGGCAGCTTCACAGTAGTTATATGACAATTTCTGTCACATATCAGTTAAAGGTAAAATAAGTCATTGTTTCTATGGCAACAATATTGCTGTTTCCGACACAAACAATACCGAAGTCAAATTTGCTATGCTCAGAATAGGAACTTACACGAAAAAAACTGTTTAGTTGAAATTACTAAATTTTGGTTCATATAGCTCCATCCAAATATTTTGGTTGGAATGATTAAATTTTGGTTAGATTAACGAAATTGTTTTGTTAATTCAACAAATCGTTTGGTTAGTCCACTCAAAATTTGGACATTCCAACCAAAATATTTGGATGGAGCTATATGAACCAAAATTTGGTAATTTCAACAAAACAGTTTTTTCCGTGTAATTTTGAGTTTGAGGCAATTTTAGTCCACTGAATTTTGTTCTAAATCGTATAAAACGATCGTTAAATTTCATTATAGATACATATAAATGTATATGACAAATCCTTAGTTATAAAAGTGTATTTATTTAAGTTAAACTAACTTAAAAAAGTTCAACATAAAAATGTTTTTCCTTAAAGAGAATTAGACATAAAAGCGTATTTTTGTTCATTTTGTTCCGTCGCCAACTGGTGATAAATCGCCAAATTTTTTTATAAACATATATACTCACGTGAGAACAACATTCTGTAATTTTTCAGACTTTTCTGAGCATGCATGTATGGAGCCCTTCCTTGCAAGTAGTGTATATACAAATCTATAGATCATATACAGGGCTGCATAAAAGATTTCGGATATTTTCCCAGCTGTAGATGTTAATTTCTGAAATTCTGTTTCCAAATGTGTTATTCGTTTTCGAAATTGTTCACTTAGACATCATCTTTCACCTTATTAAACAGTTAAATTCTGTTATACTACTCTAAATGTATTGAAAAATGTTTCATAATCTATTTTTGATGGATGATTTTTCTTTCTTGTTTATGCATAAGCCAGTAACTAACTTTATACATTTCAGATTAAGGCAAATGAGTTCTCAAAAAATATTCTCAGTTTTAGGAAAAGCTATATTTAGAAAAGGATAAGAATTTATCTTTCAACAGGGGCGTAAGAAATAGAGGGGGCTCACCCCTCCCCTTTTAGGGACTCTGTTCTAGAACTCACTGTTTAAGATAATTTTTAAACTCATGAATAAAAAACATAACTAAAAACAAAAACAAAAATAATAATAATATAAAACAACTAAAATTTGTCTTTCAAGAAGATTTCACGCAGAGTTGGGCAAATTTGCAATATCAGTTATTCGCATTGAAATTACATGTTAATTGCATGTATTGATTAGAAACATTCAAACACAGAAATTTCGAACACATAATGGAATGGGGGCAGTTCCGACTACAGTGTGCAAGAATTTTTTACGGCATGTAATTTTAACTATAATTAATTACACACAATTAAATTGTAACTACATTGAAGATAATTGCAATTACGAATTTGGGCCAATTCTGATTTCAGGTGGGCAGAATTTCCATGGCGAGAAATCGTTAATTTTTCTCCTAGTGTTTAATTATTTTTAGTGACTTGAGTACAATATATATATCTTTTCAAAATCATCAGAGAGGAAAACGAGAAACGATAGTTTAACTAGCAAAAGCCATGCTTTGTTTAGATTCGCGAAGCATTATTCTTTTCTAACAGTAAGTGTATGTTTTCTCGGCATATTTTATAATAGAACTAATACATTCCATAAATCGTTTTTAAACAACAAACATATTAAAAATAATACTAATTGTAATTACTTCTTAATAGTAAATACGTTTCATTTGGTTCAATTTTCATTCTTCGAATTCGAATAACACTTTATATAACGAATTTAACAATTAATTTTATTTTATTACAATTCTTTAGTTGCCATTTTACAAAAAAGAATCATAATATAATTCTTTTAAAATGCGTAAATATCGTCTGCGTAAATGATTTCACATAATAAGAAAAAATTGTATATTTGAATTCTTAACACTGATAAATACTTTTATAATTGAATGTAAATAACTGAATTTTCAGAAATATTAATATAATAATTAAAATATGCTATAATTTTCATTAAAAAAAAGTATTTTAAAAATTTCATAAAAGAAATCGTAAAACTATTTAATTAATCATGATTCTATCTATAATGGCTAACTTCATGATTTATTTTTTTTTCTGAAAATAGACGTGTTTTTTTTTTGTTTGCAAAAATGCGTCCTTAATGGAAAAACATATAAAATAAATTAATTAAAATAATATTATTTGGGGGGGGGGGGGTTATTCTGTAAAAAAAATAAAATATCGAGCAAATCTACAGGTCATAATTTATTTTTCTGTTTAATTTCAAGTCAAAACACTGAATAGTTTTTTTTGTAAAGTGTACGACAAAATGTAATTTGCATAGCCTAAATAAATGCATCCTAATTAAATTTCAAAATCCAAGAGAAGGATAATGGCCACCCCCTGCTCCCCGTTGCTGGCACTTCATTGTGATTACTTACGAAGTATCAATTTCTGAATGGATCACTTTATACGATAATATTTAAAACACAAACATTTACTCTGGAATACTGATTTACAGGTCATTAAAATCATTTAATCTATGCAAACAGTCTGTATTTTTACTTTTCCTTAAGCGATGATATATCAATCAGTAAAGTATCCTATACTCGCTTCATTTATTATAATATGAGTTTATTTTTTTTTTCTTCAACAACCTACCCCAAGGGCATATCTTAAAATTTTTATTTACTCGAGCCAATAAAAAAGTAAACATAGGTAGCGAATACAAGTTGTCCTAAGTTATCAGTTCTAGCCGACTTGAAATTATCGATCACTTTCGTAACACGTTGAAGTGGTATTGGCTTTCTTATCTATGGAAAAAGTTTTCGATAAATGATTGCACAGGAAATGTGATATCGAATTTTCACGGCAGTATCATTTTTCATTATGTTATCCTATATCGTTGATCACTATGTTTTTCATGTTCCGTTGAAAGTTTTTAATATTAATCAAATGCATTATGAATTTTAGTCAGATTAGAAAATCATGCTCCAAAGAGAATTGGTACAAAAGGATTAAAAGGTTCATTATTACACACTTTTCAGAATATCGATCTTTAGAAATTTTGAAAAATGCGTAATTTGCACGGACGTTCGCAAAGAAGGACAGGGGAGAGAATTTGTCCCTCGCTGAATTTTCTAATTTAATTACCTAACTAAATTTGCTTATTATCTCATGATTTTGGAAAAAAAATTCAATTTACTATTTTATACTTATTTAAAATATTTGAACGAACACTAAGAAAATAGGAACTAAAGAAGTTTCGTTAAACGGACTCTGCTCCTTGAACCCACACCGTCGGAGAATGTATTTAGTTCCGTTTTCCTTTTTTCATTCATGTGTTAAAATATATCTTAAACGGGGGTTCTGGGTGTGACTAGAGACGGCTGGTGAAAAAAACAATACAGCAAAAAACAAGATATCAGCAATTCGCTCAATGATATCTTGATGCTGCTTTCGAAGCTCCAACGAAATTAAGGTAGGAAGAGGGTCGGAGGGGGAGGGAGCATTCAATTCGCCAATAAAAAAAAAAGTAGACGCGCATTTTTGTAATTTTAATATGCATTACTGGATTTTTTGCTCTTATATATATATATAATGTGTGCGTGTTATATTTCTCGATATTTATGTAAATTGTGATGATGAACACATTGCATATCCTTTCCAACCAGTAATTATTCCGTAGAATATTTAATTTGCAGTCGTAAGTGGCTAACGTTGGGAAACAGGAATGCAGTCATTGGGAAAGATTTCCCATTCAATCAAAAGAGGCGGAATAATCAGAAACTCATTTATTGTAGGGATGGGCATTATTTAACGTATTAGGATAAAAAACCCTGTTATTATGCTGCAACCTAATATTGAATTAATATGTTATCGAAAAGTCCCTGTTAATTAAATAACATATGGTTTTAAATGGCAGCGTCTTCATTCATTTTCCTTAATCAAGAATTCAATTTCGTGCCTCTAAAATAGAACAATATTCACTAAAAACGTCCTCAATCGTTTCTTTTCAGATGTGTGCCCCTAGTTTGGCCCATCTTCACCCTCTAGTTATGGGCCACTCTGTTAGGTGTGTGGTGTTAAAAATTTATCCTGCATTTCGTCAATCTCTAATGCATGAATAGTAATGCCTTGCAGCCAGTGGCGGCTCGTGCCAATCTTCACTGGTGGGGCCCGGTCCTCATAACATATTGTAAATTTTTATGTATTAATATTTGTTGTTTAAACATGAAAACAAATTATTTAAAACTAACTATTATTTAAACTATAACTAACTATTATTTAAAACTTTTATTTCTTACTTTTGTAAAAAAAAAAAAAAAAAAAAAAAAAAAAAAAAATTATTTTTTCAAGTAATCAACGTTAATTTCAAATTTATCAAATTAATTACAATTTTTAACATACCATTAATTGCCATTATTAACATTGAACATACTTTGATCAATCATTATTTAATTAAAAAACAAATATACAAAATAATAATAATAATAATAATAATAATAGTAATAATAATAACAATCTCACAACGTTACAGAAAAAAAATATAAACTTTACTTTCAAACATTGAAACTGTTCAGAAATTAAAATTTAGTACATTATTTAAATAAAAGTTTGGTATGGTTTTAGATGCGCAAATCTTTCACTAACTTTAAATTTAATTACCATTATTCACATTAAACTTACTCTGGTCAAACATTATTAAATTAAAAAACAAATTCACAAATCAAACAAAAAATAATTATATCATAATTTAATAGAAAAAAATACATATTTTTCTTGCAGAGATTTAATCCATTCACAAATTAAAATTTAATGCATTATTTAAATAGAAATTAGGCACGTCGATTTTTTCGACTAGCAAATCTTTCACTTACTTTTACATCAAATTCTGATATTGTACTAATAAAATCTTTGTGGACTGAAAGAACAGCAAGAGTGTGCTTAATCGTTCCTGTCCCATAGAGTTTTTCAAAAATGTTTTAAAATTTTCTCTCATTCGCTCTTGAACTCCAGTATGACACCCGCTCACAACAGCGCACCGTCATATGCTTGCGCAACAAGCTTATCTTTTAAATAAAACTTTTCTAAATTTTGAGTTAAGATTATAGTAAGTCCCTCTGCTGTTTTATCATAGACATCAATAAATTGAACAAACCTTTTCAAGGGTTTGTTGTTTTCTATATATCGTAAAATGATAACAAATTGCGAAGTGCAGCTTACATCAATATAGTTTCGTCAGCTTGTAAATCTACAAAATTAGAAGCAGAAATCTCATTTTTTACTTCATGCATATACGTTTCATATATACAATCCAACAGCTCATATTGTATAGTTTTTTAAGTATTTTTAGATACTGTAGCATTGTTTAAATGGTCTTCCAATATAGTGTCCAGTTTTGAGGCGTATGTGACCAATTCTAAAAACATACCTCGGTTTACGATTTAGCACATACCTGTTCTTCTCAACCATTTCATTATGTTTTTGTAATGAAATCCTATAACCTTCATCCAACTGCACTACAATATTGACAGTTCCGAAGGTTTTATAGTTAAAAGCATTATTTAAATGAGTAGTATTCATTTCATGTTTTTTTTTACTCTTTCAGAAAAATGCTTCAAATCGTTACAGCCGGCCATACTCCATAATTTCATCCCTCCAAACAATAAAAAATAAAAACAGAACAATGCTTTTTTTTTTCTTCACTTGCTGAAATACACAGAAATTTTTTATACCACTGTGTAGAGAAATAGCGTAGTTTTCCCCCATCTTTTCGTTGCATTTCAAAATTCTTCGGTTGATAAGGTCCCAGGCGTTTAATTTCAAGTTTTTCTTCCAAATTCATTGTTGAAAAGGGCATAATAAATCATCTACAGAATTCATTTTTTTTATTTCAAGAATTTAAGGGTGTGTTCGAAAAAATATTTTTCCACCCTCAACAGCTCGAAATTTTCTGGGACACTTTCAGACTCATTTTTAAAAGTAAAATCATGAAACTTGCTGAGATGATTTTTGAAGTGATGTTTAAGAGGCCGTGTGGTTTCATTTTTCGCTCAATTCAATAGAATTTGATTTTAAAACAATTATTTTCTCATTAGGACCCTTTTTTTCATCCCTAGATCTCCCGCTTCAGAAAATTCGGTTCAAAACTCCCACTTTGATAGCATTTTTTTTTGCAATATTTTCTGCATTTTTCAAAAAATCGACAAGCACGTCCCATTATGTAGTTTCTAAATAAGAGAATTTGCCAGTTTGATGCGTTTGAGAGTAAAAATGAATTTAAAAATAAATCAGAAAATAAGCAGTTTGGATTGGAATACACCTTAACAATAACATGTGTCTCCGTTTAAAGAGAGTACAGAGTACTTAAAGATCACGTAATTCAACGAATAAGCAGCAACAGTAATACAAATGTCGACGAATATTTTTCAGAATCCCCGTATAACAAACTTTGGATCAAGGGCACTCTCGCCCAGTGCCCCCCATTGCAAAAAAAAATACAGAAGATTTAGCCCTAAAAGAGCAGTACATCGCCAAAATTGAATGACACGTGAGGGAGGGAAATACTCATTATCGCGCCAAATGGGCACAAATGTCTTGTGCCCCGATACAGTAACCTTGGTGTTCAGAAGTAAGTAGTGGCCAGTAAAGTGATTTATTGCCTCTGAGAAAGAAATAGATGCTGAGAGTCGATAACGGATGAGTGGGCACGATGTAAGAAGGAGTTTCTTTGCAATATATTTTTAGTAAACAGTTCTTTTTTTTTAAGTTTTAAATTAAAAATATGAATCAAAATTTTTTAAATGAACAGAAAATTCTAGTGGGGCCTGGCCCCAGTGGCCCCAATGGACCGGCCGCCCCTGCTTGCAGCACTAATTAAATGCTTTTTTGGCTTGGTGCCTGGTGCTGGGTCATCAGCATCACCATCACATACTTTCACCGATTCAGATGTCGCAAAGGAGATCATAAACGAAACACTGGCACAAATAGTAAATCAGGAAAACCTCTGAAAATTTCTAAGAAAAAAGCTCATGGCTGACATGTTTTGTACTCATGAATCGTATATATTGCCTTCATTTAGCATTTCCATAACAATAAGTCAAGTTCGACTTATAAAACCCAAGAAAGTTTTGTCTAATTTTTGATCTGAGCAATTTTTTTTTCAACTAAAAATATATATTCGTGTTTTTTTTTTTTTTTTTTTTGTCTTTCTTCTAATTTTGGACGAGTGATTTTTGTTGAATTTTGCAGTATATTTCATTTATGTTATGTGAAGGATAAAAGCATTGATCCCCCCCCCCCCTTAAAATAATGCAGCGAAACACGAGTTCAGGTTCATTAAATTTATAAAAAGTACCATTTTGCAACATTTAAGTAAAATACATTTATTCATAATTTTATCTTTTAAAAATTTTAATTCTCGATTTTGAATAGAAAATCTATTTCCAAAAATAAGAAAACATTGTTTTGCTACATTCAAATAAAATCCATGAATTTATAATTTTTTATTTCATTAGCACATTTTCAACTGAAAGCAGGTGCAACAGTTGAAACAAACCGCAGATAATTCCTTAATTCATTCTGAATTACGCCATCAGGAAATCTAGTTCTTAGCATATAAAAGGTTCTTTTATTGTTTAGTAAGCTTCTGAATAAACAGAGATACTATAACATCTTTCAATTATTTATCTCTTAAAATTTTCTGCGGGTAATATAACATTTGATTTTTTTTTAAACATTTGTTACGAAAATGTTTTAAATTTAAAAGATACGCTAAAGGATAAATTTGTGTCAGTGGTTACATTTGATTAAATGTGTTTATTTACGCCATGTTTTTTGGAATGAATAGAGCGTTTTGCGTTGGGCGGTTCATTTGAACATTTAAAAGAGTTTTTACTACGTACTCATAGAGGTTTTTTAGGGGGTGGGGTTGGGGCGAGGAGGATTCTCGCCCTGTAAATTTTGTTTTTTGGCCAAGTTTTTTTTTTTTTTTTTTTTTTTTTGGTCATTGTTTTAATTTGCTGAAAAAAAAAAAGAAAGAATCCTATAATTTGTGAGAAAACTTAATTTTAGTACAGTTGTAATTAATTTCAAAAAACATATTTGTACGAATGAAATTTGTTTGGACGAATTGCATTTGATTAAAAGTACATAAAAAAATTGTTGTGTTCTTGTGGAATTAGCTTTGAATATGCGTTGATAGATACAGGGCCGAAACTAAGGGGGGCAGAGGGGGCATGTGCCCCGGGCGCCAGAACGAAGGGGCGCCAAATGAAGGATTATACCTTTGGAATGGATAATTTTCTTCTGGTGGACTGATGGCTTCTATTATTATGAAACAGCCATTATAAATGAAGTGTTAGGTGAAGATGAAAGAGCAGTCGTAAAAAGTTAGAACTCTGATTTTCTGATCAAAATGGAAAGAAAAAAAAGGGCCATAATTTTTTTTTTTTTTTTTTTTTTGGCAAAAAAAAAAAAAATTATGGCCATTTTTTTCCCCATTCTGACCAGAAAATTAGAGTTCTAACTTTTTACGGCTGCTCTTTCATCTTCACCTAACACTTCATTTATAATGGCTGTTTCATAATAATAGAAGTCATCAGTCCATCAGAAGAAAATAACTCGGTGAAAGCGGAAACTCGGTTAAGCAGGACTCGGATAATCGGGACTCTAACTGTATATTTCATTTTTAAAATGATCTTTAGAATATTTTTGTTGGTGTTCAGAGGGGAGTCATGACCCCCGTGACCTTCCCCTTGGATCCGCTATTGTAGATTACGTAGTTCAGTATTACATATTTTAAAATTACATGCTTTAAATTTTAAAATAAGTCGGCTATTAGAAAATTAGTAAAATTCTCTTTGTAAATATACTTTGCGGAAGAGGGGGGGGGGGGCAAAATCCATACTTGCCTCGGGTGCAAAAAAGGCTAGTTTCGGCCCTGGATAGATAATGGATGGATCAAATTTCTCTTTTTTAATACTGGATGGATCAAATTTCTCTTTTTTAATACTTTCCAACGTAGTTGAAAAGTGTTTATGATTTCAGTTTGTCTGTCCTTGCTTTAACTCGCGTAAATATAGTCCGATTGCCATGAAATGGATATATCTTATTTGGGTTTAGTATGGCATGTTCGATATTGTAAAGGAAGTGCGTATAACATTTTTGGTTCATGTACAGGGCCATACTCAAAAGAACTCCGTTACATTACGGTCTATAAGGAAAAATCGCTTGCTGTGTATTTTAATGATATTACAGTATTTAAAACATATTGAAATTGATATAAATCACTGAGGTGTACTACAAGGTTCTTGCTATAGAATAGGTATAGTGAATATAGGTAGGTATGCATAGAACTTATCGTTTATTTACAGGAACACACAAAAGTATTTGGATATAGAAGAAAATGAGCAATAATTGAACTATTGAAGCCACGAACAATAACTGCTGGAAGAGCGTTTTCAATTGTGGTATGCGTTTTTAAATTTAACTATTTTAAAAAAATTACTTGATGTGTATAAATTCTAGATCATATACAAGGTCGAACAACAGTTCTCAACAACATCGTTTATTGGCTGAAATTGCTGCGCGGAAATTTTAAAATGTATTATGCGTTTAACTGAACGTCCTTTTTGAATACTATATAGTATGCATACCTATCTGTAGATCATATACAGGGCTGCAAAAAAATTGTATATTTTAACGACTCTTCGTGGTAATGGGAGAAATCGTGTTTTCAAATGCATTATGCGATTTCCAAATTATTCATTAAGACATCATCTTCCACCTTTGTAAATTGTGATGTTTTGTTATGGTATTCTGAATGTGTTGGAAAGTGATTTATTTCATAATCTATGCTGTATTCATGTTTTGTTTTTTTTTTTTTTTGGGGGGGGGGGGGGGGTTAGAAATCGTGTTGTTAAAACTGTGTTAATTATTATACAGCGTGTCTCTTATCGTTTACCAATAAATAATTTCTAAACCGTTAGGTTTAGAGGTATAGTTCCAATTGCAAAAATGTTTCATATTTTGTTCTGCTTCACATAAAAATCGATTTACATTAAAATAATTACTTTTTAAACAGATAAGAAATTACAAATTTTATACAATGACTGGGTCCTATAAGTTTTATTTAGAAAAAGTTTTTCCATGTTCTAACAAGTAAAACAGCAAAAAGTTATTCTTTTATGGTCAACACTTACTGAGTTATGATACTTAGAATTTTTTGAAAATTTTTAATGTTTTAATCACCATAAATGGAAAAACACGTCTTTAGTGTCAGAAAACGCTAAAAATGCATGAAATTCAAAGTATCATATCTAGGTAAGTTTTTGTCTTGCAAAAATTAAGTTTTTAATCACAAACTAATTTTGATTCATCTCATTAGAAAACAGCATTTATAATTATATAAAAAAACTATTCCAACATTTTGTTTAAAAGGCCTTCAAATTAAAATATCCGTTGACCATTAGTTACCTGTTATAAAAATAACAGGTTGTTGAAACCTGTTACTAGGCCTGGGCCTTAAATCGATTTTACTCTTAAATCGATTTAAAGCTTACATCGGAAATCCGATTTAACCATTGGTCTTAAATCGATTTAAGCTAAAATCGGAAATCACGATTTAGCTAATGTCAAATCGCGATTTAGCCAATGTCTTAAATCGCGATTTAGCCATTATCTTAAATCGCGATTTAGCCATTATCTTAAATCGCGATTTAGCCATTGGCTTTAAATCGATTTAAAACAAAATACTGATTCAGAGCTAACATCAGAAAAACGATTTATCTACTTTGATGTATCTACCACTTACATGCCAAGCTGGTGTTAAATCGATTTAGTAGGATCCGATTTAAGCAAACATCGCAAGCCTCAATGCTTTCCGATTTAAGACAAACAAGGCAAGCTGGTGTTAAATCGATTTAGGACAATCCGATTTAAACAAACATCGCAAGCTTCCATGCTTTCCGATTTAAGAAAAAGACGATTTAATGAAAACAAGGCAAGCTGGTGTTAAATCGATTTAGCAGGATCCAATTTAAGAAAAAGGCGATTTAAGAAAACGATGATTTAAGTAAGAATTGATATTTATTTATTTTGTAAACAAGATTCAGAGTTTACGAGATTGGAATGTGTATTTTTCAGAAATTAAGAACTTATATAGTTGAAAGTTGAAGGGAAAAAGTAATGTTTAAATCTTAAAATCCAAATTCATCGAATTTCAATTTATATACTAATGCAATCTTTTGATGATAAATTAAGTTTTCACATATTTGAGTAATATTGCAATATGTATTTTTTATTTTCCAATATTCTGTAATTAATTAAAATGTTTTAAAGTAGAATCCTGCATTGTTTCAAAAGATTGTTTTCCTGAAATTCATTCACCATTTATATGATTAAAAATAATAATAATAAAGTTTTATATTTAAAATCCAAACTCATCGACTTGCAGTTTATACTTTTATGCATTCTTATGATGAAAAATTCATTTTTTACATGTTTTAGTAATATTTTAACATTTATTTTTTATTTTCTATTATTTTGTAATTAATGAAATTATTTTAAAGGTATAGTCATGCATTGTTTTGTGTATCACTATTTGGCCGTGATCCACATGAAATATTTTTCTTTTACTAATAATATTTTTTTCCTGAAATTGATTGAGTATTTATGGTTGGAAAAAAAAAAAAGAATAAAGTTTCATATTTGAAATCCAAATTCATCGAATTTCAATTTTTATTTTTATGCATTCTTTTAATGAAATATTCATTTTTCACATGTTTAGGTAATATTTTAATACATATTCTTTATTTTTTATTATTCTGTAATTAATTAAAATATTTTAAAATAGTCATGCATCAGATTTGACATCTAATTTCAATGCCAGTCATATGGATTGAGTACCTTGCTGAAATTGATTCACTATTTATATCCAAATTCATCCATTTTTAGTTTATATTTTTATGCATTATTTTCATGAAAAATTAATTTTCATATGTTTAGGTATTATGGGAATATTTTAGTTTTAATTTATTATTATTTTGTAATTAATTAAAAATACTTTAATAAAGTTCTGTAATGAGTCAAGTAACTTTATTTTTACAGCAGAATGAGGGAGGGCTGGAAGAGGCATTCATTAGATTTCTCTGCAGATCTGCGATTTTTTGCTTTTTTGACATTTTGTTATCATTAAAAAGAGATATATTTTAAGATTATATTTTATTACTAATCTTAAAGGATGGCAACAACCACAAAAAAAATCAGCAATTTCAGTGATGTGCTCCAAGGGTCACACTTTCAATCCTTCTCCATCCGCTATATAAATGCCAGCATTTATGTTAAACAAATCTTATTTTAATCTAAAAGTTAAAAAGATATAAAATTGCACCTTATTTCTCATATCTCCCCCTCCCCCTTTTTTTATTACTTTTCTCATCATGGTAAATGAATAGTTAAATTCATCATTGAAGTCTTTTAATATGCTTCTGTTTTACCTCATTAACTTTTTAAATCTGTGTCTGTAAAAAAAAAAAAAAAAAAGTGTATGTAGGCTGTTAGCAATGAAGTGCTATTTGAGTAGGCTAGGGGAAGCCCCCCCCCCCCCTTAAGGAATTTAGATTGTAGCATGCATAACAAGTCAGACAAAAAAAAAAAAAAAAAAAAATCATTTTCTTTTATATTACTTCTGATAGAATGAGTTTATAAAATGTATTACAATAGGTCACTAATTTTTAAAATGGAAAAAAAGAACTAGTGTTTTGGGACATTCAAAGCTTTTTTATGTGTAAAATATACCTCTTTTCAAAATTATTTGACAAATTAAAAGCTAAGTATACTAAATAATACAGGAGGGGGGGGGGCACATAAAGATCGTATTTTGTTACTAAAAATTAAAAAATAGGCTTCCATATTCTAAAATGTAAAAGCGGTGTTAAATCGCGATTTAGCACTAAATCGCGATGTTGGATGGATGATAAATCGATTTAAGAAATTTCTACATCGCCCGGTCCTACCTGTTACTCGTACAAGTGTGGAACGATGTAACCTGTTAACCAAAAGTAACTATATTTCCCATCTCTAATTTAATGCAATTCACATATCAGCAACAAATTCCGCTAGTCATCTAATTGAAACTCGGATCTGAGTTGCACCACGTCATAGCATAGATGAAGACGTTAAAACATATTAGAACTACACTATTTTAAAAATAACTCCGTTAAGTGACAGGTGTTTGTTAGCAGATTTTAAAAAAAATGCAATTTAACAAATTACAACGACCATTTAAAAAATTATTTTTTCAAAGACTAAAATTTAAGACATAAAAAATAGCACGGAGTTGATCATACATTACGTACGCCATGAATTAAACATTAATAGTGTTATTACACATAAAAGTTGCAAGCGACTTGTACATATTATCCACCTGGAACTTAAGTATTATCCAAGCATTTCATTAGCTGTTCGGGAAAAGGCTTTTCCATCGTCAGATTTCTAAGAAATCTGACGGCCAATTTTAAATGAAATTTATTTCTTAAACTTCTAAACACCCCACAATATTACTTTTTATATCGTCGTATAGAGAAAAAAAATGTACTTTTAAATGCAATTTGATTGAAAGCTGTATTTCAATTTGTTTCTGAGTTATTAATTTTTTTTGTAGTTTTTATTACTTTTTTGTCATAGTGGCAACACTCTGTTGTCCATCTCTGTTGAAAGTAAAGGGAAATACATATTACTGTATAGACCCATCAGTAAACTATTAAATTGCAGATTAAACCAATAAAAACCTTCAGATATGCTTTTGATTTCCTACCCTGACGAGGACAATAACCATTTTTCCAAATGGTTAAAATCGTACAATTTCTAAGTTCTAAGATAGTGCACTCGCGTTTTATACTAGCAATTCGCTCAATGATATCTTGATGTTGCTTTCGAAGCTCCAACGAAATTAAGATAGGAAGGGGTCGGAGGGGGTAGGGGTACCTAGCTATTGTATGAAAACGAGAAGCAAGGCGGGAAATTCATGACGTGATGTCAGAACTCTTTACTGAAAGCGGAAATTTTAATAGGTGAATCGATTAGACCGCGGCAAATACTTCAAGGAATTCTGGGATATCGAATAACAATTTTAATAAAAGACAAAAAAGGGTATTAACAAACATTCGAGAGAAATAAGAATTTAATGTCTCAAACTATGAAAGAATAAAATAAATTAGTGGGTTTTATACGAAGAATGTTGCTTTAACAGATTAAGGTTTTTAGAATAAGAAATAAAAGATTGTGCTGATTTAAAGGCATGGGATTAAAATATAATTTATATTTAAGATATTAGTAAAAGACAGGTAAAAAGGTAGATATTATAAGAATTTGGAATACATTAACCAAGGTAAAATGGCGAATTTTTTTTTTAATTATTACATATATATATTTATGCTCAGAAATAAATAAAAATAAATATATTAAATTTATTAGTAATCAAGCTAAAATAAATGGTTATCCTAAATATCTGGTAAATTCAATAATTAATAACTGTTTTGAGTTAGATTGATTGAATACAGTCTAAGACTATCTTTTTTTAAAAAAATTGCTTTTGTATGGTTATTATAATCTCATATAAGGGGTATTCTCACAATCTTTTGACTTTCGGGAATAAAAATCTGGTGAAATTAAACTTGCTAAAATAACATTTTAATCTAATAGACGGATGCTTTAATGATTAAAAATAAAGAAAAAATGGTCAGCAGCGAAATTTTTTTTATTTAACTGAGGTTTAAGTTAAACTTGCGAGTTTAATTTTCCTTGCCATTTTACCACTATAACTTTTTATTTTCTTCTAAATTTTTACTTATAATGAATTTGCATAGTACCCACAGGACATTCAAATAAGAAATAAAAATATAGTACTTTTAATACAGAATTTTTGTATAACATTGTCTTAAAGGGGTGTTAAAGAAGGGACGGTATGGTAAAAAAGGGGACGGTATAGGAAAAAAAGGACGAAATGGAAAAAAAAGGGACGGTAAGATGGAACGGTAGGGAAAATTACCACTTATTTTTAGGAAAATCATGTTAAGACTAAATGATAGCCACAATGTTCATTGATTTTTAGAAACAGTTGTTAACACTGGATTAATTTTTTTTTTTTTTTAATTTACCTCGAAAAGTGCAGGAATAAACCTTGGGGACGGCAAGACTACCAATAAAGCCATGATCTTGAAATTGATATTTAAATGCTGATTTAAATTCTGCAGTAAATTTCCTGTCAAAGAATTTTAGACATTCTTTCTCTAGCATACTTTTGCATGAGAAAAAACATGAAAAAAATTCTGTGACTGCATCTGAAATGATTTTCTGTATAAGTTTAGCAAGAGGGACGGTAAGGATGAAAAACCCAGGGACAGAGTTCAAAAAATAATATCAACCGTAAGGTTAACCTTGCAGGTTAATTTTTTGCTACATCTACCCTATATATATAACATCCTAATGAAACGAATTTATGAAACGACTGAATTGAAACGAATTTATGTAACGATTCAGTGGCTGATTAAACAACTGATTATGTTTCACGGCGATTTCTCCTAACATATGAAATACTTTGCGATGAAATTAACACCAAAAATCCGTATTGATCCACAGATCTCAAAACTGGTATTAGAATTTTTAAATTCGAATTAGTTTTCGAAATATTATTTTTTTTCTAATTTTAAATACTTTTTTCTAATGATGGCAACTAAAATTTTATTCATAACGGCATTTTTTTTTTCATATTTCAGAAAAGGTTTTTATTTTAAACTAATAAACTTTTAAACTAAACTAACTTTAACTTGGCGATCAGTTTGGCCTCCCTTAAATGTATGCTAAAAAATGTATTATGTTACTTTTATTCATAATTCAATTTACTTTAACAATCTTTCGCCAAATCGAAAGATTCTGATAGATAAATCAAGAACTCTGTATTTTTATGTTAGCGAGACGCAGGTGATAAATCGTCAAACATTTTTCCCGTCGCAATTTTATATTTTTCATTAATTTTATTTAAAGTATAATCCTTTCATTTATTTTATTTCAAATACAAAACTTTCATTTAAAATTGATGGCTTTCACTTCTTTCTTTTTTTAAAACAAAACGAAAAGAAAAATATTAGGCACAGATGTCATATAAGAACCGGGCTACATAATTGGCGCCAAAATGGCATTATTTTGATTGACATGGTAACACGGCTATTGTTGTTTATTTAATAATAAATGTTTATTTACTTTTATTTCTTCTTTTAAATTATATAAATTATTTTGTTCTATAGTTATCAATTATTTATCAATTATTTCCTTTTGAAAATAATAGAAAATAATTAAAAAATACGGTACTACTTAGTTATTCCGTCGACCATTTTCGTCAAATTATATAAATCGCCAAACCACTCGCCAAATTATATAAATTGACGTAATTTTTATTTTAAATAACGAAAGAACAAAGAAAATAGTATAACATTAATAAATATACAAATAAAACGTCGAAATAAAAATCACTTGATGACGTAAAGACGTGTAACTTGCTTAAAGTCAAGTGAATGTGACATTTACGATCAACCATGATTGGCATTCAATCTTGTAGTTTGGCGATAGATTTTTGGTCGACGGGATAACTAATAGTACCAAAAATACATAATATAACTGGTATTCGAAAACGAGGTTTTCGCCAAATTAAAAAAAAAAAAAAAATCATACCAAACCTGCGGTACATGGCATCTGGCCAAATATTAAATAATGCATGCAACAAACCATGACATTTAATTTCATCTTCAAATCAATGTTTTAATTTACCACTCGAAAAAAAAAAAAAATCCTAACTGGCGAGTTGAAAAAAAGCTATTGGCGAGATTTGCACCCGGCTAGCGTAACAGTACCAAGAATTCTTTGCGACAATGGCAACTTTTATGTAGTTTTATTCGAAATTTTTTTTTGATTTTTTTAATCAAAATGGAAAACTTTCGGCACAGATGTCATATACGGCCCATATTGGCGGGATTTTTTTTCTGATGCCAATGTCATATACGCAACGGGTACTTAACTAGCGCCAAAGTATCGTTATTTTGCTTTATATGGCAAGTCGGATGTTGTTGTTTATGCTGTTGATGCTTTCCCCAAATAGTCGTATATGACATCTGTGCCAAACTTTCATATGAAAGGCGAAGGGATCAGACCGTATTTGTTTATGGCAGTTGATGACTTGAACTATTATAATGTAGATGAAATGATGGCGATAGAATAATATTTGGCGTCTTATGACCTGTGCCTGGCTAACATTAAAGTACCAAAATGATACCTAGAGTATAAAAAGCGAAGTGGTCTGCCCGGAACTGTTGATGATAGTCACATGATTAAGGCTATTGTTATAGAGATTGTTTTAAAATACCGGAAGATAAAGACTCTGTATACTTAATTCATTTTATTTTAGCTTCTTTTCAAATGTTTAACTGATCCTCTTTAATTAAAAACGAAAACAACCATTGGATGTCTTAACAGCAACTAATTCGGCCTTAAATTTTTGCAATCAAAGGGAATTGAATGGAAACCCGTTTACAGGGAGATCTGCACAGCTTTTTTCAGTATAATTCAATCTTCACTAATATTTTTAAAACCCATCATATTAGCGTGTTTTTAGATTCTACGGTGTCTGAACGGCGGTTGGAGAGCGTAGCTTGCAGGGGGCAGAGCCCACTAGTATTTATATAAAACAATTGTCCCAGTTTCGGAAAACAAATTACATCGAATTACTTTTACTGAAGCAATTTTATAGAGACAGCTCCAATCTTAAAAATCAGCATCAGGGACACGAGGCGGTAGAGGAGTTTTCCTGGTATTTGGACCCCCAACATCGTTCAAAACTTATTTATCTCGTTAATATTGTTATGAAATCATGCAGTGAGATGTTCCCCAGTATATGAAATAAAAAAACACAAAAAAATGTATTAAAATCAAAATTATTATTCAGGGACATAAAAGTCAAAAGATTGTGAGAATGCCCCATAACAATTCCTTATTCTCTTCATTCGGTCAAATTTCGACTGGTACCATTTCGTATTAATTTACACAGAGCAGTTACACGTAAAAAATAACTATAGCAAATTTTCACAATAGTTATTTTTCATTATGTTGCTTTATACCGTTGACCACAATGTTTTCAGGTCCCGTTGAAAGTTTTCGAATTTCGACTGGTACCATTTCGTATTAATTTACACAGAGCAGTTACACGTAAAAAATTACTATAGCAAATTTTCACAATAGTTATTTTTCATTATGTTGCTTTATACCGTTGACCACAATGTTTTCAGGTCCCGTTGAAAGTTTTCGAATTTCGACTGGTACCATTTCATATTAATTTACACAGAGCATACACGTAAAAAATAACTATAGCAAATTTTCACAATAGTTATTTTTTCATTATGTTGCTTTATACCGTTGACCACAATGTTTTCAGGTCCCGTTGAAAGTTTTCGAATTTCGACTGGTACCATTTCGTATTAATTTACACAGAGCAGTTACACGTAAAAAATAACTATAGCAAATTTTCACAATAATTATTTTTCATTATGTTGCTTTATACCGTTGACCACAATCTTTTCAGGTCCCGTTGAATGTTTTCGAATTTCGACTGGTACCATTTCGTATTAATTTACACAGAGCAGTTACACGTAAAAAATAACTATAGCAAATTTTCACAATAGTTATTTTTCATTATGTTGCTTTATACCGTTGACCACAATGTTTTCAGGTCCCGTTGAAAGTTTTCGAATTTCGACTGGTACCATTTCGTATTAATTTGCACAGAGCAGTTACACGTAAAAAATAACTATATCAAATTTTCACAATAGTTATTTTTCATTATGTTGCTTTATACCGTTGACCACAATCTTTTCAGGTCCCGTTGAAAGTTTTCGAATTTCGACTGGTACCATTTCGTATGAATTTACACAGAGCATACACGTAAAAAATAACTATAGCAAATTTTCACAATAGTTATTTTTTCATTATGTTGCTTTATACCGTTGACCACAATGTTTTCAGGTCCCGTTGAAAGTTTTCGAATTTCGACTGGTACCATTTCGTATTAATTTACACAGAGCAGTTACACGTAAAAAATAACTATAGCAAATTTTCACAATAATTATTTTTCATTATGTTGCTTTATACCGTTGACCACAATGTTTTCAGGTCCCGTTGAAAGTTTTCGAATTTCGACTGGTACCATTTCGTATTAATTTACACAGAGCAGTTACACGTAAAAAATAACTATAGCAAATTTTCACAATAGTTATTTTTCATTATGTTGCTTTATACCGTTGACCACAATGTTTTCGGTTCACGTTGAAAGTTTGACTAAAATTTACAAATGCCTTGTAAATTTTTGTCAAATTACTTAGAAAAACATGCCACTAAAGGGGTTGGTATAAAACAAAAGAAAAAGATGTTTATTATTACAGGGTCTAAAGTGTAATCTTGCATGAAAAGTGTTTAATTTGAAGTATATTATGCTTTGACAAGACAATTAATGAAACAAAATATTTATTTATAACATTAAAATGAAATGATATATTTTTTTTAATTTTATTTTTAAAAAGGAGTACATACAGTTAGTTACACAGAAGCATAAAAAGCGGATGCTCCCAAAATTAAATGTATATATTTTTGTTTATTTAACTAGGGGGCTCTGCCCCCTACGAGCTATGCTCGTCAACCCCCGTTCAGACACCGCAGACTCTTAATAGCACGCTAATTTGATCGGCTTTAAAAAGATTTCGGAAGATTGAATTATAATTTGAATCTGACAATTATAATCTGACGTATAATTTTCACCAAACTTTTCTTTCTCTTTTTAATATTCGTGTAAAAATACTTTTGTTAGAAATGAAATATTGTAATCATCTTAAAATATCAAATAAATGTCTCGCGCAATTTTTTAATTTAAACTGTTTTGCAATATTATTTTTTGTTCATTTTACGTAATAAGTGTAATGTGACGTAAATTCTCCTATTTAAGACTTCTAACGCATGTTAATGAATTTATTATTTTACAATATTATTTCTCTTTTAAAATTCACGTGTAAATATAGTTTTTATGAAAACATGTAAAATATTTTTTTAATTTGAAGCAAACATTATTGTTTGCGCTGTTTATACAGTTGACAACAGTTTAAATTAATACCATTTTCTAAAATATGTAAAAAATATCTCCCGAAATACTGAAAATTTGAATTTAAAATACAAATAAAACCTCAAAAAATGAGTCAAATTAAAAAACTAAATGCAGCCTGCACACCGGGAAATTCTGACACATAAAATATCTAAAAATGATTAAATTCCTATGTACACATTTTGCTCCTATAAAACTTTTTTAATGGAACGATTTTGTCCAACTTTGGCATTAAATATCTCTTAAAATAATTCTTCGATTTGAAAACTGTCTGCATCAGCGTGTTTATCAAACATTTCTCTATAATACTACCGATGTTCATATTTTTGTATGCAACAGTTTTTTTTAATATTAACGAAGAAAGGCCATGCTTAAGCATTCAAATTGGATGCCGATCTGCCGGGAATATCTACGGAGATTTTCATTGGTCCATTTCCAAATCAAAACATTTTTTATATATATAGAAGGATTTGCATCACACCCTAACTTATACAGGATTGAACACAGTTAGCGAGAAGAAAATACTATAATAGAAGAAAGTATTGTAATCGAATTTTTTTTCGACTTCCGGTTTTCGACGGATTTCGACGTTTTAGACCTCAGAGACCCCGAAAAACATGTTTGTCTGTCTGTCAGTCCGGTGTCCGTGTGTCGCCGTAGTACCATCAAAAAGTGTATGAAGTTATAGCAAATGAACCAAATTTTTTGTATAGCTTTGGCCAGCAGGCCCTCTTTGAATTTGGAAATATTCCGCCGGAAAGGGGCGCTGTAATAGCAATGTTTGTACCATTTTCAAAATTGTACCATCGGAAAGTGTATGAAGTTTATGCATAGCACTAAACAAATTTCATATATATGCTTTTGGCTATGGCAAGCAGATCCTCCTTGAATTTGAAAATATTGCGCCGGAATGGGGGGAGGGGGCGCTGCAATAGTGATTTTTGTGTAATTTTTTGATTTTTCGTAGTTTTGTTGTACATTGGTGGCTCGTGCAGCGACGGGAATTTCATATCCTGCTAAGCCGGCTATTCGTAAACAACTGCCGTTATAATAATAATAAAAAGACTTTTTAAAACTATATGCATTTTTTTAAGGCCTTCCGTAGAACTTCCTAGAAGATAAAATGCTAAATTGAAGTAATAAATACATAAATTTAACATTTTATCCTACCGGTGGAAAAATTAAAAAAGAATAAGAAAGAAAAATGTGTGTCATATAGAGCATTAAATTTCATGGCATATCACTTTCTTTTACTTCAGTCATTTTAATTCTTAACAAATTATGACATATCAATTGAAATTACTTTTATTTCTTGTTTTTTTACAGCGTCTGAGCAGGTCTTGTTATGTATCTAATGTTAAACCATGCAGTATTAGTTTCATATTTATTTATCTTATGCATTTAAGGGGAAAAGTTGCTTCTGAAATGTAACACAGAAACTAGCTGACCTTAAATTGTGACAATTAGTTACAACTTCATCATTTCGGCAAGCTTGTAATTTCAACGTAATACTTCTTGTATTTTCCAGAGTCCTCGATTAAAATGTAAAATGTAATGATTTCAGATAGAAAACGTCTCGTATTTCTGTCATTTGAACTCCAATTAGTCTACTTCGTTTTCAAATTCAACTATCACTCCGATTGCTTTCCATCTCTTTCGTGTAAATGTTACGAAAGCTCTGACGGTTTTAGATCACGGGTCAGAATATCAGTTACATATCCATTCAGGCTTGCAGGAAGGATTTATATTCGATACCACGGAAAAGTGAAAAAAATTGCTCACTTGACAGCGTCAGGAAAGTCAATCATGTAAAATTGGTAAGTATTATTATGCTTCTATCAACATGGAATAAATCCTTCTTAAAACATGTTTGATTGATAGATGCGTATATATATATATATATATATATATATATATATATATATATATATATATATATATATATATATATACATATATATATACATACATATATATATATATATATATATATATATATATATATATATATACATATATATATACATATATATATATATACATATATTACCATTAATTAAACATAACCTGCCACCGTCAATTATTATGAATTAAAGCTGTAAGTATTAAAAAAAATATTATAAGAATTATTATGGAAGAAAAAAGAAAAAAGTGGACACCGACAAAAATTGAAAAGCTTATACATTGAATTACGTTATCGAGGGCACAGAATTCAATGATATAAGCAAAATGGTTGTTTTCTGTGGGAGAAATAAGCTAAAGCTAAAATTAATTTTCCCCTGTGCCCGAACAACCACTAAAATCAAGTGAATTGATTAAAAATGAAAGCAGAATAGAAACAAATAATATGAAATGGAAGAATCAATAAAACGTATTTAAATATTTATAGGATATAAAATAGAAATAATAAACACCATACCGATTAATATTTCAGTATTTTACAAAAATCCATGTGCACATGTCTTACAGTATATCAAAAAGATTAAGGTGAATAAAACAGTTAAGAAATCACAGTAAATGATACCAAAGGATGCAGTTAATACATTTTGAAATAATATTTGAAATACCTTGTAAAACAAATTTAATCTAATATAAAATATATAGAAATTAATTACATTATATTATATATATACATATATATATATATATATATATATATATATATATTTGGCGATTTATAATTTTGAACTTGCTTGAAGAAATTTGAATATAATCTAGAAAATCTAAACAAGGATGGCACTGAATCGTGTAAATCATCTTCAAGTAAATGGATAGAGAAAAACGAGATCAGCCTTAGGCTATTAAAGTATTTTAAAGTCAAGCTCAATTTGAAGCTGGAAAAAAATATATATATGTGGGATAATAAATATCCTCAACAATGTAACTTAACAAATGCGAGAGTTTAATTAATCGATATTCTCTATCGTATGAAAAAAAAAAGATCATAGCACGAAGAACGTGAAGAAATCGCAAAATATGAGGCGATATTCTCGTGTATATAAGATATAAAATAAAAGTACCAAGAGAGTTCGTTGGTGTTCCAAGTTTTTACCTCAATATGGACGTTGAAGTTTCGTTAGAAGCCAAATAAAAGAAATGGGTAAGAATTCTAGGTGAATTCCAATGTTTATGCTTACGAATGTATTAAATTATTGATTTGGTTGAATTGCCTTGATCTATATTTGTTCGTTTGATTAATAAATGTTGTATAAAATATAAAAGCTAATAGATGAATTCATTTGTAGTTATAAAGGCAAGTGAATATTTAAGTAGGCAATAAATATAAAATCCTGTATATTTAAAAATACCACAATTAAAAAAAAATATGTTATGTGCTACTCAGGTGTCCTCATTCGTCAGTTTCTTATAAACTCTAATTTTTTTTATGTTACAGTTGAAAAAGAAAAAGAAATCATTTCGCAGTATCCGGAATATTAGCATGTAAAATTGGTAAGTATGTGCATTTTTCAACATCTCAATATTGCATGAAACAAATTCTTCTGAACAGATTGTTGACCGACAGTTTTGCCACATTAGCGCGTTGTTTTTATTCAAAATATCTTTCAGAATTTTCCAACAGTAATTTTCGTTTTCCGTGATTAAATAGACTAATGATTACGATACCAAAAATGATCCTAAATGATCAAACGCTGTAAGGTACTGACGAATATACTGTCACAAATCAACAAAGTGTTAACCCCTTGAAGGGCGGTGGGATATGTTACCCACCTAATTTTAATCCTGATTCCCACCAGAAACTTTTAATTAAGTTTACTTTTTTAACTTTTAATGAGAAAACTCGAAAAGTTACTTTTCCTTATTTTGAACAAAATTTTTTCGTAAATTCCGGAGTGAATTCAACATTACAGACACAAAATTGCTTGCCCCTGAAAGGATTAAAAGACTTTGACTGATGGATGCATAAGAAAAAAAATGATATGACGGATTATATTTTGAAAGTTGTTAAAAGAAATTTGAATCTGATCCAGAAAATTTAGGTTCGGGGCAGTGTTACCCAACGTGGGCGTACGCTCCTCCGGGGGGCAATTCCAAATCTTTTACTTGTTGCCTACCATTCGTTGTCTGTTTTTTGTTTTTTTGTTATTGTTGTTGTTTTTTTTTTTTAAGTATCGTTGTAGCCTAAAATTAAAATATTACACTCAAATTAAAAAATAAAATTTAAAAAATAATTTTTCTTTTAAATAAAGAAAAAATTCCCAACAAAAATTTTAAAATGGTCAAAATCAGAATAATTATATGAGAAACAACTTAAAGAATTTTTGACCCCACCTTTTACTTTCATCATTAAAAATTTCTATAATTTTTCAAGTTACTAAGTTTTTTTTTTTTTTTTTTTTTTTTTTTTTTTTTTTTTTTTTGATTTTTCGAAACTCTTTCAATTATTCATTGAATGAGCCTTATTTTTGTTCGCTTTGCTATAAGTAACTTGAAGAAACTTTTACATGTGAAGCTAGTTAAGGGTATATCTAAATCTGTCTGTTTTGAACCTATTTAAATCTGAACTATGTAAACCAGGTACTACAAACTTTATAAAATTGATAAATCTTAAATAGCATTAGAAAAGCAAACAGATAAATAATAAATATCTATGGCTCTAGTGCAAGTAAATAAATATACATCATGGCATATACATTTGAAATTTTAAAATTAGCGAATTCACTTTTTAATTAATAAGAGACTCGTATTGCAGAGTGTGGAGGCGGGGGGGGGGAGGGGATTTCGTGATTTTACCGATGCTTCGGTGCGACGTGGCCAATAAAAGGTTGGGGAACACTGGGTTAGGGTGACATAATCAATAAATCATCTTTATATAAACAAAAGAGCGCCAGTGAAAAGGAAAAAACGAGATAAGTATTTTCCTATTAAAAAAGTTCAAAGCCAAGATCAATTTGAAGATGGGCAAAATACCTATATATTTAAAAATTGGCAACAATAAAAAAAAGAAATTAAATTTCAACACTAAATGTTCTCATTCTTCAGTTTCTTATCCTGTAAACATTTTTGTACAATCGAATATTATAATATATAGCACTCATTTGATAACGTCAGGAAAGCCAGTTATGTAACATTTGTCAACTTTATATACTTCTTTCAACATCTCAGTATTGCCTCAAAGAAATCTTTCCTAAAAGACGTTAGATTGATGGATGTGTAAGAAAAAAATGATTGAGCGAATTATGATTTTAAACCGAAAAAATCATGATAGAAGAATCAGTAAATCTCATTTCCAAGCTCATAAAAAAAATATGCGGTAGAATGGAGCACACCTTGAGGTTCGCCCCACCATTGGACATCTTATGTGCCAGAAGTTGTAAGAGCAAATAAATATTATTAAAAAAATTCATTTGACAGCGTTAGAAAAATAAGACAGGTAAAATTGGTGAGTATTACATGCTTCTTTCAACATTTCACTATTGCATGAAATAAATCCTTTTTAAAAGACGTTTGATTGATGGATGCGGAAGAAAATAATTACGTAGCGAATTATAATTTCGAACTTGTTTAAAGAAATCTACTAAATCAAATCTATAAAATCTGAGCAAGGATGACAGAACTAATAAATCATTTTCATGTACAGTGGGTGATTGGTTAACGAAACTTTTGCGAGAAATTTTTATGTTCGGATAATGAACACCTCACAAAACAAAGTTCAGAATAAGTAATGCTGTGTCTCAGATTTCCCGAGCTGTATTTAATTACACCTCTTGTTGACTTAGAGAACATTTTAACAGTTGTATACTTAAACTTATGGTCTAATTAATTCATGGGCTACCGGGGGTTTGGGCCCTACATTTTAAGGCAGATTAGAAACGTTATTTTTCATATTTTGTGTTCCTTATTAAAGAAATATTTTTAATTGAAAATTATTTATTTTAATTTAAATTTAGTTCACAAATTATTAACAGCCTTTATAGGCTCCACTTGAGCTTCACCGGGCCCTGCATATTAAACACGATTTTTTAGAGGTCTAACAAGGAAGGTCTCCATACGGGCATATTCAGAAAAATCTGAAAAAATTACAGAGTGTTCTTCTCATGTGGATATATATGTTTATAAAAAATTTTTTGGCGGAAACTCGATAGAACGTTCGTAAAAAAATAATGAAAATTTCGTTTATTTGGCGATTATCATCAGTTGGCGATAAAAGGAAATTTCGAAAAATACTTTTTTATGTCAATTACTTTTAAAGATAAAAATGTTTCATATTGAACTTGCTTAAATAAATTTAACGTAAATAACTTTACTTTGTCAGTTTTAGTTTGATTTAACTATAGTTTTGTCACATATACAGGGTGATTCATAAAAGATGGGCAGAACTTTAAGGGGTTATAGTACACTTAAAGACAAATAATATTAAATAGGAGACTAAGGGTCCCAGACGTATTCCCAAGGAGATAGGGGGCATTAAAGTTTAGGGTCCGAAATTTCAAATGATTATAAAACATGGAAAAATTGGTCGATTCGTTTGCGGTTTTTGCAAAAAATTTTCTTTATGCCAGTATTTTCTTGAAATAAAATTTTAAAGTTCAATTTCAAAAAATGCCGATAGGGGGCGCTTTAGACTTTGGAGTAACAAACAACTATTTTTTAACGTTATTTTTTGTATTTCTTTAAATGATTTCGAAAGCTTAGACTTAAACTTAAATTTTGATCTAAAAATCTGAGTCCTAACGAGTAGTTAAGTAGCATAAACTGAAATTTGAAATTTGAAACCCTTCTCCCCCCAGAACAAAAATCAGTTATTCCCGATCTTTGTGTCGTAGATTAGGCTCTAACTACTGCCGCGTTTTGCTAAAATTATTCTTTATGTCAGTATTTTCTTGAAAATAAATTTTAAAGAAAATTTTCAAAAAATTCCGATAGAGGGCGCTTTAGACTTTGGAGTAACGAACAACTATTTTATACCGTTATTTTTTGTGTCTCATTAAATGCTTTCTAAAGCTTAGACTTAAACTTAAATTTTCAGCTCAAAATCTGAATCGCTGAGCGTGGTTCAGTAGCGAGGGGAGGGGGTTCAAATTTCAACTTCTGAACATAGTTCAGTTTGCACTACTTAACCATGCCCAACGATTCTGTGCTGTGATACGAGGCAAAAATACAACTTTCGTCAAGGACTGCATAGTCGGAATTCACTCATAAAGGCACTGGCACAGTTGGAAACGTCGCTCATGCAAACGTTAAAGCTCCATTCCTGACGCTAGTCACCGGGTGAAGAAGGAAACAGAAAGTATGCAAATGTCAAATGGGGAAGAAGAAGAACACGTATGCAAAATTTCGACACGATTCAGGCATAAAAATCACTGAACGGTGAGTCAAGTGTAAGTCGCTGTAGTAATGAATCGGAAGATGGTGCCCTTCACGAATAAGGAAAAGGCTGAGATGCATTTAATTTACGGAGCGGCAGATGGAAATGGTGCAGAGGCACAACGAATGTACGGAGAGCGATTTCCCAACAGGCGGTTGCCTAACCGCAAAACTTTCGAGCGCTTGCACAGACAGTTGTGTGAGACGGGATCATTTCTCGCTTCCCGGTCGAATGCAGGTCGTGCAAAAAAGGACGAATCAGTAGTTGTTGCAGAAGCCATTCTGGATGTAGTAGCGGCGCAGCCAAGTACAAGTACACGAACAGTGGCTAGGCAGGTGGATACCTCACAGTCCATGACTTGGAGGGTACTGAAGGATGAACATTTGCTCCCGTTTCATGTGCAACGAGTCCAGAAACTGTCTCCAGGGGATTATCCAAATCGTATTGAATTCGCCCGCTGGTTTCTGCAGCAGAACGCGCTAAATCCACATTTTGGACGAACTGTGCTTTTCACCGATGAATGTACCTTCACACGTGAAGGTACATTTAACACACACAATCCACATGTATGGGCGGATGTCAATCCACATGCTACGTATCCACATGCTCATCAGAGACGCTTTTCCATCAATGTTTGGGCAGGAATCCTCGGAGACCACCTAATCGGACCGTACCTTCTTCCTGAACGCCTCAACGGTAAAACATACCTCACATTTCTGCAACATGTGCTGCCAGACCTGTTAAACGTTGTTCCTCCACGCATCCGGCGGGTCATGTGGTTCCAGCACGATGGAGCGCCAGCCCATTACGTACGAGACGTCCGCAACTATCTGGACATCACATTTCCGAACAGATGGATTGGTCGAGGTGGTCCTGTTGCTTGGCCTGCTCGCTCGCCAGATCTTTCACCCCTCGATTTCTTTTTTTGGGGACGATTGAAGGCTCTTATGTATGAGACACCCATTGAATCCCCTGAGGAACTGGTCGCCAGACTTTCCGCCGCTGTAGGGGAAGTGCTCGAAAAGCCTGATGTTTTCGCGAATGTTCGCCGTTCCATTCTTCGCCGTTGTTCTGCGTGCATAACCTCTGGTGGTCACAATTTTGAACATTTATTGTAATTACATGTTAATAAATATGCTTTGGTAACATAATCCTAATTTGTGTCTTTTTACCTCGTATCACAGCACACAATGTGTGGACATGGTAAACTGAACTGTGCTCAGGAGTAGAAATTTCAAACCCCTCTCCCCAGAAACTTAACCACGTCTAACGATTCAGATTTTGGGCTGAAAATTTAAGTCTAAGCTTTAGAAAGCATTTAATGAGACACAAAAAATAACGGTATAAAATAGTTGTTCGTTACTCCAAAGTCTAAAGCGCCCTCTATCGGAATTTTTTGAAAATTTTCTTTAAAATTTATTTTCAAGAAAATACTGACATAAAGAATAATTTTAGCAAAACGCGGCAGTAGTTAGAGCCTAATCTACGACACAAAGATCGGGAATAACTGATTTTTGTTCTGGGGGGAGAAGGGTTTCAAATTTCAAATTTCAGTTTACGCTACTTAACTACTCGTTAGGACTCAGATTTTTAGATCAAAATTTAAGTTTAAGTCTAAGCTTTCGAAATCATTTAAAGAAATACAAAAAATAACGTTAAAAAATAGTTGTTTGTTACTCCAAAGTCTAAAGCGCCCCCTATCGGCATTTTTTGAAATTGAACTTTAAAATTTTATTTCAAGAAAATACTGGCATAAAGAAAATTTTTTCCAAAAACCGCAAACGAATCGACCAATTTTTCCATGTTTTATAATCATTTGAAATTTCGGACCCTAAACTTTAATGCCCCCTATCTCCTTGGGAATACGTCTGGGACCCTTAGTCTCCTATTTAATATTATTTGTCTTTAAGTGTACTATAACCCCTTAAAGTTCTGCCCATCTTTTATGAATCACCCTGTATATACCGGGTGTCCTAAAAAGGACTGACTGATTTTAAAATTCAATAACTTGCAGCAAACGGTGACAGATATTTAAAAATTTCTTGCAGGAGGTTTATGCATAAGGTCAAAAGTTTTATTACAGTGATTTTCGGTTTTAGTTCGAATTACAAACAATAGATGGCGCTGTAAGCAATAGTCGCTAAATACAGGCTCGATTTTTGGTCCTTTCTCTTGTTTCATGCGGAAAAAGGAGATGGAAATGTATTATCCGGGCCACGAAGTACCAAAAATCGAGCCTGAATTTAGCGTCTATTGATCACAGCGCCATCTATTGTTTGTAATTCGAACTAAAATTGAAAATCACTGTAAAAAAACTTTTGACCTTATGCATAACCCTCCTGCAAGAATTTTCACCGTTCTGTCACCGTTTACAAGTTATTGATTTTTAAAATCAGTCGGTCCTTTTTAGGACACCTGGTATATTTACAATGAAAGTTAAATATCAAATTTTATGAATTAAAACAAAATTAAAATAAATTAAAATTGTTTCAATATCTCAAAATTAAGTCCAATTGAGCACAATCGATTCAATTTTGTTGCTATGGAAACGACGAATTCTTTGATAATGAAATGAATAACTGGTAAATGAATCTTGCCTTTATTTTGGAACACGCTTAAATATATGAAAGTATTTTATGTATAATAAATTGTTTTTAAGGTAATAAAATTAAATAACCAGCAACATAAATATGTAATACAAAAAATGTATATTTATGTTTAAATTCATTAAATATTTTTTACACGCATTCTAAAAATCAATGAACAAACAATTTTCAGGTGCATTAAAATCGCTTGCTTTTGGCGAGGAAAGGTACTGCTCGCCAAATCGCGTGACGCTTTCGTATTTTCGCGCCAAATACTCGAAAGTATTTTATTTTTTTACAGACTTTCTACTGTAATTCTGCCGCTAAATTTGACTGATCTTTCATTACATACATAAGTAGTTTAATTGGTATTTATTTCAAAATATTCTGAGTATGTCCACTAAGGAGACCTTCCTTGTAAGAAGTTTTTAAAAGGTCAAAGTGGCAAATTGATATGATTTAATGCCTATGAATGTAATCTATGAATGTAGTCTATGAATGTAATCCTAAAAGTTTTTTATAAATGGCATGTCATTTATCTTTTTTACATACGCCACGACTCGGACAAAGCCATCAAAATACCATCTGCCCATATTAAGAAAGGACTACATTAACCTTAATATAAAGGGAAGACTGGTTAGATTTTAAGAACGAATTAATTGAATTTCCATACAAATCAATACAAAATTTATGATCGGTTAACGAACACTATTTTGGAACGGATTAAGTTCGTTAACCGATCATCTACTGTACTAAACGTATAAGTTATGATTAAAGGAGAGAAGCTAGATGAATATGTAGCTCTTAAAGCACTTTAACCCTTCTTTGCAAGATTTTTTCTTTATTGGTGAAATAAATCAAGATGATATCATTCATGTTCAAAATTAAAGGAAAAATGGTTAAAAAAAATCTTAGTATATATTTATAGTATAAATTTAGCAAAAAACAATATGATGGAAATTTCCATCATCATGCAAAGTTAGATCATTAGCTTAGTACTAAATAGAAATAAAAGAGGATATCATTGGATATTTTTTATTCTTTATGATAATTAACAAAACAATTATTATTTTTATTTAGATACAAATTGACTCCACATTTACTACAAGAAATTGTAGAATACCCTTTACATTTAGGATACTTGCACCGGAGTGACCCACCTACTGTTGGCCAATGTTCAGCACCATCTGTTCTTATATCTTTTGGAGGTGGAGGAGCTGGAGAAGCCTTTTTTTGACAGCTATGTTTTTTTTTTAATGCAATGGACATTAAAAAGGTATCCAGACACGATCAACTTAAAGTGAACTTGTTCTTTTATATAATTTTTGGGCATTCAATGTTATGATGGAAATTTCCATCATTATGCAAAGAAGGGTTAAGTCTTTGCAGGGCGGTGGTTAGTATTTAAATTACTTAATTTTAATCACATTTTTTACCAGAAATTTTGTATAAAATTCTGCTATTATAATGCATACGTAATTTTTTTTTAATTATATTTATTTTCAAATGAATTTTTTCGTAAATTCTGGCAAGTTTTAAACATTACAGGAATGGAATTATTTGCTCCTGACAGGAATAAAAGAAAGCTCAATTTGAAGCTGAGAAAAAAAGAAATAACGTAAAAATGTCAGCGGTAAAATTTTTAAAACATGTTTACAGACGTCCTTCTTTTTCATATGCGTATCCTGTATTCATTTAATTTTTTTAATGTGCAGCCGGGAAAAAAGAAAAAAAAAACCACTCGTTTGACAAAATCATTAATATCAGCCATGTAAAACTGGTAACAACTACATGCTTCTTTCAAATCCGAATGCATAAAATAAATCTTTTTTTTTTTTTAAACATTTGTTTGATGGACGTATAAGAAAAAATAATTTGACAAATTATTATTTCAAAGCGTTTTAAAGAAATCTGAATACAGCCGAGAAAACTTGGGCAAGGCTGACAGAATCAAAAAATGATCTTCATGTTAACGGAGCGGAAAGAGAAAAACGAAGTCGACATTTGATTATTAAAGTACTTTCAAAGCAAGCTCCGTTTGAAGCTGCGAAAAAAATATACACATTTACTTTAAAATGTCTTCATTAAAAAAATGTTAAATTTGTTCGCAGATGTCCAAATTCTTCAAATTTTTATCCTGTAAAAAATTTAGTGTACAGTCGAAGAGGGAAAAAAAAAAACATTCATTCGACAGTGTTAGGAACATCAGTCCTGTAAAAATAATAGGTATTATACGCGTCTTTCAATATCTCAATATTGCATGAAATAAATTACTGTTAAAAGGCGTTTGATTGATGGATGTGTAAGAAAAAATGATTTGCCAAATTATGAGTTCAAGCTTGTTGGATCCGAATCCAATCTGGAAAATTTGGGCAAGGCTGACAAGTATCTATAAATCATCTTCATGTTAACGGATGAGTGCCAGTAGAAGCAGAAAAATGAGATCGATATTTGGCTACTAAAGCACTTTAAAGACGAACTCAATCTGAAGTTCAAGAAAAACATATATCCTATTTTCAAGCTTATGACGCGCACCTATGATTTCAGATTGTATTTTTCTATTTTTAGGTATATTCGTTGTATTACGCGCATTCCCTTTTTGCAAAGAAACCTCCATGAGACAGGTAGTATGAAAGTACAGTAAAAAGTATTATAACTAGTAACAAACATAAACAAAATAAGCAAATGCGAAAGTAGGGATATAGGGTAACTCCGGGAGTGTCGCCGCATACGGGATAGATGCCGCACTCCTTGTAGTTTTTGTAATTATCGATAGATGGTCGTCAAATAGATTATTTTAACCAGGTGCGCAATGAGATTATTTTAACCAGTGTATAGCGTGAATCCCATTTCGATGTTTACTTGTAGAAGTACAATTCTTAATTTGACGTAAGTCCATGATTTCACTGTCCAAACTTTTAACCACGTTATGTTTTAATACTTTTCATACACTAATTACTAAATGCGTGCATGATTTCGAAATCAAAACTAAGTCTAGCGTTTGAATAGAGTGCTGTGTGTATGGTTACGCTATTCCCTTCAGCGATGGCAGGTGATTGTGACAACCGACGTCTGCACCATGCAAAATGGGATACATGCCGCATTGCTATTCCGGTATACATACCGCAGTTTCTTTTGTACAGAATGATTAAGTGTTATTAACTTTTCCTTTTCTTTTTGCACAGACTAACCATGATAGGCATGTTATCAAGTTTACTAAAACCAAAGGAGAAAAAGGGGAAAATAAAAAGTAAGAAGGGCAAGAAAGATGCAAGTCAAGATGACAATAATGAAAAACTGGATTACGCGTAACGTAGACGTTCTTTGCAAACTACTCCAAAAATGAGGAAGTGTCATTGGCTTCGTTACATCATGTGTTTAAATGTAGTTACATAAAGACTGTACTTTTTCGACACTTTTTCTGTAGATTATAGTCGAAAAAACAGGTCTCTTAACCCATTCGGGACCATAGGTGCATATAAGCACCTTCATAAAGAGCTTATAAAATTTGTATCTGCCACCAGTAAAAAAGAAAAGTAATATTTGCTTTGTTTAATTAGAGCATTTTCATGATTATTTAAGTAAAGGTAACTTCTTTTAAAAAAGTGGTACCGACCGAATAAAATTTGTGTAAAAGCCCCCTGTCGCGAAAGGGTTAACAAATAAATTATGTAAACACAATTTTACATTTTTTCTTTTCCCTTTCTAATACATTGATGTTACGTTGTTGCTGAAATAACAATTAAAATTCAATGTAAAAAAAATAAGTCGATAATTTTAATAGTGAAAGTAGGACAATTATTAATTTGAATCTACTAATACGTTTCATTGTACTCATTTAGTTTCATTTTGTTATTACATCGTTCATTATAGTCCAGATATGAATATTTTTTAAAAAATATTTTTATTTATAATTTCATTCTGTTCTTATTACAAGCGCGGCATAACTACCGCACAAGTGCGGCGTCTCAGCCTGAATGTACGGGTGACACGCCGCAGTGTAATGTTTTAGAAAAAAATTGTTAAAAAATATTAATAATTTGTTTTGAATTTTTTTGTCACACTACACGCGTTGTATATTTAACATTAAATAGCACAGCATGATTTTTTTTATTTTATGTCCACCATGGGACTTTATACACAAATTCAAAAAAATGTGCGGCATAAATCCCGGAATTACCCTACTCTACTCTCAAACATATCTGATTGAATATCCACAAAGTATATGGAATGTTGTTTATTCAAATAATTACGAATTTTTCTCTTGTTCCCAGATAGCATGAACATTAGCAGCAAGTTTGATTTTTTATGATATTATCTTTCCGTGACAAATTTGAATTGAGAAATTCGCAGCAATTCTCCCGCATGGTATACCATCCCACACTTGCATGAGAGTAGTTTGTTGTGAAACTGATGTCAAGACTGTCTTTAATTCACGAAAGTGACGAAAGCAAAAAATCCCTCTGTTGAGAGAATAGACAATCAGCACATACGCAGAAATTTTTATCGGTAGGCACCGCTTTTTCTAAACTCTATACTTATCAAATACCAAAAAAGGCTCATATTGAAAAATATAAAATTACCTTCACTTGTTTATGGTGATAAAAACGATGCATGCACATTCTGACGGTGCGTTCGCACCAACAGACCTGATCAGGTCTATGGGCCCCTTCGAAGGTGTTAAATTTATAGTGCAGCAGTTGTAAACTGATAGTGTGGCATGGAAAGATTACTACTTTGCAGTAAGTTTGCAGTATTTTTGATTACTTGTTTGCCATTAATTTGAAATAAATTTGATACAGCATGAATTTACCTTGCACGACAAGTTAGCTGTAAGTTCAAAATGTGCTGACTTCGGCGTTTGCGCTATCTTGGCAGTCTTGTTATGAACTTTCAGTCTTGTCATGCTGAGCTTATTGCAACTTTGCAGGTTTTCAAAGCAAGACTGTTGCAAATTTTCTGCAAACTAAAAATGCCATGTGAGTTCTTTACTATAGAATTCTCAATTCTTATACTTAATTTTCAGTCTTTTACTTTTATACCCGACGTATAATGTGCACCTGCAAAATTTGATCCATTTCCTTGTTTCAAAAGTGCGCGTTATACGCCGGAGTATAGAGTATTTAAAAATTTTTATATTTGAACGTTTGAATCATTTTGCATTACACACGGTGATACAAAATTTATCGTTTAAATTTTAAGGAATGGTAGAGCACACAATTTTCAGAGCACAAACAATTTTTGTATTAGGAAACCACAGTCGTAACCCTCTAATTCTCTCAAAAATGGAAGGTGTTTCACTTCAGTACGAATATATAACTATTGTTCATAACTTTAACAAAAATAAAGAATATTTTACAGAATTTTAAAAAGGCATACTTTGTTTTGTGTGAAATGAAATGGCATCACGAACAGTGTTGAATTCAGGGGGTGGCCGGGGGGGGGGGGGGCATTCCCTTCCCGGAGAAATGAGATTCCCCTGAAGATTTGAGATTTTGTGTTTTCAATGGTTAAAAAGTGCAATTTCCCCCCGGAACTCTATAAAAATTCTACCGGATTTTAACAATAAAAATGTATTACATACTGTGTCTTTTTAAACTATGACAATTTACAAAATGATGTTTTAGATCCATTTAGTGACTTAAAAAAATTCTACTGTGTTAACATACTAATGGGTTAAGACAAAAAAAAATTGTATTTGAAGTTTTGGAAATCAATGTAGTCAGGCTGCAATCATGCAACTCGGGATACCGAGGCAAAAGAAAGATTTCTCCCCCCCCCCCCCGGAGCCACAGAAAACCCTCCCGGAAAAAAGTGTCTGAATTCAACAGTGCATCACGAAAACTGATGGAAGTGTGCAGTATCTCGGTAAGTAAAATTGTATTTATTGTATATTATCTTCGGAAAAAATGGAACATCTAATTTAGTGTTATTTGGATGAGAAATACGGCCACTTCTAATAGTATCATTACATTTCACACAAATAAAGGTAATTCTGTTGCAAATTTCGTTTCTCATCAAAATTATTTTTAAAAATCCGGCTTCATCTTGAAATGAGACACTCTTTATTTTTGAGTAAATAAAAGCAAAAATAGTTTAAAAAATCCTCTTTTAAATGCATCTTTAAAATCACGCCTATTTTCATGACTGCGATTCAAGTTGTTCCAAAAATTTTCCTTTACAATACGTTAGTTTGGTGTGCACCCCGATTAAGAAAAGAAAGTTTTGATTTACGCTTGGTAGAAAGCGCGAACTAGTGAATTTATTTGAAAAATTATAGCTTGTGTTCAGGTTTCTTTTACAAATATGGCATCAAAATAGAAAAAAAAAAAAGCATATTTAAATTATCTATTCAGGATTTCTTAAAAACAAACTTCATAATTTAATGAATATTAAACTTTTAGTCAAAAATGTTTTATAAATTATTAAAATTTTTTATTTATTTTTCATTTTCTACTTTTTAGTATTTAAAGTATTTCTTTGTCACGCTTTCACAATCAGTTGGCCTATTTTATCGAGTGTAGTTTGGCGAATAATTAAGTTTGTAACTCATACACAGTTGTAATCATAAAGGATGTTTATCAATTTATCACCTGTACCCGGATAACGGAAAAATAACTTAAATTTTTTTGTTAATTTATAATTAAATTCTAAAAATACTAAGACATTGTACTGTCAACGGAAATACGCATGTGTACATAATTTTTATAATTCTAGCCCATCAGGAGTGAGTGAAAAACCAATTACAAAATTCTATCTTTATTATAGATGTATCGAGTTGACTTAAATATAAAAAAAAGTAATAAATGGGTTACGACTCTAGTTTCTATACAAAATTGTGTGTTGCAGTTTTCCACGATTTGAAAGTTTTAACTATCAATTTCGAATCACCCTGTGTTCCCGATACCCATTTTGTGGATAATCAGAACACTTCGTGTGGCACACAAGGACAAATAGGCAATGCCACTACTTTAAATGTAAAAATAATTTTGACTTTTTAGGATATTAGTGGCATTGTTTTATCAACGTAATTAATTTTATTGCAGATGATAGAATAATTTATCAGTTTAATTACACTTTATTTTATATGATGCGTTTTAAAAGTTCATTTAAGAATATACGTATTTTGGCTTAGCTTTTGATATATACATTATTTATCGATTGCTAATGCGATTATTAAAAAAATATTAGTAGAATTGTGCAATTTTTAAAAGAAATCCCATTTGGTCGAACCTCCCCTTTGTTTTCATTATGATTTTTGGTTGTCACATTGTGAGCAAATATGTAATTAGATTAAAACAGAAAATCAGTTTCCTGTTATCACAGGTTTACTAAGTACTATTAGCAATCAAGAGTAGGCCTTTCAGGTTAAGTAAAACCTACTCTTATCTTAATGATTAAAAAATATTTTTTTATAGGTTTACGTTATGTTATATTAATTGATATTGTATACTGTTTAAAAAAAAAAAAAAAAAAAAAAAAAAAAAAAACTTATTTTTTTTTAATAATTAAAAGTAATGGTTATATTCCTATTTTAAATATTTTTAAAACATTTTCATTTAACCTTCACAATACTTTTCTCAACACTAGCAAAATTTTCACACATATTTTTGCTCATATCTAACACTATTTTGAAAATAGAGCAATGGAAATTTATATTTAGGGTATTAAAAATTTCAAAATTGAAAAACGCATTTTTCTGTTTTAGTGCCTGAAAATCCGTAAAATTTAGTGCCGAAAATTCGTAAAATTCAAAGTATCATAGCTCAGTAAGCTATGGTCGTAAAAGAATGGAATTTCTACTGTTTATACTTATTTTCTACCTACTGTTTTTACTTACACGGATACAATTTTTCTAACCATAACTTTATACGATCTACGGATAGTGTAAAAATTTAATTTAGTAAGTTTTATAAAAATAACTATTTTGACATAAATGGATTTGCCTATAATGGATAATATTAACTTTCTTTGAAACATATTTGCAACTAGACCTATTCCTCTAAAACTAGCGGCAGGGACGGCAAACCCGCATGCCAGAAGACCAATTGTCAACACTAATTAGGTAAATATTCTTCGACTTATTTAGTGAAAGAAATTCTTAGATTAAATAAGGCGAAAAAAGCTATTGAAGAAAAGTGGTGAGAATTGGGCTTCTAGCACGCCGGTTACTGGTTCAAGTCTTAGATATTGGTCAACGACAAAAAAAAAAAAAAAAAAAAAAAAAAAAAAAAAAAAAAAAAATGTGTGCGTGTGTTATAATATATTACATATTAATGATATTTATAGTTATAATTTTTTTCCTTGTACTTTATTGATTTTTATTTTATTGTGGAATTTCTATTTAAGTTGATCACATAGAAAATAAACGTTCGTTTTCTTTTTAATCTTGAAATAAAGAACTCACCCTCACGAAGATGAGGACCTTTGTGTCCCCGATTCGGTATTTGCCGTCAGCCACTCGGATCATGGGAAACTGGGATGGGCACGTACATCGGCTGAGTAGTTCTACTACCTGTGGAGAAAGACATAAAAAAGGTTAATTACCCGATGAAAGTGACAGAAAAACCACTTTCACTGTAGAAAGTTTCAAAACAAATGACTACAGACACAATGAATTACAGGAAAACATTGGAACAATTTATCTTGATGTTAGGTCATCATGCAGTGGCCGGAAAAGCTACTTTTATTTTGTAGTGAATTACAATTGCAACTACTTTTATCAAAACTGTAGTTAACTACAACTACTTCTTTTTAAAAGTAGCAATTAGAAACTAGTTTTCAAAAATAGTCACTCTTTGCTACTTTCAGATTTTCAATAATTCAATCTGCACTACAAATTTAGAACACGGATTAAGTAATACAAATACATCGTCATATAATATCGTGACAACTGAAATACAATGAAATAAGTGTAATATAACCAAAAGAAAAAAGAACAGGAGAAAATGTTGGAAAAACGACAAATTTCGCCTACAAAAATTGAAAGCCTGTCAGTAACTTGGCAGTGATCCCTATACAAGCGGATAAGAGTACTTTGCATTTTCTATCATATAATATGATTATATGATATAAAAGATCTCCTTTTTATCGGTAGGCTTTCTTTTTCCTGTTTTCCGGATCAATGCAAAATGTCGTTACCTAAAATTGAAGGCTTGTTAGTAACATGGTAGTGGTTCCTTATGCAAGCAGACATTTCTTTGTTTTTTTCTGTTATATAATATGATTATATGATAAATAGATCTGCTTTTTTTTCAGTAGGCTTTCTTTAGATTGCTATTTTCCGAACACTGAGGGGCTGAGATTTGTTGCTGACATTTGCACTTTGTTGCGCAGGTCATTTTCTGCACAAAAGGAGCAAGTTACGACCACGTGATTCGCAAAATTGCGCTTGTTTTTCTGTCTGTGTTTTGCTCTGAAGTAGCCTTAGAAGTAGCGTTATTGCTCGCAACAAACTACTGATTTTTTGTATCTGTTTTATATCTTTGATTTATAACTACTCACTTACTGTATACTTTTTCAAATGACACAACAAACCACCAGAAAAAGAAGAGACTACTGTATTTTCGCTACTTGTAGCACGCTTACTATCGACCACTGTTATGTAAAACGTTTGGTTTCAGATCTCTGTTTTAACCCTTTCGGGATTTTTGGAAAAAATTACTTTTACGTTTATAAAATTTAAAGTAGCTATCCAAATCACAAATGTTAAGCTTTGCTGAAATTGAACGAATATGGATTATCCCGTGCGCAAAAACGCTCATTTGTCACGGTAGCAGCACCGGGTTCAACTCCTGACTTCCGGTAACTACACAGCAGACACACATAATGTGAAGTAGAGACCTGCACGGGCCGGATTCGGGCTGATTTTCATTCACGGCACTCGGTACATTTTTCTGAAGTCTCTGGCCGGGCCTGGTTTCATTCCTAGTCCTCACGGCCCAAAATTTTCAGTCCTAGTTTTGAGCCAGCCCATATGAAAATCATTGTCTCAGCGTGGCCTGATCCATTTAAAGGGCAGTTAAATTAGTCCTGGTTCAGAAATTTTTGAAAAAAATGCATACATTTTTTAATCACCATTATTCTACTCTTAAACATTGAAATTTATTATTTTTAAAGAATAGTAGATTTTTACGCATATTAAAATATAGCTAAATTAAAACATAGTAAAATGTGTGAAAAGGAACCTGCCCATGACGGAATCCTGTTTTAAACTGAAAAACGTGTTGATCCATGCAAAATCAATATACTAATAAGTAAGAAAAGAATATATCATACATTTACACTTGCTAAGAAGGGAACTTGTCTATAACGCATTTTTTTTTCTTTTCTATGCAATTCCGTCTTAGAAGATTTTACTGTATAGCATTTTTCAGATTTTTAACACTTCTATACATGGAATATGGATTAACAATGTTAATGATAACTGAAACATTTACATACAAGAAATAGAGATTCATTAAAAAAATACATATCGCAGCCTGCGGCACTTCTATAAAAATGAAAATTAAAGTTAAGATAAATATTTTTGGTCAGAACTCCTCGTACGTGACAAATTTTTAGCTAATTCGACGTAAAAATCAATGTTTTGTAGAAATTCACTCGGGCCGAGATTTTAAATTTTTTCCGGGCCGGGCCCGGGCCGAACTTTCAATTTTTGTATCGGGCCGGGTCGGGCCTGGAAATGCCTGCCCCGTGCAGACCTCTAGTGTGAAGTTCTCGGCTGTATTTGTGCCTGCCTGAGCAGCATTTGTAACAAAGGCTGTCATCTTGTGTATGGATTTTGGAAAAATGACCAAAAAGATATATTTTAAAAAGAAGAAATTTGTGTTAAAAAAAGCATTATGACGTGAAAGAAAATGTTCTATATTTTTCGAACGAATGAACTAAATAAACCAAAAATTATACGGTTAATTGTAAGTAACTCACCAACAATACTTAACTACTTATAGACTAACGGATGTTTTTTGCGGCAGTTATCGCGAGACATACACACAAGACATCAAAAACTTCTTGGGTCTCCACAATTAAGTCTCATTGACGTTTCGACAAAAATGAAAATATTTATGTACAAATACTGTTACAAATTATGTACTAAAACTATTACAAATTATGTACAAAAACTACTACAAATTATGTACAAAAACTGTTACAAATTATGTACAAAAATGCAAACACTTATATTGAAATTTTTTAGTATACTAAATAAAAGAAACGTCTGATACATAAAAAATGAAAACAAAATAAAAAATATTTCATTTTATTTTGGGGCAAAATCTAAACAGCTACAATTTTTTTAAAAGTTGCAATAAACTTTTTGCTTTCTACTGTTCAAACAAGTGGAACATAAATATAATTGTGTTTGATTTTTTTCAATATTTTTATTTTATATGTATTTTAAATTATGAATCTTTATTCGGATAACAAAATGTGTAGAATTGCTTTTAAAATTTTTTTAAAAGGACAGATCATTTTTTTTCCTTTTTGTTCTTTTTAAAGACAGATTTGATCAAACAAGAACAAATATATGCAAACATTAAAATGTGTAACATCTTTAATAAAACTGTTTTCTACTATTTTCATAATATGATACATTTATCCAAGAAGTTTACAAATATATTTAAAACGAAAAAAAAAAAGATTTCTATAATATATTAAATCGTTCGTTAATGATCCATTTTATTTTATTTACTCACTGACACATTGACAAATACCTTTTTAATAAATTTTTTCCAGTTAATATGAAAGAATTTGATTTTAGTGTTTGTCAAAGTATTTGATATTTACTCAGTTATTTTAAAAATAAAATTATAATTTTGTTTGAAGAGCGAGGATAAAATATAATGATATATTTCAAAAAGCGTTTAAATTATTTTTACTTAAATATAAAATTGTTTGGGAAATATTATTTTCCTTAAATACGATACTATTTTGCCACATAATTTTCATACGTTATTTTTTATTTATTTATTTATTTTTTTTTGTCTCATTAAAAAAATTGCTTTCGAAAATGAGCAATAAATGCAAATGATCGAAGCTAGCTTCCTCTAATTTCTCTTTTAGAGGCCGCGAGAGTGGTTAGCTCTTGAGAATAAACTCTGTTTTTATAGCGTTTCAGACTTCAGAGAAAACTGGTTCTGAAGGAAAAAATCTGTCACAGTTTTCATTCAGTGAAAGTAATGTAAACATCATGATGTATATTGTTGGCTTCAAAGAATGACAGATAGGAAAGAAGAAAAATAAAATTAGTTGTATACCTAGTTAGATTCTTTACATTTCCTTCTAATATTCCAAATTCCAAATGTTTTATCAACTTTTTAAAAAAGAAAATAACTGTAATATACTGTGATATTTTCAGAAATTAATCAACTTGATAACAAAAAATATATTAAAGCTGATAATGTATATATATAGATCTCTGAGAAACTACACACAAATATATATATATATATATACATAAAAAATCTAATATATAAAAATAAAAATTTGTCTGTCTGTAATGCTATACAAATCCACAGTTTGGAAGCCTGAATTGTGAAATTTTATGTACATGTGTATTAAAACACGGCCGGGACAACTAAAGGAATCCGGAATCGAAATAATTTACAGTTAACTTTTAATTAACACCAGTATAACAGCAATATAATTAACACCAATTTAACAGCAATTTCCTATCAAATTTAAACATTTTTCGTTATAGTAGCTGCCAATAATTAAAAATTCACAGTAAATTCCTTTTTTTTTATGTTCAACCTGTAATCGCGTGAGTTCTTTAACCAATGTGAGATATACATATTACGTGCGCCACTCTGCAATACTAAAAAGCTGTAGCGGGTATTACGATAATTCATTTACCTCACATGCAAATAATTAGAGATATACATATTACGTACGCCACGCTGCAATACTAAAAAGCTCCTGGTATTACTATGGTTCTTTTACCTCACATGCAAATAATTAGGGATTATTTAATTGTGCTTAAATATTTCATTTTTTTTTTTTAAATAAAGATGAACATTTTATCAGAAACATCAACAAAACTTTTTTATCTATTTATTCCTTTATTCCAAAGCTATCGTTTTATCGCCTGCTGCCATAGTAACATGAAAAATTAAATTTCATTAAAAAAATACGCAGTAGTAGAAAAATATTTTACTAAATCGAATAGTTATTTTTAATTTTGGTTTTAAAATTAAATTCATGAACTCCCATGCGTAGAACGGATTAAACAGCTAGTAATTCAATAATTCACTTGATTTGAACTTCATCATCCGCTTGTTTAACGACGACAAAGTCAAAAGAAGGGTAATATTTTTAGTAGATCTGTGGTTGACAACCTGAAAGCCCGAACCGCTATTAACAAATGCAGTATATCTCTAGACTCGTATGAACAATGATTGTTCTGACCATTGTTTCTCAGGCTTTTTAGCTGGCGGAACATTTAAACCCGTGGTCAAACTTCCATGCTTACGAAAATTATGATGATGAAAAAACAAAAATAGTTCAGCATTTCTTTTCGTCTAATATTCCACAGAAAAATTAAAACTTCGTCAACAAAATAATATATAAATAAAATACGAATTTAACAGACATGTAATCGAACTAAGACTGAATGAAAATTAAAAATAACTGAAAGGACAGAATATTATGCAAAATACATTAATTGTGGCTATATTTCAAACTTTACTAAGGCACGAAAAAAAATCGTCTTTAAATAAGCAAAAACAGTTCTTAACAAACTATAGACGGGGAAAATATAGGAAAAAATTAATAAGTATAAAAGTAAGAATAGTTATTTAAAAAACCCTACTCTTAAGAATTCAGTGTTTATCTTGAAAATCACGCCTCATTTCAAATGCAGTTCTCGTTTTCCCCCAAAACTAGATGTAATTTGAGATTCGCATATTTGAAGCTTCTAGAAATTGACCATTGTTTGTTAGGATGTATTTTCATACTTATAATGAATAGAAAGTACCAATATTAAATTTTATATAAATTATGCTAACCAAAAATATTTAATCTCTAAAATAAACAAATATATACTTAGTAATCTATAATTTCTATACCCAAAAGAATAAATTCACTCGCGTTGTGTTCTTATCCATAATTTAACAATAATAATAATAATAACCCAGTAAAGATTCTTCTGAATGTAAATGCATGTAATTTACTCACCTTACTCAATGAAAAATTTTAGAAAAATTACTGACTTATTGATCAATATACTTATTTTCTTATATAAATCACCAATAACTAGAATATTAACATTTATAGTTGTGGTATTCACTTTTAAAATTTAAATCTTTTATTAAAGATATACAGCATCAACTAACCTTATTGAGTTCAGATATTATTTTTAATCCTAATGGTTTTCATTCAATATTCATTATAAAATATCAAAATTAATATCCTTAACAAGGAAAATACTAACAGCAAAATTCAGATCTTAACTGCATGATTTAATAACATCTTATGCTTTAATCCATATGTAATTTTTTTATTTAAATTTAAATTTTTAAGAATTTAATCAAATTAAATTCTTAGATGACTAAAATCTTATTTTAAAATTATTTCTTTAAAAGGTTCTTGTTGTAAATGATATCGCTCCTCATTTAATGCTTTTCTATAATTAACAAAATTAATTATTATTCATCTGTTCATTTAAATTAAGTAGTTGTACATTTTATGATCAATCACTAAACTAAATTAAACAGACAAACAAATAAAGAAAAGGGCTACACGTAATGTAAAAGGTGAAAACTTAGAAATTTTATTTAAGTGTACGTTAAATAAACACTCCATGGTATTTTAATGAACTTTTGGAGTATTCAAATTAACAAGTTTAACTATCTGAAATCAAACATTCACGAGGATAATACATCGTTACAAAATGTAAAAAAATGGCTTCTGTGTATACGTGCTATTATTATTGTTAAAGTAGTTTTATAAGCAATTGTGAGTAATGAGTATAACGTATTAGATGTTATGGTGGTGGTTGACCTTAACAAAGATGTCATAAAAAAGTTTATCCTTATATTGGAAAGTATTTCATAATCTATACGTTGCGCATAATTTTTCTTCCTCCCCCTTTTTTTTATCCTTTTTCAATTTTTTATACTAAATTAATATTCCATAAACATCTCCGGATATTTTACATGTGTTTAATGCTCATAATTGGCACTGGATAAAAACTTGAATATTAAAACTTTCTCATGCATTATACATTTTTCTTCTGTTGTCAGCAGCTTTTGGTCCAGTAATTGGATATTCTGATGTCTCGTGGGTGTTTCGATTTCTAGATACTATCGTACATAAAGGCTCCATGGCAGTAAATAAACTTAATGAACCGATTATGAGCAAGCGGAACATCTCAATTTTCCAGTCCTTCCGGAAATTAGATAAGTCGTCGCGTGATTCACCCATCATTCAGATTCTGTTATGAGGGATGCCACAACACGACGCATGGTTGTATTCATCCGACCGGAAAATTATAAACATGGTAAGTCATATCAGGGTGAAACAAAAAATGGACGCATTTGAATGGCATCCAACTTATGAGAAAATGGTAATCAAATAAAGTGAATTTCATAAAAAAAATGTTCAAGGATTGTTCATCAAAGTAAAAGCGAAAAATACTAAAAAAAAATAATAATGATTATTATGGAAGACGATAATTTGACTATTTAATTATTTATTTATTTAGATCTATTCCAAAATATTTAGTTCTATGAGATATAGAGTTTTTTGTAAGAAAATATCCAGATGAATATCACATGGCAGTATGAAAATAAAAGAAGAAATTAAAATCATGCGTCATGTGTAGATTATGAAGCAGTTTCCAAGATTACGGGAATAGGTTTACACATTAGTCGCCAATAAGTTTCACATCTATTGCATGTACTTGGATGCATTTGTATTCTTTATGTGCAGTGCTGGATTACCAGGTAGGCAGAGTAGCCCTATAGAGCCTCCCTCGTCTTTTAGAAAGAAGCCCCGTGGCCTCAAAAATTCAAATACATAGGATTTTTTGCTCAGGTTATGATTTATAAGAAAAATAACCTAATAAAAGTATTATTACAGATTAAAAATCGAAATATTAATATTTATCAAACCTCAACACTACTGAAATACCTCCTTCAAAATGACTTGCAATTAAATTGATGCACTGTTTTTTGTTTTGTTTTCCTCTTACTACGAGTTACTTAATGATTCGATGCACACAAAAAATAATTAAGATCATTCTAAGTTAAAATGTGATTTTGGAAGTCGGGAATAAGAAAGAGGGCCTCGAGACTTGAATTTTCTAAGGGCCTCTAAATGGCTTAATCCGTTTATGGTTAGTTACTTGGTGTTTATTACGGTCGATGATTTGAGCGAGGGATGTAGGCAGATCCGGTTTATGCGGCTCATGTATGAAGATTATAGACGCCACTTACACAACATGATATGCTAATATGTTTAACTGCTGGGAAATATAGATCGACATTAAAACGCATTTTGGACAATAACAGCTTTGCTAGTCTTTTAGACTGGAGTATCTGAGATGTTGTTAGTTCATGTTTGCAGGGAAGCATGGCCAATTGGGCTCCTTGATTTTGGGTGGCCCCAAATTTTGTATGTATCTTTCTTAAGGGGATCCGGGGCTTAAAATTCTTAGAAAAAAAAAATGTATGCATCTTTCTTAAGGGGTTCCAGGGCTTAAAATTCTCAAAAAAAAAATGCATTTTTTTTTAAATTAACTTAAAAAATACTGAGTTTTTAGCGTTAAATACTGCAAACCGTATGCTTTTATCTTCATTAGATCCAGAGATAGAATACCTTTAGCCTTGAGAAGCGATGCATCAGATGCCCGCTGACGAGACTTTAGCTCCATTTATCCCAGAATGAATTTTTTCAGGATGTGTCAACTTTAAAAGAATATATCTAAAGTTCTTTGCAAGATATAAGTATGAAATTTTTAACAGAGATTTTATGCTATATTTCTAACAAATTGTCTTCAGTATATTTTTAATTTTGAGTGATAATTGTGAAAATAGGCTAATTAATAAAAATCTCACTCATAAAAAAACTTCGTTTTTTTACTTAAATTTTTTTTTATAAAATTCCTAATCAATATTTTAAGAAATCCTGAAGACAAATTAAAATGACACATTTTCTGTACACAAAAGTGCAAAAATTTTGTAAATCGAGTGAGTATTTCGAGAGTCATATCAAAAAATTAAATATGTTTAAAATTTTACAATTTAAATTCTTTTAAAAAAATATTTAAATTTGTCAGATTTTTTTTACATGCAATATTCTTATTATATTAAAAGATACTTCAGAAAAAAGTTTCATAATAAAATCTCTATAAATAAAAAACATAGAATTTTGAGCCCCGGGACCCCTTAAAGCTGATATTTGTAACCTGTTTGTGCCTTGTACTGGTTATAATCAACATTTTGTACTTTTAGAGTGGGATAAAATTGAAAGCAAAAAATATAATTAAATACGTATTTATATATTCATTATAGGCACCAAAAGTGTCAATTTTTTGTGCCACTATAGGGAGAGGGGATGGGAGACATATATCCATATAAGCATCAAAAGTGTTTTTTTTTTTTGTTTGTTTGTTTTTTTTTTTTTTCTTTTTCTTTTGTGCCACTATAGGAAGAGTGGGTGGGGGACGAATGAATGACAGTCCACGGTCTTCACTTTGTTTTGTAAAATTTTGTCTCTTTTGCATCTGGTTTAAAATAAAAGTTATTTTTGAAGTTCACGGACCTTGTTTGTGTTAAAGTGAACCAGTGTCATTTTTAAATAACTCTATTTCGTTATGGATATTTCCGTTTGCATAGTGAGCTCAGCAAAAAATGTTAATAATTATCTTCATGGGCTTCAAAGTTTTGTCTTTTCTTCGATAAGTTGTATTTTAATTTTAGAAACTGTGTTGTAATTGATGCATTTTGGCATAAAGAATAATTCACCGGTTGAGGCTGGTGTCGGTGTTACAAAGTTAGCTGGCACAAAATACATAAAAATAGCAATGGTAATATATATATATATATATATATATATATATATATATATATATATATATAGTGGTTTACTTGAACAATATTCTAGAATTTCACTGCGATATCAGCATTTTTAGAGGAAGCCTAGATAATAGTTCATTCAAATTTTTTATGTGCCCACATAAAAGAATATGAAAAGAAATACAAGTAAAAGAAATGGAAAATACTGCTATTTATTTTATCAACAAGGTTAAATTTCATCGTAATAAGCCAATTTTTACGAAACTGAGAGATGAAAGTTCTTAGACCGATTGAAAGTGTTCCAATTTCGAAGCCTAAATATGCAAAACTTTAATAAACTATAAACTATAATTTATACGAGTTCACCAGGAAAACGAGTCTTACAACGAGCAAGACAACAGGGAAAAAAAAAATCTGAATATATATTTGCAAGTTATTCATGCATAATACATAGCTGTCAATAGTTTTTCCCAAGCCAAACAAACGTATTTTGAACCATTTCATTTAATAAATGAAATCAAATAAGTACCACATAGAAACAAGTAACATTCTATTAAATAAATTTTCTGGTGTGTTTGCCTTAAAAAATATAATATTATTAATAATAATAATACAACAGAAAGTTTGACAGGTATGATAATACATATGCATGCTGCTGAACTGAATAATCTCCTTTTCTTTTGAAATCAATTAAAAAACTTTTAACATGTTTCTTCCATTGATATCACAAAACCCATTAAGCGCTTTAAAATAGATTAATGAATTGCTGTATAACAATAAAGCACAAAAGGACCCAAGAAAAAAATCCCGATAATTATCGACACAGAAATTGAAAATGAGATATAAAAAACCATTGAAAATATGAATGTAATCGTTAACTTAGTTTCTCATACTTAAGAAAAAGAAAGATTTATCACACGAGTCATGATCCTTATGATTCGAGTACAGCAGAATTTTTTTCCACTGCATTTTTTTAGCAGCATTATATATAACTCATGACACATTGTAAAATGCAGCTTTGACAGTCATGATTACATGTAAAAGATCTTTTTATACGAGATGAACAAACAGAAAAGATAAAATTTATTGAACTTGACAACCGTCAAGAATTTTTTAATGAAAGCACTGTTTGATGGATTGTTAGGATATAAGTGGATTTCCGCTTCTTTTTGTCATGCATGCTTTGAAGTTATTAACCCTTCGCGACGATCGTCTTTTACAGAATGTTTAATTTTTTATCACCGGTTTTTTTAAATGGAAATTTTCCCCTAATTGAATCGAGAAAATGCCCTGATTAAATAAGGCAAAATTTACAATAAAAAATAACAGGTGGGAATAATCAAGGATTCCGAGCAACTTATGCGTCACGTATACGTGACGCTGGTCTCAAAAGGGGTTAAGACAACTAAAGAAAAAAAAAATTTTAATGCAATTTAACAAATTACAACGACCATTTGGAAAATGATTTTTTCAAAGACTAAAATTTAAGACATAAAAAATCGCACGGAGTTGATCCTACATTACGTACGCCATGGATTACATTTTTCGGTACTGTACATTTTTAAACTGAAGACATGATAAATTCAAGACATGATAAGAATTGGACGACTGTGAATATTCACGGATAGAGAAAATTATATAATTGAGAGGAAAAGAAAGAAAAAGCTAAGAATTAATGCACCAAAATTTAATCTGGTATTTAAAATATTTTTTTGGAAGTTTACGTAATGTGTAGAAAATTATTTTTGTTTTAGGGAAAGCGGGATATTACGATTAGGACATACAAAGAAAACCATTGTTAAACAAAAGTGAGAAGAAGAGCTTTGTCTCTATTAAAGAAAATTAAAAATGGGGATCTAACATTCTGCGTCTTTTTGTTTCAGAGTAAATTCAACATAATGATCAAATGCGCCTTCAAAAAATTTTCTGAAATTAAAATAGAAAGCTTGAATGAAGGAATATGTCAGGAGGTGTAAAACACAAAGTGCTTTGGATTTAATTTAGGAGATGCATATGAGCATCTGGAGTTGACAATTTAACAATAATTGATGGAAAAATAAATTAACAGAGACTATTGAGTATTTTGGCAAATCTAGCCAAGAATGATCTTACAAGCGTGCTATTAGACGAGTGAAAGGAAATACAATATTCAGACACTCTGAATTTAAGACAAAATTACAGTGATTAAAAGTAGTCATAAAATTGTTATTGTCTTCTCTCTTTTCAATTTCTTGTATTTTTATGATGTGTATTGTTTGAAAATAAAATTAAATCTAGCTGTATTTGAAATAAATTATTGTTTTCAATGTAATTAAATCGTAAATCTATTTTTTCTTGAAGTGATATGAGATATCATCAAAAATGTTCGACTTGAAGTGCTGTTTGGGGCAAATATGGAATTTGATTTAGCAAATGAGGGAAAAAATATACTAATTAAAGAAAGTTTAAATATACTAATTGAAGAAAGTTTATAAAGCATCTTATCAATTTTATAATACATATATTTAATTCCGAAACTTAAACCGGAAAAAAAAGGACGTACATAATTTATATATATACCTGCAAATAGTGTCTAAATGATTAATATTCTTTTCTTTTGGAATCGGTTAAAAAGCGTATTATATACTTTATTCCTATATAAATTAACCCATTAACTGTTTTAAAATAGGTTAAAAAATTGTCGGCTAACGTTAAAGCAAGCAAAAAACCCTTTTATTTTTCACGTAATTATTCACACAGATATCGAAAACAAATGATGAAAAACTATTGAAAGTACATATGAATGTAATCATTAACTTGCTTTCCAATTAAGAAAATGAAAGCTATATCGCACGAGTCATGATCCTCAGGGTACATGTTAGACAGCTTTTTTTATAGTAGGGTTATGACTCGCGTGATACATTGTAAATTTTGATTTTAAGGAACCGTGATTATATGTAAAAGATTCCTTAATAAGAAATGAACAATGAGAATAATTATTGGACTTGATAAGTGAAAGAAATTATGAATGAAAATATTCTCTGATGAATCGTTAGAATATAAATGAATTCCCACTTCTTCCTGACACGCAAGTGTTGACGTTAGGTTATTTAAATAATACATGCATGTTTGGCATATCCTGACATAACTAAAAAGTGATTTTGACTTTGGTTTATTCGCATATTGGCTCTCTGAGTGACTGCGGTGGAATTCAAAACAAGAAATAAAAATGGATTATGGGGCATTTTCCAACACTAACTGAATGTTATTATAAAACTGACATGAAACTTTATCTAATCATACAGTGAAAAAAAAATCCAATAAACAATTTAAAAAAACATAACACACAGTTGAAAAACCCTTTTCTGCAATTATCGCCCATAGACGGTTATGCATTCGAAATATATTGTGCAACTCTCTATATGATCTATAGATTTTTATACACACAAACAAACGTACCAAAACTTGATTCAGCTGCAAAACAAATTGCGCAACTATTATCCATCGGCGGAATTGTTCCCAGATTCCTTTGAATTTATTTATATTATACGCACACATCTCATAATATGTTAAACTTTAGTTCAGCTGAAAAACGCTTAACATATAGTTCAAGTTCAAACACTCAATTACAAACCCGTAAAGGTGATGTATTCGAATTCTTCCGTGAAATCCTATAGAAATGATCTATAGAACTTATATACATGTTATAATTTCTGCACGTCATATATAATATTGAAATTTAACGCATTACACAACTGAAATGCACGTCCTGCAATGATCGCTCAGAGATGATAATGTACAACAAATTTTTTAACTATAAACTAGTTTGTCATATACCCAAATTTCCGTTCAAGTGTAACCGTTATTAAAGATGTAAAAGAAAACGTATTAAGATACTACGAATTTATAAGCATAAAATTAAGAACTGGTTTGAATATTTCGAGATAAAAGCAGCAAATAAATGACAGTCTATGGGTTAACAAGGTATAAAACAACGCGATCTTTTGCTTATATAACACGAAACTGAAGCATTGAGATCGTGATGTTGGAACACATTGATCTCACTCCCTGAATAGTGAGAGTGTGAGATTGAGGCGTGGCGAATCAAGCTAATCACGATTACTGCAAGAATGTGACCTAATACTTGGAACCTAGAAGTTCTTTCACATTAATGAATTCAGAATTATCTATACAAGCTTGGACGCCGGCAACAGGGGTGGGGGGGGAGGGCCATTACACCTTCCTAGATTGTGAAATTTAATTAATCCCCCCCCCCCTCTGATTTTGTAAAAAATAATAAAATCTATTCTTCCCAAGTGACTTAAAATAATTAAACAAAAATTGTAATTTAATAGATTACAATTACCGTTTGGAATTTTTTTAATAATCGAATAAATAAAAATCGAAAGCAGTTCCACCGAATCATCCACAGGTCGCGATAAATCACCTTCGTAACAAAATTTAGCCGAAAAATCTAAATTTCGTCCACCAAATTCCGTCGCATCCTCTTCAACAACAGATCGCAAAGATCAAACCTCAGACGACCAAAACCTTAATCGATAAACTCTCAAAGTCCCGCTTCGAGAAGAAAAACAGTTTACAAATCGAAAGCAGTTCCACCGAATCATCCACAGATCGCGACAAATTACCTACGTTGAGCTCAATTTTTCCCGGTTAGAATCGACCGATTGTAAAACGCCGTGGTTAGTGGATTGGAGCCGCTCGAGGCATGGCCTTTTACTATCAATCGATTAAACATTAGATTGTTTCCTTTTTCGCGTTCGTCTTTTATTTTGTAATCGATTTTCATGGGTTACATAATCAGTTGAAGACCTCGATTTTCATGGGTTACATAACCAGTTGAAGACTTCGATTTTCATGGCCTACATAATGAGTTGAAGACCTCGATTTTTGCTTTGCAAGACGATTTTCATTTCAGCATCGCTCTTTGGCTTTGGATTTTTTTTCCATATCTGATAATTTGCGCCTACCCATTTTGTAACTTTTTCAATTTTTAACGATTTTATTTTTTTTTTCGATTACCTATTCAAACAATTTTAAACGATTTTATGCCTTTCTATTACCTATTTAAATAAAAAAATTTCTAAAAGTAAAGAACATCGTTCAATTTCGTTAAAAAAAATAAAATGCGAGCATCATTTGGCCCCATCCTCGACCGAAAACAACAACCATTTCCAAATAGTTAATAAGAGAAAAAGGAATTAAGAATTTTCCGTCAGGAAACACAGTATTAAATATGAGCTATTAAAATTAAAAATACTTTTTCATTTAAATTTTGTGAAGAAAATAGCCCTAATAAAGTGATTTTTAAGATAAACATTGATTACTTATAAAAGAGCGTTTTATATAAAAAAATTATATATATATATATATATATAGATATAGATATAGATATATATTTTCTTTTATACTTATTCACATTGTACTTATCATTGCTTGAATGATTATTTTACTACTTTATGACGCGCGTGTTTACACTACCTAACGTGCTTACTGATGCTCTCCATCTTTATGGTATTGCTATTTAAGGAAGTAGTAAGAAACAATACTAATGCTGAACGTAAACGTATCACGTGATTTCATTCATTAACCGCATGCTACATTTAAGTTTACTACGGAAAAAGCATTAGAGAAGAGATAAAAAATTAATAGCTTCTCTTGTGCCACTTGAAAAGCTATTAAGAGATTTAAAAAACAGAATAAAAAAATATTGCAGATGGAACTTATAATATAATGTCTTTTTCCCTTTTAATGTTTTTGTTTACATTGTTTAAAAAAGTAAATTGTAGAATATATTACTCAATCGCAGAAAATACGACAATGCTGTACAGCATTTAAAAGTTACTATCCATTCTTTTACCAACTGTATGCCCACTAAAGTCCCTTGCCACTCTCTTAACTGCGGAACAGCTGTGGCTATATCAGGGTTCGTTGATATACACTGCTCAAAACAATTAAAGGATATTGCAGTTTTAGGTGGATTTTGTATCTGGTAAACTGTTTAGCTGATTGATACATGGTCGACAGACATAGTAGGTTATATGAGAATAAATTACACATGTTTGGCAGAAAAAAATGCATTTTATTGCGCATTTGTGTACTAAAGGAAAAAAACACAATTTGTGCATATGAGAAAAAAAGAATAAGAAAAGGTGTTTTCTTCAAAGAAAATCATTTTCAGTAGGGGGTATGGTTTCCACGGGCGGCCAGCAACGTTGAACACCTTTGAGGCATGGACTCAATGAGGCTATTAATGACGAGTTGGGGTATTCTGCCCCACTCTTCCAGAAGAGCTCTTTCCAGTTCTTGGATAGTTTGTGGGGGTTGTTGGCGGCCAGAAACTCATCTTCCTAGAGCGTCCCAAACGTGCTCGATTGGATTCATGTCTGGAGAACACGCTGGCCATTCCATTCGAACGATTCCTTCCTCGAAAAGGAAATCTTCCACCAGGTTTGCACGATGTGGCCTGCAGTTATCGTCCATTAAAATGAAGTTATCTCCGATTGCTGCAGCGTAAGGGACTACAATAGGTCTGGGGATCTCATCCCTATATCGGCGACCAGTCAGAGCTCCATCTCGAATGATGTAGAGGTCAGTGCGCCCGTCAATGGAGATTCCACCATACACCAACACTCCTCCACCGCCAAATCTGACACTTTCGTGCACGAACGCAGGATTATTCCTACTGCCACGGTCCCTCCAGATGAAAATACGCCTATTATCCGGATGCACAGAAAAACGGGACTCGTCAGAAAACAGAATATTGCTCCATTCATTTCTCCTCCAGTTGACATGCTCGGTTGCCCACTCCCTGCGGTCGCGACGATGCCTTGATGTTAATCTAACACATACCATCGCTCGGCGAGTATACAGACCTACAGCATGGAGCTGGTTTCGAACAGTCTGAGATGAAATCGTAGTGCCTGTAGCCGAGCGAAGGTGTTGTTGGAGAAGAGTAGCGTTCATGGTTCGGTGTCTCCGAGCTGTTAACGCTAAATACCGATCTTCATTGGGCGTTGTTGCCCGTCTACGACCTTGCCCTGGTCTTCGGCCTGCACATCCACTCTCCAAAAAACGGTTCCAGATCCTGGAAATGACACTTTGTGACACTCCAATGGCTTGCGCTACTTCGGCTTGAGTTTGGCCCCCTTCTAACCTACCAACAATTCTCAAAGCTTCTGAATCTGTCAAATGACTTCGCTGAGACATCGTACTCATCGAAACAAAGCAATCACTGAATGCCGATCATCCTTGTCTTCATTCTCTTTTATCCAGTTGAAAGTCAAATTTCATTCGCTGCCGCTGAAGCGACGTTTTTGACGTCGAACTCAAAATTTGCATACTCCACAGTTTGAAAACCAGAAAAATTTGCATTTGTGATTCTCTTCTTCTATTTTCGGCAAAAAAAATTTCGTTTATATTTTTATTTTATATAAAACTTCAAATATCCTTTAATTCTTTTGAGCAGTGTATATCAATGGATATATATCATGATATATATCTTGATATATATCCGATATTTATTTTTAAAATATCAAGATTTTTGATATTTTCGATATTTTCAAATTCTTTACATTTATTTTCAAAATATCAAGATGTTTGATAGTTTGTATATTGATATTTATTTTCAAAATATCACCGTGCAAGGTAATTTTGATATTTTTCACATTCAAACCAAGTGTAAATGAAATTTTCACCTGTTATTGACTGTGTCATTCTGTAGATAATGAACTTTTGCCTCTGGCAGTGACTTTTTTAGGAAAAGAAGAAAACAAATCTTTTCCAAGCTTTATGTTTCAAATTTTTATTTTTAAATGTAGAACTAATAATTATATTACAGTCAATTCAGAACAGTCATTGAAAGATAAAATGTAATTTTGATAATCATTTATATACAGCCAGGGTTCATTGATATATATCAATGGGTATATATCCAATATTTATTTTCAAAATATCAAGATCTTTAATATTTTCATATTACTTGATATTTATTTTCAATGTATCAAGATGTTTCATATTTTCTGCATTTGATGTTTATTTTCAAAATATGAATGTGCGCAAGATATTTTTGATATTTTCAGTCGTAATTTGTAATATTTCAGTGTAAATGAAATAAATTTTCAACTGTTATTGAATGTGAATCTGTAGATAAAGAACTTGTCTCTTCTGGATGTGACTTTTTTAGTCAAAAAAGAAAACAAATATATTTTTCAAACTTTAGATTTGAAGCATTTTTTTTTTAAATGTTGAACTAATAATTATGTGGGACATAATTAATTCAGAACAACCATTGAAAGATAAACTGACTAATTTAAATAAGCAATTATATACAGCTTCATTGGAAAATAATCTTTTTTCAAGTTTTGGTTCAGTTGAGTTTGAACTATACAGCATGTTAGGAAATATGAAATAAAACATTTTATACTTACATTTATGTTAAAATTTTTCAATTAAAAAAACTTTTTTGTATTTAAAATTTTGTTTTGAAAATATCTGATTTTCTTATACTTGGTCTTGATACTGAATCCTATAGTTAGTTTTTTTATAAGTGTAGAAATCAAATTGTTACTGTTTTCAATTATTTCATCTTCAATTTTGTTCTAAGTGAAAAAAAAAAAAAAGAAAAGAAAAAGAAAAATGCATTTTTATATTATTTTTTGATTAAGTTTAAATGTTAAGTGCAATATATTTTAGTTTCTAATCTATATTATGCTTGAAAACATTTATTATCAGCGGTAAGTTGGCTGCTTTGAAAATATCGGATATATATCGAAAATATCGGATATATATCAAAATATCGGATATTTTTGATATTTTCGAAAATATCATGATATTTACGAACCCTGGGCTATCTATATTATAAAGGACAAACATATCTGTGCGTAACGCATACGTCATTTTGCGAATGGCAACACTTTGAAAATTGAAATAAAATTTCGGTTTTGCAATTACATCTACGGCAATTTTTTAAACTTCTAAACATCGCACAGTTTAAATTTTAACACCGCCATATAAGGAAAAAAATGCTCTTTCAAACGCAATTTGTTTGAAAGCTGTATCTCAATTTATTTTTGAGATATTAATTTTTTTATAGTTTTTAATACAAATTTTGTAATCGTGGCAACTGAAGTACTCCATTTATATTGAAAGTAAAGGGAAAATAGTCATGGTTTATTATTTTTATTGATTATATCCTTATTGATGCCATTTTCACATTACAAATAAAAGTAACTTTTTTATAATTTTTGAACAGAAAATGATGTCAAACATTAAAAAAGAACATGCATTCTTCTTCATAAATCAGTTACATTTCAATATTTTTACAATACGCTGATACTGAGTTTGAGACGCTAGGAAACATGATTCAGTGAGTAAAAACTGTGTCATATTTAAAACGATACGATCATTTACTTGGATAAAACTAAATATTTGACCAATACTAAATGGCCAATACTATGACAACTAAAGGCAAATTTCTGAATTTTTTCTCACGGGTATTGAGATTAGAACTTAAAGTTTGTGCGAATGTTCAAATGAAAGATGTATCGGACAAACGTGACTTTAAGTTTGAAAATACATTCATTAATAATGTATTGCGCGTTAAAATACTTTCAAATTGTGAATTTGAGTGGTGCGTAATGTAAATTATGAGAATGAGGAAATAACGTACAGTTTAGATTTTATGGGGGGAAAATTTTATGATGTGACAAAGCGAAATCCTTTTTACTGATTTTCCATCCCGTAAAACAAACATAAGAGCCTCAATCGATAAATTCATTATAATTACTCATCTTGATTACGTATTCTAATAGAGTTTAATTTTTCAATAATTTAAGCAGTTAAGGTTTGTGGAAATAATATTTTGGTAATTTTAGGTTAAAAATATTATCTGTTTTAAGAGTGAGACAACCAATGTTAGATGAATTTTTTATTGTAATTATTTTTTGTAGGTTTATTATAAATTCGATCTGAAGTTCCTTTCTAACATTTTAGTTCGTCGAATTTCTTCGGGTTCCAACTCGTATTCATAAAAGTGGTGTCTAGGTGTAGTAAAGTAGCCATGCGCTACTGAATGAAACCGCCTACGGCGCCACTTGGTTGAAAACTGCGGAGTTAGCATTCCTATCTCGAAAACGGAATAAGATAGGTGGAAAAAAAGTGATTTACAAAGCTGTAGAGCATCATTGATTTAGTACGAAAAGACACCTTGCGGACATTAATGCGAATTTGTTTTTTAGTGATTTCCTACGCTGTGACGTGACAAAACGATCTTAGAAAAAACAACTAGTTATAACAATATATCTCTATGTGAGATGTTCAAACTTCTCACCGTCAGCTGAAATGCACATCTGGATGCACATTTGTCCACAAGATAATCATTTCTCCTTCCGTTCAAGTTTCGTGACGTCACAGTGTAGGAAATCACGAATAAACAAATGCGCGTTTTAACCGTTCTATTCGTCGCTTTAGTGTCCATAAGGTATCTTTTCGTACTAAATCGATGATCCTCTACTACTTTGTAAATTACCTTTTTTCCCTATCTGTTACCGTTTTCGAGATAGGAATGCTAACTCCGTAGTTTTCCGCCAGGTGGCGCCATAGGCGGTGAGAGATTGGACATTGAAGAAATGTCCGCCATTTCCGTTACAAAGTAGATGGAATGCCGTACAACGCAATGCAATTTTATCAGTGTCTAACACTTTTTTTTCTATTAAAATTATAAAAATTTCATTTGATATGCCTTCAAAGAGTCTTTTGGAACATAAATATAAGCACATTTCCATTTTAATGAGTAAGAATTCTCAGAAAATGCATTTTTGTACTCAGCTGTTTTAGGCTACGCAGCAGTGCGATTTTACTTAGTTATCGGATTTTGATTTATTTATAGAATTTGTTTTTCATATTTTTTATTTGTTTCTCTTAACAGCAGTGCCCTTATTTAATTTTTTTTCTTAACTTTCATTTAATGTTTCGATAACAATACTCATTCTAATACTATATATTTACCAGACTTTTGTATTTAAAAAGAATATCAAAGAGAAGTAGCAGTACGTAGAAACTTATCATAAAATATTTTCAGCGCACATATTAAATTATCTTTGAATCACATGCATAGTTAAATAGGAGTGGTATATGATATGTTAAAATATTATTGCTCCTGAAATTATCAATACGAAGATGGTGAAAATTACAATAATTACTGTTGTTTTAAAATGCGTAATAAATAATAGATAGTTTTAAAAAAATTAATTCTATAGTTCATTTACTATCTGATAATCGTTAAAAATTATTTTCTCAAATATTGCGAAATTAAAATAAAGTTCTTACATGCCCAATCTTCTTCTGCCCATTATTTTAATTAGTAAAAAAAATAGAGCAAAAAATGCATTTTTCTGAGAATTCCTACTCATTAAAATGGAAATGTGCTCATATTTGTGTTCTGAAAGACTCTTTAAAGGGATATAAAATGAAATTTTCATAATTTTAATAGAATAAAAAGTGTTAGACACTGATGAAAATGCATTGAGTTGTACGACTTTCCTTCTAAATTGTAACGAAAATGGCGGACCTTTCGTCAATGTCCAATCTCTCTCTAATGTAGGATCTCTATTTTATTCAGTATCACATGGCTACTTTACTGTACCTAGACACCACTTTTATGAATATAGCAGCAGCCGTTCCAAAGAAGAGGATGGCAAGGAACTTTAGTGGACCATACTGTACATAGCTGACGAAAAAATTTACAGATCTATTAAAAAATTACATCAGTTTGTTATATATATATACATAAATAATGTAGTTATCATTAATTTGCTTAATTTTTGATTTATTAAATTGCCCGGAAATTTCCTGGGCAACAAAACTAAAGAAGCAATAACTGTCTTTAAAAGACATTAAAGGCAAAATTGCGTAAAGGAGAGTGGTGGAAATTTTCCTTTAATCAACGGAGAAATTCATAAAAATTCATAAAGTAGGGGTAAATAAAGTATTTGAAGAGAAAATATCATATTTTCAAAATTCTAATACCATGCAAATTAAAAGAAAAAAAAAGAACGAGAAAGAAACGATGATGACCACATATTTAAAGGACAACAATATGATAAGTCCAGGAAACTAACGCAGCGGTGCAATTTCTGGGAGTAGACGCAGCTAATAAAAGTGGAAAGTAGAGCTGTACATCATGACCAATTCACGTGGCTTTTGAAGATAAATATCGTGTGAATTGTCCGTGATTTACACAGCTCCATTACACATTGACTGCCTGCTAGGAGATAGCATTCTGGCACCTGGTTGCCCACTACGAGTTTACTGGTATTTGTCTGGTCGATTTACATTGCCAACTATGAATCGAGGCATCTGGGACCAGAATGCAAACCTGGTGGCAGTCAATATGTTAAGAGAAAGTCTACTTTAGCCAGCATACAGCATTCGCAAGCGAAATATAACGATAAAACGAATAGCAGCGTTCTCTACAAATTTCTGGTTTGCGTTTCAATTATTTTTTAAATGATTCTTTTTGCATAGGATGTCTGGGGTCGAAGGTTAACGCATATTTTTGTGCTTTGCTTCAGCTTCATTCTGGGGACACTTCCAATTTTGGAACCAGCAACTCTGAAAGAAACAGAAAGTGAAAAAGAAATAGGAAAAAGGCAAATCTATTACGTTTAACCTTCAACTTCAGATATCCTACGTAATATAATCATTCAAAAATACTGAAATGCAAACGTGAAATCGTTTCTATTGATTTAACATTAGCTTGCGAATGCCGTATGCTAACGAGTGTAGATTCTTAACACTATACAGGCCGCAAACAATGTTGCCAAATCTGACGGTTTTTTATTCAGAAATTTCGAGTTCACAGCAGAAAATTGCTAATACTAATTTTTAACACTTTCCAACATATAGTTGAAAGTGTTCATGAATTGGGCTTGTCTGTTTGTTGCTCTAACTCGCGTAAATATACTCGGATTGCCATGAAATTGAAACACGTTATTGAGGTTTACCATGACATGTACGATATTGAAAACGAAGTGTGCAGCAATTATACTTCATTAATACGGGCAATCAAAAGTATTCCATTACACAGGGGCCGCGCTAGCCATTCGCCAACTCGCCAAATGCGAATACATCGTGAAATTGGCGAGAAAAAAATTATTATGGCGAAAAAGCTGGCGAATGATTTTTTTGAGACTCTTTCGTTGTTGTAATTATGTTTTGGAACATAAATGAATTTACGTTTTTAGCGCGAGTTCGCGTACGGCCGTATTTCTAGTCTATATTTCTCCTCTTCTTGCAAAATTTGCTGTTCTGTTCCGAATTTTTTTAAAAATTGGTCATCCAGTCCGAAAATTCGGACATAAAAATATCACGGAAAAATTTCGAAGAAAAAATAACCAATTTCGTCAAAAAATCGCGGAATAAAAAAAAAAAAATCGCCAAAAGATCACTGAAAAAACGAAAATTTCGTCACCAAGTCCCGAAAAAACGCGAATTTCATTTAAGGACCACGAAAAGAAAAAAAAAAAACACAAATTTTTCTTAAAGAATCGCGAAAAAAACGCAAGTTTCGTCAAAGGGCCGCGGAAAAAACGCATAGTTAGTGCCCGGAGGTTATCCCCCCCCCCCCCCCCTTCATGTGCTCTGCTGTAACCTTTCAGAAAATTTGATGTTAACCAGAAAAAAAAATTCTACTCAGAATCACCCCTGGCGTGAAACTATATGAAGATCCGAGAGAAATGTACGAGAAATAAAAATACGAATAAAATCTTTTATTATTCTTAATATAATAAAAATTGTATTAGGAGAAAATTTTAAAAAAATAATTAAATAATTACATTTTTTACAAAACTCCTTTTAAGAATAATTATTACAAGGTTACTAAGAAGTAATAATTAGTACCTAAATAATAATTAGTAATAATCTTACAACCTTATAATAATTAATATTATACACATTATATATATATATATATATATATATATATGTATATATAATAAAATATATGCATATATACACTTTTGGCTAATAATAATAAATTTGGTTAATGATTTTCAAATTTGGCTAATGTGTTGGCTAATAGTTTTAATTTCTTAGCGCGGTCCCTGAATGATCTATATGGGGAAAATCATTTGCAGTATATTTTAAAGATGCTAAACATTTTTAAACATAATGAAATTTATACACTTTATTGAGGTGCATTAGAAGATACTTTCTATAGAATATGTTAGCGCTTACAGTATGTGTACAGGGGAACTCAAAAGTAATCCATTATATTATGGTCTATGAAGAAATTGTTTGCGACGTATTTTAATTATATTACTCTTACTTAAATTCTCTTACAAACACAATGAAATTGATATGAATTTACGAGGTGCACTAAAACACTCTTTCTGTAGGGGATGCAAAGCGTTTATCAATCATTTACAAGGTCACACAAAAGAGTTCAGTTTTATTATGGTCTACTGGAAAAAAAAACGTATTTTAATTATGCTGCACTATTTCAAATATGATGAAATTGATATACATTACTGACGTTTTCTAAAACATACTTACACTAGAATATGATGTGCACCGCATTTTTCAAGAATAACTATATTTAGAAAGATATTTAACAATATTCGAACTAATAATTAATAATTTAATAATATTCGGCTATGCAAAGAACTGGATACATGCACATGCACACCTATGGATGATAATTTTTGCAAGTTCGATTTTAGTAGTTTTAAGCGTGTTTTGCCTGAATTAAATTTTATAGTAATATGTGGCGAGTATAAAAGTTTGTTGCAAGATGTACAAGATGAACAAAAAAAAAAAAAAAAAAAAAAAAAAAAAAAAAAAATCAAGTACAATTAAGTTAATTGGTAGAAATTGCTGAAGGTGAATTTTCAATTGTGTTATGCGTTTTCTTACTGTACTAAATTTTAGCATACTATGTGTATGTAGTATATAGGGCATTCTCACAATCTTTTGATTTTCATGTCCCTGAATAATAATTTTTATTTTAATACACTTTTTTATGTTTTTTTTTTCTTTCTTTTTTTTTTTTTTTTCATTTTATATACTGGTGAACATCCTATTGTATGAGTGCACAACAATATTAACGAGATAAATAAGTTTTGGACGATGTTGGGGGTCCAAACACCTGGAAAACTCCTATACCGTCCCGTGTCTCTGACGTTGATTTTTAAGTTTGGAGCTGTCTGTATAAAATTGTTTCAATAAGAGTAATTCGATGTCATTTTTTTTTTTCGAAACTGGGACAATTGTTTTAAATAAATATGTAGCAAAAATTTAACCTGCACACATTTTTCCGGTTTATATTATTTTTTTTAACTCTGTCCGTGGGTTTTTCATCCTTACCGTCCCTCTTGCTAAACTTATTCAAAAAATCACTTCAGATGCAGCCACAGAATTTTTTTCAAGTTTTTTCTCATGCAGAAGTATGCTGGAGAAAGAATGTCTAAAATTCTTTGACAGGAAATTTACTGCAGAATTTAAATCAGCATTTAAATATCAATTTCAAGATCGTGGCTTTATTCGTAGTCTTACCGTCCCCCAGGTTTATTCCTGCACTTTTGGAGGTAAATTAAAAAAAAAAAATTAATTTAATCCAGAGTTAACAACTGTTTCTAAAAATCAATGAACATTGTGGCTATCACTTAGTCTTAACATGATTTTCCTAAAATAGGTAGTAATTATACTTACCGTTCCATCCTTACCGACCCTTTTTTTTTCCATTTCGTCCCTTTTTCCCTATACCGCCCCCTTTTTTTACCTTACCGTCCCTTCTTTAATACCCCTTTAAGACAATGTTATACCAAAATTTTGCACTAAAAATATTACATTGTTATTATTTCTTATTTGAATGTCCTGTGGGTACTATGCAAATTCATTATAAGTAAAAATTTTGAAGAAAATAAAACGTTTTAGTGGTAAAATGGTAAGGAAAATTAAACTCGCAAAGTTTAATTTTCCATAACATTAGTTTAACATAAACCTCAGTTAAATAAAAAAAATTTCGCTGCAGACCATTTTTTCTTTATTTTGAATCCTTAAGGTATTCGTCTACGGGATTAAAATGTTATTTTAGCAAGTTTAATTTCGCCAGATTTTTTCCCCCAAAGTCAAAAGATTGTGAGAAAGCCCCATATATACAAATCTATAGATCAGATACAGAGCTGCACAAAAGAATAGGAGTTTCTTTCTCGCTATGGACGGTAATATAGTTGAAACCTGGTTTCCGAATGTGTTATGCGTTTTCTAAAATATTTACTTAGATATTTTCTTTACTTATTTAAACGGGAAATTTTTTTGAAAATTTTCTGCGAGTTTTGAAAACTGTTCGATAATCTATGTTTTGGTGCATGATTTTACTTTCTTGCGTCCTTTATTTTATTCACGAAATATCTATCATTATAATAACCAAAAATAACTATTCAAACTTCCTGGGGAGAATATAAAATTTCTTAACGATAGTTGTATAAATGACGCATAAATGCGTCAGCGCAGCCTGTATAGTGTTAAATAGCATAGCTGTGAATCACCGGTCATCCCCATGGTAGCCAGTGTGTTAATCCAGTTAACATTGAATATTAATAAAAGTTAAAAAAAAAAAAAAAAAAAAAAAGAAAAAAAAAAGAAAAACAGCAATTTATTAAATTACAACGACCATTTGGAAAACGATTTTTTTGAAGACTAAAATATTTAAGACATAAAAAATCGCACGGAGTTGATCATACATTACGTACGCCATAAATTAAACATTAATAGTGTTATTACACGTAAAAATTGCAAGCCAAAAATATCGCCTGCGACCGTCAGATTTCATGAAACTTAAGTATTATCCACCTGAAACTTACGTAAATATCCAAGCATTTCATTGGCTGTTCGGGAAAAGGCTTTTCCATCGTCAGATTTCTTCGAAATCTGACGGCCAATTTTAAATGAAATTTCATTCTTAAACTTCTAAACATCCGACACTATTACTTTTTACACCGTCGGATAGAGAAAAAAATGTACTTTTAAATGCAATTTGTTTGAAAGTTGTATCTCAATTTGTTTTTGAGTTATTAATTTTTTTTGTAGTTTTTATTACCTTTTTTATCATAGTGGCAACAGAAAGTATCCATCGTTGTTGAAGTTAAAGGGAAATACAGATTACTGTATAGACCCATCAGAAAACGAATAAATTGCGGATTAAACCAATGAAAACCTTCAGATATGCTTTTCATTTCCCATCCTGACGAGAACAATAACCATTTTTCCAAATGGTTAAAAAAAAAAAAAATTGAACTCTTTTATAAGCATTCAATGTTTTTCTTCTAATTTTTTGGCTGCAATTCATGCAGTTCTAAAATATTTCAATTAAAATACGTTAATTTGACGTAGGCCCTGAAAACTGAAAATTCACCGCTTTAATTTAAGCATGATAGAAAGCGCGATCTAATGAATTTATTTTAAAAAATCCTACAATTTTTTGCCCTCTTTCTTTTTTAAAATACATCAGGAAAGAAAAAAAAAATGCAGTAGTTAAACTAGCTACTCGTATTTAGGATTTCTAAATTATTTTCTCAATGTATAATCATAATTTAATTAATATTAAACAATAAAAGAATATTTAAAAAATACATATTACACTTTTTATTTTTTATTTATATTTTCTCCTTTTTAGGTGCGTTCGTAATTATATAAATACGTAGCACCTATAGTCGTCGTTCAGTCCGTCCGTCCGCATATAACAGAGCAAAAACTACCCAACCGAATGGTCTGAAATTTTAAATATATGATTGTTGCAAAATTTTGCTGAGCCATTTCAAATTTTATGAAAATCGGATGTATAGTTTAATGACAGGGACAGTCAAAAGTTTTTTTTTACATTACGGCCAATGGGAAAAATTATTGCAAGTGCATTTTAATGATGTTACAGCATTCCGAAAGTTCTGAAATTTTAAATATATAATTGTTGCAAAAATGTTTCGAGCCATTTCAAATTTTATGACAATCAGATGTATAGTTTAATGACAGGGACAGTCAAAATTTTTCCGTTTCATTACGGGGAATGGGAAAAAAATTATTGCAGTGCATTTTAATGATTTTACAGACTATGCACTTATGAAGTGCAAAAAAATATACATTTAGTACAGTATGGAATGCAAAAAATAATTATAAAACTAGCTATAGTACGAACGCACCTCATTTACCACGCTTGACGAGCAATTTCCAACTTGTTAGTGTTTAAAGTAGTTCGTTGTTGTAATATCACAGCCAGTTGACCTATTTTGGCGAGAGGTGTTTGACGCACCCTAACACTTTTATAACTTGTAAACAATTGTAACTATTATAACGATTAATGTATGGCGATTTATCACTTACGGTCCACTAACGGAAAAATGCCTTTGCCTTAAAATTAATTTATTAAATTATAATCTAGTTCTAAAATTAGTAAAATACTGTACTGTCACTGGAAACTCACTCATCTGTGTAATTCTAACCTATCAGGAAGTTAGTGAAAATCGAATAGATCGTAAAGATTGAAAAATTCGATCTTTTCGCATACAAAAACCAAGTTAAATAAAAAAGCAAAAAAAAAAAAAAAAGTTTCTATATTAAAAAATTAGAAAAACAAAATAAAAGTCTCACCCTTTCATGAAGGCTTCTAAGATCGTTGGTGACCACTTGAGGTTGTCTCATATACAGGGTCTCGTATCCATCGTCGTCGTTTGCGATTTCGGCATCGATCTCTTGCTCCAGTTGTACCAGCAGCGGTGCAGGCATACCGACTTTCACGCCTCTTCGAGCAACTTCTAGGAGACACAGGATAAAGCTTCGTTCGTTTTTTCTTAACACTAAGTCGTCAGTCTCAAACAGAAGGCATTCTTTGATATTAAGGGACCTGCACCAACTAATAAAGTTGCTTACATTGTCACGAGCATGGAATGTTTCAGGCAGAACATCATAGCGGTACACAACATCACGATCGGGTATAGGCATATCTCCATGCGTGATGTTGCCATTTCTGAAAGAGAAAAAAAACCATGAAAATCTTAATATTCATCAAAACAAAATAAAACAAGATGTATGTTCTCCAGCAACTATATCACTATTTAGAAAAAAAAAAAAAAAAAAAAAGCAATTTAACAAATTACAACGACCATTTGAAAAATTATTTTTTCGAAGACTAAAATTTAAGACACTAGGGGGCTCTGCCCCCTACGAGCTACGCTCGCCAACCCCTGTTCAGGCACACCAAAATCCAAAAAGCACGCTAATTTGATCGGCTTTAAAAATATTAAATTAAAATTTAAAAAAAAACAGTAGCGATCTCTCTGTAAACGGGTTTCCATTCGTTTTTCTTGGATTGGGGATTTTTAAGACCAAATCTGCTGCTGTTAAGAGATACAATGTTGGTTTTCGTATTTAATTAAAAAAATAGTTAAACATTTGAAAATAAGCTAATGTAAAATGAATTAAGTAAACAGCGCCATTGTCTCCCGGTATTTTTTAACAGCGCTATAAGATAGTTCTTTTAAATAATTCATTTTAAATGTATCGTTTTAAATCTGACGTAATTTACACCAAAGTTTTATTTCTCTTATTAATATTCACGTGAAAATACTTTTGTTGTTAAAAGGAAATATTATTTGCACTGTCTTCGAATTCACGATAATAGTTGAAAAGATTATCTCAAAATATCTCGCACAAATATATTTTTCAATTTAAATTGTATTGCTATATTTTTTGCCATTTTAAATATGACGTAATTTCCTCAAATTACAAGTTTTAACGCATAATAATGATTTTTTTTATTTTAAGATTTTGTTTCTCTTTTAAAATTCAAGTGCAAATATGGTTCGTCGCAGATGTCATATAGATGTCAATATTGGGGCAAATTTTTTCTGACGCTAATTTCATATACGCAACGGGTACTTAACTGGTGCTAAAGTGTTGTTATTTTGCTTGATATCGAAACCCGGATGGGTACAGATGTCATATTCGCCCCATATTGGCGCGATTTTTTTCGGGTTCCAATTTGGCGAAAACATCAACAGCATAAACAACATAATCCGGGTTACCACATCAAGCAAAATAACGACACTTTGGCGCGGAAAAAATTTGCGCCAAAATGCTCGCATATGACATCTGTGCCAATGGTTCTTATGACGTAATTTTCCTGCTTTTAACATGTAATCATTTAATTCTAATTTTAAAGTTTTTTTTTCTGTTTGTAATAGTCACGTGTAAATAAATTTTTAATTTGAAGTAAACATTATTGTTTGCGCTGTTTATGCAACTGGCAACAGTTTAAATTAATAACATTTTCTAAAATTTGTAAAAAATATCTCTCGAAATGCTGAAAATTTGAATTTAAAATTGAAATAAAATATCAAAAAATGAGTCAAGTAAGAAAACTAAATGCAATCTGCACATCGGGAACTTATAACGTATAAAATGATCTAAAAATGATTAAATTCTCATGTATAGTTTTTGCTCCAATAAAACTTTTTTAATGGAACGATTTTGTCCAACTTTGGCATTAAATATCTCTTAAAATAATTCTTCGATTTGAAAACTGTCTGCATCAGCGTATTTATCAAACATTTCTCTATAATACCACCGATTTTCATATTTTTGTATGCAACAGTTTTTTTAATATTAACGATGAAAGGCCATGCTTAAGCATTCAAATTGGATGTGGTCTACCCGGAATATCTACGCAGAAGTTCATTGGTCCATTTCCAAATCAAAACTTTTTTTTATATATAGAAGGATAAAAAATCGCACGGAATTGATCCTACATTACATACGCCATATGAATTAAACATTAATAGTATTATTACACGTAAAAATTGCAAGGGACAAAAATCGCCTGCGACTCGTCAGATTTCTTAAAACTTACGTATTATCCACCTGAAACTTACGTATTATCCAAGCGTTTCATTGGCTGTTCGAGAAAAGCCTTTTCCATCGTCCAGGAAATCGGACGACCCATTTTAAATGAAATTTCATTCTTAAACTTCTAAACATCCCACACTATTACTTGTTACACCGTCGTATAGAGAAAAAAAATTACTTTTAAATGCAATTTGTTTGAAAGCTGTATCTTAATTTGTTTCTGAGTTATTAATTTTTTTTGTAGTTTTTATTACTTTTTTTGTCATAGTGGCAACAGAAGTAATCCATCTCTGTTGAAAGTAAAAGGAAATACAGATCACTGAAAATGCATCAGAAAACGAATAAAATGCGGATTAAACCAATCAAAAGCTTCAGATATGCTTTTGATTTCCTACCCTGACAAGGACAATAACCGTTTTTCCAAATGGTTAATAAAATAAAATAAATTTCAACATAATAAATAAATAAATACATATATATAGATATTTGTCTACGGTAAGGGTCGGCCATTTTACTATTACAGATGATTTTTTATTTTTAACCACGGAGGGGGGGGGGGGGGCAAGAAGAGCATTTTTAACCCAGGGAGGAGAGAAAATTCAAAAATGTTTAAGTATGTAAAGTGGATTATCGTTTAATTATGTATTAATTATTGTTATTTTTTAATTATGAATCGACTGACACCATCATTTGTTACAAAGTTACGGCAGTTTTTATGAATACAAAGTCGAAAATTATACTTTATGCATGTAAAATAGATTTTTACAGTAACAAATGATGGCCTTACAGGAAAATTCGAGAAGAACTAAAAATGAAGATCCGATGAGTCCCCCCCCCCCCCCCCCGAAAAAAAAAAGTTGTTTTAGCCTGTTTCTTTTCTCTTTTATTTTTTTTTTTTTGGAGGGGGGGGGGGGGGCAAAGGAGGCATTTTAACTCGAGGGGAGAGAGAATTCGACGTTATTTAATTATGTCAAGTTGGGTACCGTTTATTAATTCTGAATCGAATGACACCATCCGGAAGTCGAGACGATCATTCATTGCAAAGTTACGCAGTTTTTATGAATACAATCTCATGAATGATTTTATGAATGCAAAATTATGAGTACACGGATTTTAACAACTTTAATGACCTTGAAGAAGACTCAGGTGATCCTGATGATGATTAGGGATGTTTTTAGGACATTTAGTAAGTTTGAGAAATTTTTATTTTTATATGATATAAAGAACATGTTTGAACGTAAACTAAATGTGACAAATCTATGCTCAATAATAAAGTATAATTTTTCGACTTTGTATTCATAGAACCTACCTTAACTTTATAATGATTGCTCACAGTGGCGCCAACTCATATGGGCCCCTGGGGCGCGAGCTCACCCAACCAATAATTTGATTAATATAAATATTATAATTTAATAAATAATTTATTAAACTATAACATTTTTACATTTTACTTGGGAAAACTATAATTTGACTTCGAATTATCATTTTTAGTTATTCGCTTCTCCCCGCCCCTCTCTCCGTTTTCACATACACGCACTGGGAAAAAAAGATGTATGTGAAAACACAACTTGCATATGTATTACTCAAACTTCTTTGAGCCCATACAATATTTTTTCAAAAGTTGGCGCTACTGATTGTTCATATCGAGCTGTCACTCGATTCAAAATTAAAAAATACATAACAAGCGATACCCCACATGGCATAATTAAATAAAGCTAAAGCCCCCGAGTTAAAATGCCCCCCCCCCAAAAAAAAAAAAAAAAAAACACGATAAATCAACTTTATTGTTTGGTGATTTATCGGATCTTCCTTCCTAGTGCCAAAACGATGCTCTTCCCAAAATTTCGTGAACGATCATCAGTTGTTACTGTAAAAACCTATTTTACCTGCCTAAAGTATAATTTTCGACTTTGTATTCATAAAACCTGCCGTAACTTTATAACAAATGATCTTTTGACTTGCGGATGGTGCCATTCGATTTAGAATTAAAAATTACACCAGAAACGATATCCTACTTGACCTACTTAAAAAAATTAATCCCCCCCCCCTCTCCCTGGGTTAAATATGCTCTCCTTTTGCCCTCCAAAACATGTTAAAACAACTTTTTTTTTTTTTTTCCGGAGGTGAAGACTCATCGGATCTTCATTTCTAGTGCCAAAACGAAGTCCTTTCCAAATTTTGATGAATGGCCATCAGTTGTTTAAAAAAAAAAAACGTTTTACCTGTATTATTATATGTTTATATATGTGTGTGTTGAGTACACATTGATACATATGCATAATTCCACATATAGATTGACACGATGCACATTTTAGAAAAATCGCAAAGGATAAGACATCTTCTTTACTACTAATGAAGCTATAATGAATAAAAAGATGCTATATATCTCTTTTTTTTGCGTGTGCGAGCGAATGCTTCATTATTTAGTTCACGATAGATATCATAAGTAAAACAGTGTACGAAAAAAGAACCTTTTCTTTCTATACTACACATTTTTATATATAAATTTATATAGACATCCTCAGCACAAGAATAATTATGAGTGGGTGCAAATGCGTTAGCGGCCGCGTGATTGACGACCGCTGGTCTGCGATTGAATTTTGCAAATCTATCCAGATAGACAAGGTGCTGTTAGTGAAGTAGATCATCATTATTGAAAATGGTGTCTGTAAAACACATTAGAGTTCTTACAAATGGGTTCGCATTCGCATAATAAGATTCAAACGCATGTATGAATTTTAGCTTTACTTTTATTATTCATTTTCAAATAATGAAACTGTATAAAAATAGCAAATAAAGCCTCTGTGCAACAATATTAAAAAGCAGAAAACAGACGTTTAACAAGTAGGTAAGTGTGGTCACAGATCGCACAGAGGATTTCGATTAATATTCCTTTTAAAACACTTTACCCTTTTTGAAAAATCTGTTAGTTCCACATTTCGCAACCAGGGGCGCACTCTATTCTATTGCTGCTTTTCATGTATTATTTGTGCATTTTTAAACGTTGGTTTTCTGCTTTTTAATGAAACTATAGTCAACATTGTACAATATTATGAAAACCAGGAAATCCAACTCGGACTTCCTGGATTAATGAACACTAGCAGGAATGACCGAGCTAAGCTCGGTCAAAATTAGCTTAGTGTTTATCTCGATATATTATTCCTACTGAATCATTGTTGCTGTTTTAGATGCAATTAGCTTGACCCTGAGACATACTGATCCAAAATGAACCACTAATCGAATTTTTTTTAACATGCGACCTAACAAAATGCTCTTCTCGAACCTGAAAACGATGGAATACAAATTTAGTGAAAACCGTTAGTCGTTTTCTAGATAAAATAGGCTTGACCCACGTTGATTCAAAAACCCACTAACCGAAATTTATCGAACATGTGAGCTATTTCAATGGTCTTTTTGTACTGTGAAACGGTATAACAAAAAGAAAAAAAAACTGTCAAAATTGTTTCAACATTTTTGAGATGCCGTTAGCTTGATCCCGACCCATTATCACCAAAATGACCCACGAATAGAATTTTCTTGAACATGCGACCCAGCCCAATGGCTTTATCTTGTCCAGAAACGGTGTAGTACAAATTTTTGTCAAAATCTTTTAAGCCGTTTTTTGATACCTTGATCCTGATCCATTAGACCCAAAATAACCCATTGATTGAATTTTCTTGAACATGCGACCCTGCCCAATTTTCTTATCATGCCCAGAAACGGTATTATACAAAATTTTGTCAAAATGTTTAGAAGCGCTTTTTAAATACAATTAGTTTGACCCTGACCCATTGTTACCCAAAATGACCCACTAATCGAATTTTCTCGAACATGCGACCTAGCCCAATGGTCACCTTGAGCCCGAAGACCAAAGAATACAAAATTTAGTCAAAATCGTTTAAGCCATTTTTAGATACAATTAGCTGGACCCTGACCCATTGTGACCCAAAATGACCCACTAATCGAATTTTCTCGAACATGTGACTTAGCCCAATTGTCTTCTCATGTCCAGAAACGGTATAATATAAAATTTGGTCGAAATGTTTTGAGCAAGTTTTTCGATTCAATTAGCTTGACCCTGGCCCATTGTGACCCAAAATGACCCACTAATAGAATTTTCTCGAACATGTGACTTAGCCCAATAGTCATCTCATGACCGGAAACACCTGTATATTAAACAATTTTGTGAAAATGTTTTCAGCCATTTTTTAGATATAATTAGCTTGATCCTGACCCATAATGACCCACTAATCAAATTTTCTCGAACACGTGACTCATCCCAATGGTCTTTTCGTGCCCGAAAATGATAGATTACAGAATTTCGTCGAAATCGTAGAGCCGTTATCTAGATAAACTTAGCTGGACCCACGGTGACCCCAAAATGATCCACTAATCGAATTTTCTTGAACACGTTACCCATCCCAATGGTCTTTTCGTGCCCGAAAATGGTTAGGTATAAATTTTAGTCAAAATCGATTGAGCCGTTCTCTAGATATAATTAGATTGACCCTGACCCATTATGGTTCAAAATGACCCACTAATCGAATTTTCTCGAACACGAGACCCATCCCAATGGTCTTTTCGTGCCCGAAAATGGTTAGATACAAAATTTAGTCAAAATCGATTGAGCCGTTCTCTAGATATAATTAGCTTGACCCTGACCCATTATGACCTAAAATCACCCACTAATCGAATTTTCTCGAAGAGAACCACGAGAACCATCCCAATTGTCTTTTCGTGCCCGAAAACAGCAGGGTGCAATATTTCGTCAAAATCGTTAGAGCCGTTATCTAGATAAACTTAGCTTGACCCACGGTGACCCACTAATCAAATTTTTTCTCGAACATGTGACTTAGACCAATGGTCATCTCGTAATCCAAAACTGTAGAATATAGAGTTTAGTGAAAATCGTCAGAGCCGTTTTTTAGATAAAAATAGCTTGACCCACAGTGACCCAAAAATGACCCACTAATCGAATTTTCTCGAGCACGTGACCCATCCCAATGGTCTTTCCGTGCCCGAAAATGGTTAGATACAAAATTTAGTCAAAATGGATTGAGCCATTATTTAGATATAATTAGCTTGATCCTGACCCATTATGACCCACTAATCGAATTTTCTCGAATACGAGACCCATCCCAATGGTCTTTTCATGCTCGCAAACGGTAGGGTGCAAAATTTAATCAAAATCGTTAGAGCCGTTTTCAAGATAAATTTTACATACACACACACACACAGTTTTTTCTCGCATTATAGTATAAGATGCTGCACGGTGTACAGAACGTAAAATAAAACTATTTTTAATTTAAGGAGAATTTTTATATTTAATTTTTTAGTTTGTTCAATAACAATGCCAAAAAGCATTTTTATATGAAAAATATCAATTATATATTTAAGTAAAGTTTTGAAATTTATTAAAAGCTATACTTTCGTATTAGCCGCATGCCACTGGTTACTAGGTTGAGCAAAAAGTTCTGGGAAATTTGTGAAAAGAGTTTTTATGCCAGAAAGCCAAGGGTATGTGTGTCATTGTCTGCACAGCACAAGAGGGATCGCTTGAATTGGTGCAAAGAACATCAGAACTGGAGTAAACGCCAATGGAGCCATGTTCTTTTTACTGATGAATCGAGATTTAGTTTAACATCGTATTCTAAATGTGTTTACATCTGGAGGGAGTCAGGAATACGAAATCGTCCTTCGAACAGGATTGAACGTGACCGTTTCAGCAGTGCAAGTGTGATGGTATGGGGTGGAATAATGATCGATGTACTTACGCACCTACACATTTTCAACAGCGGATCTGTGACCGGCCAGCGATGTTGGGATGAGGTCTTAGAACCTTATGTCCGACTTTTCAGAGGTGCTTATGGATCTGACTTTTTATTTATGGACGATAACTCTCGCTCGCGTTGAGCACACTTCATTGACATCTTAAAAGCGAAGCCATTGAGCGAATTCAGTGGCCAGCAAAATCTCCTGATCTCAACCCGATGCAGAACTTATGGGACTACCTTGGGAAAGCAATTGCACGGAGACATCCTCCTCCTAGAGACGGAAATGAACTGAAGACTGCATTGCTGGAAGAATGGAACTTAATTCCCCAAACTGTGGTTACCAACGTTACTGCCAGCATGAAAGCACGTTGTGATATGTGTGTTTACGTTAGAGGAGATCACATTCCGTATTAAAATCATAAGCCTCCATTTTTTCCTGAGTTATTCCTGTTTGTTTGCACCTTCCTTGTCATCTATTTTTGTCATTTTTATTGTTTCATGCTATAGTTTCATATCATAAGCAGTGATTTTATTTTTTTTTTCCTCTGTATTCATGTGCTATGATATCATGTATAATTCCACAGAAATTCATAAAATTATAGTTCACCATTTCTGCGTAATCCGTGATTCTATGCATGTAAAGATAATTTTGGACATGAGTGCACATGATGTCTGATCCCGGGTTTAATTTTTTCAACAGACTCGTGCCGGAACGGAGCTGGTCTTAATCGTTCTCAGGATGTGAAAGGCAGGCATAATGTTTTGTAAAAGTATTAACAGCGATAATGAATTTCTGTTATCTATCAGTATCTTTGGAAATAATCAATCAGCTCAACAATGCGAAACTTTCAGACACATTATTTGGCTCATTTTTAACTATAAAGGCATAAAATTGACAGTCCTGACTATTGAAAGTATTTGGAATCGAATAGTTTTTTCCATTTTTGATAAATAACTTACAGAGATAACAGAGATTCTTGTCACGTAACTGTACGTTTTTCTCCTTTCCTGTGCTATCGCTTCCGGAAATTCGATTTAAAACGCTAAATTTGGCAGTATTTTCTGAAAGATATATTGCTTTTATCTAAGAAAAAAACGGCATTTACATAGTTTCGGAATAAGAATACCTGCCAATCTTACGCGCTTCCGAAAAGAAATGAATTCATAAATGTGTCGAAATGTACTCCTTTGGATTTAAGAAAAGCCTTAAAAATGAGAGAAATTTTTTCACAAATCTTTTTATTATACAGTTTTAAAAGTTATCATGTTTTTAACCTTTTATTCTAAACTACATTAATTTTTTAATGAATCCTTATTTGAGTTTTGAAACGTCTGTAGAGATGATGACTAAAACACTGTAAGTAATCGTGAATGCTTACTATTGTGTGTCTTCTGTTTTACGAACACACAGTAATCTAAAATATACTGTAAAATGTTCTCATATATATGTATGTAGAAAGAATGTATGTTAAAAGAATTGTGTGCCGAGAAAAACGGAATTTTTTGTAGAAATTGAGTCGGGCCGGGCCGAGAACTGTAAAAATGTAAACGGCCGGGCCCGGGCCTGGAAATTCCGGCCCGTGCAGATTTCTAGTCGGTTCGTTGTTTTCCCTCGTGAAAGCATCAGAATTGCGAGCATTGGAATTATTTAAATAAGGTATTCTAGTAGCATGGTCTGGTCAGTCATCACTGTAACGCAAGTAGATTTATTATTTTTTTGCGTTTTATTAGTATTTTTCTTCGCAGGATAAAGCTGTCTGCCCCAAACTCCTTGTTTATAATTTTCTGTACTAATGTTATAGTTAAATTCATTAGGGAACTTTATATTTATTTTCTTTCAATCAATTTGTAAATTCCGAGTTTACACTAAATACAAAATTTTACTTCCCACGTTATATATGAGTAACATCAGGTGAACTCAGACAAAAGTTGTGTTGATAAGTATATGTGCAAATAGTTAAAAGCAGTTTTGAATTAAGACGTATTTTCATCCAAGAAGGATTTTTGCAACTCGAGAAAGGGGGGGGGGGAGCATTATGGAGTGTCCGGTGAGGGATTGTACTTCTAGATCTTTAATAAGCATAAAATTCCGAATATTTGGGCGCGTGAGGGGATGGGTAACCCTGAATTCCTCAATTTTAAAAAGAAAATATTACTCTTCATTCAAAGGATAAAAAACAAACAAGAAGAAAAAAAAAAACACAATTATTATTATTACCACTATGCTTTGTCTAAGAACTTTGAAGGACTAAATCGTGCATACAAATTTCATATAATGATAACTTAATTATCTTTAAAATAAATAAAAAATTGAAAAAATAAATAATTACTGAGCAAGTGTTTTTTTTTCGATTAAAAAAAATAATTCCTATTATAAAAATACCAGTCTGTGAATTTGAAGTTAGCATAAATACTTTGATTTTTTCCCCCTTACATCAGGAAATAGATTCGAAATTCTTCTCAAGGATGAATGAATTTCACAGGACTTCCTTTTGCATCTACAAGGTCGACGATATTCGGTTTTATTTTTGAAAACTCAGTTCCTTTTGTTTCACATATCACCTAAGTAGATTTTTGCACCGCCAATAAAAATAGTAACTAATTTAAACACATTTCCAGAATAAATGTAAACACACTTCAGATTTGCGAAAGTTGCATTCTGAGCAAAAAAGGTTTAAGGATTTAGGTGCTATTTTTCCCACTACATATTGTATGTAGCATTTTTATTTTTTAAACTAGGGGGATCTGCTCTCTACTAGCTATGCTCGCCAACCCCCGTTCAGACACTACAAACTCTAAAAGCATGTTAATTTGATCGGCTTTAAAATGTATCGCTTAAATATATCGTTTTAAATCTGACGTAATTTTTCACCTAAGTTTTTTTCCCTTTTTAATATTTACGTGAAAATACTTTTTGTTGTTAGAAAGGAAAATATTATTTGCTCTGTCTTCGAATTCTCGACACGAGAGCAATGCGACTCTTGTAGCCGCTTCAATAACATCTGCATTGGTTCAAAATACCTCAACATATTGTTTTTCTGTAGCAAATAAACCCTATTGGTTTACAATGGAAGTTACGGGAATTTGGCGAAATATTAGAGATTTCGCCAAGTTGGGGGTCACTTTTGGCGACTACTTTTGGTCGCCAAATTTGGCTATGTATCGCCAAGTTGGCGATAGAAGAGGGTTCCCCCTATGGTAACCCCCCCCCCCCTTATAGGTATGAGATGCATTAACCCTTTATCTACTGACGGTACATGGCAGCAGTAGTTCTAGGTTTGTTATTTTAGCGAGGAAGGAGGCTTCTTTGACACAGACGATGGGTTTGTGCCGAAATTTTGTACAGATTGTCACGTTCGTCTTTTCATTGATGCAAACACAATAAAGGATATAAGATAAGTGTTAGATTTTTTTTATGTGTTCATTATGATCTTAGAAGACAGTTTGACTAGCTATTTTAGGTGAACGGTGTATTGTATTTGATTAACTGTTGAATTACTCGGTTGTACCTATAAGTACTGTCAGTACACTGGATGTTGGAGAAAAACTTCTTGTTTACTTTTCGTCTGTGTACTTATCGCCGTTTTCTTCTGCTTTAAAATGTAATTACTAAAATGTAGTGTAGTAATGATTTCCTGGTATTTCCTTTCTGTTTCATTGTTATTTTTATAGGAAATTTAAAAGTTGTAGCACTGGCTCGTTTTTGCTATACTAGAATGGCATATGTAAATCCATATATCGCATATGTGGAGAGAACATGTTGTCCCAGGAATATAGACGCCGCATAACTAACGGACTGCTAACAAGAACGAAACCTTAAAAAAAAAAAAAAATAGTTTCTTTTAACCCTTTCAGGAGCAAAGCATTTTCAAGCCATTTAAAATACCTTGTGGGTTTTCTCTAACGATATTTTAGTCATGGTGTACTGACGGGTACTTTAAAGTATCACTTTAATTAATTACCTTAAATAATTAAATTTCTCACGGTGAGTATTTTTTTTTTAGTTTATCCTTTAATTTTTGTTGTAGTAACTGAAAAAAAATATTACATGAAAAAAATTTGCAGTAGGCCATAATGCAGTAGATAAAGGGTTAATGCTGTTCAAACATGAGATGTGTTTCATTGATACGATAGCATAGTAACTGTAATTATCAATTTTTAATTATCAATATTTTCCTGCTTTTAATACGTAATCATTGAATTCTCATTTGAAAGGTTTTTTTCTCTTTATAATTGTCACGTGTAAATAATTTTTTAATGTGAAGGAAATATTATTCTTTGCGCTGTTTTTAAATTTGGCAACAATTTAAAATAATATCCTTTTCTTAAAAGTTGTAAAAAATATCTCTCGAAATGCTGAAAATTTGAATTTAAAATAGAAATAAACCTCAAAAAATAGGTCAAATTAAAAAAATAAATACAGTCTGCACACCGGGAACTTATAACGTATAAAATGATCTAAAAATGATTAATTTCCTATGTATAGTTTTTGCTCCTATAAAACTTTTTTAATGAACAATTTTGGCCAATTTTAACATTTAATATCTCTTAAAATAATTATTCGATTTGAAAATTGTCAGCATCAGCGTGTTTATCAAACATTCTCTATAATACCACCGATTTGCATACTTTTGTATGCAATATTTTTCTTAATATTAACGAAGAAAGACTTCCGGTCACAAAAAATTCAAAACTGGCGGCGGAGGTGGTAGCGTTAGTTATTTTTTTTTTTTTTTTTTTTTTTTTTTTTTTTTTTTTTAGAATACAGAGATTTAAAAGTAAATTAGCACGGAGATGTTTAATGGATGTTATAATTATTAACCAGAGCCGCAGAGTGAGAATCTGCAGACCCGGTATTGATTCAAATGTGGACTCTTAAAATAGTGTAAGAGAATAAACTTGTTGAATTGCTTATTAAAAAGTAATAAATATTTGTTTAAATTTTAAACATGAAAAAAATAGATTGATGACATTTACTTGATGGACATTTTTATGTCATACGTATATTTCTTTTAGCGCTGTATAATAATATTAACATCTACAACTTATACAATTAAAGTTCTGAAATTATTTTATTTGTTAGTTTTTTTAAATAATAAATATCACGTAAAATAAGGTGCGTGAATCTACTTTTTGATTATAAAAAAACAAAAAACAAAAACAGAACATGTCCAGATTATTTTCATAACCGGGGACCCTTTAAGAAAGCCAAGTCCCGAAAATATGACGTGGACGTACCCTTCTCTTTATGGCCCTGTTATAAACTATGGTTATACGACTTTCAAGAGGCGAATATTATAATACATGTCCGATATACCCAAGATCATGAATTATCCAATAATCAATTAATGGAAGTTCATCACATATAGATTCAGTGTGCAATACTACTACCACTAATAATAATAATAAATTAAAATTAATTAATTATAAATTGAAAAAAAAATCGAATACAAAATTCAAATACTCTTTTTATAGGTCAAAAAATAAAGCTGTTTGCACAAAGTTCATTGTTAAAGATTTACTATCCTCCTGTTACAGTTAAATTTTCTGAGTGAACATATACATATTTGCATGTGTTTATGAATATTTTAAATCTCGATACGAACCCTAATATTAACCTTAATACGAGCTAAAATGTTCATATTGAGAAGACTTTGTTCATATTGAAAAGTGAATGTTGAAGAACGAATTTGAAGACTGCAGCTAAAACTATTAAAATTCTGATATAGTAAGTAATTGTTAACGAGAGTAACGAAGATCATCTGGAAGTCCGTAAATATATCACTGATTACTTAGTATTTAGTATACATGGAATGGCATCAAAAGAACTTTCAACTTTAATCTCTTGAAGTTTCCTATTTCACACATTTGTTCATAACACAATAGCCAATCAGGGCCGAAACTAAGGTGGGGGGGGGGCAGAGGGGGCATGTGCCTCGCGCGCCAGTACGAAGGGGCGCCAAATGAAGGATTATACCTTTGGAATGGATCATTTTCTTCTGTTGGACTGATGCCTTCTATTGTTATGAAGCAGTCATTACAAATGAAGTGTTAGGTGAAGATGAAAGAGCAGCCGTAAAAAGTTAGTGCTCTGATTTTCTGGTCAGAATGGGAAGGAAAAAAAATGGCCATAATTTTTTTTTGACAAAAAAAAATTATAGCCATTTTTTTTTCTTTTCATTCTGACCAGAAAACCAGAGTACCAACTTTTTACGGCTGCTCTTTCATCTTCACCTAACACTTCATTTATAATGGCTGTTTCATAATAATAGAAGCCATCAGCCCATCAGAAGAAAATAACTTGGTGAAAGCGGAAACTCGGTTAAGCAGGACTCGGATAATCGGGACTCTAACTGTATATTTCATTTTAAAAATTATCTTTAGAATATTTTTGTTGGTGTTCAGAGGGGAGTCATGACCCTCGTGACCTCCCCCTTGGATCCGCCATTGTAGATTACGTAGTTCAGTATTGCATATTTTAGTCGGCTATTAGAAAATTAGTAAAATTGTCTTTGTAAATATACTTTGCGGAAGAGGGGGGGAGGGACGCCAAAATCCATGCTTGTCCCGGGTGCAAAAAATGCTAGTTTCGGCCCTGTAGCCAATGGCTAGAAGTGAGCGAATATTTATGTAAGGTGGATTTTATACCACGCGGAATTTACTGGTGATCATAAAAGTTCGTTTCTATTCATGAATTTTTAACAATTGCATTACTAACCCTTCCTGACTCAACAACTCCGATTTGTAAAATATTTACTCACGTGTTAGAATACACCATTTTTAAGCATGTAAAAAATAATTTAAAAAAAATCAGAACATAAAAATAAAAAATTATTAACTAAAAGGTACTTTTCAAATTTGCAATAATCAGAAAATTGAATATTTCTTATAAATTTTGACAATTTTCTAATACAAAATTGTAAAGTATATGAACTTACCTTTGTAAAAAAATCTACTTTTGGACGTCTACAGCCCTTTTAAATTTTACAAAATTTAAAAAGTTCACTTTAGCAATAACGATGCGAAACTGCTCAAAACACTTTGGCAAGAAAACGACAAATAAAATCATCTTTTGAAACCCGCTGTATAAGTAACATTGACTTTTGTGTATGTTGCCCATATGCAACGCTGTGATACAAAGGGTTAATATCAATAATTAAAAAAAAAAAAAAAAAAAAAAAAAAAAGACGCGCACCTCAAATCATGGAGCTGCGTTTTATTTGGGCTTTTATTGTATAAAACAAATGTAAGTATATAAATTACTGTTAGATTTGCGTTATCTGACATTTCTTATTTAACATCAATTAGTTCATTTTTCAGTAATTTAGATCTAGCTAACTAATCATTAAAAATTAATGAAAATTTTTATTTCTACGTTTTATGGCATACTGGTCTTAAATATGTAGCACAGTTATGGTGTTTCTCTTGAAGATTTTAAAGTTTCATTCAATTTTAATATGTAGATGACCACGTATTGTAAAATATAAAACATACACCAATAAAAGACTTTACTTACACTTTTCCGGGCTCATTTGAACCAATAAACTCAAATAAAGTGTCGAAAGTGGGCGTCGCGTTTTGAAAAATAAAATTGCAATTTTTAATATTTAGACGACCTTTGAAGTGTAAGTTTATGAATAGCATGTAAACGTTACACTGGTTCTATTGGTACTTGAATCTTTTTTTATACAATAATTTTTAGCAGAATTGTTAGGGGCGATATTTTCCTCCTCAGGACTCTACCTCGGATGATAAAGGATTTAATTCAAATTATAAATTAATAAAATTAAATTGATCTTTCAATTTAATTTTCTTCGCTACAAAAATACTTCTCTCTTTCTTCTTTTAACTGTTGCCAAGAAAAATCTGTTTATTTAAAACTTGATTTAAGTTTGATGCAATTTCAGTATGTATGGAAATCTAAGCAAAATACCCCAAAACTTGTATTTTTTAACATGCATGGAAAGAAGACACAAGTACAGTAAAACCTCCCTAAAGTGACCATGTTCCGTTCCATTAAAAATGGGTCACTCCGAGAGGTGCTCTCTTAATAGAGGTCATGTTTAAATACAGATTTTAATTGTTGAAAAAAAGGTAACAATTAATGTTACTGAAATTTATTTTTCACATTGGGAAGAAATATAAAAATTTAAGTATCGAAACAAAAGTTAATTACATAAGTTAATTACTGCAAAGTCTTAAAAATGAATACATTGACGTTTACTTTAATTTTGCGGTTTTATAACTTTTATTTCCAAGTCCTTTCGAAGTTCAGTAAATAAATGCAATTTTTTTTGGACGGGAACAAATACTGACGATTTCATTCATTTATCTATTTATTTGAGAGTTTCCTGACAGAATAGGGCAGGGAAGTTTATTGACCGTCATTCTTAATTTGTCATCAGAGTTAAATGCACTGACTTTAAAAAGGCACAAAGGGGTTTAAACTAGGGATTGACCGAATACCGAATAGTTGATTCGGTATTCGGTGATTCGGCATGTAAACCGAATATTCGGCTTCGGCCGAATACTTAAAAGTATTCGGCCGAATAATTGCGGATAAGTATTTTCTTAGAAGTAGAAGAATTCTCTTTTACTTAGAAGTAGAATAGGCTAAATGATGAGTTTCAATATTATGTGCATGAGTTCAAAGTTCAGTTGCACTACCAAAAACAAGTCAAAGGCCATTTTTAATTACAAAAAGCTTTTTTTTTCTTTTCTAAAATAGTCTATATAGGGGTGAAATCAGAACAACTGTCTACGATATAGGAAAAAAAAAGTAAGGAATATGGGCATCTTTCCATTACCATTTAATTTTAATTATTTCTACATTAGTTTTTTCAATTTAAATTTATTTAATGTGTATTCTTTTTAATATACACCTCAAATAAGTATATCAGAGTTCATCTCTGTATATCTAAGGTTTATATTAAAGAAAATACATGCATCAAATGAGTATACACTCCTATGCCTATCCTATAGCTTTTATAACCATTAAATTAAAATCGCTCAAATTTATCTTCATCACCACAGTGATAAATATTAATCAAAATATAAATATTTATCAATAATTTCACAGAAAATAGTTAAATGTACAAATTGATATGATACCTTTTGTATTTGAGAACATTCCAATTCAATATGTATATAATTAGACAATCAGCTTAATGACAACATTGTTTCTTTTTATTTGAATGAACTTTTGTTTTTCTGAGAATCCTTATCCTTAGTAATAGCCTGCATAGTTTAATACTTTCATTGGGTTAATTTGGATATTAACTAGTGATAAAATAATGAAAAAATAAGTAATGGGTTAATGAATTTGTGAGTTGAAAGAAGTCATTAAATTTTTTTGTGTAATTAGATTTAAGAATAAAAATGTAACTGAATTAAATTATTAATAATTTAATTTTAATTAAAGTTTATTAAAAAAGCTAATATATGCAAAAATGTGTATTACAAATTTTTAAGTATTCGGTTGCCGAATACCGAATATTCGGTGTACACTTTGACCGAAGCTTCGGTATTCGGTATTCAGCAAAATTGCTGATTCGGTCAATCCCTAGTTTAAACACTTAAAAGTTACCGGAATAATACTAATAAAAAAAATCTAACTCAGTTTAGAAGTTAGACGAATAATGCGCTCTGCGGAATTATTTTTCTAATAAAACCTTCTTTAAGCGATCAGGAAAAAACAGAATTTATTTCATTTTCTTCAAAGAAATCGGTCGCTCATGGAGGGAGTTCAACTGGGATGGTCTCTGAATGGAGGTAAAATGAGTATTGAGCCTATGGGAATAAAATTCGTTTCATGAAAAAATTATCCTTTAGGGAGGTGGTCGCTTAATGGAGGTGGACGCACAGGGAGCTTGCACTATACCTATCGAATGACTATTTTCGTTTTTTTCAGCGTTGTGTTAGCGATAAAATATATGGGGAATTCCTCTTTTTTTCGATCGACTGTACAAGTAAAACTGTATAAAACGCACTAAAAAGGTAATCAAGCATAATGACAAAGGGGCTAAAAAGCTACAATGTTACATGTATAAAAAAAAAAAAAGAAAAGACAAGAAAAAGAAAGAAAGAAAGAAAGAAAAACAGTAAGATACATTATTAAAAAGCAAAATTAAAACAAATAGCATAATATAACAAAATATAAAGCAACTATAAAACATAATATTTTCAGGTATTTACATGATGCCGAGACATGAAGACACAGCCCAGCTTTAGTTAGCATCGGATAGATCCGTGAGAAAATTATAAAATTTCTTTAATTTTATCCTGGGGATTGATCTGCACAAAATATTTATTAGCAACTTAAGAAGAGACCTATCTATTCTGACATTCTCTGTCATTGGCCAGAGTGCCAATTTGACGTAATTTTGGAATCGCCCCAGGCATAAAATTAGGATATATGATAGCGCATTTTCATCACTTGAAATTAAAATAAAAAGCAATGCTTCTATCGATTATCGAGATTTTGAATTATTTGCATTAATTTGTTTATTCAAAATACAGTTGTAAACCGAAATGTCTATGAAACGGAATACCGCCTTAAACGGAAAGTTTTATGGCATCCCGCTATGAATACAGTACAGTTATTATAAAGGACTCAGTATTTGCTAAGACGGAAATCAGTCCCAGCCGAAATTTTACTCCGGTCCACTGTTGTTCCGTTAGCAGACTTTAGTTATTAAAAGTTTGCAGATTTTATTGAAGCATCAGAATAGCAAAATACAGTTAAAACCTCTCAAAACGGAAATTGTGTATAATGGAATCGTGCAGTAAATAAAAAAATCTTATGGTCCCAGCGTAAAAAAAAGGTAGTTCAATTACAATGGACAATGTACCTATTAAGACAAAAACATGTCTAAAATGGATTTGGTCTCCGATTGCTTGCGATTTTGTCTTAGGGAGTTTTACCATATATATTTAAAGAGTAAAAAATAAAGAGTGCAGTAATACCCGTTAAGATGGAATCGTAAGCGACTATTAAAAATATCCGTCTTAGTAGATACACTGTTTGCTGTAATTGTACAGTATACTTTTCTCTTAGGACCAGAGAATTTCTCCGTGATAGACATGTTTCGTTTTCACAGGCTTTACTATATTTAGTAATCTTATAACTCCTACTCTAATTCGTAGTATCGTTTAACAAGAAGAGCAAAAGAGTCATGCTATGTATAAAATAGCTTAATCGCTCAACGATGAATTAAAAGGATAACAGCGATTTTATGATAAAATTAACTGATCCGCTCGACATTGCCGAGGTCTTGTCAAAAAATAGCAGAAAACGAGAAAAAATTCTAAAAATCACTACACGAATTCCGGATAAACTTTATTGAAACCAGAACAAAATTTACTACATTGGGTTAGAAGATAGAAACTGGATTCCTTTTAATAATACGGAAAAATCGCGAGAAAACGCTAAAAGTCACGAAAATTTATTTCAAAAGTCGCAGAGAACAAAGTTTACTATATTGGGCTAAAAGGTTAAAACAGGATTTCTTTCATGAATTTCGAAAAACCGAAGCGAAACAGGAAAAAACTTTTAAAATCGCATAAAAAATTCGCTAAAAATTAAAAAACCGTTGTATGAATTTCGGGCACTTTATTGAAAAGAGGACAAAATTTACAATACTGTGCTAAGAGATTAAAACCGGATTCTTTTTATTAATGTTGAAAAATCGACGTAAATCTAAAAAAACGCTGCTAAAATATGATAAAAAATTGCTAAAACTGCGAAAATCGCAGAGGACAAAATTTACTACAGTGGAGTGGACTAAAACATTATGACCGGAATTCTTCCAAGCACGCGAAAATAGCTAAAAATCACATTCGTGAATCAAAAAATTGTAGGAGACAAAAATTAATATATTAGGCTAAAAGTTTGAAAAGAATTCTTTTTGCGAATGTCCAAAAATCGCATTAAAAATCGGTAAAAATTCAAAAATAGTGGAGGCCAAAATTTACTATATGAGGCTGAAAATTTAAAACCGAATTCCTTTCATGAATGGCAAAACATCGCTGCCAACCGCATAATACGCAGAAAAATACATTAAAATTCGCCCAAAATTCAAAAATCGCAAAGAACAAAATTTATTATAGTAGGCTAACATTATTGTAACAGTAATTATTTCACGAATGTCAAAAAATCGCTATAAATCACAATAAAAATCAAAATTCGTAAAAAAATCAAAAATCGAGGAGAATAAAATTTACTATAAATAGGCTAAAAGTTTGAAACTGAATTCAGCTTTACAAATGTGAAAAAAAAATCGCTGCGTAACGCGAAAAAACTCTAATAATCGCATAAAAAATTCAGAAATCTCTGTACAAATACAAAATAAACTTTATTGAAAAGAAGACAAAATTTACTGTAGTGGACTGAGACACTGTAACCGAAAGTATTTCACAAATACCAAAAAATCGCTGCGGAACACGGGAAAATGCTAAAAATCGTATTAAAAATCGCTAAAAAATCAAAAGTAGCAAAGGACAAAATAGTAAACTAAACCATTGTGACCATCTTTTACGAATGTCAAAAAATCGCCTCAGAATGCGAAAAAGTGATAGAAATCGCTAAAAATTCCAATAAAATTGCTAACAAAATTTCAATAAAAATCGGTAAAAATTCAAAAATCGAGGAGTGGTGGCAAAATGTTACTATATTATGCTAAAAATTTTGAAACCGAAATAAGTAACAATAATTTATTGATTGATAAATTAAGTTCTGAAGCTATTATAACATTGTAATATTATCGGAAACACATAACTCATAACTGCACATAATTGTAGAATCTTCTTTAGCATATCAAGGAATGAGTGAAAAATCGATTGCAAAATGCCATTTTTGCATATATAAAACAAATATAAAAATGCATATATAAACAAGTTGATACAAATTTTTAAAAAGAAGAAGAACTATTACAAAAGTGAAACAAGTTAAATTAGTATAAAGAGTGTAAAAGAATTGGTGCAGAAATTCCGTCTTCGGAAACATGAAAAAGATCAGGTTATAAAAAGCGTGTAGAAAAAGAAAGGAAGAAACCTTTCCGGATCTTTTCCTAGCAAAATATTCCATAAATGCAACACAAAAAGCAGTCTTCTCTGAGCAGTGAAAATTATGCAAGTAAATACAAGACATTATTAAATATTTTCATAGGGTGTGTGTGATATCTGATTCATATGTCTATTTTTTGGATGACTGTACTGACATACTTCTTTAATATTTTTGCGTCATAGCTGCTTCTATCAGTGCGGCACACACATTAAATACAGGTAACTGGCAATACATTAGAGATATTCAATGTTTTTACCGTTATTATTATTTATTTACTACTTTTTTTTTTCTTTTTTTAAAGCAGAAATTTCTAAAACATCGTAGTTTTCCGTGTTCCTGTTCGAAACTCTAGTGTTTATTGGTGAAGTCTCCACAAATATGACTTCGAAACAGAAAATTTCTGATTCAGTCTTGCACATTAAGAGTAGGCTATTGCAATCACGCGAAAAGACCCGCTCGCTATAATGCTAAATCCTATGGAAGAAAAATTTTTAAGATATCACGTTTGAATTTCATTATTTTTAAATGATTTTTTTTTTTCATTGGATAGCTGAGGTTGATCTGCACAAAGGCCGTTTTTAACTTTTTCGATTTTGTTTGCAGATTTTTTTTTTTTTTTATGAGGATGCTTTCACTTTCGAAACCGGTTACGAAAATCAAAGTGTCCTGAAAGTTAAAAATAACCTGTAAACAAAATCAAAAAAGTAAAAAAACGGCCTTTGTACAGATCAATCTCAGTTATACAATTAAAAAAAATTAAAATATTGAAATGCAAAAGAGATATATTTAAAATTTTCTTCCTTAGGATTAGCATTAGCGAGCAGGCAGGATTTGAAATTCGAGCATGCCCTGGAAAATTTTGTGTCATCAGACTGGAGCCCTAGACTGAAATTACGTCGTAGAAAATTACTTATAACATTTTAAAATGGTTTCAAGATTAATTTTCGGATTTAAAAATATCTTCTTACATGGGAACAAGTATTAATCCTAAATACTCCCTACTGACAACTTTTCGTGATTTACATGTCCCTGAAAATCAGTTTAAAATATAAAATTTATTATTTATTCCCAACCATTGGCAGAAATCTGCAAAAAACACAACTCTTATTCTTTTAAAAAGTCATTGCACAACTATGGCAGTATGATATGATTTATCTTTTCCAGTAATTCTGGAAAAGAACTTCTAATAGGAAATGAGTATATAGACAAAAGATATCCCGCAGTTTCTTTATGTTACTAACACTGGCCGTGTAAAGGATGCAGAACTAGATAACGGGAATTCTGCTTTTCCAGAATTTAGTGTCGCCCGCGATGAAAAAATATGTACATATATATAAATATAGATAGTACTAAACATATTTCAGTTTTAAGACTTTTAAAACACACGCTTTTATTTTATATAAAATGGCGTCATTCGCATCCGCAGTAGAATTCCACATTTACGATCCAATCTTAAACAACATCTACAGCACAGTATGCATAGGACGTCACTATCGCTGAATAATATACAAATCCAGCAAAAAGCGATGCATCATTCAAGAAACTTGACAAAAAATCGGCTATCTAATGATTCATATGCCTTCATTTGTTTGTAAGATTAATATAGATACTTAAAAGCAAATAATTTAATTAATTTTTTTTCAGTTGTTCTTGTTATGGTAAAATGGTAACAAAATGGTATAATTACTATTTTTCCTTTACAGTCTACGGAAATGGAGTACTTCAGTTGCCAAACTTAAACAATACAAATTGCGCTTAAAACTAGAAAAAAATTAATGTCTCAAAAATAAATTGAGATGCAGTTAAAAAAAAAAATTGCATTAAAAAGTACTTTTTTCCCCAATACGACGGTATAAAAATTGAAAATGTGCGATGGTTAGAAATTAAAAAAGTTTTCAGTAGCGTTTATTCCGTACAATGATACATCTGTTTCGTTTTACGTCTGGCTTATGTAACGGAACGTTATTTTTAAGGGACGACACTTTAATTGCTGGCCAAAGAAATAGCATATCGGGGGCTAATAAGATATGTCTCCATCAATAACAACTCAATTCCCACTGATTTTATAACCCTTTAAGACCGGGAGTTTTTTTGGTAGAAAATGAAAGTTTGGGTGGTTTCCCCTTATCGATAGGATCGTATTTGATTGGAAAAAAAAAAAAGATTTAAAAAAATACTCGATGTCAGGTTATGCCAAGGGAGGGTCCACACAATTATGTGGGTTCGACCTTAATGCAGCCGTTTTTGTGCTAAATCTACACAATTGTGTAGTTTGGGATTATGTGTGTAAATATCTAAAAATAAAATTTTGAGCAAAAAAAGTTGTCGTTTATTGAGATAATTTTCATCAGCCACAATGAAAATGTTTGAAACAATTTTTGTTTTTGGACAGATCACTACAATTTCATTTTCTGAGACGTACTCAATGTTTGCACCCCCTCTTAAGAGCCGTTGACAAATAGTATGCCCTTCACTCCGTTTGGGTTTTGCCTGATCCTTCAAATTTCTTTTTAGTTTTTTCAGCTGCGGTATTTTGCTGAAATACCGATCGAAGTACATAACCTAGGTCTAAACCAGAGTAAGGACTACAGCAGGTCCCAAGCCTAGATCCTTGTGGACCAGGTCTGTACTTCCCCACTGGTATACTACAAAATTTAAAACTATCCTAGATGATGCTGTTACAACAGAGTGTGGTTTGTTTTTAGGGTTTCGTTCATCTGGCGAAACCCTATTCGTTTCGCTCCTCTGTCTGTCTGTCTGTCCGTCACAGAGCCCGTTCTCAGAAACTATGTTGGAGACTTGAAATTTTGCATACTTAAGTCTTATATTTAACCCTCTAGGATCTAACTTGTGTATTTTAATCTTTTTGTTCTAACTGAAACCCTAATTAAGTTGAAGACTTGAAATTTTGCATAGCATAGCAGAACACTTGCGATCACAGGAAAAATCATAAAATTTCCACAAAGTCTTATATTATTTACCCACCGGGCTCTAACTCGTGTATTTTAAGCAATTTTTTAACCTCCCCCCCCCCCCCCCCATTGCACCCGGTGGATACATTTCTAACTTTTGCCGACACCGCTTTGACCACTCTTTCATATTATGCACATAGCCTTACATATTTCAGTTCCACTTTTTGCCGCCAGGAGGCGCCTACCTATCTCGGGTACTATAGACCCGATCCGCTCGACTAATATACCTACGGATAGGTTGTAAAACGGAGTTTCGTTCGAATATAGGTTTGTGTAGTATAGTGTGCGCCCCCTGGTTGCGAAATGTGGAGCTAACAGATTTCGCAAAAGGATAAAGTGTTTTGAAAGAAATATTAAACGAAACCCTCTGTGCGATCTTTGATCACACTTACCCACTTGTTTTATACTGCTTTACTGAGGCACGTCCTAAAAAAAGGAATCGTCTGTTCATCTATGGAAAATTTTCCCTGATCTCCTGGTAAATTCAAGCAGACACTACGAATCTGACGAACATTTGCTGAACTTTCCATAATTTATTATTTATTCCTGGTTGTTTACTTGCTGTGTCGACAAAATGGAATGAATTTATCAAACTTAAAAATTTATCTCGTGGTATGCATATAACTCATATAAAACTTATAAATCATATATGGCATCTATAACTCAGAGCAGAAACATACAGTTCGTTACATGTGCATTTTATATATCTAATACTATCAATTTTAAATAGAAATCATGAATAATACAAACCTATTAATTTAAAATTAATCCGCTTTAAAAATGTAATTAATAAAAAATAAATTTCTAAAAACATAAGTTTAAAAAAATCACTTAAAAATAAAAATTTTATATATTAGGAATTGTATCTATTTTGGAAATGGTAAATGCCGATGGACACGAGCAACTGTGTGGGTCATTTGTTTTTCCACTTTTGTAAAGCCTAATTAAATTTATAAAAGACAAAATCAATTAAAATCATGAATAAATTATATGAAAAGAAAAATTAAATCTAAGCAAACACTAAAAATCATATTTAAAAGAAATTACGACAGTACGTACTTTTTGTCTATTGCTGTCAGATGATATAGTCTTTTTAAAAGCAGAAAATCTAACACTGTATTGTAGTTGGTGCCCCCTAGTTGTGTCTTATCAAAACATCTGAAGTCAATTAACTCATATATATGTGCAGATTTGGTTTTAAATCTCACAAAAACAGGACATAGTCATTCTCTTTTACTTTAGTATCACCCGCACAATTGTGCAGGTCAGGGCTTAAAGGGTTAAGGATTGTAAAACACTTTAAGAAACTTAAACTAAATTCTTGTTTCTGAAATATAAATTTTATTTTACTTTTATCAATCTGTGGATAAATAAAATTTTCACTTTCAGCTAAAGCCCGAAGACTGGTATAAAAACGGAGCCTGAACCCGCTTCGGACTCGGGGCAGTGCTCGAGCTGAGGTCTTCTCATCTCTAGTGGTTACCCAATATTTTTCAATATTGGTTCGCCAAATAAGAACCGACCTTTACACACACTAAAATGTGGAAGCACTAGTTCCTTCCATAATCGCAAGTTCAAAAACTGATCGCCAAAAATCACTTTCCTTAATTTTAATAATAGACAAAGCTGAACAACGAGAATGAAAGAAATAAACTTTTTTTCAATGCCAGTTTTTCTTTTTCTTTCTTGAAAAAATAAACACAATATGTCAGCATTTTAAATTTCAAATTTTTGAATTAGAATATCAGTAAAGATACAAAAATGATATTATTTTATCTTATATGTCAGGAGAATGCCATCTTAATTTAGAGGTCTGCACGGGCCGGGCCGGCGGAATGAAGGCGAATTTTCAAACGGGCCGGCAGAATTAGGACAATTTTTTCAACGGGCCGGCAAAAAAATTAATCGGGCCTATCGGCCCGATATAAGAATTTCAGCGAAGCGGAGAAAATACGAGCCATTTTCAATGAATATGATTTTCTCGAGAAGTATAAATGTGCGTCACGAGCTGATGCGAGTTTAACAACATCAATACAGAAATGTAACATGTCCATCGTAGAGATCGGCATCGTACAGTTGCAAGATGTCTGATTCCGAGTTTAATTTTTTTTCAGCAGACTCGTGCCGTGACGGAACTGGTTTTAATCGATCTCAGGATGTGTAGAACAGTCATTGTGTTTTGTAGTATTAATAGTGATAATGAACTTCTCTTAACAGCATCTTTGGAAATATACCTTAAGGTGGTTCTCATATTCACTGCTCAGCAATGCGAAGATTTCAGACACATTTTCTGACAAAATTTTTAACTATAAAGGCATAAAATTGACAGGCCTGCCTATTGAAGGCATTTGGAAACGAATAGCTTTTTCCATATTTGATAAATTACTTATATCTATGAAAAAAAACGACATTTACATAGCTTCTGAATAAGAATACCTGCCAATCTTACGCGTTTCCGAAAAGAAAAGAATTCATAAATATGTCGAAATGTAGCTCCTTTGGATTTGAGAAAAGCCTTAAAAATGAGAGAAATATTTTAATAAATCTACTTTTTATTATACAGCTTCAAAAGTTATCATGTTTTTAATCCTTTATTCTGATAAACTACAATAATCTTTTAATGAATCCCTATTTCCATTTTGAAATGTCTGTAGACACGATGACTAAAACACTGTAAGTAATCGTTAATGTTTACTATTGTGTGTTTTCTGTTTTGCGAACATCATAGTAATGTAAAATATACTGCAAAATGTTCCCATAAATATGTATGTAGTATTCATTAAAAGAATCGTAATTGTATGTTGAGAAAAAACGGATTTTTTTTTTTTTTTTGGTAGAAATTCTGTCGGGCCGGGACGGGCCTGTTTTCACTGATTTTTGTACGGGCCGGGCCGAGAACTGTAAAAATGCAAACGGGCCGGGCCCGGGCCTGGAAATTCCGGCCCGTGCAGACCTCTATCTTAATTATAATAACAATTAATGAAGTTTAAAATTTAAATTAAAGAAATTAAAATGGTGCATTTTTAAAAAATAAATTTAATTTAATTTAATATTTTTCTTATAATATATTATATTATAACTATACATATTTAAAGATGCAATGTCAGCAGTTTTAATTTAAAATTAACATTAATTTGAACAAGAATAACAGTACAGACATGAAAAAGTTATTCAGTTTGAACAAAGAGATAAATGGACAGTAGAAAGAAGAAAAGAAACAGTCAGCTGAAGCTGTCACTTAACATATTATACTATTTTAGGTGAAAATGTCGCGAAATTATATGTAAATAACTTTAATACATATAGAATTTTACTTCATATTCTATATACTATATTTTAGATTAAATAAAAGTTATAAAAAATGCAATAAAGGAAATTAATAAAAGTTTTTTAAGAATAACAAATACGAAATTCTCATCTAACATATTAACCTTTAACTAATGCCACAGAAATTGTCACATAACTGGTGTGAAGCGGTCTGTGAGACCGCTCCATCGAAAGATGAATAAAAGGCACGATTAACTCATAGGATGGTGTTTTTGTGCTAAACTTTTTGCACAGGACTGTTATAATTAAAATTCACCTATTCAAACGTCTTTGGTGATAGTACTAAAGTTCCAAACGGAACAAAATTTCGATAGTGTTTGTTGTTAAACTGAAAATTGCAAGCTAAACTATAAAAATTGAAAAAAGCAGCGGTCTGAGCGAAAGGTAACATCAGTTAAAGGTTAATTAAAAAAAAAAAAAAAAAAAAAAGACTACACACACACAGTACGATGCAATTGTAAAGAGGATATTTCTTCATTTAAATAATTTAACAATAAATAAATAATTTAAAATTATTACTTAAATTAAATTTACTTCCACACAGTTGAATATTATTTTACACAAAAAAGGAATTTTTGTCTTTGAAAAATGTATAATAATAAAAAATAAACAAAGCAAAAATAAAGGAAAGGAACTCGTAGCGAATAATTCGCTTTCCGGGTAAATTTTGTCTACATAATTACCTTTAGACATTATTATAATACAATTCTAAAGATGATTTTTTAGATTTAAATAAGATACAAATAAATATACCATTGAAAAAAGAAAGAAATGGAATCATTAAGAGTAAAATTCAATTTTTATATAAATATTTATCTAAATAAATTTATTTCTACACATTTGAATACAATTTTATATATAAAGAAGATTTTTTAGTTTAAATAATACAATGATAAACAAATTAAAGAAAGCAATTACTACATTAAGGTATAATCCACTTTTGATGTTAATTTTATCTAAACAATAGTACAATAATTTTTAAAGGTTTTTTTTTTTTTTTTTTTTTTTTTTTTTTTTAATAACATGGAAATTAGCAGTAAACAAATAAAGCAAAAACCGATTAGGACAAGGAACCGATTAACCGATTAGACAAGAATTCGCTTTTGAGGAAAATTTTCTCTAGTTTTAAATATTATGATATAATTTTAAAGGGAATTTCTTAAATTTAAATAAAATAAAATAAAATAAGATAGAAAAAGCAACATTAGAGTATAATTTGCTTTTGGTATAAATTTTATCAAAATAAATTTATTTCTATACAGTTGAATACTTTATATATTAACCGTTTATGTACTGAATTATGAATTCATGAAAATTTTATCTTCTAAAGCATTTTTCGTGAATTTTTGAAACTACATTAGAAGATTTACATAATCATTTAATACATTTTAGGATTGAACGATTTAGAAATATTAATTAAATTTAAATTTATAGGGATTTTGTGTGATACTTAAAATTCCACTCAAATATTTTATTTTAAATATTTTTCTTAGTTTTTTATAGAATTAGGAAATGTAGAAATATAATGTTTTTACACTAGAAATATAGAAATATTTCTGAACTGAAAAATTCCCCCCCCCCCCCCTCTCAACGCCAAGAAAGCTGAAAAGATGCAAATGCAAAAGAAATCATCCTTTTAAAAATATTTTTGTTTTGTGTAACCAATAATGCTTTTGGAACATGATAAAGTAATGCATCTATAACTCATTTTAAACTATATTGTTACTAATCGATGTATTAAATGAATTTTGTAACAAGTTATTTCAATCGTACTTATAAGTACCGGCAGTAGATAAAGGGTTAAACAGTGTAACCATGGCAACATATAAGGCACGCTGGCAACATACGCCAGCTAGTAATACCTAAAAGCCATTAATTAGACAAAATTTATTTCAAAAGTGAATTTATTCTCCAATGGATTATTTTCCTTTATTTTCGGTTTATTTATTTATTTATTGTTGTATTATTTAAATTTAAGAAATCTCCTTTATAAAAAAAAAAATACTATATTCTGTTGTGCGGCAGTAAATTTATTTAGATAAAATTTATATCAAAGGGGATTTATACGCTGATGTGATAATTTTCCTTTATTTTTATTTCATTTGTTTATTTATTTCTATATTTAAAAAAAAATCTTTTTATGTGAAATTCTATTCTGCTGCATGGAAATAATTTTTTTGAGTATAAAATTTACATCAATAGTACTCGAATGATTCCTTTTCTTTATTTGTTTATTGTTATTTTATTTAAATCTGAAAAATCTCCTTTAATATTGTATTCGGTATAATATCTAAAAATAATTATTTAGACAAAATTTACATCAAAAGCAATTTATTCGCTAATGGATAAGGCTCTCCTTTCCTTTTTTAAAAAATTTATTTCTTTGTTGTTAAATTATTTAAATTTAAAAAGCGCCTTTTTAAAAATAGAAATATTATATTGTACTATATGGAAGTGAATTTATTTAAATAACTTTTACATAAAATATGAATTATAAGCTAATGTGATTATTTTCCTTGAAATTTATTTTCTTTATATTTTTTAATATTATATATATTTTTTAAATTATAAAACCCCTTTACAAATCTAATCTAACTTTATTATTATTATTATTTTAGTGTTACAAATTATTGAATATAAATAATTTCTACTTTTAACATTTTTTTTTAGCAGTCAACATGAGACATAGTAAGTCTAGATCACGTTTGTATGTGTGTAAGATGAAAATTAGTATGTATTGATGAATATATCTGGGACTCTAAAGAGACAATTTAAAACATGTTAATTTAGCTGAGAAAAAATAGATTAAAAATATTCAATATCTAGCATAAAATACCAGGTTATCATTAAAAAAGTTTCTATTCTTCCAAAGGTCCAAGGTTTTCCATAAAAAAAGAAAACAAAAACGGGAACAAAGCAATTAATAACATAAGATTATTTTTAAGATTTTGGTCATGCTGTCAAAGAAATTTTTCTCTATTGGAGAGATTATCCTTTAAGAATTAAAAAGAAGAAACTCAAGATATGAAGTCGAATAAGAAGACATTCAAAAATTGGGTCTTCATTTTTTATGTGAATTTTATTTATTAAAAAAAATTACTTTCCACAGAATGTAGCAATTTTATAATAACATTTTTTTTTTCTAATTTAAATAATATAATAATAAAGAAATGACTAAAATAAAAATTGAGGAAAGTTTTCCTTAAGTAAATGTTATGCATTCACTTTTATTTAGTTATTATTAATATACATTTTATTTAGATAAATCTGCTTCCGAATAGCAGAATGTAATATTATGAAAAGGAATTTTTTTTTAATTTAAATAATAAAACAATAAAAAAATAAATGAACAGAATCCATTAGCGTTAAATTCATGTTTAATGTAAATTTTGTATAAATAACTAATTTTAGGAATTATAATATAATATTAAAGCATATTTTTTTGGATAAAAAAATACTATAATACTAAACAAATCAAGAGCGAAAAATAAAGAAAAGGAATTATTAGAGTATATTTTGCTTTTGTCGTAAAATTTATCTAAAAAAATTTTGTTTCCACGCAATATATATTGAGAATCTTTCTTAATTTAAATTATCTTAATTAAACCTTAATTTAAATAAAAAAAATTAAATTAAATAAAGGGATGACATTAGCGTATAATTCACCTTTGATGTAAATTTTATCTAAATGAATTTACTATATATTAATAAATAGTAGTATATAACTTAAACATTTTTTAAAAGATACATGTTTTTTTTAAATTATTATTTAAATAATGTAGCAATCAACAGAAAAAAAAAAGAATCCATACCTGAAATTTACTTTTGAGTTAAATTACTTCTTAATAACTACTTTTAGACATTATAACACAATTTTATATAGGATTTTTAAATTTTAAATAACATATCAAAATCCAAATTTTAAAAAAATCGAATTTAATTCGCTTTTAGTATAAATTCTATCTAAATAAATTTATTTCCACACAGTTTAATACAATTTTATATAGTATGAAAGGGACTCTTTCAATTTAACCCATTAATCGCCGAAACTATAAGATAGAAATTTTCAACGTTTTTGCTGAAAAAATGTTTGGCACCACAAATTTTGAAAGATAACGTTAGCTTTATTTAATGGCCAAAGTTTCTGTTATTAAATAAGGAAATTTTTTAATTCATAAACAGTGGTAGCTTAATGTTAATTTAAGAATGCGTATTTATTTTTACCATTGCATCAACGGGTAATGGGTTAAATGATGCAATAATAAACAAATAAATTTACAAAGAAAAGTAAGTAGATTAGCGTATAATTCCTTTATTGTGTGAATTTTATCTAAATACATTTACTTCCTCGTAACACAGTTTAGGATATAATAGGTTTCAAAAGGGATTTTCTTTTATTTAAATAATGCAGCAGTTAGCAAATAAATTAAAAATAAAGAAAAACAATGCATTAGATAATAATTCACTTTTAAGGAAAATTTTGTCTAAATAGCTTCTTTTAGATATTATAAGACAATTTTAAAGGCGATCTTTAGATTTAAATAATATAACCAATAAAGTTATAAAGTAAAAAAATAAATAAAACGAATTATTACAATAGAATTAACTTTTGATGTAAATTTTATCTAAAAAATATTTCTAGACAGTTGAATACAATTTTATATTTAAAGTATAATATTATAATTTAAATTTTAAGACTACACAGTACTCTAAAAATGACAAAAATATCGAATATATTTTTATTGAATTTTTCAGTGGCCCATACGGCTGTGAATCATGATGACTCCAAATTGTAGATCTGAAATTCAAATAGTTTTAAAGATATTTTAACTTTTCGGAGTGTTCTCAGAATGTTCTGAGTGTTCCTTTACAAACTTTAAATGCATTTTCTCAGCCTTTTATTTTTGTTGATGTTAGCGTTTGCTAATCCCTAAGGCTTTTTTTCTGTTGCAGATAGTCTTGAATTTTTTTGCAGACACTTCATGTATATGTACTACAATAATTAGTATGGATTTAGGTCGGAGGGTTATAGTTATTATTTTTTTTAAATTCAAAGTTAATATTTCCAAAATTTTCGAGTTTTTTTTTTTTTCAAGTTTCGCGCTACAAAAATAAATAAAACTTTAAATAAAAGTTACATCTTTCATTCCATATTAATTGTTGTTCCCAATAATCCAATGAATATAAGTCACTTAAAATAACTAAAAAATATTAAAAATTAAAAATGTTATTTAAGTTTTAAAAAACTTCAAATTTTTCAAAACTTTAAAAAAAAAACGGTGATTGTTAAAAATGATTTTTTTTTTTTAAATATTTTACCAGTCAGTTTAATTTTATAATATCAAACAAAGTCATTAATTATTTTTAATGTAACTCAGGGCTTGAATTTCAGGGCGGGATGGCGGGATTCGCGCCCAAAATTTTGAAATCCCGCCCAAAATAATATTGTGGGCGGGAGACTCCCGTCCAAAAAATTTCACCATTTTCCTGAAAATTTTGCATTTTGAAATTACGATCAACTCCCGCGAACGCCTTACGAATTTCCCGATATTTTCGCGCGACCGATTGACACATTTTGCGGGTTTTTTTACTGCGAATAATCGTTGAAATTCACGAGTTTTCCATGCAAACGATAGACAAATTTCATTGTTTTTTTCTCGAGATCGGTTGACAATTGTCCGCGACCGATTGGCGAATTCAGGGATGATTCTGTTACGAATTTTCCGAAAATTTAAGGCATTAGGTTCCAAAAAGTGTGAAAAATCGGTCATCAGTTCAACAGAAAAATATCGTGAATTTCGACAAATGATCGCCGAAAAAATCAATTTTGTCAATAGTTCGAGGAAAAAATCGCCAATTTCGTCGCAAAGGATTGCGAATAAAACACAAATTTCGTCAAAAGATCGCGGAAAAACGTGAATTTCGTCAGATTGCAGAAAAAAAACTTGAATTTCATCAAAGGAACGCAAAAAAATCATAAATTTCGGCAAAGGATCGCGGAAAAAATGCGAGTTTCGGCAAAGGATCGCGAAAAAAGAGAATTTCGTCAAAGGATCGCGGAAAAAAGCTAACTTCGTCAAAGAATCGCGAATCTCATCAAAGGATCGCGCAAAACTCGAATTTCGTCAAAGGATCGCGGAAAAAACGTCAAATTTCGTCAAAGGATCGCGAAAGAAACACGCATTTCGTCAAAGAATCGCGAAAAAAACACGCATTTCGTCAAAGAATCGCGCAAAAAACTCGAATTTCGTCAAAGGATCGCGGAAAACGGCAAATTTCGTCAAAAGATTGCGAAATAACGGCAAATTTCGTCAAAAGATCGCAAAAAACAGAAATTTCGTCAAAAGGTCACGAATAAACACATAGCTAGTGCTGGGAGTGACACCCCCCCCCCCTTCATCTGCTCTGTTGTAACCTTTCAGAAAATTTGCTGTCAGTTTCAGAATTTTTTTTTTTTTTTTTACTCAGCTTTAACCCCTGCTTTCTTACTTTTTTAAATAAAAAAACATTTTGCATCATTATTCTGAGTTGTTGATTTAAATTGCTTCAATGTTATTCTGTCATGCCTGTATTAATACAGACATGACAAAATAATTAATGCAAATCTTTAAAAAGCACGTAAAATAACAGTGGGTTTCATATTTTTTTCTCCCTCCCAAATAGCTCAACTCCCCTCCATTTATAAATGTTGGTAGGGAGACTCCCCTCCTATGAAAAATTGAATTTCAAGCCCTGTAACTGTCTCCAAAAATTTTTTCTTTTGAAAAAGGGTACTGTGTGGCCTTAAATAGTATAATACAAAAAACAATTAAAAACTAAAGAAAATAATCATATTAGCATATATTAATTCACTTTTAACGTAAATTTTATCAAAATCAATTTTCTCCTACACAGTTAAATGCAATTTTATGTAGACATACAGGGAATTTTTTAATATAAATAATATAATAGCAAACAAATGAATAAAATAAAAGATTTAAAAAGTAATAACATGATTTTTTGGTGCGACTCTTATCGAAATAAATTTACTTCTGTATAGCAGTATATGACCTTTTTAAGAGTATTTTTCAATTTAAATAATATAATAATAAACAAATAAATAAAATAAAAATTAAGGAAAGTAATCACATTAGCATGCAATTCACTTTTGATGTAAATTTTATCAAAATAAATTTACTTCTACATAATAAAAAATCTTTTTATGGGTATAGAAAAGTTTCACATTTGAAAAAGAAACACATTAACTTGAAAATTATATATATAAAAAAATAAATTAGTTCATGTATTTGTTTTTGATGAGAATGAAAAATTTTCAAATCTGAAAATGAAAAACTTTTACTCAAAAAAATATAAGTAAAGCAAAGAAATTAATACATGCATTTGCTTTTTGTGTACTAAATAGAAACTGACTGGTTGAAAAGAAGAAGAGATTAAGACTTAAAATTTTTAGTTGCAAAAACATAAGTACAGCAAATGAGGGTACTTTTCGGTTAGCCGGGCGCCAGTGTTATATATACACACATATATGTATATGTATACATTTATATATATATATATACACACACATATATATATACATACATATGTGTATAAATATATATGTATATACATATATATATATATATACATATGTGTGCATATATAACACTGGCGCCCGGCTAACCGAAAAGTACCCAAATAAGTTATACAGAGCTTTGCTTTTGAAGCAAATAAAAAGTGCCGGCTGAAGAAGAAAAAGAAACCGAGATTTAAATTTTTACTTGAAAAAATATACATAAAGAAAAAATAATAATACATTAAGGGTCACCCGGGGTAATTCCTGGTCAAAAAGCATCAACATCTAATTATTATAAAAACTATTAAAGGTATTGTTCCCAATTTTTTTGTGGAATAAGTCCCCTCTGATGGCTATATTATAAAATGCTTACTTAAATATGTATGCACTTATAATTAAAATTAGGGATGCAACGGATATCCGGCAAATATCCGATATCCGGCATATCCGGCTGATTTTTCAATATCCGAAATACCGTCGGATATCCGAATCACAATCACCGGATATCCGACTTCTCTGCCGGATATCCGGCAATACGTAGCAAAGTAAATATATAAGGATAAGAGAAATCGTTTGATCCAAACAATGCCGAACAACTTTTGTTTATAATGCAAAATATGAAAGTAAGTCCACTATTCATGAGTAAAAGGTAATTCTCAAAAGTTTAAAGAATTGCCAGCTTTCCTAACATTGGTATTAGAACTCTTTATAATAAATTTAAGAATTTATGTTTACATCTTTTAGAAAATTGTACCTTTACTTTCAGAATGTGAAACAAAATCTGAAATTGTTTATTTAAGTATGACTTTATTAATTTTCTTTCTCTCTTTCTTCTATCTTCAATAGAAGAAAGTATTGTAAATGAGATTTTTTTCGATTTCTGGTTTTCGGTGGTCTTAGACGTTTTAGGGGTCAGAGATCCCAAAACATGTTTATACAAATTGTCTGTCTGTCATCATACCATCAAAAAGTGTATGAAGTTGTGCATAGAATTGAACCAAATTTTTGTGAATGTTTTTGGCTATAGCCAGCTGGCCCTCCTTCAATATTGGAACATTCTACTGGAAGGGGGTGCTGTAATCGTGATTTTTGTGCCATTTTCATTATTGCGTCATCAAAAAGTGTATGAAGTTATGCATAGAATTGAACCAAATTTTTTGTGTATGTTTTTGGCTGTGGCCAGCAGGTTCTTCTTCAATATGGAAGCATTCTGACAGAAGGAAGTGCTGTAATTGCGATTTTTGTGCCATTTTCATTATTGTACTATCGAAAAGTGTATGTTAAATATGTAATCATAAGTTATCCATATAATTGAACAAAATTTTTTGTGTATGTTTTTGGCTATGTCCAGCAGGTTCTCCTTTAAATTGGAAATATTCTGCCAGAAGGGTGCGCTGTAATAGTGATTTTTGTGCCATTTTCATTCTTGTGCCATCGAAAAGTGTATGAAGTTATGTATAGAATTGAACCAATTTTTGGGGGTATGTTTTTGGCTATGGCCAACTGGTCCTCCTTCAATTTGAAAATATTTTGCTGGAAGGGGGCGCTATAATAGTGATTTTTGTGTTATTTCCATTATTTTATCATCGAAAAGTGTATGAAGTTAAGCATACAATTGAACCAATTTTTTGTGTACATTTTTGGCTATGGCCGGCAGTTTTTTCTTGAATTTGGAAATATTCCGCCAGAATGTGGCATTGTGACAGCATTTTTTGTAAAATTTTCTCAATTTTTCTCAGTTTTTTGTACTGTATATTGGTGACTCGTGAAGCCATGGGAACTTCGCATCCTGCTAAGCTGGTTATTCACAATCAGCTGATGTACAGCAGAATAACGAAAAAAAAATATTGATTTTAATAAATATCATGATCGAGATTAACTTATTCTTATTTTGATTTATTGACGAATAGAAATTTTAGATCAAAATCAAAGTTGGTATAATATTGAACTAATAATATCAAAGTATTAACATTTGGAACTACTTTTTGAAATATTAAGATGTATGAGATAGAAAAATGTTTTGGGATTGGCACATCCAATTAGTTATTTTTGTAACTTCATTATAAATAAAATAATTAAAATTAAAAGTAATTTTCTTTTTACTTATAAATATCACAGTAATTTAACTTAAAATAAAACTAAATGTGACTCAAAGCAAAACAGTATTAAATAATTAAAACAGAAAAAAGACATCAACTAAATCTATATTTGGAGAAAATAACTCTTTAATCATGGATAATATTAGTAGATATTTTATGTTTAAATTATAAAAAGAACGTATGTATTTCTTTGTGGAGATACTCTTCAATTATAAAGCCTATTAATTGGTTAAAATTTTTTACACAAATTATCAGCATTTCATTGTACAAATTAATTATTAGCAATTACCAATATAGTCAATGCCATATCCAAATCCAGTAGCAATTATCAGCATTTGCATTTCATTGTACAAATAAACAGAATATTTTAATGTTTAAATTACATTTTTTATACAACATTATTAATATACATTACACGGCTTGAATGGCAGATACATGTCTTGAATTTCGGGATGGGATGGCAGGATTCGTGCCCTAAAGAACATTGGGGACGGGAAGCTCCTGTTTCCAAAAAATCATTTTCCGAAAATGTTTCTTTGTAAAACGACGATGAAGTGTCCGGACCGACTGACAAATTTCATGATATTTTCCACTATCGATTTGCAGTTTTCACAGTTTCTTCTTACAATAAATTGACAAAATTAGTGTTTGTTTTTCTGCATCTGACCAAAAAAGTTTGCGATTTTTCTCCTCGACCAACTGACGAATTTCTTGATATTTTTTTTGGAGACCGATTGGTGAATTTCATTAAAAAAATTTTCACAATCAATTGACAAATGTTGAAATTTTATTCTGTGACCGATTGGCAAATTTCCCTGTTTGTTCTTGTGACATACTGATGAAAGTAACGATTGTTTTTCTGCATCTGATTGAAAATTTTCGCATTTTTTCTCTGCGACCGGCTGAGGAATTTCACGGTATTTGCTCGTGACTGATTGGCAAATTTCACGATACTTTTCCATGATCGATTGACGAATTTCGTGATATTTTCCCACTTTCGTTTTCCCATGAACTTCAGTTTTTTTCTCGCAACCAATCGACAAATTATTTTATTTATTTTCACCATGATTGACGAAATCAGCAATGTTTTTTCCTATGACCGTTTTACATATTTTGCGATGTTTTTCCTGTGCGCCCAAAATTGGAAATAACTAAAAGGGCAGCAAAGGCCACCGGAGACTTAAGCTCTACCAAATTGGACAATAGTCAGCACTAAACAAAATGAGATTACACTTGTGGTGCACATGAAAAAAAAAAAACTTTGATGAACTTCAAAAAAAACATATTTAGAAACAGCAAACTAGTTGTTTCTCGCAATTAACAGAAATTAGGACATGACTTTTTGAAATCAACCTTTTCTCGTGTAATAGAAGAAAGCAATTGACTATTCCCTTTTCAAACTTTGGATATGGATTTAAAATTCCAATGCACATAGTTCAATTAATGAAAATACCAGGGATTACAGTTTTGAATATAATTCCATTAAGGATATAATTAAACAAATTTGTTCAGAAGTGACATACCATCACCGATATGCATTATTCGTGTAAGTTAAAAATGAATGCACATCAGATTTTGCAAAGTTTTCTAAAACTTTTTAAGAGAGCATAACTATGTGTTTCCGATAATTTCTAAAGTTATAAAAGTCGCAGGGTTGTTTGGTTTAAACCGTGGTTTAAACGACGCTGGTTTAAACCGTAGTTTTTTTTAAAAAAAACTATGCTGTTTTTTTTTCATCTGTTTTTTTTTCTCTTTTTCCCTATTGTTTTCATTTATTTTACACATTATTGAAAAATGCAAAATCCAAGTTATGCAGAAGCTACAAGCAAAACTTTAGAAAAATGATGAATTAATAAACTTGTAAAGTAACAAACATTTTTAGTCAAACTTTTCTTATAAGCTTTAAGTCTGCATGGCAGACTAATTTTTCTAAAATTAGCTGGGGGGGGGAAAAAAAAAAAAAAAAAAGTAGTTAGTTTTTTTTCTTCTTTTTCAAGCCTTTTATTTTAAAAAATAGCCAAAATGGCAGATTCTAGCTAAAAATACACTTTTACTACTTAGATTGCTTGATTAGTTAAGATTTACTAAGGATTACATTATGCCTCAATGATGACATAATCATAAGTAATTCTCTCCATTGGTTACTCTTTGTTCTGTATGCTAATGAAGGATTGGCGGTGAGTTTTCTTTGTTGTATCATGGCTATTGAGTTTAGTAAGCTTTTTTTTTTTTTTTCATTCCTACATTGGGATTGAGGTTTTGCATTATGATTTATTGTTACCAGCAGGGTTAGCATGGTTTAAATTTAAATCAATTGGTTAACCAACTGGTTTTTTAGAAAAAATCTAATATAACATTTTCTCATTTTTGTAATTTAAGTGTTTCAAATTATCGGATATAAATAATTTCTACTTTTAACCAGGGATGTAGTGGAGGGTATATGCAGGCATGCGACATATACCTTCTGAATTTTTTTAAGATTGACAACTTTTATAAATCTACTTTCCATTTTAAGATCAATGTTTTCAGTAGTCTAAAAAGCTGGTAAATGGGTATTTCTGTTTATTTTACTGTCGCCCTTTTTTTTTTTTTTTACCTGGCAGTTTCTGAGAAGTGTCAAATGACAATATACAATACTTCTTGAAACGTGTAAAGACTCTACTGCTAAATTCAAATCATTCCAGGAATTCTTTATAAAAAGCTTAAAAGCTTTACTTTTAATAAAAGATAATAATTATTCATGTAGTGTTTTAACAGAAAAATCAGACATATCATATTGCAAATATTTCAAAGAAATGATTTTGAATAGCCATGGGAAATTATATTGTATTTATGAAACTACACCATATATTTATTTATAGGACTATAGTAATCAAAAAATTGTTTATTAAGATTTTCAAGGTATCAATGTTTCACTATGTAGAGCATTTTATTCATGGAACATAAGACATAACTTTTACTAAAAATGTTAAATTATTTCAATTTTCTACATAATTATTGTAATTATTTAATTTAAATTATTTTTAAATGAAGTTATATTACTTACAGATTCAACAATGTTTATTTTTATCAATAAATATGTATGCATATGTAATAGAAAATATATTTTTAAAAAACCCGGTTTAAACCAAAAAAACCTGGTTTTTTTTGAAAAAAAAAAAAAAAAAAACGGGTTTTTTACCAACCCTGAAAAGTTGCTCTGTGCTGTTTGTCAAAAGTGTAACTTGTGAAAGAGGCTAAAGTACGCAAAATGGAATAAAATCTAAATTAAGAAATTCATTTAGCATCCGATTGTTAATTGCCCATAACATTAAGTGAAGGTTGAAAAATAGACATGATATATATAAAACTTGATTCTGTTCCTTTGTTTTAATAAAATAAAAATTTTGAATAATTATCTTGGGTTGTTAATTTAAATTGCTTCAATGGTATTTTGTCATGTCTGTATAAATGTAATTCTTTAAATAGCACATAAAAAATAACGGGGTTTAAAGTTTTTTTTTTTCCTTTCTAACAGTTCAACTCCCCGGCATTTATAAATTTTGGGTATGAAACTCCCCTTGGGAAAACTTGAATTACAAGCCCTGATATTCAAAGAGATATAGTTTTTGTAAATTATATTTCAATACATTTAAAATGTTTTAATGATGTGTGAAACATGTTTGTAATTTATTGTTCTGAGATGACATTATATAGAGAAATAATTCACTATATAATTAAAAACATATCTAGTGCCGGATATCCGATCGGATATCCGGCCGGATATCCGAATCCGGCAGGTGAAGGAGCTTCGGATATCCGGTATCCGATATCCGGCAAAATCAATATCCGGTGCATCCCTAATTAAAATAATTATAATTTTTAAATGACCATGAATTACTCCGGAAATGGGGTAATTCTTGGTCACTTCTGGGGTAATTATTGGTCAGCATCCTTTTTCATGTAAATAAAGTAGTACAGTTAATTTTTTTATGACTGAGTAATAAAATAAGTAGAATCAATCTTCTAAAAGTTTTGTTCATCTCATAATTGTGGAATAATAAAGCATAGACTTTGTTTTGGGCATAAATACAAAGTTATTTGACGTGCAAAAGACTCTTGTACATTTTACAAATCATTAATTAGCTGAAGAATTTTTATGCATTTTTACAACATTTATAAGCAGTATTTATTACTTCATTAGTATCCACTGTGAATGGCTTTATTAACTAGCAAATTTATTTGTCCATAAAAAATATAACTGAATGTTTGTTACCAATTTTATTTTGCTTAGGTCAACTGAAGTTTTCGGCTACCTTTTCAAGAAATTTTCGAAACACACCTTTAATATAATACACAGCATAATAATTAGGTCCCTCTATTGCATTAAGTATGTTTTTATGCACCAGTTTGGCATTTTGCAATGAGATAGTATTTCTACTAAAATTGTTTAGTCATAGAGTAGGTCTTATTCTCTGAGTACTTACTGTTTTCTTCTTTTAAAAGTGTTTAATATAGTAGAGGAAAATTTTATAATCTTTTTTAAAGACTGTGATATGTCATTAGTTGAAATAAAATAATTAAAACCTCAAAAATTACTTATCTGTTGTGAAATGTGTAAAAATCAAGATCGATGTTTTGCAGAAATTTGAGTAGCAGTTTTGAATCTAATTTTTTTTTTTAAATATTTCATTTCAACTAAATGAATAATTAAGGCATATATTTCAAAGCAAATGATTCAAAAGTATCTTTGAGATTTTTTACAGTTTCGTAAATTGTTGTTTTTATAACAAAAGCGAAAATGATCAAGAATTATCTAAAAAACTCAGTGACCAGAAATTGCCACGGGTGACTCTACTTCATTCAGAACTACAATTAACTAAAATGTGGTGAACAGTGTGGCTGCAGTTTATTCTCAAAGGTTTTGCGACAATTAAAATCACTAAATATGACAATAAAAGGGAATTAAATGATGATTAAAACATTGACCAGGAATTACCCCAGTGACCAAGATTTACCCCGGATACATGGGCAATATTTGACCAACTTCTATAAATTATTTAAAATAGTATAAAAAATTTCAAGACTGTTTTTTAATAGCTAAAGTAGTTGGTAATTGAACCAAAAAGAAAGAAAAAAAAATTAAAATTTGAGTTGTGACAAACATCTTTGTAAAAATGTATCATAACTAAGGCCAATGTTGTTTTACAGAAATTTAACAAGCCATTTCAAAAAGATTTTTTTTTCAAAATAAATAAATATTAAACTCATAATTAAGTAATAAATTCCAATGAGGATAGTTCATTTTTTTCATTTTGGTAAAGTGTTTTTAAAACATAAAAAAGACTGTGACCAGGAATTACCCCAGAAACTTGCTGACCAGAATTACCCCGGGTGACCCTACTATTTGTTTTTCATGTAAATAGCAATTTCCGTCTCAAGAAAAAAAAAAAAAAAGAGATTGAGACTTGAAACTTTTTCTTGGAATAACATAACTAAGGCAAATAATATATACACAAATTTGCTTTTGATGTAAAAGAAGAAGAAACTGAGATTAAAAAAAATTTTCTTGAAAACTTGAAACATCAGAAACTATGTAATTGATAGCGTCTACCATTTTTTTGGTAAAGACGAAAGATCTTTCAGAAAATACTGTGAAAGTTGATGCTTTGAACTAAATTTCCGAACTCGACAGTGCTGGGAAGGAGAAAAAAAAAATCTGTCCTCACGTCACAAAAATTGCTTATAACTCAATAACTAATTTATTTATCAACAAGTGGAAAACGCCATTCGATTCCAAATAGCTTCAATAGTTAGCCTTGCTAATTTTATGCATTTGCGTTAGAAAATGAGTCAGAAATTTTCGCTGTTGAGCAGTGAACTTAAAAACCGCTTTAAAGAATAAAAATAAAACTAATAAATTCATGAGCATATTTACTTTTGATATAAATAAAAATAATTGCCTTAAAAGATAGGAAATATTCAAATCTAAAAAACGAAAACTTTTATATAAATACGTTCATAAATAAAGGAGATCAATTATTATATGTATGCATTTGTTTTTGATATAAATAAAAATAGTCTTAAAAAAAATAGAAAATATTCAAATTTGAAAATGAAAACTTTTGCTTAAACTTACCGGTAATATTCTCTTGCCTTTCTGACAACATTATTTGCATGTTGACATAATATAACACCAGTTTCCATTTGTTCCAGGAAATTATCAGCGTCCAAATCGAGACCTTCATAAAGCCCATTTAACCATTCGGCAAGATCTTCTTTCATCGCATATAGATATTCTTCTGAACTTTTAAATGGCCTGAAAGGTCGAGGTTCGAGTAAAGTTACCTCAAAATCAGGGGGTTCGACACCGTTTCCCATCATTGTTCCTGTTCCTTCACCTTCTTCCATCAATCGATTTTTTAATAAAATTGTTTCTTTGTTTAGTTTTTCTTTAATAAGTTAAAATGAAACAAGAAATTTAAATCAGAAAATAAAATATTAATTTACGCTTAGTCATCTTAGTCCACAGTAAATAAACAAATGGTAGCTAATAAGAGCTGTCATTAACAGCACACATCGTCTGCAAAGAACAAGAAAGAGAAAGTAAATAAAAGAAATATGTTTTACGTTGCCAACAGCTGATTCACAATAAACAGTTTCTGATGAGAAGAAAAGAAAAAGAAAAGAATCTTTCTCCAGTAGAAAGTAACTAGCCGCAGCAGACGACTTTCAGAGCGGCAAGGTAAGTCGGAAAGTGGGACGAAAAAGAAATTCCATGTGGCTCAGGTGTGACGTTTGGACACATTAATGAACTGTTGAAGTCGGGCGCAAAGGATTATAAGCAGCGAATAAACATGCCAAACCAGTCTCATGGACGGACGGAATGTAACGGATGAACACAGAGAAGTTTTCATTCCATACATGGGATGCCCACAGATTTCAATATGTACCGAGGCGCCGCCTGACGGAGTTATGACGGAGTTTTCAAAGTTGCGGTGAAAATTGGAAATAATCTGCGGTGAAATTTCATTTGGAATAAAGCGCTTTATATGCTCATCTCGAACTAAAACAGCTGAGATCACTACGTATAAAGATGCAATTTATTATTTTTGTTGCGTTTTTAGAACTGAGAGTAAATTTAACTGATATTTGCTACTTAACCCATTCCGTGCCGAAATAACTTTCCGCTATTAAAAAAAAAAAAAAAAAAAAAAAAAAAAAAAAAAAAAAAAGATAATTTACGCCCTGTCACCGCCACCGTCTAAAATATTTTTTTTTCTTTACTTTTTTTTTGTGACCGGAGGTCTTTCATTTTCTAATATTAAGAAATCTATTGCATACAAAGATATGAAAAATGGCAATATTATACAGAAATGTTTGATAAACCCACTGAAGCAGACAGTTTTTAAATCGAAGAATTATTTTAAGAGATATTAATTGTTAAAGTCGGTCAAAATCATTCTATTAAAAATGTTATATAGGGGAAAAAAACTATATACACGAATTTAATTATTTTTTTCTAGGGAACTTCATAAACTCATTGGTGCGAAGACTAACTTATTTTTAAATTTGACTAATTTTGGGGGGGTTTCCCCACCCCCCCCCCCCTCCAAATTTGCATCATTTCAAGAGATATTTTTTTCATGGGTAGAAAAGTAATTTTTTTTATATATATTGATGCCGATTTATAAAACAGCGCAATGAATTAATTATATTTCCTCTCAAATAAAAATATATTTCCCCCTGACTATTAAAAACAGAAATGAAAGTTGATCACGTGTTAAACACGCTGAAGCAGACCGTTTTTAAACTGAATAATTATTTTAAGAGATATTAATTGTTAAAGTTGGTCAAAATCGTCCGTTAAAAAGTCTTATAGGGAAAAAAACTATACACAGGAATTTAATTATTTTTTTTCCAGGTATATATTTACAAACTTGCGGTGTGCAGTCTGCGCTTTTTTTTTTTTATTATTTGACTAATTTTTTGAGGGTTTTTTTAATTCTTTCAGTCAAATTTTCATCAGTTGAAGAGATATTTTTTTTTTCATATTTGGAAAAGATCATTATTTTTATATTGATGCCAATTTGTAAAACAGCGTAAAGCATTATATTTCCTATTAAATAAAAAACATATTTACAAATGAATATTACAAACACAGAAATGAAACTTTAAAATAATAATTAAATGATCACTTGTCAAAAGCAGGAAATAGGGAAAATTACATCGTAAAAATTGTATTTACACGTGAATATTAAAAAAGTAAGATAATCTTAAAATAATTAAATAATTACACGCGAAACGCATTTAATGATGATAATTGCGTCATATATAAAATGCCTAAATATTAAATACATATACATATGTAAAATGCCTAAAATAATTAAATTATTACGCGTGAAAAACTTTTACTGGTGAAAATTAGGTTATATTTAAAAAGCTCAAATAATAATATTCCCAAACACTTTTAAATTGAATATATTTACAGATGAATCTTAAAGGTGAAAAAAACTTTAAAATAATTAAATTATTATATGCGAAACGCATTTAATGGTGAAAATTACACCATAAATTAAAACGATACATTTAAAACGATTTTCTTATGGACAATAATTTATGAGACGTTACATTGCGAATCACATAATGTAAAAGTAGAGCCGCCAGCAAATTTGTCTATATATTTCATCACTTGACATTGCATAAATACAGGTAAATGCATGCGCAAAATACATTCGATTTATTTTGTGCGAATTACCATTCGATAAATACATATTAGAAAATTCGTATATACTTATTAATTAAAATAAATAATTTACATTTAAAAAATAACATGAAAATAGGCATGATGGTGCATTAAAATAGAGAAAAGAATTCATGCATAAGCTTACCTGTTCCTGAAAATATCTAGAACTCTATCAAAACATAAAATAAACGCGTAAAACTTGAAAACACAGTGCTTTTCAATACCGCAGTTCTGAGTGTTATTTCCAAGCAGACGGAGTTTTTTTTTCAACATCGAATCCAAAGGAGGAATATTGCCCATAGTGACGTTATAAAAGTCTGAGAGATACCGATACCAACATTTTTAACCTAACCATTTTATACAAGCTGATTTTCAAGTGTGTAATTGATCTTACTTGTCAATCCCCAAAACAGCCGCCAGCTGTCGCGTCAGGATTGATGAAGCCATTGCGACCGAAAAATGCCCCATTTAAACGGAAAAGCATGGCAACCTGATTGCAAACGATATAGTTGCCATTCCTGATAACATCATTCAATTATCCGTAACTGAGTAATATTTTTAAAAAGGATACATTAGCAAGTTTTTATAGGCTGCAAAATCTAAACGGGGGGTTGGCGAGCGTAGCTTGCAGGGGGTAGAGCCCCCCTAGTACAGTAAATTTTTTGTTTCATTGCAGTATTTTATGATAAATAGGTCATACAAGTTCAGAACTGCAAATAAGAAAATACATATTTATTAGTTTAAATACACCGTAAAAAAAAAAAAAAAAAAAAAAAAAAAAAAAAAAAAAAAAACTTTTAAATTGACAGAAAAAAACTGTCAATTTTGGCGCCAGTGGAAAACCGTTTAGTTTACAGTAAATATCTGTAATTTTTCATTAAAATAGTTTTTTTTCTGTAAAAATTACAAATCCACATTTTTTTTTTTTTTTTTTTTTTTTTTTTTTTTTTTTTTTTTTACAGAAAAAGCTGTTTTAAAGAAAAAACAGTTTTTTTCTGTAAAAATTACAGATTTTTTTACAGTGTATTATAAAAAGTCCTTCCGGCCAGTGCCGGGAGGAAGCGTAGCCGGGAAGAGGTAGCATTCATATTCCACATTTTTAAAAAGCCAGCTTATAGTATTCAAACACACGAAGCTCAATTTAGGGGAAACCGATTATAGGAGAATCAATACTAATTTTTATCAATACTAAAGCATTATGAATGAGAATTTCGCGAAATTAGTCACCTTTATCCAAGCTGCTTTTATTTAAAGTAACTTATATTTGGTTGCCAAATTCGGCGATATCTTGAAGTGACTGCCATTTTAAGACAACATGGTGGATGAGGCTAACCAGTGAACTTGGTCGAGACCTTAGTAATTCCTGTGCACATGCTCACTCTCATCGGAATCGGTTGATATATACGAGTGCTGTCGCAGGTAAAAAATCAGATTTTTCAAAATGTGACCCACATTAGAAATTCAAACTGCTATATTTGAGACATTTTTTAAGATAAAGACAAAACAAAAAATACTTCAGAATCCTTATATCAAGGTCAAATACTTAAGAAAGAAACTTTTTCAATTTGTAATTATTTTGCACCTTACTTTAATTATAATTTTTTTTTAATTTAATGGCCGCCATTTTGAAACAAGATGGCGTATGAAGCTGGCCAACGAAATTGGTCGAGACATTGCTATATACTATCCACACGCCTTCTGACATCCAAATAGGTTAATAAATACGCGTGTTATCGCGTGACAAATATCAGATCGTTTCAAAATGTCAGCCATGCTAGAAATTCAAAGTGCTATAACTCAACCATTTTTTAAGATATAGTCGAAACAAATACTGCTCCGGAATCTTTGTTTCAAGGTCAAACACATAAAAAAATATTTTTCATTTTCCAATTTTTTGATACCCTATTTTAATTTTTAAATAGCAGTCCTTTTGAAACAAGATGGCGAATGAAACTGGCCAACGAACTCGGTCGAGACCTTTGTATGTACAACGTACACACTAAGTTACATCCAAATCGGTTCATAAATACGCCTGTTATAGCGTGACAAAAATCAGGTCGTTTCAAAATGTCAGCCACAATAGAAATTCAAAATGCTATAACTCAGCCATTTTTTTTAGGTATAGACGAAACAAAAACTGTTCCGGAATCTTTGTATTAAAGTCGAACACATAAGAAAAAAATATTTTCATTTTCCAATTTTTTGTTACTTGATTTTAAATTTTAATTTTTTTAAATGGCCGCCATTTTTAAACAAAAGGGCGGATAAATCTGACCAACGAACTTGGTCGAGACGTTGGTATGTATTATGTACACACCAAGGTATATCCAAATCTGTTCATAAATACGTCTGTTATCGCGTAACAAAAATCAGGTTGTTTCAAAATGTCAGTCACGCTAGAAATTCGAAGTGCTATAACTCAGCCATATGTTAAGATATAGACGAAACAAAACTGCTCCGGAATCTTTGTATCAAGGTGACACACATAAGAAAAAAATATTTTTCAATTTTCAATTTTTTGGTACCATATTTCAAATTTCAATTAAAAAAAAATTTAAATGGCCGCCATTTTGAAACAAGATGGCGGATGAAGCTGGCCAACGAACTCGGTCGAGACATTGGTATGTACTATGTAAACACGAAGTTACATCCAATTCGGTTCATAAATATCAGGGTTACAGTGTGACAAAGATCATATATATATATATATATATATATATATATGCTAAAACAACACGTAATAAACGCGGAAAGGGTTCATCATCAGTTGTAGTTTCCAAAAAATCTATCACAAAACAAATTAATGATCTTCAAAAAAATTACTTAGAGAATTATAACTGGTTGTTAATTCGAAAAAACATCTTTGCTATTAAAAAGAAACAGCTTGTACAACATTTAAATGTGTTTCTAAGTAAATCATTCTCTAAACATTTCTCTGATATTTACTTTGACCTAATTATGAGTAGGGTTAATCTTTTAAATATTAATTTACAAAAAAAACATAAAATTCAGAACAAGAATACTCAAATGATAATTACTTTTTCAAATCACATATTTAATAAAATTAATATCAATTCTATAATTAATGATAAAAATTGTTTTTTTCCTATCAATAATCTTCATATATCAAAAACCTTTAAATATCCGAATACAATTGGAAGAAAGATTTTTAACTACAATACATTTTCAAAAAATACATCTGCTGCAAGTAATTTTCCGTGTAACTGCAAAGACCCCACTCTAAAAAAATACATAAACAATGATCATGGACATATAATCACTGGAAATCTTGATATTGTTCATGATTTTAAATTGAAACAACTAATGGGTTATGGTACTAAATATAGACTTCCATCTAAATTTAATGTTAAATCTATTATCAAACAGTTTGCATATGATATTGATATTTTTATTTATAAAATTTCTATCTCTTATAATAAGCCTATTGAATATTTTAATCAATGGAAAATATTAGTAATTGAAAAATTAACTATGGCTTTAAAAAATAATATTGCTGATTTGGTTTCTATTAATACAAAGCATTATTTCCAACAAATTACTAAATTACAAAAAAAACTACGTTATTACATATGTAGACAAATCTCCTAACAATTATGCTATTATATGTAAATCATATTATCACCAACTTCTTACAAATTGTATTTCTTCTAATAAGTCATTTCAAAAAACTAATGAAAATGTAATTGTAAATAATCGTAAAATTCGAAATTATTATAAACTATTAAATATTTTATCTACTAACTTTAATTATCCATATTTAGTTCTTATTCCCAAATTTCATAAAACTCCTATTAAATTTAGGACTGTTACTATTGGTTGCAATACATATAATAATAAAGCCAATACACTTCTCTTAAAAATTCTTAATCAATTATATGTACTTACTACAAACAATGATAATACACACTGTATAAAAAATAGCTATCAACTTGTCAATATTTTAAAAAATCTTCATTGTGTTTATAATATAACGACATATGACTTCAAAGATCTTTTTAATAATATAGACCTATTAGATTTACATAAAATTATAAATGCATTATTTAAAAAGTATTATAAAAAACTGGAATTACCATCTAATATAGATATTGCATATTTTAAATCTTTAACTAACTTCATCATCTATAATAATTATATATTGCAAGATAATATTTTATATTTACAGCATGTCTGTATACCACAAGGCGGTTGTACTTCCAGTTTACTCTCAGACTTATACTTATATCATTATGAACGTAATTTTACTAATAATAATCTACATTTATATCGTTATATTGATGACATCATTTTAATTGATACTGATCAATCTGCCATTACTCGATTTCCAGTTGATTATCCCACTAATTTGGAATTAACGGAAAACCTTTTATCTAACAATACAATTAACTTCTTAGATCTTAAAATTACAATAAAAGACAACAAAACAATCACAGATTTATATGACAAACATAAAGAATTTAAATTCACAGTTAATACATTTACAAATTTTAAATCTTGTCTACATCATTCTGTATTTCGGAATATAATACTTAATCATTTATATAGAATAAAATGTTTATGTTCTTCTCCTCTTATTAACAATAATATTAAAAAACTAATTTATGATGCATTAAATCATGGTTTTCCAAAAAAATTCATATATTCATTAATATACAATTAGTACTTTTCTTACATGATCTTTTAAAACAAATTAACACATGCGTAAACAAAATTACAAAAAAATTATAAAATAAAAAAATATCTATAAAAAATTAAAAATTGTAAAATAATATAAAAAAATTATTATAGGTTGGTTGGGTGGGTAGATGTTAGAGTACGGAGGAGGGTGGTGTTGTCTGGATAACACGCAATGGTTAATTATAAAAAAAAATGGGGGCTTTTGTATTATTACTATATTTTTCTACGTATTTTATATGGATGTTGATTTGATATTTTATATGTAATTGGAGAATTTCATTAATATTATAATTAGCTTAATTATTGATTAATCTAATTTACAATTATTGGTTATTAAATTTTAATTTACTAAGGACAATATCATATTAATTACTAATAGTATGCCATTCTTATAGTGATTAATATACATATAAGTATGTTTAATATAAATATAGTTATATTGTATGCATTAAAATTGGGTAATTATTTTTATTATTATTCCTCTATTCTTTTTAATATTTATTATCGGATTAATGTTTTTGAATGTCCCACATTCATACTTTTTGGATTTTTATGGATGTCTGAAAATAATCCACACTCTATATTTGTGCTTTTTAAGTAATGGGAATTTAAGTATCATTTAACCTTCTATATACTTCCACATGATTTTTATTTCCTGTTCATTTTATAAATATCTTATATATAATTGATTAAAAAATAATTTTTATATTATTTTTAATAATTGTTTATATTAATTATTACTGAATTTATTTTGTTTTATAGCATATAGCTATATGCTATATATTATCAAAGTTCTAGAATTATTTAAATTCTTAGTTTAGTTTAAATAAGTTAGCTAATAGAAATATTGTATGCTTTTAAATTTCATTTACAATAGTTTATTTTAAATACATTGTGTGGTTTATATTAGGTTTATAATTCTCTATATATAAGGATATGTTTGGTTTTGCTGTTTAAAAAAAATTTTTACATTCAAATGCTTACAAATATTTATCTTGCGACAGTTGATTAATAAAAGTAATAATAGATGGCAGCACCAAATTTTGTCTCCTTTAAGATAGCTCTAAATTTTAATTTTTCTAGCTCCATTTCAGTTATAATTTAATACACCAGGGGGTATTTTTAGCTAAATTTTGACGATATTGTTAAACAGTTATTAATTAATTTAATAGTGCATTTTAAATAATGTAATTACTATCTATTTATTTTATATTATATTAAATGTGTTTAACAAGGTATTTCAAATTTTATTTCAAAATGTATTAACTGCATCCTTTGGTATCATTTACTGTGATTTCTTAACTGTTTTATTCACCTTAATTTTTATGATATTCTGGTAGCCATGTGCGCGTGGATATTTGTAAAATACTGAAATATTAACCGGTATGGTGTTTATTATTTATATTTTATATCCTATAAATATTTAAATACGTTTTATTGATTCTTCCATTTCATATTATTTGTTTCTATTCTGCTTTCATTTTTAATCAATTCACTTGATTTTAATGGTTGTTTGGGCACAGGGGAAAATAATTTTTAGCTTTAGCTTATTTTTCCCACAGAAAACAACCATTTTGCTTATATCATTGAATTCTGTGCCCTTGATAACGTAATTCAATATATAAGCTTTTCAATTTTTGCCGGTGTCCACTTTTTTCTTTTTCTTCCATAATAATTCTTATAATATTTTTTTTTTTTTTTTTTTTATACTTACAGCTTTAATTCATAATAATTGACGGTGGTAGGTTATGTTTAATTAATGGTTATATATATATATATATAACCAATAATTAAACATAACCTACCACCATCAAAAACCGTAATATTATGAATTAAAGCTGTAAGTATATATAAAAAAAAAAGATTATATATATATGTATGTAACCATTAATAAAAATTACCGACCATCATCAAAAACAACAATATTGTGAATGAAATGACAATAAAAATGGATACCACAAACCTATAATATGCAGCTGTATGTATAAAATAAAGTTCCTTATACTTAATTACAAGAATTAATATGGAAGAAAAAAAGAAGAATATGGATAACGAAGAAAATAATTAAAAATAATTGAAAAACTTATATATTGAATTACGTTTTCAAGAGTACAGAATTCAATGATATAAGCAAATCGGTTGTTTTCTGTGAGAAAAAAGCTAAAAGCTGATTTTTTTTTCTCCTGTACTTAAACAACCAATATGACCAAGAGAATAGTTTCAAGATGAAAACAGAATAATATCAAATGGCATGAAATGGAAAAAAACAATACAGCCTTTAAATATTTAATTTATCGCATAAAAAATAGAAATATTACACAACATACCGAATAAAATCCCAGTTGTTTTCAAAATATCCTTCTGCACATGGTATCCAAAAGCACAGTATATGTATATATATACAGGGTGTCCGGTCTCAACGGTGTCCAATGGCTAATTCCTAAACCGTTAGTCATAGACATATAGTTCCAATTAGAAAAATGCTTTAAATCAGGTAAAGAAATATTCTAAAAGCAATTTGGGTCAATAAAAACATTTCTTAAAAAATTACGAAATTTAAATTTTTATACGGTCCCCCGGTCCTATAAGTTATAATTAGTAAAATTTTCCTATTACACTGACAAGTAAGACAAAAAAAGTCCCATTTATATAACACTAAAATTTTGCGAGTTATGAAACTTTAAAAATGCATGACTTATGTCACTTTTCTGCTCTGAAAACAAATGAGTTCGGCTTGGCTTTGAGGGGTCACATTCCATGTGCTTAAAGTATTCGAAGATCACATTTCATGTGAATCTGCGCTTTGAAAAAAATCGTACAAGTATTACGATTAAGTTAACATTTATTAAGTCTCAGATTGGCTGAAATATATGTTTTATTTTGTCAGGATTTGAGACTGTTTCTTTTATGATTTCTTTTAATAAAATTATGTTATTTTTATAAGTTCTTATGTTACTTCAACGATCTTATGTATGTTTTTTCAGTTCAAAATTTGTATTCGAACTTTAAACCACTTTCAAATATCTGATCGAGATTACATTTTACATATTGGCGCAAATCCGATAACAATGTAATATTATTATAATTTTCGGTGGTTACCATTTATACTTATTTTACAGGATAACACAAAAAATTTCGGATAAATTAGTTTAAGAAAAAGTTTTAGATTAGATAATACAAGACCGAGATTGTTGGGGTTTTTAACTTTTATGTATTTTTTAGCACTGAATCCGAAAATTGCCTTAATTTTTAACCATCATGTCAGGATATTTCGCAAATCATAAATTGTCGTATATAAAGATTAACAAAAATCGAATACTATGAAGTAGAGGAGATGGTTGTATTTTTTAACTTTTGATAATTGATTTTTACGTACTTTTTAGCACTAAATCTGAAAATTACTTTCATTTTTAACCATCACGTTAGAATTTTTTTGCCAATGTGTAAGTTAAAACATAGCGAAAATCTCATGCTATAATACATATGTAAAACTTATTTTACTTTATTTTATTCAATAATTTATTCGATACTTTTTCCTTATCTTGGGATACTTACAGCTGGGTGGTGTGATGAGATGAACTTTGAACTTTTTAACTTTAAAATTTACAATTTGCGAAAAATCCTGATGTGATGGCTAAAAATGAAGGTCAATTCCGGATTCAGCGGTACAGAATACATAAGAATCAATTATCAAAAGCTAAAAAACATGAAATAACCCAACTTTTGCAGGCTAGTGTAATCTAATAATATTTTAAATACGTATCATTTTGTAAAGAATTGAGGCTCTTAATTTAGCATCATTTTATTTAACAAAAATTCTGTTTTTTTCTTTCTTCTTAAATGTTTATTACAAATTGTATATTTTGCATTAATATGTCAGAATGACTAAAGATTTCAAATTTATATTGCAATCTTAATTTTACTCTCAACCATTTTTTAATATATCTGACGAAATCATATTTCGACTTAATTTGTGAATGACCCCCAATTTGCAGCAAAAAATATGCTCCAACTTTAAACAGTTATTACTCGGTCAATTTTAATCGTAGAACAACGGGACTTTTTTTGTATTACTTGTCAGCGTAAAAGGAAAATTTTACTAAATATAACTTATGGGACCGGGGGACCGTATAAAAATTTAAATTTCGTAATTTTTTAAGAAATGTTTTTATTGACCCAAATCGCTTTTAAAATATTTCTTTACCTGATTTAAAACATTTTTGTAATTGGAACTATATGTCTATGACTAACTGTTTAGGAATTAGCCATTGGACACCGTTGAGACCGGACACCCTGTATAGTATATGCATATAGTATATATATCAACATTTGAACATAGGGTGATTTCGGGGTCTGGGGGTCATGATCGATGAAAATATACCAAAATTTTTTGAAATCGCTTTCCTCCGAACGGCTGCAATAGGTAGCTTTTTAATGAAAGCTACCTAAAAGATGAAAAAACGCACTATATATATATATGTATATCGTTTCGAATAAATATTTCATTAAAAGAAATGTTTAGTTTTCAGCAAAATTTTTTGATGATTTGAATTATTTACTTTCACAAGGGAAAAATATTTAAAATAGTTCTTTTTCGTACCATCAGCAAGGAAATTCAAACTTATAAGATTCTTTTTTTTTTTCTTTTTTCTTTTCTTTTTTTTTTTTTTCTTTTAACTATAGATAGTAATTCAGGATTTTGATTATAAGCGGCGGAAAAAAATTTAGAGCAAAATTTTAAAAAGAAGAAGGAATAGATTCAAATTTACATAATTATTTCATTTTTAATTTTTTTATTTCCAATGAAAACAGGATTGGCTCTTTTTTGTGCTATGCGAAGTCATACTTGAAATTAATGCATCAATCTTTTTAAAATTTCTCTTAAAATTTGTAAACCATAGATTAACATACAACATGGGATACTTCCGTAGAGCGTAATGGTAATGCAATTGCAATCGTAGCGCCTTTTGTGACAATGGGGAAGAAACTCCTCATCCTTGTAAATATTTTTATTATTGAGTATCTATTTTGATCTTTCTTTTTTTAATGTTGCATGTTTACATTTTTAATAGAATCTTACACCGATACACGAACATAGAATAGATATTCTATTTTATATTTCTAATATCTATTCCATGTTCATGCACGGATATACTATGCTTTCTCTCTCTCTCTTTTTTTTTTTTTTTGTATATGATTAGTGAACGATTTAAGTGCAACGAAAAACAAGGTAAAAATTTCGTCTTGAATGCTATATATAAAAAGCAATGTTGTAATGTAAAAATATATGAAATATTTCACTCTACAAGTCCCAGAAATTTTCACAAATATTCTCATTTGGTAGGAAAACTTTTATAGCGACATTTTATTAATTTATGATGTTTAACGTATTAAACAATCGTTACAATAATCTTTTAAAATTTACGCATATTCACTTTCTTACAAATAAAATAAAAATATTGTTTTTAATGTAAATAACGTACAATTAATTCAATAATATTTATAATAGTAACATATAAGAAATAATAATAAAATTAGAGATGTGAAAAATTCCTTTCGATAAATTTTTAGAATTATATAAATCTAAAAGTTAAAAATAAATAGAGGTACTGACATGACACTCAATAAAATTTTATTCGATATAAATAAATAGACAGAATACCTGAATTTGATTTTTTACAATTTAACCTCATAAACTTACATATTTACGTTCTTAACAGAATTTTCTAGGGTTTTTCTTTTATATTATTACTCTAATTATCATTTTGTAAGTTAAAGGTGAACGATACAAGTACGATTTAAAAAAAGCAGCTAAATAAATAAAGTATAAATACAGTATCGTCTGCCTCTGCTTCGTTTCAGGAAAGAATAGATATTTAAAACATAGAGCGTAAACAGATTACTTCAACATAGGTAAATTTCGGCTTGTTAATTCTTCCCCATTATCGGTAGTGACACTAGTACTGTTGCCATTACAGATTTCGCCGTAAGTGTCCCATCTTGTATGTTAGTCTATATTGTAAACCAAGATTTACAATGACAGAATAACAGGATAAAACTAGTTTTTGTTCCAGATTGAAGTGTTGTTTCGGTGCAGTTTTACCAATAGAAGAGATTGATAGAGAAAACATGATTTTTTAAATTTTGGATAAGGCGAATTTCGAAACTCATATCCACATATATATACAGGGCGGCCATAATTAAAGCGCCCGTGTTTAAAGATCTCTACAAGTTAAATAGTTTTAAAAGCTGCTGTATATATGATTTTTAGCATATGGGGAAACGATTCGCGCAATAAAAATTATTAATAATAAATAGGAACTTTACGTTGTGTACTCAAATGTGAAAACAAAACAATAAGTTACTACAGGAGTTAATTTTCTAAAATGCAAATCGACAAAAAATTATTCATATGCTACATTATATGGTTTACATTACCAGGTTTGAATATAACTTCGATAATGTAACATGTAAATAATCTTTTGCCGATTCGTATTTTAGAAAATTAACTCCTGATGATGGTTTTAAAGGTAAACCGAAACGTCGAGTATAATTTTTATTTTTGGGATTTTAATTTTTACATCTTTGTTTAAAATCTCGAAATAAAGTGTACGTTGGATAGCATCTTGTTGTTTTGTTTTCACAAAAATGATTAATTTTAAATATTACCGATAGATGGCGTTTAAATGTTAGAGATGTTTTTAATTAGCAAATATTAACAACAATTAAAAAAAAACTCATTTTAAATCGATATTTTTTGAGACGACGATATTCTTTCATAGCAGTGCTATAAGTGCTATCATTTTGATAAAAACTCTTTATTATTTGAAATTTTCCATAAAAGTTTCAAAATTTAGCTGGTAGGTAAGTCTCCATTTTTCTATTTATATGTAGCGTCATCTATTTTTTTTTCTTTTTTTTCAGAACTTATTTCCCCATGCTTTAAACTGAATAAATACCAAATCTTTTTTAAATAGTATTTCAAGCATTTTAGCTTGTAGAGCCCTTCAAACACGTGCGCATGGCCACCTGGTACTTGATATTACAGTAAAAATCACGTTACAACGAATCTCTGGGGAGCTCTGATTAAATTCGTTATGCTGAAAAATTCGTTAAAGTGAATATTTTTATAATGAACAAAGATAATTTTTTTTTTTTTTTTTTTTTTTTTTTTTAAACAATCCAAATAATATTTGTTAAACTAAAAAAATCGTTAAAGTGACATTTGTTGTAAAGAAATTCTACTGCATATAATTTGTATAAAATAGGTAAATGAGTTTACACCTTTTATAATTTTTATAATTTGAGATAAAATCAGAGAAATAAGAATAGAATTCTTAGGCATATTTCAGGGTCTGAGCACTAATGTAGTGATGAATAGTAAAAAAGCCGTAAGGAATCGTAGTCAGATAATTGAAGTAAAAAATTTTGTTAACCCCTTCGCTGCGAGCGTCTTTTACGGAATTTTTAATCTTTTAGCACTGGTTTTTCAAAACAGAAAAATTTGCCTAATTGAATCGGGGAATTGCCCTAATTAAATAGGGCAAAATTTACAATAAAAATTGCTGGTGGGAATAATAATGATTCTGACTCTGAGCACCTTATGCGTCACGTATACGTGACGCTCGTTCCGAAGGGGTTGAAGAACACAATTAGAAGTGCGAAATAAAACACTGCAGTTTGTTTCGGATTATTACAAAACTGATCCTTCTTCAAGTGCAAAGCCATATACCTCCAGGTACATAGGAAAGAGATGGAACTCGTGCGGCTCAAACTCTTACGCATTCAAATAAAGACTTTTCTTTTTTTTTAAGTTTCATGAACTGTCGCCAAAACCCTTATCATAAGTAGCATAAGTAGTCATATATGCGGAGTTCTTGCACGTTTCCTAACTTTGAGTACCAGAATATTCAGAATAATAGAGTCAAAACACTGTATTTAAAAAACTAGTGTGGTGAAGGAATTTTCAACTTGTTATTAATATAAACTTTAAAACATACATATAATTACTTAAAAAGGTGTAACAAATATATAAAGATATTTAATATAACTCTGAGATCTTCCGAACGCACACGTGTTCATTTTCAAAAGGAAAAAGATGACTAACTAGAACAGGAAACATAATTAAAAACAAAACAAAATACTACGACTACGCATGCGCAAGCGAAGTTCAGTCCATTGCTCTAAAGAGGGGTGAAAAAACGAATTCATCAATAACTCAAGAGTTCCTGAAAATATGAATTTATATCTTCACTTCTCTTTAGAGCAATGGACTGAACTTCGCTTGCGCATGCGTAATATTTTGTTTTGTTTTTAATTATGTTTTCTATTCTAGTTAGTCATCTTTTCCTCTTTGAAAATGAACGCGTGTGCATTCGAAAGATCTCAGGATTATATTAAATAATAATCTATATATATGTAATATAAGGATGATATTAAGATAAGACCTTAGTTAATGAAAAAAGGAGTTTAATGATTCTAGGTTATAGTTTTACATATTAAATAGAAATTATATTTACAAGTACGGGAGGGTAGGGGGGTTTTCTGCAGCATACGCGCCCGCAGAATCGTCGGAGCTCGGCCTCTGCTCTCGTCTAGAGCGAGATATGCCTACCATCGGCCGCGTCAGAATGCAATCTGTTCTCGGTTGTTACTTGTTTCCAGGCGAAGAGAATGCAAACTGCATATCAGCAAATTCAATCATCTGTTGTTCTGCGGTAACAAGTTCTCATGGAAAAGTGTTGACCATATCTGTTGCTATGAGTAGGGTTTTATGGGAATCTAAAACCACAACTCACACTCGGCCATCTTGTCCGCTTGTCGACCTCGACAGCGCGTTAAATAAGCAACAAGATATGTCAAAAAACAAAAACAAACTATCTAAAAATAATTAAAATTCAAAGGAAAAAAATTGTCATTAAATAATTAAGAAAATTGAGCTAAATAATAAAAAAAAATTTAAGTCTAAATTTTATGTAAATTGATGCTGAGCTGCCGTGGGATATCTCCAAAAAAACAAACAAAAGAATAAAAAAAAATTTCAGGATAACATCAATCATGAGACCGTCTTTCTCATGAGCCATCATCAGGGATGAAATATATAATCTGAAAGGCCGTCTGCCCATTATATTATCATCAAGAAAACATACTGAAATCTGCCTCATCTTAGGTAGAATTTCGTAAAAAAACAATCTTTATCCCAACGTCATTCGGGAATAAAAAATAAAAAAAAGAGGTTTGCCTCGTCTAAGCAAAAAAAGAAAGGGATTTCCCACCAAAAGGTTTTTTTTTTTTTTTTTTTTTGACAGCCAGCTCTTACTTCTGTAAAGAAAAATATGCGAGGTGGGGGGGGGGGGGGGGGTAAAACACATACATATATATAGCAATTCAATAAAAAGTTTACACATAAAATACAGTTTTAAAAATATAAATGCAGTTTTAAAAGTATAAATACAACAATATTCTTTTTCTTCTTGTCAAAAGTGAGTGTTCAAAAAAAAAAAATAAAGTCCTGTGTAGATAGTCATTTTAAATAAAGTTGTTGTTTACGCAACATAAAAAAAAAACACGTGTTGCGAAACAGGCAAATGAAAAAAATAATGCACCATTTGCAGTCCGAGAGAAAGATAACTTGCCATGCGCAAAAAAAAAAAATCACCGCATGGGTTCAATAAAAAGTTTTGAGCAGATATATATCGCTCAGAGATTAAAAAAAAAAAATGTTGAACAGGACTTCGAAAAAAAGGGCACATAAATTCTGTTAATATAAGCTGAAAAAATAAAGAATCTGTTACATATTCCACAAACTAAGAATAATTAAAAAAAAACACTGTTGATAAAAATGCCTGGTACGCGATAACTTCTTAAAAAAAAAAAGCACTTGAAGTTTATCGCACTGAAGAATGGCATGACACACAGAAATACGAAGAAGAAAAAAACGTTCTGTGTTGAAGATTTCCATCAATGATTGGACTCTTGAAATGGTGAGTTACACTGGTAAACACCTCATTCTAATGTTTCGTCCAGAAAAAAAAATGATCATGGATGCTTGCTGTAATCGTAAAAAAAACGAAGATATTGAAATAAAGTTACTAAGAAAATCACAGATAGTAGCAGTCTAATAGTCTGTACGATATAAATGTTCTCTTAAATAAGCAGATATATGGGTGTCAAACACAGAATATATAAAAACACAGTTAAAAAAAAATAGTAGTAATAATAAAAAACACATTTATGATAAATTCGTTGGTTGCACTAGTGACCTATATACGTGAAGCATATTTCTTTTTGGAAATTTAAGTCTACTTTTTCTCTTTCTCGTTGTTGACTTCACAAAATGTCGGCGTATAAAAAATAAACAAGAAATGATAAGGACACGCAGAATTTCGGTCCAATTAGTAACGTCACTCGAATCTGGAGATGGTTGGGATGTATGGAACGCTGAATGCTGATAAATGAGTCCGTTGGCAGACGTAAACAGTAATAAACAGATGGTCAATAAGGCGAGCACAGTCATGAGCAGCTTGTAGGATAAGAAATTTAAATCGAAGGAAAAGCAGTCTGGCGATAATGTTGCGAGATGTTTCAGATATGCTGAGTCAATCACTGGGTCAACTTCGATGTCAATAGGAATATTTTCATTCGAAAAATCTTTATTTACTGTCGGCGGTTTTAGATCTTGGGGGAAAGAATTTGAAACAAGTGTTTCCATAGTGCATATTGCATCAGGAAATGGATGTACATCGGATTTATCTTGAGATTTCGTTGCAGATGCATTATCAGAGACAGTAATGCAGCTTATAAAAATACTTGTGGGTGGAGATTTAGTTAAAGTAGCGCCGTTTTTGTCGCATGTGAGAGTACCCTGAAATATGACATCTGTCCCTATGATAAGTGGCATGGGCATCTGAGAAGACTTAACTACGTAAACAGAAGTAGAAAAAGTATTATCGTCTATTTGTATATTGGTAAAAAACGATCCTATAGGTTGAATAACACGGTTACCGATGCCTGACAATTGCACAGTTGCTCCGGTGAGGCGGGGAGACCCAATTTGTTCATAAATGTCCTCTCTCAGTATTGTCAGTGAGCTTCCAGTGTCCAAGATTGAATTGATTTGTAAATTGAAAATTTTTACAGGTTTCTGCATGCGCGGATGAGAATGACACATTTCGACTACGTTAATTTGTTCGTCTCTGCGTGGTGACGTCTTGCGTGAAGGGGAGGTGCCTTGAGTCGAACGCTTGCGTTCTGGCGTTTGCTCTGTACACTGGCTGGAAACATGACCAAAACGTGCACATTTCATACACTTTTTACCTTTATTTAAATGCACACAATGCGTAGATAGGTGCCCTGGGGCTAAACAATTCCAGCAAGTTAATTTTGCAGTTTTTTCCGTCTGGTTAGTCTTAGGAGTGTTGGGTGTTGTCGGTGACTTTGATTGGTAAAATTTAGAACTGTGTTCACAAATTCGTTCGAAAATTTGGAGCTTGTTTTTAAATTCGGCAAGCGTGGCGCACCCGAATAATATAGCTTTATTATGTGGCGTATCGTTAATCCCATTAATTATATAGTGAATTAAAGATATATCATCGATGTTTCCTCTTTGTGCTATTTCTTTCATTTTCAAAAAATATTCCAATAGTTTTTCGTTCGGGCGGCAGCCTCTAGCGGCTAGTAATTGATGTATCTGGGCGGACGAAGCTGATTGTCCAAATTCGCGAAACAATGCTTCTTTGAGCGATGTATATGAAGAAATGTTATTTTCACTACGTACATACAATAATGCTAAACTTTTTAATGCCCGCTCAGCAAACACAAATTTCTGTATGTCGGACAGTTGAAATGAATGGGCCAGAGATTCAAATCTCTGAAACCATGTTTGAACGTTTTCCGTTTTATCACCACTAAACGGTGTAATTAAATGATCAATGTCATAGAAAGAAATTGTCTGTTTGGGCGCGGAGTGTGTACAGTGTACACGCGCCTGGTCTGGCTGTACTGCCAAAGGGGAAGATAAACCAGTGCTTCCATTACTGTTGTGGCTATCATCAAATTCTGTATCCGATTCGGAAACTGCCGTAAACGTGTCTTTAAAAGCCGAAATATCAACTAGTGCGCTTAAAATACGTTGTGCTATATCTTGTTTTGATCCATGGATGTCAATGGATAAGATATTAGCAATAGTAATCAATTGTATCTGATCGTAATCGTCCAAAATTACTTTGCGTTTATTTTCATACTCATCGTTTTTGTCAGTAAAAGAAAAACCTTTAAATTTCCTTAAATTCGCTCTATTCTGGCGATTTTTATCGCAACCAAATATAAATTCATGCAATAATTTGATTTTATCTGTTTTAGCCGATTTCAACTGGCTTTTAATAAAGTCAATTTCTTGTAATTCCATATTAAAAGGCAAGAAAGGAAAGAGAAAAAAAAATAAACTTACTTCAAAAGGAGTTATCCAATTGAAAAATAAATTCCTCGCCACGATATATTGAAGTAATCCAATTAATGATCCGTAGAAAAAAAAATATGCAGTCGAAGATTCATTCCTTGTACAGCGATAACTATCTTGCACAAATAAAAATAAACGGGAGATTGAGCTTCACACAGATGGCTCACATCAGATGTAGATGAATCACATCAGCTGAAATGCAAGGGTTGATAACGGAACGAAACAGTTCTCTGATTTTAAACGTAGATCGGTAAGAAAGCCTAGGGGATTTTACTTTTTAAATCCGTTTTGGATTCAAATCGGCCTAGAGCTCCCATGTAATATAAGGATGATATTAAGATAAGACCTTAGTTAATGAAAAAAGGAGTTTAATGATTCTAGGTTATAGTTTTAGATATTAAATAGAAATTATATTTACAAGTACGGGAGGGTAGGGGGGTTTTCTGCAGCATACGCGCCCGCAGAATCGTCGGAGCTCGGCCTCTGCTCTCGTCTAGAGCGAGATATGCCTACCATCGGCCGCGTCAGAATGCAATCTGTTCTCGGTTGTTACTTGTTTCCAGGCGAAGAGAATGCAAACTGCATATCAGCAAATTCAATCATCTGTTGTTCTGCGGTAACAAGTTCTCATGGAAAAGTGTTGACCATATCTGTTGCTATGAGTAGGGTTTTATGGGAATCTAAAACCACAACTCACATATATATAAAAGAAAGTCTGGATTTTGTAACAATCAACGCTCAGCCCAAACTACTGAACCTAAAATCTTGAAAGTTGAGGTAAAAATACTTCTTATGACATAGTGGGCCGCTAAGAAAGGATTTTCTAAAATTCCACCCCTTAGGGGGTAAAAAAGAGAACGAACTTTTAAAAAGTTCCTTTAAAATCTGATTTTATAGTTATTTTTCAACTGATAACATATTTTAGAGTATTTTTGCATGCTGAATCGAATGGTACTAACCAAGTTCTTTTAAGTTCGTGAGATATTTCATATTTTTCTGATTTGGAGACGTCTTTGGCGCCCAAACCTCAAAATATCCATAGATTAACATGCAAGATAGGACATTTACGGCAAAATCTGTAATGGCATCAATACTAGCGTCACTACCGACAAGGGGGAAGAATTAACAAGACTCCGAAATTTACCTATGCTGAAGAAATAAATATGTTTAGCTCTATGTTTTGAGTGTCTATTCTTTCCTGAAACAAAGAAGAGGCAGACGATATTCTATTTGGGCTTTATTTATTTAGTTATTTAGCTGCTTTTTAGGTAGCTTTCATTCTAAAAAGCTACCTATTGCAGCCGTTCGGAGGAAAGCGATTTCAAAAAATTTTGGTATATTTTCATCGATCATGACCCCCAGACCCCGAAACCACCCTCCGTTCAAAATTGATATATATATATATATATATATATATATATATATCCATATATATATATATCTGACCTATGTCACACTGTAACTCTCGCATTTATGAACCGATTTGGATGTAATTCGGTGTGTACATAGTACATACCAATGTCTCGACCGAGTTCGTTGGCCAGCTTCATCCGCCATTTTGTTTCAAAATGGCGGCCATTTAAATTTTTTAAAAAAATTAAAAATTTGAAATGTTGTACCAAAAAACAGAAAATAGAAAAATATTTTTGTCTTATGTATTTGACCTTTATACAAAGACTCCGAAGCAGTTTTTGTTTCGTCTATATCTTAAAAAATGGCTGAGTTATAGCATTTTGAATTTCTAGCGTGGCTGACATTTTGAAACGTCGTGAATTTTGTCACGCGATAAAAGGCGTATTTATGAACCGATTTGGATGTAACTTCGTTTATACATAGTACATACCAATGTCTCGACCGAGTTCGTTGGCCAGCTTCATCCGCCAACTTGTTTAAAAATGGCGGCCATTTAAAATTTTAAGAAAAACTTAAATTTGAAATGTGGTACCAAAAAATTGAAAATTGAAAAAATATTTTTTTCTTATGTGTTTGACCTTGATAAAAAGATTCGGGAGCAGTTTTTGTTTCGTCTATATCTTAAAAAATGGCTGAGTTATAGCATTTTGAATTTCTAGCGTGGCTGACATTTTAAATCGTCCTGATTTTCGTCACGTGATAACGGGCGTATTTATGAACCGATTTTGATGTACCTTAGTGTGTACATAGTACATACAAATATCTCCACCGAGTTCGTTGTCCAGTTTCATCCGCCATTTTGTTTCAAAATGGCGGCCATTTAAAAAATTTTAAAAAATTTTAAATTTAAAATGACATACCAAAAAATTAGAAAATGAAAAAGATTTTTTTCGTATGTGTTTGACCTTAATACAAAGATTCCGGAATAGGTTTTGTTTCGTCTATATCTAAAAAAATGGCTGAGTTATAGCATTTTGAATTTCTATTGTGGCTGACATTTTAAAACGACCTGATATTTGTCACGCGATAACAGGCGTATTTATGAACAGATTTGGATGTAACTTGGTCTGTACATAGTACTTACCAATGTCTCAACCGAATTCGTTGGCCAAGATTCATTCGCCAATCTTGTTTCAAAATGTTTGCCATTTAAAAAAAAATTAATTTAAAATTTAAAATGAGGTATTAAAAAATTGGAAAATGAAAAAGATTTTTTTTATGTGTTTGGCCTTGAAACAAAGATTCTGGAGCAGTTTTTGTTTCTGAAAATTTGTTCTTTTGTTTATATCTTAAAAAATGGTTGAATTATAGCACTTTGAATTTCTAGCATAGCTAACACTTTGAAACGATCTTGTATTTGTCACGCGATAACACACGTATTCGCCTATTTCTATGGAAGAAGGCATGTGGATAGTATACATCAATATCTCGACCAAGTTCGCTGGCCAGCTTCATCAGCCATCTTGCTTCAAAATGGCGGCCATTAAATTAAAAAAATATTATATTTAAAGTGAGAAGCAAAAAAATTAGAAATTGAAAAAGGTTTCTTTCTTAAGTATTTGACCTTGATATAAGGATTCAGGAGCATGTTTTGTTTGTCTTTATCTTAAAAAATGGCTCAGATATAGCAGTTTCAATTTCTAATGTGGGTGACATTTTGATAAATCTGATTTTTTGCCTGCGAGAGCACTCGTATATATCAACCGATTCCGATGTGAGTGAGCATGTGCACAGCAATTACTAAGGTCTCGAGCAAGTTCACTGGTTAGCCTCATCCACCATGTTGTCTTAAAATGGCAGGCACTTTAAGAAATCGCCGAATTTAGCAGCCAAATATAAGTTACTTTAAATAAAAGCAGCTTGGATAAAGCTGACTAATTTCGCGAAATTCTCATTCATAATGATTTAGTATTGATAAAAATTAGTATTGAATCTCCTATATTCGGCTTCCACTAAATTGAGCTTCGTGTGTTTGAATAATATAAGTTGGCTTTTTTAAAATAAGGAATATGAAAGCTACCTCTTCCTCCCGGCACTGGCCGGAAGGACTTTTTTTATGGTACTTGTATTGTTCAACTTTAACTTACAAAGTGATAATTAGAGTAATAATATAAAAGAAAAGCCTCACGAAATTCTGTTAAGAACGTAAATATGTAAGTTTATGAGATTAAATTGTAAAAAAAATAATTCAGGTATTGTGATAATTTATTCGTATCGAATAAAATTTTATTGAGTGTCATGTCAGTACCTCTATTTATTTTTAACTTTTTGATTTACAGTAGAGGACCCATTATCCGGAATTCCAAAATCCGGAAGGACCCGAAATCCGGAAAAAATTATTTGAAAATTTTCTAAATTTGTAAATTTTTACTAAAATTTTGAAATTTCTGAAATTTTTTGAAAATTTTACGGATTCCTATTTTTTTTTCAATCCATTATGTTTCGATTTGTAACCACTAAAATATGTTACTTCAGCCGTGGGGGAACACGGACCCCCCCCCCTCTGACATTAGGGAAAAAATCATTTTTCTCTCCAATTTTAGTATAAAATTAATTTATATTAAGATTCGTTAAAAAAGAAAATCGTCAGATATATTACCAGGGGCAATTGATTCTGTTTTGAATTTTCCGGAAATTTAAAAAAATTGGTCTTCAGTCCGAAAATTTGGACATAAAAAATATCGCGAATTTCGACAAATGGTCGCCGAAAAAAATCAATTACGTCAACCGTCCGCGGAAAAAATCACCAATTTCGCCAAAGGACTTAGAGGTCTGCACGGGCCGGAATTTCCAGGCCCGGGCCCGGCCCGGTCCGAACGAACGCTATTTTGGCCCGGCCCGGCCCGGTGTAAAAATTGAAAGTTCGGTCCGAGCCCGGCCCGGCCCGTTTGCATATTTACAGTTCTCGGCCCGGCCCGTACAAAAATAACTGAAAACAGGCCCGGCCCGACACAATTTCTACAAAAAAAATCTGTTTTTTCTCAACATACAATTAAGATTCTTTTAATGAATACTACATACATATTTATGGGAACATTTTCAAGTATATTTTAGATTACTATGATGTTCGCAAAACAGAAAACACACAATAGTAAACATTAACGATTACATACAGTGTTTTAGTCATCGTGTCTACAGACATTTCAAAATTCAAATAACGATTCATTAAAAGATTAATGTAGTTCAGAATAAAAGATTAAAAACATGATAACTTTTGAAGCTGTATAATAAAAAGTAGATTTGTGAAAATATTTTTCTCATTTTAAAGCTTTTCTCAAATCCAAATGAGCTGTATTTCGACACATTTATGAATTCATTTCTTTTCGGAAACGCGTAAGATTGGCAGGTATTCTTATTCAGAAGCTATGTAAATGTCGTTTTTTTTTTCATAGTTAAAAGCGATACATCTTTCTGAAAATACTGCCAAAGTTAGCGTTTGAATTGAATTTCCGGAAGCAATAGCACAGGAAAGGAGAAGAACGTACAGTCACGTGACAAGAATCTCTGTTATCTCTGTAAGTAATTTATCAAATATGGAAAAAGCTATTCGTTTCCAAATACCTTCAATAGTCAGGCCTGTCAATTTTATGCCTTTATAGAAAAAATGAGTCAGAAAGTTTCGCATTGTTGAGCAGTGAATATGAGAACCACCTTAAGGTATATTTCCAAAGACACTGTCAAGAGAAGTTCATTATCACTACTAATATTACAAAACATAATGACTGTCCTACACATCCTGAGATCGATTAAGACCAGTTCCGTTCCGGCACGAGTCTGCTGAAAAAAATTAAACTCGGAATCTGAATTCTTGTGACTGTACGACAAGCATGTCAAACTCGTCTACCGCCGCGGGCCAAATTAAGCATCGCACACAAAGACGCGGGCCACATCAAACAAAGTAGATGTTGTTATTAAAATTGCACACAGCAATATTTGTACGTACAAAACATAGCCATATTAAAAAAAAATATTCAAGTAAAGTTCCAAAGTTATTATTATAATTCATAGTTTATTTTATCTTACTTTTCGAAAAAATAGTTTAATCGGATTTTCTAAATTGTATTACCTTAAAAAAAATATTTTACACGAGCTATGTTAATCTAGCAAAGGTATAACTTTTAATCTTCCGGATTTTTTTCAAGTAAAAACTTAAACAAACATATTTTGAAAAAAAAAAAATTTAATAAATTGTGTCTTGTATTTATGCGCTACGTATTTCATTTCATTTATGAAACACATTTTCTCGTTCAAATTATGTTGCTTTTATCAGAAAAAATTTTGCTACCGAACATAGTTAATATATGCCTAATTGCTCAATTTGCCTCATTGCCAACTTTTTCACTCAGTTGGAAAATTGCAACTCGTAGCTGAATTAAACAAAGGTAAAATGCCAAAGGATTGGCGGGCCACAAAGAAGTTGTCGGCGGGCCAGTTGTGGCCCGCGGGCCGCGTGTTTGACATGCCTGCTGTACGATGACGATCTCTTCGACGGACATGTTACATTTCTGTATTGATGTTGTTAAACTCGCATCGGCTCGTGACGCACGTTTATACGTCTCATGAAAATCATATTCATTGAAAATGGCTCGTATTTTATTTGCTTCGCTGGAATTCTTATATCGGGCCGACAGGCCCGATTAATTTTTTTATCGGCCCGGCCCGTTTATTTTGCCTGTCGGCCCGGCCCGGCCCGTTGAAAAAATTGTCCTAATTCTGCCGGCCCGGCCCGGCCCGTTTGAAAATTTGCCTTCATTCCGCCGGCCCGGGCCGGGTACGGGCCTCGGGCCAAGCCCGGGCCCGTGCAGACCTCTAAAAGGACTGCGGAAATAACACGAATTTTGTCAAAGGATCGCGAAAAAAAACGGACATTCCGTCAAAGGATCGCGAAAAAACGCAAATTTCGTCACAGGATTGCGTCTAAATGCAAATTTCATCAAAGAGTCGCGGAAAAAACGCGAATTTCGTCAAAGGATCGCAGAATAAACGTGAATTTTGTCAACGAATCGCAGAAAAACGCTAATTTTGTCAAAGAATCGTGAAAAAAACGCTAATTAGGTCAAAGAATCGTGAAAAAAAATCTGCTAATTTCGTCAAAGAATCACAGAAAAAACGAGAATTTCATAAAAAAATGCGAAATTCTTTCAAAGAATCGTGGAAAAAAATAAGAATTTCGCCAAATGGTCGCGAAAAAATGCTAATTTCGTCAAATGATCGTAGAAAAAATACGCAAATTTTGTCAAAGAATCGCGGAAAGAAACGAGAATTTCGTCATATGGTCGCGAAAAAACGCTAATTTCGTCAAATGATCGTAGAAAAAATATGCAAATTTTTCAAAGAATCGCGGAAAAACGAGAATTTCGTCAAATGACTGGGAAAAAACGCTAATTTCGTCAAATGATCGTAGAAAAAATGCACAAATTTTGTCAAAGAATCGTAGAAAAACTCAAATTTTGTCAAAGAATCGCAAAAAAAAACGAGATTTCCGTCATATGGTCGCAAAAAAACGCTAATTTCGTCAAATGATCGTAGAAAAAATATGAAAATTTTGTCAAAGAATCGCGGAAAAAAACGAGAATTTCGTCAAATGATCGTAGAAAGAATGCACAACTTTTGTCAAAGAATCGCTGAAAAAAAGCAAATTTCGTCAAATGATCGCGGAAAAAACGTGAAATTCGGGAGGACCCGAAATCCGGAAAATTCCAAAATCCGGAAAGCCTTCGGTCCCGAGGATTCCGGATAATAGGTCCTGTACTATATTATTCTAAAAATTTATCGAAAGAAATTTTTCCCCATCTGTAATTTTATTAGTATTTCTTATATGTTAATATTACAAATATTATTGAATTGATTGTACGTTATTTACCTTAAAAACAATATTTTTATTTTATCTGTAAGAAAGCGAAAATACGTAAATTTTAAAAGATTATCGTAACAATTGTTTAATACGTTAAACTTCATAAATTAATAAAACATCGGCTATAAAAATTTTCCAACCAAATGGGAATATTTATGAAAATTTCTGGGACTTTTAGAGTACAATATTTCGTATATTTTTATATTACACCATTGTTTTTGATATATAGCATTCAAGACGAAATTTTTACCTTGTTTTTCATTGCATTTAAATCGTTCACTCATCATTAAAAATATATATATATATATATCCGTGCATAAACATAGAATAGATATTAGATATGTAAAATAGAATATCTATTCTATGTTCATATATCGGTGTAAGATTCTACTGAAAGCGTAAACATTCAACATTAAAAAAAAGAAAGATAATAATAAGGTAGATACTCAATAATAAGCATACTACAAGGATGGGGAGTTTCTTCCCCATTGTCACTAAAGGCGGTACGATCGCAATCGCATTACCATTACGCTCTATGGGAATGTCCGATCTTGTATGTTAATCTATGAAAATATCTAACATTACAAGTGATAATTCATCCATATTCATTGTACACCCGCTACTGTAGCAACGGAAGAAATTCAAATTAAATCTGTTTGTTAATTGTTTTGGTTAAAGAATTAAAACGATTATATGAGTTTGAAAAAGAAAAGCAGCAATTTTATATGAAAATGGTGAGTTTCATATAAAATTGCTGCCAACAGGTTTTACGTTAAACGTGCCTTCGAAGTCTGTAGGGATAAATATCTAGAAAACGAGATTAGTATAATAAAACAGATTGCTTTTGAGAATGGTTTTCCTCCTCAATACATTAATAGATTAGTTAATCAAGCAAAACAACCAAGGCAGAAGAATGAATTAAGTTTGGGCAACTCTACTTATTGCACATTTGATTATATCCTACAGCTTTATGAGAGATTGAGGTATGAATTTCTAAAATATAATATTAATTTAATAGCTAAACCTACAACAAAATTAAAAGAATTTATTCACAGTAAAATTGATCCGATTCCCGATTATGAAAAAGCAGGAGTTTACATCATCCCATTCAGCACAGAACAGCATAAGAGTTTATTTTATATTGGTATGACATCTCAAAAATTTAAGGAAAGATTAAAAGAGCACATTTCTGATATCAAGTTTAACAAACCAAATGCAGCTTTATCCAGATTACATCAAACAGAAAATATTAAGATAAACTTCGAAAAAGCTAAAATGATCATTTCAACGTCTAACCATTACTCGTCAATAATCCGTGAATCCATTGAAATTTTACTTAGAAGTGATAATGTTTGTAACGATGTCCTTTCCTATAATATTCCCGCAATTTGGTACAATATTCTAAGTATTTCAAGACCTCCTGATAATATGAACTGATATTTTCACTCCTCTGCAGAGAAATGGACTGAACTCCGCTTGCGCATGCGTACTATTTTTGTTTTCGTTTTTAAAATGTATTTCTATTCAGTCTATCATCTTTTTTTCCCTTTGAAAATGAACGCGTGTGTGTTCGAAAGATCTCAGGGTTGCATAAAATAATATTCTTATATGTTTGTGTCACCTTTTAAGTAGTTATAAGTATATTATAAAGTTTATTTTTTAATATAAGAAACACCACACTGATAAGAGATTTGGTAAATACCCCAGTTATCTAGGCGATCAACGGGGTGTTTGAGATTTGAAAAAGTGATTTTATTAACAGGAGAAAAAATAACATTAAAATCAAACCTTCTTAAGATTTTAGGAACTTGCTGACTGATTTTAGGAAAAAATTGCAACACAACTGAAGTATTGGAGTTGTAATTAGAATGCTTTTCAGAATGGACGGTTTCAAACTTTGGTTTTCTTCTTTTTAATATTGTTGCACAAAGGCTTTATTTGCTATTTTATAAATAATCTAATAGTTTTAAAGTTTCCATTCCTTTTTTTAATATTCATGTGTGAAAACATTTTCCAAATTGTTTACGATATCACCTTTCACCTTATTAAATAGTGAAGTTTTGGTTACAATATTCTATGATTCTTTATCATATTTGACCTTATTAAACAGTAAGTTTTGTTTCAGTACTCTGCGTGTGTTGAAAAGAGTTGGTTTTTCTTCGTTGTTTAAAGTTTAAAGCACTTATAAATGTATCTCCGTTTTCATGGGAACTTCAAGAAAATACGTTTGGATTTTAAAGGAAATAAAAATACTTGTACATACTTGAAATCTCCAGTTTATCTCACAGAAACGATACTTGAAATAGATTAAGATAAGGCATATTTTATCGACTTTCTGACTCTCCAGTATCACCTAATGTCTTTCTATGTGCGTAATTGTATTTTTCTATATATGAAGAAATTTTGCATGATAAAATAATTTATTTTAAATATTAAACGATTGCATGAGTATCATAAAAATACACTCTAAATAAAAAGGAGTGAATAGTCACTTTATCGCAGAGTCAAAATATGCCCAACCTCTTTAGAGTGACTATTCACTTTGATTAAAAATGAAATTTTTGATTCTCTGAAAGAGTGAATAGTCACTCCTGAGAAATGAATGTTCACTCTAAACAGCGGTGGATGATCCAGTAACAGTTTTTCGTTATTCAAAATGTTATTCCAAGCCAATGGATAATTGGGAGTTTGGTTAAAAATTGTTTTATGAGAAATAGGCTGTTCGGATAACTAGAAGTTCTGTTAAAAAATTTTTTTGGGGAGAAATAGGCTGTTCGGATAATTGAAAGTTCGGTTAATTGGAGTTCCGATAATCGGAGCTCTACTGTATATGTGAGTTGTAGTTAGAGATTCTCACGGCAAACTTAGCAACAAGGCGCGCTTAGCGATTTCCCAAGAGAAAGCTCTGACATAGAGACCCAATCCAAAAGGATATGCTGATCCATAGTTTTTGAGCAAATCTGGCCGTGTTAAAATTCGCATCAGAGTTCGATTTGAGGGTGGCTTGCACAGACGCTCGAGCCCATGCTCTTATATTCCCGATGTTGAAATAGCTGATAGATTTCAGTAAAAGCCCCTTTTGCTCCTTTAACTTGTAAAAATTGTAATTGTAGTTATATTGAAGGGTAACATTAACTTAGACATAATAAACTCTTATTATTCACATTCTAATGAATTTTCCAATTATTACATATGTACAGGGTGTATCTGAAATAGTGGGCAAAACTTTACGGGGTGATAGGACTATATACGCTATATAAGCTATACCAGCAAATTTCGTCAAAGAATGTATGGTCGGCACGCATGCTCTTTCGAAGGAGTGATTATTCACTCTTGCTAAAGGAGTGCGTTTTTTCACTCCTGGTAGGAGTGAATAGTCACTCTTTCATAGGAGTGAATGTTCATGTTTTTTTGAGTCAATTCTTTTTTTATTTGCTTTTATGGGCATTTTAAAAGAATCACATCTTTTACAGCATGCAATGAAAATAAATACAAGCTTGGTAAAGATTGGAAGAAAATACTTTATTAGCAATATTTATTTAATTCATTGTTTGTAATACTAATTGAACTTTTAAGGAAAAATTCAGTTAAAGTCACATATGGATTAAATTAGATTACTGATAGGAAAAAAACTAAAATATTTTATTACAATCTTATCCCTTGTGTTTGCTTTCACTGTATGCCCTATAAATATATGATAATTTTAAAATGCCCGTAAGGGCAAGTAATTAACCGAAATCTTAATCAGTTAATGTTATTTTTTTCTTTTCAGATAGCCATTTAGTATTTTAATAATTCCCGTGATGTGCGTTAATTATCTTCCTTTCTTTTTAACACTTTCCAACAAAGTTGAAAAGTGTTTATGACTTCGGTTTGTCTGTCCGTCTGTCCACGCTCTAACTCCCGTAAATATACTTGGATCGTTCTGAAATTTTTGGATGTTAGTAACCTCTACCATAGCACGAACCCTATTTCAAATGAAGTTTATAGCACGTTTAGTTCATTTACAGGGACAGTCAAAATGTTTTCGTTACATTACGGCCTATGGGGAAAAATCGTTTAAAATGATTTTTAATAACGTTACATGCTTTCAAACATAATAAAATTGATATGCATTTATCAAGTGCACTAAAATATGCATTCTGTAGAATATGCGGCGCAAGGAATAGTCATTATTCATTTACAGGGCCACACAAAAGGATTCCGTTACATAATGATATAGGGGTGGAGGGGATTTTTTCCGGCATATTTCAATTATGTTAAATTATTTCATATATAATGAAATTGATATACGTCGCTGAGGTTTGCTATAAGTTATTTCATGTATAATACGAAGTGCATAGTATTATTTACAGGGACACACAAAAGATTTCAGATACTATATTGTATCCGATGTACTGCACATTAGCGATGATTGCTGGAAATGCATTTTTAATTATGGTATGTGGTTTTATGTTTCGCTATATGTATGTATTGTATATGGTGTGTAAAAATGTTCTAATTGCTATACAGGGCTACACAAAAGAATTCGTAATGGTTACTGGGTATGATCGCAAATTGTTTAAAGGTGGTTTTTAAATGAGTTATGCATTTTTACGCTTAACTTCATTTAGTTTACTAAGAAATGTTTGTAGAATATACATAAAGTGATATACAGGGTCACGCAAAGAATTGGATACATGGCCGTCTATAAATGATAATTTCTGGAAATGTGATTCCTGTAGTTTTAAGAGAGTTTTACTTTGAATTAAACTTTAGATAAATAGTGGCGTATAATAAAGGTACTAGGTTAACTACAGGGTTGTACAAAAGTATACAAATATGTTTCCATCTATTAGTATAAATTGCTGAAAGAGAAACTTTAACCTGTTATATGTTTTCTTGCTAAACTAAATTTCTCCATTATATAGTATGTATATCAACCTACAGATCAAATACAGGGATATTCAAAATAATTGGAATACATATTTGCTATGGAAGGGAACTGCTGAAATCAGTTTTTCAAATGTTTTATGCGTTTTCTAAAATGTTTAGTTTGTTCTCTTATATATACTTTATTTCCCTAAATAACGAAGTTTTGTTAAAGCATTCAAGAAGTGTTGGAAAGTGTTTCATAATCTATGCTTAACGCATGATTTTTCTTACTTGTTCGTGTGTAACTCAAATTTGAAATATTAATTCTCAGAATTCTTTGTAATGAATTTAAATCTAATCAACCTTATTATTTACTGCATTTTAGTTATTTTTAAAGTTTTATTAGTAACTCTATAATAGGTGGATGTTACATGATTAACAACGTGTGATTTCCTTTTAATTTTTCTTTTAAATATAAAATCTTATCTTTTTAGCGTTATTTTGCAGAACCCTATTGTTCTAAAATATTTTTTTTCTACTAAAAACACGATGCTTATCAACTCACATCTTTTTTAATAAGTTCTAAGCTTGATCTAAATATTAAGAATATGTAAGATTTCTTTTATGTGTTGTGAACTGTCATCGTTTTATGAAATATGAACATGGAGTGTAGATTTTTATGTTCTGTGAAATATGTTTATACTTTTCTTTTAAACGTATTCCTTAACTTAATCATGAAAATTATATGATGAACCATATTTAATTTAAAATTTTTATTCCCACATATATTGTATTTTGGGAATATGAGCAAAATAGATTTCGTATGTTTTATAGGAAAAAATTGATCTAGGAAATAGAAAAAAGAAAGAAATTTAAAAAGAAAAGAAATGACTCCATAGTTACTGTTCTTATTGTTTGAAAAACATTTTTAATGTAAAAAGTAGTTATTTATCTCTTTAAAATATATTCAATCTTATATTATATATGTGATACTATGAACATTAAAAAATATATACTAAGCAGTTTTATCTATAAACTTCATATCAGGCATAAAAAACACCTTATTTCAATGCTTAAATACCATGTTTTATTTTTTAATGCAATAATTACGTGTATCATAGATATTTAACTTATAATCTTACATAACATACACATTCTACCAGGAACAAAAGGTTAAAATTAAATAAGACTCACCTTTACAATAATATCCATAGGTTTTAATCCTAAAAATGACGGACGCTTTTCTCTTATCTTAAAAAAAGCATCGTAGATTTTTGCTGTTCAGATTAGCTGATGAGGAATACGAATACATACAATTAGAGGTCGACAGAAAATTCGGTTTCATTTTCGTCACAAAATCTGAGTTGTGCCGAAATTTTCAATATTACCCTTTGATTTGAGCTGTATTACCTCAAATGAGACGCTCTTTATTCAATACGCTTTACTTCACTATGTATAATTATCAGTCATGACAGGCTGGAGACGGAAGTAAAAATAATAATGCAAGCAATGCATATATGAGTCAACTTTGAAGGTACTTTTTCGCGTGCTCTGCAGCTGACAGTAATAGAAGTTTGAAACCGCAAAACTCTTTCGAATGCTCTTTGAGAATGTTCTTCTGTATCCTTTATGAATTAATTACATTTAATTTTATATGAAGATAAAAAGTTCCCTAAATAATCGCTTTAATAATATTGGTATATTTTAATTCTTAAATGGCGGACGTCTTTCTCTTATCTTAAAAAAGCGTCGTAGACAAAACTGCTCTGATTGGCTGATTATTAATCCCCATAAAATACTCACTCCTGCTTAGAGTGAATAGTAATTCTATCAGAGGAGTGACTATTCACTCTTGAAAAGGAGTGCGTTTTAGTACGTAATTTCCAAGGTTGCATCATGAAGTGGAGTTTTCGAAAATTAAGAAGTGACATATTTTGGTGGTTTTTCATTATTTTACTCCATATATTTGTTCAAAGTTGAACGGAATTTTTTAAAAAGTGTATAATGCCAGGCTTTCACTCTCGTCAGCTGAGTGAGATATTTCACTCTCGACAATGGAGTGGACTAGGGAGACTAGGGAGTGGGAAAATCCTCTCTTTAAGGAGTGTATAAAATTCACTCCAAAAAGTGTGAAAATGCCTGTCATTCTTTAAAAGAGTGAACTTTTCACTCCTCCCAATTTTAGAGTGTAGGGTATAAAATCAGTGCTATAGTCGTAAAATAACCAGAAGATATACGCTGTAGAGAATGCGCTATAGCTGAACTCGAGAAACACAAAGTATACCGAATCTCTGTATTCTAAGAAAAAAAGAAACTAACGCTGTCACCACTGCCGTAAATTAATTTTTTGTGATCGAAGGTCTTTTTGCACTAATATTAAGAAAACTACTGAATGAAAGAAAAAAAAATGAAAATTGGTAGTATTATAGAAAAATGTTTGATAAACACGCTCAAGTAGACCGTTTTAAATTGAAGAATTATTTTAAGAGATATTTCATGTTAAAGTTGGTCAAAATCATTCCATTAAAAAAGTTTTTTATAGGAATAAAAACTATGCACAGGATTTTATCCATTTTTTCCCCCAAAGATATACATTAGAAACTCGCGGTGTGCGGACTCCATTTATTTATTTAATTTGACTAATTTTTGAGGGTTTTTGCAATTTTTTATTTACATATTTTTTTTATATTTTAGAAAAGATTATTATTTAAAATTTTTGCCAATTCTAAAAACAAACTAAAGACGTATAAAAGCAAATGTATAATATTCCCTTTCAATTAAAAATTTATTTACACGTTACTTAAAATAAGAAAAAATCTATAAAATTAGAATTAAATGATTACGTGTTAAAAGCTGGAAAATAATTGAAAAGTACGCCGTAAAAATTGTATTACACGTAAATATTAAAAGAGAAAGAAAAAATTAAAATAATAAATTCTTTAATGTTCGTTAAAAGCAGTAAATGGAAGAAATTACGATATATTTAAAATGGCCAAATAGTAATATAGAACTCCCTCTTAACTGGCCTAAACGGGACCGAGGGTTTGCAGGTTAAGAGAAAAACCAGTTAAACTGGAGAAATAAAAAAAAAATTAAGTAACTGCATATTTAATTAATTAAATGCGTAGAATGCATTTAGTTTTTTAATTTGTGTAGTTTTAAAAAAGTACATATTTTCTATATTTAGTGAAATGAATACTAGTTGTAATTAACTGAATTGAAATAAAAATTATCACTAATAACAAATAATGAACAATATTTAAAACATATTAAATTGTTGAAAATCTTTTCACATATCTTTATAAGAAGTTGAAATTATTCTACATCATGTAAATTTGAGTTAATTAACCATAAAGAAATGATAACCGAAATTTTTTTTCTGAATCTTGCCTGATGGTGGGGGAAAATGTCGGCCGGTTAAGAGGAAGGTTGCTGTATTGTCAAACAGTTTAAATTAATTTAAATTAAAAAATATAATTACTCGAGACATTTATTTCATATTTCGAGATGATATTTTTAACTATTGTTGCCAATTCTAAGATAGGGAAAATGATATTATTTCCTGTCTAACAACAAAGGTATTTTCATGCGAAAGTTTGACGAAAATTACGTCAGATTTAAAACAATACATTTAAAATGTTTTATTTAAAACAATTTTCTTAAAGCGTTGTTAAAAAATACCGCGGGCAAATGCTGTGTGCTTAGTTCTTTTTATATTAGCTTATTTTCAAATGTTTAACTTATCTTACTTAATCAAACACGAAATCAGTCATTAGATGTCTTAACAGCGGTTGATTTGGCCTTAAAATTACCCAATCAAAGGGAAATGAATGGAAACTCGTTTACAGGGAGATTGCCACTTTTTGAATTATAATTCAATCTTCCGCAATCCTTATAAAACCGGTCAAATCAGCGTGATTTTAGAGTCTTGGGTGTCTGAACCAGGGTTGGCAGAAAAAATAGCTTAATTTGGAATTTTAACCGTTGGTAAGAAAAAAAGTGAAAGAGGCAGATGACAGATTCATCTTATCTGACATGGATGCAAAATTACTCCTGTTCTCCAAATCAGCCCATCCAAACAAAAAAGAAAAAGAACATAAGTAAAAAAAATCATTGTAAAAATACAATGCAACCCGCTAGAAAATAAATAGAGTGAGTATGCCTGAATATTAGATATGCCAGTGAATATAAATTAAACAATTTTAGTTTTTAAGGAAACATTCAAATCTTCACTAATTCACACCGGCCGTTGTTGTAAAGCTTATGAGTTTCAATAAATCAGAAAAAAATTAAAGCTCAAAATCATAAGTTTTCTAAATTCATAATGAAAAATCTATCTCAAACTTTTTAGAACAGTGCATGAAATTTCTTAACAATAAAAATTTCACATTGAAAAGTGACTGGTTTTGTTTACCTTCAAAATTTCCAAAATTCCCGAAAATTCCGGGTTTATTCCCCCAAATTCCGACTTTATTACCTGAAATTACCTGGTTTATTATTCCCTTCCGTCTAAATCTGCGGATTTTTTGCAACTCTAACTGTAACGAGTCTCTTCGATAAGACCACGGCCACGTTACTAGACATAGACATTATTACTTTCTTTTATCTTTACTAGAAGAAAGTATTGGATTCGTGAAAATTTTCGAATTCCAGTTTTCGACGGATTTACACGTTTTGGGGGTCAGAGATCCCGAAAAACATGTTTTTACAAAATGTCTGTGAGTCTGTCCGTATGTGACACAAATTTTGTGGGCGCTCTATCTCAAAAACTAACGAACGTAATTTAATAAAACTTTAGATTTAGTTAGTCACTGATATACATGGGTGCTGATTACTTTTTGGTGTAAATCGCTCAACAGGTGGCACTGCTATGCTGCGTTTTTCACGATTTCCGCAATAGGTATATTTCAAGTACTAATGCATGGATTTTCCTAAAACTTCAGATTCAGTCTGTCCTTGATATAATTTGGTCCTGATTACTTTTTGTTGTCAATCGCACAACAGGTGGCGCTGCTGTGCTGCATTATTCATGATTATAGCAATAGCTCTATCTCGAAAACTAATGCATAAATTTTCGTCAAAATTCAGATTCAGTTTGTTCATCATATAAACTGGCCCTGATTAGATTTTGGCATAAATCGTCTAACAGGTGGCGCTTCAATGCAGAATTTTTTACTATTTTCGGAATAGCTCTATTACGAAAACTAATGCGCGGATTTTCATCAAACTTCAGATTCAGTTAGAAGTTCACATAAGTTGCCGCTGATTAGATTTTGGTGTAAATCATCTTACCGGTGGTGCTGATATGCTGCATTTTTCAGGAAGTTAACATGTATGAGATAGAAGACAGTTTTGGGATTGCCCTATCCGACTAGTTTTTTATTACTATAGCTGTCAACTGTCGAAAGTTAAAGGGAAAGAAAGCACTTTAGTGGATACACAGCATATATAGTGAATTTATGTCAAATTTATTTATAGTCAAATAAAAATATACCATATGACGATAAGAAAGAAAATGTATAAAAAAAAAACATTATAGCGTAACCATAGCTGCCAACTCTTACGCTTTTTTGTACCAGGAAAATTTAATAGAAAATTTTGCCTTATTTAATCGGCAGATTATGGCGATTAAAATTTACTATTAAATTTTTGTGGTACAAAAAAGAGTAAGAGATGGCAAGTATGCGTAACTGTTTTCAATTTTATTTTTAAGTATTAAGACTTTGTGTAAAATAATATCAGATCAAAATCAGTCATCGTCTGATTAAAAAAAAGTAGTTACATATTGAGAAACATGACAAGTCACTGTGCCATTTGACAATCGGTGTCTCATTAACCTGTACTTTCCCTGCGCTAATGCTTTCTGCATTTATTTTCTAATTTTTGATTGAAATTAAAAAAAGTCACTGAATTAAGTATAACCAGTCATATTTTCATGAAATAAATTAGGATAATTATTAACATATTATTTTTTGAGATGCTTCAAACGCATCCCTTTTGTATTCGAAATTCTTTTTTCTATTTGAATTTGTGTATCGTTGGAGGTCCAAGTTTTTATAATGCATGAGTTTTTATTTTATATAATAAATTAGAATGACATCTAATATATACATCTTCTTGCATTTTTTTTAATTTTTCTATTTTTGTTATTTCAATAATTGCATATTTCGAGCCCTCTTCAGAATACTTTAAAAGTACTTTCGATTACTGCTCTATAACTACTTTCAAATTTTATATGTTCTTAAAAAAAAAAAGAAAAAAAAAACATTCTTATAACTTATATTAACTTGTTTACTTTTATCCATAGCAGTTTATTTGTAAAAATTGAATTTGATCTGAGTCAGACTTTATTTTTATATTATAGAAGACACTGAATATCATATATGTCTTTGCGTCTAAAATAAGCTATATTTGGAGTTACAAATACTTAAGTTTATGTGAAAAAAGCAAAATACTGCAAAATGAATGTAAGCAGTAACTGACCAAGAAAACTTAAATAACCACACTGTTTAACTGTTAGATAAATTCCTTCTTCCTGTCTGAAAGTAACTGAATATTGCAACTTAAGTATCTTTAATATATTTATCATCCTTAACATTTCTTTATTCGTATAAAGTTATTTCTTTACAATACCTTCATACGTTTCTAAAATAAGGTATCTTTATGCTCATTTTGGTTCTCCAGCATAACTTTGAAAGGTAAACAAAAAAATTAGTATTTTTCTATTCTGGTAAATTGTTAGTGCAATTGACATGTTAGTGATCCAGTAATTATAATTTCTTTGCAATACCTTCATGCGTGATGAACTATACTATGAAAGAAAATCTTAGTTCTATTTGGATTAAGATGCCTTTTATTCTTGACTGAATAAGTAGATTAAGATCCTGGTTCTTTATACAAAAAATCTGGTGCGACCGCACTTGATTTGCTGAACCCTGGTGTATGTGTCTCGATATATATATATATATATATATAGGGGTTGAACAAAAATATGGAAGCACCTCGTTAAATGCATACTTGAACGTAAATGTTGATTCTACTCAATCCTGTAGGTGGCGCTGTTGTATTTTCCCACTAGCGCCACCTCTACAATGCCTTCAATGCGTTGCAAGTGTCAGTCGTTGTCAGAACAGTGTTCTGTGTAGTTGTGAGCGCTTAAATTCACGATTTTTTTCTGCGATCTATTGACAAAAATTGCAATTGCAATTTTTTCCAGTTATAATTTGACGAAATTCGCGGGCCACATACTAACCCATCGCGGGCCACAGGTTGTGCATCCTAGTCTAGACCATTGGTTTTTTGCTTTTTCTTTCCTTACTACCTTTCTTTCAATGATATATGGTGGACGGTTGGTGAATCCTCATCCTAATATAAATAGTTATTTTCATTTTATATTTCATTTTCATTTTCTATTGTAAAGTCTTACAAATTCTAAGAATACTTTGTGATAAAAAGTTTAATAGATTCAAAGTTACCCGCTGAGAAAAAGTAGGTAAAAGTTTAAAATGTCGGGAAAAAATTACGGACGCCCCCTTTTACCATCAAGAGGGAGGTCTCTATACAAATATGAGCATGAGGAAGTGCAGAAATACGAAGTCAGCATCTTCCAACTTTACGATTTAATGGAGAGGTTCTACCTCAGAAAGGCAAGTGGAAGTGACGACGAAGCAAAGAACTACCAAAGTGCCCTGGAGCAAAAAATAAAATCATTGTCATGTCAACAAGACAAGCTAATAATAGATGAAAAAGATGAAGATCAATTAGAACAAGACGACCAATCAACGGAAGAGGACCCGCTGCTCCTGTGCCTTTCTCAAATTGCTGACCATTACAAGAAACGTCAGACGGATAAAAAAGAAGCTTTTCAGAAACTAAAGAACGAATTTCAAGAAGAACTTAGAAACAGATTCATAACACATGAATATGAACAATTAAGCAGAGAAATAGAAAAGGCAAAACTGGCTCAACCAACTGATCTTGATATAAAGAGGAATACATCTAACTCATTGATAGAAAAGGAAGATATAATAATTGAATCTACTCCAAACATTATCCATACTTTAAGAACAGGAAGCTATTCCGCAAAAAAGAAAATAAGTCAACTGGAAGAAAAATATAAAAAATTGGAAAAAAAATTAAAAACCAAAAATCGTAAATTAGAAGAGTTAGAGCAGCAGCTGAATGAAAAAAGGGAAGGACTAGAAACCAAAGAACAAGAATTATCTCTTAAAAAAGATCAAATAGAAGAATATTTGAAAGAATTAAAGGAACAAGAAAGCAGAAAGAAAACAAAAAATGAATTCACACAGACGGAAGACATGGAAGAATATTCGCTACTCTCTACAGATAGTGGGGACGATGAAGAAGAATTAGAATCAAAAGAAGAGACTTTTCCAACAAGAGGTCTGAAGCTCTTAGAACAGGATTTCATCAGACATGGGCGGAAAACCTGGTCTAATAAAGATGTTATAAATTTCTTAAGACTCTTCAAAAAACAAAATACTTCTTCTGCCAAGATACAACCCTCTACACAAATAGATACATAAAAATTAACGACCGAAATAACAGCAACAATAAAGACAATATATGGAATTACGCAAGACTTAACAGAAACCTTGACAACTTATCATAACAAAATTACAAATGAACTAGAAACAGTTAGAAACTCAAAAAGTAAATACACAACATTCCAAACATATCAAGAACAATATCAAACAGAAATGCACGGTAAACTGAAAAGATTACAACACTACTGTGAATCACAAATAGATCAAATACAAGCATTTAATTATGAAATTCAAGACAATCATATAGACCTACTCATAAAACAGTTAATAGGAAATTTAAACAAACAATTTCAAGAACAGAACCAAAAACTCAACGAAATGTTGAAGGCATTATGCATCCAAAAAATAAAGACGACTCAAGAAGTCAAGCCAGTAGTACAAAAACCTAAAAAATTAATTATAGTTCCGAATAAATCTATCGAAGTATCACAAGTCACAAAAATAATCAGAGAAGAAGCCAAAAAGAAAGACAAGCAAATGGAAATTAAAATATAAGACGTACAAAAAACAGCAACATAGAACTAAAAACCTCAGAAAAAGAAGTAGAAACGATTTCAGAGTTACTTAAGAACAATTCAAAAGACTTTGAAATAATCAACCCAGAGGAACGGAAGATGAAAACAATTCTACTGAGAATAAACAAAGAATTCACAAAGGAGGAACTGGAAGAAGAACTATCTAAAAGGAAGTACTTAAATTCATTCACAATCTTTAAATCTTTAGAAATCCCCAATTCAACATTCAATAACTGGATAATAGAAGCACCGGCGGGTGAATGAAGAAAACTTTGTCAAAACAGGAAAAATAAAATTATTTTATGAACTAATAAAGGCTGAATTCTACATACGAGTGCTGAGATGCACAAACTGCCAAGAATTAAGCAACCACACCAAATCACAATGTGAATTCAGATCACGGTGTGCGAATTGCTCAGGGAAACATCCAACAAGCGAGTGTGAAGAAAATATAAAGAAATGCATAAATTGCTTAAGATATAACAAGGAAGACTTTAATCACCCGTCGTACTCACCCCAATGCCCAATTTTTCAATATGAAAAAGGAAGACGCCTACAAGGCTATTATAAGTCAAAACCACAAACCCAAAATTTTCTTTCAAAAAATAGTCGTAAGTACTTTATTGATAACAGATATCAAAGACCATCAACTGAAGACCCAAGGGAAAGCGATAATGAAAAAAGTAGACAAGTAGAAGAAAATACCGGAAGAAGAGAGTATAGTAAGAACTACAAAACAACAGATAAAAGAACAGTCATATATAGAGATGTTTATATCAACTCATCATTCAGAAAAACGGAGGCACAGCCTCCCCACCGCCGATAGAGGCGAAAAGGTTGATTCAAGCACACAGATTAAAATAGCTAGAGGCACCCACAATCAAAATCAAACTCCATCAATGCAATCAACTTACTTCTTTGGTGGTGCACCTTTACATCAACAAAACATAAAAGTAACTCAAATAAACTTAAATAATTGCCGTGCAGCAAACTTTCAACTAATTAAATACATGAACCAGAACAATATCGACATAGCACTAATCCAGGATTACCACAGAAGCAAAAATTCTTTTACGGGTCTCCCGATTTCTTGGGCTTTATATCAATCAACATTAAATACAGCGGGAATAATTATCGCCAACCCTTTATTTGTACATAACAAAATCCTACAAACAGATAACAGTGTATTTATAAATTTAACAACGAAGTTAGAAAATTTTAAATTTGCCTCGCAATACTCCAAGCCAAAGGGAGATCTAGCTAAAGATTTCGACGACTGGTCAAGAACCATTCATAATTGTACTTACTTAGTATTGGGAGGCGATTTTAAGGCCAACCTGAGAGCATGGAGCTATAGCAAAAACAACGCAAGAGGTATATACTGGAAAAAATTATCCAAGACTGGCAGGATATCTGGAAACATTCAGTAAAAGGACAAGATACATATAAAATTCTTAACCAAGTTAACAAAGAATTTATCTGTACTTCAAGATCATCAGTTTATTACATTAGTGGCCATGGCAGTTTTCCTGCATTTTTCTACAAAATAGGCAAATTAAATTCAGACATATGCTCCTGCACTAAAGGCCGAGGAACAGTACAACACTATATTTTTGGGAACTGCTCTCCCTTACCTAATCATTTCAAATTTAATAAAAACAAAACCTTAAGGAAAAACTTCCAGAAGATTCTACTGGATCCAGCAAACTTTTCAGCGTTAAAGGAAAATTACGACATTCTTAATAAACACTACTCCTTCATAAAAAAGATTCTATAAACAATGTCACCCATTAACTATCAAGATCATTCATAAAAGTATTAAACATCGCCTAATTAAATAACACCTTGACTTGTAAAAGTTTATATTCCTGAACTTTGGACTAAATCTCCAAACTGTGAATTTTATCTTCAAACTAAAATCTACAGTGTTTAGATCTGTAAAAATCATACTATGAAATATAATGAGTTTGAATTGCAAAATATAATGACTCAAAAATGTGACATATACTTTACTGAACTGTGAAATACATAGACTATTCAACATATTAAGCTATCTAGAACTTTAAAATTAATTATAATTAATATTTCAAACTTGCTTAACAGGTCATCACTCAGAATCATAATTAAATTTAACAAGACTATTATTTCATTTAAATATCATTCAAAGTTTCGCTCAGATTTACTTACTTTTCAGATTTCAATCAATTTTGTCTCAACTAACTTTGTTTTATTAAGTCCTATTAGGCCCTAATATGGATTAGTATAAATTTTTAAGAAATTTTTTAGCTACTTTAATTAAATTTAATTAACATTAACAATACTATTTTAATTTTTCATTAAAATTTTAAATTGGCTACTTTCAAGTATTCCTATTTTAATAACTGATTGATGATCTGTAATATCTGTAATATCTTAAAAATCCAAAATATTGTTTTATTTGGGCTCGCCCAGCTTAAGCAACATTGGGTAGCTCTTGTGATATGATTGTACAATTTTAATTGAAATTTCAATGGGGGGGGGGGGGGGGTGTCTTCCTACCTGCTGAGGCCTCCGGGCCCGTCTGGTGTCTGGGGGTTTCGTGGGAAGGTGGATATGGGTTTTTTCCCTCGTGGACATTTAGCCTCCTGTTGTGAAGAGAATCGATTAAATCTGTTAAATCTATTTCTTCACAACATTCTTATTTGAGTTCATCTCCATTTTTGTTATTCCTCCATGGTTTCTGAATCTCATGTGTTTTCCTCCATGGTTTCCGAAGCCTATCAGTTTTCAATGTTAATCTAAGTTACTCTTCTGCTCTTCTAAAATTTATCATTTGTTCATATCGATTCTAAAATATCATGTTAATCGATATTCATTTTACCATTTTGAAGCAATGTTTTATTTTATTTAATATTCATTTAATTTCAATAGTTAAGTCTTAGTTCATATACTTCTACTTCAACTCCCAGTCATATATTTTTACCGCCCTTTACTCTCATTGGTTGGGTGAAGCCTCTCAAAGAATTTTCCACATTATTCTAGAAGCTTCCAACCAACCAGCGTCTGTTTGATTCGACCGTTTGCCAGTTTGGCAGATTCATTGCCTTGTTCAATAAGGCTTGTTCTATTATATGTTACCTTTTGTTGGCGAATTTGTGATGTGCCTGTTGGCGTGTGTTGTAGTGTGTGGTAACCCACACCACGCGGTTGTTGCAAAAAATTTGATTCAGTAGAACGGTAGTATTGGAGTTGGTACCGAGTTAGAAGTACAAGAAATGTGAGATCGTGTCATCCAGTTGTGCCACTTTTGGTGGTTCACTCAGAATCAGAATAAGTGGCTTGAAGAGTCATTCTATTCAACGAGGCGAGTCGTCTTCAACATGTCCTGCAGATAAGCCTTTTTTCCATTTTCTTTTACCTTGCTTTATTAAGTTTATTTAGAGAGATAAATTCTATTATTTAATGTATCGAAAAAAAAAAAAAAGAATTTAACTCTTGAATGGTATGCCAAGTAATATATTATGAGATAAAACTTTTTTTCTTGATCATGCACAAGGGAAAGTTTCTCTGAAGGAGAATGTTTGTGAGTGGTCAACGAGATTTTAATTTGAAATGTATTTGTGCACACAGTTAATAAACTGGTGTTTTTTTCATTTTTTAAAAAAAGTCTACGCTCATTTTAGTTCATGGTCACGTGGAACCTCAGTTGAAGTAAAATTTTTGTTTTCGTGACCAATTTATTCCAGGAAAAACAAAAGTATATTTACCTTGATATTTTCAGTCTAATTCCCACATTTTTGCTATTCAACTTTATATATAATTACCTTTAGATTATTCAGTTTGCCACATGTCACATGGCTAAAATAACCACCTAAGTTACAACATGTGGTGCCGAATCCCTCTTCACCTGAGGTCTCTTTTTTTCTTATGTGTTTGAGTGTAGATAGTTGAGAATAAATACATATAACATGCAATTTCTCATGAATCAACTACATTAATTAAATATTTGCTTATCAAGAACAATTATATTTCTTTTACAATGATGAAATGACAGAAAATGATTGATTTAATGTATAAATTAAGGAATGAAATTGGAATTTTTTTTGAAATATTGTATTGGAAACTACTTAATATTTTCAAAATATGAGAAAATAATCATTTCTGTGACCTTTTTTATCATTTTTGCTTCCTATGTGTTTAAAATAATTCCATCAAAACTTTTACATAATTGAAGTGTTATATAATGAAATTTGAGGTAACTCTTCACGTATAATTATAATTCAATATATTGAGGTATACTTAAAATCTGACTCAATAATCATGTTTGAAAGTAACAACTGCAGGACTTTTATTCAATTTTTTCACTTATGATGCTCAATATATATTTTTGTATTAAACCAATTGCCTTGAAGTATTGATATATTTGTGTATTAAGTATATATATATATAATATAGAAAACTTAGCAATGCAGTACTTTTCAAATATTCCTGACTAAAGTATATATAATTTCAAATAACTTATTAAAATGGCTAGCAAACATATAAATATTCAGATTCAACAATTCAGTGGGGATCCCACTCTTGTCAAATTTTTTTTTGATCAAATCAAAGAAGTAAAATCAATTTATAAGCTGTCAGAAACAGAGACTTTAGCTTTATTTAAAAGCAAATTGGTAGGTCCAGCTTTGCAATTTTACTTAGATTCATCTTACATTAACTGTAAAAATGATATTGAGGCTATACGAAAAGAATTTGAAAAATTCTTTAGTAAGAAAAGTACACCTACTGATCTTAATAGTCTCAAACTTGAGGAAAATGAATCCCTAAACAATTTTTCATTTCGTCTTGACAAAGCGCTGCATCAAAAGTATCCAAAATTGGATCAGGCAGCTATTTCTGAACTTAAAAAAGACTTATTTGTTAGTGCCTTACCAAAAAAAATAAAAATAAAGATCTTAGAGTATGAATTATCATCATTTGATGAAATTCTAAAAAAAGCTGAGCAACTTAAGAGAATATTTGATGAAAATGAATCACCAGTTGCCAAAATCGGTGAAATACCCCAAGGTTGGCTGTCCACGAGTGGGTGATTTCTATTTCTGATTTCTATTTCTAGTTGTGAGCGCTTTGCATAGGCGTAGAGTTATATGGGCCCGTGGGGCTCGAGCCCCTCCAATAATTTTTTCAGATGGGCTATATTTTTTTTACGCCAACTGACATAGAAAAAAAAAATCAGATTTTGGAATTTCATACAATTTACAAAAGTTTTTAGCGTATAATGTTTTCGATAGATAATTGTTCTTTCTCTAAATTCGCTGTTTACTTTTATTCTTTGTAAACAAGTTAAAAACTGAAAAATTTTAGCGTGGCGTATGGGGAATAACTAAGCACTCTTCTCCATGGTGGGTTTTTCTTCCTTCTTTGGACAGTAGGCATGAGCACACTTTCTGGGAAGAATTTCTTTTTCTAATTCGGCGTCATAGACATAGGGCAATAAATTCACATTTTTAACGGACAACAAATGGTGTCCGATATGATCTGATTAGAGCACAGATAAGATGTTTCGCAGTTTCCCGAACCTACAAAGAAAGTGACTCCGATTTACGAACTCGGGAGGGATGGGGGAGAGGATTTAAGTTTTGTTGCAAATGATGAAACTAAATCGTCCGGTCCGTCGAAAAATAGTACGAAACACACACACAAAAAAAAAAAAAACTAAAAAAATCGCGAAAAATTATAAAAAAAGCTGCACGAATTCCAAATAAATTTAAATGAAAAGAAAACAAAATTTACTAATTTGGGCTAGAAGATAACCGGATTCCTTTTACTAATTTGGAAAAATTGCAGCGAAGCGCGAGAAAACTCTAAAAATTCAAAAAATCGCAGATGGCAAAATTTTGTTATTATGTGCTAAAAGATTAAAACAGGATTCCTTTTACGAATGTAGAAAAATCACTGCGGAATGCGAAAAATCTCTAAACAATGCATAAAAATTCGCAAAAAATTTAAAAATCGCTGTACGAATTTCGAATAAACTTTATTGAAAATATAACAAAATTTATTATATTGGGCTAAAAGTTTGATACCCAATTCCTTTTACGAATGTCAAAAGATAGCAGCGGAACGCTAAACATCGCATTAAAAATCGATAAAAAATCAAAAATCGCAGAGGAAAAAAATTACAAAAGTGTGTTACAAGTTTGAAACGAATTTCTTTTATAAATGTAAAAAAGATACGGAACGCGTAAAAACGCTAAAAATCGTGTTGAGGTGGCGAAATTTGTTTTCAGAAATCAAGGAAGAGAAAATTTGCTATATCAAGCTGAAAGTTTGAAGCCGAAAAAATATTATGAATGCCAAAAAATCGCTACGGAATACGAAAAAAACTCAGACAAACGCAAAAAAGAGCATTAAAAATTTAAAAATCGCTGAGAACACAATTCACCATAGTGGACTAAAACATTAACCGGAATTTTTTCACGAATGTCAAAAAATCTCCAAGGAATTCAAAATATCGCAATAAAAATCGCTCAAAGTGAACAAAATTTACTACATTAGGCTAAAAGTTTAAAACCGAATTCCTTTTACCAAAAATAAAAAAGTCACTGTGGAACGCGAAAAACCACTGAAAATTGCATTAAAAAGCGCTAAAAATTCTAAAAGTCACAAAGGCCAAAAATTATTACAAGTGCTCTAAAACATTTTAACCAGAATTCTTTCACGAGTGTCAAAACTCGTCGCGAAAAATCACAAACTCTCATTAAAATCGAATTTAAAATTCAAAAAAGTCCTTCCGGCCAGTGCCGGGAGGAAGAGGTAGCTTTCATAATCCTTATTTAAAAAAAGCCAAATTATATCATTCAAACACACGAAGCTCAATTTAGTGGAAACCGAATATAGGAGATTCAATACTAATTTTTATCAATATAATGAATGAGAATTTCGCGAAATTAGTCAGCTTTATCCAAGCTGCTTTTCTTTGAAGTAACATATATTTGGCTGCCAAATTCGGCAATTTCTTAAAGTGCCTGTCATTTTAAGACAACATGGTGGATGAGGCTAAGCAGTGAACTCGGTCGAGACCTTAGTAATTGCTGTGCACATGCTCACTCACATCGGAATCGGTTAATATATAGGAGTGCTGTCGCATGCAAAAAATCACATTTTTCAAAATGTCACCCACAATAGAAATTGAAACTGCTATATCTGAGCCATTTTTTAAGGTAAAGACAAACAAAAAATGCTCCTGAATCCTTATATCAAGGTCAAATACTTAAGAAAGAAACCTTTTTCAATTTCTAATTTTTTTGCACCTCACTTTAAATATATATATATATTTTTTAATTTAATGGTCGCCATTTTGAAACAAGATGGCTGATGAATCTGGCCAGCGAACTTGGTCGAGGTGTTGATGTATACTATCCACATGCCTTCTTACATCGAAATAGGCGAATACGTGTGTTATCGCGTGACAAATACAAGATCGTTTCAAAATGTTAGCCATGCTAAAAATTCAAAGTGCTATAAATCAACCATTTTTTAAGATATAAACAAAAGAACAAATTTTCAGAAACAAAAACTGCTCCGGAATCTTTGTATCAAGGTCAAACACATAAAAAAATCTTTTTCATTTTCCAATTGTTTAATACCTCATTTTGAATTTTAAATTTAATTTTTTTTTAATGGCAACCCTTTTGAAACAAGATGGCGAATGAAGCTGGCCAACGAACTCGGTCGAGACATTGGTATGTACTATGTACAGACCAAGTTACATCCAAATAGGTTCATAATTACGCCTGTTGTCGCGTGACAAAAATCAGGTCGTTTTAAAATGTCAGCCACAAGATAAATTCAAAATGCTATTACTCAGCCATTTTTTTAGATATAGACGAAAGAAAAACTGTTCCGGAATCTTTGTATTAAGGTCAAACACATACAAAAAAAAATCTTTTTCACTTTCCAATTTTTTTGGTATCTCATTTAAATTTTTTAATTTTTTTTAATGGCCGCCATTTTGAAACAACATGGCGGATGAAGCCGGCCGACGAACTCGGTCGAGATATTTGTATGAACTATGTACACACCAAGGTACATCCAAGTCGGTTCATAAATACGCCTGTTATTACGTGAGAAAAATCAGGACGTTTCAAAATGTCAGCCACGCTAGAAATTCAAAATGCTATAACTCAGCCATTTCTTAAGATATAGACGAAACAAAAACTGCTCCCGAATCTTTTTATCAAGGTCAAACACATAAGAAGAAAATATTTTTTCAATTTTTAATTTTTCGGTACCACATTTCAAATTTAAATTTTTCTTAAAAATTTAAATGGACACCATTTTTAAACAAGATGGCGGATGAAGCTGACCAACGAACCCGGTCGAGACATTGGTATGTACTATGTATAAACGAAGTTACATCCAAATCGGTTCATAAATACGCCTTTTATCGCGTGACAAAATTCCGGACGTTTCAAAATGTCAGCCACGCTAGAAATTCAAAATGCTATAACTCAGCCATTTTTTAAGATATAGACGAAACAAAAACTGCTCCGAAATCTTTGTATAAAGGTCAAATACATAAGAAAAAATATTTTTCCATTTTCAATTTTTTGGTACCACATTTCAATTTTTAAATTTTTAAAAAAAATTTAAATGGCCGCCATTTTGAAACAAAATGGCGGATGAAGCTGGCCAACGAACTCGGTCGAGAGATTGGTATGTACTATGTACACACTGAATTACATCCAAATCGGTTCATAAATACGCCTTTTATCGCGTGACAAAATTCAGGACGTTTCAAAATGTCAGCCACGCTAGAAATTCAAAATGCTATAACTCAGCCATTTTTTAAGATATAGACGAAACAAAAACTGCTCCGGAATCTTTGTATAAAGGTCAAATACATAAGAAAAAAATATTTTTCCATTTTTAATTTTTTGGTACCACATTTCAAGTTTTAAAATTTTTTAAAAATTTTAAATGGCCGCCATTTTGAAACAAAATGGCGGATGAAGCTGGCCAACGAACTCGGTCGAGACATTGGTATGTACTATGTACACACCAAATTTCATCGAAATCGGTTCATAATTACGGGAGTTACAGTGTGACATAGGTCAGATATATATATATATATATATATAGATATATATATATATATATATATATATATATCAATTTTGAACGGAGGGTGGTTTCGGGGTCTGGGGGTCATGATCGATGAAAATATACCAAAATTTTTTGAAATCGCTTTCCTCCGAACGGCTGCAATAGGTAGCTTTTTTGTAAAGAAAGCTACCTAAAATTCGGAGGACAAAATTTACTGTGTAATGCTAAAAATTTGAAACTAAATTCCTTTTATCAATATAAAAAAAAAACCGCTGCGAAACACGAAATAACGCTAAAAATCGCATGCAAATATTTGCGAAAAATTCAGAAGTCGCTCCACAAATTCCGAATAAACTTTTTTGAAAAGAGGACAAAATTTACTATATTATACGCTAAAAAATTGAAATCGGATTTATTTTAATAATTAAAAAAAATCGCCTCGAACCGTGAAAAAGCATTAAAAATTATATTGCAAAAGGTCTAAAATCGGGCTGGTGTGCTTAACTAAATACATAGAGGTACTTTCATACCAGATTTTGTAGCTCTGCGTGCAGCGGTTTTTCAGAACATGGCCGACAGACAGACAGACTTCTTTCCTTATTATTATAGACTAGGTGGCCCGCCCGGCGTTGCCCGGGCCCGTGATAATAACCTTTAATAAAGCGCAAATTTGTATGATTTTATACCTTTAATCCGATTTTGTCCGAATTTATATTTTTAAACGAAAAAATCTCCAAAAAATATTGACTTTTAATGGTAAAAGCGTTCGTAAGAAGTCATTTTCTGTTTTTCGCGTACAGTCGTTTCATAATTTTTTTTTTAAATATTTTCTATTGGTCCGAACTCTTTAAAAAAATTATCTTATAAATACAACCGTTTCTCAGCCCGTGTAAAATTTTCGTGAAAAAAATATTGATATCTACTTCTAAAAGGCATGTTTTCTTCTTCCTTTTTACTTTCTTCTATCTTTGCAAGAATTATTATTGCAAGAATTATTAGAATTAAGTATTGGATTCAAGAAAAATTTTCACCGGTTTTCGACGGATTTACACTTTTTAGCGGTCACAGATCCCGAAAAACATGTTTTTACAAAATGACTATTTGTGAATCTGTCTGTGAGTTTGTATGTGACATAAATTTTTTTGGCGCTCTATCTCAAGAACTAATGCACGGAATTTAATAAAACTTTAGGTTCAATTTGTCCCTGATATAAATTGGTGCTGAATAGTTGTTGGTGCAAATCGCATTATATCTCAAAAATTAATGCACAGATTTTCATAAAACATCAGATTCTGTTAGTATTTGCTATTGTTTGGTGTTTATTAATTTTGGGTGTAAATTGCTCAATAGGTGGTGCTGCTATGATGCATTATTCGCAATAGCTATAGATGATTTCCGCAATAGCTATACCTCAAGAACTAATGATCAGATTTTCATGAAACTTCAGAGTCAGTTATATCTTGATATTATTTCGTGCTGATTACGTTTCCGTGTAAATCGTCCAACAGGTTTCGCTGCTAACTGCATTTTTTATGATTTCCGCAATACCTTTTTCTCAAGAACTAATCGAACTTCATAAAACTTCAGATTAGGTTAGTACAGAATTTATCATGATTTTCGTAATAGCTCTATCTTAAAAACTAATGCACAAATTTTCATCAAACTTCAATTTCAGTTAGATGTTGATGTATGTTGTTCTTTATTACGTTTCGGTGTAAATCGCGCAATAGGTGGCACTGCTATGCTCCGTTTTTTACGATTTCCACAATTGTGCTGTCTTAAAAACTAATACACGGAATTTAATCAGACTTCATATTCTGTTACACTTTCACATAAATCGATCTCTTTTTAGGCTTGGGTGTATACAGTGCGACAGGTGTCGCTTTTATGCTCTTTGAGCTGAGAATTTTTCTTGCATATACATCTAAGAGGGTGGATACCAAAATTCAATTGTTTGTTTCAAAGATGCGATACATATATCTCCTTTTAAAATGCACAAAATTTAATGAACCTATATCTTTAGATCCTTATGATTGAGATGAGTATAGATTGTCATTTAATTTCAGCACTGTGATAACGAATTTTGAAGTATTAACATGTATGAGATAGAAGAAAGTTTTGAGATTGTCACATTCGACAAGTTTTTCTTGTTTTCGCGTCGGGCTCTTTAACATAACAACAACAAAAAAAAATAGTTTTCGTCATCCGAACTGGCCAAAATTTTAATATGTTATAAATGCGTATAACTGTATCCGTGTATTCCATAAAATTTCATGAAAAACATACATATTTAATCGTGAAAACGTGTGCCGAAGCCAAGCGAAACCGCGCCGAAACTGTTTTTTAGCTTTTTCGTCAAAATTTTCTAAGATTTTATTATTTTTTTTAAGTACTTCTATTCGTTCGAACATTACGAAATTTTTGTAATGGGTGTAAAATCCAGTCTGTCGAAATACTCTAAAAAGATTGTGAAAAAAGATAGTCTCGTCACGGTGAAGCGCGAAGTGACCTGGGGTCGCGAGTTTGTTTAAAGAATTAAAATTAGTCTTTTAGAAAACCGATTGCACCGGTGACAAGAACAAGATCTTAGCTTTAAATGCGTATTTTTTGTAAATCGGTACCTCTAAAATTGAGCCCTGAGTAAGCGTTGGCGAAAGGGAGAAAAAGTCGACTGAGAAAAAACGATCTCCCTTATTGAAAAAAAATTTCAAAGAGTTAAGAACCATATTTTTTTAACTGATCGCGGCGTTTGAGAAATAAAAGTACGAACTGTAAGAATATGTCGTCCGTTTTTCCGAATTTTAAACGGCACGGTTGATGGGCATTAAAAAAAAAAAATGTACATTTAGTTCTTCCTTCCTTTCCTCTCGAAAAGCAGGTTCTGGTCATGCAGGAACGCGCCTCCGCCAATTTTCAAAGAAAGATCTCTTTTTTGATGAGTTTTTAATTAATATCTCGGCCAATTATCAAAAAATTAAAAATGTGAGCCTCAGTGGCATCCATACCTGCAATGAACTATTCTCATATAAATTTTCAGACCTCTGCGGGCAGTAGATTTTCCTAGCCATCGGCAATAAACACACAAACAGCGATCTTGTCTTTTATTATTAGATATATAGATATTTATGATATATGTAGAGTAAAACCTGCCAAAACAGAATCTACCTATGGCATAATCCTGTCTTAAATGGAAACTTTTCATGCTCCATAAGGAAAGATTGCCATACAATTTTACTTAATTAGCCAGAAACCTGTCTTAAACTGAATATTGTTTCGGTCGCTTACGATTGCTTTTACAAAAGGTTTTACTGCATGGATATGGATATAAGGTTAGCCTGTGTAAACGGAACCTGTCTATAACGAAATCTTGTTTAATGGCAAACATTTCATGATCCCTCGAAAGGAACTCGTTGAATTTTTACCTGCTAAGGTAGACGAAAACCTGTATAAAACGGAAACTTTCAGCGGTTATTTGTAATTTTGTCTTAGCAGGTTTTACTATTTTTGTATTCATTACTTAGTAAATAAAATCCCTGTTCAGGGGGCGGTAGACCCCCCCCCCTTGTCTGTGGTACTGGCTGAGCCCCTCCAATAATTTTGAAAACTCTACGCCTATGGCGCTTTGCGTCTGAGCTAAATGAATTCGAACTTGGACAAATTGTTGGAGCTCGTATGGTGGGTGCTTCCGTTACTAAGGTAGCCGAAGTTTTTCATGTTTCAAAAGGCACCGTATCGAAGATTTATACCGCTTACAGGAAAAGCGAAAAACATCATCCGTTAAGTCACAATGTGGACAAAAGTGTGTGTTGGATGATCGTGTCATTAAAGTTGATTGCGACGAAAAATAAGAAAACGACTGCTGCAAAAGTCACTGCTGAACTAAATGTCGAACTCATGAATCCTGCCAGTACCAAAACAATAAGAAGGGAGCTCCGTAAGAAGGGATTTTCAGGGCATGATAATATGTTTTTCTAGATGTTTCCATATTTTTGTCCAACCCCTGTGTATATATATACCATTAAAATATATATATATATATATATGAGGACGTGAATTTCAAAACTCGCCTTATCCAAAATTTAAAAAATCGAGTTTTCTCTACCAATCTATTCTATTGGTAAACCTGCACAGAAAAAACACTATAATCTGTAAAAAAAATATTTTTATCCTTTATTTTTGGGTTCTTAAAATATTGGTTTGGTTTCAAAACTCGCCTTATCCACTAGGGAGTTGGCAACAAAACTAGCTTTATCCCTGCGCATGCGTAAGACCAACGGACGGCTAGCTTATCAGCTACTATTACAGTAATTTTTCCTTCATTTCTCTGCGACCCGTTGCTATTTTTCTTTAAAAATTTTACCTGTTCTATTCATACAAACTAATTAAATAAGTTTTACAGCATGTCTTATGTATAATGGGCAGTGAATAAACTATTGCATTTTGTAGAGGAAGGGTGAAGAATAGAAAAATAAATACGAACACATGGGCTAGTAAAGAATATACGTAAAAGAATTTTAAAATGTAAGTTCAAAATGGGGAATCGCTTTCTATATTTCTTACTGTCAGAAGATGATAAAAGATTTACTTTTTATTCTCAGGAATAAACCTAAGGCATTTCCGGTCCTCTCAAAGTGCACTCACCAGAAAGAGAACCTCGAGTATTCAACTGTCTCAATGCAAGATGTATGACGCCTCCACCAAGCTTTTTTTTTCAAGCAAAGACAAAATTGCATAAGATAACTTTATTTTGAAATTTACATCTCAAATACCTCCTTCAAGAAACCGTCCAGGTTTCTTTCCTTCCATGAAACATCCAGAAAAGTAAAATTTTCACCTTGAAATTTTTTTAAAGTGCATATCAGTGCGCTTTCAAAGGTATTACGATAAGGTACTATACACTAGAACAGAAGGGGAGGGTGTACATATATAATATTATATGTTATATAGATTATATTATATTACATTCTTTAAAAAAGTTATTTTAATTATAAGCTATTTATGATAAGTTTTATTTGATTATTGAAAAGTTTGCTTTTTTATAATAAAACGTAATACTACATTTTAATCATACTTATTGCTCTCTTAAGGTTTGTTTTTTAATCCAAAATATTATCATCCGATGACCAAAAATAGAAACTATTAATTTCTTTCAGCAAATACGATAGACGATTGGCAACAAAACTCTTCTTATCCATAGGTTGGCAACAAAACTCTTCTTATCCGAAACTTTTTCCAATTAATTAATTAAATGAATTAAAGTAGATTTTCCAACTTAACACAATGATATCACAGAGCAACTAGCTATAAGTATACAAAAAATTGGAGGTATTCGATGCACGGGTTCGCAGTTACAGGTTTTTCGCGATTTCCCAAAATTTGATTTTTTGGATAAGGCGAGTTTTGAAACTCACGTCCTCATATATATATGTATGTATTTATTTTGTGAAATCGGTTGGATTCGAACGCTGGTTCTCCCGCTTTGAAACTGAGGACGTTAGCTCTGCGCTTTGAAAACGTCGCCGCAATATTTATCACTTATATTCTGTCACATGTTCTTGATGATTTTCCCTATCAAATGATCGGAAAAGGGTCTGAAATTGTTTTAAAAATGGATTGAATACCTAATCTAACCACCGATGTTTACGAAAATCTATACAGCAATTTATAACGCATTTTCCAGTTGGGAGGTCGATCGAAAGTACCGTTTGAGAGTTACTTTGTTCATCCACACAAGTCCATATAAATCATAATTACAACGTTTTTCGTACATTATGTGTTCGGATTAGGGATGCCAGTTTGGCCTCCATTTTTATTCAGAAATTTAATGTTCATACCAGAAATAAAGAATATTATTTTATGCTTTATTTAATAAGAGAGATTTAGCTAACACATAATGTAAAAATTCTTCTTTCGAATTTTCCGGTATGAATTTGAAATTTCGGATTGAAATTGGAGGCCAAGCGGGCAACCCCGGTTTGGATGTTCGGAAAGAAAAAAAATATAATGAAACTTTCCTGAAATCTCGGGATTAGAAAGTAGTTTGGAAATTTGTGTTTTCTACAGTTATTATTATTTATTTATTAACCATTTGGAAAAATGGTTATTGTCCTCGTCAGGGTAGGAAATTAAAAGCATATCTGAAGCTTTTTATTGGTTTAATCTGCATTTTATTCGTTTTCTGATGGGCCTATACAGTAATCTGTATTTCCCTTTACTTTCAACAGAGATGGATTACTTCTGTTGCCACTATGACAAAAAAGTAATAAAAACTACAAAAAAAAAAAATAATAATAACTCAGAAACAAATTGAGATACAGCTTTCAAACAAATTGCATTTAAAAGTACATTTTTTTTCTCTATACGACGGTGTAAAAAGTAATAGTGTGGGATGTTTAGAAGTTTAAAAATTAAATTTCATTTTAAATGGGTCGTCAGATTTCTTGGAAATCTGACGATGGAAAAGCCTCTTCCGGAACAGCCAATGAAATGCTTGGATAATACGTAAGTTTCAGGTGGTTAATACGTAAGTTTTAAGAAATCTGAGGAGTTGCAGGCGATTTTTGTCGCTTGCAATTTGTACGTGTAATAACACTATTAATGTTTAATCCATGGCGTACGTAATGTGGATCAACTGCGTGCGGTTTTTTATGTCTTAAATTTTAGTCTTCGAAAAAAATCATTTTCCAAATGGTCGTTGTAATTTGTTAATTTTTTTTTTTTTTTTTTGCTGTACATGCATTAGTATTTGAATTAGATCCAAAGTCTCTTTCAAGTTAAATTTCATTTTTCAAGTCTATATATCAAATTTCTATTTTTACGAATGCAATAGGAATAACGATGAATTTATCTTCATTTTTATGGTAAACGAACAAAAGTATGAAATACCGTTGTTCAATTTACTCTTTATGAAAGTAAAATCTTTTTTGGGTTTCAACAGAAATAAAATTACTTCTACATATTACTTCATCCGTATATCCCACAGAAACGATAACTGATATGAATTAAGATAAGACAAGGTAAATTTTATCGACTTTTGATGCTTCAGTATCCTTTAATATCTCTGTGTGTGATCAATTGTATTTTTCAATAAATAGGGAAATTTAATGTGATAAAACAACCTCTTTTAAATATTAAACAACTCTAGAACACGAAAAACAACATCTTTAATAACTTTAATTATTGTGTAGCAGTTAAATATCCTCTAATTATATAATACAGTAAAGCACCGTTTATACGTTTCTCATTTATACGTCTTTTACATTTATACATCATTCAGTGCAGTCCCGATTCAGCCCCATATATTTTAATGTTGTAATGTTTCGTTTATGTGACGCATAATGTCGGTTATACGTCGTTTCCTTCATGCCGTAACAATTTTTTTTTAGAATGATCTCTCCCAGCGTCATTCTTCTTTTTCTTATCTGCTAGTAATATTTCGAGAAGGATGAAAGGAACAAATGTGACTACTATAAGGGTTATTTCAAGTTCATGGAACCCGTAGAGGGGATGGGACGAAAAGAATGGACAGGATGGATTGCGTTGACATTGATACACTTAGAACCTTTTTTTGTTCTTTTACAGTATTAGTGAGGAAACTTTCCAAGAATTAATTCCATACATAATACTTAGTTTAAGTCTCAAAGTAAATCGGCTCGTCGTACGACGATTAAATATTAGTTTAATTAAACTCAGTTTGTACGTCGGGTAATACAATAAAAAAAAGTGTAATTGAAGATGTGTAACTGATATAAAGTTTGATAATTCTCAATTTTATTTTTCAATTTTAGAAACGATTATTTAATTTTTTTTTCTTTTTCTTTTTTTTAAAAATGTATAGTGCATCTTAAATATGCGAAAATAGCAGCAAAATTAAATTTGTATGATCGCAGTATTATGTTTCTACAGTCAAAAATTTTACACGTTAGGCGACTACAATTTCGTTTGTACGTCTTTCTCAGTTAGTCCCCTGTAAAACGTATAATTGGTGCTTTACTGTATTTGTAATAGCTGTCCTAAGTTCTGCCTGGCCACAAAATCTGTGGATAAGATAATCGTGTTGAGGTTACTTGAATTCCAAGAATCTTTTTTACCTTGAAAAGGTCGTTAGGATATAAAAAATGAACGGATATTCTTATCCGTATTTTTAACAAACATTAGAAGCAGTGGTTTAGGAAAAAGGAAGGCTCATCAGATCAATCGATCCCATTCACATGGAGAATTTTTTTTTTTTTTTTTTTTTGTCACAAGACTTTTACTTTCTGCATTCAATGTTTGAATCGCTGAAGAAAAAATAAAGAAGCATTAAAAATAATATTTATTTTTTTAAGTGTATATCTGCAGAACAGGGTGATCAATGTTTGCTCTTAATGCCTTAATTTTATTTATGAATTCATTTTTAGCTCACAGGCTATCAAAGCCTGAGAGCTAATGAGGAACCGCCGGTTCTGTATGTGTGTACGTAACGCGATAACTCTTGATAGAAACATCCGATTTGCTTCAATTTTTTTTCCAGGTTCATTCTGATAAGGCGCTTCCCTAATTAGTTTTTGGGGTTCATTGGTTAAGGATAAAGGGGGAAAGGGGGGGCTAGTTCCCCCCTTAATTTAGATAAATGGGGTTTTCACGTAGAAATATTCGAGTTGCTCCAAATTTGATATGCCGGTTTATTATGTTAAGGAGTTCCCCTGATTAAATTTGGAGGTTCATTAGTTAAGTATAAATGGGGGGAAAGGGGTCGAGCCCTCCCCCCCTAATTTAAATAAATGGGTTTTTCATGCAGAATTATTCGATTTGCTTCAAATTTGATATACTGGTTTATTCCGATATAGCGCTTCCTTCATTAGATTTAGAGGTTCATTGGTTATGTATAAAAGGGGGAAAGGGGGAGAGGGCAATTCCCTTCTCTTTAATTTATATAAATTAATTTTCATGCAGAATTATCCAATTTACTTTAACTTTTTTCCATGTTCATTCTGATAAGGAGCTTTCCTTATTAGATTTGGAGATTCATTTGTTAAGTATAAAGGAGGGGTTAGATCCCCCCTTAATTTAGCGATATGATTTTTTTCATGCAGAACTATCTGATTTACTTCAAATTTGGTATACCGGTTTATTAGCTTAAGGAGTTTCCCTGATTAGATGATTTGGAGGTTCATTGGTTAAGTATAAAGGATAGAAACGGGGTTAATCCACCATCATTCATTTTTTGAGAGGTATTATTCTTTGAAATAAGAGTATACACAATTAGTGTAAATAGCCTGTAAGCTCAATGCCATCAGTTTATCTGGGCAATTTTCTTTTTATTTTAGCTCACAGGCTATCAAAGCCTGTGAGCGAGTACAGGCTTGCTGTACTCGCTAAGAGTGCTAAGAGTTGCTAAGAGTGCGCGAATGTGCCCGCAGGTTCTGTATGCACTACTGATGGCTGGTATGGCCTAATGGGATTTTGTGGGGTTACCTAATGGGATTTTGCGCCACTAAAACCCATACAACAAAATTTAAATCATATAAATTTTAAAAAATGGTTTTTTTTTAAATTTTTATCAGAAAATGACATGAATAAAGGTAAACAAACCTCAATATTCTCTCTTTTCTGCCATAATGAAAGCTATCTAATTACCACCATTTTGAAGATATTTCATGAAATATTTTTAAAATGTGGATATTAAAAAAAAAAAAAAACAGCTAGCGCGGGAGCATATACAAATAAACAGCTTGCAGTTAAAATAATTATTAGTAAAATTGGTTGAGTAAAAAGAAGCTTAAGGCACTTGACTAAAAAACAGCCTTGTGTTTTAAATGTATAGGTCACGAAAAAAAAAAAAACTAAATTAAGCAAATTTTGTTATTTTGATAATATTATACTAGAATGTGTTAAAAAATAGCAATAAAGTTTTAATAGTCAAGAGAATATTGGACAAAAACTTGGGGAACCTAATATTATTTTAAACCTCAAATTATTGCCAAGAGCCTCATTGTTTGCTTGTCTAACTCGACGAAGCGAATTCATCCAGGCGAGAACCATCAAGTTCTTTAATACATATCACTATTTTTTGGACAAAGACTCCCGATCTGAGCATGCACACTGTATTTCACTGTTCTTCTATAAAGACACTCTAAATTTTTGTAATTTTTGTAAAACATTACACTTTATCAGCCTGTGATTTCGATTATGTTATTTTTAAAAGTGAAGTATTTTCACATGTGAAGAATTTCACAGCATCTGGCGTGAAATTATGCACATCTACAAAACATATTTCAGTTTTAAGAATTAAAAAACACGATTTTTTAATAAAATAACGTCATTTGCATCCGCTAAAGCATTCCACTTTTACGATCCAATCTTAAACAACATCTATAGTAAAGTATGCATATGACGTCATTATCGCGGAATAATGCACAAACCCGGTAAAATACAATATCGTCATTCAAAAAGCTCGGCAAAACAAACCGGGTATGTAATGATTCATATTACTTCTTTTGTTTATTTATAATAGCTCCATGTTTTATCAGAAATTATTCATTTGTATTTTTCAAAAATTCGGAAAATATTATTACACACGGATAAATAAAATTGCATTCTTTAAGCTTTCTGTTACGAATTAAGTAAATGTGAATGTGTGAGTAAGTAAGTAAAAGTCACACAAATATTATTTAAAATACATTTTCGTAAAAAGAAAGTGTTGTATCGTTTGTAAAGTAAGTTTGCAATAACCTAAAAAACATTTACGTGATGAATAAAACGAAATAAAACCAAAATTTCGCGGATTATATAATAGGCGATATTCTTGACATAGCACGTATTTTAATTTCACTTTTATTTCAATTTGTATGTGAAAATGGCATCGAAAAGATTCAGTAATCTACTGATTTCCCTTTACTTTTAACAGAAATAGGGTACTTCAGTTGCTACAATTACAAAATTGGTACTAAAAGCTATAAAAAAAAAAAAAAAAAAAAATGAATAACTCAAAAATAAATTAAGATACAGCTTTCAAACAAATAGCATTTAAAAGTACATTTCTCCCCTATACGACGGTATAAAAATTGAAATTGTGCGATGTTTAGAAGTTTAAAAAAATTGATGTAGCGAAAATTACAAAACCGAAATTTCATTTCAAATTCCAAGTGCTGCCATTCGCAGAATGACGCATGCGTTACGCACAGATATGGCTGTCTATAATGTGAAATTTTGATAAGTTTTTTCATTAAAATGGATTAAATAAATCGGTAGTTAACTTTTTTTTGTAAAATATTTACAAGAATAATCAAATTAATTAACGAAAAATACTCTTATGGAAATATCACAATTCTTATAAAACCTTATTCTTATTATAAATGTATTTAAATGTATTATGATCCTCTCTGTAGGTGGAAAGGCTTTTGCAGTTGAAAATTTTTCATATAACTTTTTTAGAAAAAGAAAACCTATAATGCAAATGATTAAGAAAATTACTACTTTTTGAAAATATGTAGCTTCGACTATTTCTCCACGCTTTCTACATTTGATCGAGCAGAGTATTTTGTGTGGAAAGAAAAATATAATTTTATTAATAGGCAGAGTAAATAAATTTTATATTAAATTTTCTTCAAATGGTACTTAAAAGTACCGTCAGTGCATAAAGGGTTAATTTGATAATCGTAACTCTCTAGAATTTAACACTTTAAATATTAAATCAAAATAATTGACTAATTGATTTTGTTACAATGGCGTTAAAATTTAATTTAAACGATTAATTATTCTTATAAATATTTTATTATTACTGAAAGGAGCGACTTGACTTACTCCCGCAATTTTTAAATTGCTATTTCAGTGAAAATACCTTGAATAGCATTATAATAAATTTACATTATTTTGTAATAGTTAACTATCTCTTAATTATGTAACATTTGCACCAGCTGTTCCGCCCTTGACAACAAAATTTGTGGTTAAGATAATCATTTTGAGGTTATACTTGTACATTCAGAGAAGCAGCTTTACCTTGAATATGAATATACGGTTGAATATGAAAAATCAACATTTCTTCCTTATCCGAGTTTTTAATGGACATTAGAATTCAGAAATAAATTTTTAAAGGTTGTTTCTTGTGTTACCGTGCTTTAGCATTATTCCTACATATTAATCTCTTACGGCATAGCAATTGCTCTAAGTGGCATAGCAATTAAAAAATAAACGGTCAAGTGCGAGTACTACTGGCGTACAGAGGGTTCCGTAGAATAAATATATGAATTTGTAATTGTATTACAGTAAACTCTGTCTAAGGCGGAATCAATCGGGACTCAGAAAATTTTCCGTAGTAGACAATATTCCGGCTTATGCAAAAAAGCTCCGCCCCCCCCCCCAAAAAAAAAAAATCCTCGAATTGGATGATTTTTTATTGATCTTCCTGACTCGAAAATCGGTTGAAAACTGAAAATCGGAAAGATCTTTTGTCTTTATAGATAAATGAGAAACGCTATTCAATTTCTTAGTACTGCTGTAATATATGCGAATTGGAAGTTTACACACACACACACACACACACAAAAAAAAAAAAAAAAAAAAAAAAAAAAAAACTGACCCCCCCCCCCTTCCTCTTCCCCCAATAAACTTCGAGAATGAGACAGAAAGCTATAACTTTGAATTTGAGTACATCCTTAAAGTATAATATATTGCACTTTCGAAAATATATATTTTGATAAATGCTCATTTTACTAGAAATATTAAGTTTTAAATATAATTTTGCATATAAAAAAATGGCACAAGCATGAATTCCTTAACATTTAAACAGTTCCTGTCCTTTTGAATTAACTTTTTCAAAGTGTTACGAAATTTAACTAATAGGCTCGACATTGAGTATTTGACTTATCCGTTTTAAAGTTTAATAAACAAAATGCCTCTCATTTTTAAATTATTCTTTTTTCCGCCTTATGCAAAATTTTGGTTTCGGTGGGACCTTAAAATCCTTTCCGTTTCCGCGTTAGATAGATTCCGCCTTATGCAGCAAGAATTAATGTTATTTTCTATGGGTTCGCCGGGACTTTAAAAATTTTCCACGGTGGACAGCTTTCCGGCTTGCACAGAGTCCACCTTAGAGAGAATTTACTGTATTAAAAAAACCCGTTGCTAAAAGAATACTAAGACTTTGTAAAAAACTATACAACGTAGTGTTGAATGTAATTCTTATTCTATATACTAGAAAAGTGTAAATAGATATACCATGAAAGTTTAAAGAGATATGGAACGTAAATAATATCAAATATAGCTATTCTGTATAACTCATTTTTTTTTTTAATATTATCCTAATCTGTTTATGATGAACCTTATTCGGTACTGACAATAAAAGCAGCGCATATTTGAACTTTATTTGGCATTTAATAAAACTAAATTCAGCGTAGTAATAACGTTTCTTTCTACAGTGTAGCTAAACCTTTGTTCAAAGTTTAAATTTGGCATTGTGCCAAGAGCGCTTCGAAAGGAGGTCGCAAAGTTGCAACACTCCCTTGGTCCGTGTCGCGTTTTTCCAGATAGATTTTTAATCAACTTTTAAAGTCACTCGAGGCGTATTGAGAGATCCACTCAATGCAAACTAGTCCGAATACCATAGTATTTATGTTATTCATTCTAATTAAGTGGTCTCAGGACTCTTAAAGCTTCAAAATTTTAGAAATTTTAATTTTTTTAGATGCTAAACTCCTATTTTTTCTGAACATTTTAGTATAATTGTTTCCTTGAAGTTCCCATTAGAACAGAAGTTATGGCTTTTAGAATTATACCCGCTCAATAGCTGAAGCGGAGTTTTCGAAACTTTGAAGTCATTTTTCTCCAAATGACGTTTTGGGGTAAAACGCGCAGGATACCTCAAAGACTTCGGAATATTTTTTCATAAAATTTTCAAAACATATATTTCATGTTAATTTGTATAAACTGAACCTGAAATTTCCTTTTTTTTTGTAAAAAAAAAAAAAAAAAAAAAAAAAAAAAAAAAAAGAAGAAGAAAAGAAATAGTTTAGGTGATTATACTGTTGAAATTATCAAAATTTTGTATTATCTAAATACAACTTTGCATTAAAAACATAAAAATGCTTTAAATACAAATTTATTTAAGTTCAGGGTAATTATTACAATCTGAAGTATAAGTAGGCACCAAAATTTTCATTCTAGTTGCAATACTTATTAGGTAGATTTCGTTTGAAATACTACTTATTACATGGGCTCAAGGGGCGCAAAAAATAGGGTTTTAGGGAGAAAAAAATTCATAACTTCGTCAATTCTCAAGATATCGAATCCAATTAAATTTATTATAAATATTCCTAATATTATCTACAACTTTTATATTGACAAGTTTTTGACAGGACCAATTCGTACCAAAAAAAAAATTATAAACGAAAAATAAAAAGGAGGGGTTGAAGAAGAAAAAAATCTACAACTTCGTCAATTCACAAGATACTAGCAGGAATGACCGAGCTAATTTCGGTCAAAATTAGCTTTGTGTTTATCTCGATATATTATTCCCACTAAATCATTCTTGCTGTTTTAAATACAATTAGCTTGGCCCTGAGACATAGTGACCCAAAATGACCTACTAATCGAATTTTTTCGAACATGCGACCTAACACAATGCTCTTCTCGAGCCTGAAAACGATGGAATACAAAATTTAGTGAAAATCGTTAGTCGTTTTCTAGATAAAATAAGCTTGACCCACGTTGATTCAAAAACCCACTAACCGAAATTTATCGAACATGTGAGCTATTTCAATGGTATTTTTGTACTGTGAAACGATATAACAAAAAATTGTAAAAATTTTGTGAACATTTTTGAGATACCATTAGCTTGATCCGACCCATTATGACCAAAATGACCCACTAATAGAATTTTCTTGAGCATGCGACCCAGCCCAATGGTTTTATTTTGTCCAGAAACGGTATAGTACAAAGTTTTGTCAAAATCTTTTGAGCCGTTTTTTAGATAAAGTTAGCTTGATCCTGATCCATTAGGACCCAAAATAACCCATTGATGGAATTTTCTTGAACATGCGACCTTGCCCAATGGTCTTATCATGCCCGGAAACGGTATTATACAAAATTTTGCCAAAATGTTTTGAAGCGCTTTTTTAATACAATTAGCTTGACCCTGACCCATTGTGACCCAAAATGACCCACTAATCGAATTTTCTTGAACATGCGACCTAGCCCAATCGTCTTCTCGAGCCCGACAACGATAGAATACAAAATTTAGTCAAAATCGTTTAAGCCTATTTTTAGATACAATTAGCTGGACCCTAACCCACTGTGACCCAAAATGACCCACTAATCGAATTTTCTCGAACATGTAACTTACCCCAATTCTCTTCTCATGCCCAGAAACGGTATAATATAAAATCTGGTCAAAATGTTTTGAGCATGTTTTTAGATTCAATTAGCTTGACCCTGGCCCATTGTGACCCAAAATGACACACTAATTTAATTTTCTCGAACATGTGACTTAGCCCGATGGTCATCTCATGACCAGAAACGGCCGTATGTTAAAAATTTTGTGAAAATGTCTTGAGCCGTTTTTTAGATATAATTAGCTTGACCCTAACTCATAATGATCCACTAATCGAATTTTCTCGAACGCGTGACCCATCCCCATCCCACGTGACCCGGTGACTCAAAAATAACCCACTAATCTAATTTTCTCGAACATGTGACTTAGCCCAATGGTCTTCTCGTAATCGAAAACTGTAGAATATGGGTCATTCCGTGTCAAATCACCCAGAATTTTCTAAAAATGACACCCACCATCTTCAATTTTCATAAACTTTGGTGTATTTGTAGAATTTTTAATGCTGATTCCAAAAATGTCAATCATATTGAAATTGATCAAACGGTTTGTGAGTTATGAGCTTTTAAATGTCTTCCAAGATGGCCGATTTGCCGCCATTTTGAATAGCACATGTGACAGCGTAAAGGTCTATAACTGCTTTCAGGTTTAAGCTAGAACTTTCAAATTTTTTTTGTTCTGTTCAGAATAAAGTGTACTTTCATTTAAACTGATTTTTGTGCAGCTTATTCCATTAAAATGCTCTCAGAAAATGACTTTTGTCATTTTTTAAATAAAAAAAAGGCGTAACTTTAATGGCTGATTTCCCCCATTGTTCCCCCTTCAATTTTCATCTAATTGCATAAATAGGCAGCTCAAAGTGTGTTTTGATGCCTGATAAGAAAATTTTAATGGGCAGTTCACAGGCGTTTTGTTTAAAGAAGAATTTCAATTTTACTGACCTTCCATAAGTAACGGGTACAAGATAATGTTGATATTTCTTTTATTACCAGAAATATCATACATATTTACATCTAAAAGTTTGATAAGGCTTTATCTTACATAAACATATACATATTTTTTAATGTGGCTATAAAGAAGGGGAATCCCACAGGAATAAATAGGAATGCTAATAATGAATTCCTGCAAGACAGAAGTATTTTCCTAACAAATTGAAATCTATTGCAAAGTTTCAGTAAATTATAAGTAAAAAAGAAATAATGGGAAAAATTCTATAAATAGTCACATTTTATAGCAAAATCATACTTGTATATAATACAAAATATAATTAAAAAAAAATACATTAAGTAAATATTATCGTACTTTAAAATTATGCAAAATAACATTTAGCACATACACCGTAAAAATGCTATTGAAAATATATCTACATCAATAACAATTAAAAATAAAGATAATTAATAAAATTTGTTCTCTTTATATTTTGATTTTATTTCCTTCTAATTTTATGTTTTGCCCACTTGGTGCTTATTAAAGCACTGGATGCATCACCAAGTTTATATATTCTACCATTGGTAGTATCGATGTCACATGCACAAAGGATATGACTGATAGGCACAATACAACTGTCATTTTCTGTCCAATGATACGAAGGTGATGGGCCATTGTGGATGCATGAATTTAACAGTTGCATCTCCTTCTTTTCTGTGGACTTTTGACACTAAGCCTATATACCAATTCCATTCATACAAACATGATACATAACTTTTAAGAGATGGAATATCCAAAGTCTCTTTAATATTCCTATCAAAAGATGAACAAACAGAAAAATTTTCATCAGTATTTATTCTTTTTCCACTTATTAATAAGTTTTCGGTAGATCCATAATAATGCATACTGCATGTTCCAGGAATTTTCGTAGCAAGTTGCATCCGATGAGACATGTTGTTGCACAGTTTTAACATGTCACTTTTTGTGATGATAAAAAATGTTATACCATCAATGTTTTGTCTGCAATATTCATACATCATTGCCACATTTGCAATTTGATCATGCAACGGCCTTTGCAGATTTGCTTTTATCACAAGTCTTTTAACAGTCCCCCCACCCCCCATCCCATCGTAAACAGATTTTCCATGACTTGCAGCAAAAAAGCTCCATTTTGCTTTTATTCCACCAAAATCATGTTCATTGGTTCAAAAATGTTTTTCAATTTTAATATTGGGCAGCAGAGCCACCAGTAAAATATTCTACATTTGTAGTTAAGATATACTTATTATTTAAATGCTGTATGATTAATTTTTGAGTCTGATAAAGCATTGGTACATCATGGTCCATATCATCTGAAAGAATGCAAAGGCTTTGATTTTTTAAGCTGCTTCCATTTTTTTTGCTTTACATATAATGCAACTGTATGTAAAGTACAGCAACCAGGCATCCAATGGTAGCTGTTGCGCTTCATCTTGCAATACAAAAGAAAAGTTCTCACTAAAATCCATTTGTATGAGAGCCTCATGACTAGTAAGATTTTTTTTTCAAATAAGTGCTTTGGGACTTGAATATGTGTGTATGGGGAACGAACTTTTCAATCTTTTTAAGAATAAGATGGATGAAATCGTACAGAGTAGATGTATGTGATGTTATTCATACTCTGTCAGTTGATACCCACTGTTTATGTTCAATTACGTCTTCAGGATCAAAATCCGGAAATTTTAACTTTAAAAAATCTTCAAGAACATCTTTCTTGGGACATTTGCTGCATATATGTAACATACAATTTGTATTGTTAGAACTGCAAATCAATTTCTGGATTAAACTTTCATATTTTTCTTCAATCCCTGTTGCTGCAATAAGCAATTGAACTTTCTGATGCATTATATACATGCAGACAGAATGTGTGCCAGAATTTCCAACTAAGACACAGTGCTTAGGTCGCAGGTCAGCAAATTTTGAAAACCCAATTTTATTATTGGTAGGAAATTTCAATCGAAATTGGATATACAGTTAATTCAGATTACAAAGAAGAAACCTTTTTTGAACATGGGCGGACATTTTTTTTATGCTGACCGTATCTCCCTGACCAGGAATGAGACATGAAAATTCATTATCTTCATAAAATTCTTTCACAGATTTTATAATGTCTTCCCAAGTATAAAGTCTATACTTGGTACTCAGTTACACTAAAGGTTTCAATTATTTTCTTTCTTGCCCATCATGACTCAGGAATCAAAGTTAGCAACTGATTTTTTTCTCTGGGACTAATTTGTGGAAACTTTTCTTTCACCATCTCCATTAATCTTTCAAATTCTGAAGCTTTTCTTTTGATTCACATTATCTTCATCAGATTTACTGTTTTCACTCTGAAGAACGTTCTCTTCCAAATCAAGGGTACAAGCAACCTCCTTTCGCAAGGCAATTTTCATTTACTGTAATTTTCTTTCTCCAGCAGACACTTTCCTGAGTGCAGAAATTACATGTAACCTTAGTGGTGAACTTCCATTAAGCTTTACGTGATATTTTTCTTTCTGATCCATGTTTGATGTAATTTCTTCAAAAAAATCAGTGGACTGACACAAGTCTTTCTGTTCTTTCACATATACTTACAGCAAAGCTCTTGCTTTTCCCCCTACAGGTTGAACATAGTTTCTTACCAGGAATGGCATCATTATGTAGTTTATGCCTGTAATTCTTAGCTTGATCCACACTTATCACATATAAAGATACTTTTCTTGGTCTTGTTAGGATGAAGATTAACTAAATGAAAACATTCCTTTTGCTGAATTTACATATGCAGAAAGTGTTCTCTGTGAGCAAAGCATATTGTTGAGTTTTCGCTATCTTCTAAATTGCATCTTAATTCAAGAAGTTCTTTATTTTTGATGGATAACTCATTGCGATGGTAGATAGCTTGAGGATTATTTAAATCAGAATTTGGATTATTGATATTTAAAGTAATATTGTACTTTTTTTGTTTATCCATAAGAAAACATCTAATTTAATACAACAAAGCAGCATCATTTATAGTTATAAGATCAAAAGAGAAACTTTAATCTTTTTTTAACAGATTGGCATAACAAGTTGTAAAATTCTGCTTAATCTGGTTGGTTGAAAAAATCTTCTTGGAAGTAATTTTAATCAGATTCGTTGAAAATCTCTTTCTGGTAAAGACATCTATCTGATTGGTTGAAAAAACCCCTTCTGGCAAACCAAAGTGATATTATTGGTTAAAATTCTGTCTTCTGGAAAGTTCTGGTAATAAATTAACCCAATCAGATAATTTTAGCAATTAATTAATTAGAAATTTCATATTTTAGACAGCAATTTTCGATGTATAATTCAACAATAGTTACAGCTTTACTGTTATTAACATTTAAAAAATGAACCAAAGTGAAATAACGTATATAATTTTTTTATTTTGAACTAAATTTAAAATTTTTAAATCGCCCATTAAAAATTTTTTAACAGGTATCAAAACACACTTTGAGCTACAATATTAATATAACAGAGTTAATTTTTTAACTAATTATATTTATTTTAAATGTAGATATATTTTTAATAGTATTTTACCGTGTATGTGCTAAATGTTATTTTGTATAATTTTGAAGTACGATAATTTTTACTTATTGTATTTAGTTAACAATTGTAATTTTATCATTTTGTATAATATGCAAGTATGATTTGGCTATAAAATGTGACAATTTGTAGAATTTTTTCCGTCATTTCCTTTTTATTTAAAATTTACTGAAACTTTGCAATAGATTTCAATTTGTCATGAAAATACTTCTATGTCTTGCAGGAATTCATTATTAGCATTCCTATTTATAATTCCTGAGGGATTCCCCTTCTTTTTAGCCACATTAAAAAAATATATATGTTTATGAAAGATAAAACCTTAACCAAACTTTTAGATGTAAATATGTATGATACTTCTGGTAATAAAAGAAATATCAACATTATCTTGTACTATCCGTTACTTATGGAAGTTGGTAAAATTGAAATTCTTCTTTAAACAAAAAACCTACAAACTGCCCATTAAAATTTTTTTATCAGGAATCAAAACATACTTTGAGCTGTCTATTTATGTAATTAGATGAAAATTGAAGGGGGAACAATGGGGGAAATCGGCCATTGAAGTTATACCTTTTTTAAATTAAAAAAATGGCAAAAAGTCATTTTCTGACATCATTTTAATGGAATAAATTGCACAAAAATCTGTTTAGATGAAAGTTTACTTTATTCTGAACAGAACAAAAAAAATTTGAAAGTTCTAGCTTAAACCTGAAAGAAGTTACAGACCTTTATGTTGTCACATGTGCCATTCAAAATGGCGGCAAATCGGCCATCTTGGAAGACATTTAAAAGCTCATAACTCACAAACCGTTTGATCAATTTCAATATGATTGACATTTTTGGAATCAGCATTAAAAACTCTGCAAATTCACTGACTTTTATCAAAATTGGTGCTGGTGGGTGCCATGCCCTGGGTGATCTGACATGGAGAATCCCTCCCATATAGAATTTAGTGAAAATCGTTAGCGCTGATTTTTAGATAAAAATAGCTTGACCCACAGTGACCGAAAAATGACCCACTAATCGAATTTTCTTGAACACGTGACCCATCCCAATGGTCTTTTCTTGCCCGAAAATGGTTAGATACAAAATTTAGTCAAAATCGATTGAGCCGTTCTTTAGATATAATTAGCTTGACCCTGACCCATTATGACCCCAAAATGACCCACTTATCGAATTTTCTCGAACACGAGACCCATCCCAATGGTCTTTTTGTGCCGGAAAATGGTTAGATACAAAATTCTGTCAAAATCGATTGAGCCGTTCTCTAGATATAATTAACTTGACCCTGACACATTATGACCTAAAATGACCCACGAATCGAACTTTCTCGAACACGAGACCCATCCCAATGGTCTTTTCGTGCCCGAAAACAGTAGGGTGCAAAATTTCGTCAAAATCGTTAGAGCCGTTGTCTAGATAAACTTAGCCCACTGTGACCCAAAAATGACCCACTAATCGAATTTCCTCGTGGCTTAGCTCAATGGTCTTCTCTTAATCCAAAACTGTAGAATATAGAGTTTAGTGAAAATAGTTAGAGCCGTTTTTTAGATAAAAATAGCTTGACCCACAGTGACCCAAAAATGACCCACTAATCGAATTTTCTCGAACACGTGACCCATCCCAATGGTCTTTCCGTGCCCGAAAATGGTTACATACAAAATTTAGTCTCTTTAGATATATTTAGCTTGACCCCGACCCATTATGACCCAAAATGACCCACTAATTGAATTTTCTCGAACACGAGACCTATCCCAATGGTCTGTTCGTGCTCGAAAACGGTAGGGTGCAAAATTTAATCAAAATCGTTAGAGCCGTTTTCAAGATAAAATTTACACACACACACACACACACAATTTTTGCTCGCATTATAGAATAAGATAAAATCCGCATGAATTTATTAGATATCTTTTTAATATTATCTACAACATTTATATCGATAAGTTTTCAATAGGACCAATTCTTACAGAAAAAACAAATTAAAAATACATAGCGGTTGAAGAAAAAATCATCGTATTAAGGGTATATTCAAATCTAAACTGCTTATTTTCAAATTCATTTTTAAATTCATTTTTGCTCTCAAACGCATCCAATTGGTTAGATTATCTTATTTAGAAACAATATTAATGTACCGTAATGGTAGATTTTTTTGACAGAGGCCGAATATATTTCAAAAAATGATGCCAAAGTGAGCATTTTGAACCGAATTTCCCGAAGCGATTGTATTGAAAACGAAAAATATGGTCCTACTGAGAAAATAATTGTTTATAAATCAAGTTTTAATTAACTGAACGAAAAATAAAAACACAGATCGCTTCTAAATCTCTTCCAAAATCACGTCAGCAAGTTTCATCTTAAAAATGAATCTGAAAATGTGCCAAAAAATTTCGAGTTGTTCAGCATGGAAAAGTATTTTTTTAATACCGCCTTAACATGTTTCTGATAAAACCAGCTCTTATATAAAAAAAATAAATAAATAAACTCGTCAAAAGCGACCAGATAAAATTGTTAAAGTGTGTTTATCTCTAATCATGATTTAGTTTTTGTTGTTGAAATTAGCTCTTAACTTCGAAATCTATCTTCGCCTGTAGGCCGAGCCGACAGGGATTTTTTTGTAATCCTTGCGTGTAAGCTGGTATGCCGATTTTCTGCTCGACAAATGTCTAAGATAAAAATATCAAACAAAGCCTTTATGCAAGAATATTAAAAAGCAGAAAAACCAACGTTTAAAAATGCACAAATAATACATGAAAAGCAGCAAACAGCTGTTTCGAATCTACTAGTGAGATTCTTCAGTGCAAGGTAGGGAAAAGGGAACAACGTGCTAGAAAAAAGCAAGGCTGAGCAAAATGATAGACAGAGACGCGCTTTTTGAAATTTTAAAATTTCCGTTCTATGTTCGTTATGTTGATGATGTTTATGTCCTGATTGAAATGAATTCGGATATTAATCATATTCTCTCTATTATGAATTCAATTGATCCCTGCATTCAATTTACCTGTGAAATTGAGACCGATAACTATCTTTCTTACCTGGATGTTCTTGTTATTCGTTGTGAAAATGGCTTTCAGACTATCGTCTTTCGTAAACCTTTTGCTGTCAGTCTCCCACCTCACAGGTATTCTTCTTATCTCCCTAACCAGAAATTTGCTGCTTTCAATACTTTTGTTTTTCAATACTTTTGTTTTCAATATTTGTTCTACTCCTCAGTTGCTTAGTGCTGAACTTAATTACCTCAAAGCTATTGCTGTTGATCGTGGTTATTCCTCTAATATTATTGATTCTTTTTATAAGAAATTGACGAAATCCGTCCATTCTGAAAAGCATTCAAATTCAAACTCTAAAATTTCGGTTGTGTAACCATTTTTTCCTAAAATCAGTCAGCAAGTTGCTAAAATCGTAAGAAGGTTTGATTTTAATGTTATTTTTTCTCCTGTTAATAAAATCACTTTTTCAAATTTCAAACACCCCGTTGATCGCCTAGATAACTGGGGTATTTACCAAATCTCTTGCCAGTGTGGCTTTTCTTATATTGCCCAAAGTAAACGTGCTCTTAGATTTCGTTTAAAAGAACATGAAGGTTATGTTGAAAATCAGGAGCTTAAACGTGCTTCTATTGCTCAACATTCTTGGTCTTCTCAACATAGGTTCAATTTTTCCTCAGCCATCATTATCCAAAAATGTTCTTCTAACCTTGATCTTTATGTTTGGGAAGCCTACCACATCATTAAAAATTCTCACTCTTTAGTCAATGACTTATCTAGTACGCCTGATTTTCCAAGTATTTGGAAAGCATCAATTTAATTTCCCCTTTTTTGGTTTCTTTTTCTCTCCTTCTTCGGTAGATGTCGCTACTTGCCCACCCAGTCGTTTCCACTGCTTCTCTCTCATTGGTTGTTTTTGGCGCCTTCGTTACCCGCATCGGGTATGTAAACCAGCACGTTTCTGTCTATCATTTTACTCAGCCTTGCTTTTTCTAGCACGCTGTTCCTTTTTCCCTATCTTGCACTGAAGAAGAATCTCGCTAGTAGATTCAAAACAGCTGTTTGTTGCTTTCCATGTATTTTTTGTGCATTTTTAAACGTTGGTTTTTCTGCTTTTCAAATGTCTAACAGTTTCGAACGCCTATAAATACTAATTCTGCTTCTTGCAATTTTTTAAATACATGAAATGAAAGAACATACTTATATCTTTCATCCCAATGAGAATTGTGTTTTAAAATCATGTACATTTTAAGACATTAAATGTTGATAATGTTTTTTGTTTTTCATTTTTTCCAATTTTAAGAATCCTGAGACCCCTCAAATTAGTCTGTTTTTAACAATTTGACGTTTAGTGCTTTTATACTGCCTACTGGACATTACATTACACATTTATACCATTAAAAGTTGTTAACTAGGTATAGAGTACGCCGCCCCTGTCATTATGTATGTCCAAACTGTCCGTATCTTTAAGGTTTAATATTTCGGTTAATTGCTGACAATTTTTTCGAAAATCATTATCAACAATGCTTTTATACTTCTGCTACGATAGGTACCTCCAGCGTTGCTCAACACTTTTGCTGAATGCCCGTAAATCGAAATTTGTGTGTAACGTGAAAAATGCGATTTTCTCAGAAACTCTGTGACCTAGGGTAATCGCTATAATTTTCCTTCAAGTTCAAATTAACGTCTACTACCTCTAATTTTTCCATAATTTTAGTTTCAGTAGATTCGAAATTAGATTGTCAGGGGGGGGGGGGGGGGACATATTTTTGCGCTACATTTTCGACGGTATCTTTGAAAATATATACCTAAAATTAAAAGGAATATATTTTTGAGTTCAGCGTTACGAAAGCTTTCACACGATACCCCACACGATATACAAAGAAAAGAGGGTTTTTTTCAAGTAGCTTAATTAGCCCCTCTACATTTTTACTAAGTATATTTATGAATGTTTAATAATCTGAAAATATGTGGGTCAATAGTCTTTATTACTTCCCCCAATTTGAACTTTTCACGTTCCATATATTACGAGTAAAATGGCTGTGAGAGACAGACACAGGAGTGATCTTATAATGGTTCCGTTTTTACTTTTTAAGTACGGAACCCTAATTATGGAATTTATATCTTTATTTTTGGCGTTAATTATCGGTATAAATAAAATTTTGGTCATATTTAAAATTCTTTGAAAGGAAGCTTTTAAGGAGAAATATGATGGGTATTAGTATTAGGCTAGAGAAAACGTTTCTGAATTTCAAAATATACCATTGATCTAACAAGGGATCTTATATCTGAGTTTCTAGAAAATTGTTATTAATTAACCAGTGAACTCCACACTATTGTGAATTCGTTGAAAATTTCAAATGTCGGTATTTTTTAAAATGTCAATTTCATTAATTTGCCTTTTCGCCCGACTGAAAAGAAGGGTTATGTGTTTCACGCATATCTATGTATGTGGATTTTTTTATACCCTCGAAACATCCAAAGGCTCGATGGATTTTAATGATTGAGGTCTCTATGAAATTTAACTGCCCGATGGTTATAGGCTAGGTTTTGTTTTTATAAATTCAAAATGGCGGTAGGGACGAAAAAAAAAATTACGCACCCTATTGAGTGGCATATCATTGGATATGTCTTTCAAAATGAAGACGATGTTTCATTGACTATTTTACAGTCAGAAGCTCCGTTAAAATATTATACAACCTGGAAGTTGTGTATGTATTGTGGATCTCTATCTTTACTGCAACTCTAACCATCATAACATCTATAGACCTCATCAAAACAGTGTTTATAGATAGGAACTAACAGTTAAACACAACTTAAGCGTCATCAATACAAGTAAATAAAAAAAAATAGGTAAGTAATTTAAACAAATAATATAAAAAAAATATTTTAAGTCAATTCCTACTTAGGTCAATAGGAGAATTTTTTTTTCGCCCATTCTTCTTTCCTTTTGAGAGGCGCTTAAAATGCCTCGATCAAGAAGAGGGCTCTCTCGGTCTTAAAATACCTTGATCAAGAAGAGGGCTCTCTCAATTATTAAAAATTAATTAATTAAATTTAATTAATGAATTAATATTTGAAAAAACTAGGTTAACATCAAGTGTCATCCACTACAAGTTTAAAAAAATTTATTTGAGCTTGATTGGATGAAGAATAAGTATTTTATTAACGATGGAAAATTTGAACAAGATATATATAGCGAGAGTGTGAGCTAATTGTAGGAATTGAATTAAAAAAAAAATTCACATTGATGAGAAATAATTAATTAGTTCGCTTTTTACGCAGTCGGGTTTTTTGATTTTTTTAAAATTTAGTTGTTTATTTTTCATTAATAAAAGGAAATTTTTTGATAAAAATAAATATCTCATTTCGATTTCTCATTAAATTTAGTAAAGAAAAATTACGTGTTATATTTCATTATCATTTTATTACCTAAAAAGTTATACGCAGTTGAAGTTACAGAAATTCCAAATCGCACTAGTGTGGGGTGCGCGGGCGCTGAACCGAAGTGTGGAGTCTAAAGGTTAACCCCTTTATGCCTAGTGTCTCTTTTTTGGACGTTACGAATTTTAATAATTTTTTTTTATTGTCTTCTTCTTTACAACATGAAAATTGTATGAAGTAATTGTCTGTAAATGTCTTTATGTATTACCGAGAGATGACAGCATAATATTGATATTTACTTTATTAAATGAACGCCTTTTTTCGGTGTTAATAGATTTTTCCTTTTTTTTAATATAGCGGAATGTAAAAAGTAAGTTTATTTGTATTTTTTGTATGAAGGATCCAAATAAATAAGTCATAATCTTAGCTTGTAGGCTTCTTTGAAATATGTATTTTTTAAAATTGCGAAATTATATGTTCAAGCCTATTTTTTATGCACGTTTGTAACGTATAAAATATAGGGCGCAAGGTTCAAATGGGTGCATACATCTATTAGATATTTTAGTGGGGTGAGTTAGCTCAAAATTATACCAAAATATTTCACATCTGGCAACCAATGCGCCACTTTGGACTCGGATAGTGCATGGATAGACGAGTCTAAAAAGCCCGAGACACAAATTTTCTTGGCCCTCTAGTGGCGCTGATGACGTAATCAATATGGCCGCCAAAATTTTACGACGCGCTTCTACATTTCTGTATATCACTCGAATTAGTATTTTGATATTAACCTATATTGTTAGTGATTATTAATCTGCAGAAAACGCCCTTTCCAACGGTATATTTAACATCACATTGTTTAGGTTCATAATACAACAAATATTTATAACTTAATTAAAAAAAAAAAAACACAATAATTTTGCCTTTTTCAGAATTTAATGTCGACCCCGATGACAAAAAAAAAAAAAAAAAAAAAAAAAAAATGTATATATATATATATATATGTATATAAATATAAATATAGACACAGTAGAGTCCCGATTATCCGAGTTAATCGAACTTATACCTTTGGAATGGATCCTTTTCTTCAAAAAAAATTATGGCCATTTTTTTCCCCATTCTGACCAGAAAATCAGAGTTCTAACTTTTTACGACTGCTCTTTCACCTTCACCTAACACTTCATTTATAATGACTGTTTTATAATAATGGAAGCCATCAGTCCACCAGAAGAAAATAACTCGGTGAAAGCAGGAAACTCTGATAATTGGGACTCTACTGTAGTTCACTTTTAAGACTTATATCACGCGATTTTATTTTACATAAAGTGATGTCATTCACATCCGTTACAGAATTCATCATTTGCGATCCAGTGTTAAATATCATTTACAGTAAAGTACCCTTAGGACATCACTATCGCTGAATAATACACAAATCCAAAAAAAGAGATTTAGTCATTCAGAAAACTCGACAAAAAAATTGGCTATCTAAAGATTCACTGGCCTTCATTTTTTGGTATTATTAATATAGCTATTTAAAATTAAATTTAGTTTCTAATAGCTCCATGTTTTATCAGAAATCCTTCATTTATATTTTTCAAAATAGCACGTATTTTAATTTTTTTTTTTCAGTTTTTATGGGAAAATGGCAACAAAAAGATTCAATGGTACTTTTCGGTTAGCCGAAGGCATTGAGTTGTGGATTTTATAGGAAACATCTGAATGTCCTCAGTTTCAATATTGGAACACAGTCATCAAACTGGAGAACTGGAGTTCCTTCTAGTACAACTTGTATTGAGTATTCGTGTATCTAACTTTACAATGTACGTCGATACTGTGGCTCAGTTATGTCCGTGGACATTTGCGTTGGACGCAGTACGCTATTCTTGTTGGTTACTAGTATTCGTGCGGACTCTACAGGACCTTCCAGAAAAACATCCAGATATACATGCTGAATTTTTTCGTGGCAACTTTACGAACAGCAAAACTGCTACACCGTTTTCTGCAATATCTGACGATCAACATCATGAACACAATAACAAAGTTATAAAGGGTGAAGGTGGTGCTATTGGAATCCTTTATAGTGAAAATGCTCTGCTTAAGTGGATGGTAACAGGCCCTTGGATCAGTTCTTTAATTGAGGAATTTGAAGCTAAATCAAATTTAAAAGATGACAAAAACGTGGTCGCAAAGCATCATGAATATAACAATGCTCATGAGAAAAGGTTCCTGGCCCATGTCAAAGAAATGATTAACGTCTTATCCGAACAAGGAAATCCATTTGAAGAAACTGATTTAATGTCAATAGTGAGCTCCAAAATAATTCCAAGTTTCGAAGCTGTCAAGTGTGTTACGGAAGCATTAACTGTAGGACTAAAACAATATGATGATTATGTCGTGTCCCGTCTCGGTCAAGTTCAAAATTCAATTCATGAAGTTATTCCTCGAACCAATATTCACATCTTCAAGACTATAACAAGAAAAAAAGATAAGGCAAAGTCCAAGATTTCTTACTTGCATAAAGACTCCAACTTATTCTGTAGATTGTATGTTGCATCTGAAGCAGGGGATTGCAACATAGATGATTTCTTTTCGCATGAAAACCGAAAGTATCAACCTTCTATTTCAGATGATGGAAAACTCCGTAAACCAACCAACAAGTCTGATATTATTGACTGCATTCAAACAAAATATGGCTTTAGCTTTAATCACGGCCAACCGAATGTAACAGCTGAAATATTCGATGGAGCAGCCGTAATACTCATGCTTAATCCTGGTATTGCGACAATATTTTCCGGATACTACGAACATGATTTCAAACCATATTTCATTAATCAACTGAAGAACAGTTCACGACTAGATATTGTATTCGACAGATATATTAGTAAAAGTTTGAAGGCACATACCCGAGAAACAAGAGGAAGTGGCATAAGTATTAAAGTCTCAGACTCAACAGCAATTCCAAAAAAATTTCAGCAATTCCTATGTGTCAACGAAAATATGACCCAATTGTTCCAGTTACTAGCTAAGAAAATGGTGGGGGACGAGTATCCAGGAAGACATGTTCTCTGTACTTATAACGACCGAGTCCTCGCATCAACATCTATGGATGTATCAAGCATTTCTCCCGTCTCACACGAAGAAGCAGATTGCCGTCTACTTCTCCATGTTAAGCATGCAGTAGAAAGTGAACATACTCGCATCTTAATACGAACTGTGGGCTCAGATGTAGTGGTTATTTCAACATCACTCTCCCCACAAATACAAGATATTGATGAACTATGGATTGAGTATGGTTGTGGAAAATACAGGAAATTCATTCCAATTCATGAGATCTCTGCTAAACTTTCACCGGAAATTTGTTGGCTTTTCATTCTGTAACTGGTTGCGACACAGTTTCCCCATTTTGTGGCATTGGCAAGAAGACAGCTTGGAAGGTCTGGATGCCATTTTGTGAAATTGATTGTGTATTGCATCATCTCTGTACAGGCACATCTGATATTGACGATGAATGTCATGATCTGTTACAGCGATTTCTTATACTACTTTATGATCAATGATCAGATCTTCAAAGCATCAATGATTGCAGACAAGAGTTATTTACAAGAAAGAATCGAGCCATCGAAAACATACCTCCTACAGCAGATGCTTTGACACAACGCATCAAACGAGCTACTGTCCAAGCAGGATTTGGAACAACAGCCTCACTGCACATTACATTATACCTTCACCAATTAAGTGGGGATGGACAATACATTCAGGAGGATCATACCAACCTTTGGGGACAACAATTCCAGAAATGTCAAAACACTGTGAAGGACTTACCTCCTGTACTTGCCGCAAGTGATGCTCATCTTGTAAATGTGTTAAAATGGGAATAAAATGTACGAAATTTTGTGTATGTGAAGGGCAGTTTTCAGACAGTGATAAGTAATCACAAGTAAATTTGCATGAATCATTTGGATATTATTGCATATGACAGCAATATATAATGTTATTTAGATATTATGGCTGCAATTAGTGTATTTGACAATCTATTGGATATGAAATTTGGATATTAAATTGGAATAATATTGTATTGTACATTCTTTGTTTCTCATTCTTGTACCTATAAATGTTTGAAACTTATCTTACAATTATGCCGATTAAGTGTACCTCATTTCATTGATTTTAAAACGGAAATGAAAGTTTCATAGCCCAAAAAATACTTGAATTTATTTACATATACATCAAAAATTACAATAATTATATTTGCTACTTAAACAGTTATAAAGTAACTGTATTAATTTTCAGAACCCATATAAATTACATTGTTGCCCTAACGACTCTGTATGCAACGCTACATTGTTTTGGTAAATTTTCAGAAAATATTTGTGATAAAATATTTTTTGATAGAAAAAGTCATATATACCGTCCGAAAGGTAATTTTCTGACGAACAAAAGATATGCGACACGTTTCCAGCTACATGCAATAAATTCCAAGTTATTTAGCAAATTGTTTTGAATTTTTTTTTTAATTAAGTTACAAATATTTGTGGTAATATGAACTTAAACAATGATGTCAAATATACCGTTGGAAAGCGTGTTTTGTCCGGATTAATAATCACTAAAAATATAGGTTAATATCAAAATATTAACCCGAGTTCTATAGAGAAATGTAGAAGCGCTTCACAAAACTTTGGCGGCCATATTGATTACGTCATCATCGCCGCTAGAGGGCCAGGAAAATTTGTGTCCCGAGCTTTTTTGACTCATCTATCCATATACTATCTGAATCCGAAGTGGCGCATTGGTTGCCAGATGTGAAGTTTTTTTTACCTATCTCACCCCACTATTTAGGTGGCAGTTATTTATGTAAAGTCCTTTTCAAGATGATTTTGAAATAAATTGTTTTTTAGCCTCAAATACGATTATTCTTAATTTATTATTAATAATGCTTATAATGTTATTAGTCTCTGTAAAGAAATAAATATATTTTATAATAGTTCAGAAAAATTCTAATTATAGTATATAATATACAATTCAAAAGCTTAATTTATATAAATTTAGACAAAAAAATATAATTATGCATTTTTTACACATGGATATTCCTATATTTTAGTTCGTTTACATTTTATCAAATAAATACAAAAATATTTTAACGTATTTTCTTTACTACCTTTCCAGTTCATTTTGCAATATTTTAAAGTGATTTTACCAACAAATTTGAAAAAACAAAAATTCAGGCAATAAATGGGTTAATAAGAACCTCCTCAATGTAAATTGAAGCCCAATAAAAAGTTAAAATCAAAAATTACTCGCCAAATACAGGGTGTATCTAAACTCTTGGGCAAAACTTTAAAGGGTGATAGTACACATCAAGACAAACAATATTAAATAGGAAACTAAGGGTCCGCAAACTGAACTGTGTTCATGTGTTGAAATTTGAACGCCCCTCCTGAACCCAGTTCAGTTTGCGCTACTTAACCACTCCCAACGATTCAGATTTTGAGCTCAAAATTTAAGTTTAAGTCTAAGCTTTTGAAAGCATGTAATGAGATACAAAAAATAACGGTAAAAAATAGTTGTTCGTTACTCCAAATTCTAAAGCGCCCTCTATCGGTATTTTTTAACTTTATCTTTAAAATTTATTTTCAAGACAATACTGACATAAAGAATAGTTTTAGTAAAAACCGCAAACGAATCGACCAATTTTTCCGTTTTTTATAATCATTTGAAATTTTGGACTCTAAACTTTAAAGGCGCCTATCTCCTTTGGAAGACGTTTGGGACCCTTAGTTTCCTATTTAATATTGTTTGTCTTGATGTGTACTATCATCCCTTAAAGTTTTGCCCAAGAGTTTAGATACACCCTGTATAAAAAATAAAATAATCTGTGGCGACATTGCTAATCGTATCGTTGTATAGCGAATCATATTTTTTTTCTATTCCAAAAGACAATGCAGACCTTTCTGGCAACTTATTTCTATTATGTTTCTATTTACTTGTTTTCACTTATTATACCGCTCATTTTCCCGATACTGGGTTATTTCAATAGGTCATTTTCAAATAAATTGAACAATAAGAATTATCAGCAATTAAGCACATTCTGGCGTATAACGCGTTTCGCGGTATGATGCGCCAAGGATTTGCAAATATATTTTTCCTATTTTCAAGTATATTCGCCGTATAACGTGTACTCCATGCATTCCAGAGAATTTTTCATGCAATTTGCGACATCTAAAAATACTTTAAAGAATATTGAAAAGTATAACAAATACGAACATAAAGAACATTTTTGTAAATATATAGCAGGTGTATTACTGATGTACAAATCTAAATTCTTTTGCTCGTCTATTTTTATGATCCTTTTTTGCGACCAGCGTATAATGCGCTTTTGCAAATTTTAATCATTTTTCAGGTTTCAAAAGAGCGCTTTATTATGGCAATAAAATATTTATTAGAATAATCAATCGATCAAGCTAATTATTAATGCAATACCGTTATCACAAAATCAACATTTTATTTATTTAGATGGGAAATTGAGGTGCTGAATTCCAGAGAATTACAAATTAATTAGAGTGCGGGGGTTCAGAAGATTCAAATATTAAATAAGATGCTTTTCAAATAAAAACGAGACTTGCAGAGGTGGCGGTAGAGGCTCCTGATCTGCAGATTTATACAGTAGAAATGTAATCAATATTTAAAGTGCTTCTTTATGCGCAGAATTATTTTTTTATAGATGAATTATCAAACACTGAATATAGAAATTAATAGTCTTTCGGAAAAAGCAACTTAAATTTTATTGATATTTGAATGTTGAGGGCTTGAGCCCCATGCCCCTTCCTTTTCCCACGGCTTTGGTTCATTGAATAACTTTTGCAATAGCTAACCTAAGTTTTGACTTTGAACATAAAATCTGTGGTTAAAAGCTATGGTAAGCTTCTTAGCTAACTATATAACATTTACAACAGTTATCCTAAGTTTTCCCTTTGTCCACAAAATACGTGGTTAAAGGCCATCGTAAGCTGAGTGGTTAAACATATAACATTTGCAACAGCTATCTTAAGTCTTACCTTTGACCACAAAATCTGTGGTTAAAGACTATTGTAAGTTGCTTGGTTAATTATATAACATTTACAACAGCTAGTTTTGTCTTTGACTACAAAATGTGTATAGGCTATGGTAACCTGCTTGTTTAATTATGGTAACCTGCTTGTTTAATTATATACTATTTGCAACAGCTATCCTATGCTTTGCCTTTGATTTCAAAATCTGTGATTAGAGGCTGCTTTATGCTTTAAGCAAGCTGTGGTAAGCTGCTTTACTTTGAAGAGGTCGGTTGGATATATATGTACAGTCGTGGAAAAAAAAAAGTAAACACCCCCTACTAACTCCTCAACAAATTATCGTAGAAGAAAGTTACTGGTACCGAACGATTGGAAATAAAGTCTGCTTTTAAATGATATAGATAAAATTTGCTTAGGGGGGCATCTACATATTAAAACGAACCGTAACTTTGTTTTTTTCAATAGCAGTACACAATTCTGACAGTATAAATGAACTCTACACCCTTCAATTAGCCTAAAAACAAATTTTTATGCAATTCGTATTAGCAAATTCTGAGAAATTAATTATTTTAAAACGAGCGTATTTTAAGGGCTGTATCCAAATTGAAGTTCGGAACTCGGTTGTTAACTGAGAAAGCGTTCATCTTGATCAAGGCACCTCAAGAAGTCAATGCAGCCTGCTAGACAGCAGAAGAAATTTCAAAATATCTAGTTACTCCTATTATAGACGACCCCTTAAACCATCATTTTGTTGTTTTTTAAGCATAATTTGAAAACTACTTGGAAGAAAAATGTGAAATTTCAGATTTCCATAAAGCAGGACTTAATAAATCTAATTCCATCAAAAAGATTGTAGGTTGCTATTCATAATTTTTTCGAGTATTAATTTCATGAATCATAATTCATATCATAAAGTTATAAAAAATACAAGTTCAGCGTATTTGTGTTTGGGTATATTAGTATTATTGCTACAAAAAAAATAGCACATTAGGAGCATAATTTCTGGAGATATAAATAAAAATATGAAAATGTAATTTAACATTAGAAGCACTAAATTTTGAATGTTTATAATTCAAAAACTTATCATTAAAATGACTTGAAATTCGGTGTTTAGGCATAGTTTGAACCGAAGATTTGAAATATTTCGTTAAAATTGGGTATTGTCATTGAAAAAAATGGAGTTTGGATTCGTTTTAATATGTAGACGGCCCCCTAAGCAAATTTTATATACATCATTTAAAAATAGACTATTTCCAAACGTTCGGTACCAGTAACTTTCTTCTACGATAATTTGTTGAGGAGTTAGTAGGGGGTGTTTACTTTTTTTTTTCCACGACTGTTGTACATATTAATTTCTTCAGGTGTCTAGCACTAACGCTAGAGACTTCTGAATAGATGAGTTTTAATTATAATACCCCTGCACATAAATTTTAGTACAGAAACAGTATCTTATAAGACAGTTGAGCCTTTTATTCATTCTACGATGAAGGGGTCTCTGAGACTGCTCACAGTATTTATGCAACAATTTTTGACACAGTAGTTAGAGGTTAACTGCTATTTGCGATCTTACAGACCGTTGTTTTTTTTTCTTTTTCTTCACGGTTTAACTTATAATTTTCAGTTTAACTATAAATACTAGTGAAGTTTACTAACGTTTTTACAAAACTCATTCGTTTTATTGGAAATGGGGCAAACACCCGCAGTATTAGGCAAAAATACTCACTGCGTATCTTTGCCCCACCACTGCGTACTTTTACCCCAACCAGTGGGACAAAGATACGCAGAGCAATGTTTTTTTTTTAATTGCAATTTCTCACGGAATTATAAATTGACAGAATGTCGGTTGATGGTGGCACTTGCCTAAGGTTCTAATCTAGCATTTTAATAACTCGTTACATCAGTTTAGACCAATGTGTGCGTTAAAAATCAAAATTTATGGAAAGTGCGTATCTTTACCCTCATCTACTCTATATAAAATCAACAACACTTCCTTGTCCAGTTTTTTAACCCCTTGGGGACGAGCGACCGGTATTCGTGCCGCGTAAGGTGCTCAGAATCGGTGATTTTTCTCGCCAGTAAATTTTTATTGTAAATTTTGCCTTATTTAATACGAGCATTTTCCCGATTCAATTAGCCAAAAATTTCTGTTTTCAAAGACCGGTGACTAAAGATTAATATATCCGTAAAAGACGCTCGTCCCGAAGGGGTTAACGGAAAAGGGTTCAAATACTCATAAAAAAATAAACAGTTGGGATTATCAATAATTAGTAAAATATTTATGATAATAATTAATCTTTCAAACTAATTACTGATGCTATTATCACCCAATCAATATTTCAACTGTTTTAAATAGATGATTTAAGATACGAAATTTTACAGAGTAAAACCAGCAATTAATATTGAGAAATATTATTTTAGCGGTTTAAAATAACTTGGATCGTTCAACCCTCCTAATTCTTCCAATTCAATCTCACTATAATTCTTAGATCACATCTTCACATCCCTTCTAAAAGAGAAGCAAGAGAAAATGTTGTTACTGTTGGTTTGAAATCTACCATAAATAATTTCACTCATTTTCAGCGTAAATAAATTTCTCGGGCCACTAACCCTACTTCACTTCAGTTTACTTATATAAACCAAGGATGAAAAAAAAAAGAGTGCATGAAGCACATATCTCTTTTCATCCCTTACATTACGAGTTCAGTGCACGTTCAGTTTCTTTTTCTCCCTTTTATCTTTTTTCACGCTGAACAACCATTTAGCGTAAATAATGATATTCTGTAGTTGATGGGTGAGCTTACATACCTCTAGAAATTTTAGCCCTTTTTGAGGGGAAGAATTTTATTCCGTTCACGCATGTCGAATGCACTACAAATTGAAGGCAATCGAAAATAACGTTGCTTTTACTGTGTGGCCACACGCCAAGACTGAAATAGCATTTCGAGCGAAATTATTAAACTGTTCGCTCCGTTGGATATTTTATCAGTTTTTGTGCTTTCAATCCGGTTCGCTGTACATTTGAATAGACTATCTTTTTACACTCTTTTATGTAACTCAGCTTGGTTCGTGTATGTAATCGATTTTTTACTCCATTACTAATAGTCTAGTTTAGTATTATAAAAATTATATTCCCAGGTGTTCTTTTGATAGCAATACAAAGCATAGATAGTAATGTAAATATATAGCAAATTAACACCTTGTAATAATATACTAATTTCAAATGCTAAAAGATGTAAATTAAAACTTTAAAACCAGTAAAAATACGTTTATTACATTCTTCTATCTTTACAAGCAGAAAGTATTGGATTCGTAAAAATTTTCGACTTCCGGTTTTCGACGGATTTACATGTTTTAGAGGTCAGAGATTCCAAAAAAACATGTTTTTACAGAAAGTCTGCCTGTGAGTCTGTCTTTCTGTCTGTTTGTATGTGACACAAATTTCGTGGGCGCTCTATCTCAAGAAGTAATGCACGGAACTTAATAAAAAATTATATTCAAGTAGTCCCTAATATAAATTAGTACTGATTAGTTTTTGGTGTAAATCGCCCAACAGGTGGCGCTGCTATACTGCATTTTTCGAGATTTCTGCAATAACTCTATCTCAATAACTAATGCACGGATTTTTTTCAAACTTCAGATTCAGTCCTTGACATGAATTGACGTTTTATACATTTTGGTGTAAATCGCTCAGCCAGTGGCGCTACTGTGGTACATTTTTTGTGATTTCCGCAATAGCTCTACCTCAAGAACTAATGCTTGGATTTTCAACAAACTTCAGATTCCGGTATACCTTGATATGAATTAGTGCTGTTTATGTTTTGGTGCCAATCGCTCAACAGGTGGGGCTGCTATGCTGCATTTTTCAGAATTTCCCCTACAGCTCTATCTCAATAACTAATCCACGAATTTTCATCAAGCTTCAAATTCAGGTATACTTTGATATGAATGGGTGCTAAATTGATGTAATTTCTTGTACTATTTAAATGATTTAATTGACGTGATTTATATAGAAGAAAGCTTTGTGATGGCCACAACATACTAGTTTCCGCTGTTGACATGTTTCGACTCCGCCGAGTCATTTTCAAAACAAATAAATAAAACTATTCTGAAATTGCACGGTCTATGAAACGCCATCATTCAAATTTCCATGTATTCTTTCATATTATGCACGTTATTATTTTTTTTTAATCTTTCTTGGATGTTTAATTTATTTTTATTTTCACAATTATTGAGTAGCTCGAACCATATTTATATTTAATTTATTTTTATTTTCACAATTATTGAGTAGCTCGAGCCATATTTAATTAATTTTGAGAATTACTTAGGAGTTTATGAAATACCCTTTATTAGAGCAGACGGGTCAAAGAATTACTAAGTGGGTATGACTAGCAGGAAATTTAAGTATAGAAAAAATGAGCATATAGCTGATATTAAATATAACAGAAAAACCATAGCGCTGGCAAGATTTTATCAAGAAGAAACCATCCAAATAAATTTCAATGAAAGTAAAATAATTTTTCCCTCCAGTCTAAACCATCCATCCATTATAAGAAAAACCATAGACATTGTAACGCGTGAAAATTCGATATGTAACGAGGCAGCATCATTTCATTTACCAAAAATATGGCTCGAGGTACTCAATAGTTATGAAAATAAAAATGAATTAAATATCCAAGCAAAATAATAAAAAAAAAAACGTGAATGATAAGAAAGAATGCATGAAAATTTGAATGATGGCGTTTCATAGACCTATATTTTAGAATAGTTTTATTTATTTGTTTTGAAATTGACTCGGGGTGAGTCGAAACATGTCAACATTCGACATAAACGTATTTTTACTGGTTTTAAAGTTTTAACTTGCACCTTTTAGCATTTAAAATTAGTATAGCAATATAAAGTTTTAAATTTTTGGATCTTAATTGTAAATTGATAAATTAATTTTCATTCATTTATCCGTCAGCCGGGCTCTGGCACTCTCCAAATATTCTTTATGGTTACAACTTTAAACTGTGTACGAGTTACAACAAAAAGGGAGTTAATAATGCGCCAAACCACGCTCGCTAAAATAGGCCAACAGGCCGTGAAACTGCAATAATGAAATGCTTTAAACATTAAAAAGTAGACAACAAAATATAAAAAAAGGGAATTGTAATATATATATATATTAAAATATGCTTTTATTCCTGATTAGAAAACGCTTGAACCTTTTTTATGTTCATCAAACATGTTTTATATAGACAAACATGATAAATGAATAACATTAGCATTAAATTAATATTATTTTGTTATTCTTGCATGTTATAAATTCAAATTCGCAGCTGAAAGTGTTTTATCGAGAATGGATAACATTAAAAAAACCCGATATTTCGTTTTGAGAAAGCTGATTAAGGTACTATAACAACTACTCGGTAACCTTCTGAAAATCAGTGACAGCAAAAGGCACTTTGTTTTGATAAATGTTTCTTTAAACCCTGAAAATATATTGGTTTCTGAGATTTTTAAAGATAAAGCACGCTTTTCAGAATCGTGGCTAACTCGGAACATAGATAAACATACAAGATAGAACACTTATGGCAAAATCTGTAATGGCAACAGTACTAGCGTCACTACCGACAAGGGGGAAGAATTAATAAGCCTCCGAAATTTACCTATGTTGAAGAAATATGTTTGTGCTCTATGTTTTGAGTACCTATTCTTCCCTAAACGAGACAGAGACAGACGGTATTGTATTTTTGCTTGATTTATTTAGCTTTTTTTTCCGCACTTGTATCGTTCACCTTTAACTTACAAAATGATAATTATAATAATAATGTAAAAGAAAACCCCCAGAAAATTCTGTTGAAAGCGTAAATATGTATGTTTATGAGATTAAATTGTAAAAAAATCAAATTCTGGTATTGTGTTAATTTATTTCCATCGAATAAAATTTTATCAAGTGTCATATCAGTATCTCTATTTTCTTTTAACTTTTAGATTTATATAATTCTAAAAAATTGAAAAAAGGAATTTTTCCCAATATGTAATTTTATTATTTCTTATATGTTAATATTATAAATATTATTGAATTGTTTGTACATTATTTACATTAAAAACAATATTTTTATTTTATCTCTAAGAAAGTGGAAATGCGCATATTTTAAAAGATTGTTGTAACGATTGTTTAACACAGCTTCATAAATTAATTAAACATCGGCTAGAAAAAAATTTCCTACCAAATTGGTATAGCTATGAAATTTTCTGGGACTTGTAGAGTACAATATTCCGTATATTTTTATATTATACCATTGCTTTATGTAGCTTTAAAATCAATTATATCATATTTACTTGATATATAACATTCAAGACGAAATTTTTAGCTTGTTTTTCGTTGCACTTAAATCGTTCATCCATCATGTACGAAAAAATATATATAATATATATCCGTGCATGAACATAGAAATTAGATATATAGAATAGAATATCTATTCTATGTTCCTATATCGGTGTAAGATTCTATTGAAAACGTAAACATGCAACATTAAAAAAAGAAAGATCACAATAAGGTAGATGCTCAGTAACAAAAATATTATAAGGATGGGAAGTTTCTTCCCCATTGTCACTAAAGGCAATCGCATTACCATTACGCTCTTTTGAAGTATCCTATCTTGTATGTTTATCTAAGACTCGGAAGAGGTTAGAGTATATTTTCGTTAATAATTATGTTATATTTTCGTAGATTAAATTATCGGTATAGCACTCCTTAAAGTTTGTACGTGGAATTTTGAATGACCCTGTATATAATACAATAAAACATCCATAACGGACACCCCCGAATAGCGGACACCTCTATTTAGCGCACAGTTTTCTAATCCCCACTCCCAAAACCTAAATTTTTTATGTGTTTAACCTCTGAATAACGGACAGTAATTTTGGCGATAAAGGATGGAAAATTATTTTTTAACAAGAAAAAAAAAATTAAAAAAAGTAATTTTAACCTCTAAATTTATTTATTAACATCTAAATTTATTAAATAACCTCTAAATTTATCTGAGCAATATGTCACAAATTTTGTGATCACAAATAAATGTAGGGTGTGGGCTGGCGAAAATCCCCCCCTCCCACGTCCATTGTTGAATTCCGTGGGTGGCCCCGGAGAGATATTCCACCCTGGAGCATTGAAATGCCCCCCTCCCCCCATTTGAATGAAGATATGAGATTTTATGAGAAACAAATTGCATGTAATCGCAAGCAAAAGCAAACTTTTGTAACAGATTTTTTTAGTAAAAATGTAATAAACAGTGGATAAAGGTATGCACAATTTTATTTCAATTTTATTGCTTAAAAAATAATTTTAATTTCTGATTACTCATATAATAAAGATTTTAGGACATGTAAAAGTCAATTAATGAAACATTAAGCCTTTCTTAGCAATATTTGAATCTCTGAGGTTTTCCCAATAGCGGACACCTCCGAATAGCGAACAGTTTCTGCGCTCCTCCGAATAGCGGACAGTTTCTGCGCTCCCAAGGTGTCCATTATTTAGAGGTTTTACTGTATAGTTACAGTTACAGGAGCCAGGCATGAAATAATTTGTGCTCGATTTTATAAATTTATTCAAATAAAATTGACGTATATTCGTTCTTTCTTTTTCTGACAGCTATGCTGTGCTTTGCTTTTAAATAATAATAAAAAATAAGATAACGTTGCGGACTCAAAAATGGTAATAAGTAAAAGTTGAATGCGTGCTTTTTCTTTTTTTTCAATCTTCTAAATTCGCCGTTATTTACTTTAATTTGTAGGCGTGTAAGAATAAGTTCTATAATCCATTATATATGTCATATAAATATCAACACATATTTCCGGGTTAAAAAAAAAAAGAAAAAACGGAGAACGTTTCGGATTAAGGTGTGTCAACAAAACGACAGGTTGTAGGAGAAGTTTATGGTCTAGAAAAATATCGTTAGGTAGGTTTTGAAATAATAATTTAATATTAAACAAGTTATTAGAAACGCCGCATTCTGTAATTGATTTTCTTCAAGGAAATAATTAGACCATGTTTAACAAAAATAAAGCCATTCATTACTTTAATAATTAAAAGATAAAATAAGGTACGGTAGCCCGCTTCCCTTAAAAGGTATCCGAACACCTTTAAAACGTATTTTTCGATCAAAATATCGATTTTTCATTTTTACAAAGATATTAAAACTGAATCTTTTATCTATCGAAATCTGCTTAAATGTTGTTTGTATCTAAAATAGAGCCCGAGTTACAGCCGTTTAAAATTACATCTATTACGTTATTTACATTACGTTACATCTATCCTAAAAGTTATTTTTAGGCTTTTCTCAAAATGAAGTTTTTCAGATTTTTACTATATGCAAAATATCCTAAGAATTATGCATGAAATGCTATGAAATTTTCTGAACTTCTTTTACAAATGTCCATTGATGGAATAGACTACACTCATGATAATATATTAAATAGTTTTATATTTACACGGTATAAATGACAAACATGAGACAAATTTTGCGAATTTTTCATAGTACTTTAACTGCCATATCATCTGAGATAGAGATGCGATTATAATGTGTGTAGTTTAAGTCCTAGAGAAGGTTATTCTGTTTATTATGCAATTTACAAAATGTCAATACATTGTTTTATTTTTGAGTTATCACGTTTTACGGAAATGTCAATTTTTGACATAATTTTGACTGTTTTTCCCTTTAAAAAATTATTTCTGCGTTATTGATAAAATTTTTATATATTTTTTCAAAGTTTTAAAATAATTGTCATTATAAAAAATGGATAACAAGAGAAAATTTCAAAAATTTCAAAAAATCACTTCCGAAGGTGTGTGGATACCTTAAAATAATGACAATAATAATAATTTTTCCAAAAGTCTGAGAATAAATCTTTTGCGACGGCCCGAAGCCCAAGCCCGGTTCGGGCCAATTTCATTTCATTAGTCTAGGCCAGGGATGGCGAACCTTTTTGAGTATGCATGCAAAAGATTTCAAAATTATTATATACCAACATTTTAACGTGCCAAAAACATTTTAACTTATATAAAATCAATAATTAATTTTGATATATTTTTTACTTAAATATTTTTATACTTATACTAAATTCGATTCCTAACTTATTTATTATGCTGTGTTTACTGAATAATAAAGCCATGTTGCATCGAATTCCGTATTAATAATCTATAAACGACTTTTTCTTTTATTGTACACTTCCGAATCAGATCATTATTAGCTCTTCGGGTAGAAATAGGTTCAATAGATACATAATTATTTATACTAACAATTACAATTCAATTTTCAAAGATAAAACCTAAATATAATAAAACCTAACTTAAAAACCCTAAACCTAAATAAAATAAAACCTAATCTGAAGCAGAAGAATGACAATTAGGACTATGCAAACTATTTCTTAAAATTCAATTTTCAAAAATGATACCTTTGAAATCTGATAAAGAAGCAAAATGATTTAGAAAACACTATATGTTGAGAATGTGAGGCAAGAAAATGACGCTACAGGGCGCTTTCGTTGAGATTTATACCTTAATTCATTCAAAAGTAACGTATTATTTTAAAGTAAATATTACACAAAACTATACTTTTCGTAAAAAAACATAAAATGGATTGTTCTTCATAAACTAAATGTAATCTATAAGTTTTTTCGCGTGTCAGAGAAGTTTTCAGGCGTGCCAAAGGTTCGCCATCCCTGGACCAGTGTTGGGTATGAGCGCGTTCATTGAAAGAAAGTTCACGAACTTAGTTCACTTTCTGTGAACGTTGAGTTGAACTTGACTCACTTTTTGATAAACGAACGTGAAATGAACGAAAGCTTAAAAAATCCGTGAGTTTGAACGAAATTTACAACTCAAACACAATTTTTTTCATAATTTATTTAAAAATTTTCAGCCGTTAAGAACACCTTTTTCCCATTCAAATGCCATTTAGAGACCTACACGGACTCGGGACGGGTCGAGTCTGATCGTAACTTTTTCTGGGTCGCGCCCGGGTCTTGCTTTCTCTGCAGGCTCGATCTATGCCGAACCAGACTATATGTTTGCACTGAACCGGGCCTTTATGTTATTCTTCCTTTCATTCTTTACCGACTGAAATTTACCGGCTCCCCCACTACCCTGCTTGTATAAAAATAATTAACCCGTCCCTGTGTGACCCGTTCAAAAATTTGTTTAAGGAACAGCCTCCTTGGCTCAAGAATTTTTTTCCGAAAATACATATTTTTTAAATTACTATTATTCCATAATTAAAATTCTCTTTAAAGAATAGCATACTGTTTCTTTGTCCACTGTTTCTGGTTGATTTCTGGATTGAGTTTTGACTCCTACGTTTTGGGTTCGGGTAAACCGATTTTCCAAAAGAATGTTGAAAATAAAAAGGTTAAAAATCTGTATGCAATAAGACATCCATAGCAGACACAGATACAGGAAACGGATACTTCTATTGAGCAAACTCTTTCTAATTTTTTAACTCAATTATATATTTGTATTATACGCTTTTACCGCTGAATACTAGAATCTTACAATCTATAGGCACGTCTACATGTACATAAACTATCACAAACGCTGTATATGTGTTTTGTACGTGTCAAAAACGAATTATAAATTATATTTTCGATATTACGAGAAAAGAAAAAATGTTTCTTAACTGTATCGTAAAGAAAGAATGGTCTATGGACGCCATTTCATATATACGTTCTATTTCACAAGCGCAGTAAATTGAATATACGTTCATACGTATGAAATGCGTATTAGTAGCTTCATCTGGAACATAATTCTGCTCAAACTTTTTATGAAAATCCCCACAACCCGATTAGCAAAAAGCTTAAATCTGACCCCTAAGAATTATTGTAGAGTGAACCCAACTCACAGAAAGAAAATAGAATAAACCCGTCCCGAATTTTAAAAAAGGTACAACCCGATCCGATGCAGGAATCTCTTCAACGATCCGAAGTTGTTTGCTATACTCAAAGGTTTTACTATATTTGAATATTAAAGAATATAATAAATATGTACATTTCTTTCTATAAAAGATAAAATTTGTATTAAACATATAATTATAGATTATGGAACTTTTCGGTTAGCCAGGCGTTATATACACATATACATATTTATACATACATATATATATATGAACATATATATTTATATACGCATATTGTACACATTGCATATACACACACATATATATATATGTAACGATTAATTTGTATTTAAATTTTAGCCTTCTCAGGACAATATCATATTAATTTCTGATAGTGTACTATCTTAAATGAGAATAAAAAGCATTATGAGTGTATTTGTCATACCTAATGCTATAACAGTATGGATTTTAATTTGGTAATTTGTTTTTTTTTCCTCTATCCCTTTTAATCTTGTTTCATTTTGAACTTAATTGGTGTTCAATGGTTTATTTCTCGGTTTTCTGTGTGTGGTAGTCCCAAATTCATATTCTTTAGCTAATTCATGGCTAATATGAAGAGGAAACCACACATTTCATTTGTGGAAGTTAAGGCATTTGGGACCTGATGATTCTGTCTAAGTTCTACAAATTTCTATCATCCCATTTCTGTTATTCAATTTCTGCTGTTTTTTACTATGTTTTTGGAATCTATGTTAAGTGTGTTGGGGGGAACTGTATTTGTTAATGTCATTTTATTCATAATTTCACAGTTTTTGTTGGTGATCAGTAATGTTTATTTAATGGTTATGCATATATATGTATATATACATATATATGTATATATAACACTGGCGCCCGACTAACCGAAAAGTACCTACATTATTTTCAATGATTGCATTAAAAGTTATTTTATTTTTCTTTCATTTCGGGTTCGAGTCGGTCGGGTTGCGGGTTGAACTATTTAGAGTTGGAACAGGTGCGGCTTGAAATATGTGGGGTTGCATTTGTCGAAAAATTTTTTGTCGGGTTGCAAGTCAAGAAATTTTTTTGGTGTATTCGGGTGGGCTTGGCTTCAAATGAAACGTTTGGGTTCGGTCTGGGTACAATCTGACCCACTCAGAACTCTGCTTGACCTCCTGAAGTGCCTGTTTAAGATAATTTTTAAATGGATAAACTTAAAAGGAAAAACATAATTTAAAAATTGTTTCCCACAGGGTGTTGAGGGCGCAAACTTTTCATTATTGGTTTTCTTAGAGTTTAATTGTTTTGTGTCACTTATTTTACTATATTATTATTTTACAGCTATAGCGGAAATTCTGAAAAATGTAGCATAGCAGCGCCACCTGTTCAGCGATTTGCACCAAAACATAAACAGCGCTAATTCATACCAAGGTATAATTGAATCTGAAGTTTGTTGAAAATCCAAACATTAGTTCTTGAGATAAAGCTATTGCGGAAATCGCAAAAAATGCAGCATAGCAGCGCCACCTATTGAGTGATTTTCACCAAAATATATAAAATGTCAATTTATGTCAAGGACTAACTGAATCTGAAGTTTGATGAAAATCCGTGCATTAGTTCTGGAGATTGAGCCATTGTTAAAATCGTGAAAAATGCTGCCTAGCAGCGCCACCTGTTGAGCGATTTACACCAAAACATAAACAGCTTTAATTCATATCCAGGTATACCTGAATCTGAAGTTTGTTGAAAATCCAAGCATTAGTTCTTGAGATAGAGTTATTGCGAAAATAGAAAAAAATGCAGCATAGCAGCGCCACCTGTTGAGAGATTTACACCAAAATGTATAAAACGCCAATTCATGTCAAGGACTAACTGAATCTGAAGTTTCATGAGAATCTTCGCATTTGTTCTTGAGATAGAGCCATTGCTGAAATCGAGAAAAATATTGTATATCAGTGCCACCTGTTGGGTGATTTACACCAAAACGTAGTAAACACCAACTCATATCAAAGACTAACTGAATCTGAAGTTTGAAGAAACTCTGTGCATTAGTTCTTGAGATAGAGCCATTGCGGAAATCATGAAAAATGCAGCATAGCAGCGCCACCTGTGGAGCGATTTGCACCAAAAACTAATCAGCACCAATTTATATCAGGGACTAACTAAATATAAATTTTTATAATTCCGTGCTTTAGTTCTTGAGATAGAGTGCCCACAAAATTTGTGTCACATACAGACAGACGGGCAGACAGACAGACTCACATTTTGTAAAAACATGTTTTTTGGAATCTCTGACCTCTAAAACGTGTAAATCCGTCGAAAACCGGAAGTAAAAAATTTTCACGAATCTAATACTTTCTTCTGGTAAAGATAGAATAAAGTAAAACTAATAAAAATAAATATATCAATTTTAATTGTGGAATAATAGCGATTTAAAAATACCTGCATTTTTTGAAAAAAAAAAAAATCCCTGCCGGCTCGGGCCTACAGGCGGAGGTAGATTTCGAAGTTAAGTACTAAATTCACCAACAAAACTTAAATCAAGATTAGAGAAAAACCCAGTTCCTCCACTAAGAATGAGCTCTAGGGAGATAAACATTTTGTGAAAATTCTAATATACACGAATACACACACGCATGTATATGGAATAGGTTTAAAAAATAGCTAAAGTAAATTCAGAGAACCTCAAAGTGTTAAAATAAGTTAATATTTCCATAGTCGTGTTTTTATCATGTTTTAATACGTTTTCTCAAACTCGCATGACGTTACATATTAACCAACTGAGGTCCATTTTATTTCCAATATGACGCAATATTTTTTTTTTTTTTTTTTTAATTCGTCAAACTATTTATTTCATTTTGAGTTTTCATGCGGAAATCTTACTCTAGAACACTTATGACGTAGTATTCAATTTGTTTTCAATTAGTCAAACTATTTATTTAATTTAATTTTTCACGTGAACTTTCAATAGAAAAGCAATTGTTGTGGTGAGAATTTTATTGCTTTTTTTTTAATTGTTGGCAACTGTTATAACGAAAAACATTTATTTTTTCCCGTCATTGTTGTGTAAGAGCTGGTTTTATCAGAATCTTGTTAAGACGGTATTCAAAATTTTGAACCTTCCCCATTTCCATTCCCTTGTACCGATTTTGCCCATTTTCAATCCCCGCCGAGATATTAGCCATCTCAAAGTTGTTGGCGAGTTTGAAGACGATCCGTGCATAATTGCGACTTTTATCGTGCGGACAAAATTTAGTACATACATACATATATATATATATATATATATATAAACTTTTTAGGTGGGGGTGGTTTTGGGTTCCTGGGGTCCTATAATGAAAAGTTATGAAGGAATTTTTCAAAAGTCGCACCATGGTAACGACTGCAATAGGTAGTATTTCTTACGAAATCTACCTAAAATTGGGCCGGGCCAAATTTTACTGATTTTTTTACTGGACAAAACAGAGATGTGCCATTCTAATGATTTTCATATGAGCTGGGTTGGAACTGGGGCTGAAAATTTCTGCCTGTTCAGACCTCAAGACGAATGCAGTAGCCTCGACTTGGGCCGGAAAATAAACCCAGTCCCAACCCATAGTCTGAAGCTTTAGAAAAAAGTAATCCTCAAACCCAGCTCGGACCGAGTGTCGGGAAGGAAAATTGGGCCGGGCCCATGAACACACATACATCGAATAACCAAAAGTTTACTTCATGAAATGTTGTAAATTTGGACGATAGATTTCTATTTAAAAAACAAACAAAAATAAATAAATAAATCCCAACAAAAAGTTTTCGGTTAAAAATAAAAAGCGCCAAGTTCTCCTTAATGTTTCGGCCAGAAAAAGTAGTGATATCTGAAGTTCGCACAAGTTAAAAGCCAAACATCCTAAATCTTTCATTGAAAATGGCTTCCTGCGACTTGGCCGTTAATGCCTTCTACAGCATTTCAAAATTAATGATTGGAAATTACGCATTTATGAATTATTTAAACATTAAAAGTAATATTAGAATGAAAAGAGACAAATTCACATAAATACATTATAAGTAAAAGATTTCTGGTAACTACCATTCAGTTTCAACAAACATTAGTTTTGATTACAGATCATTTAGCCCACTTGTGGTTTAATTGCCATTTTGTACGGTCTAAAGCTAAAGTCATTAACGTAAAACCTAATAAATAAAACAAAATTTACTTACTTCAAATCTCATAATATGTTACATTATATTTTATTGTATAATATTGAAATCTTGTGTATTGACGAAAGAGATTTTTTTCGTTTGAACATTTATTATAGTTTGTTTGCATACATTAAGAGATATTAGATTTATAAACTGTTAAAAGCTGATACTAATTATGTTTTAGTAATTAGGGATATTATCTCCTGAATACCTGAATACAAGTATTTTGTTATTTTTAACTTCTAAGCATTTAAATAGACTGAAGTTGTTTAAATACTTTTTTCAAATGTGTATTTTATTTCTGTACTCTGCGACCAAAAATGCCTAAAATAATCAAAAAATGTAGTTGGCATGTAGCTCATTTGTACATATTTTAAAATTTGAAAAACTCTCTTGAAGGCATTAACGGCCAAGTCGCAGGAAGCCATTTTCAATGAAAGATTTGGGATGTTTGGCTTTTAACTTGTGCGAACTTCAGATATCACTACTTTTTCTGGCCGAAACATTAAGGAGAACTTGGCGCTTTTTATTTTTAACCGAAAACTTTTTGTTGGGATATCACTACTTTTTGTATGTTTTTTCAAGTTTGTTATTCTAAACTATATTAATATGAAAAAACTTAAATTTCGGTACTTTTATGTTAGCCGGGAGCAAATGTCCTCATTAGCCTTTTGTTTTTTCGCCAATAGCAGTTTTCATTTTTCACATGTGTAAATTAGAAACAATGCTTTGATTTTCAAATAAAATATTATGGTTTATGTTATTATTTCTTATTTATTTATTTATTTATTTATTTCTATGTTAAATATTCTATTAAATAAAATGAGGGAAATGCATCTATTTTAAATGAGATGACTGAAAAGTATATATCTTTAAATGAAATGAATGCAATATGAACAATGGAGTTCGGAACAGTATTTGGCGATTTGGCACTTGCGCCCGGCTAACATAAAAATACCTAAATTTATTTTATTAAGTTTTACAAATTTATATTTTATTTCTTTTTATATTAAAGTAATAGCCGCCTCTAGCAAGCAGTATTTAACGTATTAACTCCATGTTAAACGTTGCATCATGTTACTGTTACTCATAATTTAATTTATTTGCCCCTTCTTTCGCCAAGTCGAAGCTTTTGATAGAGAAATCAAGAACTCTTTACGATCATGGAAGCATATCATATATTTTGTGTTGTTATGTATTTCATCTTTCGTGACAAATATCTCTTAACTCACTTAAGCATGTTTCCTTAGCAGTTACGATTCGTTCTGTAATGCGGAAATTTTTAATCCTATTAAGTAATCTTTTCTAATTGGGCTCACTGCCAATTGTTGTATTTTAACTGATACGACTGGGTACAAGTGAAATGGTTCTTATGAAATCCTTTGACAATATCTGCATTTGCATTAAACCATATTGATGCTAATATCTTTTTGTTTCACGTTAACCTTTTCAATAGACTCGATTACGGAAGAATAGAAGGTCTACAGACTCACTGCAATGATCCAATTGAAAATCTATCATTCTTCTCATCTAATCGTGTTGAAGAATTAGTCAATGTGCCAGGGTTTTAAGATTTTAGTTAATTTTATTCGAAACCTGAAAACTAAAATGCGAAGAACCGGATTATAGAAGATTCATTTTAACGTACATATCGATTAACAGGTTACATATTATAGAATTATAATAATCATAAAGAGAACTGGCAGTAAATTCTCTTTATATAATACAGAAGTTTTAACGGTATAAAGATTAACAACATAGTCACAGTAAGTATAATAACAGTACAATATAATAACAATAGCAGAGGTTTTGGGCAGTGACGAAATTATTAGCACTTTGGAAATATTAATACGTTATATCATTTAACTATTCAGATGATATGCGGAAAAATAAAAATAGATAGCTCGCATTAATAATTAACTCATTGAAAAATAGCCACTAGCGTCAAATATTCGCCAAGCTTGGCGACATTTAGCAAAGTTTCGCCAAATTTGGTAATATATCATGTCAATTCTCAAATTTGGCGACAAAAAATGTTTTGTTTATTCTGACGTCATAATGATGCATATGTATTATGTATTATACACATACCTATAATATGTATGATGCAAATGTATTACGTGTTATATGCATATGTATAATATGTATGATGCATATGCATAAGTTCATTAACATCACTAAAACGCACTTAAAGGAATAGTGTTCCATAAATAGTAGGGATAATTGCCAGATTGACCAGAGTGCTATTGAGATTAGAATTCCGACATTTATAATAGACCGGGAGGCGTCTGCACACGCCATCACCTCATCGAGTTTACAGCTGACATTTTAGGATTAGTTAAAACTAGATTAGCATATTTAAAAGCAACTAGTCTGTTAAGTCATATCTTGGTAGAAACCATCTGAAGACCTAATTTTAGTAGTTAACTGATAGGTTTACTACTGCATTTTCCTGCATCCAAAAGTTTGGAAACATGGAGGAATGGGTGCAGGAAAACACAATGGAAAATCCACCAATTAACCCGTAAAATCGGGTGTGTAGGTGGTTTCCACAAAGATATGACTTGGCAGACCAGTTACATTTCAATACGCTAATCGATATTTAACTAAACCTAAACTTTCAGCTGTCAACTCGATGAGTTGATGATCTGTGCAGACACCTCCCGGTCTTTAATAAAATTTGTTTTAAGGAAGTAAAAGATAGAAAGATGGACAGATAAACTGAAAGATTTTCCTTATTAAGATTTTTGTAAAAGCATATAAAAATTCATTCAGCTTGAAATCATGTAACCCCTTTATAACTCAGGCTAATTTTCTGTAATCGGGTTTTGGCGACCAACATATCTTATCTATAAATATAATCTTTTTTTTACAGATTTAAAATTAACAATAAATTAACAGTAAGTAGGCTAATAATACAATATAAGGTACTTCTTAGTTATCCCGTCGACCAATTTTGCCAAATTATATAAATCGCCAAATTACTCGCCAAATTATACACATTGACATAATTTTTTATTTTAAATAACAAAAGAACAAATAAATTAGTAAAACATTAATAAAAATAGAAATAAAACGTCGAATTAATGGTTTTATTGGCCATTATTGGCATTTAATCTTACAATTAATTAATTAATGGCAACCATTATTGGCAATTAATCGTACAATTTGGCGACAGTAATTTGGTCGACGGGATAACTAAGAAGTACCGAATCTTTACATAATCGAGGTCAGCTACCGGGAGACCTTGGCAATCGAGGGACCTTGGCATTTTTTAAAAATCTTGGCGCAATTCGGACTTCAGAAACTGAGATATGTTGCCAAATGATATAAACAACTATGAAAACAAACCTGATGAACTTTTATGCTATTTATACATGTATTTATATACATATAAACATTTTATTTATACATGTATAAAATATTTTTTAGGTACAAATTATTTATGTTGGTATATAAAAATAAATAAACGGGCTCCTTACATTAAATAAATTGTATACATATGGAAAAAATTGCGTGTGTATATGACACAGTAAATAGGTTGCCAGAAAATACGTTATTATCAAATTTCTTTTCTCGTCACGGCTATTTTCTGTATTTCGCCAAGGCTACTATATCGGAAACGTACAGAATTGCGGTTATATATTTTTTAATGTTTTACTGTTTTAATATCGTAAATATATCATAACCTATACTGATTAAATTTTTTAGGTATATTCATTTTTTCTATTTAACAAACATCTTTGGAAAAACATATATATAAAATACTTGAAATCACGTGACCCCCTTCAAAACTCTGTAATCGAGTATTGGCGACCAACATTGGCGCAAATGAATGTGAAGGAACTGTTTACGGCCAAATGAACACCCCCTGTTTGAAGGGTTTAGAGGCGGAAATTCTGTGTTTTCAGATTTTTCTGGTTAATTGTGCTACAAACCCGACTTAATTGTGAAATTTCATGATTCTACGACTTTTAGAAGTACCTTAGTTATTTGATGATGCGAAGTGAGTCAGTGACAAAAAAGCGCTTTTTTGGAATTTAATATTTCGAAAACTACTAAATATAGAAACATGAAATCGTGGAACCTTAGTTCAGTTTGACCATACGAACATGTGTATAAAAGAAAAATTTCTATATCTCTCCCTAAAACAACGTTATGAGGGGGTGAAAAGTATGCCGAAATGTTTCAGGAAAAGGTAGCTTACGGCTTGTGCGAACTTGGCGGACGCACTGCCGTGCTCCCAGATAAATAAATAAACGGTCAAGTGCGAGTATTACTCGTGTACAGAGGTTTCCGTACAATAATATATGAATTAGTAAGTGTATTATTAAAAAAATACCGTTGCTAAAAGAATACTAAGATTTTGTAAAAACTATACAACGTAGGGTTGGGTATAGCTGTATAGTATCCAGGGTGCAAAGGAAAGTCCCTTTAACCTGAAAATACTTGCGAACGGAGATAGCTACAGCTATACAAGTGAGGTAACGGTACAATAAAGCGACTACGCCCGACCTAATGCAAATGACAGCAGCACCTTTAGTAGCAAAATTTGGAAGATAGCCATTGCAAATCGAAAACGAAAAGAGGTAGTTCAAATTTTCCAATTACAAAGTTTTAGAGCATCAATTAATTAGTACGAAATGACATTTCGCTCACACGGATAAGATAAATCTTCGCTTGGATTTCCAAAAATGTCCGAAATGGAAGAGCGACGATTCTACCTTGCCTATTCACATTCCGGAAATGTAGCAGTGCACAATTGCAGATTGTGACGTTGTACTGTGCTGCAATGTCTGTAAAGAGTTAATTTCCAATGCATTTAAAATTTTAGAATAACTCTTTCAGGGCTAGAAGAAGTTCGTAAACTGATGAAATAATTGACTGACACCAGAATATTCAAACGAATTTCTCAGAAAACAAAAACCCGCTAATTTGCACTTTCATTACAAAAGCAAAATTTTATTAAAATATTCTTGGTGCCATTTGTCAGTTTTGGAATTAAACTTAGGTGGCTAGACCGCCTAGCCACCGCCCTTGAAAGGGTTAAATCTATGCCATTGTATTGAAGAAGCTTGGAATAGACGTTCCATACCGAGAAATGTGCACGCAGAATTACTCTCACGAATACAAACGTGTATCGTGAGCAATGGCGAACTTTTCAAACATACTAAATATTAACTTTTTATCACTGTGAGACAGTTTGTCTTTTTTTTATGTGATGTTATCAAAATGTATTGAGATAAGTACGTATTTATACCATAAATTGTGCGTACTTCATCATACTTCTGACTATTCCATTCAAACGTTTAGACAAAATGGAGTGCATCGATTTCGGATATTTTTGAGTAAACAGGCGAAGATTTATCTTATCCATGTAAACCAAATGTCGTATTCTACTAATTAATTGATGTTCTAAAACTTTCTAACTGGAAATTTTGCTCTATCTTTTTTCGTTTTCGATTTGCAGTGGCTATCTACCAAATTTTGCCATTAGGGGTCGCTGCTGTCGTTTTCATTAAATCGGGCGTAGTCGCTTTACTATATCGTTACCTCACTTGCATAGCTGTATAGCTCTCTCCGTTCACAAGTATTTTCAGGTTAAAGGGACTTTTCTTTGCACCATACTAGAAAAGTATAAATGGATATACCATGAAAGTTGAAAGATATATAGAACATAAGTAATAGCAAATATAGCTATTCTGTATATTTGGTATTCCATATAGGTTTTTAGTTAACCTTTCAAGACATAGTAGGTGTATTGAGAAAGCCACGCAATGGAAACTAGTCGCGAATCCCATAGTATTTAAGTGATTAATTCTCATTAAATTAGTCTGTTTTTGATAATTTAACGTTTATTGCTTTTATACTACTACTGGACATTGCATTACATAAATATATGCTTAAAATTTGTTATCTAGGCTTTAAAAGCCGATGGAGCATAGAGTACGCCGCCCTTGTCATTATGCATGTCCAAACCGTCCGTGTATTTAAGGGTTAATATCTCGGCTAATTACCGACTATTTTTTCCGAAATTCATGATCAATAATGCTTTTATACTTCTGCTACGATAGGTACCTCCAGCTGTGCTCAACACGTTTGCTGAAGCGCGTAAATCGAAATTTGAGTGTAACGGAAAAATGCGATTTTTTCAAAAACTATGTGACCTAGGGTAATCGCTATAATTTTCCTGCAAGGTTTAAATTAATGTCTACTACCTCTAATCTTTTCATAATTTTAGTTTCAATAGATTCGGAATTAGATGGAGGGGGGGGGGGGGACATATTTTTGCACTACATTTTCCACCATAACTTTGAAAATATGAAACCTAAAATTAAAGGAAATATATTTTTTTATTTCAGCGTTACGAAAGCTTTCACACGATACCCCACACGATATACAAAGAAAAGATTTTTTTTTCAAGTCACTTAATTAGCCCCTCTACATTTTTCCTAAATATACTTATGAATATTTTTTAATTTGTAAATATGTGGGTCAGTGATCTTTATTACTTCCCGAATTTGAACTATCCACGTTGCATAGTTTACGAGTAAAAGGGCTGTGACAGACAGACAGACGGACAGACACAGGAGTGATCTTATAATGGTTCCGTTTTTACTTTTTAAGTACGGAACCCTAAAAACAAAAACAAAAAAAAAATATTTTTTTTAGTGTTATATATTTTTTTAGGGTGAGTTTTTAGTGAACTTCGCTCACTTTCATAGATGAGTTTGAGTTGAGCGAGTTCGTTTGAAAATTTTTGAATTTGAACTTGACTCATTTTTGAGAAGTTGAGTTTGATGGTTGGTTGGTTGTTTTTGTGGCGGCCAATTATCAACACGAGGGATATAGGTCCTAAGGTGTGGGGAGTACCCTCTGTGGGGGGTATTTCTAAGGGAACCTAACCCGTATTTACGCATGGAAATCCATAGTTCGAAGAAAACCACGAAAACTCCGAACGATTAGGCCGACGGGCGCGATTGGGTTCGAACCCAGCACCTCCCGTCTACCAGCTTCGAGAGCAGAACCTCTCGGACACTGGTGGGGCGAGTTTGAGCTTGAATTAGTTCTTTTTTTTGTGAGTTTGTGTTGTTTTTGCCCAACACTGCCCTGGACTCTTGGCCATTTTACTTTTGTACATGTAGACGTGGGAAAGTGCGGGCTCGGGCTCATTTTTTTTTTTTTTCTAGTCGGTTATTCTTTCTGGATTATGTCGATCCGAAATTTTCTCTATTTATTTTAAATAACAGTGATATTGTACATTTGTTAACAGATTCGTTAGAAATTTATTTTGGTTTAATAAATTAAAAGGAAATATTAAAAAAAAAATGTTTGCTTTTTTAATCTTTTTATAGATCATCAAAATTATGATTTTTTGACAATCGTTTTCGTTCGTTATAAACTGAAAGAAAAACAAAACTTTCATAGCGTTCTTATTTTAGTGCGATATTCTAAGACAGGGTTTCCCAAACTATGGTACGTGCACCATTTCTGGTACGTGAGCTTTCCGATACTCGTACACGAACCTTCTATTCTGAATAGAGGGAAAAAAGAGTTTTCAGTAGAGATCGACCGAAAATTCGTTTTCATTTTCGGTCCGAAATCTGAGTTTCACCACAGATTCGTTTTTGGCGAATATGCTGCTGAAAATTTGGCCGGACAGAAACTATCCGTATTCCAAGAATCTCGTTTCTTCTTTGGGGAATTTTAAACATGACTCATTGATTTGAGATGTATCGGCTCAAATGAAGCACTCGTTATTTATTGCCATGAACTTCACTGTTTATAATCAGCACTCATGACTGACTCAAGACAAGAGTGCACATTATAAAGCAAGCAATGCATATAACACTAAACTTTGAAGACGCTTTTCACGTGCTTATTAAAAGATGCAGACTTAACAATAATAGAAACTTTTTAGTTTGAAACTGCAGAAGTGTTTCGAGTAGTACTCTTTGAGAAAATTCTAGTAAAACAGATGATCATTTACAAAAATATTATAAAAGTTAAATCGAAATATGTATACCTAACACATTTTTTAATTAGATGAAATTCATATGATTAGAAAATCATTCTGCGTCGTTGAGGAATTAACTACATTTTATTTTACATGAAAATTGAAAGTTTTGGTTAGCGGCACAGAAAGACAACTTGTGTTACACGTTTAATTAATTAATAATTAAGTATAATTAATAAACATGTATAACAAATTAATAATTATGTATATTTATGTATGCATTAATTACTTAAACATTTTGTTGGACATTTTCGTTTTCGTTTTCGACCGAAAATAGGAAGATTACCGAAATTCGGTTTCAGTTTCGGCTTTAAAAACCTGTTTCGGTCGATCGTTAGTTTTCAGGGTCTTCACACACCTTTCTCAGCCCATAACAAAACTAAATCTTTCCTTCGCTGTGAATTTGTTTAACAACAGAACAATATGATCAATACTACTGCTGTACAATTTTATTGATGAAAATGAAGTAATGGAAATACTTCCTAAATTGATGAGAGACATAAAAAGAGTAACGTGATTGCTATGTAGGAGATTTCAATGACTATTTTCCAGGCAATTTAACAACTTTTTTTTTAAATAAAAAATTTCTCTTTTCATTGAAGATTTGAAGATTTTTGTGATCATCTCCGAGGAGAGAGAAAAAGAAACTTATTGTGCTATTCTATGAAGGCATTCTTGAGAACATTTCAAAAAGAATGAATTAGCAGAGTTATATGCTGAGGTGAGCAGAATAGGCACTGATTTCAAATATAGCTGCAAAATTTCTTCTACTTCTTATATATGTGAGACTGGATTTTCTTCTTTTCAACACTTTCCAACAAAGTTGAAAAGTGCTTATGACTTCGGATTGTCTGACCGTCTGTCCACGCTCTAACTCTCGTAAATATACTCGGATTGCCCTGAAATTTTTGGATGTTATTGACGTTTACCCTAGCACGATCCCTTTCTCCAATGAAGTTTGTAGCAGGTTTAGTTTATTTACAGGGACAGTCAAAAGTATTCCGGCACATTACGTTCAATGGGAAAAAATCGTTTCAAATAAATTTTTAAAATGTTACACCCTTTCAAACATAATAAAATTGATATTCATTTATGAATTGCACTTAAAATATGCATTCTGTAGAATATGCGGTGCAAAAAATAGTCATTTTTCATTTACAGGGCCGCACAAAAGAATTCCCTTACATAATGTTATGGGGGGGGGGGGGATGTTTGTGGCGGAATTTTAATTCTGTTAAACTATTTCAGATATAATGAAATTGATATATGTCGATGAGGCTTACTATAAGTTATTTCATGTATAATACTAAGTGCATAGCATTTACAGGGACATACAAAATATTTCAGATAGTATATTCTATCAGAAGTATTGTATATTAGCGATGATGGCACATGAGATGCATTTTTAATTATGATGTGCGCTTTTAAGTTTCACTATATTTATGCATACTATATGGTGTGATAAATGCTATAATTCATATACAGAGCTACGCAAAAGAATTTGTAAATGTTACTGAGTATGAGCGTAAATTGCTTAAAGGTGGTTTTTAAATGAGTTATGCATTTTTACGCAGAACTTCATTTAGTTTACTAAGAAATGGTTATAGAATATAGATAAAGTAACATACAGGACCACGCAAAGAATTGGATACATGGCCGTTGATGGATGATAATTTTTGGAAATGTGATTTCAGTAGTTTTAAGAATGTTTCAGTTTGAATTAAATTTTAGCTAGTGGCGTGTAATAAAGGTACTAAGTAAATTACAGTTCTGAACAAAAGTATTCAAGTATATTTCCATCTATTAGAATAAATTGCTGAAAGAGAAATTTCAAACTGTTATGCGTTGTAATTATTTCGTATTACATGGCTTGGAAACGTGTAATCTTAAAAATGAATAATAATTTTTTTTTCATAAATATGTATGCAATATTCTTTTCAAAGAATTTCAATTGTAGGATAATGTTGATTAAGAAATGTCGTAACTAAGTTTTTTGAAATGTATTTTTACCGATCTTTATTTTTGCTCGTTAAAATCAGATTATCGTTATATCGGAACTTGATGTAAACAAGTTCGAATGTATCTCGTTTATACGACATTCAGTATATAAATTTTATTTATGACCAGACATCAACCGAAAATTTTGTTTCGCTTTCGGCTCAAAATCTGAGCTTCATCAAAAATCCGGCGAAAATGCTTCTGAAAATTCGGCCGGGCCGAAACTATCTGTATTTCAAAAATCTCGTTTCTCCCTTCGGAAATTTTCTACATTACTCATAGATTTTAACTGTATCAGCTCAAATGAGACACTCTTATTACTATCAGCTTCACTGTTTATGACTGACTCAAGACGTGAGTGCTAATTATAAAGCAATAAATGCATATATGACTAAATTTTGATGACGCTTTTCACGTGCTCATTAAAAGCTGCAGACTTAACAGTAATAGAAAAAAATTTAGTTTGAAAGCGCAGAAGTGTTTCCAATACTCTTCGAGAAAGTTCTGCATTTCCTCCGTAGCCTATATATGAAGCTGTTTTCGACGGCGCTCCCCTTAGTCGAACAGTGTATAGGGCGGATCGGACCGGTCCTTATCAGGACCTCGCTTAGTCGAATGGTCGTTCCCGGCATTGCCCTGACTTTCTGAGGGCATAACTTCCAGTAACCTGACGTCAACTTAACGGATCCAAAACGCAAGTCCAGCGGCCATTAGGCCTAGACTACCCTTTTTTCACTTTCATTGCTAACATCTCTTGCCTTCGACTTTCATTTTACTTCTTACTTTAAAAATAAACGATCAAGTGCGAGTATTACTCGCGAACAGAGGGTTCCGTACAATAATATATGAATTAGAAAGTGCATTGTTAAAAAAATACCGTTGCTAAAAGAATACTAAGATTTTGTAAAAACTATATAACGTAGGGTTGGGTATAGCTTAATACTTATAGCTTAATACTTGCGAACTGATAGAGCTATAGCTATACAAGTGAGGTAACGGTACAGTAAAGCGACTACGCCCGACCTAATGCAAACGACAGCAGCACCCCTAGTGGCGAAATTTGGAAGATAGCCATTGCAAATCGAAAACGAAAAGAGGTAGAGCAAATTTTCCAATTAGAAAGTTTTAGAGCATCCATTAATTAGTACGAAACGACATTTGGTTCACAAGGATAAGATAAATCGTCGCTTGCATACCCAAAAATGTCCGAAATCGATGAGCGACGATTCTACTTTGCCTATTCACATTCCGAAAATGTAGCAGTGCACATTTGCAGATTGTGACGTTGTACTGTGCTGCATTGTCTGTAAAGATTTAATTTCCAATGCATTTAAAATTTTAGAATGACCCTTTCAGGGCCAGAAGAATTCTGTTCGTAAACTGATGAAATAATTGACTGGCACCAGAATATTCAAACGAATTTCTCAGAAAACAAAAACTCGCTAATTGGCACTTTCATTACAAAAGCAAAATTTTATTAAAATATTCTTGGTGCCATTTGTCAGTTTTGGAATTAAAATTAGGTGGCTAGACCGTCTAGCCACCACTATTGAAAGGGTTAAATCTTTGTCGTCGTATTGAGGAGGCTTGCAATAGACGTTCCATGCTGAGAAATGTGCATGCAGAATTACTCTCACGAATACAAACGTGTATCGTGAGCAATGGCGAACTTTTCGAACACACTGAATATTAACTTCTTTTCACTGTGTCTATCAGTTTCTCTTTTTTCTTTGCGTGATGTTATCAAAATGTATTGAGATAAGTACGCATTTATAGCATAAATTGTGCGTATTTCTTCATACTTCTGACTATTCCATTCAAACGTTTACACAAAATGGAGTGCATCGATTTCGGATATTTTTGGATAAACAGGCGAAGATTTGTCTTATCTATGTAAACCAAATGTCGTATTCTACTAATTAATTGATGCTTTAAAACTTTCTAACCGGAAATTTTGCTCTATCTCTTTTCGTTTTCGATTTGCAGTGGCTATTTTCCAAATTTCGCCACAAGGGGGGTGCTGCTGTCGTTTTCATTAAATCGGGCGTAGTCGCTTTATTATATCGTTATCTCACTTGCATAGCTGTAGCCCTCTCCGTTCGCAAGTATTTTCAGGTTAAAGGGACTTTCATTTGCACCCTGTATACTAGAAGAGTATAAATGGATATACCATGAAAGTTCAAAGATATATAGAACCTAAATAATAGCAAATATAGGTATTCTGTATATTTGTATGATCTGGACCTCTATACTTAAACTTCCTTTTAGACATTTCTTTTTATGAGCTCTTTTCCCTTGCATTTCTGTTAAATTTTTACTAGTATGTCCTCCTTCCCATTGCTACCAGCTAGGAATTTACTCTAACAATTAACTTCCATCATCTTATGTGTCGGGGATGAGGAACAACTGTACCAGGCTCCTCGAATAAACTGTCTTCGAGAAAGTTCTATTATAACAGATGTTCATTTACAAAAACCATTATGAAGGATTTCAATCGAGGTATTTACTATATCTGAAATATTTTTAACTAGATGAAATTCGTAGAATTGGAAAATCATTTTGTGTCGTTGATGAATTATTTAAATTTTATTTTATATGAAAATAAAAAAGTTTTGGTCAGAAGCACAGAATGCCAGCTTGGGCCACAGGCGTATGATTAATTAATAATTATGTATATTTATGCATGTATTAATTACTTGAAAAAATTCCGACATTTTCGTTTATGTTTTCTACCTAGAATAGGAAGATTACCGAAATTTTGTTTCGGTTTCGGTCTTAAAAGCCTGTTTCGGTCGATTCTTAGTTATAACACGATAATTTTTCATGTTTAATCTCTTCTTTGGAATATAACATGACAGAAACGGCCACGGATATAATTCATTTTCGGCTACCCATCGAGAAGCTAGGAGCAAAAAAGCTATTTCATTTTTTTTACTACCCCCCCCCCCCCTCCAACTTCAACGAGGATATTAATGGCGGATGTCAAAGACAGAGCTCTCATTAGAGCCGAAGGTCGATTCAAATAATTGGGTGGGGGGCCATATTGGGTGGTTTCCGTGGTTTTCTCTGAAAAAGACATAATATCCTAAAGTAACAATATTCAAAACACATCTACGAAGTATGCAACTACTTCTCGGAAAAATACCAGTAAACAAGCCCATTTTAAGATATTCGAGGGTCCGGGACCTCTCTGAATTTTGTGAGCCCTTTATATACAAACCTTTTATGATTTCTTTTTAAAATATTTAGCTGTGGAAAGTTACATTATCATGTGTTTTTAAAATAGAATTTCTTTTTGTTTGTGTTCTGACTAGAATTTATTATAAGGAAATCTATTGCTATAGCTGCCAACCTTCCGGTATCTTTCTTTTATTTTTTTATTTTCCAAGTCAAATAAATATATTTCAACCTAAAGTTTTATTTAATAAGGGAAAAGATAGAACCACTGCGTAAAAGAAGGTAATATTTTATTTTAAAACATTTCTGGTTCAAAGTATGTATATCTGATTTAAGGGTCTCAGGACTCTTAAAGCTTCAAAATTTTCGAAAATTTAATTTTTCTTAGATGTTAAACGCCGATTTTTTCTGAATATTTTGATATAACTGTTTCCCTGAAATCACCATTAGAATAGAAGTTATGGCTTTTAGAATTATACCCGTTCAATAGGTGAAGTGGCGTTTCCGAAACTTTGAAGTCACTTTTCTCCAAATGATGTTTCTGGGCATAACGCGCAGGATATCTCAAAAACTTCTGAATATGTTTTCATGAAATTTTCAAAATATATGTTTCATGTTAGTCTGTATACACTGAACCTAACATTTATTTTTTTATTCTTCAAAAAAATATTTTATTAGGTGATTATACTGTTGAAATTTCCAAAATTTGTATCAGCTAAATACAACTTTGTATTAAAAATATAAAAATGCTTTAAATACAAATTTATTGAGGTTCATGGTAATTGTTATAATCTGAAGTATAATTAGGAACAAAAGATTTAATTCTAGTTGCAAAAGTTATTTTGTAATCCTGCGCGTAAACTATTATACCAATTTTCTTCTCGACAAATGTCAGAAAGTTTGGAGCCCCCTGTAAATACTAATTCGATATCTTGCAATTTTTTAAATGCATGAAATGTCTTTCACCACAACAAAAATTGTGGTTTTAAGTCAGATACATTTTAAGATACTAAATGTAGAAAATGGTCTTTATTTTTATTTTTTTTCCAAATTTAAGAGTCCTGAAACCCCTTAACCAAAAGAAAAAAAAAATGCAATTTAACAAATTATAGCGATCATTTGGAAAATGATTTTTTCAAAGACTAAAATTTAAGACATAAAAAATCGCACGGAGTTGATCAAATTACGTACGCCATGGATTACATTTTTCGGTATTATTGTCAATTTTTAAACTTCTACGGAGCTGGTCATACGTTACGTACGCAATGTATATTAAACATTAATATTCCTGGACCCATTTTAAATGAAATTTCATTTTTAAACTTCTAAACATCCCACACTATTACTTTTTACACCGTCATATAGAGAAAAAAATGTACTTTTAAATGCAATTTGTTTGAAAGCTGTATCTCAATTTGTTTCTGAGTTATTATTTTTTTTTTTTGTAGTTTTTATTACTTTTTTGTCATAGTGGCAACAGAAGTATCCATCTCTGTTGAAAGTAAAGGGAAAATACATATTACTGTATAGACCCATCAGAAAACGAATAAAATGCGGATTCAACCAATAAAACGCTTCAGATATGTTTTTGATTTCCTACCCTGACGGAGGACAATAACCATTTTTCCAAATGGTTAAAAAGAAAAATTGCAATTTAATAGATTGCAACGACCATTTGGAATTTTTTTTCCGCATAAATCAAACTTCAGACGACTAAAACCTTCATCGATAAACTCTCCAAGTTCCGCTTCCTGAACAAAAACAGTTTGCAAATCGAAAGCAGCTCCACCGAATCATCCACAGATTGCGAAAAATTACCTACGTTGAGCTCAGTTTTTCCCGGTTAGAATCGACCGATTGTAAAACGCCGTGGCAAGTGGATTGGAGCCCCTCGAGACATGGTCTTTTACTATCAATCGATTAAACATTAGATTGTTTCCTTTTTCGCGTTCGTCATTTATTCTGTAAACGATTTTCATGGGCTACATAATCAGTTGAAGACCTCGATTTTCATGGGCTACATAATCAGTTGAAGACCTCGATCTTCATGGCCTACATAATGAGTTAAGACCTCGATTTTTGCTTTGCAAGACGATTTTCATTTCGGCATCGCTCTTTTGCTTTGGATTTTTCCATATCTGATAATTTGCGCCTACCCATTTTGTAACTTTTTCAATTTTTAACGATTTTATGCCTTTCGATTACCTATTCAAATAATTTTTAACGATTTTATGCCTTTCTATTACTTATTCAAATAAAAATTCTTCTAAAAGTAAAGAACATCGTTGAATTTCGTTAAGAAAAAAAAATAAAATAAAATGCGAGCATCATTTGGCCCCATCCTCGACCGAAAACAACAACCATTTCCAAATGATAAAAAAAAAAAAAAAAAAAAAAAAAAAAAAAAAAAAAAAAAAAACGGAATATTTGCAGCTGTGTATTACTAATATTAATTATGTTTCCGCTAGTCTGCGATAAAAAAGTACGATACAGTAAAATCTCCATACCGGACACCTCTATTTAGAAAACACTTTTTTTTTCAACCCTCAAACATATATATTCATATGTTTTTACCTTTGAATAGCGGTCACCTCCGTAAAACGGACAGATTCCGCGGTCCCGAGGTCTCCGCTTATTGAGAGACTTCATTGTATTTAGCATAACGTTGAAAATTACTCCATTCAACTTAAAAAAAAAAAGTTTCAGCTATTATAGTTTATTAAGATTACTAGAGATTGGCCGAATATTCGGTTTTTATTTTGTTTTCGGCCCAAAACCCTGAGTTTCGACGAAAATGCTGCCGAAAATTCTGTCGAACCGAAACTATCTGTATTCCAAAAATCTCGTTTCTTCCTTCGAAAATTTTCAACATTGCTCATGGAGTTGAGCTATAGCGGCTCAAATGAAATACTCTTTATTTATTGCTATGAACCTCATTGTTTAAGTCACGACTGACTCAAGACGTGAATGCAAATTATAAAGCAAGCATATATGACTTTGAAGACTCTTTTCACGTGTTCATTAAAAGCTGTGGACTTAATAGCAATAGAAAAATTTTAGTTGAAACCGGAAAAGTGTTTCGAATACTCTTTGAGAAAGTTCTAGTATAACAGATGATCATTTACAAAAATCACTATAAAAGATAAATCGAGGTATGTACACCTAAACCATTTCTTAATTAGATGAAATTCGTATAATTAAAAAATCATTCTGTGTCTTGATGAATTAATTACATTTTATTTGTTATGAAAATAAAAAGTTCTGGTCAAAGACACAGAGAACCAACTTGAGCCACACGTATATTTAATTAATAATTATGTATATTTATGTATGTATTAATTACTTTTTTTAAATTGGACATTTTCGTCTTTGGACGAAAATAGGAAGATCGCCGAAATTCGGTTTCGGTCTTAAAAACTTGTTTCGGCTTATCCTTAATGATTGCTACTCTCATTTTATTTATTTATTTATTTTATTTTCTCTTGTTCTAGACAATTTATTTTGCTTCCGTCATTTCATTATTTATAAAATGCAGTAGAACCTCTTTTATCCGAAACTCTCGGTTAACCGAAATCCACTTTTATTTTTATTTATTTATTATTATTTTTTTAACATCACATTCCTTGTGTGCAAGCGGTCCTTTGCTAACCACCAGCACAGATAAATATTTTCTATCTCCTTTCTTAGAATTCCTTTGAATTTAACTTGAACTCCCGTAAGCAGCGGAGTGAACTAGAACACAGTAAGAGGAGGGAGAGCTGGAATGTGTGAAAGTGGTCTAGCAGACGAAGAAAACGAACAAATTATGAATTCTGAAACTTTTGAATGTTTTGCAAACGGTTTGGCATGGCTGGAGCAGCAGAAAGACTGTGATACTGGTGAGCTAATAGTGTTAAGAAAACATTGTGATAGAGCTGCAAAGCAAAGGCAGTCGAAACTGCGACAAACAAAACTTTATTTTAAACCCTTGTGAAATATGTAAAAGGTACTTAATTTCTAAATTGAAATTCAGGTAATTTATTCTTGTTTACATTTTGCTATTGCTTTATTTTTATTAAGCTCTTCTTACCATAATTAGAAATACCGCATATATTTATCCTTAATCTTAAAATTGAAGCATTCTCGATTATCCGAAAATTTCGATTTTCCGAAAGAGGGTCGGTTCTAATTACTTCGGATAATCGAGGTTCTACTGTAAATGATTTTCCTACGTTCTATTAGATGTAATACAATCCTTCACATACCTTTCATTTGTTTAGTCGTCTTTAAAATTTACAAATTAATATACAAAATAACCATAAAAGTCTATTTTTCAAATTCTTAAAATTAATTGTATCTAGATGAATCAATTGCGAAAAGGATTGAAGGAGAAAGCAATCCTTTTTAGAATCGATTTATTTCAACCCACCTTTTTCATTGTTTATAAAGCAAATGAATAGCTTCATGCTCGAAGTTATGCAATAGGCTTCAACTTTTACTTAGCTTTATTTTTTTATTATTCTCTTTTCTCAGCTTTGAATGAATGCCGTATTTTTTTCAGATCATCCTGGCCCTGGGCAACAACCCTCATCACGTCCGCACGCACGTACACCGCTTCCCTGGCTTCTTTGTTGTAAACTGTGAAAGGAGAAATTCCATATGGAATTTCACAGGCACTTTCACCGATAGATTGGTTGTGGTTTATTATGCTTTATTCAGTTCACCGGTTCAGTTTATTGGAGAAAACTACAGTTCCAAAAAAGAGAAATCCGTTTGTTTAGTTATTAGAACGGATTGTGGTAAGAAAATCATTATCGTGTATGTCACGTGGCAACAAACGGGTAAGAGTATAAACGTTGTCCCGAACGTGGATAAATAACATCTAGATCTTGTGACTTTTTATTTTTAAAAAAATTTTTTATGTATAAAATATTGCAATTTACATTGTTTAATTTATAGTGTCTTTCGTGTCTAATTTCCTGTCATATGTACATGCAATAAGAAAGGAAAATCATGCATCAAGCATAGGTTATGAAATACTTTCCAACACGAACAGAATATTGTTAAGAAATTTCATTTTTTCGAACGTTGAAATGAGATAGCGGAAGAAACAATTTAAAATACACATAACTAAATAAAAATCCATTTTCAATCATTGTTGTCCAGTCCATATCCTATAATGCGTATGAATTCTTTCGTGAAGCCCTGTATATGATCTACAGAATTTATGCACACCACGTAGGACTTAATTTGCGCAGGAAACTCTGGTACTTCTCTGTTTTTAGTAAATATTTAAATATTGGTCGGAATTCAGTGGAGTTTGGTTGCAATAGCAATTCCGAAAAACCGAGGCTTTTCCTTTCCCTCCCATCTCCAAGTTTCTGCATTCTTTTCTATCACAACACGTATACATGACGTAGTATGTCGCACACGTTGGAGATGGAGAGGAAATGCGCGTAAGATTTTCTGAAAATTCTTCTTATAAATGTTTTTGCTAGTTGTTCATTCATTATAATTACAAAATTTAAAATCTTTTTCACCAAGGTTAACATTATTCTACATAAATTTTCCCTTTAATAATACTCCATATATTATGCCAGCTTATTAAATTAAAAAAGTATTCTTAAACTAATCTACCAATCTCGATATGTAAAGGTATAAGATATTAATCCACCTAATAATATTATTTCCAAATTGCTTAAATCTAAAAATTGCGCTAACTACTTATAATAACTTAAATAAAACCCTTTTATTATTTAAATCCCTGGTAATATTCACTTTGATTTCCCGTGTATATCAAATCCCTCTAAATTCTTTATTTAACTGCTAAAATGTCGTAATTCCTAAATTAGCCCGTTCTTAAAAAATCTGTTTATTTAAAATCATTCTTTATTAAAATAGCAAAGTGTCTATTATAATATTTCAATGCTTTAGTATTCTAATTTTTATTTCACATCAATAAATTCATTTTTTCTTTTTTGTTAAAATTATCGTTTGGCAATCTAAAATCTATTTTTAGCCAGCACTCTCGAGCTCAGAGATTATTTTTTATTTACACATTGCGTAGGTGATTCGAGGCTATCCAGTGTTCTAGAAAGAATTTTTCGCGCTACGGAAGTTGAATCGCCTCAAGATTATTCTACCGGAACTGTTAATAAGTCCCTCTTAAAGCGATTATGATTGGAGAAGGGAAGTCAGGTGACTTGATTCTCACTTTGCGCTAGAGTAACTTAAATACATACGCGCAGCCAGATCCGGGAGGACGAATGACGACGGACGAACGAAAGAGAGAAGTTTTTCGGAGTTTAAATAAATTTTATTCGAAGCTTTGTTTTTGAGACGTCCGGTACCCACTAAGACGGTCATGTTCAAACCCAGTAATATTTATACGGTACCTAATAAGATCTATGGTGCCTGCATGGCATCTTTCTTTTCGGTAACATCATGTAAAGAATATTTGTAACTCCGACTGCCACGTAGAAATTTAATAATCATTTTACTAACGAGTAGCTTGAGCATTTCTCCTGGCGAGTTGTTTCTCATTATGTAATAAAGTTTGGAAATACAGAATTCGACTGCTTACTTATGAAATTCACATATTTTCTTAATGATATAACCATCCGGTCCATACCTGTGTGTCAGTATGCGGAAACCCAGATTAAAACCTATTTCGCCAGAATCCTTTTTTAGCTCCAATGTGTCACTTTATCACACACACACACATATATATATATATGAAACGATAAAAGTTAAGCCCCTTTTTAAAAATTATACTCTTATTAGATTTAAAAAAAAAAAAAAAATCGTTTTCAAAGTCATGAACAAAAGGAAAAAATAGATAAGTTCAAAAACCAAATAGGAATAAAACTCATCCGGTTTTTTAGTATACCCCTAGCCACAAATGCTCTACCGACATCCATGGCATGAAATAATTAATGGCGTCTATTCAGTGTTTTTTCTTATTCCATTTGTACAAATTGACAGTCTTATATCGTCCTAATTTCTTTCTACAAGTGTATTCGTTTATAAGCAATAATTCACAGTTAACTAAATCTACTGTCACCTAAACACATATGGTCAAGATACAAACGATTAAACGAGCATGTTTTTAGGGCTTCATTAATTACCGACAAGGTCAAATAACGCATGTCGATTACCGTTCACTCACCCTTTTGAAATGTCACTAAGAAGATTGAAAAGTTTAGTTACTATATACCAAAACATGTGGTGGTTTAATAGATAACGACCTGTTGTCCATTTTTTCAGGAGAAAGAAATGTTAGTATTTAGTTTGCATTTCCAGAATTTTACCGCAAGATAGTATAACAAAACCAATATGCTTCTGAAAAAAAAATCGCATATTCGATTCAAGTCAATTTAAAGATCAAAATATTTTTCTTGCAAGTAATTATTTTTTCAGATTAGTTGAAATATATATATATATATATATATATATATTGTTAAAAAAAGTAAAAAAAGTAAAACTGTTAGGGGGGGGGGGGGGCTCAGCCCACCTCGCCCCCATCTGGTTACGAGCCTGAGTCCTTACAGATAATGTTTTCCAGGATAATGGTTCTCAAAATAAAGACGTAGTGTAAAAAGTTCTCATTTTGGTCCGGTACCGCCTTTCCCTTCCGTCCGGTGGAACAATGCACATTATCTATTATGGAATTACTCTGAAATTTTCCTGGAAGCTGAATTTAAGAATATAGGTGTAAAATACAGAGGATTTTTTTCAATCTGCACCTCTGATCTCCTCAGGGGAGTGGCGGGGAGTCAAAACAAATAAAAGTTTCCAGCTCGGTGTCTTTGAAAATATAAGAGTGGAGTACAGAGCTTTTTCAATTCGGACTTTTTAAACCTTCAGGGACAAATCTATATCTCATAATCTGTCTGAGCCTTATAGATGAGATTTTCAATGATAGTACATCTCAAAATACAGGCGTAGTATAAGGAGTTTTTTCGTTTTGTTCCTGTGTACCCCGGCGAGACAAAGGTATAGCTCATGATCTGCCAGGACTTTACCGATGAAATGTTGCTGGAAGCTGAAATTCAGAATATAGTTGTAGAATACAGAGTATTTTTTTAAATCTGTCTCTCTGGTCTCCCCATCAATAGGTAGCGAAAAAACAGATTACACTTTCCAGAACGGTGTGTTTCAAAATATAGGCGCAGGGTTCGGGGATTTTTCGATTCACCTCTAGTCTCCCAAAGGGAAAATCTATACCTCATAATGTATCTGAGATTTACAGATAAACTTTTACTGGATGCCGAATTTCAGAACATAAGAATGCAATACGCGGTTTATTTTGAAATCTGTCCCTGATTCCCCCAAACATTGATCCTCAGGATATACATAGACAAACGTAGTTTGGCGAGCTTTATCATCCGTTATAATGCACTCATTATAACTACCGACAACATGTGGTGTGACTTATGGATCAAGAATCGCATCCCGCTATCTCACAGCAGTCAGAGTTCCTCCATGCAACACATTCACAACAGTTTGACTTCCCAGAGGAATTCCAGCTCAAACACTGATTCCACCTCTTCTAAAACTGTGTGTTTTAACAATGTTAGATGGGGAGTATTTGGCGCCCTCCTCTCTCTATATCAGCATACGATATTAATCACTCTCCAAAGTTCATCTGAACTCGTCTGTGAAGAGTGTAGGTAGAAGTATTTTGCTGTCTGGTGCAAAAAACGGGATCCAACGTTGAAGAGCACTGTCTCGCTGTTGGTTAAGAAGGATACACATACAAGCGGCCTTTTTGCACACAATTTTCAATCGTGAAAACGTCTTAAAACATACTGTCATATATTTCCATCTAGCCACAACAAAATGATCTGAAATGGAAAAAGACACAATTGCGTACCTTATTTTTCGGGCCGAAAGAGCTAGAAAGCTGTGTTCCACCATAGATTAAGGACCAAGATGGGACATTTACGGCAAAATATGTAATGGAAACAGTACTAGCGTCACTATCGGCAAGGGGGAAGAACTAACAAACCATGGAGGAATGAGATAGATGGAGGTGCAGTAAGGTGGCTGGGGGGTGACGCCATAAAAGTAACCCTAAAATTCGCTACAGAAAGCCCAAACAAAACCACGTGATTTGACACGCCTATCAGTTCAAACCGGTTTAAACCTGTATTTCTTTGCTTTCATTTTTTATCGTCGGAAATTATTATTCAAGATATGATTAACATTTCGATAAAAAATGACTTATGCGCTTTTATAGGATGTAGTACTAGATCAGAATGTATCAAATACACTAATATAGCACTTTAGAGAATTATTTGATTATTTTATGATATGTATTTTAAGTATAAATTTCAGAAGCGTCTTTTAAAATTTTACTTGAAAGGGTAACATTCTTTCGTTATTGTCCCAAAATCGTTTGCACACAATTAATGTTTGCAATTTAAGTTTTCATACATAATTTTAAAAGAATGCTTTCATCAATATATTTTATCTATTTACATGCAATTATCAATATGTTGTTAAAAACAAATAAAGATGTTTAACTAAATTAGCAGCGATTGATTCAGTCTAAAATGGGAGCTCATTTGAAGCGCAATCACAAAATTTCATTCCATCAAAGAAACTCCATTAATTAGTTTGAATTACTTGAGTTTTGAAACATATTATTATTTGCAAAAAAATAAGTTAACCTGATTGGAAAACTTTAGCTGTAAGAATAAAATTATTATCAATAAATGATTGGTTCGCATTTGAGTAATTGGACTTGATCTTTTGACACAAAGTTTTATTTTTCACAAAATTGTTATGCATTTCACAAGAATAACTTTTTCTTTTCAGAAAATTGACACCAAAACAAAAACAAAATGTCCATCTATCCCTTACAGTAATAATAATAATAAGCTAGTCGGGTGTACCAATCCCAAAACTTTCTTCTATCTCATACATGTTAATACTTCAAAATTCGCTATCCCACTACCAAAATTAAATGGCAATCTATACCCATCATGAGGATTCTAAAGATATGAAATTCCGTGCATTAGTGCCTGAGATATGACTATCGCTGAAATCGTGTAAATCCAGCAAACTGCAGCCTAGCAGCACCACCTATTTGGTGCTTTACACCAAAACCTATGATACACCCAAAACCACCAAACAACAACTTATGTCAACGTCTAACAGAATCTGAAGTTTGGGGAGAATCCGTGCATTAGTTTTTGAGATAGAGCTATTGCGAAAATCATAAAAATTCTAGCGTAGCAGCGCCACCTGTTGGGCGATTAACACCAAAACCTAATCGGCAACAACTTGTGTTAACATCTAACTAAATCTGAAGTTAGATGAAAATTCGTGCATTAGGTCTTGAAGTAAAGCTATTGCAGGAATCGTGAAAAATGTAGCACAGCAGCGCCACCTGATGGGCAATTTACACCAACACACAATCAGCACCAAGTCATATCAAGGACTAACTGAATCTGAAGTTTTATGAAAATCCGTGCATGAGTTCTTGAAATAGAGCTATTGCGGAAATCGTGTAAATCCTACAAAATGCAGCATAGCCGCGCCACCTGTTGGGCGAGTTAGACCAAAAACTAATCAGCACCAATTTATATTAGGGACTACATGAATATACATTTTCATTCAATTCTGTGCATTAGTTCTTGTGATAGAGCGCCCACGAAATTTGTGTCACATAATGACAAGTACTTTGATACAGTACTGTATCCGAATCTTTTGTGTGTCCTTGTAAATGAACGATAAATGTTATGCACATCACATTCCACAGCAAGTACATTGTAGTAAATCAGAATAATTTATGTCTATTTCATTATATTTCAGTAACATAATTTCGCTGTAAACAGTACCCTCACCCCCCCCCCCCCCATATATCATTATATAACGGAATTCTTTTGTCTGGCCCTGTAAATGAATAATAAATGCTTTGCAATCCCCATGTTCTACAGAATGCATGTTTTACTGCACTTTATAAATGCATATCAATTTCTTTATCTTTTAAATTGTCTAGCATCATTAAAATGCACTTTAAACGATTTTTTCCATTGACCGTAATGTAACAGAATACTTTTTACTGTCCATGCAAATGAACTATAAGTGCCACACATTTTTTTTTTCAATAGCGATCACGCTATAGTAAACGTCAATAACATATAAAAACTGCAGGGTGATCTCAGTATATTTACAAGAGTTAGAGCTCGGCCAGAAGGCCAAACGAACCGAAGACAAAAAGTTTTCATTTATGTTGGAAAGTGTTAAAAAAAGAAAACTTTTAATAATACAATTTTTAGTTCATATCAAATGTTTTCAATATTTTATTTAATCTTATTTTGACATATATTTATTGCAAATTTTCCAATTCCAATTATTTTAAAAGCAAACATTTATTTTAATAAATAACAACACAACAAAGACCGTTTAAAAAATCTACCATTTTTTCTTAAAATATACTTCAGCTGTAATTCATCTCTTTGAATTCGTCTTATTAATACAAAATCCCTTCCACGCTTCCATGTGCTTGTTTTGTTTGGGCTTTCTGTAGACGTTTAAATTTGAGCGATAAATGGTTTCATATTGCAAACCTTTTTTACGGCATACTGCAACTCCATCTATCTCTTTCCTCCATGCTAACAAACCTCCGAAATTTACCTATGTTGAAGAAATATGTTTATCCTCTATGGTTTGAATATCTATTCGTGTCCTAAAACGAATCAGGTGTCAGACGATATTCTATTCATGCTTGCTTTATTTATTTAGCTGCTTTTTTTTACCGTACTTGCATTGTTCATTTTTAACTTACAAAATGATAATTAGACTAATAATATAAAAGAAAGCCGCCAGAAAATTCTGTTAAGAATGCAAATATGTAAGTTTATAAGATTAAATTGTAAAAAATCAAATTCAGGTATTGTGTCAATTTATTCATATCGAATAAAATTTTATTGAGTGTCATGTCAGTATGTCTATTTATTTTTAACTTTTAGATTTATACAATTCTAAAAATTTGTCGCAAAGGAATTTTTCCCTATCTGTAATATTATTATTATTATTTCTTATATGTTAATATTATAAACATTATTGAATTGATTGTACGTTATTTACATTAAAAACAACATTTTTATTTTATCTGTAAGGAAGTGAAAATGTATAAATTTTAAAAGATTATTGTAACGATTGTTTAATACGTTAAACTTCATAAATTTATAAATCACGGGTTATAAAAATTTTCCTGCCAAAGGGGAATAATTATGAAATTTTCTCAGACTTGTAGAGTTCAACATTTCGTATATTTTTTATGTTACATCATTGCTTTTGATATATAGCATTCAAGACGAAATTTTTACCTAGTATTCGTTGCACTTAAAACCGTTCACTATTCATGTAAAAGAAAAAAAAATATTCGTGCATGAACATCGAATAGATATTAGGTATATAAAAAAGAATGTCTATTCTATGTTCATGCATCGGTGTAAGATTCTATCGAAAACGTAAACATGCAACATTAAAAAAAGAAAGATCACAATAAGGTAGATACTCAATGATAAGCATACTACAAGGATGGGAAGTTTCTTCCCCATTGTCACTAAGGGCGTTACGATCGCAATAGCATTACCATTACGCTCTATGGGAATGTCCTATCTTGGATGTTAATCTATGTCTTCCACAGGAGATGTAACCCGTAGTCAGTGGTTGGAAAGCTATTAGGTTGTAACGAAAGTTTTCCGCCAAATCACCATTACATAATACTAATTATACTATGTATAATTAACTGTAATTTTATATATAACCACCATTCCGCCAAACCTTCACAGTGCCATATGGTACAACACTAGTGCCTAAAGTTGTACACTTTATTTGGTGACATTCTGTAGCTGACTTTTTGCAACAGAACTGGATGTAAATGATGGTTCTAATCTGGTAGCGTGATAGTTCCATTTCAGACACCCTGTACTTAATGATAACGATATTTTTCTAGAAATTTCACAACACAGTGTTATAAAGTAAGTATCTTTCTTTTAAATGCCATCAATCGTTTGACAAAATATGAACAAACACGTCAACGCGAACTGTTTTCACAGACCGTATTACCTGTGGCGGGAAACTTTCGTTACAACCTGATATTTTTAGTACCGAATTGTAACTGCAACCACTCTATCAAAAATGCAGTTAACTATAACTAGAACTACTTCTTACAAAAAGCGATGAGTAGTACAAACTACTTTTAAAAAGTAGTCACTTTTTCGATACTTTCAGATTTTGTCAAAGGATTCAATCTACACTCAAAATTGAGAGGACACGGCTTAGTAATTTAGCGCTCCTCGTTACATCACTTCTGCCAGGATACAATGAAATAAAAGCGATGCAAACGAGAATATTGAAAATTGAAGAAAAATAACATACAACAAAATGTTTTGTGTTAGTCTTGAAAACATTAGTTTATATACATACTAGCTGGCTATGTCCGCTACGCTGGTCTGTTTATCCAAACGAATCTTGAATCCAATAAAATGGATCAGTGAATTTGACATTGTGATTTAAAGCAATATGGGATGCCCTTTCGCATTGCTGAAAAAGATATGAAAGCCATTGTGCTATTATATTTTCTAATGTACAGACATTTGGTAAAGAATGATAGTACCCAGCAAAGAAAGAAACAGTGGGCCATCAGCTGAAAAAAAGATGGCAGCCAGCAGTGCTATCAGCGGTAAAGTGCAAGGGTGCCATTACTTAAACCTGTCGAAAAGTGTCCAAGCCGAATGCAGCTGGCCCATCAGTGATGGCCAACAGCAGGCCAGCATTGGTATGCCATCACATTACTTCAATCCGGCAATTTTCCTGCAATGCTAGCACCCATCCCACTGCTATTCCTTTGCTGACCCAGCACTTTCCCTTACAAAAATTTCTTATAGAATTCTATAAAAAACAAAGCATTATATAATTATGGCTCTTTTTTCTATAAGATAGTTTCACCAAGAGCTATAGAAACATCTGTAGAAGTGTCTATAATAGAAATGTCTATAGAAATATTTGAACTGCATGTGGTCACCATAGAATTCCATAAAAAAGCAAAGTATTATGGCTCCTTTTTCTATAAGCTAGTTTCCAAGAGCTATAGAAATATCTGTAGAAGTGTCTGTAATAGAAGTGTCTACAGAAATATTTGAACTTACAGCGGTTTCCAACTGGTCACCCTCCCAAGTACTAACCGCGCTCGATGCTGTTTGGTTTTCATGATCGGACATGAACAAGTACCTTCAGCGCCTGCTATGACCGCTCGTAGTTCTCAAGCTCACATTACACTATTTTAAGTTTGTTTCTTTTTGATTTACGTTCCCAATCATGAAACTGATATAGAAATTATTGTATTGTATAGAAGTCCTATATATTTTATACGCTTTTTTTTATTATAGATTCTGAACTGTATAAATTATGAAAACCGAAATCCTATGTAACTTAGTAAAACTAGATTTAAGGAGAAAAAAATGTGCGATGAAGTAAAGAATTTATTTATTTATTCATTTACTTATTTATTTTGTTCGTGGCAGTGGTGCTATATTATTTACAGTTTTTAAAAAAATAGCTTCACAGCTTAAATTGTGTTAAGATATTCATTTCAGATTCGTATTTAAATACTCAGTGTCTTCGATATTCGCAACGCCACCTAGAGTAAGGATTCCCAGCATTATTAATACTGCAAAAGTTCGTGCACTTCCATGTAGTGGTGGACCAGCGCATGAGATAAAATGAAGCCCACCAGAATTTTATCTGATGATTTCCAACAGGAAAGTTAACTGAAGCTGTCCAGTAGTGGTCATGCAGTGGTAGACCATTAGCCAGCACTTCTCCATCATTGCCAGCACCTATCTTGCTGCTGCCCAGCAATTGCCTCTTTGCTGGGGTAGAACTTTTAAAAAATGCTAAACTTTCATAATCGGGTTCAATTGATTATAGAACTTTCCACCACATTTCTATTATTAATCGATATAAAACGGTATAGTCTATGCTAAAACCCTGCCTGAAAAATTATCTAACTAACAGGGCAAGTTCAATCGAAATCCCTTCGGCCGAATCTTTTAATAAGGCTAACCTTTCATGATCGGGTTCGTCTGATTATATAACTTTAAAATATAATTTTATGTCTAAGAAACGTAGAACGATATGTTATATGCTAAAATCTTCCCTTAAAAATTATCTAATTATCATTTTAATTCTCATCAAAATCCATTCAGCAGAGCTCAAGTTATATGCAACCGGAACGATTTTCCTATTTGTATTTTATGCTGGTATATACAGTAGAAGCAGAAGTAGATAGACAGATAAGAATATTGATGCTTAAAATTTAAGAAACTGCAAGTTATTTCTCGTTGTCTCTGCTGAATAATTTTAAAGACATTCCAATCGGCGAGTATTGAGATTTACAAAATGTATCTACAAATGTATTTATTTTTGTACCAAAACATTCTCGGTAAAATGACCCAATTTGGTGTGGGTTCCGATCACAGATTTTTCCTCATCTCTTTTTTTAAATTATTTTAAAAAAGGTATTCTAACGTCTCAGTGGCAGCTTGAAGCTATATACTAGTTACTTTATTGTGTATTATCCGCGCCCACCTTGTATATTACTGCCTCCATTACTGCAATCTAAAAGATCAGTACTTTTCTGTATATTAGCGTCATTGTCGCCAAGCATAATAGTTGGCACCAAACGAAGCACTTGAAAAAAGTTAACATTGTTGGCCGTAAGTAATCATTTAAAATATATAACATTTCAAAATTACAGAGTTTCGAGAAGCATTTTATTAAACCATTACAAATATACTAAGGATAAAACCCAAATAAATATTATACAATTTTTTTTTTTCAAAATCGCCATTTAAGCTAACGCACATGAAATTCTAAGTTTTTCTTAGCATTACAGTACACATTTCTATTTGTTTTAATCAGCGAAAAATGAAGTTATAACTTAATTTTACTTAATAATAATAAACACTTATTAAAAAAATAGTAAATTAAATTTTTTGTATGGTTATGATTAAATAATAATTAAAGCCAAAAGAAATTCGCATTCAATAAATAGCAAGCCACAATGTTTGGCATGGTTTGGAATAAAAAATAGGTAATTTTCCACTATAGGCGCCTTGGCGTTTTTATAAACAGCTTGGCGCAATTCAGGCATCAAAAAGTGAGATTTGTTGCCAAATGATATAAACAGTTAAAAAAACAAACTTGATGAACTTTTTTGCTTGTTTATATACGTATTTTGAATATATGCCTATAATTAATGTTTTTTATATACAAATTACTTCTATTTCTATATAACATTAGATAAATAGCATCTTTATGTTAAATAAATTGTACAAACATTGAAAAAATATGCTTGTGTATATAAAATGAAACAGTGCAAAGGTTGCCAGAAAATATGTCGCCAAATTTCCTTCTCCGCCAAGGCTATTTTTTCTATTTCGCCAAGATCCCTATACTGAAAAAGTATCAAAAAATCTTTGCACGTTTAGGATTAAAATAAATGGCGCAACATTCAACATTTTGGTATGGTTTTGGTATATCGTAAAAGTAGAAAAAGGTCTCCAAAAAACTTTCTTTCAAATTACGCCGATTCTGTGTAAATTCGGTTATGGAATAGGTCTGCTTTAAAAACACAGAATCAATTTAACCCTTTTCTTAAGTTAATTATGTGTCAAAACACGCCCGGTAACATACTCCAATTGTCTGTAGACTCAATTATGTAACTGATCGGTACCAAATACATAATTGCCTGTGGACTCGATTACGTAATTTTTCTCCTTAATTAATGCATACTTTACAAATTACATCTAGTTTCCAATTTTCCTGATTTTGAGATCAATGGTTACTGTTAGATGTAAATATGTTTATCATTGTCACAGTATTATAGTTTTACCGACGAAATATCATTATAATATTCAATATTAGCAATATTTCTGATATTTATAACAGCCCTGGGAGTTTTTGCCACTAATAATTTTTTTTAAATTATTCCCATGATAGGTTGCTTAAACAATCTCAAGTAAAAGCGGTACTTTTATGTTAGCCGCCCGCATGTGATTAATAACCGAATATTTTCCTCATCGCCATTCATTTAAAGAATATTTGGAAATATATTATATACCTTTAAAATATTCGCGTTTCACCCATTACATTAAAAATTCAAAAAGATAAAAAATACAAATAATACTATAAAAAATAACTTAATCATGAAACTATTGTTTCTAATTTACGCATGTGAAAAAAAAAAATATGCAATTGCCGAGAAAAAATGCTATTGGCGAGATTTGCGCCCGGCTAATATAAAAGTACCGAAAAAAAAAAACCTCCTCGCGTAGCGAAATTCTACGATATTTGTAAGAGAAATTCAAAACGGAAAATTTTGTAAGGAAATTGTCACAGTTAAAAAAGAAACCACTCCGACGTTTATTAGTGATTTACAGTCAAGTTTGATTGAACCTATTTTCCCCAAAATCGACGATGGTTAGTCAAATAGCAAAGCTGTTATTCGAGATCTGTCATAAACACCTACGGGTTTTTTTTTTTAACCATTTGGAAAAATGGTTATTGTTCTAGTCAGGATGGGAAATGAAAAGTATATCTGAAGGTTTTCATTGGTTTAATCCGCAATTTATTCGTTTTCTGATGGGTCTATACAGTAATCTGTATTTCCCTTTAATTTCAACAACGATGGATACTTTCTGTTGCCACTATGACAAAAAAGTAATAAAAGCTACAAAAAAATTAATAACTCAGAAACAAATTGAGATACAGCTTTCAAATAAATTGCATTTAAAAGTACATTTTTTTCTCTATCCGACGGTGTAAAAAGTAATGTTCTCGGATGTTTAGAAGTTTAAGAATGAAATTTCATTTAAAATTGGCCGTCACATTTCTTGGAAATCTGACGATGGAAAAGCCTTTTCCCGAACAGCCAATGAAATGCTTGGATATTTACGTAAGTTTCAGGTGGATAATACTTAAGTTTCATGAAATCTGACGGGTCGCATGCGATATTTTTGGCTTGCAATTTTTACGTGTAATAACACTATCAATGTTTAATTCATGGCGTACGTAATGTAGGATCAACTCCGTGCGATTTTTTATGTCTTAAATTTTAGTCTTAAAAAAATCATTTTCCAAATGGTCGTTGTAATTTGATGAATTGCTTTATATATATATATATATATATATATATATATATATATATATATATATATATATATATATATATATATATAAATCTTGGCGCAATTTGGGCATCAGAAAGTGAGATTTTTGGCCAAATGATATGAACATCTTGAAAACAAATAAAATGAAATTTTATACTTTTTAAAATATGTATTCCTATATTAGTCCAGGCAATAGAGAATTTTACCTAGCAAAATTAATGGTAGTACTGGAAATCGGCTTTCTACATGTTTTTTGGGTCGCTGAATCCGAATTTGTAACTTCCCACCAAAATTTCCCCCGGCAACCTCCCCAAATTTTGGTAAAAAGCCCCCCAAAAAAGGTTTTTATTAAAAAAATCAGAGAATGTTTTAGAGAAAAAGTATCTAGAAATTCAGAAAGTAGACAAAATTTCCAACAAATTAGATATATGACATTATGACTTAGGATGAAGGGGAAGGGGGGATCTGCCTCGGAACATGCGCGCGGTGCTGCGTAAACTAAGTTACGCAATTCCACTTAACCACTCACACGTTTGCATTCGCCCTCCCATCTCCCCTCCGAACTTTCTCTATAAGGTGTACTTTAAGATTTTTCGGTCGCTGAATCCGAATTTTTAACTTTCCTCCCAAAATCCCCCCCCCCCCCCAAATAGTTGTTTTTAACTTAAATTTCTTATTGTTTTAGGGGAAAAGCATTACAAAATTCAGAAACTAGACAAAATTTGCAACAAATAGGATGTATGACTTTATGAATTAGGATGAACGGGGAGGGTGAGGGCTGCCTCAGAACATGCACTGTGGTGCTACGTGCACTAAATGATGAAGTCCAGGCAATAGGGGATTTTATCTGGCAAAATTAATGGTAGTACTGGAAATAGGCTTTCTAGATGTTTTTTGAGTCGCTGAATCCGAATTTGTAACTTCCCACCAAAATTTCACCTGGCAACCCCTCAAAAAATTGATTTTTTGAAAAAATTTGGTTTTTGAGAAAAGCGCGCGGGGAATGTTCCGAGGCAGCCCCCTCTCTCCCCGTTTATCCTACGTCATAATGTCATATATCCTATTTGTTGCAAATTTTGTCTAGTTTTTGAATTTTGTAATGCTTTACCCCTAAAACAATAAGAAATTTAAGTTAAAAACAACTATTTGGCGGGGAGGGGGAGGGGTGTTAGGGGGGAAAATTTTGGGGGTAAGTTAAAAATTCGGATTCAGCGACCCAAAAAACTTTAAGTAAACCTTATAGAGAAAGTTCGGAGGGAAAATGGGAGGGCGTAAACGTGTGAGTGGTTAAGTGGAATTGCGCAACTTAGTCCACACAGCACTGCGGCGCATGTTCCGAGGCAGATCCCCCCTTCCCTTTCATCCTCAGTCATAATGTCATATATCTAATTTGTTGCAAATTTTGTCTACTTTCTGAATTTCTAGCTACTTTTCCCCTAAAACAATAAAAAAATTGATTTTTTTTAATAAAAACCTTTTTTGGAGGGGGGCATTTTACCAAAATTTGGGCAGGATGCCGGGGGAAATTTTGGTGGGAAGTTACAAATTCGGATTCAGCGACCCAAAAAACATCTAGAAAACCGATTTCCAATACTACCATTAATTTTGCTAGGTAGAGTCCCTATACGGTCTCTATTGCCTGGACTATATATAAACTTTTTATTTATGTATATTAATATTGTTGTTATTTATATAACAACAATATTAATATTCTATCCTACAATAAAAACCTAAATATCCTACAATAATAAATTCTATCCTACAATTTACTTCTGTTTTGATATAAAAAGAGATAAATGTATTCTGTATAGTAAATAAATTATATAATTATTGAACAGAAAATATGCATAACTTTTCTCTCGCCAAGCCCATTTTCTCCACTTCGCTAAGGGCGAGAATTCCCCCCCCCCCCCATTGCTCTATGACTAAGCAGTGTCAAACAATATATTATATACTAAAACTATCGCTGAAATTTTGCCAAACTAACAATGCAAATTCTATCAAAAACCGTTTATTATAACTTTTTAAAAAGGCTAATTTTTTTTCTATAATTGAGCTCACCAGATTACAGAATTTTCACACAAAACGGCTAAGCAAGGGTGATGAGCAAGGATGTGTTGTATACTGAAACCTTCCCTCGAAAATTATCTAATTTTAACAGTCCAAGTTCCATGGAAATACAATCAGCAGAATCTTTTATAAAGGCTCATTTTTCATTATCAGGTTCATCTCTTTAAGGAACTTTAAAGCATAATTCGACACCAAACAACGTAGAACGACGTGTTATGTAGTAAAACCTTCCCCGAAAAATTACCTATCTAACAGTGCAAGTTCATCAGAACTCGAGTTCTAAGCAGCGAAATTTCCATTTGAATTTATTTATACATATATATATATATATATATATATACATATATATATATATATGTATATATATGTATATATATATATACATATATATATATATATGTATATATATATAACCATTAATTAAACATAACCTACCACCCTCAATTATTATGAATTAACATTAATTTTTTCATTCCTATCATTGCAACGATTTATTTAATGTTATTTAATTTTCTACATGATTTTATCTGAATTTTTTTTAAGTTAGTGTATGATATTGTCCTATATATTTTCTATTTTTGCTATAGCTTTACATAATTCTGTAGAGATAATCATTTTATATATACATTAATTTGGTAGCAATAATTATTCCTAGTCATAGATTTAATGTTAATTTGCTTTAGTTTAAATTCATTTTAATTTGATCTGAGTAGTTAGTTGGGTATGCGTTTTGGTTGTCTTTGCATGGTTATAGTTGTTCTAGGATTTGGATGTTATGCGGATCTTTTTTGACTTATTTGTTATAAAATAGTTTAGTGGTTTCTTGCTATTATTAGTCTACGATATTTGGGTTTTCATAATTTGGTTATGGATAATTTGAAGATTGTTTCTGCGTTCTGCTTCTATTATTGTAAATATTGTATATATTTTTTCTTACTCAAGTTTTATTATTTAATCAAGGCTAATTTAATTAAATTATTAATTTTTTATTATTAAAATTTCTTATTTTTATGGCAATTATTGCATTTTCCATACATAATTTTTATATGGCAGTTCTTAGTAAACATCTCGATACTGGCAAGATACACTTAGCATCTATGCAGTGTAGTGCCCGGTACAGGAATAATAATTGGGTTGTTCCTGGATCGTCATCCAGCGACCACTTATACTCTCCCCCTCGTCCTTTATTTTTTCGTAAGTGCTATGATTCTCGGTGCAAGACATGTCCATACGCTGCTCAGACACAAATTGTCTCAGATCCTAATTATTCAAGTTTTTGTAAAGCATGTAATGTTATTTATAGTATAAAATGCAACTTATGTAATATGAAATATATTGGTGAAACATCAGGTCCAATTCATAAACGAATCAATCATCATCGTTCAGACTCTAATAGCAACAAAGCAAAAAATATACAATCTACAGCTGAAATTCAACATTTTCATAAACATCTATTTAAAAATACGACAGTTGAAATCCTTCAAATTCTAAAAAATAAATCAGAACGTCTTTATATGGAATCATCATATATGAAATATTATAACACAATTTATCCTTATGGACTTAAAAGTGAAGTATTTAACAGACCTGTCAAAGTCTTCACATCTATAAATAACAATATTGATTATTCTCCAATTTATCCAACTCTTAATCATAATTTAAATGCTAAAACAACACGTAATAAACGCGGAAAGGGTTCATCATCAGTTGTAGTTTCCAAAAAATCTATCACAAAACAAATTAATGATCTTCAACGAAATTACTTAGAGAATTATAACTGGTTGTTAATTCGAAAAAACATCTTTGCTATTAAAAAGAAACAGCTTGTACAACATTTAAATGTCTTTCTAAGTAAATCTTTCTCTAAACATTTCTCTGATATTTACTTTGACATTATTATGAGTAGGGTTAATCTTTTAAATATTAATTTACAAAAAAAAAACACAAAATTCAGAACATGAATTCTCAAATGATAATTACTTTTTCAAATCACATATTTAATAAAATTAATATCAATTCTATAATTAATGATAAAAATTGTTTTTTTCCTATCAATAATCTTCATATATCAAAAACCTTTAAATATCCGAATACAATTGGGAGAAAGATTTTTAACTACAATACATTTTCAAAAAATACATCTGCTGCAAGTAATTTTCCGTGTAACTGCAAAGACCCCACTCTAAAAAATACATAAACAATGATCATGGACATATAATCACTGGAAATCTTGATATTGTTCATGATTTTAAATTGAAACAACTAATGGGTTATGGTACTAAATATAGACTTCCATCTAAATTTAATGTTAAATCTATTATCAAACAGTTTACATATGATATTGATATTTTTATTTATAAAATTTCTATCTCTTATAATAAGACTATTGAATATTTTAATCAATGGAAGATATTAGTAATTGAAAAATTAACTATGGCTTTAAAAAATAATATTGCTGATTTGGTTTCTATTAATACAAAGCATTATTTCCAACAAATTACTAAATTACAAAAAAACTACGTTATTACATATGTAGAAAATCTCCTAACAATTATGCTATTATATGTAAATCATATTATCACCAACTTCTTACAAATTCTATTTCTTCTAATAAGTCATTTCAAAAAACTAATGAATCTGTAATTGTAAATAATCGTAAAATTCGAAGTTATTATAAACTATTAAATATTTTATCTACTAATTTTAATTATCCATATTTAGTTCTTATTCCCAAATTTCATAAAACTCCTATTAAATTTAGGACTGTTACTATTGGTTGTAATACATATAATAATAAAGCCAATACACTTCTCTTAAAAATTCTTAATCAATTATATGTACTTACTACAAATAATGATAATACACATTGTATAAAAAATAGCTATCAACTTGTTAATATTTTAAAAAATCTTCATTGTGTTTATAATATAACGACATATGACTTCAAAGATCTTTTTAATAATATAGACCTATTAGATTTACATAAAATTATAAATGCATTATTTAAAAAATATTATAAAAAACTGGAATTACCATCTAATATAGATATTGCATATTTTAAATCTTTAACTAACTTCATTATCTATAATAATTATATATTGCAAGATAACACTTTATATTTACAGCATGTCGGTATACCACAAGGCGGATGTACATCCAGTTTACTCTCAGACTTATACTTATATCATTATGAACGTAATTTTACTAATAATAATCTTCATTTATATCGTTATATTGATGACATAATATTAATTGATACTGATCAATCTGCAATTACTCGATTTCCAGTTGATTATCCCACTAATTTGGAATTAACGGAAAACCTTTTATCTAACAATACAATTAACTTCTTAGATCTTAAAATTACAATAAAAGACAACAAAACAATCACAGATTTATATGACAAACGTAAAGAATTTAAATTCAAAGTTAATACATTTACAAATTTTAAATCTTGTCTACATCATTCTGTATTTCGCAATATAATACTTAATCATTTATATAGAATAAAATGTTTATGTTCTTCTCCTCTAATTAACAATAATATTAAAAAACTAATTTATGATGCATTAAATCATGGTTTTCCAAAAAAAATCATATATTCATTAATATACAATTAGTACTTTTCTTACATGATCTATTAAAACAAATTAACACATGCGTAAACAAAATTACAAAAAAATTATTAAAAAAAAAAAATCTATAAAAAATTAAAAATTGTAAAATAATATAAAAAAAATATTATAGGTTGGTTGGGTGGGTAGATGTTAGAGTACGGAGGAGGGTGGTGTTGTCTGGATAATACCCAATGGTTAATTATATATATATAAAAAGGGGGGCTCTTGTATTATTACTATATTTTTGTTACGTATTTTATATGGATGTTGATTTGATATTTTATATGTAATTGGAGAATTTCATTAATATTATAATTAGCCTAATTATTGATTAATCTAATTTACAATTATTTGTTATTAAATTTTAAATTTACTAAGGACAATATCATATTAATTACTAATAGTATGCCATTCTTATAGTGAATAATATACATATAAGTATGTATAATATAAATATAGTTATACTGTATGCATTAAAATTGGGTAATTATTTTTATTATTATTACTCTATTCTTTTTAATATTTATTATCGGTTTATTGTTTTTGAATGTCTCACATTCATACTTTATGGTTTTTTATGGATGTCTGAAAATAATCCACACTATATATTTTTGCTTTTTAAGTATTGAGTATTTAAGTATCATTTAACCTTCTATTTACTTCCACATGTTTTTTATTTCCTGTTCATTTTATAAATATCTGATATAAATCATTAAAAAATAATTTTTATATTTAATAATTATTTATATTAATTATTACTGAATTTTATTTTGTTTTATAGCATATAGCTATATGCTATATATTATCAATGTTCTAGAATTATTTATTTCTTAGTTTAGTTTAAATAAGTTAGCTAATAGAATATATTGTATGCTTTTAAATTTTATTTACAATAGTTTTTAAATACATTGTGTGGTTTATATTCGGTTTATAATTCTCTCTATATAAGGATATGTTTGGTTTTGCTGTTTATACAGTTATTTACATTCAAATGCTTACAATTATTTATACAGTTATTTACATTTAAATGCTTACAAATATTTATCTTGCGTTAGTTGTTTAATAGAAGTAATACTAGATGGCAGCACTAAATTTGTATCTTTAAGATAGCTCTAATTTTTAATTTTTCTAGCTCCATTTCAGTTATAATTTAATACACCAGGGGGTACTTTTAGCTAAATTTTGACGATATTGTTAAACTGTTGTTAATTAATTTAATAGTGCATTTTAAATAATGTAATTAATATATATTTATTTTATATTAGATTAAATGTGTTTAACAAGGTATTTCAAATTTTATTTCAAAATGTATTAACTGCATCCTTTGGTATCATTTACTGTGATTTCTTAACTGTTTTATTCACCTGAATCTTTTTGATATACTGGCAGCCATGTGCGCGTGGTTTTTTGTAAAATACTGAAATATTAATCGGTATGGTGTTTATTATTTATATTTTATATCCTATAAATATTTAAATACGTTTTATTGATTCTTCCATTTCATATTATTTGTTTCTATTCTGCTTTCATTTTTAATCAATTCACTTGATTTTATGGTTGTTTGGGCACAGGGGAAAATAACTTTTAGCTTTAGCTTATTTTTCCCACAGAAAACACCATTTTGCTTATATCATTGAATTCTGTGCCCTTGATAACGTAATTCAATGTATAAGCTTTTCAATTTTTGTCGGTGTCCACTTTTTTCTTTTTCTTCCATAATAATTCTTATATTATTATTATTATTATTATTATTATTTTTTAATACTTACAGCTTTAATTCATAATAATTGACGGTGGTAGGTTATGTTTAATTAATGGTTATGTATTAGCATTCAAATTACTATGATGCATTTGCGCAAGTAATTATGAATGTATGCTTTTTACGATATTTTTAAATATCTTTTCATTTTGAATGTGAACAATTCATTTTGATGTATTTTTTCCTTATGGTATCTTATATATATTTATATGTATATATATATATATATATATATATATATATATATATACATATATATATATATGTATGTATATATATATATATTATATACATATATATATATATGTATGTATATATATATATATATATATATATATATATATATTATATAAGTAGAATTAGATTATTCCAAAAATGCTATCGTCTACTTGAAAAATCACCTTTATTGTGAACATCGCTCAGACCGAAGCCATGCTTATGCATTTCTGGCTTAAAATTAAACAGTTTGGCGATAAAATGAAATCGTAAATAAACATACAATATGTAACTCACAAGTACCGTCATTTTTATAATTACATCTGCTAGTTTCTTCTGCAAGCCACATGATGGATGAGTTAGATAAAAATAAAAAGTAAATAAAAAAATGTCACTCAGATATTATCATATAAAATTTTCTGATGCATTTTTCTTAACCTAACGCAAGAAATAAATCGCTAAATATAGTTTAAAACTGCAATCTTTGAATAATTTTTTACGCATTACGGACATTCCCTTTCTTGTTTAAATTAAATATTTTCGTTTTACAATATTACCACACGTCAAAACTGTATTTCATTTTCCTCTTTTTTTTTTTTTTTTTTTTTTTTTTTACTATTTGGAAAAATGTTTATTGTCCTCTGTCAGGGTAGGAAATCAAAAACATATCTGAAGCGTTTTATTGGTTGAATCCGCATTTTATTCGTTTTCTGATGGGTCTGTACAGTAATCTATATTTTCCCTTTACTTTCAACAGAGATGGATACTTCTGTTGCCACTATGACAAACAAGTAATAAAAACTACAAAAAAAAAGTTAATAACTCAGAAACAAATTGAGATACAGGTTTCAAACAAATTGCATTTAAAAGTACATTTTTTTCTCTATACGACGGTGTAAAAAGTAATATTGTGGGATGTTTAGAAGTTTAAGAATGAAATTTCATTTAAAATGGGTTCAGGAATATTAATATTTAATCCATGGTGTACGTAATGAATGACCAGCTCCGTAGGAGTTTAAAAATTTACAGTATCGAAAATTGTAATCCATGACGTACGTAATGTATGAAATTTCATTTAAAATTGGTCCAGGAATATTAATGTTTAATCCATGGCGTACGTAATGTATGACTAGCTCCGTAGAAGTTTAAAAATTTCCAGTACCGAAAATTGTAAAACTGAAATTTCTTTTAAAATTTGTTTCTTCGAGAAAATCATTTTCCAAATGGTCGTTACAATTTGTTAAATTGCTTTTTTTTTAAATAAAATTAGTAACAATTTTTTTCCGAGATGTACAGCCTTTTCAATTCATTTATCAACGAAATTTATAGCCAATAAAATAATGGTAACACTTTCGCCGAAAATAACAGAACTTTCCGTCATAATTGTATAACTAATCTACGTAAAACGATGTGTTATAGCGTAAAACCTTCCCTGAAACGATATCTATCTAACAGTGTAAGTTCCGTCAAAATTCATGCAGTAGAACTCGAAATATAGAGGTTCGGAACGAAATTTCCGTTTGTATTTCATATACAGTGTGTCCACGTATAACCTGACCGACCTTTATTTTTGCAACCGTTGGTCCTAGATGCATACTTCCAATTACAAAAATGGTTTAAATAAGGTAAAGAATCATTTGTAAAGCGATTTGAGTAAAGAAAAACATTTATTAAAAAATTACGAAATTTAAATTTTTATACGGTCCCCCAGTCCTATAAGTGATATTTACTAAAAATTTACTGTGACACTAACAAGTAAGACAAAAAAAGTCTCATTCATTTAACATTAAAATTGACCGAGTTATGAAACTTTGAAATGTATGACTTATACCACTTTTTTGCATATCAAAACAGACAATTTCGACCATGCTTTCAGGAGTCGTGTATTAAATACTTAAACTTATTTCAAGGTATCTGCGCTTTGAAAGAAATCGTAGCAATATTACGTTTAGCTTATATTAGTTAAGTTTCAGATTAATTAAAAGAATTGTATTTTAACATATGTTTTATTTTGTAAGGATTTAAGGCTATGATTTCTTTTAACTAAAATTATGTTATTTTCATACGGTTTTATTTAATTTGCCATGATCGTCTTTCCAGTTTAAAATTTGTACTCGAACTTTAACATACTTTCAAATGTCCGATCGAAGTTAAATTTTACATACTGACTTAAATCCGATGACAATGCTATATTATTATGATTTTCGACTCTTTCCATCTTATACATACTTATATTAGAGGATAACACAAAAAAAAATCGGATAGATTATCGTCAAGAAGTTTAAAGAAAGAGTTTTAGATTAGATACATTAACCTGCGATGTTTTTTTTTTTTTTTTTTTTTTTTTTTTTTTTTTTTTTTTTTTTACTTTTATAGTTACATTTTATGTATTTTTTAACGCTGAATCAAAATATTACCTTCACTTTTAGCCATCATGTCAAGATTTTTCGGAAATCGTAAATTTCAAGGTTAAAAAATAGCGAAAAATCTGATACTATAAAACAGATGTAAGACTTTTTTATTCAGTTTAATTTTAGTTCAATGATTTATTAGATTTTTTGGCTTATACTGAGTTTCTTACAGCTAAACAGCTCGGGGATCCGATGAGATTGGGAGGGGGGATCAATTTTAACTTTTAGCTTTTTAACTTTGAAATTTGCAATTTGAGAAAATTCCTGACGTGATGGTTTAAAATGAAGGTCATTTTCGCATTCAGTGCTAAAAAGTACATGAGAGTCAATTTTCAAAAACTAAAAAACATCCCAAAACCCAAAATTTGAAAGGCAGTGTAATCTAACAGCATTTTAAAATATGTATCATTTTGTAAAGAATTGAGGTTGTTGTTTATCATCCTTTTATTTAACAAAAAATCTGTTATTTTTATCCTCTTATAATGTTCAATACAAATTGTACATTTTGCAGTAATATGTCAGAATGATTAAAGATTTCAAATTTATATTGCAATGCTAATTTTACTCTCAACCAATTCTTTAATATATCTGACGAAATTATATTTGTACTAAATTTGTGAATGACCCCTAATATGCAGCAAAAAATATACTCCAACTTTAAACAGCTATTACTTGGTCAATTTTAATCGTAGAATAACGGGACTTTTTTTGCCTTACTTGCCAGTGTAACAGGGAAATTTTACTAAATATAACTTATAGTACCGGGGGACCGTATAAAAATTTAGATTTTGTATTTTTTCAGTAAATTGTTTTTTCGCTTCAAACTTTTTTTATCTTAACCCTGCACCTAATTTTGACCATTTTTGTAATTTGAAGTATGCATCTAGGACCAACAGTTGCGAAAATAAAGGTCGGTCAAGTTATACGTGGACTAGGGAATCGTTACCCGGGCTTCCCGGGTTACAGAATATAGGTGAAAACCATATTTTAAAATTGAAAACTAATATATTTTTTTTTACATGCAGTATATTTTTTAGATTGCCCGCTAACAATAAAAAAGCATTTTTCATATGAAAAATATGAATTATACAATGAAATAAAGTTTAGAAATTTATCAAAATGGATATTTTTGTATTAGCCGTGTGCTAAGAGTTATTAGCCGAAGATTTTGCTATTTACGGCATCTTTTTATATTCTGATAATTTCAGAGCTTTAAGCGTGTAGTTCAATTACATGTTTGTTAAATTTGTGTTTATTTATTCATAGAGGCAGTTTAAATTTTTTTATGGAATATTAGCCGTAAAAAAATGATGAATTCTTTATGTTGTTTTAAGGGCAAAGTTCTAATCTAAATTAATCTTTCGTAATCGAGCTCCACGCGAAAGAGATAAATTAAAAAATATTTCATGCTTGAAAATTATTTTTAAATGCATAGACAATCAGTAAACTGAGATGTACTTTACAAACAAATTAAATTTGAAAGATTTTTTTCCCTATTTGGCTGTCTAAAAATTTTAATTGTTCGATTACAAATATGTTGAATTAGTGCTTTTTTTAAATATTGTTTTATTATTTTAATTTATTCTTTTAATATTATTCTTTTATTTATTTATAAAGGAAGTATTAATTTCGTTAGTGAAAATTAGTCGCTGAACAATGTTTGTTGCTTTATGTGCAAAATGTTTATTATAATTATTATTATGCATTGAAGCCGGCACGTGATGAGATAAATTACAAAAAATCATACTTGAAAATTATTTTAAAGAACATAATAAATCAGTCAATTAAGATACATTTTTTTTACAACAAATTGCATTTGAAAGTAGATTTTTTCCCTTATACGAAGTTCTAAAAATTGATAATATGCGGCGGTCATAAGATTAAAAAATTGCAGTAGCGAAAATTTCAAAACCGAAATTTGATCGTGAAGTATTGCCAATCGTAAAATGACGTCAGCGTTACGCACAGATACGTTTGTCCTTTATAATATAGATAAGTAGATTATTTGCTATATTCCGACCAAAACTGTTCCATATTAATTTGCTCTTTCATAATATCAAAATATAAAATATCTGTAAATAAAGAAATCCCAAAAGAAGAAACGCGGTATTAAAACATGAAAATTTACAATAGCTGTTCAATAAAGGATAATCAATTTTTTTTATACCGACATAACCTCAATCATGATGAAAATTTTTATGGTCCTTTTCAATGTTGACTCTTTGGGATTCAATCTCCATCTTTTTGGATCCCATCTTTTTTTTCATTTTTCAAAGGCATGCTGGAAGCTATTGGGAGGAAACAGGCCCATTAAAAAATAATGGTAACCAGCCCGCTAACCACCCAACCATCTAGTAGAGGAGGGGTAATGAAAAAATTCAACAATAAAATTTCTCATTTTAAAAAAACTGGATTCTTCCTTTCAAATACCTATAACCTAACTATTTAAGATATAAACCAAACTACTTATTGCGTTGCGCAATACCCTGGCTAGACTGTGGGTAATACACTCATTACCCCTATTAAACGGTGAATATAATTTTCACCGACATTACGTTGTGTTTAATTTTCGTGGCAGTCTAGCTTACAGGTACAAGACTATTTTATCTAAAATAAACTGAACAATGCTACTATTAATTGCAAAATTAAATTATCATAAATAAACATAGATGGACTCATGATAAAAGCAAAGATTCGTAAGTAAAATAACAAATATACTTTATTTACAAAAACATATATATATACAAGCTAAAAATAAAAACATCATCCCATAAAGGTCTCTCATATGAGAGTAACTATTAATCATTATTCCTATCCTTTACAAAAGATTGAATTATTATTCTAATTCGACATTTTCTACTTCTACCACTAAAAAAACCAAACTAGGTATACACCACCTTACAGTACTACTGCGGTACTATTTCTGATTAAAAAAGGGAACAATAAAATAAGCATATCAAATACCTGCTCTAATTATCAGACGTATGATGACCAGGTGCACATCCACATTTCAGTGGTTAATCCGTATGCCTTCTTCATGGCTGCATTTCGTGAAGAACTTAAGTCATTTTACGGCATGTTTTTACAACCATACAAACAGAACCATTCTCTAAGCACCACACTATTCTAATGAATATCGAAAAAACTCGACAGGAAACACACATTAGTTCCCCCATAAAATCTAATTATTTTAAAAAGAAAGGGAAGGCAGGGCCCTGAATAATTTTATGCCTCTCCGGGGCCAATTTCGAGTAATTTCAAAATATGATCTGGACTACCCGCCTCTCATTGGAGCATCCGGTCCCGAGAAAACTCCATCTTCTCTACCAGGGGGTCGCCCTTGCTCGATCCAGGGCTCGAGTTGTGAGGTCCGATTTATGACCCCAGTAAATAAGCCCCATGACAGAAAACTGTCAAGGCTATTGTGACAAAACTAAAAATATTTCTGCACACAATATTATAAATTTCAATAAAATAAATAAATATACAAACAATGTGTATAACACTATAATTAATGTTGTATAAGCTAGTTTGGTGCTTTGAGTGGAATCTCCACTCCAACAGGAGCCTTTATTTGATAAGTCCCTCAAAATTGCCTTAGTGGCCTTCACCACTGTTTCTGATGATGAGAAACTCTTTTCAAGAAAGTGTTTCTTCACATTAGGGAATAAAATAAAACACAGTGGGCTAGATTTGGACTCCTCATCTTCCTGTAACATGAGCTTCAATTGCGAACAAACGTGCATGTGAACATCCTATTCGGGTAAAAGAAATCTAAAAAAAATCACGTCTCATGTTCCTTTTTTCTGCTACCAATGTGTAGGTAGCACCTAATGATATCTTCAATATTTCTGACAGAACTCGTGATGGTTTTCGACAATCTTCTATGACAATAGCTTTAACTTTGATTGAGTCCACCTTCCTTTGAATCTCTCATTTCCTTAAACATCCTAAATCACCTTCTATCTAAGTTCTTGGGAAGAACAGACTCTTCATAAGCCTCCTGTAGCATTTCATAGGATTTGACTGACGATTTCTTCAAACAAAAGGAAAATTTCAACGCAGTATATTGCACAAAGCGTGTTCTCCGGATCGTTCCCGTATGCAATACTAAACATTTCTGAACTTGCACGGCTGCCACGCATTAAGCGAGCAGTGCAACATAAAATTCAATTTGTGTACAGTAAATTATGTGGATAAAAATGATGACCATTTTTTATCAGAGCCCTCGTAATAGTGAATAAGTAGACAAGTGTTGTCAGCAAGAAAATTTACTTCATTGGTGTGTGAATACTTAGTTTTACCAGCAAGTGCCAATGGAAAAAATCCCTGCCGGCTCGGCCTACAGGCGGAGGTAGATTTCGAAGTTAAGTACTAAATTCACCAACAAAACTTAAATCAAGATTAGAGATGAACCCAGTTTCTTCACTAAGAGTGAGCTGTAGGGAGCTAAACTTTTTGTGAAAATTATAATATACACGAATACACACACACATGTATATGGAATAGGTTTCAAAAATGGCTACAAAAAATTCAGAGAACCTTAAAGTGTTAAAATATGTTAATATTTCCATAGTCGAGTTTTTATCATGTTTTAATACGTTTCTTCAAACTCACATGACGTTACATATTCACCTGCTGAGGTCCATTATATTTCCAATATGACGCAATATACATATTTTTTTAATTCGTCAAACTATTTATTTTATTTTGAGTTTTCATGCTGAAATCTTGCTCTAGAAAACTTATGACGTAATATTCAATTTGTTTTCAATTTGTCAAACTATTTAATTTTACACGCGAAAATTGTGCAATAGAGAAGTAATTGTTGTGGTGAGAATTTTATTGTTTTTTTTTTAATTGTTGGCAACTGCTATAACGAAAAGCTTTTATTTTTTCCTGCCATTGTTGTGTAAGAGCTGGTTTTATTAGAATCATGTTAAAACGGTATTCAAATTTGAACCTTCCCCATTTCCACCCTCTTGGGCCGATTTCGCCCATTTTCAATCCCCGCCGAGATATTAACCATATCAAAGTTGTTGGCGAGTTTGAGGACAATCCGTGCATAATTGCAACTTTTATCGTGCGGACAAAATTTAGTACATACATACATATATATATATATATATATATATATATGTATATATGTATATATATATAAGCTTTTTAGGTGGGGGTGGTTTTGGGTTCCTGGGGTCATATAATGAAAAGTTATGAAGGAATTTTTCAAAAGTCGCACCATGGTAACGACTGCAATAGGTAGTATTTCTTACGAAATCTATCTAAAATCTTTGATGTCATGGTGTCATGCACTGTATTGCTACGCACGGCAGTTGATACCTGTCGCTCACATTCGTACATTCTTGCACAGAACACATTTTGCACAAAAGAGGTTAGTTACGATCGTATGATCTGAAAAATGACAGATTCTCCCACCTGAAGTAGCGTCATTGCTCGCTACAAACTACTGATTTTTTGTATCACGCTACCCTTAACTTTACATTTTTCAAAATGTAGCCCACTTCATCGCAAACTGAAAAGAATAAACGCATTTCTACGCATCGTGACGAATAGGTTAAGTGATTTCTTCCATTTATTGCCAACAATACTTTTGTACCAAACATTGAAAATCCACAAGCAGTAATAAAAGTTACGATAAATTACAAAAGTGAATTTTTCACAGTTTCCTCTAGCTTTTTCAAGAAGTTCTAATTTGCTTACTAAAAAACGGTGGTTATAATTTTTTTTATTTGATTAAATTAATGTTACCTATCATCTTTCATATAAATCATATTTGTTATCTTTATTTACTTTTATTTAATGGTGCTGTCGAAACACAGATTGTACAGATTTTAAAACATAAAAAAATTATTCTGGTCTAAAGTGTGGAGGCTTTCTGGATATTTTACACCCAATATTATGTCAATAGTATACTATAGCAACCACAGAACTCTTCTACCAACTTCAAAAACAGTAGCTGCGAGAAAAATGCGTTGTACTTCGTACATAACTGAGCCATGACTATTTAACGCGTTGTTACTTATATGATTCTATGAATTTCGTCTTGAATTTTATACTAAATACTTTGAAGAATATGTACAAATATATATATATATATATATATATATATATATATATATATAACCATTATAGAATTTTACAAATTATCATCTATTTTAAATATAAATTATAAAATGAGTTTTAAGACAAGATACGACCATTATAAATTTTAAATTTGGAACAATAATTATTTAATGAAGTAATTACTTGCGCAAATGCATCATAGTAATTTGAATGCTAATATATAACCATTAATTGAACATAACCTACCACCGTCAAATATTATGAATTAAAGCTGTAAGTATTAAAAAAAATAATTTATTATAAGAATTATTATGGAAGAAAAAGAAAAAAGTGGACACCGACCAAAAAATGGAAAAGCTTACATATTGAATTACGTTGTCAAGGGCACAGAATTCAATGATATAAGCAAAATGGTTGTTTTCTGTGAGAAAAATAAGCTAAAGCTAAAAATTATTTTCCCCTGTGCCCAAACAACCATTAAAATCAAGTGAATTGATTAAAAATGAAAACAGAATAGAAACAAATAATATGAAATGGAAGAATCAATAAAACCTATTTAAATATTTATACGATGTAAAATATAAATAATAAACACCATACCGATTAATATTTCAGTATTTTACAAATATCCACGCGCACATGTCTACCAGAATATCATAAAGATTAAGGTGAATAAAACAGTTAAGAAATCACAGTAATTGATACCAAAGGATGCAGTTAATACATTTTGAAATAAATTTTGAAATACCATGTTAAATACATTTAATATAATATAAAATAAATAGATAGTAATTACATTATTTAAAATGCACTATTAAATTAATTAATAACTGTTTAACAATATCGTCAAAATTTAGCTAAAAAACCCCCCTGGTGTAGTAAATTATAACTGAAATGGAGCTAGAAAAATTAAAATTTAGAGCTATCTTAAAAAGAAAAATTTTGGTGCCGCCATCTAGTATTACATTTATTCAACTGTCACAAGATAAATATTTGTAAGCATTTGTACGTAAATAATTTTTTAAACAGCAAAACCAAACATATCCTTATATATAGATAATTATAAACCTAATATAAACCACACAATGTATTTAAAAAAAAAAAAACTATTGTTAATAAAATTTAAAAGCATACAAAATATTCTATGAGCTAACTTATTTAAACTAAACTAAGAATTTAAATAATTCTAGGACATTGATAATATATAGCATATAGCTATATGCTATAAAACAAAATAAATTCAGTAATAATTAATATAAATAATCATTAAAAATAATATAAAAATTATTTTTTAAATCAATTATATATAAGATAATTATAAAATGAACAGGAAATAAAAAACATATGGAAGTATATAGAAGGTTAAATGATACTTAAATTCCTATTACTTAAAAAGCACAAATATAGAGAGTGGATTATTTTCATACATCCGTAAAAATCCAAAAAGTATGAATGTGGGACATTCAAAACATTAAACCGATAATAAATTGAAAATAGATAAATATTAAAAAGAATAGAGGAATAATAATAAAAATAATTACCCAATTTTAATACATACAGTATAACTTATATTTATATTAAACATACTTATATGTATATTAATCACTATAAAAATAGCATACTATTAGTAATTAATATGATATTGTCCTTAGTAAATTAAAATTTAATAACAAATGATTGTAAATTAGATTAATCAATAATTAAGCAAATTATAATATTAATGAAATTCTCCAATTACATATAAAATATCAAATCAACATCCATATAAAATACGTGTCAAAAATATAGTAGTAATACAAAAGCCCCCTTTTATTTTTTTTTATATTTTATTTTTTTATATATTTTTTTATATAATTAACCATTGCGTATTATCCAGACAACACCACCCTCCTCCGTACTCTAACATCTACCCACCCAACCAACCTATAATATATATTTTTTTTTTTTACAATTTTTTATTTTTTATAGATATTTTTTTATTTTATAATTTTTTTGTAATTTTGTTTACGCATGTGTTAATTTGTTTTAAAAGATCATGTAAGAAAAGTACTAATTGTATATTAATGAATATATGAATTTTTTTGGAAAACCATGATTTAATGCATCATAAATTAGTTTTTTAATATTATTGTTAATTAGAGGAGAAGAACATAAACATTTTATTCTATATAAATGATTAAGTATTATATTGCGAAATACAGAATGATGTAGACAAGATTTAAAATTTGTAAATGTATTAACTTTGAATTTAAATTCTTTACGTTTGTCATATAAATCTGTGATTGTTTTGTTGTCTTTTATTGTAATTTTAAGATCTAAGAAGTTAATTGTATTGTTAGATAAAAGGTTTTCCGTTAATTCCAAATTAGTGGGATAATCAACTGGAAATCGAGTAATTGCAGATTGATCAGTATCAATTAATATTATGTCATCAATATAACGATATAAATGAAGATTATTATTAGTAAAATTACGTTCATAATGATATAAGTATAAGTCTGAGAGTAAACTGGAAGTACATCCGCCTTGTGGTATACCGACATGCTGTAAATATAAAGTGTTATCTTGCAATATATAATTATTATAGATAATGAAGTTAGTTAAAGATTTAAAATATGCAATATCTATATTAGATGGTAATTCCAGTTTTTTATAATACTTTTTAAATAATGCATTTATAATTTTATGTAAATCTAATAGGTCTATATTATTAAAAAGATCTTTGAAGTCATATGTCGTTATATTATAAACACAATGAAGATTTTTTAAAATATTGACAAGTTGATAGTTATTTTTTATACAATGTGTATTATCATTGTTTGTAGTAAGTACATATAATTGATTAAGAATTTTTAAGAGAAGTTTATTGGCTTTATTATTATATGTATTGCAACCAATAGTAACAGTCCTAAATTTAATTGGAGTTTTATGAAATTTGGGAATAAGAACTAAATATGGATAATTAAAGTTAGTAGATAAAATATTTAATAGTTTATAATAACTTCGAATTTTACGATTATTTACAATTACATTATCATTAGTTTTTTGAAATGACTTATTAGAAGAAATACAATTTGTAAGAAGTTGGTGATAATATGATTTACATATAATAGCATAATTGTTAGGAGATTTGTCTACATCTGTAATAACGTAGTTTTTTTGTAATTTAGTAATTTGTTGGAAAAAATGCTTTGTATTAATAGAAACCAAATCAGCAATATTATTTTTTAAAGCCATAGTTAATTTTTCAATTACTAATATTTTCCATTGATTAAAATATTCAATAGGCTTATTATAAGAGAAAGAAATTTTATAAATAAAAATATCAATATCATATGTAAACTGTTTGATAATAGATTTAACATTAAATTTAGATGGAAGTCTATATTTAGTACCATAACCCATAAGTTGTTTCAATTTAAAATCATTAACAATATCAAGATTTCCAGTGATTATATGTCCATGATCATTGTTTATGTATTTTTTTTAGTGGGGTCATTGCAGTTACACGGAAAATTACTTGCAGCAGATGTATTTTTTGAAAATGTATTGTAGTTAAAAATCTTTCTACCAATTGTATTCGGATATTTAAAGGTTTTTGATATATGAAGATTATTGATCGGAAAAAAAACAATTTTTATCATTAATTATAGAATTGATATTAATTTTATTAAATATGTGATTTGAAAAAGTAATTATCATTTGAGTATTCATGTTCTGAATTTTATGTTTTTTTTTTTAAATTAATATTTAAAAGATTAACCCTAGTCATAATTAGGTCAAAATAAATATCAGAGAAATGTTTAGAGAAAGATTTACTTAGAAATACATTTAAATGTTGTACAATCTGTTTCTTTTTAATAGCAAAGATGTTTTTTCGAATTAACAACCAGTTATAATTCTCTAAATAATTTCATTGAAGATCATTAATTTGTTTAGTGATAGATTTTTTGGAAACTACAACTGATGAAGAACCCTTTCCTCGTTTATTACGTGTTGTTTTACCATTTAAATTATGATTAAGAGTAGGATAAATTGGAGAATAATCAATATTGTTATATATATATATATATATATATATATATATATAGCCTCACAAAGTAGAAATTCCCTTAAGTGCGTTCTCAAATCCAAAGGAGCTACTTTCTGACACATTTTTAAATTCATTTTTGTTCGGAAACGCATGAAATTGGCAGGTGTTCTTATTCAGAAGCTGTGAAATCGAATGAGGTTTGCAATCTTTCAGTAAAGTCAGAAAAATTTCCAGAAAATACTGTTAAAGTGGGCGTTTAAATCCGAATTTCCGGACGCGACAGTGCGTGAAAGGAGAAAAACCTGTCGTCACGTGAAAAGAGTCACTTATAACGACATACATAATTTCAAAAATTGAAAACACCATTCGATTCCGAATCGCTTCAATAGTCAAGTCTGCAATTATCACGCTTTTATGTTTAAAAAGGAGTCATAGAAAGCCTCAGAAAGTTTCGAGATTTTGAGCGGAAAAAATATTTTTTTTGAGAACAGTCTTAATACATATAGGCAAACTGCGAATTACAGTAATGTTTGTGAAGGGAAAAACCATTGGAAATAGAAGAAAATCACAAATTATAAGAGTTCCGGAGAATAAAAAAATTGAGGTGGAAATTACATATATTTTTTTTAATATATATGACGTCAAGCTGTAGAGTCACTGGTATATAATTACTACCTATGTTGGATATCTTAGCAGGTGAAATTTACAAGTTAATTTAGTTACTTTTTTTTCTCTTGCAATCTAATCAGCTAATCGCATCGACCTACAACTTCGTAATCAGTATGCAGTACGACACATGTCATTTACCTCCCGTTCTTCAAGAACCTAGCCCACCAGTCACTAGACGATGCAACCCACTCCAAAAGTGCGAAGTCCTTTTTTTATTTTTTATTTTTCTCTCAGTGTTTTAGTCACCCGTTTGAAAAATTGTCTAAAATATTTCTGGTGGCGTTGATAAACGACATTTCCCTAGGTTTCCTTGCTACCAAATCCATATCAGGATGAGAAGTAGTGTAATTCGCACACACCTACAGCTAACCACCTTTATGTAAATTTACAGATTAAGATATTCTGTATAGTTACACTATACATTTTTGTTAATTTATCCTATTAAATTATTTACTTCCATTTTATTCACCACTTACTTTTATTAACATTTTCTGACACAGTTAGTTCAAAAGTTCTTATGATTTCGGTTCCTGTCTGTATGTACAATAAGGTGGAACTAAAAGACGAAGTTTCGAATTTTATATTTTAATAGTGATTATTTTCTTCCTTTTTAACTCCATAAAAAGAAAATATTTTTCTTTTAATTTTAAAATGATATTTTCCGGTTCCTCAAAGCGCCTGCTTTCCCTAAAAAACGAAAAAAAGCCAATAATTGCATGAAAAGTTTTTTAAGCTTATTGTTAAATTTATATTTTGCAAAATTAATTTGCAAAATTGAGTGTTAATGTCCTGTAATAAAGAGAATAATTTAGTTTGAGTGCCTTAGAAAAGTTAGCCCCTCTTTATTTGACTTTTGTAGAAGAAAGTGTCGTGGGCGTCGGCTTTCATTGTCTCTGATTTATTTGGCTGCGACACATAACAAGTTAGTCCGATTTAACGTGTGCTAACAGTTTCTTTAATTATTTTTCAATAAACATTCGGTGTCAAAAGCGACAAAGTCTGTTAACATACCTAAATGTAGATAATTGTTGAAGTGTCCTGTATTTCGTGAACCAAAATAATTAACATTAGACTGTCATCTTTGGCGAACATATGAAGATGTTATGAAACATTATTTTTGGGTTCAATTTAACTTAAAATCTGACAACTGGAATCTGGTACACACTATTTCTAAAATATCTAAAGTTGTTGATACAATTAAAAGTGTATTGATGAGACCTTCAATTCCAACGGTTTCTGATACACAAATCATAAAGAATTATTAGAGACTAGCGCGAGAAATGTCAAAATTTGAAGAAAAATATTAAGATTAGAAAGAATAATCCCACATCCAATATAAAATTGCAAAATGGTAGGTAATCCTGCAAAAACATTTCTTTGTGTAAAAGCATTAAATATTATCGTGTATCAGATCAAGAACGTCACTTTCTCAAAGACCAAAGAGAGATGGGGTGATGGCAATAGGATTAATAGATATAAAAACTACAAAAAATGTGTAGCAAGATTGGAAAAGGAAATATCAAGGAAAAAAAGTTATTTTAAAACAAAAAAATGATGTTTTGATTGAATGATCGTCAAGTGTAAAAAATAGTTCGGAAGGAAATAGTTCAATCGGTTGTTTTTCTAAACCGGAATTTGATAATCAACAAGGGGAAAGAACCGGAGTATCAGACAGAACTGCAAATATTATTGCAAATGGCACCTTAGAAGATATGGGTATTTCTGATGATAATACAGAAAAGGTAACTGAAAGAAGGACTTGAAGACGGCAAAGAGAAAAGTAAAGGAAGAATTTGAAAGAACAGGAAAGACGAAATGAGTTAATTTTAGAAGGTTAGTATTTTGATGGCAGAGAGGATAACACTATGATAACTGAAGCACAGGGAAAAAAGTATAACTAAGAATCTTTAAAGACGAACACCTGGTCTTAGTTCAAAAACCAGGATAAAAATATATTGGTCATATTTCATTGATATCTTCTTATATTAATATAGCCACTGCAAATTTTGGTGAATTTTCAAAATAATAATACAGACATTTCAAGTTTGAAAGTTATTGGGTGAAACAGAAACGCCTTTAATGCAAGATGCAAATCTGGAGTTGTTAAAACATCGGAAACAATACCCTAAAAACTTTATAATAGATAATTTGATTATTACATGCAAATGAACTTTTTTCTTAGATACTTATTTCAACATCTTGCTAGAAAAACTACGGGTACAAAAGGATTTTCTGGACCAGTAGGAAAGCGACTTGAAAAAATGCGAACATATTGAAATTATAGACTATAAAAACATTGAACCTATCTTGACGGACTGATCGGATGAAGAACTTAAAAAAAGTACAAACAGGGGATATACCTGAATTTTAGATTTTCCTTGTGTTACTCAAACAGTGGAAACGTGTGTCAAAATTGTCCCGCGAGCTGCGTCAACCGTCTTTAAATATTAAGCAAATGATAGCTTAATCTTGGGAAAGTTGAATTCCCCCAATGTAATAACAAAGTTTGCCTAAAAAGACAGTAGGTTGAAATCGAATTGAATTAATCCATAACAAAGGGAGGTAAGGAGGGTGGAAGTCGATATTTAACCACCTCCTCGTGGTGACTTCTGGATAGTATTTGCTAAATAAAAGTAGATATGAGCTAACAGCTACGTTGTTTACTTTAAGTTACTTTATACTGAAATTTCAAAACTTTGACCTCCTTAAGGAACCAGAAAACAACTTAATTTAAAAAAGCCTTTTCAGTCAAAAGTTTAGACATCCAAAAAGGAAAAAAGTTTTCACTATTACACATTAAAACAATTTTTTTTTTTTTTTTTTTTACCCTATACTTAAGTTTCACCCTAATGTACAGTCGTGGAAAAAAAAAAGTAAACACCCCCTACTAACTTCTCAAAAAATTATCGTAGAAGAAAGTTACTGGTACCGAACGATTGGAAATACAGTCTACTTTTAATTGATGTATATAAAATTTGTTTAAGGGGCCATCTACATATTAAAACAAAGCATAACTTTGTTTTTTTTGAATAGCAGTACCCAATTCTGACAGCATAAATGAACTCTACACCTTCCAATTAGCCTATAAACAAATTTTTGTGCCATAAGTTTCCGAGAAATTAATTATTTTAAAACGAACGTATTTTAAGGGCTGTATCCAAATTGAAGTTCCGAACTCGATTGTTAACCGAGAGAGCGGCCTTCTTGATCAAGGCACGTTTAAGCGTCAATGAAACCTGTTTGATTACAGGATAGCAGAATAAATTTCCAAAATTTACTCACTTCTATCATAGACGGCCCCTTAAACCACCATTTTGCCGTTTTTTAAGCATAATTTGAAAACTACTTGGAAGAAAAATGTGAAATTTGGGATTTCCATAAAGCAGGACTTAATAAATCTAAATCCATAAAAAAAATTGCATGTTGCAATTCATAATTTTTTCGAATATTAATTTCATAATTCATAATTCATATCATAAAATTATAAAAATTGCAAATTCAACGTATTTATGTATGGGTATATTAGTATTATTGCTACACAAAAAATTAGCTCATTAGGAGCATAATTTCAGGAGATATAAATAAAAATATGAAAATGTAATTTGACATTAGAAGTACTAAATTTTGAATGTCTATAATTCAAAAACTTATCATTCGAATGACTTGAAATTTGGTTTCTAGGCATATTTTGAACCGAAGATTTGAAATATCTCGTTAAATTTGGGTACTGCCATTGAAAAAAATGAAGTTTGAATTCGTTTTAATATGTATATGGCCCCTTAAGCAACTTTTATACACACCATTTAAAAGTAGACTTTATTTCCAATCGTCCGGTACCAGTAACTTTCGTCTACGATAATTTGTTGAGGAGTTAGTAGAGGGTGTTTACTTTTTTTTTCCACGACTGTACAATCGTGGAAATGAAAACACACCACACTATAGGCTGCTTCAGCTAATCACCTTTATGTAAATTTATAGATTAAGATATTCTGTATAGTTACACTATACATTTTTGTTACTTTATCCTATTAAATTACTTACTTCCATTTTATTCACCACTTGCTTTTATTAACATTTTCTAACTCAGTTGAAAAGAGCCTATGATTTCGGTTCCTGTCTGTATGTACAGTCGTGGAAATAAAAACACACCACGCTATGCTGCTTCAGCTAATCAACCTTATGTAAATTTATAGATTAAGGTACTTTGTATAGTTGCGTTACATATTTTTGTCAATTTATCCTATTAAGTTACTTACTTACATTTTATTAATCACTAGCTATTAGTAATATTTTCTAACATAATTGAAAAGTGTTGATGAATTCGGTTCCTGTTTGTGTATGTACAGTTGTGGAAATAAAGACAAATCTTACGTTAGATGAAAATCCGTGCATTAGTAATTGGGATAGAGCTATTGCAAACATTGTGAAAAATGCAGCATAGTAGCTCCACCTGTTGGGTGATTTACCCCAAAACATAATCAGCAATAATGTTTATCATGGTATACTTAAATCTGAAGTTTGATGAAAATTCGCACCGCATAAACGTTAATTTTTGCTACAAATTAGGGAAAACGCTAACGGACGCATATAATGATGTAGCTAACTGGGCAGTAGAATCTTCTCCACGAAAACACCCACCCGCACACTGTGATCCGCCTACGCAACTTCCAAACGAATTGCCAAATGACTGTTGACCATCCACCCTATTTTCTAGATCTGGTACTTCCAGACTTCTTTTTGTTCCCTCGCTCTAAACGAGTCATGAAAAGACTTCAACGTGTGACGTCTTCACTTCGAGCGATTCCGAAACTTTCGCTGTCGGCTTTCTAGCAGCTTTACAAACGTTGTCAAAAGTGTGTTGTGGTTAATGGAGATTGTTTTGTAGATAAATAAATATTTTTTGTTTGTATCTTTCGTTTCCTTAATTTTATGAGACCATTCACCGAACTTTCAGACGTACCTTTTATAAGAGCTACATACTTGGTTAACGAACTCGTCTATCATATTAGCAATATCACTGTCAAAATTAGGTTCCAATTGGTTCAGTATTTAGAACGTTAGCGTGATGACAAGATTTTCATTATAAATGGATAGATATGGAAACGAAGTGATTGCAATAGGTCGATTTCTAAGCAAATTAACCTAAAAAATTGAATTTTAAATATTGCAAAGTTTGTCACCTGGATTAGAGGGGAAATTTCTGAGTGGTAGTGAGTTAGATGATTATTTATTTTTTCTTACGCAACAAAGCAAGAGGGGGGGGGGGGGGGGGAGTAGAATTTTTTTGAAAAGTAAAATGGTTTAGAGTTTAAAGGTTGTTAACTGCGTGGGAGGGGCAACGGGGGAGATGTAGAAATTTTCGTGTAAAGGAGTAATTTAAATGATTATTTATTCATTGTCATTACAGAGTAACAAATAGGGAAAAGACAAATTGGAAAACAAAAGAGTTATGAGTGGCGACAAAAGGGAAACCGCAATTTCTGAGGAGGTGAGGAGGGGGTTCGATGGTGGATTACTTATTGTTACAATAAAATAACAGAGCAGAGAAAGCTAAAATATTAAAAAGATCTTATATTTTGTGCCTTGGGAGAAGCAAAAGAGAGTGATAAAAAATTCTCGGGTGTTATGGTTTTTTATTTATTTTTTTTTTTTAACTCGAAAATCGCCAGATTCTCACTCCTGGTTTTAAGGTTATGATTTTTAAAAGCACTTTTCATGTATTTTTTAAACTGCAGTGATATTTTTTATTGAATCCCTTTCTGGATATAATAGTCTAAGTGATCCTTATTGCCATTAATTCATATTCCATGGATTAAAGGCAAAAAAAAAAAAAAAAAAAAAAAAAAAAATCTGAAAAGCGTTTATAGATAAAAATTTCCTAGAAATGTAATTGAAATCCTTTGAGAAGAATTTTAGATGTAGAATAATATAGATTTAAGAAAATGTGCACTTTTTTGTGGAAATTGAGCTCTATTGGGTCGGACCTGATTTCATTTATTTTGCACTATAAATACGAAAAAGTTAACGAAAAGTTCGGGCCGATGGCGGCCCGAACCGTTATTGGTCGTTATTGGATACATAAATAAATATAATAATGTATATTATATTTACGGCCGTTAGTATGTATGTATTATTATTTATATATATTATAGTACGGCCGTTATTGGTCCGGCGCGGCCCCACGGCCGCGCCGGACCAATAACAGTTTTTGTATCGGCTAATAACGGTTTACGAACTTTCAGCTGTTGTATCGGTCCGGTCCTGGGCCTGAAAATTACTGTCAGTGCAGATCTCTAACTGATACTCATTCATTCTGTTATTTAAAGCAGAGGTAAATCGTCAGAGACCAAACGATTTTTGTCTGAAGTACGAATTTTGTAGCTTGTCGAAGAATATTTTTCAGAAATGATATAAAAAAAAAAAAAAAAAAAAAAAAAAGCGCTTCACAAAGGCAATACTAAAATGCCTCACTGGTTGCCTAACATTTATAGTAAAAAAAAATTCCCGTAAGAACAAGGTTCTCCACAATTTTATTCGTTACCTTAATTGACAATTTTCGCTTCTTCCACCCACCAACATCCCAATAAGAGCATTTTCAATATTATAGATTTAACCTGCGCGTAAATGGCATGGCACTTTAGAAAAGACTAAGTAAGGAATTTTTCTTCAGCTATGTATTCGTCCAGTGCGGATGCGAAAAAAAAAAACAATACGAAAAAAGTGTTTAGAAATTATTTGTTTCACTGAAATGACTGTCGCATACATTTCTTTTTCTTTTAGCTACGCTATACTGTTCCTACATTGGCTCGATACTTCTTACAAATGTCTAACCCAAACATTTGCCCAACTTATGTCTGTATAAACTGATGAAAATAAAATTTAATAATAAACAAAGTTATAGTTATGAACTTTTTTGATGTGAAAATAATCAGTACAAAAAAAGTAAAAGACCTTAAACATTATTTGTTTCACTAAAATTAATGTCGCACTTATTTCTTTTTCTTTTATCTATGTAAGAGGGTTTTAATCCTTTATGTTTCAAATTAGTATATAGGAATTAACGAAAGTTTTATCTTCTGAAGCATTTTCTCTGGTTCGAGGATTTGTGCAATCATTAAATAAATTTGAGAAAGATTTCGGATAGTAAAACTAATAAACTAAATGAGTATTGTTGGGGGGTTTTGTTAAATATTTACCAACTCCTCTCAAATCATTGCTTTAAAATATTGCTTATATTATTTTATTGAATTAGGAAATGTCATAGACATAATTTTGACCTGACCAACGTAAATATAGAAATATTTAAGACTGAAACTGTACTTTTGAAATTTCAAATCAAGAAAGCTGAACAGTTATAAATAGAAAAGAAATTATCCATTTAAAATTGTTTTTGATTTGTAAAACAATAATGCTTTTGGAGCATGATAAAGTAAAGTATCTAGAACTCATCCTAAATTATGTTAAGCAAATCGATGTGTTAAATAAATTTTATTACAAGATGTTTTTTTTTTTTTTTTTTTTTTTTTTTTCTTTTAAGCCTAGGTAATCTAACCTGGACTTCCCGAGTTACAAAAAAATAGCTGAAAACCTTTATTATTATTATTATTATCATTATTATTGAAAACTAAATAGATTTTTTACATTTAATATACAGATGGGTGACAAAATAATACGAACATCTATGTCACCAATGGCTTAAGAATTGCCACTCTTCCATAAATGTTCGAAGCATAAAGTTCCCTTTGGGCAGTTTTTGCTGAAATGGGATTCTGGAGATGACTGTTTATCTCTGACGTTATCTGGGATAAAGATTGCCTGCGCTTACGGACCGCTGTGCGGGTCAACTCGCTTCTATCCCTCTCAGAAAGCTTTCTTTTCCGCGCACTGTTGTACTTTGCAGACGACGCTTTACCGCATTTCGTGTACGCTGTCTTAACAGCTGATGCAGTACTCCTTGCGCGCCTCAAATATTTGGCTCTTTCCGTCACGGAGCAACCAGCGTACCGCATTCCAACAATCATTCCTTTTTCGAACTCTGTCAAGTCAGTCATTATTGAGTTTTCCAGAGCGTATGGAAAGCGCATTCAACAGCTATGATTGATATTGAGCGACTGATACCTTACCTTTCATAACCACTAGGTGGCAGAATTAAGTGCAAAGTGATATGCACGTTCTGCCTCTTTGAAATGGGCATGCCTTTTTCATGGGTATTCGTACTATTTTGTCACCCATCTGTATATATATTTTAATTGGTTCACAAACAACACCAGAAAGCCTTTTTAGATGAAAAATATACCTCATTCTAGGGGTGAATAGCCGAAAAAAATCACCAGAAATTTAGCTACTTACAGAAGCCTTTTTGATCTTGATAATTTCAGTGATTTAAGCATGTAGTTCTGTTACATGTCTGTTAAATTTATGTTTATTTACATTATTGTATTTATTTATTTATTGATGAAATTTTAATTTCGTTATGGAGAGCCGGAACCAAATGGTGACCTATTATTACTGTTTTTAGTGCAAACCCATTAATATTTCTTACACGCGATAGAGATTTTTTTTAAAGTCATGCTTGAAAATTACTTTAAAACCATAAAAATAACAAGAAAACCGATATACAGTTTTCAAAAAAATTGCATTTGAAAGAACTTTTTTTTATCTATTCGACGATGCAAAAATCGAAATTGTGCGATGTCTAAATGTTAAAAGTTTTGTAGTAAAAGCAAAATTTATGGGTCAGGTGGTGCCACTATCAATATGATGTCAGCGTTACTTACGGACATGTTTTTGCTTTATAATATAGATTGTTTTTTAAAGTAACGTCAGAGCATAAAGGGCTAATTTTATAAACTATTTCCTTCAGTAATCACTGCCAGGTGCAAGGATATAATTTTATCTAATATTTATTCGTCTCAAATGGGTTTTATGTGTCCTTATAAAGACTTTATAGTTTGTTTTTTGCTTTATTATGCTCAGTCGACGACAATAATAATCGTAAAAAGCCACTCGGGAAACTGAATGGAAGAAATAAAAAAGCCGACATAAAAACTAAGGAAGTACACAACGATAAAAGATTCCGCATATATTACTGACGTAAATCACAGTTTCTTAAGATAACTATATTTTAAATGCCTTTATTTATTTGAACGATCAAGATGAATACGCACGGGAATACTTTAAATTAATTTGAGAATAATAAAAATAATTTTTTTATGTAAAAATTATTAAATAAAAATATATTTTTTTTATCTACATTTTTTTTGTTTTAATTTTCAAAATGTTTTAATGAAAAATAATTCTTTTAAAAATACACATAAATTTTTAAACTTCGTTTCGTCATTGAGCCATTCCATGAGAAACGGACAAAATATGCTGCACGCGACGCTTACATAAATACCTAGATCTATTAACATATAAGCTGTTAACATACAAGCTATACATTAAGGGGGAAGTTTGTGCCCTAGCGGGCAGAGCCTGTTGTGTTACATTGATATTTTCATCCTCAGTCCTGCCCTGGCCTTCGGCCAAGTATTGGCTGAAAACTTTTTTTTTTCTTTTTTTACCTTTATAAAGGCGACCGGGAAGGACAATATGCTCTACAGACTTGGTTCTTTGTCTGAGCAGTCCAGTGATGGAACAGTGGCGCAGCAATTGAGCGATTGTCACCACTAAATTTTTATAGTATTCATCGCCTTCAAAAATCTCAGAAATTCTGTCCTGAAGTTAGATGAAGAATACTAATAAAATTTTGCGGTGCCAATAGATTCTCTGCTGCTACACTGTTCCATCGCTGGCGGTCCCTCTTTTCATATTAGCATAGATGATTTAATTTGATGATATAATAGCATTGTTAAAACAGCAGAAATGTGTAGAAAAGCTGTTCCACGCGTGATATGGAATGACCCATTAGTAAGTTAAAAAAAATCCACATTTTAAACTCTAGACCTTAGTAAGCTGCCCATTTTTAATAATAAATAAATAATAAAAATAATAGATAATAAAAACCTGTACATTTTAAATGCTAGACCTAAGTAAACTGCCCGTTTCATGACCATTCCATGAAAAAGTGACAAAATGTCCTGTACGCGACACTTACATAAATACCCATATCTATTGACTTATAAGTTATTAAAACATAAACTATGCATTAGAAATAACAAAAAACTCCAGATTTCCATATTAACATGGCTGTTTTAATTTCAGGATATAATAGCATTGTTAAAACAGCAGAAATGTGTAGAAAAGCTGTTCCGCAAGTGACATTGGAACGGCCCTATTGATTTTTTTTAAACATAAAAAATATCTTCATTATTCTCATTGCTGAAGACTAAGTTTTTATGTTTCGAAATTTTCTGCTAGAATTAATCTAATTTTTATTATTATATATTAACGTGCTTAACAAAATCACGAAAAATCCAGGAAAACAAAGTAGTTAGGATCTATGTTATAGAGGACAAACGTGTTCCTGCTTAACGCTAACGACATTGTGAGATTGGCAACCCCTAAGGATTAAATTTTGGTTTTGCAATTTTCGCTACTGCAAGTTTTTAAGCATCGCGCATTTTCAATTTTTATACAGTCGTATAGGAAAAAAATGTACTTTCAAATGCAATTTGTTTAAAAACTCTATCTGAATTTACTCATTTATTGTTCTTTTTAAAATATTTTTTAAGCAGGAACTTTTTAAAAATCTATCTCCATCGCGTGCAGGCTCCATTAAATGAAGATTAATAACCCATTTGTACTTTTAAATATAATTGTTCAGACTTTGTCCCCGGCCTAATTTTCCATTTTTCGGCCTAATTAAAACTTCATTAATAAATAGATAAATAAATATATAATACTAGAAAACAGGAATTCTGCTTTTTCAGAATTTAGTGTCGCCCCCGATGAAAAAAAATATATGTATATAAATATAGATAGAGTCCCGATTATCCGAGTTAATCGGACTTATACCTTTGGAATGGATCCTTTTCTTCTGATGGACTGATTGCTTCCATTGTTATAAAACAGTCATTATAAATGAAGTGTTAGGTGACGATGAAAGAGCAGTCGTAAAAAGTTAGAACTCTGATTTTCTGATCAGAATGGGGAAGAAAATGGCCAAAAATGTTTTTGAAAAAAAAAAATCTTTTTTAATCTATCTCTATTGCGTTTAACCCGATTACGAAAAAGTATCCATTTACATTTAAAATAATATAAACAGTTCAGCATTTGTTTCCGAGTAATATGCCAGAACGAAATTAAAACTTCAGTAACACAGAAAAAGAAAGAAAAAAAACAACAATAATAATATATAATAAAACACAAAATTAATAGACATGTAATCTAACTACGCGCTTAAACCACTGAAATTATTAGAATGGAAAAAGCTGCACTAACGTAAGTAGCGAATTTTTTTTCCAATTTTTTCGGCCATTAACTCCTGCGCTTATTAACCCCAACTCATAATCATGCGGCTAATACAAAAGTATCCCTTTTAATAAATTTCGGATTATTATTTGGATACATTATTGATATTTTTGAGATAAAAATGCTCTTTGTTGTTGTTAACAGGCAATCGAAAAAAAAAATAATTGCAAATAATAATATATATAAAATAATAAGTTTTATAATAGTAAATGTAAACAATCTATTAGAGTTAGAAGAAATGATTTCCCCCCTACGTTCTATAACCTGGGAAGCCCGGGCTGGATCCCTTCGGGTTTTTTTAAAAACTCATTTTATTTTTTGAAGGTTTTAATTAAAAGGGTTAATTGAAAGTCGAGTTGTTCTTTTGCTGTCTTTTTTTTATATAAACTCTAATAATTTAAAAAACAAGCAGGGAGCAGGAGTTTTGCTTTTTCAGAATTTACCCAGATATCATGCACATTAGCAGCAAGTTTGATTCTTTTTTCTGACTAGGGGGCTCGGCCCCCTAGGAGCTACGCTCGCCAACCCCCGTTCAGACACCGCAGTCTCTAAAAGCACGCTAATTTGATCGGCTTTAAACAGATTTTGAGATTGAATTATAATTTAAAAAACAGTGGCGATCTCCCTATAAACGGATTTCTATTCATTTCTCTTCGATTGGGGAATTTTAAGGAAAAATCAGCTGCTGTTAAAAGATACAATGGCTGTTTTCGTCTTTGATTAAATAAAATCAGTTAAACATTTCAAAATAAGCTAATATAATAAGCAAATCTGCATCAAAATGCAAATATATTTCACAAATACCAATGCCTTCTTTTGACGGAAACTACACAGAAAGTTAACGAATCTTAACTAAACCATTTAAGCAATTTCTTTATTTTTTGCTTCACAGATTTTTCTCTTTCAAATCATATTTTTTGTCGATGACACTTCATTTTCAGCTTGTAATCTTTTTTATTTTTATTAAATGACTAAATAGTCGCTCGAAAGCAGTCTAAACGCGTTCAATAAAATTAATATTAACCTTATTAATATAATCTCAAAATATTAAAATAATGTCTCGCGCAATTTTTTAATTTAAACTGTATTGCAATATTACTTTTTGTTCATTTTACGTAATAAGTGTAATGTGACGTAAATGTGACGTAATTTCTCCTATTGAAGACTTCTAACGCATGTTAATGAATTTATTATTTTACAATATCCTTTCTCTTTTAAAATTCACGTGTAAGTATAGTTTTTATGAAGTATTTTCAATAAGTTCCTGCTTTTCATACGTAATTATTTAATCCTAATTTGAAAGTTTTTTTTTTCTGTTAATAATAGTCACGTGTAAAATAAATTTTTAATTTGAAGCAAACATTATTATTTGCGCTGCTTATACAGTTGGCAACAGTTTAAATTAATACCAATTTCTAAAATAAGTTAAAAATATCTCTCGAAATGCTGGAAATTTGAATTTAAAATAGAAATAAAACCTCAAAAAATGAGTCAAATTAAAAAAATAAATGTAGTCTGCACATCGAGAACTTCAACCGTATAAAATGATCTAAAAATAAATTAATTCTCATATATAGTTTTTGCTCCTATAAAACTTTTTTAATGGAACGATTTTGTCCAACTTTAGCATTAAATATCTCTTAAAATAATTATTCGATTTGAAAATTGTTTACACCAGCGTGTTTATTAAACATTTCTCTATAATAACGCCTATTTTCATATTTTTGCATGCAATATTTTTCTTAATATTAATGGAGAAAGACCTCCGGTCACAAAAAATTCAAAACCGGCGGCGACGGTGACAGCGTAAGTTACTTTTTTTTAGAATAGAGAGATATTATCTTGCCATAACAAATTTGACTTGACAAATTCGCAGCGAAACTCCTGCAAGGTAGACCATCCCCCACTTGCATGAATAGTTTGTTGTGAAATTGATGCAAGACTATCTTTAATTCACGAAAGTGACGAAAGGAAAAAAACCCTTTGTTGAGAGAATAGACAATCAGCACATGCGCAGAAATTGCAGAAATTGGGTGCTACACAAAGGTAAGAAACACGCATCATTGTAACCGTTATGGAATCTCATTTTCATTGATTGGTTACGTTAAAGAACCCAGAAAAAAGATATTTATTATTTTAATTGATGAAATATAGTTATTTTTTGTAAAGTAACATTTTATCTATAATCTACAACTTATTTCATATAAAAATTCTTAAAAATTAAAAAGTTATGTTTGCGTCTTCGGCCATTTTAAATTTATATTGAAATTTTTAATTTTTAAAGGAATTTTTCTCAATATTATTGGATTTTTCTAAAATATCGTTTTAATTGATATTGATTTAGTATTTATTTATTTTTGACTTTAACACCATCCGAGTCTATGATTTTTAAGCCTTTCGGGACTGCATCCCTTACTCAAATTTTATTCGGTTGGCACCGATTATTTTAAACGCTTTATTTATCATATACCAAAAAGACAGTAATTTAAAAATACAAATAATACCTTTATTTGTTGATGGCGATCAAAACGATGCATGCACCTTGTGACGGTGCGTATACAACACTGCGTACGCATCAATAGACCTGAAGGGGTTAAACATGTAGTGTGACAGTTGTAAACAGATAGTGTGGACGAGATTACTACTTTTCAATAAGTTTCAGTATTTTCGACAAGACAGGGCTAAATTTTCTACTAGCTTGCAAAGAATTTGCAGTACTTTAGTCATGACAGAACTAAATTTTCTACTTGTTTGCCGTTAATTTGTAATAAATTTGATACAGCAAGAGTTTAACTTGCACGACAAGTTAGCTGCAAGTTCAAAGTGTGGTGACTTCGGCGTTTGCATTATCTTGATGCAGTCTTGTTATAAACTTTCAGTCTTGTCATGCTAAACTTGCTGCAAGTTTGCAAAGCAAGACTGCTGCAAATTTTCTGCAAATTGAATTTGCTATGTGGGTACTGTCGTTCCCGATGAAAAAAAAAAAAAATATATATATATATATATATCGATAGATAGATAGTGCAAAACGTATTTCATTTTTAAGACTTAAAATACACACATTTATTTTATATAAAATGACGTCATTTGCATCTGCTGAAGAATTCCACATTTACGATCCAGACTTTAAAAACATCTATAGAAAAGTATGCATATGACATCGCTATCGCCGAATAATACACAAATCCAGCAAAAAGCGAAGTCGTCTTTCAAGAAGCTCGACAAAAAAAGTCGGCTATCTAATGTTTCATATGCCTTCATTTGTTTATAACATTAATGTGGATATTGAAAATTAAATATAGTTTATAATAGCTCCATGTTTTATCATTTATATATATATTTTTTTAAATTCGGAAAATGCTATTACACACGGATTAATAAAATTGCATTCATTTAGCCTTTTGATAGGAATTAAGTAAAAGCACACAAATATTCTTTAACCCCTTGAGGGGCAAGTAATTGTGTTCCTGTATTGTTGAATGCACAACGGAAGCTTCGAAAAATTTCGTTTCAAAATACGGAAAAGCAATTTTACAACTTTTTTCCATCAAAGTTACAAAAATAAAATTTATTTAAAAGTTTCTGGTGCGAAAGTTGATTAAACTTAGGTGGGATAAAATATATTCCACCGCCCCTCAAGGGGTTAAAATACATTTTTATAGCAGGCGATATTCTTGGCATAGCACGTTTTTCTAATTACAATATTTTTCCGCTGTTGTGAGAAAATGTCAACAAAAAGATATAGTAATCTACTATTTCCCCTTACTTTCTACAGAAATGGATTTTCTTCAATTGTCACCATTACAGAAATGGCATTAAAAACTACAAAAAAAAAAAAAATAATAATAATAATATCTAAAAAATAAATTGAGATGCAGTTTTCAAACAAATTGCATTTAAGAGTACTTTTTTTGCCTATACGACGGTGTAAAAATTTAAAATGTGCTATGTTTATAAGTTTAAAAAATTGCAGTACATTATCTGTATTTAACAGTACAATGATACGAGTGCTTCGTTTTGTGGATGGCTCATGGTCAGGTGTAACGTTATTTTTTAGAGACGACACTTTATATGCTGTCTGAAAGAAATAGCATATCGGGGGCTATTAAAATTCATAACTATATGAAGTTAATCATTTGTATCCGAGTATTACTTTTAAAGATATTTATATATGGGTGTGTTCAATATTTTTGGGCAAGGCCGTATTTTCAAAATTCTTTCATTAATTGATTTGATTTCATTCACTGATTGAAAAAAAATAAAAGCCTCCCCTGCAATACATTTTATAAACTATAAACCTTGTCATTAAATATTTATATTGATTTTTACTTGTCTGCTGAATAGCGTTATCATAATGATTTACAAAAATTAATGACTATTTTATAATCCAAAGAAGTTCATTACAAATGTGTGAAGCCTTGGTTGTGTTACATTTCTCCGAAAACTAAATGGATCGCATTATTTTGTTTGATCAAGTAATTATGATTGTCAGCATTGATCAAAAAAGAAATTAAATGCAAATTCAGAAGGTTAAAAACCGAAGCTGAAACAGTTTATCAACTGTTTTTGACAGAAAAGCTGATAAGAAAAAAACGCTAATTCACTTTTTTCCTGTAATTTCTTAGTTTTTTCTGCATGAAATACAAGCAGATTACATAAAGTATCAATGAAAATGAAACAAATATATTTATCATCATTTTGATTCATGTCGTCAGGGCTATCCGCCTCTTTGATTCTTTTTACTGTCATTACTAAAACCGGTAAACCGGAGAGATTAGTATTTGGTTTTGGGTGATTCCCAAGATCTTTTAATCGAGTGTTTAAGTAACTCCATGGTTTTCGATTATTGACTCGATTCCTCTTTACGAGTGAGAGGCGAGTCGAAGAATTGCTATTAATATCCAAGAATGCCCTTATAAGGTAGGGGCAGAGAGGGGCTATAACCCTCATCACTTTCCTAGACTTTCTATACTGGCTTCCAAAAGTTAAGGTACAGGGACTGGATGCTTCACGTTTTGTCGAATATCTACCAACATTATTGGCGAATTGTTCTTGAACTTGGATGTAAAGAACATGTTTGATTTTATATTTCTCGGTGAAGATTTATCGCGGAGTACAATTAGGGGAATAATAATAAATTTAATAATAAAATAATATTTACGATCACCTATGTAACAGAAGAGACTGGAAATGGTTTGTCACTGTGGTAAATGACTATTTGGGTCCTGTTGAACTTTTGCATGCATATGTGTAAGCATAGCACTCATATTCGTGAAGATGTTAACGTTTTTGTGAAAAATTCAAAAGTTTTATGTTTATAGCATACAGAGTTTTCAACTAAATTTAACACAACTTTCCAAAAACCTGACAAAGAATAGTAGCAACAGTATGCTGCAATTAAAACAGGAATATATTGAATATCTGATGCGATATGGGCATTTTTATGAGATAATTTTCAACTGCGCATGCGCGGAAGATTTCAAAATTTTTATTTCATAATTTGGTAGTTAGTATTTTGGGGCAACTTCTATAAAAAGTTCAGTCAAATGTTGTGAAAACTTAGAAAGATATAGTGAGCTGATTGAAAAGTTGTGGAAAATCCCTTATAATAAAGCTATTTTTAGGAAGCAACAACTCACTATATTGATCCTATCTTTGTGGATTTTCGCGATATTTGACGGGACTTTTTATAGAAGTTGTTCTAAATAGCTGACTACCAAAATATATAATAAAAATTTTAGGATCTTCCACGCATGCGCAGTTAAAAATTATTTCATACAAATGCCCATATCTCATCAAATATTCAATATATTCATGTTTTAATTGCAGTATACTGTTGCTACTGTTCTTTGTCAGGTTTTCGGAAAGTTGTGTTAAATTTGGTTGAAAACTCTGTATGAAACAAAAAAATTTTGAATTTTTCACAAAAACGTTAACATCTTCACGAATATGAGTGCTATGCTTACACAAATGTATACAAACGTTGAACAGGACCCAAATAGTCATTTACCACAGTGACAAACCATTTCCAGCCTTTTCTGTTATATAGGTGATCGCAAATATTATTTTATTATTAAATTTATTATTAGTCCCCTAATTGTACCCCATCCCCCCCCCCCCGATAAATCTTCACCGAGAAATATAAAATCAAATACGTTCTTTACATCCTAGAAGTTCAAGAACAATTCGCCAATAATGTTGGTAGATATTCGACAAAACGTGTACAATCGAAAGCATCCAGTCCCTGTACCTTAACTTTTGGAGACCAGTGTATAACAAAATTATTTATCAATTAAAATACTTAAGTGAAGGAAAACGCTTAATTTTTTTAAATAATAGATTATTAATGATGGACTATAATTATCAATTTTTTTATTTAAAAAATTATTTGCTCCAATCTATGAATTTACTTTCAAAAGTACGACAATGAATGGTAGGTGATAATTTCAACATTCCCATTACTTTTGTAAACATCATAAGAGCTTTCGGTTACCTTTCTATTGATAAAGAGGTCGAATGGGACAGGGTTTGGTCTTAAGCAGATCGCTTCCAATTGGGGCCGCTTGTAAGGGAACCACGCGCTAGATTGTTTTGAAAATATAACCACCCTCATATGGTAAATAAATCACACGAACAGTTAATTGTGACATTAATCTTTCCTGCATTTGTGAATTCTCAAATGAATAAAATCAGACTATAAGGTTTTACGAACATAAGCAATAATTAGCAATAAATCACGAAAGACTGTTTTTCCCCGAAAGTGATGCAACCAATGTCACGTGATTACTGAATAGAACTGAAAAAATCTGTAATGACTTTTTTCATTATTATGCTCTCTACTACTCTAGTGTAAAGATGTAACAATAAAACACTGCCAAAGATGCAGCACAACATGTAATTCTTTAAATACTTAATATGTAACATTTAATATTTAATATATATAATCTAAGATACACATCGCCTTACGAGAGGTAATTATTCCATGGAAGTTTATTTAACCGACAAATTATTTTTCTAGTAGAGTGGAGATATGATAATATACAAATAATTGGATTAATACAAAATGATGCATATTCGGCCATAGAGAGGAGGAATTGTAGTGATGGAAATGAACACGTAAGAACTTTAACTTGCCTGTATTTTAAATTTTATGTACAATATATTTCTCATAATGATAATTTAAAATAAAGGCCAGATTATATAAATACAAGGTAACCATAATTAAACTGACGGTACTCAGAGTGGTCTGTAGCACGATCTAATTGCGAGAGTGGCGCCAAATTTTGCAGGAAGATTAAACAAAACGGGGACGAAGGATTCTGCGAAAAAAAATTAGTTCCAAAAATGACCGCCAGGAGCATATGTGGCGCTGTGTATTCGAAAAAGAGAGTTTAAAAAAGAAGAATTAATATTGAAATAAAATTATCGTTTATTTAACGAATTTAGCAATTTAATCCAAGCTCAAAAGGGTAACAGTTTATAAAAAACTAAAAATTTACATAAACACTGCTAAAGTTTCTTTATCTGCAGTTTCACTTACAGAGCCCCAAAGGAAGCAACAGCAGAAGAAGAAGTTCTTTATTCAAATTTCACGTTACATCTTTTGGCCCAGTGCCAGCTTGTTCGGCTTTAAAAGGTAATGTGCTACTGTTAGAAGCAATTTCATTGAAAGTTATCTTTCACAATGTATTCTTCTTTAGTCGAGCGAGCTCTACTAAACAAATTCTTTTACCTCAACCAGTGCAATGCGCCAGCCGCTCTTCGTGCTTTTAGAAACCACAAAAAAAAATGCTTAAAGGTAACGGTCCTTTGTCAGTTAATGGTTTAAAAGCAATGGTTGAGAAGTTTGAGAAAACAGGTTCTCTAAATGTTCAGTCAGGCAGGGGACGAAAACCCGTATCACAGGATACAAAGAAGTGGCAACGGCGATGGTCGACAGAGCACCAGACAATATTGCTACCACTTCCAGCGCTCGTGGGATAGCTCGGAATCTGGATATGCCTTATTGTACGGTACGGAAAATCCTACGAAAGATTATCCACTTCTATCCGTACAAGATCAGCCGTGTACAAGAGTTACGTCACACCGACCATGATAAGCGATTGACTTTTGCTCTCACTTTTCTTGCCAGAATGGAGTTGGATGATGCTTGGCCCTAAAAAATCTTATGGGGAGATGAGGCCCACTTTTACCTGAATGGGACTGTAAATACCCAGAACTGCCGAATTTGGGATAACAAGTCACCAAGAGAATTCAAAGAAATTCCTTTGCATTCATCAAAGATAACTGTTTGGTGTGGTCTCACAGCAGATATGATCATAGGTCCATTCTTCTGTGAGAACATTACTCCTACAGGACCTGTAACGTGTTCTGTTACCGGAGACAAATATCGTCAAATGCCAAACAACTTTGTTATTCCGGCACTTCATCAAAGACAGTGCCTGGAGAAAATCATTTTCATGCAAGATGGAGCCCCTCTACATATTGCTTTGCGGGTACAGCAGCTGCTACGTCAGAAATTCACAACAGAAAGAGTCATTAGCCGCTGTTTTCCAACTTTCATGTCCACCTCGGTTTCCTGATCTTACGCCCTGCAACATTTGGCTATGGGGTTACCTAAAGTCCAAGGTCTATCACGGAGGTGTCCAGGACCTGGCTACGTTGAAGGATAACATATCGCGAACTGTACGGGAGATTCCTGCAGACATGTTATTCTCTGCTGTTGTAAATGCTGTGCACAGAATGCAATAGGTGGTCCACAAAAACGGCGGCCACATCGAACCTGAGTTGGATGCGCTAAATAAACGGTAATTTCATTTCAGTATTGATTCTTCTTTTTTAAAACTCACTTTTTCGAATACACAGTGGCATATATTTCCCTGGCGGCCATTTTTTGAACTATTTTTATTTCGCGGAATCCTTCCTCCCCCGTCTTGTTTAATCTTCCCACAAAATTTGGCGCCATTCTCGCAATTAGATCGCGCTACATAACACTCTGAGTACCGTCAGTTTAATTAAGGCCACCTTGTATATTAACTATTCTTCTTTTATCTAAATGTGAGCGCGCGAAACCTTCTGTGCACCAGAAGCAGCACAGTTATTAATTAATTTTTGCAAACAGATTGTATAATTTAATCTCGACTTGTAAAGTCGAACACATTGCAATATATAACATGTATAACATCATATTTCATGTTTTACAGAGAACAGTAAGTGATCATTGTAATAAAATTACACACCGCTACTTTTTGTGCTTTTAGGGTACAACTATTAGTTTTTAAGTTATTTTCTAAAGTGACTTGATTCTTAAGATAATTACAATTATTAGATACGCATAGGAACATCACATAATAGAAATTTTCTTTCTGTTGTTGACTTGAAAGGAAAGTTTGTTTCATTAATGCAAGAACATCTGCAAAAAAATCCAGAGTAAGGAAATACACGCTCATTACTTAAAAAGAAAAAATTATTGAAAATTAATTAATTAATAGTTCAGACTAAACTTAATTTCAGACTAAAGTTAACTAATTATAGGTCTACAATAAATAATTTTCTAATCAAAGCCGCTAAGAATTTTGCAGTCATTCTCGAATGTCTCACACCAGTCATTGATGATAATTAAATATGTACCAGCTGAAGGTGCATAATCAAATGCTCCAGCAAGCATATGTGAATATTTCCTTCAGTTCTTAGAGGTTGGAAGCAGCACATGCGAAAATATGTACAACACGAGGCTGATGAATCTACATAAGCTTGACACATTAGAACTATACAGTGTGTCCACGTATAACCTGACCGACCTTTATTTTCGCAACCGTTGGTCCTAGATGCATACTTCCAATTACAAAAATTTTTTTAAATAAGGTAAAGAATCATTTTTAAAGCGATTTCTGTTTTAAAGTTCTTATGTACGTCTGTTTTAATGATAACGTATTAAGCTGCTTAAGTGTGTAAAAAGTTATCAGATAACTCTGAAATACACAGTTTAACGTGTAAATTGTGCATAAGTAGAGATATATCTGTGTACTATGCAAAAAACGATGGATTTTGTGTACAGAGTACATAACATTATATTTTGGGATTTCAGTTTTGAACTAAGTATTTTTATGGTCGCAAAGCAATCTGCATGAAAAACAACCGTTAGTGTGTTTGTTCTCTTTCCAGCAAATTTGTTTTAAGACCACAAAATAGTGTAACCTTAATTTGCTAGAAACAGGATCGTCTGGAATTATATTTACTACATCATAACATCTCTCTGTTTGAGTTGTTTTGAAGTTGAAGTCTTAAAATCGTATGCACAGAACCTGTATGATCTAAATAAATACACTGTAAAAAATAAATTGTTAAAATACTGAAATTGTGACGCAAGTCCTATTTCCGTATTTTGCCGGATATTTTTTTCTAACACTTTCACTCACAAGTTTTTAAAAATACAGCTACATCAAGAGGTGAAATTCTCCCTTTAATTCAATGTACAGTAAACAAGCATTACTTACCGAAACGGGATACGAACTTAGGAACTAAAACCTTTCAAAGCACCACCTTGACCATTCAGCTACTATTACACAAGCTAAGTTGTCAAGTATTGATATTTATTGTGTTCGCATAAGTACACAGAAAACACTATGTAATATTCTGTTCTTACGCATATATCTGTGTAATATTCTTACACAGATTCTGGTGTAATATGCAAAATACACAAATATTTGTGTAATATGCAAAATTGTAAATTTACGTTAACACACCAATTTGGGTAAATTCGTACAATTTTCTACCATTTACACACTTGTTTGTGCTTTTGAAGGGATAACAAATGACACACTTTCATTAAACCGATAAACACAAATAAATGATGGTAAATTTTTACGACAAGTGTGTAAATTTTATGACAAAAGCATAATTTTACCAATTTACACATATACTTATGAAAAAGTGACTAATTTACATATTTTTTTTTTTTTTTTTTTTTAGATTCTACATAGTTATACTTTATTATAGACCTTTATTAAGGAATAAAAGGCAGGGCAGCAAATTTTCTTTACTTTATAAATTTCCTTTATTATCATATTGTGAAATGAAAAACTCTAATTATATTTGTTTTGTCGAGTGTGCAATAAAAGTTTACTGCCCTGCCTTCTATTTCTTAATGTATATGTATGATAAAGTATAAATATATCTAAATTATTAATGATATAGAAAATTTTCTATTTTTCTCACTAATTTTAAAATGTTTTTTTTTTCTACTTTTGAATGCGTTTTACTTAAATAAAAGTTTAAGAAGAGTTTATTATTATTAAAAAAAGAGTTTATTATTATTATTACTATTGTTATTATTTTCTGTTATTTAGTTTTGAAATGGAATTCAAACCAGATTTCGTGGTTATTTTCTATCAGACATTTTTATCAATTTTTTGTAAAAGGGAAAATTTTAGATTATGCTTTTACGTATGAATCTAATGCATAAAAAAATATATTCTGGTCCTCGATAGTTTAAATTATTCCAGATAAATAGATACCTTTTTTCATTTGAAATAAAAGTTTGATTTTAGAAAATAAATTACAATGAAACGAAATTTAAAAAGTACGAAAGAAAGAAAAAGATCCTGAACCCTTTTTAAAGTATATCGCAACGCTGTAAGTTTTCCATAAAAAGTATAGGGTAACTCCGGGAGAGTCGCCGCATACGGGATAGATGCCGCACCCCTTGTATTTCTTGTAATTATCGATAGATGGTCGTCAAACGCACAGTATAGGTGCGCAATGAGATTATTTTAATCAGTGTATAGCGTGAATCCCATTTCGATGTTTACTTGTAGAAGTACAATCCTTAATTTGACGTAAGTGCATGATTTCACTGTCCAAACTTTTAAACACGTTATGTTTAAATACTTTTCATACACTAATTACTAAATGCATGCATGATTTCGAAGTCAAAACTAAGTGTAAGGTTTGTATAGAGTACTGCGTGTATGGTTACGCCATTCCTCTTAGTGATGGCAGGTAACTGTGATGGCCGACGTCTGCACCATGCAAAACGGGATACATGCCGCACTGCTATTCCGGTATACATGCCGCAGTTTCTTCTGTACGGGATGGTAAAGTGTTATTAACTTTTCCCTTTCTTTTTGTACAGACTAACCATGTTAGGCGTGTTATCAAGTTTACTAAAACCAATGGAGAAAAAGGGGAAAATATAAAGTAAGAAGGGCAAGAAAGATGCAAGTCAAGATGATAATAGAAAAATTGGATTACGCGTAACGCAGACGTTCTTTGCAAGGAATGTTTAGAAAACTACTCCAAAAAAGAGGAAGATTAATTGGCTTCGTTGCATCATGGGTTTAAACATAGTTACATAAAGACTGTACTTTTTCGGCACTTTTTCTGTAGATTGTAGTCGAAAAAACAGGTCTTTTAACCCATTCGGGACCATAGGTGCATATAAGCACCTTCATAAAGAGCTTACAAAATTTGTTTCTGGCACCAGTAAAAAAGAAAAGTAATATTTGCTTTATTTAATTAGAGCGTTTTCACGATTATTTAAGTAAAAGTAACTTCTTTTAAAAAAGGGGTACAAACCAAATAAAATTTGTGTAAAAGCCACCAGTCCCGAAAGGGTTAACAAATAAATTATGTCAACACAATTTTACTTTTTTTTTTTTTCCTTTCTAATACATTGATGTTATGTTGTTGCTGAGTTAGCAATTAAAATTTAATGTAGAAAAAAATAAGTCGATAGTTTTAATAGTAAAAGTAGGCAACAATTATTAATTTGAATCTACTGATTCATTTCATTGTACCCATTTAGTTTCATTTTGTTATTACATCGTTAATTATAGTCCAGATATGATTATTTTTTTATATTTTTATTTATAATTTCATTCTGCTCTTATTACAAGCGCGGCATAACTACCGCACAAGTGCGGCGTCTCAAACTGAATGTACGGGTGACGCGCCGCAGTGTAATGTTTTAGAAAAAAAAATTGTTAAAAAATATTAATAATTTGTTTTGATATTTTTTGTCGCAATACACGCAATTGTATATTTAACATTAAATAGCACAGCATGATTTTTTTTATTTTATGTCTACCATGGGACTTTATACACAAATTCAAAAACATGTGCGGCATAAATCCCGGAATTACCCTACTAGATGTCGATTAATTTTTTTACGTTAATATCATAAAGGCAAATAAACTTCATTCTCTAAAATGAACTTGTATTTCAACAGAATAGTAGTTAAGGCAAATAAAATTGTTATTCTGTTGAAATATTTTTAACTCGAGTTCGAAACGTCATATGGAAAGTACAATAAATAAATAAAAAATAAATAGTAACCCTATTTCTGAATAGTGGGAGGTATAAACGCAAATGAAAGTTGTGTTGAACCTGCCATATTTACAGCGCATATTCAAAATATTAGAATAATTGAGAAAAAGTAATAAGAAAAAATTATTTTTCATTTATTTAGTTATGATACTAAGTAAATGCATTTAAATTTCTTATAAATTAAATCTGGAATGTGTAGATAAGATTTTAACATTTACAAAATATAAAATACAGTAAAATAAATTAGGTATACAGCTTTCTGAAATACACCAAAATATTAGAAAAAAATTTAGATTGGTTCAAAATATTAGAATATTTTATTTTATGCAACAATATTACCTTATGAATATGAAGTAAATGATAGTTAATATTTTGTAGCACCCCCTTTTATCTTTCATAACAGCGTACAATCGATCTTGCATAATATATGCAAGGTGTTTACAAGCATTTCTATCAATATTAGCATAAATAGACTTGATACGTGCCACTAACTCATTTTTATTTGAAGGAGGATTTTCTTGGAGTTTTTTCTTCACTATACACCATAAGTTTTCGATGGGATTAAGGTCTGGTGAGTTTGGTGGCCAAGGAAGTACCTTAATGTTGCGTTGACGGTATCAATTCTTAGTTGATACCGAGGTATACGGTGACGCTAAATCTTGTGAAAGATTAAATCATCTTCAAATAAATCTTCTGGTGATGGAATCATTCCATATTCCAAAATTTATTGATATATCTGAGAGTTAACTTTTTCGTAGACAATGCATAACTTTCCAGGTCCTTCTGCACTCATGCAACCCCAAACCATGACACTAGCAGCAAATTTTACGGAACGTTTAAGGAATTTTATATCAAATGCTTCTTGCTTCATTTTCCAAACTCGAATACCTTGATTACCATATGAAACACAAAACATAGTTTCATCACTAAATAATACGTTTTTCCAATCTTCTTCACTCCATAAACGTCTTGATTTACACCAATTCAACCTTATACGTTTTTGCTTTGCAATCATGAGAGGTGTTGTTTTCGGTCCACGAGATTCGAACTTAAATTTATGGAGACGTCTTAATGTTGTCGATGTAGAAACTTCAACTCCTTCTTGTTTCCATTTTCGGTGCAAGAATCGCATACTTTTAAAAAGGTTTTTCTTAACTATACACTTCAGTTTCCTGTCATCCTTAGCAGATGTTTTTGGTTCTCAGCTGCCATTTCGGCGATTATTTAGAAATTTTTCATTTTTTGAATATTGTGTTAGTATTTTACTAGCGCTTCATTGCGAACAATGTAAATAATTCGCTATATAACATTGATTTTTACCCAGTGGTGGAATTCAACTAATTTAATATTCGGTTCGCTGCTCGAATGATTTTTGATGTGCAAAAATGAAAGACAAATGAAGCATCACATATAGATTATGAAAAACTTTCCAATATTATAAGAACATTGTTAAAAAAAAACTTTGATCATTTGGTACAGTAAAAAAATCCAGAAACATGTTACCGTATAAAAGGACGTTAATAAATATTCGGCAATCATGAAACCCTGATCAAAATTTCTATCAGAAAATGCATCAAAACAATAAACAATATAATATAAAAATAGCAGAAATGTAAGTTTAAGAATTAACCCATGTTCATGACCTAAAGTTGTATATAACATATTTAGAAAAATATTATCCATGCTATAGCTAGTGAGAATAGACAAATTTTTGCTCGACCAAAACTTCTCGAGTTATGACATTTAGAAATTTTAGGAATTTTTACATTTCTTAGTACAAAAAAAAAAAAAAACGGGCCAAATAACGCTGGAAATTTGTAAAATACAAAATATCATGATTCAGCAAGTTTTGATCATACAATGTCTTATTAATTACACATACAATTATTTTTTAGAGCTGGAAAAATATTTTTCTAAATATAAATTATAAGACTAGAGGAACTTATCAAAATTTTGGATTTGTTACATTTACGAAAATAACTACTTAAATTTTAAAAACTTCTAAGATATGAAGAATAATATAAAAAAATGTGCAGTTGGATGTATATATCTAAATCTGACGATTTAAGTATTAGCTATAGATCAGCGATAACAGGGAACATTTCGTGCCAAAGCAAAGTACCGCTTATTCGAATAATAGCGGTGCCTGGTCCCGTGATGAATGACCCTTAAATTAACCTGAAATTTGTATGATTTTATATCGTTAAATCTATTTTATTTCAATTTATATTTTTAAATGAAAAAATATTGAATTGAAAGTATATGATATTTGGTACTTTACTTTCTGAAGGAATTTGATTTGTGGAGTCTATACGCGCCGAAAGCGAGCGAAACCGCAAAGAAACACTCAGGTTTTCATTGATTGTGTCGAAATTTCACACATTTTATTTTGTAAAATATATTTCTACCTGTCCGAATGTTTCAAAATTTTTGTAGATGATGTAAATCTGACCTATTGGGAATCTTAATACCATCTGAATTTAAGATACTCTTAAAATATTGTGTTCAAATGCGGTCGTTTAATTACTTTTAGCGTAGAAAAATATTGTCTCCTTGAGGCGCGAAATAACCTGCTTTTGCCGATGTATTTATAAGGGTTAAAATTCCTATTTTTTAAAACCGATTGTCCCATCAATAAGAATGTGGTTTCAGTTTTACGAACATATTTAAAAATAGCAAATAAAGCCTTTGTGCAACAATATTAAAAAGCAGAAAAATTAACGTTTAAAAATGCACAAAAAATACATGAAAAGCAGCGAACAGTTTTCAATACTTTTGTTTTTTGGGCTACCAATATTTGTTCCACTCCTCAGTTACTTATAGTCCAGGCAATAGAGACCGTATAGGAGCTCTACCTAGCAAAATTCATGGTAGTTCTGGAAAAAGGCTTACTATATGTTTTTTGGGTCGCTGAATCCGAATTTTTAATTTCCCACCAAAATTTCCCCCGTTAATCCCCCCCCCTGAAATTTTGGTAAAATGCCCCCCCCCCCCCTCAAAAAAGGTTTTTATTAAAAAAAATCATTTTTTTTTATTGTTTTAGGGAAAAAGTATCTAAAAATTCAGAAAGTAGACAAAATTTGCAACAAATTAGATACTTGACATTATGACTTAGGATGAGTGGTAGGGGGATCTGCCTCGGAACATGCGCGCGGTGCTGCGTGAAGTTGCGCAATTCCACTTAACCACTCACACGTTTACATTCGCCCTCCCATCTCCCATCCGAACTTTCTCCATAAGGTTTACTTTAAGTTTTTTGGGTCGCTGAATCCGAATTTTTAACTTCCCCCAAAATCCCCCCCCCCTGGAAAACTCCCCCAAATAGTTGTTTTTAACTTAAATTTCTTATTGTTTTAGGGGAAAAGCATTACGAAATTCAGAAACTAGACAAAATTTGCAACAAATAGGATAGATGACATTATGACGTAGGATGAACGGAGAGGGGGAGGGCTGCCTCTGAACATGCACTTAGGCGCTACGTGCACTAAGTTATGAAGTCTACACAATAGGGGATTTTACCTGGCAAAAGTAATACTAGTTCTCGATTTCGACTCACTTTACGTTTTTTGGGTAGCTGAATCCGAATTTGTAACTTCTCACCAAAATTTCACCCGGCAACCCCCCCCCCCCCCCCAAAAAAAAAAAATTAATTTTTTAAGAAAATTTGATTTTTGAGAAAAGCGCGCGGGGAATGTTCCGAGGCAGCCCCCTCTCTCCCCATTTATCCTACGTCATAATGTCATATATTCTATTTGTTGCAAATTTTGTCTAGTTTCTGAATTTCGTAATGCTTTTCCCCTAAAGCAATAAGAAATTTAAGTTAAAAACAACTATTTTGAGAGGTGGGTTCGGGGGGAGGGAATTTTGGGGGTAAGTTAAAAATTCGGATTCAGCGACTCAAAAAACTTAAAGTAAACCTTATAGAGAAAGTTCGGAGGGGAGATGGGAGGGAAAATGTTAACGTGTGAGTGGTTAAGTGGAATTGCGCAACTTAGTCCACGCAGCACCGCGGCGCATGTTCCGAGGCAGATCCCCCCTTCCTCTTCATCCTAAGTCATTATGTCATATATCTAATTTTCTGCAAATTTTGTCTACTTTCTGAATTTCTAGATACTTTTCCCCAAAAACAATAAAAAAATTGATTTTTTTAATAAAAACTTTTTTTTTGGGGGGGGGGGGCGGGCTTTTTACCAAAATTTGGAGGGGGTGTCGCCGGGGGAAATTTTGGTGGGAAGTTACAAATTCGGATTCAGCGACCAAAAAACATAAAGTAAACCGATTTCCAGAACTACCATTAATTTTGCTAGGTAAAATTCCCTATTGCCTGGACTATTAGTGCTGAACTTAATTACCTCAAAGATATTGCTGTTGATCGTGGTTATTCCTCTAATATTATAGATTCTATTTATAAGAAATTGTCGAAATCCGTCCATTTTGAAAAGTGTTCTAATTCCAACTGTAATACTTCAGTAGTGTTACCATTTTTTCCTAAATCAGTCAGCAAGTGGCTAAAATCTTAAGAAGGTTTGATTTTAATGTTATTTTTTCTCCTGTTAATAAAATCACTTTTTCAAATCTCAAACACCCCGTTGATCGCCTAGATAACTGAGTTATTTACCAAATCTCTTGCCAGTGTGGTCTGTCTTATATTGGCTAGACTAAACATGCTCTTAGATTTCGTTTAAAAGGGCATGAAGGTTAGGTTAAAAATCAGGAGCTTAAACGTTCTTCTATTGCTCAACATTGTTGGTCTTTTCAACATAGGTCCAATTTTTCCTCAGCTATCATTATCCAAAAATATTCTTCTAATCTTGATCTTGATTTTTGGGAAACTTACCACATCATTAAAAATTCTCACTCATTAGTCAATGACTTATCTATCTAGTACTCCTGATTTTCTAAGTATTTGGAAAGCATTAATTTAATTTCCCTCCTTTTTTGGTTTCTTTTTCTCTCCTTCTCCGGTAGATGTTGCTACTTGTCCACCAAGTCGTTGCCACTGCTTCCCTCTCATTGAATGTTTTTGGCACCTTCCCTACCCGCATCGGGTATATAAGTCTGTATATAAGTCTCTGTCTGTCATTTTGCTCAGCCTTGCTTTTTCTAGCACGCTGTTCCTTTTTCTCTATCTCGCACTGAAGAAGAATCTGGCTAGTAGATTCGAAACAGCTCTTTGCTGCTTTTCATGTATTATTTGTGCATTTTTAAACGTTGGTTTTTCTGTTTTTTAATTACGAACATAATATTGGTTTGTCAGTACCTCTAAAATTTCGCCTTGAAGGAGCGAAACACTCAGATTTTTGCTGATTTCGCCGAAATTTTCGCACATTTTATTTTGTAAGAAATATTTTTACCCATTCGAACGTTTCAAAATTTTTGTAGGTGGTGTAAATATGGTCTATTTATTGCGATTATCTAAAAATAATACGATTGTTTAGTTATTTTTAGCGTAGAAAAAATATCGTCTCCAATGACGTGCAAAGTGACCCGCGTTTACCGGTGTATTTGAAAGGGTTAAAATTCATATTTATTTTAAACCAATTGCACCCCCAATTAGAAGGGAATTTCACTTTAAGAACATATTTTTGGTTTGTCGGTACCTCCAAAATTGCGCCCTGGAGGGGCGTTGCAATAAGGGAGAGAAAGGTTTTCGGAAAAACGACCCTTTTTGAAAATTGTTTTTCAAGCGGTTAACTGCGATATATTTTTTTAATTGATTGCGGCATTTGAGACGTAGATCTTTCAGCATATGTCTTTCATTTTTAACTTTACTAAGCGGTTTGGCCGATGTAAGTTCATAAATAATGACAACCCCCGAAATTTCTTCTTTCCGTTCTTCATTTTCAACTGATGCGTAAATATAGCGTGTGCGTATGCCAGAGTTTTTTCTTTCTCGCAAAGGACCGAGTGGAGTTTTAATGAGAGTGAGATGCAATTTTTAATTAATAATTCAACTGATTATCAGAATTTTAAAATTCTGTGTCTCAGGTACATCAGGAGACATTTTGAGCCAGCCTCACAAAAATTTTCAGTTTCGTACGTGCCGTATATTTTGCTAGTCATCGCACGCACACAGACAAAGTAAAACTTTCTGTTATTAGTATAGATAAGTAATTAGTGTAATTTTAATAACCTTAACCATATAACTGGTATTAGCGAAGGACTGTCAACTTAGTTATCAAAATTCTTCAAAATTTCGTTTTGTTAAGTTGAATTTTCTCTTACAGGATTGATGAAGAAAAAATATATTATTGTTCCAAATGAAATATTATTTTATTAAATGAAATTAATCAGGACTTATCACAGAGTTATGCGAACAAAACAATGTTGTACAGATAAACATTTAAAGAAAGGAAATTAATGTAAATGCGATTTTCGCATTTGAAGTATCATTTTAACAACCGGTTCGCCGAACTCAACTCAAATTAACAACCGGTTCTACCGAACCGGCTGAATCCCACCACTGTTTTTACCTTGTCGATACTAATCAACCATACGAAGTTTAATAGATTCAGGAATATCACTCACACGACCCATTTTAAGACGAAAAAGGAAACAAACTGTAAAAAGATTACTGATTTTAAATAAAATCGTCTGAATTTAATCAATGATACCACCACTTATGAATTGGTGATAATTAAAGTAATATTAATGTGAAATATTCTAATATTTTGAACTACTTGAATAAATATTCTAATATTTTGACTTTTCAAAATAATTTCTTTTCAATTAATCTTTTCAAAAATGATATTAATTTTAAGATAATAAATAAGTTTAATCAACAATATATTCTTAATAAAAATATCATTTGCATATTTGCATTAAAAGACATTAAATTACCAAAAGATATTTTCAATTTATAAAGAAAAGTAATTATTCTAATATTTTGAATATGAGCTATATTTTCAACTTGAATACCATCACACAGTAAAACAAATAATTTTTTTTTTTTTTTATTCAGTTATTCTGTTTTTTACTAGGAGCCATTATCGGTGTTAAAGAAAGTTTTGGTGGATTTGTCCTAGTTAATTTTAGCTTGGGGAGTAGTAGAAAATGTTTTAAAAAATGATTTAAAAATTTTAGCTTTGCATTTTCCCAACAGGGGTGCTAGAAGCGCAAAAAAATCAAAACAAATTTGGCTAATTAAATTCATTCTTGGGAAGTGACTTTAAATTGAGTAATTATGCAATTTTCCACCAGAGACGCTACTGGCATAAAAAATTTATTATGAGAAAAACTTTATAGAAATATAAATTTCGCCGTGGAAGAAGCTTATTCTGCAGAACTGAGTGAAATTTGTTGTCGGGAAGTGACTTTAAATTGCGTAGTTATGCAATTAAACATCACAGCCGCTACTCGCATAAAAGTACTTATCACGTGTGTAGATAATCTTATATATTAGATAGCATTTATTAATGTTTTTTATCAAAACATAAATTTGACCATGGCAGAAGCTTATTCTGATGATCGGTGCGAAATTCGTTCGTAGAAAATGAGCTTAATTCGCGTTGTTGTACAAATTCTCACCAGGATCGCTACCAGCCTAAAAAAACCCTATACCAAGTTATCTTTTCTAGTTGTCTCCTATGTTTCTGATACTTGTGACCATTTTTGACATCATAGTGAAACTTCATCGACTGGCTCTGCATTAGAGATATTGAAGCAGCAACAATCAAGTGTCATTTAAAAAATTGCAAAACTGTTGGCATTTTGTAAAAAAAGGGATAATTTTTCGTCTTTAAATAATTTTTTAAAAAATGTAATAAATAAAACAATTACACTATATATATTTTTTAAAACTACGTTACATTGTAATGGACCAAGGTTTAAAAGATTTTAGGAACATATAAGGGTTGTTGTTGTTGTTGTTTTATGACGGCCGATTATCTACACTATTGATATAGGCCCGGGGAGGATGCTCTCCGTGGTGGTCTTTCTAAGGGAACCTAACCCGTATTTAGGCAAGGAACTCCAAGGTTCGATAAAAAACACGGAAATCTCCGAACGATTAGGCCGACGGGCGCGATTGGGTTCTAACCCAGCACCTCCCGTCTACCAGCTTCGAGAGCAGAACCTTACGGCCACTGGTGGAGCGAACAGATAAGAGATGCAGCTAAATATGTAGTTTCTTTTTTCCAGCAATTACAACTGTTTCTTTCTCAAAATTTTCTTATTACAAAATTGTGTTTTCACTTTTGATACAACGCCTGGAGGGTATGACTCCCCAACCTTCAATTTTACCTTTGCTATTCAGTTACACACGCACTAAATACTACTAATATCTCAGTCACGACCACTACTGTCCTCGATATAATCTTGATATCATCAATCTAGTAGTCTCTCGTAATCGTATAATTTCCAATGACTTTCATTCGGACTCGCGATTCTTTCAACTGCCTACGCTTCGCCGTGATCGGGAGTGACCCGAAGATTAACACACATCCCTATCACTGCCAAACAGCGGATCCACTCCTCAAACAGCACTTGCGCAACATTCCAACGTTAATGGTTCAACGTAGAAGACTACTAGGCTCTCATTGTTGACACAAGTGTCATAAACTTAGCTCATATCTCGACATATCTTTTTTTTAAAGTGTCGCTATTCTGAAGATATTGCGACGAAAAACACCAAAAAAGTTGCCGCAAATTCATGAATTAGTGTTAGTTGTTAAGGATGTTGTGATTTTTCAAACAGCTGGGGAAAGAAAATGTCTAATTGAGTTCGTCAAGACACGTTTCTTATTTTTTTGTTTTTTTCTTCTTTGCATTTTCTTTCAAAAAAAAGAAAGAAAGACTAGAAAACAGGAATTCTGCTTTTTCAGAATTTAGTGTTGCCATCGATGAAAAAAAAAATATGTATATATAAATAGTACAAAACATATTTCAATTTTAAGAACTTAAAGCACATACTTTTATTTTATGTAAAATGACGTCATTCGCATCCGCTGAAGAATTCCACATTTACGATCCACTCTTAAACATCTACAGTAAAGCATGCATAGGATGTCACTATCGCAAAATAATACACAAATGCAGCAAAAAAAAAAAAAAAAAACGCCGTCATAAAGAAACTCGACAAAAAAAGGCTATCAAATGAATCATAGGCCTTCATTTGTTTGTAACATTAATATAGACGATTTCAGTTGTGACGTCAGTCATGACGTTTTGGTTGGAAACTGACTCCAATGAAACGGTTGCTATGTTGTATTTTCTATTTTGTTTGTGTATGCAGCTATATCTTATATCTATATGTCACATCTAAGTGTTTTAATACTTGAAATGTACTGGTAACATTTTTCACGATTTATATTTAAAAAGAAATGACGCACAGCAACCGTTTGTTTGGAGTCAGTTTCCAACTAAAACGTCATGACTGAAGTCACACTGAAAGCGTCTATAGATACTTAAAATTAAATATAGTTTATAATAGCTCCATGTTTTAACAGAAATTATTTGTTTATATTTTTTCAAAATAGCAAGTATTTTAATTACATTTTCTTTTGGTTGTTACGAGAAAATGGCAACAAAAAGATATAATTGCGGTTTTTCAACTATTTTCCTTTTACTTTCTAAATAAATGGAGTACTTGAGTTGCCAAATTTAAACAAATGGTGCTAAAAACTACAAAAAAATTACTATTTCAAAAATAAATGGAGATACAGTTTTCAAACAAATTGCATTTAAAAGTACGTTTTTTTTCCCATACGACGGTCTAAAAATTGAAAATGTGCGATGCTTAGAAAATTAGAAAATTGCTATAGAGTAATCGTACAATGATAAACATTTAATCGTACAATGATACATCTGCTTTGTTTATTGCTGGCTTCGGTAAGGTAACGTTATTTTTTGGAGACAAAATAAGCTGGGAGAAAGAAATAGCATACCGTACTGGGGGCTAAAAAGAAAAGAAGACTAGAATAACGCAAAGACAACAATTTATTTATTCAGTTAGTTATGAAAAATTGTTATCTTTGCGATGACTCCTCTAGTTAACAAGGAACATTGCAAACATTAAAACGAAAAAAAGAAAAGAATGTACCAACTTCAAAATTATTTGAAGACTTTGTACAGTATAAGGAACATTGTTATAGCGTAGGAAGTACGATCATTTATATGATATTTATACACAAATAAGGTATATGTTTTCCATTCCAATATAGACTCACGTTAAGTTAATAATTGCATATCTTTGTAAGCATTGCGAAAAGCGCAGTTAAGTAAATTAAAATGCAGCACCAAAGGAATTTTTTTGATGGAGATAGATGCAAATTATGAAGAAGGAGTTGCTTTTGCAGGGGAAAAGACAAGTGTTCCTGTCAGACGTTTTAAAGTGTGCCACCCTCCCCCCCCTTTTTTTAAGTGATGCATCCTGCCCGTTTTAGAAGTGAAGAATGCATCCTGCGCGTTTTCCAACTCTAATTTTTGTTTTTGTCCTATAATTGTTTCAAAATGTTTTGCACTTGGAAAAATGTGGAATAGAGCTTATCTGATTTTTTAAAAAAAAGATAAAACGAGCAATTAGAAAACGTGTATAATTTCTTTCAGTTACAGTTGTTGTCTACAGTTCGATATGTAATGTACGTTGTAAGTACACATAATCTAGAGGGGAGTTAAGAAAGGTGTCCCTTTACTAAATGAAAAATGCCCTTTTTAGGGTTCACCTCACGAAACCCTTCTAGTCTCGCTTCTCTGTCTGTCCATCCATCTGTCTGTCACAGGCTCGTACTCGGAAACTATTTAAGTTACATACTTATTTTATTTATTTATTCATTTATTTATTCTTTACAAAGAGCTGATACCCCTGACCTTCCCAAAATCATAAAATTTTGAAAAATTCTTATATTATTTTAATTAAGCGAATTCGTTCTTTTTACCCGACTGAAAAAAAAAGGGTTATGTGTTTCACGCGTATCTGTGTATGTGGATTTTTTAAGCAGTCGGTCTTAAAATACCTTGATCAAGAAGAGTCTCTCGATTACTGAAAATTAATTAATTTAATGAAGGAATTAATATTTGAAAAAAACTGGATTAACATCAATTGTCATCCAGTACAAGTTTAAAAAAATTTATTTGAGCTTGAGTGGATGAATAATAAGTATTTTACTAACGATTGAAAATTTGAACAAGATGTATATAGCGAGAGTGTGAGCTAATAATAGGAATTAGGTCGCTTTTTACGCAGTCGGGTTTTTTGATTTTTTTAAATTTAATTGTTTATTCGATTTCAAAACAGAATCTTAAATTCAACAAATACCGCCGAGCACCGATGACGCCGTGTGGTAGAGCTCCCACGCAGTAAATTGTGGGTTCGAATCGCTCAGGCGAAGCTTCAAACTTTTTATTATTTTTATTATTACACTTCATTTTCAGATGGATTTAATTAAACGAAAATTCTCTTTTTTGGCAATTTTAAAGGCCTATTTTATTCTTTTGCGGAGCGATAATTTTTTTAATATCTTAAATTTCAGACAGAGAAGATATGAAATTTCAATTTTAAAAAAATCCGGAGAATTATTCACTTGTATTTTTAAAAAATGCACATTTAGTAACAATGAATGTTTAACATGTTAGGTGATAAAATGAAATAAATATTTAACATAAAAAAATTCCTTATTTTTAACAATTCGATGCAGAGATATAAATATTGGATTCCCCTGGAGTATTTTTTGTTTGCTTCTTCCATCTAACCAGTGGTGGGATTCAGCCGGTTCGCACCGGTTCGGTAGAACCGGTTGTTAATTTGTGTTGAGTTCGGCGAACCGGTTGTTAAAATGATACTTCAAATGCGAAAATCGCATTTACATTAATTTGATTTCTTTAAATGTTTATCTGTACAACATTGTTTTGTTGGCATAACTCTGTGATAAGTCCTGATTAATTTCATTTAATAAAATAATATTTCATTTGGAACAATAATATATTTTTTCTTCATCAATCCTGTAAGAGAAAATTCAACTTAAAAAAACGAAATTTTGAAGAATTTTGATAACTAAATTGACAGTCCTTGGCTAATACCAGTTATATGGTTAAGGTTATTAAAATTACACTAACTACTTATCTATACTAATAAAATAAAGTTTTACTTTGTCTGTGTGCGTGCGATGGCTAGCAAAATATACGGCACGTACGAGACTGAAAATTTTTGTGAGGCTGGCTCAAAATGTCTCCTGATGTACCTGAGACACAGAATTTTAAAATTCTGATAATTAGTTGAATTATTAATTAAAAATTGCAACTCGCTCTCATTAAAACTCCACTCGGTCCTTTGCGAGAAGGAAAAAACTCTGGCATACGCACACGCTATATTTACGCATCAGTTGAAAATGAAGAACGAAAAGAAGAAATTTCGGGGGTTGTCATTATTTATTAACTTACATCGGCCAAACCGCTTAGTAAAGTTAAAAATGAAAGATATATGCTGAAAGATCTACGTCTCAAATGCTGCAATCAATTAAAAAAATATATCGCAGTTAACCGCTTGAAAAACAATTTTCAAAAAGGGTCGTTTTTCCGAAAACCTCTTTCTCCCTTATTGCAACGCCTTTCCAGGGCGTAATTTTGGAGGTACCGATAAACCAAAAATATGTTCTTAAAGTGAAATTCTCTTCTAATCGGGGGTGCAATTGATTTAAAACAAATATGAATTTTAGCCCTTTCAATACACCGGTAAACGCGGGTCACTTTGCACCTCATGGAGACGATATTTTTTTTTTTTTACGCTAAAAATAACTGAACGACCGTATTCTTTTTAGATAATCCAATAAATAGACCATATTTACACCACCTACAAAAATTTTGAAACGTTCGAATGGGTAAAAATATTTCTTACAAAATAAAATGTGTGAAAATTTCGGCGAAATCAGCAAAAATCTGAGTGTTTCTTTCCTTCAAGGCGAAATTTTAGAGGTACTGACAAACCAATATTATGTTCGTAATTAAAAAGCAGAAAAACTAACGTTTGAAAATGCACAAATAATACATGAAAAGCAGCAAACAACTGTTTCGAATCTACTAGCGAGATTCTTCTTCAGTGCGAGATAGGGAAAAAGGAACAGCGTGCTAGAAAAAGCAAGGCTGAGCAAAATGACAGACAGAGACGCGCTGGCTTATATACCCGATGCGGGTAGCGAAGGCGCCTAAAACATTCAATGAGAGAGAAGCAGCGGAAACGACTGGGTGGACAAATAGCGACATCTACCGGAGAAGGAAAGAAAAAGAAACCAAAAAAGGGGGGAAATTAAATTAATGCTATCCAAATACTTGGAAAATCAGGAGTACTAGATAAGTCATTGACTAAAGAGTAAGAATTTTTAATGATGTGGTAAGCTTCCCAAACATCAAGATCAAGATTAGAAGAACATTTTTGAATAATGATAGCTGAGGAAAAATTGAACCTATGTTCAAAAGACCAACAATGATGAGCAATAAAAGAACATTTAAGCTCCTGATTTTTAACCTAACCTTCATGCCCTTTTAAACGAAATCGAAGAGCACGTGTAGTTTGGCAAATATAAGAAAGATCACACTGGCAAGAGATTTGGTAAATACCCCAGTTACCTAGGCGATCAACGGGGTGTTTGAGATTTGAAAAAGTGATTTTATTAACAGGAGAAATAATAACATTAAAATCAAACCCTCTTAAGATTTTAGCAACTTGCTGACTGATTTTAGGAAAAAATGGTAACACAACTGAAGTATTAGAGTTGGAATTAGAACGCTTTTCAGAATGGACGGATTTCGACAATTTCTTATAAATAGAATCAATAATATTAGAGGAATAACCACGATCAACAGCAATAGCTTTGAGGTAATTAAGTTCAGCACTAAGTAACTGAGGAATGGAACAAATATTGGTAGCCCGAAAAACAAAAGTATTGAAAGCTGTTTGCTGCTTTTCATGTATTTTTTGTGCATTTTTAAAGGTTAATTTTTCTGCTTTTTAATATTGTTGCACAAAGGATTTATTTGCTATTTTTAAATATGCTCGTAAATATGAAACCACATTCTCATCGATGGGACAATCGGTTTTATAAAAATAGGAATTTTAACCCTTATAAATACATCGGCAAATGCAGATCATTTCGCGCCTCAAGGAGACAATATTTTTCTACGCTAAAAGTAATTAAACGACCGCATTAGAACACAATATTTTAAGAGTATCTCAAATTCAGATGGTATTAAGATTCTCAATAGGTCAGATTTACATCATCTACAAAAATTTGAAACATTCGGACGGGTAGAAATATTTTTTACAAAATAAAATGTGTGAAATTTCAACGAAATCGATGAAAACCTGACTGCTTCTTTGCGGTTTCGCTCCGTTTCGGTGCGTATAGACTCCACAAATAAAATTGCTTCAGAAAGTAAAGTACCAAATAAAAATATAAATTTAGATAAAATAGATTTAAAGATATAAAATCATACAAATTTCAGGTTAATTTAAGGGTCATTTATCACGGGCCCAGGCACCGCTATTATTCGAATAAGCGGTACTTTGCTTTAGAAACGGTACTTTGCTTTGGCACGGAATGTTCCCTGTTATCGCTGATCTATAGCTAATGCTTAAATCGTCAGATTTGGATATATACATCCAACGGCACATTTTTTTATATTGTTCTTCATATCTTAGAAGTTTTTTAAATTTAAGTAGTTATTTTCGTAAATGTAACAAATCCAAAATTTTGATAAGTTCCTCTAGTCTTATAATTTATATTTAGAAAAATATTTTTCCAGCTCTAAAAAATAAAAAGACATTGTATAATCAAAACTTGCTGAATCATGATATTTTGTATTTTACAAATTTCAATTGTCTGGTCTGTTTTTTTTTTTTCTTTTTTTTTGTACTAAGAAATGGTAAAAATTCCTAAAATTTCTAAATGTCATAACTCGAGAAGTACATCTACATATCGAAATGAACCCAAGCTTTGTTGTTTTAATTGCAATACCCAAGTCTGATACCATAAATAAATTCTACACCTTCAATTAGCCTAATTACAAATTTTCGTGAAATTCGTACGATTAGTTTTCTAGAAACTATTTATTTTACGATGAGCATATTTGAGGAATTGTATCCAAATTTAACTTCGGTACTCGATTGTTGAAATGCTACAGAATGACTATTTCACTTGCATTAATGTAATATTTTTTGCGAATATGACCATTTCACTCGCCTTAATATGTTTCGACAACTGCCAGCCTCACTAATACGAGAAAAAATATATACAGTAGAACCTCTTTTATCCGAAACTCTTTTAACCAAAATCTATTTTTAAACCTTTTTTTTTTTTTTTTTTTTTTTTTACTATACGAGTACATATAAATATTTTCGAGCCCCTTTCTTAGAGTTTCTTCGAATTTAACTTGATCCCGTAAGCTGCGGAGTGGAACGAAGAAAACGAACAAATTCGCAATTCTGAAGCTTTTGAATGTTTTGCAAAAGATTTGGCATGGCTGGAGCAGCAGAAAGACTGTGATACTGGTGAACTAATAATTTAAAAAAACTCCGTGATAGAGCTTCAAAACAAAGCCCGAGTTTGTTTGAAGAAATGTTAAATGTTTGAAGAAAAAATGTTTTGTCGCAACTGCGACAAAACAATTTTTCAAATCCTTGTGGTACATGTAAAAGGTACCTAATTTCAAAATTAAAATTCAGATAATTTATTCTTGTTTCTATTTTGCTATTGCTTTATTTTTATTAATCACTTGTTACCATAATAAGAAATATTGAAAATATTTCTCTTTAATCTTAAAGTTGAAGTATTCTCGTTTACCCAAAAATTTCGATTTTCCGAAAGGTGGTCGGTCCCAGTTACTTCGGATAATCAAGGCTCTACTATACATATATATATTTTCTTTTCAAATTATGTCTTTCTACACATCATAGACCGTCGTAGACCTTAAACCATCATTTTGACGTTTTTTAATCATAATTCCAAAACTATTTGGAATAAAAATTTGAAATTGAGAATTTGCATAAAACAGGAAATAATAAATACAAATCTATAAAAAAAAGTGTAGGTTGCATGTCATATTTTTTTCGAATATTAATTTCATAATTCATATTATACAATTTTTAAAATTACAAATTCAATGTTCTTGTGTTTGTGTTTTTTAGTATTATAACCGTAAAAAAAAAATTGTCACGTTAGGGTTTCAATTTTAAGAGATATCAATAAAAATATGAAAATGTAATTTAACATTAGAAGCTCTAAAATTTGAATGTTTATCATTCAAAAACTTATCATTCCGAATGACTTGAAATTTCGTTTCTAGGCGTAGTTTGTACTGAAGATTTAAAATATCTTGTCAAAATTGGATGTTGCCATTGAAGGAAACAAAGTTTGGTCTGGTTTTGATTTGTAGATGGCCCCCTAAGCAAATTTTCTAAACATCATTTAAAAGTAGACTTTATTTCCAATCGTTTGGTACCAGTAACTTTCTTCTATTATATTCATTTGCAGAGTTAGTATAGAGGGTGTTTACTTTTTTTTCCGCAACTGTACATGCCTGATGAACTATACATGCACTTATGTTGTGGTTGAGAGAGTTTCGTGCAATATCTTCACACATGCATGCATTACAGGTGAAACTACACTGTTAAAAATTTGCAGAATTCTGGCAGGTTATTTGACCGTTTTTTTTCCGAAAACGGTTAAAACAACCGTAATTTAACACTATTCTGACCCTATTATTGGCCATTTTATGGTCAGAATATAGTTAAATTATGGTTATGAAACCGTTTTTTCAAAAAACGATCAAATGACCTGCCAGAATGCTGCAAAATTTTTAGCAGTGTAGGGATTTCTGTCCCTGGAGTAACAGAAAATTAGATTACATTAGGTTTCTTCTAATCAAAGAATTTATTTCAGAAAATGGAAGATCTCATGGAGTGCAAATGCAACGCATGGGGTTGCCACTTAACTACACTGTTAAAAATTTGCAGCATTCTGTCCAGTCATTCGACCGTTTTTTGAAAAAACGGTTTCATAACCGTAATTTAACTATATTCTGACCATAAAATGGCCAATAATATGGTCAGAATAGTGTTAAATTACGGTTGTGTAACCGTTTTCGGAAAAAACGGTCAAATGATTGGACAGAATGCTGTAAATTTTTAACAGTGTAGCAAAATACTAAATTATGATAATGATTTATTATAACAAAGACGCTTCTAAAATACCTATATCAAATCGTTTAATACATTTATTTTTTGAGACAGCGAAAATTGAAAGCAATTCCCAGTTAATTATGTTTTTAACATATTATTTTGCATTACAGCTTTTATAAAAGATCCGTCATTATCTCAACGTTTCTGTTCTTTATCACAATACTGACAGAATAACTGATTAGAGCTATGAAGGCCGTTATCAAAGCCCGCAGGTCTTGGGGATATATATATATATATATATATCCCCCATACCTATCTATCTATCTATATATATATATTTAAATACAATTTCATGATGAGGTGATAATTTAGCCAATCTTAATTTAAAAGTTAATGGGAAAATATTTATTTGTGTTAACAGTTAGCATGCAAACAATGGACATTACTGCAGACGAGAAATTTGAAACTAAAGAGCGTTGGTTACCGGTCAATTATTGTTTGGTAATTCATGAAAGAACGGAAGTCTGAAAAACTTGTTTTATGTTTTTATATTTTATCTTTTTTGATCGGAGTGAATAACAAAGCCAAGGGGGAAAAAATCTAAGATTTTCTGAAGTGAAAGCTGAAGTTTAAAGAAGAGTTTAAACGTTGAAAATTTTGAGGTAAAGATGAAGCAATTATGGTACTAAAAACATAAAATACGTTATCAGTGCTAGAAAACGCCGAAAAATCGTAAAATTTAAAATATCATAACTTGTTAAGTTTTGGTCGCACAAAAACTTTTACTGTATTTACTGTTTTTCTTTTCAGAATATGGAGAAAGGTTTTCTAAATATAGATGGTATAAAAATTTTAATTTTGTGACTTTTGTAAAAATAACTATTTTAACGTAGCTGTATTTTCCTATGATAAAAAACCAACGTTTGGAGAATTTTTACGATTGGAATGGAACTATTATCTTTCAAATTAACGGTTTAGGAATTAGCTATTGGTCAACGATTAGAAGGGATACAGGCGCAGCGAAGGTTGGGGGGGGGGGGGGTTAAACCCCCTCCCAGAGCTAAAATAAATAGTATAATTGCCGCTTATATGAATAACTAGTTAAGCCAACTAGCCGCTTTTATGAATCAAAACCACAGTTAATATTAAATTTTTTTGTCTTATTCGAAATCCGCGGCTTTCTTGAATAAAATTCTACTCAACAAAGTGATTCAATTAAACGGCGAATATTATATTTAAAACTGTGAAAGCGCATATTAAATTCATTAGTGAAGTGAAAACCGGTCATTTGCTTTGAAAATGGGCTGCGATCACATTTTCGAGACGGCTTAGGCAAAAAGAGTGGCCATTTCCTGCCGCACAGAAGCTTTAAGTTTGAGTATTATACACTGGACAGTTTTTTAATTGTCTTTGTTCCATGTTCTAAACGATAATGGACCATTAAATTCTAGAGAAAAACGTAAAACACACGCTATCTAGATTTCTCTCAGATCCAAACGTCCCATTTTGCGTTTTTGCTCCCAGTTATCTCAAAGACCAAATTTGCATAAAAACTTTTGAAAAAGTAAGAATTAAAAAACAGTACTACAAAGATATTAACATAAAAAGCTGCTTTTAATTGTGATTGAACAGATTATTGCAATTAGTGTTTCTTTCGAACCATTTGTTCCAATGTGAAGATACATAAATTTAAAGATTGCCGTTTATTAGTTGGCAATGTAGCTTGAAATTTTCTGTAGGAGGTCTTTCTCTCAGGAAAGCACTGTGATCACATTTTCGAGACGGCTTAGGCTAAAAGAGGGGTCATTTCCTGCTGCACAGAAGCTTTAAGTTTGAGTATTATACACTGGACAGTGTTTTAATTGTCTTTGTTCCATGTTCTAAACGATAATGGACCATTAAATTCTAGAGAAAAACTTAAAACACACGCTATCTAGATTTCTCTCAGATCCAAACGTCCCATTTTGCGTTTTTGCTCCCAGTTATCTCAAAGACCAAATGTGCATAAAAACTTTCGAAAAAGTAAGAATTAAAAAACAGTACTACAAAGATATTAACATAAAAAGCTGCTTTTAATTCTGATTGAACAGATTATTGCAATTAGTGTTTCTTTCGAACCATTTGTTCCAATGTGAAGATACATAAATTTAAATATTGCCATTTATTAGTTGGCAATGTAGCTTGAAATTTTCTCTAGGAGGTCTTTCTCTCGGGAAAGCACTGTCACCAGTTCTCCGTAGGAAAGAAGCACTGATTGCAATTACATCGACTTATAGATACATTCCTGTGAGCAGGATTTTCAAAAGACAGACATTAAGTGTAAAACATTTTCTTAGAATTAGCAAAAATTATTATCTATATCTTACTCACAAACTTATGCTAATTATGCATTAACTTAAGGGGTCTCAGAACTCTTAAAGCTTTAAAATTTTCGAAATTTTATTTTTTTCAGATGTTAAACTCCTATTTTTTCTGAACATTTTGGTATAAATGTTTCATTAAAATTCCTATTAGAACAGAAGTTATGGCTTTTAGAATTATACACGCTCAATAGCTGAAGCGGCGTTTCAGAAATTTTGAAGTCAATTTTCTCCAAATGACGTTTTTGGGCCTAACGCGCACGATATCTCAAAAAGTTCTGACTTTTTTTTTCATGAAATTTTCAAAACATATGTTTCATGTTAGTCTCTATAAACTGAACCTAAAATTTCCTTTTTAATATTCAGAAATACGTTCTTTATAGGTGATTATACTGTTGAAATTTTCTAAATTTTGCATTAACTCAATACAACCTTGTATTAAAAATAGAAAAATGCTTTAAATGCAAATTTATTTAGGTTCAGAGTAATTATTATAATTTGAAGCATAAGTAGGATCCAAAATTTCTCTTCTAGTTGCAGAATTTATTTTGTAATCGTGCGCGTAAGCTGTTATGCCGATTTTCCGCTCGTCAAATGTCTGGCATTTTGGAGCCCACTGTAAATTCTAATTCTGCATCTTGTAATTTTTCAAATACATGAAATGAAAGTACATACTTATATCTTTCATCCCAATATAAAAATTTGTCTTAAAATCAATTACATTTTAAGATATTACATGTTGAATATGGTCTCTTTTTTTTACGATTTTTCCAATTTTAAGAGTCCTGAGACCCCTTAAATTAATAAACAATAAATTATTTTTACCTTGATTTACTCTTATTAATCTTAAACGATGCTACCTGCATACCATCAAAATTATGACCTATTATTTTTTTTCATGAGGACAAAACTACAGTCAGTGTTTAAGTTAGATAAGACGTAAAAACTCCAAAATATCAATGGGAGGAAGGAGGGGGCATTTCTTATAGGATAGGTATTTAGCTGCAATGCCTTTCATTTAACTAAAAGTATATGTAATTAGATCCTTTCCCACCTATTTCGTGGAAGTGAAAGAGAAAGCACATTATTGAATTTTTTCTCCTGTTTTTTGCGGCCGGAGGTAGGTATCGCCTATCTTTCATTCTGTCATAGGTATATCTAACAGAAAATTAGATATATCTAAATATTCCGTAAAATCACAAAAAAAAAAACAAAAAAAGAAATAACATTTAGAAAGCATACATACATATTTTCTTTTTTAAAATGTGGCATTTGCAGGGTGTACAAACAGGTAGAACAATGTTTAAGAGGTGGAAGAGATTAGCAACATTTGTGTAGGAAACCAGATCGAAGTCCATTTATCCAGCGAAAAATGTAAGGTACTAGAAAAATCTGCGGCTTTGCTCGCATAATAATTGAAATTTGCCAAGTGGTATTTGTACGCCTATTTTTATTAGACGAAATTATACTGCTACGGATAATTCAAAAGTTACTAACTAAGCCACAATTTGACTAAACTTCATTATTAAACTGCATTAGGTGAAAATGAGACTTAATTTAAGCAAAAAAAACTAACTAATTCTAATTGAATGATAATTTAGAATGTTTTTTGAAGATTTTGGCTCATTTCAGATTTCATTTGAAGTTTTGAATTTTTTAGAAACCATTTTTAAAAAGCCTTTACATCTTAAAAATAACCATCACGAGCTTCCAGTCTGGTCTATCATCCCCTCGGTGGTAGTGGCACCAACATAAAATACAGCTTATGTTAGAACAGGAACTGTCACCATCAATTTGTCAACATTACTTTTGAAATTAGATTTGATATTTCCTGAGATTCTAAGAAATTGTAATTTAGAAAGTTTTTAAAATGCTTTCGCTCATTTTACCCTTTTAAGTTTTGAGTATTTTAGAAACTGTTTCTAGAAAGCATTTACATGTTATAAGTACCTATCATGTCAAATTTCAAGTTTCTATCTTTAACAATTCCATAGAAATTGAAATTTAGACTATTTTTAGAACGCTTTTAGCTCATTTCACTCTTTTAAATTTCGATTTTCTTAAAAACTATTCTTAGAAAGAATTTACGTATTATAAGTAACTACCATCCCAATATTCAAGTTTTTAGCCCCTTTAATATCACAAAAATCGTAATTTTAGAAAGTTTTTCACTCTTCCAGCCCCCCAGCCCTCTTTTGGTAGTGGCACCGACATAAAATATAGCCTACGTTGGAGCAGGGACTATTTACATTTATTTGCCACCATTATTTTTGAAATCGGTTAGGTATTTCCTGACATTCCATAGAAGTAGTAATTTAGAAAGTTTTTAGAATACTTTTAGCTATTTTTTACAGCTTAGTTTTTAGAATACGCTCATTTCATACTTTTAAATTTAAAAATTTTTACTAATTGTTCTTTGAGAGTCTTTACATCATTTAGGAAGTTCTTAGAACTCTTTTCGTGCATTTTTACCCTTTTAAATTTCGATTTTTTTACAAGCTATTCTTAGATAGCATTTACATCTTATAAGTATAATTACTATACCAAATTTCAAGTTTCTAGGTCTTTTAGTATAACAAAAAACAATATTGTAGAATGGTTTATGCCCCTGTAACCCCCTGCTGGTAGTGGCACCGACATAAAATATAGTCTATAATATTCGGGTTGGGACTGTCACCCTCAATCTGCAACGATTACATTTGAAAGGGGTTTGGTATTTCTTGATATTACATAAAAATTGTAATTTAGAACGATTTTAGAACTCTTATCGCGCATTTTTATTCTCTTAAATTATTTTTTTTTTAAATTATTCTTAGAAAGCATTTATATCTTAAAGTAACTACTATGCAAAATTAAGTTTTTAAGTCCTTCAATAACACAAAAATCGCATTTTTAGCTCCTTCAACCCCTAGGGGGTAGTGCACCAACATAAAATATAGCCTGTTGAAACAGGGACTGTTGCCATCAATTTGCTACCATTGCTTTTGAAATCGGTTCGGTAGTTTAAGAGATTACCCTCTACAAACACACAAACTAACAAACAAACGTTGCGCCTTTATAATATTAGTATATAGATAAGACTTCAAGTCGAACCCAGATATTTTTTGAGAACTGTAAGGATAATGAAGATATTTTATAGAAATTTTCAATAAATTTACATTGTTTTCCCTTTATGCGAAATTTAATGTCACTTAAAGGGCTGGTAGTGCACAGTAATTCAGTCAATTATATCGTGTTTAATGTTAACTACATTCCAAAATATACAATACCTAATTCAGCACTGTTTGGATGTGGATAATTATAAAGTCCACCAATTCTCGCGATATTAGTACATTGGCACAAAGCAAGGTAAGTCTGTTGAAAATTTTGCTAAAATTGCATCATTATTAAAGTTAGGAACAAGTATTCGGAATTTTCTTGGAGTGAAACCCTGTGTATTTTTGACTGAAAAATTGGATTGTATCCTGATTTTCGATACAAAAAATGTTTGTTGTACTGTGCTCTTCCATCTTTTAAAATTTGCCTATGATTTTTTTAAACACATTATATAAATCTAACATAGTTTTGTGTTATTTCATTCGGAATTTTCTTGGAGTGAAACCCTGTGTATTTTTGACTGAAAAATTGGATTGTAACCTGATTTTAGACACAAAAAATGTTTGTTGTCTTGTGCTCTTCCATCTTTTAAAATTTGCCGATGATTTTTTTAAACACATTATATAAATATAACATAGTTTTGTGTTATTTCATTGATGCATTATAAGTTTTGTAACTCTAATATTGTAAACGCTGTGAAAATGAATCATAACCATCGTAATTTCTAATTCTAATATCCGAGAAGAAAAAAAGCGTTACGATTTCATTCATTAAATAGACTGATTCGATTAGCCAATGATTTAATTAACCGGCGACCACCGTTCTCAAAAACTCAAAACCCCTCCTAGAGTCGAATTCTGGCTGCGCCACCGAGAAGGGATACACCGTGTAAGCTAAAAAATTTCAGTAATAAACAAGTCGAAACAAGTAGGAAATTGTACGTCAAACGTGATAAATGAAGTGCGTTCGTACCATAACTAGTTTTATAAATACTCAGACCTTGGTGCAATAGCCCTTGCACTCTTATACAAAATTGCATGTATACAAAATTTATTAGGATTGTATATATTAAATTCACTAATATGGAAACAATAAGACTCCCTTGTAATAATATGACCCAACTACTACTTCAACTTCTGCTGTAATTGTAACTGTTGTTGTTCGAATGTTTACTAGTTAGTTTTCCTAGACGTTAATATAAAAGGCCTGTGTGGCATATCCTTTATCTGCTTAACTTAATATAAATAAAAGTAGTTAGTATACGATTATGTTTATTTATTTATTAAAGTAAAGAGCACCACGCAATATGACATGGTGGCAGCTGCATTTGGCATCGTAAAGGTCAGATAATTTTATACTTATATTTAAGAGCAATTGATTGTATGCGCTTTTGAGAATAATTTTTGTATCCGTTATAATGGATTTAAAGGCACCTTCAAATATGAGTTTAATTGGCAATTTGGCCGAGAATTGGAATAAATTTAAGCAAAGATTTATGCTTTATTTAGAAGCTTCTGAGAAAATATCTAACCCTGATAAGCTTAAAGTAGCGCTATTACTAGGAATAATGGGTGAAGAATGCATTGATATATTTAATAGTTTTAAACTTAGTGATGACAATGCAAATAATTTTGAAACTGTTATAAATTCTTTTGACCAGTATTTTCAACCGAAAACGAATACTGTTATTGCGCGCTATAAATTTTTTAACTGTAGACAAAAAGAAGGTGAATCTGTTGATTCGTTTGTTACAAATTTGAAAAATTTGTCTAAAGATTGTTCTTTTGAGGATCAAGAAGATAGTTTAATCCGAGATTTGTTAATTATTGGTGTTAAAGATTCCGCTATGAAAGAAAAGTTGCTAATGGAAACTGAGTTAACCCTTGCAAAGGCAATAGAATATTGTAGGGCTAAGGAGTCCAGTGGTAAGCAAATGGAAATAATGAATAAAAATAATTGTTCAACCACCGTAAATGCTGTTCGTGCAAACAAAAACGAAATGCATAGGAAAATATACAATAAGGAAAAACGTAATTATGTTAACCAGAAAGTTAATAAAAGTTGTTCTAAATGTAAAACTGTTCATGATTATGGAAAATGTCCGGCATTTGGTAAAAAGTGTTATTATTGTAACGGATTAAATCATTTCTCGGTTGGCTGTAAAAATAAAAGGAAAAGAATAAATAAAAAAGTACATGAAATTTCTAATAATGATAATTTTTACCCATCGAGTGATGACGGTTCTGTTAAATTGGATTCAGTTAAGTGCCAGGTTAATTCTTTAAAATCTGAATGGAGAGAAATTGTTCTTATAAATAATTCAGAAGTGTCTCTTAAAATAGATACCGGAGCTGAAGTCAATGTTTTGCCACTTAATATTTTTAATGATGTGAGAAATAATGAAGTTGTTAGTGAAACTAAAAGAAAGTTGATGTCTTATACAGGACACAGTTTAAACGTAATCGGGGTTAGTAAGTTAAAATGTAAAGTTAAAAATAAATCTGAATTTCTAGATTTTTACATTATTGATCAAAAATCGAGTGCTTTATTAGGAATTGAAGCTTGTGAAAAATTGGGATTTGTAAATAGAAACATCAGTGTTGACTCTGTACTTGCTAGAAATTTTATAGAAAAATTTAAAGATGTATTTACAGGCAAAATGGGAAAATTACCATATACGTACAAGATCAAATTAGATGCCAATGCTGAACCTAAAATATCAGCCTCTAGAGTTATTCCACATGCCTTAAAATTGAAAGTAAAACACGAGATAGATAAAATGGTTAATCAAGGTATATTAGAAAAAGTTGTAAAACCAACTGATTGGGTGCATCCTATAGTTATAGTACAGAAGCCTAATAATCGTGTAAGACTCTGTATAGATCCACGTATGCTAAATAAATATGTAAAGCGAGAACATTATCCAATTCCAACCCAACAGAACTTATTTTCTCAAATTGAAGGAGAATTTTTCACAGTACTTGATGCATCGTCAGCTTTTCTGCAAATACCCCTCGATCAAGAAAGTTCAGATTTATGTACAATTGCCACTCCGTTTGGAAGATACAAATTCTGTCGTCTGCCTTATGGATTGACGAGTTCCCCTGAAGTGTACCAGAAAACAATAGATAATATTTTTGGAGATTTAGATGGAACTTTAGTTTACATTGATGACATTTTAGTATTTGGCAAGACAGAAGCAGAACATGATAGAAGACTTGAAGCAGTTCTGAAAAGAGCTCGAGAGTCTGGTTTGAAATTGTCTTTGGAAAAAAGTCAAATTAAAAGAAGTTCTGTAAAATATTTGGTTTATAATTTAACTGGAAAAGGAATTTCAGTAAATGGTGATAAAATTAAAGCAATTGTAGATTTCAAAGCCCCTACTAATAAACAAGAGCTACAGAGATTTTTAGGCATGATTACCTATTTAGGGAAGTTTATTAAAAATTTATCAGATAAAACAGGAATTTTGAGAAAACTCTTAAGTAAGAAAAATGAATTTATTTGGACGGCTAATGAGCAAGAAGCTTTTGAAAATTTGAAGAAGTTGGTAGCTAATTCACCTATTCTGGGTTATTATAATCCAAATTTGAAATCAGTTATTTCTGTTGATGCTAGCCAGTATGGATTAGGTGCAGTATTACTTCAAGAAGAACATCCAATTGCCTATGCTTCATGTGCTCTAAACGATACCCAGCAAAAATATAGTCAAATCGAGAAAGAACTATTAGCTGTTGTCAACGGATGTAGAAAATTTCATTACTATGTGTATGCTACTGATTTTATCGTAGAAACCGATCATAAACCTCTCCTCGGTTTACTGCATAAACCAATTGAAAATTTGTCTCCAAGATTACAGAGAATGGCAATTGAATTATTTAAATATAGATTTAAACTTGTGCATGTTCCAGGGAAAAAGCTTTACGTAGCAGATGCCCTCTCCAGAAATCCCACTACCATGAGTGTAGATACAAGTTTTTTGGAAGATGGAGCTGCTATTGTACATACAATTCTATCGACCACTGAAGAACGCACAAAAGAAATGCAGAAGGCAACACTAGAAGATGAAGATCTTTCGAAGTTAAAGTTGCTAATTAAGAATGGTTGGCCACAACAGTGTAGTCAATTGCCCGAAAAATTAAAACCTTATTGGAATAAGAAAGAAGAGTTGAATTGTTTTAATGACTTAATTTTTATCGGAAATAGATTAGTAGTACCTAAAACAATGCAAACTTATGTATTATCGAAACCGCACCAAGTACATCAAGGTATCACTGCTTGTCAAGAAAAAGCCAAGACAGCTTTATATTGGCCCAATATGATGGAAGACATCAAGAATTATGTTGAAATGTGTCACATTTGCCAGCAGCATCAGCGTGCTAATTGTAAACAGCCTTTGATGCCTTATGAAGTTCCTAGTCTACCTTGGGAAGAGATAGGTGTAGATTTTATGTATCTTGCAGGAGATGACTTTTTACAAGTAACTGATTACCACTCCAAGTTTATTGAATTAAGAAAAGTTAATGCTAAAACAGCTTCTGCAGTAATTAGTGCATTGAAACAGATTTTTCGTACTCATGGTATTCCACGAAAAATTCATTCCGATAATGGTCCACCATTTGATAGTCAAGCATATTTTTCATTTCTGAAGTCTTATGATATTTGCCCTGTTACATCATCACCTAAGTATCCAAGATCCAACGGGATGATTGAAAGATCTATTGGGACATTGAAAAACCTTCTCTTTAAAGTGAGAGCTTCGGGAGGAGATCCAAATCTAGCTGTTCTCGAGTATAATAACACTCCAAAATTTAAATTGCCTTCTCCGGCAGAGATGCTGATGGGAAGATCTTTGAGAACCTCCATTCCTTGTAAAACGAAATTGTTAAGACCTAGATTTCCAATTAAGAATACTCATCATCAATTACAGGAAAATCAGAGAACACAGAAATATTATTATGACTCATCGACCACAAAATTAAAAGAATTGAATATTCAAGATCCAGTCTATCTTCAATCTGGTCATCGAGAATGGACACCAGGAACTATTGTCCAAAAACACAGTCCAAGATCTTACATTGTGAAATCTTCAGAAGGATCAGTTCTTCGTCGCAACAGAATTCATTTAAGACCTAGGAAGTTAGCGATTGAAGTTCCTGTAAATTCACAAGAAAATGCTGATGCAACGCAAACTTGTAACCTGACTAATACAGAGACTCCAAAAATGTCAAGTCCCCAACCCCATGACAGTCCATTAATCCAACCTGATTCTCCGTCTGGTCAGACAGTCACCATCAATCCCAAACCTGCTTTGCCAGTACTGTCTACTCCAAATACACCAAAGATAGAAAGACCAAGAAGAAATATAAAACCACCTGCTCGCTTCAAAGATTATATTTAAGTTTTTTTTTTTTTTTAAGACTTTTGATTCGAACACTTCTTTGGACTCTAAATATCTTTTTTTAAAATTTTGCTGTTTTGAAAAGAAAGGGCATGTAATAATATGACCCAACTACTACTTCAACTTCTGCTGTAATTGTAACTGTTGTTGTTCGAATGTTTACTAGTTAGTTTTCCTAGACGTTAATATAAAAGGCCTGTGTGGCATATCCTTTATCTGCTTAACTTAATATAAATAAAAGTAGTTAGTATACGATTATGTTTATTTATTTATTAAAGTAAAGAGCACCACGCAATATGACATCCCTCTTAAATAGGACGTCATCACCATGGTAACCTCGAATCCATATCTATCATGTGATATCATTGAATTAATCACGTATGATAGGGTTTAATAGAATGAATAGTGAATAGTAAAAGAATACTGATTCTTCTGTTACAATCTCAACTGGATGACCACTTCGCACTTCGTCACCAACTTTTGAACGACCCTGCTTGACTTTTGTACAACTGCTGTCTCATAAATTCGAAACTAACATCTTAGAGTTAGATTATGCTGCCACCTATGGGCATATTTGGAAACAATTTACTAATAATTTCCGACCTCTCATATCAGTTTGTGACCTACTTACTGACATTCCCTGGTATAAATAAGTATTAATCCTAATCTAAATACTCCAACATTAAAACGGTTTGTGATTTCCATTTCCTTAAAAATCTGTTTAAAGTACAAAATTTGTTATTTGTACCCAACTACTGAAAGAAACATTCAAAAGTCGCAATTCTTATTATTTTAAAACATCATTGTGCAATTACAGCAGGGATGCATGAGTTCTGCTTTCCCCGTAATTCTGGAAAAGAACTTCAAACAGAAAAGAGGGATAAACAAAGGATATCTCAAGGCTTCTTAGAGTTTCGTTCATCTAGCGAAACCCTATTCGTCTCACTCATCTGTCTGTCTGTCTGTCCGTCTGTGACAAAGCCCGTTCTCAGAAAGTATATATGTTAGAGACTTGAAATTTTGCATACTTATAAGTGAACACCTCACTTCAAACGACAAATCATAAAATTTTGAAAAAGTCTTATATTTACCCTTCTGGGCTCTAACTTGTGTATTTTAAGCATTTTTTTCTAAATGAGCCCCTAATTAAGTTGGAGACTTGAAATATTGCATACTTATACCTCAACAATTGCAATCACATGACAAATCATAAAAATTTTAAAAAGTCTTATACAGTCAAACCTCGTTAACATGAACACGCTTAACGTGAATTACTTTTAACATGAATGGTGGATATTCCAAATATGGGTTTGAGGCTGAAAAAAGTCACGTGATACCGGTAATTTAGCCAAGGAACTTCTAACTGATAAGAAGGGAAGATGCTACTGCTTTGCTGATGAACTGTTTCATTGGCTAGCGGAGATTTACGTTACACGTCTACGGAGCCTTTCTTTCTTTACGCTGGAAGTTTTTACCTTGATCACGTGATCAAAACGCAGATGGAATATCCTCCATTGTTTTCACACTCCCTTATAAAAACGAATACAAAGATTTGATACTGATAACATGAATTACTGTTAACATGAACAAAATTTTCATTCCCCTTGAGGTTCATGTTAACGAGGTTCGACTGTATTTACCCCTCCGGTCTCTAACTTGTGTATTTTAAGCAATTTTTCTAACTCAGCCCCTAATTAAGTCGGAGACTTGAAATTTTGTATACTTATAACAGAACACTTGCAATCAGACGAAAAATCATAAATTTTTCAAAAAGTCTTATATTATTTACCTCTCTGGACTCTAACTTGTGTCTTTTAAGCAATTTTTCTAACCTCCCCCCCCCCCTTTTCACCCTGGGCATTTTTCTAACATTTACCGACACTCCTCACGTGATATATCATTGCACAGCCCTTTGACTACTCTTTCATATTATGCATCATAGCCTTACATATTTTAGTACCACTTTTTACCGCCAGGGGGCGCCTACCCATCTCGGGTGCTATGGACCCGATCCCCTCGACTAATATATCTAAGGGTAGGCTGTAAAACGGAGTTTCGTTCGGATAGAGGTTTGTTTAGAATAGAGTGCGCTCCCTAATTGTGAAATGTAGAACTAACAGATTTTGCAAAAGGATAAAGGGGTTTGAAAGGAATATTAAACGAAACCCTCTGTGCGATCTCTGATCACACTTGCCCACTTTTTTATATTATTAACACTGGTTTTCCCAAGTCTTCATAATCAAAAATAAAATATTCCTCTTTATATTCCATCAATAACAACTCAATTCACTTTGAAACGGATTTTTAACACATTCCAACAAAGTTGAATAGTGTTTATTTATTTTGTTTGTCTGTCTGTGCTCTAACTCGCATAAACATAATCCGATTGCCATCAAATTCATAGATGTTATTGGGTATTACTAGGGCGTATTAGATATTGAAAAGGAAGTGTGTAACATTTGCGGAGTTTATACAGAGACACTCAATTTACAGAGACGCTCAAAAGAATTCATTTACATTACGGTCTATGGGGAAAAATCGTTTGCGGTGTATTTTAATGATATTTGCCATTTTAAACATACTGAAATTTACATATATTACTGAGATGTGCTACACGGCGCTTACTGTAGGATAATGGTGTGCATAGAATTTAGCATTCATAACTTTTAACCCGCTATGACACACAGAATAATTCGGCTACTGAAGGAACTGAACTATTGAAGCCTATGAAGAATAATTGCGTTTTGAGTTGTGGTACGCGTTTTTAAATTGAACTATTTTTTTAAATATTAAATTATATAGATCATATACAGAGCTGCACCGAAGTTCTCAAGTACATTTTCGTTTATTCACGGAAATTGATGAATGGAAATTTTCAACTGTAATATTCATTTAACTCAACTAACATTTTTTACATATAGTATACAGTAGTATACATATAAATCCATAGATCAAATACAGGGTTACACAAAAAAAGAACGGATATTTTCTCGACTATTGATTGTAATAGTGGAAATTGGGTTTTTAAATTGTTTATTTAGACATCATATTTCACGTTAATAAACTGTGAAGTTATGTTACAATATTCTGAATGTGCTAGAAAGTGTTACATAATCTATGCTCGACACATGATTTTTCGTGCTTGTTAAAGTATTGTAAAACAAGAATATTTAAAAAAACTAGATATAAAAACTAGATATAGAAGAATAAATAAAATGGTCTCTTTCAACCGAATAGACTGGAATAAAAATCGAGCCCGTCTTATCCCCTCATGTTGATCTTTATACGCTGTACTTACACAGAAGGTCTCCATACGGGCATACTCCGAAAAATCTGAAAAAATTATAGAATGTTCTACACATGAGGATAGATATGTTTATTTTTAAAAAATTCGGCGGAAACTCGATATAGCGTCCGTAAAAAAAAATAATAACAATTTCGATATTTGGCGATTTATCACCGGTTGGTGATGGAATAAAATTTAAAAAAATACTTTTTTATGTCAAATACACTGACCTCCAAAAGTTAAGGTACAACGGATTTTTTTAGTCTAATTTGCAAATGAATGAATGTAGAAATAACAAATTTGGAGAAAATGTGCACTAAACAGTTATTTATTGAATGCGATACAGAAATTTCCATAAGTTAAACGCAAAAATAAATTACAAGAAAAAAATCTTTTAGTGGAAAAGTTTTTGGGTCAATCCATTTCAAGTGGTCCAGAAAATCATTTATTCGTTGTTTGACCCTTTTTAAAAAATCTGAAATTTTTTGTACAACAACCCTAACATGATGGAAGTTCAAAATGACTATTATTTTAATTTTATTAATTTTTGTTAGTGCATGGCGGCCATTTTTGGTTCATTGTCTGCAGCAATTTTCTCACATGAAGGGTTTACAGAATTGTAAATAATTCATCGTTTATTTCTCCAATTCAGTGCGGATTAAAGCAATTTGTACAGAATACATTGGGCTAAAAATATGGTAATAGAGTAGTTTCCGAAACTGACTGCTTATTGGTGAAATTTAAGCATAGAGTTTCAGTTTTTTTTCCAAAATTTGTCCGTTTACAGCAGGAAATTTTTCTAGCAAGGAAAACTGTCAACATGACATTTTTTTTTTTACAAATAGGCCGAAAGTACTTATACTCACACGCCAAGTTCCAGATCTGGGACTTGCTTTCTCTTCGCTAAAAAAAATCCCATAATTTTCAAATATGTCAAAAATCGCACTTTTGAGGCTTTGATATCTTTAATGGGGCACGAGTGGTTTCTGAGAATATTGTATGGTAGTGTTAAGCACAAGAAATTTCAGGATGGAGATTTGACTACAAGCTGAGATATGGCAAGGGCAACATGTCAAAACAACACTGCCAAACTATTGTTTTGTTGTAGTTACAGATAAGTATTTATCTCAGAGTGTCACTTAAATTTATGTTTTTGATTATATTTATATATTAGTAACAGAAAACAAAGCCCTTTGCAAAGCTTAGCAATTAATTAAAAAAATAATTATGGATAAGGCCATACATTTTGTATGGTGTCAGTAATTTTTGTTGTAAATAATTTTAGTAACTAAAAGAAACTTCAGCACTTTTACATAAAGAAAAAAAATATTTTTATACAAGACCTGAGACAAAAACAGAATGGGGGAAGAGAAAAGCTGTTAATGTTATCATACTTGTTGAGACATGATCAAACGTGTCAAAACACATTCTTGCTTGTTGGTTTAAAAACCACAATTTTGATCTTTCTCAAAATTTCATTTGTAGGAACCAAGTTTTGTCATCTCTTGATAACTTGAATGAAGATCTTTGGCCCTGCTCGCTCATAAAAATAAACTTTAAAATCCCTATGTGCAAGTCTCACTTCATTAATAATTCCTAGCTTACTTCTTATGCAAAAATGTCATTTTTCTGCAATATAAATTTTGAAAGGGCTTTGCTTATCTTTACTTTATGAAAATTATTTGAGGCTGATGCATGGTAACATCGGATAATGTTTCATTTACAGCAACATACTTATGGTAGGAACAAGTTTCAAGGACTGGCAAGCAGTATTAAAATTGTGGTTTTTAAACCAACAAGTAGGAATGTGTTTTAACACGCTTGATCATGTCTCAACAAGTATGACAACATTAACAGCTTTTCTCTTTCCCTATTCTGTTTTTGTCTCAGGTCTTGTATAAAAATATTTTTTTTTTCTTTATGTAGAAGTGCTGAGGTTTCTTTTAGTTACTAAAATTACAACAAAAATTACTGAAACCATACAAAATGTAGGCCTTAAGCATAATTATTTATTAAATTAATTGCTAAGCTTTGCAAAAAGCTTTATTTTCTGTTACTATTATTTAAAGATAATAAAAAAAAATAAATTTAAATGACACTGAGATAAATACTTACCTGTGACTGTAACAAAACAATAATTTGGAAGCATTGTTTTGACAGGTTGCCCTTGCCATATCTCAGCTTGTAGTCAAATCTCCATCCTGAAATTTCTTGTTCTTAACACTACCATACAATACTCTCAGAAACCAGAACTTCAAATTTTTATCTCGTGCCCCACCAGAGATATCAAAGCCTCAAAAATGCGATTTTTGACATATTTGAAAATTATGGGATTTCTTTTAGCGAAGAGAAAGCAAGTCCCAGATCTGGAACTTGACGTGTGAGTACAAGTACTTTCGGCCTATTTGTAAAAAAAAAAAAAAAAAAAAAAAATGTCATGTTAGAGGTTTTCCTTGCTAGAAAAATTTCCTTTTATAAACGGACAAATTTTGGAAAAAAAACTGAAACTTTATGCTTAAATTTCACCAATATGCAGTCAGTTTCGGAAACTACTCTATTACCATATTTTTAGCCCAATGTATTCTGTACAAATTGCTTTAATCCGCACTGAATTGGAGAAATAAATGATGGATTATTTACAGTTCCGTAAACCCTTCATGTGAGAAAATTGCTGCAGACGATGAAACAAAAATTGCCGCCATGCACTAACAAAAATTAATAAAATTAAAATAATAGTCATTTTGAACTTCCATCATTCTAGGGTTGTTGTACAAAAAATTTCGGATTTTTTAAAAATGGTCGAGCAACAAGTGCTGGACCACTTGAAAGGGATTGACCCCTTTTTTTTTCTTTTTCAACCAAGATAGTGCATTCTGCCATACTTCAAAACTACAAAAATGTGGTTCAAAGATATTCCATTATTTGATTGGCCACCTCCACGATATGAATACTATAACTAGTATGTTGTCACCATCACAAAACTTTCTTCTATATAAATCACGTCAATTAAATCATTTAAGCAGTACAAGAAATTACATCAATATAGCACCAATTCATAGCAAATTATATCTGAATTTGAAGTTTCATAGAAATTTGAGCATTAGTTCTTAAGGTAGAACTATAGCAGGAATTCTGAAAAATGTAGCATAGCAGTGCCACCTGTTGAGCGATTTACACCAAAACATAAACAGTTCTAACTGATATCAAGCTATACCTGAATCTGAAGTTTGCTGAAAATTCGTGTATTAGTTATTGAGATAGAGCTATAGTGGAAATTCTAAAAAATGCAGCATAGCAGCGCCACCTGTCGAGCGATTTGCACCAAAACATTAACAGCAATAATTCATATCAAGATATACCTGAATCTAAAGTTTGTTGAAAATCCAAGCATTAGTTCTTGAGATAGAGCTATTGTGGAAATCACAAAAAATGCAGCTTAGCAGCGCCACCTGTTGAGCGATTTACACCAAAAACCAATCAGCATCCATTTATATCAGGGACTAACTGAATATAAATTTTTATTAAATTCTGTGCATTAGGTCTTGAGATAGAGCGCCCACAAAATTTGTCACATACATACAGACAGACATTTTGTAAAAAGATGTTTTTTGGAATCTCTGACTCCTAAAAACATGTAAATCCGTCGAAAACCTGAAGTCGAAAATTTTCATGAATCCAATACTTTATTCTTGTAAAGATAGAAAGTAAAAAATAGTGGAGTGCGATGGTGAACGTTTTTTATGTAAATGGCAGCAATGTTGATGCATTACAGACCTTGAAGATGCTATCTACAAAATCTGGGCAGCTATGTGTCCACATCATAACTATCAAAACTTATTAGAAGCATGCCGAATCATACGGCTGAGTGCCTCCGAAATACAGGTGGTTTATATGTCTTATTTTAATTTTATCTATTCGAGTTTATAAGCAGTACCCTATTAGTTATGACCATTCAGTATTGTAATATTTATTAAATAATTTTTACTTTCTTCTATCTTTACAAGAAGAAAGTGTTGGATTCATGATTTTCTAACTCCAGTTTTCGACGGATTTACACGTTTTAGAGGTCAGAGAACCCGAAAAACATGTTTTTACAAAATGTGAGTCTGTGAGTCTGTCTGTGTGTGACATAAATTTTGTGGGCGCTCTATATCAAGAACTAATGAACGGAATTTAATAAAAATTTATATTCAGTTAGTCCCTGATATAAATGGATGCTGATTAGTTTTTGGTGTAAATCGCTCAACAGGTGGCGCTTCTATGCAGCATTTTTCACGATTTCCACAATAGCTCTATCTTCAGAACTAATGCATGGATTTTCATCAAACTTCAGATTCAGTTAGTCCTTGACATGAATTGACATTTTATATATTTTGGTGAAAATCGCTCAACAGGTGGCGCTGCTATGCTGCATTTTTTGCCAACCCGTAAAACCCGTGGCTGCCAACCCGTAAAACTTGGCAAAAAATGCTAACTTTGACAACATTTTCTGAATGAAACTTTGCCTTTATTTTTAAAATGGAAAACTATTTAATTTCTTGGTATCTGAACAAAATCGGTAAATTTTATACTTTTACGAATATTAATGCTTTTTTTTTTTTTTTTTTTTTTTTTTTGTATTTACGAATGGTTTTGCGAAAGTATAAGAAAAGTCGTTAGTAATTAGATTTGTAGTTAGTAATTAGAAAGTAGTGAGATTTGGAAATAGCTTTCAATATAAAAATTTCTCATAAAGAGACATCCCCTTCCATTCAAGAAAAGGAAATCCACGACCCCCCCCCTCTAAATGGTGAGCTGGATCCGCCCTTGGCTCAATCTCCAGAACTAATGCACGGACTTTCATTAAACTTCAGATTCAGTTAGTCCTTGACAGGAATTGACGCTTTATACATTATATTGTAAATCGCTCGAAAGGTGGCACTGCTATTCTGCATTTTTTGCGATTTCCGCAATAGCTCTATCTCAAGAACTAATGCTTGGAATTTCAACAAACTTCAGATTCAAATATACCTTGATATGAAGTACTGCTGTTTATGTTTTGGTGCAAATCGCTCAACAGGTGGCGCTGCTACGCTGCATTTTTCAGAATTTCCTCTATAGCCCTCAATAACTAATGAACGAATTTTCATCAAACTTCAGATTCAGGTATACCTTGATATCAATTAGTGCTGTTTATGTTTTGGTGCAAATAGCTCAATAGGTGGCGCTGTTATGCTACATTTTTCAGAATTTCAGCTATAACTCTATCTCAAGAACTAATACACGAATTTTCATCAAACTTCAAATTGAGATATACTTTGATATGAATGTGTGCTAAATTGATGTAATTTCTTGTATTATTTAAATGATTTAATTGACGTGATTTATATAGAAGAAAGTTTTGTGATGGCCGCAACATACTAGTTTTAAATGAAAATGAGCAAGAAGTTCTCTTTGAACTATAAATACTAATTATATATTTCTTATTAATACTTAGAGTTGTATAAAATTTGTGATTCTTTAGATTTTTTAGCGTTTTTATCATTTTGGTCAGAAGTGTATTACCTATCACTGTTCTGGTGTGCATGCTGTTTACCAAACTTCACCTTTTCCTTTGGGATAGAGACTGTAGAAAAGGCTCTATAATCCTTTCTTATTAGGTGCGACGCGAGAAAATTTGAAACTGTGGGTCGCGTAGCAATAAAGTTTTGGAACCACAGCTGACCTAGAACACGAAGGTGGACGCAGAATAAAAATAAAATCTATCAACCTGCATCATTTTCTAACAAATTGTTTTGCGTCTCGAGTGGGCTTGAACAAGATTGAATTGCTGGCTAGTTAAGTAAAAATCAACAAGGAAATGAACTACATCAACTTTTTGAAAAGAGCTTGACACACTAACTCTACTACGCTTATAATGCAGGTTCAAAGCAGCCACGGTAACTAATAGCTTTTTCTCTTTTTTATTCTCTGTCTGTTGTCATCCAGCCTGTATGTAAAGTATATCAAGTGTTATCGCTTTGTGTCAAAACTATCGAATTTCTTAAATGATTGTATTCATTTACTTCCGCACTAAAGGGTTAGAACACATATACAATTAGTTGTTGCAGTTCAGAAAATTCAACTTTATTAACACCCGGTATTCTATTTCTTTCCCCCAACTTATTTTATGTCGTCTCCAAAAAATAACGTTGCGTTGTATAAGCCAGCCGTAAAACAAAGCAGATGTATCATTGTACGATTAAATACTCTATAGCATTTTTTTAAATTTCTAAGCATCGCACATTTTCAATTTTTATACCGTCGTATCGGGAAGAAAAAGTACTTTTTAATGCAACTTATTTGAAACTGTATCTCCATTTATTTTGAGATATTAATTTTTTTTTGTATTTTTTCGAAATTTGTTTCATTTTGGCAACTCAAGTACTCCATTTCTGTAGAAAGTAAAGGAAAAAATGTTGAAAAAGAGCAATTATATCTTTTTGTTGCCATTTTCCTATAAAAACGGAAAAAAATGTACTTAAAATACGTGGTATTTTGAGAAAAATATAAATGAATGATTTCTGATAAAACATGAGCTATTATAAAATAAATTTAATTTTAAGTTTCTATATTAATATTGCAAACACATGAAGGCATATAAATCATTAGATAGCCGATTTTTTTTTTTTTTTTTTTTTTTTTTTTTTTTTTTTAAGAATTTCATGCTGATTTCTTTTTGCTGGATTTGTGTATTATTCTGAGATAGTGCCGTCCTACCCATACTTTATTGTAGATGTTGTTTATGACTGGATCGTAAATGAGGAATTCTTCAGCGGATTCGGATGACGTCGTTTTATATAAAATAAAATCGCGTGTTTTAAGTCTTAAAACTGAACTACAGTAGAGTCCCCCGATTATCCGAGCTTCCGCTTTAACCGAGTTATTTTCTTCTGATGGACTGATGTCTTCTATTATTATGAAACACCATATGAAACACCATAAATGAAGTGTTAGGTGAAGATGAAAGAACAGTCGTAAAAAGTTAGAACTCTGATTTTCTGGTCAGAATGGAAGGGGGGGGGGGATGCATTTTCAAAAAAAAAAAATTGCTATAATTAAAAAAAAAAAAAAAAAAAAAAAAAAAAAAAAAAAAAAAAAGAGGCCCATTTTTTTTTCTGGTGGTATATTTTGAAAAGGAGGAGCAAATTAGAGGTGCAAATATTTGAAAAGCCTCAATTTCAGGCAGAAAAATTAATTTAATTAATTAAATAATGCTTCTAATGTTTATTAAACAATGTATCTTCAAGAATAATAAAAGATATAAACATATATATAGTCCAGGGGAAATGTACCAAAAAAGGGGGGTTACCTTGCAAAAGGTCGGGTAGAAGATTATTTTTTCTGAATTGTTTATAATGATGCCAACATGGAAAAACCAAGTTTTCTAACAAAATTTCTTAAGGCTAAATTTTCTGTGGCCAAAAAACAACAAAACTTTGGGACTTTTTTTTATTTTTTTAAATATCTCGAGACTCGTTGCCGTAGCATATTATTTGTCAGTTAAATTATTAAAGAAGACCAAATTCTCTACAACTTTCATATTTACAACTTTTTTATACACCCAATAGCAACAGCAGTACGCAATTTCAAAAATAAGACAATTTTTTCAGTTTTCTTAAAAAACGTGAAAAACGTAGTTTTTCCCAGTTATTCAAATGTTCCCAGCGGATTTAATCGTGTACGTCGACTTCTAAAAATTGGTAGCAGTAAATTATCTATTATTTACACACTCACGTCTTTATTTTCATCTCAACAGACATTTATATTCAATAAATTTGTATAATTTTAAAAGTAGGGCAGAGTATAGATGAATGAGACAATTTTCATATTTAGACAGTAACTTTAAGTGTATACAATATTAATTTCAAAACATTGTTTTACAGAATACTTCAATATTTAATAACTTATTGGCACGGTAGTTACAATTAAGAAAGAATTCTTGTTTAATTTTAATAAATGTTATAATTTTATAATTTTAATAAATTTTGTAATGCATACATATTTTTCCAGGCATCAATAGGTTGGGTATGAAAATTTGCGAAAAACATATTTTGTTCCTCACTTCAATGATATATTTTATTTACCAATTATTGATAACATATGTTTTAATGTTTTACTGTTTTAAAGATAGCAAACATTGGATTGTAGTTCCATATAAAAGGGGGGGGGGGGACTCAAAAAATAAATATATTTTATGTAAGAAATACTTTTACCTTATAAAATAGCTACAATAAAAATGAGAACAGATTATTTCAGTAACTAATGTTATGCATTTATCTCTTGTAAAATTTAAAAATTCTGTCAATAAAATATTTGAGATCATTAGTTTCATAAAAATATTTAAAAGATTAGTTTTAAAAAATATTGTCATTCCCCCCCCCCCCCCACACACACACTTATATCAATAAATATGACAAGAGATTATATCATTTTAGCATGCAAAATATATAAAACTTTAAGATTATCTATTAATTGCTTTAAAGATCAAACAGGATACTCTAAATTTCAGAACGAATTCCAAACATTTTTCCAAAAATGAAAGTGTCCAAATATTAAAAAAAAAAAAAAAAAAAAAAAAAAAAATGAAACCAAACCATAAAAATTCCAAAAGCACAACATTAGATATTGATCTCGGGTATCCCATGAAAAAACTGGTATATTTATTTTTTTTAATTGTATGTAAGCATTTTTTCTGTTGTTTATGATTTTAATCAAAACATTTAATTACAGACATTCTGAATCAGTTAACAAACTTCCTTCTATTGTCTCATTTTCTACGTTTATGATACACGTAATTATTGGCACTAAAAAATAAAATATGATATTTAAGCATTTAAATAAAATGTTTTTTATGCCTGATAGGAAGGTTATAGATTAAACTGCTTTAGTATATTTTTTTAAAAGTTCATATTTACTTACATAATATAGGACTGAATATTTTTTAAAGAGATTAATAACTATTTTTGATATTACATTTTTTTTTCAAACAATAAGAACAGTTTATATGCAGTCATTTATTTTATTTTTCTATTTCCTTCTTTTTTTCTATTTCCTAGGTCAATCTTTTCCTATAAAACATGTACAATCAGTTTTGCTCATATTCACAAAATACAATATCTACGGGAATAAAAAATTTAAATTAAATATGGCTTATCGTGTAGTTTCATAAATAAATATTATATTAATTCCATTTTTCAGCAATAGCGGACGAAAATTAGAAATCATGATTAAGTTCAGGGATATGTTTAAAAGGAAAATATACAGGGTGATTAAAAAAAGATGGGGAAAATTTTAAGAGGTGATAGTACACACCCAAACAAACATTTTGTATCAAAGAATGCATGGTCGAAAACTAAACGTAAAAAAGTTAGAGGGCGCCAAAAGTTATGTTCTTATACGAGGCAAAAACACACAATGAACGATTAAGTTAAGTTACGAAAACAAATTTAATGGCATTTGATTACAATAAGTGCTCAAAACATTGACCGACAGCTGTTATGCACGCAGTACAACGGCGAAGAACAGATTGGCGAATTTTCTGAAACACACCAGGCACCACCGCGCTAGCCAGATCTTTCATGTCTCGATTTTTTTTTTTTTTTGTGGGGACAGCTAAAGGCTCTTGTGTATGAGACTCCCATTGAATCCGCAGAAGAACTTGTCGCCAAGCTTTCGGCTGCTGTAGGGGAAGTTCGCGATATGCCTGGTGTGTTTCAGAAAATTCGCCAATCTGTTCTTCGCCGTTGTACTGCGTGCATAACAGCTGCCGGTCAATGTTTTGAGCACTTATTGTAATCAAATGCCATTAAATTTGTTTTCGTAACTTAACTTAATCGTTCATTGTGTGTTTTTGCCTCGTATAAAAACATAACTTTTGGCGCCCTCTAACTTTTTTACGTTTAGTTTTCGACCATGCATTCTTTGATACAAATGTTTGTTTGGGTGTGTACTATCACCTCTTAAAATTTTTCACATCTTTTTTGAATCACCCTGTATACATATTCCGGACAACTTAAAATTTAGACTCCAGGTTCATATTAAATAAAACAAAAGCAAATCACAACGGATAAAAAAAATACGCATTCTTAATATTCTTATCATACTTAGAGCTTATTTAAAAAAGATGTGAGTTTATAAACATTGTTTTTGAAGTGGAAAAATTAAAAATATTTTAGAACAATAGGACTTTGCAAGAATAGCAATAATTTACGGGAAAGTACGGTAAAAAGATAGGAATTTATATTTAAAACAAAAATTTAAATGCAACCAAACATTGTTAAACATATAACATCCACTTATTAAAAAGTTATTAATAAAACTTCAAAAGAAACTAAAAGACACTAAACAATTACGTTTAATTAGTTTTAAATTCATTAGCAATAAATACTGAGATCTAAAGATCTAAAATTTGAATTACACATTGAAAAAAAAGAACATAATTAACGTACATCACAGGAATTATTAAAACACTTAATAAAACTTTATGGGAACCTGAAAAGAAAGCAATAATATTAATTGATTAATATTTTGTTTAATTACTTGCCCTTATGGGAATTTTAAAACTATCAGATCTTTATAGAGCATGCAATCAAAGCAAACATAAAGGATGAGATTGGAATAAAATATTTTAGTTTATTTCTGTCAGTAATCTAATTTAATTCATATGTAACTTTAACTGAATATTTCCTTAAAAGTTCATATAGTGTTACAAACGATGAATTAAATAATTATTGCTAATAAAGTATTTTATTCCAGTCTTTACCACGCTTGTATCTATTTTCATTGCATGGTATAAAAGATGCGATTCTTTTAAAATGCCCATAAAATCAAAATATAAAAATAATTGACTCCATAAAAAATGAACATTCACTTCCATGAAAGTGTGACTATTCACTCCTACCAGGGGCGAAAAAACGCACTCCTTTAGCCAGAGTGAATAGTCACACCTCCGAAAGAGTGATTATCCACTCCTATTTAGAATGACTATTCACTTTCCAAGAGTGACTATTCACTCTTTCAGAGAGTCAAAAATTTCACTTTCGCTCAGAGTGAATAGTCAATCTAAAGAGGCAGGCATATTTTGACTCTGCGATAGAGTGACTATTCACTTCTTTTTATTAAGAGTGTTCCTAGTTAGACATCATTCACGTTATTAAATGGTGAGGTTTTGTTAAACTATTCTGAAAGTATTGTGAAGTGTTACATAATCTATGCTTGACGCAGGATTTTTTTTCCTTGTTTCAATATCACGGCGTAATGACATTCGTTTCTGTGATGGATTTATTAAAATAAAGTTTCTAATAAATGCATGTGCCATTGCATGTCTGGATATGATAATTTCATCCTACGTTGCTTTACTGGCCACCAGCAGGGAAAGCATGATTTCTCATGACTTGCAATAATAGCATCCTGGATTTTGTATAATCTTTGCATAAACATAATTGCACTTGATTGCATGATTTCATTTCCATTGTCGGAGAATTTCTGAAGCAGGAATTTACGGAGGATTAAATCATCTATGTAATTGCAATCATAATATCATTAACTGAATTAACCATTAGAAGCAAATACAACTGATAAAAAGAACACGTTACGGAAGTAGATTAATGCATATAAGAGCAAATAACTTCCATTTGATGATAGTATTTATTTATTTTTATATACGATTTCGAACGACATCAAAGTTTTGTACTACATTTCAAATAAGGTTGCTATACTGCGGGTAACGATTATGTTTGATCCTACAATCGATTACATCAATTTATTAAAATAAAAATATTTAATGACTTACTCATAGAGTTAATTTTAGTATGAGTAGACCATTATTTTACAGCAAAGTATCAATTAATGTAAGTATAAATAAATGCAATATATCAATAGTTTTGCTTCTGCACGATTACTTCATTTTTAGGGTTACGAACTTAAAAAGTAAAAACGGAACCAAAATAAGATCACGGATCACTCTTGTATCTGTCTGCTTATCTGTCACAGTCATGTTACTCGTAAAGTATGGAACACGGAAAGTTCAAATTGGCTGAAGTGAAAAAAATCTATTGACCCACATATTTATAGATTATTAACCATTCATAAATATATTTAGGGAAAATGTAGAGGGGCTAATTAAGTTACTTGAGAAAATAAATCTTTTCTTTGTATATCATGTGGGCTATCGTGTGAAAGCTTCCGTAACGCCGAACTCAAAAATACATTTCTTTTAATTTTAGGTATTAAATTTTCAGGGATAAATGTAAAGCAAAACTATGCCCCCCCCCCCCCTCTATTTCCGTATGTACTGAAACTAAAATTATGAAAAAATTAGAGGTAGTAGACGTTAATTTAAACCTTGCAGAAAAACTATAGCGATTACCCTAGGTCACATAGTTTTTGAGAAAGTCGCATTTCCCGTTACACACAAATTTTCGGGCATTCAGCAAAAGAGTTGAGGAGCACTGGAGGTACCTATCGTCGCAGAAGTATTAAAGAATTGTTGATAATGATTTTCGAAAAAAATAGTCGGTAATTAACCGAGATATTAACCCTTAAAGGCACGGACGGTTTGGACATAAAATAAAGATACGAGAGGCGTGCTCTATGCGCCATCGGCTTTTAAAGCCTAGATAACAACTTTTAATGACATAATTGTGTAATGCAATGCGCAGTTGCTAATTCATATATTTATTGTACGGAACCCTCTGTACGCGAGTAATACTTGCACATGACCGGTTATTATTAATTGCACAACACATGTCTACCGCTAGTTGGCGACCCACAGTCATCTCTTTTCAGTTAATTATCACTAATTATATATCATTAGATTTCAAATCATGAGTACGGATCATAAATTTAGTCTTCAAGATATTTTTAGATTCTATACCTTTATTTATATTTTAAAATACATCATTATTGCGAGTATAGTTCATAAATTAAATTTCAAATGTCTCTTCCTTTTTTATAACAGTTTTATTCAGAATCCTTAAGATGCTAATTAGGAGAAATAAAGAATGTGGCTTCATATGTTGTGCATAATTTTACAAAACAACTCATAAGTGGAAAAAAAACAAAAAGGCCAAATCCAAGTTGTTTTGTTCACTACCTATAATGAAGAGTGTGACGATATTTTCCTGAGATTTTCCTTGCTTTGAATAATATGCCATGACATCACAGAAAGTTCAGTAAATGACTACTATTCGCACCCAAATAACATGGACTAGAAGTTCCACCATCATTTAGAATGCAACTGGTAGTAATACGGACTGAACCCAACTCAACTTTGACTGACTCAATTACCACTTCTAGCATCCCCCATGACTGTATTGCATTTCACATTGTTTATAACTACTTTGCTTTTCATGGATTTTTTTTTCTAATTTTATTTACATTCTTTTACACCTAAAAGAAATATTTTAAATGTATGTTTATTCGTAATGAAAACAACGTACAAGTTTTCTATTCCTTTTTTTTCTTTTACTTTGTATCCTTTACTGTAAAAAAAAAAAAAATCATCTGATAACCAGTACAAATTTCGATATTTTTAAAGATTTTTTTTTCTTCCGAATTAAGAGATTTTGTAAAGGAGTGAAGTATTGAGAACATGGATTTGACAATATTCTTGACTGATAATATTAAATTTTTATTTTCTTTAAAGCTGTGGTATTTATTTTTTATTATTACACTCCCCCACCCCAAAAAAATATAAATAAATAAAAACTTAAAATACGGAAATTGTACTGGAAAAAAGCGGAAAATCTTTTTAGAAAGTAAAATTATAAAACATCCTAAATCTTTAGTGAAAGTGACAAACTAACAAGATTTTTAGCAATATTACTTCTTGGGGATATTGTTAAAACCACTTTCGCTACTTTCTGACTCATTCACAAAATCATTTCACCGAAGAAAAAAAAATGCCGTAAAAATACGGAACTTGTACTGGAAATCGTTGGACTTTTTTTTCTTACAATATTTGTGCTATGCAGTGTAATGCCTTTACTTTGTTTTGTCCTCATTTTTTTACACCCTGTGGTACATCCACGAGTATTTACATTAACAAACATATTTTTCTTTACAAAATTAATCTAAGAGAATGCGATTTATCAAAAAGGTCATACATGAGACTGAATTCACAATTTATATTTCTATTTAATCACAAAAAAGCGGAAGCGCAGCACCAAAAAACAATATAAAACATTTACGTCAGAGAACCAAAAACACAGGTTTACATTTGGTTCACGTCTTGAATGAAACACTCCCACTTTTAAGTCTTCGAGACATCCTAATGATTAACGGCAGAAATACGCAAAAATAAAGTCAAATAGATTCCCACCTATTTACCTTTGTCTCACCTTTTTAATGTAGCATAAATACAATTGTCACACGTAGAAAAACAGGTTTATTTCCCTTCGTTATATTATAGATTCGAAGTAGATATCTGTTGCAAAAATACATCTATCTGGAGGCAGAAAAATATATTTTTTTTTAAATATTTTTAATGGCATTAAGAAAATAACATTTCGAAATCAATTTAATGACATCAAAGTCCCATTTACGTTAAGGACGAAAAACATAGCAACACTTTCTTCAATTTTTAGCAAATTATTTTAAACATTTTCCAACAAAGCTGAAAAGTGTTTATGAATTTGGTTTATCTGTCTGCCTATCGCGTCGTACTCTAACTCTCGTATATATACTCGGATTGCCTCGTAATTTTTATGTGTCATTGAAGTTCAGATCAAAACATTCGGTATTGAAAATGAATAACAGTGCAGCATTTATAGTTAAATTTATAGCAACACATAATACAATTCCACTATACTATATGGTCTTTTGGAGAAAATCATTTACAATGCATTTTATTCATTTTATGATGCTTGAAACATGGGATTGATATGCATCACTGAGGTGGACTACAACATGCTTTCTCATTAGTTTAGAATAAGTAACACTTACAGTTCGTTTACAGGGAAGCACAAAAAAATTCCACTACATTATTATCTATGGGAGAAAATCATTCACGGGACATTTTATTCATTTTACGATGTTTGAAACATATGGGATTGATATGCATCACTGAGGTGGACAACAACATGCTTTCTCAGGAATATAGAATAAGTATCCTTTACAGTTCGTTTACAGCCTCTCACAAAAGAATTCCACTACATTATGAAAGAAAATCATTTATGGGACATTTTATTCATTTTACGATGTTTGAAACATATGGGATTGATATGCATCACTGAGGTGGACTACAACATGCTTTCTCATTAGTATAGAATAAGTAGCACTTACAGTTTGTTTACACGGAAGCACAAAGAATCCCACTAGATTATTATCTATAGAAGAAACCATTTACAGGGCATTTTATTCATTTTACGATGTTTGAAACATATGGGATTGATATGCATCACTGAGATGCACTACAAGATGCTTCTCAGGAGCATAGAATGAGTATCACTTAACGTTCGTTTACAGCTACGCACAAAAGAATTCCGCTACATTATTATCTATAGCAGAAACCATTTACGAGGCATTTTATTCATTTTAAGATGTTTGAAACATATGGAATTGATATGCATCACTAAGGTGGACTACAATATGCTTTCTCAAGAGTATTGAATAAATATCACTTACAGTTCGTTTACAGCTTCGCACAAATGAATTCCACTACATTAATATCTATGAGAGAAAATACTTTATGGGACATTTAATTCATTTTACGATGTTTGAAACACATGGGATTGATATGCATCACTGAGGTGAACTACAACATGCTTTCTCAGGAATATATAATAAGTATCACTTACAGGTCGTTTACAGCCTCTCACAAAAGAATTCCACTACATTATGAGAGAATGTCATTTACGGGACATTTTATTCATTTTACGATGTTTAAAACATAAGGGATTGATATGCATCACTGAGGTGGACTACAACATGCTTTCTCATTAGTATAAAATACGTAGCAGTTACAGTTTGTTTACAGGGAAGCACAAAGAATCCCACTAGAGTATTATCTATAGAAGAAACCATTTACGGGCCTTTTATTCATTTTACGATGTTTGAAACATATGGGATTGATATGCATCACTGAGGTGGACTACAATATGCTTTCTCATCAGTATACAATAAGTAGCACTTACAGTTTGTTTACAGGGAAGCACAAAGAATCCCACTACATTATTATCTATAGAAGAAACCATTTACGGGCATTTTATTCATTTTACAATGTTTGAAACATATGGGATTGATATGCATCACTGAGGTGGACTATAACATGCTTTCTCAAGAGTATGGAATAAATATCACTTACAGTTCGTTTACAGCTTCGCACAAATGAATTCCACTACATTAATATCTATGAGAGAAAATACTTTATAGGACATTTTATTCATTTTACGATGTTTGAAACACATGGGATTGATATGCATCACTGAGGTGAACTACAACATGCTTTCTCAGGAATATATAATAAGTATCACTTACAGGTCGTTTACAGCCTCTCACAAAAGAATTCCACTACATTATGAGAGAATGTCATTTATGGGACATTTTATTCATTTTACGATGTTTAAAACATATGGGATTGATATGCATCACTGAGGTGCACTACAACATGCTTTCTCATTAGTATAAAATAAGTAGCAGTTACAGTTTGTTTACAGGGAAGCACAAAGAATCCCACTAGAGTATTATCTATAGAAGAAACCATTTACGGGCATTTTGTTCATTTTACGATGTTTGAAACATATGGGATTGATATGCATCACTGAGGTGGACTACAATATGCTTTCTCATTAGTATACAATAAGTAGCACTTACAGTTTGTTTACAGGGAAGCACAAAGAATCCCACTACATTATTATCTATAGAAGAAACCATTTACGGGCATTTTATTCATTTTACTATGTTTGAAACATATGGGATTGATATGCATCACTGAGGTGGACTACAATATGCTTTCTCAAGAGTATGGAATAAATATCACTTACAGTTCGTTTACAGCTTCGCACAAATGAATTCCACTACATTAATATCTATGAGAGAAAATACTTTATGGGACATTTAATTCATTTTACGATGTTTGAAACACATGGGATTGATATGCATCACTGAGGTGAACTACAACATGCTTTCTCAGGAATATATAATAAGTATCACTTACAGGTCGTTTACAGCCTCTCACAAAAGAATTCCACTACATTATGAGAGAATGTCATTTATGGGACATTTTATTCATTTTACGATGTTTAAAATATATGGGATTGATATGCATCACTGAGGTGGACTACAACATGCTTTCTCATTAGTATAAAATAAGTAGCAGTTACAGTTTGTTTACAGGGAAGCACAAAGAATCCCACTAGAGTATTATCTATAGAAGAAACCATTTACGGGGTATTTTATTCATTTTACGATGTTTGAAACATATGGGATTGATATGCATCACTGAGGTGGACTATAACATGCTTTCTCATTAGTATAGAATAAGTAGCACTTACAGTTTGTTTACAGGGAAGCATAAAGAATCCCACTACATTATTATCTATAGAAGAAACCATTTACGGGGCATTTTATTCATTTTACGATGTTTGAAACATGTGGGATTGATATGCATCCCTGAGGTGGACTACAGCATGTTTTCTCATTAGTATAGAATAAGTAGCACTTACAGTTTGTTTACAAGGAAGCAGCAAAAATCCCACTACATTATTATCTATAGAAAAACCATTTACGGGACACATTTTATTCATTTTACGATGTTTGAAACATATGGGATTGATATGCATCACTGAGGTGGACTACAATATGCTTTCTCAGGAATATATAATAAGTATCACTTAAGGTCGTTTACAGCCTCTCACAAAAGAATTCCACTACATTATGAGAGAATGTCATTTATGGGACATTTTATTCATTTTACGATGTTTGAAACACATGGGATTGATATGCATCACTGAGGTGAACTACAACATGCTTTCTCAGGAATATATAATAAGTATCACTTACAGGTCGTTTACAGCCTCTCACAAAAGAATTCCACTACATTATGAGAGAATGTCATTTATGGGACATTTTATTCATTTTACGATGTTTGAAACACATGGGATTGATATGCATCACTGAGGTGGACTACAATATGCTTTCTCAGGAATATATAATAAGTATCACTTAAGGTCGTTTACAGCCTCTCACAAAAGAATTCCACTACATTATGAGAGAATGTCATTTATGGGACATTTTATTCATTTTACGATGTTTGAAACACATGGGATTGATATGCATCACTGAGGTGAACTAAAACATGCTTTCTCAGGAATATATAATAAGTATCACTTACAGGTCGTTTACAGCCTCTCACAAAAGAATTCCACTACATTATGAGAGAATGTCATTTATGGGACATTTTATTCATTTTACGATGTTTGAAACACATGGGATTGATATGCATCACTGAGGTGGACTACAATATGCTTTCTCAGGAATATATAATAAGTATCACTTAAGGTCGTTTACAGCCTCTCACAAAAGAATTCCACTACATTATGAGAGAATGTCATTTATGGGACATTTTATTCATTTTACGATGTTTCAAACATATGGGATTGATATGCATCACTGAGGTGGACTACAATATGCTTTCTCAGGAATATATAATAAGTATCACTTAAGGTCGTTTACAGCCTCTCACAAAAGAATTCCACTACATTATGAGAGAATGTCATTTATGGGACATATTATTCATTTTACGATGTTTGAAACACATGGGATTGATATGCATCACTGAGGTGAACTACAACATGCTTTCTCAGGAATATATAATAAGTATCACTTACAGGTCGTTTACAGCCTCTCACAAAAGAATTCCACTACATTATGAGAGAATGTCATTTATGGCACATTTTATTCATTTTACGATGTTTAAAACATATGGGATTGATATGCATCACTGAGGTGGACTACATCATGCTTTCTCATTAGTATAAAATAAGTAGCAATTACAGTTTGTTTACAGGGAAGCACAAAGAATCCCACTAGAGTATTATCTATAGAAGAAACCATTTACGGGGTATTTTATTCATTTTACGATGTTTGAAACATATGGGATTGATATGCATCACTGAGGTGGACTATAACATGCTTTCTCATTAGTATAGAATAAGTAGCACTTACAGTTTGTTTACAGGGAAGCATAAAGAATCCCACTACATTATTATCTATAGAAGAAACCATTTACGGGGCATTTTATTCATTTTACGATGTTTGAAACATATGGGATTGATATGCATCACTGAGGTGGACTATAACATGCTTTCTCATTAGTATAGAATAAGTAGCACTTACAGTTTGTTTACGAGGAAGCAGCAAAAATCCCACTACATTATTATCTATAGAAAAACCATTTACGGGACACATTTTATTCATTTTACGATGTTTGAATCATATGGGATTGATATGCATCAGTGAGGTGGACTACAACATGCTTTCTCAAGAGTATGGAATAAATATCAATTACAGTTCGTTTACAGCTTCGCACAAATGAATTCCACTACATTAATACTATGAGAGAAAATAATTTATGGGACATTTAATTCATTTTGCGATGTTTGAAACATATGGGATTGATATGCATCACTGAGGGGAACTACAACATGCTTTCTCATTAGAATAGAATAAGTAGCAGTTACAGTTCGTTTACAGGGAAGCACAAAAGAATTCCACTACATTGTTTTCTATAGAAGAAACCATTTACGGGGCATTTTATTCATTTTACGATGTTTGAAACATATGGGATTGATATGCATCACTGAGGTGGACTACAACATGTTGTCTCAGGAATATAGAATAAGTATCCTTTACAGTTCGTTTACAGCCTCTCACAAAAGAATTCCACTACATTATGAGAGAAAATCATTTATGGGACATTTTATTCATTTTACGATGTTTGAAACATATTTGATATATATGCATCACTGAGGTGGACTACAACATGCTTTCTCATTAGTATAGAATAAGTAGCACTTACAGTTTGTTTACACGGAAGCACAAAGAATCCCACTAGATTATTATCTATAGAAGAAACCATTTACAGGGCATTTTATTCATTTTACGATGTTTGAAACATATGGGATTGATATGCATCACTGAGATGCACTACAAGATGCTTCTCAGGAGCATAGAATGAGAATCACTTACAGTTCGTTTACAGCTACGCACAAAAGAATTCCGCTACATTATTATCTATAGCAGAAACCATTTACGAGGCATTTTATTCATTTTAAGATGTTTGAAACATATGGAATTGATATGCATCACTAAGGTGGACTACAATATGCTTTCTCATTAGTATACAATAAGTAGCACTTACAGTTTGTTTACAGGGAAGCACAAAGAATTCCACTACATTATTATCTATAGAAGAAACCATTTACGGGCATTTTATTCATTTTACGATGTTTGAAACATATGGGATCGATATGCATCACTGAGGTGGACTACAATATGCTTTCTCAAGAGTATAGAATAAATATCACTTACAGTTCGTTTACAGCTTCGCACAAATGAATTCCACTACATTAATATCTATGAGAGAAAATACTTTATGGGACATTTAATTCATTTTACGATGTTTGAAACACATGGGATTGATATGCATCACTGAGGTGAACTACAACATGCTTTCTCAGGAATATATAATAAGTATCACTTACAGGTCTTTTACAGCCTCTCACAAAAGAATTCCACTACATTATGAGAGAATGTCATTTATGGGACATTTTATTCATTTTACGATGTTTAAAACATATGGGATTGATATGCATCACTGAGGTGGACTATAACATGCTTTCTCATTAGTATAGAATAAGTAGCACTTACAGTTTGTTTACAGGGAAGCATAAAGAATCCCACTACGTTATTATCTATAGAAGAAACCATTTACGGGGCATTTTATTCATTTTACGATGTTTGAAACATGTGGGATTGATATGCATCACTGAGGTGGACTACACCATGTTTTCTCATTAGTATAGAATAAGTAGCACTTACAGTTTGTTTACAAGGAAGCACAAAGAGTCCCACTACATTGTTATCTATAAAAGAATCCATTTACGGGGCATTTTATTCATTTTACGATGTTTGAAACATATGGGATTGATATGCATCACTGAGGTGGACTACAACATGTTTTCTCATTAGTATAGAATAAGTAGCACTTACAGTTTGTTTACAAAGAAGCACAAAGAATCCCACTACATTATTATCTATAGAAGAAACCATTTACGGGACACATTTTATTCATTTTACGATGTTTGAAACATATGGGATTGATATGCATCAGTGAGGTGGACTACAATATGCTTTCTCAAGAGTATGGAATATATATCACTTACAGTTCGTTTACAGCTTCGCACAAATGAATTCCACTACATTAATATCTATGAGAGAAAATACTTTATGGGACATTTAATTCATTTTACGATGTTTGAAACATATGGGATTGATATGCTTCACTGAGGTGAACTACAACATGCTTTCTCAAGAATATATAATAAGTATCACTTAAGGTCGTTTACAGCCTCTCACAAAAGAATTCCACTACATTATGAAAGACAGTCATTTATGGGACATTTTATTCATTTTACGATGTTTGAAACATATGGGATTGATATGCATCTCTGAGGTGGACTACAACATGCTTTCTCATTAGTATAAAATAAGTAGCAGTTACAGTTTGTTTACAGGGAAGCACAAAGAATCCCACTAGATTATTATCTATAGAAGAAACCCTTTACGAGGTATTTTATTCATTTTACGATGTTTGAAACATATGGGGTTGATATGCATCACTGAGGTTGACTACAACATGCTTTCTCATTAGTATAGAATAACTAGCACTTATAGTTTGTTTACAGGGAAGCACAAAGAATCCCACTACATTATTATCTATAGAAGAAACCATTTACGGGGCATTTTATTCATTTTACGATGTTTGAAAGATATGGGATTGATATTCATCACTGAGGTGGACTACAACATGTTTTCTCATTAGTATAGAATAAGTAGCACGTACAGTTTGTTTACAAGGAAGCACAAAGAATCCCACTACATTATTATCTATAGAAGAAACCATTTACGGGACACATTTTATTGATTTTACGATGTTTGAATCATATGGGATTGATATGCATCAGTGAGGTGGACTACAACATGCTTTCTCAAGAGTATGGAATAAATATCAATTACAGTTCGTTTACAGCTTCGCACAAATGAATTCCACTACATTAATACTATGAGAGAAAATAATTTATGGGACATTTAATTCATTTTGCGATGTTTGAAACATATGGGATTGATATGCATCACTGAGGGGAACTACAACATGCTTTCTCATTAGTATAGAATAAGTAGCACTTACAGTTCGTTTACAGGGAAGCACAAAAGAATTCCACTACATTGTTATCTATAGAAGAAACCATTTACGGGGCATTTTATTCATTTTACGATATTTGAAACATATGGGATTAATATGCATCACTGAGGGGGACTACAACATGCTTTCTCATTAGTATAGAATAAGTAGCACTTACAGTTGGTTTACAGAGAAGCACAAAAGAATTCCACTACATTATTTTCTACGGGAGAAAATCATTCACGGGACATTTTATTCATTTTACGAGGCTTGAAGCATACGGGATTGATATGCATACAAAAAGATTGATCGTGGAGTGTTCAAAAGTGATTGTCTATTATATTTCTTCATGTAGCAGTTTGAAATGTAATTGTTTTAACAATTGAACAACACACAATGTTTAGCAAAAAAATAATCAAAACTTCATTAGTTCGGGCAATGTCAATTTAAAAAAAAGTGCAAGTATTATATTTTTCCCATTCAATACTCTGATGCAAAATGCTTTTGCCAACGAAAGAAAAAAGTTATATCTCTTTCGTTTGAAAGGCTGACAGACTCAGAAGATATCTGGATTTTTTTAATTCATAGCAGAAACGATGTAAACATTAATTTGCCGTTATAGGAGTTTTTTTGTTTATTATTGATTTCTGATTAGTATTTATCATCACTTATAGTATTTATCATCATTATTATTGTTTCGGAGTTAAATATGATATTTGATGTTTGTGATATTACGAAGAGGTTGGTATATTAATTTTTTTTAATTGCATGTAAGCATTTTTCTGCGGTTTATGATTTTAAAATTTCGAGACTGAGAAGTATAAAAAAAATTAAGTATAGACATTCTGCATCAGTTATTAAATTTCCTTTTATTGTTTTCTACGTTTATTTTATTTATTTCTACTTTTATTACATTTTCTACGTTTTTTATACACGTAAGTTTTGGCACTAATTAATAAAACATGATATTTAAGCATTGAAATAAAGTGTTTTTTATGCCTGTTTTGAAATTTACGGATAAGACTGCTTTAGTATATTTTTTTAAGTTAATATTTACTTACATAATACAGGACTGAATAATTTTTAAAGAGATTGATAACTACTTTTTTACATTAAAATGTTTTTCAAACAATAAGAATATTTCATATGTAGTCATTTATTTTTAAATTTCCCTTTTTTCTATTTCCGAGGTCAACCTTTTCCTATAAAACATATAAAATCTATTTTGCTCATTTTCACAAAATACAATATCTACGCGAATAAAAAAGTTAAATTAAATATCACTTATGGTGTCGTTTCATTAATAAGTATTGTATTAATTCCATTTTTCAGCAATAACGGAAGAAAATTAGAAATCATGATTAAGTTAAGGAATATGTTTAAAAGAAAAATATATACTTATTCCAGAGAACTTAAAATTTAGACTCCATGTTCATATTTTAAAAAAAAGCAAATCACAGCGGATAAAAGAAAAAGTACACATTCTTAATATTTAAATCATGCTTAGAACTTATTTAAAACAGATGTGAGTTTATAAACGTTGTTTTTTAAGTGGAAAAATTAAAAATATTTTAGAACAATAGGGCTTTGCAAAAATAGCAATAATTTATAGAAAAAGTACGGTTTTATATTTAAAACAAAAATTGAAATTAAATCAAACATTGTTAAGGGGGCTCAAGGCTTTTAAACTTTTAAAAAAAAATCGATTTTTTTAGTATCTATTTCGATTTTTCAATTAATTCTGAACACAGTGCAAAAAGCCACATAAAAACATTTGCATTTTTAACGGAGTTATAAGCATTAATGTAACAATCACTTCCAAAGCCGCACCCATTTAATTGCAACTTTAAGTCGCGTTTTTTCAAAACTTGATTTTTGACGACTATCCATAAGATTAAAAAAAACTATTTGATGGAATGGCTTATTTTTTGTTGTTGTTGTTTGCATGCATATAACATCATTATCTATAGAATGAATTAATGTGGGGAATTTCGTAAGTAACACTTGCATCAGAATGTCCCCGACTCTGTATTCCGCTTCGAAATTAAAAAGGTAACGAAGCTGCGTGAAGTGGAAATGCAGAAAAAAATAAATAGAACGAGAAAGAATCGGACGACGGCGGTTTTGTTAAAAGGAACAGAATATTCTCGACGATATAAAATAGAAGATTTAAATAATGTTATGAAAATCTGAGAAATATTCGACGGTGCTAAGTAAATGAAGCCAAAGTTGTTGCTTTTAAGCTAAATATAGATTGAGAAGAGTGCTTTTAACTGTATTTTTGTTTTGTCTTCATCTTAATAAATGTCAGTGTTCTTCTTAGAAGTGAGTTATGATTTATAAATAGAGTCTCATACCACATTAATATATTATAGATAGTTTAATATTTTGAGTATTTTTAAAGAAAAAAATTGTATTTTTTAGGGGTGTTTAAATTTTCAAATTTGGGAGTTTTTTTAATAAGTTTTCCTTTGATTAACAGTTATATCCTTAATTAATTCTATAGAGTAAAGTTTTCTTGTGATTTTAAAGCAAAAATTAGGTTCTTATGTCAATTCAACGTTAAGAAATCTTGCGGATGGTGATATGAAACCTAAATTTTTTTTTCGAAAATTATGTTATATAAATTTTGCTATATTTTTTATTTTATTACATTGAAGTACTTCATTTTATAATTTTATAAGACTACAAACATATCTTAAAAGTATCAAAAAGTTTAAATTAGTTACATTGAATATTTCTGTTTTTATATGGGCTCGAAGCGAGAGCTCTGTTTACATGTTTTTCGGTATCGATCAAGACCTGAGCCCCCTTAAACATATAACATCCACCTATTAAAAAGTTATTAATAAAACTTTAAAATTAATATTTTTATAGGGCATGCAATAAAGGCAAACACAAAGGATAAGATTGGAATAAAATATTTTAGTTTATTTCTGTCAGTAATCTAATTTAAATTCGTATGTATCGTTAACTGATTTTTTCCTTAAAAGTTCAATTAGTGTTACAAACTATGAATTAAATAAACATTGCTAATAAAGAATTTTATTCCAATCTTTACCACGCTTGTATCTATTTTCATTGCATGCTGTAAAAGATGTGATTCTTTTAAAATGGCCATAAAAGCAAAATAAAAAAAGAATAGACTACATAAAAAATGAACATTCACTCCTATGAAAGAGTGACTATTCACTCCCACCAGGGTGAAAACCCGCACTCCTTTAGCAAGAGTGAATAGTCACCGAAAGAGTGATTATACACCCCTGTTTAGAGTAAATATTCACTTCCCAGGAGTGACTATTCACTCTTTCAGAGAGTCAACATTTTCACTTTTGCTCTGAGTGAATAGTCACTCTAAAGAGGTTGGGCATACATTGACTCTGCAATGGAAGTCCTTTTTATTTAGAGTGTACACTTCATTTATAGTGTAAATGAACTGCAAGTACTATTTATACCACAGGGACGCGTAAAATTCCATTGCACTTTGATCTATAGAGAAAATTTCGATTGCGCTGCATTTTAATGATGTTATGATACTTCATCAAACATAATGAAATTTAAAAGAAGCACTGAGATTCACTACAACATGTTTTCTATAGATTATAGATTGCGTATCCTGTATCGTTCATTTACAGAGATGGACAAAAGAATTCGATTACAAGGCTGACTGTAATCGATAATTGCTTGAAGTGCGATTTACTCTGTTGTATGTATTTTTAAATTTATCTACTTTTAGTGTATTACATGGGGTGTGTAAATTCTATAGATCATAGACCGGGCTTCATGAAAGAACGTATACACATTACCTTATATGGATTCTTAAGAAGGGTTTTTTTTTTTTTTTTTTACATTTTTTTATTTCCTATAGTCTGTAGATAAGTGGTTCCCAACGTGGGGCGCACGCCCTACTGGGGGGCAATGTGACTTTTTAGGGAGGCAATTCCAAATTTGTTACTCACTGTTAGATTTTTTTAAGACAATTTTAGAGACTAAAAGTAATATATACGCAAAATTTTAAAAAATGTATTTTTCTTAAATGTTAAAAACGTTCCCTATCAAATTTACAGAATATGCTAAAACCAGTATAATTATATGAATGAACTTTAAAAAAATAAATTACACCTTCTTTTTTTTATAAATATACTTAAAAATTTCTATAATTTTTTTTCTGGTTATTTATATTTTTTAAAATAATTGTTCTCAGCTCATTTCATTTTTTATGGAATGATCCGTGTATTTCTGTTCGCTTTCCTGTATGTCATATGAAGAGAATTTTACACGTGAAACTGTTTAAGGGTGTATCTAAGTCTGACTGTATTGAATATATTCAATTTGAAATACCTAAATCAGGTACTTAACTTTATAAAATGTATAAATTTTAAATAGCATTTCAAAAAGAAATGGAATATCGATGGCTCTGATGCAGGTTTCTTGCACAGTATATAAATGATTGAAAATTTCGCTCACAAAGCTTTTCCCACAACTATTAATAAGTTAATTATAAATATTAATTATAAAATGTATTAACGTTAACAATTTTTATGTTAAATGTGAGAGTCTCCAGGAAAATTCTGCAGATAAAAAGACAGACCCTATAACACTTTCGTTTAACATTGAGGTAAGTTGGAAAGGAACACCAAAACACTTTTTTGAGATAAAGATGAAGATGCATAGCATCATTGCATTTACAGGGTTATATTAAAAACACTTTTTGCCTGAAAAATTCGCCTGATAAGTTTTAAAATTTTGAAATGATTAGTAATTGTTCAGGCTGTGTTAGACTTTCTCCTTTTGAAAAGGTGGCTGAGAGGTTGTGCTCTCGAAGGTGGTAGACGGGAGGTGCTGGGTTCGATCCCAATCGCGCCCGTCGGCCTAATCGTTCGGAGTTTTCGTGGTTTTCTTCGAACCTTGGATTTCCAAGCGTTAATACGGGTTAGGTTCCCTTAGAAAGACCCCCCACGAAGGGCACCCCCCCCCCCCTGGGCCCATATCCCTCGTGCAGATAATTGGCCTTCATAAATACAACCAACCTTTTGAAAGGGGTTCACTTTTTAAATAACAAAAGATACGTGTTACAGAGTGTGGGAAGGAAGGGGGTAATCATGATTTTACAGATGTTTCGGTGGGTCGAGGCCAAAAAAAGGATGGGAAACACTGCTGTAGATTATCCCTGTAAAACGATTCGAGCGAATTCGACGTCCTTTCATAGTTATTCAGTGGTTTAACCAGGGCTCGAAATGGTAAAATCCACGAACTGGAACACTATTCCAAAATTATTGTCGACTTTTTTTTTTTTTTTTTTTTGAAAGTACAGTAAAATCCCGATTATCCGTGTCCCGCTTAACCGAGTTTCGCTTTAACTGAGTTATTGTCTTTTGATGGACTGATAGCTTCCATTATTATGACACAGCCATTATAAATGAAGTGTTAGGTGAAGATGAAAGAGCAGTCGTGAGAAGATAGAACTCTGATTTTCTGGTCAAAATGGGGAAAAAATGGCCATATTTTTTTTTTCTTTGGAAAAAAAAAATCGATTGAAAACAACTGTTTAATACTTTGAGCACAAAGAAGAGGCTACACTTGCAATTTTCATGACACTAATAGAATCACATAGCTGCCAATTTGTACGGTTTTGTTACCTCTAAAATTGAATAAAAATTTTTGCCATATTTAATCATTAACAATTGTTAGATTTCGGCGATTGAATTAGGCAAAATTCACTGGTAAGTTTTAGTGATAAGGAAATTGATATCGATGCAATAGCGTAATACAGCAGCAAAAAGAAATAAAGTAAAATAAAACTGCAGCAAAATTGACATTCAGCAAACAAAAAACTATCAAGGGCCTTTTTTCAAATAAGGAATTTCATTCCCCGTTTTTCTTAAAAGTAACGGAAATGTACATCAAAGAAATGTTACTAGTACCATAAAAATGAATGAATTAAGTGAAAATTTATATTTCATCTCCTTAGTGGGTGACGATTTGTGTCAATCCGGTTTATCCGAGTTTTTTGGTTATCCGAGGTGAGCTTGGTCCGTATTAACTCGGATAATCGGGGCTTTACTGTATAGCAAATTTATAATTAACCGTAGAAAAACCAATTTTAAAAAATGCATTCAAGATTCTAAATAATTAAAAAAAAAAAAAAAAAAAAAAAAAAAAAAAAAACGTTACAGAGAGCATAGTAAGCTATATGTATGAAACTGTAATAATATTTTTTTAATAATTCCACGAACCGGAACAATATTTTCCATACTTTCACGAACCGGAACAAAATTTCTCAAAATTTCACGAACCGGAACATCGTTCCGGTTTGCTTCGGTACATTTCGAGCCCTGGGTTTAGCGCAACGCGTCCGTAGGCTTATATCGTTTTGGAGCACTTTAGATGCATTTTACATAAATGACTTTTTTTCAAACTAGGCGGAATCAGAACGCAGAAACTTTTAAACCGATCTTGCTAAGCTTTTTTTTTAGGTAGCTTTCATTACAAAAAGCTACCTATTGCAGCCGTTCGGAGGAAGGCGATTTCAAAAATTTTTGGTATATTTTCATCGATCATGACCCCCAGACGCCGAAACCACCCTCCGTTCAAAAGTTGATATATATATATATATATATGTTTTATATATATAGATATATATATATCTGATCTTTGTCACACTGTAACTCTCGTATTTATGAACCGATTTGGATGTAACTTCGTGTATACATGGTGCATACCAATTCCTCGACCGAATTCATTGGCCAGCTTCATCCGCCATCTTGTTTCAAAATGGCGGCCATTTAATTTTTTTTAATTAAAATTTGAAATGTGGTATCAAAAAATTGAAAATGGAAAAATATTTTTTTCTTATGTGTTTGACCTTGATACAAAGATTCCGGAACATTTTTTGTTTCGTCTATATTTTAAAAAATGGCTGAGTTATAGCACTTTGAATTTCTAGCTTGGCTGACATTTTGAAACGACCTGATATTTGTCACGCGATAACAGGCGTATTTATGAATCCTTGGTGTATCCATAATACGTACCAATGTCTCGACCGAGTTCGTTGGCCAGCTTCATCCGCCGTCTTGTTTCAAAATGGCGGCCATTTAATTTTTTTTTAATTAAAATTTTAAATGTGGTACCAAAAAATTGAAAATTGAAAAATATTTTTTTCTTATGTGTTTGATCTTGATACAAAGATTCCAAAGCAGTTTTTGTTTTGTCTATATCTTAAAAAATGGCTGAGTTATAGCACTTTGAATTTCTAGCGGGGCTGACATTTTGAAATGACCTGATTTTTGTCACGCGATAACAGGGGTGTTTATGAACCGATTTGGATGTACCTTGGCATATACATAATACGTATACTAATGTCTCGACCGAGTTCATTTGCCAGTTTCATCCGCCATCTGGTTTCAAAATGGCGGCCTTTAAAAAAATTTAAAAAATTTAAAATTTAAAATGAGGTACCAAAAAATTGGAAAATGAAAAAGATTTTTTTTTTGTATGTGTTTGACCTTAATACAAAGATTCCGGAACAGTTTTTGTTTTGTTTATATAAAAAAAAAATGGCTGAGTTATAGCATTTTGAATTTCTATTGTGGCTGACATTTTGAAACGACCTGATTTTGGTCACGCTATAACAGGCGTATTTCTGAACCGATTTGGATGTAACTTAGTGTGTACATTGTACATACAAATGTCTCGACCGAGTTCGTTGGCCAGTTTCATTCGCCATCTTGTTTCAAAAGGACTGCCATCTAAAAAAATTAAAATGAGGTATCAAAAAATTGGAAAATGAAAAATATTTTTTTATGTGTTTGACCTTGATACAAAGATTCCGGAGCAGTATTTGTTTCGACTATATCTTAAAAAATGGTTGAGTTATAGCACTTTGAATTTCTAGCATGGCTGACATTTTGAAATGATCTGATATTTGTCACGCGATAACACGCGTATTTATTAACCGATTTGGATGTAACTTGGTGTGTACATAGTACATACCAATGTTTCGACCGAGTTCGTTCTCCAACTTCATTCGCCATCTTGTTTCAAAAGGGCTGCCATTTATAAAAAAAATTAAATTTTAAATTTAATATGAGTTATCAAAAAATTGAAAAATGAAAAACATTTTTTTTATGTGTTTGACCTTGATACAAAGATTCCGGAGCAGTTTTTGTTTCATATATATCTTAAAAAATGGTTGAATTACAGCACTTTGAATTTCTAGCATGGCTGACATTTTGAAACGATCTTATATTTGTCACGCGATAACACGCGTATTTATTAACCTATTTCGATGTAAGAAGGCATGTGGATAGTACATCGTATTGTCTCGACCAAATTCGCTGGCGAGCTTCTTCAGCCATCTTGTTTCAAAATGGAGGCCATTAAATTAAATAAAAAACTAGTTGGATGTGCCAATCCCAAAACTTTCTTCTATCTTATACATCTTAATATTTCAAAACCTACTTACGCATGTTAATACTTCAATATTATTAGTTCAATTCAATACTATACCAACTTTGATTTTCATCTTAAATTTCTGCTCAAGTCAATTAAACGGACTAAAAACGAGTTAATCTATATCATGATATTTGTTAAAATTATTAATTTTTCCTTATTCTGTCGTTATCAGCTGTTTGCGAATAGCCGGCATAGCAGGAAGAGAGTTCCCGCCGCTGCATGAGCCGCCGATGCACAATAGAACTACGTAAAATCAAGAAAAGTATACAAAAATCGCTAGCACGGAGCCCCTTTACCGCGCAATATTTCCAAATTCAAGGAGAACCTGTTGGCCAAAGCCAAAAACAAGCACAAACATTTTGGTTCAATTGTATGCATAATTTTATACGCTGTTCGATGGTACAATAATGAAAATGGCACAGAGATCGGAATTATAGCGCCCCCTTCTTTCGGAATTTTTTCAAGTTCAGGGAGGACTTGTTTGCCATAGCCAGAAACATGCACAAAAAATTTGGTTCAATTATATGGATAACTTCATACACTTTTCGATGGTACAATAATGAAAATGGTACAGACATCGCAATTATAGTGCCCCCTTCCGGCAGAATTTTTCCAAATTCAGGGAGGACCTTCGTGACATGACCAAAAATAAACACATAAAATTTGGTTCAATTCTATGCACAACTTCATACACTTTTCGGCGATACAATATTCAAAATGGCACAAAAATTGTACAAAAATCGCTATCACAGCGCCCTCTACGACCGATTTTTTTACAAATTAAGGTGGGACCTCCTTGCCATAGCCAAGAACTTAAAAATTTTTTTTGGTTCAATTCTATGCATAACTTCATACACTTTTCGATGGTGCAATATTCAAAATCGCACAAAAATCGCTATTACAGCCCCCCCTAACGGCGGATTTTTTGCAAATTCATGGAGGATCTGTTTGCCATATCCAAAAACTTAAAATAAAAATTTGGTTTAATTCTATGCATAACTTCATACACTTTTGGACGGTACAATATTCAAAATCGCACAAAAATCGCCATTACAGCGCCCCCTACCGGCGAATTTTTTCCAAATTCAGGGAGGACCTGCTTGCCATAGCCAAAAACTTAAAATAAAAATTTGGTTTAATTCTATGCATAACTTCATACACTTTTGGACAATACAATATTCAAAATCGCACGAAAATCGCTATTACAGCACCCCCTACCGGCGAATTTTTTCCAAATTCAGGGAGGACCTGCTTGTCATAACCAAAAACTTAAACTAAAAATTTGGTTCAATTCTATGCATAACTTCATACACTTTTCGATGGTACAATATTCAAAATCGCACAAAAAACGCATTTACAGCGCCCCCTACCGGCGACTTTTTTCCAAATTCAGGGAGGACCTGCTTGTCATATCCAAAAACTTAAACTAAAAATTTGGTTCAATTCTATGCATAACTCCATACACTTTTGGATGGTACAATATTCAAAATCGCACAAAAATTGTTATATAAGCGCGCCCTACCGGCGAATTTTTTCCAAATTCCGGGAGGACCTGCTTGCCATAGCCAAAAACTTATAATAAAATTTTGGTTTAATTCTATACATAACTTCATACACTTTTTGATGGTACAATGGCGACAGACAGACGGACACACAGACAGACAGACATTTTCTATAAACATGTTTTTTGGAATCTCTGACCCCTAAAACATGCAAATCCGTCGAAAACCGGAAGTCGAAAAAAATTTCGATTACAATACTTTCTTCTATCTTCAATAGAAGAAAGTAATTATATTTAAAGTGAGGTGCAAAAAAATTAGAAATTGAAAAATGTTTCTTTCTTAAGTATTTGACCATGATATAAGGATTCCGGAGCATTTTATGTTTTGTCTTTATCTTAAAAAATGGCTCAAATATAGCAGTTTCAATTTCTAATGTGGGTGACATTTTGAAAAATCTGATTTTTTGCCTGCGACAGCACTCGTATATATCAATCGATTCCGATGTGAGTGAGCATGTGCACAGGAATGACTAAGGTCTCGACCAAGTTCACTTGTTAGCCTCATCCACCCTGTTGTCTTAAAATGGCAGAAACTTCAAGATATCGCCGAATTTGGCAACCAAATATAAGTTAGTTTAAATAAAAGCAGCTTGGATAAAGCTGACTAATTTCTCATTCATAATGATTTAGTATTGATAAAAATTAGTACTGAATCTCCTATAATCGGTTTCCACTAAATTGAGATTCGTGTGTTTGAATAATATAAGCTTGCTTTATAAAAATAAGAAATATGAAAGCTACCTCTTCCTCCCGGCACTGGCCGGAAGGACTTTTTTAAATTAAAGGTAATGTAATTTATTTGAGCTTGGACCACTTTTAGCCATTTATATAAAAATAAACATTACTAGAAGCACGCCAAAGTACGAAAAAATAGATCAGAAATAGACCTGTTATTTAAATGGCTGCCACTTTGTTGAGGTTCAATTATTTTACCTCAAAATTCTTGAAACTACAGACAATAATAGCTACTTTCAAAATCTTTAATGAAAATTGATTGCAGACGACTCTGGCGAGTTATCGGATCCTGCCCGATTGGAAGTGTGCGGCGCCACGCTAGGACATTTTTTTTTAAATTAGGGCGTAATTTTCAATGAATTTTCATTTCGCACCCTTTGAAATTAAAATCTGTTAATTAAAATAAATTTTGAAAATGAATTTACATAGTCATACTAATTGAAGTTTTAATTTATTTTAAATTTAGATACATCGCTATTGTTTTTTATCAACATAAAATGATTAAATTTCGTTATGTTTTTATCAGATTGATAAAACTCGTTTCAATTATTACTTTCTTCTATCTTTACAAGAAGAAAGTATTGGATTCGTGAAAATTTTCGACTTTCGGTTTTCGACGGATTTACCTGTTTTAGGGGTCAGAGATTCCGAAAAGCATGTTTTTACAAAATGTCTGTCTGTGAGTCTCTCTGTATGTGACACAAATTTTGTGGGCGCTCTATCTCAAGAACTAATGCACGGAATTTAATAAAAATTTATATTAAATTAGTCCCTGATATAAATTGGTGCTGATTAGTTTTTGGTGTAAATCGTTCAACAGGTGGTATTGCTATGCTGCATTTTTTGTAATTCCCGCAATAGCTTAATCTCAAGGACTAATGCTTGAATTCTCAACAAACTTCGGATTTTGGTATACCTGGATATGAATTAGTGTTTTTTTTTGTTTTTGGTGTAAAACGCTCAACAGGTGGCGCTGCTATGCAACATTTTCACGGCTTCCACAATAGCTCAATCTCCCAAACTAACGCACGGATTTTCATCAAACTTCAGATTCAGTTAGTCCTTGACATCAATTAACGTTTTATAGATTTTGGTGCAAATCGCTCAACAGGTGGCGCTGTTATGCTGCATTTTTTGAAATTTCCGCAATAACTGTATCTCGAGAACGAATGCTTGGATTTTCAACAAACTTCAGATTCAGGTGTACCTTGATATGAATTAGTGCTGTTTAAGTTTTGGTGCAAATCGCTCAACAGGTGGCACTGCTAAGCTGCATTTTTCAGAATTTCCACCATAGCTCTATCTCAATAACTAATGCACGAATTTTCATCCAACAGCAGATTCAGGTATAACTTGATATCAATTAGTGCTGTTTATGTTTTGGTGTAAATCGCTCAACAGGTGGCGCTGCAATGCTACATTTTTCAGAATTTTCGCTATAGCTCTATCTCAAGAACTAATGCACCAATTTTCATCCAATTTCAAATTCAGATATACTTTGATATGAATTGGTGCCAAATTGATGTAATTTCTTGTACTATTTAAATGATTTAATTGACGTGATTTATACAGAAGAAAGCTTTGTGATGGCCACAACATACTAGTTTTTCTCTGTTTTTAAAGAGAAAAAAATGTTTCACTAACAAGGAAGATCGCCATAAGCGCATAATTAAAAAATTGGAGTTTTATTTAAATTTTGGCGAGAAGTGGCGCTGATGGGATACGAGCTATCGAGCTATACGAGCTATTGGCGAGAACGCTAGCGTCGAGCAAAAGGCCAAGCCAGTTACTCTAATCTAGTAACTCGCTTTATACTGATCATGTGAGATGAGATCGCTAGACCCTCCCTCCCCAGTGAGAAAGACATCTTGTCGATGTCTGACGAGCGATATGTACTCGTGAGTCCTGAGTGATGCGCAGCATGCCAGTGCTGTGAGCGTTTCACCAGTTGGTTTCACAGACTTATTGCTGGAGATGATTTGTTTCGTGCTGCCATCTGTTGGTTATGAGGGGAGGTGATTGTTGTTGAAGGTTGCGTGTTGCGTGTTTGTCCGGGTCACCTCTTTGGTGAGAGAGTGGCGCCGATGGGATATGAACAACGGATCCCATGATAACGAACCACGGATCACGGCGCGAGAACGCTAGCGTCGAGCAAAAGGCCAAGCCAGTTACTCTAATCTAGTAATTCGCTTTATACTCATCATGTGAGATGAGATCGCTACTAAATAAATACACTTTTATAACTACGGATTTATCATATACATTTATATGTATCTATAATGAAATTTAACGATCCTTTAATGACGGTTTAGAACAAAATTTTAAATTGATTAAAATTGCTCCAAACTCGAAAGTAAGATCCGATTCTAGTCACTGTCAATTTGACTTCGATGCCAATAGTGTCGGAAACAACAAGAGAATAGTATTGTTGCCACGGAAACAACGACTTATTCAATATTAAAATGTATAAGGAGAGTTTTCTAAATCGGGTAGTTACTTTTAAAAAACGCTTAAAACTTATCCAGCAAGTGAAACCGTGCAAGATCTTCCTTTTGCGTTACGTTCTGGTGAAATATACTGCTGTATTAAAATAAAAGGAGCGTGAAAAATAAAATTATTTAAATGAGTAATTAAGTTGGAAAAGAAAATACTTTTTTTTTTCTACTAAATGATTGAAAAATGGTTTGGATACCAAATCCGTTCACCAATTTACAGGATTGAATACAGAGCTCTTGCGACAGTGATCTGTAACATATTCGTCAAATGGAAGGTCAATCGAAAGCATAGTTTGGGAGCAATCGTGTTCACTCAAGCATATACATACATAGCGACATGATCAAAAACGGATTGTGAAGACATGAAAACGTAACAAAATTATAACATACACACATACAAATGGAATGAGTTTAAAAAGTTGTACCCAATCGTGTTCACTCAGACATGCATAGATAGTGACATCATCGAAAAATAACGAAAACTGACTGTGAAGACCTGAAAATAGTACAAAATTCTAACATACACGCATATAAATGGAATAGGTTTAAAAAGATGTGGCCAATCGTGATATTCATTCAGACATATACATAAATAGCGACGTCATCGAAAAACAACGAAAACGGACGGTAAAGAACAAAATTCCAGCATACACGCATAGCTGGGACACACATACATATGGAATAAGTGTTTAAAATAACAATAACGGATTCTAGGAACCTTTAAACATAAAACAAATATTAATATTTTCATAATCGTGTTTTCACTATTATTACAATACTAGAAGATAGTCCGTCAGAATGACGGGTTTGCATTTTTAAAGATTGATATAGCATCGCATTATAAAAAGAATTATGAAGTAATAGATTTTATCTTATCTGACTAATAGAGTCAGGTGTGGTAAAATAGTTATAAAACAGTCCATTTTTCATTGAAACAATTTGCAAGAAAATTTTTAATTGAATTGGTAAAATAATGACATAGATATGCAAATAAACTTCACTCACAAAATTTGAAGAATTATTTCCCAACAAAACATGCAAATTAGTACTAATAATGCTATTTTTCTGATGGGCTTCTGCATCTCTTTCCCGTCGTACTTGTTGAGTTCCAACACCCCCCCCCCCCCCGCCCTGTCGCTCCCCCCGCCGAATTCTATCCCGCGACTCCTGGCTTTGCCTCGGTAGCCATCTTGCTTGCCGCTCATTATTACACAAAAAGTTATCTATTTTTTATACTTTGAATTTCATGCATTTTCAGCTTTTCTGGCAGTAAAAAATCGCTTTTCCATTTGTGGTGACTAAAACGCAGGAAATTCATAAAATTGTAAGTATCATAACTCAGTAAGTTTTAGCCACAGAAGAATAAATTTTTACTGTTTTATTTCTTAGAACATGGCGAAACTTTTTCAAAATAAAAGTTATAGGTCCAAGACATTGTAATTTTTTTTAATTTCTTAACTATTTAAAAAGCAGGCATTTTAACGTAAATTGATTTTTAAATGATGCATAACAAAATTTGAAACATTTTTGCAATTGGAACTATATCTCTAAAACTAATGATTTAGAAATTAGCTTTTGGTAAACGATAAGAAGATATGTATAACTAGTATGCCTGTATAACTAGTATGTTATGGCCATCACAAAACTTTCTTCTATCTCATACATGTCAATACTTCAAAATTCACTATCTCAGTGCCAAATTAAATGGCAATCTGTGTTCATCATGAGAATTCTAAAAATATGAAATTCCGTGCATTAGTTCTTGAGGTATGACTGTCACTGAAATCGTGTAAATCCAGCAAAATGCAGCATAGCAGCGCTACCTATTTGGTTATTTACACCAGAACCTAATTATCACCAACTTACGTCAACGTCTAACTGAATATGAAGTTTGAGGAAAATTCGTGCATTAGTTCTTGAGATAGAGGTATTGCGCAAATCCTGACAAATGCAGCATAGAAATGCCACCTGTTGAGCGATTTGCAACAACACATAATCAGCAGCAATATTAATCAAGTTATACTTAAATCTGAAGTTTGATGAAAATTCGTGCATTAGTTCTTGAGATCGAGCTATTGACGAAATAGTTCAAAATGCAGCACAGCAGCGCCACCTATTGGGCGATTTACACCAACACGTAGTCAGCATCATTTCATATCAAGGACTAACTAAATCCGAAGTTTTATGAAAATGTGTGCATTAGTTCTTGAGATAGAGCTACTGCGAAAATAGTGTAAATCCTGCAAAATGCAGCATAGCAGCGCCACCTGTTGGGCGATTTACACCAAAACGTAAACAGAATCCATTCATGTCAAGGACTAACGGAATCTGAAGTTTTATAAAAATCCGTGCATTAGTTCTTGAGATAGAGCTTTTGCGGAAATCCTGCAAAATGCTACATAGCAGCGCCACTTGCAGGGCGATTTACACCAAACACTAATCAGCACCAATCTATATCAGGGACTACCTGAATATAAATTTTTATTAAATTCCGTGCATTAGTTCTTGAGATAGGAGCGCCCACAAAATTTGTGTCACATACAGACAGACAGACAGACAGACAGATGGACAGACAGACAGACAAACAGACTCACAGATTCACAGACAGACATTTTGTAAAAACATGTTTTTTGGAATCTCTGACCCATAAAACGTGTAAATCCGTCGAAAACTGGAATTCGAAAATTTTCATGAAACCAATACTTTCTTCTTGTAAAGATAGAAGAAAGTAAAAATCAATACAATTTTAACAAGATGATTTGTAAAAAAAAAAAAAATGAAATTCGGTTCCCGATTTCATTCTGGCCATATCTACACTATATGGCCAAAGGTGACCGGTCCCTTGCGATTTTAGACGTTTTGTTAAATATCTAGAAAAATACACGAGGAATTAACCTGAAACTGCAGATGTGTAAACAGTATAGTATAGGTCATATATTTCCGAGAAGATTTTTTCCCGAAACCCCATAGGGGACCGTAAACAGATTGAAAAAAACGAATATCTTTTGGATAACCCTGTAAAAACTAACGTAGCAAAAGCGTTCAAACTGTAGAACATGATTAAGAGGCTTATTGTAATAAACGGTGTTCATTTTTATGAGGATAGCATGTATACTCGTAGAGAAAATAAGGTTTTTATAAAAACAGTCCCAAATTTTGCCGCCAAGTTTCTTGCTTATAATTTGCAGAGTTCATAATATATAAAAAAAGTTCTTTTCAGAAAATATGACTAACAACATTGTACATAAAACCCTGCAATCAGAATTATAAAATAATGAAAATTGAATGAAAAATGAGCAGGTTTACTAGAAAATATTTCACTGCGCATGCGCGAATGCAATCAAAATATAATATGCATAATGTGTTAGCTAAATGTATAGAGCATCTTTCGTAAAAGTCTCAAAAACATAGTTTGAAAAGTCTGATAATAATCGTTTATAGAATAAGCTCAAAATCCGATGTTCCCAAAATGAAGCAAAAAGATGAGGGGTTGTATCCATATATCAATTGATTAGTGCCAATATAGCATACACAATATTGCACGTACTACTGCATTTGGATACAGCCCCTCATCTTTTGCTTCCTTTTAGGAATAACGGATTTTGAGCTTATTCTATAAACGATTATTATCAGACTTTTCAAACTATGTTTTTGAGACTTTCACAAAAGTTGCTCAATACATTTAGCTAACACATTATGGAAATTATAGTTTGATTACGTTCGAGCATGCCAGCGAATCATTATTTAGGAAACCTGCTCATTTTTCATACAATTTTTATTATTTTTTTATTCTAATTGCAGGGTATTGCGCACAATGTTGTTTGTCGTATTTTCTGAAAAGAACTTTTTTTATATATTATGAACTCTGCAAATTACAAGCAAAAAACTTGGCGAAATATGGGACAGATTTTATAAAAACCTTAATTTCTCTACGAGTATACATGCTGTCCTCATAAAAATGAACACAGTATATTACAATAAGCCATTTATTAATAATCTCGAGTTTGAACGCTTTTGCTGCATTAGTTTTTACAGGGTTATCCAAAAGATATTCGTTCTTTTTCAATTTGTTGACGGTCCCTATGGGGTTTGGGGGAAAAAATCTTCGCGGAAATATATGACTTATACTATATTGTTTACACACCTGCAGTTTCAGGTTAATTCTTCGTGTATTTTTCTAGATATTTAACAAAACGTCTAAAATTGCTAGTGACTGGTCACCTTTGGCCATATAGTGTACCAACGCATATCTATAGCGAATCTCACAAGAATATGAACATGTTATTTATACACTTTTAATCAATTGCAATTTATCATTGCAATTAATTAATGCAATAGTAAAAACACGTTTTTCCATTTTTGGTCACTAAAACACTGAAAATTCATTAAATTCCAAGTATCATAACTCAGTGGGTTTTGGATAAAGAAGAAATTTTTTTTATCGTTTTGCATGTTAGAACACGGAGAAACTTATAAGACCTACAAGATTGTAATTTAAAAAAAAATTAACTATTTAAAAAGAAGTTATTTTAACGTAGATTGATTTTTTTATGATGCAGAACAAAATTTGAAACATTTTTGAAATTGGAACTATACCTCTAAAACTAACAGTTTAGAAATTAGCTTTTGGTAAACGATAAAAAAGGCCACGCTGAAAAAAAAAACAAAAAAAAACACTTTTTTAACAACATGATTTGTAAAAAACGAAATTTGAACCCCGACTTCATTGCAGCCATCAACGAATATTCAAAGCGAATACCACAAGAATATGAATATCATATTATTAACATACTTTTAAACAAAAGAAACTTATCCAAAAAAAATTTCATTGCGTTTTTAAAATTAGTTACAATTTTATTAAAATTAAGTGGTCGCGCAAATAATGCGATGCTATTGTATTTATTTTATTTTACAATAAAATAAAATCGCAGAAATGAAAAAAAAAAATTCTAGCTCTTATTTTCTAAAAACACATTATTGAGAAAGTAAAAAATAAAAAATAAATAAATAAATAAATAATAAAAACGCCCCAACAAAGAAAGAAACCATGGACCATCAGCTGGAAAACAGATGGCAGCCAGCACTGCCATCAGCGGTAAAGTGCAATTGTGCCATTACTTAAACCAGTACAAAAGTGTCCGTGCGGAATGCAGCTGGCCCATCGGTGATGGCCAACAGAAGGCCAGCATTGGTATGCCATCACATTACTTCAATCCGGCACTTTTCCTACAGTGCTAGCACCTATTGCTATTCCTTTGCTGGCCCAGCACTTTTCCTTACAAAATTTCTTATAGCATTCTATTTAAAAAAAAAAAAAGTATTATAGCCTTTTTTCTAGAAGCTAGTTTCACCAAGAGCTATAAGTGTCTATAGAAATATTTGAACTGGCTGCGGTTTCCATGTGGTCTCCCTCCCAAGTTCTAACCGCGTTGGCGCTGTTTGGTTTTCGTGATCGGACATGAACAAGTACTTTCAGTATATCCTACGAGCGCTCATAGTTTTCAAGCTCTCATTACACTATTTGAAGTTTGTTTCTTTTGTGATTTACGTTCCCAATCCTTAAACTGGTATAGAAATTATTGTATTGTATAGAAGTCCTATATATTCCATACGCTTTTTTTTTTTTTATTGATTATCAACTGTGTAAATTATGAAATCCAAAATCCTTTGTGGCTTAGTAAAACCAGATTTAAGGAGAAAAAAAACTGCGTTGAAATAAAGAATTTATTTATTTATTCATTTATTTATTTTGTTGGTGGCAGTGCAATAGTATTTACACTTTCAAAAAAAATTAGCTTCACAGCTTAAATTGTGTTAAGATATTCATTTCACATTTGTGTTCAAATACTCAATGTCTTCAATATTTGCAACGCCACCTAGCGTAAGGGTTCCCAGCAATAATACTGCAAAAGTTCGTGCACTTCCATGTAGTGGTGGGCCAGCGCATGAGATAAAACGGAAGCCCACCAGAATGTTATCTGATAATTTCCAACAGCAAAGTTGACTGAAGCTGTCCAGCAGTGGTCATACAGTGGTAGACCAGTAGTGCAGCCAGAACTTCTCCATCATTGCCAGCACCTACCTTGCTGCTAGCCAGCAATTTCCTCTTTGCTGGGACATGCCCCCTCAAATAAGTAAATAAATCTGTCATCAGAATAAAAAGAAAAAACTACCAAACTTATATGGGCAAATATCCCTTTTAACCATTCAAATTCAAAGAAACCGCCAACCAGTCAAAAAAAAAAAAAAAAAAAAAAAAAAGGCTATTACACTAGCTCTACCAAAACTGTAGTGAAAGCGAAATTATTCCCGTCCTCCGATATTCTTATCAAAAGAAACATACCATCGAATAAAACGATTACGCTATGAACCTGCACAGCGCACAGTGGGACGATTTGCTGGTCTAGGTGGACAAAATTCATTTTTTCAATTATCTCGGAATTTGACAAAACCGGGTACAGTTGTAGCTGAATGTCTGCATTTTCAAGATCCTTACGAGTTTTGTCAAAAAAATCCAAGCTGTCGATTAATTATGACCGTGAAAAACATATTTGCGCAGTTGGTTTGAGGGAGTTTCGAAAGTTACACTAGCTTCCTCTAAGTTCGAAAGCACGTCGTGACTACTCTGTTTTATATGAATGCACGAGTTTGCTGAACATATGTCACAGGTTTGTCAAGGTCAGATTTAACCCATTTTTGTTTGAAAAAAAGCGATATTAAACTTTTAAACCGCTTTATTGCTTTTTTCAAAGGTTGCAATTCTGAAGGATTCTTGATGTTGTTGTTTACAAATTTCATCTTGACTTTTAACATATTATTCAACAATAAGCATTATTTTAAATCAAAGTGTCATTCCTAAAGTATTGGAAACTTTAAAAAAAAAAACTTCTGAAAATGTTTGCTAATCATTAAGTTTTTATTAATAAACAAGCATCATATTAATTTGCAGTGAATGTATGTATGTAAAATTCAAATCTTGCAAGTCAAATTTAAACCCTTTTTAATTATCCAATTGAGCCGAAACAACGAATACATGTGTAATTTGAATGGCAATACAATATTATTATAACTTAAAGAACGTAGAAGTTTGTTTAGGAAACTGTTTCTACTGAGATTCGCAAAAATTTAGATTAAAACTTGCAAGTTAATTTCAAACCAATTTCAATAATCTGATTGAGCTGAAACGTTGCTCAATATATGTAGTTCTGATGACAATGCAATGTTATTGCAATTCATGGAATGTAGGAGTCACGCTTTTTTTACAGGGCCACATAAAATACTAGTTCAAATCTTGCAAGACAATTTGAACCACTTTCATTTATCTAATTGAATTGAAACTTTACCTGCATGTGTTTTTTGTAATAAAATTATAATCTGACGAACGTGTTAATAATTTGACGAACGTAAATTATGCATTTTTTACAGGGCTACACAAAAGATCGCGGAAAAATTGTTGCTAAAAAGCAGAAATTTTAACAAAAATTTCAAATTAATTAAATTTCAACAAATTTTTTAATTAAATTTCCACAAAATTACTGTAGGTTATTGAGATACATAATAACATATTTTGAATTGAAAACGAAGTGCGTAGCAGTTGTACTTCTTTTACAGGGACATATAAAAAATTCGGATACATTACCATCTATATGCAGGAATTTTATTTAAAATTGAATAAAATTTATATAGGTTATTATAACAGCATTTTTTCAACCGGAAATAATTTAGGTAGCTTTTATATGTTTTACAGGGTAACACAAAATATTAAAGATTTTTTTAATATGATTTTATTTTTAAAAATTTATTTTTCAGGATGACTACACAAATTTCTAGAGCAAATCTGTGTAGACAAAAATAAAATAAAAAATGAATGTTAATTACATGTGTGAATTAAATTGTTTTTTACTTAATAGTAAAATAAATAAGTTTAACGCATTCTTTGTAATTCATTATATTTTTATTTTGAAACATTATTGTTAAATAAACCAATTATTTCTACTATTTGAGCATTTTATTAGGGATACATTCGAAAAATCAGCAAAAACTAATTAAACTTCAACGAAATAATTTTGTCCCCCTCGATCGTGAAAACGTCCTACTGTACGACGGTTAAAATTATATCACGGTGAAGTGTTAAAAATTATTTTGTATTCGTACAAAACGAAAACAGCTACAGTATTAAAATAAACAATAATGATTATCTATACAAATAAAAAAGGAGCTTCTCTCTGTGCGTGTGCCATAGCTAGAGAAATATACCGCACGTAGAAGTCTGAAAATGTAAGTGAGAATAGTCCAAGACAGGTCCTGATGCACCTAAGGCTCAGATTTTTAATTTTTTAAGGGCCGGGGCCACTGGGCCCCTTTAAGTTTTTATTCCCTAAATTGTTAATAGCTCGACACCTTTTTATCTGATCTACTTCGTTTTTGGGGACATTTCTCCGTTTAGTTATTCTGACATTTCTACATTCCAGTTAAGACCCTGGCCGCCCAGGGCTCTCTAGGGCCCCTTTAAACTTTTGGTGCGGCATGCATTTTTCACCCCCTAATTGTGTCACCTTCTTAATGAATAACATTAAAGTTAAGTCTTGAGCTCCTCTCCTCGGGTCAATACCCTCATATTTTTATTGGGGCCCTAGGGCCCTTTTTAAGCATGTCTCTCCATTTTTTGCGAATTTCCCTGTGTTTTCATAATTTTATCGATTTTTTTAAGCGACAAGCATGTTTTCTCTCGCTGAATTTTCATTCAATTTTGAAAAGAAAAATTTTGAAAAAACATTTGTACGTGCTTAATACAAGTGATTAATTTTATATGCCATTATCGACAATTTTAGCATCTAATGCAGGGATGTTCACCCTTTTAGCTTCCCTGCATTTTCATGATTTTATCTAATGATTTTTTTAAGCGACAGCATGTTTTCTCTCTCGAATAAAAAGCTGAATTTTCGTTCAATTTTGAAAAGCAAAATTTTTATAAAATATTTATACGTGCTTACTACAAGTGATTAATTTTATATGCCATTATCGACAATTTTAGTATAGAACGAATTAGTTTTAAGGAACATATGCGTTTTCTCTTCAAAGATCATAAATGAAGTTTTATATATTTTAGTTTGTGTATAAATAAGTAAAAGAAAAAAGAAAGAAACTGTCTGCTAACGAGATTATGAATCATGAGCTGATCTCATTCGACCTTTCACGGCTATTTAATAGGAATATTTTTTTGGCATCGAACCGGATTTTTCTTCTTTTTTTTTTTACGTTTTAAACATCCCCCATAAACTTGCTTTTTAATATTTTGCCTTGTTTAATGATCAGATTCAAGGGCAAAGAGTTCATTAGTTTATCTAATGAGAACCCATGTATAGAATTATTTGAATGTAAACAAAACGCACCTAAATGTATAAAAAGATCAGGTGATTTTTTTAGGAAGCTCTTGTAACATGATTATTTTCAATAAAAGAATATATAGAAATAATTTAGAAGACAAGCTGTTATTTTTTTAAACATGGAAATGCTACCTGTAAGGTACTGTAATCACATAAAAGCGACCAGAAATGTAACTGTTGTCGTAGAAAAGTTTAAAGAAATGAAGTTAGGATTGTTAAAATGCAATGTAGATTTACAAGCGGCAGAGTTGAATATTGTTTTTAGTATCGGTAAAATATTGCTTTTAAAATCATTATGGTCAAGGTCATTAATTTATGTTATTAAGGTCAATAATGATAAGAGTATGAAAAAAATATAAGTTAAAAAAAATAAAACAACTCTCATTTTTATTCAAATAAAACGCTCTAAAAAGTAAAAAATAACTTTTTTTTTTTTAATTAATGAGAAAAATAGAAAATTTCTTCTATCATTAATGTATTTACACCATGTATTTATACATTATCATGCATACAGTAAAACCTCTCTAAAGCGACCACGTTCCGTTTCAATAAAAATGGGTCGCTCCGAGAGGTGGTCTCTTAATAGAGGTCATGTTTAAAGCTAGATTTTAATTGTTGAAAATAGATAACAATTAATGTTACTAATTTTTATTTCACATTAGGAAAAAGTATAAAAAATTAAGTATCAAAACAAAAGTTAATTATTGAAGTTAATTACCTACTGCAGAGTTTTAAAAATAAATACATTGACGTTTGCTTTGATTTTACGGTTTTATCTTTTATAACTTTTATTTCCCAGTTCTTTCGAAGTTCAGTACATTAATGCAATTTTTTTTTTTTTTTTTTGGACGGGAACAAATAATGACGATTTCATGAATTTATCTATTTCTTTGAGAGTTTCCCGATTATTTTTCTAATAAAACCTTCTACATGCAACCAGGAAAAAAATGAATTTTTTTTCAAAGAAATGGGTCGCTCATGGAGGGAGTTCAACTGGGATGGTCTCTGAATGGAGGTAAAATTAGTATTGAGCCTATGGGAATAAATTTCGTTCCATGAAAAAATGGTCGTTCAGGAAGGTGGTCGTTTAATGGAGGTGGCCGCACAGGGAGGTTTCACTGTATATATTAAAGAATAAAAGGCACGGCAACAAATTTTTATCACGCATTTGTTATGAAATCTATTTCTTGATAAAACTTCTTTATTAACCTTTTGTAAAAGAAAAAGCTCTGTTATATAGACGTTTTTTCATATGTGTGTAATAAAAATTTACTACCCTGCCTTTCAATAGATGCGTTCGTAATTACATAAATACGCAGCACCTATAGTTGTCGTTCGGTCCGTCTGTCTGTCTGTCCGCATGTAACAGAGCAAAGACTACCCAACCGAATGGTCTGAAATTTTAAATATATAATTGTTGCAAAATTTTGTCGAGTCATTTTAAATTTTATGAAAATCGGATATATAGTTTAATGACAGGGACAGTCAAAAGTTTTCCGTTACATGACGGCCAATGGGAATAAATTATTTCAAGTGTATTTTAAAGATTGTTACAGCCTTTCGATCAGAATGAAATTGATATGCACTTATGAAGTGAACTAAAATATACATTCAGTACAATATGCGGTGCAAAAAAAAAATTATAAAACTAGTTATAGTACGAACGCACCTCATTTGCCACGTTTGACGTGCAATTTCTAAATTGTTCTTTTTTGTATATGTATGATAAAGCTTAAATATATGAGTGATTCATGATATAGAACATTTTCAACTTTTTTCACTAATTAAAAGATTTTTTTTTTTTTTGTATGTGTGTGCATTTTAGTTAAATAAAAGTTAGGGCTTCTAATTTTATTAAATTTATATTATTTTCCATTTTTAACACTTTCCAACAAAGTTGAAAAGCATTTATGAATTGATTTTGTCTGTCCGTCTGTCCGTGCTTGGGACTATTGTTGGGACTAAATGTTATTGGTGTTTCCTATGGTATGTTCGGTATTCAAAATAAAGTGTGTAGCACTTACGATTTATTTACACGGACACTCAAAAGAATTCCATTTCATTACCGCCTATGGTGAAAAATCGTTTCTGCTATATTTTCAAGATATTACACTATTTTAAACATATTCAAAATTATATATATATATATCAGTCAGGTGTACTACAAGCGCTTACTGTAGAATCTGGGGTACATATAATTTATCGTTCATTTACAGGGACATACAAAGTATTTTTCCACAATACTGCCTATAAAGAATAATTGCTGGCAGTACTTTTCAGTTGTGGTACGCGTTTTAAAAATTAACCATTTTTTGCATATTACTTGGTGTGTATAAATGTTATAGATCAGGGGTTATCAAAGTATGGTTCGCGTACCAGTACTGGTACGCTAAAGTCTAATACTGGTATGTGAAATGAAATAAAAATTACAGCATGTGAAATCAAAAAGCTCAATACCACCCCCCTCCCTCCTCTTTCTTGATGTGTCAGTTCACCGGCTCCGTGGTGTTTGTTGGCTGCCATTGCTTTTACAACGTTTTGCATGTAATTTCGATTAGAATTTTTAGATAAATGGAACCAATATTCGGTAGTTATTGAGTTGATCTTTCATACACCCCGAAAAAAAGTTTTCTTCTATTGCTATATTGTATATGTATATATTATTTATTTCAACGAACTTCGATCTCGCATTAATAAACAATTTACTTTCAGAAGGTATGTAAATTTCTTGAGTAGGTTATTCACTTATTAAATTTTCTTATGTGTATTTTACTACTGATATAAACATAGTATTCATATAACGAAAAATTGGCGATCAAGGCGACTTCAAATGTGTATTTATTTCCATGTGTAACAAAGCTATGCAGTAGTTTTATATTTAAATACATCCTTATTTGTCACCCAAAAATGATACACTAAAGAATATTAAAGTCAATACAAGCACCCATTTAATAATGTAATCATGTAAATCATTAAAATGTCTTCAGACGGAAGTACAAAAGAGACAGGGAAAATATTTCTTTTCAGACATATTCCGTTTACACAAGATTTTCCGTGTTAGCTTTGAGTTTATCTCCTGGTGGTATACGCGGAAGTATGAAGTGGAAGTTTAGTGGTGCTTCGGTCGAAAAGTTTGGGAACCCATGTTATACATCCTATACAGGGATGCACAAAGGATATAGAGTACATTTCCGTTTATTGACGGAAATTGCTGAATGGGAACTTTAAACTGTGCTATGAGTTTAATTGAGCTAACTTTTAGCATACGATGTAGTTTAAATACAAATTGACAGATCATATACAGGGGTGAACAAACAAATTCTGATGTTTTTCCAACTATTCATATGTAGTATTCTGAATGTGTTGGAAAGTGTTTCATAATCTATGCTGAGCGCATGATTTTCCTTTAGTTTTGAATAAGAATGCGTACTCGAGATATAGTGAGCATTTTATACCTGCAATGTTTTTATCAATCTTTCGTAAAAGGGAACACTTTAGATTTTGTTTGTATGTATGATCCCAATGCGTAAAATAAATAAATAATTTTTTTTTTAATATTTTAATTCACTTTACATAACTATATACCTTTTTAGGTGCATTCGTAATTATATAAATACGTAGCACCACCTATAGTCATCGTTCTGTCCGTCTGTCTGTCAGTCCATCTATCTGTCCCTCCGTCCGTCCGTCCGCATATAACCAATCGAATGGTCTGAAATTTTAAATATATAATTGTTGCAAAATTTTGTCGAGTCATTTCAAATTTTATGAAAATCGTATATAGTTTAATTATAGGGGCAGTCAAAATTTTTTTCCGTTACATGACGGCCAATGGGAAAAAATATTTCGAGTACATTTTAATGATGTTACAGCCTTTGGAACAGAAGGAAATGGCTAGGCACTTACGAAGTGCACAAAAATATACATTCAGTACAATATGCGGTGCAAAAAATATTTATAAAACTAGTTATAGTATGAACGCACCTCGTTTCCCACGTTTGAAGTACAATTTCCAACTTGTTTCTTATGAAAAAGTGTGATTTTAGAAAATTTTTGTTGAATCAGAAAATGTGTAAGTATTCATCATCATTTAGTCACTCATTTTACTCATTTTTACTTTCATCAGATGAAAAAAGGGCTGTTACATCTATTGTTTGTATTGTATTTTTTTATATGTAAGTAGGATAATATCAAAGTTTATAAGATGACTATACGTGTATAAAATTTATGTAGATAGATGTAAATATCTAAGATGTGTGCTTGTATGCATATAAGTGAAGGACGAATATAGAAATAATACGTAATTAACCCTTTATGTACTGAATTGTGAATTCATGAAAATTTTATCTTCTAAAGCATTTTTTGTAAATTTTTGAAAGTACATTAGAAGATTTACATAATCGTTTGATAAATTTTATAAGGATAGAAAGATTTAGAAGGATTCGTTAAATTTGAATTTATAGGGATTTTGTGCAATATTTATAACCCCACTCAAATCTTCTTTTTTAGTATTTTGTAGATTTAGGAAAGGTACGAATATAATGTTCTTACAATAGAAATATAGAAACATTTCCGTATTGAAAAATTACCCCCCCCCCCCTTCCCAACGCCAAGAAAGCTGAAAAAGATGCAAAGGAAAAAGAAATCATCCTTTTAAAAATATTTTTATTTTGTGTAACAATAGTGCTTTTGTAACAAGATAAAGTAATATACCTATAACTCATTCTAAACTGTATTACAACTAATCGATGTATTAAATGAATTTTATAACAAGTTATTTTAATGGTACTTATAAGTACCGTCAGTAGACAAACCGAAGTAAAATTTATGTAAGCAAACCACATCTAAAATAAATAATTTAGCTATATTTATTCATTCACATGAAAGTTTTTTTTTTTTTTTTTTTTTTTTTTTTTTTTTTTTTTTTTTACATATAAATATTTATCAAAGAGTTTCATGCCTTTATTAAAAATATTTTGTGGCAAAATTTATAATGTGATATGTTATTTATAAATTGATAAACTAAAATTTGTCAAATGAGAAGTTGTTTTGTTATTTTTACAAGCATATTATTTAACTTGCCTCGTGTATCCGACCGCCTCAAATCTTAGAATCCAATTTTAACACACTTCATGTCTTACAGTTGACCTCATTTTTAGTAGTGTGGCGTATTCTCGGTGATAAAACAATATTCTGTAATATATATATATATATATATATATATATATTTGAAATTTGCCTCCGCCACCTCTCAGAGCCCAAATATATGAGTTCAGTAAGGGTACTTAAATATCATCACGCATGTGGTCACGTAAATGTCATTGGTTGATTCAAAAATAAGGTTGTTTCTTCGATTGAACCATGACATGGTCGGTAAATGTGCCATCTTTCAGTCCCCGTAGGATGTGAATGGATGTGGGTTCGAACCTCACAAGGACGTTAGTCGATTTTCTTCTTTCCAGAAAGCTGCATTTAAAATTGTATATCCATTTTATTTAAAAAAAAAATAAACTGACAAGAAAATCTCTAGCAATTTAATTTATTTGTTTTGAAAAAGAGATTTATTTCAATCAATTGCCCTTTAATATTTTTTTCTCCTATTTAGAACGCTTTAAAATCTTGTCTTTACGTACGTAATAAATGTTTGTCTTTACGTACGTAATAAAAGCTTGTCTTTAAGTTACGTAATAAAAGCTTGTATTTCATTTTTTTTTAACTTAAAAGGTATCCAAAGATGTAGATGCTTCAAAGGTTTCCTTTAATTCATAAAAACTACTCAAATTAATTAATTTTAGTTAATTATCGGCGATAGAAACGAGAAAAGTAAGAACTTTTAACTATATAAAAGTAGTTTTGTTATGTATTCAATGCATTATGTCTTTTAATTTATATGCGAACAGACCGAACCTCAGTGCATGATAATGTGATTTTTGATAGCAGAGAGGAGAGGGGGGGGAGGGGGGGGGGAGCATAAGATTTTTTTTTAAATGTTATTTGTAATGTGAGATATTGTTTAGAAATTTATTTAGAAAATAAGGTTATTTTCTAAACGTTGAAATATTTACAAGCGTTGCTGAGCCTTTAATGAACTACCCTAAACTTATCGCCTTTGAGCGTAGAATTCCAAAACTCGTGTTAACTAATTGATTAAGGGGACATACGACCCTTCAAACAGATGAAAATTTTTATTTCGAAGACAAATATTTCTGCACTCATTTTTGCACTAATCACCTATGTTTTTTTTTTTTTTTTTTTTTTGTTTTTTTTTACACTAGAACGCCCTGACATATTACTGAAGTTTCATAAAAATATTTTACACCAGAATTTTTATTCAAAATTATTTGACGGATTTATTTAACGTAAATTTGCGTTTTTAAAATTTAACTTATTTTGGGAAAGAATTTCTGGTTCCAATTGACATTTAATCATATGGTCGGAGTCGAATCGATTCCTTCCGGGCGTTCGAGTGTTAATACTATAATATGTTCTCCATGCAATATAATATATAATTTGCATTAAACACTGTATAATTAGTTGATAATAATTATTCCTTAATTGCTTTTTTTTAAATTAATGATAATGTATAGCTTGCATGCATGATTAAAAAATATCTATACCCTCTAGAACTTTGAAACTTTTTAATACAAGTTTAAGAATATTATAAAAATAAAATGGACTGAAATCTAATGAATAAACAAAACATTTCTAAAGTTTTTTGATTTTCAAAATAAAAATATGAAAATTTTGATAATTTCTGTCTTTCGAATACCCATACCTTCAATAATTTTTGTTAAATTTCTTAGATTTTAGTTCAATTTGAAGAAAATGATCTAGTAAAGATAAATATAAAGTTTCGAATCATTACCTAATACATTTGGAGTTATCGTGCGCGCAAGTAAAAAAATATCGATTTTGAGAAAAATCAATTTAAACATAAATGTTTCTGTTGAAACAGACCAAGGCTAATTTAAATTTTTTCCTATAACGAGCGCAATTTTTCGAATATTTTGATGCGGTCTGTGGCAAATGGTTCAGAAAAACATTAGCTATCAAATGAATAAAAATATAAAAACCGATTTTTTAAAGATTTTAAGGATCGTATGCCCCCAAAACATATACAGAGGCAATTTTGATTGATCTCCATATTGTTCCTTCCTTTTTTTCCGTATGTTTTTATTTTAACCTTTACAAATCAATAATGGGTGAGTTAGTATAGAAATTTCTCAAATTTCTGAATAACTCATACAAATTATTTTTCTTAAACTTATTATAAAAGCTCTTATGTTAAAATCTTGTGTTTAAAAAAAAAAATGATCCCCTCTCTTGAAAAAATTCCAGCCACGCAAATTCCTTGCTTCGCAAATCCAATTTCTTTTATGAAAATTATGAGGCAAGCTTAGCAATTACGTTGTGCAACTGAAGAGTTCGTGGTCGATAAAGCATCTGAATTTACAATGCTAATATTTTCAAAAACAAAGTCTAGGACATTCTAAATTATAATGAGGAGGATAAAAAAGCACAAACCGAAGAATTTATGCCTGCGAATGAATGTCCACTCTATAGTATTTATGTCGGTATGCTAATTAGTCAACAAATATATGAACACTACCTTCAGCATACCATGTTAGTATTTTGGCACAAGTGCATTCCAAGGTTTTCAGGGTGGAGGCGTCTTCAAAGTGACTTTGGTTGAGGCATTTCATACAGCAAGAGGTCAAGTGCAATAAAAATAGTTACTTCCATATTTTCTCCGATTCCTTATCAGAAAGAGGACAGAGAAAGAAAATGATCAGGTAGAAACGATTTAGAAATTCAGCAACATTTTAGACCAACTTCGGAAGAAGGAGGTTTCTCTATTCTCTACACACTCAATATACAGGGTGGTTCAAAACTTAGGTTTCAAATTTCGTGGGGGGGGGGGGGGGGGAATACGTCAGGAAATCGATTTCTCATAGGAAAGTATGTCCACAAACGTCATCTACATAAAGGTCAAAAGACCCGGAAAGAACAAAATTAAACGAGAAGTTTCCAGGCTTCAGATAATGAAGGTGTTGAATAAAGGTCATTAACGAGATATTTGGAGTTTTTAAAGATGTAAAAGGCTTCGTGGAAGTCCAAATGAGAAATGGAAATGTGAAAAGAAATAATACTAGATTTAGGAAAGTCAAAACAGTGATTGGGACTCAATGGAAGGTTGGGTACACACAGCGCCCTCTACATACGCATGCGTACATTTACGGACATACTTTCCTATGTGAAATCGGACGTATTCCCTACCTCCCCACGAAATTTGCACAATGAGTTTTGAATCACCCTGTATATAGAGGGTATTCTATGAGTAGTAATTTTTCCTTCTTGGAGAAAATGCGTCCAGGCCAGGCTGGGAGTCGAACCCAGAACCCTTTGGCTTCAATTGACAATCCTCTTCCAATGGACAAAATCCTTCGTTAGGGATCGAGGTTAAAAAAGCTTGTCTGCTTGGGAATAACATTCAGAGCCAAGCCATTGAAAAGTCATGTGTTTACAAAATTTACGCTTATATTTTATCATTATATCAAGTTTAAGATCTTTTCAGGAATAGGTTATACATGAATAGTTTTCTCTGTTTTAATTCGATTTTATGCGCATTTTTCATTTTATTTATAAAATGAAAACTTTCAATTTTACTTTATAAGTATACTAGGGGGTTCTGCCCCCTGCAAGCTACGTTCGCCAACCCCCGTTGAGACATCGCAGAATCTAAAAGCACGCTAATTTGACCGGTTTTAAAAAGAGCAGAGAAGATTGAAATATAATGAAAAAAACCTATCTCCCTGTAAACAGGTTTCCATTCAATTCCCTTTGATTGCGAAAATTTAAAGCGGAATCAGTTGCTGTTAAGACATCCAATGGTTGTTTTCGTGTTTCATTAAAGAAGACCAATTAAACATTTGAAAGGAAGCTAAAATAAAATGAATTAAGTAAACAGTCTTTGCCTCCCGGTATTTTTTAACAGCGTTATAAAACGATTGACATAATACAATTTATTGCAATTTACCGCTTGAACCCCTTCAAGGGCGGTGGTTCATTTTTGGACCACTTAATTTTAATTCTTAAATGCCACATTGTCACCAGAATATTGGAATGAAAATTTTCCTTTTATCATGTTGCATGGATCGTCATCAGTTACTGCTGACTTGTTTTTAATAATACTCAGAATTCTTAAATATCATATATTGTGTCTGTAGTATGCTACAACCATTGTTTAATTTATCAGAATATACTATCCTATACAATTGTCAGATAGTGATTAGTATGTGGATGATGGTCTTTGAGCTGGGACTTCCTGTCTTCTACGGAAGATTGGGGTGCCGTTCATTTGATGATCTGAACGTTGGTCATTGTGGAAGTGATATATGCTTTTAAAAAGGTGCGACATTGGTGCTGCAGTGTTCCAGACTTTTTTAGATGGTAGAGGGTCATTGAAGTGGACCTTTTACTGAGTTTCATTTTCGTGATGTTACATGACTATGGATATTGAAATGTAATGACTGAACTTTGAGGATCGTCTTCTCTGACTCTGTCTGTGGATGTGGTGCGTTAAGTTTGGGACTTTGTATAGACATTATGCATGAACTATTTATCAGTATAGACTTTGATACGCCATTGGTTGCATGTTACCCATAAACATGCGAATTATGTTATCTTAGTTTAATTTTGTTTTTGCCAGAGTTGCATGTAACCTCTAAACATGCGATTTTTGTTCATTCAGGTTAGTTAATCTTAGTTTTTATTTTATATTATATTTGCATGGAACCTATAAACATGCGTTTTTGTTAACTTTTGTTGGCATAGCAGGAATCTATGCTGCACAGGATTCTGCTTTTGTTTTTCTATTTTATTTGATTAAATAATTGTCGTTGGTAAGCCTGTTCCGGTGGATGAGGTGGAGCTGGATTGGTGGAGAGGGTTTTCCCGCCAGCACATGCGGTCCATTAGCCTAATGGTTGGCGTCCTGGCTGGGTGTCCAAGTAAATGAACAAAAGCATTTTCGTATTTCGAAATTTGCTTGCAATGTCTGATGCCATTCACTGATTTCAACATTTTGCGAATAGAAGTACCTTGCCCCTGAAAGGGTTAAACGCATATTAATGTATTTATTATTTTAAAGTTTCCTTTCTCTTTTAATATTCACGTGTAAATACAATTTTCAAGGCATAATTTTGAATATTTTCCTGTTTTTAATAACACTTACTCATTTAATAGTAATTTTAAAGCGGTTTTTTTCTGTTTTTAATAGTCACGTGTAACTAAATTTTTAATCGTTATGAAATACTATTCTTTACGCTGTTTTTAGAATTGAAAACAATCTCTATAATAATAGCCTAAGTCATGTGACTATTATCAACAGTTCCGGGCGGATCCCTTCGCTTTTTATATTCCAGGCGGCCATTTTGGTACTTTAATGTTAGCCAGCCACAGGCGATAAGTCACCAAATATTATTCTATCGCCATCATTTCACTTATATAATAATAGTTCAAGTCGTGTAACTGCCATAAACAATTACAACACTTCGCTTTTCATAAGAAAGGTTTCTATTTTGATTAAAGAATCAAAGTTATTTTTTCAAATAAAACTACATAAAAGATGCCATGATCACAAAGAATTCTTGGTACTTTTATGTTAGCTTTCTACATAAAAGTACCACACAGTACATATATTACACATGGTGTAATATATGTAAGCTATTGGTGCAAATCTCGCCAATAGCTTTATTTTTTTTTTTTTTTTTAACTCGCCAGTTAGCATTTTTTTATTTTTCGAGTGGTAAATTAAAACGGTACTACTTGCTTATCCCATCGACCAAAAATGTATCGCCAGACTATAAGATTAAATGCCAATAATGGTTGATTGTAACTGTCACATTCACTTGACTGTAAGGAAGTTACACGTGTTTACGCCATCAAGTGATTTTTATTTCGACGTTTAATTTTTATTTTTATTAATGCTACACTCTAAATAAAAAAGAGTGACTATTCACTCCTCCGGAGTGAATAGTCACTCTATCGCAGAGTCAAAATATGCCCAACCACTTTAGAGTGACTATTCACTCTGAGCAAAAGTGAAATTTTTGACTCTCTGAAAGAGTGAATAGTCACCCCTGGAAAGTGAATATTCACTCTAAACAGGGGTAGATAATCACTCTTCAGGAGGAATGACTATTCACTCTTGCTAAAGGAGTGCGGTTTTGCACCCTTGGTAGGAGTGAATAGGCTCTCTTTCATAGGAGTGAATGTTCATTTTTAATGTAGCCGGTTCTTTTTTTTATTTTGCTTTTATGGTCATTTTAAAAGAATCACATCTTTTACGACAAGCAATGAAAATAGATACAAGCGTGGTAAAGATTGGAATAAAATACTTTATTAGCAATATTTATTTAATTCATAGTTTGTAACACTAATTGAACTTTTAAGGAAAAATTCAGTTAAAGTTATTTACTAATTTAAATTAGATTACTGACAGAAATAAACTAAAATATTTTATTCCAATCTTAACCTTTGTGTTTGCTTTTATTGCATGCCCTATAAAGATATTACTTTTAAAGTTTTATTAATAATTAGTTATAGGTGGCTTTGTAATAGGTGGATGCTATATGTTTAAAAATGTTTGATTTGATTTTAATTTTTGTTTTAAATATAATACCGTACTTTTTCCTTAAATTATTGCTATTTTTGCAAAGTCCTATTGTTCTAAAATATTTTAAATTTTTCCCCTCAAAAGCAATGCTTATAAACTTACTTCTTTTTTAAATAAGTTCTAAGCATAATTTAAATGTTAAGAATGTATAATTTTTTTTATCCGCTGTGATTTGCTTTTGTTTTATTTAATATGAACATGGAGTCTAAATTTTGAGTTCTCTGGAATATGTATAGATTTTACTTTGATTTCTAATTTTCGTCCGTTATTGCTGAAAAATGGAATTAATACAATACTTATTAATGAAACAACACGATAAGCCATATTTAATTTAAATTTTTCATTCGCGTAGATATTGTATTTTGTGACTATGAGCAAAATAGATTTTATATGTTTTATAGGACAAGATTGACCTTGGAAATAGAAAAAAAGGAAACTTAAAAATAAAGTAAATAATTGCATTAGAAATATTCTTATTGTTTGAAAACCATTTTAATGTAAAAAAGTAGTTATAGTCTTTGTAAAAAAATATTCAGTCCTGTATTATATAAGTAAATATGAACATTTTAAAAAGTATACTAAAGCAGTCTTATCCATAAACTTCAAAACAGGCATAAAAAAAACACTTTATTTTAATGCTGTCATGTTTTATTTTTTAGCGCCAAAAATTACGTGTATCAAATACGTAGAAAATGTTTTTATAATAGAAGGAAATTTAATAACCGATGCAGAATATCTATAATTAATTTTTTTAATATTACTCAGTCTCGAAATTTTAAAATCATAACCCGCAGAAAAATGTCCACATACAATTAAAAAAAAATAATATACAGTAAAACCTTCCTAAAGCGACCACGTAGCGTTCCAACTAAAATTGGTCGCTCCGAGAGGTGGTCTGTTAATGGAGATCATGTTTAAATCTAGATTTTAATTGTTGAAAAATGGTAACAATGTTACTAAAATTTATTTTTAACATTAGGAAAAAATATAAAAATTTAAGTATCAAAATAAAAGTTAATTACATAAGTTAATTAGTGCAGAGTTTCAAAAATGAATACATTGAGCTTTACTTTAATTTTACAGTTTTATATTTTATAATTTTTATTTCCAGGTCCTTTCGAAGTTCAGTAAATAAATGCATTTTTTTTGTGGACGGGAACAAATAATGACGATTTCATTACTTTATCTATTTTTTCGAGAGTTTTCTGACAGAATAGGGCAGAGGAGTTTATTGACCGTCATTCTTAATTTGCAATAAGAGTTAAATTCATTGCCAAAAAAGGCACAAAGGGGTTTAAACACTTAAAAGTTACCGGGATTTTTAAAAAAATCTAAACTTAATTTAGAAGTTTGATGAATAATTCACTCTCCGGATTATTTTTTTAATAAAACCTTCTTCAAGCAACCGGGAAAAAACGGAATTTATTTCATTTTCTTCAATGAAATCGGTCTCTGATGGAGGGAGTTCAACTGGGATGGTCTCTGAATGGAGGTAAAATTAGTATTGAACCTATGGGAATAAATTTCGTTCCATGAAAAAATGGTCGTTCAGGGAGGTGGTTGCGTAATGGAGTTGATCGCACAGGGAGGTTTCACTGTACCAATCTTTTCGTAATATCATAAACATCAAATATCATATTTAACTCTGAAACAGTAATAAATACTCTTAACGGTATATAATCCGAAATCAATAATAAACCAAAAAAAAGAAAAAATCTCATATATCGGCTAATTAATGTTTTCGAATGTGTCTCCTACGAATTGAAAAAAATCCACATATCTTCTCTTATGAGTCAGTCAACCTTTCAAACGAAAGAGAAAAAACTTTTTTTGTTTTGATCAAAGCCATTGAATAAATATATTTAACGGCTTTGGTTTTGATCGTTGGTAAAAGTATTACATTTTGCAACACAGCATTGAAAGCGAAGAATAAAATATTTACACTCATTTTTTTTAATTCACATTGCCCAAACTAATGAAGTTTTGATTCTTTTTTTTTTTTTTTTTTTGTTAAGCATTGTGCGTATTCAATTGTTAAAAGAATTATATTTCAAACCGCTACATGAAGAAATATAACAGACAATCACTGTTAAACACTCTAACGATCAATCTTTTTCTATACAACATACACCTATTTAGCTCATATTCTAACATTCCACATATCTACACGGATAAATGCTTAAAATTAAATAAGACTTATCTTTATTTTATGTATTCCATAAAGAATAATTTTAATGATATCCTAATCTGTTAATCCTAAGATGGCGGACGAAAAAGTGATCAATTTTCTTATCTCTTAAGGGTGTCGTCGCCTTGCTGTTCTGATTGGTTAATAAGCGATCCATACGTAAGTCACTCTTTCAGGAGTGAGACATTTCACTCCTTTCTAGAGAGTGGAAAATTCCAAGCTTTAAGGAGTGTGTTTTTATAAAATTCACTGCAAAAAGAGTGAAAATGCCTGTCACTCTTTCAAAGAGTGAACTTTTCAGTCCTGCCACTTTTAGAGTATATGCTAATTTATTTGGGCACAGATGTCATATACGCTGGCGCGATTTTTTTCCGACTTCATTTTGGCGAAAACATCAAGAGAATAAACAACAACATCCAGATTACCATGCCAAGCAAAATAAGGCTACTTTGTCGCCAGTTAAATACCCGTTGCGTATACGACATTAGCGTCAGAAAAAAATCGCACCAATATATATATGACATATGTGTGCCTTTATATGTTCTTTCGTTATTTAAAATAAAAATTACGTCAATTTGTATAATTTGGTGAGTGCTTTGACGATTCATATAATTTGGCGAAATTGGTCGACAGGATAACTAACTGGTACCATTAAAACATTGCTTTGAATTTGAAATTAAATGTCAGGATTTGTTGCAATATTTAATCGGGTTTGGCGTGATTTTTTTTTTTTTTTTTTTTTTTTTTTTTTTGCGACAATTTGGCGAAAACCTCGTTTACGAATACCAGTTACATATGTATTTTTAAATTATTTTCTATTATTTTTAAAATGGAATAACAATAAATAAAAAAAAAAATAATTAAAACTATAGAACAAAACAGTTTATAAAAATTTTTTTAAATAAAGAGAAAATAAAGATAAATAAACATTTATTTATAAATAAGCAACAATAGCTGGGTTACCATGTCGGACAAAATAACGCCCTTTTTGCGCTATTTAGGTACCCTCAGGGCCCGACTTAGGCTATGGTGGGCCCTGGGGCAAGAACCATTCTGGGGGTCCCCTTCAATCTATCTATAGATTTTTTGTGAATAATGTGGAAGTGGCTAATACTAAACTTCATACATATTGTATTATATACATAAATTTTGTACCCGGTACTGCTCACATCTGTATAGAGAGTGTCACAAAAAGATGGTCACAACTTTAAGAAAAATACCAGTAGGATAATAGTAGGAAAAAAAATGATAGATTGGTGTATACGAGTATTTCTTTGCAAACTTTTACTTTGCTTATCTACGTACGTTTTAAGATGTCTAAAAGAAAATGTCACAAATTGGTCGTAATTAATCATTTTAACTTGCCACGTTACGAGGAAAACGTTAATAAAGAATTTCTTTTGAAAACAATAGAATACTAAGTTGTCATAATAAAGTTTTAATCATTAGATACTAATGATACAGTTTATTTTTTGACGGGGGCAGAGGGTACTGCAAGCACAGAGGGCAAGGGGGACCTCACTTCCTTCCTAAATGTTTGGAAATATATGAATTTTGGAAACTTTTGGCTACCGATTTTGGCTTTAACCATTTAGCACCTTTTAATGAAAATCCTGACTACTCTCATGGGGGTCCCCCTAAAAAGGGGGGCCCGGGGCAGCTGCCCTGCATGCCCCTGCATAAATCGGGCCCTGGGTAACCTGGTGCGTATATGACATCTGCAATTAATATTTTTCTTTTCGTTTCGTTTAAAAAAAAAAAGAGAAGTGAAAGACATTGATTTTAAATTTTTCAGTTTTAAATGAAAGTTTTGTATTAAATAAAATGATAATGAAATAGAAATAAAAAACATTGTTCTTAGCATACATTTAAGGGAGGCCAAGCTGGTCTCCAAATTAGTTTAAAATAATAACCTTTTCTGAAATATGAAAAAAAAAAATATCTGTTATGATTAAAATTTGAGTTGCCATCATTACAAAAAAGTATTTAAAATTAGAAAAAAAACTAATATTTCGAAAACTAATTCGAATTTAAAAATTCTAATACCAGTTTTGAGATCTGCAGTTCAATACGGAATTTTGGTGTTAATTTCATCGCAAAGTATTAAATATTTTAGGAGAAATCGCCGCGAAACTTAATTAGTTGTTTAATCAGTCGTTTCATAGGATCGTTTCATAAATTCGTTACATTTCAGTCGTTTCATATATCCGTTTCATAAATTCGTTTCATTGGGATTATATATATATATAGGGTAGATATGATTTTTGTAATATATATTTATCGAATAGTAAATCACAAAGTAAATTTAAAGTGTTTTGCGCATGCATTTACCTGTATTTATGCTATATCAAATGATGAAATATATAAACAAACACGACGTGTAGTTGCTACTTCTACGTCACATGATTCCCACTGTGACGTAACATGAATTTTGTCCATTGAGCTAACTGGACGAGATCCAGTTTCTCAAGCAATCGATGATACCATGTGAACTGGTAATCGCAGTTCAAAACGTGGAGCGTCAAGTGCTTACTGCTGACGCGTATAATGGAACTCCTACGACTCTTTTTTTTATATTATCAAATCTACAACATAAGTGAGAATGTCTATTAAAATTTTTATAATAATATAAATTCTGTTTTCTGAAGTTATTGCCGTCAACTCAAATTGAGTTAGGGTAGAACATCCTGTGTTTTCTGATTAAATACGTGGTTTGCGACCCCATGTTCTATGGTAATTTTTCATTTTTCATTCTCTTGATGCCTATTTGTCCCCGCTGTCACTTTGATATCCTGACTATTCATCTTATTTTAACTGACTGTCCTGGTCTCCGGCATTTGTATAGAATCTATTTTAATTCCTCATTATCCACTTTGACAAACCTCATTGGGGAAACACCTCATGGGGCACTCTTTGCTTTTTTAAAACAGACTGACTTTTACTTTGAGATATGGGTTTTATATGCTTCATAAGTTTGATTTTCTTATTGACATCTGGGATGGAAACACCATTCAGATAACATTTTTACTTTGCTTTACTGGATTTCTTTTTTACATTGTTTTCTACCCTTATATGACGATTACAGCTTTTCTATTTCCTTTTTAACTTATTTAATTATGTCATTTTCTTAAACTCACTTTTTTTTCTGTTTTATTTTTTAATTCTTTGTTTGGCGCAGCATGTCCCTAAAGGGATTTTGTGCCATAAAACCCAATACAACCAGCCAACCAACCTCTTGATGCCTGCTATCACCACTCTGAATTTGACGGTCGAATTCGGTAACACCCTGTATACATTTTGTGTCAAATATATAATTCTGCTTGGGTGTGCTGGAGTTTAAAAAAAAAAAAAAAAAAGTGGTGAAAAAAATGGTAAAAATTATTCCAAAAATTATGCATGCTATTTAACACTTTATTACTCCGACGATGCTTTTAAGTGTATCATGAAAGAAAATTCAATGTAAAATTTATCTAATCCGTCTGTTAATCAAAGTAGATTTTATTTTTTCATACAAAATACTTTGTTCAATCACGTTCAGAAATCATATTGAAACAATCGAAGTTAAATATTTTTAAACGATTATTTTCTCCACAATTTACATACAGTAGAACCTCTTTTATCCAAGACTCTTTTAAACCGAAACTCTCCGTTAACCAAAATCCATTTTTAAAGCTTTTTCTTTTTTTACTATCGCATTCCTTGTGTGCAAAATCCATTTTGAAAGCTTTTTTTTTTTTTTTTAATTATCATATTCCTTGTGGGCAAGCGATCCTTTCCGAATTACGAATACATATAAATATTTTCGATCCCCTTTCTTAGAGTTCCTTTGAATTTAACTTGAGCTCCCGTAAGCTGCGGAGTGGAACGAAGAAAACGAACAAGTTAGCAATTCTGAAGCTTTTGAATGTTTTGCAAAAGCTTTGGCATGGATGGGGCAACAGAAAGACTGTGATACTGGTGAACTAATTAAAAAACTCCGTGATAAAGCTTCGCAAAGGAAATCGAAACTGCGACAAACAAAACATTTCTTCAAACCCTAGTGATATATGTAAAAGGTACTTAATTTCTAAATTAAAATTCAGGTAATTTCTTCTTGTTTCTATTTTGCTATTGTTTTATTTTTTATCAAGCACTTGTTACCATAATACGAAATATTGCATAGATTTCTCCTTAATCTCAAAATTGAAGCATTCTCGATTATCCGAAAATTTCGATTTTCCGAAAGAGGGTCGGTCCCAATTACTTCGGATAATCGAGGTTCTACAGTAGTTGTAGCTTATTTCTTATTGAAAATTCTTATATGAATGATTTACAGCTGAAAATAGCTTTCCATTTACAGATACGAACACAATATATTTATTAACTTTATTTTTATTTTATTTTTTTTAAATGCGAGATTTCCATAACAATATTTTTAGTTCATTAATCGAATTATTCTTATAAATTACCGATAAAGATCTATAACTACCAATATTTATTAAATCGCTTTAATGAAAAAAATTATCTAAATTTCATATTATTATTAGTATATCCATTTTCAAATATATCTTCACACATTAACGAAGGTATTATTGATGTGGAATTTCTTGATTCATAATTTGAGACATAAAGGGATAAGTCCCCAAAACGTTTATGAAGTGGAATTTTGAAATGCAATACGGCGAAAAAAAATGTTTGAAAGTTACGTTGATCGTATCCCTATAAGAATTTGTTGTTCCCCATTGTACAGATAAGTTAAAGTTTTGCGGCTAACTGAAATATTATCGCCTTTCGAGAATTAGAATACGCATGGGCGACAAGTCACATTTTATCTCTCATTTAATTCTTTATTCGTGAATTACAACAATTTCCAGTTCCATCCATATTTGTTTGTCTAAGAATCGTTAAAAGCTCATTTAGTAGGATAATCACGAAAATCTAAAAGCACTGTTACAATTTAATATATTTTAGTTGCCATTAGCATTCGCGAGCGGCAAATTTCGGATAGTATGTCAAGGCAATCGCTGATAATAAAACAAATTTCTTATTGAAAACATCCAAAACTGGAGAAGTCAGTCCCTGCTTGCGACATTTAAGATGAGCGATAAGATAAGTATATAAGTCTTCAAGAGAAGGTTAAATATTTGAGGGTGGATTCCTCTTAAATCGTTAGTTTCTAATGTTACACTCTTTCTTCGAACAAATCCTATATTTATTTTCCATTGACATTGCAGATCATTACTGAGATATAGATGGTCATTGTCAATGTGAAATGTTCAACGGTTTCCTTTAATTTTCAAGGAAAACCAGAAAAGATTTTTTTCTAATACAGCCGGAATTTTAGTTTTAAATCGAAACTTCGAATGAGTGAGTCATGAATGTTCGAATGAGTGAGAACCTGTATAAAGCGTAATTATTTCCGATTCCTTTCGATTTTTTCCCAGGTTTTAGTGAATAAATATTTGATAAAGCTGGTTATATATTTCAATATTACGTATTTTACTGTTACGCATTTAAAATTTAAAAATAAGTCCGCTAATTGAAACTTTCGCAAATTTCTCTTTGTAAATTTACTTTGCGGAGGAAGAGGGGGGCGCCAAAAACCATGTTTGCCTCGAGTGAAAAGATAGCTAGTTTCGGCCCTGGAAGGAGTGCAAAAAGTCAAATGCTTTAGTAAAACCACTTAAAAGAAAAAAAAGAGTATAGCATTTGCAGTGGTACAGTAAAAAATCTCGCACAGGGCGCCATGGCTAATAAAGTCGTCCCTGCCTTTATCCCTCAAAATGATTTTTTCTCTTCTTTTTGTCATTTCTAGGCGTTTTGCCACCCTAGGCGGAAATTGAAAAATACCGCTCTGTCCCTTTTGGTGCAATTATTTTTTACATTACTTTTGGTGCATTATTTTTTGCATTACTTTTGGGGCAATGTTTTTGGCTACCAACTAGATCCAGTCTTAGAGAGACGAAGCGAGCTTGGGTGACTGCCCGTGATAAAAAAAAAGTGCGCCATGGCGCCCTTTTTTTTTTGGCACCCAGGGCGCCATGAATAGTAAAGCCGCAGCCGCTCCTGCTTTTACCTTACCAAATTACATTTCTCGTCCTTTTGAAACTTCTAGGTAGGTGACAACTGAAAAATGTCCCCATGCCTTTTACTAAAATTACTTTTTTTACATCCAGATCCGGCCTCAAAGGGCGCGAGGTCGGGCAACTGTCAACGGCTAAAGACTAAGGGTTGAAATATATGCAAGATAGAATAGTAACTCCCTTTTTTAATGTTTTTTAAAGACTATTATAGCCCGGGCCGAAACAAGGGGGGGGGGGGGCTGCAGAAAGAGGACGTGCCCCAGGTGCCAGAACAAAGGCGAAGGGGCGCCAAATGAAGATTTTGGTTGTCGTTTCATACAAAAATGTATAAATATATATGAAATACAAGGAAACTCGCAAGCTAATGTTAAACCTATGGGAGTGTTCTTTTCAAATTTCTCGCTTGCATTTTAATATTTTAAGAGTTTTTTTTTTTTTTTTTTTTTTTTTTTTTTTTTTTTCTTAGGATAATTTAGATTGATCTTTAGCATTGCTATACTTTTAGGTTTCGAAACCGGTACTGAAAGTGAAAGTAACTTTATAAAAATAATTTGCGACCAAAATCGAAAAAGTAAACACTAACCTGGTTATAATTCAGCCTCAGCTTTTCTAAGGAAAAAAAATTAAAACTATTAATATGTAAGCGGGACAATTTAAAAAGAACGCTCCCATACGTTTAGCATTAGTGATCCAGTTTCTTCGCGTAACTAGTGTAGGCTCTTAACGCTCAGGCTAATGTTAATCCTATGGGAGTACTTATTGTGCAAATTATTAAAAACATTCATTAATCACTGTTTCAAAAGAATATGCGATAGTGTATTATACATGGGATTTTCAGATAAATTAATGTGAAATTTATATTCACATATTTTAGGATTGTGACTTATTGAGACTTTTACAAAAACGATAAATGGCAGTGATTTTCAATTTTTAATTTTTTTTAAGATGCAATTAAATTTAAACCTCTTTAGTGTGTAGCACTTCACCCACTCTCTCTTCCACAAAAAATAAAAACGCTTTAGTTCTCAACCATCAATACGGTGCTGTGCTAGCCAATCATTGATATTTGGTCAGTAGTTGTAAGTTGATCGGTAGAAGAAAATTTTTTCCTGCAAAGCTATATACTATTTTTTATAGTGTCCAGTCACCCACATAGTTTAATTGCAGTGAGTAACATGGTCACGCAAAGAACTTCTTTGACCTCTGAACTCGTGTTTCCCTCTTGTGCAAAGTGAGATAGTAGGAGCGTCTTTACCTACCCCCCCCCCCCCCACACTCATACACACACTTGGTTTGGTCTAATCTGGTCATTTGTGTGGGAATGTGCTTGTAGTTAAATGTTGTTATTTTTTAAACTGGTCAGGAATGAATGACCCACGCAAAAACAAGCGCGATAAAAAAGTAGGAATTTTTTTATAGAAAACTCAATAAAAATAGATGTCACGGAGTACGACATGCTGGTTTTAAATTCATGCAAGTCTGGCTTCAGAAGGACGAAAATGGAACAGAAGGTAAGAATATACAGAATTGTTTGTTTTAGTAAATTAATACGTTTTCAGAAAAAACAAAAATCCCCACTCAAAAATGTGATTATTTTTGGCACATCATAAACTCATTTCTATTCCTATTTTCCTGAAAATTACAGATGTTTAAGTGACAGGTGCTTAAGAATCGAGTAGCGTCCTTTATTTCCTAACATTTTTCCTAATTCGAAGCAGCTTGATTTAAAGCGGATTACTAAATGGATCCGTCTTGTAATTGTCAGTCTTCGAATTCGGAAATCAAAAGTCCAACTTTGATGTTATTTTATAAAAAAATCGGTGTTTTTTAGAAAAAAACAACTTTATTCTATTTCATAAAAGCATCTCAATTGCAGGGCTGCCACTGCCTAATGACACTGAAAATAATAGATTTAGTAGCCGCCAACGAAAAAAATAGTAGCCAAAATAGTCCTATACCCATCACTTTAAAAAAAAAAGGAAGAAAAAATGTATCTATAACAACTGAAGGGACTTTATGAATGTTCAGATCTTATTTCACAGTTTATCAATCAATCACTGAAATCACTCAAATCACTGAATAAAGAATAGAGTGATTTCTTCAAATGAAAAAGCAAGTTATCCAGAAAATAAGGCCCTAATGTTTCAGTTATGAAGTAAGTTAGCTTGGTTCTTCAACAATAAAAATTATGTACAGCACCAGGAAACATAGTAGTAAAAACTTCTTGCAGATTACCCCCGATACTATTTTCCATCAGGCCTTTCAAATTCAAGAGTTTCTTGAACAGAAGGAAGAAAAGTTTTATTTGAGGGGTAGGGTTAGAAATAACGTGTGGGATGTCGTAAATCCCACACAAAAATGGAAAATCCCGCATAATAAGAAAATTCGTTTGGATGGGATCTTTAAATTTACTTCTTTCACAGGCATATGATTGGTAAGCGATTTTTTTCTTTTTTTCGTGAAAGCCACGATTTTTTTTTCTTCGGGAATTCCACAAAATCAATTCTCAAACAGCCGCGAATTTTGCCAATCGGTAACGAAAAACATCGCAGATATCAACAATTGGTCGTAGAAAAAAAAGTTTTCCATCGGTCGCAAAAAAAAATTGTAAATTTCGCCTAAGAATTATGGGAAAAAATCGAAAATTTTGTCAAACTGTCGTGGACAGGAAAAAAATACCCGCGAATTTAATCAAAAATTGAGCGAAAAATCAAGAACTTCCTCAGTCGGTCGACAAAAGAAAAGACAAATTGCGAAATCTCCTTCAACGATCGTAGAAAAAGATGGCGAAAAGAAATAACTATTTTTGTCAATCGCGAGCACGGAAAGAATTGCAAATCTCCTCAAACAACAGTAAAAAATATCTTGAAATTTAACAAAGGTCGCGGAAACAAATGGCGATTATCGTCAGTCGGTCGCGGAAATATTATTGCAAATTTCGTCAAAAAATGGACAAAAAGTTGCGAATTTCGTCTAACGATCACATAATTGCAAATCTCCTCAAACAACAGTAAAAAATATCTTGAAATTTAACAAAGGTCGCGGAAACAAATGGCGATTATCGTCAGTCGGTCGCGGAAATATTATTGCAAATTTCGTCAAAAAATGGACAAAAAGTTGCGAATTTCGTCTAACGATCAGAAGAAAAAAAATCGCAAATTTTGTCAAATGGTCGCAGACAAAAAAACGCAAATTTGGTTCTTAAAAAAAATTGAGAATTTAACCAAATGATCGCGCAAAAAATCACGAATTTCGTAAGTCGGTCGTGAAAAGAAATCATGAATTTTGACAAACGATCTGGAAAAGAATCGGTAATTTCGTCGAAAGATCTCTGAAACAAATAGTAACTATCATCAATCGGTCGCAGAAAATATGTATCGCAAATTTGGACAAGTGGTAGCGAAAAAGAAATAAATTTCGTCAATCTGTCGTAGAAAAATTTGTGAAATTTGGCAAAGAATCGCGGAAAAAAATCGCAAAATCTCCTTCAACGATAGTATAAAAAGATCTCAGAAAGAAAGAGGTATTTTTGTCAATCGATTATGGGGAAAATCGCGAATTTTGGAATTCGTCGCGGAAAAGATCGCGAATCTCCTCAAACAACCGTTGAAAAAGTGAGTTTGGGAAGATGACTTTACAAGCGCTTTGAAGAAAAAGATCGAATAAATGCAGTAAAAATAGTCACTTAAATCCGAAAAAAGTCACCTGTTTTCTTGAAATGGTCACTTTTTGGCCTAAAATAGTCGATTTCAGTAGCATTTTAGTAGCAAGTGCAGCCCTGCAGTTGTATGTTAAGAAAAATTGGAATTTTAGGAGAAATTGAGTCGGGCCGGACCGGGCCTGATTTAATTTTCCACGGGCCTGATCTTCCACGGGCCGTGCATGTTTTTACTGATTTTTGTACGAGCCGGGCTTGGCCATAAACTGTGAAAATATAAACGGGCCGGGCTCGGGTGGAAGTTTTAATTTTTACGCCGAGCTGGGTCCAAACCTTGAAATTGCGGTCCGTGCAGACCTCTAGTGTGCCTCCCCAGGGCCTTGCAAAGAGGTTGTTAAAGGAGAGGTCGGTCGCCCCGGGCTCAAAATTTATGCTGCGAACCACGGTTTTATTCATTTTTTGGCCGCCGATCATTTTCCGGGGAATTTCTTTTTCTCTCTTGATCATTTTTTTCCCTGTCGCAAAATATCATGAACTCTCTAAGAAATGAGTGCAATTTTCACTTATGTTATTTAGTTGTTCTAAATTTTTAAATTAAATTTAAATCTCTTAAAGTTCCAAAATAAACGCGAAATATTTATTCAATAGAATTTATTTATGTTTCTGCACTTAATCAATTTTATAACACCCATCACAAAGAAAAAGTTTTTTTTTTTTTTTTTTTTGGGGGGGGGGGGGGTGCGCAAAATTGAAAATTCGCTAGGGGCGCAGTTTCACGGCCTTGTTGCCCCCCCCCAAAATTTCTGGTCACGCTACGCCTATGCTCTCAAATATCTAAAAATATGAGACTATTTCCATAGTCTCCACGATTATGACCCGTACACAATTGAAGACGAAAACTTTCATTAAATGAACTAATAATTATAATTTTTATGCTTTTAGTTTCAGCATTTTTCTTCGGCGTATAGGTATCGTTATCATTAAACACACATTGAACATATCATTTTAGTTGGGAAATGGAGCAATTTGTTTCACGTTGGGAAATTTTTGAATAAGAAGTTGGGAAAATTTTGAACTCCCCCCCCCCCCCCCCCCCGAAAAGTTTTTTGTCGCTACGCCCCTGTGTGTAATATGTTTTATAAATGTAACGAAAGAAATCGAGCAAAAAGTCAGTATTTAGAAAAGCAATTTTTTTTAATTCAAAATTTCTTATTTTAAAACAAAATTAATTAAATGTACACTTTAAAAAGATTTTACGTTTCAAAATGTGCTTTTAGTGGAACATTAAAATACAAAGCAGTAACCATTTCTATCATAATTTTAAAAAATAAAGAAAAGAAAAGAAAATGTGCGATCTTCTTTTTCAGGTTCTTAAGTATTTATTGCTTGGTGCTGCCATCTACTACAGAATAAGTGAAAGAACTTATGGCTAACTAAACAACCAGATTTTTAGTGCTGACATCTATAGGACTGAATATGAAGTATATTAATTATAACGTATCCGATCCCGATGATGATACGACAGCGTTTTTTATCATGCATATAAATTATTTGAAGATGATTTGTTGATTAAATATTGATAAATTACGTTATTTATGACACAGTATCTTTGAAAATTGAACAATCGAGAATGCCAACTCAAGGCAGTTATTCAAATCTTTGCTAATTTTTTTCTCAAAAACTAATTCATCTAGGAGCAAGGGTAAAAAGAATTACTGGAAATCTGTGATGGAGGGTTACATTGCATGCATGCCTGAACTGACATGGAATGACTCACCTGTATTTATTTGTGTGTGCTTTATAACCACTGATGCATAAAGGTTTTAATAAATTTCTTACAAATTACTACAAATCTTAACGCTTCAAAATTTTCGAAATTTTAATTTTTTTTAGATGTTAAACTCCTATTTTTTCTGAACATTTTGATATAATTGTTTACTTGAAATTCCCATTAGAACAGAAGTTATGACTTTTAGAATTATGCCAGCTCAATAGCTGAAGGGACGTTTCCGAAACTTTGAAATCATTTTTCTTCAAATGACGTTTTTGGTCATAACGCGCACGATATCACAAAAATTTCTGAATATTTTTTCATAAAATATTCCAACAAATGTTTCATGTTAGTCTGTATAAACTGAACCTAAAATTTCCTTTTTATTGTTAAAAAAAATATGTTTTTTAGGTGATTATACTGTTGAAATTTTCATAATTTTGTATTAGCTAAATACAACTTTGTATTAAAAATATAAAAATGTTTTAAATAAAAATTTATTTAGGTTCAGGGTAATTATTATAATCTGAAGTATAAGTAGGCACCAAAATTTTCATTCTAGTTGCAATATATTTTTTGTAATCATCCTGCGCATTTTCTGCTCCTCAAATATCCGACAGCTTGGAGCCCCCTATGAATGCTAATTCTCCATCTTGCAATTTTTTAAATACATGAAATGAAAGATCATACCTGTATCTTTCATCTCAATAAAAATTGTGTTTTAAAATCATATACATTTTAAGGTATTAAATGTTGAAAATGGTCCTTTTTTTTAATTTTTTTCCAATTTTAAGACTTCTGAGAACCGTTAAATAGATAACCTTTTTATTAAGTTTTCTAGAAAAAGGCTTGTTGTATATAAATTTTGTAAAATATTTATAATAAATTGTTTTACTTTTAATTATGATGTAAAACAGATTAGAAGATGATACAAGATGAATACTCGGTGTTACAAGATATAAGATGAAAGAACAAATTAAGATATGTTGCGATGAATAAATCATGTGAAAAATGTAATCAAATAATTTTTTTTTAAGCAAACAGTAAAAAAACAGCACCAAATTGTTTCAAAGTTTCGTAAGAACAAGTAATATATAAAAAAAAATTAAGTCAATTTCTATTTAGGTCATGAAATAAAAATTTAATATAACCTCTTAAGTTAATATTAGTTTTTGCTGCATTAAAATATCTCAATTTGTTGATTTTCTATAAGCAAGTAAGCCCTATTGGTTCACAATGGAAGTCTATGGGAATTTGGCGAAATATTAGAGATATCACCAAGTTGCCGTCACTTTTGGCGACTCATTTTGATCGCCAAATTTGGCGATATATCGAAAAGTTGCCGATAAACTTGGCGGTATTTAGTGACAGAACTGGGTCCCCACCCCTATGGTAATGGCCCTTATAGATATGAAGATATATTAAATGCTGTTCAATAACCAATGTCCGCTATTTTGCCTCCCATATAAAATTTTAATCAATTAATTAAATTTAATAAATGAATTAATATTTGAAAAAACTGTATTAACATCAATTGTCATCCAGTACAAGTTTTAAAAAATTTATTTGAACTTGATAGGATGAATAATAAGTATTTTATTAACGACTGAAAATTTGAACAAGATATATAAGATATATAAAGAAGCTATTTTGGCATATCAATGTAGGGTCGGAAATGAACAGTTTTGGCGAAAAACAATAAATGCGGAGGAAATGAAAACAAATACTTTATTGGCATAACAATAACAATAAGTGCTCAAATGTGCCACTACCCACATCGATACATACTTGACAGCGTCTAGCAAGTGATTGGCGTACCGTTTCGAAGGTTCCAGATGTCTCATCTATGAGACACCCGTTGACTCTGATGAGGACCTCATTGCAAGACTTTCAATCGTTGCTGCAAATGTTCGTGAGACACTCGGAATATGTGGAAAGGTACACCGATCACTTGATAGACGCTGTCAGTGGCACATCTGAGCACTTACTGTAATTGCTATGTCAATAAAAATTGCGTTTACATTTCCTCCGCATATCTTGTTTTTCGCTAAAACTTTTTATTTCTGATCATACATTGAGAGGTTCTGCTCTCGAAGCTGGTAGACGGGAGGTGCTGGGTTCAAACCCAATCGCGCCTGTCGGCCTAACCATTCGGAATTTTCGTTGTTTTCTTCACACCTTGGGTAACCTTGCTTAAATACGGGTTAGGTTGCCTTAGAAAGACCCCCACCTAAGACACCTCCCCTAGGGCCTATATCCCTCGAGTAGATAATCGGCCGTCAAAAATCAACCCAACCCGATCCTACATTCCTATAAGAAACATGTTTGTTTTAGTCAGCTGCACCACCCCTCCAATTTTTTGACATGATCGTAGAAACACCCTGTATATATAAAAAGCCTTGAAACAGCTTCAAGTTTGTTTAGCTGAAAACTACAGTGATTCCAACTGTGTGTTTTGCTTTACATTGCTTGACCATGGGTGAGAATGTTTAGATATTTATTTCTCTTCCCTAAAATTTTGCTTCGCCCAGAAGGCGCCGATTTCTTTTTTTTTTTTTCACAGGGTGAGGGGGTGGGGAGTGCAATCGATCATGGACAGAGCCGGATTAAGCATTTTTGGGGCCCGGGGCTACTGAAAATTTTGGGCCCCCTCTTCCTGCTACTGGAAATTTCCCTCTCCCTCCCATACGCATGCAATTTTTTTTAAATCTTAAAATACCAGTTTTAAAAGTTGAATATGTATATTATTTCACAAAAACTTTTTTTGTTATCTTTAATAGTGCTCTTAATTATTTTATTTTAACGTATATATTACACGTACAATCCAAAGATACTTTATGAACGTTAAAAGAAAATAGAAATATTTCAGTGTATCAAAACTGACTCCATTTAAAATTATTTTAATGTAAATTTTTATTTATACAAATAAATTTAATTACATATTTCTGCCTTTTTTTTAAATTCTAGATTATCTTTGTTTAAAATTAAGCTAATTAGAAAATTCGTAAAGAAACATGGAAGGTCTATGATTTTTACAACCTTTCGAGCACAAAGATTTAGAAATACTGTAATTTGGGGAGATTTTTAAAAGAGATCCCTCGATCTCTGTGATAATTAAAGGTGCCATTGACATTTTAAAGGTTTTGACATTTTAGAAAGGGCAGGGTAGCCTTGAAGAAACACTGATATTGCAAGAAGACAAGACAATAGATGGAGCACAAAAACCCTTCAGCGGTATCCCAGAGATGTAAAACGGCCAAGAAGACGACCTCAAGTAAAATGGAGTGATGAAATCAGAAAAGTAGCCGGTGTAAATTGGATGACTAAAGCACTAGACAGGAAACGTTGGAAAAATCTGGAGGAGACCTACATCCAGCAGTGGATTGAAAACGGTTGTTGTTGATGATGATGATGATATATATATATATATATATATATATATATATATATACACACACACTGATGTCGAAAAATTAATCCTTTAAGCCCTGACCTACACAATTGTGGGGGTGATACTAAAGTAAAAGAGAATGACTATTTCCTGTTTTTGTGAGATTTAAAACCAAATCTGCAGATTTATATGAGTTAATTGGCTTCAGATGTTTTGATAAGACACCACTAGGGGGTACTAACTAAAATACAGGGTTAGATTTTCTGCTTTTAAAAAGACTATATCATCTGACAGCAATAGACAAAAAGTATGTACTGTCGTAATTTCTTTTAAATATGATTTGTAATGCTTGCTTAGATTTAATTTTTCTTTGCATGTACTTTATTCATGATTTTAATTGATTTTGTCTTTGATAAATTTAATTAGGCTTTACAAATGTTGAAAAACAAATGACCCACACAATTGTGCGGGTCCGGGTTTTACCGTTTCCAAAATGGGTACAATTCCTAATATATAAAATTTTTATTTTTAAGTGATTTTTTTAAAACTTATGTATTTAGCAATTTATTTTTTATTAATTACATTTTTAAACCGGATTAATTTTAAATAGGTTTGTACTATTCATGATTTCTATTTAAAATATTCATGATTTCTATTTGAAATTGATAGTATAGGATATATAATATGCACATGTAACGAACGGTGTGTTTCTGCTCTGAGTTATAGATGTCATATATGATTTATAAGTTTTACTAGCAGGAATGACCGAGCTAAGCTCGGTCAAAATTAACTTTGTGTTTATCTCGATATATTATTCCCACTGAATCATTCTTGCTGTTTTAGATGCAATTAGCTTGACCCTGAACCATAGTGACCCAAAAATGACCCACTAATCGAATTTTTTCGAGCATGCGAGCCAACACAATGCTTTTCTCCAGCCTGAAAACGATGGAATACAAAATTTAGTGAAAATCGTTAGTCGTTTTCTAGATAAAATAAGCTTGACCCACGTTATTCAAAAATGACCCTTTAATTGAAATTTATTAAACATGTTACCTATTCCAATGGTCTTTTTGTACTGTGAAACGGTATAATAAAAATTTTTGTCAAAATCATTTGAACCTTTTTGTTTGAACAGTTAGCTTGACCCCGACCCATTATCACCAAAATGACCCACTAATAGAATTCTCTTGAGCATGCGACCCAGCCCAATGGTTTTATCTTGTCAGAAACTGTGTAATACAACACATTGTCAAAATCGTTTGAGCCGTTTTTTAGACACAGTTAGCTTGATCCTGATCCATTAGGACTTGGAATGACCCACTGATTGAATTTTCTTCAACACGCGACCCTGCCCAATGGTCTTATCATGCCCGGAAACGGTATTATACAAAATTTTTTCAAAATATTTTGTACCGCTTTTTAAACAGAATTAGCTTGACCCTGGCCCATTGTGACCCAAAATGACACACTAATTGAATTTTCTTGAACATGCGATCCAGCCTAATGGTCTTCTCGAGCCCGAAAACGATAGAATACAAAATTTAGTCAAAATCGTTTAAGCCGTTTTTTAGATTCAATTAGCTTGACCCTGACCCATTGTGACCCAAAATGACCCACTAATCGAATTTTCTCAAACATGTCACTTAGACCAATGGTCATCTCATGCCCAGAAACGGTATATTATAAAATTTTGTGAAAATGTCTTGAGCCGTTTTTTAGATATAATTAGCTTGACCATATGACCCATAATGACCCACTAATCGAATTTTCTCGAGCACGTGACCCATCCCAATGGTCTTTTCGTGCCCGAAAACGATACATTACAAAATTTCGTCAAAATCGTTAGAGCCGTTATCTAGATAAAGTTAGCTTGACCCACGGTGACCCAAAAATGACCCACTAATCCAATTTTCTCGAACATATGACTTAGCCCAATGGTCTTCCCGTAATCCAAAATTGTAGAATATAGAGTTTAGTGAAAATCGTTAGGGCCGTTTTTTAGATAAAATTAGCTTGACCCACAGTGACCCAAAAGGGACCCACAAATCGAAATTTCTCGAACATGTGACCTAGCTCAATAGTCTTCTCGTACCCGAAAATGGTTGGATACAAAATTTAGTCAAAATCGATTGAGCAGTTCTTTATATATAATTAACTTGACTCTGACCCATTGTGACCCAAAATGACCCATTAATCGAATTTTCTCGAACACGTGACCCATCCCAATGGTCTTTTAGTGTCCGAAAACGGTAGGGTGCAAAATTTAATCAAAATCGTTACAGCCGTTTTCAAGATAAAATTTACATACACACACAATTTTTGCTCGCATTATAGTATAAGATATGCGTTATATGCATATCACGAGATAGAATTTTAAGTTTGATAAATTCATTCCATTTTGTCGACACAGCAAGTAAGCCACAAGGTATAAATAATAAATTATGGAAAGTTCAGCAAATGCGTGATTCCATAGTGTCTGCTTGAATTTACCAGGAGATCAGGGAAAATTTTCCATAGATGAGCAGACGATTCCTTTTTTTAGGACGTGCTTCAGTAAAGCAGTATATAAAAAACAAGTCACACTCTGTTGTAACAGTATCACCTGGGATAGTTTTAAATTTTGTAGTTTACCAATGGGAAAGTACAGACCTAGTCCACAAGCAGTGGTGTAGTCGTAAAAAAATCAGAGGGCATACGTTCTAAGCAGAGGGTATACGCTCAAGGCAGAGGGTATACCCTAGTGTATATATACTATAGCTTTCTTGAGAAACAGAGGGTATACGGTGTTCCTTAAAAAAATCCAGAGGGTATACGGCGTATACCCCCGTATACCCTCCACTACATCCCTGTCCACAAGGATCTGGGCTTAGGACCTGCTGTAGTCCTTACTCTGGTTCAGACCTAGTTTTATGTACTTCGATCGGTATTTCAACAAAATACCGCTGCTGGAAAAACTAAAAAAAGAAATTTGAAGGATCAGGCGCAATCCAAACGGAGTGAAGGGCATACCATTTGTCAACGGTTCATAAGAGAGGTGCGAGCATTGAGCACGTCTCAGAAAATGAAATTGTAGTGATCTGTACAAAAACAAAAACTGTTTCAAACATTTTTATTGCGGCTGATGAAAATTATCTCAATAAACAACAACTTTTTTTTTGCTTAAACTTTAACTTTTAGATATTTGCACACGTAATCCCAAACTACACAATTGTGTAGATACAGCCCAAAAACGGCTGCATTAAGCCCGAACCCACACAATTGTGTGGGTCTTCCCTTGGCATAACCTGACATGGGGTATTTTTTTAAATATTTTTTTCAATCAAATACGGTCCTATCGGTAAGGGGAAACCACCCAAACTTTAAATTTCTACCAAAAAATCCACCGGTCTTAAAGGGATAAGGGGTCGTGACCAGACGATTGTACATGATTTGTCGAATATCTGTGAAAATCTTGACGAATTGTCATTCAAATTCAAGGATGTAAAGAACATATTTGACTTCACATTTTTCAGTGAAGATTTAGACGCAGAGACAATTAGGGGCAAAACAATACATTTAATAATAACATAATGCTTGCGATCATCCATGTGACAGAAAATGCTCAAAATGTCTGCCACTGTAGCAAATGACTATGTGTGTCCTGTCTAACGTTTGAATGCATTTCTAGAAGCATAACATGGTGAAGTTTTTAACGTTTCTGTGAAAAATTTAAATGTTTTTTTGTTTATAGCATGCAGACTTTCAACTAAATCTAACAGCACATAACGAAAATATGAAAAGTACAGCAGAAAAGTATGCTGCAATTAAATCATGAATATATTGAATATTTCATGAGAATGAAATAATTTTTAACTGTACATGTGTGAAAGATTCCAAAATTTTTATTTCCTAATTTGACAGTCAGCTATTTGGGGCAACTTAGATAAAAAGTCCAGTCAAATATTGTGAAAACTTAGAAAGATGCAGTTAACCGATTGACAAATTGTGGAAAATCCCTTATAACAAAGCTACTTTTAGAAAGCAACTTAATTTATCTCCCTTACCTATTTGAATTTTTGCAATATTTGTGGACTTTTTACATAGCTGCCCAGATAATATAAGTTGACCCTGACTACCAAATTGTGGAAAAAAAATTTTGGAATTTTTCTCGCATAAGCATAAAACCTTCACATTTTTCACAGAAACGTTAAAACGTTCACGAATATGCGTGCTATGCATACACAAATGCACACAAATATTAAACAGGACCCACATAGTCATCTGCTACAGTGATAGACCATTTTGAGCATTTCCTGTCACATGGTTGATCGCAACCATTACTTTATTATTAACAATTCATCAAGATTTTCAGTAGATATTCGACAAACCGTATTCAATCGAAAGCGTCCATTCACTGCCCCTTCATTTTTAAACTTCAGTGTATTGGTATGTATGTATGTGTGGTAAAAACATTTGCAATTAATGCATGGAGACAAACTAATTGAGCTGATTAGTAGGCCAAAGTTTAACAACTTTTATCTATGAACCTCGGTTGTAATCCAGTTTTCAGTAAGGAATACAGGGTGTTTATACCTCTGATCCAAACTTGAGATATTTGTTCATAACACTAATTGAAATATTTCAAATGAAATTTTCAACGTACTTATCCTTCTTTGTGCGAAATATAAGAATATCACGTGAAGTATTGGAAGCAGTCCGAGTCCCATCCGCATACAATCAGCTTTGAACTAGGCACTTAATACTTTGTATTGTAGTTGCATCTCATAAAGTTTAAAATCTTTTAAAATTTCTTTAATTTTAGGTAGATTTCGTAAGAAATACTACCTATTGCAGTCGTTAGCATGGTGCGACTTTTTAAAAATTCCTTCATAATTTTTCATTACATGGCCCCAGGAACCCAAAACCACCCCCACCTAAAAAGTTTATATATATATATATATATATATATATATATATATGTATGTATGTATGTACTAAATTTTGTCCGTACGATAAAAGTCGCAATTATGCACGGAACGTCTTCAAACTCGCCAACAACTTTAAGATGGCTAATTTCTCGGCGGGGATTGAAAATGAGCAAAATCGGTCCAAGGGAATGGGAATTGGAAAGGTTGAACATTTTGAATACCGTCTTAACATGATTCTGATAAAACCAGCTTTTACACAACAATGGCAGGAAAAAATAAATATTAGGTAGATTTCGTAAGAAATACTACCTATTGCAGTCGTTACCATGGTGCGACTTTTGAAAAATTCCTTCATAACTTTTCCTTATAGGACCCCAGGAACCCAAAACCACCCCCACCTAAAAAGTTTATATATATATATATATATATATATATATATATATATATATATATATATATATATATATATATATATATATATATATATATATATGTATATATATATATATATATATATATATATATATATATATATATATATATATATATATATATATATATGTATGTACACTATGACGCAAAAGTTTAGACAATGAAGAAATTCTTACATACTTTGAAAAATATTTATTCAATTTTCAAATCACTGCTTGAAATTAATGTGCTGTACATATAAACAATATTTATAACAAAGAAAAGTGGAATTGTGCATATTGCAATAAATTAAATGGTAACAAAAATAAACTGCTGTCTCAAAAGTTTAGACACAAATTAAATAAAATCGAAATAAACAATTTTTAAAACCTGGTTGCGCATCCATGCTTATGTATTACGTCATATACACGAGATTGCATGGAAGAAACTAAATCTTGCATAGTTTGTGGATCGATATCGTACCATGCATTCTCAATAGATGTCTTAAGTTCCTTTCCAGAAGAGTATTGTCTAGCGTTGCTATAAACTTTGCGACACATGATGCTCCAAAGGTTTTCTATAGGGTTAAGATCTGGGCTACATGCTGGCCAGTCGAGAACTCTTATATTATGGGAATTAAACCAAGATTTTGAATGTTTTTCAGTGTGAATTGAAGCATTGTCTTGCTGAAATTCCCACTGAGGAAGTTCTAGAAGCTCAGCAAATGGCAGTAGGTTTTCTTCTAATGTCTGTGTATAATGCTGTGAAGTTTGACGACCACTGGTGAAGGTCAGAGATACTTGTCCATTATAGCAAAAGGCTGCCCAAACCATCACCGAGCCCCCTCCTTGTCTGCGACTAAAAAAACGTCGAGGTTCCTTCCGCAAGTCATGCCAATACGATAAACAACCATCTGGACCATCCAGATTCCACTTTTTTTCATCGCTAAATATGACTGACTGCCATTTCTCTCCATATGACATATGCTTTCGAGCCCACATAAGTCTTTGTAACTTATGATATGGTTTCAGAGCTGGTTTCTTCTGCATTTTGCTATAAACGATTGTTCCTTTTTCCAAAATTCGTCTACGAATCGTATCCTTTGATACAGAGAGTCCCGATGAGCTTTGAACTCCACGTACGCTCATTTGTTGAGTACTCGCTAGTCTTTGTATCAGGCGATCCTCTCGAACATTTGTCACACGTGGCCTCCCAGACCGACATTTTGCTTTATATTCGGAACCACTCGATAAAACTCGATAAATAGATTTTTTTGACCTATTAATAATAGCAGAAATTTCAGAAACACTCTTCCCTTCACCTTTCAACTGCCAAATCATTGAAACCTCATTCACTTGAATTTCTTTAGCTCTCGGCATGTCGACTATGAAGCGCAATCGTTTGCAGAACTTAAGTACTCCAAATTTGTGACATCATCGATTCTAAATTTGCATACGCCAGCGAATATTCAAAGAAATTTAGAATAGTGTCTAAACTTTTGCGACAAGCACATTTGAATTTTTATGAAAAAAATTAGTATTATAGCAAATAAAACGACTGTCTTTTGTACATAGCATTTTAAATCAGTTTTTGAATATATTTACAGGTTTTTGTAATTCTGACGTCATAATTCTACATTTTAAAGCTGAATGACGTCATTGTCTAAACTTTTGCGTCATAGTGTATATATATATATAAGCTTTAGCTTATTTTTCTCACAGAAAACAACCATATTGCTTATATCATTGAATTCTGTGCCCTTGAAAACGTAATTCAATGTATAAGCATTTCCATTATTTGTCGGTGTCCACTTTCTTATTTTTCTTCCATAATAATTCTTATAAATAATTTAATCTTTTTTTTTTATATATACTTACAGCTTTAATTCATAATATTACGGTTTTTGATGGTGGTAGGTTATGTTTAATTATTGGTTATATATATATATATATATATATATATATATATATATGTATGTATGTACTAAATTTTGTCCGCACGATAAAAGTCGCAATTATGCACGGATCGTCTTCAAACTCGCCAACAACTTTGAGAGGGTTAATATCTCGGCGGGGATTGAAAATGGGCAAAATCGGCCCAAGGGAATGGAAATGGGGAGGACTCAAAATTTTGAATACCGTCTTAACATGATTCTGATAAAACCAGCTCTTACACAACAATGACAGGAAAAAATAAATATTTTTTGTTATAGCAATTGCCAACAATTAAAAAAAAAAGCAATAAAATTTTCACCACAACAATTGCTTTTCTATTGCAAGATTTCACTTGAAAAAGTAAATTAAATAAACCAGGGTTGTAATTTTAACCGGTCAAAATTGATTTTGACCAAGACACTGGATAAAAGTGGTTTTAACCGTCCAAAATTGGTCAAAAGTAATCAGAAATGGTCAAAACTGTTAAAAAGGGTCTTAATTTTAATAATTATTTTTTCTTTGCAATTAAAAGTACTTAATAAGTAATAACAGTAACAGACAGTTAAAAAAATAATACACTGATAAGTTAAGGAGGCTCATTAGTAAAATATGCTTATGCAATACAATAAGAAAGCTAGATCCATAATTGCCCTATCATTGTTAATTGTGTATCAACAAAGAAAAAATCAGTCTTCCTTTCAGCTGTTGATACAGGGGCATCTAAAAAAACTGCCCAGTATTGTTTAAAACTAGCAGCTGATGCTAAAGAAGAAGTAGAAAACAAGTTTGCTTGTAAAGTAAGAAGTTTTGTAAGTGACAATGAAAACAAGATGAAACGGATAAGAGAACATTTTCAAAATGCATATTGAGACGAATTGTTTATTTCTTACCGATGTGCTGCACATTACTTGAATTTTGTAAGACAAGATATTACAAACACAAAGTTAATTCAATAATGAAGCATGTTATTGAAATGAAAAATTGCAGATGAGCATGAAGATAATATTGATGATAACATTGTTAAAATCATTAACAATGTATACAAAGTAGTAAAACATTTATAAAATCAACTTAAGCCTATTTCCCTTGCTTTAGATAAACTTAAAAAAGAAGATGCTACTATATCTGATGCATGCGACGAATGGTTAAGATTGCTAAAAGAAAAAGATCTTGAAACTTATTCTAATTATATAATGGACCTCATCAGGTGAATATGTAACGTCATGTGAGTTTGAAGAAACGTATTAAAACATAATAAAAACCCGACTTTGGAAATATTAACATATTTTAACACTTTGAGGTTCTCTGAATTTGCTTTAGCCATTTTTAAACCTATTCCATATACATTCGTGTGTGTATTCGTGTATATTAGAATTTTCACAAAATGTTTAACTCCCTAGAGCTCATTCTTAGGGAAGAAACTGCGTTTATCTCTAATCTTGATTTAAGTTTTGTTGGTGAATTCAGTACTTAACGTCGAAATCTACCTCCGCCTGTAGGCCCGAGCCGGCAGGGATTTTTTTTCGTTATAGCTGTTGGCAACAATTTAAAAAAAAGCAATAAAATTCTCACCACAACAATTGCTTTTCTAATGCAATGTTTTTACGTGAAAAATTAAATTAGATAAACAGTTTGACGAATTGAAAACAAATTGAGTATTACGTCATAAGTTTTCTAGAGCAAGATTTCTGCATGATAATTCAAAATGAAATAAATGGTTTGACGAATTGAAAACAAATTGAATATTACGTCATAAGTTTTCTAGAGCAAGATTTCTGCATGAAAATTCAAAATGAACTAAATAGTTTGACGAATTAAAACAACAACAACAAAAAAATATTGCATCATATTGAAAATATAAAATGGACCACAGCAGGTGAATATGTAACGTCATGTGAGTTTCAAGAAACGTATTAAAACATGATAAAAACCCGAGTATGGAAATATTAACATATTTTAACACTTTGAGGTTCTCTGAATTTGATTTAGCCATTTTTAAACCTATTCCATATACATGCGTGTGTGCATTTGTGTATATTAGAATTTTCACGAAATGTTTAGCTCCCTAGAGCTCATTCTTAGAGAAGGAACTGGGTTTATCTTTAAGCTTGATTTAAATTTTGTTGGTGAATTTAGTACTTAACTTCGAAATCTACCTCCGCCTGTAGGCCCGAGCCGGCAGGGATTTTTTTTCTCTTTCTTTTGTCGTTTCGTTGGAACAATATTTAAATAACCATCTAAATTATTCCCCTCCCCAATAAAAAAAGCCCCTTTTTTCCTTCCCCCACCTCTCCAGTACGTAGTTTAAAATCTTATTTTTTTTCTTTTATAACGTTTCTGTATTAACATTTAAAAGAGTATCTAAATTACTTTCTCCCCCTTGGCTCAACAAAATTCCGCTTCTCCCCCTCCTCCTAGCACATAAACTTTAAAACTCCTTTTTTTTTAAATTTAAGCTGTGTTGGTACTTTGTAGCAACAATAAATAAATAATCACCGAATTCTACCCTTAAATTTCCATTCCCTTTCCCCATAATAATATTTCCAAACATTTTTCAATTGAAAAATATATTTACACGTGAATATCCAGAAAGACAGGAAACTTTAAAATGATTAAATTATTACATGTGACAAGCATTTTATGGAGAAAATTACATCATATTTAAAAAAACCCAAATAGCAATATTTCCAAGCAATATGAATTGGAAAATCGAAAATATATTTCCACGGGAATATTAAAAGGAAAAGAAAACTTTAAAATAATAAAATTTTTGCGTGCAAAAAGCATTAAATGAGGAAAAATTATGTCATATTTATATATTTAAAACGATTTCCTTATAAAGTCCAAAAGAAAAAAAAAAAGCCGTTACAAAAGGCCGGGAGGCAGCTACATTTTTCACTTAATAATTTTAAGCAAGCTGATTTTCAAATGTCTGATAGATCTTATTTAATCGAACACAAAAACAATCATCAGCTGTTGCGACAGCAGTGGATGCAGTCTTGAAAACTGAAAAATTTCCTTGCCAAAGGGGAACTCAAGAGCAGTGCGATTAGAGAGATCACTACAGGTTGTGATAATATCATCCAATCCTTCGTAATCAAAATATCTTTATAAAACACAGCAAATTAGCATGTTTTTAGAGACTTCGGGGTCTACTTCACGTGGGGTTGGGGAACGTAGCTCGAACGGGCAGAACCCTCCAGTTTTATCAGAAAATGTAACTGTGAGATAAACTTTTATTACGAAAAAGTATTTTTGCCTCATTTAAGAAAAAAATAAAATAACTAAATGTAGCTCTTCAAACTTCAAACTTTTCAGAAAATTTACTTTTCTAAGTTCAACCAAGACAATGAACTAAAAGTTCTAAATATGTATGCTAAAAATTTTCAGTTTGACTGAAATAAGTCAATTTTTGTACAAAACATGATAAATTTTATTAAATAAATTTTTCGCAATCAAATTTCTGCAATCAGGTAATCTTTTCAAATGAGAACAAATTAGCATATTTTTAGCGGAATCTGCACAAAGTTGGCGAGCGTAGCTCGTAGTGGGCAGAACAGTCTAATTTTGACAGAAAATGTAACTTTGAGATAAATTTTTATTGCGAAAAAACAATTTTTCCTGATTAAAAAAACATTCAAAATTTTTAGAAAATTTACTTTTTTAGTTCAATCTGTATCTTGACAATGAATTAAAAGTTCTAAATATGTGCGCTATTTTTTTTTTTTATGAAATAAGTAAATTTTGTCAAAGTGTGATAAATCTTACTAAGGCTGTTCTCAAATTTAAAGGAACTACTTTCTGAACACATTTCTGAATTTATTTTTGTTCGGAAACGCATACAATTGACAGGCGTTCTTATTCAGAAACTATGTAATCGAATGCCGTTTCCCATTTTTTGATAAAAACAGAAAGTCTTTCAGAAAATACTGTCAAAGTAAGTGTTTCGAACCAAATTTCCGGATGCGGCAGCACAATAAAGGGGTAAAACTTGTCGTCACGTGACAAGAATCTCTTATTACTTAATAAGTAATTTATTTATAAAAAATGGAAACCGTTATTCGATTCCAAATCGCTTCAATAGTCAGACCTGTCAATTTTATGCCCGTTTAAAATGTGTCTGAAAATGCGTCAATAAGTTTTGCAAAGTTGAGCTGGGAATTTGAGAACCACCTTAAATAAATTAATGTGAACGTTTTAAACAATTTAACCCATACGTATTGAGTTTTAGTAAATGATACAAAAGGGAAAATGCATGAATACGGAAATTTCAATAAAATAAGTGTGTGTGTAAAGCTATTTAAATAATGAAATCTATGTACACTGGTGGAAATTGATTTATGAAACCAAGGTTTTTTAACAAAAACTTCTATAATATTCATTAAAAATGAATGAAATTTCATACGTTATATAGGGTATGTACAACAAATACAGTCGAACCCGGTTAAGACGCGTTTCAAGGGAGTGGGCAAAAGTCGCGTATTAAGCGGGATCGCGTATTAAACGTGATTTGTATAATGCTGCAGGAAATGGGCTCATTTACAACATGTAACCGTCTAAATGAACTGTAGAACTTTCATTTATATGTTTACGGTAGAAAATTGTATCTTTTAGATATATTTAGATTAAAATTTAATTGAGTTCAATTTAACTCATTGGTTCTTTTTATAGAACCAAATGGAATAATAACTGAAATTAAAAAGTGAATTCAAACGGCTTTATTATAGATATTATAATATGTTGCAACCAAAAATAAGAATAATAATTTCCTGCTAGACTAATTTTTTTAACAGAGGTAAAAAAATATTAAACCTTTGAAGCACTTGTTAAAATCATATTTAGTACTTGTGATAATGAGTACAATTATAATATGTCCATCTTTTCATTTTAAGAAAAAAATCTATCCTTTTTAATAGTAACACTGTTAGCTTAGAAAAAAGTAAGCAAAGAAAACATAAAAGAAGTAAACAACTGCAGTCGTGTTTATTTACTCTTTACGAGTTTAATTATTTGCTTATAATATGTATAATGATACATAGTAGGGATATAACGTAGATTTAAAATCTCACTAACAATAGGTATACTAATCTTTAATCATTATAATTTCATGACATATCTGAGTATCCTGAATTCGTCTATCTCTCTATACTACAGTAAAAACGTACACCAAGCGAGAGACAAAAAATGTTAGGACGCGGTATCAAACAAGAATTGTAGTGTTTCTAATTTAGGGTTTTTTTTTTAAATTCAAATATCTGGCACTATTTCCGATTAGTAATGTTCGCCTTAATTAATCTGTTATTAAATAAAATAAATATTACTATTCGTAAGAAGTGCGTTTTATTCGAATTTTAAAAAAAAATCTGGTAAATTGGCAACATTGAAGAAAAGACAAGGAATTTGCATCTTGATCAATGAATTCACGTCTTAAGCGTGATTTTTTGCTTCAAAGGACCGAAAATCTCTCGCGTATTAAGCTAAATTGCGTATTAACCGTTCGCGTATTAAACGTAATATTGCAGCATTAGCCTTATGGGCGATATTCAGGGGACCGGAAAAAATCCGCGTATTAAGCGGGATCGCGTATTAACCGTGAACGTCTTAAGCGGGTTCCACTGTAATTTAGAAAAATAAAATTTCATACATATTAATAAACTAAAACATAAGGTCAACAATTGGATTTTATTAACATAAAAACATGGAAATTGATTTAAGAAATATCACATTTAATTGAAATTAATAGTTAGTAAAGATGCTTTTATTTATCGGCGTTTCTTTTATTCTAGATGACATTGATGAAACAAAATTTTAAATGTATTTCTTACCAATTAATTTCCAGTTTTGACAGATTGAAGCTTTCAATTCTACAAGTGAGGTGTACTGAATCCCATTTGCATAAACCATTCGAACAAGCTGTCCCCAAATGTTTTGGATGGGGTTCAGATCAGGACTAATAGTTGGATGAGCTAAAAGAACTATATTATGTTCGTCAAACTAATCTTTCATTGCGTTTGAAATGTGAATACTTCCCTTGTCTTGCATGAAGATGTAATCTAAACCATAATATTGCCCTGCAAATGGAAGAAGTCAATTTTCTAAAACAGAACTGCAATGAAAAGAAGTCGGGCGACCGTTTAAAAATACAATTTCACTTTTGTCATCAAAAGCGATCGCTGCCCAAATCATCAAACGACCGCCACCAAAATTTCTGCTGAATGTAGATTTTGATTCCTTTCGACATCCCTCCAATAATACGTCAAACCATCCAGGCCATCCAAATTAAATTCTTTTCGTCGGAGAAAATGACTTTTGCGAAATTTCACAAACCCCTTCCTTTCTCAGCCAGACTGATTAGGCGCCAGTGATCCCAGATCACGTGGTCTGACTAGAGAATTAATATTAAAAAACATTTTTTCTTTCTTGTTCCTTTTTAGTTTAGTTTTTATTGTGAATGTGAATCTTGAACGCAGCAGGTCGACTCCGTATATATATATGTGTTTTTTGTCATGGTCTTCAAATTAGAAGAAATGGTGTTTTGATTTTAAAAAGGGAAATTTATTTTCGAATATGAAATCATGCTGTTTTCTTGGCTTCTTTATAGAAGAACATAATTGCTGAAATTTTAATATGATTATCTTGGATTCCCAGTGAGGAATAACAAATATTATCCGAATGTTTTCGTTTTATATAGTGTATATAGTTAAAAGTGTAAATAGAATTCTCAAAGTTTTTTATATTCATGTGCTTATTTATTGAACAACACCTGCGCCACTTTCAGTCGTGGAATATACTTGATTACTTTAATGTGATTTAACACGAATCGTGAATTTTTCATCTAAGCTCTCCAAACTTGGATTTAAATTAAGAATAACGTGAAACTAGTGAAAAACATGAAGATTATTCTTTATTCTTTGGTGCCTCAAGAACCCGGAAAAAAGGTAAGGAATACCTTTATTATTCTGCATGTCTATTGACTCTTGATTTATTGAAAATAACGCTTTCTCATGATAATTTATTTTGAAAATTGAATTTAAATTTAAACATGGATAAACCAGAAAAACTTAAAAGTAAATGAGCTACTGTTCGCGCAGCTATTACGAAATTAATTACAAAATGTGATACATTTTTATCTGTTGATATTGATAAGACTGATTGCTATTCTTTAATGGAATCATTAGAGCTCGTAAATGAAAAGGAAGCTCTGCTTAAGGAATTAGATTCCGAAATAGATGAGCTAATTCAGGAAAAAACTGAATATGAAAACGAACTAAAATCGGTAGAAGAATATTCTGAAAAAATATCAAGTTTGAAATTTAAAATTAAGATGAGGATTAAAAAATGTAAAATCGAAACTGAACCAAAAGTTTTACTAGAATCAAGTAACGGTTCAAAAATCGGTAGTAAACCAGTTTCGGCAGTGAAGCTGCCTAAACTAAACATAGAAAACTTTTCTGGTGATGCAAGCCAGTTCTTAGAATTTTTTTATTTATTTACTAGTGCGATAGATTCAAACGAATCGTTGTCAAAAATTGAAAAATTCCAATATCTTAAATCCTTGTTGTCTGGACCTGCATATAATATTGTAGTTGGTTTTGAACTGACAGATCAAAATTATTCTACGTGTTTAAAGTTGTTAGAAGAAAGGTATGGTAAGCAGGAAAATATCATAAACTGTTACATGAACAAAATCCTGAATCTTGAGCCAGTAAAATCCTCTAACAATGTTACTTCTTTAAGGAAGCTGTATGATAATATCGAAACTTGTATGAGAAATCTTGATGCGTTAGGAGTAACATAAGGCTCCTACGGTCATTTATTACTACCCATATTATTAAGGTTATTACCCGAAAATTTGATACTAGATTTCCATCGAAAACATGACTCCGATAAGGACTGTGAAGTCACCGATTTAATAAATTTTATTAAAACGGAACTAAGATGCCGGGAAGCTACTAATTTAGTAAATAATTCCCAAAGCAAAGCTTATGAAAATTCTAAAACCAAATATGAAAATTCTTCAAGTAAATATCAAAATTTTCCTCAAAAGAAAAATATACCTTCGGCTGCTGCTTTAAATACATCTACAAAACAGTTTTGCATATTTTGCAAGTCTTCTGATCATGTAGGACTAAATTGTCTGAAATTCACTGATGAACAAAAACGGTATAAATTAAAGAAAGAAATTCGCTGTTACAAATGCTTTTATAAGTCGCATTTATCTGTAAATTGTAGAACAAAATTAATTCTTGTTCCAAATGTGGTAACAACACCCATAGTCATTTGTTTTGTTTTAAAGAAACAACAGAAGAAAATCCTAAAAAAAAAATAAAGGTGCAATTGTATCTATGATGTCGGAACAAAAATATAAACAAAATAAAGCAACATTATTGCAGACTTGTACAGTTTCTGTGTCTGCTGGTAAACAATGCTTGTTGGCTCGCGTTTTATGTGATAGTGGCTCAGAAAAATGCTTCGTGAAGAGATCTCTAGTACAAAAATTAAAATTGAAGCCATTGCGAAGAGAAAATTTATTAGTTTATCCTTTTGGGCGGAGATGCCCTTATGAATCTTGTTATGAAGTTGTTGCTCTTGATCTTGAATTATCCAGTGTTGTGCAACCTATTAACTCGATAAAGATCGAAGCTCTTGTGGTTGATAATATAACTGGAGCTTCTGTGAAAATCCTAGAACCAGAACTTCTAGACATAATGAGAACAAGAGAGGCTTTAAGCCTGCTGATACAGGTCTTGAAGAGCAAATAAATATTTTGCTAGGGTCTGACTTTTTGTGGAAAATATTAAAGGGAATCGAGGAAAAATTGACAAAAGAATTATACGTTGCAGAAACTATTTTCGGTCATACGGTACAAGGGCAGATAGAGTCGAATAAAAAAGAAGTAGTTTGTTTGCGTGTTTCAGTTGAAAATATAAATACTCAACTGAAAGCATTTTCGGATCTTGAAGCAATTGGCATTGCTGAAAGCAATGAAAAGAACATTACCGATCTTGAAGTAATAAAAAAATTTAAAGAAAATTTAAAATTCGTAAATGGGCGTTATGAAACAAAATTATAGTGGAAAAATTCTCGTGAATTGCTTAGAAATAATCTTGAAGTAGCAAAGAAGAGGTTTTCTAGTTTAGAAAATAAATTCTTGAAAAACTATTCTTTAATTAAGGAATATAGCTCCTTCTTGCTAGAGCAGTTTAATGAGGGTGTAATAGAATTGTGAACCGAGAAACATTCTAATAATTCTGTTACATGCCACACAGACCTGTTATCCGTGACGACAAAACTACAACAAAAATGCGCATAGTCTATGATGCTTCTTCCAAATATGGTGATTCTCTATCATTAAACGAATGTTTGAATCATGGCCCTAACTCTAATCCTAATGTTTTAGATGATGAAAACATACATATTTCGAGTTCCGAACCCCCAAATACTTCCTTGAAAATTTTAGGATTGATCTGGAACAATACAGAAGATAAATTAGGACTAGAATTACGACCCTTGTTAGAAAAATTAAATAATGATTCTTCTACTAAACGCAATGTTTTGAAAATTGCAACTATGTTCTTTGATTCAGCCGGATATATTGCCCCTTTTGTTATTAGCTTCAAATGCATCTTACAATATTCATTGGTAATGAGAATATCACGGGGTGAAAGTTTTTCTGGTGAACTAGAAAATAATTGGCAAAAATGGCTTTCAGAAATCTCTGATCTCACACACTTGAAAATTCCCCGACACTATTTTAGCAACCTGATCATGGAAAAGGAGCATCTCCAATTGCATATTTTTTCTGATGCTAACCCTATTGTGTATGTTCCTGAATTTCTTTCCTTGCCTGAAAATCATTGGCCTAGGGTTAAAATTGCTGCATCACGATTACCTGATGTTTCTGAAGAGAAATCTCGTAAAGCAGCAACCATTTCTTGCATTGTTCAAACAAATAAAGGTGATGAAATTCCCATTTATCTTGAAAAGTATAGTTCCCTAAAGAAATTATATCGTGTAACTGCATGGGTATTTAGATTTATTTCTAATATAAAATTGAAGGTAGAAAAAAGAGAATTTTCAGCTGAGGAAATGTTACATGCTGAAAATTTTTGGTTAAAACTAGTGCAAGAAGAAAGTTTCCCTGAAGTTATTAAAAGCTTGAAATGTAACAAGAGTATCCCTAAAGAATCGAATCTTCTACAGTTAAATCCTATGTTGCCAGATGAAGATTTGCTGTTGGTACGAGGACGGTTACAAAAGTCTGATTCCTCATTTTATGAAAAACGTCCTGTTGTGATTCCTGCAAAACATAAACTTGCCGAAATAATCGTGAAAGATGCACATGAAAAAGTTTTTCATTCAAGAGTGTCCAGTACATTAGTACCAACTCGTGAAAAGTTTTGGATTTTAAAATCTAGACAGTGCATAAAATCAATCCTAAACAAACGTGCAATCTCCAAGAAATTTAGCGTTCTCCCTGGTTAACTAGTTATAGCAACTCTAAAGCATATCTTGTGTTTACCTGCAACCAAGGAATCCTTAGTGAAACACTTCCGTTTGCGCGAGACTCTTTTGAATCATTTTTGGAAGCGCTTGAAAAATAAGTGCCTTCTCAACTTACAATCTGCTCACTACACGGACCAGAATAAGACTTCTGACTTTGAAATATATGATGTGATTCTTATGCATATGAACATCTATCATTAAAAGACCTATTAATTTTTGTGTATAATATAGAACTGAAAGAACTCTGAACTTTTTTATTAAGAGACTCAAAAAAACTCTCCTTGACATTTGACTTTTTAAAAAAATCTTGAACTCTTTTTGTTATTGCCTTTAAAAAAACTTTTTATTTTTTTTTTCACTTAAAAAAAATGTTTCTTGTTTGATAATATTTCTAATTTTTAGTTTAATTTTTTTTGTATTGAATATTCTAGAAAAAGTTGTATAGATTTAAATTTTTCTTTTTATTTTTAGTAGCAGAAACCTATTCGCAAATTTTTTAAATTGTTTTATTATTTTGTTTGAAGCCCAGTATGTAAGTATATATTTTGATTTGTATTGTATTTATGTATAGTGTTACTGATGATCTTTTAGAATATTTTTTTTTTCTAATTTAATTATTTTGAATCCCATTTTTGATTAACCCTCGTTCATCGGGGGGGGGGGGGGGGGGAGTTTGCGAAATTTCACAAACCCCTTCCTCTCTCAGCCAGACTGATTAGGAGCCAGTGATCCCAGATCACTTGGTCTGACTAGAGAATTAATATTAAAAAACATTTTTTCTTTCTTGTTCCTTTTTAGTTTAGTTTTTATTGTGAATGTGAATCTTGAACGCAGCAGGTCGACTGCGTATATATATATATGTTTTTTGTCATGGTCTTCAAATTAGAAGAAATGGTGTTTTGATTTTAAAAAGGGAAATTTATTTCCGAATATGAAATCATGCTATTTTCTTGGCTTCTTTATAGAAGAACATAATTGCTGAAATTTTAATATGATTATCTTGGATTCCCAGTGAGGAATAACAAATATTAACCAAATGTTTTCGTTGTATATACTGTATATAGTTAAAAGTGTAAATAGAATTCTCAAAGTTTTTTATATTCATGTGCTTATTTATTGAACAACACCTGCGCCATTTTCAGTCGTGAAATATACTTGATTACTTTAATGTGATTTAACACGAATCGTGAATTTTTCATCTAAGCTCTCCAAACTTGGATTTAAATTAAGAATAACGTGAAATTAGTGAAAAACATGAAGATTATTCTTTAACTTTCTTCCAATTGTCACCCATTGCCATCTACTTCTCGCAATACTTCAAACGCATCTGCTTGTGACGCAGAAATAACTTTGGACGAGGCTTCATTTTCGACCATCTCAAGCTTCGTGAAGAATGTAAAATTTGTCTCTAGAAGCGACAGGAAGATCTGCGCAAATCTTCTTTGAAGTGTGGTTAGCTTTCGATGCAAGTTGAAGAATCCCCCTTTACCCTCTCTTACTTAAACGTGAATTTAACAAAAGACACTCCTTTTTGTTAAAATTTTTGCCATAATTGCTGGATAGCTATTGTTATATATCACACCAACTGATCTTTGAATTAATTTACTAATTTCCGGAACAGACTTTCCAAATCCTATATATGCATTGATTTTATCTATTTTTCCCCAGACAACATCTTTCGTTTACCCTTCGTGAAAAGTATAACTGAAACGTATTGCTTCCATAATATAACGCTTTTTATGTCTACTGCGCATGTCACGTTACCTTGTTTTATGCAAATTTTTGTCATATTACTTCAGAATCGCCGATAAAATGTGATATTTCATAAATCAATTTCCATGTTTGCATATTACGAAAATATAATTTTTGACTTTTTGTTTTTGTTTAATATTATGTAAGAAATTTTATTTTTGTAACTCATTTGTTATACATACTATGTATATCCTATGAAATTTCATTCATTTTTAATGAATATTATGGAAGTTTTTGTTAAAAAACCGTGTTTTCATAAATCAATTTCCACCAGTGTACTAATAAAAGAAAGTTTCGTGCCGTGTGCGTGTGTGTTTGTGTGTGTGTCTGTTCGTGATGGCTAGCGAAATCTATCGCATGTGTAAGTCTGAAAATTTAGATGACGATAGTCGAAGACAGGTCCCGATGCACCTGAGGCACATATTTTTATTTTTTTAAATTAATCCCTTTAAGATTTTATGCCCTAAATTGTTAATAACTTGTCCCATTTTATCCGATCTTCTTCGTTTTTGGGGCTATATCTCCATTTAGTTATTCCCCCATTTCTACATTCCAGTTAAGATCCTCACCACCTGGGGCCCGGTACAGAGTCCCCTGGAGACTTTTGTACCCTAAATTGTTAATAAATTGCACCCTCTTAATCTGATTTTTATTTTTGGAACTCTTTTTCCGTTTACTTATTTTCCTGTTTCTAGATTCCAGTTAAAATCCTGGGACCCCCTAGGGTCCGTTATGGGGCCCCTTGAACTTTTTGTGTCGCATACATTTTTCGCCCTCTAATTTTCTCGCCTGCTCAGTGAATAATTTTAAAGTTGAGTCTTGGACTCCTCTCTCCGAACTAACACCCTCATAATTTTTACCCCGAACCAACACCCTCACCCTAGGGCCCTGTTTTAAGCATCCCCCTCCCATTTTTTGCGCATTTCTTTAAAATATTATTCTAATGATTATTTCATGCTCCATGCTTAATTTTGTCTAGTTGAAGATCTAAAACGCTAAGTACTAAAACATTTTAACATGTTTTCATGTTAGGACCCTGCTCTCAACTATCAGTTGGCCCCCTTTGGGCCCCCTATTATAGCTCCCTTAAAAAAACAGTCCGATTCACTAGCTTTATTTTCTAACAACTTCTTAGCTCCTTCAGCTACCACAAGAGGACAAAAAAAATTCTCAGATTTCAGCTATCACCAATTTTGAATATTAATTGCCTTCTTGGGGCCCTTGGTGCAGCTTCTTTAAAAATGACTAGAATTGCTTGCAATTTTTTTAACATAGTTCTAGCGTCCTCTGATTACGTTAAAAACTACTGAAAAGTATCTTTATACTCAACTACATGCCAGTTAAGCCCCTGGCCCCTTGAAGTTTTTGCACCTTAAATTGTTAATAAATTGCCCTTACTAAGTCCGATACTCATTTTTGGAACCTTTTTTACCATTTAGTTACTCTCCCGCTTCTAGATTCCAGTTAAAATCCCGAGGCACCCTAGGGTGCCGATTCGGGACCCATTGAACTTTTTATGCGGCATGCTTTTTTCACTTCCTAATTTTCTCCATTTCTCAATGCAAAATTTTAGAGTTGAGTCTTGGACTCCTCTCCCCAGACCAACACCCTCATACTTTTAATGGGACCCTAGGGCCCAGTTTTAAGTTACCCTTCCTCATTTTTTTTGCGCATTTCATTAAAATTTTATTCTAATGATTAATTCATACCCTACGCTTAATTTCGACTAATTGAAGATGTAAAGTGCTAAGAACGTTTCCCAAATATTACATTTTCTAAAATCTTCTTATAATATTCAAATAAAAGTTTATGAAAAACACACCCTTTGAAAAAAAACACACCACTTTTTTGTCTGTTTTAACAGGGACTTTATGCAGTAGAGGAAAAGATATAAAAACAATGTGTTATGGTCGCAAAATACTGTTGAAAGATACTGATCAATGTCATTCGGAAGTGTAGATTTCAGACAGTGGGGGGTCGGTCCTGTATGTACTCGTTAGTAATTTCTTGAAAAACTTAAAGTTGAGTACATGTGATTTTCAGGCAGAAGGGGGAAATAGAATGAAGATGTTTTTCTGCTTTTGTCTCAGGGAAAGAGAGTAAAAATACTAAAAGGATGCCTTAACAGCAGTTACTATCGGACTCGCGAAGCTTTAAAATTGCAAAAGTAAAAGGTAATGGATATTCACACTTGAAACACGACTTTTTCTCGCCACAGTTCAGAATACTTTATCATTTCAGATTTCTTTTTTTTTTTTTTTAAGAAGTCAAGTAATTTTTAAAACGAAACTTTGATACAACTTAAACCACTGCTGAGGGCCCCTTGCGAGTTGGGGCCGTGTTTTATGTTTTCTGGGGGGGGGGGGGAGAGAGAGAAGGGCTATGTTTCGTCTGAAAATTTACAGACGGTGCACGAGCTCCCCTCTCCTCCCCGTATGTTGTTTCGACCACTCAACTTATAAACTTTTGTTACAATTGTTGCATCCTGCATTAAAAAAAAATCAGGTATACTAATTAAGGTGCTAAAAAATGAAACTTCTTTTTTTTATCTTATAGAATGTGACATGAGTTTAATTATAATCTATTGTACCTGTTGACTAGCTGTTCCTGTCTGAAAAATCGTTTTAAATCACCAAGACTTTTACACGCGATCAAGCCAAACCGAAGCCCACGGTTTTGTGATCATTTTCTATATTGTAAAAAATTTTTAATTTTCGGCTCTCTTTACATACAAATACGACCAGGGCTACCTTTTTACCCGACTGACAAGAAGGGTTATTTGTTTCACGCGTATCTGGGTATATAGATTTCTTTATACCCTCGAAACATCCCAACGGCTGGATGGATTTTAATGAATGAGGTCTCTATCGATTCGTCTTAACCGCCCGATGGTTATAGGCTAGGTGTTGTTTTTTATAAATTCAGAATAACGGCTATAAAATACAAAATGGTGGTAGAGATGAAAAAAATTATGCACCCTATTGAGTGGCATATCATTGGACAGGTCTTTCAAAATGAAGACGATGTTTCATTGACTATTTTACAGTCAGAAGCTCCGTTTAAATATTACACAACCTGGAAGTTGTGTGGGTAGGATCTCTAGTTTTACTGCAACTCTAACCATCATAGACATCTAGAGGCCTCATCAAAACAGTGTTTATAGACAGAAACTAACAATTAAACACAACTTAAAAATCATCAATACAAGTAAATTAAAAAAAAATAGATAAGTAACATAAAAAAATAGTTTCACATTGATGAGAAATAATTAATTAGTTTGCTTTTTATGCAGTCGGGTTTTTTGATTTTTTAAATTTAATTTTTACTTGTTTATTAACTGAAGAGAAACTTTTTCTCTGCTCCCCATGGCAATGAAGGACGCGCGACGCGCGCGCATCCTACCTTAGAATGCGACTTCGGTATTATTGCTGGAACGATAGGAAGAGATGTTTTGATTTCAAAAGCATGATCGCTGTATTTTTTTTTTTTTTTTTTTTTTTTTTTTTTTTTACAGTTTGTTGATGAGGCTAAGCCTCCCTTTTTCGAAAAACCTGATTAAGTATTTAATAATACTTATTGTAAATATGTATAGGATCATGTATCTGTAAATATTCATTAAATATTTCAAGAAAAGAATTCAGAAAGCACCTCCTTCACTGATTTTATGTTCGACTGTCTTTGAAATTTTCCACATGGTGCATCACGCCGGGAAAGAAAGAAAAAAAAGTATTTGTTACCTTTTTATTGTCTTCAAAACACAAATAAGGAAATAGAGGATAGTAAGTAATAAGAAGACGGCAAAGGTAAGATAAGTCTTTCATATTTTATTTCGAAATGTCTGATTTAGAAAAGTTGAAAAAGAACCGAACAGTTTTGAGAACAGCAGTAACAAAGCTGATTAATAATATAGAAAATGTTATGAAGGATAGTCCAATAGATTTTGATAATTTAGAAGAATTATTTATTCAGTTAGATACTAAAGCAGAATTATTGAAGTCAGTTGACGAGAAAATTGAGCCCCTTTTAGGGTTAGACGACTATGAAACTGAAATCAATTCTATTTATGATTACGCGGATAAAATATCAGTTGCAAAATTCCGGTTGAAGAAAAAATTAACCGAAAACAAAAAAATTGTTAATATTGATTTAAATAACAGTCAAGATTTAAAATCAAATGTGATTAATGATGAAAACTCAGTTGTTAAATTGCCAAAACTCAATATACAAAAATTCTATGGCGACTGTATGCAATTTATTTCATTTTTTAATACCTTTAAAAATACAATTCACGAAAATAAATCGCTTTCGAAAATTGAAAAATTTCATTATTTGAAGAGTTATTTATCTGGAGCTGCGGCTAATGCTGTAGAAGGTTTTGAAATATCAGAAGCTAATTATGACGCAGCATTGAAAGTTTTAGAAACGCGTTATGGTCAAAAAGACGTGATAATTAATCATCACCTGAACAAGCTTCTTAATTTATCCCCTGTTTATAAGGCTAACGAAATTCAAAAATTGAAAAAATTGCACAGTGATATAGAAATAAATGTTCGATGTTTGTCCACATTAGGACTCGAACCAGCAAATTATGGCTCCATGCTTATCGCCGTAATTTTAAAATTAATACCGGCAGAATTAGCTTTGGAATATAATAGACAAAATGTAGATAATTTAACACATTCAGATATACATAAATTATTAGATTTTCTGCATACTGAAATAAAAAGCAGAGAACACACATTTTTTTCAAGAATGAAAGCATTTGAAAATAATAAAACAAAAATCAAGAGTCAAACAACAAAATCTGAATTTAAATCTACTTGTGAATTTATGAACATTTCGAATGATAAATCGACTTCAGATAGGCAGCTGCCTCATTGCATTTTTTGCAACGATAGTAAACATTCATCTGATTTGTGCGAGGCTGTTGATGTAAACACTAAAAGAAATTTGTTGAAATCTCAAGGAAGATGTTTCCTTTGCTTAGGCAGGAAACACGTTATCAAAAATTGTAACTCTAAAACTAGTTGCAAGAAGTGTTCAGGCAAACATAATCAAACGATATGCCTAAAATCTAAATTAAAGAAGTAAACACACCCGAATTAAAAGGTAATGAAAGTGAAACGAGTGAAAAAGTAATTTCGGCTATTTTCTCTACAGAAAATAATAAAATTCTTCTACAAACTTGTGTTAAAATAAAATCAAACGGAAAACAATCTCTAATTAGGTTACTTTTAGATTGTGGGAGCATGCGAACCTTTATATCTGAAGAAATAGCAAATAAATTGAATTTACAGGCAATAAGAAAAGAAAAATTGTCGGTTTTTACATTTGGAAATAAGAACCCCATTGAAAAAACCTTTGAAGTAGTTAAACTAACTATTGAAAATAAAAATGTACCTAATTCAAAATTAGATATAGAAGCGCTAGTCACCAATCAAACATCAGCTACTGAAATCCCCCCCACCTGAAATCAATGATTTGATGAAAAGTAAACAATTTGAAAATTTAACCCTTGCGGACACACCCACATCCAAAGAACCCATTACATTACTTATAGGTGCTGACTATTATTATGATATAGTTACTGGAAATATAAAACATTTGAATAAAAAATTAGTAGCTGTCGACACCATTTTTGGTTGGTGTCTACAGGGAAAAACAACTGACAGTTATACGCCCTTACCATTTAATGTAATAGTAGAAAAAAAAATATTTCTGAACAGATTGAAAAATTCTGGAATATCGAATCATCTGGCCTTTTTAATACTAAACAGGATTAAGATTTTTCAGAAAACAACGTTATGAAGCAGTTTGAGTCAGAAATTAAATACAATGATAAGCGATATACAGTTCGATTTCCGTGGAAGCTTGAAAGGGAATGTTTAAATGACAATCGGAAAATTGCAGAATATAGATTTTTTAAACTCAAACAAAGATTGATTAAAAACCCTGAATTATTTTTTGAGTATAAGGAGGTGTTAGCAGATTATATGAAACAAGGTATTATTGAGTTAGTTACAGATCCTGAAGAAAAACAAAATGTAACTTTTTATTTACCTCATCGAGAAATAATTAGAACTGATAGGACAACGAGCAGATTACGCATAGTTTTCGATGCCTCTGCTCATGGCACAGGCTCACTGTCTTTGAATAATTGCCTGCATGTGGGTCCAAATTTGTATCCTGAAATATTTGATGTTTTGTTACGGTTTAGATTTAATCCCATAGCTTTTACAACTGATATAAAACAAGCATTTCTACAAATAATTATAGATGAAAACGATCGTGATGTAACAAGATTTTTATTTTCACAAGATTTGTTTGATAATTCTAAACCCTTTGAAATTTATAGATTCACCAGAGTGTTATTTGGAATTAGTAGCAGTCCCTTTTTATTGGCTGCAACAATTAAACACCACTTGAAAAAATACACCGAAAAATATCCAAACACAGTAAAATTTTTAAATGAAAATATCTATGTTGATGACGTTATAGGAAGTCATGAAAATATTGATCAAGCCCTATCCACAAGTTTACAATGTATTGATATATTTGAAAATGCAAGTATGCATTTACACAAATGGCATACGAACTCTTTACCACTTAGTGAACTATGGAAAGAAAATGGCATAACTTCAGAAGTCAATTCTGAAGCTTTTGGAGAACAAAATCTCCCTTATAAAGTTTTAGGAATCGCTTGGAATAATTCCAAAGATTTACTTTATTTTGATGTTCGAGGTTTAGTTGATTTCGTTTAAAAAAGAATAGATACCAAAAGATTTATTCTACAAGTTTTAGGCAGGATTTTTGATCCACTTGGATTCCTAGGACCATTTACATTAAGACTAAAATGTATAATTCAACAAATTTGGAATTTGCGTCTAGATTGGGATGACACCTTACCCGAAGATTTACGTATACTTTGGAGCAGCTGGTGTAACGAACTCCCTCATTTGAAAAACTTTTCAGTACCCAGATACTATTTTTCTGACATCACCAATTGGCATGATTATGACCTACAATTGCATATTTTTGCCGATTCGAGCATGAAGGCTTATGGTACGGTTGCTTATTTACGTGTAGCAACAACCACCAAAAATGTTCGAACAGTTTTTGTTGCTTCGAAAAACAGGGTTGCTCCACTGAAAGCGCTTACCTTACCAAGGCTTGAATTGATGGCCGAATTGTTGTCGGCCAAGCTAAGTAGTAACATTTTGAAAGATCTAAAATTGAATGTACCGACTTATTACTGGACGGATTCAAAAATATCCTATTTTTGGATAAAAGGATCCCCTAAAAAGTTTAATCCCTTTGTCAGAAACAGAACTGAAGAGATCCATAAATTGACCTCACCTGATAACTGGTATCATTGTCCTGGTACTGCCAATTCAGCTGATATAGTTTCTCGAGGATCAAAAATCTCTAGGATAATCAATGATACAACTTGGTTACAAAGACCAGAATGGCTAAGTTTACCTCCTGAGTGTTGGCCAATATCAGAAAACAAAGAAATCGCTTACTCAGATGAATTAGAATACAAAAAAAAATCCTAACGATATTTTTCAGAGCGAGTGCTTAGTCAAAAAACTCGAAAATCCCATAAACATTTCAAAATATAGTAATTTAGAGAAACTTTTGAGAATTACCGTTTGGGTAAAGAAATTCATTATGAAGCTGAAAAAATCAACTGAAGTGCAATACGTAGTAACAACCGAAGAATTACTGAAGAGCTGAAAATTTTTTGATACAATCTGAACAAAAACAATTTTATAAGGAAGAAATAGAATCTCTAAAAAATAGTAAATCAGTGGATAAGACGTCATCCTTATCAAATTTCATGCCCTTTATTGACAAAAACGGGTTGATGAGGTTGGGCGGAAGGCTCGAATTTTCTAACCTGTCCTCAGAATAGAAAAACCCAATAATTTTCCCCAAACATTCTTGGTTAACTACTCTAATAGTTCGTCAAGAACACGAAAAAATTATGCATGGAGGGACAGCTAGCACTTTGGCAAAAATTAGATCTCGTTTCTGGATACCTAAAGGTCGTCAGTTGGTCAAGAGTGTTATCAAGAATTGTATAATATATAAAAAATATTTCTCCAAACCAGCAGATCAGATCACCGCACCATTACCAAAAGACAGAGCTAGTGAAGCACCGCCATTCGCAATCTGCGGTTTAGACTTCGCCGGTCCGATCTATATCAGAAATTTTAAAGAAACGCAAAAATCTTACATTGTCCTGTTTACTTGCGGTGTGACTAGAGCCATTCACCTGGAACTCGCGTCTGATATGACAACAAATTCTTTTTTGATGGCATCAGAAGATTCACAGCTAGACGAGGAAATCCCAAAATTATTTATTCTGACAACGCAAAAACCTTCAAAAAGGCCAAAGGTGAACTCGAAATTTTATACAACATACTGACAGACAAAGTATTTTTAAATTTTATTACAAAAGAGAGAATTATATGGAAGAATATTATAGAAAGAGCTGCATGGTGGGGAGGCTTCTATGAGCGACTAGTAAAGTCAGTCAAAGACTGTTTGAGAAAAGTAATTGGTAGAGCACTCTTAAGTTATGATGAATTAGCGACTCTGTTGGTAGAAGTGGAAGCAGTTTTGAATACGCGACCACTGACGTATGTATATAGCGACAGCGATGAACCAGAACCTCTTACTCCAATGCACTTTTTAAATTTTGGAAAAGAACTTTCATTTCCTATTAATTTTTTTGAAATAATTGAAGATTGTTCAAAGAGATCAACACTCCTGAAAAGAAAAAAATATCAATGTTTACTATTGAAACAATTGTGGACCAAATGGAAAAAACAATATTTGATGGATTTGAAAACAGCCCATTCCTTGAAAAATCCTAATGCCCATACGCCACTGAAAGTGGGCGGTGTTGTTTTGATTCAAGATGACGCAAAAAATAAGTTTCTTTGGAAACTTGGTAAGATTCAGACTGCCATTCCTGGAAGAGATGGCAATATTCGTTCATACGAAATAAAAACAGAGAGTGGAATCTTAAAAAGATCCATCCATCACTTGTATCCCTTTGAAATACAAAATGACTAACAAATGACTTTTTGCAGACTTTTTATAAACATCCATAAACTTTTATAGACATTTATTTAGTTTGTTTTTTCTGCATTTAGAACTCTAAATATTTTCTTTCTCTTTTTTAATTTTTAGTCTTATTTATATATAAAATCTTTTTGAATTTTGGTATAAGTAAGTATATGATTTAACTGCAAAAAAAAAAAAAAATGTGTGTGAGTAGAGGGAAAAGGAGAGTTTTGCCGCAGGAGGAGCAATGAGCAGGTGGAGGTGGGTGGAAGTGGGTGGAATTGCTCCTCTTGACCGGAAGTGTCTTTTTCTGTTGTAGTAGGAGGGTGTGAAAAGGTGTACTATAGGAGAGTGCTATTTTGAGCGGAAGTGTGTTATAAGAGGAGGGTGTAATTTTTTTAAGGTTTTAAAATAGAAGCATAAAGAAACTAACGTATTGTAACATGCATAGGAAAGGATGGTGATGGAGTTCAAACATACCCCCTCCTTCCCTCCCCCCTGCTCCCCCTCCCCCTTGATTTTTTTTAATAGTGTCGGTCTCTTTCGATGAGAAAATTTTTACGTGTTGTATCATATTTAATTTTTCGTTTGTTTTGAACTTTGACAAAATAGTAGGTTAGTTTTGATGGAATTAAACTGGAACTGGATTATTAGATGAAACTTAGATGCAGGCCCGTAGCTAGACTATATTTCCAGGTAGGGCAAACATTTTTCCAGGGAGGGCAGATTATTTCTTAATTTTTTCCCAGTCTCTCATTTGTAGTTCTTCAAAAACATGTACTGCAATTTTAAGGTAAATGTTTCTCATTTAAAACATAAGATTTTTCTAAACTCAGTATGATTTTTTTTTAATTTCTTCCGAGGGCACAATGCAAATGTGTCAAAGATAAAAATATATATATATATATATATATATATATATATATATATTTAACAGTTTTCCCGCGATTTTGAAGTCCATGTTCCAAATTTTTAAATCTTTATTGCTTTTTACACTCCTTATTACATTCATTATCCATTTTACATTAAGCAAAAAAATATTTAAAAAAAAAATCAAAACTTATAATAAAAAAAAGGTTTGTTTGTTTTACAGGTATAGATTGTCGAGAACTATTCTCCATTTTACATTAAGCAAAAATACATATATATATATATATATATAAGCAATTTAGCAAATTACAACCATTTGGAAAATGATTTTTTCGAAGACTAAAATTTAAGACATAAAAAGTCACACGAAGTTGATCATACATTACATACGCCATGAATTAAACATTAACATTTCTGGACCCATCATGAACAAATTTTAAAAGAAATTTCAGTTTTACAATTTTCGGTATTGTAAATTTTTAAACTTCTACGGAGCTGGTCATACATTACGTACGCCATGGATTACACATTAATATTCCTGGACCAATTTTAAATGAAATTTCCTACATTACGTACGCCATGGATTACATTTTTCGGTACTGTAATTTTTTAAACTTCTACGGAGCTGGTCATACATTACATATGCCATGGATTAAACATTAATATTTCAGGACCAATTTTAAATGAAATTTCATTCTTAAACTTCTAAACATCCCACAATATTATTTTTTACACCGTCCTATAGAGAAAAAAATTTACTTTTAAATGCAATTTGTTTGAAAGCTGTATCTCATTTTGTTTCTGAGTTATTAATTTTTTTTTTTGTAGTTTTTATTACTTTTTTGTCATAGGCAACAGAAGTATCCATCTCTGTTGAAAGTAAAGGGAAAATACAAATTACTGTATAGACCAATCAGAAAACGAATAAAATGCGGATTCAACCTGTAAAACGCTTCAGATATGTTTTTGATTTCCTACCCTGACAAAGACAATAACCATTTTTCCAAATGGTTAAAAAATTAAAACTTATAATAAAAATATAAAAATAAAAGGTTTGTTTGTTTTACAGGTATAGGTTGTCGAGAACTTAAAAATAATCATGCAATCAGTTAATTTATTCAAAAGTAAAACCTCTAAAAAATAGCGTTTCCAAATAACTGAATTTAAAATTTTTAACATTATTATCCATATGTTAATATTCTACTTTAAATACTTACCAAACCAATCACCCCGAAAAGAACGCTGATTTTTTTTCTTACGAATTTCTTTGGAATAATTTTTTATTTGCCTTGTTGCTTTTAGGCAAATCGAGATTGATAATTTCTGGTTTACTTTTAGTAGTTAATGATATGAATTTTTATCATTACTATTTACACATGATTTAGGAGCGGGACTCACTGTTTCCTGTTCTAGTTCACGATTCTTATATATAAATGAACGGATATCCATATTTTCAAATATATCTTGTAGTCACAGATAAAGTAATCAGTTCACACACACACACACACTTTTCCAAAATATATAACTTTTAAATCGAGAACCCCTTTTTTTCACTCTGTCACCAAAGGCTGATTAGCACCTAAAATCCGCAACAGTTGAGCTAAAACTAGTGCATAGTGCATTATTTTCATTTTCATAAACGGATGTTTGGCAGTCGCTAAGTCAATTCCTCGAAATTGCTGACCGGGACTCAAAAACTTTCTGGCGGCCCTGCACAAACACATGTCCGTAGTCAGCACAATCACAGGGACGAAAATTTGCATCGATATCGTCCCATTGTAAATTCTTGAAAAACTAACTTTCGGAAAATATTTCATACTACCTCTTTATTTAGAAAAAAAATCCCTTAGGCGGTTTAAGAACATTTCAGAGGAAGGATAACACAATTTCACACCATAGGTGGTCCAGTGATATGAAAGGAAATCACTGAATAGCAAGTACTAAAGGGTGCTAGACAGTTCGGCTACTTAATGATTCTTGTGAGAGGCGATCTCTTTGCAGTCTTGAAGCTAGGCAATCTTATAAGTATTATAAATGTGACAAACTGAAGGGGGAGAGGGAAGAAGCTTGCAAGCGGGGGCAAATTCAAAGTAGCAAAGTTCAAGTCTTCTAAATTCTCATGCTTGTGTTCTTTTATTCAAGACTTAATTTATACAAACCAGTGCCCTCTCAGTTTCAGGATAAATAATGGCATTTTTTGCTTGTTCCGTGCTAAATCTTATTAAAAATAAACAATATTTATACAATTTAGTGTTTAGAGCAGAAGTGTCTGTGCAAATATAAAATATTTTTTAATTTATATTTTCACTTGTCCATTTCCCATAAAGGATCAATATTTCTTTAATTTAATTTTTTAAAAATAGATATATATATATTGTATATACTTAAGACTGTTGTCTGTTCGGTCACATTCATCCATAATTATTTCATATACCCTCCATGATGTTCCAAGAAATCGAATGTTTTTTTCTTCTTCTCTTATTAAAATAATGCATTTTTCAGAAAATGCTGGTAAAGTGTCCATGTTTAAACTGATTTTTGTTGCATAAGTCAGGGCTTCCTCTTGCACATATTTCTATTTTACTGGCACCACTAATTTTAAAAAGTAAAATTTGTAGTGTATTTTTCTCCTGCTCATGTTGTTGAGTTGTGTGTAAATTAGTTTTGTTTTGAGAAAGGCCAATAAAATATATAAATTGTTCCAAGTGAGAGACCTGATAAATATTACAAAAAAATAGTCATCATAAAGAAATCGACTTCTGCCAAGAAATCATCACATAATAAAGGAAAACGTCATTCGATTGTTTATAATATTAATGAGGAGTTTAAAAAATTCATGTATGGAGTGGAGGGAGGCTTATTTTATGTATATGTACAATGAAATCTGTCTAAGGCGGAATTGCTTAGGACTGAAATAAAATGCCGCCTTTGACAGATTTCCGGCTTAGACAGAAAAACTTTATATACATCCCATTTACAGAGTATTAATCATTCCTTTGACTAAAAATTAAAACTAACGTATTTTTCATTTTTTTTTTTAAATTGAACATGAAATCTTTGTACATATTTTTATATATTTATAGTAATGTTAATTCACACTACAAATTGATAGTACACGAACACACTCTTATAAATCAAAATTACAAGTTTTAGTGAAAAAAAGTTATATTTACCTTAATAAACGCCTTAAAATTCTATTATCTTAAATTTATTTATTTTTAAATTGAATATTGTTCTTTATCACTGTCATCAATCAGTGAGACACCTTTCTGACCTCTGGGAGTTGGACTGGACAATACACGTCAGTATGAAAAGATAAGCTTTCTTTCCATTTATATTTCCAAGCGGAATTTTCTTCCGTCTTAAACAGTAACTGTGCTACATGGAACCCCAAAATGAATGTCCGGTTCCGCGTTATACAGATTGTTTCCGTCTTAGACAGATTTCTCAAAAATCTCTATGTTTAAAAATGTGGGTCTCTGAAATTTTCCGCCTTAGGCACATTTCACTGTATATTTATATATATATACTATGTTATCATATATAGTCATATATGTTATCATATATATCATATCTTTTCATAGTATATATATATATATATACTATGTTAAAAAAATATTTTATATTTGCACATACTTTTCGGCACTAAAAATAACAAATATGTAGGTTAACAGATGGTTATAGCATGGAACAAATCTAGTACATATGATATTTCACTTCAGACCTCGAGCTGTGAGGTGCGCCTCCCTACCTCTCACATTTGTATGTTTTAAACTTTAATTTTTAAATTTTGCACTGATGGAGCTTTATGCACATTTTTCATTTGTGACATTTAACGTTATCCATATTTTTTTTAATATATCGGCGCAAAGTTCAATCCTCTTATATTTGTATATATATGCATACCTATTACACATATAAAAAATTTTCAGACTCAACAATACCATTTTTTTTTTTTTTTTTTTTTTTGTTTTTACAGATTCACATTACCGTATTTATAAGAGAAACATAAAACTTATAGGCATTACTACTGAAATGATTTGGAATCGAATACCGTCTTTCACTTTTCGGTAAATGTATTACACTTTAAGTTGTAATCTATTTGTATCCTTTATCGGGTTGTTGCGTCAAAGAATTTGCTTATAATAGCACCTTTGACGACATTTTCTGGAAACTGATTTGCTTTTACGAAAATGTGGAAAAGTCTATTCAATTTCTTTGTTTCTTAATAAGAGCACACATAAAATTTTTGAATTTAAAAATAAAAGTGACCTTATGAATCTGCCAGTAAGTAACCAATGTAGTTCGACATATTATATTACTTAAATATGAAATAAAGATTGGTTTATTTTAGAATTACCGACTTTTTAAAATTTTAGAAGAATAGGACACAATCAAAGAGACGAAGTGATAGACCTTTCACGAGGGGGAGGGGGGGTCTATTCTGAAAATTTCTGGGATGATTTATTTTCCCATGTACCCCCAAACGCTTGTAGTCAGCGGTTACGATGGATTTAATTTGTTACAATGTTCGTTAGTAAAAAGTCCTTTTAAAGTGTAAGCAAAGGTATGAAATTTTTTTAACCAACTTAAATCATATTGTTATCGGCACATAACTTTCTTCAAAGGATATAAAAAAGAATATTTTTTGCAAGGGAAAACTTTGTATTATAAAATCGAAGTGTAGTTATTTAAATATTATCGTAACTCTTTTCCTTTTATCCCTTGATTTATTATCGATTGGTATTACTTCGTTCCTTTCAGATTTTTGTCAGTTTAAGATAAAAAAATATTTTGTAATGTTACATAAAATTTATTTAAAGTGAAATTCATGCAAAAGTGTAGCACGGTAATAATTTCTTCTGCTAAAAGTCACGTAAATCCGTAAAAAGAATGAGAAGTTTAAAACACGTGTACATTAAAAACAATTAAGAAAATTCTGTAAATTTCTTGATTGAAACTTAAATTTATATCAGTTAATTAATGCAAAATTTGATATTCTATTGGTAAAAGATGATATTTTCAATGTAATTACATTTCTCCTACAAAAAGATTTTGAGATATTTGTTTGACAAATTTTTATTATTCTTTAATATGTAATAAAAAGTGCAAAAAATGAAACAAAGAGTGTATTGGATTTAGTTGACCCCTCTTCCCAGAGCAAACAAGTAAACATTCATGACAAAAGAGAAAGAAAAAAGTCCATATGCTTGAAAGTTAGAATACCAAGTTTCATGGAATCCGATCAATTTTCGGTGCAACAAGCAGAAGTGTAAGTAGAATACATGTATTCAAAGTACCCTGAGCAGAACTGTCAGGTACAGCTTATTGAAGTTAACAAAATAATATTGTAGGCTGTTTCATTGAAATTTCATAAGCCTTTGGTTTCAACCCCGCCTTCCTGACGATCAATTTTGTAAAGTGACAATTGTACAAATGAAGCAAGTTTTATGGATATAAGCTAATTCAGATTTCTTTGTGAGGCGGTGAGGAGTGTGGAATAATTTCTACAAAGCAAAGAAGCCAGGAATGACCTGAGAGTAAAGATACTTATATGAAAAGTCTGTGGGAATGACAAATGCCACAGTTCCGACAGGCCTGTTAAAAGAGAAAGCGAGAAAAAAAAGTGTAGATGAATTTTTTCCTATTTTTGCTTGCCAGTCTAAAAACGAAATAGAGAGGTAGAGGGTAGGGGTTCTCTTTGACTAGGTCTGGTATGAAGGAGGGGGGGGGATGGAAATTTAATGTATTAAATAAAAGTTATTTAAAGTGAAATAGTGGGTGATAATGTGATCGAAATGTCTAGCTAGTTTCATGGTAGGTTGGACAAAAATTTGAAAAAAAAATAGAAATTTATATTAGTTGTTTATACTGGAATTTAGAGTCTCACGCTAGGTCGGGCAAAATTTTTTCCAGGTCGGGCAAAGCCCGACCTGGCCCCCGCCTAGCTACGGGCCTGCTTAGATGATTATTAGGGGAAACTATTAACAGTGTGTTGCCCCTGTATTACGTACTAAACGAAATTAAAGACTGTTGCCATTGAATTTAGAGAAATAAACATTCAATTTTTATGTATTATGTACTTCGAGAAATTAATTCAATTTCTTAGATTTAATAATGTCTACTTCAACTTCGGGAAAGTATAGTAATTTGAACGAAAAGATAATTTATAAACTGGATTTTAGAACAGTAATGTAATTTTAGCGTAATGATATTTTTTCAATCTGGATTTTCTCGTGCAGTTAATGAACTCTTTCAAATCATTCACCCAGAATGTTTCTTTTTACTTATACTGTAACAAAATTTATGGATTTTAGTTTAAAAATATTCGCCTTTGGATGGATTCGAACCATCATCTTTTGGTTAACAGCCAAACGCGTTATCCAATTGCGCCACAAAGGCATTAAAAGGATGTACAATTAAACCAAAACAAGTTTATTCATCAGCTTTTAAAAACTAACCAGTTCTCCGATTTTCAAAGATTTGTGGTCATATCTATTTGTGTGTTTGTTGTTTCGATCATACATAAACAGGATGTGCTGTTTCTAATCTGGATGTAATGATAAACCGTATTTCTGCTTTATGTGAAAAACAGAGATAATACTTCTTTTTTCCATTGCATTAGGAAAACAAATTTTCTTAATGGGTCACTATTTTAATTAATTAACAATTAAGAAATGAATCAGATTTTTTTTTTCATAACACTCGTATTTTAGTAGGATTCACAATAAAGTTAATCATTTAATGATAAAACAGCTTAATTCAAAAGAAAAGAATTTATAAAATGATTCATTTTGTACACTTGCTTATTAAATGAACACAACAGTTTATGCATTAAATCGCTATCACGTGATCTTCTTTTTTTCTGATGCGCCACCTATATTGATTTAAGTGTAGTTGGATTTCATTTCATGTCATTATTCTGTTTTCTACTGTTTTGAATACACGTGCTGTATTTTTGTCATCACAAAGTTAAAAGAGATTTTAAATGAATATGGATGTTATTAATGATACACAATCGACTATTGTCGACAATTCGGATAAGATGAGTGAACAGGAGATGAAAGATGTTCCCGTTTCGAATAGTAAAAGTATTCCTTCTTCATCAGAACAGTTTCAATTGCCTTATATTTGTGGAAAATGTAAAGCAGAATTTTACGAGAAACACGAGTTTTTAAAACATATGAACATTCATTTGGAAAAAAACTTTTTATGTGCGACGTTTGTGGAATGTTGTTTTTTCGAAAGAGTTCTTTAATGGAACATATGATAATTCATCGCATGACATCTACCATGTACCAATGTGAAACATGTGGTAAATCTTTTTCAAGAAAGAGTGTGTTAATCAAACACACAAAGTTTCATTTAGAAAAAAGGCCTTTGAGTTGTGACAAGTGTAAGAAAACATTTGTTCAACAATGTGATTTACGAAAGCATTTGCTAATTCATATTAAAGCTGGAATATTTCATAAATGTGAACAATGCGAAGAAACGTTTTCGACAAAGATGGACTTAAGGAATCATCTTAAAATTCACACCATTTCGAAGAAATGTGAGCTTTTCAAGCAATTCAAATGTGCTGGTTGCGACCAAGTTTTTTATGATAAATTCGCTTTAGATGAACACAGAAAAAGTCATCTTTCACCCACCCAACTTAAATTGGAACAGCGTAATGGATTGATTAAGCAATTAGAAGAATTAACACTTCAATTAAGAACTTTGCAAAATGAAATATCTTCATCAAATATCGAATTTTCATTGATTTAAAATAGACATATGTTTTCATTATACATATGCAATCATTTTTGTAACTAACGAAAAATAAAATTTTTCTCAATTGAAAAAACTTGTATGTTTTCATTTTAACAAGATGTCTTAGTATTTTATTGCTCCCACTACAAATGAACTTGATTTTTTTTTTCTAAGTGAATGAAACTCTAATAATATTTCAGAAATACAATTTTTTATTTTTCTTCATTTATCTCACTCTATTAATTTGAAACCATTGCAAAATTGAAATATATTTTAATAAAGTTTTAGTAATATTAATGAGTTGCATTACTAATAATTGTAAATGAATTTAATCATCTACTAATTAAATTAATCAACTATCAACATTTTTGAGGGATATATTAAATGAAGTATGTATCCACTCATTATTTTATTCAATTTCATATGAGTATGACTACATCGTAATAAAAACTATTTTAAACAATTAACTTCTATTACTTTTGTTTAGAGGGATTAGAAAATGAAGTTATTTAAATTATTGTTATCTTTATTACATATTTTTTAAAGTTTAATTAACAAATAATTAATTTAATTAATTTGTGTATAATTATCATTTTAGTATAATTATCATTTGATTATATTTATCCACTCATTATTTTAATCCATTTCATATAAGTTTAATTATCCACACACTATTTATTTTAATCGATTTCATAAGAAAAAATATAATGAACTTGCGTTTCATTTTCTATGTGTTGCCATTCAGAAGTTTGAAAAATAACTATCATAATTAAATATTCATGCTAGCATTAATCATGCTTTTCGGTTTAATCATCAATTTGAAAAATTTACTTGATACCGATTTTTAACTGAAACCGTCACTGATTTGAATTCATATAAATATAATTATTCATAATTTTATTTTAATCAATTTCATTTGACTCTAATTAATTTAATTTGAGTATAATTATCATTTGATTATATTTATCCACTCATTATTTTAATCCATTTTATAAAAGTATAATTATAACTTCCACTATATATTTTAATTAATTTCATATGAATAAAATTATTATTTGTACTGAACTTGTGATTCACTCATCGTGTGTTGCCATTCTCAAGTTTGAAAAATATCTAACATGATGAAATATTCATACTACCAATAGTCATGTTTTTCGACTCAGTCGACGATTTGAAAATTTAGTCGCTCATGGTTTTTTAATTAATGCGATCGTTTCTAACTGAAACCGTCACTGATTTGAACTTATGTTAATAATCGTTTCGAAATCATCTCAATCAGTTTACTGTTGACTTTTGATCAGACTACACCACATACTGTTTGCTATTTAAAATGGCTTGTGAATTAAATATGCTGAAAAGATCTTTCCCAGAAATGAATTCCGTAACAAAATATCAACGTTTAAAATCATCTTCGGATACTGATATGACGAAATTAAATCTCCAAGTTTAGAATTTTGTAATTCAAACGAGAACTGTTCAATATTACTCCCAAACATGGATTTACATGCTGCAGAACCCAGGCTCGATATGGATTCGACGACCCCAATATTCACTCATAATGATGACGACACAACTTCTACTATGAGTTTTTTGGACACTATTTTTAATGATCTAGATTTTAAAAATTTGGAATCCTTCATTTCCCCAAGTACCTCAATTTCATCATCACAAGAACCAACAAATGCTGTTTTGAATACAATACAAGGTCCCATTATGAAAGACATTCCCAAAAGCAAACCACGCAATTTTAATGTGATTGAAATCAAGTTGAGTGATTGTGTTTATTTAATTTTAAAACATCGCATCAAACGATTTTATGTGTATATCGGGGAGTTTAAACACAATGTGATTAGTAATGAAGAAATGCTGACGAAAAATAGACTTTTGATGGACATTAATACGTGGTAAGAATTTCAATTGAAACTTTTTGCTTTTAATTTGAAATATAAATCCTCATCATTTATTGCTAATAATACTGTGTCGGTAATGAATCACAATAATAGCACTATGCGAATTAAAAACTTGATGATTTTTTTCACATTTTGACTTAAACGATTATCAATTATTAAATTTGAAGGATAAAGTTCATCATTTTAACAAGAAGCTTTTGCAACACATGTATACAAATCATCTACCACGCTTAATTAAGCAAAAATGTACACTAAGTGACGTAACCATCGAAAATGGATCTGCTTTATTTTCAAAGCTCATCAAGTGTATTGAGAGTAATGTAGTGATTATTTTAAACCAAATTTATGAGTGCGTAGGATGTATTTTTGAACACGAAAGTATGTGTCTTCATACATGTTTCACATTTAATAATCGCAAAAAGTTTAATCAACTAGGGGACACGGTATTAATGTTAGTCAATTTCGATTATGTTGTTTCTATGTTTTTAAACGGAACTGAATGTGTTAGTAAAAACTTTTTATGTAAGATCAATGTAGAAACTATACAATATGTATTGTTTAAATAATAAATTTTGTTGTTTCTGTTTGTTAAATGTATATGTTTATTCATTTAGTCTATCTTTTAATTGTGACAATCTATATTGGAAAAAAGAAATTAACAATTACCTAATCAAAATGTATATATATATATATATATACACACACACAAGTTTTTATTTTTGAATTTAAAATGAATTCCAAGTTATTAATATTTTTAATAATGAAAATAAAAGTTTTCTACTTTTCAATTTAATAAAATTATATTTACAAGTTAAAAAAATATTTTTTGAAATAAATTTCAAATCTAGTGGAAATATATTTTTCAAGTTTTACAATTTTAGAAAAAAGTTTTCACTTCAAGTTAAAAATATATTTTGAAATAATTTTTTTCAATTCAAGTTAAAATTAAATTTTAAATTTTACAATTTCAGAAATAAAGTTTTCAATTAATCAAAATTTTTTTAATTAAACTATTCGCTGTAAAAAATTTTTATCCATGCTTTTATGTTTGCATACTACATATAGATATGTAGTATATACTATGTTTTATGTAAGAACAATTATTTAATACTAGTTCAAAATTATTTACAAGTTAGAAAAATATACTATTTAAGAACAAATATTTTATTAGTCGAATTATATTTACAAGTTAGAAAAAAATTTACTAGTTTTCAATTTAAAATAAGTTTTCTAAAAATTACAAAAATATTTTATCAGTTTTAAAAAATTATATAAAAAAAGTTTTTATTTTTTACGTTTTACAATTTAAGAAATAAAATTATAAAAGTTTTTAAAATTTTTCATTAGTTAAAATTTTTTTGTTTGTTCAATTCATTATATAATTTTTTTAATCATGCTTACATACTACATATAAATATGTAGTATGTTCACAATGTGATATATTGTATACTATGTAACATAGTATATACTATGTTTCATATAAGAACAAAGATTTTTCTAGTTCAAAATTATTTACAAGTATAGGAAAATGTTTTATTAGTTTTTCAATTTTAAAAAAAAGTTTTCTAAAAAATATTTTATAAGTTTTAGAAAAGAAAAAAAATTTCAATTAAGTTTTCTAAAAATATTTTATAAGTTTTACAAAAAAAAAAAAAAAAAAAAAATCAATTAAGTTTTCTAAAAATATTTTATAAGTTTTACAAAAGAAAAATAATTCAACTAAGTTTTCTAAAAATATTTTATAAGTTTTACAAAAGAAAAAAAATTTCAATTAAGTTTTCTAAAAAATATTTTATAAGTTTTACAAAAAAAATCAATTAAGTTTTCTAAAAATATTTTATAAGTTTTACAAAAGAAAAAAAATTTCAATTAAGTTTTCTAAAAAATATTTTATAAGTTTTACAAAAAAAATCAATTAAGTTTTCTAAAAAATATTTTATAAGTTTTACAGAAAAGAAATTTCAATTAAGTTTTCTAAAAAAATATTTTAAAAGTTTTCTAAAATATATATAAATATTAGTTTTACAATTCAAAAAAGAATATATATATGTTATTAGTTTTCAGTTGTATACAAGTTGGAAAATATGAGTTATTGATGTTAACATAGTATGTATTTATATATCTCATAATATATATCACATAGTATATATCACATAATGCGTATGTATAACAAAGTAGATAGTTATATACCACATAATGTGTGTCATATATGACTAATTCCATACTATGCTCGACTTAAGAATAATCATTTTTTTAGTCTAAAATTAATTATAAGTTATAAAATTATTTTTTAAATGAAACTTTTGTTTCTCCTTATCTACCTTATTTCTACAAACTCTAATTTTTACATCTACATTTCTAATACAAATTCATTTATATTCAAATAATAGAATAATATCTTCTTACAAATAGCATTGTCTTAAAAGGAAGCTTGGCATGTCTCGCTCCTACAGATGAAATGCTCACTGCAGACAAAAATCCGGATGTTTATATCATCACGTGACTTCCTTTAACATCTGTTAAACCGATACCATGTTTGCCATTTCCAATTCAGTCTTCAAATGTGTTGCTTCGTTAAGTTTTACAGTCTATATTAATATTCCTTCATATTATAAAATAACTATGCATTTTCTTTATACGTATTATATTGAAAAGATCTAAACTAATTTTAAAACATACATTTTTATATCTGCAAAACTTGTATTACCAAAAAAAGATCATCATCCTTTACTATGTTTAGTTGAAAGATCTTTTATTTTTTAATTAGATGATGTAATCGAAATTCTTAATAAGAAGTTTTATTTAACTGTATTATTTTATAGAAATAATTTTCTTATGAAAGCGAAAAAGAATATTTCATCATTTATATAGTCTAAGGTTGATTATATATATATATATTATGTTATCTCTGTATACTCAACTCTAAAATTTTGCATTGGGAAATGGAGAAAATTAGGAAGTGAAAAAAGCATACCGCATAAAAAGTTCAATGGGTCCCGAATCGGGACCCTAGGGTGCCTCGGGATTTTAACTGGAATCTAGAAGCGGGAGAGTAACTAAATGGTAAAAAAGGTTCCACAAATGAGTATCGGACTTAGTAAGGGCAATTTATTAACAATTTAGGGTGCAAAAACTTCAAGGGGCCAGGGGCTTAACTGGCATGTAGTTGAGTATAAAGATACTTTTCAGTAGTTTTTAACGTAATCAGAGGACGCTAGAACTATGTTAAAAAAATTGCAAGCAATTCGAGTCATTTTTAAAGAAGCTGCACCAAGGGCCCCAAGTAGGCAATTAATATTCAAAATTGGTGATAGCTGAAATCTGAGAATTTTTTTTGTCTTCTTGTGGTAGCTGAAGGAGCTAAGAAGTTGTTAGAAAATAAAGCTAGTGAATCGGACTGTTTTTTTAAGGGAGCTATAATAGGGGGCCCAAAAGAGGCCAACTGATAGTTGAGAGCAGGGTCCTAACATGAAAACATGTTAAAATGTTTTAGTACTTAGCGTTTTAGATCTTCAACTAGACAAAATTAAGCATGGAGCATGAAATAATCATTAGAATAATATTTTAAAGAAATGCGCAAAAAATGGGAGGGGGATGCTTAAAACAGGGCCCTAGGGTGAGGGTGTTGGTTCGGGGTAAAAATTATGAGGGTGTTAGTTCGGAGAGAGGAGTCCAAGACTCAACTTTAAAATTATTCACTGAGCAGGCGAGAAAATTAGAGGGCGAAAAATGTATGCGACACAAAAAGTTCAAGGGGCCCCATAACGGACCCTAGGGGGTCCCAGGATTTTAACTGGAATCTAGAAACAGGAAAATAAGTAAACGGAAAAAGAGTTCCAAAAATAAAAATCAGATTAAGAGGGTGCAATTTATTAACAATTTAGGGTACAAAAGTCTCCATGGGGCTCTGTACCGGGCCCCAGGTGGTGAGGATCTTAACTGGAATGTAGAAATGGGGGAATAACTAAATGGAGATATAGCCCCAAAAACGAAGAAGATCGGATAAAATGGGACAAGTTATTAACAATTTAGGGCATAAAATCTTAAAGGGATTAATTTAAAAAAATAAAAAGATGTGCCTCAGGTGCATCGGGACCTGTCTTCGACTATCGTCATCTAAATTTTCAGACTTACACATGCGATAGATTTCGCTAGCCATCACGAACAGACACACACACACACACACGCACATAGCACGAAACTTTCTTTTATTAGTACACTGGTGGAAATTGATTTATGAAAACACGGTTTTTTAACAAAAACTTCCATAATATTCATTAAAAATGAATGAAATTTCATAGGATATACATAGTATGTATAACAAATGAGTTACAAAAATAAAATTTCTTACATAATATTAAACAAAAACAAAAAGTCAAAAATTATATTTTCGTAATATGCAAACATGGAAATTGATTTATGAAATATCATATTTTATCGGCGATTCTGAAGTAATATGACAAAAATTTGCATAAAACAAGGTAACGTGACATGCGCAGTAGACATAAAAAGCGTTATATTATAGAAGCAATACGTTTCAGTTATACTTTTCACGATGGGTAAACGAAAGATGTTGTCTGGGGAAAAATAGATAAAATCAATGCATATATAGGATGTGGAAAGTCTGTTCCGGAAATTAGTAAATTAATTCAAAGAGCAGTTGGTGTGATATATAACTATAGCAATCCAGCAATTATGGCAAAAATTTTAACAAAAAGGAGTGTCTTTTGTTAAATTCACGTTTAAGTAAGAGAGGGTAAAGGGGGATTCTTCAACTTGCATCGAAAGCTAACCACACTTCAAAGAAGATTTGTGCAGATCTATACCTTCCTGTCGCTTCTAGAGACAAATTTTACATTCTTCACGAAGCTTGAGATGGTCGAAAATGAAGCCTCGTCCAAAGTTATTTCTGCGTCACAAGCAGATGCGTTTGAAGTATTGCGAGAAGTAGATGGCAATGAGTGACAATTGGAAGAAAGTTAAAGAATAATCTTCATGTTTTTCACTAATTTCACGTTATTCTTAATTTAAATCCAAGTTTGGAGAGCTTAGATGAAAAATTCACGATTCGTGTTAAATCACATTAAAGTAATCAAGTATATTTCACGACTGAAAATGGCGCAGGTGTTGTTCAATAAATAAGCACATGAATATAAAAAACTTTGAGAATTCTATTTACACTTTTAACTATATACAGTATATACAACGAAAACATTTGGTTAATATTTGTTATTAATCACTGGGAATCCAAGATAATCATATTAAAATTTCAGCAATTATGTTCTTCTATAAAGAAGCCAAGAAAATAGCATGATTTCATATTCGGAAATAAATTTCCCTTTTTAAAATCAAAACACCATTTCTTCTAATTTGAAGACCATGACAAAAAAAATATATATATATACGCAGTCGACTTGCTGCGTTCAAGATTCACATTCACAATAAAAACTAAACTAAAAAGGAACAAGAAAGAAAAAATGTTTTTTAATATTAATTCTCTAGTCAGACCAAGTGATCTGGGATCACTGGCGCCTAATCAGTCTGGCTGAGAGAGGAAGGGGTTTGTGAAATTTCGCAAACTCCCCCCTCCGATGAACGAGGGTTCATCAAAAATGGGATTCAAAATAATTAAAGTAGAAAAAAAAAATTCTAAAAAATCATCAGTTACACTATACATAAATACAATACAAATCAAAATGTATACTTACATACTGGACTTCAAACAAAATAATAAAACAATTTAAAAAATTTGCGAATAGGTTTCTGCTACTAAAAATAAAAAGAACAATTTAAATCTATACAACTTTTTCTAGAATATTCAATACAAAAAAAATTAAACTAAAAATTAGAAATATTATCAAACAAAAAACATTTTTTTAAGTGAAAAAAAAATAAAAAGTTTTTTTAAAGTCAATAACAAAAAGAGTTCAAGGTTTTTTTAAAAAGTCAAATGTCAAGGAGTTATAAGTTCAACCCCTTCGAAGGGGTCCATAGATCTGATCAAGTCTATTGATGCATATGTACCGTTAAGGTGCATGCATCGTTTTTACCACCATAAACAAGTTAGGGTAAAATATTTGCACTTTTCAATTCGAGCCTTTTTTGGTATTTGATAAGTATAGCGTTTTAAAAAAAACAGTGCCAACCGAATAAAATTTCTGCGTATCTGCTGATTGTCTATTCTCTCAACAGAGGGATTTTTTGCTTTTGTCACTTTCGTGAATTAAAGACAGTCTTGCTATATCAGTTTCACAACAAACCATTCGTGCAAGTGGGTGATGGTATATCTTGCGGGAGATTTACTGAGACTTTCTCAATTCAAACTTGTCACGGCAAGATAATATCAGAAAAAATCAAACTTGCTGCTAATGTTCATGCTATCTGGGAAAAATATTACAAAACATAATACTTATTCTTAATGTGTTTTACTTTAGGTTGTGTTGATTAAATATACATCCTGAATCAATCTGATCTGTTCTTTCACCCATATGCTGGCCATTTTACCCAGAATAGGCGGGCAAAGTGGCCATTTTCTAGTTTTTCTTTTAAAGTAACATGTACATTCAAAATACTTCTTTAAAGTAAAACAGCAATTGAAACTAAAGTTATTATAGTTACTATTGGTACGTGTTTCTAGAACTTTACTGATTAAAAAGGTATCATAAAAATTCATCAAACCTTAGAGTGGCTACGTTACCCTTGCTTCCCCTATACATGTTATAATTAAAATTTTGCACTTTTACAGTAAATGAGATTTAAAAAAACATTCATCTAAATATGTATTCATACGTATCATTGTATAGCAGTATGAAGGGTTGGCCACAAAGGAGGGAGTGCAGTAGATGTAATTCATTCAGGCCCCACGTTTATAGTGTAAGATTAATTTTTTTTCAGCCATTTTGTATTAATTCGGATCCTAAAAAATTTTTGCATCCGGGTACGCACTTAGCCCCTATTGTTAAAATGAAGTTTATTATACACTAATTATAATCAGTACGTTGTACTGTTACAAGAAATGAGATAGATTAAACAAAAATCAATACGCTATAACTAAATGTGTAATCTATCTATCTAAAATGTGTAAATTATCTTTCATAATTTAAAACTTTATAAAAAATCATATCCAAGTTAGGGAAAACAAGATATAATTTAAGTATTTAAAACATTCACCACTTGCAATAATATTTTCTCAATTCAATTCTTATACAGTGTTTACGTTGAAAGGAGCTATCACATGCGCTGACTACATTTATTGTTCAGGCTTAATATTTCAGCACATTTTTGAATAGCCAGTTGTTACTCTATACCTCAAGGAAAGGATATGTTTACAAACAAAAACATTCTGCCAACTACATTTTTTGCCTTGGCGATCATCTTAGCAATAGTCATGGCATCATGTGACAATTGTAGCACTGACCTGCTAATCTGAAACCAATCAGATCGCCTGATTGCTCTTGTATAGTGTGAGCAATATAGACGGGCGGACAAAGACAGGTATCCCACAGTAGTTTTACACCACGGTAGCGTCACTTACCTTTTCCATTAATAGACCATAGGCCTAATGCTTATGCGCATGACGTCACACTTCGGAGACAAGCTATCCACTCACCGTACCGACAGAATGTTAGTATGCGCAGCGGAAATACCCCCCAACAGACGACTTTCAGCTTCTATCCAGGTTGCGTGTATAAAGTTTAACCAAAATTTTGCAAATTTAACAAGTGTTTTCGGATACAGAACAACATGTTAACCCTTTAGTGGACGGTGTCCATAAAAAAGGACACCTAATTTTAATTCCAAAACTGACAAACGGCACCAAGAATATTTAATTAAAATTTTCCTTTTATAAAGTACGGGAAATAAGCAAGTTTTTATTTCTAATAAATTTGTTTGTAAATTCTGGTATCAGTCCATCATTTTACAAACAGACTTACTCCGGGCGGGGAAAGGGTTAAAAATATATTAAGTGTCTACTGCCACAACAATGAATTTATTTGCGGTATTTTTAACAAAACAACATTAATAATATATGCTCCAGCGCTATGCTAATATTCAAAAGTAAATACTAGTGGCGATTTGGTTTTGTTCAAAATTATCTCAACCAATCAAATCTTATACCCGTATGTTGCTTCTCCTATCTAGGCTCCCAAATAGGCTCCCACCAGCAGACATATTCACAATACCTACTCGGTTCAGATTCAACACTAGTATTTTTCAGTATATTTTTCTGGTGTGAAATTTTAAATATTTTGGTAACACTTATCAAAGCGATCTCTATCTCATAGAAATGTGGAATTATTAAATACCCCGGTCGGGTTCTAGCGTCCTATTAAGAGAACATGTCTTTTTATTGAGTATTATTTTGTTTTTACAATGAGTCTTCCTCTAATTAGTCACCTCCGTGTAGTAATGATAGAATACTAATCCTAATAATATTACAAGTGAATAATGAGTCTGAAATGTTTGTCTGAAGTTAGCGCCAAAACGGAAGATATATTTGCATTCATTATCCATTATGTAAAATTGTTTTTTCCAATGTGAAAAAATTTTCAGTTAAGTTATTAAAATATACATATTTCATTTGTTTGCAATATATAAAATAGAAGCTATAAAAATAAAACCTACTTTCCATCAAATGTAACAATGGAATTACGTTTGTAATACTGTGATATTTTAAAGAAAAAAATTAAAATTCATTTTACATTGCAGCAATATACACTGGTCATCAAAATTAAAGGATAATGAGAAAAAATATGCTCACTAAGTTTATGTTGCAACCAATGCCCAATGCTGCAATTATTTACGTTAATTAAATACTGTTAAATACAAAATTGCACTTCCGAGCATACGTTAGCGTCAAAAATATGCAAATTAGGTGATTGTCAATGTGGTACGCAATGTGCGTATGTTGGAATTCTGGTCTTCGATGTTGTTTCTTGTAACTTTATAAAATGCGATTTAAAAAGATAAAAAAAAACCACATGACTGAGGTTGCTAGGTACCTTTGTGTAAATAGCGAGAATTGAAAGACTATGAGTTTTTATAACTTTCGTAATTCAAAGAATTTGTAAACACAATACTACAGACTGCTGTTTAGCAAACCGCAGAATTTATTTATATTTTGAAATTAGTAAAAGAAGTATCGACGTTGGAGAACATCTATTTGAAATATTTATTCTTGATAATATTTTCCAAAGTGAGTAATATGAATATTCTTGTAATTAATGTTAGTATTTTGTTGCAAACATTAGTATAAAAATTACAAGTCATATTGCCACTGTTATTAATTTTTGACTGACTACTGTTGATTGTTTTAACGGTAAAACATTTTGCGTTTTAATCTAAAATTAAAAGTTTTATTTATCAAAAATTTTAATAAGTTGAACGATGTTGCAATATGTTTTTTGTTTACACTATATCAATTTACATACTGTGTTGATACGTATTTTGTTTATTTGGTTATTTTCATGCAATACTGTTTACTCCTATTTCTATGAATTTCTATTCTCCTATTTCTAAAAATATTTACTGAAAATAGAACTTTTTAAATTTGTTATCTAAAAATGTACCATTAAAATATGATTTGCTAATTCTAATAAATGAACTTAGTATCAAGATGTTAACTTATAATGAAGTGTAATGAAATTACATGAAGATATCTGTGGTCTGTGAACCATGAAGCCTACTTTTAGAAGTCGAGGAAGTCTTCTACTGGAATAACAGCTGGATGCATTATCAGGCAGAAGTTTGTTTTGATATTCTGTCTGTAAATGCAACTTGCTAGTACTGTGATGTCTTCCATCCCAAGAAATCTCTTGCTGCAACTCTCGTTTTGTTTACAGGTTTGTATCAGTAGACGTTTCATTCACAATAAGTTAATATGTTGATATTAAGTTCATTTGGGATTTTAAAAGTTACTTTTTTCTTACTTTTTTGGATAACAACAGCAATAAAATGTACTTTGTTTTCCTGTAAATATTTTTATTTTATACCTTTTGTCTCAAAGTGTTAAATATGTTAGAAATGCAGATACTGTCAGACTATAGGGACCTTGGCGAGAAAAAGAAATTTCTCATGAATATTTCCTAGCGACCTATTCCCTAATTTCCTATACATATGAATTTCTTTTTTTATATTTGTGCAACTAATCTAATACGAAGAAGCTATTTATCTCTCTTTATATACAAGCAGAAGTACTTTGTATATAAAAGCAGTAATATATATGTATATAAACAAGAATAAAAGATCATCCGGTTTGTTTTCATAGCTGTTTATTTGACCAATAAATTTTACTTTCTGTAGCCCAAACTGCACTGAGCTTTTTAAAACAATGCCAAGGCCCTATGGTAGAAAAAATATTGAAATACATTATTAATTTATCTAACAAGTAAATTAAAAGGAATTTATGATTCAAGAATTTAATATTTTCATTGGTTAATAAAGAAAGTACCTACATAATGCGAATTAGCGATGCAAAGAATAGTGATTTTTGCCAAATACCAAATATTCGGCCCTCAAGTAAAACTGAATACCAGATATTTGGCTAGCCAAATACCTTTAAATTTCAGAGTTTAAAAATATTAAAAAGTTAAATTTTAAAATGATTTTACATACTATTTAACACATACTTCTATATACATTATATACCACATACTTTCATAAACAAGATCTTTTTAAAAGTAAATTTTACACATAAAAAAATTCTATTCTTTGAATTGTTATTTAAGAGGGTAGCTTTAAAGCAATTTTAATTTCATGGATTCTTCTGTGAATTAAAACAAATGACTAAAAATTTTCTGATATTCTAAAATAAATATTTTAAAATCAAATAGAAATTTTGAAGGAATTGGAAGAAAATTTTTATAGTCATATACTGTTTGTCAGGAAGGGACTGGAGTAAAAAATAAATAAATAGTCTATAAATCTGTTCAAATGGTGACGACTCAGCCGGGCCAAATCAGCATGTGTTAAAAATCTAATGGCTGTTTTCGTGTTTGATTAAATATGATCAGTGGCTGTTTTCGTGTTTGATTAAATATGATCAGTGGCTGTTTTCGTATTCGATTAAATATGATCAGTTAGATATTTGAAAATAAGCTAATATAAAATGAACTAAGTAAAGAAAGCCTTTGCCTTCTGGTATGTTTTAATAATGCTATAAGAAAATTGTTTTAAATGACATTTTAAATGTATCGTTTTAAATTTGACGTAATTTACCCCATAGTTTTCTTTTTCTTTTTAATATTCACATGAAAATACTCTTGTAGGTTAGAAAGGAAATACAGTCGAACCTCGTTAATATGAACTACTTTTAACACTGTTTCCAGTTATCTCGTCAAATTGTATAATAATTCCACGTACTAGCAACGAAATGAATCGCTCACAAAAGAATTTCAACATCAGCAGAGAAAGATTGCAACTTTTTTCTCTTGCCCCGTGGTCACCATTACACCTACCTCTCTTCACCCACATCAGTTTCAAGAACAAACGCATATCTTCCCTCGTCCAGTCCCAGAAAAGCGATAAACTCGTTTCAAGATTGAAGGTCGCCGCAAAAGTCGCAACAAGGATTTTTTATTATTATTATTAGGCGCAATATTTACTTCGTCTTAAACGGGAGAAGTTTGTCTTCATGTTCGTATTAAACGATGCAATTATTATTGTTTTTCAAGATAACGTGATGGGGAAACTATTTCCCTTCGTCTTAAGCGAAATTTCGTCTTAACGAGGTTCGACTGTATGACAGATTAAGAGATTGCTGTGTCGGTGATGACTTAGATTCTAACCTGTAAAAATAAATCGAGTTGGCTGCCTGTAACTTTGGTAGATTTCTTCGTAAGTAACGTAAATACCAGCCAGTTCTCCTTGAAAAGACTTCCATTGAGAGATATCTCATGTGTTTGTCTATAGTCTTGACAGATAAATCTTAAACAAATTCAACACCAGCAATACAGTAGATTTTGAAGATATGTATGTAGTATATATTTATTCTTGTTGCATGGAATATATATTTTTAAAATATGGATAAGGCGAACTACTTTTAACACACACACACACACACACACACACACACACACACAAAAAAAAAAAATATATATATATATATATATATATACCTGTGAGTGTTCCCATTAACGAGATTAGGCTGTATTACTATTTGTGCTGTCTTAGAATTGGCAACAATAGTTAAAATGATCATCTCAAAATATGAAATAAATGTCTTGTGAAAATATATTTTTTAATTTAAACAGTTTGGCTATATTATTTTTTGCCCATTTTAAATATGACATTTTTGCCGTTTACTCCTTTTAACGCATATTTATGAATTTAATATTTTAAAGTTTTTTTGTTTTTAAGTCACATGTAAATAAATTTTTAATTGAAAGGAAAAATATTCTTTGTGCTGTTTTTACAATCCCCAACAATTTAAAATAATTATTTTTTTCTTCTGTACACCGCAAGTTTGTAATGTATATCCTTAGAAAAAATAGTTAAATTCATGTATAGTTTTTGCTCCTATAAACTTTTGGTACTTTTCTGTTAGCCAGTTTATGTATATATAACACTGGTGCTCAGCTAACAGAAAAGTACCAAACTTTTATTATGCTTTAAACTTTTATTATTTATTTTATTATGATTATATACATTAAATTCAGTAATACGTAAATAATAGGACTCCATCTTAAATAGGACGTAATCACCATGGCAACCTAGAATCATTACCTATCATAGGATATCATTGAATTAATACGTATGATAGGATTTAATAGGAGACTTTCATTAATATCTTTTTATAGTTCTGATTCGATTTTTATAAAATTTGAAAGGACTCGACAAAATTCTGCAATGATTACATTTATTAAATTTCAAACTATTCAGTGGGTTAGTTTTTGCGCTGTTATATGCAGACAAACGACGACTATAAGTGCTACATATTTATATAACTATGAAGCACATAAAAAGGAAAATGGTCACTATTTCGGGTACTTTGACTTCCAAAAACAACATAAATTTACAATTTTTGTTTATATCCGGTTAGAGATTTGCATCGGCCGAAATTTTCAAGGTGCGAACCCTTAAAAGTTCGACCCTGCCCATATATATTTTTGCAGTTCACGCACCGGCCGGTCTTATATTCAAAATCTTATTTATTCATGTATAGAAAAAAAATGTTCCTCCTTCAAAATTACGTATTACATTCTATTTCAAATCATTTTAATGCTATTTTGATCAGAATGAAGGGAAAACAGAAATCGTGTTTTACTGTTCTTGTGATATTTGGAAATTTATGTCGACGAAGCATTGATATGGCACCACTCAAGAGACTGAACAATGAGTTTGGTTTCAGTTGGATTTTCTTTTGTGACAGTAGGATAATTTTTAACTGGATGTATATATATATATATATATATTAGATATCTAACCTGAAAAGAATATTTTCTGTTTTTAGCCAACGAGCAACAACTTGAGGTTTTGTTTGTTTGAGGTTTTTTGTCTTCTATTGCTTACGAGCTATTTATTTTGTATCATGAACGCTGCCCATACTAAAGCATTAAGGCTCTGCTCTATACATTTACAAAGTTACTTTCATTTGTAAGTAGATTTAATTGTCATGTATTGTTATTCCGATAGAAAGCAATCGAGCAGTGTTTTCCCTTTTTCTATAAATAATTTCTGTAAATTTCTTTCATTTTTTCATAAAAATGCATAGTTGTGAACTATCCCTTTTTTGTGTTAACACAATTTCCGAATCATAATTCTTACCATATTTAATCATAGAATTAACATAAAATTACAATTAACATTATAATTAGGTAAAGATTACTATTCGGAATGAGTGATAACTAAAAAGTGGAATAGTTGACAGCTAAGTATAAGCTGATAGATATATTTAAAATTTTTATTTTGCTAAAGAAAAAAAATAATTTAAATTTTGCAAATATTATACAAAACGTAAATATCCAGATTGGAGTGACGAGGGGGGGGGGGGGGGGCAGTACAGTTGTTAGTAGGGTACTAGAACAGAATATTAGGGCTACGGTACTTTTTTGATAGAAATTATAGTTCGATTTTTTTTTTTATTTGTTATATTGGCACAGTCAGCCGGCTTAACTTTTTAATCAGTCAGGTTTCACCCATTTTCAGACATTTTTCAGACATTTAACAAAAATTGTCTTTATTCTGCTGACACGGCCCGTTTGAAAAATTGCCTTCATTTTCTAGGTCTTGGGTCCTTGTAGACCTCTCTACCTTGGTTTCTGTAAACCCAAAAAATCAGAGGAAAGGTACATATATTCTAAATTAGGGATGCACAACCTGTGGCCCGCGGGCCAAAAGTGGCCCGCCGTGGGTTAACTTGTGGCCCGCGATTACAATTTATATAATTTTTTCGTTTTTTTTTGTTTTTTTTTTTACAAAATTTCGTCAATTTATAACTGGAAAAATTGCAATTTTTTGTCCATATGTTCCAGGAAAAAATCGCGAATTTCGTCAATTTGCCCGGAGAAGAAATTGCAAATTTCATCAGAGCCAATTAAGAATACCAAATTTCGTTGATCGAGTTCGGAAAAATCGCGAAATTTATCGATGAGTCGCAGAAAAATCTCAAATTTCGTTGATCAACTGGAGAAAAATATCGAGTTTTGTCAGTTTATCGCGAGAAAAAATCGCGAATTTCGACAATTTGCCGCTGAAAAAATTGCAAATTTCGTCAGGGTCAGTTAAAAATCGTGAATTTCGTTGATCGGACGCGTAAAAAATCACGAATTTTGTTAATTATATAATCCTTGATCGGTTGCTGAAAAATCGCGAGTTTTGTTAGTTGATCGTGAGAAAAAATCGTAATTTTGTTAATTTGCCGCGGGAAAAATTACAATTTCGTCAGAGTCAGTTAAGAATCGCAACTTTTGTTTATCGGGCGCGGAAAATTTTCGAATTTTGTTGATCGCGAGAGGAAAAATCGTGAATTTTGTCGACTCGGCGCAGAAAAGTCTCAAATTTCTTTAGTCGGGCACAGAAAAATCGCGAATTTTGTCGATGAGATACGGCAAAATTATAAATTTTGTTGACCGGCTGCGGAAAAATCGTGAGTTTCGTCAATTTATCGCGAGCAAAAATGTCGAATTTCATCAAATTGTCCAGTAAAAATTACAAATTTCTTCAGAGTAAGTTGAGAATCGCGAATGTCGTTTATCGGACGTGGAAAAATCGCGAATTTGCTCGAGGAGCAGCGGAAAAATTTTAAACTTTCTTGATCGGCTTCGGAAAAATCGCGAGTTTCGCCAGCTTATTGCGGGAAAAAATCGCAAATTTCGTCAATTCGCCGCGGGAAAAAATTACAAATTTCATGAAAGACAGTTGACAATGACGAATTTTGATAACAGGGCACAGTAAAATCGCGAATTTTGTCGATGAGGTAGAAAAATTGCATATTTCGTTGATCGACTGGGGAAAATTCGCGTTTTTTCTTAATCCATCGTGGAAAAAAAAATCACAAATTTTGACAATTGATAGAAAAAATTACAAATTTTGTCAATTGATCGCAAAAATATTGCGAAATTTGTCAATCGCTCGTGAAAAAAAAAATCGTGAATTTTCCCAAAAATTCCCGGAATTTCGTGAATAGCTCATGGAAAATATTACAAAATTTGTGTGTCGGTCCCAAAAAATATGAAATAGAAATCCATTGGTCGCAAGAAAAAATCGCAAATTTCATCGTTTGTGCGCGTAAGAGAAATCGCGATTTTCGCCAATTTATTGCGCGAAAAAAATCGCAAGTTACATCAATGTATATCAGGAAAAAAATCACGTTCCGTCGATTGGTCATTGGAAAAAAAATACAAATATTGTCAATCTGTCACGTAAAATATCGCAAAATTCGCCAATCGTTCATGAAAAAAATCGCAAAATTCACCAAACGCTCTTGAAAAAAAAATCGCGAATTTTGCCAATCGTTCATGGAAAAAACTTACAAATTTCGAAGATCGGTCGCAGGACAAAAAAGCCGCGAAATAATTCGATCGGGGGCGGAAAAAATAGCAATTTTTGTCGATCCGTTGTGGAAAAAAATCGCAAAATTTGAAAATTTGTTGCAAAATAATCGCAAATTGCGACAATTTATCGCAGGTATCGTAAATTGGTTGTTTGAAAAGATTGCAAATTTTGCCAATCGGCAATGGAAAGTTACCGCGAAATCTATCAATCGGACATTGATAAAAAATCGCGAATTTCGTCAATCAGTCGCACTTGATCGACAAAAGAAAAAAAACGAGTTTTGTTAATAGTCCGAAGAAAAAATAGCATAATTAGTCCATCATGCCTTGTTATTTCAAAAACAAGTTTGCTTTTATTTTAAATGAAGTTATTCTTCAATAATTTTTTTAACTATAATTTTCAATAACGTTCAATTATTTAGAAATTTATAATATAATTACTTCATAAAGTGTTGAATGGTTATTCATACAGATGCGAAGATTATACTTCGCATATATTTGCGGCATTCCTTTATACAATTACTTATTTTCGTTTGTTAATTTTTATTATAGATAAAAAATAATTATTCATTAAGAATAAAGACTTATTGCCCTCCCCCCTACCTCCCGATATAGAATTTTCTCTGTGTTACTGATGTGGCCCTCGACAACCCAAACATGTTTGTAAGTGGCCCTTCTCTTAAAAAGGTTGTGCACCCCTATTCTAAATGTAAAATATCTACTGGATTTTTCAATTAAAAACGGCCTTCATCTACTCGGTAAAATTGCACATCTTTAACACAGGTGGTCTGGTATAGTCCAAAAATAACAATAATAATTCATTTTATAGATATAAAATTACATATAGCTGGTTTAATTTCACTTCAAACTGTCTAACAAAAAACAAAGCTGGAGTCGGCTTATTTTTTAGCGTCTCTGACTCTTTTGCTCAAAAATGGGTCTGACTCCGATTCCACAGCTCTGCCAAAAAGGCAAAATTTTATATTGTAATATTTGATAATAAATAGTCTTTATTCTGAAGCACCAAAATGTCAGGTTTAATAATCATAGCGTACATATTTAAGGGCGATGGACAGTAAGATCTCAAATTCCTTCCCTAATGTTAAACCTACAGGTGCATAATGCGTTCATATTTTTAAAATATCTCCACGGGAAATTATTATTTTTAGTAACTTCTTTTTTCTTAAAATATGCCTTTTTTTTATCAGAATATTTCTCAGACAGTATCTGCATTTGTAATATATTTAACACTTTGAGACACAGGAATAAAATAAAAATATTTACAAGAAAACAAACAACATTTTATTACTGTTGTTATCCAAAAAATTAAGAATAAAGTATCTTTCAAAATCCCAAATGAACTTAATATCAACATATTAACTTATTGTGAATGAAACGTCTACTGACATAAACATGTAAACAAAACGAGAGTTGCAGCACGAGATTTCTTGGGATGGAAGACATCGCAGTACTAGCAAGTTGCATTTACATACAGAATATCAAAACAAACTTCTGCCTGATAATGCATCCAGATGTTATTCCCGTAGAAGACTTCCTCGACTTCTAAAAGTAGGCTTCATAGTTCATAGTTCACAGTTCACAGACTACAGATATCTTAATGTAGTTTCATTACACTTCATTATAAGTTAACATCTTGATACCAAGTTCATTTAGAATTAGCAAAAGATATTTAATTGTACATTTTTGAACAATTCGTTGCCTTTTCTAAATAAAAAATGAAAATGTCACTCTTATTAAGTACTCGAAAATATACTTTTACTTAATTACAAAATAATTTTCTTGTAAATACTGGTATCGTTCAATTATTTCAACATTTTACGAATACAAGTACCTTGCCCCTGAAAGAGTTAAAGTTTTGTCCAAGCCCCTAAAAGTTTGTTTATAAAATTTTGTTGAGAAACACCAGCATAGAGATTTTAAAGTTATTGGTGGGACTCAGCCAGCTGTGTAGCTCTGTTATACCAGCTAAAATAGAATCATCTAGATCAATTTCATCAAGCTAGAATCATCAGCAACAAAACATTTTTATGCAACTTCTAAAAAATCAAAAATTGATCAATGAATGCTGAAAAATTTGCCTTTTTAATCTAAAAGTCTATTACAAAAGTTTGACTGATCAACTTTTCAAGGATATCATAATATAAATAGAAACACACATAGGATTTATCTAATGACAAAAAGCTCATATTTTAGAATTATGCTTTACTGATTGCATATGTTTGTGAATGAATCGTTAAGGGTGTATTCGAAAAAATATTTTTCCACCCTCAACAGCTCGAAATTTTCTAAGACATTTTCAAAAGTAAAAGCATGAAACTTGCTGAGGTGATTTTTGAAGAGATGTATAAGAGGCCGTGTGATTTCATTTTTCGCTCAATTAATTAGAATTTGAATTTTAAACAATTATTTTCTCGGTATGACCATTTTTTTCATTCCCAGATCTCCCGCTTCGGAAAATTTAGTTCAAAACGCCAACTTTGACAGCAATTTTTACAATATTTTCTGCCTTTATCAAAAAATCGAGAAGCACGGCACATTATGTAGTTTCTAAATAAGATAATTTCCCAGTCTGATGCGTTTGAGAGCAAAAATGAATCAGAAAATAAGCAGTTTGGATTGGAATACACCCTTAAGATGATATTGCTTCTAAATGTAAACATTAACAAATATTTCATTACATTTTGCAGTTAGGCACAGATTTCATATTCGCCCCATACTGGCTCGATTTTTTTCCGGTTGCCAATTTGGTGAAAACATCAATTGGCGATTCAAGCGCTCGAATTCGCCATCTGGTGGAGAAAAGATAACTTCTCGCTTCAGGATACTGCCATGCAAGCCCATTGCATTACATTTATTTTAAATTTGCTCAGAATGATTATTATTTTGCATAATTTCAGATTTCCTGTGACATTTGAATTCTGTCTTATATGACAAAGTAAAAATGATCCGAATTTGAATATCTAAAACTTTCAAATGCATTTGCAATAAAAAATTATTTCAATGGCACTTTAGCATTAGTTAAAGGGAAATTAAAGGGACAATTTTCCTGTACCGAAGGCTGCGAGCAGCGCCTCTATAGGCCGTTTTAATTCCCAATAGCATAAACAACATAATCCGGGTTACCACATCAAGCAAAATAACGACACTTTGGCGCCAATTAAGTACCCGTTGCGTATATGACATTGGCGTCAGAAAAAAATTGCGCCAATATGGGGCGAATATGACATCTGTGCCAGCAGTTAATTAAATTTTTGATAAATAATAATACCTGCATACTGTATATAAAACAAACAACAAGACAAAACAATTATAACTAGTTTTTCAAGTTTTTATAGGTAAATTGCAGAATCTATAAATAGAATTTTAGATTAAAAATATTTAATTTGTGAGTATGTGGAAAAAGGTTAATTCGATATTTTAAGCTATCTATACACATATTTCCATAAACCTCTAACATGCAGAAACAACTGTTTTTCAATTGTAATTCAATTCCCCAATGTTCTGCTTATTCCAGGATATTTTTTGTGAGTAAGTAAGAGAGGGACATGCAACTTCCTAGAAAAAAAAAAAAAAAAAAAAAAAACAATGACATTTTATGTAATTTCTTGTATTCCTTATAAACATATCGTTCAAGATCCTTAATCTAATAGATACACCAAATTAATAAAAACCTTCTACGTCTGAGTAAGATCTGGTTTTTTTTTTTAGTTCAAAGCGAAAAAAAATGCAGGTTTGAAATATTTTTGCCAAACTTAGAGCGCGTTCACGGACCGCACCCTGGGTTTTCCAGGTTTACCACGGGTAACCCGAAGCGTTCAGAGACCGACATCACGTGACTTTTTCCGAGTTCCCCGTAGCGTTTAGAGCCGGAGATTACCCAGATTTCGGGGAACCCACATTACCTGAAAAATTTTGTTGGGTAAAGTGATCACGTGGTTGGGAAATCTGATTTGTTTACCATTTTATAGCTTAACTGTGACTGTTAATCGGAATAGCACTGTTTTGATCAGTTTTATCGCACATTGTTACTGTTTTTTCATATTACAAAAATAATAATAAAAACATATCTGGTCTAAGTTTAACTTTTAGATAAGTTAGAAGATAAATGTAAATTTTGCATATGACAAATCAGTTCACGCTTGGAAGCCTAAAATGGCTAGCAAAACCTGCACTGTTAAAAATATCGTGAAAGATTACCTCTGTTTTTAAAGGCTATCTATTTTCTGACCAATGAGAAAGCTACATAAACGCCTATAAAGCGCTCTCATTGGTCAGAAAATAGATAGCCTTTAAAAACAGAGGTAATTTTTCACGATATTTTTAACAGTGTGTGATACATATTTGTTACGATAGTATTCCCCATAAAAATTAACTTTTGGAACAGTTTCCCATCTAAAAAAAAGTGATAATTGAATCTATTTGCATTGTCGAAATTGCAGCTGCCGCCATGTTTGTAAATGTAAATAAAAAAATCCCGCAACTTTACCTGAAAGCGTTCAGAGCCGTTTTTACCCAACCTTACACCGAGAAACCAGTATGACGTCATTCCCCAATTTTTCCGAGTTACCCGTGTTTCGGTCTCTGAACGCGCTCTTAGTCACACAAAATGTAAAGAGAATATATAAATTTTGTTTTTATCTGAATTCGTTTCGTAATGCTTTTTTGACATCGCCAGTGACTGATTCACAACTTGATACTTAATATATACTAGCACAATCAACATACATTGGGAGTAAACAAAGTCATTAAACCTCGCATATAGTACCTTTTAATTTTACCAGTGTAAAACGAAAATTAATAATAAAATGCAAATTTTTAATACATTCAAGAATATCTTTTATTTAGATAAATTACAAGCATTAATAATAGTAATAAATGTATATAACGCATACAGCTACGGTAAAATTGCCTATGCGTATTAATGATCCAGAAGTTTATTAAAAAAAAAAAAAAAAAAAGAGTTATCTCTATTTTTTTTTTTTTTTGGAAAAATGATAGACCTAAAATTCTGTCTGAATTTTTCTTACTGTTACATGTTTACAAACACAAACCCACACTGTCTGTTTCATTACAGCAGCGATCAGCCAACGATATTATAGTTAGCCTCTTAAACGAGATTTTTCAACCTATTTTACGCCATTCCTTGACTTAATCAATTTATAACAGTCCAAAATCTCATATATTTATAATTTCCACCGATATTTTAAGGATAATTCTAAGTTTATTCACACTATTTCAAAACAGATGCTATTTACCTATGCAATTACATTACGTAAACAAACAGTTATCCGTTCTATCGGTGCGAACCCCCCCCCCCCCCCCCCCCCCCAACGGAACAACGCCACCTATCGTTGATTACAAACGCGAATTTCGTGCTTGAGCGTTCCAGAAAGCAGATGTGTTAAGGTATGTTGATAATTTTATGCATATTTTGTTGCTGTGTTTTATAGTAATGTTTTCTATTAGCCGTTTATTGTATATTTTCCTTGCATTTCGTGCATTTTTGAGATTGGGGAATAGCAACATATGTGCATTTACTAACTGCTGCTTTAACGAGTTTGGTGCATTTTTGTGATTCCTGCAGAATGAACTTGCTGAATCCAGTGATATTTTTTTTTCCGTTAATGAGCGCGTAGCGCTCATACGACGATTACTGGTTGCCACTTTAACGAGTTTCGTGCATTTTTGTGGTCGCGGCAGAAGGAGTTTACTAAATCCAATGATGGTTTTTCGGTAATGAGCGCGTAGCGCTCATATGACGTTTAGTGATTGCCACTTTAACGAGTTTTGTTTATTATTTACATTTTATGTTCGTTAAACCTAACATGCTTGTAAACCGGTGCTTGGCGACATTTACTACTTGACGGAAAAGGGGTTTTCACGCCAAGAAAAATTCCAAGATGGTGGCCCCGGGAATTTATGACATCTGTTCCATATATTTTTTTAAACTTTATTAAACATTGAAAAATTTAACGAACTTTCCGCACGCCTGGATTTGAACTCAAGTACTCTGATTTTTAGACAAACAGCATACCACAAGGCTAGTACGCATTCAAGCATAGCAGCTTAAAACAGAATTAATACAAAAACCCAAGAAGTACTCTTCGCCAAATGTTATTATCGCCAATATGCACTGCCAAAGGCAAGAACCAATGAGAGTACGAGCTACACTTCCGATCAACGAACATGCTTGGAAAAAAAAGCAGCTGTTTTTTCAAACCTCAAATCTAAAGGAATAATCCAAGGGAATGCCGCTCTTTATAATGGAGGATATTCCATCTCCGTTTTGATCACGTGGTCAAGGTAAAAACTTCTAGCGTAAAGAAGGGAAGGCTCCGTAGACGTGTAATGTAAATCCCCGCTAGCCAATGAAACAGTTCATGAGGCAAAGCAGTAGTATCTTCTCTTCTTATCTGTTAGAAGTTTCTTGGGTAAATTACCGGTATCACGTGACTTTTTTCAGCCTCGAACCCATATTTGGAATATCCTCCTTTGCGAATGTCACTATGGCCAAGGAGATATATATAATCTGTGGGCCAAGATACAGATAGATTTTTCGCTGTGAGCGAAACGTGATTAAACAATCAGAAACCTTCATTTTTGCGAACTTTTTGTCGTTTCGCTAAGAGGAAAAATCTAGTGCTACATTTTGCGAAAGCTTCGCAGCTCTGACGAGTCATTCGTACATGCTTATGAATCATTATAAATTGAATCCTCTTTGCAAATCCAATCCAGCTGATAGTTGACAACAATTCTTGCATTTGACATCGTCTGCCGAGTTAGAACGCTATTTCTTTTAACGTTATTTAGATTTTTAGATTTTCATTATTTTCTAGCTATAGATTATTTTATTACAATTTTTCAGTGAAATTTATGTCTATTAATTTATTTCGTGTTATATTTTTTGGAAGGAGTGTGAACGCTTATTACCAAACTTCATTTTCGTATAGTTTTAATTCTCGAATTAAGTAAGTACTTCTTTTATCTTTTTCATACTTTTATTCATAGTAATTTCCAGTGGTTTCGCATAAAATAATTTTTATTTTTAAGACCATGTTGACTTGTTTTTGTGTTCATATTCTGTCCCATTAATTACTGGATAACACGGCAAGAATTAAACCATCGAAGCTTGAGTATAATTTTTGTTCACTGTTTATTTGATTTTGGCAACTGTATAATGAAATTTTTTTTTATCGTTTATTTTTTGTCACTATTGCTTAGTTTATTTCTACTTAACATCTTTCTGCTCATCTACCCCAATGTCCTATTATTAAATTTAGTTGATTTGTGTTATGGGTGTATGTATTGTGTTTGTGTCCTATTAAAAAGAAAAAAAATAATCCTCTAAACCAGTTCCTTGTTGCAAGAAATAATTTTTATTTTCAATAATTTTGGTATTATTGTTAAAGAATTTTACAGTTAATGTTTTATTTGATTTGATCTCTTCATTGTAATAAATCAGTAATGGCCTGTTTTAAAAAATGTCTTTAAAGGTAAATTTCTGGAAAAATCCATGAACCGGAACACTATTTCAAAAGTATTGTTGACTCAAAAAGTTTTTTGAAAATGTAAGTTTATTTCTAACTATACAAAAACAATTCAAGATTCTAAATAAAAGTTACAGAGAGCAGAATAAGCTATATTGTGTCTCCGCTAAAGCCTAAATTCATCTTTCTTCCATCTTTGTTAAAATATCAAAAGACTAACATTAAAAAGATTGGATCTGTGGCTGGTTATATTTATTTAGTCACTAAAACTTACTATTCATCTGCCTCATGTGTTGTTCACTTGAAGTAGGAACTATTACAATCAGTGCACAGCCGCAGGTGTGGGTGGTGGCCTATCACAACTTTGCTAAGTGCATCACTGCATGCTCTAAGTATTTTTCCAAGTGAACCTTAACCAGAATGGTAATCAGGGTTCTTGCTGACTTTTTACAAGCATTAGCAATTTGGCTAATCCGAAATAAGAAAACATTCGCTAAATAAATAAAAAAAAACTAGCTAAGTAATTTCATTGGGAATCATTGAAAATTCTATCTTTAACCCCTTAATGTACCCCCCCCCCCTTTTTTTTATCCCGATATGTTCTAAAATAACCTGAGTTTTTGTAACTGCTTATAGACCAGTTATTCATCAAAATTTAATCATATGCTACAGAAACTTAAAAAAAAGTGTATTTTAAATGTCTTGTGAAATCAAGAAAAAAAAAATTAATCTGATTTAACTCAATAAAATGGTATGAAATACAACTTCTAATCCAGTTAACTCAGACTTTTAAGATATTGAATTCAATGAATTCTGAAAAATTCAAAATATAAACAACAAAATGTCAAAATTTTATTTTTCTAGATTTCTTTGACTTTTCATTGAAGTCCATATTTCAAAGGCAATTTCAAAATAGTACTGTTGCCTATTGGGTACCTTAACCCGTACTGAAATGGCATTTTTGCTTACTGCGGCTTTGGCTGATGCTAAATTGAATTGGTGTTGGGTTAATATCTGTAAAAATAATGTAAATGGTATGGTACGATTGAACATAAGTGACATCAATCGTTCAGTAATGTAAATTAGAGTGTCGCCTGTATAATAATAGCACACACACACACACAAAAAAGATGAACAAAAATTCAGCATTCGCAGTTTGGCGGGTATAATCATCCGTTTACTCACCAAATGAAACATTTTGCCATGATTTGGCACAATGGCGAGCGGCAGCGAGAACCCTGATGGTAATATTAATGTTTTTTAGAACTAAAACAATTTTTTAATAATTTCAAGAACTGGGATGATGTTTAACATAATTTCAGGCACCGGAACAATATTTATCTTTAGTTTTGCGAACTGGAGTAGTACCTATTGTTCCGGTTTTCTCCTGTACATTTCGTGCCCTGGTAATGACAATCACAAACATGCATCCCCCACTGTGAATAAAATAAAAGCATTTTAAATACTTTAAAACTGACCAAATTAAAGTCTGTTCAAAATAAAGAAAGACTAAAAATAAATAAATAAAATACTCTGCCGAATTGGCAGCTTTTGCAATACCTTGGGTACAATCTGCACCAGCCAAGCAGATGATTGTTGATTTTTTTTTAAAAAAGGCTCTTTTAGCCGAGTACAAATCTTACTAATAACATTTTTTTCTTTGCCAATAATAGCTTTTACTTTCCACATGTGTAAATCTGAAACAATGTTGTAATAGAATGTTTTGGTTTATTGTATTACTACCTGATCTGCCCGGCGTTGCCCAGGCCCATGATAACCTTAAATGAACCTGAAATTTGTATGATTTAATATCTGTAGCTCCATTTTGTCTGAATTTATACTTTTAAAGGAAAAATATACACAAAAAAATATTGAATTGAAAGTATATGATATTTGGTATTTTATTTTGTGCATAATTTGACTTTTGGAGTCTGCATGCATGCTGAAAGCAATCAAAACGGCAATGAAATACTCAGATTTTTTACTGATTTCGTCGAAATTTTCACACTTTATTTTATAAAAAATATTTCTACCCATCCGAACATTTCAAAATTTTTGTAGGTGATGTAAATCTGGTCTATTAAAATGTTCTAAAAAAATAAGGATGCTTAGTAATTTTTAACATAGAAAAAATATAGTCTCCATGATGTGGAAAGTAAATTGCATTCGCCAGTGTATTTGAAAGGGTTAAAATTATTTAACTTCATATTTTTAAAAACCAATTGCACCGCCGATTAGAAGGTTTCAGCTTTAAGAACATATTTTTAATTTGTTGGTACCTCTAAAATTGTACCCTGGAAGGGAATTGCCATAAAGGGGGAAAACAACTCCTTTTGAATTTTTTTTTTTTTTCCAAAGGATTAACTGCAATATTTTTTTGAATTGACTGTGGCATTTCAAATGTAAGAGAACAATCTTTCAGAATATGTCTTCAGTTTTTAACTTTACTAAGCAGTTTGGCTGATGTATGTTAATAAATAATGACAAAATACCCCCAAAGTTCCTTCTTTCCGATCTTCATTTCATCTTGATGCGTAAATGGGGCATCTGAGCATGCATAAGTGCTTTTTCTTTCTCAGGCGGACAGAGATGAGTTTTTAATGAGAGTTCTTTGTAATTTTTAATTAATAACTCAGCTAATTATTAAAAATTTCAAATTCTAAGTCTGAGGTGTACCAGGAGAGGCCTTGGACTAACCTCATACAAATTTTCAATCTTGTACGTGCTATAGATTTTGCTAGACAAGCAGACAGGCAAAACTTTCTTTTATTAGTAATAACTAATTTTTTTATAGTATTTTGTATTTAAAATCAAATGGATGAAACGAAAGGCATGCATTTTAAATTGTTATGTAATTCAAATGAAATGAGTGATTTTTTTATATTTTAAATGAAATGAATCCAATACAAATTATGGCAACGGAAAAAATATTTAGTGATTTATCACTAACATAAAAGTAGTACCAAAAAAGTTTGTTTTCTTTTACTTTCATGGTTGGCCAATATTTGCTGAAGTAGAAAAAACCCTCCGGGCAAAAATATTTTTTGCCACTGGCAAAAATTACTAGCATTTTAAAGCAGGGTTTTAAGGATTTTATTTTAATTACATGAGGCAAGAACTAAGATACACTGATAAACTTATAACACATGACTGCTCTGCTCATTGGTTAAAACTTCTAGGTGAAGACATAACTCCACAAACAATTACGAAACATGTCATTGAAATACAAAAGTAGTTTCGCAATCATCATGCTCCACATGCTTGGCTAAAAGAATGTAATGATCATGTTACACCACAGTTACCTTGCACCAATAACTTGTTTATAAACTTTTATCAAGAACCACAGCCATTATACTAAAATTAATTATCACATTAGTGAAATTTTTGAATATTGTCAATACTGACAGGGACTATAATCTTCATAGTAATGTTAAAGGTCTTCTGCTGCAATTAAAACCATTTGCAATAAGCTTTAAATAGCATTTAGAGTAGGGGAGAGGGGCAGGGTTGCCGGCTTTTAGCCAGGCCAAAAAAAGCCGGCCGGCTTTTTTTGGTTTTAACCACTTAAATAAAGACGGTTTTTATTGAAAAAAAGCCGGCTTTTATTTTTTAAAGTTGGTTTACAGTTAATTTGTTTTAAATTTAGATCAATTAATTTTTAATACACTTATAAATATTTTCTACTAAAAAAATTTTAGATTTCTATTAAATTTTGTCAAATAAAAGTCTAACTTCTAGAAGGCAACTGTGAAGCCATTATATCTGGGGAAAAAAAAAAAAAAATATATATATATATATACAAACATTGAAAATAATATTTGAAAATAATATAAGTTAGGCTTCAAACTGGTATTTTGAAATTCTATATTGCATAGCTCCACATATACTACACATTTTAAAGATTATATATTTAATTAATGACAAAATGTAGCACATCAAAATGGAAACATGCTTGTGTGCCCATATGGAGAGATTAAGTTATAAATGAGAAATTAGAAAGGATATAATATTTGAGGAGATTGGTACATAAGTGTATAAAAAAAATAGAGCATTTAAACAAGAAAAAAAATTTCTCTAAATAAAATTTTGAAAAGCTTGTTGCTAAGCATATTCATGTAGGGGATGTATGGGACAAGGGATGGATGGGACATTCTCAATATTTCAGGCAATAAACATTTATTTTAAATTGCTTCCTAACCCCATATACCTCTACCAGAGTGTGCTTCAGAACTAAAAGTAGAACCACATTGCTGTTTTCATTTTCCTTCAAAGTTGCATTTTCTGAAATCTCTGCTAAAAAGTAAGTTTTTTTTACATTTGAAGATGTGAAATATCTTATACAATATAAAAAATTAAGCTATGTTGTAGTTATTTATTTTAAGGTTCAATATCAATAATTAAGAGGAATGAATAGTAACCATTGTGACAAAATAATTTTTGAGGTAAAATGGCTGAGAAGGGATATTATGCATCATGGGGATGATTGGGACATTTCAAATGGGGATGAATAGGACATTCTCACTCCTCCCTAGAGATGTTGAAAATTTTATTTATTAATTAAATAGTATTATATAGGATGATAAATCAATAATTTACGTCAATTAATAGTATTAAATAATATTATATGAGTTGTTATTGTTTAAAATTTCTGAGTGTTACTTATTGTATTGTAATAATTATTAATGGATTATCAAAAAATTGGTACTAAAACTTAATCAAAATAGATAAGTGATAAAAATAGTATATGTGTATTGATCAAATGGGGGAAATTATATTGAATTTTGAAATGTTGTATAAATAAATCCCCACCCCTAACATATTGGGTCAATTGGAAAGTCGGGTCGTGTTGGGAAAATCAATTCGTACCGGAAAATTCAATCATTTAATTATTAGACATTGATTCCGATATCTAATGTCTAATAATTATCGGGCAGAATTTTCCAGTACGAATTGATTTTCCCCACACGACATGACTTTCCGATCGACACAATAATTTCCGTTCTGCATGTTTCTACGATACATTTAATTAATATTAATTAATAAGTTATGATTGAAAATTAGGCTTAGATGCCGTATGTTCCCTCCGCCATTGTTGTTTTGAAATGTTTGGCGATTTTTTATTGGCAAAGTTGACGGTGGTTATGGATATGGCAACCTCGATATGTTGAATGTCGTGTGACGTGTCGTTCTGGCAACCGAGAAGTTAATGTTGGAATATTGTGAATGTATTTCGATATCGTATTGTATAGTTCTGCCTTTTTATTTTTATGTGAAATTTATTGAATGTAAAAAGTAAACATAACAGAAAAAGTAACAGAAAACATAGTTAATCAAAACTATGTTTTCTGTAGTCCGTTTAAACGCTGTTGTTGAAATAATTAGGAAATATGAGGAAATTTTGACAAGAAAAGAAGGTTTGTTTATAGTTTGTGAATACGTATTGATAAGCCTATTTAGGAAAATGTCGGCGATAATATTTCGAGCTGGATCTTTCAAGAAAGCAGGTGTTTGTTAAGGTATGTTGATAATTTTATGTATTTTACTGCTTTTGAGTTTTTTACATTTTGTGATTGCTAGAAAGCAAGAATTGCTGAATTTTGAGAATTCTATATCGCGAGAAATGCTGAATTCGGCGATGTTTTTTTTCGGAAAATGTGCGCGAAGCGCACATACAACGATTGCTGGTTGCCATTTTAGCGAATTTTGCTTTTTATGTGTATTTTTGCTTTAAAAGTTTTTTATATTTTGAGATTGCTAGAAAGCGAAAACTGCTGAATTTTGAGAATGCTACACCTCGAGAGGTGTTGAATGCAGTGATGTTTTTTTTCGGAAAATGTGCGCGAAGCGCACATACAAGGATTACTGGTTGCCATTTTAGCGAATTTTGTTTATTATTTACATTTTATTTTCGTTAAGCCAAACATGCGTATAAACCGGTGCTTGGCGACATTTACTACTTGGCGGAAAAGGGTTTTCACGCCAAGAAAATTCCAAGATGGCGGCCGGGGGGGAACTTATGACATCTGTTCCGAAAATTATTAGCTATGCTGTATTTAAAAGACAATTTTGCACTTTCATTTCAAATCTAAAATGCCTCATAAGTGAAAAAAAAGAACAGGTTGATAGCCGAAGTCCGCATTAAAAGTTAAAACTGCAATAAAAGAAGTTATTGAAAAAAAACAAAAACATATCGATTCGTGCTGTAAAATCATATATTACAAATATAATTTTCATATAAGGCTATAATTATAAATTTTAATTTGGTAAAATTGAATACAGGGAGGGAAATCTTTGTGTCCCATCCATCCTTATTAGTGTTCCATTCATCCCTGCTGTGGGGATGATTGGGACAGGGAGGAACGTTTTTTTGATTTCATAATATTTTTATGAATAAATCATAATCTAGAATAAATATTGTTCATATATGTTGGCAAATGCCTAATGTATGAAATGTGATATATAATATTGTTAGTAACTTAAAAAAATATAAAAAATATTTTTGTGAAAATGTCCCATTCATCCCCCACCTCTTAAATGTTTTCGTAGCCTGTGTGAAACAATCGAGAAAATATATTGATATTTAGTGGTAAGATGGCTCGTAATGCTTTTTTCTTTCATTTGATCTATTTTAGTAGTTTTTAAAAAAATAGACTTTGTTTTCAGTGATGTAGTCCTGGAAAAAAAAAAGAGGGGGGATGCTCATAGTTTGGAACAACTGGTATCACCCATAGGGCAAACTGTATTGTGAATCTTGCTTTTCAATTTCAAAGAAAAGTAATTGGAAATTTAAATTTAAATTTAAAAATTAAAATATTTAAAGTTTCTTTATCTGTTAGAAATTAAATAGCTTGCTAATCGAATTCAAAAACTTAAAACCTTATTTCATCACTGAAAATTTTTGGAATAGAATTCGTAATTCAGTAAAACTAATTCAAGCAATGAAATTTTTATTAAAATTTGTTTTCCATTAATCATTTTAGAAATAGTTTTAAAATAACTGTTTTCCAATGAGTTGACAGTGATCACGTTGAAAATTATTGCACTTTTACTTTATGGTCAGGTATAGTGTAAGGAATTTATTGTAATTATGGCAAGGAAAAATAAAACTATGAAATTTTGGTACTTTCTGAAGCCCCTCGAATCCATTTTGCCTATTTTTACAACAATTCTCTATGTATGTGCGTATACATGTGTGTATATTGGTATTATCTTTCAGACTCCCAAAGTCAGTTTTTTTATATGTATGTGCGTGTTTGAACGTGATAGCGTTCAAACGGTATTTTCGACTAAGCTCAAAATTTGCAAGTATGTTATACATTAAGAATAGACTATTTTATATTCTGGTACTATATGCCACAGTCCAAACTCTAATTTTGGAGAAAATTGACACGTTTTTCGCATCTAGGCAATTTTTGAACCTTTTTTTTTTTTTTTAAACTACTGTTTATATGAGGAAAATTATCAAAAAATTTGGCCAAGGCCGAAGATAATCGATAAATAATGCTTTTTATTGGCCTGAAGAAACATGCCTGTTTGTGTTCCGGGGAATCACCGGAATTCCGGGGATTTGATAAAACGTGCCCCGGAAATTCCGGAGTTACACCGGCATGAGATTCTAAAGCGGATCCGCGATTCTCCGATTTTTTTTTTTTTTTTTTTTTTTTTTTTTTGTCATTTTCCGCTTTTTTCGATTTTTTGCCGTTTCTCGCATTGATGATTTGTTCTCAAATTTAAAACAAATCGGTCGTCAGTCCGAAAATTCGGACATAAAATATCACAAGTTTTGATAAGTGATCGCCGAAAAAACAATTCCGTCAATTGTTCGCGGAAAAAAAAAAATAGCCAATTTCGCAAAATATCGCGGGGAAAAAAAAAACACAATTTCGTCAAAGGATCGCGGAAAAAATATGCAAATTTCATCTTAGAATCGCGAAAAAACGCTGATTTTGTCAAAAAAATAGCGGAAAAAACTAATTACGTCGAAATATCGCGAAAAAACACGAATTGTGCCACAAGATCGCGAAAAAATACGGATTTCGTCTAAGGATCACGAAAAAACTCGAAAATTTTCCGAAAGATCGCGGAAAAAAGAGAATTTCGTCAAAGAATCAAGAAAACACTAATTTCGTCAAAAGATCGAAAACAAAAACGTGAATTCTATGTCAAAGAATCGCGTAAAAAACTCTAATTCTGTCAAAGGATCGTGGAAAAAAATACTAATTCTGTCAAAGAATCGCAAAAAAACCGCGAATTTCGTCAAAAGATTTCGGAATAAACGCCTATTCTAAAAAAAATCTCAGAAACAACGGGAATTTCCTCAAAAGATCGCGGGAGAAACCTGATTTGCGTAGATCGCAGAAAAAACCCGATTTGCGTCAAAAGATTGCAGAAAAAACCCGATTTGCGTCAAAAGATTGCAGAAAAAACCCGATTTGTGTCAAAAGATGGAAGAAAAAACACCCATTTCATCAAAAGATCGCAGAAAAAACCGGGAATTCCGTCAAAGCGCGAAAAAAACGCAAATTTTGTTAAAGGATCGCAGAAAAAACGCAAAGTCTGTCAAAGGATCGCGGAAAAAACGCGAATTTTGTAAAATGATCGCGGTTAAAACGTGAATTTAGTCAAAAGGTCGCAGAAGAAACGCGAATTTTGTCAACATATCGCCGAAAAAACGCGAATTTCGTCAAAAGATCGCCGAAAAAACGCGAATTTCGTCAAAAGATCGCCGAAAAAACGCGAATTTCGTCAAAAGATCGCCGAAAAAACGCGAATTTCGTCATAAGATCGCCGAAAAAACGCGAATGTCGTCAAAAGGTCGCAGAAGAAACTGGAATGTCGTCAAAAGGTCCCTTTTTTCAGGAGATTTCTATCAAGTGTTACAAACAGCCATGAGAATACGTTTAGTACTCAAACTGAAATGCTTGCCCAAATCGGATTTTTTAAAAGTATCAATTTTAAAGAGGGGAAATAGATAAACATTCTTCTACAGAACATTTTCAAAAATTGCGTTTCATCAAGATTTCTGTAAACATACTTGAGATAGAAACTTTAAATTAGAAATTAGGTTAATTCTAATGTATAATTGAATTCTTAATTTTTTTTCCCTTTAAAAATTAGAATTTTAACGGTGTGAAATGCAGAAAGAACATTCTGAAATTTCAGTTTGATCACGCTTTTTTAAGAAACTTAAAACATGGCACTTATATATTTTCAAGACTTACAAGTTCGCTTAATTTTTTTTTAAAATTCAAATTTTAAAAGGGTGAATTGATGAATAAATCATCTGATCATGATTTATCTGAAGCTGCTTTTTTTCAAGAAAGTTGAAAATAAATATAGTGGTAACTATTAACATGTAGATGGCCATGAGAATGGCATTTAAAAATTTTAGCTTGATGAAATGAACTGAAAACCTTCTAAAATTGCAATTCTTCTAAAACTATCAGGTCTAGAAACTTTAAATTTGACATATAAGTTATTTTTAACGCGTAGATATTCTGATTGAAAGAATGAAGTAGAGTTGAAATTTCAAAGTGCGAATCGGCGCAATGGAATGTTACCACATTATTAAAAGGAATAAAATCTACTCTAACTGTAAATTTATTTGAATATGGCATTCTGTAAAGTGTTTAAAGTATCGCACAGAAAATTTTTAAAGATAACTTTTTGAAGTAGAATTTTGATAGCACATAACACTTATATTTGAACCAGACGAGTTATTTAAGAAGCACCTTCCTAATAAATTAGTTTTGAAGTTAATTAAAATGTTTTAAATTAATTTCTTTTATTTATTAAATATTTAAATTAAATAAAAGTGAAAAATCTGTTTAAAACAATAGAATTATTAAGCTGTGACAAAATTAAATATATATATATTTAATTTTGTCATAGTTTAATAATATGCATTGCTTTTCCACTCTCAGAGAACTTTTCAAAAATACTTGCTCTCATAAAAGTTCTGTACTTTTTATACTTTTCTAGATTTTGTGTCAGTAGCCATTCTATGATTTTCCATTTTCTAAATTTTGAGTAAGTGGATGGTTTTCGCTTAGATAAGGATGAACCGTTCATGATCAGCATTATAAGATGTAAAAAGATTATTCATTAAAATTAAATTACTATTATAAATTAAAAGCACCAGATAATGTTACTAAAAATACAAAGTTGCTATCAAAATCTGTCAATCTTTTAGACGAAGTCTTCGCGTTTAAACTAACGTTTGCCATATCACAATACATATTCCAAACGGAAAAGTCAAAACATATATTAAAATATTTATTCGCTTAAAGGACGTTACTAAAAACACATTAAAAGTAAATTAAAAACCTATATTGACATGTTTCACCGAGTCTTCATCGGAATGTATAACAGAAATTACAAATATGAAAAAATGGGAGAGAAAAAATCATCGAATACAAACAAGTAAACATATAACGCGCCCTACATTTTCGCTATCGCATGTGTCCCCTTTATGTCGCGACTCCGCAAGTTGTCCAGCCATTCAATCCATATATTCGGGATGCGAAAAGATAACGTATCGTTACAAACCCTTGAACTTCTTAAATAAATTTCAATGAACTCTCTTATAAATAATTGTAAATAAAAATTAAATCTGTAGATTAACCTACTCTCGTTTATTTACAATTATTTATAAGAGAGTTGAAATTTATTTAAGAGGTTCAGGGGTTTGTAATTTTCTTTTTAATTAGGTAAGTAGTTTTTTTGATTATTTTGTTGCAACAAAGATGAAATTGACAAATTTTGAATAGAAGAGTCGTTTTAAATTAACGAGAATATTATTGCCCTGTCAGAATATTTCAATATTATTTTATTATCTTACTAGATGCCTGGGCCCATTATAGTAACCTTAAACAAAACTCAAGTTTGTATGATTTTATATCTTTTGAAAATCTTCCAAATGAGTCTAGTTTCGGGCGTCCCACTGCATTCGGCAGCATAGAATGTTTCAAAAGAATTTAGTTTCCATTGCGCACAAAAAGTTCAAGGAGCCTCCCGGCCCGGGACGTATGGGACCAGGGTCTTAACTGGAATGTATAAACGGAATATTTATATGGTAAGAGAGCCCCCATAACAAAGATCGGATTAAAGGAGCAATTTATTAACAATTAAGAGCACAAAAACTTCAAGGAACCCAGTACCGGGTCCAGTTGCAAAAATCGCAAAAGTTTTAAATTAAGAGAAAATCCGAAAACCGGCTTCAAAGTGCATAATTTAAGACAGATGTACCTCGCGTCCATCTTGTAGCTGTATGCGCAACGGTCTTCAATCAAAGACTGAGTCTGGAGTTTGATGAAAATCCATGCTTCAGTTCTTGAGATAGAGCTATTGCGGAATTCGTAAAAAATGCAGCCTAGGAGCTCCACCTGTTAGGCGATATACACCAAAAACTAATCAGCACCAGTATATATCGAGATCTAGCTGAATCTAAAGTTTTGTGAAATTCCGTACATTAGTTCTTGTGATAGAGCGCCCACAAAAATTTGTCACATACAGACTCACAGAGTGACAGACAGACATTTTCTAAAATCCATCAAATCGTGTTCAGGGCTAAAGCGTATAAATCCATCGAAAACCGGAAGTCGAAAATTTTCACGAATCCAATACCTTCCTTGTTAAAGATAGAAAAAAGTAACAACTGAACCCATTGATTACAACGGGATGGATTCTTTTGTGTAGCCTTGCAAAAGCACTATAAATATTTCATGCACTGTTTTCCATAAGTTTTGCGTGCATTTCAAATAATTATCGTTAATAGAACATGGTGTTTGGAAGTATTTTCCCCCGTATATATCCCCTGGAAATCCCTGTAAACGAACGCTATTTTCGATAGGGATGATGTTGTAACAAATTTCAAATGTCATTTTTGTTATAGTATTTAAAATATTATAACATCATTAATGTCTATTTCAAACCATATCTGCCAATAAAGAGTAATATGAAAGAGTTCTAATTTTGTTTTCGCGTAAACGAAATACTGATGCTATACACATCACAGGCACGCTAGTGCAATAATGCTTCCAAAAAAGTGAGAAAAGTGACAAAAAGATCAAAATAAGTGACAAAAAAGTAACTAAAGCAAGTCAAAAAATTGACTACAGCGTGTCAAAAAGCGTTACAAAAAAAGAGGGCGGGGGGCTAAAGCACAAGAAAAAAAAAGTGGCACGAATGATACATGACAATGATTTTTTTTCAATCAATTTGTAAGTTAAATTATGTAAATAAAATACCTTTTTGTTTTTAAGATGACAATACTCTACCAAAATGATGGATAAGATAAAACCTCAGTTTTATTTAATCGTATAAAGCAAAAAGTACAATGTTACCGTAATAAACTTTTAAAATTGAATTATAAATAGTAAGGTTGTTTGTCACAAAAAATTTACAGGGGTCTTACCTATCACCTTTTAATTACCACTATTTCTAAAGAACAATCTTCATTTTATTTCTATAACATTTGCAACAGAAATCCACTGTCGGCAAATAGTGATATTAAAATAGGTCACTGAGGATCCTTGCAATATTTTCTGTGACCAGCTCCATTTTATAACTGCAACTAATTATACAACAAGAAACTAGATGTTTAAGAAAAAATGATGGAAATAAAGAAAAATTAAAATTCTATTGCTGAATACACATCGAATAAGTAATTAAAACTCTTAGAAAAAGCACAAATAAAATGTACCAAATGAAAAATAAAATGCACACATCTATAAAACAGTTTTTCCTGACTGACTCATAATCAATGCACAGCCCAAAGTACTGAACCTAGAAGCATGAAAATTGGGGACAAAATACTTCTTATGACATAAGCGTGCACTAAGAAAGGATTTTTGAAAATCTCCCCTCTGAGGCGGTTAAAGGGGGGAGGTCGAAAATTTTAGAACTCCAGGCCATATCTCACCAGCCGTTTTAGGTAGAAGCATGAAATTCCAGAAAATAAATCTAATAAAATATAATTAAACACATATTTCAGGGATTAATAAAAATCCCCCCCCCCGCCCCAACAAAAAGGGTTAAAGAAGAGTCGAAAATTTTAAAACATTTGGCCATATCTCAGTAGCCGTATTAGGTAAAAACGTGAAAGTCCAAAAAATAAATCTACTAAAAAAGTAATTAAACATGTATTTAAGAGATTTCAGAAATCACCCCCCCCCCCCCTCTAAGCAGGTTAAAGGGGTAATCGAAAGTTTCAGGTCATTTCACCATACCTCAGCAACCACTTTCGGTAGGGGCATCAAATACAAAAAATAATTAAACATGCTTAAAAAATAATTAAGCATGTACTTCAGTAATTTTAGAAATTCCCCCCTAAGGTGGTTAAAGGGGGGGAGGATCGAAACTTTTAGAACATTTGGCCATAACTCAGCAGCCGTTTTAAGTAGCAGCCTAAATGTCCAGAAAATAAATATACTAAAAAGTATTTAGACAAGTATTTCAGCGATTTTTGAAAGCCCTCCCTCCCTATGGGGGTTAAAGAAAAGTGAAAAAAAAAAAAAAAAATAGGCCATATCTTTGCAGCCGTTTTAGGTAGGGGCGTGAAATTCCAGAAAATACATCTACTAAAAAAAATTTTAACACGTCTTTCAGTGATTTTAGAAATTCTCCTTCTAAGGGGTTAAAGATGGGGGCAAAAATTTTAGAAAATTCGGCATATCTCGTATAAAAAATAAAGATAGAATTGTAACTGAAATTCAATGAAGAGTGTGCACACTATGGATCTTGCAGTCATATTTTCAATGAAGAGGATATCGAGAAATCTGAAAGATAAAAATGTCGATTTTAGTTACACTTTTTTACTAAAAGGGAGCGAACTAGTTTCTGGCTTGCTCACTTTTAGAGACTTCATCTCTTTCAGTCAAAAAAAGTGATTAAAAGTGACTTTTTTCAAAAATAGTGACTAAAAGTGACTAGTTTTTAAAAAAGTGACTAAAAAGTGAGAAAAGTGACTAACTTGCATCCCTGCACATCATTTACAATAGTCATATACTACATTGAAACTCAAGTACATAAAATTTTGCCACAATTCAAGCAAACTTATGCAAGTTAAAATGTGAATAGGCGAACCAGCACCGAAAACACTTTTCAACTTTGTTGAAAAGTATTAAAAGTCGATACCTTATATCTAAAATTGTTAATTTATTGGTCTGTTCATTTTTTTTTATTATTATTAATAAGTTTGGAAAGCCAACGTCCCCCCGCGTCTCCCCTCGACTACACCACTGCTTGTTGTCCGAACTCTTTGAGATTTCAACATTTATAAATATGATGGTTATGCACCTCGTGCTAAAAAATCGTAATATCTGTTTGAAAAAGAAATAAGTTTCCTTCTCGTTTTTTTAGCCCCCGGTACGGTATGCTATTTCTTTCTCCCAGGTTATTTTGTGCCGTCTCCAAAAAATAACGTTACCTTACAGAAGCCAGTCGTAAAACAAAGCAGTACGGTTAAATACTCTATAGCAATTTTTTTAATTTCTAAGCATCGCACATTTTCAATTTTTATACCGTCGTATTGGAAAAAAAAGTACTTTTAAATGCAATTTGTTTAAAAACTGTATCTCCATTTATTTTTGAATTAATTTTTTTGTAGTTTTTAGCACCATTTGTTTAATATTGGCAACTCAAATACTTCATTTCTGTAGAAAGGAAAGGGAAAATAGTTGAAAAATAGCAATTATATCTTTTTGTTGTCATTTTCTCATAACAATTTAAAGAAAATGTAATTAAAATACGTGCTATTTTGAAAAAATATAAACGAATTATTTCTGTTAAAGCATGGAGCTATTATAAACTTTAAATATCTGTATTAATGTTACAAACACATGAAGGCCTATGAATCATTAGATAGCCATTTCTTTTTTGTCGAGTTTCTTTAATGACGGCATCATTTTGCTGCATTTGTGTATTATTTTGCGGTTGTGACATCCTATGCATGCTTTACTGTAGATGTTTAAGATTGGATCGTAAATGTGGAATTCTTAAGCGGATGCGAATGTACAGTCGTGGAAAAAAAAAAGTAAACACCCCCTACTAACTCCTCAACAAATCATTGTAGAAGAAAGTTACTGGTACCGAACGATTGGAAATAAAGTCTACTTTTAAATGATGTATATAAAATTTTCTTAGGGGGTCATCTACATATTAAAATGAATCCAAACTTCATTTTTTTCAATGGCAATACCCAATTTTAAAGATATTTCAAATCTTCGGTTCAAACTATGCCTAGACATCAAATTTCAAGTCATTTGAATGATAAGTTTTTGAATTATAAACATTCAAAATTTAGTGCTTCTAATGTAAATTACATTTTCATATTTTTATTTATATCTCCCGAAATTATGCTCCTAATGTGCTAATTTTTTTTGTTGTAATAATACTAATATACCCAAACATAAATAAGCTGAATTTGCAATTTTTATAATTTTATGATATGAATTATGAAATTAATATTCGAAAAAATTATGAATTGCAACCTACAATTTTTTTGATGGGTTTAGATTTATTAAGTCTTGCTTTATGGAAATTCAAAAATTTCACATTTTTCTTCCAAGTAGTTTTCAAATTATGGTTAAAAAACGGCAAAATGATGGTTTAAGGGGCCGTCTATGATGGAAGTGAGTAGACATTTTGAAATTTATTCTGCTGTACTGTAATCAAACAGGTTTCATTGACGCTTAAACGTGCCTTGATCAAGAAGGCGGCTCTCTCGGTTAACAATCCAGTACGGAACTTCAATTTGGATACAGCCCTTAAAATACGCTAGTAGTAGAAAAAGGACAGTTCAACCCCAGCAGGTGGTGGGTGGTGGGAGCAAAGGAGCAACTCCTCCTCCTCCGCCTCCTGCTCCTCCACCACCTGATCCTCCTCCGCCTGTGGAGAATGTGTGCTCTTAGAGGAGGGGTGAAAAAGGAATTTTGATCTCTAAGAAGAGGGTGGAGATTTAAAAATTTAGAATTTTTTTTTGGAGATTGAAATTTTGAACTGTAGTATGAGGGATCATTTTGGAGAATGAATTTTATTTTTTAGCGGAAATAATTTTTAAGTGAACTATAGTACAAGGGGTCATTTTGGAGAATGAATTTTATTTTTTTATCGAATTTATTTTTTAGGTTGATGTTTTAATATACATTTTTAGAGAAGGAATTTTATTTTATTTTATTTATTTTTTTAGATGGAAATTTTTTAGAGAACTATTGTATGAGGTTTCATAAAACATTTTAATAAAGAATTAATTTTTAGGAAATTAATTTTTGAGAAGGAATTTTATTTTTACTTAATTACAAAAGAATTTTTATTTATTTATTTATTTATTTTGGAGATTGAAAATTTTCAGTAAACTATAGTATGCGGTGTAATTATCAATTATACATGAAGAATTAAATTTAAAATATTTAATTTTGGAACTTAAGAAAATTTTGAATAAAATTTTTCGAAAGGTTTAGATTTTTTGCTGTTAGACGAGAGGTCGATAAGAATTTTTTAAGGGATTTTAATTAAGTACAATATTTATTTTGTGCTTCCCTCTAGCCGATAAAAATTGAAATAATTTTCAATTTATTTTAAAAAAAAGTTAAAAGTTGAAGTTTGATCCCTCAAAAAATGTAAGGATGGATCAGTGATTTTAGCTGTCGCCTTGACCACTTAGCCATGCTTGCACACCTTGTAAATAAGATTTTAAGAAAGGGTGTGTGATTCTCCCCCTGCTCCTGGCGCGAGTAAATGGCTCCTCCTGCTCCTATCGCTAGTAACGGGCTCCTCCGTCTGCTCCCACCTCCTGCTCCTCCACCTGCGAAGAGCTGTTGTTTTAGAAGAGGGCTTAATTAAGGAATTTTTATGGGCACGCTCTAGGTTGGGGTGGAATTTTTGACTATACATGAAGAATTCATTTTAATTTTTGAACTTAATTTTGAATAGGGATATTTTTTAGGATTTAATGTAATAAATGAAAATTATACCGAATTTGAAAATGTTAGAATTTTCGCTAGTAAATTTAGGATTTTAAGAACTTACACCCCACCTAACTTTAATTGTTAATTACTCATTAATAAATTATGTTAATTATTTTTTTTCATTCAATGCGAATTGTTCTTGCGCATTCTTAAATTTTAATTAAATAAATATTTTCGATTTTTTATCCGTAGTCACGTGACCCCGCCCCCCCCCCCCTCTTTTTTTTTTTTTTTTATTTACTTGTGTGATAAACTATTGAGATTTCATTTTAAAACCTAGAATTAGATATACTACAAATATTTATTCGAATTTTCCATAAGGTATGAATGTTACAAATATTTTTTTAACTGCTTAAATATTTATGAGATGTTTATCGAAAATATATAGAAATACAGGGTTGTTCAAAGATAGGTTTTCTTTTAACATGTATGAAGTATTTTAATCCCCCCTCCCCCCCCATAATGGGTGCTTGATACTTTTTTAAATGAATACCCGGTAAAATTCAACTATACACACTTTTCTATTATGTTAATGAGTCAATTCGTGAATTTCGCTAATGATGTCATGGAGGTCTAATTTTTTGGCGAAATATATTTATTAATTATATATATTTTTTTAATGTCGTTCGAAAAATATATGAACTCAATTAGATAATATTTTTATCGTTATTCGTGAAAATTTTAATGTTATTACCGAAATACATTTATTGCACTCAATAAATTTTTAATGTCGTTGACGAAATATATTTATTTAACTAAATAAATTTGTAATGTTCTTGGCGAAATATATTAATTGAACTCGATAAAGTTTTAATGTTGAATATATATTTTTTATGTTGTTGACGAAACATCTGACTTTAGTTTTATAAATGTTGAATATTATTCGAAATTGGTGAATATAATATACTGGTGAATTTAATTAAGTTGAATAAATTTTTGTTAGGCAATTAACGAAATGTGTTAGTAAATTTTGAATGCTGTAGATGAAATCTCTTAGTTTTCAACATCGCGAAGGATACGTTTGAATAGGAATCTAACGCAATAATTCCTGCATATACAGGACAGTGCAAAAGAATTTCGATAATTTTCACAAGTGTATATAATTTTATTGGTAGTGAAAACCATTTTTTCACAAAAATAATTTGATATACAAGAATTTTTCGTCACCTTTAGCAATTAGAATTTAAATAGCGATACTGGGATGAGCGAGGTTTTTTTTTTTTTTTTTTCCTCCTAACCGACGAATAATATATAAATCACAATTTTAAGCAATATTTAAATAAAGTTTAATTAAAAATCGAATTTGTGTTTTAAAATATCGTTTGAACTATTTTAGAAAAATGCATATACGATTCATTTTCAGACTACCTGTATATTACTTATTTGGAGAATGCATATACTATTCATTTCTTAAGTGTGTATTTTGCCTTTGAAAACAATTTTAGTAAAAGATGTATTGACATATTATTTATTTTGTGTACGATTAGTTTTTTAGACTTGCGACTATATTATTTTTGGATAATATCTTTATGAATAATTTTAAACTAATGATTAACTAATTTTGGAGATTTAATATAGTTTTGATTCATTATTTTCTTTAAGGTGTTGGTCCTTAGACTGCCTCATTGAAAACATGATATAGGCTACTGCATTTTTAAAACAATATGTTAAATGAAACAGTTATAATTTGAAAACAATCCAAGTAAATCATAGTGTATGCTATTATAGGCCAATTTAAACATTAATCTGTTATGCTTTCTTCAGAGATTTTTGAACTAGGAATATTTTTAATAAAATTCAAAACTAAGAAATTTTTTGAGTTCGAAAACAATTTAGACAAATCCTTTACTTAACACAATATTATTTTGTAATAGGAATAATATGCTCACAGATTAATATTCAATAATACATTTCAAACCTGCTATTCCCTAACAAAAACATATAGTATATGCATTTTCATTTATACTCAAAAGGAAATTTAACGGAAAAAAATAAATACCTAGTTTTAGTTGTATATTTTTTAATATAAATTGAAATATAAAATAAAAGCACAGTACCTGTTAATAATCCATAATGTCTTCGCGTCTGACCAGCCACCTCACACGTTAAAAAATTTTCAGTAAATACGCTTATCCCATCACTTGCTTTCTGTCGGAACATGCATCTACAGCAGTGACCCGGAGCCGAACAATTTTTGATGCTCCAGCTCCAGCTCCGCTCCTAGAGAAAATACCGTGGCTCCGGCTCCAGCTCGGCTCCGACTTTCCGCTTTTAAGTTGCAGATTTTAATTTACACGTTTAATTTTTTGCTCACAAATACTTTCTATCTTCATTAAAGATCTGACAAAATGCATTTTTCTTCTCATCAAACTTGAAATGCTTGTTCAGAAAATATGACATCTTTTAGCTTTTGCTTTTAAAATAGAAAGTTTGGTAGAATTTTAAACACAAAAATCTTAAATTTCTTCTACACTTTTCGAACAGCCAAAATTGTATGACTACACATGTAAACAACAGGCGGCCATATTTGTTTTCAAATAGTGTTGTCACTTAGTTCAAGTAGAAAGTAGAAGTAAAGTAGTGTTGCCATTTTTTGAGAAGTTTTCCTTCCCTAATAATAATAATAATAATAAAAACCTAAAAAATGATATAATTAAAATACTGAATAATGGTGTAATTAAAATATTTTAAGCCTAGAAATTTAAAAGACTGAAAAAAAGAAAAAGATTTAAAAGAATATTAAAAACTAAAGGAGCCCTGGAGCTGGGGAAAATTTAGAGCTCCAGCTCCGGCTCCGGCTCCAGCTCCAGGAAAAACACAGCTCCGGAGCGCTCCGGCTCCGGGCTCCAGCTCCGGGTCCCTGATCTACAGGAATGTTATCTCAAAGATTAAAGGCGCCGCATGAAGCGGTCCCTTTCAATAGATAAAAGAGATAAGCCGATATTATTCGAATAACAATTAGTACAGTCTGTTTCAATTACAATTTAACTTAATTATGGGATTCTTATACATTTTTTTTCATATGGGCTAGATTGGAATTTTATTAACTTAATTTAAATTTTATAACAGATTCCAAATGTACTATTCTGAAAATCTATGTATTCATTTTTTAAAAACATAATGCTAGCCTTTTACCCAGTTTTTGAGATGAAATCACTATTAGGTATCATACTTTTTAAATAATTTACAATAAGGCGGTACTTTCTGTACATTTTATATTCAAGGATAATTTTTCAAACATGCATTAACCTAAATTTATACTACGTTTTAGAGAGAAATATTCTATGCGACTACCTATATCATTTTTAATACATGTGCATACTATTTAATATAGTTACACTATTCGAAATACATAAATTAACTACACACATCCCCCTTTAATCACAATTCCTATATTTATAATAGATGATGAGCTATTTTCTAGGGCGATGTAAGAATAATTTTGAATGCTACACATATTCTTCTATAAAATATACCTCAGTCATTATTTTCACTGCGTTAGAGATAATAATAATAATTAATGTTTAAACTTTTTTCTATCGATATACCTAGAAGTATTTTTTTAAGTAAGAAGTGTTTACTCGTTTGATATTACCTTTTTAAGTAAGAAGTGTTTATTCATTTCACCTTTTTAACTTATATTTTAAATAATCTCACATAGGTCGAATTTACTTTTCAACAACATATAAGGATTTTCAAAGATTATTCAATCTTTCTTTTTTAGGGGTTCAGAATGAAAATATAGTCATTTAGGACTAATATGTGTACAGGGTCCGCATGGACTAACTAGCCTGCGGTCTTGGGCCCACTGCTGAGTGAGGACCCTTAATCGCCGTATGCGTAACTATATGGAGGATGAAATCTATGTTATGTTGCCTAAAGCCTGAGTTAGTTATTATTGGGTGAAAGTCCTTCTTCTGCAATTAATTATTATCATTTTTTTTTTTTTTAACTTTAGCAAAGGAAGCCAAAGAAGAGAATTTTATTCTTTACACATCTTTTTTTTATTATTAGCGAAATGAAACTTTTTAACATTTGCAAAGCAATTTTTTATTATTTGTAAATTTTTATTTTTATTAGCGACACAAATTTGAACCGAATTATCGATTTCATACAAGAAAAACTTTTCAGTCACCTCGCCTGGTTCGAGAGGTTTCGAACTCACATAATCAGACTTCACATTTCAGGCTGATCCCGATTAAGATTGCAGGGGACCCAAGGCCCAACATCTTTTTGCCTGCCCTTCCCTCATCCATTGACCCAAGGCCATGGTCTGTTTGGCCTATGCGGGAATTAGGCCCCGATTATAGGGAGCCTAGTTGGCCTGTGCGGGAATTAGGCCCCGATTACAGGGAGCCTGGTTGGCCTGTGCGGGAATTAGGCCCCGATTATAGGGAGTCTGGCTGGCCTGTGCGGGAATTAGGCCCCGATTATAGGGAGCCTGGTTGGCCTGTGCGGGAATTAGGCCCCGATTATAGGGAGCCTGGTTGGCCTGTGCGGGAATTAGGCCGTGGTTATAGGGCGCCTGGTTGGCCTGTCCGGGAATTAGGCCTCGAATATAGGACCAATACATTAACCACAACGTTTGGTTTTGTTTTTGACGGCCAATTATCATCACGAGGGATATAGGCCCAAAGGGGGGTAGTGCCCTCCGTGGGGGTCTTTCTAAGGGAACCTAACCCGTATTTACGATTGGAAACCAAGGTTCGAAGAAAACCACGAAAACTCCGAACGATTAGGCCGACGGGCGCGATTGGGATCGAACGCAGCACCTCAGGTCTACCAGCTTCGAGAGCAGAACCACTCGGCCACTGGTAGGGCCTAAGCACAGTTGATTAGTCATATGATTTTTATCTTTTAAGTTTTTGGGCTACTTTCTCACTCACTAGACTATATTAGTTTTAGGAAAGTATTGTTATTTTTCTTTTCATTATTAAAAATACACTTTTTAGTTTAGTGGATTTAAACATAGATTTAAACTCAAATAACCTAGTTCGACTATTCAGATTTTATAATATACACTAGGTAACTTCCCTATATAGTTTGAAACATTAGTCAGATCACGTGACATCAGTGTTCTTAGAAATAATAGATAATTAATTTTATTGTAACTTTTAGTCAAAATTTAGTGAACTTAGGAAAATATTTGTCAGCCATGTTATTTATCGCATATCAAATTACCACTATACATTTCACCCTTACCCTAAAACCGCCAGAAAATGAACTAGATATTTGAAACTCGCCACAGGAGGAAAACCCTATTTAAAATAATGAATCAGTAATGAACTATAAAAATTAAACAACTCACTTAACATTAACAAATGCATAACAAAAAGAATTTCAACTATCACATAAAAATTTCACTATTGAAAGAAAATATATATATATATTAGTTAGTAAAAGTAAATTATTCCTTTTATACCTTCTAGTCTTTGAAAAATATCGTCTTAACATACTAGTGCACCTTATGCGCATATGCATACTTATAATATACATGCGTATGTACATGTTTGCCATTGAATGGTTTTGAAAAATATTCACGTTATAAAAAATGATTTGTAAACAGTAAAACTTAACTCAAAAATAAATTTTAAAAATCACAACTAAATAAAAAATGTTTCTTTTTTAAATATATAATAATAAAAAAGTTTTTAACAAATCACAACTTGATAAAAAAAAATTCAGGAAGATAAAAAAGTTAAAAAAAATACAAACGAAATAAAAAAAGTTAAAAATTTTTTCATGTTAATAAATAAAAGTTTAAAAAAAATTATAAGTCAATAAAATTTTTAAAGAAAATAAAAATTTTCTAATGGCTATCAAAATAGTTTTTGAATTGTTTGCAAGTTAATAACATGTATACGACAATATATATGCACATTCATATATGCGCATTTATACTAACGTAAGTATATCCAGATATACTATTTGCAAGTAATATCTAGGTGTGTAAATATACCTGTGTAAAATATTCATAAAAAAATATTTTTAAAAAATCTACAAGTTAGTCAAACTCTTTTTTAAAATGTACTAGACATACCAGTCTTAACTATCGAATAAATACATTCTTCGTTCGAAAGTTAATGAAAAGTTTGGACGAAATTAACAAAACGTTTTCGAATTATTTACAACTTTAGAAAAATATTCGTATGTGTATATATGTGTGGATATGTGTGCTTATTATATGGATACAAAAATTCACCAAAAAGATTACGAATATCTGCAAATGAGTCGAAGTGTTTAAGAAATTGACATTATATGTTTATACATGTGTGTTTGTAAATTTCGAATGTTTTGACTAACGACCGAATACATCCAACCAACCAACCTGATCTACGGATTCCTCTAACCAACCAACAGTTTACTTTAGCAATCAAATATTTTACATATGCACATGCGCAGAAACTTAATTGATGACGTAATAGAACAATCCGTAACATATTACAGTGGAACCCGGTTAAGACGCGTTTCAAGGGAGTGGTCAAAAGTCGCGTATTAAGCGGGATCGCGTATTAAACGTGATTTATATAATGTTGTAGGAATTGGGCTTCATTTATACGTTTACGGTCGAAAGTTGTGTCTTTTACATATATTCAGATTGAAATTTAATTGTATTTCACTTTAACGCATTGTTTCTTTTTATAGGACAAACTGGAATAACAACGGAAAATAAATATAGATTTCAACATATATTTATTGTCGATTAATGCGTTGTAACCAAAAATAATTTTCCTACTAGACTCATTTTTTTTAAACAGAAAGAAAAATAATATTAAATCTTTGAAGCACAACCCAGTTTTTAAAATCATATTTAGTACGTGTAATAATGAATACCATTATAATCTGTTCTTCATTATCAATATAAGAAAAATTATCCTTATAAAATATTGATATAGCAAAAAGTAAAGTAAACATAAAAGAATTATCCAATCGCAGTCGTATTTAATCTTTGAGAGTTTCATTTTTTGTTGCCTATAATATGCATTATAAAACATAGTAGCGATATAAAGTACATTTAAAACATCTCTAACAACACGTATGAACAACTCTAATCATAATAATTTTTGTGACGTATCTAAATAACCTGAATGCGTCTATCTCTCTCTACTACAGTAAAAACATACATGAAGCGAGAGACAAAGAATGTTAGGAGGTGGGATCAAAGAAGAATTGCAGTTTTGCTAATTTAGCGGGTTTTTTTGTTTTTTTTTGGTTATTCAAACATACAAACTATCACTATTTCCGATTAGTAATTTTTGCCTTAATTAATGTGTTGCTAAATAAATTAAATAATATTCGGAAACAGTGTTTTTTATCTGAATAATAAAAATCCTCTAAATCGTTAACACTAGAGAAGAAAGAAGGAATTCGCATCTTGATGAATTCGCGTCTTAAGCGTGACTTTTTTCCTCAAAGAACCAAAAATTTATCGCTTATTAAGCGGGATCGCGTCATAACCGTTCGCGTATTAAACGTGATCTTTTTACATTAGCCTTATGGGCGATGTTCAAGGAATCGGAAAAAATCTGCGTATTAAGCGGGATCGCGTATTAACCGTGAGCGTCTTAACCGGGTTCCACTGTATTTGTTGAAGTTGACTATTATGTATGATTTGATAAATTAAGAAAACATTGAGCTAGGGTGCAAACTTTGACGATAATTCATTTATAAATTATTGGATAACTACAGAAATCAACATAGTGAAAAATTAATAATTAAATTCTCACATTCGTTTGCAATATCAGTAACTTGTAATATTGCTTTGTTAACTAGAGTTGCCACTTAAAAATTTCTTTTATGGATTTACTATGATAAGCAACTTATATGACTAACCTTTTACTATTTTCAGTTCATCTCACTTTCGTGAGCTAAACCTGCTCAGCTTACAATTCTACTTTTAAGTTAGTTTACTATTTCAAATTATGGTTCTTTAGTTATTTTAATATTTGAAAAATAATTATATACTCTAGCATAATCATTTTAAGGCATTCAAATTCTAACATATAACAGAATCATATTTCACACTTACCTAATATACCAGCTTCTTGAAAACACGTCTATCTCATAGCACGATTTGGTGTGGAATGCCAGTTTCAAAACACAAAAACCGGAAATCACATGGTCGAGGGTTGTTCACGTGACAACTTCCTGATATAGGATTGGCCGATAGCGATTCCTTCTAAGTGACGTCACTCGACGATAAGAATATCTAGATAAGCAACATTCACGCCATTTTGATCGCTGTTTTCGAATGAGTGGTCCTGTTCACTTGTCTAAACCTATACACGATTACAATACACGAGACAATACCTATACACGATTTTAGAGGCAAGTATAGATACACACACACAGATAGACACATATGAAATCGATTTGCTGCTAAAACAACAGACATTCATTAATCTACCTATTTTCCGCTTTCATAAGAAAATTATTTCTTAAATCGATACTATGTTTTATAAAATAATAAATAGATTAATCAATTATTATTTGAATTATTATAAAAATCAATTAACGAAAATAATATGATTACAATAAACAATAGATAAGTATACTATTTTTATGTATATATTATAAAATGATTGTTCAGTTATTCTGTTATTTCATATAAATGTTGTTAAATAATAGGATATATACAAACACAGCTGAATTATATATTATATAAAGCCTATGATAAAATATTCTTTTTCGCCTTTATAAGAAAATAATTTCTTAAATCGATACTATGTTTTATAAAATAATAAATAAATTTTAATTATTATAAAAATTCAATTAATGCAAATGATTTGAATATAATAAACAATTGGTGTTTAAATTATCTAATCAATTATAGTAATTAAAAATATACGTCTTTAACGATTTTCATGATTAAACTCAAATTTTAGACTAGCTTAGAAAGAAGCTGCAGACAAGGTCAGACAAGTTTAGACAAGTGAACAGGACCACTCATTCGAAAACAGCGATCAAAATGGCGTGAATGTTGCTTATGTAGATATTCTTATCGTCGAGTGACGTCACTTAGAAGGAATCGCTATCGGCCAATCCTATATCAGGAAGTAGTCACGTGAACAACCCTCGACCATGTGATTTCCGGTTTTTGTGATAAGAAACTGGCATTCCACACCAAATCGTGCTATGAGATAGACGTGTTTTCAAGAAGCTGGTATATTAGGTAAGTGTGAAATATGATTCTGTTATATGTTAGAATTTGAATGCCTTAAAATGATTATGCTAGAGTATATAATTATTTTTCAAATATTAAAATAACTAAAGAACCATAATTTGAAATAGTAAACTAACTTAAAAGTAGAATTGTAAGCTGAGCAGGTTTAGCTCACGAAAGTGAGATGAACTGAAAATAGTAAAAGGTTAGTCATATAAGTTGCTTATCATAGTAAATCCATAAAAGAAATTTTTAAGTGGCAACTCTAGTTAACAAAGCAATATTACAAGTTACTGATATTGCAAACGAATGTGAGAATTTAATTATTAATTTTTCACTATGTTGATTTCTGTAGTTATCCAATAATTTATAAATGAATTATCGTCAAAGTTTGCACCCTAGCTCAATGTTTTCTTAATTTATCAAATCATACATAATAGTCAACTTCAACAAATAATATGTTACGGATTGTTCTATTACGTCATCAATTAAGTTTCTGCGCATGTGCATATGTAAAATATTTGATTGCTAAAGTAAACTGTTGGTTGGTTAGAGGAATCCGTAGATCAGGTTGGTTGGTTGGATGTATTCGGTCGTTAGTCAAAACATTCGAAATTTACAAACACACATGTATAAACATATAATGTCAATTTCTTAAACACTTCGACTCATTTGCAGATATTCGTAATCTTTTTGGTGAATTTTTGTATCCATATAATAAGCACACATATCCACACATATATACACATACGAATATTTTTCTAAAGTTGTAAATAATTCGAAAACGTTTTGTTAATTTCGTCCAAACTTTTCATTAACTTTCGAACGAAGAATGTATTTATTCGATAGTTAAGACTGGTATGTCTAGTACATTTTAAAAAAGAGTTTGACTAACTTGTAGATTTTTTAAAAATATTTTTTTATGAATATTTTACACAGGTATATTTACACACCTAGATATTACTTGCAAATAGTATATCTGGATATACTTACGTTAGTATAAATACGCATATATGAATGTGCATATATATTGTCGTATACATGTTATTAACTTGCAAACAATTCAAAAACTATTTTGATAGCCATTAGAAAATTTTTATTTTCTTTAAAAATTTTATTGACTTATAATTTTTTTTAAACTTTTATTTATTAACATGAAAAAATTTTTAACTTTTTTTATTTCGTTTGTATTTTTTTTAACTTTTTTATCTTCCTGAATTTTTTTTTATCAAGTTGTGATTTGTTAAAAACTTTTTTATTATTATATATTTAAAAAAGAAACATTTTTTATTTAGTTGTGATTTTTAAAATTTATTTTTGAGTTAAGTTTTACTGTTTACAAATCATTTTTTATAACGTGAATATTTTTCAAAACCATTCAATGGCAAACATGTACATACGCATGTATATTATAAGTATGCATATGCGCATAAGGTGCACTAGTATGTTAAGACGATATTTTTCAAAGACTAGAAGGTATAAAAGGAATAATTTACTTTTACTAACTAATATATATATATATTTTCTTTCAATAGTGAAATTTTTATGTGATAGTTGAAATTCTTTTTGTTATGCATTTGTTAATGTTAAGTGAGTTGTTTAATTTTTATAGTTCCTTACTGATTCATTATTTTAAATAGGGTTTTCCTCCTGTGGCGAGTTTCAAATATCTAGTTCATTTTCTGGCGGTTTTAGGGTAAGGGTGAAATGTATAGTGGTAATTTGATATGCGATAAATAACATGGCTGACAAATATTTTCCTAAGTTCACTAAATTTTGACTAAAAGTTACAATAAAATTAATTATCTATTATTTCTAAAAACATTGATGTCACGTGATCTGACCAATGTTTCAAACTATATAGGGAAGTTACCTAGTGTATATTATAAAATCTGAATAGTCGAACTAGGTTATTTGAGTTTAAATCTATGTTTAAATCCCCTAAACTAAAAAGTGTATTTTTAATAATGAAAAGAAAAATAACAATACTTTCCTAAAACTAATATAGTCTAGTGAGTGAGAAAGTAGCCCAAAAACTTAAAAGATAAAAATCATATGACTAATCAACTGTGCTTAGGCCCTACCAGTGGCCGAGTGGTTCTGCTCTCGAAGCTGGTAGACCTGAGGTGCTGCGTTCGATCCCAATCGCGCCCGTCGGCCTAATCGTTCGGAGTTTTCGTGGTTTTCTTCGAACCTTGGTTTCCAATCGTAAATACGGGTTAGGTTCCCTTAGAAAGACCCCCACGGAGGGCACTACCCCCCTTTGGGCCTATATCCCTCGTGATGATAATTGGCCGTCAAAAACAAAACCAAACGTTGTGGTTAATGTATTGGTCCTATATTCGAGGCCTAATTCCCGCACAGGTCAACCAGGCGCCCTATAATCACGGCCTAATTCCCGCACAGGCCAACCAGGCTCCCTATAATCGGGGCCTAATTCCCGCACAGGCCAACCAGGCTCCCTATAATCGGGGCCTAATTCCCGCACAGGCCAACCAGACTCCCTATAATCGGGGCCTAATTCCCGCACAGGCCAACCAGGCTCCCTGTAATCGGGGCCTAATTCCCGCACAGGCCAACTAGGCTCCCTATAATCGGGGCCTAATTCCCGCATAGGCCAAACAGACCATGGCCTTGGGTCAATGGATGAGGGAAGGGCAGGCAAAAAGATGTTGGGCCTTGGGTCCCCTGCAATCTTAATCGGGATCAGCCTGAAATGTGAAGTCTGATTATGTGAGTTCGAAACCTCTCGAACCAGGCGAGGTGACTGAAAAGTTTTTCTTGTATGAAATCGATAATTCGGTTCAAATTTGTGTCGCTAATAAAAATAAAAATTTACAAATAATAAAAAATTGCTTTGCAAATGTTAAAAAGTTTCATTTCGCTAATAATAAAAAAAAGATGTGTAAAGAATAAAATTCTCTTCTTTGGCTTCCTTTGCTAAAGTTAAAAAAAAAAAAAAAAATGATAATAATTAATTGCAGAAGAAGGACTTTCACCCAATAATAACTAACTCAGGCTTTAGGCAACATAACATAGATTTCATCCTCCATATAGTTACGCATACCGCGATTAAGGGTCCTCACTCAGCAGTGGGCCCAAGACCGCAGGCTAGTTAGTCCATGCGGACCCTGTACACATATTAGTCCTAAATGACTATATTTTCATTCTGAACCCCTAAAAAAGAAAGATTGAATAATCTTTGAAAATCCTTATATGTTGTTGAAAAGTAAATTCGACCTATGTGAGATTATTTAAAATATAAGTTAAAAAGGTGAAATGAATAAACACTTCTTACTTAAAAAGGTAATATCAAACGAGTAAACACTTCTTACTTAAAAAAATACTTCTAGGTATATCGATAGAAAAAAGTTTAAACATTAATTATTATTATTATCTCTAACGCAGTGAAAATAATGACTGAGGTATATTTTATAGAAGAATATGTGTAGCATTCAAAATTATTCTTACATCGCCCTAGAAAATAGCTCATCATCTATTATAAATATAGGAATTGTGATTAAAGGGGGATGTGTGTAGTTAATTTATGTATTTCGAATAGTGTAACTATATTAAATAGTATGCACATGTATTAAAAATGATATAGGTAGTCGCATAGAATATTTCTCTCTAAAACGTAGTATAAATTTAGGTTAATGCATGTTTGAAAAATTATCCTTGAATATAAAATGTACAGAAAGTACCGCCTTATTGTAAATTATTTAAAAAGTATGATACCTAATAGTGATTTCATCTCAAAAACTGGGTAAAAGGCTAGCATTATGTTTTTAAAAAATGAATACATAGATTTTCAGAATAGTACATTTGGAATCTGTTATAAAATTTAAATTAAGTTAATAAAATTCCAATCTAGCCCATATGAAAAAAAATGTATAAGAATCCCATAATTAAGTTAAATTGTAATTGAAACAGACTGTACTAATTGTTATTCGAATAATATCGGCTTATCTTTTTTATCTATTGAAAGGGACCGCTTCATGCGGCGCCTTTAATCTTTGAGATAACATTCCTGTAGATGCATGTTCCGACAGAAAGCAAGTGATGGGATAAGCGTATTTACTGAAAAATTTTTAACGTGTGAGGTGGCTGGTCAGACGCGAAGACATTATGGATTATTAACAGGTACTGTGCTTTTATTTTATATTTCAATTTATATTAAAAAATATACAACTAAAACTAGGTATTTATTTTTTTCCGTTAAATTTCCTTTTGAGTATAAATGAAAATGCATATACTATATGTTTTTGTTAGGGAATAGCAGGTTTGAAATGTATTATTGAATATTAATCTGTGAGCATATTATTCCTATTACAAAATAATATTGTGTTAAGTAAAGGATTTGTCTAAATTGTTTTCGAACTCAAAAAATTTCTTAGTTTTGAATTTTATTAAAAATATTCCTAGTTCAAAAATCTCTGAAGAAAGCATAACAGATTAATGTTTAAATTGGCCTATAATAGCATACACTATGATTTACTTGGATTGTTTTCAAATTATAACTGTTTCATTTAACATATTGTTTTAAAAATGCAGTAGCCTATATCATGTTTTCAATGAGGCAGTCTAAGGACCAACACCTTAAAGAAAATAATGAATCAAAACTATATTAAATCTCCAAAATTAGTTAATCATTAGTTTAAAATTATTCATAAAGATATTATCCAAAAATAATATAGTCGCAAGTCTAAAAAACTAATCGTACACAAAATAAATAATATGTCAATACATCTTTTACTAAAATTGTTTTCAAAGGCAAAATACACACTTAAGAAATGAATAGTATATGCATTCTCCAAATAAGTAATATACAGGTAGTCTGAAAATGAATCGTATATGCATTTTTCTAAAATAGTTCAAACGATATTTTAAAACACAAATTCGATTTTTAATTAAACTTTATTTAAATATTGCTTAAAATTGTGATTTATATATTATTCGTCGGTTAGGAGGAAAAAAAAAAAAAAAAAAAAACCTCGCTCATCCCAGTATCGCTATTTAAATTCTAATTGCTAAAGGTGACGAAAAATTCTTGTATATCAAATTATTTTTGTAAGAAAATGGTTTTCACTACCAATAAAATTATATACACTTGTGAAATTTATCGGAATTCTTTTGCACTGTCCTGTATATGCAGGAATTATTGCGTTAGATTCCTATTCAAACGTATCTATCACGTTGTTGAAAACTAATAAGAGATTTCATCTACAGCATTCAAAATTTACTAACACATTTCGTTAAAAGCTTTAAAAAATTTATTCAACTAAATTAAATTCACCAATATATTATACTCACCAATTTTGAATAATATTCAATATTTATATAATTAAATTCAAAAGTTTAGTCTACAACAACAAAATATATTCGACATTAAAATTTTATTGAGTTCAATTAATATATTTTGCCAACAATATTTAAAATTTATTGAGTTAAATATTTCGCCAACAACATTAAAAGTATATTAAGTGCAATAAATATATTTCGGTAAAAACGTTAAAATTTTCACGAATAACAATAAAAATGTATTCAATATTAAAAATATTATCTAATTGAGTTCATATATTTCAGCAACGACATTAAAAATTTATATAATTAATAAATATATTTCTCCAATATTATTAAAATCTTCACCAACAACAGAAAAAAAATTAGATCTCTCGTGACATCATTAGCCAAATTTACTAATTGACTCATTAACCTAATAGAAGCACAATGGAAGAAGGGCGTATATTTTAATTAAACCGGGCATTCATTTTTAAAAAGTATAAAACACCCACTATGGAGGGGGGGGGATTAAAAGCTTTGATACATGTAAAAAAAAAAAAAGTATCTTGAACATCCCTGTATATCTATATATTTTCAATAAACATCTCATAAATATTTAAGCAGTTTAAAAAATATCTGTAGTATTCATACCTTATAGAAAATTTGAATAATTATTTGCAGTATATCTAATTCTAGGTTTTAAAATGAAATCTCAATAGTTTATTACACAAGTAGAAAAAAAAAGGGGGGGGGTCACGTGACTAGGAAAATTTAATTTCAATCGAAGCTATTTATTTAGTTTTCAATTAAAAATTATGAAAGAACAATTCGTCTTGAAGGGCAAAAATAATAAACATAATTTATTAATGAGTAATTAACAATTAAAGTTAGGTGGGGTGTAAGTTCTTAAAAACCTGAATTTACTAGAGAAAATTCTAACATTTTCAAATTCGGTATAATTTTCCATTATTACATTAAATCTTAAAAAATATCCCTATTCAAAATTAAGTTCAAAAATTAAAATGAATTCTTTAGGTATAATTGAAAATTCCACCTCAACCTAGAGCGTGCCCCTAAAAATTCCTTAACTAAGCCCTCCTCTAAAACAACAGCTCTTCCCAGGTGGAGGAGCAGGAGGTGGGAGCAGACGGAGGAGCCCTTTGCTCGCTACAGGAGGAGCAGGCGGAGGAGCCCGCTACTCGCGATAGGAGCAGGAGGAGCCATTTACTCGCGCCAGGAGCAGGGGGAGAATCACACAACCTTTTTAAAAAATTATTTACAAGGTGTGCAAGCATGGCTAAGTGGTCAAGGCGACAGCTAAAATCACTGATCCATCCTTACATTTTTTGAGGGTTCAAAAACCTCATCTCACCTTTTAACTGTTTTAAAATATATTTTTAAATGCTTTATTTTCAGTTCGCTAGAGGGCAGCACAAAATAAATCTTTTACTTAATTAAAATCCCCTAAAAAAAAAATTCTTATCGACCTCTCGTCTAACAACAAAAATTCTAAACCTTTCGAAAAAAAATTTATTCAAAATTTTCTTAAGTTCCAAAATTAAATATTTTAAATTTAATTCTTCATGTATAAGTGAAAATTACACCGCATACTATAGTTTGCTGAAAATTTTCAATCTCTAAAGTAAATAAATAAATAAATAAAAATTCTTTTGTAATTAAGTAAAATAAAATTCCTTCCCAAAAATTAATTTCCTAAAAATTAATTCTTCATTAAAATGTTTTATTAAACCTCATACAATAGTTCGCTAAAAAATTTCCATCTAAAAAAATAAATAAATAAAATAAAATTCCGTCTCTAAAAATGTGCATTAAAACATCAACCTATAGTTCGACAAAAAAATAAAATTCATTCTCCAAAATGACCCCTCGTACTATTATAGTTCAAAATTACAATCTTAAAAAAAAAATCTAATTTTTTTAAACTCCACCCTCTTCTTAGAGATCAACATTCCTTTCTAACCCCTCCTCTTAGAGCACACATTCTCCGCAGGAGGTGGAGGAGCAGGAGCAGGTGGTGGAGGAGGAGGAGCTCCCACCACCCACCACCTGCTGGGGTTGAACTGTCCTTTTTCTACTACTTACGTTCGTTTTAAAATAATTAATTTCTCGGAAACTTATGGTACGAATTGCATAAAAATTCGTCTTTAGGCTAATTAAAGGGTGTAGAGTTCACTTATGCTGTCAGAATTGGGTACTGCTATTGAAAAAAATAAAGTTGTGGTTCGTTTTAATATGTAGATGGCCCCCTAAGCCAATTTTATATACATCATTTAAAAGTAGACTTTATTTCCAATCGTTCGGTACTAGTAACTTTCTTCTACGATAATTTGTTGAGGAGTTAGAAGGGGGTGTTTACTTTTTTTTTTCCACGACTGTACATAAAATAAAAGCGTGTGCTTTAAGTCTTAAAATTGAAATATATTTTGTACTCTTTATATATGCATTTTTTTTCCCCATCGGGGGCGACACTAAATTCTGGAAAAGCAGAATTCCTGCTTTCTAGTTGTTTGTTTGTTTTCGGCTCGATACCGTTAGCATATCCCAAAGAAGAAAAAAAAAATCGTCCTATTTCTCTAAAATTTTAATAAGTTATAACTGTATCTGAAAGGTCTTTAAAATTTCAGGAAAAACATTCATATTTTGTGGTGAAAACTTTAGCCGAAGAAGGCAAGTGAAATCACGCCAAAACATGCGTAGTTTTAGTGTTTTCGTCGAAATTTTCAACCATTTTATTTTGTAAAAAATATTTCTACTCGTCTGAATGTTTCGAAATGTTATAGGTGATGTAAATCCGGTCTGAAGAGATGCTTCAAAAAGATTGTTTCTAAATGTGGACGTTTAGACACTTTTACCATAGAAAACAGATTGTCTCCGTTAGGCGTAAAGTTACTTGCGGCCGCCAAGAGTTTTTTTGGTACTTTTCGGTTTGCCGGGCGCCAGTGTTTATATATATATATATATACAGGGCTTAATTTGCGCCGGAGAACACCGGAGCCCGGCTCCGGTACTTCTCTGTTTATAGTAAATATTTAAATATTGGTCGGAATTTACCGGAGCTCATAAATACAGGGCTCCGGAGCCCAGTGCAATAGCGCTTCCAAAAAACCTTTTTCGGAATTCCTTCCTAAATTACCTTTTCCTTTCCTTCACATCTCCAAGCTTTTACATACTTTTACCAAAACACTTATATGTGACGTAATGTTTCGCACACGTAGGAGATGGAGATAAAACAAACTCAATTTTTATATCAGTTTTTGGGCTTGGACTTACTCGAGCTCAATCTGTATTACATTTAAAATTTTAATTATTCATGAATAGAAAAAAAAAACTTTTCTTCCTTTAAAATTACGCATTATATTCTATTTTAAATCATTTTAATGCTATTTCGATCAGAATGAAGGGAAACAGAAATCGTGTTTTTCTATTTCAAATTTATGTCGGCGATGTGTTGATACGGCACCACTCAAGAGACTGAACAATGAATTTGCTTTCAGTTCGATTTTCTTTTGTGACAGCAGGATAATTTTTTATTGGCTGGTTTTTTTTATTTATTTAGATGTCTAACATGAAAAGAATATTTTATGTTTTAGCAAACGAGCATCAGCTTGAAGTTTTGTTTGTTTGAGTTTTTTTTTGTCTTCTATTTCGTACAAGTATAAAAATCACGTTAGTGATTTTTCTATTTATTTTGTATCATTAACGGTACCCATTCTAAGGCTCTGCTCTGCACATTTACGAAGTCACTTTCATTTGTAAGTAGATATAATTGCCATGTATTGTTTTCTGATAGAAAGCAATCGAGCAGCGTTTCCCCTTTTTCTATAAAAGCATCGATTCTTTCCGATAACGGTGTCAAATTTTTAATTTAATCTGATTTTCAGGGACTCACGACAAAAGATTATTAAGCGGAAGGAATCGATTATAGTTTAAGATGTGCACCTTTTATAGGAGATTGTAAAACACTGTTCCATTTTTCAGCATATAAATATTAATTTCTGTAAATTTCATTCATTTTTTCTTAAAAAGGCATAGCTGCGAACTATCCCTTTTTTGTGTTAACACTATTTCCTAATTATAATCCTTACCATATTTAATCGCAGAAATCTGAAATTAATTAACATTAAAATTAGCCAATGATTACTATTCAGAAGCAGTGATAACTAAAAAGTGGAATAGTTGACAGCTGTATATGCTGATAGATATATTTAAAATTTTTATTTTACTATAGAATTTTTTTTTTTAAATTTTGCAAATAATGTACGAAGTATAAATATGCAGATTGAAGTGACAGGGGGGAGGGGGAACGGTACGGTTGTTGTACCGGTTCCGAAGAATACTAGGGCTCCGTTACTTTTTTTTTGTTAGAAATTAAGCTCTGTATATATATATATATATATATATATATATATATATATATATATATATATATATAACCAATAATTAAACATAACCTACCACCATCAAAAACCGTAATATTATGAATTAAAGCTGTAAGTATATATATATATATATATAAAAAAAAGATTAAATTAATTATAAGAATTATTATGGAAGAAAAATAAGAAAGTGGACACCGACAAATAATGGAAATGCTTATATATTGAATTACGTTTTCAAGGGCACAGAATTCAATGATATAAGCAAAATGGTTGTTTTCTGTGGGAAAAATAAGCTAAAGCTAAAAGTTATTTTCCCCTGTGCCCAAACAACCACTAAAATCAAGTGAATTGATTAAAAATGAAAACAGAATAGAAACAAATAATATGAAATGGAAAAAACAATAAAACCTATTTAAATATTTATAGGATATAAAATGAAATAATAAACACCATACCGATTAATATTTTAGAATAAATCCACGCGCACATGGCACCCATATCGTAAAGATTAAGGTTAATAAAACAGTTAAGAAATCACAGTAATTGATACCATAGGATGCAGTTAATACTTATTGAAATAAATGTTAAATAACTTTTAATATAATATATAATAATATAAATAGAAAGTAATTACATAATTAAAATGCACTATTAAATTAATTTAAAAACGTTAAACAATATCGTAAAAATTTAGCTAAAAATTCCCCCTGGTGTAGTAAATTATAACTGAAATGTAGCTGGAATAAGTAAATCTAGAACTTATCGAATAAAAACACATTGTGGTGCTGCCATCTAGTATTGCTTTTATGATTTAATTGTCAAAAGACTTGCTTCAGTTGTAAGCAAATGAATTTAACAATTGTTTTATTAACAGCAAAACCAAACATATCCTTATATATAGATAATTATAAACTGAATATAAACCACACAATGTATTTAAAAAAAACTATTGTTAATAAAATTTAAAAAGCATACAAAATATTCTATTAGCAAACCCATTTAAACTACACTAAGAATTTAAATAATTCTAGAACATCGATAATATATATATATATATATATACATACACAGTCGAACCTCGCTATCCCGACAAATTCGGGCCTCTAATGCCCAGAAAAAAGTGTCGTCATAAGCGGAGCGCGGTAACTGGAGTTGGAGAAAAATATGTTTATAAAAAAGCTTTATTTTTAATTAATTTAAGAGAATTTTAAATTCGTAACTGTTCGTGTAATTTTAAGCAATAAAACATTGTTATTAAACAAAATAAACACAAAAACAAAATTGTAAAGAATAAAAATCAGATTTATGATGACTTGTTTGTTTATTGTTACATGAAATATTGATATATTAAGGTTTGCTTATCCCTAGATGTGCTTCCTACAATTCTTTTTCAATATTATACAATGAATTGTAATCAATATTCATTGTTTCAGAAACGGATGTTAGATAATTTCTGATCGTTTCAATGAAATGCAATGCTTCGGTTTTAGTCGGATGAAAAACGCCGTGTAACCGCAAGAAGGTGCCATTTATTCAGATAAAGGATTGAATTAAAATTTCTCATTTATCTCAATGGGTATTTTAGACACTTTTGTGAAAAGTTTGGCCAAGACATTTCTCACCGCTTAATTTATATGCTTATAGGTGGATTATGTAAAATGGACAATTTTCCTAAACCGTCGGGATATACGGAGTTGAAAATTATTCAACGACGTAAAATCCGGAGTTTATTTACATTAAAATCATATACAGAAAATCGGGACTTTGAAAAACTGACGTGATATACGGAGTGTCGTGAAAACCGGGTGTCGGGATAACGAGGTCCGACTGTATATGCATATGTTGTATATATACCGGGTGTCCCAAAAAGGACTGACTGATTTTAAAATTCAATAACTTGCAAACGGTGACAGATATTTAAAAAATTCTTGCAGGAGGGTTATGCATAAGGTCAAAAGTTTTATTACAGTGATTTTCGATTTTAGTTCGAATTACAAACAATAGATGGCGCTGTAAGCAATAGTCGCTAAATACAGGCTCGAATTCTGGTCCTTTCTCTTGTTCCATGCTGAAAAAGGAGATGGAAATGTATTATCCGGGCCACGAAGTACCAAAAATCGAGCCTGAATTCAGCGTCTATTGATCGCAGCGCCATCTATTGTTTGTAATTCGAACTAAAATTGAAAATCACTGTAAAAAAACTTTTGACCTTATGCATAACTCTCCTGCAAGAATTTTTTAAATATCTGTCACCGTTTGCAAGTTATTGAATTTTAAAATCAGTCAGTCCTTTTTGGGACACCCGGTATATACACACACACACATATATATGCATATATACATATATGTGTATATATATTTATGTATATAAAACACTGGCGCCCGGCTAACCGAAAAGTACCTTTTTTTTTAAAGATTTAAAATTCATAATTTTAAAAAGCGACCACACCGTCGAAGAGAAGAAGGTCTCAGTTTTACATACGTATTTTTTGTTGATCGGTACCTTTGAAATTGCGTCCTTAAAAAAGCGGTGCCGTATAGAAGAAAAAAATTGCGAAAACGGGCCATTTTTCGAATGGTTAACAATTGTGTGTTTGAAACCTGCCGCCGAAGACACCCACGAGCTAATGGTAATCCTATGGGAAGGAATTTATCTGATATCTCGTTTGCATTTCGACATTTAAAAATTTTTTTTTTCTTTTTGCATTGGGTAGCCGAGGTCCGTTTCTACATCGCCCTTTTTACTTTTTCGATTTTGGTCGCAGGTATTTTTTATAAAGTTACTTTCACTTTCAAAACCGGTTCTGAAAATGAATCTGTCGTTCTAAAAAATATCTGTAACCAAAATCGAAAAAGTAAAAAAGGTGCGATGTAGAGACGGATCTCGGCTATTCAATGCAAAAAAGAAAAAAAAAAAAAGCAATTTAACAAATTACAACGACCATTTGGAAAATTATTTTTTTCAGACTAAAATTTAAGGCATAAAAAATCGCACGGAGCTGATCCTACATTACGTACGCCATGGATTACATTTTTCGGTACTGTCAATTTCTTAACTTCTACGGAGCTGGTCATACATTACGTACGCCATGGATTAAACATTAATATTCCTGGACCCATTTTAAATGAAATTTCATTCTTAAACTTCTAAACATCCCACAATATTACTTTTTGTGTTAAAAATGTACTTTTAAATGCAATTTGTTTGAATACTCAATTCTATATAAATTCTATAAATATCTCAATCTGTTTCTGAGTTTTTTGCAGCTTTTATTACTTTTTTGTCATTCTATCTTTGTTGAAAGTAAAAAGGGAAAATACAGATTACTGTATAGTAGACATGCAACGATTATTCGGCCGGAGCCGAATAATCGGCCCATTCGGCCTATCTGCCGAATATTCGGCTTCGGCCGAATATCAAGTCCATTATTCGGCCTTGGCCGAATAATACTGTAAGAACTGTTTTTTTTTTTTTTATTTACACAGTAAAACTTTTTAATTTGGCAATTTATTTTCATCATGCATAATGAAAATTTTATTTGGAATTAACTAACACTTTTTCCCCCTTAACTTTCATACTCTGAATTGGTTTTATCTACCCATTTTTATATAACAGAGTAATTTAGTAATCATGTTAAAAAAATTTTTTTCCTATTAGTAAGTACAAAAAGTATCTGTAATAAGCTAACATGATCTATTCAATTTAAAATTAATCTATTCAAAAATTTCCTAATAGAAGGTATAATAGAATACAAGGAAATTCTAACTTTTTAAGGCTAATGGGAAGTTTATCTCTTGTTATTGTTACATAAAAAAATATTTCTTTCAGTGATATTTTTAATTAGATTTATAAAGAACATAAATGTATACGATAGATTAAGTATAGATGTATTGTATGTATAACAAATATTTAAGTCGTATATGCTTTAATACTTAAGTTTTTTTTTTTTTTTTTTTTTTCCCCGAGGGTTTTTTTCTGGGTTAAGTAAATTGCTCATAAATTTAAATATAATTTAAGTAATTTTATTAAGTGCGTTACTATTTCTTATTGAATAATGAAAGAAATGTAAGTACTAAATTCTTTTAATTAGTATATACGTATGTTTTTACATCACTATTTAATTTTTATTTTCTATTACCTGAAACTTAAATTTTTGTTGGCAAGTACTTTTAAAATTTTGTGATTATTTTAAAATGTAACAACAACAATGTACCTAATATCTATTAAATTGTAACAATACACTAACTAAGATACTACATAGTCAATTTTTTTAAATTTATTTTCTTTACAGATATTTCCTTCCTTCAAATCTGAAATCATTCACCGTATACTTTTTAATAGTCTGCTGACATAGCAAAACAGTACATGACGTTTTTGTTAATTGTGAGCTTTATAAAGTTTACAGTGATTTCTTCCCACCATTTTAGTGGATATTCCTTTCTGTCAGTGATTTTTCTTAACATATTGAGATTTCTTATGTTTATTTTCTTTCATCTGAAAGTTGAAATTTATATTTCCTAATACTTTTAAAATTTTGTCACTTTAAAATGTAACAACAACATACATAATATCTATTAAAATGTAACTAGACAGTAACTGATGAGGAACTTTTGCTAAGATTTTTTTTCTTTGAGGGGGGGGGGGGGGGGGGATTATATTATTAAGGCAATTTTTAGACCGAACATAGCCAAATATTTTTTCAGAATAAAATAATGCTTTAAAAAATTAAATTTGTAATTTTTTAAAAGGAAAATAATCTATTTTAATTGTGAAATATACAAGAATTGTGCATCTAGTGCATAATATATTTTGGTTTTAGACAAAACTGAGTTCATTATTCGGCGGCCGAATAAGCCGAATATTCGGCCCTAACTAGGCCGAATAATTGGTATTCGGTTATTCGGCCAAACCATTATTCGTTGCATCACTACTGTATAGATAGACCAATCAGAAAACGAATAAAATGCGGATTCAACTAATAAAACTCTTCAAATATGTTTTTAATTTCCTACTTTGACAGAGGACAATAACCATTTTTCCAAATGGTTAATAAATCCTTCTATATATATAAAAAAAAGTTTTGATTTGGAAATGGACCAATGAAAATCTGCGTAGATATTCCCGGTAGATAGGCATCCAATGTGAATGCTTAAGTATGGCCTTTCTTCGTTAATATTTAAAAAAAAAAAACTGTTGCATACAAAAATATGAAAATCGGTGGTATTATAGAGAAATGTTTGATAAACACGTTGATGCAGACAGTTTTCAAATCGAAGAATTATTTTAAGAGGTATTTAATGCTAAAGTTGGACAAAATCGTTCCATTAAAAAAGTTTTATTGGTGCATAAACTATACATGAGAATTTAATCATTTTTAGGTCATTTTATACGTTATAAGTTCCCGGTGTGCAGATTGCATTTATTTTTTTTATTTGACTCATTTTTTGAGGTTTTATTTCTATTTTAAATTCAAATGTTCAGCATTTCGAGAGATATTTTTTATATATTTTAGAAAATGTTATTAATTTAACTGTTGCCAATTGTATAAACAGCGCAAACAATAATGTTTACTTCAAATTAAAAATTTATTTACACGTGACTATTATAAACAGAAAAAAAAACTTTAAAATTACAATTAAATGATTGCATGTTAAAAGCAAGGAAATTACGTCATAAGAACCATATTTACACTTGAATTTTAAAAGAGAAACAAAATGTTAAAATATATATATATATTATGCGTTAAAACTTGTAAATGGAGGAAATTACGTTATATTTAAAATGGTCAAAAAATATGGCACAACAATTTAAATTAAAAAATATATTGCGCGAGATATTTTGAAATCTTTTCAACTATTATCGTGAATTCGACGACAGCGCAAATAATATTTCCTTCTAACAACAAAAGCATTTTCACATGAATATTAATAAGAGAAATAAAACTTTGGTGTAAATTACGTCAGATTTAAAACGATACATTTAAAACGAATTATTTAAAAGAACTATCTTATAGCGCTGTTAAAAAATACCGGGAAACAATGACACTGTTTACTTAATTCATTTTACATTAGCTTATTTTCAAATGTTTAACTAATTTTTTAATTAAATACGAAAACCGCCATTGTATCTCTTAACAGCAGCAGATTTGGTCTTAAAAATCCCCAATCCAAGGAAAACGAATGGAAACCCGTTTACAGAGAGATTGCTACCGTTTTTTTTTTTTTTTTTTAATTTAATATTTTTAAAGCCGATCAAGTTAGCGCGCTCTTTGGATTTTGGTGTGCCTGAACGGGGGTTGGCGAGCGTAGCTCGTAGGGGGCAGAGCCCCGTAGTAAAATAAATAAAAGTAAATAAGTAAAATAAATAAATAAAAGTAAATACATAAAATAAATAAATAAATAATTATAAAAAAATACAATAAAAATAAATCCTGCTTTCCGTTCTTCATTTTCATCCCGCTATGTAAATCAGCGACTGGGCGTGCGCGCTTTTGCCGACTCGGGAGGAAAGAGATGAGTTCTTTGTGATTTTTAATTTGCAACGCAGCTAATTATCAGAAATTTAAAATTATGAATCTCAGATTCATTCGGACTTGCTTTGGATTGTCCTCCCCTAAATTTTCAGCCTTGTACGTGCGATAGATTTCGCTAGCCGTCGCGGACGCACACACACAGACAGAGTGAAACTTTCTTTTCTTATTATTGATAGATTATAATTTATTGCTCATGAGCTAGTTTTTTAAAAAACCGATTCAACTGAAACTTAACACTTTGTAATCTAGTGGAAGGACAATTCAGTATATGACTTTATAAAATAATGTGGAGTACAAAGATTAATATGTTTAAATTGAGGAACCTTCTGTAATCGTAGTTTCCTATAATTTTCGGCAACAGTGCATTTTATCAATAGACGAAAGTAATAGCTGTTGTCGCAAAAATAAAATAACATAAGATGGAATCGGACTGTAATTTATTACAAATATTCGAATTTCTTTTGCACATTATAGCAAGTTAAAAAAAAAATAATAATAAACTTTCACATTTTTATACCCGTCTAAAAGTGTCTCAAATCATTTTGATTAAAAACTTCTGAAGTTGTGGGGGCGGAAAAAGAGATGCTCTCAGAAAAATTGGCACGGGATGAATTTGCAGATGTTATCTCGAACTTCTCAAACTTATGACGGAAGAAATATTCTTTAGTTGCCCATTATAATTACCGAAGAATTATATATATTTTTTTCACTTAAATTATAATTATGCTGCCGGATACGACTATGTTTTTCAGTTTCTTTGATGAAGCAAAGCTGGATTATTTGGGCAACGAGATATATACTTAAATTAATTATTTCGGATTCAAGGTACAATATTTAGAAATAACATCTAAAAAAATTAAAATTTCAAATTTTAAAGCTTTAAGAGTCCTGAGACCCCTTAAATCCAAGAACAATTTACTATATTATAAATTGCATTATATATGAACGATGTTAATCATATATATATTAGGCAGCCGTAACTCTTCCATTTTGCCTCTCTTAAATTCAGAAATGTTTTGTTTTCACTTATAGGGCAGAAGAACAAATCGGCACAACAGTGTCGAAATGCGTAAAAACACAAGCCTGTGTTACAACACTAAGTCGAAACAAAAACGTAAATGTATCCGTTTATCATTTCCGTAGAATAATATTTCAGTTAATTGCATAATGTCACTGGATTTAGTGACCTGACTGGATTATTTCTTTCAACGCAAACTTTTTTAAGATCATCCTGCAGAAATAAACTTGAAATTAATTACTTCTCTAAATTAAAGAGCTGTTTTTTATGTAATAAATTGTAACTACCTTTTTTTTAAAAAAAAAAAAAGAAAATTCTTATTCCTAATTCTTATTCCTAACTTTAATAATAATGAAGCAATTTTAGCAAAAATTTCAGTAGAGACTCCCCTTGCTTTGCGTCAAATGTAATAATATCACGAGAATTGGTGGAATTTATCATCTGCGTTCAAATAGTGCTGAATTAGGTAGTTCATATTTTGGAATGTAGTTCATATTAAACCACGGTGTCGTTGTCTAAGTTATCGCGCACTTTCATTCCAGCACTTTAATTGACATGGAATTTCGCAAGCCAATGTACATCTCGGGTTTGGTAAGTTTTTGCCATAGGCGGAAAAAACCGTCCTGGCAAAAATAGGTTTTTGCCAAAGTGGTGTTAAAAATAGGTTGTCCATTTAATTTTTTTTCCCAGAAAAAGAGAAAAAAAAAATATCTCATGAAAGAAAAAAGAAACTTAATACTTTGTATAATAGCTGTTACAAAACCTGTGTACCTGCAAGGCTCACTTTTCCATTGACCAACTATAAAGCAGGGTGCAATACTCTGGTATTTTGTTACCTGTTTTGTGATCATTTGACAGTGGACTGCTGGATAACTTTTTGTCCTTTTCTTAGAGTGTAAGAGGGATGAAAAAAAAAAATTCTAGTTTTTTAACAAGACATAAGAGTTTTTTGAATATATAATTTTCAATTTAATTTAATTACTTTTTTTATTTGTAACAGACTAGTTTCATCAGATAAATAATTATAATTTAGTACCAAAGACTTAAATATTTACATATTTTTAAGACTCATTACATAAAACAAAAGTAGCAAAGTTATATAAAACCTTTTGATAATAAAAAAAAATATTTGACTGACAAAATATTTTACCTAAAAAGAAAAATTAGATAACCGATTTTTAATTTTGTTCTTAAAGCCCTAAGTATCAGACTGAATTCTACCTATTTTATAAAGATTTAAAATATGTAAAAATATTTAATTATATTTATTAATTAGCAAGTTAAATAAAAATATTAAATATGTTATTAAATTTAACTGTTTATGCTATTATTATCCTTATTAACTTTTAGATTAAAGACAAATATGAATTTCCCATTTTTGCCGGGTTTTTTCATTTTTGCCCTGGTTTTTTCCAGTTTTTGCCACTGTCCTGGCAAAAATGCCAACCCTGGTACATCTGATGAAAATGTCGTTAAAATATTCTCTTTATTGTTAAGGTTCTCTAAAAATATCAGGGTTCGACTTTAATTCCTATCTTCTGTACTAATATTATAAAGAAATAACGTTTGTTTGCTTACTAGAGGGTAATCGTGGAACTATCAAATCAATTAAAAAAATAATTTGTCAAGTGCGAGTTTTATTCGCGCTCAAAGGGTTCCGTATAAGATATCAGAACTTTTCAAAGGCCAATATACTCTACTCATACATGTAAAACAATGCAACATGTCATAATTTAATTCTATATTGGAATAAAAATATATTAATATTTCTTATTCGAAAACAAAGAACTTGTGCATAGTTTAAACGTGGCAGAGCGATAGCCACGCTTCGGAACGAGGTCGCAGAGTTGCTCACGACAAGCCACCTGTCAATTCTATTTGACCTAACGGTGGACAATTTTAAGACAGTTTTCAAAAAATAAGAAGTACGCCCAACAATGCGAAACTTTCTGACTCATTTTTAAACAGAAAAGCATGATACATGCAAGCATGATTATTAAAGTGATTTTAATAGAATTTTTTTTCATAATAAATGAAAAAAAAATAGTGTGTTATAAGCGATTGTTGTCTCAAGACTACAGACTTTTAATATATTGGAATTATTTTTCAATAATTGAATTCAATTGGAATCAAAAACGTTGAGTACACTGGCGTCCAAAATTAAGGACCAGTCACAAAATTTTAATTTTTAAGTAAGCGAATACTCAAAAGGAAATAATATAATTCAAAAAATTACTATCCCTACAGCACAGCTAGTCCATATAGCATCTCATTCATGTCACACATGGTCCCAAGTGTCACAGTCACTACGATGAAACAAAAAATAGGAAATTCCACACGTCTCATTATGAGTCTCAAATTATCACTATATGTGACTCCACTGAGACGTCACTGTGAGTGCTGCTTTGTGATGAGTCACCAGGTGACTTTACAATGTAGTTACATTGTAACTCTCACGTGACTGTCATTTTTAGACTCAATTTCAAAGTCCTCATGAACGTTGAATTATGATAAGTCACCAAATAATATCACATTATAGCCACATGGTGACTTTTCACAAAAGAGCACAATGGTGACTTCACAGTAGTCTCTCTGTCACCTGAAAGTCATCATGTGACTTTAATGTGACATTATTTGGTAACTTATCACAATGCAGCGTTTACGATAACTTTGAAATTGAGTCTACAAATGAGTCACATGAGAGTCACAATGTAACTACATTGTAAATTCACATAGTGACTCGTCACAAAGCAGCAGTCACAGTGACGTCTCAGTGGAGTCACATATAGTGATCATTTGAGACTCATAATGAGATGTATGGAATTTCCTATTTTTTTGCTTCACCGTAGTGACTGTGACATAGAGGTCTGCACGGGCCCGGGCTTGGCCCGAGGCCCGTACCCGGCATGGCCCGCGGGCCGGCGGAATGGAGAATTTTCAAACGGGCCGGGCCGGTAAAGAAAATTAATCGGGCCTATCGGCCCGATATAAGAATTTGAGAGTAGCAGATAAAATACGAGGCCATTTCCAATGAATATGACTTTTTCGAGAAGTATAAATGTGCGTTACGAGCCGATGCGAGTTTAACAACATCAATACAGAAATGTAACATGTCCATCGTAGAGATCGGCATCGTACAGTTACATGATGCCTGATCCCGGGTTTAATTTTCGGCAGACTTGTGCCGGGACGGAACTGGCATTAATCGTTCTCAGGATGTGTAGGACAGGCATTATGTTTTGTAAAATTATTAATAGCGATAATGAACTTCTGTTAACAGTATCTTTGGAAATGTACCTTAAGGTGGTTCTCATATTTACTGCTCAACAATGCGAAACTCTCAGACACATTTTTTGACTCATTTTTAACTATAAAGGCATAAAATTGACAGGCCTGAGTATTGAAGGCATTTGGGATCGAATAGCGGTTCCATTTTTCATAAATTACGTACAGAGATAAGAGACTCTTGTCACGTGACTGTACGTTTTTCTCCTTTCCTGTGCTATCGCTTCCGGAAATTCGATTCAAAACGCTAACTTTGCCAGTATTTTCTGAAAGATATATTACTTTCATCTAAGAGAAAAACGGCATTTACATGGTTTCTGAATAAGAATACCTGCCAATTTCATGCGTTTCCGAAAAGAAATGAATTCATAAATGTATCAAAATGTAGCTCCTTTGAATTTCAGAAAAGCCTTAAAAATGACAGAAATATTTTCACAAATCTACCTTTTATTATAAGCTTCAAAAGTTATCAGGTTTTTTAACCCTTTATTCTAAACTACAATAATCTTTTACCCTTATTTAAATTTTGAAACGTCTGTAGTGACGTTGACTAAAACACTGTAAGTAATCGTTAATGTTTACTATTGTGTGTTTTCTATTTTGCAAACACATGGTAATTTAAAATATACTGTAAAATGTTCCCATAAATATGCATGTCATTAAAAGAATCTTAATTGTATGTCGAGAAAAAACGGAATTTTTTGTAGAAATTTAGTCGGGCCGGCCCGGGCCTGTTTTCACTGATTTTTGTACGGGCCGGGCCGAGAACGGTAAAAATGTAAACGGGCCGGGCTCGGGCCGAACTTTCAATTTTTACACCGGGCCTGGAAATTCCGGCCCGTGCAGACCTTTACTGTGACACTTGTGACCATGTGTGACATGAATGAGATGTTTATGGACTAGCTGTGCTGTAGAGATAGTAATTATTCGAATTACATTATTTCCTTTTGAGTATTCGTGTACTTGAAAATTAGCATTTTGTGATTGGTCCTTAATTTTGGACACCAGTGTATTTATCACTATTACCCTACCTGAAACAAAGACCTTGTACAAAGTTTAAAGGGTCAAAGTTTAAACTTCGCATTGTGCCAAGAATGCTTCGAAAGAAGGTCGCAAAGTTGCAACACCGCCCTGATCAGTACCGTTGTTTTCTAGATAGATTTTAAATTAATATCTTGGCTAATTACCGACAAATTTTTTCGAAAATTATTATCCACAATCCTTTGATGATTCTGCGTCGATAGGTATCTCGAGCGCCCCTCAATTCCCCCGCTGAACCCCGCAAAGTAAAGTTTGTATGTAACGGAAAAATACGATTTTTTTCAAAAAATTTTTGAGACCTAGGATAATCGCTGTAGTTTTCCTGCATGTTTAAATAAACTCCTGCCAACTTTACTTTTTTCATACTTTTAGTTTCTGCAGATTCAGAAATAGGGAGGGGGAACATATTTTTTGCAGTACATTTTCGATTATACTCTGAAAATTTAATACCTACAATTAAAACATATATCTGAGTTCAGTGTTACGAGCTCTTTCAAATAACCTCAGATAATATATATAAATTTCAAGTAACCTAATTAGTCCCTCCCTAAATTTTTCCTAAAAATATTTCTGAATGGCTAATAATCTGTAAATTATGTGCGCCATAGTAGCCTTAAAAACTCTACGAAGTTTGAACTCTCTACGTTCCATAAGTTTTCAAGAAAAACGACTGTGACTGTGTGACACGAGTAATCTTATAATGACTCCGTTTTTACCTTTTAACCCTTAAATGCCGGATTTTTCAAAAATCATTGTAATAATATTTTTCGGCTTTCATTTTTAAAATAAATCATGGGAAAAATACCTTAAAAAATCACATTTTGTTTTAAGTGTGGTTTACGGCTAAAAAACAGTTTGTTACTAATCGGCAATACTGGTCTTTAATTGAAAAAATATTTTTCCTTGATAAAATTCTGTAATATTAAACACACAAGAATTTTAGGAACTAGGAAATAAATTTTACTTGCTCACTGCCGAACAAAATAGGGTATTTCGCGAGCTTCCAAACAAAACAAAAAGAACACGTAGCAACAATTGAAAAAATAAATCTATCTTTATTCTTAAACAGCACAAGTGTTGCCATCTACATGTTGAAAATCGATTTAATAATATTTTCAGAATGTATTTTATTGGCAACATTAGGCATTATAGCTTCAATATTATTCTAATAGTATTTTAAAGCCTAAATTGGGTATGTTGCCGAAAAGCAACACCAGGCATTTAAAGGTTAATAATCCATAAAAAATGGTAGCAAAGTGCTGGTGACCATCTCCGCTTCAACATAGGCTACATTTTATGTCGGTACAGCAATTTCCAAGGGTGTGCGGGAGCAAAAAAACACTCTAAAATTCCGATATCTGTGATATTCTTGGGTCTAGAAATTTTGAAATTTGAAGAAGTGGATGCTTTTAAGACCTAAGTACTTGCTATGAACAGTTTCTAAAAAAGTTCGAAATTTAAAAGGGTGAAATGAGCAGAAAACGTTTAGGCCGGGAGGTGGCAGCACCGACAATCACCTCATCGAGTTCATGGCAGAAATTCCAGAACTAGTTAAAACTCGATTCTCATATTGTTCAGTGTACATTTGTTTCGCAATTATTATAATTTAGGAGACTAGGGGGCTCTGCCCCCTACGAGCTACGCTCGTCAACCCCCGTTCAGGCACACCAAAATCCAAAAAGCACGCTAATTTGATCGGCTTTAAAAATATTGAATTAAAATTTAAAAAAACAGTAGCGATCTCTCTGTAAACGGGTTTCCATTCGTTTTTCTTGGATTGGGGATTTTTAAGACCAAATCTGCTGCTGTTAAGAGATACAATGGTGGTTTTCGTATTTAATTAAAAAAATAGTTAAACATTTGAAAATAAGCTAATGTAAAATGAATTAAGTAAACAGCGTCATTGTCTCCCGGTATTTTTTAACAGCGCTATAAGATAGTTCTTTTAAATAATTCATTTTAAATGTATCGTTTTAAATCTGACGTAATTTACACCAAAGTTTTATTTCTCTTATTAATATTCACGTGAAAATACTTTTGTTGTTAGAAGGAAATATTATTTGCGCTGTCTTCGAATTCACGATAATAGTTGAAAAGATTATCTCAAAATATCTCGCACAAATATATTTTTCAATTGAAATTGTTTTGCTATATTTTTTTGTCATTTTAAATATGACGTAATTTCCTCAAATTACAAGTTTTAACGCATAATAATGATTTTTTTTATTTTAAGATTTTGTTTCTCTTTTAAAATTCAAGTGCAAATATGGTTCGTCGCAGATGTCATATACGCCGGCGCAAATTTTTTCTGACGCTAATTTCATATACGCAACGGGTACTTAACTGGTGCTAAAGTGTTGTTATTTTGCTTGATATCGTAACCCGAATGGGTACAGATGTCATATTCGCCCCATATTGGCGCGATTTTTTTCGGTTTCCAATTTGGCGAAAACATCAACAGCTTAAACAACATAATCCGGGTTACCACATCAAGCAAAATAAGGACACTTTGGCGCGGAAAAAAATTGCGCCAAAATGCTCGTATATGACATCTGTGCCTATGGTTCTTATGACGTAATTTTCCTGCTTTTAACATGTAATCTTTTAATTCTAATTTTAAAGGTTTTTTTTCTGTTTGTAATAGTCACGTGTAAATAAATTTTTAATTTGAAGTAAACATTATTGTTTGCGCTGTTTATGCAACTGGCAACAGTTTAAATTAATAACATTTTCTAAAATTTGTAAAAAATATATCTCGAAATGCTGAAAATTTGAATTTAAAATTGAAATAAAACATCAAAAAATGAGTCAAATAAGAAAACTAAATGCAATCTGCACATCGGGAACTTATAACGTATAAAATGATCTAAAAATGATTAAATTCTCATGTATAGTTTTTGCTCCAATAAAACTTTTTTAATGGAACGATTTTGTCGAACTTTAGCATTAAATATCTCTTAAAATAATTCTTCGATTTGAAAACTGTCTGCATCAGCGTATTTATCAAACATTTCTCTATAATACCACCGATTTTCATATTTTTGTATGCAACAGTTTTTTTAATATTAACGATGAAAGGCCATGCTTAAGCATTCAAATTGGATGTGGTCTACCCGGAATATCTACGCAGATGTTCATTGGTCCATTTCCAAATCAAAACTTTTTTTTATATATAGAAGGAAACCTTATTTGATGTTTATTCAAAATGTAATCAATCAATCATAAATCATTTCCTGTGCAGACACAAATGTCTACTTAACCCATTTGTGCCTGAATTTTTGTTTTCTCAAATTTTTTGGTAAAATCACAAATGTTGCAAAATGAACTGGAAAAATACAAAAAAAAAAAAAAAAAAAAAATTAAGCTTAATTTTTTTTTTTTAATTTATTTATTTGATAAAATGTAAAAGAACTAAATATGAGTATTTCTGATAGAATAATATGCATAATTATATATTTTGCCTATATTTATATTTAAAATGTTTTTAAATTGTATATTATGTACGATAATTAGTATTTTAATGAACTACAAAAAATATATATATATTTATTTCTTTGCAGAGACTAATAACGTTATAACTATTATTAATAATAAAATAAGAATAATCGTATTGCAGCCTTAATAACAATTTATTTCATAAATATCTTCGAAAGGAGATTGCATAAATAACTGTCTTCTAAATTTCTAACAAAAATATGTGCCGATTTGTGCCTAGAACCCTATATTTTGTACATTACAAAAATGCATAAAAAATAGGCTTGAACATTTAATTTCGCAATTTAAAAAAATACGTATTTCAAAAAAGTCCACAAGCTAAGATTATAACTTGCGATTTTGGGTCCATGATAGAAACTAGTATGTTGTGGCCATCACAAAACTTTCTTCTATCTCATACTTGTCAATACTTCAAAATTCATTATCACAGTGCATCTCTGCTCATCATGAGGATTCTAAAAAGATGAAATTCCGTGCATTAGTTCCTGAGATATTACTGTCCATGAAATCATGTAAATCCATCAAAATGCAGCATAGCAGCGTCACCTATTGGGTGATTTACACCAGAACCTAATTATCATCAACATATGTCAATGTCTAACTGAATATGATGAAGTTTGGGGAAAATCCGTGCATTAGTTCCTAAGATAGAGCTATTGCGCAAATCATGACAAATGCAGCATAACAGCGCAACCTGTTGAGCGATTTACACAACCACATAATCAGTATCAACATTTATCAAGGTGTACTTGAATCTGAAGTTTGATGAAAATTCGTGCATTAGTTCTTGAGATAGAGCTATTGAGGAAATAGTGCAAAATGCAGCATAGCCGCGCCACCTATTGGGCGATATTCACCAACACGTAGGCAGCATCATTTCATATCAGAGTAACTGAATCTGAAGTTTGATGAAAATATGTCCATTAGTTCTTGAGATACAGCGATTGCAGAAATCGTGAAAAATGTTGTACAGCAGCGTCACCTGTTGAGCGATATACACCAAAATGTACAAAATGTCAATTCATATCAAGGATTAACTGATTCTGAAGTTTAGTGAAAATTGTTGCATTAGTTCTTCAGATATCGCTATAATGGAAATTCTGAAAAGTGCAGCATAGCAGCGTCACTTGTTAAGCGATTTGCACCAAAACACAAACAGCACTAATTCATATCAAAGTATACATGAATATGAAGTTTGTTGAAAATCCAAGCATTAGTTGTTGAGATAGAGCTATTGCGGAAATTGTAAAAAATTCAGTATAGCAGCGCCACCTGTTGAGCGATTTACACCAAACTGTACAAAACTTCAATTCATGTCAAGGATTAACTGAATCTGAAGTTTGATGAAAATCCGTGCATTAGTTCTTGAGATAGAGCCACTGCGGAAATTGTAAAAAATGCAGCATAGCAGCGCCACCTGTTGAGTGATTTGCACCAACACGTAATCAGCATCAAGTCTTATCAAGGACTAACTGAATCTGAAGTTTCATGAAAATCCGTGCTTTAGTTCTTGAGATAGAGCCATTGCGGAAATCATAAAAAATGCAGCATAGCAGCGCCACCTGTTGAGCGATTTGCACCAAAAACTAATCAGCATCAATTTGTATCAGGGACTAACTGAATATGAATTTTTATTAAATTCCGTGCATTAGTTCTTGAGATAGAGCGCCCACAAAATTTATGTGACACACAGATAGGCAGACAGACAGACTCACAGACAGACATTTTGTAAAAACATGTTTTTCGGGTTCTCTGACCTCTAAAACGTGTAAATCCGTCGAAAACCGGAATTCGAAAATTTTCATGAATCCAATACTTTCTTCTTGTAAAGATCCCTCTTGAAAAATTAAAAATCTATAAACACCGAAAAAAGCCTTAATTTAAGCAAATAAATATCCACCTTGTGCTGTCACCTCTCGGTTTGCCTAGATTAAATATAGAACAATTTAATGGTGATTTTAAAAACTGGCTGTCATTTAAAGATTTATATTTATCTTTAGTTCATAATAACAGCATAAGTAATATACAGAAGTTTCAATATTTAAGAAGGTTACTAGGGAAGGAGCCAGCCTCTATAATAAAACACATTCCTATTTCTGAAAACAGTTATTCAGAAGCGTGGGAAAAATTGCTGTCGAGATATGATAAGAAAAAACAAATTGTTTCTACTTTGGTTAAAACATTCTTGAACATTCCCCCCATTACTCAAGTGAACGCGTTTAGCTTACGCTGTTTATCAGATGTATCAGATGAAGTAATTAGAGGCCTTAAATCAATCGATGAAAAGGCATCTGGCCGTGACTTATGGCTAATTCATATTTTATTACAAAAGGTTGATTCCAAAACAAGGGAAGAATGGGCAAAATTGACCTCAAGCGAAGACTTTCCGTCTTTTGATCACTTTATTCAGTTTATAAATGATAGATGTTCATCTTTAGAGTTGTATAAAAGTGAAAATGAAGGTTCGCATAAACAAGAGAAACCATATAACGTCCTAACCATATAACGTCGATAGAAGTCCTTAGTTATACAGTAGAACCTCTTTTATCCGAAACTCTTTTAACCAAAACTCTCGATTAATCGAAATCCATTTTGAATCTTTTTTTTTACTATCACATTCCTTGTGTGCAAAATCAATTTTGGACGCTTTATTTTTTTATTTTAACTACCATATTCCTTGTGTGAAAGCGGTCCTTTCCGAACTACGAGTACATATAAATATTTTCGATCCCCTTTCTTAGAATTCCTTTGAATTTAACTTGAGCTACCGTAAATTGCGGAGTGGAACGAAGAAAACGAACAAATTAGTAATTCTGAAGCTTTTGAATGTTTTGCAAGTAATATTAAACTCCGTGATAGAGCTTCAAAGCAAAGGCAATCGAAACTGCGATAAACAAAACATTTATTCAAACCCTTGTGATATACAGTGAGCAAAAAAAGTATTTGCACACCAGGTAAATTTGTTGTTGCATATGCATAAATAAATAAAAAGCAACTAAGAATTAAAAATACCAACATTTTTACAAAACAAATAAACATATTTAATATCTGACTTAATAATTGTATTTAAAATATGAAAACATAAAAAAGTAGCATTTGTACTGCCAAAAAAATATTTGCACACTAGCAATAAAAATAGAACTAGAGGAGTTATTTATAAGTTAAAAACAGTGCTAATATTTAGTATGCTTGCCCTTTGCTTCAATTACAGCTTGTAATCGTTTGGGCATTGATTCTATTAATTTGTGACATGTTTCACTGCTGATTTGTAGCCATTCTTCCCTAAGAGCTTGCTTAAGTTCTGATTTGTTAGAAATTTTCTTTTTCCTTATTTTAACATCCAAAACATGCCATAAATTTTCAATCGGATTGAGGTCTGGTGATTGTGGTGGCGTTTTCAATTGATTTTTTACTTTATAAAGCAACCATAACCTTGTAATATATGTAGTGTGTTTTGGATCGTTATCCTGCTGGAAATAATATGAATTAGGAATTCCTATTTTCAGAGCACTATTGGATAAATGATCTCGCAATATATTAATATATTGTTTAGCATTCATATTGCTTTCAATAAAGGACATTTCGCCAACTCCGTTAAGAGACATGCATCCCCAAATCATTACATGACCACCGCCATGTTTTACAGTTGGTTTCAAGTTTTTAATTTGAAGAGAAGTATACAATTTTCTAACCATCTGAGCCAAAAATATTGAACTTGCTTTCATCGGAAAAAATAAGTTTTCCCAAACTCTAGTGGTTTGCTGACATAAGCTTTTGCAAATTCAAGTCTTTTCACCTTATTTGTTTCACTAATAAATGGTTTTTTTCGAGGGGCTCTTCCTCGAATAGTTGCATCATGAAGAATATTTCTAATTGATTGTGGTGTAACTATTGTTCCCGACGTTGAAGCGACATCAACAGCCAATTCTCGAGCACTTAGAAAAGGGTTTTTTGAAGATTCTTTTATGATGGCTCTCCTTTGCCTGGTATTTAGCTTTCTTGGACGCCCGGTTCGCGGCTTATTTACTGTCGAATAGGGATGCACCGAATATTCGGTATCTATTCGGTATTCGGCCATGTTACCGAATATTCGGTTTGGCCGAATATCAAACTATTCGGTATACCGAACATTCGGCTTGGCCGAATAGCAAATTATTCGGCATGCCGAATATTCGGTTTGGCCGAATATCGAAATATTCGGCCGAACCGAATACTTAAAAAAAACTTTTAAAACATATTTTTTAAAACCTTATACAACTTCTACGTTTAACAGTCAACTTATAAAGATATTCAGAATAATTAGAAACAGAATCATATTTAATGTTTTTACATTATTTATTTGCTGTTTGTTAAGCATTATTTAAGAAAATTAACCAATCATGAGAATTTTCATAAGAATTAATTATGTACAAATGCAAGTTCCTCAACATTGTCCAGTAAATAATCTGTTTCTTGCTAAGATTTTAAGAGCAACGTTTACAATCTCTGAAAATGATTGCCCACTCCAGACACCGATCTAGGATGCATTTAAAAACTTCCTTGCTTAATCAGAGGGAGTAGAACAGTTATTCTTGCTAAGTTGTCACCATATAAAATTTGAATCGATTGTATTATTTATTAACTTTTACTTTAGTCTCTTCCTGACAAGCAAATATATGATCCTGTACAATTTTTCTTCCAATTTTTTTCACAATTTCTCTTTGATCTTAAAATGTTTGCTTTAGAATTTTAAAAAAAAAAATTATTTGTTTTAATTCTCAGAAGAAGCCATGAAATTTAAAATTTTATTAATTAATTTTTTTTTTTTTATATCTGTCCTCTTCTTAAATAACTCAAAGCAGATTTTTTTCAGCATAAACTTTACTTGAAAAAAGCTCTTGTTTATTAGAATAAAAGTTTGTTTTAAATATTATGTAAAATTGATTTAAAATTTAACATTTTAATGCCTTTAAACTTTGAAATATAAAAGTATTTGACAAGCCTGTTGGCCGAATATTCGGTATTCGGCCAAAATCACTATTCGGTGAATCCCTATTGTCGAACCAGTTTCTTTTTTCTTCTTAATTATATAACGAACACTAGAAAAGTTTAGATTTAATTTTTTACCTATTCCTCGGTAACTTAATCCAGAATTGTGAAGAAATATAATCTTCTCACGAGTAGCAACAGACAATTCACACGTTTTCGGCGCCATTAGAACAAAAACTCCCCAGAATCCCTGCTCCAGTTAATATATTACGTGACTTTAAAGTGCGGGGCTAATGTACTGCGGGACTGATATGCTAAACATTTGCATAATGTTCACATTTAATGCCTTTTTTAACAGTCAATGCTTCTTGTGCAAATATTTTTTAGGTATGAGAAAATATTAATTTATTTTTTTAAATGTGTAATATTACTGTTTAAGGAAAATGGGTAGTTATTTTTATTTTCTTCTTATTTAAATAAATGAATAATTAAGAGAATAGTATCAAATTTGCTTTCTATGGTTACTTATGCAAAAAATCGTCTGCGTGCAAATACTTTTTTTGCTCACTGTATGTAAATGGTACTTAATTTGAAAATTAAAATTCAGGTAATTTATTCTCGAACTTATTCTCTTCTTGACTACTTTACATTCTCGTTTCTATTTTGCTACTGTTTTATTTTTTATCAAGCACTTGTTACCATAATACGAAATATTGCATACATTTCTCCTTAATCTTAAAATTGAAGCATTCTCGATTATCCGAAAATTTCGATTTTCCGAAAGAGGGTCGGTCCCAATTACTTCGGATAATCGAGGTTCTACTGTATTTTATATATATATGTATATGGGGTGAGACTCCATACATAACTCACAACTCACTTTTAGGACGAACACTGACATTTATTGAGACGAACAAACAAACAAAATACAGAAAAAAAAAACACTCTTCTCGTTCTTTAATTAATTTAAAGGCTATAATTCAGGCTTCATTTATAAACGTCGTTGAATATTTCTGAGATTTTCTTACGTCGTGTAAATATTCAATCTTATTTCACCGAAATATGTTCTGTTCTTTTTTAACAAAACCTTGCGTCGTCAAACTCATTTCGTTCTATTTACTTCTTCTGCCTTTCCACTTCACACAGCTTCGTTAAGGCTCGTTTTCCTTTTTAATCTCGAAGCGGAAAATACGGGGACACTCAGTCTGATGCAGGTGTTGCTTGCGAAATTCCTCACAAGCGGCCGTCCTGACATCTGGAACTGCCGCAGCGACATGTGGTAAAATAGAATCTGAAAAACAAAAAAACAAAAACCAGTAACTGTTCTTAGGGGAAAAGAAAAAAAAATTAATCTGCACATCATAGTTGAAGTAGCGTAACATCATATAGAGATTTCTTTGAAAGCAGTGACTTGTAAAATGTTTATAGCACACAGGAAGAAAAAATTTAAAAAAAAAATGTGTTTTGAAGTTTCAGTTTTTGTCAGGCCAAGGTTTCATGTATTCAGCACAGGAGCTAGTATGTATCGGTCCTTCAGTTGATGAGATTTTCGTTACGTCGTAGGTGTCGTTAGACTTCACTTTGATTACTTTATACGGACCTAAGAATTTAGATTTCAACTTTAAACCTGGTCCTTGCTGGGTTCTCTTAATTGCTACAAGGTCACCAAGCTTGTACTTACGGGGGTTTCTTACGTCGTAAATTATAGTGCTTGCGATTTTCTTGTTGAATTTCCAGAATATTCTTCTTGGCTTCTTTACGGAGCTCTTCTCTGTCTTTCATGAATTGTTCTTCGACTGCACTGTTTAAGAGGTCAATAATTTGCACATCTTCTTTCCGTTTCATTTTTGTACCAAATAATATTTCAAACGGTGTTCTCTTAATGCTTCTTTGGTAAGTTGAATTAATGACTTGTTGAACTTTAGGAACATGTTTAAACCATTTGGTCGGTTCGTCTTTGGACATTTTAGAGATTACAGAAATTATGGTGGAATTAAGTCGCTCTACTTGACCATTGGCACGGGGAAGGCCAGTTGTAACTGTCTCGTGCTTTATATTTTCATCTTGACAATAATCAGCAAATTCTTTGCTTGTAAATGCAGGACCTTTATCGCTAATGATGATGGAAGGATTGCCAAAAGTATGACTTGTTTGGTCATGAAAGTGTTCGACGTGACAGTGGAAACATTGGAGGGTTCTGACTTAACTCTAGGTCTCCTTGGTTGATCACATTGAGCCGATTTATGGCCAAAATTCGAGCAATTAAAACAACGAGGGCCTTTATCTTTATGTCTGCATTGGCTACTTTTATGATTCGACAAACCACAATTAAAGCAAAAAAGATCAGATTTTGGTCGAAAGGATTTCTCTTTCACTGGCATTTCAGGTTTGACTTTACGAAATTTAGTGTTCTCAAAGTCATGTCGAATTTTGTCATAAATTTTGAGTTTTTGCTTGAATTCTACAATGGATTGGCATCCATATAACATTGATTTTCTGAAAACAGGGTCGGGTATACCATTTATGATGTATTGCATTAATGCGGAATCCTCGATTTTACCACGCGAGCATATTTGTTTCATGATAAGAAAATATTCTTCTATTGATTCATTTTCTTGCAATTTTCGTTTATTTAATATATCATGTAACTCGGCAGAATTATAAGTGGTGCTAAATTCTGATATTAAGAGTTGTTTAAGCTTGTCATATGAATTGATATGAAATTCTGTTTGTGCTAATAACTGGGCTTTTCCTCGTAATGATCTTTTACAAAATATGAATTTATGAAAGTCAGATAAATTAAACATATTAGTAACATCCTCAAAATTATTAAACCATACATTTATATCACTAAAAGAACTACCATCGAAAGGAGGTATTACACTTTCAATATCAGTAAAATTAATAGACGATGGCATAAAACTTTGAACTGGAAATTGCTGCTGTTTGTCAAAATTTGATAATTCAGTGTTATTACTTGAAGTCATATTATTTGAAGGCAGTTCGGGTTCCGAGTCAGTGTCACTTTCATTTTGTATAATATTATTTTGTAGTAAGGTCAAGTCTGAAAGGTATGTAACTAATCGGGTTGCGAGATCGTTTAAAGATCCCTCATTATCAATACAAAGTAGATTGCACACTGTAATCAGATCATTTAATGAAAAATCAGTTTGAACTTTAGTTATTTTATTTTTGAATTCGGTGCTGTCGGTTTGAAAACCGAAACCAGTAAAATCACGTATTCTCTTTCTATTAGATCGATCACCGTCAGCATCAAATAGGAATTTATGCAGCAATTTAATTTTATGCGTTCGTTCGTTTTTAAATGCAACTTCCAGTTCAGGTATCTCAACTAACTTCATAATAAAATAATAATAATGAACTCACCGTTAGAATAATATCCGGCTTGAATATGATGAATAATTCTAATTAGTAATACTGGTGGGTTTACTGTCACTCTGACACCAATTTATGGGGTGAGACTCCATACATAACTCACAACTCACTTTTAGGACGAACACTGACATTTATTGAGACGAACAAACAAACAAAATACAGAAAAAAAAACACTCTTCTCGTTCTTTAATTAATTTAAAGGCTATAATTCAGGCTTCATTTATAAACGTCGTTGAATATTTCTGAGATTTTCTTACGTCGTGTAAATATTCAATCTTATTTCACCGAAATATGTTCTGTTCTTTTTTAACAAAACCTTGCGTCGTCAAACTCATTTCGTTCTATTTACTTCTTCTGCCTTTCCACTTCACACAGCTTCGTTAAGGCTCGTTTTCCTTTTTAATCTCGAAGCGGAAAATACGGGGACACTCAGTCTGATGCAGGTGTTGCTTGCGAAATTCCCCACATGTATATAGGTAAGATCTTTCTAACACAATAAATTAGGGTCAGGTGGTGTAAAATGGGTATAAAATTCACTATTTTTAGATATTCGGTTAATATTTTCTGGTAAATGTTAAATAATTAAAACTTTTTTTGGTATTTTCTTTAGATTGCACATTCTTGGAATGAAAATACACAATTTTATCTATTGGGCTACAAAAGTATGTCTACAACACAACATTTAATAGATATATGTTTACTATACCCATTTTACCCCACGCAGGTGAAAATGGGTGTAGTGTGGGGCAAAATGGGTACATAAAAGTTTAACAATAAATACTGTAAATAGATTCACCAGAAATTATATAATGAAGTATTATGGAAAACAATGTTATGTGTCTTAAAAAATGTCAACATTTATTTTTTTTTTAATATGAAATTTAAGTTAATAAATAAATGAGAAACTTTACTATGAATCAAGCTTAGGTGAAAATGAAAAAAAATTCTGGCTACATTTTTTTCTACTCGTATTCTCACCCTGTTACATTGTAAGTGTTAAAAGTCTATCAAAAGCATAATGACCCAGATTATTAAATGTTGGTTCATTTAATGTTTCTATTATTTGCTCTCTTTTTTTTTTTTTTTTTTTTCGATATAATTTGCGAGATCGTCCATTGTTACTCTTAAGACCATTAGAGCAAACAGCAAAGTTTTGGAAAAACTTTCTTGTTACTTTATTATAAAATATAATTAGGATAAAATTGATATAACCAGTTAAATACCATCGTGTTCCACTCATATAAAATACATCTAATTTGTAACGAAATTTTGATTTATTATATAGACAAGTAAAATGCTTTTGGTTTCAAATTAGAAATATTTTGTGTGAGTGAAATCCAATGATATTTGACTAGTCATATCAATTTTTATCTTAATAATAAAATAATTGGAAGTATTTCTAAAAATTTGCTCTAATAGTCACAAAAGTAACGAATGGACAAGCTCCTGTGTCTTCAGCATCGGGGAAAACATAAATGCAACCAATCTTGTACTTTTTTCAAGAGTTTTACTTCATATTAGTGTTTCATCTTCTTCAATATTACTAATTTTGCCAATGAATTCTTTCTTTGTCTTTTTCTCAAATACTGGACTTTCAATCATGCACCTACAGATACTTACTTCGGGGATATCTTCCACACATGTCTAATTTGAGTCTCATTTAACATTTTTTCTTCTAGTTGTCCATTTTAACTTTTTGGTGTTCCGGTTATCAGAGTCATTTTTTTAACTCTTTCAATAATGTTTTCATTTGTTAGAACTTCATTTGCTTTTGCTTAACCATGCTTCTGTTTCAGCTTTGAAGTTTTTACGAAGATTATTTTGAGATGTGACGGATTGATACATGTCGAGAAAGCAGGATGTGTCAAAGCCACACTACTCTTACTTTTGTCAGAAATTCTGGCTTCTCAAATCTTCCGACTACCTCTTCTTACAATTTCAAATCCAATCAGCACCAGCACCTGATATGCCACCTAGAAATGGAATATTTCTAGAAATGGGCAATGATTTGACTAAATTAGGTACAATGAATTTCGTATCTTTCCGATCTTGAGTATAACGCACTGTGCATTATGTAAACACTTCAAAGTATTTTTAAAACTTATTCTATTCTCATTCCAGTAAAATAAATAAATTTATTCAGAAAAGTTCTATATAACACTTTAAAAATACTATAAACGTTAATCCTAACACTATACCCATTTTACCCCATTTATAAGATTTAAGATAAAACAACAAAAACAAAAGACAGTTTCATGTTTGTAAGTTGGAAAAGTATTAGATATGCTTAATGAACAAAATGAGATCAAACAAATGAGTTTTTATCAAATATTTTGAGCTGCAGGAAAAAGTTTAATCAGATCACAAGTGGCATGAAATTGTCCTCAAACGGTTTCATTGTTTCCACTCAAATACAGCAAACTATATGTAAAAAAAAAAAAAAAAAAAAAAAAAAGTAGAAGAAAGCTTAAACATCAAGAAATCATATATAATTTTGAAAACTATAAATATGTTGAGAAAATTGAAAAAAATTAAGCAATATTTTTTAACTACCCATTTTACCCCACCTGACCCTACTACTTTTAAACACAAGAAACAGACGTCATTCCTGGTTATGTGGATTTATTCTAAACTATTTACACATTAATATTTACAAAGATTATTTACATAACTAATATACATCTTAAATTCGACTTTATCGTCGTTCAAACGTATTACTTCCTTTTTTTTATACGTCTCTTTAAAAACATTCTTTTTGCAAACCTCTCTCGTTCGCCGCCAAAAACATAATAATGCAAGGTTCTTAATAATGTTATTTCCTCTTCCAACTCACTTCAGTTCTCCTTTTTTCCCCGCTCGCAATGAGTGTCTGTCGTACCGAAGGTTACCTCTAGCGCGCATGCGTTGGGCGGAACTGTTGTCACCAGTCGCTAGAGTGTCTTTAGATGGCAGAGTTGCGTTGCCAAAACAAATAGATAGGACTTAATGGTGGAAGGAATTACTTCCCATATATATATTACAAAAAAAGATAAGGTTAGTAGTATAAATTTGGCGCCATCATTTGCTGCGCCCGGGTGGCGACCGCCCCCTTCGCACGGGCCTGAAGGAACCCTTTCAATGCAATATAAAAAGATAAAGGGGAAACAAGATCAACATATTACTTTGCTGCTGTAGTTTTTTTATTCTTTTGTCATTTCGCTCTAAAGAAAAGGAGCTATTTTATGAAGCAATGAAACAGCTTCAATCTCATTATCTGGCTGCAAGTTTAAGCTATCTGTTGTACAATACATCGGTTTTTATATATCTCACAAGGGAACCACTTTAGGTGTTGCTTGCACCTATTATTGAAACCTGGTGCATTTTAAAGCTCTATATTAGGAAGTTTGGGAATCGATAAAATTTTTTTGTTAAAATAATATTTTTTGATTTTACAGCAGATTAACTTTCTGAAAATGCAATTTTCGAGACCACTTTTCGGGCTGTTAAAGTAAAAGTTTTTTTAAAAAAAAATAGTTAAAAATATAAATTAGTCAATAATAACTATAAAATGTTGAAAAAAGTTTTAAAATTCCCTCAAGAACCTACGAATTTGATTAAAAAAAATACAATATTATATTTACATATTTGGCGGGGAAAGATTGGCGTCTTTTTCGTCCCGTACAGTTTTCCGGCAACCCTAGCTCAGTATTTTCGCTACGCACCGTGTTCAAAATGTTTTGGGCGTAAACCTATTACAAGTATAAAGCTAGTGAAAATTTTGAAGTGCCATATCTGGCGACTTAACTCTCTTTTGGTGTAAAATTAACAAATAAAAATCCAATAATAAAAAATTATAAATATAAAAAATATATATAAAATATGATTTTAACAAAGAATTTTTATCGGTTCTCTAACTTTTATGCATAGGGCTACAAAATGCACCAGGTCTCGATTCTAGGTGCGAGCAACACCTAAAGTGGTTTCCTTGTCAGTAAAACCTATGAAAATGGAATCGCTAGGGACTGGGGAAAAACTCAGTTTTAGAAATATATTCATATTAGTAACTAGGGACCGGGGGAAAAACTCAGTTTTAGAAATATATTCATATTAGCAAGGTATAATTGTATGATGTTCCTTCGTTGGCCCCTTGAAAGATTAACGTTTAAGACCTGATTCTGTTACAGTCAAGTATAACCCTGAGCAGGCGAAGGGGGTTCCCTCATGTATTTTCATTTAAAAGAAATATATATATATATATATATTAAAACCAATACTCCTTCCTCCTGAAAATAAATTCTGGCTACTGTTTTGTAGTCCGATTCCGATAAAATTTTTACTTTAAGATCGAATTCGAAGACTGATATAAAAATCGAGCCCGAACCGCTGATCTCGTCTCTAGCGTGAAGTGTATTGATTGATTAGTAAGTCTACCAGCAACCAGGATTGCTTTGAAAATATCCCGTATATACAACTGATCAATACACGTGGGATAGTTACAGACACTAGCTGGCTAAAAGTCGATTTTTCGAAGTTTAATTTTTTACCTGATATAGCTTTAATAGTCGGGGAGTTGTATTCTAAAAAGCTCTAAAGTTATACTATTAAGCTCAATTTTTAATATAATTAAATATAATAGTTTTAAGTTTTGATTATTGCTTTTCCGATACTCTTTAGTTTGCGTCTATCTGCGTCCCTAGTTTTTAGAATTGTTTTTACCTTATTAAATCTAAATTAATTCTTCTGAGATTTTAGTTCAAGTACCATTTTTCTTTTATAAAAATTAGCAGGATAAATCTGACAAATAAACTTTTGCATCATTATTCAGCAGCAACAAGCTTCAAAATTTAACGAAAATGTGAATTTGATTGAAAATGTTTTGTTTATACATGAAAATTACAAGGAAGAATACATGAAGTTTTGAAAGCGCAAATTGTTTAAATTTATTGCCCAATTTGGACAAGAGTTTCCTCTTGTATGTAGATATCATGACAGATTTATCTAAAATATAATAATTAACTTCAAATTTCGAGTGGTTACGAAATTAATGCAGACACTCTCTAAATTCCCTTTAAATACAATGCAAAGCATAATGTAGACCTTTTTCCATGGTGTCTTATGACTCCCGCTCTTTACATAAGGTTCCGCTATGTAGAGATAAATATAAATACACAATACAGTATAATAATAAGAAACTGCTACAACGGACAAACATTACTATGTCTATAGACTTAATTATGCATGAAAGTTTTTGGGAAAATATCTAACCAGTAAAATTCATAATATAATATTATTGACTTCAAACTCTTTCCCAACTAGTAAAATAACTTTCTTCCCAAAAAGCATTTTTAGGTGTCGATCCAGGCAAAATTTGGGGTCTATTTAGGGCCCCTTCACAAAAATCTATTTAATAAAACAGGCCCCTTCACAAAAATGAATTTAAGAAAATGGGCCCCTTCACAAAAATGAATTTAAGAAAATGGTCCCCTTCACAAAAATTAATGTAATAAAATGGCCCCCTTCACAAAAATGACTTTAATAAAATGGATCACTTCACAAAATTCCTTTTAATAAAATAAATCCCTTCACAAAATTCCTTTTAATAAAAACTTACGGCTATATTTTTTTTTTTTTTTTTTTTTTTTTTTTGTAAGGCTTTAATATGTCGATTTGTAAATAAAGCCAGTTAGTTCACCAGAAACGAAAATTTTAGCAAAAAGGGTTTAAAGAAAGTTTTGTTAATAAATGTTTGGTTCGAATTTGAATAACTGGATTTCAGCTTTCATTACAAAATGTTATTTTTCACAAAAATATAAAATTCACAAACACAACTTTTACTTTTCACAAAATGGGCCCCAATGAAGAAAACTTGCATCGACCCCTGTATTTAGTTGTTAATTTTTCAAGAAAGAGAAGAAAAGTCTCTAGCTTCTGGAGCCTGTATAAAGGAATTTCAGAAGACGAATTGTCTAATTACCAAAGCTGTGGGGTCGGTTGGAAAAATGGACGACTCCGACTCTTTTGCTCAAGCGATTTTCATTAAAGCGGTCCAATGTTTGTCTTGTATTTGAATTTCTGCTAGATTATTAGAAAACTAACTTTTTTTATAATTTGTTATAATAACAGTAGAAAAGTAATTTTATCACTAACTTCCATAATCCATACTGTTAACAAAGTATCATTAAAATGATCAAAATGTAGCTATTCAGTAAATAAATTAACTCATTTACTACCTATCTCATTTCTTTAAAAGTGTTTTATTTTACCTCTAATGCTTCAAATTAACCAATTTCCAATTAAAATGAACCATCCGAGAGGTTTTTTGATTTAAAATGTAATATATTTTGTTAAAATGAGTTTAATATATCATTTATTTCAATAAAACGTCGAATTCAATAGAAAGAAATTAAAAAATAATTTTGACCAGCTAGAATCTGTAAACTGTGAATCGGAGAAAAGAACTACAATGTCACCGTTTCATTCCTATCTTTCCTTTAACACAAGCATGTCAGACTCGTTTGCCTCCGAGGGCCAAATTAACCATTATATACAAAGACGCGGGCCACATGAGAAAGAATTAAAAAAAGGGCAATTTTGGTGTAAATAAAGAGTGTTGGTTCTAAAAGAAGAGCCGAAGACTTAACTTTAAAATTATGCACTGAGAAGATGAGAAAATTAGGGGGTGAACATGGCGTATAAAAAGTTCAAGGGCCATGGACCTGGCCCTACGGGACCATAGGGGTCCCCAGGGTCTTAACTAAAATGTAGGAGCGTGAGGATAACTAATTGGAAAAAGTGTTCCAAAAATGAAAATTGGATTAAGAGGGAGCAATTTAATAACAATTCATGGTGCAAAAACTTCAAGGGACCCTGTACCGGGCCCCAAGGGGCTAGGGACTTATCTTTATACCCAACTAGATGCCAGTTATTTTTAGTAGTTTTTAAATTCGGACGCTAGAACTGTGTTTAAGAAAATTGCAAGCAATACGGATCATTTCTAAATAAGCTGCAGCAAGGTCCCCAAGAAGGAAATTAATATTCAAAATTGGTGGTAGTTGAAGTCTGAGAAAATTTTTTGTTGTTCATGTAGTAGCTGGAGGACCTGAGAGGCTGTGCCTCAGAAGAGCCCAACTGACAGTTACAAACAAGGCCCTGACATGAAAACATGTTAAAATGTCTTACTACTTAGCGTTTTAGATCTTCAATTGGTCAAAATGAAGCATATGTTGTGAATTTTTCGTTAGAATAATATTTTAAAGAAACGTACAAAAGATGGGTAAATGTTTAAAAAAGTGCCCTAGGGTCTCAATAAAAATATGAGGGTGTTGGTCCAGGAAAAAGAGTCCAAAACTTAACTTTAAAGTTATTCACTGAGAAGGTGAAAAAATTAGGAGGTGAAAAATATTCTTGGCGCACAAAAAGTTCAAGGGCCCTATGGTACCCTAGGGGCCCCAGTGTCTTATATGGAATGTAGAAACGTGAGAATAACTAAATGAAAAAAGGATCCCAAAAATGAAGATCGGATTAAAAGAAAGCAATTTATTAACAATTTATTTGCACAAAAATATCAAGGAGCCCTGCAACGGGCCCCAAGGGTCCAGGGTCATAACTGGAAAATAGAAAGGCGAAAATAACCAAATAAAGAACGGCCCTCCAAAACGAAGAAGATTGGATAAAAAAGAGGGCCAGTTATTAACAATTTAGTACATAAAAACTTAAAGGGGCCCCAAGGGCTCAGGCCCTTAAAAAATTAAAAATCTGAGCCTCAGGTACATCAGGACTTGTCTTGGACTATCCCTCACCTAAATTTTCACATTTCTACGTGCGGTAGATTTTGCTTGCCATCGCACACACACAGAGAGACAGACAGACAGAGCGATTTGTTCTTTTATTAGTAAAGATTTTGCTCCTCCAGATTCGAAAAACTTATATGGAAAGAAGGAAAAATAAAGATGAAAATTTTATTATTTTGGAAATAATTCGGATCCTGTGGATTCTCATGAAATAATAAAAAAAGTTCCATTTTTAGGTGCGTTCGTAATTATATAAATACGTAGCACCTATAGTCGTCGTTCAGTCCGTCCGTCTGTCCGTCCGTCTGTCCGTCCGTCTGTCCGCATGTAACAGAGCAAAAACTACCCAACCGAATGGTCTGAAATTTCAAATATATGATTGTTGCAAAATTTTGTCGAGCCATTTCAAATTTTATGAAAATCGGATGTATAGTTTAATTACAGGGACAGTCAAAAGTTTTTCTTTACATTACGGCCAATGGGAAAAATTATTGCAAGTGCATTTTAATGATATTACAGCCTTCCGAATGATCTGAAATTTTAAAGATATAACTGTTGCAAAATTTTGTCGAGCCCTTTCAAATTTTAGGAAAATCGGATGTATAGTTTAATTACAGGGACAGTCAAAAGTTTTTCCTTACATTACGGCCAATGGGAAAAATTATTGCAAGTGCATTTTAATGATATTACAGCCTTCCGAATGGTCTGAAATTTTAAAGATATAATTGTTGCAAAATTTTGTGGAGCTATTTCAAATTTTAGGAAAATCGGATGTATAGTTTAATTATAGGGACAGTCAAAAGTGTTCCGTTACATTACGGGGAATGGGAAAAAAATATTGGAAGTGCATTTTAATGATGTATCAGACTATGCGCTTTATGAAGTGCAAAAAATTATACATTCAGTACAATATGGGGTGCAAAAAATTATTATAAAACTAGTTATAGTACGAACGCACCTCATTTGCCACGTTTGACGAGCAATTTCCAACTTGTTTTTTTTAAATTAAGTTTACAATTTTGGCTTTATTTCGGGTTCTGCAGACCTGAAAAATCCGAAATTCAAAAGCAGTGTTCGTACGGATACCGTTATTTTCAAGGCCAAATATCAGTATTATTTTTATAGAAAAATAAATCTAGTTTAAACGGACGAAATTTCGCCTTATTTAACCCTAGATCTACCGGGAATTTTATTCAAGTTTTAATAAAACGTTCTACACCAGAATTTTTATTTAAAACTATTTAACTTATTTATTTACCTTATTTTTGTCTGGTTTATATACTTAGTTTATTTTAAAGAAATTTCTGGTTTGAATGAATATTTTGTATGTACCTGTCGGGTCCAATGGACCCGTCTGGTAGACGGAGGGTTAAGGAGAGATCCTCCATGGAAAAAAAAAAAAAAAATACTTGTACCGGAGAAATTCAAGGACCCGTACGAACCCTGAAATGGTAAAAGATTTATATGAGGGTTTTATTGTTATTTTGGGTACCGCCGATTCAGGGGGGGGGGGATGCAATTTCATTTTATTTTGACTCCTGTGCACGCAAATAAATAAATAAAGGAAGGGTATTTTAGAATTTTGACTTTTGGTCATACAGACTGGAAAAATTTGAGGGGGAAAATAACGGGAAAAGGCTTCTATTACAATGCTATACCTGGTTCTTAGTTCTTTTGCCTCCAAAATTGCACAGATTTATAATTTTCTCATTACCTCCGGTAAGAGATCTGCATGAACCGAAATTTTAAGGCCTGTCCCCTAAAACGTTCCGCGTGCTTTTATATTTATTCTCACTCAATCATGCCTATTGTAAATTGTTCCTATTTTATCGGCGTGGTTTGATTTTTTCAAATTTATTATATTGGGCTTGTTAGCCTGCTCATTGTTTTTATCAGTCTGATCCGACCCATTAACATAAATTGTCTTAATTCTACTTACACGGTTTGTTTGAAAAATTGCCTTCATTTTCCGGGCCTTGGGTCCTTCCAGACCTTTGGTACCTCGGGTTCTATCTGCAAACCCCCAAGAATATGAGGGGAAGTACTTATATACTAAATGTAAAATTTCTACGACAGTTATGAATTAAAACAGTTTCATCTACTCTGTATCCTATTCCTACCCCTGTATCTACTTTCTACACCACAGTAAATCGGTCATCTTTAACTTGAGTAGCCTGATATAGTCCATAAATAACAATAATAATTCATTCTATAGATTTAAAATTACATATAATTAGTTTAGTTTCACTTTAAAATGCCTAACAAAAAAAAATCTGGAGTCGGCTTATTTTTTAGCGACTCCGACTTCTCAGCTCTGAGCTCCGCCATTTTGTTTGTTTTTCAACAGTAATTTTTTTTCTTGTAGATTTAAACTTCAATACTATTATGTACTTTACTGTGATTGAAAAAAAAACAGCGTTTTACACTCCCCCCCCCCCCCCTTAACATCGCACAGAATGAAATTGCTACGTACGAAACACAACTTTGTACAGAAAAATAAATAAATAAAACATGAAAAACTCCAATGCTGCCTACCAGAAAAACTAAAGCTATGCTCCGAAAAATTTTAAAAGAAATATTTATTAAGTAAAAGACAGCAATTTTAATATTTACGAACTTTTATTTTGTAAAATTAAAAATAGCAAGGATGTCGTACACAAGTATGCTGCCGAACATAGGTCATGAGCTCAAATTAAAAATCCTCGTGTTCGACTATTTATGCTCCAAATGAAAAGGCAGGAAATTTATTTTTTCCCGCAAAAACAAGAGGAGAATTCATGTCACTTTCAAAGCTGCTCATTTAAAAGTTATTTTTTTAAGCTTTAATTCTAGTAAAATAGCGCTTTATTTTAACAGTTTTCGATACAGTTTTTAGTACCTAAATGAATACTGCACATTATTTTGTAATGCGCTGTAAATAGAAGGGAGCAAAAGTATTAGTTTCAACATAAAACACATAACAATTTGTAAAAAGAATACAATAAAAAATTTATAAATGTTTAAATTTTCAAAAAAAAGTTTCATGCTATGTTCTTTGTAGCTTTCAGATTGTTTATTTTTGCATTCACAATCTCTTGGAGCTGAAACAGTCAAATTTGGTCTGACCATATGCATGTACTAAACTTTCTTATATTTGCCTTACACAACGCCAAGGTAATGTTGCCCGATTGTGGAAGTTTTCATTCCAAATATCTACCAATTTTTTACTAGTAATATTTTCCTTATTTTTTCACGGAATGCTTGTCAATAAATAAAATGAAGATTACTGTATTAGTGGTAAATAACTTGAATAAAAAAAATTCCCTAACCTGGAGTGAAGGTGTATTCATGAAAAATTTATTTTCTGCATCAAACATGAAATAATTAAAAACAGGGAAAATGCCTAAGGCTTGGCGGGTTACTGAGAGGCTGTCCGCGGGCCAAGTGTGGGCAGCGGTCCACGTGTTTGACAAGCCTGCTTTAACATTTCTCAAAAATTTTAATGGGAAAAAAAGTAAGAAACAAATTCTATTTTTTTCCTTTATAACAGTGAGATATTATAAAAACGTATGGAAACAACAATAACAAGTTTTCATAAATTTTTTTAGGGGAGGGAGGGGGGGGGGTGGTCGCAGTCCGCACAGCCCTGGATCCGCGTCTGGTGTTAACTTAAGAAATCCAGTGATAGTGGTGTTGAGACATTGAATTCCTTGGGAATATTATTAAGTGAAACATTACCTTAAACTATAGTATATTTAAATGGAGACTGCTTTAGAAGCCGACCCACCGGGATGCTAAGCATTAACGGGTGGAAAACGTACAAGCACTTGATTAACCCCTTCGGGACCGGCGCCTTTTACACAAAATTTATTCGGTTGGCACCACTTTTATTTTTAAAGTTACCTTTACTTAAATAATCACGAAAATGCTCTAATTAAAGAAAGCAAATATTACTTTTCTTTTTTACTGGGGCGAAAAATTAGGTCTATATGTTCCGTTTGAGGGTCCATATAGGCACCCATGGTCCCGAACGTGTTAATACTTAATAGCTTCCTTAAAAGAGAATTCGCATGGGCCCAAAAAAATGTCGAGCAGGATTCCTTGGTTACTAAAGCCGTTGCCGAATCTTGCGGGTTCCACTGAAATTTATGATTTCTCCAAGTAGATGAAAAGAAAGAAAACGACTTTACGACCACATGTGCAAGTGAGTAAGCGTACATACACAAAACCATCCCTCCGTTTATCGATCTCTCACGCCACTGCGCAACACTCAACTTGCGCACTCCGCTCTCTTTTCCGGCTTTCTTCTTCGCGTATATTACTCCAGACGCGTCTCGGAGTTGTTTAGTGTATGGTTGTGTTTTCATTATTTGATATGAGTTTGAGTGCAGACGATAATAACAGTTCAGATTTCTCTCGTTTTTCCAGCGTTGTGGCTGCGTCTACTCATCATCCTGTCAAGAAGATGAGAGATCAAGCCTACAGAATTTGCCGCGATTACCTCAGCGGGTCCTGGAAGAGTATATCCAGCAATGACATGGTATTCAGATCTATCAGGTGAGTGAGGTTGTTTTTGTTTACTTCCTGCGCAGGGCCGGTCCCGGGGCTGTTCCAACATTCCCCCCTAATTTGTGTATAAAGGTGAGAGATTAAATGCCACGGGCGTAACCAGTGGCGTAGCAGTTCAAAAATTATGGGAAAAAAACCAAAATTAGGATTAACAATAACTAATCAAATATTTGGGAATAATTATCGTGGATAGTAATAGAATTATGAAAAGCCATTAGCACAGAATCAATACTTTATTTTAATAAGAATATTTAAAATAATGTATTGCAGAAAATTACGGCTATGAGACAACGAGGACCGCTGAAATGAAGTATTTGATTTAAAATAATAATAATAAAACATCGCAGTAAAAAGCCTTGGAGCATCGTTGCATGTAATCCTATTTCTCGTTACAATTTATAAGCGTTAAATTTTCTAAAGCTAAATTGTTTTGATGTAATAATATGAAAGAACGGAAACTGCGTATTGAGTGTTTCAATTATAAATAAAATAAATTGCAAATAAAAATTCAACTTGCATGTCTAACATTTAGGACCCCTGTAAATTTACTAACTATATATTAACTAAATATATATTGTTAAGCAATATTTATAGTACTTTTTATATACAGAATTTTATGAAATGATTTGTAAAATACTGAAGATAATGACCTTTATGGCTTTTTTAAAAAATCTTTTAAGTTTTCATTTGAATGGGTAGTGCTTGAGCAACACCCTTTCCTATACCCCTACTCCACTTTCTATTTTATTGAAAATAGCTACCGTATTTCATCTTTTTAAAATCTAAATTGCAGCATAACTTTAAAAAAAAAAGTAAAAATACATTAAGTTAAATCCTTGTGCTTACAATTTATCTTACTTAATATTTAACTTTATAAACATGCTTAGATATTCGTGTAATTTAAATATGTTGTTTGGGTAGATTACAGCATCTGCCCTATTGAAAATGCTCTCTGTAACATTTATACGTCAGCAAGACTTCCACTTCGTCCGATGTTTGAATACAATTTTTTTTTTCAAAGAAAAATCTTTTTAGATTTCTCTTGAAAATTTTATATAAGTTTACCTAATGATCTTTAATTTTTGTAAATCTTTGTCATATAAAATAATATGAACATATTATTGTCCTTGGGCGATTGTGTATTCAGTGAATTTTAATAATATAGATTTTTTTAAACTGAAATTTTACCATTATATTATTTAAGAAATGATCTACATCAGTTTTCAGTTTGGCTGTTCATACGTGCGTCTGTCCTTAACAATTACTTTACCAAAAACTTGTTGGATATTACATTTCCAAACACCATTTGTTTCGTTTTTAAAAGTAAATTTGTAACGAAAATTTGCGTAAATCGAGGAACTTAGTACAATGTGCTAAACATAACGTTGGAAAATGTGCCATAATGCACCCATGGTGCATGGTTCTTTTTTGTTTTATAACCGTGTTTCAAATTAGTTGTGCACGTGCAGTGCGCACCCCCCTCCCCCCCCCCCCCCAAAAAAAAATGTAATATGTGAGCAAAATAAACTGATTTTTATATGAATTTTAACATAAAAAAACTACGAAAAAAGTAACATTTTATTTATTTTGCCACATTTTTAAAATTTGGCAATTTTGAACAGAAATTAGAAAAATTTATATGATTACTGCTGGAATGATGATATATACTTGTTAAAATATATCCATAACATAAATGCATTGTAACACAGGAAATGACGTTGTTTAAAATTAAATTGGCTAAGGAGGTTAATTTTTAAAAGTCTTAAGAATCTTACAGTGATAATAGCACCATTGACTCTAGGTATGCGATATAATTATAAGTTTCCTTCTGGGAAATCTAAATAAAATTTAATATATTAATTATTAAATTATAAATAACCAATGCGCTGTGTTCCTTCTTTCGAAGATCGCATACCTTCTAAGCCTGTAATTTATATATATCTAATATTTTTTTTTTAGAAAATCATAAAATAAATGAATTGTCTTAAAATTTCCTTTCCTATAAGAGAAAAATATTACTTAAGAATTAAAATAAAGAAAAGATTGCCCATATCCAATCTTGATTTACTATTTATTATATGAAATATTTACAATAAAAAAATGCTATTACATATTGTGGGTTAGAAGTCTCAACAATAATACTGTTGCACATATACATTTTTTAGACCCATTTTAATTAATTATTTAATTAATTTTATATCTAGACCGTATATTTTTATAGGTAAATATTTTTACTGGCACACACAATGGAATAAAAAATCATAATTTCCTCTACCTGGTATACTGCCCCCGGCAGGCGGCAGAAGATTATAGAAAAAAAATTAGAATTGCAGGCGGTCGGTTAGAACCCCACTCATCAGCATAAATAAAAGAATCCACTTGTTGGTGCACTATTTAATAATACTGAAGAACATATTTTAAAGCCATCATTTTGCTAAATTTTTTTTTATGTTATACGATGCAAAAACAATGTGCTAATATATTCGAAAGACTACAGCAGTATCATATTTTTTCGCTGCCAACTGCATCGAGAGAAAATTTGCAAGTGAAGTCTGTCTCTTACATACACAGAAAAAACAAAATCGGACAATGTCCTATTTACATTACATATGCAAACATAAAATTATACCATATATCTATAAAATTTGCATAGAGAGTTACCACCCATCTTTACGGGCGAAGATCATTGGACAAAGATCAATTTATGTGGTGCAACCGTATAGGTTGTTTTGCTGATCCCAATTATATTTTTATTTTATTTCATCTGTTAGGTCTTTTTCTGGTGTCAAAGGTCAGCTGTAAATTTTCGTTGTTATCCCTTCGTGTTGTCCTACACAACTATAAATCGTAATTTCAATTGACTTTTATATATTTATTAGGGTCGTAAATTTATTTCTTTTCATATGGCTACCTTGTAGATAATAACATCATAGTTTATAGATTATTTACACTAACACTAATTCATACTATTTTAACTTCCTCTCAATATAATGACAACTGTTTTGTGCAATGATTTAAAGTTTTGAAACATTTCACAAACTTGTTGAAATATAGGGGGAGTGGAGTACAGTGGACCTAAGTACATAGTGGACCACCCTTTTTATTTTATTTATTTTTAAATTTTCGAAGCTTTTCTTTTAGGCTAATTGAATACAGCAGAGGATTGATTACTTATAGCCTTCAGAACACATCGTTAGCTCAGAATGAACCATTTTAACATGGCTGGTTGTTTTGAGTTTCTAAAAGTTAAATTTTTCATCATCAAACTTTTGTTTATTTAGTAATTAAAGGTTATAGATAAATAAGATAAAACAGCTTTTTTGTAAAAGTAAGATACTTTTTATTTAATTTTAAAGTTAATATGCTTAAAAGAAAGCTTTAAATAGCATTTTTATAAGAATGTATTGAACTTCAACATGAGGCACAGTGGACCACCCACTGCTGGGGTACAGTGGTCCACAATCCACTCTGTTACTGTAATGCAGGATTTTCCAAATATTTAATAATTGCTTATTCTTTACAAAGAAATATTGTTCTAAAGTAATTATTTAACTGTAAAATAAAGAAAGAAAAATGTCGATTTATTTAACATAGTAAGAAATATTTTGGTTTGTTCTGAAATTTATTGCTCATTTTAGATGTAACCTAAAACAAATTTGGAATTAAAACTTTATGGTTATTAATCTGTTGTTTATATCAGTGTTATCGTAAAATCGCCCTCAGACCCAAAAGTATTTCAGGGAATTTTCAGGTTCATAAGTATTGTGGGGCTTCATTTACAAATTTTAATGTTCAATGGCTTTATTTTATTTAATAACTTCATCTTATTTGCAATTGTTCCTGAATCTTAATCGGTTATTATTTTAAAAATATAACAATTTTTGTGTTATGTTTTGTATATGTTTTTTTTTTTTTTTTTAATGTTACTTGAAAATTTGCATTATTATGTTATTTTGGAGGTAAAGGGGAAATAAAGATGAATTAAATTAATAAAAAATAAATTTATACTGTATTTCAAATAGTACTTACTAATAGTGGACCACTGTGCTCCAGTGGGTGAACCAGTGTACCCCGCTTCTGGGGCACACCGGTCCACTTTATGAACGTGCCGTCAACCGGGGCTACTTTGGGACACTTTTTCCTGGTTGAACTCAAATTTCCATTATTAAAAAATATTATATGTGATTTTTCAACGTCGAAATGGAGTTGTAAACAATTAACATGAAACCATGAAGCAAACTGTATGGTTTTAAAAAGGAATGTTTTTGTTTTTTAACTATTTTTAATGTTTTGGAACAAAGTAGCCCCTGCTAGGGGTTTCTTTGGTCCATTCACTTAGTTTCATATAAAATGAATACATTTCATATGTAAATGAATACATTTTTATGGAAACCCCCGTGCAATAGCATTTGCTAATAAATTAACACTGCAAACCTGATAAACAAATGTTTTTTTTTTTTTTTTTTTTTTTTTTTTTTTTTTTTACAGCATTTAAACACAATAACCAATTGTTAATATTAAAGAAACGAAAAACAGTTTACTGTTGCAGTGGATGAAACAGTTATCCTCAGCAACTGGAACAAAAACAATTAATGTAACATTTTGCAACAGTAACATTTGAAAAAAAAAAAAAAGTTACTTAAAACATGTTTTAAGAGATTGGGTTGTATAAAAGACATTTCTAAGTAATTGGGGCTATTTTCCGACCAAAACAGGCCTGGCACAAAGTAGCCCCGAAATACTAGTTTCCATGCTAGCTTTATGAAAACTTAAACATTTTCTGCCAAAATAAAAAGTTAAAGGCAAAATTATGATCACACATGGGTTACAGATTACTAAAGATAATATTTTGACACTTACTTTATTTGTAGCTCTTATCAAGATTGTTTTACAATAGAAAGTTTGGAAAGTTAAAATCTACACACGAAAACAGTTGTTTACAAACACATTCAGTGTTGCCACAAAAAAAAATTAAATTACCCCCAAACTATTCAAATACCCTATAGTAGGGTATAAATTATTTTTCAAGGGCAAAAACTCCATATTATGTTGTATTGTATGTTCAATACAAAGAATAAAATCTTTTTTTATGGGATGGACCAAAGTAGGTTGACGGTATACAAATGATATTTTTTTAAAGTGTATTTGAAACTATGTTGTGAAAAAATTCTGAGATTTGTAAAAATGTTTAAGGAATGTTCAAGAATATTTTCATGTAGACTTTGACTTTCCATTAAAGAGAAGGAAAAAAAAATGCAAACTGCAAAAGTGGCCCACTGTGCCCTGGTCTTTCCTACTGAGTTTTGTCCAAAAAAATAAAATTTTTGTTAGACCAAAATTTTTTTATGTTCAAATTCCTGTAAATTTAATAATTTTTATTTCGGGACTTAAGTTCTAGTTCTTTGCATAACTCATAATGAAAAAAGTGGTAAAATAATGTTTTTTATGTATATCTGTAATGTTTCTGTAATGTAAGCGACACAATTATCAATAGTACAACAGACTAAACTTACAAATATTTTTTAATTAAAAAATAAATAAATTTTCCTAATAAAAAGCAGTTAAGGTTTCAACTCAATAATTAAAACTTTCAAGAACGAAAGTTTATTGAAATGGTTTTTTTTCTATTATTCAGACCATTAGAAAATCAAGAAATTAAACTTCTGGTTATGATAAGCTTACTTGCCTTCCAGTTTATTAAATTAGCTTTGTCTTAGGAACTAATGCACGTAAAAGACGAAGATAAAGTATTTTCGAAACCATAAATGTTAGCTGAAAAAAAAGTAAACATTTTCGCTAAAATAGTATCATTTTAAACTAGATTCTGTCTTAAGGGAGACCCGTACACCTTTTTTTGCAAAGTAACACACACACACACACACACACCAAAAAAAAAAAAAAAAAAAAAAAAAAAAAAAAATCCAAATTTTGTTCTTCGAAAATGATAGTATGATGTACCTTTATTTGAGAACAGATACACAAAATTTCAGACTAGAGTCACCCCACCCGAATCCTAAAATCCCATTTTTAGTCAACCCGACCCGAACCCGACAAAAAAATTCCTCGACCTGCAACCTGACCCCGAACCTGCAAGAATAATTTTCGGCGACCCGCAACCCGACCCGAACCCGCAATGAAAGGAAAGTAAATAATGTCTTAATGCCATTATAAAAAAAAAAAAAAAAAAAAATCTAGAATTGCACCTCTAATACAATTTTTATGTTACATAGAAGAATGAACAAATCTATATTCTTTAATATTCAAATATAGACCTCTGAATAGCGGACACCACAGTATCGTTGAATAGAGTCAAACATAGATTCTGATTGGAGTCCTGCTCTGTTCGGGTGCACCCGACCCGAATCCGAAATGAAAGAAAAGTAAATTGTTTTAATGCAACATGAAATATGATTAATAAAAATCTACATTCTATATCAGTAGATAGATCTAATAATGTAATAAAATTCGCCCTCATTTAAATGAATATCACAGGTCTGATAAATTATACAAAATTTTGATACAATGAAAGAAAAGAAAGTAGAAAAAATAATGTTTCAATCGATACATAACGGTATAAAACTAAAAACTAGCTTTGCAAAACGCTAATAAATGATCCTTCCTGTCTATCACACAGTAGTTTTTTGTTATAACAACGTAAAAAGTATCAAGATTTGAGCATTAGAATTGTAACTATCCAGCAAAAATGCTCTAGCAGTGCAGAAACATTTATTGAACCATAGTTGTATCGTAGCTGTTGAAAAAGTATTTTTATATTAACTTCCAGAAACTCATTGTAAGAGGCAAAACAGACAGGCACACATTTTGCTTTTGTGAAACTTTGATTTGTGGTCTATGTATACTTTTAACGGGAAAAAATATTTTAGACATTCTTTTTAAAAATAATGAACCTGACCCGCAAGAGTCAAAAAGCCAAACCGAACCGAAACAATGAAAGCTGACCCGGCCCGAGCTCGACCCGCAATAAAAAAAAGTTGAAGTCAACCCGACACGCAACGGGAAAATATAGCGCCGACACGGCCCAATGCAGCACTCTATTTCACACTATTGGGATGTTTGTACATATAGTCGAACCTCGTTATCGCGACACTCTAATGACCAGAAAAAAATGTCGTGATAAGCGAGGTGTCGCGGTAACCGGAGTTGGAGAAAAATATATTTATAAAAAGCCGTATTTTTAATTAATTTAAGACAATTTTAAATTAATAATTGTTCTTGCAATTTTAAGCAATGAAACATTATTATTAAACAAAATACAGTCGAACCTCGTTATCCTGACACTCTAATGACCAGGAAAAAATGTCGTCATCAGCGGAGTGTCGCGATAACCGGAGTTGGAGAAAAATATGTTTGTTAAATGCTGTATTTTTAAATAATTTAAGACAATTTTAAATTCATAACTGTTCTTGCAGTTTTAAGCAATGAAACATTATTATTAAACAAAATAAACATAAAAACAAAATTGAAAAGTATAAAAATAAGATTTATGATGACTTGTTTTTTTATTGTTACATGAAATATTGATGAATTAAGGTCTTCTTATCCCTAGATGTGCTTTCTACAATTCTTTTTTTAATAATATACAATGATTTGTAATCAATATTCGTTGTTTCAGAAATGGATGTTAGATAATTTCTGATCGTTTCAATGTGCAATGCAATGCCTCGATTTTAGTCGGGGGAAAAACGCCGTGTAACCACAAGAAAGAGCCGCCTGATTAGAACAAAAAGACCGCGAGTGGACTGATACGTCTATCTGGAGCTTAAGTGGATAATTCATAGTGTGGGTTTATTTATTCAGATAAAGGATTGAAGTACAATTTCTCATTTATCTCAATGTGTATTTTAGACACGTTTGTGAAAAGAGTGGCTAAGACATTTCTTACCGCTTAATTTCTGCTCTTATAAGATGGATTATGAAAAATGGACAATTTTCCTAAACCGTCGGGATATCCGGAGTTGAAAATTATTCAACGACGTAAAATCCGGAGTTTATTAAAATCATATACAGAAAGTCGGGACTTTGAAAAACTGACGTGATAAGTGGAGTGACGTGAAAACCGGGTGTCGGGATAACGAGGTCCGACTGTATTTCTAGGATACGTGGCAATTGGTCATTTTCTAATTACTTGCGAACATTTAAAAACTTTGTCCGCCATTTTTAAGTGCTAAGGTTTGACATAAATCTTTATTTAATATTAAACAAATCTTGTGGAAAAAAAAGCGGAAAAAAAAGAAAGAAAGAAAGAAACTCGTAACTTAAATTAATCAATTTGTAAGACTGGACTTTTTTATAGAAATTGGTGTTTAGGAATTCGATTTGTCTGTCCGTCCGTGCTCTAACTCACTTAAATATAGTCCGATTGCCATGAAATTCATATATGATATTGGGGTTTACTATGGCATGTTCGGCATTGTAAATTAAAAATGTAGCGTTTGTGGTTCATTTACAGGAACACTCAAAAGAATTCCGTTACATTGCGTTGTATTAGGAAAAATTGTTTACGGTGTATTTTAATGATGTTACACTATCTGAAATATATTGAAATTGATATATCTCACTGAAGTGTAGTACAAGATTCTTACTATAGAACGCGGTGAACATAGAATTTATCGTTCGTTTACAGGGGCACTCAAAAGAATTTGGCTACAGAAGAAAATGAACAATAATTGAACTATTGAAGACCACAAAAAAAAATAATTGCTGGAATAGCGTTTTCAGTTCTGATATTCGTTTTTAAATATTACTTGGTGTGTATAAATTCTATAGATCGTATACAGGGCTGCACAAAAGTTTTCAACATCAGTTTATTGGCGGAAATTGCTGAATGGAAATCTTCATCTGTGCTATGCTTTTCACTGGACTAACTTTCAGCATACTATGTAGTACAGTCGTCCCCGTTTAAACGAATATTGACGGTTCCGGAAATAATATTCGATTAAGCGGGTAATTTGATTAAACAGTGAATCATAACGGTTATATTTAATGCGTAATAAAAAAGGCAAAAGAACCATCTACGGTATATTTAATTAACAGCATAATAAATCGCTAATAGAATAACATAAACTAAAAGAAATACAAATGCTAATATAAAGTAAATACGTATTAATTAAGCGTCAGCAAATTTAAAGTTTTTATGTTAGAATGTATCGGAAAGATTCACGTTGTTGAGGCTCTATTATTTATTTTTATGTAATTTTTTAACAGCTGTAAAAAATGTAATGAAACAATAAATTTCGAAATTTCCTTTTTCAATTAGGGTGTTATTGACATTTACTCATTATTTCTATTGAAATTGAAGTGTGTGAAATTTGAAATATGCAGTTACAATACGGTCAGTCAGAAAGAATCAAGTACATTTTAATAATGTTGCACCCTTTCAAACATAAGGAAATTGGTATGAATTTATGAGGTGCAAAGCATTTATTACTCATTTACAGCACCTCACAAACTAATTCCATTACATAATAGGCTACTTAGAAAAACTGTTTACAGAATCAGGCATGCAAAAGTTCCTCCTGAAGGAGGAATTCCACCTTTTTAAAAACAATTTTAGACATTCTCTGGATTGATGCAAAAATTCAACAAAAATATTGGAAGCATATAAGGTTTGGGGGGGGGGGGGGGGTCCCTCGAAGTTTAATAATGAAAAATTTTGTCTACTCGAATCTTTGGAGTTTCTGAATTGTTGTGCAAAAGAGCTATCAAATCATAGGTGATCTTATAAGTATATGAAAGAATTATTAAAATATCTTTCAGGATAGAAACTTTTTCCGAGTCTTTAAAAGAGAAGTTTCCCATAAGGTTCTTTCTGGAATGGAATCATTATATTTTATCTATATATATATATATATTATCATATTTTACATTTAAAAGTTTAAATTTGTTTTTGTTTTTAATACTTTCTAAGTTACAAAAAGAAAATGACTATCATACGTACAGTTACATTTCATTTTATTCTATAAATAAATTGAATGAGTCTAAATTATAAGAGTTTGGCGTCATTCTATAGATGGAAAAGATTTTCCATCTTTTTTCCTATCTCATTTATCGTTTATTTACAGAAACACACAAAATTTGTCAGATACAACACACAAGTACTGTCTGTTAGCGATAATTGCTGGAAAGTACGGTTTTAGTTATGATACACCATTTTGCGCATTATTGGGTAAGTGTAAAAGCGTGGGGGGGGGGGGGGATACAGTGTGTCATATACACGGCTGTACAAAAGAATAATTTTTTTTTAACCTATTGATAAAAATTAATTAGGCCGAATTTTTGCCGAAACGAATTTTCGGCGAAACTCAGATTTTGGGCCGAAAAAGTAAAAAGCGACATTTGTGCAGATCAATCTCAGCTATACAATACCAAAAAAAAAAAAAAAAAAAAAAAAAAATTTAAAAATATTGAAATGTAAACGAGATATCTTAATAAATTTCTTCTGTAGAATTAGCATTAGCGAACGGGTCTTTTTACTTGACTGAAGATCATTTTCTCGGTTGCATTTCAATATTTTTAAATACTTTTTTGCATCGTATAGCTGAGATTAATCTGTACAAAGGCCATATTTTTCTTTTTCAATTTTGTTTACAAACATTTTTAGTGAGGACACTTTCATTTTCAGAACCAGTTTCGAAAGTGAAAGCATCCCCATAAAAAATTCGGCAGTCAAAGTTGAAAAAGTAAGAAGCGGCCTTTCTGCAGATCGATCTCAGCTATCCAAGGCAAAAAAACAGAATCTAAAAATATTGAAATGCAACCGAGATATTTTTATAAATATCTTCCTTGGGATTATCATTAGAGAGCGGGTCTTTTCGCTTGACTAAAGTAGCCTCTTCTCGGTTGCATTTCAATATTTTTAAATGATTTATTTTAATTGGATACCTGAGATCAATCTGTACCAAGGCCGTTTTTTGCTTTTTCGATTTTGTTTACAGATATTTTTATTATTATTTTAATTTATTATTAATAGTAAGGAATTATTTTATTAATTGAATTCCTGGTTATTCCAGTGAATCTTTTTAAAAAATGAAGATATAATGGTGTTTACCTCCTCCCCACATCAAATCAGCTGCTCTGTTGTACAAAAACATTTATAACTGTCATAATTATAGTAAAATGCCTGTTGGCTTGGGCTACAGGCGCAGGAAGATTTCGAAGTTAAGTGCTAATTTCACCAGCAATTAAAGGATTAAGGGAAATGTGATTTTTCCCCCTTATACCCCTCCCCCCCCCACACACACACACTCTTTTTGCTTTCTTCTATCTTTACAAGAAGAAAGTATTGGTTTCATGAAAATTTTCGAATTCCAGTTTTTGACGGATTTACACGTTTTATGGGTCAGAGATTCCAAAAAACATGTTTTTTACAAAATGTCTGAGTCTGTCTGTCTGTATGTATGTGACACAAATTTTGTGGCCGCTCTATCTCAAGAACTAATGCACATAATTTAATAAAAATTTATATTCAGGTAGTCCCTGATATAGATTGATGCTGATTAGTTTTTGGTGTAAATTGCCCGGCAGGTGGCGCTGCTATGTAGCATTTTGCAGGATTTCCGCAAAAGCTCTATCTCAAGAACTAATGCACGGATTTTTTTTTATAAAACTTCAGATTCTGTTAGTCCTTGACATGAATGAAATGCTGTTTACGTTTTGGTGTAAATCGCCCAACAGGTTGCGCTGATATGCTGCATTTTGCAGGATTTACACTATTTTCGCAGTAGCTCTATTTCAAGATCTAATGCACACATTTTCATCAAACTTCGGATTTAGTTAGTCCTTCATATGAAATGATGCTGACTACGTGTTAGTGTAAATCGCCCAATAGGTGGCGCTGCTGTGCTGCATTTTGAACTATTTCCTCAATAGCTCTATCTCAAGAACTAATGCACGAATTGTCATCAAACTTCAGATTTAAGTATAACTTGATTAATATTGCTGCTGATTATGTGTTGTTGCAAATCGCTCAACAGGTGCGCTTCTATGCTGCATTTGTCATGATTTGCGCAATACCTCTATCTCAAGAACTAATGCACGAATTTTCCTCAAACTTCATATTCAGTTAGACGTTGACATAAGTTGGTGATAATTAGGTTCTGGTGTGAATAACCCAATAGGTGGCGCTGCTATGCTGCATTTTGCTGGATTTACACGATTTCAGTGACAGTCATACCTCGTGAACTAATGCATGGAATTTCATATTTTTGGAATTCTCATGATGAACACAGATTCCATTTAATGTGGCACTGAGATAGTGAATTTTAGGGTATTGACATGTATGAGATAGAAGAAAGTTTTGTGGTGGCCACAATATACTAGTTTTTGTTGTTTTTAATTTCTTTTTGCCGTAATATTTGGTCGTATCAAAAACTTGTACTGTTGTAGATAATATTAAGATGTATAATAAATTTAAGCGAATTTGATATCTTGTGAATTGACGAAGTTATGAAATTTTTTTTTTCTACAACCCATCCTTTTTTTTCTTTCTTTCTTTCGGTAATAGTTGGTCCTATTGAAAACATAACCAAATTTTATGTTTGTCTTCATTGTAATGATGAAAATGATGTCGAGTTAATCAATTAATTCTATTTATATCTATAAATCTTTTTTACTTTAGTCCTTTCTTTCTCTAATTAATGATTTTACATTTTTATAATTTTTTGGCTTCATTAAGTAACGTTGTGTGGTAGATTTTCTTTAGGCTATATTGTGTTTTCGTTCGTACTAAAAATAGAAATTCGGTAAAATTTTGAACTTTTCTTAAACTTATACACTATCAGAACATTAAAAAGTGACGTGGGCTAACTTACCTCGCAATCGGGGCAGGTTGGCCCAAGCGACTTGGTGTCAGTTTCAGCTCCTAAATTAATACTTATAGTTAATATTTTCAAGTTTTACCATTTTGACATCTTCCTGAAAATACACTGATAGTGGTAACATAAAAAGAAATTTAAAATGTTGAATTGTATGTTTTTAAAATTATTAGACGAAAATGCGGACCAACTAACTCCGGTCTAACCCTATCTCCTCTTATTTAAAAAGTGAACTCTATTCACTTGAAAGAACTGGCAGAGCATTAACAATTATTCATTTTACATTTTTTTAACTTATTAAAAACATTAATTTTCTGTCTCTCGTGTGGTTTTAACATAATCTTATAAATGAGGCGATACATCTTTACTTTTATGCCAAAAACTGATTTGTTGTGTCTTTCCAACTTACCTGAATATTTAACAAAAGTGTTACAGAGTCGGCATTCTTATTTTCACAAAATGCTTCTGGAGACTACTCTTACATTTAGCATTAAGATGTATAACATTGATACATTTTATAATTCTTAGTAACTTATTAAAAGTGGGTGAAAATTTTCAAATAAAATATCTCGATTGCATTTCAATATTTTAAAATTATTATTATTATTATTATTGCATTAGATTGCTGCGATCGATCTGTACGAAGATCGTTTTTTACTTTTTCGTCTTTGTTTATTGCAGATATTTTTAGTGAGGACACTTTTATTTTCGGAACCGGTTTCGAAAGTGAAAGCATCCCGATTAAAAAAAAAAAAAAATCTGCCGTCAAAATCGAAAATGTAAAAAACGGCATTTGTACAGATCGATCTCAGCTATCCAATGCAATAAAAATCATTTTAAAATATTGAAATGCAACCGAGATATCTGTATAAACCTCTTCTATAGGATTAGCATTAGCGAACGGGTCTTTTCGGTTGACTGAAGTAGCCTCTTTTCGGTTGCTTTTCAATATTTTTAAATGATTTTTTGCATTAGATAGCTGAGATCGATCTGTACAAAGGCCGTTTTTTGCTTTTTCGATTTTGTTTACAGACATTTTCAGTGAGGACACTTTCATTTTCGGAACCTGTTTCGAAAGTGAAAGCATCCTCATAAAAAAAAAAAAAAAAGTTGCATTCAAAATCGGAAAAGCAAAAAACGGCTTTTGTACAGATCGATCTCAGCTATCCAATGCAAAAGAAATAATTAAAAAAAATTGAAACACAACCGAGATATCTTTGTAAATTTCTTCCGTAAGATTAGCATTAGCGAGCGGGTCTATAAGTAGCGACTGAAGTAGCCTCTTACCTCTTAGCATCATCGCTGCTGATTTGAATTACAACAAAATATGCTTATTATTTAATCAAAATGTTTAGAATAACCTTAAAAATTATTCGATTGCTTTTCAGAAGGGGGAAAAAGAAAAGAAAAACAACATATACACTAAGCAGAAATATATCATCTGTGTATGCGGATTTCACCGTGATGGGATGTATTTTCTAAACGAATGAAAATTAGCCGAAATTTTCGGTAAAACAGTGAAAACAAATCTTTCTTTAAAGTTTGAGAAACACATTTCTAAGTTTTAAATTAGTGTAATCCAATTTAATAATGAATTGTACAATAGTTATCTTTTAGTTTACTGTATAGCACAAATGTTTAATTTTTATGAAAGAAACATTTAAACTAATTCAGTAAGAATTATCTAATAAATGATAGAAAAAAAAAAAAGCTATTATATAAAATTTAAATACAAATGTATTTATTCGCCGCATGTATCTAATGATTTTTAATGACACTAGTAACCATTATTTCCTTTCTCCTCCCCCCCCCCCCCCCCCGCTGTCGAGTGCGGATGACAAAAAGATAATTCTAGTATTTTTTGAGAATAAGCGACTTCTTCACTTTGATGTTGTACGCAATTAAAAAATCTTTCGGAAACTAATCTTCAAAAGTAAGAAAGAAAAATAATAAAAATGATAAATCTGTTTTAATTCCAAATCAATAATGCTTTTTAAAAATCTTTATGATTAGATTAGATGCCTAGAAAAACAAACCGTCTGAAATCAACATCTATTTAGATCATTTCAGGAGCGCATTTCTAATAAAACTTCGTTCTTTGCCCACGAAAGGAAAATTATTTTTTTCCTACGCCTAAAAGTTGCATCCAGTCCAAAAAATAGCCACAGGCGAAATTTCACACCTTAGGAAGACTTTCCCGTTTATAGACTCCCTGCCGAGTAATCAGGTGTCGTCTGCAACCTCCCTGTATTAAGGTGGTAACCTTGTGAAGGCGGGACTTGGAGCATTTTCGTCTGTTTTAAATGAAAGTTTTTCAACTTTTTATAAATGTAGCATAGATTTAATTTTTTTTTTAAATCAAAAGAAAAAGCATTTTCAGAAAGCTAAATTATTAAACTATGCATGCCGCTTTACCAAAATCTTAAAATTCCAACAGTTTTTTCGCGACAAGGTACTAAAGGCGAATCTTTAAACAACCTAAAATAAAGCATCTAGAACGCCTTAAAGTTTAAATAAATAAATAAAATTTTAAAGTGGCATGCGTAGTTTAAGGGTACAGCTTTTGAAAGCTACAAAAAATACCAAATTCGAGCAAGATGCAAAAAAATAGCAGTTATAAATTCCTCCCATTGATATCACATTAGCCGCTCGATCTCGGAGCGTTACTGAAGTAGCATCTTAACAGCAAGAAGTGATGGAGGGGAGATCAAGTTGCGGAAATCATTTGACCTGTCCATTATACACCTGCCGGCCGAAATAATTGCAGGAAGAACTGGAAATTTGTTTTCAGCGTAAAGGAATCGAAAATGACAAAAGGTGGAAGGAAATTCCAACTGAAACGTGCTTTTTGCGCTTATTTTCAAACATCGGTCACACAGTTGTTATTCGATTAAGCGGGACCTTCGTAAAAGGTATTTGGTTTAAGCGGGGAAAAATAACATAGAACGAATAGGAATCAATTCGGTTTCGGAGGATCATATTCGAATAAGCAGGTTATTCGATGATCCGTGACCCCAATTAAGTGGGGAGGATTGTATACATACATAACTGTAGATCATATACAGGGCTACTAAAAAAATCGTATATTTTCTCGACTATTTATCTATCTATCTATCTATATTATAAAGGACAAACATATCTGTGAGTAACGCATACGTCATTCTGCGAATGGCAACACTCTGAAATTTGAAATGAAATTTCGGTTTTGCAATTTTCGCTACTGCAAATTTTTAAACTTCTAAACATCGCACAGTTTTAATTTTTACACCGTCGTATAGGGAAAAAAATGTACTTTTAAATGCAATTCGTTTGAAAGCTCTATCTCAATTTATTTTTGAGATATTAATTTTTTTAGTTTGTAGTACCAATTTTGTAATTGTGGCAACTGAAGCACACCATTTCTATTAAAAGTAAAGGGAAAATAGTCATGGTTTATTTATTTTTATTGATATCCTTATTGATGCCATTTTCGCATTACAAATAAAAGTAACTTTTTTTTAATAATTTTTGAACAGTAAATGACTTTAGCCATTAAAAAAAAAAAAAAAACACGCATTCTTATTCTTCTTCATAGATCAGTTACATTTCAATATTTTTACATTGCGCTGATACTGAGTTTGAGACGCTAGGCAAAATGATTGTGAATAAAAATGCCATATTTCAAACGATCATTTTCTTTGATAAAACTAAATATTTGACCACATTTGTATATGACAACTAAAGGCAAATTTCTGAATTTTTTATTCGCGAGTGAGTACTGAGATTAGAACTTAAAGTTTGTGCGAATGTTCACATGCAAAGTTGTATCGGACAAACGTGACTTCAAGTTTGGAAATAGTACATTTATTAATAATCTATTGCGCGTTAAAATACTTTTAAATTGTGAATTTGAGTGGTTCGTATGTAAATTTTGAGAATGTGAAAATAACGTACAGTTTAGATTTTATGGGGGAAATTTTATGATGTGACAAAGCAAAATCCTTTTTACTGATTTTTCATCCCTTAAAAACAAAGTCAATCGATAACTTCATCATAATTACTCATCTTGATTACATATTCTAATACAGTTTAATTTTTCAATAATTTAAGCAGTTGAAGTTTGTGGAAATAACATTTTGATAATTTTAGGTTAACAATATTATTTGTTTTAAGAGTTAGACAGCCAATGCAAGATGAATTTTTTATTGTAATTATTTTTGTAGGTTTATTATAATTTTGATCTAACAATTTCTTTCTAAACATTTTAGTTCGTCGAATTTCGACGGGTTCCTACTCGTTCGTGGTAATAGCAGAAATGCGTTATGCGTTTTCCAAATTGTTCGTTTAGACATCCTCTTTCACCTTAGTAGACTGTGAAGTTTTGTTACAGTATTCTGAATGTGTTGGAAAGTGTTTCATAATCTAGGCCGTACGCATGATTTTTCGTTCTTATTTAAGGAAAAAATCGGCTTAAAAATTCACGTATTTTATCAATGACATGATATAAAGGATATTTATAAAAATTAGGTTTTTATGATTATAGTTAAGAGATGAAAACGAAATCATTGCTCTACAATCTGTTGTAAAAAAAATGTTTTCTCTTACGGGTTTGTGTTTGTTTATCCTTTCTCAGGGATGGGAATTATGCGCTGGACTCGCATAATTCTTAAATTTTAGTATATATTTTTTAGAAAAATATATACTAAAATATTCACCTTACTGAATGACTAATTCTGCGATTAAATAAGGTGAAGATTTCTATTCAGAAAAAGTTGTACTAAGCTGTATGAACTTTGGGAGCCCTGCGCATAATTCCCACCTCTGTTTTCCTTGTCTCTCCGTCAATTCTCTTATATTAGTAAGCTAGCACGAAATTGAATTAAGTTATTAACCCTTTATGCTCCAACGGTACTTTTAACTGCCATTTAAAACAATATAAATGTAAAATTTATTTAATCCTTTTATTAATGAAAATAGCCTTTCCATACAAAAAACTCGATCATATTTAGAGAGCACAGCGAAGCAGCCGAAGCTCTCTTAATGTAAATTATAATCTCTTCTATATAAATTAAGTGGCTAACTTATCAACCATTTACCAGTATATCTTTTCTCTTATTAAAAAAAAAAATTATGAAAAGTTTGCAACTACAAAAACTTTCATTTTCAAATAATCCATAATGTAATTATTTATATTGTTTGTATAAGAATTCCGAGATTTCTATAACAATATTTTTTGTTAATTAATCTAATTATTCTTGTAATATTTGAAAAAAGAAAAGGGCTATAACTGCAAATGGATTAAATCCGTTTTAATGAAAAAACTTATCTAAAATATATTGAAAAATTTATATAATAATAAATAATTATCTTCAGACATTAAGGAAATAGTGATTAAGGTAGACAATTTCTTGATTCATAATTTGGGGTCTAAAGGGTAAGGTGGATCACTATCTTTTTTTATTGAAAATATCTTTTGTAACTTTTGTATTTTGTTTGCAGAATCACTCGATACTTCGGAATGCATTGTCATGTATAATTGACAATTAAATTATAGTCTGTTTTCAAGTACAACGGAAATTTAGAAAAAAGTATTTGAATCCTTTATTTTTTATCACTGCACCTTAAACATGCTAAATCGTCTGCTCCTAATAAAATATGTCTGAGCACGTTCTTTGCACGCAGTTGAGAATAGTATAAGTCCATTCTTAGATTCTCGCTAATCTTTTTGAGATAATTTAAATGGAAATGCAGATCTATGTTAGTAATTGGGGAACGTGACTTAATAAGAGACGAGCAACAAAACTACTATAAATATGTATTTAAAAATAAGCTAAAATATAGTTTTTATTTTTAAATTATCATTACTTTTCAAATAAAGCGTTATGGTTTTTATTATATATACATATTTTGTTTTTGGACAATCCCTTCTCTTTGAACTACTCATAAAAAATCAAAACTTTCATAATAAAATTTTATAGTGTAAAATGAATTTAGATATAATTGATATATCAATGCTCTACTAATAAGATGTTAATTCATATTCTATGTAAATTATGAAAAGTTTTTTTTAGGATGCATATTTTCATCAATGTCTCTTATTACCTCGTTTTTTCTTATCACCTGGGTAATAAGAGACAATAAGAATCTTTTATGGTATGTATGTGTTTCTCCGTGTTGTGTTTCTGATTTAACCCCTTATTTCAATCTAATGCTTAATATTTTGCATCAGTCACGTATCTAGAGCTGCATATTAATTTGTAGGATTAGTAAATAAACTTTGAGATTCAAGAAATCGGTTTTTTATAGCCTTCTGTAACTCAAAAATGAAATTTTATTACTTTAATCTCACAATGTATGGAGTTTTTTTAAATGTATCGCCTATAACCACATTCAGTTTAACATAGTCTTTATCAAGGATGTAGTGGAGGTATACGGTGGTATACGCCGTATACCTTCTGGATTTTTTTTAAGGAACACCGTATACCCTCTGTTTCTCAAAAAAGCTATAGTATATACACTGTAGGGTATACCCTCTTCCTTGAGCGTATACCCTCTGCTTAGAGCGTAAACCCTCTGCTTTTTTTATGACTACACCACTGGTCTTTATATGAATGTTCGAATACCAGTATCTGATTGTCACATAGCTATCGTTTTGCAAAATATTGTCTAAGTTCCATCGAAATTATGGAGTGTAATGTATTTCTTGCACGTCCTTTTATTATTATTATTATTTTTTTTAATAAGTATTTATTTCCCTTAATTTATAAAATTACCAAGGGATAAACTAACGCAGCTTTTTGTCCTTGGCATAATATAAAAAATAAACTCATAAAATTGATCGATATGAGGTATCTGCTAACTGTTATAGATTCTTTTGTTCATTATGAAACACAAAATATTTTCATCGATTAAAAAAAAAAAAAATGCGATTAGAATATAATATATTCCATTTTCCTGACTTCTATTTACCTCTACATCCTCCCCTCTCATTTTAATTTCATTCATTTTTATATGTTTAAAGTATGCGAAAAGATTTTTCTGAAAATTCCAAATTTCTAACAGCATTTCTTTTGTGTTGGGATATTCCTTATTCGACATGTTTGGCCAGCTGCCCATATTTCGTGTTCAAGAGACATTTTTTGCAGCCTTCTTTAAAAAAAGTTATTCATAAATCGATCTGTATGTAAAAATGTGTATGTAGCCCATTTATTATAACATAGTCAAATTTGCCTGATATGATATGGTTGAAACAGCTTGCAATGAAGCTGGAGACAACGTAAAAATTATTCATTAACAAGGATTTCCTTACAACATTAAGAAATTTAAATAATTTTTTGTTTCTTTTGATGTTAGTCGTACATATTCTGTTTAGAAAATATGTAATAACAAAAACAACTCTTATTTATTTATTTATTTATTTTTATATAGACTTCCTAAGTTATGTTTTAAGTTACAATGTTTAATACTAATTATTTTAATTCATCGTAACCACTGCACGCAATGAAAATAATACCGATTTATGTGGGCATAAAGCACAATTTAAATGCCTTATAAATTATAATTTACAAGATGATTTCTTTGAATGTTTTTCCTATCTAGTTAATGAAAAGCAATAGTTGCGAAGTAACATTCCACACTGTGCTACGCGCGTCCCCAAAACAAAGAACTTGTATTCCGTAAAAGAAGGTTATAGCGCATTGACAGCGGTTCTTAAACTGTCCGCGGAATCTTGGGGGGAGGGGGGGGGGCGTCCGCGAGCTTACAGCCAGGAGTCTCAAGAAGACCAGGGTTGAATTCAGATTTTTTTTCATTGGGAAGAATTTCTGTAAATCCGGGTGGGTGGCTGGCTGGCTGGGGGATTTGCAGAACTATTAATCTATATATATAGAGAGAGAGCTTCTAGTCTAGATCATTAATTAGCATAAAACACGCCGACGGCGCTGGCGAAGACATTTCAGTGCTTCGGTTGAGGAGTGCCCCTTGGACCACACTCTAAATTCATTGCTCCGCATGTGCAATCAAAATTAGAATATTTGTTTTCTCCTCTTTGGCTCACTTTAAATATGCATACTGTTTCGCATTGTGTTAGCAGCAATCGCGTGACCTTATGCAGTCTGCTTCTGCTTAAGAAGAAAAACGATAGCAAAGTTCGTTTTTAATAAAAGTTTTTCCTTAAAAAAAATCATAAAAATTCTCCTAAGCAATATTTAACAATTATTTTAAAATTTAAAAGAAGAAACTTTTTTGTTTTGTAATTTCGATTAAGAAAAATTGTGCATTCCATTATTTAAAAAATTGTTTTTAAATGTACGAAAAGTGTAGTCTTTCCCAAAATTAGAAAATAATTTTAAATTTCAAGGAGACTTCATTAAAATCATAATTTTGTTTCTCTCTTTCGATATATGTAAGAATTTTTGTTTTTTTTAAAAATTAGCATGCATACGTGAGAAATGAAACTTTATTTGTTTTTAAAAAGTAATCGAAGTCGAGGAAATAACCTACATCATGCTTTCTGCGGAGTATAGAATAAGTGGCATTTATAGTTCGTTCCAGGGACACACAAAATAATTCCATTACATTATGATCTATGGGGTAAAATCAATCGTTCGCTGTACATTTTAATGATGTTATAATACTTCAAGCATAATGAAATAAAAAAGGATCATTGAGGTGCACTGCAACATGTTTTTTTTTTTTTTTTTTTTATAGATTACGAAATGCTTAGCATATATCTTTCATTTATAGCAGTATTTCTCAACTTTTTTTTTTTTTTTTTTTTTGTTCTTCACGGCGCACTTAAATCTGGAATTAAATGTGTGTGGATAACGACTTTAAAAAAGGAAGGATTACCTATCATTACATAAGAAATGATTATATATATTTTTTAACTTATTTACCATCACAAACAAAATAAGCCACCCGAGCCGAATAAAGGGAAAGAAAATTATTTTAAATAAAATTCGTATAACCTTCTTTTTTGTACTTCTCTTTAATATACATTAACATTTATAAGCAGATGAAACGCCGTTCTAAGCACCTTTTTAATACTAATTTCGGTATCATTCAGCATACCGTCATCAGTGCAAATAATCATGCAATTTTCCCATATATACGCAGATGCGAATTTGAGGTATAGGCTTATTGATCAATAGCAGTGCAGGAAATTAAAGCCAACAGCCTATAGGAAATTGAATAGGGAAAAGAACTGGTAATGTGGAAAATATCTTAATTTCTCAGTAATTTGTCACATAAGCATTTAAAGAGATATATCTGAGTTTGATATTTTTAAAAATTAGAAGACTTTCTGTGTAAGACAAAATAGGGATAGGCAAACTGAAAGAATTCTGATAGAATTTATCTCAAGAGATGTAAGACCATTTTTAGGGTTTCCTCGTATCTATTTATATAAAATCCAAGTCTCTGTGTGTCCCTACACAATTTCGGTAGGACCGCCTCATTGTAATGAGTAATTGTTAAAAATTACTAATGCAGGATTAAAACGGTAGTGCCAAATGTTGACCAACTTGGCGAAATATCGTCAGATTTGTTGAAATGTCGCCAAATTTGGCGACAAAAATAAGTTGTCATAGATGAAGCCAACTTAGCGATAGCTAGCTAATTTGGCGAAATTACCATTTAAAACCATTAATATTTCATTGTCGGGGTCACTGCAATTTAATTTAAACTCCGCGCTTTTAAGGGTTTTTTTTTTTTTTTCAAAATCTATGGGTTAATATTTAAAGTGCAATATACGAAAATGTACGTCTTTACATCTTCATCCCGATGCTACTAACAACATAACAGCCAATAGACGGCGCTGTACTGTCTGAGCTCCTAACTGCCCGATTTTAATGCCCTTTAGGTACTTTTCCAGTATAGGGACCTTGGCGAGATAGAGAAAATGAAATTTGGCAACATATTTTCTAGCACCTTATTCACTGTTTCATATACACATGTAATTTTTCAATATTTATACAATTTATTTAATATAAAGAAGCCATTTAACTATTTTTGTATACAAACTGAAGTAAATTGTATATATAAAAATAACAATAATATAGATATAAATAAAATGTTTATAGATTATATGAATAAACTTAAAAGTTCATTAATTTTGTTTTCATAGCTGTTTTATATCATTTGGCAAAAAATCTCACTTCTGAAGCCCAAATTAGGACAAACTTAAAAAAAGTACGCCAAGCCCTTATATGAAAAAGCACCGCGCTTTATATAGTCGGGTACAAAAGTTAAATTCTCGGTACTTTTTCCACTTAGGGGCCTTGTCGAAGAAGGGAAATTGGCAACATATTTTCTGGCAACCTATTCGCTGTTTCATTTCATATACACAAGAAATATTAAATATTTTTAAACATTTATGCAATTTATATAGCATAAAGAAGCCATATATCTAATTTTATAATAGACATAACCTGTAATCCGCAAAAAGCCTCAAATCCGCACAACACTTGGAACCAAGCTGTGCGGATTAGTGGTCTTTTACTGTATTACAGTTTTTCTTAAATGAGTTTCGTTTTTAAAATCTATTGTTTTCATCTATCACTACGAAACTAGCGAGAAAAACTCATATTCTTGCACATGTGTTGTATATATCTTTATCTCATATTCCGTCATTTTTGACGGGCTATCTTTCTATACTCTTATGAGTAACAGAAGAAAAATCTCCCAAATAAAACAAATTTGTGATACTAAACCTTATTTTAAAGTAAAATTTGAAGCAACTTGCTTAAAAGTTTCGTGGCACACCTCAGATCTTTTCGCGGCACACAGGTTGAGAACCACTGATTTATAGAGACACACAAAAGAATTCGGTTACAGGACTTATTATCTATATTATAAAAGACAAAAGTGCGTAACGTTGACGTCATTTTGAAGGTGTCAACAGCAGACGATTAAATTTAGCTTTTACTGCAATTTTTTAAACTTCTAATTTTCGCACATTTTCAATTTTTTTCACCGTCGAATAAAGGAAAAAAAAATTTCAAGCATGATTAAAAAAAGAAAAAATCTATATCTATCGCGTGCAAACTATTGCGAAAGATAAATCCGATTGCACTTAAAATAATATATATAGCTCAGCATTTCTTTCCAGCTTGTATTCCAAACGAACATTCACCAATCAATAAATAATACAATAAAATATTAATAAATGTTATTTATGTTTAACATTTTAGTTAAAATAATGATAATTATGTTACTATAAACATAACTTCTTTAAACACACAAAACATTTATTTAGACAATCACATCACAGCAACTACGAATACATATCAAAAGCTAAAAAAACATAATAAGAATCTAAAACTCATCGTCGAACATCTCACGTTTTTCGTCTGAATAGAAATAAATTAAATACATGGAGTAAGGAAAAAATGTCTATTGTCCAAGAGTTCATCTTTTGAAAAAATAATTTAAATTTTGTCATGCGACTTTACTTACAATAAAACTCAAATTTAAGACATACAATCGAACTACTCGCTTAAACCACCCGCGAGGCCAATACGAAAGTATCGCTATTAATAAATTTCAAAATTTTATTTGAACGCATTGTTGCTATTTTTCATATAAATATCATTTTTTGATATTTTTAGTGAACATTCTAAAAAAAGTATTAAATATAAAAAATCTTTTAGAATTATCAAAAAAAAAAAAAAAAAAAAAAAAAAAGAAAAAAAAAAGAAAAAAAATGGTTTTCACCTATATTTTGCCACCCAGGGAGCCTGAGTGTATATCCTTGTAATCGATAATTGCTGGAAGCGCGTTTCGTTTTCCTCTGTGGTTATGCATTTTAAAACTTACCTAATTTTTAGTGTATTACGTGGTGCGTAAAAATTCTATCGATCATTATACCGGGTTTCACGACAGAATTCGCGCACATTACCTCATATATATTTATAGCAACTGCTAAAAAGGGATTTTTACTGAGTTATGTGGTTTTTAAGCTGAATATTTAGAAATCTTATTTCATTGTATGAAAAAGTTAAATTTCTTATTCTGCTATTGCTAGAAAGTGTTCCATAATCTATGACTGATGCATAACTTTTCGTTCTTGTAATTATTTTAATACAAAGAATAATCAAACATAGTTAATGTCTGTTTTTTAATTATAGTGGCTTTAAATTAATTCCAAATTTCTGTTCTATAAGCCATAGAAATGTGGCTTTTTTTCTTCTTCGAAGATTAATTTTATTATTATACTGGCTGACCCGCCCGCCGTTGCCCGGCCCGTGATAATATTCTTAAATGAACCTAAAATTCGTATGATTTTACACCTTTAACTCGATTTTGTCTGAAATACCGCTGACTTTGGTAGGTTTTAAAAATATATATATGTAAGGATTGCGTCCTGGTCTATTGCTCGCATGGCGTCTATCCTGGATTTTACTTTGTTCTAGAACTGTCCAGGAGTTGTGTACTAGTGTTGGTGGCCGATGGACTGAACCTTAAATGGACAATAGAGTTCTTGGGACTTTACTGTTTTATTAATTAAATTGTTTTATTGATTAAATTGTTTTATTAGCTATTCTTTACAAACTCCATTTGAATCCAGGTCCAGCTGGCTGGCTTAACCAGTGCCAAATATTCTAGGGACACGCTCATTTGAGCGACAGATGTTCCTTCAATAGGTCATGATGGAAAAGAGCCACACAAAAACTTGCTCTTCAGGATATATAAGGGGTAGTTCACATTATTTCTGCCAGAGGGCAGGCTTTTCATAAAAGGAGGAAACTTTAGTTTTATTGGCTAAGACTATTTTTAATGATGGGTTTTCTGATATTATTCAGGTATTGCATCACCCAGAGCTAATTCTAATTTAACTGTTATTTATGAGGTAATCATAGTATGAACTGTTAACCAGACAAAAGCTATTTATGATTTATCTCTTATCAATTTTCTACTTTGACACTAATTTATATTCTCAACATATTTACTTTGATTTATTGCTCTGAAATTACTGTCATACTAGAGAAACTTGATTAAACTTTATGATTTAACTGAGCATGAAACAATCAATTTGTTTATGCTATAAACTATGATGATGCTTACAAGATGATTTAATATGTTTTATTATGACTGTCTTATGACTGTCTTATGACAGCAAAGGGTAATTTCTTTTCCAAATCTGTTTCATAAATACCAATTAGTGTCAAAGATTTTTATGATGAGTAAACTGTTTTTAATTATTTAATTTAAGAGTCTATAAACAATAAGATGGGTATCCTAATTTAAAAATTTAATTTAAATTGAATTTAAAAAAGGGTTTATCTTTTAAAAAGGGGTTTATTTTTATTTATTTTTATCCTTTCACACACACACACACACATACATATATATTTAGCGGTAAAAAAGGCACAAAATAACTGTAACGTGAAACGTGGGGGGGGGGGGGGGGCGATATGTTTCCGACGACTGCAAAATTTTCGTGCTAAAATATCGATATTTAACTGTAAAAGTCACTTATACACTTAACTATTTTTTTTTCACATGTACTGATTGAATTTTTTTTCAAGCTAATTAGATCACCCTTAAATCCGACTATACGTGAATAAAATCGATGATCATTACCTAAAAGGTTAGTATATGGTATTAAATCTTCAGAGCTATTGTATAAAATTAAGTATATTTTTTAAATCAAAACATACTCAATGTGTTCCTCCTATTGCAAAAAACCTAACCGCAACCTAACTATAACTTAACCGTAACCTAAATGTAACCTAATTTTAACCTAACTCTAACTTAACCATAGTCATAACCTAATTGTATCCTAATCGTGCACGCGCTGCAAAGTAATTTATTTTCACTTCCACAGCTAGGGGCGAATATGTTTTATACGAACATCCGACACGAGTCACCGCTGCCTGCGTCCGCGTATAGCTGCTACGCACGCTCTGCAAAATCTTTTAGTTCCACTTTCCACCGCCAGGATGTGCACTTTTTTGTAAACAAACCTTGATTTTCAACCTAACCGTAGATATATTACTCGACGGGGTGGGGACTCAAATAAGAATTTAAGAAATTTGCTGAAATTACTATTCGGAAATAATGGTAACCATCACTCAATTAAGGGCCCAACTCCGACACGGTCGCTGCTGCCTGCGACACCGTATAGCAGGTGTGTTGCGTACGCTATGTAAAAGATGTTAGTTCCACTTTCCACTGCCAGAGAGCGCACTCTGTTCTAAACAAATCTATATCCGAATGAAACTCCGTTATTCATCCTGTCCGTATATGCATTAGTCGAGGTTATGGGTTACTGAAATAAGAATTTTAGAAATTTGCTGAAATTACTATTCGGAAATAACCACTACTCATAAATTAAGGGCGCAGTATGTTCTGTACAAACATAAGACACGGGTCCCCACTGTCTGCGGCACTGTATATCAGGCGTGCGATAAATTCGAAACATTTTTCTGTATTTAAAAGAAAAAAAAGAGCAAGGAAAAAGCATGCATTTAAAGCCTTTTTTTTTTTTTTTTTTTTTTTTTTTTTTCCTTAAACACTTAAAAAAAAAAAAAAAAATCATCAATAGTATCAAAAATGAAAATTTATATTTTAAATGTAGCTACTGCTGCAGCAACAGAAAGCATTGGAATGCAAGTATTTACTGTTGGCAATTTCTAATTTCTGGTGGTAAAAGAGCCAGTAAGGAGTGTTCTAATCTTTTATTTAACGTTTAAAAACTATATTTCTTGTTATCTAAATGAGATCAGTTTCAACCACGTGCCTCCAATTTTCCACTAACCAACCAAAATCGCCGAATTTTTAGCAGATATTATCGCTCAACCAATCAAAGTAGAGAAAAACCAGGAAACCGATGGGCGAACAAAATTCCCGCCAAGTTATCAAGGTGGTTGCTAGGGTATGATGTCATTTGAAAGTGATCTATTCTTTTAAATTTTCATTATTATTAAATATGTTTCCAAAGCATATGTGTTCCAAAGCTTCGTGCTAAAATTTAATGTTTAGTTGAAAAAACAGTCACCCTTCAAACATCAAACTCCCAAATTGGTTTATTTAATTCTACCTCAATTTATTTATTTCTGCGAAAGCTTTATACAACCAACCAACCAACCAGAAGCAAGCAGAGGGGGGCGGGGGGAAGCGTACTTTTCATGAGAGTGATTGCGATTTTTAATTAACTCAACTAATTATTAGAATTTTAAAATTCTGAGTCTCAGGTGCATTAGGAGAGGCTTTGGACTATCTTCACAAAAATTTCTAACTTCGTACGTGTCGTAGATTTTGCTAGCCATCGCAGACACACAGAGCGAAACTTTCTTTTATTAGTATATAGATGTTAAGTAAAACTGATAGTGATAGTGCGTAATCTGTTTATTTTCATCTATGTAACTTGTACAGAGATCAGTAAAATAATTCATAGATGTAAATGTTTTCATTTAACATTTTAAAGTAATGTTACAGACAGAATCCAACAGAATGTTAGCTACTTAGAATAATGATAAACCCGTGTATTCTTATTTTTATATTTCAAAGATAACTGAGAACATTTTAGCTGAACATTTTTTTTTAGTTGTATATGAATGTAGCATAAATAAAAATTACTGATATAACATAGCTTACAGTTATAAATGTTATCATTCAAACAATAGGTTGCTTCAGAAAACTTGCCTTTCTTAAATACAGTCAATTCAAAACTATTATACTGTATTTCAGGCCTGTCCACGTTTTTAGTAAGCAGGGGCGAATCGCAGTTTGTGACAAACAATGAACGCCATTATTCAAATAATTTAAACTTGAAACTGTATTATCACCCTGTAGTGGAGGAAGTACATACACGTCTTATAGGATGCCCATACATTTCACAGTGGTGGCCATAAGCCCCCTATAATTTCAAAATTTCATGTAAAAATAATAATAAAACATAAATCACAAATTTATAATTGCATTTTTCTGGGAGGAAACATATCTTTAATATATATATATTGTACTTTTTGTATAATTAAACCATTTAAACACATGAAAATTTTACCAAATTTGATGCAAAAACCAGTTGCAGATAAAAGATACAAAAATCCAGCTAAATAATGTTGAACGTATGAGAAAACAAATGAAAGATCAATTGGATGGATGTAGAAGGAAGCTTATGGTGTATTTCACTTCATCAGGGGTACATGAAATACAAATGTAAGCAGTACACAGTCGATTTCTGTAAAAGAATCAAGCTATAAGCTGAAAAATGAATTCTTTTATGTACCCAATCAACTGTAAACCAAGAAGTATAAAAACAATATAAAATATGAACCACATAGATTGAAAGAAGTAAGAAAATTATTTGAAAATACTTGTAGAAATAAACTTACCTCCTAGACAATATTGAAAGAGAAAAAAATTTGCACGTGCAGCAAAGATATATATATATACGGTTTAAGGCAGGGCGCGAAATTTCCGCTCGCCAGCTCGCCAACGGCGAGTAAATATTTAAGGTTGGCGAGTAAGTTTTGTCTTTTTAAATGTTTTGTGTTATAAATCAAACTATATACGCTCGGAATATCATGCTTCAATCCAGCGACATGAAGATCTAGTAGATCTTTTCTGCTTAGCTGAGAAAAGTGGATATTTTAACAAAGTATGACAATAAAAAACAATGCAGGCACTTTATCCATTTTATTGCTGAAACTATGTAGTTAGATTTAGTGGAAAAATTAAAAAAAGTGTACATATATCAGCATTCTGGTTGAAGGTACCACAGATAGATCAGATGTTGAACATGCAAATGTGTATGTTCGATACATGGATGCAAAATATAATCATATCAAAGAGGACATTTTAGGAACTGCCAAATTCTACTTCATCCAGTTATTTTCACAGGCATAACTGATTTTATAGATAAGAATACACGTTCAAATGAATATTGAAACAGGTGTTATATATTGTAGGTTTGGGTGGTGCTCCCAAGATGGTTGGATACAAATCAGGAATGGCTATGAAAAGAAATCTGTATGTGCTAAATTAATAAACATACACTGCTTTGCACACCATTTGCAGTTGGCTGTATTGGATGCATGTGGTGAAGTTGATTATCTGAAAAGATCTGGTTAGGAGTATTTTTTAAATTTTACCATGTCTCGTCTAAAAGACCTCATATGTTAAAAGAAACAGCAGGAATTAAAGGCAAAAAAATTCTTAGAGTGATATTCACACTATTAGATCATTATTCATCAAAGAAAGTGCTGTGAAAGCTCTTTTGCAAGCCATCTTGAATAGGGGCCCTCGGAAAAGACAATGACAGGGCTAAAGCTAAGAGTTTGCTGAAAAGATTGAAGTATTATAAATTTCTTTAACCCTTTGAGGGGCAAGTAATTGTGTTTCTGGAATGTCGAATTCACACCGGATTCTGCAAAAAGATTTATTACAAAATAAGGCAAAGCAATTTTATGACTTTTTTTCCACCAAAGTTAGAAAAGTAACATTTAATAACATTTTTCTGGTGCAAATCTTCATAAATCGTAGGATAAAATATATCCCACCGCCCCTCAAGGGGTTAAGTTCTGTACTTCCTCTTGGATTTCTACAGGAAATTAAACCCTTTAAATGTGTCATTAAAAAACAACGAACTTGTCATTTCCTTTGGAAATAAAAATTGAACATTGCATCTCAGTTCTGATAGATCTCGAATCTAGTGTTGTACCAAACGAACAGGAGTTTTTGGACCAACTGTCCATATCAGGAATAATCAAGGTTGTACAGCTGGCAAATATTAAAAATAGGGAGTGAGAGTTTCAGACTTTAAGAAAGAGATTAATTAAACATGCAAATATTTACATCACCGGAAGACTGTAATCTATGTCAGCAGATGTGTTCACATCTGTGCATGTTTTTCACACTTTGGGTTGGCCTCCCAAAGAAAAAATTCTTGAATTGGGTTAGAAGAAATAAAAAAGCACTTCATGTATTTGAACCCAAGTCTCTTTAATGAAAAAGGTGGATATTGTATTGGCAGAGTGGGCAGAATTCAAGTTTATGTTCCCTTCACTAACACTGAAAGATATGCTGGAGAAGTTTTACAGTGAAAAGTACTCAGCAAGATTCCCGAATTCGCTCCAGATTCTAACAATTTGTGCTGTTCTACCAGTGAGCATAGCTTCGTGCAAGAGGCTTCAGCTGTTACAGTAGACTCAAGACTGCATACAGGAACTCTCTGAAGACTGAGACACTGGATGATTTACTCAGAATTTCCATTAATTGATCCAAACTGACAGATTTTGACCCTACAGCTGCGATTGAGAAGTGGTATTTCAGTGCAGAATAGCAACGCTACACAAACATGAAGTTCTCAAAGTTCAAGAACTTTTTCTTTCATGACTTTTTAGTGGTATGTGACAATTTCTGTAACCATTGAAATCTTATGACAACCTTATTTTGAGTTAATATTATTTTTTTCTTTTACAGTAAATATGTTTCGATTTTTCAATTTCTGCATTTTTTTATTTCATTTCTGATTTCGGTTACCAGAAAGTTCTTCATACTACATCTGTTAACACTTTAAAAATTGTTCAAATTTCTCATGAATGTCAAATATTCCTGATTTAACAGACAGCTCCTTCTAACAACGGTCAATTTAAATTCAGTTTGTCATTAACAAGTTCACTGCCGCAAAAAGTAAGAATTTTCAAATTTCTTCTTGAAAGTCGTTTGCCACCGCAAATTCTGAAAGGTAAATTTCGCTTTACTAATACAGCGAAATTTCTGCCAATAAATAAGGCAATTTTTTTTAAATTTTAAAATAATGGTGAAAAAGTAATAAATTAAAGCCACGAATATTAAAGCTACGAGTATACTCGTAGCGTGGCAGTCCACGTGTTAATAGTTCATTTTCTGGGCAAGTGTAGTGACTGACGTTGCTATCTGAATGAATGTAAAATAATGACCAGCAAAAGTTTGTCTGGCGAGCCTCTTTTGAACTGAAATTTCATGCCCTGGTTTAAGGTGATCAACACCGTTAGAATATGGAAAATGTATAATAGTTAACGGTTAGAAATTAATCTCGTTAAAACATATATTTCTAAATTTAAACAAAAAAAAAAATAATAAAATGTTATAAATGTAAAAATTATTCAAAATGATGTATAATTATGTATACAAATTAATAAACTAATGTTAAATTGTTTAGATAATAATAATATTTGTAGATCTAAGTAGCATAAAATAATGTAGTGCTGCCATCTTTTAGCCCTTTTAATCATCAATATATATATATATGTATTGAGGAGCCAGAAATCTTAATCGCGCCTATAATGATAATAATAATAATAATATTCATTTTTAAAAAAAGCATTCTTAAAAATTAATTTTTATTTAAAAAAAAAAAAAAAAAAAAAAAACCTGGTAACGGCAAAAGTTTGAAAGAGCGCCTTGAATGATAATAGTCATATCTATTATTTTATTTAGTAGAGAAAGTTTGCGGTTCTTTACAAAAAATTTGTCTGGAGGCTTATGAATAAAGCTGATTTTCTGTCCTCATGTAAAACTTACTTTGGGGCCCGCCCTCCAAACTATCGTCTAGACGGGCGAAGTTCCGCCAGTTAATAATAAATATACTTTTCCATACTGAGTGCTTATCATCGTTCTTGCTTACATATTTTACATCCAACTTTTAATATATAAACATACCTGCCTGCAACAAATTTCAAATACATACAATAGCTATAACAACTTTTTTCAGTAGATAAAAGTTATTGATTAATAGTCATTCGCTTCGCAAAATTTAATAATCTAGGATGTGTGACATATGAATATAGAATATTATCTAGCGCAAATAAATGCTTATCGTATAATTGCAATATTCCGTGTCTCCTTTAGCAATGTAGATCTTAATAACGTCACCTATTGGTGAAAAATTGAGCTATTTTTTTCTTTTGCCTCAAAAAATCGGACTCTCTGATAAGTCGTATGGTACAAACCACACTCGATACAATTTGTTAAATTTTTATGAATTTTTTAAATGGAAACAAAACTAACAAAAATGAGTATATTATTTGCCCATTACCTAATAATACCTACGCACAAATATTTAAACAAGTAAATAAATATTCAAAAACTATAAAATGAAACAAAGTTTGTAAAATATAAATATATAGTCATACTGGTTTCCTGTGTTCATATTTTGTTCATCTGTTAAAATTTTACCATTTGTTCATATATTTGTGATTTCATCTTTATTATGTGTATATATATATGAAGTAAACATACACTATGTGGCCAAAGGTGACCGGTCACTTGCGATTTTTGACGTTTTGTTAAATATCTAGAAAAATACATGAGGAATTAACCTGAAACTGCAAGTGTGTAAACAGTGCAGTATAGGTCATATATTTCCGCGAAGATTTTTTCCCGAAACCCCATAGGGGACTGTCAAAAAATTGAAAAAGAACGCATATCTTTTGGATAACCCTGTAAAAACTAATGGAGCAAAAACGTTTAAACTCGAGATTATTAATAAGTGGCTTATTGTAATATACTGTGTTCATTTTTATGAGGATAGCATTTATACTCGTAGAGAAATTAAGGTTTTTATAAAAACTGTCCCAAATTTCGTCAAGTTTTTTGCTTATAATTTGCAGAGTTCTTAATATAAAAAAAAGTTATTTTCAGAAAATATGACAAACAACATTGTACACAATACTCTGCAGTCAGAATTAAAAAATAATAAAAATTGGATGAAAAATGCAGGTTTACTAAAAAATGTTTCACTGCGCATGCGCGAATGCAATCAAAATATAATGTGCATAATGTGTTAGCTAAATGTATAGAGCAACTTTTGTAAAAGTCTCAAAAACATAGTTTGAAAAGTCTGATAATAATCGTTTATAGAATAAGCTCAAAATCCGTTGTTCCCAAAAGGAAGCAAAAGGATGAGAGGTTGTATCCAAATACAGTAGTACGTGGAATATTGTGTATGCTAAATTGGCACCAATCAATGTATATATGGATACAACCACTTATGTTTTTGCTTCATTTTGGGAACAACGGATTTTGAGCTTATTCTATAAACGATTATTATCAGACTTTTCAAACTATTTTTTGAGACTTTAAAAAAAGTTGCTCTATACATTTAGCTAACACATTATACACATTATATTTTGATTGCATTCGCTCATGCGCAGTGAGACATTTTTTAGTAAACTTGCTCATTTTTCATCCAATTTTTATTATTTTCTAATTCTGACTGCAGAGTCTTGTGTACAATGTTGTTCGTCATATTTTCTGAAAATAACTTTTTTTTAAAAAGTTAAGATCTCTGCAAATTATAAGCAAAAAACTTGGCGAAATTTAGGACTTTTTTATAAAAACCTTAATTTCTCTACGAGTATACATGCTGTCCTCATAAAAATGAACACAGTATATTACAATAAGCCACTTATTAATAATCTCGAGTTTAAACGTTTTTGCTGCATTAGTTTTTACAGGGTTGTCCAAAAGATATTCGTTCTTTTTCAATTTTTTGACGGTCCCCTATGGGGTTTCGGGAAAAAATCTTCGCGGAATTGTATGACCTATACTATACTGTTTACACACCTGCAGTTTCAGGTTAATTCCTCATGTATTTTTCTAGATATTTAACAAAACGTCAAAAATCGCAAGTGACCGGTCACCTTTGGCCATATAGTGTACGTGTATGATTACAGTAGAATAGTTTAAGGGGCGGGGTATGAAAATAAAAAATATTAATTTACAGAAAATAAATATGCATATTGATTTGAGTAAAAGAAAGGCTTTTAAGCCTTAACCATCTACCGTGCTTGTGAAAATATTCAGTTCAAGAAAATGCCCTAGTACTCTTTTGATCGGTTTTTAACTAGTATCCTTATTATTTTGGAAAATGTTTTATCTATGCGTGCCGTATATTTCTTGCTATTTTAGACCTATTTACAAAATTTGTTGTTGTATTTTTCATATTTATCTATCATATTTTAAATATTAATTGTAATTTTCGATTAAACTTGTATGAAAATATGACCTTTTAACCCTTTATGTCCCAGATTATGAATTCATGAAAATTTCATCATCTAAAGCATTTTTTGTGAATTTTTAAAACTAAATTAGAAGATTTACACAATCATTTAATACATTTTAGGAGAATTTTGCCAATTAAAATAAATTTGAATTTATAGGGATTTTGTGCAATATTCATAACTATATATTTTTAATATTTTGTGGAATTAGGAAATGCACAAATATGTTTTTACAATAGAAGCATAGAAATATTTCCAAATTGAACCTCCCTACCCCCACCCACCCACCCACCCAATCTTCCAACGTCAAGAAAGCTGAAAAGATGCAAAGGCAAAATAAATTATCCTTTTACAAATATTTTGTTTTGTGAAACCAATAATGCTTTTGGAACAAGATAAAGTATCTATAACTAATTCTGCACTGTATTACTACTAATCAATGTATTAAATCAATTTTATCGAAAATCATTTTAATGGTAATTTAAAGTACCGTCGGGGGCATAAAGGGTTAACGATAAGTTAAAATTTGGTGACAATAAAAGCGTTTCCTTTTCAGACCATGAATGAAGAAAAAAATTGCTGAACTCCATCCACTCTTTTACTGGTTAGTGTACGAATGTATATATTTTCCTCTTAATATTTTGCCTGGTCATTATCTTAAAATATTATTTGATCCAGAAAAGTACATTGTTCTGTGATGAGACCTTGAAAACACGCATGCATGCGAAAAACTCTTTGCAGTCACAGTTTCTCCTGCTTTCAGATTGCATTTCGATTTTTATGTCGTTTTTGCGCATATGATCAGATATGTATCAAGCCGGCTACAATCGACATTTTGCCTGAAATAAAAAAAAAATCTGGCAAAGCAGAGAAGTTTAAGTGTAGGCGTAACGAAAATGCACTATGCAGAGAAGGAGAGAGGTACCCGATTTTATCAAAACCCGATGGCGCTTTTTAGGTGCGTTCGTAATTATATAAATACGTAGCACCTATAGTCGTCGTTCAGTCCGTCTATTCTGTCCGTCCGTCTGTCTGTCTGTCTGTCCGTCCGTCCGCATATAACAGAGCAAAAACTACCCGACCGAATGATCTGAAATTTTTAATATATAATTGCTGCAAAATTTTGTCGAGCCATTTCCAATTTTATGAAAATCGGATGTATAGTTTAATTACAGGGACAGTCAAAAGTTTTTCTTTACATTACGGCCAATGGGAAAAATTATTGCAAGTGAATTTTAATGATGTTACAGACTTCCGAATGGTCTGAAATTTTTAATATATAATTGCTGCAAAATTTTGTCGAGCCATTTCCAATTTTATGAAAATCGGATGTATAGTTTAATTACAGGGACACCCAAAAGTTTTCCCGTTACATTACGGCCAATGGGAAAAAATTATAGCAAATGCATTTTAATGATTTTACAGCCTTCCGAATGGTCTGAAATTTTAAATATATAATTGCTGCAAAATTTTGTCGAGCCATTTCAAATTTTATAAAAATCGAATGTATAGTTTAATTACAGGGACCGTCAAAAGTTTTCCGTTACATTACGGGGAATGGGGAAAAAATTATTGTAAGTGCATTTTAATGATGTTACAGACTATGCACTTATGAAGCGCAAAAAAATATACATTCAGTACAATATGGGGTGCAAAAAATAATTATAAAACTAGTTATAGTACGAACGCACCTCATTTGCCACGTTTGACGAGCAATTTCCAACTTGTTTTTCTCTTCTTCAGTTCAGATCGCAGTTTATGAACATCAGATATGATTATTGTGTGACGAAAGAAGTAATTAAAACGCTTTATTTCTGAAATTTACCGTAGGAAACAATGCTTTTAAAATGCGATTAGAGAATTTTTGTGCTCTTTCAGATATATATATATTTTACAGGTTTTTAAATCATAAAAAAACTCCCCAATTTGGCAGTATATTTTATGTAAATTCACGTATAATTGTCAAATGGATGTTCTCATTTTATAATGTCTAATGTACTTTCAAGGATAATCTGTAACGATTTATTATTTGAATAATGCGTATAATATTTTAAACTATCCCATTTGTCATTCTAATATAGCACAATCCTTAAAAATAAAAGTTTTATGCCGTAATGGCATAGTAGTCAACCATGGTGAAAACTTAAAGTTTCAATCCTAAGTTAAAGCATGACTTAAAGGAAATAGCTATTTGTGCTTGGCTTTGTTTTTAAAATAATTAGTCGTTATTTCAATCTGTTTTAGAGTTTTTTCAGGGAAAATTGTTATTAAAATCCGGATTTCACAATATTCTCCATGTTTTCATTATTAATCTGAGTTAACCACCATGTTGATGTACTGTTTGTTCAAAAAAAAAACTTCCTTTCTCTTCCTGGAAGTGTGGAGTTGCACCATTTCCAAAATAAGGAAAAGCTCAAATGAAATCGCAAGTTTTCAGGGAAAATTCCGTTTTAGACAGAATTTCATATTACGAAATGAATCATGTGTTGTATGCTTTGTTTTTTTTTTTAAATGGTTTGCAGTGTTGTCTGTGGAGAATTGAAAGTGTATGATGTTTTGTAAATTTTTTTTAAGTGTAATTTGTTTTTCGGTGATGAAGACGATGAGTAATTTTGAAATATGCCGGAAAAAGGGAGGGTGGGGCGGGAGTCGTCCGGTATTTTAAGTGTTTAAATATATATTCGTTATCGTCCAAACTCTTTGAAATTTTTAGGAGTTAAAAACATAATGTTTTCGTAGTTTGTGTGAAATAATCGAGAAAAAATATTGATATTTAGTAGTAAAATAGTTCTTAAGACTATTCTTTTTTTAAATCTGTTTCAACAGATTAAAAAAAAAGTCTTTGTTGTCCGAACTCTTTGAGATTTTCAGCGGTTATCGGTTCAGCGGTATGACGGTTATGCTCCCCGTGGCAAAAATTCGTGAAAAAATATTGATATCTAATTGCAAAAGAAATGTTTTCTTCTCGGGTTTTTTTTTTCTTGATTTTGCATGGTTTCGTTAGCATAAAAAAAAAAAAATGTCTGAACTTTCTGAAATCTTAATGATCCTTTAAAATTCAGTGCAAAAAAATCTGCATATTTAGTAGTGAAAACGTGAGACGAGGGCGAGCTAAACCGTGCCGAAGCACCCCGGCTTTCGGTGTTTTTGTCGAAATTTTCACACATTTTATTTTGTAAAAAAATATTTCTAGTCCGAACATTTCGAAATTTTTATAGGTGATGTAAATTTTGTGCTCTGTAAATATTATGGCGAAATACGGATGTTTAGTCAGTTTTAGCGTAGAAAAAAGATTCTCTTTGAGGCGCAAAGTGACCTGAGATCGCAAATTTTTTTTAAAGTCCTACTTCAGTCACTCGAAAAGACCCATTCGCTAATGCTATTCCTATGGAAGAAATTTATAAAGATATCTCGGTCGCATTTCACTATTTTTAGATGATTTTTTTTGCAGTGGCTAGCTGAGGTCGATCTGTATGCAGGACATTTTCTACTTTTTCAATTTCGTTTTCAGGTATTTTTAATCAGGACACTTTAATTTTCAAAACCGGTTCCTAAAATGAAAGCATCTTCTTTAAAAAAATCCCCAATGAAAATCGAAAAAATAAAAAACGGCCTGCATACAGATCGACCTCAGCTAGCCACTGCAAAAAAAAAATCCTCTAAAAATATTGAAATGCGACCGAGATATCTTTATAAATTTCTTCCATAGGAATAGCATTAGCGAACGGGTCTCTTTGCGTGACTGAAGTAGGCCGTTAAAGGGTTAAAATTCGTAATTTGGAAAACCGATTGCTCCATCAAAGAGAAAGTCGTCTCAGCTTTACATATGTACTTTTTGTTAATCGGTACCTCCGAAATTGCGCGCTAAGATAGCGGTGCCGTATGGGAGGAAAAGTGAACTGCGAAAACTATCCCCTTTTTTTTAAATTGTTAACAATAATATTTTCTGAATGGACTGCGGCGTTTGAGTCGTAAAAGTACAAACTTTGTAAAAATGTCTTCTGTATCCGGAAGTGTTTCGTCGATGGAGGTTAATACAAAACGACAAAAAGGAAAAAAAAAAAAAAAAAACGGTCTTTTTGTTATTTACTTTCCGTACGTAGAGAAGGTTCGGACAATGCGCGAGCGTGCCTCTGCCGATTTGCAAAAAAAAAAAATAAATAAATAAAATAAAATAAAATAAAATAAAATAAAAATAAAAAATAAATAAATAAAGAGTTTTTAATGAAAGAATTTTTAATTAATATATCGGCTAATTATCAAAAAATTAAAAATCAGTCTCACGTGTGTCAGCACCTGCCTTGGACTACCCTCGCCCAAATGTCCAGATTTTTACGGGCGGTAGATTTTCCTAGCCATCGCTAACAGACACACACACACGAGCAATCTTGTCTTTTATTATACCGAAGCATATATTTTAGAAGCATTTTGACAACTAAGAAAAAAGACATCCTTCAAGAATAATACAAAGAAAAAGGAAATTAAAAACATTCGCTAGGAGATATTTTAAATATACGAATACTCCATAGGCGCCCGCGCCCATTAGGTTTAACAATATCTAGGGTAATCGTGGAATTGACTGAGCAACAGCCTTAAATATTTATTGATTGGCAATGTATCGAGCCCTTGGAGCTTGGAGACATCGGCATAGAGGCTTCACCTCTGGATCGAATGGTAACTGATTCTATTCTACTTACAAAAGAAGGTTCGGTTGGTTGTGTTTATGACGGCCAACCATCAGCACGAGGGATATAGGCCCTAATGGTGGGGAGTGCCCTTTGTGGAGGTCTTACTAAGGGAATCTAACCCGTATTTACGCTTGGAAAACCAAGGTCCGAAGAAAACTCCGAAAGATTAGGCCGACGAGCGCGATTGGGATCGAACACAGCACCTCCCGTCTACCAGCTTCGAGAGCAGAACCTCTCGGCCACTGGTGGGGCGAGAGGTTCGGTGATAGGTGCATTTGTGTATCGATAGAGTATAGTTATATAGTATATAAATATATGAAAGCCACAATACCCAGAGAGTCTTGAGAAAATAAGTCTCAAAGTTTACGTTATAGTTTATAATCAGATAAATTTCTCCCTTGGCAAGCGGCTCAGCAGCATGGTTTGAAGCCTGTTGGATTTGAGCTTTTTCTTTGCGAGTTCGAACCCCAGTTAGACTTATTTTTCGCAGCAAAAAATTTTATAAATTATTTTCGAACCGTAATTGAAAAAATATGTATAACAATGGAAATGTACAAAAATATAAAATAAATATATATTTTGTTGCATTTAAGTAAATTTTTAATTATGAAATTTTGAATATTTTAATATTTAACAAAAAGAAAAAAAAATATTTCTATAGATCAGAAAGAACTGTTTGCTGTTATTAAAATTATTTACAATTATTTCAATAAATAATCTACTATTTTTAACGAGAAATAAATTAAAATGAAAATACGTGATATAAATACGTGAATAAATATATTTTAATTTTGTTTCATTATGAAAATATTTCGAATGTTTGATAATTTTTTAAAAAAAATATTCTTTTAAATTGTTAATGTTTTTTTTTTTCTTCGGAGTTTTGGTATTGTAGTTATTGTCTACGTAATAACTATTTTTTAGCAATTCAATATCTTTGACAGTTATTCTAAATATAAACATAAAAAAATCCAATATTCAACGAATTCAAAAGTTAAGGAGCTAGCTGTTAAAAAAAGATACCGTTTGAAATATTATGATGTAGAAAAATTATAATTTGAAAAATAATTAAAGAAGCGTGTTATATTTTTATATCACGTATTTTAATTAATTTCATTGTGAAAAATAGTAGTTTATTTATGTAAATAATAGTAAATAAATTTTAAAAGCAGAATTTTGTTGTCTATAAAAGTACCAATAACCTATTAAATTGCTAAAGATAGTTATTAAGCAAGCAATAATTACCCAAAAAAAGAAATCAATGTTAAAATTTAAAAGAATATATATATTTTTTAAATCCTCAAATATTCGAAATATTTGCGTAATAAAAATATAAAATAATACATTTATTCACGCATTTATGTCAAGTATTTTAATTTATTTTTCGTTACAAATAGTAGATTATAATTTTAAATAACAGCAAACATTTCTGGTCTATAGAAATATAAATTGACTACTTTTTTTCCACTTTTCGTCAAATATTAAAACATGCAAAATTGCATAGTTAATAATGCACTTATATGCTACAAAATATATATTTAATTTATATTTTTCATAAATTTGAATTGTTATACACATTTTTTTCAATTACGGCTCGAAAATAATTTATAAATTTTTGTTTCGAAAAATAAATCTCACTGGGGTTTCGAACTCGCAAAGAAAAATCTCAAATCTAGCGTGCTGCCAACCGTACTGCTTACCCGCTTGCCAAGGAAGAAATTTATCCAATTATAAACTGTAACGTAAACTTTGAGACTTATTTTCTCAAGACCTTCTGGGTATTGCACTTTATGGTTTTCATATAATTTATATACTACCTTATATTCTGTCGATACACAAACCTTCACCACATTCTGTGCCACCGACCTCAGAACCTCCCATTGTTAGACAAGTATATAAATTGCATAAAAGAAATATAAGATAAAAAATCAAAGCTTTGTATTTCATTAAAGTGTTTAAAATTTTAAAAAATAATTAATAATGTCATAAGTGGGTATTGAACTTTCAACTCATCAAACTGCATGGTAGACCTCTACCGCGACACTATGAAGATCTGGGATACATAATCTAAACTTTACCCTCCGTTATCTGAAAATCTAAAGTCCATTTAGAAATCTGGATTCTTACAAATATCTTACAGAGAAGAAAGTCTGGATTCTTACAAATTTCTTTCAGTTTTGTAAAACTCAGTTTTAAAAATGGTAATAAATTAGGTTTTATTCGGAAGAAAAATTTGAAAAGATATCAAAGCGTATATGGGAATATTGAAATATTTTCAGTTTTTAAATGCACAAATTCCATGTTCGTCAAACTTCTCTTTTCATATCTGTTGTAAAACATTGGACCTCTGTGAAGGAAACACGACAACATTGGCCTAGTGGGCTACACGCCAAAATCCACGTGTCTTTAAAAAGTGGTAACCTCGAACTTGCGAACATCGCCACCGCTTGTTTGTAGTTTTTTTTTTTTTTTTTAATTTACTTACTAAAACTCTTTTGAGGAAGTGACTGTACTTTCTTATTTCATTTGTTTGCTTTGTCTTCTCTGCGTGGAGAATCCTACTGCAGGATTTTGACCCAGTGTAGGATTAAGTCAGTGACCTGCTTCCATCGTCTCGTCTATGAATCACTTTCCGATATTTGTTTTTTATTTATTATTTTGCATCACGTGGGGAAGGCACGTGCCATTGTTAGTTGAGCGGTCTTTACGCTGAAAGTATACAATGGGAGTGTATAGTTATTTTCTTAGAAATTTGGTGTGTAACTGTTAAGTGAATTTTGGTAAAAATTATTTTTCTTCAACAACTGAGCAATATACAATGGTCTCAATTCGAAATTCAGATTAACAAGAACCATGCATTTCATAGGAAACTTCGGATACAGTGTTGAATTCTGGGGGTGGCCGGGGGGGGGGGGGGACAATCAACCCGGAACAATGAGATATCCCATCTCCCTCAGAGCCACAGAAATCCCTTCCCGAGAAAAGTGTCTCAATTCAACACTGCTTCGGAAGCAGAACACTACGGACAAAGTCTTTAATATACTATATAAATAGTGGATACAGAGAAATTCCATAAGTAAGCTTTGCCCCAAACAACTGGCGAACGGAGTAGCTATGGCTTTTGACCGTGGTATCTGAGTATATTAAAACAAGTATGCGCTACATGATAAGGTACCTCGCAGCGCCACCTAGTTGTAAATTCTAGAATTAGAAATCCTATCTCCAAAACTATACGCGATACGACCAAAAATTCAATGACAAAATTGTAAAGCCTTCTCGATTTAGCATGAAATGATGTCTGAGGTTTTGTTTCCTGACTGTTTACTCCATACAGAGATAAAAAGTATACGAAAATGTAAGATTGGCTGGATAATACTTCGAATAGATCCTTATTTTCGGCCCAAAAAGAGGAAAACTTGTAAAAAATTTAAAAAAATAGCTTTATGAATTCCGAATAAACTTGATTGAGGGGGACACAATTTATTAAATTGGATTAAAATATTTAAACCGGATTCCTTTTACGAGCTACCAAAAAAAAAAAGAGCTTAAAAAATTAAATATCCAATTATAAAAATCCAAAAACTACCTTCGAGGTGCATAATTTCAGACAAATAGGTACCTTCTTGCCCAGGGCTTAATTTGCGCCGGAGCCTACCGGAACTCAGCTCCGGTACTCTTCTGTTTTCAGTAAATATTTAAATATGGGTCGGAGTTCACAGGAGCTCATAAATACAGGGCTCCTGAGCCCAGTGGAATAGCGCTTCCGAAAAACCGAACCCTAAATTACCCTTTCCTTTCTTCTCATATCCAAACTTTTGCAGTCTTTTTAATCAAAACAGTTATATGTGACGTAATGTGTCGCACACGTAGGAGATGAAGATGAAACCGACTTAACTTTTATATCGATTTTTGGGCTTGTGCTGGCTCAAGCTCAATCTGTCCTACATTCAAAATTATATTTTTTCATGTAAAGAAAAAAAAAGAAAACTTTTCCTCCTTCAAAATTACGTATTGTTTTCTATTTCAAATTATTTTAATCAAAATGAAAAGAAAACAGGAATCGTGAAATTTATTCTTCCATGCTAAGGCTCTGCACTGCTCATTTACGAAGTCACTTTCATTTGCAAGTAGATATAATTGCTATATATTATTATTCTGATAGAAAGCAATCGAGCAGTGTTTCTCCTTTTTCTATAAAAGCATCGAATCTTTCCGATAACGGTGTAAATTTTTTTAAATTTAATCTGATTTTCAGGGACTCACTACAAAAGATTGTTATGCAGAAAAAATCGATTACAGTTTAAGATTATGCACATTTTATAGAAAATTGAAATGCATTGTTTCATTCTTCAGATTGCAAACAATCCCTTTTTAGGTGCGTTCGTAATTATATAAACACGTAGCACCTATAGTCGTCGTTCGTCTGTCCGTCTGTCTGTCTGTCAGTCAGTCCGCATATAACAGAGCAAAAACTACCCAACCGAATGGTCTGAAATTTTAAATATATAATTGTTGTAAAATTTTGTCGAGTCGTTTCAAATTTTATGAAAATCAGATGTTTAGTTTAATGACAGGGACAGTCAAAAGTTTTCCGTTACATGACGGCCAATGGCAGTAAATTATTGCAAGTGCATTTTAATGATGTTACAGCCTTCCGAATGGTCGGAAATTTTAAATATATATTTGTTGCAAAATTTTGTCGAGTCATTTCAAATTTTATGAAAATCGGGTCTATAGTTTAATTACGGGGACAGTCAAAATTTTTCCGTTACATGACGGCCAATGGGAAAAAAAAAATATTTAAATTGCATTTTAATGATGTTGCAGCCTTTCGAACAGAATGAAATGGATATGCACTTATTGAAGTGCACTAAAGTATACATCCAGTACACTATGCGGTGCAAAAAATATTTATAAAACTAGTTATAGTACGAACGCACCTCATTTGCCACGTTTGACAAGCAATTTCCAACTTGTTTGTGTTAACACTGTTTCCGAATCATAATCCTTACCATATTTAATCGCAGAATTCTGCAATTAATATTAAAATTAGGCAAAAATTATTGTTCAGAAGGAATGATAACTAAAAAGGGGAATAGTTAACAGCTAAGTATATGCTAATAGATATATTTTAAATTTTTATTTTACTGAAGAAAAAAATGCTTTAAAATTTTGAAAATAGTGTATGAAATTAAATAAGCAGATTGGGGTGACAGGGGGGGGGAGAGGGGGGAAACGGTACAGTTGTTAGTACCGGTACAGCAGAATATTAGGGCTCCGGTACTTATTTTGTTAGAAATTAAGCTCTGTTCTTGCCAAATCCTGAGTACTATGCACGTAGCGGTCTCTTCGTAAAACCGCAGAAACACATACACGCATGCATCTGTTCATTAGATAGATAGTTAACGTATTGTGCTGTCCTTTAAAAAAAACCGACAGGAAAATGTATCCTAAAAAAACCCCACCCTAGAACTTCATCAAAAAAATCACTAAAGTAAAATTTTCTTTTTGTCCTGTTTCTATATGCCATTTACAATAATAAAATTATTTAAAATTATACTTTAGAAGTGTTTATTTAGTTTTAAAAAAATAAAACCCATCCACTTTTTTTTATGTGCACAAAGATATCCTTTTACTTTTTTATCATACATTGTTTTAATGTTTACAAGCTTATTTTATTCTAATCATTATTTTGCTTTTTTTATGCAAATTTTATTAGGCGATTCTCAAGTTCACTGTTCCAACAAGGATGAAACTTTCTGACACATTTACTCATTTTTAAACATAAAGGTACAAAATTGACAGGACTTACTAAGCGATTTGGAATCAAAATGAGTTTTACGTTTTTGATAAATTACTTATCAAGTTACAAGCGATTTTGAGTCCCATGACGACTGGTTTTTCGCCTCTCTTTGGGTGGTTTTTCTCCCTTTGTCCGGAAATTCGGTTCAAAACGGCAACTTTGACATTATTTTCTAAAGATCTTTTATGTTTACCAAAAAATGGAACATTTCTGTAGTTTCTGAATAACACAGTTCCAATTTCAGGCGTTTCTATTTTCTGAACAAGGATTAATTAAAACTTGTGTGATTAAGTTGCCCCTTTGGATTTGATTGCTAAAAAAACTGAAAAAAAAAAACTTTTTTTGCAGAATTGTGTTTTAAAAATAATTAATAATGAAAAAAATACTTTACTGTCTAATATTTTGGTTTCTAGAAGTGTGTTTACATGTGGGTTTTTTTTAGGTAACATGGGTTATTTTTCGGAAAAAGTGAGTTTTTTTTCCAATTCTTCTTTAATTGACTGCCATTTTGTAATATATTCACAGAATCAAAAATACTATACATTTAAATCTTAGTCAGAACAAGCTGTGAAAATGTAGCTACTTCAAATTGTTTTGTATTTTTTATTAAATTTTATATAGAGAAAAATTCAAAAAGTGGGATATATTTTTTTTTAGAGGACAGCACAATATTATACATTTTAACAAATTTTAACACCAAAGCAAAATTTTTATCTTTGGTTTTTTGGCTCATTTCAAAGTCCACTAATAGAATGCATAATGTTTGTTAAAAATAGGCCTACAAGAGTGATATTGGCATTAAAATTCAAAGACTGATCAATAATTGTAACTTGTTCGAACAAGTTAAAAAAAAACCCACTGCTACAACGTGTAGCCAAAAGAACAGCAACAGCTAATTTTAACATCATTGTGCTGGGAAAAAAGGATAATCCATTTCGTCTTTTATGTACTAGTCGAAATAGTCTAGTATAGTATACCCGTCTAGTTTACTCGTATTAATCGAGTTAGTATACATAAAAAATCTCTAAACTTCAGTGAGAGTACCTGTGTAAATAAAACTGTTTTCTTTCATCGGATTGAATTTACGCGAATTAACAAATTCCTAAATGGTACAGTAGGAAGTTAGAGAAGCTGATACTTTTGAGAGTAATCAACAGATATTTTTTATGTCTGTTTTCACAAATGATACTTATACAACAAACATTTAAGAACATAACATTATGTTAGCTACCATGCAGCAAAAACTTCAACTAAAACATTCGGAAACCTTGCTGATTGACAGCATTCTTACGTGAATTTTCATTGGAGTAAATAATAAAAAAATGTTATGTTTTTCTTTTAAAACCTACACCTTCGAGTTCGGAATCTCAACGTGGCTAGTCACTTAGCCATTATGACGTAAATATATCTATTAACTATTTTGGCATTACGATAGCTGGACTAAAATTTAAAATATTCAAAAAGTCTCCGACTAAATATGACATTCAAATTTTTTGTGCTACTTAGTAAGGGAGGGGGGGGAGAAAAGAAAAGTGTGTTTGTAAATGTTGTTGTAAAAGCTCTACATTAAAACCCATGAAGATCAAGTCTTTAAAAATAAAACATCCTTATTTTGTTCTTCTTAAAATTTTCAGTGTCTTCAGAATTTAATATTGAGTGAAAAAGTACGTAGTACGTGTGAAAACTAGAAAACAATTCTGCTTTTTCAGAATTTAGTGTACTCCCGAAGAAAAGAAAAAATATATGGATAGTACAAAGCATAATTCAGTTTGAAGACATAAAACACATCCTTTTATTTTATATAAAACGACGTCATTCGTATCCGCTGGAGAATTTCATATTTACAATCCAGTCTTAAACATCATCTACAGAAAAGTATACATATGACGTCACTATCGCGGAATAATACACAAATCCAGCAAAAAAGCGATGCCGTCATTCAAGAAACACGACAAAAAAAGAAAGGATCTAATGATTCATATGTTCCTAACATTAATACGGATACATAAAATTAAATATAGTTTATAATAGCTGCATCTTTTATCAGAAATCATAAATTTATGTTTTTTCAACATAGCACGCATTTTAATTACAATTTTTTTTTTCAGTTTTTATGGGAAAATGACAATCAATAGATATAATCTACTATTTTCCAACTATTTTTTCCTTTACTTTCTACAGAAATGGAGTAGTTCAATTGGCAAAATTAAAAAAAAAAAAAAAAAAAAAAAAAAAAAAAAATGGCGCTAAAAACTACAAAAAATTACTATCTCAAAAATAAATTGAGATGCAATTTCCAAACAAATTGCATTTAAAAGTACTTTTTTCCCCTACGGTATAAAAATTGACAGTGCGCAATGCTTAGAAGTTTAAAAAATTGCAATAGAGATTATCAATATTTAACAGCACAATGACAAATCTGCTTCATTTTATGGCTGGCTTCTGTAACGGAACGTTATTTTTTAGAGGCACTTTAATTGCTGGTCGAAAGAATATCGGGGCTAATAAATAAATAAATATGCACTCAGAAATCTCAACATCGCGAGATGTATACCTTCTAAAAAGCATGGCCCGTAAATAGGGACACCTGGCAATCATCTAGTAAAGAAATTATAAGATAAATTTGATGCATGACTCATGATATTTTTTTTTACCTTTTTGTAATATATAACAGATTTTTATCGAAGGTCATGTTGCTAAAAAGAGTAAAGATATGTTTTTTTTCTCTTGATCTTCATTTCAGTCGATGGCGATTAAAAGATAAAAAAAGAACAATACGTACTACGAAAAAGGTGAAAGGAACTTAATGCTTCGAAAAACATGTTTTGTTCTTGATTATCTTGAGATGTAAACATCCTTAGGAACTGCAGTTGGAAAACATTGTATCTGTCGTCAATCTGGTGCCAATTACAGTGGCTTTCAAAAGTATTTTAACATTCTGCACTTAGTGGTTAAATTACATTTTACACCTTTTTTATGTAAATGAAGCGGTGTTATGTATTTTATATAAAGACGACTATATATTTTTGGAGTAAAAATCAATAATTAAAAACCAGTATTATATTTAGACTTTACTTATAACTGGCAAGGCAGCTTTTTTCATTTTTCGATGGGATAGCATGGTGCATTTTTTTCCATATTCTTTCCTTTCGTAGTTTATTTTCTAGATATATGGCAGCAGCTAAAAAATGTACTAAAAAAAAACAGCTTTATCCAATATCCACCACCCAGCACACGCTTTATTTATTTTATTTTTTTTTTGTGTGTGTAAGGATTTTTCGTTTATGCCATGTACAACCTGTCAAATAAAATAAGTAAATGGAAAATATAAGTAATTGGAACACTGCATAATTTTTTATTGTCAAATTATCAGAGAGAAGCGAGAAGTACAATTCTATTGGGAATTCTCTTCTTTCCGAATATAAGGTAATTTTTGAAAAAGGTGTCCAGCTCTAGCGTATTTAAAAGTGTACTAAATTTCATTTTTGAAATGGCAACACACACTTTTGAAATTTTGAGTTCCTTTGATCAAATCGGTTCTGAAAAAAAAATATATAGTTTATGCAGTTTTTCTTAAATCTTCGTAGAATTATAAAAGAATGTGTGTGTGTGTGTGTGTGGGGGGGGGGTATCCATAAATTTTGGAAAATTAAGATCCTACAGAAATGTATAGTGAAATCAGAAAATGTATAGTGAATGACTAGTGTTATTCAATTAGTAACCTGAAAATTTGTATTAAAAAATCTAAATATAAAATAACAGAACTTTATTTTAAAGTAAAATTTCTACAGTTTTTTCGGTTCTACGATTTTCTTTTTTGTGGATGCAAGTGATAACAGGAGACGGCCTCCTGAGACCGCCGAAAAGTAAAATTTCTGTTTATATCCGAAACTAATAATAGGGATAAGATGTAAACTTACACTGACATGTTTTTGACGATGCTGATTCTTTTTATGTAAATTAATGTAGATCATAATTCGGAATCTTTTAAATAAAAATTTATTAATTTTCATGAAAAAAATTTTAAATAAAAAAATTATTAGAAAAAATTCATTGTTTTACTCTGAAATGAATATATTTTTGTGATATAGCTTAAAATTGTTAAGCATTTTTTTAAGTTTCTTCGTTGAATATAAATCTAAAAACCAAGAAAACGTGCAATGAATAAAAGTATAATCGACATTTCATCTATCTCTGTAACTAGGTCTCTTCTGTACTTTGTGCACTCCTGCTCCTCGAAAAAAGAAGTAAATAAATAAATCAGTATACTTGCCATATGGTTCTATCGTTTACTTGCCATATGGTTCTCAAAAAATATTAATTATAAGATGCCAATGTAATCTAGGAATCTCCTAATGTCGAAATAACGTAATTTTCAAGACTTTTCTTTTGCTTGTTTCGAAATTAAAATCGACGGAATGAACAAAATCTTTATGTGAAAATTTTTTTAATAAAACTTTTCGACTGTATCCAGTCCAGGCCTATACAGAGTGGAGGTAGAGCCGGTACATATTACCAGGGCCCGACTCTTCTAAGGCACCGGTTTTGGTCCTGTTTTTCTAGAAAAAGTATAGACTCATACTTTTTTACGTCAAAGTTTTAAATTTAAATAGCTAACAAATAATAAAAATCAAAGTCTGAATTTCCTAGAAGGTTTTTACGGGAACAGATAGGGGCGCGGATCAGGGCCCGTATTCCGTTATATGTATCAAATATTTGAAAGTTCACTTGATATAACGAAAATTTTGAACTGTCGCCTCTGTTTTAATGACGTGACTGATGTCAAACGCGCGAACAGGAATCAGGTGGGAAGTTGGGTAAAATCACATGTTAAGGTTTAGCATTCTTTCACACTTTTTCATTCAAAATTGATGAATTTAATTAAAATTTTAATTATATTTTAAATATTTAAAGTTTTTATTTAAAATCTTTAAATGAAAAAGTGTTACAAATGCATGATAAATTGAAATCTACTCTAAAAGAAAAATGATAAAATTGTAAGCAAATACAACATTTATACATTTTTAAAAAAGTACTATCCAGCAAATTTATTTTCTTTTCGAGTAAAGCTTGTTTTTAATGAAATCCTGCTATAAAAGTAAAAAAAAAAAAAAAAAAAAAAAAAAAAAAAAAAAAAAAAATCATGATTTTGAATACCAATATATATATATATATAGTCTTACAATCTACTATTAATTCATTATTTATAGGATATTTCTCTTTATTAAATTTACCTGATAATATTGACTACTTCAAATCTTTGACTAATTTTCTACTATTTCATAATTTTATCTTCCAAAACAATGCTTTTTTATTCAGATACAGGGCGCACCTCAAGGCGTTGCTTCATCAAGCACGTTATCAGATTTATATCTTTATTTTTATGAAAGAAAATTTATTAACAATAATATATTGCTCTACAGATACATAGATGATATAATTATTCTTTTTGTTAATGATAATAATTCTATATATCTTCCTGTAAAGTACCTTCTAATCTAGAACTTAGCACTACTTATTCAAGTAATTCTAATATCAGTTTTATGCATGTTAAAGTTAATATTCTTCCTAATAACACCCTAACATTCAATATTTACGATAAACGTAATGACTTTTCATTTAATGTAATTAATTTTACTTACTTCAATTCCTGTTTACATATTTCAGTTTATTGAAATATTCTACTTAATCATAGTTTTCGTATCAAACGTTTATGTTCCTCCCAATTCTTACAACCTAATATTTTTAAATTAAAGCAATTAGCATTGTCTTATAATTATCCCGTCTCTTTTATTTCTGCATGGATCACATCTTAATATTCATTTTTTCTACTTTTTACCAGTATGGACATATATTATGTAAAAAAAATTATAAAATCGAAAACACTATTATGGAGGGTGGGATGTGGATTGCTGAAAAAATTATAAAAACACATACACACACAAAAAAAATTGTCTATGTTTTAACTACATTATACTCTTATAAAAAAAAATTATACAAAAAATCAAAATACCGTTATGGAGGGTTGAGGTAGGGAATGCTAAAAAAAAATGTTTTAAAACCTTTTATGTATATATGTGTGTGAGCATGTATATGTGTATATATATGGAATTGGGGGAATTGGCTATAGTTGACCTTTGGTGATAAATGCTTCTGATTTGAACACTCGTTGGTGTAGAAATAATAGGATTTTAATGTCTGGAATAAAGCATAGATTCTATTTACAGAGCACATTAACTATGTACAGGGTTTAGGAGGATGAGAGGGGCTTTCTTACGGCGATCTACCGGCGTTCAATATACTACGGCGCGCTCTAGGCCTGATCGGATACGTCTTTCCAAATCAGTCCGCGCAACAACTCGGAAGTTACATCGAACATTCGCTCCCAGGCTGAAGGCTCAAAATTACTAACTCATCAGGTTTATTGTCTTTTAGAATTTGCACACTCTGTCAGTTCTCATGGGATTTAGCTGCACCCTCTTAATGCGGTCAGGATGTGGTTTAGAATGTTTTGGTAACCGCAGACCACATCCACATATATATAATATATGTTGTGTAGATATATTAAAAAAATTTACATCATAAATTTTTCATAATACAAGGCTATATTTTACTACCTCAAAATAATCCTCATTGTTTTTTAAAAGTTTGTTTAAATACTCAATTTTTATTTCATTATATTTGTTTTAAAATGGTTAATTTAATCATTGCCCTTTTATTTATTTATTTACTCAGTACTAATTAAGTTTATTCCTATTTTTTCATTCTACTTTATATAAATGTTAATTTAAGTCATTTTTTGATTTCTTCAATTGATTTCACTCTTTTCTATGAGTATAGATGACAGCACTAAACATTTTTGTTAAAAATCTAGTTGCAATATAGTTTTCCTTTTTCACACCAGATGGCAGCAGTGTTTTTTTTCATTGACTATCTGCTGGCCACATGTTTTAATAGTCTTAAATCTGATTGCATCCTCATCACATGTTATATTTTTGTGGGTCAAATTTCTGAAGTTTTGGATTTTTGTCTATAATTGAGGTATTGTGCTCCAATCATTTTTCAATTTTTAATATCTTGTGTGGGGTGTATCTTTCTTTAGATCTCTTGTTTTTTTGTATCATTTATTTTATTTTTTGATGCGCTATTAGGAGCTAATTTTGTCATTTTAGGCTTAATGCCGACAAAATTGGATGAAATAACGCGTTTTCACTATGAATTAAACCTGCAAGCGCCTCTGATGATTCTGTGGGTTATTCATAGTTTTATTTTACATACTGGTTTCCAATGTTCATATCTTGTTCATCTTTAGAATTTTACCAATTTGTTCAAATATTTGTGATTTCATCTTTATTATACATATATACCAGATGTTATTTAAAAAGTATAGTGCCACCTTATGAAGATTAAAGTGGAAGAAAAGAGAAATATGGACACAGAAAAAAAAAAAAATTAAGTAAATGAAATGCTTATATAGTGAAATCACTTTATCAAGGGCACAGAATTCACATATATAAGAAAGACAGTCATTTTCTCTAGAAAATAAAGCTAAAAGCTGAATCAATATACATATGTATATATATATCTTATGGAATTATACCTTCTAAAATGAAAACAGCCTGTATAAAACTCAATTTTTCACTGGTCGTTTGCGTTTTCATTTAAACCGGTTTCATCGTATCATACTTATAGTGGGGGGGGGGGGGGGGCGTATTGGACGTATTACCGGGGCCCCGTCTCTTTGTACAGTCCTGACTGTATTCCCGAAATTATGCACTAAATCACACGAAAGATAGACTATATTTTATGTTGAACATTAAGCTTCTTTCTGCTGAAAGTCTCTTTAAATTCCATTTATTAGTTTTAGTGTGAAGCTCATACAACGTAAAAAGAGTAATACAGTTTTATATTGGCACGATTAAACTAAAATTAATAATGAAATACTTAAGGGGTCTCAGGACCCTTAAAGCTTCAAAATTTTCGAAATTTAAATTTTTTTACATATAACTACTTTTTCTTCTGAACATTTTGATATAAATGTTTCCTTGAAATTCCCATTAGAACAGATGTTATGGCTTTTAGAATTACACCCGTTCAATAGCTGAAGCGGCGTTTTCGAAATTTTGAAGTAACTTTTCTACAAATGACGTTTTTGGGCATAACGCGCGCGATATGTCAAAAACTTCTGAATATTTTTTCATGAAATTTTCAAAACACATGTTTCATGTTAGTCTGTATAAACTGAACCCAAAATTTCCTTTTTATTGTTTGAAAAAAAAAAAAAAAAAAAAAAAAAAAATTAGGTGATTATATATATATATATATTGTTGAAAATTTCAAAATTTTGTATTAGCTAAACACAACTTTGTATTAAAATATAAAAATGCTTTAAATACAAATTTAATTAGGTTCAGAGTCATTAACCTAATTTATGCTACAACCTAATTTATGCCTATTACAATCTGAAGTATAAATAGGCACCAAAAATTTCACTCTAGTTGCAAAATATATTTTGTAATCATGCACGTAAGCTGTTATACGATTTTTCTGCTTGTCAAATGTTTGACAGTTTGGAGCCCCCTGTAAATGCTAATTCTGCATCATGCAATTTTCTAAATATTTGAAATGAAAGAACGTACTTATATCTTTCATCCCAATTAAAATTGTGTCTTAAAATAAAATACATTTTAAGATATTAAATGTTGAAAATGGTCTTTTTTTCCCCCCAATTTCAAGAGTCCTGAGACCCCTTAAGGGGATCAGAAAGGTTTGAAATGACGAAAAAATATTATTATTATTAACAAGTTGGAAACCGTCGAAATTCGACCTTAAAAAAGTTTTAAACATTTTAAATATAAAAGTTTAAAAATGTCTTCTTTAATAATTGTTACTTTCAAATTAATATATTCTGAAATACATCCATTGCTTTAAGCTAATCAATTTTTATCTAAAAACGGAGAAATTATTTTACAATAATAATGTACAATCTGCAGATGCGGCAAATTTATAATGTTTTCAATTCACAAGTTCTTTGTATGGTTTCTTCGTTCCCTTTCCATAATCGGTATAGCTGTTCCTTTTCCACAACCGGGTATCCTTTCCCTGTGACGTATTCATATAGATTTAAAAAAAAAATAATAAAATAAAATACAATTCCTAGCATACTTTTAGGGCAATCAATTGCCAATTCTATGGTAACTTTGACACTGGCTACTTTACTTATTGATGCAAACAGTCATTGTTGATACAGATTTAAAAATAATTCAGGCTTGGAAATTATTTAAAAAGTCGCTAAAGTGAGCAGTTTTCAAATAAATTTAACAGGAAAGTTAATCTTTTTCCTATTTCATGATGTAAAAAAATGAAATTGTACAATATTTACAAGTGATGTGTGAGCGATAAAAGCGAAAACGATAGCGCCGGTCATTGCCACCATCAGAGCTGTATAATATAGACGCACGCCGTGCGCGGAAAAATTTCCGCAAAATTCGTAACTTTGCGGAAAAAAATTTAGAAAAGAAAAACATGATTTTTGTTTTTGTAACTTTTTTGAATACCAAAAATTAAAAACTTTCCCAAATTTTATGTACGATTTTTTTACTGTCCGCGCACAATTAAAATCAGGGGGGATTCTGTTTCGAATTTTCTGAAAATTTAAGACATTCGATTCAGAAATTTTTAAAAAATTCATCCGTCCGAAAATTCCGACACAAAAAAATCGCGAATTTTGACAAATGGTCGCCATAAAAAATCAATTTCGTCCATCGTTTGCAGAAAAAAATCTCCAATTTCGTCAAAGGATCTCGCAATAACACGGTTTTGGTCAAAGGATCGCGGGAAAAAACGCGAATTTCGTCAAAGGGCCACGAAAAAACGCGAATTTTGTCCAAGAGCCGCTGAAAAAACACAAATTTCGTCAAAGGGCCTTGGGAAAAAAAAAACTCTAATTTTGCCAAAGGGTCGTGGAAAAACGCGAATTCCGTCAAAAAAGGGGAATTTCGTCTGAGAAAATGCGAATTTCATCAAAGGGTCGCGAAGGAAACGCGAATTGCGTCAAATGATAGAAAAAATGCGAATTTCAGCAAATACCTCGCGCGAATTTCAGTCGCGTATATAAAACGCGCATTTCATGAAATGGTCGCGGAAAAACGAGAATTCCATCAAAGGTCTGCGAAAAATTGCAAATTTTGACAAAGGACCGCGAAAAAAAAGAATGCGTCAAATGATCTCGGAAAAAATGTGAATTTCGTCAAAGGACCACGAAAAAAAATGTGAATTTCGTCAAAGGGCAGTGGAAAAAATATGAATTTCGCAAATCATCGCGGGAAAAAACGCGTATTTTGTCAAAGCATCGCAAAAGAAACTAAAATTTAATCAAAAGGTCGCGGTAAGACCGCGAATTTCATCGTGGATTTTTAGCTTTATTATGTTTTAACCAAAATAATTATTCTTTAATTAATATTAATTAATTTTTAACTTAAATGGTCTAATTATTTTAAACTATTGTTTTTAATTCATATCGTAAAAATAATATATAATATGTAATTTTATTAAACATTTATTTGCAGAAAGTTTTTGACCCAATATTTATGTGCGCAGAAAGTTTTTATTTTTATACAAGTCTGCCACCATCGTTATACATCTCTAAAAAAAATAGCAACTGGGTTTTGCCGGGTGGTCAAAAGTAGGCTACGATTTTTTGAGAACGATATCGAAATCCATAGTGAAATAAATAGGGCTTTCTCGCTTATAAGGAACTGTTTATTGAACTTATAATAAATCTACAGAAATAATTCCTATAAAATATCATTCTGACATTGGCTCAAAACACTCCAAACACTTATTTTAAGCTTTTTTTTAATACTGTTTTAATAATTTTAATTCTCCTGAAATCCTTTACTTTTCTCAATTACTTATTAAATCAGTACAGAAGTAATGTCTTTTTTTTAATACTCTTTTATGAGTATTTTACAGTTTATCGTGAAAATCAGGACTATATATATCTTCATCATGTTTCAAAATTTATCACAAAAAGTTGATTTTTAAAAGAATATTAACTATAATTATGTAAAAAATGTATAGTCTTTTCTAATATCCATCTTTGTAAAGTGCTTTCTATTTTTTTCTTAGTCGGGGGGCATTTTTAAGTAAAAATGCAGTTTTCCCACTCTGTTTAACCTTTTAGTAGTCAGCTTTGCATATATGCAAACAACAGTGTTTTGAATTTAATAATTTTTTTTTATTCGTATATAACTAATTCACACCAGAAAATTAAAATAGCAATATTTGCTTTAGTTAATAACAGACATTCCGTATTTAAATAAAGTAAAAATTGAAATTTTCTGGTGTAAAATCAGATTCTCTGAACTACGTAATTTCTAGAACGTATTCTATCATGGGAATTAAAGGGTTAAAGGTTAAGTTTTATAAAATAAACAATTATATAAAATAAGGTATTTGGAGACATACTTATTAAAATATTTACTAATTTGCAATATTTTAGCGTAAAACAGCGACACGACGGTAGTTTTTACTTGTATTGCAGATGTGCAGCAGAAGAAAAGATTGGTGTATTATATGAAAAATGTGACGTATTATATGAAAAATGTATGTCTGATTTTTTTCATTATTTTTCCTGTGTAATAAACCTTTCAGAGAATCATATGTAATTTTTTCGAAACAAAATAAAAAATCGCGCATTTAAGGGTTAATGCTGTAAGCGTTTTAATTTCTGATTTTAATTTATATAACCGTTTTTAATATAAAATTATTTATCAACAAGTTGGAAATTGCTCGTCAAACGTGGCAAATGAGGTGCGTTCGTACTATAACTAGTTTTATAATTATTTTTTACACCCCATATTGTACTGAATGTATAATTTTTTGCACTTCATAAAGTGCATAGTCTGTAGCATCATTAAAATACACTTGCAATAACTTTTTTCCCATTCCCCGTAATGTAACGGAACACTTTTGACTGTCCCTGTAATTAAACTATACATCCGATTTTCCTAAAATTGGAAATGGCTCGACAAAATTTTGCAACAATTATATATTTAAAATTTCAGACCATTCGGAAGGCTGTAACATCATTAAAATGCACTTGCAATAATTTTTCCCATTGGCCGTAATGTAAAGAAAAACTTTTGACTGTCCCTGTAATTAAACTATACATCCGATTTTCATAAAATTTGAAATGGTTCGACAAAATTTTACAACAATCGTATGTTTAAAATTTCAGACCATTCGGTTGGGTAGTTTTTGCTCTGTTATATGCGGACAGACAGACAGACGGACTGAACGACGACTATAGGTGCTACGTATTTATATAACTACGAACGCACCTAAAAAGGGGCTTATCGTAGATTTTTTTTTTTTATGGTTAATGCAGTTACAAAACATTGTGCATCGAAATGGCACAAGATCACGAATAATGTGGTTTTTACAATGCAAAGTGTCACATTCTTGCATAGAAGGAAACAGTGAAGATCATTGATGATTTCCTAGATACCTTAGATTGAAATTAGCATTGTTCTCATATCCGAAGCTTTGTATCCGAATGTGGCGAAGCTTGAAGAAAGGTATGTGTTTTCATATAACTTTCTGAAAAAATATTTTGAAGGAAGATTATGCGCTTTGTTTTCGGATATACTTTATGTAGATATCTAAAACGCAGACAAGAAAATGTATGCAGTTAAAAAAAGAACGCCTTGAATGCAATATGTCGCGTAGGGTGTCATATATCTGTCACCAACTTTTTGATTATTACGCATTTATGTTCGTCTTAAGAAAGAAAACCAAAGGCAAAATATTTGTTGTTGCGCCGGAACCTTTGTTATGCATTTGAGTTACATCTTGGAAGACCTTGACTGTGTGTGACGTTATTATTTTATTTATTTAAACATATGTAATTTCTTTTACAACCGTTGTAAATCTCCGATATCATAACATTGTAATATCACGTCCGAAGATGAAAAGTAAAGTATAGAAGTTATATTGTTGTCATGATAATGATCTTTATTTTCTGAGCCAGCAGAGCCCGGACACGGGATTCTAATTCTGCCCTGACTGAGCAAAGTCTGGATCACCAAACGAAAATAGACTTTCAATTCTAAAATTAAAAAATATATGAATGAGGCAAATCATTATGAATTATAATAATTTATTTATTTACTGTATAAAATTATTTCTAACCTTGTGTGAAATACACTAGCGTACATAAGTAACGGGACTAACTCTAAGCTCTAATTTTCGTACACGGAAGTTAATTGTATATAATTAAAGCTGATATAAACGACAAGTGTAACAAATAGGGTATTACTCAAATAGAACCAGTCGATTTGACGTCATAAGTGTCACAGCCACAACGTTGATAAAAATGTGATGTCTTATTCGTTTCATATGACAGTCATTTTGTAACTCCACTGTGACGTCACAGTGACCGTTGCTTTGTGGTGAATCACCCATTGGTGTTACAATGAAATCACCATAATCGTTGTTTTGAGAGTCTTCAAGTGATGTCATCATCAAGTCACCTCGTGACTTGTTACAAATCAACGGTCATAGTGATTTCACACTATAATTTCGGCATGAGGGTCACTTGAATCAGCAGGTGACTTCAATGTGGCGGCACTTGGTGACGTGTCACACTGCAACGACCATGGTAACTTCACAGTGGAATCACGAAATGACTATATCATCTGAAAATCACCAAGTGACTTGACTGTTACGGTGAAGAATTATCCGTGACCTTATCAGATGACGATTAATTTTAAAGTGACGAATGAAACATATTTAATTTTATTCCTGGTAGTGACTGTAAACTTGTGACGATTTATGACGTCACATAGACTGTCCGTGCTATTAGGTTAGGATAATATTTATTTGCTATACTTGCTAGCAATGTCAGCTTTTTTTGTTTACTCACAATTAATTGTTATGCACAAAAAATTAAAATATTTTGTTTGTCTCTTAATTTATGGACACCAGTGTATCATACTTTGCAGTCAAAAATAAATCTTTACGTGTTTAGTTATAATTTTGCTGTATGTGGAAAAACATCATTTTGGAATATGAGCAGAAACGTATTCCATTTTAAAACCGCGGATTGTGTTATACTTCTAGCATAGCTGAATACTTTTAGAAAAATCAATAAGTAAATGTAAGTTCATGTGTAAAAATCCCCAAAAAATTGTCAAGTTTATGACACCTGAATATTTTAGATGGTCCTGCAAATAAAATTGGGTTCTTTTTTCGACTGATATGAGAAAGACACGGTGATTAAGAAAGCCACATTAAGAAAAAAGATGTAGGAGTCTAGAAAGATAATGAACCTATAGTAATATTTACCAAAAGTAATATTATGTGTTGACAATTTTGAGCAAATAACTTAAAACCGCGGCAGTTGAAAAACCTAAGAAATCACCTTTTTAAACATTTTCTAACATAGTTGAAAAGTATTTGTGAATTTCGTTGGTCTGCTTGTCTTCCGTCTGTCCGTTCAGCTGTTAACTCTCGGAAATATATTCTGATTTCTTCGTTATTGATATGTTAGAGATTTATTCCTATTGAAAACGAAGTATGTAGCATTTATAGTTCGTTTACAGAGACACTCAGTTCCGTTACATTATGGTCTATGGGGGGAAATATTTTGCAGTGTATTTTAATATTACCCTATTTCAAACATAATGAAATTTATACGCATTTATGAAGTCACTAAAATATGCTTTCTATGGAATATGGAGTGGAAAGCATTTATCGTTCATTTACATGGGCTCACAAAAGAATTCAGTACTGCCTGCAGCGATAATTGGTAGAAGCTTTTTCAACTTTGGTTTGCGTTTTTTAGGCTTTCTCAAATCCAACAGAGCTGTTTTCTGCCACATTTTTTAGTTCATGTTTGTTTGGAGACATATGCAATTGGAAGGCAAAATGGAGGCAAAAAATCTTTCGAAAAATACTGTCAAAGTTGGCTTTTTGAATCCAATTCCGCTCGTTACACAGCGAGGAAGGAGAAAAATTGGTAGTCACGCGATCGCAATTGCTCTTATAACTTGATAATTTATTTTTCAAAAAATGGAAAATTTCGATCATTTCATTCGATTCATTCGGATTCATTTCGATTAAAAATCGCTTCAATAGTCAGGCTTGCCAGTTTTGTGTTTTTAAGTTTAAAAATGTGTCAGGAAGTTCGCGTTGTTGAGCAGGGGATTTGAGATCCGCCTTTAATTTAACTAAATTTTTGTATACTTGGTGGTGTGTATAAATTTCATAGATCATATACAGAGCTATACAAAAGAATTAGGAAGCATTAATGTCCATTAGGCGTGAATTGCTTAATGGTTTTAATTGTGTAAAGCATTTCCCTACAGAATTTTATTTAGTACACTAAAAGGTATTTGTAGACTATATATTCATATACAAGGATAACCAAAGATCCGTATACATTGCCAGCTATGGGTGATTTTTGATTGTGCTGTGCGTTGTTGCCTGGATTAAATTTTAACTTAATTTGTGGTCGTGGTGCGTATAAAAATATGTAGACAAAATACAGAGTTGTACAAAAAACTTTGTGTACGTTTATGTCTGTCGGCCGAAATTGCTAAAGGTGACTTTTTAACAGTGTTTTTAGTTTTCTAACTAAACTGACTTTGTAGTATATATATGAAAATCTGTTGATCATATACAGAGAGCGGCTAGAATAGAGTACCTTTCCGACTATAGACGGTAATAGCTGACATTCGTGTTTCAAATGTGTAATGCGTTTTCTAAATTGTTTACTTAAGATATTAAATAGTTTCATAATCTATGCTTGACATCCGATTTTTCTTTCTTGTTAAAAAAAAAGGAAAAAAAAAAAACTTGATACAATTTTTGTTTGAATATTTTATTGGAATTATCTTCAGTCTCTTTTAATTAAGAATTTCTAAAACTGTCAATTATTTTTAATTTGAAAAATAAGGCAGTAGAGCCGGAAACGGAAGAGTGAAAACGGAACTTATCTATAACGTAATCGTCTTTAAGGGGACACAGTACCTTTTTAAACTACTTTTTCAATTTTGAATAATACTGTAATATACTGTAATATCTGTAGTGACATTATATTTAATACTATAAAGCAAATATAATTTCATATAATTTCAAAAATAAAAATCTTGTAGCACAGCCTATTTAACTAAAATTTAAATTAAATATATATATATATATATATTTAAATCCCTACTACTTTTTTAAATATGAATATTTTTGCTTCAAATTTTTTTTCCATAATCCTAAAAACATACTACATAAAATTGTGCATGGATTTAACATTCAAGGTTATAGTTTTTTTAGAATTTCAATTATTTTTCCTTGATTTTTTACTATACAAAAGAGAAAAACATTGATATTAAATTTAATATCCCATACATCTAAAAATCCATGCACAGTTTTATGTAGTATAATCTAAGGAATATGGAAAAAAATGTGAAGCAAAAATATTCATATTTAAAAAAGTAGTAGGGATTAAAAAAAAAAATATTTTTTTTTTAAATTTAAATTTTAGTTAAATAGGCTGTTCTACAAGATTTTTTTTTTTTTTTTTTGAAATTATATGAAATTATATTTGCTTTATAGTACCTAATATCTGTAGTGACATTATATTTAAGTATATTACAGTATTGTTCAAAATCGAAAAAGTAGTTTAAAAGGTACTGTGTCCCCTTAACGGAAAAAAATTTCTTGGTCCCAACGGAAAGAATATATGCAATTAACCTGCGAAGGCGGAATCCCGTCTAAAACTAATTTATTTCCTGTCCCTATATCGATTTCGTTTTTATAAATTTTAATGTAGTTGAAAATTTATAGTGTGTGTGCGTGTTTGTGTATGTATAAAAGTTATCGAAGATGTTAATGTCATTTAATAGTTGAGTACTTATCAATTCTGTAATCATTTATGAAGTAAATGAAGTAGGACTTAGAAACAGTTTAATAACTATGCAAATTTCAAATTTAAATTGGTAATAATTGCCCAAAACTTGTTTAATGTAAATGTTTTAAGATTCCTCTCACGAATAATTTATTTGATTTAAATCTTAGCTATTTTACATCAAAATTTTTAATTTGAATTCCATTTCTCATTCTCTTTTTTGGTGGCCTGAAAACATATATATATATATATAATAATAATAACAAAAATAAATTATGCGCATATCATATTAACCGAAGATGTATTTTGGTGATAATGAAATAACTAAAGATAAAAAAAATATATGGATCTTTTTTTTCCTCGGATGGTAAGTAAAAACAGACTAATGTAGTTTCGAGAGAGTTATTTAGCAGCTCTCATCATCAGATGATCAGTAGCAGAAAATAGTTATCCCAAAAGTGTTTTACTTCTATATACGAAGATATTTTTATTTAAAAGGTAAAAGAGGAATCTAGACAGAAATGCTACGTACATTAAATTTAAGAACGTACATTTCTCAATAAGCAAATCATATTTGTAAAATAAATAAAGGATTTATAATTATATCTGAAATATGTTTGTCTTTGATAACAATATTATAAAATAGTTGAAATTATGGGAAAAAATGCGCTGAAGGAAGTCGAACTTGTGTCAATTACTTGGAATGCAACTACAAAGATACTGTTGGCGTTTATTTATTAAAGTCTGTCTTCATTCGTTTATTTTAAAACCAATGATAAAGATGGGCGATGCACCTGACCCAGAAAGGATGAGGAAGAAGGCATGTTTTCTTGCAGAAGAAGCGGTTTTTGAGGCGGAAAGTCTCTTTCGAAGCGCTCGTAAGGTGGAAGAAGGGGGCTCAGATAGGGACCTAGTAAATAGAACAAAAGTGAATATATGGACTTAAAAAATGGAGCATTCATTTTAATGCCTAATGCTGATAAAAGTATTTTATTGATATTTTTTATTAGTAGTTTAAGTATTTAACCCTTCTTTTTTTTTTTCCCTTGCAATATCTATGACATAACGCACTAATACTTCATAAATATACAGTTTTTCACAGTAATTTTTTGATGTTTAACTATCTCCTTTAAAAGGACGTCCAGCCTCCAAAGATAGAAAATTTCATCTCATGCAGTTATTTGCAAGTTATATTTAAATTCCTGGAAAAAATCCAGCGGTAATTACTTGTTAAAAGTTGTTTATAAAGTTTTAGACGTAGCAACTTTTGCTGTGGTAAATTAAACCATTTATTGTTAATATATATAATATATTTTTCGTCAAAAGGTTATAGTACATTTAAATGGTACTTCGTAAGTTACCCCTTGTTGATTATAAAGTTTCTTCGAATGACGATTATTCAAAGTTCTTTCCTGCTCTATCTTGAGGCGGGGAGTGATTATCATATAGGCGGAGAAAGGGCCCCCACAGGCTATAACATCTGCGGGTCCTCAAATAAATAGGACTCTGGTTTTTCTTGTGTCATTAAAGAGATACGAAAGTCATTACTTATGCAGGGCATTTTGTGAAAAAAATGTGTTTTTGTGAAATTTTAATTATTTTTGTAAAAATAAAATTTTGTAACAAAAGATTGAATTTACCGGGTGTCCCAAAAAGGACTGACTGATTTTAAAATTCAATAACTTCCAAACGGTGACAGATATTAAAAAAATTCTTGCAGGAGGGTTATGCATAAAGTCAAAAGTTTTATTACAGTGATTTTCGATTTTAGTTCGAATTACAAACAATAGATGGCGCTGTAAGCAATAGTCGCTAAATACAGGCTTGATTTTTGGTCCTTTCTGTTGGTCCATGCAGAAAAAGGAGATGGAAATGTATTATCCGGGCCACGAAGTACCAAAAATCGAGCCTGAATTGAGCCTCTATCGATCGCAGCGCCATCTATTGTTTGTAATTCGAACTAAATTAGAAAATCACTGTAATAAAACTTTTGACTTTATGCATAACCCTCCTGCAAGAATTTTTTAAATATCTGTCACCGTTTGGAAGTTATTGAATTTTAAAATCAGTCAGTCCTTTTTGGGACACCCGGTAGTTACTCGAATTCAAATGAAACATTTATTCATACTAACTTTTTAAATTCTTCATGCTAAAGTTTTTATATCTGGTGAGCTTGTTTCGTTTGCAAATTACGCTCACACTCAAACATACACACAAACAAATAAACAAACAATGAAGTGCTAACTTAAATGGCATTAAATTTTGTAAAATAGAATTTTTCAAAAAATCTTTTATTAAAAAGGGTTTTGTGAAGGATCGTCTTTTATCAAATGGAATTTTGTAAAGGATAATCTTTTATTTGATTTTTCTGAAAGGGCCTCTTTTATTAACTTTAATTTTGTGAAGAGGTCCTAAATAGGTCCCAATTTTCTCCTTGCTCAAATCCCCTCTATGTATAAATATCTCAGTATATAACACATATTTTTTTTTATTATATCTAATGTTATACATAGGCCAGATTTAAAGTTTAGGGTCGGTGCGCAATTGTTTTTGGAATTCTCCCACTCCATCCCCTTTTTTCGATATATTTCTTCAATAATTTTCACTGTAAAAAAGTATTATATAATATAGTCTTTCTTTTACTTTAAAGGTGAGGTGTGAGGAAGGCAGCTATGTATAAGGATATTTAATTTCTTACGAATCGTAATTTATCAAAGGATTTCAGAAAAAATCGTGCCTTTTTTCTGGAAAAACGTGCATCAAATTCTTGCAACTTAAAGAATTCGTCATTTGTGATTACAACTATAAACATCGTTTATATTTTGAATAACTTTAAACGTCCTATTTATTATTATTATCATTATTATTCTAACCTTTACCTGGTATTAGCAATCCGGCATCGACATATATTTTGTAAAAAAAAAAACTGCATTTGTGGAAAATAAGTATCAATCCATTTATCTCTACTTACAGGGCCTGATTATCCAAAAGGCATGTAAAGCACGAGCTTCCTTTCTAAAATTTAAGAGGGGCCCCAAAATGGTTGTGAAAGGAGTCATCTACTTTTCACTTTCATATTTTCTGCTTCATTTTTAATTTTTTCTTTCGAAGACAAATTTTGCCTTGTGTAAGAGAAAAAAAACGTTACTGCTTTAGGAAACTTATTTAACCAAGCAATATGAATATGATCAATAGGATGCTAATCATATTACATCCTGATTAGAAATGGCCTGTGTAATTGAGCACACATTAAGTATATATACTAAAACTATGTGTTGTATATACAGGGAAACATTAAAAGACTAATGAAATATATGTGAACTCGGCTGTGATTCCCGTGAATAATATTAGTAGCATTGACGAGTTTTTCATGTATGGTAGAATTTAGAAATTTTTTGCCAAATGAAAAGGAGCCCCAAAATGATACTGTGCTTCCCCTAGATTCAGAGGTTAAGCGGGCCCTGTCTACATACATATATTTGATTCTCAGGATTGTAAAGCCTCCAAATTATATTAATCGCTCTCAGATTGACTCATTGGCTGTGATCCGTAAGGAAAGTGTATTCAGTACTTGTTAAAATTAATAATTAATAGAAAGAAAAAAAAAGTCCAATAATTCTCTTTATTTCGAGGAACTGTAAAACTGTGGAAAAAGGAGGGAGGGGAGGAGTTAAATTATTTTTCTTGTCAAGGCCCCTTTCAAATTGTCCTGATCAACCAGCACAATAATCTGACCCTAGTTAAAAGTATATTATAAACTATTATAAATACATTGGAAAAATATTAGCGGAAGAAGCGTTATTTAAAAGAATATTTATTTTACTTCCAAAAATTTGTCCGCGTGGATGAAAAAAATCGGAAAAATATTTTTCAAAACACAAAAAATCTAGAATAATGAAATAAAAAGTGTGACAGGACGAGCAATGGCAGATTCCTGGAAGTTTCTATTGCAATATGCGAAAAAAGCTCAAATGTAAAAATAATTTATTTAAATTAATTCATTTTCTACAATTTTATTTTTTCTGAATTTTTAAAAATGGAATTTTTGCTATAAACATTAAAATGACAAACATTGCCTTCAACTTTCTCATGTTCTTATAATCCGGTACCTGGAGGCAAGTGACACTTTAAGAGGTATCATATAGACTGATTTTCCAATATGTAATTGATCTTATTTAAACACTAAAACAGCCGTCATGTATCGCGACCTCGGTGGTCGAAGCATCACACAGTCAAATCTAAATGAATGGTATCTCGATTACGGAGGACTGCTACCATTGTCCAGCTAACATCCATTAGTCGAGATACCATTCATATTGCTTTGACTATGCGATGCCGCGGCCGCTGAGGCACATTCACAGCGGTTGCGATAGTTGGTGGCTGTTTTCGTGATTTGAAAGTGAATATCACTTTTTAAAAAGTAGAACTGTTAGATTAGTAGTTAAACGACAAGTTGAGAGCCTCCGATATTTTAATTGAGATATATCGGCATTCCATAAAACCATAACTTTAGGAATATATATGCTTTTAAATAGATCCATTTAAACATTTTTTTAACTTTTTTTTTTTAATTTCCGGTATTAATATTATCAACAAATAGTGTTAGTTTTAAAATTTTAATTTAAATTATGGCCAGATGCCAAATTGTGGAAAATAAAAATCGTAGTTAATCATACATTTTATTTATTGACTTTTTTTTTTAAGTAAAGTTCAATATACCGGGTGTCCCAAAAAGGACTGACTGTTTTTAAAATTCAATAACTTGCAAACGGTGACAGATATTTAAAAAATTCTTGCAGGAGGATTATGCATAAGGTCAAAAGTTTTATTACAGTGATTTTTGATTTTAGTTCGAATTACAAACAATAGATGGCGCTGTAAGCAATAGTCGCTAAATACAGGCTGGATTTCTGGTCCTTTCTCTTGTTCCATGCTGAAAAAGGAGATGGAAATGTATTATCCGGGCCACGAAGTACCAAAAATCGAGCCTGAATTCAGCGTCTATTGATCGCAGCGCCATCTATTGTTTGTAATTCGAACTAAAATTGAAAATCACTGTAAAAAAACTTTTGACCTTATGCATAACCCTCCTGCAAGAATTTTTTAAATATCTGTCACCGTTTGCAAGTTATTGAATTTTAAAATCAGTCAGTCCTTTTTGGGACACCCGGTATATTGATACTCGGAACGAGACTAATCAAAATAATGGTTAGTTAGTAGGTCTTATATTTCTCTTAAAAGTTTAATGCATTTCAAATCTGATTCGTAAAGATCTTTTTATGTGATATAGTATCCAAGATTTAAATGATTTCATAAGCATTTAAAGATGTCGGCATTTTAGAATGTTTTTTTCCCCTTATTTAAGGAGAAAATGTTAAACATTTTTTAAATTCTTTTAGCTTCCTTTAAAAATTTCATCCAGTTAGGTGAACAGTTGACAGATGTTTGTTGTATAAACAGTTGTAGCTGATGTTGTAGATGAAGTATGATTTTGAATTTTTTTCTGCGGCGTGCTATATCAGAACCATTATTTTCACCAAATTAAAAAAATAAATAAATAAATTGTAAAGCATTGGTTCTTGTAACTTCATGTAGTGTATTGAAAAATATATCTTAATCTAAACAAGCTGCATAATTTTTCTTTTTTCATAGTGGTGGAATGAGCAACCTTTTGTACTATTGTTCCTTGCCTGAAACTCACACGCCACTGGTAGGAGAGCCTCACCAGGTGCTTATGCGTATGTATGGTCAAATCCACGAAGGTAGTGAAGCCAAAGTCACAGAAAGTGTCATCTTCATGATGTTGTCGGAGAGAAAATTGGGTCCAAAACTGTACGGCATTTTTCCAGGAGGCCGATTAGAAGAATACATTCCAGTAAGTTCTTGCTCATGTTTAGTTAGATTAAATAGACGATTTACAATAGAAGCTATCTTATTTAAAAGGAATGTTTATGCAATTGTGTTTTCTCCTTAGCATATCCTTTTTAAAAAAAATCAGTGTCCACTTTTGTTACCCTAGAACAGGGATTGTCAACTTTTTTATTATTATCAGGAGCATTTGAATTTTTTTTAACTATTCTTTTTTCTACACAAATACACACATTTATATGTGAACGTATGTGGCACATATTGCATGAACAACATGAATATTTACAAAAAAGATTCATATGCTAAGTAAACAAAGCTTCTGGGTAATACTGGTGTATCCAGGTTTATATCATGGGAGGGCTAAACCAGTAGTCGAATTCTTATGCACCAAAAAAGAAAAAAAAAATCAATAGAGTACATTTAATGTAAACTTCAACCCTCTCCCCATGATTTTCAAATTGCTCTTGAACTGTGCATTTTTTATTAATTATTATTATTATTATTATTATTATTATTATTATTTTTTGAGCACATATGTACAGAAAAACTTCGTTATGGCGTTCATATTTATTATTAGGGTTTCGTTCATCTGACGAAACCCTATTCGTCTCACTCCTCTGTCTGTTCGTCCGTCCGTCACAGAGCCCGTTCTCAGAACCCATGGGCGTACCCAAGAGGGGGGTGGGGGTCTGATGGGACTACACCCCCCCCCCCCCCCGAAATTTTCGAAAGTGATGTGAAAAAGTGCTGCTTTTTCGTCTTTCTTTTTGGAAAAAAATTTAATTTTTTTCAATCATACAACGGACTAGATATTTTCATTAGTTCCATATTAGCCCACATTGACAACAAAGAAGAGAAAGGGGGCAGACGGGTTACCCCCCACCCCCTCCTCCCGAAATAGTCGAAAAATTAAATGAAAAGGTAATTTTTTTTTCTGTCATATAGTAAAATAGACATTCTCGTTAACACCATATTAGTCCACATTGACATCACAGCATACCCAAAGATGGGATGGGGGCTGATGGAATTTCAGCCCCTCCTCTCGAAATGGTCGAAAATGAAATGATAAAATAGTGCTGAATTTTTTTGTGCCTGTTTAAGATAAATTTGCATTTTTTCCCCTATTGTTTTACAGAGTATGCGCTTCCTTCGGTGTAGTTCCATAGTAGTCCATATTAACACCAAAGAAGAGAAAGGGGGCTGACGGGGTTACAGCCCCCCCCCCCCCCAAAAAAAACCCCAGAAATAGTCGAAAAATAAATGAAAAAAGTGTTTTTTCCTTACTTTTTTAAGATAAATCTAATTTTTTCTTCTGTCATACAGGAAAATAGCCATTCTCGTTAACTCCATATTAGTCCGCATTGACATCACAGCATACCCAAAGATGGGGAGGGGGCTGTTGGAATTACAACCCCCCTCCTCTCGAAATAGTAGAAAATGAAATGAAAAAATAGTGCTGATTTTTTTCTGTCTGTTTGAGATGAAATTGCATTTTCTCACCTATCATTCAACAGACTAGCCGCTCCCTTCGTGTTGTTCCATATTAGCAGGCCCGTAGCTAGACTATATTTCCAGGTAGGGCAAACATTTTTCCAGGGAGGGCAGATTATTTCTTAATTTTTTCGCAGTCTCTCATTTGTAGTTCTTCAAAAACATGTACTGCAATTTTAAGGTAAATGTTTCTCATTTAAAACATAAGATTTTTCTAAACTCAGTATGATTTTTTTTTAATTTCTTCCGAGGGCACAATGCAAATGTGTCAAAGATAAATATATATATATATATATATATATATATATTTAAGTTTTCCCGCGATTTTGAAGTCCATGTTCCAAATTTTTAAATCTTTATTGCTTTTTACACTCCTTATTACATTCATTATCCATTTTACATTAAGCAAAAAAATATTTAAAAAAAAAATCAAAACTTATAATAAAAAAAAGGTTTGTTTGTTTTACAGGTATAGATTGTCGAGAACTATTCTCCATTTTACATTAAGCAAAAATACATATATATATATATATATATAAGCAATTTAGCAAATTACAACCATTTGGAAAATGATTTTTTCGAAGACTAAAATTTAAGACATAAAAAGTCACACGAAGTTGATCATACATTACATACGCCATGAATTAAACATTAACATTTCTGGACCCATCATGAACAAATTTTAAAAGAAATTTCAGTTTTACAATTTTCGGTATTGTAAATTTTTAAACTTCTACGGAGCTGGTCATACATTACGTACGCCATGGATTACACATTAATATTCCTGGACCAATTTTAAATGAAATTTCCTACATTACGTACGCCATGGATTACATTTTTCGGTACTGTAATTTTTTAAACTTCTACGGAGCTGGTCATACATTACATATGCCATGGATTAAACATTAATATTTCAGGACCAATTTTAAATGAAATTTCATTCTTAAACTTCTAAACATCCCACAATATTATTTTTTACACCGTCCTATAGAGAAAAAAATTTACTTTTAAATGCAATTTGTTTGAAAGCTGTATCTCATTTTGTTTCTGAGTTATTAATATTTTTTTTTGTAGTTTTTATTACTTTTTTGTCATAGGCAACAGAAGTATCCATCTCTGTTGAAAGTAAAGGGAAAATACAAATTACTGTATAGACCAATCAGAAAACGAATAAAATGCGGATTCAACCTGTAAAACGCTTCAGATATGTTTTTGATTTCCTACCCTGACAAAGACAATAACCATTTTTCCAAATGGTTAAAAAATTAAAACTTATAATAAAAATATAAAAATAAAAGGTTTGTTTGTTTTACAGGTATAGGTTGTCGAGAACTTAAAAATAATCATGCAATCAGTTAATTTATTCAAAAGTAAAACCTCTAAAAAATAGCGTTTCCAAATAACTGAATTTAAAATTTTTAACATTATTATCCATATGTTAATATTCTACTTTAAATACTTACCAAACCAATCACCCCGAAAAGAACGCTGATTTTTTTTCTTACGAATTTCTTTGGAATAATTTTTTATTTGCCTTGTTGCTTTTAGGCAAATCGAGATTGATAATTTCTGGTTTACTTTTAGTAGTTAATGATAATGAATTTTTATCATTACTATTTACACATGATTTAGGAGCGGGACTCACTGTTTCCTGTTCTAGTTCACGATTCTTATATATAAATGAACGGATATCCATATTTTCAAATATATCTTGTAGTCACAGATAAAGTAATCAGTTCACACACACACACACACACTTTTCCAAAATATATAACTTTTAAATCGAGAACCCCTTTTTTTCACTCTGTCACCAAAGGCTGATTAGCACCTAAAATCCGCAACAGTTGAGCTAAAACTAGTGCATAGTGCATTATTTTCATTTTCATAAACGGATGTTTGGCAGTCGCTAAGTCAATTCCTCGAAATTGCTGACCGGGACTCAAAAACTTTCTGGCGGCCCTGCACAAACACATGTCCGTAGTCAGCACAATCACAGGGACGAAAATTTGCATCGATATCGTCCCATTGTAAATTCTTGAAAAACTAACTTTCGGAAAATATTTCATACTACCTCTTTATTTAGAAAAAAAATCCCTTAGGCGGTTTAAGAACATTTCAGAGGAAGGATAACACAATTTCACACCATAGGTGGTCCAGTGATATGAAAGGAAATCACTGAATAGCAAGTACTAAAGGGTGCTAGACAGTTCGGCTACTTAATGATTCTTGTGAGAGGCGATCTCTTTGCAGTCTTGAAGCTAGGCAATCTTATAAGTATTATAAATGTGACAAACTGAAGGGGGGGAGGGAAGAAGCTTGCAAGCGGGGGCAAATTCAAAGTTGCAAAGTTCAAGTCTTCTAAATTCTCATGCTTGTGTTCTTTTATTCAAGACTTAATTTATACAAACCAGTGCCCTCTCAGTTTCAGGATAAATAATGGCATTTTTTGCTTGTTCCGTGCTAAATCTTATTAAAAATAAACAATATTTATACAATTTAGTGTTTAGAGCAGAAGTGTCTGTGCAAATATAAAATATTTTTTAATTTATATTTTCACTTGTCCATTTCCCATAAAGGATCAATATTTCTTTAATTTAATTTTTTAAAAATAGATATATATATATTGTATATACTTAAGACTGTTGTCTGTTCGGTCACATTCATCCATAATTATTTCATATACCCTCCATGATGTTCCAAGAAATCGAATGTTTTTTTCTTCTTCTCTTATTAAAATAATGCATTTTTCAGAAAATGCTGGTAAAGTGTCCATGTTTAAACTGATTTTTGTTGCATAAGTCAGGGCTTCCTCTTGCACATATTTCTATTTTACTGGCACCACTAATTTTAAAAAGTAAAATTTGTAGTGTATTTTTCTCCTGCTCATGTTGTTGAGTTCATGTTGTTGAGTCATGTTGTTGCTCATGTGTGTAAATTAGTTTTGTTTTGAGAAAGGCCAATAAAATATATAAATTGTTCCAAGTGAGAGACCTGATAAATATTACAAAAAAATAGTCATCATAAAGAAATCGACTTCTGCCAAGAAATCATCACATAATAAAGGAAAACGTCATTCGATTGTTTATAATATTAATGAGGAGTTTAAAAAATTCATGTATGGAGTGGAGGGAGGCTTATTTTATGTATATGTACAATGAAATCTGTCTAAGGCGGAATTGCTTAGGACTGAAATAAAATGCCGCCTTTGACAGATTTCCGGCTTAGACAGAAAAACTTTATATACATCCCATTTACAGAGTATTAATCATTCCTTTGACTAAAAATTAAAACTAACGTATGTTTCATTTTTTTTTTAAAATTGAACATGAAATCTTTGTACATATTTTTATATATTTATAGTAATGTTAATTCACACTACAAATTGATAGTACACGAACACACTGTTATAAATCAAAATTACAAGTTTTAGTGAAAAAAAGTTATATTTACCTTAATAAACGCCTTAAAATTCTATTATCTTAAATTTATTTATTTTTAAATCGAATATTGTTCTTTATCACTGTCATCAATCAGTGAGACACCTTTCTGACCTCTGGGAGTTGGACTGGACAATACACGTCAGTATGAAAAGATAAGCTTTCTTTCCATTTATATTTCCAAGCGGAATTTTCTTCCGTCTTAAACAGTAACTGTGCTACATGGAACCCCAAAATGAATGTCCGGTTCCGCGTTATACAGATTGTTTCCGTCTTAGACAGATTTCTCAAAAATCTCTATGTTTAAAAATGTGGGTCTCTGAAATTTTCCGCCTTAGGCAGATTTCACTGTATATTTATATATATGTACTATGTTATCATATATAGTCATATATGTTATCATATATATCATATCTTTTCATAGTATATATATATATATACTATGTTAAAAAAATATTTTATATTTGCACATACTTTTCGGCACTAAAAATAACAAATATGTAGGTTAACAGATGGTTATAGCATGGAACAAATCTAGTACATATGATATTTCACTTCAGACCTCGAGCTGTGAGGTGCGCCTCCCTACCTCTCACATTTGTATGTTTTAAACTTTAATTTTTAAATTTTGCACTGATGGAGCTTTATGCACATTTTTCATTTGTGACATTTAACGTTATCCATATTTTTTTTAATATATCGGCGCAAAGTTCAATCCTCTTATATTTGTAAATATATGCATACCTATTACACATATAAAAAATTTTCAGACTCAACAATACCATTTTTTTTTTTTTTTTTTTTTTTTTTTTTTTTTTTTTTTTTTACAGATCCACATTACCGTATTTATAAGAGAAACATAAAACTTATAGGCATTACTACTGAAATGATTTGGAATCGAATACAGTCTTTCACTTTTCGGTAAATGTATTACACTTTAAGTTGTAATCTATTTGTATCCTTTATCGGGTTGTTGCGTCAAAGAATTTGCTTATAATAGCACCTTTGACGACATTTTCTGGAAACTGATTTGCTTTTACGAAAATGTGGAAAAGTCTATTCAATTTCTTTGTTTCTTAATAAGAGCACACATAAAATTTTTGAATTTAAAAATAAAAGTGACCTTATGAATCTGCCAGTAAGTAACCAATGTAGTTCGACATATTATATTACTTAAATATGAAATAAAGATTGGTTTATTTTAGAATTACCGACTTTTTAAAATTTTAGAAGAATAGGACACAATCAAAGAGACGAAGTGATAGACCTTTCACGAGGGGGAGGGGGGGTCTATTCTGAAAATTTCTGGGATGATTTATTTTCCCATGTACCCCCAAACGCTTGTAGTCAGCGGTTACGATGGATTTAATTTGTTACAATGTTCGTTAGTAAAAAGTCTTTTTAAAGTGTAAGCAAAGGTATGAAATTTTTTTAACCAACTTGAATCATATTGTTATCGGCACATAACTTTCTTCAAAGGATATAAAAAAGAATATTTTTTGCAAGGGAAAACTTTGTATTATAAAATCGAAGTGTAGTTATTTAAATATTATCGTAACTCTTTTCCTTTTATCCCTTGATTTATTATCGATTGGTATTACTTCGTTCCTTTCAGATTTTTGTCAGTTTAAGATAAAAAAATATTTTGTAATGTTACATAAAATTTATTTAAAGTGAAATTCATGCAAAAGTGTAGCACGGTAATAATTTCTTCTGCTAAAAGTCACGTAAATCCGTAAAAAGAATGAGAAGTTTAAAACACGTGTACATTAAAAACAATTAAGAAAATTCTGTAAATTTCTTGATTGAAACTTAAATTTATATCAGTTAATTAATGCAAAATTTGATATTCTATTGGTAAAAGATGATATTTTCAATGTAATTACATTTCTCCAACAAAAAGATTTTGAGATATTTGTTTGACAAATTTTTATTATTCTTTAATATGTAATAAAAAGTGCGAAAAATGAAACAAAGAGTGTATTGGATTTAGTTGACCCCTCTTCCCAGAGCAAACAAGTAAACATTCATGACAAAAGAGAAAGAAAAAAGTCCATATGCTTGAAAGTTAGAATACCAAGTTTCATGGAATCCGATCAATTTTCGGTGCAACAAGCAGAAGTGTAAGTAGAATACATGTATTCAAAGTACCCTGAGCAGAACTGTCAGGTACAGCTTATTGAAGTTAACAAAATAATATTGTAGGCTGTTTCATTGAAATTTCATAAGCCTTTGGTTTCAACCCCGCCTTCCTGACGATCAATTTTGTAAAGTGACAATTGTACAAATGAAGCAAGTTTTATGGATATAAGCTAATTCAGATTTCTTTGTGAGGCGGTGAGGAGTGTGGAATAATTTCTACAAAGCAAAGAAGCCAGGAATGACCTGAGAGTAAAGATACTTATATGAAAAGTCTGTGGGAATGACAAATGCCACAGTTCCGACAGGCCTGTTAAAAGAGAAAGCGAGAAAAAAAAGTGTAGATGAATTTTTTCCTATTTTTGCTTGCCGGTCTAAAAACGAAATAGAGAGGTAGAGGGTAGGGGTTCTCTTTGATTAGGTCTGGTATGAAGGAGGGGGGGGATGGAAATTTAATGTATTAAATAAAAGTTATTTAAAGTGAAATAGTGGGTGATAATGTGATCGAAATGTCTAGCTAGTTTCATGGTAGGTTGGACAAAAATTTGAAAAAAAAATAGAAATTTATATTAGTTGTTTATACTGGAATTTAGAGTCTCACGCTAGGTCGGGCAAAATTTTTTCCAGGTCGGGCAAAGCCCGACCTGGCCCCCGCCTAGCTACGGGCCTGCATATTAGTGTACAGTGACACCACGTTATACCCAAAAAGGTAGAAGGGGGTTAATAGGGTTACAGCCCTCTCCCCAAAAAGTCGAACATGAAATGAAAAAGTGCTGATATTTTTCTTTTTGTTTGAGATAAATTTGTATTTTCCACCTATCATTCAACAGACTAGCCGCTCTCTTCTCTTTAGCTCCATACTAGTACACAGTGGTACCACATTATACCCAAAGAGGTGAAAGGGGCTAATGGGGTGCCCCCTTCCTAAGTAGTCGAAAATGAAATGAAAAAAAGGCTGATTTTTTTCTTCTTGTTTGAGATAAATTTGTAATTTTTCTCCTGCCATACACCGAAATAGCCATTTAACTCGTTAACTCCATATTAGTCCACATTGACATCACAGCATACCGAAAGAAGGGGAGGCGGCTGGCTGATGGGCTTACAGCCCCCTCCTCCCAAAATAGCCGGAAAAAAAATATTGCTTTTTTTCTTTCTGTTTGAAATAAATTTGCATTTTTTTTTTCTCCTATCATTCAAGACTAGTCGCACTCTTCTGTTTAGTTCCATATTAGTGCACAGTGACACCATATTATACCCAAAGAAGTAGAAAGGGGTGATGGGGGGTTACAGACCTCTCCCAAAATAGTTGAAAATGAAATGAAAAAAGTGCTGATTTTTTTTCTTTTTGTTTGAGATAAATTTGTAATGCAATTGTTTTCTGCAATACAACGAACTAGACTTTCTGGCTAGTCTCATATCAGAGCACAGTTACACCACAGTATACCCAATGAGGGGAACGGGGCTGATGGGGTTATAGGCCCCCTTTCGGAGTAATCAAAAATGAAAAAAAAACTCCTGCTTTTTTCCTTTCTTTTGAGATAAAATTTAATTTTTTTTTCTGCGACGCAGCTATTCTGGTTAGTCCCATATACTAGTGCACAGTGATGCCCCAGCATATACAACCAAAGAAGTCGATGGCGACGGGGGTTATGAGGTTACAGCTCCATTCCACCTCTGAAGAGATCGGAGTGAAATGAAAAAAGGGCTGATATTCCTTCTTTTTCAGATAAATTTGTTTTATTTTCTGGTATGCCACGAATTTGCTTTTCTTGTTAATCCAATATCCTCCTCAGTCCTGCGACCAAATTTACTTGAACCCACAAAATCAATTTTGAAATGACTGAAAAATAGCTCCATGCCTGTTTTACTGGATAAATGAAAACGTATATGGTCAGTTCAAGAGACCTACAAGTAAATTCGACAAATCTAAAAGTAGTTTAATTTAAGGAGTTTTTTAATTTCTCTCACAGTCGGCGGGCGCCAAGATTGTCAATGCGGAAGTATGTCAATGCACAGTAACACTACAGCTAATATCAAGTTGATTTCGGCTAAATCGGAAATCCAGTGCTGAAGAGTTGACTGTAAAAGTAGCTTATTAACTTTCATTTTTCAGTCGCATCTCCATGCCAAAAATTTTTGTTTTTTCCACGGTTTTTTGACGAAGTTTGCGTTTTTTCCGCGGTCCTTTGAAGAAATTCGCTTATTCTGTGGCTTTTTGCCGAAATTCGCGTTTTTTTTACGCACTCCTTCCTCGAAATTTGCGTTTTTTCCGCGAATCTGTGACGAAATTTGCGGGTTTTTTTTTTTTTTTTTTTTTTTTTTTTTTTTTTTTTTTTCGTGATACTGTCGAAATTTGGGTTTTTTCCGCGTTTTTTCGGCGGCTTTTTGATGAAATTCAAGTTTTTTTCGCGAATTTTTGCCGAAATTCGCGTTTTTTATGCGAAATCCTTCGTCGAAATTTGCTGTTTTTCCGCGGCTTTTTTGACGAAATTCGCCTCGTTTTTTTGATGAAATTAGCTTTTTCTTCTGCGGCTCTTTTACGAAATTCGCGTTTTCTTTGACGAAAGTAGTGTTTTTTCGCAACTGTTTGACGAAATTCGCTTTTTTCCGCAGTCTTTTAACGAAATTCACGTTTTCTGTGGCCCTTCTTTGTGACCCTGTTTTTTTGCGATCCTTTAACGAAATTCGTGTTTTTTTTCGCTTCCCTTTGACGGAATGCGTGTTTTTTTTAGGGATCCTTTGTCGAAATTTGCTTTTTTTCTGCGGCCCTTTGATGAAATTCGCGTTTTTTCCGAGGTCATTTGACGAAATTTGCATTTTTTTTACGCAATGCTTCGTCGAAATTTACGTTTTTCCCGCGGATTTTTTGCGAAATTTGCTTTTTTTTCTTGTCTTTTTGATGAAATTTGCTTTTTTCTGCCGCCTTTTGACGAAATTCACGTTTTTTGTGTTCCTTTGACGAAATTCGCGTTGTTTCCACTTTCTTTTGAAGGAATGTGTTTTTTCAGCGATCCTTTGTCAAAATTTGCGTTTTTTCTGCGGCCCTTTGACGAAATTTGCGTTTTTTCCGAAATCATTTGCCGAAATTCGCGTTTTTTCTTACGCAATCCTTCGTCGAAATATGCATTTTTTCCGCGAATTTTTGACGAAATTTGCGTTTTTTCTCGTCTTTTTGATGAAATTCGCGTTTGTTTGAGATCCTTTATGAAATTAGCTTTTTTCGCAGCCCTTTGACGGAATGCGTGTTTTGAGCGATCTTTTTTTCGAAATTCGCGTGCGACTTTTTGATGAAAGTCGCGTTTTTTCTGCGGCCCTTTGATGAAATTCGCGTTTTTTTTCGAGATCCTTTTTCGAAATTCGCGTTTTTCCGCGGCTTTTTGACGAAATTCACTTTTTTCCGCAGCCTTTTGACGAAAAAATCGCGATATTTCTTTAATTTTTCAAAAATCGCGGTATTTTTAAGTCCGAATTTTCGGACTGATGACCAAATTTTCAGAAAATTCGGAACAAAGTAACCCCTGCCCCTCCCCTTTCCCCCCTGGCTACGGCCTTATTGGTAAATATGATTTCTGTTTATAACACAATTTAACGAGTTTCGTAAGATTTAGAAGATTATGGAAATTTAAGTCAGCCGCCCCCCCACCCCGAAATAAAATCCTCCGTACGCCACTGTCAGAACCTATATGTTTTAGAGACTTGAAATTTTGCATACTTATAGCTGAACACCTCACATCAAACGACAAATCATAAAATTTTGAAAAAGTCGTAATTAACGGACGCTATTAATTAAAAAACCCGAATTACAAGCGGAAAAGCGTTCATAATTCAACAAAAGCATGGATTTTTTTTTTTTATCGAATTGCAAAAATGATCTCTTCCACAGATTAAAAGCAAGTGTCATCATTATCTGCAGATGTATTAGCACCCGAACAATTTAAGCAGATCACGTGCTTTTACGTAATAGGATTTTTTTAAAAAGAATTTTAAACTTTTAAATTATTAAACTTTTTGATTAAATTACGGACGTAAAATTTTCCGCTGATTTCATCAATGTCAATTTCAATCTTCTATCTTAATTACAAGCTGAGATATTAATTATTATTTAACTAATTGGTTTTATTTCTATAAAATATTTCTGGAGAATGCTGTTGCACTATGGGAAATCTTGATTTGTAAAGACTTATAATGAAACCAGTTCTTTTAAATATGAAAATTTGAAAGTAATTCCAACGATCTTGGGTCTTAAGGGGTCTTGTGCTATCGTGGCTATTTTCGTTGTAATCCTTTTGGGCCGGCTTAGCACTTTAAAACTTAGGATTTCTTTGCAGAAGAGAATAATAATTTTATCTCTTTTCACATTTCCTTAAATATCTCTGTTCTTATTAGTCATAGAGTTTAGATCTCGCACTAAAATTGGCTCCGATGCGCCCAAGCAAACTTTTCCCAACGATTATTTTGCCGACTTCCGATTTCTTTTAACTCTATTAGGGGCTCGGTAGGGCCCCTTTTAAATGTTTTTCGATAAGTATGAAAAACTGGTCCCCCCCCCCCCCCCTCCCAACATACACCTTATTTTAAAGGTAAATAAATTTCCTGTTAACATATTTCAAAAAATTACCCCACAATGTTTGGGGCTGTTTTTTCTTTGGGCCATAACTTTCTCCCCACTGTGGCTCAATTAGGGGCAAATATAATTGACAAGGCTCCAGCGAAGCTAACTTTTGCATGCCGATCAAATGGCAATCTCCATTTTTTTTGATAAATGCCCATCCCCCCCCCGCCAAAGGGAGCCACTTTCTATATTCTGAAGTTACCCATAATGTGATATAAGGTCTGTGACTGCTTAATCATGTTATGCATCTCCAGTTTTCAACCTCCCATTACAATACATCCCATACCAGTCCCAAAACAATGACAAATGCATGAAGCATTCAGCTGCCACTTTATTGAAAACATACAAAATGCATAATTAGACATCTGTACAGATATGTGAAATGTAAGCATTAGGTTTTATAGATACAACAAAAAGATAAAAAGTGATTAATGATCGGTTAGTGTTTAATGTTATACAGTATGATAAAATAGGTACGTAAGTACTTTTTTATACAACAGTTATTATTAAATGATTATTGACTTGAAATGACACTCATTAGTCAAACCCATCCCTCTTGGACAAAGGTTGCATGATTGCAGGCATGCCTTCCAATTCTTCTACACCTAAAAGAAAAAAAATTAAATATAATATTTATTTAAGCACCTGGGCACGAAAGAGCCGTTTTCGTCCCGAGGGAGAAGATTGCTGCCCCAGCCGTAGGCGAAGGCTGCAAACACCCAAGGATCGAAGCTTAAGCTTCTGAGCAGCTCTGGTGCACATAGTATTTTTAAAAACGGTGGAACTAATTGTAATTAATTAAGTAAGGATTCATGCAACATTTTGTCATAACATGATTTTTACGTCTTTCTTTTGTTGCCCCTTTTTTACAACTCAAGTCATGAATAGGGGCTTCAGCACCCTCGAATACATAAAGTAAGATTCTAAAATCAATTACATCAGAATTTTCCACTTTAGGCCCTTTTTTAACCTAATTTGACTGGACTATTATGTTGTTTTAAGTAATGAACGAAAATTAGAGGGTATTGTTTGAGGAGAAAGGAATGCACTGACTTATATGGTGATTATCCAGATCATAGCTCTACTTTTAAGGATGCATTTGTGACAAAAAAAAAAGTATATTTGGAAAAAACTTGACTTATGTGGTTTTTGAAATGACCGACTCAATTAATTTGCCCACTACTGTTGAATGAAGACTAACATATTTGAAAACTACAAAAAAATTAAGGAATGATTTGAGTACTGGCAGCCTGTTTTAAAAAGTTATTGCTCTTTTATTTTCCTCCTGTTACTAAGTAGCAAGTGTATATACTTAATTCAACATACTAGTTAAAGTTAATATAGTTTAAATTTACATTTCAGTAGTTTAACTTACTTTATTTCCAAACTTGCTTCACAGTTTTAAAGATAATTTTGCCCATTAAGAGGAGTTCTTTTATTTCAGATAAAATATAATTAAAAACATAGATATGAAGGAAACACAAAACTTTCTTGCAATTCGTTATTTTTTCAATCCACATGACGTATAATGAAAGCCCATCTATAAAAAAATATGCTAAAATAGGCAAAAATATTTGTTTAGAATGACCTAAAATGAAAATTCGAAGTTTCCAGTGTGGTACCTTGAAATATTTAATTCTGTCCTTTGAATATTGAAAAACGATTTTAATGTGTTCTGCAAAGTTAAGAAGAAAGGACAGGAAAAGAAACAACATTTTTATTATTTTCCAACATAGTTGAAAAGTGTTTATGAGTTAGGTTTGTCTGTCCATGCTCTAACTCACATAATTATACTCGGATTGCCATGTAAATGACATGTGTATGTTATTGAAGTTTACCATAGCATTTTTTGTATTGAAAATGAAGTGTGAACTCTTCATAGTTCATTTACAGGAACATTCAAAAGTATTCCGTTACATTATGGAGCCTCACCAGTGGCTGAGAGGTTCTGCTCTCGAAACTGGTAGACGGGAAGTGTTGGGTTCGAACCCAATCGCGCCCATCGGCCTAATCGTTCGGAGTTTCGTGGTTTTCTTCGAGCCATGGATTTCCATGCATAAATACGGGTTAGGTTCCCTTAGAAAGACCCCCACGAAGGGCACTCCCCCCTCGGGCCTATATCCCTAGTGTAGATAATCGGCTGTAAAAAATCAACCAACCAACCAACCGTTACATTATGGTCTATGGGGGAAAATCATTTGCAGTGTAATGTTATGTGCAGCACTTGAAGTTTGTTTAAAGTGGCACTCGAATAAATTTCATTATTATTGTCTATTGGGGAAAAATATTTTGACATTGTATTTTAATTATGTTACACTTTTACAAACATAATGAAATTAATATGAATTTCCGAGGTGCTCTAAAACATACTTTCTGTCGAGTATGGAGTGCAAAGCATTTATTCATTTACAGGGTCCCACAAAAGAATTCCGTTATATAATGGTCTATGGTGAAAACAGTTTGCAGCCTATTTTAACACGTTAAGTGCCACATCAGTCACCGGTGGCTGACACTCATAGATTGTATTACGGGAATCTTATTTCGTGGCCCAAACGAAAAGACAGACATAATAGACTTGGCATTCAATGTGTTAATTATGTCTCGCTATTTCAAACATCCTGAAATTGATATTACATTACTGAGGTTTACTTACAAGATGCTTGCTGTAGAATAGGATGTGCATAGCATTTATCGTTCATTTACAGGGACACACACATTTTTTTTGGATACAGTACTGTGTCTGAAGGACTGTTGTTGGAAGAGCCTTTTCACTTATTGTATGCTTTTTAACTAATTTTTTGCATACAAAGTGGTGTGTATAACTTCTATAGATCCTATACATAACTATACTAAAGAATTCATAAGCATTACTGAGGATGAGTGTGAATTGCTTAAAAGCTTTTTTAAATTTGAATTATGTATTTTCAAGCTCAACTTTAACAGATGTTTGTAGGATATAAATAAAATCATATACAGGTTTATGCAAAGAATTGAACACATGGCCACCTATAAATGGTAATTCCTGGAAATGTGATTTTTGTTGTTTTAAGCATGTTTTTGCCTGAATTAAATTTTAACTTAATATGTGTCGTGTATAAAAATCTGTAGGTAATATACAGGGCTGTACAAAAGAATTGAAGTATGTTTCTGTGGTTCTGATGGGAATTGCTGAAGGGAATCTTCAGCTGTTTTATGCGTTATGTTTTTTTGTTACTGAACTGAGTTTTAGCATGCTATGTAGAATAATACAAATCTGTAGATCCTATACAGAGTTGCACAAAAGAATTGGAGTACGTTTCTGGCTATGGGCGGTCATTGTGAAGATCTGGTTTTCAAATGTGTTGAACATTTTCTAAAATGTTTACTTGGGTATTTGTTTACTTTATTAAATAGCAAAGTTTTTTTTAAAAAAGTGTATTTGATCTGTTGGAAAGTGTTTTATAATCTATGCTTGATGTATAATTTTCTTTTCTTGTTAAAATTGTCTCTTATTTTATTAACACAGAAATTCACTTAGCTTAGATTAGAAAAAAATAATGCAATTATTTCTCCCAACTTTTTTGCTGATTGAACAATTACGGTGAAAATCTGTTTTTGGGGAAATAGAATGAAACACATTAAGAAAAAAGCTTTTTTTAAATTTTCGTTGAAAATTTAGCTGGATAGGAGGGGTAATTACAAATGTTAGCCATTCCTTTGATATGCCACTGTACTGCAACTACTAATGATAAAAAGAATGAAATCTATGTCCAGAAATGTTGCTTTTAATGCAGATCAATAGTTTGTTCCCAGAAGATTTTTATTTTAAGAAAAAATATAAAGATTAAGAGTCTTCTATTTCTTTCCTCCAAAACCAATATTTACTGTGCACAAGTATACAAAGTGTAGTTATATTTATAAATTTATGGAGCCTTCATGGACACATGGTTGAAAACTCTGCCCCTTGACCTTGAGAGTATTTTGATTTTCTTTTATCACAAATTGAATATTAGTTTTCACTTGCATTATTGTCATACCAAATACAACATTATTAAAATCTTTTTTGAAGTATCTTTCTCATTTTTAACTGAATTTTTAAAAAAAGAGACCATTGCTTAATTTGACTCAATATATATGTAAATACCTGCATAATGTATATTCATACAGAGTTATCAAACAGATGCCCCAATTTAAATTATTCTTTCTGTGGTTAAAATTGCTTAATTTTGAAGCTATCTTGCACAATTTATTGTGATCAAATAATAGCATGCCTGCCTTCTCCATTTTTTTTTTCTTAATGCAAAATGATATTTTTAAGTTTAAAAAAAGTTTTTTGAGCTTTGTGATTTTTATAATGAAACGTGTTTCCATAATGTTCTGATGTCTCACTAACATGTATTTTACAGGCTCGTGCTATGACATGTGATGAATTAAAAGATCCAGAAATCTCTGCTACAATTGCCAGGAAATTAGCCAAAGTACACACCCTAAATGTTCCAATTAACAAAGAACCAACATGGCTCTTTGATAAAATGCAGAGGTAAGATTTTTGATGTATGAATAAGTATTAGAATATGGTAATTTTTCATATTCTCTTATTGTTTACTTGGATATATTGTATTTGTTACTTAGGTTTATTTTATGGAAAACTTACTTCAGTTTGCTGAACTGTACATATTCTATGTTTTTTTTAATATTTTGAGTTTTGTCATAACTTTGACTTATTTTTAATTTGTTTTACATTTTGCATATTGTACTTTACAACAAATGTACATTCCTCATTCATTCTTATATCTTACTTGATGCATGCATATAATAACCAGGGCCAGCCCAAGAGGTGTGCGATTACACGAGCTGCTAACCGACATAAGGGTGTGCAAAAGAGCACTGATAAAAAATAATTATAGATTGTACTTTTTTATTTTTACCTTTACCTTTTTCATAGTCAGGCTGGGGTCTGCTTGGTGTGGGGGAAAGGTCTACTTTGAGTTTAAATAACAATTCAAACACACTGAATTTTCACATACAGTCCTTATGTCCATCTTCTTTGTTCTTTATTTGAGAGAACAAGGACTTTAATCTATTAACAGTCACATTACATCCCTGGAAAACAAAACAAACATAACCAGGGCTTGAGATGTACTGGAGCAAACCGGAATGATATTCCGGTTTGTGAAATTAGGGCAAATATTTTTCCAGTTTGTGAAATTATGGTAAATACTGTTCCGGTTCGTACAATTATTAAAACTTATTACAGTGTTATATACCTATATAGCTTATGATCTGTGTAATTTTTTTATTATTATTTAGAATCTTGAGTGCATCTTTAAAATTGTTTTTGTATGATTATATATAAATTCATATTTAAAAAAAATAAAAATAAATAGTCGACAATAATTTTGAAAGAGCGTTTCAGTTTGTGAATTTTTCCATTTTGAGCCCTGGACATAATCAAACCTATATTCAACTCTGCCCCTTTCCCTTGTGCAAGGCTAATTAAATTAGACTTCACAATTTTACATTCTTTTTCTGGTTAAGAAATCGACTGACTGCTTGATGCAAACAATATGGACACTAACCCTTTGGCACATAACATCTTATAGTTGTAGAAGAAATATACAAATTTCTTATGTTTGTTTTTCTCTATTAAGCAATATAATTTAAAGGTTATACTCAAAATGCTGGAAAAGAAAAAAGCAGGAAATTATTATCAAAACAGGAGGCTTCAGAAGGAAAAAAAGATGGCGAAAAGCAAGCTTGTTTTATACAAAAATTGTTTTTTTTTTCTATCAGTCTTGTGGCTCAAACATTCCAACATTTTATGAATGTAGTCCTACATGGTTTTGATTTCGCTTTTGACTACATCGATGACATAAAAATTAGTAGCTCATCTGAGCAGGACATGCTAAGCACTTAGATATGATTTTCAGTCGCCTTTCTGAATATAGCATTCGAATTAATGTAGATAAATCTGTTCTGGGTGTTCAGGAATTGTCTTTCTTGGGCTACCTCATTAACGAGCAGGATATAAGGCCAGTGCCTGAGAGAGTTACACCTTTCTTGAATTACGATAAGCCGAAAACTGTTGAAGATCTGAGGCGGTATCTTGGGTTACTTAATTATTATCAGCGTAATATCCTGCAGGCTGTTCATGCCCAATCATTTTTAAGTGATTACTTAAAAGGTTCTCGGAAGTCGGACAAAAGTGAGATTGTGTGGAGTGAGGAGATCAGTGAAGCATTTGGGGATTCGAAACATCAGCTCGCAAATGCAGCTTTGCTTTTTCATCCTCCGCCAAATGCTCAACTTGCCTTATTTGTAGATGCTAGCGATTTCGCTCTAGGCATGGCGTTGCATCAAGTGGGTGAGCTTGACCTTCAGCCATTAGATTTTGTTCACGCAAATTGTCCGATACTGAAAAAAAGTATTCCACGTATGATAGAGAGTTGTTAGCTGCTTATTCTGCTATTAAACATTTTCATTTCATGCTGGAAGGTTGTAATTTCTCCTTATATACTGATCACAAACCACTTACTTATGTTTTTCCCCAAAAAGGCGACAAATGTTCCCCACGTCAATTGCAGCAACTGGATTTCATTAGCCAGTTCACCACCAATATTAGACACGTTACGGGGGTGGATAACATACCAGCCGATGCACTCTTGTGAACCGAAGCCATAACTTGTCCTACTTCAATTAATTATGAGCAAATAGATGAGGGTCAGACCACTGATAATGATTTACAAACTTGCTTAGCAGATAATTCATCATCGCTTAAGCTCAGTAAATTCGTTATACCCGGCAGCTCTGTGGAATTTTATTGTGACACATCTACTGGAAAAATCGGACCTTTTATCCTGTTAACTCAATCAAAAATTGTCTTTGACGCTCTGCATAACATTGCTCATCCTGGTTGTAAATCTACCATTAAACTTATCACTGACCATTTTGTTTGGCTAATTAAAGCTGATTGTTATAAGTGGGCCAAGATGTGCATTCCATGCCAGCGAGTTAAAATTTTGACTCTCACTAAAGTCCCGATAAGTAATATTCCAGTCGAAAATCAGCGTTTTTCTCATATCCATTTGAATTTAAGCGGCCGTCTTCCAATATCTTAAAATTTTACGTATTGCCTCACAATTATTGATAGATTTACTCGTTAGGTGGAGGCCGAACCTCTTTAAAATATCGAAGCGGAGACAGTTGCTAGTGCATTTTATAAAATTTGGATTGCACGTTTTGGCGTATCCAAAATCATAACAACTGACCAGGACCGTCAATTTGAATCACGCCTTTTTCATTCTCTGGCCAATTTGCTAGGTTCCAAACATATTCATACTTGTTCTTTTCACCCTCAGGCTAAAGGTATGATCGAAAAATTGGCATTGTATGTTAAAATCTGGCCTTAAACCATACCTAACAGATCGGTGGATGGAGGTACTCCCGACAGTTTTGTTGGGCTCAAGAGCCACATTCCGGCAAGACCTTCAGAGTGCATGAAAAAACGATACGATTACCAGGGGAATTTTTTTTCATCTTCTGACGAAAATATTCATACTTCAGACTTTATTAAATCACTCAATCAGTTTATGATGCAGCTACAGCCTACACCAATTCAGGTGCAAAAGTAGACTTGCTTCTTCCTTCCAATGGACTTGATGAAATGTACCCATGTGTTCATCTGCCACGATGCTGTGTGGGCGGGCACCTCTGCGACCACCATATGACAGGCCATTTTTGGTTATTGACAGGACAAACAAATATTTCAGAGTCCAAAAAAGACGGAAAGGAAGCAGTAGTCTGTTGATAGGCTAAAGCCTACTTTCACATTAATAGAGGACATACCAGCCACATCTACAGATGTCCAAGAAGAGATTCACTTCTTCACTATTTGATCACTATTTTTTGGATTTGAAATTTTTAACTTCATCACATTAGAATTTTCCTTTGTAGATGATAAATTTCAACAAGGGCTCAACTCATATCATAACTACTTTTACTATTTTCGAAATGTGTCGCTAAAAAGGACACTTTATCTATGCTGAGAGAAACACTCACATGTTATTTATTTTAAAGGCAAGACTTTTTTTATGATCTAAGTGGAAATAGTTTTCCAATTTCTCGAAAGTTTTCATTATGAAGAGTAATCCTTCTTTGAAGTCCAGCATTTAAATGTGAAATTTATTTGTAGGTACAGAAAAGTGAAAAAAAAAAAAAAAAAAAAAAATCTGTAAATTTCAAGAAATGCTAAATACTATTATAACAAATAGTTTTGTATTATAAAAAATCAGGGTTTAAACCCATTTATTCTATGAAAAATTCAGTGTATCTCACTCCAGCTCCATCCCAGATCAGTTCATAATTTCAACAATAAGAAAGACATTGTAATAAAATTTTTGCCAGATTTATCTTGTTTATGTGAAATATAAAGACTATCAGGAGAAATGTTGAAGCGGCCCTCATCCTCTTCAAAACAGTGCTGTACTGGGCTCTCCATATTTCGAAATGTAATTCACACTAACAGAAATACAGTACACATCTAGCATTTTTCATACTGTCATTGCATTTTACACACAGCAAGTAATTTTGGTAAAAAAAAAGATTTGTTGTAGTGAGCTCTACCACTTTTTAAAGATTATACAACAGTGTATTTTTAATCACTCTGGGTCTGTGTACTAAATAACAAGACAAGATTACAATTTCCATCTTACATAGTTGCGCTTAGTCCTATTTCTTTTATCGGTTTAAGTATTGTAAATTTCTAATAAAGTTTCTTACTTTAATTAATTATTGTTATTTTTACCCTATACTGTAGAATAATATATGTTGTTTCATTTTTAGGTTATAAAGTTACATATTACAACTAATATCTAATACATAAAAATGAAAATTTGTCCGTCTGTAAAATTATACAAACCCAAATCCACAATCTGGAAGCCAGAATTTCGAAATGTTACATAATATCCAAGCGTATTTCCTTATTGGAACGGGAGATGTTGGGTGATGGTTGCTCGCACAGGTGATAAAATACACTTGGGCTGACCCTGATGATAACAGTAATAAATGGTTTTGATGATGATTCATGATTTGAACAATAGAAAAAAGGAAAGTAAGTAATTAAGTCCCGTTTGTGCAATTGATTCTATATAATTCAGCTTCGTAAAAATCTTAAATACTTTAAAGTAGCAAATTGAGTGTAGTTATCAATATCCAGATTATTAAAATTTTATCTGATTTACTGTACAGCATTCAGATATAGAAATTCTTAATTCGTGTTTTATAGGTTTTTTAAAACTTTGAAAAAAAAAATTGCGTTTTATTATTATTATTATTGCTTCCTTCATCACAATCCAACCATTTAATAATTTTATTATTACAGATAAGGATAAAATTTAATATAAACGAAAGTGCAGAAATGTCAACTCTTTCCAATTTCAGGCCAGTGTCCTGTGCATTCCTGATTTTATAATTTTAAAAGGAATTAGATGATTTTCATTTAATTTAAATATTTTAAAAAGTTGCCTTGATGCACTCAATAAAGCTTTTTTTACAAATAGAAAAATGTTAATAAAATTCTTCCATATAATGAATTCTTGAAAAATATTTTGGAATGTTGCTGTAGGGAATATGTGAATATTTTTAACATTGATATCACAACAGGCTAAATTGAAGCCCAAACTTTAGTAAAAAAAAAATTGTGAACTAGAAAACAGGAATTCTGCTTTTACGGAATTTAGTGTCACCCCGATGAAAAAAAAAAAAATTATTATTACGAGGTGGAACCCGTCGAATTTCGACAAAAGAAAATGTTTAAGAAGTTTCATTAATTTATAATAAATCTACAAAATTAGTTACAATAAAAAATACAACTTTTATTGGTTGATCTAACTCTCAAACAAATATTATTTTAACCTAAAGGTCACTACTCTTCTATAAAGACACTAAATTTTGTAAAACTTTGCGTTTTTTTTAGTGTGTGATTTCAATTGCGTTATTTCCGAAAGTGAAGCATTTCCATCTGTGAAGAATTTCAAAAATGCTGGAGGTGAAAAGGATGCACTTCTACAAAACTTATTTCAGTTTCAAAACTTAAATTACACGCTTTTATTTTATATAAAATAACATAATTTGCATCCGCTGAAGAATTCCACATTTACAATCCAATCTTAAACAACACCTATAGAAAAGTACGTATATGACACCACTATCGCAGAATAATATAACCCAGCCAAAAGTGATATCGCAAACTCGACAAAAAAAAAATCGTGTGTGTAATGATTCATATGCTTTCATTTGTTTATAACATTAATATGGATACTTAAAATTAAATATAGTTTATAATAGCTCCATGTTTTATCAGAAATCATTCATGTATATTTTTTCAAAATAGCACATATTACAATTTTTTAAAAGTTGTTATGAGAAAATGGCAAAAAAAAGATATAGTAATCTACTATTTTCCCTTTACTTTCTACAGAAATGGAGTACTTCAGTTGCACCATTACAGAAATGACATTAAACACTACAAAAAAAATTATCTCAAAAATAAATTAATGCAGTTTTCAAACGGGCTTACACTTTTCATCATGTTATGTTTTTCACTGTCATATGTATTGTCAATGTCTCATACTGTGTTTGTTTTGTTATGTTAGTGTCACATACAATATTAAAAGGGCCTTCCTGAGAAATAAGAGCCCCTCTATATTTCTCAATGTTGAAATTTTAAAATCTTGAAAGAAGAAACTAATTTATTTACATAATTCAACTGTTTGCCTTTCTCCTGTCTACCCAATTTTAATGTAAAAGTGTATGCTAATATTAAACTATTAAGTTAAGCAATATTTTTATGGCGTAAGTTGAAGAAAAGTGTGTGTGTGGGCAGAAAAGAAATCTAAAATTAAAATGATTGAATGATTCAGAATAAAATTTTAGTCTAAAACCATGATAAATCTTTATAAATTTAATGTAGAAAAATTATTACAAGAAATATCTCAAAAAATTTGAAAAGTTTCAAGATTTCATTCGATTTTTAATATTTTTATTATTATTATTAAATACTAGCTGGCATGCCCGGTGATGCCTCAGTTTGTGATAATCACCATAAATATACTTAAAATCTGTGTTGAGGTATTTTAGATTTTTAAACTAGAATTTTCCAAATTAAACTGATATTGGAGAGCCACTGCTTTCAGCAATGTACACTCTTGAATTTGTATAATTTTATATTTTTAAATTAAAATCTATCCAAACAAACCTTGAGTTGGGGGCCAACAGTGCCTTTGGCAGCATATACCAAGGTATGCACCAGTCTGTTTTTTGCAAATGAACATCAGATTTGTATGATTTTATATTTAAAAAAAAAAAAAAAACTTTCCAAACAAACTAAGGGTCCTATTTTTCTGATATTTTTAGGTATATTAAACTTTTAATTCTGACCAAAAGTTCTTGAGAAAACCTAAATAATAAAAAACATGCCATCAGGGCTCAATGCAGGATTTTTTTCTTGGGGGCCATTTTGTGAAAAATCAGTTATTTGTGTGATTTTTTTTATATATATATTGTGAAAAATACATTTTATAACAAAAGATGAAATTAGCATCTACAAAAATAAAAATAATTAATGAAGAGGTAGTCCAGGCAATAGAGACCGTATAGGGGCTCTACCTAGCAAAATTCATAGTAGTTCTGGAAAAAGGCTTACTATATGTTTTTTATGTCGCTGAATCTGAATTTTTAACTTCCCACCAAAATTTCCCTCGGCAACTCCCCCCAAATTTTGGTAAAATGCCCCCCAAAAAAGGTTTTTATTAAAAAAATTAATTTTTTTATTGTTTTAGGGAAAAAGCAGGGGTGCAGAATATGTCCGATCCGGCGATCTAGGATCGGGGGAAATTTTAACCACCTGGGGAAATTTTGCAAAAACATTACAACTGATTTCGATTTTTACAACGAATTCCATAATTCCCTGAATAAAAAAATTTCACTACAAATAAAAAGGTCCGTATGGTGACATTCAGAAAATCGATCTCAGAATAATATGTACCGTATATCAGGGGTGATTCTGTTCCGAATTTTCCGAAAATTTAAGGCATTTGGTTCCGAAAATTAAGGAAAATAGTCACAATAATTTCGTCACAAGATCGCAAAATAATCGCAAATTTTGTAACGCGCAAAAAACCGCGAATTTCGTCAAAAGATCTCAAAATAATCGCAATTTTTTCAAAAGTTCGTAAAAGAACCGCAAGTTTCGTCAAAAGATCAGGAAATGAACGCAAATTTTATGAAAAGATAGCGAAAAAAACGCAAATTTCGTCAAAAGACCGCGAAAAAGACGCAAATTTCGTAAAAGACCGCGAAAAAAACGCAAATTTCGTCAAAAGACCGCGAAAAAAACGCAAATTTTGTCAAGAGATCGCTAAACAACCGCCAATTTCGTCAAAAGACGGCGAAAAAAAACGCATTTTTTGTCATAAGATCGCGAAACAACCGCATTTTTTGTCAAAAGATCGCGAAAAAACCGCAAATTTTGTCTAAATACACGAAACAACCTCAAATTTTGTCTAAATATCACGAAACAACCGCAAATTTTGTCAAAAGATCGCACAACAGCAAATTTCGTCAAAAGATCGCGAAACAACCGCGAATTTCGTCAAAGGAACGCGAAAAAAACACGCAAATTTTCCCAAAAGATCGCGAAATGAACGCAAATTTCTTCAAAAGATAGTGAAATGAACAAAAATTTCGTCAACAGATCGCGAAACAACCATAAATTTCGTTAAAAAATGGTAAAAAACCCGCAAATTTCGTCAAACGATCGCAAAACAACCGCGAATTCCGTGAAAAGAGGGCGAAATAACCGCGAATTTCGTCAAAAACGCAAATTTCGTCAAAGGACCGCGAAAAAAACGCAAATTTCGTCAAAAGACCGCGAAAAAAACGCAAATTTTGTCAAAAGATCGCGAAACAACCGCCAATTTCGTCAAAAGATGGAGTAAAAACCGCATTTTTTGTCGAAAAATCGCGAAACAACCGCAATTTCTGTCAAAAGATCGTGAAAAACCGCAAATTTCCTCAAAAGATCACGAAACAACTGCAGATTTTGTCAAAAGATCGCACAACAGCAAATTTCCTCAAAAGATCGCGAAACAACCGGGAATTTCGTCAAAGGAATGCGAAAAAGACACGCAAACTTTGCCAAAAGATCGCGAAATGAACGCAAATTTCTTCAAAAGATAGTGAAGTGAAAAAAAATTTCATCAACAGATCGCGAAACAACCATAAATTTCGTTAAAAGATGGTAAAATTCCCGCAAATTTCGTCAAACGATCGCAAAACAACCGCGAATTTCGTCAAAGGTCCGCGAAAAAAAACATAGTGCTGGGAGAGGATTTCGCCCACTCTGCTGTAACCTGTCAGAAAATTAGCTGTAAATTTCAGAATTTTTTTTTCACTCAGAATCACCACTGCCACATACATGTACTTGTGCATAAGTTGAGAAATATTGGAAAAATAAATTTGCTATACCTACAGTAATACAGCATTTACCTATAACATACCGTAAAATTTTGGGGAAATTTTCATGTGGATTGGGGGAAATGTTGAGAGTAGAAACATTTTCTGCACCCCTGGGAAAAAGTATCTAGAAATTCAGAAAGTAGACAAAATTTGCAACAAATTAGATGTATGACATTATGACTTAGGATGAACGAGAAGGGGGGATCTGCCTCGGAACATGCGCACGGTGCGGCATGAACTAAGTTGCGCAATTCCACTTAACCACTCACATGTTTACATTCGCACTCCCATCTCCCCTCCTAACTTTCTGTATAAGGTTTAAGTCGCTGAATCCAAATTTTTAACTTCCCCCCCAAAATTTCCCCCCCGAATCCCCCCCCCCCCCAAAATAGTTGTTTTTAACTTAAATTTCTTATTGTTTTAGGGAAAAGCATTACGAAATTCAGAAACTAGACAAAATTTGCAACAAATAGGGTATATGACATTATCCTAGACACATCCTAGGTAAAATTCCCTAAGAGTGTTTTTGTGAAATGAAATTTTATGAAGGGGCATTTTTTATTAGGAAGAATTCTGTGAACCTATTTTATTAAAAGTAATTTTGTGAAGGGGACTGTTTTATTAAATTGATTTTTGAGAAGGGGCTCAAAACAGATTCCAATTTTTGCCTAGATTGACTCCTGGCCATCTCCACTCGCTCTTTTAAAACACAATTTGATATATCCCAGTATTAACAACCTGTCTCGAATGCATGATTCCCTTAAAACACCATGATATCTGAGTTGGCATTGGAAAAGAAAAAAAAGTTTGGTGAATTCTTCAAATGACTTCCAGAATATATTTTTTAAATAATAAATATAAATTTTTTTGTAAACCAAAAATATCATTAGGACTAGAAAGGTACAAGGAATAAGAGTGTATTTTTAGTGTGTGTTTTTCCATTCAAAAAAGCAGAGGGAATTTTAAAACTGGAGAAAAAATAAAAAAGATGAAAACTAATATGTATCGACCTCAGACAAATATATTTTCTTTTAAATAGTAAATCAGGGATGTAGTGGTTGGTATATAGTGGTATAATGCTATATACCCTCTGGACTTTTAAACAGAAGGTATACTGAATTCCTTTTTTAAAAAAAAGCTGTAGTGTATACTCTCTAGTGGACACCTGCCTATAGGGTGGTATACCCGTGTTTTACGACTACATTGCTGTAATAAATGTTAATTTTTTCCAAAATCAAACGTACCATCAGAATTAGAAAAGTACACTAAATACGTGGGTAGTTTTTCTCCCTTGTATTTCTGGCCAAGAAACTGGTATGTCAGTTTCATAATGCAGAAAAAATTTAAAACGTTGAAAGGTATCAGAAAGCATGAAAACAAACACAGAATTGAACTTTGAATTTTTTTTTAAAACTATATTAATATAAATTTTTTAAAAAGACATTGTTAGAAAGAGAAAGGTGCCATGAATAAGTAGGTATTTTTTGTATTTTTGTTATAGAAGTAGATGTGGCCATTTCAAAATAAAGAAAAAAAGGGAAACTTGAAAACTGACATGTAATTGAGCTCCAGAAAAAATGTTTTTTGTAATAATAAATATCAATATTGCTTTTAACAAAATATACTGTTCCAAACAGAAAGGTGCGGCTCTCGGCGATTGTGATTTCAAAATGCAGAAAATAGGAACACTTTTCCCTTCTTCTGAGTGGAGACCTAAGGAAAGCTCAGAGAGGTGCAGGTACAATCTCCAGCACCACAGAAACTCGCCATTTTGTGCTGTTCATTAGGATTTTAATTAATACCTTGACTAATTTCAAAAATGAAAAATCTGACCCTCAGGTGCCTTCATGTAACCTTGTCTAAATTTTCAGACCTATATGGTGTTAAATTTCCCTAGTCATTGCCAACAAACAGGCAGGCATCTTTATATATATATATATTGTTTTATGAACATTGATTTTTTTGCATTAAATTTTGAAGTCTGTATTACACATGCTTATTTTCACCTTTAAAAGCTCCCTTCTTTTTGGAAATCTTATATATTTCTACAAGAAAAAGCAAGACCTTAAAATATGTATAAGCTGGTGATGGAAATAATAAAAACCTATTCCAGACTTAAATTACACTTAATTACAAAAATTAATGTCCCCCTCCCCTCTCTGTTTCCATGTTTTACAGATGGTTTAAGTAAACTATGAGATATTTAATATACTTTAAACTGCTTTTTATATTCAACATATAAAAAGTTATTCCTCACTGTTATTTTCTTTTAAAGATTAACTTGATAATTTTTTTATGGTACTTTTGATATACTATAAAACTGATTATTTTTTCTTATGCTATGGTCATTGATACTTAACGCTCAAACAAAAACACATCTGTTAGGCAGATTGGCTGATTATGAAAAATATATATGATTTTAATGGACATAAATAATAAAAGTTAATATATATATATGTGTATGGGTTACTTCAAAATTAATACTTTTTTTAATTGCAGGTGACATCAGAGATAGATGTTTCTGTGCTGCTGTGGAGTTTGGACTTTCCTGGAAATATCTTTTGCAAATTCACTGATGTGTGACAGAAAGACATTCTGCCTCCATTGTGTGTAATTGAATTTAAATTTATCGCCAAAAATTCTATACAATTACCACATTTATTAATAGTAGTAGCACAATCTGGGGGGAGGGAGGAAGAACATTGCCCATACATGTTAATCAGCAAATTGTTCCCATTAAAATGGAAACAGCCATTCACATGGAAATTGTCTTCTTTCAATTTATATTTTAAAAAATAAGCATAGAGGTAGAGATTACCACAACAAGTCCCCCCCCCCCCCCCCCAAAAAAAAAAAAAAATGATATTTTGGTTTAAAATGAAACTCTCCCAATCGGAATTTTAAGATATTATTATATTATATACATAGAAAAATATTATTAATTGTTCACAAATACACATACCTATTGACAGAGACAATTTTATGTATGCATACATACGAGTATATGTGACTGTACATGTGCTTGTTTTTTAATAAAAGCAAAAATAATACTTAATCTTTATTTATAACCAAACGTTTGAGGCATATATTCATTATATAATTATTTATACAATAAAACGTTTGCACAAAGAGTTTCAAAATGCTTAATATTTAGCTTTTTATTTGGTGGAAAAGAAATATTTGAGTGTAATAATACCTCTATTCTTACAAGATTGGAATAGCTATTTTCAATTTAAATTATTATTCATTCTTACAAGGTAGGACTAGCTATTTTCAATTTAAATTGCTAATTCGGTAGTATTTTAAAGTATGTAGTATGTGCTTTTAATTTTTACTCTTAAATGCTGAAGATATTTAATTTGTTATTAATGTTTTTAATACAGTAGCCTTTTACATATATGTAATTGAAGAATTTAAAATGAGTGCATAACTGAAAGCAAAACATAAAGGAAAATACCTTATATCTTAATTTTATTAAAACGTATGAATTATATAAAAGGCAGAAATAAAGATTTTTGGGACATAAAAAAGTCCAACATTTTAAATTATATTACGTACTTTTAGTCAAAAGAAACATTATTTGTTTTACTTACATAAGAGTACTTATTTAGGAATGAATTATGAATATTAATTTGATTTTCTTTAGTCATGTTTCTGCAACAGCATTTTAAAATTCATTAAAATTCATGATTGCATTTGCTAATATACCAATGTTATAGTAATTTTAAAGATTTTGCATAAAAACTTAAGATATTTACAAGGAACATCAGCCCATTTTTTTTTTCGGTCATTTTTAGTGATAAAATCTTACATTAATCCTTTGTTTCTTAAGAAAAATTCTATAAATTTTGTCACTGTTCAAATATATATATATATATATATATACACACGCACACAGGTATTTGAGGGGCTCTTATGTTAGAGATATGAACTGCTATTTTCTCATTCCTCATGCCGAGACATTAAAAAAGTTACATGACTCAGAAGTGTAGTAATTATATCTACTTAAATATAGAGAATTTCACAAGAATCCATATAAAACACAAAAAAGTTACTGTTGTTATTACTTAAAAAAAGTGAAGATTCTAAAAAATAATCAAGAAAAATTTCTAAATAGCAAAAAAGATTCTTTTCAGAAAGAGTATATTATAAAAATCTATAGTTTGATCACAATACAAAAGGTTTTGTAAACATTCATTGAAGAAAATATACATACTTTCTTCTTGCGGAAACAAATGCAAGTATTAGACGATTATACAAGTAAATAAAAAGTGACTTGTAATTTCTGACATACTAACTGTCAGAAACTCAAAATAACGACTCAAAAAATGACATAGAAATGTGCCGCTAAACTGCGATGACACGTTCGCAGGGCGACTACACTTACTCTTAAAAAATACACACTAAACTTCAAATTTAAACCAAAACAAATTAATGAATCTTAACTTTAATGAAACATTTATATATACAATTCTTAAACATAAAAACATATCCCACTACTTAAATTTTAACTATACACAAGATGCTTAAATTTAGAATATAGAATATTTACACAATTAAATTTAGAACAAACACACAATTATAATACACTATATACATAGAAATAACAACATTTACGGAAATAATCATACTAAAAATCGCAAAGAACTCAACAATAAACGCAAAAAGGAACTCGCTTGCTAATATTATGACGCAATTATAAAGGCTTTCCTTAATTTCAATTACTATTTATCCTGTGGGCAGAGGATCTCATCTGTAAAACTTTCAGAACAAAAGCTTTTCAAGCACCGAAGCACTAAAATTTCTGCAGCTATTTTCTACGTATAAACAGTGCATCTAACTTATGCCCACGTACATTTTACACTCTTACTCGCAGCAAATATTTCAAGGGTCCAAACCCAGATCTCTAGAAACAGAGATTTCTTTCTTATAAAATCTTCTCGGCATTTCGCAGCTGAAAAACTTAATCTCTTCTCTAACTCAGAAACTGCATGTCTGTCCGAAATAATAAAAAACCTCTACCCTCTTACGTCACATTATTACATTAACCCTAAAATGCGGAAGAGAAAAATGTACTTTGTTAGTAGAAAAACGGGCAGGAGGAAAAAATTACTTTCGTTAAATGCGAGATTTAAAAACACATGGCCCTTGCCAACACCAAATGTGGCTCAAATAAGTCATTCAGTTTCAAACCGGAACTTTTATTTAATAAATTATATGAAATAAGTAAGTAACATTTGGTTAAATAAAATTTGTGATTGGAAAGATTTTATTATTTTCTTTTTTTAGCAGCATATAAACCAGAAATTATTGTAGTAATAAAACCACTGGACCCATATGAGGCTTATTTTTGAGATTATTTGGTGATGCATTTTTTCATTAATTTTTAATTAACTGCAATTTTTAATAAAACGTCTTTTAACAAAATATGAGCATACTATTTCAAAATCCTTTAAAAAAAACTTTTTGTATGATATCTCAGTTACCAATGTGTGTTTTGCATGTGCATAGAAAAAGGAATGTTTAAATAGAAATAGCATGTGATTCGTTCGATTGAATTTGCACTGGATCTGAATTTCAAACAATGTCTATTAATATCATACCCATTTTGTTTCTTTTATTTATTATTACAAAAATGAAGTTATTGTTATTACTAATTACTTTATTGTCATCAATACTAGTATTTGAATTGCCAAACTATGTAGTGTGAATGAAAAATATTAAAAGCATTATGGCGATTCTTCTAAAATTAAGCATAAGGTCAGAGTTGCTTTGTTTCCGTATGCACCAAACGTTCAGATGTTTTTCCACGATAACCAAATGTTTGCTGAAGCCAGGGATGCCGTTTAGAACTTTCTTGGGGAGTGGGGCAAAATTTCCTTTGAGGACAGTGATATAGCCAAAGTGGGGTCTGGCAGACTAGACCCCCTCCCCCAGTACGCAAAAACTTTACAGATTAATGGATTTTAAAATAAGTCACAACAGAATAATGAAAAATTCAAATTTAGACAGGTTTCCATCTTAGCAGGTATAATTTCAAGATATTGACTATGAAAATTTTCCATTTAAGGTACCCGTTCAGACACCGGAAATTTTTACCCGATCTGTGGAATGGGACAAGTTGGGTTAATGCTGCTTTTTTTTTCATTGTAAGTCAGGTTGGCTTTAACCATTTGACTAAGGTCAGGACATATGTCCTAGTGGACTATTTTTTTTATTATATTAGCAGGGGTCTGTCCAGATTTTTTTCACAGGGTCCTGTTTTTGTGAAATTGTGAAGTTTTTCTTATTTTTGTGAAAATTCTAGTCATAATTTTGTCAATTTTAAGTTATCGATGCCTTCATGTTCTATCCTCCATGTATAAAAAGCTAAGTAATATGCTCTTTGGTGAGTTTTTTTTTGGCCTGCTTACTTACAGGCCAGATTTTATTTTTAAATAACTAAATATGTGAAAACTTCAATTTGAAGGTGAAAAAGCTCTGTGAAAGGTCTATTTAAGAGACAAATAATTTTGTGAAGGGTCCTGTTTTGGGATAAAACGTTTTGTGAAGGGTCCTGTTTAGGGATAAAAATGTTTGTGAAGGGTCCTGTTTGGCGATAAATTATTTTGTGAAGGGTCCTTTAAAGGACCTAAAATTTTCCTAAACATATCCCTGATTAGTACCTTGGAAATTATGGTAAGATCGAATATAAAAGTAGTTGTCAATCCTGGCCTGTAATTAAAGGATTGTTTCATGTTCAGGTTGTGCTTTGCCTCTTTTGGGTCAAGTTCTTGTTGACTCAATTTTTCAAAGAATTACAGAATATTTTTCTGATGAAAAAACAGTATATTTGAACTTTAATGAGTATTTAGTATATTCATTTTTCTACATAAATGATAAAATTGATATTAGATACGTAACTGTAGACTGTTTCCATAATTGGAATAAAATAAGAACTACATTTCTTTCATTTGGACTGAAGTATGACAGGTTCAGTCGATGAAAAATGTTTTGGAAGGTTTCAGATTGACTTGAAATTAAATCTTGCATTGGGTTGGACCAAGTTGATGAAATTCTTTTTGCTGGGTTTGCATAGGACTCCAGTCCCAGGCTGTAGAGATTTTTGAGAGTATATATAATATGATTTGATAGCTTTGTAATGATTGCAGTAAATATTATAATATTCAAATAATTACTTGGTTTATAACCCCCCCCCCCCCACACACACACACACACACACACACACTCACACACACCCTCTAAAATTCTAATCCTAAGGAAGATTAAGTTTTCTTTTAAGTTTTACACAGCTGAGAAACATTTGATAGTTTTTTTTTTCTCACACATGACATATATATATTTAAAATTAGCCAAAGTACTCATTAATGATTTATGTCTCATTTTGAGTATGTTGGAATAGCAAGACTTTAGGCACCTTTTTTTTATAATGATTAATTTCTGTGCTTAAAGTGTTTGAGTGCTTTGCCTATATTTTTATTGATAGCAAATCTGACAAGTTATTTTAAACTTTAAGCAACTTCTGATTCTTTTTTTTTTATATATATCTATAGTCTGACCAATTATGACTGATAAATTTTCTAAAATAGGAAATTCCTTGGGCCCCCCCCAGTCGAAACTGAGATTCTGGGCTGAAAATAAAACTAAACTTTTCATCAATGTCTACTTAGAAGTGGTAGTCATATTGAAATTATACCAAACTCTGAAATTTTCAATACAAACATTTAATTTTGAAATTATATTTAACTTTTTTGGTGAATTCTATTTTATCGTACCAAATGCGAAGTCATTCAGGAATTATAAAAGTTTAAAAGTTTGGACTCTTATTCGATTGTAATTGTTATAAAACAGATTACAATGCAGGCAATTATTTAAGTATAACTCAAACTCTTCTTGGTGGAGAATGAGCTGTAAATTTAGGTCCACATATTTAAAGCTTCTAAAAATGGATTTCTGAAGAATTACTACCTTACAATTCATGCTTTTTCAAAAATTTATTTTAAAAAAGAATTTTTGAAATAAATTTTCCAAAAAATAGGAATTATAACCTAATTTTTTAACGTAAATAGATATTTAAAAGCTTCAAAAATGTGAATCCAAAATTGCAGTTTATTCTGTCAAGTAGTTTTTTATTTATGCTTAAAGTATCTGCATTAGAATATTCTTTTCAATGATTACAAATGAATTTAACATTAGGAGTTTCGAATTTGTAGTATTCATAATTCCTGAATGACTTCCCATTTGGTATCCTAAGGAAAGTGTACCAAAAAAGTAAAATATGATCTAAAAATTAAGTTTTCATATTGAAAATTTCAGACTTTGGTACGATTTCAATATGAAAATGACTTCCTAAGCCTATTTTTCTTAAACATACATAGAAAGAAGACATAATTTCCAGCCGAATGGCTATTTCTATTTTTATCTGTGGCATTTTGGAGATTAAAATGTACAGAGTGTTCTTTTTTGAGTGACTGACATAAAAATGATTACAGTATGGAACCATTTATCTGGAAACCAGTTAACCGGAAAACCAATTATCCGGAATGATATTTCTGATAGACTGATTTCAGAATCTTTGCAGAAAAATGTGTCATACACTGCCAGTTTGACATAGGCTTTGCTTGAAACAATTGTATAATTTGATGACAACATCTAGTATTTGAAATGAAAACATTAGTTGTATTTTAGATGTTTTAATTTTTATGCAGAGGAAACAGGAGAATTTTTTTCCTAAGATTACCCTTATAGGGTGTTCCCATAAGGGAATCCCATAAATTACCTTCTTTTAAAATCTTGTTAACTTTTGATCTTTCTTGCATTGATTTTTAATCCAAGTAATTTAATAATTTAAAATCGGAAATAATGTCACAACCACACATTCCACAAAACATATCAAATGGATGCTGCTTTAATGCACAACCAATTAACCGGAAAAACCAGTTATCCGGAATACATCTGACCCCAAGCATTCCGGATAAATGGTTCTGTACTGTAATCTGTTGGGTAGCACTCAAGAGAACAAAAGATGTGTTTACACAGTGTTTACTACAGTATCGGTAAAATATTGATACATGAGTAAGCATACATATTAGCTTTTGGGAGTTATTAGAATAAAACAATGTCTGTCTTCCAGAGTTCCAACTTTTTGCAACATAAAAGGAGAAAATTCAGTTCACCGGCATTTGTGTTAATGTAGAGGAAAATTATGTCTACAGAGTCACTTTTCCTTACTGCCTTTTCTTTTTCTTTTAAAGAAGGGATTTGTGCTAATAAAGTGTTTTGAAAATTTGTTATGATGTTGCAAACATTTTTTGTATCTTAATATTTAAAATGGCATGGCGTGCTACTAAAACTTTCTCAGTAAACCTCCCCCTTGTAGCTGATGAGCCCCTGCACACTGTATGATGCCTACAGATATAAAGCAATTGGTAGATTTCAGATGTTATAATTTTTCAGCATAAAGTATTATTTAATTGTATATTGTTTAATTGAATTGCTGTCAGGCTGCCTGCCTTTTATGACCTACTCCACAGCAATACTTTACAGAAATAAGCTGCCAGGGATGTTCACAGAAAGGTCCAAACTCTATTACAGCATACATAACATCAATCTCCAATGTCACCTGTAATGAAACGTGTAAAAAGAAAAAAAAAATAGTTGTTGCTTACATAACAACTGTTGTATTCAACTCTTGAAATATTGTGACAGATAATTTTTAGTCATAGTACTTCCGGTAAAAATAACTTTTCTAAAATTTAAAACAGCTAAATGTGGATAAACTGCTTAACTGTTATACTTTTTATGGATGTTTTCAGAACAAGGATTGTCAAGGTCCCTAATAAGCATTTTAATGAAAATGTTTAAAACTGATCCAAGTAATTATTATTTTTATTTACTTATTTCATTAAATACAGATTTAAATTTATTTTTAAAATTTAGTGTACCACCATCAATAATTCAGTGTCTTTATTAATTTTGTTAAGTTTGCATATTTGGTTTCTTAGCTTTGTCTATGATGAATTGTTTTTGACGACTTTGAATGTACAAAATTTATTTTAAACACTTTATCATTGCATGCTTTTTTATAGATTATCCATCATAATTTAAAAAATATCCAATAAAAAAAAAATTATACTGAATGTTATTTTTTATTTCAGAAAAGTAGTATTTACAGTAAACTATTTGCACATTCCATACCAGCTTGTGGCTTCTCCAGTATTCAATTTTACTTTCAAATACTTGAAGTCTTTATTACATACAAAATCGCACATTATAAAAACTTTTCAAAATAACAGACATTACATTAAAGGATAAAAACACTAAAAACAATTTCTAGGTTTTAAAGTTCAACAAGTAGAAAAACATTACATCAAGTTGCCAAAAAATTATAGTTAAAACAAAACTGAATATTCTATTGATAGAGATGCAGCCTCGTTAATTGCTAAATCAGCAGTTCTCATGTACTAAGCTTCCAAAAAAATACGACTTGCATAAATGCTGCAGCCTGCAGCAAGTCATATTTTTTTGGAAGCTTGGTACACGAGAATGATTTAGCAATTAACGAGGCTGCATCTCTACCAATAGAATATTCAGTTTTGTTTTAACTATAATTTTTTGGCAACTTGATGTAATGTTTTTCTACTTGTTGAACTTTAAAACTTAGTATGACTTTTACGTTAAGAATTAGCTGATGCGGGATTCAGAATGAATCCGAAACGTCCTTTTAAATTGTTTTTATCCTTTAATGTAATGTAATGTCTATTATTTTGAAAAGTTTTTATAATTATGAATGAATTCAGACGTAGTCCTTTTGTTTATATATATAAAAAATATCATACATTTTGATTAAAAGATTAATGTTAATAATAGCAGCTAAAAACATAAACATGACAATTCAATATTCAAGGTATCCCCCTGTTATTATTAGAAGTTAATTGCCAAACCATTAATCATATATATATATGTGTACATATATAGTAAATTCTGTTAGATTTAGGGGTTTTAGAAATTAAGGCAATTTTTGTTTCTATGGAGTAAAAAATTAAAATTTAAGCATTATGCTACAAAATTTGCTAATTTAAGAATTAAAATATTATTGATATTTGTAACTAAATTAATTCAATTACATTTTAAAATTGCTTTCATTATATAAATAAAATATTTTTAAAATATAATTTGATTTTGTCTTAAAATTATAATGCAACAAAACATAATGTAAGTGCAATGCCATCAATTTTTTTTTTCTAGATTTATCCAATTTCTGTGAATATCTGAATTTTATCCAATAAAAATAGACAAAATAACCTAAAAGTCGTGCAGAATGGTGGCATCTTTTATCATCACTAGTTTTGCTTGTGTTAGTATTTATAAATACTAATAGTTTCCTAACTCAGATTAAATGATGGTGGTTTTATTATTGATATGTATTTTTATCTATATGCTTTTCTGTAAAAACTGCTAATTGCAGATGAAATGTTGGATGGCGGAATTGGGGTTGTTCTTCATTCACTTAAAATACAAAGGAGCCTATTAGCTGTGAGGAGCAACTAAAGTGTCAGTTGAATCTGTTCTTTGTTCAATTTTTGTGAACATCCTGTGTAAATAACAGGTTGTAGCAACTTAAAAAAGTTTTTCTTTCAACTGTGAATATAGTTTTTCTCTAGCAATTTTATCTCCGTTACATCTATCCATAATTAAACTTAATTGTGATAGTCCAAATATCAAACACGGACATTATGATATTCTCTCTTAAAATTTCTTCCACATATACCCCCCACTCCCTTAAAAGAACCAAAATTTTTTATTTAGCAAGATGTAATGTTTTTAAGTTTTATTTTATCTTTCTTAATATCTTCATGTGATCCTAAGGTTTCTGTGTTTCCTCATTTAGAATTCTCCCGGATTCCATGAGAATTGTCATATAAGTCATCAAAAGTTAATATATTTTCAAATATTCCGAGTCTTTGGGGTCATGATTCTTGATAATTTGCTTGTAGATATACAACTTGAATTCTTTTGATATTATAAGGAGTCAATAAAACACACTAATTTTTAATATTCTTGCATTTTTAAAAATTTAGAAACAGTTATGTGTTCAGGTTTTGTTGGATGATTCTTTGAGGTCATCAGTAATCAAACATTTGTTTATTTTGAATCTTTAAATCTGTCGTTCATCTGGCTGTGAATGCCTGATTGTGTAAATTTTAATTATACTCTTGTGTGTAGCTGAATTTTAAAAATGTCTAGGATTTCTTTTAATTCTTATGATTTGCTTCAAAGGTACTTAAATAATGTCACACATTTGTGGCTAAAAAGCTGAGGTTCAAACCTAGTCTGTTGAACATTTCTGTGCACAATCCAATTGCATGCATATTAAACTTTTTAAAATGGTATGTTCTCTTGTCTAGCAATTGGTAAATGAGAATAGGATATAAGTTCACATTGGCAAAGTCCTCATTAGGCTAAGCTTGAGGATGCAGCTCAGATAGTCATCTGACATCTATTTTCAACATTGATAGCATACTTAGTGTCCAGAATAAGATGTTTAGTGTAATGGCCATATTAGACAGGAGAAAAAATAAACAACAACCATTTTACAAAATACTTTCACTCAGCTTTGTCCAGAAGTCTGTGGATGCTGAATGAACAGGTTCTCCAAGTTCTTTTTAGGGTTATTTATCATGAGTTGAATGTATATGGTTACTAGATAAATATTCATATCTTTCTTAGACTTGCTCTTATTTTTACAACCAGGTGAGAATAAGAAGAATGAGCAACTTTGTGGACCTTACACAAAGTTGTCTATGCAAAAATAGTCTTCTTCAACCAAGTCAAACAAATTCTGCCGGCCATAATGTTGTATTGAGTGAAATGTAAAAATGATCCCTTTCTGATACGGTCATTAGTCATCTTGACAAACTTTAGTACATTGAGACATGATTGTAAAATTACTTGTCAAGTATATGGTATGAAATGTCACACAATAGAAATAGATTGCAAACATTTATTAAACTGTTTTCCAATTACGTGTTGTAACTAAAATATTCATTGAAGCATGCACAATTAACTGACAAAGTTATATAGACATGGAGATGAATGTTTGCTGTGGCACAGATTCTTTGTTAATTCTCAGGAGCAGAGAAGAGAAAAGAAAGTTATACTTTAAATATCCCAAAGAAGGATGTCGCAGGAATTGATATCTAAATTGAATGGTTGGTGGTTACATTGAGTTTTTCTGAAAATTCTCTGGAGATTGATTAGATACTTATACAAGTTTTATACAATTCAATGGAAAGAATTCATTTTCTTTAATTTTTACCTTTTAGCAAGTTTTAAAATTTGAATTGAAATACTGAATGTCGCAGCGATTAGATAATCGTATTAAACCATGTCAAATTTAATATTTGCCTATCCTACAGTCTATTATTTTGTTTCATCAATTATTTTGGAACATTTTCAGAGCTTTACATAAGAGTGTAGCTTGTTTTTAGACAATATTTAATTAATTTATCAATTAGCACTGCTATTCCAACCATGCATGAAATAAGGCAACTGGCAACAGAATTTCAAACTTTAAATTAAACATTTTATTAGAAATGTTTCACTTTTTTTTTTCTTTTCATACATTACCTTGTACAAAAGGTTAAGAAATATAGAAAACTAACCTTTTCCCTTTGTTGATTATCATAATATAAATTTATCTTTGCATGTCTGTTGTTTTTGCAACTCTTTTTTTTTTTTTTTTTTTTACCTTTTTGATTTGTTCTGCATGATTTCCTTATTTGAAGAATTCCCAAGTTGAAATTGTAGCCCAATTATTATTGCACATTTGAAAAACTATATTCATTATCTAACAAATAACTTCTACCATGTTTTCAGCCATTTATAAAGTTTGACTCAGATTCTACTACTTATTAGATTGATATTAAGAAGTACTGCTGTAAATCATATTAATAGGTTCTCAAACAGAGCTTATTTGCCAACTTTTCGACATTTTCAATGAGTTTATTTAAACTTCTAAACAATTATATTTGTTAAGATGTCAAAAGTGGTTTTGTAGTATACTTTTTAATCAAAAAGTGATTGAAAGTTCTTTAAAAAAAAAAAAAAAGTCAAATTGATGAAGACGCTTTTTGAGAACCTTATTAATTTGATTTATTGTTGTATATTTGAAATAAACCATACCTAAATATAAAGAACATACATTTACCTTAAATGAAATATGAATGGCTTTAATAAAACTTTATATTAGCAACCATGAAGACAGGAGAGGGAAAAAGTGAAATTTTACTTACTTCCTTTTTTAATCCATTTTGAAAAACTTTAATAAAACTGAACACAAAATTTGGATCTAATTTTATTCCCTTAAGTTGTTGAGCCACTTGGCTTATTTTATTTAAAACAGTTTTTTTTTTTTCTAATAAAGTGAGAAGAATAAAGTTTTCTGCTTATAATGTATCTTTTGTCCTTGAATTCTGTATTACACACTTGACAGTATATATTTTATTCTGATTCATATTTTTTGGCGAAGTCAAACTAATTTTTTATATCACAGTTGTTTTAATAATAATTTCTTATTTACAATTATTATTATTTTAAATGTCAAGTGAGCAAAAATTTTATCCTATACTGTATGTTTTTAAATATTTGGTAAAATACATGGTCATTAATTTATTCCTACAATGCCATAGATTCATACATGCTAACTCTGTCAGTGCTATCCATCTTATTTTACCTCCTTACTCTCTAATAGTACATTTCTTCTTCCCAGGAAAAATCAAAATACCTTATCAGTTTTTTCTTGCTATACTTTGCGTTGCATGCAAAATGTTTTTAATAATTCAAAGATTAGACAATAGATAGCTATTCTTTTGTAATATTTTTAACATTCTTAATTGAATAATATCACTAATTTCCTTTTGAATGGGTCCTAAACAAAAGAAAATCTTATGATTCTGTAAAATATGTAACTTTTTCATTATTCAAAATTGTGGTCTTAAAATTAATTCTCAGTAAATGAACATTCATTCTTAAATAATTCTGATTATTGATTTTGACCTTTTTAAAATATTTTTTAATATTTTTGTCCAGAGTTAGGAATTTGACTATACAGTAAAACCTTCCATAACAGACACTCAAATAGTGGATTCTCTATTTAGTGACCTTTTTTAATTCTTATAACATCTATTTATTTGTATGCTTTTGCCTTTGAATAGCAAGCAACTCCGAATAGCATACAATTCCATGGTTTATTTAAAGTTATATTTTGCTTGTTATAATCTTGCGTTAGCAAGATTTTAACTAATATCTGCTCCCCCCCCCCCCCTTTCCTTTGTGCAGTTTTCAAGAGCACAGTCATAAACTTTCATGATATATATATACAAGCAGCATTTATCATAAATAATAACACAATAATTCTTAAATTATTGTGTTTGTACTCTATTTTTTTTTTTTTATGAACAGTCAAGTGTAAGACTTAAAATTATCATGATTGTTGCAATAAAAATTTCACTATTTATAATCATGCCATTCTATATTATATGATCAATTACAAAATCTTTATTATTATTTACCCAATTTTTCTGCTTAGGACTTATGTTCCTTTGTGCCTTATAAAAAACTGAAATGTACTTTAAATCTCATTTAATTGACTTCAAGCTATGCTTTCTTGAATGTAATAACTTTATTATAAAATCAATGACTAACAAACATGGTACAAAAAATAATTTAATATAGATACAATGAAAAATTGAGGCAGTAAAAGGAGTTTAAATATCTTTATATTGCGTATACATAATAAAATAGAGGTACATTGCAATACCTTAAAATAGCAGGAAAAGAAAATATGTGACATTTTCTTTTAATAATACCATGTACAAAATAAATGCCATGCAGTATCTAGCAGTATGCTCAAATATACTCTAAAATTTTATGCTACCCAAATCATTAAAGTTGTTAATAACCCTTTTAAAAATATATTCATTAAATTATGATTTTTGTCCACTGATTCATCAGTTTATTATTATTATTGTTTAATTTATAAATTCGAAAATTCTTATTAAAAAAATTGCTTCTACACACTTAAAATAGAAATTAGACAAAATAAACTGAGACAGAAATTCTCTGAAAAGTTAGGTGTTTTTTTGAATTATTGTTTCAAATTACTTTTGTCTGACAATTATGAATCATCTATCTATTTTGGTAATGACATAATACAATTTTTTAATCTTTGTATTCATTTACCTTACTCTATAACCTAATAATATGCATTATATTTTACAGCTTTTTAAGTCTGTAAGTAGCTTTATTCCTCAAATATTCTTATTTATGCCATGTTTAATAAACTTAATGTATGTATGGCATGAACTGGACATGAAATATATTATATTAAGGGGAATGAACTGTGTAATGTTTGAAAAAAGTAGTTTTGTATATTCATTGAAGATTACTTTAAAAATTAATTATTCTAAAAAGCAACCAGAACAATTAATTTTTATTAGTACCATTTGTTAATAATTTAATGTTTTTTTAAATGCTTTATGATATTGTATGCATTGTTAAAATTAATTAGCTTCTTTTCTGATTCACAATTACTATTTATAGATATAGTTTTAAAAAGCTGTTTTGATAATCTGACTTGTACATTCATCATCTTCTGAATTTAGCTTTGTTGAAATATGTTTCATTGTGAATGTTTTTAAATTTTTTTTATTATTAGTTTTGTAATAGCTATAAAAACACTATGTATAAAATTTTCTGTTTCATTGATTTTTCATATAACTAAGCTCTTTTCTATTGTATCATACATTGAAAATATTTAATTTTAGATTTGAAACAATCAAAACTTTGTAGCAAGTTATCTAAAATTGATGTATGTGCTATTGATTCCAAGATCAATTTTTAGTGTGATTGATTGTTGCTGCTATGGATTCTGGGTTGCATTTGAATTTCTGAGATTTTTTCCTCTTGGGGGGGGGGTGGTATTTAAAAGTAAAAGGGCTTGCAAAAATCGAAAAATTTACTGCAAGTTATTTTTTATCTAGAAATAGAGGACATGAATGATAACATTAAATATTTCATAAGCTATTTTCAGTGTATGACCACTTCTGACGTTCTATGTTAGACAGAAATTTTATTTTATAAAAATATTTTTTCACATTTAACTGCAGTTACTTCAGGAATCTCCTAAAATAAGGCGTGTTCAGAAAATAAATTGAGTTTATCTATTTTTATTTTTCTGTGTGACAAGGCTGGTGATTTCTTTTATTCAAAGCAAATGTCAAAATTTTATATGAAAGTTATTTGTCTGGATACAGCGCTCAGGCCAAGACAGGCATTACAATTGAAATTGCTCTCAATCATGCATGTTCAGTTTCTTTCTCTCTCTTTTTAAAAAATATTTAGAGAACTTAAGGTCTAATTATTTTTTGGAACTCCACATATACTTACATACCACATTTTATTTAGTTTTCATTTTCTATAAAATATGCATTTGTGGAAAATGCAGTTCTTTGGTTATAAAAGTTGGAAATAGAACTTAAAATTATGCTCATGTAGTAGAGACTTACATTGAATCTTCTACAAAATAATCACTAAACAGCTTTTTGTTAATATCTCTGTTCTAAAAAAGTAACTAAATGACTCTGCCGTAATTGAATTTATTATGACAGAGGATCTTTCTCAGAGAACACTAGGAAAACTATTGCATGTAAATTGAAACTAACTGATTGTAATGAAAACTATTGCTGGTAGCTTTACAAAGGAATGTATGATAAACACACTGTAGCAGATAATTTTTAAATCAAAGAATTATTTTAAGCACTATTTAATGTTGAAATCCTTCAAAATAGTTCAGTTAGACAAGTTTTATAAAATAAAAAAACTATGCATAGTAATTTAACCATCTTTTACCGATACATACTGGGCTAGGTTGTGGTATACAGTGCCCAATCATTTTTTAGATTTGTCTAATTTTTTAAGGGTTTTTTTATTCAAAATTTCATTATTTCGATAGATTTATTTCATATTTCAAAAAGATAATTTTTTTACTTATTGTTGCCACATTTAAAAAAGCGCAAATAATATTTCCAAACATCTTTAAATTGAAAATTATATTTCCTATGCATATTAAAAAATAAGGAAAGCTTTAAAATAATTAAATTATGTTCGAAAAGCCTTACTAGAAGAGCCTTACTACTAGCCCTAAGAAAAAACAAGTTATATTTAAAATGATTTTCTAAAAGCGTATAAAAAGAAAACTTTTCTTCTAGATGTTATTGTAAAAGTCTAGTAAGCAGTGACATTTTTTACTTAATCATTTCATACAAGCTAATTTTTAAGTTCAATCCTCTGTAATTGAGTAATTTTTATTTAAAACAAATTAGCATGTTTTTGGGGTATGCAAGGTCTGGATGGATGTTAGCAAGTGTAAATGATAGGAGGGCCCAGAGCCCCCTAGTGCAATATAGGATGGTTGAGTAACTTCGTACAATTTAAAAAAAGAAAATCTGAAAAGTTCTATACATAAAACTAATCATGAATATGCCAAACATTTTACGGTACTTTAAATGCATACCATGTATATAAATTGCCTTAAAATTGATTTTGAGCATTATGTTAATTTAGTAACTGATTTGTAATTTTGTTTTCATTTTATATTTTTAAAACGCTTTCTATCCATCAACAAGGATCCTTTCATTTCCAGGTTCTTATTACCAAAGCCTGTTAAGACTTTTCTTAAAAATAATTCTGTATAGATTGTACCATCCTTAAAATAGCATGTTATTTGTTTATTCAAATTACCTTGGACTTGTTTTCAGTTAGACTAACTCTATCATGCTCTGCATAATAGTGTACAAAGATAGCTCGTATTTGATTGGCCTTTTGAAGGTAGAAATCTCCCTTTGATTTGGTGAACCCCTCAGTTTTTTTTGTTTTTTTTTGTCGTTAAAAAGTGGAAAGGAGTATATCTTTGCATCACTATTCAATCTGGTAACTGATGAACAAAAGGCCATCTGTTCTACTGATTTACTTTGCACATTCATGGGTTCTTAAAAGTATTTGCCATGGCTTGAGTCTGAGCTGCTGAGTGAGAGTTTTTGGCCATTCAGCCAGTTATTAACCATGAACATATCTATGATGAAATTTAGAGGCTGGTCTTAAAAGGGAGAGGGAATTCCTGGTGATTTTCAGGTTTTTAAATATCAATCTTAGATATTTTCATTTCTATACTGATGGATAATTTCTTATTTTCTAGACACACCTACTATAGCATTTATATATGTTTACTAAGAATGTAATGGTGAAAAGAAAGTATGTCATTTTTTGTATTTTATTTTTGCAGCTGGATCAATTTCACCAAGAATGAGGTTTCTCTGAAAGACTTGAGTGATGAGACCAAGAAAATAGCCTTAAATTTATTGTCACAAGATTTTGAAAAAGAATTGAAGTGGTTGAGGTATGTTACTGTATGTATATATCCTAAATCTTGATTTACGCATTAGAAAGATTCTCCAAAAGTGTTGTGTTAATTAAAATTCCGCAGTTGGGATGGACATCTCCCGTTAATATTAAATGTGTGAATAACAAATTTTACAAATTGATATCAAACAGTTTTGTGTATTTTTGATTTAAAAAAAAAATATTTTATTCATGTATATTTGATATTTTTCTTTTCGTTTTTCTTAATTCAATAATATTAAAAGGTTCCAAACAAGCATTGTATATTTGCTGCATTATGGACTATGTCATCATGCATTTCACCATTACATAGGACATTTTCCAGGAATAGTTTTTATGTGTAATACTAGGGGGCTCTGCCCCCTACAAGCTACACTTGCCGACCCCTGTTCAGATGTCATAGACTTTAAAATCACACTAATTTGGTCTGGTTTAAAAAGATTATGGAAGATTGTATTATAATTAAATGACCAGTAAAAATGACCAGAAGCTATCTCCCTGTAAGCAGATTTCTATTCATTTCACTTTGACTGAGGGATTTTAAGACTGAGACATCTAACAGCTGTTTTCATGATTGATTAAATAAGATCGAAATGGATGCGATGGAAATCGCATGTATTCGTTACTGGGTAATGGGTATTCCCTCTCATACGAAGTGCTGAATCATTATTTTGGAAAATCATTCATTACCCATTACTGCAGGAATATACTGCAGAACTAAATGAAACAAACTTCATATGTTATCTTCATTTCGTGATTCATGAATGGAGCCGAGTAGTCTGATAGGGAAAGATGAGAGTTTGTGTTCGAACTTTGGAATCAGAATCAGTTGTTTCCGTATCAGTATCACATATGGATGTTTTTTAGTCGTTTCGTTACTTTAGCACCTGTTCATTCTCTGAAAATGTCTGCTTGATTTTGGAAGTCACATGGTCAAATAGCAGAACTGTTTTTAGAATATGAGATTGTTTATTCTTTCAGGGATTGCACTTTTTATCTCGCAGATGAAGTGGTACATACATTTTACAAATATGGGCATGATAATTGATTTTATCTTTTAAATTTTTAATTAGGCTAATTTTGTATTAATTGTGCATTTAATGTGTTAAAATTTCTTATAATGTTACAGTGAAATCCCGGTTTAATGTTATTCAAGGGACCATAAAGACATAATGCTAAATGCGCGAAAACGTTCAATCGGAGTAAGATGAAAACAGAGCACTGACCATAAAATGGAGACTAATTTACATAAGATACATTTCATTTCTTGATTTACAATGATTTAGACATCAGGTTTCTAAGTTATGTTTTAAATAAATATTTTATTTCACTTTGCATCCTGTTTTTAGCAGCTACATCACGAATCGCTTTCTCAAGGTATGAGAGTTTGTCTAAGTTTTTCTCTTCGTCTTCAGTATTTCAAAAGAATGCTTTCAGTGTTATGAAAGTTCTAATGGCTTCCAATTTCCAAATTCCTTAAACAGTGACGATTTCATGTTTTTTCTTTTTTTAGCCTGTTTTTCCATTTTTTACAATTTTGCTCCATTAAATCTACTTAGTGTAAATTTGTTTACAAATTTGAATTTGAAATTCAAATTAAACATATTAATTGTAGTTTATGGTTTTTGTGATAACTTCCAATTTTTCAGGTAAAGAAAAAAGCTTTCTTTTTGACGCCATACAATCTAAAGCTATGAAAAATCTCTAACGAATTCTATCAGCTCCGTTGTAGGTAGCCTTGTGTTGTAGTACAGAAAGCACAATCAAATAAAATGAAAAGGTGTGGGTGAAAAAGAGGAGGGCTTTTGAATGATTTTTTAACGTTTTGATAAAGTTTTTTTTTAATCACAAATTCTGACTAATTTAGAAAAATTTCATTGAGATTTTATCGCTCAAAAAAAATTAAATGCGGGAAATAATTTAAAACGATAACGTTAAATCTGGGATTTTTAAACATTTCAAATATAGGAAATTAATTGGGACTATCATAAAAATGACGTTATATGCGGGAAATCATTAAATACGGGTTACATTAAATCGGGGTTTCACTGTATTATAAAAAGAACGAAGTTGATAACAGAATAAAATATTCATTATTGCTGTATTTAGGGAATAATAAAGCATTTCTAAGCAATATAACTTTTTAAATTATTAATTTTCATTCATACACAAATAAAATCAGCAGGTGCTCTTGATCAGAAATTAAGAAATCGCTTAGCATCTCTTTTTTCCCCTTTAGGAAGGACTTAAAGATTCTATGAAAATGAGTGTTTTGAATTAAATTTCTGGATACGACAGTAATTGAAGGATCATCATATAAAAACATTCAATAACTTGAACTGCAATATACTTATCGGAAAAAAGGAAAAACACTATTCGACTCCATATCATTGCCATTGTCATGAGTGCTGATTTTATGCATTAGATTGAATCTGTGAATATGTCATAAAGTTTAGCTATGCTGAGTGGGGGAAACTATTTTTTGAGAATCGATTTAGTGCTAGTTTCCATTTTAGACAGGTTCCTCTGTCACACGTTTTACTAATTTCAGTAAGCAGTGGACATTTCTATTAAAATACTCCATTGTTATTTTTTTACTTTAATATAATAGAGTAGGGTGGAGCGAAATTTTTTTTTTTATTATTATCAAAAATGGGTAGGTGCCAAAAGTTGCCTTTATATTAGTACATCAACTGCATGCAATTTTACCGCTGAAAAAAAATGGCTTGAGTCTGTGCTTTTGGTCCAAAAGTCGAAATTTTGGATAAAATTTGACATTTTTTCAAAAAAATAAAAAAAATTCTTACAGTGATGGTTATTATTTAAAAGCATTATTTAAACCTTTATTATTAATGACTTAATATATTTAAACGATAAAACAATATCTTTATTCTGTATTACTGGAGCAAAACTGACAACTTTCGGTAAAAAAGGGCGTTGCTACTTTATTGTGCCATTCAACGAATTGTAGTGTAGAATACCGTTCTTACCTAGTTGCTTTCAAAATTACCCAGGACATCTTGATCGACTATACTACCATCTGAACACACTGTTTTATTTATACATTGAATTGTGATTTTTTATCAAAGACTGGCATAAATTTTCTATGTATTAACTAGTCCATCTCTTTTTTTTTGTATCCACTAAGGCTGGGCGATGTCTGGAATTATATATCATGATAAATCGGCATCTTTATACCATGATATTTCGATATATCGATATTATGACGTATGAACAAACTAATAAAATATCAAGTAACGTATAAAACTGAACAAAATAATAAAATATAGTCGGAAATAGTCGGTATATTATAGTAGTATATAGTCGGGGGGGGGAAAAAAAGTTTTTTTTTTTTTGCGTGCTCAAGAAGTCAGAGACAGAGCAATGAAAATGAGCGGGCGCGCTTGCTGATTTTCAGAAAATAATTCAGAAAATTCAAAAATTTCTGTAAATCTGCTAATTGTAAAATTCCAACCTTGGACTATCCTCATCTAAATTTTCAGACTTGTATGTGTGGTAGATTTCGTTAGCCATTGCCGACACACACACAGGTAGAGCGAAAGTTTCTTTTATTAGTATAAATTACAACATTTAATAAATAAATACACTTATTCCAATGAAATTATATATAAGCTATTTAAAATTACTGTTAAAGTAAAATTTATTATTTCCCGGTATACACGTAAAAAGAACGATATATCCGAATGTGCAATCTAAAGAGGCGAGAAATGTGTGGCTGCTGTATTAATGTAATATATGCTGCCACGGGCACTGGCTAAGAAGTGTGCGGGAGGGCCACTTGCCACTGCATCGCCGTGCATTCTGAAATTTAGTAAATCTTCTTTATATTTGCAAAAGTAACATTTAATCTTCTTAGCAGAAAATGCAGAAAATTAAGGGTTAAAAGAAAAAAAGTACTAAAATTTCGTTGAATGAGGGAGAAAAAAAAAAAGTAATAATCCGGCTATAATCACTTCTTAAATTTTTTATATAATTCTTAAATTCCTACATTGCTTTTTGGCTGGTATGTTTAAACATTGTCTAATAGGGGGGCGTCTCCGACAGAAAATTCTTATTTTATTTAATTTTTATATTCTTCATTAAAAAAAAAAAGCTCTGCCTATGTTGCGGCCCACAATCAAATGTCTTTCGAAATTTACCTTATCCTTCTTTTCGTTCTTCCGATTCCGAAGCCCATGTATGCTGTATATATGAAGCGTTATAAATATTTTTTTTGCAACAGCAGATTGGGATTTTAATGAGTCACTGTCCCTTCCAAATACTGGATATGCAACGCACTATCTTCCGCACCCGAGAAAGGCAGAGAGAGAGAGAGGGTGGGGGGGTGGCGAAGAGAGAGAGAGAGAAATATACCAAGACCAAGTGCATATCGCACGACGCGCAGCAAAATATCATAATCGAACTTCCAGTTATGCTAAATCCAATCCCTTCGCTTAAAAATAGTTCCACGGTTGCTACTCTTTTGTAAAACAACAACAAAAACCTTTTTTTTTTTTTGCTGACTTCTAATTATATTTTAAGCTTGGTACTAACAATCCACAAATACAATAATTTCATTTTGTGCTTGTGTCAGGGTGCAATTATTATTGTGAAAATTATCTTGTGTGTATTTTTACCTGAACCGAAATATTTAACATGAATCCGAAGCGAAGTGAAAGAAAATTAATGCCACATTTTCATGTGACTATACGGTAAAATAGACTACAGTGACGCCTCTCGTTTTGAATTTAAAAAGGAAAATATTTGATTAAAGAAAACTCTGAATTAAAAAATATATCTTTTCCTAACCTTTAAGAGTTTATTTCTTATGCTTGTGCTAGCAGGAAAGTTGGATAAGAATCTGTTGCGTTTCGACCAATGTCCACTTAACGGAAGAAAAAAAAACTATAACCCCCACCCCAAACACAGAGAAAATTGCGTCTCGCCTTTTATTGCCAGCACACAAACTTTAACTACTTAATTTTTCTGCCATGTTTGTTATTTTGAATTCTGGTGACATTAAATAAATAAACAAACATCTAATTGTTCTCTCCGACTCCCCACAAACAAATGATGCCAGAGGCAGTAAAATACCAAATACTCACATATAGCACACAACTGTCGATTTTTAAAAGAAACCGTGAGGAGAAAAAAAAACGCGCTTCACAGAAGTAAAAATATCTGCATTAAAAAGGACCCTAGAATAGACATTAATAAATATTATTATGGAAGTATTATTTCACTTATTGAATTAAACCGCCTGTTGCAAATAAAATATAATATTTTATTTCTTTGTCGCCCTGATTATTCGCACATTGTTGAAAAACAAAGGGCAAATATTCATCAACACGGCTGAAATCTAAATACCAGAACGAAATTAAAATCATGGTATCTGATCTGTAGCATTTTGAGCTTTACACCGTCAATACTGCAAAAACAACATAAATATCCGCTGACGACAAATGTAAGCGAAAACCAGATGTATATTTATCACCCGTCCTATAAACATAGAAAAGATAACTTTTTCCCCTTTTCAAGAACCGTTTAGGCTGTGGGAAATCATACCGTTAATACCATGATAATATTGGCAACTGAGGATTCGGTATTTAATAAAACGATTGAAGCTGGGAGAATCTTGAGGAGTCGTCATGGTTTAGACTGTGGGAAATCATACCGTTAATACCATGATAATATCGGCAACCGAGGATTCAGTATTTAATAAAACGATTGAAGCTGGGAGAATCTTGAGGAGTCATTACGGTTTACAGCACGGTTATGATAATCGCGGTTTACATCACGATTATGATAATCACGGTTTACATTACGATTATGATAATCGCGATTTACATCACGATTATGATATTCGTGATGCACCGTTATATAGGATTTTTTGATATCGTTATCACGATTTATATTTTATATCGGTTTTATCGATATATCGCCCAGCCCTAGTATCCACAGACTTTGGATGTTGCTGCTGTGATCTCCATCATGTATTTTTCTACTGCTTGTATAAGAGAAGGCAAACAATGCAATGCAATGGGTATGATATTCATGTAATCTATTCAGCCATCTATTATCTTCACCAAGATTGCACCTGATAAATGCATATTGATTAGGGGTTCTGTTACCATAACAATTTTCCAATCAATTAGACTTCTATAATTATCCGGCTCAAAGTTGATTGTCGATATTTCAGATTTGCATATGCCATCATTTACTCTCATCTTTCAACTATTATGTGCTGAGCAGCTAGCTATTTAATGTGATGGCAATCGTCAGAGTACTGAAAGCATTGAAATCAGAATTTCCTCTGCATATGCAAAGCAACCATTGTCCTAAATAACTTTTTTTAGTATTTGTTTTATTCCGTTTTGTGTATTATTTAGTAGCCAAGTAATTTCTCATGAGTTTTTAGATCCCTTCTTTAGATGTGGATTACATTTGATGGTAAACCATCCTGGGGCCAAACTTGGATTACATGGTACTTTTTGAGTGAACGTAGAGACTCTGATGGGCAGTGAGTGCTCATTCAAAGGCGGAGAATTCTGTTCATCATCGCCATCTATTCTGCATGGGACATGTTTAGAATGAATCATTACAATGGATCATATGCCACCTCCAAGTCCAGTGAATTTCCTCTGCATCATTTATTAGATAACATCGTTGGCAAAAATTAGATTCTAACACACAGAGATTCGCCGGACCAATAGGAAAATCTTTGTCTACGTGCCATTCCCTTCTTATTTCACTTTTCGAAGCCCTAGAGAGTAATTTTGAAACATTATTTCCTGAAATCGAGAAATGGGTACTCAGTGCAAACCAGATATACCTGCTAGACATTTGCAAAGTTATTTCATCAAGATATTGCTCAGAAGAACTAACGAATAGGAACCCAAAAAACTTGTCCTACGTAAGATGGTTCACAAAGGCAAATAAAAATTTTCACCTTTATATAAGCACTGATTGACCGTCAGAGCCTGTAGGTTCACTCACGAAGTATGTAATCCAAGTTTATGCCGCTGGATGGTTTACACCAAATGTAATCCACATCTAAAAAATGGATCTAAAAACTGATGGGAAATTACTTGGCTACTAAACATCACAGGAAACGGCATCAAACAAATACTAAAAAAATTTATTTAGGACAATAGTTGCTTTGCACATCGAGAGCAAATTCTTATTGTAATGTTCTCTGACAATCGCCATCATATTAAAGAGCAAGCTCCTCAGCATATAAAAAATGCAACAGGTAGAGTAAATGATGGCATACTCAAAGATGAAATACCTAAATGTTGTAGAATATTGTAGTAACAGAACTCCCAATTACTATGCGTTAACTGGATGCAATTTCGGTGAAGATAATAGACGTCTGAATAGATTCCATTAATTAACCTGTATAACTCTGCTTGCCTTACCATACACAAGTAGTAGAAATATGCATGAAGGAGTGTTGCAGCAGCAGCATCCAACGTCTGTGGATACAAAGAAGAATTGGACTAGATTGATACATAGAAAACTTATGTCAGTCTTTGATAAAAAATCACAATTCAATGTATAAATAAAATACTGTGCTCATATGGTAGGGTGGTTGAAGTATGCACTGTTGTGACATGAAATGCAGCCACCTCCATGCGGTACCTCCTGGGTAGTTTTGAAAGCAACTAGATAAGAGCTGTATTCTAAACAACAATTAGTTGTATGACACAACAGAGGCCTTTTTTTACCAAAAGTTGTCCGTTTTGCTCCAGTTATACAGAATAAAGATATCGTTTTATCGTTTAAATATGTTAAGTCATTAATAATAAAGGTTTAAATAACACATTTAAATGATAACCATCTCTATAGGAATTTTTAAATTTTTTTGAAAAAAATGTCAAATTTTAAACAAAATTTCGACTTTTGGACCAAAAGCACAGACTAAAGCCATTTTTTTTTAGCAGTAAAATTGCATGCAGTTGTACTAGTATAAAGGCAACTTTTGGCACTTACCCATTTTTGATTTTAAAAAAAATATTTTTTTCGCTCCACCCTAATATACAGTAATACTTACTGAGACGCAATTGTGATAAACCACAAAAAAATTTCGTTTTACACAAGATTTTTCGTCTTATCAAATGAAATTGCATTGTATTATTTTCATGAATATGAACCTTGTAATATTTCTGTTTAAGGTGGAATTCTACTTTCATAGATCGTATTTATTATTATGTTATAATTGTTACACTTTTACGCAGATTTCCATTATAGAAAGGTTTTACACAAGATCCCCCTAACAGTAATGAATTCTTGCAAAGATGTCGTGTACGATATACAATTAGATTTGCTGCAGTCTTATGACCATATATTTCACATAGTATTTTAAGCTTTACATTTTATGAAATGTTAAATCAGTACTGGTTTTTAGATATATTTTATTTTAATGAATAGTTAAAGCAAATTATAATTGAAACAACTCTCTGAAAATTAGAAAATATGATGAAAATATGTGTAATAGTACTTTAGATGATTTTTAATATCCGTTTTCTAAAGAGTAACAAAAGTAACAAGTAATGAATACTTTCTAACGAGTAATGCGTTATAAAATAACAAATACATACGGGTGTTCATTTAGTCGTTACTTTTACAGCACTACTCCCAACACACACTGTATAAAATCTTTTTTTTTTCCCTCTCTCTCAATTTAAACATCTTTTGTTTTCCTCTCACATATTTAGAGACCCCCCCCCCTTCCCTTTGGGGTGAAAAGATGAAGCAAAAATTTCATAGAGGATGAAGATTTTAGATGAGTGAGACTTATATGAGATTTTGTAACTGAGATTTTAGGTAAACCATCTCACTACAAAATAAAAAGTAAAACAAAATTATTATTATTATCATTATTTTTTTAAGATTTTAAACTTTGCTTGGTGGGGTTCAAGGAGGAAACAGGAACTTTTGAAGAAAGGAGTGTAATTTAGATAATTGATTATTTACTTATTTTGTTACTAGTAAGAAACAAATAGAACAAAAGAATTAAGATTTTCACGATGTTAAACTTTTTGTGCTAAGAAGGGAGACAAAGAAGGGAAGCAGATATTTCATGCAGGGGGGGGGGGGGGTATCGTTAAGATTTTGTAAAAACATATGGAAGTAAACCAAAAAAATGAAAACATTCAAAATTATCTCCCTTCGATTTTTAAATAAATTTTTTTCACAAAAAAAGTTTGTGAAAGGGAGGAAGGAGGCGTACTTTCGAGGAGGAGCTTACAATCGGGATTTTGCGGTAATATAATTCTATTTAATACATTGAACAATGATTTATACTTTTAAGGATTACATTCCTATTCATAATTAAGTTTTTTTTTTTTTTTTTGAAAGAATCGTATTTTTTTAGCATTCAAAACAAAATACGGAGAAAACATCCAATTTTGCCCTTTTGCTAGACTGTCAAAGGGTTAAAAAAATATGCACTGTCTGCACACCGCAAGCTTGTAAAGTATGTCCCTAAAAAAAAGATGTTTAAATTCCTATGTATGGTTTTTGTTCTTATAAAACTTTTTTAACAGAACTATTGTGACCAACTTCAACATTAAATAATTCTTAGATTTAACAACTGTCTGCTTCAGTGTGTTTATCAAACATTTCTCTATTGTACTACCAATTTTCATATGCAACAGTTTTCTTAATATTAGTAAAGAAAGACCTCCAGTTACAAAAAATTCATTTACGGTGGTGATAGCGTTAGTTACTTTTTTTAAAATAGAGATATGAATATAATTATGATTTTTTATAAAGAAATTCACAATTTTTCGCTAATTCGAAAGTGAATGCTCAATGGGTGATTTTTGGGAAAAGTATGTAGAGGTTGGGAGGATAGCACATTTTGTCATCCTTAGGTAAAAAATTAAAATGGGTTCATCAGAAAAAAAAAAAAAAAAATACACATTTGAGAAATGAAACAAACATTTTTTTCACTCATCAAAAAGTGCATATCTGTTTTGGCGAGAAAAATACCACAAAAAGAAAACATTAAATTTAAACCTGAAGTAACATTTGTAATGGTAATACACAAGGGAAAACAATGCTGTATTGTCAATGATAATGATCAAAACTATATTTTGTGATTTATCATTTGGCTCTGAATAGGAATATAAGTGTCTGAAACTTTGCATTAGTTAGTCACAATGTCTGTGAAATGGAAAAAGTGAATATTACATCATTTTGATTTCAATTTTAGGATCTTTTTTTCACATTTTTCAAGTATGATGTCATTTTTACCAGTAGAAACACTTTGGATTAAAGTACAGTATTATGTTTTACATTTATTTTTTCAAAACGATTTATGTTTTCAAGGAAGCATAATATCATTTTCATGGTAGAAACATCTTTACTTAAGAATTTAGGATTAACGTAAGATTACTTTTACAAGATTTTAAAAATTATGCATTATTGCTATTGCATTGAGTAAAATGTTCATTCAAATGTGCTTGCTGAAATAAATCTTCTATGTTCTATTTACATCTTCAGTTGTTTTTAATCCTGTGTATTTTTTGTTTTCTGTGTCTTTATCTGTTTCTGTATCTTAGTCTCCTTTACTTTTTGCAAAGGCTAATCTTCAAATGAAAATCAAATTTCAAAGTATTTGTTTAAAAATGCGCAAAGGCCAACCTAGTGAAAAAGATTCCATGCCGGGACTCGAACCCGGGCCATCAGTATAGGTACTGACGTTCTACTGACTAAACCACATGGAACAATAACTAATCTTCTTTTTTTTTTCCTTTTGGACTAATCTTCCACAATAGGGTCCACTACCAAATGGCATATTTTAGTGAGTGTGTTTTGTCATTATTGTATCTATATACACATTAAACTACATTTGTTGCTAATATCCCCCATGTTTGATGCTAATGCTTAGCAGAGAACCTGATTACAGAAAATTAGTTTGATTTTGTTATCAGGGATTTGTTATAAATTTATCTTTTCAATTTTTTTATCATTTCTGTTTTTAAATCATGGCAATAGAGGGGAGGGGGCAGGTCCAAGCTTCCTCCCAAAATAAGCTGGAAAGGTGTTCACTGACATGCATTTACTTATGCTTTCATTTTGTATTGTAACTTAAAATCTGTAAGAGGGAGAAAAAAATCTGGCTATGTTGTTGCAAAAATGATATCAAATACTGGTTGAAAGACGAGAGACAGTAGCATAACATGTTTAACAATCAATAGTAAAAATGAAGAAGGAAGGGAAAACTGTTTATCAAACAGCAAAGACAGAAATTGCTTGCAAATACAAAGTAAGTTTTTGTCTTAACGTAACATTCACTCAGCTTTACACCTCAATCCACACAGTGTTACATAAAGAAAAAAAATCGTTACTTGAAAGCAGAACTGATTAATCTCAAGCCGGACTAGACACTGCAAGAAATAATTTAGCAGAAGATTACTAATCCACACAACGTGGTTCCAAGAGTTTTGCAGATTTCAGACTTTTTACTATTTAATCTTTGTTTATACTTTATTCACATATTAGATAAATTTAGATTGTTAAAGCTTAAAAATAAATAAATTGCACACTTAAACATATGACTTAAGTAAGAATTATTTACAAAATAATTTCTTGTTTTGTGTATATTTTAAATATATCAGTTGCTTGCATTAAAACATGTGGTTTATGTTTCTGTATTGTATCCATAATTGTCCGCTAAATCATAAAATTTCGTTTTTAGAAATTTAAATATCCTTAGTTAAATCTTGTGAATACGTGTATAAGGATTAAATAAGAATTTATTTATATTTATTAAAATTGATTAAAGGGATTAATGGTTTGGTTTTTGTATAAGTTGTTTTATCTTCAATTCTATAAATTGTAATTATTTGTAGATGAGAGATTAATTTTCTCTAGGTAACCATCTTTCATTAATAAAAATAGTTTTTTAGAAGGAAAGATTTCTTTTTCCATATGAAAGATTAAATAAAATAGCAAAAATATTTTTATATGTACTGCCATTTAAATTAAAAAAATATATGATAAATATGTATCAAAAATAAGATTAAAACTGGGAAGAAACTAAGAAAATTGTTGCCTTTTGAGAAGTTATTTTTTAAGAATTATTTTTTTTTACATTCATGTATACAGTGCAGGCCCGTAGCCTAGAGAAACTCCAATGGATAAGAGAAACGACATGATGGCAATAAATTCTGATTGGTCCAAAGCTGTTTTCAACCGCCGAGGGCGATCGACTGCAGCGCTTCCATAGACATTACACAGGACGAAAATAGAGAGTTTTTAAATTTATGTAATTCATAATATTTTGACGCTTGTTTAGATTTTTAACACCAATTTTCAGGCTCAGAAATGTTTATATTATGGATATAAGCACAATTTTGTCTAAGAATTTCGCAATTTTCTTGAACAAATATTTTTTTCCTTCCTTAAGTTTCGTTTTCATTCTGTCAGCACCAGCATTATTCTTTCTTTTTCTGGTTATATTTTAAGATATATATACATAATTTGGATTATTTTTATTTCTATGACTGAAATGTATATATATCCTTGCTTTGTTTCAGTGTAATCGAACACAAGTATTTTTTTTTCCTATTTTCTGTCCTCAGTAATGAAAATAGGTGTTGGCGAAGAATGAAAAATCGCCAAGCGCGAAATCCTCCTATGAACTTATCTTGGGAGTAGTAGAGTCGTTTCGTAAACTTCACATAGATGATTTGGGGTAATGGTTAAAGTACATGTCTGGTAAGTTAAAGGTAGCGGGTTCGATCCTCTTGGCTTCCGCTTTTAAAATTTTGTTTCTTTATTGATTTGTTACCAGTTACTCTGATTTTTTTTAATCGATTCTTGTCAATAAAACTAAATTTATTTATATATTTATTTTTGATAATTTATTATCAGTTAATAAAATATTATAATTTTTTAAATCGGTTCTTCTTAATAAAACTAAGTTTTTGTATTTAATATCACCCAAGGGCTATATTTTAATAATTAAAAACAAACATATATTTTAATGCAATAACATCGAATAAAATTACAATTTAAAATATGTTTATGAATTTAAAATATGTTTATGTCGTAATTTTAATAACATAAAATATCTAATCACTAGAAGTAACATAATATAGTATTCATTTTTATTAAATTAAGAATAATGCTTCATACATCAAATACGCATATAAATTCAAAACAATTTTGGGAGGATGGGTACGTATGTATTAAGTTGGAAATTAAAAAAAAAAAAAAAGTGTATATATATATATATATATATATATATATATATATGATAGGGGAGGGATGTCAAAGGAGATTAAAGGTGGAAATTTTCTGAAGTGTTAATTTAGAAGATCATTTTTTGTTCTTCTTATCTTACTGCACAATACCAAATAGAGAAAAAAAAAGGAAGTTAAAAAAATTTAAACGAAGTTGCGCTCTCCATTCGACAAATAAATCTGTGTTATCAGTCATCATTGTGGAGCGATCGATTATAATTAAAAATGTAATATATTTATAGGAAAACTAAAAACGATATTCGATTCTAAAGAACTGGAATATAAAATTTCATGCATGACTACCTGCAAATTTCATGCATTTTAAGACACACCTGTGAGATCCTGAATGTGTGACTTCGTGAAATATGTTTATTTATATAATTATTTATTAATTTCCTAGGCATCCTTAAAATAAATTGTGTATGGAGATAACGAATATACATTTTAGAGGAGGATTATACATTTTTTTTTTCATTTTGTTTCCTATGCATTTCAGGAGTGTAAGAAATAAATTAAGTTTTTTATGCAATGTCGGTTGAAGTATATATTTATGAGCAATATGTATATGCAAATATATGTATGAGCTAAGTTCTAAGCCTTAACCACAAAATCCCCCCCCCCCCCCCCAAGAAAAATATAAACATTTATGGCCGTTTAAATTCCCATAGTTTTAAAAATTAACACTAAGAAACTCCTAAAAATATAGAAATAATTTTTTTAATATATTGTAAAATAATATTAAAATGCATAAATATATGAATACATTTTATCTAAGTGCAAGGCATATTAAACCATTGGACTGAATTTCCGGATGCGACACCGCAGAAAAGGGAAACGTTGCCTTCTGAGACAGCAATAATCTATAATTCAAGATGTAATTCGCTTATAAGAAAAATAAAAAAATGTTACATTGAAAATCCTTTTAATAATCGTACATGAAGAATCGTGCTTTTATGTTTAAAAATGATTCAGAAAGTTTCGCGTTGTTCAATGATGGAATTCTTCTTTGGAGAATCGCCTTAAGGCTGTTCTTAACTGCTCTGCTCAACAAGCGCAAAACGTTTTGACACATTTACAAATTCATTTTTTAATGGAAAGGTATAAAATTGCAAAGCCTGGCCATGGAAGCAATTTGGAATCGAGCTGTTTTTTCTATTTTTTGATCAATCAATTACCTATTGAGTTATAAGCAATTTCGATCACGTGACAAACACTTTTTTCGACCTTTTTGAGTGCTCTTTCTTCCTTCACGCGGAAATTCGGTTCAAAACACCCACTTTGACATTATTTTCTGAAAGATCTATTGCGTTTGCAAAAAAAAAAAATGAAAAAAAAAACCAACTCAATTACATAGTTTCTGAACAACAACACCAACTAGTTTCATGTATTTTCGAACAAAAATAAATTAAAACTTATGTCAGAAAGTTGCCCTTTTGGATTTGAGAACACCCTTAAGTAAATTAAGGATGGACACAACCAATGTAAATAGAATACAAGTATTTTTTTTTTTTAAGTATTTCACAATTTTTTTTTCTTTTTTCCTCAGGAATTTTGAAGGTTGTTTTCAAATTCAAACTAATTACTTTCTACCATATTCACGAGGTTTTTTTTTTATCCGCAAATGTATACGAATTTGCAAATATTCTTTTCCAGTTGTGTGAAATCGAATAGCTTTTCCCGTTTTTCGATAAATAGAAAAGTCTTCTCCTAAAATGGCAATAAGAATTGCACATTCTGTCAATTTGTAAGGCACTACAGTCATGAAAAGTTCGTCATAGTCGACTAATTTATTGTAATTGAAGGTGTGTCAAATTTTTAGAAAAATGGAAAACGCAGTGCCATTGTTTGGCGAAAGAGATCGGCATTTTTGGGAAAGCACAATACCAAAAGAAAAAAAAAAAAAAAAAAAAAGAGACCACCTTTAATACATTGTTAAATGGCATATGTTCATAGTTTTTTTTATATTTTGGACAATATATAGGAGATATGTTCTAAATTTGAATATTCATAAAAATATCCATTTTAGTTGAAGGATGCTAAATCTATAAAGTTTTAAAAATAAACGCTAAAATTTCGTTATCAAAATCCCGAAGTTCGAGGAATATTAAAAAATGTTACTGATTATTAATGCGATTATGAATTCTGTTTTTGTAAGATCACTTAGTGATCCTATTTCTTTTAATATATGTTTGTTTAATACAAATTATAGGGATGGAGACAATTAAATGAAGATATTAAATTTTTGAGTGCTTTTAAAATATATGCTATATATAAAAATGTAAAAAATAATTGTTTAAAAAAATGCTTGGGGTTAACATTTATATTTTGTATTTTTCGGCCCAAATAGATTCACAGACACACAAAAGTTAACATAGATGGTTGTTAAATTCAAAAGGTTTAGAAAATTAACGATAAACCATACGCCCCCCCCCCCCCCTTCCCGCAAGCGAAGAAATGCTAGAAAAATTTTATTGATTAAAAATTTGCATAAGAGCGTGGATAGTTTTTTATTCCTTTAAAAATGTATTGTAAAATAGTACGGAAATGTGTAATTTCAGTTATTCAATTCGATGAGTTGAGTGATTTGATTTACCATATTTTTATAAAAAGTCTAATGAGAAAGTCAATAAATAAATATCTATTGTTAGATTCTAAATAATCAATTTAAAATCAATATTAAATGTGTTTATGAATAGAGAAATTTCCCTTAGAGCAACTTTTATTATAATATGCACAAAAACAGAAATAAACCCACAATTTGCAATATTTTGATTCGTTCTAAAATATGAGGAAAATTATTTTTTTTACTCTGTTCCATTATGCAAGAACGCACATTAAAATAATAATAATAATAATAATAAAAGTAACCAAAGTGCGAGAATGCGCCAAGCGTGGAAGATGAGCTTTGCATGATTTTTTCTTCCAAGGGACACTTTTCTTCCACAGAGCATGCGCACTTGCGCTCATGACATTTCTCTTACAAGTTGGAGTTTCTCTACCGTAGCCAGGTGGGGGCCAGGTCGGGCACTGCCCGACCTGGAAAAATATTTGCCCGTTCTAGCACAATTGACTGGACACCCTGATCGACACATTAAATTTCTGAACTTTTCTTTGCCTCATTTAAAAAAAAAAAAAAAAAAAAATTAAGCATAGACTGTAACCTAACTAACAGACACCCATCCCTAAAACTTCTCAATTCAAAAAAAAAAAAAAACTATTTAAACAAAAAATTCATTTGCGAAGACTTTTTTCCCTTTCGTTCCAAGAACTGCAGGACATTTTTCATTTTGTTGCTTTGTAGAAATTTACCTTACCGCCTCCCGAAACAGTCAAACTACAGACTTTAGAGAATAATACGTTTTAGAGATTATCCTTTTAACTCCTTTTCCCAAACTGATTAACTGATGTCTGCGAAAATTGGTTTCTTTGTACAACTTGTCATACATGAAATTTATTATCAGGTAAGGGAAACCAAAGGTATATGGATTTTCAGTTGCAGTTAGCTACCTATTTTATGGCTTGAGAAAACAGGTTGTACAAAATATACAACTATCATGTGTTACAATCATGTGGTTTTGTCACTGTTAACTTCACTAAGTTGCTTTTGGGGGCTTTTGAAGAAAAGTGGAAAATGTTCTTTAACAGCTTTCTTGACACTATTAGCGAATTAAGAAAGTTTGTAAAATCGATCAGTGTCACACGGAATTGCAATATCCAGAAAGGGTTTTTCAGAGTAAAATCGTTTTATAATTACATTGTAAATGTCATCTATGGGGCAACGAAGATGGGTTTCCAGTAGATAATAATAAAAACAGATATTTCTCTGTCAAGTTTTTTTTTTTTTGTCTGTTTTCTGTTCAGGACAAGATCTCTGCGGCGTTTTATTTGCCTTCTGCAGTGTTTTTTTTAAACATCTCTAAAAGGAATCAGGTTTAAGTCTTTTAGCTCAATATAGAAAATTTATCCTTTGCAATTTCTGAATTTTTTACGAACATTTTGTGATTTTTAGCGTATTTTTTAACATCCCATTTTCAATCTTATGGCTCGATATAGTCAAATTTTGCTCTTGGCTATTTTTGAATTTTTGCCCAATGTTTTATGCGATTTATACCCCTTTTTTCACGCTTTGCAGATATTTTTTTACAAGTTTTTCTGAAACCGAAGAATTATCCAGTAGATTTTGCTGCTGTCATGATTAAGCTGAAAATGGGAAAATAACAAATGGGCTCCTATAGGAACGTGAACGACGATGCTGGACAATTTAGCTTTTACCTGGAAACTATCACTTTTATCGAAAGAAAAATTACAATAATTCAAAGATTGTTTGATTCAAGATCAGATTGGGGATATCCCGAACGGGTTTACGCTGCGGAAGGCAATGGGGCCCCCAAGGGGGAACTCCCCCAAAATAGGTTATTTTTTGGAAAAACCAACCAGCAAAGCAAGCGAAGCTCTGCTAGTAGATTAAATAATTACAGAATATAATTTATGTATAATTAACATTAGTAATTTATCGAGAGAAGAGAAATGAAACGTTAAAAAAGAAACAGGTCGAACATACGGGGATAGGTGGCAAATGCATGGCACACAGATGCCTGCTTATTGGGATCCTCAACGAGATTAAAAAGCACATTTTTTAAACATTTGAATAAAAATAATGAGGATTAAAAGTTTTAAATCTTGGGTTACAACTTTTCCTTACTTTTAATAGGGACCCCAAACAAGACATTTTATAAAGCATTTAGAACCTGCAAAATTTCTTTCATCTGGGCACCTTTAAAAAGAATGGTGGCTATAGAAAGAAGCGCATGTCTGATTTGGTTGAAAAAAGTAATAGTATTAAAGAAGTTTTGAACCTTATTGGGGCCCGCAATAAAATTAAAAAGCACATTCTTTAAGCATTTGAGTAAAAAAAAAATGGCAGCTACAAGTTTTGAATCCTAGGTTCCAACTTTTCCTCACTTTCATAGCCTTCCCCCAATAAAAACAATTCAAAGAATTTAGAGTTTGCAAAATTTCTTTCATCATGTTTAAAAAGAACGGTGACTATAGAAAGAAAGCACAAATTTTTTGAAGGAAGTAATGGTATTAAGGAAGATTTGAAACGTATTGGGGCCCCCAATGAGATTAAAAAGCATATTTTTTAAAGATTTGAATGAAAAATTTGGCCTAAAAGTTTTGAATCTTGGGTTCCAATTTTTTCTCACTTTTATAGAAGGTCCTAAATACACAATTCAAAAAGAATTTAGAGCCTACAAAATTTCTTTCATCTGGGCACCTTTAAAAAGAATGGTGGCTGTAGAAAGAAAGTGCATATCTGTTTTGGTTGAAGGAAGTACTCGTATTAATAAAGTTTTGAACCTTTTGTTTCACCTTTTTTCCCCATTTATAGGGGCTCCCAAAAGGACTAAAATAACATTATATTTAAAAAATAGAATTTAGAGCCTTCAAAAGCTCTTTCATATGGGCACCTTTATAAAGAACAGTGGATATAGAAGGAAAGCGCATATCTGTTTTCTAAATCTGACAAAGATCTTTGACAAAAAATGAATTTGGATAAAACAAATTATTATGTTATTAAAAAATACATTAAAAAATAATTATAAAAGTTGAAAAACATTATTCGGCTCAAAGGTACAATAACTTACTACTGGGCCACTGACTTTGCTCAAGTTTTTTTTTGTCGCTGAATCCGAATTTTTAACTTCCCCCAAAATTTTCACCCCCAACCCCCCACCCCCCAAATAATTGTTTTTAACTTAAATTTCTTATTATTTTAGGGGAAAAGCATTACGAAATTCAGAAACCAGACAAAATTTGCAACAAATAGGATATATGACATTATGACATAGGATGAACGGGCAGGGGGAGGGCTGCCTCTGAACATGTACTGCGGCGCTACGTACACTAAGTTATGAAGTCCAGGCAATAGGGGATTTTACCTGGAAAAATTAATACTAGTTCTGGATTTCGACTCACTTTATGTTTTTTGGGTCGCTGAATCCGAATTTGTAACTTCCCACCAAAATTTCACCCGGCAACCCCCCCAAAAATTGATTTTTGGGAAAAATTTGGTTTTTGAGAAAAGCACGCGGGGAATGTTCCAAGGCAGACCCCTCTCTCCCCGTTTATCCTACGTCATAATGCCATATATCCTATTTGTTTCAAATTTTGTCTAGTTTCTGAATTTCGTAATGCTTTTCCTCTAAAACAATAAGAAATTTAAGTTAATAACAACTATTTTGGGGGGTTTTCGGTGGGGGGGGGGGAATTTTGGGGGTAAGTTAAAAATTCAGATTCAGCGACCCAAAAAATTTAAAGTAAACCTTATAAGAAATGTTCGGAGGGGAGATGGGAGGGCGAATGTAAACGTGTAAGTGGTTAAGTGGAATTGCGCAACTTAGTCCACACAGCACCGTGCGCATGTTCCGAGGCAGATCCCCCCTTCCCCTTTATCCTAAATCATAATGTCATATATCTGATTTGTTGCAAATTTTGTCTACTTTCTGAATTTATAGATACTTTTCCCCTAAAACAATAAAAAAAAATTGATTTTTTTAATAAAAACTTTTTTTGGGGGGGGGGGGGGCTTTTTACCAAAATTTGGGGGAGTTGCCGGGGGAAATTTTGGTGGGAAGTTAGAAATTCAGATTCAGCAACCCCAAAAAAACATAAAGTATTCCGATTTCCAGAACTATCATTAATTTTGCTAGGTAAAATTCCCTATTGCCTGGACTAAAGAGACTAGAAAAAATTGATTAAATAATCTGCCACCCCTGGAAAAACCTTTGCCCTACCTGGAAGTATGGTCTAGCTACGGGCCTGATACAGTGCAAGAGCAGGCATTTGCAAGTTAAAGATTTGCAGATTAATGGTACTCTACTGTAGATAAAGCAATCATAATTTGTGATTTAATATAGAGTATTCTGCCATAAATTACAAACTTTCTACTGATTATGAAAATTATCTTATGGTTTCGATTGGTAGTATAATATCTTTTGTCTACCAAGTATTTTATCTTTTGAGGGGACAGGGACAGTTTATACCTTTTCAACAATTTTGTTTATTTATAAAAAAAATATGGTTCAAATGGTGAACCCACTGCATTTCAATGTTCAACTGAAAGTAAATTTTGAAAAAAAAAAAAAACTGCATAGTATTTAATTAAAATTTTAAAGTTTTGAAAATATTGCATTTTTAAAAATCCCTACTACTTTTTTAAATATTGATACAGTAGCGCTCAAAAGTATTTTGACAACCTTATATTCTCTCTTATTTTATTTAATATAAAAATATACAAGAAAATATATTCCCTATAATTGAGAACACTATGACTGCAGTTATTCAAATGTATCAAGTTTCAACTTGTTTATTTACATTTGGCACCACTAAAGAAATATGAGTCTTCCTTAGCTCAAAAGTATTTTGACAATTAGTTTGCATTTAATTGTTGAAAGCGTCAGTGGCGCTATAGCTTCAATTAGTGTTTATATTGACTTATTGTGATTATCTTTAAATTCCGAAATGTAAAGCATATTCCAGTGATTTCATAAAAGCCGTTGTAAATGCACTTAAGAAAGGTAGACTGCAAGCAGAATTTGCTCGTTCTTTTAATGTGTCTCGGCAACTTGTTATTGTATGAAATAAAGTTTTAAATAAACAGAAATACATCGAAAATAAGCCTCGAAGTGGCCATCCAAAAAAAAAAATCTTGCAATGTTAACTGTATTATAAAAGTGACTGTTGTAAGTCCGTTGTAATAATAAAAAATGAATAGAAAGAAAATTATGGCATAGACATACACGTTTCAACTGTCAAACGACACCTTAACCTCTATGGTTTACATGGCAGAAGATCAGCAAAAAAGCGTTTGTTATCTACTAAGAATAGGAAGGCTAGAGTTGCATTTGCAAAATGGCATAAATCGTGGAGAAGTGTAGAATATTCTCATGTTTTGTGAAGCAATGAAAGGAAGTTTAATTTAGTACCATCTGATGGAATCAAGTACATTTGATGTCCTAAAAACAAAAAATATTATGTTCGATACCAAATACCTGCCGTCAAACATGAAGGCAGCAATATGATGGCTTGGAGCTGTTTTTCCCTCAGAAGGAGTTGAACCTTTAGTTCAAATTGATGAGAATATAGATCAGTTCATGTATGCTGATACATTAAAGACTCATATGCCACCATACGCTAAACAAAAAATCCCTGCTCAGTGATATTTTCAGCAAGATAATGATCAGAAATGCAAATCCAACTACGCAATTGATTTTACGAAATGCAGAAAAAGTCAAGGTTCTAGAGTGGCAAAGCAAAAGTCCGGATTTGAACCCCATAGAGCATCTGTGGAAGGAGTTAGATCGTACAGTAAGATGCCATAATTATTCAAATAAGACAACTTTAAACAAAGCTCTTAAAAATGTATGGGATCGAATTCTTTTTGATCAAATATAAGAATTAGTCGACTCAATGCCCACATGTTGTAAGGCTGTCTTAAAGGCCAGAGAATATGCTACTAAATATTGACTGACTCATTGCCATATTTGATAATTATTGCATTAAAAATCATTTTTTTATTTTTTTGTCAAAATACTTTTGATTTATCATTTTTCAGATTTTTGTTGGGTTTCGCGTTATTTTCCATCAAATGACATTTAATTTACTAAAATTCTGTGAAACATTGCACACGATTAAATAAAGTAGATGATTGATTTTTGTATTTTATTATTGTTTTTAATTAAGTCAAATATTGTCTTTGTCAATTTTTTTTCTGATTATATATTGTGAAAAACGATGAAATCTAACACATCTTCATGTACTTTTATTTTTTTTTAAATAACAATAAACCTGAAGGCTAATTCTATGTGCAGATTTATCATATATATAATAAAGAGCATACACAAAAAAATTTAATTTCTATCTAAAAACAAAGAAGCCTTAGCATTTTTAAAACAGGTAAGTGATGAAAATATGAACATGGAGTAAAAGCCATTTAAAGTTTTAATTTGTGTGGGTAATTGTGCTGGGTGTTTTAACAAAATTTACAATATCTCGCAATATAATTGCTGTATGGGTAAAAAGGATGTGTCAAAATATTCATTATTAAATGAGCTTTTATTTAATATTTAAAAAAAAAGAAAATCTATTTTTTTCCCCAATTTTGAGGTAAACTGTCCCCTTAAAATAGAAGGATGAGCTGCAGACTATGTCTTACTTAAAGGATAAAATTAAATTAGAGGGTATTCATCTTCTTGAGCCATTCAAACTTTTTTTGTGTTGGAAAATCATCGTAAATCTAAACAACTGAGCACAATATATGACAATAGACCAAACATTTTCCAAAATATAAAATTTTTAGCTTCTGTCATTCAATGTGGCTGCATGCCCCATATTCAAAATTCAAGGTATTTGTCTAACATTTAGCAGATAGCCTGCTTCCATTTCAACTGGATAATCATTCGTCTGCGCAATTATTTCATACCAGTAAGCATCTATTCTGTAAGCATCTACTGGATGTAACATAGCTCTGTAATCTTTTTATAGTGTTTTAGTGAAATCTATATTATGCATTTTTTTTAAAGCTAACATCAAGAGTTTTATAAGAATGACTTCAATATTATTATTCAAGCAAGCAAGATACCTACTAGAGAATACCATGGTCATTATAGTACTATTTCTACAAGAAAAACTAGCACTTTAAGCACTAACAAGGTAACATTTTGATAACTGGAAAACAGTCAATAAAAGATATTTTGAAATCTATGAATGCTTACAAATATAATAATGTACAAAGAATTTCTGAGTGCTACAGTCCTGTGACAATCTATAATATCCCTTAATGCTATGTCCGAGTGAATACGGCTATGTTATCAATCTGCCTCATGTTGATCTAATTATTAGAGATCCACTATGAAAAAGTACTGCTCTGCATAATGAAAAAGCTAATTAACCACTTATCCAGACTACATTATATATGAAATAATCAAAAGAAATTCTAAGTAAGATGTTGTGTTCACTTTCAGTATACTTTGCAATCTAATGAACACAGCAAAGAGATTTTACAGAAGGGTATACTACCATCAATATTTAAGGGTGGAATGAAATACTTTCACTTAAAACTGAAGATGTGATCATGTATGTCAAGCAATAATAAAAATACAATCTTGTTAATGATTATAACATTCAATCCAGACTGGCAATAAATTAAAGAAAACCTGCATTCCAATTCTATCTAATAAGACTGATATGATACAGCGAATAGAATATTTTAATTGAAACTTCATCAAATACCAGATCTTAATAACAATGCTTACATATTTTGTTCACCACACTGCCACAGGTATTATTGAGTGACAAAAATAAAAATGTGTTTGATGTATGTTCACCTGCTATCATGAATGATTAACAAAATTAGAATGGATAAAAGCATCCGAATTGCTAAACAATGTGAAATATCCCCTAAATATGCACATCATCTTTGGCTTTAAATCTCTGTATACATGAAAGAAAGTCCACAAAGATTTCTAAAATCATTTTGGCATCATACATCCTTTAATAACAATAGATATCCTAAATATAGACTTTCACCTGAAGCAGCTGCTCACGCTAAAACAATCCAAATTTTAAGAATAGATAACAGCTGGGTAGCACTAAAAAATCCAGATTGTTCAAAAACATTTTATGTTGGTAGTAAGGTTTAATGCTATGTAGCTAGAAGAAACTGATCAAATGTGTTATTGCATACTTTAGCAAAGGGGAGTGATGATGCTCTTGCCATCACATGTCCGAGACTGAACAGTCTTTAATTGTTATTTTAAATCACACTTGCAACCATATGTACACTGCCGCTAGGTCTGAATAAAAAATTTATTTGTATAATTTGAAAAGCACTTTGAAGGAAATGGAGGGAACTTTCTATCCATATTTAATTTTTTTTTAGTTTCTTCTCTGATTAAAATTATTAATAGCACCATAATTCCTGAGCCTTGCTAGCAAAAATTTGAAAAGAAGCCTTTTATTTTGTGTTTATCTAAATGATTTGCACATTATACATGTTTAGTGGAATCTGGCTATAATGCATGTTTGGTTAACTTTTTTCTATCATTTTCATGTTTTGGTAATTCATTGGCATTTCAGTGTATTATCTTTCCAATAGTTATATACACAGAGTGAAAAAGAGATACATCATAATTTTTAAATATATTGATCAAAATTAATTTCAGAATGTTGTACATCATTCGGAATTTATATTATGGGCTATAAGCAAAAACATTTGTTTCTCTATTATTTGTCTTATTTGCATTGGATGCTCAAAGCTAATCAATGTACATTTATGACTATGGGGTTAATTTATGCTTATTGTTATCTATACAAGAGATGTGTAGTACATTGATTAGTTAATTTGGTGCAACCACTGTAACTTATTCTAGTTATAACAATGCAAATATCATTATTTAAAACTTAAAAAATACGATGAATTTTAATATGTTTAATTTTGGTCTACTAGTCTCTCCCATAACTTCATAATTGTTCTCACAGTTACCAGTTAGTGATAACCACAAAAGTTATCTGTGATTAAGGATGCACCAACTCTTCAGTATCTATTCGGCATTCAGCCTTGTTATTGAATATTTAGTTTGACTGAATATTAAACTATTCGATGGGCCGAATATTCGACTTGTCAAATATCGAAATATTCAGCCAAACCGAATGTTTAAAAAAACCTTTTGAAACATTTTTAAAAAACTTCTACTTTCAACTGTCAACTTATAAAGATATTCTGAATAATTAGAAACAGAATCATATTTAAGTAAAAGGGAATGTTTTTACATTATTTATTTGCTGTTTGTTACATATCACTAAAGAAAATTAACCATTAATGAGGATTTTCATCTGAATTAATGATGTATAAGTGCAATTTCCTAAACATTGTCTAGTAAATAATTTGTTTCTTGCTTTTTCACAAAATAGTGCGTTTCGAAACAAAATAGAAAACCATTCAGGGTTGATAACAGACATCAAGACGGACAATTTTGGCCCAGGAAACCATAATCACAATCCACTTGCCATAAATACAGTTTATCTCATCTCACTCAAGGTCAAATTTGGATTTTTGTTTGTTACTTTAACAACAATGAAGATATCATAACTATATTTTCAATAGACTTACTTTGATTTCTGTGAAATAAGATTTCATGAAGAGAAGTGCTGGAAATTGCCACCATTGTTATCTAAACAACTATAAGTTAGACATTCCTTTATTCAAAGTGCAGTTGACAGTATTTATACTGTGTCACTGGCCAAAATTCAGTCATTTTCAGTGATATCATCACATTTAATACAAGCAAAATTAATATGGAAGAAATATCGCTACAACGTCTTCATTATTCATAAAGTTGTGAATTAAAATTCAATTTCACACCCGGTCACTTGTAGTTACACACCCAGTATTTTTGATTAAATGCGTTATAATTTTGATGGAATAAAATGGAATGTGATGCTGTTTTTTGCTCAAAAAATGTTTATCTTGAGCATATTATCTCCTTTGAAAATTTGTTGCAAGATTAATGGAACAACCTGTATGTTTACAATTTCTGAAAATTATCGCAAGCTCCAGACACTGATCTAGGATGCATTTAAAAACTTCTTTGATAAATCAAGTTATTCTTACTGAGTTGCCACCATTTGAATAGGATTTGATTGTATTATTTATTTATTTTTACTTTAGTCGCTTCCTGTCAATAAACAGTAGACACTGTAAAGTTTTTCTTCCAATTTTTTCACAATTTCTCTTTGATTTTAAAATGCTTGTTTTAGAATTTAATAAAAATTTATTCATTTGTTTTAAATTTATAGAAGAAGTCATGAACTTTAAAATTCTATTAATTAATGTTTAATAACTATCACCTTAAATAACTCAAAGCAGACTTTTTTCAGCATAAAGAGTTTATTTGAAAAAAGCTCTTGTTTATCAAAATAAGTTTCTGTATTAAATATTATGTAAAATTGTTTTAAAATGTAAAGTTTTAATGCCTTTAAGCTTTTAAAATATAAAAGTATTCATCGAGCCGAATATTCGGCATTCAGCCAAAATCACTATTCCCTATCTGTGAATAAGTTTGAATACTTTGCAATAAAAAATGGAGATGAAAAATATTTTTCCATGTGTTTTAAATTATGATGCATCCAAGTTTAATTAAAATTATGTATTTTTAAAATAATGCATTAAATGGTTCAAAACAGAGTAAAATGTAAATGAAGTTGGTAAATTTATATTAATATAAATATGATGCATTATTTTTGTGTTTACTTTTTTACAGTTAATTTATTGAACCAATATTCTTTCTTTTTCTAGGTTAGCACTGAAAAATGCCAATTCTCCTGTTCTATTCTGTCATAATGATTTACAAGAAGGTAAGCTAATTCTGTTTTCATGTAAAATTGCCACTTTAAAATATATTGAACCTAAAACTGTAAAGCTGTAATTAGAAGAGAACATACCCTTTTGTATTTTATAATTAGGGTTGCCAGATTGCACATTGTACAGCTAAACTTTTTCCGTAGAGAGGTTCCCCCCACCCTTTTTTTTTTCTTTCCAAATATCTCGCTGTTTATAAATAATAATAAAAGAAAATCGCAAGTTACATTTTTTAGTTTACTTCAAAAATTTTACTTTTGGATGCATATTTTCCATAAAAAGATTGAACCAGTGTACATAAAAAAAAAAAAAATAAAGAACAGTTTTCTTTCAGGATTACAAAAATCTGCAATAGGGCTGATAAATGAGCTAAACAGTGTTGATGGAATAATATAATTTGAATGCACTTGGAAAATAAAAATTATAACTAGTAATTAATGAACTGTTTTTAAGGAGAAATTTTTAATTAAGACATTACTGATACATTTACTATAATTTAGTAAGATGTAAAAGAAAGAGCCACTCAATGCAAAGTCGCGAACCCCATAGTAATTATACGATTAATTCTAATTAAATTAGTCTGTTTTTACAGTTCGTTTATTTCTTTTATACTACTACTGGGCATTGCATTGCACAAATATATCATTAAAAGTTACCTAGGTACCTAAATGTTATCTAGGCTTTTAAAGCCGATGGCGCTGCCTGTGTCTTTATGTATGTCCAAACTGTCAGTGTCTTTAAGGGTTAATATCTCGGCTAATTACCAACAATTTTTTTTTTTTTTGAAAATCATTATCAACAATCCTTTTATACTTGTGCAGTGATAGGTATCTCCAGCGCTCCTCAACTCCTTTGCTGAATGCCCACAAATCGAAATTTGTGTGTAATTGAAAAATGTGGCCTAGGGTAATTGCTATATAATTTTCCTGTAAGGTTTAAATTAACTTATACTACCCCTAATTTTTTCATAATTTTATTTTCAGTAGATTCAGAAATAGAGGGGGGAGGGGGACATATTTTTGCATTACATTTTGATATCTCTGAAAATATCTAAAATTAAAATTAATATATCTTTGAGTTTGGCATTACAAAAGCTTTCACACGATATACAAAGAAAAATATTTTTTTTCAAGTAACTTAATTAGCCTCTCTACATTTTCCCTAAATATATTGTTGAATGGCTGATAATCTATAAATATGTGGGTCAATAGCCTTTATTACGTTAGCAAATTTGAACTTTCCGCGCTCCATAATTTAGAAGTAAAATAGCTGTGACAGACATACACATAGCAGGAGAGCTATTGAACATTTTAGGGTAGGTATTTCAGGCATCATAAAAATTTGTGTAACACTTCTTTTGCAATGTCTGAATCCAAAATCAAACGTCTTGCTGAAGGATCGTGGCACTTAGCCCACCCGTGAATTTTTAAATTTCCAAAATTTTTGTTGCAAAAAAATATTTTTGAGGCAGTTTGAAATTTTAATACCTTCAAATTTAGTATTTAATGAATTAAAAAATATAAAAGCCGGACACTTTAGTTGGTCCAAAAACTGTGCCAGACACATGTCAAGTGCCATTTTATGACTACCCAAAAAAGGTATTTGAGGCACGCTGAGATTGAGACAGAATAATATTTATGCTTAGAAAAAAATATTTTGAAAATGACAGACACCTTTGTTGGCACTTTCTACTTGCTAGACAACATAGAATGTTAAACACAAGTGCCAGTAAAGCTAGACTTGTGGGTGCCTCGCTGAAGATCCATTTACTGACTTACCATACAAACAAAGTGTAAACCGCATTGCATCTTAAGATGAATTTCAACTGGATGCATGCACATTCACAACAAATCTAACTGTGATAGGTTCTCGCAAGACCACGTGACTCATAGCAAGCATGCAGTTGTTCTCAATCATAGTATGCATATGTTTTTTTTTAGAATTTTCATATATTTAACATTAAATGATAAAGATATGATGTATATCTATTGATATGCGATATAAAAGAGAATTTCAGAGAATAGACGAAAATGTACTTGAGAGCTTTTGTGCAGCCCTGTATATTACGTATAGAATTTATACACACCAAGCAATATTTAAAAATATAGTTCAATTTAAAAACACGTCCGCAACTGAAAATGCATTTTCAGCAATTATTGCTTATAGGTTTTAATTGTTAAATTATTGTTCAATTTCTTCTGTAGTAAAATTATTTTGTGTGTCCCTGTAAATGAACGATACATTTTATGCCTGCCATATTATACAATAAGTTCCGTGATGTATATCTCAGTACTAAATATAAATTTCTGTATGTTTAAAATAGTGTAATATCATTAAATTACATCCAAAACAATTTTTCTCCATAGGCCGTAATGTAACGAAATGTTTTGCGTGTCACTGTAAATGAACCATATATGCTACACACTTCATTTTCTACACTGAACATGCCATAGTGTTACTTAATAACATCTGCAAATTTTGTGGCAATCGGACTATATTTACTAGAGATAGAGCACCGAGGGACAGACAGGCAAACCAAATTCACAAACACTTTTTAACTTTGTTGGAAAGTGTTAAAAATGCTTATTAAACTTGTATGCTTATTAAACTTATATGCTTATTAAATGCTTATTATACATACATATGTTTTAAAGTATCAGTAAAATTTAGCTGCGGAATTTCAGTAGAAAGCCTTAAAAAAATTAATATTTTCGATTATTTGGCACTAAAAGAGGAATGTGCGCGCAATTTGGTGGCAAAACTTTTCCTCACCAAACGCGAATATTTTAATGCATCTGAAAATTGCTTGTTAAATGATTATTTGAATGTGTGGTACTTAATCAATTTAAACTTAAACAATGAAACATTTTGTTATTTTTTCTATAAGCTTATGTAATATATACAAGTTGTGTGTTGCTAAAGTTATTTAATTTTCAGACTGTTTCACCAGCTGGATAAATTTAAATGCACTTTAAAGCAGGGTTGGGTTTTTGACGTCAAAAACTGGTTTTTGACATGACAAGCGTCAAAAACTGGTTTAAATTGTCGTAAACTGTCATAAACTGGTTTAAACCGTCGAAAACTGCCAAATACATGTAACACGCTAAAACATTTTAACAATAGATAAACATTAAATAAGTCAATGATTTATGTGATCTTTTATTGAAATTTAATAATTTAAAAAATATATTATTTGCAATAAAATATTTTTTTTTTTTTTTTTTTTGGATTTTTCAACCAGAAGAAAATAATTTTGTACAATTAAATAATCCGGATCAATTTTACCCCGCAGCATGCTGCAGCACACCACTTGTTTAGCACATTTATTTACACCCAAAAGATTTTTGAGTTTAGAGTGTATGAAGCGTTAGAAAATAGTCTGTCTCTTAATTGATGCTGAGCTAGTAGGACTTGGTAGCAAAAGCATTGCTAGATGAGCAAGTTTTGAAGCAGGCTCAAAAAGCTGTTGCATTTAGTGATACCTTTCCACCAAACAATGGATTCCTCCCTATAGCACTGAAATAAGAAGATGGTTATTGCCTAGACTAGAATAATATTGATGCACATTATCTTGTTATATATACAAAAAAATCTACACTTTTCTAAGTTTTTTTTTCCCCATAAAAAAGCTAGCTAATGCTTTAAGCTCTCAAAAGTAAGCGAAATTAAAACGATTTTAAGTAAGAGAAAAAATGTACAGCTCAGGTGAGCTTAATGTCTATTTTTTAGAAAAAAAAAAAAAAAAAAATTACCCTGTTAAAAAGTTGTACTTAACAATAATACTTTACTACGTACTAATTACTGATATACAGTAAGAGTGAATTTAAAATATTACATGTAATGTTGTCATGTGTGACATTTAATTTGAATTTTTACAGATCAATTTAGTATTTGAGGTTTCTGACATGACAGTTTAAACTATGGTTTAAACCCGACATAAACTGACACATGTCAAAAACCTGCCTACCCTGTAATTATTACTAATACTATATACTAATTATACAATTACAGTAATAGTGAATTTTAAATATTACATTTAATGTGAAATTTTACAGATCACTGTAAGTATTTGAAGTTTTTGACGAGGTTTTTGACAAGGGGTTTTTGACATGACGGTTTAAACCACAGTTTAAACTGTCAAAAACTGACATGTGTCAAAAACCTGCCAACCCTGCTTTAAAGTAACTGTCTGATTAAGAACTATTTCATTATACATTTCGACATTAAATAAGTCGTTGTTTCTATGACAACAATACTTTTCTCATTGTCTCTGACACTAACACTATCGAAGTCAAATTGGCAATGCTCAGAATCGGCCCTTAACTTTGAGTTTGAAGCAATTTTAATCAGTTTAAATTTTATACTAACCGTCATTAAACGATCATTAAATTTCATTACATGTACATATAAATGTATATGGCAAAATCATAGTTATAAAAGTACTTCACAAAATTTTTGTAGCGTTTTTTCACGAAAAACAGTGATTTTTTTCATTGCTTTTTGCACAAATAATGCATTTTTTTTTTTTTTATTACTTTCCATGATCACTACTCCAAAATTTTCAGAACAACTACATGCTTGCTATGAGTCATGTAGTTTTGCGAGAGCATATCATAGTTAGATTTGTTGTGATTGCGCATGTATCCAGTTGAAATTCATCTTAAAATGCTACGATGTTTACACTTTGTTCGTATCGTAAGTCAGTCTTCAGCGAGGCACCACAAGTCCAACTTTACTGGCACTCGCGTTTAACATTCTATGTTGTCTGGCAAGTAGAAAGTGCCAACAAAAGTGTCTGTCATTTTAAAAATATTTTTTTCTAAGCATAAACATTATTCTGTCTTAATCTCAGCGTGCCTCAAATACTTTTTTTGGGTAGTCATAAAATGGCACTTGACACGTGTCTGGCACAGTTTTTGGGCCGACTAAAGTGTCTGGCTTTTATATTTTTTTATTTCATTAAATACTGAATTTGGAGGTGTTAAAATTTCAAAATGCCTCAAGGATATTTTTTTGCAACCAAAATTTTGGAAATTTAAAAATTCACGGGTGGGCTAAGTGCCACGATCCTTCAGCCAGATATTTGATTTTGTATTCAGGCATTACTAAAGGAATGTTGCACAAATTTTCAGGGTGCCTCAAATACCTTCCCTAAAATGTTTAACAGCTCTCAGACTAACAGGAGTAATCTTATTATGGTTCTGTTTTTATTTTTTAAGTACGGAACCCTAAAAAAGTGATTTTTTATATGAGAAAAAAGTATTATTGCACTGCACTACTTTTATGAAGCTTTGAAATTTTATCAAAATTTAGCCAATTTTTCATGTTTTTTAATCAAAATAATCAATTATCATCCATGGACAATAAATGTGTTTTATAACTTTTATTATTTTTTTAATTTTAATTACATTTATATTAATAAAAACATAATAAAATTTATTGGATTTCAATTTCTCAAGTTTTTCTATTAACTTAGAACAAAAGTTTATATTTTATTTTTATCACTGTCTACATTCTGAATCATATGAATCAGAGTCTGAATATTGATTCTACACTCCTGGGAAATGAACACTCTGTTGAAATTGTCTGTTATTCTTTAAACTCAAATTCCAGAAAATGTTAGGTGAAACTTATAAGAATTTTTTTGGTTATTTGTTTGTAAAATTAATTTTAATGACAATTTACAATAGAAAATGCAACTGAAATAATCATTTTATATATTATTATACATGTTATCATTGAATGATATATTACAAACAATGATGTAAATTAAGTAATGACAGACACATTGGAAAGGCTAAAATTTTATTAATAAAAGCATTTTTTTTTTTTTTTTTTTTTTTTTTTTTTTTTTGTAACATACTCGTGTAAAATCAAAATAGTTTGTTTAGTGTTCATAAATAAATAAAAAAAAAATTTAATATTTCATATCTTTTAAGAAAATGTAACTACAAGAAATGCTTTTATTTGTGAAAAATCAAATTTCCCAATTTCTTTTCCACCACTTCAAAATTTTCAGAAATTTTACATTTCTACTTAGTTTTATCTGGCTATGAATTATTGATGTAGACTGCATTCTTATTTTGTGTGCTATCCCTGAGTTGGGAGAAAAAATGGGAGTATGATACACTAAATGCATCAGACATCAGAATTTATATTCTTAATTAGTATTTGATAAGTGAGACAATTAGACTACCATAGAATACAATTTAATATTATACTATCAGATTTTGAGAGTCAACAACAAAATTCTGCATTCATAACCACCTCAATAAAAATATAGTTATATAAAAACCTATAAGTAATATAAAACTGTAAATCATTCTAAAATTTTAACTATTATATTATGTATTAACTATGTTAAACCAAGATATGAAAAAATATATTTTTATAACATTCATAAAAATTTAATTTTAAACATATTACAGAAATTGTCAGACAATGACCAGTGTGTAAAAGAGATTATCTCATTTCCCTCATCAAACAGGTCTCTTTTTTTTTTTTTTTTTTTTTTTTTTTTCCCTTCAAATATAACTCTTTTTATTACCTGACTGAAAAGAAGGGTTATGTGTTTCATGCGTATCTGTGTATATGGATTTCTTTATACCCTCAAAACATCCCAATGGCTGGATGGATTTTAATGAATGAGGTATTTATCGATTCGTCTTAACGGCCCAATGGTTATAGGCTAGGTTTTATTTTTATAAATTCAAAATGGCAGCCATGAAATACAAAATGATGGGAGAGATGAAAAAAATTATGCACCCTATTGAGTGGCATATCATTGGACAGGTCTTTCAAAATGAAGACGATGTTTCATTGGCTATTTTACGGTCAGAAGCTCCATTAAAACATTATACAATCTGAAAGTTCTGTATGTATTGTGGATCTCTAGTTTTACTGCAACTCTAACCATCATAGACATCTATAGACCTCATCAAAACAGTGTTTATCGATAGGAACTAACAGTTAAACACAACTTAAAAGTCATCAATACAAGTAAATAAAAAAAATAGGTAAGTAATATAAACAAGTAATATATATAAAAAAAAAATATTTTAAATCAATTCCTACTTAGGTCAATACGAGAATTTTTTTTCTCCCATTCTTCTTTCCTTTTGAGTGCCGCTTAAAATCCCTTGATCAAGAAGAGGGCTGTCTCGTCTTAAAATACCTTGATCAAGAAGGGGGCTCTCTCGATTATTGAAAATTAATTAAATTTAATTAATTAATTAATATTCGAAAAAAACTGGATTAACATCAAGTGTCATCCACTACAAATTAAAAAACAATTATTTGAGCTTGATTGGATGAATAATAAGTATTTTATTAACGACTGAAAATTTGAACAAGATATATATAGCGAGAGTGTGAGCTAATAGTAGGAATTGAAAAAAAAAAATTGTTTCACATTGATGAGAAATAATTAATTAGTTCGCTTTTTACGCTCTCGTTTTTTTTTATTTTCTAAATTTAATTGCTTATTAAATAAAATATTGCACCTGCATGCCACATTCGTTTTTCACTCTCAAACTAAACATATAAATCTGATGCCCATGTAGCTGTTTATAGTCCATTAGACTTATATTTCATCTAATGAATTTAATCTAAAAGGATAAATTTTGAAAAAAAGAAAAAAGGCATGTTTGCTGGGGAAAATTAAAAACTTGTTAAGGCTCGGAAAGATATAAAACTGGAAGGCCTGACTATGAAAGTGATTTGTAATCGAACTGTGTTTTCCATTTTTTGATCAATAAATTAGCTATAGAGTTATAAGCAAATTTGATCACATGACACAGCATTTTTCTCCCCTTACAATCTAGAGTTTTTTCTTTCGTTCGGAAGTTTGGTTCAAAATGCCAGACAGTATTTTCTGAAAGATCTATTGTGTTTACAAGAAAATGGAAAAACAATTTGATGACATAGTTTCTGAATAACACCTTCTAGTTTCATGCGTTTCCAAACAAAAATTAATTAAAATTTATGCCAGAAAGTTGACCCTTGAGATTTGAGAACATCCGTAATTGAGAAAAATTAAAAACTTAAGAAATCTTTCCTCTTATAAATTCCTTTCAGGCTATTCTGACAAGTACTTTCTTCTAATCAAACATTACTGGTTAGTCCAAGATATTATGGGAGTATATATATTTCTATGATATCTAAAAATTTTACTTTTTTTATGAGAAAAACTTAGAAAAAAAAACTAATGATGCATTATTAATTAGCCTATTGTATTTTATTTATCAACATATCATTTTCTTAAGAGGGTTTATAAGGCTAAAATTTCAGTCTTGGGTTTCTATCTGTAATAGTTCTTTGCAGTAATATGTTATCGTCTTTATGTATGTTCTATTCTATACTTGACAAAACTATACTTGATTAAATTAATTTAAATATTTGACTTTTAAAGATTCCTTTCTTTTTCTTATTTAGGTAATATCCTTGTACCTGAACGTTCATCAGCCAGTGATGATAAAATTGTTTTTATTGATTTTGAATATTGCAGTTATAATTTTAGGTTTGTACTTTCAAATTTCAATTACTTTAAACATATTTTGAGTTCATTGTATGATACCATTTAAAATGAATATATGTTTGATCTATTATATTAGTAAGATCAGGATCATAGCTTTCAGAGTATGGAAATTAGTTAAAAATGCATACAGTAGACTCCCTCAAATCCACAACCTAAAATATGCACATCATCGCAGATGTAAACAATGAAACTTTCAGTTCAGATGTAGACACAAAATTAGAGAATTTTTTAGTTTTATATCATTCCTTTTGTATTTTAATATGTAATTAATTCTCTATAATATGACTGAACTCGTGATTTTTCGTGAAGGAAATACAATTTATTTCTGGAAAAAAAAAAAAGATATTGCTAATATCTTTGGTAATCAGAATCTTTTTACCAAATCTTTTTATGTATTAATTGAGATTTTTTTGGTTATTAAGACTGGCTAAACCTGAAATAAAACTTCCTTACTTTATGATTTTGATGTGAATTAATAGGGTGCCATTATGAGACAAGTTTCATTCAATAATTCGAGGAAAATGTATCTTATTTTTATTATGCAGATTTAATTATACATTATCAATTATTTACTTGACCTTTACTCTTAATAATTTAATCATTTTTAAAATTGTCTTACTTCTTATCATTTTAGTTTATTACTTTACTTATTTTGATACTAACTGACCTGCCTGGCATTGCCTGGGCCCATGATAATAATCTTAAATGAACCTTTAATCTGTATTATTTAATCTGCCATGCATGCACTGCAAACTCTGTTAGTTCCACTTTCCACCGCCATGTGACGAGCTGTGTTCTAAACAAACCTATATCCAGATGAAACTCCATTATTCAAATTTTCCGTAGATATATTACTCGAGGAGTGGAAGTATCAAATAAGAATTTAAGAAATTTGCTGAAAATCCTTTAGTTCCACCTTCCACTGCTAGGGGTGGCAATATGTTTAATATGAACATCTGAAATCCTGAAAAGGGTCCTTAGTGGCTGCAGCACCGTAAATCAAACGTGCTGTGCACGCTCTGCAAAATCTATTAATTCCAATTTTCATGTCCAGTTGCCACATGCGTTTTTGCCGATCCCACCGTAGCTAGCATAGAGAAGAAAATACGACCTTCTGATTGGTTGAATAATTTAAAGAGCAATTGTTGTTTGTAAATAAATCCCTCTGAATGCAGATGTATGTATTAAGGGCATATATGTGCATATCATGTTAAAATAATAAGGAATGGCATTTTTTTGTTGTTGTTAATATAAAACAATTGGGTGGTTTGTAAATATCCCATAATTGATGATGTAAAAATGAAATGTTATTATTGTTTGTAAATAAATTGTTTTGAATGTGGATGTATGTGTTAGGGGCACATATTTGTATATCTTGTTAAAATAATAATAAGAAGAAGAAATCGCAGTTTAATTTTATTATTATTTTTTAAAAGTAATGCAGAACAATAGAATTTATAAATATTGCAGATATGGTGTCATAAAACGGAAATGTGATTATTGTGTTTATATGAGTATACAAATCGTGCTGAAATTTTAAATATTAATAGCTATAAACATTGGTATAATAAATATATATCCTGATATGATTAAAGGATTCTCTCGTATTTTGATTCCATATTTTTTTTTCTTGAGTATCAGCTTTTGATGTAATTTTTCAACAAATATCTTCATACTTAATTTTTTTTATGGGGATTGATGGGGGGAGGTTATAGAAAATGTTGAATTCATTTGAAATATTACATTAATTAATGATATTAAAATTCTACCCCTAGAAAACTATGTCATCTCCCTGCAGTTCCTGAATTTTCTCCTATGATAAAAAATATCAGAGTCAATATTTGTCATAGAAATATAAAATCATAATAACATCATCATTAACTTCTTTAATTCTAAATTCCAGAAAATCTTTCTTTTTACCTATTAATAAATATGTAAAATCAGAAGGAAATTTATCAAAATCCATCTTCTAAAAGGTTTTCAAACAGAAACTGATGATTAAATAAACATAAACACAAAAATGAACCAAAGCAAAATGCTCTTTAAGTTATTCAATCAATCAGAAGCCCATATTTTTCTCCCTATGCTAGCTTCGGTGGGATCGGCTAAAATGTTTGCTGCACTCTGTTCTAAACATGTTACATGCTTAAATTGTTTCAAGATTTTATATTGTTTCTTTCAATTTTGCGAAGGATATATCCCTTTAGCTAATTTCTTCTAAACAGGTCAGTATCTTTATTGTACACAATTTCTTAAAAATACCTTGAAAAGTTTATATAATATATATATCCTTATGAAATGTTTTTCCCCTTAATAAGAAAATCAACATAAATGATTAGCATAAAGAGTTAAATTACGATTGATTTCTTTAATAGTGCCATTTACTAAAAAGTTAAATTAAAATGATTAATAAAAACATCATCATTAAATTCTTTAATTCTAAATTCCAGAAAATCTTTCTTTTTATCTATTAATAAATATGTAAAATCAGAAGGAAATTTATCAAAATCCATCTTCCAAAAGGTTTTCAAACAAAAACTGATGATTAAATAGATGTAAACACAAAAATGAACCAAAACAAAATGCTCTTTAAATTATTCAACCAATCAGAATCCCATATTTTCTCCCCTATGCTAGCTTCGGTGGGATTGGCAAAAATGCTTGCTGCACTTTGTTCTAAACAAACCTTTTTCATGTAGTCTAATTGCTATATTTAATCAAAAGCAGGAGTGCAGAAAATGTTTTTCTCCCAACATTTCCCCCAATCCATATGAAAATTTCCACAAAATTTTACGATATGATGCATAGGCTTACATAAAATTTTGTGTTAAGTGTTAACGTAGATATAGAATTTTTTTTTTTTTAAATTTCTCAACTTACGCGCAAGTGTATACAGTACATATCATTCTGACTTTTCCATTCTTTTAATTTGGTAGTTTTAATTAATTTCTCAGCTAATAATTAGAATTTTAAAATTCTGAAAACAAGGTACATCAGGAGAGATTTTGGGCTATTCTCACAAAAATTTTGAGCCTTGTATGTGTCATAGATTTCACTAGCTATCGCAGACAGACACACACACACAGAACAATTTGTTCTTTTATTAGTATAGATTTTACTATATTGCAAGGATTCTTTATAATTTTGATTACGTTATTACATTCAAATTACTGTTTAAAAAGTGTAAACAAGGCAATGGCCAGAAATCAACAAAATTCTAAAATCCGCAAAACTTCTGGTCCCAAGCTGTGCGGATTTGAGGGAGTCTATTGTATTATTTTTACCTGGAAAAATAAGACCTAATCAGAAAATAAGCCCAGTATGATTTTTAATGGTAATTGTTATGAAAATCCTGCTCTGAAAATAAGCCTTATTTCAAAAATAAACTCCTTTAGTCAATATTTAAGATATCCTGACTTTAAATTTTTGATAATATGTAGCATCTTTCAGAAAAAAAAAAATTAAACTTATTTTAACATAAAAAGAATTTATTAAAAAGTTGCAGAAAGTTATACTAGAAAAAATTATACTAGAAACATTTCCATATCATAAAATTCAATGAAGCATTAATGCATAACCTTAAAATATATTATTATTAAAGCATATTCAGATAACCATTAAATACATTATGAAAGCATTAACACAGATACTTACTGAGGTATTAAAGCCTATACATTAGGCATGCACAACCTGTGGCCCGCAAACTTAGTCAATTTATAACTTGAAAAATTGTGATTTTTGTCAATAGATCGCAAAAATAAATCGCAAATTTCATCAATTTGCCGTGGGAAAAATTGAAAATTTCATCAGTTAAGAATCACGAATTTCATAGGTCAGGCATAGAAAAATCGCGAATTTTGTTGTTCGGATATGGAAAAAAGATAATTTTGTCGATGAAGCTCGGAAAAATAGCAAATTTCGTTGAGCGGACACGGAAAAATCGCGAATTTCGGCAGTCAGGTGCGGAAAAATCACGAATTTCGTTGATTGGGCACGAAAAAATCATCAATTTTGTTGATGAGCAGAAAAATTGCAAATTTTGCTCATCGGTTGCACAAAAATTGTGAGTTTCATCAGTCACGAGAAAAAATCACGAATTTTGTCAATTTGCTGCAGGAAAAAAATTGCAAATTTCATCAGTCAGTTAAGAATCGCGAATTTCGTCGATCGTGTGTGGAAGAATCGCAAATTTTGTCGGTTAGGAGCAGAAAAATCTCAAATTTCAGTGATCGGCTGCAGAAAAATCTCAAATTTCAGTGATCGGCTGCAGAAAAATTGTGTGTTTCGTTGATCAGGCACAGAAAAATCTCACATTGTTGATCGGCTACCATTACATTATTATGGGAAAATCCTCATTTTTCATTGTGATGCAGATTAGAATATGTGTGTTAGGTAGAAAAAAAAGAAATGAAGGGAAAGAAGGATTTTAAATTTAATAAAATTAGAAATAGGATGTTTATAATATATTATGTGATTTAATATGAATTAGAAATCAGAAAGTTTACTATTAAATATGGCCAAAAGATCGTTAGTGGTTAATAAACATTGCATGTGAGAGATGTAAATAAATATAACTTGGTAACTTCATGGTAAAATATGAATAATAAACCTTAGACTCACCTGAACTAAGAAAATATTTCCTGCCTGAAAATTGCATATGTTGAAGATATTTTAAATTGTGCCAAGTATTAAATTTTTTACTTTTAAACGTTTATAATTAATAATTCTGTAATATTTCATTGCAATAAATTAATTTGGCACTTTATGATAAAATTAAGAGATACATAAATTAAAACACAGGAAAATACACAAATATATTTAAATAAACAAATTCCTTTATTAAAATATTATTTTAATTAAATGGGGGGAATGGGGAGGGAGAAAGTGTACACTTACCCAAAAAATGATTTAACATATCACTACACATACGTTTTTGATATAAATCAAAGAAGTTATTAATAATCGTGAATGACAAAATCTCGTATCATTCTTCTACATTGCATTAAACGAAATATTAACATCGTCTGTCATCGTAAATCGTAGTAACTATCACCAAAGTTCATATCTCATATACGAAGAAGGCCTAAATCGTTCTTTAAAACACTATGTTTTTCCTGTACTTGATGGTGAAAACATAAGACGTGGAAATTCAATTGAAAAAGGTTTCTCAAATAGAGAATCTGGATGAAGATAGTTCAATAAATTCCTGAGCATAACAAAATGCATTTTCCGCTCCAACGGAAATTGTGGGAGCCGACGACGAAAGGTATTTCACTTCAACATTTAATCTCTAGATAAAGATTGTTGATTTGTATCAAACCTTGATAATTTAGGAATAAATGTCGATTGAGAATATACCAATTCTCTAGGCACTTCATTTCCTTCAAGAAGTGAAAGAAAACATTCATTTCTGCTCCACCTTGAATACTTTTAACGCAGTAAACCATCTTGATGTATTCTGAGACATTTAGTGAAGAAATATTAGAAGGCAGACGACATCATTATCTCTATCAATGTTTTACAATATGATCATTATAATTTAGCAGAAGATAATTCAAGAAACTATTATTATGACCCAACGGTAAAAGAAAGAGAATTTTACGGAGCGACTTCACACCCTTGTTGGTACGTCGTCGTCCGGAAGTCAAGAGAGAGAAGCCACGCTACGAACGAACGGCATTAGGCGGGAAAGATGTTGATTGGCTGATTTTAAAATCGATGCCACACAGAGTAATAGAAGTGTTTGAATAAAATAACTTTAAATGATGAATTTTAGATTTGAAAATTATTATAAAAATATTCTATTATGGTAGAAAGTATTAATTTTACGATTTATTATTTTATTATTGATAATTTTTGACGATCTTTTAGGGCGATTAAATTAAAATTGTTTTTAAGTGAAATTTAACTGAAAAACGAACTTAACGAAAATTAATGAATATTTAAAGGTAGAATTTAAATTTTGAAAGTCAAGAAATTTTTTGATTTAATTTAAATATTTTAAAATAGTTTTTTAAATTAATTTTAATTGGAAAGGATGTTATTACATAACAATGTGATATCATACAAATGATTCAAACAATTAACATTGTAAATGGCACTTGGTATAATTTGGTGATGTTTAATATTAAATATAACAAAATTAGTTTTATGTTTCAGCATGCATTTTTTTTTTTTTTTTTTTTTTTTTGGATCATAATTACTTAGAAAATTTATAAAGTATTTTTCATATTCTAATTTAATTTTGAATTTTTAAAATCATATTCTGTATTTTTGTAGTTAAATATAAATATTTCTAAGCATAATGAATTTTTTATTGGTAATCTTTAACTTCAAATTAATTTCTTTTGAATATTTATATACTTACTAGTGGATTTTGCCTGCTTCGCTGGTCAGTTTCTCTAAAAGAACCTTGAAGTCAAACGAAATATATCTATCAAAGATGAAATGCATTTACCTATTTTTTTAGTATGTTTGTTATCTTGAATTTCATGCTTCTACCTAAAATGGCTGCTGAACTAAAATTTTTGACCCCCCTTTTAAACAACCTTTTTTTTTGGGGGGGGGGGGGGGGCTATTTTTAAATGCGCTAAAATATGTGCTTAATTATTTTTTTATTAGATTTATTTTCTGGAATTTCATGCTTCTAGCCAAGGTATGGCCAAATGTTCAAAAAGTTTTGACATCCCCCCTTTAACCCCCTTAAGGGGGGAATTTCTAAAATCGCTAAAACATGTATTTAATTTTCTTTTATTAAATTTATTTTCTGGAATTTCACGCTTCTAACTAAAATGGCTGCTGAGATATGGTCGCATGCTCTAAAATTTTCGACCCTTCGCTCCCTTTCCCTCCCCCCTTTAGGGGGGAATTTTCAAAAATCCATCCTTAGTGCTCTTTCCCTCCCAATTTTCATGCTTCTAGATTCAGTAGTTTGGGCTGGGCGTTTTATATATGGAGATAAAGATTAAAAACTATCTCAAATGATTTTTTCCCCATAGGCCGTAATGTAATGGAATTCTTTTGAGTGTCCCTCCACCCTGAATGTCCCTTGTATCTCCATCCACTATGACCCAACTGCCTTACTAACAGCAGGAGACCAAGGGCTATCTAACCACTACACCCGCATGTGGGTGGCAGTACGTGTTCATGGAGAAAAGTCTGTCTTTACCCGACCACAATTGACTTAAATCTATATATATCTTTGAAAGAGACAAGTTTCGAAAGTTCTGAAAATGAATGTCTCCTCATTAAAAAAATATTTGTAATCAAAATCGAAAATGCAAAAAACAGCATTTGTACAGATTGATCTCAGCTATCCGATACAAAAAAAAAATCATTTAAAAATATTGAAATGCAACCGAGATATCTTTATAAATTTCTTCCATAGTATTAGCATTAGCGAATGTGTCTTTTCACTTGACTGAAGTAGCCTCTTAATGATAGCAATATTTTCATTAAAAAAAAAAACAATTAAAGAGATAAAGACAAACTAATGTTTGAAACTTAGTCCTTTAGAGCAGCAGTTCCCAACCTTTATTGGTATGCGACCCACCATTTTTAGTAAACAAATTTTTCATGACCCACATAATTTCAGGGTGTCCATAAAAGAATGTCCCATTTATAAACTTTAATAGTATCAACTGTAAGTATTGTAGAGTGTTGGTTTAAGGTCACAATAAAGAGTAACTCACAGTTTTAGATAGGCGCATGCACGAGTACTGTCTTGTTATTGACTTGCTTGCAGTGCCACATATGCAAAATGGCGACTCCGGAATGTAAAGCCTTTTGTGTTCTGCAACTTGTTAAGAGGGAATCTGTAATTTCAGTTCAATGTGCATTTCGTTTATAATTTAATTGTGATTCTCCATGGTATATACCATTCGGAACAATGCATTTGTAAAGGGAAAAGCATGAGAAGACCAAAAGTGTCTGTACAGGATGTTGACCATGTCAGAGCATTTTACCCGCGTAGTCCTAAAACATCTGTTTGGAAAGAAAGAAAGTCTTGTACTTCAGTTGCCAAAGACGACAGTGTGTATCTAATGAATTGCCAGAGCAGAGACACAGAATTGAAGAGGCTATTGCTTCCACAGGGGTCGGAGTTGTCCTATATATCCTATATTTATAAAATAACCTTAAAAAATACCCTATATTTCTCTAACTCTCCTATGTTTCTTGTATTTCTCTATTTTCTCATATATTTGGTATTAATATCGCCTAGCATTTATGATTGTTTCTGCTGTTTTGTTATTGCCGTATTTCTGTGCAAGAGCAATAGCTCAATCCTGCACACGATGTTCACGCTTTCAGCCAGTTACAAACAAGGAGGGTGTGGTGTAGACTGCTGGATTTTTAAACACGTCTTCGAAGCATGAGATTAAACGTCAAGACTGCTTAATCTCCTTAGCTTCGGTGTATAAATTCGGTGTTTTATTTTTCTTTTGGGTATGGTATCAAGAAAGGTTTCTGAATGACTTGATGTTTTCACATGTGTCGCTTTGCTCGCTGAGTTAGTTCTATCGTTCAATGTGATGCTCTCTTTTATTTGATTATTTTAGCTTCTCTTATCGTGTATTCAGCTGCGATACATAGTTTTTTTTTATTTTAAATTTTATTTTATTTCAATGTGAAAAGGCATATTTATTGCATTTACATTAACGCAATGACTGAATGTGAGCATAGACTGGCGAAGTTCAGTGAAGCTTGGATAGATTGGATTGATGTCCATGGCAAAAAAGTCAGCGAATGGTGTATAAAGGGTAAAGATTATTACAACGCTTTTTGTCTTTTATGTCAATTTCTGGTTCCCGTCAGCAACAGTGGTTATATTCACAATTAACGCAGCATGCCAAAACAACAAAGCACAAAGAAAATTTAAAAAAAAACAAAGTGACAAGTCTCAATCTCGCTTTATGGATTCTACTGGCAGAAAAAGCTTGAGTTTGAATATCAAATAAAAAAAAGATGGATTGAGTACTTGTACTTTAAATGAAGAAGAGAAGATCTACCATTCTAAGATTCTATGGATAATTCACGTGGCCCTAAGTAATTATTCGTTTGTAATCGGATGGAATACAAAATTTATTTTGCGAAATGTTTTCAGATTCCTCTTTGCCACAAGGTATGCAGTTTAGACATCATATCATAAGGTATCGTATCATAAAGTATCATATGCCATATCTCATGGCTTTCACCCATATTTTTTTAAGCAAATGAGTGATGATTTCAAGCAAGAATCTCCTTTTTTCACTCTCATGTATGATGAGACATTGAATGATCAGAATTTAAAACAATTAGACATTTTTGTGAGGTATTGGAGCAAGAAAATTAGTGGAATCTCCGAAAAATATATTGGAAGTGAGCCTTTAGGTCATGCAACCGTAACAGACATAGCAAACAGCATAATGAATGTTATGAAAGCCTCTAAAATGGAACTAAATTATTTGCTTACATTAGGATCAGATGGTCCTAATGTAAATAAATCAGTTTTTTAAATTTCGGATAAAGAAGTACAATCTATGAGAAAATTTGGCCTAATTAGTGTTGGAATCTGTAATTTACATATTGTTCACAATGCATTTGGCAAGGGTATCACATATGAGTCTTTCTCAAACATCAGATTTTCTGGAAAATATATATTGTTGGTTTGAAAAATTTTTATCTCGCCAAGAAGACTTAAGAATAACAATGGAAAAATTCAATTCAGATTTTAAGATTTTGCTGTTTGTAAGCAACTGATGTTTAACTATAGTCCAAGTTTAACAAAGAGCCCTAAAATTGCTTGCGATACTGAAGATATATTTTCTTGAAGACTTGTCCAGAGACAATCATAGACTGGTAAAAAATGATAGATACATGTGTATTAAAAAAACGTTAGAATCTCCAGTGTCACCTGTCTATTTGAGCTTCCAGATTAGTTTAGGGGGTGTTTTTGAAGAAATTTGTAAATTATTTTAAGAGAAGACTACACTGATCCACATTTTGTATGATGAACTATCAAAACTGTTATTGAAGCATATGAGATTCTTTTGTGAATGAGTCAGCATTAAACAATAAATATTGTGAGGAATTAGTTGATATTGATATCGCAAAGAAGCAGTTCCTTTGAATTCATTAAATGTAGGAAATAGTACAAAGATTTTGCTACTACTGCCTGCAGACTTAAAATCGGAATTTTTAGCAGATGCTAAAGTCTTTTATATAAATGTCATCAAATATTTGCAGGAGACATTTTTATTGAAAAATTGGGCTTTAACGTGACCAGGTAACCATAGATCACTACTGGAAAAATGTCCTTTCCATGGCTGATAGTAAACAACTTCTTAAATACAAATATTTGGGAATTTTAGTGAAAGCCATCTTAACATTTTCACATGGGCAGGCATAAATTGAAAAAGGATTTTCTCTAAAGAAGAGAATGCTAACATCCGAAAGATCCTCTTTAAGCCTTAACACAATAAGAGGTTTGAACCTAATAAAAGATGCTGTTAGTGGGAAAGCTGTAGATGCTTGCATAACAAAAGAAAAAGATCCAATTTTACAAAGATGCTTACTCTAAATATAAAATTAAAGAATTTGAAAAATCTGTAAAAGAAACAAAAAAAAAAATCCTACAATTTCAAAAAAGGATAAAATGGCAGAAATTAAAATGAGTATTGATTCTGCTCAATCCATGATTGATGAAGGGAATAGTAGGCTAAAAAATCGATTAAAGAGAGAAAGTGCATGCAAGAAATAGAGGCTGCACAAGCTCTTATAGATGCAGGCAATGAAAAAACTGAAATTGGCTAAAAATGTTGTTAAAAAGGATTAACGATTTCATAAATTTGTAAATATTCACACTAATGATCTGTAAATATCCATACTAAACATCACCTGTAAATATTCATGCTCATCTAGAAAAAGTGTAAATAGAAAAAAAGAAATTACAGTACAGGACCTATTATCCGGAATCCTCGGGACCGAAGGTTTTCTGGATTTTGGAATTTTCCGGATTTCGGGTCCTCCCAAATTCCGTCAAAAAAAAACACGCAAATTTCGTCAAAGAATCGCGAAAAAAGACAAATTTCTTCAAAGGATCGAAAAAGCCCCGAACAATTTCGTCAAAAGATCGCAAAAAAATCCGCAAATTTCGTCAAAAGATCGCAAAAAATCCGCAAATTTCGTCAAAAGATCGCAAAAAAATCCGCAAATTTCGTCATAAGATGGAAAAAAAAAAAAAAAAAAACGGAAATTTCGTCAAAAGATAGCAAAAAAAAATTTCTTCAAAAAATCGGGAAAAACATGCAAATTTAGTCAATGGATCACGGGAAAAAAACGCAAATTTCGTTAAAATCTCGGTAAAAACCCCCGCAAATTTCGTCAAAAGATAGCAAAAAATATTTGTTCAAAGGATCACAAAAAAACCCCTTAATTTCGTCAAAAGGTCGTGTACAAACGAGAATTTCGTTAAAAGATCGCAGAAAAAACTCCTAATTAGTGCAGAGGAGCCCTCCCTCCATCTTCTGTAAACTTTAAAAAAAATTTGCTGTGAATTTCAGATTTTTTTTTTTTTTTTTTTACTCAGAATCACCCCTGATTCAAGTAACACAATTGTGTAGTCATAATATTTTGTCAAAGTTAGAGAGAAAGGATGTGAAATATCTGATGATCTTTTAAAAAACGAATCGTAATATAAATTTTAAACTAAAATTTGACAAAAAAAAAATGATTTTTTTCTGATTTCGGGGGGGGGGGGGAGACGACAACCGTGTTCCCCCATCACTGATGTACCATATTTTAGTGGTTACACATTACAACACAATAGACCAAAAAAAAAATTACAAATCTGTAAAATTTTCGAAACATTTCAAAAATTGCAAAATTTTAGTAAAAATTTACAAATTTAGGAAATTTTCAAAAAAAATTTTCCGGATTTCGGGTTTTTCCGGATTTTGGAATTCCGGATAATGGGTCCTGTACTGTAATACTCTTGTATTTTGCTTAATTAATTTTTTATGAACTAAACAAGAATCTTTAAAAAAAATCTTTAAAATGAAATTTGTTGGTGTTTCACAAATTGGAGACTTAAGTGGTAAGTTTGGTTTTATATTTGTTTTCTAAGATTGTATCTTGATTTAATATCATTAATTAGTGAAAATTTATAAAGTAATATAGATTGTGTTAAAGTTTTTTTATAGCAAAATATTTCCGATAACGTAATTTTCTAAATGTCCTATATTTTATGAATTGGTCACTTCTACCCTTGCTTCCATTACTCTGGACTTGTTAATCGAAGTGTGGGAAGATTTGGACTTTCAGTTGGATGTGTGCCATATAACTACAGTTGCACATATTGACCATTTGTAAGAAAAACTGGGTTAGTTTACCTTCAATTTGATGTATGATTTGTTGTAAATGGTCCAAATTAAACTGTTATAATATACCATTGAAACTGGTCCACACTTTTTATGGGCACATTGTGATTGTATATCAGTATGGAAATTGTTGTATGACCTCTATATGCTATTGGCTATCCTATCTCATGAAAAAGGCAAATTTTCACACAAAGGATACAATGTCAACAAAAACAAGAATTGGTAATCCCAATGTGCATAAGTGGAATAATAATTAAAACAACACACAAACTACAAAGATAATTAAAAATACATTTAATTATTATCAAAACATAACTTTATATTAGATGTAAATTTCCAACTGGGCGAAAAATGTCCGGATCAAGATTCGAGCCAGGGATCTCCTGGCTGAAGCCGCCAGTGCTCTGCCATCTGAGCTATCCCGAACGAATCTGGTAGAACTTTTTCACCCAGCTAACCTTAATGATTATAGCATCTGGTCTGAAACATGGTTCAGCTCAACAGAATAAATCTCAGGTAATGGAACTCCAGAAATCGCTGGATACGAAATTACACTAGACTAATTTTAACACAATTATTCCAATTGGTAAATAAATCATATTAGATGTAAATTTCAAACTGGGTGAAAAAGTTCTACCAGATTCATCCAGGATAGCTCAGATGGCAGAGCACTGGCGGCTTCAGCCAGGAGATCCCTGGTTCGAATCCTGGTCCGGACATTTTTTGCCTAGTTGGAAATTTACATCTAATATGATTTATTTACCAATTGGAATAATTGTGTTAAAATTATTCTAGCATAACTGTATAATCTGTGAGATTCCTAGCACTGGTGTTTACCGATGAGGGCATCTATATCAGGGTTAAAACTGGTTAATTTTAACCTTAAGTCACTTTCTGCATGCAGTTTGTTTCTGTACTTGTTTTTCAAAAACATCAAAGTAGAAAAAGCATGTTCACACAAGTGTGTCGTGTTGAACCTCATTAAGAACTTCAAAGCTGATTTAGATATTTCTGGATATTCTGCTTGTATATTCATCCAGAAGGAAATTGAGGATTTTCTCTTGAAACATTATTTGCTGTTGAAATTGTCATATTTTTTTAAACAGATGAAATAAAAGATATTTTTGTGACAAACATCGATTGTTCTGCGACCCACCAAAACACTTGTTGCGACCTATAGGTTGGGAACCGCTGCTCTAGAAGGCAGCAATATTTCTACAATGTGGATTGTAGCCGCTTCTTAATTGCAAAATTGATTGTTTACATCTCAGAATTTGTATACTGTGTAAAGAATTGCATTATACAGATTGTGTTATAAAGATCTCCTACAGTTTATTAAACTTTTTTATTAGGGATTGTAATCCCACAAAATAAAATATCATACTTTTCTGATGGGCTGGCAAAATCTAGCTGTGGATATTGAAGATCCCACCAAATGTCAGCGTAAAAAATATTAAAATAAAATAATTTATGCTTTGTTAAAATTTAGTGCAATCCAACAAATATAATTAATGATCTAACTAACAAACAACAAGTAGTTAAAATGCTTGAAAAAGCTTTTGTTTTAAAAACAAATGGTAATGAGCCAGATACTCAGAAAAATTTCCTGTCTTTGTTTGGATATATTTTTTGCACCTAGAAAACAGAGGGAAACATTTTAGAATGGATGTTATGAACAGGGCCTAATTTCTAACAAAAAAGTACTGGAGCCCTAATATTCTACAGTAATATCAAACGTAGTGTATTCCTTCGTAACCTCCACTCACATATTAATATTTCATATATTATTTACAAAATTTAAAGGAATTTAGTCTTCAACAAAATAAATATTTTAATGTATTTTGACTTAATCTTTAAGCATTTATATATAATAAAATCTAATAAATGAACAGAGCAAAAATACTCATCAAGGCTTTATTTGTATCAGCTAGCAAAACAGAACAAACACACAGTGTTGTTCCGGTGCACTCCTGTTAATTACAACCAATATTTAAAAATTTAGCAAAATAAAAAAGTACCTGACCTGAGCTCCAGTGCAAATTAAGCACTGGTTATGATATTTTAGATAGCATATTTTCTGAATAATAATAATTAACAACTAGTTAGATGTGCCAATTCCAAAACTTTCTTCTCTCTCATATATTTTAATGTGTCAAAATGTTGTTACAGATGTCAAAATTTCATTTTTATTAATTCAATACTATATCAATTTTGACTTTCATCTTAAATTTCTGCTTCAGTCAATTAATCGGAGTAAAAACGAGTTAATCTCCATCATGATATTTATTAAAATCAATAGTTTTCCATTATTCTGTTCTATGTCAGTTGTTCGTGAATAGCCGGCTTATCAGGATGGGAAGTTCCCATCACTTCACAAGCCGCAGGTGTATAATAGAACTGCAAAAAAAAAAAAAAATCAAGAAAATTACACAAATCGCTATTATAGTGCCCCTTTCGACGGAATATTTCCTAATTCAGGGAGGACCTGAAAATTTCATCCAATTCTATGCATAACTCTTCATACACTTTTCGGTGGTACAATATTCAAAATGGCACAAAAATCACTATTACAGTACCCCCTTTCAGCGGAATTTTTTCAAATGCAGGGAGGACTTTTCTGCCTTGGCCAAAAACATATACAAAAAATTTGGTTCTATTCTATTCATAACTTTGTAAATTTTCGATGGTGCAATATTCAAAATAGCACAAAAATCGCTATTAAAGTGCACCCTTCTGGCAGAATTTTTCCAAATTCAGGGAGGACCTTCTTGCTATGGCCAAAAACATACACAAAAAATTTGGTTCAATCCTATTCATAATTTCATACACTTTCCGATGGTACAATATTCAAAATCGCACAAAAATCGCTATTACAGCACTCCCTTCCAGCTGATTTTTTCAAAATTAAGGAAGGATCTGCTTGCCAAAGCCAGAAACATTTAAAAAAAAAAAATTGGTTCAATTCTATGCATAACTTCATACACTTTTTGATGGTACAATGGCCACAGACAATTTACTATAAACATGTTTTTTGGGATATCTGACCCCTGAAACATGTAAATCCGTCGAAAACCAGAAGTTGAAAAAAATTTCGGTTACAATATTTTATTCTATTGAAGATAGAAGAAAGTAAAAAAAATAAATAAATAAATAAAAAATAAAAAACTTTTTCAAACAATTCCTTAATAGCTATCAACATTGTTGTACCTACACATGTTAAAAATTACAAAAGCAACAAAATAAACACCAAGATCTATAAAAAAAAAAAAAAAAATCCAAGTTTTTTAATAAAAGGCTAGGCCATAGCATGAACATTTTTAAACACAAGTTAGGTCTCGGATCTTACACACTTCAGTAACCTAATTCTTAAGTTCATACATCATCATTCTAGTCTCAGTAGTTTTAAAGTCAACTGCCTCCAAACCATGGAACTGTGAAAACACAGGCATTAGTGCTTTTACCTTTGCCAAAATGTGAATGTTAATTGTCATGTGATTATCAGTTGTCAGAAAAAAATACTGTGAAATAATACCAATACAACTGCTTTTACTGTGTTGATTTAGTAGAAATAACTACAGTTACTTTAATTTACTGTACTCAATGTGCACATCTTTTTTTTTCTCCTTTTAGGGCCTTTGATATTGCAAATCATTTTTGTGAATGGTGCTTTGATTACTCTCTTCCTGAGTATCCCCATTTCCTTGCCAAGCCATCAGAATATCCATCCACTGAACGGCAGGTGAGATTTTTTTTTCTTTTTTTCCAAACAATGAATTTATTTATATTGCATATTTCTCACAAGGGGAAAAAATAATTTTACCAAAAGTGAGAATTTTACTGAAAAGAAAAATTACCAAAAAGGAGATTTCTGAAAAGGATTCCCTGCAAACTGGGAGTTCTGAATGAAAGTAAGGACATCGAAACTGTTATATTTTTCAGTATTTTGCATGCTTTTTAATGTAATTTTTACCTATATGGGAGAGATTTTAAGATTCAAAGTAAAACAGTAAAATTTCATTTTAGCATCTCCAAAACGTACTGAGTTATATAAATTTGGGAAGTTTTGGCCATAGAAGAACGGAATTTTTACTGTTTTACTTGTTAGGACTCATAAAGAGAATCTGTGTGTTTTTGGAAGACCCAAGGGCCATTTAAAAATGAAAAAAATATTTTTATGTTACTGGCTTTTGATATGATGACAACATTTGAAACATTTCTGCAGAGAACTATACCTCTAACCCGGTAATTCTCCGTCAACCTGAACTGCGAGTTAAGCACTTAACTCTCTGTTGGACCTGAAATCCAATTCCCCGTTAACTCAACCTGCCAAAATTTGAGAATAAATCCAAACTAAAGTTTAGTAACACAACCTACCTACGGTACAGAAGTTGTTCGACCATGCATGTGCAGTCGAAGCAAAGATGGCAGCCTTTTTGAATTAAACGTTGGTGCTTTTTTTTTTTTTTTTAGACAAAGCCGTTTGTAATTCAGTAATTGAATGAAAGGGGTGGCCCACAAATGATGTCACACTTGGTGGGAGGAGGGGGGTTCCTGACATTGTGACAGTTTGTGACAAGGGTGTGGAAGGGGGTAAGAAGTGATGTGACATCACACATTTTGGTTAAAAAAAAGTATTAAAAATCAGCAGATTAAATTTTGACGTTATTTTAAAATTAAAGTATTTTGTATTCATAAAGTAAGGATAAGATTTAAAGCCAAAATATTAAATTCCATTTCAGATTCCAAAATACTACTGTTTTCAATTCCTCTGTCATATTAATATTTTATTACTATTGTATATTAATTATGTTTTTTGTTATAAACCTTAATCTTATTTCATACAAAATAATTACACAAACCATTTTTATAGTCATGCTCACAAATGTCATTAAAACACATAGTTAAAGTTTTAAAAGTAAAATTTGAAATATCATCTATAATGCAGTGCTTTGTTTCTGAATTGCAAGTATATGTTTATGTAATATAGCATGACATGTGACAAGAGGGGAGGGGGGGGGGGAGAGTAAGGTGAAATGTGACACTTTGTGACAAAGAGTGGAAGGGGGTCAAAAATATTGAAAAAAAAGTGTGATATCATTTATGGACCGCCCCAAATGTCAATTGTGAAAGAGCTTAATATGAAATAATGTATTACTTTTCTTTTTTTTTTATTATAACTGAATAAACTCAATATTATATTAATTTGCAACTAAGCCTTCAGCTTTCAAGGCTTAATTTCCACTGACAATTTTGGCATTTGGTGGCACCATCTACCGAATGCGAATAGAAAGACAAAATTCTTAGATAAAAAAGTTTGGGTTATATGATTCAAATCTTTCATTTATTTTTATTATTTTTTTTTTTAAATATAATAATCAAAAAGAAAAGCAGTTTTTGTTACATTTCAGTTTCAGCCTCTTCATGTTTGTTTAAAGCATGGAAATCATAGAAGCAGGAATTTTATGTTTAGTATTACGTATATATGGTCATTTGTTTATAATAGCTAAATAATAATCCATTGAATTATAATATACCATAACAATTAATTTGAACTACATTCTTGTTAAATTTAAAATAAATATTTTTGTTTTAAAAGAAACATTTTTCAGCAGATTTTTTGAAAATTTTCACATTTCGCTAGAAATTTTTAGAACATGTACTAAAATTACTATACAAGAAATAATAATAAAATATCTATTATAATAATGTACACATGAAATAATAACAAGAAAAAAATCCCTTCTTATGTCTCATTACATATTTTAATTGAATATGTAATCAATTATTTTTGTTAAATAAAGTATATATATTAGGATAAATATATGAAAATGTCTTTATATTTAATATTCACTGCAAAATAAATAAGCAAATAAACCAGCTCATTATTTACTTTTGTATGGAACAAAAATATTTTTTTTATCAAGTAACTTAAATAAAAAAAAAAAAATTATTTCAACTCAAAATTTTGTAAAATAGAACATCTTATAACATAGTATTAGTATTTAAAATTTTTCAGCTTAATTTTGTGAATGAACAAAACCATCAAATCAAAATAGTAATTTGAAATTTATTTGCAACATTAATTTATATAAAAATTAAAAAACACAAGCATGCACTTTCAGTACTCATTTTTGGAAACTGGTCTTAAGTGTGGACAGAACTCATCAACATTATTAGTGCGTCATGTGATTCTTTTGGCCAATCAGCTATCATTTTTCAACCCATGGTTCACTAACTTGAGATCGAATAATCTCGGCTCTGGAGTTAACCATGGATTCCAAATATTAACTGGCGGTTAGATTTGCTAACCTAAGGTTTCTCAACTGGGAGTTGAACTGAAAGTTGAAGATTGGTGGAGAATCGCCCAGTAAAACTAAAACTAATGGTTTAAAAATTAGCTATTGCAAAATAATGAGAAAGAGCATCCTGTATAAATAAAATCAAAGAATTCATGCAGTCTAGAATCATTTGTTACATTTCATATTTTAAAAATATATTTCACCTTGGGAAATCTTGAAATGTTATTCATGTAACTAAAAAATAAGTTCCAGAAGTCATGGAGCATACCATCTAATCATTGATGAACTGGTAACATTATATAAAAACTCTTAGGGGGGGAGGATTGAACTAAAGTTATTTTTATCATATTTATCAAAACATTCATATTTCATTATCACACTCCTTAAAACTTATGTTTTAAACAATTAAGCTATCAAAATTATTTTTTAAAGTTTCATTGTACAATCAATAAAATGTGTTGAATATATAAATATGTAAAGTGCTATAATAATGGGACCATTTTCTTATATTCCAGTTGAATTTCATCAGATCCTATTTAGATAATTTTGAAAATGACAGTCCAGACCCAGCTATTTCGACAGAAATAAATAATGAAACGCACGTGTTAAAAGAAGTTGATGTGTTTGTTCTTGCATCTCATTTCTTGTGGACTTTATGGAGTATTGTAAATGCACAAAATTCCCAAATACAGTTTGGATATTGGGTAAGTGTATCTAAGACAATTTTCATTTATTTATTTTTTCTTTTGTTACAAGTTGCTTATTTACCTTAATTCTTCCAATATCCAGTAATTGAAGTGCATCTTAACAAGTTATTTTAACTAATATCCTTAACTCATTATCTCAATTTATATACTACTAATTAAAAATAAGATTGAAGGTTATTCATTACAACTAGAATAAAGAAAAAATTAACATGTTTCATTATATGGAAAAACATATTAAGATTGAAGAAAACAAAATTCCTCCTTCTTCCCCATCATATGCATTTTTAAAAAAAATCATTCTCAATCATTAGGGTTTCGTTCATCTGACGAAACCCTATTCGTCTCACTACTCTGTCTGTCTGTCTGTCCGTCACAGAGCCCGTTCTCAGAAACTGAACATGTTGGAGACTTGAAATTTTGCATACTTATAGCTGGACACCTCAGATCGAACAACAAATCATAAAATTTTGAAAAAGTCGCACATTTAACCCTTTGGGCTCCCACATGTGTATTTTAAACAATTTTTTCTATGTGAGCCTCTAATTAGGTTGGATGCGTGAAATTTTGCATACTTATAGCTAAACACATCACATCAAACTATAAAATTTTGAAAAAGTCGCACATTTAACCCTTTGGGCTCCCACATGTGTATTTTAAACAATTTTTTCTATGTGAGCCTCTAATTAGGTTGGATGCGTGAAATTTTGCATACTTATAGCTAAACACATCACATCAAACTATAAAATTTTGAAAAAGTCGCACATTTAACCCTTTGGGCTCCCACATGTGTATTTTAAACAATTTTTTCTATGTGAGCCTCTAATTAGGTTGGATGCGTGAAATTTTGCATACTTATAGCTAAACACATCACATCAAACTATAAAATTTTGAAAAAGTCGTACATTTAATCCTTTGGGCTCCTACATGCGTATTTTAAACAATTCTTTCTATGTGAGCCTCTAATTAGGTTGGAGGAGTGAAATTTTGCATACTTATAGCTGAACACCTCACATCAAACGACAAATCATAAAATTTTGAAAAAGTTGTAAATTTAACCCTTTGGGGTCTCACATGTGTATTTTAAACAATCCTTTCAATGTGAGCCCCTGATTAGGTTGGAGTGGTGAAATTTTACATACTTATAGCTAAACACCGTCATGCGACAAATCATAAAATTTTGAAAAAGTCATACATTTAACCCTTTGGGCTCCAACATGCGTATTTTAAGCAATTCTTTCGAACTGAGCCCCTTATTAAATTGGAGATTTGAAATTTTGCATACTTATAGCAGAACACCTGAGGCCAGGCGACAAATCATAAAATCTTGAAAAAGTCTTACGTTTAACCCTTTGAGCTACCACATATGTATTTTAAGCAATTCTTTCTAAGAGAGCCCCTAATTAAGTTGGAAACACGAACATTTGCATACGTATAGCTGAATACCCCAGACCGCACGACAAATCATAAACTTTTCAAAAAGTCTTATATTATTTACTCCTCCGGGCTCTAACTTGTGTATTTTAAGCAATTTTTCTAACCTCTGCCCTTTTAACCCGGGGAGCACTTATCAAACGTTTGCCGACACCCCTTTGAACATTCTTTCATATTATGCACCATAGCCTTACATATTTTAGTTCCACTTTTTACCGCCAGGGGTGCCTACTTATCTCGGGTGCTATTGGCCCAATCCCCTCGACTAATATATCTACGGATAGTATGTAAAACGGAGTTTCATTTGGATAGAGGTTTATTTAGAATAGAGTGTGCCCCTGGTTGCGAAATGTGGAACTAACAGATTTTTCAAAAGGATAAAGTGTTTTGAAAGGAATATTAAACTAAACCCTCTGTGCGATCTGTGATCACACTTACCCACTTGTTTTTGATTAACCATCAGGGATTTCTTTAAGTTTATGTATATTTTTTTTCAAGTGTGGTTCAAGTCATTCATAATTTCTCGTGCCATGTGTCTTATATGTTTGTGAATAAATATAATAGCATGATATTAACTTCTTTTTTTTTTAACCCAGGAATATGGCAAGGCAAGATGGACTGAATACTGCAAACATAAAGAAAAACTGCTGGCACAAGAGCACCCCAGTTTGCCCAGTGAAGAGTGCTAAAACTTGCCAATGTTCACTTTGTACTTTTTAAGTGACAGAAACATGCTTAATTCCAGATTCCTTGTACATTCAAAAACGGCTTTGTAAATATATTTTGCTGTAACTAACAATGCAAGAGCCAAGTATGAGCAAAATCTATTTGAATGATTTAAAAATTATGTTGTAAGGCTGTGGCTCCTCTCTTTAAAATCATTTTAAACATTTGGTGCTTACTTTTTGAAGAATTTTCAAATTTTACACAAATATAGAAAAAAGATATGAAAAATTTCAGCTTGATTTTAAAATCTTTAATTTTTATTTATGGATTTGAATTTTTCTGCTACAATGGCGAGATCATTTTCATACTAACATGATCAACATAAAAAAAAAAAAAAAAAAAAAATCAGATATGCTCATTCAAGTTCCAATAAAATAACACCCATTCCTCTGTTTTTTTTTTTTTTTTGTTTTTTTCATTTCTGTACTATCAACCACCTTTATATTTTTGTGCCCCAAAAATTAAATATGTTGAAATTTTTATTCATGTGTGAATGAAAAGGTACTTTACATTTGTAGCAGAAGGTTATGTATTTAGATTTAAAAACAGTCTTAATATTTTCCTTCTATTCTGATAACCATATTTTTTTGGTGAAGTGTTGCACTTGCATTTTATTTATTTGTAAAAAATAAAGCATTAAAAGGAAATGTTCCACATGCAAAAGTTTAAAAGCATATTTAAAGTCCATTGTATAAAAAAATTGATTAAAAACCAATTTTTCAAACCATTTGGAATTAACAATAATTTTTTTCCCCATTTACAACTGTGCTTTACTTTACAGTGATTTCTATATTTAAAAACTGTTAATGTGCATATCTTATTTAGAAATAAACTTCATTTTTCATAATTTTTCCTCCTTTACTTATGTAAAAATTCCTTGCCTTTAATTTTACAGGTAAACTTACACTATAGCATATGTTAAATTATTATAATAGAATGCAATAGGGAGAAAGAAATAATACATTTTAAATGTTAAAAGTTTTAAATTTTGCTACAAAATTAATAAAAAGCAAGGCAATACTGTACAAAACTTTTTTTTGTGTGTGGATACTTAGGGTAGACCAGCTTTATAACATATTTTAAAATAATCAAAATCAGTTGTTTACATACTTGGAACTTTCCTTGTAGGAAGTGTGAATACATGTGAAGTGAGCTTTTTATGAAACTGATTCCAGATTTTCGACATTGATATGTGAGAATTTTATTCTCAGTTATCTACAGTGGCATGAGATGTCGATATTATGTTGAATTGACCAATGTTTAAAAAATGTGTATTTTATAGACTGAAAAAACATTTTTTCTATGTTCCATTGACAGATAATTTATTTGTTGAAAATTGAGTTTAATATTTTTGTACTAAAATGTCTGAACAAAATGTATTTCAAAGAATTGTTTATAAACAAACTGTTTTATTTGTTTAGTTTCCTTTTTTATGTATAGCTAATGCAGGGATTCCCCAACCAAGCTAAAAATAAAATTGATGTTATTCATAATTTTATCTAATTTTCTGATTTCATAAGTAGTACTTTTGGAAATTGAATCTAGTTGCAAATAATTTGTCCACTATTGCCTCTAAGTATGATCATAAATAGTGTTGCTAGATGTCTTACATTTCAGTTGTACCAACACCCTTTTTACAAAACCACTGAAGAGCATGCCAAAAATTCCAATGCACAAACTCTTTAAAGAATTCAGATATACCACAGACTTGGCAATTATAATGGATTTTGTAGAACTATTCTGCCTTTTTCACCAAAAGTACAGAAATCATTATGCAAATTGTGGAAATTGGAAATAATTTGGACTGAAGAAATGTCTTTCTAAAATTAATGTTTACTGTTTTGTTGATCCCATGATAACGAGTGTTTCAGCATTATAACGAAAAATGATACATTTTAGAGCTAATTTAAAGAGAACTGTCTTAAATGTTACATTAATGGAAATAGCTAAAATTCTTTTTATCCTCAAAGGATATTTAGAATGAAAATAATTTTATAGAAATCTGATAAGTTCAGTTGGATAATTTGGAAAATGATCTATTTTAAGTGACAATATATATATTTAAAAAAAAAAAAAAAAAAAAACATTAAAATGAATTATCAGTTATTTGTAATTACTTTTAGTATTTTTAATATATAGGAAATTTTCATCTGTAGATTAAATGCATTGGAAATAAGTTGCAAGTTTGCATTTTCTTCCCCATTTTAATTACTATTGTTTTAAAAGAAGTTTTTTAAACTACTAGGGGACTCTGTCTCAATGAGCTATGCTCGTCAATCCTATCTCACACCGCTGGCTCTAAAAACATGCTAATTTTCTCTGTTCTAAAAAAATTTAAATAATTGCAAAAGATTAAATGATATTATCACAAACAGTGGTAACCTTCTGTAATTGGGTAGCCATTCATTTCCCATTGACTGTGGCATTTCTCAGTGCCCAAGGCCACATCCACTGTGGACATGACAGCTGTTTTCACGATTAATTGAGAAAGATCAACTACAAAATTGAAAATCAGCTTGTATAAAATTGTTAAGTAAAAAATGCTGCTGTCTCCCGGACATTTATAACAACACATTATGGACGATATTCTCATTTTGGATTCAACATTACAAAATTCTCTGCTTGGAAATAAAATTCAGAACCATGCCATTGAACAGTTATAAAAATGTATGGTTATATTTTATCTTTATATATACTTTTACACATTTTCAGAAACAGGTGTGGGTTTTACCGGAATTCTTTTCTGTATTTTAATTCAACGCCATGCAGATTTTTCATGTTATCTCATTAAATATTGAAATGAAAATTTTTCTTTTAGGTGCTATATGAAAATCATTTTAAATATAAGGTATTTTCGCACATAATTTAATCATTTTAAAGTTTTCTTTCTCTTTTAATATTCACTCTTTGGAAATACTATTTGTTTGGTTTTTTAAATATTATTTAATTTTCACCATTTTTTCATGCTTTTTGCATGTAAATTATTTTCATGTTTCATTTCTCATTTAATATTCATGTATAAATATATTTTTCAATTATATAATGTTTAGAAATATTATTTGCATTAAAAAAAATTAACAACAATAGGTAAAAAAACTGTTTTTTCAAAATATGAAATAAATCGCTATTGAGATAATGAAATTTTGACCAAAAAATTGGAAAATAAAAATAAAAATTAGGCAAAAAAAAATATCATTGCATTCTACATATCACAAAATAACAAAGTATGTGCCTGCGAAAGATGGTTAAATCGCTATGCATAGATTTTGATCCAATAAAACTTTAACTGAACTGTTTTCTGTGACTTCATTTGCTTTTTTTTTTTATACTTCATTAAATATTGTTTATTATATTTAATTGTAGCATTAGCATATAAGAACTTTCAAAAAATGACTTTTCAGAGTTTGTCTTCGACTCCTGATAGAATCTAACATGTGTCACATAAGTGCACAGGTCAGTCACCTTGAAAAGGTGAGAAGAAAAGCTGAATTAAAAAAATTTTCTCTATCCAATGCCAATTGCCATTCACTGTCCTATGAAGTTTCTTTTTTAACATACTGATAAGTTTTTACCACCTTGAAAAGAAGGGAGAGCCCCCCCCCCCAAAAAAAAAAAAAAATCCATGCCTGTTACTTGATGGCCATTTAATTTGTAAAGTATTGTCTCTTTTGTCCTAGATTCATCAGATTTGTCTATATAAAAAATTAAATTCTAATTTAAAAATTGAGTTTTTATATGCTTAAATAGATATTCCAAAATTCTTTTCTCTGCATCAAGTAGTTTTCTTGCAATTGTACATGCAGACAAGCAAATCTTTTTTATTCATTCTTAACTTGTAACAGCCTGTCCATAAAATAATATTGAATATTAGAAAATTTCTTATCTCAACTTTATATATATATCTTGCGAAACCCATGAGGATCCAATTTCTGTTTTTGATACCTGCTTTTTTCACTCCTCCCACTTTCTGAAGAGCAGGGAGTGGTTTGTTTGTTGTTTTTTCGTTATAAATTTTCATGGATTTTTATTGTTAAATATATATTTATATATATATATAAACTGTATTATTACAAAAAACTAGGCCAGCTTGAGAGGGGGAAAAAATGGTAAATTTGAATCACTCCAAATAATATGTTAAATTCTGTAACTCTGCCTACTGCTATCTATTCTGAATCCAGCTGACAGACAGATACAAACTTTTTTATTATATGTACAAACAAACTTCATGCTGCAATCTTCATAAGTTGTTTATTTCACAGAAATGTAACATACTGAAAGAAAACTACATTCATTTCTAAGTCTCAACATTTGAAAATAAATAATCGTCCCCCCCCCCCCCCATCTCACAATCTGCTATACTGAACTTGATAATCCTAATTTGTAAACTCTCATTTTTTGGGAACCCCTGAATTGGCTTCATGTGATATTTTATAACATGTATGTACTCATTAAATGCATAAGGATTTTACACATGAATCTTTTAACTTATGAATAGGTACCTAAAAAGTGATATTTTTATTTCTCACACTAAAAATTTTATTACTGATGACAACTTATAAATATTTCAGGAATTTTCTTTTGGTGGCTGTAAAGGGAGTCATTTTATTTTTGTATTTCAGTCTTAATTTGCATGTTTCCTTTTGTTTTTCATATACTTATTTTGTTATAATGCTTTTTATGTTCTGCTATGTAGATAGAAAGTATTTAGGAAGAAACTAAAACACTTTTAAAGGATTGTGTGTGTTAAATTTTCTTAAATTGATTTAAATTCAGTTATTTGCAAAAGGGAAAATTCTGTGTTCTATTCAGCAACCTATTTTTTTTCCCCCTTGTTATGGGGTTAAATATATATTTCGATAAACTATTATTAGATTCTAACAAACATCAGGAAATTGCACCCTTTTGAAACAAAAAGATTTATAAAAACTGCTGTGTTCATTTTCATGTTATGCAAGAATGGACATTAAATAATTCAAAAAAATTCTATGTGGCTCTAAAAAATGCATAATAGTGGCCATTTTTTTAAAAAGAAATTGCTGTCATACATGCATCTAGCAAATGAATAAGATCTCTTTTTTTTTTTTAAGTTACAAAATTTTATAGCTAAAATTTAAGTCATTAAAAAAAATTATAGTGGTCAGTAATAAAGGATTCCATGTCACTGTTACCGATAAGTTGTGCTAAGTCAACAAAGAAAGAGCTAAAATGTATTTAATGTCTATTTCAATTCTGACATATATAAGCCTTTCTAGTACACAGTTTAGAAAGTTTTTTTTTAATGTCAAACAGACATTAGTATTATAAAAAGTGATAAAAAGAATTACATATCATTCAGCTTTTTTAAATTCTATCTTTCCTAAAAATTGGTGCTTTAATATATTTGTGGATGTACATTAGAATCTAGATTAAACAAAATTTGACTTTTATTTTTATAAAATTAATTAGTAATCTAACTTCTCTCTTCCATTTTTAGAAAAAGCAATTATTATACACAAAATTACCTCAAAATGAGGGCTTACACTCTTCAGGAAATAACTTTTAATTTGTGGATTTTCAGGTCTTGTTTATATACAGAAAACAGTTAATTTTTCTATGATGCAAAAAAAGTTCGATTTTTACCACAATCTGTATGATTTACTTTTATCTTCAATGGATATATTGCAACAATATAACTTGTATTAACTTTACTATGCTACTAAAAATATCCTTAATTTATACATTTTTCTCCATGTTGGATTTCATAATTTGAAGAAATGAATAATAATAATACTGAAATTATGCATAGTTTTGTGAATATAATTTTACATTCAGGCAGTTTTGATATAAAAAGTAATATACTGAAGATCTGCTGTAGTAGAAGTATGCTTTCATCACTGCTTAATAATTCTTTCTTTCCCAAATGTTACTGACACATACTATTTGTATGTTTATAAGATCAAGTCTGGATTATACATAAGCCATGTACACTATATTTATACAAGATTTCATTTATTATTATTATTTTAAGAATAGTGTTTTCTGTATGTAATTTTTCTAATAGTCTTGCTTGCATCACTTGTTGTTTTGTCCCCAAGTTTTGTTGACTATATGTCTATTGATTTTGATATATGTATGCATAAGTTAACTGTTGTAGATGTGTTTTCTCTTGACCAAAACATCACCAGGTAACTGTCCCAGATGCACCACACCAATGAAGCCAAAAGTCACTTGATCAACTAAATGCAGTATAAGAGACAAATAGCAAATCAATAAAAGCTAGACTACTGGAAGAATTAGTTTAAACTAGGGATATACCAAATAGTGATTTTGGCCAAAATTTGAATATTCGGCACATGGATAAACCAAATAAAGAATATTTGGTAGTTGAACACCGAATATTCAGCTAGTTTATATTTTAGAGTTTACTAAAAAGTTAATTTTAAATCATATTTAACACATACTTCCATTTTTATGAACAAGACCTTTCACAACTAAATTTTACACTGAAAAAAAAAAAAAAATATATATATATATTCTTTGAGTTAAGAAAAAGCTGTCCTAACAGACATAACTTTTGCACAGTCTTAAAACTTTTTTAATTAAACTTTAAACTTCACAGCTTCTTCTATGAAATTTTCTTATTCTAAAACAAATATTTTAAAAAACAATAAAAATTTTGAAGGAATTAGGAGGAAAATTTTACAGTTATATAATGTTTGCTTGTGAGGAAGAGAGTAGAGTTAAAACTTTCAAATGGTGGCAACTCACCAAGGATTTTTGATTTAGCAAGGAAGTTTTTTAATGCATCAGAGAGCAGTGTCTGGAGTGAGTGACTATTATCAGAAGTTGGAAACAGCATGCTCTTAAAATTTTGAAACAAACTTTCAGGGGAGATAATTCAGTTGACAAACACTTTTTGCACCATCACAATCTATTTATTCCATCAAAAATACAAAGTGTTGTCTCACTACAAGCTGAACTTAAATTTTTGTTCACAATAATGAAGATACTTTAAAGAGATTTTTATCATATTAACTTTGCTTTGTATGAAATGAGATGACATCATAGGAAGTGGCCGAATTTTGGTCAGTGATACAATATATGTACTGCCAGCTGCATTCTGAGTAATAGAATATCCAGCTCAGTATTGTTTGTATGTGAAAGGTAGCAATTTACAACACTTCTGTCATATTATCATATTTCACAGAAAGCAAAGTAAGTCTGTTGAAAATACTGTTATAACATCTTCATTATTGTTAAAGTTACAAATGAAAAATCAAAGTTCAGCTTGGAGTGAGATACATTGTGTTTTTGATTGAATTAGTGGAATGTCATTCTGATTTCCTTTACAAAAACTATCTTGATGCCTATTATCACACCGAAAAAGGTGTTAAATTTTGTTTAAAACAGGATTTGTGAAAAGCAAAGAATATTACCAGGCAATATTCAGAGCCGTGCATTTATACATCATTAATAATTTAAGACAATTCAAATATTGATATGAAGTGGGCTACAACATGCTTTCTGTGATGTATAGAATAAGTAACATTTATAGTTTGCTTATAAGAACACACAGGAAAATTCTATTACATTCTGGCCTATAAGGAAAATGCATTTTTAGTGCATCTTAATGATGGTATGATACTTCAAACATAATGAAATTGATAAAGATCACTGAGGTGTACATGTTTTATAGATTGTAGAGTTTCATATCATTTACAGAGAGACACAAAAAAATTCCGTCGCAGGATGGACTATGGTTGATAATTGCAGAAAGTACTTTTTCAGTTGTGGTATGTATTTTAAAATTAATCGAATCTTAGCATATTACATGGTGAGTATAAATTCTATAGATCACATACAGGGCTGCACAAAAGAATTCACACATTACTGGATATGGAGAGTGATTTCAGAAAATAAATTTTTACTGTGTTGTGTTTTTTTTTTTTTTTTAATTTTTTATTTACATAGTCATTTCATCACATGAAAAAAATGAAATTTCTTAACAATATTTTGTTTGTCCTGGAATGTGTTTCATAATCTTTCAGATACATGGAAACATGACTTTATACCATTGTACGTAAGTGAGATAATTATTTAATTGTACTAGTTGCTGAAATACTTGCAATAAATTTAAGACTAAAGAAAGCTTAAATAATTTCAATAAATATATGCTCAATAATGGGTGAAAACATATATGAAATAATCTATGCATAGTTTTTAAAGATATGAAGTTGAGAGAGAGAAAAAAAAATCTGTATTTAATTAATAAACATTTACTTCTGAATTGAAACCATTATAATGTTTGAAATTCAAACATTAGAACAGTACTAAATCAATTTGAAAGTGATAAAATTTAATTCTAAATTGCAATTATTTTCTGTTTGGCTATAGAGGATATCTTTAATTTTTTTAAACTTTCAGAATCAGTACTTTTAAAATTTCAATTTGTAGGGTGTATTGAAATACATTGAAATATGTATGATCCAGACTTTATTAATACATTATAAACTAGGTGCCTACAAACATTGTATAAAATGCAAATGTTGCAAGGCTTTTTTTTTTCTTTTTTGCATTAAACTATCATATGGAAATATCCATAGTTAAAATGTGCCTTAAAGAATTTTAAAATCTTATTGTTTCATGTACATAAGTATTTGTTTGTATTAACTGTGTGCATAAAAGCTGTAGTATGTTCTTATGTTCTGTGTATTTTTTTATAATTTCATCTAGAAATGTCTGTATATTTGAATAAATGAAATTTGGTATCCAAATAAATGTAGTAACATCTTTTATTGTAGTTGACTACTTATGAAATTTCTCATAAGTGTGCCCAAAAAGGATTGAACTCTTCTCATTTTTTTTTTTTTCTAGCAGCATCCTGGTTTTTTTTTAGTAAATACTTATGAAGTTATTATGAACGTCTATAGGCACTGGTGGGGAAAAAAGTGAAGTTCAGTGAAGATAGTTTGGTAGCTCAATGTCAACCTTATCATATAGTCCAATGATGCTCACCTTCGCTACACTGAAATTTCCAAATTTAACAAAATTGTTGCCCGTAGAAGGTGGTTCTACATATTTCTAAAAAGATGTAAAAAATAACAAACTTTTCCTTTCTCCATTTTTATATTGCATTTCTTATATTCTTATTTAAATTTATTTTTTACAGAAATAAGACTCTCTGCATTTTGAGGATATGTCGAGCATGACAAAATAAAGATATTGTGCAAGATCATATTTTTAGCTGCAAAATTATTGAAGTTACATGAGGTTTTATACTTGTTCCTTTAATTTTTCCCACCAGTGTTCCCAGCTGTTTACAACAGGGTGGTCACAAATATCTTAGGCTAAAATCCCCTAATATTTCCAGGTTAGTGTTTAAAAAAAAGATATTTTCATAGATAATTTCTTTTACACCATTACTCTAATACATAGTCATTACTTAGTAAAAGTTTATATTAAAATCTATATATCACACTACACGTTCTGGCATAGTTAATTAAAAATAGACACTGTCCATCATGATAATAACAATAAGGACAAATTCCAAATAAGGATAATTGGCACTTGTCTATTATCTCATTAACTACTTTGCATAAAAAAAGAAAGATTGCCAAACTATAGGATTTAACGCCAAAAACGAATGATCGTGGGATTACATTCAATTGATGTCAGATGAGTTTACAAGTGTTTGTTATGTCATCAAGAAATCTTTAATTTGATTTTTAATGATATTTAACTCATTTTTTAGTACTTTCGTTAATTGCCGAAACGTCAGTGAAGGCTTACTGTGGAGAACCGAAAAGTTTTGGTTTCTGTCTGTCTGTTTGTCCCACGATAACTGCCGTAAAAAGCGTCTGATTAGCTTGAAATTAAGGATGCATGTTGGTGAGGTCACCGGATTTAGCTGTATAGTTTTTGGTTAAATTTGGTTCATTCGTTCGGAATATATAGAACATTTTATTTTCCGCCTTAATGCTTTCCCATAGCAATTCAGACGATTTTTCCATTTTTATTTGTTGAAAGGAAATGGCTCATATGATTGAAAGATTTAAATGATAAATTATGGATGATGGCATTTCCTAATTAGAACCATACATTATTCATATTAGTTTGAAATTTTGTGTATACATTTCTCAGAGTTTTTAAATTCGGTGTATATCTTATGGAGGGATTTTATATATGTGTTCCAATAATATAAAATATTTTCTTTTTTTTTTTAATTTACTTTTTTTCAATCACATATTTCATTGTCTTAATTTTCTTTTAACTGTTTCCTAGCAATGGAAAGGTGAATTTGATCTCATATATCAAAAATAAAACATACGCTTTGAGGTTGAAATAAAAGGGGCTTGTGTTATGATATTAATTCTTATTATTAAAAAAAATGTTACTAATATCTCACGGTTTATCGTCTGGACGCAGCTAACAGAAATATTTTATTTTTAATCGAAAATTTCAATGAGAAAAAAAAACTTTTGAAAAGCAAATTGATAGTAAATGTCAAAATTATGCACTGCAAAATTATCGCTGTCGAAAAGGACGTCATTGTATCGGGAAATAAATATTTTCATTCTTAAAAACAAACATTAACTAGATTGCCTGAAAAAAATATTTTTTGACGAGTGTTAGTTCTTAATGCCGCCTCATTTCAGAAAATATGAATGAAAATTTTTTTTATCTTTAAAGGGAAATTACATTTTCGTTTGTAAAACCTAAACTTTTAATATAATTGCGTCAATGTAAATCCTTTTCTGTCCACCAATATTGAAGAATAAGGCTCGGAAGTGTAAAAAGATTTACCATAATCATTAGCGCAATCAATAAAAAGTTACATATGTAAATTAATGAGACCACGGGGGGTTCAGGGGGGCGGAGCCCCCCTGAATACTTTATTATTTACAAAAAATACCAGAATTAGTAGTTCATGAAAATTCAAAATATCCTTCCATAACAACGTTTTTAATTTAACGCTTGTAATGTCTGAAAACTTCGTATTTTTTATTCTTATAAATAATTACGTAATTTGAAAACTTTAAATTGCAGTTTGCAGGAAATTGAATATTACTAGAGTGTGTCTAAAAACAATGAATTGCAGATCTGACGTTGAGGCTCCTGATCTGCAGATTTACTAGTTAAATAACACTTATGTGATTAAATGATATCATGATAATAAAACAGAAAAACACTGCGATGCATAGAATCTATAAATTTCAACTAAAACATTTATCCACAATCCAAAATGATAAGAAAAATTAAGAAATGTTGGATTTAACTCTAAAATAACAAAAGCATAAAATGTTTGATTTTACATTCAATGCTAGCACATGATGTACATTTTCCTTTGTTTATTTTGCAGATAATCATTTAGTGCTTCTAACGAACAATATTAGTTAACTTCTATTTCAATACTTTCTTTTGCATTTTTGAGAGAAAAATGATACCGACCTGTGATCTTCCATCTAAAGAAAATGGGACTATAACCTATTTTCAAAAATATAGAATTCTGCCACAAAAAAAAAAAAGTGTGTATTAATGGGCATGATGCAAGACTATCTACAGACTTGATAAACAGTGCTGGTGTAACGTGAATAACTGTGATAAAAGAATGCCCGTTAGAAAAGGAGGCTGGTTTGATACTCCAAATTAACATTTGTAACTGCACTAAGGTTCATTTATAGCTTGTCTAATGAATTAATGTCAATAAAATAGAGAAAAGGGGCAATAGAATTCAAGTGATTATACAGTTATTGATTGTAATAATTATCTCAGAAAAGTTTGTATATCTAACTTTCTAACAAAAAGAATCTGTAAAAAATGGGAGGGGGGGGGGGCAAAAAATAATTATTGAGATTGGTGAGTCTCTTTTAGTAGTAAAAAACAGGTCAAATTCTTCCTCAGCAATGGTTGTTTGGATGATTATTCCAAGAAACTGATGAATGTTTCATAGTAAAAATTCCGACACAGCTACACTGATGGAAGAAATAAAAGAATATGCAGATATATAATATCATTTATTCAGAATCATGTAAGGCTTATAAAACAGATGACTTGAAACACTGTTATAATTTTGTAGATCCAGATAATGGTGTACATACGCAAAACATCGAAGCCTTTGGGGTTCAGCTAAATGATGAAAGAAGAAACACCACGAAACAGTATTTCAGCACAATTCATGTTTAACTTAGTTTATATGGTGTCAAATTCATAGAAAGATTGATTATTTTGTCGCTATTTTGAATGGCATTGGAGATTTTTGGCATCCAGAACAATTACTGCAAATTTAATTTCAAGGTTTAATGTATAATGTTTATGCAATGATCATTTAACATTTTTTCTACATGGATGAAATGTGCTTTAAGACATAGTTTCTTACTGCTCATTAGGATATAAAAAAATCATGATTTAAAAAAAAAAAAAATCATTTTTTTTTAAATTTAAATCAGATTTTCTTTTTTTTATCAGCGTTAAAATATTGAATAGATACCAAGAGTTTTAGGTTTCCAAAACAATTAAACCTTTAATTACTAACAAACTATGTTTTTACACTTTAATTAATAAAATTTAATTATTAATCAGTAATTACAGAAATTATAAAACTGCAAATTAGTAGTTTCATTAGTTAGTAGAACACAATAAAGTTATACACATTAATGTTTTGTAATAATTATGTAAAACTATATTAAGTAATATTTACATTTATTAAAAAAATTCCATAAAATATTGAAAATTGCAAAAGGCCATGGAAATTATAGAAAATTTTTCAAACAGATTTGGTTAATTTAAGGCATTGTATAGCAAAAATTTAGCATTCATAATGGAATGCCAATTATTCTAAACTTTGTCTAAAATCATCTGAACGAATGAAATTTTATATCTGGTATGTCGATACACTCATATAAAGGCATCCTATTCTTCAGTGATGTTTTTAACTCTAATTTCCTTAATATTCTTATGTATAAAAGTTTGGAATGACAGCATTCTTCAATTTGTTTATTTGGCAATTTTTTTTTTTTTTAACAGAAAGTGGTTGACAGGATAATAGACAAGTACTGGATAATCAATTGAAATGTTTTCTGTTTTCCTTAAAGTGTTAAAAAAAAAAAAAAAAAAAAAAAAAAAAGATGGGAAATATGCTCATATAATCAATACATTTCTTCTAAAACTTTCCAAATTTTAAAAATAAGGATTTCAATTAATAAATTTGAAGTTTGGGACAAGCCTTGGTAATGACATTTACAACTTCACAATTATTTATTTATTTATTTTGGTGAGTGCTTAAACAGAAATACTCACAAAAAATTCAAACATTGACAGTTAACTTGATTAATTCGCATTTTTTAGCTGAGGACATAAAATTTCCCATTATCTGAGAATGACTCGCATATCAAGTTTCATCAATTATAGATTGTACAAGGGACATACAATCATTCATTTTCATCCTAGAGATAAGTTCAGACTTTAGTTTTCTTTCTTTCTTAGGTTGAGACTGATACCGAAAATACACAGCAAAAATTTGTTAACAACATTTTAAAATTGTTTCAATATTTTCACTTAAAAACCTTGATTTTAATGTTCCTGCATATCTGTTTAAAATGGCAAATTTGTTTTTTATATCCAATCACTGGCAAAAATCTGTAAAGGTCACTATTTTCATTCTTATAAAATATTGTATAACTATAGCAGAAAGACATGAGTTCTGTTTTCCAATAAACAAAGGACTTCAAACAGAAAGAGAGGGTAGATAAAAGATATCTCATGGATTCTTTATGTTACTAATCAGATAGAATATTTCTCTTTATATCACATTAATAACAATTCAGTTTTCTTTCAGAATTTAAAGGATTTTAAAACATTGTAAGAAACTTAAGGTACATTCTTATTTCTCAAATAGCAAGAGTTTTTTTTTTTTTTTTTTTTTTTTTTGTATAAATAAAATTTTCACAATGAGCCTGAGCAGGAAGACTGGTATAAAAATAGAGTCCAAGCTGGTTTCAGGCACAGACAGAGTCCGAGATTATTTTTTTCCCTTCCAGATTACCACAATCGCAATGGAAATTAACATTTGTTTCAATGAATTTCCAGGTTTAGTTTGAATTTCCCTGATATTTCTGTGTGTTCCAGGTCTGTGACCACCCTGTTACAATTATAAAAAAGCTATATACAGTTATATAAAAAATATACACAAATTTCTTTACACTTTAAAGATAAATCTGTAAATAATATAGACTATAATAAGCTTTCAGCTTGTAATGATGACAAGGACATATCTTTAAAAATGGTCATTGGATTGTTTTAATTTCATATCTAAAGGTAATTTTGTTAGGCAGGTTAAGAAACTGAACTTCAAGTAGCATAATAAGGTCATTTCCTTTTGTCCCAGCAAACCTTTTTTTGGTGTGCAAAATGAAAAGAAATTTAATTTTTTTAATCTACTTTGTACGAGTTTCTTTGTACTAAACATTTTCTTAGATTTCAATTCTTGGCACAAAAAACTGTTAGATTTTATTCCTTTTATGAAATTTTCTTTAAAAAAAATGTTTTTTAAAGTTTTGTTTACTTATTTAACATAGCATGCAAGCAAGTACTGAAAAAGATTTTTAGTACTCACTTGCTTTCTCTTTTACCATTTACAGTAAACAAAATCTGTCACCAAACAGCAATAATGGACAAACGTGATTGGACGCTCACACAGTAAACATCAACTGTGATGCTGCATGCCATTATATATTCAATTTTTATTTTCTGAAAAGCCAGTTTAGTTTTTGTAACAGAAAGTTTATTGCTGTTTCTCTTTTTCTTTGGCACACAATGAAAAAAGTCTATTTATATTAAACTTGTGTATAGCATATTTTAAAACTTAAAAACTAATGGAACAACTTTAAGACAGAAGTGGGCAGATTTTTAAATTTTAGTTTAATGCGCTTACTAGGAATCGAAACAAAACTACAAACTTTAAATCAAAACTAAAGGTAATAGTGTAGAATTATAGTTAAAATTAAAGGAAATGTTGCTTCAGAAAACATTAAGTCATTGTTTTATTATTATCAAAAATGAAATAAACATAAAAAGAAAATTTGCACAAACAAAAATCTGAACAAAACAAATTCACATAGCTTTCAGCTTAAAATGTTAGTTGTTCATTACTAAACTAAATTCATTCTTCTCATTTACATTAAACAATAAGTACATCTAATTTGATTTAAATTTACTCTACACTTTCTTTTCAAAATATAAAAAGTAATATATAAGAAAAAATGTAACATATTGACTGGCATATGAATCAAATCGAATACAATTTATACTACATTTCTTTAAAGTATTGCATAAATCACATTTGCTTCACATTAAAATTTGTCTTTTAGATTTCATAGTTTATCTGCAATTCATATTTAAACAAAATGCTGATGGGTAATAAAAATGTGGGACCCGTTAAATAAATTTATAGAGTTAACATGGCAGAATTTCAATTATATAGGCACAACACTCCATGAACATTCAATACTTATGGTGACATACTTGGTTTGTAGTACATTACATAAAAACAATGAATTGATACAATAGATTACATATTGAGTGTTCATAATGTGGGGGACTGTGGCTTATTATAGGGCTTTTATTATTACTCAATTTAGGCCAATTTGCAATATAATTGGGTAATATATATAACTAGGTAAATTCATATAACTTTTTGTATGAGTCATGAAAGTTTGAACTTGTGTGAAACACGTATGCACTGCACGGCCCATCGTATAGAAAATTCTTCTCCGACCACATAGTGCACACATGATTCACACTTAATAAATTTATTTAGCTGTATAAAATAGATAAAAATTATAAATTAGGATTAGTTGAGGTCACTTTCAGCTAAATGCACAACGAAAAGAAGTTGGCTCGTCTAGCACATATTTTTTAACGTTATGGTAGCCAGTGTGTTAAATGAAATCGATTTTTAAAAAAATACAGAATTTATTAAAACACTAGCTGACTCACTCGGCATTACCCAGGTCCATGATGAATGACCCTTAAATGAACCTCAAATGTGTATGATTTTATATCTTTAACCCCATTTTGTCTGAATTTATATTTTTTAATGAAAAAAATCACGAAAAAATATTGAATTGAAAGTATATGCTATTTGGTACTTTTATTTTCTGTGCATAATTTGATTTTTGGAGCCTATATGTACTAATAGCGTGCAAAACTGCTATGAAATACTAGTTTTTTATTGATTTTGTCAACATTTTCACACATTTTATTCTGTAAAAAATATTTCTACCCATCTGAATGTTTCAAAATTTTTGTAGGTGATGTAAATCTGATCTATTGAGATGATCTTAAAAGACTGTTTTAAAATACAGACGTTTAGTTACTTTTAGCATAGAAAAAATATCGGGCCCATGCGGCACGAAGTGACTTGAGTTCATCAATACATTTGAAAAAGTTAAAATTCATATTTTTTAAAACCGAATACACCATCGATTACAAGAAGGTTTCAATTTTAAGAACATATTTTTGGTTTGTCGGTACCTCTAAAATTGTGCCCTGGAGGGGCATTGCAATGAGCTGCCTTTCTAGATATGTCTTTATCAGGATTTTCACTTGTAATTAATTCAAAAATTTTATCAAAATAATCAGGGCGTTCCATAAAAATTTCTTCATTTAATTAAGCTGAAGTCGCATCTAACTGATGTATTTTTATAGTCCTAATTTAGCAGCAAGGCCTGCCATAACTCTAACTGATCCTATACGAGCAACAGGTGCAAAGGTTTCGCGAAAATGTATGATGCCTATACATTCTTGTAAAGTCGGTCTGTCTACAACATTAAAAGTATCGTTTTGTAATATATTTTTGACTTTATTAATCATTGCATTGTACCATTTAGAAGCTTCTGGACCTTTTACAGCAGTATTTATTGATTTTTCCAAATTAAAACTATTTATGCTTTTTTCTGTTTCTATTTTGCGTATCACGATTTCATAATGAAAGAATATTTTTTTCTTTTGATATTGTGTCACATAATAATTCACTATTTCTCTTTTCCATTTTAACCTGGGTGAGAATAAAATTCTCATCCCCCTTCTCTGACATACCCAATTTTATTTCACAATTTTCAGTTTCCAATTGACCTACTTTTGAAGGATTATTAGAGTATTCCTCAAAAAATTTAACACTTCTAGAAATAATTACTCTATTTTCATTGAGAAAGTATACATGAAAAGCTTTTGAAGTATCTGAATAACCAACAAAAATTCCTTTCTTTGATCTAGCGGAAAATTTTTGACTAGGTCGATTATTCAAACAATAAGCAGTACAGCCAAAGATCTTAAAATAACTAACATTAGGTACTACATTATACCAAATTTCATAAGGAGTTTTCCCACTTAGCGTTTTAGTAAGACATCTGTTTCTCACATAATTAGCAGTATTTATTGCCTCTGCCCACAGGCTTAGGGGTAATTTTGATTGAGATAATAAACAATGCGCCACTTCAACAAAAGTGGTTTTTACATTTTGAAATTCCCCCTTGTTCAGGACAAAATGGAGCCGTTCATCTATGCTCAGTACCACATTCTTTTCAGATTTTTTCAAATTCACCATTAAAAAATTCTCCCGCATAATCACTTGTAAATCTTTTTCTAATTTTAGTAGATTTTTGGTTTTCCCAGAGATTTTTAATCTCTTTAAATGCTTCTAAAGCTTTATTTTTATGTTTTAAAAATCTTACTGCACAATAACGAGAATAATCATCAATGAAAGTAATAAAATAAAGTGACTTGCCAATTGACGGTATTTTAATAGACCAACACAGATCAGAATAAATCTGATCCAACTCTTTTGTGGCAAATTCTGATCTATTTGGAAAAGGCACACGGGTTAACTTATTTAATGTGCACACATCACAATTAAATTCCTCAGATATTTTTCTGATATTTAAGCCCCTAATTATTATCAGATTCCATTAAATCATTTAAATTTAAGTGACCCATTCTACAGTGCCATTTTTTAACATCTGTGAACTTATTTTTTGCACTGTCTATAGATTAGCATGAAAAATTTGCACTACAATTTTTACTATTATTTCCTCATAAATAATAATGATAGTCTTTACAATCTGCAATTAATGTTACATCGTCCTTGAAATTTTTTATTACAGCATGCTGTTCTTTAAATGTAACAGTATATCCACGGTCACATATTCTAGCGATTCTAGTCTCATTATTTGTTAGACTAACCAATTTTATTTTTGCTAGACTAATCAATTTTATTTTGGTTTCACTCAAATTAACAAATCTTGAGTCATTATTACATGAATCATGAGTACAGCCACTATCAATGCACCATAAATTTTCCATTTTCTCTTTCGAAACTGTGAGTGCTTGTGTTAAGTCATCTGCGCTGATAAACAATCTGAAATTGTTTTGTTTATAATTCGGAAAGTTCTTATAATTATCACACTGAACTGCACGGTGGGCAATTCATCTGCATTTAAAACAAGTAATTTTCAAAGAATCATTTTCTTTCTGCTTCAACTCAAAGTTTTTTGAGTTCTTTTTATTTTTATTATTCCACAGAGGTTTCTTTTGAAAATGAAAGCATTATTTAGCCATGAAAGCATCAGAGTCTCCACTTTGTCTGTCATCATATCGCCAGACATCACTTTTTTCTACTATTTTAATTCGGAGTGCTTCTGAGACTGTATAAAAACATCACAGTTAGTAAATCATTGTCGATTTTAATATCCATTTCTGAGAGTCTATCCACAATATTGAAAATTTTCCTTAAGTGTTCATGAATGCACACAGCAGGAGAAGAATCTGTCATCTTGTGCTGAATAAGGGATTTCAAAGGTGAAGCTTTACGAGTGGGACCTTTAGACTGATAAATCTCCTTTAATTGTTTATATATTTGAAAAAAAGTTTCACAATTCTTGATTTGTTTAAGCTCCGATGGAGAAATCCACAAAATTAAATCCGGTTTTGCTTTTTCATCAAGGTCTATCCATTTATCGTATTATTGTTCTTTAGAATCCATATTATTTTCTATCAACTCTGGTTTGGGTTTCAAACCTGATACATAAATCCAGGAATCCTTTTTACTAACAGAGCTTTCATTTGTATTCGCCACGTTTCAAAATTATCTTTGCTTAGGTCACTATACTCAATGAAGTTCTATAAGACGTCATTTCGAAGCAAAAGAAATGTTCCAAGCAGAATAAAATCTATTTACTATTTACACAAGTATATTTTTTGCTTTTCATTACTCTGCTCAATTCTACCTGGGACCCATTAACTTAATTGGCAGAGTTATAAATTCTCACAATGAAAGTGAATAAACATTTCTTTAATTAGACAAGCACAACTACAGACAGTGATACATTTAACATACATTCAAAGGTTTTTTACAGAGATTACCCTGTAAGGTGGCTCACCAATCATCATTTTCGAAGAATCCAATGTATGGAGGGTAACAATACATTGATTGTAAATACAGTAGAAGATCTTTATAACGCAAACCTAAAAACGCAAGGTTGTGCGTTATATAGAATTTTGCGTTATATGGATCAATCATTAAAGTTACCTTGTAAACATGACCAAATATGTCTGAAACATACCAAAATACATTAGAATATCTTTATGCTGCATTCCTTGTTACCAAGAGTTATCCAAATTTAAATTTTTACATAATATAGTCAGACATTGTTAAATTTACTTTATAAATATGATCCAAATATAACTGACACAACATCCCTTATTATTAGACATTTTCAAAAATGTTTATTGTAATAATAGCATTTTTTTCATTAAAAAGGTCTTAAATTAGAAGATAAAGTTGAACTAATGTATCAAATTTAGTCCTCTAGAGAGTAGCAATATTTTATGATGTGAAAATGCAGGTGCTTTTTAACTGCAAAAATCATTGTTTACATCAGAGAAGTTGTGCGTTATATGGAGAATTGCATTATATAGAATTGCGTTATAAAGATCTTTTACTGTATATAAAATCAACAGTGACTACCTAAAATATAATTCTATGTGAGAAATTGAAGATAATGGGGATAGAAAGCTAATTTTGTGAAATTACTGTAGAAGGTTCGTCATTTTAATGTTTTATACAAAAGCTAGTATCATTAATAACATAGCAATTGAAGTATATACAGGGTGCAATATGTTATCTATCGCCTACCTATAATTTCGCAACCATTGGTCGTAGACATATAGTTCCAATTACAAAAATGTTTCAAATGAAGTAAATATTCATGCTGTAACACTATTTAAAGTAAAAAATCAGTTTTATAAAAATTACGAAATCTAACTTTTTATACGGTCCCCCAGTCCCTATAGTTATATTTTGTAAAAGTTTACTCATATCATAACAGATATAACGCAAAAGGTTTGACATCTGTGCTGCAAAAACTGACACAGTGATTCAATTTCAAAGTTTGACATTTTTGCACATGGTTTTGTCTTTCATTGAGTGATCAGTTAAAAGATGAATTAAAGTAATTCGAGATCAAAATCAGGGTGCAATGTCCTTTTAACAGCGAGACCACTTTTAGCCGGTATCGCCAAACAACCGGAAAATAAAACATACTCACTAAGGACTAGATAAATGACAGCGGAATTGCAGCTTGACTTTGATCTCGAATTACTTTAATCCATCTTTTAACTGATCCCTCAATGAAAGACGAAATCATGTGCAAAAATCTGAAACTTTGAAATTTAATAACTGTGACAATTTTTGTAATACAGATGTTAAACCTTTTGTGTTATATATGTTATGATATATGTAAACTTTTACTAAATATAACCGTAGAGACTGGGGGACCGTATAAAAAGTTAGATTTCGTAATTTTTATAAAATTGATTTTTTACTTTAAATAATACCACAACATGAATATTTACCTCATTTGAAACGTTTTTGTAATTGGAACTATATGTCTACGACCAACAGTTGAGAAATTAAAGGTCGGCAATAGATAACATATTGCACCCTGTATATATGAGAGTTGGAGCACAGATGAACAAACTGAATTCACACACACTTTTCAACTATTTTGGAATGTGTTAAAGCAATCTACAAAGCATTTCCAAGGTATATTCTCTCATCTGCAATGCATTACTGAGCTCTTCTGATAATGCTTCATTTTAGAGTTCTTCACCACCAGTATTGTTGGCAACAAAATTTGAATTTTAAGGGGATTATCTCCTTTTAGTCCAAATTTTAAAGGGGATTTATAATTCAAGTTCTTAATTCTTTCTTTTTTTTTTTCATTATAGTCACATTACTGTAATCGTTAGAATACTATCAAATCATTTTGCAACAGTTTGTGACGAAGGGCTTTTCCGATTTCTGAGGATTTTAGATCATTACTTTGTTTACATTTTACAACTTCATCAGAATACAGTTGTATCTCTGAAATTACACAAATACTAAAAGTAACAAAAATCAATACATCTAGTGAAAATACAAATATTCCATTAAAAACTATCTATTTAATGAATAACTTTGATAAATTATAATTACTATAACAAATTATTATTTAATTTGTTTAAATTGTTTATCGATAGCAGTTTATTTAAGAAATTCAGAGTACATAAACACAAATTCTATCATACTTTTGTTTTGCTGTATATCATATGTTTGTTTTGAGTAAAGAAAATTGGTAAAATAATACAGGATAATTTATCATAGTTTTGAGGAATTTGTTTGTACACACATACAGATGATTCCTCATTTTTTTTTTAGAATTTTATCACTGCATTTATGCCATAATTTTACTGTAATACAGTAGACTTCCTCAAATCTGCAACCCTAAAATCTGCAAACGCCTAAAATCCATCACAGATGTAAACAATGAAACTTTCAGTTCAGATGTAAAGACAAAATTACAGATTGTTTTAGTTTTACATCATTCTGTATGTATTTTAATATGTAATTCTTGTTAATATGACTGAATTAAAGTTTTTTCGTGAAGGAAGTAAAACTTGAAAGTTTCATTGAATAATTCAAGGAAAATGTATCTCATCTTTATTATAAATATTTAATTATAATTTATTAATTATTTACTTGACATTTACTTTTAATAATTTTTAAAATTATCTTACTTTTTATTACTGTAGTTTATTACTTTACTTAATTATTTTAAGATTTTACTATATTCCAAGCATTCATTATAATTTTGATTGCATTATCACTCTCAAATTACATTAAAAAAAATATAAACAAAGCAGTGACCAGAAATCCGCACAACCTCTGGTCCCGAGCTGTGCGGATTTGAAGGAGTCTACTGTACTTGAACTTGTGCTATCTAGATTAGATTTTTTTGGAATATTTCACATTTCAGAAAGCAATTTAGTATGCAGCCATTGCCAGAAACTTTATTTATACAGAAATTCTAATAAATATCGAGTTACCAATCTTTTTTTCGGGACCATCTTAGTATTGGAAATTATATATAACAACTATAACACTCATTTTAAAAAGTTTAATAGCTGAAATTTCACAATAAATAAATTACAGGAAAAAAAGATATGCAAGATTGCATAAAATATACACAAATGAAATTAATTAAAAGGATAAAAACAATGGCTATAACAAAAATATTAGATACAAAGCTTTTAAAATTATGACAAGATTAATAAATTTTTGCTGTAACATTCAGGAAAAGATTTAGGGGAAGGAGGAAGGGAGGTAACCCACACAGCAGGGTTTTTTTTTTTTTTTTTTTTTTTTTTGTGCACAATCTGTGCAATCCTGCATGCTATTTCAAACCCTGATTGCAAGCATTGATTATTTTTTGTTTAAGATCAACTGAATACGTATTATTGTTTATATTTTCTTTTTCTTGCAATATCTCACAGATTTACATTTATAATTTGATATGATTCCCATTCACAATGGTCAATTTTTAATTAAGCATAACTCACTGAATTTTAAAGATATAGACATGCAATAAAAAGGAAAATGTTTTACTTGACAAGTTTTGCATAGAAGGATCGTACAAAAAGGAAAAAAGTGTAAGTTTTTGAAAATATATGAGAGGAATATTTCATTAACATAATCTTATTGCCTGCCTAATTTCGAATATGTATGCAAATAATATAGCCAACTTATCTACAAGAGTAAAAAATTAAAGTGCATTTTAACTTTTTGAGACAACCTATATCATCAATAGAATAAAAATATAAGATAAATAATGAAACATCTTGCATGACATATGCATTATAGTATATTTTGCTGTTTATTCATAGATACTGCAACATAAAATCACGGTATATAAAATTTTATAATTATTAATGAGGGAAAATATTCTATTCAGTATATAGCATTTCTTTCATAATTAATTGAGTTTTGCCTAAACAGTGATTTTTTCCAAATACCAAATATTTGATAAAAAGTTTTGACTGAATATAGGGTCAGGTGGGGTAAAATGGGTAGTTTGCTTATTTTTTTTCAATTTTCTCAATATATTTATAGTTTTCAAAATTATATATGATTGCTTGATGTTTAAGCTTTCTTCTTCTACTTTATTTTTGTTTTTATAGATTGTTGTATTTGAGTGGCAACAGTAAAACCGTTCGAGGACAATTTCATGCCACATGTGATCTGATTAAACTTTTTCCTTCAGCTCATAATACTTGATATAAACTCATTTGTTTGATCTCATTTTGTTCATTAAGCACATCTAATACTTTTCCAACTTACAAACAAGAAATTGTCTTTTGTTTTTGTTGTTTTATCTTAAATCTTATAAATGGGGTAAAATGGGTATAGTGTTAGGCTTAATGTTTATAGTAATTTTTAAAGTGTTATATAGAACTTTTCTGAATAAATTTCTTTATTTTACTGGAATGAGAATAGAATAAGCTTTAAAAATACTTTGAAGTGTTTATATAATGCACAGTGCGTTATTCTCAAGATTGTAAAGACACGAAAATCATTGTTCATAATTTAGTCAAATCATTGCCCATTTCTAGAAACATTCCATTTCTAGGTGGCATATCAGGTGCTGGTGCTGATTGGATTTGAAATTGTAAGAAGAGGTAGTCGAAGAGTTGAGAAACAGAAAGCCAGAATTTTTGACAACAGTAAGAGCAGTGTGGCTTTGATACATCCTTGCTTTCTCGACATGTATCAATCCATCACATCTCAAAATAATCTTCGTAAAAACTTCAAAACTGAAACAGAAGCATGTCCAAGCAAAAGCAGATGAAGTTCTAACAAATGAAGACATTATGAAAGAGTTAAAAAATGATTCTGATAAATGGATCACCAACAAGTTAAAATGGACAAGAAGAAGAAAAAATGTTAAATGAGGCTCAAATTAGACTATGTGTGGAAGATATCCCTGAAGTAAAAATAAATGTATCAGTAGTTGCATGATTGAAAGCCCAGTATTTAGGAAAAAAAGACAAAGAAAGAATTCATTGGCAAAATTAGTAATATTGAAGAAGATGAAACACGAATATGAAGTAAAATTCCTGAAAAAGTCCAAAATTGGTTGCATTTTATGTTTTCCCCAATGCTGAAGACACAGGGGTATGTACATTTGTTACTCGTGACTATTAGAGCAAATTTTCAGAAATACAGTAGAGCGTCAATAACCCGAACTCCAATTAACCGAACTTCCAATTATCCAAACAGCATATTTCTCCCAAAAAGTTTTTAAACTGAACTCCCAATTATCCATTGGCTTGGAATAGAAATTTAAATAAAGAAAAACTGATAGTGGATCAGAAAATAAGGAATGTAAAAACAATAAAGGATATGGAAAGAATCCTAAGCTATGAATAAAATGAAATTATCGAGTGGTTAAATAGTGAAGTATACATGACCCTGGATATCAGATTTCAAATGATGATGAGATTGTGGATGAGATTCATGATGAAAAGGAAATTGAAGAAAATGAAAACAAATGCTCTGAAAATAACCAAGGTCCATCCCATAACGAAGCCTTTGAATGTTTGGAAACAGCTATGAAATGGCTCGAACAGCAGAAGAACATTGATCCTATTCAACTAATGTATTTAAAAAGAATTAGAGATATTGCAGCATTGAAAAGAATATCTTCGTTAAACCAAGCAACAATCAAAAACTTTTTTCCTTAAATTAAAAATCTCTGTAGTTCAGAAAATGATAAAAAGAGAAAAAAAAAAAAATGGATGATAAAAATGTAAACAAAAACAATTTTTTTTTTTTAAGACAAAAAGAAAAAACAATTTTTAAGCATGCCAGTACTAACTGATGCTGCCAGTCCTAAATTTAGATAACGTATGAAGGTTTCAGTATAGTCAGAAAGATCCCTTAAATTGTCTGTCCATTTATCCAAACTTTTGCTTATCCGAACTAGGGTCGGTCCCGACTTGTTCGGATAATCGGCGCTCTACTGTACTTCCAATTATTTTATTATTAAGATAGAAATTGATACGACTACTTAAATATCATTGGATTTCGCTTACAGAAAAAATATCTAATTTGAAACCAAAAGCATTTTACTTGTCTATGTAATAAATCAAAATTTTGTTACAAATCAGATATATTTTATATGAGTGGAACACGGTGCTATTTAACTGGTTATATCAATTTTATCCTAATTATATTTTATAATAAAGTAATTGGAAGTTTTTCCAAAACTTTGCTCATGGACTTTTAACACTTATAATGCAACAGGGTGAGAATACGAGTAGAAAAAAATGTAGCCAGAAAATGTTTTCATTTTCACCTAAGCTTGATTCATAGTAAAGTTTCTCATTTATCTATTAATTTAAATTTCATATTTTTAAAAAAAAATGACATTTTTAAAGACATATAACATTGTTTTCCATATTCATTATATAATTTCTGGTAAATTTATTTATACAGTATTTATTGCTAATCTTTTATGTACCCATTTTAACCCGCACTATACCCATTTTCACCTGCGTGAAATAAAATGGGTATAGTAAACATATATCTATTAAAGGTTTTGTTGTGGACATACTTTTGTAGCCTAATAGATAAAAATTGTGTATTTTCACTCCAAGAATGTGCAATATAAAGAAAATACCAAAAAAAGTTTTAATTATTTAACATTTACCAGAAAATTTTAATCGAATATCTAAAAATTGTGAATTTTATACCCATTTTACCCCATCTGACCCAACTGTATTAAGCCAAATATTGAAATTTCAGTATAAATATAATTTTCATATGCAGAAGCATTTAATTATTTTTTACATTTATTACGCATAAAAAAATTACAAACTTCGTTATAAAAATGTCAGCATAAAATAAAAAGAATATAGTTATTTAAAAATACATTTTACACTAGGTAAAAATAAATAAAATTATATTCAACCATTGGTTGCATTTAAAAAATTGATTTATTATTATTATTTTGTATCTTTGTTGGCATTTTTTATTTTTATTCTGTATTAAGCTTTTGTTTATAGTTAATGCAGTTTGATATGCTATCATAGTTTCTCTTTCCTTTTTAAGCTTTTAGTTAAACTGTAATATTTCTAAAACAATGTAAGTGTCATTGATTTTAGTTTTGAGAGATTTAGTTTTTGATAGTGATAAAAATCAGACATGAAAAATTTTAAAATCATAAATTTTATAATCTTAAAAAATATTTACTGAATAACTCATTTAAAAAGAAAAAAAAAGGTGATGGTGATTATTTTGAAATCTATTATTTGAATACAATCTATACCGATTTAAGTTAGAAATTGATAACATGGAAACTTTTTTAGCTTGATATTTATATTTATTCAACATTCTTTAACATCATTATACTGATAAATTAAAAATTTTCTATATTATAGTTAGTTCGCTCTAATTTCAAACTAATAATTATAAAAATATTTAAACTAATTTTTTATGTTTTAATTTTATTTTATTTTCAAGTTCACTACTCGGTTGCTGAATATTAAACTATTTGGCTGAACCAGATATTTCAGTGACACCTGCTGAATACTACTGAATGTGTTAGAACAACTACAGCTAAAAACAAAATTAAAAATATACTAATGCTGTCTGCTCTAACCATTTGTATTAAACTAAACAAAATTACCAGTTTTAAGGGAAAATGGGACAACTCTCTATTTTTATACTGAAACCTTTACTTTAAATAATTCACCGACACTTCTTCCACCTGCCCATAAAGAAAATTAATCAGAGACAATGAAAATGTACTTACGTGGGTAGCCGGCATTGTTCATTCTTCAAGAAGAAATAATAAAACAGTCACAAATAAATTAGCACAAACAGTCATATATTCGAACTATGTGTATTAAATATGAGTTAGTTTACACTACAAAGGGGACTTACACAAACCTTCGCCCCATATATATTTGTACCTTCACATTTTCATGTTTCTACAAATTTCACAGAGCAGCAAACTTACTACAAAAATCTGCGAGCGAGCAGGCAAAAAAACCCGTACATTAATTTTTAAGCTTCATGGGGTTATCATGCCATCTATCGACGGGAATCAAAATGAATATATTAAGTAATAACATAATTAATTAATATCAACAAATAAATTAACGGAATATTAATAATTACTAAATTAACACTGAAAACAGAAATTAAGAAACCTTAATAATACAATTTACACACATATGCGAAAGATATAAGAAATAATTAAACTCAAAATTGAAAGAACTGCAAATAACTCAATCTCAGAACTCAATCAGAACTGCAAACTCAATCAGTTTTAGTGCTGCCATCTTTTGGCATTTAGAGAAAACAAAGAAAAGAGAGCCATTTCACAACAGAATGGAAACTGTTTATTAAGTGCAACTCTATAATTAATACAGGCTCAAACTATGATTTTTCTTCATGTTGGGCCAGCATGAACTTTGGCGCACAAAACAATTGATAAAGTGAAGTTTTTAATTCATTCCTTTAATTTTTATTTTAAATATAAAATAATTGTTAGGAAATATATTAATCTTAAGGTTTTTAGGTTGATTTCTTTGGAAATCTACTTTTCATGATGTTATAACATTTCACACAAAACAAGGTACATATTGTTGCATTTTCATTACAATGTTTTTATTTTTCTCAAAATTATTACCGTGTACCCAAGTTCAGTTCGGATGTAACATTCGGTATTTGTAACTAAATACAATGAAACCTCCATGTGCAACTATCTCCATTAAGCGACCACTTCCCTGAACGACCATTTTTTCATGGAACGAAATTTATCCCATAGGCTCAATACTAATTTTACCTCCATTCAGAGATCATCCTAGTTGAACTCCCTCCATGAGTGACCCATTTCTTTGAAGAAAATGGAAACAAATTCTGTTTTTTCCTGATCGCTTGAAGAAGGTTTTATTAGAATAATAATTCCGGAGAGTGCATTGTTCATCAAACTTCTAAACTAAGTTTAGATTTTTTTTTTTTTTTTTATATATATATATATATATATTCCAGTAACTTTTAAGTGTTTAAACCTCTTTGTACCTTTTTAGGCAATGCATTTAACTCTGATGAAAAATTAAGAATGACAGTCAATAAACTCCCCTGTCCTATTCTGTCAGGAAACTCTCAAAGGAATAGATAAATGAATGAAATCGTCATTATTTGATCCCGTCCAAAAAAATTACATTTATTTACTGAACTTCGAAGGGACTTGGAAAGTAAAGTTATGAAAGATAAAACCATAAAATCAAAGCAAACGTCAATGTATTCATTTTTTAAACTCTGCAGCAATTAACTTATGTAATTAACTTTTGTTTTGATACTTAAATTTTTATATTTTTTTCTAATGTGAAAAATAAATTTTAGTAATATTAATTACTACCTTTTTTCAACAATTAAAATCTAAATTTAAACATGACCTCCATTAAGAAACCACCTCTCGGAGCGACCCATTTTCATTAGAATGGAACGTGGTCACTTTAGGGAGGTTTTACCGTACGTGGTTTGCAACTCCATGTTCTATGGCAATTTTTCATCCTCTTGATGCCTACTATCACCCATCTGAATTTGTCGGTCGAATTCGGCAACAACTTGTATTATACATATACATATTATATGCTATAATCAAAATGCATATATTTTTTAATGTTATGTTACTATTCGACCACAAATATTCAGTATTCAGTCAAATCACCATTCGTCACATCCACAATATTTATGATGGATAACTGTAAAAAATTAGTGTTCAAATATGCAAGATACTTTAGTGCGTAGCTAAATTACAGAAGATGTCAACATTTTAATTTTTTTTTTACAGGAAAATGTTATGTATAAAAAAATTACTTAATAAAAAGTATACACACACGACAAAAATTAATAAATACGATTTATTTACAATAAGTACAAACATAAACACTGAAGTTAAAGTTATGCATTTAACATTAAATTTTTACAGGAGAGTCAAAAATTAAATTTGTAACCAAGCAACTTCAATTACTTTGCAAAAGGGTTTACTAGTCTGGTGCACTTGTAACTTGTTGAATGACTTTTACTGTAGCTATCATTTTTTTTATTATTATTATTTTCATATTTTTATGACCAAGAAAATGTTAGAATGAAACTTATATAGACTTCTAGTTAAAATTGATAATAGTAGCTGTAATAACAGAAATTTTGTGCTTGATTAACTAAGAGAAAAACCTTTTCATATTATGAAAATAATTTGACAAAGAGTTATGAAGCACAGATGTTGATACATAACTTATTGATATTTATAGTTTTGAAGTTTTTTATACGTACATGGAGATGAGTAAGAATTAAAGCTGTCAGACTTCATAATACAGTATAAATATTAAACATCACATATATATGTGTGTGTCATTGTAAAAGTTTATTTTTTTTATAATTAAAATAAAATCAGTTAATTCTGAAGAACTTTTGCGACAGAAAAATAATTTTGACTTTTTAGATAACCATGTTCCTCAAAGAAGATATTTTCATGTAAATACAAAAGCACTAATTTAAATTCTTCTTCTTAGTGAATTTTTGATCACACAAACAACAAACCAATGCCCCCTTTTTTTTTTTTTAATATAATTATGTTAAAATGACACTTATTAAACAGATCTTTTTTTTTAATTCTCGTGTACTTCAAAGATTTTTCATTTTTTACTATAAAGTTAAAAGACACTTCTGAAAAATGCCTTATTGAAGACCTCACAAAAATATACATTTAATTACCATGGATTAGAGATCTGCTCGGGCCTATTTTCATTCACAGCACTTGGGCCAGGTTGGGCGCAGGCCATACTTTTTTTTGAAAGCTCGGGTCGGGCCAGGCCTAGTAACTACTCTTTACGGGCTGATCTGGGTCAACTTATTTTTCTGTACAGAGCCGGGACTAGTTTCATTCCTAGTCTTCATGGCCCAAAATTTGCAGTCCTAGTTTTGACCCAGCCCATATGAAAATCATTGTCTCGGCGTGGCCTGGTTCGTTCAAATGTCAGTTAAATTAGGCCTGGCCAAAAATTTTTACAAAAAATGCAGACATTTTTAAATTGCCACTATTTTACAATTAAACATTAAAATTTATTCTTTTTAAAGAATAGTAGATTTCTACGCTTATTAAAATATAGCTAAATTAAAATGTAGTAAAATGTGTAAAAAAGAACCTGCCAATGATGGAATCCTGTTTTAAATTGAAAAACATATTGATCCATGCAAAATTAATATACTAATACATAAGAAAAGAATATATCATATAATACATTTACACTTGCTAAGAAGGAAACTTATCTATAATGCAATTTTTATTCTTTTCTGTGCAATTCCGTCTTGGAGGATTTTACTCTATAGCATTTTTCAGATTTTTAACACTTCAATACATGGAATATGGATTAACAACATTAATGATGACTGAAACGTGACACTGAATTAAGGACATATTAATGATAACTGAAATATACAAGAAATAGAGATTTGTTAAAAAAAAAACAATATCGCAGCCTGGGGCACTTTTATGAAAATGAAGATTATAAACATGAAAAAAAAGTTAAGATAAATATTTTTGGTCAGAATTCCTCGTACGAGAAAATTTTTTAACCAAATCGACATAAAAATCAATGTTTTGTAGAAATTAACCTGAGCCGAGATTTTAACTTTTTTCCAGACTCAGGCCAAACTTTTAATTTTTATATCAGGCCCGGCTGGATCGAATTTTTTTTTTCTATGAGTCGGGCCGGGCCTGGAAATTCTGGCTCATGCAGACCTCTACCATGGATTGTACGGCTGTGCTTATTTAAGTAAGATTTTTGTGAAAATCCTTTATTACATATCTCACAAACAAAGGGTTTTTTTTCATCATGAATAACAAGATGCATAATTAAATTAGATTTTTTAGAAAATCCTTTATTGCAAGTCTGACAAATGAAGGGCTTCTCACCAGTATGGACGCGAAGGTGGTCATTTAAATTAGATTTTAGAGAAAATTCTTTATTGCATTCCTGACAAACAAATGGCTTCTCCCCAGTATGGATACGAAGATGGTCATTCAAATTAGCTTTCAGAGAAAATTCTTTATTGCACGTCTCACAAATGAAAGCTTTTTCCCCAGTATGAACAAGGAGGTGCTTACTTAAATTAGATTTATCAGAAAATCCTCTATTGCACACACCACAAATAAAAGGTTTCTCTCCAGTATGAACACGACTGTGCTTGTTTAAATCAGATTTTTGAGAAAATCCTTTTTTGCATACCTCACAACTGAATGGCCTCTCTCCAGTATGAATACGACCATGCTTAATTAAAAGAGATTTTTGAGAAAATGCTTTTTTGCATTCCCCACAAACAAAAGGTCTCTCCCCAGTATGAATACGATAGTGGTCATTAAAATTACATTTTTGAAAAAATCCTTTATTACATACATCACAGATGAAAGATTTTGTTTTCATATGAATATGTTGAGAACTCATATTTTGATATTCTTTTCAATACACATTTCTTTAAAAATTAATTTACTATCTCTCCATAATACAATGAATTCTTTTGAAGATTATCAATTTCACAAGGGAGAAAAAGTATAAAAATTACACAGATACTAAAAAAGTATTTTTTTTTCTTTCTCTGAGATAGGATTTTTCACTTTTATTTCATGGAGGCAGGGCATCAGATGTGCCCTGCCCTGTGCAGGGCATCAGCACCTATGTGATATAATATATAAAACAAACTCACTTTTGAATAAAAATACCACCTATTTTTATTCTATTTCTATGCATCACAAAATGATTTCCTTTTTCACCAAGTGCTGGTTGAATTGAACTCTGAATTGTTCCAATTTTTCTATCTATTAGAAAAGAAAGAATTTTAAATAAAAAATAATCAAATAACATAAAATTATATACAGTGAAATACGTTTAACACGAAAACGCTTAACATGAAAAATCGGTTACCACGAAATGATATATTGGTCCGGATATTATGTGCTCTTGCCATATTAAATTTTTAATTTCAAATACGTTATTCCCTTTTTGACTTTAATACAGTATAGGACACATTATCCAGAATTCCAAAATCTGGAAGGATCCGAAATCCAGAAAAACATTTTATTCGAAAATTTTCTAAAATTGTAAATTCTTACTAAAATTTTGCCATTTCTGAAATATTTCAAAAATTTTAAAGATTTCTAATTCTTTTTCAGTCCAGTGTGTTTCAATGTGTAACCACTAAAATAGTTACTATGTTACTACAGTGGTGGGGGAACACGGAGCACCCCCACCCCCAGAAATTAGAAAAAAAAATCATTTTTCTGTCACATTTTATTTTAAAATTAATTTCTATTATAATTTGTAAAAATAAAATAGTCAGATATTTCACCTCCTCTCCCTCACTCCGAAAAAATATTATGGCTACGCCATTGTGTTACTTGAATACACATTTAATAGCAGAGTTATATTTATTTGCTTGTGCCCTCCCTCCCTTCTCACATATTCCAAATTTTTTTATGTAAATTATATAGTTTTAAAAAAAGGGGCAGAAATTGAGATTAAATATAATATTAGTTTGCTGATTTTATTTTGTTATTTATTCACTGTTACCATTGATTATTGCAGGAATTTCTGTTTAATAATAATTTTTAAAAATGCAAAAGTTTTTATTCATATAACATGTGATTGTTTCCATTTTGTTATTTTTATATCTTTGAAAAATACTGGCAGAATTTCAGATTTCGAGGAGGGGGAGGGGGGTCCGAATTTATTTAAGAAATAAGATTTATTAACATTATTGATCAAAGTTTATGCAACTTATGTAGCTGAAAAAAGAAAAGGTAGAGCTTGTAGAAAATAATATTAGTTACCAATTTTATTTTATTTTTATTTATTCATTGTTACGATTGAATATGCAGGAATTTTCATTTAAAATATTTTAAAAAATACAAAAGATAAGTTTTATTTATATTCTACATGGAACTGTTTAAATTTTGTTATTTTTATTATTTTTTTTTTTTAATTCGGAATCTCAGGAGAAGGGGGCGAGATTTCGAATTTCAGGAGAAATCCAGAAAATTCCAAAATCTGGAAAGCCTTCAGTCCTGAGGATTCCGGATAATAGGTCCTGTACTGTAGTTCATTGAATTATTCAAATGTTTAATATTTAAACTGGTTCAAAATAGAAGAGGTAAAAAATAACAACAATAAAGAAATTTATTTTTAAGAGATTATAAGGCAAATTAAAAATCCTAAATTAAGACAAAAACTTTAATTTTCCCGCATATCAGAATATTGAATAAGCATAATTTTAACATATATATAGAGAGAGAGAGACAAAAACATGCTACAACAAATTTGTATGCACAAGTATTTATGTAATTATGAAAATACATAACAATAAGAAAATGTGTATGCATGAAGATATTATATATTATTGTAAAGCTCTAAATTTTTACTTTGCAGAAACAGTAGACAAAATAAGTAAATCTTGGAGTGGTATCCCTATTGTATTATCTTCCAGTTTCTATTTCAAATATCGTTAAAAGTTTCTAGTTTGCAATAAAATTGATACTTTTTTTCTTATTACTGTTATAGAAAAATGCATAGCAATAAATTATTGTTTTAACAAGTAATGTTAATGCAGATTAGCTGCAAAACTAATTATATCGCAATTCATCCATTTATATTAATTAAAAAAAGAAGTGAAACAGGCTATCCAAGGAATCTGCAAAAAAATGCAATAAAAGAAATTAATAATTTACACATTTCTGCAAAATATGCATTTAGATTTCACTATTAACAATGCAGTTGACACTGAATTTATGAAGAACTAAATTTTTAATTCATCTCCCAGTAGCAGAAAATTCTCCAAGTATCAGCGACAGATACTTCAGGGTCAGAAAATAATCTGCTGGTAAAATATTTTACAACCGAAGCATTAATTAATCATGTCTTTATGCATTTTATTCAGTTTTATTAATAATAATCTTAAGTTTTGTATTAAGTAATAAAGAGCTAAACATAATTATAAAGCAAAATAAAAGTTTGATGGAAAATGATCTGCAAAAGAGAAAAGAAAACCTGCAACGCAAGTCTCCCGTCTTGAATTTTCTGCTATGGGGATTTACCATGGGTATTATTATGGGGATTATTTATGGGGGAGCAGAGCTTGGATTTTCAGAGGGCGTAAAAATTTGAATGAACTCTCGTCAATTTTACTTGCTTATGTTGGTTATAAAAATTTAAACGAAGCCGATAAAATATGAACCATTTTCAATAGATATGACTTTTGCGAGAATAAGTATATATGTGTTTCATGAGCCGATGTTAGTTTGACAACATCAATATTGCTCAGCGTAAAGATCGGCATCGGACAGTTACATTGTGTCTGAGCTCAGGCTTAATTTTTTCAGCACACTCGTGTGCAATCGAGATCAGGCCTACATTTTTTTTCTACATAGTCGAGCCGGGCTGGAACTGTGCTCAATTTTTCCAAGGATGTGTTGGGTAGGCAGTATATTTTGTAAAAATATTAGTAGCAATAATGAGCTTCTGTTACCAGAATCTTTGGAAATATACCATAAGGTGGTTTTCAAATTCCCTGCTCAACAAAGCGAGACCTTCAGACGCATTTTCTGGCTCATTTTTAACTATAAGGGCATAAAATTGACAGGCCTGACTATTGAAGAGATTTGGAATTGAATAGTGTTTTTCATTTTTTGATAAATAAGTTACTTATCGAGTTATAAGCGATTCTTATCATGTGATGGCACATTTTTCTCTTTTTTCTGTCCTATCGCATCTAGATTTTCGACTCAAAGCGCTAACTTTGACAGTATTTTCACAAAGATCTATTGCCTTTTTCGAAAAATGAATAATGCCACTTGATTGCTTTGTTTCTGAATAACTAGCTACATAACTGCCACTCTTATGCATTTCTGAAAAGAAAGGAATTCATAAATGTTTCAGAAAGTAGCTCCTTTGGATTTGAACAGCCTTAATAAATTTTACAGCGAAATAGTTTTGCAAATCTACTATTTATTATACATATTCAAAAGTTTTGATGCTTTTTTTTCTTTCATTCAAAACTACATAATTGTTTTTAAGAATCCTTATTTGAATGTTGAAAAGTCTAAGAGTTTAAGAAATCATTAATGTTACTACTGTGTATTTTCTGTCTTGCGAACAAATAGAAATTTTAAAACATACTATAAAGTTATCCCATAAATATGTATGCAGTATTCTTTTAAAAAAATCTAAATTTTATGTAGAAATTGGGTTGAACAGGACCTGGTCTGATTTAATTGATTTTTGCACGGTTCGGGACTATTTTCCACAGATTTTTTAATTTCCAGGCCGTGAACTCAGAAAATATACATAACTGCCACGTATATTTTTTATCCCAGGCCGTGCTGGGCCTGAAAATTCCGGCCCATGCAGACCTCTGGCTTGATAAGGTTTAACACATTCACATAGCACTAATTATGAAAATGGCTTAAAATTAAATCTCAGAGTACAGGTAGACGGCTTCGCTATATTCCATGTGAATGTTTAAAGTTCTATAAAGTATATATTCTAATGTTTAAAGTTCATGTAATATCTAAAAGTTCCAGTAAGTTGAACACAGATTAGCTTATAGTAGGTAACTGATATCAAAGATAGGGCTTTCTTATTTTATTCTTTTGTTGATACAAAGTCATGCAAAAAAAAGTAATGTCTATAAACAATGTTTTTTCCTGGCTGTCTCGATCCAAGACACTCAAATAAGGTATTAAAAATGGGTTTTTTTGTTTGTAAATTCATATTTGGTACCATTTTTAATATGGTGACGATTTCAGAAACACACTTTATACATAACAATAATTAGTAGACATTATTTCCAGTCCAGTCGCTCCTGTAGATTTTTTTATGATTATGTTTATCAGAATTAGTAAGGAATAACCACTTTGTATTCCACTTATTCCCACTGATGCACTGAAAATCGATAGGAAAACTAAAAATTTTTTTTTGCACCAGCCGCCAAATAGAGTTGCTGCGGTGGTGCTAACACCTACAACCTTCTTTTTTTTTTTTTAAGTATATTTCTTTAACCTAATAGGAATTAGTTATCAGCCATTTAAAAGTGAGATAAATTCAATTTATGTTACAGTCTGACAGCAATTACTTTTGCAAGTCAGGTATTTTGTAGGTAGAGGCATCTATCCTTAAACAAGTGGGTAAGTGTGATCATACATCGCACAAAGGGTTTCGTTTAATATTCCTTTCAAAACACTTTCTTTCAAAACGTCCAGTACATTTATCGCCATGGAATACCTTCTAAATTTTGGCAAACACATCCTAAACTATGTTAAAGTTTCAAACATATTCGCCTTGTTATATTTCCTAATTTTGTTCGCCCCCCCCCCCCCCCACCCCAAAATGCTATGATATATCACATGACAGATATCTGCCAAATTTAGAAAAGTGTCCCCCTTGCGGGGGGAGTGGGCAGATGGTCACCATGATTTTTGACGCGGCCATATTTTAAAAATTTATGTTATGTTTTATAAGCCATATTGAAGTTTCAAACAGATCGTCCAGTTATATTTCCTAATTTTGTTCGCGCACCTCCCTCAACGCCCCCCCTTCCTCGAAATGCGACGCGCCCTTCATCTTTATAATTTATTTTCGTGTGTTATAAAGTATCTTAAAGTTTAAAACAGATTGAATTGTTAGATTTCCTACTTTAAATGAAATCGCGGTCTGTTAATTCCACATTCCACCACCAGGGAGCGCACTGTATTCTTAACAAAAGCGTATCTGAACGAAACTCCTTTATACAACCCATTAGTAGATATGTTACTCGAGGGGGTGGCGGTCTTCAGCAAGAATTTAAGATAATTGTTGAAATTACTACGGAAATAGTGGTAATTTAACTTTTGACATATTTATATTTAATAAGTATAAGTAGCATGTATCTGAGGACTCCATCAAAAAACGCACCTGAAACGGTATGAAACAAAAAAGAAATATTTTGCCCCTCCCCCTCTCCCCACCTTCCCGAAATTTCACGCGCCATTTTTTATAAACTTTTTCTAATGTGTTATAAACTATCGTAAAATTTCAAACAGATCGCCTTGTTATATTTCCTAATTTTAACAAAAATGTTAGTTCCACATTCCACCACCAGGGAGCGCACTCTATTCTTAACAAAACTGTATCGGAAGGAAACTCCGTTAAACAACCTATAAGTAGATATGTTACTCGAGGTGGTGGCGGTCTTAATAAGAAATTAAGATATTTGCTGAAATTACTATTAGGAAATAGTGGTAACTAAACTTTAGACAATTTTATATTAAATAAGTAGCATATATCTCAGGACTCTCTCAAAAAGTCACCTAAAGCGGTCAGAAACGCTAATTTTTTAAATAGAAATATAGCGCCCCCCCCCCCCCCTCCCCGGAATTTTGTGTGTCATTCTTTCTTACACTTTACCTTATGTGTTATAAAATATCTTAAAGTTTCAAACAGATCGACTTGTTAGATTTCCTAATTTTAACAAAATCGCGTTATGTTAGTTCCACATTCCACCACCAGGGAGCGCACTGTATTCTTAACAAAAACATGTGTCAACGAAACCCCTTCACGCAACCTTTCCGTAGATACATGGGTCGGGAAGGTGGCGGTCTTAACCAAGAATTTAAGATATTTGCACAAATTACTATAAGGAAATAGTGGTAACTAAACTTTTGACATTCTTATATTTAATAAGTAGCATATATCTCAATGTGTTATGAACTATCTTAAAGTCGCAAGCAGATCACCTTGTTATATTTCCTAAATTTAACAAAATCGCGTTATGTTAGTTCCACATTCTACCACCAGGGAGCGCACTCTATTAATAACAAAACTGGAGCGGAAGGAAAGTCCGTTAAACAACCTATCAGTAGATATGTTACTCGAGGTGGTTGCGGTCTTAAGCAAGAATTTAAGATATTTGCACAAATTACTATAAGGAAATAGTGGTAACTAAACTTTCGACATTCTTATATTTAATAAGTAGCATATATCTCAATGTGTTATGAACTATCTTAAAGTCGCAAGCAGATCGCCTTGTTATATTTCCTAAATTTAACAAAATCGTGTTATGTTAGTTCCACATTCTACCACCAGGGAGCGCACTCTATTCTTAACAAAAACATGTCTGAACGAACCCCTTCACGCAACCTTTCCGTAGATACATGGGTCGGGAAGGTGGCGGTCTTAACCAAGAATTCTGTTAGTTCCACATTCCACCACCAGGGAGCGCACTCTATTCATAACAAAACTGTATCGGAAGGAAAGTCCATTAAACAACCTATCAGTAGATATGTTAAACAGATCGCCTTGTTAGATTGCCTAATTTTAACAAAATCGCGTTATGTTAGTTCCACATTCTACCACCAGGGAGCACACTCTATTCTTAACAAAAACATGTTTGAACAAATCCCTTCACGCAACCTTTCCGTAGATACTCTTGGACGTAATATAACCTGTGTGGTTTATATACGTAACAGTCTATTTAAACATGCAGAAAAGCCCAGTGGAGGTAAAGGCTGGTAAATAGGACGTATTGGAAGTGAAAATATTTAAATGAGCATATATGAAAAACGATCTCTTAACTAGGATAATAAAACAAAATGCATAATAGTAAAGTTAACGAAAAACGTTTATTTCACTTCGATGACACTAGATGAAGATACAGCAAATAATCAATATGAAGATTAACACAGCAGTGGTTCTTGTACACATAACGACACGCCATAACAATGGCGGTTTGCAGAAGGCTTGAAGACATATTTTTCAGACATTACTTTAAGATTTACAACTATTTAAAAATAAACTCATAGTTAAAATAAAACAATAAGTATGTTAATCAATACTTCCAGAATGTTGGACCAGCCAACATTCAGTGTCGAGAAAAGTTACTTCCATTTAAAGGAAGATAAAAATGCAAACTAACGATGTCCGGATCAGTTATTTATATAAAATGGCTAGGATTGAAATCGACGTTTCGGAGCAGAGACCACGAAACGGACCAATCACAGAACGGCATCGAATCGATGCAAAAGCTAGATTCGATGATAGATTCGATAATAGATACGATATTGTCAGTCGCCATCTGGCGGGAAAAATATCGTTACGGAAATACGTAATCACTTTGAAACGTGGTTTTGCCGATGCAGGTTGCAAAGAAAATGGAGTCCGTGAACGGAAAAAGATAGAGATAGCTATTGACGTTACAGGACCAATACATTATGTAAAACTGATAGATACAGTCCGGAAATGAAGTAAAAAGGTAAGTTAAGTTTTAGAAACATTTATTACTGATATTATGAGCTATTGTAATGAAGTAATAAATGAAAAATAAAATATGAATTTGTAAATAAAAAAGATGATTGTGGTATGAAATTATGATAAATAGGAAATAGGAGGCGATGAGAAAACCAGTGTTTGGTATCTCTATCAAATGCCCCCCCTCTCATTGCCTCTTTAAATAAAGAGATAACTATAAAAAAGTTAACTCAGAGAGCAAAGGATTAAAAAAATCCATAGATATCACCATTCAACCCAACTCACCAAAACTATTTGACGAACAAAAAAAAATTTAACTTTTTTTAAAAAAGGTGAAAATTTAAAAGGTGAAACATTTTAAATTTGAAAAGTTAAGATTGCTTCAAAATAAAAACTTGAAGAAATACATCTAGTTCATTTCTGAACCCAAAACGTGAAACAACTCCAATAATTGAAAAGTTGAAAAACTTGAACTTCAAAAAAATAGAAGTCAAAAAACTTTAAACGAAGTTTTTTAATATACTTCGAACATGAACTAACAATTTAACAATTTTAACAAATGACTAGAAAAAAAAAATTTAAATGATGAAAGTTCATAAAAGAACAAGTTAAATTAAATTTTAAAGTTTAAGTGAAAATGTATAGAGAATTTGCTAAACGAGAAAAATCAATTAACTCTTCAAAGCAATTTGTTGGCTAATAACAGATCTTCTTTGCCTAAAGACAGAGGTATACGTATCTCAGACTGAAGATTAACAGAAGCCTAACAAAGAAGTTAACTTTAAAAAAGTGCAAAATTCTCATACAATTTAAATTACAAAAAAGAAAATGATGACGTACCATTTCAAAAATATAACAGTTCCCAATTTGGAAACGTTATCACCAGCTCTCCAAGATGTCTTGATCACAATAGTTACAATTGAAAAATATTTTTATTACAATTTTAAACAATTCATATTTATAAAATTTTAAGCAATTATGAGAAGTTGAGATCCAGGCATCTAGGCTCAAGCAACAAAAACGACGGCTCTTTCAACAAACTAACGTACAAATCCATTGAGAATGAATTAAGGGCACATTTATACCACTTTTAGTCTCCCGCTAGCAGGGATCATATATACACATACATTGGGTGTCGCTCTAGATGCCTAGAATAGATAAACACAAATTAATGATATGCATAAAAAAATTCATTGTATAAGCACAGATACAAACAGTTTAAAATAAGATTTCTTTAAATATTTAAAAGCTGTTTTGTAAGAAAGAAACCCTTTTACTAAGATATATTTATGGTTTATTTGAAGTTTTAAAAAAACTCTAACCAATTAAACTTAGACAATGGTCAAGATAGCTGGTAACGCATGAAAAAAAAATATATATACTGGCAAATGAACAGGAATCAAAATAGCAATCGTTTACACTTATCCTTTAAACTGAATTTAACAACATTTAGGTACAGTGTAACAACAAAAAGCTTAAAAGGATTCAACAAAATTCACCAGCATAAACATGGGTACGATGTATGAAAAATTTATATATGATATGAAAAATTTATATATGGAAATGAGATGAACTATATGAAAATCTAATAAGTACTTTCCATCATGAACAGAAACTTTATAAAACTCAAAATCTCATTTTTGGATAATGGCTTGGTAAAAATGTCCGCCAGGTTTGATCTGCTACGCACGTGACTGAGCAAAAATTCCCCCCTATTAAACAAATCCCGAATAAAAAACAGCTTAACGTCAATATGCTTGGATTTGTAATTTTCCACAGGAGATTTAACAAAATCTATTGCTGCTTGATTATCTGCTTTCATCTCAGCTGTCCTCCCCAGTACAGGTACGATCCCCTCCTGTGCACACTCGCGACGTATCCGGTCAAACCAGACCAGGTTCTTGACGGCCTCAGTCATTGCGACGAATTCAGACTCCATGGTCGATAATGAGACGCACTTTTCTTTAAAAGTGCGCCAATCGACGGGAGCCTCGTCAAGCATGACTATTTGACCGCCAACCGAGGTCCGATCGTCGCGGTTAGCCACAAAGTCGGCATCAGTAAAGATCGTGAGATCGTTAGACCTGCACGAGAGTTTCAGCTTAAAATGCATAGTAGATTTTAAATATCCTAGCAATCGTAGCAACCCATCCCAATGGACTATACCTGGGTTTGCCTGAAACTGGCTCAGTAAATTCACGGCATAGCAAATGTCGGGTCGAGTACGGTTCGCAACAAAAGAAAGACAACCCAATAAATTACGGTAAGGAAAACGGGACATTTCCTGAATGTCATGATTGGATACTGGACAACTGGATCTTGAAAAAATAATACCTTTACTTATAGGCAATGATGAGACTGGAATTTTAAAAGAACTAAATCTATTACATACATCTTGAATGTAGTTTTGCTGGTGTATGATAACTCCTGATTGAGTATCTTCAAATTCAACACCTAATAGCTTTCTAGTTCTACCCAGTTCCTTTATATCAAATCTTTCTTTTAATTTCTTTAAGATGTTATCTATAAGCTTTTGAGTTTTTTCAAAGATCACTATGTCGTCCACATACAATAGTAATAAAATATTAGAATTAAAAATATAAACACAATTACATGTTGAAAATTTCTTAAAACCAATCTGTAGTAGAGCTTTATGAATTTCCATGAACCACTCTCTCCCACTTTGATGTAAACCATACAAAGCGCGATCTAGTTTGCAATATAAATGCTCTTTTCCAGGCTCTGAGAATCCGGGAGGTTGGTTCATATACACATCCTCACTCAGTGGTGCATACAGGTAGGCGCAGGTCACGTCACACTGAGTGTGTGACCACCCGCTACACGAAACAAGAAGAGAGAAAAAGAATCGGATAACGCCAAAGTTCACAACAGGGCTAAAAGTCTCTTCGTAGGACTCTCCCTTTATTTGTTTGAACCCTTGGGCAACAAGTCTAGCCTTGTGCCTGGCGATCCGTCCAAATTCATCCCGTTTCGTCGTGTAAACCCACCGGCAACCCACTGGAGTGACATGTACCGGTAATTCTTCCAAATGCCAAACTCCACGGTCTCTCATAACCTTCATTTCGAGCTTCATTGCTTCCCACCAGATCGAGCTCTGTTCTGATCTGCATGCCTGCTTAAATGTTCTGGGAGTTTCACTATTGTTAGCTAGTCATGCGGATATATGTGAAAAACTAGACTCGCTAGAATTGTCATCTTCACTATCAGAAGGAGAGGATTCTTCAGGAATGGGGACTATACCAGAATAAGAATTGGCCTGTGTAAAATCAAAAATTTCAGGCTTAAATAGAATATTGTTTTCTTCACAGTATTTCTTTACTTCATTTAAAGAACGTAACCTGTCGTTTTTACCCATTTCATAGTAATAGATGTCTATGGGTCATTCCATGTCAAATCAACGAGAAAAATGCAATTTTTGGACCTCGACATCTCAGATTTCTATAATTTTTGGTTTATAGTTTGTATCCATGGAGTATATGAAAAATTCTAATTTTTAAATTTTTTTTTCTTAGCGGTTTATTTTTTACGGAATTTTAAAAATGGTCAAAAGAACCAAATTTAACCAAATTCTCAACCACAAAATCTTCTATAATTCTTTAACAAATTGGGCTAGAGAGTTAAGTTATATCTCATTTGAAAGCTCTTTTTATGGGCTTTAATATCATATGCAACACTAACAATTTTGTGTATAATAAATTTTTTGACAAATTTTCAAAATTTTTGAATTTAAATTTTTCAAAAAAACCATCTTTAATTTTTTTCAAAAAAATATATGTTAATCTTTGACTTTTTGGCTACAAGTATGCCAAATTTCAAGATGGAGAAATGATGGGGTTTTGAACTATTAATTTTTAAATATGAGTTATACATGAAAATTTTCAAGTATCAGGGCAAAATTAACAATTGTACAATTTCTTTCCATATATAATTCACACTTCTTTTTCATTAAAAATTTCAGAGTTTGATGCTAAGCAAATTTATTTCTAAGGCATAAAAATTTTCTAAAGCATATTTCTCAAAATATAATTATATAATTTGCCCTTAAGGGGACTCTTCATTCACTTGAAAGCACCTGATCGGTAAAGTTAATCCTATGGGCAGGTTGTTTTCGAATTTTCCGTTTAAATTTGAATATTTTTAAATGATTTTTTTTACATAGGATAGTTGATGTCAATCTCTCATATGTCTATTTTTTACTTTTTTGATTTTGGTTGCAGATTTTTTAATAAAGATACTTTCACTTTCGGACCGGTTTCGAAAGTTACAGTACCTTTATTAAAAAAAATCTGCAATCAAAATCGAAAAATTACAAAAATTTCCTATTAAAGATTGACCTCAGCTATCCTATGAAAAAAAAAATCGTTTAAAAATATTCAAATTTAAATGAGAAATTCGAAAACAGCCTGCCCATAGGTTTAGCATTACCAAGCACATATTTCACGTGAAGAGTGTTTTGACCTGGCACTGCTATCTTTTGATAGTTTAATTCTACAGCCATCACATATTTTCATGCCCTTTTGAATATTAAATCTTAAACTGCACTACCAAGTTGTTACATTCCTAAGTTTTCCTGATTTTGAATGAATTGTTTCTTTATAGGGATTGATCTGGATGAGTTACCTCATCTATATAGCTTTTCTATTTCCATTTTAACTCATTTAATTATGTCTTTTTCTTAAACTCACTTTTGTTTTATTCTTTGTTTGGCACAGCATGTCCCTAAAGGGATTTTGTGCAATAAAGCTCAATACAACCAACCTTTATAAGGATTGCAGCATTTAACAGAAAATAATGCCCAGTCTTTCTTATCTTCTGACATCATTAATAGTAGTTATTCAAGACTTCTTTGTTAAAGCATTTGATTAAAGTAAAATGAAGCTTGTTTGTTAAATAGTTATCCTTCTATATGTAAAAAAAAAAAAAAAAAAAAAAAAAAAAAATATATATATATAACGATTTGGGAATGTGCCAAACGATTTTGAAATGAACCAATGAAAATCTGCTTAGGTATCTCAAAATGCATCTGATTATTCAGAGCTTTCTGACTTTTCTTAGCAGGAATTGTGCTTGGTGAAAACCATGAAAGTAGAGAGGATGGATGCGGAAAGGGAAGAATCTTCTGCATTTCGATAGACTTATTTAAGGGGTCAATGGCAAACTTACTTGAAATATGTGCTTGGTAATGCTAAACCTATGGGCAGGCTGTTTTCGAATTTCTCATTTAAATTTGAATATTTTTAAACGATTTTTTTTTTCATAGGATAGCTGAGGTCAATCTTTAATAGGGAATTTTCGTAATTTTTCGATTTTGGTTGCAGATTTTTTTAATAAAGGCACTGTAACTTTCGAAACCGGTCCGAAAGTGAAAGTACCTTTATTAAAAAATCTGCAACCAAAATCGAAAAAGTAAAAAATAGACATATGAGAGATCGACATCAACTATCCCTATGTAAAAAAAATCATTTAAAAATATTCAAATTTAAACGGAAAATTCGAAAACAACCTGCCCATAGGATTAACTTTACCGATCAGGTGCTTTCAAGTGAATGAAAAGTCCCCTTACGGGCAAATTATATAATTATATTTTGAGAAATATGCTTTAGAAAATTTTCATGCCTTAGAAATAAATTTGCTTAGCATCAAACTGTGAAATTTCTAATGAAAAAGAAGTGTGAATTATATATGGAAAGAAATTGTACAATTGTTAATTTTGCCCTGATACTTGAAATTTTTCATGTATAACTCATATTTAAAAATTAATAGTTCAAAACCCCATCATTTCTCCATCTTGAAATTTGGCATACTTGTAGCCAAAAAGTCAAAGATTAACATATATTTTTTTGAAAAAAATTAAAGATGGTGTTTTTGAAAAATTTAAATTCAAAAATTTTGAAAATTTGTCAAAACATTTATTATACACAAAATTGTTAGTGTTGCATATCATATTAAAGCCCATAAAAAGAGCTTTCAAATGAGATATAACTTAACTCTCTAGCCCAATTTGTTAAAGAATTGTAAAGGATTTTGTGATTGAGAGTTTGGTTAAATTTGGTATTTTTGGCAATTTTTAAAATTCCGTAAAAACAAATCCGCTAGGGAAAAAAATTAAAAAAATTAGATTTTTCATATACTTCATGGATACAAATTATAAACCAAAAATTATGGAAATCTGAGATGTTGAGGTCCAGACCCCACGTTGATTTGACATGGAATGACCCCTATACGATCTTTTTTTCTACGCATGACAGGTTTTCTAAGCCAACAAACATCTTTAAGAATAGTTGGCTGAATAGTGTCACTGGACCCCGAATCCTTGTCCTCCCCCCTCCCAAGCGGGTAATCTTGAGAACTGCCGGAAGGACCTGGGATAGCCTCAGGTTCATCTTCAACGGCAACATCTCGATTAACCTCAGCTTTGGGAGGGAAGAGGGCATAATCATCGGTGCCCAGTACAGCTACACTGCGTCTTACCCCAGTCGTACATTCATTAAAATACACATTTGAAGATTCAACAATATCATCTGTTTCTGGTATCCAAATTCTATAACCCCGTGTACGAAATGCGTACCCTACCAAAAATCCCTTTCTGGCACGTGCTTCCAGTTTCCACGACCTTTGCTTTGGAATTTTAACATATGCTTCCGTACCAAACGGCTTTAAATGCCGGACAGATGGCTTTCTATTACCATAAAGTTCGAAAGGCGTTTTCCCCAGAAGTTTTGGACAGATTCTATTCCAGCTGTATACAAAGTATTTTAAAGCCTCTGGCCAGAATTTTGGGTCTAAATTACTATCAATTAGTAATGTTCTAATCCCGTCTGCTGCCGTAGCCATGAAACGTTCCGCAACGCCATTTTGCTGTGGCGTGTACGAATTCGTGAACTCGTGGCGAATACCCTTTTCATAAAAAAAAACGCGTAAAAGAAATGTTGTCAAACTCCCCACCGTTATCAGTCCGAAAGCTCTTGACTTTCCTATTCAGGTATGTTTCTGCCCGTATAATATGCTTTCTAACGACATCAAACGTGTCGGATTTCAATTTTAACGGGTAAACTGACACACGGCGGGAAAAGTCATCAATAATCGACAAAAAGTAACGTTCGCCACCTCTTCCTTCTATACGGCATGGACCCCACAAATCTGCATACAGAAGCTCAAGTGGATGATTAGAGCGGATATTCTTGTTAAATTTATGTGAAATATTCTTTAACTTGCCAAATTTACACGATTCGCAAAATAAATTGGTCTCTTTTAGTCCTGGTAAGCCACGTACGCCTTGCTTATGGCTTGTATGTGCAATTAAAGAAGGACTTATGTGACCATATTTGCGGTGCCAATGTAACATTTTTTCGTCCTGTTTAACGGCAGAAGTTTCAAATTTAACAGATTTATGAACAGAGATTGGAATTTTTGGATACAGCTTATAAATTCGATCTTTTAAATATGCACTAAACAAGTACTCGGCCCCCCGACGGACTTTCACCTCACCATTATGACCCTGAAAGGTCAAACCATTTAAATCTAACTGAGGACCAGAAATAAGGTTTCTACGTAACTGATCAGAATACATTACGTTACACAAGGTAAAAACCCTTTGACCAAAACGAAGCTTAACTTCCCCTTTACCCTTTATGGGAAATAGTACATTTTTTACAGCAACTGACATTTCATCATTTAGTTCCTGAAAATTAGAAAACAAATTTTTATTATTACAGAAATGATGGCTCGCTCCCGTATCTAAAATCCAGTCACAATCATTTACAACATTACTCAAACTAGAATGTGAGATAAAAAGATTTGACTTACATGTACTTTTTGATAACTTCGAGCGAGAGCCACCACCTCTGTCATTAGAAACATATGGAGAAGAACGTCTAGTATGCTTGTGCCTGGGATTCTTGCTTCGTTCTCTGGAACCTCTAAGACCTCTAGGAGATGAGTCGTAGGAAGTAGAAATGGAGTTGGAATCATCATCCGGCGGGCTAGAATATGAAGTATCACTGCGGTACCTCTCGGGAGACTGTTTGAAGCGATTACGGGAACTGGATCGGCTTGAGGAGTGACGACGTTGAGAATATGAAGAGGGAGAAACATCTCTGTGACGAAACTGGTTATTTGGAGACTTTGAAAAGCAATTGGTCTGTAAATGACCCAATTTGCCACATTTCCAACATCCTTTTCTTTGATATTTTCGAAAATGAGATTTTCCATTAAACGATTTCTGCACTTTTACTGTATTGGAGATGTTCACTTGTTTAGCATTATCTCGATCACGCAACTTTTGTCTGGTCTCTTCAGCCACCAGTTCATCGACCACCAAATCAAATTTAAATATATCCGCAGGTTTAGCCAATATCTGTTGTACTAAAGTGTCGTAATTTGACGGTAGAAAACGCAGGAATTGGTAACTTAAGTAACATTCAGCAAAATTTTTATCTATAGACTTAATTTCTTGGTAAATTTTTTTCAGCCTTGTCGCAAAAAGATTTATAGATTCACCATATCTTATCCTTTCTTCCATAAGCTCATTAAACAAGGACATATGATGAGTACGTGAATCTGGATGAAAATTTTTGTGCAATTTTTCCCAAGCTTCAACTGGTTCTTGACAATCATCAATTAATCGCTTAAATTCTGGCTCTATATTAAGAAAAATCAAGGAAAGAGCCTTGTTTGCACGGGAGGTAAATTGATTGACCATATCGGCAGTAACACTCGTACTAACTTCAGGTACCGTCTGTTTTAAACTTATTATATCCCACAGGCCTTTTTCTAACAACAAATATTTCATATCGCTACACCATGTAGCATAGTTCCTTGAACTAAGTTTATCTATTATATTTGTGGCCATCATGGGAAAAAAAAAAATTTTAAACACAGCCAAAAATATTTTAAGTACCAGAAGTGCTACCGCCCCCCCGAGCTTTTCGTCCGTTATCTTCACCTGTGCCTTTAACTTCTTTAAAAAAAAATTTTAAAGTTGAAGAAAAGTAATCTAAACGAAGAATTCATCATCAATCAGCAAAGTAAACCAGTCTATTGTAGAAAAATCATCAAATTCGGAATAAAGTTCGTTAATATATGCAAAAATCCTATAACTAAAGAGAGTTCATTGAAATATGCAAGAATCCTGTAACTAATATAAGTTCGTTAAAAAAAAATTTCAATAACCAGCATTTAAAGTAAAAATTTGTTTTGATAACTCAGGAAAAGTTCAAGTTTATTGCAAATAATATTTCATTTTATCCTATGAGATCGATTAGCTCATACACTTCCTAGGTTATGTCCGCCCATAACCCATATTCTTGGACGTAATATAACCTGTGTGGTTTATATACGTAACAGTCTATTTAAACATGCAGAAAAGCCCAGTGGAGGTAAAGGCTGGTAAATAGGACGTATTGGAAGTGAAAATATTTAAATGAGCATATATGAAAAACGATCTCTTAACTAGGATAATAAAACAAAATGCATAATAGTAAAGTTAACGAAAAACGTTTATTTCACTTCGATGACACTAGATGAAGATACAGCAAATAATCAATATGAAGATTAACACAGCAGTGGTTCTTGTACACATAACGACACGCCATAACAATGGCGGTTTGCAGAAGGCTTGAAGACATATTTTTCAGACATTACTTTAAGATTTACAACTATTTAAAAATAAACTCATAGTTAAAATAAAACAATAAGTATGTTAATCAATACTTCCAGAATGTTGGACCAGCCAACATTCAGTGTCGAGAAAAGTTACTTCCATTTAAAGGAAGATAAAAATGCAAACTAACGATGTCCGGATCAGTTATTTATATAAAATGGCTAGGATTGAAATCGACGTTTCGGAGCAGAGACCACGAAACGGACCAATCACAGAACGGCATCGAATCGATGCAAAAGCTAGATTCGATGATAGATTCGATAATAGATACGATATTGTCAGTCGCCAACTGGCGGGAAAAATATCGTTACGGAAATACGTAATCACTTTGAAACGTGGTTTTGCCGATGCAGGTTGCAAAGAAAATGGAGTCCGTGAACGAAAAAGATAGAGATAGCTATTGACGTTACAGGACCAATACATTATGTAAAACTGATAGATACAGTCCGGAAATGAAGTAAAAAGGTAAGTTAAGTTTTAGAAACATTTATTACTGATATTATGAGCTATTGTAATGAAGTAATAAATGAAAAATAAAATATGAATTTGTAAATAAAAAAGATGATTGTGGTATGAAATTATGATAAATAGGAAATAGGAGGCGATGAGAAAACCAGTGTTTGGTATCTCTATCAGATACATGGGTCGGGAAGGTGGCGGTCTTAATCAAGAATTCTGTTAGTTCCACATTCCACCACCAGGGAGCGCACTCTATTCATAACAAAACTGTATCGGAAGGAAAGTCCATTAAACAACCTATCAGTAGATATGTTAAACAGATCGCCTTGTTAGATTGCCTAATTTTAACAAAATTGCGTTATGTTAGTTCCGTATTCCACCACCAGGGAGCGCACTGTATTCTTAACAAAAACATATCTCAATGAAACGCCTTCACGCAACCTTTCCGTAGATACATGGGTCGGGATGGTGGCGGTCTTAACCAAGAATTCTATTAGTTCCACATTCCACCACCAGGGAGCGCTCTCTATTCATAACAAAACTGTGTCGAAAGGAAAGTCCGTTAAACAACCTACCAGTAGATATGTTACTCGAGGTGGTGGCGGTCTTAAGCAAGAATTTAAGATATTTGCACAAATTACTATTCAGAAATAGTGGTAACTAAACTTTTGACATTTTTATATTTAATAAGTAGCATATATCTCAATGTGTTATGAACTATCTTAAAGTTTCAAGACACATCTACTTGTTATTTTTCTTAATTTTAACAAAATTGCGTTACGTTAGTTCTGCATTCTGCCGCCAGGGAGCGCACTCTATTCGTACCAAAAGCGTATCTGAAGGAAACTCCTTCACGCAACCTTTCTGTAGATATAGGAGTCGTAATGGTGGCGTTATTAACCAAGAATTCTGTTAGTTCCGCATTCCACCACCAGGGAGCGCACACTATTCATAACAAAAGTGTATCTGAACGAAACTGTGTTAAAAAACCTATCAGTGGATATGTTACTCGAGTTGGTGGTGGTCTTAAGCTAGAAATTAAGAAACTTGCTAAAATTACTATTCGGAAATAGTGGTAACTAAATATTTGACATTTTTATATTTAATAAGTAGCATATATCTGAGGACTCCCTCAAAAACGGTATCTAAAAAGGTCATAAAAGCTAATTTTTAAAAAAGAAAACTAGCGCCTCTCCCCGTTTGCCTAAAAAGGATCCAAAACGCACCCCATTGTCCACTACACATGCAGATTCATTAAATAAAAATTAATATCGCAACTTACAAATAAGCTATCCCGCACAGAAAGATAGAAATTATCCGATAACGGGCAAAGCACGCTGGTCTTTGTCATAATAATATCTGTAATTCGATTTAATTGGGATATTTAATCAAAAGTATTACCCCCCCCCCTTCCCATCGACACAAACCTAACAAAAATTGTGCGATAGCGGGCGAAGCACGCTTTTTCTCACCTCGAATATACTTATCTGATAGCGCTGAACCTCATGCAAATTGATATATTTCCTAATTTAAATTATTTTGTGGTTTAAAAAGCACGTGCCACCTGCATTTCATGGAAATGAAACCTAATTAATTAAATAATAATTAATATCTCCACTTGTAATTAAGCTAGGAGTTTGAACTGGATATGTATGAAATCACCGAAGAATTTCAAATCAGGATGGCAAAAAATGTAATCAAAAAATTTAATATTTAAAAAGTTTATATTTCGTATTAAAATAAAAACTGTGAGCGCGCTGTAATGTCTGAGATAAAAAATCAAGTCTGTAGTTTGCTAGCCTCGCCAGATAAAATCGGGGTTCAGCTTTCGTGAATCCTCCAATGGTAGTGCTCCGAAGCTAGCCTCGCAAAAAGGGTCCAATTGTAGTCAGAGAGGTGCTTTTGATAAATTAAAAAGGTGGATTGGTTAATTTTAGAAGTTAATTAGCCCGTAAATCGGTTAATTACCAACTTTTTCAAAATTTTATGATTTGTTGTTTGATGTGAGGTGTTCAGCTATAAGTACTCAAAATTTCAAGTCTCTAACATGTATAGTTTCTGAGAACGGGCTCTGTGACGGACAGACAGACAGAGGAGCGAGATGAATAGGGTTTCGTGAGATGAACGAAACCCTAAAAATGACTATACATGTATCCATAAAATGCTGAATTGTTATTTCACTATTAATAGGTTTCTGCAGAAAAAGTATACATTAAAAAATTCACTTTGTTAGTCTAAAATCACTAAAATAATTGAGTAAATTTACTTTTCTGAGCAGACTCTTACCATGATTAATAGAATTCTTATAATTAGAGATCAAGGAAAACATTGAGAAAAATGCAAGTTGCAGGATCCCGTGACAAGTGCTTTTTCTTATTAAAAAAACTTTCTCATTTTATTAAAAAAACATAATTTCTAAGTAGCAATGATCACTTCATTTAACGATGGATTTTTCCGCGCTTAAATGAAACAACTTTTTATTCAAAATACATACTAGAATTTCCTATTAGTTATTTAATCATGGAAAGTTTGCTGTTCTCAAATCCAAAGGAGCTAATTTCTGATACATTTTCAAATTAATTTTTGTTCGGAAGCGCATAATGTTGGCAGGTGTTCTTATTCAAAAACTATGTACTCGGAAGGTGTTTTCTTTTTTGGTAAAGGCAGATGATATTTCAGATAACACTGTCAATGTTCGCGTTTTAAACCGAATTTCCAGACACAATACCATGAAACGAAAATGGAGAAAAACTAGTCGTCGCGTGACCACAAATACTTGTGTTGATAAATAATTTATTTATCAAAAAATGTAAAACTCATTTTGATTCCAAATCGCTTCAATAGTCAGCCCTGCTAATTTTGTGCCTTTATGTTAAAAAATGAGTCAGAAAATGTGTCAGGAAGTTTCGCGTTGTTGAACTGGAGATTTGAGAGCCACCTTAAATAAAACGATGATTACTAACCGAAAATTATGGTGTAGATTTTGTGAATGAAGAAACGCTGGCTGCGGGATTTCACAGTTAATAGGGTTGTAGTCCAGACGTGTCATCAAGTTTGTATTCCTCGAAAAGAAAGATCATGTTTTGCAATAAACAACAAAATCAGCACAAAAAGTTTTTTTGCTTTCTGATATTTACCTCTTACTTTTCTCAAGCTGTTTTCAAAAAAGCATGGTTTATAGGTGCATTCAAGGCAGGATTTAAAGAGGAGGAGGGGCAAGGTACCAAAGACTAAATGACTGAAAATATGCAAAATATTTGGTTAAAATCAGGGTTCGCAAAAACCCGGGTTTTTTCATGAAAAACCCAATTTTCCCTGGGGAAAATCGGGTTTTTTCAAAAGTATAATACATGCATAATTACATTATTGTATACTATATTTTCTATATATTATATACACTATACATAAAAAAAATACAATGTTCCCTTATATACAATATAATTGTAATGCTATTTTACAAGTTATAAATTGTATAAATTATATGAATTTAAAGTAATTAAATGTCAGTGTTTTTCACAAATTAGTTTTAAACATAATAGAAGATATAAAATTGTTAATTTTCTTTAAATCAAATAATGAATAGAATATTAAAATTTAAAATATATTAAGTAGGAAGAAAAAAAAGTGGTAAACTAGTCGGATGTGCCAATCCCAAAAGTTTCTTCTATATCCTACATGTTAATAATTCAAAATTCACTATCACAGTGCCAAAATTAAATGACAATTTATGCCCAGCATGAGGATTGTAAAATATAGATTTGTTGAATTGGATGCATATAACAAGGAGATATAAGCATCACCTGTTGTGTAATTTACAACAAAACCTGATCAGTAACAATTTACGTCAACATCTAACTGAATCTGAAGTTTGACGAAAATCCATGCATTATTAGTTTTGAGATAAAGCTATTGCAAAAAGAGAGATAAATGCAGCACAACAGCACCGCTTGGGCGATAATATACTAAAAACTAATCAGCACCAGTTTATATCAAGGTTTAACTGAATCTAAATTTTTGTTCAAGTCCGTACATTAGTTCTTGAGATAAGAGTTATTGCTGAAATCGCAAAAAATGCAGCATAGCAGCACTACCTGTTGGGCGATATGCACCAAAACTCGATAAGCAACAACTTAACTTGTAACTGAATCTGAAGTTTTATGAAAATCTGTGCATTAGTTCTTGAGATAAAGCTACTGCAAAAATTGAGATAAATGCAGCATAGCAGCGCCACCTGTTGGGCAGTATACACCAAACACTAATCAGCACCAGTTTACATCAAGGTCTAACTCAATCTAAAGTTTTGTGAAATTCTGTGCATTAGTTCTTGAGATAGAGCACCCACAAATTTTTTTTTCACATATAGACAGTCATTTCCTAAAAACTATCAAATTGTCTTCAGGACCTTTTTAAAACGTATAAATCCATCATGAACCGGAAGTCGAAATTTTTCACGAATCCAATACTTTCTTCTTGTAAAGATAGAAGAAAGTAAAAATACATATTTTTTATTTCCATGAATATAGTTGATTTGAATTTTTTATATAAAGACATACCTATAATTATGTACTATGTATGTTGCCTACTATGTTCTATGTTAGTAAAGTATTTCAATGTGCTCAAATACATTTTTATTTTACTTCAGATGTGTAATGGCTTTTATATATTAATATTTTTTCAAAATTAACTGAAATGACTTGAATTCATTAAATGTATATGTTGTTTAAATTATATCTGAAAATTGAAAAAACCCACTTTATGGGTTTTTTAATGGGCTTTTTCAAGTGGGCCCATTCTGAAAAAACCCACCGGGTTTTTTCGAACTGGGCCCAGCTTTGCGAACCCTGGTTAAAATGTAGAAGATATTCAAAGAAGATATGAAAAAATTCTAGCCCAGGGAACCCATGGCTACTAAAGTTTTCCTCGGATGCATGCTTTCTCTCTCAATCGCATGCAAAGATGCCTACTTTTGTTTCCGATCCTGAAATTGTTTTGATGTATCTTTAAGGCTGTTCTTAATTGCTCTGCTCAACAAGAGCAAAACGTTCTGACACAATTACAAATTCATTTTTTAACACAAAGATATAAAATTGGAAAACCTGGCCACGGAAGCGATTTGGAATTGAACTGTTTTTTCCATTCTTTGATCAATCAATTACCCATTGAGTTATAAGTGATTTTGATCACCTGACAAACCTATTTTTCACCCGCTCTTGGGTGATTTTTCTACTTTCATGCGGAAATTTGGTTCAAAACACCTACTTTGACACTATCTTCTGAAAGATATATTGCGTTTGCAAAAAAAATGGAAAAAACAGCTTGATGACATAGTTTCTGAACAACAACACTAGCTAGTTTCATGCATTTTTGAACAAAAATAAATTAAAACTTATGTCAGGAAGTTGCCCTTTTGGATTTGAGAACAGCCTTAATTTCTTTCTGATAACAAAAAAATACCTCGCTTGTGCTGTCTGTCTTTTAATTGATGATTATTTCCTAAATGAATTCTCAAAAGGTAGTGCACAAGTTGGAATGTACGTGTACGACGAGGAAAAAAAATATTGGAGCGGCTTAGGCACTTAGGGGCACAAAGTTTTCCCTGGACGAGAGCGCACCGTTGGCTCGGGCTGATGGGCCAGTCTGAGCATAATTATTCTGTAATTAATATTAATTTTTAATTTAAATGGTAATTATTTTAAAACTACTGTTTTTAATTCATATCGTCAAAATAATATAACACGTTATTTTATTAAAAATTAAATTAATTTGCAGAAAGTTTTTGACCCAATATTTATGTGCGCAGAAAGTTTTTGGTTTTATACAAGTCTGCAGCAGACCACCAAGGATTTCGAACGCTGATTGTAGTACATGTAGTATTAGTAACGTCATATGTTTTTCTGTGAAAGTACAAGTTTTGTGTTTCAATGGTGATGTTAGAAATGAACACTATTGCACAAAAATACAGATTAACAACATAAAATGACTATAAAATATTTCTCTACAGATATCATTTACATTCTTTGATATCTTTGTTTTAGTGATTTATTTTTTAAATCATCCTAAATGCCTTTTGCTGTTTTATCAGTTAATACGAAAAGATTTTTGCTGCCCTTCGACTTCGTCTTAACGAGGTTCGACTGTATATTTTTAGTTTTCAAGCTTAAACTATTTACCACTTGTGCAGAAGTTGCAAACTTCATCTATCTGATTTTTTGTTAAAGGAAAACAAACAGTTGCATCAGAAAACAAATTTATTTTAAGACTTCTATATTAGATGGGATTTTTAGAAGGATGAGAACAGTCAAACTGCAAAAGAGAAGAAAATTCTTCATTTTGTCCCCTTTCCTTTTCTGGGAAAGGGGACAAAAAGAGGAGCAAAAATTTCAGGATGGGGATTGAAATGGCTGATATTGATCCTGACTAGACTACAAAGTAAGAAATAGAACAAAATTATTTAAAATATATAGTATTAAAGATTTTAAACTGTGTGTCAGTGAGGAGGAAGGACAGAGGGAAAAGTAGAAATTTTGGCAGAAGGATAATTTAAATGACTTATTATTTGTTTATAAGTAGTAAAGAGTAACAAATAGGAAGAACGTTTATAAAAAAAATACTTTTAAAGATTTTAAACTTTATATGATGGGAAGAAAGGGGGGAAGCAGACATTTTGGGAACAGATGAATATAATTTAGATGGTTGGTTATTTATTTACTGTTACTAGAGAGCAACATGTAGGGCAAATTTTTTAATAAGGAGTTTGATTTAAAATTTTTTTAAATGTGGGGAAGCTGAATTTCTGAGAGTGGGGGAGTTGTAATTTAGATGATTCATTATTTCCTTGTCGGCAATTCCATTGTAACAAAAAGTCATAGGGGAAAAAATGGCCTTACCTACCTTATTTTAAAAATAATAATTATGTAATTCAAAAATGGCTACAATTAGCATACACTATTAGAAGGTAAATTAATATACTTATTATAAATAAATTATTTAATGTAAATAATTGTGATTAATGATATTGTAACAGACAAACAGGAATTACCATGCTTTTTGGATACCTTAATGTTTATCTATATTACTTATAAAATAACATACAATATATTGTAACAAAAATGTATTTTCATTCATAGGAAGTTCAGAAACATGCGTTTTTCTGAAAATTTGACTGTTGTCACAATACAATTGAGAAAAATATGTAATCTTACCTGTAACAGATCAACATCAAATATGAAAGACAAACAAATAACTGCATAAAAAAAGCTATGCTGATTATAACAGATTTTATGGATTTTGACTATTCAAAATTTTATAAAATGTGTTGCAAATATAAAATATAAGTTTAAACCATCAGAAAAAAAAAATGTACATTTCATACCTATTTGATGTAAAAAATAAAATACTAAAAATGGTAACACTGGGTTGGAATTTCCCTTATTCTTATTAAAGATCAACAAATAGAACAAAAATAATTTTGTGTGCTGAAGGGGGAGAGCACAGAAGGGAAACGCAAATTTTGAGCATTGGGGGAGACAATTATGTATGTACTTAAGCAGAAATCCGCCAAAAGATGGAAGATTCTCTTCTCTGGATTTTGGAAATCAATTTATGCGCAAAAAAAGGTTTGGAGGAATGGCTTTTTCCGAGGGGAGAGGGAAATTGCTTAACCCTTAACTGCTGTTAGTGGTCTCAAAGACTAGCTGTGTTTTTCAATTTTCACAGTTTAACTTGTAGTTTTCCGTTTAACAAGAGATACTGGTTAAATTTTGTTTCGTTTAGAGCATTATTACTATCACTAGAGATTTTTGAAGAGCTGAATTTTAATTATAATAGTCCTGTACATAAAGTTTAGTACAGAAATAGTAATTTGAGAGTTAATGTAGCATTTTATTCATCTTCAGATTAAGCGGTCTGACAGGCCGCTCACAGTAGTTATGCGACAATTTTTGTCAGAGCAGTTAAAGGTAAGTAAAGTGAGTGGTGTCTTATTTCAAAGTTACACTACAAGGGGTGTTTTGGGTTTTACGGTAAAGACATTTACATATTATCCAAAAACGAAGAAACAACGGTCTTTTACAAGTAAACAACTCGAACACACACTTATACTTACAATCTACAAACTTTATCTCGAATCGTTTTGTAATTTGTAAATCACAAGCAAAGAAACATTATTGAAAACGAACACAACCGAGAACACAAACAACATTCGTTTATCATATTAATTCGATGAACAACGAACAATATTCGATTACAGATTTTGGCTGAGATCCAGGAAGATTTCTGCAAATGTGAAACTTTCAAAGTATTATTTGGAAGTATTATTTTTGTATATTTTATTGTCAATGACAAGGAAATATAATTAGAAAAAAAAATCTCAGTTTCGTTAACAGCAGATGCTTCGGCTTACATAGCGTCAATTATTTGAAAGGAACCAATCAACCAACCTTTCCGTTAAAAAGTAAACAATAAACCAAACCACACATTCGCTGCTGCAACCTCTTCTCTTAATGGCAAATTTATTTTTCTCAAATATGCAGAAGTTTTCGGAGCTGCAGTTTCGGAACTATGCTGCAATGAAAATGATTGGTGCAAAAACATTTTCAAAGTATGTGACTATTTAAAAAGGTTTTATTAGAAATGTATGAATGTCTTTGTAGATAAAAAAAATAAATACCGCAGCCATTTCTATGAGTTCCTAATTATCTGAATAAACTGCTTCCTTGAACCAAATGATTGGTAGCAAAACGGGAAAATTTTAGATGAGCTTTAAATGTTTCAACAAAATTTATTTTTGAAAGACACTGTGACCATGCATGATGTATACTGTTGCATCATGCTTTGATTTGTATAATATTTCATATATGAAGTATTTCATATGTTATGTAAAAATGCTCTGCTGTGTTATTGTAATTTGTTTCAGTACTAGCCACTTAACTAAACAAACTGTAAGTATTTTCTTTTTATTTCACCATCTGTTTTCCGAGCAATATTCATGTGACGTCATAGTTAGACTCCATCCAAGCTAAAATACGGTAATCGCCGCTTATACGAATAACTAGTTAATAAAGTTAGCTGCATTTATGAATCAAAACAAAGGTAAAATTAGTATTATTTTTATATTATGTTTGAAATGTTTCTCTTTGTTGACTAAAAGGCTGTTCAAAAAACCTGATGCATTTAGACGACTGTTACTGTAATTTTAAAATGAGTAATAGGTAACTACTGAGTAATAGGCCTTCTTTTTGCATTAAATTCCTCATTCGTTTCCATGGTAGTGGGAATGGAAATAATGTTATTAGAAATGTTATTGGAAATAAGCTTTAGGCTTTAAGGAATTATCATTCCTTTTTGATTGTTTCCTGGGATTCTTGAGGACTAAACTGTACTGTAGGGGAAGAGTAATTGCAACTCTTTCCTTGCCTTTTTATCGAAATGAGGTATGACTTGGAATGCATCAAATATTCAATATTCAGTGATATTACTGAATATTTGATTATGCTCAATCTAAAAATATTTGATCTGTCAAATATCAAAATATCTAGTCTGCCCTAATATTGAAATACTCAGCCATACCGAATACTTAAAAAAAGCATTCATTTATTATTATTATTTTAATCTTACCAAATTTCTACTTTAAACAGTCAATTGATAAAAGATATTCAGAATATTTAAGAAATAGAATCATATTTAAGTAAAACTGGATGCTTTTTTACATTGTTTAATGGCTGTTTGAAAAGCAACTCTTAAGAAAATTAATCTTTAATACAACCTTCATAGGAATGAATGATGCACAAATGCAAGTTCCTGAATAATATCTGGTAATAATCCGTTTCTTGCTTTTTTACAAACATGGTGCTTCTAAAAAAAAATAGAACAAACTTTCAGGGATGATAATAGGCATCAAAACAAACATTATTTGGTGTGGAAACTAGAATCACAATCTACTTACTCAGTCAAAAATACAGTTGTATCTCACTTCAGGCTAAACTTGGATTTTCATTTTTTATTTTAACAATATTGAAGACTGTAACGATATTTTCAATAGACTAATTTTGATTTCTGGGAAATCAAATGATGACATGTTGAGAAGTAACTGGAAATTGCCAATTTCACATCAAAATAAAATAACACTAGGCTAGACATTCCATTACTCAGAATGCAGCTAACAGTATGCATGTACTGTGTCACTGACCAAAATTCAGTAACTTCCACATTTTCTACAATCAAAGTTAATATGTTGAAAATTTCATTAAAATTAAATATTTTCATTATTGTTAAAGTTGTGAAAACGAAATTTCCATTTCAGTTTGTAGTGACAAACCCTGTATTTTTGATAGAATAAGTGGATTGAAATGCTAGTTTCCTGTTCCTGTGCAAAAAATTTTTGTCTTGACCACATTACATACCCTGAAAGTTTGTTCCAAGATCTTTACAACCTCTGAAAATGATTGTAACACTAGGTATATAGACTATAAAATTTTCCTTCTAATTTCTTCAAAATTTCTCTTTGGTTTTAAAATATTTGTTGTATTAAAATAAGAAATTTCATTCATTTATTTTAATACATGGAAAAGGGCATGAAGTTAAAAATTTTATTAATTAAAAAAAGTTTTAAACTATCCTCTTCTTAAATAATAACTCAAACTCAAAGCATATATATGTTTTTTGCATGTTTGTGTAAAGTTTACTTGTAAAATGGTCTTGTTCATCAAAATGGAAGTATTTGTGTTGAATATTATGTAAAATTGTTTTAAAATTTAACATTTTTAAGAAATGTAAAACTCTGAAATATAAATGTATTTGTTATCCTGCTTACCTGTGTGCTGAATATTCAACCAAATCACTATTTGGTGGAGGATCAATAGAAAAGGTCATCGAATTCCTAGACAAACACACAACATATAGCACAAAATTAGCACTCGCCAGGCATCGAGTAACACTTAAAATGTGGCGATTAACTTTATTGTCCTCACTTGCCAAACTCAATGGGCACCACTTGCCAAACGCGATGGTTGAAAGATCGATGCCAGGGAGGAAAGGGGTGAAAATCGTTCAGAATTTGCGGCGTCCAGATTGGCGATTCTCCAGAACGTAAGAAATGAAAGTAGCAGTTTTGTTTCTGTCTCGAATTTTCCGAAAATTTAAAACGGTCCGGAAAAAAAAAACGGTCATCAGTCTGAAAATTTGGACATAAAAATATCACTAATTTTGATATGGTCGCCGAAAAAAATCAATTTTGTCAATCGTTTGCAGAAAAAAATCACCAATTCCGTCAAAGAATCGTGAAAAAACGTGAATTTCGCCAAGGACCACGTAAAAAACGCAAATTTCATCAAAGAATCGCGAAATTGAATCACAAAATTCTTCAAAGTATCATGGAAGAAACGCAAAGGTTGCAGAAAAACGCAAATTTCGTGAAAACATTGCGGGAAAAAACGCAGATTTTGTGAAAAGATCGTGGAAAAAAGGCAAATTTCGTGAAAAGATCGCGGAAAAAGGCAACTTTCGTGAAAAGATCGCGGAGAAAAGACAACTTTCATGAAAAGATCGTGGAAAAAACACGAATTTCATCAAAAGATCGCGGAAAAAACACAAATTTCGTGAAAAGATCGCAGAGAAAACACCAATTTCGTCAAAGAATCACAGAATTCTTCAAAGTATCGCGGAAAAAAAAACGCAAAATTCGTGAAAAGGTCACAGAAATAACGCAACTTTCGTCAAAAGATCGTGAAAAAAACGTAAATTTAGGAAAAGATTGCGGAAGAAACATAAATTTCATCAAAAGATCACGAAAAAATGCAAATTTCATCAAAAGATCGCCTAAAAACGCAAATTTCGTCAAAAAATCTCGAAAAAAATGCAAATATTGTCAAAGAATGGTGAAAAAAGCCCACAAATTTCGTTAAAAAATTACGAAAAAACGCAGATTTCATGTCGCGGAAAAAACACAAATTTCGTCAAAAGATCGCGAAAAAACGCAGATTTTGGCAAAAGATCACGAAAAAAAACGCAGATTTTGCAAAAGGTCACAAAGAACCGTGAATTTTGTCAAAAGATCCCGAAATTCGTTAAATGGTCGCAGAAAATGCATATTAGTTGGCACCGTGGGGGAGGGGGGGGGGTGTTCCCCCTCCGCTGTAACCTTTCTGAAAATTTCCTGTTAATTTATTTCATTGCAATTATTAGTAAAAATAAAATTTTTCAGTTGGGTTTAATCATATCGAATGGTAAGTAATATATATTAGTAAATTACAATGTTGATAGTTAGAAAACATACAATTTTGTTTAGAGCGTACATAACTTTGTTACTGGCCAGTGATTTAAAAAAAAACTGGCCAGTGAAAAAAATCAGTCTACTGGCCAGTGGGTGAAAATGTTAATTTTGACCTATAACACAACACAAGAGTTGTGTAGATCTCACAAGCAAACATTCTGTTACTCGTGCTTGCTGTTTTGTGCTTTACAATTGCTGCTAATACAGTCGAGTCCCGATTTAACGAATTTCTCGATTTAGCGAATTTTTTTATGGTCCCGACGAAAATGGAACAAAAATACTTTTATTTAACGTATAATTTTCGATGTCAAAAAAATGAAAATTTGAAGAAATTTTCTAATATTCATTACAAATTTCCAATGTTCCTGATTGTTAATTTTCTAAATTTGTATCTTGTGATGCAGAAATATCTACATGTGAAAATGCATGTTACACCGAGGTTATTAATATCAGTAATAGTGGATCAGATGAAATAGAGATGAAGCATGTAACGTTCAAAAAAGTAGTTAGAAGTTTGAATACTTTGAAATGATAGTTGATGGCTCATAATTTTGATGACACTGTTTTCACAGGTTCAGAAAAAAATCAATAAAGAAGTTCGAGTACAAAATCGAAACAAAGCAAAGAAACAAAGATGTCTTATAATTTATCGGTAAAATTTGAATAAATGAGATTTTTTTCTTAATTACAATGCTTTTGATTTACAGTAGTACATAAAAAAAAGAATTTTTATACAGTTTTTTTTCTTAAAGCAACAAATGTTTAACATCATTATTAAGGTAAGTGAACATTGTTCTTCTAATTTATTGCCATTTCTTTTAACATGTTATGTTGCATAAATATATTCTTTTGATTATCCCGATTTAACAAATAATCTCAATTTAACGAACAAAGTTGCTAGTCCCGAACGATTCGTTAAATCGGTGTTTGACTGTATTAAGTCATCTTCTCATGGTGAAATTTTAAAGAGAATGGGACATTAGGAATTTTCTTTTTTGTAAATTGTCGTTGAAACATTCATTAGGCCTGGGTATGTTTAGAAAGTATATATAATGATAAATAATTTATAAGTCTAGATAAGCTGCTAGTCATAAGCATGCACTTCCCACAAAAAAGTTTAAAGAAGCAAATATTCGTGTATGTTTAAAATAGGGGTTCAAATAAAAGTTACCTAGGCCATATCTTACGTCCTAAGGTGCACCCTATACCCATTATGAAATTTTAGAATGACGTGCTGTTAAGCTTAGCACTAGAGCTATTATTATTATGCATCAGTTTTATAGAGAATAATTTAAATTTCATTATATTAGTACCTTTTGTTTCAAAATATTTTCAATTAAATTCTACTTTGCAACTTATCAAACTTTTACATGAAAGTTACTAGACATGTTTGCAAAATAAAAATCTTAATAATTCCTTGCCTGCCTCATCAATGGAATCAAAACACGCCTGAAAGTTAGATTGTGCTGCTATCTATCTGCATCTGCAAGAGTTAATTTAAAATTTAGATAAAAAAATAAAGCTGCCCAGAAGTGTACCATGTCCCAAGGTGAGCCACTCTCCCCTATTATTCATACAAACTTTTATACAGCAAAATTGATTTTTACAAAATATACAACATCTAAATTTTGATATTAGTCCCACGGTTTTAATGATTATATTTAGTAACAATTAGATCTTATGGATAAAATTTAAAAAGAAAAAAAAATGTCTGTTTACGACAATAATTTGTGGATTTATTATTTATCTTATTTCAACTCGCATAATTTTTTTTTCACTATCATAAATCAGGGTGTCTACAGAATCTGGAAATCAGGGAAAAATCAGGGAGGTTTATCACTCTGGAAAAATCAGGGAAATGTCAGGGAACTTTGTAAAAATACTGGAAAATCAGGGAAATTTGTCTATATTGCGGAAATATTTGCATTTTCATCTTGCCAACGAGACTGATTCGTCTATTTTGTGTACCCTATTTTTTTACCTGCTGATTAATCTTTCCCAATATTTTTTAAAAGATGCACATGGTATGAGTTTTTGATATTTAACGTAAATTAAGGTGATCAGATGTCCTGATTTTCTGTACATAGCACTTATATTGAAGGAAATTTACACATTTTTAAAAATTTCAAATGATACATTAGCATAATTTGACTAGGTGGCCAGCTTAATCCAATTAGTTATCCCATCAGATTTAGATAAGTTTTAGAATTGAATATTTTTCAGAAAATGAGGAAACTTTCTGGTCACCCTATATCCATTGGCTTCTATATGATGTTGGACTAATGAAGTTGGGCGCTATGAAGTTAGTTGGGTTCGGATTTATAAATCTGTCAACCAATACTTAATGAATATTAGGCATTTTTTATGGTTTTCTCCCAAATGAGGTATTAGCAAGCTGGATAAGTGTGTTATACGAGGAATCGGCATACATGAAAAAATACCGTATATGTATTGTTAATAATGGAAATCAGGGAAGTTGATAAAAATAGTCAGGGAAATCATGGAAAAATCAGGGAACTTTTTTTTTAGAATTTCTGTAGACACCCTGTAAATCTTTTTTTCTTTTCTTAGTAAATTTCCCCTTTAAGGGGGGCTGGGACACATTTTCAAAAAAATTTTATTTATTGAGTTAAAATTTTGAATTTTTTTGTGATGGTTATCCATATCATTTGTAAACAAAATCAAATGTTAAAACTTCTCATAGATTAAAAAAAAAAAAAAATTAAATTTATGAAAAAAGTGGTATAACTTAAAGTCGTTATAACTCGAAATATTATTTGTAGAATTTAAATTGTTTTTCATTTAAATAAACAGAAATATATATTTTTTAATTGAGAGCTAGCATTTAAAAAAGTATTAATTTAAAAAAAAATTAAAAATATTTAACGAAAAAATTACAAAAAAAAAAGTGGTGCAACTTTTCTTAAAAAAATCATATTTTCAAAAGTAAATATTTTTTTCAAATATGCTGGCTCAAAATTAAAGTAAAATAATTGAAAAAGATATGTTCCGAGTTTCAACCCTGTATCTTTAACGGTTCTCGAGTTATAATAATTTAAATATGAGAAATGGTGAAAAAACCTATCATGAAGAAAAACGCAATTTCACAAGAACTCGTTTCCTTGACAACCATAGCTTGAAAGGCAGATTTTGAAAACAAACCGAAACGAAAAAATTAATATTTCCTGTTCTAATTAAGATAGAAACATGATTTAAACATCATTTTAAGCAGAAAAATTTTTAATCCAAAAAAAAAAAAAAAAAAAAAAAAAAATGAAAATTTGAAGATTTTTGTGTCCCGGACGCATTTAAACTCTGTTTACTCGATTAGAGACCACAGAGAAGTTTCCGGCCTCCTGATTGGTTGGTTTCTTTTATGCGATTTGTTTTAGCGCCATTATGAAAACGCAAAGCACTAACTTAGAAACAACTGCTCATTAACAGTTTTTTATTTCCTCATTTTTATAAAATGTCTGCTTTTGGGGAAGTTAATCTTCCGACTTCATATTTTAATGAAATCGAATCAATTTCCCAAAATTTAATTTCAGTTTGCAGCAGTGTTAAAAATTTAGCAGATTGCAATAAATGGGTGAAAGAATTCAGAAATTTGAATAATAGAAAATGGAATTCAAGATCATCAAAGCCTTGTGGACAAGATTAACTTGATCAAGCAAAAAAGGGAAATATTCCTTGGAAAAAAACGCTAAATTAAACCAGCCAAATGCAAAACGTATTAGATTTTTCTATTATAGGCATATATTTACTAGAAAATGTGCCACAATTTTATTTTATTCTGAATACATTTTGTTTAAAATTAATTTTACCTTCTAATATTTTAAATTTTTATTAAATTGCTTCATGCGAAAACTATTTTGTTATTTAATAAAAGATTTATTTATTTCCCTAATTAGTTGCAGATTTAAATAATAATGATAAAGAGAGCAGTTCAAAGCACACATAAAAAAATAGTTTTATTCCCGTTTTCGTTTGTTAAAATAAACGATTTGAAATACCCTTCTCATTTAAGCTTACGGGAAGATTTAAACAAAAATAATCGATTTTATCTATTAAACACTAATTTTAAGAACCCTTTATTCAGGTAAGAGAGAAAATTAACAACCTTTTTTTTTTTTTTTTTACAAACGTAATATTTTTACAAGCTATAAGGATTTTTTTGGTGATATTTACGTCTTATAGCATATCTTACGTTCCTTCCTCCACTCTTCATTAAATTAAATTAAAAAAATATATATATCTTCGTACTCCATGCTTTTCTTAATTGTTAAAATGTTTTTGAACATCTCCAAGGTAAAAATCATCAAAACATTAATGAAAAAGTACAATTATAGTATAATGCATACATGTACAAACATAATTTTTTTAGTTTTTACATAAGACTTTTTTTAGTCCCTTTCAAACCTAAAAATTCTGAATATCTCATTAAAATTGTCAAAATGGAAATGAGAACAAAAGTATTATTATTATTTTTTTTTTTAAATAAAAAATACAAAGGAAAATTTTATCGTGAAAATAAAATAAATCACAAAGTTACTAAATGGTGTATACAGAATGTTGTAAAGTTGAAAACTAAACTAACGTCAACACCGTAAATGTTGACCGAAACGTCGATTTTTAACCTTTAAATTTAATGTTTGTTTAGTTTATAACGTTACAACATTCCGAATTCATCATTTAGCAAACTTGTGATTTATTTTATTTTCGCGATAAAACTTTTAGTAATATTTTTCATGATGGAATTGTTCAGACTATTTATTAAAAAAAAAAAAAAACTTTCGTTCCCTGTATAAAATACTAGAATTTTAAAAACTTTTTATAAGTATAAATGTGTATATTACATAATATAAATAGATACAACGCAAAACGTTTTCGAAACTGATAATCAAAAATCAGATTTAATTCCTTAAAGAAAACAATAGTCACAAAAGACAAACGTTGACAAAAAAAAAACAAGCTAAAGTTTAGTATAAGAAAAGAAGATGGCGCCATTACATATATTTTTTTAATGTGTTTCCTTTAATTCAGTTTTTCTAACCTAAGAACATTTTGCGGAAATCTGGATTAATTAGTCATTTGACAAGAACTGAGTTAGATTAAAATGTTGAATGTTAAATGCTAATTCACTTATATACAAAAAAAAAAAAAAAATAAAAAAAAATAAAAGAATTAAAAGAATTGTGCAATGGTATATTACTGTTGTCATTAGAAATTTCAATTTCCAAAGACCTTAAGCATTAGAAAAGACGAAAGGGAAATTAACCAATCAGGATGACGGAAACTTCTATGTGGTCTCTAATCGAGTAAACAGAGTTTACATGCGTCCCGGACCCCCTTAATGTCAACCAATGGTCTAATGATATGATTGGCTGCTGTGTAAAAGTTCTTTCATTTATATTTAGGCCTGATCACTCAATCTATTAGCATCAAAGACCTATTTGAAACACACATTCTATTTTTGAGTTACATAAAAAATTTAAATTTCTCTGTTTAACTTGTGCAGGAACAGTAGGACACTGGAATTTTCAGGGGAAAAAAAATCATCGCAATTTTTCAAATTAAATATCTCGGTCAATATTTGGTTGTGAAGAAAATTGTTTCATTTTACATATACCAAATATAAACTTTTACCAAACCAAATATAAACAAACATATACTTAAATTTACATATACCAAATATAAACTTTTATTAAATTCAAGTATAAATACTGGGGAACTATATAAAAAGTTAGATTTTGTATTTTTACAAAAAGGGATTTCGTTTTAGGGCGATTCCGTGGAGAGTGTCACACACGTAACGCAGGCTTTAATTTGCATTTATTCAATTATTTATTAAATTTTAATGTTAATTCTGATTTTAAGTGGTATGGTAAATAAGTTATTACCATATTTTTAAATTTAAATGTGTGGCAATAAAACTCACAGAAGTATATCATTTAATTTCATTACTCAAAATGTGCTTTTTTTCTACTTCAGAAAAAAAGTACATTTTGAGTATGAAATTAAATGATATATTTCTGTGAGTTTTACTTACACACATTTAAACTAAAAAATATGTTAATAACTTATTTACCATACCACCTAAAATCAGAATTAACATTAAAATATAATAAATAATTGAATAAATGCAAATTAAAGCCTGCGTTACGTGTGTGATTCTCCGCATGGAATCGCCCTTTATTAAAATGCTGTTACTTGAATATATTTTTTTTTCTTTTAAGATGGTCTGAGCCCAAAGTGACCAGATGAAAAAACAAACAAACAAAAAGACATTCTTTTTCGCAAAATGAAGCTGGCGAAAAACTATTTTGCAAAAGTGAAAAAAAAATTAGAAATGTAACCATTTCCAACTTTTTTTTTTTCGAAATTTGCTGATTTGATTATTTTTATTAGCAGTTTATCAGCAAAAAAATAGAATTTTGTGTTATCTTATGGTTCCTTTGAACGAATCCAAGCCTATTCATCTTTTTAAGTTGAATTTGTAGAAATCTGAAAAATTTAGGGGATTTGTTGAACACCGGGACATTTGATACAAATATCAAATACCAGGAGATTAAATCATTTGTCTGGTCACCTTCACACACACACAATATATATATGTATATATAATCATCGTTTATTACTTTCTTCTATCTTTACAAGAAGAAAGTATTGGATTCGTGAAATTTTTCGAATTCCGGTTTTCGACGGATTTACACGTTTTAGTGGTCAGATATCCCGAAAAACATGTTTTTACAAAATGTCTGTCTGTGTGTGACACAAATTTTGTGGGCGCTCTATTTCAAGAACTAATAAACAGAATTTAATAAAACTTTAGATTCAGTTAGTCCCTGATATAAATGGGTGCTGATTACTTTTTGGAGTAAATCGCCCAGCAGATGGCGCTGCTATGCTGCATTATTCAGGATTTCCACAATACCCGGTAGCAGAAAGTTCGAAATGGGAGACAGGTGTCGCAGATTTTCTTTTCTCTTTTGCAGATTCTTTTTCATCGAACCTTCATTTTGCTTCATATTATGTTTAGCTCTTTATTACTTAAAGCAAAAAGTTAAGATCATTATTAATAAAAATTTATAAAATGCCTAAAAACGCTACAGGTGAGTGATTGTTTGAATAATCAATGCTTCAATTATAAAAAATGTTTCACCTGCAGATAATTTTTTGCCCCTGAAGTATCTGTCACAGACAATTGGAGAATTTTCTGCTACTGGGCCACAATAGCTATATCTCAAGAACTAAAGCACGGGTTTTCATCAAAGTTCAGATTCAGTTAGTCCCTGATATAAATTGGTGCTGATAACTTTCTGGTGTAAATCGGCTGATAGGTGGCGCTGCTATGCTGCATTATTCATGATTATCACAATAGCTCTATCTGAAGAACTAATGCACGAATTTTCATCAAACTTCAGATTCAGTTAGTCCCTGATATAAATTAGTGCTGCTTACTTTTTGGTGTAAATCGCCCAATAGGTGGCGCTATTATGCTGCATTTTTCACGATTTCCACAATAGCTGTATCTCAAGAACTAATACATGAATTTTCATCAAACTTTAGATTCAGTTAGTCCCTGATAGAAATTGATCTTGATAAAGTTTTGGTGTAAATTGCCCAACAGGTGCCACTGCTACGCAGAATTTTTTACGATTTCCGAAATAGTTCTACTTCAAAAACTAATGCACGGATTTTCATCAAACTTCAAATTCAAATAGAAGTTGACGTAAATCGTTGCTGATTAGATTTTGGTGTAAATCAGCTAACCGGTGGCGCTACTATGCTACATTTTTCAGGAAATATTAACATGTATGAGATAGAAAAAAGTTATAGGATTGCCACATCTGACTAGTTTATTTTCCCTTTGAAATGTCTATTTATATATACACGTTTCCTTTGTTTAGTGCAGTTTAATGATCCCGCAATATTACAGCACTAATCGAAACAGATATCCAGTGGGAAAAACTACTTTATAGATCCTCTAGTCAACTTTCATAGAAACTAAATATCCATAAACAGTTTAATAATGTACTATGATCAGGGTTCGGTGATATATATCTTATATTTATCTTCAAAATATCAATGTACATGATATTGGCAGTAAAAAAACAAGTGTAAATTAATTTTTCAGCTGCTATTGACGGTGTCATCTTGTAGCCACAGAACTTTTGCCTCTGGCAGTGATTTTTTCAGCAAAAGAAGACAAAAAAAATTATTTTCCAAGCTTCATGTTTGAAGCTGATTTTTTAAATGTAGAACCAATCAATACAAAACCCCTTAACGGGTTAAAAGTTTGTGACGCAGCACTTTATCTTATGCTCTAAGAATTTTAAATATGGAACTTAAAAATAATGATATCAAATTTTGAGTGACGCTATGCTATTAATTATAATCTCTCTATATATTATTTATTTCATCTTTTTATTTTTTTATAATCGCATGTGCAAAAATTATGTTCAATTTAAAAAAATGTATAAAAGTTTATTCATTGATGCTTTAACATTTACACCTCTCATAAATTCCAAGTATGAGTTTTAAAAAATATGATATCAAAATTTTAGTGACGCTTTGATGTGGCTTTAAACGATTTGTTTTAAAATTAAATTTAAATTATTTTTGTTTTGGCTAAGATATATTCACACATCTAAATAATAGTTTTAATTTTCCAATATACTTTAAGTATGTCACTTTCACTGAATTTATATAATGCATTTAAATGTATTTATTTGAATAAATTGATTTATCCTTTGTCCAATGCTATTAAAAATTTAAAATAAGATTTACGTAAATAATTTTTTTGCCTCATGGTATCCATTTGAATACATTTCCCTTAGTCTGGATACAATGACGCAAAAAAATTATTTACGCGAATCTTATTTTAAATTTTTAATAGCATTGGACAAAGGATAAATCAATTTATTCAAATAAATACATTTAAATGCATTATATAAATTCAGTGAAAGTGACATATTTAAAGTATATTGGAAAATTAAAACTATTATTTAGATGTGTGAATATATCTTAGCCAAAACAAAAATAATTTAAATTTAATTTTAAAACAAATCGTTTAAAGCCACATCAAAGCGTCACTAAAATTTTGATATCATATCTTTTAAAACTCATACTTGGAATTTATGAGAGGTGTAAATGTTAAAGCATCAATGAATAAACTTTTATACATTTTTTTAAATTGAACATAATTTTTGCACATGCGATTATAAAAAAATAAAAAGATGAAATAAATAATATATAGAGAGATTATAATTAATAGCATAGCGTCACTCAAAATTTGATATCATTATTTTTAAGTTCCATATTTAAAATTCTTAGAGCATAAGATAAAGTGCTGCGTCACAAACTTTTAACCCGTTAAGGGTTTTTGTATTGATATCATTACTTTTTTGAGGTTATTGAAAAAAATAAATAAAACAATATACACACACAAAAAAAATTAAATACAAAGAATTCATAGTCAGGATTTCAATTCACCTTCAATCTCTCCCCCCTCCCTCCCCGCAAAAAAAGGATGACCATACTTCAATTTTAAAGAGCACCGTGCAATGAGATTTTTATAAGAACTCTTTGGTAAGATATGGAAGTAATGTACAACATGCATGTTTAGAGGGTATTTCTGTTGGTTTGCTTCAGAGATATAAAAAGCTATGTTAAATTTTACTATATAAAAAAATTACTTTGTTAAGAAAAATAGCAAGAAATATTACTGTTTAAACCTTTATATATATATATATATAACAATCATCGCTCACTTATAAAAGTAATTCCATACATTTATATTAAATCCAAAACTACAAATTTCTGCTTCTCCCTTTTCTCATTCCTAGTGCAAAAAAATTAAACATTCTTTAATTTTATATAAAATAATCTTTCACCATCCCTATTTAAAATTCTTTATTAACAATAATAATAAATCATATAAAATAATCCCCTGAGCTCCGAAGATTCCACTTCTGCTTTTGCACCCACCTCTTCAGCTTACCTAAATAATAAAATCTTTCAAAAATTAGTTTGAAAAAAAAAAATCTGCAAAATTTGTTGCTCACTAACATAAATAAATAAATAAGCACTAACTTCCCTAATGTACAGTCATCGGGAAAAAAAGTAAACACCCCTACTAACTCCTCAACAAATTACCGTAGAAGAAAGTTACTGGTACCGAACGATTGGAAATAAAGTCTACTTTTAAATGTATATAAAATTTGCTTAAGGGGTTATCTACATATTAAAACGAACCATAACTTTGTTTTTTTTCAATAGCAGTACACAATTTTTACAGCATAAATGAATTATACACCATTTAATTAGCCTAAAAACAAATTTTTATGCAATTCGTACTATAAGTTTCCGAGAAATTAATTATTTTAAAACATGCTTATTTTAAGGGCTGTATCCAAATTGAAGTTCGGTACTCGATTGTTAACCGAGAGAGCCCCCTTCTTGATCAAGGCACCTTAAGGGTCACTCAAGCATTCAATGAAGTCTGCTAGATTACAGGACAGCGTAAGACATTTCAAAATATCTAATCACTTCTATCATAGACGGCCCCTTAAACCATGATTTTGCCGTTTTTTAAGCATAATTTGAAAACTATTTGGAAGAAAAATGTGAAATTTTGGATTTCCATAAAGCAGGACTTAATAAATCTAAATCCATCAAAAAAATTTTAGGTTACAATTCATAATTTTTTCGAATATTAATTTCATAATTCATATCATAAAATTATAAAAATTGCAAATTCAACGTATTTATGTTTGGGTATGTTAGTATTACTCCTACACAAAAAATTAGCACATTAGGAGCATAATTTCAGGAGATATGAATAAAAATATGAAAATATAATTTAACATTAGAAGCACTAAATTTTGAATGTTTATAATTCAAAAACTTATTATTTAAATTACTTGAAATTTGGTGCCTAGGGATAGTTTGAACCGAAGATTTGAAATATCTCGTTAAAATTGGGTATTGCCATTGAAAAAAGTGAAGTTTGGATTTGTTTTAATATGTAGATGGCCCCTAAGAAATTTTATATACATCATTTAAAAATAGACTTTATTTCCAATCATTCGGTACCAATAACTTTTGTCTACGATAATAATTTGTTAAGGAGTTAGTAGAGTGTGTTTACTTTTTTTTTCCACGACTGTACATTTCACCTCTTCTCCCTCCCCCTACTCCCCAACATTAAAAAAATTTAAATCTTTATTTTTATACAGAAAATTCTTCTATATAAATTATCCTCCTATTCCTCAAAATTACCACTTTCCCACTCCAGCCTAGAGATTTCAATCTTTAAAGCTTTTCAGAAAATCGGATCTGCAAAGTCTGCTGCTTAATAATAAAATATATAATCATGTACACTTTTAATTATTTTTCACACAATCAATTGATGTCATGATAATAGTTGTTCTGAGAGAATATTGTGTTGGCTGGGCTGTCGTACAGATAGCTCAATTGGAAGAGTACTGGCAATTAAAGCCAAGGGTTATTAAAGTTCACTGTAATTCAAGATGTTTAACCCCTTCGCGACAAGAGCCCTTTGGTTAATTTTTAACCTTTTACTACATGTTTTTAAAAACAGAAAATTTTCTGTAATTGAATCACAGAAATGCTCCCATTAAAGAAGGCAAACTTTACAATTAAAAATAAGTGGTGAGAATAATGAAGGATTCTGAACACCTTAAGTGGCCAAGTATACCGGTCGCTCATTCCCAAGGGCTTAAAGGTGCTTTTTTGCTATTATAACCTTTAGGATTTACAATATAAAAAAATCTTAATCACTTCTGAGGTAAATAAAGACAGTGGAAAAAAAATCAAGATGGCAATGTTTTGATTGGCAAATTCTAAGCTGAGTAATTTGTGCTACAGAATGAAAAAAATATAAAGTTGTAATAATGTCCTCTTGTTACAGATACTAAATCTTTAAGGTTTTTGATGTGTGAACTACATATGAATACAGTAGAAGATCTTTATAATGCACACCTTGGTATGAGAAGTTGTGCGTATTATAGAATTTTGCATTATATAGATCATATTTCACACATCATTAAATTTACTTCGTATACATGCTTTAAATTACATTCCTTGGAACCAGAAAATGTGCAAATTATGATATTTTATATAATAGGTATAGATCACACATTATTAAGTTACCTTAAAGATATTACCTTGAAATATAACATCCAAATATGCCTGGGCAAAATCATCATTAAACATAACTCATGACTGACAGTTTTGGGAACACTAAATGCATGGCTGGCCAATTTATTCTTTTTCACTATTTTTAATAATGAAATCTTTGCCTTATTTTTAGCAGAATTTTCTTCCATTAAATAAAGCCAAAATTTAAAAAACTTTTGGAAAGCATGCATTTTAGTGCTGCAAGAAAAACCTGTCATGAGCTGCTCTGATTATAACACTCATTTACAAAAAATTTTAATATAATAACAATGTTTTCATTACTCCAAAATAATGTGTTAAAGGCGATAATGTATCATATTTAGTGTTCCAAGAAATAGCAATATTTGTAAAATACATGTGCTTCTTAACTGAAAAATTCATTGTTTATATCTGAGAAATACATTACATCTTCTGCATTAAAATTTTTTAGTGGCAGGCTTTTGTGATTGAACAAGGACTGTTTGCAGAGTGCTTTTAAGGATTTTACAATATAAAATTATGGCTCTTGAATTACTATTAATCAAATACAGTAATAGGAATAAAAAAAATCATTGAATAGTTTATTTTAAAAAATTACTTGTATTTTCATCAGATATACTGATTATTACTACCATATGTTATATGTAACATATTTATTATAAAAGTTACAACTATTTTCATGAAGTTTTGGATCCCCCCCCCCCCCCCATGACATACTGTCAAATTTCGCGGTTATTTTTTCTTGTGATGTTCCTCCCCCGACCGAGAATGGAGCGCGTTTTTTACAATCAACTGATTAATTTTGTTTTTCTTTTATTGCTACATTTTTATGTTAGTGTGATCTTTCAAATGCTATTGCACAACGAGGCGATAAACGCGCTACTCTGTAAGTGGCACGGCAACCCTCCAGTGTACAGGTGGAATTGATAAAAAGAGTTTTTGTAGTCGGAATATGCGGAATGTTACAGAATAATGAATGGTTTAATGAAAGCAGAATAAAAACTTAATATTTAATTTAAGATGCGAGTCAGATTAATATATTATTTGAAATGGTTACTGAGTAATCACTTTATTAGTTTATACAAAGTCTAATTATCATGACAGCTACAATGCAGCTGCTAATGAAATTTTGTGAAACCAATCTTTTCTAAATAGTAACATGTTCTGAATTGTTCTTATTTACAATAATACTTCATTACCACAAATACCATATATGGGAGCTGGCTACTTTTATATATTTTAAAAGTAAATTATTTAAAGCTTTCTTTTAAGCATATTAACTTTAAAATTAAATAAAAACAAGTATCTTACTTTTGCAAAAAAGCTGTTTTATCTTATTTATCTATAAACTTTAATTACTAAATAAGGAAAAGTATCATGATGAAAATTTTTACTTTTAGGAGCTCAAAACAACCAGTCAGGATAAAATGGTTCATTTTGAGCTAATCGTGATAATTTAAGTATGTAAAGTAGAATTTACTATCAGTCAAAAATATGTCCAAGACTGAAATCAGTCCTGAGACTGAAGGTCTTGCACCCATGGCTGTAATCAATTAGCCTAAAAGAAATGCTTCAGGTGGTTTTTTTTTTGTTTTTGTTTTTTTTTTCTTCTGTTTTTCTTTTGTTACAGAGATAAACGGCAATAAGAATTTTCTTCCCCTTTAGGTTAAATTTTATAAAAATAAAATACTAAGATGCTTTAATTTTTGAAGCTGAAAAGAGTTATAAAAAAAAAATAATAATAAAATAAATAAACGAAAGATGTCATTTTAAGTCAATTTTCGTTTATAATATTATTAGAAACGATTCGCAAATGAATCATTTTATAAACGGGATTGGAAATCTTAATTTTGATTTCGTCATACCTTTTATTTAAATTGTGCGTTCTTTAAAAATGAAAGATTTTGTTTAATTTCTTTAAAAGAAAACTCAAAATTAAATTAGTAATCTATCTGTATTACACTCACATATCACAAGAAATACCTATGCCACACATGAACGTTATTTTCTAAGGAAAACAGTTATAAGTATTGTTGAAAATAAAAACAATTCAGAACATTATACTAATTAGAAAGGATCGGTTGCAAAGAATGCTGTCTGGATAATTAGAAATTGTACTCACTTGGAGTTGTCACCCTTGGTATACCATTTCAAGATCTTTGATATTTCTTATTTCTTCAGTCAACTTCGCGTATCGCGTAGTGATACATGGCGAAGTCTTATGGCAAACGCGATGAATTTTCATTTCGATACGAGAATTTTCGATAAATATCGAATTTCGATACGAGAATTTTTCTTAAAATGTGGAATATTTTCTCCTTAAAAAATGTTTACTTAGTATGAATAACAATGAAATAAAATACCTATAATTACAAAATACTGCTCCATTTTAAAAAATCAGTCTAAGTATTTTAAAGCACATAATAAACTGTTTTCGTAGTTTAAAAAAAGATTTATTGCCAATATTCAGATTTTTAACTGTGACCTAAACCGCGCAAAACCGATGTGCAACGTTCTGTCTGCTAGCCCATAGAATAACATGTAATCCGCGATCCTAAGAAGTCCAATTTTTCATGCGGATTACATAAAAATTAAGAGTTTTCCTAGATACTAGGTTAGTCTTATCCACTTCGTCAAAAATAAATTCATTTTATATATTAATGTTTAAAAAAAAATCTAGACCGTTTCGGAGAAAAAAAAAAGACAAACTTACACCATCGAAATTGCTTTCAAAATGGGTTTACAGATCTGAAAATATACTGCACGTAGAATTGTAAAAAAATCAGAATAGGATTAGACTGCAGATATAAGACTGTTTTAAAAAAATCAGAACAATAGGACCTATATTTGATGAGTTATTAACAGGCGGCTTTTCGCATTTTCTTTGATGTCGAGTTAGCTGTATATATGAGTTCCGCCATCTACGAATTCTACGATAAGATACGATACGATTTTAGGCTTAAGGCTGCGTCACTCGGAATACTACCGTCTTCCATGATAATTATGTGGGGGCAATATTAACTGAGAACAGCCATTGAAAAATAAATTGTGTGATTGAGATGACAAGCTATTTACAGCTTCATTAAATAAATATATATATATCAGTGTTGTTTGGTTTAAACCAAGTGGTTTTTTTAAAAAAAAACATTCTGTTTTCCTTTATTTTTACACAATATTAAAAAATGCAGAAGCTACTAGCAAAGGTTTAGAAAAATGATGAATTAATAAATTTGTGAAGGTGACAAACATTTTTAATCAATCAAACTTTTCTTATAAGCTTTAAATCTACATAGCAGACTAACTAATTTTTCTAAAATTAGCTGGGAAGAAAAAAAACAAGTAGTTGGTTATTTTTCTTCCTTTTTTTAAAGCCTTTTATTTTTAAAAATAGACAAAATGGCAGATCTGAGCTAACAATACACTTTTACTACTTAGATTGCTTGATTAGTTAAGATTTACTAAGGATTACATTATGCCTCAATGATGACATAATCATAAGTAATTCTCTCCATTGGTTACTTTTTGTTCTGTACGCTAATGAATAATAGGCTGTGAGTTTTCTTTGCTGTATCATGGCTATTTGGTTTAGTAAGCCTTTGTTTTTCTTGCATTCCTACATTGGGATTGGGGTTTTGCATTATGATTTTATTCTGTTACCAGCAGGATTGGCACGGTTTAAATTAATTGGTTAACCACTTGGTTTTTTAGAAAAAGTCTAACATAACATATTCTCATTTTTGTAATTTAAGTGTTTCAAATTATTGGATATAAATAATTTCTACTTTTAACAGTCTTATCACAGCAGTCACCGTGAGACATAGTGAGTCTAGGTTATATTTGTATGCTAGTAGAATGCAAATTGCATGTGTTGATGAACATATCTGAAGCTCTAAAGATAAAATTTAAAGCATGTGAATGTAGCAAAGATCAAATAGATTTAAAATATTCAATATTTTGAATAAAATATTTTCCTTTGAGAAAGCGCAGATTATTTACAATGAATAACATAAAATGACCTTTAAGATTTCAGTCAAGCTGCAAAAGAAAATTTTCATGATTGGCGAGATTATCTTTTAAGGCTGTTCTCAACTGTTCTACTCAACAAGTGCAAAATGCTTTGACACGTTTACAAATTCATTTTTTAACAGAAAGATATAAAATTGGAAGGCCTGACTGTATCGAACTGTGTTTTCCATTTTTGATAAATAAGTTACCTATTGAGTTATAAGCAATTTTGATCATCTGACAAAGATGTTTTTAACCTTCCTTGAGGAGTTATTCTTCTTTCGCACGTAAATTCGGTTCAAAACGCCAACTTTGACACTATTTTCTGAAAGATCTATTGCATTTGCAAAAAAAAAATAAATAAATAAAATAAATGAATAAAAATAAAAAAAACGGAAAACACAGTTTCATTGACATAGTTTCTGAACAACAGCATCTGCTAGTTTCAGGCATTTCCGAACAAAAATAAATTAAAATTCATGTCATTAAGTTATCCTTTCGGATTTGAGAACAGCCTTAAGAATAAAAAAGAAACTCAAGATATGAAGTCGAATAAGAGGACATTGAAAAATTGGGTGCTAGCGAAGCACCTGTTTACTGTTAACTAAAATATGTAATAAGATATATTTAAATCGTCTATTGCATAATCGAATCCTCTATTTAGATCTAACAACAACAACAAAAAAAAAAAAAAAAAGTAAAAATCGAGATAAGGTTCGCGTGAAACATAACAGAAAAAAGTCTCATGAAAATTCCTAAAAATATATATTATTAATTTTTAGTTTAGACATTTAAAAGTAATACGTATTATAAAATAGCTTAGAAAAAAAATCCTGTGTATTAAGTCTGATGGCTTTTTAAATGCTTTAGTGGATGACAACTTTTATAAATTTACTTTCTATTTTAAGATCAATGTTTTCAGTAGTCTATAAGACTGGTAAATAGGTATTTCTGTTTATTTTACTGTCGCTTTCTTTTTTTTTTTTTTTTTTTTTTTTTAACGTGGTAGTTTCTGAGGAGAAGTGTCAAATGACAATACACAATACTTCTTGAAATGTGTAAAGACCCTACTGCTAAATTCAAATCATTCCAGGAATTCTTTATAAAAAGCTTTACTTTCAATAAAAGATAATAAGTGTTCATGTAATGTTCTAACAGAAAAATCAGATATCTCAGATTGCAAATATTTCAAAGAAATTATTTTGAATAGCCATGGGAAAGTATATTTTATTTATGAAACTATACCATATATTTATTTATAGTACTAGTTATCAAAAGATTGTTTATTAAGATTTTAAAGGTATCAATGTTTCACTATGTAGAGCATTTTATTCATGGAACATAAGACATAGCTTTTACTAAAAATGTTTAAATTTTAAATGATTTCAATTTTCTATATAATTGATTGTAATTGTTTAATTTAAATTATTTTTAAATGAAATTATATTACTTATATATCCAACAATGTTTGTTTTTATCAATAAATATGCATGTATATGTAATAGGAAAATATATTTAAAAAAAAAAACCGGTTTAAACCAAAGAAACCGGATTTTTTACCAACCCTGATATCGAGGTAGGATTCAAAAGTTCCCGGACTGACTCTATAACTGTAAAAATATTACCAATTTCATTGCTAAAACACACCCGCCTTCAAAATAAGATCCTTGCGCAACAACACACTTTTGCCATCGGCTGTAAAGGTCATCGAAGCACTTCTGGAATTCATTTTTAGCCATGTCCGTTAATTCAGCCTGCGATGCACTTTTATCTACATCTGAAGATTGAAATTGACGACCCTGCAAGCGACTTGCAGTTCAGAAAACAGACTAAAGTCGCAGGTTGAGAGATCAGGGAAGTAAGGAGGATGTGGCAAAACAGTTGTTTTCGTTTTCGATAGGCAGATGTCAGACGAGCGATTTTGAAAAGCAGCCATATCGACGCTCTCTCTTGAGAGCATACGAATCTTCTGGCCTGTTCAGACGAGCGCCCATAAATCGTTGCGGTAAAAATTCGGAAAAGCTTCACGTCGAGGCTCGGCGTTTCCCCCAACTCGCTAGGAGCTGATGGCGTGCTCAAGTCTTTTGTTTCTTCTATGTTGTCCAGACGAACCGCAGTTTTCACGCTAACTTTAATTTTCTTTATCAGTGATTCGTAAGTTGTTGGTTCTGGTTGCGTATCGAATTTTTTCGCTAGAATTTAAAATGGATTTAATACACGTGGATTAACTATTTTTTGAAATACAAAAGCGTCCAATATTGTTGGACACATGATGCTTACATTATATAACGATAAAAATTAAAATATAATAACTTAGTTAAAGGCATCCTTGATTTAAAAAGAAAAAAAAAAATCAGAAAAATCTAAAGAAGATTAGGAAGTTATCGATAAATTATATGAATTAATTTTGTTTCATATAAACAAACAAGTTGGAAATTGCTCGTCAAACGTGGCAAATGAGGTGCATTCGTAATATAACTAGTTTTATAAATATTTTTTGCACCGAATTGTACTGATTGTACATTTGAGTGCACTTCATAAGTGCATATAAATTTTATTCTGTTCGAAAAGCTGTAACATCATTAAAATACACTTGCAATAATTTTTTTCCCATTGGCCGTAATGTAACGGAAGATTTTGACTGTCTCTGTCATTAATCTATACATCCGATTTACATAAAATTTGAAACGACTCGACAAGATTTTTCAAAAATTATATATTTAAAATTTCAGACCATTCGGAAGACTGTAACATCATTAAAATGCACTTGCAATATTTTTTTCCCATTGGCCGTAATCTAACGAAAAACTTTTGACTATCCCTGTAATTAAACTATACATCCGATTTTCATAAAATTTGAAATAACTCGACAAACTTTTGCAACAATTATATATTCAAAATTTCAGGCTATTCGGTTGGGTAGTTTTAGGTAGCTTTCATTACAAAAAGCTACCTATTGCAGCCGTTCGGAGGAAAGCGATTTCAGAAAATTTTGGTATATTTTCATCGATAATGACCCCTAGACTCCGAAACCACCCTCCGTTCATAAGTTGATATATATATATATATATATATATATATATATATATATATATATATATATATCTGATCTTTGTCACACTGTAACTCTCGTATTTATGAACCGATTTGGATGAAACTCGGTGTGTTAATAGTACATACCAATGTCTCGACCGAGTTCGTTGGCCAGCTTCATCCGCCATCTTGTTTCAAAATGGCGGCCCTTTAAAATTTTTAAAAAAATTTCAAATTTGAAATTTGATACCAAAAAATTAAAAATTGAAAAATATTTTTTACTTATATGTTTTACCTTGATACAAAGATTCCGGAGCAGTTTTTGTTCCGTCTATATCTTAAAAAATGGCTGAGTTATAGCACTTTGAATTTTTACCGTGGCTGACATTTTGAAACGTCCTGATATTTGTCACGCGATAACAGGCGTATTAATGAACCGATTTGTATGAAACTCGGTGTGTACATAGTACATACCAATGTCTCGACCGAGTTCGTCGGCCAGCTTCCTCCGCCATTTTGTTTCAAAATGGCGGCCATTTAAAAAAAATTTAAAAATTTAAAATTTGAAATGTGGTACCAAAAAATTTAAAATTGAAAAATATTTTTTACTTATGTGTTTGACCTTGATACAAAGATTCCGGAGCAGTTTTTGTTTCGTCTATATCTTAAAAATTGGCTGAGTTACAGCACTTTGAATTTCTAGCGTGGCTGACATTTTGAAACGTCCTAATTTTTGTCACGCGATAACTGGCGTATTCATGAACCGATATGGATGTATCTTGGTATGTATAAAGTACATACCAATGTCTCGACCGAGTTCGTTGGCCAGCTTCATTCGCCATCTTGTTTCAAAATTGCGGCCATTTAAAAAAATTTCAAAAATTTTAAATTTAAAATGAGGTATCAAAAAATTGGAAAGTGAAAAAGATTTTTTTCTTATGTGTTTCATTGTTACAAAGATTCCGGAACAGTTTTTGTTTCATCTATATCTAAAAAAATGGTTGAGTTATATTGTTTTGAATTTCTGTTGTGGCTGATATTTTGAAACGACCTGATTTTTGTCACGCGATAACAGGCGCAGGGCCGGCCCAAGGGGTGTGCGAAGTGTGCCACCGCACGAGGTGCGCGCCAACCGGCGGTAGGAGTAAAGAGCGGCGATAAATAATTTTGGATTCTACGTTTTTAGTTATGTTTTTTAAAACATTTTCTATAACCAAGTGTGAATCATCTGTTGGGTCTAGGTAGATCTGCTGAGCAGGGGACCTTCTTTATGCTTAAAGGCGCTAAACTTTCACATGCAGCGACTTCTGTATTCTTTATTTGAATAAAATACAAAGAACTTGTGATGAACATATCAGAGGAACGTAGGATGTTAGGATGCGTTCTTTAAAGAAATCCCTTTAAGCTAAAGGCTCGGATATTACCTTCCTTGAAACTGGAAAAGGATCACCACCTATTCATCTCTTCCGCTTCCTTATGGAACGCTAATTTCTTTTGACTAATTAATTGCGCCGTACCTGAGGGGCGCCAAATTTAGGAAAGCTTTAAATCGAAATTATCTCGCATATTTTGACGATAAACAAAAATTGCAGACTTTTTTCCCCCTTGTGTATGTCTGAATGCATTCTTTAGTAAAATATTTTATTATGTGCGAAAAATGAAGAAAGAAAATTTTCTCTAAATGTTACTAGAGTTAGCTCAAACCCATTTTGTACTTTACATGATTACGTACCTGATAGGACCCTCAAAATGATTAAATGGAGGAGAGAGCGCGCTATATTTAGGGTGGCTTTAAATCAAAATTATCTCACATATTTTGACAATAAACAAGAATTGTAGACCTTTTTTTTCCCCCCTTGTGTATGGTGTTTGAATGCATTCTTTAGTAAAACATTTTATTACATCCGAAAAATGAAGAAAGAAAAAGTTTTTCTAAACCCATTTTGTTCTTTACATGATTATGTACCTGAAAGGAGGATCCAAATGATTAAATGGAGGGGGGGCATATTTAGGGAGGCTCTAAATCGGAATTATCTCACATATTTTGAAGATAAACAAGAATTCTAGACTTCCCCCCTCCCCCTTGTATGTGGTATGTGAATGCATTCTTTAGTAAAATATTTTATTATATCCGAAAAATGAAGAAAGAAAAAGTTTCTCTAAACGTCTAAGCCCATTTTGTTCTTTACATGATTACGTGCCTGAAAGGAGGATCCAAATGATTAAATGGAGAGAGAGGGAGGCGCCATATTTAGGGAGGCTTTAAATCGGAATTATCTCACATATTTTAAAGATAAACAAAAATTGTAGGCCTTTTTTTTCCCTTGTGTGTGGTATGTGAACGCAGTCATTAGTAAAATATTTTATTATATCCGAAAAATGAAGAAATAAAAAGTTTCTCTAAACTCATTTTGTTCTTTACATGATTACGCCATGTTTAAGAAAGCTTTAAATCGAAAATATCTCGCATATTTTGAAGATAAATAACAATTGTATAGACACTGGCGCAGCAAAGGGGAGGAGGGGAGTTGGGGGTTAAAACCCCTCCCAGAGCTAAAATAATTAGTATGATTGCCGCTTATATGAATCACTAGTTGAGCAAATTAGCCGCTTTAATGAATCAAAACCAAAGTTAATATTAAATCTTTTTGGCTTATGCAGATTCCGCGGCTTTCTTGAATAAAATTCTACTTTGTGGTGATACTGTTCCGAATTTTCCGAAAATTAAAAAAAAATCGATCATCAATCCGAAAATTCGGACATAAAAAATATTGCGAATTTTGAAAATAGTCGCAAAAAAAAATTTATTTTGTCAATCGTTTGCAGATGAATCGCGAATTTCGTCAAAGAAACGCGGAAAAAACGTAAATTTTGTCCAAGAATCGCGAAAAAACAAAGCCGCCTCAAGACTACAAGCCAAACACAAGGTTTCGTGACGTCACGACGCGGGGCTTAGATCAGCCGTGGAGAGCACATGCGTTATTAAAACATATTCTTTCCTCTATATTTCAACTTATTATCACAGCATATGGGAAAAAAATAAAAACTTATAGTTTAAAGACGCTAATTAAGTGCTTTTTAATCAATTTCGATCACTCGAAACAATAATAATAACGATAACACAAAAACAATATTTATGAAATAATATCACTGTGTCAATGAAAATGTGCATCAGAATTAAAGTTACATTAAAGAAAATTCGTTCGTTAATGAAAAAAAAAATCCCAAGTATTAAATTTATTTTAGTAGACAGTTTTTATTATTTATTCTACTTTGAAATTTAGAAACAATATCAATTATCTATTTGGTATATATTCAAAAACAAGACATTATACATTATTACATATATATATATAAATTTGTAGTTTAAATACATAAATTGAATTATTTTGCTTTCAGTTATTTCAAAATAAATAAATAACAATAAGTGTGCCAATCAAAACCCACATTTAAAAATTAAATTAAAGTGGAAGAAAAGTGAATGTTAAATGAAAACAAATTCAAGTTGTGTTCTATTTTTATTTTTAATCGGGCTTGAAATTATACAGTAAATATCCTGTTAAATATTAAGTGATTTGAAACTTGCATATAATAAATAGTAAAATTAAAGTATACATGAAATTAAGTATTCTTATAAATAAATTTTCGTACTGTAAACTTTACTTATCAGAAATGGGTAATTTTCACATAAAATCCATTAAATTAAAAAGCACAAAACTGTCATAATACTAAAACAACACAAGTTCATGAAACAGAAAATTATTGTTTAGTTTTGTATTAGTTTGATATATTATGTAAGGTACAAGCAATAGATTTTTTAAAAAGTGTATTGACATATGAAGAGAAAAATAAAAGAAAGAAAGAAAAGACTTTCATCAATTGGAATTAAAATATTCCTAATTTATGTTCATTTTCCTCGAATGTTTAGGTAATAGCTGATAAAAAAAAAAACATCGAAAAACACAAAAACCTTCCACGAAAATATTTCATTTCCAAAATAATGTTGTGTGGGTTCTTAAATGTTTGTTCACATCTTTTAAGCTTAAAATAATCAATTTTTATGAGATGAAAAGTATTTCCTGACTAGATCTAAAAGTAAATTTATAATTATAGAATAATAATTTTATTTATTGTTATTTTTAATTAAACATTAAAATGTATATGAAAACACATAGGATTTTTGCGAAGAAGGTGTGTGTGTGTGTGGGGGGGGGAACTACTGTTTTGCATAAGGGTACTAACAACCCTTCCTCTAGTCTTGTAAATAAATTGTTTACAGTTGTGACAAAAATAGAGATATTCAAAAACATTATCCCCATAGCTCTATTTACACAGTACATAAGCATTTATAATTTAACAAAAAATTATAAAAAGAATTTTTATTAAGATAGCAAACGTTTAAGATTAAAAAACAACAATAAATTGATACATGTATATCGATCGGGGTTTGCTTTAAAAGAAGTAAACAAGATAAAAATGCTATGTATTCACAGCGACTTTTATGAAAATTTCTGAACAAATTAGAAAGAGAGGATGGTGTGACAAAATACAAGTTAAATGATATAAGTCTTGACACGATTTAGGGATGTTTGCCATTTTAAATTATTGCTCTATGTGGAACGAAACAGAACTACAATAATATAGTTTCGTTTTGAGACACGGTATTATTGATAGAATCGTACTAGGATTTGCTAGTTAATTTATTTCAAAGAAATTAAAAATAAAAGATTTTGAACACAAGAAATAAAAATTGTGCTGATAGCATATAAATATAATTTGAAAATAAAACTTACCTTGAAAAGAATATGTTATCAGGCTGAGTAAAACACACGTGCACGTAAAATAGCAAGATACAAAATTCAAATGTTCGGGGCTGGCGCGTTGGCAGTTAGCCAGCCCCGGGCTGTGACGTCACACGTGGGGGGATGAAGGGCGTGTCTGGCTTGTAGTCTTGAGGCGGCTTTGGAAAAAAACCCCACAAATTTCGTCAAAAAATCGCGAAAAACCGCAACTTTCGTCTAAAGATCGCGAAAAAACCCGCAAATTTCGTCAAAAGATTTCGAATAACCACAAATTTCGTCAAGGAATCGCAAAAAAACTGCAAATTTCATCAAGGGTTCACGAAAAAACGCAAATTTCGTTAAGAGATCGCGAATTTCGTCAAAAGGCCGCGGAAAAAACGTATATTTAGTGCCGGAAGTGGGTTTCCCCCTCTGCTGTAACTTTTCAGAAAATTTGCTGTGAATTAAAAAAAAAAAATTAAACTCAGAATCCCCCCTCATTCTACTCAACGAAAGTGATTCAAGTAAACAACGAATATTGTATTTAAAACTGTGAAAACGAACATTACATGCATCAGTTTTGTGAAAACTGGTCATTTGTTTTGAAAAAGGGCAGCTGTCACATTTTCGAGACGTCTTAGGCTAAAAGAGTGGTCATTTCCTGCCGCACAGAAACTTTGAGCTTGAGTATTATACACTGGACAACAGTTTTTTAATAGCATTTTTGTCTATGTTCGATGTTCGAAATGATAATGGAGCTTGTTGTTCTTTCACTAATATTAATTATCACTAAGTCCGTGGATGTTGACAGAACAAACAGTTTATTAAACGAAAACACTGCACAAACACATAACAATTAATTTAAAGATAAATTTCTCACACAGAATACTTTTTCATAATAACTTCACACAGAATATTTTTTTACGTCTACACTCTTCTATCGTTCGCACGCAGACTGAGTGCGCCGGGGGAAAAGACTGGCAGTGCGCAGATATAATGCGCATAAAAAATGTTCGCTCGCCTTTAAACCCAACACACCCCTCCTGCGAGAGATACATTTTTTTTCTCTTTAAACAATTCCAAAAAATACATATACATACAAAAATTACACACAAATTACATACAATAATTACACATATCATAATAGTGAAATACTTTCCATAGAATATAACAACCTATCCTCATTTACACCTTTAGTAAGGAAATCAGAAATAATATGCTCACTTTGAACATATTCCAATGAAATAATACCTTCTGACAATAAATCCCTGACAAAATGAAATCTTAAATTCATGTGCCTAGATTTATTTGAGGATTTTGTACATTTAATCCACTGTATTGCTGCTTGGCTATCAGTGCTTAAAATTATGGCATCTTTTATAAATTGGTTACAATTTAACTCAGACAATAAGTTTACAGTCCATATTATATCCTTACACATTTCTGAAATAGAAAATAATTCTGCTTCACATGTAGAAAGACTAACACTTTTTTGTTTACGACATTTCCAAGATACTAATGACTTTCCTAACAATACAACTCCTCCTGAAAAAGACTTTCTATTTTCTCCATTTCCCCAACTAGCATCTGAACTACTATTTAAATACCCAAATTCGTTGCTGTAAAATAATTTTTTGTCTTTTGTACCTTTTAAATACCTTAATACTCTTTTAGCCAAAATGTAATGCCTTTTCTCTGGTTTGTGATTAAATTGAGACAAATAAGTTGTGACAAATGATATATCAGGACGTGTTCTATTGGCTAAATATAAAAGTTCACCAATAATTTCCTGATACATAGTTATGTCAAACAATTCATTTGTTGGAGGAAAACTTTTATCTTCACCTTTAACAATAGGTGTTTTCACAGATTTACAATTTTCTAAATTATGTTTTACCAACAATGATTCAATATATTCAACTTGTGACAAACTTATACCTTTTTCATGTTTTTCAATTTCTATACCTAAAAATTTAGAATTCTTAATTTCGTACAATTCGAATACATTTTTAATTTTAGAAACAATATTTTCATACATTATTTGATTATTACAAAAGATAGCTAAATCGTCCACATACATACATAATATAAAAATGTTATCACTTTCAACTTTAATGAATACACAGTTATCAGAAGCTAATTGATTTAATCCAATATTACCAAGTTCCTCTTTTATTTTTAAATACCAATTTCTACCCGATTGGGGTAATCCATAAATACTCTTTTTCAGTTTACAAACTTTATTAACCCCTATCAGTTTTTCATATCCAGGTGGTGGTGACATATATAAAGTTTCTTCCAAATCACTGTATAAATATGCTGTTTTTACATCAAAAAACTTAACAATCAAATTTAATTTAGCTGCAAGCGCAATTAGTAATCTAAATGACTCAATATTTACAACAGGTGAATACGATTCAGTATAATCTTCGTTTTTAATTTGATTAAATCCAGCTGCCACTAATCTGGCTTTATATTTTATTTCCTTACTGTCGCCCTCTTTTAAAGCATAGACCCATTTACTTTTAATCAATTTCGTTTTTTCTGGCATATCAACGATTTCCCAAACATTATGCTTAATTAAAGAATCCAATTCATTTTTCATAGCTATTTCCCAGTCATGTGAATTCACACTATTTATTGCCTCTAAATAATTGCTCGGGACATTATCAGTTAAATTAGCTGACGAATATTTACTTTTCAATCTTTCTGACCTTCGAACTTCAGTCATATTTTCACTTCGGTCTTTTATTTTGTTGTTTCGATTCCTTTTCTCCGCGCCTTCATGTCTAGCTGGAGACAAATTAAGTTTTGTTAATGGGGTTGCGCAACCGTTTTTTATTTCGCTTGTGTCAGAAATTTCTAAATTGAGAGATTTATTCTTTTGATTTTCACGAATTTCATTCTCTTCCGGAAAATTTTTATTTATTAGCGGTTCAATATCCCAACACTCTGAACATTTACTTAATCCAAAATATCTACTTCCCTTTATAGTTTCATTGAACTTAACAGAACGTTCCTCAATCACTTTCTTATTTTTTACATCATAAATACGATATCCCCTCCTATCTCTAGCATATCCTAACATAATTCCACTTCTTCCTGGTACATCGAATTTATTTCTCATTGTTTTAGGAATATGAAAATAAGCTAAACAACCAAATTTTCTTACATAATTTAAATTGGGCTTTTTACCTGTCCAAATTTCTAAGGGGAGTTTTTCTTTTCCTTTACGGGGTGTTATATTAGATACCTGTGTACTGCAATTGATAGCTTCTGCCCAGAATTTGGTGGGAAGTTCGCTTTCATATAACAAAGACCTAGCCCTTTCTAATAGAACTCTATTCGCCCTTTCAGCCTTTCCATTGCTTTCGCTGTTATATGGGACAGTTTTTTCGTGAAAAATACCTGCATTAGCAAGATAATTGTCAAATTCCGTATTTACGAATTCGAGCCCATTGTCACTTCTCACTTTTTTAATTCTTTTACCCATAAGATTTTCATATTTAGCTTTAAATTTATAAAATACATCAAATGCTTCATTTTTACTTTTGAGCAAATAAGTAAAATACATTCCAGAAAAATCATCCACTAATATCATAAAATATTTTGCCCCACCAAGTGATTCAGGCTGTATCGGGCCACATAAATCCAAATGAAACAACTGCATAATATCAGAACTTTGGTCAATATCAATATTAGGATGACTTTTCCTGGTTATTTTACTTATGTCACATGTATCACACTTAAAATCAGACACATTTACATCTTTAAGATCAATATACTCTTTCATTTTTAACATATATTTTGAATTTAAATGACACAATCTGTTATGCCACAGTTCATAATTACTAGCACTCTTATCAGTAAAATTACACTCAGAATTATAGGCAGGTTGAAGTTTAATCTCTAATCGATTATCATTTTTAAATGCTTTAGTTAGAAATTTATTATATTTGTCAAAAATTAGCACACAGTTATTTTCAGAAATAATTCTACAACCCTTATCCATTAAAGCAGTAACAGATAATAAATTATATCTCAAATCTGGTACAAAACTAACATTGTTTATTGTTAAATGTATAGAATCATTTTTACTTACCGTATCACATGATACCGTACCTGTACCCTTCGAAATTATTTTGGAATTTTTACCTGCTTGATAGATATCCTTTTCTTCAAGAATTAGATTCCTGAACCATATTTTATCTTTACACATATGCGAGCTAGCCCCGCTGTCTAATAACCATATATTATCACATAGTTCACATTGTTCCGATGAAATAGTAAGTACCGAATTGTTTCTGTCCTTAACTGGATAATTTACATCGTGGTGCGTTTTTCTTCTTTGTCGATTTCCATTGGATCTGTCATTTCTTGAAATATTATTCCTGTAAAAACAATCCTTGGCTATGTGATTCGGACGTCTGCAAATGTAACAAAGTCTTGGACTTTTATTTTTCCTTGAGTAGAATACTTCAGCGGCGGTCCCTTCAGCACGAGCGGTATTCGTCAGTTCTTCTTCCCGTAGAATTTCTAGTAATTCATCCATACTTTTCTCACGTTGAGTTTTTAAAATATCTCTTACTTTCGAGAACTTTCCTTTCAGACCTCGTACCGTGTAGAATACAAGTTCTCTCTCTGTTATAGCCAATCCAAGTGTTTGGCATTTTGTTGAGATGCCTCTAGCTCTGGCTATATAGTCATTTGCAGATTCATTTGACTTCATTTCTAAGTTCTTTAACTCGTTCCCGGCATCTATTCTTCTATCTTCTGCTTGACCGGTAAAAGTCGATCTTATTTTTTCCCATAATAATTTCGCATTTTCTTCTGCTGCAAACTGTAGCGCCTGTTCATCAGACAATGACAGCTTTATATATGCGACGGCATCGCTATTTTTTTGGTCCCATTCGGTGGAATCCTTTTCACTCAGTCCTTCTGCTTTTACTTCGGATATGAAAGTATCCAACCTTTTAAGGCTTAAAGCAGCTTTAATTTTTAGGCTCCATAAAAAATAATTAGTTCCGTTTAATTCGGGGACGTTTAACTTGTCCATGGTTTCTTTTAACAAAACTAATTTCGATTTAGAATATCAACCACGAACTGCAACCATTTTGTTGTTCTTTCACTAATATTAATTATCACTAAGTCCGTGGATGTTGACAGAACAAACAGTTTATTAAACGAAAACACTGCACAAACACATAACAATTAATTTAAAGATAAATTTCTCACACAGAATACTTTTTCATAATAACTTCACACAGAATATTTTTTTACGTCTACACTCTTCTATCGTTCGCACGCAGACTGAGTGCGCCGGGGGAAAAGACTGGCAGTGCGCAGATATAATGCGCATAAAAAAATGTTCGCTCGCCTTTAAACCCAACAGAAATGATAATGGAGCATCTGGATTTTAAATTCCAGAGAAAAACGTAAAGGCTTTCTAGATTTGATTTCTCAGAGTTTCAAACGCCCTTTTTGCGTTTTTGCTCTCAGTTATCTCTAAGACCAAGTTATGTGCATAAAAATTTTGAAAAAATAAGAAATATAAAAACGGTACTATAAATATACTAACATAAAAAGTTGTTTTTGATTGTGATTTTACAGATTATTGCACTCAGTGTGTATTTTAAGCCATTTGTTTCAGGGTCGGGGTACAGTCGTGGAAAAAAAAAATAAACACCCTTTACTAACTTTGCAAAAAATTATCGTAGAAGAAGGTTACTGGTACCACACGATTGATAATAAAGTATACTTTTAAATGATGTATATAAAATTTGAATACGGGGCCATCTACACATTAAAACCATAACTTTTTTTTTTTTTTTTTTTTCAATAGCAGTACACAATTTTGACAGAATAAATGGACTCTACACCCTTCAATTAGCCTAAAAACATTTTTTTATGCAATTCGTACGATTTTCTAAGCTTCAAGTCTAACGGTTTACTACCCCCAACATAAAATATAGCTTATGTTGCAACAGGAACAGTCACCATCAATTTGCCAACATTATTTTTGAAATCGGTTTTGTATTTCCTGAGATCCCATAAAAATTGTAATTTAGAAAGTTTTTAGAATGCTTTCGCTCATTTTAGCCTTTTAAATGTTGGATATTTTAGAAACAGTTCTTAGAGATCTTCTAAACATCTACCTTGCCAAATTTTAACTTTCTATCTTTAACAAATCCATAGAAATCGAAATTCAGATAGTTTTTTGCTTATTTACCTCTTTAAAATTTTGATTTTCTTAAAAACTATTCTTACAGAGCGTTTACATCTTTTTACTAACTACCATGCCAAAGTTATAGTTTCTAGCCCCTTCAGTATCCCAAAAACCCGAATTTTAGAACATTTTTTGCTTCTGGAGCCCCTGTTGGCAGTGGCACCGACATACATGGCACAACATGTGTTATTTCATTGATGCATTTTATGTTTTGTAATTCTAATATCGTAAAAGCTGTTTAAATAACAAGCGTATCTGCTGATTCTAATATCCGGGAAAAAAAGCGCTATGATTTCATTCATTAAATAGACTGATTCGATTAGCCAGTGATTTAATTAACCGGCGACCACCGTTATCAACAACTCAACACCCCCCCCCCCCCTAGACCCGAATTCTGGCTGCGCCACTGTGTATAGACCTTTTTTTCCCCTTTATGTGTGTGTAATCACTACTTGACCGGAATGTATACTATATACTATGCTTCAGATTCCCTGTCCATATCTTAATTATTTTAAAGACAAGACATATTTTTATTTTTTTCAAATGAATTTTTCGAGAGATTAATGGCTTTTCTAATTTATCAAAATTCTTATTATGATAAGAGAATCCTTTTCAGAATTCAACATTTTAGCTTAGGGATAAGGATCAGTTTTAAACATTAAAAAATCGATTTTCTTCTTTTCGATATATTTTTAAATTTTTGAACCTATAAAAAGAGATTGCGTCAAAATATTCAAATTAGAAACGGGTCAATTTGAAGTTAATTGATAACGCAAACTTTAACACAGATTCAAATTGAATTTCAACTTTGCGTGGGTTTTTACTACTTGTACACATTGTAAAGAAAACGTTTTGAAAGATAGGTAATTTATTTTCAACGTATGTGTATAAAATGATTATAGTAAATTTTCTACCTTCTTTTTTGACTACTTAAAGGGCGTAAAATTTATTTGTTGCAATTAGAACGTGTTTTCTGTATGTGATACACCTTTAAAAAGCACATTCTATCTCCCCCCGCCCCCCCCCCCCAAAAAAAAAAAAAACGCGTCGTTTTATTGACACAAACATTGTTAGAGTATGTGGGTATAATAATTTTATATACACCTATATTCAAAAGAAATTATCTATCTGCAAACAAAACTTTTATTATTATTATCATTATTGTTGTTATTTTCAATGTATGTAAGTAGCAAAAACACAGTTTTGGGGAAAGCATACCCAGCGTTATCAATCAGAGTCTGTGTTAAAGTACTCATTTTTAATTTCAAATTGATCTGTTTATAATTCGAATATTCTTATGTGGTTTTTGTTTTGCTTGATCCAGAATTATGTAATTTTTTAAAGAGTATAAAAAACAAATCAATTTTTTAAAGATTTCAAAACTCACAACTCACCAAATATAAAATTAATATATGCTTCCTTGAAAGTAATTAACAGGACAGGGTTACAGATCTCATCTTTACATAATTGCTACTTATTAGTACTACTCTGTTCAGTATATTCCAAATAATAACTATTCTAATAAAATTTCTTCTTTCAATAAACTAATTATTGTTATTTTTGTCCTATACCATGGCATAATGAATGGCGTTTAATTTTTGTATCACAATGTTACATATTGAGATTGATATTTATTATAAAATTCAGATCTCAAAGATAGGATTAAATATGGATACGTATATCTATTTATAGTCTTTTTAAAATAATATCTAATTAAGAATAGCATGTGTAAAAGTTTATGAACAAATAATTTACGAATATTTTAAAAATTGTGTGAAAAAAGGCCAAATATTTTTAACAGGTATGGGGAAGGGGGGCGGGCGCATAAGAAAATGCTCGCACGGGCGCCAAAATTGTCTTGGGCCGGCCCTGAACAGGCGTATTTATGAACCGATTTGGATGTAACTTGGTGTGTACATAGTAAGTACCAATGTCTCGACCGAGTTCATAGGCAAGCTTTATTCGCCATCTTGTTTCAAAAGGGAACATTTAAAAAACATTTTTAATTTAAAATTTAAAGTGAGGTATCAAACAATTGGAAAATGAAAAAGGTTTTTTTATGTGTTTGACCTTGATACAAAGATTCCGTGGCAGTTTTTGTTTCGTCTATATATTAAACTAGTTGGATGTGCCAATCCCAAAACTTTCTTCTATCTTATACATCTTAATATTTCAAAACCTATTTACACATGTTAATACATCAATATTATTAGTTCAATACTATACCAACTTTGATTTTCATCTTAAATTTCTGCTCAAGTCAATTAAACGGACTAAAAACGAGTTAATCTATATCATGATATTTGTTAAAATTATTAATTTTTCCTTATTCTGTCGTTATCAGCTGTTTGCGAATAGCCGGCATAGCAGGAAGCGAGTTCCCGCCGCTGCATGAGCCGCCGATGCACAATAGAACTACGAAAAATCAAGAAAAGTATACAAAAATCGCTAGTACGGAGCCCCTTTACCGCGCAATATTTCCAAATTCAAGGAGAACCTGTTGGCCAAAGCCAAAAACAAACACAAACATTTTGGTTCAATTGTATGCATAATTTTATACGCTGTTCGATGGTACAATAATAAAAATGGCACAGAGATCGGAATTATAGCGCCCCCTTCTTTCGGAATTTTTTCAAGTTCAGGGAGGACTTGTTTGCCATAGCCAGAAACATGCACAAAAAATTTGGTTCAATTATATGGATAACTTCATACACTTTTCGATGGTACAATAATGAAAATGGTACAGACATCGCAATTATAGTGCCCCCTTCCGGCAGAATTTTTCCAAATTCACGGAGGACCTTCGTGACATGACCAAAAATAAACACATAAAATTTGGTTCAATTCTATGCATAACTTCATACACTTTTCGGCGGTACAATAATCAAAATGGCACAAAATTGTACAAAAATCGCTATTACAGCGCCCTCTACGAGCGATTCTTTTACAAATTAAGGGAGGACCTCCTTGCCATAGCCAAGAACTTAAAAATTTTTTTTGGTTCAATTCTATGCATAACTTCATACACTTTTGAACGGTACAATATTCAAAATCGCACAAAAATCGCTATTACAGAGCCCCCTACCGGCGAATTTTTTCCAAATTCAGGGAGGACCTGCTTGCCATAGCCAAAAACTTAAAATAAAAATTTGGTTCAATTCTATGCATAACTTCATACACTTTTCGATGGTACAATATTCAAAATCGCACAAAAATCGCTATTACAGCGCCCCCTACCGGCGAATTTTTTCCAAATTCAGGGAGGACCTGCTTGCCATATCCAAAAACTTAAACTAAAAATTTGGTTCAATTCTATGCATAACTCCATACACTTTTGGATGGTACAATATTCAAAATCGCACAAAAATTGTTATATCAGCGCCCCCTACCGGCGAATTTTTTCCAAATTCCTGGAGGACCTGCTTGCCATCGCCAAAAACTTATAATAAAATTTTGGTTTAATTCTATACATAACTTCATACACTTTTTGATGGTACAATGGCGACAGACAGACGGACAGACGGACAGACGGACGGACGGACAGACGGACACACAGACAGACAGACATTTTCTATAAACATGTTTTTTGGAATCTCTGACCCCTAAAACATGCAAATCCGTCGAAAACCGGAAGTCGAAAAAAATTTCGATTACAATACTTTCTTCTATTGAAGATAGAAGAAAGTAAAAATGGTTGAGTTATAGCACTTTGAATTTCTAGCATGGCTGACATTTTGAAACGATCTGATATTTGTCACGCAATAACACGTGTATTTATTAACCTATTTGGTTGTAAGAAGGCATGTGGATAATATATAGCAATGTCTCGACCAAGTTCACTGGCCAGCTTCATCCGCCATGCGCCATCTTGTTTCAAAATGGCGGTCATTAAATTTAAAAGAAAATTGTATTTAAAGTGCGGTGCAAAAAAATTAGAAATTGAAAAGGGTTTTTTTCTTAAGTGTTTAAACTTGATATAAGGATTCCGGAGCATTTCTCGTTTTATCTTTAATCTTTAAATGACTCAGATATAGCAGTTTGAATTTGTTTATGTAGGTGACATTTTGAAAAAGCTGATTTTTTGCCTGCGACAGCACTCGTATATATCAACGATTCCTATGTGAGTGAGCATGTGAACAGGAATTACTAAGGTCTCGACCAAGTTCACTGGTTAGCCTCATCCACCACGTTGTCTTAAAAGGGCAGTCACTGTAAGATATCACCGAATTTGGAAACCAATATAAGTTACTTTAAATAAAATCAGCTTAGATAAAGCAGACTAATTTCGCGAAATTCTCATTCATAATGATTTAGTCTTGATAAAAATTAGTATTGAATCTTCTATAATCGGTTTCCACTAAATTGAGCCTCGTGTGTTTGAATAATATAAGCCAGCTTTTTAAAAATAAGGAATATGAAAGCTACCTCTTCCTCCCGGCACTGGCCGGAAGGACTTTTTGCTCTGTTATATGCAGACAGACGGACTGAGCGACGACTATAGGTGCTACATATTTATATAATTACGAACGCACCTAAAAAATCATTTAAAATTATGTTAATGTTACAAGTTAACGTTTTATAAGAAAAGTATTTAAATAGTAAAGTATTATTATAAGGAAAAATTGAATGTAATCTTTATCAAATACTAATAATAATAATACTATTTTGTCCTAGTATGTACTAAATTAAATTCAGGGGTGATTGCAGGGGGTTTTCTTTGCGGGGTGGAGGGTGAAGGAGGCATTTTGCGAAAAGTAAATGCTAAAGTTTTCGCTTCGGGGGAACTTGTTTTCTTTACAAATTGCAGATTTTTAAACCTAACAATATTAAAATAATTAATTAATAGTATGTTTTTATGGAATATAATTTTGTGAAAGGGCCTGTTTTATAATTACGATTTTTGAGAAGAGGCCTGTTTTATTAAATGGATTTTTGTGACGGGGCCCTAAATAGACAGCAAATGTTGGATTTCTTAATAATAATTCTTTGAAATTAAAATCATTACAAGTTAGATCTGGTTTTGAAAATCCGGTATGGGAAAGGAGACAGCAAAACAGAGCCTCTGTGGTCATATCTGGTACCGGTTCTATTTACTGCGAGCATGTAGTTTAAAAAATACTGTAATTTATTAATTTTTTTTTAGCTCACAAGCTATCAAAGCTTGAGAACTAATGTGCCCGCCGGTTCTGTATGTACGTAACGCGATAACTCTTGATAGAAACATCCGATTTACTTCAATTTTTTTTTCTAGTTTCATTCTGATAAGGCGCTTCCCTGATTAGTTTTGGGGATTCATTGGTTAAGTATAAAGGGGGACAACGGGGGCCTAATTCCAACTTTAATTTAGATAAATGTGTTTTTATGCAGGATTATCCGATTTGCTTCAAAAAATTTGTCTACGTTCATTCCGATAAAGCTCTCCTCTGATTAGTTTTGGGGGTTCATTGGTTAATTATAAAGTTGGGAAAGACGGGGGATCTAGATTCCCCTTTAATTTAGATAAATGGGTTTTTCATGCAGAATTATTCGACTTGCTCCAAATTTGGTATACCGGTTTATTATGGTAAGGAGCTTCCCTGATTAGAGTTGGAGGTTCATTAGTTAAGTATAAATCGGAAAAAGAGTGCTAGTCCCCCGCCCCCTTTAAATTAGATAAATATGTTTTTCATGCAGAATTATTCGATTTGCTCCAAATTTTGTACACCGGTTTATTATGTGAAGGAACTACCTTGATTAGGTTTGGGGGTTTATTGGTTAAGTATAAAGAGGGTTAACGGGGGATAGTTCCTCTTTAATTTACATAAATGGGTTTTTCATGCAGAATTATTCGATTTGATTCAAATCTGATATACCGGTTTCTGATACCGTTTCAAATCTGATAAACCTCGTTAAAAGGAAAGCTATCTTCTTTGCTATTTTTGAAGCAAATATAGTTAAGTTTGGTAAAGTGGCCGTTCCGTTTTCTTTCCTTTCTTTTTTTTTTCTTTTGTAAAATTTTGTGTACAGCAAAGTTAATTTTTTATCGATTACTTAAAATAGGATGAACCTAGTACCGTCTGTGTATATTTCTTTTATCTAATTTCTTGAATAACTAATATAAAATTACAAAATCATTTATTTCCTGCAAAAGATCCATTTTGCTTATTGAAAACATCGAATGGAAATCATTCTGTTGCGGCGATAAATAATGTCGTCTGCTCTGTGTGGCGGGAACGATTCATAGATCGCTCGTGTGACCGGGATAACGCAGGTGTTTATTTTTTTTGTTGAAACCACAAGCGTTCAAAAAGTCGTTCGTCTGACATTTGTCTAAGGAAGTCACCGACGACTAGGGATCGGTGTGCAGGAACGTTGTCATGCAAAAGCACCCATGACTGCTCAGCGCACAATTTTGGCCTCTTCTTCCGGGCCGACACACGCAAACGACGCAGGATGTCTACATAGAGTTCTTTGTTGACAGTGCGTCCTTCAGGGATAAATTCGAGATGCACAATGCCCTGGATATCGAAGAATACCTTTAACATGACCTTCCCTTTAGAGCGATCTTGGCGGAATTTCTTCTTCCGTGGTGATTTCCAAGTTGCCGATGCTCTTTTGGACTGCGGATCGTATAAAAAACACCATTTTCAGTCTCCAGTAACAATTCTGCCAAGTAGGGAAGGATCTTTGTCAACAGCCGAGATTAAGCCTCCCACCACTTCAATTCGAATTGCCTTTTGGTCTTCGCTTAACATGCATGGTCGTCGATTTCAAACTTCAGATGAAGTAAAAAGTGCATCGCAGGCTGGATTAAAGGACATGGCTAAAAATGGATTCCAGAAGAGCTTCGATGACCTTTACAGGCGATGGCAAATGTGTATCGTTGCGCAAGGGTTTTATTTCGAACAGGGGCGCGCCGACCCAGTGTGCAAAGTGTGCACCGCACACAGGCGCCAGAATAGTAAAGGCGCCAAACATTTTAGTCGAAGCTGAAAATTTTCAAAAACTTTTATCCAATTTAAATTTATTAAAGCGGTATTTAAATCGAAAGTGCGTCATTTCTGAGTTCATTTTTACTTATGAAATATATGAAATTTGCAGATGCTCGTCTGCGGCGTAGCTTTAGGAGAGGGGGGAGGAGGGGAGAGTCTGAAACCGAAAGGTGCAACGGTGTTGAAAGGTAACGGTCGAAAGGCGCCTCGTTGTCGATAGGTCACGGTCGTAAGGCGCCACGGAAGGCTTAAGGGCGCCGTCAAGCGCCTAAAATAAATTTTAAAAAAGCTAGAAACATAAAAAATTGGGAAGGGCGACCGCGAATGTCCCTTTTGACATCCCTGCTCTAGATCAGGCCTGTCCAACTTTTCAGACAGCAGGGACGCACTACAGCTGGTGGCAAACATGGAAGGCTCCATTATTCAAATAATTGAAAATCTATAACGCTTCTATCTTACTGTAGTATTGGTAGTGATACACGTACTGACGATATAAAAACAGGTAGATATTATATTGGGGGCTGTTCAAATATTACGTAAGCATGTTTTTGACTATTTTTGACCCCCCCCTCCCCCCTTGTCAGCAAAAATAAGCAAATCGCGAACCCCCCCCTTAATAATTACGTAAGAAAATTGGAACCCCCCCCCCTACTTAAAAAAAATTAGGACACAATACAAATTATAAAACTCTACTCGACTAATATAACTACTAAATAATAATAAACGCTTGTTTTATTTCTTTACAATTCTATTTAAGAAAATTTCTTAGATCACAATTTTAGAAGAACTTAGCCATTTGAAAAATTTAAATTTGAACATGACAATATCTATTCCACTGCTGACCACGGCTGCTCAAGCCATTTTTCCATATCTGTTATGATATTGGTTTCCAGTTTTACTTGATTATCTTCATCGCTTACTATTCGGATGCAATCTTTATCAACTTCATCTTCATTGATCCACTCAACATCTTCCATATCTTCCACGAATTTTACGAAGCGCATAAGTTCATTTGCTCGACGAGCAGCAATTCTCAATAGTCGTATAAGGCAGTCCTTCTCGCTTTTTTCACTCTGTTGAATTTTTTTGTGTCTGTTTGCTGACTTCTGAGATGCATGATATTGGCCACAACTTCCACAAGTCCTTGCGGATAATGCGTGAACTTTATGGAAGAGCAAAAATAATCATACAGCATCTTTAAAAATCTCTTTTCTGTACTATTCAGATTTAAGGCCAGACGGAGACTTAAATCTATAAATTCCCCCTCTTCACTTGCAATGATGTCATTTGACGATTGTATCATTTTAATTGGAGGAGGAATAAATCGTCCTTTTAATATACGAAATAATCCACTACGTGCAGGAGAGCAACAATTCTTTTTTTCGCATTTTACAATTTGCAGCAAGTATTGACTTTCTTGTAAGAGCTTCGAATACCAATCCAAATCATAACCAAGAGACTCTGGTTCGCCTGAATCAACATATGTGGCAGTAACGGGATAACTGTCAATGTTTAATGAGTTCCAGCTATCTGCGAGAGTTTTACCAGCATATGCTAAGTTATTTTGCTCCATTTCTTCATCAGTAGTGCGACCGTTCTCATCGAGATGGGAACCATAATGGTTATGAGTGTGTATAAGACAAGACAGTTCTCGACTGAGTGGTGTCATTCGCCTTTCTACTCAATTATATGCACTTCTTCCAGGAGCATTGCACGCTATGAAAATTCCATCCAAATCGTGCTTTTTGAAATAGTTAATACCAAACGATATAACTTTCTGGTAGCGGGGATTCTTGTCTGGATCTCCATCAACCGTTACTATGATTACAGGTTTGATGAAACCCTCTTCTGTTTTCACTAATTTTTCAAAATCTTTGAGTATTAATAGAGTTTCAAAATCCTGAGCATGAGTATTTGCTGTGGAAGAACTTTCCCACTTCTTATAGCTATTAACGTTGGACCAGAATAACCTATGTATGGCTTTACTTTGACCTGCCATGCCAGGAGCAATCACAATACCAGCGTAAACACATGGGATAAGTTTGCGGCGTTCAGCGATGATCCAGTCGTGATCGCTTAAGGATACGTGATACTCCATATGCATCAGCATCATAGCCTGTTTATTGGCTGCTGTAATTCCCAAAGGTACACGCGCTTTGTCATCATGTGAAAGAAGAAACACTTGCATGGGTCCAAAAATTGAAGCTAAAGTTTCTAAATAATGGATGGATATTACTGCAAATTGGGTATCAATGTGAGATCGGTGATAATCATCCAGAATCCAAGAAAGTTTTATCGGCACTGTGGTGACATGTCTTCGACACTCGATGGTTGAGGAATTTTTTGGAAGCAAACGAAGATATGTTCTACTCCTGCTTATTGCAAAACCAACCTTTTTCAGTTTTGCAGTCAAGTCATCGAGAGTTTTGACACTTCGGACTTGTTTCTTCTTTTTGCATCTGCAGCGCTTCCAATAATAGCTATGTCTGCTATTGCTTTAAGTAATAATGGTTGTTTAAACTTGGTCTTCCTACTGATTCCCTCAAAGCTATTTTTTTAATGTCTGGATTGTCATGGCAGATTTCTCCAAGTTTTGTTCGTTTGGTGGTTCGATGTTTTCTTTGGTATTCAGCATTTTGTCGTTTCCTTTTTAAGGATTGTTTTTCCTTTTTTGAGATCACTGGGAACCTTAGTTATCTGTTTTTGAATCTGACAAGGAGAGGGCCAACCTTGTTAATCACAGATTTTGATTATTTTAATATATGTTGTAGGGTAGAGACCCCTTAGTCTCAGGTTCAACGGATTTTATACAACGCTCGTTAGTTCTTGAGAAACCGGGGGGTCTCATATTAGTAGATGATTTAAATACTTACTTTGTAACAATAAGGACAGGTTGGGCGTAGCTCAGTTGGTACGGCGTTTGCTGGCTGATCGGCGGGCTCGGGTTCGATTCCCGAAAGCACTAAATTTGTTTTTCTTATATTTTGTTTTATAAATATACTTCTAATTATAACTTAATAATCGCATTGTCAATTAAAATTTATACTACTGTATTTCAATTATAATTTTAACCTATTTAATTTTTTTACTTTTAACTAAATAATTGTATAAAACATCATAAAACTGATAATTTTTTAAGAATCACTTTTAAAATGTATTTCATATATTCAGTATGTATGCAATGATATTGAACAATTGTGTCAATTCGTGATTTTAAAGAAATATCATTTATTCATTGCTTTAACAAGTGAAATCAATACGATGATACTATTACTCTGTTTTTAAAGTAACAAACATAATTATGTTAAAAATTAGCATCGGAATTAAATTACAACGGATTTTTTGCATATTAAAGATTTTTAAATTTGTAATATGTATGCTTGCGCTTTCAAATATTTCGTTTTTCCCTCTATCTTTTTTCTGCTTTTTTTTTTTTTTTTTTTATTTGAATATGTTTTATTTTATCATAACTAGATGGCACCACAACAGGTTTCTAACGATTTTGGAATTTTTATTATTCAATAATAAATCCAATTTCTTTTTAAATGTCTTTAAAGGATGAGAAATAATAGTTCAAAATAAAAAATTATAAATTTAAATTTAAATTTGTTAACACTATAATTAATATACGATATTAAAATTTTTACTTGAAATTATTAAGTTATAATTACAAGTATATTTATAAAACAAAATATAAGAAAAACAAATTGTGTGGTGCTTTCGGGAATCGAACCCGAGCCAGCGGATCAGCCAGCAAACGCCGTACCAACTGAGCTACGCCCGACCTATCCATCTTGTTACAAAGTAAGTGTTTAAATCGTATGCTGATATTAGACCCACCCGGTTTATCAAGAACTAACGAGCGTTGTATAAAATCCGTTGAACCTGAGACTAAGGGGTCTCTACCCTACAACATATATTAAAATAATCAAAATCTGTGATTAACAAGGTTGGCCCTCTTCTTGTGTGATACATTGGTTTCAATTCAATTGGGTTACATTTCATTTTTAGTAAGGTTCAAAATTTGAAAACAGTTAGAAGATTATCTACTACAAAACTAACATATTTTTTAATTTTTTTCCCCCATGGATACATTAATTTTTGAGTTATTTGAAAAGAAAAAAATAAGGCTTAGCTTGGCTACGCCATATTTAAAAAGTAATAACTCGTTTTTTGACGTTTTTTTTTTGTCTTTATTTATTCCCATACTGACCATGTTTTGCCAAGGCTACACGGTCATTTTATCTTATCTGTCTTTTTTCCAATTTTTACAAGTAATTATGGAAACTTAAAGTTATGATAAAATATATTTAAAATTTTAAGAATAAATTGATTATAATTACCTTTATAAAATAATCAAGAAAGGCTGATTTCTTTTTGGTTGCCTTACGCAGTTCATCCTCAATTCTTTTTAGCACCAATACCTCTAACTCTTTGTCAGTTTTAGAAGACTTTTTGTACTGCCACCACACATCATTAGTTTTACATTGGATATCCTTCAAAGGTTTATCTGATGCAGACTTTTTGAAACTTTCAAAAAGTTTTTTATACAAGATTTCTCGAAATGAAGGCATATTTCTGATTTTATTTATTTTAAGCACCACTACACTGCAGTACTGAGAGGTAGAGGTCTGCACAAACCGAAATTTCCAGGCCCGAGCCCTTCCCGGCTCATAGAGAAAAAAATTCGGCCCGGCCCGTACAAAAAAATTATTGGACCGGCCCGATAAAAAAGTTAAAAGTTCGGCCCGAGCCCGGCCCGACCCAGAAAAAAAGTTAAAATCTCGGCCCGGTCCGATTGAATTTCTACAAAACATTGATTTTTATGTCGATTTGGTGAAAGATTTGTCTCGTACGAGGAGTTCTGGCCAAAAATATGTCTTAAATATTTTTTTTATGTTTATAATCTTCATTTTATATAAGTGGCGCAGGCTGCGACATTTATTTTTTTTAATCAATCTCTATTTCTTGTATGTAAATAAATCCGTTATCATTAATATCGTTAATCCATATTCCATGTATTGAAGTGCTAAAAATCTGAAAAATGCTATACAATAAAATCTTCTAAAACGGAATTGCATAAAAAAGAAAAAAATCCGTTATAGACAAGTGCCCTTCTTAGCAAGTTTTAAATGTATTATATATCCTATTCTTACGTATTAGTATATTAATTTTGTATGGATCAACACGTTTTTCAGTTTATAACAGAATTTCGTCATAGACAGGTTCCTTCTCACATGTTTTCTTATATTTTCATTTAGCTATATTTTAATAAGCGTAGAAATCTACTATTCTTTAAAAAGAATAAATTTGAATGTTTAATAGTAGAATAATAGCAATTTCAAAATGTGTACATTTTTTTTCAAAATTTTTTGAGCCTGACCTAATTTTACTGACCTTTGAACGGATCAGGCTACGCCGAGACAATGATTTTCATACTGGCTGCGTCAAAACTAGGACTTAAAATTTTGGGCCTTGAAGACTTGGAATGAAACCAGTCCCGGCTCTGTACAGAAAAAAATGGGCCCGGCCCGATCCCCCAGGAAAAAAGTAAGGCCCGAACCCGGCCCGTCCCGAGCCTTCAGAAAAATGTATGGCCCGGGCCCGCCCCGAGTGCCGTGAATGAAAATAGGCCCGAGCCCGGCCCGTGCAGATCTGTACTGAGAGGTTTTCAAAACTCACGAGGCACCAGACAGTAGAGCAATCGGTCACTATGGTTATGGGGTTGACAGAGGAGAGGTGGAAACAAAAAAGATAGAATTTTACTTACGTTTTGGAAGCTTTCCCGGAAAACTCATACTGTCACAACACATCATATCGCATCGGTCCATTCTATTCTATTCTATTCTATTCTCACAATTGGAAATAGTAGTAAGTTCTCAGAGATAATAAGCCCTCATGCATCAAACATGAACAGTCACCTCTAGATAAAAGAGATCGTTTATGTTTTCCTTGTGCGGTCAAAATAGCTGACATCAGAACTTCAAGTTTAATATTCTTTTGCAATTTCTTTCTTTCAATTTGAAATTTTATATATATATATATTTTTTTTTACATGTTAGAGATTCTGAAAATGTCTTACGTAAGCATCATTCAACCCCCCCTCCCCCCTTGTCAGCAAAAATAAGCAAATCGCTAACCCCCTCCCCCCCCCTTAGGTGCTTACGTAATATTTGAACGGCCCCTTGCTGAATAGTAAAGCAACATAAGCCTTCAGGTTATGCATGGTACCCATGTAAAAGTAAATTGCCGAAAAAAGCACAAATCAATCATAGCAATCGGCTACATTATAACAAAAACAATAAATAAATAAAACAGAGGACGTAGCTCAAAATGCAATGAATGTAAAAAAAGAAATGAAAAACTCCATTCGATTCTAAACAAATTTAATAGTCACGCCTATCATTGTATGCAACGCATAAAAATGAGTCCATGAACATGTAAGAAAGTTTCATGTCATTTACAGTCGGGAAACATGTTTTTGAGAACAACCTCAAAATGAATTTATGTTTTATTGAAATTTTAATTGTATATTTTATAGATTTGCTTCGAACAAAGAATAATCGGTAAAAAGCGAGTTTCACTCGCGTACAGAGAGTTCATACAATAAATTTATTAATTACTAATTGCAATCTTACAAAATATAATCGTTAAACGAATAATAAGACTTTGCAAAAACTTGGAATTATTTTATTAAATATTTTTCAATAATTGCCTTCAATAATTGAATGTCATTAAAATGAAAAACGCTGACTATTTATCATTGTGATCCGTCTTACCTAAAACAAAGACCTTGTACAAAGTTTAATCTTGCTATTGTGCCAAGTGCGCTTTGAAAGGAGGTCGCAAAGTTGCATGGGCACTTTGGTCTGTGGCACATTTTTTAGATAAGTTTTTATTAATATCTCGAATAATTATCGAAAATTCTTTTTGTTCCATTATCGACAGCTCTCGGATGATTTTGCGTCGATTAGGTACATCGAACTCCTCTCAATTCCCCAGCTGAACGCCCGCCAAATAAAGTTTATGTATAACGGAAAACTGCGATTTTCTGAAAAACTATAGGGTCATTCCACATGAAATCAACCAATTTAAAGAAAAAGTGTTGCACCATAGTCACAGATTTTTTAAAAATTTTTATCATAGACAGATACAGTAATGAAACCCTCAAACCTGAAATTTAAAAATAATTTTCGCAATATTGGCTGAGATATAGCCATTTGAAAATTGGTCATTTTTTCCAAATGGCGGCCATCTTGGATGCTATCCCTATGTCTATAAATGTCCATAACTTGACAACTAATGACTCAAATTTTATATTTCTGGTACCAATTTAAAGCTATTTGTATAAAGAATGCATATATGATATTAAAACAATAGTAATTTTTTTATTTTAATACTGTTTATTACATTCAAACTGAAAATATCACCCTCAAAAAATGACTTACTGTAATGGGCCATAAAAAAAATGACCCATCATAATTTATTTTCAAACTTGCTAAAAACATTGCTCCATATGTGTACTTTAAATAGAAAAAAAATTGGAAAGGTAAAATTTTTCGTTTAAAAAAAGTAGCTTTTTACACGTAGGATGTCACTTACTAAGCAGTAACTATCTTAAAGCATGTAAATATCCCTGATTTAAGAAATAATGGCCAAAACTAAATATTTTTTAATCCCTGAATTAATGTAAAACTATAATGAAATATAATCTCATAAGTTTTTTGTAGGACCACCCTCCAATTGCTCTCCTCCCCCCCCCCCAAAAAAAAAAAAGAAGTCATTGCTAAAAATGTATAATTGAAAAATTTTAACACTGAAGAAAATAAATAAAGAATATAATGTATAATTGTGAAAAACCTTTAAATGCAAGATATATAAATGAGATTTTACTGCATGTGTATATGTGGAATCTATTCAAAACGTTTTCCATGCAAGAAATTCAATTTTTATACCTAAATTTCTATTTCTTACTTTAAAAATTGCTCACTGATTATGCCTGTTGATGAATTTGTTGATGATTTAATTACAAAACTCCTTGCTTTATGTTCACACCACTTTTTTGCAAAATCACAAAGTTTATATTTCAAGAAAACAAAGGATGAATTGAATACAGAAACTGCTATTATTTCAGCTGATTTTTCTGAAAACTATACTTGCATTGTGCAAGATGCTATTGAAAATATCCATTGGCAAAAAGAACAGGTTACAGTTCACCCCTTTCTTGCTTATATAAGGGACAGTATCACTGATACTGTGAAATCTATTCCTATGTGTGCAATAAGCGAGCATTTAGTTCATGACACTACTACATTTTGGGCTTTTCAAAAAGTAATTGTCAATTATTTAATTTCACAAATTCATAATAATATATAATTCACATAAAATATTTTAGTGATGGATCATCAGCCCAATACAAAAATTATAAAAATTTTATTAATCTCTGCCATCATGAAGAAGACCATGGTGTGAAAGCTGAATGGCATTTTTTTGCCTCTTGCCACGGAAAAGGAGCTTGTGATGGAATAGGCGGCACCATAAAACGCATGGCCACCAAAGCAAGTCTTCAGCGTCCATTCAAAGATGGTATCTTAAATGCATTTGATCTGTATACATTTGCAAAAGAATATGTTAAAGGAATTGAAAGTTTTTTTATAACAAAATCTGAAATTGAAATTGCCAATAATCAGTTAGCAGATAGGTATGCAAAGGCAGATACAATCGTAGGAACAAGGGTTAATCACAGCTTTGTGTCAATAAATAAAGGCCAAATACTGGTTTCCAGGGTATCAGGCTCCTCAACAAATTTTATTGCTACTGTGAGATTTAGTGAAACCGACAAACCACAAACATTTAAAAGTTAACAATATGTTGCATGTGTATATGGTGTTAATTGGTGGATTGGTAAGATTTTAGATTACTGCGAGGAATTCAATGACTATAAAATTATGTTCATGCATCCTCATGGTCCTAGTTCATCATATTCATGGCCAAAATCTTCAGATGTTTGTTGGATTCCATATGAGCATATAATGAAAGTAGTGTCTACCCCAATGACTGCTACAGGAAGAACATATACTGTTGCTCCAGAGGAGCATACAGCAATTCAACTCTTATTCTTAAACTTCAATACAGATTAAATCCTTGGTAATTTTCAACAACATATTATCAAGTTCCTTTCAACAATATATTATAAAGTTATATCCATGTAAGTATCCTGTTCTTATTTTATGTAAATATGTTTCATATAAGTTTTATCTAAGTCTTACTTTTATACATATTTGATGTTTTTGTTGTACATTTGTATCACACAAGATTTGTGTACTCATTTTGTCAAGATTTGCTCATTTAAATTGAAATTGGCAGTGAACTGAATAACTAATGTCAACTCAATCAACTCATTAATATTAATTTTTAATCTTTTATTTGAATTCAACTGATTTACAGCTAGTATTTCTGCCATATTTCAAAAAAAATATGTTTTATGGCTCTTTTTCCTTCTAAATATTTTCCATTATGTATATTTTTTTGAGAATTATACATATTATCATTTTATATAAAATAAAAAGTATTGAAATGAAAATTTACTGTTATTTTAATATGTATGTGTTTTTAGTATAATTAACTGCTGATTGGTATTTCTAAATTGAATTATTTATATATTGATGCTCATACATTAATTCATATGCCAGAAAAAAATATTTTTACCATTATTTGTTAAACCAAAGATACTTACGTGTTTTAAGATAGTCACTGTTAGGTAAATGACATCCTATGTGTAAAAAGCTATTTTTCTTTAATGAAAAATTTTACCTCTCCAATTTTTTTTCTATTTAAAGTATACATATGGAGCAATGTTTTTAGCAAGTTTGAAAAAAATTTATGATGGGCCATTTTTTTTATGGCCCATTACAGTAAGCCAATGTTTGAGGGTGATATTTTCTGTTTAAATGTAATAAACAGTATTAAAATAAAAATTTACCATTGTTTTAATATCATATATGCATTCTTTATATAAATAGCTTTAAATTGGTACCAGAAATATAAAATTTGAATCATTAGTTGTCAAGTTATGGACATTTATAGACATTGGGATAGCATCCAAGATGGCCGCCATTTGGTAAAAATGACCATTTTTTAAAAGGGTATATCTCAGTGAATATTGCGCAAATTAGTTTTAAATTTCAGATTTGAGGGTTTCACTACTATGTCTGTCTACAAAAAAAATTAAAAAAAAAATCCGTGACTATGCTGCAACACCCATTGGTTGAATTCGTGTGGAATGACCCTATATGACCTAGGATAATTGCTATAATTTTCCTGCAAGATTTAAATAAATTCCAACTACTACTAATTTTTCCGTAATTTTATTTTCAGTAGATTCGGAAATAGGAGGGAGGACATAATTTGCCATACATTTTCGACGAATTTCTGAAAATATAATAGTATCTAAGAGTGAAACAAATATATTTTTGAGTTCTGTGTTAAGAGTTTTTTCGAACGATACCCATCCCCCCTTTGATGATTTTTAAATGAAGCTTAAATTTGTATGATTTTATATCTTTAACTCGATTTTTTCTGAAATACGTACCCGCTCATTGTGTGAAAATGAAGGAGAAGCTGCTAATTGTTCAGATTTGTTGTGTAATTTTTTTCATGATTTTTGGAAAATTATATGTGGTAATAATGAACAAATTAAAACTTTAAAATGACCTCTACTTACTGATGAAAAAATGAGTTAAGACGAGAGGAGTGAGTGCTTAGTAAAGTACAGGCCAAAAGCTTTAAAACGATATGTCACATGAAAAAATTCATTTTATCCCCCCCCCCCCCACGGGGGAATGCTCCCTAATAATCTGGGGTCAAATATAGACCTCACCAATCCAAGGCCAGTAAAGAATTTTACCTTCGCTCAAGCCTTTAAATAAGCTGCCCAAATCTTGCTGCAGCTTAATTAGGAGCTCAGTTAGAAAATTGACCCCCAGGAGGGGAAATATCTGAGTAAGAGGGGTAGAAAGGTTCATAATATGAAAGAGTGGTTCGAGGGTTTTTCGATGATATATCACATGAGAGTTTAGCAGGCGTTCTGCGTACGCACTGCAAAATCTTGCAAAAATACAAATCGAATCTTTTAGTTCCACATTCCTACACCAGGAGGAACTCTATTCTTAACAAATCTGTTTCTGAACGAAATTCTGCTAAACAACCTACACATAGTCAGTATATATTAGTCATTAGCCATATATTAGTATATATTAGTCAAGGGGGGGGGGGCAGACTTAAGGAAGAATTTAAGTTATTTGTTGAAATTACTATTCGAAAATAGTGGTAAGTACACTTTTGAAATTTTTATATATTTGAAGTAATATTTATTCCAGAGCTCCCTCAAAAATCCTCATCTAAAACGGTAGAAAATGGTACGGTTTTAAATATTTGTTCCTCCCCCCCCCCCCCCCGAAATTTGATGCCCCCTACTTTTTAAAATCTTTATTTTGTGTTATAAACTATCTGAAAGTTCCAAATCGATCGGTTCGTCAGTTTTTTTAATTTTAACAAATTCGCGCTTCAGCAAAGCATTTCTTTTAATTCTTAAAAATCGAATTTTTTATAAAACAAAAACTTGCGGATCCATTTTTATAAAATTTAGATATTATTAAACAGCGTTTAAAGATAGGGCTAGATGCATAACTTTAAAATATCTAAATGGTGTGTTTTAAAAAAATTGATGGCGTTCCAGAGAATCATACTATAAAAATCAATTGTGGTTTCGAAAGACTGGCTTTTAAATTTAGAGTTTGAAAAGAATCATCCAATTAATGAAATAATAATTAATGTTTAAGTTTGTAATTGAGTGAAGAAATTTACATATCTGAAATCAGCGAAAAATTCTTCATCTGGATGAATAAAAATTAAATCTGTAAATTTATATTTTGAAATTTTTATATTCGTTCGAAAATGTCCACTATTGAAAGACGTCGGTTGTCTGCAATGAACACACCTCCCATCAAACACACACCTTTCGGCACACGATCGAACCGCAGCCAGCAGTGTCGGTTAACTGTCGGCTTCGGCACAGTGGTTTCGTGAAGTTTCGGCAGCATATCGGCAACTGAAACTTAAGAATCTGCTTTTTCGACTGCCGATTACCGTAATTGGTCCCCTTATGGTTACATATCGGCAAGCGACTTATACCGGCAAGTGACGCAGGACCGATATGTGATATCTGATAGTAGTACGATTAAATGAATACCAACATTGGTCCGAATTCGGAATTTTTAGTCTTAGCCGACATTTTTTTCTTTTATTTATAATTTTGTGTGAGTTTAAGTTTTGATAAGAGTTATATATTTCACATAAAATTCTAATAGTGATAAACATAAAAATTGTCAAAAAAAGCCTATGTTAATTTATTTTAAAAAATGTTTTGAATTCATTTTTAAAAGGATTTACAATTTTTTGAATCATCAAAAGATTTTTTAAATCGCTCTTTAAAATTATTATTCATTATAAACTTAATCGTAGAAAGAAAAGAAAAATACTTCATAAGTTAATTCAAATTAATTTCCAAATATATATTCATTTTAAAAATAATACCTAAGTTTCTTATTTTATTTAAAAATCAAATTATTAAAAAGCTTTTAAAATTATTTTACAAGCTATAAAAAGATCAAAAAATCTACACATCTTTTTAGCATTAAAATTTAAAAGAAAGATTCCGAAATTTCTCACTTCTAAAAAATTATTTACTAAACGAAAAAAAAAAAAAAAAAAACTATTTTATTTTAAGATTAAAAAATGCTCATAAGTAAAAGAATAAATATTGCTACATTGTCATTAAAAATATAATCTACTTTAAATCATCAAATGACAGATAATGAATTCTTATTCTAATTAAAGTTTTAATTAAAGTGATTAATTTCCAACTTTATTTATTAAAATAAGTCTTTCCATGTTAAAACTAGTATGTTGTGGCCATCACAAAACTTTCTTCTATATAAATCACGTCAATATAAAATCTTCTATATAAATCATTTAAAAAGTAGAAGAAATTACATCAATTTATCACCAATTCATATCAAAGTATATCTGAATTTCAAGTGTGATGAAAATTCGTGCAGTAGCTATTGAGATAGAGCCATAGTGGAAATTCTCAAAAATGCAGCATAGCAACGCCACCTGTTGAGCGATTTGCACCAAAACATAAACAGCACTAATTCATATCAAAGTATATCTGAATCTGATGTTTGATGAAAATCTGTGCATTAGTTCTTTAGATAGAGCTATTGCGGAAATCGCAAAAAATGCTGCATAGCAGCGCCACCTGAGGGGCGATTTACACCAAAAACTAATCAGCACCAATTTATATTAGGGACTACTGGAATATAAATTTTTATTAAATTCCGTGTATTAGTTCATGAAATAGAGCGCCCACAATATTTGTGTCACATACAGACAGACTCACAGACAGACACTTTGTAAAAACAGGTTTTTCGGAATCTCTGACCCCTAAAACGTGTAAATCCGTCGAAAACCGGAAGTCGAAATTTTTCATGAATCCAATACTTTCTTCTTGTAAAGATAGAAGAAAGTAAGAATATGTTTTATAAATTAACGCAACGCACGTAATTATATTATAATAACTAATAAGAAAATTTTATTAACTGAACAAAACCTCTAAAATAATTAATTTCAATAAATACTTAATAATTTTTAAATTTATAAAAAAAAAACCAATTCGTTTGCTTTAACTAGTTCGCTAAAATATTTATTTCATTTTTTTAAATACTAAATTAACTTTTAAATAAATGCGGATAAGACAATTACAAAAAAAAAAAACAACAACTTTAAAACACTTCAAAATTCCAATTTTCCCATCTACGATCTATCCACAACAACAAGCCATCACTTAAAGAAATGCCCTCCCCGTATTATCCCATAAGAATCCTCCCCGCTGCAAGGCTCAGTGGCTGAGTGGTTAAGACGTTTACCATCTGTGCCTGGGGTCCTCGGATCGAAACTAACCTGTTCCAACGCCGAAATATGCTCCCTTGAAATATTCACAAAGACACTTGTCAAGATGGCTAATAGATGTCGCCATCAAAAAAAAATTTTTTTTTTCAATTTATGCTGCTGTCGGGTTGCAGCCGGCATAGTATACTGCCGGCAGTCTCGCTGATCCTGCCGGCACCGGTCCGACCAAGTGCCAGCCCAACGGACCGACTATCGCCCGGGGGACCACAAAAGTGTTGGAACCGATATCGGCAATCTGATATCGTGCCGTTACCGCCAGAATCGGCAAGCGGCAGTCATCCGATTGCTTCCCGATAGCTCTGTGTTTGTTGGGCTGGCGTCCATGGGAGAGATTTCGAACCTTTCTTTCGAAGGAAATAAAGAAATTTTTATAAATCGATTTTTCGTGGATTTTTTGACTTCCTGAAACCGTACCAGAATAATTTTTAGAATTTCTTAAAGGGGGATTTTTTTTGTGTCTGGCTGTGCAATTTTCGAGTTTTCCAGGCCCAGTAGAATTTAAGGTACAGTACTTTTTTTAAAAGTCCCAGTACATTTATCGCCCTAGCAGCTCTGTAATTCTATTAGCCCCTCCCCCTCTCTTTGAGTTTTTGAAGAAGTTGTCTATGGTTTGAAAAAACTCTATGTCCTTGTTGAATTATGAATACTTTTCATTCTTTTAATTTGGGCTTTTTAATTAATTTCTCAACTAATTATTAGAGATTTAAAATTCTGAAACTTAGGTGCACAGTGCACCAGGAGAGGCTTTCGACTATCCTCACAAAAAGTTTGAGCCTCGTATGTGCCGTAGATTCTGCTAGCCATCGCACACAGACAGAGCGAAACTTTGTGTTATTAGTATAGATATTTTTAATTTAGAACTTAGATTCATTGCACGAAGATTGGGAATTCGAAAAATAAAAAAAATCTCGCATAGAAGGAAGGGTTAACAGTGTGACAAGGTAAAGTTTCGCTTAGCTTCTTAACAATGTAAACGCGAAATGAATGTGCATTTTTCATAACAAATGTTATATAGGCAGCATAGGGGTTCTATATTTGCTAATATAAAATCAAATGTTCCGTGACTGGAACATTTTCGAATGCACCCCTAATTATGATGTACGTGTGGTAATTGTTAAAGGCGCATTTTAATTGATGTTACATTACTTTAAAAGAGATAAAAGTACCATAAACGCGCTCCGGTGTATTACAAACATCATAATTTGAGAAAATATTTTTTCTACTTTTATGTGTATTTACCATATTACGATCACCCCTTTCTTTGTGTAATAGTCCTACCATTGATTAATTCAACACGGCTATATTTCCAAATTAAAATTTATTTGAACTGTTTTAAGTATAAATATAAATAAAGATGGAGGTATGAAAGTGATGGAGGTAAAAGAAGCTGATTTACTTAGGAGGTATGCCATTGTGGGAGCAAACAGCTGAAGCACCCACCTTTTAGGGATATCTTATTTGCATAACTGACACTACTTATTTTTAATTCAAACAACAATATTTTTAACCAGAAATTTAATTTAATAAATGAAATAAAAAAGAACCCTGTAGAAACTAGACACATTTCATTAAATAAATTTTCTGGTTCCGAATTCGTTTATTTGATATGGAGAAAACCCTCGGAAAGTTGGCTTAGCAGCTATGCATTTATACTCCTTGAAAAAAAATTATGAAGTTTTTTTTTTCGGGGGGTGGGGGGGGGGAGTTAGGAATATGGGGCGCCAATTGAAGGTCTGCACACAGACGCCGGATACTGCTGGCGTGGCCCTGATTTCGAAGGCAGATGTGTTTCAGCAATGTAATTGGTAATATTTTTACAGTTATAGAGTCAGTCCGGGAACTTTTGAATCCTACTACGTATATATATATATATATAAGAAACTATGAATAATCCACAGAATCGCCAGAAGATCTTGCAATGTATATATATATTTTTTATTTATTTATTTTAGGGGAGGGGGGAGTTAGTTTAACAAACAAATATTTTTTGTTGATAAAATTTATGGTTGATATTTAAAAACTTCGTGCCTGATTTTTTTTTTAATAGTCATATAGAATCTCCAAATTGTTTTCTCAACGTATAATACTAATTTAATTTAATCTATTAATTGAAAATTAAGCTCTGAAAATATGAAAATACCTTATTGTCATCGGAAGCAGGACAGCTGTACGCAATTTCTAGAACTCTAGTATATCAGGAAGTGAATAAAAAATAAACTGGAATAATTCCATCTTTACATACAAGAACCAAGTTAAGCGGCTACCTCAGACAAATGAAGACACTCGCATATTAATGTTAAACCTATGGAAGGGTTCTTTTAAAACATATCGTTTGCATTTCGATATTTTAAAATAATTTTTCAAGGACATTTGTAAAGATCGACCTCAGCTATCATATGAAATATTTAAAAAAAAATACAAATACAAAAGAGAGATTTTAAAAGAACCCTCCCATAGATTTAACATTAGCTTGCACGTGTCTTCGCATGTCTGAAATAGCTCCTTAAATGCCTATATTAGTCACGGAAAGAAAAGCCAAGCTAATGTTAATCCTATGAGAGTGTTGTTTACAAAATTATCGCTCGCATTTTAATATTTTTAAATGATTTTTTTGCATAGAGTACCTGAGGTCGATGATTTTTATTGTGCATTTGTATTTTTTCGATTTTGGTTACAGCTTTTTTATTTGAGGATAGTTTCACTTTCAGAACTAGTTCTGAAATTGGCTAGTTTTTACTTTTGCGTGCAGATTCTTTATATATATATATATATACATATTGTGATTTCAAATTTATTATATATATATATATATATATACATATAATAAAGATGAAATCACAAATATATGAACAAATGGGTAAAATTCTCAAGATGAACAAGATATGAACTTAGGAAACCAGTATGTAAAATAAGAAAATATGACTAACCCACAAACAGAATCATCAGAGGTGCTTGTTGGTTAATTCATAGTGAAGATGCGTTATTTCATCCAATTTTGTCGGCATTATGCTTAACCCGGGAGAACTCGCTGCATGAGATTTTCTCTCACAGTCGTACTTTTTTAAGACTCTTATTTAAATAATTTTTCATTTTAATTAAAATTTCAAAATGTTTTTCAGTTACTTTACCTATTTTGTGAATAAAAGTACTAAGACAACCAAAAAAAGTTGATATTATATGAATGTAAAGTAAAGGAAAGCAATTGGGCATTCTCACTAGCGAGTTCTCCCGGGTTAATAGCGCATTGTAAAAGAAAATAAATGATAAAAAACCAAGAGATCTAATATAAAGTTACATTCACTTTTGGAACTGGTTCCGAAAGTGAATGTAACTTTAAGGAAGCTCATTGCAAAAAATGCAAACAAAATCGAAAAAGTAAAAACTAGCAACGCTATAGATAGCAACGCTCAGTTATCCTGCGCAAAAAAAAATTGAAATGCAAACGAGAAATTCGAAAAGAACGCCGTCATGGAATTAATATTAGCTTGCGAGTGTTTGAGATCGACTAGTATAGGCTCTTAAGTTAAATAAAATATACTATGCCATGAAAAAACTCTGTTTTTCTTATTTAATTGAACAGTATATGAGATATGCCTATTTTAAATCTTTTTCTTTTTCTATGTATAGATGCCATCTTGTGAAGAGAACAATTCTACCTCATTTACGATGCTATTCAACTACTAATGCAAAATACTTAGGAACTGAAGTGAAAGAATTAACCATTCCTCTTACTCATGGAAATATAGCAGCAAAGGCTTGGGGCAAAAGTTCGGGCTATCCAGTTTTAGCACTGCATGGATGGCTTGACAACTGTGGAACATTTGACAGGCTATTTCCATTACTTCTAGATAAATTATATATCGTAGCCATTGACGCACCGGGTCACGGAATGTCGTCTCACCGAGGTCCTGGTTCATACTACACTGACATCAGTATGATAATGGATTTCAAAAAGGTCACTGACAGTTTAGGTTGGCAAAACTTCAGCCTTATTGGGCATAGTTTAGGAGGAGCTTTAGCCCTTATGTTCTCTAGTATTTTCCCAGAAAACATTCAAAAACTTGTAGTATTAGATATAGTAAAACCATCTTCTAGAGATGTTCATCTGTTTCCCGGTGAAACGAGAAAAGCTGTGATGAATCATTTGGAAATAGAAAAGAAACTGACAAATCCTCCTCCAATTTATACAGAAGAATCTGCAGCGAAAAGATTACGTGAAGGTATGTTTAATGAGGTGTCGTTAGAAGGTGCGAAAATTCTCAACAAAAGAGGAACCAAACCATCTGAGTGTGGAACTGGTGTTGTATTTACTAGAGATATTAGATGTAGGACTATAGAAGCATTCAGTCGTAGGAGTCATGATTTCGTTCGACAGTTTATGGCAGCAGTACACTGTGAATTGTTGATGATAATGGCAAATAACACGCATCCTAACTATACCTCTTTCACTCCGGAAGCCGCTGATTCATTTTATGATATTTATAGAAAAAATGCTAAAAAATTTAGACTTGAGCATGTAGATGGAAATCATTTTGTCCACTTGAATAATCCAGAAAGAATCGCTCCGTTAATTAATGACTTTTTGTCAGATCTGTGAAAAGCAAATGGAGTAAAACCTTCCAATAAGGAACACCCGCGAGACCTGATACGAGGGCGTATCAATAAGTTTTTGCCCTCACATACAAATAATTGAGTAAAATTCATGAAATTGCTACATTGCATTAGTCCTTTTCTATATAGTCACCGTGCACAGTAACACATTTCTTCAAACTGTATTTCGAAAAGAGGGGGGGAGGTTGTATTCCAGGAGGCGCGATAAGGGGGGCATTTTCCTAACTTTAGCCGGCCGCCACATGTGACATATTTTTGGAAAGGCCTGTGACCAGTTATTCATGCTGTGCGCCCCCCTCACCCCAAATTTGCCCCCCTGGGGGGCATGAATTATGTCCGCCAAATTTAGAAAAATTCTTCCCCGGAGGACTAATTGGGAGGAGAGGCTCAGGATGTGCATAACATGAATAAGTGGTCACAGGCCTTTCCAACAATAATGTCACATGTGGGGGTCGGTAAAAGTTAGAAAAAGGCCCCTTCCCCTTTGGGTCTACTATCGCGCTTTCTGAAATACATACTCCCCCTCTTTTTGAAATAACGTTTGGAGAAATGTGTTACTGTGCATGGTGACTATATAGAAAAGGGTACAGATGTCATATTCGCCCCATATTGGTGCGATTTTTTTCTGTCGCCAATATCATATAGGCAACAGGTACTTAACTTACGCCAAAGTGTCGTTATTTTGCTTGATGTGGTAACCCGGATTATGTTGTTTATGCTGTTGATGTTCTCGCCAAATTGGCAACCGAAAAAAATCGTGCCAATATGGGGCGAATATGACATCTGTACCTAGAAAAGGACTAATACAATGTAGCAATTTCATAAATCTTACTCAATTATTTCTATGTGTGGGCTAAAACTTATTGATATCCCCTCGTATTTTGTCCCCTAAATACAGATGAATTTAATAAAATTTGGTGGCATTTCCCAAATAAGTGCAAGTTGCATACTATGCAAGGGCAGAATATTTTTCATTTTGACAGATTCCAGTTTTTTTTTTTTTTTTTTTTTTTTTTTTTTCAGAAATTGCATCTAAATTACCCTCCATCTAAAATTTCCACTTCATAAATACACAAATTTTTAAAATTTGTTAACACAACACATTGTTTTGAAATTTTTCTACTGCATTTGTCATTTTGTAGTAAGAGTTAATATAACAAATCAGTCATCTTAAACCTCCTTTCCCATTTGCTTCCTGTTAAGAATATATTAATTTATATGGACTCTTTTGTGATATAGTTTCTAAAATGAATGGTGACTGAGTACATAAATATTGTATCGCAAGTTTTTCCAATTTGGAGAAAACTTCATTAGGAAAGTTTCACCTGTCATAAGTTATTAAAAATAGCAATGCTTTGAGGGCAAGATTTTTTTTTCAAGGGGGAAGGGGGTATTCGGAAATGGCGCTTTTAATGAATATCTGTATTTGGAAAGAAATTTTTAAGTGAAGCAATAGTTATTTGACCCTCAGAGACTCAAATTTTATTCAAATAAACTTGTACATTGAATGATTGAACACCGAATGATTGAATTTCATTCTCTTATATGAGTAGCAATCCTGATGTAGATATACAAAACCATTATAAAACAACGCAGATGCATCATACACGAATGGGGAATACAAATCATAAATTGAAATATGAACTCATATCTGTTTTAAATAATGTTCAGAAAAGAAGAATATATATATATAACAAAAAAAGGATAAATGAAAATTTAAGATAGTGAATTATTCAAATATTTGTTGGAACTATGGTAGAATTGTCAGGTTCGAATTATCAAAGATCCCACACAAAATGTATTTCATCCTTGTACAAGCTATAATAAGCTAAAACAAATACCAAGATTTGTTCAATCGTACACTAAAAAACTTAAAAAATGAATGAAACAATAAGAGATGAAAAGATGCAAATGAAGAAGCATTTCACCATGAAAAATCATGTATGAAAAACATGACTGATTTGACAAATCTGCACATGTTGCCAATAAACATTGAGAAGTTCAGTATATGTATTAAATTATAAAAGAACGATTCGCAAAATATTCAAACCAAAGAATCAAAAGTCTAAATAACGTGAGGACGCCAGTAATAGATGAACTTGTTCATTTATAGTGCTGCCATATCTAGTAACAGAAACTACAGTGTGGAAAAACAGATAAGGTGAAAAAAAATCTTACAATTTAAATAATGATCGTCAATTAAGAAAATCACTGTAAATAATGAATAAATAGTTAAGGAGTTGGAGAGTGCATTAATTAAATGATAAACTAACTAAAATTATGTAGAAAAAATAAATAAGGGAATTAATTCTATGACAGTACAGAATAATCTCTCTATTCTAGTTGGATGTGCCAATCCCAAAACTTTCTTCTATCTCATGTCCATTTTTCATTTTAATTAGTTTTATTAGTATTTTTATTAGAATTATGCATAACTTAATACACTTTTCGATGGTACAATATTGAAAATTGTACAAAAATCGCTATTACAAGACCCCCTTCCGGCGGAATTTTTCAAATTCAGAGAGGACATTCTTGCTATGGCCAAAAACATACACAAAAAGATTGGTTCAATTCTATGCATAACTTCATACAATTTTCGATGGTACAATATTCAATATGCACAATAATCGCTATTACAGCGCCCCTACCGGCAGATTTTTTTTCAAATTGAGGGAGGACCTTCTTGCCATGGCAAAAACATACACAAAAAATTTGGTTCAATTCTATGCATAACTTCATACACTTTTCGATGGTACAATATTCAAAATGCAAAAAAATCGCTTACAGTGCCCCCTACCGGCGATTTTTTTTCCAAATTCAGGGAGGATCTGCTTGCCATAGCCAAAAACTTAAAAAAGAAAATATGGTTCAATTCTATGCATAACTTAATACACTTTTTGATGGTACAATGGCGACAGGCAGACATTTTCTACAAACAGGTTTTTGGGGATCTCTGGCCCCTAATCCGTCGGAAACTGGAATTCGAAAAAAATTTCGATTACAATACTTTTTCTATTGAAAATAGAAGAAAGCAGAAAGGTACAAGAAAATATAAAAAATATTTTTCTGATAGACTGACTTTTCAATTTTCGTGACGTCACTGTAAGTCACGCACGTCACGTGACCACAAAGCCAACATGATGTGAAGTCACAATGTAACCATACTGTGATTTTTAAATAACTTTGAAAATATGTAATAATATTTTGAACAGGGCTATCGTAATGCATTTGTGGGCCTGGATCATGTTATTTGTTTCTGGCACCTAGCAAATTAACACATATTCACTTATTTATCAACTTACATTAAGATTATGTCTAATTATATTATTTTTACTTAATTTGGAATTGGAAATCATGATTCACAAAATGAATGTATTAATAATAATAATAAAACATTTTTCAAATACAGTATTTAAAAAAAAAAAAAATTATATCGAAATGAGATGAAATTCGTCCCTTAATATAGAGAAATAAATATTATTAAAAACGTTTAGAACACCAAAAACTAATTTGAAATTACATAAAGATATTGGCAGCATTTGAGGTAATAAATCATATAATCAGTATCATATAACATCACACATAAACAATCAAAAAATTATTTATTGTTATGTACCTTAAAATAGTCAATGTAAGTAGATAAAGGAGGATTATCTATTATATTTAAAGCAAAAAGCTGTTTTTTAGTCATCTGCCCTGAGCTTTCAGCACAACCAATTTTACTTTATTTTTTTTTTTTTTTTTTTTACTAAAACTGTACATTTGTGGGTGTACCGCGATAGCTTTTTTTTTTTTTTTTTTTTCATTTTTATAATTTAATTTTAATTTTTTCAAATTTCTTCAAAATGGGGGATATTATATTTCTTTTATTGTTGCAAGAAACATATTTAATTTATTTATCTTTATTGATTGTGTCTTCACTCATGCCAGTTTCTGATTACCTAAAAAATGAATAGATAATTATGTTACACTTTAAAAAACACGCATTTTCCATCATAAAGCTGTTACAACAATTTTTCATTTTCTCAGATACTAATTTTGATAAGCTTGGCGAAACACTTCAGAAATGAATATTTAATGAAAACTAGTATGTTGTGGCCATCACAAAACTTTCTTCTATATAAATCACGTCAATTAAATCATTTAAATAGTAAAAGAAATTACATCAATTTACAACCAATTCATATCAAAGTATACCTGAATTTGAAGTTTGAAGAAAATTCGTGCATTAGTAATTGAGATAGAGCTCTAGGGGAAATTCTGAAAAAATGCAGCATAGCAGCGCCACCTGTTGAGCGATTTCCAACAAAACACAAACAGCACTAATTCATATTAAGGTATACCGGAATCTGAAGTTTGATGAAAATCCGTGCATTAGTTCTGGAGCTAGAGCTACTGTGGAAATCACAAAAAATGCAGCACAGCAGCGCCACCTGTTCAGCGATTTACACCAAAAGGTACAAAACATCAATTCATGTCAAGGACTAACTTAATCTGAAGTTTGATGAAAATACGTGCATTAGTCCTGGATATTGACCTATTGTGGAAATCGTGAAAAATGCTGCATAGCAGCGCCACCTGTTGAGCGATTTACACCAAAACATAAACAGTCCTAATTCATATACAGGTATACCTGAATCTGAAGTTTGTTGAAAACCGAAGCATTAGTTCTTGAGATAGATCTATTGCAGAAATCACAGAAAATGCAGCATAGCAGCGCCACCTTTTGAGCTATTTACACCACGAGGTGCAAAACATGAATTCATGTGAAGCACTAATTGAATCTGAAGTTTGATGAAAATCCGTGCATTATTTCTTGAGATAGAGCTATTACGAAAATCGTGTAAATGCAGCATAGCAGCGCCATCTATTGGGCGATTTGCACCAAAACGTTGCCAGCACCAATTCATATCAAGGATTAACTGAATCTGAAGTTTGATGAAAATCCGTGCATTAGTTCTTGAGACAGAGCTAGTGCAGAAATCGCGAAAAATGCAACATAGCAGTGCCACCTGTCGGGCGATTTACACCAAAAACTAATCAGCACTAATTTATATCTAGACACACGGCAGTGTGTCAGCCAAGTTCGCCTGACATAGCCGTGTGTTATTTACACGAACCATTTCGAGCTGTTTTCGTCAAATTTCAATGCTCTACTACTGAAAATCTATGAGACCTACGTACTTGTTATACGAAATGTGTAGTAAGGCCACCCTAATTACCTAAAATCCAAAATTTTATAAATAACGCATAATTAGTTTCCGAGATAATAACATTTGAAAATGTCTGATAATCGATAATTTTACCACTGACTGACTGACTGACTGACTCACTCACTCATCAAAAAGATCTCGTATATCTACTGCAGCTACAGACTTCAAATTTGGTGCGAAGTTTGTTTACACTACAAAACTAAGGAAAAAAATAAAAAAATTGTGAAAATCGATGAATTACCTACCTGGGGGTGACCATTTTTACTTTAATATTACGTCTATTAGGCGAAATTTTAATTTGCCGCAGGAGGGGACTCTGTTCTGTCGCCAAATACCACCAAGTTTCTCGCCAACATGGCGATATATCGCCAAATTTGGCGACCAAAATTAGTCGCCAAAAGTGACGCCACCTTGGCGATATCTCTAATATTTCGCCAAATTCCCATAGACTTCTATTGTAAACCTATCTACTTACTGGGGGTTTATCTGGTTTTACTTGCTTACAGAAAATCAACAAATTGAGATATTCTGTCCGTCACAGACACCGTTCCCAGAAACTATACATGTTGGATATTTGAAATTTTGCATACTTATGGCTGAACACCACACATCATACGACAAATCATAAAATTTTGAGAAAGTCGTATATTTAACCCTTTGGCTTCCACATGTGTATTTTAAACAATTCTTTCTAAGTGAGCCCCTAATTAGGTTGGAGGCGTGAAATTTTACAGACTTATAGCTGAACACCTCACATCAAACGACAAATCATAAAATTTTGAAAAAGTCATACATTTAACCATTTGGGCTCCCACATGTGTATTTTAAAAAAATACTTTCTAAGTGAGCCCTAATTACGTTGGAGGCATGAAATTTTGCATACTTATAGCTGAACACCTCACATCAAATGACAAACCATAACAGTTTGGAAAAGTCGTACATTTAATCCTTTGGGCTCCCACATGTATATTTTAAACAAATCTTTCTATGTGAGCCTCAAACAAGGTTGGAGACGTGAAATTTTGCATACTTATAGCTGAACACCTCACAGCAAATGACAAATTATAAAATTTTGAAAAGTTGTAAATTTAACCCTTTGGGGTCTCACATGTGTATTTTAAACAATCCTTTCTAAGTGAGCCCCTAATTAGGTTGGAGGAGTAAAATTGTACATACTTATAGATGATCACATCACATCAAACGAAAATCTATAAAATTTTGAAAAAGTCGTACATTTAACCCTCTGGGCTTCCACATGAGTATTTTAAGCAATTCTTTCTAACTGAGCCCCTTATTAAACTGCAGATTTGAAATTTTGCATACTTATAGCAGAACACTTGAAGCCAGGTGACAAATAATAAAATCTTGAAAAATTCTTATGCTTAACTCTTTGAGCTGCCACAAATGTATTTTAAGCAATTCTTTCTAAGGGATCCTCTAATTAAGTTGGAGACATGACTTTTTTCATACGTATAGCTGAATACCTTAGACCACACGACAAATCATAAAATTTTATAAAAGTCTTATATTATTTACTCCTCCGGGCTCTAATTTGTGTATTTTAAGCCATTTTTCTAACCTCCGTCTTTTTCCCCCGGGGAGCACTTTTCCAACTTTTGCCGTCACCCCTTTGACCATTCTTTCATATTATGCACCATAGCCTTACATATTTTAGTTCCACTTTTACAGCTAGGGGCGCCGACTTATCTCGGGTGCTATAGGTTCAATCCCCTCGACTAATATATCTACGGATAGTATGTAAAACGGAGTTTCGTTCGGATAGAGGTTTGTTTAGAATAGAGTGCGCCCCTGGTTGCGAAATGTGGAACTAACAGATTTTTCAAAAGGATAAAGTGTTTTGAAAGGAATATTAAACGAAACCCTCTGTGCGATCTGTGATCACACTTACCCACTTGCTATTTTGAAAATAATCAGAGAAAATGATATTTAATTAGTTAAATTTGAAAATCCAGGGAGAGGCAATGTGCTTCCTCTGCAATGCCTCTTTACCGGCACCAGTGTGGCATAAGCACATAACTTTATTTTTCACTTTCAGTATAAAAAAGCAGGACCAGCTATAGGATATTTAATTGGAAAATTTAATACAAGAATTTAATAGGAATTGTTGTTTCAGAAACAATAAAAATTTCGAATCAATACATTTCGTTTCAAAACATGCATTCAATGTAGCAGTATTAAAATACAGATTTCAGCTGCAAATTGACAGCCAAATAGTTTGTTGTTGGAAATTTAAATTAAAATTGAATGTTGCTTGGTGAATAAAATAGTCACATGTAAACACATTAAAAAGCATTAAGTAAAGTGTCTAAATATATTGTAACTTTACAAAAAGTAATGATATCTAACAAAAACATAGCTGTGAAAAAAGTGAGCCAAGTTCTGTAAAGACAATGGCAAGAAAAGAAGTGATATCTAAGTGGGTGCCAAGTTCAAATAAATTTCACTCAAACTTACCTACAGAAGTATTATAGCATTTTTTAAATTGTTTAGAAATAAAAATTATTGATAGCATATTAATAATAAATCTAGAACTTGGCAAGTTTTCGATAAATGTTATGCCCATCAATTTCATGTCTTAATAAAATGATGATGTTAATATTAACAACATTGTCATTATAAAAAAATTAATATAGTTATTATTATAAACAACTGACACGTGTTAAAGATTTGATAAAACAATAAATACACAGATACACTCCCGCTCGTCTTTGGTTATTACTCTAGCACCCATCCTCCTGAAACCTTAATGCAAACAGACTAAAAGGCCTGAGAAAGAGACAGATACCCTTACGCTTGTTCTTGGTCATCCCTCTAGAGACTGCACCCCTTTAACCCTTCAGGGGCAAAGATCTTTTATTCGTGACATGCTGAAATGATTGAATCACACCAGAATTTAATAACAAATTTATTTCAAAATGGGTAAAAGCTTCTTTTCACGTATTTAATAAAATTAAACTTTTTAGTCCTGAATTCTAGTTGTCAATGTGGAATTTTGCAGTTAAAATTAGGTGGAATATATTTTATCCTACCACCCTTCAAAAGAAAGGAGCTCACTCAAATGAAGGCTTCCAAACATAAAATAACATGTTTTGATATAATAATGTCATTAATAAAAATAAATGACTCGTAGGTAAAAACTTGCCAAGTGCTAGATTTATTATTAATATGCTATCAATAATTTTTATTTCTAAACAATTTAAAAAATGCTATAATACTTCTGTAGGTAAGTTTGAGTGAATTTTATTTGAACTTGGCACCCACTTAGATATCACTTCTTTTCTTGCCATTGTCTTTACAGAACTTGGCTCACTTTTTTCACAGCTATGTTTTTGTTAGATTAGAGTTTACTTGAATATAAATTTTTATTAAATTCCGTGCATTAGTTCTTGAGATAGAGCGCCCACAAAATTTGTGTCACATACACACGGAAAGACAGACAGAGTCACAGACAGACATTTTGTAAAAACATGTTTTTTGGAATCTCTGACTTCTAAAACGTGTAAATCCGTCGAAAACCGGAAGTCGAAAATTTTTACGAATCCAATACTTTCTTCTTGTGAAGATAGAAGAAAGTAAAAAAAAAAGTAACTAATTCTGTCACCACCATAAATTAATTTTTTTGCGCCCGGAAGTCTTTCTTCGCTAATATTAAGAAAACTATTGCATGCCAAAATATGAAAATTGGCAGCATTATAGAGAAATGATTGATGAAAAAGCTGAATGAGACAGTTTTTAAATCTAAGAATTATTTTAAGAGCTATTTAATTTTGAATTTGGTCAAAATGCTTCCTTTAAAAAAGTTTTGTAGGAACAAAAACTATAGGAATTTAATCATATTTTATAGGGACACACTTCACAAGCTTGCGGTGTGCCGACTCTACTTATTACTTTCTTCTATCTTTACAAGAAGAAAGTATTGGATTCATGAAAATTTTCGAATTCCGGTTTTCGACGGATTTACACGTTTTAGGGGTCAGAGATTCCAAAAAACATGTTTTTACAAAATGTCTGTCTGTGACTCTGTGAGCCTGTCTGTCTGTCTGTCTGTCTGTGTGTATGTGACACAAATTTTGTGGGCGCTCTATCTCAAGAACTAATACACGGAATTTAATAAAAATTGATATTCAGTTAGTCCCTAATACAAATTGATGCTGATTAGTTTTTGGTGTAAATCGCTCAACAGGTGGCGCTGCTATGCTGCATTTTTCACGATTTTCGCAATAGCTCTATCTCAAGAACTAATGCACGGATTTCGATCAAACGTCAGATTTAGTTAGTCCTTCATATGAATTGATAATGATTACGTTTTGGTGTAAATCGCCCAACAGGTGGCGCTGTTATGATGAATTTTGCAGGATTTACACGATTTCTCCAATAGCTCTATCTTAAGAACTAACGCACGGATTTTCATCAAACTTCAGATTCAGTTAGTCCTTGATATGACTTGCTACTGATTAGGTGTTGGTGTAAATCGCCCAACAGGTGGCGCTTCTCTGCTGCCTTTTTCACGATTGCCTCAATAGCTCTATCAATAGAAATAATGGACGAATTTTCATCTAACTTCAGATTTAGTTGTATGTTGACACAAGTTGTTGTTAATTAGGTTTTGGTGTTAATCACCCAATAGGTGGCGCTGCTATGCAGGAATTTTCACGATTTTCGTTATTGCTCTATCTTAAAAACTAATGTACGGATTTTCTCCAAACTTCAGATTCAGTCAGACGTTGACATAAATTGTTGCTGATTAGGATTTGGTATAAATCACCCAATAGGTGGCGCTGCTAGACAGCATTTTTCTGAATTTAGACGATTTCAGCGATAGTCAAATCTCAAGAACTAACGCACGGAATTTCATATCGTTAGAATCCTCATGAGATGCATAGATTGCCATTTAATTTTGGCAGTGTGATAGCGGATTTTGAAGTATTAACATGTATGAGATAGAAGAAAGTTTTGGGATTGGTACATCCGACTAGTATTTTTAATTTGACTGATTTTTGAGGGGTTTTTTTTTTTCAAATATTTATCTTTTAACAGTTTTTTCCATAGTTAGAAAATGTCATTATTTTAAATTGTTGCCAAATTGTAAAAAACAACGCAAATAATAATATTTACTTTTACTTAAAAAAATATATTTACACGTGACTATGAAAAACAGAAAGAAAACTTTAAAATAATAATTAAATGGTCACCAGTTAAAAGCAGGAAATATGAAAATTACGTCAGAAAAATTGGATTTATACAGGTGAATATTAAAAAAGAAAGAAAACTCTAAAATAATAATTACATTGTAATGTGTTAAAAGCAGTAAATGGAGAAAATTATGTCATATTTAATATGGCCAAATTATAATATTGCCAAACTGTTTCAATTTAAAAGTATATTTACACGAGAGACTTATTTCATATTTCGAGATGGTCTTTTTAACTATTGTTGCCAACTCTAAGAGAGCGCAAATAATAATATTTCCTTTCAAGTAAAAAAAAAAACTATTTTCATGTGAATATTAAAAAGAGAAATTAAACATTGGTGAAAATTGTGTCAGATTTAAAATGTCTTATTTAAAGCAATTTTGTTAAAAAATTCCGGGAGGCAACGACATTGTTTGCTTAGTTCATTTTATATAAGCTGATTTTGAAATGTTTAACTGATCTTATTTAGTCAATCACGAAAACAGCCATTAGATGTCTCAATATTAGTTGATTTTTCTTTGAAATCCGTCTATCAAAGGGAAGTGAAGGGAAGCCAGATTACAGGGGGATCACCACTGGCCGTTTAATTATAATTCAGTCTTCCATAATCTTTTTAAAACAGATCAAATTAGCATGTTTTTAGAGTCTGCTGTATCTGAACAGATATTTGAGTATTATAAAACAAAGTTAATAATTAAAGGGGTGTTGGAAACAGTTAAATTATATAAAATGTATTGACGTATATTAAAATAAGATGATGAACGAATTGAGCAGTTTAGATATGGCATTCCGCCACACAAAGCTAAGAATTTAATTCAATATTAATTAATTAAATTAAAACTGCATGAAGTGAATGGTATGAAACCATTTCTGTTAAATAGAAACGAAGTGTGTTGAATCACCTAAATAATAACAAGAAATAAGTGGGTGGACTATGAATCAACAACTCTCTGTCTCTCTCTCGATTTTTTAAAATAATAAATTAACCATTGTGCATTAAGTTTCCATGCAACACCACCCTTCTCTATACTCTAGCATCTACCCTACCAGCCGCCCTATTGTATTTTTTAAATTTTATTTTACACGGTATTTATTAATTTTTTTATGCTTTTAAGTTATTTTTTACAATATAAAATTGCACAATGAGTTGAGCAGATCAGTTAATTATGCCCTCCCCCAATACACTTCCCTTCTCTATACTGTAACATCTACCCACCTAACTATCCTGTAGATGAGATCATGGACATACTAATATACTATAAGAGAATATATGAATTTCTTTGGAAAACTATTATTACATAAAAAAATAGTTGTTTAATATTTTTATTAATAAGACGAGAAGAGTATAGACGTTTTATTCTAATCATATGGTTAAAGAGTATATTGAGGTAAACTGAAATATGAAGATATGAATTAAAGTGGGTAAAAGTATAAACTTTGAATAAAAATCTTTGTTTGTCATAAATGTCTCTAATAGATTTATTATGTTGTAGTATAAATTTTAGGTATAAATTTGAATGGTATTATCATATAAAAGGTTTTCTATTTAATTCTAAATTAGTAAGGTAATTTACTGAAAATTGAGGTATGTGTGATTGGTCAGTGTTGATTAAAATGATGGCGTCTATATAACAATAGAAATGAATACTTCTATTACTAAATGTATATGTCGCTTATAATGGTATAAATATAAATCTGTAAGTAAACTGGAAGTGCATCCACCTTGTGAAATGTCGACTTTCTGTAGATAAGTGGTGTTATCTTGTGAAGTATAGTTATTGTATATAATGAAATTATTAAGTGTATGGAAGTACTCTCCATCCATATGTATAGAAAGAGTCTGTTGATTTTGAAAAAAATTTAAATAATGCATTTATTATATTATGAAGATCTAATAGATTTATGTTATTAAAAAAGTCTTTGAAATCATATGTCATTGTATTTTTTTACGCCTTTAAGATCTTTGAGGATATTGACCAATTGATAGTTGGTTTTATACAATGTGTGCTATCCATTATAGTTGTATATATATAATATAAATATGGATGTATAATTAATTCTAGGATGCTCGTAATTTAGGTTCACAAATATGAACGTAGAATTGACTCCCTTAAAATATCAGTTTAATTATCAATAACCTAAATTCACGCTATAACAAGTTTAAGAGCTTTAAACAAGTAAATGACCCACAAATCCTCTTCTTTTTTTTTAAGAGATAAAGTTAAATAATATGAAAATTTGTCATTTGATGCGAGGTGTTCAGCTATAAGTATGCAAAATTTCACGCCTCCAACCAAAATAGGGACTCACTTAGAAAGAATTGTTTAAAATACACATGTGGAAGCCCAAAGTGTTAAATGTACGATTTTTTCAAAATTTTATGATTTGTCGTTTGATCAGAGGTGTTCAGCTATAAGTATGCCAAATTTCACGCCTCCAAACTAATTAGGGACTCACTTAGAAATAATTGTTTAAAATACACATGTGGGGGGCCCAAAGGGTTAAATATACGACTTTTCAAACTTTTATGGTTTGTCATTTGATGTGAGGTGTTCAGCTATAAGTATGAAAAATTTCACGCCTCCAACCTAATTAGGACTCACTTCCCGTAAGGCATGGTGACGCCACGTGTGACAAATTTGTGAAGAGTGTGTCATTTGTGACTATTTTGGTATTAACTTTGTGATGAATTTGGGACGAATGTGACAATGCTTTAAAGTCACATTGAGATCAATTTGTGAAATATGTGTCATTTGTGACGAAATTGTCTTTAACACTGTGATGATTCTGTGACGACAGCGACACTGCTTTGAAGTCCCATTGTGACAATTTTGTGAAAATTGTGTGATTTGTGACGATTTTTTCATTAACGTTGTGGCTAATATGTGACTCTAGTGGCAATGTTGTGAAGTCACCCTACACTGTTAAAAATTTGCAGCATTCTGGCAGGTCATTTGACCGTTTTTTCCGAAAACGGTTACACAACCGTAATTTTAACACTATTCTGACCATATTATTGGCCATTTTATGGTCAGAATATAGTTAAATTATGGTTATGAAACCGTTTTTCCAAAAACGGTCGAATGACCTGCCAGAATGCTGCAAAAATTTTAACAGTGTATGACATACTTGTACAGTTGTAAACACGTATGTATGTCACACATAGTCATAATTATGCATGTTGTAAGATCATTTACATCTATAACGTTAATATACTTCGGCGATACATCGCAATTAAAACTTGGGGGCCGCTATAACAAGGGTATACCAAAAGAATTTTATTGAATCAAAATGCAATGCCCCGCAGACTTCAATTTTTGTTGCACCTTTCTTTCCTATTGAAATAAATGACAGTATTGAAGATAACTGAATGATCGATTTTTTTTTTCAAAATTAGCTATTTGTTAAAAGCATTAAAATTACCAAAGAAACAATTGGTTTAAACTTTCAAATCTTTATCAAAATAAAATTTGTGTTAAAAATATAATATCTTATAATATATATAGTACTTTTTATATTCTTTAAACTATAGAAAATACTGAATGAAATTAATTTATTTCACTTAATACGCATTACAATCTCGAAGTCACTGGTGAAGTTGAATTTTTTCGATTACACAACATTTATTATTTAAAAAAAAAATGAAAGATAAAAAGAAATGCCGATATTAAGTAATTAAATTTTATATGTTTTATGATATTGATTACCATAAAATATATATATATGATTGTAATTCAAACAAGTTGGGGCAGAGAAAATAGGATACTTCTTTGTTATAGAGGCCCGTATAAATTTGATTATGCAAAAATTGCAGTAACAACATTGCTAAGATCATTGTGAAGTTTATGCATGCGTTATATACACACATATATATATACACTCGAAACGATCATCATGTGCCATATAGTCATTATATACATATTATTTACGTCTTTTATGCCACATACATGCATTACAAATTTCCGAAGTACATTTTAGCAACAACCATTTGAAACTACTCAAATGAAAAATACAGCTTTGATATAGAAAATTAACTGAGTATCACCAGTATCATTATGTTGAGAATTCTAAGAACAATTTCGGCAACAATCGTTATGTTGGAAGAAAGCAGCAATAAATAAAATCTTTTTTTTAAGCTCACTGTAAAAGTAAGTAAAACTTTTGGGTATGCATAGAACGGTGATACAAAGGGTTAATTTATTTTACATCAGGGTTTGCTTGAAGTAAAATACATATATAAAACAACTTTTTGATTATTAAAAAATAACTTTAATAATTGATTGCCAAAATTACATTTTTATTTATGAAATTATATATTATAAAAATAACTCTTACTATCTATGATTTTTTAAAACAATAATACCTTATTGTTTATAAAACACAGCACCGCAGCTACTCTATTTTGCGTCTAATGTGAAAGTTTTTATGTTTTGCCAAAGATCTATCTGGCTGGATATATGTTGCCATGACCACTATAACTCTGATATTATCATAAATAGTACAAAGAGATTAGAATCTACTACGGAATTTTTAGAATAAAGTCTGGTGAAAGTTTTATAAATACAGTAGAACGCCGGTTATCGGTACTCCAATTAACCGAATTTCCAGTTATCCAACAGCGTATTTATCTCAAAGAATTCTTTTTAACCGAATTCCCAATTATCCAAATATTTCTCTCTCTAAAAAAAAAAAAAAAACACCTAACTTCCAATTTATTTTTTGCTTAAACTATAATTTCTGAAGTTTAGAAAATGATAAAAAGAGAAAAAAAAAATTAAATAATAAAAAAGTAAACAAAAACAATTAAAAAGAAAAACAGTTTTAAAGCTCTCCTGTACTAACTGGTGCTGTCAGTCCTAAACCTAGATAAAGTGTGAAGGTTTTAGAATAGTCAGGAACATCCCTTAAACTGTCTGCCCATTTATCCGAACTTTTGCTTATCCAAGGGTCGGTCCCGACTTGTTCGGATAATCGGCGCTCTACTGTATTTATTGTATTAGAAATACAAATAATCATATTTATTTTTATATGACACAATAAAACAAAATAATGAACAGAGTATCAAATGGCTAACTACTTTTTAATGTGAATAAAGTATAAAAATTGAGACCATAAACACAAAATAGAGCCACACATAGGTTCATTATTATTATTATTTTATTTACAAGATTATGGTAATTATAAATAAGAAATCCATTTTAATCACGCTGTTTATAAGGAGTGTATAATATCGATACTTTGAAATTTATCTCGATAAAATCATTCAGGAAATAAAATGATAAAATTATCCAGAAAAAAAAAGTAAAAAATAAAAGATGATTACATTTTAGATTCATACCGTTCAAGTATTCGTGTTATTTTTAAAGTAAAATCATATTTAAACTCTTACTGATTGCGTAATTTCTATATTTTCATTTGCCAGCAGACTTCTAGTTCACTTTGAAAACATTTCAATAAGAATGTTTAACAACTGAAAAGCTTTCACCCGCTATCACTATTTCTTTATAGATTTTAAAACATTTCTCAGGTTGAATAATACATTAAATAATCATTTTTTTTTCTTAACATTACATATCTACGATCTCTTTTAATAGTATACGTTTCCGTTGTGTCTTATTTTTTTATAAATTCCTCTTCTGAGCAGATGCAATTTTTTAAAATAAAAACATGCAATGCAAATTGTTTACGACCATCACTTAATACAAAATTAAAAAATTATGTTTGCCAATAATTTTATTCTATAAAAAGCCTTTTCTTAAATAATTTAATTATCTTTAAATGTTTATTAATTATATTAATGATTGATTATAATACTTGTCCATATATTATATTCCATACTTATGACACCATGTGGTTTTAACCAAATATTTAAATAAGAAAATAAACCAGATTAAAATGCAATTTAAATCACTAATTTTAATAATCTGATCAAAGCTGTTGAAAAGGAAGTTATATATTTTAACAAAATAAAAATAAATGTAATGAAATATTTGTGATTTATAACCTGTTTATTAGAAGATAATTAAAATCAATGTAATTAAAAAAAAAAAAAAAAAAGCAAACAGGGAAAATAATATTTTAGATATTTCAACAAAATAAAAAATAAATGTAATGAAATATTTATGTTCTACAGCATGTTTATGAGAAGCTAACTAAAATTGTTGTAATTAAAAAAAAAAAAAAAAAAAGCATACAGGGAAAATAATATTTTTACATACCTAATTTCATTGACGTTTTACGTGATACTTTGATTTTGGGGAACCAATTAAATCCGATAATAAGTACGATAGCAATGACTTGAATCATCTTCAACAAGTCAAAGCTACCGTAATTTTCTCGGGTTTATATTTTGTTAGCTGAACTAACTTGTATCCTGAGAGCGTTCTTGTTTCAGTTTTTAAATCCGTGTCAACACGTCTATGCTGTCCAGTGTCCACAGAACTTCCCGCGTTTATTCTAAAAAGCTTCACTGTTACTTTTATCCGTTATTCTGCGGTCGAGTCATAACAACTGAAATAGTGCAGACGATTTTTAAGTTTCGAAGTTCGAAGCAGATGTTTTTCGGTTTTATTTGTTTTTCTAACAGATTCGGAAGGAAATTAAATGCGTAATAATTTTATCAAATTGTCTCTAATTCAATTTCCTGTTTGAAAATGTTTTATTGTATTTCACCTTTTATTTTTATCAGTCTTATTGGATCGTAAAGTTTCATTTATGTAAATTATGATAATAATATTATCCATAATTAGAGTTTACTAGATAAAACATCGCTTAAATTTATAAAATATGTACGAATTAATTTAATGGTAATAATGAAGACCCCCTCCTTTTTTTAAAATAAAATTTGTATCACAGGTAATATATACAAAATATCTTCTTAAAAAATACAAGAAGATTATGGAGAAGAGTTGAGTTTTTCTCTGTCAATCTGTCATTCTCTTAATATTAATTTTCTGTAGAATAAAACATCTTATAAAATAATTTTTAAAGATATATTTTGAAAACAAAAAATGAAATATGAATAATTAATTATGTCATGGGCTTTGCATAAATTTTGTACATTATTTTATATTCGGAAAATGTCAATTTTATTTTAAACGTCTGAAAGAAGTAGAACTAAAAAAAAATAGTTACTTAAAATAGTGAAACACTAAGAGGAAAAAAATGACTTGAATGCAAATCATAAAGTAAGAAATGCATATATGACTAAACTTTGAAGACGCTTTCTGCGTGCTCATTAAAAACTGCAGACTTATCTGTAATAGAAAGTTTTTAGTTTGAAACCACAGAAATGTTTCGACTACTCTTTGAGAAACTTCTAGTATAACAGATGATCATTTACAAAAAATCTTTATAAAAGATAGGTCGAGGTATGTTTACCTAAAACATTTTTTTAATAATATGAAATTCGCATAATTAGGAAATCTTTTTGTGTCGCTGATGAATTAATTACATTTTATGTTATATGAAAAAAAATAAAGGTTTGGTTAGAGGCACAGAGGCAACTTGGACCACGGTTTAAAAAATTTTTAAATCCGGCAGAAAAATATTTTTTACAAGAAATAACATGTTTTTTATAATTTTTGTAATTTTTTGAAGTTTTCTAAGAAGTTCACATCTCAGTCACAATGTGACATCACTGCGTGGTGGCATTTTGGTCACAGATGTGACGTGACCACAGTGACTTACAGTGACGTCACAACGACGTCACTGTGACCATGCTTGCTATGAGGGTTAGAAATAATTGTTTAAAATACACATGTGGTAGACCAAAGGGTTAAATGTACGACTTTTTCAAAATTTTATGATTTGTCGTTTGATGTGAGGTGTTCAGTTCAGCTATAAGTATGTAAAATTTCACGCCTCCAACCTAATTAGGGACTCACTTAGAAAGAATTGTTTAAAATACACATGTGGGAGCCCAAAGGGTTAAATGTACGACTTTTTCAAAATTTTATGATTTGTCGTATGATGTGTGGTGTTCAGCTATAAGTATGCAAAATTTCAAGTCTCCAACATTTATAGTCTCTGAGAACGGGCTCTGTGACAGACGGACAGAAAGACAGACAGACAGAGGAGCGAGACGAATAGGGTTTCGTCAGATGAACAAAACCCTAAAAAAGCGCATATCATAATTAAAAATGCATTTCGAGCAATCATTACTAATATACAGTAATTCGGATACAATATAGTATCTGAAATCTTTTCAAATACACCGCAAACAATTTCCCCTGTACCATTATGAACGGAATTCTTTTGTGTGGCCCTGTAAATGAACAATAATTATTCTTTGCACCGCATATTCAACAGAATGCATATTTTAGTGGACTTCATGAATGAATATCAATTTTACTATGTTTGAAAGAGTGTAACACTATTAAAAATCATTTGAAACGCTTTTTCCCCATTGGCCGTAATGTAACGGAAAACTTTTGACTGTCCCTGTAAATGAACTAAACATGCTACAAACTTCATTTGAAACAGGGAACGTGCTAGGGTAGAGGTCACTAACATCCAAAAATTTCAGAATGATCCGAGCATATTTACGAGAGTTAGAGCGTGGACAGACGGACAGACAAACCGAAATCATAAACACTTTTCAACTTTGTTGGAAAGTGTTAAAAAGAAAGAAAACTCTAAAATAATAATTACATTGTAATGTGTTAAAAGCAGTAAAGGGAGAAAATTATGTCATATTTAATATGGCCAAATTATAATATTGCCAAACTGTTTCAATTTAATGTTAATTTACTAATTTAATGTTAACTAATGTTAATTTCAACTGTTATATTTACACGAGAGACTTATTTTATATTTCGAGATGGTCTTTTTAACTATTGTTGCCAATTCTAAGACAGCGCAAATAATATTTCCTTTCAAATAAAAAAAAGTATTTTCATATGAATATTAAAAAGAGAAATTAAACATCGGTGAAAATTATATCAGATTTAAAATGTCTTATTTAAAGCAATTTTGTTAAAAAATTCCGGGAGGCAACGACGTTGTTTACTTAGTTCATTTTATATAAGCTGATTTTCAAATGTTTAACTGATCTTATTTAGTCAATCACGAAAACAGCCATTAGATCTCTCAATAGAAGTTGATTCTTCCTTAAAATCCGTCTATCAAAGGGAAGTGAAGGGAGATCACCACTTGCCGTTTATTTATAATCCAGTCTTCCATAATCTTTTTAAAGCAGACCAAATTAGCGTGTTTTTAGAGTCTGCGGTATCTGAACAGATGTTTGAGTATTATTAAACAAAGTTAATAATTAAAGGGGTGTTGGAAACAGTTAAATTATATAAAATGTATTGACGTATATTAAAATAAGATGATGAACGAATTGAGCAGTTTAGATATGGCATTCCGCCACACAAAGCTAAGAATTTAATTCAATATTAATTAATTAAATTAAAACTGCATGAAGTGAATGGTATGAAACCATTTCTGTTAAATAGAAACGAAGTGTGTTGAATCACCTAAATAATAACAAGAAATAAGTGGGTGGACTATGAATCAACAACTCTCTGTCTCTCTCTCGATTTTTTAAAATAATAAATTAACCATTGTGCATTAAGTTTCCATGCAACACCACCCTTCTTCATACTCTATCATCTCCCTACCAGCCGTCCTATTGTATTTTTAAAATTTTATTTTACAATGTATTTATTATTTTTTGTAGGCTTTTAAATTATTTTTTTATAATATAAAATTGCGCAATGAGTTGAGCAGATCAGTTAATTATGCCCTCCCCCAATACACCCCCTTCTGTATACTGTAACATCTACCCACCTAACTGTCCTGTAGATGAGATCATGGACATACTAATTTACTATAAGAGAATATATTAATTTCTTTGGAAAACTATTATTGCATAAAAAATTCCTTTTTTAATATTTTTATTAATAAGATGAGAAGAGTATAGACGTTTTATTCTAATCATATGGTTAAAGAGTATATTGCGGTAAACTGAAATATGAAGATATGACTTAAAGTGGGTAAAAGTATTAACTTTGAATAAAAATCTTTGTTTGTCATAAATGTCTAAGCGATTTGTTATGTTGTAGTATAAATTTTAGGTCTAAAATGTAAATGGTATTATTATATAAAAGGTTTTCTATTTAAATCTAAATTAGTAGGGTAATTTACATTTAAAATTGAGGTATGTGTGATTGGTCAGTGTTGATTAAAATGATGTCGTCTATACATATAACAATAGAAATGAATACTTCTATTACTAAATGTACGCTCATAGTGGTATAAATATAAATCTGTAAGTAAACTTGAAGTGCATCCAACCTTGTGAAATGCTGACTTTCTGTAGATAAGTGGTATTATCTTGTGAAATATAGTTATTGTATATAATGAAATTACTAAGTGTATGGAAGTACTCTGCATCCATATGTATAGGAAGAGTCTGTTGATTTTGAAATTTTTTTTTAAATAATGCATTTATTATATTATGAAGATTTAATAGATTTATGTTATTAAAGAGGTCTTTGAAATCATATGTCGTTATATTTTTTACGCCTTTAAGATCTTTGAGAATATTGACCAATTGATAGCTGTTTTTTATACAATGTGTGCTATCCATTATTGTTGTATTATATATATATATATATATATATATATATATAATACATACATGTGGACTGTACCTACCCTATATATATAAAATCCTAATGAAACGAATATATGAAACGAATTTATGAAACGGATATATGAATCGACTGATTATGTTTCAAGCGAATTCTCCTAAAATATGGAATACTTTGCGATGAAATTAACATTAAAAATCAGCATTGATCTGCAGATCTGAAAACTGGTATTAGAGTTTTTAAATTCGAATTAGTTTTCGAAATATTAATTTTTTTCTAATTTTATATACATTTTTCTAATGATGGCAACTCAAATTTTAATCAAACAGATATTTTTTTTTTCATATTTCAGAAAAGGTTGACATGGTAATCCGGCTATTGTTGTTTATTTGATAATAAATGTTTATTTACTTTTATTTCTTTTTATAAATTATATAAATTATTTTGTTCTATAGTTATTAATTTTTTTTTCTATATTTCCTTTAGAAAATAATATAAAATAATTAAAAAATACGGTACTACTTAGTTATTCCGTCGACCAATTTCGCCAAATTATATAAATCGCCAAAACACTCGCCAAATTATACAAATTGACATAATTTTTATTTTAAATAACGAAAGAACAAATAAATTAGTATAAAATTAATAAATATACAAATAAAAAGTCGAAATAAAAATCACTTGATGACGTAAACACGTGTAACTTGCTTAAAGACAAGTGAATGTGACATTTACGATCAACCATTATTGGCATTTAATCTTATAGTTTGGCGATAGATTTTTGGTAAACGGGATAACTAAGTAATACCAAAAATGCATATGAAACTGGTATTTGAAAACGAGGTTTTCTCCAAATTTTCGAAAAAAAAAAAAAAAAAAAAATCACGCCAAACCTGCTTTGCGTATATGACACCTGGCCAAATATTACCACTCGAAAAAAAAAATGCTAACTGGCGAGTTGAAAAAAAGCTATTGGCGAGATTTGCATCCGGCTAGCGTAACAGTGCCAAGAATTCTTTGCAACCATGGCAAATTTTATGTAGTTTTATTCGAAAAAAAAATTTTGATTTTTTAATCAAAATGGAAAACTTACGGTCCCATATTGGAGCGATTTTTTTCTGTCGCCAATGTCATATACGGAACGGGCACTTAACTGGCGCCAAAGTATCGTTTTGCTTGATATGGTAAGCCGGATGTTGTTGTTTATGCTGTTGATGCGTTCCCCAAATTAGCGTCGTTAAAAAATCGCGCCAATATGGGACGTATGTGACATCTGTGCCAAACTTTCATGTGAACGGCGAAGGGTTGGGTTGATTTTTGACGGCCAATTATCTACACGAGGGATATAGGCCCGGGGGGAGTGCCCTCCGTGGGGGTCTTTCTAAGGGAACCTAATCCGTATTAACGCATGGAAGATCCACGGCTCGAAGAAAACTCCGAACGATTAGGCCGACGGGCGCGATTGGGATCGAACCCAGCACTTCCCGTCTACCAGCTTCGAGAGCAGAACCTCTCGGCCACTGGTGGGGCGAACGGCGAAGGGATCAGACCGTATTTGTTTATGGCAGTTGATGACTTGAATTATTATAATATAGATGTAATGATGGCGATAGAATAATATTTGGCGACTTGTTACCTGTGCCTGGCTAACATTAAAGTACCAAAATGGCACTTAGAGTATAAAAAGCGAAGTGGTCGGCCTGGAATTGTGGATGATAGTCACATGACTTAGGTTATTGTTATAGAGATTGGTTTAAAATAACGGGAGACAAAGACTCTGTATACTTAATTTATTTTATTTTAGCTTCTTTTCAGATGTTTAACTGATCCTCTTTAATCAAAAACGAAAACAACCATTGGATGTCTTAACAGCAACTGATTCGCCCTTAAATTTTTGAAATCAAAGGGAATTGAATGGAAACCCGTTTACAGGGAGATCTGCACAGCTTTTTTCAGTATAATTCAATCTTCTCTAATATTTTTAAAACCCATCAGATTACCGTGTTTTTAGATTCTGCGGTGTCTGAATAAGGATTGGCGAACGTAGCTTGCAGGGGGCAGAGCCCCCTAGTATATTATTATTATATATATATGTATATATATATATATAAACTCTTAAGATCTGAAATTAAAATAACACTATAAATGCACATTCATTGCTTTTCCAAAAACAAAATGACACCATAGATGACAGAAACAGCCCTTTTTTCTGAAATTGATACTTTAGGATGCTGGTAATTTAGGTTCATAAATATGGATGTAGAATTAATTCTAGGGTGCTGGTAATTTAGGTTCACAAATTGGATGTAGAATCGACTCCCTTAACACGTTCACGCCGGCGCGGTGGATCACACTCGACTGTCACAGAGCTGGCATGTCTCCGGCCTTTTGGATACCAGTATTTTAATACAGAAAATGTTGTTTTATTTAATTAGAACAATTGGGTGATTTAAAGGAACATTTTCTCTAAAATAACAGTGGTGTGCAAAAATCCGGAGACTTGACAACTCCGAAGACAGTCGAGTGTGGCCCACCGCGTCGACGTGAACGTGTTAAAATATCAATTTTATTATCAATAACCTAAATTCACGCTATAACAAGTTTAAGAGCTTTAAACAAGTAAATGATCCACAAATCCTCCTCCTCCTTTTTTTTTTTAAGGGATAAAGTTAAACAATTATGAAAATATCTTATTTTCTCGGCTATCTTGTTTTTGAAGGCAGATTGCAGACTCAGGTGAAAATAACATTTATTTTATGAGAAAATAAGCATTAATGCTGGCCTTTATTGGTTTTGTTCCAAAGCAAAAAGTGTTCAGCTATATAGAAGTAAAGTAAAAATGTAAAAAAAAAGATCAAGCAATTTAGTTTTTATGAGGAAAAGAATAGAGGTCCACATCGATATATATATATATATCAACCATGCGCGTCATTCTATTTTAACGGCAGAAAATAGAGAAATTTGAAAATAAAATTCTGTAAAAATCTTGATTCGGTTTTTCCTCTTAGAACCTAAATTATCGTATTCATGTATACAGGGATGGTACTCCTGCGCCAAATATGGCGGAAGTGGTATCTAATAACAGAAATGATTGATTTTTCTTCACTCGATTGCGCGACGTAAATTCTACAAATTTCTCACACGAGTGGTTTTGAACATCTATTTCAATATCTTAACCTCTTGACCTCCAAGCTTAATTTCGCCGGTAAAGGGCTATATACCAGACCATGCGGTGTAAAATGTTTGTGTCATAAAACTCATCTTTGGCCAGTGCCCTGTTATACCAGTTGCATATCACAGACCAATCCGGTTCAAATATGCAACCACTACTGTGTAGTGAACAACGTAGGGGGTGTACGTTACGTCCTGGTGGTCAAGGGGTTAAGCTGAACTTTCTTTTTTTACTAATTATTATTATATTTTAATTATGTTACTGAATGACCCAATACCAGATCTTGAAATATATAGAAGCTGAAAGGAAGAAACTGTATTAGGTGATGGGAGTTGAATTTGAAAGTTGCTTTAGCAAGAAGGCGCATTTAAAAACATTCTATCCACCTCGCTTTCCCAAGTAAGAGTGAGGAACTAAATTATATCTGATGATCTATTATGACCGAAAAAGAACCCCACAGGATTACATATATCATGAAGATTATGTATTCCTGTGATGTCTACCGAAATATGTGAGAGTACTATGATATCTACAGAACGACAGAGTCAATAACAGTTGAAAAATTCATTTACAATTGTTTTGACTGAAAATATCAAAAATATCATGCATAGTATTTTGGTGAGAATCATATGTGTTTCGATAGATTTCCATTTTTTTTTTTTAAATCTAAATTCCTCCCCTAAATTTCCCCATTCACTCTTTTACTAATCTCTCAGCACATAAATTTTAAATCTTTAAAATTCTTTAATATTTTTTAAATTGTATGCTCAATTTCTTACTTTGTTCTAACAATAAATAAATAATCATGTAAATTACATCTCCCAACAATATTCGTCTCCCCCTTCCTTCCAACGCACAAAGTTCAAAATCTTAAAAAATATATATTATTTTTCTGTGTTGTTCATTATTTTAAAGTAAAAATAAATAAATAATTTTTCATATAAATAACTTAAATTTCCTTTCCCTTCCTCTGTGTCCTTCCCAGCTCACAAAGTTTAAAATCTGTGAAATACTAATTAAAAAAAAAAAAAAAAAAAAAAAAAAAAAATCTGCCCTATTTGGTACTTGATATAACAAAAATAAATAATCATCTAAATTCTCATCCTTAAACTTTTTGTCCCCGCCGTTACACCTTTCCCAGGGTTCGTGAATATCATGATATTTTCGAAAATATCCGCTATCTTGATATATATCTGTTATTTTTTTATATTTATCCAATATTTTCAAAGTAGTAAATTTATTCCTGATTATAAATATTTCCAGATTTAATACAGATTAGAAACTAAAACATATCGCATGATAATTTAATAAAACAATATTCTGTCTTTTTCTTTACGTAACAAAATTGAAGATCAACTGGTTGAAACAGCCGTTATTTGCTTTTTACACTCACCAAAAACAAACTATAGGATTTAGTATCAAGGTTCGAGAAAATTTTGTCTTGTTCAACAAAATTTTACACACAAAACATTTTGTTTTCATTGAAAAAATTAAATATAAATGTAAGATTGTCTGTTTTTTCATCCCCTAACCTGTCGAAAGTTGCAGTTTAAACTTGGCTAAATCAAAGCCAAAAAAGTTTCTTTCTAATAAAGCTGTAGATAACTTATTATCTAGTTTGTTCCTAGTAAAGCTGTAGAGAACTTGTTATCTAAATTAAGCCATTTATCTTTCAATGGCCTTTCTAAATAAATATTGCCTCGCATGATTATGGGTTCTATATTTAAAAATTCAGCTTCAAACATAAAACTTTTGAAAGTTTCTTTTTTTTTTTTTTTTTTTTTTGCTAAAAAGTCATTGCCATAGCTAAAGTTCTTTGTCTACCGAATGACACAGTCGATAACAGTTGAAAAAATCATTTACATTTGTTTTGACTGAAAATATCAAAAATATTTTACACAATATTTTGAAAATAAATATCAAATATTTGAAAATATCAAACAGCATCATATTTTGAAGATAGATATTGGATATATATCAAGTTGTCAATGTCACCGAACCCTAACCTTTCCGCTCAACAAACTGGGAGGGGGGGGGGGGCAAAAAGAAATTTTCCTTTGTAATTCATTAATCCTTACCCTTAATTGGGAGGAGCAGGCCCGTAGCCAGGATTTCCTTTCGGAGGGGGCTTAATCTTGGAATTTTTTTCTGATCTAACAGATGTAATTTTCATAATTTAAAGCGTAAATAAAAAAAATTAACAAGGCTTAATTTAAGGTAGATTTCTGTATAAAATACTTGATGTCCCATGTCGAAAATTGTTATTTCGTATTTTTTCGATTTCTGTTACAATTTGTGATTTTCAAGAACACTTCCAGTTTCCAAACTGGTTCGGAAACCACAAGTGTTTTTAGGGAAAAACTGCAACAAAAATGAAAAAAGCACTGTTGATGCACTTGAGATGACCCTCATTTATCCTATGAGAAAAATGTTAAAAAATACTGAAATGCAAATAAGTAATTTGTATAGATTTAAAGCACAGGATTAATAATAGCATGCGAGTGTCTTGTATTACGAACTCAGGGTCTAAAAATGATTAACCCCAAATTAATTAAACATATTATTTTTTTCATAGAAAAAAATAATTTTTACAGATATATGTACTCATAAAAAATATACTTATATGTCACATTATCTGATTAGAATTAGAAGAATTATAAGTGAAGTACTCTTGGTACAATAAGTTTACTTTATACATACTTTATTGCTACAATAGCAATCTTCATGACATCTCAGCCATGAGGCTGATTACCTTATCAGGATCTACTGTAATGTCCCAATGCATGGAAATCATTGCAAGGCTACTCAGTCTCTCATGAGCCATAACGCTTCGAGGCAAAGATTTAATTATTTTCATTGTCGAAAAATATCTTTCAGCACAAGTTGTTGTTACCAAGAGGGACTGCAGCCAAGACTGTCAGCAAGTATTTGATCATATTGTATTACGTTATATATACGTATAACTTACTAATTGTACTCTAAAAATATTTGGGCCTCTGTGTTTGTGTCAACATTAGCAATTCTCACTCGCCATAATTCATATTCAGCTTTCATTTGCGACATTGTCTCTTTATCGCCATAATATTGAGAGAGATTCTTTAATATGCTTGCTTTATCCGGCGAAGCAAATCCTGGAAGAAGTACTTGGAAATCTCTTAGAGTGTCTACATTCGAAATTAATCTGTCATTCTAATTTTGAATAAGATTTTCTACACAGAGAATAAAGATCGTGGTCCTGTAATATTTTTCAGCGGATGTAATTTAAGGCTTTGCACTTGTTGTCTGCCTAAATGTTAATCTTGGGATCTTTATTTCAGTTTTGAAGCCGTCATCAAAAATTCCAAGACAGTTTCGGATGGCAGGAATCGGCATGCTGTTGGACAATGCAAAGTTTAACCGGTGGCTTGCACAATGGACGCATCTAAATTTTGGATACTTCTAACGAATTTTAGACTGTACCCCACTAACATAACTAGCCATATCGGCCGCTCCCTCTTACGCCTGTGCGATGTATTTCCACATGTCAAGACGTAGTTCGTCACCACGTTGCATTATTGCTTCTGTTACATTTTCGGCGGACAAGTCATTTACTAGCATGAATCCTAAAAAATCTTCCCGAAATATGGGTTTTGTGAATTTTATAAATAGTCCATATATCTAACACAAAGGGCAATCTGTTCTATTCTTGAAATGTCCATAGTTTCATCAACAATCAAGCTAAACAGATCGCGTTATTTATTGTGGTAATTAGTTCTTCTGTAACTATATCCGCATACATTTGAATGATTTCATTCTGCATGTCTGGGCTAAAGTAAGTACAGGGCTACCAAAGGTGATTTTTTTTAAATTCTAACTGGCACCACTTAACAGAAAATTTTAACACACACTTTGACAACATTTACAAGAGAAATATAGTTCAAAATTTATATTAGAAAAATACTGGTGCGAACAGGATATTAAAATAGTCGTCGGTGCAGCCTTGCAAGTAGCATTTCTGCGGCTGTTTATAATGTCATTTCAATTCATCAACTCCAGACTTTACTCTAAATCTGAAAAGTGCTCTTAGGTTACAGTTTTTTTTTTAAATCGGTTTCTCTAACGTTAGAGGAACGCTGTCATGATCACCTCTAAGCGGCACTAAACCTCCTGCTCAGCCCATAATAAGACTGTTAGAATGTTAGATGTTGCCCCCTAGAAAACTATTTAGGGGGCTCTGTAAAAAATGTCAAACAAATCCCTACAGAGGATTATCCATACCTAAAGTTCATAATTCTTTAAAAGGCAATGAGAATTTCCTAGAGAAAAAAAAAAAGAATGTGTACATTTTCTTTCTTTTAAAGATTCATACGCAAACAATTTAAAGCAAAGTTGTTCAGTGAAGAGCCTGGGGGACGCCGGTAGCCGAGGCACATTTGACGGTTTCTCGATACCCTATCGTTTTTCTTCAAACCATCCCTTTTCAAAATTTCCTGCTAGTACTAATTTTTTTTTTTTTTTTTTTTTTTTTTTTTTTTACAGTTATAAAACTATTTCCAAAGATATTTTCTTTAAAATCATTAATTTTCACATAATTTTATATTATAGGCGGCTATTAAGGTTTTTGTTTCTCTTCTCTACAAAACATTTTAATATTGGCCAATCTAAGTTTTCATTATTGAGTGATATAATGAACATAGAGAAAATTAAGGAAGATAATAACATGCAAGATGCAAGCAAATGTTTTATATTTGACTCCTATCTATACTTCCTAGTATACGCTATACGAGTGCTACGCTTACTTTTCCCTAGTGAAATTAATGATATGGATTTACTCTTATCGAATTTTACTGTGCATAAAGACAGTAAAAATTGCGTTTTAAAAACTTATATTTTTAATGGAAGATATAAATAAAGAACAATATCCAAGTGAGTGATATAACGAATGATTGCTATAACTGTAATCGAATAAATTTATATTTTTACAATAAAAAATGTACGCAGTTTTAAACATTAATATAATTGAAGATGAAATCAAGACAAACATTGTCAATTTTTATTATCATTATAGATAACTTTGCAAAGTCTTTTTAAACTTTCGTGAGGGGCTTCAGCCCCCTCCCTGGCTACGTGCCTGGGGAGGAGGGGTAACCTTTCTTTCCATCCCTTCCCATGCAAGATGGGAGGGGTGCCAAATATGTATCTCAGTAGGTCGTTGCATTACTCAAGACTTCTGACACAATTTATCGCTTATCTTAGAGCTTAGACAATCGATAAGTGCAGTACCTCGTAAATTTTTACCTGTAATATTTTTCAAAAATGTATTTAGAGCCTCGAAGACCGATTTTCAGATTTTTAGTTGTACTAACAGGATTGTTAGCAAATCTTGGAAACTACCACTCCTGAAGACAGGAAATATCAAAACTTCATAGGTCTGGGTGTATAGGGAGTAATTTTTAAAAATTTAGCAATCCCCTGCCCCCTTCCTTATTTCTTTTAGGAGGAGAGAAGTTATAATAGATGTATAGCTGCCACCTTGTACAGTTTGGTCGTACAGTACAGTAAAACCCGTTTAAGAAGTTCCCGCTTAAGACGTTTTCCCGTTTAAGAAGTGTATATTTTCGATTCCCATTTTTTTCTTATTCTTACAACGTTAAAATAACTCGTTTAAGAAGTTTAGTTCAAAACTCTTTCCTGCTTAAAAAGTTTTATTTTTCTTTCCATTTTTACTTTCAAAGCGCGTTTATTTTGTCTTTTTGATTATAATTTTATTTTCTGTGCTGGAAATATCTTTCTTTACATTCTTCGCTATTCAAAATGGTCAATGTTTAGGATTGATAGAAGTTGTGGTCACCTCTATTTCACCTTAAAATCCGTTTCAGTTAAACTAACACGTTTGATGGAAATGGAATTTGTATAGAGGATGGGTCCCTTGTCACTGTAACAATAGTGACTGATAAGGGGAAAAGGGAATTGGTCCGCCCTACCGAAAGGTGGTTCTTTCACTCAATAGTTACTTTCTGTTACAACAGATTCTCTCCCACCTTCTTTCATGAGTGGAATGTACCAAAGCTGCGTTTGGTTTATTCATTTCTCAGTTTTTAAGTCAGTGTAAAGTGCATAACATTAAAGCTTTCTCGTTAGAAAATACACGAACAAAAAATCCTGTTTTTTTTTTTTTTTCCAAAAATGTCGGGCAAGACAATTATAAGAAAAGCTCCGGAAACCAAATAGTATAGATGTTTAAACGATGACGCTTCTTTATTTATTTGTCTCATCACAAACTTCGGAACAATGACATGATACGCTTGAAAATGAAACTCATCCTAAAAGTTCGTTCTATCACTCAATTCCTCAAAAAGGAAAATCAAAGCTCCGGCTCGACGGACCATGAATATGATAGCGCACTGGTTGTAATTAAGTACAACACGGACCCGTCAATAACTCAAAACACATAATAAATAAAATAGTGAACTGTATCACGTTTTAATTACAAATCCTCGTGGTTTCACAATTCTTTATTTATTTATTTATTGAACAACAAACATACGACTTGTGTGCTTGACATGAGAGCCCGCTTATAAGTCGGAGACAAGATAGCACAAGGAACTATCACAACACAAGAGAAATACACCCTGGGAGTTCCACACAAAGAGTGTGTGCAATGTAACCAGCGAGAATTGAACCCACAATCTCTTACGCTCGCAAGCGATTAGCAGAGTGGTGCTTTGACCATTCAGCCACAGAGACCCTTCACAATTCTTTCTAGAACAGAATAAAAACATGTAAACAAAACAGAACGTTGCCATTTTCAGAAAATAAACTTACACAAAAACTTGCTACTCTCATCTTTGGCAGGCGATAAAATTAATTTCTAACAGTACATATTTAGAACAAAAGTAGAAGTAGCGCAGGAATGAGTCAGTGAACTTTTAAAAAAGTTATTAATGTTATTTTAGAATCTAATTCATAAATTGATATTTTTTGGAAGCAGAACAGACTTAAACAATTATGTAGGACATATTTAACTACGAATTCATGTGAAGAACTTCAGCTTCTTTAAAGAAAGAAATGTGTAATTGTCAAATGAGAACAATTTCAGCTAAAGAGTATAAACTTCAATAATAATTATTATAGATTCCAGAAAAATATATGCTTCAATAAATAAAACTTGTGTCGTTGTGAGTTAGGATTAACTCGGTCGACACTTAAACAATCACACACAAAATATATACAATTCGCGTAAAAGCGCTATTATCTTTGAAACATACGTATTTCCATGAAAAGATCTCTAGGTGAGATACATTTCGAACACACGCCGAAACTTTTCTTAAACCCGCGCAATCATGATTACATAAATTCACTTCACTTCATCACTTCATGTTTGGCAAAATATCTCAGGATATTTTGCCGACAGTGGCAACAGCGCCATCTATATGCTATAAAAATAAGGCAAGGCAGTCATTTTGTTACAACCTCCCCCTCTGGTTCCGCGGACGTCCCGGTGAGGAACCAGTAACTTTTTTAGGTGGTCTGCCACGTTTCCTAATAGGTGCAATAGGCACAATGTCAGAGTCATTACACAGTTTCAAAGCTGACGTATGACATGTAGCAAGCGGTTCATTTGGATTGTCCATGCTTGCTATAACAAATGTGGTGGGTGATTTTTGAGTTAAAATAATGTATGGTCCGTCACGTTTAGGCATGAACTTTGCAGTTTTATTGCTAGAGGCTTTACTTACTGGATGTAAGTCAACCCAAACCTTGTCTCCTGGAGCAAAACAATGTCCTGATTTTCTTTTACGGTCAGCGTATTTCTTTCTTTGATCTTGCTTGGCTTCAACTTTGTCCTTAATGTCTTTGGTGAAGTTTGCAAATTTCTTGAGGTATGGTGTAATTTCAGGTACAAAGTTGTCATTGTGAATTACAGCACGAATGTCGTGTTGAACATCGTCTGTCGTTCTTAATTCTCTCCCAAATTGTAAAAATGCTGCTGTTTCTCCAGTGGTGTCACACTTAGCAGTATTCATTGCAAAACGTATTGTTGGAAGTTTCTCTTCCCATGAACAGTGGTCATTCTCTACTGATATAGCCAATCTCGGCTTGAGATCTTTATTTTTTCTCTCCACAGGGTTTGCCTGAGGATGATATATGGGAGTTGGGTTTTGTTTGATACCTAAAAGAAAACAAAGTTGTTGCATTACACTACTAACAAATTGTGGTCCGTTATCACATATTATACGTCTGGGTAGACCATATCTAAGGATAACTTCTTCGAGTAACGTAGTTGCACACTGTGCTGCAGTAGCTTCTGTAAGGGCAAATAGTTCAACCCATCTTGTTGCACAGTCTTCTACTATGAATATCCATCTTTTACCATTCTTACTTTTTGGTAAAGGGCCAAAAAGATCAATTGATAGAACTTCAAATCGTTGTGAATACACTGGTGTTTGTAACAAACCGGATGGTTTTTGATTAGAAGGTTTATACCTATTACATTCAGCACAATGTTTGACGTAATCTGCAATGTATGAACGCATTCCAGTCCAATAATATCTTTTGGATATTCTATTAAATGTACCTTCAGCACCGTAGTGACCAGCCGTAGGTGAGTCATGGTGTTCTTTTAAAATTTTCTCCCTTTCATGTGAGGGGACTACTAGTTGTGCTTCTTCAGATTCCGAAGTTGGGGAATACCTGTATAAAACTCCTTGGTTCATAACATAACCACGTTCAGTCCAGTTAGTGTAGTCTAGAGTTTTTTCTTCATCTTCGAAACTTTTAATAATTTTCTTTAATTCTTCATCTTTCATTTGTTCAGCACGTAGATCACTAGGCATTTTAGCAGGGATATCAATCATTATGGTGCAAATATCACAATCTTCTTTACTGATATGATCACACGCAGGACGAGAAAGCATGTCAGCTATGACGTTCGCTTTACCTGGAATGTATTCTATTTTCACATTAAACTCTTGCAACTGTAAAGCCCATCTGGCAAGTCTTCCAGAAGGGGACTTTAAGCTCATGAGCCATCGGAGAGGCTGGTGGTCGGATGCCACAGTAACTTCTGTTCCGTCAATGTATCCTCTGAATTTATTAAGAGCCCAGACAACAGCAAGAGCTTCCCGTTCCGTGGTGTGATAGTTGCGTTCTGCAGGAGTCAGTAATCTACTGGCGTACTCAATCGGATGCTCTTCCGCACCTTTACCCTGGAGAAGTACTGCTCCAAGAGCATAATTGCTTGCATCGGTTCGAATGATGAAGGGTTTTGTTTCATCAGCCTGTTTCAATATTGGTGATGAAACCAGGCATTGCTTCAAGGCTTGAAATGCATTTTCTTCATCGGCACCCCAATGCCATTGCACATTCTTCTTAGTGAGGTTACTAAGCGGTCTGGATATTTCTGCAAAATCTTGTATAAAACGGCGATACCATGAACATGTCTGCAGAAACGATTGCAGTTGTTTTATATTCTTGGGAGGCGGGATCCTCACAATAGCATCAATTTTCCCAGGATCAACTTCTAGGCCATTTGGAGTTATCCAGTGCCCTAAGTACTTTACTCTGGAACATGCAAAGTTGCATTTTTCTCGATTTGCAGAAAGTTTCCATTTGTCTAATCTTTGAAAAACAGCTTCAAGATCAGATAGATATTGTTCAAAACTTGATGATAAAATAATGAGGTCATCAAGGTAAGAGAGAATATTTACATCTGGGAGTCCGTTGCGAAAGTTATCCATCGTCCTCTGAAACGTTGCAGGAGCGTTACGGAGTCCAAAAGGCATTCTTCGAAAGCGGTATGTTCCGAGAGGACATACAAAAGCAGTTTTATCACGATCAGGGCCATAGACACTCACCTGATGGTAGCCAGCATTCAGATCCAGAGTGGTCATGAACTGGGCAGTCTTTGCCTGATGTAGAAGATCGTCCATACGAGGGAGTGGATAGGTATCCGGTATAGTCACCTCATTGAGCTTCCTGTAGTCTACACATAGACGTACACTACCATTTGGCTTAGGAATGAGCACGATTGGTGCAGAATATGGAGATTCGCATTGCTCAATAATTCCTTTGGCAAGAAGATCATCAATTTCTGTTTTCAACAACTCTTTCTTTGCCGGTGATAATCTGTAAGGTGGTAATGATATAGGACGATGTTCTCTAGTGTTTATGTGATGTTCGACGACGGGTGTTGCTTCTCCCCCTGTTTGAAAGGTATTGGAAAATTTTTCAAGCAAGTCATTAAGTCTCTTTCGTTGTATTGCAGATAGGTTTTGACCTTCATTTTCTCTTAACATAACTGTGTTAGCTTTGACATTTGGTGTTGAGATTTCAGGTGTCGTTTTGAAAGGATCATCAACAAAAGGAAATTTATATCTTGGATTGTTCTGGAAATACCAACTTTGGCTTCGCATATCCAACACAATCCCATTTTATTCAAAAAATCTATGCCTAACAATGTTCTATTTCTGGTGGCTCCGGGTAACGCAAAAATCGTTGTATTAGTTCTACGACCTTCTATTTCAACAGTGATTGTTGCTTGAAGAACGTTAGTTTCTTTTCGTATGCCATCAGCGAGCGTTATGTTTACACTGGTCTCTTCGACCGAAGTTCCTTGGTCACGGAGAAGCTTGAACAACATTTCCCCAGCAATGGAATGTGTAGCTCCGGTATCTGCGCAAGCTACCCCTGTAATACCATTTACCTTTATATACAACATAGGTGTTGCCTGTGTATTAATATAACAAGATTGCAGATGTAGGGAACTAAAATTTGCTGATTTTACTTGCGTAGATGGGGAACAATTAGGACATTTTGCTTTTACAAAACCTTGTTTCCCACAGCCATAGCAGCTTATAACTGGACGCTTATCATCGTTTACAAAGCGTGAATTCGTATATTTTGAGGTAGAAGTATTTTTGAAATTTCCAAAATGTTCGCTAGCTTCATTTTTGGTTACCTGATTTTTCCAGAATTCCTGACCATTTGAATTTTTTGACAAAACATGTTTGTGTGTTTCACGCGATTTTGAATTACTTGCTGATTTTTGAAAAGGGGGTCTAATATTTTCATATATGTCAAGTTTTTCGGCCAACAAGACAGGGTCATTTAGTTTGTCCCAACCATCTAAATAATGATTTTTATATTCTGGTGGGCACTTTTTTTTAAATCTGATCAGCGATTATTAGTTCTGAGAGCTTTTCAAATGAATTAACTTCTAATTCGGATAACCAACCTTCAAAATAATTTCTAATTTCAAAGTAAAAATCTTTCCAAGTAGAATTCTCTCTTTTTTTATGTCGGCTAAATAATACCCTAAACTTCTCCGCTATTAATTTAAATCTTTTTAACAAAATGTCACGAATATGTGCATAGTTTTTGAACATTTCTTCAGGCTCTCTTGCTATAAGTTTAGCAATGTCATTCGGAAGTACGGCGACTAATTGTGAGACCCAAAAATCTTTGGAGACATTTAACATTTTCATTTGACGTTCAAACATTGTCAAGAACAACGACATATTATCTTTTTCGGATTAAATGGTGGTAGGATGTTTTTAATATCTATACGCATCTGGTCCATTTGATTTTGTGGGACAGTTGTCGCGGTATGGTTTTGAGCTTGCAGCTTAAGTTTTTCTAACTCATAAGCTCTTTCCTCTGCGATACGTTTGTCCTCAACCCTTTGTTCTTTTATGCTCTCTTGTTTTTTCCTATTTTGTTCTTCTATGCTCTCTTGTTTTTTTTCTATCTTCCACGATAGCAATCAATGCCTCTTTTACAAATTGTTCATCGTCTTTAAAAAGGGCGCACTTCATAATTTTTTCACGCAAGACTACTATTTTATCATCTGCCTCTACCTGAAGTTCTAATTCGGTAGCCAAATTATATAAATCGTTTTTTTTCCCTTTAGAAAGAAACGCCATTTTTCCTGAAATCAGTTAAATTTATGCTTAAATTACAAAATTATATGCAATACTTGACCCATTAAATAATCAAATAACAAAATAACTACCTTTTTCCTTACAGGTAAATATGCATAAACTTTCATAAACAATTGATGAAACATACAAAAATAATTTAATACCATACTAAAATCTATCTCTAATTAAACATGAGCTCATGTAAATATTAATGCAAAAATATTATAATCAGTAATATGCAACTTTTTTTTTTCTAATATAACTTACCGTATAAAACTGTCAGAAATATTTAAATCATAAAATTTTAAGTATATGAAATACCATCGATAATTTAATGTGAAAAAATTTTTCATTCACAAATAAATATGAAAGCAACAAAAATATCAAAATAAAGTACTTACTTACTTCTTTAAAATAAACAAGATTCTAAATAATTATTGACGATTACTGAAATCACTTTTCTTTTCTAATATACTACGCTGTGCACAGTTAGAACAAATAATCATAAAATTGACTTGCTCAAATAATATTGCATTGAAAGAAAAAAAATATTACCAAAAGAAATTATATAAATCTCTTTTCAGAAAATTAATCTTTCATAATACTCAAAAGAACAAAAACAAAAAAAAAAAAAAAAACACATACATAAAACAGCATTTAAAAATAAATAAACCACCAGCTGGCCAGCAATAAATAGAAAAAAAAATTTCAACTTTTTACCGGTAACAAAACAAATAAAATAAGATTTATCTTTCTTTAGCTAATCACTTTTCGCTGATTCATATGGCGGTTTCAGATTTCTTTTAAACACACAGAATATCGGCGATAGTAGAACACTGAAAGTTATTTCGAAAACATTTTAGATCTGTCTAAAGGCTTTTCGATGATCACAAACAACAATTATGAAATAAACTGAAAGATTTTTTTTTTCACTTTTAACACTAGAACGGCGGCAAGGGGTCATTTTGACCCCTGCCAAACGAATACATGTCGATTCGAACCAGAAAACTTTTTATAATTTAAAAATAATATATGCTGCGCAAAAATAACTTAAATAAATAAGTTAAATAGTTTTAAGTAAAAATTCTGATGTGAAATATTTTTATAAAACTTGAGTAAAATTTCCCGCCGTTCTAGTGTTAACAGCACACTTTCGCCTTGAGAACTTTGAAGCTTGAAGCATACCCACAAATAATTATTCCATAAGGATGGCACTAATTACTTGATTTAATATAAAAAAGAATGCACACATTAGAAACGAAGTGGTTCTTTTTTCCATATACCATATTCTTGAAATGATGATTTCACACAATTACGAATCTAGCTGATTCTTTTTACTCATTTGCCAGGGCGATAATACACTATAGAAGGAAAACGCTTTTCTTGAAATTAGGCCTTCACATTCACAGAATTGTAGAATTTGGAGATTCTTTTTAATCACTTACTTTGTCAGGATGACAAATACACAATTATCCACTGTCATTATTGTCCGGATGACAATATTTTGAACCTGGTATAGCGGTTCCTTTTTATTTCGTTTTTGAAGAAGGAGATTTTTTCACGTTGGGCGTCATTTTGTGTCGTTGTGAGTTAGGATTAACTCGGTCGACACTTAAACAATCACATTTTATTAACAATCACACACAAAATATATACAATTCGCGTAAAAGCGCTATTATCTTTGAAACATACGTATTTCCATGAAAAGATCTCTAGGTGAGATACATTTCGAACACACGCCGAAACTTTTCTTAAACCCGCGCAATCATGATTACATAAATTCACTTCACTTCATCACTTCATGTTTGGCAAAATATCTCAGGATATTTTGCCGACAGTGGCAACAGCGCCATCTATATGCTATAAAAATAAGGGAAGGCAGTCATTTTGTTACAAATTTAAATTTTCAAAATATATAATTTCAGATTTATAAAAATATTTCATTTGAATTTAGTAGTGCCACAAAATAAAATTTAAAAACCTCAAATCAAACCATAGCCTCTTTAATCAAATGTGTTTTCAAAAGAATAGAACATATTTTTAGAATTTCAGAATTCAATGCAATTCATTATAAATTTCAATTTACTATATAAATATCTTAATGCACCATAATAATATTCATTATTAGAATAAATAAATTCATTTTTGATTAAAATAATATTTCATTCTTCATTAAATTAAAAATCTCAAAAATAAAGAAATAAATTCTTCAAGACATCTCAGAATAAAACCAGCATCAAATTTAAATAAAATAATTCTTCTAAAAAATTCAGAATTTTTTAAATAAATAATTTAATAAAATATTGCAAGTATATGAGAGCCAAAATTCTTTAATTACAATGTATTTTCAAATATCGGTCAGCATCAGTAAAAGAAAATTGCTTCAATTTCAGAATAAAAGAATATACTACCTTCTTAAGAACAGGAATTACTGCCAAAACAGACGGCACCATATGGTGTGAAATTATAATTGGTGTCTTTTTAAATATTTTGCTTACTTGATAAATTTGGCTTTGTGTACAGAATAACCCTCTTATTGTTCTTTTGGGTAAAACATCTGGCAGAAAAAAATATAGTAAAATTAAAAATTCATCTTACTTAATAATCTGGAAGACAGAAGAAACTTGAAGATCAAATGATGACACTTTACTTGCCTAAATCTTTTTTAGATTCCATATTTATCAAAACAACGACTGGGAAACATTCGTTGAGATAATTCTTGACAATAAAAATCTATTTGTAAAAATGAGCTTTCTGAGATTAATAATTGAAATCCAGGCAATTAAATTTACTAAAAGGAATGACATCACTTTCAAAGTGGATGGAATTTTAAAACATCGTTAACGGCACCTTGATGCAGGCACTGAGGCCAGGACATCTAGTAACAATCACATCGTCAAAAATATTCTTTGAAATTCTATTAAATTCTCTAATAGAAATTTAACTGCCCATATATACTCTCATATTGCGACCAAAGCCCGAAACTTGACCCATTCGCTAATATCCAAACACTCAAGCGTACAACAGCGAAATTCGGAGAGTGTCAAATTTGTGAGAAGAGCGCATGCGTTCATTGGCATTACTGACAGTGAGCGTGTTCAGAAGTGCACTTCGCGCCGCGCGCGCGCTCAGAAGTTTATGCCATGGAGTAGGTATTATCGAAGAAAGGAATTTTAACATAATTCAATTATTTCATTATTTTTATGGTTCAAAAAAGGTAAAACCAACGACTATATTTCTTTATTCTTCCAAAACATGGTTTTCGTAACAGGAATACATGCCTATGTTCACTCAGATAAAATCTAAAATAGTCGGGAAAAACATCACGTGACCTTCTTTATCTACTTTAGCCCATTTGGCATTTAAAATTAGTTAACCAACCGCGCGCAAACTCCGCGCGAGCTGCTCAAAAAAATTGTGTGGGCGATTTGATCACGTGATTGTGCGTTTTCTGCTTATGTGTTATTGGTTGTGCTTTGTTTGGTAGGTTGATTGATACAATTTAAGAATTCAACTGGTGATCTAAAAATTTTAACAATTTTCTTTTCATTTATTTAAAAATGATTTATCAGTTGATTTATATCTTCCGTGATAAATAAAATGCTGTTAGTAAACCAAGATTGTGATATCAACATATGAGATTTGTTTGTAATCTAATATACTGGATGGATTTCAATGGAATTTGCACTGTTAGTTAGACAGTTTTTCAGAGAAGGTTTTAATATATATATTTCTTATTTTATGATTGCATATTTCAATACCGTGTGGATAACAGACCAAAATACATCATCAAACATGAGAAATAAATGGCATTCAAAATTCTGTTAGTATAAGCAAAATACTTATTTATACTTTCAGTAGAAAATTTATAAACATTCTGATCATACTTTATTCACTACAAAACTAGACAGCAGACCTATATATTTTATCTCTTTAAAAAATATATGTACAGGTATTTTTAGTTAAAATAATCTACAACTATTACATTTTATTTTTATAATGTTCAAAGTAAAATATGATTTCCAGCCTAGTCTCGATAAAAATTCACTCGTAAAATACTCAAAAAAAAAAAAAAAAAAAAAAAAAAAAAAAATCAAGGAATTATCCTACGTGCGATATATATTATTTTTTCATTTGGATTTGCTTAATGTTTATATCATTATACATATACATACTTAGAAACGAAACTTTGAATATTTAAAAGGTGTTCAGGTGTAAAACTTTCATCTCGAAATACCTCATTTTCTCACATTTAAATAAGTATTTTATTATTATAATAAAAATACACGTGCCTCTGTATAATAAAAATAAAAAATATATCTTCATCAAAAATATCTTATTCATTATGAAAAATATAAAACAACCAATAAACAAAACAAAAAAAAATTGTAACACAATGTGGTCTCGGAAGGATTCGAACCCAGAATCCCTGGTCTCGAGTTCACTGCCTTATCCATTCGGCCATCTGGCACACGATGTTTCTGTATCAAAATATCTTTATAATTAGCACCTTAATTAATCAAATCCATGATTTGTTCCTGAACACACTACGTGCCTACCTGTACACTACCTGAACACACTACATCCATGATATGGACCCACTCCATGTTCCTGACTCCTGAGCTCGCGCGCGCTGCGCGCGTGCTTCTTGAACACACTCAGTGTATTTGAATTTTGGTTGATTCAAACGTTATTCTGTTTCCAAAAACGCTTCCTTACGGTTTTACATCGCTTGAAATAGATCTATAACATTTTTTAAAATATTATTTTTATAAGAATTAGAACTATTCAGATTTATGGAAATTTGCAATTTGTTCGCCTCTAATAATTTTAGAAAAATGATTCGTACACTTTACACACGTGTAAAATGGAAATTGATATTTTAAAAACACAAATACAAATTGATAAATCTGAATCTATTATAATATATGATCATTGAATTCTAGGCCTTATTGCTGAATGAAAAAAGGGAATTTAAGAAATCTATTCCGCGTTAACAATATACTATGTTACTAAACAATGAATTTATCAAGATCTTTTTCATGAATTGTAAACTTTGAAAATACCCAAACTCTTTTTTTTTTTTTTTTGACAGGGCCAAGACAAATTAAAAATCAATATTTAACTTTCAATAAAAATACGCGCGGAATCGCGCTCTTCTCGCCAAATCCTTTGGCGCTCTTTGACTTTCGCCAAAGGTGTTGTGCGCTTGAAGGTTCGGGTATTAGCGGCCCGTTCGCGAATTGGCCGGCCATCTCGCGAAGTTGCCAAGAATCCTGGCCAAAGCCCGATGAACAGTGTATTTCGGGTCTTGGCCGGCCAATTCTCGAAGTGGCTGGATATCTCTGGCCAATATCCGAAGTGGTGATTCAAGGCTATCCGGTAAGATACCATTGATGTGCACAAACAAAGGTGGAAGTGAACATTCCATGCTTAGCGATTAATTTATGTTTTTGATTATTTTAATCGAATGTTGTGTGTAACGATTCAATAATTTTTGTCTATTCTAAAAAAGTAACAATGCTGCCCCCGCAATTTAATTTATTACAACCTTTTCACTTTCTCGGGTTCTGAAACGATTGCATATAAAAATACACTGATAAATATATGATAAACACGTTGCAGCAGGCAGTTTTTAAATTAAAAAGTTTTTTAAAGTTTCATTTAACGTTGGAATCAATGAAGATAGTTTAGTTAAGTTTTATTGAACAAAAAACCATTTCTAGCAATTTGATCATCTTTTGAAAGCATACAATTCGTTAGACTGTGACGTGCAGCGTCCAATTATTTATTAAATTTTTCTAACTTTTTAAGTTGTTTCCTTTTTATCTTATTTTATTTTATTTATTATTATCTTAATAGAAATTTAATTTATAGTTTTCAATAGTCGTTTTTATCTCACGTTGTCGGATTTTAAAAAAGCCCAAAACCCAATACTTTTTAATTGAAAAATATATTTACACGTGGGTTTTAAAAAGAAAGAAAACTTTAAATTGATTAAATTATAAAGTGAGAAAAGCATTTAATGATGAAAATTACGTCATTTTCCAAATATTATATTTAAAACGATTTGCTTACATCGTGTAAAAGAAAACTTTTCTTCTAGACTTTAAAAAAGTCGGGGAGGGAGCGCCATTTTACACAAACTGATTTATAAATGTGTAATAGATCTTAATTAATACAGAACTCAGTTGTTAGCTGTTGCGGCAGTAGTGGATGCGGCCTTGGGTACCGAAAAATTCCCCAATCGAAAATAAATGAATGACAATATGATTACAGAAGATTCCTACTGGTCGTGAAAACATCATTTAATATTTCCTAATAGGGTAATTCTTTTTAACAGAGCAAATAAGTATGTTTTTAGAACCTTCGGGTGCATATAAGGATTGGCGGGGAAAGCTCGTAAGGAAAAGAGCATCTATATTATAAAGCAAAACATGTCCGTGAGTAACGCTGACGTCATTTCACGGTGGTAACACCTCTGACCAATAAATTTCGCTTTTACTGCAATTTTTTAAATTTCTAAATATCGCACAATTTCAATTTTTACACCGTCGTAAATTGGAAAAAATGTTCTTAATAATAATCACAGTTTCAGGGAAATTTATATCCTATCATAAGAAGAAACGGATCTAACAGACGAAATGACAGGAAACAGTGCGAGAAACTTCGAGAAGTTTTGTACAACGTTTCCTTTATCCTCCAGTCAATAACTAAAATGCAAAAATTATGAGAGTGTTTCCGGTAATTGTTTATATTTTACTCCCCGACATTTATAGTTGTGTTTTATGAATAATGTTATCTGATTAGAAAGCATTTGTCCTTGATTCTTGATCTTTATAAAAAAAGAGCTCCTTAATATTCACGTACTTGATGCATATTGTTAATTTTCAATGCTAATAATGAATTTGCTTACTTCCATTTTTAGGTAGCTTTCATTATACAAAAGGTAACAAGTGAAAACTAAATTTAAAAAATCAAAAAACCCGACTGCATAAAAAGCGAACTAATTAATTATTTCCTATCAATGTGAAACTATTATGTTTATATTACTTAACTTTTCTTTTATTTACTTGTATTGATGACTTTTAAGTTGTGTGATGTAATTGTTAGTTCCTATCTATAAACACTGTTTTGATGAGGCCTATAGATGTCTATGAAGGTTAGAGTTCCGGTAAAGCTAGAGATCCTACCTACACAACTTCCATGTTATGTAATATTTAAACGGGGCTTCTGACTGTAAAATAGTCAATGAAACATCGTCTTCATTTTGAAAGATCTATCCAATGATAGGCCACTCAATAGGGTGAGTATTTTTTTTTCGTCTCTACCGCTATTTTGTATTTTACGACCGTCATTTTGAATTTATAAAAACAAGACCTAGCCTATAATCATCGGACGGTTAAGACGAATCGATAGAGACCTCATTCATTAAAATCCATCCAACCATTGGGATGTTTCGAGGATATAAAGAAATCCACATACCCAGATACGCGTGAAACACATAACCCTTCTTGGCAGTCGGGTAAAAATCTACCTACTGCAACCGTCCGGAGGAAAGCACTTCCTGAAAATTTTGGTATATTTTCATCCATCATGACCCACAGACCCCAAAACCATCCTCAGTTCAAATGTGACTTATATATATATTATATAATATTATCTGATTTTTGTCATGCGATAAAGCTCGTATTTATTAACCGATTTGAATGACATTAATTGTATGCATGGTACATACCAGGGATGGCGAACCCATGACACGCGGGAGATTATTTTCGGCACAGCTTGTTCTAAATTAAGATATTGCAGAGCTCCCGTGTAAAGCAAGATAATTAACAAAATGGAACTTTTGATACAGTCAATTTTCAAATTTTGTGAAGAAAATGCACACAAAACTATTATGATTGTTTCCTTTTAAATAGCTGATTTGTTAAGAATGGAACTTCTGTTAACTTATGTGCAATATTTTTTCCTGGTAGACTTTATTTTAGGACTTATGTGCAAATAGTTTTCATTTTGTAAATTCAGATGTGAAAATTATTAAATTAATATATATTGTGTAAAATCTCTGTACTTCTAGAAAGTTGTTACGATGCAGTTAAATGATTTTACAAAAATAAATAAATAAATAAACAAATAAATGAATAAAAAAAATCAATCAGAATTTTTTTTTTAATGTCAGTTGCCACGCTTTACAGTCCAGCTTTTCATATAATGAAAATGCACTATTTTTAATTTAGACTTGCTGAGTTTTTCTAGTTTAGGTTGTTTGTCGTTGTCATACAGATTGAATAAACTGAAATGCAACTTTATAAATTCCAATCTATCTCAATATTGAGTAAAAAATTATATTGAGAGAATTAGGAGATTATCGGGAAATAACGACCATAAGCGAAAATTCCGATGGTGAAATGGAAGTTGGAATTTCGAATTCAATTCCATAGTAAGAAGTTTCTTTTTAAAGAAACCATTTTGATATTTTTTTTCTGATAGTTATTTTTATTTTATTTATTTATTTATTTATTTTTATTTATTTTTATTTTTTTTGGGGGGGGGGGGGGGGGGTAGGCATGAAAAGTATGAAAAACTCAAGTAGAAACCTGTTGTCACGTGTCTCCAATCCAGCTGGTATTCTCATAAGGAAAAACTAGAATACGAAGCTGATCTGAATTATTTGGCATCTAAGACGTAACAAGAGAAGTAGGATTTTGTAAAATACTTAAGTATGTTACTTATATATTTTAAATCCTAAAATCGGTATTTTAATTAATTTTGCTGCTTCGATCCACTAAATTTGTTGGCACGCCGTGATCATTTAAAATATTTTTGGGGAAAAATTGGCACGCGGATGCGAAAAGGTTCGCCGACCCTGGTATATACCAATGTCTCGACCGAGTTCGCAGTCCAGCTTCATCCACCATCTTGTTTAAAAATGGCGGGCATTAAAAAAAAAAAAAAAAAAATTTAAAAAGTGGTCCGAATAAATTAAAAACTGAAAAATATTTTTTTCCTTAAGATTTTGGCTTTAATACAAGGGTTTCGGAGCATATTTTGTTTCGTCTTTATGTTAAAAAATGGCTGAGATATAACAGTTTGAATTTCTAGGGTGGCTGACATTTTGAAACAATCTGATTTTCGTCATGCTGTAACTCTCGTATTTATAAACTGATTTGGATGAGATTGATTGTACGGATAGTACATACCAATGTCTCGACCGAGTTCGTTGGCCAGCTTTATCCACCATCTTGTTTAAAAATGGCGGGCATTAAAAAAAAAAAAAATAATTTAAAAAGTGGTCCGAATAAATTAAAAACTGAAAAATATTTTTTTCCTTAAGATTTTGGCTTTAATACAAGGATTTCGGAGCATATTTTGTTTCGTCTTTATGTTAAAAAATGGCTGAGATATAACAGTTTGAATTTCTAGGGTGGCTGACATTTTGAAACAATCTGATTTTCGTCATGCTGTAACTCTCGTATTTATAAACTGATTTGGATGAGATTGATTGTACGGATAGTACATACCAATGTCTCGACCGAGTTCGTTGGCCAGCTTTATCCGCCATCTTGTTTAAAAATGGCGCCCATTTGCACCGTGCACTGTCGCGCAATGCTTACATATTATTAATAGCTGTTAGCTTCAAATTCTCGCCAATCTTGGCGACACTTGGCGATATCTCGCCAAATTTACCGCCCAAAAATAAGTAACCATAAATGATGGCAACTTGGCTATAGCTTACTAATTTGGGGCAATTCTCCTTCAAGTTCAGTATTGACGGATATCGGGTTCGTCGCATTTATTTTAGCTTCTAAAATTTGAGTAAAAGTAGCTTCGAGTAAAACAAAATTTTAAAACCAAGAAATATGAAAGCTACCTCTTCCTCCCAGCACTGACCGAAAGGGCTTTTCTTCTCTTTATGCCTCGTCTTTTAAAGTGCGATAAAAAAAAAAAAACTTATAAAATTCATTTTACACAGCAATTGGTTGTAATACACTTTAGGATGCATTCTAAACACTTCACTTTATGGCATTCCAAAAGCATTAATTTTATTGTAGAAAGAAAATTATTTTTAAATGGACAATTTCTGTTCGAAATATAACTGTTCAGTTTTGTTGCTGTTAAAAGACATTGGGTGCCAATTTTCTATATTCAAATGCATTATTGTATAGTTGTACATTTTCTAATTCTTTTAAAAAATATATGATTTGAGTAGAATTGTAAATATTTCACGAAAACCCCGTGAATATCAATTTGGTTTATTAACTTTAACAGACGAACTCTTTCTAAAATTTATTTAATCTTCTAACGTATTTTCAAACATTTACGATTGGGATTCTTTGGGACATTCTTCAACATTCTTTGGGAGGCGAATTTTTTATTAATTCATAATATGGAACACAAAAGATTAAAAGGTAATAAGTCACATAAGTATAGTGCAAATCGGTATTTTGTGAAAATTAATTGTTTTTCTCAATAAAAGGGTTTAATTACTGCTTTTTAACCGGATTGCGAACCTCCTTCTTAGTATCATTGTGGGCCCCAGGTTCAAAAATTTTTGGGACAATAACTTTTCGTAAAAAGATTGAAAAACGATTTTTCAGTCTTGTTGGGGGCCCTCTAAGGGACAGACCCGAGTGCATCAGAAGCCGTTTACAAGGATATTTTTTATCTATTCTGTTAAAAGAGAAAATTAAATATGTAACAATACTTTTATTTTTAGAAGTTATTCTTTTAAACATTTCTAAAATATGTTTAAATCAATATTAATAACAAAGCGTTTGCCTCTCTGTGTGCGATGGCTAGGAAAATCTACCGCACGTAAAGGTAACAACACCATATTTTTTCAAACTGATTACGACGTTTAAGAAGTAAAAGTACGAAATTTTAGTACATGTCTTCCTTTTTTTTCATATACCAAACAATTCGGTCAATTGCGTTAATAAATTCGAAAAAAAAAAAAAAAAAAAAGAGCATATGGTCTTTTCCTTCTACACGCGACAGAAAGCAGGGACATGCGCAGACTCGTTTACCGATTTTCAGAAAAAAGAATGCGTTCTCGATTAGTTTACAATTACTATCTAAGCTAATTAAAAAAAAAATTAAAAATCTGAGCCTCAGGTGCATCAGACATGCCTTGGACTATCCTGATCCAAATTTTCAGACTTGTACGTGAAATTTTCCTTTATTAGTACACATTTTTTTTTTCATTTGCCCGGATTGTTTTATTGAACCAATTTTATTAACCCCGGTACGGTATGCTATTTCTTTCTCCCAGCTTATTTTGTGTCGTCTCCAAAAAATAACGTTACCTTACAGAAGCCAGCCGGAAAACAAAGCAGAACGATTAAATACTGTATAGCAATTTTTTTAACTTCCAAGCATCGGGCATTTTCAATTTTTATACCGTCGTATTGAAAAAAAAGTACCTTTAAATGCAATTTGTTTGAAAACTGCATCTCCATTTATTTTTGAAATATTAATTTTTTTTGTAGTTTTTGGAGCCATTTGCATATTGACAACGGAAGTACTCCACTTCTGCAGAAAATAAAGGAAAACTAGTTGTTAAATATGAATTATATATTTTTGTTGCCATTTTTCCATAACAACCGAAAGAAAATGTAATTAATTAATTTTTTTTTTTTTTTTTTTTTTTTTTTTTTTTGTCGAGTTCTTTTAATGACGGCATCTTTTTTGCTGCATTTGTGTATTATTTCGCGATAGTGACGTCCTATGCATACTTTACTGTAGATGTTTAAGAGTGGATCGTAAATGTGGAATTCTTAAGCGGATGCGAATGACGTCATTTTACATAAAATAAAAGCATGTTAAAAAGTGGGTCTTAAAATTGAAATATGTTTTGTACTATTTATATGTATATATATATATATATATATATATATATATATTTTTTCATCTGGGACGACACTAAATTCTGAAAAAGCAGAATTCCTGTTTTCTAGTTAATAATTATTTTTTTCTCTGAAAGATGTTCATTTGTAGATGAGCACGCTATAGATATATATATTTAAATATTTGCATTTTTATATATTATTTTTAATTTTAAAAGCTTTCCACGAATTTTTTTTTCTAAATTGTGATAGTCGAGTTCTCATTACAATTAAAAACAACTTTTAAATAAAATGCTGAACAAAAATGGCGTTACAAAACACGCATTTTCACTTGCAATGAGTGAAAATCACGTCATATTTAACAGGAATGAACATTTTCTTCGATAAGGCTAAATATTTTATTACGAGTGCATCTAAAAGGCATAAATTTTTGGATCTTCTAATCGCCGGTACTGATACTGAGGTTAGAGTGTCAAGTCATGAGTGCGAATGCTCACAAGCAAAGTTGTTGCTGGCAAAGTGACATCAAGTTTGGAAAAATATTTTTTTCAATAACTTAATGAGTGTTAAAATATTTTTAAAAAGGTTAACATGATTGCTAGAAAAACATATGTACATTTTGCGATGGTGAAAATGACTTTATGTTTGATAACTCCATCTTAATTACGGATCTCCATTACATGTTACTGATCACATATACGAAAAAAGTTTAATTTTTCAATAATTTGAAAAGTTAATGGAAATACTATTTTATCAACTTTAGTTTAAAATAATTATTTCTCTTGAGAGTTAGCTTAGCCAATGAGGAATGGATTTTTTAGTGTAATTGTTTTTGTAAATTTATTACACATTCAATTAGGGTTTTCGCTGTTTTGCAATCAACCTTAGCAATTTTGCTAATCAGGAAAAAAAAAAAAAAAGTGTAGCCAAATGAAAAAAAAAGTTAGCAAAATAGATTCGCCAAGAAACACTGAAATATACCCCTTTACGCCTTTAACCCCTTAACATACCTTTTTTTTTCAATATACTAGGGGACTCTGCCCCCTACGAGCTGTGCTCGTCAATCCCCGTTCAGACACCGCAGACTCTAAAAGTACGCTAATTTGATCGGCTTTAAAAAGATTTCGGAAGATTTAATTATAATTTAAAAAACAGTGGCGATCTCTCTATAAACGGATTTCTATTCACTTCTCTTTGATTGGGGAATTTGAAGGCCAAATCCGCTGCGGTACTACTTGATTATCCCGTCGACCAATTTTGTCAAATTATATAAATCGCCAAGCCACTCGCCAAATCATACAAATTGACATAATTTTTATTTTAAATAACGAAAGAACAGATAAATTAGTGCAACATTAATAAAAATACAAATAAAACGTCGAAATAAAAATAACTTGATGACGTAGACACGTGTAACTTGCTTAAAGTCAAATTAATATGACATTTACGATCAACCATTATTGGCATTTAATCTTATAGTTCGGCGAATGATAGATTTTTGGTCGACGGGATAACTAAGTAGTACCAAAGATACAATCGCTGTTTTCGTCTTTGATTAAGTAAAATAAGTTAAACATTTCAAAATAAGCTAATACACTGCTCAAAACAATTAAAGGATATTTGAAGTTTTATATAAAATAAAGATATAAACGAAATTTTTTTTTGCCGAAAATAGAAGAAGAGAATCACAAATGCAAATTTTTCTGGTTTTCAAACTGTGGAGTATGCAAATTTTGAGTTCGACGTCAAAAACGTCGCTTCTGCGGTAGCGAATGAAATTTGACTTTCAACTGGATAAAAGAGAATGAAGACAAGGATGATCGGCATTCGGTGATTGCTTTGTTTCGATGAGTACGATGTCTCAGCGAAGTCATTTGACAGATTCAGAAGCTTTGAGAATTGTTGGTAGGTTAGAAGGGGGCCAAACTCAAGCCGAAGTAGCGCAAGCCATTGGAGTGTCACAAAGTGTCATTTCCAGGATCTGGAACCGTTTTTTGGAGAGTGGATGTGCAGGCCGAAGACCAGGGCAAGGTCGTAGACGGGCAACAACGCCCAATGAAGATCGGTATTTAGCGTCAACAGCTCGGAGACACCGAACCATGAACGCTACTCTTCTCCAACAACACCTTCGCTCGGCTACAGGTACCACGATTTCAACTCAGACTGTCCAAAAACCGGCTCCATGCTGTAGGTCTGTATGCTCGCCGACCGATGGTATGTGTTAGATTAACATCAAGGCATCGTCGCGACCGCAGGGAGTGGGCAACCGAGCATGTCAACTGGAGGAGAAATGAATGGAGCAATATTCTGTTTTCTGACGAGTCCCGTTTTTCTGTGCATCCGGATAATAGGCGTATTTTCATCTGGAGGGACCGTGGCAGTAGGAATAATCCTGCGTTCGTGCACGAAAGTGTCAGATTTGGCGGTGGAGGAGTGTTGGTGTATGGTGGCATCACCATTGACGGGCGCACTGACCACTACATCATTCGAGATGGAGCTCTGACTGGTCGCCGATATAGGGATGAGATCCTCAGACCTATTGTAGTCCCTTACGCTGCAGCAATCGGAGATAACTTCATTTTAATGGACGATAACTGCAGGCCACATCGTGCAAACCTGGTGGAGGATTTCCTTTTCGAGGAAGGAATCGTTCGAATGGAATGGCCAGCGTGTTCTCCAGACATGAATCCAATCGAGCACGTTTGGGACGCTCTAGGAAAACGAGTTTCTGGCCGCCAACAACCCCCACAAACTCTCCAAGAACTGGAAAGAGCTCTTCTGGAAGAGTGGGGCAGAATAGCCCAACTCCTCATTGAGTCCATGCCTCAAAGGTGTTCAACGTTGTTGGCCGCCCGTGGAAACCATACCCCCTACTGAAAATGATTTTCTTTGAAGAAAACACCTTTTCTTATTCTTTTTTTCTCATATGCACAAATTGTGTTTTTTTCCTTTAGTACACAAATGCGCAATAAAATGCATTTTTTTCTGCCAAACATGTGTAATTTATTCTCATATAACCTACTATGTCTGTCGACCATGTATCAATCAGCTAAACAGTTTACCAGATACAAAATCCACCTAAAACTGCAATATCCTTTAATTGTTTTGAGCAGTGTATAAAAAGAATTAAGTAAACAAAGTCTTTGTCTCCCGGTTTTTTTTTAACAAAGCGAAAAGAAAGTTCTTTTAAATAAGACATTTTAAATTAATCGTTTTTAATCTGACGTAATTTTGACCAAACTATTCTTTCTCTTTTTAATATTCACGTGAAAATACTTTTGTTAGAAATTAAATATTATTTGCGCTTTCCTAACAAAAATAGTTGAAAAGTATCCTCTCAAAATATCAAATAAATGTCTAGCGCAATTTCTAAATTTAAACTGTTTTGCAATATTATTTTGTATTCATTTTATGTAATAACTGTAATGTGACGTAAATATGTCGTAATTTCTCCTATTTAAGACTTCTAACGCACGTTAATGAATTTATTATTTTACAATTTCCTTTCTCTCTTAAAATTCACGTGTAAACATAGTTTTTATGACGTAATTTTTAATAAGTTCCTGTTTTTTGTACATAATTATTTAATTCTAATTCCAAATGTTTTTTTCTGTTTATAATAGTCACGTGTAAATAAATTTTCAATTTATTTACATGTATAAATATTTTTTTTTTATTTGAAGCAAACATTATTGTTTGCGCTGTTTATACAGTTGGCAACGGTTTAAATTGATATCACTCTCTAAAATGTGTAAAAAATATCTCTAGAAATGCTGAAAATTTGAATTTAAAACAGAAATAAAACCTCAAAAAATGAGTCAAATTAAAAAAAGAAATACAGTCTGCACACCGGGAACTTCAAACGTATAAAATGATCTAAAAATGATTAAATTCCCATGAATAGTTTTTGCTCCTACAAAACGTTTTAGTGGAACGATTTTGTCCAACTTTAGCATTAAATATCTCTTAAAATAATTCTTCGATTTGAAAACTGTCTGCATCAGCGTGTTTATCAAACATTTCTCTATAATACCGCCGATTTTCATATTTTTGTATGCAATATTTTACTTAATATTAACGAAGAAAGTCCTCCGGTCATAAAAAATTCAAAACCGGCGGCGGCGGTGACAGCGGTAGTTACTTTTTTTTTTTTTAGAATAGAGAGATTTTAAAATAACCTCCACTCTTTCATGTATTTGGGGTCAATAAAATTAGTATTAAACTTGCTTGGGAATTAAACACTGAGTTTGCCGCGTCAGGCTGACCACCTAACCGGGACATATGCTAATAGCTATAGCACCTCAGGGCGCATGGTCAAGAAAGCAGGGTTGGACATGGGCACTGTAGGCTATGGTCCTTAAGGCTGTTCTCAACTGCTCTGCTCAGCAAGAGCAAAACGTTTTGACACATTTACAAATTCATTTTTTAACGGAAAGATATAAAATTGGAAAACCTGACCATGGAAGCGATTTGGAATCGTACTGTGTTTTCCATTTTTTGATGAATCAATTATCTATTGAGTTATAAGCGATTTTGATCACGTGACACGGTATTTTTCTCCCCTCTGATTGGATTTTCTTCTTTCGTTCGGAAGTTCAGTTCAAAATGTCAACTTTGACAGTATTTTCTGAAAGATCTATTGCGTTTACAAGAAAACGAAAAAAAAAACAGTTCGATGACATAGTTTCTGAATAACAACACTTTCTAGTTTCATACGTTTCCGAACAAGAATGAATTAAAACTTATGTCAGAAAGTTGACCCTTTGGATTTCAGAACAGCTTTAATGGATTGTTACTCCGCAGATTTAGTATATTTTCTTCTTCTAAAATAACCTAATGTTTTGTAACTGCTTATAGACTAGTTATTCATTTAAATTCAACTCATTCCCGTTAACAGATACTAAAATGACATTATTTATCTGTATTCGATTTCTCAATTTAGTTTTTGTTGCGTTCATCACGCTGAATTGTCTCGCACTATAGTGGCAAGATTGCACCAAGTGTAGCAAGTTGAACGTGATGGGATAGATTTACTGCAGGTCCTTTCTTCGAATGAAATCTTTAATATCTTCTAAATTCTTGGTTCTGCAACGAGAACTCAAGTAATGCGAAAAAGAGTGTTGCCTGACACACACACACACAAAGAGCAAAAATTGAGCACTCGTAATTTGGCGGGTTTAATCATTTACTTCCCAAATGAAGCATTTTCTCACGATTTGGCGCAATGGCGATCCGCTGCGCGAACCCTGCATTCAATATAATAGTTCCTTTTTAAACATTTTTCTTCTTTTTTTTTTTTTTTTTGGTCGAATGTCGACGGGTTCCACCTCGTATTGATTATATTTCTAAAGTGTAAATCTTGCAAATCAGGACTTCAATGTCAACTCTGCAAGTAGCATTTTTATTTTGAATTCATTTTATCTAATATTTGAAACTTTCAGATCGCAGTTTCTTTCCTTTCACAATAGTATGACTAAATAATTTTAGGAAATTTAACTGTTGCGACGTGTCTAACGCGGAATATGATTGCATATGCACTGATAATCCAGGACTTTTTTCTTTGAAAACTTTTCATTATATTATGGGAATCTTCCCTCTTGAATCCTCCGTTCTCCGTTATCTCATTAATTTGTGGCCGCCCCTCCGGGTGATCCGGAATCGATCCCTTGAGTGGGAAAGAAGACCCGGAGCCCGGCCGAGTTCGTTGTACACGAATGCGAGGGGGCCGGATGGGGACGAACCACAGCCTCCACGAGAGACTCAAAGCCGAGAGGTAATGAGTCCGGCGACCACGGGTAATGGGCGTCGTGCATGTGGTTGGATAAATCGCTTCGGAGTTTCGTATTGAGGTCCCCCCCCCCCCGGGACCTCGGTTCTCGAGGTAAGCCGGATAGCGATGGCCCGAGGTCGATCCCAGTGCCGGTCTACGGGCCGGACGGTGTCGCTGGGCAAAGACTAGCAAACGTGGTAGAACCCCATCCACCAATTGACTAAGAGGGAGCCTAAGGTGAGAGAGCGGGCTTTGTAGAGGAAAGGTCTCGGTGACTCGCTAGTGACGACGGGGCTCGCCATGCAGGATCTCCCGGAGCAACCGAAGGCCAAGGGGTTCGGACAGCGCCTGATGTACTTTTTGCGTCAGGTGGCTCAAGATTCGCAGGTGGAGCAGTTGTGAGCCAACCCTAAGGTGGGTAGGGTTTGGTGGTGCCCTCGTCGACCAGGGAGCGGTCGCAGAGGGAGGCCAGTATAGCTCTGGTTGCCCGATGTCGTGCCGTAAACCCTGGGAGAGGGTCGGCCGGCAGGTCCGCCATTGAACGCTATCTCCGCAGGGAACCGGGCCGGAGGCTCGCAGGCTAACGCAGCGACGCTTCGAACCTTGGGGGAACTCTTGGTCCGACCCAGATCCTGCGTGTCTGTACGCTACTGGAGGTTACCGCGCCCAGTGGTAAGGATCTATCGGTGTCTCAAACTAATTTTCGAACGCATTAACAGGTAGCGGTCGGTCACTGCACGGGGTCAAGAGCATTCGTGCCTGGGTACCCTCGACGGCCGTGAGGTAAGGTAGCGGGGACCGGGCTCTTGCCGGTCTCCCGAGGCTTCTCCACCTTCGGGTGGAATCGAGTTGTGGGGGAACCGGCGGGACTCCGGACCCTCCAACCCCCTAGCGAGGCGTGGTCTATCCCGTCTAGGTGGAGCTTTCCATGCCCACCTGGGGTCGCTAATGGCACCTAGTCTGGTCTCTTTTGATTCCCAACGTCGAGCCGCGAGGGGTTCCGCAGGTGAGCAGAGAGATTGGGCGAAAAAACCCTAACGAGGCGATGTCTTTGTCGTCAGAGGAGGAGTTACTTCGTCTCCTCGGGATCCGTTAGGAGCACCTTCATGATACCCCGAGCGAGGCGTCGTCTTTGGCGCCAGGGGGATTTTCTCCGACCCTCCGGGGCTTACTAGCTAGGAGCACCTCCCTCACCTATCGGCTGGCTTGCATATATGTCTTTGCCGGAAAATGGTAGTTGATCTTGTGAGCCCTCCTTAAAGTAACTCCGGCTCGGGAAACCTCGTGTAGGTTCGTGGGCCCAGCTCCTTTATAGGTGTCTGGTTCCTGCGGGCTGTCGGGGCGTACCGGGTCGGATAACCAAGAGAAGGGACCATTTGGCTCTTCTAGCTGGGTGGTGAGGACTGTCGTATGCGGCCAATTCATTTCTCTTTTGGAAATAACCGGCCTGACGTGCGCTGGGCAGTGCGCCGGTCTGACCGGAGCTTTCGTGAGGGCTACCTTGATGACGACCTTCAGGACGCGTCGCGGGGTTTGTCTCCCGGGTAGTTTCGAGCGGGGACAAATGGGCCTGTGAGGGCCTAGGTCCGGGGCGTGGGACCCCTCATGTTATCTCATTAATTTCATAATCTTAGATCTCTAGAATCCAGCTTTTTAACTGCCGTTAGCGGGTCTCGCAGACTACTTTTTTTCTTTTTTAAATATTTCCAGTTTAACTTGTAACTTTCAGTTTAACAACTAAACACTAGTGAAATTTTATTTCGTTTGGAGCTTTAAAGCTCCAAACGAAATAAATTAGTACTATAGTGAGAGGCTTATGAACAGGCACGTGCGAAGGGGGTGGTCGCTCCGGTACCTTTTTGCGTTAAAAAAAAAAAAGTTACATATATGTGAGAAGGGAGCAGATATTCAATAGATAGTAATAATAAGAGTTTAATGTAGATCTAGACTAATGTTACACTTCAACACAATTTATATACAAGTTAATATTTACAAGTTTAGAATGAAAAAGAGCGTTTTCAGAAATTAATCAGCCATTATACAACGTCGGAGATATGACAGCTTGGCTGGACCGTCTGTCCAGGTCAATGCGAAATAGAGTTCTGATGTGAATTTTAACATTTTGTTCCAGGGCCGTATTTGCTCAAAACTATGCATCAGCATATTCATTTTAGGTTGAGTATATGCGTCGTGAAATTCATACGTGCATTCATATATTGTCCATGAAAACATTTTTCACTTAATAAATTATATAATCTGTGGACAAATTATTCAATAAATCCTTCTTTTAAAAAAATATTCCATCTAACAAATGAAGATATCTTAAACTATATGATTTATTAAGTAAAAAAAAAAGTTTTCAGTGACTATTGTCATCATATGTATGTATACATATGAATTTCAAAAATGAAAATTGTAGGCATTAATAAATATTAAGCCATCCAGAGGTTATCTGCATTCATCATCAGACCATCATAAAAAGTCGTCCACAGGATGTTGACAGATGATTTCGACATCCAGGGGATGTCCTATAACTGTCTACAAGACGAATTCACCTATCCGCAGGATATTAGCTTATTATGAATATGACATTATTTGGATGCTTTTAGGATGTTATTAGGAGCATCCAGAGGATATAATGCAAGTGTCCTATAACCGTCCGAAAGGTGTCATGAAATGACATCCATAGGACGTTGACAGATGTGACATTTCGAAACCCAGGGGATGTTCTGTAACTGTCGACAGGACCAATTCATCAGTCCACAGGATATCAATTTGCCCTGAATATGACATCTTTCGGATGTATTTGTGTTGTCTGGGAATGTAGAAGTACTAGTACTAAACTTCATCTACATTGCATGTATGCATAAATTTCGTATCACTTATTATTCACATCTGTATACAGGGTATCACAAAAAAGATGGTTACAACTTTAAGAAAAAAATATTGGTAGGATAATATTAGAAAAATGATGGCTTGGTTGATAAGAGTATTTGTTTGCAAACTTTTACTTTGCTTTCCTACGCATGTTATAACATGTCTAAAAAAAATGCTCCCAATTAGTCATAATTAATTATTAATGGTTTCAACGTGCCGTGTTACGAGGAAAACGCCAATAAATAATTTATTTTGAAAACAATAGAATAATTAATTGTTATAATAAAATTTTAATCATTAATTTTCTGATATAGTTCTTTTTTTGCGTGGGTGGAGCGGATACAGGAAGCAGAGAGGGAAGGAGTAACCGCACTTCCTTCCTAAATGTTTGAAAATATATGAATTTTATGGGGTACGGGAAGCAGAGAGGAGAAGGAGCAACCGCACTTCCTTTCTAAATGTTTGAAAATATATATATTTTGATCACTTTTGGCCAATTTTAACCATCTGACACCTTTTAATGGAAATCCTGATTATTACCAAGGGAGCCAACCCCCTAAGAAGGGTGCCCCGTTTTTTTTTCAGTCCTCCACCCCACCACACACACTTTTTTTTGTGGTAGTGGTAGATTTCTCCTAAAAACTTCGAAGAGATTGGACAGAGGTGCTTCTGATCAGACCTAGAGGTCTGCACGGGCCGGAATTTCTGGGCCCGGCCCGAACGAAAGCTATCTTGGCCCGGCCCGGCCCGTACAAAAATTAGTGAAAACAGGCCCGGCCCGATTCATTTTCTACAAAAAAAATCCGTTTTTTCTCGACATACAATTAAGATTCTTTTAATGAATACTACGTACATATTTATGGGAAAATTTTACAGTATATTTGTCTGAGCGAAGCGAAGGCTAATACTCAGCGAAATATTACTGTCCGGACACTTTACTACTACGATGGATATTAACGCCATGTCCTACTAAAAAAAAAGCCCAATAAAAACCTTTCGTCAAACATAACTCAAAAAATATTTGTCGGATTTCGTTTCTGATTGCACCAGAAGGTACCTATGAGGGTCGCCTACTGAATGCACCTACTATGAAAAATAACTTCCATGCCGTTTAAAAATTGTGTAGAAAAAACTCTTAAAAAAGCACAATTTATCTGCATACGTCACAGAAATTTGGTGTGCGTCACTTTCACCGGTTGATGTTTTCGTAGACAACTGGTTTGAACACATGGAGCAAATAAAAAAAAAAATACGCACGCAGTAATATTGAATAGATCAGTTTCAACCACGTGATCACAAACCTTGCAACAACCCGTGGCAATCAGTTTTGGTGGGCAAACAAATAATAATACAGTATTCCGCACCACGGTGACCGTTTTTAGCCTGTTGTATAAAATCTGGCATGTTGTATGACATACAATTGTGGATGATTAAAACAAAAGACATGAGTGTTTATTGATCCGGGAGGTTATCTTTTTCTGGATGTCTGTCTGTGTATCATACAGCATGCAATTTTCTTGTAAAGGATGATATTATTATGCAGTAAAACCTCCATAACGGACACACCCCATTAGTGGACACCTCTATTTAGCGGGCATTTTTTCGATTGCCAACACTTAAATTACTGTACATTTTTTACTCTCAGTAGCGGACACCTCCAAATAGAGGACAAATTCTGCCCTCCCGAGGTGTTGGCTATTCAGAAGTTTTACTGGTAAAACCTCCATAGCGGACACACCCGATTAGCGGATACCTCTATTTAGCGGACATTTTTTCGATTACCAACTCTTAAATAACTGTACATGTTTTACTCTCAGTAGCGGTCACCTCTAAATAGAGGACAAATTCTGCATTCTCGGGGTGTCCGCTATTCAGAGGTTTTACTGTATATAATACTGATAATTATTTTACAGGGCCGCACAAAAGAATAAGAATATATGAAACTAAACTAAATTCGGTATTGGTAGATCGCTGATGGTAATGTAATTTTAGGATGTTGTTACAGTCATCCGCAGCATATTTTTAGAGTTTCGTTCATGTAACGAAACCCTACCTGTCTCACTCCTTTGTCTGTCTGTTTGTCCGTTTGTCACAGAGACCGTTCTCAGAAACTATATATGTCGGAGACTTGAAAATTTGCATACTTATAGCTGAACACCACACATCAAATGGCAAATAATAAAATTTTGAAAAAGTCTAATATTTAACCCTCTGGGATCTAACTTGTGTATGTTAAGCAATTTTTCTAACTCAGACCCTAATTTAATTAAGTTGGAGACATGAAATTTTGCATACTTATAGCTGAACATCTCACATCAAACGACAAATAATAAAATTTTGAAAAAGGCTTAATATTTAACCCTTTGGGCTCTAACTTGTGTATTTAAAGCAATTTTTCTAACTCAGCCCCTAATTAAGTTGGAGACATGAAAGTTTGCATACTTATAGCTTAACACTTGCGATAACACGATAAATCATAAAATTTTGAAAAAGTCATATTTAACCCTCCGGTCTCTAACTTCTGTATTTTAAGCAATTTTCTATCTCAGCCCCTAATTAAGTTGGAGACATGGCATTTTGCATACTTATAGCTGAACACCTCACATCAAACGACAAATAATAAAATTTTTAAAAAGTCTAATATTTAACCCTCTGGGGTCTAACTTATGTATTTTAAACAATTTTTTTAACTCAGCCCCTAATTAAGTTGGAGACATGAAATTTCGCATACTTATAGCTGAAATCCTCACATCAAACGACAAATAATAAAATTTTGAAAAATGTCTGATATTTAACCCTCTGGGCTCTAACTTATGTATTTTAAGCAATTTTTCTAACTCATCCCCTAACTAAGTTGGAGACTTGAAAGTTTGCATACTTACAGCTGAACACTTGCGATAACACGATAAATTAAAAAATTTTGAAAAAGTCGTATTTAACCCTCCAGTCTCTAACTTCTGTATTTTAAGCAATTTTCCTAACTCAGCCCCTAATTAAGTTGGAGACATGACATTTTGCATACTTATAGCTGAACACCTCACATCAAATGACAAATAATAAAATTTTGAAAAAGTCTATTATTTAACCCTCTGGGCTCTAACTTGTGTATTTTAAGCAATTTTTCTAACTCAGCCCCTAATTAAGTTGGAGACATAAAAATTTGCATACTTATAGCTGAACACCTCACATCAAACGACAAATAATAAAATTTTGAAAAAATCTAATATTTAACCTCTAATATTTTGTCTCGCGCAATTTTTAAATTTAAACTGTTTTGCAATACTATTTTTTGTTCATTTTGCATAGTAAGTGTAATGTGACGTAATTTGTTCTATTTCAGATTTCTAACGCATGTTAATGAATTTATTTTACAATATCCTTTCTCTTTTAAAATTCACATGTAAATATAGTTTTTATGGCGTAATTTCCAATAAGTGCCTGCTTTTTATACCTAATTATTTAATTCTAATTTGAAGGTTTTTTTCTGTTTATAATAGTAACGTGTAAATATTTTTTTTATTTGAAGCAAACATTATTGTTTGCGCTGCTTATACAGTTGGCAACAGTTTAAATTAATACCATTTTCTAAAATATGTAAAAAATATCTGTCAAAATGCTGAATATTTGAATTTAAAATAGAAATAAAACCTCAAAAAGTGAGTCAAATTAAAAAAATTAATGAAATCTGCAGACCGGGATCTTCTATTGAATAAAATGATCTAAAAATTATTAAATTCCCATGTATAGCTTTTGCTCTTATAAATTCTTTTTAATGGAACGATTTTGTCCAACTTTAGCATTAAATATCTCTTAAAATAATTCTTTGATTTGAAAACTGTATGCATTAGTGTGTTGATCAAACATTTCGCTATAATACCACCGATTTTCATATATTTGTATGCAATAGTTTTCTTAATATTAACGAAGAAAGACCTCCGGTCACAAAAAATTCAAAACCGGCGGCGGCGGCGTTAGTTACTTTTTATAGAATAGAGAGATATATAATAAAAATGAAAAGTGCCCAGCTAAACTGATGGCATTGAGCTCACAGGCTATTCACACTAATTGTATATTATACACTTATTTTAAAGAATAATGCCCCTCAAAAAACTAAGTGAAGGGGAATTAGCCCCCGTTTCCCCATTTATACTTAACCAGTGAACCTCCAAATCTAATCAGGGAAGCCCCTTATCATAATAAACCGGTATACCAAATTTGGAGCAAATCGAATAATCCTGCAAAAAGAACATTTATCTAAATTAAGGGGGTGGACTAGCCCCCCTTTATCTTTAACCAATGAATCGCCAAAACGAAACAGGGAAGCTCCTTAACATAATAAACCGGTATACCAAATTTGGAGCAAAGCGAATAATTCTGCATGAAAAACCCGTTTATATAAATTAAGGGGGGTGGCCTAGCCCCCCTTCCCCCTTTATCTTTAACCAATAAACCCCCAAAACTAATCAAGGAAGTTCCTTAACATAATAAACCGGTATACCAACTTCGGAGCAAATCGAATCATTCTGCATGAAAAACCCAATTATCTGAATTAAGGAGGTGGACTAGCCCCCCTTTTCCCCCTTTATTCTTAACCAATGAACCCCCCAAATTAATCAGGGAAGTTCCTTAACATAATAAACCGGTATACCAAATTCGGAGCAATTCGAATCATTCTGCATGAAATACCCATTTATCTGGATTAAAAGGGGTGCACTAGCCCCCTTTCCCCCCTTTTTCTTAACTAATGAGGGATGTTCCTTAACATAATAAGCCGGTATACCAAATTCGGAGCAAATCGAATGATTCTGCATGAAAAACCCATTTTTCTCAATTAAGGGGGGGGGGGGGGTGGACTAACCCCGTTTTCCCCCTTTATCCTTAACCAATGAACTCCCAAAACTAATCAGGGATGTTCCTTAACATAATAAACCGGTATACCAAATTCGGAGCAAATTAAATGACTCTGCATGAAAAACCCATTTTTCTGAATTAAGGGGGCGGGGACTAACCCCCCTTTTTCGCCTTTATCCTTAACCAATGAACCCCCAAAACTAATCAGGGATGTTCCTTAACATAATAAACCTGTATACCAAATTCGGAGCAAATCGAATGATTCTGCATGAAAAACCCATTTTTCTGAATTAAGGGGGGGGGGGTGGACTAACCCCGTTTTTCCCCCTTTATCCTTAACCAATGAACCCCCAAAACTAATCAGGGATGTTCCTTAACATAATAAACTGGTATACCAAATTCGGAGCAAATCGAATGATTCTGCATGAAAAACCCATTTTTCTGAATTAAGGGGGGGGGACTAACCCCGTTTTTCCCCCTTTATCCTTAACCAATGAACCCCCAAAACTAATCAGGGATGTTCCTTAACATAATAAACCGGTATACCAAATTCGGAGCAAATCAAATGATTCTGCATGAAAAACCCATTTTTCTGAATTAAGGGGGGGGGGGACTAACCCCGTTTTTCCCCCTTTATCCTTAACCAATGAACTCCCAAAACTAATCAGGGAAGCGCCTTATGACAATGAACCTAGGAAAAAATTTTGAAGCAAATCGGATGTTTCTATCAAGAGTTATCGCGTTACGTACATACGTACGTACGTACATACATACATACATACATACATACATACATACATACATACATACATACAGAACGGGCGGGCACATTAGCTCTCAGGCTTTGATAGCCTGTGAGCTAAAAATGAAAACTAGTCTATCTGTCTGTTTGTAATTCTATAAAAAAATCTACAATTTGGAAGCCAAAATTGTGAACAGATACGTACATGTGTATTAAAACATGGCCGAGACAACTAAAGTAATCCGGAATCGAAATAACTTGTAGTTAATTTTTAATTAATAAAAACCCACCAATTTAACAGCAATTTCTTATCAAATTTAAACATTTTTCGTTATAGCAGTTGCCAACAATTAAAAAACACAATAAAATTATTACTACAACAATTAATTTTCTACTGCAAGATTTCCACGTGGAAAATGAAAATGAAATAAATAGTTTGCCGAATTTAAATAAAATGTGAATGTTACTTCATAACTTTTCTATTGCAAGATATTCACGTGGAATATGAAAATGAAATAAATGGTTTGACGAATTTAAATGAAAGTGAATATAATTTCATAACTTTTCTATTTCAAGGTTTCCACGTGAAAGAGAAAAATATTACGTCATATTGGAAATATAAAAGGCATGGTGGATATAGTATAACGTCATATGAGTGTGAAAAATGTATTGAAGCATGATAAAAACCCGATTAGGGAAATATTGGCGTATTTTAGCATTATTGCTCCAATTATAAATTGAAATAAGTTCATTTATAGCTGTATTCTTTTGCGTCTGTTATATACATTTATACATTTTTATGTAGCGTTTTCATATGATTCATTCAACAACATTTCGACTGCTTTTTTTAATGTTTATTTTGTGTTGTATGTTAAATTTTGAAATTGATTTTTCAGAATAAACATCCTTCAAATTCTGGGCAACGCCGGCACTTTAGTTTGTAACAGATAAATGGCTTTTGTATCTGTACATCTAATGCTAATATTATAAAGCGTTATAATATTATAAAGTATATAATATTATTAATGCTTGTACGTTTGTGAGGTGTTATCTCTGAAACTACATAGCCAACTTAAAAAAATGTTGGTGCCCATCTCTGCTCCGAAAAAAAGACTATTTTATGTCAGTGCAAGAACCTACATCGCTGCAGGAGCAAAAAAGTTCTAAAATTGTGATTTCTGCGATATTGATTGGGTTAGAAACTTTAAATTTGGTGCGGTAGTTACTTTTAAGATGTAAATACTCGTAATGAACGCTCTCTAAAAGGTTCAATTTGACGGATAAACGTAAAAATTTCTAGAAAGATTCTAAACTATGATTTATTTGGAATACTGAAATTTTTGGGATACTGTTGGGGTTAGAAACTAGAACTTTGGCATGGTAGTAATTAATAAGATGTAAATGCTCGTTGTAGAACGAATTCTAAAAAATAGAAAGACTAAACAAAGCGGAAAAAGATCTAAAGATGATCTAAGTAACGAAGAACATGGAACTGTTAGGAATATAAACATGAAAATTGACATGGCAGTATTTATCATGACGTAAATTCTCGCAATAGAACAATTTCTAAAAATGTCGCTATATAAAACAGTGCAGAAACAAAAAACTTTCAAAAGTTTTCTATTTCTCTATTACGGCTGAGCCCAAAATCTTGAAATTTTGCTTCGGGTTAGTTTTAAAATATACAATTGTCTCTATGAATGGTTTCTAAAAAATTAAAAATTTAAAAAGATGAAATTAACGGAAAGCGATCTCAATTACCATTAATTTGAAATTATTAGGTACAGCAACTTTAAATATTTCATAATGCTGCATTCCCTCCGCAAAACATGCGATTTAAATGCAACAAAACTGATAGATACCCACCTAGCATTAAATAAATTGTGTAAATATTGAATAAAGACCTGTATGAAACAGTGAGTAGGTTGCCCGAAAGTACTTGTTAAAGTGTTCCTTCTCCAGGCTTTTCTCTCTCTCGCCAAGGCCACTAACAGAGGGAAGTGCCGTTTTAAATGTGATATGAATTTTTTATCCGATTCATTTTTCTAGACATTTTATCATAAGGTTATATTCTTAATTATCATTAGTAGATTTTTTATATATTAACTTATTCTGGTGAAATTTTGTAATCGGGTTCATATTGGCGTATGTTAGCTTGCATGATTTGCTGAATAAATATGTATGGATTTGTAAATTACTTCAAATGACACTTTGACAGCTCAAAAGTTATGCAGACGATATATTCAGATCTTGTGTCATACTTTATGTTGTAATCATTGCCGATTTCTTTTATTTAATACATGCTAAATACAGTTCAACTTGTGCAGAATATGTTTGAAAACAAAACAATACAGCGTATGTAGTGGCCAGCATACACTCATCATTTAAATCCGATCGAGCATATCTAAAACACACTCTAACGAAGCATTGCATGCCACTTTTGATGTATCCGTTACTTTGATACTATATTATATTTTGAGAAGAGAATTCCTTAAATGTTATCGACAACCTCATTGCATCCGTGGAAAACATATATTGTACAATATTAACTATTCCGGAGGAGCACACACCATATAAAGTATAGTCCATTCTTTTTAAACATCATATATTTGTCATTTAATGTTACTCAAATTGGTGCGGAGCGTCTGATTATGCTCTTGACATCATTTTATACAGGTAAAATTCCGATATAAGTAAATTAATGTTTCATTTTCTATTTTACTTTTAATATATTGCGTACTTTCAATTTTATATCCATGCATGGCTGTCTTGAATGGTTTGATTTCCCATTTTTTTAAACAGTGTATGCGAATTTATATATAAGATTTTGTAATTCTACAATTCGTTTATTTTCATCATTTCAATTTTTCGCAGTATATGGACAATTAATTATAACATCTCATTTTCTTTGCTTCCACATGTATTATTAAATCTATGTTCTCAGTAATATCGCTCAGACTAATCCCTCTGAGGGAAGTCCTAGTTTAGATTACTATGTGTTCGCAAAGCAGAAAACACACAATAGTAAACATTAACGATTACACAGTGTTTTAGTCATCGTCTCTACAGACATTTCGAAATTCCAATAAGGATTCATTAAAAAGTTAATGTAGTTCAGAATAAAGGATTAAAAACATGATGCCTTTTGAAACTGTATGATAAAAAGTAGATTTGCGAAAATATTTCTCTCATTTTAAGGCTTTTCTCAAATCGAAAGAAGTTACATTTCGACACATTTGAGAATTCATTTCTTTTCGGAAACGCGTCAGATTGGCAGGTATTCTTATTCAGAAACTATGTAAATGCCGTCTTTTTCATAGATAAAAGCAATATATCTTTCTCTGAAAATACTGCCAAAGTTAGCGTTATGAATCGAATTTCCGGAAGCGATAGCACAGGAAAGGAGAAACGTACGTACAGTCACATGACAAGAATCTCTGTTATCTCTGTAAGTAATTTATCAAATATGGAGAAAGCTATTCGTTTCCAAATGCCTTCAATAGTCAGGCCTGTGAATTTTATGCCTTTATAGTTAAAAATGAGTCGGAAAATATGTTTGAAAGTTTCGCATTGTTGAGCAGTGAATATGAGAACTCCTTAAGGTATATTTCCAAAGATACTGTTAACAGAAGTTCATTATCACTATTAATACTTTTACAAAACATAATGTCTGTCCTACACATCCTGAGATCGATTAAGACCAGTTCCGTTCCGGCACGAGTCTACTGAAAAAAAATTAAACCCGTAATCAGACATCTTGCAACTGTAGGATGCCGATCTATACGATGGACATGTTACATATGAGTTTTGTTACATATGATATTGCTCCATGTCAATTCAACCAGACCTTGTAACCCGACCCCCAGGGATTTGGATGAAACTCGGTTTATATACTAATTCTATCATGATATGAATACATCAGAAATTTTTCCTTCGTAGACGTCATAGTTTGTGAGATATGGGGGGTCCAATTTTTGGATTTTTCTCCAATCGCACATTTCTGAGTCTGCATTTTTAGACCGCAGTTCCATTTTCAAAAAATTGTTTCTCTGGATCTAAAATGCTAATCATCTTAAAAATATCACCGTAAGTACATCAAAAGACGTAGATTTTAATTAAAAAATATTTAAAAAATTAATTTTAAATATTTAGGGCCAAAAAATTAAACCAAAGTTGAAAGTTATGGTTATTTTTCCAAATTTTTGTGACTTTACGAAAAAGGCAAATGAAATTTCCAATTTATTTTTATTTTAAATAAAAGTTTACACTTTGGGCTTTCTATTTATGAAATAAAAATGATGTCTTTCTCATGGCTTATGCAAAATTTTTGACTTATTTTGGGATGCTGTACCTATCAAGAGATAAATATCTTTAACTTTGCTTATGTTACTTAAATAATTGCTGCACATTTTAAATATAAATTTATGAATCATTTTGATTTATTTCCTAAAATGAACCCTTAAAATTAGACTGATTTATTTATTTTTATAACAGTAGAAAATTTGTATGTTATTGGTACATATCACACATTATATGAAATTTTGTTGTTCTCAATCTTATCGCATATGTTTGTCACATAAATGTACATCTATCATTGAATTCAGTGGTATAGCATTTCTATAAATACTTTCACAAAGGTAGTATGTAAAGAATATGTACAATATTTAATGGAGGGGGTGTAGATATTGAAATCATAGATTTTTTTCTCAATTTACTCAGAAAAAACAAAGCAAAACTTTACTTTGTAAATAAAAAAAAGAAGTACTTATATTAAATAAATTCAACAAGTCATAGGAACCACAGTAATTAATTATTTAGGTACCACAGTTTAAATTAGACATATTAGAGATATTTTGTTTTCTTGAATGGTGCAATTTCCCAAAACAGGGCAAAATTTTTACATAAGCTAGGAGAAAAACTTCATTTTTATTAAAATTGAAATAATCATTAATTAAATCTAATACATTAAATAAAATTGCTTATAAATAATTTAAAGATTTAGATTGTTGTATTTTTTTATGTAACAAATAAAGAATTTGATAAATTATATGCAAATTTTTAAAGCTAAAAAATCAGAATAAACATTATATTTAAAAGATTGAAATTCAAAAATATAACTGAGCTAAATATAAATATAGAACTAAATGACGTACTTTTGCAGTATCACTTAGACTTATTTTGCAACATTCTTTTTTGTGCCATTTAAAATTTATATTTATTATGAATAAGCAACATTGAGAACCTTCTAATATATATGTCAATTTTCCTATCTTACTGTAACTCCAAACATAATAACACAACTAAGCATCGGTATATTAGAAGATCTTCGTGATTTAGTATCTAAAACACTAAATCGGTGGCTATCTCCCCTCCTTCCTCCCGCCCCCCAGAAAAGAATTTAAATGGTAAAGGTTTATGAAAATTTGCAATTTTTATATTGCCAGAGCACCTATCACAAAAGTCAAGGACTTTCTTTACATCAGGAAATATCTCTTTTACAAATGATATCACTTCCTTCTGTGTTAAACACACAAGAGTGACATCATGTTGCATATCATAAGATAAAATGTGTACATTGCTTGCTGATAATCTAATACTGAGAGATAGAGTGTATATAACAGTTGGATCAAGAGTGCAGCTTCTTTGATCCAATGGTAACTTTAAGCCTCACCTTGAATAAGAAAAGTAAAATTTTTGCTGAAATCCAACATAACGATAGCTTTTTGAGGGCCAAAGTTTGCTTTAGTTTCTTTTAGGAAATTAGATTTAGCTTTCGTTATAAAAGAGTGGAATAACATTTTCCAAATATTTTACTTAGCTTGTCACAAATTCAATTAAATGAACAGTGCTGCTAATACTAAATTGAATACCTAGAGTTATAATTCTCAAGTTTTTTGGAAATTCCTGTTTAAAAAGAGAATACAACTCATGTAGATACACATAATATCAATCGCTTTTGTGCCTAGTACATTCTTAGCAATGCTAACTACATTTTTTTCCAGTCATGATTCTTCAATATTCATTACAATTATAAAACTTTTCAATTAGTTCAATTGTTTCTGGACCTGTAGCTGTGGCTTTAATTTTTCTTATTTCTGGCATAGACAAGATTCTCTTTTCTCTCAGAAGTTGTCATGACGGTCTTGCAGCATAATTATTTACTTCAAATTCATCTATTATTTTCACTTGCAGCACAAGGAATAATAGATCCCCCTTTTATTACGAGAAACAGCAGACTAATAATAATTTGATTAACAGATTCGAAAACACCTGCCTTAACTAAATAATTTTATCCTGCCTTTGTCAGAATTTTTTTATACAAGGCAGGTGTAAAAATATGTTTCATACTGTAGAAATGAACTAGGCTTTGTTAAATATAAGGTATTTAAACTATAAAAAACATATTTAAAATGATTAAAATTACCCAAGATAATAAGATAGAAAGTTTTAAAAGAATGTTAAATATAAATAAAATATTTTAATTCAAACACACATACACACACAGAAAAAAAACATATTGAAAATTTGATGGGTAAAAAGTCATTACTGCATTTTCTTATTCTATATCAACAAAAGATTTTTTGTTTACAGTTATATTTTAAACACAAAATTAAGGGATTGTTTAAATTAAAAAAAAAATGCTAATAATAAAAGAAAATACATGAATGAATAAATAATGGAAACATAAGGATTATGCACAAAATTTAATGGAGGGAGGATAGACTGCAGTCATAGACTTTTCCCCCCCTTTTACTCAGAAGAAAGAAAAAAAAAGCAAAAACTTTACTTTGCAAAAGAAAGGAAGAAAGAAACATTGAATAATATATTCAACAAGTCATAGGAACCACAGTAGTTAGTTAGGTACCTCAGCTAAAATTAGGCAGAGATTTTTTTTTCTTGATTGGTGCAGTTTCCCAAAACAGGGCAAAATTTTGCATAAGTCATGAGAAAGACATCATTTTTATTTCATAACTAGAAAGCCCAAAGTGTAAACTTTTATTTACAGCAAAAAGTAATTGGAAATTTCATTTGCCTTTTTGTGTAGCATTTTTCGTAAAATCACAAAAATTTGGAAAAATAACCATAACTTTCAACTTTGGTTTAATTTTTTGGCCCTAAATATTTAAAATTAATTTTTTAAATATTTTTTTTATTAAAATCTGCATCTTTTGATGTACTTACTGTGATATTTTTAAGAGGATTCGCATTTTAGTTCCAGAGAAACAATTTTTTGAAAATGGAACTGCGGTCTAAAAATACAGACTCAGAAATATGCGATGTGAGAAAAATCCAAAAATTGGACCCCCCATATCTCACAAACTATGAGGTCTAGGAAGGAAAATTTTCTTATGTATTCATATCATGATAGAATTAGTATATACACCGAGTTTCATCCAAATCCCTGGGGGTCGGGTTACAAACCATAAAAAATTTGGTTGAATTGACATGGAATGACCCATATCTGTATTGATGTTGCTAAACTCGCATCGGCTCGTGACGCACATTTATACTTCTCGAGAAAATCATATTCATTGAAAATGGCTCGTATGTTATCTGCTTCGCTTGAATCCTTATATCGGACCGATAGGCCCGATTAATTTTTTTTATCGCCCCGGCTCGGCCCGTTGAAAAAATTGTCCTAATTCTGCCGACCCGGCCCGTTGGAAAATTCGCCTTCATTCCGCCGGCCCGGGCCCGTGCAGACCTCTAATCAGACCACACATCCCCGGAACGCAATGTATGGAACATTACTGGAGTCCAGCAGCTGTAATTGAAGGGTAGTCAATATCCTAGTATAAGTGTATGACAGATTATTTTAGAAAAGTGGTATGAATGGAATAAAAAAATAATCCACTTAGAAGTATATGTCTCGACTCGTTGTAAAAGCGTTAAGGGTTAAATTGATTATATTCATATGTATTTCAAATTTCATTAATTATTGATAATCCGAAATGTTCAATTAATTTGAAAATGACTGAATGCGAAATATTACGGCACAGCTATAATATTAACATCGTTTCAACGCGAAAGATCGATGAATGCTGAATGACAATAATTATCATTCCAATTTTCTCAGAATTTTAATACCTTAAAGGCAAATAAATTAACTTGTAATTGCAATTCCTTGAAACATCCGTTAATAGAAATGATTTCACTGTCTTCTTCACCCGGTTGGATGAATTTGTTATCTGTAAACAACTTTACCGATGTCTCTGCAATCGGTGAACAAGTCAAGGGCGGATGAAGAATAAAGGAAATTAAACAGCAACAAAAAGGAACAGGTTTAATACATAAAAATCATCAGTCAAAACATTTCTGAAGAGAATATAAGCAGTTTATTTACGCATTTGCTAAAGGTAAGCTAATATTTATTCTCAAAATTCTTGCCAATTATGAGAAATTAATCAATTAAAATATTAAAGTATAATATATATTTTAAACATTAAAACATAATTATTTCTAAATCAATTAAATTGTTAAAATTAATAAGACATTTAAAATAAGATTTTTAGTAAAATATAGAATTAAAACGACAAATTAAAACTACATATTAAAATCACATAATAAAATCATAGATACTCTAGATTTTATTCTATAATGAATAATATGGTATAAATGGTATATATATATATATATATAATCTATAATATGGTATTTTAACTCCGCATTGTACTAAAAATATTATTTTAAATGTCCTATTAATGATAATCGTTTTCTTTTTCAACCGACATCCGACGAAAGAAGTTATAGCCCCCCCCCCTCTTTTTTTTTCAATATATCCATGCATAACTTTCGAATAGATACTCTAATTTCGAATTTTTATTTTGTTTTATTTTTTTGTTGGAAAGAGCTCGTTTTGGTGATGGTCCCATTATAAATTTCACCAGGATCAAAGAATAATATAATATGTTTGTCTTCTTATCCGTTTTCCTGTCTTAATATGAATAAAAATTTCTAGGCCCTAGCTTTCGTAGAAATCGGCCAATCACTGAGAAATTACAGGGACACATCTAAAAATTTAATATATTATGATCATTCACTGCGCATCAAAATGAAAGATATTGATAACAATTACGGTTGTGACAAATAATGATTTGACTGAATACCGAATAGTCCGCCAAATTTTAGGCAAAATGCTGTATATCCGGCGGCCGACTACCACCCCCCCCCCCTCCCCCCCAAAAAAAGAATAACTTTTGATTATATAATATATCTTTTAAATTTTAAAATGGAAAAAAGAATTAAACAAAAATTGATGTTTTATTAGTTAAGTGTTTAAAATTTTTAATAGCTTCATGTATTTCTTGTAATATTTCAAACAGCTTGATGCTAATAATAAAACAGCTTTTATTAGATCTAAATTATAGTAGCATAATTTTATATACATAAAAGTATTTTCTAAACATTTTATCTAAAATAGGAATAATAATAATAATTATCACTATTAAATGTACTTTCACTCATGTTTTCAATTTTATAAAATTTCGTAATATATTAAGAAATCATTATGAAGATCAAATGAAAAACATAGTATATTTTTAATTTTAATTTACTCATGAATTTAAATATGAAATGTGAAATACATTTTGCAGTTTATTAAGGTTGCAATTGCTTGTTTAAATGCAAAATGTTTAAAAATACTTTTATTTAAGTATTACATGTACTCTTATGTAGAACTTAAAACTAAAATCTACACTTATAAAGAAAATAAAAATGAGATAGTTTCTAAAATATAATGTTCCAATATTCTGTATTAAATAAATTTTTAAGTGTTCCTTAAAAAATGTTGAGCACTGCAAATAAATCACTTTGATACATTTCATCAAGCCTTTTTTATAAGTGCATGAAATTTAGAGATGTTAATGAATATTCAAGTGTTTTTCCCTTTTCTATAAGAATATTTACATCTTGAGTTGTAATTTATCATTCCCTAGTCAAGACGTTTCCCTGACAGCTGTGTCTCGAAAGTCTTTAAATCTCCAATTTTGCATACCATTTTCTAAAAAATCATTCCCAGCAATTATTGCTCATAGCCAGCACGGTAACCGCATTTTTTTGTGTGTCTCTGTCAGAGTTCGATGATATATATCCGATATTTATTTTTAAAATATCAAGATTTTTGATATTTTCATAAACTTGATATTTATTTTTAAAATATCAAGATATTTGAAATTTGTAATATTTGATATTATTTTAAAATACACTAAGCAAGATAATTTTGATATTTTCGGTTAAAACAAGTGTATATGAAATTTTCAACTGTTATTGACTATGTCATTCTGTAGATAAAGAACTTTTGTCTCTGGCTCTGGCTGTGACTTTTTTAGCCAAAGAAAACAAATATATTTTCTAAGTTGTATGTTTGAAGCTTTTATTTTTAAATGTAAAACTAATAATTAGGTGATACAATTAAATCAGAACAGCCATTGAAAGATAATCAGTTACATACAGCTTCATTAGAAAAGAATCTTTTCTGATTTTGACTTACAAGGGAACCACTTTTGGTGTTGCTCGCACCTAGCATCGAGACCTGGTGCGTTTTGTAGCCCTATACATAAAAGTTAGAGAATCGAAAAAATTTCTCTGTTAAAATAATATTTTATATACTTTTTTATACTTTTAATTTTTTATTATTACATATTTATTTGTTTATTTCACGCCAAAAGTGAGTTAAGTCGCCAAATAGGGCGCTACAATTTTTCCGGCCGCTTTATCCAAAGGGAAAATGTACAGAACATATTACTTGAATTATATCAGATTTCGATTTTTCTTTTATAATTGAAAGCATAAGAAACAAATATTAGGTTTTTATTTTTTTTTTCTATGCAGACGATAAATATATAAGTAATAAATATAATTCTATAAAAGCTTCGAAGATCATTGAAGACTATTTTTTAGTGAAATACAAAATAAGCAAACTATTTTCTTTTGAAATCGAATGAAATAAAGTTCAGAATGTTTAAAATGAAATGTTGCTGTATTAAATGGTCCTTCGGTAAAAGTAATCGTAAAGTAAATTAATATTTTTACACAATTTAGAAAAATTACTGTGGCGAAATAGGTCGGACATTGCAATATCTAGCTATTGCAAATTCAGCTATGACATTTGGCTAGGGTTGCCGGAAAGCTCTACTTTTGAAAATAAACGCCAACTGTTTCTCCGCCAAAAATATGAATATAAAGTAGCAATTTTTCAAAATCAAATTCGTGGATTTTTGAAGGAATTTTCAAACTTTTTTCAATATTTTATACTTATTATTAATTAATTTTTATTTTTAAATGCTTTTCTTTAAAAAAATTCAATGTTAATAGTCCGATAAGTGGTTTCGAAAATTGCATTTTCAGAAAGTTATGCTGCTGTATAATCAAGAAATATTATTTTAACAGAAAAATTTTATCGATTCTCAAACTTCACAATAAACTTGCTTTAAAATGCACCAGGTCTCAATGCTAGGTGCGAGCAACACCAAAAGTGGTTCCCTTGTTAGTTGAGCGTAAATTGTACAATATGTTAGGGAATAAAAAATAAGACAAGCTTACACTTAAAGTTCTTCAATTTAAAAAAAACTATTTTGTATTTAATATTTTGTTTTATAGATTTCTTGATACTGAATCCCAGTTTTATATATAAGTACATAAAGCAAATTATATATCTGTTTTCAATTAGTTGACCTTCAGTTTTGCTCTATGTAAAAGAAAGAAAAAAAAAAGAAGAGGGGGGGGGGGGGGGAGAAAGAAAAATGCATTTTTCGAATATTGTTTGTTTACATGTTTAATTTATATTATAGTCCAGGCAACAGGGAATTTTACCTAGCAAAATTAATGGTAGTTCTGGAAATCGGCTTACTTTATGTTTTTTGGGTAGCCGAATCCGAATTTGTAACTTCCCACCAAAATTATCCCCCGCAACCCCCCCCCCCCCAAATTTTGGTAAAAAGCGCCCCAAAAAAAGGTTTTCATTAAAAAAATAATTTTTTTTATTGTTTTAGGTAAAAGTATATAGAAATTCAGAAAGTAGACAAAATTTGCAGCAAATTAGATATATGACATTATGAATTAGGATGAAGGGGAAGGGGGTATCTGCCTCGGAACATGCGCGCGGTGCTGCGTGGACTAAGTTGCGCAATTCCACTTAACCACTCACACGTTTACATTCGCCCTCCCATCTCCCCTCCGTACTTTCCTTATAAGGTTTACTTTAAGTTTTTTGGGTCGTTCAATCCGAATTTTTAACTTACCTCCCAAAATTCCCCCCCCCGAAAACCCCCCAAAATAGTTGTTATTAACTTAAATTTATTATTGTTTTAGCGGAAAATCATTACGAAATTCAGAAACTAGACAAAATTTGCAACAAATAGGATATATGACATTATGACGTAGGGGGATGCCTCGGAACATTCCCCGCGCGCTTTTCTCAAAAACCAAATTTTTTCAAAAAATCAATTTTTTGGGGGGTTGCCGGGTGAAATTTTCGTGGGAAGTTACAAATTCGGATTCAGCGACCCAAAAAATATAAAGTGAGTCGAAATACAGAACTAGTATTAATTTTTCCAGGTAAAATCCCCTATTGCCTGGACTTCATAACTTAGTGCACGTAGCGCCGCAATACATGTTCAGAGCCAGCCTTCCCCCTCCCTGTGACAGCGTTTCTGTCCCATACCTTTTTTTAAATTCAAAATTTAATTTAAAACATAACTTTCTTACTTTTAAATCACATTATCCTCCCCCCCCCCCTCTTTCTTATGCTGAAATATGTAATTAAATTCATTTCTCAAAACCATCCTGCTTTTATTAAAAGGTTTTCTTTCTAAAAACATCTTTATTTCCAGCCGCAAAGATTCATTTCTTTTTTTTTTCTTTTTCCTTATCTGTCAGCTACCGCTCCCAGTGCAAAGAAATAAATAAGAATTAAATGGCACATCTGCTAGTATCAAGGTCTGCATTTAATTCCATCGGATTTTTGCGCGCCACATTGATCAGAATTTTTATCTCTACTAATACGTGAACGTTGCATATGTATTAACAATTAAAAAGAAAAATGAACAGATCTTATGGGAAGCATGTATTTATCGTGCTTTGTGGTCGAGCTAAAAGCCAGATGCCTGTGATTTCCAGAATTTTCTCAGGCAGCGGTCTTCTTTGTAAGGTCTGTTGTATAAACAAGTTTCGCTTTTCTGACGCATTTCTCATCGTATTAGAAGCGCTTGCTTGCAATCCCGGCTTCCCCCGTCCGATTGTATCACCACATTTTTGCGGTAATGTTTATCGCCAAGACCCTTTGTTCATTTTCGCGCGGTCACCAAAAGTTGTAAATTGGCGACGCTGTGCAACGCCAAGATTTCTTGATTTCGTGCAAAAAAACTGGACTTCTTCTGTTTCAGCTCTCGAGATGTAAAGTTGTCTAATAAGAAAGGGCGCTTCGGCGTCCCATGTATTGTGGGGTCTCTCTCTCCCATTTTGGCTCCTGAACCACCTTTCTTTTATAAGATTTTTAATAAAGAAATAGTTCCTGTAATATGGTTGGAGTTTTTGCATTTAAACGAACCATCCCACTGAACACTATTACACAAATTTGGCGCATCGGCCGGTCGTTTCTCCAACCTAAAAAAAAAAAAAAAAAAAAAAATGCTTATTTATTTAAGAGAGAGAAATTCCCCCACCCCGCTTTTTTTTTAAATGTTTTTATGCCGCACCTTCGACGTAGTACTCCTGCAGCTTAAAAGGACAATTTTATTCTTTAACTTCTCTGCCCATTCCTGATGTTTCTGTAAACACCAGTACATGATGAATGATCCGGATGATGTATGTGCCGGAGCACCGCTGCTACATGTCTTCAAAATTTTATTTGCATTTTAATTGAAAACTGGACTAATTCTATGCACAATCCTGATACTACACTAGTGACGTTGGAATAAAGACGTTTGTTACCTATCATCTCACCTGATATTATCATCAACGCCAATTTTGTGCTTAATCTCTCCTGGAGTCTTCTACATGTGTGTTATCAGTGATTGGAGTTTTTGCAAGTGATCTGTGTTTTCTTCAAAAGTGTGTCAACAACAACAAAAAAAAAAATAATAATAACAATTCTTTTTGTGTTTGTTTGTGAAATTGCAAAAAAAGAAAAAAGTTAAATCTAGTGATTCCTACAAAAAGTGCACCTGACAAGGTCAAAATTCATCGTGCTTCATTCCGAATATTGCCTTTGTGATAGAATTTTCTTTTCTTGTCGAAAGGTGTTTTTACTCAAGGAAATCTAAAAAAAATGTGTTTCTCACTTACAATAACAGGGACGCACCATCTAAAAAGTATGTGCTTTACTGTGATTTATAAAATCTCAAAGTGAACTTAGTGTGACACTACTTACCACAGTTAAAAAAGTGCATTTTTAGGTTGTGTTAAAAAAAAAAATAAGAATACAATACAAATTTCAACATGGACATTTTTTTTCTCCTTTTTAAAATCTTAATTTTACTTAATACAATATTTTTTTAATATTTTTTTTCCAGTTTCATCTCTTTTCAGGCTATGATAAATGTTTCTATATTCATACGTGATTAAAATTTTATTACTCCATACTATTCCATTTTGTTTTTAATAAGGCTGCTTATAAAAGGTAATAGCCGGAAGAAAGAAGATGTCTACTTTATAAAAAAAATTGTTTTTTTTTTTTAAATCGTTATACTTGCAGCTATAATTCTAAGCTGCTCTTTGCATGTTAATGTTTAAAAGGTAAGTGCTATTTAAGTTCAGGTATTTTATGAATGTTTAAATATACGGTACAGATGTCATATTCGCCCCATATTGGCGCGATTTTTTTCTGTCGCCAATATCATATAGGCAACGGGTACTTAACTTGCGCCAAAGGGCTTGATGTGGTAACCCGGATTATGTTGTTTATGCTGTTGATGTTTTCGCCAAATTGGCAACCGAAAAAAATCGCGCCAATATGGGGCGAATATGACATCTGTTCCAAATATACTTTATTTTCATGCATGACAAGGATTTTCTGGGTTTAACATTTATCATGAAAGATATTGCGCTTGCATTCCTTGTCGCTATTGCACAAACAATAGCCTTTTAAAATTTATCTAATTTATCTGTACACATTTTGTTGTTTTTAATTATAGTTATGAATGACATATTTTTAACGAAAGGTGTGTTTATTTTTAATTTAATTTCTATTTTGATTGAAAAGAGATGTATTTGTATTTATCTCTGTTATGAATATTTAATATGTTAGGTAATATTTCATCTGCTTTTAAAAATATAAGTTGTTACTTACAGATCGGCAGTTGATGTATAAAGTAAAATTTATGAATAATTGGGATGCATTTCTAAGGGGATAAAAAAAAGGGTAGCAATTTTTTTAAGTTTGTTGCATTTGATTCACATTAGAAACTTCCTGAGTATCTTGCATTGACACATTGACGCACTTCAGAGATAATATATTCTTTTTATTTTATCTCTAGGCCTTGAAGTTGCTTCTCTGTTGTTTTATCATTTGTTGCACATAAATACGCTGGCTCGTATGCTGTCTGTTAACAGTATGATTTAAATAATATGTTGTGTCATATTGCAAGTTATTCAGTATAGTGTCTTTTATGAGTCGTTTTTTGGGGATTTTTTTAAATGTTTTTTTATTGTCAGTTAAGATGTTGTCATTCAGCCTTTCTTAAAGATTGGGATAAAAAAAAAAGTCTATAGATATATTTATCTTGGATTGTAGATGACTTGCTTTTGAATACCTTTTACATTATTAGACCTGGGACACACTTTTGAAATTTATTTTTAGAGTTAATAGATATTTTTTTTTTCTATGCAGAAAGTTTTATGTTTTATGATGTTATTAATTTTTTTTTTTTTGCACTAATTAAGAGTAATGTGAAATATGTTGGATTTGCATATTCGTGGCAATTTAAAATAAGTATAGAGGAGGTGAGCATAACATTTTTTTTCTCAGATGTGGGCACTTGATTAGAAATTTACATACAGTTGGCGTAATCATAAGTTAAAAAAAAATATTAGATTATGTATCTTTCACATTAATATTTTCTTGGAGTGTGAACTTTGGCAAAATATTTAGTAAGCTTAGATTAGTTTATCCTGGCATACATTTTATTTAGGCATATTATATAGCTCGAGTTATCATGTCATGGTTACAAAAATATTTTTTTCCCTTTTGGCTCTCGGTTGCTTTTGCAAAATACATAAGATGTACAACATAGGTTTGACGTATAGTTTTAAACAGTTAGTTTTTTGTATGTTTCTCAATGACATGCATTCACATTAATACATTTTTTTTTGGTTTTTTTTTTTTGGTGTGTAAGTTTGATTGCTTGTACTTCTGTCATGGTTTATGTGGGATACTTCAGTCATTGCGCTATTTTCCATGGGATAGCAAAATGTCTGAGGTGTGTATTTCGATCTATGGTTAAGCAAGTTGGCCGCTAGCTTAATCAGGGATCGGATATGTTTCCCAACATGATTGATGGAGCTACACTAATATTAATTTTACAATTGGAGTAGTGTTTACATTTTAAAAATTATTTTTAGATTGCTAAAATTTCACCTGTAATTGTTTTCCTAATGCTGATGATGGATAACACCTTTACACTAATTTACACTTTATTTCTAACTTGCTATGGGCAGATAGCATTGTTTGGTATTAATCACACATGTTTTTTTTCCCCTCTCATGCACATGGTTTGGGATGTCATGTTTGGCCTGGTACTTCACACACACACACACACACATTGACTCGTTCAGTTTTGCTGAATTTTGTTATATTTCAATTAATACTCACCATGGTTAAGGACATTCAGTGCCGTCTGTGTATGTATACGTTTCTTTTAGCATCATTTGTGTTTAGCTTAAAAATTGAATTTTTTTTCACTGCATTCACAATTTCGTAGTTTTTTTTTTAGATAAACTTTCTTTTAATGTAAAGTTTTTTTTGGGGTTCGTGTGTTTAAAACTTTTGCAGAAATTATAACATAATGTAATTGTTGTACATTGTTTACACAGTCATCTTAAAGTTGTTTTTTTTTTTTTTTCAAGGGATAATTAACCGGGTGTACAGTTTTACACATGCAGCTAATGTACTGTTTGACTTCATTGTTTACGCGCGGCTGGTGACTCGTTGCTATTTTAGTTATAACATAAGGTATTTTTTTTATTATAACTGACATGATACTTGATATCGGTAAGTGTTTTTCTTATAAGAGGTAGTCACATGCATAATGTGAGCTGTTAGGTACACTTTATTTTTTAGAGGGCTATTCACATATACTCATTAAACTAAATCTTTGGCATTTTTTTTCTTCAGATTTAAAATTTTTTAATTTGTGAGTTCAAGTCTCACAGTTGTCTTGTGACGGATACATACATGCATACCACATAAGGTACATTGCTTGTTATTTTTGGCTATCAATTTTTTTTTTTTCTTTTCCCTTTCATTCTTTTCTTGGAACATGTTTGCCTTACATAACTTCTACAATTTTTAGCGTTGAGTTATACATTTTATGCACGCTTCCGTTAACTTAAGACCGTAATGACTTTGGCAGATGCAGTTTTATTTTCTTTTTAACCCTTAGTGAGCCACTTATTCAACAGTTGTCTTTCACATGTAGTTCATGTGTTGGATATTTGTTTGTGTTACACAACAGTTGTTTTTTTTTTAATACATTTTGGTGCATTCTTATACATACATTACACAAGTTCATGTGTTGATTTACATATTTTGTTCATTTGCTTTTACACATTGTACTTTGCTAGCGATTTATTCGGCAGTATTTCTTTTTGTTTTTTTTCTTACAAGTAGTTCATTGAGTTGTACACACTGGCTGGTTTAGAGTTTAACCAGGGTTTACACACACATTACAAGTAGTTCATTTGTTTTATTAACCCGTATTCATTGCATTTTGATGATAACTCATTAATTATGTAATTGAATCTCACTCGTTGTAAGTGTCTTGGGTTATTACACATATACTGTCTGTTTATTTTGTTGGCAATTACATTACAATTTTACTTCATTGAGACATTAATACATATAGTTCATGTGATATTATACAATTTGTTCATGTGTTTACTTACACGTTGTGTATGCTTGCGTACACTTTTGTTCATGTGTTGCATTACAAGTAGTTCATGAGTTTTTCCCCCCTCCCTCCACACACATACAGTTTCTCCTTTTACTTTCCAATCTTTTAAATTTTACACCATGTTTCAATATTAAAATACTTCTTTTTTTAACAGTTTTTTGTGTTTGCATAATGTCAGAACATATCAATGGCATCATCACTTTGTATCTATACAAAGATTTTAATGTTTCTAGGAGTTATCCGTCACATGACATATTAAACTACACATACATTTCGAAGTTGTTAATTTTAACAGGTAACATTTTTTTACACTTTCATTAGATACTTCTTACTTGGAGGTGGCAGATCGAGTAAGATATCTTGTTACACTATATAAAATTGCATACAATTAATTATTAATTTTTTTATAAGTTTGCCAGGGGTTAAATTTTGATCAATACACGGAATGTCAGGATGGCAGTGTAAAAATTCATAAAATACTAAATTATAACATACTGTGATTTTTTTTGGAAACCGGGGACTTAGTTAAATTGCAGGAATCTAAAAAAAACTACCCCTTATTATTTAGGGCAGAAGCCATAAGACGGGGGGTCCATCTTCCGGTCCCAGGCCCTTTTCAGGCCCATTTGTCGACACAAGGAACCACCCGTGAAACAAGCCCCGCGACGCGTCCCGAAGGTCGCCGCCAGACAAGCTCCAACAGAGCGGAACCCCGCGCCAACTCCGGTCAAACCGACACCGCTGCCCAGCGCACACGGTGACGGCTATTCCCAAGAAGAGACGAACGGCCGCTACGACAGTCCTCACCACCCAGCTAGAAAAACCAAGTGGTCCCTAAACTTGGTTACTCGAGCCGGTAGACCCCGCAAGCCATCGCAGGAACCAGACGCCTACAAAGACGCTGGGCCCACGGACCGAACCGAGGCTTCCCGACCCGAAATTAATTTACAGACAGGCCCCCAAGATCAGATACCATTTTCCGGCAGAGACATTTTTGTGGGCCAGCCGATCGGAAAGTTAGTGAGGAGCCCCTAGCTTGAAAACCAGGGAGGACGGGGAAAATCCCTCCGGCCGTAAAGCGACCCAGCTCCTGGCTCTTCGCCCAGTCCACCCGGCTCAACCGACGGAACCCCTCGCGGATCACGCCGGGAGCCAGTTGGCCCAGACTAGGTGCCGTTAGCGACCCCAGGCGGGCACGGAAAGCTCCACCTAGACGGAATAGACTCCGCCTCGCTAGGGGGTTGGATGGAACGGAGTCCCGCCAGCCCCCACCGACTCGACTCCATCCTAGGACAGAGAAGCCAGCGGAGGCCGACAGAAGCCCGCCCACCACTACCTTACCTCACGGCCGTCGAGGGTACCCAGGCCCGAAGACCCCTGACCCCGTGCAGTGACCGACCGCTACCTTTGTTAGTGCGTTCGAAAGTTAGGTGGAGACACCTCTAGGTCCTCATCACCAGGCGAGGCAAACTCCGGTACCGCATAGACACGGAGGACCTGGATCGGACCAAGAGTTCACCTGAGGCACGATGAGCCGCCGCGTTACCGGCGAGCCTCCGGCCCGTTTCCCTGCGGGAATAGCGTTCGATGGTGGACCTGCCGGCCGACCCCCTCCCATGGGTCACGGCACGACATGGAGCAACCAGAGCCATACTGGCCTCCCCACGCGACCGCTCCTTGGTCAACGGGGGCACCGCCAAACCCTACCACCCTAAGGGTCGGCTCACAACTGCTCCAGCTGAGGTCCTCGGAGGGATGAGCCACCCAAGTCATAAAGTAACCTGGGCGCTGTCCGTAACCCTCGCCCTTCGGTTGCTCCGGGAGTCCCTGCATGGCGTTCCCGCGAGCCCCGTCGTCACTAGCGAGCACCGAGGACTTTCCTCTACAAAGCCCTCACTCACACTTCAGGCTCCCTCTTAGTCAATTGGTGGATGGGGTCCTATCGCCTTAGCTATCCTTTGCCCAGAGTCACCACCCGGCCACTGCCGGCTCTGGGATCAGACTATGGAACGTCGCTATCCAGCTTGGCCAGAGAACCCGGCTGCTGGGGGAACGCAACCTATTCAGGCCCGAAGGCCCAACGCCCCATGCACAACGTCCGTTACCCGTGGCCACCGGACCCTTGGCCTGTCGACCGCAGGTCTCTCGAGGAGGTGGCGAATCGTCCCCATCCGGCCCCCTCGCATTCGTACACTACGAACTCTGCCGAGCTTCCGGTCACCTCCCCCACTCAAGGGGTCGGATCGGAACCACCCGGAGGGGCGGCCACGGGCAGAAGCCATAAGCTGATGCCACTAGAATTCACAAAATTTTAATATGTAGGGCTACACTTGTTTGAGTGCGTGCAGCTTGCACAATTTTTGTCTCTGGTAGTCCTGTGCGTTATGCACAAATTTTTGTAAGTTTCTTATGCCAGTAATGAAGCAACCTAAGATAATACAAATAGGCTTCAATTTTATGAAAGAATTCATCTTTCCTTAAAGTAACAATTTTTTTTTTTACTGGTGTGTTTTTGTCCTTTGATTTTATTTGCTTGCATTTATTTAATATTATGATCTTATGTAAGATCAAATTTTGGAGAAGTCGTAAATACAGTAAATGCTTCTCTATATGAATACATACATGACTAAAATGCTGGTACCAGCGCCACAATACAATGCCACAAAAAAAAAAAAAAAAAAAAAAAATTAAATATAGGATCCTGTGTTATCAACTAATGTGGCCATTTTATTTTGTGGAATATTTAATTAAAAAAAAGATTATTTTGAATATTATGAGCGCTCAGTCATGGACATAACACAATTCTTGTGAATTGTTTTGAAAACAAGCAAATATTTTTTTTTCTACTTACTTATAGTTGTATAAAATATTTTACAGGAGCTAAAGGGTAATAGTTTCACAGACAAGTTAAAATAGATTTCTTGATAGATATCAACTTAAATAGTTAATTTTACTTATTTTGTCTTGGTGCATATTCTGTAAGTGCGAAAGTGGACAAAGGATTTTAGGTACATATAAAGCTGCAACGTACACGTTTCAGCTTTCTTCTGTTATGGGGGTGAGTTATGTGACAGCGTTTCTGTCCCATACCTTTTTTTAAATTCAAAATTTAATTTAAAACATAACTTTCTTACTTTTAAATCACATTATCCTCCCCCCCCCCTCTTTCTTATGCTGAAATATGTAATTAAATTCATTTCTCAAAACCATCCTGCTTTTATTAAAAGGTTTTCTTTCTAAAAACATCTTTATTTCCAGCCGCAAAGATTCATTTCTTTTTTTTTTCTTTTCCTTATCTGTCAGCTACCGCTCCCAGTGCAAAGAAATAAATAAGAATTAAATGGCACATCTGCTAGTATCAAGGTCTGCATTTAATTCCATCGGATTTTTGCGCGCCACATTGATAAGAATTTTTATCTCTACTAATACGTGAACGTTGCATATGTATTAACAATTAAAAAGAAAAATGAACAGATCTTATGGGAAGCATGTATTTATCGTGCTTTGTGGTCGAGCTAAAAGCCAGATGCCTGTGATTTCCAGAATTTTCTCAGGCAGCGGTCTTCTTTGTAAGGTCTGTTGTATAAACAAGTTTCGCTTTTCTGACGCATTTCTCATCGTATTAGAAGCGCTTGCTTGCAATCCCGGCTTCCCCCGTCCGATTGTATCACCACATTTTTGCGGTAATGTTTATCGCCAAGACCCTTTGTTCATTTTCGCGCGGTCACCAAAAGTTGTAAATTGGCGACGCTGTGCAACGCCAAGATTTCTTGATTTCGTGCAAAAAAACTGGACTTCTTCTGTTTCAGCTCTCGAGATGTAAAGTTGTCTAATAAGAAAGGGCGCTTCGGCGTCCCATGTATTGTGGGGTCTCTCTCTCCCATTTTGGCTCCTGAACCACCTTTCTTTTATAAGATTTTTAATAAAGAAATAGTTCCTGTAATATGGTTGGAGTTTTTGCATTTAAACGAACCATCCCACTGAACACTATTACACTCCCTGTTCATCCTACGTCATAATGTCATATATCCTATTTGTTGAAAATTCTGTCTAGTTTCTGAATTTCGTAATGCTTTTCCCCTAAAACAACAAGAAATTTAAGTTAAAAATAACTATTTTGGGGGGAAGTTAAAAATTCGGATTCAGCGACCCAAAAAACTTAAAGTAAACCTTATAGAGAAAGTTCGGAGGGGAGATGTAAACGTGTGAGTGGTTAAGTGGAATTGCGCAACTTAGTTCACGCAGCACCGCGCGCATGTTCCGAGGCAGATCCCCCCTTCCCCTTCATCATAAGTCATAATGTCATAAATTTGTTGCAAATTTTGTCTACTTTCTGAATTTTTAGATACTTTTCCCCTAAAACAATAAAAAAAATTATTTTTTAAGATAAAAACCTTTTTGGGGGCTTTTTACCAAAATTTTGGGGGGGGGGGGCGGTTGCCGGGAGAAATTTTGGTGGGAAGTTAAAAATTCGGATTCAGCGACCCAAAAAACATCTAGTAAGCCTTTTTCCAGAACTACCATGAATTTTGCTAGGTAGAGCCCCTATACGGTCTCTATTGCCTGGACTATTATGCTTGAAAATATTTATTGTCAGCAGCGAGTTGATTATTTTGAAAATATCGAATGTACACTATATGGCCATTAATGACCGGCAATTTTCAATTTTAGACATTTTGTCGAATATTTAGACATATACTTGACAGATTCTTCAGGAATTTCAGGATTAAAAAGAACAGGTATGACCTCATATTTAGCAATGTCGATTTGTTAAGGGGGGCAATTAGGGGGGCAACAAAAAATCAAAGAAAAAAAATAATACTTGGGATCACCCTGTAAAATAAAATGCATGAAATGATCTACCGCTACCGAATATAAATAAACAGAAATTGTGCAATATGTGTATTCTTTTGTATAAGAATAGCACGCATATTAATAGAGATATAGCGATTTATTTAAAAAAATTAAAAAATTCTTGCATGTTTTTTGCTTGTAACATGCAGGGTTTTCAACCAAATTTAACGCCGGTTTCAGACAAATTGACAAAATACAGTAGAAACAATATAGTGCAATTGGAATATAAATATATTAAATATTTTAGGAAATATGAGCAGTTGTATGAAATAATTTTTATCTGCGCATGCGCGAACGATAACAAGGATCATTTTACATAATTTAAGTCAACTCTATGGAGCAACTTATTAAAAAAATCTACTCAAATATCGTAAAAATTCAGAAAGATATCGGCGTTAAAGTGAGCACATTTTTAATTGTTCTCTATAAAAGCAGGTGAATGATAAGGGATTTTACACAAATTGTCATTTTTTATTAATTGACTTTCAGAAAAAATGTTTGTATTTAGTGATATCAACGAGTAGATGTGGAAAAAATGCTTCGATTTTGATATTTCTTTTGATCATGGTATAGGCTCGTTCTGGTGGTTATCCAAGAAGAACTAAAGCATCAATAAAAAATGAAAATTGAAAAAAGTAAAAAATTAAAAATGACAATTTGTGGAAAATCCCTTATCATTCAGCTGCTTTTAGAGAACAACTAAAAATTTGCCCACTCTAACGCCGATATCTTTCTGAATTTTTACGATATTTGACTAGATTTTTTTAATAAGTTGCTCCATAGAGTTGACTATTAAATTATGTAAAATGATCCTTGTTATCGTTCGCGCATGCGCAGATAAAAATTATTTCATACAACTGCTCATATTTCCTAAAATATTTAATATATTTATATTCCAATTGCACTATATTGTTTCTACTATATTTGTCAATTTTTCTGAAACCGGAGTTAAATTTGATTGAAAACCCTGCATAAGCAAAAACCTGCAAGAATGTTTTCAATTTTTTTAAATAAATCGCTATATCTCTCTTAATATACATGCTATTGTTACACAAAAGAATACACATATTGCACAATGTCTGTTTATTTATATTCGGTAGCGATAGATCATTTCGTGCATTTTATTTTACAGGGAGATCCCAAGTATTATTTTTTTTCTTTGATCATTTGTTGGCCCTCTAATTGCCCCCCTTATCAAATCGACATTGCTAAATAAGAGGTCATACCTGTTCTTTTCAATTCTGAAATTCCTGAAGAATTTGTCAAGTATATTTCTAAATATTCGACAAAATGTCTAAAATTGAAAGTTGACGGTCATTAATGGCAATATAGTGTATATCGAAAATATCGGATATACATCAAAATATCGGATATATATCAAAATATCGGATATATATCAAAATATCGGATATTTTTTATATTTTCTTAAATATCATGATATTTACGAAGCCTGGTCTGTGTAAATGAACGGTAAATGCTATGCACAACCTATTTTACAGAAAGCATGTTTTAGTGCACCTTATAAATGCATATCAATTGCAATATGTCTGAATCAGTGTAACATCATTAAAATACATTACAAATAATCCCCCCCCCCCCTCAGTAGACAATAATGTAACGGAATTCATTTGAATGTGCTACACATTTCATTTTCAATACCTAACACGCCATAGTAAACTTCAATAACATGCATCGATTACATGGCAATCCGAGAATATGCACGGAAAGGCAGGCGACCAGAAGCCGAATTCATAATAACTTTGCAACTGTGTTGTAAAGTTTTGTGTGTAATTGTTGCTATTTTTGTTTAATGTCTTTTAAATCTATCTTTTTTATTAAATTTTAGAGTTTAGCTACAACTAAAACTATTTAAAAAAAGTACTGAAATCGCCTCAATAGTTCTCGAAATAGCATACATAGATACTATTGCTAATACTAAAATAGCGAGCATACAAATGCCAGCTATTTTACCCGTAAGGCATGGTGACGTTACGGCAACGTCGTTGTGAAGTCACACTGTGACTTTGTGACCGTCGATGTGACGTCACGTGACGTCGATGTGAAGTCACAGTGACTAGAATGTGAGGTCGTTATGGCCGTTTTAGAGCTCATTTGTGACGTCACATTGTGACCAATTTGTGAAGTCACGGTGAGACCAATTTGTGAAATATGTGTCATTTGTGACGAAATTGTCATTAACACTGTGATGATTCTGTGACGACAGTGACAATGTTGTGAAGTCACATTGTGACAATTTTGTGAAAATTGTGTAATTTGTGACGATTTTGTCATTAACTTTGTGACGAATAAGTGACTACAATAACAATGTTGTGACAGCGTTAAGATGCAATATATTTATTGAAAAATGAAATCGCTATTCGAGTTCAATCAATTCACCATGGCAATGAAAGCAGGAATGATTATGAGTAAAAAAAAATTCTGAAGTTCACAGAAAAATTTCAGAATGTTTTTTTCACGATACTTTATTGAAATTTACGTTTTTTTTTCGAAATCCTTCGGCGAAATTCACCTTATTTGTACGATTTATTGACAAAATTTTATGTTTTTTCACTATCATTTGACGAAATTCGCTTTATTTCACTATGCTTTGAAATTCACAAAATTCACGTTTTTCTTCAATCTCTTGACGAAATTGCGATTCTTAGATGAAATTCACGTTTCTTTCTACGACCATTTCAAGAAATTTAGATTTTTTTTGCGATCGTTTGACAAAATTCACCTTTTTTGCGCGATTTATTTACAAAATTTCGCCTTTTATGTGGTCCATTGATGAAATTCGCATTTTTTGTACAACCTTTTGACAAAATTTGATAGATGAAATTCGCTTTTTTTCCTCGATCTTTTGACGAAATTTGCATTTTTTCGCGATCCTTTGACGAAACTCACGTTTTTCTTCAATCTCTTGACGGAATTGCGATTCTTAGATGAAATTTGCGTTTTTTTCCACCACCTTTTGAAGATATTTAGATTTTTTTCGCGATCATTTGACAAAATTTGCCTTATTTGCGCGATTTATTTACAAAATTTCGCCTTTTATGCGGTCCATTGATGAAATTCGCGTTTTTTCTACAATCTTTTGACAAAATTTGCTATTCTTAGATGAAATTAGTTTTTTCCACGATCTTTTGACGAAATTTGCATTTTTTCGCGATCCTTTGACGAAATTCACGTTTTTTTCCAATCTCTTGACGAAATTGCGATTCTTAGATGGAATTCACGTTTTTTTCCACGACCTTTTGAAGAAATTTAGAATTTTTTTCGCGATCGTTTGACACAATTCACCTTATTTGCGCGATTTATTTTAAAAATTTCGCCTTTTATGCGGTCCATTGACGAAATTCGCGTTTTTTCTACAATATTTTGACAAAATTTGCTAATCTTAGATTAAATTCGCTTTTTTTCATGATCTTTTGACGAAATTTGCATTTTTTTGCGATGCTTTTACGAAATTCATCTTTAATCAATCAAGTTATTCTTTCTTTTTTATAAACATCACAGCAAGTATTAAAAACTTTTGAGAGTAAAAGAATAATTAGGTAATATTTTCTCATTCTGTTTTTGCAATAATAAATTTACAGCAAATTGGAGCTAACAACTACAGTATTTACTCGCGTAATAGTCGCACTTTTTTGCCAATTTTTCATTGTGAAAGTCTGAGTGCGACTATTATGCGGGGAAATCTACTACACAATATTGTACACTCTAATGCTAAAACATTACTGGTATAAAAAAACACATTATAATAAAATTAGTAACTTATCATATGTTTCCAAACTATATGCTGTTTATTAAATACCATATTTCTTTTTATAGTAATATTTTCATAGACGTAAAATTTACAAATAATCTTTGTGAAAATTTTGACAAAAAATTCTCATAATAAATCACTTTCACTGAAGGTAGCAGTACCACTATTGTAATATGAATCGGTGTATGAAGAATCTCCGTCATTCCATAAAATGTCATCTTTGCTTCCGTCCAAAGCGTCGGAGATTAATAGTAATATTCCTTTGTACAAATGCAAGATTGGCTGGAAACCATATTTGCTTGTTTTGTTGTTTGTGCCACTAATTAAGGGTATATTCGAAAAAATGTTTTTCCACCCTCAACAGCTCGAAATTTTCTGAGACATTTTCAGACTCATTTTTAAAAGTAAAAACATGAAACTTGCTAGGAGTGATTTTTGAAGACATGTTTAACGTGCCGTGTGATTTCATTTTCAGCTCAATTAATTAGAATTTGATTTTTAAACAATTATTTTCTCAGTATGACCTTTTTTTTCATTCCCAGATTGCACGCTTCGGAAAATTCGGTTCAAAACGCTAACTTTGACAGCGTTTAATACAGTATTTTCTGCATTTATCAAAAAATTGAGAAGCACGGCACATTATGTAGTTTCTAAATAAGAGAATTTCCCAGTTTGATACTTTTGAGAGCAAAAATGAATTTTAAAATGAATTAGAAAATTAGCAGTTTGGATCGGAATACAACCTTAAATTATATTTATTTGCTGTTTTTATTAATTTTGCAATTACTTACTGTTCAATCTAGGCCATTTTTAGGTGCGTTCGTAATTATATAAATACGTAGCACCTATAGTCGTCGTTCAGTCTGTCCGTCTGTCCGTCCGTCTGTCCGCATGTAACAGAGCAAAAACTACCCAACCGAATGGTCTGAAATTTCAAATATATGATTGTTGCAAAATTTTGTCGAGCCATTTAAAATTTTATGAAAATCGGATGTATAGTTTAATTACAGGGACAGTCAAAAGTTTTTCTTTACATTACGGCCAATGGGAAAAATTATTGCAAGTGCATTTTAATGATATTACAGCCTTCCGAATGATCTGAAATTTTAAAGATATAACTGTTGCAAAATTTTTTCGAGCCCTTTCAAATTTTAGGAAAATCGGATGTATAATTTAATTACAGGGACAGTCAAAAGTTTTTCCTTACATTACGGCCAATGGGAAAAATTATTGCAAGTGCATTTTAATGATATTAGAGCCTTCCGAATGATCTGAAATTTTAAAGATATAACTGTTGCAAAATTTTGTCGAGCCCTTTCAAATTTTAGAAAAATCGAATGTATAGTTTAATTACAGGGACAGTCAAAAGTTTTTCTTTACATTACGGCCAATGGGAAAAATTATTGCAAGTGCATTTTAATGATATTACAGCCTTCCGAATGATCTGAAATTTTAAAGATATAACTGTTGCAAAATTTTTTCGAGCCCTTTCAAATTTTAGGAAAATCGGATGTATAGTTTAATTACAGGGACAGTCAAAAGTTTTTCCTTACATTACGGCCAATGGGAAAAATTATTGCAAGTGCATTTTAATGATATTAGAGCCTTCCGAATGATCTGAAATTTTAAAGATATAACTGTTGCAAAATTTTGTCGAGCCCTTTCAAATTTTAGGAAAATCGAATGTATAGTTTAATTACAGGGACAGTCAAAAGTTTTTCTTTACATTACGGCCAATGGGAAAAATTATTATAAGTGGATTTTAATGATATTAGAGCCTTCCGAATGATCTGAAATTTTAAAGATATAACTGTTGCAAAATTTTGTCGAGCCCTTTCAAATTTTAGGAAAATCGGATGCATAGTTTAATTACAGGGACAGTCACAAGTTTTTCTTTACATTACGAGGAATGGGAAAAAATATTGGAAGTGCATTTTAATGATGTATCAGACTATGCGCTTTATGAAGTGCAAAAAATTATACATTCAGTACAATATGGGGTGCAAAAAATAATTATAAAACTAGTTATAGTACGAACGCACCTCATTTGCCACGTTTGACGAGCAATTTCCAACTTGTTTAAAGTTGCAGTACCCTGCTCTTTTTAAAATGGGCAAAATACATCCTTTTTTTTTTAAAAGTGAAATTCACCTTTAGTTGCAATCAGAAATTTCTTCTAAAAAACTACCTCATACAACAGTATTCCTAAATCAGTGTGTCCAAGACCTTGCAAAAATTATAGAACTTTATTTCTTCAGAAAATACAAGATATTGTTAAATCATGTCGTTATTTAATTGTATTTTTCAATTTGTAATTCATAAAATCCTTAAAAATTAATGTCACTTTATTTATCATATTAACAAATTATATACTTTTTCTTATAGCATTACGAAACACATTACTATATTACATTTAGGGATTGACCGAATACCGAATCGACTATTCGGTATTCGGTGATTCGGCATGTAAACCGAATATTCGGCTTCGGCCGAATACTTTGAAGTATTCGGCCGAATAATTGCAGATAAGTATTTTCTTAGAAGTAGAAGAATTCTCTTTTACTTAGAAGTAGAATAGGCTAAATGGTGAGTTTCAATATTATGTGCATGAGTTCAAAGTTCAGCTGCACTACCAAAAACAAGTCAAAGGCCATTTTTAATTACAAAAAAACTTTTTTTTCTTTCTTAAAATAGTCTATATAGGGGTGAAATCAGAACAACTGTCTACGATATAGGGAAAAAAAAGTAAGGAATATGGGCATCTTTCCATTACCATTTAATTTTAATTATTTCTACATTAGTTTTTTCAATTTAAATTTATTTAATGTGTATTCTCTTTAATATACACCTCAAATAAGTATATCAGAGTTCATCTCTGTATATCTAAGGTTTATATTAAAGAAAATACACACATCAAATAAGTATACTCCTATGCCTATCCTATAGCTTTTATAACCATTAAAATCGCTCAAATTTATCTTCATCACCACAGTGATAAATATTAATCAAAATATAAATATGTATCAATAATTTCTCAGAAAATAGTTAAATGTACAAATTGATATGATACCTTTTGTATTTGAGAACATTCCAATTCAATATGCATATAATTAGATAATCAGTAAATCAGCTTAATGACAACATTGTTTCTTTTTATTTGAATGAACTTTTGTTTTTCTGAGAATCCTTATCCTTAATAATAGCCTGTATAGTTTAATACTTTCATTGGGTTAATTTGGATATTGACTAGTGATAAAATAATAAAAAATAAGTGATGGGTTAATGAATTTGTGAGTTGAAAGAAGTCATTAAATTTTTTTGTGTAATTAGATTTAAGAATAAAAATGTAACTGAATTAAATTATTAAGAATTTAATTTTAATTAAAGTTTATTAAAAAAGCTAATATATGCAAAAATGTGCATTAAAAATTTTTAAGTATTCGGTTGCCGAATACCGAATATTCGGTGTACACTTTGACCGAAGCTTCGGTATTCGGTATTCGGCAAAATTGCTGATTCGGTCAATCCCTAATTACATTTACTCATGAAGCTCTGTCATCATGCTCTGTTTTTATGGACTAGCATCTCTTTTTAATGCATTTGACTAATAACACCAAAAGCATTTTTATATGAAAAATATCAATTATTTATTCAAATAAGGTTTTGAAATTCAATAGCGATACTTTCATATAAGCAACAATCCAAGAGTTAATAGTCGAAAAAATCGCCAAAGATTTTACTATCTACAGCAGTTTTTTTGAAATTATTATTAATATTCTAATAGTTTTAGTAGTTTAAGCGAGCAGTTCGATTACATGTTTATTAAATTTGTGTTTTATTTATGAACAATGTTTGATGACGTTTTTAATTTGTTATAAAGGTTTTAGAATAACGTGTGGTGAAAATTTTATATATACAGTCTGTTACAAATGCAGGTAATCATATTTACTTTTATATGACACAGTAAAATAAAAAATAATGAAAATAATGTAAAATAGTTAGTCATTTTTATGTGAATAAAGTATAAAAATTCAAACCATAAGCAAAAAATAGAAGCACACATTGGTTCATTATTACTATTATTATTTTATTTACAGGATTAGATGATAATCATAAATAACAAGCCCCCTTTAATCAGTCTGTTTTCTAATAGAGTGTATAGTATAGATATTTTGAAGTTTATGCGTATAAAATCATTCAAAAAGTAAAATATTAAAAGTGTCTAGAAAAAAAATAATGAAATATATTTTACATTTTAGTTTCATTCATTCAAGTACATGGATATGTGTTTTAAAAATTAAAATCTTTCAATATAACCAAATTTAAATTCTCACTGGGTTGCATAATTTCTATATTTGTCAACAAATTAAGACACCGGTTTACTTTCAAAGCTTTTCGTTCATAATGTCTAACTGAAAAGTTCTTACCAGCTAAGGATATCTCTTTATAATTTTTTATAACTTTTTTCACATCGAATAATATTCATTGACACTGATTTTTCCCTCTTAATACTACATATGTATGATATCCTTTAAATAGTACTTCTCCATTATGTAAAAATTTCCTATTTCTTCTAAATAGAATAAACAATCTTCTTTTCTTCCGAACATATATTAATTTTTAAATAAAAATGTGCAACGCAAATTGTTTGAGACAATCAAAAAATTTTATTCTATAAAAAGGCCTTTTTATTTAGTACGTTAAATACATTTAAATATTTGCTAATTATGTTAAACTTTGATTATAATATTTTTATATGTCATTTTAAAGTTTGAGAAAACATGTGATTTTAACCTATAATATTTTAAAAGAAAACAAATCTGATTAAAATAAATTTATATAATTGATATTAATCATCTGATTAAAATTGTTGAGACAGTTATTTATTTCAATAAATTAAATAATAAATCTACTAAACTGTATTAGGTTAATCAAATGTTTATAAGAAAATACTAAAAGCGTTATAATTTAAAGAAAAGCAAACTCTGGAATAAAATATTTTTTCATACCTTTTTTTCCCCCTTAACGTCATTCTTTAAATTCCGATGTAATCCATGTTTTAGGAAGAACAAATTTTGGCAGTAGAAAATACAGTGGAACCCGGTTAAGACGCGTTTCAAGAAAGTGAACAAAATTCGCGTATTAAGCGGGATCGCGTATTAAACGTGATTTGTATAATGTTGCAGGAACTGAACTTATTTACATATCTAATAGTCTAAATAAACTTTAGAGCTTTCATATAAATGTTAATGGTCAATCATTGTGTCTTTTACGTACATTTAAATTAAAATTTAATTGTATTCCACTTTAACTCATTGTTTGTTTTTATAGGACCGACTGAAATCATAATGGAAAATAAATATGGATCCCAACGTGGCTTTATTTTCGATTAATACGTTGCAACCAAAAATTAAACAACAGCAATAATTTTTCTACTAGAGTAATTTTTTAAAAACAAAGATAGGAATGTTAAATTTTTTTTCACTTTTTAAAATTATCAGTTTTTAAAATCATATTTAGTACTTTTAATAATGAGTACCATTATAATCTAACCATCTTTTTAATATAGGAAAGACAATCCTTATTAATTTTTGTGTAAAAAAATATTGTTAGCATAGCAAACAGTAAAGAAAAAATAAAAAAATTATCCAACCGCAGTCGTTCGAGTTTAATCTTTACGAGATTCATTTTTGTTGCCCATAATATGTATTATAAAACATAGTACTAATATAACGTACGTTTAAAACCTCACTAACAACATGCATGGTCATCTCTAACCATAATAATTTTTATGACGTAACTGCGTAAGACTGAATTCATCTCCTGAATCTCTCTACTACCGTAGAAATATGCACGAAGTTAGAGACAAAAAATGTGAGGAGGCGGAATCAAAGAAGTATTGCAGTTTTTCTAATTTAGCAAGTTTTTGTTTTATTGAAATATCTTCCACTATTTCCGATTAGTAATTTTCTACTTCATTAATTTGTTGTTAAATAAAGTAAATAATATTATTCGGAAACAGTGCTTTTTTCTGAATAATAAAAAAAAATCCATTAAATTTGCAAAACTCGAGAAGAGAGATGGAATTTGTATCTTGACCAATGAATTCGCGTCTTAAGCGTGATTTTTTTCTCTTAAAGGACCGAAAATTTATCGCGTATTAAGCGGGATCGCGTAATAACCGTTCGCGTATTAAACGTGATATTTTTGCATTAGCCTTATAGGCGATGTTCAAGGGATCGGAAAAAATCCGCGCATTAAGCGGGATCGCGTATTAACCGTGAGCGTCTTAACCGGGTTCGACTGTATGTCAATAATACATACACTAGCAATGATGGGAATCATTTAAACCACACCAAAGCTAGTGTAAATATCTCGAACTCATATTTTCGTCTAAAGTATGACCTTGGGATGATTATTCCTATGAATTTTTTAGGTTAAATGTTTTTATCTGACAGACTGCATGTTCATAACGCTACCTATTGTCCAGCAAAAAACTCCATCTGCCTGTTCCAAAGGTTAAACGCAATATGTTGTTTTTAATAGTTTTATCGTCTGCGGTTAGCACTGTTTTGTTTATCAAAGCAAGAACAGATGGCTTCCGTTTTTATACATTTATATGATATAATATTTTTATAAACTTACTTCCAATAAAAATTTCTTGTTTGAAGAATTTTTTGATGCATTTAACTTTTTTTTATGTGTTTCAAAATAGTTCAAGTTTTAAGTTTTGTAAAGCTATTTAAGTTTTGCAAAACAAAAAAAAAATATGAATAATTAATTACGCCATGAGTTTTACATATATTTTGTATACAGTGAAACCTCCCTGTGCAACCACCTCCATTAAGCGACCACCTCCCTCAACGACCATTTTGTCATAGAACGAAATTTATTCCCATAGGCTCAATACTAATTTTACCTCCATTCAGAGACCATTTAAGTTGAACTCCCTCCATGAGCGACCAATTTCTTTGAAGAAAATGAAATAAATTCCGCTTTTTCCTGGTCGCTTGAAGAAAGTTTTATTAGAAAATTAATTCCCGAGAGCACATTATTCATCAAACTTCTAAAAGTTAGTTTAGAATTTTTTTTTTAATATTTTATTCCGATAACTTTTAAGTGTTTAAACACCTTTGTGCCTCTTTAGGCAATGAATTTAACTCTGATGACAAATTAAGAATGGCGGTCAATAAACTGCCGTGCACTATTCTGTCAAGAAACTCTCAAAAAAATAGATAAATTAATAAAATCGTCATTATTTGCTCCCGTCCAAAAAAATAAAAACAAATGCGTTTATTTACTGAACTTCGAAAGGACTTGGAAATAAAATCTATAAAAGATAAAACCGTAAAATCACAAAAAACGTCAATATATGCATTTTTTATACTCTGCAGTAATTAACTTATGTAATTAACTTTTGTTTTGAAACCTAAATTTTCATATTTTTTCAAAATGTGAAAAATAAATTTTAGTAACATTAATTGTTACCTTTTTTTAACAATTAAAATCTAGATTTAAACGTGACCTCTATTAAGAGACCACCTCCGGAGCGACCAATTTTTAATGGAACGGAACGTGGTCGCTTTAAAGTGGTTTTACTGTATTTTATTTTATATTCGGAAAAAGTTAAATTTATTTAAAAAATGTGAAACAAGTAGCCAAATTTATTTTTTAAGAATAACTTAAAATAATTAAACACTAGCAGAAAAATTTATTACTGAAAATATGCAAGTGTTTTTATTTCTTATAATAAAGCATTGCTTTATTACAAAACTCTGTCCCTTCCCATACCCACACACAATTTATACATACAATAATTTATAAATAAAAACCATTTTCCCGGATTATATAATACAGGAAGAAAACATTTTCTTATTATTGAAATCTCTACAGTTAATACATTTTTCTAGATTGACCACTAATAACACCAAAAAACATTTTTATATGAAAAATATCAATTATGTATTCAAATAAAGTTTTAAAATTCAATAGCTATACTTTCATATTAGCAACATTCCAAGAGTTAATAGTCGTAAATATCGTAAAATATTTTACTACCTACAACAGTTTTTTTTTAATTCAAAAAGTTTTAGTAGTCTAAGCGAGCAGTTTGATTATATGGCTGTTAAATTTGTGTGTTTTATTTATGTACATTTTTTGGTGAAGTTTTTAATTTTGTTGTGAAATATTAGTCGGAAACAAACACTGAATTATTTTTATTGTTTGATGTGGAAACTTTTAATCTTAACATATGTTTTGTTTTATTGCGAGTTTACACTGCGAGTTACACTGTGAGTATATGGTAGGGTTTTTTTGTCATATAATGAAACGTACGTTACATGTAATGACATAACAGTGACGTCACATTTTTTTTTAATTGACAGAAAATTATCTTTTACAGTAAGTAACATATTTTAAAGAATTTTTATAATTTTTAAAAGTTTTCTAAGAAGTTCACATATCAGTCACAGTGTGACATCGCTGAGTGGTGGCATTTTGGTCACAGTTGTGACGTGACCACAGTGACTTACAGTGACGTCACAATGACGTCACTGTGACTATGCATGCTATGAGGGTATATGCGATTTTTTTTCTTTGTTTTTTAAATTACGTAACTATTTATTTTTTTTCCGAATGATCAATTTATAATTTAATTAATGCCAAAAAAAAAAAAAAAAAAACATTGATCGATCTTGAGAGAGAGAGAGAAAGAAAAAGAAAGATTACAGTGAAATCTCCCTGTGAGACCACCTCTCTGAACGACCATTTTCTCACGGAACGAAATTTATTCCCATAGGCTCTACTAACTTTATCTCCATTCAGAGATCAACCCAGCTGAATTCCCTCCAGGAGCGACCCATTTCTTTGAATAAAATGAAACAAATTCCGTTGTTTCCAGTGTTGCCAGATAGGGGACTTTTTTGTCCTCAGATTGTTGATTGTCATCATTTTTTTTTAAATAGAAATATTCGGCCTATTTAGAAATATATTAAAAATTCTGAAAAATAAGGTGAGTTACACTATTTAAAAAAAAATGGTCACAGCCAATCATACATAAGAAAAACTCACAAAGTTCGTAAAACTGGAAAAAGTACAATATCTTAAAATTCACCAGTCTGATGGGGAAAAACAGTTGTGAAACCTATCATTCAGTAGTCATAAAAATCGCAAAATTAGTCAGTCGATCGCATGGAAAAATCTCGAAATTTGCAAGCCGACCGCAAAAAGAAAAAAAAATCGTGAAATTCGCCATTCGATTGACAGTTTGATTGACCAGTTCCGCAGCCTTTTGACGAATTTCGTGATTCTTTGACGAAATTAGCATTGTTTCTGCAGCCCTTTTATGAAATTCACATTTTTTTTCGTGACCATTTGACGAAAGTGACGCAGCGTTTTTTCTGCAGCACTTTGACAAAATTCGCATTGTTTATGCGGTCCTTTGATAAAACTGGGTTTTTTTCCGCATCCCTTTGACAAAATTTGCGTTTTTTTTTTCTTTGCCACTGCACTTTGACAAATTTCGCGTATTATCCGCGGTCCATTGAAAAAAGTGGCATTGTTTCTGCAGCCCTTTTATGAAATTTGCATTTATTCGTGATCCTTTGACAAAATTGCGTTCTTTCTGTGGCACTTTGACGAAATTCGCATTGTTTATAATGACCCTTTGGCAAAACTGTTTTCTCCGCGGCCGTTTCATGACATTTGCATTGTTTCCGCAGCCTGTGACAAATTTACGTTTTCCACAATACTTTGACGAAATTTGCGTTTTCTGCGATCTTTTGATGAAACTGCCTTTTTTCGCAGCCCTTTGACAAAATTAGCGGGTTTTTTTTTTCACGGCACTTTGACGAATTTCGCATATTTTCCGCAGTTCATTGACAGTCGCGTTGTTTCTGCAGTCCTTTTATGAAATTCGCATTTTTTCGTGATCCTTTGACAAAATTGTGTTCTTTCTGCGGCACTTTCACGAAATTTACATTGTTTCCGCGGCTATTGACAAAATTTGCGTTTCACACAATTTTTTGACGAAATTCTTGTTTTTCTGCGATACTTTGATGAAAATCGAGATTATTTTGATGAAATTCGTGTTATTTCCTTGGCACATTGACGAAACTGCGTTTTTTCTGCAGCCCTTTGACAAATTTCACATTTTCCCCACTATCCTTTGATGGAATTCGCATTTTTCCGCGATTCTTTTACTCAACTCGCATTGTCGCACAATTCTTTTACTCAGTTCGCATTCTCCTGCGATCCTTTGGCGACATTCGCGTTTTTCCTGCTATCCTTTTACGCAATTTGCATTTTCCTGCAATCCTTTGACAAAATCAGAATTTTTTCTGCAAACGATTGACACTTTTTTTTTTTTTTTTTGTGCGACCATTTGTCAAAATTCTCAATGTATTTTATGCCTGAATTTTCAGACCGATGACCGATTTTTTAACCGAATGCCTCAAATTTTCGGAAAATTCTCAACCCCTGGTTTTTAAAGACAAAATTATTTTTCTTATATTTTCCCCGTCTTTTAGCCAATTCTATTTTATATCTGCATGTTCCTTTTGCATTAGAAGGTATTGTGCCATTGACCGGGAATTTTTAAGTCCGCAATGCAAACTTTGGGAACACAAGATCCTAAGTGTTTGAATGAGAAGGTAACTAGCAGGCGCATGTTCAGTATGGACACAATAAACAGTAAGGGCGTTGTTTTTTAAAATGAGGGGCGCTATGTTTTGGATGAACGGCAAGAAAGAGATCCGCTATTTTTAACTAAAAGGCCGGAGGGGCGCAGCGCCCTCCTGAAACTGCCTGGGGGAAACTCTGCATTCAATAACAGCTGCTTTACATGTCATGATTAACTAACATGATTTCAGAATCTGTTGTCGCCTTCTAACTTTTATTAAAAATAAAATTGCCTATATAAATTTAATATTATAATCTGTGCATTTTGAGTTTTCTAAAATTATATTTATACTTTATTATTATTTTATTTACTTTCTTTTGCAGATTACTTTGCGTAGCTGAAGATGTATGCAATAATACTGCTAACTGTAAGTAAATGCAATTCTCAATAATTTTTTTTATTAGAAAAATCGAAACAAAGCATGTTTTCTTTTTTATATACAAAAGTTTTTATTTGTATATCATAGAATTATTACTTTTGAAAGGTGGAAAAACAAGCAAGATTATGTTTGATAAGTTAGAAAAAAATTGCGAATGTGTTTGCGTGTGAGATAGTTAGTGTTAAGCAATTCAGAGGGTTCATACTCTATTTGAATAACAAAATTCCCTGACTTTTCCAGATCATATTTCTTACAATTCCCTGGTCACAATTTGCGACATTTTTAGAAATATGAATTACAATTCTAGATCTTAATGATTAAACTTACCTATGAAAATAAAAATAACCTATAAAACTGAAACTAAAAATCTATATAATTTGATAAAAAAAAAAAAAAAAAAAAAAAAAAAAAAAAGAAAAAAAACTAAAATACAACTAAGATGGATTCAAAGTCATTTTTTATTTATATACCTGAATTTACACATATTAAGCATCAAATTTTTTTAGATAGTTCTGCTATCATGTCATTTATTTGTGCTGTTTCAGAAGCAGTTTGTTGTGCAAGTTTCAATTGTTTGTCTTTTAACATTTTAATTTCAGGTACAGCTTTCCTTTTTTGCCAGCTTCATTATTTTCTTTCTTTTTCTTATTTAAGGGTGTATTCCAATCCAAACTGCTTATTTTCTGATTCATTTTCGGTCTCGAACGCATCAAACTGGGAAATTCTCTTATTTAGAAAGCACATAATGTGCCGTGCTTCTCGATTTTTTGATAAATGCAGAAAATATTGTAAAAAATGCTGTCAAAGTTGACGTTTTGAACCGAATTTTCCGAAGCGGGAGATCTGGGACTGAAAAAAAAATGGTCATACTGAGAAAATGATTGTTTAAAAATAAAATACTAATTAATTGAACGAAAAATGAAATCACACGGCCTCTTAAACATCTCTTTAAAAATCACCTCAGCAAGTTTCACGTTTTTACTTTTAAAAATGAGTCTGAAAATGTCTCAGAAAATTTCTAACTGTTGAGGGTGGAAAAATATTTTTTCGAAGACACCCTTAAATTTTCACGATATCTCATCCTAACCACCTTAACATGGCTCAACATTTCTTTCGCTGAGGTATCGCCTTATTTGGCGACAAATTTGTATAGCTAAAACATCTTTATGTTAAAAAATGCTAATTTAGCGAAAATTTTACTTGTAAGGGAAAATCTTGATACATGAAAGCACATAAAATAAATAAATAAATAATAAAAAAATAATAAATTCCTGACTTTTAGAAAAAAATTGTAAATTTCCCAGACTTTTTGACCACTTGTCATTTTCCCTGGCAACTCCAGGTTTTCCAGTCGCGTAGGAACCCTAAATTCAGTATCGATGTACTTTCAAATGCAAATTCTAAAAAATTAAAATTTGATATATCTTCTGGAATGGGGGGTGTACTTTTTTTCACTTCGGTGTACAGAAAAAAAAAAATTGTTTTCGGTATTTAGAAAAAAAAAAAAAATAAATAAATAAATAATTTTTTTTTACGAGTGTTTTTTAATTTAAGAATAAGATTTTTTAAATTCTCTCTCAGAATAAAAAAAATCCCGAAGGCAATTTATAGTTGACAACGGTTGTACGAAGTCTCATAATTTTGTCTTTCATAGAAATTTAGATATATCATTTTAAATAGGAAAAATCTCGAGAAAAACACATTCTGAGATAAACGTATATAAGATTTCGAAGAAAACGCCGCAACCACAGAAACCCAATTCCTATTTGGTGAATATGTTATAGACTACTGTCGTAAGAACTGTATAGAATTTCGTAAAAATCGGCCGATGAATTAGGTGTTTAATTCATTTTGCGACCGATTCTATAGGTAAAATCACCAAGGAAATGTGGCAGAGTCAGTGATACATATTGCTTAATCAAGCATCACTAGCACAGAGGTAATGTTACCAGGTTTAAAACGGGTAGACTGGTGTTCGGATCCAGCCAAATTCCATTGTGTCGGATATTTATAAAAATCCCCACCACCCCCTCTCTCCCTTTGATATTTCTTTTCTAATGAAAGCAACTGTGGAACTGGCATTGAATGAAGATATTGCAGGATATTGAATTATACTGCAATCTGAAAATGTATTTGTTACTGTGAAATAGAAGTAATTTATGGATGTCAAAGAAAACAACTGCAAATGAATAAAAACTGTTTCTGATCAAGTAGAATGTAAAACGAGAAATTATTTAGCGATATAAAATTAATGTTTATTTCTTACAAAATATCTTTCTCAATCAATATTTGTTTAAAAAATCACTAATTTAAGGCAAAATTTTGCTAAGAGAAATATTTAAAGTTGAAAACTTAACCATTTATTATTATTATTATTTTTTTTAATTTATATTTTTACTGAATTATTGCTTTCATATCTTTTCTAGGTTTTTATTATAATTGCAGAAGCAGGAGAAAGTAAGAAATTATTCCAGTATTTTTAATTTTTTTTTATTTATTCTATAGAAAGTAATAATCTTATTAGTTCTAGCACTTTTAACACTTTCCAGCAAAATACAAAAATGTTTGTGATCGATTTGTCTATTTTTTTTTTCTGTCTATTTGCAATTTCATTTTCACAAAAAGGTTTGAATAGCTCTGAAATGGAAATACGAGCATGTTGATAAAGTAGGCATTCTTTCTATTGAAGTAGAATTTAAAGTTCTTTTAAAGAAACACACAGAAGGTTGGTTGGTTGATTGGGGTTTAATGGCACAAAATTCCTTTATGAACATGTGCCAAGAAAAATTTAAAATAAAAAAAATAGAATTATACTTTAAAAAGTTAGATTAGAAACATCATAAAAGCAGGATGAGTGAAAACAACATAGTTTAAAGACACACAGAAGGATTCGAATATACATAGTACATCTGAACTAGTGATCAGAACTTCAGGGCTGATAATATGCGTCAAGCAAGATAAACAATTCTAGTATCCGAAATAAGTGTCATAATACACTTATTCAATCAAAAATACAGGCATTTCACTGCAAGCCGAACTCCGATTTTCGTCTTCTATATCTTTAAAAACAAGTTGGGAATTGCTCGTCAAACGTGGCAAATGAGGTGCGTTCGTATTATAACTAGTTTTATAAATATTTTTTGTATCGCATATTGTACTGAATGTATATTTTAGTGCACTTTAAGTACATATCCATTTCGTTCCGTTCGAAAGGCTGTAACGTCATTAAAATGCACTTACATTAATTTTTTTCGATTGGCTGTAATGTAACGGAAAACTTTTGACTATCCCTGTAATTAAACTATCCATCCGATTTTCATAAAATTTGAAATGACTCGACAAAATTTTGCAACAAATATACATTTAAAATTTCAGACCATTCGGTTGGGTAGTTTTGCACTGTTATATGCAGATGGACGGACGGACAGACTGAACAATGACTATAGGTGCTACGTATTTATATAATTACGAAAGCACCTAATAATGAGGATAATGTGACTATGTTTTCAACAGACTTACTTTGCTTTCTGTGAAATACGACGCCATTAAGAAAAGTGCTAGAAATGACTACTATTTGCTCCCAAAGAATATTGAGCTAAACGCTCCATAATGTAAATGACAGGGAAAACAGAATCATTGATCAATTATTGTGCACATTCCACGCATCTATCACATTTCATACGAAGAAAAATTAAACTGATGAAAATATAGCTAAAACACAGCCTATAATGAGGCACGCTGTGTTTTTGATTACATAAGTAAATCGCGGTCTTCCAAATTTGCTATCCAAAAATTGTTTGATTTCAAGCATATTATTAACCCAGAAAGTCCCACCACCTTTTTAGTTCAGATACCCTGTATACTACAATCTATAGACGATTATTGGCCGAAATGTGTTTTAGTGGTATTAATGTATTTTGAAAATTGGCAAAATTTTTGCTTCTTTCACCACAGGTGTTCTTAAGATGTTCCCTCTTCTTCCCCTTGTCCACCAGTTCTTTCACATCTAACCTCCATAGAAAAAAAAAAAAGTGCGATTATTTTTTTTTTTTTTAAGTCACATTAGAGATTAGACAATTCGAACACTTGATGGGACCAGAAATGTTTAAAAGGAAGACATTTAACTGATGTTTGATTGTGGATTAGGAATCCTGTAATTAATTTAGACTATTACTTCTTTTTTGCATTTATTTATGTTTTATAGAAATAAAATGCATTTCTTAAATTCTAAAAAACAATAACAAAAGTTTTAATATTAAGCTTTCTAAACTAGTTTTGCCGTGATTTTCATGTCCAGATTCCATACTTTTTTAAGCGACATTCATTCTTTATGCTTCTCGATTACATCTGGAATATATATATATATATACTATAGAGTGTATACGTACAGACAAACATATTATATATACAGTGGTGGTCAAAAGTTTCCGGCCAGCATAAAATTTTTGGTTAATTTGTAAGTATACCCATATGAAGAGGAATCTCAAAGTGATACTTATACACTTTATTGACATGACAGTTAAGAACTTATTTATGGAATAAAAATTAAATATTAATAAATTTAATTGACAAAATTAATTGCAAAAGAAAACGCATGTTCTCAAAAGTTTCCGGCCACCTTGGCAAGTTTGGAAAAAATGGTGCCATAAAAGAAAATAACAGTGATCAACAACATTTACAATTAGTATTTTGTATTCATACATTTAGAAAAATGTACTGCGGCGCAGCAACGTGGCATTGATTCAATGAATGGTTTTAGATCATCAATGTTAAATTTTGTGTACGGTTCTGGCAATTTTTGTGAAAATGCTGCTGAATTGGAATATTTATAATTCCACACACGTTTTCAAGTTAGTTTCAAAGATTTTCTATTATATTCAGATCGGATGATTGGGCTGTTCATTTCAAAAGCGAAGTTTTTTTTGTGCGAAAGCCACTGCTTGACGAGCTTGCATGTATGCTTTTGGTCGTTATCATGATGACACAAATAGTTGCGACCACAATTTTTCCTCCAGTAAGGCAGCAAATGATCTTGCAAGATATTCTTATGCATTGCACTATTCATCTTGCCACGGATTTCAAATAACGGACAGGCGCATTTTCCAGAAAATGCTCCCCACAGCATAACGTGTCCTCCGCCGTGCTTCATTGTAGGAATAATATATGTAGAACCTTATCTTTTGTTTTTAGGTCATCGGTTGTAATGTTTTTTATCAATCACAAAAAGATTGAACGTCGAATCCTCTGAAAATAGTACTTTTTTCCAGTTTTCAGTTGTCCGCAGTCTTTGTATTCCTTGGCAAACACCATTCGGGCCCTCTGAATTTTTTTACTTATGAAAGGTTTTTTAACACTGACTGTTCTATAAAGTTCTACGTCACATAAGTGTCTGGACTATAGATAGACTTGTTTCAGCAATAACCATAACACCATAAATTGCTTTTAACTCCATAAATGACGTGGAATTGCAGCGGCATTTTTACGCGGGTCATCAACTGCTTTTCTTCTGATAATTCTGTCCCAAAGAATAGTCGTTTTCCGGGATCCCCCGGACCGTGGCAAGTTCCAAAGGCCATGACCATCTTTATATATTTTTTAAAATATCGTTTTCAGCAAATTTTCCGATCGACAACTTTGCCGCAATCTGACGAGAGGATTGCCCCTTTAGTGACAAACAAATCACTCATTTAGGAACAATAAATTGTTAAACTTTTCATTTTTGAATTTCAAATACATTATTCACCTTGATTAATTAATAAACATGGCCAAAAAAACACTTTAGCGATAGCAAAAACTAATGAATGACGAATGGCCGGAAACTTTTGCACGCGCGAATTTTGAATTCCTCCCCTTTGCATCAAGTATCTTAAGTAACCAATCAAAATGATCACGTGGTCAGAGGTAATTTGCTTATTCCTAACTTTTGGAGCAATTGAACTTCTTCTTCGCTAAAATGTTCTGTCAAACAAATCAAAAAAACTAACTGGCCGGAAACTTTTGACCGCCACTGTATATCGTATATTTCCGTATATAAGCCAATCTGTATATAAGACGAGTATATGACTTTTCAGTGAAAAATCATCCAAAATCAGAATCCCATATATAAGACGATATTAAAAAATGGTGATGAAAAATTTAGAGAATTTAGCACTTTTCTGTACATAGATAATGAAAAAAAATACGCTCTCTAAAATTATTAATCTTTCCTATTTGGGTGCGCTGCCAAATCTGTTTAATTGGATCTCGCTCATTCTGTTATGACTTGCTCGTTCATAAAAATGTAATATCCTATTTTCGGCTTGAATAACAAGAAATTATCGTTTGATCTTTCAAAAAATGTTGCATCAATAATGCAATGGATGGAACTGGAGATGCTGCCATTTTTGAAGAAGACTGCAATGGTGATGATGGCAAATTAGACACTGTCAATGTTCATATTAATGTATCAATGAAAGAAAGTGATTTTAATGAGTTGTTTGAAAATTCTGATAATGATTTGGATAATGAATGAGCGTTGGTAACTTTTTTCATTGTAAAAGAAGAGTTTTAAAGTATTGAAAATTTTAAGTATTTTTAAAGTTTTTTATATTTACCACCTTTTTTTCTCATCTTAGAATATCAATTTTCAAAATTTTCTTATACTCATGTATAAGCCAAGCCCCCTACTTTGGAGTAAAAAAAATTCCCAAAAAGTCTCGGCTTACACACGGAAATACAGTAGAGCGCCGATCTGGGCTTAATTACTTACAAAAAAAGTACCGGAGCCCTAATATTCTGCAGTACTAACAACCATAGCCTACCCCCCCCCCACCCCCACCTTTAACGTCACTCTAATCAGCATATTTATATTTCATACATTATTTCCAAAATTTAAAGCTTTTCTTTTCTTTAGCAAAATAAAAATTTTAAATATATCATCAGCATATACTTAGCTGTCAACTATTCCACTTTTTAGTTATAACTAATTCCGAATAGAAATCTTTGCCTAACTTTAATGTTAATTATTTGTTGAATTCTGGGATTAAATATGGTAAGGAGTAGGACTCGGAAATAGTGTTAACACAAAAAAGAATAATTTGCCAGCTATGCATTTTTATGAAAAAATGAAAAAAATTTACAGAAATTAATATTTATATGCTGAAGAATGGAACAGCATTTTTCAATTTCCTATAAAAGGTGCACATCTTAAACTATAATCTATTCCTTCCGCTTAACAATCTTTTGTGGTGAGTCCCTGAAAATCAGATTAAATTAAAAATTTGACACCATTATCGGAAAGATTCGATGCTTTTATAGAAAAATGGGAAATACTACTTGATTGCTTCATACAGAATAACAATACATGGCAATTATATCTACTTACAAATGAAAGTGACTTTTCGTAAATATGCAAAGCAGAACCTTAAAATGGCCTGCATCCATGATACAAAAAAGTGCTACTGCACTGGGCTCCGGAGCCCAGTATTTATCGAATTCCGAAAAATATTTAAATATTTACTAAAAATAGAGAAGTACTGGAGCTGAGCTCCGGTGGGCTCCGCCGCAAATTAAGCCCTGGCGCCGATTATCCGAACAAGTCGGGACCGACCCAAGTTCGAATAAGCAAAAGTTCGGATAAATGGACAGACAATTTAAGGGATGTTCCTGACTATGCTAAAATCTTCACACTTTATCCATGCTTCGGACTGACAGCATTAGTTAATGCTGGCATGTTTAAAAATTGATTTGTGTCTTAATTTTTTTTGTTTACTTTTTTATATTATTTTCTGAAATCCAGAGATTATAATTCAAGCAAAAAAGCTTTCGATTGTTGCTTGCTTCAATGAAGACATTCTTTTCAATGCTGCCATATTGCAGATTTTTCTTAAATATGTTAGTTGAATAGGATCAGCATTCTTCTGCCGTTCGAGCCATTTCATAGCTGTTTCCAAGCATTCAAAGGCTTCATTATGGGATGGACCCAGGTCATTTTCAGAGCATTCGTTTTCATTTTCTTCAATTTTTTTTTTCGTCTTCAATCTCATCATCTTTTAAACAGACGTGCCAACCTTTGAAAATGAGAAATCGTAGCACACAAAATTTAAATTAATCTGGAGGTTGGTTGGTTGGTTTTTCGTGTTTCACAGCCATCTTTTGACATTTGTAAAAGGAATAAGGTTTCCGTCTTTCAACTCAATGTAGTAAATTTTTTCCTCTGAAAATTTTTATACTATTTTTAGTGTTTATTTTCGTTTCGCAGTGTTTTTTTTCCCGTAAAAGGAGCCTGGTTCCAATTTTTTAGCCCAGTGCAGTAGATTTTGACGGAATTCGCGATTTTTTTCCCGCCATCATTTCAGGATATTCACAATTTTTTTTCCACAATCGTAATTCACATTTTCCTATCACGATTCTTTGTTGAAATCCGCACTTTTCACCATGAACTTTTGACGAAATTCGCCTTTTTTATGCGATCCTTTGATGAATTTTGCATTTTTTCCCCACAATCCTTTATGAGTGTTTTCTTTCTGCGATCTTTCGGTGAAATTTGCGTTTTCTTACTAATCTTTCGATGAAATTTGCATTTTCTTACTAATCTTTCGATGAAATTTGCATTATCTTACTGATCTTTTCACGAAATTCGCGTTTTCTTTCTGCGATATTTTGACAAAATTCACGTTTTTACCACGATCCTTTAACGAAATTTATTTTCTTCTGCGACCAATTGACGAAACTGATTTTCTTTTACACAGTCATTTGTCGAAATTCACGATAGTTTATTGCAAATCGTGCGATTTTGCACACTATTTCAAACCTTGCCCGCCTCAAGGAACCCTTCAGAATTCTTAAAATGGCACACTTGTTTCTAAGTAAAGGAATTCCTGTATAAATATTTACAAAAACACGATTAGAGTGTTTTATGTTAATAATTTTTTTTTTTCTTCTTTTTTTTTTTTGTAGCCCAGATTTTTTTTTTTCCCATGAGCATTTTTTAATGTCCGAATTTTCGGACTCTAATGGCCAATTTTTTAAAATTTTCGAAAGTGAATACTTGGAAATTTCGGAACAGAATCACTCCTGAAAAAAAAATCGCAACTAAGAACAAAAAATGCTTTTGTGTTTTTTGCAAAAAATCGTAGTTTAAGACCAACTTTCGTAGCATCGTAGTTCATAGGTCCAAATCGTAGCAACTACGATTTTTTCGTAGCAGTTGGCAGGTCTGCATTTAAATTCTGATATCCAGGTCTAATAGGGTGTTTGGATAATTGGAAGTTCGTTTAATAAAATTTTTTGAGAGAAATAAGATGTTCGGATAATTGGAAGTTCAGTTAAAAATCTTTTTTGAAAGAAATTGGCTGTTCGGATAATTGGAAGTTTGGTTAATTGGAGTTCGGATAATCGGCGCTCTACTGTATACGGCATATATATATATATATATATATATAAGATGAATCTGTTATCCAGATAATTATCAATTCAATATACAATTTAATATATATTATATATATACTAGCTGCTCTTCGCCCACCCAGACGGTCACGGGGGAGGAAGCGCAGATGCCTTCTGAAGTGTAAAGCCCAGACTTTGTAGGGGGCCCACAAAGTGCATTTTACACAGAAACAGAAAAATATAAATAAAAGAGTTTATATTAAATTAGATGAAAATAAACAATAGAAATAGCATAAAAGCATGTAAATAAAGATTTTGCGCCATAAATAATAAATTTTAGACTTCAATCCCCATATTTTATATAAATATTGAAATCCGATCACTGAAAGATGAAAAGCACAAAGACAATTTTCTAAATATGAAATTAAATTAAAAGTTTTAGAAAAAAGTCTTATGCAAAATATCTAATAAAAAAATCAGTAACAGTTGTCTAATCTTTCATTATCCCGTTCACAGCCAATGTTGAAAATAAAATCGCTAAAATAGCTCTAAATTCGCTGAAATATGCATTTAACTATTTTTTGTTGAGAGTTGAGATTGCAAAAATTTTCCAGTTAAGGTTGGATTCTGTTATAGATGTGGTACGTTTTAACAGATTTTACTATAATATATATTTGTAGAATTGAACTATCATTCAGTGATCCGTCAAAACATTGCCCATGGCCGCTGGTGGATTGCACCCATAATTTGGGAACTGCTGTTCTAAAGATTAAGAAAAAAAACCAATTATACTTGTAAAAGAAAAATAAGAAAGAAAGAAATAGAATAAACACCCAAAAAATAAAAGGTATTAAAATAATATCAAATACATTCAGATTAAAAAGGAAAAGAAAGGTGCCCAGTTAAACTAATGTCATTGAGCTCACAGGCTATTCATGCTAATTGTATATTATACTCTTATTTATTCATAAAACAGAACTCTCTTTTTGAGCAAAATGGTAAAAATCATAAAAAACAGCGTTTTTTTGCTATAGTACAAACCAATATAGTTCAAATGAGAGAAAACCTGCACCAAAACTAATCAAGAAAGTGCCTTATCAGAATTAACCTGTATACCGAATTTGAAGCAAATCAGATAATTCTGCATGAAATACCCATTTAACTAAATTAAGGGGGGATTAGCCCCCCCCCCCACCTTTAGACAAAACCAATAAAGCTCCAAAACTAATCAAAGAAGCGTCTTATCAGAATGAACCTATATACAAAATTTGAAGCAAATCGGATATTTCTATCAAGAGTTATTGCGTTACGTACATTACATACGTATGTACATACAGAAACTGCGGGCACATTAGTCCTCAGGCTTTAGATGCGAGCTAAAAAGAGATCAAGTTCTGTTTCATATATTTTCTCAATGGAAAAAAAAGGGAAAAGAGAAATCTAAAACATTGGCAAATTTATTATCTGTATTGAACCCCATGGACTGTATATAATAACTCCACCCCCCCCCCCCCCCCCGAAAACCCCCTTTAAAAGTTGACTTTTTAAAAATACTTTATACTGAAATAACGTGATCTTATTTATAAAAAAAATTACCATGTAAGAATTATAGTAGTAGCTTCAAACACATATTAATAATGCTTTCAGAGTTCAGAAAAAAAAAAATTGCCTTTTTCTTTCTGTCTGACATTCATGTATGCACACTTGCACACACATTCGCTAAGAGAATATCCTAAAGAGACTTATTAGAGAGCGTTCCTACAGAGATTTTTTTTTTTCACATGGATGATTTTGGTCTGACAATATTTAAGTTTACATCTTAAACATCTGTTTTTTATTTGGTCAAAGCAAATTAATTTTATCAACGAAAAGTTTTTCTTGTTTAAAATGTAAAAATGGATGTTTTCTCCCTCTTCTAACAGAGAAAACAGACTGTCAGGAGCACCGTGAAAGAGAATCCAAGAGCCATGCTCCTCTTCCCATGCGACTGATTCCAGAATGCGACGAGAAAGGGGATTACAAACCGAGGCAGTGTTTCAAGGACAGCGATTTCTGTGCCTGCTGGAACAAGACTGGACATCCTGTCACACAACCATCCAAGAAAATTAAATCTTGCCAATGTTTAGTTCAAAAGCATGAGGCAGAGCGAAAAGGTAACTAAGAAAGACTAACAGTGATTATATTTAACAAGATTAAATGGATAATTAATACTAAATAAACTGTACTTTCAAATGCAGTTTGTTTGAAAATCGTATCTCAATTTACTGATTTTTTATGTTTTTAAAAATAATTTACAAGCATGAATATTTTTTAAATCTATGTGCAACCCAATTACAGAAGATCAATTCATTTGCATTGAAAACAATGTCAATATTTTAGCAATTGTTTGTTTCCATGCAATATTACATAACTATTTTACTAAATTAAATTAAAACTTCACAAATACATAAAACATGAAATTAACAGATATTTAATCTAACTATGCACTTATAATCTGAAAGGTTACTATAAATAGTAAAATGTTTTGTGATTGACTGCTTGCATGTAGCTACTACAAAAGTACCAAAACTACTTTTTCATATAGTTGGTGTACAATCTAAGAAAATATACTAAACTTAAGAAATCTTTTAGCATTTTTAATTAAAAATGATTTACCCTATGATCTGTACATAGGGCAATGTACAGAACACAGTAGGTAGTATGTTGGGCATCTGTAATTATGGTAGGATTGCCTAGTAATTTAATAATAAAATATTATATTCTTAACTCTTAAATAGAGTTTATTGATTTTAGTCATGATTTAAATCAACTGATTAAAAAAATCGTTGATTTAAATCAATTTTTTTTTAATTTGAAATTTAGGTTAAGATATTTTGTAATAAATATTATGTTTTGCCAAAAATACATTGTAAATTTAAAGAGTGGGAGAGGCTGAGAATTTAAAATCTATGCTTGCTTTTTTAATTTTATTTAAATCAAATATCACATTTAAAAATAAAGCAACTGAAAATTGTTAAATGATTAATGCATAGATTTACCTATTATAAAATATCTAATCTTCTGTGAATTTTTCGATACAAAAACATGGAGACTTTCGGCAAGGATATGGGAAACTTTACAATAAATAAATATAGGTCATTCAAAAATATTTTTATTGATATTTAGGTAGAGATCTCATTACGTCCTTGTGCACACGTAAATAACAAATTGCTCTATTTCTAATATAGTTTATTTACGGAAAGATTTTGAAAATAAAGATAAAATCATAAGACGAAATGCAATATTTCACCTTGATTCAATCACAAAATATGAACTTTAAAAAGCTCACCATTTTGCGATTCTTTGATGATGGCCACGGGAATTGCAGGCCGGAAGTACTAAACATTTTTAAATGCAATGTATATTTTTAACTTGTAACATCTATGTTATTCAATTCCTACTATTAGTTCACACTCTCCCTATATTTATATATATCTTGTTCAAATTTTCAATTGTTAACAAAATACTCATTATTCATCCTATCAAGTTGAAATAAATTTTTTTAAACTTGTACTAGATGACAATTGATGTTAATACAGTTTTTTCAAATATTAATTCATTCATTAAATTTTAATTTTAGTTTTACATGGAAAACAAAATGGCGGCCATTGGTTATTGAAGCATTTAATGCATCTTCATATCTATAAGGGGGGACCCTATTCTGTCACCAAATACCGCCAAGTTTGTCACCAACATGGCGATATATCACCCAATTTGGCGACCCAAATGAGTCGCCAACTTGGTGATATCTCTACTATTTCGCCAAATTCCCATAGACTTCCATTGTAAACCTACTTGCTTATAGAACATCAACAAATTAAGATATTTTAATGCAACAAAAACTAATATTAGCTTAAGGGATTCTATTAAATTTTTCTTTGATGACCTAAGTAGGAATTGACTTTAAAAACAAAATTTTTATATTACTTGTTTTATTTTTGCCACCTGTTAAATAAAATAGTGAGCTTTTTAAAGTTCCTATTGTGTATTTTGTAAAAATAATGATTTCATGGTTAGTAATCGTCTGAAATATATCTATATATTTTTAAAATGTAATTTCAATTTTAATCACTTATAAATGCAAGCTAATTAATAACTAAATCTTTAAAAAAAATTTGATTAAAATTTAAAAAAAAAATTCAAATCAAATAAATCCAACTTTGATTAGCTCGGAAATTGTTTCTTTTTTAACATTTTAATAACAAGGAATAATTTTTTCAGACCCATTGAAATTTAAAATGCATAATCATGACTATCTTTATGTGAGTGTAATACATGCTCCAAATTCATTAAATGGATATTGTATGCATTCCAAAATATTGTATATAATCCAAAATAGATATTTTTAAAAGAATACTGTATGTAATCTAGATCCAGAATAGAATGTTTAAAAATTCATTCATAATGATTTTCTTTTTTTCTCAATAAAATGCTTACATTATCTTTTAGATTTGAAGATTTTTAATAAAGAAATTTGGTTAAAACAAAAAGTTTTAGCCTTTAGTAATGAAGGATGCACATAATTTTTATTTTAACAAATGGGTTAAAAGTTAAGGTAATACATAGGATATTTGTTAAATTGCAGTTAGTGTAAATGAGTGCTCATATAAAACAAGACAATTTGTTTTAATTACTTCATGTTTTCCAAAGTAAAAAAAAAAAAAAAAAAAAAAAAAAAAAAAAAATCAAATTTTCAAATTAAATCCCTGTTTATATTGCTTTATTTTTTTTAACTATGTATATTTAAATTTTTATGTGATTAAGATATTTCAAATTAATCAAGTGAATGAGTTTATTATTAATTTTAATGATTTAGTAAACATTTTTTTTTTATAGTCTTAAAATTATATTTGAAGTTAAAAAAAAAATCTGTTTAATTTTTTTAAAAATCAGTTTAAAATCACAAACCCTGCACTTAAATAATCTTCCTTTTTTTTTTTTTTTTTTTTTTTTTCTTTTGTATAAATGTATTAAATACATAAAGCATTCTGTTCAACATTTTAAAATACCATAAATGGATATTTTTCTTAGATGTTATGGAAGTTTTAAAATAACAATTTAAAAGCAATGTTGATTTTTCTTAGTAGCTGATTTGCCAACAGTTGTGGAAGTAAAAAAAATACAGAACTAATGATTTTTTTTTTCTTTCTTTTTTTTTTTTTTTTTTTTTAAATGCGTGCAATTTCCAGGTTTTATAAAGTGGAACTGTGGAACATAAATATATTTCTTTAAGTATAAAATTTTAGTTAAAAATTAAAAAAACATTTTTCTAATATAACTGCAAATAATTATTTATTATAGTTTTACTTTTTCCTTAATATATAATTTCAGGTTGGATAGTAATAATAGTTACTAGTCATCCTGCATATTGGCCAGATAGGTCAGATGTAGTATGTTTTCTGAATATCCATTGTATCCACTTTTAATGAGAGATGAGGGAATATATTTGCGATTCATTCATATTTATATTTCGCAAATCACATTTTTTTTTTTTACTTGTATCACTTTATGAATAAGTGTGCAAATGCACCCATTACCATATCCCCCCCGCCCCCCCCTCCCTTATGGAAAAAAATTATACTTTATTAGCAAGATTATAACAAACATTATGAACTAAGAGCATTTACTTTTTATTTTAGGCCTTTTAGGGGCTTATAAACCCCAATGTGCTGAAGATGGAAAATTTAAGAAGGTGCAATGTCATTCGTCTACTGGTCATTGTTGGTGTGCTCATCCTGAAACTGGAGAAAAAACTTCAGAATCTCAGAGAGGAAAACCGAAGTGCTAGGGGATTCATCGTTAATATAGAAGAAATGTGCATTTTTCTTTTATTATGTGCTGGTTAAAGCAGGAAATTTAAATAATTTTGTCATAACAATAATCGCCAATGCTGTCTTAAAATAAATCTATTTTATCTATCTACCGTAATTTAGGGAAGAAACGCCGCACCTGCCGTAAACGCCGCACCCGCGATTATGAGGCTAAAAAGCAAAAAAATTATCGTAAACGCCGCACATGGCGTAAACGCCGCATTCGCGATGAGCTTAATAAGCGGAAAAATCGTAAATTTCAGACCGATCCTTTATACATAATGAAGCTAATATTCATTTAATAAAATCAACTTCCATTAACAATTAATTACAATTTAAAATTTTTTTTACAAAAGTTTAAATTTTACACATACCTTGTTAATCTCAAAGACAAAAGTTGGAACATATTTTTAACTCAGGAGACTTCTTTTCTTTGGATTCTCATTCAGTTTGTTTTCTCTGATAGGAACCTTGTTTTGATCTGAGGAGACATCAGTTGAATTTTTTTATCCATCCAGAGCGCGGGACGCGGACCCTTCTCCTCATGGCGCTCCACGTTTTTTAAAGTGGTTGGCGTCCACTTGGCACGCTTTTTATCAGTGGGTCGCATCCACTTAAAATTCAGACTCACTCAAAGCCTTCAAAATCACTGTTTTCACTGTCCGAATTAAAAAAGTGAAGAAATTCTTCATTTAATTCAGTATCTTCATCACTCAGAACATCGTGATGTTCTTCAACGGAAATTTTTGAGATTATTTCCGCCTTGGAAAAACCCGATTTAATTGTGTCAGGCGATACTTCACTCCAGGCTTGTGACACCCACCGAGCTACTTCTTCATATGAGGCTCTCTTAATGTTCCCATTTTTTGTATATGAGTGATTTTCACTCGCCATCCATGTTTCCCAATGCTTTCGGACATGGCTTTTAAAGCTTTTGTTGACTGCTACATCCAGTGGCTGGAGGACTTTTGTTAGGCCGCTTGGAATAACTGCCAAAGAAGCAGAAGCTCTTTTCGCCTCTATTTTGACAGAGTCCAACAAATGTGCCCGCATGGAGTCCATAATTAAGATGCCTTTTGGTTGGAAAAAAGCCCCTTTACGCTTGCGCCAGATTTCATTAATCCAGTCAAGCATTATCTTCTCACACATCCAGCCCTTCTCGTTACATTTTATTACGACATCATTTGGGAAATTTTCTTTGGGTAACGTTTTCCGCTTGAAAATTATCATCGGCTTTAATTTATCCCCATTGGCAGCGCAGGAAAGCACGCAGGTAAATGATGTCTTTTCGTGGCCAGTAGTCATGATTGAAATTGATTTTTCGCCAGTTTTATCAATTGTTCGGTTAGGCGGGCAATCAAACGTCAGAGGTACCTCATCCATATTTATGATTTGAGGCTCTTTGACTCCTGTTTCATTAATCAAGTCTTTTACAAATTGTAAAAAGGATTCTTTTTTTTCTTTCCAGTCATCTGGAAGATTCTGTCCAATTGTTGTTTTACTACGTACAGACAATTTTTTACGTGACATGAATCGATGGCACCAATTTGAATTTCCATTGAAATTCAAAATTCCCATGTTTGTTGAAATTTTTTTGGCTTGTATACGGATTTTTACCGTTGATATGGGATGTCCTTTTTCTCGTTCGTCTAAAATCCACTTCTCTAACACATCTTCTAGCTCAGGCCAGTGTGCGATTCCACTCCTTCTCGCCCGTTTTGCTTTCGGCATACTTTCTAATGACGCTTTCTCTGACCGCCATCGACGAATGCATCTTTCGTCCACTCCAAAATCACGTGCTGCTGCTCGATTTCCTGTATTCTCGGCTCTTTCAACAACTTGAAGCTTAAAAGCAGCCGTGTAGCTCATGTGACGTTTGGGAGCCATATCGTAAGGAAAACTAAATTAGCAAGGATCAAAAACAAATAAAAGCAGTCACACTTTTCTACGCTATGCGAAGCACGTTGCAAAAAAGCAGGAAAAAATGTGAAAACGGTCACGACCGCGTTTGAAAAACACGTTTGACCGGAAATGGATCAAGATCAACCCACTTTCAAAAGGGGTGATTAGAGAGCGTATAGCACCATCTCTTGCCATAATTCGGAAATATTGTACGATTTTTTTCTTTTGGCGATAGTGAAAATGAAAATAAAAAATCGTAAACGCCGCACCCGGCGTAAACGCCGCTTTCAAACTTTTTTAACTTTTAAACACATAAACGCCGCGGCGTTTCTTCCATAAATTACGGTATTTGACTACATTTTTTAAAACAGTTTTATTGGATTGATATTTCTGTCTTAGTAAAATTCTTCTGCTCTTTTAAAGGCCAAATTTACATTATGGATAACGTTATATTTTATCTTTGTATTCCAATGAGTGTGTATGATTCTAATTTTCCTGTCTACTCTTCCATTAGCATTTTAAATTTATTTAAATTGTTTGAATCGAGTTGAAGTGTCAAGCATAAAATCTTCTATTTTAGAATTTTCTCTGTAGAAAACGACAACTGATACTAATATGTCTACTTTAAAGGTAGGATATGTTAATAGTAATAAGCTTTTTATTTGTTTCCTAACTAGTCTTATATATAATTTTAATAATTTCAATATTTATATACGAACAATCTGAATTGGACATTGAGTGTCTTTGTCGCTATTTACAAATATGATTTGCAAAATTACCCATGTGCTGTTTAAAAATATAAAGTGGGATGTTGTTATCATATCAACGGCTAGAGGGAAATGCTCATTTTACTTAAAATGATATATCATTTTAATGATACAAACAAACAAAAAGGAATTAGTTATACAATAAAAATAAATTAGCAAAAAAAGGGAAACTACAACAACTGATTCCTTAAACCAATATACAGTGAAACCTCCCTGAATGGTCATTTTTTCTTGGAATGAAATTTATTCCCATAGGATCAATACTAATTTTACCTCCATTCAGAGACCATCCCAGTTGAACTCCCTCCATGAGCGACCCATTTCTTTGTAGAAAATGAAACAAATTCCACTTTTTCCTGGTCGCTTGAAGAAGGTTTTATTAGAAAAATAATTCTGGAGAGCGCATTATTCATCAAACTTCTAAACTAAGTTTAGGTTTTCTTTTATTCCTGTAACTTTTAAGTGTTTAACCCCCTTTGTGCCTTTTTTGGCAATGAATTTAACTCTGATGGCGAATTAAGAATGATGGTCAATAAACTCCACTGCCCTATTCTGTTGGAAAACTCTCAAAGAAATAGACAAATTAATGAAATCATCATTATTTGTTCTTGTCAAAAAAAAAAAAAAAAAAAAAAAAATATAATTGCATTTATTTACTGAATTTTGAAAGGACTTGGAAATAAAAGTTAAGTAACATAAAACCGTAAAATCAAAGCAAATGTCAATATATTAATTCTTTAAACTCTGCAGTAATTAACTTTTGTTTTAATACTTAAATTTTTATATTTTTTCCTAACGTGAAAAATAAATTTTAGTAACATTAATTGTTGCCTTTTTTTCAACAATTAAAATCTAGATTTAAACATGACCTCTATTAAGAGACCACCCCTCGAAGCGACCAATTTTTATTGGAACGGAATATGGTCGCTTTAAGGAGATTTTACTGTATTTTAAGGGAATAATACTAATAGTCACGAAGATAATTTTTAGAATTCTTAAAAAAAAAAAAAAACTTTTAAAATACTTGGTTACCCCCAAAAAAAATTCAAACTAGCTTTTAATCATAATTACTCTTTTGGTTATTACAAAATTTTAGCATTACTCAGAACACCCATAACCAATTATTCCTATGTATGCTAATAATATCTGGTATATGTTAAATCCATCAAGAATGCAAAGTTCTCAAAAAGAAAGATAAGGGGGGGGGGGGGGAGGGTGAAATTGCTAGTACTTGGATGCCAAACCAGATGTATACCAGGACCCAAATTACAGGCTGCTTAATTAGTCAAACCTCTTTCAAGGATCTGGCAACCCTCCCTTCTATGGAAAGTGCCGTGGGACTTTACTGATCATGACAACAAAAAGTATTACACAGAAAATAATTCTAATATAAAAATTCTTCCCTGGTTACAAATAAATAATTTACTTCTAGGGAAAAAAGCAATTTCACGATTTAACCCATTATAAAATGATGCACACTTAATTATTTTTCCTTTTCATTAAGTTAATTTCTCATCTAAATAAATAATTATCATTACTTTCAAAAAGCACTTTTTTCTCATATCTTACTTTTAGAGCATACTGAAGAATGGACAACAAAACTAAAATAAAAAATACTCAAAGTAGTTCAATAATTTATCAGTATGTTAGGGTTTTTGTCCCTCAAATATAATAATCTAATATAGCAAAAGTTTTTTAGTACCATTTTTATACATACTTATTAAATATTAAATCTCATTTTATGTATGATTTTTTTTTTCTACAAACTCACAAATCGCACTGCTCATTCATAAATAAAATACATTTATTTAAATTTCATATTTAGTACCATAATTTCCGGCCTATAATTCGCGGTGGTGTATAACCTGCAGCTGCAATTTTTAGCCCTTATAAAAAAATTTCAGCAGATAATCTGCATCGGCGTATAATCTGTGGATTCTACGAGGATTACTCATTGTTTTCAACATTCCAAAGTACTACTAATAAACCGCCTCCCTATTTATTTAGTTGCTCTATTTAAATGATAATTTAATAAAATAATTAAAAATAATAATAATAATTACATGTTAAAAAATACAAAAACTTTTTCGTTGAATCTTCTATCTAAAACGTAGAATATCTTGTGAATACAGATAATTCTATGATAATTGCTGTTTTTAAATCATCTTCTGCATTTTTTAATAATGTTCAGTTTAAATTCTGCAGTGTTTACACATTTTCTCTTAGACATTATTACAACTTTCAACGTGATAACAATACACTTTCATAAAAGATTGAGATTGCAATTTTTGAAAGAGATGAGTTGAGAAATGCTTTGTTCTTCATAGAAACATGTTGCCAAAAAGGCTAAAAAAAAAAGAAACCCATAAAAATCAGAAGCCACTCCCACTAGCATGTACACTTCATATGTGAACTAATCACGAACAACTCCGCAAACGGTCAACAGCAGACAATTGTGTGATAACTGTTTACATTTTTATTTTATGACTGCCGGTGGAAACTGGATGTCAGTAGATAATCCGCACTTAAAAATTTTGAGGTTTTTAAGCAGATAATTTGCGGATTATAGGCCGGACATTACGGTAATTGACAATGAACATTATAGTAATTGCCTAATGTTTTTTTTCAGTCTGCAAAAGCTATGTAATAACTTATTTCCCAAATTTGACCAAAATTATTTTTTTAATTTAAAAGAAAGAGTAGCAACAATTTAAATAATAAAAAATACATCCAATCATGGTTTAAGGCTGTTCTCAAATCCAAAAGGGCAACTTCCTGACATAAGTTTTAATTTATTTTTGTTTGAAAATGCATGAAACTAGCTAGTGCTGTTGTCCAGAAACTATGTCATCAAGCTGTTTTTTCCATTTTTTTTTTGCAAACGCAATAGATCTTTTAGAAAATAGTGTCAAAGTAGACGTTTTGAGCCGAACTTTCGCACGAAAGTAGAAAAATCACTCAAGAGCTGGTGAAAAATGGGTTTGTCACGTGATCAAAATCACTTATAACTCAATGGGTAATTGATTGATCAAAAAATGGAAAAAAAAAACAGTTCAATTCCAAATCGCTTCCATGGCCAGGCTTTCCAATTTTATATCTTTCGGTTAAAAAATGAATTTGTAAATGTGTCGGAATGTTTTGCACTTCCTGAGCAGAGCAGTTAAGAACAGCCTTAAGAGAGAGAGGGGCATAGCTACTGCAGAGAAGTTGAGAAAACTGCTCCAGGTGCACGAGCACAGAATTAGGAAGTATGGAAAAAAGATTTGTAAAAATATTTGCATGTTTTTTCATTATTAATCAGATATTATGGATGGACCAGAACTGTTACAGTCAGCACATTCCTGTGACATTTTACACTGTTTTTAACCTCAACTACTTCACCTTAACCCTTTATGTCCCAAATTATGAACTCATGAAAATTTCATCTTTTAAAACATTTTTTTGTGAATTTTCGAAACTACATTTGAAGATTTACACAATCATTTAATAAATTTCAGAAAGATTTTGTCAATTAAAATTAAATAATTTTGTTTAGTATTTTGTAGAATTAGGAAATGTACAAATATAATGTTTATACAATAAAAATATTTCCAAATCCCCCCCCCCCCCTCCAATCTTTCAACGTCAAGAAAGCTGAAAAGATGAAAGGCTCAATCATCCTTTTAAAAATATTTTTGTTTTATGCAACCAATAATGCTTTCAGAACAAGATAAAGTAATGTACTTATAACTCATTCTAAACTATATTACTACTAATTGATGCATTAAATGAATTTTATAACAAGTTATTTTAATGGTACTTTAAAGCACTGTTGGGACACAAAGTGTTATAACATGTTTTTATATTCATTTGAAAAAATTATTTCCATTTTCAAAGATTTATTTTTAACTCATGTTTAGTTATTATTTTTAATTGCTTTAGTAACTTCTCCAACACCATTTTTTTACTTTAACTTTGCCTTTGACAACGATTGAAGGTTTTCAAATTTGAAAGTAATCAAAACTTGTTTACAGGGTTCTCAGCTTTATTGGTACCACTATTTTAAAACTTTCTTCCTAGCAAATATTGTAGAAATTTATCAAGATGATTATTGTATAGTAACAGTGATAATAAAAAAAAGTAACCACTTAGAAACCTGTATTTAGGAAGCATCATGTAACATCGTTGCCTGACCTATTTTGCTACTCTATCAATTGAAAAAGCAAGAGATTGACAAATTGAAGAAAATTATTCACCACTTTTAAAACAAAAAGTAAGAAAACAATGTTGAAGTTTTATTTTTCTTTTGTGGAAACAAAACATGATACAGTTTACAAGGCATAATCTGTGCTGGATTTAGACATATGTCCCATGAGCCCAGGGCGGCAAATCAAATTTTGTGTGTATTACTTTTGAGATTTTGAAAATATGGCAAACCTCAAATGCAGAATTAATAAGCATATTCTTTGAAAAATTGAAAAAAAGTTAACAATCAAAGCAATGTTCCTTAGAAATTGATTTAATTAATTATCATCTAACAGTTACAATGAAATGTTTGCCTCCTCAAACATTAGAAACTTCATGATATTGATACATGGAAATTATTCCAGAGAGAAACATTCGTCTTGCATACAATATTTCAAATGAAAATCAAATTTCAAAGTAATTGCTTAAGAGGCGCAAAGGCCAACATGTTTTCCAGGCTGGGTATCGTTCCATGTGGTTTAGTCGGTAGTGTGCTATACTGATGGCCCGGGTTTGAATCCCGGCATGGAATCTTTTTCACTATGTTGGCCTTTGCACCTCTTAAGCAATTACTTTGAAATTTGATTTTCATTTGAAATATTCTATGCAAGGTGAATGTTTCTCTCTGGAATAATTTCCATGTATTAATATAGTTTCTACCGATGCTGGATTTAATTAAGTTTCGTGTTCGCCCCAGGTTGGTGGCTCACAATTAATATTCCATCTTGTGCTGCGTTTGTAGCCCTGCCAACATATAATAGTGAGAAATTTTCCAGACCGGGTATCATTCCATGTGGTTTAGTCGGTAGAACGTCAGTGCGCTATACTGATGGCCCGGGTTTGAGTCCCGGCATAGAATCTTTTTCACTATGTTGGCCTTTGTGCCTCTTAAACAATTACTTTGAAATTTGATTTTCATTTGAAATTCATGATATTGTTTAGAACTTATTGCAGAATTTAACCATTTTTTTAGGGATGTAAACCATGGTTGCCTTAGTTATCTTCTACTATGTGTCAGGAATTAACAAGGTAAAGAAAATTTGTTATTGATTACCTTCTTCAAAGTGAAGTATTCAAAGTATTTTTTCATATTTTCAGGGGTCTTCTTGTCGCCCAAGACCTGATTATTGCCTAAACAAACTTACTTCCACCACCATTTTCGAAAAGCATTTTTTTCCCCTTATATAATCTTTGAATTTTGGGATTAAATAAGACCCCTGCCCTTTCTCAACCTGATATTGCACATTAGTAATCAATGAACTTTTGAAATACAATAATAATTTAAAAAAAAACGATAATCTTAAGTGGTATGTAAATAAGGGTGTTAACTCTTACTGTTTTCCATTGACAAAGCTGATGGTTTAAGAAATTAGCATTTTTACAAGTATAATTCCAATAGCAAAAAAGTTTCAAAGTTGTTCTTCCTCTTAAAAGCTAATTATGACAAAATAGTTATTTTTAAAAAGTTATAAAATTTAAACTTTTATATGTTCCCTGTGTTCTACAAGTCATATTTAGAAAAGAATTCTCTGTACTCTAAAAAGTAAAACAATTTTTTTTTTTTTTTTTTTTTTTTTTTTTTGTATATGAGCATACCGAGAGCATAATGTTTTGTATATGAGCATAATGCTTACTGAGCTATGATACTTTGAATTTTCAGCATTTTCTGCCATTAACATATTTTACTCAAATGTGACAAGTAAAAATAAAAAATTTCTTGACAATATTCTGTTTTTTTAATCATTCTATAATGCTTTAAAAGACTTGAAAGGAAAAAGAGATATCGAGGGCAACAGATTATACCGGCCCCATTGGCACATTTAAAAGTTATTTAGGAGGCATTCCGTACTTAAAAAATTAATGTTAATTTTTTACTTTTACTTTATTTGTATTTATTACATTGAATATCTTGTTAAAATTCTTTGATTTTCAAATAAAAGTAAGGTTTTAAATCAAAATAAGAATTAATATATGATTTTTAAACTTCAAAACAAAGTTGGTAAAATGTTTTTGAGTGACAAGGAGGTGCACCAATTTTACTTGTCCCACAGTGTTGAATATGTAGTTATGCCCCTGAAGAGAGCAACAACACTTGCAAAATATTATGGAAAACAATTGATATTGAAGTGCCTCTTCTTTAGGAACTACTCAAGCGATTTCAATAATTTTGACAGTAGCTACATTCTAAATTGATCCCTCGGCAAGAAATAAAATACACAATAGTTACAAACAAAAAATTCTAGGATTTTTAAAAAATTAACATTACTAAAAAGAAATTTATTTTCGAGAAAAACAAAACAATCAAAATATAGCTAATTATGATATACAAAAAAATTATATATATAAAATTATTGAACTCACTTCAGCAGTTCCTTAAAAAAAGGTGCTTCAATATTAGCTGTTTTCGATAGATTTTCACAAGTGTTGTTGCTTAATTAGACCATTTCTTTTACACTGAATAACTGAAACGGTTGTGGCAAAAGATAAGGAAACCCTGGTTTTATCTATTCTTTATTGACCTTTCTACCCATCCCCCCCCCCCCCCCAAAAAAAAACAAACAAAACATTCCACTTACTGGAAAAAATAATTAAAAAAAAATTCATTTTTATTGTTAATGTATATTATCATACTCATTTATTCACCAGAAACAGGTTCCAATTGAAATACTGCATTTTTTAAAATGTGTGTATGTGTTTTGAAATTTGATGAATCTACAGCTGTTCAGCATGCTTTTCAATTTTTCAAATTACAAAAAATAACACAATTATCTTCATTCTAAGATTAAACCTTGTATGTAGTGTCCACATGTCTTGCAAGCATCACATGTGTCATATCCAAATTACAACATTAACATTACAGTAAAATCTTCACCCTTTTCATAGAATTAAAGGACTATAGAATCATAGGCACTATGCTTATGTATTTCGTGTTTTTCATAATAATAATTAAAAAAAATGCCTTTCAAAAGTCAAACTTTTATTTTTTTTAATGAATACGTGTAATAATTTCATTACAGAAATTGAGGAATCTGAAGACAATCAGTTTGGCTTTTTATTTTCTGCAATTCAGGCAGAATTCTCTAAAAAAGAGATATAAAATATAGTAAACCTCCAGTTATCCAGATTTAGTTAAATTCATATGAGAATTATATATGAGGATAATTCATATGAGGAAATAATAAAAAAATATATATATAGTTAAAAAAAAAATCATACTGAAATACAAATTGTAATATTCATGAGTAAAAACACAATTCCCTTAAAATTCTCATTTAAACCAATGTTGAAATTTGTACTTTACTGAAACTTTATGTCTATATTTAGGTATTAAAATATCAGTACTTTCAGCCTACAGCAAATCAACTAACTTTGCTGGACATGTTCTGGTAACATATCTAACTACCGGGTGTCCTAAAAAGGACTGACTGATTTTAAAATTCAATAACTTGCAAACGGTGACAGATATTTAAAAAATTCTTGCAGGAGGGTCATGCATGAGGTCAGAAGTTTTTTACAATGATTTTCGATTTTAGATCGAATTACAAAAAATAGATGGCGCTGAATACAGGCTCGATTTTTTGGTCTTTCTGTTCTTCCATGCAGAAAAAGGAGATGAAAATGTATTGAGTGGGTCCCGAAGTGCCAAAAATTGAGCCTGAATTTAGCATCTGTTGATGGCAGCGCCATCTATTTTTTGTAATTCGAACTAAAATCGAAAATCACTGTAAAAAAACTTTTGACATTATGCATAACCTTCCTGCAAGAATTTTTTAAATATCTGTCACCGTTTGCAAGTTATTGAATTTTAAAATCAGTCAGTCCTTTTTAGGACACCCGGTATATGTAAGAATGGATATATATCATTTTAATATTAATATATCTTAAATTTATTCTAAACTCTTCTCCATTTATTGTACTATACTTCATCTTAAAAATGCCATATTATTTTTTCCCTTTCATCTGGCAATGATGCCAGTAATATGTCTCCTTTCAATGTATTCAAATTTGGAAAATTTTATTCTGATGTAGAGTCTTCGAGAATTTGTTACAATTTTTTTCTGTGTGTGTGTGTGTGTGTTTTGGGGAACCATTTTACACCAAAATTATTATTATGCAAGGGAGGGCCTAAACAGGCTCTCTGATTGGTTTAGAACAGTTTACATGTGGCACTCATAAAGTTCTGTATCTTGATGTGCTATCTTTATAGTTTCTTATGCGAGTGCAAAGCAAAGATTTTGTGTGTTGTCATTTCTTAAATATAATTGCCAGACATCAGAGAAGTTTTGCCCTATATTTGATAAGGAATTTAACTAAACGTTTTTTAATGCTATGCATACAGCTGGTTTTTTTTTAAGTGTTAGCATGTTGAAGTTTTGATGAAATATCAAGGAATAGCATGACAGTGTAAGCAAGTGTTCTCCAAGTGTGTGTAAAGTGACTGCAAGAATAAACCGTCTTCATTCAGATGCTTGTGTTGTCAATTATTTATTCTGTGGAAATTCCTTGGATACAGGGCCAGCTGATTGCTTAGTGTTCTGTCTTGAAAATCCTTGGAATTTTACATCAAGAAAATAATATTCTGGCTATGCGTCTAGTAATTTACCTGTTTGTTCTCAAAATGTGTGTGCCATTTTCTTTCAAATTATCCGTGTCAACTTTATCAATGCCTTCAAATTTTGTTAGTAGTAATATGGAAAATACTTCCTTACCTAAAGTGTGAGAATTTTTTGTTGACAACAGTGAACGAGGAATAAATAGTTACCAAACCCAATATAATATCTCATATATATAAATTTTTAGAAAAAGTGATCTTATTAAAAGATAAGGCTAATATAAATTGAATAGTGTGTGTCTAATAAACAAACATGATTTTTTTTTTTTTTTTTTTTTTTTTTTTTTTTTAAATTCATAACACAACCTTTTCTTGATGCCTGATACAATTATCTGAATTTTAGAATATCCGGATTACATTCAGGGCACATTAGTCTAGGTAACTGGAGTTTCACTGTAATGATAACATCTAATGTATCAGAAAATTAATAAATATGCATTACATGGATAAAAAAAAAATAGCAGTTAAAATCGTGTGTAAAAAATTGTATTAAAAATGTTTATATACAGTAATTACAATTATATTCCTCAGTCTATTGTGATCTTTCATTTATAACATTTTAAAAGAACAGAATTCATCAGAAGAATGTATATCAGAAATATCAATAATGTTATAATAAAAAGAAAAAAATATTACATATTGCAGAATACTATACATACTATAGAAGAGTCATAAGAAGTATTCTGACAAAACTATATAGATAAAATTCTTCTTTGAAAATTTTCATAAACTCAAAAGCAATTTGTAATTAAATACTAAAAATTATAAATAAATATATACAGCATAATTACAAAACAGAAAACATATGTTATAAAACACCTACCATGAACAAATATTTGCTACATTATCACAAAAATACACATATGTAAACTAATCATTAATAAATAAACAAAGAACTAAAACAAAAGAAAACTAAAAGAAAAGAAAGAAAACAAAGACAACTTTAAATTGTTTATACCTATAGTTGTTTTCACTAATTGTTAAATGAAAATAAAAAATAAAAACACACCCTAAAATCAAGTATTTATCATGAAATAGTCGTTGCATTACTGGTAAAATTTATTAACTAAATTTAAGCTGCATAAAAAGTCTAAAAACTTTTTTTTTTAAAAAGAAACTTTTTGCCCCCATTTGAAGTTGAGATTCAATATCACGTCATAAAAATGAAAAGAGTAAACTAAGAGCAATCATGGTTAAAAGAACACAAAAATATGTACAATGGACAAATCACTAAAAAATAAGAGAACACAAAACTGGTAATAAAACACTTAAAAATAGCAAACATATCTCATTTAATTCGGATAATTGGCAGTGAGTCTCTTGTTCAAAGCAAGTTTTTTGACAGGAGGTACACCTGAAATAACAAATGAAACATAATTAAAAATATATTAAGTTTTCAAAAGGTGCCAATTTCTTAAAGCTGTTAGTCAGTGAACTTCCCACTTACCTTTGCTAATGTTAAACCTATAAGGAATGGAATGCATTCTCATTTTTAAAATATCTCCAGGGGAAATTAATATTATTAACTTCTGTTTTCTCTTCTTAAAGGATGTCTCATTTTATGTTGGATGTTGTCAAACTATTTCCAAAATATATACTATTTCAACACACAAAATATTAAATTAAGCACATATTTTAGAAATATTTTGACAACTAAGAGAAAAAGAGAAATCCTTTAAGAGAAAAAGAGAAATCCTTTAAGAGTATAAAGATAAAATAAGTTAAAAATAATTATTTCACGAGGAGATATTGTAAATATATGAATACATCCTATACCCATAAGTTTAAGATTAGTAGTAAGGGGAATTGGGGAGTTCACTGACTAACAGCCTTAAGGCTTGTTATCAATCAAACTGCAAATCTCTATAATAGAAACCTATGGGCTTACAAGCTGAATAGTCTACCTCAGCTACAAATTTCCCTTACTTTTCCAGGTTTTCCATACCAATATATATACATAAAAAATTCCTAATATTGAGAATTTGTGATATTACATACAAAAATTTTAAAAGCTGTGAATCTGAGTGTGGAATTTTCACAATTGATTCGGCAAAATCCAAACTACTGATTTTTTAAACAGTTTTTTGCAAAATTTACAAATCATTGAGCAAAAAGATATTTATTTGATAGTTAAAGATTGCTTGATGGCCCTGTACTTCTTAATGAGAATGTTTTTCTACATGCTAAACATTCTGCAGATACACACTTTTAGCATCAGGTTCCATCCATTATGTCTAATCAGGATAAAATTCCTTATCCCATCAGTCACAGTTAAATACAAAACGCCTTTACATATTAATTTTTTTTCTTTAATAGTAATATACTGGGTGTCCTAAAAAGGACCGACTGATTTTAAAATTCAATAACTTGCAAACGGTGACAGATAATTAAAAAATTCTTGCAGGAGGGTTATGCATGAGGTCAAAAGTTTTTTTACAGTTATTTTCGATATTAGTTCGAATTACAAACAATAGATGGTGCTGCGATCAATAGATGCTAAATTCAGGCTCGTTTTTTGGTACTTCAGAACCAACTCAATACATTTTCATCTCCTTTTTCTGCATGGAAGTAGAGAAAGGCAAAAAAATGGAGCCTGTAATTAGCGCCTATTGCTTACAGTGCCATCTATTTTTTGTAATTCGAACTAAAATCGAAAATCACTGTAAAAAAACTTTTGACCTCATGCATAACCCTCCTGCAAGAATTTTTAAATATCTGTCCCCGTTTGCAAGTTATTGAATTTTAAAATCAATCAGTCCTTTTTAGGATACCCGGTACCTGCTCTGTAACTAACCTAATTTAAGGATTATAAATATTCAATAAATTAAGCTAACAAATGTTCAGTTCCCAAACAATAAGTAAATAGACTGAATCACCCAATCAATTCTACAAAACTGGAGTATTGAAACTTTCTGAGTTACAAGGAAGGAATGAAAGGGGGTAGACAAAAGGAATTACATGAGGGGTTGAAATGCTTTTTACAATACTTGTGAAGAACAAAATTAGATTTTCCTGGCACTGCAACTCCTAGAACTCCAGCGATTTTTCTGGAGTTCCATTACCTGAGATTTATTCTGTTGGGCTGAACCAGGTTTCAGACCAGATGCTATGAACATTAAGGTTAGCTGGGTGAAAAAGTTCCACCAGATTCGTCCGGGATAGTTCAGATGGCACAGCACTGGCGGTTTCAGCCAGGAGATCCCTGGTTCGAATCCTGGTCCAGACATTTTTTGCCCAGTTGGAAATTTACATCTAATATAATTTATTTACCAATTGGAATAATTGTGTTAAAATTAATCTAGTGACTCTTCGTGTGCTAAAGAAAAGAGTCATTATAATGGAAGGTCGCTATAATGAAAGTGAACGAAACAGATTAATAATCTCTAATAATGTGCAGGAAAATTAAGATTTCAAAGGAAATTCTATAGTACAATAAACAATATTACAAATTTTTAAATGATCGTAAATAAAGTGCTTTTTTACATGTTAAATGTTTCAGCAATTTCAGATTTAGGCATCAAATTTTCATCAACCGCTGTCAAAACTTTTAATTTTGTATCCAAGGGGATTGCATTTCGTTTGTTTGAAACAGCCATCTTTGAAAAATGTACACATCCAAGAAACTGAATGCATGTGCGAGTGAGTACGTGCATGCGCATATGCTTATGGCAAGGAGAATCAGGTTCAAGCGAGTCATTACTAAATTTCACCTCAGGAGGAAATCTATTCTTTCTGCTCCTTTCAGACCTTAATTGTGAACTTGGGAATTAGTCTTTGCTGAAAAAAATGGTAGCCTTTTCTTGGAAAAAATATCGGGAGGAAAGGTTGGTTTGGTCGCTATATTGGGAAATAAGCTGCTGACCGGTCGTTATATTGGATGTAAAAATAACATAGCATAAAGGGAACACCTTTCGGGACATTTGGAATCTGTCGTTATAATGTGCAGTCATTATAACGAGCGTCGACTGTATCTAAAAAATAATGAGATGCAGTTTTCAAACAAATTGCATTTAAAAGTACTCCCCCCCCCCCCCCCCACACACACACATACACGATGGTATAAAAATTGAAAACGTGCGATGCCTAGAAGTTAGAAAAAATGCAGTAGAGATTATCCTGTACAGTGATACATCTCCTTTATTTTACGACAGGCTTATATAACAGAACATTATTTTTTAGAGACGGCACTAATTGCTGGCTGAAAAAAATAGCATATCAGGGGCTAAAAAATTTTAATTTTCAGAGGAGAAATTTGAAAAATAGGGTTGCATTCCAAACCCATGCATTTAAAATTAGAGAGGGAAATTTAAGTCTGACTGAGAAGGAGCCTTAAATTTCGATTTTGCCTATGAAAGGAATGATGCTTGCAAAAATACATTTAAACATGGATACAGGGCAGTGAAAATCCCAGAATGGATAAATTTTGAAACAGATAAGCCTGTGGTTCACAACAAAAGCTGTGTTTTTTTAAATGGGAAATATTAACACCAAAAAGCTAACTAAGAACTTTTCAGCAAACAGCCTGGTTAAGGACATTTTAAAAATCATATCAACATAAAAGCAATACAGAAATTTAACACTTAAGAGACATGAAATGTTCTAATAAAAAATAAACCTATGAACATTTTCCAAACTAAAAATATAAACATGAAACAGTAAAAATTGTTCTATTATCCCCTCTAAATGGTACCTCCCACTCAGTTTAAGAAAAATTTTAACACATAAACATAAAATGAAATACAGAAATTTAGCAAATAAGAGATACAAATTATCTTGCATAGGGGGTTTAGAGTAGAGATATAACAGATGTCAATTTGGCCGGATACCAGACATTCGGTGTAGATTGAAGCCGGATATCTGGCCATAATATGTTTCAATCTCTTTTTACTTATTTTTTTTAAAATTAGGCAAGGGTTTAGATTAGCTAACTAATAACATGTATATTATTTTTTATCTTATTTTAAATTTTTCATTAACAATTATTTTTATGATTATTTCAGATTCAATACCAATATTACAATTATATCAGTTTAAATTATTACTTGTATCAACATCAGTTAATTAGTTTAGTAATAGAAAAAGAAACATATACTAAATATATTTGAAAGAGAATATTTAGTACACTTAACTGCCATTTTATCATTAACAGGGTATATCCAGGCTGTAAACCCTCCTTATTATCTCTTATTGCTTTAGCATTGAAAACAAGTTGTGTTGCAAGCAGGGCTGTGGAGTCGATAGGAAAAATGACCGACTTCGACATATTTTAAAGACTCCAACTCTTATTCTGACTATGGGCTGGCTAATACACTAGTGTGGCCTGTAGGTTAAAATAATGATGGAATATAGAAAAATAAAGCTAAAATCTCACTATTTTGGCATTGATTATCTTTTTACGGCTTTAAAAAAAAAAAAAAAAAAAAAAAAAAAAAAAAAAAAAAAAAAAAATTCCACTTTATTAATTTTAAAAATTTTGTGCCTGTAAACCCGAAAAATCTAACTATCGAAGTCTAAAAAACACAAAATGGAAATTTTACTATTTTGGATCTGCGGACTAAGAGAAAAAGCGAAATCGTTAAAATTTAGTGGGGGTTTTTTTGCTGTCTCCCCCAGACTCGAAAAATGTCTATGGAAAGGAAGAAAAAGATGAAAATTTTATTAGTTTGGAAATAATTCGAATTCTGTGGATTCTAATGAAAAAATTAAAAATTTACACTTTAATTCAGTTTCTGCAGACCTGAAAAATCAGAAATTCAAATGGTGAAAGATAACAAAATTTCCCTATTTTATTGTTACTTTGGGTACTGCCGATTCAGAAAAAAAAAGAATTACAATTTCATGTTATTTTGCCTTCTGTGCACAAAAATAAATAAATAAAGGAAGGTTATTTTAGAATTTTGATTTTTGGTCATACAGATCGGAAAAATGTGAGGCAGAAAAAGGGAAAATGGCTTCTATTGCAATGCTCTACCGGCTTCTTTGTTCTTTTGCCTCCAAAAATAGCACAAACTTATAATTTTCACATTACCTCTGGTAAGAGATCTGCATGAGCCAAAATTTTAAGGCCTGTCCCTTAAAATGTTCGGCCGTGTCTTTGTATTTATTCTCACCTCAAACATGCACATTCTAAATTGTTCCTATTTTATCGCATAATTTGATTGTTTCAAATTTATTATATTTGGCTTGTCAGTCTGCTCAATTTCTTTTATCAGTCTGATCCGGCCCATTAATATAAATTGTCTTAATTCTACTTCAGACTTGCCAAGTTCTCAAAGCCAAAAATAAGGAGATTTTATTTCAGAAATCAGGAGGTATTTTTCAGTGCAAACTTAGAGACAAATTATTGATAATCAAAACGTGTCCATAGTAGCAGTCAAAAAGTTTTAAAGGGTCATCATTTATAATGAATCTAATGTAGTTTATCACATAAACTACTAAGAACAATTGACGTTTTTATCCCTGAATTGCAGTACATTTGGGAGTAAAATAATAGAATATAAAAAAAATGTGAAAAATCAGGAGAAATGTGTCAAAAATCAGGAATATGGTAAAACATGTAAAAATCAGGAATCTCCTGCCAAAATCAGGAGACTTGGCAAGTCTGCTACTTACATAACCTGTTTGGTCTCGGATCCTTGCAGACTTTTGTACTTCGGATTTTATCTATAATCCCAAAAATATGAGGGGAAGTACTTATATACTAAATGTAAAATATCTACTACAGTTATGAATTAAAACAGTTTTCATCTACTCTGTAGCTACTTTATACACTGCAGTAAATCGGTAATCTTTAACTTGAGTAGCCTGATATAGTTCATAAATAACAATAATAATTCATTTTATAGATTTAAAATTATACAAAATTCGTTTAATTTCACTTTAAAATGTCTAACAAAAAAAAAAATCTGGAGTCAGAGTCGGCTTGTTTTTTAGTGACTCAGACTCTTTTGCTAAAAAATGAGACCGACTCTGACTTTGCAGCCCTGGCTGCAAGAATAGAAAACTTGTTCTTGATAGTTGCTACCACAACATAGCAACTTTAGAACATAACAAAATTAGTAATATAGTAACAAAATAAGATATTAGGATAGTAATCATAGATTATTTTTATGAAATAAGAAAACGCTAAGCCGAATACATTTGCGGCAGAATGTTTTGTTAAATACTTTTTACTTTTCTCTTTAACTTGATTATCTCTATCACTTTATCATATAAAAAGTTTTGCAATGTAAGAAATTTTAACAACAGGGTGTCTATTCCAGATCAGCAACAAATTTTCCCAATTTTTCCAGATATCGATATTTTGTGATGTTACACACAAAAACTCTTAAAAGTTGTGAATTTGAGAGTAGAACTTTCACAACTGATTCTGAAGTAACAACTACTGAATTGTTAAACAAATTCTTGCAAAATTCGCAAATTGTTGAACATTTTACATGCTAAGTATTTCACAAATACACACTTTTAGCATCAGTTTCTATCCATTTTGTCCAATCAGGATGAAATTCTTTATCACATCAGTCACAGTTAAATACTTTTTCTTTGACATATTTTAATTCAAATAAATATTTAATAAATTACTCTAACATATGTTCAGTTCCAAAACAAAGATCAGTAAACAGACTGAAACACATAATCAATCCTACAACATTCAGTACAAAAATTCAGTAAAGCTGGAGTTGTAAATCCCAGAGTTACAAGAAAGGATTAAAAAGATGTAGGCAAAATTATTTGCAAAACATGTTGAAATATTCTTTACAGTGCTTGTAAAGAGCAAAATTTGATTTTCGTGATGCTGTAATTTCAAATCCTTAGTTTTTATAATATGAAATTTTTCAATAATTTTTGTCTTGGAAGTTTCAAAAATTTTTAATCCTTTCTCAGAGTTTTCAAATTTCTCTAACTTTTTCCCCAGGAATGATAAATTTCCCTGACTTTTCCAGATTATCCAGGTGGCTAGACACCCTGTAAAAACGAATTCAATGAAAAATAAAAGCACAGTGTGACCTTATAATTTAAAGCTGGGTAATGTCCGGCATAATAGCATAATAACCGGCAACCACAATTATGTGGCATACTGGTATGTCAGATCAGCCACATACAGTATGTTCGCCAGTTATCCATTGCAACTCTAACTTACAGGGTCAGAGATCCCTTAATGGTAAATTCTTATTATTTTTTAACTTAATGTTTAATTATTTTAAGTTACTTGGAAAGAATAAGTTTTACTTTTATTTTTTTCAAAGTCATCAGAGATAAAGGAAATTTAGTTGATTAAATTTCGAAATCCTGGGAGAGGCAATGGCCTTCCCTTGTCCCTACTTGCCGGCACCCAATCACTCAAATAATTTTAAAAAGGAAAAAAATACCTTCAGGAGGTGTTCTTAGAGCAGATAATCTCTTAAGGATGTCTTCATCGGTAAGTCTGGAAGGTGATTCTTCCTTTTTCTCTGGACTTTCTTTTTCATCAGCCAAAAGAGCATTTAATTCATCTTCAAAGTCTTCTAAGCTTTCATTTTGTATAACAGACTTTGATATTGTCTTCTTGACTTCTTCATAATCATCCAGGGCCTAGATTAAACAAATCAATAATAAATAAATATTTCTAAAAAAAAAAAAAAAAAAAAGACAGTTTTTAATAAATTTTACAATTAATGTGAGATAATTTTCAATAAATTGCTAGATAGAAATATAATTCCAAAATAGAGATAGATCTATTTTGTATTCCCCCCAAAGTAAGTTCAGGTTTTTATATTAAATTTTGTTCCAAAAAGCACATTTCAGAAGATTTCTTTATTTTTTGCATGCATAACAATTTAAATTTTCTCATTTACAACAATCTACATTTATTTATATATTCACATACAAGAATTTAACTCCAAACTTAATTGTGTTAACAAAAATGTAGATTTACAGCCAATTAGAAGATTAATAATAATGATAATAAAAAGAAAAAAAGGGGGGCTTTTATTTGGATGCCTGCATGGAAATAAAACAAACTAAATTAAATCATGACCTACCCCTCTCTCCCCCCCTTCACCCCCCAAAAGTCATTTGACTGGAAACCATGTCTATTTTCAATTTATGTTAAAAAAATTAGGTTAAGGGGACCATCCCCATATCGAAATTGTAACAAACTCTGAAGTTTTTAATGTGAATGCATAATTTTGACATCACATTAGGATTTGATTTTTTTTTTGGTGGGGGGGGGGGGTAAATTTTACCTTAAGATAACAAACAGGAAGTCATTCAATCAAGTAGTTTAGGAATTATGAAGCTTTAAGTTTGGAACTTCTAATGTAATTATTGCAAAACATATTGTAATGTGGGTAGCTTTTTAAACATAACTCAAGAACTACTCGTCAGAATGAGCTGTAACTTCGGATTCACATATTTGAAGCTTCTTGAAATCGATTTCTGTTAAAGAATTCATAGGTTAGAATTTATATCTTTTCAAAAAAATATATCTCCATAAATAATTAAAATAAAATAAAATAAAATTGTAACCTATAAATGTTTTAACAGGGATAGATTCCTAGAAGTTTCAAATATGTGAATCCAAAATTACAGCTCATTAAGTCCAGTAGTTTAGAGTTATGGTAAAAAAACTATCCACATTAAAATATTAAAGGTATACATTTATTACTGTTTGAGTGCAGAACAAATCTTGTGGATATATGCCAAAAATGCGAATGTGTTTGGGTATATATATATATATATATATATATATATATATATATACACACACACACACACACACATATATACATACACACACACACACATATATATATATATATATATATATATATATATATATATATATATATATATATATATATATATATATATATACATATATATATATATATATATATAAATTACTTGTAAGCCAACGATATACACAAAAATCGTACGCTTCGCTAGTGCAACCAGCTTAAATGCACACCAAACTGAGACAACAAATAGGAGCACTATCACCCTCTCTGCAATTTTAGCACAAAACAAGAAGAGCACTATCGCACTTCCCGCAATCTTGGCACATAACAAGAGGAGTGCTGACACAGATGGTTAAGATAGACTTTAAACACAATTAATACAATAAACCCAATTGGAGTGAAAGTTAGCCAGGGCCAGGACTTGAACGTGGGTCCACAGTTTTGAGCCCTGCCTCTGGCTAATTTTTCACTCCAGTTGGGTTTATTGTGTTATGTTTAAAATCTGTCTTAATATATGTGTACCTTTAATAATAAAAAAATCGAATTCAGATGTTAATTTATGTGCTTTTAAACACATTAAAATATGTTTTGCAAAGATTACAAATGAATTTAACATTTGGGGTTCCAAACTTTAAACCATAATAGTTTTCATACTTAATCGAATGACTCTTGTTTGAAAAAGCAAAATATGATGTCAAAATTAATATTAAAAATTTCAGACCCCGAGCTTATTTTTTTTAACATAAATTTAAAAAAGACAATGTCCAGTTGAATGGACATTTCTGTGTTTGTCTATGATAATTTGAAGAATAAAATGTATGGGATAATCTTTTTTTGGGGGGGCCAACTGAACAATAAACTGATAATAAATTTTAAAATTTGAAAGGAGATTCATTATGTTTTATGGCTGACATTTACTGATAACTTTGAACATTTTAAATAAAGATAAAATTCTTAGAATTAAGATAAAAAAGTAAAAGCGGGTAACAAAAAAAGTATGCACCTAATATCAACTGGATCGTGATTAGACAGAGTGCTTGTCTCTGTCTAACATTAACTCTTAACAACAACAACAGTAAAACCCCTGAATAGTGAATACATTGGGGCAAAAGAATTTGTTCATTATTCGGAAGTGTGTTTTTCAGAGGTAAAAACATACAAATATGTAGGTGTTAAGTGTTGAAAAAGTGTTCACTAAAAAGAGATGTCTGCTATTCAAGAGTGTCCATTACGAAGTTTTACTGAATCAAGGTATTAAGAATAGAAGTTAAATTATAAAATGACTCAAGGTCATACACAAATGATTGCATGTGGTACACCAGAGTGAACAATGCATATTTCAGTTTGAAAAGTGTTATGAAAAATTCTACTTGCAGTATTGTTGTTTTAATTTAAACAGGATTAATTTAGTTCATAAATTTTAATAGTTCTTTCTTTTTGGCTTTAATCAAGATAAAAGATTTTTTAAATAAAAAAAGAAAGGTTAAATTTTACAATCACAAACATTTTTTTTTTTCTTTTTAATTTACTATTTGAGGGAGAGAAGAATATATTAGAAAATTAATAGCTACTTATGCTATACATATTACAAAGGTCAATTTCTCTATATGTAATCTTATTTTTAAATTACAGTATAAAAGTTTTATGGTGTATTAATCATATAATTTTCCAACTGAACATACATAATATGTATAAATTGATATTATAAATCAATGGATTATAAAAATAATCAATAATAAGCACATCTTTTTATTTGCCTTTTTCAATCCATTTTAATTTTTAATTATATAAGGTGATCTTACATTAGCTCAAATAATCAAAATGCCAAGAAATAATAAATAGTGAAAAAAAAAACTTACTTCTTCAACTTCTGCCATGGTAGTATCAAGATAATCTATATTCAAATCCTCTTTTGTTTGAGCCTTTATAGCCTTAGTACCTGCTTTGTATGCATCTAATACCTGAAAAATAAACCATAATCAAGAAAGGATAATCAACAGAAATAAGAAACTACAGCCAACAGAAAAAAAAAGTATTTGCAACAGGCACATTCTTATAATATTAAGACAATGTGTCCACCAGAAAAACTTTCTTCTATACCATTCTAATATATTAATTTATAATAGCATCAATGATTAAAATATAAATCAATTGTCATTAACTTATGTCAGTTTCTGTAAATTGAAGCTAAATTTCTTATTTTTGCATAATTCTATTAAGAAAAGAATTTAAGGAATTCGTATTGATTCACTGCTTCCCCAGTGCTGTAGCATTCAAGTTTAGAAATTAACTTTAAATTTTTATATGCAGAATATTTAATATCTGATAAATTAATTCTGACATATAATATAAAATAAGAAATAGAAATAATATAAAAAATAATATAATAATATGATTTAAAAGAAAATGCAACTACTGACTTTGACCATCTTTACAATAATAACCTAAGTCATGTGACTGTCATCAACAGTTCCGGGCTGATAGCTTCACTTTTTATATGCCAAACGGCCATTTTGACACTTTTATGTTAGTCGGACGCAGGTGATAAATCGCCAAATATTCTTGCATCACTATCCTTTCATTTAAAATATAAACCTATTACCCATTTCATTTAAAACACATAACTTTAATTTAAAATACATAAATTTAAATACATATATCAGATACATTTAAAATACACTTCTTTCATTCACCTATTTTAAAATAAAATATATAAATAAAGGTATTTTTCCAGTTATAGGTCTGTGGCAAGAAAAATTAAACTGTCAAGTGCGAGTATTACTCGTGCACAGAGGGTTCCGTAGAATAAATATATAAATTTGTAATTGTATGTGTTATAAAAAAAAAAAAAAAAAAGTTACTAAAAGAATATTAAGACTATGTAAAAAACTATACAATGTAGGGTTGGGTATAACTGTATATATTAGAAAGTGTAAATGGGTATACTATGAAAGTTCAAAGAGATATGGAACCTAAATAATATCAAATATAGTTATTCGTATAACTCTTTTTTTAATATTATCCTAATCTGTTTATGATGAACTTAATTCGATACTGACAATAAAAGCAGTGCACAGTTAAACTTCATTTGGCATTTTATGAAACTAAATTCAGCATAGTAATAACCTTTATTTCTACAGTGTAGCTAAAACAAAACCTTTGTTCAAAGTTTATATTTGGCATTGTGCTAAGCGTGCTTCGAATTGAGGTCTCAAAGTTGCAATGCCGCCTTGGTCAGTGCCGCGTTTCTCCAGATAGGTGTTTAATTAACTTTTAAAGTCACTCGAGGCGTATTGAGAGATACAATCAATGCAAACTATCGCAAATCCCACAGTATTTATGCGATTCATTCTAATTAAATCTTTCAAGGGCGATGGCCTTAAAAATCGGACACCTAATTTTAATTCCAAAGCAGACAAACGGCACCAAGAATATTTAATTAAAATTTTCCTTTTATCATATACGTGAAAATAAGCAAGTTCGCATTTTCTAATAAATTTGTTTATAAATTCTGGTGTCAGTTCATTATTTCATAAGTTTATAAATAGAATTACTCTATGTCGGAAAGGATTAAGTGGTCACAGGACTCTTAAAGCTTCAAAATTTAAGAAATTTTAATTTTTTTAGATGTTAAACTCCTATCTTTTCTGAATATTTTGATATAATTGTTTCCTTGAAATTCCCATTAGAACAGAAGTTTTGTCTTTTAGAATTATACCCGCTCAATAGCTGAAGCGGCGTTTCCGAAACTTTAAAGTCATTATTTTCCAAATGGCGTTTTTTGGGCATATCGTGCAGGATATCTCAAAAACTTCTGAATATTTTTTCAGCATAGAAATTTTCAAAGCATATATTTCATGTTAGTCTGTATAAACTTAACCTAAAATTTCCTTTTTATTGTTCAAAAAAATATTTTTTCAGGTGATTTTACTATTGAAATTTTCAAAATTTTGTATTAGCTAAATGCAACATTGCATTAAAAATATAAAAATGCTTTAAATACAAATTTATTTAAGTTCAGGGAAATTATTACAATCTGAAGTATAAGTAAGCACCAAATTTTTCATTCTAGTTGCAATATTTATTTTGTAATCCTGCGCGTAAACTGTTATGCCAATTTTTTGTTCGACAAATGTCGAACAGTTTCGAGCCCCCTATAAATACTAATTCTGTATCTTGCAATTTTTTATCCCAATTAAAATTGTGTTTTAAAATCATATACATTTTAAGACATTAAATGTTGAAAATGGTCTTTTTTTTCATTTTTTCCACTTTTTAGAGTTAGACCCCTTAAATTAGTATGTTAACAATTTGACGTTTATTGCTTTTATACTGTTACTGGACATTACATTACACATATATATCATTAAAAATTGCTAAAAAGGCATAGAGTATGCCGCCTCTGTCCTTGTGTATGTCCAAACTGACCGTACCTTTAAGGGTTAATATCTCGGCTAATTACCGATGATTTTTTTCGAAAATCATTATCAACAATGCTTTTATTCTTCTGCAACGATAGGTATATTTAGCGATGCTCAACAATTTTTCTGAATGCCCGTAAATCGAAATTTGTGTATAACAAAAAAATGCTAATTACTCAAAAACTATGTGACCTAGGGTAATCGCTAAAATTTTCCGGCAAGGTTTACATTAACATCTATTACCTCTAATTTTTTCATAATTTTAGTTTCAGTAGATTCGGAATTAGATGGGGGGGGGGGGGAGACATATTTTTGCACTACATTTTCAACAATATCTTTGAAAATATAATACCTAAAATTAAAAGGAATGTATTTTTGAGTTCAGCATTACAAAAGCTTTCACAGGATATCCCACATGATATGCAAAGAAAAGATTTTTTTTTTTCAAGTAACATAATTAGCCCCTCTACTTTTTTACTAAATATATTTATGAATGTTTATTAATCTGAAAATATGTGGGTCAATGGTCTTTATTACTTCCTCGAATTTGAACTTTCCACGTTCCATAGTTTACGAGTAAAATGGCTGTGACAGACACAGGAGTGATCTTATAAGGGTTCCATTTTTACTTTTTAAGTACGGAACCCTAAAAATGGTATCATATTTTCCGGCAATCTATATCTTATTTCATACACATATGCAATTTTTTCCATATGTATACAATTTATTTAATCTACAGAAGGCAATAATCTATTTTTATATAGAACAGAAGTAATTTGTATATAAACAAAAAGTTCACCAGGTTTGTTTTCATAGCTATTTATATATTTTGTCAACATATTTCACTTTCTCAAGCCCTAATTGCGCCAAGCTTTAAAAAAAAAAATGCCAAGGCCCATATAGTGGAAAAGTACCTAAATAAATAATTAATCGTAATAATAACAACATAAACTAAAATATTTCCTTTCAACATCAAAGTATTGTTTCTAATTTACATTCAAATAAATATATATTCTAAGATAATTTCAATTTAAATTAGATTGACAGCTTACTGTCTCACTTCATAAAGTAAACAAACACAGGAGATTCATTCATCATGAACGGTAGAAAATATTAAACCATGAAGGTAATCATTCGCAAAGCAGGTCCTCCAACAATGAATGGACAATGTTCTTATGATGTCATAGTAGGCAAATGGGCGGCACTAACATTTGTTTACAGTTTGCATTCAATTCAGAAATTTTAAGGATGCATGATTTGCAAAATTTAAACAAATTTATTAATACTAAAAAATAACATACAAGTATCAGCATGATTAAGTAAAGTAAGTTTAATTTATTTAATTAATGAACAAATCTTAAGTTTAAACACTTGAAATTTCACTCATTTTTACAGCTACGTAATTTAAGTGGTATTTGTCAAAAAAGATGAAATACGCATAACAACAAAAAAATGTATGAAATATTATCAGCATCGCATAAAATTCTAGATATCTGTATCAGAATCTTTGGATTTGGGAAGGAGTGAGCAAGTAAATTAGCTTAAGAATGAAAATAACATGCTGCAATGCTTTGCATACATTTAAGGGAGACCAAACTGGTCGCCAGAGGCGGCTAGTATTAATATAATGTCATTACTTCAATTTAGCATACTAAAATATTATGTAAACTAACTGTAAGCTTTTACCTGTTTTTATTGAACTTATTTAAAAAATTGCATTTTAAAAGTCATTTGTAAATTAATTATACAGTAATGCACAAGTAGGAAAAATTTGTTCAGACTTTTCATACAACAAATTTCAAATTTATAACTCTTAAAAGGCACATTAATAAATTACACATAAAAAAGTAAAACTTACCATTTTTTCAGAATCACAATTTTGAAGTTGGAACAAAAGACTTTCAATGTTATCAAGAACAACAGATTTCTTTTTCAACACACCTTCTAACCTTTTCTTCTTTTTTAACGAACACATAGCCTAAAAGAAATAAAGTGAAACTGAAGAAATATGTCAGAATTTAATAAACAATTATAAATAGTTCAGAAAACATAAAAGCAGTTGGAAACATGGACGCTGGCAGAATGAAATCAAGAAGAGGCAAGATTTTGAAGGAGATATACTTGTAGGGTGCAGGCGTGTGATTGAGACTTGATTTTCATTCAACTAAAATTCTGTTTCTGAAAGTGATTGCCCAGCTGAAAGTCCAGTTGTTAAAATAATGATCACTTCCAAAACTTTTAAATAGAGAATATAATCATGAACAGAAAAAACTAAGAATTTTTTATCAGAACATCTGTCCCCCTCCCCAAATGCATGAGAATTTTTCAGCATATCATGTAAAAAGATACAAAAGTTATACAATTAAGAAATATTAAACTTAATATACATTTTTTTTTTTTTGTTTTGTCAGTGAAGCTTTGCTTTCTTGTACCACTCTATTAAAGGTAATTATTATAACCATGAATGCAAAATAAACAGAATTAAAACATGATGCACAGGAGGGAAGAACCTCTGTAATGAACCTACGATTGCAATATTTCTCTGTAATAGTAACTCTCTAACGTACTTTTCAAAGTTGTGTAACTGATTGCCAATTCAATAATCTTTCTCTATCTTAAATGTCACTATTCAACAACTTTTTCATTAACTTTGGCCTTTGGCCGATGTTGCTAACTCCACTGTTTAATACATCAATTGTAACTGCAAAAATGATATCTAATATTTCCACTAAAAAAACAAATCACGACCAATACCAATCTTTAATAGTGCAAATTATCTATACTAATAAACAAAAGTTTTGTTCTGTCTGCCTGTGAACGGGTAGCAAAATCTAGCAGACCTAGAAGTCTGGAAATTTCAGAAAGCACAATGGCGCCAACTTTTGAAAAATATTAGGTGGGTTCAACCATTTTAGGGTAAAATGACAGAGGCATTTGCTTTCTTTGAAGCTAAGAAGATGGATGGGAAAGTTACAATAGTCAAGTTAGAATGTTTTTTTTAAAAATAGAATATAAAATTGTGATTTTATTATATATTTTCACATGAGGTCATTTTATGGACTTTAATATTTACTAATATACTATGTATATGACTACAAATTAAAACTCAAAGGACTAAAATTTGATTAATTGGTCATCCAGCACAAATATACTATGCTTATATAATAAGCAATATGATTTAATTAAGCTATACCAGGTGATTCAAAATAGAGATAACGGTAACTATCACTTTAACTATTGATAGTAGAAACATACTTCCAATCAGTGACCCGGTGCCGAACAATTTTTAATGCTCCAGCTCCGCTCCTAGAGAATATACTGTGGCTCCAGCTCTGGCTCCAACTCGGCTCTGACTTCACGCTTTTGAGTTGCAGATTTTAATTTAAACGTTTAATTTTTTGCTCACAAATACTTTCTACCTTCTTTAAAGATCTGACAAAATGCATTTTTCTTCTCATCAAACTTGAAATGCTTGTTCAGAAAATATGACATCTTTTAGCTTTTGCTTTTAAAATAGAAAGTTTGGTGGAATTTTAAACACAAAAATCTGAAATTTCTTCTACACTTTTCAAACAGCTAAAATTGTACAACTACGCATGTAAACAACAGGCGGCCATATTTGTTTTCAAATAGTGTTGTCACTTAGTTCAAGTAGAAAGTAGAAGTAAAGTAGTGTTATACCATGTTTTGAGAAGTTTTCCTTCTCTAATAATAATAAAACCCTAAAAAATGATATAATTAAAATCTTGAATAATGATGTAATTAAAATATTTTAAGCCTAGAAATTTAAAAAACTGAAAAAAAAAAAAAGGAAAAGAATTAAAAGAATATTAAAAACTAAAGGAGCCCTGGAGCTGGGGAAAAAATTTAGAGCTCTGGCTCCAGCTCCAGGGAAAACACAGCTCCGGAGCGCTCCGGCTCCAGCTCTCTGCTTCCAATTACAAATGTTATACATATCAAGTACAGGTTTCAGATATAATGTTTATTTAACAAGGGGTTGTATACACATTGAAATCCGAAACTACCCATTTCATATAACTTATGCTTAGAAAAAGGGTAGTACTACACCTAAGGACATTGAAAAAATAGAATTTTGATCAAAATTTACTAAGTTATGATACTTTGAATCTTATGAAATTTCAGTGTTTTCTGGCACTAAAAACATACCTTTCTATATTTATTAGTACTCAACAAATTTTGAACTCTTATCATTATTTCGCATTGCATGTTGCAAATATGTATCTCCTAATGATACTTCTTCCAATAACTACATCCCAAGAATCCTTTAAAACAAATTTTTCAGGGCTGTCCTTATAGTCCAGGGGAAATGTACATGTTACCTTGCTAAAGGTTGGGTAGATTTTTTTTTCCAACTTGTATATACTGAGGCCAGAATGGAAAAACCGAATTTTCCAACAAAATGTCCCAAGAGAGAATTTTCTGTCGGCAAAAAACAACAAAATTTTGGGACTTTTTTTTTGCTTTTTTAAAAATATATTGTGACTGGTTGCCGCAGCGTATTATTTGTTAATTACAATCTTAAAGAAGATAAAATTCTCAACAACTTTCATAGTTACAACTTTTTTATACACTCAATAGCAAGCGCAGTATGCCATTTCAAATATAAGACATTGTTTCCAACAATTATTGATAACATATTTCTTAATGTTTTACTGTTTTAAAGACAGCAAACATTGGATTATAGTTTCATATAAAAGGGGGCGGCTCAAAAAAATAAGTATCTTTTATGTGACAAATACTTTTACCTTTTAAAATATCTACAATAAATATGACAACAGATTATTTCATTAACTAATTATATTATGTATTCATATCTCTTACAAAATTTCAAAATTCTATCAATAAAATATTTGAGATCACTATTTTCATAAAAATGTTCAAAAGATTAGTTTTAGTAACACAGAAGTTTTGTTTAATGCTAAAATATAGGAATAAAAAAAAGAGAAGAAATTGGCAAATAAAGCTTACTTTAGTTTTACACCCTTGCTTCAGAAATGCCTTTATTTCTTCAGTAGAACTTAAATAAATAAGACATACAATTACAGAAAAACAAGCAAATACATTTTTGTTATACAAAAGTAAAATATTAATTAACAAATAAATGAAATACGTGGCAACATTCTAGAACTAATTTTAATATGGTTTGAGTTATAAATGGGCAGAATAGAGAAAATCAAACACTACATTGTTAAAAATGCTCACAAACAAATAAATACAAATAAATCGACATTTAATGTAAGCACAAACAACAAAATTATAATTTTAGAAATATTTAGTACTATTTAGTTTCATAAAAACTCACAATGTACTTTGAATTATATTTTATGTCTATCAGCACACAAGTATCTAAAAAATACAATACATTAGGAATCATCCATTAATTATATTTTAAAAAATTCATGGATTTTTTCCTCCTTTTCTTCCCTTGTTGTGATATCACATTTTTTGTAACTGTTAATTTGCAGCTAATTTTGATTAAAAGAACACTGTTATTATTATATTTTTTTGAATTATTTTACAAATGTAATATGAATTAAGATCAACCACAAAAAATTTCTCACATTTTCATTAATTGTAAAACAAACATATTGAGTCAATGGTCTTTCACATCACATATCAGTTATCACTGGGATGCGACCAAGGTTTAGTGATATACGAGGGTCGACTGACAAGTCCCAGGCCCGACAAAGAAAACATTAATTTTTTTTTTCTCAACATAATCTCCAGAAAGGCTAATACATTTATCATAACGGTGTTCTAATTTAATTAAACCATCTCTATAATGCGATTCGCTGAGTTCCTCAAAATAGCTGTTTACTGCATCAATAACCTTCTTGTTGCTCTGAAATCTTTGTCCACCAAGGAATTTTTGGTACTACTTGATTATTCCGTCGATCAAAAAATGATTGCCAAACTATAACATTAAATGCCAATAATGGCTGATCGTAAATGACACATTCACTTGAAATTAAACGTGTTGCATGTGTTTGTGATGTCATCAATTGATTTTTAATTCAACTTTATATTTATATTTTTATTAATGTTCTTTATTTGTTCTTTTGTTATTTAAAATAAAATTTATGTCAATTTTATAATTTGGTGAGTAGTTTGGCAATTTATATAGTTTGGCAAAATTGATTGACAGGATAATCAAGAAGTACCGAATTTTTTGAGGGAATAGGTGGTAGTCACTGGGTGCTAAATCTGGCGAATAAGGTGGATGTTCAAGCAATTCGAACATTAATTCGCAAATTTTTTCCATTGCGATGAATGACCAATGTGCTGGAGCATTGTCACGGTGAAACAAGATTGAGGTAGTTTTTTCTTTACCTCATCACCCAAACGTTGCAGTAAACTTGTGTAGTACTTCACCAGTGATACTTTTATCCTTTTCCAAGTGATCAATAAAAATAATTACCTTTGTGTGCAGTGTTCTCACTGGCATTTGACCAACATTAGCGATTTGGTGAATAAGAAATAAAAAACAGTAGCCAAATGAAAATAAATATTAGCAAAACAGATTTGGCGTGAAACACTGAAAAATCTATCTTTAACCCCTTAGTTTATCCATTTTTTTTAATATGTTCTAAAATAACCTAATTTTTTGTAATTACTCAAAAAATAGAAATTCAACTATCCGCTACAGACACTATTAAAAATAAATACATTCTAAATGCCTCCAAAATATGTAAATGTTTCAGACATTCTTTTAGCAGGCTGAATAAAAGTTAAAAACAGCTATGTTTTATTTATTTGTGAAAATATACTCTAAAAATTGCTATGAGATTTCGACTGATAGAAAAAAATTGATAGAAATTTTTACCAGTTATTTTGTCTCATTGCTCAAAAACCCCGCTCACATATTCATACATTCAATACATTTATTCTTTCATTCATATTCATTCATTTTCATAGTTGAGTTAGATTATATCTTTAGTTGAAAGATTGTTTTGCTTTGTTTACATCTCATAAAATAGTAAATGCAACTTTTTCTTTTATTAAAAGCACTTTCGTTATTAAAGATAATAGTTAACTTACACTTTTAAATAGTTTACCATCCAAATTTTACTTTATAAATAAGTTTTATTTAAAGTTTAAGTTGTTTTAAAAGGTCATTTACGTTTCAGTTAGTTCGCGGCGAAACAGTTGAACACATATCGATTATGTCATAATCGAAGTAATCGAATTAGTCGGTTTGCCATATCGGCACCAGATGGCGACATATCACGAATCAGTTGATTCATTGATACAAGTTAATCATTCATAAAGTTTGTGCTCACGTTACTTCTGGGAACACTCTAACGAATAGGCGTTTCACCGGAACGTGTCTTCGATCAGATAGTATTTATACCGCGGTCGAAGTTCATTCAAGCACCAGACGCACGTCTGATTAAGCTTGTTCGATGTCTCAAGAAGTCGGTAATGATCAAGCATTGTCGGGGATATAGTATTTACGCTATTTAAATAAGTTGTTGTTTTCTTTTCTTCAAATTATAAAGTTTTAGTTTTACCGGTGATGCATAAATGATTCATTACGTTAAAAACAGCTTTACACAAAGTATCTCTTGGTATGTGTTTATTTCTAGTCATTTTCAACTATGTTACTTTTAAAAATCATTTTAACCATCATTAGTTTTAAGAAGTATGTTGCTGGTATCTGCATTTGTATTTAAGCTTATCTCAAGTTTGTGATCCTAATATTCAAATAAAAGGCTCGATCTCATCAGAACTTATGACTTTTATATTTTTCCAGCACAGTTTTTATTCTCATGCTGCTCACTCATATTTATTGAAGTTTTTCCATAATATACTCTGAGTTACAAGCTATATTTTTCAGCCAAGCTCCCACTGTGCAATATTTAAATATTATCTTTCAGGACTCTGCTATGTTTAATAAGTTTTAGGTGGGTTTTACCCATACAAAATTGACCAGCCAATGATACTTTACGCACAACTAATAAATAGTATTGTTAATTTCAACACTACATTCCAGCAAAACTTTTCAATATTTGGCACTTGTTGAGAGTAATTTTGTTTATGTTTTTACCAGAGCGACAGTGGCGCATAGACAGTGATTAACTAACAAAAACATATCGCATAATCCTTTTTGTGTCTTTGTCTGTTGCTAAACTGAATTGATATTGGGTCTGTATTTCTATAAATAGAGCAGTGGAAATGTCACGGTGCGATTGAACATATAAAGCTACGTCAATCGTTCAGAATCGTGGATAAGTCTCGAGTGTATTGACACACACACAAATAGAGCAGAAATTGAGCACTCACAATTTGGTGAGTCTGATTGTTAGTTTACTTGCCAAATGAAACATTTTGTTGCGATTTGGCGCAATGGCGAGCACCAGCAAGAACTCTGTTTGTGCGTCAGAAAACACCCGCCATAAACTTGTTAGCTGACAAATTTGACTTTGTCTATTTTGGAGCTGGTTCATCCGGCACAATCCACTGTTTTAACTGTAATTTGTTTGTGTGGTGGTGAAATCAAGTTTCATCCATAGTTATAAGCTGTCTCAAAAATTCTTTGGGATTTTTACGGTAGAGCTCCAAATTCTTACTTGAAACAGTTTTCCGATGGAACATTTGGTCAGGTATCAGCAAACGTAGCACTCACCTCACATAGACCTTGTGGAATCCCAAAATATTACTTGCACATTCTTTTGATATGTTTCTCTGCTATTTCGAACAACTTTAAACTGCGGTCTTACAGGACTATTCAGTGAATTTTTTCAACAATTTCAGGAGTTGTCACTTCCACAGAGCATCCAGATCGAGGCTCATTACTCGTGCTCGTCCATCCCATTTTAAAATTCGGCAACCCACTTTTTAACCATTGAATAGGATGGAGCAGAGTCATTCAGTGTGCTATCCATTTCCTCCTTGATTTCTTTAGGCTTTAAACCATTCAAGTGGAAGTATTTGATAACCGACCATTCCCCCAAATCTTCCGTTTTTGTAAAAACCCTAAAATAGTCTTGATTTAAATGCTGTCAATCAAACAATATCCAAGCTTAAGATCTGAAACTGTGGGCATAAGCTAGTCAGATATGCAATGCTAGCATATAACTGTCCTAGTGGTGCCATCTCTGTGTCAAGCCCGGGACTTTTCATCCGATTCTCGTATTTCAATGAGGATATCACAGATTTATTTTCACACTATCATGTTTGATACTTTCCTACATTTGTCTTTTATTTTCAAAATATCATTGTACATGATATTCTTTATAATTTCAGTCAAAGCAAGGGTAAATAAATTTTTCTACTGTTATTGACTGTGTTGTTCTGCAGAAAAAGAATTTTGTATCTGACAGTGACTTTTTAAGTCAAAAAAAGTATTTCCCCCCCCCCCCCCCCTAAGCTTTACATTCAAAGCTGAATGTTTAAATGTAAAACACATAATTATGTGGGTCAATATTAACTTACAACATCCATTGAAAGATAAACTGTCTAATTTAGATAACCAGTATTTACAATATCATTAGAAAGAATATTTTTGGGTTTTGATTTAGTTCAGCTTAAACTGCACAACAGGTGAAGGAGTGAAAAAGTAGACAAGCTTAGAGTTAAGGAATGAAAAAGCAGACAAGCTTACATTTATGTTCAAATTTTACAATATATATATATATATATATATATATCTTGTATTTAAAATGTTCTTGTATAAACACAAAATTTTCTTGAAACTGAATGCTATAGTTTGTATTTTGATGGATGTAAAAAGAAAATTGTTTAACTTTTCAGAAAATTATTTTTATTTTCAATTAGTTGACTTTTAGTTCTGTTGTAGGGGAAGAAAAAAAACCTCAAAAAACTTCAGATATTTTTCATATTGTAGAAAATATTAGGATATTTACGAACCCCTGTACCGCCCCCCCCCTGAAAATAAACCCGCCCAGCACTACTCAGGATCACAGAAAGATACCATATGTCCTTGGATTTTTTTTTTTTGCCTTTTTATCCGCACCACAAGGATGGCAATTTTAAACTGCAGAAAAATCCAAAAATATGAAAAGGCCTTTAAAAAAGTAATTTTTTGAAATAGTAATTATAAATATTTTTTTAATGTAAGATATCACTGAGAGCAAACAACAACAACAAAAAAAATACTTTCCATGGTCCCTTTTTTTTTTAAATAGTAAATATTGATATTTTTTTTTTAAATAAAAGGTACAGTCAGAACCATGAAAGTACTGACAATATGAAGGATTTTAATAAAAAAAAAACTCCATTAGAGCACAAGGGATTGATATTTTAAAATGCACAAAAAAAGATCAGCACGAAAACAACTTTCAGAAAATAATTTTTCTGAAATGGTAAATATTCATTAAAAAAATAAAATAACCATCAATACAACGAAAGTGCCATTTTACTCGTAAACTAATGGAACGTGGAAAGTTCAAATTGGCTGAAGTAATAAAGGCTATTAACCCATATATTTATAGATTGTTAACCATTCAGAAATATATTTAGGAAAAATGTAATGGGGCTAATTAAGTTGTGTGGAAAAAATCTTTTCTTTGTATATCATGCGAGGTATCGTGGGAAAGCTTTTGTAACACCAAACTTAATAATATGTTTCTCTTAATTTTAGATATTATATTTTCAGAGATATTGTCGAAAATGTAATGCAAAAATGTCTCCCTACCCCCCCTTCTATTTCCGAATCTACTGAAACTAAAATTATGAAAAAAATAGGGGAAGTAGAAGTTAATTTAAACCTTGCAGGAAAACTATAGAGATTACCCTAGGTCAGATAGTTTTTGAAAAAAAAAAAAAAAAAAATCGCATTTTTCTGTTACACACAAATTTTAATTTGTGGGCGTTCAGCGAAGAAGTATAGGAGCGCTCAGGGTACATATCGCCACAGAAGTATAAAAGGATTGTTGAAAATGATTTTCGAAAAAATTTGTCGGTAATTATCCGAGATATTAACCCTTAAGGGTTGTTCTCAAATCGAAAAGAGCAACTTTCTGACATAAGTTTTAATTTATTTTTGTTCGAAAATGCATGAAACTAGCTGGTGGTGGTGTTCAAAAACTATCTAATTGAGCTGTTTCTTCCATTTTTTTGCAAACACAATAGATCTTTCAAAATAATGTCAAAGTGGATGTTTTGAACTGAATTTCCGCGCGAAGGGAGAAAGAGCACTCAAGAGTGGGCGAAAAATGTGTTTGTCACATGATCGAATTAGCTTATAACAACTCAATAGGTAATTGATTGATCAAAAAATGGAAAAAACAGTTCAATTCCAAATCGCTCCCATCGCCAGCTTTCCAATTTTATATCTTTTCGTTAAAAAATGAATTTGTAAATATGTCAAAACGTTTTTTGCTTGTTGAGCAGAGCAGTTAAGAACAGCCAGCAAAGGTATTGAGGAGCACTGGAGGTACCTATCATAGCAGATGTATAAAAGCATTATTGATAATAATTTTTGAAAAAAATTGTCTGTAATTAGCCGAGATATTAACCCTTAAAGACATGGATGGTTTGAACATATATAATGACTTGGGCAGCGTACTCAATGCACCATCGGCTTTTAAAGCCCAGGTAGCAACTTTTAATGATATATTTGTGTAACGTAATGCACAGTAGTAGTTTAAAAGCAATAAACGTCAAACTGTTAAAAACAGTCTAATTTAATTAGAATTAATCACATAATTACTATAGGATTTGCGACTAGTTTGAATTGAGTGGTTCTCTCAATATTCCACCTGTGTCTTTAACCCCATGGGGACGAGCGACCAGTATATGTGCCACTTAAGGTGCTGAAAATCCTTCATTATTCCCACCAGTTATTTTTAATTGTAAAGTTTACCTTATTTAATAAGAGCATTTTCGCAATTCAATTACAGAAAATTAAGCAAAGTGCTCTCATCGTGAAGGGTTAAAGGTTAATTAAATCCTATCTGCAGAAACACGGCACAAACCCCAGCGCTGCAACTTTGCTACCCCCTTTCGAAGCAAATTTAGCACAATTCCAAGTTTAAACTTTCAACAAGAGTTTTGTTTTAGGTACACTGTTAAAAGAAAAGATTATTACAATGCTGAATTTGGTTTTATGAAATGCCAAATGAAGTTTAAATATGCACTACTTTTATTGTCAGCACCAAATTAAGTTCATCATAAACAGACTAGGGAGTAAAAAAAAAAAAAAAAAAAAAAGTTATACAGAATAGCAATATTTGATACTATTTAAGCTTCATATCTCTCTCTGAACTTTCATGATATATCCATTTATACTTTTCTAGTATATATGGAGCTATACCCAACCCTACATTGTATAGTTTTTTACAAAGCTTTATTATTCTGTTAGCAATGATTTGTTTTGTAACAATACAGTTACTAATTAATATATTTATTATATGGAATCCTCTGTGCATGAGTAATACTTGCACTTGCCCTTTAAAAAAAACTATATCTGAGCTGTAATAATTGCAATTTTAAAATGCACAGAAAATATGAAAAGGACCTCTCTTTTAGATAGTAAATAGTCTTAGTTTTTTTAAATGAATACTTTCAGTATTTTCTAAATGTAGGAACTTTTTGTTTTTTATAGCTCCATCTGGACCCCATCAATTGCAATTTTAAAGTGCACAAAAATCAAAATGTTTTTCTTCAATTTTCAAGTTAGACATGCATGGAAATGATCTTAACACTAGCAAACAGAGGAAAATTGAAGCTCGTTCATTAGTGTTTGATGAGGGGTTTTGATTAATATCTCAGCTAATTAACAAAAGTATAAAATCCGAGTCTTACATGCATTGGTTTTCACCTGTGCTTATCAAAATATGGAGATTTTATACATGCAATGGACTTCTCTAGCTTGTTCCAATAGACAGATTTTTTTCGTGAACTTTATTATGCCGCTTGCAAACAATGACTATTTAATTATTTTCATATTTTAGATGTCATATCCTAGTGTGTTAAACCCTTCTCCCTCTGCCACACTTTGTGGATCTCTTCCTCTTTTTTGAAGTGTGACAAACCAGTAAATCTGCAGATCAGGAGCCTAAACATCAGTCTGCAAGTATTGTTTTTTAACACTCTTTGCATAGTATTCAACATCCTACAAACTGCAGTTTAAAGTGTTTTAATTGCATACATATTTATAAGAATATAAAATACTTTGAAGGTTTCAGAAAATAGAAGTATTAAACTAAACATGGTGTTATGCAATGATATTTTGAAATTCTGATGAACTGCTTATTCTGGTAATTTTTTAGATAAAAAAGTACATTTTTACCCGTAGTCTCCTTAAATTTACATTTGTAATTTCTTATTGATTGTGCGAATGATCATAATATATCTTGGATTTTGTTTTAAACTGTGAGTTTATTAGGATAAGCAACAGTTTAAGCATTGTATGTTATTCTTATATTCAAATAGCAATATTTATTTATCAACCAACCACAAAACTCCATTAAAGGAACTTATAGAAATCTAAACTGATTCTATTATATCTAACTTATATCTAATTTAGAAATATAATGTTTTACAAATTTTGTTTCTGAAAAACAGTTTTGATGGTCTTTCTATAATATTTAGAGATAAGATCTTGTCTAAATGCATCCTAATTTACTCGATAGCAGTAACATAAATAGTAACTCACAAATAGGCATATTTGGAGACTTTAAAACCTACTGGCAACTATTCAACATTGTGTCAATGGACAATTGACTAAATTGCAAATGTAATTTGGCACTATAAAGTATTTCTTGTAATAGTATCCACATTCAATTTAAAACCGTAATGTTACTAACATCGTTCACAGTTGACACAAACCTTTGTTGCAGAGCAGATTACATTAACTAACATTTTATTTCCCTCAGCCAAACTTTCTGCTTAATCTTTTGTAATCAGGATTATTTGAATAATTCCTTTATTGGCTATGAGATACAGTTGCAAGGTAACTGGTAAAAGAAAAAAAAATGCAACATGTGTCATCTGAAATACATAAATTGATAAAACAAAATGTTTATATTATTGGAACACATATATAAAATTCCACCAAAAGTTATGCACCTAATTTAAAAAATCTCAAAAATGTATTGACAAAATTTCGAACTAATTGGTTTAATTTTAGACCCTTATTGGGAAATTTAAACATTCACAATTTACCATTTAAATCCATTAATCAAATGCACCATTCTCTTTCAACAAATGGAAATTTAAAAATCATCTAAATTACCATAGAAAAGCATTATGGCAGACAGAAAAAAAAAAAAAAAAAAAAAAAAAAACCCAGAAAGTTCTACATTTTTTGAACGAATGAACCAAATTTAACCAAAAACTTCACAGTTAAATCTGCGCACCTCACCAACATGCCTACTTAATTACAAGCTTTTTGCAGCAGTTATCACAGAACAGACAGATGGAAATAAAAGGTTTTCGTGTCTCCACAGTAAGCCTTCACCAACGTTTCGGCAAAAATGGATAAGTCCTTATGGCTTACAACACTTTACTGAGTTATAAATGATTATCCTTTAAAAGCTTGTCTTGATTGAATATTTAAATTTTAACAGCAATTCACAATGTATGTCATACAAAATCTCAAACTATAGCCTGTGACTATTACAATAATTGCCAATATTGAATGACCCATGAAGAAAGTCATGAGAATAGCAATGATAAAAATTTTCTAAAACATATATATTTCTTAATTCTTAAAATTTGCAGTTTGTTATCTTCATTAATTAAAAATGTGTTAACATTGTTTTTAACCCTCCAAGTGTCTTGAGGGCTTTCATGCATTTTCATAAAAATGCTTATAAAAATAATCTTAATTTAAATTTTGTTTCCATGTTTGTTTCTAAAATACACTTCATGGCCCTTTATTTGACATACATTTAAAAATACAATTCTACTTAAAATATTTTTTTCGACAACATATTTAAGTTGTTTTTGAGAAATGGAAAAATACGTCCAAACCACTCAGGGGGTTAAAGCTTTTTCAAAAAATAGAAGAAAAACAATAATGTATTTGATCAGCTATCTCAATACTTAGTAATTTTTCTTTTCTTTTTTTAAAACAAAAATATGAGAATATTAAATGAACTTAGCATTTTCATAATTTAGAAACCAATCATTGAAAAACTTTTCTTTTATACTTCCACAGCTTAACCAGAAACAAATTAATGTTATACCTGAAAGCAAATATATGATATGACTAGAAACAAAGAACTGAAAACTTTTAGAGATTATTTTTTTCTAATTGAGTATCCAGCTTTCAAATTTTCTACAGAACAGGCTTTTAACCCCTAGAATACTAGAGGCTCGTAATTATCATGGCTGTGGTATTTTAACGTTAACACTATACTAACTATGCCTAGTATTCTAGGGTTAATTATAACATCCCACTCCGCCCTAAAAAAAAACACCTAAAAGAACAATTTGTGAAACAAATTTATAAGTTAGCGACTGTTGTATTAAAACTAACCCTTTTTTATGCTAAAAAGAAATTGAAGTGCTTAGCTCTTAAGTTGAAAATCACATAAGGATAAAAGAAAAACAAATAAAAGCTTTAGATACCCTTTATGAGTAACAATTTTTACAATAGACTTAAACCTAAAAACTCAGAGTTGGGGGGAAAAAAATCACTCTATTTTACAAATATTTTTACCAGGAAAGTATTGATGGGAATTTTTGAGACGATGTTCAAACGAAAAATATAAAATTCTACAAGAAATTAGGTTTTACAATGCTGAATTTTGGGAGAAGAAAGAAAATCAAATTTCAAGGGTTTTTTTTTTTTTTTTTTTACCCCTTTTATTTCTGTATTTTTTTAACAAGTAGTACAGATACAGAGGCAAGTTTTTGAAATGTTGTTTTAAAAAATACTTTCAGTACAATTATATATTATACATAAAAAATGCACAAACAAAGGATATATATAGTGTTACAAAAGTCCTCAAGTATCGGCCAAATTATAGGCAAGATTAAGGATGAGAAGGAGGAAGCAGAAGAGAACAAAACCTTAGAAACAAACTTGAACTTAGCAACTAAATTTGCTACCAAACATTTACCTAGGAAACATGAGATTGAATCCCTATGATACAATTTATCCTATAGCTTCCAGAAAACTTGAAATATCATCAAGTCTTTGAAAAATATAAATAAAAGCCAAAGGAAGAATAAATTAGCAATAGAGAGTTTCGAGAGTTCAGTGGCAAGCAATAAACAGCTACCACAGAAGTGTGAAACTTTTTAAATCTTGAGATTTGTTTTTAGATCTGTTGATTGTATCCCTTTTTCATGTGTTTGGTGATACAAACTGTAATTAATCTGCCCTTATTCTGGACTATTCTCAGAATAAAACACATTATTCAAGTAAGAAATTACACTAAAAGTTGAAATTTTTGTAACAATATATTAGTTCCACAAGTAAACAAGGATACTTACCTTTTTATATCATTTTCCAGAGTATCAATATCATCCATTACTTTATCTTTAGCAGTTTGTAGACTAAATTAGAAAAAAATATATAAATTAATTTGATAGGAAATTATTTATTAAAGACACTATACAGTAAACATCCTCTAATCTGGCATCCTAAGGTCTATCATGCTGTATAATCTGGCACGACTTTCAGAAAAAATATAGTATTCCTTGTTTAATCACTCCTGATGTTTATAATAATCTGATGGAACTTCAGAATGAGACAGGAAACTTTGAAAAACGCATGGCGTAAACTTTGGCTTGAAGTAATGGACGAAAATGTTGGGGTTACTGAAAGCAATACGGTTGGCGACGAACCAAAAGATTTTTTAGATTGTTTGCCTTTAGTTAAACCCATGTCACAACTGAATCGAAAAGAAATAAAAGAGTACATTGAAGCAGATTTTGATGAGCCGACAGAGGAAATTTTGACAGATTAGGCCATCATTCAGAATGTTATTAACTCAACAGCCCCCATAAATGAAGATGATATGGATGAGACAAACAATATCAGTTCGAATCAAACAGCTGATGTCTTGAATACATTTATCAAGTTTTCTGAGCGCAGCAATTCATTTAACAATGCAGAAATTATGAACCTTTACATCACGCGAAATGACTTCCTAAAAAAAAGAGAGAAGACTACTACAAAACAAACTGATATTAGAGATTTGTTCAAGATGGCTTCTGCGAGTAGCCCTACAGAGCACATTTTCATTATTCAGTTTTTTTTAATTCTATTCAAACCGTTCAGAAAATAAAAAACATGCTTTACTGTCATTTTTTGTTTAATTCTAACTTCTACATATTTTTCCAACTTTCATTCAGTAATCCAGAAAATTTCGTAATCCGACATGATTCACGTCCCGAACGTGCCGGATTAGAGGATGTTTACTATATATTTATAGTCGTACCAAGTAATTTTACAATATATTTTGTATAGGTTATTTTCAAATACTTATCAATTTTAAGAAACAATTAGTAATATTTCCATTCTAAAACATTCCATTTTCAAATACTTATCATTTTCAAAAAACAATTAGTAATATTTCCATTCTAAAACGAAGTTACAAACATTGCTGCTATCAGTAATGAATCTATCATGTCCATTTCACTTTCTCAGCTTAAACAGCAATAACTATCACATGTAAAAAAATGAAAGCTGATAGTTTTATAGAGAAATGTATGATAAACATGCTGAAGAAGAGAGTTTTTAAATTGAAGAATTACTTTAAGCACCATTTAATTTTGAAATTATTCAAGATAGTTCAGTTACATAAGCTTTATAGGATCAAAAACTATGCATAGCAATTTAACCATCTTTTGCAGTCATATACATGACTAAATTGTGATGTGCAGCGTTGAATCAGTTTAGATTTGACTTTGAATAGAGAATAAACTCAAAATTTTAAAATAGCTTTTTTTTATTTACTATTACCATTAAAAAACCCCAAATAATAATACTTCCAAACAATGTATTTTCAATTGAAATCGATATTGATAGATAAATATTGAAAAAGAAGGTAAAATTTAAAATAATTAAAATATTATAAATATTGAAAATAGATGGTAGTTTATGTCATGTTTAAAATTATATGTGCATATTCATATGTTGAAGTATTTTATGATACATGAAGTTTGGATAAAAAAACATAAAGAAAAGTTTAATGTCAAAAATTATGCCATGGTTAACAAGATATTTATTATTATCTAATTTTGATTTTAAAGATCATTTGAAACATTTATTTTATTTTCAATATAATTAATATTTTTTGTGTTGCCATATTTAAAAAAAAACTAAACAAGAGTAAATAGATTTTGATATTAAATATGAAAGTTGTGCCGTGCCATATTCAACAGATCAGCATTGTGCAGATTGTACATTGACATTTATAAATCATGAACTTTGAAACTTTTGCTGGTAAAAATGTCATATTTAAAATGAAACATCCAGTAAACTAAAATATTTAGTTGCCATTAACCCTTTGATTACGGAGTTCGGACATATGTCATCCCACTCACAATTTCCTTATTCTATTTGTACTACTTTTTCAAAAATAATCTGATCTCTGTCATACACTTATACTACAATATTAAAAAAAAAAAAAAAAAAAAAAAAAAAAAAAAAAATTACCACAAAGAATTTTTTTTTTTTTTGTAAATTGTGGTATAAGTGAATAAAAAATAATTTCCAGTCATATCCTGTAATCAAGAAGTTAAACAGAAAGGAAAGTATCCAACGGGATCCTAAGAACTTTAACAAAAAAAGGCAGAAGTGATTCTGAGTAAAAATTTTGTTAAATGAAATTCGCAACAAAGGGAGAAGGGGGGAATCCATTCCAGAACTAACTATGCGTTTTCCCCATGGCCCTTTGATGAAATTTACACTTTTTTTGCGATCTTTTGACGAAATTTGTGTTTTTTTTGTGATCCTTTTAACACATTTCTGTTTGCTTTTTCAATTTTTTGACGAAATGTGTGTTTTTTCCACAATTCTTTGACAGAATTTACATTTTTCCTGCAATTTTTTTTAAAGAAATTCATGTTTTTCCTGCAATTTTTTGATAAAATTATTTTTTTTTTGGCAATCCTTTGACAAAATTGAATATTTTTTTGCAATCCCTTGACGAAATTGACGTTTTATCCACAATCCTTTGACAAAATTGGCAATTTTCCCTGCAAACGATTGACAAAATTGATTTCTTTTGGCAACCATTTGTTGAAAATTGCTATATTTTTATGCCAGAATTTTTGGAAAATTCAAAACAGAATTACTCGTGAATTTTTTTATTTTAGTGTAATTTTTAAGTAAAACTGACATTTTTGAAAACATAGACCACCTGTTTAAAAGAATCTTTTTCTATTTAAATTAATTCCCAGGTTAAAATTAATGAAACAATCTTAAAGTACAGCTCAAAAGCTATAAATCTAAACATTTAATGTAAACTGGTGGAAATATAACTTGATGAAAAATAAGCTCGGGTCAAATTGACTTTGTATGCCACTGAAGGATTAATGTTTTGTAAAAAAATTTAACAATTGATGCACATCTTACTAGATTTCTAATACAATGCAGGATCAAAAATCCACAATTCTTTTATCCAGAAGAATATCTCAACACTGAACTTTTCCTAGATCATGTGATCTACAATATGATGACTTCAGAATTTTAAAAATAGCCATTTATAGGTGCATTTTGCACATATTTTTCTTCAATTAATTGAAATTTAAGATGTAAGAAAATATGTTTTCTGAGCAGAGGAATTGAGGGGGAAAAAATCTACCATTTGCCCCCAAAGTTTCTCTGTGTTTCCATGAATAATAATATAGATGAAGACAAAATTCTAATTGAGCTCTGAATCAAGTTAATAAAAGAATTCACCAACAAAATGAAACACGAGTTTTTTTTTTTCCTAATATAGACAAAATGCAAGCATACAGAATCTAACAGACATTCATCAAGTAACAAAAATTAAGAAATTTAAGCAGAAATAATTAGCAATGTAACTTTTTCTTATTTTGTACAGGCTAATATATAAATAAATTTGTAATGTTTTCCTTTGGAAACTAATAAGTTGGATGGAAAGTAAGATGATTTTTCTTTTTACAGATTAATATAATACTCGTACGTAATACATTCAAAGTTTTCAGTAGTTAGTTGATTGTCTATGGATATGTTTATTTCAAGTTTAAATAGCACACTTTTATAAGGATCTGAAACCTAGAACCCTAGAACATGACTGTTTTGAAGGTTAGGAATTTTTTGGTCCTATACTGAATGTTCGATAATCTATAACATCAATAGCATCCAGACAAATTCAACATACCTATTTTATCAAAACTTGTTCAATTATATATGATCAAAAATTTAATTTGTTCATGATGAGGGAAAAAAAATGCTTAGTTTGTCATTTTCAAGTAGTAAAAAATTCATTTCATATTGATTAATATTGTTACCATCTGACATAACTGAAGGAATCAAATTATAAATACCTCAACGAAAAGTGCACATATTAATTTTACCTAATCTAGATGAAGCAGCTAAAATAAGTTTTCATTTAAAAGTTATGTACAAATCAATGCTAAAAATTGTAACACCATATAAAACTTTATGCTGAGAATCATGTTAATATTTTAAGTTAATGTTTGAATTAATGTACTTTTATCTTCTAGTTTAACTACAGAAAACAGGACTGGTATATTACCAATGTTATTTCAATAAATAGCATTGAATAGATGCACCATAGATGCAAAAATCTTTAGTAGATTCATAATTACTTAAAAGAAAAAATGGAAATATTTAGAAAATTTTAGTATTAAACAGTTACATTGGCAATACAACTGTGGAAGTATGGGAAAAGAAGTGTCAAAATTCCTTGACACTTAAAAAAAAATTCAAGTAATTATAATTAGCACACAAGAGTGCAATTTGGATAAAAATGCTTTTCAGTGAACAATAGAATAAATAAATAAATGCTTTTCATGAGCAAAAGTTTTTTTTAAAGCAATCTAAAGAAAACTGTTTGCAAAATTTGCCCGTAGATGGGATTATATCTATAAAGTTGCAAAAATAAACTAAAAATAAACAGGTACAGACTATTAATTTTTGACAATCTGCTACGATATTTCCATGTGTGTGACCTTTCGTAGTTTGACCCACTACCAAACAATGCTCAATTTCATTCTAGACATTGAAATATGCCCTTGTGTGCAAAATGATAAGAATGATCATTTAATTGACTGTATAATAAATATAACTATTAATCTACATATAAACCATATAAATTGATTTTATAAACCCTAATACACAATATAAACATAAAGGAAGTATTGTAAAATAACTAGAAAACAGGAATTCTGCTTTTTCAGAAATTAGTGTCGCTCCCGATGAAAAAAAAAAAAAAAAAAAAAGTACATAAATATAGATAATACAAAACATATTTCAGTTTTTGACTTAAAACACACGCTTTTATTTTGTATAAAATGACGTCACCAGCATCCGGTGAAGAATTCCTTATTTACAATCCAGTCTTAACAACATCTACACCAGTGGTTTCTAATGTGGGGTGCACACCCCACAGGGGGGCAATTTGATTTTTAATGGGGGCAAATTTCAGACTTATTCTTAACCCATAGCCCTTTTTTTTGTCATTTTTAATAAAAGTGATATTGTAGACTTAAAATAGAAATAATATGAAATTTTTAAAATATTCCAATAAAAATAAATAAATTTTCCGAAAGTTCCCACATAAAAGTTCAATATATAACTATTACCGGAAAAATTGTATGATAATTTTTGTGTGATATTTACATATATTTTTTAATTTTTACAATGTTTTTGGTTTTAATATTATTTTATTGCTACACTCCTCTTTTTTTACTATTTATTGAAAACTGTATTTCTATTCACAATGCAATGTGTCACGTGAATGAACTTTTGCAGGTAAAATTACTTAATGTTATATCAAAAACTGAATATGTTGAACACATTTAATCTGAAAAATGTATGAAATATGTTATAAAATTAACAAGCCCCTAAATGAGCATCCCAGAAGGAAATGGGTAAAAAGTAAACACCCTATGGCTATTGTGCAGATCACATATACAATATATAAAACTTACAACACGCAGAGTCAGATAATATAGATGAACATGCGAATGCCGTTCACAGAAAATTTTCAAAGTTTGCAGGTAGTTTTGATGTTTTTTTTTATTACAAATTTCTTTATTAGCCTTTAACTGATGTTACCAGTCTCTCAACAATGGCTTTTTTCAATTTTTATAGTTTAACTAGGAATTTTCAGTTTAACTACAAATACTACCGAATTTTTGTTCCATTTGGAACTTTAATACTATCACCAGATACTTTTGAATAGGTGAATTTTAATTATAACAGTCCTGTGCAAAACGTTTAGTACAAAAACACCATCCTATGTGTTGGAAATCTGGACAAAGTCTTGTCCCCCAAAATTTGTCGTTTGGTTTGTTCGGAAGTTATATCGTTCCGAACCAGTTTTTATTTTTCCATTTCGGTTGTAAAGGCACTCTCTTTTAACTGTAACTGTATGCATATTTTTTATTCCAGTTTTGATGTACTCAGTAAGTATATTTAGTGTGAAACAACTCCATGGAGTATTGATGTGTAGTGATGGAAGTAATGTAATGGAAGGACTACGGAGATGGAGTTTAAACTTACTCCTTGCTATAGCTATAATATGTCAATATGATTCCCAGCAAAAGCTGGAGGTGTATGTATATATCTTCATTATTTAAGTTTTTAAAATTCAAGTTGAATTTAATAAATGAACTGTTATTTTGAAATGAACTGTTTCGTCGACTTATACTTTAACGCCACACCAAATGACCTTAAAACCTGCGTATTTATAACTCTGCTTTAATTATAACACTATGAATTAATCGTGCCTTTTATTCAGCTTTCGTTGCAGGGGTCTCATAAACCGCTTCACACTAGTTATGTGACAATTTGTGCGACATCAGTTAAAGGTTTAAAAAAATAATAATAATAAATTATCAAGACCCCGGGCAGAGAATCAGTGCGATGCACGTCGCAGACTCTTGAGAAGGTCTGCAGAATGCAGACTATTTTTCAATTGGAGAAAAAAAAAGCTTGCTAGAAATTATTTGCCATGTACCATGGTACAGTATTTTTTGGAAGAAGCGACACTGTGCATACAAGTTAAAAACTTAAAAATATTATAATTGCGGCGCTTATGCCGGAACGATTTATTAATTTATTTATTAATATAATGCATTTTTTTTCTCTCTCCTTCCAGGGCCCGTAGCAGAAACAGTGCGGCATTGAAGCGGGTGCTGCATATTATTTTAGGCTTTGCAGATTAATTTAATAGATTAAAAATGAATGTTGTGTTTAAAAAATAAACGTTAAATGTTGATCTCTTTTAAATAAAGTTTATTTGGTTGGAAATTTTAGTGAATGTTTATGCACTTGTTTAGCGTTTTTCCGCGATTTGCGGCAATTTTTTTACATTCGAAAAGGGAGTTCAGTTTTAATATCTTAGTAAATATTATCCTCTTTTAAGGAATGGTTTGTCTCAAAAACGGTAGATAAACCTATCAGTAAGAAGGATGAGTAAGTTTTTCTTCCATTCATGGACTAATAACTTCTTTATTTTAACATTCATTTATTCATATTTCAGTTATTTTATAGATTAATAAAATAACAGTTTTGTTGAGCAATCATAAATTGATATACTATTTATATAAGTTGATGATTAAAATGTTTCGCATTTTAATAAATATATATTTTTTAAATTTTCATTAGTTTTTATTTCATTTATTAGGTGTCTGTATTAAGCATAACATTCAATACTACATTTCTTGACTGAGTTTTAATAATGCTTGTAAATTAATATTTTTCTTTTAGTGGTGCTTCTTAGTGGCACTCCACTTACATATAACTTTTCATTTTTGCTGTTAGCGGTGATATCGAACTCGGGAGGGGCGCAGCGTTTTTTGGCAGAAAATTTTTAAGAAATTCTTTGAGTTCTCAGACAGTTTTACATTTTATCTAAGTCTGACATCACGACATAATGCATTTTGAAATTTAAAATAGGATAACATATGGTAGCAAACTAAAGATAATGGGGAAAAGAAAGCCTGCTACCAGATAAGTATGTTACGAGGGAAAAGAAAAACGCCTACTTAAAATTGATAAAGTTGCAAATCTGGAAATGCTACTTGTGAATTACATTATTCATACAGTCTTGATTTTTTAAAAACTTCGCCTGTTCTTAATAAAGTACAAAAGTCAATTTAAAAATATAGCAATTTTATCAAATGTAATGCAAAATGTGAGAGTCTCTTCAAGAAATTTCATGAAAATAAAAATGCAAACTATATAACACTTTTGTGTCTGAGGTAAGTTGGCAAAGAGAAAAAAATTTTTCTAGATGTATTTGCGACCATGTATGGCCTTATTGAAATTCAGAGAGTTAAGCTGAAAACATATTTATAACAAAAAAATTATCCTTTTGAATGTGAAAGGATTTAGCATACTTAATTATCTTTTTAGGCTTCTTTCGTGGGAGTAACTGTTCATTTTTTATATAATAAAAATTATTTATTACAGAGGAGAGGAGGGGGCATAACAATTTTAAAGATGCTTGGGTGGGGCACAGACAAAAAAAGGTGGGGAAACATTGATCTACAGTAAAGTATTCATATGACGTCACTATCGCTGGAAAAAACAGATGTCACTCAAGAAACTCGACAAAAAATCAGCTATCTAATGATTTATATGCTTTCATTTGTTTCTCATTTTAAAGCAATCTAAGAAACTACAAAAAGTTTTTCATAAAAAATAATAAAAAATACTTTACATCATTAAACAAACAAACAAAAAAAAAAATGAAAAAAGTAGTATCAATATTGTTAATAAAAGATTTATTTAAATGAAAACTATACAAACAGTAAACAAATTTTTTTATTACAGGATTTTGCATACCAGTATATTTTTTGAGCATGCAGAATTTCCTTGTATATTAAAAGCAACTAAATTTTCATATTTAAAAATTGATTGAAAAAGTAACTATTATGCAAGTAAATACAGTAGAAATATATTGTAGCATAAGGGTTAATAAATCAATTCATTGTATGATATAAATTATTTTTAGTTAACATTTTTTTTTAAATATAGTAAAATGATCAAAATAAAAAATACATTACAATATGATGTCATCTATAAAAACCATGTTAAAACATACTTTAATATTCCTCTGTCCAACTCTGTTAGAGGTTTCACTTTTTTATCTTCATGACTCCGGAACTTTATAACCTAAAATAATTTTCAAATAGTTAAAAAAAACAATAAAACAAAATAAATGAATTTAAAAAACATATAATCCAATTTAATGCAATATCATTACAAATAATGCAAACTCTTTTTAATTTTAACTCCATTGACACACACAAAATGTTCAAGGTAACTGACACTTGCATATCAAATAAAATCAAGAAAGGTCTATGAAGAACACATCAAAGGGCGTGTATATAATACCTTATTCATCAGTATCTATACTCAAATTAAAGAAAAATTCCCCTTGATTTTCCCCAGAAAGTTTAACAAAAAAATTCCAAGACAATGTAAACAAATTACATATTTTATTCAAAAACCTTTATTAAAATTTATATTAAAAGAAGTTTAATATACCACTTCATTTCACAGTCGAGAAATCAATGTGATGATAGGCACTGCTTTCCTGATCAATGTGTTTATCAATATCCACTATAAGTTCAGTAACACAAAGTCTCAGGATCGATTCCAGTGAAGCACTTTCAATTAAATTTCTCACTTTTGATTTAATTTGTTTGAGAGCAGAAAAAGCACAATCAACACATATGTACTGCCAAACAGCGATAACATTTGCAGAGATAATTTAAGCAGTTTAGGAAAAAATTCTATAAAAATCAGTTTCCAGAAATTTTCAGGGACATCACACGTTTTAGTCTGGTAGGTTTGCCTGAAGATAACAAATTTCCACTTGAAGGTTGCAAGGCACCTCACTCACTTCAATAACCATGTGGTTGTAGAACAGTGCAAGTTTTGGTTTTAGGGAGTCAAAATCCTGGAATCTGTCCTGGAACTCTTTTTTTGATATCTATTATTATTTCTTGAAACATACTAAAATTTGTGTCACTTTTTTCTTCTTTCAACTGCTGACAAGATGAGAAGTGTGCCGTATTATTTGCCTTCAGTGCAATTGGTCACCATCAAGGTTTTGCGGAAACCCTCAATAAGTCCATAAAGCTGGGAGATGTTTTCTGCCTTATAGTTTCAGGTTTAAAGCATTTAGATGGGATGTTAAATCTGTCAGAAAAGCAAGATTATTTAAAAACTGGATTTCTTCCAGTTTTTCTTGATACTCATGCGCAATATTCTCATTTCTCAGAAAAGCAAAAATTTTACCCCTCAACCCGAAAAACTGTTGCAGGTATTTTCTTCCACTCAGCCAGCACACTTCACAGTACAATGAAATGTCACTATTACTTACTCAGCTTCCAAATAGTCCAGGAATGCAATAAATGCTCTGTGACTATGGGCTTTATTGAATCCCCTTATTAAATTTACAGTACTTACAACAATTTTCATTGTCTCACTGAGCCTTATAATTTTTCCACGGAGTTCCTCCTGGTGGATAATGCAGTGGAAAAACAAACAATTCATGCCTTTTCCTTTACACAGTTCTACTAACCCAGTTTTGTGACCAATCATTGCTTTAGCTCCATCTGTTGCAATGCCAGAGCACTTCACAAAACCTCCATATTTAGAAACGGCATCATCCAGTGCATTGAATATGCCAATACCTTTTTTGCTGGTTTCTAATTATTTCAATTCTTTATTTATTGTTCTAACAAAGATAAGAAGCAGGCTGATGTCAGCAATATATGTGCTCCCATCTAGAGCTAGAGAGACAAATTCACATTTTCCCAAAATGCCCTTAAGAGAACATGAAACTTCACCACCAATATCATTAATTCTTCTACTTACTGTCTGATGAGACAAGGAAACTGTTTCAAAATTTTTAACAATCTTATTAACTCCAAATGAAAATGCCATTTTTACAGCACATCTCTTAATGAGTCCCTAAAAGACTTCTTGCTTTTAGCTAGGTCTAAACATACCCCTAAGATCCTTTTAAACCAGCAGTGTTTGATGGTTGCAAGATATTCTTCTGTCTAGTTAGTTTCAGCTTCAAATCATTAAACACACAACTTCTGGCACTTCCTTGGTATTTATTGTATTTTGATTTATGCAAGCTGATATAGTTTCCACCAGAGCTGTAGTGGAGGGCATACGCAGGTATATGCCGTATACCTTCTGGATACCATCTGTTTCTCAAATAAAGCTATCGCGTATATCCTGGGCATGACATTCATGACTTTAGCATATATCCTGTGCCTATAACGTATACCCTGTGGCTTTTTTTACGACACAGCACTGATGTTTACTCATGTTATACTCCTTCGAAACACCTAAGACTTGATAACAGATAACACACTATGGTTTTCCATTATGTTCAACAAAAAAGTAACTTTCCTGCCAGATTGACTGAAATTGTCGTTTCTCATCTTCAACATGCAATTTCTTAAGTTTTGCCATTTTAGATACTGCTCTTGCAACAACAACGACAACAATCTCTCGTTGTGCTGTATCTCTCAAACAGCCTCTCTCTTTAAAAATAACCACTTCGAACTTCCATGCATTCCATTTCATAGGGAAACCGAAACCTTTAAAGCGAAAATTCTACGCAGCACGCGAGCGATTGCGAACTTATCAGCAGCCCATCACTGGCGACCAGCCGCCGCCTGGATGCGGGCCACTTCTCGCCTTTCCCACCTGCCTCCTTCGTAACAGTACTGAATGAAAGTGTTAATCAAAGTAGGCATGCCATGGATTATAATGGTCAAAGAGTGAAGCTTCAATATGGCTGTTATAGGGGAAATGACGATTGTAAGGTGCTGCTGACATAAACTTTAAAAAAACTTGAAGTAGTATTACTTAAAAACTTAAAGCAGTAAGAAGGGTAAATGATTTCTTTCCAAACGTTAAATTAAAATATTTTTTTCTAGTAAGAAGGGCAAGGGCCAACAAAAATGAATGGGTGGGCTGCATGAGGCCTACAGCTTGGACCACACTGCCGTAAAGTACCGAAAGTAAGCCACCCCCTTCATATATGTAATATTTTCCTTGTCATTTATAAGCCCTACCCTTTAAGTTTCATTTTTCGATGCTTTCAATACTTCTGTTTATCAAGAAATTCCTTAAGTTTTTTGTTTCCAAATCTCTTAAATGAATAATCTTATGCAATTTATTTTTATCTAATCAAAGCTTCATAATTTTTGTTCATATTTCTTTCATACCTAAATTAATTATTTTATGTAAATTTGTTTCATTAATTTATTGTTTTTATTGAAGGAAACTTCTTACCTTCAATGGAAGGGAATTTTTTAAATAAAAAATGTTAATTTGATCCGATTTTGTTTTGCAAATTGCATAAATCTTGTGAAATTTCATAAATTTCAAATATGCTTTCCCCCTCCCAATTTTCCTATCCTTTTCACAAAAGTTCCAATTATATGGCCCCCTTAAAATCATTATAATTTCCTGTCTGCTAAAGGAGGCTTACTTTCGGTATAAAATAACATGCTTCTAAAATACAAATCCTTACATAGATACAGATTTATTTTTTTAAAGGAATGCTTTTTGAAAAAAAAAAAAAAATAACAATAACATGGCTAGGATTAGTATTAACTTAATATGAAGTTACAGAATTACATTTATATTAATTTGTCACAAACAATATTCCATATAAAAAAATATAAAACAATTCTAGATACATCATACACAGAATGTAAAATTTGCTAATAAAATGTTTGACAGAAGATATTTATTACATTTGCTTTATATGTGCTAAATAATTTTGGTTAGTATATATAATCGAGATTTTATGTAGCCATACAAATGCCTTATATGCTTGAAAAATTGTTTACAGTTCGATACTGGCTGAGATATTCTTGTTTGGTGACAAATTAGTCCTGATGGCAAAGAGAAAACAGATGATTTAGCAAAGGTGTTTTTTGCAAAGGCAACAGGCTATTCTTCTGAAAGGCAACTATAGACAAATTTGATGTGTGAAAACGAAGACAAAATAAAATACTCCCCTGACTTTTTCTAGTTTTTAGGTAAAAATTGTGATTTCCCCTTATTTTTCAATGACTTTTTGAGTAGTTAACATTTTTCCTGACACTTCCAAGTGCATATAAACCCTGATTCATGTTTTATATTTTCCAAAAACACAAAGAAAAAAAATCACAAAATTTATTTGTAGAATAATATTATACGTCAATAATATTCATTTACAGAGAAAGATACTAAAAAACAAAAAACAAAAAAAAAAAAAAAAACTAAAGCTAAGTTCTATTAATTCCACAAAATTTATATATAGAAAAAAAACCCCAAAAACTGCCAAGTAGCATCAAAAAGTGGTATCCTTGGATAAACATTGCAGGAATGTAATCAAGCATTAGTAGCACAGAAATAAAGTCTCCAGTTTCAAAACAGGAGATCTAGCATTTAAATCCAACTAATTCTATTGTGTGACTAACATTATTACTTTCTGGATACATACACCAGTGTTTGAAAAATCCAATGAAGCCATCCCAGATATTTTGCTCAAATGATGTGCTATAGCACATCCAAGGCTTCACTATTGGAAATCTCTGAATGTAATGAATAATAAATGCTGCACAAACCAAAATCCATTGAAAGCATGTTGTATTGAACCTCAGTGATGCATATCAATTTCATTTAAGATTATAGTTGTGTAAAATCACTGAAATTCAATGCAAACTAGAGATGGGAAATAGAGTTACTTTTGGTTAACAGGTTGCATCGTTCCACACTTGCTCAGTCAACAGGTTCCAACAACCTGTTATTTTTGTAATACATAACTAATTGCTGTGTATGCTGTCAACGGATGTTTTAATTCGAAGGTTTTTTTACAAACAAAATGTTTCAAATAATTTTTTACGTAAGTACAGACTATAGCACAAAATTAGTACTTGCCACTCACCAAACAGGATGGTTGAAAGATCAATGCCAAGGAGGAAAGGTGTGAAATTCGTTCGGAATTTATGACGTCGAGATCGGCGATTCTCCCGAACATAAGGAAAGAAAGTAGCATGGGTGGTTTTGTCCCGAATTTTCCAAAAATTTCGATATGGTCGCCGAAAAAAATCAATTTCTTCAATCGTTCGCAGAAAAAAAATCACCAATTTCGCCAAAGAATCACGGGAAAAAAAAAGAAATTCGCCTAAGGATCATGAAAAAAAAAAAACTTGAATTTCGACCAAAAACCACGTAAAAAAATGCAAATTTCGTAAAAAAGGCGGAAAAACGTAAATTTTGTCAAAGAATCGCGAAAAAAACCCCCACAAAATTCTTCAAAGTATTGTGGAAAAAACACATTTCGTGAAAAGATTGCAAAAAACCCAAAAATTTCGTGAAAAGATCACGCAAAAAACAAATTTCGTGAAAAGATCGCGGAAAAAACTCAAATTTCATCAAAAGATTGCGGAGAAAACGCAAATTTCGTCAAAAAATCGCTGAAAAACTCAATTTTGACAAAAGACCACGAAAAAACGCACATTTCATCGAAAGATCCTGAACTTTCTACCAGAGGGAATTAAAATTTATAGGGATGACATGGAACTATTTTTTCTAGAGCCACAATTTAGATCCTAGATGCCAGAACCATATTTTTTTCTCAGTGTATATTTCTGTTACATGTAATACCAGTTTTTTTTTGTTTTTTTTTCAGTTGAGTGTAATCCTATCGAATGGCAAATAAAAGATATTAGTAAATTACAATGTTGATACTTAGAAAAAACACAATTTTCTATGGAGCGTTCATAACTTTGTTACTATCCAGTGGTTAAAAAACTGCCCAGTGAAAAAAATCAGTGTACTGGCCAGTGGCCATTGAGTAAAAATGTTAATTTTGACCTATAGTATAGATGCTATTTTCTATTGAGATGAATCCACACCATTAAAATCAGTTTGTAGTTAAAATTTAACTTTTGCAAGCCAAAAATTATCTAGTTATGATACTTTGAATTTCCTGCAATTTGGGCATTTTCTGGCACTAAAAACATTTTTCCATTTGTGGTGATTAAAGCGTTGAAAATTCATAAAATTCTATGTGTCCTAACTCTGTAAGTTTTGATCATAGAAGAATAATTTTTTGATGTTTTACTTGTTACAGCATTTTTTCTAAATAAAACTTATAGCACCAAGGCGTTGTACAAAATTTGTAATTTCATAACTGTTTAAAAAGTAATTATTTTAATGTAAATCGATTTTTATATGATGTAGAACTAAATCTGAAACATTTTTGCAATTGAAACCATACCTCTAAAACTAACGGTTTAGAAATTAGCTATTGGTAAACAATGATAAGAGACACACTGTATAATAAATAAACGCAGATTTAACAACACAATTTGTAAAAAGGAGAAATTCGATCCCAGACTTCAAAGGAGCCATATCTATCAATGCACATTCAAAGCTAGTCACACAAGAACATGAAAATATTATTTATACACTTTTAATCAAATGCAATTATCCATCAGAACAAATTTCGCACATACAAATACATTTTTCAAGTTACTGTATATTTCCGTGTATAAGCCGAGAACTTTTGGGCATTTTTTTGCCTCCAAAGTAGGGGGGTTGGCTTATACACGAGTTTAGAAAAATTTCAAAAATTGATATTCTAAAATAAAACAAAAAAAATGGTAAAAATTCTTACAAATTACTATGATTACTTTAAAACTCCATCCTTTAACCGTGAAAAAAGTTACCAATCCTCATTCACTATCCAAATCATTATCAGAATTTTAGAGCAACTCCTTAAAATCACTTTCTTTTGTTGGTACATCAGTATTAATCTCGACAGTGTCTAATCCATCATCATCACAATCACTATCTTCTTAAAAAATGTCAGCATCCCCAATTCCACCCATTGCATTACTGATGCAACATTATTTGAAATATCAAACAATCATTTCTTGTGGTAATTAGAGCTAGAAATAGGAGGTTTGGTTTTTATGAACGAGCAAGTCATAACAGAAAGAGCTGGCCCCAATTAAACAGATTTGGCAGCACACCAAGCCAGAATAGAAGAGATCAATAATTTCGGAGAACACATTTTTTTTCTATTATATATGTACAAAAAGTTTTTGTTTGCTGAATTTTTCATCACAATTTTTCACCATTGGCTTATACACGGGTTTCCAATTTTGGATGATTTTTCACTAGAAAGTCGTATATTCGGCTTATACACGGAAATATACGGCAATTATAATTGTACTAAAATTAAATTTTCGCTCTAATTATAGGGTGGTATTTTCTTTCTTTTTTCATCAAAATAAAATCACAGAAATTAAATGTTTTCACTTCTCTTTTCTGAAAAGCAATGAGAAAAAAAAATAATAAAAACACTTGGCCAAATTTAAGCAAAATTTATAGTGCCAGAATCAGACCCTCTCCCCTCCAAAAAAACAATTTCATGAGTAGTAATATCCTTTTTAAATATGCAAAATCAAAAAACTGCCATAAATATCTTTAATTCAACCCTTCCCATATCAACACAGATGAAATCATTTTCTATTACTCCCCATAATTATAACTCAATGCATTGTTACCTTGAACACAAAACATTCTTTCATGCCTTTTCAAAAATATAAAGAATAAAAAATCCTTTTAAACAAATGTCGTTCACTCAAACAAAATTATTCTTTCAGTTACATTTATTGTTCAGTGCTTTTTAAAAAATTTAAAACGCTGTTGTACCAAAATGTTTCAAAATAAGCAAAAGCTAAATTGATTGAAGAAAATTCAAACAGATAAAAATTGCACAGACGTTCTATTATCTATATTTATTCAAAGTTTACTAAACGATAAAATGATCATCTTGTATGTCAAGAACTATATTTACTGACAGCATAATGAAATGGATAGAATGAATTACAATATATTAAGGAATTATCTGTAACTGGTTTCCAATTGCTGCTTTCAGTTGAAATCAATCTGAAGTTCTAATGTACACATTTTAAATGCATTAATCAATTAAAAAATTTTAAATTCATGCGTTTTATCTGAATGCAGTGAAATAATGTTTTGTTATTTTTGAAATAGATTTTCTATAAAAAATTGAGAATTAAAATTTTTAAGGCATACAATTTAAAATAAATGCATTTACTTAAATGTTGCACAAAAGTACTTTTTATAAATTTTCTTGATTCTGAACTCTAATTTTCGCTGATTTGTTTTTATTTTATTTTATTTTTTTCTTGCGGGTGGAGGTGGGATAGAAATCATTGCTTTCCTCATTTATGTAACATAAATAGCAAATATATTGTAAAATTCAACAATCGTACATCCTAAATTATTCAGTATTTAAAGAAATGAAAATAAAAAAACCCCAATAAAACTATTATTTAAAATGCATTTGTAATACAAGTTTTTAATACAAGGGAAAAATATTTTGAATTAATAATGTAGCTTGTACACTTAATTTTTTTTTAACATGAATATATTGCATTTAAAGACAAATTTCTTTAGATATGGTGAATGCAGGATTCTGCGCATATTTTTCCTTCATTCTATAATCATTGTATATATACATATTTTTCTATAAATCAGAGTTTTATACCAGCCAACTATTCACAATAAGAATAGGGAAGCAGTCGAAATTCAAGAAAATTACTTTAAAACCACAAAATCTGTTATCATATTAACTTTTTTAGAATTTATTTTTGGATAATTTGTATATGTTCATAAACACCAGTATCAATCAAATTCATTTTACTTTCTTTATATAAAAAATGACTAATTCCAACAGCTAGGTGTATCCAATTAAAAAAAGAAAATCAAATAAAACATTATTTTGATTTTATTTAATAAATGTGTTATTAACATGCTACACACATTACATACAGTTGAAGTCTAAGCTGGTGACTGTATTCACATGATTAAACAGTATCTCTTGATGAAAAATATTCTAACTGATCTAACATATTGAAGATATTGCAATGTCCTTAACCTTTTCGTGTCGGATTTTTTTTTTTTTTCAGTTTTGAGAATAAAATTACTTTTATTTTAATAATGCTAATCGTAGTTATCCGAATAGATTTACTGAAGTTTAATGATTATATCATTGTCTGAATTCTAATGAATGTACTTATTTTGTGTACTATTCAATTTATATGATAATAGGAAGGAAGAGTTTTTGGAGGTGTTTGGAAAATATCGTTACAACAGAGTTTAACAGATATTACAACTTTGTAATGTTTTTTGTGTTTTATCACACATGATTTGATCAGAAAAGTAACCTATACTATTTTAAATTTAAAGAGTGATATATATTTATAAAATAAAGGAATCACCAACGGTGCAAAGAGAATTAAGCAAACTTTTATTGTTATTACTAAATGTCCAAACATAAATGAAATCATAATAAGAAAGGCATAGCCATGTACTATCATCACTGTATGTAGATAGTAGCAAAAGTAATTGTTAAGATAAAACAATACTCGATGAAAAGACATGTACTATTAATAGTACTCCAGACTTGAAAGGGTTAAAATGCACTTGCATTTTAAAAGTGAAAGAAAAGGTAAAGGCGGTGAAAGAAAAGGAATAAATTATTTGAAACGCATGTGGAATCAAAGCTGATGAATATATTTTGCAGAATAAAACTGTAAAAAAAAAAAAAATAATCCAACTGAAGAGCGAGCACTTGGCGAAAAAATGAAATATTGAAAATACAGCTAAATTACTGAAATCTGCTTGCATCCGGTAGGAAAAAAAATTAACCAGTTTGCTAATTAGATGTAATCAAAGTAGAGATGCATATTTTCCATGAAAAAAGTTGTATTTCAGTTGGCGATCGATAACAGATTTTTTAATCGCCACTTGGCGAGTGGCGACTAGAGTGGCGATCGATGGCCAATTTTTTAATCGCCACTTTTACAACTTTAATCGCCACGTGGCGAGTGGCGACCGCTAATTTACACCTATATTACACATGGAAAATTAGAAGAAAAAAAGACAGTCAAGCACGAGTATTACTCGCATACAGAGGGTTTCGTACAATAACTACAGCGTTCGAAATCCTTGGTGGTCCGCTGGTCTGAGACCACCAAAAATTCAATCGGACCACTAATTTGAAAAATTTAATGGTCTGCAGGACCAGTAACTTTCCCCTCTCTGACAAGTAAATGTAAACTTTCCCATCCTTGAGAAAACTGCAACCAAACACAAATCGCATAATTTTATTTTATTTTAAAAAATTAATTTTAAAAAATTGAATTAAACCTTAGTCAGTTGAAATAGATTATCTGAAATGAAATGTTTAATTAAGAATTTTATAGTTTTTCTTTATGTACTGTTTAATTTTTAGCAAATTATAATTTTACATTTTAATATGATGAAAATTTTGGATAACTGCAAAGGAAGTTTGATTTATATTCTAGGAAGGGGGGGGGGGGGCACTCAAAGGGTTAAAGGGACTTAATGGAATTTTATATAGCAGGACAGTGATGATTACTGCGGACCAGTAAATTCTTATGCTTACTGGTCCTTGGGACCAGTGCCTTTTTTATATCAATTCTACCGCTGAACTATATGAATTAGCAACTGTATTATTAAAAAAAAAAAACATTGCTAAAAGAATAATAAGATTTTGTAAAAAACTATACAATGTATGGTTGGGTATAGCCACCTATATTAGAAAAGTATAAATGGATGTACCATGAAAGTTCAAAGAGATATGAAGCCTAAATAATATCAAATATTGCTATTCTGTATAGCTCTTTTTTTAATCTTATCCTAATCTGTTTATAATGAACTTAATTAGGTGCTGACAATAAAAGGAGTGCATATTTAAACTTCAATTGGCATTTCATAAAACTAAATTCAGCACAGCAATAATCTTTTCTTTTTACAGTATACCTAAAACAAAACCCTTGTTCAAAGTTTAAACTTGGACAATGTGCTGAGTTTCGAAAGGAGGTCACAGTGCTGCAATGCTGCCTTGGTCCGTGTCATGGTTTTCCCAGATAGGTTTTTAATTAACCTTTAAAGACGCGGGAGGCATATTGAGAGAGCCACTCAATACAAACTAGTCGTGAATCCTATAGTAATTATGTAATTTATTCTAATTAAATTACTCTTTTTAACAATTTGACGTTTATTGCTTTTATACTACTACTGGGCATTGCATTACTCAAATATATCATTAAAAGTTGTTATCTAGTTTGAGAGGAATACCGATGTAAATGTTATTTTAACCCCTTGAGGGGCAGTGGTATGTTTATGAAACCAGTTAATTCTAATTCTCAAATACCACAATGGCACCAGAATTTTGGTAAGAATATTTTCGGTTTACTATATATGTGAAATATTGCTTTTTCGTATTTACAAATAAATTTATTTACAAATTCAGTGTCAGTCATTAATTTCAGCATTTCACCAATGGAATTGCTTTGCCCCTGAAAGGGTTAAAGGCTTTCTGGGAGTTAAGAACTCTGGGAATAAAACAAGAAAAGGAACAATCTGAAATAGAGAACGAAGTTTTGGAAAATTACAATAAAACTGTTAAATTTAAGAACAATATGTATTAGGGTGTCAATGAATTTAATCAGGTGATTTAAATCAGCGATTAAATCATGATTTTAATCAACTGATTTTTTTTTAAATCATTGATTAAAATCTTAAATTTTCTAAGTGTTTAAAATCACATAAAAGCATTAAAATCTAAGATTAATATAATTTGGAAAGTTTCTACTGATGTTTTGTCTTATGAATAAATGGGGGAAAAAAAAAGAAAAAAGTATTAAATAATTGTTTCTAACCTTAATTTCTGAGTCTTGCAAAAAATTAAGTACAGTAAGTTTCTAAAGGCATAAAAAGCATTTCATTTAAAAATATTTAAATCTAATATAATTTGCAATGTCATGATTTTCTTTAAGTAATCAAATTATTCATTCTTTTCTAATTAGCAATGTCATAATTTCCTTTAAATAATCAAATTATTCATTCTTTTATATAAAATAAGCATAGCAAGTATAACAAATTTCTACAAAGTAAAAGAATAAATATCCAGAATCTTGTTTTCTCATTCTACATTTGTAATAATAAATTTATACCAAAGATTGCAGTTAAAGAATGAAATCTGCTCAACAGCTATTGTAAAAGGACGTATAAGAAAATAAAAAAGAAAAGTGCCCAGCTAAACTGATGGCATTGAGCTCATAGGCTATTCACACTAATTGTATATTATACTCTTATTTTAAAGAATAATGCCCCTAAAAAAAAATAAATGAAGGGGGATTATCCCCCGTTTCCCTCTTTATACTTAACCAATGAACCTTCAAATCTAATGAGGGTAGCTCCTTAACATATTAAACCGATATACCAAATTTCTGGCAAATCGAATAATCCTGCAAAACCCCCCCCATTTATCTAAATTAAGGGGCGGTGGACTACCCCCCTTTTCAACTTTATCCTTAACCAATGAATCCCCCAAACGAATCAGAGAAGCTCCTTGACATAATAAACCAATATACCAAATTTGGAGCAAGTCGAATAATTCTGCATGAAAAACCCGTTTATCTAAATTAAGGGGAATGGACTAGCCCCCCTTTCCGCCTTTATCCTTAACCAATGAAACCCCAAAATTAATCAGGGAAGCTCCTTAACATAATAAACCGGCATACCAAATTCGGAACAAATAGAATAATTCTACATGAAAAATCCATTTATCTGAATTAAGAGGGGTGGACTAGCCCCCCTTTATCCTTAACCAATGAACCCCCAAAACTAATCAAGGAAGCTCCTTAACATAATAAACCAGTATACTAAATTTGGAGCAAATCGAATAATTCTGCATGAAAAACCCATTTATCTAAATTAAGGGGGGTGGACTAGTCCCAGAGTTGGGCAAAATACACCGAAAAAGCATTTTTGATACAAAATACATTAGTTTTAGAACCTAAAACACAGATTACAAAATGCTTTTCAAAATTAAAAAATTCCAAATACAAAATACATGTATTTTCAAAATACATTAAAAAAACAAAATACATTTCGAAATTTCAAAAATTTATTGATGCAAAATATTTTTGGGAGGTAATTTTGCAGTTTAAATGAGAGGAGGGAGCATTATCTTGCCTACATAAGAGGGTGTCACAACGGGCTACCCCATTAGTTTTGAATAAGTCACTGAATTAAAATTATTTAACCATTCATAACACATTCAATATCTTCATAATTTATATTATAAAACTATATTACATTATTATTGTAAAAAAATATTTTCTTGATATTTTTTCAATTAATTTAAAAGGCAAATATTAAACAATTCGGAACTCTCAGTACAAGAAATATTAATCTCAGTTTTCAAACTTTTAATACGTAACTACCAACATCAGTTAATATAATAAATAAACATCTTTGATTATTAGTTATAAAACCATACAATATAATGTTTTAATAATATTTTCGATTTTATTTTAAACAAACATATGCACTGCACATACCCACATATACATAATGATGTGTCTTCGTAAGATGTATGAGATTATGATTAATTAAATTAATAACAAGTTGTATATACGTCTGGATAGTATATTGGTTAAAATTCCCATTTTCGTTTTCAATTGAAAATCTAAAAAGAATCGAAATACGGTTTTGGACAGTAAAACTTGCTCAGCTAACTTATATCTTCACTGTGTTAATTATTTCATAAACAATCTGTATTTTAAAGCAAAAAGATGTCCGTGAATCTACAAAAAAGTGATGTTTTGATTGAATGATCGTCAAATGAAAATAGTCAAATGAAATAGTTCGGGAGGAAATAGTTCAATCGGTTGTTCTTCTAAACCTGGATTTGATAATCAACAAGGTGAAAGAACCGGAGTATTAGACAGAACTGCAAATATTATTGCAAATAGCACCATTGAAAATATGGGTATTTCTGATGATAATAAAGAAAAAGTAACTGAAAGAAGGACTTGAAGACGACAAAGAGAAAAGAAAAGGAAGAATTTGAAAGAACAAGTAAGACGAAATGAGTTAATTTTAGAATGTTTGTATTTTGATGATAGAAAGGATAACACTATGATAACTGAAGCAAAGGGGAAAAAGTACTACTAAGAATCCTTAAAGAAGAGCACATGGTCTAAGTTAAAAAACCAGGATCAAAATATTTTTGTCATATTTCATTGACATCTTCTTTTTATATTAATATAGCCACTGCAATTTTGGTGTATTTTCAAAATAATAATACAGACATTTCAAGTTTGAAATTTATTGGGTGAAACAGAAACGCTGTCAATGCAGGACGGAAATCTGGAGTTGACAAAACATCAGAAGCAAGACACTAAAAACTTTAGAATGGATAATTTGCTTATTGCACGCAAATGAACTTTTTTTTTAATATATACAGTAGACTCCCTTAAATCCGTGACCCTAAAATCCGCGAACGCCTAAAATCTGCATATTTTTTCATGTGTAAACAATGAAATTTTCAGTTAAGTTGCTGGAACAAAATTCAAGATGGCGCCGAAATCAGCGACTACCGATATATTTTTTTTACTAAATTTTTTGTTAATCATTCTCTTTTGGTTATTACAGCTGATTTATTACTAAATATATTTTATTACTTTTGATTTTGATATAAATTAGCATATCTATATGATGACGTATCGATCTTACGATCGCGTTACCACTAGATGGCAGCATAGGACTTTTGAAATCGAATTGAATCGATTTCGTCGGTAATAATTTAATATTTTTCTAAATTTTTCTTTTACATAATTATTTTAATAATTACTTACGTTTAAACTAATAAATCATTTTAATATTTTACTTATTTTAATGTTTCACTTTATTGTAAGCATTCATTATAATCTCCCTTGCTTAACTTCCAATGATATTAATGTTTCAAAAATGTAAACAAATCAATGACCAGAAATCTGCAAAATTCTAAAATCTGCACAACCTCTGGTCCCAAGCTGTGCGGATTTGAGGGAGTCTACTGTACTTATTTCAATATCTTACTGGAAAAACTATGGGTACTAAAAGATTTTCTGGACCAATAGGAAAGCAACTTGAAAAAATGTGAACATATTGAAATTATTGACTGTAAAAACTGTCCTGTCTTGATGGACTGATTGGATGAAGAACTTAAAAAAAAAGTACACACAGGGGATACACCTGAATTTCAGATTTTCCTTGTCATATTCAAACAGTGGAAACATTTATCAAAGTTGTCCCGAGAGCTGCATCAACAGTCTTTAGATATTAAGTAAGAGATGGCTGTATCTTGTGAAAGTTGAATTCTGGCAATGTAATGACAAAGTTTGCCTAAGAAGTCAGTAGGATGAATATCCAATTGAATTAATACATAACAAAGGGAGGTAAGGAGGGTGGAAGTCGATATTTAGCCATCTCCTCGTGGTGACTTCTGGGTAGTATTTGCTTAATATACGCAGATATTAGCTAACAGCTACTTTGTTTACTTTAAGTTACTTTATTATACTGAAATTTTAAAACTTTGACGTCCTTGAGGAACCGGAAAACAAATTAATTTTAAAAAACCTTTTCAGCCAAAAGTTTAGACATTCAAAAAGGAAAAAAGTTTTCACTATTACACATTGAAACAAAAAAGTTTTTTTTTTATCCTATACTTAAGTTCCACCCTAATGAGTGTGTGGGAGGAAATAGGAGCTGGGAGTAACTGCGAGAAGGGATGTTAATTATTTTTCTGCTCTAAAATACAGCTATTGTCAGAAGATTCAAAAAGTGGGAACTTTGAAGCAGACAGTTCGTCTGAATCAGAATTTGAACAAGGGTCTTCAAAAGCAGACACTTCCAAACGCATATTCCTTTCTCACACAGCGTTCGCTGGATTTAGAACTGGTACATCATATAGGTAAATTGCGTTAAGATCTTCATCTGTGCTTCAGGGTGCAGGAATTGTGACAACCAGGAATAAGGATATCATCATCGATAAAGACTTGGTCAGTAGACAGAAAAATAAACTTGAAAAGAAGATACTGGAGGAGGAATATCTTGGAGGATGAAAAATTACAACCATATTTTTTGATGGTAGAAATAATAACATGATCTTCGTAGAAAAAAAGGAACAAGCGATACCAGAAAGAAATACAAAGCACATATCACTAATGGCATGCAAAAATGTACATGATCATTTCTACAAGCCTATTCCTGTTTCATGAGCATCAGAAATGCAAAAGGCTGAAAATTTGAGTACTCTATTAATCCAGCTCCATTTCAGTTGGTAAAGGTCTTAGGTCAGGTGGTTCTAACATCTAGTTTAGACAGTTGATGTCGCTGTCAGAGTGGAAGCTCGTTCATATCAAGAATACATATCAAATGTTGCATTTCTCTTCTTGATTTTTTCCAAAGCAGACTTTACTCTGGCTCAGGAAATTATATACAGTATAGAACCATTTATCCGGAATGCTTGGGGTCAGATGTATTCCGGATAACTGGTTTTTCTGGTTAACTGGTTGTGCATTAAAGCAGCATCCATTTGATAAGTTTTGTGGAGTATGTGTTGTTGTGGTATTATTTCTGATTTTAAATTATTAGATTACTTGGATTAAAAATCAATGCAAGAAAGATCAAAAGTTAACCAGAGTTTAAAAGAAGATAATTTATAGGAATCCCTTAGGAACAAAAATTCTTCTGTTTCCTCTGCATAAAAATTAAAACATCTAAAATACAACTTAAATATATTTTCATTTCAAATACTAGATGTTGTCACCAAATTATACAATTGTTTCAGGCAAAGCCTATATCAAACTAGCAGTGTATGACACCTTTTTCTGAAAAAAGATTCTGAAATCAGTCTATCAGAAATATCATTCTGGATAACTGGTTTTCTGGTTAACTGGTTTCCGGATAAATGGTTCTATACTGTAATGATTTTGCTATTTCTCTGCAATAACCAGAAGGAGGTGTCAAGTGACCCAAATATTCCGAAACACATTCACACAACATGGTGAGGTGATATTTGCTTTGTCTTTCTGTCGACGGTGCTAGTCCCTTTTTTTCTATGAAGATCATTTTATTTTTTCTACTATCAAAAAAGATGCTTGTAATTTTTCTTCCTCCAAGATCTCCCTTCTCCTGTATCTTCTTTCCAAGTTTCTTTTTCTGCCTCCCGACCAAGTCTTTATTGATGACGAGATCCTTATTCCCTTTTGTCACAATTCCTGCAATCTTTGCTCACTTATATGCAAAAAAAAACTATAAAAGTAACCTAAGTTAAAATGCACATAACTATTAAATAATACATAATCAGAGCTTATTTAAACATTTCGTACATTAAACATGACATTTCAAGTAAATTCAGCTAAAATAACTTAAATTTAACATTTTTAAAACTTTTGCTAAAAAAGTTAAAAAATCAGCATTTGAGCAAAACTTCAAGCCGTTTGCGGCAAATGAAGAAATTGTCTGAAAATTCTCAAATTTTTTGCGTGAACTTAGTGCCACCAGTGGCAACTTTTCCGCACTACCCATCATCGAAAATAATTTTTTTTTTTGGCCCACCCTATTGAACATCCTCCTAAGTCAGGGTCGGAATTAAAGTTGAAGACATCAAGAATTCAAGGACATCAAGGTCATTAAGAATGACCAGAGTGTTATTCAGAACAAAGTCTAGTTCATTTTTCTTATCTGCAACGATAAAACATTACATGAATAAACACAAATCTGCAATTCGAGGAACATTTGGCCTACTTAATAATTGTCTGTATGTCAATGATTTGCTCGATGGTATTAATGAAGAATAGGGTATCAACGATTTTAATCAGTTGATTTAAATCAGCGATTAAAATCATGATTTTAATCAACCGATTTTTTTTTTAAATCATTGATTTAAATCAAAAATTTTCTAAATATTTAAAATGTCAAAAAATATATTAGAATCTAACATAAACATAATTTGAAAGTTTCTACAGGTATTTTGACTTATGAATAAACAAAAAAAGAGCTTTAAATAATTGTTTCTAAGCTTAATTCGTGAGTATTGTAAAAAATTAAAAACAGTTGAGTTTATAAAAAGCATTGTTTTTAAGTTTTTATCCAAATTAAAACAGTTTAATTTAAAAATGATATTTAAATCTAATATAATTTGCAATGTCATAAATTCCTTTAGATAATCAATTTATGCATTATTTTAAATAAAATTACACATAGCAAGTGTAATACATTTCTACAAGTAAAAGAATAAATAGTAATTAGTAGCAATCTCCAAGTTAAAGAAGAATGAAAGAATGACATCTTTTCAAAGCTAAATTGTAAATGAATGCATAAGAGAAAAAGAAATAATTGGTATAAAAATGCTAAGCTCACCAAGAACTTCTTCGGTATAGGTTGAATAAATGTTTTTAACTTTGTAACTCACATAATACTAAATAAAAAATAATGATTAGGGATTGAAAAGACAGCAAAATTTTTCTTAAAAAGAAAAAAAAAAAATTGAACCATTGAAAGCTAATAATCCACACTGAAAGGTTATAATGCTGTTACTTAAATATTTTGAGGATTTCAGATATAAGTGGCTAACTTTATTCTATATGAATGGGTTTAACTCATTTTCATAATTCTTTTGGTTATCATACACATACATGTGGGTAAGTTTAGATTTTGGTGGTTTACGGTAATTTTCCTAAATACAAATGCAAAACGAGCTGCAAATAATATTTGTTAGTTTTGTTATTTGTATTACTAACTAATGAATTACTTATTTGCAGTTTTTCTTAGTCCTGTAATTACTTATACTATTTCTTCTAGGACTTTTTTAAATGGTGCCGCACGATGCCCCTTTTAAAATTGGCAAAATGCACTGTGCCTTAAAAAAAATAGTTGAAATTCACCTGCAGTTGTAGCCAGAGATTTCTTGTAAAAAACTTCCCCATTCAACAGTACAGTAGACTCCCTCAAATCCACACAGCTTGGGACCAGATGTTATAGGTGTAAATTAGCGGTCGCCACTCGCCACGTGGCGATTAAAGTTGTAAAAGTGGCGATTAAAAAATCGGCCATCGATCGCCACTATAGTCGCCACTCACCAAATGGCGATTAAAAAATCTGTTATCGATCGCCAACTGAAATACAACTTTTTTCATGAAAATATGCATCTCTACTTTGATTACATCTAATTAGCAAACTGGTTAATTTTTTTTCCTACCGGATGCAAGTAGATTTCATTGATTTAGCTGCATTTTCAATATTTCATTTTTTCGCCAAGTGCTTGCTCTTCAGTTGGATTATTTTTTTTACAGTTTTATTCTGCAAAATATATTCATCAGCTTTGACACATGCGTTTCAAATAATTTATTCCTTTTCTTTCACATTTAAAATTGGAAGTGCATTTTAACCCTTTCGGGTTTGGAGTACTGTTAATAGTACATGTCTTTTCATCGAGTATTGTTTTGTCTTAACAATTACTTTTGCTACTATCTACATATGGTAATGATAGTATATGGCTATGCCTCTCTTATTATGATTTCATTTATGTTTGGACATTTAGTATTAACAATAAAAGTTTGCTTAATTCTCTTTGCACCATTGGCGATTCCTTTTCTTTATTTTATAAATATATATCACTCTTTAAATTTAAAATAGTATAGGTTACTTTTCTGAACAAATCATGTGTGATAAAACACAAAAAACTTTAGAAAGTTGTGATATCTGTTAAACTCTGTTGTAATGATATTTTCCAAACGTCTCCAAAAACTTCCTTCCTATTATCATATGAATTGAATAGTACACAAAATAAGTTCATTCGTTAGAATTCAGACAATGAGATAATCTTTAAACTTCAGTAAATCTATTCAGATAACTACGATTAGCATTATTAAAATAAAAGTAATTTTATTATCAAAACTGAAGAATAAAAATCCGACATGAAAGGGTTAAGGACATTGCAATTTTAAAGAAATTTTCTTGAATTTCGACTGCTTCCCTATTCTTATTGTGAATAGTTGTCTGGTATAAAACTCTGATTTATAGAAAAATATGTATATATACAACGATTATAGTTTATCTAGATGTCAAAAAAGTTTGAAACATTATAGTGGCCACTAACTTTAAAAAGTGGCCACTAATGAAACTGAGTCTACCGGCCACTGGCTACTAACTCAATTTCCCAGTTTTCACCTATACCAGATGTTGTGCGGATTTTTGAATTTTGCAGATTTCTGGTCATTGATTTGTTTACATTTTTGAAACATTAATTTGATTGGTAGTTAAGCAAGGGAAATTATAATGAATACTTACAATAAAGACAAACATTAAAATAAGTAAAATATTAAAATAATTTATTAGTTTAAAAGTAAGTAATTATTAAAATAATTATGTAAAATAAAAATTTAGAAAAATATCAAATTATTAGGGATGAAATCGATTCAATTCGATTCCAAACGTCCTATGCTGCCATCTAGTGGTCAAGCGATTGTAAGATCGATACGTAGCTTATTGCGCTCTCTGTAACTTTTTTCATTGTTGTTTAGAGTCTTGAATGCTTTTCCTTATATTGCTTTGTATGCTTAGAAATAAATTTGTCTATAATTTAAAAAGAAAATTCCGCGAACAATAATTTTAAAATAGCGTTCCGGTTCGTGGATTTTTCTATTTCAAACCCTGGAGTTTTTTATATAGATATGCTAACTTATATCAAATCAAAAGTAATATGGATTTATTTAGTAATAAATCAGCTGTAATAGCCAAAAGAGAATGACGAACAAAAAATTTAGTAAAAAAAAAAACACATTGCAGTAGTCGCCGATTTCGGCGCCATCTTGGATTTTGTTCTTGCAACTTAACTGTAAATTTCATTGTTTAAATCTGAAAAAATACATGGATTTTAGGCGTTCGCGGATTTTAGGGTCACGGATTTAAGGGAGTCTACTGTATTTCTAAATTCATGTGGCCAAGATCTCGCAAAAACATAGAACTTTATTTCTTTAGAAAATACAGGATATTATTAAAATATGTTATTTAATTGTATTTTTCAATTTGTTATTCATAAAATTATTAAAAATTAAGGACACTTTATTCATCATACTAAAAATTCTTTTTTTTTCCTTATATCATTACTAAACACATTACTAATATATTTCCTCATGAAATAGTACCCTTTTTTGGAACTAGCATCCTGTCCCTTTTCCTTTCTAAAATGAATACTACATTATTATCATTTTAATAATTAAGTCTTAAAAATGTATAGTATGTTCCTAATTAGAGAGTTAATTGTTTAATAATTATTAATTTGGAGTAGTGTTAACTATTTAATATAAAATGCAGTTAATAATTTTAATAAATGTTAAATATCACTAGTATTTATAAAGTTTTACATAATTATTACAATATTAATTAATATAACATTATTGTATGATACTACCTAATGAAACTACTAATTTGCAGTTTTTATAATTTCTGTAATAACTAACTAATAATTATAATTTTATTAATTAAAGTGTAAAAACATAGATTATGATAGCAATTAGTGGTTTAATTGTTTTGGAAACCTAAAACTCTTGGTAGCTATTCCGTATTTGAATGTTGGGAAAAAAAATCAAAAATCTGATTTAAATAAAAAAAATCAGATTTTTTTTATTTTTTTACACCCTACTTATGAATAAACAAAAAAAGAACTTTAAATAATTGTTTCTAAGCTTAATTCATTAGTATTGTAAAAAATTGAAGCAGTTTCATTTAAAAATGATGTTTAAATCTAATTTGCAATGTCATAAATTCCTTTAGGTAATCAATTTATGCATTATTTTATATAAAATTACACATAGCAAGTGTAATACATTTTCTACAAGTAAAAGAATAAATAGTAATTAATAGCAATCCCAAATTAAAGAAGAATGAAAGAATGACACTTTTTCAGAGCTAAATTGTAAATGAATGCATAAGAGAAAAAGAAATAATTGGAATAAAAATGCTAAGCTCAGCAAGAGCTTCTCCGGTATAGGTTGAATAAATATTTTTAACTTTGTAACTCATATATACTAAATAAAAAGTAATAATTAGGGATTGAAAAGGCAGCAAAATTTTTCTTAAAAGAACCATTGAAAGCTAATAATCCACACTGAGAGGTAATAATGCTATTACTTAAATATTTTGAGGATTTCAAATATAAGTGGCTAACTTAGATTTATCCTATATGAATGGGTTTAACTCATTTTCATAATTTTTTTGGTTATCATACATATACATGTGTGTAAGTTTAGATTTTGGTGGTTTACAGTAATTTTCCTAAATACAAATGCAAAACGAACTGCAAATAATATTTGTTAGTTTTGCTATTTGTGTTACTAACTAATGAAATTACTTATTTGCAGTTTTTATTAATCCTGTAATTATACTATTTCTTCTAGGACTTTTTTTTAATGGTGCCGCACCATGCCCCTTTTGAAATTGGCAAAATGCACCGTGCCTTAAAAAAAAAAATAGTTGAAATTCACCTGTAGTTGTAGCCAGAGATTTCTTGTAAAAAACTTCCCCATTCAACAGTATTTCTAAATTCATGTGGCCAAGATCATGCAAAAATATAGAACTTTATTTCTTTAGAAAATACAGGATATTATTATATGTTATTTAATTGTATTTTTCAATTTGTTATTCATAAAATTATTAAAAATTAAGGACACTTTATTTATCATACTAAAAATTATTCTTTTTTTTTTTCTTCTTCTTATATCATTACTAAACATATTACTAATATATTTCCTCATGAAATAGTACCATTTTTTGGAACTAGCATCCTGTCCCTTTTTCTTTCTAAAATGAATACTACATTATTATTCATTTTAATAATTAAGGCTTAAAAATGCATAATATGTTCCTAATTAGAGAGTTAATTGTTTAATAATTATTAATTTGAAGTAGTGTTAGTTATTTAATGTAAAATGCAGTTAATAATTTTAATAAATGTTAAATATCACTAGTATTTATAAAGTTTTACATAATTATTACAATATTAATGTATATAACATTATTATATACTACCTAAAGAAACTAATTTGCAGTTTTTATAATTTCTGTAATTACTAACTAATAATTATAATTTTATTAATTAAAGTGTTAAAACATAGATTATGTTAGCAATTAGTGGTTTAATTGTTTTGGAAACCTAAAACTCTTGGTAGCTATTCAGTATTTGAACGCTGGGAAAAAAATCATAAAAATCCGATTTAAATTAAAAAAATCAGATTTTTTTATTTTTTAAAAAAAATCATGATTTTTTTACACCCTAACGAAGAATCTCCAGGTTTCAAGGTATATACTGAAGTTAAGGACATTTTGAAAGATGTGAATTTCAATATGCACAAGTGTGCAACAAATTCCCAAAGTCTTCAATCACAGTTTGACTTAAAAGAAGAAACTATGTATCAAAAATCTGCTTATACCAAAGTTCTAAATTATAAATGGAATACCCAAGAAGATTTTTTGAAATTTGAATTGCAGAATCTTTTGAAATATCATGATAAGAATAATGGTATAACCAAAAGAGAAGTTTTAAAGATGATAGAAAAAGTGTATGACCCGATAGGAATTTAAAAGCCTTTCACAGTAAGTATAAGAATTCTTATGCAAGAAATTTGGAAAGCAGGTCTAAATTGAGAAGATGAATAAAATGAAGATATGCATAATAAATAGACTATTTGATGCAAACAACTAAGTTCAACTGAAGCTGTAAAGATTGCTAGACATTATTTAGGCGAACATTCTAAAGATTCACTTCAAGATTTTAAATTAAACTGCTTCAACGATGCAAGTTCTAAGGCTTATGAATCTGTTGTTTATCTAAGATACCATATCAGCAAACAGATATGAACTAATTTCGTCATTTCCAAAATAAGAGTGGCTCCAATCAAGAAATTATATTTGCCAAAATTGGAGCTAATGAGTGCAATAGTAGGGACCAGACTAACAGCCTACTTTAACTCCCTCACTGACAAGCCTGTGTTAATACGTTCACTAGGCTCCAGGTTTCACTGCAATACAAGCAATATTTAAAGTAATATAATTTTATTGATTTATGTATTTTTAATACATTGAACAATGATTAACACTTCCAAGGATTGCATTCATATTCGTTAAGTTTTTTTATAAAATGTTCAAAGAATTATATTTTTTAGCATTTAAAACAAAATGCAGAGAAAACAACATTACAATTTTGCTTTTTTCCAAGACAGTCGGAGGGTTAAAGAACATTTTTTCAAAGAAATGAAAATTAGTTTACATTTCTTGACGGATTCAATGGTTGTCCTGCATTGGATTAGAAGCGATGCTCAGGAATGGAAGCCATTTGTTCAAAATACAATTAGAGAAATACAGATGAAAACAAAACAAAACTTGTGGTCGCACTGCCCCGGCTCAGAAAATCTATCCGACCTGTTAACGAGAGGTGAAAATGCAAGAAAATTAAACGCTTTGACTTTAAAGAATGAAAGAAATCGATATCAAAGATGCTGAATTAGAGAAACAATCATCGAATAGGACAAAAATTCTCCAAACTAGGCATGTGATTCAGAAAGAAAATACAATTTTTGAAATTAAAAACTACAGTACATTGACTAGATTGTTTCACATCACCTCTTGGATAATCAGATTTGCAGATAATACGAAGAGATGTTGAAAGACGAGAAATATTGGATAGAACAGATGCAAGAAAAATACTTTCCAGAAGATATAAGAAATTTAGTCCCAAGAAAATCAAAAATTCTACATTTAAATCCTTTCTTAGATGAAGATGGAATCATGCAATTAAGAGGAAGAGTCCAGAATTCAGATTTAAGATATTCAGAAGCCCATCCAATTATCCTCCTAAGCAAAAGTCTTTTTACAAATCTTCAAATCAGAAAAGGACATGGAAGACGCAACTCAGGCTGGAGTTGCTGAAACACTCGCTCAAGTAAAAGAAAGTTTGTGGATTACAGTACAGAACCATTTATCCGGAATGCTTGGGGTCAGATGTATTCGGGATAACTGGTTTTTCCGGTTAAATGGTTGTGCATGAAAGCAGCATATACTTGATAAGTTTTGTGGAATATATGTGGTTGTGGCATTATTTCTGATATTAAATTATTAGATTACTTGGATTAAAAATCAATGCTGCAAGAAAGATCAAAAGTTAACCAGAGTTTTAAAAAGGTAAATTATGGGAATCCTTTAGGAACAAAAATTCTTCTGTTTCCTCTGTTTGAAAATTAAAATACTTAAAATACAACTAAATATGTTTTCATTTCAAATTCTAAATGCTGTCACTAAATTATACAATTGTTTAAGCAAAGCCTATGTCAAACTGGTGTGTGATACCCTTTTCTGCAAAGATTCTGAAATCAGTCTATCAGAAATATCATTCCGGATAACTGGTTTTCCGGCTAACTGGTTTCTGGATAAATGGTTCCATAGTGTATAAAGAGTAGGCAACAAGTGAAACAAATACTAAAGAGATGTGTCATCTGTACAAATATTCAACACCAAAAACCTTTATTGCCAAAATATTTCAGCCCTTCTTTCAGATAAGAGTTAAAGAAGCATCAACATTTGAAGTGACTGGAGGAGATTTTCTAGGCCCCCTATACCTCTAAAATAGTGCAAAGATTGTTATTGATTGTTACTGTGCAAATAATTTACATTGTTTTATTTAACTGTGTAGTAGTAAGAGCAGTACATCTAGAAACTGTTATGAATTTGACAACAACCAAATTTTTAATGGCTTTTCAAAGATTTATTTCATGTCGTGGAATTTGCAAGATTATTTATACCAGCAATGCTAAGACCTTTGAGAAAGCCGTAAAGGATTTACAGCAAATATAGAATTTGATAAAGAATCCAGAAGTGCAAAATTATTTTAATGACAGAAAACAATGGAAATTCATCGCAGAAAGAGAGTTGTGGTGGGGAGGATTCTATGAATGACTGGTACATCCAATAGAGACGTGTCCAAAAAAAAAAAAAAAAAAAAAAAAAAAATCCTTGGAAGATCTTCATTAGAATACAAAGAATTAGAAACTAATTTGCATGAAGTAGAAGTTATTTTGAATTCACTCTTATTAACCCTTGTGTCGACATCGAGTGATGCAAATGAGCAACTCCTTTGTGTCCAGCACATTTCCTTATAGGGAAAAGACAGCTTTGCCACTGGAAAAGATAAGAGTTACTCCTCCTACAAAGAGTGAATTAAGCTGCATAAACCAGGGACGGTGAACCTATGGCACACGAAAGAATAATTTTTGCACGGCATTGCTTGTGGCTCTAAATCAAAATAAAGTGAGATTACACAAAATTGCGACTGATCTTTTCTAAATTCGATTAAATGGAAATTGAAAAATTCTAATTGCGGCATATTATATTTTAATCTAGTTAATTGAGGTCTCAAAAATTTTTCAACCAAAGACAATTTTTGAAAACTGTTGACAAGAATTGCTTATTAGATATTGTTAAATTCAGATGGTAAAGTTATGGCAACTTTGAATATATTTCAGACCTATTCAAAGAAACTGGTGTTTGCAATTTTAAGTTTTTCTGTCTATCTATATGCATCCGAGTCACAGTTTTCACAAATGTATATATCAAAATGCAGACTGAAAGCACTTGTAAGATAAATCCAGTTAAGTTTGCATTAAAATTAACCTGATATTAATAAGCAACAACATAAATCGAATTGCATCACATTAATTTTTTTAATTAATTTCTAAAATATATTTGTTTTCATAATTATTATAGTGTAATACCTATGTGTAAGTTCCTAATATTTTTTTAATCTTAATAGAAAATTTTAAGTAATTTTAATCCATTATTTTTCCACTTTCTAAATTTGTTTTTTAGTTGGCACTGCATGGTCACATAGAATATTTGTTGATCAAATATGGCATGCGGCAACAAAAAGGTTCGCCAACCTTGATATAAACTGAACTTTGTGCAACAATTTTGGTTAAAATGGAAACAATTTTATTTGATGGACTTAAAATCTGTTCATCATACACATCACCGCAAAGATACACAAGTAACAAAGTGTGCAGTTTTTCAAGATAATCAGTCAAGGCTCTTATGGGAGCTAGAAGTTGTTATAGATATCCATCCTGGCAGAGCTGGAAAAGTTCGAGCATGCACTTTAAGACTGCCGACTAGTAGTTTTCATTCAGTGAGCAGTGCAACACTTATACCCGCTGGTACTTAACAATTGTAAAGATGAATAACTTATCTTTCTGGGCCAGAGGATGTTGTGGTTTCAGACTCAACTTCCAAACTCCTTGGTGTGCAATAAAAAAAGAAGCTGAGTGAACTGAAAGGACTTTTGTTTATATTTGTTTGATTTGTTCTATGTTGTGTTTGTGGATGAGAGATGTATGACATTTTAACAAAATATGTGTAAAAGATTTTTTATGTAGATATTTAGTGTGTGTTTTCATCTATTAAATGTTCTCTTTCGTCTAAAATGGTATTTTTCCTGATATAAATACTATCATCAAGATCATCCATCTAAAAGTTTGAAAAAACTCATGATCTGATGTAAGAAAGCTTTTGATTAAAAAGATATATATATATATATATATTTTTTTTTTTTCAGTAGTGTACAAACGATCAGAGTTAGATTTTAGGTCAGAGTTTTTGAACAAGACAACAAATTTGATATTTCTTGTTATTACAATAATCAGGAACACATACTTAACATCGCAAAAGAGAGTGGATGTTTCTATTTCATATTTACTCAGAAAGATGACATGTTCGATGCATCACACATTACAGTGGTCCTTTCTGATCCACCAATGAAGGCTAATTCAGACTACTTTTTTCTCTTCAATTTGCTGTTTAATATTTTCAGCATTCTAAAGGTCACTTTTAATGAGATTCATGCGCAATTACTTATTTTATTAAAGAAATAGAAACCTTTAAATAAGTATTACTTATTTTATAGTGGGGTAAGTATATTACTTATTTTATAGACCATAGTGGTATAAAATAAGTATTACTTATTTTACCCACAGCATGAGAAAAAAATAGTTAATTGATAATGTGTTTTAAAATACCATTATCAGTAATAATTCACAATTTTATTGCTGAAATTGTCCTTGAAATGTTGAGAGCAATGTTCATTTACATGTTCTATAATTTTTTTGCAGACTAAAATGAAATATTTTTGTTAAACTAAGTATGAATAACAAAAGCACTGTTTTTATAACTATTTTACCCCATCCTACTGTAGAAAACATGTTGTAGACTGTATGTGTGTCATGTTCATACTGTAGAAAACATGTACTGTAGAAAACAGACTGTCACTACAGAAATATAATTAAAATTAGAAAAAGATTAATGTTTCAAAAACTAACTCAAATTTAAAATTGTATTACCAGTTTTTACATCTGTGGATCAATACGGATAATTGGTGCTAATTTCACCATCAAAACTTTCATATTTTAGGAGAAATAGCCATGAAACTTAATCAATTGTTTAATCAGTTATTCCATAAAATCGTTTTATAAATTCATTTCACTAGGATTTTATACATAGGGTAGATATACTTTATCTTCAATAGGAAATATGCTATAGTGAATCTCAATAACATAAATCAATATCATGAAAATCCAAGTACTAGAGCTAGAGAGCAGACAGACAGGCAACCGAAGTTATAAGCACTTTTGAACTATATTGGAAAGTGTTAAAAAAAAAAAACACAAAGGAATGACAGGACTTGGAATTATTCTTTTTCCACCAGGAAGAAGACTCCTTACCAGCATTTGTAAATAGAAGGAAAGTTGAACTATTTTTAAGCCGGTAATTATTTTAACATGCTATATAATTTAATAATAAGTAATGGTATACAGCAGAATATAACCATTGAAATAATTTATATCACAATTCAAAATAACAATGTCAAAAAGCTCTTTTCTTAAGAAAACAATCAAGCTTTATACGATATGTCTATTTTTTAAAATTTAAACCATGTATTTTGTTCCCTTAATAATTGGTTTTCATTAAATTTTTGTAGTTTGGTTTTTTCCATATTGTACTTGCTTTTCCCAATTTATTGTTGATTTAAAAAGCAAAATTTCCAAAAAATCATTAAACTTCTTGAGCAAGAGGTTCCCTGTGAAGTTTACTTACATGGATTTTTAAATTTTGGGCATGAAACCTGCCATAACACCCTGAATTTCAGACCCGGATGAAAAAAAATAGTATAAAGTAAAGCAGTATTCTAAATAAAGTGTTCACATGAATCAAAGATGTTTTCTCATTATTTAAAAATTAAAAAAAGCTTTTCTATATTTTTTAAACAATAAAATATTAAACATTCATTTACATAATAATTAGTAGTTGGTATGTAATAATTAGCTTGTTTTTTTAAACAAAATAATAAATACATAATTTTCAGAAAATTAACCCTTAACTGCCACAGGCGTATATATACATTTTGCATCTTTGATGTGTTAATTGCCACTGGTGTATATGTTTTTTTCACAAAACACTTGTCACTATAATTTTTTGATAGCCATATAACTACGCCCACTGCTCTGGAATGTGATACATTGACCTTGAAGGGTTGCTTGTCACCAATCTGTTCATTTCTTCAATGGGTAGGAGCACAGACAATGGCATCTATAATTTCCATATACTTTTATAATTATCTGTGGATAAGAGGTATGTTTCTGAAGGGGTGAAATTTTAAAGTAGTAGTTTATCTGAGAACATGTTTCCATAGATTGTATGTTTTTTGTTCTGTATTTGTGTAGCGTTGTGTAATAAGAGTTATTTTCAATATTTTGTATGGATATTCAAAAACATTGACAATTATGACAAACTGGTGGAATGAATTATTCAGAAATTTCACGTTACTTCAAGGCCACGTCCCACAAACAGACAAAAATTACATGACAATTCCTTACGACTTACAGCTAGACACTTCCTAGATATAGTACAATCAAATTCTTCAAAAAAAGCATCAAGGAAATGTGTAGTTTACTCCATGAAGAAAATTTTCTGTGAATTCTGCTATCACTGTGTTGAATATTATGTTGGTTTATGTATTCAACAATGTTTCAGAATATATCACACAACAGTTAAGTACTAACTCTTATATTTTATTATAATATGTAATTTAAATTTTGTACTTTTTATTTTTTTCATTGTAACAATAAGTATGATTTAGATTGCAAACTATGCTGCTGTTTTCCTTACGAAACATTGTGGGTTGGGTTGGGTTGATTTTTGACGGCCGATTATCTACTCTTGGGATATAGGCCCTAGAGAGAGTGCCTTTTGTGGGGGGTCTTTCTAAGGGAACCTAACCTGTATTTACGCATTACGAAACACTGTGTCGTTAAGCACCTGTGCGGAAAACATTGGCACTAGAGAGTGAGTCACGTAATATTTCTTTGGCAGTTAAGGGGTTAATGTTTTCGAATCAGAAACAGATTTTGTGAAAATAATATAGCTTTTTTTTTTTTTTAAAGGAGCAAGAAAATAAGTTAAAAACTAGCAATTTTTCTATGTTTATATTGAATAATAAAAAAGATCAAATTTTCAAAGGAAAAACAAAATATTCATGTTTAAAATACTTACTTTTCTTCCTTTATCTTCAAATACATATATATGTTTATCTTTTTGGAGCTGTGTGATGGCTAAATTAAAATTCACACCAGAACAAATGTCTCTACACTGTTCTTCAAAAATATCGAAAAAGATTATGTTATCTGTAAGCTCAGAATTCACTAACTCATTGTGCCTGCTTAATACTTTCGAAGCTAATTCCTGAAATAAGATAAAATAATTTAATCATTTTTCTATATTTCAGTTATACAGTAGAATACGTTACACAGATGTTAATTTTCTGTAGTTACAAAACATAAATATTTAAAAAACACTTAAAAAAATACAAAAAATAATTTAAATAATTTTTAATAGAAAAATATATAAAAATCAGAATTTTTTTTTCTTTTTAAATTAAAAATGAGAATGTCATTTAATAAGAAGGAATTCTCACCAAGCTTGGATTATTAATTGCCAAATGTGGTAATGCTGTCATTTTCTCATATGTTTTAAATGATTATGTTACTTAACCACTTTACATTATGGTAGTAAACAATGTTTATTATTATGTAGTGTAGGATAGGTTTAAAAATATTTTTTTGATTGGTAAAATGACATTTTTCAAACAAATTACAATAAAACCTGTGAAAATAGAAACTATATACAGTAAAACCTCCCTAAAGCGACCACATTCCATTCCAATAAAAATTGGTTGCTCCGAGAGATGGCCTCTTAATGGAGGTTATGTTTAAATCTATCTTAATTGTTGAAAAGGGTAACAATGTTATTATTGTTTTTTCACATTAGGAAAAAATATTAAAATTTAAGTATCAAAACAAAATTTAATTACATAAGTTAATTACTGTGCAGAGTTTTAAAAAATAAATACATTGATGTTTACTTTGATTTTACGGCTTTATCTTTTATAACTTTTATTTCGAAGGTTAGTAAATAAATGCAACTTTTTTGGATGGGAACAAATAATGATGATTTCATTAATTTATCTATTTCTTTGAGAGTTTCCTGACAGAATAGGGCAGGGAATTTTATTGATGACCATCATTCTTAATTTGTCATCAGAGTTAAATTCATTGCCTAAAAAAGGCACAAAGTTGTTTAAACACTTAAAAGTTACCGGAATAAAAATATTCTAAACTTAGTTTAAGAATTTGATGAAGAATGCACTCTCCAGAATTATTTTTCTAATAAAACTTTCTTCAAGCGACCAGGAAAAAACGGAATTTGTTTCATTTTCTTCAAAGAAATGGGTCGCTCATGGAAGGAGTTCAATCGGCATGGTCTCTGAATGGAAGTAAAATTAGTATTGAGCCTATGGGAATAAATTTCGTTCCATGCAAAAAAGGTAGTTCAGGGAGGTGGTCGCTTAATGGAGGCCAGTGTTGATTTCAGGGGTGTGGCCCAGGGGGGGGGGGACATTCCCCCCCCCCCCCCCCGGGAAGATTTGAGATTGTGTCTTCAATGGTCAAAAAGTGCAATCCCCTCCCGGAACTCTATAATGTACCCCCCCCCCCCCCCCCCCCGGAGCCACAGAAATCTCTCCCGAAGAAAAGTGTCTGAATTCAACACTGATGGAGGCGGTCGCACAGGGAGGTTTCACTGTATATCAAAATCCCGCCTTAAATGAAAAAACTTCATTCTCGGTGGAAAGAAGGCCCTCTATAAAACTTGGAATGATCTTCTTTATTTTTATTTATCACTTATTATAATAGTGCATTATACTTGCTAAGACAAACTTGTCTAAAACAGAATTTTTTTTAATGTTCCATAGCAATTAAGTTTTATTAGGGTTTACTGCATTTAAAAGTACCTTTTTATTCTATTTGATGGAATAAAGAATAAAATAGGCAGAAATGAATATAAGAGAGAGCGGGGGGCTATTAGGATTAGGACAAATGAATTTAGCTAATTCTGTATGCAGCATTACTCACAAAAGCAGTGTAGAATATTCCATTCATAGTATTATGCAGCAACTACTCTAAATTTAGACCAATGTTGTTGCCAAATTGATGTTAGGTTGGTAGTGCACAACTGCCTTTTCTGAAAGACTAATATAATTTTAAATATTCTAATTTAGATGATAAAAAGAGATACACAGTTGTACATTTTGACCAGAAAATCCGAAGTTTTTTCAATTATGCTCAATAAGACAAGTCAAAGCTTATTTGTATGTTATTTTAAATGAAGTAATAAAATAGATAATTTTAAGGCATTTAATACTTTGCAATTGAAAACGGATCTTGTATAAAACAAGAAAGAAAAATCATGCATACGGAATAGATTATGAAACACTTTCCAACACTCCCTGAAATCTTAACAAAACTTCCTTATTTAGGGAAATTAAATAAATAAGATAACTAAATAAACGTTTAAAAAATTGATTGTAGCAGTTAACGTCCATAGCCAAATATGTATCTCAATTCTTTTGAACAGCCCTATATTTGATCTCTAAGTTGACATATATACTATACTAGGGGTCTCGGCCTCCTGCTCGCTAACACTTGCCAATCCCCATGAATTGCTACGCAATTCATATTGGGATCGCTACGCGATCCCAGCTCGCTTCACTCACTCACCACTATTTCTGTCAATTCTAGCCAGAATGAGTGCTATCATAACTCATTACAACGTATTAAATTTACAAATATTTTTAATGTACAAAAAAGTAATGGAAAACTTTGTTGAAAACGTAAATAAAAATGTACCTTGGAAACAGAATTAATTAAAAACCTTAGTGAAAACACAATAAAAAAATATTTTTAGTTGGGCCATTATGCGATCCGAGCAAGCAACATATAAAATTTACAAATATTTTAATTCATAAAAAAGTAATTGAAAATTTTGTTGAAAATATATATAAAAATGCATTTAATCAAAAGTTTGGTGCTGTGACTTGTTGATCATCACTGAGAAAGCTAAGTGAACAGGAAATTGATGCAGTTTAAATTTAAATGGCATGTTAGTGTCAGATGGGGTCCTTCTCCTTTCATTTTGCCTATAGTATTGAAAATCATGACTTAAATTAATTTAAAATTATAATAAAATATGCTACAAAATATGCTACAAATCACACTATCGAACTGTAAACAAAACGTTTTCACCTGTGTCTAAATACAACCTTGGATCAAAAAGCTGATTCACTGGTAAACCGATAAACTCGTAAACCGATTCCTCACGTCACCGTAAAACGGACCAATAGCAATTGTCATTCATGTATTGCTCAAACAGTTTGCGTTAAAAGAGAGATTCTGTCTGGATTTTGATTTGCTGCATGGGTTGGGACATGTGACCTTAACTTGACCACTGAGAATCGTCGCTTTGACTGTTGCCAAATAACAAGCTACAAATTAGGGATGCAACGAATAGTGATTTGGCCGAATACTGAATATTCGGCCAAGTTTTAGGCCGAATACCGACTTTTTTTTTTTTTTTTTCAATTTTAAAATCAAAAATTACACAGGATGATAAGGAATTTCATGGTATATTTGGATCCCCAACATTGTCCAAAACTTATCTCATTAATATTATTATACAGTCATTTCAATAGAAAGCTTTCCAATATAAGAAATAAAAAACTCTCAAGAATATGTATTAAAATAAAAATTATTATTCAGGGGCTTAAAAGTCAGAATTATATCAGAATGCCTCATATATATCTTTTTGCAGCTGTATGATGGCTAAATGAAAATTCTGACCAGAACAAAGGTTTACTTTAAACATTAGGCAATGATAAGGTAAAGTGAACATACCAACTTATGAAAATATTTAAGATTTAACAGTTATCGAATACAAAATCCATAATGCATAGCATAGTACAGTAAAACCTCTAAATAACGGACACCTCGGGAGCTAGAAAATTGTCTGCTATTCGGAAGTGTCCGCTATTGGGAAAACCTCAGAGATTCAAAAATTTCCAAAAAATGCTTAATGTTTCATCAATTGACTTTTATATGTCCTAAAACCTCTATTATATGATTAATCAGAAATTAAAATTATTTTTTTAAGCAATACAACTGAAATAAAATTGTACGTACCTTACATACCCACCCTAACGCATTTTACTGTTTATTACACTCATTGCCATAAAAATTTGCACACCAAGAAATAATTGTGGGATCGTAACGAAACTTAGCATGAAGGTACATATCAAGCAGATGCAAATGATTAGAAAGGCAGCGTGATTGCGCATTGCGTAATGCCACTAGGGGGCATTGAACTTCGTCCTCCTTGGAGTATAAAACTGGTAAGCAGAACTTGTCTGAGTGTACCTTTTCTTTTGCAAAGGAAAGGCTGAGGTAGACATGCTGTTACGCAGCCATCAAAGATAATATGCGCAGCTGTCACAGTTCGAGAGGGGAAGAATCATCGGGATGATGGAAGCTGGGTGGTCAGCTTGGCGTGTAGCTCGTCAAGTAGGCTGTTCTGATTTTACTTTGAGGAGGTGTTGGGACCAGTGGACTGAAGAGACGTCATTTAAATGGCGACCAGACTCGGAACGCCCTCGACAGACCAGTCGTCGAGAAGACCGTCACATCATACAAAATGCACGCGTAGAGCCAACTGCCTCATTGCCCGCTATCCAGACACAGGCAGCACCTTCACTACGGACCCCTGTGTCTTCCCGAACCATTGCAAGGTGCCTGGCTGAAGGACATCTGGTATCGCGGCGCCCATTACGTGTGCTGCCATTGGCAATGAGTCATTATGGCAATGAGTCAGGGTTGGCAAGTTTCTTCCAAAGTGGAAAAAACCATGGAAAAAACCAGCCGGAAGAAATGGGTTTCTTCCAAGTAGAAGAAACTGTTATTCTTTAATAATTTACAATATAAGTTTCAACTTTGTAAGAAACAATAAATGTACTCTTCTTATAGATAACCTTAAGTAAATTTCACTAGACCTATACAAATTTAATTATATAAGCTAAGTTAATAATTACATCCCATTTTTAGCCAAGATCACACACCTATCTAAAGCTTTTCAATTATTCGCTACTTGAAGAAAAGAAATTTTATCAAAATTATACAAGTCATCAATTTTAATTTAACCAGCATATTTTTAAAATTATTTAAACTTCTGAAATTAGAAGTAATCAGTACGGATCATTTACGAATGGTAGAAAGAAATTCATTTAAATAAAAGACAGTGCTTTTAATTTACATCAATTTTATTAAAGTAAGTAATACACAATAATTAATGCATTAAAAATTTCATTAAAATCCTTATTTTTCTTACTACAGTGTAACATGATATAACAAAACAAAAGTTTTTTAGCAGTAGGATGTTGCAATCAGTTTATCAACTTAGAATGGATGCAAAAGATGAAAAAAATTCTTTCAAGTTTTACAGAACATGAAGGAGAGTTTAAAAGCATTTCGACATACCCATAGGCATTTTTAGAATATTAACCACAGCATGCTAGATGCTAGTATAAATACTTACACTTTCATTTATTTCCTGTGTTCCACAGTAAAATAATCCATAAACACTTTTAAAATAATGCATTTTTATGTGAAAAGTAAAAATTTGCAGTTAAATTAAAAAACAGAATTGGCATAATTAATGAGAAAATATCCCTCTACCTCTAAAGTTGTAAAATCCATCACCTGTAAATGCATGCTGAATCTGAAGTTTGTTATTAAAAAATAACTTATTTTTCCAAAAATAATATTTTTAATATTAATTAAATTTTCCACTTTAGATTTCATATAGACTTTGAGTTTAATTCTTTTACATAGTTAATATACTCTAATTTTGAGCATCTGTTTTGGTCTCAGTTGGTTTCTTCCATTTCTTCCAGTTTCTTCCGGAAGAAACCCAACCTTGCAATGAGTGTACATTCGTACGAAAAAAAATCTGTTCAGGAAGCATCTACAGTTTCAGTATCTGTTTCATCATCACCAGTAAAGTCAACTTTTATCAAAAATTCTGAAGGAATATAATTGCATACGTAAACCGATTCTTTTTCAATAGGTAACTCATCATCAATGTTAATGAAATTTTCGGTAGTTTCTGCACTTCTGATACATTTCATTGATTCACTTATTTCGTTAAATCTTCATTTGTGTCGGAAATGTGAATTTCATTTTCTTTTAATATGAAGCCTGCTTGCCCAAAAGCATGAGAACTTTTCTTTGCTGTTTTTTCACTCTATTATCAAAGGAGGTTAACCATTCAATCATTAAAGGATTGGTCATCTACACTTTCTTATTCGCTCTCCATACAATACGAATTTTATTAAATTTGAATGTTCTTTGGGAAACACATGGGTTTCAGAGATTTTCCAATAATAAGAGGGATTTCGAAATCTTCTAACACATTGCAACATAATATAATAGTGAGTTTTGACATTTTTCCGCCGATACAGTCATCCTTTTTAAAAGACACAAAGTCTTATTCAGGAAAATTCTGAAAAAAAGAGTCTGCTTTCATCGGCATTAAAAATGTTTCACCCCTCATAATCTTCACAAATTTATTGCAGTCGTTCATGCCAATCCTCCACTTCTTTAAGATTTACAGATTTTGCTTCTCCACATATTGTTTCGAAAGTGATATTGTGCCGAGATCGGAACTTTTCCAGCTACCCACTGGAATCCTTAAAATCATGTAATCCGAGTTCTTTAGTTACTTCTAAAGCCTTTTCCTGAATCAAAGGCTTGATTCTGGAAAAGGCTTTAGAAGTCTGATAGGAATGTTTTTTAACGACCTGAAGTAAACCAATTCAGAATTATAGAATAAATTTCAATGGAATTAGCCTTATGCAATTTCATATTTTTGGTGTTTTTGTTAGAGTTAGTAATCCACAAATTTCTTATTTCTTCTTTATTTTGTAAAATCTCTCCCACCTGTGTTTTATCTATTTAAAAATGTTTAGCAAATATCCGTAAATTCAATTTCTCTTTCTCAGATACACTTTCAATTTCATTTTTTTTATAAGTTAATTGTTTTCTTTTTGAGGCCATTCTCGAAATATTAATCACAAACAACAATCAAACAGTAATCGACATTACGAAATAGCTTTTTTCAATGCTCTCATCGCATTTTTGGCTCCTTTAATTCTTGCTGCCAAAAAGCCACTACGCAATTTCCCAATAAAAAAATAAATAAAATAGAGTAACACTTTTCTTTGTTTCATAAAAGAGTAAAAATAAATAAATAAAATCGCATGTTATGTTTTCACTGATTATTTTTTTCTCTCAGATTATATGACAACATGTAACGTCTCTGATTTCTCTGTTATGCAATGATTGAATCCAGTTAATTACCTTTTGAATTTTATGAACGAGCCCTAGTAAAATGATTTTTTTTGTTTTTTTCTTTGTTTTTTGATGCTTCACACATTGTCTTGATAAATTTACCAAGATAGCATGAACATTAGCAGCAAGTTTGATTTTTTTCTCACATTATCTTGCCGTGGCAAATTTGAATTGAGAAATTCGCAACAAATTTTCCGCAAGGTATATCATCCCCCACTTGCATGAGTAGTATGTTGTCAAACTGATGGCAAGACTGTTTTTAATTCACGAAAGTAAAATATCCCCCTGTTGAGAGAATAGACAATCAGCACATACGCAGAAATTGCAGAAATTTTATTCAATTGGCACCGCTTTTTCTAAACGCTATACTTATCAAATACCAAAAAAGGTCTAGTATTGAAAAGTACAAATATTACGTTAACTTGTTTATGGTGATGAAAACTATGCATGCACCTTATGACGGTATGTACACATCAATAGACCTGATCAGGTCTATCAACCCCTCCGAAGGGGTTAAACTTATAGTTTAGCAATTGTAAATCAATAGTGGGGCGTGGAAAGATTACCACTTTGCAGTAAGTTTGCAGTATTTTTGATTAATTCTTTACCGTTAATTTGCAATAAATTTCATATAGCATGAATTTAACTTGCACGACAAGTTAGCTGCAAGTTCAAAGTGTGGTGATTGCGGCGTTTGCATTATCCTGCTGCAGACTTGTTATGAACTTTCAGTCCTGCCATGTTGAGCTTGCTGCAACTTTGCAGGTTTTCAAAGCAAGACTGCTGGAAATTTTCTGCAAATTTAAAATGCTATCTGGGTTTTTACATTTTTCCCTCTCGTTAAAATATACTTTTTCATCTTTTATCGCCAAACTTACTGTCTGCTATTCGGAATGTCCGATATTCAGAGGTTAAATGTACAAAAATTTAGGTTTCGGGAGTGGGGATTGGAAAACTGTCCATTAAATAGAGGTGTCCGCTATTCGGGAGTGTCCGTTATGGAGGTTTTACTGTATTTAGCTGAATAATAACAACATGGATCCAAACTAGAAGACACTAGTATCAAATTAAATTTGCTATGCAGTATAAGGTTATATGTGCCTTCCTTTTACAAATTCAAATGAAAGTTTTTCATTAGATTCTTCAAATTTTTTATATGTTTTAATTATGTAAAATTTTGCTGATTTGCCAATCAACCAAACATAATTATAATAGCATTCTTTTATAAATGCTCTATTAGCAATAACTTACATTAAAAAGTAAATAAAATCATATGCATTAAATAAATTTCAACAAGGTTGAAAAATGAAAAGTTTAATCACAATCTAAAATTTCAAAGTTAAGAACAGTAAAGAAAATAATACCGTAATAAGTTACCACTTGAAAAAATACTCACTTTATCATAACCTGCCAAGCATTCAGATTTTTTTCGAAGTCAAGTAAAATATTTTGAGACAAAGTTTATTTAATAAATGAAATTGAATGAGTACTACATAAAAGCAAGGCATATTTTATTACATAAATTTTATGACCCAAAACAATTTATTTGACTTGAAGAAAATTAGCATTTGGAAGCTGCGCTACATATACACTATTAGAAAACATAAATACAGTTATTTAGATAATATAAAATTCATACCTTAACAACCGAGATTACAACAAAACTTTCCTCTTTGTTTTTCCACTTTAAAAAAGTCTGCAATGTAGAAAATCCCCAAGAAACTGGTTTTTGAACTATCATATCAAAGCCCCATCCAATCCAGCCCTTTTCAGGTTCAATTTTAGAGAACTCACTAAGAGTTGTAATTAAGCCCTGGCTGAAAAAAAAAAAATAATAATAGATACATATATATTATTTTGGTAAAATGCAAATAAAAAAAAAATAATAGATACATATATATTATTTTGGTAAAATGCAAATAAAAAAAAATTCTTCAAGATCATATTATAGAATTTAGCAAAATTTAAATATTGTGAGACAAAAAGATTCATTAGATTTTTAAAATGCTCTCTGTTAGTCACGAGAGCCAGAAATAAATAATAAATCAAACTTTTTTGCATGATAACATTTTCTTAAATTAGTATTTAACTACATTAAGTATTATTTTATTCACATAGCAATAGAAAATTAATAAAAAGCAACAGTATAATAATAAATGTTTCACGGATTGTGGACTTCGGAAGAGAATTTAATACAGACTATAAAATAGAATAAATAAAAATGTTTTGAACAAAGCATAAGGAAAAGGAAATATGAAAAAAGAAAAAAAATCTTAAAGTGCTAAAAATTACATAGTTATCTGGGGCTTATTTTGATTAATTATAAAAACTGAAAAGATCACCTCAGTAGATTTGAAAAAATAAGCATTTCATGACAGCCCCATGATGGCAAATATAATAAATCAGTGTTTGCAACCTCCAAATTGAACTTTTCCAACCATGACAGTAGTTAGGATATTTAAAATATCATGATTTTACAATTTTTTGAAGCTACCTTTTCCTCCCTGCACAGGCCGGAAGGCCTTTTTTGCATGTTACTCATTGTGCATAAAAAAATTCCATGCCTTGTATGCAGGGATGCACAAAAGGATGCACATACCATTCTCCTTATTAGCGGAAATGAGCCGAAGGAGAATTTTCAACTGTGGTATGTATTCTTTAAATGAATTAAATTTTTGCATGCAGGTATAGTTTATAGATACACATCTATTATATCATATGCAGGCTGCTCACAGAATTCGGATATTTTTCCGACTGTAAATGAGAATTGCTGAAATTGGGTTTTCAAAAGTGTTATGCCTTTCCAGATGGTTCCTTTAGGCACCATATTACAACTCATTAAACACTGAAGTTTTGTTACATTATTCTGAATGTGTTGGAAAGTGTTTCATAATATATGCTTGACGAATGATTTTTTCCTTCTAGTTTCATAAAGCAGAGGATTTTTTCTAAAATGCTGTTAAATTTGGTGCTTTGTACCAAATTTACAGATGTGGCAGTCTGATAAGTAATATCATAAATGTCAATCAAGCATTAAGAATTCAAGTTCAAGATGAATTCATTTATTGAAAAATGAAAAAAACCCACTCGATTCCAAATCACTTTGAAAGTTATTTTTTCACTTTTAAAAATGAGTCCTTAAATGTGTCAGAAAGGTTTGTTTGCATTGTACAGTGGGGGAAAATACATTTTTTCTTGTACTTGTAAAGGTTTTTTGAATTAAGCAGTAGACTGTAAACACTTACTTTTTCCACTATTTAATTGAAATTGAAAGTATTCACAAATTCACAATAAAATTATCCGCTTAGGGATCACAATACACACACACATCGAGATCCACAAACTCGACTGGTAAAGAAAAGAATAAAAAAAACAAATTCCTTGCGCAGAGGGAAAAACAGAGGGTACATGTTTTCATTTATCCCTATGCAGAAGGAAAAGGGCTGGAATATTCAGCTTCACTTTAGCAAAACTGAGATAGGGGTCGTTCAAATATTACGTAAGCACCTAGGGCGGGAGAGGGGGTTAGCGATTTGCTTATTTTTGCTGACAAGGGGGAGGTGGGGGTTTGAATGATGCTTACGTAAGACATTTTCAAAATCTCTTAACTTGTAAAAAATAAAATAAATAAATAAATAAATAAAAATCTATTAAAAATTTTGAAATTGAAAAAAAATAGCAAAAGAATATTAAACTTGAAGTTCTGATGTCAGCTATTTTGACAGCACAAGGAAAACAAACGATCTCTTTTATCTAGAGGTGACTGTTCATGTTTGATGCACGAGGGCTTATTACCTCTGAGAACTTACTATTTCCAATTGTGAGAATAGAATAGAATAGAATGGACCAATGCGATATTTTGTATTGTGACAATATGAGTTTTCCGGGAAAGTTTCCAAAACGTAAGTAAAATTCCATCTTTTTTGCTTCCACCCCTCCTCTGTCAAGTGGTTGAACCCCATAACTAGTGACCGATTGCTCTACTGTCTGGTGTCTCGTGAGTTTTGAAAACCCCTTAGTACTTTTGTGTAGTGGTGTTAAAAATAAATGAAATAGGAAATATGTCTTCATTTCGAGAAATCTTGTATAAAAAAACTTTTTGAAAGTTTCAAAATGACGGCATTATTTAAACCTTTGAAGGATATCCAATGTAAAACTAATGATGTGTGGCGGCAGTATAAAAAGTCTTCTAAAACTGACAAAGAGTTAGAGGTATTTATGCTAAAAAGAATTGAGGACGAACTGCGTAAGGCAATCAAAAAGAAATCAGTCTTTCTTGATTAGTATATAATGGTTATTATAATAAATTTATTCTTAAAATTTTAAATATATTTTACCATATTTTTAAGTTTACATAATTACTTGTAAAAATTGGAAAAAGATAAGATAAAATGACCTTGTAGCCTTGGTGAAACATGGTCACTATGGCAATAAATAAAGACCAAGGAAATGCCAAAAAATGAGTTATTACTTTTTAAACCTTATTTTTTCTTTTCAAATAACTTGAAAATTAATGCATCCATGGAGAAAAAAAAATTAAAGAATATCTAAGTTTTGTAGCAGATAATCTTCGAACTGTTTTCAAATTTTGTACCTTACTAAAAATTAAATGTAATCCAATTGAATTGAAAATGCCATATGACTATTTTTGCCCTTCCATAAAGTCACAATTATCCACAAGAACTTGTGGAAGTTGTGGCCAATACCATGCATCTCAGAAGTCAGCAAACAGACAAAAACACAGTGAAATAAAAAGAAAATTGACCAGTTAAACTGATGGCTCAAAGGCTATTCACACTAATTGTATATTATACTCTTATTTCAAAGAATAATGACCCTCGAAAAATAAAAGAAGGGATTAGTCCCCTTTATACTTAACCAAAGAACCTCCAAAAATAATCAGGGAAGCTCCTTAACATAATAAATTGGTATACCAAAATTGAAGCAAATCAGATAATTTTGCATGAAAAAACCATTTCTCTAAATTAAGGGAGGTATTAGCTCCCCCATTTCTCTCTTTATGCTGAACCAATGAACCTTCAAATCTAATGAGAAAAACTCCTTATCAGAATGAACATAGAAAAAAAATTAAACTAAATTAGATAATTCTGCATGAAAACCCATTTATCTAAATTAAGGGGAGGGGCAATTGCCTCCCTTTCCCCCTTTTACACATAACCAATGAACTTCCAAATCAAATGAAGGAAGCCATATCGGAATAAACTGGTATATCAAATTTGAAGCAAATCAAATAATTCTGTATGAAAAACCTATTTATCTAAATTAAGGGGAGACTAGCTCCGTCCCTCCTTTATACTTAACCAATAAATCTCCAAATCTAATCAAAGCAGCTCCTTAACATAATAAACTGGTATACGAAATTTGGAGCAAGTCGAATAAGTCTGCATGAAGAATCCATTTATCTAAATTAAGAGGGGGGCGTCTAGCCCTCCTTTCCTCCCTTTATACTTAACTAATGAACCTCCAAATCTAATCAGGGAAGCTCCTTAACATAATAAACCGGTATACCAAATTTGGAGCAAATCGAATAATTCTGCATGAAAAACCCATTTATCTAAATTAAGGGGGCTAGCCCCCCCCCCCTTTTCCTCCCTTTATATGTAACTATAATGAACCTCCAAATCTAATCAAGGCAGCTCCTTAACATAATAAACCGGTATACCAAATTTGGAGCAAATCGAATACTTCTACATGAAAAACCCATTTATCTAAATTAAGGAGGGGGGGGGGGGGGAACTAGCTCCTCTTTTCCCCCTTTATTCTTAACCAATGAACCCCAAAAACTAATCAGGGAAGCACCTTATCAGAATGAACCTAGAAAAAAAAAATTGAAGCAAATCGGATATTTCTATCAAGAGTTTTCGCGTTACGTACATACGTACCTACATACAGAACTGGCAGGCACATAAGCTCTCAGGCTTTGATAGGTGAAATTTGACTTTCCATAAGACTTTTAGCATTACTGTGAAATCCTGCAATTTCATTGGCTGACGCTTCACTGATAGCCAATGAAATTCAACGGAACTTCTTTCTCTGAAAGGACAAGTACAAAAGTAAAATACTGTGTAAAGCCGGCACACGGTAATTTGGTATCTCAAATGTATGAATGATCTAGCTCAGTGGTTAAGACTAGGGCTGGTTAAGATTTTGCATTTGTAAATACTAAAGTTGCGTGTTCTGTCCTTTCGCTGGCGTTTTCACTTTTTTAGAGTTTTGTTTTGTTTTTTATTAAGTTAGTTAGTTAAAATCAGTTGATCTTTATTACCAGTTCTTTTGTAATTTTTTTTATCAATTAGATTTTTTAAAATAAATAATTAAATAAAAAAATCAGTTAATCTATTTTTTAATAATTAAACATTTATTAAAATGCAATAATAAATTTCCTAGCCTTACATTAAAAGTATTTTCATGTTAGAACTTTATAAAGTTCTGATCAGTTTAAATTTGTCTGTTACTATAGTAACAGATAAATGCAAAATTATCAGAATTAATATATTAAAGGTTTCTTATTTTAAAATTATCCTTGAGACATAAAATCTTTATTAATTTATGATAGGTTACTTTATAATTTTTTATTTTAAATATTACTCAAATATTTAAATTAAATTTTAAAATTCATAGGACTTATAGGGTATTTTTCTAATAAAAAAATTCTTTAATAATTAAAGTTTAAAAATAATATTTTCTTAACTCTTGCAATAATGCAAGAACTCTTGCTCTTGCAAGAGAGAACTCTTGCTAAACTCTTGCAATAATAAATCTCAAATAATGTTGGAACTTTAGTAAGTTATATATATATATATATAATTAGCAGTAGTAATTTATTAAAGTGTTCATTTCTCAAAATTAAGTATTATCTTTCATATATAAAAATATTTATAAATTTATCAGCTGATTTCTAATTTTTTTATTGTATATTCAATACTACTAAATTCTTATCATATATAAACTGTATGTTTAAAATGAATATTTATTAAAATTTAATTTTAATATCTTCTAAACTTTCATGAAAAGTACTTTTATGCTAGAACTCCAGTAACATATAAATAGTGACTAACAGAATTAAATTATTAAATTATTCATCTTTAAAAATTAATTATTTATCCTTTATATATAAATTACATTAATAATATATATTTCAATGATAATTTAACCATTGAAGACAGTAAATTAGCTAGCCAGCTGGTAGCATCTTTAAATTTTTCCCTAGCCTTCTTAAAGAGTTTTGCTTGATACCTGTGCTACCCGCCACCGGATTTTTTTCCAGGCAAAAATATAAAAATCGGCAAAATTTGTTATGGAACATTTATAGCATTGCACTAAGATTAAATTTCAACAAAAAAAACTTTCAGCCAGGAGGAATGATTTCACCTCATACGGCTTAGCCGCCAACGTGTTAAACCGAATTTTACAAAAGTTATTTGAGTACATTATTTCCAGTGGCGTGGCGTCCGGTCATCGCTGGATGCGGCGATGACCAAGCAATATTTTAAAACTCTTAATAAACTTTTAAAACTCTACGATCCAGTTTTAGCAGAACATTTGGAGTTCATGTATAAGTGAAGGTAAGATTTAAAGTTTCTTTTTTGAACATTCAACCATTGAATTTTAGAGTTAATAATTTTTCACCACAAACTTAAATAATTGCGATGACCACCGAAAATTTTCACGCCACGCCACTGATTATTTCATATTAAAAACTATACCTATAATAATAAACACAGATTTTGCGACCCTTTGACGAAATTTGCATATTTTTGCGAATCTTTGAAGACATGCGTTTTTTTTTTTTTTTTCAGCAACCCTTAGAAAAAATTCCTGTTTTTCCTGCAAACTTTTGACGAAATTCGCGTTTTTCCGCGATTTTTTAATGAAATTTGCATATTTTCCGTGATTTTTTTTACAAAAACTCATGTTTTTTTCCCCACGATTCTTTGATGAAATTCGAGTTTTTTTTTCACGATCATTAATCGAAATTTGCGTCATCTTCGCGATCTTTAATCGAAATTCACGTTTTTCCTCGACCTTTAATGAAAATTCGCATTTTTTCGCGATCTTTAATTGAAATTCGCGTTTTTTCGAGATCCTCTGACAAAATTCGCATTTTATTAGTGGCTCTTTGACGAAATTTGCGTTTTTCCTGTGATTCTTTGACGGAATTAGTGTTTTTCTTGTGATCTTTTGACGACATTCACATTTTTCCTGCTATCATTTGGAGGAAATTGTTTTTTCGTTACCCTCTGACGAAATTCGCGTTTTTCCGTGACCTTTTCACGAAACTTGCGTTTTTTTCGCTACCTTTTGACGAAATTTGCATTTTTCCCGCAATTCTTTAACGAAATTTGCGTTTTTCTGCGATTATTTGACAAAATTTGAGTTTTTTCTGCAATTCTTTGAAGAAATATGCATTTTTTCGCAATCCTTTGATGAAATTCGCGTTTTCTCTGCGATCTTTTGATGAAACGCATGTTTTTTAGCGCTATCCTTTGACGAAAGTCGTGTTTTTTCGCGATTCTAATGCCGAAAGTCGCGTTTTTTCCGCAATCCTTCGCCAAAAGTCGTGTTATTTCCGCAATAATTTGAAGAAATTTGCAAACCTTTGCCGAAATTAGCATTTTTTTCCACGTCCCTTCACGACGAAATTGATTTTTTCTGCGACCATTTGTCGAAATTCATGACTTTTTCAATTATATTTTTTATGTCCGAATTTTCTGACTTATTTTGACAAATTTCAGAACCGAATACCTTAAATTTTCTGAACACTTGGAACAGAATCACTCCTGAATTTGCCAATCGGTCTCGGAAAATAACACAAAACTTGGCAATTGATCTCGGGGAAAAAATCGTGAAATTTCTCTATTAATTGCGAAAAAAACTGCCCAAAACGTGTCAATCGGTTTCACGAAAAAAATCACAAAATTTGCAAGGCATTCACGAGTGTTGATCATAGTTTTAAAATGCAAAATTTTTTCGGAAAAAGGTGAATTTTTTTGGGCGGGAACCCCCTGCCCATGATATTCTTTTGGGTGCGAATCCTGCCCTGATATATAACACAAATATAGTTCATTTCAAAAATTTAATGAACTATAATTCATTTAATATTTAATTCATTAAATATTAAATGCCGGACTGCTTTTTTTGGCCTGGCTAAAAGCCGGCACAGCTGATACTACTCTTAAGAGTTTTATGCTGATATTTTAAAGTAAATTGCTGTCAGCAGACGAATATTAGTCTCGACTTCAGAACGTGTACATAAAGTCCAGTTTACTGATAGATAAGTAATAATTTTGCATTTTTTTCGGAAAAAATTAATTAACCTTTATTATTTTTTTTCTTTATATTTTTCTGTAAATGTAATGTTGTCAAACACGCCACAGATGTCATATGTCACAGATAGAGATTTTTTTTGACACCAATTTGGCGAAAACATCAACAACATAAATAACAATATCCGGGCTACCATGTCAAGCAAAATAACGACACTTTGGCACCAATTAAGTACCCGTTGCCTATATGACATTGGCATCAGAAAAAAATCGCACCAATATGGGACGTACATGACATCTGTGCCAAAGTGCAATTGCTTGATATTTTTATGCAGACCTTTTCATGGATCTCTTTAAAATTCCTACTTATATGAGATGTATCTGTAGTGAGATTTCAAAAGTTATTTTAGGTAAGTTTTTTCGTTCATTTATCAATTATTTTGTTATTACAAGAAAGCCTATGAGGTTTGTTAAATATGTTCATATATTTCCATTACTTGTTAAAATACTGAAAATGATGATAAAATGTTGTTTTAGCTTCATATTTATTTTTTGAAGATGACGCATTATTAAATAATATATAAAATGCTAAAAAACAATGTTTTTCAGCCATCTTAAAAAAATACCGTATATACTCGCGTATAAGTCGAGGAATTTCTGACAATTTTCAGTAAGCAAATTTGGGGGGTCAACTTATACGCGAGTCAGTTAAAAAAAAGCAAAAACAGAAACTTTGAATACTGCAAAATTATGGCTTTTTATGTGTATGAATAAAAAAATAATGCATAAAATATACAAATAATAATAATTTATCATTTTAAAAAATTTCAATGATTTGTTTTTGTTTACTTAGGGGAAGGTGGGGCACCTTGGGACGTTTTTCAGTAAATAATTTTTCTAAATTTTATTAATATTTATTCTTATTTTAGAACCAGTTAGACATAAAGTATAAACATTTCTGCATCAAATAAAGCTCATAATAATCTAATATCTCACATAGGAAAAGAGTGAAAACAAAACAAAAAAGCCTTTAAAATGTCCCAACCTGCCCCACATGGTGGGGCAGGTTAGGACACTAGTTTTAATCAAAATTACATGTAAAATTTTATATTTAATTGATGAACAAAGCTTTATTTATAAAGCTTTAGTTGAGCATGAAATAATTTAAGCATTGAAACACTTTAATAATTTGAATTGTAACATGTTTTCATTAATAGATCTTGTACTTGATGTGAAAAAAATGGTGTTCATCAAATTCTAATAAAACACATCTTTGACCTATTTTGTTTTCAGGAGTGCCAAGTTTTAAAAGAATATCTGTTTGATACACAAAGGAGCTATCATGTTTATCAGGATTTAAAAAATTAATAAATAAATAAAAATAACTCTAGATCTCGTCTTCTCAAAATGGATATCTCATACTCGCTTCTGTCCTCAACATTTTGAACACAAATACAACAATGCTTTGTTTTCCTGCAAACTTTGCCAATGTACACTATCCCACAGTTGGTTTACCTTTATCCTTTAAGTTTCTGGACTTATCTTAAGTAAGTTTGCAATCTGTAGGAAAATCAGCATCACATGAACAGCTAAATTCATCATTACTGCTATTACACAAATCATTTATATTTGTTTTTCTTCCAGGGGTAATTTTCACCAATTTTGCTAGCGCAACTGTCTCATCCTCAATGCTTGATGAAAATTCTAATTGGTTGTGTACTTTTTTTCTTTCTGTAAGCTGCGTTTGGTCTTCACGGCACTTTTGGACATGTCCCAAGGTGCCCCACAACTGCGTGTCCCAACCTGCCCCACCTCGCACATTAAGTAACAAAAACTTTAAAACAGTTAAGCTTAGCATTGCAGTCTATTTTGTACCCTTAAAATAACAATAAATCAATGTTTTTTCATCACAACATGCCCCCCACTTGTATTATTTCATTTCTTTAATAAAAAAATTATTTTTCAAAACACACATAAATGTTACTCAACCTCATTCAAAACAAAAATAATGGTATTATTTGCTGCCAGCAAACACCAGTAATTCCAAAATACATGGAAGAGTAGATTGTAGCATCATATATTGGCACTTATGTGTGCTAATTTTTAACTGCAAAATTAAGCCTCAGAATTGAGATGTCCCAAGGTGGCTCATGTCCCAACGTGCCCCACCCTCCCCTACTACCTTTTCACATTGGCAAGTGAAATCTTTGGTTTGATTTTGTGTAAAATTGAAGTAAAAAGTTAGGGGGTCGACTTATACGTGGGTTTTTGATTTTTTCCAGAAGTTGCATTCGAAAGTTAGGGGGTCGACTTATACGCGAGTATATACGGTATATTACGATGCTAAATCTGCAGTGGTCTTTTGGTGCTATTTTGAATTTTTTCGCCAATAGCACCAACTGGAACAGGATACAGAACTTTTCCAGCGACATTATTACATTTCACACAAAGTAAGATAGGTCTGTTGAAAATTTAAAAAAAATACCTTTATCATTAAAATTATGAACAAAAGTTCAAGTTCAAATTGGAGAGAGACTCAAATTAGAGGAATTTTAAAACAGAAAACAGATCGAGACAAATACTCTTATGCAAAAGATTTTTATTGTGTCACATCCCTGTAAATTATTGCAAATAGTTATTCTGAATTACCCTGTATTTCACCAATAATAGCTTCTAATACGCATAAATTACTTAAATCAACATATAACTAGGCAAAGGAATGAAACAAAACATACTTCAACAAAGACTGCCATATTGAATGAATTACTTCCATCATACCACACATTTATATTTAAATATACATTTGTAGCTTTATACTGAAATCAGGGTTGGGTTTTTGACATAACAAGCGTCAAAAACTGGTTTAAACTGTCATAAACAGGTTTACCGTCAAAAACTGGTTTAAACCGTCAAAAACTGCCAAATGCATGTAACACACTAAAACATTTTAACAATAGTCAATAGGTAAACATTAAATAAGTCAATGATTTATGTGATCTTTTATTTAAATTTATAGTAATTTAATAATTTAAAAAAAAATTAAATTGTTAATTGTGATAAAATATTTTTATTTTTTTTTAAATTTTCAATCACAAGAAAACCTTTTCGTACAATTAAATAATCTGGATCAATTTTACCCCCCCATCATGCTGCAGCACACAACGTGCTCACATTTATTTACACCCAAATTATTTCTGAGTTTAGAGTGTATGAAGCATTAGAAAATAGCATGTCTCTTAATTGATGCTGAACTAGTAGGACTTAATAGCAAAAACATTGCTACGTGAGCAAGTTTTGAAACAGGCTCAAAAAGCTATTGCATTTAATGATACCTTTCCACCAAGTAATAGGGTCCTCCCTTTAGCACTGAAATAAAAAGACAGGAAAGGGGATTCTTTAGCTTCATACACAATCAGTTATGGGTAAGCATCCATAAATTCTCTCTGTAGCTCAAGCACGAGCTGAATCAACTGATACATCAGTCAACCCTTGCCCCTGATGGTTGGGATGCAAAATATAAGCCAAACAATGGTATGGTTTCATGATTTGATCCCTTCTATTATGCACTTTTTCAATATGGGGCTTAAGTGAATTTTCTTTTAGAAGACCGAGCTAATTTTGTTCAGTTTTAAAATCGAAAACATATTTTTATATATTTAAAAGAAAGATGTTTAAAAAGAATTTTGACTTTAAGCTTTTTATTATTATTATTATTACTTCTCTGTAATGTTTCTCTGTGCACTTTTTCTTCTGCTTGCAACTTCTCTGTAATGCACTTTTTCAATATGGGGCTTAAGTGAATTTTCTTTTAGAAGACCGAGCTTATTTTATTCAGTTTTAAAATTGAAAACATATTTTTATATATTTAAAAGAAAGATATTTAAAAAGAATTTTGACTAAGCTTTTTTTAGGGTTTCGTTCATCTCACGAAACCCTATTCGTCTCGCTCCTCTGTCTGTCTGTCCGTCACAGAGCCCGTTCTCAGAAACTATACATGTTAGAGACTTGAAATTTTGGGTACTTATAGCTGAACACCTCACACCAAACAACAAATCATAAAATTTTGAAAAAGTTGGTAATTAACCGAATTATGGGCTAATTAACTTCTAAAATTAACCAATCCACCTTTTTAACGCAAATTCAAACGGACTTTCTTGAAATCATCCGTGTTTCTCCTAAGGGTTGCCAGTAAAATCAGCCGAATGCACGGTTACCACGGAGGAAATTAAGCCGAAAAATGAAGTGGAGATTTTAAAGCGAAATCGTATATCAGAAAATATTGGTCCGAGAAATTTGTAAATGGAATAGACAGACGCAGAAAAAAATCTACTTTCATTTGGTATAAAGTCCACATTTCTGCGATGTGTATAAGTTAAAATATCCACTAAAAATCGATCGATAAAAATTTAATTTCTTTAATTGGAAAGACAAGGAAATAAAAAGATTTCAATTCGGCGGGAAAGCAGGTAGACATGACGACGCTGCGGTTTTCAATAATAGCATATTTTAATACGAAATTTTAACTTTTTAAATATTAAATTTTTTGGCATCCCGATGTCAAATTTCTCGCTGATTTCATTGATACCCATATATAAGTCCTATCTTAATTACAAGCTGAAATATTAATTATTATTTAATTAATCGGTTTATTCCTATCAAATGCGTCGATTAAAATGAAGAGACGTGCTTATTTAACCACGAATTAACTTAAATTAGGAAATCTAATAATTTGCCTGGGCTTTTTGAACAGCGATATAAGATAAGTATAACTCATTCATCATCAGAAAGTTTACTTCATACCACTATTTTCTAATAGTAATTTCAGGAAATATTTTGAATTATTGGTTAAGATCGCCACTCAGTCTGTTTGAAACTTTAAGATAGTTTATAACACATAGAAAAAAGTGTAAAAAAGAATGGAGTGTGATATTTCAAGGAGGGGGGGGGGGGGGGGGAAGCTAGAATTATTTTTAAAATCTTAGCGTTTGTTACTGCAGCAAATATTTTAAATTCTTGTTTAAGACCGCCACCATCCGGAAAGATTGCGTAAAGGAGTTTCGTTCAGATATGCTTTTGTTAAGAATAGAGTGCATTCCCTGGTGGTGGAATGTGGAACTAACATAACGCGATTTTGTTAAAATTAGGAAATCTAACAAGTCGATCTGTTTGAAACTTTAAGATATTTTATAACACATAAGATAAAGTGTAAGAAAGAATGACACGTGAAATTCCGGGGAGGGAGGCGCTAGATTTCTATTTAAAAAATTAGCGTTTCTGACCGCTTTAGGTGACTTTTTGAGGGAGTCCTGAGATATATGCTACTTATTTAATATAAAATTGTCTAAAGTTTAGTTACCACTATTTCCTAATAGTAATTTCAGCAAACATCTTAATTTCTTATTAAGACCGCCACCACCTCGAGTAACATATCTACTTATAGGTTGTTTAACGGAGTTTCCTTCCGATACAGTTTTGTTAAGAATAGAGTGCGCTCCCTGGTGGTGGAATGTGGAACTAACATTTTTGTTAAAATTAGGAAATATAACAAGGCGATCTGTTTGAAATTTTACGATAGTTTATAACACATTAGAAAAAGTTTATAAAGAATGGCACGTGAAATTTCTGGAAGGTGGGGAGAGGGGGAGGGGTAAAATATTTCTTTTTTGTTTCATACCGTTTCAGGTGCGTTTTTTGATGGAGTCCTCAGATACATGCTACTTATACTTATTAAATATAAATATGTCAAAAGCTAAATTACCACTATTTCCGAATAGTAATTTCAACAATTATCTTAAATTCTTGCTGAAGACCGCCACCCCCTCGAGTAACATATCTACTAATGGGTTGTGTAAAGGAGTTTCGTTCAGATACGCTTTTGTTGAGAATACAGTGCGCTCCCTGGTGGTGGAATGTGGAATTAACAGACCGGGATTTCATTTAAAGTAGGAAATCTAACAATTCAATCTGTTTTAAACTTTAAGATACTTTATAACACACGATAATAAATTATAAAGAAGGGCGCGTTGCATTTCGAGGAAGGGGGGGGGGGGGGTGAGGGAGGTGCGCGAACAAAATTAGGAAATATAACTGGACGATCTGTTTGAAACTTTAATATGGCTTATAAAACATAACTTAAATTTTTTAAATCAGGCCGCGTCAAAAATCATGGTGACCACCTGCCCACTACCCCCCAAGGGGGGCACTTTTCTGAATTTGGCAGATACCCGTCATGTGATATATCGTAGCATTTTGGGGGGTGGGGGCGAACAAAATTAGGAAATATAACAAGGCGAATATGTTTGAAACTTTAACATAGTTTAGGATGTGTTTGCCAAAATTTAGAAGGTATTCCATGGCGATAAATGTACTGGACATTTTGAAAGAAAGTGTTTTGAAAGGAATATTAAACGAAACCCTTTGTGTGATGTATGATCACACTTACCCACTTGTTTATTATTATTATTATTTCCCTGTAAATGTTTAAGATTAATAATCCAATTTCAATTTTGAATGGAATGGTTATCGCTTAGACTAGAATAACATTGATGCACATTATCTTGTTATATATACAAAAAAAATCTACACTTTTCTAAGTAAAAAAAAAAAAAAAAAAAAAAAAAAAACCTAGCTAGTGCTTTAAGCTCTCAAAAGTAAGAGAAATTAAAACAATTTTAAGTACCATATTTTATGGAAGAAATGCTGTGGCGTTTACGGGTTTAAATGTTAATTTTCTTTCAAGTGCAGCGTATTTACACTATGTGCGGTGTTTACAATTTTTTTTTTTGTGCACGTAAAATTGGGATAAAATAAAAATTCCTTTAGACTGTTTTCAAGTCCCCTGCCCAACAACTTTCTGACTTTGCTGATAATGAAAACTGTGACATTTCTGATGATGATAGGGAACCATACAGCGTGGAAAAAGAAAATTTACAGCTCATCTATTCTGATATTGAAGACTCAGATTTAGAGGGCTTTGAATAGAAACAACTAAAGATCGCCTAAAGTAGATACGACTAGTGATGCAACGAATAGTGGTTTGGCCGAATAACCGAATATTTGGCCAAGTTACAGCCGAATATTCGGCCGCCGAATAATGAACTTATTTTTGCCTAAAAACAAAATATAGTATGCACTATATGCACAATTCTCTCATATTTCACAATTAAAATGTATTGTTTTCTTTTAAAAAATTATTTATATACAAATTTTTAATTTTTTAAAGCATTATTTTACTCTGAAAAAATATTCGGCTATGTTCGGCCTAAAACTTGCCTCAATAATAGTATAATTCAGCCCCCACCCCTAAAAAGAAATTCTTAGCAAAAGTTCCTCATCAGGTATTGTCTAGTTACATTTTAATAAATATTATGTGTGTTATTAAAGGTACACATATATTAAGACAGACTTTAAATACAATTTTTCACTCCAGTTGGGTTTATTGTATTTAATTGTATTTAAAGTCTGTCTTAATATATGTGTACCTTTAATAATTAAAAATGGAATTCAGACGTTAATTTATGTGCTTTAATAATTATGTGTGTTGTTGTTACATTTTAAAATAATGACAAAATTTGAAAAGTACTAGGAAATATAAGTTTCAACTTTCAGATGAAATAAAATAAAAAATAAGAAATCTTAATATCTTAAGAAAAACCACTGATAGAAAGGATGAAAGGAATTCCTCTAAAATGGTGGAAAGAAATCATTGTAGACTTTATAAAGCTCAAAATTAACAAAAACATTTTTTTCATTTATTATTATCATTATTTTTTTTTCTTTGCTGTCAGCAGATAGCACTAAAATTCTTTATAGGTATAATTCAAAATATTATTGAAAGAAATATTTTTTTTATGTAACAAGGGATAAATGTTAAACTTCCCATTATGATAAAAAAAAAAAAAAAAAAAATTTGAATTTGCTTGTACAGCTGTATTAAAACAATTTTGAATAGATTAATTTTAAATTTAACAGATTATGTTAGCTTATTACAAGCAGATACTTTTTGTACTTACTGATACAGCATAAAATTTTTTTAACATGATTCCTAAATTAGCCTCTTATATAAAAATGGGTAGATAAAACCCATTCGGGGTATGAAAGTTAATGGAAAAAAATGGGTTAGTTAATTTCAAATAAAATTTTCATTATACATGATGAATATAAATTGTCAAATTAAAAAGTTATACTGCGTAAATATATAAACATTTATTACAGTATTATTCGGCCAAGGCCGAATAATGGACTTGGTATTTGGCCGAAGCCGAATATTCGGCAGGCAGGCCGAATATTCGTTGCATCTCTAGATACGACCCACTCATAAAAAGCATGTCAAGTTGCACCGACCATTTAAAAAAAACATTGAACGCATAAGGAGAGGGTCTGAGTCCCACACTCTGGGTGGTTTAAATACCAACTGACGTCTCCTTAATTTAAAAATTACATTAAAATATTTTAAACACGATTTAAATATTTAAAATAAAATTTTAGACATCTTAAGATATTAAAAATGAGGCACCCTACACTTACACTGTTCAGAAAACTTTTATTAAAGTTAGGTCAGTGTGACGCTGTCGACAAAAGTAGCGTTGCCACGGGTGCGGCGATAACAATATTTTTAATCTTATTCTGGTCAGTTTTCAGTAGTGCGGCGTTTCTTCCATAAAATGCGGAAAGAGAAAAAATTTACAGCTCTGTCTACTTTTTAGAAAAAATGCAATTTTACAAAAAAAAAAAAAAAAAATGAAAATTTTACTCTGTTAAAAAGTTGCACTTAACAATAATACCTAACTATGTACTAATTATTAATATACAGTAATGTGAATTTAAAATATCACATGTAATGTTGTAATGTGTGACATTTAATGTGAATTTTTACAGATCAAGTTAGTATTTTAGGTTTTTGACATGACGGTTTAAACTGTCATAAACTGACACATGTCAAAAACCTGCCAACCCTGACTGAAATGTTGCATTTAATATTGTTTGAGATACACCAATCATTTAAGTTAACATACGTCATGCATTTGTGCGTTGCTGCAAGAAAAAGACATCAGACAGCAACTTCTGCATCATTTTATACTGTGTATTGGCTATCATCACTTTTAAATGAAAGTTAAAATGCACAATAGAAGCGTTAAAATTTTTTTGAAAATAAGTATAATAAATCTTACTTATACATATTTTCCAGAACTACATCAAGGCACTGGGGATAATTTCCCTTTCTCTCCAGAGCACTGCGTAAAAGAACGAGATTAATAATTGGAACTTCACATTTTAAACAAAGGTTCTGCACAAAGTTCATCCAAAATTTCAATTTTGCGTCCCATCCTTCCGGGTTTGCAGCTCTTGGTCGAAATACGGAAAATAAGAAATTCATACGAATATCATCGTTCCAGTCTTCAGGTAAATCCACTTTTTTCAAACTTAACCTAGTATTTGCCATAATCTCATAGAAATCTTCTTTTAATTCGATATTAATATTTCTCACACGAATGGGTTACGTCAAAACAGCATTCTTAAGCAGAATATCGAAAAATAAACACTTCTACTACTTAAAAAAATGCTACAAAGTTGAAATTAGTAAAAGCATTACCAAAAAAATTTTTGAGACTGAATTGTAAATAGAGTTAAGCTGAACTTGGTTGGTTGGTTGGTTGAAGAATTTTGCGCAGAATTTTTATTTTAGGATGTGGGTGCAGCAAGATCTCATCGCTCAACCAACCAAGCAATCCTTTTAGGACCAGTGTAAACAAAAACAGCGTTTTTTTTTTTAGTTCTTGCTAGTATTTCTATATGATTATATGAATGAATCCTCGATTATGACGAACTTAATTTATTTTCCCCCATATTCGAGAGTCATAATTTTTGTTCTTTCAAAAGTCTGCTGATGGAAAGAAAAATAGTTTTGTATTTTTTTTCCAAATTCTTTTTAAATAATTAAAATCTGAAAATGACGTTCGTTCTATTTTCAGCAAAAAATGCTAAACAATTAAACTTTCATACAATACATGTTTTTATGGAAAAAATTTCAAAATTCATAAATTCTGTGTGCTATGTACTCACCAAACATATGTAAAAAAAAAAAAAAAAAAAACATTGATTATAGGGGAAGGTGGGGCACGTTGGGACATGGCCCACCTTGGGACATCTCAGTTTTGAGGCTTAATTTTGCAGTTAAAAATTAGCACACATAAGTGCCAATATATGATACTACAATCTACTCTTCCGTGTGTTTTTTAATCACTGGTGTTTGCTGGCAACAAATAATACCATTATTTTTGTTTTGAATGAGGTTGAGTAACATTTATGTGTGTTTTGAAAAATAAATTTTTTATTAAAGAAATAAAATAATACAAGTGGGGGCATGTTGTGATGAAAAAACATTGATTTATTGTTATTTTAAGGGTAAAAAATAGACTGCAATGCTAAGCTTAACTGTTTTAAAGTTTTTGTTACTTAATGTGCAAGGAGGGGCAGGTTGGGACACTCAGTTGTGGGGCACCTTGGGACATGTCCAAAAATGCTGTAACGACCAAATGCAGCTTACAGAAGGAAAAAAAAAAAGTACACAACCAATCAGAATTTTCATCAAAGAGTGAGGATGAGACAGTTGCGCTAGCAAAATTGGTGGAAATTACCCCTGGAAGGAAAACGAATATAAATGATTTGTGTAATGGAAGTAGTGATGAATTCAGCTGTTCATGTGATGCTGATTTTCCTACAGATTACAAACTTACTTAAAATAACAGGGTTCGCACAGACTCCTTAGACTCCTTGGAAACTCCTTAGAAATGAAAACATTCCCAAGTAGTACTTAGAACTACTTAGATAAGCAAACCACTCCTTAGAAACTCCTTAAATTGTATTGCGGCTTCGGACGCAAGCGATATTGCTGCCGAGGAAAAAAAAAAAACGTGATTGTATAACGCACGGTAAATCCTTTATGCACGTCATTCACCTGAAGCACAGCATTGATTGGGTAGGATAATCTTAATAGCAGGGCTCCCACTAGGTCCGTTTTTCAATTATTAGGTCCGTAAAGTCCGTTTTTCGACACAGTTAGCCGACCTTTATTTGAAATTTTATCTCGGAAAAATCGCGTTTTTCGCAAATATGTTCCAAAAAACGCTGTCAAATTTCGTCAATCGATCGCGGAAAAAATTATGTCAAAGGATCGTGAAAAACACGCAGTTTCCATCGAAAGATCGCGGGAAAAAACGTCAGTTTCGTCAAACGATCGAAATAAAACGCGAATTCCTTTAGAAGATCAAGAAAAAACGCGAATTTCCCCCAAAAGTTCGTGAAAAATAAGCGATTTTCTTCAAAAGATCGCGAAAAACAAGCGAAATTCTTCAAAAGATCTCGAAAAACAAGCGAATTTCTTCAAAGGATCGCGAAAAACACTCGGTTTCCATCAAAAGATCGCGTAAAAAGCGAATTTCTCCCAGAAGATCGCAAAAAACGCGAATTTCTCCCAGAAGATTGCGAAAAAAAACGCGAATTTCATCATCAATAAGATCGCTAAAGAAAATGCGAATTCGTCAAAATTTCACCTTCAAAGAAAGCGATTACCGCTGTTCTAAAAGAATGAATTCAAAACTTGTTATAATTTTCCTTGTATGTTGCGTTTAGCATTCTATTTTTTTTGCCTTTTAAAATTATTTTTAAGATGTATCATGTATATGATATACATAATAAGTGTTTGGGATTTGACTAATCTATATTTATATGACCTAGGGGTGATTCTAATCCGAATTTTCTGAAAAAGTCAGGCAATTCATTTCCGAAAATTTTAAAAAATCGATCACCAATCCGAAAATTCGGACATTGGTCGCCGAAAAAAATAGATTTTGTCAATCGTGTGCAGAAAAATCGCCAATTTCGTCAAAGGATCGCGGGGGAAACGCGAATGTCGTCAAAGAATCGCGAAAAAACCCGCAAATTTCGTCTAAAGATCGCGAAAAACGGCAAATTTCGTCAAAAGATCGCGAAAAAACCCCACAAATTTCGTCAAAAGATCGTGAAAAACGGCAAATTTCGTCTAAAGGTCGCGAAAACCCCCACAAATTTCGTCAAAAGATTGCGAAAAATCGACAAATTTCGTCAAAAAATCTCGAAAACCCCCGCAATTTTCGTTGTAAGATCGCGAAAAAACGACAAAATTCGTCAAAAGATCTCGAAAAAACCACAAATTTCGTCGAAAGATCGTGAAAAAAACCACAAATTTCTTCAAAAGATCGCGAAAATCCCCACAAATTTCGTCAAAAGATCGCGAAAAAACGCGAATTTCGTCAAAGAGTCGCGGAAAAAGCACATAGCAAGTGTCGAGAGTGGATTTCCCCCTCCTCCCCCTCTGGTGTAACTTTTCAGAAGATTTGCTGTGAATTTCAGATTTTTTTTTTTTTTTTTTACTCGGAACCACCCCTCTGACCATTGGTCACTGCATAAAAACATTGATTGTCAATTTTACATTTAAACTTACGCAATCAGTAAGCAATATATTGTGAATACTGTGCAATTTCAGCACTAACAATTAGATTCTAATACAGTAAAATTTGTTTTTGAAATGTTTTTCCCTCCAAATTTGGCATTAAAAATTGGCGTATGCATACCACATAACGATGCAGCACATAAAAACATCAACAAAAAAAGAAAAGAAAAAGAAAGAAAATGGGAAATCCTTAAAACTTTTTGGACTCCTTGGATTTTTTGGCTACTCCTTGGATTTTTTCTTCCCAACTCTGTATGAACCCTGAATAAGTCCAGAAACTTAAAGGCTAAAGGTAAACCCACTGTGGAATAGTGTACATTGGCAAAGCTTGCAGGAAAACAAAGCATTGTTGTATTTGTAGGGTATGTTCAAAATGTTGAGGACAGCAGCGAGTATGAGATATCCATTTTGAGAAGACGAGATCTAGAGTTGTGATTTTTTTTTTTTTTTTTTTTTTTTTGATCTTGATAAACATGATAGCTCATTTGTGTATCAAACAGATATTCTTTTAAAACTTGGCACTGCTGAAAACAAAATAGGCCAAGATGTGTTTTATTAGAATTTGATGAACACCATTTTTCTCACATCAAATACAAGATCTGTTAATGAAAACATGTTACAATTCAAATTATTAAAGTGTTTCAATGCTTAAATTATTTCATGCTCAACTAAAGCTTTATAAATAAAGCTTTGTTCATCAATTAAATATAAAATTTTACATGTAATTTTGATTAAAACTAGTGTCCTAACCTGCCCCACCATGTGGGGCAGGTTGGGACATTTTAAAGGCTTCTTTGTTTTGTTTTCACTCTTTTCCTATGTGAGATATTAGATTATTATGAGGTTTATTTGATGCAGAAATGTTTATACTTTACGTCTAATTGGTTCTAAAATAAGAATAAATATTAATAAAATTTAGAAAAATTATTTACTGAAAAACGTCCCAAGGTGCCCCACTTTCCCCTACTGTAGATTATTCAGGTTACATTTTTTGTAAACTTTCGGCACAGATGTCATATACGTACCATATTGGCGCGATTTTTTTCGGACGCCAATGTCATATACCAGGGAGATAGAGCACTACTCTACCTTCATGTCATATACGCAAGCGGTACTTAACTGGGCCTAAAGTGTCGATATTTTGCTTGATATGGTAACCTGGATATTGTTGTTTATGCTGTTGATGTTTTCGCCAAATTGGCGTCAGAAAAACATCGCGCCAATATGGTGCGTATATGACATCTGTGCCAAACTTTCAAGTTTTTTCAGATGGTAAGAGCCGTGCTGACAAAAGTTATATTTCAATGATAATGAAAGGAAAAAATCTTATTGAAGGAAGCATACTTGAAACAGTAGGTCATGTCTCAATATTACGTAATTAAAAACATCAGAAATTTACACAATTCTTTTTTTTTCTTTTCTGATCGCGGTTTCAAAGAAAGAAAAACAAAAGGAAAGTTGAAAAAAAGATGGATTTGCTCCAGAATATTCAGATATTTATACAGAAATTTCCTTAAGGGATAAGGCAATTTAAAATAGTTGTATATTCTCTTAGTATTCCTGAGTACTTTTTGGTTAGCTGGGCGCCAGTATTATATATCCATATATATGTATATATACATGTATGTAAATATACATATATATACATCTACACATATTGTATATACACACACACATATATATATATATGTAAATGCATATGTATATATACATACATGTAATATAATATAATTACAAATCATCATCTATTCCAATTACAATAATTTAATAAATTTAGCAGCAAATTGTAACATTATACAAAATACAGATGGAACCCTATACATGTAATACTATTAAGCAAAATCCACCAAATGGCTAGCACATCGCATACGATTAATCCATATTAACATATGATAAACCAATAAATTTTTGAAAAAAAAAAAAAGAGACATGTGAAACAAGAAGCCAGCTAAAAAATGTTGAACACTTAAAAGACATATTGTAAACAAACAATAGATCAATTGGAAGGATGGAGCCGGAAGCTTATATTTATATACATATATACGGATATATAATACTGGCACCCGGCTAACTGAAAAGTACCGTATTCCTTTTTTAATCTTACTATTTTGAAAGTTTTCTTCCCTGCCCCCCATAACTGTGTGCATCCATTATTGCTAATCTGATTAGTTGATGCAGCAGATGAATTTTTTCACCCTTGAAGCTTAATTGCCTTCATTTCAAAACCTTTCACGTGCAACACATTTTTCTGATTTTTTAAAAATTATTATTTATTTATACATTTTTTAAACATATCTAGCTTTTAAGAATTTTTTTCTGTTTACATTTTAAGTTTGCTTTGAAACTTTTACTTTTAATGCATTTTTTGCCACAAATTCAGTATTTGCACATGACATGTGCATCAAATGGTTGAAAGAAACATTTCTGATCTAGAGAATAATATTTAATAATCTTGGGAGAATCAGAGCATACAAGTGTAGATCCAAAAGAGGGAGTTTGGAGTCACTTGATCTACTGTAGCACTTACTTCAATGGAAATAACACATTTTTCCCCCCTCTCTCTCTGTATATATATATATACAACAGAGCATCAAACTTTTCTTTGCCATTGCATAACTACATTGCTAGAAGTTTCATTACCCATGCAACACCCACTTTCAAAAACCAAGCTGCAGTAATCTTTTGTATGGGTTTCTTCCTATAAATCCAATGTTTTGATGATTGTTATAAAAAATTTAGAATTAGATATAAAGTTTGTGGTCACAGTTATCGAGTCTTTAATATGGCTGTAAAATATAGAAAAATTCAAGTACACATTAAGGATATGCAACCTATAGTCATCACATGAATTACTGATCATTTTCTAAAGCATGCATAATACAGTAGACTCCCTCAAATCTGCGACTTTAAAATCACCAAATGCCTAAATTCCACACATCGTTTCAGATGTAAACAGTGAAACTTACATTTAAGATGAAGTGGGAAAATTCAAGATTTTTTATATCATTGTATACAACACATTTTAATGTGTAATTCTGTTTAATATGATTGAATTCTTGCTTTCTCATGAGAGAAGTATAAATTTATTTCTGAAAAAATTCAAAATAGCACTGATATCAGTGACAATCATGATATTTTTACCTAATTATTTATCTATTAATTGTTTAATATATTTTTGATTAATAAGTGTGGTTAAACATGAAATAATTTTTAAGATTTTGATGTAAATTATTATTGTAACTTTATGAGGCAAGTTTGATTGAATAATTCAAGAAAAAATTTCATCATTATTATGCATTATTAATTATTTACTTGACTTTTACTTTTTTGAATTTTCTTAATATTTATTATTTTACTTTATTACTTCATAAATTTTATTTAATTATTTTACTTTATTGTAAGCATTCTTTATAATTTCAAGTGCATTATTACATTCAAATTACTGTTTAAAAAATGTAAACAAAACAGTGACCAGAAATCCACAAAATTCTAAAATCTGCACAAGCTCTGGTCCCAAGCTAAGCAGATTTAAGAGAGTCTACTGTAAGTACCTAATGTTGTAACCCTGAGCATTTTCGCTTGTTTCTAGGGAAAATAATATCAATAAAAAATAAATGGATTTAAGATCCAAAAATTATATGAAAGACACTATAACTAATTTTTTTATTTTTTGGAAACATTTCATTTTATTCCTTGTTGTTGTTTCACTCCTCATTGAAATAGAAACAGATTCAACAACATCAAAAGCACCACTTTTGTTGAACGCAGTACAGTAGGTATAATCTCTTAAATATGGAAAGAATAAATGTCGATTCTATATTTTGCCTATTATTACTTTTTGTTTTGCCACTTGAGATGGATGTGACAATCAATCTACTCAAACTTTATTAGAAGTTTACATGTGAAATTCTATTAACTTTAGACTTACAATATATAGTTGAACTTGGTTATGAGAAGCAAGAAAATTGTAAAAGTACTTGTATAAATCGTTATTTGTAATACCCATGACGATAATAAAAATCTTAGAAACATATACATAATTAATTACTATTAATTGCTTTAATTATTAGTATTTTCAAAGGACATAAAGTACATTAATGCAACTGATCACTTCCCTTTTTACCAGAAAAAAAAAAAAATGGTTAACATTACAATAGTCACTGCAATTTTCAAGCTATTAATTTAACACCTCCTTTTCTTCTTAACAATGTAACAAAACTGACATGAAAAGGCTGTTTAACATGGCCCAGGGATTGGATTTAAAGAAAGAAGTAAAGTCTCTCTTCTATGTGCCTTCTTTTCTATGGCTCAGCTGTAAATCTTACAAAAGGACAGTATTTGAAACATACTTAGTTTTTCTTTTTTTCTATCCTTCTTTCAAGACCTTGGGACATTCCTTTGCATTTTCTTAGATGGGGGTAGGATCTCTTTGAAAGTTGAAATTCTAAAACTGATAAATTTCTACATTTTGAAAGACATTTTCAATACAAAAATATTATAACTGGCAGAGAATAGTGTTTGCTAAGAAAAGGATCTCTTTCCTAATTCTACTCTATTTTTAACTGTACTCTTGTATTAGGTGAATTTGACTGTAGTTTACCCTAATAGTGAATTTGTAATATCTAGATTAGATTTTCTGAAATTATTCACTAGTAAAGATGCAATTTGGTGTATAGTAAATGGGTAAAATGCTATTAAGAAAAATTGAAAAATATTACACAGCCTAAATTTACCTGGCATCAGCTATTGTTTACAATAGATGTATTAATAAAAGAAAAATGTTTGTATCTCTTGACGATGGCTAGGGTAATCTATCCCAGATAGAGGTCTGAAAATTTGGATAAGGATAGGTGAAGACAGGTCTGAATTACTGGCGGCTCATAGTTTTCATCTTTTGATAATTAGCTGAGGTATTAATTAAAAACCATAAGCATTAAGATTGCTTCTGCACATATCTAAAGAATTGGTGGTTTTTCAAGCAGATGAAGGGAAATAATGTTCTGTTTTTATTGCATCTTGAAACTGCCATCCCTTTTCCTCGATAGTAATACAAAAAATTTCCATTTATTCAGGATACCTTCCTGCTTGTAATAGTATCTTCATCTTCCTTTGTTTAAAAAAATTTGCTATTTAACAAAATTATTTTCTGAAAAGCGATTTCATAAAAAACAAAAACACCTCATCAAGCGCTAATGAACATACTTGCTATTGTACCCATGTTTGTATCCTTTTTTAATCTTACTATTTTGAAAGTTTTCTTCACTTTTCAAAAAAAGAAAAGTGGCTATAATCGCCAGCAACTGTACTGTCCATTGCGAGATTCGAAATTTAAATTCGATTGAACTTGTTTTCTTGCCTCCAAACTGAACTAGTATGGCACAACCCTTAGATCAAGGAATTATTCAAAATTTTAAGATAAATTATCGAACGCTGCTTCTAAAAGACTTCATTGCTGCCATTGATCAAAAAAAAAAGTTTCTCGTGACTATGTTAGATGCAGGGTTGTAAAAAACCCGGGTTTTTTGTTAAAAATCCAGCCCGGGTGGGTTTTATTAAAAAACCCGGGTTAAATGGGCAATTTTCCCCGGGTAAATTGGCTACTAAATTTTGGTACTTTGCAAAATTTATCCGTTGAAATTTTGGAAATTCTCAGAGGAATTACTCAGGGAAAATTTAACTTTTTGCTTAGGAAAACGCAAGAAATTTGATTGCCGAAACAAGTGGCAATCCTGATCTCAAATACAATCTTTGTAAGCAAACACTTCATAGTCTAATAGATGGGAATGACTTCATAGTCTTAATAAGGATCTCAATATTTTTCTCTTTTCTTAAAATACGTATATATTATATGATCCCTTTAATTTAAATAACAAAAAATTTTAAATTGCAAAGCTATCAATTGTGTGTTATTTAATAATAAAATATAAATATAACTTAAAAAAAACTTGCTCCTTTGAAATTATCATAAGATTAGCAAATGTTGATAAAAAATATCTTACAACAAAAATGTTTCTTATGTATATACAGGGTGTCCACTCTCAACGGTGTCCAACGGCTAATTCCTAAACCGTTAGTCATACACATATAGTTTAAATATTACAAAAATGTTTTCATTTGAGGCAAATAAATATTTTAAAAGCGATTTGGGTCAGTAAAAACATTTCTTAAAAAATTACGAAATTTAAGTATTTATACAGCCCCCGGTGCTCTAAGTTATATTTAGTAAAATTTTCCTATTACACTGACAAGACAGACAAAAAAAAGTCCCGTTCATATAACACTAAAATTGACTGAGTTATGAAACTTTAAAAATGCATGACTTATACCACTTTTCTGCATCTGAACACAAATGAGTTTGGCCATACTTTGAGGGGTCATATCCTAAGTGCTTAAAGTATTCGAAGAACTTTTCATGTGTATCAGCGCTTTGAAAAAAATAGTAAAGTGTTATGATTGAGTTAACTTTTATTAAGTTTCAGATTGGCTAAAATTATTGTATTTTAACATATGTTTTATTTAGTAAGGATTTGAGACTATTTCTTTTCATGATTTCTTTTAACAAATATGTTATTTTATTTAACTTCAACGATCGTATGTATGTTTTCCCAGTTCAAAATTTGTAGTCGAAATTTAACTCACTTTCAAGTTTCAAATATCCGATCAAGACTAAATTTTACATGTATACTGATGTAAATCCGATGACAATCTAATATTATTATGATTTTCGGTGGTTACCATTCATACTTATTTTACAGGATAACACAAATTTCGGATAGACTACTGCCAAGAAGTTTAAGAAAAAGTTTTAGATTAGATAACACAAGATTGCGATGGTTATGTTTTTTAACTTTATGTATTTTTTAGCGCTGAATCTGAGAATTACCTTAATTTTTAACCATCATCTCGGGATGTTTTGCAAATCATAAATTGTCAAAGTTAAAAAATAACAAAAATCAAATACTATAAAATAGAGGAGACGGCTGAGTTTTTTAACTTTTGATAGTGGATTTTTATGTACTTTTTAGCACTGAATCTGAAAATGACCTTCATTTTTAACCATCACGTTATAATTTTTTTGCAAATCGTAAATGTCAAAGTTAAAATATAGCAAACATCTGATACTATAAAACAGATGTAAAACTTTTTTTTATTTAATTTTCCTTATGTGATGGTTAAAAATGAAGGTCATTTTCGAATTCAGCAGTAAAAAGTACATAAAATAATTTAATAAATATAATAAGTTTAGTAAATATAATACTCTTGAAACTAAGTGAAAAGCTTAAATTTACGTTTTAAACTAAAAGCTAAAACATTTTAAAATTATAGGATTCCCAATCTAAAAGTGCAAGTAAAGTATTCTAAGATTCAAAGAAGTGAATAAATAAAACAAAATAACCATGAACAACAAAATACATCATTTGTTCCTTTCCAGAAATACTCTTAAAAAAAACCCGGGCTTTTTAAGTGGGTTTTTTATAAAAAACCCAGCCCGGGCGGGCAGCTGGGCGGGTACCCGGGCAGCTACCCACTACAACCCTGGTTAGATGCTATGTGTTACATAGACAGGAGTTGAAATATGGTATCAAAGAAGACCGTTGAAAATTGTTTTAGACATCCATAGCATCCAGAATGTGAAGAATTGTCTTTCGATGACGATGGCAGTGATGATGATTATGATGTGCCCCTATTTGAAGTTGCACAAAAACTACGGAATACCGTTTGCAAAATACAGACGAATTGACATATGCAGTCGTTGACAATGAAATTGCTTCTAATGGACTTTACCCCCTAGTGGTAACAGTCATGCCTTCGTGGGTATGTACCTTCTGAAAAATACTGCTCATTGGACGAGGGGGAAGCTGTGTTAAAATGTTCTTCACGCCTATTAGTACTTTTCTTCTAGATATTTGCAGCTAATGTCAGATGGGTAACGTCCATGGTGAAGCTTCTATACTGGAAATAGCTTCGGAAGTTTTACATATAAACACTGATGGAAACGATGATAATGACAGTGAATGCGAATCTGACCCGACAAGGCGAGTAGAAGCTCTCAAAGCACCAAATATCCTCAGATATTGTTTTACCAATCCCAAAGGCAAAGACGAACATTTTAAAACGGTTCGTGAATATGCAAAAGTAGTTTTAACAACTCCTGTAAAAATCAAATAAACTTGCATAAAAGATTATTTTTACTTTTACAAGTATACTCATCAATTCGAAAATTTAAGTGTAAAGCAATTCTTGTTTATACTTTTTATTTAATAAATTATATATCCATAGTTTCTTTGTAGATTACTTTACTAATATAACTAATTTATTAATAACATTTTATTGTCTAAAGTAAAATTCTTGTTTACACCGCATATAAGGTCATATTTTTCAAGACTGCATGAGATACCATATAACCGATACTGACTGTATATGGGTCAATAGCTTTTATTACTTCTACCAAATTTGAACTTTCCACGTTCCATAGTTTACAAGAAAAACAGCTGTGACAGACGAATGATAATAGTTCCGTTTTTACTAAACAGAACCCTACAAAAGTAGAATTTTGAAAATATTTCTCTATAATTGATTAAAATATATTTCCAAAGACTCGGTTATTAGAAGTTTATTATTGCTATTACCAGGCCCCGATCAAGACTAATTGGGGCCCTGGGCTAAGATAAATTAGGGGGCCCCATTCGAAAGAAGAAAATTCTTAGCTCCGTCAAATTTAAATTAAATACCTTAATTTCTAAAAATACTCTTTTTTCCTTTACTGAAGAACAAAACTCTTTTACATAACTTTAGCAACTTGTTATGTTACTTTAAGATGAATTTAATAACTTCAAGTTATGGAAGAGTGTCAAATACTCTAGCATATCGCTCACCTGCAAGAAAAGTGACGCATCTCGACAAAAATAAATTTCACAGCAGAGGCAAAAGAAAATTTGCATGATTTTACTGCAACATGAAATTAGAGCACTTAATTCTGCATGAAGGTATGAAAACGTGCATAAAAGCATAAAACACTTAAAAATGAAGACGTGGGATGAGGTTTTGAGGGCTGGCTAATTTTACCTCGCCACACAATCCACCCCTCATCTGTGGTCACAAATGGACATGTAGCGTAATAAAGTGATTTTTCTGCATAGCTACACTTATGAAACTGTTTGAGTAGCAAGAAGCACCTATGACAGACCTATTAGTGGAATAAAACGCAAAATGAATTTTTGCGAGATGTGTCACTTTTCTTGCAGGTGAGCGATATAAATTTGAGTTAATCAAGTTTGCTCCTTTGACATCCCCTCCCCTCACACACATATTCACATACACCGCTTTTATTACATTAGTTTTCAAATCAGAAATAGATAATAATACATTTGTTTGTGTAACCTTTCAAATATTTGGAAATTAAAAATTTGACTATATCGCAAGCATAATATTATCACTTGAATTTGAAATTCTGGGGTGGGCACTGGAATCAAGTTACTTTCTTTTACATCTTTTTAAGGTGTACTACACAACATAATATCATATCAAATACATTCTATTAAACAAGTAGAAAGTGTTTTTTCAAAAAATCTAAAAAGATGGCAATTTTGGGTTTGTTTTTCATATTTAACTCAAAGTTAAAAGAAAATACTTCGAATATGGAGGAAAATTTATCTCATGACAATTAGAATTGATTATATTTAACCACTAAAGTTTAGAGTTGATTTAAGTTTATTGCTAATAAGTCTATTAAAATCAAAATATTATTTCTTATTTAATAGTGGTTGAGGTCAGCTTTGTGAAAGCATTGAGCTCTGTGAGTTCAAAATTAAATTTGTTTTCAGAAAGTTTAGTAGAATCTTTTAAAGATGAAATTTGTGTTTTGTGTGTGAAAATTTTCAAAGTTGGAATTGGGGGAAAAAAGTAATATTTTATAAATTAATATATAGATTTGGGAGCCCTTGTGGTCTGGGGCCCCTGGGCGAAGTCCTGATTTGCCCACGTGGTAATAAGGGCCTGGCTATTACTATTTTTACAAAACAAATTGCTCGCTTGACACATCCTAGGAACAATTAAGTCCAGTTCTGGCCCGGTGTGAGTATATAGAATAAAATGCAAGCCTGCCCAGCCTGGCTCAAGTCTGCTGAAAACATTAAGCCTGGGCTCAGACGACATGATGCAACTGTCTGATGTCAATCTCTGCACTTGACATATACAGTATGGAACCATTTATCCGGAAGCCAGTTAACTGGAAAACCAGTTATCCGGAATGATATTTCTGATAGACTGATTTCAGAAACTTTGCAGAAAAAAGTGTCATATACTGCCAATTTGATATAGCCTTTGCTTGAAACAATTGTATAATTTGATGATAACATCTAGTATTTGAAATGAAAACATATTTAGTTCTAGTTTAGATGTTTTAATTTTTATGCAGAGGAAATAGGAGAATTTTTGTTCCTAAGGGATTCCCATAAATTACCTTTTTTAAACTCTGGTTAACTTTTGATCTTTCTTGCATTGATTTTTAATCCAAGTAATCTAACAATTTAAAATCAGAAATAATGTCACAACCACACATGTTCCACAAAACTTATCAAATGGATGCTGCTTTAATGCGTAACCAGTTAACCGGTAAAACCAGTTATCAGAAATACATCTGACCCCAAGCATTCTGGATAAATGGTTTTGTACTGTATTTCTATATTGATGTTGTCAAGCTACTATAGACTTGTGCAACGTTTATACTTAATCTCCCTCCAGTATGTTCATCGGAAATTGTTCATATTTTATCAACTTTATTTTACTATCCTTTTAAATTTTTTATATTGGGGCCGGTCAGCCAGCTTAATTTTTTTATTGGTCTGGCTGACTGTTTAAATTTTTTTATTGGCCTGGCCCATTACAAATTGTCTTTATTCTGCTGGCCTGGCTTGTTTGAAAATTTTCCCTTATTTGACCATGTACAGGTCTATGCCTCTGATTCAACAACGATTTTAGATATATTTAAGATTATTATTCCTGAAACACTGGGTATATCAGTTAGTATTAAATAAAGTAATAAAAAGCTTAAAAATAGAGAAAACTTACCTCTGAATATGAATTAAAGTTTGTACACAGAATTAAAGAAACCATACATTAAAACTAATTTTTTCGTAACATGTATTGGAACTATGCTTTAGAGCTAAACTGAAATCTGTCAATAAAAAGTCAGATTTTCATTGTGATTAAATTTCATATTAATCTTAAGGTTAGTGCCATAAATGGTGGATGGCTGAGCAAGTCTTTCTACATTATAAATTTTATAGTTTCATAATGTTTTTAAGTTTAAACAATAGTCAAACAATAAAATGTTTTTTTCTAGGATTGTTTCTTTCATGGATGCAGCACTTGCTACAGTGCTGATGTGACACATCTTCTGAATGATGTAGCCATGGCAACTTTGAGGTAACAGACAGGGAATGTCCTGAAAACACATGCCTGGGGGCATATCATTATGTTTTCAACATTACAACAATTGTCACATGGCTGCAATGCTTCATTGTTACCTTAAGTTTTTCCCGTGTTAAACATCTGAAATGGTGCTTCGTATGTTAACCATCTGGTTTCTAATTTTAAACCTGTTTTCCATAGTTATACTACCTGTTTAACTCTTTAGTCTTTACTCATGTGAAAACTGGATAACAGAGAAAAACTTTACCTGTTACCTGTCTCGCAAAACGAACTGAAATATCTGAATTTTTACATTTGTCTTTTTCTTGCATTTTTGTTTCAAACATGGAAAAATCTCTATCAGTCAGCATTTTCAATGAATTTATACCACTTTATTCACGATATTGTATAGGTAAATCTCTGTACAGTATGGCTAAGGGCACTGTAATGAACATATACTCCAAATTATCTGCACAACTACAACATACTGAAAAAGCTAAAAATGCAATTTTTGAAATAGTATCTGATTTAATTAGAATTTCTGAATCCAAACATTTATCAGATGAAAACATAATTTGAAATTTCTGATAAATGTTTGTGAAAAAAAAAAGACCTTTAATAAAAGGAACTCCAACTTGTATGGAAATATATAACGATTTTGCTTTAAACACCATCCAAGGAAAAGTTCACGAGTTTTTAAAGGGGAATGAGATTCCAACTGCACAAAATATTTTGGTTACATTTACATCTAATCCACAGGAAATGTACATTTTACCTTGCAAAAGGTTGGGTAGAAGATTTTTTTTTTTCTGAATTGTTTATAATGATACCAACATGGAAAAACCAAGTTTTCTAACAAAATTTCTTAAGGCTGTTTCTTAACTGCTCTGCTGAACAAGTGAAAAATGTTTTGACATATTTACAAATTCATTTTTTAACAGAAAGATATAAAATTGGAAAGCCTGACCATGGAAGCGATTTGGAATGGAACCGTTTTTCCATTTTTTGATCAATCAATTACCTATTGAGTTATAAGCGAAATCGATCACGTGACAAACCCGTTTTTCGCCCGCTCTTGAGTGCTCTTTCTCCCTTCACGCGGAATTTCGGTTCAAAATGCTCACTTTGACATTATTTTCTGAAAGATCTATTGCGTTTGCAAAAAAATGGAAAAAACAGCTCAATTACACAGTTTCTGAACAACAACACCAGCTAGTTTCATGCATTTTTGAACAAAAATAAATTAAAACTTATGTCAGAAAGATGCCCTTTTCGATTTGAAAACACCCTTAAGGCTAAATTTTCTGTGGGCAAAAAACAACAAAATTTTGGGACCTTTTTTGATTTTTTTAAATATCTTGAGACCTGTTGCCATAGCATATTATTTGTCAATTACAATATTAAAGAGGACAAAATTCTCTACAACTTTCATACTCACAACTTTTTTATACACTCAATAGCAAGTGCAGTATGCCATTTAAAAAATAAGACAATTTTTTCAATTTTCTTAAAAAGCGGGAAAAACGCAGTTTTGCCCCGATTATTCAAATATTCCCCGCAGATTTAATCATGTATGTCGAGTTCTAACAATTGATAGCAGTAAATTATCTATTATTTGCACACTCACGTCTTTATTTTCATCTCAACAGACATTTTACATTCAATAAATTTATATAATTTTAAAAATAGGGCAGAGTGTAGATGAATGAGGCAATTTCCATATTTAGACAGTAACATTAAGTGTATACAATGTTAACTTCAAAGCATTGTTTAAAAGAATACTTTATATATTTGGTAACTTATTTTCATGATAGTTTCAATTAAGAAAGAATTCTTGTTTAATTTTAATAATGCATATGTATTGCAAAACACATTTTATTCCACACTACAATGGTATATTTTATTTACAAATTATTGATAATATATGTTTTAATGTTTTAAAAATAACAAACGTTGGATTGTAGTTCCATATAAAAGGGGGGACTCAAAAAATAAATATCTTTTATGTAAAAAAAACTTTTACCTTATGAAATAGCTACAATAAAAATGACAACAGATTATTTAACTAACTAATGTTATGCATTTATCTCTTGTAAAATTTAAAAATTCTGTCAATCAAATATTTGAGATCACTGGTTTCATAAAAATATTTAAAAGATTAGTTTTAAAAAATATTGTCAATATTTTCCCCACTTATATCAATAAATATAACAAGAGATTATATCATTTTAGCATGCAAAAAAATATAAAACTTTTAAGATTATCTATTAATTGCTTTAAAGCTCAAACAGAAAAACTAATTGAAAAATATACTTTGTGGAATATTCTAATCTTCTGTAACGTATACTGTTTTGAAACTATACCTGTTTAATGATCTCAGTGATACCATTTATCAAATGAAATATCAATTTATTTATTATTGTAGACCATATAAACATTTTTGTTTTTGCATTGATCACCTATTTTATTCAACTCCACTTTCCCAACACAAAGTAAGGTACGCAATATGACTGCATAAGCTAAATGGAAAAAATGTATTTTAATAATAATAATTTCTACAGGTTATTTAACAATATTTTTTTCTTTTTGATGGCACTGTTGTAGGATAATTAGCATCCCGTTTTGAAGGAATATCCTTATCCTGAATAAAACAGATATCTGGATCATCTAGAGGTATAAAGCCTGATATTTTCCATTCATCAGCATTTTCTTACACTTTCTCTACTATTGTCATAGTGTCATCTTCATTGTCATCTGGAGAAAATTTAACTACATTTTTGTAACTGATTCCGCAACAATTTTTGCAAATCGAAGAGCACTTATTCCAGTCTTTCGGCATATACAACCATGCTTTACTGCAACACTTTTTACATGAGCAAGAAATTATTTGTAGCAACGATTGAGGCTGGATGAGGGTGATATCTAACATTGTGCGTTTTTAATTTGCATTTTTTTAATGAGGATACTTTAAATTTCAGAACGGTTTCCAAACAGTTTTCCAAAAATGAAAGTGTCCAAATATTAAAAACAAAAAATGCAACCAAACCCGAAAAAGCACAAAAGCACAACATTAGATATTGATCTCAGGTATCCCATTAAAAAAAAAGAAAAAAAAATTAAAATGCAAGTGAGATATTTGTCAAGACGCTCCCATATGTTTAATATTACCTTGCGAATGTCTTGTCTCATAATTCATATAACTGTGACTTCAAACGCCTCAATACTACAACTACTGTAAAATCTTTAAAAATGAAATCTGTATATATGGAAAGTGTCTTTAATGAAAAAATTATATATTTTTAAGAGAGAGAATATGAAAAATTATACCTGCTAAGATGGAAACCTGTTTAAAGCGGAATAATTTCGGTTCGGTTTTCAAGGTTTTAATGAATCAATATGTGGCAAAGCTGATTACGTATTTAATGATTACACACCTAAAATTTTCAAAATCCAGCTATTAGAGATTTATTAAAATTCTTGCGGTAAATTTTCTTTTTAAGCGGGAAGGGGAAGGGGGTAGTTTTGGACCTGAAACACACAATTTACTGATAATAATATATAGAAGTTGACATGCACACAATTAAATCCAGGGGAAACATTTGAATAATCAGGGCGGAACTAAGTTTTTCACAGTTTTTAAGAAAATTGAAAAAATTGTTCTATTTTTTAAATGGCATACTGCGCTTGCTATTGAGTGTATAAAAAAGTTGTAAAGATGAAAGTTATACTCTGTATCACAGACTTCATAATGAATATATTCCAAAATCACAATAGAAATTTAAGAATGGCTGTGAAGCAAGAATGTTCCATGAGCTAAAAAACTTATGTTAAAATCCGTGCTGTTGACTATCATGTCATCAGTGAAAAAAAAACAAAAAAAAAAAACAGTATGCAGCCTCTAAAATTGACAAAATTGTTGAACAGTATGAACATAATATTCTGTGACCACCACCGTATCACTGTGAACTGAATACCATTGAGCTTGTGCAGAGTTAAATTAAAGGCTATGCAGCATTAAGAAATCAGTCATTTAAAATTGATGAAGTACAAAAACTTGCATAAGAAGAATTTTCATATGTCACACCCCAAAACTGCCAAAATTCTGTAATATAATAAAAGTAGAGAAGAAAGTGGATAACTTCGGTGAAAATACAGTAAACTAGTGACAGTGATTCTAGGAAGGACAAAAATACTTATTGTTATTGTTATGGGTATGTGACACGTGATTTAATATTTTACAACTATATTATTTATTTAGTAGGTTTTTTGTAATATATTCCTCCATTCTTATGATGCTTTTATGGTGACTAAATATGTATATAAAATGAATGTATTATATTTATATTTTTTATATACACAATGAAGCCTATGAAAACAAAACCTCTCTAAACCAGAATCCTGCCTTAAGCAGAAAATTTTTATGGTCCCAGTGTAAAGAATATAAAATTATAATCATTAGGACAAGTGATGCGTCTAAAGTGGATTGGTTTCTGATGATTCCATCTCAGCAAGTTTTATTGTATGTACATACACAGATTAATGCTAAAATTTTCTTCAAATATTAATTTCCATGTATTGTAATATTTTTTCATTTGATTAAAATTAATAGATTGATTCTGCAATTTAGAAAGAACATGAGGTAAATTTTTGTATATAAATCACTCACATTAGAATCAGATGAAATTTACAAATATATTAATATCATAATCATGACTTCAAAATCGAAGTGCTCCAAAAATTTGTTTGGTATACCATACTTTCATTACAATCTTACAATGCATTTTTCATTGTACAATAAAAACTCGAATTATCCAGACTAGTGTGTTCTGAACATAATCTGGATATGCAGAAATCCAGGTAATAGAGACATTCATACAAAATGATATTTTTTTTAAATAAAAATTTCTCTAATATTTCAAAATTTAATTGCTTAAAAGGCATACATAAATTTGAAATATTATTGAATGTGAGGCATGAGAAAATTTCTACAGAAAAATTTCCAAGAATTATATAGATTTAGAAATCTCTTTAAGTAATTTTTGTTTAAGAAGAAAGGAAAAAAAAAAAAAAAAAAAAAGCTGCATTTGGAGAAATAAAATCGTATTTTTCACACCATTCTTTTGATAAAAAAAGGGTACTTACATATTGTCTATTATGTACATACGGCCAGGTTAGATACACAATGCTAACTATGTTGCCAATAGTTCTGATTCAGTGGTCAGAAGTAACAAAGCTGCACTAATCGCCACTTTTTCTAGTAATCTGTAGCATAACATGCTATGAAAAATTTTGAGTAGCGCCTAGTGCAATATAAAATATTAGTAGTTTGTAGCGAACACTGATGCTACTTCAGGTTGGAAAAAAAAAGTGTCGATCTTCAAATCCACTGATTATAACTTGTCTCTTTTGTGTAAAATGTCTCCTATACAACAATTTCGGATGTCAGCAACAAATCACTGTAATAATAATATACAAAATTTATGCATTGTATGAGTATGCATAAGTATGTTATGTACTATATGCCCCTCGTTATATCACTTTTTCTATTATATAGTTCTGTTTTTATGTAGCCCTAAAATATGAAAAGGCTGTAGTTTAACAACACATTCCTCTATAAATGTTTTATTGTATTTTATATGTAAACATTTACTGTATTGCATATCTCTTTTAATTTTGCTAAGAAAATTGTAATATGTGTATAATGTATAAACTATATGTATCTTATATATGTATAAACTAATAGTTTGGAGACACACAAACCATTTTCAAGCATATGTTGTCTTTCAATAGTTTTTCTGACTTCTGTCCTGATTACAGGAAACCCAATTTGTTTTCTTTCTACATAGCTACATTTTATGTTTTGTATTTTTAATTGTGACGTGCGTTTTAATTTATTTTCTTTCTACATTATTTTATATCCTGTATTTTGAATCATGCCTTAGAAAGATTTGTGAAGAAGTGAAACAGAGGCCACTTTTTAAGCATTACTAATAATAAGTAAGCGATAGACCAAAATTTAAACAAGCATATTAAAACTTAAAACAAGAAAATACAAAGTTTATTCATTTGTGTAGATAAAAAAAAAAGTGAATTATAATTACAGCTAATATACATGACTTTTCTGGTATTTTTCACACTGATAACTTATAATATTTATATAATATACTTTGCATTCTCAGAAATTATTCACATTTAGATATTTGGATATTTACTGTAAAGTCCTCTATAAAGAAATCTCGAGTGATTTTTTTATTGTTTTTTTGACGTGAGGTTTGTTTTTAACACAATTTATAATTTTCACTTGTTTTCAAACATTAAATTTGATAATATCACAATCAAACTTAGACATGCTGTAGCATAAAATAGTTTTTAATGGAATCTTAGGAGCTCTTTTTATTTTATTTAAATAACTATTTAAACACAAAACTGATGAATAACATTTGATATAAAAATTCAGTTTTATTAACAATATGCAATTTAAAATGAACAATCAATAACAAATGACAAAAAATGATTAAACAAAGGTAGAAATAAAATAAAAGTCTCACAGTCGTTAATTGGACACTAAGCCATGCTAATCAGTTTATTTATGTGCCAGATTAGCTATCACAATTGTCAAGTACATGTGTTAATTTTTGTAGGATAAAGGTTTTATGCCTATACAGCTACATCTATAATAAATCATACTTTTCTTCTCATGAATACATCCCTTTATTTCAGCTCATCTATACATTCAAAGCTGCAGTGTTGTTTTGGATCAACTGGAACCAAATAATGTCCAAGCTGTAATAAAGCAATTGAAAACTATTAATTTATAATCAACAAAAGAAAAAAAAAATCAAGAAAAACAGTAAAATGACATTTTTAGATAGACATAAAGATACAATCGAACTTAGATAATTCGAACGTCTTTAATTCGAATTTGCGGATAATTCGAAGTTTTTTGTCGGTCCCTTGAAACTTGTATCCAGTTAATGCTAAAAAATCTTGGTTATTTCGAAGTCCAACTTCTTTAATTCGAAGTTTTTACCGTTTCAAAAATGACAAAATCTAGTTTCAATGCAGTTTATATAAAGTGGCCAGATTATTTTCAGTGGCCGGATTATTTTCAGCTATTGAGGAAATTTCGAAGTCCAACTTCTTTAATTCGAAATTTTTACCCTTTAAAAAATGACAAAATCTAGTTTATGATTATGTCAACATTGATAAAAATATAGACATTTGTGGAGAGCTATCTGAAACAGATATTCTATCCGAAGTTCTAAACAATAAGAGCATTGCAACAGAAGACGATGAAGATATTGAAGATGAGGTAGAAAAACAGAGGCTGATTCCAACTTCAAGTGAGGCAGACTTTCATCTAGTGGAATATCATCGTTATGTAGAAGGACAAGTGAAGCTGTGTTTCGAGCTGTAAATATCCTTCAATATTTTGTTAAAAAAATCAAGTAAGCTCTTTAAAGCAATCTGCAATATCTCAATATTTTAAAAAGCTGTAGTTTTTTTATTTAAAATTAATAAACATATTATTTTTCGCAATTTCTATTGTGATTGATTATTTTACGACATAAAAATGATTTTTTTTTTGATAATTCGAAGTTTTGCAGTAGTCCCTTGCACTTCAAATTATCCAAGTTCGACTGTATATATCTAAGCTTCATTGTGGCAAAAGGATACAGGGTTTAGTGTATGTCACCTACTCTGTTCAAACCCTGCAGAAATAGAACCATCAGTGTTTATACTGCAATTTTCTAATAATCACATTACAAAATATGATAATTTTTATTATAAAAGAAAGAAAGAATTTAGAGGAGGTTGCCAATAAATCTAAGTGAAACTAAATACCTAACTGTTGGCAAAAAGGAGACAGATCTACTGCTAAATGACAGAAGAAGATGCAATTCATATAAATATTTTGGTGTGGAAATTAATGAAGAAGATAGATAAACTTTGAAAATTAATAGCACAAGAGCTATTAAATGAAATTTGACAGGATGAGAAATTCTCCAGAAGACACAAATTAAATATATAAAATACCAGGGTTGGCATAATGATTTAAACCATTTTTTTCTATTTTTTTAGAACTCAAATACAGTATTTTCTGTTTTTTGTAATTTAAGTGTTTCAAATCATTGAATATAAATAAATTCTACTTTTAACACTATCTCAGCAGTCAAAATTATACATAGTAAATCTAGGTCATGTTTATGTATGTAGGATCAAAATTAACATATGTTGATGAACATATGGGATGCTCTGAAGAGATCTCTCAAACATATATAAACATGTGAAATTAACAAAGCTGAAATAGATAAATATATTCAATATTTAGCATAAAATATTTTTATTTTAAAAAATGCAGATTATTTACAGCAATTAATAACATACAAATAAGATGATTATAAAGATTTTGGTGAAGCTGTAAAAGAAAATTTTCTGGATTGGGGAAATCATCCTTTAAGAATTTGATAAAGAATATGCAACACATTATGGTTGTTTAAATCTTTTAGTATATGACAACTTTTTGTAAAGCTACTGTGTACTTAGAGAATAATATTTCCAGTAGAGTCTAAAAGCTGGTAAAAAGATTTTTTTCCTTTTCCTTTTACTGTCACTTAAAAAAAAGAAACTTGGCAGTTTTGGAGGAGAAGTGTCAAGTGATAACACACAGTATTTCTCAAAAGAAGACGTAAAGACTCAACTGCTAAATGTCAAAGTTTTCAGGGATTGTTTATGAAAGGACTATTTTTTTTTTAAATATTTGAATTTAATCAGAAAAAAATCACAATTGCTCATTTAATGCTCTGACAGAGAATGCTCTGTCGGGCTAAGATTGAGACTATATATATGCCGGTTGGTATAATTTTCTACCATTAAAAGTGAATATACGAAATGAAACAAAAGTAAAACTAACTTTAAATAGCATAATTGTATAAAGTACACTATTACAATTGTGATTTCATTTAAAAACATTTTTAAAAATTCAAAACAAATATGCGTAATTTACTACTTTCTTTTTGAAGGTAGAGGCATGCTGATTGATTTCGTATTCACCCAGTTTCTACATCTACTACTACGCACATTTTCCACAAAAATGCGGGAATTCTATTTTTATACTTATTTGTTATTATTGAAGATGTCAAATGCATCATTGCTTGAGAGATAGTGCCATCCAGTGATTAATAATAAAATTAATTCGGTTTGGTAGATTTTTGCACCAACCGGCATTAATGGGTACAGAAAGAAATTGTGATACACATTCTAACATTGGTATTGGAGATGGGTGTCTTATTAAGATCAGTTTAACTTATTTGAAATCAGAGACACACTATTCTTGTCATGCATTTTTCCAGATGACATATACTATGCATATCATGGTGCAACACATACTGCTCCATTTTCAGTAGGAAATCACAATAACAAAATACATTTAAAGACAACTTATTCAAATTTTAATTAAACATTTTAATCATAAACATATGCTACCTCCCATAAGTTCCAGTGTAAAAGTGCATGAATAACGTACTTACCCAAAAACTTAATAAATTATGAAGAACATAAATCCTAAAAGTGCTTTTTTAAGAATTCTTTAATTGTCTCATAGGAAAAGATGATAGGATATATGACATATATAAATATATATATATATATATAAATCTCTAGAATGATGGTAATGTTTTGTAGGTAATAATTACCAGTATATAAAAGTAGAGAATTTAAAAAGCATCTTCAATACATACATTTTTATATTATGTCTTTTTATTTCTCCTTTTACTTGAAAACTCAAAAACATTTAAACATAATCTTTCTAACCCAAATTTGAAATAATTTTAATCTCTAATGGAAAAGCATTTATAGATTTTTTAAAAATCTATTGTTAAAAAGAGTGATAGATTGTTAAAAAGAAAAGAATAGCTTTATCAGCACAGCACGCTTTTATAAAGGTACATTTTTATTACTACAGCTAGTTCTAGCAAACTGCCATTCTTTTCAAGACTACCAGGCTTAAAAAATTGGTTTAAAACATCAAATTAAAAATATTTTTGTATACATTAATTTATTTGAAAATTTTAAAACTATTAACTTCTTTGAGATCCGAATTTAACTTCTGATTAGTATTTTAAAATTAGTTTTTATACTGGATGATTCAAGTCAGAATAAATTAAAAATTCAGTAATTCATACACTAGTGAAGATGATGTTGATTGGTAGTGATACCTTTTTGACTATAAGGATCGCAGCAAAAGTCATAAGATGTCAGATTAGACGATTTGGATGACCATGCTTGTGAAAAGGATGAACTGAGAATATGATTCTCTCCAAATGCTGAGCACAGCACTGAGCCACTGCACGGGCTCAGCAGTAAGTGGTGGTGTTAAATCTGACAAATATTGCTCACTCAGTCCGCTTAAAAAAAGACAGTAGTGAAGAGCTGCTTTGTTTTTTTATACAGTTGCTGCTTTTTTATACATATCTGTAACCTGTAAACATCATCTGTCAATTAAAAACAGGACTATTCTTGTATTAATATATGATATCTCCATAGAAATAAAATGTTTCATGTTCATCCTTTTTGTGCAAGCACCATTTTTCTATGTTTATTTGTTTGCAAGTTATTAATTTTCCAAATTTTCCTGATTTTTGGAACATCCAGTATTTTCCTGCTTCTTCATTTCTAAAATGGGAATGAATAGAGAACAGCATAAAATGAAAAAACTGACAAATCTATAAATCAAATATTTCATAAGCTTATAAATACAGTAGGCTCTCTCAAATCCGCACAGCTTGGAACCAGAGGTTATGCGGATTTTAGAATTTTGTGGATTTCTGGTCACTGAATTTGTTTACATTTTTACAGTAATTTTAATTTAATAATGTAATCGAAATTTTAATGAATGTTTAGAATATAGTAAAATATTAAAATGATTAAGTAAAGTAATAAATTAAAATAATAATGTATTTAAGACAATTTTTAAAATGATTAAGTAAAGTAATAAATTAAAATAATAATGTATTTAAGACAATTTTTAAAATGATTAAAATATTAAAAGTAAAGGTCAAGTAAATAATTAATAATGTATAATTAAACCTGCATAATAAAGATGAGATACATGTTTCCTAAATTATTCAATGAAACTTGCCTCATAAAGGTCCCCTACTAATTCACATCAAAATCGTAAAATAAGGAAGTTTTATTTCAGGTTTAGCCAGACTTAATATCCAAAAAAGCTTGATTAATACATAAATATATTTGGTAAAAAGATTTTAACTACCAGTGATATCAGCAATATCTTGAATTTCTTCAAAAATAAATTTATTCTTCCTTCATGAAAAAGCATGAATTTAGTAATATTAATAAGAATTACATGCAGAATAGATATAAAAATAAAAAAAGTCTTAATTTTGTCCCTACATCTGAAATGAAAGTTTCATTGTTTATATCTGCGATGATGTGTGGATTTCAGGCGTTTGCGGATTTGTGGGAGTCTACTGTATATTTTACTCCCTTATTGTCAAAGTAATTAAGTAAAAGTGTAAATTTGACCATCTAATCATTCTTTCTATTTCCTTCAACTTAAGGTGTTTTTAAATGATTACAATAGCTAGCTACTGCCTACAGAAGATCAGAAGGGATTGGAAATGCCTTGAGAGAAACCAATTACAAGCAACAGTTTGGACATATTTCTGCTAGTAAGAATTAAGAAAGAAAAATTGTAAAAAAAAAAAAAAAAAAAAAGCAGACTGCTACAAAAAAGATCCATAATCTTTCACATATCTGAAACACTCAAAAATTAAGTTAATTCTATTAATATACTAATTTGAAAATATTATGCTTACTGTGCTGGTTTTGGGCATAACTTCCACTGTAAAATCGAGCACATTTTGATGACTTTGATAGTTGATGCTTTTACTGCAGTCTAATCTTACTTTAACTTTACTGTGAGACTGAAAGAAACAAAATAATTTGAATTAAAAATAAATCAATTTGTTTTTTAGGAAATCCAAGTGAATGTCAAAGTTGAAATATTGAGAGAGTGTCAGAACACTACAAAGGATTTAGTTTAGTTAAACTAGGGTGTAAGGGCATTTAACCTTTTATGCTCCAAGTTATGAATCAAGAAATTGCTGTACCTCAATAATTATCTTCTTCAATGATTGAAGATATATTAGAAAATTTATATAATATTAATACGAATTTTAGATACATTTTTTCATTAAAACTGATTTAATAATTCAGTAGTCATAGTTTTTTTTTTTGTAAAATATTTACAAGAATAATTAGATTAATTAACAAAAAATATTGTTTTGGAAATATTGCAATTTTGAAAAAAACCCTGTAAATAAATGTACTGTCATCTTATCTATGAACAGAAAGGTTTGAAAGAAAATGAGAAATAACCACTTAAAAAAATATTTAGCTTTGACTGTTTACCTATGCTTTCTAAAAGCGATCGAGCAAAGTATTTTGTATGAAACGTAAAACCTACTTTTATTAACCCATTCACGACTGTTGCACATGGAGAGAAAGCTTTTCTGCAGTCCCTCGAGTCACGGTGAAAGATAAACTCTACGGGCCCAGTCAGTTCTCCATGTTAAGCCTAATGCATCAAAAAAATTAATATTTCTTCGTATTTCAATTATAAGACTATACAATCATTGTAGTATTGTTTAACACAATGTATACTAACACTAGTAAACTGCCATAGTTTTTTTTATATCCTTCTATATATAAAAATGTTTTGATTTGGAAATGGACCAATGAAAATCTGCATAGATCATCTGGGTATGCTCCTATTAGATCGGCATCCATATTTTTTATGAACGGGGGCCTTTCTTCGTTAATATTAAGAAAACTGTTTCATACAAAAATATGAAAATCGGTGGTATTATAGAGACATGTTTGATAAACACGCTGATGCAGACAGTTTTTAAATCGAATAATTATTTTAAGAGAAATTTAATGTTAAAGATGGTCAAAATCGTTCCATTAAAAAAGTTTTATAGGAGAAAAACTATACATAGAAATTTAAACATTTTTAGATCATTTTATACATTGGAAGTTCCCAATGTGCAGACTGCAATTATCTTTTTATTTTGACTCATTTTTTGAGAATTTATTTCCATTTTAAATTTAAATTTTCAACATTTCTAGAGATATTTTTTACACATTTTAGACAAGGGCAATTATTTTAAACTGTCGCCAATTTTAAAAACAGCACAAAGAATAATATTTCCTTCAAATAAAAAATTTATTTAAACGTGGCTATTATAAACAGAATTAGAATTAAGTGATTATGTGTTAGAATTCAAATTAGAATTAAGTGATTATGTGTTAAAAATCAGGAAATACATCATAAAAACTACAGTTACACGTGAATTTTAAAAGGAAAAGAAAATTTTTAAATACTAAATTCATTATTATGCGTTAAAAGTCACAAATGAAGGAAATTATGTCATATTTAAAAATGCCAAATAAATAAAAGTTAGCAAAACACTTTAAATAAAAAAATATATTTGCACGAGACACTTATTTCATATTTTGAGATAATCTTTTCAACTATTGTCGTGAATTCTAAAACAGAGAAAATAATGTTTCCTTTCTAACAATAAAAGTATTTTCATGTGAATACTAAAAAGAGAAAGGAAATTTTGGTGAAAATTACGTCAGATTTAAAAATATTTAAAAGAACTTTCTCATAGCGTTGTTAAAAAGTACCGAGAGACAAAGACTCTGTGTACTTAATTCATTTTACATTAGCTTACTTTCAAATTTTTAACTAATTTTCAACACTTTCCAACAAAATTGAAAAGTGTTATTGATTTTGGTCTGTCTGTTCGCGCTGTAACTCTTGTAAATATACTCAGATCGCACTGAAATTTTTGGTTATTGACATTTAGACTAGCACGGACCCTATTTCAAATGAAGTTTGTAGCATGTTTAGTTCATTTACAGGGACAGTCAAAAGTATTCCGTTACATTATGGCCAATGAGAAAAAATCATTTCGAATGAATTTTAAAGATGTTACACCCTTTCAAACATAATAAAAAATATATGCATTTATGAGGTGCACTAAAATATGCAGAATATTCTGTAGCATAAGCGATGCAAGGTCTTTTCTTTAATGGTGCATAAAAGTACCATTGTGTGTAAAAAAATGAATAATATGCCTTGTACGACAGACAGGAAGAACCTGCAGGTGCACGCTAGGAACTTCCAATCATGCAACCATTTTTCTTTAGTCACAAGCATTTGAAACAAATTTTGTCAACAAATTATGAAAGGAGATTAAAATCCCTGGAACTTATACCAATATTTAGTTTTAAAAGTAGATTTTTAAAAAAATGGTGGTCATTTGAACAAAAATAGGTCTTTTAAAAAAATCTTTTGTGAGCTCAAAAAAAAAAAAAAAAAAACTAATCAATGAAAATTATACTTTTTGCTGGTATAAGCTCCATCAAAAACAATTGCCTTTCTTTAAAAAGAAAAAAAAAAGAAATTGGTTGAATAGTTCTCGAGAAAAAAAAAAGTTTTACAGTAGTGTTATGCCGGAGCAAAAAGACGGAATTGGAATATCACAAAACTGCTTTAGGGCAACAATTTACACATTTAAGGATGCAAAAAATGCACTCTCCCTACAAAAAATAAAAATTTTGACCTAAAGTAGAACTTCCCCTTAATATACATATTCTCATCTCAAGCTTTAAAATTCCTATTCTTAGTGTTTAACAAAGATGCTGAGAATGTTAATAAGGATTGAATGCTAACAGATCAGATATTAAGGGCTAAAATTAAATTCTCCAGCTGAGACTTAAATTTGAACAAATGTATTTTTTTAATTAGAGTAGATTTCTTTAAAGTAAAAATAAAATATTCAAACTTTAATTAAAACATTTACAAAGTCTTAATAATGTTCTGAAAAACATATTCTAAGCATAAAAATAATTTTACAGATATATGCTATTTTAATTACAACATATTTTTCCCCCCTCTGAAACAATTCAGTCTTATTGTAACACTTAAAAAATAAATAAAACAAGATAAAGCAGATTTGAATGTAAGATAGATAACCAGAATATAGAATGACCGCTCATTTATATGATTCTTAAAGGACCAAATAAAAAGTGTCATAGCTGATATTTACAGCCTATTACATCAAATTAACTTCATACATGCAAGGCATTATAAATTACATAAATTAAAATCGATACTTGATAAAATATACTTGCTGTAAAATTAAATTTATAAAAAATAACTAAATAAAATCATTAAGGAATATTTACTTTCCCATATCAGTTTTTTATTTCCACATTTTACATAAAAGAAGAAAAAAAAAAAATCCCTTTCCGCTCGGCCTACAGGCACAGGTAGATTTCGAAGTTAAGAGGCTACTTCAGTCAAACGAAAAGCCACATTCTCTAATGCTAATCCTATGGAAAAAATTTATAACGTTATCGCAGTTTCATTTCAATATTTTTAAATGATAATTTTTTTTTATTGGATAACTGAAATCAATCTGTATGCAGGCTGTTTTTTACTTTTTTGATTTTGATTGCAGATTTTTTTATGAGGATGTTTTTACTTTCGAAACCGGTTCTGAAAATGTAAGTATCCTCATTAAAAATACCTGTAAACAAAATCAAAAAAGTAAACAATGGTCTTTGTACGGATCAATCTCAATTATTCAATGCAAAAAAAAAAAAAAAAAAAAAAAAATCATTAGCGAATGGGTCTTTTCGTTTAACTGAAGTAGCCTCTAAAATATTAATTTCAACAAAAAAAACTAAATCATGATTACCCAGTTTAACAATTTTATCTGGCCGCTTTTGACAAGTTTTTAATTTCATTTTTATATAAGAGCTGGTTTTATCAGAATCATGTTAAGGCAGCATTAAAAAAAAATACTTTTCTATGCTCAATAATTCGAAATTTTCTGATACATTTTCAAAAGAAAAAACGTGAAACTTGTTGATGTGATTTATAAGCTGTCTGTTTTTTTTTTTTGGTTTTTTGTTCAATTAATTAGAACTTGATTTATAAACAATTACTTTCTCAGTAGGACAATACTTTTCGTTTCCAACACAATCGCTTCGGGAAATTCGGTTCAAAATGCCTACTCTGACATCATTTTTTGAAACATATTCCGTCTCTGTCAAAAAATTGACAATTACGGTACATTATATAGATTCTGAATAAGATAACCTAACAATTGGATGTGTTTGAGAGCAAAAATGAATTTAAAAATGAGTCAGAAAATAAGCAGTTTGGATTTGTGTACACCCTTAATACGATGATTTTTTCTTCAACCACTATGTATTTTTAATTTGTTTTTGCTGTAAGAATGGGTCCTTTCAAAAACTTGTCAATATAAAAGTTGTAGATAATATTAAGGAGATATATAATAAATTCATGCAGATTTTCTTGTGAATTGACGAAGTTATGAATTTTTTTCTTCTTCAACCTTCCCCCCCACCCCCACCTTTTTTTTTTTTTGCGGTACGAATTGGTTCTATTACAAACTTGTTAATATAATGTAGATAATATTAAGAAGATTTATAAAAAATTTAATTGGATTTGATACCTTGAGAATTGATGAAGTTATGAATTTTTTTTCTCCCTAAAACCCTATTTTTTTCAACCCTTGAATCCATTTTTTATTTTATCAAAAATCTGTTATACATAAATTTTTGGCCCTTTTTTTAGAAGTAATAATAACTTTAAACTGACTTCATATGTATTATAATTAAGACGTTATGGGTTTTTTTCAGTTTTCACAAAACCCCTCCCTATATATATACACAGTTCAGTCACATTAATGTGACCACCTGTCAAAAGTCAGAATAACCACTTTTCGTAGTGAGGGCCACTGCGAGACATGCACAAAGAGAGTCAATTATGTTCTTGAAGGTATTCAATGGGATGTTGAGCCATGCCGACTGCGGTGCCGTGGCCAGCTGCTCTAGGTTACGCGGTTGAGGATCCATGGCAGGAACCCGATTCAGTTGATCCCACAGATTTTCGATTGGGTTTAAGTCCAGAGAGTTTGTCAGCCAGGGGAGTACGGTAAACTCATCCTGGTGTCCTTTGAACCACGCACATACACTGCGAGCTGTATGACACCTTACATTGTCCTGCTGGTAGATGGCATCATTCTGAGGAAAAACAATTCGCATGAAGGGGTAGACATGGTGTTGATCAATCGTACCTTCCACAATGATGAGTTCATCCAGAGAATACCACGAAAACATTCCCCCGAATATAATGCTCCCTCCTACAGTTTGGACCCTTCCGACAATTGTTGAAGGGTGTTTGCTTTCAGACATTTCACGCCGCATACGCCAACATCCATCTGTTTGATGGAGCATAAAACGTGATTCATCTGAAAAAGCCACCTGTTGCCACTCAGTGGATGTCCAGTTGCGGTACTAACATGCAAATTCCAGCCTTTGTCGCTGATAAACAGCAGTCAGCATAGGTGCATTTACCAGGCGTCTGCTGCTGAAGCCCATACGAAGCCACGTTTACTGAATTGTTGTTGAAGATACACTGTTGGTAGTCCCTTGAACATGCCTTTTTGGATGTTGGATAAATCGTTTCGTTTCTGCATTACGCCAACGATTGCAATGTTTTCCAATTCCCTCAGACACCCCTTATATACGCTCCACTGCAAGTGCTGCCACCTGTCTTTTGTGATTGGCTATTTCACTTTGACATCGAAAGTAGATGCTGGTCACATGAATATGACTGGACTGTGTATATAGATATATATACTAGCATAAGCCATGCTTTGTTTGAATTTGTGAAGCATTTTTTAATAAGACAAATATTTGAAAGTAACTATATATATATATTTTTTTTGCATCTTTATTAAGCAAAAACATTATTTTATGTTTTGGCGTATTTTAATTTTAGAAATGTAAATTCAGCCAAATAACTAAGAATTCTCGGAATTTTTTATTTATGATATAACAAATTTAACAATTATTTTATTTGTTTACAGTTATTTTGTTGTTACTTTACAAAAAAAAAAATAATAAATCATAATATAATTCTTTTCAAATGTGTAAGTATCGTCTTCGTAAATGATTTCACATAATAAGAATAAATTGTGTATTGGAATTCTTAATACTGAAAAATACTTTTATAATTGGATGTAAATAATTGAATTTTCACAAATTTTAATTCATTGAAAATATGCTATAATTTTTATAAAAAAGGGTATTTTAAAAATTTCATAAAAGAAATCGTGAAACTATTTAATTAATCAGGATTCTATCTATAATGACTAACTCCATGATTTATTTTTTTCTTCTGAAAATATACGTGTTTCATTTTTTATTTGCAAAAAATGCATCTGTAATGGAAAAAAAATTTAAATAAATTAATTAAAATAATAAATTTTTTAAGGTTATTCTGTAAAAAAATAATATTGTGCAAATCTACAGACCATAATTTATTTTTATGTTTAATTTCAAGTCAAAATACTTAATAGTTTTTCTGTAAAGTGTACAATAAAATGTGAATTTGTGTAGCCTAGTAGAGGATTCGCTTCGCTCATCCTAATAAAGTTTTTTACTGAGGGTGGTTTTGGGTTCTAGGGGTCATGATCGGTGTAGATCTGCAAAAATTTTTCAGAAATTTCAACATAGGGGATATTGCAATAGGTAGTATTTCATACGAGATCTACCTAAAAAACATTAATACCAGTTTGATTTTTTTTTTTTTTTTTTTTTTTGGAGGGGGGTGGGGGGTGGAGTGGAGGACAAAATGAAAAAAATATATGCACATATGTCTGACATCTGACAGTGCTTTTAAACTCATTTCTGTCAAATCCTGTTGCTGCTCAAATTTTTAAAGTACTCTTGCTTAAAAAAGAAAAAAAAAAAAAAATCTATAATAATAGCCTAAGTCATATGACTGTCAACAATGGTTCCAGGCTGACTGCTTCACTTTTCATATGCCAGGTGGACATTTTGGTACTTTTATATTAGCCGAGCACAGATGATAAATCACCAAATATTGTTCTATAGTCATCATTTCATATAAAATATATAACTCTCATTTAAAATGCATATATCACATTCATCTCATTAAAATAATAAGAAAAAAAAGGTATTTTTCCAGTTTATGTAATTGGAAAAATAGAGAAAAGGTCCTTTGCAAGCAAAGAAATTTGGCATCATCTTTTCATGCAACCTATTTTCATTTTTCATATACACAAGCAATTTTTTTTTCATATATATACAATTTATTTAATATAAAGAAGCTATTTATCTATTTTTATATAGAAACAGAAGTAATTTGTATATAAAAAAAAAATATATATATATATATGAAACGATAAAGGTTAAACCCTTTTTTAAAAAGTTAAATTCAAAAAAGTCCCAACAAATATTTTTTAAACTTAATTCTGATGCTTAAAGCTTTTTGCCCCTGGTAACTTTCTTTTGCAGTCTAACATTTATTACTTTCAGATTCTTTTTCGGATGGTCTTTAAGATTAAAATTGCTTGTCTAAGTGCTTCTTGCAGGCATTCGTGGTTAAGGCCTGGTATGTCACAGATACCGGGAATTGTGCAGGTCTTGACCACATACCAATCAAAAGCTAGCTAGTCAACCAATTAAAGAAATGTTCCTCCTGGAAAATATGACATGCCCCACGATATTAACTGGAACGTACGTGAAAAAGTAGAGATTTTGCATATTTGAGAAGCTTGCAGAACAATGGCCATATATCTCCTGAAATTGACGTAATTGGCTCGCGGGACTTCCGATCAGACTGTAAGATGGAGCAGTGAAATAAATGAGTTCGATACACCAAGAGGTTCCCGAGTCAAATTATTATCTACAAGTTATGTCATCCCAAGTCATCATTATACACACACATATATATATATATGTATAAATAAAATGTTTATATGTATATAAATGCACATATAAACAAAAATAAGTGTTCATCAGATTTATTTTCATAGCTTTTAGCTTTTTATATATTTTGGAAACATATCTCACCAGGGGTCGATCCAGGCAAAATTTGGGGCCTATTTAGGCCCTTTCACAAAAATCTATTTAATAAAATAGGCCCCTTCACAAAAATAAATTAATAAACCCTTCACAAAAATAGATTTAATAAAATGGGCCCCTTCACAAAAATGAACTTAATAAAACAGGTCCCTTCGCAAAATTCCTTTTAATAAAATAGGCACCCTTTGTAACATTCTTTTTCATAAAAACTGTTTTAAAATGTGTAATTTGTAAATAAAACCAGGTGATGAAAAACAAAAACTTTAGTAAGGAGATTTAAAGAAGTTTTTGTTAATAAATTCTTGGTTTGAATTTGAGTAAATGGATTTCAACTTCCGTTACAAAAAGTTATTTTTCACAAAAATATAATAAAATTCACAAAAATAATTTTTACTTTTCACAAAATGGGCCCCAAGAATAAAAACCTGCATCTACCCCTGCTCACTTTCTAAGGCACAAATTGTGCCAAGCTTTTTTTTTAAAATGCCGAAACCTTTTTATATGAAAAGTACCTAAATAAATAATAAAAAGTAATAATAATAACATAAACCAAAACATTTATTTTAACATCAAAGCATTGTTTCTAATTTACATTCAAATAAATATATATTATGAGTTAACTTCAGTTGAAATTAGGTTGACAGCTTAATATCTCATTCCATAAACATAAACAATTGTAAGAAATTCATTCATTGAATTATTCATTATTTTCCATTATTAAATTGTCAAATAATGAAAAAATTTATAAATGCAATGATTTCTAAAACTTGAATAATTTTTTTTTCATAATACTAAAAAAATAAATAAATAAATAAATAAAAATAAATAAAGAGCAGCACGTTTAAGTAAAATAAATTTAACTTAGATAATTTATTAACAAATCTCAGTTTAAACACTTGAAATTTCACCCATTTTTCAAGACATTAACTATAACCTAATTTATTTTAAGGTTATATTTCCAATAAATTCGATAATTAACACAAAATTAATCTAAAATTAAATGAATATTCCTTACATCATTCAGATCTATTGACGTTTCTATAGTTTCAGTGGCAGACTAAAAAAATAAGTGAATTCTTCAAAAGCATATCAAATGAAGCGATTTTCAATGTTTTCTGGTTTTTCAAATCCTTGAATGACAGGGAAGAATATTGTCCATTTTGCAGCACTGTCTGGTGTCAGAAAAAAATTCGCCTCTATGGGCCAATCAAAGTATAGCATAATTTTGTTAGGTGTAGTCAAAACTGCATATATAGCAGTTTTATATATGCAGTTTTGTTGTAGTGCGATACAACTAACTTCATTCACGATCTTTAATACTTTTATGTTACCCAGGTGAAAATATAGCTTTTTTGCTTGCCAATAATTGTTGTTAATTTCTGTGCCAGTAAATCAGAAACAATGCTTTGGTACTAAAATAAAATATTCTTGTAATTTATATTATATAATATTAACTGTAGTATTACAATATTGAAAGAAAAAAGGGTTACTACAATTAGTATTATAAGTGCTATTATTGGCGTGCATATTTAAGTTGTATGGATCTTAAAAATCAGTAGAAATGAAGCATAAATGCCGAAGTCAGTGAGTTATCCAGTAATCCAGTTTACTTCCAAGGTTAGAATGAAACAAACAGATATTAGCAACAATAGGGTTGAATGTAACTGTGGATATCATTAAAACACAAAAACACTCCCATTATAACAAATTGTATTAGCTACAATATGCCAATTGGCAGCGGTCTCAATTACAGAAAATTACTTAATAGGTTTAAAAATCTCTGCATTAGCTAACTCATTGCAACTGATAAGCATAAGGAAATGAGACATAAAATGCCTAAGTGAATTAAGCAGTAGGGTAAACGCACCGGTAGTGGGCCATGTATTTGTAGTGGGCCACTAACTTTCAAAGTTTAAAAACAAGCTCACAATCCATTTCAGAAAAACGAGTGAAAGAAATCTGATTAGTTAAAGTCCTTAAATGTTAACTTTCCATAAACAGTTTGGAATAATTGTTATTTTCCTGTAGATATATTTGTTTATCTTCTGGAATGTCTTTAAACACAGATTTTTTGGCAAATTCTTAGTGATTTCATTAAGAGATAAGGTTTTATCTAAAGCGTTGTTTCTTTAATATTACGTTTTATTTTGAATTAAAGTGCCGTTGATATACTCGATTACATTGTAAATAATTTGTTAGATTAGCTGAAAACTTAAAAATTGAAAATTATATTGATTTTAAGGGGTGGCCCACTTCTGGATCACAATTTCTTAAATTGTACCAATAGTGGGCATGGTGGCCCACTACTGGAGCACATGCCAATTTTTTTTTTTTATGTTTAAATTATTTTAATTAAGTATTTTTTGAGGATCTAAGACTTTGTATATAATTTATTTAGTATTTTTTTCATCAGAACCAGTAGTGGGCCAGGGGCCCACTACTGGTGCACAAGTGGCCCATTTCTGGAGCAGCGAAAATGCAACTTCACTAAGCTATCAGACATATGATTATTAAAATAAATTAATATCTAAAATAATTTATACTTCAAAGGTTTAATACTCAATAAAGGTTCAAAATTTTGAGCCATATTTAAATAAGCATTGCATAGAAAAACCTGTAGTGTTATTTATGGATGGACATACTTCTCACATGTCTTTGAATCTAAGAATCTTCTGTTCGGTTCATGGAGTTGAAATGGTAGCTCTGCACCCAAATTCCACATACCTAATGCTACCAATGAACATTTCTGTTTTCCATACTCTTAAAAGTGCTTGGCAGCAGGAAGTAGTGCACTTCAGAATAACTCATGAAGGCAAACAGATGCAGAAACATGAGTTTCCACCAGTCCTAAAATCAGCACTAGATCGTTTAACTCCTGCAACCATTGTGAATGGATTCAAAGCAAGTGGACTAGTTCCATGGGATCTAAAGAAAGTAAATGTTGAATCCACACTAACATCAAAGAATGTGATAATATCACCAATAAAGGAGAGAGAAATGGCTTCTTTCTTGGAAGTTCTTGAAGATAAATTTGGAGAAGAAAAATAAAATCTTTCTCAGAAAATAAAGGCAAGTTGAAAGGTTCTGTGGAGCAAACTGATCTTTACTACTTATGGTTGGAGATGAAGGAGATTTTGAACATGGAACCAATTTCTCAGGTAATCTATCGCAAAACAATTTGGGTATAAAACACTTGAGTATATATTTTTTACTATTATTTATTACATTTTAACATTTTACTTGTTATAGGGTACACCAGTCATATCTGTTGAGGCGGCGTACACTGAATAGCCTATTGACACTGTTGATACTGAAACTATTGATCAGGAGCAAAGAGCAATTGTTGAAGATGCTGAGGTGAACCTTTTCATTCAAGAAGGATCAACTGAGACTAGGAGCCATTCAGTGCTTTCAAATGTTGGGCCATCTAGAAATGTACCATCTCCCTTCAAAAGAGTTCTGTTTTGGCCAGAAGGGGAGATAACACAAAGAAAAAAGGGAGAAAATTCCTGCAGTTGTGGCTTCTTCCTAAATGCTTCAATATTATAAGAATAGAGAAGGCCTTAAAAATGCTAAAAATGCAGGGGAAAAAAAAAAAAAAAAAAAAAAAAAAACTGAAAGAAAAAAAAGAAAAATTCAAAAGGAAGAGTTAAAAAAATAGCAGATGGGGAAAAAAAAGAGGGTCAGGAAATTATCGCCCCAGTCTGATGCCTCTCTTTCATTGTAAGTTTCAACCTAAAGTACTCTTTATAATAAATTGACTATAAACCCCTCTCAAATTTTGAGATTTGTTTCATTTTTGGATAAATTATTTTGTTTTGCAGTCATTTCAGCTTTTAATTATCCTGTTTATTATATTCCTGTTTATTATTATTTATCACCACTGTGAAATAACAAATTGGGCGGATTTTTTTTTAAGTTACAAAATACAGCAGACTGTTATTTAGAGGAAACAAAAACTATGCATTTCGATTTTATAAAAAGTTGCTAAATTGTCTACTATTATTGTGGATAAAAACTGATAATTTTTTTTCTACCATTTGTATCATTCTGGTACAAAACACAGAAAATGAATTTTAAATGTCAGAAATCGCTGAAAATTCATAAAATTCATTATAGCACAATTCAGAAAGTCTTGATCACTGAATATGGGAATATTTACTGTTTAACAAGTGAAAGCATATAAGCAGATTTTCTAAATATAACTTATAGATCACAAAAACTGTACAAAAATTAAATTTTGTAACATTAAGAAAATGCAACTATTTTGATGGAAATGGATTTTCACATGATGAAAAACATGTGAAATAGTTCAGCAATTAAAATTATACTTCTAAAACTAATCTTCTAGGGAATTAGCTATATTTAAACGATACGAAAGGACACCCTGTATATAATCTAAAAAAATTACTTTACAGCTTGTAGAACATTAGCTTTTATGTAAAGTGAGATAAAAATAAATTGATTTACAGAACTGAAGTTGAGGCCCCTTATCTGCAGATTTACTTGTGAGATTATTTTACGTAATCATCTAAACTTCTATGTATGATTTCATTATTGTGAACATCCTATTCTAGAACTGTAAAAAAAAAGTATAAGGTCAGTATTTTCACACTAAACTCAAAACTGGAGTGGCCCACTTCTGGAAGGCCCACTACTGGTGCATCAAATATTTACTATGCCCACGACTGAAGCATCGAAGAAGGTAACTTTTTTTATTTTTCATTTTTTCCAAGTAATATATTTTGCAACTTTGAATGTTTATTCCGATAGATGAAAGCTAGGACTACGTTATAAATATATATATCCTTTAGAATTCATAAATTATTTAATAATAATAAGATAAATGTCCTTAAGTGGCCCACTACCGGTGCATTTACCCTATTTGTCAAAAAAAAAAAAAAAAAAAATGAAATACATAACAACAAAAAATGTATCAAATCCTACCACTGATTTGGGGAAGGATTAAAGACACATAAATTAAATTAAGGATAAAAGAAACATGATGCAATGCTTAGCATACATTTAAGGTAGACCAAACTGGTCACCAGAGGTGGCTAGTAATGTATATAATTTCACGAGTTCCCATGAGAATTATACTAAAATATAGACGGTATTCTGAGTTTTATAACATTATTTTTTATAATAAAATTTTGTTCTAAATGATCTAAATTAAAATTAAGTGAAATTAAGCATAAGAGAAGTTAAATCCAACACAAATTAAGAGAGAAGTCAAAAGGTCTAGTGACAATTTAATTTAACATTATTTAAGTGAAAGCAGGGTTGGCATGATTTAAATCAGCTGATTTAAAAAAAAAAATCATTTGATTTAAATCATTTTTTTTTTTTTTTTTTTTTAATGTTTGAAATTAGTCAGCAGAGAAATAAGAAGTGGGTGTAAATAAGTAACATGTGTTTTTCTGGTATTTCCAGAATTGCTATCAGAAAGAATGTGGCAGGTGCAGGTTAAGTCCAGGTGTCACCCTCCTAATCCTTCTTTTGTAATAAACTTGTTTCAAAGTGGTAGAAAGCAAAGAGTGAAATATTGTTTGTAGCAATTCCTAATAGTGTTGCCAGATCGGACTACAAGTAGCGAATCGGGCTACTTTTCAACACTCGAGGCTACTATTTTTAAAAACTGGGGTACTTGCAACTTTTGGGGCTACTAAAGAAAAAAATTGGGCTACCATTTGCTGCTTTTAGATAGATTCCTTCGCTCCCCATTGATTCCCCACCCTGCATCCCCGAAACCCATTGCTTGTGCCCTAGATACAATCCAAAAAGAGGATTGTTCCCTTGCCGAATGCACATATCAATGGAAAATTTTGGGTAAAAAGTTAGAAAATATATTAGATAAAGATAGAATTACAAAATTTAAAGCAAGATATGAACAAGCTATTAATGGCTGTCATTTTGCTGGAGTTTTAAGTCCCTCTGTTTTAAATCAAAATGAAATTTCACTTAGTGTAGAGGAAAATAATGAAGGTTTGGCATTCATTAAAGAAAATTGTTCTTTTATCTAATGGGAGGTAAAGAGAGAATCAGCGAAATTAAAATTGAATTTATTTACCAAATAACAAATGGCTTCATCTGCTGGAATAGAAAGACAATTTTCTACTTTTGGACTCGTTCATTCAAGCCTTCGTAATAAATTAGGAGTGGACAAAGCTTCTAAATTAGTGTTTTTGTTCAAACAATTAAATCCCTGATTTATTTCTATTTGCTTAAAAAATATTGAATAAATTGTGATTTTTATCCCTTAATAAATAGCTTGCATTAAATGAATATTTAATTTGTTTTTTAAAAATTATACCATTTTCTATTCATTTACAACATATTTAAGTTTATTTCTTATTTAGTGTGCACAATTCAATTACAAAATAATAGAATGGCTTTAGATTAAAGCCTAGATGTTTAATTTTTAGTACAAATCAAATCAGTAACTAGAATGTAGTATTTTCTTAACTATATACAGTATAACTTCTTTAATCCGGAGTCATCGCAATTACGTCGATTCCGGATTACAGAAGTTTTGAAACTAGAATGCATTTAGATAAATATTAATACCAATATCTTTCATTAATATGGCAATACAAAAATGCAAAGAACTTGGTAATTTAAAATAATTGAAAAACTTTGAGAAAAATCAATTTAAAATGCTCTAAAATTTATATATTTTTGAAATAATCATGTATATTTTATGCAGTGTCGCCATCTGTTGTAAATTGGAAAAAACAATAACCGTAGGATTTTTTAAAATTACGATTTAAGATTTATAAATACTCAATAAATAATACAAAACAGAAGAATAACAGAATAATCATGAAAATTATTGAAAAAAATATTCTATAACCAAAAAATGTTATAGTAAAAATTTAAATAAGACCTACAATTAATTTAAAAAATAACTTTTTGATCACATTAACATATTTAAAATAGTAATATATAAGGCTAATGTTATAAAAAATTAAATGTATAGACCTACAAATATCGAAGTAAGTCACAAATTAAATACTTAGAAGAAATAATAATAATAAAATCTGGTTTTACGATGTTTTGGTCGCATCTTATCTTTGGAAAAAGAAAAATTGTAAAATTACCATTTGTTACATTTTCAATATTTCAGATTACTAATTTATCGTCTGCATTATTTCTCTATTTAAATTTAAATATTTAAGTTCAAAAACAACTTTAAAAACATATTAAGTAAATAAATAAAAAGCATTCTAAATAATTTATATTCCGTTAATAATCCTATAATTAATAATTATTCAAAGTAATAAATATGATAATATGCAATTAAATATAATTCTAATAGTGTACAGATCTTTTAAAATATAAACATTACGGAAAATCGTTCGTTAAAGTAACTTACAATGCTTTTCTTACAATCGCTTACTTCCGAAAATATAAATTTAAAAAGTTATTTAATATTAATTATTTTATTCCAAAACTATTTTTATTGGATGCTACTATTTATTTCTAAGCGATTGCCAAAATTTCATTAATTTTAAACTGTAATTTAGCGAGATATCCGCATTACAAAATTTAATCACTTCTGTCAGTTTTAAAAGACGCGCGATCCATTTTTTTTCCCCGACGCAGTTAGACATTTTTTATCTTTCTTCCTCGCAGAAAAGAACATCGTGACGTCACTCTATCCTCCATCTTATTTTGGTATCACGGCGTGACATCGCTGGTACTCAGGAATGCAGGGGGAATGCAACTTCGATTACGATACAAATCGTTATCGACATTTCGATTGCGATGAAAATCGCTATCGTGATGACTCAGATGTGCACGTGCCAGTCGCTGATTGGCGAATTTAAGTTGAGCGTCAGTTTTAACGTTCTTTTCGGGCCATCTGTTTTTACTCACACTCTCTCTCGGGAAGATGTAGCAGGAGGTTGGCGTAACGAGCAAAATTTTTAGGTAAAAACTTTCGTCAGCTTCACGTCTAAGAACATCGATCCATTTATTTTATTTTCTTTCAATATTTCAACAAGAGAATTCCAGCAACATCAGTGACGTGTTATGTTAAGGATGTGAGGACCTGTCTGCTGTTTTTCTTCATAAAACCTGCTTGAGGAGCTATCTGCTGCTCTCTCTATTATTCAAAGACGATGTCAACCAACAGCTGCTGTCACTTCCAATGATGCGGCAGAATGATGACAACTGTCCCCTGTAATTTCTTCATAATTTCTTAAGTACTTCTTCGCAACCTCATATATTATCTACAGCCTCAACTGCAGGAAGGAAACCATCCCTTTATAAAATTCTTTTTTTCTCTGTGTGAATTCTCAAAGCATCTGAGTGCTACAACTTATCCAGAATCCTTCTCAACCAAAAACTTTTCGGAATATTGAACTTTGAAATAGAAAGAACTGTGGACATGAATTAAATTTCGGACAATATATCTCAAGTCTGTTTTAAATGAACAATCCAAACATCCTTCCACATTACCGCCAGCTAGTCAATGGAAATAAACACCTGTTTTTAATATAATCTAAAAATATATCCTCATCACTCTGTTATTTCCTGGCCAGGAAAATATTTTACTTCGTCATTATTAGTTTTATATATTATTTCAGTACATATAAAATAATTTTGCAATAAAATATGTGTCAACTGTACCTTCAATCTCCGGGTGAGTTATTTTACACTTTCTTACTTTTCAGCCTCCATTGTTGAATATTTTATGGCAACATTTTCTAAATTATTTTTAATGCTTAACTTTAATTCTTAATATTTTCATTGGTTGCCAATTCATTTTGATTTTCAGACAACCACTAAGGCGATCCACGGCCAACACATATATAGCATTTGGCGCCTTTGACCAATTTTTAGGTGTTCGAACCTGGTCAATGTCTGAAAATCTTAACTTTAAATGTTTAACTTTTGGTAATTATAATGTGCAATATTATATTTCAAAGATCGTTTAACGATTTTTTTTAACGGTTATTTTATTTTAACTTCATTAATATTTTCTGTTATTGCTGATAAATTTTAACTTGATTCAAATGATTAATTATAAAAAGAAATTCCTATGATAAGCGTCCTTGTGAGCACCAAAAAAAAATAATATTTTGATATAAAGTGTATTTTATATATATTCTTATATTTTATATATATATTCTTATATTTTATTTGTTTCATTTCTTATATTTTATACAATAGATTTTGAAAAGATTTTATTATTATTTACCTATATTTGTTGATTGATAAATTTAATTTATGCAGATATAATTTTCTCAGTCTTTTGAAAAAAGAAATATTACTTTTTTAGTTGTATTTTCATATTTTGCTTATTAAAATTTTTATTTTATTTTGCTAAATCATGGCAAACAATCGCGCACTTTTTCGGTCGATGATGTCGGCGATTCCGCCTTTTCATGGCCACCCTAATGAAAATGTTAACATCTTTTTACAAAATTTAGAAGATGTATGCAACATTCAAATATCACAGACGTAAACCGCATTACTCTGTTGAGACTCCTGTGTAGGGAAAAGGCTTCTGAATTTTTGTCAACTGACAAACGTGTAAGCGAAGAAAAAAGTTTTGGAAATGTAGCACATTTGATGAAATTAAAATTTGAATACAAACAAAATTTCCAGGAAGCGTCGTATCAGTATGGGCGCATAACTCAACAGCTGAAACAGTCTGTGCTTGATTTAGCGGAGGAAGTCAGGGCTACGGTTAACAATATGGCTCCAGGTTCTGAGGATAATGCAGCATTAGACTCATTTAAGGCTAATTTAATGTCTTCCAAATTTTTAGAGGCCTTACGAACCGACATTAAAGTTGAAGTTCTTAAATTCGGAAAAAAAAATTTTGATGAAATTGTAGCTAAGGCCGTAGATATTGAAAAAGCGCTGGAACATAATACTTTTGATCTTAACACTTTACAAGTTGCACCATCCACCAGTAATCCAGACAGTTTGCTGGAAAAACTTTTGAAATGCCAGGAAGATCAGAATAAACAAATTGCTCAGCTGACAGAAACGGTGCAGAAGATGAAAGAGGAAAAGCTGTTATGTCAGATTTGCCGCAAGGCACACAGTGCCAAAGATTGCTGGTACTACCTAGAGTTTCAAAACTCGAATGGTAGAAACGGTACAAATTTTTCAAGAGGGGGCATGAATAACAGTGAGGCGAATTATTTTGTTAATGAAAATAGCAATTGGTATAATAACAATCAAAGGGGTTTTCAGGAAAATGGTGTAAGATATAGCCGTGGAAGAGGTCGTAACAATTACAGACCATACAACCGTTCAAGAAGACATTTAAACGGGTAAAGGGTTCTGAATTTGATGTAAATAATTCCCCCCCTCATGATTGCAGGGCCCTAGATTCTTTTTTTTATAATGATGAGGGTATTAAATTAAGTCCTAATGTAAATACTGATAAAATTTTGATGAGCTGCAATATAGATAACTCAGAATTACCAATAATTAAACTTAAATTTGGAAAACTCGCTTTTGATGGGCTTTTAGACAGTGGAGCGAATTTGTCACTAATACAACCACATGCAATTAATCTTCTTAAAAAACAAAATAAATTAAATTTCTTATCACGCTCTGTAAACATAAAAACTATCAACAATTCTTCTATTCCTTTTTTTTCAACGGTACAACTTAAATTTCGAATTCAGAACACTTGGTTCACTAACACATTTTTCATTACTCATGACAATTGGCACTCCAATTATCAAATTATTTTGGGCTACGATTTCCTCAATAGAAATAAAGTTCTTTTGGACTCAGCGAATCAGCAACTTATTATGGGTCACCTTACCTTTCCTTTTGCCAATAAAAACCCTGATTCTTTGCAACCTGTAAATGATAATGACAATAGTAACATTTCACCTGATGATAATTTTGATAATTCTAATTCTGTTAATAATCCTTCCCCTTCAGAGTTTAATGCTAATGTTCATAATAACCCAGTATTTTCAAATGACTTAAATTCTTCTCTAAATAATCCAGTATTTTCTAATGATTTAACTTCTTCTCAAAATAATTCTGAAATGTCAAAAAATTTTGTTAAACCAGCCAATCAAGTAACTCTAAGACCCAATCAAGGCAAAATTATTAAACTTAAACCTCTTCATAAAATTAGTAATTCCTTAAACTATTTATTTTGTCCAACATCAAATAAATTATCTTTAAAATTAAATTTCAGTCTACATCAACCTGATGCAAACAATGCCATTCTTTTATATGTCCACAACAATACTGATAAAAACATAATAATTAGAAAGAAAACTAAATTAGGATTTATAAAGCCCATTTCAGAAGACCAAATTTCAACTCATGACAATACTCAAACATATCAAGTTAATTCTTTAATTACTCAGGAAATGCTAGAACTTAGAGAAAAAGAACTTACGTCTGATAAATTTAATATTGCCCACTTACCTGATGCTGAGAAAAAACGTGTTCTTAGTCTATTAATGGATAACTCCGCTGTATTTTCTTCGTCTTATGACACTCTTGGCTGCACTGATAAAGTAGTTCCTGAATTTAAATTGCTCCATGACTTTGCACTGCAAACAAAACCCTATCCCATTCCTAAAATAGCCAAAGATTTTGCTCGTAAAGAAATTTCTGATCTCTTAAAGGCAGGAATAATTCAAAACTCTTCCTCTAACTATTGCTTTCCAGTTCTTTTTGTACATAAAAAATCTCTTCCTACTGATGATCCAAGTAAATTAAAATTCCGTATGGTTATTGATTACCGTCTTTTAAATGCAATTACTGAACCCTATAAAATCTGTCTTCCTAGAATTAATGAAGTAATTCAAAACATTTCAGGTAAAAAACTGTATACGGTATTAGACTTAAAATCAGCATTTTTTCAAATTCTTCTGCAGGAAAAAGACAGGGCAAAATTAGCGTTTGCAACTGAGTATGGAAATTTTGAACCTACCAGATTAGCCTTTGGCCTCGTTAATAGTACTTCTTATTTTCACACATTAATTAACGATTGTTTGGACCCATTAAGGGGCAAAAATGTTCAAATTGGCATATAACCAAGAGGGATTGTATATGTGAGAGGTCACTTTAATAAGATTTTGTCAAACGTTCACATCATCAAATTCTTTGTTTTAATGTAGTAACACCTTCAAACAATATCATAATTTACCTGATTCTGAACAACAACTACCACTTGATGAGGAAGCTTCATGGTATACACCAGTAAGTCATTCATGTTTTTTATTTTCTTTGAGAACCCTTGTTCTATTGCCATTCTGCAAAATGTTTTTTCAGCAACTGACTTATAGGAAGCAATTGGCAAGGAGTTTACAAGAAACTTTGAAGTCTCAGATTTAATAAACAAAGTAAAGGGTTGAGCCTGAAAAATAAGATACATTTCTTAAAAAATCAAATAACATATACTTCATTAGAAATATAACTAACTACAACAAATATAGAACTAGAAAAAATAAAAAACAACCAGTATGAAATTCTGTTGAGGACTTACCTTCATTTTACGAAAAATGACATCAATTTTATAAATTTTTGGTTAAAATCATGAATTTAAACATATGCAGTATATGGATTGCTGTAAAGATTCAATAATTAAAAATGCACAAAAAAAGGTTTTCACTGTAACCAATTCTTTTTAAATGATTCAGAGTTGCTATCTTTACTTAAATTCATTTTTCTCATTAAGTGTTTTGCAATGTATCAGTATGATCAAAATGCTACAGCTTTATTAACATATACACTTAGCCACAAAAGTAAGTATGAACCCCATATCTAAAATAATAAAGTTTCATTGATTTGGAGTTAACCTTGAAAAATAAAAATGCTAAAATAGAAAAATTTACATCCCCAAAGAAAGTATGCACTCTGAAAGTTAAAAAAAAATATGAGATATAGAAAATGCTAAATTTAGTTCCTTATACATTCTTTTTAACTGTACAATTTATTTATGGATTCATGAGTAAGGAAACTTCATAAGACTTAATGGGATTTATAAGAAAACTCTGTAAGGAGAGCAAAAATAGACTACAGATTACTATAATAATAGGCCAAATTCTTGTAGTAATGCAGAAAATCAATAAAAAGCTCCAAGCTAAAGGCAATTCTCAAAACTAGATAAGTACTGGGTGATTAGGCTTATTCAAAGATATAGAAAGTTAGATAATCATGAGAAAAATAAAGTAAAAATCTAAAAATTAGGCACTAAAATTTAAAACTGATGTCAAAAACAATTTTTTAGAACTCATACAATTCTAAGAAGATTCTCTATCTATTATATATGAGGAGATATCACAGCTGGAATGTGCAAAGAAAACTATTTATAAACAAAGGTAATCAGGTAGAGAAACTTGACCTATATTAATAGCAGGGCAAAACCTTGCAAAATATTAATACCAGGTGTAATGTATTTAATATATTTGCACCTGATGGCAGCACATACTATGTAGTACTACTACTTTAACTTGGTGGTCTCGTGGTGCTCTAATAAAACTTCTTGGTAAGATATTTCATGGTGTCAGAAGCATAGTGACCCATGTACTTTTGTTAAATCTCTCTATTCTAAAAAAAAGTAACTACCGCTGTCACCACCGCCGCCGCCGGTTTTGAATTTTTTGTGACCGGAGGTCTTTCTTCGTTAATATTAAGAAAAATAATGCATACAAAAATATGAAAATCGGTAGTATTATACAGAAATGTTTGATAAACACGCTGATGCAGACAGTTTTCAAATCGAGGAATTATTTTAAGAGATATTTAATGCCAAAGTTGGACAAAATCGTTCCATTAAAAAAGTTTTATAGGAACAAAAACTGTACATAGGAATTTAATTATTTTTAGATCATTTTATGCGCCGGAATTTCCTGGTGTGCAGACTGCTTTTAGTTTTTTAATTTGACACACTTTTTGAGGTTTTATTTCTATTTTAAATTCAAATTTTCAGTATTTCGAGGGATATTTTTTACATTATTTTAGAAAATGGTATTAATTTATACTGTTGCGAAATGTATAAACAGTGCAAACAATAATGTTTGCTTCAAATTAAAAATTTATTTACACGTGACTATTATAAACAGAAAAAATCATTTGGAAGTAGAATTAAATAATTATGTACAAAAAGCAGGAACTTATTAAAAATTACGTCATAAAAAGTATACACGTGAATTTTAAGAGAGAAAGGTAATTGTAAAATAATAAATTCATTAACATGCGTTAGAAGTCTTAAATAGGAGAAATTACGTCATATTTACGTCACATTACAGTTATTACATAAAATGAACACAAAATATTACAAAACAGTTTAAATTTAGAAATTGCGCTAGACATTTACTTGATATTTTGAGAGGATCTTTTCAACTATTTTTGTTAGGAAAGCACAAGTAATATTTCATTTCTAACAAAAGCATTTTCACGTGAATATTTAAAAGAGAAAGAATAGCTTGGTCAAAATTATGTCAGATTAAAAACGATCAATTTGAAATATCTCATTTAAAAGAACTTTCTTTTTGCTTTGTTAAAAAATACCAGGAGACAAAGGCTGTTTACTTAATTCCTTTTATATTAGCTTACTTTGAAATGTTGCTGCACGTGCCTACGTCATCAAGTTATTTTTATTTCGACGTTTTATTTGTATTTGTATTAATGTTGTACTAATTTGTTCTTTCGTTATTTAAAATAAAAATTGTCAATTTGTATAATTTGGCGAGTGGTTTGGTGATTTATATAATTTGGCGAAATCGGTCGACGGGATAATCAAGTAGTACTGCAGCGCATTTGGCGTGAAAATTCCCCAATCAAAGAGAAATTAATAGAAATCCGTTTATAGAGAGATGGCTTGTAAAACGAAAGCAAGAGAATATTTTTATTGGCCAACAATGAACTGTGAAATTGAAACTTTGTGTAAAACTTGCCAGCAGCATCAGCGTAACAACCAAAAGGAAATTTTGTTTGATCAAGATGTTCAGAGAAGCCCTGGCAAAAGGTTGGTTGTGATTTTTTTTTTATCTAAAAGGCCAGCAATGTCTGTTATTAATTGATTATTTCTCAAAATATGCTGAAGTCCAAATAGTTAAGAATAATAATGCACCAAATGTTATAATTGACTTCAAATCTATTTTTGCAAGACATGGAATTCCAGAGGAGTTGGTCAGCGATGGGGGATCACCATTCAATTCAGAGGAAGTGAAAAATTTTTTCAAAAAATGGAATGTGGAACATAACCTCACATCACCATACTTTCCTAGAGCTAACGGTCAAGCTGAAAGAGCCGTGCAAACAATAAAAAAAATCCCTAATTAAGGCATTACAGGATTGAAAAGATCTATATATGATCTTATTAGATTATCGTATTCAACCATCTCAAGATCTCCTCTCTCCAGCTGAACTATTAATGGGCGGATGACTGAGGTCTCTTTTGCCATGTCATCCAGAAAAACTTAGGCCAAATTTTCCGTTAGCTGAAGCAACGGAGTCTTTAGAGAAGCGACAGATGATTCAAAATAAATATGCTAACAAGCATAGTACACAACTCTCAAATTTAAAAGATAAGGCAAGAGTTTGGTTTCGCCAAAAGATGAACAAACCATGGAAGCAAGGAACTGTCATTCAGGTTGGTCCTCGACCTCGATCCTACATTATTAAAGGGATAGATGGTAACATTTACAGAAGAAACAGATTTTACATCCACCCTGATAAATCTGAATTAAATCAATCTGTAAGATCAGTAGAAGATTTTTATCCAGCAACTACAGATTCAGATACAATAGATAATAAAACAGCTAAGTTACAAACGGTGTTGCCTCAAGTGCCTGTACAGAAATCTTCAAGAACAATTGTAAAACCTCAACACTATAGAGACAACTAAACTAAACTATGTTAAATTTAGAACTTTAAATTATTTATAATTTTTCATACTTTTTAAATATCCATTGCCTTCATAACTCTCGTTTATTAAAAAAAGGGGGGGCATGTAATGTATTTAATATGTTTGTACCTGATGGCAGCATATACTATGTAGTACTACTACTTTAACTTGGTGGTCTCGTGGTGTTCTAATAAAACTTCTTGGTAAGATATTTCACCAGGATCAAATTTTCCAGAAGTTTGTAATTTTTTATTTGAAGGAAAATTCAACATCTACGGATCAGATAGACACTAAAAAGTATGAATAAACTAAAAATGAAGAGTTTGAACAAAACAATATAATGAAAAATGAAACATTATAATAAAACATAAAACAATATCCATAAAACACAAAGGCGTTTTCAATTTAGTTTGGAATTGCCCATGAGCATCTAGAGTAGGCAATTTAGCAATAACTGACAACATATAATTTACCTCAGTTATCTGAATACTTTGAAAAGCAATCAACAACAAAGAAACCTCTGTATTACTATTTGGGAAACCTTACATCTTTCAATAAGATAATGATCTAAAACTCACTGCTCAAGTTGAACAGGACAGAAATCAGTGTGATTTTTTGTTTTTTTGTTTTTTTAATGCCACTTTTCAAACAGCAGAAATTTTAAATAATATTCAAGCAATTAAATAAGATTCTATTTCTTAATTTTTCTGAATTAACATCTCAATTTATTGACATTTAAAAATAGCATTTATGCATAAAAAGAAAATAATAATAAAAATAAATAAAAGGTTTTACATATTTGGTCTAACTAAATATTCAGTAATATAGCCAAAAATGGCTGAATATAAGCAAAAAACAAAAAAAATGGTTATACCCAGAGTCAGATAATATAGACGAACACGCGAACACCGTTCGCAGAAAATTTTCAAAGTTTGCAGACAGTTCTGATAGGTTTTTTTTTTTTTTTACAAATTTTTCATAAAAAATATTAAGACCCCAGGCGGAGAATCTGTGCGAGGCCCGTCGCAGACTTGTGAGAAGGTCTGCAGATAAAAAAAGCTATCTAGAAATTATTTGCCATCTACCATGGAAGAAGCGCCGTGGCATATATATTTTTAAAACTTAAAAATATTGGAAGTGCGGGCTTATGCCGGAACGGCAGGTACAATGTTTTTTTTTCCTTTCTTTTGCCAGGGCCGGTAGCAGAAACAGTGCAGCACCGAAGCAGGTGCTACAGATTATTTTAGGCTTTGCAGATTAATTTAATAGATTAAAAATAAATTTTGTGTTGAAAAGTAAATGTTGATCTCTTCTAAATAAAGTTTATTTGGTTGGAAATTTTAGCGAATGTTTATGCACTTGTTTAGCATTTCTCTGCGATTTGCAGTGACTTTTTTACATTCGAAAGGGGAATTCGGTTTTAATATCTTAGTAAACATTATCTTCTTTTCAATAAAGTCTAATTAAGAAAACTGGAGGATGGGGGGAGGGGGGGTTGAGAGCATGTAACGTAATGTGAGGGATTGGAAAGAGGACTTTTTCACTTTTGCTGTTAGCGGCGATATAGGACTTAGGAGGGGCGCAGCGTTTTTCTGCAGAAAATTTTTAAGAAATTATTTGAGTTTACAGACAGTTTTACATTTTATCTAAGTCTGGTTATACCTAATTTTGGGAAACAAAACCCAAGAATTTCTCTATCTATTACTGGCATCAAAACCAAGCATTTTGTGAAGAATAACACCAGCTGGCTCAAATTTAAATTTTGGAACTAGTAACTTATAAGTAACCTTTATTAAATGAATGATTTTTTGAATTAACCATTTTGCTATTTTTATAACATTCATTCTTTTTCGAATTAAACGCACATATAATGCATGCACACACACTGACATATTTTAATAATTTAAGTAAAAAAATTGTGATGTGTTGCAGAATTTATAATAAAAATCAAGGTCTATACTAATCTTATGCGTGATAAATTCAGGCAAAATCATTATGCATGATAAATTCATGATTGTAAGCAACAAAATGAGTACACACGAAATCAGCCAAAAGCATTGATAAATAAAAATCTATGCATACCAAAATCATTTTAGATACATTTAGTTTTAGCCAATATGTTTATATTTAAATGTGTATATACTGTTACCAAAAATAAAAGAAACTTACATACTCCTGTTCAAGTTCATCATTTATTCCCATTAGCTGAAGCATATGAATTACATCAGATGGATCAGTCTGCAGCACCAACTTGTACAATTCAACAAAGCCTTCATATGTTAACTGATTATCTTCTGTATGAAAATTATCTAACGTTTTATATAAAAGAATATTTGTTAAGCAAATAATTTTTCCCAAACATATAATCAGCTACAACAGTATAACATGAAAAGTAGTAAGCCATCAAAATATAGGGTACTTGTTAGTTATCACGTCGACCAATTTCGCCAAATGATATAAATCGCCAAATTATGCAAGTTGACATAAGTTTTATTTTAAATACCGAAAGAACAAGTAAATTAGTATAACATTAATAAAAATACAAATAAAACGCCGAAATAAAAATCACTTGATGGCGTAAACACGTGTAAGTCAAGTGAATGTGACATTTACGATCAACCATTATTCGCATTTAATCTTACAGTTTGGCGACAGTAATTTGGTCGACGGGATAACTAACAATATATAGAAATAATAATAATAAAAAAGGACAATGAAACAACAACAAAAATCATATAAAGAATATCTATATACAGGACCAGCCATATGAAGAAGGGAATTGGTAGCTGCTAAGTCCCTGAATGCAATGTTAATAAGGACTTTCAATGAGACTAAAGAAAACTTTTTTTTATTGTGCAACATATATTCTATTGAAAATATCGTCATAACATTAAGGTATATTTTACAGTACTTCATGGGACAGTGGTGTACAAAGTATTTTATTCCAGGGGAAGGGAGTGGGAAAGGCATGCTTAAATATCAATAATGTTCTCAGACTTATAAAAAACGTTGGATTGTGCTGTAAAGGGAAATCCTATTTGACAATTTCGCATGTGCTAAAATAAGTTGAAAAGTGTAAACGTATACTTTCATTCAAAAGAAAGATATAGTAGCTTAAAATCTATAAAGTTGTCCCTTTTCCCCAGTGGTGATTCTGAACAAAAAAAAAAAAAAATTCTGAAATTCACAGCAAATTTTCTGAAAGGTTACAGCAGGAAGGGGGGGGCAAGGAATCCCCCTCCTGGCGCTAATTATTTTTGTTGCGGGATGGGTTAATTCTGTTTTCAGTTCAGACCGAGTGTGGATTCCTGCAATTTGGGTTAACCCAATTTTTCAAAAATTAGTTAAGTATATTTTTTCAGATTAAAAACTATACGCATAATAATAAACACAGATGTTTGTGTGTGTGCAGTTTTCTAAAGAGATTGCTGAGTTTTTCAGCGGCTCTTTCATGAAATTCACTTCTTTTTGGGGAAAAAAAGCGAATCTTCATAAAAAAGAAGAAAAGAACTGGTGTTGCACACTGTTCAAAAATGGGGAAAGGAGAGGTGGGGGACGCTCTGTCTCCATAATGAAAAATTACTTTCTCTTAGGGTTTAATTACCATATATCCTGGTGTATTACTTTTTTTGTTTTTAAGTATATTTTGATATTATATCACAACCCCTTCCTTGTAAAGAAACCTTCATGATATATATAGTAAAAAACTTTGAAAAGCATAACTAGCACATTTCGCACAATTTGATAGCTAACATTTTTTAAATACATAAGTAAACAAATAGCATTCCCATTAATATAGAAATCTCTCTACTTATAGATATATATATTTTTAAATCCTTCGTTTTTATAATTGCCATATAAAGCCCACCTGTAAATTTCTATCAATTTTCTGATATAAAAAATGCGTGCTATATGCCCAAGTACTTTAAGTAACAAGGGAAGAATTAATTTTATAGATATTTTGTCAAAATCATCAGAGATAAAGAAAATTGTGCACCTCTTTGCCACTGCCCATATATGGTAACTTATCAAATAATTCCTTAAAAAGAAGTTGAAATAATTACCTAAATTTTAAATTACCTTCAATAGTACACCATTCATTAGCTGCTGTTTCTCCAGAGGTATATTGAATGAAAAGGTCAAACTCTAATTGACTTAAGAGTCCATTCTGATCAAGATCTATGGTGTTAAAGACCGTTCTCAAGATTTTGTCACAAGAAGGTGTAAGAACAATTTTTCCTTCATCATTTAAATCAATCAGAGAAGCCAGATTTACAGATTCACACTCTTTCTCAGGCCACATTAGACTGATTGGTAGCAAGACATACTTTCCCTTTCTGAAATTATGCTTAATTGAAGAGTACATCTATAAAATAATAAAAAAGTAAGATAAAATGTTTTTTTGTTATGCAAATGAAAATTAAGAAAAAATAACTAAAGTTTAGATAGAGGTAATGATAACGGTAGATGATAATAAATGATAAGGAAGATTATTTTTGAACAGGACACAGTTATAATACATTAGAAGACCTAATATTTGTCAACTCAAAATAGACACAGTCTCTAATTTTGAAACTCAATTTTGAAAGTTCAAAATATGTGTTTCTTCATGAAAAAACTCGCATATATATATGTGTATATATCTTATATAATTTCTAGATATCATAACAACTTTATAAAATACTAGGGGATCCAACCCCTGTGAATTGCAACACAATTCACATTGGGATTGCTACGCGATCCCAGCTCACTTTGCTTGCTTGCCACTATTTGCATCAACTCTAGCCAGAATGAGTATTATCATAAATCATTTTAACACATGAAATTTACAAATATCTTTAATGTATAAAAAAAAGTAATGAAAAAACGCAAATAATAAAAAATTTTTTTTGCCTATAATATTGCACAGCACAGCTTAAATTAATTTAAAACTTTTTGAAAAACATGATGCGAACGAAACGTAAACAAAATGTTTTCTGCTGTGTCTAAAAAATAATCTTGATCAGAAGCTGATTCGTTGAATGCATCACATCACTGTAAAATGAACCAATAGCATTGCTATTCATACATCAATCAAACTAAAGCTCCTACAAGAAGAACACCTATGCTTAAAAGAGATTATATCTGAATTTAGATCTGCTGAATAGGTCGGGTCATGTGACCATAAATTAGCCACTGAGAACTGTCACTGTAGTTGTTGCCAAATGGCAAGTTATAAATTCAGTTTGATTTCCGCACCATGTAAGAGGAATATATATGAGGCATTCTCACATAATTTTGACTTTTAAGTCCCTGAATAATAATTTTTATTTTAGTACATATTCTTTTTTTTTTTTTTTTCTTATACTGGAAAACATCCCATTGCATGACTGTATAACAATATTAACGGGATAAATAAGTTTTGGATGATGTTGGGGGTCCAAATATATCACAAAATTCTTATACTGTCCATGTCCCTGATGCTGATTTTTAAGTTTGGAGCTATTCTGTATAAAATTATTTTAATAAAAGTAGTAATTCGATGCAATTTTTTTCCGAAACTGGGACTATTGTATTATATATAAATATGTAGCAAAAAATTAACCTGCACACATTTTCTCGGTTGTTATTATTTTTTTAACTCTGTGCTTGGATTTTAGATTCTTTATCATCCCTCTAGTTAAAATTATATAGAAAATCACATCAGATGCAGCCACAGATATTTTTTCAACTTTTTTCTCATGCAGAAGTATGCTAGAGAAACAATGGCTAAAATTCTTTGACAGGAAATGTACTGCAGAATTTAAATCAGCATTTAAATATAAATTTCGTGGCTTTATTGGTAGTCTTACCGTTCTCAAGGTTTATTTCTAACTTTTCAAGGTTTTTAAAAAATTTAATCCAATGTAAATAACTGCTTCAAAAAAACAATGAAGATTGTGGTTATCACTTAGTCTTAACATGATTTGCCTAAAAATATGTGGTAATTTTTCTTACTGTCCCTTTTTTTCCCTTACCGTTCCCTTTTTTACCGTCCCTTCTAAAACACCCCTTTAAGACAATGTTATATTAAAATTTTGTGCTAAAAATACTGCATTGTAATTATTTCTTATTTGAATATTCTGTGGATTCTATGCAAATTCATTATAAGTAAAAATTTACAAGAAAATAAAAAGTTAGAGAGGTAAAACAGAAAGGAAAATTAAACTCGGAAGTTTACCTTAAACCTCAGTTAAATAAAAAATCTTCGCTGCTGACCATTTTTTTTTAAATATTTTGAATCATTAAGGCATTCGTCAATAAGTTTAAAATCTTATTTTACTAAGTTTAATTTCCCCAGATTTTTATTCCTGAAAGTTAAAATTTTGTGAGAATGCCTCGTATATAGATGCTTCTTTTTCAAGGAAAAAAACTCCCATAATCATTTAAAACAGGTTACATTAAAAAATACACATAACATATATTTGAAAAAAAAAAAAAAAAAACCCAATATCTTTTGTTTCATTTTAATATAAAACCTTTATTATTTGCTCATAGGGTGTCAACGATTTTAATCAACTGATTAAAAAAAATAAAATAAAAGTTTAAATAAAATTACATAAAAAAATTTCAAATCTAAGATTAACATAATTTGGAAAGTTTCTATAGCTATTTTGCCTTATAAATAAACAACAATAAAATCCCCGCTTTAAATAATTGCTTCTAAGCTTAGACTACTTCCTTAGACTTTTAAAAAATTAAGTACAGTAAGTTTGTAAAAAGCTGTTTTTTATCTATCACAAAAATCATTTCATTTAAAAATGATATTTAAATCTATATAATTTGCAATGTCACTTCCTTTAACTAATCAAATTATTCATTCTGTTTCATAAAATAGGCATAGCAAATATATTAAATTTCTGGGAGTAAAACATTAAATAGCCAGTATATTGTTTATAGCAAATCGGAGCTAAAGAAAAAGGACTAATTGGTATAAAAATGTTAAGCACAAGAAGGAACTTCTTTGGTAAAGGTTGAATAAATGTTTTTAATTTTCACTTTTTTTTTTTTTTTTTTTTTTTTTTTTTAGCACTGAATGCTAATAATCCCTACTGAGTGGTAGAAATGCTGCTATTTAGCATTTTGAGGATTTCAGATATAGCTGGCTTTTCTTACATTTACTCTGTATGTGTGAATGAATGGCTGCCATTCATTTTGATAATTTTTTTTTGGTCAGCATACACATACATGTGTGTAAGTTTAGATGTAGACAATTAACAGTAATTTTTCTAAGTACAAATGCAAAATGATCTGCAAATGATATTTGCTTGTTTTGTTATTTGTACTACTAACTAATGAAATTATACTTATTTGCAGTTTTTATTAATTTTGTAATTACTTACTGTTCTCTACAGGCCATTTTGTAAGGTTGCAGCATCCTGCTCTTTTTTAAAATTTGCAAAATGTACCTGCTTAAAAAAATAGCGACATTCACCTTTTGTTGTAACCAGAAGTTTCTTGTAAAAAATTTCCCCATACTACAGTATTTCTAAATCTATGTGCCCAAGACATTGCAAAAATTATAGAACTTTATTTCTTTAGAATAAACAGGATATTATTAAATCATGCCGTTTTTAATTGTATTTGTATTTTCAATTTGTAATATGCTTTTTTTTTTTTTTTTTGCTGAACTATAGTGTCATTTTTGGGAACGGGCACCTTGACTATTTTTCTTTCTAGAATGAATGCTAAATTATTAATTACCTTTCTAGCAATTAAAATATAAAAATGTATACTATTTTCCTAATTAGAGGGTTAATTCTTTAATAATTATTAATTTTAAGCAGTGTTAACATTTTAATATTAAATGCAGTTAATTATTTTAATAACTATAAATATCAATTACAGTTAAAATAAATACTATAATTCATATCAATTATAGTTTTAGATAATTATTACAAAATATTAATGTATATAATGCTATTGTATACTAACAAGGAAAATTAATGCAGTTTTTATAATTACTGTAATTACTAACAAACAATTATAATTAATTAGAGTTTAAAAACAGATTATGTTAGAAATTGGAGGTTTAATTGTTTTGGAAACCTAAAATTATTAGTAGGTATTCTGTATTTTAATCCAGGGAAAAAAATCATAAAAATCACACTTAAATTAAAAAAAAAAATCTGATTTATTATTATTATTTTTTTTTAAAAAAAAACATGGTTTTTTTACACCCTATTTGCTGGTAAAAAATTAAATAACATGTGCTTTCTTTAATTTATTTTTACTTAGCATTTTAATTATGCTTGCCTTATGTTTTTTTTTTTTTTTTTTTTTTTTTTTTTTTTTTGTTAACGTTTTATTTGGTGCAAATCAAGTAAATTTCCTTTTACGATTTGAATGCAAAATTCTAAAACTCAAGATTTGACCCCAAGCAGTGCAGATTTTTGGGACTTCTATTGTAATAGTTCAATTTAAAAATATTTACCATAAAATGAAAACTAATTATTTTTTTTTAATTTATCTGTCTTCTGAAAACAACAGGGAAAAGATTACATCCCTTACTCATGTCTCATCAAATACAAGCACAGTTATTTGAAAAATAATTAATAAAAGATCTAATTATTTTCTGGGTTAAGAAATGAAAGAAATAAAGATTTTAAGAAATGCATCAAATTATGTAACATAAAAAACTGGATCATTTGTGTTGTAACAGGACACTATTTATAACAACAACAATAATAATTGAACTATTAATACAATATATTATTAATAATGATAATAATTGAATTGAATAATTCATGAAATAATCTGAAATGAAACTGAAGCATTTTTTACCAAGTTAATACTAAAATTTAACAGGATATTAAATAACAAATAGGCATGAGATTTTTCTGCAGATTTTCTAACCATTAAAAATAGATATATTTTATTACTAATCTTACAGGGTGTCAATAGTCACGAAAAAATGATGAATTTCAACAATTGGGTCAAATATTGCACCATGGCTCGCACTATTCAATCCTTCTTCATCCACAACATGTATGTCAGCATTTATGTTAAACAAATTTTATTGTAATCTAAAAACTAAAAGGAAATAAAACTGCACCATACTTTCCTCATACTTTTTTTAAACATCGTTTCTCATTGTGGTAAATGAGTAGTCAAATTCATACCTGAGTTCATTGAATCTTCTTCTATTTCACCTCAATAATTTTTAAATACTGTGTCATTCAAAAAAGTTTATGTTGTTAACACAGTGGTGCCATTTGGGAGGGCTATGGGGTGGAAGGGGTCATACCCTAATCATTAAGGAGTTTATGCTGTAGCAATCAAATAAGACTTTAAAAAAATTCTAGAAATTGCATAAAAGCTAAAATAACTTATCATATTAGATTAAGATACAATCAATACAATAAGATCAGCAGTAAATAAACACTTTAAGCACAGAAATGAATAATTATCAATGACTTTCTATTGCAATATTTTCAGAGTGAGACACAATTGAAGAGCTAAGTAAATGAACATGTTAAGTGATAAGACTCAGATGCTTTACCCACATGCACTGTTTTATCGATTAGAAAAAGAAAAAAAGGGTCAAACTTTGGGAATATTTCTTTCAATAGCATCCTGGCTATTATGCTTGAATCACGCTATTGCTGTTGAAATTTGATTTTGTGACCCTCATTTGCGTATTTCTGGAAAAAAGGGCAAAGAAAATTATTGCAAATGCATTTATTAAGTCATTGATGATTAAATATGGAAAATTACAGAATTTCAAAGTTTATCTTGAAGCAAGCTAACTTCAATGCATCAATTCGATCTTATACACTGTTGAAAATCTTCAGCTTTTCCTGTAGACTCACTCCACCATGTTTAAAGAAAACGGTTACTTGACTATATTATGGAGCATTCTCATTGGTCAGAATAGATATATTCTATAAAAGCGATGGAATGACTAAGGAGCAAAAGCAGCAGATTTTAACAGTGTAAAGTGCCCTTCTACATCATAGATAGTTTTTGTCCCTTAAAACTCCCCGTAATAGAACTATTTATGCAGGATAAATATTACAAAAACAAATTTAAAAAGCATATCACTCATATTTGTACAAAATTATTTTCATTTTAGGATTTTTTATTCATGTATTTTACAAATATTGTTTATTTCAATAAATAGTAATGTACATTTATCAAACATCTGTGCACTACGGCAGACAAATACATAGAGTTCTAATGCTTTCTTCGAAGTAAACATTCAATGATTCAAATTATGATTTGGCGATAACTTTTAAAAGATTGAGATGATGTCATGATCTTATTTGAAAGCTTGTGAGAAATTAGAGTTTGAACTATCTGATGTACAAGGGCATTTTAAAACCCCGAAATGACGCAAGTAGCACATTCCCCATAAACATTATGCTGTAAAATATGTGTTTTTGCTGTATTTTGATTGTTTTGTAAAAATAGATCTTTTTTGTGCTTTTTAATACGTCGTTATTTATAAGTAGCGTATTTCGCATGATTAAAAGTTGTTGACGTATTAGAAAACAGTAGTTTGGCGAGGACTAGAAAAGTGCGGCAATCAAAAAATTGCCAAACACACATGCATTGTCGAAGCACATCTGTTCCATATTACTCACCATGTTCATCCACCCAGCTCTTCAATTATCACCAATGAGTACTTTGGCTAATTTTTAAAATAAACGTGCGAACAAAACTGTATCAACTGCTCTCTCCAACCCCCAGAAAGTTTTGAAATTGCACAACTGAATTAACATAAGTTTGTACAGCATGATGCAAAACAGTAGCAAAATTATATTTATTTTTAAAAAGTAGCTTAAATTAGTATAAATTTAGCATAAAAGTAGTATAAATTTGAGTCTACCAGCCACTGGCTATTAAACAAATTTTCTATTTTTCATCTTTGGTTATCTATATAATAAAATTAATTATTTATCTTTGTGCATGTACAAAAACATTTACAATTTGTGTTTAGACTTTGTTATTCTTAAGAAAAAATTAAAGGTTTTTTTCTAAGCAATCAGAATAATAAGCATTTTAAAAATGGTTATTTTCTTTATAAGTTTACTATATTTAGAAAATATTATTTAATTTAAATTTGAAATGATTTTTTCTTGTTGCTATAAGACAGTATATGCAACAGATTTATAGACATACTTTTTGCATGTAAGTAATATATTTCCTCTTTTCTGCAATCTCATGCCTGACAAAAATAAAATGCTTAGAAAATTACTTCGTATTTCATTTAAACATTAGTTTAACAATTGCATTTCTTAAAGAATACAATTTTCACAAAATAATTACATTCATATAATAAATCAAAATGATGTGAAACCTTCAGCTATGTTTGATACCAATGTATTAAAATTTTATCAGAAATATAATCCTTTCTTGTTATACAAAATTAAAAAACAACAGTCATATACATCAAGTATAATTATTACCTCTGAATAATTAAAGAGTGAAGAAATCAAAATTTTTTCTTTATCTTGAAGTATTAGTATTTCAAGAGGAGAATTTTTATTCAAACCTAAAAGGAAAAATAAAAGTACTTTAACTTATATAAAACTGAAAATCAACGATTTTAATATAATAAAATCACAGCAATTCTTACTGATTAACACATTGAAAAAAAAAAAAATTCATCATTTTATAGAAATATTTAAGAAAGACCAGATTGAAGTGAGTTGCATTATATGCGATTACAGATTTTGTATAAACTTTATTTTAAAGTTTGTTTCTCTTTTTTTTTAAAGTTTAAAACATTATATATTTTAAAGTTTTTTTAAAGTATATTTTAAATGCTTTGAAAGTGAAATATTTAAAAAATTGCTCACCTTAATTATACAATAAAAATTACATTTTAATTCATGTTTTAATTCATACAAATGGCAATTATTGTGCAAAATATGTAACTGAAATTTTACATTTGTTTGTTTTTTTGTTTTTGTTTTAATAAAAAGTAAACAATAATTAGGAAAAAATATAGACATTTTCTTAAATTTTATCATTGTTTACAAATAGATACTAGAATCAAAATAAAACAGAGTGTAAAATAAGACTTGTGGTTTACAAATAAACATCTTTAGGCAGGGTTGGAAAATTACACCAATCTATTCACCATTGGTGGGTGAATCTTTTGACGAGTCAGGCAAATTTTAAGGCAGTTATTTAAAAACCTGTAGGCCATGGAAATTGGAAAATATACCAAAAACTTATACATAATTTAATTAGTTGATGTTTTATATTACTCCTAATTCCCGAATTTTATTTGGAATATACTCACCTTATCCATCTCTGAAATAAGATACAATTTCACATTGGTGTGTCTTTTAGTTGTCTAAAAAAAATCATTAGCATCTGCCATGTTCTTTAGAAATCCTACTCGGTTACAAATGTCCCCATTAGCGGCTCCTGTGCCGTTGCCCGACTCATAAAAATTCTGTGTACACCACTGAAATTTAAATTTATCAACATGTTTATTAAATAGGTAGAATTTTTTTGGAGGGTTTGTACTTGTTAAAAGGTCCATCTGAAGAAAAGTGAACTATGTTGATCTTGTTATTATCGCTGGTCATTTTCAGTACTGGTTCCTTCCAAGCAGGTCCAAATGACTGCTGGGTCAAGTGCCAAAAGAAGATGAGATTGAAGATGAAAATAAGGAATTTTGCTCAGTACTAGCCACTGGCCGGTAGGTTGGTCTTTTTCTTTTTATAGTAGCTAGTTACTGGCTAATGAGAATAATTTCTTTAGTAGCCAGTAAATACATTTATGTCACTGAATATTTAATTTAAAATATATATAATGAATTTACAGTAAACAAGTAATTTATGTATTAAATAAAATATTTTTATTTATATTGCTTTGAATAAACCTGAGATACTAATTTCCCATCTATTTTAAATTTAAAAATAAGTTAGCAGCAAAGTTATACACAACATGCTTATGTAGCTAACTACATTACCTTTTTTTTAATTATTTGTCTAGAATTAAGATCTGACAATATAATAAAATTGGTATGTTTATCCACCGACTAGCAGGTATGAGAATGAAAAGATTGTCGAATTGTCAGTGCAAAATGTTTAGAAACGTCCGAGGTGTAGGGAAAAAAAGGAATGGGAAAAAGATCAAATCAGAAAATCTTGCATTTGACTGGTTCTTTCCATATTTTTATTCGCTAGTTTTTCAAGTTTAATCGTTGAGTGACGACTGCTTATTTTCATCTTTAGATGAGACAGAACAAAATGCCATTGGTTTCTCCTGCGATTTTCATGTACAGAACCTTGTATGTAAGCATACTTGCTTTCAGGAGCCTCTAAAATGGTGACTCTACTTCCTCGCCCAATTTGCTGTCGAAGTTCTCACTGAAATCTAGATGAAGTGCAGTTTCATCTTATCCTAAATTCTTCAGGCATGTTCGGTATTGTTGGTGAATGTTAAAGATACTGTTTTTTGAACGTATTAACAAGTTTGCCAGTTTAATTTTTGTCTCCTTCACCACCTTTGTTATTGTTTTAATGTTTCTTGTTCATCAAACCTTAACAGTTTTTTCTTTTTTCCTGATCCACTCTGGCCATTCCAAAATCATATTATTGTCCAATACCCTCTGTATTGGTACAATTTTTGCAATGCAATTTTTACACTCATCATACATGCAGAATTTTGTTGTTGATTTACAGATATATCCTTAGCTAATTTTTCTGAATCTGTACAGTCAAGTCAATTATTCCTTTCTTAAATAAAGCCATTGATTTGTGCTGGATATTATAATACTGTAAACATAAACAAGTATTTGTCTTTTATTTTTGGAAATACAACATTAAACAGACAATGTCTGATAGCTAAATTTTTCTCCGTCCTCTCTTGTATACCTTTTATGTAGACTATAAAGTGTATTAAGTACAGGGTTGCAAAAAAGCCGGCTAAAATTTAAAAAAAGCCAGGCCGGTGGCTTTTATTGGTTTTAACCGGCTTTTTTTGGCCAAAATTGGCTTTTTTTGGCCATAATTGGCTTTTATACAATAAAGCATTGTAATTATAAACTACACATTTTAAAGTGTTTTTAATTAGTTTTAATGACATTTAATTGATTTACAGTTTAATAAGTAACCCAATTTCTCAATAATGAGGACATTAATACTGGAATAAAACTTAGATGATTTTGCTTGTGATTTGTATTCTGAATTGCACATATGTCAGCTAAATTTTAAAAGGGCCATACCAACTGCCAATTTTTTTCATTTTTACTGCTTTATAAAATTAAAGAGGACAATGGTTACTTAGTTATATGTTTTATTACTTAATTTTAAGAGCTATTAATATACAAGTCTTATTTTATTTCTAGCAAATTTCTTTGAAATTATACATAGTCATATTAATAAAAACACCACCATGTCTCACTTTTAAAAAACATTATGAATAGCATATGCATGAATATGCTTAGCAACAAGCTTTTCAAAATTTTATTTGGAGAATTTTTTTTTCTTGTTTTAAATGCTCTATTTTTTATACACTTATGTACCACTCTCCTCAAACAAAACATCTTTTCTAATTTCTCTTAACATTTAACTTAATCTCTCCATATGGACACATAAGAATGTTTCCATTTTGATGTGCTACATTTTGTCATTAAGGCTTTTAAATTCAAAAGGGCAACTTTCTGACATAAGTTTTAATTTATTTTTGTTCAGAAATGCATGAAACTAGCAGATGTTGTTGTTCAGAAACTATGTAATTGTGCTGTTTTTTTGCAAATGCAATAGATTTTTCAGAAAATAGTGTCAAAGTGAGCGTTTTGAATCGAATTTCCGCACGAAAGAAGAAACCACTCAGAAAAGGGTGAAAAAACATGTTTGTCACGTGATCAAAATCTCTTATAACTCAATAGGTAATTGATGGATCAAAAAATGGAAAACACAGTTCGATTCCAAATCACTTCCATGGTCAGGCTTTCGAATTTTACATCTTTCCGTTAAAAAATGAATTTTTAAATGTGTCAACATTTTGCGCTTGTTGAGCAGAGCAGTTAAGAACAGTTTTAATTAAATATAATCTTTAAAATGTGTAGTACATGTGGAGCTATATTAGTGTTGACGCTAGAAAAAAAAGGACCGCCGGGCATGAATTTTTCAAAAAGGGAACACTATTCCAAAAAAAGGGTACATTTTTCAAAAAGGAAATGCTGTTCTAAAAAAGGGTGCATTTTTTTTCAAAAAGGGAACACTATTATAAAATAAGGGCACATTTTTTTCGAAAAGGGCACACTTGTACCTTGTTCATAAAACATATTTTGAACTGGTTTGTTTGGAGTCCCTAGAATTTGCAATATTTTTCCGGTATCAACTGAATTACCATGGGGTGCATAGGAAGTGTTAAAAAGGGCAGCCGGGCACATCGGAAGGGTTTAAAAGAGCCACCGGGTGCAAAAAGGAAATAAAAAGGGCTGCCGGGCGCTGCACTTTGCTAAAGCGGCTTAGAGTCAACACTATATATAATATAAAATTTCAAAACACCAGTTTAAAGCCTAACTTATATCCTTTTCAATGTTTATGTATATATATTTTTTCTTTTTCAGACATAATGCGTTCACAGTTGCCTTCTAGAAGTTATAAAGACTTATTTATTTGATAAAATTTAATAGAAATCTAATTTTTTTTAATAGAAAATATTTATAAGTGTATTAAAAATTAATTGATCCAAATTTAAAACGAATGTACTGTAAACCAACTTTAAAAAATAAAAACTGTCTTTTTTCAATAAAAGCCGGTTTTTTTTAATAAAAGCCGGCTTTTTTTAAGTGGTTAAAACCAAAAAAGGCCGGCCGGCCGGCTTTTTTTGGCCTGGCTAAAAGCCAGCAACCTTGATTAAGTAAGTAGTTTTCTGCTTTTATATTGCTTCTTAGTTACTGTTTCATTTCTCCCAGCTGTTGCCCTGCTAACATCATCTCTGTAAAAAGAAAAATTTAATTTTGTTTTACTTGTGGATTGTTTTTGTATTTGCAATAGCTTTTCTGTCATTTTTATAATTTTTTTTACCCTCTCCGAGCATCTAATTTTCGACGTTGTTGTTAATGAAATTGATGTTCTGTATTAGTCTCTTTTGGCATTATTTAAAAAATTATATTTGATATCTGAGTGTTAGATTAAATGTATTAGATGCATTTAAGAGTATTATATAACTCTTAAAAGTAAAAAAAATATATATAATAGTAGAATATTTTTTTAGTAAAAGAAATACCATGTCTGTTACAATACTGGTCCACTCTGTTATACAGCATATGTAACCGAGTGGACAACTAACACAAAATTAGAATTGTAGCTTAAAATTTCATGCACAATAAAAAAAAACTCAGTAGTATTTAATAGCTGTTAATAATGACCTTCTTCTTAATGGTTTATTTCATTAAAAAGTAGTTATTAAATTTTAAAAAATGAGGTAACAGAATGGACATGTACTATTTACATTTCGGTAATCCATAGACATAAAAGTCATCTTATTTTTTGTTCATGAAGATTCAATCTGATATGGCTGACAAGGTGAACACATGCCCTTTAGAGAGTTCAGTACTATTGCCCACTTTAATATATTTTAATTTATTATGTTTAAAACTCCATGTGTAACAGAGTGACTTAATGGAGTTGAATAAAATTTGGGACATACACATAAAAATTTATATCTCCAAAAATAAAAAGAAATTTAAAAATGTGTTTTGCCAGTAATTTTTTTAATTTGATGTTCCATTATATAGTATATAACTTATTATTATAGCTCACAACCAGTTCATTACAGACATGTTCAAATGTTCTAAATTTGAGCCTGAGACAGCTTGTTTTCTCTGCCAGTTTATAAACATTATTTTTTGTAAATTATTGTAATTTATTTTTAAACATGCAAAATATTTTCAACTAAGAACAATAAGAGGAAGATTAAGAAATAATAACAACTATTTTTCAAAAGCATATTATTATTTAAATAAAAATTATTAATTTCTTGGACACAGTTTTTACACTTTTTTGGGAATGACCCATTTAAAGAATTAAAACTAGGAATAGGACGTGTTGACAAAGGATATACATAATCCCAATCTTAATTATTTTACGTTTGAAAAAACTAATATTTGAAATTTGCTTTTGCCACATTGTTTTTTCTGATATCAAACATATCCTTTTTAATACAATTTCAATGGCTAGTAAAAAAAAAATTATTAATTTTCCTCTGTAAGTAGGGATTTATTGCTTATGCCATGTTTCCTAAAAAAAAAAAATTAAATGACAAACTTTCCTCTGTTGTACATCCTTCTTAATTTTATGCTAAAATTTTATTAAAATATTACTACAAACATAACTTATAAACAATTATTTGTTACTGTCACATAATCACAGTTTTCTGAGATAATTTTCGATTACGTTGAATTTTACTGACTGTAAGATTTTCTGAAAATTCCACATCTTTGGGTACATTTGAAATTATACGAAACACAAGTTAAAAGAATTTTCAAGTCTATTTATGGGGATCACTTCATTGACATTACCTTATATAATTATTGAAATATAGTTTCCATCATCACAAAGTAGATGTCTAATGTGAAAGTAGTGCATTTCATACAAATGTCTCCCTAATTTTAAGTAATTAAAAAAAAACAAAAAAACTGTAAACTTTAAAATTTTTACTTATGGAAGAATTTCAAATTTTATAATTTTTCAAGAAATACTTAAAATTTAAGACTTAAAAGACGCACTATGTTAGCATTAGACATCTACTTTCTCATCATGAAAACCACATTTTGATAATTATATTAGGTAACGAATAATCACCTAATTAAATTTTCCTATAGATTAACATGGGATTTCACAATCAGAGAGGAGCAGCGAAGCATCCCTTAAGACACATGTGTGTACGATGATTTACTAAAAACTAAACTCTGTGGCTATACAATCCAAGAAGGATCTGGGCCGACAGTGCCCATCTCTGTTTTCTTGACCCTGGGCCCCGAGGTGCTAAGCAGCATGCGTCCCGGCCAGGTGGTCAACCTAACGCGAGACCCTCGGTGTTTAGTTCCCAAGCAAGCTTGGTACTCATTTTATCGACCCCAAAGGGATGAAGGGCTGAGTGAACCTTGCCCAGTCGGGAGTCGAACTCTCGACCTGCGGTGCGGCAGACAGGCGTGCTGACCACTACACCACTGGGGATGATTTACTGGAATTAGATATTTGATTCCTTTCATTCACTATGGAATAGTAGATATTAAAAAACTTGAGGTAATTCTGTGTAGTTATTTAGCAAGGAAATTTCAAATCATCCTCACAATGACATATGATTGATTTTTATTTTATTATTATTATTATTATTTAAATCTGAAATTGTTACATTTATCAATGTAAAGATATGTTTGAGGTGAACAGAAAAAAAATACAAATAAATAGTTTTATGTTTTTGCCTGGTTTAAAAGTTTGTAACAAACATTAAAACATTTAATTTGTTAAATGACATTAATTTCAAAAATATCTTTTTTGACATGATTTTTCAATACTGACAAAATTATAACAATTTATTTGTAAGGAAAAATATGATGGTTTTAGTATAACTTTGAAACGCACTGTCAATAAAAGAAAATGTAAGCTTACTCATATCTTTCATGGGTTTAATGAATATTTCAAGATAAGTATCTTCTAAAACTTCTATATGATAACGATTACAAAGTAAATCTCCAGTAACATTAAATACAGCCCCAGCAATTTGGTGATTAAAAACCTAAAAGTAATAAAATTCATTAACAGTTTAAACAGAATGATGATGTAACTGAGAAGATCTTTATAATGAAATTCCCTATATAATGCACAATTTCTCAGATGCAAACAATGAATTTTGCAGCTAAGAAGCACCTGCTTTCCACATTGTACAAAAATTTTTACTTTCTAGAGGATTAAATTTGAAACATTATTTCATCTTTGTCTCATTAATTCAGGGCTTTTTATATGAAAAAAATTGCTATTATTACAATTCATTTTTTTGAAAATCAGTAATAAAATGATTTGGACAATGCTTATAAAGTAGTAAATTTAACAATGTGTGAAATGAACTAATATTATGCAAAAGTTTATAATCTGTACAACTTCTGGTCTCAAGGAATACAATATAAAGATCTTCTAAGGTATATTAATATGTTTTATATATATTTGGCCATGTTTACAAAAAAAAAAAAAAAGAAAGTTTAAAGAAATGTGAAATGTGGCCTATATAATGCAAAATTCTAAGATACATAAAAATTTCTTGTCTCAAGGTATGTATTATAAAGACCTTCTACTTAATAATAATAAAAATTATCCATTCATGTCTTTATTAATTTCATTTAATTAATTTTCCATTAATCGGGCACTTCATTAACCCTTTGCACTCTAAGTTTTTTTTTTATTCATATTACCAGCAACCCGAAGCGATTTTAGTTATATCTTATATTTTTTTTATTCTTTATGAATACAAATGTTATGATATATAAAAAAAAAACAAAAAACTATAAAATTATTGCATTTTGTAATCGTCCAAAGTGTGATACCTCTTGAAGCAATTGCCCATATGTAATCTTGGCTTTTCTAGACAGGTATCACAAAATTATTTGCATTGTCTCCATAGCGTCAAGTTTGAAGACAAATTTTAAATGGCTCCGCTCCGGAGCCCTCGAGTCCAAAGGGTTAAAAGCCTAAAATCTCAAATCTTCTGGGGATGGGGGGGGAGGAATATCCTTCCTGGGCCACTCCCTGAATTCAACACTGGCTTGATGTTGATGTTTTATGATGGCAATTTATCAATACGAGAGATATAGGCTCTAAGGGGGGGGGGGGGTGCCCTCCATGAGGGTCTTTCTAAGGAAACCTAACCCGCATGCAAGGAAATCCAAGGTTCGAAGAAAACCACGGAAAACTCTGAATGATTAGGCCGACAGGTGCGATTGGGTTCGAACGCAGCACCGCCCGTCTACCAGCTTCAAGAGCAGAACCTCTCGGCCACTGGCAACACTGGCTTGAACTCATCCAGTTTATCTAGTACTTTTCTAACACAGCATTTCAACAGTTTGAAGAGGCAGCCATCAAAAAGCTGAAGCAATAATGTCAAAACCCCAGGAATAATAGCAAAAGTTTGCTTTTTTTTTTATTGCATCAGTGTGGTGAGCAGCAAATGAATTTCACAAAATAAGTTAAGCTTTCTTTTTTTCTACTAAATTGCTAAAAAAAAAAAATTAAAAAGTTACAAAATTCTTTAGACCAGTAGTCACCAATTCTTTGAATCTCACAATCAACTAAATTGCAATTTAAATTCCCACAGACCACTAATATGAATTTTTTTTAAACAGAGATACATTGTACAACAATGGTCAGAGAACTTCCATTTTTTTTTAATATGAAATACACCTATTTAATTAAAAAATATATATATAAATGCTTATTTAATTATAAGAAAATTCTAATTGCTTAGTTAATCATAATTTTTTAAGGCTATTTAATTGCAACAAAATTATCATAGTATTTTTAATTAAGCAATTAAATTATTACAAACTTATTTACTTTATAATTATTACAAAAGCACTGAAGCTTTTTTAAGTGTTATAGATTCTCAGTCTGATATTTATTCCTACTTCTTTGATTTGATTTAGCTGATTTTGTGACGGCCGATTATCTACACAAGGGATATAGGCCCGAGGGGGAGTGCCCTTCGTGGGGGTCTTTCTAAGGGAACCTAACCCGTATTAATGCATGGAAATCCATGGTTCGAAGAAAACCACAAAAACTCCGAACGATTAGGCCGACGGGCGCGGTTGGGATCGAACCCAGCACTTCCCGTCTACCAGTTTCGAGAGCAGAACCTCTCAGCCACTGGTGGGGCCCTACTTCTTTGAAGTAAGTTCATGGATTTTTGACTCCTATGACATTACTGTAAGACAAAGAGCCATTTTTATTTCAAGCTAAGATTGGTACCAAGTTTTAATTGCTGTGGTAGATGAAAATGTACTTTCACACATTTATGCTGTTGAAAACTGAATAAAAAAATTCCGTTATTCAAATGGGTACTATCTTTTTATGGAAAGCCACCAGGGTTCGTAAATATCATGATATTTTCGAAAATATCAAAAATATCCAATATTTTGATATATATCCGATATTTTCAATATATATCCGATATTTTCAAAATAGTCAACTTTGCTGATAATAAATATTTTCGAGCATAATATTACATTAGAAACTAAAACATATTGCACTTAACATAAAAACTTAAAACAATATACTAAACACTCTTTTTTTTTTTTTACTTAACAAAATTGAAGATGAACTAACTGAAAAAATTTGACTTACGTACTTACATTTAAAAAAAAAAAAAAAAAAAAAAAAAAAGCTATAGGATTCAGTATCAACTATCAAGAAATCAGAAATTTAGAACAAAATTGAAGATCAACTATTTGAAAACCAAAACAATTTGATTTATGCACTTATATATAAAAAAAAAAAAAAAAAAAAAAGCTGTGGGATTTAGTATCAGTTATCAAGAAATCAAATTCATAAAACAAAATTTTAAATACATAATATTGTTTTAACTGAAAATTTTTAACATTTTTTTTAATCCCTAACATGCTGTACAGTTTAAACAAAACTAAATACCAGAACATATTCTTTTCTAATGAAGCTGTATATCTATATATATATATAACCGAGTATTTAAATTAGACAGTTTATTATTCAGTGTCTGTCCTGACTTAATTATGTCCCTCATAATCCACAGTTAAAAGTAAAAAATTCAAACATAAAGCTTGGAAAAGATATTTGTTTTCTTCTTCAGCTAAAAAAGTCACTATCAGAGACAAAAATTCATGATTTACTGAACAACACAGTCAATAGCAGTTAGAAATTTTATTTGCATTTGTTTTGACTGAAAATATCAAAAATATCTTGCACAGTGATATTTTGAAAATAAATATCAAATATAGAAAAATATTGAAAATAGCTCACATCTTGATATTTTGAAAATAAATATCAAAGTAATATGAAAATATCGAAAATATCAAAAATCTTGATATTTTCAAAATAAATATCGGATATATATCATGATATATATCAAGATATATATCGATTGATATATATCAACGAACCCTGAAAGCCACAAATTAAAAATTATCTCTTTTGCAAATAACATCGATTAACATTAATTATAAATACTTTTTATTTAATTCTTCAAAACTAAATGTTTTAAATTTCACAAATTTAAGAATTTCTGAGAACATACATTTTGTTATTGATGAAACAAAATGTAAATAATGTCCAGATTTTCCTGCAGATCATAAAAATTTTCTTGTTAATCACTGGCATGGGTGCAAGAAGTCGATCCAAGCAAAGACTGAAAACTTTTCCGAGTACTATTAGGTATAATCCAATAGAGATGGGCTAGAAGATTTCCACTGTCTTGTACTATGGTTAAAAATGAATCTTTTCCAATACAATAAAAGAGAGTGATTAAAAGTTTTTGTTTGTAAAATTGCTATTTTTTTTTTTACATAAAGTATAATTTGCTATCAGTCAAAAATCTCTCCAAGACTGAAGGTCTGGCACCCATGACCACTACTTTAGAAAAGTTTTAGTACCGGCCATGTTTATCAGTCTTTTCCGCAAAAGATGTGGGATTTTATGTTTATTAACAGTCTAGCACAGTATCTCCCACAGAGCTGCAGAAATCCTTCCTGAAGAAAAATGTCTGAATTCAACATAGTACAAAATATTTTCTGTATTGTACTTAATATCTTAACAATAGTATTTTTAAACATTTTCGTTTATATTGTGATTAGTCGTGTGGAGGAAAAAAAAAAAAACGTTTTAGCTTTGGATTTTTTTAATCTTGTGTTTAAGTCAACTCCCTTACTTTGTATGATCACGTTTTTTTGTCTTAAAATTTTTGACTTACATGCAAGTATATATAGGGTAGATGTGCCAGTAATGGAAGGAATTTCTTTAAAAACTATTTTTTTTTAATTAATAGTTATAATTATTATATTCCAGGTTTTTGAACATCATATTAATCTGTCAACAATATTTAACCTTTCTCATAGTCTCATTTCAAAATATTAATCAAAATATTATTGTAAATGACAGAAATATATCAAAACACCCAAAATTCCTGTAATGGGTACCCTGGTTTCCTATAACGAACACATCAGGAAAATAAAGAGATATAATTTCTTGACTGTGTTTAGGACCAGAATTTAATAAAAGCACACTAATGAAACAAAATAATTATTATCAAATAAATTTAACAATTAGAATATCAATAATTAATAAAATATTTGTGAGAATTATTCATTTTTTAAATGAATTGTGATCATCACAAATCACTATTTTAATTATTTTAGATAGATAGTTTTAAATACTAAATGACAGGGAATTACAGTTATGAAATTATTGAGACAGTGCAGGGGGAGGGGGGTTAGAGGGGTAATATAAAATTCTGAAAAAAAAAAATGTTTTGGAATATTAGTGCATAGATTTGTATATTTTCCACTATGTTTTACAGTTAAACTCCTCGAAACTACTTGATATATTATTTTTAGTAATTAGTATTACAAATATGAAAGAAATAATACTGCGGGTTGAATGTTTTAAATACTAAATAAAGTTATTTATAAATAAAATGCCAAAACTGGTGTTTGAGGTCGCTGAACTGCAGATTTACGATTTACTAGTTTTATTCCTACTATAAATTTAATTAATACACATTACAATATATATATATATATATCTGGGAGCACGGCAGTGCGTCCGCCAAGTTCGCACAAGCCGTAAGCTACCTTTTCCTGAACCATTTCGGCATACTTTTCACCCCCTCATAACGTCGTTTTAGGGAGAGATATAGAAATTTTTCTTTTATACACGTGTTCGTATGGTCAAACTGAACTAAGGTTCCACGATTTCATGTTTCTATATTTAGTAGTTTTCGAAATATTAAATTACGAAAAAGCGCTTTTTTGTCACTGACTCACTTCGCATCATCAAATAACTAAGGTACTTCTAAAAGTCGTAGAATCATAAAATTTCACAAGTAAGTCGGGTTTGTAGCACAATTAACCAGAAAAATCTGAAAACACAGAATTTCCGCCTCTAAACCCTTCAAACAGGGGGTGTTGATTTGGCCGTAAACAGCTCCTTCACATTCAATTGCGCCAATGTTGGTCGCCAATACTCGATTACAGAGTTTTGAAGGGGTCACGTAATTTCAAACAGAATAAAACTTTATATATATGCTTTTCCAAAGATGTTTGTTATATAAAAAAAAATGAATATACCTAAAAATTTTAATCAGTATAGGTTATGATATATTTACGATATTAAAACAATAAAACATTTAACAAAATATAACCGCAATTCGGTATGTATCGGATATAGTAGCCTTGGAGAAATAGAGAAAATAGCCTTGACGAGAAAAGAAATTTGATAATAACGTATTTTCTGGCAACCTATCTACTGTGTCATATACACAAGCAATTTTTTCCATATGTGTACAATTTATTTAATGTAAGGAACCCGTTTATTTATTTTTATATACCAACATAAATAATTTGTATATAAAAAAACAATATTTTATACGTGTATAAATAAAATGTTTATAAGTATATAAATACATATATAAATAACATAAGTTCATCAGGTTTGTTTTCATAGTTGTTTATATCATTTGGCAACATATCTCAGTTTCTGAAGTCCGAATTGCGCCAAGATTTTTTAAAAACGCCAAGATCTCTATAGTGGAAAAATATCCTAATTCTCATATGAAAGTTTAAAAATCTGCTTTTAATTAAATGAAATGTGTAACTAATATAGCTGTCTTTAACAATGTACGACAGATGCGGTGTCCGAAGTCCGCTGCTAATGTTATTATATTTTATTATTAGCCTACTTACTGTACTGTTAGCCTATTTATTGTTAATTTTAAATCTGTAAAAGAAAGATTATAGTTATAGATCAAATAGATATGTTGGTTGCCAAAACTCGATTACAGAAAATTAGCCTGAGTTATAAAGGTGTTACATGATTTCAAGCTGAATGAAATTTTATATGCTTTTACAAAAATCTTAAGGCAAATCTTTCAGTTTATCTGTCCATATTTCTATCTTTTACTTCTTTAAAACAAATTTTATTAAAGACCGGGAGGCGTCTGCACAGATCATCACCTCATCGAGTTGACGGCTGAAATTTTAGGACTAGTTAAAAATCGATTAGCGTATTAAAATGTAACTGGTCTGCCAAGTCATATCTTTGTGGAAACCACCTACAGACCCGATTTTACCGGTTAATTGGTGGATTTTTCATCGTGTTTTCCTTCACCCATTCCTCCATGTTTCCATACTTTTGTATGCAGGAAAATACAATATTAAACCAATCAGTCACCCACTAAAATTAGGTCTTCAGGTTGTTTCTACCAAGATATGACTTAACAGACTAGTTGCATTTTAATGTACTAATCTAGTTTTAACTAATCCTAATATTTCAGTTGTAAACTCGATGAGGTGATGGTGTGTGCAGACGCCTCCCGGTCTATTATAAATGTCGGAATTCTAATCTCAATAGCACTCGGGTCAATCTGGCAAATATCCCTACTATTTATGGAACACTATTCCTTTAAGTGCGTTTTAGTGATCTTAAAGAACTTTATACATATGCATCATACATATTATACATATGCATATAATACGTAATACATTTGCATCATACATATTATAGGTATGTGTATAATAAATAATACATATGCATCATTATGACGTCAGAACAAACAAAACATTTTTTGTCGCCAAATTTGAGAATTGAATGACATATTACCAAATTTGGTGACACTTCGCTAAATGTCGCCAAGCTTGGCGAGTATTTGACGTTTCTGGCTATTTTTTAATGAGTTAATTATTAATGCGAGCCATCTATTTATATTTTTCCGCATATCATCTGAATAGTTAAATAATATAACGTACGAATATTTCCAAAGTGCCAGTAGTTTCGTCACTGCACAAAACCTCTGCTATTGTTAATATATTGTACTGTTATTATACTTACTGTGACTATGTTGTTAATCTTTACTCTGCTGAAACTTCTCTATTATATAAAGAGAATTTACAGAAACTATTAAAGCACCGAAACTGACAATTCTCCTTATGATTATTATAATTTTATAATATGTAACCTGTTAATCGATATGTACCGTTAAAAGGAATCTTCTATAATACGGTTCCTCGCATTTTAGTTTTCAGGTTTCGAATAAAATTAGCTAAAAACTTAAAACCATGGCAAATTGGCTTGTTCTTCAACACGATTAGATGAGAAGAATGATAGATTTTCAAATGAATCATAGCAGTGAGCCCGTGGACCTTCTATTCTTCCGTAATCGAGTCTATTGAAAAGGTTAGCATGAAACAAAAAGATATTAGCATCAATATGGTTTAATGTAAATACAGATATTGTCAAAGGATTCAATAAGAATCATTTCACCTGTACCCAATCGTATCAGTTAAAATACAATAATTGGCAGTGAACCCAATTAGAAAAGATTATTTAATACGATTAAAAATTTCCGCATTAGAGAACGAATCGTAACTGATAAGGAAACATGCATAAGTGAGTTAAGAGATATTTGTCACGAAAGAATGAAATACATAACAATACAAAATATATGATGTGCTTCCATGATCGTAAAGAGTTCTTGATTTCTCTATCAAAAGCTTCCGACTTGGCGAAAGAATGGGCAAGTAAATTAAATTATGAATACCAGTAACATGGTGCAACGTTTAACATGCAATTAATAGAGTATATACTGCTTGCTAGAGGTTGCTAGTACTTTAATATAAAAAGAAATAATAAAGTATGAATTTGTAAAGCTCAATAAAATAAATTTAGGTATTTTTATGCTAGCCGGGCGCGAGTGGCAAATCGCCAAATACTGTTCCCAACTTTATTGTTCATGTTGCATTCATTTCATTTAAAAATATAAACTTTTGAGTCATCTCATTTAAAATAGATGCATTTCCCTCATTTTATTTAATAGAATATTTAACATAGAAATAAATAAATAAATAAATAACAAATAATAACATAAACCAAAATATTTTACTTGAAAATCAAAGCATTGTTTCTAATTTACACATGTGAAAAATGAAAACTACTATTGGCGAAAAAACAAAATGCTAATGAGGAGATTTGCTCCCGGCTAACATAAAAGTACTGAAATTTAAGTTTTTTTTATATTATTATAGCTTAGAAAAAAACTAGAAAAAACTACAAAAAGTAGTGATATCCCAACAAAAAGTTTTCGGTAAAAAAAAAAAAGCGCCAAGTTCTTCTTAATGTTTCGGCCAGAAAAAGTAGTGATATCTGAAGTTCACACAAGGGCACAAGTTAAAAGCCAAACATCCCAAATCTTTCATTGAAAATGGCTTCCTGCGACTTGGCCGTTAATGCCTTCGAGAAGGTTTTTCAAATTTTAAAGTATGTACAAATAAGCTACATGACAACTATATTTTTTGATTATTTTAGGCATTTTGTGGCACAAAGTACAGAATAAAATACACATTTAAAAAAAGCATTTAAACCACTTCAGTCTATTTAAATGCTTAGAAGTTAAATATAACAAAATACTTGTATTCAGAAGGTAATATCCCTAATTGCTAAAACATAATTAGTATCAGCTTTTAACAGTTTATACATCGAATACCTCTTAATGTATGCAAACAAACTATAATAAATGTTCAAACGAAAAAAATCTCCTTCGTCAATGCACAAGATTTCAATATTATACAATAAAATATAATGTAACATATTGTGAGATTTGAAGAAAGTAAATTTTGTTTTATTTCTTAGGTTTTACGTTAATGACTTTAGCTTTAGACCGTACGAAATGGCAATTAAACCACATGTGGACTAAATGATCTATAATCAAAACTATTGTTTGTTGAAATTGAATGGTATTCATCAGAAATCTTTTACTTATAGTGTCTTTATGTGAATTTGCCTCTTTGCATACTAATATTAATTTTAATATTTAAATAATTCATAAATGCGAAATTTCCAATCATTAATTTTGAAATGCTGTAGAAGGCATTAACGGCCAAGTCGCAGGAAGCCATTTTCAATGAAAGATTTGGGATGTTTGGCTTTTAACTTGTGCCCTTGTGTGAACTTCAGATATCACTACTTTTTCTGGCCGAAACATTAAGAACTTGGCACTTTTTTTTTTTTACCGAAAACTTTTTGTTGGTATATATATATTGTCAGAGATGAATAAGAAAATATTTAAGACAGAAAATAGTTGATTTATTTTTCATAACTTCTGTAACTTGTTTTTTTATTTAAATGGGGAGAGATTGAGCCTATGAGCCCCTCTTGTCCGTATGCCCTTAAACAATATTACCTGCTTCCTGATTTGTTTTATTGATTGCCAGATTATAAAATATGCAAGGCAGAGTTATAAAAATAATTGTTTTGATTAAAATATTGAAAATTTTATAAATCACATGAAATTAATTAAAAACAGCTATTAATAAAAATTTTGGTGTTATTGCAATCTGGTAAGTGCAATTTAAAAATTAAATTTGATTACTTGGGTTTTCAATTAAGTCAAAAGATTTTATGCACTATAAAAATTACTAAAATTTTATTTTTAACAATGTATACATGGGGTGTCCATTACTGGAAATTGACCAATTAAGCATTTCAGTAATGGACAAAGATCTTAAAACCTTAAAAATAAATGAAGTTTTCTAAACGGTCATTAGTATATAAAATTCAAAGTTTTCTATTACTACCAAAACAAAAACATGCAAATTTTGCAAGAAAATAAAGAATATATAAATGTATTAAGTGAAGCCAGCTTTTAGCATGTTCATTAAGATTTTCACTGAAAAATAGTGGAACTTCGAAACATTACTTTCTGCTTCCTGATTGGTTTAATTAAGAGTGTCAACAATAACCCAGATTATAAAGCATGCAAGGGGGAGTTATAGAAAAATTAATAAAAGTTAAATTTTTATTGGTTATTTTTTTTATAAACCAAAAACACTGGAGGGTGTCCATCACTGGCACATCTACCCTATATGGTAATTTTTTTTTGCAAAAACTTATAAAAATGACTTTAATTTTGTAAGTATTACACCGGCAAATAAATTGATTTTAATTTAAAACAGAGTTAAAAATATTAGACTGAAATGCAAAATATACCTTATGATGGGAATTTTCAGACGAGGAGTTATTTATTGCTGCTTGAGAAGAACCTGAAAATCAAAATAGTAAATACAACAAAATAGTAAATATAGCAATATATAAAAAATTTAGTTATTTAAACAATACATTACCCCTTCTTCTTGTATAAGTCCGTGTATTTATGGTATCATTTATAAGACCATTTTCCAATGAGAGATTATTGAAAGCTACTTTTGTTGCCAAAAGTGCAGAACAGAGATGAAGAAAGTTAATTTTGTCGCCAAAAACACATTCTTCTTCTTTGATAAGATTTAATATGTCAGCTACATTCTCACCAGCCTAGAACAGAACAAAAAGCATGTACATATCTGACTACTTTTATAATTTCTATACAGTGTAAAGTTTGGAATCCAAGACCAGGGCTTGAAATTCAATTTTCCCTAGGAAGGGAGTCTCCCTACCAACATTTATAAATGGAGGGGAGTTGAGCTATTTGGAAGGGAGAAAAAAAAATCTTTAAAACCTGTTGGAATGCTCTGCACACACTGATTAACTAATAATAAAAATTGTTTAAAATAAATATCCAATTCCAACATATAGAGAAAATTAGAAATTGAAAGTATAATAGGCATGTATACCGTGTTTGTATAGTGAAAGCACCATGATTCTGAGTTCTTGTGGTGCAATTTAAGATTAATATGTTGTTATATCAATTAAAATTGCATGATTTGAATTTGCTGCGTTGTGTGATTTCGAGGCACAAAAACTGTATAAATCACACAGGGATTATAGGTGACCTGGCGAAGTTACACTTTAACTTATAATGCGGCCGTGATTTATAACCTACCCTACGAAAAAGAAACATCAATTTCTAAAATAACAGTTAATTAATTAAATACAAAGCATAAATTGAAGAGATTAAAATTTAATATAAATGAAAATTTATTTACATATATTTACATACTGTAGAGTTGAAAATTAAGAGATCCTGAATGCATCAGATTGAATGAATATTTAAAAATAATATTTAAACGTATAACTCTTAAGTAAATGCTAATGATGCTATTTTCACTCAGCTCTAGATTGTATAAAGTCTTACAATCCTATATTGATTTTTAATGGAAATGTTAATTAATGTTGTTTCACCATCTTCAATTGCATTGATGAGTTTTCGAATGAGTTCTGTTCTGTATTCAACTTTAAAACTCCGAATAATCCCTTGATCTAACGGTTGAAGTTGTATTCGGGGGTAGAAATTTTACCGTAACGTTCTTTGTTGAAGGAAGATTCTTATGAGAGCTGCAGTTATCGATGAAGAGCAGAATTTTTCTCTTTTTCAAGCCCATCGATTTATCGACTTTCTTTAACCACTCGCCAAAAATTTCGTTGGTCATCCAAGATTTTCTGTTTGCTTTATAGATAATCGGAAATGATTTTACTTTTGCAAAACATCTTGGCTTTGCTGAACGGCCAATCATTACTGGCGGAAGTTTTTCACTGCCATTTTGATTAGCAGCTAGAAGTACAGTTACTCTTATCTTACTTTGCTTGCCTCCTTTGCATTCATCTCCTTTAAAAATTGCTGTTTTATTCGGTAAACATTGGAAAAAAAGGCCGGTTTCATCAGCATTAAAAATACCTGCTGGATCATATCCTTGAAACAAAGATGGAAGTGTTTTAAGCCAATCTTCGATAACACTTGTTAGTACAGACGCGCTTTCTCCACAAAGTTTTCTGAATACAATGCCATGTCTCATTTTGAAGCTTTCAAACCAGCCATTACTTGCTTTGAAATCGCTAAGTCTCAGTTCTTTTGCAAAATCTTCAGCTTTTTTTTTCAGCATTAACCCACTGATAGGAACTCTTTCTCCACAGTATTGCTCAAACCATTTTTTAACACATTTGTCCACATCGAGAAAAGTGCAGGCACGGTTCTTTTTCATGGTCTTAGCGCTGTTTTCAAAGTTCTTCTCGATAGAATCTTTATTTTTTATGATGGTGGAAAGAGTACTGGGTGGAACTCCAAATTTAACAGCGACCATACTTTTCATCACAGAGGGATTTTCCTTCAAAAAAGTCAAAATCCCCATCTTTTTTTCGATCGATAAAACATTTAATTTTCTTTTTACACCTGACATTTTTAGCTCTAAATTAGTAAAATGTGTTGAAACGATTTTTTACTCCTTACATATTTGGCTAAATGGCTGTAGTAGACTGCTTTTTCTCTCTCTCCGTGCAGCACGAGGAGAGGTTTTTAATTTCGACCAATAGCGTCGCACCGTGCCTTCTTATCCCCTACGTTTCCTTCGGAGTGCTTTCGGTCACGTGTTATGCAGTCAAATCTGAGCTCTCCAGAGCGCGCAGAATTATTGTCGTACGCGAAATATTTGGCTTAGTGTTGTAAAATTTAGCAAAGTTTATTTTTTTTAAATTAATCTTCAGATCATTCGAGTCTCCAAGATATTTTCATGATTCCTTGAATATCTTCAAAAAGGATAACAAACTAAGAACGAGTTCTCTTTTCGGAGAAAAATTAGAATAGGGTCCCACACCTCTTTTCTCCAATTCCTACCCCCCTCCCCCAACTCTCTGCATCGTAGAATCTATCTTAATTCCCGCGCTGTCCCTGAGCATTCCCTGCAGTGCGGAGAGTGGCGTATGTCTCCTAGGAAATTCACGGAAATGAGGACTAGTGAGTTACAAACGTTTATTGATGCTACGGTGGGATTGTTTGTTATTCATAAAAAAGATCGGATCTCGAATTGAAAAGTGGTATTTCTTCCAAAAATTCGAGATAGGCAGGTTTGGAGAAAAAATAATTTGAGATATGTTTAGAAAATACGTTGATTTTTGAATGAAAATGCAGGGAAATTTGAAAATTTCGACATATACAGGTTTTCGAGATAGGCAGGTTTCGAGATAGACAGGTTTGACTGTAATAACAGAGTGAGGAGAGAGAGAGGAAAAAAAAATTTTTCATTATTTTTGCAGATACAGAATAACTTGTATTCTGTATTTTTAAACCAATGAGAAAATACCTTTATTTTTTCTCATTGGATGTGTGATTATCATGTAGAAGTTTCACCTACCCACATGATTATAATGCACACATAAATTTAGGAAATTTGCATGTTAACTCCTCCCCTTTTGACCCATGACCTGAGTGTTCTTTTTCACAGTTATTTGTCGCTTCCTGTTGAGAACTCATCCTGTGATCGAGTTAAGTACTATGTTGCTGAGTAATTTTAAAATGTCATTATAAGTTTTGATTATTCTATGATGTTATTTCATAGTTCAGTTTTTGTTTGATTAAGTCATAGCATGTGTAAGGGTGAGAATTATATTAAAGCAATCCATCAAAACCCACAGCTACTTTACGTGCTATTTAAAGAATTACATTAATAGAGACATGACAAAATACCATTGAAGCAATTTAAATCAACAACTCAGAATAATTATGTAAAATGCTTTTTATTTAAAAAAGGAAGAAAGTCGAGCTTTTATACAGTCTATATTTCAACTTTCAACCAAATGTTATGAGTCTTTAATAATGGGGTTTTTAAATGAAATTCTGAATTTAGATTTTAATTCGATTTTGGGCCCTGAATCCACTTTCAGAAGGTAAAACTTGTGACAGACAACGCAAGCACAGTATTTATAACTTTGGAAATTATTGGAAACATATGGTTAAGTTCTCTTTAAAAAATTTTCAGAAAACTTTAAAAACGTGCCTTAATTTTTAACTACTTGCGTGAACAATGTATATTCGGTGATGGCATCATCAATATCCATTTCTGAGCGAAAATGTTTTATTTTATCCTTAATGGAATTATAGTCAAAACCCGACTTCCTGGTATTTTCTCTGAACAAGCTTCTATGCATCTGAATATTAAACAAAGTCCAAAGTTTTAAATGGAAACTGTTGATTAATTTCTTCTATTACACAAGAAATGTAGGTTAACTTTAAATTGTCAAATCCTAATTTCAGTGAATTGCAAAGATCAACTAGCTTAGTGTTTCTAAATATGTTTAATTGGAGCTCAGAATTTTTCTTTCATGTGCACCAGAAGATCTTTGTAGCCCTTCTAATCCTATTTTTGCTTAGTACTGAATCTAGAGCAATTTGGCGGAGCGCAGCACCCAGTGACACTTACTGTTCTTTTTTGGCGCATCCTTTTTGATACTTTCCTTTTTCTTTCATGGGAAAAAAAATATCGTGAAGTATGCCAATCGGGCGTAGGAAAAAAAAAACGTAAATTTTCTCGATCGGCCGAGGGAAGAATATCGTGAAATTCATCGATTGATTGCAGGATAAAATTGCAAAATTCGTCGATCTGCCGCGAGATAAAACTGTGAATTTCGTCAGTCTTTCACAAAAAGTAACCGTGAGATTCTCGTCTGATTCTGAGTAAAAAAAAAAAAATCTGAAATTCACAGCAAAATTTCTAAAAGGTAACAGCAGGGTATGGAATGAGATTGGGAAATCCTCTCCCGGTGCTAATTATTTTTTGTTGCAAATCGAGTAAACTTTTTTTTGTTGTTGTTCGGTTTGATTTCAGGCTGAGTGTAGATTCCTGCAAGTTGGGTTCTGGTTTAACCCACTTTTCAAAAGTTAGTTCAGCATATTATTTTAGATTAAAAACTATACCTATAATAATAATAAACATAAATATTTGTGTGCTGTTTTTTCTAGACTGTCGCGTTTTTTTCTCGCGATTCTTTGACGAAATTCGCGTTTTTTTCTGCAATCTTTTGACGAAATTCGCATTTTTTCCGCGATCCTTTGACGAAATTCGCGTTTTTCCCGCGATCCTTTGACGAAATTCGCGTTTTTCCCGCGATCTTTTGACGAAATTCCGTTTTTCCCGCGATCTTTTGATAAAATTTGGGTTTTTTTGCGATCTTTAGATAACATTTGCGGGGGGTTTTGCGATCTTTACATAACATTTGAGTTTTTTTTGCAATCTTTTGATAAAATTCGCGTTTTTTCAGTGGCCCTATGACTAAATTCGCGTTTGTTCCGCGATCCTTTGAAGAAATGCATTTATTCCACGATCCTTTGACGAAATTTGCGTTTTTCCGCGATCCTTTGCCGAAGCTCTCGTTTTTTTTCCGCGATCTTTTACCGAAATCTGAGTTTTTTTTTGCGATCCTTTGATGAATTTCGCGTTTTTTCCCGCGATCTTTTGCCGAAATTTGGGTTTTATTCGCAATTATTTGACGAAATTTGCGTTTTTCCGCGATCCTTTGCGACGAAATTGGCGATTTTTTCTGCGTACAATTAACGAAATTTATTTTTTCGGCGATCATTTGTCAAAATTCGCGATTTTTTTCTGTTACATTTTTTTATTTCCAAATTGATGACCGATTTTTCATAATTTTTGGAACTCAATATCTTAATTATTCGGAAAATTCTCAACAAAATCACCTCTGAAATCGCCAATCGCTCGCGGAACATCATGCGAAACTTGTCAACCGATCTCGGAATAAAATGTGAAATTTGTCTATTGGTCGCGGGAAAAAATCGTGAATTTCAACGATCTTTCGCGTTAAAAAACTCACAAAAAGTGTCAATCGGTCGTGCGAAAATATCACGAAATTCGCAAGGCGACCGCGGGAGTTGATCGTAGTTTCCAAATGGAAAATTTTCCAGAAAAGGGTGAAATTTTTTGGGCGGGAGCCTCCCACCCACGTTATTATTTTGGGCGGGATTTAAAATTTTTGGGCGCGAATCCCGCCCGTAAATTCAAGCCCTGCAAGACATCTAAAAAACAGAATAATTTATAATTTTAGGGTGGCCAATGTTCAAACTGTTTCATTTTAATTAAGGGGACCTTTTAAACTATTTTTTTCAATTTACAATAATACTGCAATATACTGCAATATCTGTGGTGGCATTACATTTAATACTACAAAGCAAATATCCCTACACTACTGTGTTAAATATGAATATTTTTATTTCAGTTTTTTTTCCATATTCCTACATAAAACTGTACATGGATTTAACTTTCAAGTTTATAGTTATCCTTTTTTAAATATTTAAATTATGAGTTTGTTGAATTTCCTTGATTTTTTACTACTATACACGAGATAAAATAATCATATTAAATGTAATACCCTATACATTTAAAAATCCATGCACAGTTTTATGTAGTATGTTCTATTCTAAAGAATGTGGGGAAAAAAATTGACGCAAAAAAATTGATAGTTAAAAAAGTAGTAGGGATTTTTGAAAAGTTATTTAAAAAAATTAAGCTAAATAGGCTGTTTTACAAGATTTGTTTTTAAAATTATATATTTCCTTTATAGTATTAAATATAATGCCACTACAGATATTACAGTTTTATTCAAAATTGAAAAAAATAATTTAAAAGGTAGTACTGTGTCCCCTTGTGTAAACGACCGGGTGGTCATTCGTGTGGGCTTTTATCAAAAAGTGGCCAATTCTGGAACATGACACATTTATTTAACCAAGAGGAGGACACTGTGGACACATACTAGCAGAAACAGTGACACATAACACTAATAATATTAATAAATTTGTACAGTTTCATCTTGATTCCTTACGACTGGCGGTGGCCAAAGTCGTTCTATTCATTTTTAGCTCACCTTCTTAGGCGAAGCTACCCCAGGTTCTGATCTGTTTTTCCTCTTTTTTACAAAAGAGGGCGCTGCTAGAGCAGAGAGGGCATGCACAAACATCACACCTTAACTTTCACAAATTATTTTTCCTGAATTTCCAAGGCCATTTTCCAATGCAACTACAGATATTACAGTATTATTCAAAATTGAAAAAAAATAATTTAAAAGGTACGGTGTCCCCTTAACTTTTCCAAATTATTTTTCCTGACTGTCCAATGCAATTTTTCGAATAGTGATAATTTTAAAATCAAAGCATAAAAAATATAAATTATCCCCCTCTCTCATTAGATATTTTCTCCATCAGCAAACAAAGAAAACGTGGCACAAGTTTCATACAAAATCTATGAAAATAACTGTTTTGATGCAGTATACTACATAAAATTCATTTTGGTACTGTTTGGCATAGGTCTTAAAAGCACTGTTTGTTAAAACTTAACTCAAACTTAAAAGCACTCTTTCTCTCTAAAAAAAAAAAAAAATCATGCTACATAGGGCATTGCATTAAAATGTAGAGTTCAATCAAAATTCCCTCACTTTGTCCAGGTCAGCTGGACAATTTTGATCCAACATTTATACAGTAGAAGATCTTTATAACGCAAACCTAAAAACACAAGGTTGTGCGTTATATAGAATTTTGCGTTATATGGATCAATCATTAAAGTTACCTTGTAAACATGGCCAAATATGTCTGAAACATACCAAAATACATTAGAATATCTTTATACTGCATTCCTTGTTACCAAGAGTTATCCAAATTTAAATTTTTACATAATATAGTCAGACATTGTTAAATTTACTCTATAAATATGATCCAAATATAACTGACACAACATCCCTTATTATTAGACATTTTCAAAAATGTTTATTGTAATAATAGCATTTTTTTCATTAAAAAGGTCTTAAATTAGAAGATAAAGTTGAACTAATGTATCAAATTTAGTCCTCTAGAGAGTAGCAATATTTTATGATGTGAAAATGCAGGTGCTTTTTAACTGCAAAAATCATTGTTTACGTGCAATTTAGAGTCATAGAATGATGTGGCTGACACAGCATTAAAAAACACAAAGCATAATTTGTGGTCATTTATAGTTTCAGAAGAAAAAGAGTGCTAAGAGTAATCCATTAATTATGTTATGCAAATTTTGTGTTTTTTATCCCTCCCCCCTTGAGTGACACCCTCTCCATGTTACAACAATTAATTTAGTGCTAATTTTACTTTCTTTTAAAGTTATATACAGTAGGCTCCCTCAAATCGGCATAGCTTGGGGCTAGAGGTTGTGCAGATTTTAGAATTTTGCAGATTTCTGGTCACTGATTTGTTTAAATTTTTTAAACAGCAATTTGAATATAATAATGCATTTGAAATTATAATGAATGCTTACAATATAGTGAAATATTAAAATAATAATTAAATAAAGTAAAATAATAAGAATTAAGAAAATTAAAAAAATGATTAAAATATTAAAAATAAAGGTCAAGTAAATAATTAAAAATGCATAACTGAATATGCATAACAACGAGGCCAGAGGTTAATCACCAAAGAATAGTAGCACTAACAATATTAATAGCAACTCTTAGGGAAGGCATATACACTACAACCTCTAAATAATAGGCATCTCGGGACATCATAATTTGATCACTATTTAGAAGTAGAAATATACAAATAACATGTGTGTTGGGGATAGAAAAAGTGGTTGCGAAATAGAGGTGTCCTCTATCCCAGAACATTCATTATGGAGGTTTTACAGCAGTATATTATGTATATACAGTCGGACCTCTATTTAACGAACCTCTATTTTGCGAATTTCTCTATTTTGTGAACTTTTCCTTGGAACCAAGAACATTTTGCGAATTTCTTCGTAAAATAACCTCCAAATAGCGAAGTGCATTCTCTATTTAATGAACTTTTTCTTGTGATCTAATTTTTTTTTTTCTCCCCATTTCTCAAAATATTTCTAGACATTTCAAACTTATTCTTTCTTTAAACAAATTTTATGATATTGAATGGCCTTGAACTGGTTTTACAAGACGCCTTCTTTGTCAGCAGTGAGAATTCGATAAGTACGGAGGACGAAGACGATAATCCCTTAGAGTAACTTAAAACAGTGTGGATACAGATGAGAAAAAAAGAAGAAATTAACCATGATGTGCTGATTGATGATTGTATTTCACTTAATTCTGAAATTGAGACCCCGGAAACACTATCCGAATTGGATATTTTCGAAAGTGTGAAAAATAAAAACAATACAGCAATGAATTGCGATGAAGACGAATATGATGATGATGGAAATTATCATTAAGCAGGAATTAACAAAACTTCGTATGATAAAATGCTAAAATCATTTGAAACAATCCGACTCGGATTATAGTTAGAAGAAAATACGCATGAAGGGGTTTTTGGTGCGCTGTAAAGATGTGAAACGTATTATGAGAGAAGGCACTTTTTTAAATAAAAAACACAGGCAAAATTAACAGTTTTTCAGAAATTAAATTTAAGGACGCATATGTTGATGTATGGTAAAAATTATTTATCATAATAACAATAAATACGATAATGTCATTAAAATTCGTTAATTTTAATGTATAACTATTGACTTTAAACAGAAAATACAGTGCATTCCCAGACAATGTTTTGTTTTACTTGCAGAATTCAAAGATTTAAACACGTTGAAAAAATGAATTGATGATGGATATTGGTGGGTAAAATAAGTAAAACAAATCGATATAATTTATTTTTAAAAATGTAATTAATTACTTTTAGTAAAAATATTTAGTGTTTATGAATTTAAAATCTGTTTTATGTAGTTTAAAGTATTTTAAAAGGTGAATCTCTATTTAACGAATTTTCCATATAACGAAACAGGGATGCCGCGGACGCGCTAAAATTACGCGAAAAATCGGATACGGGACGCAAAAAAATAGCTCTTACGCGTCCCGTGTGACGCGTAATTTCGTGAAAAAATCGCGGAAAACAGACGATTTTCGTCAAAGAATCGCGAAAAAAGCGTAAATCTCATCAAAATATCGCGCAAAAGCAGCGATTTTCGTAAAAGAGCCGCGAAAAAATAGCGTATTTCGTCAAGGCATCGCGAAATAAAAAGCGAATTTCGTCAAAAAATCGCAGAAATAAGCGCAAATTTCATGAAAATATCGCTGAAATAAGCGCAAAATATTGCGAAAAACGCGATTTTCGTAAAAGGGCCGCGACAAATTAGCGTATTTCGTTAAAAGATCGCGAAAAAATAGCGAATTTCGTCAAAAAATCGCGGAAAAAAGCCGACTTTTGTCAAAGAATCGCGAAAAAAGCGCAAATTTCATTAAAAAATCGCGAAAAAAAGCCGATTTTCGTCAAACGATCGCGATAAAATAGTTGTTTTTCATCAAAGGATCCCCCAAAAATAGCAAATGTCGTCAAAAAATAACGTAAAAAAGCCGATTTTCGTCAAAGGATCGCGAAAAAAGCACGAATTTCGTGAAAATATAGCGGAAAAAACGCTATTTTCGTAAAAGGGCTGAGACAAAATAGTGTATTTCGACAAAAGATTGCGAAAAAATAGCAAATTTCGTCAACAAATCGCGGAATAAAGCCGAATTTTGTCAAAGTATCGCCGAAAAAAACACGATTTTCGTGACAGACTCGCGAAAAAATAGCGAATTTCAACAAAAGGATCGCGGAAAAACGCGGAAAAAACGTGAATTTAGTCAAAGCACCAAAAAAGATGTGCAAACTAAACTTATAGGTAGAAAATTCATAAAATGGGATTTAATTTCATTTTTATGAGATTCTTAAAAATACAGCATGATTTCAGTGTACTTTGATAATATTTATATTCATTAGGTGGACCAGTAAAAATCACCCCCCCCCCTCCCCTCGTTGTTACTGCATTGAAATGTCTCCCGCTTTCAGAACATTTAAGATTTGATGCTTATTAGTGATTTAGATATAAATTTCCCTTCCAAGGAAAATGTCTGATTCCAACACAGATCTATGTTGACAAATAATTCAATGGGAAATATAATAATGAAAGCACCCATTCATTCAACGAAAAGTATACCTTTACTTAACATAAGTGTTCTTTTTTTCAGCAAAAATATCTTTTTCAATAAACCCGCTGTATGTGAATACTGTGTGTAACTTTAAGATTGAAGACAAATAGTTTTCTTTTTCACATTTTTATATCACACAGCACACAAATGTTACAAACAATCACAAACACTGAAAAACATGTAGAATGATGAGGTGACTTTGGGGTAATAACCCGCTGTTAGAACAAGTGACGTTCATAAAACATCTTTTGGGGAATACTCCCGCTATAAGCAGCAGAATAATTGGGGATAAGACCCGCTATAGCATAATGTGCCACAATGGCAGCTCAAGAACAACATACTATACTTGGGGATAACACCCGCTCGAATACACAATGTGCCGAAATGGCCGCTAAAGAACAACTATATACTTGGGGATAAGACCCGCTCGAATACACAACGTGCCGCAATGGCAGCTAAGCCACAACTGCCCTGGGTCACATGACCGCAAAGCTACGGAGCTCGTTCGGCATGCGCACAAGGTCCGAACATGCCGCCCCGCGTTGCAATGTGCGTAGCACATTCAAAATATTAAAAATACACTATAAATACAAGAACTAAATAAAATACCAATACCACAAAATAATATTACAATACAAATACAATAATAATAAGTAGCAACAATAAGGACTATACAATACAATAAAATTAAATTCTTTGTTACAAAATTTAAGCTATTTTCTAAAAATAGTTCTATATTGTTCTTAAGAAAAGTTGAATGTAAAATAACATGTAAATCTTAGGTGCACCTTAAAATACATAAACAATGAGAAATAAGTATATACATTAGATTTCATTAAATTTCTGAAGAAATATTTTGTTACTAAGCTAACGAAAATCGCGATATAAACCTTATGAAAAATCCCTTTTCTTTGATTTTTATATTTAATCTCAAAAGGGCCGCAAAAATCGGCTCCTGTCTGGTTAAACGTAAAGTTTGGAGTTACTCTTTTTGATGGGAGGTCACCCATGATTTGTTTAGCAGTAACTGGGTTGTTCCTAAAACAGACAACGCAATCATGCACTACTTTTCGCGTTAAATTTTTTCCACTTACGGGCCAAAACCGCATTCGTACGTAATGGATTAAAGTTTGGGGACCAATATGAAAATACTTCCTGTGAAAATGCTCAAATATGAGTTTTGTGAGCTTATGGCCTTTCGGCAAAATGATTTGATGCTTCTTATCAAAGTTTAAATCTGAATTTTCCAACCTACCGCCAACTCTTAAGATATTATCTTGATCCAAAAAGGGGGATAAACATTTAATTTTACTGGAAGGGGGAACCCTTGATTCCCGTTTTAAACCCTTAATCTCTTCCTGAAATTCTGCATTTTGTACTAATCTAATTAGAGAAACTTCTGAATTTTTTATTTCTGGGGTTGTGAGGCTGCCTCTGCGCCGGTCTGCTAACTTGCATTTGCAATTGTGAAAAAACCTATAAACATATGCCAGTATGCGAAGAATACTATAGTATTTACCACTTATGTTGAGAAAAAAATATACTTCTTCAGGATTCCTGAAAAGAGAAAGAGAAATATTAGAATTGAAATCATTACAGTTATTTTTATATTTTGATTTAGTCTCTGGAATGTAATCTGTTTCTGGCACAGAAATAGTTTCTTGCTCAGTCACCAAGTCATCAGCTGCTAGGAATTTTGGTCCCCTAAACCACATTGGATTCTCTACAAGGGAATTAACACTCGCTCCTCTGGTCAAGAGATCGGCAGGATTGTCCTTGCTAGAGCAGTGATACCAAGAATTCGAATCTGAAAGTGCATTAATCTCTATGACACGGTTAGCCACAAACTGCTTCCATCGCTTTGATGATCCTTTGATCCAGAATAAGGTTATTTTGGAATCCGTCCAATAGTACACTTTCGATGTGATTTTTTGATCTAGGATGGGTTTTACTTTATTGGTCAGTCTTGCACTTAGTAAGGCTCCGAGAAGTTCTAGCCGAGGCAGAGTTATCTCCTTTATCGGTGCAACACGACTCTTCGAGGTCACGAGATTGACTTCCACTCCACTCTCTCTTTTTATTCTCAGATAAATTGCAGAGCCATACGCTATTTTACTAGCATCAGAAAAGGCGTGTATTTCTACAGCTATTACTTGATTCAAGCAACCAAGAATTTTCCTCGGAATTTTTAATTCTGCTAAATTTGGAAGTTCTTCGAGCCACTTTAACCATTTTTCGTGCACATTAGTTGGTAACTGTTCATCCCATGCTGTCTTCTTTAGCCATAGTTCTTGGAACAGGCATTTTATTCTAATGGTGAATGGCGTCAGCATGCCTAACGGATCGAAGATTTTACCAACTGCTTGCAATAGTAGACGCTTTGAGCTTTTTTGTGATGACAAGAATTCTATTAAACTTTTGACTTTGAATGTCAGACAATCTTCTTCTGTTTTCCAGGACATTCCTAATACCTTGCTTAGATTGCTTCCTAGGCTTATTGCAGCATGTTCTGCTTGAATATTTAAACCTTCCTTTTGCCAGCACTGCAGTAACGCTTCATCATTGGTTATCCATTTTCGAAGAATCATTCCTGCTTCAGACATTATTTTGTTAGCATTCAGGGAAACATCAAGAGCTTCTTGCAGCGTATCTTCGCCAGATATAAAATCGTCCACATAAATATATTTATCGAGTAGGTGAACAGTTCTTGGGTGTAGGTTCGTAAACCGCTTGATGTGCTCCTTTATGGTAGCAGATAGGAGGAATGGAGAGGCATTGACTCCAAAAATAACACGTTTGAATCTGAAAACCTTGAAAGATTTTAAACCATCATCATACCACAGAAAACGGACAGAATCCCGATCTTTTTCAGCTAGTGAGATTTGAAGGAACGCCTTCTCGATATCAGAAGAAAAGGCAATTTCGTATAATCTGAAGTGGATTAAAATATCAAATAGAAGTGGATTTAAGTTGGTGCCGGGCCATAAACAATCATTAAGGGACAAATCATTGTTATCATGAGAGCTGGCATCGAAGACGATTCGGACCTTTGTAGTAAGTTTATCTTCTTTACAGACCGCATGATGGGGCAAATAATAAACTGCCCTGTCTAAAACAGGTTCATTTTCTTGTACCTGCTCTATAATTCCTTGCTTTAAATATTCCGTGATTATTTCAGAATATTGTCGAAAAAGCTCTGGGTTTCGATAAAATTTTCTTTTTAGACCTTCCAAACGCTGTTTCGCAACATTAAAATTATCATTTAAATCCTTCCAGTCTTTTTTCCACGGTAACTGAACTTCATAACGATCGCCTACAAATTTGACAGTTTTATCGAATATTTGTTGTGCTTGATCAGTTTCCGATATTTTCGGATCATCATGTTTTATGCCTATAGACTCAAGCTCCCAAAATTGTTTTAAATTATCATTTATTTCATCGAAATCTCTAACGAAATTGCACATAGTAATATTGTTTGTTTGCGTGTTCTCCTCTAGCGCCCCAGTTGGGATCCATCCAAAAACAGTGTCTTGCAGAAAAAGTTTATCATTTATCTTAATTGAATTATGCTTTAAAATTCTATAAAATAATTCAGCGCCAACCAATGCGTGAACTTTTCCCGGTTTGAAAAATGTGGGGTCTGCCAATTCCACAATATTCGGTAAATTAATGTCCGATACATTTAATTGCTTTGATGGAATTACATCCGTGATTTTGGGAACAATTAAGAAATCTATATTCTCCCTGAAAGAGCCATCTTCGTTTGTAATTACACTCGAAATTTTATTTTTTACATTATAAGTATAACCGTTTAATCCTGTAACGGGTACATTAATTATCCTTTTTTTAAATTTCAGCATGTCAGCGCAATCCTTAGTTAAAATATTGACATTGCTAGCATTATCCAAAATGACTCTAAACCTTCGTTTATTTCCGAAATTATCTTCTATAAAAACAAAGCATGTACTCAATAAAATTGATTTTCTTTCTTTACTTATATTATTCAAGGTCTTTAAAGATTCGTCATTATTTACCGAAATGTTTTTCATTTCTCTATTTACCGCACCTGCAAGAGGGGAGGAAATTTGGGGGGAAGCCAATTCATTTTTGGATTTATTTTCTTTTTCTCGATGAAGCGATGAGCTGTGTCGCAATCCACAGGTATTACAATTATATTTTGAAATGCAAGAATTTACGAAATGAGAATTATTCAAACAATTAATACACAGTTTATTTTTCTTCACAAAATCGTATCGTTCAGAAACATTCATTTTTAGAAACTGAGAACATTTGTTCAAATTATGAAAAGCCAATTTACACAGAATACAAGTTTTTCCATTCGATTTATCATTCGAATTTAGCATGAAATTTTTTTGTTTGTTCGAAAGAGGAATGTTTTTGTTTAAGGGTTTTGAAGCAGAGTATCTATTTACGCTTTCTAACGTAGAACTGCGGTTTTCCAAAAATGACATTAACTCATTAAATTGCGGGTATTCTGATTTTTTAATCGAATATTCAAATAATTTTCGAGATTCCTTATCTACCTTTTGCAATATAATATTGATAAGGATAGCATCAGACAGATTGTTTTGTTCATATTGTAATACTTTTAAGGCCCTCAAATTTTTATTTACACAATCAATAAAGGATCTCAATTCTTTAGAAGACTCGTAATGTATTTTTTCATAATTAATTATAGCTGATAAATGAGTGTCAATGAGCAAACGTTGATTTTCGAATCTTTCAGTAAGTGCTGTAAACAATGACTCTAAGGAATCGTCTGGGCTCTCTAGTTGTTTTGCTTCATTTTTTAGCGATGCTCGCAAATAAAACAGCTTCTGAGCGTCATTTAACTGAGCATTATTGATAATTAAATTTGTAAATTGTACTTTAAAGATTGACCACTCTTCATATTTACCATTGAATGTTGGTAGTGGGATTTCAGGTAACTTAACTTTAATATTATTCAAACTCATAGATTCAATACTATCAGCATACACATTTATTTCAGAAACTTTAAGATTTTTAAGAAATATGTTGAGACTTACCTCAAGTTTCTCGAGACGATCTTCGAGTTCATCTAACTCGTTTTCGATTTCTGGTAAGTCCTTAATCTCAGGGATATCATAATATTTATCCCGTATTTCCGATACCTTTGCTTGAAGCTCAGGTAATTTTCGAATCTTTATTTCGAGCTCGGTACTCGAGTAATTAATTTCGTCTGTATTATCTTTTACGAAATTTTCTAATTTCGTTATAGCACCTTTTAGAGCACCTTTTGTTCTATTTAATTTTTCCATAGCAGCTATTTCGCTGCGAAATCGACGGACCACAACAATGTATGTGAATACTGTGTGTAACTTTAAGATTGAAGACAAATAGTTTTCTTTTTCACATTTTTATATCACACAGCACACAAATGTTACAAACAATCACAAACACTGAAAAACATGTAGAATGATGAGGTGACTTTGGGGTAATAACCCGCTGTTAGAACAAGTGACGTTCATAAAACATCTTTTGGGGAATACTCCCGCTATAAGCAACAGAATAATTGGGGATAAGACCCGCTATAGCATAATGTGCCACAATGGCAGCTCAAGAACAACATACTATACTTGGGGATAACACCCGCTCGAATACACAATGTGCCGAAATGGCCGCTAAAGAACAACTATATACTTGGGGATAAGACCCGCTCGAATACACAACGTGCTGCAATGGCAGCTAAGCCACAACTGCCCTGGGTCACATGACCGCAAAGCTACGGAGCTCGTTCGGCATGCGCACAAGGTCCGAACACCCGCCTTGCCTCTTTTTAAAAGAATGCGAACATTAGTGATACTTGTTAGTGGAACTTGGTATCTTCTACTCTCAAATAAACATTATTTTACAATTAAAATTGTATCTTGCATTTTTACTTTTAAAAAAGTAAAGAAAATTTCTCTTAATATTTTTAAAAAATATCTTATTTGAGTGCAAATAATGCTGGTTTTAATTCATTATTTAATTATTGTTAAAAAAATAATTAATGCATTTCATTTATCTTAATAAACAACTTTCATTTATTCCTTTAAAATATAAATTATTATTGATGGGGACCCGTTTTTGTAAAAAAGGGACCCAGATTTTTGGAAATCCTGGGTCCCGGGGACCCAGGTTTTTTCAAGTACAGCGGCATCACTGCTATCCGAATTGGATATTTTCGAAAGTGTGAAAAATAAAAACAATACAGCAATGAATTGCGATGAAGACGAATATGATGATGATGGAAATTATCATTAAGCAGGAATTAACAAAACTTCGTATGATAAAATGCTAAAATCATTTGAAACAATCCGACTCGGATTATAGTTAGAAGAAAATACGCATGAAGGGGTTTTTGGTGCACTGTAAAGATGTGAAACGTATTATGAGAGAAGGCACTTTTTTAAATAAAAAACACAGGCAAAATTAACAGTTTTTCAGAAATTAAATTTAAGGACGCATATGTTGATGTATGGTAAAAATTATTTATCATAATAACAATAAATACGATAATGTCATTAAAATTCGTTAATTTTAATGTATAACTATTGACTTTAAACAGAAAATACAGTGCATTCCCAGACAATGTTTTGTTTTACTTGCAGAATTCAAAGATTTAAACACGTTGAAAAAATGAATTGATGATGGATATTGGTGGGTAAAATAAGTAAAACAAATCGATATAATTTATTTTTAAAAATGTAATTAATTACTTTTAGTAAAAATATTTAGTGTTTATGAATTTAAAATCTGTTTTATGTAGTTTAAAGTATTTTAAAAGGTGAATCTCTATTTAACGAATTTTCCATATAACGAACTTTTTTCCGGGATTTAGCGACTTCATTAAATAGAGGTTCGACTGTACTTATGCACATATACTATAAATGCATTATACATGTATGCATGTGTATATGGATTATTCTCTAATAAGTGGGTAATTTCACTCTGATTTAGTGAAAAATAAAAGTTAAATTTTAAATTAAACATTTTTTTAGAAATAGATAAGACATAAGGTAGTGAGTAATATACTATATTCAGGCATAAACTTTAAACAGTATTTTTCTTTAAAAACAGTTTATAAATTAATTTGGTAATCAATGTCACGACTGTCCCTAAGATAGTTGCTTACTTTATAATTCAAGATTTAAATAGATTTTTTTTAAAGGTATTTTTTTTTCAATTGTCTTTTTATAATAACAAATATATTTGAATTTAATTACAGTGAAATACGTTTAACAAGAAAAATCGGTTAACATGAAATGATATAGCGGTCCGGACAGTATACTATGCAATTTAATGCATTTTTTTCTTTTAACCCGAAATAAAAATCGTTTAACACGAAGAAAATTCGCTTTTGATCTAGTTAATTTGAGTTGAAATTGGTGAATTTTGTGTTAAAACCACTGAATTTTGGGATAAAATCAGTGATGTTCGTGTTTTTTTTGTAAATTAGCTTATGTTTTATGAGCACAATGACTAAAAAATTAGTCCAAAAACAAACTGCTATTTTGCTTTAAATGTAGATGAAGCTGCTTAATGCCGTTGATGAAAAAGAACGAAAACAGGCTGCAGAGTTTAGCATTGCCAATTCTACTTCATTAACTATAATAAAAACAGGGATCCCATTACTTTAACGTTTGAGTGCAGTATGTTTAAACCAGAGAGAAAACGTATGAGAACCGATAAGCACGAAGATTTAGAGACAGCTTTGCTTATTTGATTCAAACAAGCTAGATCTCAGAATGCTGAAAAAGACACTTCAAAAAAAGATCTCATCCCCCCCCCCCCAAACAAATATTTTTTCTTTTTACTTGCTTTTTATCCTTATGAATGATATACTAGTAGCTTAACAGGAAATCTAAATAAAATTTGACGACGTCAAAAATATTTGTGAGTTTTGATCTTTTTTTTAAGAATCTTTTAACGCGAAATTCTTTTAACACGAAAAAAAATTTCGGTCTCTTCAATTTCCTGTTAAACGTATTTCACTGTATGTACGTGAATTTTTTTAATCACGTTGCTAACAAAGCGTAAAACCAACAGAGTAAAAAAGTATCCAGGCAAGGATCTGAACCTGTGTGTTTGGTTCTGTGTACCAATATACTCTGCCAACTAAACCACCTGGAACCACACACCTAGCCAAGAACCCTTCACTTATATAGGTTGGTAAGGTTGCAATCGCAGCACAAGATGGGAATAACTTCATGAATCACTACTCTGCCGCAAACAGAATGAGATCATCAGCTTTTGATGGATAATACATTTCGTTACATAAAAAGAAACTGTGCATATATATATATATATATATATTAATTAAAGAAAAAAAATGTCACATGTTTTTCTACAAAAAAAATGAAGGGAAAAATATTTTTGAAAAAAAAAAAAAAATAGAGGGTGCAAAATAGAAAAAGTCCTTCCGGCCAGTGCCGGGAGGAAGAGGTAGCTTTCATATTCCTTATTTTAAAAAAGCCAACTTATATTATTCAAACACACGAAGCTCAATTTAGTGGAAACTGAATATAGGAGATTCAATACTAATTTTTATAAATACTAAATCATTATTAATGAGAATTTCACGAAATTAGTCAGCTTTATCCAAGCTGCTTTTATTTAAAGTAACTTATATTTGGCTGCCAAATTCAGCGATTTCTTAAAGTGCCTGCCATTTTAAGACAACATGGTGGATGAGGCTAACCAGTGAACTTGGTCGAGACCTTAGTAATTGCTGTGCACATGCTCACTCACATCGGAATCGGTTGATATATACGAGTGCTTTCGCAGGCAAAAAATCAGATTTTTCAAAATGTCACCCGCATTAGATATTGAAATTGCTATATCTGAGCCATTTTTTAAGATAAAGACAAACAAAAAATGCTCCTGAATCCTTATATCAAGGTCAAATACTTAAGAAAGAAACCCTTTTCAATTTCTAATTTTTTTGCACCTCACTTTAAATATAATTTTTTTTAATTTAATGGCCGCCATTTTGAAACAAGATGGCTGATGAAGCTGGCCAGCGAACTTGGTCGAGATATTGATCTATACTATCCACATGCCTTCTTACATCGAAATAGGCGAATACGTGTGTTATCGCGTGACAAATACAAGATAGTTTCAAAATGTTAGCCATGCTAGAAATTCAAAGCGCTATAATTCAACCACTTTTTAAGATATGAACAAAAGAACAAATTTTCAGAAACAAAAACTGCTCCAGAATCTTTGTATCAAGGCCAAACACATAAAAAAAATCTTTTTCATTTTCCAATTTTTTAATACTTCATTTTAAATTTTAAATTTAATACTTTTTAAATGGCAACCCTTTTGAAACAAGATGGCGAATGAAGCCGGTCAACGAACTCGGTCGAGACATTGGTATGTACTATGTGATAACATTACAAATGTAATGTTAATGGAGTTGAAAAAAGATGCAGAGTGAATGAAGCAGTAAAAGCGTAAAGCTGAATTTATAACCCCGAAAATGAATTTAAAAGATTTATGAAATGAATTAATTTCTATGAAATAATTAAAGCGTTAAATATCAATAACTAAATAAAAGAAGCAAAGTAAATGTATGGTAGAAGAAACGAAAACTAGTTTTAAAAACAACAACATTTATTAACAACTTAAATAAAAACAATAAATAAAATAAGCTTTAAAAACATAACTTAAATATCACTTATCTGTAATTAATAACTGGAACTCTTAAATGACATGATGCAGTTGCTTAATATGACACGCTCAAATGAGCGGTTAAAATATCTCGTAAATGTAAACAGTGAATGCACGGGAGCTAGATCCAAAACCTAATTAAACACTTCATTAAACGTTTCACGAAATACAGCATGTTGGTGTCAATACGTTCGCTCAGGAAAAGATGTCAGTTGAGAAGAACACTATAATATATATATAAAGCTGACGTCGATAAAATATATACAACTCGAGACGAAACCATTAGACCTTAAAGTCACATAGTAATGAAGAGCTTAAAAATAAATCTCCTCCTTTTCGCCACAGCCGGTATGTAACTTCCTCGTAAGCCCACACCGCCACAAGAACCACGACACGGCAAACGCCGGTCCTTAAAATGTTCTACTGTAGAAAAGGCATGTTCGTAAATTACTCTCCATACTTAACATCGTGAAATGGCTAACGTATCGTTACAGGAATTTATTAAAAGAAGATGACATCACTTATTTAAACAAGTATAACACTTATCAAAAAGAAGGCTTCTCAAAAGACAAAGTCATCATCATTTCAAAACGAAGCAATTAAAGATGCACTTCCCGAAACGTGAAATTAACTACTTGCCGACCTCAGTCGGCAAGCACCTATAAGAAGGTAAAAACTGAAGCTACTGACAAGGGAAGCTCGATGTATTTATCCTAATCGGAAAAGTCGAGAAACTTCCATTACGTAATACCAGACACACCTCCAAATGCAAAGAGCTGATTCGTGGATGAGGGCGTGTCGTCGAATGACGAGTTCGACGTAATTGCCCGAACAGACGACGTCATCAAGTGACAGTCGGAAAAACTTATTCAATGCAAATGGAATCCAGATGTAATACGAATGTCAACATAATCTCCGGCGGTCGTAAATGGAAAGAAAATAAACATATAAAGTTGAACTGTAAGGGATATTTAGAGAATATAACGATACTGCTAAAAAGGTAAGTAAAGACTTTATTGAAGTATTTAAATAAAGGATTTATAAATAAAAATATATGAAGTATTTAAATAAAGAAAGAGTTATGCTATGAAGATAGAAATGAGGAAACATGTGTACAGGGGATAAGATATATGGGAGTGCATATATATATAACACTATGCACAGACCAAGTTGCATCCAAATTGGTTCATAAATACGCCTGATATCGCGTGACAAAAATCACGTCGTTTTAAAATGTCAGCCACAATAGAAATTCAAAATGCTATAACACAGCCATTTTTTTAGATATAGACGAAACAAAAACTGTTCCCGAATCTTTTTATCAAGGTCAAACACATAAAAAAAAATATTTTTTCAATTTTTTGGTACCACATTTCAAATTTAAATTTTTCTTAAAAATTTAAATGGCCGCCATTTTTTACAAGATGGCGGATGAAGCTGGCCAACGAACTTGGTCGAGACATTGGTATGTACTATGTATAAATGAAGTTACATCCAAATCGGTTCATAAATACGTCTTTTATCGCGTGACAAAATTCAGGACGTTTCAAAATGTCAGTCATGCTAGAAATTCAAAATGCTATAACTCAACCACTTTTTTAAGATATAGACGAAACAAAAACTGCTCCGGAATCTTTGTATAAAGGTCAAATACATAAGAAAAAAATATTTTTCCATTTTCAATTTTTTGGTACCACATTTCAAATTTTAAATTTTTTTAAAAATTTTAAATGGCCGCCATTTTGAAACAAAATGGCGGATGAAGCTGGCCAACAAACTCGGTCGAGACATTGGTATGTACTATGTACACACCGAATTACATCCAAATCAGTTCATAAATACGAGAGTTACAGTGTGACAAAGGTCAAATATACATACTTGCCAACTAAATTTCGGTAAAACTCAGAAGATTTTAGGCAAAAAATCAGAAGAAATCAGAAGATTTTTTAAGTTTTATAACACTTTCAGTAGGGATTAAAAAACAGCTGAATCCTTATAAATAAACAAATTTCAAAGAGAAACTAATAAAATATTCACTAATTTGCAATTACACAATATATATTATGACAAAAAAGATTAACTTGAATATATTAAAAATTACAATTTTTTTTTTTTTTTAGAGATATTCTACCTTTCACATTAAAAGACACTTAGAACTTCTGACTCCTAAATTTTTTTTTCTTTTTTTGAGGGTGATTCTGAGAAAGAAAAAAAAATATCTGAAATTCAGAGCAAATTTTCTGAAAAGTTACAGTAGGGGGGGGGGAATCCACTTCCGACACTAGCTATGCGTTTTTTTCCGCGGTCCTTGACGAAATTCACGATCTTTAGCCGATATTTGTGTTTTTTTCGCGATCTTTAGACGAAATTTGCCGTTTTACACGATTTTTTGACGAAATTTGCCGTTTTTTCGCGATCCTTTGACGAAATTTGCCGTTTTCCATGCGATTCTTTGTCGAAATTGGCGATTTTTCTGCAAACGATTGACAAAATTAATTTTTTTCGGCGAAGATGTCGAAATTCGCAATATTTTTATGTCCGAATTTTCGAATTGGTGGCCGATTTTTTTAAATTTTCGGAAAATTCGGACCAAAATCACCCCTACGCGTCGTTTACGTAATCTTTTGACGAAATTCGCGTCTTTCCCGCGATCGTTCGGTGAAATTTGGGTTTTTTCCGCGATCCATCGGTGAAATTTGGGGGTTTTCCGCGATCCATCGGTGAAAGTTGGGATTTTTTCGTGATCCATCGGTGAAATTTGGGATTTTTCCGCGATCTTTTCACGAAACGCCCGTTTTTTCCGCGATCCTTTAACGGAATTCGCGTTTTCACGCGATCTTTTCACGGAAATAGTGTTTTTATGTCATCTTTTGACGGTGCTTTTTTTACCTGATCTTTTGATGAAAATCGCGTTTTTTCGCGATCTTTTCACGGAATTCGCGTTTTTACGTGCTCTTTCGGGGGAATTCTTGTTTTTTATGCGATCTTTCGACAAAATTTGCGTCTTTCCCGCGAACCTTCGGCGAAATTTCGGGTTTTCCCCGCAATCCTTTGACAAAACTCGCGTAAAAAGCGTAAGAAAAGGCCGAAAATCGGAAGAAAACGCATTACGCGCGTAAAATCGGAAAACATGCTGATTTTTCGGAAGAATTCTGAAAAAATTGGAAGAGTTGGCAGCTATGTATACTCCATATTCATCACAAATAAGGTAAGGAAAGCTCTTTTATAATTATAATACAAACTTTAGATAGATTTATTATTATATTTATTTAGAATATATGTACAGTCGTGGAAAAAAAAAAGTAAACACTCCCTACTAACTACTCAACAAATTATCGTAGAAGAACGTTACTGGTACCGAACAATTGGAAATAAAGTCTACTTTTAAATGATGTATATAAAATTTGCTTAGGGGGCCATTTACATATTAAAACGAACCATAACTTTGTTTTTTTCAATAGCAGTACACAATTCTGACATCATAAATGAACTCTACACCCTTCAATTAGTCTAAAAACAAATTTTTATGCAATTCATACCATAAGTTTCCAAGAAATTAATTATTTTAAAACGAGCGTACTTTAAGGGCTGTATCCAAATTGAAGTTCGGTACTTGATTGTTAGCCGAGAGAGCTCCTTTCTTGATCAAGGCACCTTAAGCAGTCAATTAAGCCTGTTAGATTACAGGATAGCATACGAAATTTTAAAATACTTAGTCACTTCTATCATAGACGGCCCTTTAAACCATCATTTTACCGTTTTTTAAGCATAATTTGAAAACTACTTGGAAGAAAAATGTGAAATTTTGGATTTTCATAAAGCAGAACTTAATAAATCTGAATCCATCCAAAAAATTGTAGGTTGCAATTCATAATTTTTTTTAATATTAATTTCATAATTCATATCAAAAAATAAAAAAAATTTCAAATCCAACGTATTTATGTTTGGGTATATATCAGTATTATTACGGCACAAAAAATTAGAGCATTAGGATCATAATTTCAGAAGTTATAAATAAAAATATGTAAATATAATTTAACATTAGAGGCACTAAATTTTGAATGTTTATAATTCAAAAACTTATCATTCAAATGACTTGAAATTTGGTGTCTGGGCATAGTTTGAACCGAAGATTTGAGATATCTCGTTAAAATTGGGTATTGCCATTGCAAAAAATGAAATTTGGATTCGTTTTAATATGTATATGGCCCCCTAAGGAAATTTTATATACGTCATTTAAAAGTAGACTTTATTTCCAATCGTCCGGTACCAGTAACTTTTGTCTACGATAATTTGTTGAGGAGTTAGTAGGGGGTGTTTAATTTTTTTTTTCCACGACTGTACCATTTTGGTAACCACAAAACCAAAGTACTTAAAAATTCAAAACTTAATTTTTGTCTCCTCCGTGGAATTTCCCTCCGTGGACTTGGCATGTCCATGGAGAGGATTTCATTGTCCACGGAGTAGACAGTATCTTAAAAACTAGGGTATTTTTGACCAATTAATGTAATATGGATAAAAATTAATATAAGTAAATACTTTTTAATGAAATTTAATGATTTTTGCAGTTTCATTTTTATATATATATATATTTAAAACAACTGCATTATTATTATAAGAAGGTAAACAATTGAAATAACAATATAGACTATTTATAATATTATAGTTTCAATAATATGTAAAAAAATATTTTTATAACTAAATACATTTATTTATTTACTTTTAGGAAAAATGGGAAAATCAAAAATTAAAAAGTCAAAGCAGTCAGATGCTCAAATTCAGAAGAGAAGAGAGCAGAAAAAACTTAGTATGAGACGTGCTAGACTGAAATTAAAAGAAAACCCTTTACTGTTAGAAGAAGCTAAGAAAAAGGAGAGAGAGCGATATCAAAAAAGAAAAAATGCTGGGAAAATTAGAAGTGTTAAAGATATGACTGAACGCGAGAAGACAATGATAAGAAAAGTCTGGAAAGAAAAAGCAAGGAAATATCGCAAAGAAAGAAAAATTGTGGAAGAAACTGAACTGCATATGAAAGCAAATACTCCTCCAAGTTCACATTCTGAACTGAATAATGCTGGAGTTGCCCAAGAAAATAATAATAGTGGAATTATGAAAGGAAAGAAGGTTGTTAGAAGAAATCAATATAAATTAATAAAGAAAATAAAAGAATTAGAAGAGAGAAATAAAAAACTGAATACTAGACTTGAAAAGTATAGAAAAACGATTAAGTAGATCAAAGAAAAATGATGAAAGTAACAATGAATCACCAAGAAGAAAAGTTAGAAGAGAACTGAACAATAAAGGCAGAAATAGTAAATCTAAAGTGTTTAGAAAATTGCTGTTTGCTGAAGCTATTCGCAGACAAATACATAATAACTTTAAAAGGCAAAATTCACGTAAAGTGAAAAAGACAATGTTACAAGTTTTGACTGGTAAAATTGTAAAGAAGTATCGCTTATTCAATCAGCTAAAAAAAATTACTTCAAGTAAAATGCTTAGTAAATGTCAAGATAAAACTTTTCAGATTGTGTCAAACAGGGATAATAAATTTGAAAGAACCAGGTTAAATGTAATGAAATTCCTAGAAAGTGACAAAGCAAGCCGTTTGTGCTCAGGAAAAAAAGAAACTTCAATAACAAGAAAAAAAAATTGAAAAAACAAAAACGTTATTTGAATGACACTATATATAATTTGCATAAAATGTTTAAAAAAGAATATCCTCAGTATCAAAAAACTAGTTATCCAACTTTTTGTCGTCTTCGACCTTTTTGGGTTCTTTATCCAAAAGCTTCCGATAGAGAAACATGCTTATGCAAAGTGCATGCTACTTTTAATTAAGAAGATGCATAATTGCAATATAATTAGTGAAAAATGTACATCAGAAGTTCTTAAAGCAATGTGCTGTGATTCCAAAAGTGAACTTTGCTTGAATCGAGAATGTGATCAATGCAGATTGAATAAAATTAAAATAAAAGATTTTCAAGATGAGCCTGTACTTTTTCAGAAATGGATCAGCAAAAAAGTTCCTGTGGCAATTAACTCTTTAACGACGAGAAACCCAAAAAAATTACTACCTCTAAATCCTGGCCTATGAAAGGAACATTTTGAAAAATGGACTCGTCCTTTTACCGCATTTGAGTTTCCTATAGGAGAGGCGTGGTTGAAATGTCATCTTGATGTATGTTTACTCTCCTCCTTTCCCCACATAATTTTGCTTGCTGATCTGTTATTTGTTTGGAGTGATAATTCTAAACGAAATGAGGAAACATTATTTATCCCTTTTCACCTGTAGTAAGAAGTATTTACACTGCATCCTTACTCCATACATTTTATCGGAAATGCGTGTTTATAAATTAAAAGACTTGGAAGAAAGGCTACTGATATTGTTCTTTGACAAGCGCCTTTGAGCGGAAAGGTTTTTCCACGATACTCCTCATACGGCAAATTATGTATGCATATAATAAAAATGGTAATACAGTAGAAGATCTTTATAATGCAAACCTAAAAACGTAAGGTTGTGCGTTATATAGAATTTTGCGTTATATGGATCACATCATTAAATTCACCTTGTAAACATGGCCAAATATGTCTGAAACACATCAAAATACATTAGAATATCTTTATACTGCATTCCTTGTTACCAAGAGTTATCCAAATAATAAATTTTTGCATAATATAGGTCAGACATTGTTAAATTTACTTTATAAACATGATCCAAATATAACTGACACAACCATCCCTTACATTAGACATTTTCAAAAAATGTTCATTGTAATAATAGCATTTTTTTCAGTAAAAAGGTCTTAAATTAGAAGATAAAGTTGAACTAATGTATCAAACTTAGTCCTCTAGAGAGTAGCAATATTTTATGATGTGAAAATGCAGGTGCTTTTTAACTTCAAAAATCATTGTTTACATCTGAGAAGTTGTGCGTTATATGGAGAATTGCGTTATATAGAATTGCGTTATAAAGATCTTCTATTGTAATCACAGAACAATAAACAATTTTATCAATGCCACAGAAAACCTCATATCCCTATAAAATTACAATTAGAAATTAAAATTCGGCAAATATACTATATGTGGAAAAAAAGAAAAAAAAAACAGAATAATTCTATTTGGTTGGTTTGTTGTGTTTATGACGCCCAATTATCAACACGAGGAATATAGGCCCAAAAAAAGGGGGGGGGGTGCCCTCCGTTTGGGTCTTTCTAAGGGAACCTAACCCGTATTAACCCATGGAAATTCACGGTTCGAAGAAAACCACGAAAACTCCGAACGATTAGGTCGACGGGCGCGATTGGGTTTGAATCCAGCACCTCTCGTCTATCAGTTGCGAGAGCAGAAACTCTCGGCCACTGGTGGGGCAATTCTATTTGTATTAAACCTCATTATTTTCATTATAATGTAAATATTTTGGTACCTTCTATTAGAGTATGAGATTAAAAAATTGAAAAAATTATTAATTTAGGACCAGGCTAATACTTAATTTAAGGATTTAAAATTCAGAAATTTTTAGAGCCCCCCCCCCCCCCATCTAAAGCTTTTACGGTACATTTTCAGAACAAATGCTTTTAACCCTTTATGCCCCTTTAGAATTTAATATATGTTTAATTTTTTTAATTTCCTTTGGAAATTTTCTTCGTTCAGGAAGGGGAGGGGGAGCTCATGACCCCCGTGAACTCCCCCTTGGATCCACGATTAGATGTGCAAAGGCAAAAGAATTCAACTGTTAATTACTTTATTTATTTATTATTATTATTATTATTTTTTTTTTGTAAACAATAATGCTCTTGGAACAAGATAAAGTAAAGTATCTATAACTCATTCTAAACTGTATTGCAACTAATCGATGTATCAAATGAATTTTATGACAAGTTATTTTAATAGTACTTATAAGCACTGTCGGTGCTTAAAGTGTTAAGGAGATTCCAAAAAAATACCTTTTCCTGCTCAAAATTATGAAATTTTCTGTGACATTTATAAATTTATTTTTTCGAGAAAAATCACGAAATTTCAGCCATGCTCTTGAATGTTTCTGATTTTTTCTCTTTGTTTTCAATAAATGCATTATATCTTGAATTATAATCGATTGTTGTCTCATGACGACTTTTCTATGGCTTCCCGTCGGGGATTTTGGTTCAAAGTGTCAATTTTGACAGTATTTTCAGAAAGAACGTGCTCTTCTATAGAAAAAGGGAAAAAGCTATTCGCTTGAATAGTTTCTGAATGTGAACATTTCATGTTCCTAACTTTAAAAATGACTTCATGAGGGAGAATAGCTATTTAGAATTTGAGAATAGCCCTAATAAATATTATTTAATAAGCAATATTAAAACAGTTCTCAAATCCAAACTGCTATTTTTTTTTTTTTTTTTACACGTTCATGGAGTTATTTGGAATATAATGTGGCATTCTCTATTAAAAAAGAAAGAATTAGTGTCTTCAATTCGCTTGTACAGACAAAAGCTTTTGCTGAAATACGGTGACAGAAATCGTGTTTTAAGTCGATTTTTGTGATGTTACAGTAAAAAAAAATATCATTGATGAAAAAAATATCAAACGATTATATTCCAGTATGAAACCCATTTTCAGGAATATAAAAACCATTATTCGCTTCAGTGCCGAAACTAAGGGGGGGGGGGGGGCAGAGGGGGCATGTGGCCCAGGCGCCAGAACAAAGGGGCGCCAAATGAAGATTATACCTTTGGAAAGGATAATTTTCTTCTGATGGTCTGATGGCTTCCATTATTATGAAACAGTCATTATAAATGAAGTGTTAGGTGAAGATGAAAGAGTAGACGTAAAAAGTTAGAACTCTGATTTTCTGGTCAGAATGGGAAAAAAAAAAATGGCCATAATTTTTTTTTCAAAAAAAATTATGTCCATTTTTTTCCTATCAGTCCATCAGAAGAAAATAACTCGGTGAAAGCGGAAACTCTGTTAGGCGGGACTCGGATAATCGGGACTCTACTGAATACGTCATTTTAAAAATGATCTTTAGAATATTTTTGTTGATGTTCAGAGGGACCTCACTCTTGGATCCGCCACTGTAGATTACGTAGTTCAGTATTACATATTTTAAATTTTAAAATAAGTCGTCTATTATAAAATTCTCTTTGTAAATATACTTTGTGGAAGAGGGGGGGGGGGCGCCAAAATCCATGTTTGCCCCGGGTGCAAAAAAGGCTAGTTTCGGCCCTGATTCGCTTCATAGATATTTGAATAATAATGTTTGCAAATTTCATTATTATTATTTTTAAATCAAAAATAAGTTATCTTTTTGTTAGAATATTTCACGCTTTTGAGAAAGGGGGGAAAATCTCCAATTAAAAGGCATTTAGCACCCGAATTTAAGTTGTTGATAACTTTTATTTTGCCTGTTATGATTTTTCCTGAAATACTTTAAAAATAAACAAATAATATACTCAAATATGAAACAAGGTTATTTTTATTTTTATAATTTTATTAATACATAAGGTCTTGAAACAGCTGTGTGATAAAACTGATTTCAACTGTTTATACTTTTTATTACATTGCCACGATTTTCTGCACAGCAAAAAAGACAATCAGAGTTTTAACATCTTATATGGTTTTTCATGTCACTGTAACACAGGAGTGTCTGATCTAACTTTATCAGATTTTTCGCACTCTTGAGGAGTTAATTTTTCAGTTTATCTTATTATTACTGTATCACTGAATTATCCAACAAACAGTGATGGAACAGTGTAGCAGCAGATAATCAATTGGCACCGCAAAATTTTATTAGTATTACTTATTTAACTTCAGGACAGAATTTCTGCGATTTTTTGAAGGCGAAGAATACTATAAAAATTTAGTGGTGACAATCGCGCAACTGCTGCGCCAAAATATCAGAAGGTTTTATTTAGACGAAAAGCTAGATTTTTTTTTTAGATAAAAAATAATTAGTTTTATTTCTGAAAATCTTTAAATGTGCCTATTTCTTTGATCAATAGCTAATGCACCAATGAGGGCGATTTTAGATGTTAGAAAAATTCTTAGTGCATTAAAAAAAACTACGAAAAACACCAAAAGGTGAGATTGGTATGTGTGCAGATTTCTTATGAAGAAGGAAGGGGGGGGGGGGGGGGGGCGGTCATTTAGCTAAACAACAACTCAATTGTTTAGGAACCTTATTCGCTCACAGCCCGACATACCAAAAGCATAATTGAAGTGTTTTTCTAATATATTTTATGAAAACAGAGCTATGCAGTGATAGAATGAACGTAAAATAAAAAATAAAAATAAAATGTCATAGTAAATTTATTAGAAAACTAAAAAATCAAATTGAGTCCTTTCTGGCGAATTTATCAACTATTAGATGTACAGATAGGTTTTAAAGATTGCTTTCATAATTTATTCTGACAGTTTTTTTTTTTCTGTGTGTGCGAGCGTGTATGTGTGTGTGTACTGGGTTTAACATGCCAAGTGATCGCCAAAATAACCAATTTTAAGCACGTAATATATATGTCTATATCTATCTATCTATCTGTATATATATAACCATTAATTAAACATAACCTACCACCATCAAAAACCGTGATATTATGAATTAAAGCTGTAAGTATAAAAAAAGTGCCAAATAATTTATATATATATATATATATATATATATAGTACATGTCTCCAGAAGCCTGTTCATCGAGTATAAAAACTTTTCTTTTACTCATTTTAAATTAAACTTTAAGTAAATATCTCAATACTAGAGGTTAAAAATGGTTTTCGTTCTCTTGAAATAAGAAACTAAGATGGAAAAAAGAAAAAAAACCCGGCTCATCTGAATAGAATCACTTTAGCTTTTAAAAAAGGTAATGTCAAACCTGCAAGCAATTAAGAAGTATTCCATCACTGTCATCGGACAAAGTGACCGGCGACAATAAAGACGAACCCCTCAGCACAGGGAGAAACGAATCTCTTTCTATACCTATCACCCCTTATTTTGCTATAGACGGCCGAATTAGGACTTAACTCACAAAGCCGTATAGGGCCGTTTCAGGTGTTAAAAGGTTAAAGGTGAAATAAAAATGTGCCCCAAAACTATGAAAGTGGATGTTGAGAGTACTAAAAAGGAAATAGTAAAATTATTTTTTTCTGATATTGATAAGTTTTTGAAACATGTATCAAACATTGTACACCAATACGAAGAGGTTTCGAATATAAAGAAAAATTTGAAAAGAAATGAAATACTGATGCACATCGATTTTTCTGAAAATTATCTGTGCAAATTTAATAGAGAAATCCAATCTGCACACTTTGGTGGTTCAAAGCCACAGGTAACTAGACATACCTGTGTTATGTATTGTCAAAAAGATATTAAAGAAAATCCTGTCTCTTATGCAACAATCAGTGCATGTAATAGACATGATGCAGCAGCAATAGCTGCACATTTGCTTTCACTCAAAGAAGACATAAAGTCTCTTATACCTAATTTGAAAAAGATCCATTTTCTTAGTGATGGGCCAAGTGCTCAATAAAAAAACAAAACCATGTTCCAGTTGATAGGTGGTTATTTATCCTCTCAGTTTAACGTGGATGAAATCCATTGGCACTACAGCGAGAGTTCACATGGAAAAGATGCACCAGATGGAGTTGGAGCAGTAATTAAAAGAACGGCTGACAATTTAGTAGCTCAGCAAATTGATATTCCAAATTGTGAGACTCTAGTTTCAGTACTTCAACAACACTGCAAAAGCATAACAGTTAAAAAAATTGAAGAAATTTCTGTAAATAACATGGAAAAGAACATTCCTAAATATATTTCACCATTTCCTGGAACAATGAAAATTCATGAGGTTGTGTTCAAAAGAGGTGAGACAAATATTGAAGCAAGATCTCTGACATGTCTTAGTTGCAAAAGTGATAAGTGTGCACATTACCATTTGGGAATGATTAAACTTGAAAAAATGCCAAAGGATAAACTCTCCTATTATGATGCGTATTCAGATTCTGAGTGAAGAAGAAATTGAAAACCTAAGAAAGCCTAAAAGAAGTGATGATGTTGTAGTGCATTATAGGGAAAAAAAGCATCAAACACTACATTGGCTTGATTATATCAGAAAAGAACTCTGAAGAGTGCACTATCAAATTCATGCGAAAATCATCCAGAAAAAATAAATTTATATTTCCAACAGACTTAGATAAAATGTAAAACTGTCTGCAAACTCAAATAATTTCTTAAAAATTTTCTGCAGTAAAAGCCACATCCCTCCTGAGTCCTATATCGCCGCTAACAGCAAAAATGAAAAAGTCCTCTTTCCAATCCCTCGCATTACGTTACATGCACTCAATCCCCCCCCCCCCCCTCCTCCAGTTTTCTGAATTAGACGTTATTGAAAAGAGGATAATATTTACTAAGATATTAAAACTGAATTCCCCTTTCGAATGTAAAAAAATTGCTGCAAATCGCAGAGAAATGCTAAACAAGTGCATTAACATTCGCTAAAATTTCCAACCAAATAAACTTTATTTAAAAGAGATCAACATTTAACATTTATTTTTTAACACAAAATTTATTTTTAATCTGTTAAATTAATCTGCAGCACCTGATTCGGTGCTGCACTGTTTCTGCTACCGGCCCTGGCAGGAGAAAAAAAAAAAAAAAGCATTGTACCTGCCGTTCTGGCATAAGCGGCGCACTTACAATTTACAATATTTTTAAGTCTTAAAAATATATATGCCGCAGTGCTTCTTCCAAAAAATACTGTACCATGGTACATGGCAAATAATTTCTAGATAACTTTTTCCCCCTCCAGTTGAAAAATAGCCTGCAGACCTTCTCACGAATCTGCGACGGGCCGCGCACCGACTCTCTACCCGGGGTCTTATAAATTTTTTTTTATGAAAAAATATGTAAAAAAAAAAATAGAACTCTCTGCAAACGGAAAATTTTCTGCGAACGGCGTTCAACCTATATTATCTGACTCTGATTTCCAACTGTTGAAGATATTGCTGTTGTCAAAATTACTGATGTTGTCCACATTCTAAAACAACCTATGTTGGATGCTGGGAATCATTATATTTTTGAAATCAAAGACATTCAGCGTTTTAAAAATTTAGGCTAATGACTTACAGTTTTGCTGTTTTACTATCTGTATTTTCTTTTGTTTAATTAATAATTAAATGACTGGTATTTTTCAAATCTAATATTATGTGATTACTTTCCTGCAAAATGTTTTCCTTTATTTGAATCATAAAGTTTAATTAACTAAAACATAGTAAGTGTCATTATTTAAAAAGTGCTATTTGTTTAAAATTGAATGTTTTGTTGCATCCATTTTTAATAGGTATTCTTATTATTTAGTTATAAGAAATAAATGTGTACCAATATCAACTGTGGCCAGTAATTACTCATTTATGCTTTCATTCAAAATTTTAAAATATAAATATCCCCTCCATTGACTATCATGTCTCCTCCGTGGACATATAAAATTTTAAAAAGGTTAAAAACTAGTGAAAAACAAAATAGAAAACTTGACTACTGATATGAGGGTACTATTAAGCATAAATGAAAACATCCATGCAATTAAGGAAACATTTTACACACTTTTGTAAAATAACTTTTTTTTTTGCTATTTGTACCTTTTTCATGAGAATGACACATAAATTGTTTTCATTAGGAAATACATGTAGTAATCTAAATCCCTTTTTTGTGGATGCCTGACGGCGCTCTCAAACCTTCTGTGGTACCCTACTAAACTAATCTCTGTGACTATACAATCCATGAAGGATCTGGGTCGACACTGCCCATCCCTGTTTTCTTGACCCTGGGCCCCGAGGTGCTATGCAGTATACGTCCAAATCAGGTGGTCAGCCAAACGCGGGACCCTTGGTGTTTAATTCCTAAGCAAGCTTGGTAATCATTTTATCGACCCCAAAGAGATGAAAGGCTGAGTGAACCCTGTCCAGTCGGGAGTCGAACTCTCGACCTGCAGCGCGGCTGACAGATGTTCTGGCCACTATGCCACTGGGCTTCGTGGCGCCCTACAATTGAACATATTTGCAAACTTTTCTAATCCCTCCAGGTACTTCTTTTCACTTTCGTTCTACTGCCAAGGGTGACCAACAATTATCGAGATAAGAAGGAAATAATTATACTTCTATCCTGCAATTGATTACAATTCCTGCTTTCATTTTTTTTCATTCCGGGTGTAAAAATTTTCTTCTGGATAAGGAGGCGGGGGGGGTGAAGAGGAAGTAACAGGTCTAAAATTGAATGCCTTATACAAGTTTTGTATGTAAAAAGTAACTCACTTTGTAATTTTAAATTTAAAATAAAATTATTTTATAATTACATTTTACTACTGATAAACACTTTTTTATGGGATTGGGGGGGGGGGGGGAAGCTCCTCCCTCTCCCCCTAAAGCTACGTCCACTGGACTTTTGATATATTTTTGTTATTTAAAATCAAATTTTGATTCATATTGGGAAATGAGACTGTAAGAATGGTTAAATATTGTTGATAGGTTAATATAATATTGAAAAAACTGGAATATAATAATTATAACTATTAATAAAAAAATAATTTTAAGAGAAATTCCTTAAGGGTGTTCATTACTGGCACATCTACCATATATGTCAATTTTCAAAAAGAAGGGATTACATAAAAATTTACAGAAGGTAAATACAAATTCTAGCTATAAAGGGCTTAGATGTTATATATTCCCGCGACGCCATCTTGGATTTCTTGGCAATTTTTTGTTGGCATTTATCGATAAGGCAACCCCGACGAGTGACGTGTTCTGACAACCCCGCGAAATCTAACACGTGCATAAATCGCTGCGAGGTGACATTTACTACTTGGCGGAAAAGGGGGGGGGGGGGGGTTCACGCCAAGAAAAAAATCCAAGGGCACAGATGTCATATTCGCCCCATATTGGCGCGATTTTTTTCTGTCGCCAATATCATATACGCAACGGGTACTTAACTTGCGCCAAAGTGTCGTTATTTTGCTTGATGTGGTAACCCGGATTATGTTGTTTATGCTATTGATGTTTTCGCCAAATTAGCAACCGAAAAAAATTGCGCCAATATGGGGCGAATATGACATCTGTGCCAAAAAATCATATTAGCCCGGTATAGCATTCCGAGACGTTGGGCTGCGCTAAGGAATTTGCCAGGGCCCTGCCCAAATAATTAACTGTAAAATGAAGAAAAATAACTAATGATAAATGTGGATTACTGTTTGACATTTACCTGACTTAAATAAGTTTTAAAGACGTCACAATCTATCAGGCCATCAGAAGTTCCACCTAAAGCTTTAAAAGAGAGTAAAAATCTCTCAATGAATACAGAATGATCATTTGAACTTTCCATTGAGATCAGTAATTACTATAAAGTTTTTACACATACATAATGAATTCAGATAATATAAATCTAAAATTTATAAGAATTGCATATCACAAAGTGAAACTAAAAACAGATGAACATGTAAACAGACACAGAGATGAGCTGCATGTTGCTGTTTCAGCACATAGTGAGTGTGTTCAAGAAGCACGCGCGCAGCGCGCGCGAGCTCAGGAGTCAGGAACATGGAGTGGGTCCATATCATGGATGTAGTGTGTTCAGGTAGTGTACAAGTAGGCACGTAGTGTGTTCAGGAACAGATCATGGATTTGATTAATTAAGGTGCTAATTATAAAGATATTTTGATACAGAAGCATCGTGTGCCAGATGGCCGAATGGATAAGGCAGTGAACTCGAGACCAGGGATTCTGGGTTCGAATCCTTCCGAGACCACATTGTGTTACAATTTTTTTTTGTTTTGTTTATTGGTTGTTTTATATTTTTCATAATGAATAAGATATTTTTGATGAAGATATATTTTTTATTTTTATTATACAGAGGCACGTGTATTTTTATTATAATAATAAAATACTTATTTAAATGTGAGAAAATGAGGTATTTCGAGATGAAAGTTTTACATCTGAACACCTTTTAAATATTCAAAGTTTCGTTTCTAAGTATGTATATGTATAATGATATAAACATTAAGCAAATTCAAATGAAAAAATAATATATATCGCACGTAGGATAATTCCTTGATTTTTTTTTTTTTTTTTGAGTATTTTACGAGTGAATTTTTATCGAGACTAGGCTGGAAATCATATTTTACTTTGAACATTATAAAAATAAAATGTAATAGTTGTAGATTATTTTAACTAAAAATACCTGTACATATATTTTTTAAAGAGATAAAAGAGGTCTGCTGTCTAGTTTTGTAGTGAATAAAGTATGATCAGAATGTTTATAAATTTTCTACTGAAAATATAAATAAGTATTTTGCTTATACTAACAGAATTTTGAATGCCATTTATTTCTCATGTTTGATGGTGTATTTTGGTCTGTTATCCACACGGTATTGAAATATGCAATCATAAAATAAGAAATATATATATTAAAACCTTCTCTGAAAAACTGTCTAACTAACAGTGCAAATTCCATTGAAATCCATCCAGTATAGTAGATTAGAAACAAATCTCATATGTTGATATCACAATCTTGGTTTACTAACAGCATTTTATTTATCACGGAAGATATAAATCAACTGATAAATCATTTTTAAATAAATAAAAAGAAAATTGTTAAAATTTTTAGATCACCAGTTGAATTCTTAAATTGTATCAATCAACCTACCAAACAAAGCACAACCAATAACACATAAGCAGAAAACGCACAATCACGTGATCAAATCGCCCACACAATTTTTTTGAGCAGCTCGCGCGGAGTTTGCGCGCGGTTGGTTAACTAATTTTAAATGCCAAATGGGCTAAAGTAGATAAAGAAGGTCACGTGATGCTTTTCCCGACTATTTTAGATTTTATCTGAGTGAACATAGGCATGTATTCCTGTTACGAAAACCATGTTTTGGAAGAATAAAGAAATATAGTCGTTGGTTTTACCTTTTTTGAACCATAAAAATAATGAAATAATTGAATTATGTTAAAATTCCTTTCTTCGATAACACCTACTCCATGGCATAAACTTCTGAGCGCGCGCGCGGCGCGAAGTGCACTTCTGAACACGCTCATTGGTTGGTCAACAAAAGATGCAACTCAATGGGTATGTTCAAGAAGCACGCGCCGTGCGCGCGAGGTCAACAGACAGGAATCATGGAGTGGGTTTTTATCGTGGATGGAATAAACGTAAACCTGGAAACTCCCTTGGCAGCCAGTTTTGGTGGGCAAGTGTGGAAATCGGCTATCCCTGTAATACTTAAAAATGTGCTTAAATATTATATCCCTTAAATGTGCAATGATACTGCTGCAATATGCAGATCGCAGCGACATCAGCAGGATATTTTCGACTTTTAGCATTAGTTCGTGAACCGAACTTCTTTCCCTGAAAGGAAGAAATCCATTTTACGAGTAACAGCCCTGCTACTCATTTCATCAAATGCTCAGAGTAAAGATACAGTGTCTAGAAGTAGACACTGTAGTAAAGATAAGAAGTAGAGGACGAATCCCATTGTTATTTCGGTCAGAACTTGAGGCACACATGTTTCTGCTTTCATTGCCAAAAGGTTGCCTTTTTTGGTGGTGATCACACTATTGGCAACTGTCGGATTTGATTTATGCGAGAGAAACGACCGACGAAAGAAAGTTTCAGCGGGAACCAGGGGAGAAAAACCGGTTTGGCGCGTTTTTCTCTGCCCACCATCACGTGACGGTGGGTAGTAATCCCGGCGTCAAGAAAGGTTTGCTATTTCTGAGTCCAGTTATATGAGAAGTCTATGATCAAATGTATTTCTTGATAATAATAAAACTTGATGCATTAATAAAAGCTTATGTATTTCTCATACTGAGCACGGAATCAATTGTTATACAGTTAATAACATAATATATAATTAATTATTAAATTTGATATAATTTTCTAGTCAGAAAATTATTAACAATTCTAAAACAACATTGATTTAGTTAAATTATGATAAAATAATGAGATTGTTATAATAAGCTGTTTAGAACTTTTTTTTTTTTTTACTCAGATGTTTGCAATCAGTATTAAAGTTCTAGGCTAGGATTACGGTGCCTCACTTAAGATCAACTTAGAGACTTACGATATAAACAAAACGTAAACGGCATTACGGTGCCTCGCGATCTTACGACAGCTTGGAAGCAGCCGTAAGTTAAGACAGAAGTGTTTGCGCGCGCAACCACAACAAATGTAACTGCGGCCTGTGATTGGCTGACTGCAGGAGGACTTACGTCGAAGCACGAGGACTTGCGCCGAGGCACCGTAATACCAAGTTACGACTGATCGCAGGAACGCCTATCCTACGATCGAGCTTAAGATACGGTCGAGCGAGGCACCGTAATCCCAGCCCTAGCAGCTTAACTAAAAATAAGTAATGGAGGATATTCCATCTATGTTTTGATCACGTGATTAAGGTAAAAACTTCTAGCGTAAAGAAGGGAAGGCTCCGTAGACGTAATGAAAAACTCTCTCCAGCCAGTGAAATAGTTCATACGGAAAACAGCAGTAGCCTCCCTTCTTATCAGTTAGAAGTTCCTTGGGTAAATTACCGGTACCACGTGACTTTTTTCAGCCTCGAACCCATATTTGGAATATCCTCCATTGAAGTTCCATCTAGATATATAAAAATATTTTTCTATGTCAGTTTAAAAGATACTATTATTACATTTAAATAGATATTTTATTTTAATTATATAACATTAGCTCCTAAGTGGTATTATGTAGTAAAATTTAATCACAATATTATATTTCAATTAAAAATTGTAAAGCTACTGATAATAAATTAATAAATAAAGATAAAAACAAAAATCTCCATAATAATAATAATCGTTATTTTAAATATATATATCTTGCAAATAATAGCAAAATATTTTTCATTGTTCATGTTTGATGTATATTACATTTTTATTGCAACACACACACATATATATATATAATAAAACTTTTTGCGAATAATTATTAAATCACACACATATATATATATATACATATTTGTTTTTGTTGCATTTTTACCATACATTCCATTATTTAAAGTATAGTAATTTACTGTCTTCAATGGTTAAATTATCATTGAAATATTATAAAGGATAAATAATTAATTTTTAAAGGTGAATAATTTAATAATTTAATTCTGTTAATTACTATTTATATGTTACTGAAGTTCTAACATAAAAGTACTTTTCATGAAAGTTTAGAAGATATTAAAATTAAATTTAAATAAATATTCATTTTTAACATACAGTTTATATATGATAAGAATTTAGTAGTATTGAATATACAATAAAAAAATTAGAAAGCAGCTGATAAATTGATAAATATTTTTATATATGAAAGAAAATACTTAATTTTGAGAAATGAATACTTTAATAAATTACTACTTCTAATTATATATATATATAACTTACTAAAGTTCCAACAAAAAATATTTTTAATGTAAGGTAAGAATATATTATTATTACATTATTATTAAAAAATAGATTAAATGAATTTTTTAATTTAATTATTTAAATTTATTTAAAAAAAATCTAATTGACAATTTTTTTTTCAAAGGAACTGGTGATAAAGATCAACTGATTTTAACTAACTGACTTAAAGGTGTTCTCAAATCCAAAAAGGCAACTTTCTGACATAAGTTTTAATTTATTTTGTTCGAAAATGCATGAAAGTAGCTGGTGTTGTTGTTCAGAAACTATGTAATTGAGCTGTTTTTTCCATTTTTTTTTTGCAAACGCAATAGATCTTTCAGAAAATAGTGTCAAAGTGGACGTTTTGAACCGAATTTCCGCGCGAAGGAAGAAAGAGCACTGAAGAGCGGGCGAAAAACGTGTTTGTCACGTGATCAAAATCGCTTATAACTCAATAGGTAATTGATTGATCAAAAAATGAAAAAAACAGTTCAATTCCAAATTGCTTCCATGGCCAGGCTTTCCAATTTTATACCTTTTCGTTAAAAAATGAATTTGTAAATGTGTCAAAACGTTTTGCGCTTGTTGAGCAGAGCAGTTATGAACAGCCTTAAGAAAATATTATTATTACTCTTTAATTATTAAAGAAATTTATTTATTAGAAAAATACCGTATAAGTCATATGAATTTTAAAATTTAATTCAATTATCTGTGTAACATTTACAATTAAAAAAATAGTAATCTAAATCTATACTCATATTATAAAGAGGAAAAAATTGTTTATTTGTCGGAGATAAGCTCAGGAACTACCGAACCGATTCCAAAAGTAATGGTATCAAAATGATGGTGTTCGCCCAACTTAGAACATAGGCTATATCTTATGTCGGTGCCACTACCCCAAAGGGGGTGCAAGAGCAAAAAACGTTCTAAAAATGCGATTTTTGCGTTACTGAAGGGCCTAGAAATATGAAATTTGGAATATAAGTTACTTATAAGATATAAATGGTGTCTAAGAACAGTTCTTAAACAATTCGAAATTTAAAAGGGGTGAAAATGCACAAAAAGCGTTCTAAAAAACGTTCTGAATGGTAGTTTCTACATAATCTCAGGAAATACCAAACCAATTTCAAAAGTAATGGTATCAAAATGATGGTGTTGGTCCAACTTAGAACATAGGCTATATTTTATGTCGGTGCCACAACCCCAAAGGGGGTGCAGGAGTAAAAAACGTTCTAAAAATGCGATTTTTGCGTTACTAAAGGGCCTAGAAATATGAAATTTGGAATATTAGTTACTTATAAGACATAAATGGTGTCTAAGAACAGTTCTTAAACAATTCGAAATTTAAAAGGGGTGAAAATGCACAAAAAGCGTTCTAAAAAACGTTCTGAATGGTAGTTTCTACATAATCTCAGGAAATACCAAACCAATTTCAAAAGTAATGGTATCAAAATGATGGTGTTGGTCCAACTTAGAACATAGGCTATATCTTATGTCGGTGCCACTACCTCAAAGGGGCTGCAGGAGCAAAAAACGTTCTAAAAATGCGATTTTTGCGTTACTGAAGGGCCTAGAAATATGAAATTTGGAATATAAGTTACTTATAAGATATAAATGGTGTCTAAGAACAGTTCTTAAACAATTCGAAATTTAAAAGGGGTGAAAATGCACAAAAAGCGTTCTAAAAAACGTTCTGAATGGTAGTTTCTACATAATCTCAGGAAATACCAAACCAATTTCAAAAGTAATGGTATCAAAATGATGGTGTTGGTCCAACTTAGAACATAGGCTATATTTTATGTCGGTGCCACAACCCCAAAGGGGGTGCAGGGGTAAAAAACGTTCTAAAAATGCGATTTTTGCGTTACTAAAGGGCCTAGAAATATGAAATTTGGAATATTAGTTACTTATAAGATATAAATGGTGTCTAAGAACAGTTCTTAAACAATTCGAAATTTAAAAGGGGTGAAAATGCACAAAACGCGTTCTAAAAAACGTTCTGAATGGTAGTTTCTACATAATCTCAGGAAATACCAAACCAATTTCAAAAGTAATGGTATCAAAATGATGGTGTTGGTCCAACTTAGAACATAGGCTATATCTTATGTCGGTGCCACTACCTCAAAAGGGCTGCAAGAGCAAAAAACGTTCTCAAAATGCGATTTTTGGGTTACTGAAGGACCTAGAAATATGAAATTTGGAATATTAGTTACTTATAAGATATAAATGGTGTCTAAGAACAGTTCTTAAACAATTCGAAATTTAAAAGGGGTGAAAATGCACAAAAAGCGTTCTAAAAAACGTTCAGAATGGTAGTTTCTACATAATCTCAGGAAATACCAAACCGATTTAAAAAATATTGGGGTCAAAATGATAGTGACAACGTTTGCTCCAAGGTAGGCTATGTTTTATGTCGGTGCCACTACCCCAAAGGTGGGGTAGGAGCAAAAAACGTTCTAAAAATGCGATTTATGTGTTACTGATGGGCCTAGAAATATGGAATTTGAAGTATCAGCTACTTATTAGATATAAAGGATTTCTAAGAACAGTTCTTAAACAATTCGAAATTTAAAAGGGGTGAAAATGCTCGAAAAGCGTTCTAAAAAAACGTCGTAAATGGTAGTTTCTACACAATCTCAGGAAATACGAAAACGATTTAAAAAATAATGGCGTCAAAATGATGGTGAAAATCCTTGCTCCAACATAGGCTATGTTTTATGTCGGTGCCACTACCCCAAAGGGGCTGCAGGAGAAAAACGTTCTAAATTGCGGTTTTTGCGTGAAGGATGGGCCTTGAATCATGAAATTTAGAATGGTAGTTAGTTATAAGATATCAATGATCTCTAAGGACATTTCCGAAAAAAATCGAAATTTAAAAGGGGGGTCAAAATGCGCAAAAAGCGTCGTAAAAAAACGTTCTAAATTGCAATTTCTATGCAATCTCAGGAAATACTGAACCGATTACAAATATAATGGTGTTAAAATGATGGTAACAGATCTTGCTCCAAGATAGGCTATATTTTATCTATGTTTCCACTAACCCAGAGGAGATGCAGGAGCTAAATGAGCGAAAGCGTTCTAAAAACGTTCTAAATGCCGATTTGTCACCAATATCTCAGGAAGAATCAAACTGATTTCAAAAGTAATGTTAAGAAATTGATTCTGACAGCCTCTGCTCTAACATAAACGCTATTTTAAGTCGGTATTACTATCACCTAGACGTTGCAGGAGCAAAAAAGCGTTCCAAATTTCGATTTTTGTGATCGGTAGGGGCTAGCAACTTAAAATTAGGCAAGGTACATATGTATTACATATAAAGGATCTTTAAGAACAGTTTCGAAAAAATTGGAAATGTAAAAATTGGTGAAAATGCGCGAAAAGCGTTCTAAAAACGTTCTAAATTGCGATTTCTCCTCAATCTCAGGAAATTCCAAAGCTATTTCAAAAGCAATGGTTGCAAATCAATGGTGACAGTCCCTGCTATAACATAGGTTATATTTTATGTTGCTGTCACTACCATCTGAGGGTTGAAAAAGCAAAACATGTTCTAATTTGCGTTTTTTGCATAACTGAAGGGTCTAACACTTTGAAGTATGGCATGTTATTTACTTACAAGTTGCAACTACTTTCTATGAACTGTCGAAAGAAAATTTCAAATTTAAAAATATGAAGTGAGCGAAAAGCGTTATAAATTACAATTTTTATGTAATCTTTTCAAATACCAAACCGATTAAAAAAATAATGATAACAAATTGTTGGTGATAGAACCTGCTCAAACATAAGCTATATTTTATGTCTGTGTCACTACCACCAGAGGGTTGCAGTAACTAAAAACTTTCTAAATTGCGATTTCTGTGATACTGAAAAGGCTAGAAACTTTAAATATGGCATGGTAGTTACTTATAAAATATAAATGCCCTCGAAGGACTGTCGAAAATAAATTCGAATTAAAAAGGGTGAAGTGAAGGGGAGGTGCGAAAAGCATTCTAAAAAAGTCCTAAATTACGATTTCTACGGGAAATATAAACCAAATATAAAAGTAATAGTTGCGAATCAATGGTAACAGTCTCTGATCCTACACAGGCTATATTTTATGCCGATGATTCTACCACCTGGGATTGACAGGAACAACAAACGCTCTAAAAAAGGCCTTTAAAAGTTTTCTAAATTACGTTTCTGTGGAATATTAGGAAATAACAAACCAATTTCAAAATTAATGTTGGCAAATTAATGGTGACAGTTCCATAGATTTCAACATAGCCCTTTATGTTGAGAGAGGTGGTTGGACTTGGAATTTGACATAATGGTTAATTTTAAGATGTAAGAAGACGGTTTCTAAAAAATTCCAAACTTCAAATGAATACTGAAATGAGCGTATTAATTGAGCATAAAAGTTTCAAAATATTTTCTAAATTATTATTTATTTAGTTTTATTTCGTTTTATTAATTTAAGTCTCATTTCTGCCTTATGCAGTGTAACAATGATATTTAATCAAACTGTGTTTTAAATAGTAATTTTTTTAAATTATTCCTAAAAGTAATAAGTACCTTTTAATAAAATAAAATATTACCTTTTAATAAAATAAAAATTTAGTTAGTACCTTTTAATAAAAATTAGACATATAAATATCACTTGTTATATTTCAAATATTACGCGAGCAAAGCCGCGGGGTTTGCTAGTAACAGATAAATTTAAAATGATCAGAACTTTATAAAAATCTAACATGAAAATACTTTTAATGTAAGCCTAGGAGATTTATTATTGCATTTTAATAAATGTTTACTTTAATTATTAAAAAATAGATTAAATGAATTTTTTAATTTAATTATTTAAATTTATTTAAAAAAATCTAATTGACAAAAAAAAATTACAACGGAACTCGTAATAAAGATCAACTGATTTTAACTAACTAACTTAAGAAAATATTATTATTACCCTTTAATTATTAAAGAAATTTATTTATTAGAAAAATACCCTATAAGTCATATGAATTTTAAAATTTAATTATCTGTATAATATTTACGATAAAAAATTTCAAAGCAACCTAAGTAACAGATAAATTTAAAATGATCAGAACTTTATTAAGTTCTAACATGAAAATACTTTTAATGTAAGACTAGGAGATTTATTATTGCATTTTAATAAATGTTTACTTTAATTATAAAAAAAGAATAGATTAAATGAATTTTTTAAATTAATTATTTAAATTTATTTAAAAAAATCTAATTGACAAAAAAAAAAATTATAACGGAACTCGTAATAAAGATCAACTGATTTTAACTAACAGACTTAAGAAAATATTATTTTCACACTTTAATTATTAAAGAATTTTTTTATTAGAAAAATACCCTATAAGTCCTATGAATTTTAAAATTTAATTTAAATATTTGTGTAATATTTAAAAAAATATATACAAAGTAACCTACCATAAATTAATAAAGATTTTTATGTCTCAAGGATAATTTTAAAATAAAAAACCTTTATTATATTAATTCTGATAATTTTGCATTTATCTGTTACTATAGTAACAGACGAATTTAAAATGATCAGAACTTTATATAAAGTTCTAACATGAAAATACTTTTAATGTAAGCCTAGGAAATTTATTCTTGCATTTTAATAAATGTTTACTTTAATTATTAAAAAATAGATTAACTGATTTTTTTAATTTAATTATTTAATTTATTTTAAAAAATCTAATTGATAAAAAAATTACAAAAGAACTGGTAATAAAGATCGACTGATTTTAACTAACTGACTTAATAAAAATCAAAACAAAACTCTAAAAAAGTGAAAACGCCAGCGAAAGGACAGAACATGCAACTTTAGTAATACAAATGCAAAATCTTAACCAGCCCTAGTCTTGACCAGTGGGCTAGATCATTCATACAATGGAGGATATTCCAAATATGGGTTCGAGGCTGAAAAAAGTCACGTGATACCGGTAATTTACCCAAGGAACTTCTAACTGATAAGAAGGGAAGATGCTACTGCTTTGCCTGATGAACTGTTTCATTGGCTAGCGGGGATTTACATTACACGTCTACGGAGTCTTCCCTTCTTTACGCTAGACGCTTTTACCTTGATCACGTGATCAAAACGCAGATGAAATATCCTCCATTGAGATACCAAAATACCATGTGCCGGCTTTACACAGTATTTTACTCTTGTACTTGTCCTTTCAGGGAAAGAAGTTCCGTTTAATTTCATTAGCTATCGGTGAAGCGTCAGCCAAGGAAATTGCAGGATTTCACACTAATGCTAAAACTCTTATGGAAAGTCAAATTTCGCAGTCTATACAATGTAATACTAGTAATACGAAAATCCCGCAGATGTCGCTGTGATCGACACTTGAAATTTTAGCAGTATCGTCGCACATTTAAGGGATACAAATTTTTAGCACTGTTTGGATAGCATATTTCCACACTAGGTATTCTAGGCGCTGTATCCGTACTCCTACTTCTATTCTACTTCGCTCGCAATACGAACCACATTATTGTTTTTGTTTAGTGAATTTTTCTTTATCTATTTTTTGATATCTAGAAAGATTTATATTTTAAATGAAATGAAAGCAGTACAAACGAATGATTGCGGACGAGAACACTATTTGTCAATTTATCAAATGTGGTTTTTTTCGCGAGGTGTTGGTAGTCGAGGTAGTTTGCTCGCTTCCCGGCTCCGTGCTTCAAGTTGTGGTGTCCCCGTTTTGTGTCAAGAGCTACAGGTTGTAGTTGGGGCCTCCGTGGCCGAGTGGTTAAGACGCCACGCTTCTAATCGCTTTAGAGCGTAGGAATCGCGCTTGTCGAGTTCGACTCCCGATGGCTCCATTGCACACTGTTTGTGGAGCTCCCGGATGTAAAAATTCTCTGTGTTGTAAATTTCATTATGGTATCTCGTCCCTGTATATCGACGATGACTTATAAGCGGGCCTTGTTGTCAAGCACACAAGTCTGATGCATGTGTTCAATAAAACAAACAAACAGGTTGTAGTTTTTTCTTTTTTCATTGCTGTTAGTTCAACGTGGTCTCCAGCCCGGTGTGGCGTAGTGAGCTTTCCACGTTTGTAAATGTTTACTTTTTGCTTTGTTTTAGTGTAGTTTATTTTTATTTTTTGTTGCTCGCTGATCGAGGGCTGTTTGTGTTGTTTTATCGTAAACTATGTGGTCCACCTTTACTATTAGAGATGCTATAGTGCAAGTGACCCGGAAATCTATGTGCAAGAAGTTAGTAATCCCTCGCAACAAGTGATTTATGCGTTCGCAAATGGAGTCGCCAATGTTTGTGTTTTTCTTGAAGCGACCGAAGGTAAAATTTCATGAAATAGGCCTGTGGCCTTAAAAGCTGAATTTGATAAAATAGTTGGTCCGAATGCGCCCTTAAAAATTCGTTTTACCAGGACGGATAAATTGTTAGTCGAAACGTCGGATGCTCAATGCGCCCAGGCGGTCGCCGGTATTGACAAATTACTAAATGTGCAGATCAGGGCGTATATTCAGCAGGAAACCATTACGTCGCGTTTCGTTTTGCACAATATTGATACGAGTATTGGCCTCGAGGAGTTAGGAAAGGAAATTCAAGCTGAAAATAAGTTGAAGGTTAAGGATTTGCGGCGGTTTACCAGAAAGAATAATGGTGTTACCCAATTAACGGAAACTGTGTTAGCGACTATTTACGGCACTTTTATTCCTGGCAGGATCAAGTTGTTTTATATGACTGAAAGAATTAGACTCTTTTATGACAGACCACGCCAGTGTCTTAACTGCTGGCAATTTAATCATGCCACCGGCAAATGTACGAATGAAACCCTCTGCAGGAAGTGTAGTGGTAAACATGCGTCTGCTACATGCGATATCGCCGAGCTTATGTGCTCTAAAGCCGGGAACCCACATGCGGAAAAATACGACGGAATTGGACAGCGGAACGGCAAATTGACCCCATATTTGCCGCGTACAAATGTGAAAACGCAGCGGAATTGTAGTTAAACATGTTTTAACTTTTTCCGTTTTCCGCGACGGCATCTGTAGAAATTAACCAATAAGAACGCTTCTCACTATTTCGTCGAAAGCGCCAGCGAAAAACGCAAGTGCGATTCTCATCATTTCCAAGTCGGAAATTTGGCGTAGCGGAAAATTTGCCGCTGCAGATTTCCGTCTATATTTTTCCGCATGTGGGTTTTTTGCTTAATTGTCATGCCCCCCCACCTGGCGTCTGACCCGAAGTGTCCGGCCCGCTTAAGGGAGATGGATTTTCAGAGATATAAATCTGATAATCATTTATCAATCACCGAAGCGCGTAGACAGTACGCAAAGAACTCTAAACAAAAAACGTATACCGACACTGTTAAAATGAATTCTGAAGTAACTTTGAACCCCACATATGTAACTAAAGCAGACCTCGAACAAACGATGGAACTTTTCTTTCAGCGCACCCAAGAGTGCATTCTTGGGGTGTTGCAACAACAAACGAACTTATTCATACAAACCATGGAAGGATTGGTAAAGTCTTTCACGGCGGCCTGTGCGGCCAATACACGGACTACTAGTGCTTCTAAAGATGCGGCTAATAATTCTCCCTCCAACCGGCCGAGGAAACCAAAAAAAAACAAAACAAAAGGTGACGACCCCGTTGCTTCCTTTAGAGAACTGTCAGGACCAGGATTACAGTAAAATGAGTGGGAGCATGTTTGTTCTGAATCCGGGCTCTGAAGAGGAGTCTGGTAGCGGTGATATGGAACAAGTTTAGCGCCTCCTCCCCTTGTGTGTTTTCTTCTTTTTTGTGCCGCCATTTTTGTTGTTCGCCAGGTGGACCTTTTTTGTTTTTGTGCTGCCTGAGTGTTTCCCTGTTTTTTAGTTATGGCGCAGTTTTCGATCCCTTTTTCGGTGATCCAGTGGAATTCGAGATGTATTAAAAATAAGGTCCATTGGTTGAAGTGTTCCCCTTTTCGAAGGCCGATGTTTTTGTTTTTCAAGAATCGTTTCTTAGAGTGGATGATTCTTTTGCCTACCCGGGTATGGGGATCTATCGTCAGGACAGAGCTGGCAGGTGTGGTGGTCTGCTCACTGCTGTGAGTAGTACGCTTACCTCTGTAATGCTCGATTTGGACTCTCTTAGCACCCAGGGTGTGGAGGTCCTTGGGGTTAGGGTTTGGATGGCTAGACGGTGGGTGACTATCGTCAATGTTTACGCTCCTGAGGGTAGAGTTAGTGAAGCTTGGCTCCAGCAGCTTACCAATAAGATTTCGCATCCCTTCCTGATACTTGGTGATTTTAATCAAAAGCATCACGCCTGGGGCAGTTCTTGTAATACTTCGGGCTCTGAAGAGATTCTCAACTGGCTTCTCAACAACAATGTTTGCATTCTTAACACAAATCATCCAACTCACGTCACTCATTCTGGCTCTGCATCTTTGATTGATCTCTCTTTTTCAAGCCCTGATTTTTTTCGGCTCACGGACACCTATGTTCACCCTGATCTGTTTGACTCTGACCACTGGCCTATCATCCATAAAATTAACCATGTCACTACGAACTACCTGCATACTTCTACAAATTGGGATGGAGTTGAGTCTTGCCTTAATCGGACCCTGGATATTCATGATGTCACCTCATTTGAACACCTCCATAAGAGCTTTCGAGATGTTCTTTCTCATAATTCTTTCAAGCATAGGGTGCAGCGGCGGGATAACCCCCCTGGTGGGACTCACGTTGTCCGTGGCTCCTCGGCCAAAAGCGGAAATTCCTGAGATTAGCCAGAATAATCAACTTATCGAGGGATTGCTGGAAATCGTATAAGTCTTATGCTGCTCAGCTCAAGCGCTATATGAATTATCAGGCTCGCAATTATTGGGGCGATATATGTGGAAAGGCCGCCAAAGGTACTATTTATCAAATCATCATGGCTTTAGCCAAGAGGAGTAGCTCGGAGTCAAATTTCTATTTGATGGACGAAACTGGGGAGTTTCTCGACATTGGAACAACCCGATCACGTTCGAAGAGTTGAACCGTGCAATTCAGGATACCAAGAATACCACCCCTGGCGAAGACGGAATTCCGGCTCGTGTTTATAAGGCTCTTACCAATGGAGACAAACAAAAGTTGCTTCGGCTTTTTAATGATAGTTTCATGTCTGGCAGTGTTCCGGAAAGCTGGAGAACTGCGGTGATCCTGTCTATCTGGAAGATTGGGAAACCTAAAGGGATTCTTAGCAGTTACCGTCCCATCGCTCTCACGGCTGTGGGGTGTAAGTTTATGGAACGCATCCTCCTCAAGAGAATCATCGACTGGGTTATGCCTAGACATCTTTTTAATGATCGGCACTTTGGTTTTCTTCCCAATAACGATTGCACGAAAGCTTTGAAGCTGTTTTACTTAGACATTAAGCGTGCCAGATCGGAGAGGAAGTACATCATTGCTCTCAAACTAGACATCGACGTGGCGTATGACTCTGTGTGGCGGGATGCACTTATTTACAAGATGGCTAGCCTGGGCATTGCTGGAAGAACGGCCTTGTGGATCTTAAAGTGGATCGAGATTAGGAAGATCAAGGTTAAGTGGAGAGGTGTTTTCTCTCATCTGGTGAACTCTTTTCGTGGTGTGCTGCAGGCCAGCGGCCTTTCGCCCATCCTGTTTATGATCTTCCTGTGGGATTTATTCGAAGCTGTTGATTCGGGGGTTCAAATCATTGTTCATGCCGATGACATCCTTCTCTACTTTTCAGATTTTTCCTTAGAAGATGCCTTTTTGAAACTTCAGGAGATGCTTAACAGAATCAATGCTTGGTGCACATTATTGGAGGCTTGAGCTCCGGCCTGATAAATGCTCGGCAATAAACTTCTCTCGGCAAAAGGATTCTCCCCTGCAGAATTTCAGTCTTCATGGATCAGACATCCCGTGGCAGAATACTACAAAGATCTTGGGTGTCAGTTTTACTCATAACCTGTCATTCAATCAGCATATTGAGTTTTTATGTAAAAAATGTATGAAGCGCCTGAATTTATTAAAAGCTGTAGCCAGTCCTCAGTGGGGAGCAAAAACCGTCCATCTCATACCTTTGGTCAATTCTCTTATTCGGGGCGTTATTGATTATGCGTGTCCTGTGTACGGCATTGCCGCTAAGACCTCTCTAAAGAAGCTGGATGTGGTGTATAATGCGGCCCTCCGTTTTGCGACCGGCCTGCCCAAGTGGACTCTCATCTTCAAGCTATATCGCGAATCCAACCAAGCTCCTCTTAGTTTTCGACGAAGTTATCTTACCTCTTCTTTTTACATCCGGTGTACGTCTGCTGTTAATTTTCGTCGTCCCTGCTCCAATTTTTTTCCTGATGGGTTTTCTTGGCCTACAGACCATGCTATTGTGACTCCTCATATGCTCATTACCTCTCACTGACCTTGCGGGAGCTTAAAGGATGTCTGTGAGATCATAGTTGATGAGTTGCCGTTTCAAACTAAAAACCTCCCTCCCACCGCCATCAGTCAGTGTTTCAATCTGTACATGGATGAGTTCCGTCATCTTACCAATTCTTGTTTTATCGCCACGGATGCTTCGAAAAACGATTTTAAAACTTCTATTGCTGCTGTTAATATTACTGAAGATACATCCTGCGCTTACCTCATTCATCATTTAAACTGAACTTTTACTGCGGAAGCTCTAGCCCTTAATCTGGCTGTCCTGCGCTTTCTTATCAAGAGCTACAACTACATTATTTTGTCGGATAGCAAGTCTGCCCTTGAAGCTTTAATACATATTAATCATAAATCCCCAGCTGTCATCTTACACCTTTTCCAGTCTTTGTGCAGGGTCCGTGGTTCTGTGTGTGGGATAACCTTGATTTGGGTCCCTGGTCATGTTGGTATCTCTCCTAGTGAGAAAGCTGATAATCTGGCAAGAAATGGGCCGTATGCGGTCAGCACTTACAGTGGGGTGGCCCCTGAAGACTTAAAGAGGCATTTAAAGGATCAGCTTCATGCTAGCTTCCAGAGCTGGTGGGATGATTGTAAATATGCAGTCGATTCGCCGTATCTTGGTCCGAATATTTATAAGTGGACGCATAACCGTAAAGAGGATGTTTTCATTGCTCGTTTCCGGACGCAAACGGCTGTCACTGACTAAAAGTTATATATTTTCAAGCTAAGTAATTCTCCCACGTGCTCTCTTTGTTCTACGGAAGATGGGACGGAATTCCATTACATTTTCAAGTGCCGTGCTTTTGATGCTGAAAGAACGATGCTACGGGATGCCATGGCATCTGTGAATTCGTTTCCTGATGACTGGACTGACCTTTGGGAATGTATCAACTCTAATCGTCATTGTTTTCGTCTGTTCATCAATCTCTTCCTCGGGAGCGGGCGTTTTTAGTCACCTTTTCCCGTTTGTCCTTTCTCGTTTGTTTCTTTTGATTTTGGTGCTGCTAGTCTGGATGAGTTGTTTGACTCCTTCGTTCTAGAATGCTCCTGGTTTATGTTTAGGGTGCGTCTTTTTTGTGTTTTTTGGGGAAGTTTTTGTCCTCTTGTTGGTGTTATCAGTTCGTGGTTTGTTGTGTGGGCTGTCCCACTTTGTTTCTGTTTGTGAACTGGTCTTCATTACGTTTCGTTGGATTGGGTATATGTGATCATTTGAGGTCATGCCGGCTGGAGCCGCAGCATCTACCCCAAAGCTCAAATAACAAATAACAAATAACATCAAATGTGACTAACAAAAAATACAGTTTTTTCTTGAACTATTATTATAGTAATAAATACAGTAAAGTCTCGTCAGAAGGAACTGCTAGGGATTTTTAAAAAGTCCTGCTTTAGACATGTATAATGTTATGATATTCTTTTCGTTGGGGCTGTGATATTCAGTAAACATGTATAATGTTATGTTTTTTATGATATTCTTTCATTAGCACAGGATTTTGTTAAAGACAGTTCTTTCATTGAATACAAAAATTTCATGGCTATGGTGAAAGAAATACCATATAATTATATTTGCTGAGTGAAATCTGTCTAAAATGAAAATTTCCCTTCGTCCCTAGCGATTTTTTCTTAACAAGTTTTAGTACATTTGTTTTCTATAAACTTAACAAAACTTAACAGTGAAACACAACAAATATGAATAATCTGTAAAAAGGGTACTTTTCCATTATACGGACACCATTGTCGCCATGCGTAATAGTTGGCGCAAAATGAAAATCACGTGAATTGAAACATTTGAAAAAGAAAAGAAAAAACATTGTCGATACTAAAGTGGGCATTTTAAAAATATAACATTTGAAGATTACAGACTTTTACGAACTATTTTATTAATGGACCTTATGCACGCGACCTGAGGTCGAGGCTAACATTCGTCTGCTGGCGGTATTTACTGGCGGTGTTTAACATAGCAGTCTATGGAGTGTGAGTTATTAATGCTTGTTTGTTAAAAATACCCCAAAAATATTCTTTGATGTAGCAGCGTATACTTAATATATTGTAATCTAAATTCAAAATGTTGTTCTGTATGCGAGAAAATTCCCTAAGTTTGCAAATTTTCAGTTAAAATGTATGCACTCAACCTGGGTCAAGACTAAAGTCGTCTGCTAGCGGTGTTTGCGCCTGCGCATTCTGGCATTCTGCCGGTGCAGTAACTAGAATAACAGATCATCATACCGCCAGCTCTGGCGTCTGACGTCACATGAATAGGGTCCATTCACATGTACTTAAAATAAGTGAACAAATAACTGTTATACAATAAAGTAATAAAATAAAACTCATATTAAACTGCTGGCATAAAATTACAAATATATTTTTTTTTAGCACTGCAGTAAACATTTCATTTTTCTCATTGTTTCGCACAGTTTACAATAAAAATCCTTTTCACGATCAGGGTTGAAATAATTGGCGCATTAGCATACATTTTAGCATGGTGTCCGTATAACGGAAAAGTACCGTAAAAAGCTTCAAAACATTTTTCAGAGTTTAAATTGTGCCATCAGATTTATTTTAAGAAACATATCTAGAACAGAGATTCAATTTGTTCATTTTAATTAATATTAAAAGAATGCTTAATTTTTTAGAGTAGTGATGCCAGTAGTGTAGTCGAGGGGGGACGCAGGGGGACGGCGCCCCCCCACTTTTTTATTTTATCTCGAGCGTCCCCTTACTTTTTATTTTCAAGGGGGACGCTAAAGACGCGGGAGGACGCAGATTTTCCAAACTTATTATTATTATTATTATTATTATTATTATTATTATTATTATTATTTATTTTTTATTTTTTTTTAAGGAATACAGCAATAAATTAACAATATTAGAAATAAGATTTTGATTTTTAATATTTTTCAACAAAGTTCAAAAGTGTTTACTGTGCTGGTTCGCCTACTCACATTTTACCTTCCATTGCCTAGATTGAGGAAAAATTTTATTTATATTTTTGAGGCTCAGTGTAATAGATCACGGTTGTAAATTATGTGTATAGCATCGGTATTTCGTTTATGTGAAAACAAAAAGAGAGTCCTTTCATATCACGCTTTATTAGCAGAAATTGTTTGAAATAGACATTAAGGAAGTTATAATATTTTAAATGTAACGAAAATGACATTTGAAATTCGTTCCCTGTTCCCTGCCGAAAATAGCATTTATCGTTCGTTTACACGGACATTAAAAAACACCAGGGACGTCCCAAACATCATAGTCCTTTAACGATAATTATTTGAAATGCATGTAAAACTATGGGAAACGATACTATGGAAAACGGTGCGCAAAACATTTATAGTACTTTTACAAGACACACAAAAAAATCCATCACATTGTCATGTATGGGTTCAGTTGCTTAAAAGTCTTTTCGATTATGTTATCAGGGTTCCCAACACATTTTACTCCTACAAAAATGGGAAAGAAGCATTTTATTTAAAAAAGGGACTTCAAGGAACATTTATATTAAAGGGGGGGGGGGCTAAAAGAGGCCATTAGTCTAAAAATGCTGCACCGAGTTTTCCTAAATGCGCAAGCACATTTTTTTTAAGTACCCCAGAAAATACGTTATAAAGTTGGTCATTAAGCAATGTACATAGCTTTGTTTAAACATAGTTAAATATTCTACTGCAAGAAGACATAAAGTGTTCAATATTCAGTACTCAACCTTTATAATTGCCCTTAAAGAAGCATGAACGTTTAATTCAAATTGTTGAGTATTGAAATTTAAAATTAGTTTAACATTTATATTGTTATTAACCTTAAACACAAATTTTAGTTCCTTTCTACAGAAAAAATGAGATAAGCTATGATGTTCATTAGAAATAGCATAGTACGTCAAAGCCGATCAAAATCAATGCTGAATCAACAATTATTCATAATCATCTTACATAATAAATTTGGGGAAATTCCATCCCAAACATGCCGAAATCTGACTATCACGGAAATCGTTAAAAATGAGAAACAGTAGCACCAGCTGTTGGGAGAAATACACCAAAATCTAATCAGCATCAATTTATGCCAAGGATTAAGTGAATGTGAAATGTGGTGATATTTCATACCAGAGATATACACTGGTTTCCAAAAATTAAGGAAAAATCACAAAAAGAGCGATAACTGGTTCAAAATTTAACCTATATCGGTAATGAAATTTGGATAAGTCGTTAACTAAAAGATGCTGACTAAAATTACAAAATGCAAATTAGTGGCGCTGCAATCGGATTGCGTCATCTGTGAGGAGCATAAAAATGTGTTCTAGAGAGTACGGCTGCTCGTGTCGCTGTGATTATGAGATAAGAAAACTGAGATAGCCAATTCATTAGTATGACCTCGAGGTATCATTTGTCCGCATAACTGCGATATAGAGCTATTGTAAGATTGCATGTAGGCCAAAGTCAGACAGGGGTGGCCTGTTGGCTAAATGTGAGTCCTTTTATTACTCATAGGCTTTGGCAACAATTTCAAACCACTGCTTCGGCCTCCTGAAGATTCAGCGAAGGACGAGCAAGAGCTACGACAAGCACCGATGACCGATATTTGCGGTTATGTATAGGAAGGAATAGAACAGCAACCTCCTCTCATCTTAAATCCGTCCTTCTTGCAGCCACTGGAAGGTTGGTATCAACGTCTACTGTGCGTATAAAGCTTCATGAAGGTGGTCTTTATGCCATGTGACCAGATATCTGTGTGCCGCTCACCTTATGTCTCCGAAGGGAACGTTTAAGATGGGCACGTTAACATGTCATTGGACGGCTGATCAATGGAGGCGCGTTCTCGTCACAAATGAGTTCCAATTTAGCCTCCAAAGCGATGGTATACATTGTTTGATTTGAAGAGAACAGGGAACACGCTATCATCCATCAAACATTTGTAAAAGAGATTCGTATGGAGGAGGCAGTGTTTGTGTTTGGAATGGTATCTCTTTGAGCGGACGTATAGACCTCCATTTCTTTCCACGTGGGACTGTGAATGCTCACGTATATAGAGATGACATTCTTGATGCTTATGTGCACCCTTATGCCCGATAATGATTTCCTGTTACAGGACAATAACGCTAGACCGTACAAGGTTCACATCATAGATTACCTTCAGCGCCAAACAATTCAGCGCATGGAATTGCCAGCGCGATCATTGGACTTGAATCCCATCGAGCATCTTTGGGATGCTTTAGGAAGATGTGTCTCTGCTCTCAATCCCCCTCTCAGATCCTTGCCATGCTTACAAGAGCAATGGCTCGCACTTCCCAGCGAATTTATCGATCGCATAACTGACAGTATTAAACTTTGCTGTATTTGCTGTATTGCTTCTAGGGGAGATCATACTCCATATTAAATTACTTTTCCTATACCAAACTGAGACATTTATTTTCTTTATTTTATAATTGTATTAATTTCTGAAACACCAAAATCGTCTGGTAATTTCTTTTAATGTTGTTTTATACCTTACTATGTGTTGTAAATTGTGTCCCAGTTTTATTCAAATCTACTCGTAACATTTTGAGTAATTGCTACTTTTGTTGTTTTTCCTTAATTTTTGGAAACAAGTGTAGTTTAAATTGTATGTGCTAAGGCCTAATTAAATATGATATTTGATGAAATTCTATGCTTTAGTTTTTGGAATAGAGTGGCTACGAAATTTGTATCATATACAGAGAGAGATTTTCAAAAAATTGTCAAATCATTTCAGGTTAACATGAAACGTGTAAATCCTTCAAAAAGATCCTAATACTTTCTTCAAATAAAATTGTATTTAAAATGTATAACAAAAACAAGAATAAAATTTAATTAAGATTTAATATAGGGATATGCTGCTACATCAAATTCGAAATCAAAACTAAATCTACAATAATAAAGATAGAGGTTGGTCTGTGTGGTCTATATTCTGAAAAGACTGCTGCACACACAGCTGCAAGATGGAGGAGAGGTATATCTATGTCTAAAATTATGCACTTCAAAGCCAGGTTTCTAAATTTTTTGCGATTTTTAGCTTTTTTCTTTTCTTTACCGTTCACGGTGATTTTTTCGTTAATAAAAGGAATCCAGTTTCAATATTTTAGCCCAATAGTAGTAAATCTTGTCCTCTTTTCAACTTTTTCAATAAAGTTTATTCAGAATTTGCACAATGATTTATTTTTGGCGAATTTTTATGTGAATTTCAGCTTTTCTTTTCGCGTTTCGTTTCAATTTTATGATATTTGAAAAAGGAATTCGGTTTCCAACTCTTAGTCCTAATGTAATAGATTTTGTCCTTTCGCGATTGCGCCCTCAGATTTGAATTTTTACGGATTTTTAACTTCATTCCGCGGCGATTTTTCTAATTTTTAGCGATTTGTATACATTTCACGGCGATTTTTCCACATTAGTAAAAGATATCCTGTTTAAATGTTTTAGTCCATTATACTAAATGTTGTCCTCTTTTCAATAAAGTTTATTCGGAATTCGCACAGCTATTTTTGAATCTTTTGCAATTTTTTGTGCTAAATTTCGAGTTTTTTTGTCTGTTCCAACCTTTTACTACAGTTTAATATATTTTGTCTTCTTTTCAATAAATTAGTTGCGGAATTCGTACCGCGATTTTTGAATTTTTTGCAAATTGTTTATACAATTTTTGAGCTTTTTGTGTTTTGCTTCGATTTTTTGTCATGCGGTTTCAATCTTCTAGTAGTTTAATGTTGTAAATTTTGTTCTCTGCGATTTCTGAATTTTTAGTGATTTTTTATGAAATTTTCATTGTATTTAATGTTTTTCCGCATTCCGTGGCAATATTTTGACATTCTTAAAAAAATTCGGTTACAATGCTTTAGACCACTATAGTAAATTTTGACCTCTATGATTTTTTAACTTTTAAAGAATTTTAGAGTCTTTAGCGTTTTGCGGCGATTTTTCCACATTAGTAATTTTTGTGAAGAATTTTTCACTCACGGACAAAGGACGAAGTGGACCAAAGGGACCTTTTACTAAAAGGGAACTTTATGGGGAGGAAAGGGCACCATTTCGGAGCTCTGCATTATGCATTTCATGAATTTTTTATTTTATTTATTATGCTGAACAAAACCTTAATTAGCTGATTGATATGTAAATGACATTTGTATACAGAATAACACGAAAAAATTCTAATACATTGCCATCCATGGCCGGATATTTCTTGAAATGCGTTTTGCAGCTGGTTTAAATTCGAGTGTGTTATGTGACGCGCATATGATCATTAATTTCTATATATGGCCACTCAAAATAATTCGAATAAATACACTACCATTTATAAGCAATTATTGCTTGATATGTGTTTAAACTAAAAGAAATTTTATTTTTGATAAGAAATGCTACACGAGTCTTTCCATCAAACATTATTGCTCTAAAGTTACTTTTACAAACGTTTGTGAATAATTAATATATTGACCAGTATACAGGGTGTACCATAGAGATTGACAAGCGCTTTAATATTTTATCTTTTGGAGATAAATGTAAATTATAAAAATAAGATAATGAAATAGTATTGAAATATTATGAGTGAAATATTCTCGTTAAGTTATAAAAAAATATGTACAATTTTTTAAAAAGTTTTGTACGAATGTTCTATTTAAATTTTGTCAGTTAGGAAAAAATTATTTTTTCTCCAACAAAATCATTATAAAAGTACTTATCTGTACCTTTAAAATAAATTAAAAAATGAAGAAAGAAAGCTGACTTTTACAACTTTTTGGAACCATTTAAATATTATTTTACCAGTGAAAATAGGAAGCATTTTCATAGAATAGCATTTTCAGAACAAAATTAAATAATAACAAGTGTAAAAGAAAAAAAAATGCATTACTAGGGATATAAAAAGCCACAGGCAGCTATTGTAAAGAGACAATGTAGTTTTAAATCTTAGAAACATAATTAAAAAAATAATAATAACTGCCTAAGCATTCTCTAACTGTTTTCCATCAGCTCCAGTAACTGGAACTCTTCTGAAAATGCATTTGTAAATATTTTAGATTTCTTTGTCCCTAATATTGTTGAGGGCATAGATTATATTTTATTTAAGGTCAACTGCATATGCTTAGTACCGTCCGTTACATTTTTCTTGTAATATATCGCATAGCTGCGAAACAGCACCGAAAACTGGCGATATGAAGCAATTAAAATAATAAAACTTTGTAAAAAATCACCATAAAATTAAAACAAAACACAGGACGCGTTTCGAGCTAAAAACATAACAGCTCGTCATCAGCTAAGCATACACGTGTCCGTAAACGAACAAGTTCAAAAATGAACTGTTCATTTTTGAACTTGTTCGTTTACGGACACGTGTATGCTTAGCTGATGACGAGCTGTTATGTTTTTAGCTCGAAACGCGTCCTGTGTTTTGTTTTAATTTTATGGTGATTTTTTACAAAGTTTTATTATTTTAATATCGCATAGCTTTTCGAATTTGTTATTGTTGTCATCGCCCCTCTTCCCCCTCTTGCATATTCCCTACCTTACTTTAAACGTTTTGGCATCTTACATTGCCTACTTATCTTCAAATCCTACTTATCTTACAAATCTTCTTTATCAAGAAAATACTGACATAAAAAATAGTTTTTGAAAAAAACTGCAAATGAATCGACCAATTTTTCCGTTTTTTATAATCATTTGAAATTTTGGACCCTAAACTTTAATGGCACCTATCTCTTTCGGAAGACGTTTGGGACCCTTATGGTGTTATTACACGTAAAAATTGCAAGCGACAAAAATCGCCTGCGACTCGTCAGATTTCCTGAAACTTACGTATTATCCACCTGAAACTTACGTATTATCCAAGCATTTCATTGGCTGTTCGGGAAAAGGCTTCTCCATCGTCAGATTTCCAAGCATTTAATTGGTTGTTACTGGCGACTCGGTTCGTTTCAGGCGTCAAAGACGCGCCGACAGAAAAAAAGTTGCTTGCTTTTGAAGCGACTCCCCTGGAGCCATAGGAATAACATGGAGACGCCTGGAATTTGAAGCGACTTTGACCCCTCGTGTAATAACACCATTAGTTTCCTATTTAATATTGTTTGTCTTGATGTGCACTGTCACCCCTTAAAGTTTTGTCCAAGAGTTTAGATACACCCTGTATATAAACAAATAAATAAATAAATAAATAAATATATATATATATATATATTAAAAGCTTACACTTGATCGTTAATCAATACCATTTTCTAATTACGAATGCGCGAATAAATGTTATACATTTCTAATAAATTAAAAGGAAACGAATCACATTACATATCCAAATATCCAGATAAAATGCAAATAAAATTACAGAATATACTTTTATTTCAATTCCTGTAAGGCACAACTAAGACTTATTTCCTCTGATAAAAGGATGTATACAAGTTAAAATAACCTTAAAGATGTTATTTTCTTTCGAAATAAGAATAAAAAATTAAATGGAACATTTTTCATTCGGCATTCTAAGAATTTACGGGATTTATCCGGGAATGTAAATGTAGATCTTGGAAGTGTATTTCTGCATCCATTTTAGATGTTATTTTTAGAGTTTATTGCAACAAAATATCATATAAATAATGTTCAAGAGTAAGTAATGTATCTTTTAAAATTCTTAAAGATTGAAAAATTCCGATCCTATTATTTTGTACTTTTGTTTTATGTTACTTCAAAAGAAGTAATAGGACAGAAAATGTTTTCAATAAAAAAAAATATATATATAGATTTTATATTTGTTGGTTGATAAATAGACGCAATTCAGTACAGTTAAATTATATGCAGGTATCATTTGCAAAACATTTAATGCCCTTCTCGAATAAATTTTTCCTCCGCTAAACAGTGCAAACATTCTGAAGTATTCGTGATTTCATCTTAAAGTATCATAATAATTAAATTGGCAGCCATGGAGCTATTTGGAATCGAATAGGGTTTCTCATTTTTTGATAAATGTATACTTGAAGTATAAATAATATGTATACTTGAAGTAGTAAATGTATCTTGAAGTATAAGCGATTAATGTCTGATGACGACGCTTCTCAGGCTGTCGTGCCTGGAAATTCAGTTCAATACGCCAACATTCACAGTATTTTTTGGAAAATACTTTGCCTTTATCGAAATGTGAAAAATGATATTCGGTTTTATTACATACTAGCAGAATTACTCGGCATTGTCCGTGATTTTAAGAATGTTTGTTTAGAAAAATAAATTTCAAAATTAAATTCCGTACGGACTGATACTTGTCAAATTTTTTCCCCTCCAGTACACGAATCTCGCACAAATATGCTGTTTTTACATGCTTTCTTTTAACTTACAATTTTGCTTGTTTGTATGTGGCAGTCAAACCTTGTTACACATTTTTCACTAAGACTGAGTTCTAGGGATCTAAACTTTTGTTGAAATTCTGATATATACGCATATACACACGTATATATATGGAATAGATTTAAAAATGGCGAAAACAAATTCAGAGAACCTCAAAATGTTAAAATATGCCAATATTTCCATAATCAGGTTTTTATCATGTTTCAATACGTTTTTTCAAACTCATATGACGTTATATATTCATCTGCTGACGTCCATTATATTTACAACATGACGTAATATTCACTTTTTAAAAAATTCGTCAAACTATTTATTTCATTTCATTTCATCTATATAATAAAAGCCTAAGTCATGTGACTGTCATCAACAGTTCCGGGTTGACCGTTTCACTTTTTGTATGCCAAGCGGCCAATTTGGTAATTTAATGTTAGCCGGGAGCTGGTGATAAATCGCCAAATATTGTTCCTTCGCCAAATATTTTAAATATCATATCATCAGTATTATAATAGCCCATTTCATGCCACTGTCATAAACAATTTTTCGCGTGGTAAATTAAAACAAAGCTTTGATGTTGAAATTAAATGTCATGGTTTATGGTATTATATTACTTTTCTTTTTTTTTTTTTTCATTTTCTTTTTTTTAAAGCAATAATTGAGAGTCATAAATTTTGAATATTTCAATTTTAAATTCAAGCTATGCATTTTAAATAAAATGAGTGAAAACACTATATTTTAAATGAAATTAATCAAATGCGAAAACATACTACGAGAACAATGTTTGTCGATTTATCACCTACGCCCGGCTAACATAAAAATGCCGATTTCAGGATTTCTGTATCAGAATCTCCGGATTTGGCGAAGGATTGAGAAAGTAAATTAAATTATGTATAACAGTGACGTGATGCAATACTTAGCAATGGGGCCGTAGCTTATTTTCGATGTACCACAAGTGATAATAAAATTATGACTAGTCTTATTTCGGCAAAATGCCGAGTCGCCCCGATTAAATGTTTGACAATTCCTCGGCTTGAATTAATGGGGGCATTAATAGCTGCAAGGATGTCTAAATATCTGAAAAGTGCATTTAATTTTCAAAATTTGGAAATTCATATCTGGTCAGATTCCACAATTACGTTACATTGGATCAAGGGATCAGCCATGGATTGGAAGCAATTTGTGGCTAATAGGGTTGTAGAAATACAATCTTTGACTGATCCTAGAATATGGAAATATATCCCGGGTAAGGATAATCCTAGTGATCTTCTTACTCGAGGCGAAAATTTACGTAACCTCATAGAAAATAAATTATGGTAATACTGTCCTGAATGGGTGTCATTACCAAAGGACAGTTGGCCGAAACCTGAAAAGATACATTTTAATGAAAATATTTTGAACGAAAGAAAATCAACAAATTTGAGTTCTGCTCAATTATCTTGTACAGTAGGTGTTGTACCTCCACAGTCTTTGTTAAAATTAGAAAATTTTAGTTCTCTTTCCAAATTACTTAATATCACAGCCTGGATCTTAAGATTTATAAATAATATCAATAAATCGAAACCTAAAATTTCAGGTGAGCTCACAGCTCAAGAAATTGAAAAGGCAGAATTTTATTGGTTAAAACAAACCCGGTTATCTGTCTTCAATCGTGAAATTGAGTTACTAAAAAAGGGAAAGCCCATCGATAAAGATTCAACCTTGTATAGTCTGAATCCAAAATTGGATGAGAATGATTTGTTAATTTTATCTGGTAGATCACAATTTTCAGAATTATCTCTAAGGGAAAAGCACCCTTTTATACTTCCATATGGAGTGCTTACTCCAAATTGTTGATTCGAAATGCCCATGAAAAGGTTTTCCATTATGGAATTGCAACAACTTTAGCTCACTTACGAGAAAATTATTTTATAATTAGAGGACGAAAAATGATAAAATCTGTACTGAAAAACTGTCTTATTTGCACAAAATTTAAAGCTTCTCCTGGGAAGCAAGAAATTGCACCATTACCTAAAGATCGTATTACTGAATCACCACCCTTCTATACCTGTGTTGTAGATTTTGCAGGACCTATTTATGTCAAAACAAAAACTGGCCAAGAAAAGGCCTATATAGTTCTTTTCAAGTGCGCAGTCACTAGAGCTGTGCACCTCGAACTATGTACCAATTTAACTATAGAAACTTTCCTTTTGTCATTTAAAAGATTCATCTCTCGTAGAGGAATTTGTCGAACAATCTACAGTGATAATGCGAAAACATTTATCAAAGCTGATAATCTTTTTAGAGAAGTTTGGAGCCGAATATCGAAAGAGGAAGTTTTACGATATTTTAATAAAAATAGAATCATATGGAAATTCATTATTCCAAGAGCCAGTTGGTGGGGCGGTTTTTGGGAACGCATGGTACGTTCGGTGAAAACTCCTTTGAAGAAAGTTCTCGGAAGATCTTGTCTATCATATGAAGAAATACAAACCACTTTAACTGAAATCGAAGCAATGATTAATGGTCGCCCTTTAACTTACGTTTATGAAGAAAACAGTGAACCGTTTCCACTTACTCCTTCACATTTCCTGATCGGCAAGCGAAGATTTTCACTGTGTTACTGAACTTAAATCGAATAGAATAACGTTAACAAAAATATTGAAATATCGAGAGCAAGTTTTAAACCATTTCTGGAAACGTTGGAGGCAGGAATATTTGCTAGAACTGCGTTCTGCCAATTTTTCAGTTCCTGTCAAAGCTTCGACTAAATTCGAAATTGGTGACGTTGTGTTAATTAATGAAGATAAAACTCCAAAGCACATGTGGAAATGCGGCAGAATTACAGAGCTCTTTTTAGGAAGAGATTCGAAAGTTAGATCTTGTGCAATACACACTGAATCTGGATTGATAAAATGACCGGTCCAACTCATTCATAAACTGGAGCTCGACATTATGGACTAATTTTTTTGAACTCTTCATTTTTAAGAACATTTTGTTTACATTTTCATTTTTTAACTTTTTCTAACCTAGTATTTTGTATATTTTAGTTTCAGTAGTTGTTCCTGTGAAAATAGAATTAATTGTATGTCTCAATATTGTAAGTATGTGCTAACTTTTAATTGCCTTATTGATGTAATTTGAAATCTTTGATAAAAATTTAGTTTGAATGGGGAACAATAGTAATTGTTCATCCGGGGGCAGTGTGTTAAAACCCCCTTTCTTTCTGTTTCACTTGGCGAAAATTAATCATCGCCAAGAATTATGGTAACCCTATTTTTTACTTTACTATTTTTCAGTTTGTTTATTAAGGTAGATGTAATTTAAATTCTGAAGCGAGCGATCTCCGCTATATGAGATCTGAACCAGGATTGCCTGGTAATAATAATAAATATATTAATATTCAATTCTTCGAGATTTTAATTATTTGAGTACTGATTTACTTTCAATGAGTAAAAATCGTTCTGTTGATTTATTAAATTGATGTGAAATATGAATGATTCGAAGTAAAGTTCTTTTATTCGACTGTGTTTTTTTGAAATCCCTCAAGGAGAGATTATACATCCATAGCGAAAAAAACTATTATTTGTAGTTACAACTTAAGAATAATTGAAATTTTATTGACGAAAAATAAATAAATACTAGAAAACAGGAATTCTGCTTTTTCAGAATTTAGTGTCACCTCCGATGAAAAAAAAAATATATACAGTCACCTCTGACTTATGCGCCTCTCAGTTATATGTGAATTTCGTAAGGTGTAACCACGCGGAATAGGAAAATAATGCTATAGATATCTCACTTATAAGCGGAACATTGAATTGTCTTTCTCAGTTATACGCGGAAATAAAACGCAATTCACAAATTATGAATTACGTAAGAAAGTTTTTGTTTTATCTATAAAAATTTTTATTCGTGTGTCATGGTCAAAATACCGTTCCGCAAAGCGCCTGAAAGAGTGGAGAGGTTGTTACAATTCGACTTTTCACCCTCTCCCCTCAGTTCTAATGGTATCTTTTTAGCTCACAGGCTATCAAAGCCTGAGAGCTTATGTGCCCGCCGGTTCTGTATGTACGTACGTATGTATGTACGTACGTATGTACGTACGTAACGCGATAACTCTTGATAAAATTATCCGATTTGCTTCAAAAATTTTTTATAGGTTCATTCTGATAAGGCGCTTCCCTGATTAGTTTTGGGGTTCATTGTTTAATGATAAAGGGGGAAAAGGGGGGCTAGTCTTTCCCCTTAATTGAGATAAATGGGTTTTTCATGCAGAAATATTCGATTTGCTCCAAATTCGGTATACCGGTTTATTATGTTAAGCAGCTTCCCTGATTAGATTTGGAAGTTTATTACTTAAGTATAAAGGGGAGAAGGGGGATTTCCCCCCCTTAATTTCGATAAATGGATTTTTCATGCAGAGTTATTCGATTTGCTCCAAATTTGGTATACCGGTTTATTATGTTAAGGAGCTGGCTTGATTAGATTTGGAGGTTTATAGGTTAAGGATAAAGGGGGAACGGGGCTAGCTGCCCCCCCCCCTTAATTTAGATAAATACTTTTTTCATGCAGAATTATTCGATTTGCTTGAAATTTGATATACCAGTTTATTCCAATATGGCGCTTCCTTATGTTGATTTGGAGGTTCATTGGTTAAGTATAAAAGGGGGAAATTGGGGCAAGTCCCCTCCCTTAATTTAGGTAAATGAGTTTTCATGCAGAATTATCCAATTTACTTTAATTTTTTTTTTTTTAGATTCATTGTGATAAGGAGCTTTTCTGTTCAGATTTGAAGGGTCATTGGTTCAGCATAAAGGGAGAAATGGGGGAGCTAATACCCCCTTAATTTAGCAAAATGGCCTTTTCATGCAGAATTATCTGATTTGCTTCAAATTTGGTATACCAGTTTATTATGTTAAGGAGCTTCCCTGATCAGATTTGGAGGTTCAGTGGTTAAGTATAAAGGAGGGAAACGGGGACTAATCCCCCTTCACTTATTTTTTTGAGGGGCATTACTCTTTGAAATAAGAGTATAATATACAATTACTGTGAATAGCCTGTGAGCTCAATGCCATCAGTTTAACTGGGCACTTTTCCTTTTATTTATATTATTATTGGCTCAAAGTGTAACTACAACTTTTAAAAATATAATTTGAAATTTGAAAGGTGTATCTTTAATAATAAAGAAGTTCTGAAAGATTTTATGCACGACGACAGAATTTAAAAGGACGCCACGCCCACTAAGCTTCGAATTCTTTATGCATTCATGTATATGATCTATAGAATTTATAAATGCGACATAGTAAGGAAAAAATTAGTTAAATTTAAAAATGGAAACCAAAGATAAAAACTCGCTATCAGTCATTATCGCTCGTAGAAACTACTGTAACCGAATCATTTTGTGTGCCTCTATAAAGGAACTATAAAAGCTACGAACTCTGTATTCTTCCGTAAATATCTTGTAATGCACCTCAGTAACGTATACAATTTCATTATGCTTGAATTAATGTAACATCATTAAAATATAGGGTGTCCCAAAAGTCTCCGTACAACTTCAAAAATTGATTACAAAAAAAAAAAATAATAATAATAATAATAGGCCTACAGCAAAAATAATTACAACGGTACATAGACTAACTCAAAAAGTTTTTTTCTACTACCTTAATATACTTCTACATGAGTTCCTTTCTTTGCACGCGACATTTCTATGCGATGAGTCATTTCAACTGCAAATTCGAAGCGTTTCACATAATCATCAGTTTGTAACGCCTGCACAATCTGAATTTTGTAGGCTGAAAGTTGTAATCGTTTATGAAGCACTCTGTGTGTTGCGATTTTTGACATAATAAGCTCTTGCGATGCTTTTCGAATTGATTTTAGAGGGCTCCGAGGAAAAGTTTCACGTACTCGTTCCGCACTTGTTGAACTGCTTTATCGCATGGAAACGTCGCGTGCAACGAAAAGATCTCATGTAGAAGTATACTAAGATAGTAGAAAAAAAAATTGAGTTACTCTATGTACTGTTGTAATTAATTTTGCTGTAAACCTATTATTGTTTTTGTAATAATTTTTTGAAGTTGTACGGAGACTTTTTGGACACCCTGTCCTCTGCAAACGATTTTTTTCCGTAGACTATTATGTAACTGAATTCTTTTGTCTGGCCCTGTAAATGAATGATAAATATTTTGCACTCCATATTCTACGGAAAGCACTTTTTACAGCACCCCATAAAAGCATATGAATTTTATTATATTTTAAATAGTGAACGTCATTGAAATACGCTGCAATAAATTTTTCCCTATTGTCCATAATGTAAAGGATTTCTTTCGAATGTAGCTGTAGTCGAACAATTAATGCCACATATCTCGTTTTCAATTGGAAAGACGCTATTTAAAATCTCAATAACATATATTAATTACGTAGAAATCGAAATAGATTTACGAGATTTAAATCGCTGACAGACAGACAAACGGCCAGTCCAATCGAAGAAATAATCACTTTTCAACTAAGCTGGGAAGTTTAAAATATGATCTACAAAATATGAAATATTTTTTTATAAAAAAATATTGGTCACTCTGTCTATCTATGAATCTAATTAAAAATAACTATATAAGTGCTTGCAAAAGGAAATAGCTCTACTGCTATAGAATGGAAGAGTAATCTGCAGACGCGATTCATATATATATATATTTCGGTGTAAAGATGAACTTTTTTGCATCACTAGTGAATATATGCACCCATTTCAGGAATTTCTTTTTTATTCATAAATTCCGAATCCATATTGGAAATTCCGAAAGAAGAGTTTGTACTTCATATAATCACGTAACGTCGGACATTAAATAAAGCAAATATTACTACTCAGAACATCTGTAATGAATTCAAAATTTCTGAATAAAAATGAAATTCCTGAAATTCACGTTAATGATTTCCTTGAAATCATTACTTCCCCTGAAATTCCTGAAATCCACGGTAATTCCTGCTACCACTTTTTTAAAACTAAAAGTATGCATAAAAAATCACTACGTTGGATATATTGGAATAAACCTGGATGAAACTCGGCTGTTTGGACAAACAGGTGGTCTTTTTCCAATTAGCCTGACACTGCGTAGTCTCACTGCGGTGAGGAAAAAAATGCAAAAATTAGTTAAACTTTAAAACGCATACCGTAAACGAAAGCGCGCTTCTAACAACTGGCGCTAATAGGTGGATACAGTTCTGTATCCGAAATCTTTTGTGTCCCCCTGTAAATGAACGATAAATTGTATGTGAATCATATTCTAAAGCAAGTATCTAGTAGTCAATGTCTGTCAATTTCAGGATATTTGAAATCGTATAAGATAATTAATATACGCTCCAAACAGTTTAATTCCGTAGACCGTTATAATAATGGAATCCTTTTGTGTGGCCCTGTAAAATGAATAATGACTGCTTTGCACCCATTTCCTACAGATAGCACTTTTTAGTGCATTTCATGAATGCCAATCAATTTCATTATGTTTAAAATGGTGCACCATCGTTAAAATGCGCTTGAGACGATTTTCTGCCATTCACCGTAATGTAACGAAATATTTTTGGCTCTCTCTGTAAATGAGCTATAAATGCTACGTGCTTCATTTTCAGTAGTGATCATGCTATAGTAAATGCAAATAACATATCAAAGTTACAGAGCAATCCATTATATTTACAAGAGTTAGAGCACGGACGGACAAATAGACAGAAATCATAAACAGTTTTCAACTAGATTGCAAAATGTTAAAAATTGGATGATTTCCAATTAGCCTAACAGGCTCTTTGCAATAAGCTGGAAATATATCAGGCTGATTGAGAAACAAATGATCATTTTCCGATTAGCCTAAAGTTGCTTAGGCTAATTGGAGGCTCTTTGCAATGAGCCTAAAAACATCAGGTCGATTGGAAAAACGAAGATGATTCTCCAATTAGCTGGGCTCTTCGCAAACAGCCAGATTTCTCAATTAGCCTACGACATATATATTAGTATTAAGTCATAAAATCTAAACTTTATTTAATACTACCTTTTAGTTTAATTAACAGCATCAAATTGCGGATACGTAGTGGGCGACTTACCTTTAGGGTTGTGATTAATTTAGTTCTACTTGGGTGATGGTCATTTCATATTCGTTCATAGCGTTCATCTTTTTAGCTCACAAGCTATCAAAGCCAATGTGCCCGCAGGTTCTGTATGTACGTATGTACGTGTGTGCGTATGTATGTAGTATGCATGTACGTAACGCGGTAACTCTTGATAGAAATATCCGATTTGCTTCAATTTTCTTTCTAGGTTCATTCTGATAAGGCGCTTCCCTAATTAGTTTTGAGAGTTCATTGGTTAAGTATGAAGAGGAGGAACGGGGGTCTAACCCCGCTTAACTTAGATAAATGGGATTTTCATGCAGAATTACCAGATTTGCTTCAAATTTGGTTAATTTTGATAATGCGCCTACTTGATTACATTTGGGGGCCCACTGACTAAGTATAAAGTGGGAACGCGGGCTAATCCCCCTTAATTTAGATAAATGGGTTTTTCTATTCGATTTGCTTCAAATTTGGTATATCGGTTTATTCTGATGAGCACTTCTCTAATAAGATGTGGAGGCTCATTGGTTAAGTATACAGATCGAAACCAGAGGGGTGGGGGCTAATTCTCCCTTTAATTTATTTTTCGAGGGGCGTTGCTCTTTGAAATAAGATTATAATATACAATTAGTACGAATAGCCTGTGAGCTCAATGCCATCAGTTTAACTGGGCACTTTTCGTTTCTTTTTTCTTTCTTTCTCTCTCTTTTTTATTTTTTATTTTTTATCAAGCTACGAGCGTGTTTCCGTCTTTGCTTTTACGGTAGCATCTAGATTTTATTTTATTTATTTATTTATTTATTATTATTATTTTTTTTTTTTGCAATAAAAATGAGTAAAAGAAAGTTAACAATTTCGTTCAAAATGGATGTTATACGAGCAGCAGAAAATGATCCTAAGCTGTCAAAAATAAGTTTAGCGCAGAAATTCGATTTACCCGAATCAACGCTCAGAGGAATTTTATTAGACAAGGACACTATAAAAAAAAAAAAAAATGAACAGTGAATATTCTAAACAAGCGAAGAAACGATCAAGAATTCAGAAAGGAAAATTTGAGATTTTAGAAACCACTTTCATTCAGTGGTTCAGAGAAATGAGAGCTTCTAATTTACCCATTAGTGGTCAGTTATTCAAAGAAAAGGCATTCACTTTGTCATCAAAATTGGACATCAAAAATTTTTCGGCTTCTTGGGGATGGCTAGAAAAACTTAAGAAAAGACGCGGTTTAACAAATCATTGTCTGAGTGGTGAAAGCGCAGCTGTTTCTGATTCAACTGTTAATGAATGGATTGCAGATCTTCCAAATTTAATTAAAAACTTTGATGTTAAGAACATTTTTAACTGTGACGAAACAGGTTTATTTTACCGTCTTTTCCAAACAAAAAGCTGGATTTTATGGAAGAAACATGGCATGATGGCAAACAAAGCAAAGAAAAAGTGACTGTCCTTTTATGTTGCAATGCGGAAGGATCAGAAAAGTTACCGCCAACATTGATTGGTAAATCGTAGAAGCCACAGTGTTTAAAAAAATGTGAAGTAATTGCCAAGTTCTTATGCAAGTAGCACCAAAGCCGATGACATCGAAAAATTTTTTAGACTTTTTGAAAGAATTTGATATGAAGATGGCAAAAAAAGAAAGAAACGTTCTGCTATTTATGGATCAGTCTAGCCCATCCTCCAGATCTCCCATTGCTGACAGATATACACGAGTTATATTTTTTCCTGCAAATTTTACTAGCAGACTCCAGCCATTAGATCTCGGTATTACAAGGTCAGTTAAAGCGCAATATAAGAAAGATTTGGTTAGAACAATGTTCATATCACTAGAGTAGAAAAAGGAATTCAAGAAAATTTGGATTCTGCATGCTATGCATATGTTGGTTTCCTCTTGGAATAACGTAACGGCCACAACAATTTCTAACTGCTTTAAAAAAGCGGATTTTTTTCATTGAAATTATGTTAAAACTATTCCATTACGGGGAAATGTAAACAACAGCAATGATTTTAACGTAGACATGGAAGAATGGAACAGCATAAGCCAAGAATCTCTTTCTTTTCAAGATTTCGTCAATGTTGATGAAAACTTAACATCAACGGCAATAAGAGATATTGAAACTGTTTTTGATGATGTGACAGCGAATTTCGTGTGTCCAGTGGTGGTTTCATTTTCGGTTTCATGGGCGCGGAGCGCTCATACGCGCGTTACTGACCGCGGCATTGACGAGTTTCGTGCATTTTAGAGATTGCTGTACAGCGAGTTTCGTGTGTCCAGTGATGTTTTTCTTTTCGGTTTCATGGGCGCGGAGCGCTCATACGCACGTTACTGACCGCGGCATTGACGAGTTTCGTGCATTTTAGAGATTGCTGTACAGCGAGTTTCGTGTGTCCAGTGATGTTTTTCTTTTCGGTTTCATGGGCGCGGAGTGCTCATACGCGTGTTACTGACCGCGGCATTGACGAGTTTCGTGCGTTTTAGAGATTGCTGTACAGCGAGTTTCGTGTGTGCAGTGATTTTTTTTCGGTTTCATGGGCGCGCAGTGCTCATACGCGGGTTACTGACAGCGGCATTGACGAATTTTGTGCATTTTAGAGATTGGTGCATAGCGAGTTCCGTGTATCCAGTGATGTTTTTGTTTCCGGTTTCATGGGTGCGGAGTGCTTCATACGTGCGTTACTGACCGCGGCATTGACGAGTTTTGTGCCTTTTAGTGATTGCTGCACAGCGAGTTTCGTGTGTCCAGTGATGTTTTTTTTTTCGGTTTCATGGGCGCGCAGTGCTCATACTGACCGCGGCATTTTGTGGGGTTAAACGTTTGGGTAAATGTTTTTTGGTCAAATGTATAAAAAGAAAAAAAATGCAAGAAATAAAAATACACACTGTAATGTTTTCAATATTTATATAATATATTTAGCGTAAAGCAACGATTTATCTATTTTTGTATATGAACAGAAGTACATTATGTACAAACAATAATAATATATATATATAAATAAAATGTTTATGCATATATAAATACATATATAAATAAGCAAAAAATCTTATTGGGTTTGTTTTCATTGCTCTTTACGTCACTTGGCAGAAAATCTCTCTTTCTAAAGCCCAAATTGCGCCAAAAATTAAAAAAAAAAGTGCTGAGGCCCTTATACTCGAAAAGCACCGAATTTTGATTCCTGTTTTCACTTAATTCTTATGTGAAATAATCATATATCTTTTTGCTGTTGTTTTTATGAAGAAAGAATTCTACGAATGAGTCTAATTTTTTATTGTTTTTATTTAATATAAATATAAACCACATAAGTTATTACAACTTTAAAATTTAGAAAATGTTTAATCTTCATATTCTTTAATCTGTTGATATCCTTCTTCAATGGAGTCAACTACTAAAACACTCATTATTGTATGCTAACTTTCGAGTTTTTTGAAAAGGTTTTTATTTTCGATCTCGTTCTTCACGCAGGCAAAAATCAAGAGCTGATGCGCATGCTCAAATTTTCTGTTTCCCCTTTGCTGCAAAGACCACTACTTTTTTTCCTTTACTTTCTACAGAAATGGAGCGCTTCCGTTGCCAATATTAAGCAAATGGCTCCAAAAACTACAAAAAAATTAATATTTCAAAAATAAATGGAGATGGAGTTTTCAAACAAATTGCATTTAAAAGTACCTTTTTTTCAATACGACGGTATAAAAATTGAAAATGTGCGATGCTTAGAAGTTTAAACAAGTTGGAAATTGCACGCCAAACGAGGCAAATGATGTGCGTTCGTACTATAATTTGTTTTATCAATATTTTTTGCACAACATTGGATCTATATTGCATTGAATGTATATTTTAGTGCACTTCATAAGTGCATATCAATTTCATTCTGTACGAAAGGCTGTAACATCTTTAAAATGCACTTGAAATATTTTTTCCCATTGGCCGTAATGTGACGGAAAACTTTTGACTGCCCCTGTCATTAAACTATAATTTCAAACCTTTCGGTTGGGTAGTTTTTGCCCTGTTATATGCGGACAGACAGACGGACAGACGGACCGAACGAGGACATAGGTGCTAACTATTTATATAATTACGAACGTAGCTAAAAATTGCAATAGCGTATTTAATCGTACTGCTTTCTTTATGGCTAGCTTCTGTAAGGTAACGTTATTTTTTGGAAACGACATAAATTAAGCTGGGAGAAAGAAATAGCATACCGTGCGGGGGATAATATATTTATATTTAATTAGATTTACGAATAATTAATAATTCAACATGTGCTAAATATTTGTAGAGCTTTTTAACACTTTCCAACCTAGTTGAAAAGTGTTTATGACTTCGGTTTAGCTGGCCGTCTGATCCCGCTCTAACTCTCGCAAATATACTCGGATTGCCTTGCAATTTTTGTACGTTATTGCTATAGCACAATACCTATTGAAAATGAAGTTTTTAGCATTTATACTTCATTTACAGGTACACTCAAAAGTATTTCGATACATTACAGCGAATGGGAAAAAATCGTTTCAAGAGCATTTTAATAATGTGACACCCTTTCAAACATAATGAAATTGATATGCATTTATAACGTGCTCTAAAATATGCATTCTATAGAATATGTAGTGAAAAGAATATTTATTGTTAATTTACAAGACCAAGCGAAAGAATTACGTTAAATTGTAGAAGGGGAAAAATGTTTGCGGGGTATTTTAATTTTGTTAAACTATTTCATATATAATGAAATTGATATACATTGCTGAGGTTTACAACAAGTTATTTTCTGTATAATATGAACATTTACAGGGATATACAAAAGATTTCGGATACGATACTGTATCCGAAGTACTGTGCATTGGCGATGACTGCCGGAAGTTCATTTTTAGTTATGACATGCTTTTTTAAGTTTAACTTCATTTTTGCATACTATGTGGTGTGTATAAATGCGACATATCATATACAGGACTACGCAAAATAATTCATAAGCGTTACTGAGTATGAGCGTAAATTGCTTAAAAATGGTTTTATGGTTTTAAAATGAGTTATGCAATTATATGCTCAACTATATTTAGCGTTTTAAGAGATGTTTGTAGAATATCGATAAAATGATATACAGGGCAACGCAAAGAATTGGATATATGGCTGTCTATGGATGATAATTTCTGAAAGTGCGATTTCAGTAGTTTTCAAAGTGTTTTAGTCTGAATTAAATTTTAGCTAAATAATGGCGTGTATATAAAGGATGTAAAATACAGGGCTGTACAAAAGTATTTACGTATGTTTCCGTCTATTGGTATAAATTGCTGAAAGTGAAATTTCAACCTATTATGCGTTTTCTTGCTAAACTAAAATTTCGCATTATGTAGTATATATCCCAACCTATAGGTACAGGGCTGTACAAAAGAATCGGAATACGTAATTGGCTATGAACGGTAATTGCTGAAACCCGTTTTAAATGTTTTATGCGTTTTCTAAAATGTTTACTTAGGAGTCTTATATTTACCTTATTTCCCTAAATAACGAAGTTTAGTAAAAGTATCCGGGAAGTGCTGGAAATTCTTTCATAATTTATGCTCAACGCATGTTTTTTTTTTCTTGTTTGATTTTAAGAAAGATCTAATTTTCTTTTAATGCAAGAACTTTTAAAAAAAAAAATTAGGCAATATAGTAAAGTCGTGGACAGTAAAGTAAAACTAATTTAAACAAAAATGCTTTTTGCTTTAAAGTGACTTTAAGACACTTTTATTTTAAACATATTAAATATATACACCGATAATATTGTGCAAATTAATAATATCACACATTTCGTATTTTGTGTAGTATCTTTTGCGAAATGCATGCTAATGCTTATATTTTATTATATTTCGGTGGGTGTTATTTGTATCTGACTGCTCTGAAATCTGTCAAATAAAGCTTATTTACGTGTAGTGAGTGGTTGAAAATCGTAAATACGTTTTAATTTTATATCGTTATGCATCATTATTTGTATCTGACTGCTCTGGAATCTTTCAAATGAAGCTTATTTACGCGTAAGCAGTGGTTGAAATACATAAATACTTTTAAATTTTATATAATTGTACATCATTACTAGCTAACCTGCCCGGAGTTGCCGGGGTATATCCGTCAAAAAACAGCACAAATTGCGAAAAAGTTCTGAAAATCATAATAAAAAAATGGCGAAAAATTTAAAAATCGCTTTAAATATCGAATAAACTTCAGAAAAAGAGAATAAAAAAAGAGAAAAAAATTACTATATTGGGTTAGAAGACTGAAACTGGATTCCTTTTATTAGTGTGTAAAAATCGTAGCACATCGCAAAAATACACTAAAAATCACATAAAAAATTCCCGGAAAATTCGACAATTATTGCACGAAGTTCAAATATCTTTATTGAAAAGAGGGTAGAATTTTCTATGTTAGGTTAAAAATTCACAGTGGATCGTGAAAAAAAAAAAAAAAAAAAAAAAAAAAAAAAAAAAAAACTGCATTAAAAATAGCAAAAATTTCCAAAATTACGAAAGTCAAAATTTACAATATTTGGATAAATATTTCAAAACTAATTCCTTTGAGGAAAATGCATACTGACACTGGTTCACTGACGTTGACAACATAGAGAGTAAAACTAGAGACGCTGGAGTTGACATTGGTTCACAGGTTCTCTAGAAGCTGGTTTTCGCTGCCTGCGGCACCGTATAGCACGCTGTCCAAAATCTATTAGTTCCTCCGTCTATCACCGGGGGCGCACTCTGTTCTAAATAAACCTATCTGAACGAAACTCTGTTATTCAACCTATCCGTACATATATTACTCGAAGTGCTGGCGGAACGCAAAAATTTCTAAAAATCTCTAAAAGGCAAGTTTTCACCACTATTGAAAGTTGCTGAAGGGAAATTTTCAACTGAGGTATATGTATTTCTTAACTGAACTAAATTTTGGAAGCTGAAATTGGGTTTTCAAATGTATCATGCGTTTCCATATATTTGAATTAGACATAATATTTTAACTTATTAAACGGTGCAGTTTTGTTACATTATTCTGAATGTGATGGAAAATGTTTCATACTCCATGATCGACGCATGATTTTTTCTTTCTTGCTATTAATAACAAATCATATCACAACTTCATATTCAAGTAATAAAAATATAGGCGTCCAATGCATGTGAATATACGTATTTACATTAAATCCTGTTATTAAATCACATTTGGTATTGGTGCAATTTATATTGTAATTTTTAATTACTCCTGTAAAATATATCAATAAATATTAATTAGTAAACATGAATTTTAAATTTTAATATAGCATTAAACAAAAGCATAATTACATGCATTTCTATTACCTTTTAATGTATGACACTATTAAATTTGTTAATAATTTATCCACATTTTTTCGCATGTGATTAAGTAACCAACCACCCACCACCATACGCGATACGATGCCAAGTCAGGCGTCTGTTTGAGCAATTAAATGGCGGCATGAGTTAGCGCGTATTACAAGATCCTTATGTAAAGGTAACACATTAAAGGTAGCACGGAAGCGTAGCGCAGATACAATAGAAAGGCACCGAGATAATTTAATGTCGGAAAAATAGCTATAAATGTATTAATATGTTGTTTTAATTAATGTTTGTCTATTTTCTTGTAAATAGTGTATCTTCAATATAATTGTTTAGTTAAATGAAAGAAGTTTAGAGTTATTTACCTAGGTGTCAGTTTGATTTACTACGTATATGGAACAAAAGTTTTGAAACAAAACTGTTGAACAATAAAAATCGAATAGCGTTTTCCCTTTTTCGATAAAAGCGAAGTATTTTTTGAAAATAAAATAATGCAAATTTTGTCTTATTGAAACGAATTTCAGAGACTGTAAAAGGCCGTTATCAGGAAGCAACCGCTTATATCTCAAGCTATAACGCATTTATCGAAAAATGAAAAACGCTATTCGATTCCAGAAAACTTCAATATTCATGGGTGCCAATTTAATCTTATTACATTTAAGAATGACATCATGAATGTGTCAGAAAGTTTTTCATTGTTCAGCAGGACTGTTTTTTCTGAGAAGAGCCTTAAAAATTTTTTTTAATGAAGCTTAACACATAATTTAAGCAAAGAAATATAAAAGCTTTAAAAAGCTTTCACTTTATAAACATTTTCTGTCCTTTAAAAAGAAACATAAAACAAAACTGCAATTTAATATAATGAGAAATTTTAATATCCGTAAGAAATTTTCTTAGGAAGATTTACTTGATATTTTGCAATGATAAACTCCAAAAATAACATTTAATCGATGCAGCATGCAATTCTAAGACCTACTCTTTTTAACCCGGGCAAAGCCCAGAAATTTCTAGAATGTCGTACGAAAGAGCATCATTCAATTTTTATACTTATTTTTAAAGAAAAAACATTTTTAAGATATTTTATTCATTTGTAACCTTTTATTAAAAAAAAAAAAAAAAAAAAAAACGGATATAAAATTGTATTCTATCCTTTTATGTAAATTGTTTTCTGAATATTTGGATATCAAATTAGCTTTTTTTTTTTTCTTTTCTCATATTAGAAGTGTATAAACTTTTACACGGGCATTCTCTCTTAGAAAAATAATGTTAATTAATTGTCAATAAAAAGCTTTTAATATATATTGTATTGATTTATAATCGTTTTATACATATATATATGTGCATATATGTGTTTTGTAGAGGTTTATACACGTGCCATTACTTTAACTAGAATTGGTACCGGCCAGAGGGAGGCAAAGAAGGACCTTTGACCCTTCCTAGATTTTAAAACTTAATTAATTAGAACTTCTCTGACAAAAGGTAAATTTTATTCTTTCCAAGTCGTTTAAAACCCTTTAATAGTAACAAAAAATGAATTAGGAACTTTTCATTGTGGCTGGGACCTGCCTTCACCATGCGACATAAGCTTTTAATTTTGTTTATTTATTTTTTATGTTTATGTGTTTAAAAATTGTGCTAAATGGAGAATTCAAGGATTGAAGAGCCCACGTAACGAAAAATTATATGTAATAAGATTAATTCGTAAGCACTTAAGACGTAAAAGTATGATCTTTCAGAATATGTCTTCCGTTTTTAACTATACTACAGTCGAACCTCGTTATCCCGACATTCTAATGACCAGAAAAAAGTGTCGTGATAAGCGGAGTGTCGCGGTAACCGGAGTTGGAGAAAAATATACTTATAAAAAATCTGTATTTTTAATTAATTTAAGTCAATTTTAAATTCATAACTGTTCTTTCAGTTTAAGCAATAAAACATTATTAAACAAAATAAACACAAAAACAAAATTGAAAAGAATAAAAATCAGATTTATGATGACTTGTTTTTTTATTGTTACATGAAATATTGATGAATTAAGGTTTGCTTTTGCTTATCCGTATATGTGCTTCCTACAATTCTTTTTTCAATGTTATGCAGTGAATTGTAATCAATATTCGTTATTTTAGAAATGAATGTTAGATAATTTCTGATAGTTTCAATGCAATGTTTCGGCTTTAGGCTAATGTCAGACGAACGTCTTTTTGCACGCGTATTTCCCTACATATCATCCCTACACAATGATAGCGGCATTGTGTAGGGATGATATGTAGGGAAAAAAGCGTGCAAAAAGACGTTCGTCTGACATTAGTCTTAGTCTGATGAAAAATGCCGTGTAACCACAAGAAAGCCCCGCCTGACCAGAACAAAGAGACCGTGAGTAAACTGTTACGTGTATCTGGAGCTTAAGTGGGTCATTCATAGTGTGTAGGTTTATTTAGTCAGATAGGATTGAAGTAAAATTTCTCATTTATCTCAATGAGTATTTTAGACACTTTTGTGAAAAGTTTGGCTAAGACATTTCTTACCGCTTAATTTCCGTGTTTATAAGTTGGATTATGAAAAATGGAAAATGTTTCTAAACCGTCGGTATATCCGGGGTTGAAAATAATTCAACGACGTAAAATCCGGAGTTTATTTACATTTAAAGCATATACAGAAAATCGGGACTTTGAAAAACTGACGTGATAAGCGAAGTGACGTGAAAACCGGGTGTCGAGATAACGAGGTCTGACTGTATATAGTTTGGCCGTTCCAGTTTAAACAAGTGGGTAAGTGGGATCACAGATCGCACAGAGGGTTTCGTTTAATATTTCTTTCAAAACACTTTATTCGTTTGCAAAATCTGTTAGTTTCACATTTCGCAACCAGGGGGCGCACTCTATTCTAAACAAATCTCTATCCGAACGAAACTCCGTTTTACAACCTATCCGTAGATATATTAGTCGAGGGAGTCGGGCCCATAGCACCCGAGATAGGTAGGCGCCCCCTGGCAGTAAAAAGTGGAATTAAAATATGTAAGTCTATGGTGCATAATATGAAAGAGCGGTCAAGGTGGTGTTGGCAAAAGTTAGAAAAGTGCCCTGCCTGGGTAAAAATGGGGGAGAATAAAAAATTGCTTAAAATACACAAGTTAGAGCCCGGGGGATAATTAATATAAGACTTTTTGAAAATTTTATGATTTTTCGTGTGATCGCAAGTATTCTACTATAGGTATGCAAAATTTCAAGTCTCCAACTTAATTAGGGGCTGAGTTAGAAAAATTGATTAAAATACACAAGTTAGAGACCGGAGGGGGTAAATATAAGACTTTTTGAAATTTTCATGATTTGTCATGTGATCGCAAGTGTTCAGCTATAAGTATGAAAAATTTCAAACCTCCAACTTAATTAGGTGGTTGAGTTAGAAAAATTGCTTAAAATACACAAGTTAGAGACCGGGAGGGTAAATGACTTTTTGAAATTTTTATGATTAGTCGTGCACTGTAAAAAAAAAAAAAAACGGACTAAAATACAGAAATACTACTGGCAATCTACATGCCAGTACTATTTCCGTATTTTAACGGAACTTTTTTCCGGTAAATTACAGAAAAATTTCCGTTAAATTCCAAAAGCACGGAAAAATTTCTGTAATTTACCGGGAAAAAGTTCCGTTAAAATACGAAAATAGTACTGGCGTCTAGATTGCCAGGAGTATTTCCGTATTTTAGTTCGTTTTTTTTTTTTACAGTGTGTGATCACAAGTGTTTAGCTATAATTACGGAAAATTTCAAGTCTTCAACTTAATTAGGGGCTGAGTTAAAAAAAAAAAGCTTAAAATACACAAGTTAGAGCCCAGAGTGTTAAATATAAGACTTTTTCGAAATTTTATGATTTGTCGTTTGATCGCAAGTGTTTAGCTATACTTTTGCAAAATTTCAAGTCTTCAACTTAATTAAGGGCTGAGTCGGAAGAAAAAGCTTAAAATACACAAGTTAGAGCCCAGAGGGTTAAATATAAGACTTTTTCAAAATTTTATGATTTGTCGTTTGATGTAAGGTGTTCAGCTATAAGTATGCAAAATTTCAAGTTTCCAACATTTATAGTTTCTGAGAACGGGCACAGTGACGGACAGACGGACAGAGGATCGAGACGATTAGGGTTTCGTCAGATGAACGAAACCCTAAAAAGAACAACAGTAAATCACCCGAAATCGCCAAATATGGTTCTTCATCATCGTACAGCTGTGTTAATCGGGTTTCTGTGCATGGGCAAGCGCTTTCGACGACTGGAGATGAAATAAGTGATTTTTTTATGAGGGTGCGTTGCGATTTATAACTAATAACCCAGCTAATTATTAGAAAGTTAAAATTCTGAGTATCGGGTTCATCAAGAGATCAGGAGAGGCCTTCGACTATCCTCACAAAAATATTGAGCCTGGTACGTACAATAGATTTTGCTAGCCATCGCAAATAGACAGACGCGCGCGCGCACACACACAGAACAAAATTTTCTTTTATTAATATCTCTCTATTCTAAAACAAGTGGGTAAGTGTGATCACAGATCGCACAGAGGGTTTCGTTTAATATTCATTTCAAAACACTTTATCCTTTTGAAAAATCTGTTAGTTCCACATTTCGCAACCAGGGGCGCACTCTATTCTAAACAAATCTCTATCCGAACGAAACTCCGTTTTACATACTATCCGTATATATATTAGTCGAAGGGATTGGGCCCATAGCACCCGAGATAAGTAGGCGCCCCTGGCGGTAAAAAGTGGAACTCAAATATGTAAGGCTATGGTGCATAATATGAAAGAATGGTCAGAGGGGTGTCGACAAGAGTTGGAAAAGTGCTCCCCGGGTGAAAAGGGCGGAGGTTAGAAAAATTGCTTAAAATATACGTTAGAGCACGGAGGAGTAAATAATATAAGACTTTTTGAAAATTTTATGATTTGTCATGTGGTCTGAGGTATTCAGCTATACGTATACAAAAATTCATGTCTCCAACTTAATTAGGGGCTCTCTTAGAAAGAATTGCTTAAAATACATATGTGGTAGCTCAAAGGGTTAAACGTAAGACTTTTTCAAGATTTTATAATTTGTCGCCTGACCTCAGGTTTTCTGCTATAATAAGCATACAAAATTTCAAATCTCCAATATAATAAGGGGCTCAGTTAGGAAGAATTGCTTAAAACAAGCATGTGGGAGCCCAAAGGGTTAAATGTACGACTTTTTCAAATTTTTATGATTTGTCGCATGATGGTGTTCAGCTAGTATGCAAAATTTCACGCCTCCAACCTAAATAGAGTGTCACTTAGAAAGAATTGTTTAAAATACACATGTAGGAACCCAAAAACTTAAATGTACGACTTTTTCAAAATTTTATGATTTGCCGTTTGATGTGTGATGCTCAGCTATAAGTATGCAGAATTTCAAGCCTCCAACCTAATTAGGGGCTCACTTAGAAAGAATTGTTTAAAATACACATGTTCGAGATCAAAGGGTTAAATGTACGATTTTTGAAAATTTTATGATTTGTCGTTTGATGCGAGGTGCTCAGCTATAAGTATGCAAAATTTCACGCCTCCAACCTAATTAGGAGCTCACTTAGAAAGAATTGTTTAAAATACACATGTGGGAGACCAAGGGGTTAAATGTACGACTTTTCAAAATTTTATGGTTTGTCATTTGATGTGAGGTGTTCAGCTATAAGTATGCCAAATTTCATACCTCCAACGTAAATAGGGTGTCACTTAGAAAGAATTGTTTAAAGTACACATGTGGGAGCCCAAAAAGTTAAATGTACGACTTTTTCAAAATTTTATGGTTAGTCATTTGATGTGAGGTGTTCAGCTATAATTATGCAAAATTTCACACCTCCAACCTAAATAGGCGCTCACTTAAAATGAATTCTTTAAAATACACTTGTGGGAGTCAAAAGGGTTAAATGTACGACTTTTTGAAAATTTATGATTTGTCGTTTCATGTGAGGTATTCAACTATAAGTATGCAAAATTTCACGCCTCCAACCTAATTAGGGTTCACTTAGAAAGAATTGTTTAAAATACACATGTGGGAGCCCAAAGGGTTAAATGTACGACTTTTTCAAAATTTTATGATTTGTCGTTTGATGTGGGGTACTCAGCTATAAGTATGCAAAATTTCACACCTCCAACCTAAATAGGGGTTCACTTAGAAAGAATTGTTTAAAATACACATGTGGGAGCCCAAAGTGTTAAATGTACGACTTTTTCAAAATTTTATGATTTGTCCTTTGATGTGAGGTATTCAGCTATGAGTATGTAAATTTTCACGCCTCCAGTGTAATTAGAGGTTCTCATAGAAAGGATTGTTTAAAATAGACACGTGGGAGCCCAAAGGGTTAGTTTATGACTTTTTCAAAATTTTATGATTTGTCGTTTGATCTGAGGTGTCCATCTATAAGTACGCAAAATTTCATACCTGCAACCTAATTAGGGGCTCACTTAAAAAGAATTGCTTAGAATACACATGTGGGAGCCCAAAGGGTTAAATATACAACTTTTTGAAAATTTTATGATTTATCTTTTGATGAGAGGTGTTCAGCTATAAGTTTGTAAAATCTCACGCCTCCAACCTAATTAGAGTTTCACATAGAAAGAATTGTTTGAAATACACATGGGTGAGCCCAAAGGGTTAAATATACGACTTTTTCAAAATTTTATGATTTGTCGTTTGATGTGAGGTATTCAGCTATAAGTATGCCAAATTTCACACCTCCAATCTAATTAGAGGTTCACATAGAAAGAATTGTTTAAAATACACATGTGGGAGCCCAAAGGGTTAAATGTATGGCTTTTTCAAAATTTTATGATTTGTTGTTTGATCTCAGGTGTCCATCTATAAGTACGCAAAATTTCACGCCTGCAACCTAATTAGGGACGCACTTAGAAAGAATTGTTTAAAATACACATGTGGGAGCCCAAAGGGTTAAATGTACGACTTTTTCAAAATTTTATAGTTTGTCGTTTGATGTGAGGTGTTCAGCTATAAGTTTGTAAAATTTCATGCCTCCAACCTAATTAGAGGCTCACATAGAAAGAATTGTTTAAAATACACATATGGGAGCCCAAAGGGTTAAATGTACGACTTTTTCAAAATTTTAGTATTTGTCCTTTGATGTGAGGTATTCAGCTATAAGTATGCAAAATTTCACGCCTCCAACCTAATTAAGGTTCACTTAGAAAGAATTGTTTAAAATACATATGTGGGAGCCCAAAGGGTTAAATGTACGACTTTTTCAAAATTTTATGATTTGTCGTTTGATGTGGGGTACTCAGCTATAAGTATGCAAAATTTCACTCCTCCAACCTAATTAGGGGTCACTTAGAAAGAATTATTTAAAATACACATGTGGGAGTCCAAAGGGTTAAATGTACGGCTTTTTCAAAATTTTATGATTTGTCGTTTTATGTGGGGTATTCAGCTATAATTATGCAAAATTTCACACCTACAACCTAAATAGGGGCTCACTTAAAAAGAATTGTTTAAAATGCACATGTGGGAGCCCAAAGGGTTAAATATACAACTTTTTGAAAATTTTATGATTTGTCGTTTGATGTGAGGTATTCAGCTATAAGTATGCAATATTTCACTCCTCCAACCTAATTAGGGTTCACTTAGAAAGAATTGTTTAAAATACACATGTGCGAGCCAAAAGGGTTAAATGTACGACTTTTTCAAAATTTTATAGTTTCTCGTTTGATGTGAGGTGTTCAGCTATAAGTTTGTAAAATTTCACGTCTCCAACCTAATTAGAGGATCACATAGAAAGAATTGTTTGAAATACACATGGGGGAGCCCAAAGGGTTAAATGTGCGACTTTTTCAAAATTTTATGATTTGTCGTTTGATGTGAGGTATTCAGCTATAAGTATGCAACATTTCACTCCTCCAACCTAATTAGGGTTCACTTAGAAAGAATTGTTTAAAATACACATGTGGGAGCCCAAAGGGTTAAATGTACGACTTTCTCAAAATTTTATGATTTGTCCTTTGATGTGAGGTATTCAGCTATGAGTATGCAAATTTTCACGCCTCCAATGTAATTAGAGGTTCACATAGAAATAATTGTTTAAAATACACATTTGGGAGCCCAAAGGGTTAAATGTATGATTTTTTCAAAATTTTATGATTTGTCGTTTGATCTGAGGTGTCCGTCTATAAGTACGCAAAATTTCATACCTGCAACCTAATTAGGGGCTCACTTAAAAAGAATTGTTTAGAATACACATGTTGGAGCCCAAAGGGTTAAATATACAACTTTTTGAATATTTTATGATTTGTCGTTTGATGTGAGGTATTCAGCTATAAGTATGCAATATTTCACTCCTCCAACCTAATTAGGGTTCACTTAGAAAGAATTGTTTAAAATACACATGTGGGAGCCCAAAGGATTAAATGAATGACTTTTTCAAAATTTTATGATTTGTCTTTTGATCTGATATGTCCATCTATAAGTACGCAAAATTTCATGCCTTCAACCTAATTAGGGACTCACTTAGAAAGAATTGTTTAAAATACACGTGTGGGAGCCCAAAGGGTTAAATGTACGACTTTTTCAAAATTTTATGATTTGTCGTATGATGTGTGGTGGTCATCTATAAGTATGCAAAATTTCAAATCTCCAACATGTGTAGTTTCTGAGAACGGGCTCTGTGACGGACAGACAGACAGAGGAGCGAGACGAATAGGGTTTCGTCAGATGAACGAAACCCTAAAAAGCATGTGGGAGCCCAAAGGGTTAAATGTACGACTTTTCCAATTTTTTATGATTTGTCGCATGATGGTGTTCAGCTATTGGTATGCAAAATTTCACACCTCCAACCTAATTAGGGTCTCACTTAGAAAGAATTGTTTAAAATACGCATGTGGGAGCCCGAAGGGTTAAATGTACGACATTTTCAAAATTTTATGGGTTGTCGTTTGATGTGAGGTATTCAGCTATAAGTATGCAAAATTTCACTCCTGCAACATAATTAGGGTTCACTTAGAAAGAATTGTTTAAAATAAACATATGGGAGCCCAAAGGGTTAAATGTACGACTTTTTCAAAATTTTAGGATTTGTCGTTTGATGTGAGGTATTCAGCTGTAAGTATGCAAAATTTCACTCCTCCAAATTAATTAGGGTTCACTTAGAAAGAATTGTGTAAAATACACATGCGGGAGCTCAAAGGGTTAAATATACGACTTTTTCAAAATTTTATCATTTGTCGTTTAATGTGAGGTGTTCAGCTATAAGTACCCAAAATTTCATGTCTCCAACATAATTAGGAGCTCACTCAGAAAGAATTATTTAAAACACACATGCGGGAGCCCAAAGGGTTAAATGTACGACTTTTTCAAAATTTTATGATTTGTTGTATGATGTGAGGTGTTCAGCTATAAGTACCCAAAATTTCATGTCTCCAACATGTATAGTTTCTGAGAACGGGCTCTGTGACGGACAGACAGACGGACAGACAGACAGACAGAGGAGCGAGACGAATAGGGTTTCGTGAGATGAACGAAACCCTAAAAAATCCCTGCCTGCTCGGCCAACAGACGGAGGTAGATTTCGAAGTTAAGTACTAATTTCTCCAATAAAAACAAAATCAATATTAGATACAAATGCAGTTTAACAATTTTATCAGTCCGTTTTTGACGAGTTTTTGATTTCAATTTTTTGTAAGAACCGGTTTTATCAGAATCGAGTTAAGGCGGTGTTCAAAAATTTTAACCCTTCTCATTTGGCACCATACGGCCGATTTTGCCATAGTCGTGTTTTTATCATGTTTCAATACGTTTTTTCAAACTCAGATGGCGTTACATGTTCACCTATTGACCAGTGTTGTAGTCGTAAAAGAACCAGAGGGTATACGCTAGAGGCAGAGGGTATACGCTAGTGCTGTAAAAGTAACGATTAAATGAATACCCGTATGATGTCGTTACTTTCGAACTCGCTACCCGTTAGAAAGTATTCGTTACTAGTTACTTTCGTTACTGTTCAAAAACCGGGTATTAACAATCATCGTATGTACTACAAACCTGCAGCAATAGCAATCTAATTATATACCGCACATGAGTCTTTTGAAGAATTCGTTACTATTTTAACGTAAAATATGTGCTGCCATCTGTACGTTAAAAATACATTTAATTTTCTACGTTTTAATGAAAAAAGGCAAACAAAATTAAAATAGGATGCATAATTGAATATAACATGTCTAAATTGTATAATTTCTTACTTATGAAATAAGGAATAATCGGAGAAAGCAATTTAGGAAGAGTAAAAGTTCACCAAATTTATACGAAAACTATGAAATATAATTACACAGCCAAAATATTTTATAAACAAATTTACTTATTAATTTTACACTAAAAGTAATTATGTATTATGAAAATTTAATTTCTGGAATAATATGAAAATATTTAAATATATATATATTTAATTTCTTACGTGATTATCCTATCAAATGACACTGTACTTCAGTCACATTATTATTTCTGAAATTATTGATTTATATTTAAAAATACCCTTTTTTCAAATGTGAAATTTAAAAACATAGCAACAAAAATATTTGGCACAGATGTCATATACGCATCACACTAGCGTGATTTTTTTTCTGATGCCAATTTGGAATTTCTGGAATAATATGAAAATATTTAAATATATATATATTTAATTTCTTACGTGATTATCCTATCAAATGACACTGTACTTCAGTCACATTATTATTTCTGAAATTATTGATTTATATTTAAAAATACCCTTTTTTCAAATATGAAATTTAAAAACATAGCAACAAAAATATTTGGCACAGATGTCATATACGCATCACACTAGCGTGATTTTTTTTCTGATGCCAATTTGGTGAAAACCTCGTTTTCGAATACAAGTTACACATATATATATATTAAATAGGGAATAACAATAAATAAAAAATGTTTCATTAATAACTATAGGACAAAACAATTTATATAATTTAAAAAAAGAAAATAAAAGTAACTATACAATTTATTAACAAATAAACAACATCCGATTTACCATATCGAGCAAAATAACGGCACTTTGCCGCCAGTTAAGTACCCCGATGATTATATGACATTGGCCTCAGAAAAAAATTGCGCCAATATGATGCGTATATGACATCTGTGCCAATTACTTTTTACAAGCCAAACAGAAAAAAAAAAGCAATTTAACAAATTACAACGACCATTTGGAAAATGATTTTTTCAAAGACTAAAATTTAAGACATAAAAAATCGCACAGAGTTGATCATACATATTTCGTACGCCATGGATTAAACATTAACATTCTTGGACCAATTTTAAATGAAATTTCATTTTTAAATTTCTAAACATCCCACAATATTACTTTTTATATCGTCGTATAGAGAAAAAAATGCATTTTTAATTGCAATTTGTTTGAAAGCTGTATCTCAATTTGTTTCTGAGTTATTATTATTTTTTTTTGTAGTTTTTATTACTTTTTTGTCATAGTGGCAACAGAAGTATCCATCTCTGTTGAAAGTAAAGGGAAAATACAGATTGCTGTATAGACCCATCAGGAAACGAATAAAATGCGGATTCAACCAATAAAAAGCTTCAGATATGTTTTTGATTTCCTACCCTGACAGAGGACAATAACCATTTTTCCAAATGGTTAAAAAAAAAATTAGAAAACAGTAATTCTGCTTTTTCAGAATTTAGTGTCACCCCCGATGAAAAAAAAAAAATGTACATAAATATAGATAGTTCAGTTATAAGACTTAAAACACACGCGTTTATTTTATATAAAATGACGTGATCCGCATCCGCTGAAGAATTTCTTTCGCTATTTAAGAAATTCGACAAAAAATCTCATGATTCATATGCTTTCATTTGTTTGTAATATTAATGTAGATGCTTAAAATTAAGTTCAGTTTATAAAAACTTCATGTTTTATCAGAAGTTATTAACTTATATTTTTTCGAAACAGCAGGTATTTTAATTACCTTTTTTTTTTTTCAGTTTTTATGAGAAAATGGCAACAAAAAGATATAATTGGTACTTTCCAACTATTTTTTCTGTACTTTTACTTTCTACAGAAATGGAATACTTGAGTTACAAAAATTATACAAATGGCATTTAAAACTACAAAAAAAAAAAAAAAAAAAAAAAAAAAAAAAAAAAAAAAATTAATATCTCAAAAATAAATCGAGATGCAGTTTTCAAACAAATTGCATTTAAAAGTACTTTTTTCCCCAATACGACGGTATAAAAATTGGAAATGTGCGATGCTTAGAAGTTAAAATAAATGCGGTAGAGATTATTCCGTACAGTGATACCTCTGCTTTGTTTTACAGCTGGCTTATACAACGGGGCGTGTTTTTTTTTTTTTTTTGGAGACGACACTTTATTAGCTTAGCTGGAAGAAAGAAATAGCATACCGGAGGTTAAAAAAATTAAACGTTATCATAAAAACATTTTTACATGCAATCTAAAAACTCGTCTTTATCATAATTTTTTTTTTTTTTTTTTAATTTAAAACATAAATACACGTACAAAGATATTTTTATAGGATAAAGAATGCACTGAAAGCAAACCTGTAAATTTTAGAACAGAATTTCTTAAAAATTTTCAGAATATTTAAAAGAAATGTGTTTCATTTTAGACTTTATCATCTTATCAACCAACAGTTTACGTCAATCGCATTATTATTTTAGAAATCTTTGATTTATGTTTTATAATAATATTTTTTCCATTCTTTTTGGTTTTAATGAAGCACGCCTTTTAGATAATATATAACCTGATTTTGAAAAAAAAAATCTTTCAGATGGTACTGCAAGCTCAGAGTATAAAATAGCTATGCTTCTTTTTCTTTCCATAATGAAGGAATCAACAAGCCCCTACGAAATCAAAATCGTTTGAGATTTGAGAATAAATGATACTAACAGAATGATACGCATACACTGATACGTAAACAACTAACGCCGAAGTATCCGAGTCTGAATACAAATTCGCATCTTTTACCGCATCCGGCTATCTGCTCCATTCATGAATTATACAAACGTAAGCAGCGTTTGAAGTTAGTTTCATTTTGTTCGACTGCGTATTGACGCAGTAACGACTAACGAGTCGTACTTCGAAGTACCGATTCGGTATTTCGTATCTTAGAGAATACCCGTTACTTAGTAACGAATATGTGCGGTTTGCTACAGCTCTAGTATACGCTAAAGTTATTAACGTCATTCCTCGAGTATACTCTATAGCTTTATTTGAGAAACAGAGGTTATACGGAGTTTCTTAAAAAGTCCAGAAGGTATACGGTGTATGCGTCTTGAAAGAGTAAAATTTCAATCTTTAAAACGGGGGGATAACAAAACGAAAGTTTTGTAAAAAAAAACTGAGAATATATAGCAACTTTTTTGCTAGTATACTTTCCGTCTTTCACGGAATTTGTTTTTAAAGTGTATTTATAAATAAGAAGCTGCTTTTAATCATACTACTTTCTAATATTGTGTGTAGTATAGATATTAAATTTTCAATCTCATATTTATCTATATAAAATGATCATATGTATTAAAACACGAAGGTAAATTTTAAGATACACGCATAAAAATAACGCCTGAAAAATCTTCACATTCTATTATGCTGCATATTTTTAGAATCATCCCAGAATTCCGAGCTCCGTTATCCACGAGCTCATGTCATATGATCATACACACGATAGAATCAATGTATGCAAAAATTCTCTAAATAAATGTCCAAAACATAACCCTCAATATTTCTCTTATGATACTTGATAAGAGAAAAAATATTCATGGCGTACCCATTCATTTTATTTTCAAAGGGGTTTCAGACATGTTTTTCTTTTATTTGCAAAAAGACAGAAATAGTACCCTTTTAAATGTTACACTTTTACAGAATATCATTCGAATGTAATTTTTATATTTCTGATCTTGCAAAACAGTTTTATAATTATATTTGAAATGTGTTAAGATACTTGTAGCCTATTTAATATTATACTACTTGTATGATAATGAGCAAAACAGCTAGACGAATTATAAACAGCTGTAAACCCTTTCTATTAGTAATAGATTAAATTGTTATCATCATATCATCATATATATTATAAAGAAGTAAGCTCTGAAAGTTCCGCTCGAGTGTTTTCAAAAACTACCCTGTGGTTTTTTTTCAAATTGTATCATTCGATAGGAAATATTCCCGGGGTGGTTTATGAGAAAATATACAGGAATAGCTATGATTTTTGATAATAAATTTCGTATTTTATTGATATTTTCAACGAAAGGGTTGCTAGTGGTCATTTTGGCGAAAATTATCTTTGATAAATGAATTGAAATGGCTATTACCCGTTAGAAAATAATACAAAAATCTTGCAAACAAAAGAAGGAAATAATTACTAATATTTAATTTAAAAAAAAAAAGAAAGAAAAAAGCGCTTTAATGAGGGAAAATATTATAAACGAAAATATTTAATTTAAACGTACATGAAAGGAATATTCGTAATGCTTAAATATGAATTCAATAAGAAACATTTCAATTGATGCAATATTTGACGCATTATCGCTTCCGCCAGGTTAAGAAAAATGGTTACTACTTCATTATTCCGTAGACCAATTTCGCAAAATTATACAAATTGCCAAATTATTCACCAAATTATACACATGGAAGAATGTTGCCACTCTGACCTTTTAAGAAAGAAAAATTAATTAATTTAAATTCAAAAAATCATTAAAGAATAGGGTTACTTTAATGATGACGTTCACTTATGGCGTAAAGCGATATACGAAATATAAAATTTGATTTATTTAGATAATTTCGGACAAAAGAATACTAATAGTTAACGTATTTACATGAAGAATTATTAAATTAAACCAAAAGCAAAGTATATTTTTAGGATATAGTATTTGTGAATAAGAAGTAAGTATTTTAAAAGTAATAATCGCACTTATTAAAGAACACGCAATAAATATCAATGATAACAGAAAATTGCAAGGAACCTGATACTCTTTATTTAGCCAAAATACGTAGACGTATATAACTATAAAATTTATGTAAACATTAAATATAGGCTTAAAGAAAATAAATTTCAAGTTTTGCAGTAATTTTAAATAACGAAAGAACATGTAAATTAGGAAAACAATAATCAATTTACAAATAAAACGTCGAATTAAAAAGACTTGATGACTACGAAACACGTTTAACATATTTAATGTCATCTGAATGTGACATTTACGATCATCCATTATTAGCATTTAACCTTACAGTTTGGCGACAGTTTTTTTGTCGACGGAATAATCAAGGACACAGATGTCATATACGCACCACGTTGGCGGGATTTTTTTCTGATGCCAATTTCATATACGCACCGGGATACTTAAGCGGCTCCAAAGTATCGTTATTTTGCTTGATATGGTAACCAGGAGGTTGTTGTTTATTTATTAATAAATTATTTATTAATAAATTATTTATTAACTTTTATTTTCTTTTAAAAAATTATACCAATTTTTTGTTCTATAGTTATTAATTAAACATTTTTTATGGCTATTCCCTTTTTTAAAATACATATATAATTGATATTCGAAAACAAGGTTTACGCCAAATTGGCGTCAGAAAAAATCGCGCCAACGTGTTGCATATATGACATCGATGCCTAATCAAGTAGTACCGAAAAATGCAACTGAAAATTTTGATTATATAAAATCTCACTATTATTATTATTTTTTAAATTAACTAAGAAAGTTTTGAGTTGATACCATATTTGGCGTTTTTATGTTTTGTGCGCCAGGTTACAGAAAGAATGCTTCTCTAAAATTTCATTAGATAAAATCTGAATAAATTTCTTTTTCCTTTTTTTAAAATAATTTTATTTTGATTTTTATCTATTCTCCCATTATGTTTCTTACAGGAGAAATTAGCACAATTATTTTTAAAAATGGCTCTAACTGCGAATTGTACGTTATTTGTTTAATTGGGAGATCGAATTTACTGTTGTCGCCAAACAATGCAATTTTAAGCCACAAAGGCAGAAGCGTGAAATAAGCCAGGCGAAGGTCGCAATCATTTTTTTTTCATGTGTAGGAGAAGATTTTGGAGTAAATTTTTATATTCAAATGTAATTCATATAAAAAGCAGTTAAATTTATAATTATGTAGCAGGTATTTAAATTTTAGTGTACATGTCTGCTAAATACACATATATGCTAGAATAATTTAATTTCAGAGATTTAAAATATTTTTTATCAGAATATGGAATACCATTACTATGGAAACATGCCGTTTTGTTTTCTTCAAGCATGTCATTTTTATATCTTAGAACTCAGATTATTACTTATTAATGAGAAATTGCGTATTATGTTATTTTTTTTAAGATGTCGGACCTATTGCCAATTTCACCTATAGGAATATTCACTGCTTTAAAAGTTGGGATATAATAAGATTCTTTAGAAGATTTCTGCAATTATGAGTTATTATTATTGTAAAAAAAAGCCAAAATTTTGCAATAGAAATTGCTTGCTGAATTTAATTTCAGATACATATATTTTTTAATTCGTCGCTTTAGCTAAACTTAGCAACAAATTAAGAGTTATTTTCATAATCTGAGTTATTTACACAATAGACGGTAGATTAATTTACTCTTGACTATAAAGAAATTAGCAAGCCTATTTATTTGTCCGTGTGTTATTATGCTCTTTAGAAAAATGCACAATAAATCTCCGGTTCAAGTATTCACCAAAATGCTTATTGCTAAAATTTTTGTATAACTAACTTTATTTATCATTGTCAGGTCTATTTAAGACATGAATATTTCGACATTATTTATTGGATCGTATTTTGGCGAGTAATTAAGTTTGTTTTGTCATTAGTCTCTGGTAAATGTGTAACAATATTTTTGCATCAGTCTTAATGTTTGACGTAGACCATCACAATGGAGTCGATTACAGATGATTAGAAAGATTTTATTTGATGCAAGTGGTTTATTTTTTTGCAAGATTAAGTCATCAAATTTTATAACGTGTAAACGGTTACATGATTGTAAATGCTCTACAAAATGAAAAGGCAGTGAAAATGAAGTCATTTTAATTTTATTCAAACAATTCAGCTTTAAAAACTCACTTTTTTATATTTCACTTTTCTTTGAAATATGAAAGTTAAACATTCTTTTTTGACGACAAATTGTTCAATACATTTTTTTACGGTATTTACTCTGCTGCAATCCAAAGAGAGAAAACAGTAATAGTAGATCTGTCACAAGAGGACGTTTATTAAGAAATATAACGTAACATACAGTGAGATTATATTTAAGCTACCAGTATCACATATTGCGCGAACTGAGATCACAGGAGTTCAAAAACTATAAAGCGAAAATGAACCACCTGAACATTATTCGTGTTCAATGGTCAATCTTTGCAATAATTCTAATGGATTCTAATTTAGTAATGTCAGATCAGAGACCATTTTAATTCCTGTTGTCATAAGGGTCACATTTCCCTACCAAAAGTGAACTGTTAATAATCAACTAAAAGAATTGCTGGTTAATAGCTAAATTTTGTCAAACGCTTAAGATAATATAATATTGCAATGGCGTTCGCATCGTTTTCAGCAATGAGCAAAGTCCAGCTGAAGGTCCAAATTGTTTAAAATACAAGTTCAAATTTATTTCATTTAATCCAAGGTTCATTTGGAAATACTGACCAGCGCAGCGGGCATAGCCTGCTAGTATATTATAAAGCAGTAAGCTCTGAAAGTTCCGCTCGAGTGTTTTCAAAAACTACCCGGTGGATTTTTTCCCAAATTGTATCATTCGATAGGAAATATTCCCGGGGTGGTTTATGAGAAAATATACAGGGATAGCTATGATTTTTGATAATAAATTTCATATTTTATTGATATTTTCAACGAAAGGGTTGCCAGTGGTCATTTTGGCGAAAATTATCTTTGATAAATGAATTGAAATGGCTATACCGTTCGAAAATAATACAAACATCTTGCAAACAAAAGAAGGAAATAATTACTAATATTTAATTTAAAAAACAAGAAAGAAAAAACCGCTTTAATGAGGGAAAATATTATAAACGAAAATATTTAATTTAAATATACATGAAAGGAATATTTGTAATGCTTAAATATGAATTCAATAAGAAATATTTCAATTGATGCAATATTTGACGCATTATCGCTTCCGCCAGGTTAAGAAAAATGGTTACTACACATTATTCCGTAGACCAATTTCGCAAAATTACACAAATTGCCAAATTATTCGCCAAATTATACACATGGAAGAATGTTGCCACTCTGAACTTTTAAGAAAGAAAAATTAATTAATTTAAATTCAAAAAATCACTAAAAATAGGGTTACTTTAATGATGACGTTCACTTATGGCGTAAAGCGATATACGAAATATAAAATTTGATTTATTTAGATAATTTCGGACAAAAGAATACTAATAGTTAATGTATTTACATGAAGAATTATTAAATTAAACCAAAAACAAAGTATATTTTTAGGATATAGTATTTGTGAATAAGTAAGTATTTTAAATGTAATAATCGCATTTATTAAAGAACACGCAATAAATATCAATGATAACGGAAAATTGCAAGGAACCTGATACTCTTTATTTAGCCAAAAAACGTAGACGTATATAACTATAAAATTTATGTAAACATTAAATATAGGCTTAAAGAAAATAAATTTCAAGTTTTTGCAGTAATTTTAAATAACGAAAGAACATGTAAATTAGGAAAACAATAATCAATTTACAAATAAAACGTCGAATTAAAAAGACTTGATGACTACCAAACACGTTTAACATTTTTAATGTCATCTGAATGTGACATTTACGATCATCCATTATTAGCATTTAACCTTACAGTTTGGCGACAGTTTTCTTTGTCGACGGAATAATCAAAGACACAGATGTCATATACGAACCACGTTGGCGCGATTTTCTTCTGATGCCAATCTCATATACGCACCGGGATACTTAAGCGGCTCCAAAGTATCGTTATTTTGCTTGATATGGTAACCAGGAGGTTGTTTATTTATTAATAAATTATTTATTAACTTTTATTTTCTTTTTAAAAATTATACAAATTGTTTTGTTCTATAGTTATTATTTAAACATTTTTTATGGCTATTCCCTTTTTTAAAATACATATGTAATTGATATTCGAAAACAAGGTTTACGCCAAATTGGCGTCAGAAAAAATCGCGCCAACGTGTTGCATATATGACTTCGATGCCTAATCAAGTAGTACCGAAAAATGCAACTGAAAATTTTGATTATATAAAATCTCACTATTATTATTATTTTTTAAATTAACTAAGAAAGTTTTGAGTTGATACCATATTTGGCGTTTTTATGTTTTGTGCGCCAGGTTACAGAAAGAATGCTTCTCTAAAATTTCATTAGATAAAATCTGAATAAATTTCTTTTTCCTTTTTTTAAAATAATTTTATTTTGATTTTTATCTATTCTCCCATTATGTTTCTTACAGGAGAAATTAGCAGAATTATTTTTAAAAATGGCTCTAACTGCGAATTGTACGTTATTTGTTTAATTGGGAGATCGAATTTACTGTTGTCGCCAAACAATGCAATTTTAAGCCACAAAGACAGAAATGTGAAATAAGCCAGGCGAAGGTCGCAATCATTTTTTTTTTTCATGTGTAGGAGAAGATTTTGGAGTAAATTTTTATATTCAAATGTAATTCATAAAAAAGCAGTTATTTTTATAATTATGTAGCAGGTATTTAATTTTAGTGTACATGTCTGCTAAATACACATATATGCTAGAATAATTTAATTTCAGAGATTTAAAATATTTTTTATCAGAATATGGAATACCATTACTATGGAAACATGCCGTTTTGTTTTCTTCAAGCATGTCATTTTTATATCCTAGAACTCAGATTATTACTTATTAATGAGAAATTGCGTATTATGTTATTTTTTTTTAAGATGTCGGACCTATTGCCAATTTCACCTATAGGAATATTCACTGCTTTAAAAGTTAGGATATAATAAGATTCTTAAGAAGATTTCTGCAATTATACGTTATTATTATTGTAAAAAAAAGCCAAAATTTTGCAATAGAAATTGCTTGCTGAATTTAATTTCAGATACATATATTTTTTAATTCGTCGCTTTAGCTAAACTTAGCAACAAATTAAGAGTTATTTTCATAATCTGAGTTATTTACACAATAGACGGTAGATTAATTTACTCTTGACTATAAAGAAATTAGCAAGCCTATTTATTTGTCCGTGTGTTATTATGCTCTTTAGAAAAATGCAAAATAAATCTCCGGTTCAAGTATTCACCAAAATGCTTATTGCTAAAATTTTTGTATAACTAACTTTATTTATCATTGTCAGGTCTATTTAAGACATGAATATTTCGACATTATTTATTGGATCGTATTTTGGCGAGTAATTAAGTTTGTTTTGTCATTAGTCTCTGGTAAATGTGTAACAATATTTTTGCATCAGTCTTAATGTTTGACGTAGACCATCACAATGGAGTCGATTACAGATGATTAGAAAGATTTTATTTGATGCAAGTGGTTTATTTTTTGCAAGATTAAGTCATCAAGTTTTATAACGTGTAAACGGTTACATGATTGTAAATGCTCTACAAAATGAAAAGGCAGTGAAAATGAAGTCATTTTAATTTTATTCAAACAATTCAGCTTTAAAAACTCACTTTTTTATATTTCACTTTTCTTTGAAATATGAAAGTTAAACATTGTTTTTTGACGACAAATTGTTCAACACATTTTTTTACGGTATTTACTCTGCTGCAATCCAAAGAGAGAAAACAGTAATAGTAGATCTGTCACAAGAGGACGTTTATTAAGAAATATAACGTAGCATACAGTGAGATTATATTTAAGCTACCAGTATCATATATTGCGCGAACTGAGATCACAGGAGTTCAAAAACTATCAAACGAAAATGAACCACCTGAACATTATTCGTGTTTAGTGGTCAATCTTTGCAATAATTCTAATGGATTCTAATTTAGTAATGTCAGATCAGAGACCATTTTAATTCCAGTTGTCATAAAGGTCACATTACCCTACCAAAAGTGAACTGTTAATAATCAACTAAAAGAATTGCTGGTTAATAGCTAAATTTTGTCCAACGCTTAAGATAATATAATATTGCAATGTTGTTCGCATCGTTTTCAGCAATGAGCAAAGTCCAGCTGAAGGTCTAAATTGTTTAAAATACAAGTTCAAATTTATTTCATTTAATCCAAGGTTCATTTGGAAATACTGACCAGCGCAGCAGGCATAGCCTGCTAGTTCAGTATAAATTTGCAGTATTGTTATACAATTTAACATAAATGTTAACCCCCTAACTGTCAAGCCCGTGTTAATACGTTCACTAAGCTCCAGGTTTCACGGCAATATCAGCAATATTTAAAATAATATAATTCTGTTGATTTAATAGATTTTTAACACATTGAACAATGATTAATACTCTCAAGGATTACATTCATATTTTTAATTAAGTTTTTTATATTATGTTGAAAGAATCCCCCTTTTTTTAGCATTTAAAACAAAATGCAGAGAAAACAACATTACAATTTTGCCCTTTTGCAAGACTGTCAGAGGGTTTGCATGAAGTAGGCAAAATATTTCTTTCATTTCCATTTCATAAATTAACCCCTTGAAGGGCGGTGACGCCGCTATGGCATCACATAATTTTAACCCCAAATTGCCACATTGCGCCCAAATTTTTTAATGTAAATTTCACTTTTATTAAGTACGCGAAAATATAGTTTTACTTGTTTACAAATAAGTTTTCATGTAAATACTGGTGTCATTCAATTATTTCAAGATTTTATGAATACGAGTACCTCGCCCCTGAAAGGGTTAAATGTATGGAAAATTTTTCTGAGTAAATGAAGAACTTAGTGGAAGAACATGTTATGATACATTTTCTCAAAAAATATTTTATTTTATGGATGAAAGCGTTATGAGGTATTATATCATATGGTAAAACAAAAGTACTAAAATTCTACTTAGTAATGAAGATATGTGACAGTATCTTTTAATATTTAATACTTTTATATTTAACTAGGGGGCTCTGCCCCCTGCAAGCTACGCTCGCCAACCCCCTTTCAGACACCGCAGAATCTAAAATCACGCTAATTTGATCGGTTTTAAAAGATTACAGAAGATTGAATTATAATGAAAAAACTTATAGCGATCTCCCTGTAAATGGGTTTCCATTCAATTCCCTTTGATTGCGAAAATTTAAGACCGAATCAGTTGCTGTTAAGACATCCAATGGTTGTTTTCGTGTTTGATTAAAGAAGATAAGTTAAACATTGGAAAAGAAACTAAAATAAAATGAATTAAGTAAACAGTGTCTTTGCCTCCCGGTATTTCTTAACAGCGTTATAAAACGAATGACATAATACAATTTACTACAATTACTACAATTTACTGCTTTAACCACTTCGAGGGTGGTGGTTCATTTTTGGACCACTTAATTTTAATTCTTAAATGCCACATTGGCACCAGAAAATTAGAATGAAAAATTTCCTTTTATTAAGTATGTGAATAAAAGCAATTTCCTATTTCGAAATTTGTTTGTAAATTCTGGTGCTATTCGCTGATTTCAACATTTTACGAATAGAAGTACCTTCTCCCTGAAACGGTTAAACGCATATTAATGTATTTATTATTTTAAAGTTTCCTTTTTCTTTTAATATTCACGCGTAAATATAATTTCAATTATTTCAATTATTCAAGACATAATTTTCAATATTTTTATACTTTTAACACGTACTCATTTAATAGTAATTTTAAAGTTTTCTTTTCTATTTTTAATAGTCACGTGTAAATAAATTTTTAATCGTTAGGAAATATTATTCTTTGAGCTGTTTTTAGAATTCAAAACAATCAGCCTAAGTCATGTGACTATTATCAACAGTTCCGAGCTGATCCCCTCGCTTTTTATATTCCAGGCGGCCATTTTGTTACTTTAATGTTAGCCAGCCACAGTCGATAAGTCGTCAAATATTATTATATCACCATCATTTCACTTACATTATAATAGTCCAAGTCATGTAACTGCTATAAACAATTACGGGCTGATCCCTTCGCTTTTCATAAGAAAGGTTTCCATTTTGATTAAAGAATCAAAGATATTTTTTCGAATAAAACTACATAAAAGTTGCCATGATCGCAAAGAATTCTTGGTACTTTTATGTTAGCCGGGTGCAAATCTCGCCAATAGCCTTTTTTTTTTTAACTCGCCATTTAGCATTTTTTTATTTTTCGGGTGGTAAATTAAAACGGTACTACTTGGCCATCCCTTAGACCAAAAATCTATCGCCAGACTATAAGATTAAATGCTAATAATGGTTGATCGTAAATGTCACATTCACTTGACTGTAAGGAAGTTACACGTGTTTATACCATCAAGTGATTTTTATTTCGACGTTTTGTTTGTATTTTTATTAATGTTATACTAATTTATTTGTTCTTTCGTTATTTAAAATAAAAATTACGTAAATTTGTATAATTTGGCGAGTTCTTTGGTGATTTATATCATTTGGCGAAATTGGTCGACGGGATAACCAAGTAGTACCATTAAAGCATTGCTTTGAATTTGAAATTAAATATCATGATTTGTTGCATTATTTAATCGGGTTTGGCGTGATCTTTTTTTACAACAATTTGGCGAAAACCTCGTTTTCGAATACCAGTTACATATGCATTTTTAAATTATTTTCTATTATTTCTAAAATGAAATAACAATAAATAAATAAAAAATTAATTAATAACTATAGAACAAAACAATTTATAACATTTTTTTAATAAAAGGAAAATAAATGTAAATAAACAGTTATTAATAAATAAGCAACAATAGCCGGGTTACCATGTCAGGCAAAATAATGCCATTTTGGCGCCAATTAGGCACCCTGGTGCGTATATGACATCTGCGCCTAATATTTTTTTTCTTTTCGTTAAAAAAAAAAAAAAAAAAAAAAAAAAAAAAAAATCATTGTTCTTAGCATACATTTAAAGGAGGCCAAACTGGTCGCCAAATTAGTTTAAAATAATAACCTTTTCTAAAATATTAAAAAAAAATATCTGTTATGATTAAAATTTGAGTTGCCATCATTAGAGAAAAGTATTTAAAATTAGAAAAAGGAAATTAATATTTCGAAAACTAAAACTTTAAAAATTCTAATACCAGTTTTGAGATTTGCGGATCAATACGGATTTTTGGTGTTAATTTCATCACAAAGTATTCCATATTTTAGGAAAAATCACCATGAAACATAGTCAGTTGTTTAATCAGTCGTTTCATAGAATCGTTTCATAAATTCGTTTCACTTCAGTCGTTTCATATATCCGTTTCATAAATTCGTTTCATTAGAATTTTTTATATATAGGGTAGATAATTTAAATGGTAAAAATAATTTCATATTTCTGATATTTAATAATTAAATGTTAATATTCTTTTCTGGGAGAGTTTAGTATCGCCTATTAACATTTAAACATATGACACTAAGAAGGAATTAAATAACTAAATTAAAACAAAAAACTTTCATTTCAATTTTCTCGAATTCAAATTGTTGTTACATAACATCTTTTCCCACTCAGATCTTCATATGTCTGAAAAATATCTCTATACTTATAATATATTTCCTTTTTTCGGTTATATGAAATTTCATAAGAAATAAAACATATATATTCATCGCCATTCTGTCCGTTTTAAAAGGATTTTAGGTATTTTTTTTAACATTTTCCAACATAGTTGAAAAGTGTTTATAAATTCGACTTGTCTGCCCGTCTGTCTGTCTATCGGTCCGTTCTCTAACTCTCGTAAATATACTCTCTTTTCCATATTATTAACACCATTTTAAGGAAGTTTAGCATGACGTGTATCTTAAATGAAATGTGTACCATTTATAGTAAATATACAGGTCCACTCAAAAGTATTTTGTTAAACAACTATCATTTTTTTAAAATCTTTTCCAGTGCACTTTAAGAATTTTACAGTGTTTCAAACAATAAAATTGAAATGCATCGTTATGGTGGATGGCAACTGGATTTCTATAGAGTATAGAGATTGTAGGAATTATAGTTCACTTACAGGGGCGCGCAAAAATCGATTCTATTTTGATCTATAGGGAAAAATCCTTTGCAGTGTATTTTAATGATGTTACACTATTTCAATGAAATTTATATACATTATTGAGGCGTGCTACAGCATGTTTTCTATAGCTTGATTAGTACGTATAATTTATCGTTTAATTGCAGAGGCACTGAAAAAATTTGGTTACAGGGTTGACTATGACTATAACTGCTGGATGTGCGTTTTAAGCTGTGATATGCACTTTAAAATTTAACTAATTTTTAGTTTATTGCGAGTTGTCAGATAATACACAGGACTATGCGAAAGAATTGGACCATATTACCGGCAATCGGCATAAATAGCTGAAAAAGTATTTTTACTACGTTGTGGTTTATTTTTAATGTTTATTTAGATATTTCGTTGCATGAACAAAAATTAAACTTCTTAACAATATTCCAAAAGTTTTGGAAAGTGTTTCATAATCTATGCGGTGATGCATGATTTTTATCATTGTTTTTTATTTAATGCCAAAAGATGGAAATAGTTTTATATTTTGTTTTTTTCACAAAATATTATTAGAAAATAGTTTATTTCATATTTATATTCCGAAAGTTCTTAACGTTTTTTTTTTTTTGTTGTTATAGTAAGAACTTTTTTAAATTAATGCTCTAGAATCCGAAATACTCTTCTTGCGTCTGATAGTGATCAGAAATAGTCTCAAATTATGAAGACGGAAATAATTGAAAATTCATTTTAAATATTTCTACAACAATATGTATAAATGTTAAAACATGAATGAAAGCTCTTTTCATCGACTCTATAGGTGGATAAAAAAAAAAAAAAAAAGCAATTTAACAAATTACAACGACCATTTGGAAAATGATTCTTTCAAAGACTAAAATTTAAGACATAAACTAGTTGGATGTGCGAATCCCAAAACTTTCTTCTATCTTATACATCTTAATATTTCAAAAACTAGTTAGACATGTTAATACTTCAATATTATTAGTTCAATACTATACCAACTTTGATTTTCATTTTAAATTTCTGCTTCCGTCAATTAAACGAACTAAACACGAGTTAATCTATATCATGATATTTGTTAAAATTAATAGTTTTTCCTTATCCTGTTGTTATCAGATATTTGCCAATAGCCGGAAGCGTTTTCCTGCCTTTGCACGAGCCGCCGATGGACCAGGGACGGATCCAGAGACTCGTTTTGGGGGGGGGGGGGTGGCGATACCGGATGGATGATATATAATCAACACAGTCATAGTTTCTATTGGTTAAATCATTCCTTACAGTTAATTATTATATGAATATGAAATAATATTTGCTATTTAAAATTACTATAGACACTCGATTATCCGACGTTCAATTAACCGACTCACTCGGTTAACCAACCCTCTTATTATATAATAGGGTCAAAAAAACTTTTTTTCGATTTTCGATGATGGGTAGTGCGGAAAAGCTGCCACTGGTAGCTCTAAGTTTACACAAAAGAATTGAGATTTTTCGGACAGTTACTTCATTTGCGGCAAATGGCTTGAAGTTTTGCTCAAATGCTGATTTTTGAACTTCTTTAGCAAAAATTTTTAAAATGGTAAATTAAATTTGTTTTAGCTGAATTTACTTGAAATGTCATGTTTATTGTAAGAAATGATTAAATAAGCTCTGACTATCATTTATTAGTTATGTGTATTTTGGCGATTTTTATAGCCTTTTCGCGTATAACTGAGCCAAAATTGTAAGTATTGTTTGGTTCGTTCGTCGGTTTCTCTCTTTTGTCTTTATTATGTTCCTCGCTCTTCCTTCGGTTTGTCGATGCATTCAGAGTCACATATTTGAATTCCGGACCACAGCATGTCTTGACAGCAATTCTGGAAGGAGAGGAGATATGGAGTAGAAACCAATGAAAAACGCAATCAGTCATCTCGAGGATGAGGGGGGGTGGGGGGGGGGGTGGGGGGAGAATTGGCGATGGGAGTAACTGCGAGATGGGATTTTAATTATTTTTCTGTCCTAAAATTTAGCTATTTGTCATAAGATTAAAAAAGGGGGAACTTTGAAGCAGGCAGTTCTCGTCTGAATCAGAATTTGAACCAGGGCCTTCAAAAGCAGACACTCCCAAACGCATATCCTTTTCTCACACAGCGTTCATCAGATTTAGAACTGGTATATCACATAGGTAAACTGCGTTAAGAGCTTCATCTGTGCTTCAGGATGCAGAAATTGTGAGAACCAGGAATAAAAATCTCGTCATCGATAAAGACTTGGTCAGGAGACAGAAAAAGTAACTTGAAAAGAAGATACAGGAGGAGGAATATCTTGGAGGATGAAAACTTACAACCCTATATTTTTATACAATAAAACCTGTAAAGTTGACCACCCTTGTAAGTTGACCACCTGTCTATGTTGACCTCTGTTGTCAGGAACCAAATTTATCCTATACAAAACTATAAGACAAACCCTTTGTAACTTGACCACCTGTCTATCTTATATCTTGACCACCGAAATTATTCAAATTTGGCTAGAACTATTGTAAAATGCCCATCAAAACCCTTTATAACTTGACCATCCAAATAGCTAACAAATCATGAAAAAAAAATAACTATTCACGAAATTTTTCTATTTTTTTTCTTTCTTTTTAACTAGAATTTTTAAAAGGGTGAAATAGTTATTAACCTGGGAAATGCTTTTAGTAGTGATAGGTGTAAGTAAATAATTCAAGGCTTATCTATTCTTACATTGTTGCTCTTGTGGATTTGTCTTTTCAACCCCTCCCCCCTCCATTCTTTGATTCCAGATTTCTTTCTCCTATTTCCCATTCTCTTATTATTCCTTCCCTTCTTTCAATAACCCCAGCTGCTAGTTCGTAGGTAGAAATATTCCACCAGTTGCAATAGTTTGTGGCAATTGTTACACAGTTAAGAAAATTATTTGTGATAATGATGAATTACTCTAGGACTGTGTTGTAGTACAGAACATTGGGCTTATGCAAAGTCCAAAATTCAGCTTCAAACTACAATAACAGTTTTTTTTTTGGAAAAATAGGTAATGTAATTGACAAAGTTTATTTTAAAATTTTAGAATGTGTATGTGTCTTAACATGTGAAAAAAACAAGTGTTTTTATTAAATATTTTTTTTAATAAATTATATGTAATAACTAGTATAGTTTGAAGAATCACTGATTGGCTGTATATTGATTGACTGTTTTTTTTTCTAAATTAGTAGTAATACTAATTGATTTTAAAATTGATACACAACTATTAATTCATTCTTGTAGTTAATCTTTTCTTTTATAAGGTGTTAGAAATATGCATGGTAATACAATATTATTTTAAAGCCCTGTCAATAAATAAAATATTTTTGGGAAAAAAATGATATGGTATAAATATTACGTAAAAAAAAAGAAAAACAATTAAAATTATCATCACCCTTTATAAGTTGACCACCTGTCTAAGTTGACCACTGAAGTGTGGTACCGCAAGTGGTCAACTTACACAGGTTTTACTGTATTAGAAATAATAACACGATTTTTATAGAAAAAAGGGAACAAGCGGCACCGTCGAGAGAAATACGCAGCACATAATCCCTAACAGCGTGCGAAAATGTACTTGTTCATTTCTACGAGCCTATTCCTGTTTCATGGACATCAAAAATGCAAAAGGCTGAAGATTTGAGTACTCTATTAATCTAGCTCCGTTTCAGTTGGTAAAGTTCTTAGGCCAAGTGGTTCTACCATCTAGTTTAGACAATTGATGTCGCTGTCAGAGTGGGAGCTCGTTCGTATGAAGAATACATATCTAATGTTGCAGTTTTCTTCTTGATTTTTTCCAAAGCAGGCTTTATTCTGGCTTAGAAAATTATATAATGATTTTGCTATTTCTCCGCAGTGATCAGAAGGAGGTGTCATGTGACCCAAATATTCCAAACCGCGTTCAGACAACATGGTGATATTTCTTTCGTCTTTCTGAAGACAGTGCTGCTAGTCCCCCTTTTTTATGAAGATCGTTTTATTTTTTCTACTATCAAAAAAGATGCTTGTAATTTTTCTTCCTCTAAGAACTTCCCCCTCCTGTATCTTCTTTCCAAGTTTATTTTTCTGCCTCCTGACCAAGTCTTTATCGATGACGAGATCCTTCTTCCCTGTTGTCACATTTCCTACAATTTTTTCTCACTTGTATGCGATAAAGCTATAAAAGTCACCTAATTCAAAATGCGCATAACTATTTATTAATGCATATATAGAGCTTATTTAAACATTTCATACACTAAACATGACATTTCAAGTAAATTCAGCTAAAAAAACTTAAATTTAACATTTTTTAAACTTTTGCTAAAAAAGTTCAAAAATCAGCATTTGAGCCAAATTCAAGTCATTTGCGGCAAATGAAGAAATTGTCCGAAAAATCTCAAATGTTTTGTGTGAACTTAGTGCCACCAGTGGCAACTTTTCCACACTACCCAACATCGAAAATTGAAAAAAAAGTTTTTTTCGGCCCACTCTATTATATAAGCCTCCTCTCCTCAAAATATGACTTATTGTTACTAATTATGCCGAAAAATTAAAAATGTTACCATAGAATTTATTTATTAAATGTCTTATTTTTATTCTTTTCATTTTTACTCTGGTAATTATTTATCTTATCGATTTATTCAAAAAAGGGACTGAATAAAAATCTTAAGGGGTCTTAACATCCTTGAAAAGTCAAAATGTGTCATCTAAGCGGTGCGTATACTTCTGCATAATCTACTCATTATTAGTCCATCAAAGTTAACATGTGTTACTGAGACCTAGGTCTGTTTCCATAGCTTCTTTACAAGAGGTAGAAATACAGCGAAAAAGGGTAAACCAAACAATGAATGGTGGGTAACAGTAGAGTGGTATTTTCTATTCAAATCACCTAGAAGGCCTTTCACTAAGTAAATATATAAAGGAAGAACTGGTTTACCAAGTTGGCTTTAAAAAAATTAACACACCATATGTATTTTAGCTTTTAACTGACTAAGACATAATCCTTTTTTGTTCATTCATCAAATGCCCCTTGAAATTCACCAATGTGGGTGGCAATAGCAGTACATTTTTTAAAAACATTAGTGACTTTTTTTAGAAAATATTAAGATGCTTGAAGTTTTAAAAGGTCCTTTCTTTTTCTTGTTTCTTTCTTTCTTTGAAAATTGCTACGAATCCCATTCCTTTCTCAAACAAAAGAGCTCCCTGGAAAAATATTATACAGAAATTAGAACTGCAGCTTCTATGAAAAGATGAAAAAGTTTCCTCACTTTAAAGGGATCCGCATAACGGTGTCAATTTTCTGTTGTAGAAATTCAACAAAAGGTACACGAAGTGGCATCGACCCACACTTCAACCCATAGTGTCAAAAATTATGGCGCCATATGCTTTTTGATAGAACATAATACTTTTTTGTTCATTAATTGGCGAAACGTCAGGAGGTTTACCATTGATACCCGAAAAGTGTTTGGTTTTCGTTTGCTTGTCTGCCTGATCCGTGAAAACTGCCGTTAAAAGCGTTGGATTTATATCTTGAGGGGGGGGGGGGAACCGCCCCGATCGCCCCCCTAGATTCGTGCCTCGGGGAATCTCCTACTGGCGCTAAATATGCATTTTTTTCGCGGCTCTTTGACAAAATTCGTGTTTTTTTCAGGGATTCGTTGGCGAAATTTGCGTATTTTTTTCGCGATCCTTTCACGAAATTCGCATTTTTCCCCCGAGATCTCTTGACAAAATTTGCGTTTTTTCCGCGCTTCTTTGGCGAAATTCGCGTTTTTTTGCGATTTTTTGACGAAATTTACGTTTTTTCTGCGATCCTATAACGAAATTTGCGCTTTTTTCGCGGCCCTTTGACGAAATGCTCGATTTTTTTGACGAAATTGAAGCTTTTTACGCGATGCTTTGACGAATTTGGTGATTTTTTTTGGGAACGAATGACGAAATTGATTTTTTTTTTCGGCGACCATTTTTTGGAATTCGCGATAAGCGGTGGATTTATACTTTTTTTTTTTGGGGGGTGGATCCGCGCCTGCGATGGACAATAGAACTGCGAAAAATCAAAAAAAGTATACAAAAATCGCTATCACAGAGCCCCTTTACCGCGCAATATTTCCAAATTCAAGGAGGCCAAGGAGGTTAAGTTGGCCAAAGCCAAAAACATGCACAAAAAATTTGGTTCAATTGTATGCATAATTTTATACACTTTTCGATTGTACAATAAAGAAAATGGCACAAACATCGCTATTACAGCACCCCCCCCCCCTTCCGGCAGATTTTTTTCAATTTCAGGGAGGACTTGTTTGCCATAGCCAGAAACGTACACAAACAATTTGGTTCAATTCTATGCATAAATTCATACACTTTTCGATGGTACAATAATGAAAATGGCACAGAGATCACAATTATAGCGCCCCCTTCCGGCGGAATTTTTCCAAATTCAGGGAGGACCTTCGTGCTATGATCAAAAACAAACACAAAAAATTTGGCTCAATTCTATGCATAATTTCATACACTTTTCGATGGTACAATATTCAAAATGGCACAAAAATCGCTATTACAGCGCCCCCTACCGGCGAATTTTTTCCAAATTAAGGAAAGACCTGCTTGCCATAGCCAAGAACTTAAAATAAAAATTTGGTTCAATTCTATGCATAACTTCATACACTTTTCGATGGTACAATTTTCAAAATCGCACAAAAATCGCTATTAAAGCGCCCCCTAGCGGCGATTTTTTTCCAAATATAGGGAGGACCTGATTGCCATAGCCAAAAACTTAAAATAAAAATTTGATTCAATTCTATGCATAACTTCATACACTTTTGGATGTTACAATATTAAAAATCGCACACAGATCGCTATTACAGCGCCCCCTACCGGCGAATGTTTTCCAAATTCAGGGTGGACCTACTTGCTATAGCCAAAAAATTAAAATAAAAATTTGGTTCAATTCTATGCATAACTTCATGCACTTTTGAATGGTACAATATTCAAAATCGCACAAAAATCGCTATTACAGCGCCACCTATGGCGAATTTTATCCAAATTCAGGGAGGACCTGCTTGCCATAGCCAAAAACTTAAAATAAAAATTTGGTTTAATTCTATGCATAACTTCATACACTTTTTGATGGTACAATGGCGACAGACACACTCACACACGGACAGGCGGACACACGGACAGACATTTTCTATAAACATGTTTTTTGGGATCTCTGACCCCTAAAACGTGTAAATCTGTCGAAAACCGGAAGTCGAAAAAATTTCGATTACAATACTTTCTTCTATTGAAGATAGAAGAAAGTAAAAATCGCACGGAGTTGATCATACATTACGTACGCCATTGATTAAACATTAATATTCCTGGACCCATTTTAAATGAAATTTCATTCTTAAACTTCTAAACATCCCGCACTATTACTTTTTACACCGTCGTATAGAGAAAAAAATGTACTGTTAAATGCAATTTGTTTGCAAGCTGTATCGCAATTTGTTTCTGAGTTATTAATTTTTTTTTTGCAGTGTTTATTACTTTTTTGTCATTGTGGCAACAGAAGTATCCATCTCTGTTGAAATTAAAGGGAAAATACATTACTGTATAGACCCATCAGAAAACGAATAAAATGCGGATTCAACTAATAAAACGCTTCAGATATGTTTTTGATTTCCTACCCTGACCGAGTACAATAACCATTTTTCCAAATGGTTAATGAATTAATTTTCAGTGTAACCTCCTGAGATCCTGCATCCATTAAAATGGATGTTTTGGTTTAACCTAATAATCACATTAAATATTTCTTTTGAAGCAAGTCTTGATACTCCGATATAGTATATGCTTCAAAGATTACTTTTAAGTTTTCAGAATCTGGCAACGGCTTCTCGTTTTTTTGTAATATGGCGAAGTGGATGAGTCAGCCTGGTATTCTACTGGGTGCTCGTAAATTCCAATTTTTCTTTACTTATTTTATTTTTTTCAGCACATTTTAGATTGTATAAGTTAATTTTAATATTTTTGTAGTACCCTAGCTAGTTTTTAACACTTTCCAACAAAGCTGAGAAGTATTTATGCATTCGGTTTGTCTGTCCGTCTGTCCACTGTCTAACTTCCGTAAATGGACTCGAATTTACATGCAATTGATAGAGATTATTTAGGGTCACGAAAGCATGGTTGGTATATATATGAAGTATTTAGGATTAATATACTTGATTCCACCTTAAGTTGGCAGCGTTGGTTATACTACGAATGCCGAATCGCAGCCGTTGCCGTAGCAACCAGGGTTTGCTTGAAGAGCAAAGGATCACTAGTAACCAAGGAAAAGCGCCATTTTGGCGGAAAAGTATAATGCGTGTGCAAAAATCTGTACGTTTTGAAATTCCTATGAAATTAATTATATAATCTATTAAAATAACGAATTGCATTATTATTATTTTCTTATTTTTACATTTTTTAGACTGATTTTAGCACTATCTTATATTATATAAGCTGATCCGCCCGACGTCGCCCGGCCCGCAAAATGCGAATTTTTTTTTTTTTTTTAAATAGCGAAAACTTTAAAAAAGGATGCACGAATTGTGGAAAAACTTTATTGAAAAAATGTCAAAATTTACTGTTTTAAACTAAAAATTTGAAGTCGAATTCCATGTACTGATGTTGAAAAAATCACATCGGAACGAAAAAAATCGCATCGAAAATTGTCTAAGAAATTTAAAATCGCGAAGGGCAAAATTTTCTATATTTAAGCTCAAAGTTTAAAACAGAATTCCTCTTACAAATGTCAAAAAATTGCCGCAAAAAGCAAAAAAAATTAAAATCAGATTAAAAAAATCGAGAAAATTTAAAAAATCGCTGTACGAATTCCGAATGAAATTTACTGAAAACAAAACAGTATTATCTATATTGGGTTAAAAGATTAAAACCAAATTATCCGGAAATCTATTTAAAACAGAAAATTTCAAATAGTTTCTGCGCCACAAAATAATATCTTGCCTCTCAAGAAGAGCTGCCTCTCTTTTTCGTTTTTCAAAAGAGAATTCCAAATCTTTTTTAGTCTGGCTAATATTTTTCAAAAAAAATTCTTTATCATCGTTTACAACTTGTAAAACTTTATCCAAAGTTGGTATGTCATTTCTGCAAAAAAAAACTATGGATTTTTCGTCGAATGCAAGATAACGTGAATTTGTCATATTTTCCCAGCCTTCTGCGTTTACCCACTGCACCAGGTCGTTTCTTTCCGGGTGTACTTAAAGGGCTAGATGCCTTTTTCTCTTTTTTCAAACGAAAAATTGTGCTTTTCGAAACACCTGTAAGTTGGGAAACTTCCTCTACGATTTCATTAATTGAATGTTGGGGATTTTCTTGACGAAGTCTGGAATAAACATTTAATATATTTCTGCGAGCTGCACTTTTGATTCACTTTCCTCGCCTTGAAGGTGTGTAAAGCGTGGGTGGAGATAATGCTTTATCAGACATGTTATAATTCAAATAAGTATGATTCAAATAAATATTTAACTATGTAACAAATTTTAGAAATACTCAGTTAATACACGAATAAATAATAACAATAATTAACAGTAAAAATAAAAAACTATGAACACGTTAAAAAGAAAAGTAAAAGCGAAAGTAAACAGCGAGTATTATTAAAACTATTCATAAGAACTGTTCATAAGAATGCGCGGAGTAGCAGAGCACTAAAGCGCGCCAGATATTTAACCTTGAAGATTCGCCAAAGGAGAGTTTTTTACGCCAAGATTTTTACTTTATACGTTCACTTTAAATTCAAAATACTTTTAAATTAAATACTTTTAACAGAGAAATTGCATTAAATATATGCTTAAAAATACCGAAATTTGTAATTTATAAACATAATCATATAAATTTGTATGCATTTTCACCATTTAAGATTAAAAAATAACGGAGAACTACTTTTCAAGGCGGAATGTTACTGTTTCTACCTTTCACAGTGCTGCCAAGTTGAGTTGGAATAGAGTGTAGTTCATTCACAGGGCACTCAAAAGTATCCATTACGTTATGGTATATGGAGGAAATCGTTTTCAGAGAATTTTAATGACATTACGCTATTTCAAATGTATCGAAACTGATATAAATCACTAAATCTCACCATGATTACGTTAGAACAGGGAATTCATAGCATATTTCATTCATTTACAGGGACACACAAAAGAAATCTTTTACAGTACTGCCTTTGAGTAAAAATTGTTGGAGTGTACGGTTTAAAACTTGATATGCACTTTTAAATGTAATTATTTTTTTTGCATGTTACTCATTATATATAAATTCTATATGCCATGTACAGGGCTGTACAAAGGTATTCACATACCAGAACGCCCTTATTTATTCATTTATAGGGACACACAAAAGAAATCGATTACAGTACTGTCTTTGAGTAATAATTGCTGGAGTGTACGTTTTAAAATTCAGCATGAGATTTTAAATTTAACTAATTTTTTGCATGTTACTCGTTATATATAAATTCTATACGTCATATACAGGGTTGCACAAAAGTATTCAGTCACCATTCTCCTTATAAGAGGAAATTACTGAAGTGGAATTTTCAACTGAAGTATATGTATTTCTTAAGTGAACTAAATTTTGGCATGCATGTAGTTAATAGATACAAACATATATAGCATATACAGGGCTAATCAAAGAATTTGGATAATTTTCCGATTGCAGATGGGAACAGTTGAAATTGGGTTTTCAAATATGTTATGCGTTTCCATATGGTTGAATTAGACATAATATTTTAACTTATTAAACGGTGTATTTTGTATTACATTATTCGGTACTTTTCGGTTAGCCGGGCGCCAGTGTTATATTTACATTCATATATACATATATATGTACATATATGTGCATATATATATGTACACACACACACATAAATATATACATACATATGTATGTATATATGTACATATATGTGCATATATATGTATATATGAATGTAAATATAACACTGGCGTCCGGCTAACCGAAAAGTGCCCATTATTCTGAATGTGTTGGAAAGTGTTAATTAATCTACACTGGACGCTTGGTTTTTCTTTCTTGTTAACTATAATTTTGATGTATTTATTGCTCTAAAACTCAATTTAAAATCATCCATTAAAATGGATGTTGGGTTTTACTTGAGGGTTACTTGAGGGTTATACTGGACCAGGGTTGGGTTTTTGACGTCAAAAACTGGTTTTTGACATGACAAGCGTCAAAAACTGGTTTAAACTGTCATAAACTGGTTTAAACTGTCGAAAACTGTCATAAACTGGTTTAAACCGTCGAAAACTGCCAAATACATGTAACACACTAAAACATTTTAACAATAGATAAACATAGATAAACATATAAATAAACATATAGATAAACATAGATAGGTCAATGATTTATGTGATCTTTTATTGAAATTTAATAATTTAAAAAATATATTATTTGCAATAAAATATTTTTTTCTTTTTTGATTTTTGAAGAAAATTTGAAGAAAATAATTTTGTACAATTAAATAATCCGGATCAATTTTACCCCGCAGCATGCTGCAGCACACCACTTGTTTAGCACATTTATTTACACCCAAAAGATTTTTGAGTTTAGAGTGTATGAAGCGTTAGAAAATAACCTGTCTCTTAATTGATGCTGAGCTAGTAGGACTTGATAGCAAAAGCATTGCTAGATGAGCAAGTTTTGAAGCAGGCTCAAAAAGCTGTTGCATTTAGTGATACCTTCCCACCAAACAATGGAGTCCTCCCTATAGCACTGAAATAAGAAGACTGGAAAGGGGATTCTTTAGCTTCATACACAATCAGTATGGGTAAGCATCCATTAACTCTCTCTGTAGCTCAAGCGCGAGCTGAATCAACTGATACAGCAGTCAACCCTTACCCCTGATGATTGGGATGCAAAGTATAAGCCAAACAATGGTATGGTTTCATGATTTGATCCCTTCTATTATGCACTTTTTCAATATGGGCTTACAGGAATTTTCTTTTAGATGACCGAGCCAATTTTCAGTTTTAAAATCGAAAACATTTTTATATATTGAAAGAAAGCATGTTTTAAAAAGATTTTGACTTTAAGGTTTTTTTTTTAATTACTTCTCTTATTTTGTAAATGTTTAAAATTAATAATCCAATTTCAATTTTGAATGAAATGGTTATTGCCTAGACTATAATAACATTGATGCACATTATCTTGTTATATATACAAAAAAATCTACACTTTTCTAAGTTTTTTTTTCCGCATAAAACAGCTAGCTAATGACCGTGGCGTCCGGTCATCGCTGGATGCGGCGATGACCAAGCAATATTTTAAAACTCTTAATAAGCTTTTAAAACTCTACGATCCAGTTTTAGCAGAGCATTTGGAGTTCATGTATAAGTGAAGGTAAGATTTAAAGTTTCTTTTTTGAACATTCAACCATTGAATTTTAGAGTTAATAATTTTTCACCACAAACTTAAATAACTGCGATGACCACCGAAAATTTTCACGCCACGCCACTGGCTTTAAGCTCTCAAAGTAAGTGAAATTAAAACGATTTTAAGTAAGAGAAAAAATGTACAGCTCAGGTGAGCTTAATGTCTACTTTTTAGAAAAACACAATTTTACAAAAAAAAAAAAAAAAAAAAAAAAAAAAAAAAACTAAATAAAATTTTACTTTGTTAAAAAGTTGTACTTAACAATAATACTTTACTATGTACTAATTACTGATATACAGTAAGAGTGAATTTAAAATATTACATGTAATGTTATCATGTGTGACATTTAATTTGAATTTTTACAGATCAATTTAGTATTTGAGGTTTCTGACATGACGGTTTAAACTATGGTTTAAACCCGACATAAACTGACACATGTCAAAAACCTGGCCAACCCTGTAATTATTACTAATACTATATACTAATTATGCAATTACAGTAATAATGAATTTTAAATGTGACATTTAATGTGAAATTTTACAGATCACTGTAAGTATTTGAGGTTTTTGACATGACGGTTTAAACCGCAGTTTAAACTGTCAAAAACTGACATGTGTCAAAAACCTGCCAACCCTGTACTGGACGCTTGATTTTTCTTTCTTGTTGCCGAAACGTCAGTGAAGGCTTACTGTGGAGACCTGAAAAGTTTTTGGTTTCCGTCTGTTAGTTAGTTAGTTAGTCTTTCTTCCCCCCGATAACTGCCGTAAAATGCATCCGATTAGCTTGAAATTAAGGATGTATGTTGGTGAGGTCCCCGGATTTAGCTGTATAGTTTTTGGTTAAATTTGGTTCAATCGCTCGAAATATATAGAACATTTTATTTTGCTCTATAATGCTTTTCTATGGCAAGTCAGACGATTTTCCGATTTTCATTTGTTGAAAGAAATGGCTCATATGAAAAATGGATTTAAATGGTAAATTTTGGATGCTGAAATTTTTAAATAAAATTATATTATTGCAATTAGTTTGAAATTTTGTCAATATATTTGCGAGATTTTTTAAATTAGGTTTATAATTTTTGGGGGAATTTTATGCATGTTTTCCAATAATATAAAGCATTTTGTTTTATCAATTTGACATAATACATATTTCATTTTTTTTCTTTTCTTTCATCTGTTGCCTAGCAACGTATTTGGTCCTAATATTAGTATAATTGCGTGTATAATGTTTGAGAAAAACCAACGTCAAAACGGAGGAATTAATGCATTTGTATCTTTGCATATAGATGGATTTTAGCCCAGAAATAAAACTAGGCAATATTTTATTTATTTTATTCAAATATTTTGCTTAAAAATAGAAAAGTTCATTATTTTCATAGAGAATAATGTGACATTTTTCCATAACATTTACCGATATTTCTTTAATTGTTGCCAAGAGAAAATCAAAACCCGGAATAATATTTTCTCTTAAACAATTTTCAATTGAAATATTTTGACGTGAAACAGGAAAAAAAAAATTAAGAATAGAAAAATTAATATGGCATCATATTAGAAATAAAAAGAAAACTCTCGAGTATTTCTTAATATAACAAGATGAAAAATTTTGAGTAAGTACGCATAGCAGGTGAATTAGACGTCATTTTCGATAACAAAGATGAATAAAAAGGAGAATAAAAAGTTCAAAGAAGGAATAAAAGAAGGAATAAAAAGTTCTTGGGTAAAATAAAATTTACTATTATTCACGGAGGAAAGAGATAGATGGAGATGCAGTATGCCGTAAAAACAGTTTGCAATATAATGTGCGTTATCGCTCAGATTTAAATGCACTCATTCGGCCCAAACAAAACAAGCACGTGGAACAGGGACTGAATTCTTTGACTTCATCCGTGCCTTTTTTTCTGTAAAATGAAAATTATCTGCTTATATTTAAGCATTCTAAGGTAGCATTTGATTGTATTATGAATTAAGAAATATATTACTAATTTTTTTTTTAAGCACTTCGTTGTGTTGTGCCGAATGTAGCGGATTTTAGGGTTACATTTTTGGCGTCACTTCAAGATTTATTGTCTGCGTACAGTTAACATGATTTTATTTAAATTTAAATTTTATTAATTTATATATATATGAAAAAAAAACTTATGCTTATCCTTATAAATCACAGCGTAAAAAAAATCTAATATATACTATAACCATCCGCTCAATCAAAAAATTACGAATGTAAATTTAAATAGACTACGGGGGTTCAGAGGGGCAGAGCCCCCTTAAGAAATGCAATTTTTGATTTAAAAAGTTACCAGAATAAGTAGCTCATCAGAATTTCAAAACATCAGTGTATAACCACTTGTTTAACACTTTTAATTTCTGAAACTTTACGAAGTATCTTGTATGCTCATAAATATTTATGTAATTTGAAAACTTTAAAAAGCAATTTGTAGGAAGTTGAATATTACGCAATGAGTGTTAAAAAACAATGACTTGCAAAGATGACGTTGAGGCTCCTGATCTGCAGATTTACTAGTTAACTATAATTTTGATGTATTTATTGCTCTAAAACTCAATTTAAAATCATCCATTAAAATGGATGTTGGGTTTTACTTGAGTAAATTTATAGTTAGTTTTAACATTAGTTTTGGTTTTAATCATGTGCTAGATTGCCAAGTATTTGAAGTTTATTTAATCTCTATGTAATCTTTTATTTACTTTTTATAAAAAGAGACAGCAAATATTACACATGTTTGATTTTAATTTAGCCAAAAGATTAACAACATTAGAATCATTAGAACTAATAGCAAATTGGGAAGACTCTGATCTTTATTTTATTGATTCTAGTGGTGAAGATTTTAATGTTAATAAGCTTTATGAAGATTGTTCTGAAACTTAAAATGAGGCTACTAAAGAATCAGCCAATAATTTTGCGGATAGTTCAGTTTGACAAACTAACGAAAGTGAAATTGCGAAATATCAAAAGCCCACTTTGATTTGGAGGAGATCTTTGATGTAAGTTCAAGTTATAAATTATGTACATATAAAGTTTTTTTAATATGTAAATTAAGATAATTATTTTGGCTGACTTTTTCTTCTGTTAGAAATGCATAATTATAAACAAAAAAATTAAATTTATACAATTAAGAATATTTTGCTTAACAAGAATCAATCTGATTTAATCATGCTTTCTTATAGGTTTGCATCAAGCATTTCAGACCCTCCTGATATTTCACAAGAGCTAGAACAAGAATCACAGTACAAAAAAAAAAAAAAAAAAAAAAAAAAAAGGAGATGTTTAAAATAATCAGGTAATAAATAAGATATATGATATAATATAATAAGGTATGGCAACAAAATTATTTTAGAACTGAATAAATGATTATTTAACCCTAGAACTACCGGAAATTTTACTCAAGTTTTATAAAAACATTCTACACCAGAATTTTTACTTAAAACTATTTAATTTGTTTGTTTAACTTATTATTGTCTGATTTATACATTTAGTTTGTTTTGAAGAAATTTCTGGTTTGAATAAATATTTTGAATGTACATGTCGGGTCCAATGGACCCGTCTGGTAGACGGAAGGTTAATGCTGCCATCTACCTGAACTTAAAAAAATTAAAAGGTAAAAATGCGTGTTCACTATCACGGCGAAAAGAAGTAGAAATAAATTGTAGTGGTGCCATCTATTAGAGATTGCCAAAAATAACTGTAAAAAATTGCAAATTGCAAATATTTGAACCACATTAATTCACTATATAACAGCAAATAATATCATTATAAAACAGCTCAACACTATATCGATAATAATCATTTAGCAACTTTAATATGATAATTATAATTATTTTTAATAATTTTATTTAAGAATAAGTAAATTAATAATAATTTAAAATAAGTTACAACTATAATAATATAAAAGTTTGTTACTATTAATGACTTAATTAATTTAATGTTATAAATTTAAATGTTTCTTTACAGATTAGGGGGGGGGGGGTATATACAAACAAATTACAACATTTGTACATACTAATAAATATATGTGTCATAAACTGTATTAGCGTCCACTTTATAAATTATAATATTTTAAAGTAAATCAATAAAAGTGATGTAAATGATGTAAATTAATATAATATAAATATTTTTATACAGTACTAAGGACAGCAAATACATAAGGACCAAAATAAAGATAGAAACACATAAAATCAACGTACCAATCCCCCCCCCCCCTTTTTTATATTAAATCAACATTTGCGTATAAATTATCCAGACAACTCTTCCCTCCTTCATAATTTTACATCTACCCGCCCAGCCAACCTATTTAAACTTTTTTTTAAATTATATTTTGTATTTTTAATTTTTTTGTGTATTTTTAGTTTTTTATATTTTTTTTTTTATATATTTTTTAATACGCAAAATGTTAATAGTAACTTACAAGTAACCTCCCTACTATCCATTGTTTAGATTATTAATTATTTGTAGATTAAGGAATGTATGAATTTGTCAGGAAATCCATGATTTAATGCATCAAATATTAATTGTTTAATGTTTTTATTGAGAAGATGTGAGGAACATAAACTTTTGATTCTATACAAATGAATAATTAGTATATTACGGTAAACTGAAATATGTAGACATGATTTAAAATGAGTAAATGCATTAACTTTGAATTGAAAGTCTTTACGTTTGTCATAAAGATCAGTAATTATTTTGTTTTGTGCGATTATGATTTTTAGATCTAAAAAGTTAATAGTATTATTTGTTAAAAGGTTTTCTGTCAATTCTAAATTAGTTGGATAATCAACTGGAAATTGAGTAATATTTGATTGTTTAGTGTCAATTAAAATTATGTAATCAATATAGCGATACATTAGTATATTATCATTACAGAAATTACGTTCATATTGATATAAATATAAATCAGCCATCAAACTGGATGTAGATCCGCCTTGTAGTATCCCTTCTATTTGTAGATAAATAATACTATCTTGTAAGATATAGTTATTGTATATTATAAAATTAGTTAAAGTGCGAAAATATTTTGTATCCATATATGTAGGAAGAGTTATTTTATTTTTATATGTTTTAAATAGTGTATTAATTATATTATGCAGGTCTGTAAGATTTATATTATTAAATAGATCTTTGAAATTATATGTACGTATATTTTTTACACATTTAATGGCTTTAAGTACATTAACCAATTGATGACTATTTTTTATACAATGTTTATTATCTGTTTCTGTTGTTAGATTATAAATTTGACTTAGAATTTTTAATAAAATATTGTTAGAATAATTATTATATGTATTACATCCAATTGTAACTCTTCTGAATTTAATTGGTGTCTTATGAAATTTAGGAATGAGCACTAAATATGGATAGTTAAAGTTAGTAGGAATAATATTTAGTAGTTTATAATAAGCAATAATTTTACGATTGTTAACAATAATACCATCATTAGTTTTTTAAAAGACTTATTTGATGAAATATAAGATGTAAGGAGATGGTGATAATAAGATTTGCATATGATTGCATAATTATTAGGGGATTTGTTAATATGTGTGATTACATAGTCTTTTTGAATATTTTTAATTTGTTGGAAAATGTGTTTGGTATTGACTTTAACAAGATTAGATACATTTGCCCTAAGAACATCAGTTACCTTTTCAATAACCAATATTTTCCGTTTATGAAAATATGCAATAGGTTTATTGTAATATATAGAAATTTTATATATAAACAAATCGATATCATATGTGAATTGCTTTATAATTGAATTTAAATTAAGTTTTGATGGAAGTCTATATTTAGTGCCATATCCCATTGATTTTCTTAATATAAAATCATTTACAATATTAAGATTACCAGTGATTATATGACCATGGTCTTTATTAATGTATTGCTGTAGTGAGGGGTCGTTGCAGTTACAAGGAAAAGTACTTGTAGCAAATGTACTTTTTGAAAAAGAATTATACTTAAAAATCTGTCTACCTAAAGGAATTGGATATTTAAATGTTCTAGACATTTGAGTACTATGAATAGGAAATTTACATTTTTTGTCATTTATAATAGAATTAATATTAATTATATTGAATATTGGATTTGTATAAGTAATTAGCATTTGTGTATTTGTATTTTTAAGATATATATATATAAAGTTTTTTACTGAGGGTGGTTTTGGGTTCTAGGGGTCATGATCGGTGTAGATCTGCAAAAATTTTTCAGAAATTCCAACATAAAGGAGAATGTAATAGGTAGTATTTCACACGAAACCTACCTAAAACAGCGCAAAGAATAATATTTCCTAACGATTAAAAATTTATATACACGTGACTATTAAAAAGCAGAATAAAAACTTTAAAGTTACTATTAAATGAGTGCGTGTTAAAAGCAGGAAAATATTGAAAATTATGTCTTGAAAATTGTATGTACACGTGAATATTAAAAGAGAAAGGAAACTTTAAAATAATAAATACATTAATATGCATTTAACCCTTTCAGAGGCAAGGTACTTCTATTCGTAAAATTTTGAAATCAGTGAATGGCACCAGAATTTACAAACAAATTTCGAAATACAAAAATACTTTTGCTCACTTATATTTACGTATATTTTTATATATACGTATACCCTAGATAGGAAGGAAAGGAAAATTTTCATCCCAATATTCTGGTGCCAATGTGGCATTTAAGAATTAAAATTAAGTGGTCCAAAAATCAACCACCGCCTTTGAAGTGGTTAAAGCGTTAAATTATAGTAATTGTAGTAAATTGTATTATGTCCAGGCCTGCCAACCTTTGAAAATGAGAAATCGTAGCACACAAAATTTAAATTAATCCGGAGGTTGGTTGGTTGGTTTTTCGTGTTACACGGCCATCTTCTGAGACATTCGTAAAAGGAATAAGGTTTCAGTCTTTCAACTCAATATAGTAAATTTTTTCATTTGAAAATTGTTATACGATTTTTAGAGTTTCTTTTCGTTTCGCAGCTTTTTTTTTTTTTTTTTTTTTTTTTTTTTTTTTTTTTTTAACATTTGTAAAAGGAGCCTGGTTCCAATTTTTTTAGCCCAGTGCAGTAAATTTTGACGAAATTCGGGATTTTTTTCTGCGATCATTTCAGGATATTCACAATTTTTCCGCAATCGTAATTCACATTTTTCTATCACGATTCTTTGTTGAAATCCGTACTTTTTACCATGAACTTTTGACGAAATTCGCATTTTTTACCACGATCCTTTGTCGAATTTTTGCGTTTTTTTCCGTGATCCTTTTGACGAAATTAGTGTTTTCTTTCTGCGATATTTTGACAAAATTCACACCATTGAAACACAAAATCTGAAATCTTCCGGGGGGGGGGGGTTCCCTCCCCTCGGGCCACCCCCTGAAATCAATACTACATTTTACCACGATCCTTTGACGAAATTTATTTTCTTCTGCGACCAGTTGACGAAATTGATTTTTTTATACGGTCATTTGTCGAAATTCGCGGTAGTTTATCGCAAATCGTGCGATTTTGCACACTATTTCAAACTTTGCCCTTCAAAGAACCCCGCTCCTCCTCCTCTTTTCCAGAAATTCTTAAAATGGCACCTTGTTTCTAAGGAAGCGAATTCCTGTATAAATATTTACAGAAACACGATTCACTCGTGGTTAATATACATAAAGAGAGTGTTTTATGTTAAAAAGTTTGTTTTGCAGCACAGATTTTTTTTTTTTTTTTTTTTTTTTTTTTTCCCATGAACATTTTTTAATATTCGAATTTTCGGACTAATGGCCAATTTTTTAAAACTTTCGGAAATGTATAGTTTGAAATTTCGCAACAAAATCACTCCTGAAAAATATGCTGTGCGTGATAAAAATCGCAACTAGAAAAAAAAAAATGCGTTTGTGTTTTTTGCAAAAAATCGTAGTTTAAGACCGATTTTCGTAGCATCGTAGTTGATAGGTCCAAATCGTAGCAACTGCGATTTTTTCGTAGCAGTTGGCAGGTCTGATTATGTCATGCGTTTTATAACGCTGTTAAAAAATACCGGGAGGCAAAGACTCTGTTTACTTAATTCATTTTATTTTAGTTTCTTTTCAAATGTTTAACTGATCTTCTTTAATTAAACATGAAAAGAACCATTGGATGTCTTAACAGCAACTGATTCGGCCTTAAATTTTCGCAATCAAAGGGAATTGAATGGAAACCTGTTTACAGGGAGATCGCTACAGGTTTTTTCAGTATAATTCAATCTTCTCTAATCTTTTTATAGTCCAGGCAATAGGGGATTTTACATGGCAAAATTAATGGAAGTTCTGGAAAAAGGCTTACTATATGTTTTTTGGGTCGAATCCGAATTTGTAACTTCCCATCAAAATTTCTCCCGGGAAACCCCCCAAATCTTGGTAAAATGCCCCCAAAAAGGTTTTTATTAAAAAATCATTTTTTTATTGATTTAGGGAAAAAGTACCTAGAAATTCAGAAAGTAGGCAAAATTTGCAACAAATGAGATACATGACATTATGACTTAGGATGAAGGGGAAGGGGGGATCTGCCTCGGAATATGCGCCGCGGGGCTGCGTGGACTAAGTTGCGCAATTCCACTTAACCACTCACACGTTTACATTCGCCCTCCCATCTCCCCTCCGAACTTTCTCGATAAGGTTTACTTTAAGTTTTTTGGGTAGCTGAATCCGAATTTTTAACTTACCTCCAAAATTTCCCCTCCCGAACCTCCCCCCCCAAATAGTTGTTTTTAAATTAAATTTTTTATCGTTTTAGGGGAAAACTATGTAGAAATTCGGAAAGTAGACAAAATTTGCAACAAATAGGATATATCACATTACGAAGTTAATTTAAAAACAACTAATTGGGAAGGGGGGGGGGACGTTCTGGACATTACATTACACATATATATCATTAAAAGTTGTTAACTAGGCATAGAGTACGCCGCCCTGTCATTGTGTATGTCCAAACTGGTGGTTTCTTTAAGGGTTAATATCTCGGCTAATTACCGATGATTTTTTTTCTAAATTCATTATCAACAATGCTTTTATACTTCTGCTACGATAGGTACATCCAGAGATGCTCAACAATTTTTTCTGGATGCCCGTAAATCGAAATTTGTGTGTAACAGCAAAATGCGATTTTCTCAAAACCATGTGGCCTCAAAAACTATGCGCTATAATTTTCCGGCAAGGTTTAAATTAACGTCTACTACCTCTAATTTGTTCATAATTTTAGTTTCAGTAGATTCGGAATTAGATGGGGGGGGGGGGACATATTTTTGCGCTACATTTTCGACAGTAACTTTGAAAATATAATACCTAAAATTAAAAGGAATGTATTTTTGAGTTCAGCGCTACAAAAGCTTTCCTACGATACCTCACACGATATACAAAGGAAATAGTTTTTTTTTCAAGTACCATAATTAGCCTCTCTACATTTTTACTAAATATATTTATGAATGTTCATTAATCTGAAAATATTTGGGTTAATGGCCTTTATTACTTCCCCGAATTTGAACTTTCCACGTTCCATAGTTTACGAGTAAAATGGCTGTGACAGACAGACACAGGAGTGATCTTATAATGGTTCCGTTTTAAATTTTTAAGTACGGAACCCTAAAAATGAAAAAAAAATAACGCTATACTTTTAATTATTACTTACGAAGAGGATAGAAGTCTTATTTTATTTATTTATTTTAAATAATACAACTGCCTCTCCATAGTTCTATCTGGTTAATTAAAATAAATGAACAGCATTTTCTTATATTCTCAAGTAAATATATTTTAATATCGTAGAGAACATTTGGTATATCTGATCTAATTCTCCTCTTCCTTTTTCTAAACTAATTATGAATTGCTGAATGAAATTAGAAGGAGCTATTTCAGGTAGGAACAAAATAGGAAAAAATCTATTAAAATGATGGCAACTCAACAAGATAAACCTTCCAGCTTTTGGAATAATAAAATAACTGTAGATGAAAAAAATGTATAGCTAAATATATAGAGGATGGAAAAAATATAAAAGTTAAGTTTTTAAGTGCACCAGCGTGTCTTAAATAAGCAAGTTATTTCAGAAGTTAGAAATATATGTGAAAAAGTATTACCAGACGCTAATCAGGAACTTGAAGTCATTAGCTCTACTAAAAACTTTTCGCAACTAAATTAACTTAAGCTCTCCCACTTTAACACAAAGGCTATATTTTTTAAAACTAATTTATTATTATTACCATTATTTATTTTAACCTTAACCTCGCATAAACTGTCTTAAAGAGCTGTAATGTCTGCTTTTAGCTTCTAAAATATTAATTTATAGCAATAATATTAATGTTAATTTTGTTCGTTTTTTATTTTTTTTAACTGTTATTATTAATCAACATAAGCGTTTATTCTTTCTTGATTTTGTTTTAAATTTTGTTTTAATTATTTTGTTTATTCTATTAGTTTGTATTGAAAGCAATTATTTGTCTCGCCCCCCCCCCCTTTTCCACCTTAACTTGTTTTACTGATTAATCGCATAGTATTAACTCTGATTGTTTCATGATAACTCTCCACTTGCAGTCTACGAGAGTTTCGACTGCCATTGAGAATTCTTACCCTAAAAATTAAGAACAAGCAAGAAACAATTCCGACTTCCGCGCACTTGCGTGTAAGGCATTTTGAGAAGGGTGTATTTTGACTTTTGGAGGGCTGCGATTTATCGGCTGGTCTTATCTTTATATATATATATATATTTTTTTTTTCCCTTTTTAAAGCCTATCCCATAGTCTAAACTTTGTAAGTAACTCTTTTCTATAAAGTTCATAGAATTGTCCCCCCCCCCCCTTCTGTTGGAGTTTTAAAAATTGTTAAATTTTTGATCTGCTAATAATTAGGTAGCTTTCTTTACAAAAAGCTACCTATTGCAGCCGTTCGGAGGAAAGCGATTTCAAAAAAATTTTGGTATATTTTCATCGATCATGACCCCCAGACCCCGAAACCACCCTCCGTTCAAAATTGATATATATATATATATCAATATATATATATATATATATCTGACCTATGTCACACTGTAACTCTCGTATTTATGAACCGATTTGGATGTAATTCGGTGTGTACATAGTACATACCAATGTCTCGACCGAGTTCGTTGGCCAGCTTCATCCGCCATTTTGTTTCAAAATGGCGGCCATTTAAAAATTTTAAAAAAATTTAAAATTTGAAATGTGGTACCAAAAAATCGAAAATGGAAAAATATTTTTTTCTTATGTATTTGACCTTTATACAAAGACTCCGTATCAGTTTTTGTTTCGTCTATATCTTAAAAAATGGCTGAGTTATAGCATTTTGAATTTCTAGCGAAACTGACATTTTGAAACGTCCTGAATTTTGTCACGCGATAAAAGGCGTATTTATGAACCGATTTGGATGTAACTTCGTTTATACATAGTACAGACCAATGTCTCGACCAAGTACGTTCGCCAGCTTCATCCGCCATTTTGTTTAAAAATGGCAGCCATTTAAAATTTTAAGAAAAATTTAAATTTGAAATGTGGTACCAAAAAATTGAAAATTGAAAAACTATTTTTTTCTTATGTGTTTGACCTCGATAAAAAGATTCGGGAGCAGTTTTTGTTTAGTCTATACCTTAAAAAATGGCTGAGTTATAGCATTTTGAATTTCTAGTGTGGCTGACATTTTGAAACGCCCTGATTTTTGCCACTTGATAACAGACGTATTTATGAACCGATTTGGATGTACCTTGGTGTGTACATAGTACATACAAATAACTCAACCGAGTTCGTTGGCCAGCTTCATCCGCCATCTTGTTTCAAAATGGCTGCCCTTTAAAAAAATTAAAAAAAAAATTAAAATGAGATACCAAAAAATTGGAAAATGTAAAAGAGTTTTTTCGTATGTGTTTGACCTTAATACAAAGATTCCGGAACAGGTTTTGTTTCGTCTATATCTAAAAAAATGGCTGAGTTATAACATTTTGAATTTCTATTTGGCTGACATTTTAAAACGACCTGATTTTTGTCACGCGATAACAGGCGTATTTATGAACCGATTTGAATGTAACTTGGTCTGTACGTAGTACATACCAATGTCTCGGCCGAGTTCGTTGGCCAGCTTAATTCGCCATCTTGTTTCAAAAGGGTTGCCATTTAAAGAAAATGTAATTTAAAATTTAAAATGAGGTATTAAAAAATTGGAAAATGAAAAAGATTTTTTTTATGTATTTGGCCTTGATACAAAGATTCTGAAGCAGTTTTTGTTTCTGAAAATTTGTTCTTTTGTTTATATCTTAAAAAATGGTTGAATTATAGCACTTTGAATTTCTATCATGGCTAACACTTTGAAACGATCTTGTATTTGTCTCGCGATACCACACGTATACACCTATTTCGATGGAAGAAGGCATGTGGATAGTATACATCAATATCTCGACCAAGTTCGCTGGCCAGCTTCATCAGCCATCTTGTTTCAAAATGGCGGCCATTAAATTAAAAAATATATATATTTAAAGTGAGGTGCAAAAAAATTAGAAATTGAAAAAGGTTTCTTTCTTAAGTATTTGACCTTGATATAAGGATTCAGGAGCATTTTTTGGTTTGTCTTTATCTTAAAAAATGTCTCAGTTATAGCAGTTTCAATTTCTAACGTGGGTGACAGTTTGAAAAATCTGATTTTTTGCCTGCGACAGCACTCGTATATATCAACCGATTCTGATGTGAGTGAGCACGTGCACAGCAATTACTAAGGTCTCGACCAAGTTCACTGGTTAGCCTCATCCACCATGTTGTCTTAAAATGGCAGGCACTTTATGAAATCGCCGAATTTGGCAGCCAAATATAAGTTACTTTAAATCAAAGCAGCTTGGATAAAGCTGACTAATTTCGCGAAATTTTCATTCATAATGATTTAGTATTGATAAAAATTAGTATTGAATCTCCTACATTCGGTTTCCACTTAATTGAGCTTCGTGTGTTTGAATAATATAAGTTGGCTTTTTTAAAATAAGGAATATGAAAGCTACCTCTTCCTCCCGGCACTGGCCGGAAGGACTTTTTTATTTTCATGCCTTTACCGGAAGTTTTTTTTTTTAATTAATTAATTTTTTTTTCACCTTTTTTAAAGGATTGGCGTATTAATTTGTATGGAATTTTATTATTTATTTTTTATTAGCCACTTTTAATATCCATTTTTCTGCAACAGTTCCTTGAGGGACATTTTTTTTTTCTTTTTGGAGTAGTCAATATTATTTTCTGGAGTCTTGAACACTCACAATAGATAAAAGTTCTATAATGTCAGTTTTTTCTAAATAAATATTTGTTCAATGTATTGTTCTTTTTACAATCTCGATTCAGTAAATTCGGGAAGTATTTCACAATTGAGTGTATTCCCCCCCCCCCCTCATTTCGGCATAAATTTCTGTCTTTATTTTTATTTTATTTTATTTATTTTTTATTTATTCTACAAAATTAATCTTCCCATTTTTGATTTAATTTTATCTTAGTCATTTTCGGTGATCTCGATTACCGGTTTTTGCTTTACACTTATCTATTATTCCTTTCTTTGAAAGAGATCGGAGTTGTTCTTTAGTAATGCCTGGTTGTAATTCTCTGAGGGTACTTTTTATTGATAAATCGTGATTATATAAGTAGCTGTAGTGAGAGAAAGTAAGAAGTTTGCGCTTTTAAATAAAGTAAAGAATTAAAATGTTGGCAACGGACATTCCAAATAACTCATTAGTCGTTCAAAATTCCTATTCAGAGTCTGGAACCGACAATTCATCTAACAACGACGGAAATAAGATTGTTGATGGTACACAAGTAGAGTTATCAACAGAAAATCATAACCAACTAGCGAGTTCTGAAACAACTGACGGATCAAGCTTAGAACATTCAATGCCACTTCGTTCACAACGAATTAGAGATCTGCGAAAGAATTCAAATGAGCAATCTCAAAAATCACCAAAAATAACTAAATATTCACCATTAAAAGGCGAAGAATTGATTCCTTATGACGAACAGAAGGCATCCCAAATGACAACAGAGGTACTCATAAATCAGATGTACTGTCATTTAAAAGAACATGAAAAAGATAGTAAAGAATATGCTCAGTTACACCGAGATCATCTAAAGAAGAGAGCATATAATTGTGAAACGGAATTGGAGACATTAAGAAAACAAAAAATCATAGAAGAGCAGCAGGACATGACGCAGCTAAAAGAAAGTGTGGATCAGATAAATGAACAATTGCAGCAGCTGAAAGCCCAGGCCCAGGCAAAAACAACGAAAGACAAATTGACCCCAATCATAAAAAACCTTAAGGGAGTAAGGCAGATATTAAATAATAAGGCTATGGAAGTAACGGCATTTAAAACCATCATAGACAGTCAGAAAGAATACATAAATTATATGGAAAATTCAAGATCTGAAAAAGAAGCGCAAATGCTTAACGATATGCAATTCCTTCTAGAAGAACACCAAAGCAAAATTAAAAAGCATTTAGAGCAACAAACAAAGGTCATACAAGAAGCTCTACAAAAATCAGCAACCAATATGACACAAGCTTCAGACATGCCACAACGTGATGACCAGCAGAAATTCACATTTGCTGAAATGGCGAACTTTCCACCATTGCCAAGAGACCGCCCATCAACAATAAATTGTAATAAACCCGAAGAGTAATGAAGTAACACTTCCCATAATGAAAAAGATGTTAAACAATCTAAATATGCAAGACTTGCCAAAAATGGATTGTCAATCGACAAGACATAACAAAATCATAGTAACCTGTAATGACAAACAGGATATAGAAACAATAAAGAGCAAATTAGCAGCAGTGGAAGATATAGCAGAACACATGGAAATAAAGGAACAGCAACCTAAAATGGCGAGGATAATAATCTTTGGTGCCCCAGAAGCCCCCCCCCCCAACACTAAAATCACATGATAAAGCTGATGGAAATAAAAAAGAAACGGATGTAGAACAACTCGAGTTATACAAACAACAAATAGTTGATCCAGCACTACAACGTAGTCTTAAAAGAAAATCTGTAAACTATAAAATAATAAAAGTTCTCAAAGGACGTCAAGGACAGGCAGCTTCCCATTTAGTGCTTCAGCTTACAGAAAGAGATGCCATAATCTTGTTGTCTCAGAAGATTTGTATCGGCTTCAATAGATGTACTGTAAAATGCTACATTTCAATACAGTGCTGTTTCAAATGTCAATTAATCGGGCACACATCTAGAAAATGCCCAAACGAAGAAGCGTGTGCGAACTGTGGTGGTAACCATAATGCGACAGACTGCACAACACGTAAATGTAACTGTGTTAACTGTAGACTCATAGTAAATAGACATGGAGGTGATTATAGGAAAGCTGGTGTCTACACCCAACACCCAGCCTACGATCGCCAATGCGGCACTTATTTAAAGAAGAAGCAGAGGCCTTGGCATCACTGAATCAGAAAGGTAAATATTCAAGCTAATCCAGCCGCCTAATCTACAACAGGAACTTCCGCCATTAAACTCACTAAAATTCTTGCAAATCAATCTCAACCACTGCAGGGCTGCTAACACTGTAGCTGGGCGGCATATGGAGGAGAACTCCATAGATATCGCGCTGCTACAAGACGCCTACTGCGGTGGGGAGGAGTTTTGTTTGGATTTCCAACTTCTGGAAGATTTTTCCCTCTAAAAAGCAATCCGCTCACTTGATAGTTCGGAATACTAGTCTGATTATAAATCATCTTTTTACGGGTGACCATTGTATTTTTATTTCCATAACCTCGGCGGAAGGTGAGTTCATTATCGGCTCAAACTATATTGCACCTTCACCTGACTTGGATAACTCACTACAAGAATGGCAGCACCTAATTACTCAAAGAAGACCTTTTTTATGTGGTGGTGATTTTAATGCGAACTCTCCGCTCTGGGGAAGTCCTAGAGGGGACACTAGGGGGGAGAGTTTCATTGAATTTCTCGTCACTAACAACCTCGCAATCTCTAATATTGACAACCGTAAACATGCATTCATTAAAAGAAAAAAATCGGGCACAATCGTGGTAAAAGGATTCCCAGACCATACTCTTGTTAATCCTATTGCACTTACTTTTATTCGTAACTGACAAGTTGTTGATATACACACATTTTCTGATCATAAGTTCATTGAATTTTCTCTTCAAACTACTCCTCTTTTAGCCACGCAACGCAGATACAATACAAAATTTGGAAATTATAAAAAAATTGATAAAATTCTAAAATCCAAACGAAACACACTTAATTTGACTTTGAATTCTATAACTAACACAGAAAAGCTTAATATATTTACAGAATTGTTAATAGACACAATAAAAACGGTGATGCGAGCCACCTTCCGCCTTAAAAATCTTCGCAAAGTACCTGTTTTTACATTTTGGTCTCCCGAATTAAAATCAAAACGTAATTTACTAACAGCTTTGCGTAAAAAACTTAAAAATTTGAAACAGCTAAATTCACCCCCTGAAATTATCCAACAATTCAACTCCTCTTACAACAGACAAGCTGCCATTTACAAACGATCTATTCTTGATGCCAAAAGCGCAGCTTGGAGGTCCTTTTGTTCGCACCAGAAGAATCCCTTTGGTGTTGCACAAAAATTCTTTTCTGGGAAGTTCTTCACTCCGGATGAAATCCTCCTAGAGAGGCCTTCGAACTCCTCGTCGAAACGTAATAATCTCGAATTCCTTACCAAACATCTTTCTGGTGAAACAGTCTATCCTAACCATAATAATCTTGACATTAAATTTTCGAATTACTCTGATAAACCTTTTCTAATGTGAAAGTTCGCGCCACTCTTGGCAAATTCAAGGATAACAAAGCTCCTGGTGCTGACTCTATTGATTTCCGAATTCTCAAACGTTCCTTTAATATATTCCCAGAGATTTTTACCCAATGGGCCAATTTCTGTCTTTCTTTCCATTATTTCCCTCTAACTTTGAGACAAGGGGAAGTAGTATATTTCCTTAAGCAAGGGAAGACTCCTTCTGAACCCAGCTCTTATCACCCGATCTGCCTGCTTCCGGTGTTAGGTAAATTACTAGAAAAATTAATAGCGAAACGTCTTATTATTTTCCTCGAATCAAACAAGTTATTAAGTAATAGGCAATTTGGGTTCAGAGAGGGCAGCTCATGCTAAAAAGCTCTTTCCGAAATCTTGACTTCCTGTGCTTTTAAAATTAGTGAAGGCAAATACACTTCCCTGGTCTCTCTTGATATTCAAGGAGCTTTCGACAATGTTGAGTGGAGAGACATTCTCCTCCAACTTAGCATTCTAAATTGTCCGGGTAATATTGCTGGAGTCATTCATTCTTATCTTTCTGAGAGAAGCATGCTTGTTAACTGGGGAGCGGGAATCTCTATCCACCCACAGAAAAAAGGTTGTCCTCAAGGTTCCTGCCTAGGTCCAATTCTTTGGCTCCTCATAGCTAATATAATTCTCTCAGAATTCGAAAAACTTGGTTACTTGCTTTTTGCATTCGCGGATAACTTCAGCTTAATTTTCTCTGGTTTTCGGCGTCTGGACTTGGAGTTGGAGGCTGCTTTTGCCAATTTTCTGTCAGCTGCTGGAATCACTGCATCTGCAACTTTCCACTAATAAATCCCAAGCTCTAACATTTGCAAAACCTTATAAACTTAAAAGGAAACCCACCATCAGAATAAATGGCACTAGCGTCCATCATGTCGCTAACCTTAAATTGTTAGGATTGTCAATAGATGAGCACTTGAACTGGTTCTCTCATACTAATTACCTTAAACTCAAACTAGTAAAATTTTATCATAACTCAAAAAGATTAACCACTAAATCTTGGGGTATTAAAAGCCATATGCTAAAAATTTGGTACTCTGCTATTGTTGAAAAAAATATCACCTATGGAGCATCTGTTTGGGGGGGAAATCTTACAAAAGCAGCAGTTAATAAATTAGTTTCTATACAAAGGATGTTTCTCTTGCAAATTTCTAGGAGATATAGAACCATTTCCAGTGATGCTCTCAATATCTTGACAGGTATTCCTCCCATTTCCATTACCATTAAATATGAGTTCACTAAAAGTAACATCATCCATTTGGAGAATGAAGCTATCTCACAGCAATATTTTCCACAAATGATGATTCAGCGTAAGACTCTTGGCTGGCAGTTTCATCCGGAAGAGGAGACTTCCCACCTACAAGTAAATCCGACTATAAATTCTTACTCTCCCATTCAAAATGTTATGGTCTTCACCGATGGCTCACGCACTGTTACCGGAGTAGGTGCAGCTTTCTGCGCTACGAAAGGGATTGAAGTGACTCATCGTTGGTCTAGCAGGCTGGATAACAATAATTCCATTTTCCAAGCCGAACTCTTTGCCATCTTTAAAGCTTTAGAGTGGATTTCTCAACAAAACTAAAATTTTTTAATTCCAATTTTTAGCGATAGTCTTTCAAGCCTGCAGGCTATCAGTTCGTTTGGCTCAACAAATCCCCAGGTTATTGAGATAAAATCACTTCTCAAAAATCTTCTCTGGAAAACCTATTTAAGCCACGTTTCAGCCCATAAGGGTATCCTGGGAAATCAAACGGCAGATATGTTGGCAAAGGAGGCGACTGACATTCCATCAGTTGATTTTTCACTTCCAGTACCGCACTCACACATCAAAAGACATCTTCGCGCTCATTTTATGAAACAATGGTAGGATTACTGGGTATACTCATATAAGGGTAGATATACCTATGATATTGTCCCAGTGATATCTTTGGATTTTCTGCTGCTCACTCCATCCACTCCAGCTTTCCTTACGGGTCATGGTCCTTTTGGATCATACCTCTTCAAGTTCAAAAGAGCCCTTTCTCCTCTATGTGAGTGCGGTGATGATGCTGTTGCCTCTCATTATTTCTATAATTATCCTTTAACGGCTCGCTGGCATATCCGCCGTCCTCCTGTTCTTCCAGTTGGTTGGTTAGCAAATATTTTATCGCGCCCGATTTTGCTCTCAAAGCCTAAAAACATCTTCAACTTCTTATGTAACCTTTCAGTTTTACTCCATCACTGAGACAGGCACTTGGATTCTCCCTTATTCAGTACCCAATGTCGAGTCGCAGCAACTTGTATAATATTGTCTAACTTTGTATAACACTGCATTATTTAATGTCCTTATGTTTGTTTCACGAATTTTGCTAATGTAACATTTATTTATATCTTATATATACCACTCCGCCCTCTGTCGCGCGTATTGGCGGGCTCAGCCTCGGCTGAATTTTGTAACTTTTTTTTTTTTTAGACCTCAATAAAGGGGACCAGGAGGGACAATCTACAGACTCACTTCGTAGTCTGAGCAGTCTCTCTCGGGCAGTAAAAGTAAAAGTAAAAGTTGTTCACTATTTTGTATTTGTTGAATTATTGCTTTTGATTTATTTAAGTATTGCGCGGCAGCGCAATACTTATTTATTTCCAGTGTCACTTCTCAATGTTAATTTAACACGGAAAAGCCTATGGAGATGATAACTTTTTCATTTTTTCTTCCCACCTTTTTGTTCCTGATGCCACTCATTTTTTATTCTTTACTAATTCTAATGATATTATAAATTTAAAGTGTAAAAACGTTTGCCTAACGTCAGGGTCAAAACGAATGGTAAAATGCCTTTGCATATGGATGAATTATAAACCAGAGAGAAACATGGGCCAATTTGTTTTAGATTATTCAAATATTTTTCTTAATAATTCCGATTTTCGCTTTTTCCATTGAAAATCAACGGACATTTTTCATAGAAAATGTAACATTTTTTCTCCATTGTTGCAAAAATTTCAAAAGCCGTAATAATAATTTATTTCTTTTTAGTTGAAAGATTTTCACGTGAAATATTAAATTGAGCTAGTTTTATTTTTCAAAAATTAAAAAGGGGAATATGGCGTCATAGTGGAAATAAAAAGGATATTTTCAGAATATGTTTTTGCTTTGGTCAAGTTTATATTTTCGTAAAAAGTTTCTAGTGGATAGCTATTTTTACGCAGGTAGCGAACTTAGTGGGGAATTACGCAACTTAAATTTTAAAATGTATTTTTTTTTTCAGAGATGAGAACTATTTATACCCCAAGTTAAACTTAGGTAATAATTTTCGGATGTGTTTAGATAACCCTTTGGGAGAGAATGAGGTTTAAAAATTTACTGTGTCACAGCTATAATATTGCTATATATTTGCAGTAAGGATTCAACACAATTTACATTTACAATCATAGCGTTCCTGAGTGGGAAATAGGGTATCTACATTTAAGTGAAGTTATTTTTTTATGTTTTGATTATAGATTTTTTACTTTCAGATTAGAAGTTTTTGTCCAAACTACCGCAACCTGCATTACTACAGTGGTGAAACATTTTGAATTACACATTAGTAAACAGCATCCCACATTGTTATGCAATACCGTATACATCAAAGTCTGATGATGATACCCTCTATTAATTTTGAAATGCGTTCGTCTGAGTTCATTAGTTATTAAAAAACTTGACATATTAAACAAAAACATAATTTGAAGAACAAATTAAAAAAGCAAAATTTATTTCCTACATTGTTTAAGCCCGAGAAGGGACAGATATTAAGTTATTTCATTCAATTAGTTCTACATTTAATGTTAAATTTTTGTAACAAATTAGTTGAGCCAATTGAAGATTAAAAAATAAAAATAAAATTCATACTATATGATACTTAAAACACCCTAAAAAATTAGATTCCGTTCAAATGAAATCGAAATAAATCTTAGACTTTTTTTTTAAGTTCTGTACTTTGCATGCATCTTATCATTTTAGGCACAATTGTCATAAACATAATACAAAATCTGCAATACAAATATTTTCATTTAGAAATGGAAGAAGTTTAAGATTTATTTCGATTTCATTTGAACGGAATCTAATTTTTTAGGGTGTTTTAACTATCATATTGTATGAATTTTATTTTTATTTTTTAATCTTCAATTGGCTTAACTAATTTGTTACAAAAATTTAACATTAAATGTAGAACTAATTGAATGAAATAACTTAATATCTGTCCCTTCTCGGGCTTAAACAATGTAGGAAATAAATTTTGCTTTTTTAATTTGTTCTTCAAATTATGTTTTTGTTTAATATATATATATATATACACACACATATATATATATGTATACATATATCTGTTACCGGCCAAAACCGATTTTAGGCCAAACTAGATCGGCCTAGGCCAAACATCCTAACGCGCGTAGGATAAACTAGTTTTTCCTAGACCAAACTAGTTTATCCTAACGCCCATAGGATAAACTAGTTTTTCCTAGGCCAAACTAGTTCATCCTAACGCCCGTAGGATAAACTAGTTTTTCTTAGGCCAAACTAGTTTGGCCTAATTAGGATTAATTGGATATTAGGACTAATTGGATTACTTTTTCTAGAGGTTCGGACCGAGATGGACCGGAACTCAATTTTTTTATATCCGGACAGGACTGCGTTCTTCTTGAGGTCTGCACAGACAGAAATTTTCAGTCCAATTTCCAACCCAGCTCTTATGAAAATCATTTAGATCGGTAGGATCTCTGGTGTGTTCAGTAAAAATATCAGTAACATTTGACTCAGCCCAACTTTTTTTAAATGGACGTATTTTTTGGGCGTATTTTTCAGTTTGCCAAAAACAATTTTAATCTGCTGTAGGCAAAGCTATTATAAACAGAATTGTATTTCAAGATTTGTATAAAATAAAGAGGCATGAAGTGTATTTTTAGAAACAAACAGGGAAAGAAAATTTTAAGTAGGATTATATTTATAAGTATTTTTATGGAAATGCAGGAAAGCCCTGAAGACGCTCGGAGGGTATCGCTATTATTCTACAATTAAAATTTATGTATTTATTATTTTTAAAATTTTTACTTTTCTTCTATCTTTACAAGAAGAAATTCGAATCAGCCTTGGATAACCGGATCAAGGCTGTCGTATAGATGGTTGGTGACTTTCCCAACATGGTTTATTAGTGAGAAATTGCAGACTCAGGCATCGGCCGGAGTAGCTCAATGGTTAGAGCAGCAGTCTTGTATACTGTGGTCCCGGGTTCGATTAATGGCTCTGGCTAATTTTTCACTCCAGTTGGGTTTATTGTATTTATTATTTGTATGTCTGTATAATATTTATATATACCTTTAAGAGTCTTAATCTCTTTATTCTCTCAAAAATACAAGTTGACTCACTCCAACATGAGATTAACTATTGTTTATAACTTTAACACTAGTGGAGTTATTGTAACGAAATTTTCAACGGTCTCACCTTTCTTTTTATGAAACGTAACAATATCTCTAGAAATAGTAGGATAGCCATCATCTACATTAAAATAGCACTGAAACAAACATGTCATATTTCCAAAACATTACATATGGCCTCACGGACTGAAATACTGCAAATTTCCGGCGCTTCTCGTGTTATCATTGCATTTCAGAAGAAGAAAGGTTTCGTTTGTTGGCAATTTCGTTAAACTATCTTTGGTATTATTATAATAATAAAAAATACAGGTTCGAATTGGAGTGAACTACCTGTATTGTTGACGGAAGTAAAGGAAATGTTATCCTCGTTTCCTACACAAAAATTTTTTCTCGTAATTTCTCTACAATCTCTTAAAGTTTTGCACCATGAGCATTGAATCACTCTGTATATCGTAACATCGTCGTACGAAGAGGAGAATTACTATACAGAGAAAATAGTGTTCACATTGGATTTGTTACAATCTGTAATAAGGTGGGTTATACTAATTGAAAAACTGAACACTTAAAAAAAATATTAATGATCTGTGACAATTTTTGCCTATGTGCTTTGGCAATATGTAATCTGATACAGGTAATAAAAAAATTCCTGTTAAAATAAAATAATGACATTCATTGTTAATAATCGTTATAGACTTCTTGCTCATCTACGAGGGTTGCGACGCAAGTTATAGCAACTATCTTTTTTATTACATATAAATTATACGATTGAGATATGAAGTTATGTGACTAAGAGTTCATTCGCGATAGAACGGCGAAATGTAACTAAGTGGCATTGCGATGCACGAAGCTGGAAGTTATTCGACGTAAATAGTGTTTGTGAGAAATGTTGCAATCCCGTGAGACAACACAACGCCTATTTCGTTTTACGTCTAGCGATGCGGATAGTGTTCGACGACTCCTACATCGTGGCAGAATGATGTGGACGGTCTTAGATAACACATTGAGGGACCTGTCTGTCTTTGTAGCCGTTTCTATTCAAGAATTAATTTAAGTAAGTTCTTCAAACTGCATAATAAGATAGCCATTAACCTAAATCGATGCTGATTACCTTTTTGGTATATATCGTCTAAGGGGTGACGCTGCTATTCTTTATTTTCCACGATTTTCGTGATAACCCTATCTCAACAACTGATGCACAGTATTTCTTAAATTTATTTTATCTAATTCCATAAGTTGGTGTTGATAATATTTTTGGTGCATATTGTCCAACTGGTGGCACTGCTACTGTGTGTTTTCCACGAATTTTTATAATTATACTTGAAGGATGTAATTTGGCCAAACTGCATGTTCAGTTTTGACCTTGACATAAATTTGTGCTGATTACGTATTGGTATATATCACGAAATAGGTGCTGCTGCTATGTTGGTCTTTTCACGATGTCCGTGACAATTATATCTCTGCAGCCTTAGGTATTGGTGTTGCTTATAACGGCCAATTATCGACACGAAGGATATGGGCCCGAAGAGGAGGGGTATGGCCTCCGTGGAGGTCTTTCTAAAGGAACCTAACCCGTATTTACGCAAGGAAATCCAAGGTTCGAAGAAAACCACGGAAAACTCCGAACGTTTTAGGCCGGTGGGCGCTATTGGGTTCGAACCCAGCACCTCCCGTATACCAGCGTTGAGAGCAGAACCTCTCGGCCACTGGTGGGGCCGGCAGCTTTAGGAAGGACTAGCTGTACCCTGTAGGTAAGATGCTGATTATAAAAAACTATGCAGACTCAATTCTGACTTTGATCACTCAACCCGGGATGCTTCGATGCTGTGTTTTTTTGCGATGAACATTAAAGCGCTGTGTCTCATTTTCTATAAGGTGGAAGTAGCCCAAATATTATATTCTAGATTATTAATTAAAAATATATATGTTAATCTAAATCTGATTTTAAATACCCAAACGAGGGTTACTTTTGTGCTGTACTTTTTTGTTATTCAGAGATTGCTATAACTCCGCGATAAATTAAGAAAAGTACTACATTTCATATTCATAAATTATCATGCCACATCTGCACTTGGCAAAAAATATATATACAGGATGATTTAAAACTTATCGTTCAAATTTCTTGGGGAGGTAGGGAATATATCAGGAAACCGATTTTACTTAGGAAAGTGTGTCCATGTAGTCAAATGTACGCATACGTATGTAGAGGGCGCTGTCTGTACTCAACCTTCCATTGCGTCTCAATCATTGTTTTGACTTTCCTAAAGCTAGTATTATTTCTTCTCCTATTTCTACTTCTCATTTGGACTCCCACGAAGCCTTTTACACCTTTAAAAACTTCAAAAATCTCGTTAATGACCTTTATTCAACGCCTTCATTATATGACGCCTGGAAACTTCTCGTTTAATATTGTTCTTTCCGGTTCTTTTAATCTTTACTTATTTTTTTTAATTGGTTTGTTTTTTACTTTTTGTTTTCATTTTTATTTTATTTATTTTTGTTAGTTTATTTTATTATTTTTAACTTTCTTCGTTCATGATTTTTAAATTTTGATTTCACACCAGAATTCTTAAACGTCATTTACGAGATTTTTGATGGAAAGATGTAAAAGGCTTCCTGAAAGTCCAAATGGGAAGTGGAAATAGGAGAAGAAATAATACTAGCTTTAAGAAAGTCAAAACAGTGAGTGGGACGTAATGGAAGGTTGGATACACATAGTGCCCTCTACATACGCATGCGTACATTTGCGGACATACCTTCCTATGTGAAATCGGTTTCCTGATGTATTTCCTACCTCCTCACGAAATTTGAACGATAAGTTTTGAATCACCCTGTACATGAGGGTTATTCGGAAACTAAGTTCCGAATCGCCGTAGCTAATCGAATGTCGCGCGAACATTGAAACGCGCATGCGCACCGACTCCCGGCAGGCTTGCTCGTCAAAGACGGCATTTTCATTGGTATTGTTGTAGAATGCTGTTTACAGTGTCAGTCCAAAATGCTTAAAATGATTGATCAGATCACAGACTGTGAAATATGGCCAGTGATTTGGTTTTTGACTGCAAGGAACGTTTCAGCAGGGGAAATTCATCGACAGAGAAGCGGCGCACAGTGAAGTATTTGACCCAAAAACCTGGCCAAAAATTAAAATTTCGTCAACAATTGCAAAAATCACATTTTTTAATAGCTAACTAATTGGTGCGTCGATCTATGTCTATTTTAGGAACCTGAGTTATATCCGGTGGCTCCTAGCATCAGTTGAAGAGGAAGTTTATTTGTGAGTATACGTGGTTTTTTTGTTACTTTTTGGCATTGTTGTTATGTTTAAATATAATTTTATTTTTGCTCAATGATTAGTTTAATTTGAATAGTTTAGTTTTTAATGTAATAAAAAAACATTAAATGTGTAAAAGGGTTATTTTTAAAGCATTTTTGGCTCCAATTTAAACATATCGAAAGCCTTTTAAATATGTGCCGGGCTTTGCCGGACCATGTTTGAATTATAATCGCATTAGTTATAGTCTTGAGTGCCAATTTCAGCAAAAAAAATCTTCCGCATAGTCTTGCCATGCCGTTATTTTATATAATTTTTTTTTCGGCGGTACTACTTAAATCCCATTTTTTGCGGCAACCGAATTGAAGAGATAAAAGCTATGTTTTTACTCTCGTATTTCAGGTTTTTAGCTTACAAGATATTTCCTGAGAGCTTTTGCCCATACAGATTCTGTATGCATGCATGCACGTACGTATGTAAGTACTTGCATACGGACGCAACCCGATACCTCTTGATAGAAATATCAGATAGGCTTCAAATTGTAAATACTTATTTACTGAAAGAAGTTTCCCCAATTAGTTTCGGGGTCTCATAGGCAGAAAATAAGGAGAGAAAGGAGGGAATTAAAGAAGTCTGGAGTAGACGCAGTAATGATTAAAAGGTTGTAAGTAATATTGGAAGTCATAACAAGTGGGCATCGCATTGACAAAAAAAAAAGCTCCAAGCATCTGCTGATGAAACAGCAAGACTGTATGTGAACCTTTACAATTGGTACCTCATGATTCCAACAATGCCCAAGGTTTTGATTGATGGTGGCACTGTATTTAAGAAAGCAGTCGTACCTATTGGATAACGGTCAGAAGAAGCTGCCGAGGCCAGAAACAAACACTTTAGACAGTACCGCACAAAGTACTCAAGAAAATACAATAGAGGATTTAGCAATAGAAAAGTTTGCAATAGAGATGTTCCAAATTGGCTTCTTTTAAGCAGTGATTCTTTTATAAATTGCTCTAGACAAAGACCAATGAAAAAGTGCAAGCCATACAGTAGCGAGACCCTACAACTTATTCTTCCAACTTGGTCTGATGGTAGTCCTGATAAAATCCAAGAAGAGTGGGATGAAGAAGATTAAAAACAGAGTTCTGAAGAATCAGATTGAAATTGGTAATCTATTAAATACACTAAAAAACAAGCATCTCTACACTGTAGAGACTCCACCTTATTAAATGTATTATTAACTGTAACTTTATCAAATGTAAATAATCTTTATTAAATGTAAATTAAATGTAATAATTATTATTAAAGTAAATTAGTTATAAATAATAAATTTTATAGATAGTACAATTAAATACATTTAATTAAACATTACTAGTAAATAAAAAAAATCTATCAACAATCACTTTTCTCTTATAAACAGTAAACATTTAAGGCTGCTAGTCTCTCAACTTCCAAGCTCCCCTCGGTAATATTAAGTCTGCGGGCATGTGACGTATTCGTATTTTTAAAATATCTACTTAGTAAATTAATATTTTAATTTCTTTTTCTTTGTGCTCTTCTTAAATGATGTCTCTTTTTTTCTTAGTTGTCAAAATCAGCGCCATCGCTAAGACTTTTTATTGGTGGGGGAGAGAACCTTAAATTACCAAGTCACATTTCAATATTTGCCAACTCGTTTTATAATTTTGCCAACTTACCACAGTTAGAAAATGTAATATAGTTCTTATTTGTTAAAAGTTTAATAATATTCCCAATTAGTTTTGTAATTTTTGCCAAGTCTGTCAGAAATAGAAAATATATTATAGTTCTCATAAAAGTTTTAAACAAATTTGCCAAGTGTAATAACATTCGCGAATGTTTGGGGGGGCAGGCTCCCCCCATCCCCCCCATTAGCGAGGCCCCTGGTCAAAATATTTATAAAATGTATATTTATAAATTATGTGGAGTGTTAAAATCTCACTTCGTCAGCTTTTAAGATATAAAATATTGAACTAAGCTATGGATTTGTATGTATACTACATAGTATGCTAAAAGTCAGCTCAATGAAACGCATAGCACAGTTAAACATTTATATTAAACCATTTCAGTGAATAAACGGAAATGTACTTGAGAACATTTGTGCAGCCACAGAATGTATCCACACCAAGTAATATATAAAAAAAGAAGTTCAATTTAAAAACGCATATCACAACTACAAACGCATTTCCACAATCATTGGTCATAGACTTCAACAGTTAAATTTAGGGTAATTCTAGGATAGATGGCCATAGAGGAGAGATGGCCAGCATAAATATTTCAAAAACTATACCATAGATTGCAGCATAAACTTTGTTTGTGAGAATTATTTCAACGGGTCCATTCATTTCGACATGCAGCTGCGTTTTTCAGTTATAAAAAGAAAGTGTAAATTTAATGTTTATTTAATTTAGTGGTTGGATATTTTTGTTGAGTTTGGTATCTGAATGTTTTGCAGTACCTATGTTACATTTTTTTTTTACTATGAGGACTTTTAAGGCACGTATATAGTACAATCTTTGCTTTTAAGTCTAAAACAAAGGCGTACAATGGCGAAGTGCCGCTTTAAATTGGATGGCAATCTGTTATCAATTTTAGGAGAGATGGCCACATCAAATCGAGAGAGATGGCCACCCATAATCAATATTTCAAAATTATACGGAGCGAGGATTTTAACTAAATATAATTGTTTTTAAAATAATTATATATTTTTTATGTTTATAATTATATTAAATGATATATTTATTTAAATTTTTACTAATATAAATATTTCAATAGCAATAATATAATAGGGCCTAACGTTGTATTTTTGTTAAAAAAAATATAGAAAAATTTCGGAAACGCTCATTCCAGAAACAGATAAAATTGATAAATAAACTTAAAACCATGAAAAATCTAAAATAAGCGCGAGAAAAAACAAAAACATGACACTTCCAGTAGCGAAGAAGATGAAATACATTTGAAATTATTAGATTCTACAGATTCCGAGGGATGAGGATCATTGGATCATTGAGGATCAGAATTGGATGAGGATCACTGCGTTGGTTGTGGAGAAGAATAAAATGCCATAGCCAAAAAGAATTACTGTATACAATGCATAATGTGGCAGAAGTGGTTCCGTGAAACGTATACGAACCAACAAGATGTTTGCCGAAAATGTGATGAAAAGAGAGGGATTGAAATTATACTTCAAATTTTGATTATTCAAAGTTTATTCACTGATTTTGAGTGATATAATTGCATCTTTAGAAATTCTATGTGTTTTTCATGGTTAACTACATGAAATGTGTTATTTCTTTCTGTTTTAACTTCATTTTTTTTTCTTGTATTGGATGGTCATCTCTCCTCGGCTTGAAGGAGAGATGGCCATCTGCCATTTAAATTTCCATTTTGTTTCCCACTTTTTGTTCTCGATATTTAATTATATTTTGACCAAAATATGATGAGTATCTGTATAAGAATTTCAAATATGCATCAATATTTCTTGTATTTGCATTCTAAGAAATTTTATTTCAATCTTTAAAAACTATGGCCATCTATCCTAGAGTTATCCTATTCTTCAGCCAAATTCTTTTGTGTGTCCCTGTAAATGAACGATATATTCTATGCACACCATATTCTGAAATAAGTGCCTTAATACACTTCTGTGATGTATATAAATTTCAGTACGTTTAAAATAGTGGGATATCATTAAAATACAGAGCAAACGATTTTTTCCCATAGACCATAATGTAAGGGAATTCTTTTGGGTGTCTCTGTAAATGAACCATAAATGCTATAGACTTCATTTATAATACCAAACATGCCATAGTGATACCCAATAACATTTAACAATTTCAAGGCAATCGGACTATATTTACATAGACAAATATTTTTGGCCAGGATTTCGGGTCAAATACTCCACTGTGCGGCGTGCTCTTCTGACATCTGGAGTTTTGTTGCTGCAATGTTGTGACAATGCCAGACCCCTATTCTAGCCATTCATCCCAAAATATGATCAGATCTTTTGGATGGGATATAGATTGGCCACCCACCGTACAGTCCAGACTTGGCACAAATTTTCATTTGTTCCTCTACCTAAAAGAGTTTCTCAGCGGCAAGCACTTCGCCACAGATTGCAAGGTGAAAGAAGCACACTGTTAAAAATGTTGCAGCATTCTGGCAGGTCATTCGACCGTTTTTTGAAAAAACGGTTTCATAACCATAATTTAACTATATTCTGACCATAAAATGACCAATAATATGGTCAGAATAGTGTTAAAATTACGGTTGTGTAACCGTTTCCGGAAAAAAACGGTCAAATGACCTGCCAGAATGCTGCAAGATTTTAACAGCGAGCTAAAGCAGGGCTCGAAATGCATTGGAGAAAACCGGAACGATGTTCCGATTCGTGAAATTGTATATTTTGTTCCGGTTCGTGAAAGTATGGAAAATACTGTTCCGGTTCGTGGAACTATTAAAAAAATATTATTACAGTTTCATGCATATAGCTTACTATGCTCTCTGTAAAGTTTTTTTTCTAATAATTTAGAATCTTGAATGCATTTTTTAGAATTCCCAGCAAAGAGGAAATTGCTGGCCAGCAGCAAGATAGGTGCTGGCAATGATGGAGAAGTGCTGGCTGATGGTCTACCACTGCATGACCACTGCTGGACAGCTTCAGTCAACTTTGCTGTTGGAAATCATCAGGCTCTGGCCCACCACTACATGGAAGTGCACGAACATTTGCAGTACTATTGCTGGGAACCCTTACGCTAGGTGGCGCTACGAATATCGAAGACATTGAGTATTTGAACACAAATGTGAAATAAATATCTTAATACAATTAAACTGTGAAGCTATTTTTCTTTGAAACTGTAAAAAATATAGCACAACTCCCACCAACAAAATAAATAAGTAAATGAATAAATAAATAAATTCCTTATTTCAACGCACTTTTTTTTTCTCCTTCAATCTAGTTTTACTAGGTTACAAAGGATTTCGGTTTTCATAATTTACGGAGTTCAGAATCAATAATAAAAAAAGCGTATAAAATGCATAGGATATCTACCCAGCAAAGAGGAAATTGCTGGCCAGCAGCAAGATAGGTGCTGGCAATGATGGAGAAGTGCTGGCTGATGGTCTACCACTGCATGACAACTGCTGGACAGCTTCAGTCAACTTTGCTGTTGGAAATCATCAGATAAAATTCTGGTGGGCATTCATTTTATCTCATGCGCTGGCCCACCACTACATGGAAGTACAAGAACTTTTGCAGTATCATTGCTGGGAACCCTTACGCTAGGTAGCGCTGCGAATATAGAAGACATTGAGTATTTGAACACAAATCTGAAATGAATATCGTAACACAATTTAAGCTGTGAAGCTAATTTTTTTTGAAGCTGTAAAAAAATATAGCACCACTGCCACCAACAAAATAAATAAGTAAATGAATAAATAAATAAATTCTTTATTTCAACACACTTTTTTTTTCTCCTTAAATCTGGTTTTAATAGGTTACAAAGGATTTCGGTTTTCATAATTTACGCAGTTTAATTAAAAAAAATAGTTAAACATTTGAAAATAAGCTAATGTAAAATGAATTAAGTAAACAGTGTCATTGTCTCCCGGTATTTTTTAACAGCGCTATAAGATAGTTCTTTTAAATAATTCATTTTAAATGTATCGTTTCAAATCTGACGTAATTTACACCAAAGTTTTATTTCTCTTATTAATATTCACGTGAAAATACTTTTGTTGTTACAAGGAAATATTATTTGCACTGTCTTCGAATTCATGATAATAGTTGAAAAGATTATCTCAAAATATCTCGCGCAAATATATTTTTCTATTTAAATTGTTTTGAAATATTTTTTGGCCATTTTAAATATGACGTAATTTCTTCCATTTACAAGTTTTAACGCATAATAATGATTTTTTTATTTTAAGATTTTGTTTCTCTTTTGTGTAAATATGGTTCTTTTGACGTAATTTTCCTGCTTTTAACATGTAACCATTTAATTCTAATTTTAAAGTTTTTTTTTTATGTTTGTAATAGTCACGTGTAAATAAATCATTAACTTGAAGTAAACATTATTGTTTGCGCTGTTTATACATTTGGCAACAGTTTAAATCAATAACATTTTCTAAAATTTGCAAAAAATATCTCTCGAAATGCTGAAAATTTGAATTTAAAATAGAAATAAAACCTCAAAAAATGAGTCAAATAAGAGAAATAAATGCAATCTGCACACCGGGAACTTATAACGTATAAAATGATTTAAAAATGATTAAATTCTCATGCATAGTTTTTGCTCCAACAAAACTTTTTTAATGGAAACGATTTTGTCCAACTTTAGCATTAAATATCTCTTAAAATAATTCTTTGATTTGAAAACTGTGTGCATCAGCGTGTTTATCAAACATTTCTCTATAATACCACCGATTTTCATATTTTTGTATGCAACAGTTTTTTTTAATATTAACGATGAAAGGCCATGCTTAAGCATTCAAATTGGATGCCGATCTACCCGAAATATCTACGCAGATTTTCATTGGTCCATTTCCAAATCAAAACTTTTTTTTATATATAGAAGGATTACCAAGAGTTCACATTTTATTAAACCTCCTCTTCAAAAAACTATAGCTAAAATAGTCAGAATCCTTTTGAATAATTTTAAATAAAAAAAATTGCCTTGTTTACTTTTGTTTTGTTTGCTTTTATCTGATAATTTTCATGTTAAAAAATATTTAAATAATTCTTTATTGCTTTGCATATTTTGAAATGAAATGTATTTTGATAATGAATTACATTTCACGATATAACTGAGAGTTATAAATTGTTTATATATTTATAAGAAAAAAGAATATTTACGAATTTTCACCAAATTTTAACTGCAAGAAAATATTCTTATTTATATTTTTCTTCCTTGCCACCACCCCCTCCCCTCCTTTCCCAAGTTTGTAGGGACAAGAGTGGATGCTGCAAATGAGACGAAATGTCCAACTAAGGCTGTTTAATTTTTTTTTTTTATTGAGTATTATGATATAAAATTGAGATTAAGAGAATTTTAGACAATTAGATCATTTAAATGATGTTTTATGAATACTCAAAATTTGCTATTGTTCAAATATTCAAAACATATTGTAATTTCAAAATATATAAGGTGTATGCACTATTTTCTGAAAGATATATTTCAAAATAATATTTATTATATATGTCATAGGCTTTGAGAACTATAGCGGCAAGGCTGTTGTCTCGAATGATCCAAAATCTTTCGCTCTGTTTTGATTTTCGAGCAGACGACAAACCAGAGCTCAAATGCGCATGCGCCCATTTTGTGGCTCCCTGCATTTAATAGGTAAAATTATGTCATATGTTAAAATGATATATTTAAAACAATTTTTATTCCGGTGACTTTTAAATCTTCAATCTTTAATTTTTCACATGGTATAAAATTAGTACGGCAAGCAAATTTGTTTATATATTAAATCACTTGATGCAGCATAAATACAGGTAAATGTATGCGCAAAATACTTTCGATTTATTTTGTACGAATAACTATTCAATAAATACATATTAGAAAATTCGGACATACTTATGAATTAATACAAACGTTAATACTTGATTATCCCGTGGCCCAATTTCGCCAAATTATACTAACTTACATAATTTTTTTTAAAAAAATAAGTATAAATACGAAAACAGATTTTTTTAAAACAATCTTTCGTTAATATTCGCAAAAAAGTAGAATTTTTCTTTTTTTTTTAATGCACTAAAAAGCAGAATTTGAAATTTCGCTAAATTAGCTTATAGTAATTTGTTTTTGTCCCCAAATTTGGCGAAATACCTCCAAATTTGACGATATTGTGACAAGTGGGTCAAAATTTGGCGCTATCGCGGCAACCCTGTCATTAGCGATTTTCAACAATTTCCCATTGTTGAAGCTGATACTGATTTCCCCTTAGGAATTCAACCGTTACCCCCATTTCGTTGCCCCCCTATGGGGATCGAATTAAAAAAAAACAATGTCCAATTCATGTATTGCCCCCTCAGGAATACACATATATATTTCAAATTTCAAAGCTCTATGTCAACAAGAAGTGGGTGAAAAATGAGTCACAAGATTCGACTGCCACACACAAACATAATTGTAAGTCAAAAGAAAGTATGTAATAATAACGAAAGAAGAAATAAATTAGCAAAACACTAGTAAAAATACAAATAAAAAGTCGAATTAAAAATCACTTGATGACGTAACAAACACGTGTATCGTGTTCAACGTCAAGTGAATGCGACATTTACGATCATCCATTATTGGCATATAATCTTATAGTTTGGTGATAGTTTTTTGGTCGACGGGATAATCAAGTAGTACCATATAAACAATGTAAATTGTTAAATTAACTTCAAAATATTCATGGAGGCGTATTAAAATAGAGAAAATTGATGAATAAGCTATAACTGTTCTTGAAATGTCTAAAACTCTATCAAGACAAAAAACATAAGCGTAAATTTTCAAAACACGATACTTTCAAAACTCGTGTCAGAAAACTATTCCCAAGGCAGACGGAGTTTTTTTAGCCTCAAACCTAAAAGAAGAATATTGTCCATAGCGTCGTTATAAAACTCGGAAAGAAAGCGTTATTTTTAACCTAATCATTTTATACAAGCCGATTTTCACATGTGTAATTGATCTTACTTATCTATCCCGAAAGCAGACGTCATTTATTGCGACAGCGATGAATGAGGACATGGTAACCGAAAAAGCCAATTCAAACGGAAAGCGTGGCAACGCGATTGCAGAAGATAGCCGCTGTTATACTGATAATCACAGAGTAAGGATATTTTAAAGAGTAAGATAGATCTCCATAACCTGTGTTGAAAATATCATTCAATTTTCCGTAACCTGGTAATATATTTTTACTTTCTTCTATCTTTACAAGAAGAAAGTATTGGATTTGTGAAAATTTTCGACTTCCGGTTTACGACGGATTTATGCTATTAGAATGCCCTGAACACGATTTGATGGTTTTTAGAAAATGTCTGTCTGTGAGTCTGCCACTCTGTGAGTTGGTATGTGACAAAAATTTTGTGGGCGCTCTATCTCAAAAACTAATGCACGGAATTTCATAAAACTTCAGATTCAGTTAGACTTTGATATAAACTGGACCTGATTAGTTTTTGGTGAAAATCGCCCTACAGGTGGCGCTCTATACGGCATTTTTCGCGATTTCTGCAATAGCTATATCTCAAGAACTACAGCACGGATTTTCATAAAACTTCAGATTCAGTTAGTCCAGGCTATAGTTTGGTGCTGATTACTTTTTTGTGAAAATCGCTCAACAGGTGGCGCTGCTATGCTTCATTATTCATGATTAACGCAATAGCTCTAACTCAAGAAAAAATGCACGAATTTTCATCAAACTTCAGATTCAGTTAGTCCCTGATATAAATTAGTGCTGTTTAATTTTTTAGTGTAAATCGCCCGACAGGTGGCGCTGCTGTGCTACATTTTTAACGATTTTCACAAGAGCTGTACCTCAAGAACTAATGCACGGATTTTCATCAAACTTCAGATTTAGTTAGTCCTTGACATGAATTGACGTTTTATAAATTTTGGTGTAAATTGCTCAACAGGTGGCGCTGTTATTCTACATTTTTTGCGATTCCAGCAATAGCTTTATCTCAAGAACTAATGCTTGGATTTTCAACAAACTTCAGATTCACGTATACCTTGATATCAATTAGTGCTGTTTATGTTTTGGTGTAAATAGCTCAACAGGGGACGCTGATATGCTACAGTTTTCAGAATTTCCGCTATAGCTCTATCTCAAGAACTAATGCACGAATTTTCATCAAACTTCAAATTTAGATATACTTTGATATGAATTGGTGCTAAATTGATGTTATTTCTTGTACTATTTAAATGATTTAATTGACGTGATTTATATAGAAGAAAGTTTTGTGATGGCCACAACATACTAGTTTTAAATAGGGCACGTTAGTATATCTTCAGAGGCTGCGAAGTCTGAACGGGGGTTGGCGGGCGTAGCTCGCAGGGGATTGAGCCCCTAGTATATATATATAGATTACTAACACCTACTTAAGTTTAAGATCAAAATTCGATTTTTTTTTGTTTTGTTTGCTTGTTTCTAATTAGAAGATCAGTACAAAATACCTAAAAACCTGACGAATAAGGTGCAATACTTATTCGTATCTTCTGTTGGTTTTACAATAACAAATAACTTCTATTATACTATGCAGATTAACTTAGATTTCAAACTTCCACTTAATTTTAACAATATCATAGAAATTATTTTTTCACTGTAAACCCTTCGGGTGTTAACATTTCCTAAATAAACAAGAATTCCAATGCAAATTTTGCTATAAATTTAGAAAGGAATTGATAATTAGTCCAAACTACATTCTATGCTAATTCAATCAAAAGATCTTCCAGTAAAACAATTTATACATAATTAAAAGTATTTTCTTGATTTAATAAATATTTATAATTTTCCTTTCTGGAGATGACACTAACAGTTTCAGATTTATCACAAATTATTTTTTATTAATGTTGAACTTTTAATTTAACTCAAGAAAGTATTGATAAATTTTGAATTATATTTTACTTTTAAATTCATGCTAAAAACATTTCGTAGCTCTGTAAATATGTTACTAAATATAATAATTATAAGAAATTGTTTACAGGCTAAATTTAATTTACTCCCGACTAGAAATTAAATCAGCAAAATTATATTACGTTTAAAAAAATCAAACTTAATTTCAAAAATCAAACTTTATTTAAGTCAAATAATTTAAATTTTTAAAACTTAACTTTAAACAAATTTAAATTCTTTAATGTTTAATAAATTTGAAAAAAAATTTTAAGTGCAGAAAATAGTAATAAATATATTTTTTACAAATACTTTATTAGGAATTTTTAGAGATTAAAATGCTACATAAGATGTTCCTTATTACAGAGTTTTTAAGCATATTTATATTAATTTTGTTATATAATTTAGTAGAATGACAAAAACGTCCAAGCTGCATTTAGTTCTACCAAAACTTTTTAAAAGATTTTTTCGCCTACACGAAAAAATATTATATATATATATATATGTTTATCAAACAAGTCAAGTTTACGAATTCTGTGATTTAAAGGCTAAATAGAAGCGCAAACTGCACGGATTTGGTTTAAACCTTTATGTACTGAAATAGGAATTCATGAAAATTTTATCTTCTAAAGCATATTTCGTGAATTTTTGAAACTACATTAGAAGATTTACATAACCATTTAATAAATTTTAGAAGGATTTTAGAAGGAGTGAAGGATTTAGAAGGATTAATTAAAGTTGAATTTATAGGGATTTTGTGCAATATTTATAACCTCACTTAAATCTTTTATTTTAAATATTTTTCTTAGAATTTTGTAGAATTAGGAAATGTACAAATATAATGTTCTTACAATAGAAATATAGAAATATTTCCAATTTGAAACCCCCCTCCCCCCCCCCCTCCAACGCCAAGGAAGTTGAAAAGATGCAAAGGCAAAAGAAATCATCCTTTTAAAAATATTTTTGTTTTGTGTAATGAATAATGCTTTTGGAACAAGATAAAGTAATGCATCTATAACTCATTCTAAACTGTATTACTACTAATTTTTATCAATTTTTTCAATCAAGGAAATTTTTATCAATTATTTTCGAACAAAATTGAAAAAGTATGTATAAGAGGTTATACATATGTAACGTTATCAACTTTTTAGCAATTTTGGACTCCCTAACAACCGTACGATAACATACGCTATCATTCCTCGAACCTCCTCACCTTAATGATATCGTTATCAGTATCTAATTTTTTTTTATTTTTTTATTTATTTTCTTTCTGTACGTTTGCAATGATATACAGATATGGATATACATTTATCATACGCATACTTTACTGATTTAAATTAAAAGTATATGTTAATAAAATATCACCATTATATATGAAATAACTTTCTAATAAATAACACTTTAATGAAATACTTACTATTTAAACGTATTTAAGAATAGCTTTTTCTTACATAAGGCATCCAACAATAATATTGTCTTTTTGCATAAACTCCCTGCACGGGGGTAAGCAGACCTCCTTATGAACAAAGCAGGTGTTCACAATTTTTTCCCATCTTTTACTGGTAAACATAACAAATATTATTTCGAATCTGGTTCCTGTAACAACGAATTATATGCCCTTATGGCAGAAGAATGTTGGAATATTCCATATTTTGGAATGAAATGAATTTATAATCATTTAATGCTTTTAATATTTATTTTTTATTTTCAAAAAGTAGATAGCAGGCTACAAAGATGATAACAGACTGTATTGATGCATAGAAAATGTTAACAGAAAAGGGAAATTTTGTTTGGTTAAAAAATTATAACGATATCAAAGACAAATCCCCCCCCTCCCCCTAGAGATATCTTACGATATCAAGTGTCAGATACCCCTCCTCCCTAAAGTGATAACGTTATGTATGCACAACCCCTAATAATTGAAATTTACGAAAAATATAAAATAAACGTATGTTTTGTAGCATATAAGTATATTTTTAACTGTGAAATTTTATCACGCTTAAATATTTAATGAAAAGTAAATGAAAAAAAGTAAGCCAATTTATATGTACAGTGGCGGTCAAAAAACTGCATCACACGTGAAAAGATGGAAAAGTAGGCCAAAAATGTGTTTTATGTTTATGTTTCATGTAAAGATGATGTTGTTACATTAAAATAAACATGTAGTATTAATTTTCTAGGAACATTAGTTTCCCGAAACATATAATTATGCCGAATAAGTTCTTAAAGGAAAAAATGCTCTATTTTATCAAAACATGGAACAAATTACTTAACCACAAATGCAATATATAATAATAAATTTTACATAAACAAGTCATGCTACACTGTGAAAAAAAATCCTTTAAAATGCGGAAATTGTACTGGCAATCGAGACGCCAGTACTATTTCCATATTTTAACGGAAGAAAATTTCCGTTTTTCCGGGTTTTTTTTCATATTTCCGCATTTAAAATTTTTTGTTTCAAAGACAAAAGAAATAGACAAGTTTTCAACGAGAAACTTACATCTTTATGAATTTCAATTTTTACGGACATCAGGGTCAGAATATCTCTATTTAATTCAAATAACAGTAATGGAACAACACTTACCTCGGCGGGGTTTGAACAGGAGAACTGTCCTTTGCCAGATTAGTGCTCTTATCCATTATGCCACGGGAATACGAGCATTCAAGTATCATTACTTATTTCAGATGCTTTTTATGAAGTAAGGACACAAGTATGTTATGTTTCATGCAAGTATGTTAAACAAGGAACATATTTTCGTAGAGATAATATTTTTCAATTGAGTATATAATTCTGAATGTTTCCATAATTTTGAATACTTAGCTTTTAATTTCATGCTTTATAAAAGAAAAATTTTAGTCTTTAAAACACTACACGCATGAAAGAATGTATTATAAGTAATAATTGCTTCTTTTTTGCAATATTTTTAAGTTTTATTGTAATATTATTTTTATTTATTTATTTATATATTCATTTATTTTTGAAAGATACCAATATATTTTTTTCAAACATGTACTTTTAAAAATTATTTGTGTGATAATCTACCGTAAACTCAAAAAAAAAAAGGAAATTACTACGTGACATTAAAATAAATTTTTTTTGTTGCTTATTGTAACTTAGATAAAAATCAATTTTATAATAATTTCGTTATTATATTTCAGCTATGTTTAAAGTTTTATGTGCGAATCTGTTACAGTGAATAGATTAAAAAATATTAAAATTAAAAATAGGATTTTTTTTTCATCTTAAAACATCCTACAGAGATTAAAAAAAAAAAAAAAATAGCTTCCTATTTAAAAATCATAATGAAAAATAAACTTAACACTTCCTTTCCAACTGTCTAAAAAGAATTAATATGATTTTAATTTTTTAAATATTGTAATTTAAAAAAAAACTATTTTAAAACTTTTTATTTAAAAAAGAAAGAAAGAAAGACAAATACTGTAACAAGTTATTCAAATTTACATACATAGATGGCGCCATACTTTTGTCTGTTTTACTTGAAAACCCATGTAAAAAATCATCACTATTTAGCCATTGGGAAATCATTGGATATTGGATATATTTTCAATATAGAGCCACATTTAGCCAGCATTGAGGTTTTATTGAAAATAATATCACTGTATGACAAGTACATACAACAATTAATTACTTCGCTTTTCAATCATAGCAATTATTTCTGAACATCATTTACGGAATTTGTACTGTTTTGAAAGCAATACAGATACATTCCAGTCAGGGGCGTCGCCATGGGGGGGGTATGGGGGGGGAGCCTCCCCCCTAATATATGTGAAGTTGGGAAATTTGAGCTTAGAGTTGGGAAATTCTAGATTTTTGAGACATTTTCTTTTTTAAAAGTAATAGTAAAAAAATTACGAAATTTTTATTGTTTTGGTGATTATTTTGAGTACTGCAACAGTAAACAAGTTAAATTATCAAAAGAAATACAAAAAGAAGTCAGCTACACTCAATCTATCATTGTATTTTTCAGTTCTACAAAAATATTGTACATCTACCAGACCTAACTTTCTCTACTCCTGTCCATCAATAACTGACTAACCAGTTTTTTTATTTCCTCCAAAATTTTGTTCCTTTCTCAAAAATTTCACCCTACCTCCCCTTCTCCTCCCAAAAGAGAATCCAGCTATATTAATCCAAAGGGATTGCAGCTTCTTTTGATAATTGGAGATCGCTTGTAGCCAGTGTTGCAGTCGTAAAAAAAGCAGAGAGTATACGCTGATGTCATGAATATTCATAGCTAGGGTATACGCTAATGCTTTTTTTGAGAAACAGAGGGTATACGGAGCTTTTTAAAAAAATCCAGAAGGTACACGGCGTATACCCCCGTAAACCCTCCACTACATCCCTGCTTGTAGCACAACAGAAAGGAATGTAGTAACCTACTTGAAACACAACTATGGGCAAGAAGATTTGATGAGCTTTCACAACTTTTTTGACTAATTTTGCGATTTTTGGACAATATTTTACTCATTCTCGTGATTTTTTTGCCGCAAAAATTAGTTAACCCTTTGCTGTCAAGTAAAAAGCGTTATATGAGCAAATACGGATATAAGAAGTCGTTAGTTTAGATAAATTTGTCACATTTTACTTTTATTTGTGTGCGGAAATATATATCAGTCCTGTTCGTTTATATTCATATGTGTTTATAAAATTTTAAACCAAAAGTCCAGTGTTCTGTGTTTAAAGCTGTTCTGAAAAGTTACTATAAATTTCAGCGCGAAGAAACCCTTCATAATAGGAAAAGAGTTTTCGTGCAAGTATTTACAGCATCTAAAAATCCATTCGAGGATGAAGAGGGTAAAAAATAGACGATTTTATTTTGGAACAGAAATATGATCATGAAAGCAGTCCATCAACTGAAGAAAAAATCGACATGCACTGTAACACTGACACGTTGCACTTCAATAAAATTTTAAAGAAATAAAGATTTCCTTACAGACAAGCTCACAAATAGTTATGAATATTAGGATGTGACTCAAGAAGCTGAGTTCCGAAAGCGCCGTAGGAAAACGGTTTCACCAAAGGCAATAGATAAAAATAATAGCACAGCAATGGACATTGATACACAAGTTTTACAGTAAAGAATTATAAAAAATACAAGAAAATTTCGGGAATTTAGTAATGGGCTTAAATGACAATGTTCCCTATATCAAGGGAATATTGCAGCAATTCATTCCATATTTAAATTAAAATTGTGCAAGGGAAAAGTTAATAATGTTTCCACCTGTGTATGAGAAACCGGATGTACATGACTTGAACAGTCAAATAGAAATAAACCAAATCCCAACTCGCTTAACAAACCTTTTACTCATGCCATGAAATTCAAAGACTATTTGGGTCACGCCGTCAAACTATATACTCGTACCTTAACATTCACAGCAGCTTATCTTTATGACGTTGCATCTAATGAAAGAATCTTTAGTCAAATAAAAATTTAAAAAATATATATCGCAAGCTACAATGAGGGATGACAGACTTGACAGCCTAATGCTTTTAAAATATGAAAGTGAAATAGGGAATTTTATTAAACTAAGCGATGTTATTAACAGGTGGGCTTCTTTGAAGACCACAAGAATTAATATTAAGTAAAAACTAGGCGGATGTGCCAATCCCAAAATTTTCTTCTACTCCATACATGTTAATACCTCAAAATTTGCAATCACAGTGCCAAAATTAAATGACAATTCTTTGCCTATAATAACAAACTCTAAAGGTATAGATTTGTTGAATTGTATGCATTTAAAAAGGAGATATAAGCATAGCATTTTTCAAACAAATCATTGAATTTTGGCACCCAGCCTCTTAGATGTCTGCAACCAAAATTCCTTACTCAAAGTGCACAAAAGCGATAGCTTTGGACAGTATAGACCGAAGCCTAATAAGGATCTATTTATTTGGAAGTGCTATGTATGTGGAATATGAAGTTTGACTAAATTCCGTGCATTAGTTTTTGAGATACAGCTATCGCAAAATCGTGAAAAATGCTGCATAGCAGCGCCAGCTGCTATATGATATACATAAAAAGCTAATCTGCATCAAATTATGTCAAAGTTTAACAGAATATGACGTTTGATCAAATTCCGTGCAATAGTTTTTGAGATATAATTATCGCTAAAATCAAATCGTGAAAAATGCCGCATAGCAGTGCTACCTGTTGGACGATTTACACCAAAAACAAATCAGCACCAATTTTTATCAAGGTACAGTCAAACCTCGTTAACACGAACTGTTTCCGATTGCCTCGTCCAGTTGTATGGAATGTAGTTAAGTTCCGATAACACGAACTACTTTTAATACGAAGAAAAAAAGTTTCCTCTTGAGTGTTCGCGTTAACGAGGTTCGACTGTATAAGTGAATCTCTGAAGTTTTATTAAATTTCGTGCATTAGCTCTTGTGTTAGAGTGACCACAAAATTTGTATCACATATAGACAGACAGAAATTTTCTAAAAACAGTCGAATCGTGTTCAGGACTTATTAAAACGTAAAAATCAGTCTAAAACCGGAAGTCGAATTTTTTCACGAATCCAATACTTTCTTCTTGTAAAGGCAGAAGAAAGTAAAAAGCGTATTTATTTTTTTAGTAAACAAACCCATAATTAGAATTTTTATGTTTTTAGTTTCAGAATTTTTCTTTGGAAAGAATTTTTTGTGCAAAAGTATCATTATAATTATTACATACGTTGTACATATCATTTTAGTCGAAAATTGGAGCAATTTGTTACAAGTTGGGAAATTTTCGAATTCTCCCCCCCGAAAAAATATCTGTGGCTACGCCCCTGATTCCAGGGGCGTAGCTACCGTGGAGCAGTTGGAGCAAACTGCTCCAGGCGCACGAATCCTAAGGGCGCAAAATTAGAAAAAGCGAAATAAAGATTTCTTAAAATATTTATATATTTTTTCATTATTAATCAGACATTATAGATGAATCTGGTTACAATCAGCGTATTTCTATGATATTTTACCTTGTGTTTAACCTCAACTATTTCGATTAAAAACATGTTTTCATACGCAGTTGAAAGAAATGACTTCTATTCATCAAGTTTTAATTTTAATTCATACCATACTGAAGCCTCGAGTAACTTCTCGAACACCGTTTCAGCATGCCTGACTTTTTTTTGTAACTTTTCCGTAGACGACTGTTGAAGATTTTCAGATCTTAAAGTAATCAAAACTTATTTAACAGGGCTTATTCAACTTATTTAACATCGGCCACTTTACTGGCTACTACTATTTCCAAACAATAATCTTTCTGGTACATTTCTATTAGAAATGTTTTAGACATTTATCATGATGATTACTGTACGGAAATAATGGTAGCCAAACAATTCACCGCTGAGAAATCTATATGTACGATGTAACAATAGTAATTTACGAAAATTATTTTACGATTTGGGAAAAAATATAGCGTGACAAGTTGAAGAAAATTAATGACCATTTTACAAACGATAATCAATAAATGAAAATTTTGAAGGTTTTTTTCTTTTTGTTTGTTTTGTGGAAACTAAACATGCATCAATACAGATTACAAAACAATAATAAGAGCCGGATTTAAACATATTCTACATCAGCCCACGGCGACAAAATTTAGATGGAAGGGGGGTGAGGGGGAAATAGCAACTTAAATTTTGTGCGTATTGTTTTTGAGATTTTGAAAATATTGCAAATGTGAAATGCAGAATCGATAAGCTTCAAAAAGAGAGAAAAGTTAAGTACCAAATTAAGTGTCCCTTAGGGCCTGATTATAGCCTATGCAAAATTACACCATTTTTTGTAACAGTAATTTTCCACATTAAACCTTATTTAATCGCAGAATTTTAGGATTAAATAAGGCAAAACATATATTTCGAACATAGTAATGTGAGTTTGCTTAGGCCATAACCAGGCTGTGCTTACTCCCTCGACACACACGCACATTCCACCACCATCTGATAGCACATATTAGTAGTCGATGAATTTTCGATTAAAAAAAAGGGAAGAAAATGTTTGGAGTTACTCCATTCAACTTTCTGAACAGTTTACAGAAATATTGTTTGTTCAAAACAGTATAAGAATGAATAAAACTTAGTTCCTAATTTTATACAGAGGCGAAATATTTCCACTAGTGATAAAGACGTCGTGTTTTAAAGAAAACGTGCACTTTCATTCATAAAGCTTAAACATTTTTCTAAAGACATAATTTTCAATAAATTTTCATTCCGCCAATGCCGAAACAAGGCCGATAAACAATAATAATAATAAAAAATAGAATTTTACTAAATTAAGTCACATTCTGGCAGGCTCAGACTGGCCCGCCGGGCAACCGACCTGCGGGTCGGTGCGCCCTAAACCAGGTAAAGCTGCTCCCTCCATCAGCTGAAACTAATAGTTTTAAAATCTGCTATAAGCATTAGATATGAAAAATCTTAAATCATTTAATTTTTTTAAATCATTTTTTGAAGCATTTTTTATTAATGATTTTTATTTCTCTTTGCAAGGCAGAAGAATTGATTTTTTTCTTGAAAGTTTCTTTGCTTCAGAGGACCATTTAAATCTTTTAAACACTAACGTATATATTCTGGAATTTTTTCTGTGACCAGTTTGGACATGATCTGCCCCAAGAATTTTCAGTCTGTCTTGTACCAAAGAGCGTGCCCTCTCTTTATATATATATATATACGTATTTTATTTTATTTAGTTATTTGTAAAATCATTTATTAAGTATTTGTTTAAAATGTGTATAGGCTTCGTGTATTCGTACAATGCTGTGATTGTAATTTCCTCTATAATAAATTTTATTATATTGATTTTTGCGCTTTTTACAAAAATATTTATAAAGAATATTTTCAGTAAAGAAAATGTAAGTCAAACATTCTTTTTTGTATTAAATTACATTTTAATATGAAAACGGGCCTTTTTAGGTACATTCGTAATTATATAAATACGTAGCACGTATAGTCGTCGTTCAGTCCATCTGTCTGTCCGTCCGTCTGTCCGCATATAATAGAGCAAAAACTACCACCCGAATGGTCTGAAATTTAGAATATATAATTGTTGCAAAATTTTGTCGAGTCATTTCAAATTTTATGAAAATCGGATGTATACTTTAATGACAGGGACAGTCAAAAGTTTTCCGTTACATGACGGTCAGTAGGAAAAAAAATATTTCAAATGCATTTTAATGATGTTACAGCCTTTCGAACAGAATGAAATGGATATGCACTTGTTGAAGTCCACTAAAATATACATTCAGTACAATATGCGGTGCAAAAAATATCTATAAAAGTAGTTATAGTACGAAAGCATCTCATTTGCCAAGTTTGATGAGCAATTTCCAACTTGTTCAATATTGTCTATAAATGTGATAATCAGAACGGCGGCGGTTAGAAATTTTGTATATAAATTAGAGCAGGACTGTTTTTTTAACCGATTTTTGGAGCGCGTATTTCACACAAAGTCGTGTTAAAGATATATGACAAGACGTTTTTTTCCCTTCGTTGACTGGCTTTTCTGCTTTCGTCAGGAAATTCTATTGAAAATGCCAACTTTGACAGTGTTTTCTGTAAGATCTATTGTGTTTACAAAAAATACGGAAAACATCTTTCGATTACAAAGTTTCTGAATAACAACATCTGCTAGTTTCATGCGTTCTCGAGCAAAAAATAATTAAAATGTATGTCATAAAGTTGCTTCTTTGGATTTAAGAGTAGCTTTAAGAAATAAAATCCTACAAATTTCAAGTTCATTTAAGAATATTATCACGGGTCTGGGCAACACCGGGTAGGTCAGCTGGTCTATACTAATAAAAGAAAGTTTCACTCTGTGTGTGGTGGCTAACGAAATCTATTGCACGTAGAAGTCTGAAAATTTGGGTGAGGGTAGTCCAAGACAGGTCCTGATGCGCCTGGAGCTCAGATTTTTAATTGTTTATGACCGGTCCCCCAGAGCACCTTTCAGTTTTTATACCCTGAATTGCTCATAACGTGCCCCGATCTTCTTCGTTTATGGGGCCCTTTTCCCATTTAGTTATTCTCCGTTTCTACATTCCAATTAAGACCCTGGGCCCCTTGAAATTTTTGTGCGCAATGCATTTTTCACCCTCTAATATTGTCAACCTCTCAATACATAACTTTAAAATTGAGAGTTGGATTCCTCTCCCCGGGCCAGCAGCCTCACACTTTTCTTGGGCACTTAGTGCCCTTTTTAAAGAATTTTCCCCATTTTTTTTTCGCGCTTCTTTAAAATTTTATTCGAATGATTAATACATACCCCATGCTTAATTTCAACTTATTGAGGTCTAAAGTGCCAAGTACTAGAACCTTTTAACATGTTTTCCTCTTAAGGCCCTGCTCTCAACTATCATTTGGCCCGTTTTGGACCTCCAATTATATCTCCCTTAAAAATGGTCTGATTTACTAACTTTTTTTTTGTAACAACATCTTAGGAAATCCAGCTACTATACGAACGACAAAAAATTTTTTTACACTTCAGCTACCACAAAATTTGAATATTAATCGCTTTCTTGGGGCCCTTGGTGCAGCTTCTTTAAAAATGATCCAATTATCTTGCAATTTTCTTTGACGTTGTTCTAGCGTCCTTTGACTACTATATAAAATGCTAAAATAATTTCCTTTTGCCCAACAACATTCCAGTTGTGACCCTGGACCCCTGGGGCTTAGTACAGAGCCACTTGAAGTTTTTGTGTTCCTAAATTGTTAATAAATTGCCTCCTTTTAATCCGATCTTCGTTTTTGGAGCTCTTTTTTCATTTAGTTTTTCTTCCGCTTCTACATTTCAGTTAAGACACTGGCCCCCTAGGGTAACTTTTGTGAGCCATGCTTTTTTTATCCCCTAATTGTGTCACACTCTCATTGCATAACTTCAAAATTGAGTGTTGGACTTCTCTCCCCGAGACAACACCTTCATATTTTTATTGGGACCCTAGGGCTCTTTAAGCATTTCTTTGAAAAAAATTTCTAATGTTTAGTACTTGATTAGTACTTATACCCTATACTTAATTTTGATTAACTGAAAATCTAAAGCGCTAAGTACTAGGACATTTTAACATTTTTCACCTTAGGCCTTGCTCTCAATTGTCTCCCCCTATTATAGCTCCCTTCAAAATGATCCGATTCACTAAGATTTTTTTCCTAACAAATTCTTACGTCCCTCAGCTACTACATGAATAACAAAAAAATTACTCGCACTTCAGCTACCACCAATTTTGAATATCAATCGCCTTCTTAGGGTCCTTGATGCAGTTTCTTTAAAAATTAGCCGATTGTCTTGCAATTTTCTTTAGCATAGTTCGAGGGTCCTCCGGCTACTTATAAACGACTAAAAAATTTTCTTATACTCCAGCTACCACCTTTTTCGAATATTAATCTTCTTTTTCGGCATCAACTTACGTTTACTCACTGCAGCCGTGAATTAAATATCGCGTTAATATTAAAGGTAATTTGTTAAATTTACAGGGGGTGGGGCCACAAACACCTTCCACTGCTTAGGGGCTCATTCTTTCCTCGGGTTTTTAGGGGCTCGATTTCAACGGGAATTGGTTCATTCAACCTAGATTGCGATTCAGCTTCTTTCTGTATTATAAAGTTTGTCTTAGACTTCTGTTACCACCATTTTTGAACATTAACGGCCCATTCTTTTCTCAGTTGTTATAGGCCCTATTTCAACGGATATTGGTCCATTCAACTTAGCTTACGACTGTTTTAAAGATTATAGATTCACCGCTAGGATTCGCATTCTTATCTCGGGTTCTATGAGCTCATTTACTACGGGGTTTGACTCATTCAATTTGGTTTTCGATTGTCTCCGGCGCGTACAGAACACTCCTGGTATAAAGAAAGGGCATGTTTACAAACAAACACTTCCGTCAATCAATCTACCACTACGTTTTTATCATAGCGATTATTGCAGTAATCAACTTGGCGACGTAGGGCAATCATATTATAGAGATCTGTTAAATCAGTCTGTTAAAGACCAATCAAATTCCCGGAGTTCATGTGTATTGTAGGAGCCATAACGAATGAACAGGTTTTTCTTGCTGACCAACAGTAATTCGGCCAACAGTGACGTCAGCTGCCCTTTCCTTATACACTGCCTTTGGTAGCGGGGACCCAGGCCACATGTTAGTTCAGAAGGAGGCTTGTCGGGAACACACTAGACACTACCGAAGGCAGTGGGCCACCCCTAAGACCGGGTTCATTTGAACTACTTTCGGAATATATAAAATCATACAAACTTGAGTTTTGTTTACGTTATTATAACGGGCCCGGGCAACGCCGGGCGGGTCAGCTAGTTACACATACATATATATGTAACTTCAAATCAAAATTACGAGAACTTTTTTGAGTGACAAGAAGGCGCACAAACTTTACTTGCTCCAGGGCGCTGAATATGTAGCTACGCCACTGATACATTCCGTAAAACTTACTGGATTTAAACGGATTTATAAGCTTATAATGTCAATTACAGAAATTGTACTGTTTTCTTAGAAAAATGAAACTATTCCGTAAAATTTTACAGAAAAATTTGTGTATATTGACGGATATTTTTTACAGTGCACATGCAGGTTGATGTGGTTATACGCAAAAGGATCACTGTGATACTTTTTAGATACTACGCGAGTGGCAACGACAGCCTTGTAGCGGTCCGGCATGAAAGAAATTAACTCTGGATTTAATTATGACAATTTGCATGGTATTAAACCCTAACAATGTTTTCCTTTAGCTTAATTTTAGTAGCTATGTTTTAGCAATTTTAGCGCACATTACAAGCCAAAGAATTTGAATGTGATTAAGATCAGGACTATTCTCAGGCCAATCCATAGCTTTAATACCAGATTTTTTCTGATAGGACTCCACATAATGTTGGGAAATAGGTGGAAAATTACTTTATTAATTTATGTTATGTTGTGGAAATAAAAACTTGCAAATGACACAACAAAGTAATTTTTCAGTAAATTATATTCTACTTACCAGTTTCGTTGTATGAAGAGTACTAAGTCTTGTTAAAAAATGCATTTTTCTGCACTTTAAAATTGTTTTGAATAATTGGCTTTAAACACTCCTCCAAGATGCCAGTGAACATTTATGTTCTGTAACAAATTTAGTCATGTCATTTCTTTGCTGGATGTGTTTTTTCAGACTATTTGGCTCACTAGGAATTTCACAGTCGGTGAAATGCAATCTTTATGAAATGTTTCAGGTTTTTGTCTCCTAACATACCACTTGCTGTCCGATTCATGCAGGTTGAGTTAGATTCTTCTGAAACAATTACTGATTCCTAATGAGCTATTGTCAACGAAACACGTTTTTGCACCCAAGAAAGTCGTTTCTGCATGGTATTTTTGTAATTAAAGGCTTTGTTGGGGTGCGATAAGCATGCAGACCACATTACGTAAACCGTCCTTGGACAGTTCATGCACTTATATTAACACCACAGGCGTTTTAAAGTTAAACTTTTAAATCAAAAGTATTTGTATGACAATTACAGAGACGCATCTGGTTCAGATATAGATATTCAGATGTTGCAAATACTCTTTAGGCCTGATCAGGCTATTTTCTCGACATTAAAAGCTTCAAGTTTCAATTTAATCACTCTAGGAAATGTACACTTGATGGGGGTCTTATTATTTTGGTGATCACACTTGTCGAAAACCCTTCTTTACTTAACCCTTTATCTACTGATGGTACTTATAAGTATTATTAAAATACCTTGTTATAAAATTAATTTAATACATCGATTAGTAGTAATACAGTTTAGAATGTGTTATAGATGCATTACTTTATCTTGTTTCAAAAGCATTATGGGTTACACAAAGCAAAAATATTTTTAAAAGGATGGTTTCTTTTGCCTTTGCATCTTTTCAGTTTTCTGGCTTTGGAGGGGGTGATTTTTCAATTCGGAAATATTTCTATATTTCTATCGTAAGAACATTATATTTGTACATTCCCTAATTATACAAAATACTAAGAAAAATATTTAAAATAAAAGATTTAAGTGAGGTTATAAATATTGCACAAAATCCCTATAAATTCAACTTTAACTAATCCTTCTAAAATCCTTCTAAAATTTCTTAAATGATTATGTAAATCTTCTAATGTACTTTCAAAAATTCATGAAAAATGCTTTAGAAGATAAAATTTTCATGAATTCATAATTCAGTACATAAAGGGTTAAAGCAACTCTCATACTTTTCTCTCGAGGTGTCAATTAAAAGTATGGGACCATGTTTTCACAGCATAAAAGACCACGAAAAATGATCCATCTCTCATTTTGGCGCACTATGAGCGAAAACTGGTTGATGAATTGCTTCGTAATTATTTTATGTGGCAATAGTGGCGTGCAGTGATGCTATGCGTTGCTTTGAAGCATCTAAATTACTTTTAGGCAAACAAAACAGTGCATTAAAATTGCAAAAAGTGTATTTTTCTCGGTGATGCATTTTTTTTTGTCCTCCACTATATATAGACCAGAATTTTTTTGCTGTTATTTAAAACTATTTCAGATATTTAAGTGAATAATCTACTATTTTTTTCAGAGAAATAAATTAAAAAACGTGAACAAATATATTATTTTAATCCTGTTTCATTATGTAAATATTTCAAATATTTCATGGTTTATAGGAAATATGCTTTTATTTGATTTTTAATATGATTTTTTTTAAATCTGAGATTCTTGTTTTTTAATTAATATACGTAATAAGTAATATAACATACGTCTAGGTTTTTAAACAATTCATTTATTTCCTTATTTAATATGTTTATATAGTATAGTTTAATTATATAAATATAATAACTGTGAAATGTTGCATGTTTATGTATTTAATGAACAGTAAAGATAAAATAAACAAATAATAATAATAATAATAAAAAAAAACTAAAACAAAATTCAATTGGTACTTTTATAGTTCATAAAATTGTGCTGCTTTTAAAATTTATTACTATTATTTACATAAATAAACTACTATTCTTCACAGTGAAATGCATTAAAATACGTTATATAATATTACTAGCAAATCCCGCGGCTTTGCTCGCGTAACAGTTGAAGTATGCCAAGTGATATTTGCATGACTATTTTTCAAGTCCTATTATTAGTTCACACTCTCCCTATATTTATTTATATATTTATATATTTATATATCTTGTTCAAATTTTCAATCGTTAATAAAATACTCATTATTCATCCTATCAAGTTGAAATAATTTTTTAAAACTTGTACTGGATGACAATTGATGTTAATACAGTTTTCTCAAATATTAATTTATTAATTAAATTTTAATTAATTAATTTTAATTTTGCATGGGAAACAAAATAGCGGCCATTGGTTATTGAAGATCAATGAAAGTATTTTCAATAAGGAATTACCATAGGGGGACCCTGTTCTGTCGCCAAATACCGCCAAGTTTGTCGCCAACTTGGCGATATATCGCCAAATTTGGCGGCCAAAATGAGTTGCCAAAAGTGACGCCAACTTGGCGATATCTCTAATATTTCGCCAAATTCCCATAGAGTTCCATTGTAAACCTACTTGCTTATAGAAAATCAACAAATTGAGATATTTTAATGCAACAAAAACTAATATATGCTTAAGGGATTATATAAATTTTTTTTTTTGATGACCTAAGTAGAAATTGACTTTAAAAATGAATTTTTATATTACTTGTTTATTAGAAGAACACATTTTGAAATAATTCAAAAATTACAAGTTAAGCTACAGTGGGCCCACCGTGGCTGAGTGGTCAAGTCATCACACCGCTAATCGCTTGCGAATGTAGGTGAGTGCGGGTACGAATCCCGCTGGCTCCGTTGCACACTGTTTGTGGAGCTCCCGGCTGTATTTCTCTGTGTCGTAAATTTTCTTATGTGAGCTATCTCGTCCCTGTATATATTGAAGATGACTTATAAGCGGGCGTTTGACGCCAAGCACACAGGTTAGATGTATGTTAATAAAATGTCAAATGTCAAATGCCACAGTTTGACTAAACTTCATTATAAAAGTGCAATAGACAGAAATGAGATTTTAATTAATAAGAAGAACTAAAACTAATTTCAATTACATGATAATTTAGAAAGTATTTTGAAACTTTTATGCTCATTTCATACTCTCATTTCAGTATTCATTTGAAGTTTTGAATTTTTTAGAAACCATCTTAACACATTTACATCTTAAAATTAATCATCATGTCAAATTCCAAGCTTCTTGTCTAACAGCTTTTGTCCATTTCTCTGGTGTTAGTGGCACCAACACAAAATGCCGAAACAGAGTTGAAATAGAACGTCTCGAAAAATTTTGAAACTGAGACTCTCACCCTTAATTTGCCAACATTAACCTTGAAATCGTTTGGTATTTCCTAATATTCTATAGAAAACGGAATTTAGATGTTTTTAAAGGCTTTCTTTTTGTTCCTGCCAACCAGGTGGGAGTGACGCCGGCATAAAATATAACCCGAATAGGATCAGGGACTATCACTCTTAATTCGCAAACAATATAACGTTTGTAATCGGTTTATTATTTCCTGAGATTCCATAGAGATCGAAATTTAGGACTCTTTTAGAATGCTTTTCGCTCCTTCCCTTCGCTTCACCCCTTTTTAATTTCGAATTTATTTTCTACTGTTCTTAGAGGACATTTACATTTTATAAGTAACTACCATGTTATATTTAAAGTTTCTAGCCTCTTCAGTACAGCAGAAATCGCAATTTAGAAAGTTTTTTGCTCCAGCAGCCCTCGACATAAAATATAGCTTATGTTTGAGCAGGTTCTATCACCATCAATTTGCAACCATTATGTTTGAAATCGGTTTCGTATTTCATACGATTGCATAAAATTCGTAATTTACAACGCTTATAGAACGCTTTTCGCTCACTTCATCCTTTTAAATTTGGAATTTTCTTTCGACAATTCTTAGAAAGCATTTGCATCTTTGAAGTAATTACCATTCCAAATTTAAAATGTTAGACCACCAACAGTAACACAAAAAACGCTATTTAGTACATTTTTGCTCCTGTAACTCCCAGGTGGTAGTGACAACAACCTAAAATATAGGCTATGTTGGAGCAGGGACTGTCACCATCAATTTGAATCCATTACTTCTGAAATCGGTTCATATTTCCTGAGATTGCGTAGAAATTGCTATTTAGAACGTTTTTAGAATGCTTTTCTTTCATTTTCACCCCTTTTAAATTTCAAACTTTCAAGGAACTCTTCTCAGAGAGCATTTACATTTCATAAGGGATTGTGCATATATAACGTTATCACTTTAGGGGGGAGGTGGGGTCTGTCACTTGATATCGTAAGATATGTTTAGGGGGAGGGGGGATTTGCTTTTTGATATCGTTATCATTTTTTATCCATGCAAACTTTTCTTTTTTCGTAATTTTTTTCTTTACATCCAAATAGTCTGTTACCTTTATTATTATTATTATTTTAATGACAATACAAAGCTACTATTAAAGCCATTAAATGTTTAGAAAATCATTTCATTCCAGACTTTGAAATAAAACAACGTTTGGCATTCCTGTTCTTCTACCTATGCGCATATAATTCGCTGTTAGAGAAACCAGAAGCATAATATGTAGGAAATTATACTTATGTTTACCAGTAAAGAAAGACAAAGTATGTTGTCCACTGTTTTGTTGATAAGTTCTGTTTTTAACCTCTGCGGGCAGGGGGCAAGTGCAAGAAGGCAATATTACTGTTAAATGCATTATGTATGTTCTTTACATCCAAATAGTCTGTTACCTTTATTATTATTATTATTTTAATGAAAATTCAAAGCTACTATTAAAGCCATTAAATGTTTAGAAAATCATTTCATTCCAAACTTTGAAATAAAACAACGTTTGGCATTCCTGTTCTTCTACCTATGCGCATATAATTCGCTGTTAGAGAAACCAGAAGCATAATATGTAGGAAATTATACTTATGTTTACCAGTAAAGAAAGACAAAGTATGTTGTCCACTGTTTTGTTGATAAGTTCTGTTTTTAACCTCTGCGGACAGGGGGCAAGTGCAAGAAGGCAATATTACTGTTAAATGCATTATGTAAAAATAAGCTATTATTAAATATAAATAGTAACTAACACTTTTAGATGTTGTTTGATATACATTTATTTCATGGATTGATATATTATTGACTTCTTGAATCCGTAAAATATGCGACTAATAAATGTATGATCATATGTATATATCACTGCAAGCATATAAAAAGAAAGAAAAAGAATGTAAAAATAAAATTACTTTTAGACACTGATAACGATATCGTCGGGGGTGGGGGGTGGGGGTCGACGAATGATAACGTATGATTTCGTAAGGGGGGGAGGGGGTACAAAATTAGCAAAATATTGATAACGTTATAGTATAAGTATAGTCCCTAATTACCATGCCAAATTCCAAGTTGCTAGCCCCTTCAGTATCACAAAAATCACAATTTAGAACGTTTTTTAAAATGCAACCGCAAGGTGGTAGCGACGCCGACATGAAATAGATCCTATATTGGAGCAAGGACTGTCATCATCAATTTCCAACCATTACTTTTGAAATCGGTTGGGTACTTTCTGAGATTGCGTAGAAATCGTAATTTAGAGCGTTTTTCGTCCATTTTACCCTCTTTTAATTTTCGAATTATTTAGGAAATGTTCTTAGAGATAATTTCTATCTTATAAGTAACTACCATGAATAGTTTCAAGTTGCTAGCCCCTGCAGTATTACAAAAAACGCAATTTAGATCGTTTTTTGCTCCTTCACCCCCTTTGGTGTAGGTGGCACCGACATGAAGCGAGGCTATATTGGAGCGCAGGGCTGTCACCATCGTTTTCACACCAGTATTTTTTAAATCATTCCGGTACTTCCTGAAATTGCGTAGAAATCGCAATTTAGAAAGTTTTTTTGAACACTTTTCGCTCACTTTCACCCCTTTTAAATTTCGATTTTTTAGGAAATATTCTTAGAGATCATTTGTATCTTATAAATAACTGTGCTGCCTAATTTCAGGATTCTAGCCCCTTTAGTAACACAAAAATCGCAATTTAGAACATTTTTTGCTTCTGCAACACCTAGGTGGTAGTGACAGCGACATGAAATAGAGCCTATGTTGGAGCTAGACCTGTCATCATCAATTTCCAACCATTATTTTTGAAATAGGTTGGGTACTTTCTGAGATTGCGTAGAAATCGCCATTTAGAACGTGTTTTAGAACTCATTTCGCGCATTTTCAGCCCTTTTAAATTTCGATTTTTTAAAGAAATGTTCTTAGAGATCATTTATATCTTATAAATAACTACCATTCCAAATTCCATGTGTCTGGAACCTTCAGTAACACAAACATATCGCAATTTCGAACTTTTTTTGCTATTGCACCCCCTTTAGGGATAGTGGCACCGACATAAAATGTAGCCTATGTTGGAGCAACGTTGTCACCATCATTTTGACACCATTATTTTTGGAATCGGTTTGGTACTTCCTGAAATTGCGTAAAAATCGCCATTTAGAACGTTTTTTAGAACGCTTTTCGCGCATTTTCACCATTTTTTAATTTCAATTTTTTTAAGAAATGTCATTAGAGATCATTAGTGTCTTATAAGTAACTACCATTCCAAATTTCATGTTTCTAGGCCCTTCAGTAACACAAAAATCGCATTTTTAGAACGTTTTTTACTCCTGCGCCCCCTTTTAGCAAGTGGCACGGACATAAGATATAGCCTACACTGTTAAAAATATCGTGAAAATTTACCTCTGTTTTTAAAGACTATCTATTTTCTGACCAATGAGAACGCTTCATAGGAGTTTATGTAGCATTCTCATTGGTCAGAAAATAGATAGCCTTTAAAAACAGAGGTAATCTTTCACTATATTTTTAACAGTGTATGTTCTAAGTTGGACTAACACCATCATTTTGATACCATTACTTTTGGAATCGGTTCGGTAGTTTCAGAGCTTACCTCCTACAAATAAACAATTTTTACCTCTTTATAATATTAGTATAGAAGATAGATAACACGCTGATTTAATTACTTTTTAAATTATAATTTTTCTATTATCAACATAATGTTTCTAAATGTATCACTTTTTAGAAATCAGCTTTTTAATTTTTTAACTTTTAAATCTTGGATGCTTATAATTAGAATAATTCTCTACGTACTTTCTAAAACGATATGGAATTGCTAAAGATAGTTATTAAGTAGGAAGTAACTACAAAATGAAGAATCCTAAAAAAAAAAGCTATTTTAAAAGTTTAAAACATTATTTTTACAAAATCATGAAATATTTGAAATATTTGCTTAATGAAACAAAATTAAAATAATATATTTATTCACATATTAATATCGCGTACTTTTATTTATGTCTATGTGAAAAACAATAGGTTATTCCTTGAAAATAATTTTAAGTAACAGCAAAAATTTCGGCAGATTCCCAAAACAGCCGAGACACCTCATTTGGCGACTTTTCTGACAAGCGCCAACTACCCCACATGCGCCAATCTAAAATGCGGCAACCTGAAAACTAACGTGATTGGTCCACTTTCCTGAATGCTTCCAGACTGTTTTTTACTACGTCATCACCCTGGAATCATGGGAAATACAACATTTATAAATAACGACGTTCTAGAAAACACAGGAAAGCTGATTTTTATGAGATTCAAAATAAAACAAACGATTTCAACATAAGTTTATTGAAAATGTGAAATTTTTAAAGTACCTTTCCAAATCAGAGTAACGATATAATGATTAAAATTTTCATTTCTCAACAACTTTCAGAAAAAATCATGGGGTCATTTAATATTGTAAGTACGTGCCTATATTATAGTAAACATTGAACAATTCATTTCTAATTCAAAGAAGTATGAACGCTTCGCGTTCATAAAAAATAATATTTATCACTGAATACAGCAACCTAGTTCTGCAGCAATCTGAAAAACGCAGGAAACTCGTTAAAGCGGGAATCAGCGTACATGTATGAACGCTTCGCGTTCATTAACCGGAAAAAACATCACTGTCACCAGCAGTTCTCGGTGTGTAGCAGTCTCAAAATTCAGCAGTTCTCGCTACCAGCAATCTCAAAATTCAGCAGTTCTCGCTACCAGCAATCTCAAAATTCAGCAGTTCTCAATGCGTAGCAATATCAAAATTCAGCAGTTCACGTTGCGTAGCAATATCAAAATGTACAAAACTCGTAAGGTCAGCATACATGAGAAATATACAATAAACGGCTAATATAAAACACTTTACTAAAAAATACATAAAATTATTAACATACCTTAACAAAAATCTCCTTTCTTGAAAACCAACCCTATAAAATGTTCAATTGCCATAATTTCGTAAATTTCTAGTCGTCGATAAACTTCATTTAACTTTCCAGCAAAAAAAAAAAAAAAAAAAAAAGAACAAATACTCACAATTTCAAACTAAATTACACAGGTACTTTAACTTTCAAATTTTACAACTAAAAACAGCAAAATATATTAACAATAACATACTCTATCCTTACCGTCATTTAATTTTACAATTACAAAACGTCTTTCTTCTACACCTCGTCACGCAACTCGTTGTACACAAATTACAAAACATGCGGAGTTGAGTTGTCAAAGGTAGGCGAGCCATCCAATACACAAGAAATCAACCAATCCAAATTCAAGATAACACAATTGAAGGCGTGGAAAGAATTTACGAAACGAACTGGTAACAACAAAGATCCATTTATCGCCTCGCCAAATTGAACGATGCCAAGTGTCTCGGCTGTTTTGCGATTCAGCCAAAATTTCTCGTTTATAGAAATAAAAATTGTCTTTTTTCTTTCTTTTACATTTCATTAAATATTTAAACATTCAAAATTTCATAGTTAAAAATGTACTTATATGCTACAAAACATACATTTAATTTATATTTTTTCAAATTTCAATTATTATACATATTTTTTCAATTGCGGTTTGAAAATAATTGATAAAAACTTTCTTTTCGAAAAATAGGTCTGACTTGGACTCAAACTAACAAAGAAAAATCGCAAATTCAGGATTCTGCCACCCACGATACTGAGCTTCTAGCGAAATCAGGAAACTTATCCTGTTTTAAAATGTAGCGTAAACTGTGGGACTGATTTTCTCAAGACACCCTGAGTATTGCGTTTTATAGCTGTAATTTATTTTTATACTAATCGTAATATATTTTTATACTAACTATACTCTATCGATACACAAACGTTCACGGCATTCTGTGTCCCCGACCTCGGAACCTTCCCTTATCAGCCAGAATGAGACCCACTCCATATGCTTAACCTACTTCGTTTGCATCAATGCTGAATGATTTCGGTTTTGGCCCTCGATTGAGCACATTTGACACCCACCGTAGTGGAGAATTCTTTGAGGCTTATAGCAACTATGGTTGTTAGATTGAATGATCCATGTTATACACAGAAACAGGTACTGCTATCAGGACACAACGAGTTTTATTTTTTCCATACCTTCTTCTTTATATCCATGCATTAAACGGATCCTCAGTGTGCAGCGACATCCACTACGCACCACGGATTGAGCACATATTGCTTGCAGCGCGATCTATCACTGCTATTTGCAACTAAAACGAAGAATCGCAGTAAAAAATTTCCTGACATCATCCATAAACCTCCTGCATTTTTTTTTTAAATAGTTGTCACTATTTACAAGTTATTGAATTTTAAAAACATTTAGTCCATTTTAGGATACCCGATGTACTAATTAATGCCAGAATAATGTTAAAATATAAAAGTTTTTAAAAAATTATTATAAAACAATTAAAACATGTGGCTATGATAACCTATATAATAATCATTGTACATCTAAATAATCCTAATTTTTATGGCAGCTCAGTCTCTTGGCACATAATCGAATGAATAAAGTGTATGTGATAAAAAGTTTGACAATAAAAAAATTCCTATCTTCACCAAGAATATTAAAAAATAAGAAACAAAATGCATAAATAAGTTAAAAATAATTACTGGAATTGCTTTTTTAGAGGTATTTTATATATTAATTGTAAAATTTATCTAAAAAAAGGCCTAATATTACTTTTATTTTTAATCTAGGAAAAAACACAGATGTGGAATTGAATTAACATCAATTTTTATGCCAAACGTGTAATAACGTTTATTTTGCGTGCATTTGAAAAAAAAAAGTCTAAATAAGAAAATAAAAAATATAATTGTGCTTTCTTTTAAAGTTATTAGTCAAACTGGTAGCTTCTTTAAATTGTATTCTAAATGTATTAAATTATTCTTTCATAAATATTCATTTAAAATAACAATACGCATGACATTTTACAACGCATGACATAGATTTAAACATTCGAATGTTTCTTTTCTTTAAAATCGCGACACAAGCTTTAAACTTTCATTCAGATACTCAGTCTATAACTGAAATTTTAAAGCTATAAACATTCTTTTCATCGTAATGAGCATACAGTGAAGAATACATTTAAATTCAAATATCTAAGACAATCAGTTTGAGACAGCTATTTTAAATATTATAAATTTGAAAGTACGTATTTCGTTATCCCCAGAGGAATGAAAAATGTATATTAAACACATCTCAATGTGACAAACAATATTCTAAACTTCTGAAAACAAATTAAATGTTTTATTATTTCGCTGCTTCAATTTGGTGTATTTTGTTAATGAGTTGGATTTTACTTATAATTATGCATTCATGCTTAGTGTAAAGACGGAAAAATGTTCCTTATACTTCTGAGCTCGGAGATTATTAAGAGAAATTATATTAATGATGTTTTACGTTACTTTTGAAGTAACTTTAAATTCGATTTTTCTATAACAATTGCTTTGCTAAGACGGAATCTTCAGTTAACTTATGTTTAATATTTTTCGTCTCACAAAGTTTAGATTATTCAGTTTACAGGCAAAGAGTCCCCGTTATCGAGGTCCATATTTGAAATTGAACATTGAAATATAGAAGCATATATTAAATGAAATATAAACGTTGTGCTTTTAAAAGGTTGTCAAATGCAGTTACAAAATTTTAGATGCAAATCCAGGGTGTTCTAAAAGTATCTGACACCTTTTAAAATTCAATATAAAATCAAGTAATTGTCATACATCAGTGCGGTTTGGACTAAAATGCTTCTCACTATGAAACGTTTTCAACAAGTGAATGAAAATAATGAGTTCCAAACTTCGATCATAGATGGCGCCACCACGTGTTCGTATGTTTGGTTTCAAACATTAACTTTTTTTCTGATTTTCAGATTAGTTTTGATGCTGTGACACAGATATCACGACTTCCAGTTAAAAATCTAATTGCCTAAGTTGGTACTTCGAAACCAAATCTATCATTACTGTTCAAAAGGATTTTCGTGCCAAGTACAAATAAAACAAACAAACAAAAAAAAAAATCCTCCATCTGGAAACCACATGTTGAGCTGGCATAGGAAATTTTTGTAGCTCGAGCTACAAAAAGTGTACACATTGACCTGTGCCAATGGATTGCAAAAATTATTGCTCTGTAACTGCTTTTGACAAAAATAAATTATCTATAATTGATTCTTTTGAGTTTTTTATGTTTCTTTCTGATAATTTAAGGTGCAGTACCATCTATGAACGAAGCTTGGAACTAATATTTTTATTCGCTTGAAGAAAACTTTTCATAATGAGAAGCATTTTAGTCCAAACCGAAGTCCTGTTTCGACAATTGCTTGATTTTATATTTAATTTTAAAATGTGTCAGGAACTTTTCGGACACCCTGTATATATCTGTAGGATTTGAATTTAGGTAGCATCATTCATTTCACTTGTGACGTACGTGATCAAATTAACTAAGTCGCTAGTAATTATTATTGTCTATGATTTGAACGCACGAGATGTAAAAGCGAAAATTCACGGATCACGAGCACAAGGACTTTTTATAAAATTATTATAATATTACTTTATACAAATTTATTATAATATTCACTTTATATAAAATTTATATGATATTGGGGGTTGTACTTTGTGCTAATGTTTTAAGAAATAAAAACAACGTTATTAAAAGCACAAATGGGAGTAAGTATAAATCGCAAACAGCTGTTTCGAAGCCTCTAAGGCCTCATCATCAGTGCTTAAAAATTAAACTGAAGATAAAATTAAATGAAATGTACATTATGTGATGACATTATGAGATGTACAAATGCCGTTGACAGTCATTGGCATTTTGCCGTTCACAGTCGAGCTGCGAAGTACGCCGTCCGGCTTTCTGCACCCCCCCCCCCCTTTTTAACGCACATTTCCTTTAATTTTATCTTCATTTTAATTTGTAAGCACTGGTGATGAGGCCTTAGAGGCTTCAAAACAGCCGTTTGCGTTTTATACTCACTCCCATTTGTGCTTTTAATAACGTTACTTTTACTTCTTAACAAGGACTTTAGATTGAAAATTAGAAAAGGGTCTGCCTTTTATTTATCCAACGTTCATGAAGCATGAGAGATATCAATATAGGCGAAATTAGGCCTAATTAGTCTGTTCTAGAGATATTGTTTAAATTATATATTTTAAGTGTTAACCCTAGTATGTTTGAACAAACTAGATATAAAGCATTGTAAATTTGTCTTTAAGGAATTAAATCAAAATTCGTATGATTTCAGCATTCAGTTATCTTTTGATTATTTTAGTAAATTAACGTTTTGCATATCACCTTCCTACGCATCCACCCACGCATTCATCCACACACCCACACACCCACATATATATAGACAGATAAATTTAATCATAAATATCTAAGAGCTAAACTAAAAAAGATATAGTAAATGAAACTTGTGGCAATTATTATTATACATACATTTAAATGTACAAACTAGTAACTTGTATATGAATTCACACAATGGGAACTAACTTTTAGTTTTTATTGTTTGAATTTTGATTTTCATAGTAACTTTTTAGTTTGAGTACTCCTGACTTTTTAAAAATAATTATGTCGATTAATTGTCATGGGTTACGTTTGAGGTAATTTTAATTCGGCATTCATTATCTACAGATTAAGTAAAGCAAAAGAATACGTATATAACAGTTCTGACAGATATTACCTTACATACTTTCATTAAAGTTTACAGATAGTCACTTATGTAGGAATTCATGCAATTAAAACTAATCATTGTTAGATAAAGTTTGACGAAGCAGGGTATATAATTTGTTTTTATAGGGTTGGTTGGGGGTAAATGGAACCCCTTTTTGGAATACTTTATTTTTGAAGCCTTGTACAAAAATTTTAAAACAATTTATTTGAACTTATCAGCTTATTTTATTTAAGACTATATTAATAAACAAAAGTTTATCATTAGATTCTAAAATAATGCTTTAAATATTTAAGTGGATTTCTTTTAAAAAATCTGGTAGGTGTCGCACTTACTCCATAAGAAGGGGTAAGTGGGCTCACCGCTCTTTACTTAAATTTAAAGCAAACATAACAAAAGAAGAGGTAAGTGGGCGTTACTTGATAAAGTCTAGTAATTTTCAGTTTGAAATATGTTACTATAAATGTATCCATCTACGAGATAGCCACTCACGTTAAGATCAGTATGACAGGTAATTATAGAATGAAAAAGAAAACAAGTACGGTGACTATTTTTATATTCTACTCAAACAATTATTTTTCAGAATTAAATTTTGTACTAGATTTCTCTTGTAAAATCTGTCAAAGTATATGTGAAATAATTGTTTCAAAAAATCGGTGCGAGATAGAATAAAAAGAATAATCACCCGTGGCAGCCCTGATAGTCGTTATGGTTTTTTGGATGGAAGTTTCACAAATACAGAGTCGCCAGCTTTAGCAGTGTTTTTTAGCTAAACAATTAATTCCTTCTAGATCTTCAAAATTGCCTTTTATTTCAAAAATCAAAATTGTGTTTATAAGTATACATTATACTATTTATAAACAATACAGTTAATCCGTGACGGTTAAGTTTAGATTTTTAAAGATGAATATACTCCCTATATTCAATTTGAAAAAAAAATAAACATAACGATAAGTACCATAGCAATATAAGGCAACGTTTAATCCATAATGCAGAAATTTATTTAAATTTGCTTAATGTTGTAAGTGGGACACTCTAGGTCCACTTACCCCATAATGTGGGGACCCACTTACCCCTAATAGGCTAAAATTACGGTGTAAGTGGGACCCCTCCTCTTAAACGCTTCTTAATAACAGATTTTGTAAAAATTTAAATTGCAGTATGTATTTTAGGTTAAACGTTACACAACAGTTTAATAAACATTAAACGATAATGAAAAATAATCTGGAAACATTTCTTGGGAAAATGTAAGTTGAGCTCTTTAAACAAAATGTTCTGGAATTCTATTTATATTAGTTCTATGAACGGAATAATAAATGAAAATGAGCTCAAATATTTGCAAAACTCACCAGTATGACTAAATATGGTATGATCAATGCAAATAAGTGGGAAATATTCTGTACATATTTTAGTTTGAGGGAGTTGACCCACTTGCCCCAGAGGCCCACTTACCCCAACCAATCCTATATATTTTTTTACGTATGACCACGCGTAACCACTCAGTGGATGGTCCGATTTTCACACGTTTTTAACAATTTCCAACAGAGTTTATGTTTATACTGAGTAGGGTTTTTGCGATACGTAGCTTTTTTAACCATCAAACTCGCTGCCGAGTATTATTCCATATAGGGAGCCATTGAATAATTTCACACCACTCATATAATCTTGAAAACCAAACAGAATTACAAACTTAACACGTTTAATATTCTATAAATATCACATCTCTTTAAAAAAATGAAAAACAGTAATTCAGAATTACAGAAACACTCTTCCACCTTCTATCCTTTCCGACTTCCTCTGCATCAGCTCTCACGATCTTCGGTCTCCTCTTGTTGCCAATAGTGTTACCTTCGGCTGCAGACTGTAAATTAAAGAAAAAAAAGTCCATTCTAGGCATTTAAGTTTGACCGCTGACTTTCACAACTCTGACAACTTCCCCCTCCCCCCCCCCCCCCCAAAAAAGCTCATTCGTGACCCTTGTCACAATGAAGCGTAAAAATCATAATTGTACCACACGTGTTATTAGCAAATGTGGGAATAATGTGGAACTTCCCGTTATAACTAATTAAACTAACCAATTCAAGAAATACATACATATACAATATTATTCATCAACATACATTTTTTAAATTAATACACCACAAAAAACCCAATAGTTTCCAAAAACACAAAATAAAGAACTAATTTACAGTTTAACCTTCATCAAAAGTCAATCTTGACATGGAATCTGCATTTAAATGTCTAGAACCTTTGCAATAAGTTATAGTTAAATTGAATCTCTGCAACGCCAGAGACCAACGAGCCAATTTTGCTCCATGCGGAACGCTGCTCGTAAGAAAAGTGAGTGGATTGTGTTCCGAAATGACCCCAATCTCTGCACCGAATATCCAAGTGTAAAACCTCTTCAAAGCCTCGAATACACCGTATGCCTCTCTCTCTCTACAGTAGCCCAGACTGGGAATAGTCGTTGCCATAGTATACAATATAACATTATGGTTCAACGCTTCATAAGCCGTTGGGCATATTAACATATCAACATATCATTTACCAGTTTTTCCGAAATAGCATAAGTCACAAGAACTTCTCCATGGATTCCATCATCTATTCTCATTGGTATCACTCTTAACGGAGTGACTTCACTTTCTCCGAACGCTGAGGTTATCTCGATCCTTCCCTCTCCCTCCTCGGCCATATCCTTGACTAAATCTACCCGTATCACCGAAATCTGAGCACCGGAATCATAGATTCCATCCACAACATTACCTCCACATTTAATTTTCACCCTTTCCAATTCATCACACTTTCCATCCTTTCCCACATGTGCAGATACCAGTATTGTTATTCTATCAGTCAATATTGGCGATTGGTTTTCCCCAGTTTCTCTTTTAGATTGCACCGAATTTGTCTGTGCTTTCTGTATAGCTAGAGTACTATGTTTATTTGGACAGACTGGAGCCAGGTAACTTTATTATATATCTGTGTATTTGATTTATAAGTATTAGCTCTAGAGTCCTGTTTTCGATATGGTGAGAAACCAGCCTTCCTATTGTCAACATACTTAGGATTCAAGGAAAAACTACTTTTCCTCTCCAAATATCTATCTCTCTCATCTTGCCTCCTACAGTCCCCTTGCACACTTTCATACAAATCAAGATTCTCAGCCAACTTAGTGGGGGACACTACTTTTGGCCATTCATCCACAAAATGTTCTCTCATTTCATACGGTACTCTTCTTTTTAATTGATCAGTTACCATTAACTCTTTCAGGGAGTCAAAATCGACAATTTTCAGTCCATCAATCCATTCCTGAAAATAATCGTTTATTTCAAACACAAATTCTCGCCATGTCCGTTCGGGGTTTCCTTGATGGTCCATCTGAAGGGGTTCGCATCAAATGGTGGTTGTCGGGTTCGCTGAAATGGTGTAAAAAAACTCCAACATATAGATGTAAACTCAATTAGTTTTTATTCATTTTTCAATGTGCAGAAGGACATCTCACAAAAAGGGAGCCTCAAATACGAAGCTCTGTAAAAGCAGAGATCAAATATATTCATCTCTATGTGTAGAAGCATATCCGTTAATGAGAAGCTGCATCGCATCGTCACAGCGGGAAAAAGGAAAAACAACAGCGGTCCTTTAACGGACCTTCCAGTCAGGCGGTCAGGGGCGAACTCCTGCATAAAGCGTACTGAACTCATATGTCTTGGCATATTATATTATTGCCAACTAATCAAGATTTTGACGCCTATATTACAAAGACAAAGCATTGGCGACAGGACTAGCAGACAAATTACGTAGCAGCCCCGCCTTTCGGCGCAGCCACAGGATGTGAAGCAACCCTACAATCTGTTTCAAGACTAAAAGCGACAACAAGTCTCGATTATGTTTACATAAAAAAAAAACAGATTGCAGTTAAATGTGATTGAGTAATCTTTAATCAATGTATGTGAACTGTAGAAAGCATAATGATAATTGAAGATATAATTTATAACTGCAATTCCAATAAATACATCTTTTCTTTATTTCATTTTTTACCCGTCAAGTTCTAATAGGAAATGAGAGTAGTTTATTTATAGCGCAAATGAAGTACGTTAAAGAAAAATGAACGAAAAATGAACGGTTAACGGAAAGAGCAGCTGTACGGAGATAAATATGATCGTGATTGCATGTAAATAAAAACCGTTAGGAAGGGAAATAAATAAATAAATAAATAATGGAGAGTGAGAATTTTGAATAAGTGAAACAAAATATCTGAAACCATAAATCTTTATGCGTGTTGAGAAAAGTTCTTTGTGAAAGGAAAAGAAAAAAAAAACTAAATGCATGTAGAAGTATGAATTGTTTTAGGAAAAAGAAATACTATAATGAATTTACTTGTTTAAAGTAGATTTTGAGAAACGGAGGGTGAAATTGATATGTTGCAGATAAATCTGCCACAGTCCATAAACGTCTTACGAAATTTTTTGGGACTCAATTTAAATCGCTTTAACAAAATCTTTTTTATATAATCATAGTCTTCAAAAATTTCTCCTCTGCCTCCTGTGCAAGAACCTGATGCCAACAACACCAACAAACTTGATACCCAATGTTTCGGGTCCAAACGAATCCTCTTTGCCTGCCGTTCAAAAATGGACGAATACAGAACAATGTCATCTTCCCTACCATTAAATTTCAGCATAAACTTTTTAACCTCTATTCCACAATTATACCCCGTCATATCCATTCCAGTCTTAGATTCCTCAATTTCACTATTCCTTCCTAACCTTAATTCCTCCGATTCAAACTGTCTTTCCTCTCTCTCTAACACCAGTTTTTTTCTTTCGAATCTCGCTTCTATAATTGTTTCTAATAATCCCTTCAAGAATTCAGTCTCATACTTCTTATTTGCCATAATCAACTCTTTTAAATCAATTATTCTTGCATCCGGAGCAGGTTGTTCTCCCAACTCCTTTGCCATACATCGCAAATCCTCCTTGCGGCCTTTCCCCCAAAACGCCATCAACAATCCACCACTCAGTTATGCAAAATTTTAAGCTCAAATATTACTGTACACTATATACATATAATCAGTTCATAACATTTATCCAGAACATTTATCAAAAACATGTATTAAAATATCTCAATTTTGTATCTTAATATACATCATTTCAAAGAAAACCAATTCACAATAATTCCGAAAGTTTTGATAAATCATTAACCTCAGTATTTAAACCTACCAACCATAACACAAATTATACACAAGGATTATATATACAAATCAGCTACACCATATTTCACACTTATTGTCAGATATATAATAATTTATACAAAGCAATCTCATCTGAACATATATAACCTGTCTCAACATTTCAGTACTTATCACATATTCCAAAAACAAATTATTCCATTCTCATTTCACATGTTAAATAAATAACTATATGTCTGAACAGTTATATCTTCCCTTTTCTATATTGCCATGTATTTTACAAACAAAACTAACAATCATTATTCTGAATAATTACTCCTTTTTTTTCCCTCGTACTCACGTACACCCCCTCCAAAATATACTTCATATTTCCAACCGTTATACACTATATATCCAGTCAATAATGTCTTAATGAACCAACATCAACCAAAGTTTTTGCACTGACGTACCCCCTTCCAAAATACACTTTATATTCTCAATCGTTATACACTATATATCCAGTCAATAATGTCTTAATGAACCAACATCAATGAAAGTTTTTGCACTGACGTACCCCCTTCCAAAATACATTTTACATTCTCAATCATTATACACAATATTTTTTCTGTACTGACGTACCTCCTTCCAAAATACACTCTATATATTCGATCATTATACACAATATCTTTTGTACTGACGTACACCCCCTCCAAAATATACCTTATATATTCAATCATTATACAAAATATTTTTTGTACTGACGTACACTATAATTCAAAATAACACATTTAAATAACTAATAACAAATTTTAATTGGGAAGAAGCCACTTACAGACAAAATTTCTCACCTTGCTTTTTTTTTCCGATATGACCTGTCCTTTCAATCCGACTACACAATATCCAAAATACGCCTTATATATTCAATCATTATACAAAATATTTTTTGTACTGACGTACACTATAATTCAAAATTACACATTTAAATAACTAATAACAAATTTTAATTGGGAAGAAGCCACTTACAGACAAAATTTCTCACCTTGCTTTTTTTTTTCGATATGACTTGTCCTTTCAATCCGACTACACCAGTAGGATTTTTGCGATACGTAGCTTTCATTACTAAAAGCTACCTACTGCAGCCGTTCGGAGGAAAGCGATTTCAAAAAAGTTTGCTATATTTTCATCGATCATGACCCCCAGACCCCGAAACCACTCTCCGTTCAAAAGTTGATATATATATATATATATATATATATATATATATATATATATATATATATATGATCTTTGTCACTCTGTAACTCTCGTATTTATGAACCGATTTGGATGTAACTTCGTGTATACATAGTGCATACCAATGCCTCGACCGAGTTCGTTGGTCAGATTCATCCGCCATTTCATCCGCCTTGTTTCAAAATGGCGGCCATTTAATTAAAAAATTTTTAATTTGAAATGTGTACCGAAAAATTGAAAATTGAAAAATATTTTTTTCTTATGTGTTTGACCTTGATACAAAGATTCCGGAGCAGTTTTTGTTTGGACTATATCTTAAAAAATGGCTGAGTTATAGCACTTTGAATTTCTAGCGTGGCTGACATTTTGAAACGACCTGATTTTTGTCACGCGAGAACAGGCGTATTTATGAACCGATTTGGATGTACCTTGGTGTATACATAATACGTACCAACGTCTCGACCGAGTTCGTTCGCCAGCTTCATCCGCCATCTTGTTTCAAAATGGCGGTCATTTAAAATTTTCTTTTTAATTTAAAATTTAAAATGAGGTACCAAAAAATTGGAAAATGAAAAAGGTTTTTTTGTATGTGTTTGACCTTAATACAAAGATTCCGGAACAGTTTTTGTTTGGTCTATATCTAAAAGAATGGCTGAGTTATAGCATTTTGAATTTCTATTGTGGTTGACATTTTGAAACGACCTGATTTTTGTCACGCGATAACAGGCGTATTTATGAACCGATTTGGATGTAACTTGGTGTGTACATAGTACATACCAATGTCTCGACCGAGTTTGTTGGCCAGCTTCGTTCGCCATCTTGTTTCAAACGGGCTGTCATTAAAAAAATTAATTTAGAATTTAAAATGAGTTATCAACAAACTGAAAAACGAAAAATATTTTTTTATGTGTTTGACCTTTATACAAAGATTCCGGAGCAGATTTTGTTTCGTATATATCTTAAAAAAATTGTTGAATTATAACACTATCAATTTCTAGCATGGCTGACATTTTGAAACGATCTGATATTTGTCACGTGATAACACGCGTATTTATTAACCTATTTCGATGTAAGAAGGCATGTGGATAGTATATAGTAATGTCTCGACCAAGTTCGCTGACCAGCTTCATCATCCATCTTGTTTCAAAATGGCGGCCATTAAATTAAATAAAAAATTATATTTAAAGTGAGTTGCAAAAAAATTAGAAATTGAAAAAGGTTTCTTTCTTAAGTATTTGACCATGATAGAAGGATTCCGGATCATTTTTTGTTTTGTCTTCATCTTAAAAAATGGCTCAGATATAGCAGTTTCTATTTCTAATGTGGGTGACATTTTGAAAAATCTGATTTTTTTTCCTTGCGACAGCACTTGTATATATGAACCGATTTCGATGTGAGTGAGAATGTGCGCAGGAATTACTAAGGTCCCAACCAAGTTCACTCGTTAGCCTCATCCACCATGTTGTCTTAAAATGGCAGGAACTTCAAGATATCGCCGAATTTGGCAACCAAATGTAAGTTACTTTAAATAAAAGCAGTTTGGATAAAGCTAACTAATTTCTCGAAATTCTCATTCATTAATGATTTAGTATTGATAAACATTAGCATTGAACCTCCTATAATCGGTTTCCACTAAATTGAGCTTCGTGTGTTTGAATAATAAAAGCTTGCTTTTTAAAAAGTATGGAATATGAAAGCTACCTCTTCCTCTCGGCATTGGCCGGAAGGACTTTTTAACCATCAAACTCGCAGTTGAATATAATTCCATATAGGGAGCCATTGAATAATTTCACACCTCTCATATAATCTTGAAAACCAAACAGAATTAAAAACTTAACACGTTTAATCCTCTAAAAACATGACATCTCTTTAAAAAAATGAAAAACTATAATTCAGGATTACATAAACACTCTTTCACCTTCTATCCTTTCCAACTTCCTCTGCATCAACTCCTACGATCCTCGGTCTCCTCTCGTTCACAGTTGTCTTACCTAAAGTTCGGCGGCAGACTGTGAATTAAAGAAAAAAAGTCCATTCTAGGCATTTAAGTTTGTTTATCCGCTGGCTTTCACAACTCTGACACACTGTAGAAAAAAAAAAATCCCCAAATTGACAGAAAAAAAAACTCAATTTTGGCGCTAGTGAAATATTCTTTTATTTACAGAAAATATCTGTTATTTTTCATTAAAACAAATTTTTTCTGTAAAAATTTCAAAATTCGCATTTTTTTTTTTTTTTTTACAGAAAAACTGTTTTTCTGCAAAACGGTTTTTTACTGTAAAAAATACAATTTTTTTTCTATAAAATTTACAGATTTTTTTTACAGTGTATGAATTGAGTCTGTCTGTCCGAGCTTTAACTCGCATAAATAGACTCGGAGAGAGTGAAATACAATGGAACACGGTTAAGACACGTTTCAAAAACTGAACAAAAGTCTAATTTTAAGAAGGTATTTTTATAATTGTATAGGAACTCAACTTATTTACACTTTTTATCGTCTAAATAAACTTTAGAGCTTTAGTTTATATGTTTACGGTCGAAAGTTGTATCTTTTACACATGCTTAGATTAAAAGATAACTATATTCAGTTTAAATCATTATTTGTTTATATAGCACCGACAGGAATAATAAGTGAAAATAAACATGGATTCCTACATAACCTTATTATGGATTAATACATTAGAATAAAAAATAACACAACAAAAATTGTTTTCCTGCCAACCAAACTCTTTTAACCCAAACCATCACAGCCCAGTTATTAAAATCATATTTTAGTACTTTTAATAATAAGTATCCTTATAATCAGTCCTTAATTTTTTATTATAATAAGAAATACTATCCATTTCAATCTTTGCGTAAAAAAATATTATTATCATGGCAAAAAGTAAAGCAAAACATGGAAGAGATAAAATAAATACAGAAAAGCAGTCGCATTTGTTAAGTCTTCACAAGTTTCCGCGATTTTTTTTTTTTAAATTTTGTTTTGCTCCAGCCTTGGTTCAACATCTGCTAAATTTTTCAATATTTGTTACTTTAACGGGAGCTGTTTATTCATGTAGCTACCAATATTTTTGATTTGTAATTCTTGCCTTATTTAATCCGCAGTGTGAGTTTAGTCGATTTTGTTACGTAGTTCCTCATTCTGAAGTTCCATTGGATTATTATAAAGATATTTAGGAGAGATTAAACAAGGAATACCATTTTCTTCCAAACGTCGTGCCGGATTATCCAGCGTGCCGCACCTTAGGATACCGGATAAGAGGATGTTTACTTACTACTGAGTACTTACAACTTTGTTAGCACGCATCTTTTACTTTTCTACTTTTATTGAAATTTCGGGTAATCCGAACAGGCACCGGTCCCAATTAGTTCGGATTAGCAAGGTTCTATTGTACTTGTAATTTGGAGTATTTTTTAGAGCATTATTGGAAGGTAGAGGAAACCAAATTCTTTAATTTATTAAAAATTGCGAACAACATTAATATATCCAATGAAAACTTAGAAATAATAACTTTTCGCAACCCAACACTATTAATAAACAATTAAATTTAAAAAATCAAAAAACCCGACTGCGTAAAAAGCAAATTAATTAATTATTTATCATCAATGTGAAACTATTTTTTTTTTCAATTCCTACTATTAGTTCACACTCTCGCTATATATATCTTGTTAAAATTTTCAATAGTTAATAAAATACCTATTATTCATCCAATCAAGCTCACATAATTTTTTTTAAACTTGTCGTGGATGACACTTGATGTTAATCCAGTTTTCTTCAAATATTAATTCATTAATTAAATTAAATTGATTAATTTTCAATAATCGAGAGAGCCCTCTTCTTGATCAAGGAGCCATTCAAGAGGAAAGAAGAATGGGAGAAAAAAAAATTCTCTTATTGACCTATAAGTAAGTAGGAATTGACTTAAAATATTTTTGTATATTACTTGTTTATATTACTTACCTATTTTTTTATTTTCTTGTATTGATGACTTTTAAGTTGTGTTTAAGTTCCTATCTATAAACACTGTTTTGATGAGGCCTATAGATATCTATGATGGTTAGAGTTGCAGTAAAGATAGAGATCCTACATACACAACTTCCAGGTTGTGTAGTATTTTAACGGAGCTTCCGACTGTAAAATAGTCAATGAAATACCGTCTTCATTTTGAAAGACCTATCCAATGATATGCCACTCAATAGGGTGCTTAATTTTTTTTCGTCTCTACCGCCATTTTGTATTTTACGGCCACCCTTTTGAATTTATAAAAACAAAACCTAGCCTATAACCATCGGACGGTTAAGACGAATCGATAGAGACCGCATTCATTAAAATCCATCCAGCCTTTGGGATATTTCGAGGGTATAAATAAATCCACACACACAGATATGCGTGAAACACATAACCCTTCTTTTCAGACGGGTAAAAAGGGGGTTCACTTTTTAAACTGTATGTAAAAAACATCGAACAAAAACCAACACTTACTTATTTTGGAAAAACTATAAATCGATTTTTCTCATTTGTATCCCATTTGAACAATAAAAGAAAGGAAATGACAAAAACAAAGACTAGAGAACAGGAATTCTGCTTTTTCAGAATTTAGTGTCGCCCTGAAATTCCCATTACTTCATTTTCTTCTGATGGACTGGTGACTCCTATTATTATGAAACAGTCATTATAAATGAAATGTTAGGTGAAGATGAAAGAGCAGTCGTAAAAAGTTAGAACTCTGATTTTCTGGTCAGAATGGGGAAAAAATGGCCATAATTTTTTTTTAATTGCTATTTTTCTTTCACTTTCTACAGAAATGGAGTTTTTCCGTTGCCAATATTAAGCAAATAGCTCTAAAAACTATAAAAAAAATTAATATTTCAAAAATAAATGGAGATACAGTTTTCAAACAAATTGCATTAAAAAGTAATTCTTTTTCCGAATACGACGGTATAAAAGTTGAAAATGTGCGATGCTTAGAAGTTTAAAAAATTGCTATAGAGTATGTAATCGTACTGCTTTGTTTTACGGCTGGCATCTGTAAGGTAACGTTATTTTTTGGAGAGTACACAAAATAAGCTGGGAGAAAGAAATAGCATACCGTACCGGGGGCTAATAACAGTGTCTTTATAAATTTTCCTCGATTTCTGGATCACACACTTGTTTCAAATCTAGTATTTCTCTATCTTAGAAAGACAAATAGCCTATGAGTGCAGCACGCGTATGTCGGGATCGCTCTGTCATCGTTATCTTCTATCAGCTCAAATACAAGCAATTTTATTAATGTTAGGAGCTTATAGAAACACTTCAAGAGCGACTCTCCAGGTACTGACAGGAATCTCGCCCCCTAGATTTTCAACTGAAAATGAAGGCGCAGTTCAAGCGGGTTACCAGCTTAGGAATTTCCTCACTAAATAATTTTGCACCACATTGCTCGAGGAAGTGTTCAAAATATCAACTATGTCCATTTTTTCAGATAATTAACCCTTTGAGGTCTAAGCCCGAGTGTCAATCCGGTTGCTATTATCGGTGAAGATAACTAAGCTCGAGAGTCTCTCGGGGTCAACTTTTAACTCTCTGAGCTATAAAAGTACCTACTATATATGTTCGTGGTCTTTTCAGATATTATCTACGAACCTTTTATTAAAAAAACTAGGGGTTGCTTCCCCCTACGAGCTACGCTCGCCAACCTCCGTTCAAACACCGCAGAGTCTAAAAAGCACGCTAATTTGATGGGCTTTAAAAAGATTTCGGAAGATTGAATTATAAGTTAAAAAACAGTGGCGATCTCCCTATAAACGGGTTTCTATTCATTTCTCTTTGATTGGGAAATTTTAAGGCCAAATCAGCTGCTGCTAAAAGATACAATGGCTGTTTCCGTCTTTGATTAAATAAAATCAGTTAAACATTTCAAAATAAGATAATATAAAATGAATTAAATAAACAGCGTCTTTGTCTCCCGGTATTTTTTAGCAAAGCGAAAAGAAAGTCTTTTTAAATAACACACTTTAAATGTATCGTTTTTAATCTGGCGTAATTTTCACAAAATTTTTCTTTCTCTTTTTAATATTCACGGGAAATTACTTTTGTTAGAAATGAAATATTATTTGCGCTGTCCTAATAAAAATAATTGAAAAAATCATCTTAAAATATCAAATAATTGCCTCGCGCGATTTTTAAATTTAAACTGTTTTGCAATATTATTTTGTGTTCATTTTATGTAATAAGTGGAATGTTACGTAATTTCCCCTATTTAAGACTTTTAATGTATGTTAATGAAATTATTATTTTACCATATTTTTTCTCTTTTAACATTCACGTGTAAAAATAGTTTTTATGACGTAATTTTCAATGAGTTCCTGCTTTTTATGTTTTCTGTTTATAATAGTCACGTGTAAAATAAATTTTTTATTTGAAGCAAACATTATTGTTTGCGCTGTTTATACAGTTGGCAACAGGTTAAATTAATACCATTTTCTAAAATATGTAAAAAAATCTCTCTCGAGATGCTGAAAATTTGAATATAAAATAGAAATAAAACCTCAAAAGATGAGTCAAATTAAAAAACTAAATGCAGTCTGCACACCGGGAAATTATGATGCATAAAATGATCTAAAAATGATTAAATTCCCATGTACAGTTTTTGCTCCTATAAAACTTTTTTAATGGAACGATTTTGTCCAACTTTAGCATTAAATAATCTCTTAAAATAATTCTTCGATTTGAAAACTGCCTGCATCAGCGTGTTTATCAAACATTTCTGTATAATACCGCAGATTTTCATATTTTCGTATGCAATATTTTGCTTAATATTAACGAAGAAAGGACCTCCGGTCACAAAAAATTCAAAACCGTCGGCGGCGACGGTGACAGCGTAAGTTACTTTTTTTAGAATAGAGAGAAATATAGGCGGCAGCACTAAACAGAAGTAAGTATATGAAAATATCTAAAATCAGATCTTAATTTTAACTTATTGTGAACCTTGTGGTGTTGCTCTTTATGCTTTTAAATGTACCGCACAAAAGCAAATTTTACTAAATAAAGTTTATATACACTAGGGGGCGCTGCCCCCTACGAGCTACGCTCGTCAACCCCATTCAGACACCGCAGACTCTAAAAGCACGCTAATTTGATCGGCTTAAAAAATATTTCGGAAGATTGAATTATAAGTTTAAAAACAGTGGCGATCTCCCTATAAACAGGTTTCTATTCATTTCTCTTTGATTGGGGAATTTTAAAGCCAAATCAGCGGCTGTTAAATGATACAATGGCTGTTTCCGTCTTTAATTAAATAAAATCAGTTGACATTTCAAAATAAGCTAATATAAAACGAATTAAATAAACAGAGTCTTTGCCTCCCGGTATTTTTTAGCAAAGCGAAAATAAAGTTTTTTTTAAATGACAATTTAAATGTATAGTTTTTAATCTGACGTAATTTTCACTAAACTTTGCTTTCTCCTTTTACTATTCACGTGAAAATAATTTTGTTAGAAATGAAATATTATTTGCGCTATCCTAATAAAAATAGTTGAAAATATCATCTTAAAATATTACATAAATGTCTCGCGCAATTTTTTAATTTAAACTGTTTTGCAATATTATTTTTTGTTCATTTTACGTAATGCGTAATGTGACGTAAATGTGACGTAATTTCTCCTATTTAAGATTTCTAACGCATGTTAATGAATTTATTATTTTAAACATTATTTTACTTTTAAAATTCACGTGTAATATGGTTTCTATGATAATTTTCAATGAGTTCCTGCTTTTTATATTTTCTTGTTTATAATAGTCACGTGTAAAATAAATTTTTAATTTGAAGCAAATATTATTATTTGCGCTGTTTATACAGTTGGCAACAGTTTAAATTAATACCAATTTCTAAAATGTGTAAAAAAATATCTCTCGAAATGCTGAAAATTTGAATTTAAAATAGAAATAAAACCTTAAAAAATGAGTCAAATTAATAAACTGAGTGCAGTCTGCACACCGGGAAATTCCAACGCATAAAATGATCTAAAAATGATTAAATTCCGATGTACAGTGTTTGCTCCTATAAAACATTTTTAATGGAACGATTTTGTCCAACTTTGGAATTAAATATCTCTTTAAATATTTCTTCGATTTGAAAAGTGTCTGCATCAGCGTGTTTATCAAACATTTCTCTATGATTCCACTGATTTTCGTATTTTTGTATGCAATATTTTGCTTAATATTAACCGAGAAAGACCTCCGGTCACAAAAAATTCAAAACCGGCGGCTGCGGTGACAGCGGTAGTTACTTTTTTTTAGAATAGAGAGAAGAGAAACTAGGGGGCTCAGCTCCCTGCAAACTACGCCCGCCAACCCCCGTTCAGACTTTGCAGCCTCTAAAAACATAGTAATGTGCCTTGTTTAAAAATATATTATCAGGTTACGGATGATTGAATGATATTAACGATATAAAGACGGCTATCTTCTGTAACCGGGTTGTCATGTTTTTCTGTTTGAAAGTGGTATTTTTCGATTACCATGGCCTCATCCATCGCTGTGTAACAACTGATGGTTGTTTTCGGGCTAATTAGAAAGACAAATTACACATCTGAAAATCGGCTTGTACAAGAGGGTTAGGTTAAAAATGTTGCTATCGTGCTGGCTTATAACGACACTATGGACATTATTCTTCCTTTAGGTTCGCGGTTAAAAAACTGCGTCTGCTTGGGAATAGCTTTTAGAACCCCGTTAAGCTGACATTTTATGTTTTTGATGGAGTTTTAGATAGTTTCAGGAACAGGTATAGCTTATTCTTGAATTCTGTTCTCTATTTTAATACACCATCATGCATATTTTCATGTCATTTTTACAATGTATATTGTTTATGTTAATTAATAAGAATATCAGAATTTTCTAACATGTATTTATCGAATCGTAATTTATACAAAATAAAGTGAAAGCATTTTGCTCTTACATTTATCTGAATTTATGGTGCATGAAGTGATGTAATATATATACAGATTTGCTAGCCGCCTACTTTTGTACCATAAGACGTAACATCAAAATTTTCGGGAATAAAAATCGTTTTAAATGAACTAGGGGGCTCTGCCCCCTGCTCACTAACGCTCGCCAACCCTAGTGAATTGCAACATAATTCACATTGGGACCGCTACGCGTCCCCAATTCGCTTCGCTTACTCGCCACTTTTTGTAGCAACTCTAGCCATAATGAGTTCTATCATAAATCCTTTTAACTTATGAAATTTTCAAAAAAATTTAATGTAAAAAAATAGTTATTTAAAAGTTCGTTGAAATCACAATTAAAAATGCATTTAGTTGGTGCTACCAATAGGCATAAATTTTTGAAATGTAAAATAATTAACTGAAAAAAATTACCTTGTAACACAATTAATTTAAAACTCATTGCGCATAATATTGTACAGCACGGCTTAAATTTATTTTGAGAAACTCTTGGAAAAACACTACCTGACACCAAGATATTTCAACATAAATCAACAAACCCTATCTAAAGTTCATTCGACGTGAAAAAATACAATATATTTCAGACACTTGGCAAGTTAACAAAACTTAAACAACATGCTTTCTGATGTGTCTAAAATATATTTTTGATCAAAAAGCTGATTTTCTGAATGCATCACGTGACCGTAAAATGAACCAATGGCCATTGCTATTCTTATATCTGCCAAAAGATCGTACTGTGTTTAAAAACAGCTCCTGCTCTGAATTTTAATTTACTGAATTAGAGATAAAGGGTGAATATGCGTCACATTGACAAAATATTACTATAATAATTCGGTTTATATAAATTCTAAAGCTCATGACGTCATTGGAAGTTCCTAACAAACCGTTGCTGAGCATTTATTGGCTTTTGCTGCGTAACTCCTTCACACTATGGAAAACTTTCCTAGAAATCGGTTGTTTGTTTGAAACAATTCTACCGTGTGCCATGATACTTTTGGGCTCCATATGAGAATGAATCCTTTCTTTCAAATAAGACATCATTTTCACCATCAGAACCATTCATCCTTTCCGAGATTAAAGCGTCATTTAAGCAGTTCTTTTAAAATTCCTAGATTCATTAAATATTTATTTTAATTAATTGGAAATTATGTAATTTTCAGAAATATTTTATTTTGTGTATACGAAGAATTTTTAAATAAATAGCAAGAGTCCAGTCTATTTATGTGCAGGAATCAGGATCAGGCGAGGCTAACGAAAAAGAAAGGCTACCGCATTGCTTTACGCGTATCTTTTTTTACAGACCGCTGGAATCACGTGATGTCGACTGCACCAATGCAGTTGTACGAAATGAGCATCACGTCACTCTAGTGGTCTGTAAAAAAAGAATCGTGGTAGCCTGTCTTTTTCGTTAGCCTCGGGATCAGGAATATGACGTCATCATTGACACGTTGTAAAATATTTTAATTTATGGATGAAAATGCATCTTTTGTTTTCCGAATGAATTCATTATCTTCATCGGAAAAATTTGGTTTTCCATATTGCTTACCATGAAAGATTATCCACTGTCATTTTATTTACACAGATTACTTAATATTGTTTCCCAATAAATAATCTGTGTTCTGATCTTACGCGATTAGTGCATAATTAAACGGAATCGTTTTAATATGTTTACATTTTATGAAAACCATTGAATCTTTTCTTTTAAATATGACGCGAGTTTAAGTGGTGAAATCACGCATCTCTCCTGATTGGTGGAATGTAATAAGGGAAATTAATTGTGTTATTGCTGTTGTTTCCAAACGGCAAGCTACAAATTCAGCTCTATTTTAGTGCCACGCAAGAGAAATATATATATAGAAGATATTTTTTAATATATGATGTAATTTTCAATATTAAATGCATTTCTCATGTAATAATTTATTTTTTTTTAAAGTTTTTTTTCTCTTATGAAGATTCACGGGTACATATATTATTAATTTAAAACTGTTTTGGAATATTATTTGAGATTTTTAAGTATGACCTAACATTCACAACTAAAAGTTCTTCACGTGTATTTAATTATTTCAGACACTTTAAATATGATAATATTTAATGTTTGGGCATTCTACATATGACGTAATTATCCCTTTTAAATTCGTTTTGCGTGAAATAATTTTATTATTTTAAAGTTTTCGCACTTTTTCATATTTACGTGTCTGAAAATCTGAGAAATAATCTGTGTTCTGCTCTTACGCGATTAGTGCATAATTAAACGGAATCGTTTTAATATGTTTACATTTTATGAAAACCATTGAAATTTTTCTTTTAAATATGACGCGAGTTTAAGTGGTGAAATTACGCATCTCTCCTGATTTGTGGAATGTAATAAGGCAAATTAATTGTGTTATTGCGGTTGTTTCCAAACGGCAAACTACAAATTTTACTTTGTAGTAGTAAAAAATTACTTTGACGTAATTTTCCCTATTTTTTGCTTTTAACACATGATCATTTAATTCTTATTTAAAAAATTTTCTTCTGTTTCTAATAATTTCATTTTTCAATTTCACTATGACAGCAAAAAAGAAATCCAATAATTCCTTTTCTCTCTTTTTTCCCTTTACGATATTGGATTTTTTTTTTCATGCCAAAGGAAATTATGTCAAATTGTAAGATGACAGACGATATTTGATTTTTAAAAGAAACTGATTCCTGACGATCGAAATGTGAAAAAAAAAAAATTTTTTTCATAAACTTTCCTGAGAAACATAATTTAATCACAATATTGGCTTCATTATCGATTGAAATGAAAGATAATTTCGATTTCAATTTGAAATCGACGAAAAAAAAACAAAAAAAAAAAACATAATTCTAATGGTCCTTATATTTTTCCCCTTCGCCCCTTCATTTTACAAAAATGGAGTCATTGAGTTGCCGTCATTACACAAATATAATTAAAATTATATATATATATATAAAAATTAATATCTCGAAAACTACTTCAAATTTAAAAATTCTAACACCATTTTTGATGTACGCGGATGAATACGGATAATGCTAATTTCCCCGCCGAAGGTTTCATATTTTAGGAAGGATAGCTGTGAAATAAATCAGTCGTTTCATAAATTCGTTTCATTAGAATTTTATGTATATAGGGTAGATAAAAATTATTTTCAGATATTTGTACAACGATTAGGCAAGTTTTTATTCAAGTCCATGGGAAATTTTATGTTAAAAAATGAAGTTTTATTATTTTTGTTAAGCTTAAAAAAATATATATATAAATATGTTAACTTTAAAAAAAATATAAAACATACTTTTTTCAATAATTTCTCATTAAATTTTAATTTTTAGTACATTTAAATAGTTTCTTGATTATGAATAAGAATAGTTTGAAGTTTATTATAATTTTTAGGGTTCCGTACTTAAAAAGTAAAAGCGGAACCATTATAAGATCACTCCTGTGTTTGTCTGTCTGTCACAGCCATTTTACTGAAAAATTATCGAACGTGGAAAGTTCAAATTGGGGGAAGTAATAAGGACTATTGACTGATGTATTTACAGATTAATAAACATTTACAAATATTTTTAGGGAAAATGTAGAGGGCTAATTAAGTTACTTGAAAGAAATCGTGTATATCGTGTGGAGTATCATGTGAAAGCTTTCATAACGCTGAACTCAAAAACACACTTCTTTTAATTTTAGGTATTATATTTTCAGAGATATCGTCGAAAATGTAGTGCAAAAATATGTCCCCCCTCCACCATCTATTTCCAAATCTACTGGAATTAAAATTATGAAAAAATTAGAGGTAGTAGACGTTAATTTAAACCTTGCAGGAAAATTATAGCGATTACCCTAGGTCACATAGTTTTTGAGAAAAGCGTATTTTTTTGTTCCACACAAATTTCGATTTGCGAGCATTCAGTAAAGGCGTTGCGGAATGCTGTAGGTATCTATTGTAGCAGAAGTATAAAGGCATTGTTGATAATGATTTCTGAAAAAAATCGTTGGCAATTAGCCGAGATATTAACACTTAAAGACACGGACGGTTTGGATATACATAATGAGAGTGGAGGCGTACTCTATGTGCTATCAGCTTTTAAAGCCTTAATAACAACTTTTAATGAGACATTCGTATAATACAATGTCAAGTAATAGTATAAAAGCAATAAACGTAAAATTGTTAAAAACAGACTAATTTAATTAGAATTAATCACATAAATACTTTGGAATTCGCGACTACATAGTGTTGAGTGGATATCTTAAAACGCCTCCCGTGTCTTTAAATGTTAATTAAAAACCTATCTGGAAACCTGAGGCATGGATCAAGGCGGCGTTGCTAATTTGCGAGCTCCTTTCGAAACGCGCTTAGCAAAATGCAAAGTTTAAACTTTGAACAAGGGTTTTGTTTTAGCTACACTGTAAAAAGAAAAGATTATTACTACGCTGAATTTAGTTTTATAAATGCCAAATGAAATTTAAATATGCACTATTTTTATTGTCAGTGCCGAATTAAGTTCATCATAAATTGATTAGGATAAGATTTAAATAAGAGTTATACAAAATAGCAATATTTGATATTATTTAGTCTCTTTAAACTTTTACTGTATACCCATTCATACTTTTCTAGCATATATACAGTTATACGAAACCCTACGTTTTATAGTTTTTTACAAAGTCTTATTTTCCTTTTAGTAACGTTTCTTTAAGAATACAGTTAATTGTCTGAGTGAAGCGAAGGCTAATAACCAGCGCAATATAACTTTCCGACCACATACACCTACGATGGATATTAAAGCCATGGCCTACCAAAAGAATGCCTAATAAATATCTTTCGTCAAGCATAACTGAAAAAATATTTGTCGGATTTAGTTTCTGATTGCACCAGAAGGTACAGTCGTGGAAAAAAAAAATTAAACACCCCCTACTAACTCCTCAACAAATCATCATAGAAGAAAGTGACTGGTACCGAACGATTGGAAATAAAGTCTACTTTTAAATGATGTATATAAAATTTTCTTAGGGGGTCATCTACATATTAAAACGAATCCTAACTTCATTTTTTTCAAAGGCAATACCCAATTTTAACGAGATATTTCAAATCTTCTGTTCAAACTATGCCTAGACACCCAATTTCAAGTCATTTGAATGATAAGTTTTTGAATTATAAACATTCAAAATTGAGTGCTTCTAATGTTAAATTATATTTTCATATGTTTATTTATATCTCCCGAAATTATGCTCCTAATGTGCTAATTTTTTTTGTGGTAATAATACTAATATACCCAAACATAAATAAGCTGAATTTGCAATTTTTATAATTTTATGATATAAATTATGAATTATGAAATTAATATTCGAAAAAATTATGAATTGCAACCTACAATTTTTTTGATGGATTTAGATTTATTAAGTCCTGCTTTATGGAAATTCAAAAATTTCACATTTTTCTTCCAAGTAGTTTTCAAATTATGCTTAAAGAACGGCAAAATGATGGTTTAAGGGGCCGTCTATGATGGAAGTGAGTAGACATTTTGAAATTTATTCTGCCGTACTGTAATCTAACACGCTTCATTGACTCCTTGAGTGGCGCTTAAGGTGCCTTGATCAAGGAAACGGCTCTCTCGTTTAACAATCCAGAACGGAACTTCAATTTGGATACAGCCCTTAAAATACGCTCGTTTTAAAATACTTAATTTCTCGGAAACGTATGGTACGAATTGCATAAAAATTCGTTTTTAGGCTAATTGAAGGGTGTAGAGTTCATTTATGCTGTCAGAATTGGGTACTGCTATTGAAAAGAACAAAGCTATGGTTCGTTTTAATATGTAGGTGGCCCCCTAAGCAAATTTTATATACATCATTTAAAAGTAGACTTTATTTCCAATCGTTCGGTACCAGTAACTTTCTTCTACGATAATTTGTTGAGGAGTTAGTAGGGGTGTTTACTTTTTTTTTCCACGACTGTACCTGTGAGGATAACCTACTGAATGCACCTACTATCAAAGATAAGTTCCAAACCGTTTAAAAATTATATTAAGAAAAAAACGATAAAAAAGCACAGTTTATCTACATACGCCACGGAAATTTAATGTACGTCATTTTCACTGGCTGGATGTTTTAGTAGAAATCGGATTACAGCACATGGAGCAAAGAATATATGCACACACTAATATTAAAGTATAATAAAACCTATTTAAACAGGAGAATAAATATGGATTTTTTTCTATTTAAAAGATAAAAGCCAAAATACCGGGTGTCCCAAAAAGGACTGACTGATTTTAAAATTCAATAACTTCCAAACGGTGACAGATATTAAAAAAATTCTTGCAGGAGGGTTATGCATAAAGTCAAAAGTTTTTTTACAGTGATTTTCGATTTTAGTTCGAATTACAAACAATAGATGGCGCCGCGATCAATAGAGGCTAAATTCAGGCTCGATTTTTGGTACTTCGTGGCCCGAATAATACATTTCCATCTCCTTTTTCTGCATGGAACAACAGAAAAGACCAAAAATCGAGCCTGTATTGAGCGACTGTTGCTTACAGCGCCATCTATTGTTTGTAATTCGAACTAAAATCGAAAATCACTGTAATAAAACTTTTGACTTTATGCATAACCCTCCTGCAAGAATTTTTTAAATATCTGTCACCGTTTGGAAGTTATTGAATTTTAAAATCAGTCAGTCCTTTTTGGGACACCCGGTATGTTAGTCTATACTAATATATCGATGCTACTACGTCAAAGGATGTAGGAGCAAAATGTAGGAGCAAAAAACGTTTTAAAAATGCGATTTTTGTGTTACGGAAGGGCCTAGAAATATGAAATTTGGAATATTAGTTACTTATTAGATATAAAGGATTTCTAAGAACATTTCCTAAACAATTTGAAATTTAAAGATGGTGAAAATGCACAAAAAGCGTTCTAAAAAACGTTCTAAATGGTGGTTCTACGCAATCTCTGACCAAACCGATTTAAAAAATAATGGTGTCAAAATGATAGTGTCAACCCTTGCTCTAAGATAAGCTATATTTTATGTCGGTGCCACTATTCCAAAGGGGCTGCAGGGGCAAGAAAGTTCTAAAAATGGGATTTTTGTGTTACTGAAGGGCCTAGAAATATGAAATTCGGAATATTAGTTACTTATTAGATATAAAAAAATTCTAAGAACACTTCTTAAAAAATTCAAAAATTTAAAGGGGTGATAATGCTTGAAGAGTGTTCTAAAAAGCGTTCTAAGTGGCAATTTCTATGCAATTTTAGGAAGTACCAAATCGATTTGAAAAGTAATGGTTGTAAATTGATGGTGACAGCCCTTGCTCTAACATAGGCTCTATTTTATGTATTTGTGTTAGTACCACCTGAGGCTGCAGGAGCAAAAAAACATTCTAAAAATGCGATTTTTGTGTTATGGAAGGACCTAGATTCACGAAATTTGGTATGGTATATACTTATTAGATATAAATGATCTCTAAGAACATTTGTTTGAAAATTTAAATTTAAAAGTGGAGAAAATGCGTGAAAAGCGTTCATGAAAAGCGTTTGGGAACAATCTGAGGAAGAATCAAAAGTAATGGTAGGAAATTGATGCTGACATCCTCTGCTCTAACATAGACGCTATTTCATGTCACTATCACCTGGGAGTTGCAGAAGCAAAAAACGTTCTAAATTGCGATTTTTGTGGTCGGTAGCGCTAGCAACTTGAAATTAGGCATGGTACATATTTATTAGATATAAATGATCTTTAAGGACAGTTTCGAAAGAATTGGAAAATTAAAAGGGGTGTAAATGCCCGAAAAGCGTTCTAAAAACGTTCTAAATTGCAATTTCTACACAATCTCAGGAAAATTAAAACGATTTCAAAAGTAATGTCTGCAAATTTATGGTTGACAGTCGCTGCTCCAACATAGGTTATAGTTTATGTTGCTGTCACGTTTTAAATGAAATGAATGCAATATGAATATGGTATGGGAAAATATTTTGGCCATTTATCACCTGCGTTCAGCTAACATAAAAGTATCAATATTGCCAATGTGGCATAGATGTCATATACGCACTACGTTGGCGCGATTCTAATGGCAATTTTGCGAAAATCTCGTTTTCAAATACCAGTTACATATATATTTTTCAAAAGGGGATAACAATAAATAAAAAAAAGTTTAATTAAAAATTATAGAACAAAAAAATTATATAATTTTAGAAAATAAATTAAAAGTAAATAAATAATTTATTAATAAATAAACAACAACATCCGGGTTACCATATCAAGCAAAATAACGACATTTTGACGCCAGTTAAGTACCCCGGTGTGTATATGACATTAGCGTCAGAAAAAATCGTGCCAATGTGGTGCGTATATGACATCTGTGCAGCAATGGGTTCATGGTATGCGAAATAAAACGAATATGTTATAGTCACACTTCGTACAAGAAAAATGGCCAATAATCTGCATTCAGATACACAGGCAAGGTTTCCGTCAAACAAGAATAATACTAACAACAACATTGTTATAAATGTATGAGAGTTTTATTAGTGATATAAAATTGGCTTTGAGCAAACAACTACAGAAGAAATATTTTACATATGTTTCGAGTGAAGCTCGATCATCAAGGTACTAATTAATTATACAAGCAACAGATATATAAACAAAAGTTTAAATTCAAATGTAAATATTTGCAATTTCTCCCCCCCCTTCTCCACACACAAAAAGTTACCACAATGAAATTAACTTGGCGTTAAGCGACACTTTTTAAAATACGACATTGGTTGCAAACCAGATTACGGAACATTTCTACAACATTTCAAGTAATCACGGTATTTTATTTTTAGTCGGGTTAAAATTTAGACAAGAGCATTTTTTTTCGCCAAAAGCAACTTTTTTTCCGCATGAGTAATTTAGAAACAATTCTTTGGTGTTGAAAGAAGATGTTTTGACTTGTTATCTCTTATTATTATTTTTACTTATTTGAATTTTAAAAGAAATGAGTCAAAGTCGTGTTTTTTAACCTTTAACTGATGTCACAGAAATTGTCACGTAACTAGTGTGAAGCGGTCTGTGAGACCGCTCCATCGAAACATGAATAAAAGCTGCAATTAACTCATAGGACATTGTTTTTGTAAAAAATTTTATACAGGAGTATTATAATTAAAATTCACCTATTCAAAAGTCTCTGGTGATAGTACTAAACTTCCAAACAAAACACAATTTCAGAGGTGTTTGTAGATAAACTGAAATTTGCAAGTTCAACTATGAAAATTGAAAAAAGCACCGGTCTCTCAGACCGCGGCTTTTTTCAATTTTTATAGTTTAACTAGCAATTTTCAGTTTAACTACAAACACTACCGGAATTTTGTTCCGTTTGGAACTTTAGTACTATCACCAAAGACTTTTGAATAGGTGAATTTTAATTATAACATTCCTGTGCGAAATGTTTAGTACAAAAACACCATCCTATGAGTTAATCGTGCCTTTTATTCATCTTTCTTTGCAGCGGTCTCACAGACCGCTTCACACTAGTTATGTGACAATTTCTGTGACATCAGTTAAAGGTTAATTTATGTATTTCAAATGAAAAGAATGCATTACGAAAGTTAGCGATTTATCTTCTGTATCCGGCTAAGTGTACCTTATTACCATGTGTCTAATAGCCTTCACGATACTTCATTGTTATATGGCCTTAGCACTTTTTTAAAAAGTTTGACCCAATTATTCGGGTTTAAGAAAGTGAGATGTTTTTTCCAAATGATATAAACGACTATGAAAATAAAATTGAAGAAGTATTAAACTGGTTTACGCATGTATTTTAAGAAATACATCTGCTAACACTTATTAAATAAATTATTTATGTTTTTATATAATAAAGGTTAAACGGCTGCTTTATCTACGTGTATGCTAATATTATAAAGTAGTAACGTTTATGTGTTTGCGGAATGTAACCTCAGTGACTACCTAGCCTATATAATAAATAATAGTTTGAAAATACTGGTGACCATCTCTGCTCCAACAAAGACTATATTTTATGTCGGTACAACAACCTCCATGGGTGCAAAAACATAAAAGTTCTAAAACTGCGAGTTCTGAGATATTGTTTAGGCTAGAAATTTGAAATTTCGTGCGGTGGTTACTTTTAAGATGTAAATACTCTTTATGAACTCTTTCTACAAGGTTTGAAATTTTAAAGTTAGAAATGAACGTAAAACGTTCTAGAAAGTTTCTAAATCACGATTTATTCGGATTTGTTAGAGAAAGAAATTTTGAAATTTCACATGTCTATTACTTTTAAGTCGTTCAAATTTCACATGGCTATTACTATTACAGTCGTTAATGCCTGTCAGTAAAAAAAAAAAAAAAATTAAAAGGGTGCACCATAAAAAAAGATCTAATCAGCAACTTCTATGATACTGTTGGGTCTAGAAACTTAAAATTTGGAATGGTAGTAATTTATAAGATCTAAATGCTCGTTATAGAAATAATTCAAACTGCAATGCACGCATTAGAACGGATTCTAAAAAAGTCCTTCCGGCCAGTGCCGGGAGGAAGAGGTAGCTTTCATAATCCTTATTTAAAAAAAGCCAACTTATATCATGCAAACACACGAAGCTCAATTTAGTGGAAACCGAATATAGGAGATTCAATACTAATTTTTATCAATATAATGAATGAGAATTTCGCGAAACTAGTCAGCTTTATCCAAGCTGCTTTTCTTTAAAGTAACTTATATTTGGCTGCCAAATTCGGCAATTTCTTAAAGTGCCTGTCATTTTAAGACAACATGGTGGATGAGGCTAAGCAGTGAACTTGGTCGAGACCTTAGTAATTGCTGTGCACATGCTCACTCACATCGGAATCGGTTAATATATAGGAGTGCTGTCGCATGCAAAAAATCAGATTTTTCAAAATGTCACCCACAATAGAAATTGAAACTGCTATATCTGAGCCATTTTTTAAGGTAAAGACAAACAAAAAATGCTCCTGAATCCTTATATCAAGATCAAATACTTAAGAAAGAAGCCTTTTTCAATTTCTAATTTTTTTGCACCTCACTTTAAATATATATATATTTTTTAATTTAATGGCCGCCATTTTGAAACAAGATGGCTGATGAATCTGGCCAGCGAACTTGGTCGAGGTGTTGATGTATACTATCCACATGCCTTCTTACATCGAAATAGGCGAATACGTGTGTTATCGCGTGACAAATACAAGATCGTTTAAAAATGTTAGCCATGCTAGAAATTCAAAGTGCTATAAATCAACCATTTTTTAAGCTATCAACAAAAGAACAAATTTTCAGAAATAAAAACTGCTCCGGAATCTTTGTATCAAGGCCAAACACATAAAAAAAATCTTTTTCATTTTCCAATTTTTTAATACCTCATTTTGAATTTTAAATTTAATTTTTTTTAAATGGCAACCCTTTTGAAACAAGATGGCGAATGAAGCTGGCCAACGAACTCGGTCGAGACATTGGTATGTACTATGTACAGACCAAGTTACATCCAAATAGGTTCATAAATACGCCTGTTATCGCGTGACAAAAATCAGGTCGTTTTAAAATGTCAGCCACAAGAGAAATTCAAAATGCTATTACTAAGCCATTTTTTTTTAGATATAGACGAAAGAAAAACTGTTCCGGAATCTTTGTATTAAGGTCAAACACATACAAAAAAATCTTTTTCATTTTCCAATTTTTTGGTATCTCATTTAAATTTTTTTATTTTTTAATTTTTTTAAATGGCCGCCATTTTGAAACAAGATGGCGGATGAAGCTGGCCAACAAACTCGGTCGAGATATTTGTATGTACTATGTACACACCAAGGTACATCCAAGTCGGTTCATAAATACGCCTGTTATTACGTGAGAAAAATCAGGACGTTCCAAAATGTCAGCCACTCTAGAAATTCAAAATGCTATAACTCAGCCATTTCTTAAGATATAGACGAAACAAAAACTGCTCCCGAATCTTTTTATCAAGGTCAAACACATAAGAAGAAAATATTTTTTCAATTTTCAATTTTTGGTACCACATTTCAAATTTAAATTTTTCTTAAAAATTTAAATGGCCGCCATTTTTAAACAAGATGGCGGGTGAAGCTGACCAACGAACCCGGTCGAGACATTGGTATGTACTACGTATGAACGAAGTTATATCCAAATCGGTTCATAAATACGCCTTTTATCGCGTGACAAAATTCAGGACGTTTCAAAATGTCAGCCACGCTAGAAATTCAAAATGCTATAACTCAGCCATTTTTTAAGATATAGACGAAACAAAAACTGCTCCGAAATCTTTGTATAAAGGTCAAATACATAAGAAAAAAATATTTTTCCATTTTCAATTTTTTGGTACCACATTTCAAATTTTAAATTAAAAAAAAAATTTTAAATGGCCGCCATTTTGAAACAAAATGGCGGATGAAGCTGGCCAACGAACTCGGTCGAGAGATTAGTATGTACTATGTACACACCGAATTACATCCAAATCGGTTCATAAATACGCCTTTTATCGCGTGACAAAATTCAGGACGTTTCAAAATGTCAGCCACGCTAGAAATTCAAAATGCTATAACTCAGCCATTTTTTAAGATATAGACGAAACAAAAACTGCTCCGGAATCTTTGTATAAAGGTCAAATACATAAGAAAAAAATATTTTCCCATTTTTAATTTTTTGGTACCCTATTTCAAGTTTTAAATTTTTTTAAAAATTTTAAATGGCCGCCATTTTGAAACAAAACGGCGGATGAAGCTGGCCAACGAACTCGGTCGAAACATTGGTATGTACTATGTACACACCGAATTACATCGAAATCGGTTCATAATTACGGGAGTTACAGTGTGACATAGGTCATATATATATATATATATATATCAATTTTGAACGGAGGGTGGTTTCGGGGTCTGGGGGTCATGATCGATGAAAATATACCAAAATTTTTTGAAATCGCTTTCCTCCGAACGGCTGCAATAGGTAGCTTTTTTGTAAAGAAAGGTACCTAAAAATCGAAATTAAGACACTAAATAAAGCGTAAAAATCTAAATAACGACGTTCATAGAATTATTAGAAATATAAAGATGAAAATTTGCATGAATGTTGCTTTTAAGACGTAAATACTTGCAAAAGAACAATTTCTTAAAAAAATCGCCATGTAAAATGATGCAGAAACGAAAAATTTTTGATTTTTAGGTAGCTTTCTTTACAAAAAGCTACCTATTGCAGCCGTTCCTAGGAAAGCGATTTCAAAAAATTTTGGTATATTTTCATCGATCATGACCCCCAGACCCCGAAACCACCCTCCGTTCAAAATTAATATATATATATATATATATCTGACCTATGTCACACTGTAACTCCCGTAATTATGAACCGATTTCGATGTAATTCGGTGTGTACATAGTACATACCAATGTCTCGACCGAGTTCGTTGGCCAGCTTCATCCGCCGTTTTGTTTCAAAATGGCGGCCATTTAAAATTTTTAAAAACATTTTAAACTTGAAATGTGGTACCAAAAAATTAAAAATGGAAAAATATTTTTTTCTTATGTATTTGACCTTTATACAAAGATTCCGGAGCAGTTTTTGTTTTGTCTATATCTTAAAAAATGGCTGAGTTATAGCATTTTGAATTTGTAGCGTGGCTGACATTTTGAAACGTCCTGAATTTTGTCACTCGATAAAAGGCGTATTTATGAACCGATTTGGATGTAATTCGGTGTGTACATAGTGCATACCAATCTCTCGACCGAGCTCGTTGGCCAGCTTCATCCGCCATTTTGTTTCAAAATGGCGGCCATTTAAAATTTTTTTAAAAATTTAAAATTTGAAATGTGGTACCAAAAAATTGAAAATGGAAAAATATTTTTTTCTTATGTATTTGACCTTTATACAAAGATTTCGGAGCAGTTTTTGTTTCGTCTATATCTTAAAAAATGGCTGAGTTATAGCATTTTGAATTTCTAGCGTGGCTGACATTTTGAAACGTCCTGAATTTTGTCACGCGATAAAAGGCGTATTTATGAACCGATTTGAATGTAACTTCGTTTATACATAGTACATACCAATGTCTCGACCGGGTTTGTTGGCCAGCTTCATCCGCCATCTTGTTTAAAAATGGCGGCCATTTAAATTTTTAAGAAAATTTTAATTTTGAAATGTGGTACCAAAAAATTGAAAATTGAAAAAATATTTTCTTCTTATGTGTTTGACCTTGATAAAAATATTCGGGAGCAGTTTTTGTTTCGTCTATATCTTAAAAAATGGCTGAGTTATAGCATTTTGAATTTCTAGCGTGGCTGACATTTTGAAACGTCCTGAATTTTGTCACGCGATAAAAGGCGTATTTATGAACCGATTTGGATGTAACTTCGTTTATACATAGTACACACCAATGTCTCGACCGGGTTCGTGGCCAGCTTCATCCGCCATCTTGTTTAAAAATGGCGGCCATTTAAATTTTTAAGAAAAATTTAAATTTGAAATGTGGTACCAAAAAATTGAAAATTGACAAAATATTTTCTTCTTATGTGTTTGATCTTGATAAAAAGATTCGGGAGCAGTTTTTGTTTCGTCTATATCTTAAGAAATGGCTGAGTTATAGCATTTTGAATTTCTAGCGTGGCTGACATTTTGAAACGTCCTGATTTTTCTCACGTAATAACAGGCGTATTTATGAACCGATTTGGATGTACCTTGGTGTGTACATAGTACATACAAATATCTCGACCGAGTTCGTTGGCCAGCTTCATCCGCCATCTTGTTTCAAAATGGCGGCCATTTAAAAAAATTAAAAAATAAAAAAATTTAAATGAGATACCAAAAAATTGGAAAATGAAAAATTTTTTTTTGTATGTGTTTGACCTTAATACAAAGATTCCGGAACAGTTTTTCTTTCGTCTATATCTAAAAAAAATGGCTGAGTAATAGCATTTTGAATTTCTCTTGTGGCTGACATTTTAAAACGACCTGATTTTTGTCACGCGATAACAGGCGTATTTATGAACCGATTTGGATGTAACTTGGTCTGTACATAGTACATACCAATGTCTCGACCGAGTTCGTTGGCCAGCTTCATTCGCCATCTTGTTTCAAAAGGGTTGCCATTAAAAAAAATTAAATTTAAAATTCAAAATGAGGTATTAAAAAAATGGAAAATGAAAAAGATTTTTTTTATGTGTTTGGCCTTGATACAAAGATTCCGGAGCAGTTTTTGTATCTGAAAATTTGTTCTTTTGTTTATATCTTAAAAAATGGTTGATTTATAGCACTTTGAATTCCTAGCATGGCTAACATTTTGAAACGATCTTGCATTTGTCACGCGATAACACACGTATTCGCCTATTTCGATGTAAGAAGGCCTGCGGATAGTATACATCAACACCTCGACCAAGTTCGCTGGCCAGATTCACAGCCATCTTGTTTCAAAATGTCGGCCATTAAATTAAAAAATATATATATATTTAAAGTGAGGTGCAAAAAAATTAGAAATTGAAAAAGGCTTCTTTCTTAAGTATTTGACCTTGATATAAGGATTCAGGAGCATTTTTTGTTTGTCTTTACCTTAAAAAATGGCTCAGATATAGCAGTTTCAATTTCTATTGTGGGTGACATTTTGAAAAATCTGATTTTTTGCATGCGACAACACTCCTATATATTAACCGATTCCGATCTGAGTGAGCATGTGCACATCAATTACTAAGGTCTCGACCAAGTTCACTGCTTAGCCTCATCTACCATGTTGTCTTAAAATGACAGGCACTTTAAGAAATTGCCGAATTTGGCAGCCAAATATAAGTTACTTTAAAGAAAAGCAGCTTGGATAAAGCTGACTAATTTCGCGAAATTCTCATTCATTATATTGGCAAAAATTAGTATTGAATCTCCTATATTCGGTTTCCACTAAATTGAGCTTCGTGTGTTTCAATGATATAAGTTGGCTTTTTTAAAATAAGGATTATGAAAGCTACCTCTTCCTGCCGGCACTGGCCGGAAGGACTTTTTTTTCTGTGCTACTGCTGACCTAAAAACTTTTTATCGGGTTGAAATTTTTGGACGGGACACTTTTCAGATGGAAATGCTCTCTAAGAATGGCTTCTGAAAAATACAAAATTTAAAAAGATGAGATGAATGGAAAACGTTCTAAATTGCCATTCATTTGCATTGTTAGATTTAGAAACTTTAAATATTTAATAAACTACACTCCCCACCCCCTAAAAAAAACAAAAAAAACATGCAACATAAATGCAACGAAACGGGTATCTAATTGTCTAGCATTGAATAAGTTGTGTTAACATTGAATAACTGTCGGTGTGAAACAGCGAATACTTTGCACGAAAGTACTTGTCAAAATGTTACTTCTCTGGGCAAAAGTGTCGAAATGTGTTTGTTTAAATTTGATATGCAATTTTTTTTCAGCTTCACTAATCTAGAGATTTAATCATAAGGTCATTTTCTCAATTGTCATTAGACGATTTTTTATATAGTAACTTATTCGAGTAATTTTTTTTAATCGGGTTAATATTGTCTTATTTTAGTTTGCATGATTTGTTGGAAAAATATGTTCGGATTTGTAAATTACTCGATGTGACATTTTCAGAGCTGAAAGGTTATGCAGACTAGATATTCCAGATCTCGTGTCATAACCTACGCTGCAATCAATGTCGATTTGTTTGTGTGGAGGCGCAAGGGGCCTACCTCAAAAGAAATAAAGGTACCAATCCTGTCAGGTAACTTATGTATTTTTTTTTTCGGAAAAAGTTTGAATATTTTTCAGACAGGCCACGTATTGTCAATTAAAGATACCATCTCATTTTCTATTCTTGTCACGAGTTATTATTAAATCTATGTTCTCAATAACATCGCTCAGACTAATCCCTCTGATGAAAGACCTAGTAATTCATATATTTATTGTACGGAACCCTTTGAGCGCGAATAATACTCGCACTTGACCGTTTTTTTTTATTAAAATACATATCTTTCAAGTATTTTTTAAAAAATCATGAAAGGTACCAAATATCCTCAGTCCAGAGGGTTTGTTTTGGTTTTTCTTCTTTTCCGTGCGTATTCCAAGTTCCGAGTTTTAGTTCCGAGGGATTAGTCTGAGCGATGTTATTGAGAACATAGATTTAATAATAACTCGTGACAAGAATAGAAAATGAGATGGTATCTTTAATTGACAATACGTGGCCTGTCTGCTCTGGGGATGCGCAAGCGCCCCTCTGGCGTTTTTTTTAAATCGTTTTTTGATGAGTTTTTAATTAGTATCTGGGCTACTTATCAAGAAATTAAAAATCTGAGCCAAGTGTGCATCAGGACCTGTTTTGGATTATCCTCATACCAGTTTTCAGACCTCTGTGCGCGCTAGATTTCGCTAGCCATCGGCATCCCACACACAGACGCACAGACAGAGCTATTTTGTATGTTACTAGAATGGATGCATCTGCCTTAGAATGCTATATTTAAACATGCAGTTTGAGACATAATTAAGTTGTTACTAGGATATAATATAGTTACATTTCAGGTCTTTTCATAAAGTAGTTTTTACATGTAAGGCATCATTTCATGTTAAATAAAGCACGCTAGACAACTTCTTAAGTAACTTTCACCCCTATCCCGTATTTTTTTGGAAACTGGAACTCTAAAATCGCTGTTTGCCGCGCTAGGAGGTCTTGCAATGATCTCATCGCAAACCGCAGAATTATTTTAATATGCCTAGACGCCGCGCTTATAATTGTAACTTTTGTGAAGTTAATTTTGACACGTTTGTAGTGGACACAGTCTATGTGTTTATATTTCATCATAAAAGGTATATTTGATGTCAGAAATATAATTATAGATTCTATAATTTCATGAAGATTGATACGAGATTGAAGTGCAAGGGGTTTAGCTTGTGTTTCTAATTAACCTCAAGTAGAATTTTTAGGTTCCGGGTGTTATACACATAGCCGATTCCTGTACCGGCTGAGAACACTTTTGCTTGTTAGGGAAGATTCTGAACATGGTATCATGGGATTTCATCCGTTCCGATCCAATGATAAACACCGCATAAAAGTTAGCTCCCCACCATGATTTAAAATAAGAAAGTGACATATGCATTTCGTTTAATCATCGTTTGATCAGATTTGATCAACAATTTTCATCATTTGATCAACTTTATTTCATGAGCTATGAGTAAAAAGTCCGAATGGTCTGAAATTTTAAATATATAATTGTCGCAAGATTTTTTCGAGTCATTTCAAATTTTATGAAAATTGGATGCATAGTTTAATGACAGGGACAGTCAAAAGTTTTCCGTTACATTACGGCCAACGGGAATAAATTATTGATAGTGCATTTTAATGATGTTACAGCCTTTCGAACAAAATGAAATGGATATGCACTTATTGAAGCGCACTAAGATATACATTCAGTACAAGATGCGGTGCAAAAAATATTTATAAAAATTTTTTATAGTACGAGCGCACCTCATTTGCCACGTTTGACGAGCAATTTCCAACTTGTTATATCCAACCACCAGTTTAAATATGCCACTAATAACATGTAAAGGTGTGGAATTATAATGCATATACACATTTACTAATAAAACCACGACATATAAACATGGTAGAATTTATTTAAATAGAAAATTTAAATTATGTATGCTGAACGTGTCGTGTGAATGGAATTAGTTTCATATTTAAGCCGGTGGTGATTGGATAAAGAAAAATTACATTTGATGTTTTCCAAAAAAGGAATTGTTATATGTAGAGCATCATTTCATTGTAAATCACAGACACTATGTAAATTTGTAATTAAATTTTTTACCAATATCTTGTACCGTAAGGATTCCGAGATACGAACGCTAACTCTGCAATTTGTCTAACTGTACAATTTAAATATGGGGCACTTCCATGTACCCCATAATGTACAATACACTCACTTTACTACACCTGAACACCATGTTCATGATTGTAGTTAACTCAGTTCATGAGTTATTTAAGACGAAACGAATTTAAGGAATCACCCTGTATGTGGTTTAATTATCCTTTTATTGGTTTTCAATAATTTTTTACAATAAAACAGTTTATTTCTAAAAAAGGATCTACAATTAAATTTTTATGTAAACTAAAAGTAGCATAGTTTGCCGTCCAAATCTGGTCAAGGATATCTACTGTTATTTTCAAAAATAAGAAACAATAACCAGAGATATTCGATTAAAATAACTTTTTTAATGCACTATATTATTTTAGTTCCTTTTATTTGTGATAAGTTTTTATTTTTTGATGCTCAGTTATAAGTTACGATAAGATAACAGAAACAAGAATGACAAAAATAACGATAAACGACATTTTGACACTATCTGTAACACATATTTACAACAACTTCCACCGGAAGGAAAACTTGTACTTTATTTTGAAGCAAAACTTTCGAAACAAAGACGTTTGTTTTAAAAAGAGAGACAAAATAAACATACGCCTAATTTTTAAACATAAATTTTGGTGAAAAAAAAAAAAGGATATTGAATTTTACTGCAAACTAAAACTTTCAAGATTAGGAAACAAAATTCTATTTTTTCTCTGTATTAGGCATTTTATAAACAAAGCTTGCGCTCATCCTGTATTATAGGATTGTTTTTTTCCACTTGTTTTCATATGCTATCTTTTTTAAAACTAAACATTAGGACATATAAAAAATGCGATTTAAAAATTGGGGTAAACTTTGCTTTTGGACTTACGCGAAGAGGTTTTAGGAGGCGCACGACAAACCATATACACATACAGGGTGCGGCAGGTATTTGAGAACAAATAAATGATTACTTTTCAACAGGAATATACACTAGAGTTAGAATTTTTTTTTATTTTAATATTCTGTACAAGTGACCGCATACACACTGGATGACATCATTCATCGAAACTACTGCCACTTGCAATAACTGCCTCTACAGGATGTCAAAACTGACTGCAGGTAGTGTTGGGAACATTTCACACTGCATACACAACGACTGCATTGACAGCCACAACAATGTTGTGCGAATTGTTACGTATCAATTACTTTTAGGGCTTAACTACGCATACAGAAAAGATTAAATAAAGCTTTAAAGTTTCAAGGTATTTACTGTTGATATTGATGCACGTTTTTATTTTTTACCCTTTCTTGAATTGTTTACATATCCGAAACGACCGGCACATCATTCGTTTCATTAGCCCCTGAGGCAAGTGCCGTTACTGAATAACTGCCAGTAACTGTGATTTCGGGATCATGCCTTTCGCCGTGAGTGGTTGACTTGCAACGTCATTGTTTGTAGCCAATGGCATTTCGGATGTGTTTACATAAGTTTATACTTGCGGATTGGCAACAGTTTTATGCAAAACAACTACTAATTTGTTGTATAAATGACTGGACAGATTGTCGATCTGTAGCTTCTAGAAACTTTTTGCACGTTTATCATTTGTCATCGTGTAGCTGCATTGGAATATTATTTTTAGTTTTCTTTTAATTTAACGGCAAAGTAACGCTGTTCTAGTGTAAATTATCATGTCATCTCGCTTCTAATAAAAAAAGCTGTTTTATGCAACTGGTATTTTTAAATTAAGTCTTCCACATTAACCACCGTAGCTCTGTACAGCCATGTTTTCACAGGCTGACACGAATGACTATTGGAGTCCCTCTCAACTACGCCACATATGTAATAGGCCATTCGGTTAATATCTGGGTAACAGTGGGCGGCGCAGCTACAATTTGAGGATGGCATCGTCATGAATGCTTTGGCCATCCAATTTTGGTTTCTATCGACTGTATGGGATAGTGTGTTAGGAATTTTAAGCTATTTCTTATTGCTTCTATTACCTTTATTTTCATACCACTTCTATCTACATTTTTCTTACTGTTTCTGGATTTAAATTGCTTTTCATTTCTGTTCAAAATACATTTAAATATCTTTTATTACACTTTATTATTTTCACATATATAATGGACTTACCTTTAATTGGGATTAACGTGGTTCTTGAAACCCTATTCTGTTATTTTATTTCACTAGTAACTTCTTTATCTAAATCTCCCTGCAAACTACATTCGTGATTCCCACGATCGTTCTGGCCGTAGTAGTACTTACTTCGATTGTTAACAGATGGCGGTAGCCATCTATGCATACGTTTCTCTTCCTTGACGAATCAGCACTGATTACGCCATCAGAGAGTTCTGGAAGATCGGATGGCACGTGAGCGCGATGCGTGGTGTGTTTGTTTCTGTCTTAACAGAAATATATAAATATTGTCCACGCCGAGTCTAGTGCAGCTTCGTTGGTTTTATGCTTCAGTAATATTTTTGAGTTGAGTTTTCGCTCCGGCGAAATACTTTTTTAATATTTTGTTTAAGTTAAAGTTTATCGTAATGTTTATTCATCAGTAGCTTGCCGGTATTCCTGTTTTGGTTTAAGTATAGTTACAGTAATTGTCATTTTTATAAATAGGATATATATTTTACGAATTTAAAAATCTTGGAACAGATGTCATAAATTCCCAGGGCCGCAATCTCGGAATTTTTCTTGACGTGAAAACCCCTTTTCTGCCAAGTAGTAAATGTCGCTAAGCACCGATTTATACGCATGTTAGGCTTAACGAAAATGAAATGTAAATAATAAACAAAACTCGTTAAAGTGGCAGTCACTAAACGTCGTATGAGCGCTACGCGCTCATTAACCGAAAAAAAAAATCAGTGGATTCACCTAACTCCTTCTGCCGCGTTTACAAAAATGCACAAAACTCGTTAAAGTGGCAATCAGTAATCGTCGTATTAGCGCTACACGCTCATTAACCGAAAAAAAAACATCACTGGATTCAGCCATCTCCTTCTGCAGCAATCACAAAAAAGCACAAAACTCGTTAAGGCCACAGTTACTAAATGCACGTATGTTGCTGTGCAGCAATCTCCGAAATGCATGAGAAATATAGAATAAACGACTAATAGAAAACATTACTATAAAATAAAACAACAAAGTATGCATAAAATTATCAACATACCTTAACAGGCTTCTTTCTTGAAAGCTCAAGCACGAAATACCTCCTAGCATCATCTTTATTTCCCAAAATAGGCTTATGACTACGCATTGTAAACAAACGTTCTTTATCATTCAAAATTTTCTCATATTTCTTAATTACACCAGCAAGAGCGTTTAAAGGACTACAGAACCCATAGTCAAATACATCCAATAAATTTAACATAAAAATAAAAAGACAGAACGATACAACACGATGTCAAAGCACATGCACAAAATCTCGAACGAAATTCGTCCCAAGCACAATCTCGCTGAAAAACGGGTTTGCCAGAACACGTTATGGCAGAACACACACGTCACACGGGTTCCATATCGATAAAGATCGCTAACATAAAATCGCCAAGAAATCTCAAAAGATCCAAGATGGCGGCCAAGGGGATATACGGCATCTAAGCCAAAATCTCTATTATAGTTAATTAAGTGAAATGATTGTTTTGGAACTTAGTTGATATTCGGAGACTTCGTTATAAGCTTGAAGTGTTTCTTTTCTAAATCGTGCCTTGTGATACATCGTTTACTACAATGGGCCAATGGATTTATATGGATGCCTGGAGACTATTTAATTATGTGATATTGTATTTATACAAGTTTAAGATATCATGATGGCCATGTTTATTGAAAGCCGAGACGATCTTTTCACTGAATACCGGGGTAATGTTTCTGTTTTTTTCCATTTCATAACGGTTAAACTTAATCTTTTCATGAATTAAATCTTTTCTATTTCCGTTTGGTATGGTGGGATTTCTTTTTCAATATAAATTAAAGCTGTTTTAGATATGCTTAATTAACTTGGCTATATTGCTGATAATTTGAAGTTAAGTTTATCAGTTTACTTAAAGTAAATCCTGTAAGATATATTAATCGATTTACTTTTAACTTTTGCCATATGTTCCAGTTCGGTTGATTTATATTAAAAGGCATATAGCTATGCAACAGAAATGGATTAGAATAAGGTTTGAATACTATATTTCGCTGTGAGTTTTTCTCCTGCATGTTATATTACACCTAGACTTAGATACTCCATTATTTTAAAGGTGAATGTTATTTTTCTGTTGTTAAGTTTTTATTTTATTTTAATAAAGTTTGATTTTGTTTTTAAAACTTTGTCAGTTTTATTTCCAACCAGCTCTACTTTTATTTAGCTAATAGACTTGATATTATTTTTCAGATTAACGACATTCCAGATTCACTTTACTTTTAACTGCGACATTGCTTTTTGCCTTAAACCCTTTCAACTGCGTACTGGCTTTGATTGTCTCTGCTCATTTTAATTATGCACCTGCTTTAATTCTTTTTAGGATGCATAACCTGTTATACCTATATCTTGGTATAGTATAACATAATGCAGAGTCTTGATAATAAACGTATGACCTCCCACGTATTACAGAAGAAATTTAGTGCTTTAACACCTCGGTATAAGCAACGTCGTTGAATCTGTCATCTTGAAGATAGAATGTGGAGGCATCAGATCTTCTCGCTCCTTTGGGCCCCCTACAGAATCATCAGTGAGGCTGGAAATTTTCCGCACATGTCTGTCAGAACCTCTTCGGGGATTTTACACCATCACCGATATTTTTGAGGTTCACTTTCTCGACCTGGGCAAAGGTTTTTTCTTTGTAAAGAAACAAGAGAGTCTCCGGCTCTTATTGATGTTCTAGCTTGTTAAGGAGGCGCTCGTCTCTGGTCAAGAGTTTATCCCTGGTTCTCTCGGGCAAGAACTGTACTCGCCTCATCACGTATGACCTCATGAATCACACATCAGATTGTGGCCTTATCAACCTGCATCTCCCTAGCGAGTGCTTTTATCGACTTCGTAGGATTTTCATCGGCTTGACTGTAGTCAATTTTGGTATCTAGACGATTTTATATTGCTGACAATGTCGTTTCCCGCACGAAACGTTTGAAATATGAAATCTGGTAACCTTCAGTTCTCTCCTTACATTAAAGACGAATGACCGGGCGAGTTTGAAGAATGTGGCAATCTCTAAATCGAAGTGTTCTTCAGCCAATGAGCCAACAACAGCATGCCTCTTCATTGCCTCAGTTAGCCTAAGCTCTGACATGTTTACATATAACAGAAAAAGATTGGTAACCATGATATACAATGTGATATTTCACCTATAACGTGTGTTCTCAAATGTTTACATGTAACAGAAAAAGATTTGTAACTATGATATACAGGGTGATATTTCACCTATAACGTGTGTTCTCAAATACCTGCCATACACTGTACATGTACAGTATGTCCCAAAACGATTAAATTGATCTATAATTTTTTACCTGTTAGAGAAACTTAGGCAATGTAAAAAATAATCAAAATAAGGTAGGACCTCTAATTATATGGATAAATAAGTTCTACTATAAATTTTTAAAAAACTTGCGCTTGGTAAATTTTTATACCTTCATTGTATCCTATGATATACATATAGAAACTTTTCTCCATTTATTACAAGTACAATACTAAAAATTCCATTCTTTTACGACGAAACCTCACCGAGTTAAGATGCTTTGAACTTTAGGAAATTTCGAAGTGTTCCAGAACTAGAAAATAGTCTGTCTTTTTTTCAGTACCGAAAAGTTCAGAAATTTCATAAAATTCAAAGTATCATAACTCCATAAAGTTTTGTCGTAGAAGAATAGAATTTTAGCGTTATACATAACAGAGCATTGAGAAAATTTCTCTGCATATAGACACAGATACCATATAAAAATTAAAAAATTTTACTTTTTGAAAATTAATGGTATGACTATGCCCCGAAACAGTTTTAATTCCTGCTTTATTTTAAAAAGGTTTGTAATTTACACAGACTACGTATCATTAACAGGTGTAAAATAAAAAGTGCATTTCAAACTTTTCAACTCTCTATAGATTAGAAACAAACTACATGGTAAAGGTGATTTACGACATTACTGCAACAAGTTAACACCAGACATTCAAGAAATGTGCAGGGGTAAATAAGCACACTAGTCAAAGCTACATGTTTGCTTATGTTAATTCTAAAATATAGGTTAAGTTTTTTTGTACTGTTGTACAACAGCAAGAGCGAAGAATGAATGGGACTAGACTCACCATATAATGGAAATAGTCCCAGCAGAACATCCTCTAACACTTCAAATATCTTTTTAGAGCGTAGCTCCATCTATTGTGATAATTCTCGTAAATGAAGCCCCAAACAAAGCATTTTAAAAATACTGAAACAAATAGTATGTGAATTTGGGAAGAAAAGCAAATACTTTAGAGATTCATGATATTTATATAGGAAGAAATTATTTAGCTAACGCTTTCCTTTACGCCCACAAATGTAATTATTCAAAAGTTTTTTATTTTATTTTAATTTATGAGGCATACCTTTTAGGTATTTTCTGATTTTACACTTCTGTATTTTTCTTGTGTAAAAAAGTAACTAACTATATGGGAAATGTGAGAATTTTAAATAAAAAAATTGAAACCGTTTAAAATCAGTCAAGTGTCTTATATGCAATACATATAAGAAACTTTTTTAGAATGAAGTCTATTTAATAAGTTTTAATTATGATTTATCATCTAAAATAAATTTCTTTAAAAAAAAAGAAAGACAAAAGATGTTTATTGTCATTGTTCAGCTACCCAAGTTTGACTTGAATGAATTATTTTTCATTTATAAATGACAAAACTGATACTTTTTGCCCAAAATAATTCTAAAAATGCCTCTCCATTATTTCCATACTGAAGCTATTTTTTTTCTTCAAATATATAATAGCAGTTTCTGAATAATAAAAAAGAAAAAATGGCATTTACACGTGTAACTAACGTAACATTATGACTTTAGAAGAAAGACAATAATGGTACTTAACTTAGTTTGTAAATAGTAATTTACAATGCCTTTTTATTAGGATTTTCCTATAGAATATAAAAATATCAAGTTTTCCAATCATACACTTAAATTAAACATATAAATTTGATTCCATCCCCAAAATGATGATTTTCTGTGGAATTGCCCTATACCTTAATGTAGTCGAATTCTTTTGCGTGGACCTGTACAATAACTGTGCATGGTAAACACCCCCCTTCAAGGAAAAAAATAAATATACTGTAGGTGACTGTAACAACATACTAAAATTGCATTAACATCCACGTTCTTCAAACTCCCATTTAACATAAAATCATTTCGTAAAATCGTTATATATATATTTGTATTGTTTTCAGCGGCGTAGAACAATAAATGCTATGCAGACCCACTTCAAGAAAAAAGCATACTGTAGGTGGCTGTGACAGCATAATAAAAGTACGCTACCATCACCGCTCTACAATACCCAAATTAAACATAAATCCGTTTCTTAAATTCATTTCATAAATTCATTTCATAAATTTGTTTCGTAAAATCGCTACATTATGATTTTTTTTGTATAGGGTAGATAAAATAGTAGAAAATGTGCAACTGTTATTTTACATTTGATAATTACACTACCGGGAAATATGAATGCAAATAAAATTTCAATTTAATGGAAAATTAGCATAGATAAATCCAATTAGTGCCGTCGTTTTTATTAACTTTCTTGTTTTAAAAGATGTGAATTAAAATCTTTGCGAAAACTAAAAATCTACCATGATTTATTTTAATTTGCATTGTTCGGTTTTTTCCCGGTTCAAAGTTTGAAAAAAGTAAGGAAAAAAATGATAAATATGTTGATTGAAGAAGAAATTAAAATTTCTTCTGTTATTTTAAATAAAGAATATACCATCTATAAATGATTTTTCATCTTCGCAAATGTATTTTTTATTCATTAGCAAAATAAGTATAACAATTACTGAAATAAAGTCTTTAATTTGATTTATAAATCTTTTAATGCATTAAGACTGATACGGATTAAGTTTTAAATAAAATCTTAACTATTGTTTCATCCCTTTTTTTTGTGTGTAAACAGCATTAAAAAGTGAATGTAAATGATTTCAGTTAAATACAGACGAATAATCTCGGAAAACATCTTTTCAACCATTTTTAGATGTTTGTAATGGGATTTGTAATCCCAGTGAAATGATAATAATGAATACACGTTTAATAGTTTTATTATTATTTCAATTAATTTTTATTAACATTAACTTTAGTTTCTCTTTAATCTGTTTTAATACTTTCCCCTCCCATACAATATTTATAAAAAAGAAAAACACAAAAAAAAAATTATACATATTTTTTTTATCTTATCCTTTGGATAAGATAAAAAATATGAATGGTGTACATTTAATTTTTATTCTCCTTTTGAACATCGATCAACACATAATTTTATACAATCTTAAAAGCCTTTTATAATCCATTCATAAAATAAATATAAAACTACTTAAATAAAATCCTTAATAGGGATTAAATGTTTTGAATGCATTACGAACCAAGCATATTAATTAAAAAAAATTATTCCTCTTTAAATCTCTTTTTTTTTTTTCAAAGCAGTCTTAAATGTGTATAAAAAAATCTCTATTTAAAAGCGATATATATATATATATATCTTTTCACTTTTAAGTCCCTGAATTGTAATTTTTATTTTAGTACATATTGTTGTGTTTTTGTTTATTTCATATACTTCGGAACATCCCATTGCATGATTGCATAACAATATTGAAGAGATAAATAAGTTTTGAACGATGTTGGGGGTCCAAATACCAGGAAAACTCCTATATCGTCGCGTGTCCCTGATGCTGATTTTTAAGTTTGGAGCTGTCTGTATGAAATTGTTTCAATAAAAGTAATTCAGTGTAATTTTTTTTCCGAAACTGGGACAATTGTTTTATACAAATGTGTAGCAAAAAAATTAATCTGCACACATTTTTACGGTTGATATTATTTTTTAACTCTGTCCCCGGGTTTTAGATTCCTTACCATCCATCCCTCTTGCTAAACTTATACAGAAAATCACTTCAGATGCATCCACAGAATTTTTTTCAGGTTTTTTCTCAAGCAAAAGTATGCTAAAGAAAGAATGCCCAAAATTCTTTGACAGGAAATTTACTGCAGAATTTAAATCAGCATTTAAATATCAATTTCAAGCGTTGTGGCTTTATTGGTAGTCTTACCGTCCCCAAGTTTATTCCTACACTTTTCGAGGTAAATTAAAAAAAAGAGAAAATTAATTTAATCCAATGTTAACAACTGTTTCTAAAAATCAATGAACATTGTGGCTATCACTTAGTCTTAACATGATTTTCCTAAAAATAGGTGGTACTTTTCCTTACCGTCCCATCCTTACCATCCATTTTTAATTTCTTCTATCTTTACAAGAAGAAAGTATTGGATTCATGAAAATTTTTGAATTCCGGTTTTCGACGGATTTACCCGTTTTAGGGGTCAGAGATTCCAAAAAACATGTTTTTACAAAATGTCTGTCTGTGACTCTGTGAGTCTGTCTGTCTGTGTGTATGTGACACAAATTTTGTGGGCGCTCTATCTCAAGAACGAATGCACGGAATTTAATAAAAATTTATATTGAGTGAGTTCCTAATACAAATTAATGCTGATTAGTTTTTGGTGTAAATCGCTCAACAGGTGGCGCTGCTATGCTGCATTTTTCACGATTTTTGCAATAGCTCTATCTCACGAACTAATGCACGGATTTTGATCAAACTTCAGATTTAGTTAGTCCTTGATATGAATTGATGCTGATTACGTTTTGGTGTAAATCTCCCAACAGGTGGCGCTGTTATGATGAATTTTGCAGGATTTACACGATTTCTCCAATAGCTCTATCTTAAGAACTAACGCACGGATTTTCATCAAACTTCAGATTCAGTTAGTCCTTGCTATGACTTGCTATTGATTATGTGTTGGTGTAAATCGCCCAACAGGTGGCGCTTCTATACTGCCTTTTTCACGATTGCCTCAATATCTCTATCTATAGAACTAATGGACGAATTTTCATCTAACTTCAGATTTTGTTGTATATTGACACAAGTTGTTGTTAATTTTGGTGTTGGTTTTGGTGTTAATCACCCAATAGGTGGCGCTGCTATGCAGGAATTTGCACGATTTTCGCTATAGCTCTATCTCAAAAACTAATGCACGGATTTTCTCCAAATTTCATATTCAGTCAGACGTTGACATAAATTGTTGCTGATTAGGATTTGGTATAAATCACCCAATAGGTGGCGCTGCTAGGCAGCATTTTGCTGGATTTAGACGATTTCAGCGATAGTCATATCTCAAGAACTAATGCACGGAATTTCATATCTTTAGAATCCTCATGAGATGCATAGATTGCCATTTAATTTTGGCAGTGTGATAGCGAATTTTGAAGTATTAACATGTATGAGATAGAAGAAAGTTTTGGGATTGGTACATCCAACTAGTTTTACATTACCGTCCCTTTTTATCTCACAGGCTATCAAAGCCTGAGAGCTAATGTGCCCGCCCGTTCTGTATGTATGTATGTACGTACGTATGTATGTATGTACGTAATGCGATAACTCTTGATAGAGACATCCAATTTGCTTCAAAAATTTTTTCTATGTTCATTGTGATAAGGCGCTTCCCTGATTAGATTTGGGAGTTCATTGGTTAAGGATAAAGGGGGAAAAGGGCGTGTAGTCCACCCGCCTTAATTCAGATAAATGGGTTTTTCATGCAGAATTTTTCGATTTGCTCCGAATTTGGTATACCGGTTTATTATGTTAAGGGGCTTCCCTGATTCGTTTGGGGGATTCATTGGTTAAGGATAACGGTTCATTGGTTAAGGAAACGGGGGCTAATTCCCCTTCACTTTTTTTTTGAGAGGCATTATTTTTTAAAATAGGAGTATAATATACAATTAGTGTGAATAGCCTGTGAGCTCAATGCCATCAGTTTAGCTGGGCAATTTTTCTTTTTTATTTCCTATACCATCCTCTTTTTTCCCTTCCGCCCCTTCTTTAACGCCCCTTTAAAACAATGTTACATCAAAATTTTGTACTAAAAATACTACATTTTTATTATTTCCTATTTGAATGTCCTGTGGGTACTATGCAAATTCATTATAGGTAAAAATTAGAAGAAAATAGAAAGTTATAGTGGTAAAATGGTAAGGAAAATTAAACTCGTAAGTTTAACTTAAACCTCAGTTAATTAAAAAATTTTTCGCTGCTGACCATTTTTTCTTTATTTTGAATCATTAAGGCATTCGTCTATCAGATTAAAATGTCATTTTAGCAAGTTTAATATCACTAGATTTTTATTCCCGAAAGTCAAAAGATTGTGAGAATGCCCCATATATATATGTTACGGCCAAAGCCCAAATTAATAATTCGCGAATTGACTAGGATATCCGTGGCCATTACCCGAAATAAGTAGTGATCCAAAGCTGTCCTGTACACGGAAAAAAAGATTTAGTTAATATAGCCCCAGCTAAAATGTTTGGTTGGACTGACCAAATGTTGGTTCGACTAATCAAATGATTTTGCTCGTTCAAAATTTTTTTTTGAACTAACAAAAGGATTTTGTCAGTCCAACAAAAAGTATTGAAAAATTTGGTTGGCACAACTATTTTTTTGTTGTTTTAACAAAATCGTTCTTTCTGTGTAGGTATCACTGCCGAGCACGTGGTAGGAGCGAACATTACAGGCTTTGACGATAATATTCTGTTCTTGAGAATTTTTCGCCTATTTGATTTATTCTGATACAAACGGAGACTACAACGGAGACTGATACACTGTAAAAAATAATGGGAACGTTTACTATCCTAACAGGAACATTTCTGATAGTATCGGATATGTGAGAGCCATTTCTATTTTCTGAAACAACTGGGAATGTTCCTGGGTGTTTCAGTTTACTTTTCGTGGAACAGTGAAAGCGCCTGTACGCATGCGCATTAAGTATTATTTCATCACTATTTCTCCTTACGCTGCAACCAGAAGCAATCGCCTAAAGTGAAAGTCAACTCGTTCGTGTGTATGAGAAATGAGATGGCGGCGTAGGTAACTTTACGCTTTACCACGTGTATTTGAATTCGCTTTTATTTTGAAAAAAAACCCAATATTATAACATTTTTGTTACATTTTGTGGGTATTTTTTATTGCGTTTTAAAATTATGCAAGAAATATACCTTGGATATTATCAATGGACTTTTTCAGAGCTTTGGAAATTTAGTATTATTGAACACGGAACAATCGTAATTCTGAGTAAGTGTTTTTTTTTTTTCTAATCATCTACAGTATTACTTACTATTATTTATTATTACTTACTTCTTTATTAGTTTTCTTTGTTGCAATACACGAAAAGAAATTAATAACCTATTTATTTTTTAATATATCAGACTTTGTTTAGTCTGTTTTTTTATTATAATATATATACATGTGTGCATGAAAATAAAATAATGTAGTTAAACTTGATGTTCATACTGATTGCGGTATCGTATTCTCCTTTTCACAGCGTGTTCTTAAATGCGTTATAACTTTAAAATTAACTATAAAATTATTAAATGCGTTATAACTTTAAAAAAATTTACGTATTATATTTTAATCAAACAAGCTGAAGGTTCATTGTCATTTTACTTCTTTATCATTGATTGCTTTTATGTAAAAAATACAGTATTGTGAGTAAAAATAAACAGTAAATTATTCTTACAGTTATAGGATTTATTTTTATAAATCATTATAGTAAATAAAATTGATTCATTTGTTTTGCTGTTTCCTAAAAAGCTTTCAAAAATTCATTTTTTATATTCACCTTTTTTCTCCTCAAATTTTGATAGAAAAATAAAAAGAATCGTTTTAAGATCATTAACTTGTTTAGTACTCAGGCTTAGATATGTAAATTCCCCCCCCCCTCCCCACACACACCTTTTTTTTTTTTTTTTTTTTCAATGCTTCGAAAAAATTAACCATTGCATTTTTTGCGATTTGAATTTTACTTGTTCATCTAAATGCTCTTGCTTGAAAAGAAAAATGTTTTCTTCTGATTTTGCAAGACTGAATTGTGAAAAAAAAGAAACTATTGTTGTTATTTAACTTATGCACTTTACAGTAAACAAAATTGAAAATTTCTAGATTATTAACCATCAGCTTATTTTATGAAAATATACTACACAAAATTTCTTACTTTAGGTTATAAGGCATTTTAATTTATTAATATTATGCTGTGAAAAGCATAATACAATATTGAATCAACAATAACATAAATTTCAATCATATCTTATTTTTATGCACTAATAATAATAAAATGTTGTGTTTTAAAATGTCTGTACAACAAAGAAATGCTAATAAAGAACTAAAATAATAAGTAAAAATAATGCTATAAATGATTAAAAAAATAAATAAAACGCTTTTCGAAAGAATTTATCATTCCATTTTCAATAATAATACAGTTCAGGAACTTTAATGTTATTTGTTAATCCGCATGGTAAAAAAAATATCACTGCAAGATGTTAAAACGCAATAAATTTTATCTAAATTATGAAAAAGGTATAATAATATTGATTTTTTTTTCAGAATAAATCCAAGCAGATATATAAATAATAATAATAATAATAATAATAATAATAATAATAATAAAAACCTCAGAAAAAATCATTCAGAAATGAACTTCCATATAAAACTCTTTCATAAAAATTCATTTAATAAAACTGGCTTCTTCACAAAATCCATTTTACTAAACTAAGCCCCTTTCACAAAATAATTTTCAATAATTGAATGTTTAAATACTAGTGCTAAATTCAACTTGAGTAAATAATTAAAATTCATATAGAAAAGATCAAATAAATGTACTAAAACTACTTGCAGGTACATTGCACATAATATAAAATTATTTAAAATACATTAGAAATATCTTAAAAATACATTAAAAAATTTAATGCATTTTTGAGACATTTCTATTGTATTTTAAATGATTTTATATTATATGTATGCACCTGCAAGTAATTTTAGTACAGTTATTTGTGCTTTTTTATGTAAATTTTGAAATAATCCTCTTCTTCAGAAAGGTTCCATATGTATTCAGAAACCTTTCCAATTCGTAATAAAAGGTTTCCTATACATTCATAAACATTTCTTAGTCTCCAGAAAGATTTCATATGTATTCAGAAACCTTTCCGATATGTTCAGAAACCTTTCATTGCGAATCGGAAATGTTCCGTATTATAACCGAAACAGTTTTCTGCTCGAATCTGAAACTTTTCCGTTAGTATCGTGCAGCACAGGTCTCCGTTACTTTCGGAAACGTTTCTGAAATTTTTTTACAGTGTTGAGAGTACTGTAGTCTTCGTATTTGTATTTGTATTTTATATAAATATTGTGTACAACTATTCTATAATTTCTCTTTATTTTAAAAAAGTAACTAATGCTGCTGCTGCTGCTCCTGCCGTTATTAAATTTTTTGTGACCTTTTTACTTTCTTGGGTTATCCTGCAAAAACTGTTTCATATTAAAATATGAAAACAGATAGTTTTATAGATAAGCTATCTTACTCGCTACACTGGTCGGTTTCTCTACAAGAATCTTGAATCAAAAGAAATATAGCTAACAAAGATTTAAAAAAAAAAAACTTTTTCTTAATATCAAATCAAATATCTGTAATTGTTGTCTTATTCGTATGATCTTACATTTTCCAGTTCAAAATCGATGTTGGTGACATAATAGACAAAATAGCTCTTAAAATCACAGAAGTCTGTCTTTAATTATATTTTTTAAACGTGGTCATCTGGCGTTTCCCGCTTCTACCTAAAACTTCTGTTGACATATGGCGAAATGTTCTAAAATTTTCAACCACTCCTTTAGCACCGTTAAGGGGTGGGGGATTTCTAAAATCGCTGATATATCAGTTTAATAATTTTTTAATAGATTTGTTATCTGAATTTCTCGCTTCTACCTAAAACTGCTGCTGAGATATGGCGCAATGACCTAAAACTTGCGACCACCCCATTAAATCGCCTTTGGTGGGTATTTTTAAAATCGATAAAACACATTTTAAAATATGTTTTAGTAGATTAATTGTCATGAAACTCATGCCCCTATCTAAAAACTGCTGCTGAGATATGGCAAAATGACCTACATTTTTCAACACTCCCTTTAATCCTCTTAAAGGGGAGGGATTTCTAAAATTGCTGCAATGCATGTTTAATTATTTTTTAATAGGTTTGTATCTTGAATGTCACGCTCCTACCAAAAACTGCTGCTGGGATACGGCCAAATCTCCGAAAAATTTCGACCCGGGGAAATTCTAAAATCACTAAAATATGGGTTTAATTATTCTTTTAGTAGATTTATTTTCTGGACTTTCACGCTCCTACCTAAAACGGCTGCTGAAATACGGCGAAATGTACCAAAATTTTGAACCCTTCTTTAACCCTTTAGGAACTAAAATCTCTGCAATGCTTGTTTAATTATTTTTTTAGTAGATTTATTTTTGAGAATTTTACGCGCCTACCTAAAACGGCTGCTGAGGTATGACCAAATGTTCTAATTTTTTTTTACCCTTCCATTAACCCCTTAAGCGAGGGAGGGGGATTTCTAAAATCGCTGAAATAAGTGTTTAATTATTTTTTAGTAGATTTATTTTGCGCAATTCAGGCTCCTACCTAAAAAGGTGGCTGAGATATGGCCAAATGTTCTAATTTTTTCGCCCTACCCCATTAACTCCCTTACCTAAAAAGGTGGCCGATATATGTCCAAATGTTTAAATTTTTCGACCCACCCTCGGGCCCTAATAATAAGCTAGAAAAAGCAAGGGGTCGTCCGGTAGCTTCATCGCCCCGAGCCCTCCCTTCCCGCTTTTCGGTGTCTTTAATTTGTGTAATTTCTCTTTTAAATTTGTCCGGTTTCAATTTTTGATTTTTTTTTTCAATCTGGCTTTCGCTAGAGAGTCTTTCATTCGGGACGTGGCTGGGCTCCTGGGAATCTTGCTTCCGCAAAAGAGTCGGAGTAGAGTAGAAGAATAAAGGGTTGCGGACGAAGATGGGCCGCTCGCCGCGGCGGTCTCCCCTTATGACCAAATGTTCCTCCCTTAAGAGGAGGAATTTCTAAAATTGCTGAAATACATGTTTAATTATTTTTTAAGTGGATTCATTATCTGGAATTTCACGCTACTACCTAAAACAGCTGCAGAGATGCCAAATATTCTAAAATTGTCGCCCTACTTTAACCCCTTAAGAGAGGTTTCTAAAATAGCTGAAATACATGTTTAATTTTTTTTTAGCAGATTTATTTTCTGGAATTTCACGCTTCTACCTAAACTGCTGAGGTATGCCAAATGTTCTAAAATTTGCGACACCCCTTTAACTCTTTAGGAGGGATTTCTAAAATCGCTGAAATATGTGTTTAATTACTTTTTTATTAGATTTATTTCCTGGCACTTCACGCTCCTACCTAAAACGGCTGCTAAGATATGCCAAATATTAAAAAAATTTCGGCCTCAACCCCTTAAGGGCATAGTTTCTAAAATCGTTGAAATAAACGTTTAATTCTTTTTTTAGCAGATTTATTTTCTGGAATTTCACGCTCCTAATTAAAACGGTTCCTGAGATATCGCAAACGTTCTAAAATTTTCGACCCGCCCCCCTTAACCCTCTTAGGGGTTATTTTTCAAAAATCCTTTCTTAGTTAGCTCTTATGTCATAAGAAGTATTTTCCACCCAGTTTTCAGGCTTCTATGTACAGTAGTTTGGGCTGTGCGTTGATCAGGGGCGCGCCAACAGTATCCAGCGCCTGTGTGCAGAATTTCAGTTGACGCCCTCCACCCCTCCGAAAATAAATCTTTATATAAAAAAAAATTCTTTGAGCATCTATAACAGCATAACTGCCATCCTGTTGGAGTTTTATCCCAGATCAAATAAAGTTTTTTTGAATCAGAAAAATATTTAATAATATGTGTCTTGTTTCTATAGGGTCTCGTATTTCATTTATTAAACAAAATTTCTGGTTCCAAACATTTAAATTAACTTGAGAATAAGGGAGGTTGGCAGCTATGTAAATAAAATTCGAAACACAATAAATCCAGTTAAAATAAAACCGATCTGTATCCGAATCATGCATTAAATGGTAAAATTTCACTATCCCAGACAAAATAATACAATGCAATAATAATAGATTGCATCCATACTAATGAAATAAAGTGATTTGCCATCTCTAATTTGCATATCGATATTAATATAAAAGAAAGACTTTGACTTTACTTTGCATGTGTTAGCAATGGCTAAGAAAATCTACATTGCTTGGTTGGTTGGTTGTGTTTATGACGGCCAATTATCAACACGAGGGATATAGTCCCAAAGGATGGGGGAGTGCCCTCCGTGGGGGGTCTTTCTAAGGGAACCTAACCCGTACTTACGCTTTGAAAATCAAGGTTCGAAGACAACCACGAAAACTCCGAACGATTAGGCCGACGAGCGTGATTAGGATTGAACCCAGCACCTTCCGTCTACCAGCTTCGAGAGCAGAATTTCTCGTCCACTGGTGGAGGGCTGAAAATCTACGGAACATAGAGGACTGAAACTTTGGATAAGGATAGGCGATGGCAGGTCCAAATGCACCTGATGATCAGATTTTTCATTTTTTGATAATCCGCCGAAATATAATTAAAAGCCATAATGATAATCGCAAAACCATAAGCTTCCTTTCTTCAAAGTAATCATACCTTTACATTTCTTCAGACTGACGAAAGCGTAACGTTCGAGTTTTACTGCATTTTGAAATTGCGATAACTGGGTCCCCATGGTATTTTAAAAAATCGCCTTATCTTTCCAATTCAAATGGTATTTTTCGTTACTCTTTCAAGCAACCTTTTTATTTGGTCGTGATTCGCGTCAGTTTTCAAATTTTTCGTTTTTCTGAAGTTAAAAAAAAAAAAAAAAAAAAAAAAAAAAAAAACCTATTAATACATTCTTGGTATTTTTCCGAATCTAACGATATCTCTGGTGTGAATAAATATTAATATTTAGTACTATTTAAAAAAAAAAAAACTTCCTTAAGTCATTTTAAGGATTTGCCTGAGATGTTTTTCTCCCAGTGCAAATTTTCTCAAGATATCGTTTCCCATCTCAGCGATATGTGCATGTGCTTTGAATATCATTTCGCGTTTCAAAAAAGTGAGGGGATGGTACGCATCTTATATTATTAATGTTTTATCCCGAATTTTTGGTCATAATTGAAACTTTTATATATCTAAATGCCAGAAAATAAACACAAATTCGAGGTTCACTTGAAAAATCAGGCCAGAGCGTGGATATTATCCCCGGTGTACGCTGCAAGAAGGCAGTGGGACCCTCAACTCGAGCTACGTTTGGATAAATTTTCATTTAAAAATGAAAAATCATACAAATCAGAGCTTATACCCGCCGAAGGCAGTACTGCTGACAACATTAAGCTCGTTTGGAAGGATTTTCATTAAAAATATAAAATCAAAACAAATCGGACAGCGCGTTACACGTTCGGTGCATATACTGCTGAAGACATTGCTCCCCCCTTCCCATCTCTGGTTTCGTTTGTAAAAATATTCGTTTAAAAATATAAAATCATTCAACGTTTGATTTTAAACTATTTAAGATTATTATAATTTGAATTGCATGGCGGGTCGGTTAGTAGGGCATAAGTACGAGAATTTAAAACTTTTTTTTTAATCTATATTTTTCCGTTCACAATACGGCGATCATTGTAGTTCCTAACTTATTTATGTCTAAATTGAAAAAAAAAATTCCATCCTAGTCTCTGAAGCGTCTAAGGTTATATCAAAAGCTGATAAGTGCTCATATTTCAATACTTTTAATTTCATGTTTTGTATTAAAATGAACAAATCCTATAATCATCACAATTATTTATTCAGTATGTGATTTTAGACACGAGCGTAGGAAGGGGGTGCAGGGAAAGGCGCTTCTCTCAATCTTTGAAAAAGTAAGAATTTATCGCCAAATTCAGCCTATTTTCACCATACCCTCCCCATTAACAAAAATTCTATTTCCGCTTTGATGATAGGTGCAGAGTGCAAGATAAAAAAGTATTTGTTCTGAACGGAGGTTTATGGTCTATTACAGCATACAATTTTACTTAATGTACAATAAAAATATTTATAATACATTTAATTAACAAATTAAATTTTTAAAAAATCAAGAAGTGTAGATTATTTCAATGGTAGTCTAGTTTTAAGTATCCTTGCTTCAAGCGTTTCAAGAAGGTTGAATGAGTCATCTTCCATATTTGATGAAACAATGGTTCTGGCGTTAGAATATCTAGGGCAGAATTCTATCTGAGTAAGAAGGAGGTGTGCTGTCTTGCTTTCTGTATCATCAGCTTCATCACCATCTTCTGCATCTGAAGTTGAATTTTCATTTGCGATATTTTCATAAATTTGATCTAAATTTCTGAAGTCGGTTGTTAAAACGTCTTCGTCACATGGGTAAAGTTCATTACACCCTTCTCCTTTATCTGAATTGCAAGAAAACTTGTTTTTCTATCAGAGGAAATTCCCTCGTTTAACATGCTTAAAGGGATCGAGAAAAAAAAAAAAACTACGTGAAAATCGTCGTTAAATTGAAACAATTTCGTCTTTAAATAGAGATTTTTTTACTTAAAGGAGCCGGGACTGCAAAATATCGTCCTTAAATAGAGATCGTCGTTAAGTAGAGCGACGTTAAACGGAGAGTCGACTGCATTTGTATTTCGAGTTATATTCACAAGAGTTAAATCTCTCGAAACTACAATATTAATATGAAAGAAATGAAACTGTAATTTAAAAGTTACAAATGTTAAAAAGGAACAAGTAGTATATATATATATATATATATATATATATATATATATATATATATATATATATATATATATATATATATATATATATTTTTAAAGTCAAATGCTACTTAAGTCATCAAAGAAAAATTTAATATAACCTTTAAGGGGGTGCGGGACACAGTTTAAAATAATTTTTATTTATTGAGATAAAATTTTGAAATTTTTTGTGATGGTTAATCATATCATTTGTAAACAACATCACATGATAAAACTTCTGATATATATTTTTTTAATTTTTAAATTTAAAATTTATTAAAAAAGTGGGGTAAATTAAAATCGTTATAACTCGAAATATTATTTGTAAAATTTCAATTTTTTATCATTTAAATAAACAGAAATATATAAGGTTTAATTTAGATTTAGCATTATTAAAAATATCAATAAAAAAAATATCTAAAGAAAAAATGATGTAACTTTAAAAAAAATCATATTTTTAAAAGTAAATATATATATATATATATTTTTTTTTTGCTGAATCAGAATTAAAGTAAACTAATTGAAAAAGATATGTTCCAAGTTTCAACCATATATCTTTAACGGTTCTTGAGTTATAACAGTTTAAATACGAGAAATGGTGAAAAAACCCATCATGAAGAAAAACGCATTTTCACAAGAAGTCGTTTGCATGACAACCATTGTTTGAAAGCTAGATTTTGAAAACAAACCAAAACGAAAAAATTAATACTTCTGTTCTAATAAGGATATTGTTGGAAAATGTCTCGGATATGAGTGTTTTACGTCAAACATCTCCTCGCTTGTAACAAGATAATTTACTGTGGCATTATGCAACATAACTTTTCTTGTGACACTGTACTTTGTTTGTGAGATATGCTGCAAGAGATGGCGACACTTCACGAGTGACTTTTCGTAAGATCACAAAGTAACGGACCTTTAACGTTGGACACTTATGTTTCGGTGTTGCGGCAACAGATGGCAGCACCAAAAGAAGTTTTCTGACACTCTAGACTCTGTTAATCAAGACTGAACTGTACTCGTGAAATAATTGCTTGTTATGCAGTTTCATTGTTTCCAGACTTTTTTTACTGTGCAATAACTCGTGTGGGACCCTTTTAATTTCTCACTCAAAGGACTGACACTGGTCAAGTCAACACGCACACAGTTTTGTGCGCGTTTCTTTGTGTAAATGGAACGTTTCTTCTCCTATGAGAATTCCATGTTCTACAGTTTATTTTTACTAATTTTCTATTATTATTATTATTTGTTTTAGTGTAACAAGTATTTAATCAGGAATGAGCGTGACAATTAAAGGTGTTTTTTTTTTTTTTTTTTTTCACAAGACCGTCTTTTCACTGAAGATGCCTCCCTCATAGGAACAACATTTATGTTTAAATAAAATCAAATAAATGTTATAGGTGGATACATAATCCTGTAAGAAGTCGTATTCTACGTCGGATTATCAGAAATGTAAAAAAATACCTTCTATTTTTCAATACTGTTATTTATCAATTTGACATAACTATATATATTTTAAAATAAACTGGGTTATCATCTAATGCTAAATCCCGAACTCACCCTTCCCAAATATTGTTAAAAGATAATGAGGACTGAATAGAAGGGGAAAGTAAATAAATAAATAAAAAACCCAGTAATAAAAATTTGTTTATTTGATTGTGATAAAATAAAAAGATGCACATATAAGATATGAAATATTGAAATAAATACATGAAAATAAATGTGCATGAATAAATATTGTTACTGTTTTAAATAATATAGCAAAAAAAAAAAAAAAAGGTATTATTATTATGAATATTGATTGATTATTTTGAATAAGTGATCATTTTATTTACATTTATGTATATATTCTAAGAAATTACATTAAGAAAGTCACAAACTTCTTATAGTAAATATATTTGTTATCAAAGAATTTATAATACTTGAATAACACGCTATGGCTGCCTCAAAAGAAATTACAGCAGTAGAAAAGTTGAACGATAATAATTATAATCATTGGCGTTTTAAATTAGAAAATTTATTAATTAAAGATGATCTGTTCAAATATATAACAGGATCTCCACCTAGCTCACCTGATGATACATATATAAAAAATGCTGCTAAGGCGAAAGCCATCATTTGTTTGTGAATTGAAAATACACAAATTGTACACATCAGAAACTTAACATCCCCAAAAGACATTTGGGAGAAACTGAAAAATGTCCACCAAAGGGCAAATTTATCATCTAAGTTATTTTTGCTGAGAAAAGCTCTATTCCCAACGGTTAAACAAAGGGGGAGACTTAAATTTACATATCAATAACATTTTAACTATCCGCGACAAACTCGCTGCCATTGGAGAGCTCATAAATGATTCGCACATAGTAGATCTTTTGCTTTGCAGCTTGCCTCAGTCTTACGCTCCCCTCATAACAAGCATGGAGGCTAGGGATGAAAAGGATTTAGACCTTGAGTTTGTAAAAATAAGCTGATCGATGAGTACTCTCATCGGATTGAATACAAAAACACCAGCACACGATCAAGGGACACAACATATAAAATTGTAAATAAAGGGAGCAAAAAGTATTGCAATTTCTGTCAACGAGATGGGCACGTTCGTTCAGAATGTTACAAATTGAAAAACAAACAGAAAAACAATTACCAAAAACATGAAAATTATAACAGAAATAAATTTAACAATAACGCCAACTTTAAAGCCAATTCGTTAAACCACGACAACCAAAATAATGGTAGCAAAACCGACTCCTCGAATTTTTGCTTTAACAGCAAAACAAATATAGAGGATGAGGTTAACCAATTGATCATTCCTCTCTTCCCAGTGGAAAATAATTTTGAAATTGAGCCAGTAAAAATTAACCAAACACAAACAACAGATTCAAACACATACATTATTGACTCGGGTTGTACCAGGCACGTTACATCAGCAAAAACAAATTTTGCTACATTCACAGCCGGGAATTTTGGGAATATAACAATCGCTAATGGAAAAAGGCTTAATTCGCAAGGTATGGGCGACGTAAAAATAAAAACAGACAAAAACCACCACATTACACTAAGAGATGTATTATATTGTCCAGAACTAAAAAGCAATTTATTGTCAGTTAAGAAAGCCACTGAAAATAACATAAAGGTAATTTTCGAGAAAAATGCGTGCTTATTTGTCAAAGATGATAATATAATCTTGACAGCTAAATTAAATGACAATCTTTACGTGTTAAACCCTGAAGATTATTACGGCTATACCATAAGTACTCAAACTTTCTGTAACAATACAAACTGTATTTCTATATGGCACCGCAGACTCGGACACAAAAACTTTGATGATATTAAATACCTGGTTAACTATAAGTTAGCCGATGGTATAACAATTAACAATTGTAAACATGACACGCGATGCACCAAGTGCGTTGAAGGGAAACTTTCCGCTCTGCCCTACCCTAAAGTAGCCACAAACAGAAGCAAAGAAATCGGTACCCTTGCACATTCCGATATTTGTGGCCCCATGCAGACTGAAACGATAGGAGGGAAAAGGTACTTCATAACATTCACGGATGATTATAGCAGGTACACAATAACATACTTAATCGCGCATAAATCGGAAGCCGTTATCAAATTGAAGGAATACATAACGCTAAGAATAAATTTGGAAAGTTAATAAAGTCAATAAGATCCGATAATGCTAAAGAATATATCAGTGATGAATTCGAAAACTGCCTGATCGAAAACGGGATAGAGCGTCAATTGAGTGTTCCCTATTCCAGCCCGCAGAACGGCGTCTCGGAGAGAAAGAATAGAACGATAGTGGAAATGGCTAGAACCATGCTGTCGGACGCCAAGTTACCTAAACAATTCTGGGGGGAAGCTGTCATGTCCGTCACCTACCTCATCAACCGTCTACCAACAAAAGCTAACAAAAATAACATGACACCCTATGAACTTTGGCATAAAAGAAAACCCGATCTCTCGAACATTAAAACATTCGGATGTAAGGCATTTGCCTATGTCGACAAACCTAAAAGAAGTAAGTTAGATGAGAAAGCCATTGAGGGAATAATGTTGGGATACGATTTCAGGAGCAAGGGGTATAGGATATATACGGGTGAAAACAACATTATGATATCTAGAACCGTAAATTCTTCGAAGAAGGAATAAAAGATGAGGAAATTAGACCCGCCAAAGAAAATCAAAACAACGAACAAACTCCCGCAGATAATATCGAAATTGATCTAGAAGAACACGATGAAGATCAGATTAACACCCCGACCGACAAATCCCCTGAACCGAGAAGATCCCAAAGACAAAATCGCGGTGTACCACCTAACCGTTTTGGTATAAGCGCAAACCTGTGTCAAATTCAGGAGCCAAAGTCATGGACAGACCTACAAAATATCAATGACGCAGAAACTAAAGATAAATGGCTAAAAGCTACTAATGAGGAAATAGATTCTCTGAAGCAAAATAATACTTGGAGATTAATAAAACCTATCCCGGGAAAATGCGTCATAGGTTGTAGGTGGACGTTTAAGGCAAAAAGGGGAGCAAACGGGTCTATAGAGCGATATAAAGCTAGATTGGTCGCTAAGGGATATGCTCAAAAATATGGAAGCGATTTTGATGAGACCTACTCACCCGTTGTAGCTCATACCACCCTGCGAGCGTTCTTAAACGCAGCGGTGTACAAAAACCTTAAAATGACTCACCTAGATGTCAAAACTGCTTTCTTACATGGCGATTTAGAAGAGGAGGTTTATATGCATCAGCCAGAGGGATACATAACAAAAGGGGAAGAAGATAAAGTGTGTAGTTTAAACAAAGCAATTTACGGCCTTAAGCAGGCAGCTAGGGCGTGGAACCAAAAAATAAGTAAATCTCTAAAAGAACCAAATTTCGTTGAATGCGCGTCAGACAAATGTCTGTACAAAAGAGTCCAAAGTGGAAAAATCGCATACATAATAGTGTATGTTGATGACATCTTAGTCGCAGGAGATAAAACAGACACACACGAAATATACACTGAATTATCAAAGCAATACGAAATCAAAAATTTAGGTCAAGTAACACAATATTTAGGCATAAACATAAAGGAAACAGATAACGGTAATCTAGAATTAGACCAGGAACACAAAATAATACAGATCGCAGAATTTGTTAAATGGTAAGCCTACATATACACCCATGAATACTAACTACTTTAATCTAGATCCAAACGGGAAACTAATGGAAAATAATGTAAAATTTAGACAGGCTATAGGAGGGCTTCTGTACATTGCAACTTTAACTAGGCCCGACATAGCGTCAGTCGTTAATATCCTGGGAAGAAGGAATGAATCCCCAAGGGAAGTCGATTGGCAAGCTATCGAGAAGTTGATTAGACATCTGCTTACTACCACAGATCTAAAATTCGTCATAGATAAAACAAAACCTCCAATCCTAACGGCATATAGCGATGCCGATTGGGGCAACGACAGAATAGACAGGAAGTCAACCACTGGAAACTTGTTTAAATTAGGAAATAATATATTGGCATGGTCATCGAGGAAACAGAGTTGCACTGCACAGCACTCTCGTCCACGGAGGCTGAATATATCGCTGCCTCTAATGCAGGTCAAGAAATCGCGTGGTTATTAGACTTGTTAAACGATCTCGAACTATGTCAACAACTACCCGTAACATTGTACGAAGATAACTTATGAGCCATAAGATTGACTGAAAACGAAAAGGCACAGACAAGAACAAAACATGTGGAGGTGAAATATCACCATATTAGACATCTATGCCAAAATGGCATAATCAAAATAACTTATTGCCCATCGAAATTAATGTTAGCCGACGTACTCACCAAGCCGTCGCCAAGCCTCATTTCGAGTGTTTGAGAAATAAGTTAAATATTTTACGCTCGTCGGTTTGACATAAAAAGCGGGGGTGTTGGAAAATGTCTCGGATATGAGTGTTTTACGTCAAACATCTCCTCCCTTGTAACAAGATAATTTACCGTGGCATTATGCAACATAACTTTTCTTGTGACACTGTACTTTGTTTGTGAGATATGCTGCAAGAGATGGCGACACTTCACGAGTGACTTTTCGTAAGATCACAAAGTAACGGACCTTTAGCGTTGGACACTTATGTTTCGGTGTTGCGGCAACAGATGGAAGCACCAAAAGAAGTTTTCTGACACTCTAGACTCCGTTAATCAAGACTGAACTGTACTCGTGAAATAATTGCTTGTTATGCAGTTTCATTGTTTCCAGACTTTTTTTACTGTGCAATAACTCGTGTGGGACCCTTTTAATTTCTCACTCAAAGGACTGGCACTGGTCAAGTCAACACGCAAACAGTTTTGTGCGCGTTTCTTTGTGTAAATGGAACGTTTCTTCTCCTATGAGAATTCCATGTTCTACAGTTTATTTTTACTAATTTTCTATTATTATTATTTGTTTTAGTGTAACAAGTATTTAATCAGGAATGAGCGTGACAATTAAAGGTGTTTTACTTTTCACAAGACCGTCTTTTCACTGAAGATGCCTCCCTCATAGGAACAACATTTATGTTTAAATAAAATCAAATAAATGTTATAGGTGGATACATAATCCTGTAAGAAGTCGTATTCTACGTCGGATTATCAGAAAGGTAAGAAAATACCTTCTATTTTTCAATACTGTTATTTATCAATTTGACAAAACTATATATATTTTAAAATAAACTGTGTTATCATCTAATGCTAAATCCCGAACTCACCCTTCCCAAATATTGTTAAAAGATATAAACATGATTTAAGCGTTATTTTAAGCAGAAAAAAGCGGAGAATTTTTCACTGCAATACAATATTTTTAGAAAATTTGAAGATTTTTGTGTTCCGGACCCCCTTAAGCTACTAATAGTTTTTGTTGCATTATAATATTTCAATTTGTTGATTTTCTTTAAGCAAGTAAACCCTCTTGGTTTACAATGGTCTATGGGTCTATAGGAATCATAGACCATACAAGTCTATGGGAATTTGGCGAAATATTAGAGATATCGGTAAGTTGGCGTCACTTTTGGTGACTCATTTTGGTCGCCAAATTTGGCGATAAACTTGGTGGTATTTGGCGACAGAACAGGGTCCCCCCTATGGTAACCCCCTTATAGGTATGGAGATGCATTAAATGCTGTTCAATAATTAATGACCGCCATTTTTCTCATATATAAAACTAAAATTAATTAATTACATTTAATTAATGAATTACTATTTGAAAAAACTGTATTAACATTAAGTGTCATCCACTACAAGTTAAAAAAAATATATTTGAACTTGAGTGGATGAATAATAAATATTTTATTAACGATTGAAAATTTGAACAAGATATATATAGGGAGAGTGTGAACTAATAGTAGGAATTGAAAAAAAAAATGAATGGGCTTAAAATAAATATCCAATTTCCAAAGCTGTCGTTGTAGCCATAATCTGCAGATTTGCACGTTAGAAATACAATTAATATTTATTGTGATTCTTTATGTACAGAATTGTTTTTTAGCGATGAATTATAATTATCAAACAATAAAAATAAGTCTTATACAGCTAATGTGATTTAAAATATAGTCTTGATTCGATCGGGTGACTTGCGTCTCACAAGGGAACCACTTTTGGTGTTCTAGCACCTAGCATCGACACCTGGTGCATTTTGTAGTCCTATACATAAAAGTTAGAGAACCGATAAAAGTTCTCTGTTAAAATAATATTTTATGTATTTTTTTATACTTTTAATTTTTAATTATTGGATTTTTATTTGTTTATTTCACGCCAAAATTAAGTTAAGTAGCCAAATATGCGGCTACAAAATTTTCGCCTGCTTTATACCTGGAGTATAATGTACAATATGTATTAGAATTAAATCAGATTGCGATTTGTTTGATAATTGGTAACATAAGAAACAAGAATTAGATTTTTTCTATGCAGACAATAAATGTAAAAATAGTAAATATATTTCTGTTAAATGCTTTGAAAATCATTGAAAACTATTTTTTTAGAGAAATACAAAATAAGCAAACTATTTTCTTTGCTTATTTGAAGTCCAAGGGAATAAAGTTTCGAATGTTTAAAATGAAATGTTTTTGTATTAAATGCTGTGTCTTTTAGTAAAAGTAATTAAGTAAACTAATATTTTTATACAATTTAGAAAATTTACTGTGCCTAATTGGGTCAGACATTACAGTTTCTGGTGAATTCCAAACCATCGCTCCCACGCTACAAGCAGATATGACATTCTGCTAGGGTTGCCGGAAGCTCTACTTTTGAAAAAAACGCCAACTTTCTCCCCGCCAAAAATGTGAATATAAGCAGGGGTCTGTTAAAGTCTGTGGTCTGTTCCAGCTTTTCTCCCCGGGTCATGTTTTTGTGAAATTGTGAACAGCTTTTCACATTTGTGAAAAATCTAGTAATGATTTTGTGAATTTGAAATTATTGTTAAATTCAGTTTCTTGTTAATACATTTTAAAAAGGATATATCTATGTAAAATACACATGTTTTCTTCATATAGGTACACGTGACTGGCAGATTTTACTGTTAAATGATTAAATTTGTGAAAGGTTCTGTTTAGGCATAGAAAAAAAATTGTAAAAGACCTGTTTTTAAGAAAAAGAATTTTGTGAAGGGCCTGTTTTGAAATTAAAAATTTTGTGAAGGGTCCTGTTTTGAAATAAAAAATCTTGTGAAGGGCCTTTAAAGGACCCATTTTTTTCCTAAACAGATCCCTGATAAGGTTGCAATTTTTTTTTTCAATTCCTGCTATTAGTTCACACTCTCACTCTCCCTATATTTATTTATTTATGTATATTGTTCAAATTTTCAATCGTTAATAAAATACTTATTATTCATCCTATCAAGTTGAAATAAATTTTGTTAAACTTGTACTGGATGACAATTTATGTTAATACAGATTTTTCAAATATTAATTCATTAATTAAATTTTAATTGATTAATTTTAATTTTATATTGAGACAAAATGGCGGCCATTGGTTATTGAACAGTATTTAATGCATCTTCATATCTATAAGAGGAGTTACCATAGGAGGGACCCTGTTCTGTCGCCAAATACCACCAAGTTTGTCGTCAACTTGGCGATATATCGCCAAATTTGGCAACCAAAATAAGTCACCAAAAGTGACGTCAACTTGACGATATCTCTAATATTTCGCCAAATTCCGATAGACTTCCATTGTAAACTTACTTGCTTATAGAAAATCAACAAATTGAGATATTTAGCCAGTGTTTTTCGACAGTAATTTCTGTCTCATTTAATGCCCATATTACACTTAAATTTTCTTATACCTATATTTCAGGCATTATAGTAGCCACCATTATAGACACTTTTACCACATTTGTTTTACATTAATATATAAAGATTCATGACACTTAATTTTCATTTTAAAAAATCCTTTATCTTTCGTTTTGTACATATTAAAATCAAAAATTATATTTTACATTTCTTTACTTTTCTTAAAAAAACACATTTTTTTTACTTAAAAAGGACATAAATTCCGGTATATCGTTAAAACTATGCTATTTATAAATATATACTGCATTGTCCATACTCTTTGGCACTTCCTCTGAAAAAACGTTTTCGTCCATTTCTTGGACTTCATCAGTTTCAATTGGCGGCTCGCAGTTTCATTTTCGACCTTTTATCATCTCTCTCTTTCCATTTTTCCCCCTTCTCCCTTTTCACTTTCCCCTTCTTTCCAGCATTTTTAGCCAACGGGAGTCAACATTTGCATGCGCCCTATCGTTGCATACACTTTTTCTTTCGAGGTTAATCTCGATAGCCTCTCTCATTAGGGTGTTTTGGGGATTATCATATGCAGCTATTTTTTTCTCTTTTAATTGATTGAGGTATTATGGGGTTTTTTAAATTTGTTCTTGAGAAGGCTGTTGCTTGATTATTATATTTTATGTCGCGGATATGCTCCTTATACCTTTCGCTTATTTTTCGCTTGGTCATCCCGATGTATGTAATTTCCTTATTTTCTGTATCTGAGGCTTTAATTTTATATACTCCTGCCGTCTGTAATTCGTCGTATCTTTCTGCTTCATTTCGTATCGTTTTAAATAGGGAAGGGTTGGGTGTGATTGGGACTATCTTTCCGAGTTTACTAATTTCGCGTTTTATGGGGGGGGGGGGGGGGGTGTATAATCTTTTTTATTTTGTCCTGGTTGGATCCAGTTAATTTTTTCTTTCGCTTTTCTGATTAACTTGTCTATTGTTTTTCTTGGATGGCCAGCGTTAAGTCCTATGTTCTCTATAATCCTTAATTCTTCTTTTAATAACTTTTCTGTTGAACATATATACAGTGCTCTATAGATGTAGGTATTTAGGGCTGCAAGTTTATAGTTTATTGGTGTATTTGTTTTGCTTGACATTATCGCTAGGTTTGCAGTAGGTTTTCTATAGATTGTTGTTTTTATCTGGTCATTTTCGTATATTATTTTTACGTCAAGGTATGGTAGGGATCGGTTCTTTTCTTCTTCTATTGTAAATTGTATATTGCTATCGTATTTATTTATTTCGTTTAAGAGATTTATTAAGTTTACTGTTCTGTTTGTTATGATAAATATATCATCTACATACCTTACCCAAAGGCGTATTTCATTTTTATGATCCTGTATTATTCTTTTTTCCATTACTCGCATTTTCCATTCTGAAACCACATTTGAAATGGGGGACCCCATCGGTACACCCCTCAGCTGTTTATATATCTTATTGTTAAATTTAAAATAACTTTCGTTTAGGATCAGATTTGTTGCACTTTCCATTGTATTTATAATTTCTGTGTCTGTGTAGTGTTTCTGTATAGTCTTGTTTATTTCTTCTGTCATTTCGTTAAGGTTAATCGACGGGTATAGGTTTTTTACGTCTAAGCTTATCATATAATCGTCTGGTTGCGGTTCGTATTCTCTTAATATCTGTATGAATTTTCGTGTTGAATTAACTGATATATCGGAAGGGGGGAGCATTTCTTTATACTGTTTTCGCATATATTTTTCTATGTCATAGGTTGGGCTTAGCTTTTTGTTAACGATCGGTCTCATTTTGTATGGATTCTTGTGGTCTTTCAATTTTCCAAATATAATTGGTGTATTAGAAGTAAAATTCTGTTTTATTGGTTTAGTCCCATTTGTCCATTTACCCCTTTTAATCAATTCTTCTGACTTTTTCGTTAGTGTATTTAGGGGGTCTTTTTTTACTATTTCGGTCCCTAGTTCATCTATTGTGCTCTCCATCATATTAACATATTCATTTTTATTCATTATTGCTATTTTTCCTGTTTTATCAGTGTGCAAGAAAGTTAAGTTTTGGTTTTCTTTAAGTTGTTTTATTATTCTAAGGTCGTTACCATTTTCCCCCCTGCTTTTCAATCTCGTTCTGAGCTAAGTTTCGTAATTTCTTCGCTTCCTCTTCAGGAATAGATTCCAAAACTCTTTCGATTTTGGGGATGGCCTCTTTTAGATTTATTTTTCTCTCTACATTAAATTTAGGGCCTTTCTTTAGGCAAGCGTCTTCTTCTTCGGTCGGTTTGTATGCCGATATATTTATGTATGGTATGCTTGTTGTCATTTGGGTTTTATTATGCCTATTATTAATCTTCATTTCCCAATACTCCATTTTCTTTTCAAGTTTCTTTTCATGTTTTAGCTTTTCATATGCAAAAATCGCAAGATTAAAAAGAGAAATTAAAGATCTAGAAGGAAAAATATACGAGTTACCACCAGAAGAACGGGCACAGATATTTGAAAAAATAAACAGTATTAGAGTATGATGGAGAGCACAATAGATGAACTAGGGACCGAAATAGTAAAAAAAGACCCCCTAAATAAACTAACGAAAAAGTCAGAAGAATTGATTAAAAGGGGTAAATGGCCAAATGGGACTAAACCAATAAAACAGAATTTTACTCCTAATACACCAATTATATTTGGAAAATTGAAAGACCACAAGAATCCATACAAAATGAGACCGATCGTTAACAAAAAGCTAAGCCCAACCTATGACATAGAAAAATATATGCGGAAACAGTATGAAGAAATGCTCCCCTCTTCCGATATATCAGTTAATTCAACACGAAAATTCATACAGATATTAAGAGAATACGAACCGCAACCAGACGATTATATGATAAGCTTAGACGTAAAAAACCTATACCCGTCGATTAACCTTAACGAAATGACAGAAGAAATAAACAAGACTATACAGAAACACTACACAGACACAGAAATTATAAATACAATGGAAAGTGCAACAAATCTGATCCTAAACGAAAGTTATTTTAAATTTAACAATAAGATATATAAACAGCTGAGGGGTGTACCGATGGGGTCCCCCATTTCAAATGTGGTTTCAGAATGGAAAATGCGAGTAATGGAAAAAAGAATAATACAGGATCATAAAAATGAAATACGCCTTTGGGTAAGGTATGTAGATGATATATTTATCATAACAAACAGAACAGTAAACTTAAAAAACCTCTTAAACGAAATAAATAAATACCATAGCAATATACAATTTACAATAGAAGAAGAAAAGAACCGATCCCTACCATACCTCGACGTAAAAATAATATACGAAAATGACCAGATAAAAACAACAATCTATAGAAAACCTACTGCAAACCTAGCGATAATGTCAAGCAAAACAAATACACCAATAAACTATAAACTTGCAGCCCTAAATACCTACATCTATAGAGCACTGTATATATGTTCAACAGAAAAGTTATTAAAAGAAGAATTAAGGATTATAGAGAACATAGGACTTAACGCTGGCCATCCAAGAAAAACAATAGACAAGTTAATCAGAAAAGCGAAAGAAAAAATTAACTGGATCCAACCAGGACAAAATAAAAAAGATTATACACCCCCCCCCCCCCCCCCCTACCATACATGAACGGAATAGCACTAAAAATAAAACGCGAAATTAGTAAATTCGGAAAGATAGTCCCAATCACACCCAACCCTTCCCTATTTAAAACGATACGAAATGAAGCAGAAAGATACGACGAATTACAGACGGCAGGAGTATATAAAATTAAAGCCTCAGATACAGAAAATAAGGAAATTACATACATCGGGATGACCAAGCGAAAAATAAGCGAAAGGTATAAGGAACATATCCGCGACATAAAATATAATAATCAAGCAACAGCCTTCTCAAGAACAAATTAAAAAAACCCCATAATACCTCAATCAATTAAAATAGAAAAAATAGCTGCATATGATAATCCCCACAACACCCTAATGAGAGAGGCTATCGAGATTAACCTCGAAAGAAAAAGTGTATGCAACGATATGGCGCATGCAAATGTTGACTCCCGTTGGCTAAAAATGCTGGAAAGAAGGGGAAAGTGAAAAGGGAGAAAGGGGAAAAAATGGAAAGAGAGAGATGATAAAAGGTCGAAAATGAAACTGCGAGCCGCCAATTGAAACTGATGAAGTCGAAGAAATGGACGAAAACGTTTTTTCAGAGAAGTGCCAAAGAGTATGGACAGTGCAGTATATATTTATAAATAGCATAGTCTTAACAATATACCGGAATTTATGTCCTTTTTAAGTAAAAAAAATGTGTTTTTTTAAGAAAAGTAAAGAAATGTAAAATATAATTTTTGATTTTAATATGTACAAAACGAAAGATAAAGGATTTTTTAAAATGAAAATTAAGTGTCATGAATCTTTATATATTAATGTAAAACAAATGTGGTAAAAGTGTCTATACTGGTGGCTACTACAATGCCTGAAATATAGGTATAAGAAAATTTAAGCAAATTGAGATATTTTAATGCAACGAAAACTAATATTAGCTTAAGGGATTATATTAAATTTTTCTTTGATGACCTAAGTAGGAATTGACTTTAAAAACAAAATTTTTATATTACTTGTTCAAAATCAAATTCGTTGGTTCGTGAAGGAATTTTTAAACTTTTTTTCAATATTTTATACTTATTATTGACTAATTTGTATTTTTAAATGCTTTTCTTTTAAAAAAAATTCTATGTTAATAGTTCAATAAGTGGTTCTGAAAATTACATTTTCAGAAAGTTTACCACTGTAAAATCAAAGAATAAGATTTTAACAGAAAAATTGTATCTATTCTCAAACTTCCTAATATATATCTTTAAAATGCACCAGGTCTCAATGATAGGTGCGAGCAGCACCAAAAGCGGTTGCTTGTCAGTAACCCCTCTCTTTCTGGCACCACTGAAAATTGTATTTTATCTGCTTGTCAATTATTTTGTTGTGAATGTTCTTGTTGTTGTTGTTTTTTAATGTAACACATGTTTATCGTGTTGAATTCAGACATTTTTCTCCAGGAGGGATTTCTGTTACTCCTAGAGAGAGGACATTGGTGGGGTTTCGGAGAGGGGGCGGGGTAATTGCATTTCAAGACTATTAACCCTTAATTGCATAGTGATGTAAATTTCCATCACCTTTTTATTTAATTTTTAATACATAAATTAAGTTCTTACAACCACTATATTTACATAGAAATATTAATCTTCTAAAAATTACAAAAAATGCTACTAAATAAAGTTAAAAATCTATCTTAAGATTTCTGGTGTCTAATCCTTAATATAAAAATAAAAAACAATTCTAAAAGAATAATTCATGCAATTAAGGGTTAATAAGTATGAAATACCAGATCTTCCAAGGAGTCATTACAATACTCTGAAAGGGAATAACCCCCCCCTTCCCCGCATACCTTCCTTCCCTGAATTCATCACTGCATACTCTGTAATTAAAGTAATGAATCCTAAATGAAACAGTTCTCGCATTTCCATAATAAATATGCATTATTACATAAAGTTGCAATTTTCCAATGTCTGAAAAAATGTCCAGGCTAGGATTCGAACTAGGGACTTCTTTTGGCTAAAGCTGCCAATGCTCTGCCAACTGAGTTATCCTCGACAAATCTGGCGGACACACAATGCGCCTAGAAACCTTATCGATTATGACATCTGATCTGATATCTGAATCAGCTCAACAAAATAAATCGCAGGTAATGGAACTCTAAGAAACGTTAGATATACGTAATTTCAGCTAAAAGGTCCCTGGTTCGATCCTCACCTGGACACTTTTTTACTCAGTTCGAAAATTACAACTCGTGTGATTTGTTTATACCAATTAAAATAATTGTGTTAAAATTAATCAAGTGAAGTTACGTATTCAATGTTTCTTGGAGTTCGATTACCTGCGATTTATTCTGTTGAGCTGATTCAGATGTCAGATCAGTTGTCGTAATCAACCATTTTTCTGAGTGAATTGTGTGCCCTCCAGATTTGTCCAGGATAACTCAGTTGCAAAGCATTGGCAGCTTCAGCCAAAAAGGCCCTTGTTCGAATCGTGTCCTGGACACTTTTTCACCCAGTTGGAAAATTACAACTCGTGTGATTTGTTTACCAATTAGAATAATTGTGTTGAAATTAATCAAGTGAAGTTACGTATTCAATGTTTCTTGGAGTTCAATTACCTGCGATTTATTCTGTTGAGCTGATTCAGATGTCAGACCAGATGTCGTAATCAATAATTTTTCTGAGTGAACTGTGTGTCCTCCAGATTTGTCCAGGATAACTCAGTTGCAAACAGGGGCGCGCCAACAGTATCCAGCGCCTGTGTGCAGAATTTCAGTTGACGCCCTCCACCCCTCCGAAAATAAATCTTTATATAAAAAAATTCTTTGAGCATCTATAACAGCATAACTGCCATCCTGTTGGAGTTTTATCCCAGATCAAATAAAGTTTTTTGAATTAGAAAATTATTTAATAATATGTGTCTTGTTTCTATAGGGGCTCGTATTTCATTTCATTTATTAAACAAAATTTCTGGTTCCAAACATTTAAATTAACTTGAAAAATAAGGGAGGTTGGCAGCTATGTAAATAAAATTCGAAACACAATAAAGCCAGTTAAAATAAAACCGATCTGTATCCGAATCCTGCATTAAATGGTAAAATTTCACTATCCCAGACAAAATAATACAATACAATAATAATAGATTGCATCCATACTAATGAAATAAAGTGATTTGCCATCTCTAATTTGCATATCGATATTAATATAAAAGAAAGACTTTGACTTTACTTTGCATGTGTTAGCAATGGCTAAGAAAATCTACGTTGCTTGGTTCGTTGGTTGTGTTTATGACGGCCAATTATCAACACGAGGGATATAGGCCCAAAGGCGGGGGGGGGGAGTGCTCTCCGTGGGGGGTCTTTCTAAGGAAACCTAACCCGTACTTACGCTTTGAAAATCAAGGTTCGAAGACAACCACGAAAACTCCGAACGATTAGGCCGACGAGCGCGATTAGGATTGAACCCAGCACCTTCCGTCTACCAGCTTCGAGAGCAGAATTTCTCGTCCACTGGTGGAGGGCTGAAAATCTACGGAACATAGAGGTCTGAAACTTTGGATAAGGATAGGCGATGGCAGGTCCAAATGCACCTGATGATCAGATTTTTCATTTTTTGATAATCAGCCGAAATATAATTAAAAGCCATAATGATAATCGCAAAATGACGAGCTTCCTTTCTTCAAAGTAATCATACCTTTACATTTCTTCAGACTGACGAAAGCGTAACGTTCGAGTCTTACTGCATTTTGAAATTGAGATAACTGGGTCCCCATGGAGTTTAAAAAAATCGCCTTATCTTTCCAATTCAAATGGTATTTTTCGTTACTCTTTCAAGCAACCTTTTTACTTGGTCGTGATTCGCGTCAGTTTTCAAATTTTCCGTTTTTCTGAAGTTAAAAAAAAAAAAAAAAAAAACCTATTAATACATTTTTGGTATTTTTCGAAATCTAACGATATCTCTGGTGTGAATAAATATTAATATTTAGTACTATTTCAAAAAAAAAAAAAATACCTCTTTAAGTCATTTTAAGGATTTGCCTGAGATGTTTTTCTCCCAGTGCAAATTTTCTCAAGATATCGTTTCCCATCTCAGCGATATGTGCTTGTGCTTTGAATATCATTTCGCGTTTCAAAAAGTGAGGGGATGGTACGCATCTTATATTATTAATGTTTTATCCCGAATTTTTTGTCATAATTGAAACTTTTATATATCTAAATGCCAGAAATTAAATACAAATTCGAAGTTCACTTGAAAAATCAGGCCAGAGCGTGGATATTACCCCCGGTGTACGCTGCAAGAAGGCAGTGGGACCCTCAACTCGAGCTACGTTTGGATAAATTTTCATTTAAAAATGAAAAATCATACAAATCAGAGCTTATACCCCGCCGAAGGCAGTACTGCTGACAACATTAAGCTCGTTTGGAAAGATTTTCGTTTAAAAATATAAAATCAAAACAAACCAGACAGCGCGTTACACGTTCGGTGCATATACTGCTGAAGACATTGCGCCCCCCTCCCCATCTCTGGTTTCGTTTGTAAAAATTTTCGTTTAAAAATATAAAATCCTTCAAAGTTTGATTTTAAACTATTTAAGATTATTATAATTTGCAATGCATGGCGGGTCGGTTAGTAGGGCATAAGCACGAGAATTTAAAACTTTTTTTTTTTTTTTTTAATCTATATTTTTCCGTTCACAATACGGCGATCATTGTAGTTCCTAACTTATTTATGTCTAAATTGAAAAAAAAAATTCCATCCTAGTCTCTGAAACGTCTAAGGTTATATCAAAAGCTGATAAGTGCTCATATTTCAATACTTTTAATTTCATGTTTTGTATTAAAATGAACAAATCCTATAATCATCACAATTATTTATTTAGTATGTGATTTTAGACACGAGCGTAGGAAGGGGGTGCAGGGAAAGGCGCTTCTCTCAATCTTTGAAAAAGTAAGAATTTATCGCCAAATTCAGCCTATTTTCACCATACCCTCCCCATTAACAAAAATTCTATTTCCGCCATGATGATAGGTACAGAGTGCAAGATAAAAAAGTATTTGTTCTGCACGGATGTTTATGGTCCGAACCCTCTCCCCCTCCCCCTCCACAATTTTTGCCCAATACATAATAGTTTCTACAGTAGTGATCATTTTTAGGAGCTCTGAAAAACGTATATTGCTTCGGCCACCTAAAGTAAGACTTTACACTCTACCAACGTAAAACTCACAGCTTAGTGGTAGAGCACTGGAGATCTAATCCAGGGGCCCGGGTTCGATTCCCGGCTTGGACATTTTTCACTAAGTTGGTTTACGCCTTCTTAGCAATGTGATAATTCACGTGTTTGATATTCAATAATTTCAACCGTAATTTGACTGCTGAAAAGTAGTTGAAAAATTATGTATATTCACCGATGCTGGGTTCATTTGCGTCTCATGTTACGCCGCTAGATTGTGTGCTCATGAAGACTTTTTCCATCTAGTGCTGCGGTAGCAGCCTTACCGACTTATATAAGTGAGAGATGCCAAGCTGGGCATCGTCCTTGTGGCTTAGTGGTAGAGCACTGGAGATCTATTCCAGGGGCCCAGGTTCGATTCCCGTCTTGGACATTTTTCACTAAGTTGGTTTACGCCTTGTTAGCAATGTGATAATTCACGTGTTTGATATGTAATACATTTTAGTTTATTAAATTAGGGATTTTTTTTAAATATCTGCTTCTCCACTGAAATCTTTAGCGCCTTTATTACTTCGGCTCCTGTGTGCTCCGCACACTTTGCACACTGGATCGGCGCGCCCCTGGCGTTGATTATGAGTCAGTCAGAACAAAGTCTTTTATATATAGATAGATATATAATGAACACGTTGCAGCTGATTGTTTTTAAATCGAAAAGTTTTAAAAAGTTTTGTTTAAGGTTGAAATTATTCAAGATAATTCAGTTATATAAGTTTAATAGAATAAAAATCTATTTCTAGCAATTTAACCATCGTTTGCAAGTATATACTTTATTAGCTTGTGGTGTGCACTGTCCAAATATTTATTATACTTGTCCAACTTTTTATGATTTTTCCATTTTTTTTTTTTTAATTTAAAAGAAATTTAATTCAGAATTTTCTTCAGAGGTTCAGAGAGCCTCTGATCATCCACCCACCTATCCTCATTGAAGGAAAATTTAAATTATTTCTTTCTTTTATGTTCACGTGTTTAAAAGTTATTTAAAATGAGCTTTCAGAGGACAGAGCCATTCGCTCTCTCCCCCAAATGCAGAAAAATGATAAACTGTTTCAATTCGTCATTTTTAACATGTATTGTTTGATTTATATGTGTTGTTAGATGCTTTTTTTGATGGTGTACTTAAAAATTGTTTTTCATGGGAGATTCTGATTTAAAAAAATCTCAGTTTAATTTAGTTCATGTTTACATTCTCAATTTAACAGAATAAAAACAAGTTGGAAATTGCTCGTCAAACCTAGCAAATGAGGTGCGTTCGTACAATAACTAGTTTTATAAATATTTTTTGCAGCGCATGTTGTACTGAATGTATATTTTAGTGCACTTCATAAGTGCATGTCAATTTCTTTCTGTTCGAAAGGATGTAATATCCTTAAAATGCACTTGAAACCATTTTTCCCATTGGCCTTAATGTAACGGAAAACTTTTGACTGTCCTTGTAATTAAACTATAGATCCGATTTTCATAAAATTTGAAATGACGCGAAAAAGTTTTGCAACAATTATATATTTAAAATTTCAGACCATTCGGTTGGGTAGTTTTTGCTCTGTTATATGTAGACGGACGGACTGACCCTCATAGTATGCATGGTCACGGTGACGTCGTTGTGACGTCACTGTAAGTCACTGTGGTGACGTCACATCTGTGACCAAAATGCCACCACTCAGTGATGTCACATTGTGACTGAGATGTGAACTTCTTAGAAAACTTTAAAATATTACGAAAATTCTTCAAAACATATTATTTACTGCAAAATTATATTTTTCTAGAAGTTAAAAATTTGTGACGTCATTGTTATGTCTTTGCATGTAACGTACGTCACGTCACATATGTGACAAAAAAACCACCATATTGTAAGTCGTAGTGCGACAAAAATATGAACTTTTAAAATCTTTGAAAATGAAGAGAAATATTTTAAACAGTATTTTAAACAGCCCCGAGTTACAGCGGCATAAGGGATGAAAATATATTAGTGTATAGCAAATGGTAAATTCTGTTACGAAAGGGAGGTGGGGGGGGGGCATAATATATAAAGTGCACGATACAAGCATTAATAAACTAAATTTTCATGCTATATTTTATCAAGTTGATATCTAAGACAGTGAAAGTATACTTTTTTCATGATTTCAATTTTATCTAGCATTGCAATTTAATATAATAATCCCTCACTGATTGTTATTATTATAAAAGTGTTTCTCGGAAAAAATGGTACGTGCTGGAGCAATTTGGATAACATATTTAGAATTAGGAGTATTAAATCAGTACACTTTACATATTATGTTTGCAGGGAGGAATTTTTATTTTATTTTTTTGCCAACCAGTGGTATTCGAAACACTTCTGTGGTTTCGAACTAAAAATTTTCTATTACAGTTAAGTCTGCAGCTTTTAATGAGCACGTAGAAAGAGTCTTCAGAGTTTAGTCACATATGAATTTCTTGCTTTATAATTTGCATTCAAGTCATATTTTTTCCGTTTAGTATTTAACTATTTTAAGTAAATATTTTTTCAAAAATTCTACTTCTTTCAGACTTTTTAAATAAAATTAACATTTTCCAAAAATAAAAGAAATACATAAAATTTATGCAAAACCTATGATATAATTAATTATTCGTATTTCAAATTTGTATTTTAGAGATATGACTTTAAAAAAAAGTTATTTTACAAATTGTTTTATTTTACAGAAAACGTGTGAAACAAACTTTACTTTAAAAAGAGGGGGCTTGGGGTTCATTATTACCATTAAATTGATTTTTACACATTTTAAAAATTTAAACAATGTTTTATCTAATAAACTCTAATTATGAATATTATTATTATTATTATTATTTATAAAAAAGAAACTTTACAATACATTTTAACATAAATATTTGGTACTGATAAAAAGAAAAGGTAAAATACATTGGAAAATTCTTCAAATAGAAAATTTTAAATAAAGACACTGTCATTGCGCATTTCAGTTCCAAATCTATTGTGCCGAAATCATCTGCGCGAGATATAACCACAGAAAAAAAATAAGGGAAAACGTGGGAAGCCAGGAAGTTACGTCACTGTTTAGAACATCGCCTCGCCATTTCTCTAATAGTTTTTTTAAGATAAGAGAATGACAGCTGCCAATTTAGGATATACGGATATTATTATAGAAGCATAAACGTAAGTCTTATTTAATTTAAATAATTTATTCCTGATGTGTTATGAGTTAAATAGTTTTATGTTATATTAATAAGAGACTGATCTAAAATTGTTTTCAGAAGAAAAATTTTCCTATTCGATAAGGTGAATAAAAATATCTTAATCTGTCATCGATTGAAAAAAAAAAAAGCTGCGCAGAGACTGATTTATGATTACATTCATAGGGAAATTAATGAAAACATCAATTTTCAGTTACTTGAGATAGAAAATGTGTTCCGACAATGATTTGGATGTTTTTTTTCGGCATCTTACTGTTTTCTAATTACTAACACTCATAGATTATATAGATATTCGATTATTATGATATTACGAAATTGTTTCAGATTAGAAATTAGCATTATACTGGGAAAATGTACTTTTACATATTACAGTAGTGAAACTTTTGAAAGAGTTTTCTTTTAGTGCTAATAATATTTTAAATTATTTTTTAAAATCCTAAATCTTCATACCAATGTTTTCAGATTTAACATTTGTCAAAATTTTAAAACAATAGGAATTCCTTATAACATATGGAAAGATTTTTGAGATATTGTTAAATCTAATAATGCATGTAATTCATCTATTGTAGTTTGTTGTTGTTTAACAGTACAACTATAAATATTAATTATTATTTTTAGTGTTTTTCAAATTCGTATATTTATTTTTTTAAATTGTATGTAAGCATTTTTTTTCTGTTTGTGATTTTAATCAAACATTTAATTATAGACATTTTGAATGGATTATTAAATTTTCTTCTATTATAAACTCATTTTCTACGTTTATGATACAAGTAATTATTGGCACTAAAAAATAAAATATGATATTTAAGCATTGAAATAAAGTGTTTTTCATGCCTGATAGGAAGCTATAGATTAAACTGCTTTAGTATATATTTTTTTAAGTTCATATAATAAAGGATACAAAGTTGAAAAGTGCTTATGACTTCGGTTTGTCTCTCCGTCTGTCCGTCTAGCAATCTGTCCGCGCTCTAACTCTCGTAAATATACTCGGATTGCCCTGAAATTTTTGGATGTTATTGACGTTTACCATAGCACGGTCCCTATTTGTAATGAAGTTTGTAGCATGTTTAGTTCATTTACAAGACAGTCAAAAGTATTCCGTTACATTACGGCCTATGGGAAAAAATCGTTTCAAATGATTTTTAATGATTTTACGCACGCTTTCAAAGAGAATAAAATTGATATGCATTTATGAAGCGCACTAAAATATTCATTCTGTTGACTATGCGATGCAAAGAATAGTTATTATTCATTTACAGGGCCACACAAAAGAATTCCGTTACATAATGATATAGGGGTGGAGGGAATTGTTTGCGGCGTAATTTAATTATGTTAAATTATTTCATCTATAATAGAATTGATATACGTCGCTTAGGTTTACTATAACTTATTTCATATATAATACGAAGTGCATAGCATTTACAGGGACACAGAAAATATTTCAGATACTATATTGTGTCCGAAGTATAGTATCAATAGCGATGATTGATGGAAATGCATTTTTAATTATGTTATGTGCTTTTATGTTTCAGTATATTTATGCATAGTATATGGTGCATATAAATGCTATAATTCCTATACAGGGCTACACAAAAGTATTCGTAAGTGTTACCGGGTATGGGCGCAAATCGCTTAAAGGTGGTTTTTAAATGAGTTATGCTTTTTTTCGCTGAACTGCATTTAATTTACTAATAAATGTTTGTAGAATATAGATAAAATGATATACAGGGTTCACGTAAAGAATTGGATACATGGCCGTTTATAAATTATAATTTCTGGAAATGTGATTTTAGCAGTTTTAAGAGTGTCTTATTTTGAATTAAATTTTAACTAAATAGTGGCGTGTAATAAAGGTTCTAAGTAAACTACAGGATTGTACAAAAGTATTCAAGTATGTTTCCATGTATTAGTATAAATTGCTGTAAGAGAATTTCAACCTGTTAGGCGTTTTCTTGCTAAACTAAATGTTCCTATTATATAGTATATATACACTGAAAAAATGGGTACTCAAAATTGAGTAAAAAGTACACAATTTTAGATGCGTCATATACTCAAAACTGCTCCGATCCAAATGAACTCAAAGTTGAGAAACACATGTACTAATTTTTTATTCCATGGTTGTGATCAAATATGAATCGTTATGTACTGCCCCCCCCCCTAACCCCACCCCCCCTAAAAATTAAAGTAAAAGTGTACTGACATTTATTTCCCGTTTAAAGTTATTAACAAGAAACGCTTAATTGATTATTTATTAAGAAAAATAGCAAAATTCTTAACAAGATACTCAAATCGAATATTTTTATGACAAGAGCAATATTTCCAAGAACTTTTAAATCATTTTAAAATACTGTGCATAATTTAATATTTACATTAATAAGCATCATTTATGCCGCCAAAATGAAATGAACCATTACAGGGTACAGAATTATTCGTTTGTTTGGGTTTGATAAGATGCGATGTTTCAAAATAGAGAAACCATAGGTTCATTTTTGGTCCAAAAATATTCAATTCCTTATGAGTACATCGGTTTACTCATTTTTGAGTACTTGATTTTTTTCAGTGTATTAACCTACAGATCAAATACAGGGCTGTTCAAAAGAATTGGAAAACATATTTTGCTATGGACGGTAACTGCTGAAAGTTTTTCAAATGTTTTATGCGTTTTCTAAAATGTTTACTTAGTTATCTTATTTACGTTATTTCCCTAAATTACGATATCTTGTTAAAGCATTCAGGAAGTGTTGGAAAAAATTTTATAATCTATGCTTAACGCATGATTTTTCTTACTTGTTTTTTCTATTCCCGAGATCAGTCTTTTCCTATAAAACATACCAAATCTATTTAGCTCATATTCACAAAATACAATGTACGCGGGAATAAAAAATTTAAATAAATAGGGCTTATCATACCGTTATATAAATAATAGTTATCATACAGCACGATAGTGCTGTATAGTAGAGCTCAGCCGCATCTTTTACGTTTTGAAACATGATGAAAAGACAACAACTCAATTACAATCCAAACCAGAAAACATTCAGTGATGAATAATGGCTTGTTGGAAAAGTCTTAATTTAGCGATGTGCCTTTCGAAGGTCGGGTCAAAAAATATTCAATATTAAGGGAATGGCACCCATTTAAACTTTACATAGCGTTCCATAATTTGACAATATAGAAATACCTTCTTCAATCTTTCTTTCATGTTGCCACATCCTAAAAAGCGGCACAATAATTTTAAATAAGTGATAACACGCGTACTTTGTTTTAAATAACAATCAGATTTTCTCGCTATATTTTTGCATTTTTCAAATCGACGTCATTCGGATCAGAAAATGATAAATTTTCCTATATGTATGTAAAAATTTTAACTAAACACGTGTTAAAATGACGTAGTATCTTTATTCAAATGTTTTTAATGTTTAAAAATCTAATTTAATACAGGAGTTTTAATTTCAAGAAAACAATTTAGGAAAAGATAACAATAAAAAAAATCATTTGCTAGGTATGATGTCAATTTCTGTTTAACTGACATAACTTTGTAATGATGTTTTATTCTGAAAAGAGACTCCTGATATTCTGTGAAAGATTTATTTTTAAGTCATACGAAAGAAATTTTTGGTAAATGCTAGTTCATATGGTTGTATTTATTGCATTTTCCTGCGTATTGCCAAGGAAATCATGTACTCCTATTTCACGCGCCAAATAAAACATGCATTTTAATGTTAAAAGTTGAAACACTTTACTATAATTACGTCATTATAACGCCAAATGAAATTCAATTTCGCGAGTTAAAAAAAAAATAATATTGTTGGAACGAAAGTAATAGCCTAAGACAGGGACGGCGAACCTATGGCAAGTGCCATAAGTAGCAGATTATTTTCGATTATTAATCGTGCAGATTATTTTTGGCACGGCAAGATTTAAGTTTTACATAAAAATATAGTAGAATTTCACAAAATGCATTATTTGTTGTCTGTATTACTCGAATCCGATTAGTTCGGTTGGTTGTGATTGTGACACAGATTGAAGAAATTGAAATATAACTTAACCCTTTATCTACTGAATTATGAGTTCATGAAAATTTTTCTTCTAAAGCACTTTTTGTGAATTGTTTAAACAAAATTAGAAGATTTACATAATCATTTAATAAATTTTAGAAGGATTTTAGAAGTATTGGTGGATTTAGTGGGATTAATTAAATTTTAATTTATAGGGATTTTGTGCAATATTTATAACCCTACTCAAATCTTTTATTTTAAATATTTTTCTTAGTATTTTGTAGAATTAGGAAACGTACAAATATAATGTTCTTACAATAGAAATATCGAAATACTTCCGAATTCATAGCTGCCAACTTGTACGGATTTTTCATACCACTAAAATTTTTTAGTGAACTTTACCTAATTGAATCACCGAAATTCAAGCAAATTTGACGTTTAAATAAGTCAAAATTTTCTATTAAATTTTAGTGGTGAGAAAAATCCGTACAAGTTGGCAGCTATGCGAATTGAAAAATTTCTCCCCCCTCCCCCTCAGCGCTAGAAAGCTGAAAAGACGCAAAGGCAAAAGAAATCGTCCTTTTAAAAATATTTTTGTTTTGTGTAACCAATAATGCTTTTGGAACAAGATAAAGTAATGTATCTATAACTCATTCTAAACAGTATTGCTACTAATCGATGCATTAAATGAATTTTATAACAATTTATTTTAGTGGTACTTATAAGTACCGTCAGTAGATAAAGGGTTAATTTATCCGAATCTAGCTCAATATTGGCTCAGGAAATTTTGAGAATTAGAAGATTATCGCTAAACAAAAATTAAAAGTGTAATAAGCAAAAATGCTGATTATAAAATTATAACAACTTGGAATTCAATTCCAGACACTAAAAGCTGTAGTTTCTGGCGCTTGGTATTTCGACAATTTTTTCTGGAAAACATTCTTTTCGTAAAAAAAAAAAAAAAAAAAAAAAAAAATCAGCTAAAAACGTCTTGTCAAGTGAGTGCAATTAAACTTGCATTCTATCGAATATAACTAGGTACGAAGCGGATATAAATTATTTGGCATTTAAGATGAGACAACAGAAACAATATTTTTTAAATAAATTTCTACAGTATAACATCAAATGTTACCTGTATTTTTTGAATGCTAAAAACAAAATTTTAAGTAGTTTTGATTCATTATTATTTGATCCATTAATTTTTTTTATTGTTGGCACGTCATGATCACGTAAAGCATATTTTTGGAAAAATTTGGCACGTGGACGTGAAAAGGTTCGCCATCCCTGGTCTAAGAACTAGCAACGTTTTCGTCACTTGATTTTAGCAAGACTCATTTTTACTTTCTTCTATCTTTACAAGAAGAAAGTATTGGATTCGTAAAAATTTTCGACTTCCGGTTTTCGACGGATTTACACGTTTTAGAGGTCAGAGATTCCAAAAAACATGTTTTTACAAAATGTCTGTCTGTGACTCTGTGAGTCTGTCTGTCTGTCTGTATGTATGTGACACAAATTTTGTGGGCACTCTATCTCAAGAACTAATGCACGGAATTTAATAAAAATTTATATTCAAGTAGTTCCTAATATAAATTGGTGCTGATTAGTTTTTGGTGTAAATCGCCCAATATGTGCCGCTGCTATGCTGCATTTTTCGCGATTTCTGCACTAGCTCTATCTCAAGAACTAACGCACGGATTTTCATCAAACTTCAGATTCAGTTAATCCTTGATATGAATTGGTGCTGGTAACGTTTTGGTGCAAATCGCCCAACAGAGGGCACTGCTATGCTGCATTTTGCAGCATTTACACGATTTTCGTAATAGCTCTATCTCAAGAAATAATGCACGGATTTTCATCAAACTTCAGATTATGTTAGTGTTTGACATGAGTTGACGTTTTGCACCTTGTGGTGTAAATCGCTCAACAGGTGGCGCTGCTATGCTGCATTTTTTGTGATTAATAGCTCTATCTCAAGAACTAATGCTTGGGTTTTCAACAAACTTCAGATTTAGGTATACCTGGATATGAATTACTGCTGTTTATGTTTTGCTGTAAATCGCTCAACAGGTGGCGCTGCTATGCAGCATTTTTCTCGATTTTCACAATAGCTCAATGTCCAGAACTAATGCACGGATTTCTATCAAACTTCAGATTCAGTTAGTCCTTAACATGAATTGATGTTTTGTACCTTTTGGTGCAAATCGCTCAACAGGTGGCGCTGCTATGCTGCATTTTTCAGAATTTCCCCTACAGCTCTATCTCAATAACTAATGCACGAATTTTCATCAGACTTCAAATTCAGGTATACTTTTATATGAATAAATTGATGTAATTTCTGTTACTATTTAAATGATTTAATTGATGTGATTTATATAGAAGAAAGTTTTGTGATGGCCACAACATACTAGTTCTATATGCTCTTCCATTTTATGGTGTAGTACGTAGGCGGACAGTGTGGCTGGCGGGAGACGTTGCGTTTACCTGCGGGAGAAGGGGTTATGCAGGTGAAAAAAAATTCAAATTTACGTCATTATAGCAAGGCTCATGTTTCTATATACTATTTAATTTTATGGTGTAGTACGTATTCGGACTGTCTGGTTTTCGGGAGATGTTGCGTTTACCTGCGGGAGAAGAGGTTATGCAGGTGAAAAAACTTCAAAAATTCGTCATTTTAGCAAAGCTCATTTTTGTATATGCTCTTCCATTTTATGATGTAGTATGTATACGGACGGTCTGGCTGGCGGGAGACGTTGCGTTTACCTGCGGGAGAAGGGGTTATGCAGGTGAAAAAACTTCAAAATTACGTCATGAAACACTTCTGACCTTTCTTGTAACTTTCAAGACCAAGGTTGAGAAAGGTTGTATGAAGGAATGTCTTTACTTTGTTGGCTAGAAAAGTAGAAATATGGCTTTTGGGATTAAATAATCCCGCGCGTGGACAAACGATACATAAATTTATCTTCATTCGTTACGGGATAACACACACTTAAATAATTTTACTGAAAGAGTGAAATAAAAGCTACCTGTATATGTTGATGAAAGTGTATTAAATGTAATTACTGTAAATTTTATAAAATAATTCATGTTTTAAGAGGTAAAACAAATCGTTGCATATTTTCTAAGGGAAAAAAATGCCATTTTTACGGAAATTGTTATAAAATCAGAAAATAAATATGAAACGCTTGATTTTTCCCCAAAAAGAAGTAGTACTGATGTATTTTACAATATAGAGTAGACTTGTTTTTAAAACGCATTTAGCCAAAAATATAATGGGAGACAAAATAAGGTGAGATTTACCCCACGCGTGTGTTAACGTTGCAAAAATATGCGCGTGCGCTTACGGTTCAATTAATTATGCCCTAAACGATGCCCGATAACATGCGCCAATTGTCTGTAGGTTCAATTATATAAATTATCCGTACCAAATACGCCAATTGTCAATAGACTCGTTTACGTAATTTATCTCCTTAATTAACGCATACTTTACAAAGAACACCTACTTTCCAATTTTCCTGATTTTCTGATTAATGGTTACAGTTAGATGTAAATATGTTAGTCATTATCGCGATATTTTAGTTTGACCTCCGAAATATTATTATAAATATTCAATATTAGTAATATTTCTGATATTATTTACAGTTGTATTGTATAATATTTTCAATCACTTTTGATCATTTTTCCGCATTCAGTCGTTTTCAGACTTTTTTTTATTTTAAATTCCCATTAAGTCCCAAAAACAGACATTTTCCCTTTTAATAGTTTCTTTCGCAGTTTTAATTAATTTCTTATGACTGTTTCTTACCCTAGCTTTTCTGTGTTTGAGGGGTTGTCTTAGGATACTGCATAGTCCCTTAAACCAGAGGAGCGTAGGTACGTAGCAGAAAAATTCAAGAGATCACACTATGTATAAAACTTAGTCTAAGGACTAGTCTGGCGGTCAGTCCTGAGTAAAGTATAGGTCAATATCCCAATGTGGGGTTTAGAAATAAGTATGGGGTAGTCAGAGCTCTTGAAATATACTGGTGAACCAATGTTTCTGTTAGTTTTTGATTGGGACAATTGGTTTGGCCTGTTAATTGGGATCATTGGTTGGTTAGTTGGGGCAGTTGTTTGGTTAGTTGAAGTTGGTTGATTAAGTTCCTGAAAGGATCTGAAAAAGATGTGAAATGATATAAAAAACTGGTGGAACCAGAGAGAAATGTAAAGCTCGATCTAAAAAAGTTACAGTAAAAAATTGTCAAATAGTTTCAGTTTAAAAAAGTAAGTAGTGCGTAGAAAAGTAATGGAATCAGATTATCTGTAAAGCTCATGAAATTACCCAAATTTTTGTTGATAGCTGAAATTGTGGACTGAGCTTTAGTGGTGCCTTATATTCAAAACCATATTATCCACTCAATATGCGTACTGGGTATAGTAAAAAGAATGTGTATTTATGTGTAAAAAAAATTCTGTCAGGCTCAGAATTGTGGACATTATTGCATCAAGTCAAGCTAAACTCCACAAAGCTAAAAGAATGTAAACCATGAAGTAATATTTTAAGTATAATATTAATATAGTCAAGTTGTTGAGGAATTGTTGTTATTAACATTTCTGACATAACACATGTAGAGTAATAATTTTTAATTTATGTAATTACTGTGAAAAGAGAGCCTTATGCCAATGTACTTAAGCCAGACAAGTAGTTAGCATATAGTTGAATCGTACATGCTCAGGGTTTTGGCCTTACTTTGGACTTTGATCTTCCAGGCTTATCAGTGACCCCTGGAATGGAATTTGGTCCATACTTCGTACTGAACGATCTCTCATGTTCTCGATACCTCTCATGTTCTCGCGCATTTCCAAATCGACCTCTAACCTATTCTTATCAACCCAAATTTTTAAACTGCTTGTGAATGATTGAAATTTAGAATGAGTTAAAAATGCCTTTACTTCCCTGATTGATTTTAAGGCACCAGTAAAGCTCAGTCCACATTTTCAGCTGTCAACATAAATTTGGGTAATTTCATCAGCTTTACAGATAATCTGATTCCATTACTTTTCTACGCACTACTTACATTTTTAAACTGAAACTATTTGACAATTTTTTATTGTAACATTTTTAGATCGAGCTTTACTTTTCTCTCTGGTTCCACGAGTTTTTTTTATATCATATTAATATCCGTTAGACTCCATGTTCGTATTTAATAAAACAATAAAAAATCACAACACATTAAAAACTTACCCATTCTAAATATCAAGCTTAGAACTTAATAAAAAAATATGTCAGTTGATAAGCATTGTTTTTTTAAGTGGAGAAATTAAAAATGTTTTAGAAGAAAAGTGCTCCAAAATAGCGATATTTTGTTAAAAAGTACGGTAAAAAATAAAATTTTATATTTACAACAAAAGTTTACTTTAAAATTCATCGCAGTATTAATACTTAGACATTTTTCCTGAGAGAAAGATTCGCCTTATAAACAATATTTCAAATTATAATATATATTTAGTAATTAACTAATAATAATTAAGATAAATCTGAATAACGAAGTCGCTGGTAGACATTTAAACATTTAATAAGTACTTCACAAGCAAACACAACACTTACAGAACATAGGTCACATGAATACACAAAAGTAAACATAAGAGAATTCGCTGGAAAAGAATTGTGGGAAGAAAGAAAGTTTTGATGCTGCCATCTAGAGTTAATCAACTGAAATACAAACATGACAGCTCTCCCCCACTTAATATTTGAATCTGTCAGGAGGTCTTCTGTATCGACCGGATCGTCTCAGTACCTGTGGAGAAGGAGAAGAAGAATTAGATTTAAGTTCAGCAGCATCAACTATTGAACTAGTGGGAACAGAAGGTTTTGGAGAATCAGTATGAAAGTCAGTTGGTGTAGGACCTGGAGTACATGGCTCATGCGAATCAACTGGTTGTGAAGTTGCGATACTAGGCTGTATTGATGGAAAATCACCTTGTTTCACAATTGCATTTTCACTTCTGAAATTTCCTGTATCACTTTCTTCAGAATTTGTATCATTAACTAAAGAAATCTCTGAACCTACATTTGTTATTTGATCAACGTGCCTTTTCCAGATATTCGAACCAACTTGAACTCTATAATGTAATTTTCCCTCTCTTTCTAATATTCTACCAATTTTCCACTTGGCTTCTGGAGTATAATTTCTTACAGCTACTTTCTGGTTAATTTCAAATTCTTTTATTTTAACTTTGGACTTTTTCGCATCTTGTTTATCATGAACGAAATTTGTAACATTTGGCACTATCAAATCTATTTTTGTTCTTATATGACGTTTTAGAAATACAGATGCAGGACTCTCCCCCGTTGTAACATGAGGCATCTTCCTGTATTGCAAAAGGAAGCTATTTAATTTCATTTGTAAAGTACCAGAATCGGAAGCTAAGGCTTTTAATCCACGTTTAAGAATTTGCACATATCTTTCTGCCTGTCCATTTGTAGCTGGATGGTATGGAGCGCTGAACTTATGTTTTACACCATGATTTCTCAAAAATGTCTCAAATTCTTCAGATGTAAACTGTTTAGCGTTATCTGATACTAAAGAAATTGGAAAACCGTATCGTGCAAAAAATGAAGAGAGACAAGTAATGGTATTTTTTGAACTTGTACTAGGAACAATAAAAACTTATGGCCATTTTTCAACTTATGATTATTTTTCAAATTTACACAAGTAGTGAAATTTCGTGCAAGACCCTCAATATCTTGGTCTATACCTGGCCGCCATACAAAACTACGGGCTAAAGACTTCATTTAAACTATACCAAAATGACCAAAGTGTAATTCTTTTAAGATTTGGTTTCCATGAATTTCAGGGATAACTACCCTACATCCTTTTAAAATACAACTGTGTTGAAGGGTGAATTCTTCTTGCTTACCACCAAAAAGTAAATTTTTAGGAATTTCAGAACCAGAAATGAGGTGATCAAAAATTTGACGTAAAAGGGGATTAGATTTTGTAGCTGAAGCAATAGATTTCGAAGTTAATGGTAAGATAGAGAGTTGATTAATTTAAAGCAGTTCAGATTCATCAATTGCATCATTCGAATTTAATTGTTGAGGTAAATCTTCACTACGTAAAGGAAGTCGTGAAAGAGCATCAACATTTCCGTGATCAGTAGTTTTTTTTATAACGGATATCATATTGAAAAGTTTGTAAATAAATTGCGTATCGTTGCATTCGAGCAGCCGATAAAACAGGGATACTTTTAGAAGGAGAAAAAATAGACACTAAAGGTTTACTGTCAGTAAATAAGGTAAACCTGTTGCCATACAAATATTGAAAAAATTTCTTCACACCAAATATAATCGCTAATGCTTATTTATCAACTTGACTATACCGTTTTTCTGCAGTAGTCAAAGTTCTGGACACAAACCCAATGGGCTTTTCAGTGTTATCTGGCATCATATGCGAAAGAACTGCAGAGATACCATAAGGAGAAGCATCAGTAGCTAAAACTAAAGGCAACTTAGGATTAAAGTGAGTAAGAACCCTGTCAGAAGTAATATCTTTTTTATATTTTTAAATGCTTGTTCACACTTATAAGACCAATGAAATTTAACATTCTTCTTAAGCAAATTATTAAAAGGATTTGCAATAGTAGATAAGTTTGGTACAAACTTAGCATAATATGTAACTAAGCCTAGAAAAGCTTTAACCTGAGATACATTTATTGGTCTTGGAGCATTTAAAATTGCTTCAGTTTTATTTTGTGTTTTATGAATACCATGTTTATCAACTTTATAACCACAGTAAGTAATCTCATCCGCCATAAAGAATGATTTTTCTTTATTTATCCTAATGTTATATTCCCTTAATCTTTCTAATACTTGCTTTAATCTTTCTAAATGAATTTCATCTGTTTCACCTGTAACCCCAATATCATCTATAAAAATTGTAACTCCCTCAATTCCTCTTAAAATTTGCTCAATTTTTCTTTGCCATATAGCAGGAGAACTAGCAAGACCCATGGGTAGCTTAAGGAATTGGAATAATCCTTTTGGTGTATTTATGGTCAATAATTCTTCTGATTGTTCATCTACAGGTAACTGAAGATAAGCTTGATTTAAATCAATTTTTGTAAAGTGTACACCACCACCTAATGTAGCTAACATATCTTCTATTTTAGGTAAAGGATATTTTTCAACTTTTAGAAATTATTTAATGTTACTTTAAAATCACCACATAAACGAATTTTCCCATTAGGCTTAACCACTGGAACTATAGGAGTTGCCCACTTGCTGTTTGTAACTGGTTTAATAATACCTGCGTTTTGTAATCTTTGTAATTCGTCATTGACTGCTGCACGTAGTGCATAAGTGACAGTCCTAGCTTTGTAAAATATGAGTGTAGCATCTTTTTCAAGATAAAGTTCTGCCTGTAAGCCTTTTATTTCCCCAGCCTTATCAGTAAATAAATCAGAAAATTCCTGTAGCAAACCTTGTAATTTATGAGAATAATTTACAACTTCATTCACATATACTGATTTTAAATTATGTGGAAAAATATCAAATTCAGATACCCAATCTCTGCCAAATAATAATGGAAAATTATCTTCTTTTATCAAATACAATTTTACCTTTCTAGTTTTATTTTCATAAGTAACATTTACTTCAACATAACCGACAGCTTTGAAAATTTCACCAATTGCAGTTTTTAGCTGAACATCTGGAGGAAAAATTTTATGATCAGGAAATATTCTGCGAAATCTTTTTAAAGGAACAGCAGAAATTCCGGATCCAGTATCTAATTCCATATCAGCTCTAGCCTTGTTTTTAATGAAAACAGACAACTTAATTAGATTAGAGCCTTTATCATACTTAACAGATAAAACATTTACAGTATTTAAAGAATTAATCTGTTTTTGAGAATTTGTACTTCTGCATACTTTGCTTAAATGCCCTTTTTTTCTACAAAGATTGCAAGTAACATTTATAAATCTGCATGAATTTGCTAAATGAGAGGCATTTCCACATCGATAGCATTTTAACTTATTTTTATTCATGCCAGAATGTGTATTATTTACATGATTGTTGACATTCTGTTTTTGAGAACAATTTTGTAATTTATTGTTTTGTATATTTTTCGTACTGGAAATTTTATTTACATTGAAATTTTTATGCTTAATTTCAGCAATTTCAATATCTACATTATATAAAGCTAAAGCTTTCTGAACAGCTTTTTCGAAATTTAAATCATCAACTTGAGTTATCAATTTATTATGAATATTTTCATTTTTTAGACCGCGCAAAAACTGTTCCAGTAAATTTTCATTTAGAGTATCACCAGTAAATGCACAAAAAGTCGTAGCCTTTTTTAATCTAGCAGCAAAATCTTGAATAGATTCATTTTCATTCTGAAAACATTTTCTAAATTTAATTCTCTCAATGAATTTATTGGGGGCGGAGCTTAAGTGTTTAAGCAGAATGTCAACAATTTCATTATATTTTAAAGTTTCACAATTCTTAGGTAAGCATAAATCAGATAATAAACTATATAATTTCGGTCCTATCAATGCTAAAATAGCAGGAACTTTCTTCTGCTCTGTTATATCATGCAGAATGAAATTTTGTTCCAGTCGTTTCACGTACGTTGTGAAACTTTCCACTTTTTCATCAAATTCTTTAAAGTAGGGAAACATTTTACTTTATTAAACGTAGTAAAAGCGTAAAAATGTAAAAGCAAATGTAATATCACTTACCACCGCCGTAAATAGTGTAGAACACTATGAAGTATTAATAAAGCATTGTAGTATTCCACCGAACCGTAGACAGATTGAAAACCAGAAATATAGCCATTTTCACCGGCAAGATTATCATTTTTATTTTCCATCGTCGCCATTTATAATATATATTTAGTAATTAAATAATAATAATTAAGATAACTCTGAATAACGAGGTCGCTGGTAGACATTTAAACATTTAATAAGTATTTCACAAGCAAACACAACACTTACAGAACATAGGTCACATGACTACACAAAAGTAAACAGAAGAGAATTATCTGGAAAAGAATTGTGGGAAGAAAGAAAGTTTTGATGCTGCCATCTAGAGTTAATCAACTGAAATACAAACATGACACAAATGAATATCAAATTTCAAATTAATTGCTTAAAAGTCGCAAAGTTGTGAAGTCGACATTGTGAAAAAGATTCCATGCCGGGACTGGAACCCGGGCCGTCAGTATAGCACAGTGACATTCTACCGACTAAACCACATGGAACGACACCCAGCCTGTAAAGTTTCTTACTATTACATGTTGGCAAGGCTACAAACGTAGCACAAGATGGAATATTTATCGTGAGCCACCGACATGGGGTAAACACGAAACTTAATTAAATCCAGCATCGGTTGAAACTATATTAATACTTGGAAATTATTCCAGGAAGAAACATTCGTCTTGCATACAATATTTCCAATTAAAATTGCCTTTTAAGCAATTAATTTGAAATTCGATTTTCATTTGAAATATTGTATGCAAGGCGAATGGTTCTCTCTGGAAAATTTTCCAAGTATTAATATAATTTCAATCGATGCTGGATTTAATTAAGTTTCGTGTTTGCATCATGTTGGTGGCTCACGCTAAATATTCCATCTTGTGCTGCGTTTGTAGCCTTGCCAACATGTAATAGTGAGAAATTTTCCAGCCTGGGTATCGTTCCATGTGATTTAGTCGGTAGAATGTCAGTGCGCTGTACTGATGGCCCGGGTTCGAGTCCGAGCATGGAATCTTTTTCACTATTTGAGTCTTTTAAGCAATTAATTTGAAATTTGATTTTCATTTGAAATCACAGTGTTTATGACAGGTTCGTCACAAATGACACATATTTCACAAATTGGTCACAGTGTGACTTCAAAACATTGTCGCTTTCGTCACAGGTTCGTCACAAAGTTAATGCCAAAATAGTCACAAATGACACACTTTTCACAAATTTGTCACACCGTGACTTCACAGAGTGGTCACAATGTGACGTCATAAACGACCTCTAAAACGGCCATAACGACCTCGCATTCTAGTCACTATGACGTCACATCGACGGTCACAAAATCACAGTGTGACTTCACAACGACGTCGCCGTGACGTCACCATGCCTTACGGGGAACAACAACTATAGGCGCTACGTATTTATATAATTACGAGCGCACCTAAAAAATGGATTGCAGTAAAATATGTTCGGATATATTGCTTCCTTAAAGTTTGTTCTGTGAGCGCACAAATTAAAAAACAAATATATCCAGTTCTTTTGTATTAAATTTAGAGCATGTGAGTTGCTCTTGGTACATTTCACTCTCCATTTTTTTCTATTAAAGTTAGTTTTCTTAGGAAGCCTTTAAGTATCTGAAAGCTGACTTTATTTTCTTTTTTACGTTATTTAAGTTAATTTTTTAGCTTAGCATAATCATCCTAGAGTATCAGTTTTTGTGTCTATTACATTGGGTTCTGTGTGCGTCAAGCCCATGTATCGTTAATAACCTAATTGTGTTTTATATAGTAAATTATGTTTATTTTCTTTTAAGGCAACTTGACCCTTGAGATTTTAAACATCATTCTTTTTTTCAAATAGAAAAATATGTTTCTTGTATTGTAAAAAAAAAATAGCGTCAATATAATAATCCAAATTTATTTTTTATTCTTGAAAAATTAAAGTAACCCAATTGCAACCATTGTGAACAATTTTTCTTAAAAACACTTAAATTTAAAATGAAATAAAAATGAAAAAATAATTATCTAGTTGCAGGCTCATCTGCAAATGAACAGCTTTCATTGGAATAAAGGAAGAGGTTAAAATTTGTTAAGTAGAAACTATACAGAACCTCAAAATCAGCTCATGATTTTTACTTTCTTCTCTCTTCAATTGAAGAAAGTATTGTAATCGAATTTTTTTTTCGACTTCTTGTTTTCGACGGATTTACACGTTTTAGGAGTCAGATATCCCAAAAACATGTTTATACTAAATGCTTGTCTGTCGGTCCGTGTGTCCGTCTGTCGCCATTGTACCATCAGAAAGAGTATGAAGTTATGCATAGAACTAAATTTTTTGTGTATGTATTTGGCTATGGAAAGTAGGTCCTCCTTCAATTAAGAAATACTCCGCCGGAAGGGGGCGCTGTAATGGCAATTTTTGTGCCATTTTCATTATTGTACCATCAAAAAGTGTATGAAGTTATGTATAGAATTGAAAAAAAATTTTGCGTTAGTTTTTGGCTATGGCTAGTAGGTCCTCCCTGAAATTCCAAAAAGACGCTGTGATAGCGAGTTTTGTGCCATTTTTATTATTGTACCATTGAAAAGTGTATGAAGTTATGCATAGAATTGAGCAAAATTTTCTGTGTATGGTTTTGGCTACGGCCAGGACGTCACCCTTCGATTTGGAAATATTCCACTGGAAGAGGTCGCTGCAATAGCGATGACTGTGCCAATTTCATTATTGTACCTTTAATAAGTGTATGAAGATATGCATAGAATTGAACCAAATTTTTTGTGTATGTATTTGGCTGTAGCCAGCAGTTTCTCCTTGAATTTGAAAATATTCTACCGGAAGGGGTTGCTGTAATAGTGATTTTTGTGCCATTTCCTTTATTTTACCATCGAAAAGTGTATGAAGCTATGAATAGAATTGAACCAAATTTTTTTGTGTATGTTTTTGGCTATGACCAGCAGATCCTTCTTGAATTTGGAAATATTCTGTCGGAAGCTGGCGCTGTGATAGCGGTTTTTGCATAATTTTCTCGGTTTTTAGTAGTTGTGTTGTCCACCGGAGGTTCGTGCAGCGACGGAAACTCGCGTCCTGCTAAGCTGGCTATTCGCAAATAACAGTTGTACAACAGAATAAAGGAAAACTCTTGATTTTAATATGTATCATGATCGAGATTAACTCATTTTTACTCCGATTAATTGTTTGAAGTAGAAATTTCAGATGAAAATCAAAGTTGGTATAGTATTGAACTAATAATATTGAAGTATTAACATCTGCAACTACTTTTTGAAATAGTAAGATGTATGAGATAGAAGAAAGTTTTCGGATTGGCACATCCAACTTGTTTATTTCGACTGTACCACACGTCCCGACATTTCGTAAACTGCTTGGTCCCCACCATGCCATTTTGCAGACTGGACGGACGCCTATAGCCATTTCGCGATCTGGCCAATGGCCTCTAGTCAATTTCGTGAACTGGCCTTTAGCCATTTCGAGAATTGACCAACCAATTTAAAAAGAAGTTGGCTATTTCGCGAACTGGCGGATTTCGGGTTTTGGCCGCAATATATACAGCGATTTGGGTCAAGAAAAACATTTATTAAAAAATTACGAAATTTAAATTTTTATACGGTCCCTCGGCCCTTTAAGTGATATTTACTAAAAATTTACTGTGACACTAACAAGTAAGACAAAAAAAAAGTCCCATTCATCTAACATTAAAATTGACCAAGTTATGAAACTTTGAAAGGCATGACTTATACTACATTTTTGCATATCAAAAGAGATGATTTCGACCATGCTTTCAGGGGCCGTGTACAAAGTACTTAAACTTATTTCAAGGTATCTGCGCCTTGAAAGAAATCGTACAAATATTCCGATTAACTTTAAGTTTCAGATTAGTTAAAATAATTGTATTTTAACATGTGTTTTGTTTTGTAAGGATTTGAGGCTATGATTTATTTTAACTAAAATTATGTTATTTTCATAAGATTTTATTTAACTTGCAATGATCGTCTTTCCAGTTTAAAATTTGTATTCGAAGTTTAACTTACTTTCAAATGTCCGATCGAAGTTAAATTTTACATACTCACTTAAATCAGACGACAATGCAATATTATTATGATTTTCGACTTTTACCATCTTATACATACTTATATTAAAGATAATACAAAAAAATTCGGATGGATAAGCGTCAAGAAGTTTAAGAAAGAGTTTTAGATTAGATAACATAAACCTGCGACGGTTGTGTTTTTTAACTTTTATAATTACATTTTTTGTATTTTTTAACGCTGAATCAAAAAATTATCTTCACTTTTAAACATCATGTCAAGATTTTTCGGAAATCGTAAATTTCAAGGTTAAAAAATAGCGAAAAATCTGATACTATAAAATAGGTGTAAGACTTTTTTATTCAGTTTAATTTTATTTCTACTCTATATATCGCTCACCGGCAAGAAAAGTGCCACATCTCGACAAAAGTAAATTTTACAGGAGAGACAAATGAAGTACCCCATTTTTTAAATGTAAGATAAAACGATAGTACTTAACTCTGCATGCAGTTGTAAAAGGGTACAAAAAATGCCTAAAACCTTCAAGAATCAAGACATAAAAAAGATAGGGTGAATTTACTAAGTTTATGCCCCCACCCTAATAAATGTAACACCTTGTTGAGTTGTGACACTTTTCTTGTTGCACAATTTGTCAAATTCCAGTCGTCTTTCAAAATTGTACGTGCAAAATTGCAGATTTTTAACACTTTTCACCAAAGTTGAAAGTGTTTACGAATTCGGTTTGTTTATCTGCCTGTCCGCCTGTCTGTCTGCCTGCCTGCCTGCCTGTCTGTCTGACTGACTGACTGTCTGTCTGTACGTCCGCCTGTGCTCTAACTCGCGCAAATGTAGTCCGATTGCCATGAAATTCTTAGATTTTAATGGGTATCACTATAACATAATTTCTATTGTAAATGAAGTCTATAGCATCTACGGTTCATTTACAGAGACACTCAAAAGAATTCAGTTATATTACGGTGTATGGGAAAAAATCGTTTGTGGTGTATTTTAATGACATCATACTATTTTAAACACACTAAAATTTATAGATATCATGAGGTGTACTAGGGCATTGACTGTAGAACATGGTGTGCATAGACTATAAGGTCATTCCACGTAAAATGAGCAAAAATTAAAAAAAAGTCGTGGCCACATAGTAACAGATTTTAATAAAATTTGATATACAGGTACAGGTATATCATACTCAAATAGAGCTCTTCAAAATATCTTCACAAAAAATAAATTAGTTTAGCAGTTATGGACATTTAAAAAACTTGTGATAAAGATTGGCATGTGTGCAATCGTCCAAAGTTGCAGGTTTGAAGTTCTGTATCTTGAAAACTATTTAACTGAAATGAATTTTTTTTTTATAATGTAACCTCTGAAAAATTATCTTCTTATTTATTGAGCAATAATAATCTGGTAACACCATGATTATTCTTTAATTGGTTGTAAAAATTGAAAATTTGCAAATTTTGAGAAAATTAAAAACGTAATAAAAATTAAAGGAATTCAAAAACATCTGAGAAATTAATGCCTGATGTAGTTTTACATATTAAGATCGAATTGCTAATGTTTTTAGGTTGCCATGTATTTCCTTCACCTTTAAAAAAAATTAGAAACTTAAAAAAAAATGACAAAATCGTAATTTTTCCTCTTATTGATAGGTAAAAAAAATAATGAAGGAAATATCCCACATTACAGTTATTGCACAGACATAAAGATCAATAAGTCCATAATCTGCTAAAAAAATTTCAAGCATGCCTTTTTCATTCCTATCGTCACAAAATTGGGTTAAAAAAGGCAATATTAACTACATTCCATGAGCTATTTTTTTTTTTTAAATTCGCGCGCGTTTATTAAAATATTGCACGATTTCAAGGTGAAAAAATTTAGTGCTGCCATCTATTTTCTGTTTAGGTATTAATATAGTATAATTTTCTGTTCAATTGAGCTTTTTTTTCTACTTTAATTAAAAATCTTCTTGAGGAAAAAATAAACTGAAAGCAAGTATAAAAGTTTTTATATTTAAAATATACACTATTATCTAAAATATCAAAAGAATTAAAAGTTTAAAAAAGCTTTCTTTCAGGTCGAAATAAGTGATAGAAATATTGCATTTTATCCTCAACATTTTTTACTATTTATTTTTTTTCTCATTAAGGAATAAAAAAGGCAAGAATGAAAGTTTAAATATTTAATATATATACTTTTAGCTATAACGTCAAGCAATTTTGATATTATAGGAGGTGTCCTTCATCTCAATAGAAACGTTGCATTTTCCCCTCAATTTTTTTCAAAAATAATTTTTTTCTCATTAAGGAATAAAAATACAATTACTAACTTACGTCAATCTGTTACTTATTATTCATTCCTAATTATAAATAATTTTTAATATAGTCTTTCCATACTTAAGGCTAATAACCAAAATTGAAACTTCAAGCGTGTAGCCAAAACCACGATTTTGCATCCACTTTTAATATAAATTTTAATACTTAAATAAACAATCCTAAAATCTATTATTTTACATTTACTCATAAATAGATATGATCTGCTTACAAAATGATTTTCGTTAAAATCTGTGACATGTCTGCCACAGGTGATTTGCTCATTTTGTATGGAATGACCCTATATCAATAATAATAATAAATGTTTTGACCCTATATCGTTCATTTACAGGGACAAACAAAAGAATTTGGCTGAAGAAGAAATTTAACTATTGGGATCTTTGAACAATAATTGCTGGAAGTGCGTTTGCTGTTGTGGTACGCGTTTTTACATTGAACTATTTATTTAAATATTACTTGGTTTGGATAAATTCTATAGGTTATATACAGGGCTGCCCAAAAGGTCTCAAGTATATTTCCGTTTATTCACCGAAATGACTGAATGGAAATTTTCAACTGTGCTATGCGTTTCACTGAACTAACTTTTAGCATACTATGTAGTATACATACAAATCCGTAGATCATATACAGGGCTGCACAAAAAAAAGATATTTTTCCGTCTTCATTGAAATAGCAGAAATTGGGTTTTCAAATGGGATATGAGTTTTTCAAATTGCTTATTTATGCATGACATTTCGCCTTAATAAATTGTGAAGTTTTGTTAGAGTATACTGATTGTGTTTGAAAGTGTTACATAATCTATGCTGGACGCATGATTTTTCGTTCTTGTTGTAAATCACGATGTTTTAATTTTAATATACAGTAGAGCGCCGATTATCGGAACTCCTATTAACCGAACTTTCAATTATCCGAACAGCCAATTTCTCTCAAGAATTTTTTTTTTTAGCCGAACAGCCCATTTCTCTCAAAACCTTCTTTAAAACGAACTTCCAATTATCCAAACACTCTATTAGACCTGGATATCAGATTTTAAATGATGATTAGATTGTGGATGAGATTCAAGATGAAAAAGAAATTGGAGAACATGAAAACGAATGCCTTGAAAATGATCCAAGCCCATCACATAACGAAGCCTTTGAATGTTTGGAAACAGCTATGAAATGGCTCGAACGGCAGAAGAATGCTGATCCTATTCAACTAACATATTTAAGAAGAAATCGAGATATGGCAGCATTGAAAAGAATGTCTTCTTTGAAGCAAGCAACAATCGAAAGCTTTTTTGCTTAAATTATAATCTCTGGAGTTCAGAAAATGATATAAAAAAGTAAACAAAAAAATCAAAAAGACAAAATTAATTTTTTAAACATGCCAGCATTAACTAGTGCTGTCAGTCAGAAACGTGGATAACGTGTCAAGATTTTAGTATAGTCAGGAACATTCCCTTAAACTGTCTGTTCATTTATTCAGACTTTTGCTTATCCGAACTAAGGTATGTCTCAACTTGTTCGGATAATCGGCGCTCTACTGTATTATTATTAATTATTAAAAATATTAGTTTGCATCAATATAACAATGAACCACAGATTCATAACAAGGTTTTTAGGAAACTAAGAGAAAAAGCATATTTCAAAACTTTTTTATAATTATTATTCAACTATAATCTTACAATTGCATTTTAGCGAAACAAAATTATAGTTATTACAAAATAAATGTACAATATTAGTATACAAGAACTGATTATAAAATTCATAAATTACATAGACGTAATTACGTGATTACAATATTTTCTATAACAATTGAAAAACAGAAGAAGTAGGTAAGTTATTTTTCATGCTTCAATAGTAATAATTATTTATTAGTTCAAAACTTAGTTCAAAACATATTTATAAACTGCATTATTGTAAAAAGGAACCTTACTTAGAAGAGCAAAAAATGCTATAATTTTTGGTTGTTGTTTAGCAATAATTCAAAAACAAATATGTTTTTTTTTTTAGTTTTCAGAGTTATTTTCTCCTAAAGTATGAACAGATTATTACGTTTGTTTTGTAGCTTCGTCAAGCTTCTGAAAAAAAGAAAAAATCAAATCAGAAATATAAGAGATAATTATCACAGATTTTTTAAAAATACATAATTTGAAATGAAAAACTAGACAAGTGGTTTTATCTTTTCTTTTTTAAATTCGTTATTCTTATACAAATAAATATTGCAGCATTTTATAGGACTTTCTCAAACTGGAACTTTATTTTAAAAAGTTCTGTATGGATGTTAAACAGTCCTTTATCTTCATTGTGAATGTTCTAATGTTTAAAAAAGGGGACATAATTTTGAGGGGTATGCTTAGAAGCACCTAAAAGACAAGAAATCTTGTTTCCTCCGTTTACTCAAATGAAAGGATTTCGAATACGCTTTATGTAAAGGTAAAAGCTCTCTTTTACCTCTAGCTTTAATTTCAAACTCAGAATATTTTACGTTAAAGGAAAAAGGTGTTGATTTATCGAATCTTAAAATTTTGATTCTGGAAAACTGAAGAACATTACCTTCATTATCTTTCAAATAATTTCTAAGCACACCCCATTTCGCCACTCAATCGTTTTAAACCTAAAAAATCACAATGAACTAACTCATTCACTGGAAAATATCTTTTCTCTGGAAATGGTCTTTTTGACTTTCTCATCACAGTCATGTATTGTTGAGGCATGTAAATTTGATCTTTTTTTTTTTTTGTTTCTCTATTGTACAGAATGGGTATCACCTTCATTTTACGTGTGTCCACAGATCAAGGACTTTATTGTTATTTTATAGATTTCTAGTGTCTTAAGAGTATGCATGAATAACAAAATAATGCATTTATTTTGATTTTTTCCGTAGCAGTTATCATAGTAAAAAAGTTAATTCCTCATTTTTACCATCAATACGTGAAGCAATGTCTTGTAAATACATCCACAACTAAGTATATATTTTATTTGCTCCGCGTTGACCCTCATATTCATTCCAAAACTGACATTCGACAACATTACTATACTTACCTGACAAATTGTAAAGTTAACTATTAATCTATAGCCTAATTATTAATCAACTGACAATATATTAATCACCAACAGAGCGATATTTCGCCAAAAAAAGGAAATTTTCGCATTTTTATTACTATGGCAATAAAGAGTTTTATAAATTGCTCGAGTACACTGTAAAAAAAAAAAAAAAAAAAAAAAAAAAAAAAAAAAAATATATATATATATATATATATATATATATATATATATGCAAAGTTATTAACATTTTTCTAGGAAACAGGGATTCCTAGAACTTTTTATGTAACGGCAACAGCAAAAATTCATGTAACAGATACACTTTTGGCAGTAAATCAAAGATTTTGTAAGGTTACTCAGAATTTTTTAGAAAACTGAGATGCCTTGAACTTTTTATGTAACTGCAACTCGGGTTACAAATAAAATGTGAGTAAGATTACTGTAATTTTAGTTCATTCTTTGCTAAGCGACAAATTTGTAGTTTTAACGAAAACTAGTTTTGCACATTTACATATTTTTTTGTGCAGTGTACAGATAAAATTTTAGTAAGCATGCAGATTTCTGTAACTTTACACCTGCAGAATTACAGATTATTATTTTTTTCTTACATTGTATTGGTTTATAGAAAACTTTTTATGAGATGTGTGGTTTTTCTTGTTTCATCACTGTGCATTTCCCATAAGAGAAAAGTGACACATATTGTAATATAGACGTTTTCCGTATAACGCCAAGAATAATAATTTGCCTATAGCAAGACGAACCTATGATACACCTATTTATGGAATAAAACACAAAATGAATTTTTGCGAGATGTGTCACTTTTCTTGCGGGTGAGCGATATATAAAATCCTACTGAAACGAATTTATGAAACGATTGTATGAAATGAGTGATTAAACAACTGATTATGTTTCACGGAAATTTCTCCTAAACATGGAATACTTTACGATGTAGTTAACACCAAAAATCCGTATTGATCCGCAGATTTCAAAACTGGTATCAGAATTTTTAAATTCGACTTAGTTTCCAAGATATTATTTTTTTTTTGTAATTTTAAATACTTTTCTCTAATGATGGCAACTCAAATTTTAATCATAACAGATATATTTTTTTTCAAACTTTAGAAAAGGTTATCATTTTAAGCTAATTTGGCGACCAGTTTGGCCTCCCTTAAATGTATGCTAAGAAATGTATCATGTTACTTTTATTCACAATTCAATTTAATTGAACAATCTTTCCCAAAATCGAAAGATTCTGATAGAGAAATCAAGAACTCGGTATTTTTATACGCATATATTGTTTTCGGACGCAGGTGATAAATCGCCAAACAATTTTTCCGTCGCAATTTTTTTTTCGTATTTCATTAATTTCATTTAAAATATAATCCATTCATTCATTTTATTTAAAATACGAAACTTTCATTTAAAACTGAAACATTTAAAATTGATGGCTTTCACTTCTTTCTTTCTTTCTTGTTTTTAAACAAAACAAAAAGAAAAATATTAGGTTCAGATGTCATATACGCACAGGGGTACCTAATTGGCGCCAAAATGGCATTATTTTGACTGACATGGTAACGTGGCTATTGTTGTTTATTTAATAATAAATGCTTATTTACTTTTATTTTCTTTTTTGAAATTATATTAATTGTTTTGTTCTATAATTATTAATTATTTTTTTGGTTATTTTATTTTAAAAATAATAGAAAATAATTTAAAAAGTTAGTTATTCCGCCGACCAATTTCGCCAAATTATGTAACTCCCCAAACCACTCGCCAAATTATACAAATTGACATAACTTTTATTTTAAATAACGAAAGAACAAATAAAATAGTATGTCATTAATAAATATACAAATAAAACGTCGAAATAAAAATCACTCGATGACGTAAAGACGTGTAACTTGTGTAAAGTCAAGTGAATGTGACATTTACGATCAACCATTACTGGCATTTAATCTTATAGTTTGGTGATAGATTTTTCGTCGATGGGATAACGAAGTAGCACCAAAAATACATATGCAACTTGTATTCGAAAACCAGGTTTTCCCCAAATATTCGTAAAAAAAAAAAAAAAAAAAAAAAAAATCACGTCAAGCTCGGTGCGTATATGACATCTGGCCAAATTTTAAATAATGCAACAAACCATGACATTTAATTTCAGCATCAAAACAATGTTTTAATTTACTCCACGAAAAAAAAATGCTAACTGGCGAGTTGAAAAAAAGCTATTGGCGAGATTTGCAACCGGCTAGCGTAACAGTACCAAGAATTCTTTGCGACCATGTCAACATTTATGTAGTTTTATTCGAAAAAAAAAATTGATTTTTTAATCACAGTGGATAACTTTCGCACAGATGTCATATACGGCCCCATATTGGCTTCATTTTATTCTTACGCCAATGTCATATACGTAACGGGTACTTAACTGGCTCCAAAGTATCGTTATTTTGCTTGATATTGTAAGCCAGATGTTGTTTTTTATGCTGCTGATGTTTTCCCCAAAAACAAATACAGAAAAATACAGTAGTTGCGTAGAGTTAACAGCACAATGTGCTGTTAATTTTACGCAACTACTGTATTTTCCATGTTTATATAGTCAGGAAACCAAAGAAAGATACAGCACATTCACTGTGATCGAGTTTGTTCTAGCAAAATTACAGTGGTTTTTTTACAGTGTATAACAGATTACGTGCACGATTCCAAATAAATATTGCAATTAGAATGAAAATTTTGGTGCCTACTTATATTTCAGATTGTAATAATTACACTGAATCTAAATAGATTTGTATTTAAAGCATTTTTATATTTTTAATACAAAGTTGTATTAAGCTAATACAAAAATTCCAATTTTTTGAAAATTTTTGAAAATTTCAACAACATAATCACCTAAAAAATATGTTTTTGAAAAATAAAAAGGAAATTTTAGTTTCAATTTAGACAGACTAACATGAAACAAATGTTTTGAAAATTTCATGAAAAAATACTCAGAACTTTTTGCGATATCGTGCACGTTAGGCCCAAAATCGTCATTTGGAGAAAAATGGCTTTAAAGTTTCGGAAACGCTGCTTCACCTATTGAGCGGGTATAATTCTAAAAGCCATAACTTCTGTTATAACAAGAATTTCAAGTAAACAATTATATCAAAATGTTCAGAAAAGATAGGAGTTTAACATCTAAACCTTTCAATGTTTATCATGTAATTTACGCTGATTTCATGACTGCAATTTATGTCTTTTCAGAAAATTTGCCTTTAAAATACATTAATTTGACGTGGAACCGATCTTATAGAAAATTAACTGTTTTTTCATGCTTGATAAATAGCTCAAGGTAATGAATTTAATGAAAAATTTATCATTTTTTCTCTGTTTTTTTAAAAGATAGGACAACAGAAAAGAAAAAAACTAGAAAACCGGAATTCTGCTTTTTCAGATTTTAGTGTCACCACTGATGAAAAAAAAAATATATGTATATAAATATAGAATGTACAAAACATATTTCAGTTTTAAGAGTTTAAAACACACATTTTTATTTTCTATAAAATGATGTCATTTGCATCCGCTGAAGAATTCCACATTTTCAATCCAGAACATTTTCAAACAATATCTACAGAAAAGTATGCATAGGATGTCACTATCGCAGAGTAATACACAATTCCAGGGAAAAGCTGTGTTGTATTTCAAGAAACTCTACAAAAAAAAAGAAAAAAAAAAAGAAAAAAATCGGCTATCTAATGATTCATATACCTTCATTTGTTTGTGATATTAATATAGATATTAAAAATTAAATACAGATTATAATAGCTTCAATGTTTTAAAAGAAATCATTCATTTATATTTTTTCAAAATAGCACGTATTTTAATTACATTTTTTCAGTTATTATGATAAAACGGCAACAAAAAGATATAAAAGTTTACTATTTTTCAACTATTTTTTTTTCTTTACTTTCTACAGAAATGGAATACTTGAGTTGCCAAATATGCAGTCTTCAAACAGATGCAGGTTTCAAACAAATTGCATTTAAAAGTATTTTTTGCCCTATACGATGGTATAAAAACTGAAAATGTGCAATACTTAGAAGTTAAAAAAATTGCAGTAGAGATTAACCCGTACAATGACACATCTGCTTTGTTTTACGGCTGGCTTATATAATGTAAGGTTATTTTTTAGAGATGGCACTTTAATTTCTGGCCGAAAGGAATAGCATAACGGGGGCTAATACAAAATAATTAAACTATCTTTTTAGGATTTCTAAATTGATTTCTCAACGTATAATGATACATTAATTAATAATAAATCATTAATTGAAAAATGCGTATTTCTAAAAAACTGTACACTTTATTTTTTAACTACATATATTTTTTTTACTTTTCAACATGTAAAATGTTTCACTGTCATTTGGTCTATTTTGAAGTGCGTGTATTGGAGCAACTTTAATTACTTCGTTGTTTAAAATTGTGTACGATTTACAGAGACAATTTTGTTATTTATTACTTGTGGCGGGTTAACTGCAAAATTAATGTATTATTTCATAATTAACTTCTAAAAACATTAAAATAACTGTATTGTCCTCGAAAATTGACATGTGGAGGTGAATTAAAAAAAACTCTATCATGTCATGAAGTAGGTTTAAAATCGTTTTCAAATTTCCATTTTACATACAAAAACTATGTTGAGTTATACAAAAGAATATAATGAGATAAATTCCTTATCGAGTTCCTCCAGATTGCGCACAATGCGGATAGCTTTACACTGTAAAAAAATGTTTTCACGCACCGATGCTGTGAAAGCGAATTGAAGCCACTAGAAAACAGGAATTCTGCTCTTTCAGAATTTAGTTTCGTCCCCGATGAAAAAAAAATATATACGCATATAAATATAGATAATACAAAACATAATCCCCAAGTTGGGCACAATGCGAACAGCTTTACACTGTAAATTTTTTTTTTCACGCATAGATGCTGTAAAAGCGAATTCAAGCTACTAGAAAACAGGAATTCTGCTCTTTCAGAAGTTAGTGTCGTCCCCGATGAAAAAATATATATGTATATAAATATAGATAATACAAAACATATTCCTCAAGATTGGGCACAATGCGAACAGCTTTACACTGTAAAATGTTTTTTTCACGCACCGATGCTGTGAAAGCGAATTCAAGCCACTAGAAAACAGGAATTCTGCTCTTATATATATACGTATATAAATATAGATAATACAAAACATATTCCTTAAGATTGGGCACAATGCGGATAGCTTTACACTGAAAAAAAAAAATGTTTTCACGCATCGATGTTGTGAAAGCGGATTCAAGCCACTAGAAAACAGGAATTCTGCTCTTTCAGAATTTAGTGTCGTCCCCGATCAAAAAAAATTATATGTATATAAATATAGATAATACAAAACATATTCCTCAAGATTGGGCATGATGCGGATAGCTTTACACTGTAAAAAAATGTTTTCACGCACCGGTGCTGTGAAAGCGAATTCAAGCCACTAGAAAACAGGAATTCTGCTCTTATATATATATGTATATAAATATAGATAATACAAAACATATTCCTCAAGATTGGGCACAATGCGGATAGCTTTACACTGTAAAAAAATGTTTTCACGCACCGATGCTGTGAAAGCGAATTGAAGCCACTAGAAAACAGGAATTCTGCTCTTTCAGAATTTAGTATCGTCCCCGATGAAAAAAAAATATATGTATACAAATATAGATAATGCAAAACATATTCCTCAAGATTGGGCACAATGCGGATAGCTTTACACTGTAAAAAAATGTTTTCATTCACCGATGCTGTGAAAGCGAATTGAAGCCACTAGAAAACAGGAATTCTGCTTTTTCAGAATTTAGTGTCGTCCCCGATGAAAAAATATATATGTATATAAATATAGATATTACAAAACATATTTCTCAAGATTGGGCTCAATGCGGATAGCTTTACAATGTAAAATAAATGTTTTCACGCACCGATGCTGTGAAAGCGAATTCAAGCCACTGTAAAACAGGAATTCTGCTCTTTCAGAATTTAGTGTCGTCCCCGATGAAAAAAAATTATATGTATATAAATCAATACAAAAACCCTTGACGGGTTAAAAGTTTGACGCAGCACTTTACTTTATGGCTATATGAATCTGAAATATGGGTCTTAAAAATTCTGATATCAAATTTTAAGTGACGTTGTGCTATTAAAATGAATTTTATATATATTTAATTTTTCTTTTTTGTTGTATTTATTTTTAATCAGTGATACTTTTTCATTCAAAATATCAGTTTTAAAAGATATGATATCAAAATTAAAGTGACGCTGTGATCTGACTTAGATTAGTTAAAAAATTACTTTACACATACTTATGTTTTGTCTTCTGAAATATATTTAGCAATTGAAACATTTTTTTTTTTCAATACACTATCAAATATGTCATACATTTTCTCAGCTGATGTTATGTATTAAATGTATTTAATTCAATAAATTCATTTATCTTGTGTGTCACGATATCCAGAACCATCGGTAAAATTTGTGTAAATGTTTTCTTTGCATCACACTATCTATTTGCATACTATTTACTTAGTTTAGATACTATGACGCAAAATAAACGTTTAGACAAATTTTACGGATGGTTCTGGATATCGTGACACACAAGATAAATGAATTTATTGAATTAAATACATTTAATACATAACATCAGCTGAGAAAATGTATGACATATTTGATAGTGTATTGAAAAAAAAAATGTTTCAATTGCTAAATATATTTCAGAAGACAAAACATAAGTATGTGTAAAGTAATTTTTTAACTAATCTAAGTCAGATCACAGCGTCACTTTAATTTTGATATCATATCTTTTAAAACTCATATTTTGAATGAAAAAGTATCACTGATTAAAAATAAATACAACAAAAAAGAAAAATTAAATATATATAGAATTCATTTTAATAGCACAGCGTCACTTAAAATTTGATATCAGAATTTTTAAGACCAATATTTCAGATTCATATAGCCATAAAGTAAAGTGCTGCGTCAAACTTTTAACCCGTTAAGGGTTTTTGTATTGATATCATTACTTTTTTGAGGTTTAGGATCAAAAGATTAAAAAAGTACACCTTCATAGATAAAATTGGATTAAATTTTCCTAGAAACAAAATAAACTTAATGAAATACCAAAATTTTACAAAAAGTGCATGAAAAATAGAATACTTTTAATTCATGTCTTAGTACTACTTGCGGATTCGCCCGGAGTCCGCCTTGTTTCTTTGTTGATCATCGCCGATGTTAAATTTATTTATTTGGATTTATTTATTTTGTTATTTATATTTGTTGTTTATGTTATGTTTGTTGTTGTTTATGTTATGTTTGTTGTTATGTTATTAAATTAAGCATAAAATGATTATAAATGACCAACAAAGAAACAAGATGGCGGACTCCGGGTGAATTCGCAAGTAGTTCCCATATCTTTTAAAACTTATACTTTGAATTTATGAGAGATATGAATGATAAAGCATCAATGATTAAACTTTTATACATCTTTTTAAATTGAGCATAATTTTTGCACATGCGATTATAAAAAAATAAAATGATGAAGATGAAATATATATAGAGATTATAATTAATAGCATAGCGTCATTCAAAATTTGATATAATTATTTTTAAGTTCCATATTTAAAATTCTTAAAGCATAAGATAAAGTGCTGCGTCACAAAATTTTAACCCATTAAGGGTTTTTGTATTGATACTACTTACAGGGATGGGGAATTTTGAGAAAATCTTACCAAACAAAGATTTATTTTATAAGCCAGCAAGATACAACGTACAGTTAAAAAACAATGAGAAAACACACAGCAAAAATAGTTTACACTGTTACTAAGAAATTGTTACTATAGTAGTCACTGTTACTAAGAAATTATTAATTGTTATTAAAAAATATATACAACAGAGGAAAGTTTAGTATAAGATAGAACTTAGCACTATCGAAGTAAATTTGAAAAATATAACCAACTATTAAAAAATGTTTTTGCCAGACTTTATATAGCCTGCAGTATTTTCAAAGATTGCCTAAAAATCCACTCGCCCTGAGAGGAAATGTACTCACCAGTGGCGAGTAAAATGATGTATTTCCCATTCCTGACTATTTAAAGTGTTTTCAACTGGTTTTAATTGCAAGAGAAGATCTTTAACACTATACTATGAAGATTATAGTCTCTGATAATTTCAAAGAAATTTTATTAGTGTTATCATTAATAATTTTAGTATAATGGCTGTGGTTATTGATAAAAGTTTCAAAACAAGTTATCTGACTGTTCTAGTGAAAGTTGCAAGGTAAGAGTAGTGTAAAATGATCATTGCATTCTTTTAACCAAGCATATAGAGCATGGTAATTGTGAAAGTACTTTTGTATTTCAATGACATGTTTTGTAATTATTTGTGGAGTTATATTGTCACCTAGAAGATTTAACCAATGAGTAGAGCAACCATATGCTTTAAGTTTATCAGTATCTCTTCATTCTTGCCTCATGTAATTAAAATAAAATCCTTAAAACCCTGTTTTAAAATACTAGTATAATTTTTGCCAGCAACAAAAATTGTGGCAAAAAATATTTTTGATGTGATGGTCTTTTCCACTTCGGCACAAATTGGCCATCCCTTGTTGAAGTTCACAATAATTTTCAGAAATAGATAGGTAAAATTTGTGATATTTACTTTTGCTAAGCAACGTAGATTATAGAAAATTGCAGACAATGGATGCACATATTATTAGTGACATTTTAGATACCGTGTCCTTGCACCATTAAAAAAAAAAAAAGCTTAGCGTAACTAGAGATGAAAAAGCTGTATTTTATTTGGCGATAGATGACAGATTTTTTAATTGCCACTTTAAAAACTTTAATTGCCATATGGCAGGGTTGGCCTTTTATGACTCATTCGAGAAAAATTATTAATAATCTAAAATATTTCTATAGCAACAGTAAAAAAGTCTTAAAGATTCACTAGATGGAACCCGTCAAAACTTGATGGCACCAAACAAAAAAGTCTAACTCTTTAAAATGATATTTACTGACATAACAACATCAATAAATCTCTCATTATTTGGTACTAATTTCATATAAAATACATTCATATCTACTACGATCATAAAATCCTTATTAGAATCGGTAGATAATAAACTATGTAGTGCATACAAATGCATTTTGTGTGCACTAATGTTAGATAATGACGAAAATGTATTATACAATATATATCGGTGTCATGCTGATCGATGGCAAAGCACTTTTAAGTAGGGATGGGCGATGTCTAGAATTAAATATCATGATAAATCAGCATCTTCATATCATATTCCGATATTTCGATTTGGGAAATGCCCCCCCCCCCCGGGGGGGGGAGCAAAGTGGTGGGCGGAGCGCCGGAAGTGCATAAAATGATTAAGCAGTCACAGGCCTTTCCAACGATATGTCACATAACGGGTGTCGGCAAAATTTAGAAAAGTGCCCCCTTTGGGGACAAAGTGGTGAGTGAAGCACCAGAAGTGCATAAAATGATTAAGCGAGCGATCACAGGCTTCTCCAACGATATGTCACATGACGGATGTCGGCAAAATTTAGGAAAGTGCCCCCCACGAGGGAAAAGTGGTGGCCAGTGCACCGGAGGGCCATAAAATGATTAAGTGGTCACAGGCCTTTGCAACGATATGTCACATGAGGGGTGACGGTAAAACTTAGAAAAAGGCCCTCCCGCAAGGGGGGGACAAGTGGGGAGAGGAATGCTGAAGGTGCATAAGTGGAATAAGCGGTCACAGGCCTTTCCAATGATATATCACATGACGAGTGTCGGCAAAATTTAGGAAAGTCACCGTGGTGGGCAAAGTGGTGGGCAGTGCACAGGAAATGCATAAAATGATCAAGTGGTCACAGGTCTTTGCAAGGTACGTCACATAAGGGGTGGTGGCAAAATTTAGAAAAAGGCCCTCCCACGGGGGGGGGGGACACTGGAGGGGCATAACATGAATAAGCGGCAAACGGCCATTCCAACGATATCTCACATGAGGGGTCTCGGCCAAAGTTAGAAAAGTGGCCCTGAGGACCCAGGTATATAATTATTATTTTATTTGTCTAATTAAATCCACTGTTGCAAATAAAATGTTATATTTCATTTCTTTATCGTCCTGATTCACACATTGTTCAGTAACAAAGAGCAAATATTCATCAACATCGCTGAAATCTAAATGCCATAATGAAATGAAAGCCACGGTGCCTGTATCATAAAACGCATACGCTCAGAGATTCAGCTTACACCGTCAATACCATATATATATATATATATATATATATCATCTGATGTCAGCGATCACACAGAAAACTGCATGTATGATATTTATCACCCGTCGAAACGAAATCACATACCATTAGTATCATGAACACCGAACCCGAGGAGTCGGTATTTAATATCACAATTTAGGCTGGCAGAAGTCGCACCGTTAATATCAAGAATACTGAAACCGAGGAATTGGTATTTTTAATACCACGGTTTAGACTTGAGAGGAGACACTCCGTTAGTATCATAATAATCGGAACAGACGATTCAGTATTTAATACCACGGTTTAGACTGGGTCGAAGCCGAAGAAGCGCTGCTTAATGTTGCGGTTTAATGAAGAGCCACGATAATCACGGTTTACATCACGATATGATATTCATGATATATCGTTTTGTAAGGTTTTTTAATATCGTTATCACGATTTGCATTTTATATCAATTTTATCAATATATCGCCCAGCCCTACTTTTAAGTTATTTGCATTGAAATACATACAGATTTTTACCACAGAAAACAGCGAATGTTTACATGCATAAATATATAAATACACTAATTTTTTTTGTTACACAACGTAAATCAAACGTCTTTATATTTATTGATTGCAATATATATTTTAAACCCTCCGAGCATCTTGAAGGCGTTCCGGCATTTTCATAAAAATGTTTATAAAAATAATTTTAATTAAAATTTTCTTTTCCTGTTTGTTTGTAAAGTACACTTCATGCTCCTTTATTTGATAGACATCTTGAAATACAATTCTGCTGAAAATATTTTTGTCTACAACAGATTAAAGTTGTTTTTGGGAAACTGAAAAATATGCTCAAACCGCTCAGAGAGTTAAAATATTTCTTAATTTATTTCTGAGTAATATTGTACTGAGTACTGTTTCGACCAGGTGTCATGAACTGATAATAAATCGGTTCTGATCGGAACTGATAATGAATTCGGTGCAAATACAGAATTAAAAAAAAAAAAACTTGTGCACACATAAGTGCACTCACATATTAAACTATAAATTTTTAAAATATAAACCAGTGTTGATTTCAGGGGGTGGCCGGGGGACATTACCCCCCCCCCCCGGAGACAGAAAAATCCCTCCTGGAGATAAGTGTCTGAATTCAACACTGATATAAATAATGATTAAAGAGATCACCTGTAATATGCAAAATGCTTAAAAACAACCAGTGCAGATTAATTTTCTTGTTTATACACTACATACAGTGTTTAGTTTTGCTATTTTTTCGGCCAGATGTCATGCACTATGCAAATACACAATTAAAAAAAATCACTGGTGCACACATATGTGCACTCGCATATTAATGTATACATTTTAAAAATGTAAACAATCAGTCAAGAAACAGTACAAAGTCTCTTAATTTTTAATAGTTTTGTGCTTCACACACTAATTGAGGAAGCATGTAAAACAATTTACTACACTAACTGAAAGATATCTGCATTAGAGTCCTGCATCAGGTCGAGTTACTTGCTTTTACCCGAACCGACTCTTGGTTCGGATCGGATCAATGGTAATTTTTTGTTGCAGGCCCGGTTCTCTTTCATTGTTTCGGTTTGGGATTTGACTCTAATCGGTCGACCTGAATTTCAAATGATATCCAAAGTATTTTTGCAGGTTGAAGATCTATGTACAGGGGTGGGGAATTTCTAGAAAATCTTACCAGCCAATAGAAACAGAATCCTCAGCAAACAGGAATCTTATTAATGCATGAATTTTGTCTATAATCACTGTAGATTATAAATGTATGTAGAGAAATTTCTAAATCGCTCTTGTGAAGGAAAAGAAAATCAAAAAATTCACCAGTTGGTTACAAGAAATTCTTCAGTTAGTCATGAAGAAAAAAAAAATCGCAAAATTTGTCCATGTACTGCTTAAAAAATTACAAAATTCATCAATCAGTCGCAGAGGAAAAAGAAAAATCGACAGTCGGTAGTTAGGGGAAAAATCATAAAATTTGTCAATTGGTCACATAAAAAACACACAAAAATTGCCAATCGGTAGGAGAAAACATACGATTCATTCATAATTAATATCCATTATGAGGTTTTTAGGTTAAGAAGGAATGATTTTTTTTTCTTTTTCAGAACTGAATGGCTGAAATTTCAGAACAGAATCACCCCTTGCTCTTGAAAATAATAGTGGTGTTCTCAGAAAATCATTGGCAAAAAAATAATCCCCCCCCCCCCCCAATTGCCATGTTGGACAGCGCTGATAAAATACATTAAATGTTTTCCCGCCAACCGAAACACTGATAATTTTATTGTCAGTGTATGTGAATGAGTTCTTACTTTGGAATAAGCTTTTTAAAATAGGATTACACATATTATGTATTTTGAAATTTATTCATTCTGACTTATTGGGAATTAATCTTTTCTTTTGATTTAGTAATCTTAATGTCTTCAGATTTTCAAGTGGAAACTGTTTAGAAATCTATTGGTATGTATCATATGATAGGGCCTAGAGAATGTCACTTTGGTGGTTTTTAACACAAATCGCAACCGTCTGTCAACAAACATTGAAAAAACGATGATAACTTAGTTTCAAATATTTTTTGAGTTATGGGGATCCCACAATAAACAATTTATTTAATTTGTAATTCTGACATTGAATTTTAAATTTACTTTAATTTAAGCATTGAAAAATCCATTTATTTGTTCCCGTCAGAAATATTGTAGTCTTTTCTAGCTAAATGGTTTTTAGTTTTTTTAGTACCTTTTTAAGCGAAAAATCAATCAGCAAAATTAACAACTTCACTTTGTTTAAATTTATTAATATTAAAGATATTTTAGTTAAAACATTGTGATTAAACATTCATTGTAAGATATCTGCTTTAAAAATTTATATTTGTCTCAGCCTTTCCAAGTATTAAAATTTTCAGGCTTAATTTAACATATAATTTTTTATTAATGATTCAATTGTTAAAATTATCATTTTAGTTGCATTTCCTAAAGAGTCAAGAACATATTTTTTGTTACTCGATATGTAATCAAAACAAAAGTTTTCAGAAAATCATTTCTGTTACCCTTTTCAGTTACTGCTGGATATTAAAACATTCCTATCGTAATCGATATGTAAACAAAAGTTTTCAGAAATTTCTGTTGCCCTTTTCAGAAGAAGGTATTCAACTATGAAGCCATAAGGTGCAGTAAAAATAATTATTGATGCTGGATATTAAAACATTAAGAGATATTTCGAGAGAAAATAAACGGTTCGTAATATCGACATAACGATAGCGTGGTTAGGTTAAATCGGCGGAAAATACAAAGGACACATTAAATCTAAGTAAATCAAAAGAAAAGTTAAAAATGGAATCGTAAATCAGATAAAAAAACAAACAATAAATTAACAAAGTACCTAATAAGGTGTAATCCAAAGAAAGAAACTATAAACATGAGAGAGCTAGAGCAGCAGATATTCAAAATTATGCAAAGCAATAAGCAATAGCAATGGTTGAGTTGAGTCACAAGTCGAAAACCTCGAGCCACGATCATAAACAAGAAATTAAAAATAATTTTTTTTTTGAAAATTGAAAAAGAATGATAAATAACAATTATATTGAATACATATAATTAAAAAAAAAATCCTCTTTTTTAAAAATGAATCTAAATATTTTTTCGGCAAAAAGCAGAAATATGAAATAATAATTTCTTCATAACAAAAGAGAAAGATAATTTCAATCGAAATTTCATTTAATATATTTAATATTTTAAAACACATAATAATTAACTTTTAAAATTTTAATATTTAAAAAAAAAAGATTTACTGCCTACATTCAGATTGTTAACTCAACTTAGAATACCTAAAATGACTTTGCAAATTTTGCCGCCCACAGCAGATGGATTAAGACTCCTCCTACATACGAAGTGATGTCAAACCTATTCACCAATCACAGACGAGAAAAATAAAAAAAGGCGATTTTTTAAAATAAAACGAGTTTTCCCAGATAAAAGATAAGTCTTTTTCACCTCATCTTAATAAGATACATATTATATATCAATATAAAGAAAATCATTAGCATCGTTTTCGAGATTTTTAAATTAGGAACTTCTTACATACCATACCAACGCTTTCGTTTTAAAAATGGCTATTTAGATGTCAAAATATACTGCACGTAGAAATATAAAAATTTCAGAATACGATTAGACTGCAGAAATAAGACTGTTCTAGAAAAATCAGAACAATAGGACCTATATCTGCTGAGTTATTAAAAGGCGGCTTTTCGCGTTTTCTTTGATGTCGAGTTAGCTGTATATATGAGTTCCGCCATCTACGAATTCTACGATACGATACGATACGATACGATACGATTTTAGGCTTAAGGCTGCGTCACTTGGAATACTACCGTCTTCCATGATATAGATAATACAAAACATATTCCTCAAGATTGGGCACAATGCGGATAGCTTTACACTGTAAAAAAATGTATTCACGCACCGATGCTGTGAAAGCGAATTGAAGCCACTAGAAAACAGGAATTCTGCTCTTTCAGAATTTAGTGTCGTCCCTGATGGAAAAAAATGTATATAAATATAGATAATACAAAACATATTCATCAAGATTGGGCACAATGCGGATAGCCTTACACTGTAAAAAAAATGTTTTCACACACCGATGCTGTGAAAGCGAATTGAAGCCACTAGAAAACAGGAATTCTGCTCTTTCAGAATTTAGTGTCGTCTCCGATTAAAAAAAATATATGTATGCAAATATAGATAATACAAAACATATTCCTCAAGATTGCGCAGATTGCGGATAGCTTTACACTGTAAAAAAATGTATTCACGCACCGATGCTGTGAAAGCGAATTCAAGCCACTATAAAACAGGAATTCTGCTCTTTCAGAATTTAGTGTCGTCCCCGATGAAAAAAAATGTATGTATATAAATATAGATAATACAAAACATATTCCTCAAGATTGGGCACAATGCGGATAGCTTTACTCTGTAAAAAAAATGTTTTCACGCACCGATGCTGTGAAAGCGAATTGAAGCCACTAGAAAACAGGAATTCTGCTCTTTCAGAATTTAGTGTCGTCTCCGATGAAAAAAAAATATATGTATAAATATAGATAATACAAAACATATTCCTCAAGATTGGGCACAATGCGGATAGCTTTACAATGTAAAAAAAAAATGTTTTCACGCACCGATGCTGTGAAAGCGAATTCAAGCCACTAGAAAACAGGAATTCTGCTCTTTCAGAATTTAAAAAACCCCCGATTTAAGTCCCCGATGAAAAAAAATATATATGTATATAAATATTGATAATACAAAACATATTTCGGTTTTAAGACTTAAATGACACTTTTATTTCATGTAAAATGATGTCATGCTCATCCTCTGAAGAATGCCTCATTTACCATCCACTCTTAAATAACATCTACAATAAATTATTGATATAACGTCACTATTGCTGAATGATACACTAATCCAAAAAAATTAATGTCGTCACTCAATGAACTCAAAAAAAAAAAAAACTGTTATCTAATGATTTATATGCCTTCATTTGTTTGTAATATAGATAATTAAATTAAATATAGTTTATAATAGCTCCGTGTTTTATCAAAAATTATTCATTTATATTTTTTCAAATTAGCACATATTTTAATTACACTTTTTTTCGGTCGTTATGGGAGATTGGCAACAAAAAGATGTAATTACTATTTTCCAAATATATTTCTCTTTACTTTCTATAGGAATGGAGTACTTGAATTGCCAATATTAAGCAAATGACGCTAAAAACTACAAAAAAATAATTAATATCTCAAAAATAAATTCAGATGCAAGTTTTCAAACAAATTGCATTAAAAAGTAGTTTTTTGTCCCAATGATATATATGCTTATTTCACGGCTGGCTTATACAACGGAACGTTATTTTTTGGAGACGACACTTTAATAACTGAGAGAATGAAATAGCATACCTAGGGCTAAAAAGTAAAGTACACTCTTAAAGAAAGAAATGAATTATTAACTCAATAAAAGAGCGAAATATTTTACACGTGTTTTCGTCTAAAAAGACATTTTACACAAAAAAAAACTGGTTTACCAAATTACCCTTTTCGGAGTAGCATCCCAAAACCATCCTACTTTAGATCGCAACAGAAAAATATCTTTAAAAGAGTGATTTAAGACGTTTCCCTATTGGATTTAATCCTGTCGCGAGATATTTAGTTTGACAGAGCGGGAAACGGAGTCGCTTGTTTGTTTCTGCCGTCAAAGTTTAGCGTTACACAATTAAAACATGACTACTATTAAAATTTGATTTAAAAATGGAATAGAATGAGACAGATGGATTATGTTCACGAAAGCAATGGGGAGGGTAATCATAAAAAAGAACTGAATAAATTTTGTTTTTTGTTTCCCAGCTTAAACCACGATGGCTACCGTGATTCCTGGATTTTTCTCCTACTAAAAATTCAAAGGTAAAGTACGTTGTTTTGCATAATCTTCTTGTAATTCCTTCATCATTCCTTGTTGTATTTTCACATTGTATGTATAGTTTTTTGCGTTATTGAACGTTATTACTTTTAAAGCGGAAACATGAATTTCTTAAATTATCTTTTTTTTTTAAATGCACTTGTTTGTTAATTTTTATAATTAACTAGTGGGCTCTGCCCCTTGTAAGCTACGCTCGCCAACCCCCGTTGAGACACCACAGAATCTAAAAACACACTAATCTGATGAGTTTTAAAAATATTAGAGACGATTGAATTATACTGAAAAAAGCTGTGCAGATCTCCTTGTAAACAGGTTTCCATTCAATTCCCTTTGATTACAAAAATTTAAGGCCGAATTAGTTGCTGTTAAGAAATCCAATGGTTGTTTTCGTTTTTGATTAAAGAGGATCAGTTAAACATTTAAAAAGAAGCTAAAATAAAATGAATTAAGTATACAGAGTCTTTGTCTCCCGGTATTTTAAAACAATCTCTATAACAATAGCCTAAGATACTCTAGGTGCCATTTTGGTACTTTAATGTTAGCCAGGCACAGGTGATAAGTCACCAAATATTATTCTATCGGCATCATTTCATCTATATTATAATAGTTCAAGTCATCAACTGCCATAAACAAATACGGTCTGATCCCTTCGCCTTTCATCTGAAAGTTTGGCCATATTGGCGTGATTTTTTTCCGACGCCAATTTGGGGAACGCACCAACAACATAAACAACAACATCTGGCGTACCATATCAAGCAAAATAACCATACTTTGGCTCCAGTTAAGTACCCGTTGCGTATATGACATTGGCGTCAGAGAAAAATTGTGCCAATATGGGGCCGTATATGACATCTGTGCCGAAAGTTTTCCATTTTGATTAAAAAATCAAAATTTTTTTTTCGAATAAAACTACATAAAAGTTGCCATGGTCGCAAAGAAGTCTAGGTACTGTTACGCTAGTCGGGTGCAAATCTCCCCAATAGCTTTTTTTCCAACTCGCCAGCATTTTTTTTTCCAGTAGTAAATTAAAACATTGATTTGAAGTTGAAATTAAATGTCATGGTATGTTGCATTATTTAATATTTGACCAGATGTTATGTTTGGCGTTTTTTTTTTTTTTTTTTTTTTTTTTTTTTTTTTTTTTTTACGAAAATTTAGCGAAAACCTCGTTTTCGAATACCAGTTACATATGTATTTTTGGTACTACTTAGTTATCCCGTCGACCAAAAATCTATCGCCAAACTATAAGATTAAATCCCAATAATGTTTGATCGTAAATGTCACATTCACTTGACTTTAAGCAAGTTACACGTGTTTACGTCATCAAGTGATTTTTATTTCGACGTTTTATTTGTATATTTATTAATGTTATACTAATTTATTTGTTCTTTCGTTATTTAAAATAAAAATTATGTCAACTTGCATAATTTGGCGACTGGTTTGGCGATTTTTATAATTTGGCGAAATTGGTCGACGGAATAACTAAGTAGCATCGTATTTTTTTATTATTTTCTATTATTTTCAAAAGGAAATAACAAAAAATATAATTGATAACTATAGAACAAAATAATTTATATAATTATAAAAAAAGAAATAAAAGTAAATAAACATTTATTATTAAATAAACAACAATAGCTGGGTTACCATGTAAATCAAAATAATGCCGTTTTGGTGCCAATTAGGTTCCCCCGTCAATGCTGATTTTTGGTGTTAATTTCATCGCAAAGTATTCCATATTTTAGGAGAAATCGCTTGAAACATAATCAGTTGTTTAATCAGTCGATTCATATATCCGTTTCATAAATTCGTTTCATATATCCGTTTCATAAATTCGTTTCATTATGATTTTATATATATAGGGTAGATAAAATGCGCTAGGACATACAGCTTTCTTGTATTCAAATTGTGTAAAATTACTCAAATTGATATTTGCATTACTAAACAAATATAATTTTGTGCTTATATTAATGATTATTAATATACTTTGCTCATGACACTCAAATATTTGCGGAACACAACGTTGGATAATAAAAATTATTAAATTATTACTAAATTGTGATATATGTTCTATTTTTACTTACTTGTGATATATGTTCTATTTTTACGTATAATATATTTTATCTTTAATCATTCTTTTTACTTTCTTCTATCTTCACAACAAGAAAATATTGGATTCGTGAAAATTTTCGAATTCCGGTTTACAACGGATTTACACATCTTAGGGGTAAGAAATCCCGAAAAACATGCTTTTACAAAATATCTGCCTGTGAGTCTGTGAGTCTGTCTGTCTGTCTGTGTGTGACATAAATTTTGTGAGCGCTCTATCTCAAGAACTAACGCACGGAATTTAACAAAACTTTAGATTCAGTGACTACTTGACATAATTTGGTACTGATTACTTTTTGGGGTAACTCGCCCGACAGGTGGCGCTGCCATGCTGCATTATTCATGATTATTACAATAGCTATATCTCAAGAAGTAATGCTCGCATTTTCATAAAATTTCAGATTCATGCAGACCTAATTATATAATAGGCTGAATAAAGATTAAGCTGTTTAATGTTTGGTGTAGATCGCCCACCACGTTATGCTGCTATGCTGCATTTTTCACGATTTACGCAATAGCTCTACTTCTCAAACTAATCCATGAATTTTCATCAAACGTAAGATTCAGTTACTATCTTATATAAATTGGTCCTAATTAGTTTTTGGTGTAAATCGCCCAACAGGTGGCGCTGATATGTAGAATTTTTTTTATGAATTCCACAATAGCTCTATCTCAAAAACTGATGCACGGATTTTCATCAAAGTTCAGATTCAATTAGAAGTTGACATAAGTTGTTGCTGATTAGATTTTGGTGCAAATCATCGGTGCTGCTGTGTTGCATTTTCCAGGAAATGTTAACATGTATGAGATAGAAGAAAGTTGTGGATTGCCGCATCCGACTAATTTTTAAATGTTTCAATAAGTACAAGTGTTTAATAAATTGTCTTCACTTACATAATTATACATATCTACACTTTATTAAATTTTTAATTGACACAGTATAGTACCAAATGTAAAAGTTCATTTTCAAAAGTATCAGAAAATAATAGATTAGTAAAATATATTATTTTATTTTACGGCACAACTAAAAAATATTAATTTATTTTGTGACACAACTAGCTTGACCTATTTTAAAAGTTATGATTTTTTGAATTTTTATTTTTGTGTTATACTTCGCTCTGTTCATATTCAAATGTTTAACTGAAAAAAATCCTGCAGTTATGTAACATACGAATTCTAAGTTCTATGTACAATTATTTCTCTGTGTCATAAGCAAAATATGTTATGAAGATATAATATCAGAAATAATTAAAGAAATCCAAATTTCCGGATTAAAACTAATAACGTTAAAATTATATATACAATGTGAAAATACTAAAAAGAAAAAAAAAATATTATAAGAAGTTTAACTAAAAACAACGCACTTCAGGATATTGTCCTGGGAAAAAATCTTGTCTTGGTATGGCGCGAATCATCTTTTTATAATAATAGTAATAAGTATTATTATTATTTAATTTATCTTTCGGAAATGAAAAACAAAATTTCATCTGTTCTTCTACATCTAGATAAAAATATAACAAAGTGGAGTTTTAAAAATTATACATTTTGCAAACTGGGGAGTTATATATGTTAAAAAAATAGAAACAGAATAATTTCTGAAAATAAGAGAGAAATAACTTATTTGGCCTGACAAAAAAGGGTTTAAAAATTACTTCTCAATAAGGAGTGCAATTACTCGTTTTGCCTGTTAATCTATTCGAAAAAAGAATAAAAATAGCTTATAAACAAGTGGGTAAGCGTGATCATGATCGCACAGAGGGTTTCGTTTAATATTCCTTTCAAAACACTTTCTTTCAAAAGGTCCAGTACATTTATGGCCATGGAATACCTTCTAAATTTTGGCAAACCCATGCTACACTGTTAAAAATTTCCAGCATTCTGTCCAGTCATTTGACCGTTTTTTGAAAAAACGGTTTCATAACCATAATTTAACTATATTCTGACCATAAAATGGCCAATAATATGGTTGGAATAGTGTTAAATTACGGTTGTGTAACCGTTTTCTATAAAAACGGTCAAATGACTGGACAGAATGCTGCAAACTTTTAACAGTGTAAACTGTCTTACAGTTTCAAACATAATTGCCTTGTTATATTTCCTAATTTTGTTCGTGCCCTCCCCCGAAATGCTACGATATATCACATGACGGGTATCTGCCAAATTTAGAAAATTGCCCCCCCTTGGGGTGGGGAGTGGGCAGATGGTCACCATGATTTTTGACGCGGCCTGATTTTTAAAATTTATGTTATGTGTTATAAGCTATATTAAAGTTTCAAACAGATCCTCCAGTTATATTTCCTAATTTTGTTCGCGCACCTCTCTCAACCCCCCACCCCCCTCGAAATGCGACGCGCCATTCTTCATTTAAATTTTTTATCATGCGTTATAAAGTATCTTAAAGTTGAAAACAGATCGCATTGCTAGATTTCCTAATTTAAATGAAATCGCGGTCTGTTAATTCCAGATTCCACTACCAGGGAGCGCACTCTATTCTTAAGAAAAGCGCATGTAAACGAAACTCCTTTACACAACCTAACAGTAGATATGTTACTAGAGGGGGTGGTGGTCTTTAGCAAGAATTTAAGATATTTGTTGAAATTACTATTGGGAAATAGTGGTAACTTAACTTTTGACATATTTATATTTAATAATTAGCATGTATCTGAGGACTCCGTCAAAAAACCGCACCTGAAACGGTATGAAACGCAAAGGTAAAAAAAGAATTATTTCACCCCTCTTCTCCCCCCACCAGTCAGAATTTTCACGCGCCATTTTTTATAAACTTTTTCTTATGTGTTATAAACTATCTTAAAGTTTCAAACATATTGCGTTGTTATATTTCCTACTTTAAATGAAATCGCGGTGTATTAGTTTCACACTCCACCACGAGGGAGCGCACTCTATTCTTAACAAAACTGTATCTAAACGTAACTCCGTTAAACAACCTGTCAGGAGATATGCCAGTCGAGGGGGTTAAATTAACCAAGAATTTAAGATATTTGCTTAAATTACAATTCGAAAATAGTGGTATGAACACGTATAAAATTTTTGATATTGAATTAGTAATAGTTATCTCATCACGCCATCAAAAAATCGTACGCAAAACAGTACAAAAAGCCCTGTTATACTGCCTAATTTTGTTCGCGCCCCTTACCCTTTCCTCCCCCCACACCGGAATGTGAAGCGCCCTTTTTTTATAATCTTTTAATATTTGTTATAAATTATCTTAAAGTTTCAAACAGATCGCTTTTTGGAATTCCTACTTAAAATGAAATCGCGGTCTGTTAGTTCCACCAGGGATTCCACCACTCTATTCTTAACAAAAGTGTATCTGAGAGAAACTCCTTTACACAACCTATCGGTAGATACATGGGTCGGGAGAGGGTGGTCTTAACGAAGAATTTAATATTTTTGCTGAAAATACTATTCGAAAATAGTGGTATTAATACTTCTGAAATTTTTATCTGACATAAGTAAGATTTATGCTGTATTTTTAAAAATCAGACACCGTTCAGAAGAATACTGCAGTGAAACATCACGTTATTGCCTTTTAAGATAAGTACATAATAGAAATAAACCAGTTAGTGAAATTAGCGCTCCCCCCCCCCTTTACCAGAAATTTCACGCGCCAATCTTTATTTAAACTTTTCTTATGCGTTATGAACTATCTTCAAGTTTCAAACAGATTGCCTTGTTAGATTTCCTAATTTAAATGAAATCGCGGCTCTTGAAATCACGTGCCTTCATGAGGGTTTTTTAAAATACAATACGCATTTGATAGAAATAAAACCAATTAATAAACCAATTAATAAATTTTCGAAAATAATAATTAATATCTATAGGAGATAGGAGATAGGAGATTATAGATAGGAGTTAGAAATGGGCATCAATAAAATCAGCGAAGAATTTCACGCCGGGATGTCTGAAAATTTAATCTAAAAATTTAATATTTAAAAAAATTAAATTTCGTATTAAAATACTCTACTACGGAAAACCGCAAGAACTATCATGTCTGACACCTGCTTCCCGCGAAAATGAAATCTGTTTTCCTTGGCTTTGCAATTAAAGAAATTAAATTTTTATCAATCGATTTTTAGTGGATTTTTCGTGTTATACACAATGCAGAGTAACTATTTGTATACCAAATGAAAGTAGATTTTTTTCTGCGTATCTATGTGTAAGTTAAAAATGTCTCGCCCAAAAACTTTCTGAGATACAAGTCGATTTAAAAATCTCCAGTACACGTTTTTGCTTAAAGCGCGCTCTAGAAAACCTGCAATTTCGAAGCGCAGATGTGTGGCAACCCGGAGAAGAAATGATAATATTTCAAGAGTCCGTTCGTACTTGCATTCATTTTATACCGTTTCTTCGTTAATGAGACGTAAAATTGGAAGTTTTTAATTAATAACGTCCGTTAATTACGACTTTTTCAAAATTTTATGATTTGTCGTTTGATCTCAGGTATCCAGCTATAAGTATGCAAAATTTCAAGTCTCCAATATATATAGTTTTTGAGAATGGGCTCTGTGACGGACAGGCAGACAGATAGCCGAGGAGTGAGATGAATAGGGTTTCGTCAGATGAACGAAACCGTAAAAAGGAATGAAAATCGCCAATCCGCAAGATGGATGAAATCTACTCCTATAGGACAAGTGCATTTTCAATTCTGGAAAGGAGTGAAAATAGATCCAGTCGGAGTTAAAATCGCTAAATTTTTAAGAGAGAAAAATCGAATTCTTTCTGCACGTGCGCCACTGAGCCAATAGCAACGCGACGTTTCCCAGACTTGAGAAATTTTACAGTACTATCAAAGACTGTTGCTTGTAAATTTCATACTGTGTTGGCATTCGGGATGTCAGCACGTTTTTTTCTAAAATACAGGGATTTGTTCTGTACTTTATGTTGTAATTTTTCAAGCACCGATGGTGTGAAATTAAATTCAAGCACCGATGCCTTGAAAGCGAACTAAAGCAATAAGTGAAGTAAAAATCGAATTCTTTCTGTCAACTGCACCAAGCAGCCAATAGCAACGCGACTCTCTACTGATTTGACAAAAATTTACAGCTCTCTTAATAGCAGAAGCTTGTAAATTTTATAGCCGCTGTGTCAGCACCTTTTTTTTTGTAAAATATAGAATTTATTTTTACAGTGTAGCATACAAACATCCTATCTATATTATTTGAAAATCCCATTATATTTAAGTACAAGAAAAATATTTTTAATACTATAATTTGGAGATTTATCCTTGGTTCGTTGAATTGGTATGTTTTGATAGTATTTTTCACAACATATTCGGGAAGAAATGGTAGCATAAAATACTGAGATATTCAAATACATTCGTATGTTAAATTATTTTAATCATAAATATTCAGTATATTTTCTATAAAAAAATTGCATGTGTATGAATGCAAATATTCATTTTAATTCTTTTAAACATATTTTCAGATGAAAATGCTTTACATTGTGGGCTTACGTAAGAAATATTTTTAACTAAATGGGATTTTTTATCCAATGGCATTATAGAAATTCTGAAAACAGGTAAAGCTGCACAAAATAAAAAAATGGGAAAAAAGATTTATTAAGAGATGATTTTATACTATAAACTCCACCTTTTCAAAAACCTAGAATAAAACATATTTGTCGAAATACGAGAAAATTAAAGTATAGAATTTCATATAAGATATTATTTACATGAGATCAAAAAATGTCCTTAAATTTTTTGCTCTTGGAAACAACTGATTCATATCTACTCTCAAAATTGCGTAAACGCTCACGGCAAAATACCGCATAGATACTTTATTTCGCTTTTTTATGAGGATGGTTGATGAAATGAATTCGGACTTCTGTGTGTGATATTTGTTTTTAATAGAGTAAACATATTATTTTACAAAGTGCGTTTTATTCAACAACTCTTTGAATTACACTTTTTAAAAAATACCTTAACTCTGCAGTGTTTACTGCAAAATATCAAATAACATAAGTTCACGAACAACATTGAATCTGATTTTTTTGCAAATGTCAAATGCATTTCTCAGTAACATTACTTAACCCCTTCAAGGGCAGTGGTTCACTTTTGGACTACTTAATTTTAATTCCTAAATAGGACATTGGCACCAGAATTTTGCTTTGAAAATTTTCGTATTGTTAGAAATTATAAGAATTATCAATCAATTATTAGAAAATTTTCGTGAAGAAAAGCTTTTACTTATTTTCAAATAAATGTGTTTGTAACTTCCGGTGTCATTCAATCATTTCAGTATTTTCCTAATAGAAGTGCCTTACCCCTGAAAGGGTTAAGTGGATCCAAAAAAATTAAAAATTGCAAAAACTGACTGAAGTTTGATTGTTTGATTGTTGACTAAGAGCCCCATAAGCTATTTATAGGCTGTTGATTGCTTTTGCACTTATTTATTCACATTTCATAGAAACAAAAATATCTGATAATGTAATGTTGGACTGATACACATATTTGATTATTTTTAGACTTTGAACTCATATTAAAATGATCATTGATTTTCAGCGATTTAGAAATCGCATGGAGCAATTTTAAGAATGAATTTCTTATGTATTATTTTCTTTAAAGAAAAATGTTCTTTTACAGAAAATTTATATGTTTTATTTCAAAACATGCTGTATGCACGTATTAAATGTTTACTTGCCAGTCATAATAAGTTATGTAAACAATAAACGTACCAAGCACTGAAAAAATTGACATTTTTTATAATATCTGCAATATGTGTTTCTCTAAGCCTATGTATATACACTATATGGCCAAAGGTGACCGGTCACTTGCAATTTTAGACGTTTTGTCAAATATCTAGAAAAATACACGAGGAATTAACCTCAAACTGCAAGTGTGTAAACAGTATAGTATGCGTCATATATTTCGGCGGAGATTATTTCCCGAAACCCCATAGGGGACCGTCAACATATTGAAAAAAAACGAATATCTTTTGATAACCCTGTAAAAACTAATGTAGCAAAAACGCTCAAACTCGAGATTATTAATAAGTGACTTATTGTAATATACTGGGTTCATTTTTATGAGGATAGCATATATACTCGTAGAGAAATTAAGGTTTTTATAAAAACAATCCCAAATTTCGCCTAGTTTTTGGCTTATAATTTGCAGAGTTCTTAATATAAAAAAAGTTTCTTTTCAGAAAATATGACAAATAACATTGTACACAATACCCTGCAATCAGAAAGAAAAAAATAATAAAAATTGTATGAAAAACGAGCAGGTTTACTAAATAATGATTCACTGCGCATGCTCGAACATAATCAAAATATAATTTGCATAATGTGTTAGTTAAATGTATATAGAACTTTTGTGAAAATCTCAAAAATCATAGTTTGAAATGTCTGATAATAATCGTTTATAGAATAAGCTCAAAATCCGTTATTTCTAAAAGGAAAAAAAAGATGAGGGGCTGTATCCAAATACAGTAGTACGTGCAATATTGTGTATGCTATATTAGCACTAATCAATTGATATATGGATACAACCCCTCATCTTTTTGCTTCATTTTGGGAAAAACGGATTTTGAGCTTATTCTATAAACGATTATTATCAGACTTTTCAAACTATGTTTTTGAGACTTTTACAAAAGTTGCTCTATACATTTTGCTAACACATTATGCACATTATATTTTTATTGCGTTCGAGCATGCGCAGTGAAACATTTTTTAGTAAACCTACTTATTTTTCATCCAATTTTTATCATTTTTTAATTCTGATTGTAGAGTTTTATGCACAATGCTGTTCGTCATATTTTCTGAAAAGAACTTTTATTTTATATTAAGAACTCTGCAAATTATAAGCAAAAAACCTGGCGAAATTTGGGATTGTTTTTATAAAAACCTTAATTTGTCTACGAGTATACATGCTATCCTCATAAAAATGAACACAGTATATTACAATAAGCCTCTTATTAATAACCTCAAGTTTGAACGCTTTTGCTACATTAGTTTTTACAGGGATATCCAAAAGATATTCGTTCTTTTTCAATTTGTTGACGGTCCCCTATGGGGTTTCGGGAAAAAAATCTTCGCCGAAATATATGACCTATATTATATTGTTTACACACCTGATGTTTCAGGTTAATTCCTCGTGTATTTTTCTAGATATTTAACAAAACGTCTAAAATCGTAAGTGACCGGTCACCTTTGGCCACATAGTGTACATGAAATAGAAAAAAAAAAACTTACCAAAATTTTATTATTTTGTTCAGTACAAGCTGTCATAAAAATAGGATAAAGGTGCAATCCGCTGCTATTCGTCGTTACTTAGGTTGAATGGGAGAAATCATCTGGCATAGTCAAACGTTACATTTTTACAGATAGTTGTTGTTTATGCTGCGTGTATTTTAACTGGCATCTTTTTTGCCAGTTTTCTGGTGTTTTTACAACATGTTCATTTTTATTATATCTATACAATGTATACCTTATATATGTAGGAATTGAATTTTTCGATAGCATCATTTATTTCCCTTATGACAAGCGTGATCAGCAAATTAACTCACCCTCTGATATTTATTATAGTCTATAATTTGAACGTATGAGATATCAAAGCAAAATTCACAGATCACGAGCACAGTGACTTTGGACTTCGAAAATCAGAAAGGAGGCAGTCTCTTGCTTTTCGTTTATCATGAATCCTTGACACAGAAGCAGTTAATAAAAGAATGGCTCTACTAGGCCTAATTGGAATATTCTAGAGATATTGCATAAACTATTGCTTATAAGTGCTAATCCTGGTGTATTTCAAAAGCTAGTTATAGCGCATTGTAAAATTAAGTGTTTTCAATGAATTAAATTCAAGTTCGTATTATTTCAGCAATCTGTAATTATTTGAATATTTCAATAAGTTAGCGTACGAACCTGACTGTACTACAATTTGGAGGCTCTCTGGAATATAGTCAATAATAGTTAAAATTAAAGTATATTAGCGGAGACAACAGAATCAAACAGGAAAATGTGAATTAAATGCGAAATTTTCATGAATTACCAGCTTCAAGAAGTGGATTGTAATTTATTAATCCAAGTGTGAAAACCGTAATCTTATCTCTGCAAGTAAAAGTCTAGAAGATAAACATGGAAACCCTAAATAAAGGTAGAAGAAGTGATCTCATAAAAATATATGAGGAATACGGTATTCAACTACCAGAATAAACTACGATTCAAGCGCTAATAAAACTGATTAAAAAGTCAGAGGAATATGAAGAAGATGCCATAAAGGACCACTTAGAAGTAATCATGTCAGCTGCTAGAAACGAGAAAACAGAAGAAGAAAAAGAAGAAAGAAACTACTGTCGAAAGTGGAACTCAAAGAGAAGAAATTACAAGCAGAACTAGAAGAAAAGAAATTGCTAATGCAAGTGGGGATTGAAAAAAATATTGAAGCTGCAATCGAAGAAAAGAAACTGGAGAGTTGAAATGGAACAGCAAGATCTGGAAATTGAGTTCGAGATTAAGAAAATAGATACAAGAAACTTCACGAGAACATATCGATGTGACCCAAAGAGAAATCCAGATAAGTGTGAAGTGGGTTACCTTCACATATACAATTTTAATGGCTTTTACCTTTTCATCCATTCCCCCCTTTAAAAATTATGTCTTTTTCTAAATTCTTAACTTTAATTATCAGTCTGTATTTGGATGCAATTTATTTTCTAACGATATTTTCCTTTTATAAAATTAATCAGTCTGTTAGATCACGTACTTGAAAATTGCTCAGTTTATTTTCCGTGATTTATGAACTACTCAAAAAACTCATTAAGGATTTCAAAACGTTGCAACTAAGTACATTTGTAGGATAAATTCACACCCATCTGTCTATATTCACATATAAAAGTAAATAAAACACTTTTTCACACTCAAAAAATAGAACAGCTATCAACAAAAACATTTATTAACTTAACTTAAAAAACTAAACACAATCGTTGCCACATACGTTTACCCAAAAACATATTCTCAATTTTAAAATGTGACATTGATTAAATCATACACCATGGAGGTAAGCCAAAATTTAGTTAGATATTCCAAAAGGTAGGAAAATAAGAATAAATTAATGGAATACCTAACATACTCCCACCTTGCAATGCGGAATTACACATGTAACATTGCAACATTATTATAGACATGAATAACTGTAATACATAATGTAACATTGCAAAAGATTTTTAGAAATGGTTTAAGGAAAAAATTGTAAGAAAAAAGAATATTGTTTTATAAGTACAGGCGATCAGGTATTATAATTTTCCTCCCAGATTTAGTTATTATTGGAGGGGTCTCTATGACATTTGTAGTATAAACACATTTTGTCTCTGAATGAGATGGTTTGGAATCTTGTAGAGCGAAATCATTAGGTCCCACAGACAATTCTGTTATATCACGAGACTTTTCCAAACTTCTGTATCAGACCTTGATGATATTTCTAATGGAAAAAGTTTTTGTAAAGGACAAACTCTTTCCCCTATAGATGTTTTCACTTTTGCAACTCTCGGGATTCCATCTTTCCCCGGGTAGATCTCCAAAACAATCCCAAGTGGCCAGTCAGTTCTTTTGGTTGTGTCACTGCCTATGAGCACCATATCTCCAATTTTCAGCTGATCATTCCTTCTACATCCTCGATGAACTAGAAGAGATAAATATTCACTTTTAAATCTTTGCCTCAGATCCTCACGAATTTTTTGGATATATTTAGACCTTTTAACTAGAAAAGATCTATCTACGGTATCGAGATCTGGGGTCTCACTGTTGGTACTTCCATGAATAAACATTGCCGGTGTCAATGGCATCAAATCTTTCGACTCATTACTTATATATGTTAATGGCCTCGAATTTATAACTGCTTCGCAGTCACACAATACTGTCAAGAGCTCTTCATAATCGACAGTACACTATAAAAAAAACGGACTAAAAATCGGAAATACTACTGGCAATCTAGACGCCAGTACTATTTCCGTTTTTACGGGAATTTTTACCCATAAATTACAGAAAATTTTCCGTTTTTTCGATTAAAAACGGAAAATTTTCTGTAATTTATAGGTACAAATTCCCATTAAAAAAAACGGAAATAGTGTTGGCGTCTAGATTGCCAGTAGTATTTCCGTTCTTCAGTTTTTTTTTACAGTGTAGCTTTACCAAGAACTCGTCTTAAAAATTCTTTGAGCATTCTTACCATACGCTCCCACCAACCACCCCACCATACGGCGGTAGGCGGGTTGAATTTCCACGAAAATTTCTGTGTAGTGGAAAAAGAAGTAATACTGTTCCAGTCTATTGCTTTTAGAGCATTATTAGTACTGGTAAAGCTCGTGCCGTTATCTGAGTATAGAACAGATATTCTTCCTCTTCTGGCTATAAACCTTCTTAAGGCTTGAATGAAGGTCTCAGTGGACAATGACTTAATGACTTTACGAATTCAAAATTCACGGCACGGTATACCGCGCAAGGTGCTCCATCCCATGCTTTTTCATTTGATCGTAAATAAAGTGGCCCAGCAGAATAAACTCCTGATACTTTAAATACATTAGTCGGAGTTACTCTATCTTTGGGTAAAGGGGCGAAAGGCACTTCTAAAGGCTTAGCAGTATACCGTCTGCAAATTACACACTTAAAAATGATCTTCTTTGGTAATTTTCTTGCACCAAATATCCAATACCAATCCTTATCCTTACTAATAACGTAGACAAACCTGCATGCAAGGATCTCTCATGTTCTTCAGTTACCAATTTCGAAATTATTTCATGATTGGATGGCAACAAAACAGGATTTTGAAATTCATTTTCTTCACTCTCAAAAAGTTTAGTTTTTATGCGTAGTAAACCATTCTGATCTTTAAAGGTTTGAATTTTCTTCAAAAATGTACTATCGTGTAGTGTTTCTTTTTGTATCAATTTGAAAACTGCAACTTCAGCCTTTTTATATTCCTCACAAGTTAATTCTCCTTTCAATTTATTAGTTTTACACAAGATGTTATGGGGAAATCTGAACATGCATCCAATCACTCTTATAGTTTTTCGATAACTAGAAAACTGTTGACTGATGAAACTATCAACATCTTACAGATTGACCATAGATGACACAACTGTCTTTTTTTTTCTCTTTGAATATTTCCTCTTCATTTATAGAAAATTCAGATTTGAGCCATTCTTCGGGTTGAGAATACAGCCAATTCGGGCATTCCCACCATTTTGTCTTTAGTAGCTGGCGGGCAGTACATCCTCTACTAGAAAGATCGGCAGGATTTAACGACCCTGGGATGTGTCTCCAAGATTCTGTGGACGTCAACCTTCTTATTTCTTCAACGCGATTCTCTACAAATACTCCCCTTGCCTCTACCCTTTTTATCCAGGCAAGTACGGTTGAAGAATCTGTCCAAAAGTATACATTTCTAGTTTCAAATTCTTTGAAAACGTCTGAAGCTAGATGAGCTGCAATAGTAGCGGCAAGGAGTTCCAATCTTGATATCGTCGTTTCTTTTTCTCCACAAGGAGTAATTCTAGCTTTTGCTCGCAACAAATGAACTTGTATAGAGCCTACTGATGTGCAAATTCTGACAATAGCAACCGCTGAATATGCAAACTTACTTGCATCATAAAAGAAATGCAACTTTCAACTTCAAGATCGCACTGCAGCCACCTCGGTATTTTAACGTCTTTCAGATAATGTAAGTTTTTCATCCATTTTAAAAACTATGAATTTGTATCAGAATCGACATCTTCATCCCATGAAACTTTCGACTTCCACAAGCGTTGCAACAAAAATTTAGGAAGCAAAGTAAAGGGGCAAGCTATACCCAAAGGATAAAAAATCTTATGAGCTGCTGCTAAAATTATTCTTTTAGAAATCTTTTCAAGTGAATAATCTTCTATGCTTGGCACGTTTAGACTGAGAGTATCACTACTACGCTCCCAGAGCATTCCTAATATACATTCTGGTTTTACAGTTTTGCAGTCTTCATCAGAGTACTCCCACCCTCTTAAATCAAATTTCCTTTCGGTCATAATGTCAGTTGCTACTTTAATGAAATTTTTAAATTCCATTTTATCTTCAACACTTGTTAAGCAATTGTCCACATAAAAACTATTCGCAAGCTTTTGAACCATATTTACAGGATATTTTGAATTCTCGTTTAATGCGTTATTCAATGTTGATTCTATATGATACTGGATTACAGAGCCGAGTAGAAGTGGACTACACGAAACTCCAAACACGACACGATAGTGTCCATAATGTATAAGTTGGCCGTTATCAACGTTCCAAAGAAATCGCAGAAAATTCTTGTCTTTAGGGTGAAGACCTATTTGTAAAACACTTTCCGTATATCTGCAGAAACTCAAATTTTTTTATGCGAAATCTTGTCAAAATTGAAGGTATTAATTCTATTAAATTCAAACCTTTCTCAAGGCAGTCATTGAGACTAAGTGACGACCTTTGCTTGGCTGAAGCATCGAAGAATCCTTATTTTAGTAGTGCTATTCTCCTTCACAACATGTCGATGAGGTAGATAATGGCACGGTGTCTCCATTTCGCACATAGGAACTTTTTCTATGATACCTTCATTTTCCTACTCATTTAAAACTTCGCCGTAGGATTCATATAAATTTTCTGATCTTAATTTTTTGACAGTGGAATCTAACCTCTTTAAAGATAAGTTACAATTATCTGGTAAAGGAGGATGATCGTCAAGCCATGGTAAATGAACAACAAATCGATCATCTTTATCAACCACAACTGTGCTCTTTTGCTGCTTTATGGAGTTCCTCTTTTGTTTTCTTCTCTGATGGGTCCAGAATTCCGAGTGAATCTAAGGTCCACAAATAAGAAATCGCTGCATCTTTAATTAACAGAGTTGTAACAAATAACGCTGTACTTTCATGAGCATTTGAGGTAGGATTCTTACCCATGAATGCCCATCCTAACTTAGTCTCAATTGCAGCAAGCCCCGAATCTTGTAATTTGTAGCCTCCCGTAATCAGCTTCCCAGCTACATCAGATCCTATTAAAATTTCTATAGGACCGGCTTTTCGATCATGGAGATGTATACCGAATGCTTCAAGCTCTTGCATCCACTCACCTGGTCCTATTGAGGGTATAGAATTACAAATTACCTCTTGTCCAAGAGCATGAAAATGACAGTTATAATTTCCATCAAGTTTTGAAAGAGCTATATTAAAAACTTCATGATCTAAGACATCGGTAGTACTCCCTCCAAACAAGGAGTGCCTCAGTTGTTCCTTTTTTATGTATTCATATCCCATTTATTCAGCAGTACTCTTCAAAATATACGATCGTTGTGAAGCTGTATCAACTATAGCACGAGCATTACACTTCTTATAATGACCTCGTAACGTGGGCACTAATGTCTGCAAAATAACATCAGGTGATCTCGAAAAATTAGCAAGTCCCTCATCTTGTTTAATGGATAATTCATCCTTTTTCCCAATGTTAACATTATCTTGTTGTTTTGAGAAACTTCTACATAAAAGTAAGTGGTGTCTTTTCCCATAAAGTAAGCATCCAGCTTTTATTCTGCATTTAGCAACGACATGACCTTTCTTCAAACATAAAAAACAAGAGTGTGCCTTCTCAACTACAGCTTGTCTTTCAACTAATGGCATCTTACGTGCTTTAAAACAGTCGTTTGATTTATGCATACCTGAACAAAATATACACATATTCTGTGTTTCATTTGACGCAGCAATTAATGTAGCTGCCGTTGCTCTGCAATTAGACTGTTCACACTTAAAAGGTGTGCGCCTAACTTTTGACTGTCGATTTTGCATACCAGTATCAAAACATCTACTTGCTACGCATACACGTTCTTCACCCTCAATTTCAACTAGTAGAAATAACAACAAATTATCTAAATCTGTACGATGTAAAGAGTCCGTGCTAATTTCTTGTCGCGTATGATTTTCGCTATCAGTTGTACTATTTTTATTCCTGCGGTGCTGAGCTCTAAACCTTTCGTCAGGCAATGACGATTCTATCAAAGGATAGAGCATTGCAGCATACTTATTCCTAGCCACACCAAGAACTTCCAACGCACGTAATTTTGACTCTAAGCTATCATACAGTTTACGTAAAGAACATTTTTGATTTGAGTTCTTCCTCAGCGCTAGAGAAAGAAGATCCCTGACATAAACTTCAATTAGTAGATCTTCCCTACCAAAACGGAAATGAAGTTGTTTCAAAGCTTTATCATAACTTTCAGCACCAGAAGGAAAGCTTTTAACCAGTTCATCGGCTACTGAGCCTTTTTCATAGCTTGGGACAAATAAGCGAATTTATCGCATTTATCTAAATTGGGATCTTTGTCAATATTTTGAAACTGTCCCCAAAATCGTAACCAATTTTTAATATTTCTGTCAAATACGGGCAGTTGTATTTTAGAATAATTCAATAACTTGTTTTGCGGAGATTCACCTATAACAGAATTTTCTTTCCCTGATTGTATAAGTTTAAATAATTTCTGCTCTAAAATTCGCCATTTATCTATATAAGCGTCGGACTCATCAATTTCTTTTTCAATTTCCTGCTCATTTACATTGGCTGTTGCATTATCAAATTGCTCTTGCCTAATGCCATACTCGGTTTCTAGCATAAATTTTGCTTTATCTTCAATTAATCTTAAATGAACAATTTTTTCGTCTGCTGATAATTCAGCTTCCTTTTTAGAATATTCATTACATGCTTTTGAAAAAAGCCTTCTATTACTTTTACGAATATTTTTCAATTTATCCATGATAAACAAACAAAAGTTGTTTACTTCGCAGTTAGAAGTCCTGATAGCGGACGCCAAATGTTCGATCACGCACTTGAAAATTGCTAAGTTTAATGTCCGTGATTTATGACCTACTCAAAAAACTCGTTAATGACTTCAAAACGTTGCAACAAAGTTCATTTGTCGGATAAATTCCCACCCATCTGTCTATATTCATATATAAAAGTAAATAAAACACTTTTTCACACTCCAAAAATAGAACAGCTATCAACAAAAACATTTATTAACGTAACTTAAAAAACTAAACACAATCGTTTCCACATACGTTTACCCAAAAACATATTCTCAATTTAAAAATGTGACATTGATTAAATCATACACCATGGATAGCCAAAATTTAGTTAGATATTACAAAAGGTAGGAAAATAAGAATAAATTAATGGAATACCTAACACAGTCAATTTTAATTCTCTCTCTGTAATTCTCTAACCACAACGCACTGTATTAAAGTAAAAGCAGTAATATCCTTTCCGCCTAGCAACACTTTCTCATATTTCAATCAAATGCCTAATTTCGTTGCTATGCAGAAATTACCGAGTCATTTTACATCTATCCTTTTGGCAATTACTCCAGATGTTTTTCTTTTTTGCAACATATAAAATTATTTCATTAGTGGTACTCTTCATTTAACTTCTTATTTTTTTATTAACGTTCATTTTCACTGTTTCAATACCTTGAGACTTTTGGCATCCCCCTGTAGAATTTTAGTCTTGTGGTTTTCTGCACTCCGTATTTTTCCGGTTACTATTTGGCGTTAACGAATTCATATTTTGCCCTTTGACACACCCACTGAGTTTTAACTAACAGAAAATGAGCACATGCCTCCGCTCAATCGATTCTCGCCATATCATACGTTATTGGCTATATTTGTGTATATGAAATTACACCAATACTTGATGACTTCCAGAGAATGTAGACTTCCAGAGATGTATGATATAACTTCTCTACTGATCTTGGTATTGAATATGTAGTATGTTTTGTCTCCCCTTCAGCATCGACATTTGTGGCCGAAAATCTCAATGTGTGTTCAAAGAAACTGGTGATTAATAAAAGTCTTCACATATTCTTCGATTTGTGTGTCTTTTCTTTTATTCAAATAACTAATATTCAGTTAATAGCACATCTAGCACACTATCAGTTAATAGTGCTGAGATATCATCGAGAATCATAACTACAACAAAGTTCAATACCACAGTAAGCAATATGAGTTACTTAGACTGTTAACAAAATATGATAATTTGAGTGATATTAGTCTATATTTGGCCATGACCGAAAGGCAGATGGCGCAAATAAGTATTGACAAAAAAGAGTGGTTTGCTTATTTAATTAATCTAATGCCCCTATACCTGTTTAATATAATAACTAGAGAAAATGAGCCCGAAATTCATGATTACGATTATATAAAAAATATCCTTTTGAAACGATACAAGCAATCGACAGAACAGTTTAGGCAAAAAAAAAATTCTCGCGTAAAAAAGAGCTATCGATAAATTGGCACGATTTTGCCTATGAGATCAAGGTATACTTCCAAAAACGGATTGAAGGTATTCCAGTAGATAACTTTGACGAATTATCGGAATTAATCAGTGTTAATCAAAGTAGACATAATTTGCTGCAGAGACAAAGAAACATTTTGATGTGGAACTATTAGTTATAAAAAATTGATGTTTTAGTCAATAAATAGAATGTTTTCAAATCGGCACTAAGGGTTTGCACAAAACAGACAGTACGAAATATAAGTGGCAGTTTAGAAGGGAAAGATTCAGAGCGGCTGGCCATGCCAATTCGAAAGGGCACCAAGTTGATAATAGGCGCGGTGTAAATCACGGAAAACGAGTAGCATATAGTGTGTTTAAATGTAACAGGCTGAGCGCGAAATCTAACATTGGGTACTCAGAACGTACTCAAAATTGACGAGAATCAAAATCACAAGTTTGGAACTAAAACACGAAAAGAAAAATAGTTAATATAGGCATAGGCATGTTAAATGGCAATTAAGGAAGAACCTTAGATAACCGGGGATGAAAACAAATAGATTTTTATACAGGAAGCGACATTTCAATCGCTAATTCAACATAGAATACTGAAATAAACTTCCAAAGCTAACGAGCTACAACATATCTATTAGGGTGGGTCGAAAAATCCGAAATCTATATAATCGAAATGTAATAGCGTGGAAAAGTTGTCTTTTGTAATGTAGAATAAAACCGTAAAATATTAAACCGATCAGTTAATATCTTTTACCGCCGCAAGGGGAACAAATTTTCAAAAAATCGGAAAAAACATGTTTTTTTCAGTTTTATTTTTAAATTATCCAAACGCACTAGTACAATTTTGTAATAGGACGCAATAGCTACATGAAGATATGAGAAATGTCCCGGTAAATGTTCATTATGATGATATCATATCTTTTACTGCTGCAAAGGGACCATATTTAAAAAAAGAATTTCAAAAAATTTCAATTTTTCTAAATTTTTATAATTTCTATAATATGTCTATAATTAAATAAATTTACTTTATACCTATTAATATGTCATAAATTTTGTTAACTATTTGTAATAGACTGGAAAATAAAAAAGGTATTCAATTTCCTTGAAGATTGCTTTATCTACTGCTGTTTTACTGCATACCAGCAGTCCATGCACCCCAAATCACAAAAATGATAAAAAATGAACAAAGTATTTTAGTGTTTTATTAATTTAAATATAGAGATGTTTAACCGAAATGGGTTAAATAAACTTAAAATGAAGAAGTATTTTATGTAAATGAATTTTGTAACATGACTTGCTTTCAAATGAAACTATTGTTCCTTTAGAGGCCGAAATGGATCAGATGTGATCCTCCATCTGTTCTGGTCCACAAACTTTATCAGCACTTCAGTGACTAATTTCACGCATCTTTCTACTATTGAGTGGGACAAGGAAAGTTATAATAGCTGGTATCTTTAATCGAACATTCTAAACTCACCAGAGTTGTTAGATTGTCAGTCGATAGAGAAACCATAACAGGTGGTTCCGTTAGTTTGCAGTTTCGACCGCCGACTAAATCCATACAAGTTTAAAATTCAAAGTTCAAGTCTGGAATGGCGGATGACACTATTCGAGTCTACAGAACTTCGTGCTTTGACAGTTTCCTTTATGACTGAGGTCCTGATGTTCTCTCCTCCAGATGCTATCATTTCAATGAGGCTATTTTCATGATTTGCGAAATAGACCATTCTTGAAATTACAGAAACTATAATCTTTTGTAGATGATCTGCCAAGTAACGGCGGCTACTAACTATAGTGCACAGATTCTTGAAAACATGATGTATTTATTTTAATTTTGAACCAACTTATGCACTGCACATTGAGGATGTACTCAGACAGTATAACAAGTAAAGAAGAGTGTTTCTTTGTTCCAACGCAGAGTTTCAAAATTCGATTAGCAATAGTGATCCACTTAGCGTGAAATATTGGTCTAGAAACTCTGCAAATATTGCCAATTGAACACACGCCTGTTAAAAGACTTACAATATTTGAGACATATCCGTGTGGTCAGTTGACAAATCATCTTGAACAACAGCTATGTGATCAGATGAAATTAGCTTAAACTTTGCAATTGTTAATGATTCGAAAATTGCAAGATATGAACAAATTGGACCACAATATGACAGAGGACCTATCTTTTGTCATCAAGATGTATTATTGTAACTTTCCTTGTCCCACTGAATAGTAGAAAGATACGTAAAATTAGTCAAATCTTGTCGACTAGAACAGAGGGAAGATCACATCTGATCAATTTCGGCCTCTCGAACAATAATAGCTTCATTTGAAAGCAAGTCATATTATAAAATTCATTTACGTTAAATATCTCTTCACTTTAAGTTTATTTAACCCGTTTCGGTTAAACATCTCTATATTTTAATTAATAAAACACTAAAATATTTTATTTATTTTATATTGTTTTTGTGATTCGTGGTGCATGGACTGCGGATATGCAGTAAAACAGCAGTAGATAAAGCGATCGTCAATAAAAATGAATACCTTTTTTTATTTTCTAGTCTATTACAAATAGTTAACAAAATTTATGACATATTAATAGATATAAAGTAATCTTATTTACTTCTAGACATATAATAGGAATTATAAAAATTTAGAAATAATGAAAAATTGAAATTTTTTCGATTTTTTTTAAAAATATGGTCCTTTTGCGGCAGTAAAAGATTTTATTTCATCATAATGAACATTTACCGAGACATTTCTTATATCTTCATGTAGCTATTGCGTCCTATTACAAAATTGTATTAGTATGTTTGGATAATTAAAAAAAAATTGAAAAAAACATGTTTTTTCCGATTTTTTGAAACTTTGGCCCCCTTGCGGCGGTAAAAGATATTAACCGATCGGTTTAATATTTTATGACTTTATTCTCTATTACAAAAGGCAACTTTTCCGTGCTATTACAATTCGATTATAAATATTTCGGTTTTTTCGACCCACCCTAATATCTATATCGGCACAAGCGGAAAAGTGATCAAGGAAATGGATTTTTTCTTGCAGAAACTCTGCTTGGACGATATGAAAATACAGGATACATTTTACGGGGCCTATAAGGCAGATTAAAACATTGAAATTAACCAAATTCCTATAAAAACAAAGGATATAGCAAAACCAAATCTAAGCAACAATAACCGATCTTAGGAAGATATGGTTAATATCGACTACTTAAACACCGAAGTGGATTTAACTCAGATTACAAAGATAACCTACTGGAAAAAGATACAGAAATTAATAAAATAGAACAAACCAAATAAAACAAAAGTTAATGGGTTAAAAATGGAAATACTACTGGCAGATGCGAAACATATCTTTGAACGTCCAAGGAGATTCCCTCCACTTAAACAGGATGTCATCAATAAACAAGTACAACAGTGGTTAGAAGATTGGATCATGAGATGGAGGTACTCAGCTTTTGCAAAATATCGCTACCCATTATCGTTGATTGAGTTTAAAGTTGATAAGCTACAGAAGGCACAATTAGTTACGACATTAGATATCAAAAATGGCTTTTTACATGTCAGAATTGAAAAAACAGTAGGAAATATATAGCTTGTGTAACCCAAAAAGGGGAATATGAGTTTTTGCGTTGTCCGTTTAAAAAAGAAGCAAAAACATGAGGGGTTGTATCCATATATCCATTGATTAGTGCCAATTTAGCATGCACAATATGGCACGTACCACTGTATTTGGATCCAATCCCTCATCGTTTTGCTTCATTTTGGGAACAACGGATTTTGAACTTATTCTATAAACGATTATTATCAGACTTTTCAAACTATGTTTTTAAGACATTTACAAAAATTGCTCTATACATTTAGCTAACACATTATGCACATTATATTTTGATTGCATTCGCGCATGCGCAGTGAAACATTTTTTAGTATATCTGTTCATTTTTCATCCAATTTTTATTATTTTTTAATTCTGACTGCAGAGTATTGTGTACAATGTTGTTCGTCCTATTTTCTGAAAAGAACTTTTTTTTATATTAAGAATTCTGTAAATTATAAGCAAAAAATTTGGCGAAATTTGGGACTGTTTTTATAAAAACCTTAATTTCTCTACGAGTATACATGCTATCGTCATAAAAATGAACACAGTGTATTACAATAAGCCATTTATTAATAATCTCGAGTTTTAACGCTTTTGCTCCATTAGTTTTTACAGGGTTATCTAAAAAATATTCGTTATTTTTCAGTTTTTTGACGGTCCCCTATGCAGTTTCGGGGAAAAAAATCTTCGCGGACATATATAACCTGTACTATACTGTTTACACACCTGCAGTTTCAGGTTAATTCCTCATGTATTTTTCTAGATATTTAACAAAACGTCAAAAATCGCAAGTGACCGGTCACCTTTGGCCATATAGTGTATGTGCCAGATTTTTAAAATTAGGTTTATAATTTTTGGTGGAATTTTATGCATGCTTTTCAATAATATAAAACATTTTGTTTTATCAATTTCCTGTATTTACACTAGGGGGCTTGGCCCCCTACGAGCTACGCTCGTCAACCCCCGTTCAAACACTGCAGTCTCTAAAAGCACGCTAATTTGATCGGCTTTAAAAGATTTTGGAAGATTGAATTATAATTAAAAAAAAAAACAAAGGAGATCTCCCTATAAACGGGTTTCTATTCATTTCCCTTTGATTGGGGAATTTTACGGAAAAATCAGCTGCTGTTAAAAGATACAATGGCATTTCAAAATCATCTAATATAAAATGAATTAAGTAAACAGTCTTTGTCTCCCGGTATTTTTTAACAAAGCGAAAAGAAAGTCCTTTTAAATAAGACATTTTAAATATATCGTTTTTAATCTGACGTAATTTTCACCAAACTTTTCTTTCCCTTTTTAATATTCACGTGAAAATACTTTTATTAGAAATGAAATATTATTTGCGCTGTCCAAAAAAAAAAAAAAAAAAAGTTGAAAAGTTTATCTCAAAATATCAAGTAAATGCCTCGCGCTATTTTTAAATTTAATCTGTCTTGCAATATTATTTTTTGTTCATTTTACGTAATAAGTGCAATGTGACGTAAATGTGATGTAATTTCTCCTATTTAAGACTTCTAACGCATGTTAATGAATTTATTATTTTACAATATCCTTTCTCTGTTAAAATTCACGCGTAATTATAGATTAAGTAATTTTCAATAAGTTCCTGCTTTTTATACGTAATTATTTAATTCTAATTTGAAAGTTTTTTTTCTGTTTATAATAGTCACGTGTAAATAAATTTTTAATTTGAAGCAAACATTATTGTTTCCGTTGTTTATACAGTTGACAACAGGTTAAATTAGTACAATTTTCTGAAATAAGTAAAAAATATCTCTCGAAATGCTGAAAATTTGAATTTAAAATAGAAATAAAACCTCGAAAAATGAGTCAAATTAAAGAAATAAATTAATTCTGCACACCGGGAAATTATAATGTATAAAATGATCTAAAAATTATTAAATTCCGATGTATAGTTTTTGCTCCTATAAAACTTTTTTAGTGGAACGATTTTGTCCAACTTTAGCATTAAATATCTCTTAAAATAATTCTTCGATTTGAAAACTGTCTGCATCAGCGTATTTACCGAGCATTTCTGTATAATACTACCAATTTTCATATTTTTGTATGCATTATTTTTCTTAATATTAACGAAGAAAGACCTCCGGTCACAAAAAATTCAAAACCGGCGGCGGTGACAGCGGTAGTTGCTTTTTTTTAGAATAGAGAGATAATAAATATTTCAAATCCCCCCCCTTTTCTTCCAATAGTTGCCTAGCAACGTATTTGACCCTAATAATATTGTTATAAAGTACCTGGTAGACCGAGCCTCGCTCGGTAGCTTTTCATTTTCCCCCCTAGTTTATTTAATTTAACCTGAGTTTTTATACATGGAATTTTGCAGTCAATCTTTAACAATACAATATTTTAATATTTTAATATTTTTACAATTTAATTGTAAATTAATGCATTAATTTTAAGGCATTTTTCAATTAGGCGCAACAGGTGATAAATCGCCAAACATTCTCTGTAACTCGTGCAATTGTATGGGATTTGTAAAAGCAATGGATTTAATTATGTGACAATAAATGCTCGCCAAAATATGCCAGAGCGCTGTGAAATGGCAACAGAGAAATATTTTAAAGAGTTAAAAGTAGAAAATGAATTATAAATAAACAAGTAACATAAACATTTTGTTTTTAAAGTCAATTCCTACTTAGGTCACCAAAGAAAAATTTAATATAATTCCTTAAGCTAATATTAGTTTTTGTTGCATTAAAATATCTCAATTTGTTGATTTTCTATAAGCAAGTAGGTTTACAATGGAACTCTAAGGGAATTTGGCGAAATATTATAGATATCGCAAAGTTGGCGTCACTTTTGGCGACTCATTTTGGCCGCCAAATTGAGCGATATATCGCCAAGTTAGCGACAAACTTGGCGGTATTTGACGACAGAACAGGGTCCCCCCTATGGTAACCCCTTATTGAAAATACTTTAATTGAACTTCAACAACCAATGGCCGCCATTTTGTTTCCCATGCAAAACTAAATTTAATTAATTAATTAATATTTGAAAGAACTGTATTAACATCAATTGTCATCCAGTACAAGTTAAAAAAAATTATTTCAACTTGATAGGATGAATAATGAGTATTTTATTAATGATTTAAAATTTGAACAAGATAAATATATAAATAAATAAATATAGGGAGAGTGTGAGCTAATAGTAGGAATTGAAAAAGAGTAATAAAAAATACACTTTTATCAACTAATAATTAAATATAAAAAAATTTACGATTACATTATGAAAAATAAATTTAAAAGACGAAAAGGATAATTTAAATAATGTTTCATTTTTTTTTTTTTGTTTCTAGTTGTCTTTTGCTGTTAAATAAACAGAGCAATAGTATATATTACTTACCCATCATACGTAGTATAGGGTAAGTCTTGTAATCGTTTTAAAAATCGAAAAGATTTTTTTTGATGGATTTACTTGTTTCAGACACTGGAGATTCCGAAAAAACATTTTCAATTAAAAAAGTAAAATTTTGAATTTATATACAAATAAACACGTAAAATGGCTAAAAAAAAACAGCTTGTGTCATTTTTCGGTTATTATCTGTTTATATAGAAATATTAAAATTAATTGAACCATTTTTATGACTGTTTAATCACGGAATCTATAACATTCCTATCATTTGAGAAAATTGATGTTATTAACTGTTCAAAAAAAAAAAAAAAACTTCGTCAATATACGCAAATTTTTCAGTAAAAGTTTACCGAATAGTTTCATTTTTCTAAGAAAGCAGTACAGTTTTCGAAATTGACATTATAAGATTAGAAATCCGCATAAATTTAGTTAGATGTCCATAAATTTTAAGGAATATTTCTGTATTGCTTTCATAATAGTACAAATTCTGTAAGTGATGCTGTAAGTGGCTATGTTTGGAAAGCAAAGTAATTAATTGTTGTATGTATTGACTAAATGCCGCTCTATATTGAAAATATATCCAATGCTTTCTTAATGGATAAATAATGTTGATTTTACATGGGTTTTCAAGTAAAACCGATAAAAGTTCTGGCACCATCTATGTATGTATATTTAAAAACTCGTTATGGTATTTTTTCTGTTTTTTTTTTTAAATAAAGGGCTTTAAACAACTTCATTAATTTATTTTTTTTATTTTTAAAAAATTCAAATCTTATTAATTCTTTTTAAGTTTGAGAGAGTTGAAAAGAAAGTTACAGTTTATTTTTCATTAATTTTTTAAAACAATGTTTAACTTATTTATAGCAAGCTATTATTACATTTTAAAAAATCTCTGTAGGATGTTTTCAAATGAAAAATCTATTTCTAATTTTAATCTATCCACTTTAACAGATTCGCACATAAATCTTAAAACATACCTGTAACATAATAACGAAATTATTATAAAATTGACGTTGATCTAAGTTACAATAAGTAATAAAGGAAATTTATATTTTAATACCATGTAGTAATTTCTTTTATTTGAGTTTACAGTAGATCATCACACAAATAATTTTAAAAAGTACATTTTGAAAAAAAAAATATATTGGTATTCTTTCAAAAATAAATTAATGTATAAATAAATAAATAAAAATAACATTACAAAAAAGTTTTAAAAATCTTTCAAAGAGAAACTATTATTACATGTAATACATTCTTTCATGCATGTGATATTTTAAAGACTAAAAACTTTCTTTTATAAAGCATGCAATTAAAAAGCTAAATATTCAAAATTGTGAAAACATTGAGAATTGCATATTCAATTGAAAAATATTATCTCTACGAAAATATGTTTCCTATTTAACATCTTGCCCTTACATCATAAAAAACATCTGAAATAAGTAAAGATATTTGAAAAAGTATCTCGTCTTCCCGTGGCATAATGTTTAAGAGCGCCAAGCTGGAAGAGGACAGTTCCCTAGTTCAAACCTCGCAGGAGATAAGGGCTGTTTCATTAACTGTTACTTGAATTAAATAGAGATATTCTGGCCTTTATAAAAGTGTACGTAAAAACTGAAAATCATAAAGATGTAAGTTTCTCGTTGAAAAGTTATATTTTATTTTGTATTTGAAACAAAAATTTTTAAATACGGATATACGACCAAAAAAAAAAAAAAAAAAGCGATGAATTTTGTTTAAAAACGGAAACTTTTCTGGAATTTAAATGAAAAAATTTCGTTAAAATACGGAAATTGTACCGGCGTCGATTGCCAGTACAATTTCCGTATTTTAACGGATTTTTTTTTTTTTTAACAGTGTGTCGGAACTCATTCAATACAGTTTTATTCGTATAAGATTTCATAATTAACGGTATATTTTTAATCAAGCAACGTATTTTAATAAAATGTGAGTATACTTTGTCAAAAGCCCATTCAAAGCTGCGGAGTGGAACGAAGAAAACGAACAAGTTGGCAATTCTGAAGCTTTTGAATGTTTTGCAAAAGGTTTGGCATGGCTGGAGCAGCAGAAAGACTGTGATACTGGCGAACTAATAATTAAAAAAACAACAACTCCCTGATAGACCCTCAAAGCTAAGGCAATCGAAACTTCGATAAACAAAACATTTTTTTCAAACCCTTGTGATATATGTAAAAGGTACTTAATTTCAAAATTAAAATTCAGGTAATTTATTCTTGTTTCTATTTTGCTATTGCTTTATTTTTATTAAGCACTTGTTACCATAATACGAAATATTGCATATATTTTTCCTTAATCTTAAAATTGAATCCGAAAGAGAGTCGGTCCCAATTTCTTCGGATAATCGAGGTTTTACTGTAATACTAACAGGCTTTGCCGCTATGCTACACAGAGTAGTATTTAAAGCAAAACGCTGGCCAACATTATGTCTCATGTGTCTACATTTAAAGTCATCGCTGTTGACTTACTATTAGTAAATACGCTTAATTAGTGTTATGTATGTTACTGTGAAAGACCGAAATTGGAGAATGCCGACTTTCACCGGTGAATGTCAACGCATACCAAAAACGTCTGTGAAAGACCGAATATTTGATTAAATTCTTATATATTCGGACCATCACCGGTGAATGTCGACAAACACAGATAGGCTCTGGTGGACTAACAAAAGAGAAGAGAAGTGGTGTTTAACAGAGAGGCTACAGTTTGTCACCAAATACTTTGTTCTACTGCGAATCAGCCAGCTTTGTCAGTTTCATGCAAGGTTTAATGGTGCACCCAACTTTTCCTTAAATTTTATTTTTTTATTCATTATCCTAATTTATATTGAATGGATACTGCAGTGAGTCGTGATCTTTTTTTTGCCCTTTCTTTTTTTGAAAAATTAAATACATTAATTGAGAGTAAACGAGAAAACAACGAAACGAGAAACGAAGTGTTTTCTGCTCAAACTAAGTGCAGCACGCATTTTCAGAATAATTAACTCGGTTCGGATTGGACACATGTGTTTCTCAGTCTATTTTTCTGGTATTAAATATTGAATATAATGAAGTATTTATGATATGAATCCGATCGCTATTCATGGAATCATGGAATTGTTATTTCACTCGTTCGGGGTGAAGTGTCCCATTAACCCTTTCAGGGGAAAATAATTGTGTTTCCGTAATGTTAATTTCATACCGGAATTAAAAAAAAAATAAGGAAAAGCTATTTTACAACTTCTTACCACCAAAGTTATAAAATAAATGTGTAATTACATGTTTCTGGTGCAAATCTTGATTAAAATTAAGTGGGATATAATATATTCCACCGCCTCTCAAGCGGTTACGAGAACATGTCTTTCCATATATTATTATTTTGTCTTAACCATTAGTTTTGTTATTATCTCCATGTAATAATAATAGTATTCTAATTGTAATAATATTATACATGTGAAAGTGTGAAAAGGTATGACTGAAGTCAACAATAAAACAGATGATTAAATGCCTTTGAATTAATTATCCGATACATTAATTTTTTTCTAATGTGCAAAATTTTCGTTTAAGTTAATAAAATTTACATATTTTATTTGTTTCTATGAGATAAAATAAAACTTATAAAAATAAAATAGACTTTCAGTCAAATCAGTCAACTTACAGTTTGTAACTATTTGTGCAGTGCTTTAAAAAATATTTTGAGATTTCACTTTTAATATTTCCAACATAGAATAAGTATTTTTGCAATATGGACGTTTTGTTATAGATTACTGCAAGTAATCTTTATGCAGCATTCACGTTTCACTACAAATATTGCCAAAGTAAACCTAATATTTTATCAATATTGGTATTTCAGTTCAAATGTTAGCGATTAGTATTGAAAACTAAGCGCACTTTTATAATAAAAAATTACCTGAATTTTTTAATAATAATTTTCGCTTTGTTTAACGGCAGACATTCATCGAATAAATACAGGGTGATCTTCTTTAAAGTGACAGTGTTTGGAGCGCCCTGTAGCGCGATCTAATAGCCGAAATGGCACCAAACTTGGTATTTAGACTAATCAAGACATGGGAAAAAGGATTCCGTAAATAGTTCCAAAAATCGCCGCTAGGACATTTTGTGGCGCTTTGCAATGTATAAAATGTGAGAAAAGAAAAATACTAACACATACAATGGTACAGTTAAATTATTAATGTTTATTTACTACATTAACTTCCCCGGTGAGTAATTAGACCCCCTTCAATGTGAGCACCGTTCTCAGAAATAACACCGCGCATTCTGTGCACAAAATTCTCCACAGCCGTACGTAACATATCATGAGGAATATTCCGCACTGTATTTGTTATGTTGCCCGTTAGAATAGACAAATTTGATACTCCACCAACATAAACTTGAGATTTCAAATAACTCCAGAGGCAAAAATCGCATGGCGTGAGGTCAGAGGAACGAGGCGGCCATGCAACTGGAAAACTCCGACTTATGACTCGATCATCAGTGAAGTTTTGGCGCAACAGCTGCTTTACCTTATTACTAATATGTGGCGGAGCACCATTCTGCATAAAGATTGTCTGTTGGAGACGATTTCTTTGCAGAAGTTGTGGAATAACAAACGTTTGCAGCATTTCGTGGTACCTATCTGCATTTATGGTGCACGTTTCGGATCCTGTCGGAGTGAAGGTCTCAAAAAAGAATGGCCCAATTACGAATTTGGCTGTGAAACCACACCAAACAGTGACTTTTGGGGAATTTAATTGGATTTTATGCACGGTGTGATGCTGCTCAGAAGCCCAAATTTGGCTATTTTGTGTTTACGGACCCATTGACATAAAAATGGCACTCATCTCCCCGCAAAATGTGCCATGGGAAAGCATCATCAATTTCTACACTGGCAAGAAACGATAGAGCGAATGTCACTCGCTTATCATAATCACTTGGTTTCAGTGCGTGCAAGCGGCTGATTTTGTAGGGGTAAAATCCAATAACGCGCCGCAAAACTCTCCATACCGTGGAATAATTCATGTCCAATTGTCGAGCTACACCCCGGGCGCTGCTAATACCAGCAATGGTTCCCTGCGATCCTTCGACAATTGCAGTTGCCACATCAGTTATTACATCTTCTGATACTTGTTTACGTCCTCTCCCAGCGCGAATGGTCAGTGACCCCGTTTCCTTGAACGTCTTAATCATTTATTTTAAGACCATTCAGCGATAAAGGCTCCTTTCGTAATTTTTTTCTGGCTCGAAATTCCCGATGAGCTGCGGATGCATTACATTGATTCATATAATACAGCTTCACCAGTAACGCACGTTCCGGTAATGTGAGAGGCATGTTCACTGGAGCTCGTTTACTTCTTCTGAGATTATTTGTCGGAGCTGTCTACTACTTGCTTTTATAGCCCCTATTACTGGACCTGTCATCGCACAACATTTGCATTTTTCTTTGTTACCCGTGTTTTATGCTAATTCTCGTTATTGTAAGCTACAGCAGCGCCGCAAAATGCCCTAGCGGCGATTTTTGAAACTATTTTTTTTCACGGAATCCTTTTTTCCATGTTTTGATTAGTCTAAATACCAAGTTTGGTGCCATTTCGGCTATTAGATCGCGCTACAGGGCGCTCCAAACACTGTCACTTTAAAAAAGATCACCCAATGAAAATTGTAATTGAAAAACATAGAACTCAGAATGAGCTCAGAGTGGAATGACAAGTTCACCTTGCGTTAAGATAACTAAAATTAAAAACTGTTTACTAAAAAGGTGCATAAAAATTTATTAAAAATATTCCGTTACAAAATGAACTGGTCTTTAAAAACTTAAAAACCATCTATGTTAAAAATCATATGAAACAGAAAAAGATGATTCCTGAGGTCTTTCGACCGCAAATGCGATTATTTTCAAAGGATATTTTCACTGGAATGTCGCATTCACTGAGTTATTTATACACCAGTTTTGGAAAAAAGGATCAGTCTATTATTTGTTGGGGGTGTCTATGAAGTTGTTTCGTCCCGATGTTGAAGTGTTAGATATTTTTTAAATATTAAACCAAATATGAGGTATGGCATAGGATGAAACATCGTTACATACACTATTTTCTTTACTTAAAATCTCCAACGATTCCCTAAGTTAAGAGTTTAGCTAATGAAAATTGTCATAAAAATAAGTGATAGATATTTTGAATCCAGAATTTCCGCTAATTTGCCAACTCTGTTAGCGATGACTAAAATATTGGCCAATATAACCAATATACCTGAAACAGTTTTTTCGGGTAATTCCTTTCTAGATTTTTATAATATTTATTAACAAATAGTAATCTTCACCTTACTTATTATCAGAATTCTTATGGCAAATATGCTATTAGGAGGAAACAGTGGTTATAAAAAAAAAAAAAAAAAAAAAAAAAAAAAAAAAAAAAAAACAGAAACACAACCACTCCCTTAAATATGTAAAATTTATAAACTTAAGTAAAAAATTTATACAATGTAAGAAAACAACAAAAAAAAAAAACAAAAAAAAAACAACAACAACAAAAGGAGAATTGAATGCATAATGGAAACATTACTAGAATTAGGATTCTATCATTGTTACATGGAGATAATAACAAAACCATTTTCAGCATTTAATATCTTAAAATGTATTTGATTTTAAGACACAATTTTTAATAAGATGAAAGATGCCGAAAATCGGCATAACAGATTACGCGCAAGATTACAAAATAAATTTTGAAACTAGAACGAAAATTTTGGTGCCTACTTTATACTTCAGATTATAATAATTACTCTGAACCTAAATAAATTTGTATTTAAAGCATTTTTATATTTTTAATATAAAGTTGTATTTAGCTAATGCAAAATATAGACAATTTCAACAGTATAATTACCTAAAAAAATATTTTTTTAACAATAAAAAGGAAATTTTAGGTTAAGTTTATACAGACTAATATGAAACAGATGTTTTGAAAATGTCATGAAAAAAATCAGTAGTTTTTAAAATATCGTGCGTATTATGCCCAAAAACGTCATTTGGAGAAAAATGACTTCAAAGTTTTAGAAACGCTGCTTCAGCTATTAAGCGGGTATAATTCTAAAAGCCATGTCTTCTGTTCTAAAGGGAATTTCAAGGAAACAATTATATGATAATGTTCAGAAAAGGTACGAGTTTAACATATAAAAAAAAAATAAAACTTCGAAAATTTTAAAGCTTTAAAAGTCCTAAGACCCTTTAATAGGACGTTAGGCCTCGAATGGATTAACCGTTTGAGGGCAAAACAAATCTTGTGGATATATGCCAAAAATGCGAATGTGTTTGGGTTTATATATAATAAAAATATATTTGTAAGCCGACGATATATACAGAAATCGCAAGCTTCGCTAGTACAACCAACTTAAATGCACACCACACTAAGACAACAAATAGGAGCACTATCACCCCCTCCGCAGTGTTAGCTAGAACAAAATGAGCGCTATCGTGCTTCCGGCAATTGTGGCACATAACAAGAGGAGCGCTATTGCGCTGTGCTCCACACTCAAACGGTTAAATATTAATTTAAAGCTTGTGCGAGATAGCAATCGCCTGTATATGCGTTTCAGAATATTCAAATTTCATACCATAAAAATATACGTAGGTACCTATGTCGGATCGGAACCGAATAGGTATTGTGAATATAAGTGCAGCATACCTTTAGATTACAGACGATTAAAAACCTTTCATGATTTAAAAATTAATGATAGAGTCTGAAACACGGAGAAGTAAATGCAAATTTCTAACATTTTCAACATTCACCATTAGTGCATGGTGAATGACTACATTTTCCGGCGTAAGTCAGAAATAAGGATATTTAACAAATCTTTGGGACATACACCAAGCGACTATGGGAATGTTGACATTCACCGGTGAAAGTCGACATTCTCCAGATTTCGGTCTTTCACGGTAACATATACACATAAATGTTTGCATTTACTTAAAAAATATATATAAAATACAAAGTTTCCTTAACTTTTTACAGATTATAAGAGGAAAGTAACTGTTAATAGAGTTGTTTTACTTAAAACTAATGTTTAATTAAATGTGGTTAATTTTACTGTATGTAAATTTTTAATTATTTATATAAATTATTATATATCACTGTATTAATATATATACTAGGACTTCCCTCAGAGGGATTAGTCTGAGCGATATTACTGAGAACATAGATTTAATAATAACATGTGGAAGCAAAGAAAATGAGATGTTATCTTTAATTGTCCATATACTGCGAAAAATTGAAATGATGAAAATAAACGAATTGTAGAATTACAAAATCTTATATATAAATTCGTATACACTGTTTAAAAAAATGGGAAATCAAACCATTCAAGACAGCCATGCATTGATATAAAATTGAAAGTACGCAATATATTAAAAGTAAAATAGAAAATGAAACACTAATTTACTTATATCGGAATTTTAACTGTATAAAATGATGTCAAGAGCATAATCAGACGCTCCGCACCAATTTGAGTAACTTTAAATGACAAATATATGATGTTTAAAAAGAATGGACTATACTTTATATAGTGTGTGCTCCCCCGGAATAGTTAATATTGTACAATATCTGTTTTCCACGGATGCAATGAGGTTGTCGATAACATTTAAGGAACTCTCTTCTCGAAATCTAATATAGTATTAAAGTACCGAATACATCAAAAGTGGCATGCAATGCTTCGTTAGAGTGTGTTTTAGATATGCTCGATCGGATTTAAATGATGAGTGTATGCTGGCCACTACATACGCTGTATTGTTTTGTTTTCAAACATATTCTGCACAAGTTGAGCTGTATTTAGCATGTATTAAATAAAAGAAATTGGCAAAGATTACAACATAAAGTATGACACAAGATCTGAATATATATCGTCTGCATAACTTTTGAGCTGTCAAAGTGTCATTTGAAGTAATTTACAAATCCATACATATTTATTCAGCAAATCATGCAAGCTAACATACGTTAATATGAACCCGATTACAAAATTTCACCAGAATAAGTTAATATATAAAAAAATCTACTAATGATAATTGAGAATATGAACTTATGATAAAATGTCTAGAAAAATGAATCAGATAAAAAATTCATATCACATTTAAAACGGCACTTCCCTCTGTTAGTGGCCTTGGCGAGAGAGAGAAAAGCCTTGAGAAGGAACACTTTAACAAGTACTTTCGGGCAACCTACTCACTGTTTCATACAGGTCTTTATTCAATATTCACACAATTTATTTAATGCTAGGTGGGTATCTATCAGTTTTGTTGCATTTAAATCGCATGTTTTGCGGAGGAAATGCAGCATTATGAAATATTTAAAGTTGCTGTACCTAATAATTCCAAATTAATGGTAATTGAGATCGCTTTCCGTTAATTTCATCTTTTTAAATTTTAAATTTTTTAGAAACCATTCATAGAGACAATTGTATATTTTAAAACTAACCCGAAGCAAAATTTCAAGATTTTGGGCTCAGCAGTAACAGAGAAATAGAAAATTTTTGAAAGTTTCTTGTTTCTGCACTGTTTTATATAGCGACATTTTTAGAAATTGTTCTATTGCGAGAATTTACGTCATGATAAATACAGCCATGTCGATTTTCATGTTTATATTCCTAACAGTTCCATGTTCTTCGTTACTTAGATCATCTTTAGATCTTTTTCCGCTTTGTTTAGTCTTTCTATTTTTTTGAATTCGTTCTACAACGAGCATTTACATCTTATTAATTACTACCATGCCAAAGTTCTAGTTTCTAACCCCAACAGTATCCCAAAAATTTCAGTATTCCAAATAAATCATAGTTTAGAACCTTTCTAGAAATTTTTACGTTTATCCGTCAAATTGAAACTTTTAGAGAGCGTTCATTACGAGTATTTACATCTTAAAAGTAACTACCGCACCAAATTTAAAGTTTCTAACCCAATCAATATCGCAGAAATCACAATTTTAGAACTTCTTTGCTCCTGCAGCGATGTAGGTTCTTGCACTGACATAAAATAGTCTTTTTTTCGGATCAGAGATGGCCACCAACATTTTTTTAAGCTGGCTATGTAGTTTCAGAGATAACACCTCACAAACGTACAAGCATTACTAATATTATATACTTTATAATATTATAACGCTTTATAATATTAGCATTAGATGTACTGATACAAAAGCCATTTATCTGTTACAAACTAAAGTGCCGGCGTTGCCCAGAATTTGAAGGGTGTTTGTTCTGAAAAATCAATTTCAAAATTTAACATACAACACAAAACAAACATTAAAAAAAGCAGTCGAAATGTTGTTGAATGAATCATATGAAAACGCTATATAAAAATGTATAAATGCATATAACAGACGCAAAAGAATACAGCTATAAATGAACTTATTTCAATTTATAATTGGAGCAATAATGTTAAAATACGTCAATATTTCCCTAATCGGGTTTTTATCATGCTTCAATACATTTTTCACACTCATATGACTTATACTATATCCACCATGCCCTTTATATTTCAAATATGACGTAATATTTTCCTCTTTCGCGTGGAAACCTTGAAATAGAAAAGTTATGAAGTTATATTCACTTTCATTTCAATTCGTCAAACCATTTATTTCATTTTCATATTTCACGTGAACATCTTGCAATAGAAAGTTATGACGTAATATTCACCTATTTTTTTAATTCGGCAAACTATTTATTTCATTTTCATTTTTCACGTGGAAATCTTGCAGTAGAAAATTAATTGTTGTAGTAATAATTTTTTGCGTTTTTTAATTGTTGGCAACTGCTATAACGAAAAACGTTTAAATTTGATAAGAAATTGCTGGTAAATTGGTGGTTTTTTATTAAATAAAAATTAACTATAATTTATTTCGATTCCGGATTACTTTAGTTGTCTCGGCCATGTTTTAATACACATGTACGTATCTCTTCACAATTTTGGCTTCCAAATTGTGGATTTTTTATAGAATTACAAACAGACAGATAGACAAGTTTTCATTTTTATATATCTCTCTATTCTATAAAAAGTAACTAACGCTGTCACCGCCGCCGCCGCCGCCGCCGCCGCCGCCGCCGCCGCCGCCGCCGCCGCCGCCGCCGCCGCCGCCGCCGGTTTTGAATTTTTTGTGACCGGAGGTCTTTCTTCGTTAATATTAAGAAAACTATTGCATACAAATATATGAAAATCGGTGGTATTATAGCAAAATGTTTGATCAACACACTAATGCATACAGTTTTCAAATCGAAGAATTATTTTAAAAGATATTTAATGCTAAAGTTGGACAAAATCGTTCCATTAAAAAAAAATATATAAGAGCAAAAGCTATACATGGGAATTTAATCATTTTTAGATCATTTTATTCAATAGAAGATCCCGGTCTGCAGATTTCATTAATTTTTTTAATTTGACTCACATTGTGAGGTTTTATTTCTATTTTAAATTCAAATATTCAGCATTTTGACAGATATTTTTTACATATTTTAGAAAATGGTATTAATTTAAACTGTTGCCAACTGTATAAACAACACAAACAATAATGTTTGCTTCAAATAAAAAGAAAATTATTTACACGTTACTATTAGAAACAGAAAAAAACCCTTCAAATTAGAATTAAATAATTAGGTATAAAAAGCAGGCACTTATTGAAAATCACGCCATAAAAACTATATTTACATGCGAATTTTAAAAGAGAAAGGATATTGTAAAATAAATTCATTAACATGCGTTAGAAATCTGAAATAGAACAAATTACGTCACATTACACTTATTAGGCAAAATGAACAAATAATTGTATTGCAAAGCAGTTTAAATTTAAAAATTGCGCGAGACAAAATATTAGAGGTTAAATATTAGATTTTTTCAAAATTTTATTATTTATCGTTTGATGTGAGGTGTTCAGCTATAAGTATGCAAATTTTTGTGTTTCCAACATAATTAGGGGCTGAGTTAGAAAAATTACTTTAAATACACAAGTTAGAGCCCAGAGGGTAAAATATTAGACTTTTTCAAAATTTTATTATTTGCTGTTTGATGTGAGGTGTTCAGCTATAAGTATGCAAAATTTCATGTCTCCAACTTAATTAGGGGCTGAGTTAGAAAAAGTGCTTAAAATACACAAGTTAGAGCCCAGAGAGTTAAATAATAGACTTTTTCAAAATTTTATTATTTGTCGTTTGATGTGAGGTGTTCAGCTATAAGTATGCAAAATGTCATGTCTCCAACTTAATTAGGGGCTGAGTTAGAAAAATTGCTTAAAATACACAAGTTAGAGCCCAGAGGGTTAAATAATATACTTTTTCAAAATTTTATTATTTGTCGTTTGATGTGAGGTGTTCAGGTATAAGTATGCAAAATGTCATGTCTCCAACTTAATTAGGGGCTGAGTTAGAAAAATTGCTTAAAATACAGAAGTTAGAGACTGGAGGGTTAAATATGACTTTTTCAAAATTTTATGATTTATCGTGTTATCGCAAGTGTTCAGCTATAAGTATGCAAACTTTCATGTCTCCTACTTAATTAGGGGCTGAGTTAGAAAAATTGCTATAAATACACAAGTTAGAGCCCAAAGGGTTAAATATTAAGCCTTTTTCAAAATTTTATTATTTGTCGTTTGATGTGAGATGTTCAGCTATAAGTATGCAAAATTTCATGTCTCCAACTTAATTAATTTAGGGGCTGAGTTAGAAAAATTGCTTAAAATACACAAGTTAGAGCCCAGAGGGTTAAATATTAGACTTTTTCAAAATTTTATTATTTGCCGTTCGATGTGTGGTGTTCAGCTATAAGTATGCAAATTTTCAAGTCTCCGACATATATAGTTTCTGAGAACGGGCTCTGTGACAGACGGACAAAGGAGTGAGACAGGTAGGGTTTCGTTAGATGAACGAAACTCTAAAAACATGCTGCGGATGATTGTAACAACATCCTAAAATTACATTACCATCAGCGATCTACCAATCCCGAATTTAGTTTATATATTCATATATTCTTATTCTTTTGTGCGGCCCTGTAAAATAATTATCACTATTATATACAGTAAAACCTCTGAATAGCGGACACCCCGAGAATGCAGAATTTGTCCTCTATTTAGAGGTTACCGCTACTGAGAGTAAAACATGTACAGTTATTTAAGAGTTGGTAATCGAAAAAATGTCCGCTAAATAGAGGTATCCGCTAATCGGGTGTGCCCGCTATGGAGGTTTTACCAGTAAAACTTCTGAATAGCGAACACCTCGGGAGGGCAGACTTTGTCCTCTATTTGGAGGTGTCCGCTACTGAGTAAAAAATGTACAGTTATTTAAGGGTTGGTAATCGAAAAAATGCCCGCTAAATAGAGGTGTCCACTAATCGGGTGTGTCCGTTATGGAGGTTTTACTGCATAATAATATTATCCTTTACAAGAAAATTGCACGCTGTATGATAGACAGACAGACATCCAGAGAAAGATAACCTCCCGGATCAATAAACACTCATGTCTTTTGTTTTAATCATCCACAATTGTATGTCATACAACAGGCCAGATTTTATATAACAGGCTAAAAATGGTCACCGTGGTACGGAATACTGTATTATTATTTGTTTGCCCACCAAAACTGGTTGCCACGGGTTGTTGCAAGGTTTGTGATCACGTGGTTGAAACTGATCTATTCAATATTACTGCGTGCGTATTTTTTTTTATTTGCTCCATGTGTTCAAACCAGTTGTCTACGAAAACATCAACCGGTGAAAGTGACGCACACCAAATTTCTGTGACGTATCCAGATAAATTGTGCTTTTTTAAGAGCTTTTTCTATATAATTTTGAAATGGTTTGGAACTTATTTTTCATAGTAGGTGCATTCAGTAGGCGACCGTCATAGGTACCTTCTGGTGCAATCAGAAACGAAACCCGACGAATATTTTTTGAGTTATGCTTGACGTAAGGTTTTTATTAGGCTTTTTTTTTAGTAGGACATGGCGTTAATATCCATCGTAGTAGTAAAGTGTCCGGACAGTAATATTTCGCTGAGTATTAGCCTTCGCTTCGCTCAGACAATTATATTGAATTTAGTATTTAGCAAAGTTGAGTTTCTAAAGTTGAGTTGTGCAATGACGATGCTGGTTTTTGAGTGTTATTGAGAGCTTACCAAAACAATACATATTTAAAAATGTCAACTACAGGGTGGCTACTAAATACTGATACAAATATTTAGACATTTTATTTTACAAATATAAAATAGAAAAAAATAATTACACTAATATGATGAACATCATACATGAAAGTTTACCTGTAAACAAATTCACTCAAATCGACCGCCATCTTTATCAATTACCAAAGATAATCTCTTATGCCATTGTCCGAGGGCGGCACGAATCATTTTAAGAGGTAATTTGTCCCATTCACGCAATATGGAAGGTTTGAGAGAGTCCAAACTTCTGTGTTGTTTGCTATTTACTTTAGCCTCTAAAATCCCCCAGACACAATAATCTAAAGGATTTAGATCTGGTGAAGAAGGTGGCCAATCTTCGTGCATGATAAAATTCGGACAATTGACCTGGAGCCAAGCTTGTGTTGATTTAGCTCGGTGTGAAGGTGCAGAATCTTGCTGAAATATCCAATTCTTTTTTGGATACAACCTGTCAGCATGTGGCAATAAATGTGCAGCCAATATGTTCTGTTTGTAATATTCCGCATTGATTTTTACCCCTTTATCTATGAATTTCAAAGGCAATTTCCCATTGTTTGACACTGCAGCCCAAACCATAACAGAATTCTTGTTCTGAAAGCGTTTAACAGTTCGGAGAGTTTCAGGTATATCCTCAAACGTTGCTGAATATACGACATCATTTTTAGCATTATAACACTGTTCAGTGCAAAATAGCTTCTCATCAGAAAATATCATTCTGTCAATATTTTTCTTACCGTGCCGCTTCAGCAATTTCTTGCATCTTTGTAATCTTTTTATCTTTTGGGCATCAGTCAAACCTTGAACTTTTCTTTTCCGATAAGGACGAAAACCCAGGTCTTCATTTATAATAACTTGCATAGTTCTGCGACTCACGTTCTCTTCTGCAGCCATTTTATTTGCAGAGCGTTGTGGATTTCTTCGTATCTTTTCACGAATTCTTTTGATGCGCTCTTTTGTGCGAACTGATCGTGGGCGACCAGACCTAGGTCGATCTTTAAAGCTATTAGTATCCAATAATCGATTTATAGTTCTATATATAAATAATCTATTAAAACCAAGGCATTTCAATTGCTTAAATATTTGACCTGCGGAAAGCCCGCGATCAAAGAGCTGTTTAATCATCATTCTTTTAGCTTCCATTTTAAAAATAATTCTAAATATTTGATTTTTACAAAAATCGTCTGCACTAATAGAAAATTGCCAAACGCTGAAATACAGAAATAAATTATTTTACCAAACGATTAAAATTAATTCTTATTTTTTGAAGTGTATCAGTATTTAGTAGCCACCCTGTATATGTGGAAGATTAAAAAAAATGACCTTCAAATCTATAAGCAATACGACTATACAGCAAAAATGGTCCAGCACATCTTTAAAAAGCTATATCTAAATCAATACATCTAAATTAGAGATAAAAAAGCTTAAAAAGAATACATTTTTAATCTGAATTATTTTTTTTTACATTAAAAATAAACCTAATGAGTACAAAAATTCCTGAAGCCACAGAAATATATATTTAAACCTAATTAAACATAATAACAATGTTCAAGCGTAACAATAAAGCACTCCTCGCAAGGAAACCTCCTTTTCAACTGAGGCTAGGAACCGCCAGATATAACTCATGCTTTTGAAATAGACATAGATCGATGCACCAGTTAGTTAGATATTTAAAAAATTTCACTTTTTACAATTGTTGTAAAAATTTTAATTTTTGTATTTTTTGGCCAGGTTTTTGGGTCAAATACTCCATTGTGCGCGGGTCGGTTTCTCCAAACAAACCTTGAATCAATCGAAATAATTCGTCGAAATTTAGCCAGTTTAATAAACAAGAATTAATGAGTCAATACCGGAAGTGAGCAGGATGGCCAGGAAAAATGTATATTTCTACCCATGATTTTCTTACATTTTTAATGAAAATCCTTAATATACCTTATTTGATAGTTCTAGATTAATTTTATAGATTAAAAATAATATAGATAAGAAATCTTTAGATGAGATTCCTGGAAAATCAGTTTTGCCATTAATTCCATGTACGATAAACTCCATTACATAAATAAAATGTTTTGAACATATTTAAGTGAAAATTTGTCAAAATCCTTTAATATTATTCACTATATTCTAAACTTGAATCGAAATTCTATGTGAGTGATAATGCAGTTATTTTAAAGGTACTCGAAGAGAAAAAATGATAATTTTTAATATAATTTATGTATTTGTATGTATTTTTTGGCATATTTAAAAACATTTCAATCAATTTGAAGATTATGTAAAAATCCCAGCTCAGTGCGCATGTAAGCGTAAGAGTAGTATGTAGTACAAAGGAAATTGAAATATACGAGGGTGGTTCAATAATTATGGTCCCGAGTGTGTATAAAATAGTTGTGCTGGGATTGTTGATGTGGAATATTGAAACCTAACGTCTTAGATGTCTATATGCTCAATTTGAGAACTGTAGCTGCTTTATCAACACATTTTTTTTTTGATTTTTCGTGTGAGAGGTCGCATCTAGCTTGAAAGGGAGAGGGTGACAGTGAATGAGACGTGGCTACTGTCGTTTGGGCTCGGGGTCATAGTGATGTAGCCACGTATCATCCACTGTCACAAATATATCACAGGACTGCTTTAGGTCTGGCCCCAGCTCCAAACCAGGCTCCCCCTCCCCTTTCAATCTAGGTGCCATTCAACACGCCTAAAACGAAAAACATATGCTAATATAGCGGCTACGGTTCTGAAATTGAACATATAGGCATCTAAGACATTAGGCTTCAATATTCCACATCAACCATTGCGGTAAAAATATTTTATACACACTCAGGACAATAATTATTGAACCACCCTCGTATTAAGTTGAGTTGAGTGTACACTGTCTGGCGTAAGCATGAAATCTTACTAAAACAAATGGCAAAAAAACCCATTTTCAAAAAAAATGTTATGAAGATATTGCTAAGATTGATGTTTTCTCACCATTCTGGATTACATTTGAACTAAAAATATATGTATTAATTCAATATTGTACATTTTTGAAAGATCTCCGAACGTAGGCAGGTACCTTAAGGGGGCACAGGACCTTTGAGTTTGTGAAAACTATCAAAAACATCATCTTCTTCAAAGTACCAAAACACAAAAGATATGCAATTAAGATCTTATTTTGCCCTTCCTGCCTAAAGTATATATCCTTAACTACATTATCCAGAAAAATAAATGTTGTATGCACAAAATTAATATTTAAAATTTATCTCACTAATGCGTGATTAAGTGCTGCGCGCATGATAAAACTCTAAATAATGCATATAGAAAACAATGTTTGAACAAAAGAGAAGCATAACACACCTACCTCTAACTTAAAACCAAAATATACGCAAAAAGTTTTGTTTAAAATTTAATTTTAATACAAAATAAAAAAAAAAAAGTTCAAAAATCTCATTTTTTTTTCAAGTTTTTCAAATGCAAAAAAACAAAAAAACAAAACAAAATATGCGATTTTTTTTGGTTTTAGCCTGTAGATTATAAAGAAACGCATATTTGGTTAATTTGTTTTAAGCTGTAGCTTACATAGTTTAAAAGTAACAGTGCGCGCAAACTCCAAATTTACTAATCTGAGAAAACGCTTTTTAAAATTTCAATATCTACAGACCTTCCATTATACTCACCGTCTATGAATGATTATAACTCAAGAAATAATGCAGATTTTTGCATATTGTTGAGAAATTTTAAAACATTCAGAATAAAGCAAAAACTGAAAACTGATTTTTTGAAAGTTTAAACGTCCTGAAATAACCAAAAATTACCTTAACCAAAAATTTTCTTCCGCATTGCTGAAAAACGATACGAATGTTATTGAACTATTATATTTTCTAATATGTCAGACAAAATTTCGGCTGTTACAGACCAATTTTTTTAGTTGATCATTTACAGTCTGTTTTTTGGTAAAGACAGACAGGAAGATATGCAATATACTAAAATCATTCCTGAAAAAATATCTAACTAACAATGCTAGTCTTGTCAAACACTGCCCAGTACCACTTTGTAAAAGATCAAATCTTTCATAATTGGGTACACCTGATTATAAACTTCCCTTCCTAATTCAATAACAAAACAACGTAGAACGATATCGTAGATACTAAAACTTCCCTAAAAAATTATCAAACTAACAGTGCAAATTCCATATAAATCCATTCAGCAGAACACAAGTTAAAAGCGGCCGGAACGAAATTATTACTTGCATTTTAGATATATTAGTAGATGATCGCCTATTACTTGCAAAGAGTGAGCTTTACTAGCAATAATATGCTTTACAGAGAATGCGACGAAGAATAAAGGGTTGTCACAGAAAACTCTGCTGTGCTAAATTACTACTGATAAACCACTCCAGTGGCATATTTTAAGTCAGTTAGTTATATATTTAATTTAAAGATTATTCGTAAATGTTTACGTGGTACATTTTAAACAGTGTTGCCAGATTGGAAACTTTTTAAATTCAGGTCATTTGACCGTCACCACTTTTTAAAAATAGTATCATTCGCTTATTTTTCAGAATTTTTAATCTATTTTTAAATAGGTCGAATATTTCTATTTCAAAAAAAAAAAAAAAAAAAAAAAGCGGTAACAATAAAAAATCTGGGGACAAAAATGTCCCCAATCTGGCAACACTGATTTTAAAAATCACTGTTGCAGATTTTTATATAAAAATGGAGATTTATTTATTTTTTTGCTATTAGACAATATACAAAGGAAACTATACGAATAAATGAAAGTAATATTCTCTGAATGAATTAAATTCTAACTATTGAAATAAGAATATACTGTGCATAATTAATATGAAATTAATTAAGTTTCGTGTTCGATTACTTATTTTTTAGTATTCTATTTATTTATTAGTTAGTTTATTATAATTCAATGAATTTACGAGTTTTTTTTTTAATGAAGACAGATTTGAAAGACTCAGCAGCATTCAATTTAATATTAACGAAATAAAACCTCGCTTCTTAATAAACATGAATTCAACAGAAAATGGCATCTAATTTCAAGGTTGTTTAATCCCAAAACTAATCGTCCTCCAATATTATGCCAAATTAATTCTTTACAACATTAAAGGTCAGCTTCATATTTATAATCCATTCAATTAGCAGGTCTATTCACAACTCCATTCAGCTCTTAAGAATACTGAAATAGAAAATGTCCGAAAAGGAGATGTAAGGTTCATTACATGTTCTTCTTTTTTGTATAAAATGGGTCCGAAAAAATATATAATTGATGTACTTTTTCTTAATTTTTCATAGAGTTTAAAAAGAAAATGTGTTAGTGATGTATCCATAAACATCGGAAAACAAAACAACTCAGAAATTGTATGTGAAACGTGTGGCAAATGAGTACTAGTTTTATACGGATTAGTTTTATAAATATTCAAATCTTGGTGCAATAGCTGTTGCTCTCCTATGCAAAAATGCATGAATACAAAATTTATTGCGATTATATATATTAAATTCTGTAATACGGAAAATAATAGGACTCCCTTTTGAATGGGACATCATCACCATGGCAACTTAGAATCATTACCTGTCATGGGACGTCAATGAATTAATCACGTATGATAGGATTTAACAGAATGAAGAATTTTTTCATTAATATCCTTTTAAGTTTTGATTAGATTTTCATAAATTTGAAAAGACTCGAAAAAATCCTGTAACGATTATATATATTTAATTTCAAACCATTCGGTTGGGTAGGTTTTGCGCTATTATGTGCGAACAGACAGACAGACGAAGACGTAGGTGCTACATATTTAGGTTTAGATGTTATATATTCCTGTGGCCGCCATCTTGGATTTCTTGGCGATTTTTTATTGGCAATTATCGATAAGGCAACCCCGACGAGTGACGTGTTCTGGCAAACCCGTGAAGCCTAATATGGGCATAAATAGCTGCTTAGCGACATTTACTACTTGGCGCAAAGGAGTTTTCAGGACAAGAAAAAATCCAAGATGGCGGCCGCGGGAATATATAACATCTGTTCCCATATTTATGTAGTTACAAAGGCACCTAAACATGCACTTTAATGCAGAATTCAATTATACTGGTCTACTTGCTACATTCCCTTCTTTAGTACTTTATAATGTGCTGGATAACATTTAACCACGTTGAAGATTGTCAGTTCCTTTATATTCAACATTTCAAGAACTTTTGCTGTATATAGAAGCTCATTTACCAAAGAAAATTCGTTTATTAGAAGCATCCATAAAAATTTTAAATATTCCATTTTTTATAAACACCTATTTCAATGAAATGAACAGATGATTGTCAACATGTTGCTTTTAATTTTGGTAGAAAATAATACAATGCTGTTTTTTTCCCCTCAATATTAGATAAATTTTCTTGAAAACATGTCCGCTTATTTCTATAGCATAATTTTCTATCTGTTTCAAGGAAATTAATATTTTTAAAAATAGGACTTCTATTATATACCTGAAGCAAGAACGAAAACTCATACCTACGGGATAGATTATGAAACACTTCTTAACACATTCAGAATACTATAACAAAACGTCACAGTTTATTAACCCCTTGAAGAGCGGTGATGCCGTCACGGCATCACATAATTTTAATTCCTAATTGCCACATTGGCACCGGAATTTTATTATGAAAATTTCACCTTTCTTAAATATGCGAAAATATGCTTTTACTTGTTTACAAATAAATTCTCCTGTAAATACTGGTGTCAATAAATTATTTCAACATTTTATAGAGACAAGTACCTTGCCCCTGAAAGGGTTAAGGTGAAAAAGGATGCCTAAATGAGCGATTTGAAAACCCAATTTATAATATTACCATCAATAGCGGGAAAACATACGATTTTTTTGTGCAGCCCTGTATCTGATCTATAGATATGTGTGTATATTACATAATATGCTAAAAGTAAGTTTAGTTAAACATATAGCACAGTTGAAAATTTCCATTTAGCAATTTCCGTTAATAAACGGATGTTGTTGAAAACTTTTCTATTGCCCTGTATAGGATCTGCAGAATCTATACATGCCAAGTAATATTTAAAAAATAATATAAAAAAAAAGCAATTTAACAAATTACAACGACCATTTGGAAAATGATTTTTTCAAAGACTAAAATTTAAGACATAAAAAATCGCACGGAGTTGGTCATACATTATGTACGCCATGAATTAAGCATTAAACGGATTATCCAAGCATATCATTGGCTGTTCGGGAAAAGGCTTTTCCATCGTCAGATCTCCAATAAATCTGAGAACCAATTTTAAATGAAATTTCATTCTTAAACTTTTAAACATCCACACTATTACTTTTTACACCGTCGGATAGAGAAAAAATGTACTTTTAAATGCAATTTGTTTGAAAGCTGTATCTCAATTTGTTTCTGAGTTATTAATTTTTTTTGTAGTTTTTATTACTTTTTTGTCATAGTGGCAACAGAAGTATCCCTCTCTCTTGAAAGTAAAGGTTAGTGTATAGACCAATCAGAACACGAATAAAATGCGGATTAAACCAATAAAGACCTTCAGATATGCTTTTGATTTCCTAACCTGACGAGAACAATAACCATTTTTCCAAATGGTTAAAAATTTAAAAAAGCATACCACAAGTTAAAACGCACATCCACAAATTACTGTTTCTAGGATTCAATAGTTCAATTAGTGTTCAATTTCTTCTGTAACCAAATTCTTTTGTGTGCCCCTGCAAATGAACGATAAATTCTATGCTCACAAACCTTGCCGTGCTCTTCAGTGATATACTATATCAATTTCAATATGTTTAAAATCATGTAATATCATTAAAATATAGCAAAAGATTCCCCCCCCCCCCATAGACTGTAATATAACGGAATTCTTTTGAGTGTCCCTCTAAATGAACCGTAAATGCTATACACTTCATTTTCAATACTGAACATGCATAGTAAACGCGAATAACGCGCAGTCGAACCTCTATTTAACGAAGTCGCTAAATCCCGGAAAAAAGTTCGTTATATGGAAAATTCGTTAAATAGAGATTCACCTTTTAAAATACTTTAAACTACATAAAACAGATTTTAAATTCATAAACGCTAAATATTTCTACTAAAAGTAATTAATCACATTTTTTAAAATAAATTATATCGATTTGTTTTATTTATTTTACCCACCAATATCCCTCCTCAATTCATTTTTTTCTATGCGTTAAATCTTTGAAATCTGCAAGGAAAACAAAACATTGTCCGGGAATACATTGTATTTTCTGTTTAAAGTACATAGTTTTACATTAAAATTAACGAATTTTAATGACATCATCGTATTTATTATTATTATAACAAATAATTTTAACCATACATTAACATATGCGTCCTTTAATTTAATTTCTGAAAAATTCTGTTAATTTTGCCTGAGTTTTTTATTTAAAAAAGTGCTTTCTCTCATAATACGTCTCGCATCTTTGCAATGCAACAAAAACCCCTTCATGCGTATTTTCTCCTAACTATAATCTTCGTCGGATTGTTTCAAATGATTTTAGCATTTCATCATACGAAGTTTTGTTAATTCCTGCATCATGATCATTTCCATCATCATCATATTCGTCTTCATCGCAATTCATTGCTGTATTGTTTTTATTTTTCACACTGTCGAAAATATCCAATTCGGATAGTGTTTCCGAGGTCTCAATTTCAGAATTAAGTGAAATACAATCATTAACCAGCACATCATGGCTAATTTCTTCTTTTTTTCTCACTATATCCACATTTTTTAAGTTACTCTAAGAGATTATCGTCTTCGTCCTCCGTACTTACCGAATTCTCACTGCTGAGAAAGAAGGCGCCTGGTAAGACCAGTTCAAGGCCATTGAACATCCTAAAATGTGTTTAAAGAAAGAATAAGTTTGAAATGTCCAGAAATATTTTGAGAAATGGGGAGAAAAAAAATTATCACAAGAAAAAATTTGTTAAATAGAGAATACACTTCGCTATTTGGAGGTTATTTTACGAAGAAATTCGCAAAATGTTCTTGGTTCCAAGGAAAAGTTCGCACAATAGAGAAATTCGCAAAATAGAGGTTCGTTAAATAGAGGTCCGACTGTATATCAATTTTATGGCATCGGACTATATTTACGCGAGTTTGAGCAGGGACAGACAAACCGAATTCATAAACACTTTTCAACTATTTTGGAAAGTGTTAAAAAGCTATAATATATAAAGACGAATCTGTAAACATGATATCATAACAGCAGAGAAAGCATATCAAACTCTGTTAATGCACTTCAACTATAGAGTAATTCTAGATTTTTCTACATAAAGCATAAAGTTAATAATAGCAGTTTAATCATAAACTATATTTTAATAACTGCATTAAAATTCATATTTATTTTAATTCATTTTGACTCTTTTTTGTATTGAAGTGCGTTGGGTTTTTTTTTTCGGGTTAGGATAGGATTTCTCATTAACTTCAAATAGAATTTTCGGGTTCGACTTCGATACAACCCGACCTGTACTTCAATATGCATAAAAATAAAGCATTTCTGAAAAACACGAAGATTTCTTTAAAAATTTGTTGTTAAACATTTCATATATTAGTTGAACGAAATAATGGCGAAAGCCATTCATTATAACAGATTTTTTCCATTAATGATTATTAGCGATTGCAATAAGATTTTTTTTCCACAAAATAAATTATGAATATCGTTTCTGGATGTCAGAACAACGCATCTATATTTACTACAGTAAGATAATAAAATAACTCCTCCAACCTGAGAAATTTTCCGTTGTCAAAAATGGTGACGACAGCGCAAAAGATTATTTTTGGAGATGCTGAACCCATTAACGCAATGCAAATTTCGTTTGGGGAGCTCTTGTTTAGTATTTTTACAGAAGTTGCTGTGCTTGTCATATCAGCTAAATGAATTAGTAAATGCTAGATTGCGAGTATAAAGAGACAATTAACTTCAGCGGTATTCAAAGAGGATAATACCCTATATATATCACACGAAAGGTGATGGGAAATGTGTGTAATAACGAATTAATGAGCTTTCACTCTGGTTCTCCATTAGAATTATTAAAATAATAATTATTACTATGGGAAATAGGATATACATATTTATGAACTTTATAAGCTTTCTTTCAAGAAAAATAGACATGTTTTAAAAAAGAAAATTAAAATAAAATCTCGTTGTTTCGATGTGGTACTAATTTGATTTCATTTATTAAGCATAAAAGTTTGCAGTTACCGATATATAATTTAATGTACGTTAATATATTTATTTTATCTGTATTATATTATAATCATACTGATATGATAATAATAAATATTAGAATTTTTTTTCTCCTATAGTGGATACATTATATTTCTTGTCATATAAGTATATATTGAATGATGATTGATTAATAATTTTAAGTTTTGTAGAAATGAACTCTGAGAACTAAATATATTATCAAAGAAAAAAAAAAGTCCTTAAGGGTTGCTTCAAAATTTTTACTAAGAGACAAAAAGTAAAATGAAAGTCTAAAACTCTTTAACTCATTCTTACATTTAGTCGGTTTTGTCTAAAAAAAAAAAAGAATTTAAGCAGAAAAAGCAATATTTTTCATTTGGATATTGTTTTTGGTATAAAGTACATAAAACGAAAATCCTTATTTAAAGTTTCTCTAGATGTATTGGAACTGTTTATATATCTTATACTATAATGCGAGCAAAAATTGTGTGTGTGTATGTAAATTTTATCTTAAAAACGGCTCTAACGATTTTGACGAAATTTTGTATTTTACCATTTTCGGGCATGATAAGACCATTGGACTAGGTCACGTGTTCGAGAAAATTCGATTAGTGGGTCATTTTGGGTCGTAATGGGTCAAGGTCAAGCTAATTATATCTAAAAAACGGCTCAATCGATTTTGACCAAATTTCACATTCAACCGTTTTTCGACACGAGGAAACTTTTGGGCTAGGTCACATGTTCAAGAAACTTCGATTAGTGGGTCATTTTTGGGTCACTATGGGTCAAGCCAATTTTATCTAAAAAACGGCTCTAACGATTTTTACTAAACTCTATATTCTACAGTTTTGGATTACGAGAAAACTATTGCGCTAAGTCACATGTTCGAGAAAATTCGTTTAGTGGGTCATTTTTGGGTCACCGTGGGTCAAGCTAACTTTATCTAGATAACTTCTTTAACGATTTTGACGAAATTTTGTACCTTACTGTTTTCGGGCACGAAAAGACCATTGGGATGGGTCTCGTGTTCAAGAAAATTCTATTAGTGGGTCAATTTGGGTCATAATGGGTCAGGGTCAAACTAATTATATCTAGAGAACGGCTCAATCGATTTTGATTAAATTTTGTATCTAACCATTTTTGGGCACTAAAAGACCATTGGGATGAGTCTCGTGTTCGAGTAAATTCGATTAGTGGATCATTTTGTGTTATAATGGGCCAGGGTCAAGCTAATTATATCTAAAGAACGGCTCAATCGATTTTAACTAAATTTTGTATCTAACCATTTTCGGGCACGAAAAGACCATTGGGATGGGTCACGGGTTCGAGAAAATTTGATTAGTGGGTCATTTTTGGGTCAGTGTGGGTCAAGCTATTTTTATCTAAAAACGGCTCTAAAGATTTTCACTAAACTCTATATTCTACAGTTTTGGATTACGAGAAGACCATTGAGCTAAGCCACATGTTCGAGGAAATTCGATTAGTGGGTAATTTTTGGGTCACAGTGTGTCAAGCTAAGTTTATCTAGATAACGGCTCTAATGATTTTGACGAAATTTTGCACCCTACTGTTTTCGGGCACGAAAAGATTATTGGGATGGGTCTCGTGTTCGAGAAAATTCGATTAGTGGGTCATTTTGGGTCATAATGGGTCGGGGTCAAGCTAATTATATCTAGAGAACGGCTCAATCGATTTTGACTAAATTTTGTATCTAACCATTTTCGGGCACGAAAAAACCATTGGGATGGGTAACGTGTTCAAGAAAATTCGATTAGTGGGTCATTTTTGGGTCAGTGTGGGTCAAGCTATTTTTATCTAAAAACGGCTCTAAAGATTTTCACTAAACTCTATATTCTACAGTTTTGGATTACGAGAAGACCATTGAGCTAAGCCACATGTTCGAGGAAATTCGATTAGTGGGTAATTTTTGGGTCACAGTGTGTCAAGCTAAGTTTATCTAGATAACGGCTCTAATGATTTTGACGAAATTTTGCACCCTACTGTTTTCGGGCACGAAAAGATTATTGGGATGGGTCTCGTGTTCGAGAAAATTCGATTAGTGGGTCATTTTGGGTCATAATGGGTCAGGGTCAAGCTAATTATATCTAGAGAACGGCTCAATCGATTTTGACTAAATTTTGTATCTAACCATTTTCGGGCACGAAAAAACCATTGGGATGGGTAACGTGTTCAAGAAAATTCTATTAGTGGGTCATTTTTGGGTCACCGTGGGTCCAGCTAAGTTTATCTAGATAACGGCACTACGATTTGACGAAATTCTGTAATCTATCATTTTCGGGCACGAAAAGACCATTGGGATGGGTCACGTGTTCGAGAAAATTCGATTAGTGGGTCATTATGGGTCAGGGTCAAGCTAATTAAATCTATAAAAAAGGCTCAAGACGTTTTCACGAAATTTTTTAATATACGGCCATTTCTGGTCATGAGAGGACCATTGGGCTAAGTCACATGTTCGAGAAAATTCAATTAGTGTGTCATTTTGGGTCACAATGGGCCAGGGTCAAGCTAATTGAATCTAAAAACATGCTCAAAACATTTTGACCAATTTTATATTACGTATACCATTTCTGGGCATGAGAAGAGAATTGGGCTAAGTCACATGTTCGAGAAAATTCGATTAGTGGGTCATTTTGGCTCACAATGGGTCAGGGTCCAGCAAATTGTATCTAAAAAACGGCTTAAACGATTTCGACTAAATTTTGTATTCTATCGTTTTCGTGCTCGAGAAGACCATTGGGCTAGGTCGCATGTTCAAGAAAATTCGATTAGTGGGTCATTTTGGATCACAATGGATTAGGGTCAAGCTAATTGTATTTAAAAAGCGTTTCAAAACATTTTGACATAATTTTGTATAATACCGTTTCCGGGCATGATAAGAGCATTGTGCAGGGTCGCATGTTCAAGAGAATTCAATCAATGGGTCATTTTGGGTCCTAATGGATCAGGATCAAGCTAACTGTAACTAAAAAACCGCTCAAAAGATTTTGACAAAACTTTGTACTAACCCGTTTCTGGACAAGATAAAAACATTGGGCTGGTTCGCATGCTCAAGAAAATTCTATTATTGGGTCATTTTGGTGATAATGGGTCGGGATCAAGCTAACGGCATCTCAAAAAGGTTCAAACAATTTTGGCATTTTTTTTGTTATACCGTTTCACAGTACAAAAGGACCATTGAAATAGCTCACATTTGTCGATGAATTTCGGTTAGTGGTTTTTTGAATCAACGTTGATCAAGCTTATTTTACCTAGAAAACGACTAATGATTTTCACTAAATTTTGTATTCCATCGTTTTCAGGCTTGAGAAGAGCATTGTGATAGGTCGGATGTTCGACAAAACTCGATAAGTGGGTCATTTTGGGTCACTATGTTTCATGGTCAAGCTAATTGCATCTAAAACAGCAAGAATGATTGAGTGGGAAAAATATATCGAGATAAACAGAAAGTTAATTTTGACCGAGCTAAGCTCGGTCATTCCTGCTAGTTTATTATATAATAATACATTTTATGTCGGTGCCGCTACCACCTTGGGGTTCCTAGAATAAAAAAACTTTCCAAATTACGATTTTTGTGATACTGAAGGGGGATAGCAAGTTGAAAGTTAATATGGAAGTTATTTATAAGATGTAAATCGTCTATGAAAACAGTCGAAAAAATTCAAAATTTAAAAAAGGTGAAAATTGCACGAAAAGCATTCGAAAAATGTTTTAAATTACAATTTTTATGCAACTGTTAAAGATAGAAATTTGAAATTTGGCGTGATAAATATGTTTATAAGATATAAATGCTCTCTAAAAACAGTTTTTAAAGAATTCCAGAATTAGAAGCGTGAAATGAGCGAAAAACATGCTAAAAATATTCTAAATTACGATTTTTATAAAATCTCAGAAAATACCAAAAAGATTTCAAAAGTAATTTTTGAAAATTTATGACGACAAACCCTGCTCCAAACGTATGCAATATTCTATGTCGGTGCCACTATCACCAGAGGGTTACAGGAGCAAAAATCGCTCTAAATTGAGATTTTTGTGATACTGAAGGGGATAGCATTTTGAAATTTGACATGGTAATTACTTTAAAGAAGTAAATACTCTGTAATAACAGTTGAAATAAAATTCCAAATTTAAAAGATTGATATGAGCAAAAAGCGTTATAAAAACGTTCTAAATTACAATTTTAATGCTATCTCGGGAAATACAAAACCTATTTCAAAAATAATGGCTGCAAATGGATGATGATGCTCTCTGCTATAATACAGACTATAGCATTTTATGTCAGTGCAACTACCTCCTGGGGGTTGCAGGAGTATAAAACGTTCTAAATTGAAATTTTAATGATACTGAATGGACTAGAAACTTGAATTTGGGCATGGTAGTTAACGTTCTAAATTATGATTTCTATGCAATTGTTAAAGGTAGAAACTTGCAATTTGGCGGAGCAGTTCTGCAGATATAATAAGATAAGATGGTAAATATAAATGGTAGATGGTAGTTATTTATAAGCTGTAAATGCTCCCTAAGAACTGTTCCTAAAAAATATTCCAAATTTCGAAAGGTGAAGTGAGCGAAAAGCGTTCTAAAAATTATCTGAATTTCGATTTTTATGGAAATTTTAAAGATGGAAACTTGAAATTTGTCCTGGTAGTAACTTTTAAGATGTAAATGCTTCCCAAGATTAGTTTAACCTTTAACTGATGTGACTAAAATTTGTCACACAACTGATGTGATCCGGTCTATCAGACCCCTCGAATAAAATGAATTAAAAAAAATAACTCAAATGGTTGAATTTGCTTAAATTTTGTCCTAACAATATCGTTGTACTTCTCTTAGGAGCATGTGAATTAAACTGCATGGAAAAAGTATTTTATTCGTATTATTTAACTTCAGTGCAGAAAAGTAAAAAGCTGTAAAAGTGTTTACAGCTGGTAGTCACGGGGTCTGGGAGACCGAGTGACATCAGTTAAAGGTTAAAAAAATCGAAATTTAAAAGTAGGAAATAAGCGAAAAATATTCTAAAAATGTTCTAAATGCCAATTTCAATTGAATATTTAAAGATAGAAATTTAAAATTTGGTATGATAGATGCTCATAAGATGAAAACGCTTTCTAAGAACAGTTTCTAACAGATTCTAAATTTAAAGGTGTAAAATGAAAGAAAAATCTTTTGACTTTCTAAATCACGTTTTCTATTGAATCTTAGGAAATACCAAACCGATTTAAAAATTAATGTTGGCAAATTGATGGTGATAGTCCCTGTTCCAATATAGGCTATACCTTATGTTGATGCCACTAGCACCAGAGGGGTTGTAGACTTTAGACTAGAAGCTTAGAATTAGATAAGATTGTTACGCTTAAGATGTAATTGAGAACGGTTTCTAAAAACATCAACACTTCAAATGAGAACTGAAATGAGTGTAAAAGCATCAAAATACAATAAAAATTATCATTTATTTAGAATTAGTTTTAGGTCTTCTTATTAATTTAAGTCTAATTTTCGGATAATGCAGTGTAATATCGAATTTAGCCAAACTGTGGCTTAATTAGTAATTTTTTAACTATTCGTAACTGTGTATTTTCTTCAAATAAAAATCAGACATGCAAATACCACTTGGCATATTTCAACTATTACTTGAGCAAAGCCGCAGGTTTTGCTAGTATGATTATATAGATTGAGTTCGAAGAAAAATATTTCAAGTTTATACTGATTATATTACTGTTATATTTCTTGAATTACGCCATTTATATTCTCCGTATAATCTATCTCCGTCATGTAAACAATGGTTTCAAACAAAAAGTATTAATAAATTAATCAACTGTCACTTACTTCAATGCTGATTTAATTTTCTGTTGTAAATAAGAAAACATAAGAATTGAATTTTATATAAAAAAAATTGATTAACATAAATTCTGACTTTTTTAAAAACGAATATCGATTTCTGTAGCAGTGAAAAGAAGATTATCTGAAATCAGCGTTAAATAAATAAATAAATAAATAAATATATATATATATATATATATACATTCTTTATTCAACAGTAGTTTCGGAAATGAGTTTTTATGTAGAAATAATTTCTTATTAGAAAAGCAGAATACTGGGATTGGACATAATAAGTATATATAAAAAATAAGAAAAGCGTTATCTTTCTTCTTTTTAGAAGTTGCTCAGTCTTTCCTCACATATTCTTTTACATTTCTTTATTTAAAAAGAAATGTTTATAAGGCAAAAATTTTTATAGTCAAGCATTAAAATACTTAATTATCATTTTAATTAAGATTCGCATATTCGCATTATAAACACTCTACTTTTATCCTATTATTTATTGTTTAGCCAGAGTACAAAAAAAAAAAAAAAAAAAAAAAAAAAAAAAAAGGCATTTACTTCCCCGCAATAATTTTCATTCATATCTTTTTGTAATGGAAGAAATGCGAACAAAACAAAATACAATGGAAATTAAAAACTTCAGTATAAAAAGGTTAATTAAATTTTTAATTACACCAATCCCCTCAATAGCGATATAGAATTTAAATGTTTTTAGGACATATATTCCAATTTAAACAGCTTTTAATATAATTGTTGAAGAAGAGCATACTCTTCTCAGGGAAATTTAAAATTAATCTTTGTTATGTAATTTAATTATCAATGCAAAAACCCTTAACGGGTTAAAAGTTTGTGACGCAGCACTTTATCTTATGCTCTAAGAATTTTAAATATGAAACTTAAAAATAGTGATATCAAATTTGCTATGCTATCAATTATAATCTCTCTATATATTATTTATTTCATCTTTTTATTTTTTTTTATAATCGCATGTGCAAAATTTATGTTCAATTTAAAAAAATGTATAAAAGTTTATTCATTGATGCTTTATCATTTACATCTCTCATAAATTCCAAGTATGAGTTTTAAAAGATATGATATCAAAATTTTAGTGACGTTTTGATGTGACTTTAAACGATTTGTTTTAAAATTAAATTAAATTTTTTTTTTGTTTTGGCTAAGATATATTCACACATCTAAACAATAGTTTTAATTTTCCAATATACTTTAAATATGTCACTTTCACTAAATTTATATAATGCATTTAAATGTATTTATTTGAATAAATTGATTTATCCTTTGTCCAATGCTATTAAAAATTTAAAATAAGATTTACGTAAATAATTTTTTTGCCTCATAGTATCCATTTGAATACATTTCACTTAGTTTGGATACAATGACGAAAAAAATTATTTACGTAAATCTTATTTAAAATTTTTAATAGCATTGGACAAAGGATAAATCAATTTATTCAAATAAATATATTTAAATGCATTATATAAATTTAGTGAAAGTGACATATTTAAAGTATATTGGAAAATTAAAACTATTGTTTAGATGTGTGAATATATCTTAGCCAAGCCAAAAAAAAAAAAATTTAATTTAATTTTAAAACAAATCGTTTAAAGCCACATCAAAGCGTCACTAAAATTTTGATATCATATGTTTTGAAACTCATACTTGGAATTTATGAGAGATGTAAATGATAAAGCATCAATGAAAAAACATTTATACATTTTTTTAAATTGAACATAGTTTTTGCACATGCGATTATAAAAAAATAAAAAGATTAAATAAATAATGTAGAGAGAGATTATAATTGATAGCATAGTTTCACTCAAAATTTGATATCACTATTTTTAAGTTTCATATTTCAAACTTTTAACCCGTTAAGGGGTTTTGTATTGATATCTTTACTTTTTTGAGGTTATTGAAAAAAATAATAAAACAACAAACACGCACAAAAAAAAAAAAAAAAAAAAATTAAAGACCAATACAAAGAATTCATAGTCAGGATTTCCATTCACCTTCAATGTCTGCCCCCTCCCTCCCCGCAAAAAAGGATGTCCATACTTCAATTTTAAAGAGCACCGTGCTATGAGATTTTTATAAGAACTCTTTGGTAAGATATGGAAGTAATGTACAACATGCATGTTTAGAGGGTATTTCTGTTGGTTTGTTTCAGAGATATAAAAAGCTATGTTAAATTTTACTATATAAAAAATTTACTTTGTTAAGAAAAATAGCAAGAAATATTACTCTTTAAATCTTTATATATATCTATATATAACAATCATTGCTCACTTATAAAAGTAATTACATACATTTATGTTAAATCCAAAACTACAAATTTCTGCTTCCCTTTTTTCTCATTCCTAGTGCAAAAAAAATTTAAACATTCTAAATTCTTTAATTATTTTTTTATAAAATAATCTTTCACAATCCCTATTTAAAATTCTTTATTAACAATAATAATAAAACATATAAAATAATCCCCTGAACTCTGAAGTTTCCACTCTCCTTTTGCAACCCCCTCTCCAGCTTACCTAAATAATAAAATCTTTCAAACATTAGTTCGAAAAAAAAAATCTGCAACATTTGTTGCTCACTAACACAAATAAATAAGCACTAACTTCCCTAATGTACATTTCGCCTCTTCTCCCTCCTCCTACTCCCCAGTACTAAAAAAATTTAAATCTTTATTTTTATACAGAAAATCCTTCTATATAAATTATCCTCCTATTTCTCAAAATTACCACTTTCCCACTCCAGCCTAGAGATTTCAATCTTTAAAGCTTTTTAAAACAAGTTGGAAATTGCTCGTCAAACGTGGCAAATGAGGTGCGTTCGTACTATAACTTGTTTTATAATTATTTTTTGCACCCCATATTGTACTGAATGTATAATTTCTTGCACTTTATAAAGTGTAACATCATTAAAATGCACTTGCAATAATTTTTTTTCCATTCCCCATAATCTAACAGAACACTTTTGATTGTCCCTGTAATTAAACTATACATCCGATTTTCATAAAATTTGAAATGGTTCGACAAAATTTTGCAACAATTATATGTTTAAAATTTCAGACCATTCGGAAGGCTGTAACATCATTAAAATGCACTTGCATTATTTTTTCCCATAGGCCGTAATGTAAAGAAAAACTTTTGACTGTCCCTGTAATTAAACTATACATCCGATGATTTTCCTAAAATTGGAAATGGCTCGACAAAATTTTGCAATAATCATATATTTAAAATTTGAGACCATTCGGTTGGGTAGTTTTTGCTCTGTTACATGCGCACAGACAGACGGACGGACGGACTGAACGACGACTATAGGTGCTACGTATTTATATAATTACGAACGCACCTAAAAATGGATCTGCAAAGTCTGATGCTTATTAATAAAATAAAATACATAATCATGTACACTTTTAATTATTTTTCACACAATCAATTGATGTCATGATAATAGTTGTTCTGAGAGAATATTGTGTTGGCTGGGCTGTCGTACAGATAGCTCAATTGAAAGAGTACTGGCAATTAAAGACAAGGGTTATTAAAGTTCACTTTAATTCAAGATGCTTAACCCCTTCGCGACAAGAGCCCTTTGCTAAATTTCTAACCTTTTACTACGGGTTTTTAAAAACAGAAAATTTTCTGTAATTGAATCACAGAAATGCTCCGGTTAAAGAAGGTAAACTTTACAATTAAAAATAAGTGGTGAGAATAATGTAGGATTCTGAACACATTAAGTGGACAAGTATACCGGTCGCTCATCCTCAAGGGGTTAAAGATGTTTTTTTGCTATTATAGCCTCTAGGATTTACAATAAAAAAAAAATCTTAATCACTTCTGAGGTAAATAAAGACAGTGAAAAAAATAAAGATGGCAATGTTTTGATTGGTAAATTCTAAGCTGAGTAATTTGTGCTACAGAATGAAAAAAATATAAAGTTGTAATAATGCCCCCTTCAGAGCAGTCACAGATACTAAATCTTTAAGGTTTTTGATGCGTGAAGTACACATGAATACAGTAGAAGATCTTTATAATGCACACCTTGGTATGAGAAGTTTTGGGTATTATAGAATTTTGCATTATACAGGGTGCAATATGTTATCTATCGCCGACCTTTAATTTCTCAACCGTTGGTGGTAGACATATACAACTCCGATTCAAAAAATTAGAATAATGAAAAGAAATACGGTCAAGGGAAATGAAAATCGAATTTATCAAATAAATAATCAACAATATCAAATATAAAGTACTATAATATGAATCTGCATATTTTGCAGATTATAAAAATGTAAACACATTACATTGAAATAGAAAATATATTTAAATCAGCTAACAACAAAAAATTCAAAATATTAGAATACTTTCTAACATGGTTCAAAAAATTAGAATAATGAAAATATATTGAACATAATTTAAACTCTAAGTATTTTTACTTGCTAATCAGTACTTTGTTGCATCATCCTTAGCTTTAATGACAGCTCTTAAACGTTCTGGCATGTTTTTAACTAAAGGTTCACAATGTTTTTTATCCAAATTCGCCCATATGCTCTTTATACTAGAAATAAGTTCTTTTTTGTCTCTAGGCGCAACTTCTTGAAGTCGTTTCTTCATAATTCCCCACAAATTCTCGATAGGATTTAGATCGGGTGAGTTTGCAGGCCAAGGGAGTACAGGTGTGTCCTTATCTTTGAGCCATTTAGTTGTTGATTTGGAAGTGTGGGGAGAAGCTAAATCTTGCTGAAACAAGAAATCGTCATCACATAAATCCTCAGCTGAAGGAATCATGAAATGTTCAAGAATTTCTTTATAGACTTCTGAATTGACTGTTGTGGAAACAATACACAACCTGCCTGGGCCTTCAGCAGTCGTGCAGCCCCATACCATAACAGAGGTCGCAAATTTAACCGAACGTTTTAAACATTCTTTCTTATAAGCTTCATGTTTGAGTCTCCAGACACGTATACCTTGATTTCCGTGAGACACACAAAACACACTTTCATCGCTGAAAAGTATCTTTTTCCAATCGTCGTGATCCCAAAATAGCCTTTGTTTACACCATTTAACTCTAGCAGCCCTTTGCTTAGATGATAAGAATGGCTTTATCTTAGGCACACGTGATCTAAAACCTAATTTGCGAAGTCGTCGTAGTGTTGTAGATTTGGAGACATTTATACCCATTTCTTTCCATTTTCTATGCACATATCTCACACTCCGAAAACGATGTTTCTTCACAATCTTTTTCAATTGCCTTTCATCTCTTCTTGAAGTTACTGGCTTTCGACCACTTTTAAAGCGTTTATTTTGAAAACACTTATTATTAGAATATTCTCTCAAAACTCTACTCACACTTGCTTGAGAGCATTTCACTTCTTTTGCTATAAAAAGTTGTGTTTTTCCTATTTCGTGCAAGTACACAATACGATATTTCACAGCCTCAGATAAATCGCTCTTTCGTCCCATATTAAGCAAATACTACGCTACAATCAAATGCCAAACGACTTTTCATTTTCAACGGAGCACATTTTATAGTCCCACAGATGTTAATCCCGCAGCCGTTCTCTCAACTTATAAAAAAAATTTGAATATTCTAATTTTTTGAACCATGCTATCGAGGTATTCTATTTCTTTGAATTATTCTAATATTTTTTAAATAGTTAATTATTAATATATCAGATAAAAATAAATATTTATGTTATATTTATAAATGCTCTGAAGATAATTAGATACTTTTAATATATTTTTTCCTGGACGCAGTATGCAAATTGACGCGTTAGCAACATCAAACTCATTCTTTTTTACATTATTCTAATTTTTTGAATCGGAGTTGTAGTTCCAATTACAAAAACGTTTCAAATGAAGTAAATATTCATGCTGTTTTATTATTTGCAGTAAAAAATCAATTTTATAAAAATTACGAAATCTAACTTTTTATACGGTCTCCCAGTCCCTATAGTTATATTTAGTAAACGTTTACACATATCATAACACATATAACACAAAAAACTTGACACCTGTACTACAAAAATTGAAAGAGTTATTAAATTTTAAATTTTGAGATTTTTTGCACATGATTTTGTCTTTCATTGGGGGATCAGTTAATGGATGAATTAAAGTAATTCGAGATAAAAATCCGGGTGCTACGTCCTTTTTACGGCGAAACCACCTTTAGCCAGTATCGCCAAATCCGGGAATCACCGAAGAGGGTTATTTCATCTAAAAATTTGAGCTGACTTTTAGGGGTCGTATACAAAGCGAAGAACGAAGTATTGAAATTAAACAGAAAAATAAATATCAATTTATTATAATATCGAAAACGGTCTACTATAAAAAAGGAATACATAAAACGCCGGAAACTACTAAAGATACTGCTCAAAGTGTTCTCCATTGGTGGCAATGCACAATGGATTGTGTGACAGTACTGAGTCTTGGACACGTTAGAGCATAGCAGGTGTGCAAACTGTGCGACAATCAAGAATGATGTGCTGCTTCATATAAACCATGGAAGTAGTCTCAGTCACATAGATTTATGCCTTGATGTAATCCCAGAGGTAGAAGTCCATGGAACCCAAGTCCGATGAACGTGTTGGCCACTCTTTCGGATCACCATATTCAGGGATATGTTGACCGAATTCGGTGGTCAGATACGCCCGGACGTTTGATGTTTTATGCGGAGAGGACTCCATCATGTTGAAACCACACCCGGCCTGCATGTCGGAGAGCAACTCATCAGTCACGTACCGTGTTTTGTAGCAGATGCAGGTAACGATCGTCCATTAAGGTCCCACCCATCGTAGGAGATGGGTCCAAAATCTAGGTTCCCCATAATCCGCACCACACGTGTCGTACTGTCCGGGCGATGTGCAGATTTCCAGGTCGCATCATCCTTTTGATTGTCACACAGTTTGCACACCTGCTATGCTCTAATGTGTCGAGGATGCAGTACTGTCAAGGAATCCATTGTGCATTGCCACCAATGGAGAACACTTTGAGCGGTATCTCTAGTAGTTTCCGGCGTTTTATGTATTCCTTTTTTATAGTAGATCGTTTACGATATTATAATAAATTGATATTTATTTTTCTATTTAATTTCAATATTTCATTCTTCGCTTTGTATACGACCCCTAAAAGTCAGGTCAAATTTTTAGATGAAAAAACCCTCTTCGGTGATACAGCGGTTTGACGATACCTGCTAAAGGTGTTTTCGCCGTAAAAAGGACATGGCACTCGGATTTTGATCTCGAATTACTTAATTCATCTTTTAACCGATCCTTCAATAAAAGACAAAATCATGTGCAAAAATCTCAAAATTTGAAGTTTAATAACTCTGTCAATTTTTGTAGTACAGGTGTCAAGCTTTTTTTTGTTACATGTGTTATGATATGTGTAAACTTTTACTAAATATAACTATAGGGACTGGGGTACCGTATAAAAAGTTAGATTTCGTAATTTTTAGAAAATTGATTTTTTACTTTAAATAATGCCCCAACATGAATATTTACCTCATTTGAAACGTTTTTGTAATTTGAACTATATGTCTACGACCAACGGTTTAGAAATTAAAGGTCGGCGATAGATAACATATTGAACCCTGTATAGATCATATTTCGTACATCATTAAATTTACTTCGTATACATGTTTTAAATAACATTCCTTGGAACCAGAAATTGTGCAAATTATAAAATTTTACATAATAGGTATAGATCACACATTATTAAATTACCTTAAAGATATTACCTTTACATATAACATCCAAATATGTCTGGGCAAAATCATTATAAACAGTGGTAACTCATGACTGACAGGTTTGGGGACATTAAATGCATGGCTGGCAAATTTATTCCTTTTTCACTATTTTTAATAATTAAATATTTGCCTTAATTTCACCAGAACTTTCTTCCGTTAAAAAAGGCAAAAAATTAAAAAAAAAAAAACTTTTGGAAGGCATACATTTTAGTGCTGCATGAAAAGCCTGTAATGAGCTGCTACTGTTTATAACACTCATTCACAAAAATTTTTAATATAATAACAATGTTTTCATTACTCCAAAATAATGTGTTTAAGGTGATAATGTATCAAATTTAGTATTCCAATAAATAGCAATATTTGTAAAATACATGTGCTCCTTAACTGCAGAATTCATTGTTTACATCTGAGAAATACATTACATCTTCTACATTAAAATTTTTTAGTGGCAGGCTTTTGTGATTGAACAAGGACTGCTTGCAGAGTGCTTTTAAGAATTTTGCAATATAAAATTATGGCTCTTGAACTACTATTATTCAAATACAGTAAAAAGGTTAAAAAAATCATTAAATAGTTTATTTAAAAAATTACTTGTATTTTGATCAGATATATTGATTATTACTACCATATGTTATATGTAGCATATTTATTAGAATAGGTACAACTATTTTGATGAAGTTTTAAAATGTAAACAAAATGATGCTTTATAAACATGATCAAAAATACCTCTGGACAAATCATTGTATTACTTATTTCAAAAATTTTTAATTTAATGCTAGCATTTTTTTCATTAAAAAATCAGAATTATGGAGATAAAGATGAAATAATGTTTGAAATTTAGTCCTCTAGAGGGTAGCAATATTTCTACAAAATAGATTGCAGGTTCTTCTTAAGTGTAAAATTCATTGTTTACATTAAAGAAGCTGTCTGTTATACAGAGAATTGCATTAAGGTCTTTTACTGCAACAATGTTGTCATTACAGAATTCCAAAACAAGGTGTTAAAGATCCAAATGTGTAAAATTTAGTGTTTTGGGAAATAGCAGATATTTCAACAATATGAATGTGAAATACAGGAGATTTGTAACTGCAAAATCCATTCTTTACATCTCAGAAATAAATTATATAGATAATTGCATTATAAAGATCTTCAGCAGAATCCCAGAACAAGCGAAATACCCAATATTGTGATTTTTTTGGCGCGCATAAACATTCCCATGCAACCCAACCCAAACTAATATATAGCAACCTGAAAACTGATGCAATTGGTTCACATTTTTGATCGCTGCCAGACTGTCGTTTTCTACTATGTCATTATTTACGAATCATGTAAATACAATATTTATAAATAACGGCATATTAGAAAGCACAAGAAAGCTCATTTTAATGTGACAATCAAAATAAAGTAAAAAACAAACAAACAAAAAAAAAAAACAAAAAAAAAACAATTTCAACATAAATTAATTGAAAAATGTTATATCTTTTAAACAACTTATCTAAATCAGAGTAATCATTTAACGATTGAAATTCTGATTTTTCAATAACTTTGAGAAAAAGTCATGCCATTTCAATCTTTAAAAGTACCTACTAACATCAGAGTAAATATTCAACAATTCAAATTCTAATTTATGTATGTATGAACACTTTCCATTTATTAAAATCACAGTAACATCACTGGATACAGCAACTTAGTTGGAATGATTAATAATGCATATTCATGAAACCAAACAAACAAAAAGAAATCACAGGATACAGAAATCTGAAAAATGCACAAAACTCACAAATATCTTGTCTCGATCACTAAACGCATGCATTAAAGGGCAAAATTAGCACTAGCCACTGGCCATAGGGACACAAAATGATAAAAATTGGCTATTAAGAAATTGTCTGTCAGCTGCCACTTTGCTACAAGGACAAAATAAAAAAAAAATAATTTTTTCCTACTATCAAGGATTCTACTTTTTCTGATTATTAGTATGTTTATATTAATATATTTATTTGGGCTATTCCATTTTAGATTAATACAAATAGAAATTTCAAATTTTACAACTAAAAATAACAAAAAAAAATCTAACAAATACTAACAATTTAAAACTTTGCTTCACCATCACTTTAATTTTCAAATGGTAAAGTTAAAAACCAACACACTATACTTTATTATCAATTAAATCTCATAAAAAGAAGGAAAAAAAAGTCTCCCATCTTCTAAACTTTCCACAGTGTGAAACACACACAGATGAGTTGCATCCTCAAATGTCAGATTTCATCATCAATGATGTCAAAAAAACTAGATTTCCAAATAGGGATAGCCAAATATACAAAAAGTGAGATTACCAGAAGTAATGATTGATCACCTTGTCAAATTCAAAGTCGCCAAATGTCTCGCCTGTTCTGGGATGCCAGATCTTCTATTGTATTAAAATGTTTCACTGGCAGACTTTTGTCATATAACAAAAACACCTAACTGCTTGCAGGATACCTAAGTGATTGTACAATATAAAATTATATCACTTTGAACCAATATTAATCAAATAGTAAAAGGAACAAAAAAAATTTCATTAAATAAATTACTTGTATTAACCTTAGATACACAGATTAGAACTACCATTTATTATATGTAACATACTCGTACTTATTTCAAATGTCATGGCTATTTTGATAAAGTTTTAAAAGCTCTTTGACCCAATCAGTGATGATTTTTGAGAGTTTTCAATGGGGTATAATGCGACTCCAGGAGCAAACTTTGAGATCAAAATAAATAATTATTTTTATAAACTGGTTATTATTGCAGCATAAGGATACACAATCTTTGTCTAGTTAAAAGTCAGTAACGCAAACAAAATTTTCTTGCAGAGTAGGAAGCAGTGGTGCATCCAGGATTACGCTTTGGAGGGGGCTAACATAGTTTAGAGGCCTATATGTGTCCAAATCTGGCCCGGCCCGATGCCAAGCTCTGCCTTTTTTTCATTTGATTTGATGGGACGTGCTGGATCAGGTATTGACTTATATTTTTTGTTGTTGACTTGAGCAGAGGCGTAATCAGCCTGAGAAGCCAGAGGAAGCTCTAGAAAGTTTTGGTGGGGCTAATTCTGAGTGTTTTTAACAATATGCTTTTAAATAATGAAAAACTGTACTAAAATATATCTTAGTTTTTACGATACTTTGGTGTGTATCTGTATTTGGATAATTTTAAAATGTGTTTGCAATCAAACGATTTAAGATTTTTATGGATAAATTATCAATATATTATGAAGGTTAAAGAGAACTAGAGATTGCACATGGTCTTAAATTTTTAATTAAGGAAATATTAAACATGCTAATATTTCGAATTTCATAAAATTTATAAAAGACAAAAAACTGTGTGACAAAATTAGCATCTTTACAAAAATTCCGATTTTTTAAGGACCTATTAAAAATAATAATAATATTCTTTCATAATTAAAGAAAAATTAAATATCTAGTCTAGTCTGGGAGGGGCTTCAGTCCCCTTAGTTCCCCCCATGCGTGCGCCAATGGCAGGAAAAGTATCTATGGCCAATATTTAAAAAAAAAGTAACTCATTTTGAAGGGAAAGGCATTTTAGCTCTCAGATCCCCCCCCCCCCCTTTTCCCTTCACAGTCAAGTCAACATACACAATTAGGTTCACAAGACAATATCAACAGTTTAGTTTTTATATAAAATACTAGGGGGCTCGGCCCCCTACGAGCTACGCTCGCCAACCCCCGTCCAGACATCGCAGACTCTAAATGCACGCTAATTTGATCGGCTTTAAAAAGATTACGAAAGATTGAATTATAATTTAAAAAACAGTGGCGATCTCCCTATAAACGAATTTCTATTCATTTCTCTTTCTTTGGGGAATTTTAACGCCAAATCCGCTGCGGTACTACTTGATTATCCTGTCGACCAATTTCGCCAAATTATATAAATCGCCAAACCACTCGCCAAATTATACAAATTGATATAATTTTTATTTTAAATAACGAAAGAACAAATAAATTCGTACATCATTAATAAAAACACAAATAAAACGTCGAAATAAAAATAACTTGATGACGTATACAAGTGTAACATTTCAAAATAAGCTACTATAAAAGGAATTAAGTAAAGAGAGTCTTTGTCTCCTGGTATTTTTTAACAAAGCGAAAAGAAAGTTCTTTTAAATGAGACATTTTAAATTAATTCTCAAAATATCAAATAAATGTCTAGCGTAGTTTCTAAATTTAAACTTTTTTGCAATATTATTTTGTGTTCATTTTATGTAATAACTATAATGTGACGTAAATATGACGTAATTTCTCCTAAGACTTCTAACGCATGTTAATGAATTTATTATTTTGCAATATCCTTTCTCTTTTAAAATTCACGTGTATACTTTTTATGACGTAATTTTTAATAAGTTCCTGCTTTTTATACGTAACTATTTAATTCTAATTTGAAAGTTTTTTTCCTGTTTATAATAGTCACGTGTAATTTTTTTAATTTGAAGCAAACATTATTGCTTGCGCTTTTTATACAGTTGGCAACAGTTTAAATTAGTACAATTTTCTGAAATCTGTAAAAAATATCTCTAGAAATGCTGAAAATTTGAATTTAAAATAGAAATAAAACCTGAAAAAATGAGTCAAAATAAAAAAATTAATGCAATCTGCACTCCGGCAAATTCTAACGCATAAAATGATCTAAAAATGATTAAACTGCCATGTATAGTTTTTGCTGCTATAAAACTTTTTTAGTGGAACGATTTTGTCCAACTTTAGCATTAAATAACTCTTAAAATAATTCTTCGATTTGAAAACTGTCTGCATCAGCGTGTTTATCAAACATTTCTGTATATAACCACCGATTTTCATATTTTTGTATGCATTATTTTTGTTAATATTAACGAAGAAAGGCCTCCGGTCACAAAAAAATCAAAACTGGCGACGGTGACAGCGGTAGTTACTTTTTTTTAGAATAGAGAGAAATATATCTAGTTCATTTGTTTTCTTTCAAAGAGTGAAATACGTTTTGACTTTAAATAAAGGAGTTAATTTAGCTTTAATGAATTTACAAAAACAAAGATAATAAGAAACTGGCCAGTCTCAAAACAAAGTTGGGTGAGGGACACATAATACAAACTAATCAATCATGTATTACATGACTCTATAATTCGCGAAAGCCTATAATCTGCAATACATTTCAGATGTAAACAAACTATTAAATAATAAAACTTTGTATATATTACCAGTTGTTGGTGCTGTTTCTTTTAAATATAAACAGTTAAGTATTTTTCTAAGCGAGATAATGCAGATTTTGACTGTAATAAAAAATAGATGACTGAATTTATAAAGAAGATTTTAAGGCATTTCTGAAGTCATTAAAAGGAAATGTTTTGTTTATCTTTTAAATAACCATTAGACTGCCATACTCTGAACACATTCATTGGCTAACATGGTCGTAGAAAGCTAACTTTGAAGCAGAGTATAAAAAAAGTCAGTTTATTTTGATTTAAATCACATAATTTTTTTAATTCAAATTAACCTACAACATTATTTTAAACTTTGAAGGCTATAGCATGCCTTTTTCAATAGTTTTAAAAATGCAACTAATATAGAAGCTTGAATATATATATATATATGGTACTACTTAGTTATACCGTCGATCGAAAATCTATCGTCAAACTATAAGATCAAATGCCAGATAATGGTTGGTCGTAAATGTCACATTACTTGACTTTAAGCAAGTTACACGTTTTACGTCATCAAGTGATTTTTTTTCGACGTTTTATTTGCATTTTTATTAATGTTATACTAATTTATTTGTTCTTTCGATATTTAAAATAAAATTTGTCAATTTGTATAATTTGGCGATTCATATAATTTGGTGAAATTGAACGACGGGATAACTAAGTAGTACCATATATTTTGAATGTACAAGTATTTATACTTCAGTGAAGTGATTGCATCACTTACCAAAAGCTTAAGATGTGTTAACAGCATTAAAGGTACCATCCATTTCCTTGCTGCTCCAACTCACAAAACAACCCTACCAGTATTACATATTATTTTAATGGGCAAGCAAATTTTAAGATCAAAATAAAGAATTCTTTTTATAAACTGGTTATTATTGCAGTGTAAGGACACACAATCTTTGGCTAGTTAAAAGTCAGTGAGTAATGCAAACAAGCTTTTGTTACATAGTAGGAAAAGAATCTATATGGCTTATAATCTCCTAAAACAAGTAACTGATTTTGAAGGGAAAGGCGTTTTAGCTCTCAGATCCCCCCCCCCCCCCTTTTCTCTTCACAGTCAAGTCAACATACCCAATTAGGTTCACAAGACAATATCAACAGTTTAGTTTTTATATAAAATAAACATACCTAGCTCATTTGTTTTCTTTCAAAGAGTGAAAATATATTTTGACTTTAAATAAAGGAGTTAATTCAGCTGTACTGAAGGTACAAAAACAAAGATAGTAAGAAAGTGGCCAGTGTCAAAACAAAGTTGGGTGAGGGACACATAATAAAACTAATCAATCATGTATTACATGACTCTATAATTCGCAAAAGCCTATAATCTGCAATACATTTCAGATGGAAACAAACAATTAAATAATAAAACTTTGTATAAATTACCAGTTGTTGGTGCTGTTTCTTTTAAATATAAACAAACAGTTAAGTATTTCTCTAAGTGAGATAATGCAGTTTTTGACTGTGATAAAAATTAGAGGATTGAATTTATAAAGAAGATTTTAAGGCATTTCTGCACTCAGTGAAGCAGAGTATGAAAAAAAAAATCAGTTTATTTTGATTTAAATCATACAATTTTTTTAAATTTAAATTAACCTACAACATTATTTGAAACTTTGAAGGCATGCGTTTTTCAATAGTTTTAAAAATGAAACTAATATAGAGGCTTGAATATACTATATACATTTTTTAATGTACAAATATTTATACTTCTATGAAATGATTACATCACTTACCTTAAGACTAAGATGTGTTAACAACATTAAAGGTACCATCCATTGCCTTGCTGCCCCAACTCACAAAACAACCTCGCAATTATTACATATTGTTTTAATGGACAAAGTATCAAGATAACAATTATTTATTAACTTTAAATCGTGAAATTTTTAGCTAAGGTAAATTTAACGCTTTGTGAAGAAAAACTCATTTTACTGCTTTGACTAAAACTGTTGCAATTTCTATAAAATGGAGACTTATGGGATTATTAAAATCGTTAAAATCGTAAACATGGTCAATGAGGATTCCCATGCATGTCCGGGCGGGAGTTTTTAAAAAGGACACAGTATTTTCAAAAAGGGTTTGTACCTCATAACCACTTTGTACCTTGTTCAAAAAACATATTTTTAACTGGTTTGTTGTTTGTTTAGAGTTCCTTTTATTAGTATAAATTTGGGATATTTTCTAACAATTGGTATCATTTAGCAATTTTTCATCCATCGACTGACAAAATTTAATATTTTTTCATTTGACTGACCAATGAATTTGAAGATTCCTTCTAACAATTGGCAAATTTTAAAACTTTTTCTGCAACGAAATTGGTGAAAATCATGTGTTTTTTACAGTGACCGATAGATGAATTTCATCCCCCCCACCCAACCAACGGAAGAATTTTCTACATTTTTCACACGATTGACTGACGAATATCCCAATTTTCTTGTGCAGTGGATTTACAAATTTCACAATATTTGAAAGTCCCCCACTAAAGAATTGCAAGATTTTTTTTTTTTTTTCAACGATCGACTGTCAAATTTCGTGATTTTTTGCCACGAATGAATGCCAATTTTCAAAACCTTTTCCCATAACTTATTGACGATTTTAACAACACATTGAATTTTTAACGCTTGGTGAAGTCTGTGTTTATTTCTTATAACCGATTGGTGAAACTCGCAGGTATTTTTTACTTGGTTGATGGATGAATTTCTCAGATTTTTCCTACAGACATTCAATGAATTTAATGACTTCAGACATGCTACAGGCTCAAAAAAAAAAAAAAAAAGCTGAACTTTACCGGCCTCATGCGCAAAAAGAACAGGATTTTTTTCCACAACCCTTTCTCATTTTTCTGCAATACTTTGATAAAATTGGTGTTTTTTCATGGCCTGTTCACAAAATTCGCATTTTTCCCACGATCCTTTGATGAAATTAGTGATTTATTTTGCAATTTGTTGACAAAATTAGTGTTTATTTCGCAGATTTTTGACAAATTTCACATTTTTCTTGTGATTCTTTGACAAAATTTGCATTTTTTACAGGATCCTGTAATGAAATTTGCGTTTTTTTCTCATGATTTTTCTGCGATTATTTAACGAAATTCACATTTTCCACGATCCTGTGACGAAATATGCAGTTTTTCCGAAATCCATTCATGAAATATGCGTTTTCCCATGATCGTTTGACAAAATTCGTGTTTCTTCACGACCTTTTGATGAAATTCGCATTATTTTCGCAATCTTTTAACAAAATCAGTGACCTGCAATTAGTTGACACCCTTTTACGAAATTCGCATTTTTCCCGCGATTCTTTTGACAAAATTAGTGGGGTTTTTTGCAGACTTTTGACAAATTTTACATGATGAAATTTGTGTTTTTGAAGCCTTTTGAGGAAATTTGCATTTTTTCTACGATCGTCTGATAAAATTCATGATTTTTCTGCAATTATTTAACGAAATTCACATTTTACACAATCCTGTGATGAAATGTGCGTTTTTTCTGCAATCCTTTCATGAAATCTGCATTTTCCCATGATCGTGTGACCAAATTTCCGGGTTTTTTTCGCGCCATCTTGATGAGTTTAGCATGTTCCTCGTGATTTTTTGACAAAATTTCCATTTTTTCTTGGCCTTTTGATGAATTTCGCATTTTTCTCACGATTCTTTGACAAAATTCGCATTTTTTTCAGGATCCTATGATAAAAATTTGCGGCTTTTTGACGAAATTCATGTTTTCCGCGATCTTTTGACGAAATATGCATTTTTCCGCAATCCTTTCTCGAATTATATGTTTTCTCATGATTGTTTGATGAAATCCACTTTTTTCCAGACCCTTTGACGAAATTCGCATCTTTCTGGACCCTTTGATGAAATTAGTGTTTTATTCTCGATCCTTTGACGAAATTCGCATACTTTTGATGAAAATTGCGTTTTTCCACGATACTTTGACGAAAATAACGTATCGTCTGACAAAATTCGTGGTTTTTCTGCAATCCTTCAATCAGAGCAGGCGATAGTTGTGTGGGGGTGGCTATGTATATGTGGACTAAATGTGTGGTTGGTAACAGGAAAGAAAAGGTCGAATGAGAAAGGGAGAGAAAGTAACTCAATTTGGTGCTGTTTGTACTCACGTTTTTACTGCATTTTGTCAGATATCGCTGCCTCGCACCCCTCCTAAGAACGTGAAAAAGTTTTAATGTAGATTTGCACTGCTCCCAGAGATGATAAAATTCAATGGGCCGAAAAAGCGGAATTCCATGTTTTTGCAGAAAAGTAACATGTCTGCGATTTTTTTCATGTGAACATTGCATGAAGTTTTGGATTCCGCCCCCCCCCCCCCAGCCACATACTGTCAAAACTCACGAGGGTTTTTTTCCTTGTGATGTTCCTCCCACGACCGAGAATGTTGCTGGTTTTTAATAATAAACTGATTAATTTGAAGATTTCTTTCTAACAATTGGCAAATTTTGAGATTTTTTTCTGCAACCAATTGGTTAAAATCATGTGTTTTTTACAGTGACCGATAGATGAATTTCATTTAACCCCCCCGCACCGCAACCAACTGAAGAATTTTGTGAATTTTTCGCACAATTGACTGACGAATATCATGATTTTTTTGGTGCGATGGATTTTCAAATTTCACAATATTTCAAAGTCCTCGACTGAAAAATTGAAGATTTTTCTCAACGATCGACTGGCAAACTTCACGATTTTTTGCCACGAATGAATGCCAATTTTCAAAACCTTTTCCCACAACTTATTGATGAATTTAACAATGCATTGAATTTTTAACGCTTGGTGAATTCTGCGTTTATTTTTTATGACCGATTGGTGAGACTCACAGTTATTTTTTATATGGTTGATGGATGAATCTCGCAGATTTTTCCTTCACAAAATTCGCATGTTTTTCGCGTTCCTTTGATAAAATTGGTGATTTATTTTGCAATTCGTTGACAAAATTAGTGTTTTTTCCGCAGTCTATTGACAAATTTCACATTTTTCTTGTGATTCTTTGACAAAATTTGCATTTTTCACAGGATCCTATGATGAAATTTGCGTTTCTGCAGCCTTTTGATGAAATTCACATTTTTTTTTCTGCGATCCTCAGATAAAATTCATGATTTTCTGCGATTATTTAACAAATTCACATTTTTTCTACGATTATTTAACAAATTCACATTTTTTTCTGCGATCCTCAGATAAAATTCATGATTTTTCTGCGATTATTTAACAAATTCACATTTTCCACGAGCCTGTGACGAAATGTACACTTGTTACGCAATCCGTTCATGAAATATGCGTTTTTCCATGATCGTTTGACAAAATTCGTGTTTTTTCAGGGCCTTTTGAAGTAAATTCACATTTTTTTGCAATCCTTTGACGAAACCAGTGACCTTTTTTTGCAATTCGTTGACACCATTTTACGAAATTCTCATTTTTTTCTGCAATACTTTGATGAAATTAGTGTTTTTTCATGGCCTGTTTCACGAATCACGAAATTCGCATTTTTCCCGCGATCCTTTGACAAAATCAGTGATTTTTTTAAAAATTTGTTGACAAAATTAGTGTTTTTTTTTTGCAGACTTTTGACAAATTTCACATGATGAAATGTGCGTTTTTGTAGCCTTTTGATGAAATTAGTATTTTTTATGCAATCGTCTGATAAAATTAATGATTTTTCTGCGATTATTTAACGAAATTCACATTTTCCACGATTCTGTTACGAAATCTGCATTTTTCCACAATCCATTCATGATTGACTCAAATTCGAGTAGTTCTGATAATGATGAAGATGGTGATGAGGAACAGAAAGCGCTTCAGTGACAGAAGCCATGTAAGGTTTCAAAATAGTGTACGTATCCTTTGAAATAGTGAAGACCAAGAGAAATGCTTACAAAACAGTCTTATAAGTTGAGAATGCGAATGTGATTAAAAGCAGAAAGCAAAGTAAAATAGCCGATTTCTTTAGAGTAATTTAGAAAACATATCTCTAAATCTTTGTAACGGAAGAAATAAAATGTATATTATTTTAATCTCTTCGTGACGAGCGCCTTTTACAGAATTTTTAATCTTTTTTCACCGGTTTTTCAAAGCTGAAATTTTGCCTAATTGAAACGGGAAAATGCTCGGATTAAATAAAGCAAAATTTACGATAAGAATTTACTTGTGAGAATAATCTCGGATTCTGAGCACCATACGCGGCACCTATACCGGTCGCTCGTCCCCAAGGGGTTACTTGACCTTCATTTTATGCTCTGTGTTTTGAATTCCCCTTGCCCCGATTTAACGTTTAGCCGCATTTAACGTCATTTAATTATGCTCCTTTGAATAACGTTAAATCAGGTTTTCACTGTATATATATTTTTTTCTTAAGTGTGATTTAACATTATTAGTATTGTGCTTATTTTGTATGTACACTGAAATGACTACATAATTCAATGGTTGAATGTAACCATTGCAACGTGGGGCGAAATGTTCCGTACCTAATAGCAAGTGCTGGATTAGCGCCATTGGTAAAAAAGTGACATTGAGGTCGAGAGTGTTCTGTTCGACGAGTGAGTTGGTGTTGTAAAATGGCGATTTGTTTTCGCAAGTTTTTTGAGTTGTTTATATGAGTGAAATAATAAATTATGTGATATACAATTCAAGAGAATGAACTGTGGTGTAAGCATATTCTGTGTTGCGAAAGGATTCATTAATCGGCGAAATTTGCTTACGAGTGAACATACCTTCCAGAAAAACTCTACTTTTAGCGTTATTGCAACTGGATCTGATAACTGTCATATTTGCGAAATCTGGGATTTTTTGCAAATTATACATTTTAATTGTGTATGTATTTATGCAATTTTTACTTGTATGTTTGATGAATTGTAATATATTTTTTAATTTTAAATTTTGAATATCAGACGTGAAACAATGTTTATTTATTTTAAAATGAAGTAACGTTTGTTTGTTTGTTTATTTGCCGGGGTTAACCTATGAAACTATCGAACCGATTAAAAAAAAACTGGTTGCAAATTCATGGCCACAGCTCCTGTTCTAATATAGGCTATATATTATGTCTATGCCACTAACCCCGAGGGTGTGCAGGAGTAAAAAACGTTCTAAAATGCGATTTTTGTGTTACTAAAGGACCAAGAAATTTGAAATTTTGCATGATAGCTACTTATAAGATACAATCCTCTAAGAACAGTTTCTAAAACATTCAAAATTTAAAAGGGATAAAAATGCGCGAAAAGCCCTCTAAAGACGTTCTAAATTACGATTTCTGTGCAATCTCAGGAAATATAAAACGATTTCAAAAGTAATGGTTTGCAAATTGATGGTGACAGTCCCTGCTCCAACATAGGCTATATTTTAGTTGATGCCACTATCACCTAGGGTTGCAGAAGCAAAAAACTTTCTAAATTTTGATTTTTGTAATACTGAATTTGCTAACAAATTTATACTTGAGATGATAGTTATTTATAAGAAAATCTCATATAAAAGCAGTCGAAATAAATCAAGATTAAAAAAGGGTTAAAATGCACGAAAAGCTTTGTAAAATCGTTCTAAATTACGATTTCTAGACGATTGTTAAAGACAGAAACTTAAAATTGGGCGTGGTAGATATTTGTATAATATAAATGCTCTCTAAAAATAGTTTAAAAAAATTGAAAATTTAAAAGAGGGAAATGAGGGAAAAGCATTCTAAAAATGTGTTAAATTACAATTTAATGAAAATTTGGAAAATACCAAACCGATTTCAAGAGAAAGGATTGCAAATTGATGGTAACAATCCCTGCTCCAACATAGGCTAATTTTATGTCAGTGCCTCTACCACCAGGGTGTTGCAGGAGCAAAAACGTTCTAAAGTGGCTAGCAAACTTTACAATCTGAACCTTATTGTTCTGAAGGGGTTAGAAACTTGAAATGCGGGCATGGTAGTTACTTATAAAATATAAATGCTGTTTAAGAGCTGTCGAAAAATATTCGAAATTTAAAAGTTTAGGAAATGAGCGAAAAGTTTTCTAAAAACGTTCTAAATTGCATTTTCTATGAAAATGTTAAAGACAGAAACTTAAAGTTTGGCATGGTAGATATAGGGTAACTTAAGGTGAGATCCGTGTTGTACAAGATGCGAATCACGTAGTTTTCATATGCGCAGGTGCTGTAGGGAAATCCCGCTCAGTTATAAGGAAGAGAGTTCCCTACTGATATTTTAATTTCCGTTTGTGTTCTTTTAAGAAAAATTTAAGTGGTACTTTCTTATTGCTATTTCGTCAAAACATTTCTGGCAAGTGTCAAAAATCTTTCACGTGACATCTTTATTTGCCTATATAAGTCTTACAAGGAAAGGGCCAACCTTGGTAATAATAGATTTTGATTACTTTAATATATGTTGTAAGGTATAGACCCCATAGTCTGAGGTTGAGCGGATTTTATACAACACTACTTAGTTCTTGAGAAACCAGGGGGTCTAATATTAGTACACAACTTAAATACTTATTTTGTAACAAAAAGGCTAGGTTGGTTGTAGCTCAGTTGGTACGGCGTTAGGTGGCTGATACGCGGGCTTGTGTTCGACACCCGAATGTGCTACATTTGTTTTTCTCATTTTTGTTTTATAAATATACTTGTAATTATAACTTAATAATCTTGTTGTCAGTTAAAATTTATAATATTGTATATCAAATATAATTTAAACCTATTTAATTTTTTTTCTTTTTACTAAATAGTTGTATAAAATAACATAAAACTGTTATATATTTTTTAAATCCCTTTTAAAATGTATTTCACATAATTCTTTATCAATTCAATTGTTTCCTCCGTGTATCGTAATTGATAGTGAGAGGACGCTGCAAGCGCTCTGGACTGAAAGGGGCGCGGGCGAGAAATCCCCGTCAGATGATGATGATGTGTTCTTAGACGTAAGGGCAGTGCATCAACCGCTGCCAGTCCCTTTTGAATATTTTTGTAAATAAATGTTTTTGTTAAGTTTTAGAAATCTGGACAATCCATCGAGTACGCAATACAATTCGTTTAGTATTTTTAAGTATTTTATACAATCCAAATTGAAGTTATCGCGGACAAAGTTTTTGGCCTTTCGAGCCGGAGCGCTCATTTAGAACACTGTTTATAGAATCAACACCTTGGATATTTTGGAACTATCTAGTTATAGAATTTATAGAGATAATGTCTGTTACTACTCCAGTGATTTCAGGAACTGTGGTCCTGAATCGAAAACGAGGAAATATACGCGGCCAGGTTACAAGAATATCAAATGCATTAAAATCGAAACTCGGCCCTAAAGAACTGGATTTGAAATTAAATTATCTTCAAATTTTAAAAAAGAAGACTGACGATTACGGAATGAAGCATATTCTGTTATAGCCGATGGGGATTTATAGTTTGAAAATTCCTTGATCGAAATCGAAGAACGGTTAGAAGCTGTCGAAGTAAGTCTTCTTGACTTAATAAAGCCTAGTATTTCTAATGTCGAAAGTCAAAATAATAGTAATGATAGAGGCAGTTCTAATGAGGCTAAAATCAAATTGCCGTCAATTAATCTACCCCAATTTTCGGGTCGTTACACAGAGTGGATGAATTTTAAGTTACAATTCCCCACATTAATTGATAATAACGTTGAGCTAAATGATGCGCAAAAGCTGTATTATTTACAATCAGCTTTAACTGGCCCTGTGAAACAATTACAAAATATTGATGATTCTTATTCGAAGCTTTAAAAAAAACGATTTGAAAACAAAAGATTATTGGTAAATAGTCATATTTCAGAGTTATTGAGTAATAACAAAATAAAAATTGAAAACGCGAAAAAAATACGCAATCTGGTAGATAATTTATTGAGCCATTTAAGAGCTTTGAAGCAGTTAGGACTGGAACATAACAATTTATCGGAATCCACTCTAATGTATTTTGTTTTACAAAGAATTGATGATGAGTCAAGAAAAGTCTTTGAAATGTGTCTTAATTGTAATAAATTGCCTGAATGGAATATTTTTATTGATTTTTTACAGAAAAGAGCTCAAGCTTTAGAAAATGTATATAAAAAAACATCGTTACGAAACCTAGGTTTGAAATTACCCATAAGCAAAAATGTTTTGTTTTACAGAATGAAAAAATGAACTGTGCATTTTGTAAACAACCGTATTTGATTTGTCAAAAATATTTAGATTTATCGGTTTAAGAGAGATTGAATCAAATACGAAAATTACAGTTATGCTATAATTATTTATCTTATCATAACGTTAATCGGTGTAATAAATTAAATAATAAAAGCAAAATTTGTTTCTCTAATCACCATAGCACACTTCATGGAGCTAATTTTTCAAAATCTTATTCTGAAAATAAACAAAGTAATTATATTATGAATCAACCTTAGGTCAAAAATAAAGATAACGTAAATACTAATTCAGTGGAAATTATTTCAAATGCGAAGACCTTGAGTTGTCAAAATAATTACGACCAGAATCTATCTGTGTCTGGCGCCAGCTATAACACCTTAATTTCGACAGCTGTGGTTTATTTGAGATGAAGTAATGATTCTTTTTTCCTTTTGTTGCGATACTAGATACAGCCTGTAACATATCTTTAATTACTTTTTCCGCAGCAGACATGCTGGGATTAGAGAAATATAAAGTAAAGTCAGTGATTTCCGGATTTAATGATGCAATCTGTAAAATTAAAAACAGAATACATGTCGAAATTTCAAACAAAGACAGAACATTTAAAAAATCCTGTAACATGTTTTTAGTTCCTAAAATAACAGATTTAACCCCTACGAGTGCCGCAGAGATTTCTAATCTGCACCTACCACAGAATTTAACGTATGCTAACCCAACATGTTTTGAACCTCAGCGAATTGAGGTGTTATTGGGGGCAGATGTATATTATGAATTGTTATTAGCTAGTCAAATAAAAATTCCTGACACTTCTGTAATTTTACAAAACTCTCACTTAGGATGGATTGCAGGTGGAGTCATACATGATAAAAATGAAACTAAATATAATTGCCATTTATTAGAAAATCAAGATGAATTAAATTTGAAGGGCTTTTGAGATTTAGAGACATTAGGAATAATGGATGATCCAGATAATGTAAAAAATGAAGATATCCTAGAGGGATTTCGGGAAAAAGTGCAGTTTACAAATAACAGATATGAAATCTGTCTCCCATGGAAACGGAAGTGGGAACAATTAGACAATAATTACAAGATAGCTGAAACACGGCTCGCTACTCTCGTAAAAAGAATGAAACGCGACACAAGTTTATATGAAAATTATCGTAAAATTTTAGATGAATACTTAGAAATGAAAATTATTGAAATTGTTCCTGAGTCAGAAGAAAATTCTAACAACCCGATTTTTTATCTACCCCACCATACGGTATTCAAACAAGACAGTATATACACGAAATGTCACATTGTTTTTGATGCGAGTTCCCATGAAGCTGGACAGGTATCACTAAATGACTGTTTAGACGCAAGCAGTAACCTAAATCCGAACATTTTCCATTTATTGATTTTTTTTTAGATTAAATAAAATTGCTGTTTTGGCCGACATAGAGAAGGCATTTTTACAAATTTCGATCAACAAAAAAGACAGGGACGTTTTAAGATTCCTGTTTATAGATGACAATCCTGTCAACGGTGATGAGTTTAAAGTTATCATGTACAGATTCTTACGCCTAACATTCGGTTTGAACTCAAGCCCATTTTTATTATTAGCCACCACCAAACAACATCTTAGCAAATTTAAGAAGGAATATCCGGTATCAACCGAAATCCTCAGCAGTTGCATTTACGTGGATGATCTGATAGCCGGTACCGACACTGTACAAGATGCACTGAACATTTCACTACAATCACACAAAATTATGAAGGAAGCTGATATGACGTTCCGAAAATGGATATCTAACAACGAATTAGTAATGGAATCGTGGGAGAAGAACAGGTTTAGTACTTTACCTCAGCCCTTTGAGGAAAATAAAACACATAAGGTATTAGGACTGTTGTGGCAACCTAAAAAGGACATGTTGATGATGGAAATTCATAATTTATTAGAATTTTTGTGCAAGGCAAAAAATACAAAGAGGTTCGTTCTGCAAGTAGCAGGCAGAATGTTTGACCCCTTGGGTCTCATATCGCCATTTACCGTACGAATAAAATGTTTGTTTCAAGAACTACGGAGTAGGAATTTAACACGGGATGAAGAATTGCCTTCAATATTTCAAAGCTGTGGGAACAATGGTGTTCCGAGTTACCCCAATTAGCACAACTAAAGATTCCTAGAAATGTGTTTCAGTTCCCTGAAGACTCTGAATATAAATTAATACTGCACACATTTGCCGATGACAGTCCCATGGCATACGGTGCTGTCATATATTTACAAACATATTCCAAGACCAAATTTTCCATTAATTTGCTTACATCAAAAAGCAGAGTGGCACCCTTGAAAAAGGTGTCATTACCCCGGCTAGAACTCTTAGGTGCGTTACTAGCAGTGCGTTTAAACTTGTGAGGTGAAGAAGGTGCTAGATCGCAAGGGATCATCTTCTATGTTTCTATGGACAGACTCTCAGATTGCTCTTTATTGGATCAAGGGGTCTGCAAATAGGTGGAAATCATTCGTGTCCAATCGTGTAAAAGAGATCCAATTGCTGACAGACCCATCCAGGTGGTTTCACTGTGCAGGGTCCGAAAATCCTGCAGACCTGCTGACAAGAGGTATAAAATCTGAAAGTCTTATTCAGAATCACAAATGGTGGACTGGACCAGAGTTTCTGAAGAACTCATTAGATATGTGTAATAACGAACAATCACTAGTAGTTCCAGATCAAGAGATCTATTTAAAGGAACTAAAAAGAGACTCCGTGAACTATATTCATGACTTTATCACTTTATCTATTACCAATGAAAATTCTATATTTTCTGAAATTAATACGCATAATTAGTTTTATTTTTAGATTTTTTAATAATTGTCGCAATCCTCAGAAAAGAAGAAGTGGAGCGTTAAGCCTTGACTAGGTAAGGCGAGCCGAATTATTTTTAATTCGGTCAGCAGAAAAAGGTGAGTTTCGGGAAGAAATAAAATGTCTCGAAAAAGGTAAGCCTGTTCCACACAAAAGTAGATTATCTTCTTTAAATGTATTGCTAGGAAATGAAGGGTTAATTAGAGTTGGCGTCCGTTTATCACATGCCGATTTGCTGCTTAACTCTAAATTTCCAATTGTGTTGTCTGCCAGTCATAAGTTAACGGATATTATCTTAAATTATTTCTATTTGAAGTATTTTCATTTAGGCCCACAAGCCTTGCTTTTCCATGTTAGACAGAAGTTTTGGCCACTTAATGGCAGGAATAATTGTCGGAAAATTGTCCACAAATGTGCAACATGTTTCAAGAATAAGCCTGTTGTCAGTTTTCGTTGATGGCCGATCTACCAAGGGAACGTGTGACACCAAATTCTGTATTTTCGGTGACAGGCCTGGATTACTGTGGGCTCTTTTCTATTAAATTTAAAAATCAAAGGTATTGAATAAACTTTATGTAGTAGTGTATACTATATGTTTATGCACCAAAGCAATACACCTGGACTTTGTTTCAGATCTCACAACTCAGGCTTTTATAGCTAGTCTAAAACGTTTCTTTGGCAGAAGAGGGAAATGTGCAAAAATCCTATCTGATAATGCAAAAACGTTCATCGGAGCTGACATCGAGTTGAAAAAATTGCATAAACTGATTAGTTTGCCAGATGAGGAATTGTGTAACTTTTTAACCCAGGAAGATATCAAATGGGAATTTATTCCCCCCAAATCTCCAAATTTTGGTGGCATCTGGGAGGCAGCAGTAAAATCTTTCAAGTTTCATTTGAAAAGGGTAATAGGTGATCAAAAATTAACTCTAGAAGAATTTCTAACCATACTAGCGGAAATTGAGGGAGTTTTGAACTCCCGTCCCCTTACGCCACCATCCCCAGATTTTGAAAATTTTCAAACTTTGACACCATCATATTTTCTTATCGGTAGGCCAATCACTTTGATCTCCAAACCTGAACTTCAAGATGAGATTAATGAAAATCGATTAAGAAAATGGCAGAGAATCACCAAATTTAGCCAACAAATTTGGAAACTTTGGAAGTGTGACTATTTGAATAATCTCCAACAGAGGGGGAAATGGAAGTTAAAAAAGGATGATGTACAGAAAGGAACTTTGGTACTAATAAAGTAGGAAAATTTACCTTCTACCAAATGGTTGGTTGGTAGAAGAGTTGAAGTTTTTAAGGGAAGGGGTGATATAATTCGAACGGTGAATTTACGCTTGCCAGATGGGCGAATTTTTAAAAGAAACGTCAGAGATGTTTGTATATTACCAGTTGAGTAACAAATTTCCCTTCATTCCTTAAGCAAACTCTAAAATATATTATTTCTGTATTTAATATAGTGTTATAGTGAATTTATTCTTGTATTATTATTGTGTATGTAAGTTGTTTATATTTTATAATTTTTTCTTGTATGATAATTTTTGCAAATTTATATGTTTATGTATATTGAAAATTGCATTTCAATCCCCAGGGGTGTATTTCCTCCGTGCATCGTAAATGATAGTGAGAGGGCGCTGCTAGCGCTCTGGACAGAAACGGGCGCGGGCGAGAATTCCCCGTCAGATGATGATGATGTGTTCTTAGACGTAAGGGCAGTGCATCAACCGCTGCCAGTCTCTTTTGAATATTTTTGTAAATAAATGTTTTTGTTAAGTTTTAGAAATCTGGCCAATCCATCGAATACGCAATACAATTCATTTAGTATTTTTAAGTATTTTATACAGTTCAAATTGATGCTATCGCGGACAGCAATGAAATTGAACAATTGTGTCAATTCGTGATTTTAAAGAAACATTATTTATGCATTGCTTTAACAAGGGAAGTCAATACGATGATACTATTACTCTGTTTTTAACGTAAGAAGCATAATTATATTAAAAATTAGTATAAGAATTAAATTACAACCGATTTTTTGCATATTAAAGATTTTTAAATTTGTAATACGTACTCCCGCGCTTTCAGTTATTTTACTTTCCCCTTTATCTTCTTTCTGCTTTCATTTTTATTTTATTTGAGTATGTTTTATTTTATCATAACTAGATGGCGCCACAAAAGCTTTTGTAACGATTTTGGAATTTTTCTTATTCAACAATAGGTCCAATTTCTTTTTAATTTTCTTTAAAGGACGTGAAATAATAGTTCAAAATAAAAAAAACATAAATTAAAATTAAAATATTTTAACATTATAACTAATGTACGATATTAAAATTTTTAATTGAGATTATTAAATTATAATTACAAGTATATTTATAAAACAAAAAATGAAAAACAAAACAAATGTTGCGCGTTCGGGTATCGACCCGGGCCCTCGGAATAGCCAGCAAACACCGCGCCGTACCAACTGAGCTACAACCAACCTATCCTTTTTGTTACAAAGTAAGTGTTTAAGTTCTGTATTAATATTAGACCCCCACCCCCCTCCGGTTTCTCAAGAACTAAGGAGCGTTGTATAAAATCCATTGAACTGGACACTAAGAGGTCTCTTCCCTACAATGTATATTAAAATAATCAAAATCTGTGATTACCAAGGTGGGTCCTCTCCTTGTTATTTTAAACTCCAGAGAAATAAATCTGATGTTTTTAGAGAGTACTGGTACCTGGCCTTTCAGCAAAGCATACATGGTGGCCGGTTCCCGCTTCTTCATGTCAGTAGAGGTCACCGGCTTCTTACCCAGTACTTTGGGGGTGAGTTCACGAAAATTGTTGGGGGTAAGATTCCGCTTGTTTTTCCTTGGGGTAAGATGCTGGTTATTTTCCGTTGCGGTCAAATGCCTGGTTGTTTCTTCATTGTATAAATTACTCTTGTATATTAACTAACTTGTCAACAATTTGAATAAGATAATTTAAATGAGTGATTAAATCGTGATTTTAATCAACTGATTAAAAAAATCATTAGTTAAAATTATAAATTTTCTAAATGTTTAAAATGACTTAAAGAAATATTAAAAACTAAGGTGAACATAATTTGAGAGGCTTCTATATGTATTCTGTCTTATAAATAAACTTTATCGGCCTTATAAATAATTGCTTAATAATTATTAATTTTAACCATTGTTAAAAATTTGATATTAAATGTAGTTGTAAATAATTTTACTAAATGTAAATATCGGTAATGTATAATATAGTTTTAGATAACTAGGGTCTTCTGCCGCCTACGAGCTACGCTCTCCAACCTCCATCAAGGCATCGCAGACTCTAAAAACACGCTAATTTGATCTGCTTTGAAAAGATAAGGGATGAGATTTCCTGCCAAGATTCAGAAGATGACGATTTTTTTTTTAAGTGAAGGAGAATCAGTGTTAAGAGTGTCTAGCAGCGTGCAATAAAACATCTGAAATATGTGATTGGATCAAATGCATTCAGTGAAACTGTTGGTTATATAAAAGTTGCTCAAAGTGCCTAAACAAATGTGCAGTCTGTGGCAGATCTGATTTATAGCTGAAAAGAACAAAGGGGTATATGAAAAACACCAACAAAAAAGCTGCACTCTAAAGTACTTAATCACAGTGGATTTATCGTATTTAAACTTATTATAATGTTTAAAAATAGGCATATTTAAGAGCCATAATTCTTTTAAATGTTAAGTAGAACGTAACTTTTTTTTTCAAATATTAGTTTGTCCTTTTATTAAATTGCCAACTTTTGTAACATTCATATTTTGCCATTTTCTAATATTAAGTAACTTTAGTATGTCTAAAATATTAAAGTTACTTTTATTCGTCCCATTATGTGTTACGAGTTGGAACCCGTCGAAATTCGTCGAACTAAAATGTTAGAAAAGAACTGTCAGATCGAATTTATAATAAACCTACAAACATAATTAGAATAAATAAATTCATCTTACATTGGTTATCTAACTCTTAAAATAAATAATATTTTTAACCTAAAATTACCAAAATAATATTTCCACAAACTTCAACTGCTTAAATTATTGAAAAATTAAACTCTATTAGAATACGTAATGAATATGAGTAATTATGATGAAGTTATCGATTGAGGCTCTTATGTTTGTTTTTACGGGATGAAAAATCAGTAAAAAGATTTTCTCTTTGTCACATCATAAAATTTTCCTCATAAATTATAAACTGTGCGTTATTTTCTTATTATCATAATTTGCATGCACACCACTTATATTTACAATTTGAAAGTATTTTAACGCGCAATACATTATTAATGAATGTATTTCCAAACTTAAAGTCACGTTTGTCCGATACAACCTTTCGTGTGAACATTCGCACAAACTTTGAGTTCTAATCTCAGAACCCGCAAAAAAAAATTCAGAAATTTGTCTTTAGTTGTCATAGTATTGACCATTTAGTATTGGTCAAATATTTAGTTTTATCAACAAAAAAAAAAATGATCGTTTTGTTTTAAATATGACATCATTTTTACTCAGTGAATCATTTTGCCTAGCGTCTCAAACTCGGTATCATCGTAATATAAAAATCAAGACTCCCTTATCATATTTGCCCCACCAGTGGCTGAAAGGTTCTGCTCTCGAAGCTGGTAGACGGGAGGTGCTGGGTTCGATCCCAATCGCGCCCGTCGGCCTAATCGTTCGGAGTTTTCGTGGTTTTCTTCGAACCTTAGATTTCCAAGCGTTAATACGGGTTAGGTTCCCTTAGAAAGACCCCCACGAAGGGCACTCCCCCCTGGGCCTATATCCATCGTGCAGATAATTGGCCGTCACAAATACAACCAACCAATCCTTATAATATTTAAGTATTGCGCGGCAGCGCAATATTTATTTATTTCCAGTGTCACTTCTCAATGTTAATTTAACATAGAAAAGCCTATGGAGCGCATAATTATTATGATAAGGAGGCCTTGGTAAAAATATTGAAATGTAACTGATTTGTGAAGAAGAATGCACGTTTTTTAATGTCTGACGTCATTTTCTGTTCAAAAATTATAAAAAAGTTACTTTTATTTGTAATGCTAAAATGGCATCAATAAGGATATGATCGATAGAAATATAAAACCATGACTATTTTCCCTTTACTTTCAATATAAATGGAATATTTCAGTTGCCATAAATACAAAATGTGTATTAAAAACTACAAAAAATTAATATCTGAAAAATAAATTGAGATACAGCTTTCAAACAAATTGCATTAAAGCACATTTTTTTTCCCTGTACGAAGGTGCAAAAATTGAAAATGTGCGACGTGTAGGGGTTTAAAAATTTGCTGTAGCAAAAATTGCAAAACCGAAATTTCATTTCAAATTTCAAAGTGTTGCAATTCGCAAAATGACGTATGCGTTACTCACAGATATGTTTTTCCTTTATAATATAGATACTGCTTCACATAAAGTATTGTTTACATTGAAGCTCCACGAAGCATCTTATACCTAGATAGTTGGCCATCTTACCCATACCTATGGGTAAGATGCAAGTGTTTACAGCAAGTGTTTGCAAGTGAATGCAAGTGTTTACAAAAACAACATTTTTGATGCTTTATATAATATCTGTAAAATGAAATAAGGTTTTAAATGACACATAAGGGTGCAATCTGCAACAAGTAATAAATGAATAACAAATAAAAGCAACAGGCGATTTTTAAAATAAAAAAATACGGCATCTTCACCCACTTTACCCTGTATAAGATATAAACGATCTGTAAGAACAGTTACTAAAAATTTCGAAATTGAAAAGGGTGAAATGAGTGAAAAGTATTCTAAAAACTTTCTAAATTACGACTTCTATAGAATCTCAGGTAATACCAAACCGATTTTAAAAGTAATGGTAGAAAATTGATGGTGACAGTCTCTACTCCAACATAGCTATAATTGTTGTTGGTGCAACTAGCAAAAGCGGATGCAGTGTCAAAAGGTATTCTAAAATTAAAATTTTTGTGATTCTGAAGGGTTTAAAGAAATAACTCAATTATAACTCACTGACAGAAACTAACATTTTCCATCGATAGATAGCGGTAGTCATCTGATGATAAAAAGATTGTTCTGCTTTTTCCAATTCTGAAGAGAAGCGGGAGTGAGCGCGCAGTGTGTTGTTTTGGTTGTGAAGGTGACTCGACGTTAGAGTGAAACCACGATGGCCTCTTCATTTATCAAGTGTGTTCATTATTAAAGTATACCATCGTCTCCTACATTACAAACGTAAAAATGGTGGCAGCCCGGTACAATACTCCACAGTGCAAAAAAAAAAAAAAAACAAAAAAAAAAACAGTGATGTTCTTAAGTAAAGATGCAACTATAAGTGAGTAAGCCAGTTCCACATTTTGTTGTTATTAGTACCTTGAATTCCAATCTGTTATCGATTAAATTTCTTTTAATCTGGATTAACTAGATTTATTTGCTTGCGTAAATTAATTTCAAATTTTAGAAAAAGTGCGGATTAATTGGGCTTAATTCATGTACTGATATATACTGGACTTATTCCCATCATATCAAATAAAAAATTTGAATAATATTGAAAAATTATTTCATTAAGCTGTTCTCTTTATAAAATATTGTGTTCTTAGGCATTTTATCTTATAAATATTAAGATCTGTTCTTAAAGTTGAAATAATAATAAATAAAGTTTATTTATATATTTTGAGGGATAATTATGATGATGGTATTTCTTTTGAATCAAAATGATTTAATATTAAAATCATATAATTTCATTCTTTAAAGGAACGAGATTTTGAAAAAAAAAATAAAATTTCTATATTGTTTTGTTATTTGGATCAATTCCAAAACTACAAAGTTCGAAAGAAAAAAGTGTTGAAAGGCAGATGAATTCAGTCTTTTTTTCTCTATTAGTTATTCTAAAAATAGAATAGATGATATTTTCGTTCTTTGATTCTGATTGAAAAATGAATGTGGATTTGATATCTGTTTTGTTATTTTTAAAGAGAAACGTTATTGAGTTTAAAACGGAAAAATAAATAATTCTGTTTTGTTTGTTGAGTTTATGTAAAAAAATAAAAACTTGATAAGTATCGAGTGAAATATAAAAGTGTTATTTTCATTTGGAAAAAAGAAATTGAGTTGAATATTTTGTAATTTACTCTTTTCATGTAAAGAAATGAAAATGTTAAGTGGGTTATTTTAATTTTTTTTTGCGAGTTATTTGTTATGCTTGCATAAAAAGGTTTGAGAATTAAGAAAAATTCTTGTATTTATGTAGTTTGATTGGCTTAATTTTAATTGCGTAATTTAATTGTTGTTTTTAAATATTTGTGTTTATTGAATAAAATACAGTTCTGAGTGTTGAGAATGATAATAAAAAAATTCTTTTATCATCTTAATTGTATTTTTGACACAATTACACATTTACTTATTTAATTTGTTTTAAAAAGTTGTACAGTGTTTAATTTACTAAGAATTTGATAGAGGTGGATTTTAGAATTGCTTTATTAATTAAAATTTATTATATCGGCTTAAAAGTTTTGTTGCTAGTTTAAGTAGGAGACTTCTGAGTTCTATTAATTAGAAATTAAGCATTCTGATTTTGTTTCGGTTTATCTAAAATTAAGATGGCCTATTTAGCAAAAGCTAAAAGGGCAGACTTGCTGGAAATTTGTGACGAATTGGAATTGGAAGTTGATCTTTCGAAAAAGATTCCAGAAACTAAGAAACTTATTTTAGAAAGCGAAGTTTACAAGGAAGAAGAGGTTAAACTCATGTTAGACCGAGTAATAGAAGATAGGAAAACGAGAGAAGAAGAGGAAAAAGAAGAAAAAACGTAAGCAAGAAGAGAGAGAGAAAGAAGAGAAAGAAAAAGAAGAAAGAATTCGACAAGAAGAAAGGGAAGAACGTATGGCTAAGGAAGCCCATGAGCATGAACTAGAATTAAAAAAGTTGGAGCAATTGCAAAGAACTTTTGAACACAACGATGGGTCAGGAAGAAAGGTTATGTCGGACCAAAGATACAGTTGGCACAAATTGTTCCGAAATTCGACGAAAAATCTGATGAGATGGGTCTGTTTTTAATTAATTTTGAGAGAAGAGCAGAGATGGCTAAAGTTTCGAAGAGTGAATGGGTTGCATACTTGTTAGCTGTTTTGCCCACAGAGGTTACAAACATGTTAGCCAGGGAATCGCCTGAAGATGCGATTAACTACGATTTTGTTAAAAATCTTATATTAGAAAGATATAAGTTGAATAGCGAGAAACTGAAACAATGTTTTTATCGGCATCATAAAACGCCAGACAAATCTTGGAGGAATTATGCGCAGGAACTCACTAGTTATTTTACAGCCTGGATAAAAGAATTAGGTGTTGAAAAGTTTGATCAACTTAAAGATCTAATTATTACAGAACAGTTAAAGTTTCGAGTGCCTACGGAAACAAAAGAACATTTTCTAGACAATTAGTTAAATTTTGTGACGCCTTTAGATTTGGCTAAGAAATTGGATGATTATGAAAGTATCAAAGAAAGTTTCAAAAAGAAAGAACTTCCGAAAAAGACCATGTCTAATTTTCGACCCCAGTTTAAAAATTCAAATAACTTTGACTACAAGAAAGAAAATAAGGATAATAGGCCTAAATTGCCAATTAAATCAGAATCATTAACTGGGAATCATAGAGAAAGAGATTTGATAAGAGGAGAACGTTACGTTGTTACGAATGTGGATCAAGCACTCATCTTCGTCCTCAATGTGATAAACTTAAGAAATCCCCAGAAATCATTTCTCATGTTAAGGTTGGAGTTGGGCAAGATTCTTCAATAACGCCTTATCTTAGTGTGGGGAAAGTAAACGGCGTGCAAATGGAAATTTTAAGGGATACCGATGCGACAATAGATTTAATTGCACAAAGGTATGTCAAACCGCATATGTATCTGAACGAAAAAGGTGTGGGTACGGGTGCCCTTAAACGATGGTCTATTCTGTTTATCTCTTGCAGAGATTGAATTAGACTGTGAAATGGGACATGTGGTAACTAAAGCTGCTACCTCTAGAGACTCTGTAGATTTAGGAAGATATTTGTTAGGAAATAAAACAGCCGCTTTACTTGAACATTGTAAAGAAGAAAAGGCAGTGAAAGAGCATATGATTAATGCTGTTCAAATCAGAGCTCAGAAGAAAATTCTAGAAGCAGAGAAGGTTTCTCATGAAGAACCTGAAATGCACGAAATTTCTGATGAAACTGTAGAAAAGAATCAAAGCAATAATATAGAAAGAGAAAACAAAAAAATGGAAGCGAAAAAAGATAAAGATAAATCTGAAGAAGAGAAGTTAGAAAACCAAGAAGACTCAATTTTGCCAGTATGTCAAACTGTCTCAGTACAAGAGCTTATAAAATCTTCTCCTAAGACATTTTCCGAAGAACAAAAGAAGAGCAAAGAGCTAAAACCTCTTATTGAAGAAGCTAAAAGGAAAAATACCAAAGATAGCAAATTTATTTTGGAGAAAAATATGCTTTTTTATATAAAAAAAGATAGGAATGGTACTGAAAGAAAATTATTAGTTGTCCCGGAAAGGTTTCGTGAGCAGTTAAAAAAATTTTGTCATGAAACTGTTGTAACTCATTTGGGGGTAGCTAAAACTAAAGATGCTTTGTTTAAGACTTTTTATTGGCCAAATTGCTTTAAAGATATCGAAGATTATGTAAGAACCTGTGACTACTGTCAACGAGTTGGAAAGCCTCAGGACAAAAAGAAAGCACCTTTACAGATTGTTCCAGTTATTTCAGAAATATTTACAAACCTAAATGTTGATGCTTGTGGACCTTTACCTGTCAGTACACTAGGCAACAAATACATAATAACTGTAATTTTATTCAAGGCTGGAGTAGCACAGTTGAAGTTTATTCCAACAGAGCGAAAAATGTCCAGACCAGGGATCGAACCTGGATACTTGGCGTGCCGTGCCAATGCCTTACCTGTTAGGCTATCCGGACCGATACCTGGCTGACATAATTCACTCTTATTAGTTGGACTTGGCTGCGAACTGCAGCGCTAGTTTCATTCATCCGAGCTATAACTATAGCATTTACATGATGAAACTACTTTTTAACACGGAAACTCCTGTATACCATGTCATTAGGTCGTAATGAAGGGAACGAATATTTTTTTCCAACTGGATTAAATCATATTCAAGGCTGGAGTAGCACAGTTGAAGTTTATTCCAACAGAGCGAAAAATGTCCAGACCAGGGATCGAACCTGGATACTTGGCGTGCCGTGCCAATGCCTTACCTGTTAGGCTATCCGGACCGATACCTGGCTGACATAATTCACTCTTATTAGTTGGACTTGGCTGCGAACTGCAGCGCTAGTTTCATTCATCCGAGCTATAACTATAGCATTTACATGATGAAACTACTTTTTAACACGGAAACTCCTGTATACCATGTCATTAGGTCGTAATGAAGGGAACGAATATTTTTTTCCAACTGGATTAAATCATATTCAAGGCTGGAGTAGCACAGTTGAAGTTTATTCCAACAGAGCGAAAAATGTCCAGACCAGGGATCGAACCTGGATACTTGGCGTGCCGTGCCAATGCCTTACCTGTTAGGCTATCCGGACCGATACCTGGCTGACATAATTCACTCTTATAGTTATAGCTCGGATGAATGAAACTAGCGCTGCAGTTCGCAGCCAAGTCCAACTAATAAGAGTGAATTATGTCAGCCAGGTATCGGTCCGGATAGCCTAACAGGTAAGGCATTGGCACGGCACGCCAAGTATCCAGGTTCGATCCCTGGTCTGGACATTTTTCGCTCTGTTGGAATAAACTTCAACTGTGCTACTCCAGCCTTGAATATGATTTAATCCAGTTGGAAAAAAATATTCGTTCCCTTCATTACGAACTGTAATTTGTTTAGCTTCGAAATATCCTGACGCGGTTCCTACACCTAATTTGTATTCTACGACGATTATTGATGCTTTATTGCAAATGTTCAGTAGACTTGGGTTTCCTCGTATACTACAAACTGACCAAGGAAAGTCATTCATGAGTGTACTTACAACGGAATTCTTAGAGAAATTTGGAGTTAGAGTTGTGCGAAGTTCGGTTTATCATACACAAAGTAATCCAGTTGAAAGAATGCACAGGACTTTGAAACGGATACTGAGAGTACTTTGTTTAGAATCTGGAGATGACGGGAGAAAGTACTGCCTCCTGCCCTTTTTGCATTAAGAACTGTAACTCACAATGGCACTGGGTTCAGTCCAGCAGAATTAGTCCATGGCCAGAACTTAAGAACTCCAATGATGCTACTCTATGAAAAATTGACTGAGCAAGAGATAGAGGAAGATAGTGTGATATCCCATGTATTTGACTTAATGAACAGAATGAAGAAATGCCAAGAGCTCGCTGCAGAAAATATGGAAAAAGAGAAACAAAACCAAAAATATTGGTATGATATAAAAGCCAGAAAACAAGAGTTTAAAGAGGGAGATCAAGTTTTAATTGTGGCCCCGTCCAAACCAAATAAACTGTCAGTTAGTTGGATAGGACCTGGAGAAGTAATAAAGAGATTGTCAGAAACTAACTATGTTATTTACGATCCAGAGAGAAAGAAGCCCCAAGTGTATCACGTAAATATGTTAAAACCCTACCATCAAAGAAAAATAGAAAGCATAAATTTACTGACTATAAAAACAACCTCTAACGATGAAGAAGAGGATGAAATTCCTAAACGGGATGAGGAATATAATGACAATGCGTTGTTAGAAGTATTGCAAGAAAAAAAACAACAGATTAAATGCAAGTCAACGAGAAGAATTAGGACAACTTATTGGAAAATATGCTGACTCTTTTTCGACTGAACCAGGTTGCACGAATTTAGCTGAACATGATATTGAGTTGGAATCAGAAAAACCAATCTGTGCCCGTTCTTATAAAATGTCGCCTAGACAAACGGAAATCCTTAAGGCCGAAGTCGAGAAAATGCTGAAACTGGAAGTCATTGAGCCAGGTGAATCTGACTTTGCCTCTCCGTTAATTTTAGCTGAAGTTTCAGGCAGAGAAGCGAGACCTTGCATAGATTATCGCCGTTTAAATAAAATGACTCGCACAAAATTTTATCATTTGCCCAACATTGACCAGTTAATAGAAAAGGTGTCTTCAGCTAAATATATTTCAGTTTTAGATCTGACCAGAGGTCTGAAAATCCTATCTTATATAGTCTTGACTTTTTTCATATTTCAGCGTAATGGTTTAAAATTGGGAATTGGTATAGTGTTATCCCAGCTGAATGAAAATAATGAAGAACATTCTATATTGTATCTGAGCAAAAAGTTTTCAGACAGAGAACGAAACTTTAGTACCACCGAAAAAGAATGTGCTGCTATTGTGTTTGCAGTGCGAAAACTACGATGCTATTTGGATGGACATCAAAAATTTCAGATCCAGACGGACCACAACCCCTTAGTATGGTTAGACAAAAACAGCTGAACTAATCCTAGACTTTTAAGATGGGCCTTACTTTTACAGTCCTTCAATTATGAAATTGTTCATAAAAAGGGAAAACATCGTCAGAATGCTGATAGTTTAAGTCGAGTCCTAAAAGCCTAAGTTTGATTAGAATGCTAATATGTAAATATGATAATTTGTATAACAGTTAAATTTGAATTCATTGTTTTGAATATGTGTAAATTATTTTTCATTTGTATCTTGAGTATAATGCTTGTGTATTTATAAATTTTATTTGTATTCTATATATTTATGTTTTCTATATATTTATGTTTTCACGGTGGGAATAAGTCAGTTGTGGTTCAAGGTACTAAACTTTGTTTGGAACTGGTGCTTGAAAAGCAAAAACTCAGAAATAAACTTTTCCCCGTCAACAATTAAAAGTTTTCTCCAGGTCGGGAGGAGTTTAGTCTGTAAAGAAATAACTCAATTATAACTCACTGACAGAAACTAACATTTTCCATCGATAGATCGCGGTAGTCATCTGATGATAAAAAGATTGTTCTGCTTTTTCCAATTCTGAAGAGAAGCGGGAGTGATCGCGCAGTGTGTTGTTTTGGTTGTGAAGGTGACTCGACGTTAGTGTGAAACCACGATGGCCTCTTCATTTATCAAGTGTGTTCATTATTAAAGTATACCATCGCCTCCTACATTACAAGGGCTAGAAACGTGAAATTTGGCAAGGTAGTTGCTTATAAGATGAAAATCCTCTCTAGCAACTGTTTCCAGAAAATTTCAAATTTAAAAAGGTGAAATGAGCGAAAAGCGTTCTAAAAAAATTTATTAATTTCGTTTTTTTTTTCGAATTGTTAAAGATAGAAACTTAAAATTTGATATGGTAGTTAGTTATATGATGTAAATTCTCTCTAAGAATAGTTGAAAAAAAATCATATTTAAAAGGTTGAATTAAGCGAAAAGCTTTCTAAAAATGTTCTAAATTACGATTTCTATTGAATTGTTAAAGGTAGGAACATCAAATCTGGCATGATAGATACTTACTAGACGAAAATGCTTTCTAAGAACAGCTTTTAAAAGATTCGAAACTTAAAGAGGTAAAATGAACGTAAAGCCTTCTAAAAACTTTCTAAATTATGATTTCTATGGAATTTCAGGCAATACCAAACCGATTTTAAAAATTCTGTTAGTAAATTCATGGTGACAACTCCTGTTCCAACATATGCTATATTGTATGTCGGTGCCACTACCACCTGAGGGGTGGTAGACCGTTAAACTAGAATCTTGGAATATGGCTCGATGGTTACATTTCAGATGTAAATGCGTGCTAAGAACAGTTTCTAAAAAATTAGAACCACAAATGAAAACTAAAATGAGCGTAAAAGCTTCAAAGTATTTTCTAAATTATCATTTAGGTAGGATAACTTTTAGTTCTTCTTATTAATTTATGTCTGATTTTCGCCTAATGCAGTGCAATAAGCATGTTTAGTGGTGTTTTTATTAATTAGCAATTTTTTAATTATTCCTAATGGTGTAATTTTGTCTAATGAAAAATAGCCTCACCAATACCACTTAATATATTTCAACTATTACGGGCGCAAAGTCGCGTGTTTTGCTAGTAAAATTATAAAGTGATACATTTAAATTTTTATATAAGCAAAAAATTCATCTCACACTGCACTGTTAAAAATTTGCAGCATTCTGGCAGGTCATTTGACCGTTTTTTCCGAAAACGGTTACACAACCGTGAATTTAACACTATTCTGACCATATTATTGGCCATCTTATGGTCAGAATATAGTTAAATTATGGTTATGAAACCGTTTTAACAAAAAACGTTCGAATGACCTGCCAGAATGCTGCAAAATTTTTAACAGTGTAGGGGCAAGGATATTAGTTTCTTCAGTGGTAATTTACGTAAACTTGAAATGAAAGGATTTGATAACATTAAAAGCCACAAAAAAATCTTCCACTGTTTATGTCCTACTGCAGTTTAGGGAGAAATCTTCTCGATAACTTTTGATCAATTTGTTGCACGATTCCTTTCCTGTGCATTTGCCCAACAGTCAGTGAGGAAGCTATTATTTCTGTGCCATGAATAAGTAGTTCTTGCACTGAAGTTGGTATATACGACTAGGAATACAATTTGACGAATTTATAAGCTGTTTTTGAGCAATAATCCACGAAATTTATCAAATGAATGTTAAGAAGTTACTTGTAATATGACGTGGAATCGTTTGATCAAATCTTCGTCTACGCTCCTGTGGAAGCAGAAATAGTTGCGTTTTCAAAAAATCGATGATCTGTATATTGTAATCATTTGCGCTTCCAAATCCAAGCTTTGATTTATCGACGAGAAGTCCTAATTGTAAACGAAATCTTTTTTGTAAATTTTTTTTTGCAATTTTAATTTTTTACATCTCGTCAGGAGTGCAAACTTGCCATTCCTTTATATCACGTTTGCATGCCAAATTCAATCTACACTCAAAAGGTCTTATACAGGCATGTGACGTGGACATCTCAAATTGTAAATGACTTCCATTCACTTTTAGTTTGAAAATGTCATCAGGATTATTAAACTGTTTTGAAGTTGCCTGATATAGGTATCAACATTGACAAATTACTACACTGTTAAAAATTTGCAGCATTCTTGCAGGTCATTTGACCGTTTTTTTCCGAAAACGGTTACACAACCGTAATTTTAACACTATTCTGACCATATTATTGGCCATTTTATGGTCAGAATATAGTTAAATTATGGTTATGAAACCGTTTTTTCAAAAAACGGCCGAATGACCCGCAAGAATGCTGCAAAATTTTTAACAGTGTAGTAATGACAACAAAAATTTACAGTCAATCATCATTAAAGCTAGTTTGTAATTAACGCCTACTTATTTTCTATCAGTGATTGTTTTAAAAGGAATAAGTTTATTCTTTTTATCTGTAATATAATCCATTTCACTGACAGTAGCTTCCGCATTTTCGTGCAAAAAATGGATTCTGATGGGCCTAAAAAATCAAGAAGATGAAGATGTCGAATTTTTCCAGATAACGATTTCTGAATTATTCGCAACACTTAAGTTCTCGTGGAACTAGAGAACTGAAAAAAGCTATTTGAACCTAATTTCTACCATCATCAACGCTAAATATTTGTTTAAAAGTACTTTGGCCAGATGTACTATCACATCCCCACTTGAGAATCAAATTCAGATTGCTAATGTTTTCGGAAGTCAGATTCTTAATACTTTCCTTTTGCATTAATAAAATACGTTCAGCAGTATGATATAGCAAAGATTGCAATTGATAAGATAATTCATCAAATTACTATAGAATACACAAAATTATTCGCTATAAAGATAAGAAAATGTATTTATATTGTATCAATGATAGAGAATTTTTTTCATTTTTTTGTTACTAATCTTGCTTATCAAATTTCTTTATGCTTATGATTATAATACTTATTTCTAATATAATACATAATAATCTATCACAAAACTGAATAATACAAAAATTTCAAAAATGTTTGCCAGCTAAATTAATGTGAAAAGTAATAAATGTCATAGCTTTTGAAGCGACTAAAAAAGTGATATTTTTACTTGTTGTTGTAAAAACCTGCACAAAATGCAGAATGGCAGTTTTTGGCAGCTGGTTTTTTCATGATTTATTAGATATTAGATCAGGCTATTGTTTCCATTATATGTCGTTGAGGAACACCGTAGAACTTTTAAACTTGTTGATGTTTGAAAACAAAAAAGTAATATATTTTTTAAACAAAATTATCAAAAAGAATCATGAAATTATTAATTTTTATGTACTTAATATAATTTTTGTAACATGCGCAAAAAAGTACACACTATCATCGTATGAATCCATTTTAAAGCATTAAAATCGGATGATATGGAAAAATATAGCACGTGTTTAGAAGAACCATTGTTTTTCCCTTTTTGTTTGCCTCAGATGATAATCCTCCAACCGTCATTTTTGAAATGATACAGGTTGCCAAAGCAAAACGAAAACCTTTTTATAAAAATAGATTCTAACCCTCCAAACATTATTCTAGCCATCTGTATACTCAAAATTTCCTAAATAGTAACTTTATTTTTCGACTTTTTGCCAGCTTTTTGGGATTTTGCCCTACAGTGGAGTGTCCTGATTGATCAAGGCTAGCCGCAATGAATATAGGGAAACTGGCATTTTCTGCTGTGAGAATCCATGTCCCCGAGGTATAGCACTTGACTGGAGAGAAGCAGGTGGTGAGGTCGAGCCCCTATGGCGGCAAGTTTCCTGAAATTCGTATTTTAAAACACAAGGTTTTGCGATATATAGAATTTTGCATTATACAGAACACTTCATACCCTCTTAAAACTCCATCTTGTGAACATGGTTAAATAACCTGGAATATATCAATACTAACATTTGACAGTAATTTGAAAACAAAAATGGTTTTAAAATAGAAAAATATGCTACTTAACAGTAATTAAATACTAGCAATTTATCAATATTAGTCAGAGGAAAAATATATTAAATGATATTAAAAAGATATTAAAATTACACTAAACTTAACAGGCCATAAAATATTGTCAATATGAGCATGCTTTAGCAATTATAATCTTTTAGAAATAAATTTTTCCTGAATATATTGTTTGCAATTTGTATCAGATAGTGTATTATTGCTATCAAAATATTCACTTCACACTTTAAAAAATATTTTGTCATAATGAAGCATTTTTTTCCATTTAAAGAGTAATATCTGAAGTTTAGTCTACTAGAGAGAAATAGTTTATTTTTTCAACAGATAATGTAGGAGTTTTTTGACTGTGAATTTCACTGTTTACATTCCAAGAGCATTCTATGGAGTATTGTGTTATATAGAACTTCTACTGTATACAAAAACTAAAACTCAGAGGTTTGAGAAACTCTAGGTGCAATGAGATCGAAATCGTAAATGAGTTCCAGCATAGTGTTAAATGCATCAAATTTCTAAAATTAAGATTCATATAACTAGATGAATTTTGATCATAAGAATTTTTTTCTCTGCAATGTCAGAGCTTGAAAGTTGTTTAACGAAATATAAAAAGATTATTTTGAGAATAATCAATATATATGACGTTGATTGACAAGTGAGTTGAATTGAACTTATGTAGTTTCAAGTAAAAAAAAAGCGACAGGCGACGTAAACAAAATGAGTATAATAGTCAAAAATGCATGATTCAAAAAATTTAAAAAGGATATTCTTTTATTTATTTTTTTAATGGAAAAAATTAATTATTGTTGTTTTGTATTTATCTAAATATTATACAAACGCAAGCATCAACAACGGACCCTGTAAATATACCAATTGAAATTTTTTTATATGTATATGACATGAAATGTAATGTGGAACCTGATCACATTCCCTTGGAGTGGATTTTGGCCTTTGGATTAAAAAAGGTTCCCCTACTCTGTTTAGTGTAAAAGATTAAAATTACCAGAGTGACTAAATGTAAAAAGTGTCTTATAAAAATTTTAATACACTGGTTTCCAAACATTAAGGAATAATCACAAAATGAGCGATAACTCGTTCAAAGAAACCTATCCGTATGAAATTTGCATATGTTGTTAACTAAAAGATGCTGAATAAAATTACGAAGTGCAAATTAGTGGCGCCGCAATCGGATTGCGCCATCTGTAAGGAGAATAAAAATGCATGCTTGAGAGTGCGTCTGCAGGTGTCGCTGTGATTATTATATAAGAAAACTGAGATAGCCAATTCATTAGTATGTCCTCGAGGTATCATTTGTCCGTATAACTGCGATATTGAACTATTGGAAGCAGGTCAAAGTCAGACAGAGGTGACTTAGATGGCTAAATGTGAGTCCTTCTGTTGATCATAGGCTTTGGCAACAATTTCAAACCACTCGTTCGGACACCATAAGATTCAGCCAAGGACGGGCAAGAACTACGACAAGCACAGATGACCGATATTTTCGGTTATGTGTACAAAGGAATAGAACAGCAAACCCCTCTCATCTTAGAGCCTCTCTTGCTGTAGCCACGGGATGGTTGATATAAACATCTACTGTGCGTAGAAATCTTCATGAAGGTAGTTTTTACGAAGGCGATCAGCCATTTGTGTGCCGCTCACATCACGTCACAGGAGGGAATGTTTAAAGTGGGCAGGTCAATATGTCCACTCGAAGGCTGATCAATAAAGGCATGTTCTCTTCACGGATGAGTCCCGGTTCAGCCTCCAAAGCGATATTATGCGTTGTTTGATTTGGAGAGAACATCGAACACGCTATCATCCATCAAACATTCTTGAAAGAGATTCATACGAAGGAAGCAGTATCTGTATTTGGAATAGTATCTCTTTGGGTGGACGTACAAACCTCCATGTTTTCCCACGTGGAACTGTAAACGCTCACGCCTATAGAGATGACATTTTTGATGCTTATCTGCACTCTTATGTGGGCGCAATAGATAATGATTTCCTGTTACAGGACGACAACGCTAGACAGCACAGGTCTCGCACCCTGGAAGATTATCTTCAGCACCAAACAATTCAGCGCATGGCATGGCCAGCTCGATCACCGTACTTGAATCCCATCGAGCATGTTTGGGATGCTTTAGGAAAATGTGTTGGTGCTCTCAATCCCCCTCCTCAGACCCTTGCTATCCTTACAATTGCTTTACAAGAGAAATGGCTCGCACTTCCCAGCAAACTTATCGATCTCATAATTGACAGTATCAGACATCTCTGTATGTATTGTATTGCTTCTAGAGGTGATCATACTCCATGTTAAAGGTACTTTTCATATACCAAACTGACACATTTATTTTGTTTATTTTATAATTGTGTTAATTTCAGAATCACCACAATCGTTGGTAATTTATTTTAAAGTTATTTTATACCTTACTATGTGTTGTATATTGTAGCTCAGTTTCATTAAAATCTACATTTAACATTTTGAGTAATCGCTATTTTTATTGTTTTCCTTAACCCTCTCGCTGCGTAATTGTTTTATCAAAATATCTTAAAAAATTGCGTTCTTAATTCCTTCGTGACGAGCGCCTTTTAAGAATTTTTATTATTTTGCCACCGGTTTTTGAAAACAACAATTTTCGTCTGATTTAATCGGGAAAATGCTCCGATTAGATAAGGCAAAATTTACAATAAAAAGTAACTGGTGGGAATGATCAAGGCGGGTTAATTAGACGGAGAAAATGCATCCCCGATTAAATCTCGGGCTGCGCAAATTTTGCTACTTTTACATTGTCCGAGAAACTCTCGGGTTGCGCAGCCAGAGGGTTAATTTTTGGAAACCAGTGTATATGTCAGAAATGTAAAGGCAGGTAGAAGGGTCCTAAATAAGCAAATTTCGTATAGGAATGTGGGTGCAGTAATAAAAGGGAAAGAGAAAGAGAAATCCGAATTGTAGTTCCAAGCTGCAAGCTTGATAGAGTGTTTTCCTATGGACCGCCGAAATCCATTTGTTAGTCCATCCTTTTGACAGCAATTTTTTTAAATGGTCAATATATATAATTACGCTTTAGTAACTCAAAAAAAAAAATCTGTAAGATTCTCAATAAAGCTGCCTGGCTCAAAACGGGACGATTTATAATAAATACGAAATATTAGTAACAAAAATACTACTTGTAATAACTATAATACCAATAATAATAATAATAATAATAATAATAATTAATGAATATACAAGGTGGCCATAATTAAACTGACGGTACTCAGAGTGTTCTGTAGCCCGATCTTATTGCGAGTATGGCACCAAATTATGTAGGGAGATTAAACAAGACGGTGGACAAAGGATTCCACGAAAAAAAAATTAGTTCCAAAAATCACCGCCAGCGAAATGTGTGGTGCTATGTATTCGAAAAAGAGAGTTTCAAAAAATGAAGAATCAATACTGAAATAAAATTACCGTTTATTTAACGAATTTAGCAATTTAATCCATTCTCAAAATGGCAACAGTTTATAAAAAGCTAAAAATTTACATAAACACTGCCAAAGTTTCTTTATCTACAATTTCAGTTACAGAGCCAAAAAGAAAGCAACAGTAGAAGAAGAAGTTCTTTATTCAAATTTCACGTTACATCTTTTGACCCATTGCCAGCTTGTCCGGCTTTAAAACGTAATGTGCTACTGTTAGAAGCAATTTCATTGAAAGTTATCTATCATAATGTCTCCTTCTTTAGTCGAGCGAGTTCTACTAGTCAAATAATTTTACCTCAACCAGTGCAATGCGCCAGCCGCTCTTCGTGCTTTTAGAAACCACAAAGAAATGCGTAAAGGTAACGGCCCTTTGTCAGTTAATGGTTTAAAAGCAATGGTTGAGAAGTTTTCGAAAACAGGTTCTCTAAATGTTCAGTCAAGCAGAGGACGAAAACCCGTATCACAGGATACAATCGAAGAAGTGGCAACGGCGATTATCTACGGAACATCAGACAATATTGCTACTACTTCCAGCGCTCGTGGGATAGCTCGGAATCTGGATATGCCTTATTCTACGGTACGGAAAATCCTACGAAAGATTATCCACTTCTATCCGTACAAGATCAGCCGTGTACAAGAGTTACGTCACACCGACCATGATAAGCGATTGACTTTTGCTCTCACTTTTCTTGCCAGAAGGGAGTTGGATGATGCTTCGCCCTAGAAAATCTTATGGGGAGACGAGGCTCACTTTTACCCGAATGGAACTGCAAATACCCAGAACTATCGAATTTGGGATAACAAGTCACTAAGAGAATTCAAAGAAATTTCTTTGCATTCACCAAAGATAACTGTTTGGTGTGGTTTCACAGCAGATATGATCATAGGTCCATTCTTCTATGAGAACATTACTCCGACATGACCTGTAACTTGTTCTGTTACCGGAGAAAAATATCGCCAAATGCTAAACAACTTTGTTATTCCGGCGCTTCAGCAAAGACAGTGCCTGGAGAAAATCATTTTCATGCAAGATGGAGCCCTCCACATATTGCTTTGCGCGTACAGCAGCTGTTACGACAGAAATTCACAACAGAAAGATTCATTAGCCGCTGTTTTCCAACTGCATGGCCACCTCGGTCCCCTGATCTTTCACCCTGCGACTTTTGGCTATGGGGTTACCTAAAGTCCAAGCTATATCACGGAGGTATCCAGGACACGGCTACGTTGAAGGATAACAAATCGCGAACTGTACGGGAGATTTCTGCAGACATGTTATTCTCTGCTGTTGTAAATGCTGTGCACAGAATGCAATATGTGGTCCACAAAAACGGCGGCCACATCAAACCTGAGTTGGATGTGCTAAATAAACGGTAATTTTATTTCAGCATTGATTCTTTTTTTTAAATTCTCTTTTTAGAATACACAGCGCCACATATTCCCCTGGCGGTTATTTTTGGAACTAAATTTTTTTCGCGGAATCCTTCGTCCCTCGTCTTATTTAATCTTCCTACAAAATTTGGCGCCATTGTCGCAATTAGATCGCGCTACAGAACACTCTGAGTACCGTCAGTTTAATTATGGCCACCTTGTATATGAAAACTTTTTACAATGGAAACAAAAATACATAAATCATAGTCTGAAGACTTGTCCGAGAGGTATGGATAATTATTTCTAAAAATGACTTCATTTCTCTCTATAAATCTCATTGGTGCTGATATTCTGTTCATGAGAACAGGACTTTCACTAATATAATTAATCCAATCTCGAATCGCCATACTTATTTGTTTTTTAACGTGATAATATGTTGTTAGAGGACAATCCAGTACGTAGTGAAATGAAGTGGAGGGGAGTCCAAATACACAAAGAGGGGTCTCAAGTTTACCTATGTCGTAAAGGTATTTCTGGACAGGGCCGGAATTTATGAATAAAAGATAAAGGTAGCGATTATTTACGATAAATTGAATGGGAACACTTGGTTATAAGTTATGTGTGTAGCGACCTGTATGTACATTGCCCCATCTCTGCTGCCATTCATTTTTCATTTTCTGTTTTAATTTATATTTTAAATGAGAAGCCGGGTGTGGAAAGGAAGTATGATGTGACATTAGTGTTCTCTACTGCCTTTTTTTGCAATGGTATCAGCTAATTCAATCCTTGTGACTCCTGAGTACCTTTTAAACCCATTTAAAATGGAAAGTTTTGCTGGATTTGCGTATTAGAATATCTGAAATCATATAGTCAACTGTATCTGTATTTTGTAGAGCCATTAAACCTGAGAGGCTATCTGAAGTGATTAGGAATGATTTGTAATCAAATGAATCTGTCCAAACCACAGCGTTTTTAATGGAAAAAGTTCAGCTTGGAAAACGGAATTCTCTACGGAAAGACGAGCATTCCACGCATGTATTAAGGAATTCTCTTTAAATGTACAAAAGGCGGATCCTGTCTCTGATCAGACTTTGAACCGTCTGTGAAGATATGTATTGTGTCGTTGTATTGAGATAAGTCTCCTTCTTGGATACCATCCCATGTCAGATCTATGACATATTTTGAGCATTTACCATAAAATTGTGGCCCAAAATAATTTTGAGTAGAGATCCCCAGTCTAATCACCGATGAGAATTCTGCTTCGCATTCTAATTGGATATCCAAAAGCGGCAGGTTAGTTAGGATCTGAAGTGCAAAAGTTGATGTTTTCTTATACGTTCTTGGAGTTAGTAACAGAATTTTACGTTGTGTTGAAAGCAGATATCTTCTGCCATGTGATGACCACATATGTGGAAGCCAAACTGAACATACGTATGCTACTTTACGTAATAAAATCGATTTGTACCATATTACAAAAAAATGCATCGGAAATCTACCTTGAATCGATGAAAATCTGTAAAGTTTTTGCGTTATTGTTATTTTTTGAACCTCCAATCGATTGTTTCTTAAATGTGGCAAGAAAAAAAGCGATAAGTCAAGAGTCACTCCTAGATATTTTAAGCATTTCACGTTTTTAAGATTCTGGTTATAAATTCTGAAAATAGGCGAGAGTTTCAAATTTTTAGGTTTACCAAAGTAATGCATGAGGTTTTATCTATAAAGATTTGCAATTTATTTAAAGTAGCCCACTCTTCACTAACTTTCAAGGCGGTGTTCCCTTCCTTTTCCAAAATGGAGCGCGATGAACCCCAGATATTTAAAGGAAGATCATCCGTATATCCTATCAATATATACTTAGCACCAAGATACATTGACAGCCGAGTTTCAAGTAACGCCATCCACAGAAATGGTCCTAGACGTCCCTTGTGGGAAACCTTTAGTGAAAAAATGCATGATATGTGGATTCAGTCAATCTACCTGGCCTCGTCTGTCTTTGAGAAAAGAGGAAATCAAATTAATATACTGTTTCGGAATGTTTAGTCTATCTAAAGAGAGAATCGAATTTTCCCAGGGAAGATTATCAAAAGCGCCCTTAAAATCAATTGAGATTAGTGATGCAAAGTTTTTACTTTATTTGTTTAGTTTAATTAATGAAATTGCCTGGAGTAAAGCTGTTTCTGTAGACCGACGCTCAACGAATCCATGTTGTTTACCTGAATAGGGTTGACTTTGATGTAAAATTTAATTTATTCTTTTCAGCAGTAATTTTTCAAACATTTTTCCTAAAACCAGTAGTAATGTGATATGACGATATGAAGAGACCAGAAATGTAGCTTTACCCTCTTTTTGAAATATACGATTTCGCCAACTTTCTAGGCTGTGGGGAAATAATTTGAATTTAAAAGAGTGTTGAACATACCGCGTGGGCAGAAAGTCCGTATAAATTTAAAAATTCATAAAAACAGGGAAAATAACCGAAATAAAAAACGGTTTGCTGCGTTAGCATCTATAGGGTACGGGAATTTTTTTAAGACAGGAAAAAAGTAACTCAAAAAACATCCAATAGGTGGCGTTCACGTAAGAAACTCAAAGAAAAGATACGTAAATAACGAACAGAATGACTCCAAATCGTTTATTACATCTTTCCACACGACCATCACCACAGATTATAACACATTTCAGGCGAGTCACAAATCCTGAAACGGCAGAGTGAAGCAGGCCTGGATGTACATATGACCCCTCTCAGCGGATCACATCTTTCATTTCCGACAGATTAGACGGACCGGATCAATACATCCGGGATTTCAAATATCCCCATAACCAGAAATCTGCCGGTGTCAAATCTGGAGACCAAGGGAACCTGAACTCTTGGTAATGATTTTGTCTTCCACGAACGCCTGTAGAACGTCTGTCATTGACAGGAGTAGCAATGTGACAAGGGGCTCTATCTTGCATAAACGTGACGGTAGAAAGCGCATCTCTTTCACGCAAGCATGGCATGACCTTCTCACACAGAAGCATTAAATAACGCTGAGCATTCACCGTAGCCATTTTCCACCCATTTACTAGCACTGCGCTTCAAAGAATAAACGTCCTACGTTGAACGAACTTGTGAATCCACAACACACAGTCACTTTGGGGGAATGCAATGGTTTCTGGGTGTACACATATGGATTATACGTCGCCCATATGCGACAGGTATCGGTATTAACTTCGTCATGAAGCTAAAAATGAGCTTCATCTGTCCAGAAGATGTTAAAAGCACATGTGGGATTCTGTTCGATTTTGGAGAAAGCCCATCTCGCAAGTGCTTCTCTTTCTGTACGGTATCCCCTGGTAAATGTTCATGGTACGACTGTAATTTGTATGGGTAGAGATCAAGTATTCCATGGAGAATATTGTGTACCGAAGATTATGGTAAGCCCAAGCGTCTGGCAGCTTCACGAGCCGTGCTGTTTCCCGCAGCTGAATCAGATCATAACACTTCCAACGTGCCTTCATTAAACATGGTTGTCCGGATCTTACACGATCCTCCAGCGTTCCGGTTTCCTCAAACCGCCGAATAAGCTTTATGAGTCCGGTCGCTGTTAAAGGCCCTTTTCCAGTACTCACATTCTTCTGAGCTCGGAATTTACGCAAAGCAATGGTCTCCTATTCCTGGTTCACATACAATAACTTCACCAACAAAGCTTTATCCTTCGCACTCAGCATCCTTGATCACGTACACGGCTCACAATGCTGAAGTAATTCTGGATTAGGACGTAAGTACTTATAGCCGTCTCATTTGCATATTTCCATCAAAATCGCACGATCCAGCGCCATCTGTCGGCTGTTTTTTGAGTTATTTTTTATTCCTGCCTTTAAAAAATTCCCGTGACATACAGACGCTAATCCAGCAAACCATTCTTCATTTCGGTTATTTTTTTGGTTTTTATGAATTTTCAAAGTTTATAAGGACTTTTTGCCCACCCAGTATTTAAAAACACACTGAATAAATTCTTTTTCACACAAGTACGTGTATGTGTAATAGATATCGACTATAAATTTAATGTTGCTTTTTGAATTTCCTTTTAAAGAAATTAATTAGAATTATATTTGTTAAAGAAATCAAAAATTAAATAAAACGTTCAGACAATGCAACAATTTTAATGTTCAGACCCCCTTATGAAGTGATATACCCTTCACTGTTATTTGTGAATCGTTTTTCATAAATCACAAAAAAAGTTGATATTTAAAAATGTTTATTTTTATTTTATTTTTGTGAAATATAGATTTTTTTCTATTTTAGTTTTTTACAAAAGTTCAAACATCAAACATTTTTATTATAATTTTTAAAAAATCGAACATTTAGAGAAATAAAAATTCCTTATAATGTTCATCTCTGTAACAAAAGAAAAAGAAGAAAAAAATAGCAAAATTAAAGGAAAAAAATATCTGCGAAAAAACCTTTTTAGAACTTAAATAAAATAAAAAATAATAAAACCTTTTTTCTATTAGAGTGAAAAAGAGTCTATTTTAGAAATTAGTTGTGGGACTCGGGACCCACGAGCGCATACAACTGTACGCCTATGCGAGATCGGCATTTAGATGGCAGATTCTCTTATATCATCACTACAATCATATACCATATCATCACTACATTATAAAATTATCCAATGTAGTTACAGCTTCTTTTGTGAAAGTGTAAAAAGGAAATTTAGGTTGTTGAAGGAAAACATTGTTGGGATTTAAATTGTGTAATTTGCAAACAAAACAAACTCACAAGAAAACTACAGAAGGAAGACATTTAAAAAAAGGATTATTAAATGTTTACTTTGGATTTAAACAACTGAATTTGATTTTCCTTTACAGAAATTTATTTTTCTCAAATCTATAACAAAAAAGGGTCCCCCCCCCATAAAGAAAAAAAATCATAGTAACATGCAAAATAAATGTACTTAAAATTGTAAGTTTTACTTTATGATTTCACATCAAGAGTGCAAGGTTTTTTTGGAGGGGGAGGGGCACCGTTTCTTGTTATAGATTTGAGAAAAATAAATTTCTGTAAAGGGAAATCAAATTCAGTTGTTTAAATAAATATTTAATAATCCTTTTTTTTAAATGTCCTCCTGCTATACTTTTCTTGGGAGCTTGTTTTGTTTGCAAATTACACATTTTAAATCCCAACAATCTTTTCTTATTGTAGGGTCATTCCATGCAAAATGAGCAAATCAGCTGTGGCAGACATGTCACAGGTTTTAATGAAAATCAGTCTATAAACAGATTATATCTATTTATGAGTAAATTTAAAATAATAGATTTCAGGATTGTTTATTTAAGTATTAAAATTTACATTTAAAGTGGATGCGAAATCGAGGTATTGTCTACATGCTTGAAATTTCAATTCTGATTATTAGCCTTAGGAATGCAAAGACTATATTAAAAACTATTTATAATTAAGAATGAATAATAATTAACCGATTGGCGTAAGTTTGTAATTGTATTTTTATTTCGTAATGAGAAAAAATTATTTTTGAAAAATTTTGAGGTAAAAATGCAATATTTCTATTCCTCCTTTACACACGAAGGACAGCCTTGACAACTTGAAAAATGCTTAACTTTATAGCTAAAAGTATATATTTTAAATATCGAAAGTTTCATTCTTCCCCTTTTATTCCTTAATGAGAAAAAAAATTAATACTAGTAAAAAATGTTGAGAGTAAAATGCAATATTTCTATCACTTCTTTTTAAGTGAAGGAAAGCTTTATTAAACTTTTAAATTATTTGTTATTATAGATAAGAGTGTATATTTTCAAGATGTAAACTTTTATTCTTGCTTTCAGTTTATTTTTGGCTATTAATATATTTATTTTAAACTACACTAAAAAAAAAAAAAAAAAAAAAAAAAAAAAATAACTACGCTGAACAAAAAATTATATATTTATCCTTTCAATCTATAGATGGCAGCATTACATTTTTTTCCCTTTGAAATCGTGCAATATAGTATAAAAACGCGCGCGGATTCAAAGAAAAGCTCTTGGAAAGCAACAAATATTACATTTTTAATCGAATTTTGTGACGTTGGGAATCAAAAGGCAATGTTGAATTTTTTTAGCAGATCATGGACTTATTGATCTTTATGTCTGTGCAATAACTGTAATGTCTGACACTATCCTTCATTATTTTTTTTTTTTTTTTGCCTATCAATAAGAGGAAAAATAACGATTTTGTCATTTTTTTTAAAGTTTCTAAATTTTTTTTAAAGGTGAAGGAAATACATGGCAACTTAAAACTTTAGCAATCCGATCTTAATATGTAACACTACATCAGGCATCAATTTCCCAGATGTTTTTGAATTCCTTTAATTTTTATAACGTTTTTAATTTTCTCAAAATTGAGAAATTTTCAATTTTTACAACAAATTTAAGATTAATCATGACATTACCAAATTATTACAACTAAATAAATATGAAGATAATTTTCCAGAGATTACAATATAACAAAAAGATTTAATTTGTGTTAAATAGTTTTCAAGATACGGAACTTCAAACTTGCAACTTTGAACGATTATTCACATGCCATTCTATGTCTCAAGATTTTTAAATGTCCAGAACTTCCAAAATCTTTTTTTTTTTTTTTTGTCGAAATATTTTTCAATGCTCTATTTGAATATGAATTGAATCTGTGTATCAAATTTTATTAAAATCGGTTACTATGCAGCCACGACTTTTTTTTAATTTTTGCTCATTTTGTGTGGAATGAAGTCGCTTTTATGGAAAATAATTTTGTGAAGGGGATCCTTTTATCAAGAAGAATACAGGAGTACATAGGTTTGCCTGGGCGATCGTTGTTTTTGTCAATAGATCACAAAAAGTTACTTATATGTTAGATGCGAATCTTGCAATTTTTTTTCTTTCGGCAATAGTACCTTTTAGTTTTTACTCGCGTAAATTAGAAACAATGTATTGAGGTTGAAATAACACATTTTGGTTCGTCATATCATTTCTCATTATTATTTTATTCCTTTTCTTTAATGAACTAAGTGAAAGGCACATATTTTAAATGTATGTAATATATGTATTTTAAATGAAAATTTGTATTTCAAATAAAATGAATGATAGGTTTATATTTCAAAAGAAATGATGACAAATGATGACAATGGGAACAATATTTAATAGTTTATCTCAGGGTCGAAACTAGAAGAGGCATGTGCCCTGGGCGCCAGAACAGAAAACGAAGGGGACGCCAAATGAATTTTGGCTATTGATTTCTTAAGAACCTACACTGGTCACGCGAAGAATCTCGCAAGCTGGTGTTAAATATGGGAACGTACTTTTCACATTTCTCGTTTGAATTTTAATATTTTTAAGTGATTTTTTTCTTAAGATAGCTGAGTTTGATCTTTAACGTTGTTATGTTGTACGTTTTCGATTTTGGTTGCAGTTTTTTTTTATGAGGCTACTTTAACTTCCGGAACCGGTTCAAAAAGTGAAAGTAACTTTATGTATATATATAAAAAAAAGCAACCAAAATTGAAAAAGGTAAATTTTTACCAGGTTAGAGATCAACCCCAGCTATCCTAAACAGAAAAAAATATTTAAAAATATTAAAACGCAAGCGAGAAATTTGAAAAGAGTGCTCATGTAAGTTTAACATTAGCTTGCGAGTTTCTTCACATGATTTCCTTTGGATTTCGTTTTCAAAGTTTCAATGAATCAATATTTGTCAAAATTGATTACGTAATTCAGTATTACGTATTTTTTATTACATATTTTAAATTTCAAATAAGTTGGCTATTAGAATTAAAATTCTCTTCGTAAATTTATTTTGCGAAGGCTGGGGGAAAAAATCTATGTTTGCGCCGTGTGTAAATAAAGTCCCAGCCGGCCCGGCCTACAGGCGGAGGTAAATTTCAAAGTTAAGTATATTAATTTCACCAACAAAAACTAAATCATGATTAGATATAAATCCACTTTAACAGTTTTATCTGGCCGCTTTTGACGAGTTTTTATTTCATTTTTATATAACAGCTGGTTTTATCAGAATCATGTTAAGAGGTATTAAAAAAAATATACTTTTCCATGCTCAACAACTCGAAATTTTCTGGCACATTTTCAGGTTCATTTTTAAGAGAAAAAAGTCCTTCCGGCCAGTGCCGGGAGGAAGAGGTAGCTTTCATATTCCTTATTTTTAAAAAGCTAGCTTATATTATTCAAACACACGAAGCTTAATTTAGTGGAAACCAATTATAGAAGATTCAATACTAATTTTTATCAATATTAAATCATTATGAATGAGAATTTCGCAAAATTAGTCAGGTTTATCCAAGCTGATTTTATTTAAAGTAATTTATATTTGGTTTCCAAATTCGGCGATATCTTGAAGTGTCTGTCCTTTTAAGACAACGTGGTGGATGAGGCTAACCAGTGAACTTGGTCGAGACCTTAGTAATTCCTGTGCAGATGCTCACTCACATAGGAATCGTTGATATATACGAGTGCTGTCGCAGGCAAAAAATCGGATTTTTCAAAATGTCACCCGCATAAACAAATTCAAACTGCTATATCTGAGCCATTTTTTAAGATAAAAACAAAACAAAAATTGCTCCGGAATCCTTATATCAAGGTTAAATACTTAAGAAAGAAACCTTTTCCAATTTCTAATTTTTTGCACCTCACTTTAAATATATATATTTTTTTAATTTAATGGCCGCCATTTTGAAACAAGATGGCGGATGAAAGTAGCCAGTGAACTTGGTCAAGACATTGGTATATATTATCCACATGCCTTCTTACAACCAAATAGGTTAATAAATACGTGTGTTATCGCGTGACAAATATCAGATCGTTTCAAAATGTCAGCCATGCTAGAAATTCAAAGTGCTATAACTCAACCATTTTTTAAGATATAGACGAAACATAAACTGCCCCAGAATCTTTGTATCAAGGTCAAACACATAAAAAAAAAACCTTTTTCATTTTCCAATTTTTTGATACGTCGCATTAAATTTTAAATTAAAAATCTTTTTTAAATGTTCCCTTTTGAAACAAGATGGCGAATGAAGCTTGCCTACGAACTCGGTCGAGACATTGGTATGTACTACGTTCACACGTAGACAAGTCACAAGTTACATCCAAATCGGTTCATAAATACGCCTGTTATCGCATGACAAAAATCTAGTCGTTTCAAAATGTCAGCCACAATAGAAATTCAAAATACTATAATTCAACCATTTTTTTAGATATAGACGAAACAAAAACAGCTCCGGAATCTTTGTATGAAGATCAAACACATAAGAAAAAAATCTTTTCATTTTTCAATTTTTTGGTACCACATTTCAAATTTAAAAATTTAAAATTTTTTTTAAATAACCGTCATTTTGAAACAAGATGGCGGATGAAGCTGGCCAACGAACTCGGTCGAGACACTGGCATGTACTATGTACACACCGAGTTTTATCCAAATCGGTTCATGAATACGCCTGTTATCGCGTGACAAAAAATCAGGACGTTTCAAAATGTCAGCCACGCTAGAAATTCAAAGTGCTATAACTCAGCCATTTTTTAAGATATAGACGAAACAAAAAATGCTCTGTAATTTTTGTATCAATGTCAAACACATAAGAAAAAAATATTTTTCAATTTTCAATTTTTTGGTACCACATTTCAAATTTTAATTAAAAATTTTTTTTTTAAATGGCCGCCATTTTGAAACAAGATGGCGGATGAAGCTGGCCAACGAACTCGGTCGAGACTACACACCGAGTTTCATCCAAATCGGTTCATAAATACGAGAGTTACAGTATGACAAAGATCAGATATATATATATATATATATATGGATATATATATATATATATATATCAACTTTTGAACGGAGGGTGGTTTCGAGGTCTAGGGGTCATGATGGATGAAAATATACCAAAATTTTTTGAAATCGCTTTCCTCCGAACGGCTGCAATAGGTAGCTTTTTGTAATGAAAGCTACCTAAAGATGAAACTTGCTGACGGGATTTTTGAAAAGATTTATAAGCGACCTGTGTTTTTATTTTTCTTTTAGTTAATTAAAACTTGATTAATAAACATTTATTTTCTCACTAGCGCAATATTTTTCGTTTCTAACACAATCGCTTCGGGAAACTCTGTTCAAAATGCCCACTTTGACATCATTTTTTGAAATATATTCTGCCTCTATCAAAAAATCGATCATTACGGTACATTATATAGTTTCTGAATAAGAGAATCCACCAATAGGATGCGTTTGAGAGCAAAAATGAATTTAAAAATGAGTAAGAAAATAAGCAGTTTGGATTTGAATACACCTTTAATAAGATGATTTTTTTCTTCAACCGCTATGTATTTTTAATTTGTTTTGCTGCAAGAATTGATCCTATCAAAAACTTGTCTGTATAAATGTTGTAGACAATATTAAGAAGATGTATGATAAATTCATGGGGATTTTATATCTTGTGAATTGACGGAGTTATGAAATTTTTTCTTCTTCAAGCCCCCTTTTTTGTTTTCGTTTTTAATTTTTTTTGCGGTACGAATTGGTCCTATCAAAAATTTGTGAATATTAAAGTTGTAGATAATATTAAGGAGATGTATAACAAAATTAATTGGATTTGATATCTTGAGAATTGACGAAGTTATGAATTTTTTTCACCCAAAAACCCTATTTTTTGCGCCCCTTGAGCCCATTTTTAATTTTATCAAAAATCTGTGATACATACATTTTTGGCCCTATTTTTAGAAGTAAAAAAAACTTTAAACTGATTTGATCTGTACAAAAATTAAGAAGTTAATAGGTTTTTTTCGGTTTTCACAAAAATCCTCCCTATTTCCATTCCCTTGGTCCGATTTTGCCCATTAACGAACTTGACCGAGATTTTATGCCCCTTGATTTTATGTATCGGTTTGGAAGAGATTTGTGCAGAATTGTGGAAGTTATCGTGTCCGGAAGAAAGTGATATATATATATATATATATATATATATATATATACAGTAAAACCTCTAAATAACGGACAACCTCGGGAGCGCGGAAAATGTCCGCTATTGGAAAAACCCCAGAGATTCCAAAATTGCTAAGAAATGCTTAGTGTTTAAAACCCTATTATATGATTAATCAGAAATTAAAATTATTTTTTTAAACCATAAAATTGAAATAAAATTGTGCATACTTTTATTCGCTGTTTATTACATTCTTACGAAAACAATCTGTTACAAATGTTTGCTTTTGCTTGCGATTACATGTAATTTGTTTTTCAATGTGAAGTTTTAAGTCTGTCAGTAGTTTTAATCCTTGTGAATCATCTTTTTTTTACAAAAAAATTGTGTAACTGCTCACTGTATTTTGCCGCTTCTTGGAAATCTCGATATTGTACGAAGCATCTCCAGTTTTAGTATCTGTTTCATCATCATTAATAGAGGCAGCTTTTGTCGAAACTTTTGAAGGAATATAATCGCATATATCAACTGATTCTTCTTCACTAGGTAACTAATCATCAATATTATTGAAATATTCGGCAGTTTCTTCACTCCTGATACAGTTCATTAATTCACTTATTTCGCTTAATTTTTCATTTGTGTCGGGAATGTGTGTTTAATTTTCTTTTAACATTAAGTCTTCTTTCCTGAAACATTGTCGTACGTTTTCCGGTTTTATGTTTTTACAGCATCCAAATTATAGCATCGAGATCATTAACTAATTTTAGGCAGTTCTCAAGTGTATTAATAGAATCTAACTTTAAAAGCACGTGGCATAATAAAAGCTTTCTGTACCAGGCTTTAAACTTGTGTATTACGCATTGATCAAGTGGCTGGCATACTGAAGCTGTGTTAGGGGGAAAAAACACAATTTCAACATTGTCGAATTTCAAATGTTTGGATGAGAACTTGCATTGTCCAAAAACAAGAGAACTTTTCTTTGTTGTTTTTTCATCCTATTTTCAAAGGAAGTTAACCATTCGATCATTAATGGACTGGTCATCGACGTTTTCTTATTCGCTCTCCACACAATACCAAATTTATTGAATTGAATGTTCTTCGGTAAACACCTGGGTTTCAGAGATTTTCCTTTAATAAGAGGGATTTCTAATTCTCCTAACACATTGCAACCTAATAAAATATCCTCATAGCATGCATGGTCACAGTGACCTCATTGTGACGTCACTGTAAGTCACTGTGGTCACCTCACAACTGTGACCAAAATGCCACCACTCAGTGATGTCACATTGTGACTGATATGTGAACTTCTTAGAAAACTTTAAAAAATTACAAAAATTCTTCAAAACTTGTTATTTACTGTAAAAAATATTTTTCTGGCAATTAAAAAAATTCTAACGTCACTGTTATCTCACTACATGTAACGTACGTCTCATTATGTGAAAAAAAACCTACCATATTGTAAACTCACAGTGTGACAAGACATATGTTAAGATTAAAACGTTTTCACTTCAAACAATAAAAAGAATTCAGTGTTTGTTTCCGGCTAATATTTCACAATGAAATTAAAAACTTCAGCAAAAATGCACATAAATAAAACACAAATTTAATAGACATGTAATCGAACTGCTCGCTTAGACTACTAAAACTATTTGAATTTAAAAAACTGCTGTAGGTAGTAAAATATTTGGCGATTCTTTCGACTATTAACTCTTGGAATGTTGCTAATATGAAAGTATCGCTATTGAATTTTAAAACTTTATTTGAATACATAATTGATATATTTCATATAAAAATGTTTTTTGGTGTTATTATTGGTCAATCTAGAAAAATGTATTAACTGTAAATATATATTATAGATATTTCAATAAGAAGAAAATGTTTTCCTCCTGTATTCTATAATCCGAGAAGCTGGTTTGTTATTTATAAACTATTCTTATCAGCGGAAATGGCAGAAATTAATACACAGGTGAAGAAAGCAAAGATTTTTTTTGTGTAGGCATGGGAAGGGACGGAGTTTTGTAATAAAGCAATGCTTTATTATAATAAATAAAAGCACTTGCATATTTTCAGTAATAAATATTTTCAGTAATTTTCTGCTAGTGTTTATTTTGAGTAATTCTTAAAAAAATTTTTTTTTGCTACTTGAGTCACACTTTTTAAATAAATTTAACTTTTTCCGAATATAAAATAAAATATACAAAATGTATGCAAAACGCATGGCGTAATTAATTATTCATATTTATATATTTTTTTGTTTCTAGTAATTTATTTCGAAAAATACTGTTATTTTACAAGCTGCTTTACTCTAGAAGAAATTAAAATAGAAAAAAAGAGTAATAAGAGCCCGATTCTCCCTCCTCCCCCACTAAAAACATTATTTCGCCAGTTATTTTATTTCTTTTGTATGAACATATTTACATTTACTACGTATAATATAAACTTTACTTTTATATTTTCAAAAGATCTTGCTTTATTGCATATTAAAATGAATTTTAAATACTCTAAAAATGTAAACATTGTTTACTTTGTTATACTCCCAGTATTACTATAATTATTGTCATATTTGACAAAAAAGTAGCTTTACAAAACTTAAAACGTGAACTATTTTGAAACATATCGAAAAAAAGTTAAATGCATCAAAAAAATTCTTGAAACAAGAAATTTGAATTGGAACTATGCTTATAAAAATATTACGTCATATAAATGTATAAGAACGGAAAAGACATCTGTTTTTTCCCCTTGATAAAAAAAGAGCGCGAAATACCGCAGACGATAAAAACTATTAAAGACAACATATTGCGTTCAATCTTTGGAATAGACGGAGAGAGTTTTTTTCCCGGACAATAGTTAGTGTTATGAACGTGCAGCCTGTCATATATAAACATTTAACCTGAAAAAATTACTAGGAATAATCATTCCAAGAACTTTAGACAAAAATATCGCTTCGAGATAAGTACACTAGCTTTGGTGTGGTTTAAAATGATTCCCATCATTGCTCTTGTATTTATTATTGGAGATATTTCAACTTCCACAATTCGTTCTTTCTAAAACATGGATTTCATCGGAATTTAAAGAACAGCGGTAAGGAAAGAAAAAGGTATGAAAAAATATTTTATTTCAGAGTTTGATTTTCTTTACATTATAACGATTTTAGTATTTTCTTATAAACATTTCATTAACCTAATAAAGTTTAGTAGATTTATTATTTAATTTATTGATATAAATAACTGTCTATCAACAATTTTAATCAGATAATTAAAATCAATTATATAAATTTATTTTACTCAGATTTTATTTTCTTTTAATGTATTATAGGTTAAAATCATATGTTTTCTCAAACTTTAAAATGACGTAGAAAAATATTATAATCAAAGTTTAACATGATTAGCAAATATTTAAATGTCTTTAACGTACTAAATAAAAAGGACTTTTTATAGAATAAAATTTTTTGTTGGTCTGAAACAATTTGCGTTGCACATTTTTATTTAAAAATTAATATGTGTTCAGAAAATATATTTAGAAGAAATAAGAATTTTTTTTTACATAATGGAGAAGTACTATTTAAAGGATATCATGCACTTGTAGTATTAAGGGGCGAAAAATCAGTGTCAATGAGTATTATTCGATGAGAGAAAAGTTATAAAAATTTATAAAGATATATTCCTTAGCGATAAAAAATTTCCTTAGCTGCTAAGAACTTTTAAGTTAAACATTATGAACGAAAAGTTTTCAAAGTAAACCAGTGTTTCAATTTGTTGACAAATACAGAAATTATGCAACCCAGTGAGAATTTAAATATGGTTTTATTGAAAGATTTTAATTATTAAAAAAACATATCCATGTACTTGAATGAATGAAGCTAAAATGTAAAATATTTTTCATTATTTATTTTTTTTTATTCTGGATACTGTTAATATTTTATTTTCTGAATGGTTTTATAAGCATAAACTTCGAAATATCTGTACTATACATTCTATTAGAAAACATGATTAAAGGGGCTTGTTATTTATAATTATCATCTAATCCTGTAAATAAAATAATAATAATAATAATGAACCAATGTGTGTTTCTATTTTGTGCTTATGGTTTGAATTTTTATACTTTATTCACATAAAAATGGCTAACTATTTTATATTATTTTCATTATTTTTTATTTTACTGTGTCATATAAAAGTAAATATGATTACCTGCATTTGTAACAGACTGTATATATAAAATTTTCACCACAGGTTATTCTAAAACCTTTATAGTAAATTAAAAACTTCATCAACAAATGTACATAAATTAAACACGAATTTTATAAACATGTAATCGAACTGCTCGCTTAAACTACTAAAACTATTAGAATTAAAAAAAAAAAACTGCTGTAGGTAGTAAAATCTTTGGCGATTTCTTCGACTATTAAGTCTTGGAATGTTTCTAATATGAAAGTATTGCTATTGAAATTCAAAACTTTATTTGAATACATAATTGATATTTTTCATATAAAACCGCTTTTTGGTGTTATTAGTCAAATGTATTAATTGTAAATATATAATAGAGAGTTCAATAATAAAACAAACGTTTTTCTCCTGTATTCTATAATCCGGGAACTTGTACTGTTCTTGATAATATCAGAGCTATAGTGGTCTTGGCAATGGACATCCAGCCGGATAGAGCCTCACGAATTGTATAAAAATTTTAACATTAGACTCCGAATAGAGTAGCTGCAGTGCATAAACATTTAATGATTGTTGTTTCTTAAAAATCTTAGACAGTAAGAGTTGTTATTATTGTTACTACATAATTTCATAAATAAAAATGTAATTTTGGAAATCAATTTTTAAAGTTATTTTTTAATAACCAAAAGATGTTTTTAAATATGTGTTTTACTGCAAGCAGACTTTGATGTAAAATGAATTAACCTTTTGCATCACCTCACCGTGCTGCATATTTGCAATATACCCAAAAGTCAAGGTGAATTATACATTTAGTGTAAAATATATATATATATATATATATTTATCATGATTAAAAAAAAAATAATAATCAGATTTTTTTTAATTTAAATCAGATTTTTTTAAATTTTCAATCAGATTTTTAGGATTTTTTTCCCTGCATTAAAACACGGATTAGCTTTCAATACTTTGGGGTTTCTAAAACAATTAAACATCTAATTGCTAAGATAATCTATGCTTTAAGCTTTAATTATAATTATTAGTTAGTGTAATTAGAGTGATTATAAAACACCATTAATTTTCATTAGTAGTATGCAATAATGTTACATACATTGATATATTGTAATAATTATCTAAAACTGTATTAAATACTATTGATATTTGCAGTTATTAAAATTATTAATCTCTGCCCTTAATATCAAATTGTTGACAATGTTTGAAATTAATCATTTTTCCAACAATTAACTTTCTAATTAGGAAAAAAAATATTTTTATACTTTAATTCCTAAAATGATAATTTAATATTCATTATAGAAAAAAAGGGGTACTAGTTTAGTTAAAACAGAGCATTACTTCATGAGTAAATGTATCAACAATGTGTTTAGTAATAATATAAGAAAAAAGTATATAATTTGTTAATATGATGAATAAAGTGATATTAATTTTTAAGGATTTTATGAATTACATATTGACAAATACAATTAAATAACGACATGATTTAACAATAGCTTGTATTTTCTAAAGAAATAAAGTTCTATAATTTTTGCAAGATCTTGGGCACACCGGTTTAAAAATACTGTGATATGGGGAAGTTTTTTATAAGAAATCTCTGATTGCAACTAAAGGTGAATTTCACCAATTTTTTTTTATTTAAAGGGTGTATTTCACCTATGTTAAAAAGAGCTGGGTGCTGCAACTTTAAAAAATGGCCTAGAGGGAACAGTAAGTAATTGCAGAATTAATAAAAACTGCAAATAAGCATCATTTAGTTAGTGACACAAATAAGCATATATGTATATCCCTGTATATGGAATAATAAAACATGTGCAAATGATATATATGGGGCCGTCAAGTGTTCATGGCTCGCATTTCCACTATAATTCCTAAATTTCCTAACTGTTATTTTACTCCCTAAATTTCCCCAAATTCTCCTAAAATTTTCTTTTTGTTCCTAAACATTACCTCGTTAACTCCGTAAATCGAAAGGTATTTCGAGATCGCCAAAATTTGACCGAAAAACATCGCGAATTTTGGCAAATAGTAACCGAAAAAGACGCGTATTTCGTCAAAAGGTCGCTAAAAAACACGAATTTTGTCAAACGATCGTGATATAAACAGGAATTTAGTCAAAAGGTCGCGGAATAAAGCGAATTTCCACAAAGAATTGGGGAAAAAACTCAAATTTCGTCTAAGGATCACACTGGGGAAAAAGCGAATTTCCACAAAGAATCTAAAAAAACGCTCAAATTTCGTCTAAGGATCACGAGGAAAAAAAACTAATTTCTTCCAGGGATCGCGAATTTTGCCAGAAGATCTCGAAAAAAAGCGCGAATTTCTTCAAAAGATCGCGGAATAAACGTGAATTTCGATAAAGAATCGCGAAAAAAAACCTTACATTTCGTCAAAAAATCACGAAAAAAAAAAAAAGAATTTCATCTAATAATCGCGGGAAAAAAGTTAATTTCGTCAAGAGATCATGGGGGAAAATGTTAATTTGATCTAAGAATCGAAAATTTTGTCAAAAGATTGCAGAAAAAACACGAATTTTGTCAAAAGATCGCGAATAACACGCGAATTTTGTCAAAGGATAGCGAAAGAAACGTGAAATTGTGTCAATAAAATCGTGCAAATACGACGAATTTCGATTTAAGAATCGCAGAAAAAACGTGAATTTCGTCAAAGGACCGAGACAAACGCAAAATTTAATAAATCTCGCATTTAAAGTGAATTTCGTCAAAAGATCGTGGAAAAAAGCGAATTTCATCTAAAAATAGTAAATTTTGTCAAAAGATTGTTGAAAAAACACGAATTTCGTCAATGGACCGCAACAAAGGCGAAATTTTGTAAATAATTCGCGAATAAGGCGAATTTTGTCAAAAGATCGCGAAAACAATTTTAATTTCTTCAAAAGGTCGTGAAAAAAAAGTGACTTTCATCTAAGAATCGCAATTTCGTCAAAAGATTGAAGAAAACAAGTAAATTTCGTCAAAGAATCGCAAAAAAGCCAATTTCGTCAAAGCATAGCAAAAAAAAGCGAGTTTCGTCAAAGGATAGCGAAAAAACGTGAAATTTTGTCAATAAATCGAGCAAATAAGGCAATTTTCGCCGAAGGATCACGAAAAAAAAGCAAATTTCGACACAGGATCGTGAAAAAAAAATTCTGAAAATTTTCTGTGAACTTCAGAATTTTCTTTTACTCATAATTACTCCTGTCTCCATTGTCAAGGTTCATTGATTGGACTTGAATAGCGATTTCATTTTTCAATAAATGTCTTGCATCTTAACGCTGTCACAATATTGTCATTGTAGTCACATATTCGTCACAAAGTTCATGACAAAATCGTCACAAATCACACAATTTTCACAAAATTGTCACAATGTGAATTCACAACATTGTCACTATTGTCACAGAATCCTCACAGTGTAATGACAATTTCGTCACAAATGACACATATTTCACACATTGGTCTCACCGTGACTTCACAAATTGGACACAATGTGACGTCACAAATGAGCTCTAAAATGGGCATAACGACTTCACATTCTAGTCGCTGTGACTTCACATCGACGGTCACAAAGTCACAGCGTGGCTTCACAACGACGTCACCGTAACGTCACCATGCCTTACGGGTAGTGAGTCGCTCTTTTGACTTTTTCCGCCGATACAATCATCCCTTTTAAAGCACAGTCTTATTCGGAAAACTTCTGAAAAGGAGTTCGGTTTCATCGGCATTAAAAAGTTTCTCTCCTCATAACCTTCCCAAATTGATTGCAGTCGTTCATGCCAATCCTCCAGTTCTTTAAGATCTACAGATTTTGCTTCTCCACATATTGTTTTGAAAGAGATATTGTGCCGATGCCGCGATCGGAACTTTTCCAGCCACCCATTGGTAATCCGTATAATCCAAGTTCTTTAGCGACTTCTAAAGCCTTTTCCTGAATCAAAGGCCAATTGATAGGAATGTTTTTTGAACGAGCTGAAGTAAGCTAATTGAGAATTCTAAAATCAATTTCAATGGAATTAGTCTTCCTCAATTTCACCCCGGGAATGTCCCTCCCGGCTCACCCAATTCAACACTGTAAGCGGGAGGGAAAATTTGCCCCAGCCCAACCCCAACCCCTAAATTTATCTGTGATCACAAAATGTCTGACACATTGCCCTCATAAATTTAGAGGCTTTTTACTATTTTTTTTTCTTGTTAAAAAATATTTATTCATCTTTTATCGCCAAAATTACTGTCCGCTATTCGGAATGTCCGTTATTCAGAGGTTAAACATACAAAAATTTAGGTTTTGGAAGTGGGGATTAGAAAAATGTCCGTTAAATAGAGGTGTCAAATGGAGATTTTACTGTATATATATATATATATATATACAGGGATAAAAATCATAGGACAAACACTGAATTAAAGAAATTAAAATGTTGCAAGGATGTCGAAAAAGTTATCGAAAATTACAATTCAAACGATAACGAATCAGTAATTAAAAACATTATATATAATATCAAAAAGAAAATGATACCAGAACTTTTGAGGAATGTGCATAAAAAAACGGGTAACAACAACATTGACATGACTCTAGATCTATTGAGATTTAGAATAAGAAAACAAAATTTAGATAGTTATGTAAAGAGCATGTATCAAAAAGATGCCGAAAATAATAAAATATGCTGTGTTTTGTATTACATGGGGTCACATCTAAAAGGGGTTAACATTAATAAAGTTTTAAATACGCATAAAAAACTGCTGCCGGATAAAAATATAGATATTTTTAAGGCTTTTAAATATGATAAACCGATGGGCAGACTCATATACAATTATAACGACTATGCAAAGGATTTGAAAAACAGTATCGATAATAGTGTTTGCTATTGTCAAGAAGAATTCAACGAATATATAAATCCAACCTATGGACATATATTAACGGGTAGTTTGGATATTGTACATAATAAGAAATTGAGTGAAATTATGAGATACGGGACGAGATACAGAATTAAGAGAGTATTAACAAGAAATATGGCGAAAAAACGCTTTAATATGAATTTGGGTATTTTTATTCAAAAATTAGTATATAAATACAATTTGCCTGCTAGCATTTTCGAGGAATGGAAGTATTGTATTTTAAAAGAATTGTGTAGAAATTTTGAGAGTAACTCTGAGGGGGTTTCGGTAAAATATTATAAGGATTTGAAAGAATCTATAACAGAATTACAGAATAAATTTATAATAACGTATATAGATAAAGCTAACACAAATTATGCAATCATTTGTAAAACATTATATGGTAAATTACTCAGGGAGGCTTATGGTAATGAAATAAATTATGAAACTGTTAAATCAAGTAAACAAGTTATTAGTAATAGAGTAAAAGCATATTATAAAAAAATCAAAATAAAGCAAAATAGTACTAGTTTTCCATATTTGGTAATGATTCCAAAGTTTCATAAAGATCCGGTTGTATTTAGAGTTATAACATGTGGTTTCGGTTCATATTTGGAAAATTGTAATAAAAAATTGTTGAAATTATTAAAAGAGATTTTTGATGAATTATTGAAAGATAAGCCGGCTTTTATAATAAAAACCAGCTATGAGTTAATTAAACATTTAAATCTAATGAAAAACATTTCAAGTTTAACAGCGTATGATTTTGAACATTTGTATAATAGTACAGATTTGGATAATCTTAAAATAAAAATTATGGAGTTTTTCAATAAATATAATTCCTCCACCATCGGACAGGAATGGTTTACTAATTTGTTTAATTTTGTAGTGAGTGAGAACTACTTATATGACGGGAAAATTGTTTACAAACAAGTTAGAGGTAATCCAATGGGGGGAAGTTGTAGTTCGATTTTAGCCGATATCTACTTATACAAGTACGAGGAACAAATTGATATAAATGAGGATATGAGGTGCTTTCGTTACATTGATGACGTTTTAATAGTCAGATGCAATGATGTGAAAAAAGAAAAAAAATTGATTGCTATCCTAATGGTTTAAATTTGAAATTGGAGTCAAAAAGTAAAAACATGGTCAATTATTTAGACATTAATGTCGAGATAAAAAATGGTGAGATAAAAACAGATATATATGACAAACGAAATGCTTTAACTTTGAAACTATAAAAATGTTAAATTTTGGATCAAATGTGCATATCTCAATATATAGAAATATTTTTGTTAACGGGTTAAACCGTATAGATAGACTGACATCAAAAACTGGGGAAAAAATTGAAGAACTTTACAAATGGTATATTCTGGCGTTGCACCATGGATATCCTGAGAAATTTTTGAAGAGTCTGCTGCGAAATTTCGTAAAGTGTAAGAGTTATCGCAGAGATTTAGAAGTAATGTGGATGCGAAGAGAGGAGTAACGGTAATTTTGACCATTTAGGGTTTGCGTGCACGTTTGTTTGAAGTTTCACGTCTAGTTGTTGGTTTTCGATGGATCTTGGCAGCTCATTCGATATGTCAGTTTTCCCATTTGGTCTTGACAGGTTGTTGGGGGAGCGTTGTGCACATAAAACTGGTTTTAATCCCGCAGAGCAAGTCGCAAGTGCTTGCCGCCTGTCTCCATTGATTCAATTTCTTCTGGTTTTAGTTTGAATAATTTTAAAGTTTGCCGTTTTTAAAGTATGTTGTTTTTTAAGTTAGTTGTTTTTAGTTATTTTGTCGTTGTCATTTGGTTTAGTATATTTGTCTTCGGATCAGTTCTGTGGTTTCGAATTTTCGGTTTGGTTTTCGGATATATATATATATATATATATATATAGATAGATAGATATAAAGTTTTTTTACTGAGGGTGGTTTTGGGTTCTAGGGGTCATGATCGGTGTAGATCTTCAAAATTTTTTCAGAAATTCCAACATAAGAACGATCCCAATAGGTAGTATTTCATACGAAATCTACCTAAAAAGGCTAGTTTCAGCCCTGGTTTATCTCATGTACCTGACTGACATAAAGTAACCAAAAATGTTGTGAATGTGAACAATTGGGTCAAATGGCATAACATGATTTCACTAATCAATATATCTCCAACCATAACATACCAATACAACTCATTGTGTTACTTCTGCGTTAGTTTAAACATTAAAATATGAAAAAAGTGATAGAGTTGCTACTAAATAATTATAAAACTAAAGAGTTTTGTTTTTAAATTTAAACCATTTTTTTATAAACATTAAATATTTATTAATATTATGCCTAATTTCAGGACTGTAATTCTTGTTGTTTAAAAAAACTTCTGTTACAATTAAGGATGCACCGAATAGTGATATTGTCCGAATACCGAATATTTGGCCAACAGGCGAACCGAACACCGACTATTTGGCTAGCCGAATAGTAACTGTTAGACCGAATCCCAAATTTTCGACCAGCCTAATAGTAACTATTCGGCTGAATACCGAATATTCGGCTTATCGAATACTTTATATTACAAAATTGAAAGGCATTAAAATATTAAATTTTAAAATCATTTTACATAATATTTAAAACATAAACTTTCATTTTGATAAGCAACAGTTTTTTTCAAGAACGTTTTATGCTGAAAAAAATCTGCTTCAAGTTATTTAAGAAGAGTATAGTTATAAAACTTATTTAATTAATAAAATTTTAAATTCCATGGCTTCTTCTAGGAATTTAAACAAATGAATAAAATTTTCTCAAATTCTAAAACAAACATTTTAAAATCAAAGAGAAATTATGAAAAAAGTGGAAAAAAATGTACAGGATCATATACAATTTGTTTGTGTGGAAGAGACTAAAGTAAAAGTAAATAAATAATATTATCTATTCAAATTTTATATGGTGGTAAGTCATCAAGAATAACTGTTCCACTCACTTTGATTAAGCAAGGAAGTTTTTAAATGCATCCTAGATCAATGTCTGCAGTGGGCGATCATTTTCAGAGAATGTAAACTTTGCTCGAAAAACCTTAGCAAGAAACAGATTATTTACTGGACAATGTTCACTTACTTGCATTTGTACATAATTCGTATGAAAATCCTCGTGATCGTTAATTTTATTAAATAATACTTAACAAGAAGCAAATAAATAATGTAAAAAGATTCTCTTTTATTTAAATATGATTCTGTTTCTAATTATTTTGAATATCTTTATAAGTTGACTGTTAAACGTAGAAGATGTATAAGATTTTTTAAATTGTTTTAAAAGTTTTTTTTAAGTATTCGGTTCGGCCGAATATCGAAATACTCGGCATACCGAATAGTTTGATATTCGACCAAACCCAATATTTGGTAACATGTCCAAATACCGAATAGAAACCGAATATTCGGTACATCCCTAGTTACAATACATCAATTTGGCATGACTCTAATTATGGAAAATTCACCACTTTGACTTGGTAGAAAGCATGAAGTACTGAATCTATTAAAATAATTATTTTTCTCTCATTTTTTTCAGATATGACAAAAGAAAAGGTGAAATTTTTTTTTAAACTATGAATTGAGAATTTTTAAATTATGTTTTCGAAGTTTAGTTATATATAGTTTACTTAATATTAAATTATTAACTGATAAAAACAGATTAAAAAATTATTTCTTTATTTTTGTAATTAAAAATTATCTCTCTATTTTTTATTTATATTTCATTTCTTACCTTCAACTTGTTTAATATATTTCGTTGCTACAGTTTCACAGCCAGTCGGCATATTTTAATGGCACGATTTGATGCACAATTAACTCTGTTTTTATTGTAACCATAAAGAATATTTGGGGATTTATCACCCGTGATTCTAACAGAAAAATGCATTAAAATTCATTAATTAATTTATAATTAAGTTTATAAAAATACTAAAATATATTGTCAAAAGAAGCATTCAGTTGTACATAATTTTTACAATTCTGGAGTATTAGGTAAGAGAAGTCTACTTATGATTAGGGATGCACCGAATATTCGGTATTCGGCCATGTTACCGAATATTCCGTTAGGTCGTATATAAAACTATTCGGTTAAGCTGAATATTTGGCTTGGCCAAATATCAAACTATTCGGCCTGCCGAATATTTGGTTTGGTCGAATATCAAAGTATTCGGCAGTACTGAATACTTAAAAAAACTTTTAAAACACATTTTTAAAAACTTTTCACAATTTCTACTTTTAAATGTTAACTTATAAATATATTTAAAATAATTAGAAACAAGATCATATTTAAATAAAATAGAATGTTTTTAGATTAATTATTTGTTATTTGTAAAGTATAACTTAAGAAAATTTACCTATCGCGAGGATTAAAATTATGATTAATTAGGATTTTCGTAGGAATTAATTATGTACAAATGCAAGTTCCTAAATTTTGTTTAGTAAATATATGTTTCTTGCTGTTTCACAAAAAATAGTTTCTAAAACAAAATGGAAAACTTGCGGTTGATAATAGGTATTACGACAGATAATTTTTGTTCTGGAAACCATAATCGTAATGCACTTATTGAGTCATAAATACGTTGTATCTCATCTCACTCGAGGTCAAACTTGAATTTTCGTTTGTTACTTTAACAATAATAAAGATATCATAACTATGTTTTTAACTGACTTTCTGTGAAATGTATGATGAAAAGTGCTGAAGAATGCCACCATTCATCCGAGTATGATAATAAAAAGGTGCTTTAATTTTTTTACATTTTTATGCTTATATTAGCATGTTTCCTTAATCAATAATCTAATTTTATATTATAGTCTTTACTTTTAATCTAAGTGATTTTTGTAATTTAAATTTACGCAATTGATAATTACTAAATACCTTAAAAATTAATCTCTTAAAACAGAAAATATTAAATTGAATTTACTCTTATATTAGCAGTACATATTAGAACATATATATATATTTTAAAGCAATAAATGACTTATTTTTTATAAAGATAGCTAATAAAGCAAAATAAAAAAGAAGTGCAGCTTCCATGCTGCATACAAAATGTGATTTAGCCTGCAAGTTTGCATCCAAAAGACTAAAGATTATTTGTAACCTATAGCCCTTCAGATACATTGCAATGGGCCAACACAGAAGTAAGGAACCAACGAACAAGCTGCAACTCTACTAGAGATTAATTGAATCTATTCTTTCTGCACCAATCGTCATCATGTTAGTGCCCATAACTGACGCTGCTGATGAACAGATCATAATACAGCTTAACACCTATTCACATCATCCTTGTTGTAGTTCTATCATCAACTGTAGTAGCTAAAGCAACTATCAAATTAAAAGGGAAGAAAAAGTGTAATACAGGCATACATATACAGAAATTACTTTTTGAAAAGCAAATATTATTTACAAATGAATAACTAACTATTAATTAACTAAGAAATTTAAGTATGCTTATAGACAAAACTAGACACCATTAGACAAAAACAGAAATAGTTATGCTACTGTACCATTTAAATATTTATTACAGAATTCTAATTATGAAAAAACACTTTAAAATGAAATAAATATTGGAATACATTTATTGCAGGGTATTTTAATAAAGATACGATGCCGCAAAACAGTTCTTTTGTTCACATTACATTTTCATCGAGTTTTAGGATAGACTTAAGATAGAGATTCACAAAAGGCAAACCTCAACACCTTAGAAATTTTAAATCAAAATATCTTATGCATAATTATATTTATAAAATAAAAGCACTTTAAACATATTAATATTTAAAAAATGAAAGGCGAAATATAATACAAAAATAAATAAATATTTGATTATAACGGTAAGTTTAGATTTTTTACTAAAGTACTACTCAAAATCAAATATGGAGAACTGAAAATAGCTGACTATATATATTTATTTAAATAGTATATCACTTGTGATATAAAAAAAAAACTCATAAAAGAATTTTATCCCTAAGCAATATTTCATATAATTACACATGTTTCCACTTAGATTAAGCCTAAATTACATCAACTGTCACGATACTTCAATAAAACTACATTTAAATACAAAAACAGAAATTATACAAATTAAATACAAAACTAATCCTTTAAAAGTAGCAGAAATTTGTCCTACATGCACATACTTAAAACTGTTCTGGTGGACTTTAAAATCTTTCTACAAAGGATTAAGTTTATTATACACATAAAAGACCCACCTCTAATTATAAATATGTTTTTGTCATAATTTTAATTTTTGAAAGATTATCTTACTATTAATTTTTTAAACATTATTTGCAATGTGCATTTCGTTTGTTTAGGTTACACAACGTGACAGTTTATTTAGCCTCTTCAGTTCCGAAGCCAAAATAATAATACATAATAATTCATTATTTTTTTCCAAACAAAATGACATCGTAAATGACAGATAAAATATCTTTTCTGAAATTGGTCCATTAGGCGCATAGTAATTTAGGTTCAAATATATGGATCTAAAACAACAAACCCCCTTAAAACATCAATTTAATAACCATTAACCTAAATTAACGCAATCACAAATTTAAGAGTTTTACACAAGCAAATACTCTACAAATCCTCAAAATTTTTTATTGAAAAAAAATTTAAGTTAAATACTTATGAAAATTTCTCACTTTCTTGGTCATACTATCTTTTGGGCATTTTTAGACATTTTGAAAACTCTGATGAAAATAACATTTATTTTGTGTGGGAATCAGCTTAGATAATGCCATTCGTTTTATTTGAACGCAAAAAGCATTTAGCTATTAAGAAGTGATGTGAAAATGTAAAAAAAATTGGACATTTTAGTTTTTATAAGGAAAAGAAAAGAGGTCCCCGTTTGGGGACCCAGGGACCGAAGAGATTAAATATGCAACGTGGCAGTTTGTTTATTTAGCTGTTTTTTTTTCTTTCTCAAGTTACATGCTTTATAAATCACTGTTTTCAATATATTTAAAATTTTCCTAAAAATAAACAAAGACTTCACATTTAAATTTTTCTTTTTTTCTGCATTCATCATTATTTTAAAAACAATAAGACTAAAAGCAATCGAAGAATCAAAATTTAAAAATTTTCAGTCGATACTTAACTTTAAATCATACCAAGTGTATCATGTTCTGATGACAATAAATATAATTAAAATAAGAAAAAAAAACACTTTTTGTTGTCTTAAAACAACAAATTCTTTATCTTTTAAAAATGCTTTTTCTTTTTCATTTTACTTTCAAAAACACTTAGTCTCGTATGAATATAAACAATAAACCCTTTTTGCATCTTTTACAAACTCTTATATACTTTAAAAAAGAAAACACTAAAAACTTTAATTATCTAAAAACATCATATCTCCCCTTTCCCCGCCCCCCCTCCCCGCTTTTTTTTTCATCTTTTAAAATAAAACCAAATAGTGTAATTGCTCTGGTAACAAACAAAATGGGGATATACGTAAGGCTGGCCCACACTTTTTTTTTTTTTTTTACTTAGCGGCAGGTTTTATTTATATCCCAGACTGAAACATATAAATGTTTATTTCACATTATAGTTACAATTTTACTTATGAGCATTTAAAAATATTTTCAGCTAAATAATTTTTGTACTTTTCTTATTGTGTTCTCATAATTTGTAGTGTAGCATGCTATTTTTGGAAAATATAATTTTGCGAAAAAGAACTAGTTTGTAGAAAGCACAAATATTATATTTGGTGTTAATTTAATAAACTTACTTTATTGTCTCCTCTTTTGACATAGCAGTGATAGTCCTACCATACTCACAGATTTTTTAAAATCTTCGATACAAAGATGAAGCCTTAATCCTTGTAAAAGTAGCATGCAGTCCAAGGGTGCCAGACAAATTCCAATTGCTTTCAGAAGATCACTAATGGTAGTCAATTATTATACAATAAAGTTACACACCTGTGATTTTCTGAAAGCATTCTAATTTGAAATAAGATCTATCCCGGCACCAGCTGATTTGCCAGACGCTTACCTCCACTGGTATACTTTTTATTGATTGATATATTATACAGTTTCTGGAAGTAACGTCAAAAATAATAGTAAATTTTTTTTATTACACTAGGGGGCTCGGCCCCCTACAAGCTACGCTCGCCAAACCCACCCGTTCAGACACTGCAGTTTCTAAAAGCACGCTAGTTTGATCGGCTTTAAAAAGATTTTGAAAGATTGACTTATAATTTATAAAGCAGTGACGATCTCCCTATAAACGGGTTTCAATTCATTTCCCTTTGATTGGAGAATATTAAGGAAAAATCATTGCTGTTAAAAGATACAATGGCTGTTTTCGTCTTTTATTAAATAAAATCAGTTAAACATTTCAAAATAAGCTAATATAAAATGAATTAAGTAAACAGAGTCTTTGTCTTCCGGTATTTTTTAACAAAGCGAAAAGAAAGTTCTTTTAAGCAAGACATTTTAAATCTATCGTTTTTAATCTGACATAATTTTCACCAAACTTTTCTTTCTCTTTTTAATATTCACGTGAAACTACTTTTGTTAGAAATGAAATATTATTTGCGCTCAATTTTTAAATTTAAACTGTTTTGCAATATTACTTTTTGTTAATTTTCCGTAATAAGTGTAATATGACGTAAATGTGACGTAATTTCTCCTATTTAAGACTTCTAATGCATGTTAATGAATTTATTATTTTACAATATCCTTTCTGTTTTAAAATTCACGTGTAAATATAGTTTTTATGAAATAATTTTCCATAAGTTCCTACTTTTTGCACGTAATTATTTAATTCTAATTTGAAAGTTTATCTTCGGTTTATAATAGTCTCGTGTAAATACATTTTTAATTTGAAGTAGAGGTCTGCACGGGCCCGGGCTTGGCCCGAGGCCCGTACCCGGCCCGGCGGAATGAAGGCGAATTTTCAAACGGGCCGGGCCGGCAGAATTTGGACAATTTTTTCAACGGGCCGGGCCGGGCCGACAGACGAAATAAACGGGGCGGGCCGGGGCGGCAAAAAAATTAATCGGGCCTATCGGCCCGATATAAGAATTCAAGCGAAGCAGATAAAATATGAGCCATTTTCAATTAATATGATTTTCTCGAGAAGTATAAATGTGCGTCACGAGCCGATGCGAGTTTATCAACATCAATACAGAAATGTAACATGTCCATCGTAGAGATCGGCATCGTACAGTTACAAGATGTCTGATTCCGAGTTTAATTTTTTTTCAGCAGACTCGTGCCGGGACGGAACTGGTCTTAATCGATCTCAGGATGTGTAGGACAGTCATTGTGTTTTGTAGTATTAATAGTAATAATGAACTTCTCTTAACAGTATCTTCGGAAATATACCTTAAGGTGGTCCTCATATTCACTGCTCAGCAATGCGAAACTTTCAGACACATTTCCTGACTCATTTTTAACTATAAAGGCATAAAATTGACAGGCCTGCCTATTGAAGGCATTTGTAAACGAACAGCTTTTTCCATATTTGATAAATTACTTAAAGAGATAACAGAGATTCTTGTCACGTCACTGTCGTTTTTCTCCTTTACTATGCTATTGCTTCCGGAAATTCGACCCAAAACGCTAACTTTGACAGTATTTTCAGAAAGATATATTGCTTTTATCTATGAAAAAACGACATTTACATAGCTTCTGAATAAGAATACCTGCCAATCTTACGCGTTTCCGAAAAGAAATGAATTCATAAATGTGTCGAAATGTAGCTCCTTTGGATTTCAGAAAAGCCTTAAAAATGAGAGAAATATTTTCACAAATCTACTTTTTATTATACAGCTTCAAAAGTTATTGTGTTTTTAATCCTTTATTCTGAACTACATTAATCTTTTAATGAATCCTTATTTCCATTTTGAAATGTCTGTAGACACGATGATTAAACAATGTAAGTAATCGTTAATGTTTACTATTGTGCGTTTTCTGTTTTGCGAACATCATAGTAATGTAAAATATACTGTAAAATGTTTCCATAAATATGTATGTAGTATTCATTAAAAGAATCTTAATTGCGTGTTCAGAAAAAACGGATTTCTTTTTTTGTAGAAATTGTGTCGGGCCGGGCCGGGCCTGTTTTCACTGATTCTTGTACGGGCCGGGCCGAGAACTGTAAAAATGAAACGGGCCGGGCCGAACTTCCAATTTTTACACCGGGCCGGGCCGAGATAGCTTTCGTTCGGGCCGGGCCGGGCTCGGGCCTGGAAATTCCGGCCCGTGCAGACCTCTAATTTGAAGCAAACATTATAATTTGCCCTGTTTATACAGTTGACAACAGTTTAAATTAATACCATTTTCTAAAGTAAGTAAAAAATATCTCTCGAAATGCTGAAAATTTGAATTTAAAATAGAAATAAAACCTCAAAAAATGAGACAAATTAAAAAAATAAATTAAGTCTGCACACCGAGAAATTCTAAGGCATAAAATGATCTAAAAATGATAAAATTCCCATGTACAGTTTTTGCTCCTATAAAACTTTTTTAATGGAACGCTTTGTCCAACTTTAGCATTGAATATCTCTTAAAATAATTCTTCGAATTGAAAACTGTCTGCATCTGTGTGTTTATCAAACATTTCTCTATAATACCGCCGATTTTCATATTTTTGTATGCAATATTTTTCTTAATATTAACGGAGAAAGATCTCCGGTCACAAAAAATTCAAAACCGGCGGCTATGAAAACGTAAGTTATTTTTTCTTAGAATAGAGAGATTACTGTCTAAATTATATATCCCAAAAATAGCATATTATACAACAAACAATGACAAAACTAGGACCTACTATAGTTTCATTACTTCTAACATATACTATTTTGACCACTGAATTTACATATATTATGAACTGACGATTTGTCTAAAACTTTAATATACACCCTAATCAAAGAATCTTACACAGAGAGCATTTTATTTTTTGATAATGAATTCTATTTTTAAAAATAGTAAGAATAATAAGTAAATGCTTTTTGAAAAAAAAAATACAAAAATCATTTTTTATTTTAATAGATAAATAGGTGCATTTAAACTGATGACCTTATGCTGTAAGATAAATCTGTAGCTATACTTGTAAAAGAAATGCTCCTAAATAACAATTTAAATAAAATTTTATAAATATATATTTCAAATGGAGACTATTATTTAGGTATTAATACTTGAGATAAAAACAGAATAATTTTAAATAAATACAATGTTATAAAATATAAATATCACTTAGTACATTGACAACACCACCATTATTATCAAAAAGCTCCTTTTTAATTGGCAGCACTTGGGTAAGCCGTGCTTAGGATTGAACTGAAATAAAACCCTCAAAATTCCGTTCTAACGACCTAAAATCTTGTGTTTAGGTAAAAAAATAGGTAAGTTAGACCTTGGGTCGAGCAGTGAAAACGCAGCTTTACAGTGCCAATATCAAACCTGGAAGCATAAAACGATCCGCTCGCGCATAACTCCCAACGAAAAAGCTCAAAAATTCGTTAATCCGGCAGAACTCCATACGGGAATCGTTCCATTTAAATCCTTTGAGCAACCAATCCATTTCAATGAGCAACGCCATACATGAAATGCATGTCGGAAAGCTGCGCATTGGTGTAACAATGCATGTTGCTCGACATCTCTGCGGGAAATGACAATTCAAGCCAGCGAAGAGTATTCATCCACCGCACTCAACAGCGAGCCCTACTGCCTCAACGCTGCATTTCTGGACCCACATTGCTATACAAAATCTATTTATTTAGTTTCTCTCTACCTGCTTTTACATTTCTGACATATAGTTTTGAAACGCCCTGTGTATATATTGATTTATACATAGAAATATAAAGTTCAAAATATTTATTCCGGACTTACTTCATAATCTTCTCTTTTTATGTACAAAAAAGGAATTTCAATATTTTGTTCGAAAATGTAAAAACAAAAATAATTTCCTTTTATTGTATATGAAAATTTTAAATTTGAACTAATTCATTTCGTATTTATTTAATAACATGAACATGTGAATTAAAAGAAAAATACGTAACTTAACAAAAAAGCTAACACTAAGAAATAAAAACTTTCTGCGAAAATAATATGGTAACAAATTAATAATATACTAATATTATTAATTTACATATATTATATATACGAAAATAATATGGTAACTAGGGGTCTCTGCCCCCTACGAGCTACGCTCGCCAACCCCCGTTCAGACACCGCAGACTCTAAAAGCACGCTAATTTGATCGGGTTTAAAAAGATTTCGGAAGATTGATTTATAATTAAAAAAAGAGTGACGATCTATTTATAAACGGGTTTCTATTCATTTTTCTTTAATAGCGGAATTTTAAGGCCAAATGAGCAGGTGTTAAAAGATACAATGGCTGTTTTCGTCTTTGATTAAATAAAATCAGTTAAACATTCCAAAATAAGCTAATATAAAATGAATTAAGTAAACAGAGTCTTTGTCTCCCGGTATATTTCAAGAAAGCGAAAAGAAAGTTCTTTTAAATAAGACATTTTAAATGTATCGTTTTTAACTGATGTAATTTTCACCAAACTTTTCTTTCTCTTTTTAATATTTACGTGAAAATACTTTTGTTAGAAATGAAATATTATTTGCGCTGAAATAGATGAAAAGATAATATCAAAATATCAAATAAATGTCTCGCGAAAATTTTAAATTTAAACTGTTTTGCAATATTATTTTTTGTTCATTTTACGTAATAAGTGTAATGTGACATACATGTGACGTAATTTCTCCTATTTAAGACTTATAATGCATGTTAATGAATTTATTATTTTCCAATATCCCTTCTGTTTTTAAAATTCACATGTAAATATAGTTTTTATAACGTAATTTTCAATAAGATCCTGCATTTTATACCTAATTATCTAAATCTAATTTGAAGGGTTTTTTTATGTTTATAATAGTCATTTTTTTTTAATTTGAAGTAAACATTATTGTTTGCGCTGTTTATACAGTTGGCAACAGTTTAAATTAATACGACTTTCTAAAATATGTAAAAAAATATCTCTCGAAATGCTGAAAATTTGAATTTAAAATAGAAATAAAACCTCAAAAAATGACTGAAAATGAAAAAATAAACGCAGTCTGCACACCAGGAACTTCTAACGAATGAAATGATCTAAAAATCATTAAATTCCCAAGTACTGTTTTTCTCCTATAAAACTAATTATTGGAGCGATTTTTTCCAACTTCAGCATTAAATATCTCTTAAAATAATTCTTCGATCTGAAAATTGTCTGAATCAGCGTGTTTAGCAAACATTTCTCTATAATACCACCGATTTTCATATTTTTTTATGCAATAGTTTTCTTAATATTAACGAAGAAAGACCTCCGGTCACAAAAAAATCAAAACTGGCGGCGGCGGTGACATCGTTAGTTACTTTTTTTTTTAGAATAGAGAGATAGGGTAAATGCACCAGTAGTCGGCCACCCCACAGTAGTCGGCCACTTTAAGATAAAATACGTTATGAATTGCTTATTTTTGATTTCAAATGAAATATTACAATCTCCCTATATGTAGCCATCCTTTATACGTCATGAGCCATCAGCAAAGAATTGTGGGTATTTTTATTGCGTTAGTAATCAGCCATATTTTATTTGGTTGCGGTCAAATAACCGTTTTTGCTATTTTTTTGTTAACTGATGACAAAATTTTTAAAAGACTAGTATTAATTTATTTTTTATTATTTTCTAAAATTAGAAGACTGCTATTAAAAAGTTTAATAAACTAATGTTTTTCAGTATCAAAATTCAATAAGTGTGTTTGTATTAATTAATTTTAATGTGGCCGACTATTGGGTATTATATTTACTTACATGTTCAGTAATCGGCCACCACGGTTGACTACTGGCTATAAGGATATTTCACCTTTTTGAGTCTACTTTTAATAATTTGATTTTTTTCTTAATTTGATTATCGCAATTTGAGATATATATAACCTTTTACTTGCATTTTATTTTATGTACACTATATATAAGGTGTTCTGGGGTAATAACGCCACGTTAAGATTCTACCAATTTTTACGGCTTAGTTTTAGATTTTTTTTCCCCAAACAAATATAGGATTTGATACAGTAACTTATTGATTATGTATACAAGAAAGAATATTTTAGCAGATAACTATTCATAAAATATAGAGGCATGATTTCTTGACCAATGCTATTAAGCGTTATTACCCACCTTTTGGGTAATAAAATAGCGTCTAAATCGCGGCCCTCAAAACGGCTCTTATCACAAATGCGCCCAAGAAATTCCCTTGCACTTTGCCTTGGCTCATACGATGTCATTATTATTTACTTTAGTGTTTTATTTTTAGACTTCATAGTGTTGTCTTCAGAGAGTTTAGACTTCATAAAAAATGAGAACAAGTAAAAATTTAATTTAATAAATCAAAAAACCCGACTGCGTAAAAAGCGAACTAATTAATTATTTCCCATCTATGTGAAACTATTTTTATATTACTTACCTATTTTTTTTATTTACTTGTATGGATGACTTTTAAGTTGTGTTTAATTGTTAGTTCCTATCTATAAACACTGTTTTGATGAGGTCTATAGATGTCTATGATGGTTAGAATTGCAGTCAAGCTAGAGATCCGACCTACACGACTTCCAGGTTGTGTCATATTTAAACGGAGCTTCTGACTGTAAAATAGTCAATGAAACATTGTCTTCATTTTGAAAGACCTATCCAATGGTATGTCACTCAATAGGGTGCGAAAAAAAATTTCGTCTCTACCGCCATTTTTTATTTTACGGCCGCCATTTTGAATTGATAAAAACAATACCTAGCCTCTAACCATCGGACGGATAAGACAAATCGATAGAGACCTCATTCCTTAAAATCCATCCAGCCGTTGGGATGTTTCGAGGGTATAAAGAAATCCACATACTTGATTGCTTGCGTGATTGTTATGCGTGAAACACATAATCCTTCTTGGCAGTCGGGTAAAAAAACTTATAAATATCATTCATGCACAAGTTAAATGAAATTGATTTGCACTCTTACGTTCGTCAGTGACTGCAACGTTCACGAATTTCGTTCGTTTGTGATCACGGATTTCGCGAATTTAGTACGTTTTTGAGACTGCTGCATCCAGTGAAATTTTTTTTTTGTTTTTATGAGTGCTATGCGCTCATTCGTTCGTTAGTGTTTTCGGCATTAACGAATTTCGTTCGTTTGAGATCGCGGCTTTCGCGAATTACTGCTTTTTTGAGACAGCTGCACGACGAGGTTGTTGCACTCAGTGATGTTTTTTTTCGGTTTTCAAGAGCGCTATGCGCTCATACGCTCGTAACTGATTGCGGGGTTAACGAATTTCATTCGTTTCTGATTGCGGCTTTCGCGAATTTAGTGCGTTTTCGAGACTGTTGCACGACGAGTTTGCTGCATCCAGTGATGTTTTTTTCGGTTTTCATGAGCGCTATGCGCTCATACGTTCGTTAATGATTGCGGCGTTAACAAATTTCGTTCGTTCGTGATCGTGGCTTTCGCGAATAATTGCGTTTTATAGACTGCTGCTCGACGAGGTTGCTGCATCCAGTGATATTTTTCTTTTGTTTTCATGAGCGCTACGCTCTCATACGTTCGTAACTTATCGTGGTGTTAACGAATTTCGTTCGTTTGTGTTTGCGGCTTTCGCGAATTTAGTGCCTTTTTGAGACTGCTACACGACGAGGTTGCTGCATCCAGTAATTTTTTTTTTCGGTTTTGATGAGCACTTTGCGCTCATACGTTCGTTACTGATTGTGGTGGTAACGAATTTCGTTCGTTCGTGATCGTGGTTTTCGCGAATTACTGCGTTTTAAATACTGCTGCACGATGAGGTTGCTGCACCCAGTGATGTTTTTTTCGGTTTTCATGAACGCTATGCGTTCATACGTTCGTTATTGATCTCGACGTTAACGAATTTCGTTCGTTCGTGATCGTGACTTTCGCGAATTACTGCGTTTTAGAGACTGCTGCACGACGAGGTTGCTGCAACCAGTGATGTTTTTTTTGTTTTCATGAACACTGTGGATTCATACGTTGTTACGGATTGCGGCGTTAACGAATTTCGTTCGTTCTTGATTGTGGCTTTCGCGAATTACTGCGTTTTAGAGACTGCTGCACGACGAAGTTGCTGCACCCAGTGATTTTTCTTTCGGTTTTCATGAGCGCTGTTAGCTCATACGTTCGTTACTGATTACGGCGTTAACGAATTTTGTTCGTTTTTGATTGCGGCTTTCGCGAATTACTGCGTTTTAGAGACTGCTTGCTGCACGACGAGGTTTCTGCACCCAGTGATGTTTTTTTTTCTGTTTTCATGAGCACTGTGCGTTCATACGCTCATTACTTATTGGGGCGTTAACGAATTTCGTTCGTTCGTGATCGTGGCTTTAGCGAATTACTGCGTTTTTGAGATTGTTGCAAGACGAGGTTGCTGCACCCAGTGATGTTTTTTTTTTGGTTTTCATGAGTGCTATTAGCTCATACGTTTTTTACTGATTGCGGCGTTAACGAATTTCGTTCGTTCGTGATCGTGGCTTTCGCGAATTACTGCGTTTTAGAGACTTCTACACAAGTTTGCTGCATCCAGTGATGTTTTTCTTCGGTCTTCATGAGCGCTATGCGTTCATACGTTGGTACTGATTGCGGCGTTAACGAATTTCGTTCGTTTATGATCGCGGATTTCGCAAATTTAGGGCGTTTTTGAGACTGCTGCACGATGAAGTTGCTGCATCCAGTGATTAGTTGTAGTTTTGATGAACGCTATTCGCCCATGCATTCATCACAAAAAAAAAAGATAGCAAAAAACAAGAATTTTTTTATAAAATCGCATAATTATATCAAAACGACTGTTACTATAAAATCACAAATCTATAATAATAAGATAACTACTAAAATAACAATGATAACAAACGATTGCTTTGTCACATGTATTTAAAATATCGAATAGGGGAAAACAACTGAACAAGAAACCATATTTTCCCTTAAATAAGAATTGGCGCTTCATTCTGCTCATATTGGTCAAAGCTACTACGAGACAGACTGTAATATTTGTAATGTACTATTCGAGATATGCAACTTATTAAAATTACATTTCGAAACTCGATTACGAGATAGTAACGCGAAAATGAAGAATTGGCGCCGCGTTCTGCAAATATCTAACCACGAAATCCCAAGATAAACTGAAATATTTGCATTGTACTAGTCGAGATATGCAACATATTAAAATTTCATCCCGAAACTCGACGACATGATAGTAACGCTAAAATGACGATTTGGCGCTCCCTACTGCTGATATCACAATAAGATATGCATCGACAGATCAGCCATTCATGTTCTGTTAATAATCTTGTCCTACATCATAATTTCATTTTGAAACAGGATGACTTAATATTTTTTTCTTTGCCCGCAGCCTAGTCTACGATGGTAAAACAAAAAATTTGAAAGGCCCACTACTAGAAAATTTGGCACTTTTAACTTCACTTTCCATATGAAACAAGAATGAAAAATCTTGCATGAAGAATAGATTATAAAAGCATTTCCCATGACTTGTAGAATTCTTCAACGAAATTGAGCAGCTTAATACCGTAAAAAAAATAAACCTTTTAGAAAAGGCATAATACTTTTGAAAACCAGATTATGGTCCCTAACTAAAACAGTAGTTCAATTCTTTTGCGCAGTCCTGTATTTAATCTAAAGATTTGCACATCATTCTATACATAGTATAATAAAACTTAGTATAGTAAGAAAATGCATAACAGGTTGAAAATTTATCTTCAGCAATTTCTACCCCTATACGGAAACTTACTTGAATTATTTTGTACAGCCCTGTATATTACCAATAGATTTTTATATGCCGCACATATTAAGCTAAAATTTAATTAAGGCTAAAACGTGGTTAAAACTACTGAAATGATACTTCCACACATTATTATCCCTGGGAGGTCATGTATTCAGTTCTTTGCGTGGCCGAGTATATGTTTTATTTACATTATACAAACATCTTTTAGTATACTAAATATAGTTCAGCTTGAAAGAGCATTAAAGCCTCTTTTAAGCCATTCACGCTGATACTCCACAAAGCTTGCAAACTCTTTTGTGTAGCCTTGTATATCATCTATATCAGTTATACACACCGCATTGTAAGTTAAGGTTTAATTAAACTTAAAAACGCATGTTATAAACAAAATCACACTTACAATAATTATCGCTAATAGAAAGATACAGGACTGTATTCGAATTTTTTGTGTTTCCCTGTAAATGAACGATAAATGCTATGCATATCATGTTATACAACGAGTATTTTGTAGTAAGCTTCGGTAATGTTGTATATCAATTTCATTCTATTTGATGTAGTATAAGAGAAATAAAATACGCTGCAAACTGCTTATCCCCTGACACTATTATGTAAAGGAATTCTTTTGCGGGGCCCTATAAATGAATAATAAGTTCTTTGGACTCCATATTGTCTAGAATGCGTAGTTAAATGCACTTCATAAATGCATATCAATTTCATTGTATTTGAAATGGCCAACATCATTAAAATAAACTTGAAGCAATTTTTCTCATTGAGCGTAATGCATCGGGATATTTTTGACTGTACCTGTAGATGAACTATAAATTCTACACATTTTATTTTCAATAGCGATCGTGCTATTGTTAACGTCAAAAACATACAAAAATTTTAAGGAGATTCCAGTATATTTGCGAGTGTTAGAACTCGGATAGACTGAAGACAACCCAAATTCACAAACACTTTTAAACTATGTTGGAAAGTGTTAAATACTATTATAATATTTTAAATTATTACAGCAACATTATAAGAAAAGAATAAATTAACACATTTTATCATTAAAATGTTGCTCTGTTTATAAAAGTTATACTTTAAGTTATTTAAATAACAAAGCATTTAAGTGGCCGACTACTGGTCCAGTGATGGCCGAACACTAGAAATTGAGTGGCCGACTACTAGACTTTTGCTACTTTTAAGTTTAACTTTTTATAGATAAAAACTATAATCAGTTTTTTAAAAACAATTGCTGAAACAGTAAAAGAAAAGTGTACATTAACATGTGTCACTGTTAAAAATGTTGTATTGCTTTTTAAAATTACGCTTTGAGCTATACACTTAAAGAAAGCGCTTAAGTGGCCGACTATTGGTGCTTTTACCCTATATCATATTTAGTTTTATTTCAATAAAATATTTGAAAAATTGAGCAAAAATTTACCTTTGAAAATGTCATTTAGTCCTTTTTGCCAGACATGTTGCTTCGAACTATTTTTTTTTTCTTATTTAGTGCAGCATCTGGTCTCAAACTTCATATTACTTAAAGGTGCAATTATTTCTACCCACGCAATTAATAAGATATACAATATTTGGGAAATTTCGTGCTAAAAATTAAAGCTTAACTTATGACAGAAAAATGCTACCATGGCTATTAGAGGGTTAAATTGTTATAATAATTGTAGGAATAAACTTAAAACAGATTTGGAATCGAAAAAAATTGCGCTTTCAAATAAAACAATAACAAAATTTTTGAAATTTTTTTACCAAAACGGTCATTTTAATGTAAGATGCTTTAAGGATCCTGGCTTACACTGATCACCCTGTTTCTTGACCATGAGCCTCACGGTGTTATACAGCATATGAAGTTGAGAAGTGGTCAGCCCAGCGTATCATGCATACTGTTTAGTTCCTAAGCAAGCTTGATACTCATTTCACTGGCTCCCGAAGGACTGAGAAGTTGAGTGAAATTTGCTCAGTCCGTACTGGAATCGTACTAAAGACCTGGAGCACGGTAGCCGGACGTGCTGACCACTACGTTACTCTGTCTCTATTACAAAGTTCTGTTGGGCAGATTTTGATGAGACTTGAATTGTTATAGTGTTATTACATGTAAAAATTGCAAGTGACAAAAATCGCCTGCGACTCCTCAGATTTTCTGAAGCTTATGGTGTTATTACACGAGGAGTCAAAGTCGCTTGAAATTCCAGGCGTCTCCATGTTATTCCGATGGCTCCAGATGAGTCGCTTCGAAAGCAAGCAACTTTTTTCTGTCGGAGCGTCTTTGACGCCTGAAACGAAGCGAGTCGCCAGTAACAGCCAATCAAATGCTTGGAAATCTGACGATGGAAAAGCCTTTTCCCGAACAGGCAATGAAATGCTTGGATAATACGTAAGTTTCAGGAAATCTGACGAGTCGCAGGCGATTTTTGTCGCTTGCAATTTTTACGTGTAATAACACTATTACGTATTTTCCAAGCATTTCATTGGCTGTTCGAGATAGGGCTTTTCCATCGTCAGATTTCCAAGCATTTGATTGGCTGTTACTGGCAACTCGCTTTGTTTCAGGCGTCACAGACGCTCCAACGGAATAAAGTTGCTTGCTTTCAAAGCGACTCCACTGAAGTCATAGGATAACATGGAGACGCCTGGAATTCGAAGCTACTTTGACTCCTCGTGTAATAGCACTTTATGTGGTAATTTTTCACGGATTCTTTAATATACAGCATATCGTTCCATCGTTATTTTCTAAATCCTAGTGTAAATGATCATCTAAAATAGTTCATTCTTAACAGCCCAAATTCTTTCTGACACGTTAGAAAATATAATAGCGCAATGACTTTCATATGCTTTTCAGCAATGCGTAAGAGGGGATTTTTATACTATATAAAACAATATTTTGAAATGGAACTATAGCTCTAAAAATAACGGTTTAGGCTTTAGTTATTGACCAAGGATAAAAAAAAGACACCTTGTGTGCATATTGTGCCTTTATTAATGTATGATTACAGCTAGTGCAAAATTTTAATAAGGATACAATAATTTAAATAACAATATAATAGTTTAATTTAATTATAAAAAACTGTGTTATAAAAATTATAAATAAATTGTATTTCATCATTAATATAAATGAAACCAAAGCAGGTAAAGTTAAGATAAAAAGTTAAAGTTTCATGATGAGGATTTATTGTCTCATATTACGAGGCAGACATATCTTTAATTAAGTGAAATTCCAATTTCTTCAATATGAAATTTTATGCATTATAAGATGTATTAAGTTAACTTACTTTAAATTGGTTGTAAAATTAAATCAATTTGTTCATGCTATATGTAATTGAAAGTAAAAGTGTCTGATATCTCCTCGCTTTAGAATTATTTGTTCTAGGAAACTGTTTATTTGTAATCAGTTTGTTTTATTCATCCAGATATCTCACTAATAGTTTACGTTTGTTTTTACTAATATGTAAAACGATACTTTAGAGATATAAATTAAACAAAAATGTAACGTATAAATGTGCAAAAAATAAGGCGCTTACTCTTAATATACTGTGTTATATCCTTCTATATATAAAAAAAAGTAATGCTTTGGAAATGGACCAATGAAAATCTGCGTAAATACCGTGAAATGCGTCTGATTGGTCAGAGCTTTATGACGCTATAAGGGAGTTAACCAAGGGGGGACCCGGCTCTGTCGCGAAACATCGCCAAGATTGCCGCCAACTTGGCGATATAGTGCCAAATCTGGCGACCAAAATTAGTCGCCAAAAGTGACGCCAACTTGGCGCTATTTCTAGTATTTCGCCAAATTTCCATAGATTCCCATTGAAATACAATGGGGTTTACTTGCTTGCAGGAAATGAACAAATTGAGATATTTCAAAGCAACAAAAACTAATATTAGCTTATGAATAGAGATTAATTGAACTATTTACATTATTTTTAAGTACAAACAATTATTTAGGGTTGACTAGAAAATAGGAATTGCGCGATACCGAATACAATCGCTAAGCGATTACGCGGGGGGTTGGTGAGCTGTACGAACGTACGTCACGTCACATATGTGACAAAAAAAACACCATATTGTGTCACAGTGTGACAAAAATATGAACTTCGAAAATCTTTGAAAATGAAATATTTTAAACAGTCACGAGTTACAGCGGCTTAAGGAATGAAAATATATTAGTGGATAGCAAATAGTAAATTCTGTCACTAAATGGGAGGGGGGGGGCATAATAAATAAAGTGCGCAATACAAGCATTAATAAACTAAATTTTCAGGCTATATTTTATCAATTTGATATCTAAGACAGTGAATGTATACTTTTTCATGATTTCAATTTTATCTAGCATTTGGATAATATATTTAGAATTAGGAATATTAAATTTAAACACTTTACATATTTAGTTTGCTGGGAAGGAATTTATTTATTTATTTCTTTTTTTACCGACCAGGATTATTCGAAACACTTCTGTGGTTTCAAGCTAAAAATTTTCTATTACAGTTAAATCAGCACCTTTTAATGAGCACGTAGAAAGAGTCTTCAGAGTTTAGTCATCTATGCATTTCTTGCTTTAGAATATTTTTATAATTTGTATTATAAGTCATAAGTCATAAATTCAACTTCTTTCAGACTTTTTAAATAAAATTAGCATTTTCCGAAAATAAAAGAAATATACAAAATTTGTGCAAAACAAACTTTACTTAAAAAAAAAAAGAAAATAAGTGTGTGTGTGTGGGGGGGGGTCGTTATTACCATTAAATTTATTTTTACACCTTTTAAAAAATTAAACAATGTTTTATCTAATAAACTCTAATTATGAATATTATTATTATAATTAGTTAGAAAAAAGGAACTTTACAATACATTTTAACTTGAATTATTTGGTACGGATAAAAAGAAAAGGTTAAATACTTTGGACATTTCTTCAAATACAAAATTTTAATTAACGATACTTTCAGAAAATTACTGCGCATTCATGTTCAAATTCACTTGAATAGAAAAACAAATAACCTGTAACAGACCACCTGCTTGAAAATCGTCTGCCCACAGAAAAATAAATATGAGAAGACGCGGGAAATAGTTCAGTGTTTTTAGAACATCACCACGGCTACAACACTTTAAGATAAGGAAATGACCATTTTAGGATACACGGATATTAATGGAACGTATATGTAAGTCTTATTTAATTTAAATATTTTATTCCTGATTGTATATTATGAGTTAAATAGTTTTATGTTATATTTGTAAGAGACTGATCTTTAACTGTCAGAAGCGATATTTTCCAATTCGATAACTGTAAAGAAAAATATTTTAATCTGCCATCGCCTGAAAAAAAAAAAAAAAAAAAACTGCGCATAGACTGATTCATGTCTACATTCATACTGGAATTAATATAAACATTAATTTACTCTTACTTGAGATTGAAAATGTATGGAACGACAATGATTTGGAATTATTTTATCGGCTTCTTACTATTTTTTTATTACTAACACTTATAGTTATTATTATTTTGGGATTAAATATGATGTTCGATTATCATGAGATTACGAAACTGTTTCAGATTAGAAATTAACATTATACTGGTAAAATGTATTTTTACATATTACAGTAGTGAAACATTTGAAAGAATTTTTTTTTAGTGCTAATAATATTTTATATTATCTTTTAAAATCCTAAATCTTCAAACCAATGTTTTCAGATTTAACATTTGCCAAAATTATAAAATAATAGGAATTTCTTATACCATATGGAAATATTTTTGAGATATTGTTAAATCTAATAATGCATTTAATTTATCTATTGAAGTTTGCTGTTGTTTACTAGTACAAATATAAATTTTAATTATTATTTTTAGTGTTTTTCAAATTGGTATATTTATTTTTTTAAATTGTATGTAAGCATTTTTTCTGTTTGTGATTTTAATCAAACATTTAATTATAGACATTCTGAATTGGCTATTAAATTTCCTGCTATTCTAAATTCATGTTCTACCTTTATGATACGCGTAATTATTGGCACTAAAAAGTAAAATATGATATTTAAGCATTGAAATAAAGTGTTTTTCATGCCTGATAGGAAGTTATAGATTAAACTGCTTTAGTATATATTTTTTAAAAGTTCATATAATACAGGATACATAATATAGGACACAAGTTGAAAAGTGCGTATGACTTCGGTTTGTCTCTCCGTCTGTCCATCTAGCAGTCTATCCGCACTCTAACTCTCAAAAATATACTCGGATCGCCCTAAAATTTTTGGATGTTATTGACGTTTACCATAGAACGGTACGTATTTGTAATGAAGTTTGTAGCATGCTTTGTTCATTTACAGGGACAACCAAAATTTTCCGTTACATTACGGCCTATGGGAAAAAATCATTTCAAATGATTTTTAATGATTTTACGCACGCTTTCAAACAGAATAAAATTTATATGCATTTATGAAGTGCACTAAAATATGCATTCTCTTGACTATGCGATGCAAAGAATAGTTATTGTTCATTTACAGGGCTAAAAAAGAAATTCAAATACATAATGATATAGGGGTGGAGGGAACTGTTTGCGGCATACTTTAATTATGTTAATCTATTTCATATATAATGAAATTGATATATGTCGCAGAGGTTTACATACTATAAATTATTTCATGTATAATACGAATAATACGTATGTAGCATTTACAGGGACACACAAAATATTTCAGATACTATATTGTATCCGAAGTACTGTTCATTAGCGATGGTTGCTGGAAATGTATTTTTAATTATGATATGCGCTTTTATAATTCACTATATTTATGCATAGTATATGGTGCATATAAATGCTGTAGTTCCTATACAAGGCTACACAAAAGTATTCGTAAGGATTACTGGGTATGGACGCAAATTGCTTAAAGGTGGTTTTTAAATGAGTTATGCTTTTTTTCGCTGAACTGCATTTAATTTACCAAGAAATGTTTGTAGAATATAGATAAAATGATATACAGGGTCACGTAAAGAATTGGATACAAGGCCGTCTACATATTATAATATCTGGAAATGTGATTTCAGCAGTTTAAGAGTGTCTTAGTTTGAATTAAATTTTAACTAAATAGTGGCGTGTAATAAAGATTCTAGGTAAACTACAGGGTTGTACAAAAGTATTCAAGTATGTTTCCATACATTAGTATAAATTGCTGAAAAAGAATTTCAACCTGTTAGGCGTTTTCTTGCTAAATTAAATTTTCCCATTATATAGTATATATACACTTAAAAAAATGGGTACTCAAAATTGAGTAAAAAGTACTCAAATTTAAATGCGTCACATACTCAAAATAGCTCCGATCCAAATGTACTCAAAGTTGAGAAACACGTGTACTCATTTTTTATTCCATGGTTGTGATCAAATATGAATCGTTATGTACTGCCCCCAACACCTCCCCCCCCCCCAAAAAAAAAAAAAAACCTAAAATTTAAAGTAAAAATGTAGTGACATTTATTTCAAGTTCAAAGTTCTTAACAAGAAATGTTTAATTGATTATTTATTAAGAAAAATAGCAAAATTCTTAACAAGATACTCATATCGAATATTTTTATGACAAGAGCATTATTTCCAAGCACTTTTAAATTATTTTTAAAATACTGTGCATATTTTAATATTTACATTAATAAACACCATTTATGCCGCCATAAATGAAATGAACCATTACAGGGTACAAAACTATTCGTTTGTTTGGGTTTGATAACATGTGATCTTTCAAAATAGAGAAAGCATAGGTTCATTTTTGATCCAAAAATATTCAATTCGATATGAGTACGTCGGTTTACTCATTTTTGAGTACTTCATTTTTTTCAGTGTATCAACCTACAGGTCAAATACAGGGCTGTTCAAAAGAATTGGAAAACATATTTGGTTATGGACGGTAACTGCTAAAATCAGTTTTTCAAATGTTTTATGCGTTTTCTAAAATGTTTACTTAGTTATCTTATTTACGTCATTTCCCTAAATTACGATGTCTTGTTAAAGCATTCAGAAAGTGTTGGAAAGTATTTTATAATCTATGCTTAACGCATGATTTTTCTTACTCGTTTTTTTTTTATATTTCCCAGATCAGTCTTTTCCTATAAAACATACCAAATCTATTTAGCTCATATTCACAAAATTCAATATACACGGGAATAAAAAATTTAAATAAATATCGCTTATCATGCCGCTCTATAAATAATAGTTGTATTAATGTCCGTTAGTCTCCATGTTCGTATTTAATAAAGCAATGAAATAATCACAACAAATTAAAAAACTTACACATTCTAAATATCAAGCTTGAACTCAATATCAAGCATAGAACTTAATAAAAAAATATGTCAGTTGATAAAAAATGTTTTTTAAGTGGAAAAATTTAAAATATTTTAGAAGAATAGGACTCCAAAATAGCGATGTTTTTTCTAAAAAGTACGGTAAAAAGATAAGATTTTATATTTACAGCAAAAGTTTATTTTAAAATTCATCGCTGTATTAATACTTAGAAATTTTTCCAGAGAGAATCATTCGCCTTATATACAATATTTCAAATGAAAATCAAATATCAAATTAATTGCTTAAAAGGCGCAAAGGCCAACCTAGTGAAAAAGAATCCATGCCGGGACTCGAACCCGGGCCATCAGTATAGCACACTGACATTCTACCGACTAAACCACATGGAACGACGCCCAGCCTGTAAAATTTCTCACTATTACATGTTGGCAAGGCTACAAACGCAGCACAAGATGGAATATTTATCGTGAGCCACCGACATGAGGTAAACACGAAACTTAATTAAATCCAGCATCGATTGAAACTATATTAATAATTGGAAATTTTTTCAGGGAGAAACATTCGCCTTGCATACAACATTTCAAATTAAAATTGCCTTTTAAGCAATTAATTTGAAATTTGATTTTCATTTGAAATATTGTATACAAGGCGAATGGTTCCCTCTGGAAAAATTTTCAAGTATTAATATAATTTCAATCGGTGCTGGATTTAATTAAGTTTCGTGTTTGCATCATGTTGGTGGCTCACGCTAAATATTCCATCTTGTTCTGCGTTTGTAGCCTTGCCAACCTGTAATAGCGAGAAATTTTCCAGCCTGGGTATCGTTCCATGTGATTTAGTCGGTAGAATGTCAGTACGCTGTACTGATGGCGCGAGTTCGCGTCCCAGCATGGAATCTTTATCACTATTTGCGCCTTTTAAACAATTAATTTGAAATTTGATTTTCATTTGAAATCACAGTGTTTATGACAAGTTCGTCACAAATGACACATATTTCACAAATTGGTCACAGTGTGACTTCAAAGCATTGTCGCTTTCGTCACAGGTTCGTCACAAAGTTAATGCCAAAATAGTCACAAATGACACACTTTTCACAAATTTGTCACACCCTGACTTCACAGAGTGGTCGCAATGTGACGTCACAAACGACCTCTAAAACGGCCATAACAACCACGCATTCTAGTCACTATGACGTCACATCGACGGTTACAAAATCACAGCGTGACTTCACAACGACGTCGCCGTGACGTCACCATGCCTTACGGGAGGGCTAAATATAATCAAACCTGGAAGGACATGTGGCGTCGTGTTATAGTTTCCGATTAGAAAAAAAAAATAATTTGGATGGGCTAGACGGCCTTGGTTTCTATTGATATGACATGAGGAAATAAGAGGAAATTTTCTCCAAAAGACAGTCAGGTAGAGGCTCATTAATGGTGTGGGGAGGCTTCGGCTATAGAGGTAAACATAACCTGGCATTGTCTCTCAGGACGCATGAAGCCGACCGATTATCAAGAAATTCTAGAAAACCATTTACTGCCATTTTCAAAGAGAACTGCTGGACTAAGTTTGATTTTCCAGCAAGACAAGACCTCCTTTCACGCTGCAAAATCCTCCTGGAATTTTCCTGTTTTTGGATAATTGAGTGCATGTCATGGAATATTCTGTCCTTTTTCTCTGATCTCAATCCCCAAGAAAATGTGTGAGGTATCCTCAGTAGGGCTGTATATGCAAATTGCAGATAGTTTCAGTCTGTGGCAAAATTGAAGGCCGTCATTATTGAAGCATGGGAGAATATTAATGCTACTGTCCTCCAATGATTGGTAAATGGTATGTCACATCGTATATTCTAAGTCATATATAACCATGGCGTATAGATTGCCTATAAACAGCAGAGGCTGTATTTCGGAGGGACACTTTTTCCCCCTCTATTTTTACAAATTCCTTTTTTTCCATTCCAGGTAAGGCAGGGAGTGAGTTACTCCTTGTAAATATGTATTTGTATATAGACTTTCTTAATATATTTGTTTCGTTCTTATTGGTTTGTTTCGTATTCAATTACAGCGCACAATCACGGTGGCTTTATTTCAATGGGATTCGTCTTATTGCGATTGTAAAAACAAAACCAGACATAAAATAGAAATTTAGTTAACTTTAGTTTTCCTATTCTCCGCCAGGGGAACACTATAAACAAAAAAATATGTCGAATCTGTGCTGCCCACAGTTAATTTCAGTATAGCTATCATACAGTAAAACAACTATCTTATTATAAAATTTTTTTATCATGTATATGACCATCATACGGTAGGTAAAACATTAAAAAAATATTTAAATTTGGTTAATATATTACTCACTGGCGTCTTGGACGTAAAAAAAAGCTGAGTTTAAATTACTCTATGTAATTTTAACTTGGAATATGGTTGCTATATGAGAAAAACATAAAATAAATCAATTTTAAAAATTCAGTTAGTATTATCAGATAAGAGTTCTCTACCAGCGTAATATGACTAATGGAAATTTTTTTATACATATATATATATATATAACAATGACGAAAAATTTTCCTGAAGATTTATGCGCAATTCGTTCGTGGTAAGTATTATATTTTAAATAATTACGTAGTAAGTATAATTCTGGACTTATTATGAGATTTCCCAAATATAAAGAGCATATTGACATTTATTTTATCAAACATCCCATTACGAACACAACTTACACTTAGAGATCACATTCTAAACTATATTCTGTTTACATAGGTAAATCATTTTCATGAATTCGGGAGAGTATTGTGTAGTGCTGGTATCTATCCATTTTAAATGGACAGTAAATAAACTTAAAATTGTTTCGAAAGGAGAGCTGAAGTCACATTTATACACACAGACATACGAGAAATATCATAATTAAATAAAGCTAATAGATAATTAGCTTTTCAATAGTAATTGGCGATAAAGTACAATGTATCTGATTGATGTTGCATTGATGTTGCATCGTAAAAGAGCCACAAATGTTACACCTGGTATTTATTTTGGAGAACATGCTTCAATAAGACATAAAAAAAAATACAAATTTCGTGATATTTCAAATAATATAATAGTACAAAGTTCATTTTAAGTTATGACCGCTCATAAACTACAGTGAAAACGAATTATTTTGTACGGCCTTGTAAAATAACAATAAATATACACCCTCCGGAAGAAAAAAACATACAGAAGGTGACTGTAAGAGCATACTAAAATTACACTAAATCAACATAAAAAACACGAATAAAACGACTAAAACAATACAACTTAAAACAAGAAAGAAAAATTATGCGTCAAGCATAGATTATGAATCACTTTCAAACACTTCAAAACAGTTTAACAAAACTTCGCCTTTTTATAAGGTAAAGGAGACACCTATTAAAAAAAAAGTATAACACACTCAAAAACCAGATTTCAACAATTACCACCCACAGACATAAAAGTACTCCAATTCTTTTGTGCAGCTCTGTGTATGATCTACAGATTTGTACAGATTCTACAGAGTATGCTAAAATTTAGTTTAGTAAGGAAACGCATAGCACAGTTGAGAATTCTCGTCAGCAATCAGTATTGTATTAATGAATTAATTGTAATGAATTGTAATGAATTAATTGTATTAATGACAGTATTGGATTAATGAAAATTTTCGAATTCCGGTTTTTGACGGATTTACACGTTTTAGGGGTGTCAGAGAATCATAAAAACATGTTTTTTAAAAAATGTCTGTCTGTCTGTGTGTGTGTGACACAAATTTTGTGGGCGCTCTAACTCAAGAACTAATGACCGGAATTTAATAAAACTTTAGATTCAGTTAATCCTTGATATAAAATGAAGCTGATTACTTTTTGGTGCAAATCATCCAACAGGTGGCGCTGCTATGCTGCATTTTTTATGATTTCCGCAATAGCTATATCTCAAGAACTAATGCACGGACTTTTATAAAACTTCAGATTCCGTTAGTCCTTGATATAATATGGTCCTGATTACTTTATAGTACAAATCGTCCAGCAGGTGGCGCTGCTATACGGCATTATTCATGATTACCGCATTAGCTTTATCTCAAGAACTAATGCCCAAATTTTCACCAAACTTCAGATTCAGTTAGTCCCTGATATAAATTAGCGCTGTTTAATTTTTAGTGTAAATAGCCCAACAGGTGGCGCTGCTAGGTTGGATTAATCACGATTTCTGCAATAACTGTATCTCAAGAACTAATGCCCGAATTTTCACCAAACTTCAGATTCAGTTAGTCCCTGATATAAATTAGCGCTGTTTAATTTTTAGTATAAATCGCTCAACAGGGGACGCTGCTAGGTTGGATTAATCACGATTTCCGCAATAACTGTATCTCAAGGACTAATTCACTAATTTTCATCAAACTTCAGATTCAGAATATAAATTTATATTCCTCATATAAATTGGTCCTTATTAGTTTTTGGAGTAAATCAACCAACAAGTAGTGCTGCTATGTAGATTTTTGTACGATTTTCACAATAGTTTTTCTACCTCAAAAACTAATGTGCGGATTCTCATCAAATTTCAGATTCAGCTACAACTTGACATAAGTTGTTGCTGATTAGATTTTAGTGTAAATCACCTAACTGGTGGTACTGATATGCTTTACTTTTTTAGTAAATATTAACATGTATGAGATAGAAGAATGTTTTGGGATTGCTACATCCGGCTAGTTAATAAATATATTTCATTTTATTTTAATTAATAACAATAGCTTTGTTTTATAACTCTACGAATATGAATTTTTAGAGTGATCCGGGACATAATTTAAAATAATTTTTAATTATTGAGTTAAAATTTTGAATTTTTTTGTGATGGTTAACCATGTTATTTGTAAACAAAATCGCATGATAAAACTTCTCATATCTTTTTTTTTTTTAATTTAATTTAAAATTCCTTAAAAAAGTGGGGTAATTTTAAATTGTTATAACTCGAGATATTATTTGTAGAATTTAAAATTTTTCATTTAGATAAACCGAAACATATAAGTTTTAATTTAGATAAAACATTTTTAAAATATTAATTAAAAAAATTAAAAATATTTAAAGTAAAAACTTAAAAAAAATGGTGTAACTTTAAGCAAAAAATCATATTTTCAAAAGTAAATATTTTTTTCTAATTTGCTGAATCAAAATTAATGCAAAAAATTGAAAAATACATGTTCCAAGTTTGAACCATTTATCTTTAACTGTTCTTGACTTATAACGATTTAAATACGCGAAATGGTGAAAAAGCCATCATGAAGAAAAACGCATTTGCACAAGAAATCGTTTTCATGACAACCATTGCTTGAAAGCTAGATTTTGAAAACAAACTAAAACGAAAAATTTAATATTTCCTGTTCTAATTAAGGTAGAAAATTGATTTAAACGTCATTTCAAGCAGAAAAACCCAGAGATATTTTTAACGCAATAAAAGTTTTTTTTTTTAGAAAATTTGGAGATTTTTGTGTTCCGGACCCCCTTAAACTTAATTCTCATATTTTATAGAATAATTGAAATAAAGAATTTTTATTGAAATTCATTTAGACTTTAAGAATTTAGTAACTTCTGTGACGTGAAAATAAAAAAATTATTTATTTGTTTTTTTACTTTTTTCTATCTTTACAAGAAGAAAGTATGTTATTCTTGAAAAATATCGGCTTCCGGATTTCCGTCGATTTATACGTTTTAGAAGGTCCTGAACACAATTTGACTGTTTTTAGATGTCTATCTGTGAGTCCGTTTATCTGTCAGTGACAAAACATTTGTGGGCGCTCTATCCCAAGAACTAATGCACGGAATTCAATAAAACTTTAGATCCATTTAGACATAGATATACATTGATGCTAATTAGTTTTTGGTGTAAATCTCCCAACAGGTGGCGCTGCTACGCTACATTTTGGACTATATTAGCAATAGCTCTATCTCAAGAACTAATGAAGGGATTTTCAGCAAACTTCAGTTTAAGTTAAAGGTTGATATATGTTGTAGCGGATGCGGTTGTGGTGTAAATTTTCCAACAGGTAGCTCTGCCACGGTACATTTTTTACGATTTCCACAATAGCTCTATCTCAAGCACTAATGCATGGATTTCCATCAAACTTCATATTCAGGTAAACGTTAACATATGTTTCTGCTGATTAGATTTTGATGTAAATCATTCAACAAGTGGTTCTGCTATACTGCTTTTGTCAGGATTTATACGATTGTAATGATATTCAGTTTTAAGAACTAATGCACGGAATTTAATCAAACTTCATATTCTGTTAGACCTTGACATCAGTTTGAGCTAATTAGGTTTTTGTGTAAATCGTATTTCAGGTGACGCTGGTAAGTTCCCTTTTTAACGATTTTTGCGATAGTTGTACCACCAAAACTAATCCTCTGAATTTTATCAAACTTCATCTTTTGTTAAACTTTTATATATATAGATACTTATTAGGCTTGGGTTTATACTGCTCAAAAGATGTCGCTTTTATGCTCTTTGGGTTGGAAATTTTAGTTGCAGACTGGAGTGGTTTGGAAGAGGGTGAGAGTCGAAATTCAATGATTTGTTTGAAAAATAATATTTTTATATCTCCTTTTCAAATGCACACAGTTCAACGAACCTATACCTTTAGAATACTCATAATAGTCATAGATTGTCCTTTAATTTTGGTGCTGCGATTGTTGGCCGGATGTGCGAATTTAGAAGCATTAATATGTATGAGACCGAAGAAAGTTTTTGGATTGGCACATTCGGCTAGTTGATTCCGTAAGTAAAAATGTTATATATTTTATTACGACTTTAAAATCGCTCACAACGATACATTAATATACGTTTAAAAATATCATATCCCTCAAACGCAAGAAAAGTGACACATATCGGCAAAAGTAAATTTCACAGGAGAGGCAAAATAAGATTAACTTTTTTTTACTGTAACATGAAATTATAGCACTTGGCTCTGCATGCAGCAGTAAAAAAGTGCATAAAAGCGTAAAATCCTTAAGAATGAAAACGCAGATAAGGTTTGGAGAGTTGAGTAATTTTACCTCCTCACGCAATTACACCCCCCCCCCCCTTTTCTGTAGTCACGAATGGACATACAGCGTAATAAATCATTTCCCTAGAGAGCTACACTTACGAAACTCTTGCTGTAGCAAGACGCACCTATGACAGGCCTATTAGTAGAATAAAACACAATATTGCGGTAATAATATTGCAGTTGAGCGATATATTTTAGCTTATTACGTGCTCCGGTGTATAACTCCTGTCTTGATATTTCAGTGTGAATTTTCCGATTTTTGTTATTTTCCTCGTATAACGCGAACTAACGTCTTAGCAAAGAAATCTTCATGAGATTTGTATTAAAGAAAAAAAAATTACCTAAAAGATAGCAAGCATTATGAAACTCATAATATTTGCAAATTTTCTAAATAAACAGCTTGTTTTTTAACATAGAAATTTCAATTCTTCTGATAACTTTTTTTAAAAATTTCAGTCATATTTATAATCTGCGTGTATCGCGCACCTTCAAATTTTGGTCAATTTTGCTGTACCAAAAATGTGCGTTACATCAGAACATAGAGTAATTATGTTTAATAATTAAAACTCAATTGATTGCAATTATAACAATAACATTTACAATTATTATTTTTCGAAGTTCTTTTGCATAAAATTAAAAACAAAATAATGGTTTTAAAGCATAGTATTACATTTAAACAAACCAAGATTAAATGCATATATCGATTTTTCTAGAAAAGAAATAATTCTAATATTTAAACACTCTCATTTTTCTAATTCAATCTCGATTAAAGAATGTAAAAGTTTTAAATTTCGTAAATTCTTTAGTGTAAATACAACTACATAACTATTTTAATTTACTGTAATATTTTCGTTCTGCTGTCAAGTATTTTTTTCATTATTTTCAAAAATAAATGTCTGTTGGAAGAAAGATAAAGCAAAAATTTTCACTTATCGACATGTTTCGCTCAAACATATTCACGCCCTCTTTGGAGTGAAAATTCTTTGCGAATACTTGATAAAAAAAAAAGGAAATATTTTTAGAATTTGAGGCTTTTGTAACATTTTCTGTATTGTTTTTTATTTTCGAATTTAAACAAAGTTATAAATCGCATGAAAATTAATTAATACGTCTTTTTGTTTTCTTAAGAATGATAATCATTTTTTAAAACAATAAAATACTCTTTATTTTCACAAAAATACATATAAATAACGACTAGTAACAGTAGATCCAGATCTTAAAAATAAAAATATTTAAACGACTAGAGTCAAAATAATTTCTCCCGAAAATGTAAACGAAAGAGGTAATTAGTAAAACACGGAACAAAATAAAATCGAAAATTGAATTAGTAATGTGATACTGCATTGTAAAAAAACAAACCAAGTATTCCTTAATCTACGAAAATGAACTATAATAACGAACGAAAATATGCAAGCAAGAAGCAGTTTATTCTGCTTTTTCAGAATTTATTGTCACGCATGACGAGGGAAAAAAATATTACTATTATTACGAGGTGGAACCCGTCGAATTTCGACGAAAGAAAATGTTTAAGAAAGAGGTAATTGGTAAAACACGGAACAAATAAACAAAGTGAAATGGAAAATTGAATTAGAAATGTGATACCACATTGTAAAGAAACAAACCAAATATTTCTTAATCTACGAAAATGTACTATAATCACGAACGAAAATATACAAGCAACAGAATTTAATTGCACGCCTGACCAGGAAAAAAATATTACTATTATTACGAGGTGGAACCCGTTGAATTTCGATGAATGAAAATGTTTAAGAAAGAGGTAATTAGTAAAACACGAAACAAATAAACAAAGTGAAATGGAAAATTGAATTAGAAATGTGATATCACATTGTAAAGAAACAAACCAAGTATTTCTTAATCTACGAAAATGTACTATAATCACGAACGAAAATATACAAGCAAGAAGCAGGAATTCTGCTTTTTCAGAATTTAATTGCACGCCTGACCAGAAAAATTTTTTACTATTATTACGAGGTGGAACCCGTTGAATTTCGACGAAAGAAAATGTTTAAGAAAGAGGTACAAAAACACGGTAAAAAAAAACCGTTTGCTCCGTAAAACACGGAACAAATAAACAAAGGGAAATGGAAAATTGAATTAGAATTGTGATACCACATTGTAAAGAGACAAACTTCTTAATCTACCAAAATGTACTATAATCACGAACGAAAATATACAAGCAAGAAGCAGGAATTCTGCTTTTTCAGAATTTAATTTCACGCCTGACCAGGAAAAAATTATTACGAGGTGGAACCGTTGAATTTCAACGAAAGAGAATGTTTAAGAAAGAGGTAATTAGTAAAACACGGAACAAATAAACAAAGTGAAATGGAAAATTGAATTAGAAATGTGATACCACATTGTACAGAAACAAACCAAGTATTTCTTAATCTACGAAAATGTACTATAATCACGAACGAAAATATACAAGCAAGAAGCAGGAATTCTGCTTTTTCAGAATTTAATTGCACGCCTGACCAGAAAATTTTTTTACTATTATTACGAGGTGGAACCCGTTGAATTTCGACGAAAGAAAATGTTTAAGAAAGAGGTACAAAAACACGGTAAAAAAAAACCGTTTGCTCCGTAAAACACGGAACAAATAAACAAAGGGAAATGGAAAATTGAATTAGAATTGTGATACCACATTGTAAAGAGACAAACTTCTTAATCTACCAAAATGTACTATAATCACGAACGAAAATATACAAGCAAGAAGCAGGAATTCTGCTTTTTCAGAATTTAATTTCACGCCTGACCAGGAAAAAATTATTACGAGGTGGAACCGTTGAATTTCAACGAAAGAGAATGTTTAAGAAAGAGGTAATTAGTAAAACACGGAACAAATAAACAAAGTGAAATGGAAAATTGAATTAGAAATGTGATACCACATTGTACAGAAACAAACCAAGTATTTCTTAATCTACGAAAATGTACTATAATCACGAACGAAAATATACAAGCAAGAAGCAGGAAATCTGCTTTTTCAGAATTTAATTGCACGCCTGACCAGAAAATTTTTTTACTATTATTACGAGGTGGAACCCGTTGAATTTCGACGAAAGAAAATGTTTAAGAAAGAGGTACAAAAACACGGTAAAAAAAAACCGTTTGCTCCGTAAAACACGGAACAAATAAACAAAGGGAAATGGAAAATTGAATTAGAATTGTGATACCACATTGTAAAGAGACAAACTTCTTAATCTACCAAAATGTACTATAATCACGAACGAAAATATACAAGCAAGAAGCAGGAATTCTGCTTTTTCAGAATTTAATTTCACGCCTGACCAGGAAAAAATTATTACGAGGTGGAACCGTTGAATTTCAACGAAAGAGAATGTTTAAGAAAGAGGTAATTAGTAAAACACGGAACAAATAAACAAAGTGAAATGGAAAATTGAATTAGAAATGTGATACCACATTGTACAGAAACAAACCAAGTATTTCTTAATCTACGAAAATGTACTATAATCACGAACGAAAATATACAAGCAAGAAGCAGGAAATCTGCTTTTTCAGAATTTAATTGCACGCCTGACCAGAAAAAATTTTTACTATTATTACGAGGTGGAACCCGTTGAATTTCGACGAAAGAAAATGTTTAAGAAAGAGGTACAAAAACACGGTAAAAAAAAAACCGTTTGCTCCGTAAAACACGGAACAAATAAACAAAGGGAAATGGAAAATTGAATTAGAATTGTGATACCACATTGTAAAGAGACAAACTTCTTAATCTACCAAAATGTACTATAATCACGAACGAAAATATACAAGCAAGAAGCAGGAATTCTGCTTTTTCAGAATTTAATTTCACGCCTGACCAGGAAAAAATTATTACGAGATGGAACCGTTGAATTTCAACGAAAGAGAATGTTTAAGAAAGAGGTAATTAGTAAAACACGGAACAAATAAACAAAGTGAAATGGAAAATTGAATTAGAAATGTGATACCACATTGTACAGAAACAAACCAAGTATTTCTTAATCTACGAAAATGTACTATAATCACGAACGAAAATATACAAGCAAGAAGCAGGAAATCTGCTTTTTCAGAATTTAATTGCACGCCTGACCAGAAAAAATTTTTACTATTATTACGAGGTGGAACCCGTTGAATTTCGACGAAAGAAAATGTTTAAGAAAGAGGTACAAAAACACGGTAAAAAAAAACCGTTTGCTCCGTAAAACACGGAACAAATAAACAAAGGGAAATGGAAAATTGAATTAGAATTGTGATACCACATTGTAAAGAGACAAACTTCTTAATCTACCAAAATGTACTATAATCACGAACGAAAATATACAAGCAAGAAGCAGGAATTCTGCTTTTTCAGAATTTAATTTCACGCCTGACCAGGAAAAAATTATTACGAGGTGGAACCGTTGAATTTCAACGAAAGAGAATGTTTAAGAAAGAGGTAATTAGTAAAACACGGAACAAATAAACAAAGTGAAATGGAAAATTGAATTAGAAATGTGATACCACATTGTACAGAAACAAACCAAGTATTTCTTAATCTACGAAAATGTACTATAATCACGAACGAAAATATACAAGCAAGAAGCAGGAATTCTGCTTTTTCAGAATTTAATTGCACGCCTGACCAGAAAATTTTTTTACTATTATTACGAGGTGGAACCCGTTGAATTTCGACGAAAGAAAATGTTTAAGAAAGAGGTACAAAAACACGGTAAAAAAAAACCCGTTTGCTCCGTAAAACACGGAACAAATAAACAAAGGGAAATGGAAAATTGAATTAGAATTGTGATACCACATTGTAAAGAGACAAACCAAGTACTTCTTAATCTACCAAAATGTACTATAATCACGAACAAAAATATACAAGCAAGAAGCAGGAATTCTGCTTTTTCAGAATTTAATTTCACGCCTGACCAGGAAAAAATTATTACGAGGTGGAACCGTTGAATTTCGACGAAAGAAAATATTTAAGAAAGAGGTAATTAGTAAAACACGGAACAAATAAACAAAGTGAAATGGAAAATTGAATTAGAAATGTGATACCACATTGTAAAGAAACAAACCAAGTATTTCTTAATCTACGAAAATGTACTATAATCACGAACCAAAATATACAAGCAAGAAGCAGGAATTCTGCTTTTTCAGAATTTAATTGCACGGATGACCAGGAAAAAAATTATTACGAGGTGGAACCCATCGAATTTCAACGAAAGAAAACGTTTAAGAAAGAGGTAATTAGTAAAACACGGAACAAATAAGCAAAAGGAAATGGAAAATTGAATTAGAAATGTGATACCACATTGTAAAAAAAACAAACCAAGTATTTCTTAATCTACGAAAATGTACTATAATCACGAACGGAAATATACAAGCAAGAAGCAGGAATTCTGCTTTTTCAGAATTTAATTTCACGCCTAACCAGAAAAAAAAATTATTACGAGGTGGAACCCGTCGAATTTCGACCAAAGAACATGTTTAAGAAAGAAATGTTTCATTAATTTATCATGCATTGCAGTCGAATCATTCTGCTTGCTGAGTCAATAGGCGTATGGCATTTTTATTGCTTTTTAAATTACACTATCTTAGTATTTTAGGAGCTGTTGGGCATAGTGTAAGAAATATTTTTTGCAGTTCCAACTTTGTCGTATTTTTGAATCGACACTATGAATGGGAGATAAATGTTACCAACTGCAATGTGAGAAGATATCTTGTATCATTGTGACAAACACGAATCATAAGTAGTAGTATATTTTACTTTATAAAATTTCATACAATTGAATGTGAGTCAAAGCTAGACCAGGCATAGTGTTATGTGTTTCACGCGTATCTGGGTATGTGGATTTTTTTATACCCTCGAAAAATCCCAACGGCTGGATGTATTTTAATGAATGAAGTCTCTATTGATTTGACATAACCGTCCAATGATTACAGGCTAGGTTTTGTTTTTATAATTTCAAAATAACGGCCGTAAAATACAAAATGTCTGTAGAGACGAAAAAAACGCACTCTATTGAGTGGCATTATCATTGGACAGGTCTTTCAAAATGAAGACGATGTCTCATTGACTATTTTACAGTCAGAAACTCCGTTTAAATACTACACAACCTGGAAGTTGTGTAGGTAGGATCTATAGCTTTACTGCCACTCTAACCTTCATAGACATCTATAGGCCTCATCATAACATCGTCTACAGATAGAAACTAACAATTAAACACAACATAAAAGTCATCAATACAAGTAAATAAAAAAATAGGTAAGTAACATATAAAAATAGTTTCACATTGATGAGAAATAATTAATTAGTTCGCTTTTTACGCAGTCGGGTTTTTTGATTTTTTAAATTTAATTTTTACTTGTTCATTTCACCACTTCATTTTACAAGAGGCCATCTTCTCGGTTGTTTGATGTCCTTTTGATAAGGGTTTGTTGGGGGGGGGGGGGAGGGAATTCCCTGGGGAACCATAATGTTCCGATATGTTCCTATAGTGCTTTTTAATTTCTTGACGATCGGACTTCGATCTACTCGGATCCAAAGGGGTGAAATAAATGGACGTACGTTTAGGAACGGTGTTCCGGGGCGACCCAGAAACGTGCTGTAAATGTGTTCTTCATAACCTAGTATCGGGAATTTGGTTCTCTTCTTTTATCTTTTCGATACAACTTAGGATCTTATATTGCGCCAAGTCCATTTTTATTTTAATAGTTCGATTCTTCCGATGATGTCAAAAATTGTCGACTGATCTCTGATCTAGGTTATTGTTTTTCTGTCTCTTCTAGTTAACTGTAGCATACATCTTTCCATATTCAGATTTATTGTTCGTAATCTTTTACGTTTCATTTCTTTTTTAGTATCCGTTTTTCCGCTTTGTAAGTTAGTATACAATATCCGTTGAAGAAGCACTTATCTTATACAATTTTCTTTGTGATACATAGATCACATTATCTCAATTTAAAAGTATAAATAAAAATTCTTAAATTTAACGAAATCGTGTGGAAATAAACAAACGTCATAAATTTCGAGAATTTCCTTTTAATTTGCCATGCTTTCAGTCAATAGGTCTTATTTTCACTTTACATTACGAATGAGCATTTCTAAATTTCATGTTTGGGTCAGGAATGTGTGTGTTGTTTTCGCCAAATAATCTTTATGCAGATGATTAAATGAATAGGAAAATGCATGGAGCTTCAGAGATATGACATTGGAACTTAATTAAATTAAAATGAGTATACTTTAGAATCTGAATATTTAAGCTTTGTAAGAACCATACAGCAAAAAATGTATTCTATATTTCACAATCTAAACTCCGATTTCCGAAATGTCAATTGAGGGTTTGCTGTAGGGGCAAAACATTTTTGGTGTCTGTATGTTTATAGGTTCATCTGTCTGTTTTTCTGTATGTTCCTCTGTAACTGTCGCAAAAAGCATACAATTACCTTGATATTTGGTAGGTATGACGGTGTGAGATAAAAAAAATTAGCTGTATAATTTTCTGATAATTTGGTTCATCCGTACGAAATATGTATAACACTTCCTTTCCAGTTCCTTCTAAGGAAATAACGAACATCTTAAAATTTTATCATTCAGCTAAAAAGAAAACAAGTAATATAAAAATTTTGTTTTTAAAGTCAGTTCTTACTTAGGTCATCAAAGAAAAATTTAATATATTCCTTTAAGCTAATATTAGTTTTTGTTGCATTAAAATATCTCAATTTTTTGATTTTCTGTAAGCAAGTAGGTTTACATTGGAAGTCTATAGGAAATTTGGCGAACTATTAGAGATATCGCCAAGTTGGCGTCGCTTTTGGCGATATATCTCCAAGTTGGTGACAAACTTGGCGGTATTTGGCCACAGAACAGGGTACCCCCTATGGTAATCCCCATTATAGATATGAAGATGCATTAAATGCTGTTCAATAACCAATGGCCGCCATTTTGTCTTCCATATAAAACTAAAATTAATTAATTAAAATTTAATGAATGAATTAATATTTGAAAAATCTGTATTAACATCAATTGTCATCCACCACAAATTAAAAAGAATTATTTCAGCTTGATAGGATGAATAATTAGTATTTTATTAACAATGGAAAATTTGAACAAGATATATAAATAAATAAATATAGGGAGAGTGTGAACTAACAGTAGAAATTGGGTGACACATTGGAATGATAGATTGAAACGTTAAATTATGAATGCGAAATTGCCTAAAGGGAGATCTTAAATTATTCCCACCGCATTGAAAATTTACCAATAGATTTCTTAGATAATCAAAGTTAATTGTACTAGTAAATCTATAGATCAGAGGTTCAACGCCAGCTCTACAAGACATTATTTGTTAATCTCACCAATATATTATGTAATCTGTGTAATATTTAATATCCTATAAATCGAAATTTTTTAATTACATGTAAATTTATATAACATTTCGGAAAATTTAGAAATATCGCATTACACACAATTTTACGATACTATATGATAAAGTATTTATTCTTGTTTTTTTTTTTTTTTTTTTTTTTTTTTTTAGAACTAGGGAGCCCTGCCTCCTGCGAGTACGCTCGTTAACCCCGGTTAAGATTTCGCAGCCGCTAAAAATATCGTAATGGGCCTTGTTTCAGAAATATTACCTGGTTACGGAAGATTGAATTATATTATTATGAATATTGTGTTCCGTACTGTTTAATGTATTGAAAAACATGACGACATATTTCTTATAAAGTACTCTTCCCATTTTCACTTTTCATATTTTACTGTTTCGTGTAGTGTCCCACTGTATCTCATACAAAGGGTTACATATTGTAAGATTTGAAGAGTATTTTTTTTAAAGCATTATTAAAATTTATACTTTGTGAAAATTTTTAAATAAAGAATTGGTATATTGAAGATTTTTTTCATGTAAATTGACATCTAAAATTCCGAAGAAAAAAAAATGACCCGGTATGCTCCATCTTTTGCTATGTGACAATGCTTCAAATATGGCAGCAGCTTTCACTTTAGTTATAGAAAAATACCTGCATGTTGTTCTTCGTTTGCCTTGCTCATCTCTTACGTTTACTCTTTTTATATTTTAAGATGCAGATTAACTAAACATTTTGTTTTAGAAATGTAATTAATATAGTGTAAACCATCAGACGAATTAAGCGGTCTCAGGACTCTTAAAATTGGAAAAAAAAAGAAAAAAAAAAGACAATTTTTACAATTTAATATCTTAAAATGTATTTAATTTTAAGAAACAATTTTAATTGGGGTGAAATATATAAGTATGTTCTTTCCTTTCAAACATTTAAAAAATTGCAAGATGCAGATTTAGCAATTACAGGGTTTTCCAAACTGTCAGCCATTTGACGAGCAGAAAATCGGTACAACAGATTACGCGCAGGATTACAAAATAAATTTTGAAACTAGAATGAAAATTTTGGAGCATACTTCAGATTGTAATAATTACCCTGACCCTAAATAAATTTGTATATAAAGCATTTTTATATTTTTAATACAAATTTGTATTTAGCTAATGCAAACTTTAGAAAATTTCAACAATATAACCACCTAAATAGGCATTTGTTTTAGCAATTAAAGGAAATTTTAGGTTCAGTTTATATAAACTAACATGAAAGATATGTTTTGAAAAATTCATGAAAAAATATTCAGAAGTTTTTGAGATATCGTGCGCTTTATGCCCGAAAACGTTATTTCGAGAAAAATGACTTCAAAGTTCCAGATTCGCCACTTCAGCTATTGAGCGGGTATAATTCTAAAAGCCATAACATCTGTTCTAATGGGAAATATACAGAAACAATTACATCGAAATGTTCAGAAAAAATAGTAGTTTAACATCTAAAAAAAAAAAAAAAAAAAAAAAAAAGGAAAGAAAAAATCTAAAATTTTCAAGCTTTAAGAGTCTTCAGACTTCTTACCTGTTTACATGCAATGTTTAATCAAATGAAATATCAAGAAGGCAATAAAAATGTTTCTATAAAATGTTTCCATAGAATTGTCGGGAAGAACTAAACGAAGAAGTGATTTGCGTTATATTAGAAACTGAAAAGATAATAAGCTAATTCTACAAAACATAGGAATTTATTTTCTCAACGATAATTTTTTTTACTTTTTTAGTTAGCATTCAATAAATGATCTCCTTTTTTAAACTTTACACTGTTAAAAATTTCTGTAAAATCCCAGAAAAAAAATCAAGACTCTCTGTAAATTTACACTAGCGTTTGGTTAAAAGCATTCGATCGAGTTTCTCGGTCAAGACTCTCTGTAAATTTACACCAGTTCTTGGTCAAATGCATTCGATCGAGTTTCTCGGTCAAGACTCTCTGTAAATTTACACCAGTTCTCGGTTAAATGCTTTCGATTGAGTTTTTCGGTCAAGACTCTCTGTAAATTTACACCAGTTCTCGGTTAAATGCATTCGATTGAGTTTCTCGGTCAAGACTCTCTGTAAATTTACACTAGTTCTCGGTTAAATGCGTTCGATTGAGTTTCTCGGTCATCGATTTACAGAAATTTCCCTTATCTTGTATCTAATTCCCTGTAGGGATTTCCATGATTTTATTTAAAAATATTTTCAGCTTTGTTAAAACTTGTAATTCAAATACACATGTTTAAAATTCTTTTGAAATTTTATTAGAATGATTAAAGAAAACAATTTAGTTTCAATTTTTTTAATTATTTTTTCATTTATTTAGTTAGTTCGAATCATAATACATTTAAATACATTGCTTTTATAAGAATCGTGATATAAGCTTAAACGTAATTTTGGTTAATTAATCTGATTATTTTTGTAAATATTTTACAAAAAATGTTATAATTACCAATATATTTAACCAGTTTTAATGAAAAAATACACCTAAATTTCACATTATTATTATTTAAAAATTCCAGTATATCTTCAGATATTAAAGAAGATAATTATTGAGAAGAAGCAATTTCTTGATAAATAATTCCGTAAATAAAGGATTAAAAAATTAAATTTGATTAAAAAAATAATAGGTATTATGTTTCGGTCCAAACTAAATTAAAATAAACCGTTTAAGAAATTTTCTAACGAATATATTTGAAGCGAAATCTTTGAAAAGCACAAGTACAATAGATTTTTCCCCGCTTTATTATAAAGGACATCCTTTATACAGCATAGCAGCAGCTCTTATGGCGCAGTCAGTAAGATGTTTTTCTCCTGCCCAGAGGTCTCGGGTTCAAACCCCATGTTGGCCAGAAGGAAGTTGTGTAAAAAAATTAAACGGCACAGCTGTTCAAACTTGCTTGAACAACTCTGATACTTCGAAGTTCTAAAATTCGCTGATTTCAAAAACTAAGTTAAATTATTTTAATTAAAAAAATAAATTGATTTACAGAGTCTTGCGTATTTTTAACGATGTCTTGTGTAAATTTACCAAATAACTTCTCTGTTATTTAACAGAATCTCTGTTTTTTTAATCTCTGTAATTTTACATAAGACTTAAGATAACGGATTACCCGTAGATTCTCTGTAATTTCACAGGAAAAATTTTAACAGTGTACTTGAACTCCATATTGAATCTATTCAACCAAATAACCCCTCAGATCCATTTAGTACATAATAAACTCAACAACTTACAAAATATAATGTAATAACTACTTCACGTATCTTCATTGTGAAAAAACTTAAGAAAATTTATTCTATAAACATTTAAGAAAAGAAAAGAATCTGGACCTCTCAAATCTTACAACACATATTTTTAATCCACTAATTCTAGCATGCACCTTAAAATTTTTTTGATGTTTTATCCCTTACTTATGAAGTTGATCATCATATGCAATTAGAAAGCATCCAGGTTAAAAAATATATAGTTAATTATAGAGAAAAAGAGGGAAAAAAATATCTTATCAAAAGGATTTTAGAATATGCCTTCTTTATTACAGGTGTGAAACCTACATGATACTAATATATTAGACGAAGTTGCTTTGTGTAGATTAATTTCACCTCTATAACATGTGCTGCAACTGAAAAAACCTTCAACACTTAGCTGGATCCACAGTAAAAAAAAGAATGATTAAAGAGAAAATATATTATACGTATATTTTGTAATTAATTTTCGAAAAATATACAAATTGTAATCTGTTTTTTTTTTTTTTTTTTTTTTTTTTTTTTTTTTTTTTTAACGAAAATCAAGTTTAAAAATTTCTAATACGGAAATATCCAAAATATGCCGAAATTGAAGATTTGACGATTTTGTGCAATTTCACTATGAAAACGACTCTTAAAATTAATTAAAAAATATATTAAATTTAAAGAAAACATAATTCCATTCGAAATGCTATTTCGGCTTTTTCTGGAATATTTTGATAGTTGAAAAGTATGGGGTGTGGGTGCTCTTTTTTTCTCTCTCGCACTTTTATAATTTGCCTACTGTGCAATTAAATGGCAAAGCTTAGAAATGGATGACTAGGATAATTCAGATTATGAAATTGTGTCTAATATCCAACTGCTCTTTTGAATATAAAATTGTTGAATCGATAAAATTATATATTTAGATATTATATATACTATGTATACATTACGAAAATGTTGATTTAATAAAAATATTATAATAATGAAAAAATGGAAAGGTACAGTCGTGGAAAAAAAAGTAAACACCCCCTACTAACTCCTCAACAAATTATCGTAGACGAAAGTTACTGGTACGGAACGATTGGAAATAAAGTCTACTTTTAAATGACGTATATAAAATTTGCTTAGGGGGCCATCTACATATTAAAACGAAACCAAACTTTATTTTTTTCTATGGCAATACTCAATTTTAACGAGATATTTCAAATCTTCGGTTCAAACTATGCCTAGACACAAAATTTCAAGTTATTTGAATGATAATTTTTTTTTTAATTACAAGCATTCAAAATTGAGTGCTTCTAATGTTAAATTACATTTTCATATTTTTATTTATAACTTCTGAAATTATGATCCTAATGTTTTAATTTTTTGTGTAGCAATAATACTAATATACCCAAACATAAATACGTTGAATTTGCGATTTTTATAATTTTATGATATAAATTATGAATTATGAAATTAATATCCATAAAAAGTATGAATTGCAACCTACAATTTTTTTGATGGATGTAGATTTATTGAGTCCTGCTTTATGGAAATCCAAATTTTACATTTTTCTTCCAAGTAATTTTCAAATTATGCTTATAAAACGGCAAAATGATGGTTTAAGGGGCTGTCCATGATAGAAGTGACTAAATATTTTGAAATTTCGTATGCTATCCTGTAATCTAACAAGCTTAATTGACTGCCTAAGGTGCCTTGATCAAGAAGGGAGCTCACTCGGTTAACAATCGAGTACCGAACTTCAATTTGGATACAGTCCTTAAAATACGCTCGTTTTAAAATAATTAATGTCTCGTAAACTTATGGTACGAATTGCATAAAAATTTGTTTTTAGACTAATTGAAGGGTGTAGAGTTCATTTATGCTGTCAGAATTGTGTACTGCTTTTGAAAAATTCAAAGTTGTGGTCCGTTTTAATATGTAGATGGCCCCCTAAGCAAATTTTATATACATCATTTAAAAGAAGACTTTATTTCCAATCGTTCGGTACCAGTAACTTTTGTCTACGATAATCTGTTGAGGAATTAGTAGCGGGTGTTTATTTTATTTTTTTCCACGACTGTACATTGTATTAATTAGTTTCAAAATTTGTGTTGGTTGTGATGAATAAGCATTCCTTAATACTGCATAAAACCATTTTAAATTGCATTAATTTACTTCTATATATTATAATTTATAAATAGTGGACTCTAATACTGATGGACATAAATCATCAAGATTAATAACTGTGCTAAAAATAAACTAATTTCTTCAGTTACATAAACAATGTAGCTTTTCAATTTAGCCATAGGGGACACTAGGGAGGGTTGATCATACGGTAGGCTTGATCCACCCATCAGTTTTCATATTTAAAAGAGTTTCAGAGTTTTATCAATAGGTGTCAACCAAAGATACTAGAATGCTCAAACAACAGTCTTTGTTTCATACAGGTAATTGGAATATGTGTGGAAAAAATCAATTGTGAAGGGTTTTTACCTTAAAATTTGTGTTTTTTAGACATATTTTGTAAGCGTTTTTCAGGTAAAATATATCACTGAAATTTAAGTAAGTAGGTTTTAAGTAATGCAGAAATATCGAGTTTGCATTCCAGGCATAAAGACTGTACAGTAAGTTAGGCTTAAGATAACAATGTGCTATTCTTTAGAAAAGGGCTATGTGGGGAGGCTTGACCCAGTCAACGTGAGGGAGGGTTGACCAGATGCTCAAGTCTCCCTTAATTAACTGGTTTTGGAAATCTTTTTATTATACACTGTGCAAAACGAAAGGCTAATGGTTATATAAAAAATGTACAGTTATTCTGTAAAGCTACAGTAAAATGGGGTGATGGGAAAGAAAATATTTAAAACTGAGTAAAGAAAGATGTGAAAAATTGCTACAGTATACACTACAAGAAAAAATTTAATGAAATATAAATGGGAAAATCGATAGGAACTTTTTTCCATTTAAATATTACTTACAATAGGTAAATAGAAACAGTGGAAATTAGAAAGTTTGGAAGCAGCAGTTTTAACCCTTTCAGCGGCAGTCGTATGTTTATGAAACCATTTAATTTTAATTCCAAAACGCCACAATGGCACCAGAAGTTTGCTAAAATCCTTTTCATTTAATATGTATGTGAAATATAGCCTTTTCTTATTTCCAAATCAATTTATTCGTAAATTCCGGGGCCACTCATTTATTTCAACATTTTAGTACTGAAAGTACTTTGCCACTGAAAGCGTTAAAACATGTTAATGATAAGTTAAGTGCTCATGCAGCAGCAAAAGATCATAGCATCGAACGAAAAACTTTAGGAAGGTCTGTAGACAAATCTCACCAGGATGAATATAGTGAGATGAAGCCAAACTATGTGAAAACTAGAGTTGTCAGATCGAGTGTCTCAGAAAGTAGGACAAGGAGACAAAAAAAGGAGGATAGTGGCTCCTAAATCCGGTCATAATAATACATTAAACCCTATGAAAACGGTACCTGTCTCTAACAGAATACTGTCTTAAATGTCAAAATTTCATTTTCCCTGCAATACAATTATACCTGCTCAGACAAAATCATATTTAAAACAAAATGTTTCTCCTCTGACGTGCAATTGCATCTAAACAGTTTTGTTTAAGCAACAATTTTCAAAAATATACTTTTTATAATAATTCATGTATGTAGCATAAAGTAATTTTATTTTTTTTAAACTGATTTTATACCTCTTTACAAGTATTTCAATATAAAACAAAGTAGGTCAAGCCTCCCATACATTGGGTCAACCCTCCCATATGTGGGGAGACTTGACCCATTATTTTCTCATGATTAATATCAATGATTTTTCAAATTTCTTATATCTTACACTTATGTAACAATTTTATTTTGATAACTGATTGTATAACGAATAAAATGATATATAAAACTTTTTTCTAGGTTCAATATTAAAAAAATAAAAACTACTTACTCACGCCTATTTAATGTGATTCAAAATCCTATCAAGATTATGAACACTGATTAACTGATTAAAAATAAATAAATTAAATAGCCTCCACTGAAATCTGAAATATCAGATATTTGATAAAGTCAAATAAACTTTTAAACTTCCAAAAAGAAAAGTTGAAAGAACTTTCTACGGTAATACGTTAATAATTAAAAGTTAAGAAAATGGCAGCTTCTAAAGATAATTTAGCAATTGAAACACTAACATCTACGAATTATTCGAAATGGAAATTTAAGGCCGAAATGATATTAACTAAAGAAGATTTATTTCATGTAATTACGGATGACCCGCCTAATCCAATTACGGACGCTTGGTTCAAAAGCGATAAGAAAGCCCGTGCACCAATTACTTTAACAATTGATGATAATCAGATTACTTATGTTAAAAATTTACAGACAGCCAGACAAACCTGGCAAGATTTGCGCAAAATCCATGAGCGACATAATTTGTCTAGCAAACTTTATCTTTTAAGAAAACTTTATGGCATTAAATTAGCAGAAGGTGGCAACGTTCTTAATCATATTACAAAAATAATGGAATTAGTAGATAAATTAGTGGCCATAGGAAAAGTTATAAATGATAACCACATTTCGCATTATTATTATGCTCCCTACCGCAATCTTATGATACTCTTATTACTGCTCTTGAATCAAGAGAAGAAAATCAGTTTACACCGTCATTTATTAAGTCTAAACTTATTGACGAATATAACTGACGATATGATAATGATGAGAGACTAGAAAATCCTGCCAGAGCATTTAAAGCCTAGAAAAATTACAACAACATAACAAATAATAAATACCGCTGCAATTGTCGAATGAGAAATCACAACACGCAGGAATGTTGGCATAACAAAGCGAAAACACAAAACACACCACAAAATCAACATATTAGACCAAACAAAAAACATTACTCAACATCACTAGTTTTTCAAAAGAGTGTAAACTATTTTAGAAGTGTACAAACACCGGAATCGAACCGTAGGTACAGTCACTCCGAAAACGAAAACAATACATGGAGGCGAGCGAAAATAAAAATTATGCCTTTATAACGCAAGCAAGAGAAAACAAAACATTTATAGTAGACAGTGGCAGCTCTAATCATATTGTATGTTCAGAATCAATGCTTACAGAAATAAAATCACGTGAAAAAACAAACGTAACCGTCGCAAACGGGAAAAACTTATCAGTTACTGGTCAGGTGGCGTAAATATAAACACGCGAACATCAGACAACAAAGTTCATGAAATAACACTTAAAGATGTATTACTAGTACCTGAAATCGAAACAAATTTATTACTGGTTAGCAAAGCGACGCAAAATGGATGTGAAATTATATTTAGAAATGACAGATGCATGTTCAAACTGAACGGAGAATTATGTTTAGAAGAGCGAAAAGTAAATAACCTATACGAAGTTCAGCTAGCATTCGAAAACTACGCAAATGTAGCACAAAGTTGCAACATCAAAAACTGCCTAAAATTATGCAACCATAGGTTAGGACATAGAAATCTAACATCAATTAAAGAAGTTACGCAAAAGGAATTGGCTAGAAGTATCCAAATAAACAACTGTAAGGATAACATAGATTGTGAACCGTGCTTTAAGGCAAAATTAACTGATAAACTCTATCCAAAAATTGCAGAGTATAGAGCAACTAAAAGACTCCAGTTCATTCACTCCGACGTGTGCGGATCTTTTTAAACACCGACAATAGGGTGGAAATAATATTTTTGACTTTTATTGATGACTACTCACGATATACGGTCATATACCTATTGTCCAGAAAAAGTGAAGTTTACGAAAAACTTAAAGAATTCATCGCGTTAATTAGGAACAAATTTGGAGAAAAATCGAAAGCAATTAGAACGGACAACGGAGGGGAATTCACATCAAATGAAATAGAAAATTACCTCAGGGCTAATGGGATAAAACATCAATACACAATCCCATATTGCGCAAGACAGAACGGTGTGGCAGAGAGATAAATAGATCGTTAGTTGAAATGGCAAGGACAATGTTAAGCGAATCAAATATACCATTAAAGTTCTGGGGGAAAGCAATTTGCACAGCAAATCATTTGTAAAACAGACTACCGACAAAAGCAAATGAAAAAATGCCATACGAGTTATGGACAAATATACAGCCAAACTTAAGTTACGTTAGAGTATTTGGCTGCAAAGCCTTCGCATATATCAGTAAAATCAGAAGACAAAAATTAGACGATAAAGCTATAGATGGAATTTTTGTCGGATATGATAATCAATCCAAAGGATACAGAATATACGTAGGAGGAAATGAAGTAAAGATCGCGAGAACCGTTAAATTTCTCGAAAACAAATTTAAATATATAAACGAGAAAGTAGTAAACAAACCAAAACAAGATGAAAATGAAAATGGTGGCAATGAAAACCTTGTAGAAATAGGAATTTCAAATAGCTATGATACACTATCCACGTCCAATCAACCAATAGCAGAACCTAGACGGTCAGATAGAATTAATAAAGGCGTACTTGCTGATAGGTTAATATAAATGGCTGAGAGCGAAAACGCTACTGAACCAAAAAATTATGAGGAAATCGAAAACATGGAAAATTTTAAGGATAAACAAACTTGGATAGATGCAATGAAAAGTGAAATGAACTCCCTTATGAAAAATTAAACTTGGTAAATTGTAGAACCTCTACCAAATAGGACAATAATAGGTTGCGAATTGACCTACAAAATGAAACGCGACAACACTTGGAAAATCCAAAAATATAAAGAACATTTAGTTGCAAAAGGATATTCACAAAAATTCGGGGAGGATTCTGATGAAACTTACGCACCGGTTGTATCACAATCAACAATAAGAGCATTATTAATAGCAGAATTGCATCAAAATTTAAATTTAAAACATATTGATATTAACACCGCGTTCTTACATAGAGAGCTTGGGGAGTATATATGCATGTCACAACCAGAAGGTTTCGTTGAATCAAATCAGGAAAACAAAGTATGTAGGCTAAACAAAGCCATATACGGACTTAAACAAGACGCGAGAGCGTGGCATAATAAAATTACAGAATCACTAAAAAAGATGAATTTCAGTCCGAGCAAATTTGACTCATGCCTGTTTATGCGAAAAAGGGGCGATAACACAACATATATAACTTACGTAGACGACATTTTAATTGCCGGAAAAGACGAAATAATAGATGAAGTAATCGCGAGTTTAAATAAAGAATACGAATTAAAGAATTTAAGTGACATCAGTAACTACCTATCCATGAACATTAAAAAAGCAAATAAAAGTTACATGATAAATAAAACTCAGAAAATAGAGGAATTAATCAATAAATTTAATTAGCAAGACACAAAACCGTGTAGCACACACATGGAGACAAATTACACACGCTTTAATGATGAGGATAACATTTTTCCAAATAACAGATATTACAGACAAGCCATAGGAGCACTTCTGTATCTAGCAACCATAAGCAGACCTGACATCTGTGCAGCAGTGTACATTCTTAGTAGAAGACATGAATCACCAAGAATGAAAGACTGGAATGCAGTAAAAAGAGTGATAAGATATTTAAAGACTACAAAAAAATTTAGCCTAGTTCTAAGCGGAGAAAAGAAACCGATACTTAAAGTTTATGCAGATGCAGATTGGGGAGGAGATGTAGATTCACGAAAATCAACAAGTGGGAACCTATATATGTTAGAGGTAAATCCCATACAATGGTCGACCAAGAAACAATCCTGCATTGCATTATCATCGGCAGAGTCCGAGTATGTGTCAGCAGCAAATGCAGCGATTGAAATAAAGTGGCTAGTCAATCTACTGGAAGAATTAAACCTAAAGCAAACCTTACCTATAAACCTATGTGAAGACAACCAGTCCACGATCAAGATGTTAGAATTAGAAAAGCACCCTAGTAAAACTAAACATATTGAAATTAGATTCCACCTGATAAGACAACTAAAGCAAGAAGGGACTATCAACCTAAAGTACTGTCCAACCAAATTGATGATAGCAGATCTGTTTACCAAACCAGTTTAATACTAATCCATTTAACCTTGAAATTCCTATAAAGATAATGACTTGTTAAATGGCTAAATTATACGCATAATCTAAAGTGAAGTGATTTATTGTTATTATTATGTATCTTGTAATGTAAACATTTTCTTTCATTCTGAAAAATGTAGATAATCAGGAAAGAGGCATATAAAAATGCTCTCTCATTTACAATCTATGTAGTGTTAATTATACAACATCTAAATGTAACTGCATCTTCATTTAATATTGAAAGAATCTAGAATTTCTTTACTTAAAGGAGGCATAAAAAGTCGTGCATTGGAGAATACAATTTTCTTCAAATATAAAGTGAATAATATTTTCAACTAATATATTTTGGATAAAGGAAAAATGTGGATTTACACCGTTAATGTATAAGTGTCCTGAAAAAGGGTAAGTCTTAATATACATTACTTACTCACGCCTATTTAATGGGATTCAAAATCCTATCAAATACTGTATACGATATATATAAAAATGTAACAATGTTATATTTAGTTGTATCTGCCACCCCCCCCCCCCCCCCCAAAAAAAAAAAAAAAAAAGAAAAGAAAAGAAAAGAGAATTAAAAAAAATAAAAATTAAATTTTTAAGTGGATGAGTAGTGCAGTATTTCTATAGTTTTTATTTACTTTTCTAATATTATTATTTATTAACTTAATTTCTTTTGATATATAATTTAAAAACAGTTATCAAAACATTACATTATAGATGCTAATTATCTGTTATTATATTCTAATCATCTGATTTAGAATTATCATGTTTGGTTGTGTTTTATTTTTTTTTTTTTTAAATTAAGAATAAATCTCGATTTATGATATGCAAACTGGCATTAAAATTCTGTCTACACAATTTCAATAATCTCACACAGATGGCAGCACTAATTATATGTATGCTTACATATTATTTTAAACAAATTTATAACTGGAAGAATCATCAGTAGAGGGCAGCATTATAAAATTATTCACATTAATTTTTTGTGTTGACTACTTAAATAATAATTGTCATTCCTACCACTCAAATTAATTACTGTATTTCTTCAGTCCTATTTTGCAATAGATTTACTCTGGAGCCTTTAATTAGCATATAAAATAATTTATAATGTTTAGATTAATTATGATAATAAATTATAATTATTATATTTATATTATTAATAATATTATTTACTTGGTGTGGTAATTTTCAATTGTCAAAATTCGCTTTTAACTGTAACCCATTAAATTGGAGGGGTTTCTGCTGTGATTGTGGGTAGGCATGATTACGACTCAATTTGGTATTTTAAAATTTTGTATGATTCTATTGCTGAGTAAGTTTTAACTCACGTGTTTAATTTTTATTTCTATTGTGCATGACATTGTTCCGTCCAGATCTTACATATTGATTAATTATATATTTCTTTCATTTTTTCATGGTGTGGTTAATTGGGCAATGGAAGAAATAAACATTTAAGTTGCTGCCTATTATTTCTTCCTCAGAAATTAACCGCTTATTACTAATGATTTCGTAATATTGCCCTTGAAAACGAGTTACGAATCATTAGTTCCAATTTTATTCATAATTACTCTCTCATTTCAGGTACACTTTGTAGCTCTTCTTTTGAATTAATGAATTTTCAATTTTGAAATCATACATTTCGTGCAATGGATTTGTTGATGGTGACAATGATTCATTATTTCAGGTCTTTTTTCATTGGTTAAATTGATTTAGTTACAAATAGTTTTAGAAAATATTTCAAATATTTATGATTTCCTTCATTTATTTCATTATTTACTTGTCCTTTTTAACAATTCGACATCCTGTTGTTTTTTCTTTTGCCAATTTTGAATGTTTTAATTTTTAATACTTCATACATTGATGATTAGGATATAAATTTATTAAAAAATTCATTAATGATTAGTTAAATTAATAATAGATGATCATGTATAATGTCAGTGTAGTGTATTGATACTCAATTTATTAATTTTTATATATTTTTAAAAGATGATGAATTGTAATATTATATAATGGTTACTTGGTAATATTATATAATATACATAAATTTTGATAGACACGAAATTGATAATATAGAGATTTCAATTTTGAAAATTGTTTCTAATAAAAATGAAAGATTAATCAGTGAAAGAAATATGATGGTAAATTACGGCACGGTTTACCCATACGGATTGAATGTAAAGTTCGATCAAAGGAATGTAACAAGGAATTTTAGAGAAAAATTATTGGATGGCTCAATCTATGAAAGGACAAAACATATAACTGAATATGACAGGAACAAAAATCATAGGAAAAACCTTGAACTAAAAAAATTAAAATGATGCAAGGATGTTGAAAGTTATCGAAAATTACTTCTCAAACAATAACGAATCAGTAATTAAAAACATTATATTCAATGTCAAAAAGAAAATGATTCGAGAACTTTTGAAGAATTTGCATAAAAAACGTGTAACAACAACATTGACATGGCTCTAGATCTCCTATGACTTAGAATAAGAAAACAAAATTTACGTTGTTATGTTAGGAGCATGTACCAAAAAGATGCTGAAAATAATAAAATATACTGTGTTTTGGATTCACATCTAAAAGGAGTTAACATAAATAAAATTTTAAATGCGTATAATGAACTTCTGCCGGATAAAAATATAACGATTTCTAAGGCTTTTACACGTTCACGCCGGCGCGGTGGGTCACACTCGACTGTCTCAGAGTTGTCAAGTCTCCGGCTTTTTGCACACCACTGTTATTTTAGAGAAAATGTTGTTCCTTTAAATCGCCCAATTGTTCTAATTAAATAAAACAACATTTTCTGTATTAAAATACTGGTATCCAAAAGGCCGGAGACTTGCCAGCTCTGAGACAGTCGAGTGTGACCCACCGCGCCTGCGTGAACGTGTTAAATATATTAAACAGATGGGCAGAGTCATATACAACTCTAACGATTATGCCAATGATTTAAAAAACAGTATTGATAATAGTGTTTGCTATTGTCAAGAAGAAAAATTCAACGAATACATAGATCCAACCTACAGACATATATTAACGGGTAGTATGGATATAGTACATAATAAGACATTGCGTGAAATCATGAGATATGCAACGAGATACAGAATTAAGAGAGTATTAACAAGAAATATGGTAAGAAAACGCTTGAATATGAATTTAGATATTTTTATTCAAAAATTAGTATATAAATACAATTTTCCTGCTAGTGTTTTCGAGGAGTGGAAGTATTGTATTTTGAAAGATTTATGTAGAAATTTTGAGGATAACTATGAAGAGGTTTTAGTAAAATATTATAATGAATTGAAGGAATCTATTGCCTGCTAGTGTTTTCGAGGAGTGGAAGTATTGTATTTTGAAAGATTTAAGTAGAAATTTTGAGGATAACTATGAAGAGGTTTTAGTAAAATATTATAATGAATTGAAGGAATCCTGTTAGTGTTTTCGAGGAGTGGAAGTATTGTATTTTGAAAGATTTATGTAGAAATTTTGAGGATATCTATGAAGGGGTTTTAGTAAAATATTATAATAAATTGAAGGAAGACTATAAGAGAATTGAAGAATAATTTTATAATAACATATGTAGATAAAGCTAACACAATAATAATAACATAATGCAATTATTTGTAAAATATTATGTGGTAAATTACTCAAGGAGGCTTATGGTAATGAAATAAATTATGAAACTTTAAATTCAAGTAAACAAGTGATTGGTAATAGAGTAAAAACATATTATATATATAAAAAAAGATAAAACAAAATACTACTAGCTTTCCATATTTGGTAATGGTCCCGAAGTTTCATAAAGATCCTGTATTATTTAGAGCTATAACATGTGGTTTCGGTTCATATTTGGAAAACGGTAATAAAAAATTGTTAAAGTAAAAAAAAAAAAGAAAAGATTTTTGAGGAAGTGCTAAAAGTGCAATAAAAAACAGCTTTGAGCTGGTTAAGCGTTTAAATCAAATGAAAAACATTTCAAGCTTAACAGCATATGATTTCGAAGACTTGTATAACAGTATAGATTTGGACAAGCTTAAAATATAAATTATGGAGTTTTTCAATAAATATAATTCCTCAAATATAGGACAGGATTGGTTTACCTATTTGTTTAATTTTGTAGTGAGCGAGAATTACTTATATGATGGGAAAATTGTTTACAAACAAGTTAGAGGTATTCCAATGGGGGGAAGCTGTAGTTCGATTTTAGCTGATATCTAATTACATATGTACTAGGAGAATATTGATACGAACGAAGATATGAAAAGTTTTCGGTATATTGATGATATTTTAATAGTCAGATACAATGATGGGAAAAAGAAAAAAAATCGATTGCTATCCTAATGGTTTGCATTTGAAATTAGGGTCAAAAACTCAAAATATGGTCAATTATTTAGATATTAATATCGAGGTAAAACATGGTGAATTAAAAACAGATATTTATGACAAACGAAAAAGTTTTAACTTTGAAACTATAAAAATGTTACAATTTGGTTCAAATGTGCATATCTCAATATATAGAAATATTTTCGTTAACGGATTAAACCGTATAGATAGATTGACTTCAAATACAAGGGGAAAAATTCAAGAGCTTTACAAATGTTATATTCTGGCATTGCACCATAGATATCCTGAGAAATCTTTGAAGAGTTTGCTGCGTAATTTCGTAAAGTGTAAGACTTATTGCAAGGATATAGATATATTGTTGATGCGAAGAGAGCAGTAACTGTAAGTTTGACTGTCTAAGGATTACGTGCACGTATGTTGGAGTTTCACGTTTAGTTGATTTTGATTTCGATGGGTCTTTCCGGCTCATTTGTCTTGTTTTTTTTTCCTATTTGGTCTTGACAGGTAGTTGGGGGAGCACTGTGCACTTAAAACTGGTTTAACCCCCTGAGTATGTCGCAAGTCATGCCACCTGTCTCCATTGGTTTAATTTCTTCTGGTTTTAGTTATAGCATGTTGTTTGGGGCTTGCCGTTTTTAATGTTTGTTGTTTTTTAAAATTAGACGTTTTTAAGTTGATTTAGTTGCTAATCGCTTTAGAGCGTAGGAGGCTTGTCGGGTTCGACTCCCGCTGGCTCCATTACACACTCTTTGTGGAGCTCCCGGATGTAAAAATTCTCTGTGTTGAAAATTTCATTGTACTATCTCGTCCCTGTATATCGACGATGACTTATAAGCGGGCCTTGTTGTCAAGCACACAAGTCTGATGTATGTGTCCAATAAAACAAACAAACAAACAAGTTGATTTAGTTGTTGTCATTTGGTTTAGTTTATTTTTATCTTATGATCAGTTCTGGGGTTTGGAATTTTTGGTTTGATTTTTTGTACATATATATATATATATATATATAGTGATTCTATATCTCTTCCTGTAAAGTACCCTTCTAATCTAGAACTTAGCACTTCCTATTCAAATAATTCTAGTATCAATTTTATGGATGTTAAAGTTAATATTCTCCCTAATAACACCCTAACACTCAATATTTATGATAAAAGTTTACATATTTCAGTATAAATAAATATTCTACTTAATCATAGTCCCCGTATCAAACGTTCATGTTCCTCCCAAATCTTACAGCCTAACATTTTTAAATTAAAGCAATTAGCATTATAATTATCCCATCTCTTTTATATCTGCATGGATTACATCTTAATAATATTTTTTTCTACTTTTTACTAGTACAGGCATATACCGGGTGTCCCAAAAAGGACTGACTGATTTTAAAATTCAATAACTTCCAAACAGTGACAGATATTAAAAAAATTCTTGCAGGAGGGTTATGCGTAAAGTCAAAAGTTTTTTTACAGTGATTTTCGATTTTAGTTCGAATTACAAACAATAGATGGCGCTGCAATCAATAGAGGCTAAATTCAGGCTCGATATTTGGTACTTCGTGGCCCGGATAATACATTTCCATCTCCTTTTTCTGCATGGAACAACAGAAAGGACCAAAAATCGAGCCTGTATTGAGCGACTATTGCTTACTGCGCCATCTATTGTTTGTAATTCGAATTAAAATCGAAAATCACTGTAATAAAACTTTTGACTTTATACATAACCCTCCTGCAAGAATTTTTTTAATATCTGTCACCGTTTGGAAGTTATTGAATTTTAAAATCAGTCAGTCCTTTTTGGGACACCCGGTATGTTGAAAAAATTAAAAAATCGGAAATACTATTATGAAGGGTGGGATGTGGATTGCTAAAAAAATTATAAAAACATACACAGAAATTTATATATATATATATATATAAAAGAAAAAGTATGTGTGTGTGTGTATGTGTATGTTTTACATACATTATACACTATTATAAAAAATATATATATAAAAATATCATTACAGAGGGTTGAGGTCGGGAATGCTAAAAAAAGTTTAAAACCTTATATGTTTATATGTGTGTGAGCATGTATAATGTATATGTGTATAGTATATATAGATGCTTATATATTGAATAGATATATTTAATTAAAAAATATATATATATACTAGCAGATCTACCCGGCTTCGCTCGTGTCAATAATAAGGGTCCACCCGGGTAAAATACATTAAAATGAAATAATACGGCAGTGACAATAACTGAGATTGGTGCATTACCGTCCACGAATCGTTAAAAGACCGATGAGAAATATAAGTAAAATAGTTTTAATTGCGTCTACTATTAACTATATCATAATAATGTATATTCCAAACAAATGTCATAACATATATTAAAGTATAATTATTTGCTTAAAAAGCGTCATTTAAATAATAAAAAACATTAAAAATATTAAAAATTTACATGTTTCGACTCTTTCTTTGAGTCATCTTCAGAATATATATATATATATATAAACTACAAACACAATGCCAATTGTGACATTATACTGATGATGGCAATGACCTAACCCATAAATTTTGCCTTTGCTAAAATTTTTTTAACTTATGATCATCATACAATTTCGTTTTTCACACTGTCGAATAGAAAAAGCTTCTGTCAAATGAAATTTATTTGAAAATTGTATCTCAATTTTTTTTCATGTGAATGGATTTTAAAGTAATTTTCAATCATGGATATTTTTGATTTGCATGCAGCCAGGGATAAGATTTCCGCATTCTTTCACACCAGTATTTTGTTAGAGTAAATGATATTTTATTTAATCGGGACACTCTCTTGATTTAACAGAACAACATTTTCTTTAAGAATATACCGGTGTGCAAAAACGTGGAAATCTCATCCCTACATGCAGCCCAATTACGAAAGATATACCTGTTTGCTCTTAATGCAATATTATAAAGTAAAGACATTGATGAACTATGAGTAACTCTAGCATCATATTGTTGGTGGCAATAACCTAACCCAACCATAAATTTAACTTTTACTGCGATTTGACCTTTAAACATCGCACGTTTGATTATTCCAAAACCCAATAGAATACAAAAAGTACTTTCAGTAATTTTTTTTGAAAAGCTTATCTCAATTTACGGATTGTTTATCCATTTTAACCCTCTAAGTGTTTGGAGCGTAATATTCCGTGCACTAAGCTCCAGGTTTCCCAACAATATAAGCAATATTTAAGATAATATAATTCTATATATTTAATGAATTTTAAATACATTGAAGAATGATTAATACTCTCTAGGATTACATTCATATTTGTAATTGAGGTTTTTTTTTTTTTTTATAATGTTGAAAGAATCATATTTTCTTAGAATTTAAAACAAAATGCAAAGAAAACAACATTACAATTTTACCCTTTTGCAAGACACTCGGAGGGTTAAATTAATTTTCAATCACGGATATATTTTTAAATATACCTGTAACCCAATTCAGAAAGATATATCCGTTTGCTATTAATGCAATATTATGAAAAAAAGACATATCTATGAGTAACGCCCAGCACCATATTGTTGGTGGCAACAACCTAACCGTACCATAAATTACGCTTTTACTGCAATTTGATCTCTAAACATCATGCATCCCATTATTTCAACGTCTATCAAAAAAGTCTCTCAGTCATGAAATTTTGTTTAAAAAAGAAAAAAAGCTTACCCTAAAAAATAGTAGCTATAATTTCTATTTAATATAAATCGTACAAAAATCATATTTTATATAACCGTATTCGATACAAATCGTAGAATGTTATCACTGCATTTCAGGTATTAAAACATTTATCTAAATGGTATAATTAAAGATTACAAAGAAATAGGGGATAAATTGTAGCATCCAGTTTTTAGAGCCAGTGTGAAATTATATTGATGACATTGACGTCATATCTAGCAAACGATTTTTTTTTTACTATTATTTTCCTTATTTGATTCTTGATATTGAAACGACTTCATTAAAATAGATTTTTTAATATTCAACTAAAGTACTTCTAAGGTCATTTTAAAACATGCTTAGTTAAAGTTTTTACATAAATATATGAAAAATGTGCATCTTCTGATTAGAATGACGTCGATTTCAAAAGTGTAAAAATATAGCAGTCGAGTCTGAATTTTTATTGCCTAATAAAACAAAGTACTCGAGTTATCATTTTTTAAAAATTATTGAGCAGTTTTTTAGATGTGTGGCAACAGGAAAGAAGCTATTGAATTTGAAAATTTAAAATGAGATATTTCTATAATATTAAATTATGAAAGATGATAGAAAAAAGGGATAAATATTGGTCTGATGATTTTTTAAAGGTGACAGGGATCTATTCCACGTTCTAAAGCCTATGTACAGCAAGTTTCGTGCAAATCGGTCAAAAATTAAAGATTTGTATAAAGGACATACACACAGAGAACGGCTTTTATATATATAGATATATGGGTATCATGCATTTAACATCATAAATTTTTCATAAAATTTCACATATTGGTACATAATACAAGGCTATATTTTACTATCTCAAAATCTTCCTCGTTGTTTTTTAAAAGTTATTTATACTCATTTTTTATAGTATAATATTTGTTTTTAAAATAGTTAATTTAATCAATGCCCTTTTATTTATTTTTATATAATTATTTATTTTATTTTATATTTACTCAGTATTTATCAAGTTTATTCCTATTTTTTCATTCTACTTTAACTAAATGTTAATCTAAATCATTTCTTGATTTCTTCAATTACTTTAATTTTTTTGGAGGTATAGATGGCAGCACTAAACGTTTTTGTTAATAATCTAGTTACAATATAGTTTTGCTTTCTCTCACCAAATGGCAGATATGTTATGGGTTTCAGTCAGTTACTCAACTGCTGCCCACATGTTCTAATAGCCCTAATTCTGTTTGCATCCTCACATGCTATAATATAGTGAGTCTATCATCCGAAGTTTTGGATCCTAGTATGTAATTGAAGTATTGCACTCTAATAATTTTTAATACCCTGTGTGAGGTGTATCTTTCTTTAGATCTCTTGGATTTTTATCATCTATTTTCTTTTATGTTGCGTTATCAGAAGCTAATATTTGTCATTTTAGGCTTAATGCCGACAAAATTGGATGAAATAACGCAACTTCACTATGAATTAACCTACAAGCTTCTCTGATGATTCTGTGTTGTTATTCAAGGTTTCTTATTTTACATACTGGGTTCCTGTGTTCATATCTTGTTCATGTTTAGAATTTTACCAATTTACCGTTTACCGTTAGTATTTACCGTTAAAAATAAATTCTCTGGTATTTTACATCTCTGCTAGGAACCGATTATAAACCGCCGCTACTTCAAGTAAAAAGCGGCCGCATACCCGTCGGTCGTTACTATATACTTTCAACACTTAACCGGAACGGTAGCCAGGAAGCCAGATTACGCAGGGTGCCACAAAAAAATGTAAAAAAATGTAAAAGATAAATTCAATAAGTTCAAACATCGACTAGCCGCAACGTGAGAAATAGAGCATTTAATACGTCGGTCGACGAGATCATTATAGCTTCTAAAATCTCTGATTTTGAAATCTTTTGCTTCACGTGATCATAATTTCAAGGAAGTATTTCGTTTATAAATTTTTATAGGAGCATTAGCATTTGTAAACAAAGGATTTTTATACACGTATAATTTGACACCACATTGGTGAATATGAAAGATCTCATGTCATTACTTACGCTTCGTATGATTCTTTCTTTTGAATGTCGGTATTTTGAAATAGATATTTAATTTAATCGCAGAGTGAGATAAATAAGAAAATTATTTGTTTTCAGAAAGAGTAATACTAAAAAAAAAAAAAAAAAAATAGGTGGTAAGTCTATGATTCAGTAAAGGAATATTATTATTCGGAAATAGTGGTGATTTAAAGTACGAATCGGATGAATCCTGAATGACGAGCTGAGGCTTGTTAATAAAGCCGAAGGATTGGTGGGCTGCCCATCTCACAAGTTTAAGGCCTTTTAATTGCTTAGTATATTTCCCCGCCGTATTAATTGTTACTGAAATGAAGATGGGAATATCTCGGCTGTATACCAATTTACCACCTACCAGCCTGAACTGGAACAAGACTCTTCATATCACTCATTTTACGTGCAAATATATGGAAGACCACACCGATTCAGTGTTTCAGGCGGTCATTAGGGGACAAGGGACCTTAAAATAATTTTTTTTATTTTTTGTAAATTTCACCTTAAATATTATTCAAGGGTACATTATATGCATTATGCCATGCATTTATCACAAAAAAATTTAAAAAAAAAATTTATTTTTGAGAAAAAAAATGGAATTTTACGCGTCGTTTTAGAAATCTTCGAAATGCCCACTGCGTCTTCCATACCAATGAAAATCCCCAATACTTTTTATAAAAGTTTGGTTTATATATATAAACAAAATAGAGCATCGAATTTTATATATTTCAATTTAAAGGTAAAAAAAAAAAATTGAAAAATTTTGAAATTTTTTCGAAAAAATTTCAAAATTTCAAAGTTTTTCAATTTTTTCTTTATTTTTTGTAAATTTCATCCTAAATATTATTTAAAGGTACATTATATGCATTATGGCATGCATTTATCACAAAAAAATGTAAAAAGAATTTTATTTTTGAGAAAAAAATGGAATTTTACGCATCGTCTTGGAAATCTTCGAAATGCCCCCCGCGCGTCCCATATCAATGAAAATTCCCAATATTTTTTATAAAAGTTTGATTTATATATATAAATAAAATAGAGCATCGAATTTTATATATCTGAATTTAAAGGTAAAAAAAAAAAAAAAAAAAAAAAAAAAATTAAAAATTTTGAAATTTTTTCGAAAAAATTTCAAAAATTTTCATTTTTTTAAATGTTTTGTAAATTTTATCTAAAATATTATTCAGGGGTACATTATATGCATTATGGCATGCATTTAGCGCAAAAAAAAAATAAATTTATTTTTGAGAAAAAAATGGAATTTTACTCGTCGTCTTAGAAATCTTCGAAATGCCCCCTGCGCATCCCATATCAATGAAAATCCCCAATATTTTTTATAAAAGTCTGTTTTATATATATAAATAATATAGAGCATCAAGTTTTATATATTTGAATTTTAACGTTAAAAAAAAAAGAAAAATTGAAAATTTTTGAAATTTTTTCGAAAAAATTTCAAAATTTTTATTTTTTTTTTTTTACCTTTAAATTCAAATATTTAAAATTCGATGCTCTATTTTATTTATATATATAAAACAAACTTTTATAAAAAATATTGGGGATTTTCATTGATATGGAGAACGCAGGGGGCATTTCGAAGATTTCTAAGACGACACGTAAAATTCCATTTTTTCTCAAAAATAATTTTTTTAAATTTTTTTTTGTGCTAAATACATGCCATAATGCATATAATGTACCCTTGAATAATATTTAGGTGAAATTTACAAAAAATAAAAAAAATTATTTTTAAGGATTTTAAGGTCCCTTGTCCCCTTAAGTAAATCTGGATGCAAAAGGAAATAGTCTTAAACACCATAAAAAAATGAGAAAGGTAAAAACCATTTAGAAATATTGCATTCTTTCATCTGCAAACACAAAAATATATGCTGTCAATTTGAGAGCAGGAGCGAAAGTGTGTTTTCCCGTTTTTCACGCCTGAAGAACGAATATTAATCCTTTCGAAACACATTGTACTTTTCTAATTATTTTGGGGATTCTAAGATACTTTGACGTTGTAGTCCACTCATGCATAGTGACAACTCATGCTTTCTTTATAAGAAAGTTTTTTTTCTAATCTTAACTAAACAAGAAAGACAAATCATGCGTTAAGCATAGATTATGAAACACTTTCCAACACTTCCTGAATGCTTTAATAAAACTTCGTTATTTAGGGAAATAAGGTAAATAAAGTAACTAAGTAAACATTTGATAAAGCGCATAAAACATTTGAATAACTGATTTCAGCAGTTACCGTCCATAGTCAAACATGTATTCCAATTCTTTTGAACAGCTCTGTATTAGATGTAAATTTCCAACCGGGCGAAAAATGTCCGGAGCAGGATTCGAACCAGGGATCTCCTGGCTGAAGCCGCCAGTACTCTACCATCTGAGCTATACCGGACAAATCTGGTGGAACTTTTTCACCCTTCTACCCTTAATGACTATAGCATCTGCTCTGAAACCTGGTTCAGCTGAACAGAATAAATCTCAGGTAATGGAACTCCAGAAATCGCTGGATACGTAATTATACTAGATTAATTTTAACACAATTATTCTAAATTTTAACAGAATTATTCTAAATTAATCTAGCGTAATTACGTATCCAGCGATTTCTGGAGTTCCATTACCTGAGATTTATTCTGTTCTACTGAATCAGGTTTCAGACCAGATGATATAATAATTAAGGTTTGCTGGGTGAAAAAGTTCCACCAGTTTCGTCCGGGATAGCTCAGATGATAGAGCACTGACGGCTTCAGACATTAGATCCCTGGTTCGAATCCTGGTCCGGACATTTTTCGCCCAGTTGGAAATTTACATCAAATATGATTTATTTACCAATTAGAATAAATGCGTTAAAATTAATCTAGTAGAACAGCTCTGTATTTGATATGTAGGTTGATATATATACTATATAATGGGAAAATTTATTTAAGAAAAAAACGCATAACAGGTTGAAATTTCTCTTTCAGCAACTTAAACTAATAGATGGAAACATATTTGAATAATTTTGTACAGCCCTGTAGGTTATCTAGTACCTTTATTACACGCCACTATTTAGCTAAAATTTAATTCAAACTAAAACACTCTTAAAACTACTGAATTCACATTTCCATAAATTATCATCCATAGACGTCCATGTATCCAATTCTTTGCGTGGCCCTGTATATCATTTTATCTATATTCTACAAACATTTCTTAGTAAACTAAACTCAGTTCAGCGTGAAAATGCATAACTCATTTAAAACCGAACTTTAAGTAATTAACACTCAGACTCAATAACCCTTACGAATTCTTTTCTGTATCTCTGTATATGAACTATAGCATTTATACACACTATATAGTATGCATAAATATAGTGAAACATAAAAGCGCATATCATAATTAAAAATGCATTTCGAGCTATTATTGCTAATATACAGTAATTCGGATACAATATAGTGTCTGAAATCTTTTGTGTAAATGCTGTGCAGTTAGTATTATAGATTAAATAACTTATACTAAAGCTCAGCGACGTATATAAATTTTATTATATATGAAAGAGTTTAACATAATTGAAATACGCCGCAAACAATTCGCCCCTATACTATTATGTAACGGAATTCTTTTGTGTGGCCCTGTAAATGAATAATAACTATTATATTTCAGAATGCATATTTTAGTAGGCTTCATAAATGCATATCAATTTTACTATGTTTGAAAGAGTGTAACACCATTAAAAATCATTTGAAAAGATTTTTCGCATTGGCCGAAATGTAAAGGAATACTTTTGACTGTCCCTGTAAATGAACTAAACATGCTACAAACTTCATTTGAAATAGGGATCGTGCCGTGGTAGAGGTCACTAACATCCAAAAATTTCAGAACGATCTGTGTATATTTACGAGATTTAGAGCGCGGACAGATGGACAGACAAACCGAAGTCATAAACACTTTTCAACTTTGTCGGAAAGTGTTAAAAAGCAAATTATTTAATTTTACTTTATTTTTTATTGTTAAAATTTAATAAAATTCACAATTATTATTATTATTGTTATTATTATTAGTAATAGTAACAGCGGTAGTAGTATAAATCATTAAATTTTATTTTGGAAATTCAAACTTTAATCTTTAAAATATATTTCGTTCTTAGTTCAGTTTTTTTTATATATAAAGAAGAATTTAAAGCATACGTGTATTCGTAAAGTTCAGATTACTATTCTCTGAAAACACGAATGTGAAAAATATATTTACTTCTCTAACATGAGCAGATATGTTTTTCTTTGAAATGTTCGATTTTCAAGTACTGTGAGAAAGACACAAGAATGTGCAGAAACCGCTTAATATTTTGTGTGCTAACAGATGTCTCAGAAAACACGATCACAGTAAAGATTCCTTTATTTTATTCTTTCTGCGAGAATACTTGAAGAAAATACTCATATTGAATTCTTGAACGTAATGAATCTGCGAGAAATCTTCAATATATAGAAAACATTCCTCATTCAGAATAAAGAAAATAACATTTACAGGAATTGTGAAAAAACATAGTCGTAAAATAAAAGAACTGAATAAAAAGCTTTTCGAACTTTTTCTGCAATGACGCATTTCCATGCTATTAAATAAATGAATCGCTTTTAAGAAAAGCAAATGAAATAAATGTTATTTTGTTTTTCATTACTGGAAAATTTTCTTACTAGATTTATAATTAAGGTTTATCAGTTACTAAAAGTAATAACTATTATATGCTCTTTATCTTAATTTTTGCGACATAAAAGAATTAGAATGAATTTTGCTATCAGCTGTTATGTATATGTATGTATGTACCGTGTGTCCTAAAATGGACTGACTGATTTTAAAATGCAATAACTTGCAAACGGTGACAGATATTTAAAAAATTCTTGCAGGTGGGTTATGCATGAGGTCAAAAGATTTTTACCGTGATTTTCGATTTTAGTTCGAATTGCAAACAATAGATGGTGCTGTAAGCAATAGGCGCTAAATAAAGGCTCGATTTTTTTTACTTTCTCTTCTTTCATGCGGAAAAAGGAGATTAAAATGTATTGAGTGTGTCCCGAAATGCCAAAATTCAAGCCTGAATTTAGAGTCTATTGATCGCAGTGCCATCTATTTTTTTGATTCGAACTAAAACCGAAAATCACTTAAAAAAACTTTTGACCTGATCATAACCCTCCTGCAAGAATTTCTGTAATATCTGTCGCCGTTTGCAAGTTATTGAATTTTAAAATCAGTCAGTCCTTTATGGGACACCCGGTATATATGTCAGCTATATTCCAATAAGAACAAAATGCATTTGAATGAAACCTTTTGCATCGCAATTGTAGTACACCAGACAAGGTTTAAAGCTAAAAAATAGCCTAGATTAATGATAGTAATTTTATACGGTAGAAATTTGACCTATTAGCGATGAACATAAATTACTGAATATTTAATCTTTTTCCACCAGTATTTCGAAACAGAAATTCTTCCTTAACTAAATCACAGAAATCCTGCTTAAATAAGTAAAATTTTCGGTCCAAATCCCCTGGTCGGAATAGTCCAGAATTCTGAGTACCATGTATGCGATGCTCGTTACGAAGGCGTTAATATGTGATTGTCTACAGCATGTCATATGTGATGGATTCTGAAGCAGTCTGCTTTATAAATAAAAAAGTGGCAAGAAACAACCAAAATAAAATTGATTAATTTAGAGTGCGGTATTGAACTTTTCACGATTGAGAACCACTTTTATTAATTCCGAAACGTCAGTGAAGGCTTACTGTGGAGACACGAAAAGATTTTGTTTTCTGTTGGTCTGTTTCTGTGTTCCACGAAATGCATCCGATTAGCTTGTTTTTTAGGCATGTTCGTGAGGTTCCCGGATTTAGCAGTGTAGTTTTCAATTATGTTTGACAGATTCGTTCGGAACATATAAGGTTAGTTGGGGCAACTTGGGCCATGATTTTACAATGTGACTCTAGAGCTTCTGACAATTCAGCTTCAAAAAGCTAATGTTCATTAGAATTAAAGTCGGAACTTCTGTAAATGTGTTCAGTTAGGTTCCTTCTATTAGACAGAAATACTTAAAATTATATTTTAATATTTAAAAATATAAAAATATGCATATTTCATCTTTCTTTCCTCATGGGTCCAGTTGCCCCATAAAAATGGGGTAAGTGGATCAGGAGGATCTATGCTCCATACGCGTTTATTTTTTTTTTCATATGGGATATCAGGTCCTGTTTGAAAAAGTGTAAACAACTTAAAAAAAATAAACTAGGCAGATCATGTAAATTATATGTCAATAAAGAGCGTTGTAAAGGAAACCTTTGCTGTCAATGTGTCTAAAAAAGCACTAAAAGTGAAAATATTAGATTTATATATACATAAAACATAAAAATTAAGTAAGTACTTATGTACTTTAGTATAGGTAATAAGTTAAAAGTCACATGGGTATTTTAAGGAAAAAAATAGCTAGGTAAATCTATGAACAAACAGCTACGTAAGTACTTAAGTACTTTATCTGTAATATCTGTATATCTGTCATTATACAAGGAAATTTTTATTGTTCCTACCAGAAACCTTAATGAGTTACCTTCATGATCATTTTATTTAACATTTTCTAAAGAAAGGTGCGATGAAGATATTATTTTCAAAACAGTGGTAGGAACAATAAAAGTTTCCCTATTGAATGCGACCCCTGTATATTGTACAATTTCAAGGTTTGGCTATCTCACTTTCAGGGGCAAAGTACTTGCATTCGTAAAATGTTGAAATAATTTAATGACAACAGTATTTACAAGAGAATTTATTTGAAAACAAGTAAAAGTATATTTTTGCGTACTTAATAAAGGTGAAATTTTCATTATAAAATTCCGGTGCAAAGGTGGCAATTAAGAATTAAAATTATGTGATGCCATAATGGCATCACCGCCTCTCAAAGGGTCAAGGAATTTGGTTTGATACCACTCAATATGATTTTTTTTAAATTTTGTTACGTAATTTTAATAAGGTATTGTATCTTTTAGAGCAAAAAACAATGGAGAAATTTACTTCCCGTTGTAAGAGAAACTCAAAAAAATTATTTTTAATTATTGGGGTAACTGGATCCAACATGGTCCAGTTACCCCACATACATGTCCCAGTTACCCCATTCTTGAAAGATTTATGGGGCAACTGGGACACCGGGCATACATTTGAAACATGAAGTAAATATGTATAGATACCTACTAATATTAACGTAGCTATATGCCTAATCTTAAAAAAAAAAGACTTTAATAAAAATACTTACAGTATTTTAATAAAAAGCCGAGGAAGCTCAACCAAATTGCCGTTATTTTTAAAAAAAGAAACGTTGATTTTCGACAACCTGTCACAGCAAAGAGAGAGCTATGATTGAGTTGACGCACGTTGTTTTAGGAAGTGGAGGTTAAGGGGCATTGTTCACAAAAGCTAAAACTTAAAATACATCAACGGTTTTTTATAAAATAGTCTATGGCCCAGCTACCTCGTGGGTCCAGTTAACCCAACTAACCTTAGAACATTTAATTTTGCGCCATAATGCTTTTTTATGTGAATTCAGACGATTTTCGAATTTCCATTGGTTGAAACAAAATGGCGCATTTGATTAATGGCTTTAAATGGGGTAAATTATAGATGCTGAAATTTCCCAATAAGGGTATAAAATGATTCCTGTTAGTTTGAAATTGCCTCGATGCAGTTCTCATATTTTTAAAATTAGATCTAGAACTTTTCGTTGAATTTTATGCAGGTGTTATAATAATATAAAACAGTTTGTTTTATAAATTTATTTGTTTGATATGATACATGTTTAATTTTTGTTCCTTATCTTTTATCAGTAACCGAGTAACCGTATTTCATAGTCTATAAAAATAATTCAAGTAACCCCGATTACGAAGAGTTAAGAAGAAAATCTAGATGCTGGAAAAAATGGTGGAAATAAATCAAGAGACTAATTTTCTTCCGTTTCATAATTACGATGAAAGAGCTATAAATCTTCCTACTTCATCAAAACGTAACCTTGGGAATCCCTGACTGATGCAACAACATGCTATGATTGACTCATGAAACTCATAAATAACTTTTTTTGTCATTATTTCTTTTTCTGATGCAATTTCTCTTCACTTTTCGATGTGCAATTGGTTGAGTAAGAGGGCATGAAAGATGGTCTCATTTAAATGTTTCTTTATATTTAATTAAATGTATTTTAAAAGTATTTTTTTACCGTTTTCTTTAAAGATACAAGTTATCACGCAATAAGTAAAAGATGTATAATATTTTAAAAATTAAATGGTGGAAAAACGAGTGCGACTTCTTCACAGAAAAGATACAACCCTTTTTATCGATTATAACGGAAATATTATGGATTATATTGATGTCGTCTGAAAAAGGGTAAATTTCAATTTTCTACCCCTAATTATGAAATGCATTTATGTATTTTAAATAAAGTCTGGAATTTTAATCAAACATAACAAATAAATAAACATTCACGAACTCACGCCTGAACGTTAGGATTGAATATATCCCTACATTGATTCCAAGTACTGAGCACAAATAACTAAATTAAAGCGTATCCACAATAAAATATTCTATTAAAAAACTACAGGAACATTGCTAAAGAAAAATAAATAAAAAAAAAAACCTTTCAAACGAAAAAAGTTAAAAGAACTTTAATGATAATATGTGAATAATAAAAATAAAAATAGAATGGCAGCCTCCAAAGATAATTTAGCCATTGAAAAGCTCTCAGCTACGAATTACTCGACTTGGAAATTCAAGTTCGAAATGTTATGATAAAAGAAGATATATTTTATGTTATTACAGATGACCCGCCAAATCCAATTACGGACGCTGGGTCTAAAATGATAAAAAGCTAGAGCGCTATAAATCTGACAATTCATGATGGTCAGAATACTCATGTGAAAAACATACAATCAGCCAGAGAACCATGGCGTACATTAAGCGAAATACATGAGCGACACAATCTTTCTAGTAAATTGTATCAACTTCGAAACTTTATAGTATTAAATTAGCGGAAGATGGAAACTTCATAAATCATATAATATCATAAGACGAAACGCAATTTTTCACCTTGATTCAATATAAAATAAATAATGTGAACATTAAAAAGCTCCACAACCTTACTTAAAAGGCGACTAGTGTAATGAAAAAGACGTTACAAGTTTAAAATATACATTTTATTTAAAACTTTTTAGTACTTCCAAACCTTCCAGGCTCATCATCAGAGAGTATCTTAATAACTTAATGTTGTTTATTTATACAAATACGTCACTTTGTTTTGAAAATGAGAGAGCCAATAATTACTAGAGTTGAAAGTAAAAGTAGTAGTAGCAATTTCTTGGATTGAATTTAATCACAGGAAATATATATTATTATTATTTATTACAGTTCCATTTATTTTATGACATCACTTTGTTTCACATACGTCACTTTCCATGGGTAGAAATAAATCCTGAAAACCTGAACAAAGTGCCGTATTAAAATTTAAAGTACAGAAGTTAAATATTTTCTTCTACCCATGGAAAGTGACATATGTGAAACAAAGTGATGTCATAAAATAAATTGAACTGTAATTAATAATAATAATATATATTTCCTCTAATGAAATTCAAACCAAGAAATTGCTACTGCTACTTCTACTTTCAACTGTAGTAATTATTGGCTCTCTCATTTTCAAAACAAAGTGACGTATTTGTATGAATAAACAACATTTAGTTATTAAGATATTCTCTGATGATGAGCTTGAAAGGTTTGAAAGTACTAACAAGGAGAAAGCCAACCTTGTTAATCACAGATTTTGATTATTTTAATATATGTTGTAGGGTAGAGACGCCTTAGTGTCAGGTTCAACGGATTTTATCCAACTCTCTTTATTTCTTGAGAAACCAGGGGGTCTAATAATAGTACACAACTTAAATACTTACATTGCAACCGCCATGATAGGTTGGTCGTAGCTCAGTTGGTACGGTGTCCGCTGGCTGATCTGCGGTGCCCGGGTTCGGTACTCGAACGCGCTACAAGGCCCTCTCCTTGTAAGCAGTTTTAAATAAAATACATATTTTAAACCTGTAACATCTTTTTCATTACATTAGTCGCCTTTTAAATATGATTGTGGACCTTTTTATTGCTCACATTATTTATTTTATTTCATAAATCATATTGCAAAAATAATGGAAATTGTATATAAGCTGGCAGCCATAGGCGAAGTCATAAGAGACAATCATATCTTAGCATTACTATTACGTTTGTTACCTCAGTCTTACAACATTCTCATAACTGCCCTCGAAGTCAGTCAGGAAGAAGAGCTAACTCCTCCGTTCATTAAGAGCGAACTCACAGACGAATGCAACCGAAGACATTGTAATACAGAACGCTCAAAAAGCATTGCGAGAGTGTTTAAGGCTCAGTACAGTTTAATAACACAAGAGAAAACAAATACTACACCAACTGTCAGATGAGAAACGACAACTCCCAGGAATGTTGGCATAACAAAGTCAAAACACATAACATGACACAAAATCAACATAACAGACAAAACAAACAACACTACTCCACATCAATAGTTTTTCAAAAAAGCGAAAACAATTTTAGAAGAGAATAAACACCGGAATGGAACCCTAGGTTCAGTTACTCCGAAAACGAAAACAACACATGGAGGGCGAGCAAAAATAGAAAATTACACTTTTATAACGCAAGGAATAGGCAACAAAATATTCATCGTAGACAGTGGCAGCTCAAACCGTATTGTATATTCAGAATCAATGTTTACAGAAACAAAATCACAAGGAAAAAAAATAAATTTAACCATCGCAAATGGAAAAACTTATAGCTTAGGGGTCAGGTGACGTAAATAGAAAAACTCAAACTTCAGACAACAAAGTTCATCAAGAAGAGTGTATAATAGTACCTGAAATCGAAACAAATTTATTATTGGTTTGCAAACCAACGCAAAATGGATGTGAAATTATATTTAGAAATGACAGATGTATGTTCAAACTGAACGGAGAGATATGTTTAGAAGCGCGAAAAGTAAATAACCTATACGAAGTTCAGTTAGCATTCGAAAACTACGCAAATGTAGCACAAAGTTGCAACAACAAAAACTGCCTAGAATTATGCAACCATAGGTTAGAACATAGAAATCTAACATCAATTAAAGAAGTTACGCAAAAAGAATTAGATAGAGGCATTCAAATAAACAACTGTAAGCATAACATAAATTGCGAACCGTTCATTAAGGCAAAATTAACTGATAAACCCTATCCAAATATTGTAGAGTATAGAGCAACTAGAAGACTCCAGCCCATTCACCCCGCATGTGTGGAAATTTCCAACACCGACTATAGCGGGAAATTGTATTTCTTGACTTTTATTGATGACCACTCACGATTTACGTACGATCGTATACATATTGTCTAAAAAAAGTAAAGTTTACGAAAAACTTAGACAATTCATCGCTCTAATTAGGAGCAAATTTGGAGAAAAACCGAAAGCCATTAAAACGGATAGCGGAGGGGAATTCACATTAGATGAAATAGAAAATTATCTCACGGCAAAAGGGATAAAACATCAACACATAGTCCCGTATTATCCAAGTCAGTACGGAGTGGCAGAGAGGTCAAATAGATCGTTGGTTGAGATAGTAAGGATAATGTTAAATGAATCAAATTTACCATTAAAGTTCTGGGAGGAAGCAATATGCACAGCAAATCACTTGCAAAACAGGTCACTACGAAAGCAAATGAAAAACTTCATATGAGTTATGGATAAACAGACAGCCAAACTTAAGTTATGTTAGGGTATTTGGCTGCAAAGCTTTCGTGTATGTCAGTAAAACCAGAAGACAAAAACTAAATAATAAAGCTATAGAAGGAATTTTCGTCGGATACGAAAATGAGTCCAAAGGATGTAGAATATACGTAGGAGGAAATGAAATAAAAATCGCGAGAGCTATAAAATTTCTCGAAAACAAATTTAAGTATATAGACGAGAAAATAGAAAAAAACCAAAACAAGATTAAAATAAAAATCGCGATAATAAAAACTTTGCAGCAATAGAAATCTCAAATAGCGAAGAGATACCATCCGCATCTAATCAATCAATACCAGAAACCAGGCGATCAGATAGAACCAACAAAAAGGCGTACCTCCCGTTAGGTTGATATACATGGTTAAAAGCGAAAATGCTAGTGAACCGAAAAATTACAGGGAAATCCAAAACATGGAGAACTTACAGGAAAAACAGAATTGGATAGAAGCTGTGAAAAGTGAAATGAACTCCCTCATGAAAAATAATACATGATCAATTGTAGAACCTACACCAAATAGGACAAGAATAGGTTGCAAACGGACCTACAAACTAAAACGCGACAACATGTGTAAAATCCAACAATATAAAGCAAGGTTTGTGGCAAAAGGGTATGCACAAAAATTCGGGGTAGGATTTCGATGAGACTTACGCACCAGCCATGTCATATATCACAATAAGAGTATTATTAATATCAGCAATACACCAAAATTTAAATGTAAAACATTTTGATATTAACACCACGCTCTTTCAAGGGAAACTTGGGGAGGAGATATACATGACAGAACCGGAATGTTTCATTGAACAAAATCAGGAAAATAAAGTGTGCAAGTGTGTAATTGTTTAAACAAAGCCTTATATGGGTTCAAACAAGCCGGCAGAACGTGGCGTAATAAAATTTCAGAGACACTAAAAAAGATTAATTTCAGTCGCTGCAAAATTGACTCATGTGTTTTTACGCGAAAAAAGGGCGATAACACAACCTACATAATAACATACGTTGACGATATTTTAATTGCAGGAAAGACGAAATAATAGAGGAAGTAATAGCGAGCTTAAATAAAGAATACGAACTAAAAAATTTAGGAAGCATAAGTAATTATCTATCTATGAACTTTCGAAAAAAATAAAAGCTACCTAATCAATCAAACTTCGAAAATAGAGGAGTTAACTAACAAATTTAATTTGCAAGACGCAAAACCATGTAGCACACTCATAGAAACAAATTACACACGCTTTAACGACAAAGATAACTCTTTAACTAATAACGCACATAACAGACAGGCCATAGAACAGGTCTTCTCTATCTAGGAACGGTCAGTAGACCTGCCATCTGTGCAGCTGTCAATATTCTCAGTAGACGACATGAATCACCTCGTTTGAAAGACTAGAGATGCAGTAAAACGAGTCATTGGATAACTAAAGACGACGAAAAATTGCAACTCAGTTTAATGGAAAATGAAGCCAATATTAAAAAGCAGAAAAACCAACGTTTAAAATGCACATTTTTTTTTTTTTTTTTTTTTTTTTTTTGCTCAGCCTTGTTTTTCTAGCACGCTGTTCCTTTTGCACTGAAGAAGAATCTCGCTAGTAGATTCGAAACAGCTGTTTGCTGCTTTTCATATATTATTTGTGCATTTTAAACGTTGGTTTTTCTGCTTTTTAATATTGTTGCACAAAGGCTTTATTTGCTATTTTTAATGAAGCCAGTACTTGAAATTTATGCAGACGCAGACTGAGGTGGAAATGTAGAATCACGAAACTCACCAAGTAGCAATCTATAACTATTAGGGAAAAATCCCATTCAATAGTCAACGAAAAAGCATTCATGTGCTATCATCGGAAGAGGCCGAGTATGTGTCGGCCGCAAATGCGTCACTAGAAATAAAGTGGCTTATAAAGTTACTTGATGAAATTAACTTTCCAAAAACATCGCTAATAATCTTATTATTTACTTCCTTCTATCTCTACAAGAAGAAAGTATTGGATTAGTGAAAATGTTCGGCTTCCACTTTCGACGGATTTTTATGTTTTAGGGGTCAGAGATCCCAAAAACATGTTTTTAAAAAATGCCTGTCTGTGACTCTGTCTGTCTGTTTGTATGTGGCACAAATTTTGTGGGTGCTCTATCTGAAAAACTAATGCAGGGAATTTAATAAAAGTTTAAATTCAGGTAGTCCCTAACATAAATTGGTGGTGATTAAAATTTGCTGTAAATCACCCAACAGGTATCACTGCTATGCTGCATTTTTCGCAATTTCTGCAACAGCTTTATCTCAAGAACTAATGCTCAGCTTTTCATCAAACTTCAGATTCAGTTAGTCCTTTACATAAGTTGGTACTTTTTACGTTTTAGTGTAAATCACCCAAAAGGTGCCGCTACTATGCTGTATTTTGCAGGATTTACAAGATTTCTGCAATATCTCAAGAACTAATGCACGGATTTTCACCAAACTTCGAATTCAGTTAATCCTTGATATGAATTGGTGCTGATTACGTGTTGGTGAAATCACCCACAGGTGACGCTGCTGTGCTGCATTTTTCACGATTCGTGCAATAGCTTTATCGCAAGAACTAATGCACGAATTTTCATCTAACTTCAGGTTTAGTTAGACTTTGATACAAGTTGTTGCTGATTCGGTTTTTTTGTGTTAATCGTCCAATAGGTGGCGCTGCTATGCTCGAATTTTCACGATTTTCGCAATATCCCTATCTCAAAAACTAATCCACGAATTTCCCTCAAACTTCAGATTCAGTTAGACGTTGAAATTTGTTTTTGCTGATAAGGTTTTGGTGTAAATCACCCAATAGGTGGTGCTGCTAGGATGCATTTTACAGGATTTAGACGATTTCATCCGCAACCATATCTCAAGAACTATATGCACGGAATTTCGTATCTTTAGAATCCTAATGATGGGCATAGATTGCCATTTAATTTTGGCAGTGTGAAAACGAATTTTTAAGTATAAACATGTAGGAGATGGAAGAAAGTTTTGGTATTGGTATATCCGACAAGTTCTTTTAGTAACGAATTTTTTAATAATACAGTTAATAATTCATACGCTTATTGTACGAAACCCTCTGAGCGCGAGTAATACTCGCACTTGACCGATTTTTTTTTAAATTTTGCAGCGATTTTTCACCTTAGTAAATAGAATATGATTTCATTCTTTTAAACCAAATTTGTAAATTTTGTTCTATTTTTAATAATGTTTATTTTGTTAAAATCGGACCTTAATTAACTGAGATATTAATTAAAAACTCATCAAAAGATTCATAAAAACCATTTTTTTAAATGCAAAACAATCACACATCTGTACTTTATTTCTAGGCGTAAATTAAATTTAATGACAATTGTCACTAATCGCCAAAAATCAAGAAATATAATCAAGGTGTCGATTTGAAAATTACAGAGCACAAGTAGAAAAAATATTTTACATCTTTATATAAAATTTCGTAAAAATCGATTGGTAATTTTTCATATTAATAGGAATACACTAATGGCGCCATATGAAATTCGATGAAAGAATCAAACAGGGACGTGACGTTCATTAAAACATGATCTAAATACAGGTCAGTTTCTGTCGACCTCTCTATACAATTTCCGAAAGTAAAGAAAAGAAATCGAGAATTTTTACTAATCAGGGAAAATTAAGAAAACTAAGTGAGGTATTGATCTGAAAATTTCAGACAATAAGTAGAAATATATTTTATATCGGTGTATAAAATTTTGTAAAACTCGGACTGTAGTTATTCTTATTATTAGGGAAAAACCAACTGCTTCAGAGAAGAAAAATGACGCTGAATAGGGATTACTAGAACTTCCCTTAAAGGGATTAGTCTGAGCGACGTTGCTTAGAACATACATCTTACAATAACTTCTGACAAATAATGAAAATTATATTACTACTTTAATTAATTAATTAATGGCACGAATTCGAATAAAGAAAATGAGCAAATTTAATAGTAGAACTACAAAATACCATCTATAAGTTCAGATAACGTGATCAAACAATTATGGAAGCAAACAAACAGAGAAAACTATGTAAGGCAGTCATGCATTGGTATACAATTGAAAGTATGCATAATGCATTAAAACTAATACAGAAAATAAGACGTTAACACATCGTGTATAGGAATTTTAGGTGCATGAAATGATGTCAGAAACATGAAGAGAAACCGCGCAGCAATTTGAGTACTTGTAAATGGCAAATAAATATGTTGTTTGAAGAGAATGAAAGATTTTTCATTTGCTGTACGGTCCACTCTGAACAATTAAGACTGGCGCACATCGGATTTCTATGGATGCGAAGAGGTTGTCGATAAGAGCTTGGGGAATTCTGTTCTACTCTTCAAAAATTGCTACCTCAAAGACCCGTTCTAGCCCCTTCAATATGACAAAAATTACAATTTTAGAATGTTTTTCGCTCCTGTCCCCTCATTTTTTGGTAGTGGCAACGACATAGTAGCCTATGTTAGAGTAAGGACGGGGACTGACACCATCAATTTGTCCCCTTATAACTCAAATCGTTTTGGTATTTCCTGAGATTCCATAGAAGTCATAATTTTGAAAGTTTTTAGAACACTTTTCGCTCATTTTACACTTTTAAATTTGGAATTTTATTTCGACTGTTTTTAGAGAGCAGTTACATCTTTTAAGTAATTCAATGCTAAAATTTCAAAATGCTAATCCCTTAAGTATTACAAAATCTAAACTTAAAAACATTTTTTGCTCCTGAAATCACCAGTTCGTAGTGATACCGATATAAAATATAGCCTATGTCTGAGCAGGGACTGTCATCATGGATTTGCAACCATTATTTTTGAAATCTGTTTGGTATTTTCTGAGGTGTCATGAAATCGTAATTTAAAATATTTTTAGAATGTTTTTCGCTCATTTCACACTTTTAAATCTGGATTTTTTTAGAAGCTGTCTTTAGAGAGCACTTATCATATCATATCATATCATATCATATATGTTATAAAGCAGTAAGCCCTAAAATTTCCGGTCGAGTGTTTTCAAAAACTAACCGGTGAATTTTTTTTGCAAATTGTATCATTTGATTGGATATATTGGATGTTTTATGAGTCAAATATACAGGGATAACTATGATTTTTGTTAATAAATTTCGTATTTTATTGATATTTTCAGCGATAGGGTTGCCAGAGATTATATTTTGGCGATATTATCGTTGGTGAAAGAATGGAAAGAGCTATATGAGTTAGAAAATAATATAAACATCTCACAAAATAAATGAAAAAAACTGTTATTTGTTTAATAAAAAAAGAACGAAAAAAAATCCCTTTAAAGAGAGATGAATTTAAATAATAAAAATAATTAATTTAAACATGAAAGAAATATTCGTAATGCTTAAAAATGATTTCAATATGAAATATTTCAATTGATACAACAATTGGAATATTATCGCTTGCGCCAGGCTAAGAGAAATTTGTACCACTTAATTATCCAGTCGACCAAATTATAGAAATAGTCAAACTATTCACATGGAAAAATGTTGCCACTCTAAAATTTTATGAAAGGAATATTAATGAATTTAAATAAACGAAATAATTAAATAATAGGGTTACAGGTATATATAAATATTATACAGATATACAAACAATATACAATAAAGCCAACTGGAGTGAAAAATTAGCCAGAGCCAGGAATCGAACCCGGGACCACAGTATACAAGAGCAGCAGTCTTATATACTGTGGTCTCGGTTTCGATTCCTGGCTCTGGCTAATTTTTCACTCCAGTTGGGTTTATTGTATATTGTTTGTATGTCTGTATAATATTTATATATACCTTTAACTGTTGAATGCAGGCGTTATTTATGTGTATGTGAGTTTTAATATATATTGTAGTATGAGTGTTTTATTATAATTATAATAGGGTTATATTTTGATGACGTTCACTTATGGCATATAGCGACATGCCAGATATAAAATTTGATATTTTTAGGTAATTTCGGACAAACGAATACTAATAATTTACGTATTTAAATTCCGAATTATTAAATTAAACCATAAACAAACAGATATTTTTAGGATATTGTATTTCTGAATAAAATGTAAGTATTTTAAATGTAACTAGGGGCCTCGGCCCCCTACGAGCTACGCTCGCCAACCCCCGTTCAGACACCGCAGTCTCTAAAAGCACGCTAATTTGTAAACAGAGTCTTTGTATCCCGGTATATTTTAACGTAGCGTTTTTAATCTGACGTAATTTTCACCAAACTTTTCTTTCTCTTTTTAATATCCACGTGAAAATACTTTTGTTAGAAATGAAATATTATTTGCGCTGTTCTGATAAAAATAGTTCAAAAGATCATCTCAAAATATTAAATAAATGTCTCGCGAGATTATAAAATTTAAACTGTTTTGCAATATTATTTTTTGTTCATTTTACGTAATAAGTGTAATGTGACGTAGTGTCTCCTATTTAAGATTTCTAACGCATGTTAATGAATTTATTATTTTACAATATCCTTCAAATACAAAATTCACGTGTAAATATAATTTTTATGAAGTAATTTTCAATAAGTTCCTGCTTTTTATGCGTAACTAGGGGCTCTGCCCCCTACGAGCTACGCTCGTCAACCCCCGTTCAGACACCGCAGACTCTAAAAGTACGCTAATTTGATCGATTTTTAAAAGATTTCGGAATATTGAATTATAATTTAAAAAACATTTAATTTAAATTTATAATTATAATTTAAAAATATCCCTATAAACGGATTTCTGTTCATTTCTCTTTGATTGGGGATTTTTAAGGCCAAATCCACTGCGGTACTACTTGATTACCCCGTCGACCAATTTCGCCAAATTATACAAATTGACATAACTTTTATGTTAAATAACGAAAGAACAAATAAATTAGTGCAACATTAATAAAAATACAAATAAAGCGTCGAAATAAAAAGAACTTGATGACGTAGGCACGTGTAACTTGCTTAGAGTCAAGTTAATGTGACATTTACGATCAATTATTATTGGCATTTAATCTTATAGTTTGGCGAATGATAGATTTTTGGTCGACGGGATAACTAAGTAGTACCAAAGATACAATCGCTGTTTTCGTCTTTGATTAAGTAAAATAAGTTAAACATTTCAAAATAAGCTAATATAAAAGGAATTAAGTAAACAGTGTCTTTGTTTCCTGGTATTTTTTAACAAAGCTAAAAGAAAGTTTTTTTAAATAAGACATTTTAAATTAATCGTTTTTAATCTGACTTAATTTTGACCAAACTATTCTTTCTCTTTTTAATATTCATGTGAAAATACCTTTGTTAGAAATGAAATATTCGTTGCGCTTTCCTAACAAGAATAGTTGAAAAGTATCCTCTCAAAATATCAAATAAATGTCTAGCGAAATTTCTAATTTTAATCTGTTTTGCAATATTATTTTGTGTTCATTTCGTGTAATAACTGTAATATGACGTAATTTCTCCTATTTAAGACTTCTAACGCATGTTAATGAATTTATTATTTTACAATTTTCTTTCTTTCTTAAACTTCACGTGTAAATATAGCTTTCATGACGTAATTTTTAATAAGTTCCTGCTTTTTGTACATAATTATTTAATTGTTTTTTTTCTGTTTATAATAGTCACGTGTAAATAAATTTTTAATTTGTTTAGACGTATAAATATTTTTTTTTTTTTGAAGCAAACATTATTGCTTGCGCTGTTTATATAGTTGGCAACAGTTTAAATTAATATCACTTTCTAAAATATGTAAATATATCTCTAGAAATGCTAAAAATTTGAATTTAAAATAGAAATAAAACCTCAAAAAATGAGTCAAATTAAAAAAAGAAATACAATCTGCACACCGGGAACTTCAAACGTATAAAATGATCTAAAAATGATTAAATTCCCATGAATAGTTTTTGCTCCTATAAAACTTTTTTAGTGGAACGATTTTGTCCAACTTTAGCATTAATTATCTCTTAAAATAATAATGAAAACGGAAAATTGTAAGGAACCTGATACTCTTCATTTAGTCAAAAAAGTAGGCGGATATAACTATAATATGTATGTAAACATTAGATATAGGCTTTAAGAAAAAAAATTTCAAGTTTTGCAGTAATTTTAAATAACGAAAGAACAAATAAATTAGTAAAACAGTATATTAAAATAGCAATTAAAGCCTTTGTGTAGGAATATTAAAAAGCAGGAAACGAACGTTTAAAAATGCACAAATAATACTTGAAAAGCAGCAAACAGCTGTTTCGATTCTACTAGCGAGATTCTTCTTCAGTGCAAGATAGAGCAAGACACTGCGTGCTAGAAAAAGCAAGACTGAGCAAAATGAAAGAGACGCGACTGCTTATATACCCGATACGGGTTGCAAATGCTCAAAAACAACCAATGAGACAGAAGCAGATGAAACGACTGAGTGAACAAGTAGCGACATCTACCGGATAACGAAAGTAAAAGAAACCAAAAATGGGGAAATTTCGTTTCTTTTTCTCTCGTTCTCCGGTAGATATCGCTGCTTGTCCACTCAGTCGTTTCATCTGCTTCTGTCTGAATGGTTGTTTTGGTGCATTCGCAACCCGTATCGGGAATATAAGACGCCGCGTCTCTGTCATTTTGCTCAGCATTGCTTTTTCGAGCACGCTGTGTCTTGCTTTATCTTGCACTGAAGAAGAATCTCGCTAGTAGATACGAAACAGCTATTTGCTGCTTTTCACGCATTATTTCTGCATTTTTAAACGCTGGTTTCCTGCTTTTTAGTAAAACAGTAATCAATATACAAATAAAACGTCGAATTAAAAAGACTTGATGACGTAACAAACACGTGTAACATATTTAATGTCAAGTGAAGCAAGCATGCCAAGTAATGTCAAGCACGCTGTGTCTTGCTCTATCTTGCAGTGAAGAAGAATCTCGCTTGTAGATACGAAACCGCTGTTTGCTGCTTTTCAAGCATTATTTGTGCATTTTTAAACGTTGGTTTCCTGCTTTTTACCCGACTGAAAAGAAGGGTTATGTGTTTCACGCGTATCTGTGTATGTGAATTTCTTTATACCCTCGAAACACCCCAACGGCTGGATGGATTTTAAGGATTGAGGTCTCTATCGATTTGTCTTAACGGCCCGATGGTTATAGCCTAGGTTTTGTTTTTATAAATTCAAAATGGCGGCCGTAAAATACAAAATGGCGGTAGAGACGAAAAAAAAAATTACGCACCCTACTGAGTCGCATATCATTGGATAGGTCTTTCAAAATGAAGACGATGTTTCATTGACTATTTTACAGTCAGAAGCTCCGTTAAAATATTATACCACCTGGAAGTTGTGTATGTAGGATCTCTAGCTTTACTGCAACTCTAACCATCATAGCCATCTATAGACGTCATCAAAACAGTGTTTATAGATAGGAAACTAACAATTAAACACAACTTAAAAGTCAACAATACAAGTAAATAAAAAACAAGTACTATAAAAATTTTGTTTTTAAAGTCAATTCCTACTTAGGCCATCAAAGAAAAATTTAATATAATCCCTTATATTACTTATATTACTTATATTAAGCTAATATTAGTTTTTGTTGCATTAAAATATCTCAATTGGTTGATTTTCTATAAGCAAGTAGGTTTACAATGGAACTCTATGGGAATTTGGCGAAATATTAGAGATATCGCCAAGTTGGCGTCACTTTTGGCGACTCATTTTGGCCGCCAAATTTGGCGATATATTTCCAAATTGGCGACAAACTTGGCGGTATTTGGCGAAAGAACAGGGTCCCCCCTATGGTAACCCCTTATTGAACATACTTTCATATCTTCAATAACCAATGGCCGCCATTTTGTTTCTCATGCAAAACTAAAATTAATTAATTAAAATTTAATTAATTAATTAATATTTGAAAAAACTGTATTAACATCAATTGTCATCCAGTACAAGTTTAAAAAAATTTATTTCAACTTGATATTATGAATAATGAGTATTTTATGAACGATTGAAAATTTGAACAAGATAAATATATAAATAAATAAATATAGGGAGAGTGTGAGCTAATAGTAGGAATTGAAAAATAGTAAGTAATTTAAACAAGAAATATAAAAAATATTTTAAGTCAATTCCTACTTAGGTCAGTAAGAGAATTTTTTTCCTCCCATTCTTCTTTCCCCTCGAGTGGCGCTTAAAATGCCTTGTAGTCCAGGCAATAGGGAATTTTACCTAGCAAAATTAATGGTAGTTCTGGAAATCAGCTTACATTATGTTTTTTGGGTCACTGAATCCGAATTTGTAACTTCTCACCAAAATTTCCCCCGGCAACCCCCCCCCCAAATTTTGGTAAAATGCCCCCCCCCCCAAAAAAAAAGGTTTTTATGAAAAAAATCAATTTTTTTATTGTTTTAGGGGAAAAGTGTCTAGAAATACAGAAAGAAGACAAAATTTGCAACAAATTAGATGCATGACATTATGACTTAGGATGAAGGAGAAGGGGGGGATCTGCCTCGGAACATGCGCGCGGTGCTGCGTGGACTAAGTTGCTCAATTCCACTTAACCACTCACATGTTTACATTCGCCCTCCCATCTCCCCTCCGAACTTTCCTTATAGGGTTTACTTTAAGTTTCTTGGGTCGCTGAATCCGAATTTTTAACTTACCCCCCAACCCCCCCCCCAAAATAGTTGTTATTAACTTAAATTTCTTATTGTTTTAGGGCATTACGAAATTCAGAAACTAGACAAAATTTGCAACAAATAGGATATATGACATTATGACGTGGGATAAACGGGGAGAGAGGGGTCTGCCTCGGAACATTCCCGCGCGCTTTTCTGAAAAACCAAATTTTTTCAAAAAATCAATTTTTTTTTTTGGGGGGGGGGGGGGTTGCCGGGTGAAATTTTGGTGGGAAGTTACAAATTCGAATTCAACGACCCAAAAAAATAAAGTGAGTCGAAATCCAGAACTAGTATTAATTTTTCCAGGTAAAATCCCCTTTTGCCTGGACTTCATAACTTAGTGCACGTAGCGCCGCAGTGCATGTTCAGAGGCAGCCCACCCCCTCCCCGTTCATCCTACGTCGTAATGTCATATATCCTATTTGTTGCAAATTTTGTCTAGTTTCTGAATTTCGTAATGCTTTTCCCCTAAAACAATAAGAAATTTAAGTTAAAAACAACTATTTGGGCGGGTTTTCAGGGGGAATATTTTGGGGGGAAATTAAAAATTCGGATTCAGCGACCCAAAAAACTTAAAGTAAACTCATACAGAAAGTTCGGAGGGGAGATGGGAGGGCGAATGTGAACGTGTGAGTGGTTAATTGCAAGTGCGCAACTTAGTCCACGCAGCACCACGCGCATGTTTCGAGGCAGATCCCCCCTTCCCCTTCATCCTAAGTCATAATGTCATATATCTAATTTGTTTCAAATTTTGTCTACTTTCTGAATTTCTAGATACTTTTTTCCTAAAACAATAACAAAATTGATTTTATTAATAAAAACCTTTTTTGGGGGACATTTTACTAAAATTTGGGGGGGGGGGGGTGCCGGGGCAAATTTTGGTGGGAAGTTAAAAATTCGGATTAAGCGACCCAAAAAACATATAGTAAGCCTTTTTTCCAGAACTACCATTAATTTTGCTAGGTAGAGCCCCTATACGGTCTCTATTGCCTGGACTATTGACAAAAAGAGGGCTGTCTCGATCTTAAAATACCTTGATCAAGAAGAGGGCTCTCTCGATTATTGAAAATTATTTAATTTAATTTAATTAATGAATTATATTTAAAAAAACTGGATTAACTTCAAGTGCCATCCACTACAAATTTAAAAAAAACTTATTTGAGCTTGATTGGATGAATAATATGTATTTTATTAACGATTGAAAATTTGAACAACATATACATCGTGGCCACGTATAACCTGACCGACCTTTATTTTCGCAACCGTTGTTCCTAGACGCATACTTCCAATTACAAAAGTGGTCAAAATTAGGTGCAGGGTTAATTTTAAAAAGTTCGAAGCGAAAAAACAATTTAGTGAAGGATTTCAGAATCTAAATTTTTACACGGTCCCCCGGTCCTATAAGTTATATTTAGTAAAATTTCCCTATTGCACTGGCAAGTAAGGCAAAAAGAAGTCCCGTTATCCTACTATTAAGATTGACCGAGTAATAGCTGTTTAAAGTTAAAGTATATTTTTTGCTGCATATTAGGGGTCATTTACAAATTTAGTAGAAATATAATTTCGTCAGATATATTAAAGAAATGGTTGAGTGTAATATTAGCGCTGCAATATAAAGTTTATAAATTTGAAATCTTTAATCATTCTGACATATTACTGCAAAATGTACAATTTGTACTGAACATTATAAGAGGATAAAAAATAACAGATTTTTTTTTTTAATAAAAGGATGAAATACAACAGCCTCAATTCTTTACAAAATGATACATATTTTCAAATGCTTTTAGATTACACTGTCTTTCAAATTTTGGGTTGTGGCATGTTTTTTAGCTTTTGAAAATTGATTTTGATGTATTTTTTAGCACTGAATCCGAAAATGACCTTCATTTTAAACCATCACGTCAGGAATTTTCTCAAATCGCAAATTTCAAAGTTAAAAAGCTAAAAGTTAAAATTGACACTCCTCTCCCCTCCCAACCTCATCGGACCCCCGAGCTGTTTAGCTGTAAGAAACCCAGTATAAGCCAAAAAATCTAATAAATTATTGAATTAAATAAAATTAAACAGAATAAAAAGTCTTACATCTATTTTATAATATCAGATTTTTCGCTATCTTTTAACCTTGAAATTTACGATTTGCGAGAAATCTTGACATGATGGTTAAGAGTGAAGGTAATTTTTTGATTCAGTGTTAAAAAATACATAAAATGTAATTATAAAAGTTAAAAAACACAACCATCGCAGGTTTATGTGATCTAATCTCAAACTTCATGACGGTAATCTATCCGAATTTTTTTGTGTTTTTCTCTAATATAAGTATGTATAAGATTGTAAGAATCCAAAATCATAATAATATTGCATTGTCATCGGATGTAAGTCAGTAATGTAGAATTTAACTTCGATCGGACATTTGAAAGTGAGTTAAAGTTCCAGTACAATTTTTAAACTGGAAAGACGATCATTGCAAGTTAAATAAAACCTTATGAAAATAACATAATTTTAGTTAAAAGAAATCATAGCCTGAAATCCTTACAAAATAAAACATATGTTAAAATACAATTATTTTAACTAATCTGAAACTTAACTAATAAAAGTTAATCGTAATATTTGTACATCGTACATTCAAAGGTACTTGAAATAAGTTTAAGTACCTTATACACGGCCCCTGAAAGCATGGTCGAAATCATCTGTTTTAATATGCAAAAAAGTGGTATAAGTCACGCATTTCAAAAGTTCATAACTCGGTCAATTTTAATGTTAGATGAATGGGACTTTTTTTGTCTTACTTGTTATTGTCACAGTAAATTTTTAGTAAATATCACTTATAAGACCGGGGGACCGTATAAAAAATTAAATTTCGTAATTTTTTAATAAATGTTTTTCTTGGCCCAAATCGCTTTAAAAATTATTCTTTACCTTATTTAAACCATTTTTGTAATTGGAAGTATACATCTAGGACCAACGGTTGCGAAAATAAAGGTCGGTCAGGTTATACGTGGACACACTTTATATAGCAAGAGTGTGAGTTAATAGTAGGAATTGAAAAAAAAATAGTTTCACATTGATGAGAAATAATTAATTAGTTCGCTTTTTACGCAGTCGGGTTTTTTGATTTTTTAAATTTAATCGTTTATTAGTAAAACAGTAATGAATATACAAATGAATCGTCGAATTAAAAAGACTTGATGGCGTAACAAACACGTGTAACAAGTGTAACAGTGAAGCAGGAACGTGTAACACGTGTAACAGCGAAGCAAGAACGTGTAACACGTGAAACAGTGAAGCAAGCATGCAAGCCATGTCAAGCACGCTGTATCTTGCTGAAGCAGGAACCTGTAACACGTAAAAGAGTGAAGCAAGCATGCACGTAATGTCAAACACGTTGTGTCTTGCTCTATCTTGCACTGAAGAAGAATCTTACCAGTAGATACGAAACAGCTGTTTGCTGCTTTTCACGTATTATTTGTGCATTTTTAAACGTTGGTTTCCTGCTTTTAAGTAAAACAGTAATCAATATACAAATAAAACATCGAATTAAACAGACTTTATGACGTAACAAACACGTGTAACATATTTAATGTCAAGTGAATGTGACAATTACGACCATCCATTATTGGCATTTAACCTTACAGTTTCGCGACAGTTTTTTGGTCGACTGGATAATCAAGGACACAGATGTCATATACGCACCACGTGCGAGATTTGTTTCTGACGCCAGTGTCATATACTCACCGGGGTTCTTAACTGGCGCCAAAGTGTCGTTAAATTGCTTGATATGGTAACCAGTAGGTTGTTGTTTATTTATTAATAAATTGGTTATTTATTATTGTTTCCTTTTTTAATTAAAATTATATAAATTGTTTTGTTCTATAGTTATTAATTAAACTTTTTTTATTTATTGCTATTCCCTTTTTAAAAATATATGTGTAACTGATATTCGAAAACAAGGTTTTCCCCAAATTTTCGTCAGAAGAAAATCGCTCCATCGTGGTGCGTATTTGATATCTGTGCCTGATCAAGTATAACTGAAAAATGCAGCTCAAAAATTTTATTATATAAAAATCTCAGTATTATTTTTTAACCATTTGGAAATGGTTATTGTTTTCGGTCGAGCATGGGGTCAAATAATGCTGGCATTTTATTTTTTTTAACGAAATTCAACGATGTTTTTTACTTTTAGAAGAATTTTTATTTGAATAGGTAATAGAAAGGCATAAAATCGTTAAAAATTGTTTGAATAGGTAATCGAAAGGTATAAAATCGTTAAAAATTGAAAAAGTTACAAAATGGGTAGGCGCAAATCATCAGATATAGAAAAATCCAAAGCCAAAGAGCGACGCCGAAATGAAAATCGCCTTGCAAAGCAAAAATCGAGGTCTTGAACTCATTATGTAGGTCATGAAAATCGAGGTCTTCAATTGATTATGTAGCCCATGAAAATAGAGGTTTTCAACTGATTATGTAGCCCATGAAAATCGATTAAATACATGACGAAAGCGAAAAAGGAAACAATCTAATGTTTAACCGATTAATAGTAAAATGCCATGTCTCGAGGGGCTCCAATCCACTAGCCACGGAGTTTTACAATCGTTTATAAAAAAAAATTCCAAATGGTCGTTGTAATCTATTAAATTACATTTTTTAAAAATTATTTTGATTTTTATCTCATACTCCCATCATGTGTCTTATCGGAGAAACTCGCAAAAATAACTCTAAAAATGGCTGTTTAGTTGTGCAGTATTAAAAATGTTTAGAATTGTAGGATATTTCTTTATTTAAAATGTTGATTTTACTTTTGTCGCCAAACAATGGGATTTTAAGCCAAAAATGCATAAGCGTGACTTCAGCCGGAGCGATAATGGTGTTTTTTTTTTAAATGTATGAGAGAGGTTAAATTTTTATTTTCCTATATAGATTGTATAAATAGCAGTTAATATTATAAAAATGGATTCAAATATTTCAAATTTCAGCGTAAATGTTTGTTACACATACTGTAAAAAATATTTAATTTCACACATTTAAAAAAAAATCACCATACTTTTCAATGGAAAAATGGCGGTTTGTTTTCTTCCAAACACGTGATGCTTATGGACTCGAACTCAGATTACCGAATATTGTCCTTCCTTTCATTTTCACAGTATCGCCAATTTCGTTTATAGAAATATTCATGGCTTAAAAAGTTAGGAAATAAAGTTATTCTTAAGGAGGTTTATGCAATTAGGCATTATTACTATAAAATAAACTCAACATTTTATTTTTCAAAAAAAGGCATGCTGAAATAAATTTTCGATATTCTATTTCATTCGTCATTTCTTTTTCAATTTTTTTCTGCATATCTTCTATTCTTTTAGGAAGGTTTTTAAACGATATTGGACTAATTTTCCGTAATCTGGTCATTCGCCAATCGGAGTATTTTTTTATATTTTGGGAAGATTCATTTATGATTGAAGATTGTGGATGGTGAACCTGATTACAAAAGAGTAGACAGATTTTGTAATTAGCTATTATTATATTTATATTTCTTTATTACGTAGCAAGCGCCCAAAATTCAACATTATATATTTTTCGTCATCTGTTATGTCTTCTGTATGGTTATTAAATTAAACCATAAATAAACAGATATTTTTAGGATATTGTATTTCTGAATAAAATGTAAGTATTTTAAATGTAACAATCGAATTTATTAAGGGACACAATAAATATAAATGATAACGGAAAATTGTAAGGAAACTTATGCTCTTCATTTAGTCAAAAAACGTAGGCGGATATAACTATAATATGTATGTAAACGTTAGATATAGTCTTGAAGAAAACAAATTTTAAGTAACGAAATAACAAATAAATTACCAAAACAGTAATCAATATGCAAATAAAACGCCGCATTAAAAAGACATGATGGAGTAACAAACACGTGTAACATATTTAATGTCAAATGAATGTGACATTTACGACTATCCATTATTGGCATTTAACCTTACAGTTTGACGACAGTTTTTTGGTCGACTGGATAATCAAGGACACAGATGTCATATACGCACCACGTTGGAACGATTTATTTCTGACGCCATGGTCATATACTCACCGGGGTACTTAACTAGCACCAAAGTGTCGTTATTTTGCTTGATATGGTAATATATAGGTTGTTGTTTATTTATTAATAAAATGGTTATTTACTTTTCTTTTCTTTTTTAAATAAAATAATATAAATTGTTTTGTTCTATAGTTATTAATTAAACTTTTTTTATTTATTGCTATTCCCTTTTTAAAAATATATATGTAACTGATATCCGAAAACGAGGTTTCCCCCAAATTTTCGTCAGAAAAACATCGCTCCAACGTGGTGCGTATATGACATCTGTGCCTAATCAAGTATAGCCGAGAAATGCAGCTCAAAAATCTGATTATATAAAAATCAGTATTATTTTTTTTATTGTTTTGATTTTTACCTCATTCTTCCATCATGTGTCTTATCGGAGAAAATCGCAGAAATAACTCTAAAAATGGCTGTGCAGTTGTACAGTACTAAAAATCTTTAGAATTGTAGGATATTTGTTTATTTAAAATGTTGATTTTACTTTTATCGCCAAACAATGGGATTTTAAGCCAAAAAGCCATAAGCATGGCTGCAGCCGAAGCGATAATGGTGTTTTCTTTTAAATGTATGAGAGAGGGTAAATTTTTATTTTCCTATATTAATTGTATAAATAGCAGTTAATTTTATAAAAATGGATTCAAATATTTCAATTTCAACGTAAAAGTTTGTTACACACACACATACTGTAAAAAATATTTAATTTCACACATTAAACAAAAAATTCATTATAATTTTCAAGAGAAAAATGGCGGTTTGTTTTCTTCCAAACACGTGATTCTTATGGACTCGAACTCAGATTACCGAATATTGTCCTTCCTTTCATTTTCACAGTATCGCCAATTTCGTTTATAGAAATATTCATGGCTTAAAAAGTTAGGAAATAAAGTTATTCTTAAGGAGGTTTATGCAATTAGGCATTATTACTATAAAATAAACTCAACATTTTATTTTTCAAAAAAAGGCATGCTGAAATAAATTTTCGATATTCTATTTCATTCGTCATTTCTTTTTCAATTTTTTTCTGCATATCTTCTATTCTTTTAGGAAGGTTTTTAAACGATATTGGACTAATTTTCCGTAATCTGGTCATTCGCCAATCGGAGTATTTTTTTATATTTTGGGAAGATTCATTTATGATTGAAGATTGTGGATGGTGAACCCGATAATAAAAGATTAGACGAATTTTGTAATTAGCTATTATTATAGTTATATTTTTGTATTACGTAGCAAATGAACAAAATTCAAAATTATATATTTTTCGTCTTTTGTTATTGTAATATCAAGCAAAAAGTAATAATTGCATGGTACTGAAAATTTTGTATTACCAATGCATGTCAATTTATCATTAGCCTGTATAAGAAAAAAAAATATACAATTCTGATTAAATAAAATTTAAATCATTATAAAGCATTTTCGTCTGAGAGACAGTCCTATCAATTAATCTCAGTGACAAATAAACGATTATTTTCAATATCGGGATTACTTTGGCAACATATCGAAGAATAATTTAATCTTAAATATAAAGGAAATAGTAAGTCTATTTATCACTCTGTGTTTTTATACTCATTAGAAAAATGCAAAGAAAATCTTCGATTCAAGTATTCACGAAAAAGATTTTTACAAATATTTTTCATAACTAACGCTTTTTATCATTGTGAGTTGTATTTAAGGTATGGATTTTTGTTGGTTAAAGAACCATAATTGTGTCAATAGCAGTTTGACATAATGTAATGAAAAGTAGTTTGGCGCGTCATTAACTCTGTTTTGCAACTAATTCTGTTATATTTGTAACTGTATCGTTGCAAGCACTTCTAATGTTTGGCGTTAACCTTGAATTAATACGATTACGGAAGAACAGCAAGATTTTATTGGATGCAAACTAAATGTTTATTTTTCTACCAGTTTCACTCATCGAGGTTTTTTCCAGGTTAACGGTTATGTGATTGCAACTGGTCTATAAAAGAAAAGGCAATTAAAATGACGACCTTTTAATTTTATTCAAACAATTCAGATTTAAAAATCCACGTTTCTTGTGCTTCATTTTTCTTTTGAATATGACGTTTAAACACTGTGCTTTGTGAGCAAATAATTTGTTACACGTTTGACTGTATTTTGTCTTCTGGAATCTGAAGATGGAAAACTGTAATAGAGAAGACGCATATTGCGACATATAACATAATGCAGAGTAAAGTTGCATTCAAGCTGTTAGAACAATACATATCGTCAAGTTGAGAGGTCCGGAGTCCTAGAACTAACAAACGAATATGAATCAACCGAAAATTATATGTTTGATGGCCAATCTCTGCAATCATTGTAATGTTCAATAATTTAGTAGTGTGGTGATTGAAGATATTTTAACTCATATTGTCATAACAGTCTCATTCTCCTACCAAACACCACTATAACTGATAAGCTAAAAGAGTTTTTCTGAGTAGCCATAACATTTTTAGAACGCATATCACGTATTTTCACCCATTTTAAATTTCGATACCCCCCCCCCCCCCAATACAACGGCGTAAAAACTGAGACTGTATGATGTTTAGAAGTAAGAAGAAAATTATTAGCAAAAATTGCAAAAGAGAAATTTAATGACCTTATGTTGCCAATCTCAAAATGCCGTTAGCGTTACTCACGGACACATTTATACTTTATAATATAGATAGTGTAGATATACATGCTTTCGCTAATTAAACGAGGGAACTTTCTAAACAAGACTGGGACACAGACGGATTTTTAAATATTTATTATAAATTTAAAAGATACCTTCGTATTAACCACATGTCATTGGCGAACTTTGAAGCTCTTTTCTATCAAAAAATGCTTTTGGATCCGAACAGAAAATGGTTAACATTATTAACCCTCCGAGCGTCTTGCAAAAGGGTAAAATTGTAAAGTTGTTTTCTCTGCATTTTGTTTTAAATGCTAAGAAAATGTGATTCTTTCAACATTATAAAAAAAAAAAACTCAATTACAAATATGAATGTAATCCTTGAGAGTATTAATCATTCTTCAATGTATTTACAATTCATTAAATCTATAGACTTATACTATCTTAAATATTGCTTGTATTGCAGTGAAACCTGGAGCTTAGTGAACGGAATAATACGCCCCAAACACTTAGAGGGTTAAAGACTAATCTACCTTAATCAATTGCATGCCAACTATTGGCGTAAAATATCAGTGATTACTGGTAACTAACTATATAATTTTAAGCAAAGGTGATGCCATCAAAATTTTTACTCACATCCCTTATAATACGCCAACTCGCAGGCAGTCCGATTACGGAAGGTTAACTGGTTTGCATTTAAGTCAATATAAATAGTTCAGCATTTGTTTACGGTAAGTATTCTAAGACGAAATTAAAATTTTAAAAGAAATTTAATCAGATTGAACACTGAAAGAATCGGAAAACTGCAATAAATAATGAATTTTCTGGCTATTTGTGTTTGCTATTATCTGCTGGCATGCAACTAATAAGAAGCAGTATTTAAAAAAAAAATTTCCAAAATTTTTTTGAATACGCAATTGGTGTTTTGTATACAAATTTCTTTTTATGTTGTAAGTAGGCAATCAAAACTACATATAGGGAAGACTAGAGAGGTTTGACCCACTTTTTACGAAATGATTTTTTATTTTATAAATATTGAACGTTGAATAAAGTTTTATATATCATTGTATTCGTTATACAATCAGTTATTAAAATAAAATTGCTACATAAGTGTAACATATAAGAAATTTGAAAAATGATTGATTTTAATCATGAGAAAATAATGGGTCAAGGCTCCTCACATATTGAAGGGTTGACCCACTATATGAGAGGTTTGACCCACTTTGTTTTATATTGAAATATTTGTGAAGACAAATAAAATCAATTTAAAAAAAATCAAAATAGCTTTATAATACCTGCTTTAATTATTATAAAAAAATATTTTTGTAAATATAATTCTTAAACAAACCTGTTTAGACTCAATTGCAAGTCAGAGGAGAAAAGGTTTGTTTTAAACAGGATTTTGTCTGAGTAGATATAATTCTACACCAAGGAAAATTAAAATTTAACATTTAGGACAGTATTCAATTAGAAACAGGTTCTGTTTTCATAGGGTTTCATGTATTATTATATCTGGATTTAGGAACCACTGTCCCGCTTTTTTTGTCTCCTTGTCCTACTTTTTGTGACAGTCGACCTGACAACTCTAGTTGTCATATAGTTTGGATTCATCTCACTGTATTCATCCTGGTGAAATTTGTCTACATACCTTCCTAAAGTTTTTCGATCAATGCTATGATCTTTTGAAGCCGCATGAGCACTTAATTTATCACTGACATCTTTTAAACCTTTCAGAGGCAAAGTACTTTCAGTACTGAAATGTTGAAATAAATGACTTGCAATCGGAACTTACGAACAAATTTATTTGGAAATAAGAAAAAGGCTATATTTCACATACATATTAAATGGAAAAGATTTTAGCAAAATTCTGGTGCCATTGTGGCGTTTGGGAATTAAAGTTGAGTGCAGTGTTGTCAGTTTGGCCTCCATTTTTATTCAGAAATTTCCAGTTCATACCAGAAATAAAGAATAGTATTTTTGCTTTATTTCATAAGAGACATTTAGCGATCACATAAAGTAAAAATTCTTCTTTCAAAATTTACGGTATGAATTTGAAATTTCGGATTAAAATTAGAGGCGAAACTGGCAACCTTTATTAAGTGGTTTCATAAATATACCATTGCCTCTGAAAGGTTTAAGACTGTTACTTTCATACTTTTTAGTCCTTTCTAGTCTTTTCCACTGTTTCTATTTACCTATTGTAAGTAATATCAATACAAAAACCCTTAACGGGTTAAAAGTTTGACGCAGCACTTTACTTTATGGCTATATGAATCTGAAATATGGGTCTTAAAAATTCTGATATCAAGTTTTAAGTGACGCTGTGCTATTAAAAGGAATTTATATATATTTAATTTTTCTTTTTTGTTGTATTTATTTTTAATCAGTGATACTTTTTCATTCAAGATATAAGTTTTAAAAGATATGATATCAAAATTAAAGTGACGCTGTGATCTGACTTAGATTAGTTAAAAAATTACTTTACACATACTTATGTTTTGTCTTCTGAAATATATTTAGAAATTGAAACATTTTTTTTTTCAATACACTATCAAATATGTCATACATTTTCTCAGCTGATGTTATGTATTAAATGTATTTAATTCAATAAATTTATTTATCTTTTGCGTCACGATATCCAGAACCATCCGTAAAACTTGTGTAAACGTTTATTTTGCGTCATAGTATCTAAACGAAGTAAATAGTATGCAAATAGATAGTGTGATGCAAATAAAACATTTACACAAATTTTACCGATGGTTCTGGATATCGTGACGCAAAAGATAAATAAATTTATTGAATTAAATACATTTAATACATAACATCAGCTGAGAAAATGTATGACATATTTGATAGTGTATTGAAAAAAAAATGTTTCAATTTCTAAATATATTTCAGAAGACAAAACATAAGTATGTGTAAAGTAATTTTTTAACTAATCTAAGTCAGATCACAGCGTCACTTTAATTTTGATATCATATCTTTTAAAACTTATATCTTGAATGAAAAAGTATCACTGATTAAAAATAAATACAACAAAAAAAAAATTAAATATATATAAATTCATTTTAATAGCACAGCGTCACTTAAAACTTGATATCAGAATTTTTAAGACCCATATTTCAGATTCATATAGCCATAAAGTAAAGTGCTGCGTCAAACTTTTAACCCGTTAAGGGTTTTTGTATTGATATCACTACTTTTTTGAGGTTTAGGATCAAAAGATTAAAAAAGTACACCTTCATAGATAAAATTGGATTAAATTTTCCTAGAAACAAAATAAACTTAATGAAATACCAAAATTTTAGAAAAAGTGCATGAAAAATAGAATACTTTTAATTCATATCTTGGTACTACTTGCGGATTCGCCCGGAGTCCGCCTTGTTTCTTTGTTGATCATCGCCGATGTTAAATTTATTTATTTGGATTTATTTATTTTATGTTATGTTTGCTGTTGTTTATATTATGTTTGTTGTTGTTATGTTATTAAATTAAGCATAAAGTGATTATAAATGACCAACAAAGAAACAAGATAGCGGACTCCGGGTGAATTCGCAAGTAGTTCCCATATCTTTTTAAACTCATACTTTGAATTTATGAGAGATATGAATGATAAAGCATCAATGATTAAACTTTTATACATCTTTTTAAATTGAACATAATTTTTGCACATGCGATTATAAAAAAATAAAATGATGAAATATATACAGAGATTATAATTAATAGCATAGCGTCACTCAAAATTTGATATCATTATTTTTAAGTTCCATATTTAAAATTCTTAGAGAATAGGATAAAGTGCTGCATCACTAACTTTTAACCCATTAAGGGTTTTTGTATTGATACTACTACTTACAGGGATGGGGAATTTTCAGAAAATCTTACCAAACAAAGATTTATTTTATGAGCCAACAAGATACAACGTACAGTTCAAAAACAATGAGAAAACACACAGCAAAAATAGTTTACACTGTTACTAAGAAATTGTTACTATAGTAGTCACTGTAACTAAGAAATTATTAATTGTTATTAAAAAATATATACAACAGAGGAAAGTTTAGTATAAGATAGAACTTAGCACTATCGAAGTAAATTTGAAAAATATAACCAACTATTAAAAAAATGTTTTTGTCAGACCTTATATAGCCTGCAGTATTTTCAAAGATTGCCTAAAAATCCACTCGCCCTGCGAGGAAAGGTACTCGCCAGTGGCAAGCAAAATGATATATTTCCCATTCCTGACTATTTAAAGTGTTTTCAACTGGTTATAATTGCAAAAGAAGATCTTTAACATTATAAAGATTATAGTCTGATAATTTCAAAGAAATGTTAATAGTGTATTAATAATTTTAGTATAATGGCTGTGGTTATTGATAAAAGTTTCAAAACAAGTTATCTGACTGTTCTAGTAAAAGTTGCAAGGTAAGAGTAGTGTAAAATGATCATTGCATTCTTTTAACCAAGCATATACAGCATGGTAATTGTGAAAGTACTTTTGTATTTCAATGACATGTTTTGTAATTGTTTGTGGAGTTATATTGTCACCTAGAAGATTTAACCAATGAGTAGAGCAACCATATGCTTTAAGTATCAGTATCTCTTCATTCTTGCCTCATGTAGTTAAAATAAAATCCTTAAAACCCTGTTTTAAAATACTAGTATAATTTTTGCCAGCAACAAAAATTGTGACAAAAGGTATTTTTGATGTGATGGTCTTTTCCACTTCAGCACAAATTGGCCATCAATGGTTGAAGTTCACAATAACTTTCAGAAACAGATAGGTGAAATTTGTGATATTTACTTTTGTTAAGCAACGTAGATTATAGAAAATTGCAGACAATGGATGCACATATTATTAGTGACATTTTAGATACCGTGTCCTTGCACCATTTAAAAAAATAAAAAGCTAAACGTAACTAGAGATGAAAAAGCTGTATTTTATTTGGCGATAGATAATATTTTTTAATTGCCACTTTAAAAACTTTAATTGCCATGCGGCAGGGTTGGCCTTTTATGACTCATTCGAGACAAATTATTAATAATCTAAAATATTTCTATAGCAACAGTAAAAAAGTCTTAAAGATTCACTAGATGGAACCCGTCAAAACTTGATGGCACCAAACAAAAAAGTCTAACTCTTTAAAATGTTATTTACTGACATAACAACATCAATAAATCTCTCATTATTTGGTACTAATTTCATATAAAATACATTCATATCTACTACGATCATAAAATCCTTATTAGAATCGGTAGATAATAAACTATGTAGTGCATACAAATGCATTTTGTGTGCACTAATGTTAGATAATGACGAAAATGTATTGTACAATATTATCGGTATCATTACATCGGTACAATATTATCGGTATTATCGGTACATAGATATCGGTATCATGCTGATCGATGGCAAAGCACTTTTAAGTAGGGATGGGCAATGTCTAGAATTAAATATCATGATAAATCAGCATCTTTATATCATATTCCGATATATCGATTTAGGAAAGTGCCCCCCGGGGAGGGGAGGGGAGCAAAGTGGTGGGCGGAGCACTGGAAGTGCATAAAATGATTAAGCAGTCACAGGCCTTTCCAACGATATGTCACATAACGGGTGTCGGCAAAATTTAGGAAAGTGCCCCCCATAGGGGAAAAGTGGTGAGCGGTGCACCGGAGGGCCATAAAATGATTAAGCGGTCACAGGCCTTTGCAACGATATGTCTTATGAGGGGTGATGGCAAAATATACAAAAAGACCCTCCCTCGGGGGGGGGGACAAGTGGGGAGAGGGACCCTGATGGTGCATAACATGAATAAGCAGTCACAGGCCTTTACAATGATGTCACATGATGGGTGTCAGCAAAATTTAGAAAAGTGCCCCCCCAGGGGTGTCCAAGTGGTGGGCGATGCACCGGAAGGCCATAAAATGATTAAGCGGTCACTGGCCTTTGCAACGATATGTCACATGAGGGGTGACGGTAAAACTTAGAAAAAAGCCCTCCCGCAAGGGGGGGGACAAGTGGGGAGAGGAATGCTGAAGGTGCATAACATGAATAAATGGTCACATGATGAGTGTCGGCAAAATTTAGGAAAGTGCCACCTTGGGGGGCAAAGTGGTGGGCGGAGCACCGGAAATGCATAAAATGATCAAGCGGTCACAGGTCTTTGCAAGATACGTCACATAAGGGGGGGGGCAAAATTTAGAAAAGGCCCTCCCATGGGGGGGATAGGGACACTGGAGGGGCATAACATGAATAAGCGGCAACAGGCCATTCCAATGATATGTCACATGAGGGGTCTCGGTAAAATTTAGAAAAGTGCCCCCCAGACGTGGAAGTGGGGGGTGGTCACCGGAGGTGCATAACACGAATAAGTGGTCACAGGCCTTTCCAATGATATGCCACATGAGGGGTCTCGGCCAAAGTTAGAAAAGTGGCCCTGAGGACCCAGCTATATAATTATTATTTCATTTGTCTAATTAAATCCACTGTTGCAAATAAAATGTTATATTTCATTTCTTTCTCGTCCTGATTCACACATTGTTCGATAACAAAGAGCAAATATTCATCAACATCGCTGAAATCTAAATACCATAATGAAATGAAAGACATGGTGTCTGAAGCATAAAACGCATATGCTCAGAGATTCAGCTTATACCGTCAATACCATAAATATATATATATATATGTATCATCTGATGTCAGTGATCACACAGAAAACTGCATGTACGATACTTATCACCCACCAAAACGAAATCACATACCATTAGTATCATGAACATGGAACCCGAGGAGTCGGTATTTAATATCACAATTTAGACTGGCAGAAGTCGCACCGTTAATATCAAGAATACTGAAACCGAGGAATTGGTATTTTTAATACCACGGTTTAGACTTGAGAGGAGACACTCCGTTAGTATCATAATAATCGGAACAGACGATTCAGTATTTAATACCACGGTTTAGACTGGGTCGAATCTGAAGAAGTGCTGCTTAATGTTGCGGTTTAATGAAGAACCACGATAATCACGGTTTACATCACGATTATGATATTCATGATATACCGTTTTGTAAGGTTTTTTAATATCGTTATCACAATTACCATTTTATATCAATTTTATCAATATATCGCCCAGCTCTACTTTTAAGTTATTTGCATTAAAGTACATACAGATTTTTACCACAGAAAACAGCGAATGCTTACATGCATAAATATATAAATACATTGGCCCAGAAGCAGAATTTTCTGCGTCAGTCTGCAGCAAACAAAAATTTATCTGTGACCCAATAAGCCTACTATCATAAGAAATAACAGAAACACTTAAAGTAAGCAAAATTTCCATTTATAAAGAATATATATAATATAAGGATACAACAAATACCATAAATCTAGAGACTTAAAGCAAATTTCAGCTATTTTTTAAGCCCAGCATTTATTTTTAAGTTGGTGGATTAATCTGCAAGGTTTAAAATAATCTGCAGCGCCCGCTTCCGTGCTGCACTGTTTCTGCTACTGGGTTGATTGGAATATATATATATATTTTAAACCCTCCGAGCATCTTGAAGGCATTCCGGCATTTTCATAAAAATGCTTATAAAAATAATTTTAATTAAAATTTTCTTTTCCTGTTTGTTTCTAAAATACACTTCATGCTCCTTTATTTGATAGACATCTTGAAATACAATTCTGCTGAAAATATTTTTGTCTACAACAGATTAAAGTTGTTTTTGGGAAGCAGAAAAATATGCTCAAACCGCTCAGAGAGTTAAAATATATCTTAATTTATTTCTGAGTAATATTGTACTGAGTACTGTTTCGGCCAGGTGTCATGAACTGTGCAAATACCGAATTGAAAAAAAAAAAAAAAAAAAAAAAAAAAAAAAAAAAAAACTTGTGCACACATAAATGCACTCGCATATTAAAGTATAAATTTTTTAAATATAAATCAGTGTTGATTTCCCCCCCCCCCCCACAGAAGATTTGAGATTTTGTGTTTTCAATGGTCAAAAAGTGCAATCCCTCCTGGAGAAAAGTGTCTGAATTCAACACTGATATAAACAATGATTAAAGTGATGACCTGTAATATGCAAAATGCTTAAAAACAAACAGTGCTGATTAATTTTCTTGTTTATACAGTACTTACAGTGTTTAGTTTTGCTTGCTACTTTTTCGGCCAGATGTCATGCACTCTGCAAATACACAATTAAAAAAAAAAAAATCACTGGTGCACACATATGTGCACTCGCATATTAATGTATACATTTTAAAAATATAAACAATCAGTCAAGAAACAGTACAAAGTCTCTTAATTTTTAATCTGCATTACAACAATTCTTTAATTATGTTAGCTTACTTATCATAGAGTACTTTTTTAAATACACGACTTGATTAAAATGTTTTGCATTACAGTTTAATTGCTACAAACCTACAAACTGGTTAATTTATTTAATAGAAAACTTACCAATTGCTGAATAATGATCACCATCTTGCTGGGAAAAAAATAGTGTAACCAGTTTTGTGCTTCACACACTAATTGAGGAAGCATGTAAAACAATTTACTACACTAACTGAAAGATATCTGCATTAGAGTCCTGCATCAGGTCGGGTTACTTGCTTTTACCCGAACCGACTCTTGGTTCGGATCGGATCAATAGTAGATTTTTTGTTGCAGGCTGGGTTCACTTTCACTGTTTCGGTTTGGGTTTTGACTCTAATTGGTCGACCTGAATTTCAAATGATATCCAAAGTATTTTTTCAGGTTGAAGATCTATGTACAGGGGTGGGGAATTTCTAGAAAATCTTACCAGCCAAGGATTTATTTCACCAGCCAGTAAAATGCAATCTACAGTTGAAAATTTTTATGACAAAATTATGCAACTCAAAAATAGTTGGTTACTATTACTATAATGCATTCTCATATTTTTCTTCCCTATAAATTTTAAAAAAATAAACAAGAGATTAAAGTTTAATATAAAATAGAACTTAGTACCATGTTTACATCGCAAAAATTAGGAAAGTTGAAAAATATAGCTAACGAATAAAAAAAAAAGTTTTCGGTATATCTCTATAGTTTGCAGTTTTCAAAAACTACCTAAAAATTCACTCGCCAATGGCGAGTAAAATGATGCATTTCCCTACCCCTGTCTATGTACAATAAGACCTCCCTAATGGCTTTTCTTTCAAAAGGCAGACATTTCTATTTAACAAACACTTTTTAATTCCTAAACTTTATATATTTGAACTTTTATATAAGTTTGAATAACAGGCACCTCTCAATTTAAACACATGTAACATGTGTACATAAACTATCAAAAATATGATACATGTGGTTTTTGTGTTGTATCAAAAACAAAATATTGATAATATTTTTCATATTTTGAAAATTATTTTTGCAGGTTCGGGTCGTATTGACTTAAAATCAGACATGGTACAGGCTCAGCAAAAAAAAAAAAAAAAAAAGCTGAACTTTCACAGCCTCACAGACTTTTTACGAAATTCGAAATTTTCTGTAACATTTTGAGGAAATTTTCATTTATTCTGCGATCCCTTGGCAAAATTAGTCTTTTTCTGCGACCATTTGACGAATCTTACCACAGGAATCTTATTAATGCATGAATTTTGTCTATCATCACTGTAGATTATAAATGTATGTAGAGAAATTTCTAAATCGCTCTTGTGAAGGAAAAGAAAATCAAAAAATTCACAAGTTGGTTACAAGAAATTCTTCAGTTAGTCATGAAGAAAAAAAAAATCGATTAATTTGCCCATCTACTGCTTAAAAAATCACAAAATTCATCAATCAGTCACAGATGAAAAAGAAAAATCGACAGTCGGTTGTTAGGGGAAAAATCATAAAATTTGTCAAGTGGTCACATAAAAAACACACAAAAAATGCCAATCGGTAGGAGAAAACATACGATTCATTCATAATTAATATCCATTATGAGGTTTTTAGGTTAAGAAGGAATGATTTTTTTTTCTTTTTCAGAACTGAATGGCTGAAATTTCAGAACAGAATCACCCCTTGCTCTTGAAAATAAAAGTGATGTTCTCAGGAAATCATTGGCAAAAAAATAATTCCCCCCCCCCCCCCCCCCCCTGAAATCATGCCATGTTGGACAGCGCTGATAAAATACATTAAATGTTTTCCCACCAACCAAAACACTCATAATTTTATTGTCAGTGTATGTGAATGAATTCTTACTTTGGAAAAAAGCTTTTTAAAATAGGATTACACATATTATGTATTTTGAAATTTATTTATTCTGACTTTTTGGGAATTAATCGTGAACTTTTCTTTTGATTTAGTAATCTTAATGGTCTTCAGATTTTCAAGTGGAAGCTGTTTAGAAATCTATTGGTATGCATCATATGATAGGGCATAGAGGATGTCACTTTGGTGGTTTTTAACACAAATCGCAACCGTCTGTCAACAAACATTGAAAAAACAATGATAACTTAGTTTAAAATATTTTTTGAGTTATGGGGATCCCACAATAAACAATTTAATTAATTTGTAATTCTGACTTTGAATTTTAAATTTACTTTAGTGAAAGCATTGAAAAATCCATTTATTTGTTCCCATCAGAAACATTGTAATCTGTTCTAGCTAAATAGTTTTAAGTTTTTTTAGTACCTTTTTTCGCGAAAAATCAATCGGCAAAATTAAGAACTTCATTTTGTTTAAATTTGTTAATATTTAAAGATATTTTAGTTAAAACATTGTGATTAAACATTCATTGTAAGATATCTGCTTTAAAAATTTATATTTGTCTCAGCCTTTCCAAGTATTAAAATTTTCAGGCTTAATTTAACATATAATTTTTTATTAATGATTCAATTGTTAAAATTATCATTTTAGTTACATTTTCTAAAGAGTCAAGAACATATTTTTTGTTACTCGATATGTAATCAAAACAAAAGTTTAAGTTACTGCTGGATATTAAAACATTCCTATCGTAATCGATATGTAAACAAAAGTTTTCAGAAATTTCTGTTGCCCTTTTCAGAAGAAGCTATTCAACTATGAAGCCATAAGGTATTATAAAAATAATTATTGATGCTGGATATTAAAACATTAATACATATTTCAAGAGAAAATAAAAGGTTCGTAATATCTACAAAACGATAGCGTGGTTAGGTTAAATCGGCAGAAAATAAAAAAGGACACATTAAATCTAAGTAAATCAAAAGAAAAGTTAAAAATGGAATCGTAAATCAGATTAAAAAACAAATAATAAATTAACAAAATACCTAATAAAGTGTAATCCAATAATTATTTATGCAAAGCAATGAGAAATAGCAATGGTTGAGTTGAGTCACAAGTCGAAAACCTCGAGTCACGATCACAAACAAAAAATTAAAAATAATTTTTTTTGAAAATTGAAAAAGAATGATAAATAACAATTATATTGAATACATATAATTAAAAATAAAATTCTCCTTTTTTAAAAATGAATCTAAATATTTTTTCGACAAAAAGCAGTAATATGGAATAATAATTTCTTCATAACAAAAGAGAAAGATAATATCAATCGAAATTTCATTTAATATATTTAATATTTTAAAACACATAATAATTAACATTTAAAATTTTAATATAGACCCCTTGCATTGACGTCACGTTGCTATTAGCAACGACTGATACTATAGCTTCTGGAGCACACACGTGGAGCACAGAACTCCCGTTTGCCGTTAAAAGCACGTGTTATCTTTCTCTTTGATTTAGATTTTCCTTATTTTAATTATTATAGTGCAAATAAGTCTAAAAAATCAAATGGAGAGCACCAAATTCACCTTATATTTGGGCGCCATAGGAAGCGATTTCAGACATGTGACGTCATGTGCAACCCGTCTATTTAAAAAAAAAAAGATTTACTGCCTACATTCAGATTGTTAACTCAACTTAGAATACCTAAAATGACTTTGCAAATCTTCTGATTTTATACTCACAGCAGATGGATTAAGACTCCTCCTACATACGAAGTGACGCCAAACCTATTCACCAATCACAGACGAGAAAAGTAAAAAAAGCGATTTTTTTAAAATAACGATTTTTAAAATAAAACGAGTTTTCCCAGAAAAAAGAAAAGTGTTATTCACCTCGTATTAATCAGATTTATATTATATATCAATTTGAGAAAAATTGTTAGAACCGTTTTCGAGATTTTCATATTAGGAACTTCCTCGATAATCATACCAACGTTTTCACTTTAAAAATGGCTATTTAGATATCAAAATATACTGCACGTAGAAATGTAAAAATTTCAGTATACGATTAGACTGCAGATATAAGACTGTTCTAGAAAATTCAGAACAATAGGACCTATATCTGCTGAGTTATTAAAAGGCGGCTTTTCGCGTTTTCTTTGATGTCGAGTTAGCTGTATATATGAGTTCCGCCATCTACGAATTCTACGATACGATACGGTACGATTTTAACGATACGATACGATTTTAGGCTTAAGGCTGCGTCACTCGGAATACTGCCGTCTTCCATGATTTAAATGGAAAAAAGTTCCTATCAACTTTCCCATTTATATTTCATCAATTTTTTTCTTGCAGTGGATAGTATAGCAATTTTTCACATCATTCTTTAATCAGTTTTAAACATTTTCTTTTCCATCACTCCATTTTACTATAGCTTTACAGAATAAATATACATTATTTTTTATGCACAGTGTATAATAAAAAGATTTCCAAAACCACTTAATTAAGGGAGCCTTGAGCATCTGGTCAACCCTCCCTCAGATTGACTGGGTCAAGCCTCCCCACATAGCCCTTTTCTAAAGCATATTGTTATGTTAAGCCAATTTACTGTACAATCTTTATGCCTCGAATAAAAGCTCGATATTTCTGCATTACTTAGAACCTACTTACTTAAATTTGTATGATATATTTTAACTAAGAAAAGCTTACAAAATATTTCTTATACAAAATATTTCTTACAAAATATAATAACACAACTTTTAGGTTGAAAACGCCTCACGGTTGATTTTTTCCACACCTATTTTGATTATCTGTATAAAACAAAGACTGTTGTTTGAGCATTCCAGTAGTTTTGGTTGACACCTATTAATAAAACTCTGAAATTCTTTTAAATATGAAAACTGATGGGTGGGTTAAACCTTATCTATGGTCAACCCCTCCCTAGTCTCCCCTAACTAAAAAAAAAAAATATTAGAGTTTTTAAATAAAAGTGATTTTTAACTATGTTCTGTATACCAGGCACTTTGTTTTGTAACACAGGCCGCAATGGTTGGATCCATTGATCCGCATAAATTGCGCATTTTAAAAGGAGAGGATGCTTATAACACTTTTGTGGAAATAATTTCTTTTTTAACATTTTTCAACATAGTTGAAAAGTGTCTATGAATTCGGTGTGTCTGTCCGTGCTCTAACTCGCGTAAATATAGTCTGATTGTCATGAAATTGACATATTTTATTCGGGTTTAGTATGGCATTTTCGGTATTGAAAAGGAAGTGTTTAGCATTTTCAGTTCATTTACAGGGCCACTCAAAAAATTAAAAAATTCCGTTTCATTAGGATCTATGGAGATAAATATTTTGCCGTGTATTTTAATGATATTACAATATTTTAAACACATTGAAATTGATATACAAAAGTGAGGTATACTACAAGGTTCTTACTACAGAATAGGGTTTGCATAGTACTTATTGTTCATTTACAGGAACACACAAAACAATTTGGCAATAGAAGAAAATGAGCAATCACTGAGCTGTTGAAGCCTACGGACAATAATTGATGGAAGTGTGTTTTCAGTTGTGGTATACTTTTTAAAATTTAACTATTTTTGAAATATTACTTGGTGTACATAAATTCTATAGATCATTCCGTTTATTGGAGGAAATTGCTGAGTAGAAATTTTCAACTGTGCTAAGCTTTTAACTGAGCTAACTTGTAGAATACTATGTAGCATAATACCTTTTAGAATACTAATTATGCATAAATATCTATAGGTACACAGAGTATAGTATACACAGAGCTGGAGAAAATCGGTAATAAATCGGTAAAAATCTATTCATGGAAATAGCAGAAATTGGATTTTCAAATCCGTTATGCGTTTTTCAAATTGTTCATTTATACAAACCTTTCACCTTAATAAATGGTGAAGTTTCGTTCTATTATTATGAATATTTTGGAAAGTGTTTCATAATCTAAGTTGTACGCATGATTTTTCTTTCTTGTTTTTTCATTTCCTTTTTTTACGCCGTTATAACCAAAATATCTTTGTCTAAAAGATATTTTTAAGATACAAGGATAAAACATATAAATTTATTAATAAACTTTTGAAATTTTCCCTTTTACGTTTTATTCGTAATTAGTAGATTAAGCGAATTTTATGTAATCGTCTTAATATTTTCCTTAATCTTAAGAAGTTTTATAATGAATAAATATTCCTTTTGCTATAAAAGTATGTTTTCAATGGTTAATTGAAAAAAAAATAAAGTGTTAACCACCCAGTTCTTTTTGAATACCCAATGTCGTTAGGAATTAATTTTTATGTAAAAGCATTTGTCTTTTAAAAAGATTTTATAATATAGCGACCCACTTTATTCTAAAAATCAATTATGAAAGAAAGTAAAGTAGAGTACAAGCTTCTTGGAACTCCTGTTTCAAACAGTTTACTTTCAAAAGAAATTTTATTAAATAAGCAATTATTGAAATTTAATTAAATAAACACTTCTGTAATAAAAGATTTAAATATCTAATTAGAAATATACTACTTATAATTCATACTCAAAGACGAAGTAATATAGAGTGATTCATTTATTTACAATAACTGTTATAATTATCTTTTCCTAATCAAATATAAATTTTATTATTGGATTCTTGAACACATTCTAATTTGCACTTTAAATAATTGCTCCAATATAATTAATAGCCAACAATAATTTTATATTTAGATTTTCAATGGGATGAAGAATGTGTCCAAAAAAAAAAAAAAAAACAAGAAAGAAAAAAATCGTGTGTCAAGCATAATTGTTAAACGCTTTCAAACACATTCAAAAATAATGTAACAAAATTTCACGGTTTAATAAGTTGAAATATACTTTCTAATTGAACCATTGGAAAACGCATAACATATTTGAAAACCCATTTTCAGCAATTCCCATCTATAATCAGAAAATTATACGAATTCTTTGAGCAGCACTTTATATGATACATATATAGATTTAATCTATAAACTAAAAATATAAAAAAAATGCAGTTCAGTTTCGAAATACGAGGGTTGTTCAATAAAGAACTATCATAAATTAATTAAAAATAAATGCTTGCGCTAATCCTCCAAATTTTGTTGTTTTTTCCAAAAATACTCCTCATTAGATACAATGCACTTATTCCACTTTTTTTGTTCAGTCTTCAAATACATGCCACAAGCCATTTATTTAAAAGTTCTTCAAAATCACCTAGACAGCTTTCAAAACTGCCTCTGATGATGAAAAATGTCTTCTCTTGCTTGGACTCAGGGTAATAATGATGAAGCCAACTTACACCAGCAGTGATAATTTTTGAATGAAACATGACATCATTTTGTAGCCTGGATTTCAACTCCGACAAACTTCAACACACAGTTCCTTCTATTCGAGAATGAGCAGTCCTGGAACCCACCGCGCACAAACACGTGTCAGATGGGGTTTTCCTCAGAGCAATGTGTGAGTGGAACCCAATGAAATGTTCATTCTTTATTATCGGCATCTTAATGTGAGTCTTCTCTCTCAATCACAACTGCTGTGTTGATGTTTTTTTTTCGTTAGAGCAGTCAGTGGAGCGCAGAGTCCAACTTCCTTTGAAATCGATTGTCTTCCCTATTTAAACATGTGACACCGTCTTCTAGCTGTGCTATAGCGTACGACAAAATCATAAGCTTCCTGTAGCATCATGTGTGCTTCAACTGGGATTTTTGAAGGCGAAAACAAATTTTCAACGCAAACTGTTGCTCGTCACGTGTAAAATTAATGTTTTCTGTAGGCGAAAGAGAAACTTCGAGTACTTGGTCAACACCGTCTCGATACATTATCCTTAAAATACACTGCAAACGATTTTTTTTCATTGACCATAATGTAAGAGAATTCCTTTGAGTGTCCCTCTACATTTTTCCTAAATATATTTGCGAATTGTTAATAATCTATAAATATGTGAGTCAATAGCTTTTATTACTTCAGACAATTTGAACTTTCTACGTCCCATAGTTAACGAGTAAAATGGCTGTGAGAGACAGACAGACAGACACAGGAGTGATCTTATAATGGTTCCTTTTTTACTTTTTAAGTACAGAATCCTAAAAACTAAATTAAGTTAAGAAAAACTTCACGTAAATGCATAAATCTGAAATAAAGATTACCACTTTCAAATGTGCAACCTCAATCAACTTCAAAGTCCATGGTTTAATCTAAAGCCTAAAGTTTAATCGATGGCTAGACACAATAGTGAAGTTTTCAGCACGGTAAAAACCATTTTTTTAATCTTTAACAAATTTGGCCGCCGAGATTACTTTTACTTGTGACAAAGTTTAAAGTACCTATCACACCTAAGTTTAAGTGTTTACTTTACACACTTAGTCACATTGCATTTAAGGACCAGGGTCAATCCATTTTAAGTGGTCCAGAAAATCATTTATTCGTTGCTTGACCATTTTTAAAAAATCTGAAATGTTTTGTACTACAACCGTAACATGATGGAAGTTCAAAATGACTATTATTTTAACGTTATTAATTTTAGTTTGTGCATGGCTGCCATCCCTGTTTCATCGTCTGCAGCAATTTTTTCACATGAAGGGTTTACGGAATTGTAAATAACTCATCGTTTATTTCTCAAATTCAAGTGCGGATTAAAGCAATTTGTACAGAATAAATTGGGCTAAAAATCTGGTTGTAGAGTAATTTCCGAAAACAAATCCTTATTGAGAAAAATTCAGCATAATGTTTCAGTTTTTTTCCAAAATTTGTCTGTTTATAAGGGGAAATTTTTTTAGCAAGGAGAACTGTCAGCATGACATAATCTGTTTTACAAATAGGCCGAACGTACTTGTACTCACACGCCATGTTCCAGATCTGGGACTTTCTTTCTCTTCGTTAAAAAATCACATTTTTTCAAAAATGTCAAAAATCGCACCTTTCAGACTTTGATATCTCTGATGGGGTACGAGATAAAAATCTGAAAAACTGGTTTCTGATAGTATTTTATGGTAGTGTTTTGCAAAAAAACTTTCAGGATGGAGATTTGACTACAAGCTGAGGTATGGCAAGGGCAACGTGTCAAAACAATACTGCCAAACTGTTGTATTGTTGTAGTCACAGGTAAGTATTTATCTCATAGTGTCATTTAAATTTATTTTTTATTATTATATTTAAATAATAGTAACAGAAAATAAACCCTTTTGCAAAGCTTAGCAATTAATTTAAAAAATAATTATGCCTAAGACCTACATTTTGCATGGTTTCAGTAATTTTTTTATGAGTAATTTTAGTTACCAAAAGAAACCTCAGCACTTTTACAAGAAGAAAAAAATAATTTCATACAAGACCTGATACAAAAACAGAATAGGGAAAGAGAAAAACTGTTAATGTTGACATACTTATATTGGTGAAATTTCAGCATAAAGTTTCAATTATTTTCTAAAATTTGTCCGTTTACAAGAGGAAATTTTTCTAGCAAGGAAAACTGTCAACATGACATACTTAAAAAAAAAAAAAATAGGCGGCCGAAAGTACTTGTGTTCACATACCAAGTTCAGGATTTGGAGCTTGCTTTGTATTCGATATCAAAAACTCAATTTTTTCAAAAATGTCAAAAATCGCATTTTTGAGGCTTTGATATATCTAGTCGGGCACGAGATAAAAATATGAAATTATGGCTTCTGATCGTATTTTATGGTACTATTATGCACAAAAGCTTTAAAGATGGTTATTTGACTGCAGGGAGAGGTATAGTGAGGAAAAGATATCAATAAATGCTATTAAGAGTACCTTAAGATGAATTAGATTTATCTGTTACGAATATTTAATTTGCACACGAAATATGGTTTGTTGAAAACAATGTAATAACAAATATTTAATTTACTAAGATACTATATATGTTCAACAAAGAATTGAGACATATCTTCACAAAATTTAGGAGAGATGTTTTGAGTTCGACCAGTTACTGTTGTCAGTTCCATAGAGGTGATCTTTCTCAAAATTTTATTTGTAGGAATTTACAACACGTCCCGAGTCTTGTCATCTCTTGATAACTTGATTGAAATTCTTGGTGCTGCTGGCTCATGGAAATGAATTTTGAAATCACTATGTTCAAGTCTCAGATCATTAATAATTCATAGCTTACTTCGTATCATGCAGCAATGTCATTTATCTGCAGTATAAATTTTGAAAGTGATTTGGATATCTGAAAATTACTTGAGGCTGATGCATGGTAACACCGTATAAATGTTTCATTTACAGGAACGGAACATACTTATTGTAGGAACACGTTTCAGGGACTAGCAAGGAGCATTAAAATTGTGATTTTTAAACCAACAAACAGGGATGTGTTTTGACACGTTTGATCCTGTCTCAAGAAGTATGTCAACATTAACAGCTTTTATCTTTTCCTATTCTGTTTTTGCCTCAGGTCTTGTATAATTTTTTTTTCTTTATGTAAAAGTGCCGAGGTTTCTTTTAGTTACTAAAATTATTTGCGGCAAAAAATACTGAAACCATACAAAATGTAAGTCTTAGGCATAATTATTTTAAAAATTAATTGCTAAGCTTTTCAAAAGGCATTATTTTCTGTTACTATTATTTAAAGATAATAATAAAAAAATAAATTTAAATGACACCCTGAGATAAATAATTACCTATGACTACAACAAATCAATAGTTTGGCAGCATTATTTTGATATGTTGCCCTTGTCATACCTCAGCTTGTAGTTAAATTTCCATCCTGAAATTTTTTGTGCATAACACTAACATAAAATACTGTCAGAAACCAGAACTTCAGATTTTTATCTCGTGCCCCACCAGAGATATCAAAACCTCAAAAGTGTGATTTTTGACATTTTTGAAATATTTGAGATTTTGTTTTAGCGAAGAGAAAGCAAATCCCAGATCTGGAACATGGCGTGTGAGCACAAGTACTTTCGGCCTATTTGTAAAACAATTATGTCGTGCTGACAGTTCTTCTTGCTAGAAAACTTTCCTCTTGTAAATGGACAAATTTTGGAAAAAAATGAAACTGAAAATTTATGCTAAAATTTCCCCAATAAGGCTTTATTTTTGGAAACTATTCTATTACCAAATTTTTAGCTCTATGTATTTTGTACAAATTGCTTTAATCTGCACTTGAATTAGAGAAATAAACGATGAGTTATTTACAATTCTGTAAACTCTTCATGTGAGAAAACTGCAGCATACGATGAAACAAAGCATGGCCGCCATGCACAAACAAAAATTATTAAAATTAAAATAATAGTCATTTTGAACTTCCATAATGTTAGGGTTGTTGTACAAAAAATTTCAGATTTTTAAAAAAATGGTCAAGCAATCAGTGCTGGACCACTTGAAATGATTTGACCCGCCAGCAAAGAGATTAAAATATCTTTTTTATTATTAGGATGACTGAAGCGAATCCTCTACTAGGCTATACAAATTACATTTTGTCGTACACTTTACAAAAAAGCTATTCAGTACTTTGACTTTAAATTAAACTTGAAAATAAATTATGATTTGTAGATTTGCACAATATATATATATATATATATATATATATATATATATATAACCATTAATTAAACATAACCTTCCACCGTTAATTATTATGAATTAAAGCTGTAAGTATTAAAAAAAAATTAATATAAGAATTATTATGGAAGAAAAAGAAAAAAGTGGACACCGACAAAAATTGAAAAGCTTATACATTGAATTACGTTATCAAGGGCACATAATTCAATGATATAAGCAAAATGGTTGTTTTCTGTGGGAAAAATAAGCTAAAGCTAAAAGTTATTTTCCCCTGTGCCCAAACAACCATAAAATCAAGTGAATTGATTAAAAATGAAAGCAGAATAGAAACAAATAATATGAAATGGAAGAATCAATAAAACGTATTTAAATATTTATAGGATATAAAATATAAATAATAAACACCATACCGATTAATATTTCAGCATTTTACAAAAATCCACGCGCACATGGCTGCCAGTATATCAAAAAGATTAAGGTGAATAAAACAGTTAAGAAATCACAGTAAATGATACCAAAGGATGCAGTTAATACATTTTGAAATAAAATTTGAAATACCTTGTTAAACACATTTAATCTAATATAAAATAAATAGATATTAATTACATTATTTAAAATGCACTATTAAATTAATTAATAACAGTTTAACAATATCGTCAAAATTTAGCTAAAAATACCCCCTGGTGTATTAAATTATAACTGAAATGGAGCTAGAAAAATTAAAAATTAGAGCTATCTTAAAGAGACAAATTTAGTGCTGCCATCTAGTATTACTTCTATTAAACAACTAACGCAAGATAAATATTTGTAAGCATTTGAATGTAAATAACTGTATAAATAATTGTAAGCATTTTAATGTAAATAACTGTATAAACAGCAAAACCAAACATATCCTTATATATAGAGAATTATAAACCGAATATAAACCACACAATGTATTTAAAAACTATTGTATATAAAATTTAAAAGCATACAATATATTCTATTAGCTAACTTATTTAAACCAAACTAAGAATTTAAATAATTCTAGAACATTGATAATATATAGCATATAGATATATGCTATAAAACAAAATAAATTCAGTAATAATTAATATAAATAATTATTAAATATAAAAATTATTTTTTAATGAATTATATATCAGATCTTTATAAAATGAACAGGAAATAAAAAACATGTGGAAGTAAATAGAAGGTTAAATGATACTTAAATACCCATTACTTAAAAAGCACAATTATAGAGTGTGGATTATTTTCAGACATCCATAAAAATCCATAAAGTATGAATGTGGGACATTCAAAAACATTAAACCGATAATAAATATTAAAAAGAATAGAGTAATAATAATAAAAATAATTACCCAATTTTAATGCATACAGTATAACTATATTTATATTGAACATACTTATATGTATATTATTCACTATAAGAATGGCATACTATTAGTAATTAATATGATATTGTCCTTAGTAAATTTAAAATTTAATAACAAATAATTGTAAATTAGATTAATCAATAATTAGGCTAATTATAATATTAATGAAATTCTCCAATTACATATAAAATATCAAATCAACATCCATATAAAATACGTAACAAAAATATAGTAATAATACAAGAGCCCCCATTTTTTTATATATAATTAACCATTGCGTATTATCCAGACAACACCACCCTCCTCCGTACTCTAACATCTACCCACCCAACCAACCTATAATATTTTTTTATATTATTTTACAATTTTTTAATTTTTTATAGATATTTTTTTATTTTATAATTTTCTTGTAATTTTGTTTACGCATGTGTTAATTTGTTTTAATAGATCATGTAAGAAAAGTACTAATTGTATATTAATGAATATATGAATTTTTTTGGAAAACCATGATTTAATGCATCATAAATTAATTTTTTAATTTTATTGTTAATTAGAGGAGAAGATACATATTTTACAGAATAACCTTAAAAATTTATTATTTTAATTAATTTATTTTACATGTATTTCCATTACGGATCATTTTTGCAAATAAAAAATGAAACACGTATATTTTCAGAATAAAGAATAAATCATGGAGTTAGTAATTATAGATAGAATCATGATTAATTAAATAAGTAAAATATATTTTCATCATTCTGCCAAAATATCTCAAAACTGTTTTTTAAATTTAATTAACGAAAGAAATATTTTTGAACTTGATAGAAATACAATATGATCTGTAGATTTTGACAATACTATTTTTCTTATCGAATGATTTAACAAAAAAATATTTTTTATTATTTTTTCGAAAACATTTGCCATTATACGGATATATTTTTGTAAACGTAAATGAAACCTGCGTATTTCTTGCAGTCAATAAAAATCACAGAGTTATCTATTTATATAAAATCCAAGTCTCTGTGTGTCCCTCACGATTCCGGTAGGACCACCTCATTGAAATGAGTAATTGTTGAAAAATACTAATGCAGGGTTACCACAGTAGCGCCAAATGTTGGCCAACTTGGCGATAGTTGGCTGATTTGGCGAAATTCCCATTTAAAACCATTAATCTTTCATAAAAGAGGTCACCAAAATTTAATTTAAACTCCGCTCTTTTAAGATATTTTTTCAAAATCTATGGGTGAGAATTTAAAGTACATCTTTACATCTTCCTCCCGATGCTACTAATAAAATAACCGCCAATAAAAATAAAATAACCGCCAATAGACGACGCTGTACTGTATGAGCTCCTAACTGCGCGATTTTAATGTGCTTTAGGTACTTTTCCAGTATAGGTGCCTTGGCGAAAAAGGAAATTTGGCAACATATTTTCCGGGAACCTATCCACTGTTTCATTTTATATACACACGCATTTTTTTTTTCGATATTTATACGATTTATTTAACATAAAAAAGCCGTTTCTCTAATTTTATACAGAAACAGATGTAATTTGTACATAAAAACATGAATAATATACATATAAAATAAACATATATATAAAAAAAAAAACTCTCATCAAGTTTGTTTTCATAGCTGTTTATATGATTTGACAACAAATCTCAATATTTTTCCGTTGTACGGACACCATGCCAAAATGTAAATGCGCCAATTATTCCAAAATGCTAAAAGATATTTGTAATTTTATGCTAGCAGTTTAATATGAGTTTTATTTTATTGCTTTATTTTATAACAGTTGTTTGTTCAATTATTTTAAGTATATATTTGTGATTTAATGAAATAGTTCGTAAAAGTCTGCAATTTTCAAAAGTTATATTTTTTAAATGCTCACTTTAGTATCGACAATATTTTTTCTTTTATTTTTCAAATGCCTCAATTCACGTGATTCTCATTTTGCGCCTACTATTACGCTTGGCGACAATGGTATCCGTATAACGGAAAAGTACCCAAATCTCACTTTCTGATGCCCAAATTACACCAAGCTTTTTTTAAAAAACGCCAAAGCCCCTACAGTGGAAAAGTATCAAACTGTCTATTATTTTGCGCTATCTGTGTTATAGTTTATACTATATGCAATGTGAGTGGAGCGAAGAGTTTAAACATTAAAGTTTCGGCACAGATGTCATATACGCCCCATGTTGGCGCTATTTTTTCTGACGCCAATGTCATATACACAACGGGTACTTAACAGTCGCCAAAGTGTCGTTATTTTGCTTGATATGGTAACCCGGATATTGTTGTTTATGCTGTTGATATTTTTGCCAAATTGGCGTCGGAAAAAAATCGCTCCAATATGGGGTATATGTGACAACTGTGCCAAAGTTTCTATAAAGCAGTATAAGGCTAAAAAATTAAGAATAAAATAAATACAAAATAAGACTAAAGAAGAAAGAAAAATCATGCGTTAAGCATAGAATATGAAACACTTTCCAACACATCCTCAATGCTTTAACAAAACTTCGTTATTTAGGGAAATAAGGTAACTAAGATAACTAAGTAAACATTTTAGAAAACGCATAAAAAATTTTAAAAATTGATTTCAGCAGTTACCGTCCATAGCCAATAGTACCGTTATTACATGCCACTATTTAGCTAAAATTTAATTTAAACTACTCTTAAAGCTACTGAAATCGCATTTCCAGATATATAATAATACATACATGGATACATAACCGTCTATGGATGATAATCCATAGACGGTTATGTACCCAATTCTTTGCGTGGCCCTGTATACCATTTTGGCACAGATGTCATACATGCCCCATATAGGCGCGATTTTTTTCTGACGCCAATGTCAGAAACATTGCAATACGCAACAATACTTAACTGACGCCAAAGTCTCGTTATTTTGCTTGATATGGTAACCTGGAAGTTGTTGTTAATGCTGTTTATGTTTTCGCCAAATTACCATCGGTAAAAAATATCGCCAATATGGGGCGTATATGACATCTGTACCACCATATCTATATTCTACAAACATTTCTTAGTAAACTAAATGCAGTTCAGCGTAAAACTGCATAACTCCTTTAAAAACCACCTTTAAGCAATTTATTCTCATACTCAGTAACCCTTACGAATTCTTTTGTGTAGCCCTGCATATGAACCGTAGCATTTATACGCACGGTATAGTATGCATAAATGTAGTGAAACATAAAAGCGCATATCATAATTAAAAATGCATTTCTAGCAATCATTGCTTATGTACAATACTTCGGAGAAAAGTTTCTTGGCGAGAAAGAAGTTTGCCAACTTATTTTCTGACAACCTATTTACTGCTTCATACTCACAAGCCATTTTTTGCATATGTATACAATTTATTTAATGTAAAAAAAAAGCTATTTACCCATTTTTATAAAGAAACAGAAGTAATTTTTGCACAGATGTCATATACGCATCGGGGTTGGCGTGATTTTTCTCTGACGCCAATTCGGCAGAAATCTCGCTTTCGAATACCAGTTAAATTATTTGCTATCATTTTGAAAAGGAAATAACTATAAATAAATAAAAGTTTGAATAATAACTATAAAACAAAACAGTTTATATAATTTAAAAACAGAAAATAAAAGTAAATAAACAATTTATTAATAAATAAAAAACAATAGCCGGATTACCATAGCAGGCAAAATAACACCATTTTAGCGCCAGTTAGGTATCCCGGTTCATATCTGAAATCTGTGCCGTAATTTGTATATAGAAAAATATTATATATATTTAGAAACGATTTTTGGCACATATGTCATATTCGCCCCATATTGGCGCGATTTTTTTCGGTTGCCAATTTGGCGAAAACATCAACAGCATAAACAACATAATCCGGGTTACCACATCAAGCAAAATAACGACACTTTGACGCCAGTTAAGTACCCGTTGCCTATATGATATTGGCGTCAGACAAAAATCGCGCCAATATGGGGCGAATATGACATCTGTGCTCCATTTTTTTATGTATATAAGTGCATATATAAACAAAAATAAAAGTTCATTAGATTTGTTTTCATAGCCGTTTATATATTTTGGCAACATATCTCACTTTCTGATGCCCGAATTACGCCAAGCTTTTTTTAAAAATGCACTATAATGGAAAAGTACCTAAATAAATAATTAACAGAAATAACCAATTGTACAAACTAAAACTTTTTCTTTCGAGATCAAAGCATTGTTTTAAATTTCGATTAAAAATACATATATCCTTGGATAACTTTAGTTGAAATTAAGTTCACGGCTTAATATCTCATTCCATAAACCTACACAAACACAAGTGATTCATTCATCGTGAACCGTAAAAAATATTAAATCATTGAGGTAATCATTCACAAAGTAAGTTCTCCAACAATCAATGGACAATATTCTAATGGCGTCATAGTAGGTAAAATGGTGACGGTATCATTTGTTTATGGTTTGAAATCACAAAGATTTAATTTTGCAATGTCTCTTAGTTACATTATTTTATTGTCATATTTATGAGCTCAGAACAAAAGCATATTTTTTCATTATTTAGTTATTAAAGACGGAAAAAAATTATAAATGTGCATGATTTGAAAAATTTAAATAATTTTCTTTCTTAATACTAAAAACTAAAAAATAACATCGGGAAGTAACAGCGAGTTTAAGTTAAATAAGTTTAGCTGTTTAATTCTGTTGTAATATTCAAAATAACTGTATTTATTAGATTTCAGTAAACAACATCAGGGCCCGATTAAACTTTGAAGTTCGAGGAATTACAATGTCATTTCAGGACCTTTCTTTTGGAGAAGCTTTTCTAAATTCCACATATACATGGAAACTCTTCAGTGTTAGAAATATTATTCCTAGGACTGGCATAACATGAGAACGGCCTGCAATTTTACACAAGTTTTTGAAAACTACTTTATGTGAGAAATTTTTTAAAAACTGGTTACTTTTTTGTTATAGAGGCCCACACTATTAGAATTATGACAAGTTGCAGCCAATTTCGCCAAAGTCGTAACCAATATCGTGAAGCACACACATATAATACCACATAATACCATTTCATGAAATCGTATACGATAATTTAATAGTTTTTACCTTACTTCAAGTGTGTAATTTATTTATTTTTAAGGCTTAACAATCTAAATTGTCCAATATATGAATTAAAAAAAAATGTAAACAAAGATTGAAAAGACATGACCGCAAAGAGCCTCAAATCTGCATAACACTTGGAACCAAACTGTGCATATTAGTGGTCTTCTACTGTACACAGTTTTTCATAAATGTGTTTCGTTCTTAAAATGTGTTATTTTCATCTATCACTGCGGAACAAACGAGAAAACTCATATTCTTGCACATGAGTTGTATATATCTTTATATCTAAATTTCCGTCATTTTTGACGGGCTACTTTTCTAGTTAGAAATAAAGAAAGTCATGAATGATTAAGTACGTGAAATATTGTCTATCAAAATTTATCTTTTTTTAATTATTTAAGTAAGGAAAGAAACCTATATATCTGCATTTTGCGAAGACGAAATATTTTAAATATTGAAAATAACTGCAGAATTTGAACTTCAAACCATAAAAGAACATTAAACTTTCTTATATTAAAATATATGTTACTTAAGAGGAAAATATACAACTTAATAGAATACTTTTATCAAGATTGGTTGGAAATGACGCATATTTTGGTGCTCATTCCTTTTAATGGACAATGCATGGCTAACAAAACATGCTAACCAAACACGGCTTTAGTTAGTTATAATTAATTTTGAACACCTCTCAAACCCTCAAAAAGTAACTTACGTTTGGGCCTTTCTCAAGAGAAGAAGGAATACCACACGGCTATACATTCTAAGTTCGAAACCTGTATAAAACAAAACATTTTCCAGTCTCATTAATTTTTTTTTATTCTATTTATAATATTGTTTGTATTCAGCGTGTTCAGTTTGAAAAATTTGGGCACCCCTCTCATCCCACCCCGTTCAAGGTCGGACTGGGCCAGGGAAAAGGGCGCAGAACTTGGATTTCCAGAGGGTGCAAATATTTTAACGAATTCACGTCAATTTTACTTGCTTGTGTTGTATCTGGCATGACTAGATTTAGCACATTCGCATAGCACGAAGTATAAAAATCGCTTACTATTATATTTCTGAGTGTAGATAGAAGACTATAATATTCACCGTGCATGTTCAAAGTTTCATCAAATCTACACAATGTTAAGCATTTTTTTTTTAAAGAATCATGTAATATCTAATTATCTAATCTAAAAGTTCCAGCAAGTTAAACACATATTAGCTTGTAGTAGATGACTGATATCAAATGTGAGGGCTTTTATATATATATATATATATATATATATATATATATATATATATATATATTTTTTTTTTTTTTTTTTTTTTTTTTTTGTCAAGAGGTACTTTATAAGAATCATGGAAAAAGTTATCACCCCATACCAATTCTCCATCCAATGACCGCATAAAAAAGACGTAGGTATCAATTGATTGGGAATAATATCTACTATTAAATGCTATTAATAAATTTTGCTTTGAGGATTGTCTTCGTATTAAAAAGTGCATGAATGTTGATGTTTCAAATGGTAACATTTACTTTTCAGAACTTATTTGAATTCTTTCAGCCAGGAAAGTGATATATCTTACATAATTTTCTTAAATCTTAATAGAGTTATAAAACAAAAAGTGTTAGAAGTTTATCTATTTTCGGAATATGAAATGAAGATCTTACAAAAAAAAAAAAAAAAAAAAAAAAAAAAAACTCAATTAGTTACGAGTAAAATTATACAGGAATTATAAATTTAGAATAAACTTACTTGACATTAAAGAAAATGCTACAAAGTGTATCTGAGAAGTTCGTACGATTTTTTTTTTCAGTGGCTCTTTTGATAAACGAAGACGGCCCCTTTAACTTATGGAAAGAGAAAATTTCTCTGTATCTTGAAAACTAGTTAGTTATTCAAACGAACTATAAACTAATACATCCATGTCTTTGACGATTGTGGTTTGATGTATGCAAAAGTTCTTACAGAAAGACGAAATTTCTCTGTATCTCGAAAACTAATTATTTAAATGAGCTATAAACTTATACATCCACGTATTTAACGATTGTGGTTTGTTGTGTGCAAAAGTTAATGTAGCTCATAATTCGTAGTATTTTAATATGAATTTATTAATGGTTTTCATAATTTAAAAAAAAATGTTTTTGAATAGAGAAAAGAGTCTGTAATATGTTTGTATCTATTCATTGCATCACTTTGATAAATTAATATAAAATTAACCAGATGAGTTTTAAGGCGATGTAACTTAATGTTTCTCAAATGGGTTTAACTTTATCGTATTCAAAAGTCTTCTAACTCTATCAAGATTTAAGATAATGTGGATGAAAAGTGATATTTTACTAGCTGTCTCGATCCAAGAAACTCAAATAAGGTTTCAAATATGGGTGTTATTGTTTGAAAATTCAAAGTTGGTACAATTTTTTAAATGTAGACGACTTCGGAAACATAGTTTATACATAACTATAATTAGTAAACATTATTTCCAGTTGATTGGTTACAACATATTTTTTATGATTATTTTTTGATGAATTAGATCAGTAAGGGGTAACTACTTTTATTCCACTTATCAGCATTGATGCACGAAAAATTGATAGAAAAAAGAGCAAGATTTTTTGCACTAGGTGTCAAATAGTATTGCTGCGATACTGCTAGAGACTTCAACATTTTTTCTTTAACGTAATATGAATTAGCTATCAGTCAGTTAACAATGAGGCACTTTGTATACTTAAAAAAGGACAATATGTATCCATAAAATGCTAAATTGATATTTCACTATTAAAAGGCTTCTATACAAAAAGTACACCGAAAATTCGCTTTATTAGTCTAAAATCACTAAAATACTTGAGTAAATTTACTCTTACACACTCTTCCCATGATTTGCAAAATTTTTATCATAATTAGAGATCAATGGAAATATTTAGATTCTCAAAGTGAGAGAAATGTCCCAAGGATTGTATTCATCCAATGGCCACCGTTTTTTTATTAAAAAAATTATAATAATTTCTGAGTACTGCACAACCTTGATCTTGTTTTAAAGGTCTCGTCTCGAATTCTTATTAAGTAATGTTAATTATACCCGCTTAGGTCGTTTTTTAAATTTGCAGATTCCCGCATCTATCGTTCAAAAATTTTACTGACCGTGTAAAAAAATGTTGAATTTATCCCTTTGTATTCATGTTTAAGATAAAAGAAGTTTGTTCTAATTGTGACTTTGAATACACGTGCGTATTGATAAAGTGAGAGCGAGAGGGAGGAATGAAGGCTTTTCAACCAATGAAATTACGGAGGGCAACAGCACATTCGTACTTCGTGCGGTTTTTAAGAACGTTGAAGGAGTGAATGATTGAAAAGGAGGTCGGAGTTTAGCTGTATACGTCATAGCTGGTCACTTTCGGTTAGGCTGTCATTTCAGTTTGGGCTGTTAGATGCTATTATTGTGTGTTTACATTTTTCATTATTTTTCATGTGGTTGTGACTAACATGGCTAAACAAATTCGCACTTTAGAGGAAATAATTCGTATTATTGAAGAAGTAGAAAATCATCCGTTTGAAAAAAGAGTTCAAATTGCTAAACGTTTAAATTTACCACCTTCAATATTGAATTCTATAATTTCAAAAAAAGCCGAAATTAGGAAGCAGTTTGATAAATACGGCATTTACGCGAAAAAAGAAAAACTAGTCGAGAATCAACATACAAAGATTTGGGAACTCTTTTGTACGACTAGTATCGTCAAGCTCGAGGATCCCAAATTCCAATCGATGGACCAATTCTGCGGGAAAAAGCCTTAGAAATCGCTGCTTTTAAGTCGCAAATGGATGAATTTCACGATTTAAAGAGCGACATGGATTAAAATTTAAAAAAAAAATGTGTAGTCAAAGCGCAGCTGTTGATGACAGAGTGGTTCAAGATTGGTTTTCCAAATTACTGGCATTAATTGAAGGATATGACTCTCGTGACAATTACAACACGGATAAAACAGGACTTTTTTTATAGATGTTTGCCGGACCGTACTCTGGGACTAAAGGGAGAGACTTGTCATTAAAGCAAATGTTCTAAAGAAAGATTGACTGCTTTATTACGCACAAATAATGATGGAAATGACAAAAGAATGTCGATTGTAATCGGAAAGTCAACAAGGCCAAGGTGTTTCAAAAACATCAAAAATGTACCTGTGTCGTACAATGCTAATTCAAGAGCATGGGTAACAAATGAAATTTTCTCCGGATTTCTGAATGATTTTGACAAGTCTGTCGGAAAACAAAAAAGAAAAGTGGTTCTATTCATTAACAACTTTTCAGCACACCCTCCGGATATTTCTTCCTTAAAAAAATATGAAAGTTCTTTTTTATCCCCTAATTGCACTAGTAAGGTTCAACCCCCTGATTTGGGTGTTATTCAAAGTTTCAAGCGCCATTAAAGAAAGAATTTAGTTAGAAAAGCTCTAGCTATGATTGATGAAGGGAAATGCAATTGCATCAAAATTGATGTTTTACAAGTCATTTATTTCGTTGTCTCTGCCTGGGAGAGAGTAACCGAAGAATCTATTCAAAACCATTTTAATAAAGCTAAGGGGAATGTCACAGAAATCGAAAATGCAACTGTTGATGCTAACGATGAAGAGGAAAATGATTTATTACAGTTTGGAGCAAATGTCTAGAGCATCACTTTTGAGGATTATGCATCAACTGATGAAGATGTTGCGACATGTGCCTTGATTTCTGTTCAAGAAATGATCGCAGAGAACGAAAAAATGGAGGATGATACCGATGAAGACGAAAAGGTCAATACAGAACTAGTTCCAAAGTTTGTTGAAGCACTTAAAGGATCTGAAACAATGAGCAACTTTCTTTATTCACATGCATTAAGCGAAAAAGAACATAAAGATATCACTAATGTCGAAAATTTATTGTTTGGTTTAAGAAAAAAACAGTGTGTACAAGCCAAAATTTCCCAACATTTCAAGTAAATAAATAAATTTATTCATCTCTGTTCTACTTCGTAATTTTTTTGCAGTAAGTATGTATTTTCCTCCTTCAAATTTTGTATATTTCAATGTAGTAAATTTATTTATGCAATATACTTTTTCACGCGAAAATATTTTATGTTGACCCTCATTAATCGTTTTCCCTTGTCTATCGTTTGAAACGAATGGTCCCCTGAGAAACGATTGATCGTGGTTCTACTGTATTAATCATCGCCTTACTTAAATACAGATTTTTCCATGATTAAATTAAACAATTTTTTATTCAAAATACATACTAAACTTTCCTAATAGTTATTTAACCACGGAACGACTGCCATTAAAATACAGTGAAGGTTATTAACAGAAAATTATGGTGTAATTTTGAAAATAAAAAACGCTGGCTGCGGGATTTCACAGCTTGCTGGATTGTATTCCAGAAGTGTCATGAAGTTTGTATTCCTCTAAGAAAATCTTTTTCTTATCAAAAACAAAATCCCAACAAAAATTTTTTGCCTTCTGATATTTTTCTCTTTATTTTCTCAAGTTGTTTTCAAAAAGCACGGTTTCAATGATAGGGAATAGATAGAATTCATTGCCGGCTTTAACACTCCTGGAATTTAGAACTACCGGAAATTTTACTCAAGTTTTATAAAAATATTCTACACCTGATTTTTTATGTAAAACCATTTAACTTATTTATTATACTTATTATTGTCTGTTTTATATGTTTAGTTTATTTTGAAGAAATTTCTGATTTGAATAAATAATTTGAATATACCTGTCAGGTCCACTGGAACAGTCTGGTAGGCGGAGGGTTAAAGGGGGAGCGAGCGGCGAGGTACTAAAACTTAAAAGACTGAAAATATGTAAAATATTTGGTTAAAATATGAAAGATATCATTCAAAAAAGCGATAAAAAGTATAGCCTAGGGCGCCGTGGCTAATAAAGTTTTACCGGGATGCATGTTTTCTCTCTCAATCGCATGCAAAGAAGCCCATTTTAGTATTCCGATCCTGAAATTGTTTCGGTGTATATTTAATTTCTTTGTTGAAATAAAAAATAATTCTCTTGTACTGTCTGTCTATTAACCCTCCAATGACCAAGTGGGGTGCTGTTATGACCACTGCGTAAGTAATATTTATTTTTTTAAAAATACAGATTTTTATAGCTGCATTTTACATTATTTTATTACGAATTCTGAAGTTATCGGTTTTCCCATGAAAAAACTAAGTACACAAAATGTTACATTTTCATTTGTGGTCAGTAAATGGCTCTACCTGATCGTTAATGTTATAAAAATGTAATTAATAGCCGTAATTTTTTTTAATAAATGTAGTGCTTTCTGTATTTTTATTGCTGAGTTTTACGGTATTTTATTACGAATTCTGAAGTTATCGCTTTTCCCATGAAAAAATACGTACATAAAAAATTTCATTTTGATTTGGGGTCAGTAAATGACCCCACCTGGTCGTTAATGTTCTGAAATCCCTTTTTCCAATAATATTACTTTTTCTATTTCTTTGTAGGCTTCAACTTTTAAGTATGTTATTAAATTAATTTTAAAAGGTAATTTTTGGGTTTTAATTGATATGGTAAATAAATACGTGTTTTTTCATTTCCTACTATTAGTTCACAGTCTCCCTATATTTATTTATTTATTTATATATCTTGCTCAAATTTTCAATCGTTAATAAAATACTTATTATTCATCCTACGAAGTTGAAATATTTTTTTTAAAAACTTGTACTGGATGACAATTGATGTTAATACAGTTTTTTTTCAAATATTAATTAATTCATTAAATTTTAATTAACTAAGTTTAGCTTTATATGGGATACAAAATGGTGGCCATTGGTTGTTGAACAGCATTTAATGCATCGCATCTTCATATCTATAAGGGGGGGGGGGCGTTACCATAGGGCGTACCCTGTTCTGTTGCCCAAATACCGCCAAGTCTGTCGCCAACTTTGCTATATATCGCCCAATTTGGCGACCAAAATAAGTCGCGGAAAATGTCGCCAACTCGGCGATATCTCTAATATTTCGCCAAATTCTCATAGACTTCCATTGTAAACCCACTTGCTTATAGAAAATCAACAAACTGAGATATTTTAATCCAACAAAAACTAATAATAGCTTAAGGGATTATATTAAATTTTTCTTTGATTACCTAAGTAGTAATTGACTTTAAAAACAAAATTTTTATATTACTTGTTTAACAATGGCGTCACTGAATCCCCACATGGCCTTTCATGTTTAAAATTTTCACCTGGTTATCCTAGAGTTAATTGATGGTTATTCTCTAAATGAATTCTCGAAATTTAGTACACTAGTCAGAATGCATGGGTACAACGATAGGAAAAAAAATATTAGAGCGGCTTAGGCAGTTAAGGGCACGAATATTTCCTTAGAGGAGGACGCTCCTGCCCTCGGGCCGATGTGCCGGCGGCCCAGTCCGAGCCTGACTCCGTCTCAAAAAGCAGGCTACGTCTATGTATTTCTAACCGTTTAACTGTTATGAATTTAAACAAAAATGAACCAGCAGAATGTCTTTTTAACACTTTCCAACAAAGTTGAAAACTGTTTATGGGGTCAATATCTGAAAATTGGACAATTTGCGTCCACTGCCAATAATATTTCATTAATTACACTAAAAGAAACTGAAAAACGTAATATATTGTAACATTTGTCATATCAATTACCAATGATAAATGGACATATAATGATATATAAATAATTAGTTTTAAGCTGTAAATAAGCGAAATCGTCATTTAAGTCCCTGACCCCAGGTACAAATATACAAAATATTAAATGTATGTTGTAAACATTTTTATAAATATTATTAACTTTTGCTATTATATATTTATAATTATATATATAAAGTATGGGAAAATATAATTATCCTTTCTTAGTATAGATTGTATAGTAAAATATTGTAGTAAATATATTTGTTCCTGAGGTTGACCATCATCACAGTCCCTCTAAACACACATTTAAGTTAACAGATACTAGGTGGCTCTGGCAGAATCATTTCCATTGCAACAGCAACTAAAGTTCAACTAGCCACCATGGATGAAGATAAGTTGTTTATCTCTTTGTTTCATATTTAGAAATATTTAGTTTTTGTTCTGAATAGGGATGAGTATTTTTTTATAGCATCATTCATGTACCCCTATTTAACTTTTTATTTATAAACAAAAAGTTTATTGCAACTTTATTTACGTAACATACAAATGTCACATGGCATATTTAATAATTTACATGTGGGCAAAAGGATTCAACAAAATGGCTGTGTAGCTTTTAAGACAAAAACATCACCTCAGTCCCCATCATCTCGGTCCCAATTATTAGACACTGACTATGGTGTTAACAGACACTTTCTTCCATAAAAGTTTATCCTACGCATAAAATATACATCCTCGATCTCAAAAGACTACAGCATTCAAATGATCAATTGATAAAACATGTATCATAGTATATAATTGTATTTGGAAGTTGGTACTTTAATTAAAAAAAAAATAATAAAAATTCTGGGGTGAAATTGTCCAGTTTTCAGATGCTAATCCTTATGCATTTGGTTTGTCTGTCCGTCTGTCCACGCTCTAACTCCTGTAAATATACTCGGATTCGCAAGCAATTGATAAAAGTTATTTAAAGTTATCAAAACATGTTTGGTATTGTACATGAAGTATGTGAGATTAATAGTTCATTTACAGGGGCACTCAAAAGAAATCCATTACATTATATGGTATATGGGGTAAAATCGTTTGCAGAGTATTTTAATGTGATTACGCTATTTCAAATGTATTGAAACTGATATAAATCACTGAATTTCACTACAAGACGATTACGGTAGAATAGGGCATTCATAGCATTTGTCATTCATTTACCGGGACACAAAAAAGAAATCAGTTACAGTACTCTCTTTGAGTAATACTTGCTGGAAGTTTGTTTTAAAATTCGGTTTGCGCTTTAAAATTTAAATAATTTTTTGTATGTTATTCGTTGAATATAGAATTTATACCTCTTACACAAAGCTGCACAAAATAATTCACGTATTGTTCTCCTTATTAGGGGAAATTGCTGAAGGGGAATTTTCAACTGAGATATTTGTATTACTTAACTGGACTAAATTTTGGCATGATTGCTTTTAATAGATACAAATACATATACCATATACAGGGCTGCCTCAGGAATTCAAATAATTTTCCGATTGTAGATGGCGACAGCTGAAATTATGTTTTTAACCCTTAAATGCCGGATTTTTCAAAAATTATTGTAATAATGTTTTTCGGCTTTCATTTTTTAAATAAATCATGGGAAAAATACTTTAAAAAATCCTATTTTGTTTTAAGTATGGTTTATGGCTAAAAAACAGTTTGTTACTAATCGGCAATACTGGTCTTTAATTGAAAAAATAATTTTCCTTGATAAAATTCTATAATATTAAACACACAAAAATTTTAGGAACTATTATAAGAAATACATCTTATTTGCTCACTGCTGAACAAAATAGGGTATTTCGCAAGCTTGCAAACAAAACAAAAAGAACAAGTGGCAACAATTGAAAAGATAAATCTATCTTTATTATTAAACAGCACAAGTGTTGTCATCTACCTGTTGAAAATCGAATTAATAATATTTTCAGAATGTATTTTATTGGCAACATTAGGCATTATAGCTTCAATATTATTCTAATAGTATTTTGAAGCCTAAATTGGGTATGTTGCCGAAAAGCAACACCCGGCATTTAAGGGATAAATGTGTTATGTGTTTCAATATGGTTGAATGGGACCCAATGTTTTAACTTATTAAACGCTGCAGTTTTGTCACAGTATTCTGAATGTGTTGACAAGTGCTTTATAATCTATGCTTGACACAAGATTTTTCTTTCTTTTTAATATAAAATTATGTAAAAGATTTCTTTATTCAAAATTGAGTTTTTTAATAAAAAACTCAAGTGAAATAGAACTTTTAAGTTGGTTAAATTTCCATAGATTAATATTTTTATCGCATCACTCTAAAGAAAACAAATCAATAAAACATATTAGAATTGAAAATACTTCAATTTACTTTCACGAAATTCAGAAAAATGTGGTTAATGTTAAAAAATGTTTGATCCCCTATTAAAAAATACTGGGCCCGCGGCTGCTCTATACTGCTTTCATTTGAAGATGAGAGCAGAGAATTAATTACTCTCGAAACTATAGTCGTGTTCTTTAATCATTATTCGAACGAGAAAGAAGATTTTCCCTGCGTATAACGTATATCTGCTTGATTATCTTAACCCCTTGAGTGGCGGTGGTACATATTATATCCCACCGGTGTACTAAGGGGGTGGTAGTACCGCCTATATGTAAACCGGTGGGATATATTATATACCACCGGTATCATATATCCTTAGGTGGGATATATTATATCCCACCTAAGTTTAATCAAGATTTGCACCGGAAACTTTTAATTAAATTCTATTTTTATATCTTTGGTGGGAAAAAGCTATAAAATTGCTTTTCCTTATTTTTAAATAAAAATTTTCGAAAATTCCGGTATGAATTCAACATTACAGGAACACAGTTACTAGCCCCTCAAATTGTTAATATCATAAAACTTATCTGATAATCCATTTGACAAAGATCAATAAAATTAAAATGCACATCAATGAATTATCGCCATTGACTTTAGTGTATCCGGTTTCTTCTGTTTGCCTCCGTAAAACACGTATGAAAGATGCGCGCACAACATTTAACAGGGAACATGCTATAGGATACTTAATAACATATTTAACATTTTTAAAAAGCCAAACATATTTATGAAAGTTTGGGTGCATAACTGCACACATAAATACTTAGATACATATGTATGCATAAAAATATACATATAAGTACATATAGATACCTGAAACTTTCAATTAGAAAGTAAAAATGTTGAAAACTGTTAGCATTTGTGAACTGAAGGCGACATTATTTGTACACTAACTATATTGCTCCTATGGAAGAATTTGAAACATTATAAATTTTATGAAATGGTAATTCTTATGATTAAATTTACCTTACAATTTTATTGATTACATTTAAATCATTTGAATTTATAAAATTTACATTCACAATAGTTGTTTTAAAAAAATTATTCTACCAAATGACAAACAAGATAAATAATTGAAACGCACAGGTTTCGGTATAAATCAATAAAGCCTAACCATGATAATTGATTATTTTGTTGCTGTTCTTTTTTGTTAAACAAGAAATATTTCTGCTTCGGTCTTTCTTTAATTGAAATTTGATTAAAGACCTTCAAAACTAGAAATAAGTTTTTGACTTTAGGTATTTTTTTCTTTATCTTTTCCCTCCATTATATTTGCAGTGATTTTTAATTTAATCTGAGATAGTTTTTCAAATTCCTGTATCATAGCTTCAATTAACAGCTACGGGAAGAAACATACTCCAAGAATTGTTACATAAGTATCAACATACACATCACAATACATTTTATTTTATTCTTTCTTATTTTATCACAAACATCCAGCTTCCCTCGTAAAAAAAATATGTATCTTTTAAAGCTTAGAAATAAAATATTTTGAAGCGTTCTCCAAATGCAAAGCTGTGAGAATTGTTTCTAAATAATTCTGTATTTTTTTTTAGATTACTTAGAATATAAAATCTACTTAATTATTCCTTAAGTCTGTAATTTTGAAAAAGTGAGAATTTTTTTCTTCACCTTTAATTTTAAACAGTGAAACAGAAAAAATAAATAATGGTAAAAAATATTGGTTTAAAATTTAAAATTGACATTTTTCTCTTCATTACAGTTTAAACTCGATTATCGGAAGTAATTGGGACCGACCCTCTTTCGGAAAATCGAATTTTTCGGATAATCGAGAATGCGTCAATTTTAAGATTAAGGAGAAAAGAAATAAATGCTATATTTCTTATTATGGTAACAAGTGTTTAATGAAAATAAAGCAATAGCAAAATAGAAACAAAAATAAATTACCTGAATTTTAATTCTGAAATTAAGTACCTTTAACTTGTATCACAAGGGTTTGAAAAAATGTTTTGTTTGTCGCAGTTTCGGTTACCTTTGATTTGAAGCACTATCGCGGAGTTTTTTAAATATTATTAGTTCACCAGTATCACAGTCTTTCTGCTGCTCCAGCCATACCAGACCTTTTGAAAGACATTCGAAAGCTTCAGAATTGCTAATTTTTTCGTTTTCTTCATTCCACTGCATAGCTTACGGGAGCTCAAGTTAAATTCAAAGGAATTCTAAGAAAGGGGAACGAAAATATTTATATGGACTCGTAGTTAAGAAAAGACCGCTTGTACAGAAGGAATATGATAGTTTTAAAAAAATGCTTTCAAAATAGATTTTGCACACAAGGAATGTGATAGTAAAAAAAAAAAAAAAAAAAAAAAAAAAAAAGCTTTAAAAATGGATTTCGGCTAACCGAGAGCATCGGTTAAGAGAGTTTCGGATAAAAGATGTTCTACTGTATTTACTATTATTTACATTTCATTTTTTACGAATTATTTTTCGCCATCTCAGTCAAATATTGATTATTTGAAGTCACCTGCTTTCCTATTGGCTATTGACACCCATTTGGCTTTCTCTCTTCCTTTCATCACATATTCCCAAATATTTAAAGGCAGCCATGTAAAATAGAAAACCGGACGTTTTCTATTTTACATGGTTTATCAAATATCTACTAAAATTTGTGACGAATTATCCTTGAACTTCAAGAATGTAAAGAACATGTTTGACTTCATATTTTTCAGCGAAAATTTAGAACCGACGACAATTGGGGGGGGGGGGATGTGGGGGCTAGCAATAATGTTAGTAACAAAATAAGATTTGTGATCACCCATGTAACAGAAAATGGTTAAAATCGTGTTCAGTAAATGGCTACTTGGGTCTTATTCAACGTTTGCGTGCTTTTGTGTAAGCATAGCACGCATGTTCGTGAGGATGTTAACGTTTCTGTGAAAAATTCGGAAGCATATAGTGTTTTTTACCAAACACAATACCGCATTTCAAAAACCGGACAATGAACAGTAGGAACAGTATACTGCAATTAAAACATAAATAATTGGATATTTGATGAGATATGAGCATTTGTATGAACTAATGTTTAACTGCGCATTCATGGAAGATCACAAAGTTTTTATTTCGTAATTTGGTAGTTAGCTATCTAGAGCAACTTATATAAAACTTCAGTCAAATAATCGCAAAAATTCAGAAAGATACTGGCAATATGTAGTGAAATGCTTTCTAAAAATAGCTGAATAATGAGGGATTTTCTTCGATTTATCAGTCAGATTCTCTGTATCGTTCACTGTAAAAAAAAAAAAAAAAAAAAAAAAAAAAAACGACCAGTTTTCCTGTAGGAATCGGAAAAATTGTTGCCCTTATCCTACCGGAAAATTTTTAGACCCAGCTCAGAATAAAATCCGTAAAATCGGAATAAAATCAGTAAAATACCGTTTTATTGACTATTTCCTTTTTTTTATGGATTTTATTCCGAGCTGGGTCGGAAAAATTTCCGGTACGATAAGGGCAACTATTTTTCGGATTCCTATAGGAAAACTGGTCGGATTTTTTTTTACAGTGTTGATGTATGTATTTCTGAAGTTTTACGATATTTGACTGGACTTTTCTATAAGTTACCCTAAATAGCTGACTACGAAATTATGACATAAAAGTGTGAAGTCTTTTACCTTTTAACCATTCTCAGTTAAAAATAATTTTATATACATGCTCATATCTCGTCATATATTTAATATATTCCTATTTTAATTGCAGTATACGGTTTCTAATTTTTTTTTTTAAAGTTCTCGGAAAGTAGTGTTACATTCCGTTGAAAACTCTGAATGCAATTAAAAAAAGCATTCAAAATTTTCAAAGAAAAGTTAACATCTTCACGAATATGCGTGCTATGCTTACACAAATGCACACAAACGTTAAACGGATCCCACATAGTTATTTGATACAAGAACAAACCATTTTGGACATTTTTTGTTACAAATACGAGGGTGAATCAAATATGAACCGGAATTTCTGCTGGGGGGAGGGGCTGAAGGTCATTGCGAGGGCGCTCAAACCTCTGTTCATGTCACATGACTGTCTATGCGCGGGTTTGTGCTTCTCTGTCCGTTCCTTAGTCGGCATCACGGTGAGTGAGAGAGAGGTTCACCTCATTGCTGCGCAACGCATTATCGTTAAATTTCTGAAAAATGAAGGTGTAAGATGGGCTGAAATCTTCTGAAGACTTCAATCGCAGTTTGTGGAGACATGCTGAAGAAAAACCAAGTGTAAACTGGCTCAGAAAGTTTGTGGAAGGACGAGCAAGAGTTGAAAGCGCACTCCACCCCCGCCCGCCGCCATAAAACAAGTTCGACAAGTTCGGAACATTCTCGAGAGTGACCTTGCTGAAATTGTCAGGCATCTCATCAGGCATTAGCATCTAAATTATTTTAAAATTGTTTTAATAGGTTTATAATATTATTATCTTTATAACTTAATATTCTAAGGTTATATTTTAATATGTGTCGAAGAAAGTATGTCTATGGATGTTGTTCCGGTTATCTAGAGGTGAAAATGCAGTAAACATCTGATTAAAAAATAATCCAACGTTATTTTCTGATCCCAAAGTGTGAAAATTTTCGTTGCAAAAAATGAGAAAGGTTCAATAATCTGGTATGGATAAGGGGATTGCTAAAGCATCAGAAAAATAATTTTAAGTGAAAAATTAATCTGTAAGAAACAACATTGGCAGAAATTTTATTACGTGGGTTACATGGGGAGGGAGGAAGAATATTTAAGAGGACCGTATGAATTGGAGATATTTGAAACATTTTTAAGACTAATGATTATGAGAAATGTCACCAATTTCTCTAATATTAATGACAAGTTAACATTACATTAAAATTAATAATGTTATTTCACATACAGTTGTAAATGAGCTTTTAAAGAAATCTTAAACTGTATTATTTATACGCTTAAACACACTGTATTAAATTTCATCAACTCATTAAAAAATAAGACACATATCCCTATGCACACATAACAGAAAAAATATGTAGCAAAATACATATTTTTAAATAAAAAGCCAAAAAGCTAACTAGAAAAAGTGGATGTCTTATGCTCTTAATATTGTGTGCGTGGGTATGTGTGTGTTTTGTGGGTCTGAAAAGGAGTCTCTTGTCATTTTTCTCATATGACTGCTTCTGTGATTGTATAATTGTTTATAGCTGAACAGTTTGTGAAATCAGTATTTCTAAAATTACACACTTTCATACGAACTAGACATTTTTAGCATTTAATTTTAACATATTCATGTGTTTTATTAGTTTCAAAAGTAAAATTCTTATATGAATTTTACATTTGTTATTATTGTTTAAAAATCTTTTAGATAATTTTCAAACTGCAGGATTATAAAGAATTTTGTAAGATTTGCATTTTTTAGGTTTTTAAAAAAAATATTTAATGTATTTATTTCAAATTTTACAGATTGTGGTATTTTTAAGTGATAATTCTAAGATATTTAAAATAATTAAAATATAGAATCATACTTAAATAAAAAATATCGCATTTAAATTATTTTTTTATGGTTGAAAAATGACATATAATAAAATTAACTTGACGATATTCATGTGAATTAATAATGTATAAATGCTCGGTTCTGAATGCTGATAATATGTTTATAATCTATCTGTTTATAATTTGTTTTTTTGCTCTTTTAGAAAGAAGATGGTTCTAAGGAAAATAAAACAAATTTGTAAGTGTGATAATGGGTATCAATACAAACAGTTTTTGTAAAGAAACCAGAATCTCAATCAACGTTATTCGCTCATAAATACAGCTTATCTCACTCGAGTCAGTAAGTAGGCCACAAAAGACAATAAATAAGGGGGAAACCAAGATACATACTTAAAAGGCATGTTTATTTCTCTATATAATCGTAATTTACATTGATACATTTGTCCGTTTTCTTTATGTGTTTTCTAATACCTGCTGCATAAAACTGCTCTTTGGACCACACTCTCAGCCATTTGTGTACCCCACATTCAACGTCTGCATCAGTCGGCTGTAGGCTAAATCATGTGAACACCTTGTTGCTAATGCTGTCTATTGTTCGCCTGTCAGCTCTAACCATTTAATCAACCTTCCACATTGTTTTTTACGTCGCAATCTCAACAGGACGACCACTTCGTTCTTCGTCAACAACTTTTGAACGCCCCTGGTCATCTTATACAACTGCTGTCTCATAAATTCGAAATTGACATCTTACAGTTGGACAGTGCTGCCATCTATTGGCTTATTTGGAAACAATTTACTACTAATTTCCATCGTCTCATATCGGTTTGTGACCTACTTAATGACTTGCCCTCGTACTAAATAAAGTCAAATAGACTTTACATTTATATCTGCGAAAGTATAATATTCGTTAAAATGTTAATTCCTCACATTTTTTTCTTCACTTCAGATCTAAATTCAGTCCTATCGCACTTGAGAGAAGAGAGTACCATGTGCTCACAATTTTCAAATTGTCTAGAAATTAAATTTTTAATACTTTAACTTATCCCGTTTTTAAGGTTTCGTTCATCTCACTCATCTGTTTATCTGTCCGTCACAAAGTTCGTTCTCAGAAACTGTATAAGTTAGAGACTTGAAAATTCGCATGTTTATAGCTGACTACCTCCAATCACAAGACAAATCATAAAATTTTGAAAAAGCTTGTGAATTAATATCATGGTATCTGACAATTTTAGCGATTTACATTTCAAGGCAGAACTTTAATTCTGGACTTCTTCGCGCAGACTAGATAGCTCCGTGGTAGAACAATTGTCTATAAATCTAAATATTCCCGGATTGATTCTTGCCATCGGAGTTTGCAAAATTTTTCCCGCAACAGATTTCATTAACAAATACATTCAATTTTATAGCTTTTATTTTCCATTCAAAAGCCAAAAATTGTTCTAAAATATTTTATCATTTTTTTTCTTCAGATTTTTTATTGATTTTTAGCTATACAAACATATGCTGTCATAGTTGTCTGGAAATCAGTTCTTGAATATTTTTAATTTGTCTAAGAAATCTATCTTCCAATTGTAATAATTTTTAAATTAAATTTAAAGGTGCTGCCATCTGTGTTCATAATGAAAAGATTAAGGATTTAATAATTATAAATTAACGATATAGATTTATTACTTAACTCATTCGGGAACATGGGTGCATACATGCACCCTCCAAAAGAGCATACAGAATTTGTTTTTTGCACCAGTAAAAAATAAAAGTAATATTTAGTTTCTTTAATTAGAACATTTTTGTAATTGTTTAAATAAAGGTAAATTTAAAAAAAAAAGTGGTACCAACCGAATAAAATTTATGTAAAAGCTGCCGGTCCCGAAGGGGTTAAAGGATAAAATGTTCTGAAAGGAATATTAAAGGAAACCCTCTGTACGGTCTTTGATCACATTTACCCAATTGCTCTTTCTTGTTTTAGATACTACTAAACATTTTTATAACATAATTTTATCTCAAACTGAGAAAGATATACTAAATAAGAAAATCTTTTATGAAAATTCTAACATTCTTGCCGCCTCTTCTTTATTGATCTAATTGGTGACTTGAGTATCAAAACACTATCTGCGTACCAACTCATTGTGTTTCATTTAAATTGCATGAGGTCTTTCGATTGTTGTGTTGGGAAGGGATAAATCTTGTTTTATTATACACTAACTGACCCACGAAGCATTGTCCCTGCCCATTATAATAAATTTAAGCAAAACTAAAGTTTGTTTGATTTTATATGTTCGGAAAAACTTTCAAATGAACATTCAGGGTCTGTCCAGTAAGTAATGAGACTGCTTCCAGAATTTCTTTTTTGAAGATAATTTTACAGACAATTAATACTGCTCAAAATAGCCTCTTCCTTCATTAATGCATCGTTGCTAACAACTCTGCCACCCATTTATACCCGCCTGGAAGTCTTCAAATGGAATGCTGTTCAGAATGCGCGTTACGTTTTTCTGCAAATTCTCCAGATTGTCAAAACGATGTTCTTTTAAGCTGGATTTTAACCGAGAGAATAGAAAAAAGCCCGGCAGAGACAGATTTGTGGCTGTACGATGGTTGGAGCAGCGTTGCAATGCTTTGCCAGGAGCTGGGTCACTTTGAAGGATGTGCTGGAACCAGCTTGTCACAAATTTTCCGCATTTGATGTTCTTTCGTGACAATTTGATGCACAATCGATTTCGTAAGTCCCAGTGTCTTTGCAGTCATTAGAATACTCATCCAACTATCAGAGATCGAAAGCACTTATATTTTAGCCACATTATCTAAAGTTCGAGAACTTGATGGATGCCCAGCGCGTTGTTCGTCATCGATATCCTCTCTTCCGTGGCTTTGTGTCACCTAAACACTTGAGCATTGGACAAAAAATCCCTCTCCTGGCTTCTTATAACATGGGAAGTTACTCAGTAGACTATTTGTTTAGTTTTACACAAAACTTTACGTCATATCTCTGCTTGACAGTCCACGTCATTCTGAAAACCTAATGCCTCATTCAAACACGTGTCTACTTTACGAGCAATCTATAGGCTGCAAAGGCTCAAGGCTAACTGACTTCCGCTAGGATCTGTAGCTGACAGTCCCCACCGCACGTATTGCTCGCAAACTTCGTCCATTTGGCCTTCTGCTTGGCGCGAAAAATTAAGTTTCATTAGTTAATAGATAGACCATCTATGTTTCGGGAGCCCCACTATCTTCGTTAGCGTATAGTGCTTCAAAGGAACTTAGTTTCCTGGCCCTCAATGCATCGGCAGCGTCCAGTGTGTTCCCAACAAACCTCTTTCCGAAAACTTGTGAGCTGGGTCCCCGCTGCCGAAGGTAGCTATACGGGGTGTCCTCCTTACGCGTTGGAGACAATAGAAAACCAAGTTAAATGAGCCAAACACCGTAGTAAGCGGGCCTGTAGAAACCGAGATAAGAATGCGCCCCCTAGAGGTGGAAGGTGGAACTAAGCTGCGTAAAACAATCTTAAGCTAAGTTCAATCAACCAATTCCCAATGAAATCGGGCCTATATAACCCGATGAAATGATGAGCTCCCAGGCGGTGTATAAAAACTTAAAAGGGTCCTAGGACCCGGATTTAAAAAATATATAAATCTAATCCTCAGGTGCACCGTGGAGAATCCTCACCCAAATTTCCAGAACTTCTACATGCAATGGATTTTGCTAGTCTTTGCAGACACACAGGCAGATCGAAACTTTATTTTATTCGTATAGATTTCAAGTGACTATCCCTAACAATTCGAAATAAATCGTAATTTAGAAGGTTTTCAGAACGTTCTGGACTTCTTTCCACTTTGGAAATTTCGATTTTTTTAGAAATCATTCTTATAGAGCATTTACATTTTAAAATAACCATCATACGAAAATTTCAAGTTTTTAGCACCAACAATATCGCAAAAATTGCAATTTTAGAATCTTTTTTGTTCCTGCAACGCTTTACCCTTTATTTCGCCCTTTAAAATTTCGAATTCTTTAGAAACCGTTCTTTAGGAACATTTAACTCTTAAAAGTACCCAGCAAAGAAGAAATTGCTGGCCAGCAGCAAGAAAGGTGCTGGCAATGATGGAGAAGTGCTGGCTAATGGTCTACCTCTGCATGACCACTGCTGGACAGCTTTAGTCAACTTTGTTGTTGGAAATCATCAGATAAAATTCTGATGGGCCTCCATTTTATCTCTTGCGCTGGCCCACCACACCATGGAAGTGCACGAACTTTTGCAGTATTATTGCTGGGAACCCTTACGCTAGTTGGCGTAATTCATCTAAGTTAAAAAAAAAATCATTAATTGTAATTTTTATCCAAATATTTTAATCAGAAGTGTAAAAACATTTAAACAATTACGTTTCAAGTTTAACAAATAATAATTTATTAGACTTTTAAATATTTTTTCAAGTCTATATTAAAACTAGTAAATCTGCAGATCAGGAGCCTCAACGTCAGACCTTAAAGTGATTGGCTTTTATTCTCACACTGCATAATATTCAGCATCCTACAATCAGCATTTTACTTACTTTTTAATAATATAAATATTTAGCAACATATAAAATTCTTGGAAGGTTTCGAAAATTAGAAGCATTAAATTATACACTGTGTGACAATGATGTTCTGAAATTTAGATGGATTGCTTATTTTGGTAATTTATTAGATAAAAAATACATTTCTTCAGGGAGGCTCTGCCCCCTGAAACCCCTGTAGTCATATAAATTAAAAATATTATTATCCTATTGATTGGGCGAATGTTTACAGTGTATTTTGAATTTCGTTTTGTACTTGAATTCTCTTAGTATAAGCAACAGTTTGGACAAGGATTTTGTATTAAGGTAATACGGAAATAGCAATATTTATACTTAATATTTTATATAATATTTATATATTTATATAATATTTATACTCAAACTATTATATTTAATTAATATCTAATTTAGGGATCTTGTGTTTTGTACAATTTTTTTTTCCGAAAAATTGTTTTGATGATCATTCTATAATAGTTAGATGTAATATCTAGTCTAAATAGATGCTATAAAATTGTGCAAGAAAATCTCTTACTGTCATTAAACTAAAGTTATAACATGCTAAATGTGAAAAAAGGTACATTTAAAGGCATATAAATACCCTATAATGAACTGGTTTCCATGTTTTGCATGCACATTCAGCGCCTTTTTAAAGATAAATATTGATAAAAAAAATCTCTTTTTGTAGAATTTTTAAAAATAAGTTTGGTAAAATAAAAATCATGAGATTCCAAGTATAATGAAATCACGTGCTCTAAAAAAAAGGGTCATCTGAGAACGTGAATTATTTTATTCTATTGTTTTTAATTTTGAAAAGTATCTTTTCTCATATTCGCAAAACAGTTTATTAAAAAACTTTTTTATGTCTTTAATTTACTTCTTTTCACTTTTAGCATGTTAAAACTTTAGTTTAAATACATCCTAATCTACTCGATAGCAATGACAGACAAAAATCACCAAGAATAGGCACATTTAAAAACTTTTAAATCTACTGGATAATCATTCATCATCGTGTCTACTGCTAATTGCCTAAATCGCATCGATTTGTCTCTATAAAAATTTCTTTGTGATAGCCTTTTAATAGTACCTACATTAAATTAAAAAATGTAACGTTACTAACATCATTAATGTTTAACGCAAAACTATATTGCACTCCAAATTATTAAAGATTAACTATCTTTTTATTTCCCTCAGTCAGACTTTCTGCTTAATTTTTCGCAATCGGAATTATTTAAATTTTATAGGCTATAAAATGTCATTGCTATAGGTAACTGACAAAAAAAAAATGTATCATGTCAAATTAAGTAAAATGATAGAACAAAATGTTTTATATTACTGTAAAACATGTATAAAGTTCCACCAAAATTCATACACCTGATTTAAAAAATACGGCAAATATATTGACAAAATCCCAAAATAAAAGAAATAATTAAAGACCCTTATTAGGAAATTTCAGCATCCATATTTTATAATTTAAATACATTAATCAAATGCGTCATTTTCCTTCAACAAACGGAAATTTGAAAATCGTCTGAACTGCCATAGTGTCAAGAACTGTCTGAAACATTTTGGTGCAAGGTAAAATGTTCTATATATTCCGAACGAATGAACCAAATTTAACCCAAAACTATACAGCAAAATCCGGGGACCTCACCAACATGCCTTCTTAATTTCAAGCTAATCTAATGCTTTTTACGGCAGTTATCGCGGAACAGACAGACTAATTAACTAACTAACAGACGGAAACCAAAAACATTTCGAGTCTCCACAGTAAGCTTTCACTGACGTTTCGGCAATAAGAGTTATTTTTATCACCCCACAGCAGATTAATGAATTTGAACACAAATCTGAAATGAATATCTTAACACAATTTAAGCTGTCAAGGTATTTTTTTAACTGTAAATAATATAGCACCACTGCCACCAACAAAATAAATAAGTAAATGAATAAATAAATAAATTCTTTATCACAATGCACTTTTTTTTCTTCTTAAATCTGGTTTTACTAAGTTACGAAGGATTTCGGTTTTCGTAATTTACACAGTTGAGAATCAATCAACGTATAAAATATATAGGATTTCTATACTATACAATAATTACTATACAAGTTTAATGATTAGGAACGCAAACCACAAAAGAAACAAACTTGAAATAGTGTAATAAGAGCTTGAAAACAATGAGCGGTCGTAGAATACGCTGAAAGTACTTGTTCATGTCCGATCACGAAAACCAAACAGCACCGAGCGCGGTTGGGTGACCACATGGAAACAGCTGCAAGTTCAAATATTTCTACAGACGTTTCTATTATAGACACTTCTATAGCTGTTGGTGAAACTAGTTCATAGAAAACGGTATTCTATAATACTTTTTCCATAAGTTTTTTTTATAGAATTCTATAAGAAATTTTTGTAAGGGAAAGTGCTGGGCCAGCAAAGGAATAGCAGTAGGATAGGTGCTAGCACTGCAGGAAAAGTGCCGGATTGAAGTAATGTGATGGCATACCAATACTGGTCTGCTGTTGGCCATCACTGATGGGCCAGCTGCATTCCGCACGGACACTTTTGTACTGGTTTAAGTAATGGCACCATTGCACTTTAGCGCCGATGTCAGTGCTGGCTGCCATCTTTTTTTCCAGCTGATGGCCCACTATTTCTTTCTTTGCCGGGTAATTACCATGCACAATTCCACGATTTTAGGTCCAACATTGTCACAGAAATAGCAATTTTAGAATGATTTTTGTTCCTGGGTACTTTTAGATTTCGAATTTTATAGAAACTGTTCTGTGCAAACAGTTGCGTCTTAAAAGTAACAGCAATGCCAAATTTCAAATTTCTAAGTCTAACAGTTCGAAATAACTCGTAATTTAGTTCGTTTTTAAAATGCTTCCAGCTCCTTTCACCCCTTTAAAATATCGGACATTTTTAAACCGTACATAGCGACTATTTACATCTTAAAAGCAACCACTACTTCAAATTTCAAGTTTCTAGCTCCAACAATATCAGAATTTTAGATTTTTTTCACTCCTTGTTGTACAGACGTAAAATAGAGCCTATGTTGGAGCAGAGATGGTCACCAGCATTTTACCACCATTAAGTTTGAAATCGGCGCTGTAATTAGAGAGATTATCTCCTACAAACAAATTCGCAAACGTTAATTCTTTATAATATAAGTATAGATATCACTAAAGGGTTTTATAATCTTAAATCATCTTTCCTATACATTAAAAAACAATTACCTATTAAACTGTATTATCACCGAGTTATACACTTACTAATTTAAGAGAAAATTGATTTAGAAATCACTTAAAATAAGTATTAAAGATGGAAAATCGTTAATCTTTTAAATTAAAAAAATAATAATAACAGATACAGAAGGAAGGATTTTTCAAAAATTATTTTTGCATTTTATATTAATCTGTTTAATGAATAATACTCTTTACAATTCGAAATACTTTACTTTATTACGATACAATTTCAAATTAATAATAAAAAAATAAATATAAAAGAAAATTCAGATACTCCCCAGCAAAGAGGAAATTGCTGGCCAGCAGCAAGATTGGTGCCGGCAATGATGGAGAAGTGCTGGCTGATGGTCTACCACTGCATGACCATTGCTGGACAGCTTCAGTCAACTTTACTGTTGGAAATCATCAGATAAAATTCTGGTGGGCATCCATTTTATCTCATGCGCTGGCCCACCACTACATGGAAGTGCACGAACTTTTGCAGTATTGTTGCTGGGAACCCTTACGCTAGGTGGCGCTGTGAATATAGAAGACATTGAGTATTTGAACACAAATCTGAAATGAATATCTTAACACTATTTAAGCTGTGAAGCTAACTTTTTTTTTTAAACTGTAAAAAATATAGCGCCACTACCACCAACAAAATAAATAAGTAAATGAATAAATAAATAAATTCTTTATTTCAACGCACTATTTTTTTCTCCTTAAATCTGGTTTTACTAGGTTACAAAGGATTTCGGTTTTCATAATTTATGCAGTTCAGATCCAATAATAAAAAAAAAGCGTATAAAATACATGGGATTTCTATACAATAGAATAATTTCTATACCAGGTTAATGATTGGGAACGTAAATCACAAAAGAAACAAACTTGACATAGTGTAATGAGAGCTTGACAATTACGAGCAATCGTAGCGTACGCTGAAAGCAGTTATTCATGTCCGATCACGAAAACCAAGCAGCATCGATCGCGGTCAGTACTTGGGAGGATGACCACATGCAGTTCAAATATTTCTATAGACATTTCTATTATAGACACTTCTACAGATGATTCTATAGCTCTTGGTGAAACTAGCTTATAGAAAAAAGAACCATAATTATATAATACTTTGTTTTTTTATAGAATTCTATAAGAAATTTTTGTAAAGGAAAGTGCTGGGCCGGCAAAGGAATAGCAGTGGGATATGTGCTAGCACTGCAGGAAAAGTGCCGGATTGAAGTAATTCGATGGCATACCAATGCTGGTCTGCTGTTGGCCATCACTGATGGGCCAGCTGCATTAGGCTTGGACTTTTTTCGACATGTTTAAGTAATGGCACCCTTGCACTTTACCGCTGATAGCACTGCTGGCTGCCATCTTTTTTCCAGCTGATTGCCCACTGCTTCTTTCTTTGCTGGGTCTAATTTAACAAGTTTTTGCATTAAAAATAATGAAATGCTTACAATCAAATTACAGAAAAAATTATGAAAATTATATTACCAAATGGAATTTTTAGGTTCGGGTCTGGTTGCGTGACAATGGAAATTATTTTGTCTTCCTCGGATTGGGTTATGGTTTTTTAGAATATTTTTGTCGGCTATCATATTTGGTACGGGTCATACTTTGGGTTTTTTTCAAACTAAATTTTTAGGTTTGGATCGGGATGCATGTCCACAGAAATTATTTTGTCTTGCTCGGATCGGGTTATGAATCCTTAGAGTATTTTTTACGGGTTCAGATTCGTTTCTTGTCAAATTTTGTGTTTTTTCCAATGGAATTTTTAGGTTCGGGTCGTGTTGCGTGTCCATGGAATTTATTTTGTCTTGCTCGTATCGGGTTATGGTTCTTCGAGATATTTTTGTCGGATTCGGATTTGGTTCGGGTCAGATTTCAGGCTTTTTTCAAATGAATTTTTAGGTTCAGTTCGGGTTGCGTGTGAAAGAAAATTATTTTGTCTTGCTTGGATCGGGTTTGGCTATTTAGAATATTTTTTTCGGTTATCTTATTTGGTAGGGTCATATTTCGGGTTTTTTCAAACAAAAGTTTTAGGTTCGGATCGGGTTGGGTGTCCACGGAAATTATTTTGTCTTGCTCGGATCTGGTTATGGTTTTTTAGAATATTTTTGTCGGCTATCATATTTGGTACGGGTCATACTTTGGGTTTTTTTCAAACTAAATTTTTAGGTTTGGATCGGGATGCATGTCCACAGAAATTATTTTGTCTTGCTCGGATCGGGTTATGAATCCTTAGAGTATTTTTTACGGGTTCAGATTCGTTTCTTGTCAAATTTTGTGTTTTTTCCAATGGAATTTTTAGGTTCGGGTCGTGTTGCGTGTCCATGGAATTTATTTTGTCTTGCTCGTATCGGGTTATGGTTCTTCGAGATATTTTTGTCGGATTCGGATTTGGTTCGGGTCAGATTTCAGGCTTTTTTCAAATGAATTTTTAGGTTCAGTTCGGGTTGCGTGTGAAAGAAAATTATTTTGTCTTGCTTGGATCGGGTTTGGCTATTTAGAATATTTTTTTCGGTTATCTTATTTGGTAGGGTCATATTTCGGGTTTTTTCAAACAAAAGTTTTAGGTTCGGATCGGGTTGGGTGTCCACGGAAATTATTTTGTCTTGCTCGGATCTGGTTATGGTTCTTTAGAATATTTTTGTCGGGTTCAGATTCGGTTCGTGTCAGATTTCAGGCTTTTTTCAAATGAAATTTTTAGGTTCGCTTCGGGTTACGTGTCCAATTAAATTATTTTGTCTTGCTCGGATCAGGTTTGGTTCTTTAGAATATTTTTGTCGGTTATCATATTTGGTTCGGTTCATATTTCGGATTTTTTTCAAACAAAATTTTTAGGTTCGGATCGGGTTGTGTGTCACGGAAATTATTTTGTCTTGCTCGGATCGGATTATGGTTCTTTAGAATATTTTTTTCGGGTTCGGATTCAGTTCGTGTCAGATTTCAGGTTTTTTTCAAATGAAATTTTTAGGTTTGGTTCGGGTTACGTGTCCAATGAAATTATTTTGTCTTGCTCGGATCGGGTTTGGTTCTTTAGAATATTTTTGTCGGTTATCATATTTGTTTCGGTTCATATTTCGGATTTTTTTCAAACGAAATTTTTAGGTTCGGATCGGGTTGTGTGTCACGGAAATTATTTTGTCTTGCTCGGATCGGATTGTGGTTCTTTAGAATATTTTTGTCGGGTTCGGATTCGGTTCGTGTCAGATTTCAGGTTTTCTTGAAATGAAATTTTTGTGTTCTTTTTGGGTTACGTGTCCAATGAAATTATTTTGTTTTGCTCGCATCGGGTTATGGTTCTTTAGACTATTTTTGTCGGTTATCATATTTGGTTCGGGTGATATTTCGGAATTTTCAAACAAATATTTTAGGTTTGGCGGTTACGTGTCCACGGAAATTATTTTGTCCTGCTCGGATCGGTTTATGGTTCTTTGGAATATTTTTGTCGGGTTCATATTTGGTTCATGTCAGATTTCGGGTTTTTTCTAATGGAATTCTTAGGTTCGTGTCTGGTTGCGTGTCACGGAAATTATTTAGTTTTACTCGGATCGGGTTTTGGTGCTTTAGGATATTTTTGTCTGTAATCAGATTTGGTTCGGTTCAGATTCCGTTTTTTTTTTTTCAATTTGAACTTTCAGGTTCGGGTCGGGTTGTATGTAAACTGAAATTATTTTGTCTTGCTCGGAACGGTCTGTTGTAATTTGTTTTTTGGGTTCGGGTCGGGTTATGGGTTAATAAGCCTAAAAAAATTACCCTGATTGAATAATAAGTGATCATTTTTCAATTACTCTAACGCTTTCTAGGCTCTTTGCAATAAGCCTGTAAAATATCAGGCTAATTGGAAACAAGTTGGAAATTGCTCGTCAAACGTGGCAAATGAGGTGCGTTCGTACTGTAACTAGTTTTATAAATATTTTTTGCACCCCATATTGTACTGAATGTATATTTTTTTGCACTTCATAAGTGCATAGTCTGTAACATCATTAAAATGTACTTGCAATAATTTTTTCCCATTGGCCGTAATGTAAAGAAAAACTTTTGAATGTCCCCGTAATTAAACTATACATCCGATCTTCATAAAATTTGAAATGGCTCGACAAAATTTTGCAACAATCATATATTTAAAATTTCAGACCATTCGGTTGGCTAGTTTTTGCTCTGTTATATGCGGACGGACAGACGGACTGAACGACGACTATAGGTGCTACGTACACTATGACGCAAAAGTTTAGACAATGAAGAAATTCTTACATACTTTGAAAAATATTTATTCAATTTTCAAATCACTGCTTGAAATTAATGTGCTGTACATATAAACAATATTTATAACAAAGAAAAGTGGAATTGTGCATATTGCAATAAATTAAATGGTAACAAAAATAAACTGCTGTCTCAGAAGTTTAGACACAAATTAAATAAAATCGAAATAAACAATTTTTAAAACCTGGTTGCGCATCCATGCTTATGTATTACGTCATATACACGAGATTGCATGGAAGAAACTAAATCTTGCATAGTTTGTGGATCGATATCGTACCATGCATTCTCAATAGATGTCTTAAGTTCCTTTTCAGAAGAGTATTGTCTAGCGTTGCTATAAAATTTGCGACACATGATGCTCCAAAGGTTTTCTATAGTGTTAAGATCTGGGCTACATGCTGGCCAGTCGAGAACTCTTATATTATGGGAATTAAACCAAGATTTTGAATGTTTTGCAGTGTGAATTGAAGCATTGTCTTGCTGAAATTCCCACTGAGGACCCCCTAGAAGCTCAGCAAATGGCAGTAGGTTTTCTTCTAATGTCTGTGCATAATGTTGTGAAGTTTGACGACCACTGGTGAAGGTCAGAGATACTTGTCCATTATAGCAAAAGGCTGCCCAAACCATCACCGAGCCCCCTCCTTGTCTGCGACCAAAAAAACGTCGAGGTTCCTTCCGCAAGTCATGCCAATACGATAAACAACCATCTGGACCATCCAGATTCCACTTTTTTTCATCGCTAAATATGACTGACTGCTATTTCTCTCCATATGACATATGCTTTCGAGCCCACATAAGTCTTTGTAACTTATGATGTGGTTTCAGAGCTGGTTTCTTCTGCATTTTGCTATAAACGATTGTTCCTTTTTCCAAAATTCGTCTACGAATCGTATCCTTTGATACAGAGAGTCCCGATGAGCTTTGAACTCCACGTACGCTCATTTGTTGAGTACTCGCTAGTCTTTGTATCAGGCGATCCTCTCGTACATTTGTCACACGTGGCCTCCCAGACCGACATTTTGCTTTATATTCGGAACCACTCGATAAAACTCGATAAATAGATTTTTTTGACCTATTAATAATAGCAGAAATTTCAGAAACGCTCTTCCCTTCACCTTTCAACTGCCAAATCCTTGAAACCTCATTCACTTGAATTTCTTTAGCTCTCGGCATGTCGACTATGAAGCGCAATCGTTTGCAGAACTTAAGTACTCCAAATTTGTGACATCATCGATTCTAAATTTGCATATGCCATCGAATATTCAAAGAAATTTAGAATAGTGTCTAAACTTTTGCGACAAGCACATTTGAATTTTTATGAAAAAAAATTAGTATTATAGCAAATAAAACGACTGTCTTTTGTACATAGCATTTTAAATCAGTTTTTGAATATATTTACAGGTTTTTGTAATTCTGACGTCATAATTCTACATTTTAAAGCTGAATGACGTCATTGTCTAAACTTTTGCGTCATAGTGTATTTATATAATTACGAACGCACCTAAAAAGGAGATGATTCTCCAATTAGCCCGGCTATTTCCAAAGAGCCCGATTTCTCAATTAGCGTACGACATATATACCATGAAAACGGGGTTTACATTAGTGCATGAAAATTAATTTTAAATATATTAGTTAAATTAAAATTACGTAATGAATCTTAGAACAAATAAAATATAGACAGAAATCGAAACTATGATAATTGGCTCAGCAAAAACACACCTCTAAAATGTCGTGGACGGACGTCACTACGATACGCGCTGGTCTAAAAACAGAGGAGAGGAAAGGGGAAAAAGCTGAAAAATAACTACAGTAAACTCCCGAATATCCGGCCTAATGTGGCGGAAGGGTAAGCCGGATAGGCCGGAGTTCTATAAATATTTACTCACTTTCTGCTCCCCCTCTCATTATATTAACAAGTTGGAAATTGCTCGTCAAACGTGGCAAATGATGTGCGTTCGTACTATAACTAGTTTTATAATTATTTTTTGCACCCCATATTGTACTGAATGTGTATTTATTTGCAATTCATAAGTGCATAGTCTGTAACATCATTAAAATGCACTTGCAATAATTTTTTCCCATTCCCCTTAATGTAACGGAAAACTTTTGACTGTCTCTGTAATTAAGCTATGCATCCGATTTTCATGAAATTTGAAATGGCTCAACAAAATTTTGCAGCAATTATATATTTAAAATTTCAGCCCATTCGGAAAGCTGTAACATCATTAAAATGCACTTGCAATAATTTTTCCCATTGGCTTTAATGTAAAGAAAAACTTTTGACTGTCCCTGTAATTAAACTATACATCCGATTTTCATAAAATTTTAAATGGCTCGACAAAATGTCGCAATAATTATATGTTCAAAATTTGAGACCATTCGGAAAGCTTTAACATCATTAAAATGCACGTGCAATAATTTTTCCCATTGGCCGTAATGTAAAGAAAAACTTTTGACTGTTCCTGTAATTTAACTATACATCCGATTTTCATAAAATTTGAAATGGCTCGACAAAATTTTACAACAATCATATATTTAAAATTTCAGACCAATCGGTTGGGTAGTTTTTGCTCTATTATATGCGGACGGAAGGACAGACAGACGGACTGAACGACGACTATAGGTGCTACGTATTTATATAATTACGAACGCACCTAAAAACGCATTTTGCACGTTTCAAAATAAGCAAAACATTAGCGTAATACGTAAGCCTAATTCGTAAAATAATAAATGAGTAAATCTTATTTTACTGTTTATTAATAAATGAATTGCACAAATATGAAAAGTTATGCACAAGATAAACTAATTAAAACATACTTTTTAGTTATTGAAAAAGTCCTTGATAGATGATTGCTTCTCCCTGTCAACTCTCTTCCGCGATGCAATGTCCCTCCATTTACACAAAAGATAATATCAGTTGGCGTCGTTTACTCCTGCTGACTCGTAGTTTCTCCTTCATAGTCACTGCAACCTTTTTTCGTTTATCACCCCTTTTGTTATTCTCCAATAAGTACATTTCACGTAAGCACACCAAAAGACTATAACGAAAGAAACCAGGATAAGTGGAAAATAACGTCCTCAGTTGTTAAAAACCTTTGCGCAACTGACGAATCAACTTATCAAGACTTAATGTCCCCCTTCCCTTCCACTCTGTCTGTGCTACTATATCCTGCAATCCCTTCTTGCTCCTTCCTGTCGTGGATTAGTGCTTGTCTGCCTGTCTCGGCCGCTTGCAACATTCCTCATTTATTTTACTAGGCCGGATATAGTACGGAGGGCCGGATAGTCGGGAGTTTACTGTATCTGTTATCTTTCGGTAAAAAATAAAAATAAAAATAGCACTTCGAACGATGCGTTGAAAAGTAAACAACATTAAAGGCGCATAAATAACGAATGCACAAAGGAAATGTTATTTTAACATCACAGTCCATAAAAGAACTCCGGCGTTTTGAAGCAAATTTTTTTAATTCGATCATAAAATTTGGTAATGACTTAAAGATACATGTACTTACATAAATACATGTACTTAAAGATAAATTTATCAAGATTTTTACCATTTAATAGATTTCAATGTGTGTCCCGTTTGTGGCACGGCACAAATCCAAACGGTATTCAACCTCTTCCCATGTCATGGCCAACATGTCTGAAGTGATGATTGCCGCAGAATTGATTATCCTTTGCCTGAGTTGGTTTACATCTTGAATTTTCTCAGCGTCAACAAGATTCATGACATGTCCCCAGAAAAAAAATCTAATTGAGTCAGATCCTCTTTCCGTTTCTTTAAACGTACGTAGCCACTGACGAATGGTTTTGTCCGTAGGCGCATTACCACCATACTGCCAAAAGTTCGGCTGTACAATGGTAACAGATCCAGTTTCTGTAAGGAAAGGGCAGCTGACGTCACTGTTGGTTGAATTACTGTTGGTGAGCAAGAAAAACCTGTTCATTCATTATTACTCCTACTATACACACGAACTCCGGGAATTTGATTGGTCTTTAACAGATTGATTTAACAGATCTATGATATGATTGGCCTACGTCGCAAAGTGTGATTCCTGCAATGATCGCTAAGATAAATATGTAGTAGTAGATTGGTTGACGGAAGTGTTTGTTAGTAAACATGCCCTTTCCTTATAAGCCAGATAACAGACTGAGTTTTTTTTGTGGCGTCGCCATCGATCTGCATTAAGACTGTCCCTGCAGGCGAAGACACTCGCGAGCTAATGCTAAACCTATGGGAAGGTTATTTTTCAATATCTTGTTTGCATTTCGACATTTTTAAGTAATGTTTTTCGCATTAGATAGCTCTTGCTACATCGCTCTTTTTTTACTTTTTCGATTTTGGTTGCAGATATTTTTTATAAAGTTACTTTCACTTTCGAAACCGGTTCCGAAATTGAAAAAGAGTTATTCTAAAAAATATCTGCAACCAAAATCAAAAAAGTAAAAAAGGAGTGATATAGATTTAGACCTTAGCTATGCAATGCAATTTTTTTTAATGTCGAAATGCAAACGAGTTATTAGAAAATAACCTCCCCATAGGTTTAGCATTAGCTCGCGAGTATCTTCGCCTGCAGGGACAGGAACCTCGACTGAATAGAATGATGGAATGAGCGTCTGCTACGTTACTTCAAGATCAATGACGCGCAGCGCTCCCTAGTATTGAAAAAAAAGAACTGAAACTGGTGTGGATAAAATTTAATGAGCTAGGTTTTTTTTTCAAAATTAACTGACAGACCTAACTCATACCGTTGACTCGATATGACGTTTTAAAACCCCGGAGTTCTTTTATAAACACCCTGTATTTACTCAGCAATTACTGTTTCTACACTAAGTTTTAAATAAACAAATTAATTCCATTTTCTTACTGAGTTACATAATAACTTCAATTGCATGTTTTTGCACAGATTTCTTTCATTGATTAAATGTGTTGTATTTGATTTATAATTAAAAATGAATGAAAGCTTTTTTCATATGTTCAATTGAAAAGTATCTCCAGGATTGCTTAATGCAAAAGATGAATTCCGACGAAACGAGTAATTAAAAAATATTCTGTTTCTTAGAAGAATGAAGGAAAGTAATTAATGAAACAGTCTTAAAAGCAAAAAATATTGTGAATAGTTGATAATTGAAAGGATAATGAATTTAAAGCTGATTCTCTAAAATGCAATCGAGTGGTTTGACATAACATAACGTAATTAAAGAGGTGTCGATTAGGTTTCTTTGGTGCATAAATTTAAATATGTTTTCAAATCTACCCGCATTGATTTCAAATATGATGAAAAAATAGCTTTAATATAAAAAAATTCTATTTGTAGAACTAGAGATTAAACTTGGCATATATAGCACGGCGCGACTCAGTGTGATTTTTAAAGTGCGCCGTGCTGATTTTTAAGTGTGCCGTTTCATTTTTTAAGTGCGCTGTACCATTTTTTAAGTACACCGTGCTAATTTCGGCCCCACCAGTGGCCGAGAGGTTCTGCTCTCGAAGCTGGTATAGACGGGAGGTGCTGGGTTCGAACCTAATCGTGCCCGTCGGTTTAATCGTTCGGAGTTTTTGTAGTTTTCTTCGAACCATGGATTTCCATGCGTAAACACGGGTTAGGTTCCCTTAGAAAGACCCCCAAGATGGGCACTCCTCCCCCTGGGCCTATATCCCTCGAGTAGATAATTGGCCGTTAAAAATCAACCCATCCCAACCCGTGCTATTTTCTAAATTCGACGATTTTGTGAGAGCTCTGCGTCGATTTTTCAAGAGCGAGAGATGTTTCTGCTCCAAAATTTGCGCTAATTTAAGGAATTCAGTCCGAAAAATTAAAAAAAATCGATCATCATCACATAAAAAAAATACTCATTTATTTCTTAACATAAAACCCTCATAATTAAAATTAACCACGAGACATTCGTATTTCTGTGAATATTTCTATCACTAATTCCCAACCTTAGATGCAGGGGCGCCATTTCAAGAGGAGATTTCTTTCTTTGGGGGGAGGACAATGTTTTCATTGAGGGGCAAGTTTTCCAATAGCTTGAGGAATTGTGCGAATCACTCATAAGTTAAGGAAATGCTGCATAATAAATAATACTGTGTAATCCCCCCCCCCATTATTTCTTTAACAGACACGTGATTTAACACGTGATAACACACCGCGATTTTTTTTTTTTCAATTTTCGAGAAAGCCAGCGTTTTTTTATTTTTATTATTTTATTATTTTATTTTTTTTGCGGGATTTCACAAAATCACTTCCTTAATTTGTTCAAACTATAGTGGACAAATTTCATGAATTTTGACAAAGATCTGAGAAAGAGATAGCGATTTTCTTCAATTGGTTGCTGAAAAAAATCCCAAATTGCAATAATCGGTTGCGCAAAAAATCAAAAATTTCGTCAAATGATCGCGGAGAAACAAACATAAATTTTGTCAGCCAGTTTCGGAAAAAAATCACGACTTTAGGTAAACTATCAAGGGGAAATGTTATGAATTTCATCAAAAAATTGTGGAAACATATAGCAAATTTTGTCAGTTGGTCACGGAAAAAAATTCTCCTTTTATCAATCAGCCACGGAAAAAATCCATTTCGTCAATCATTTATTTTTTAAAGATCAAATTTCTTCAAACGATCGTGGGAAAAAATCATCAATTCTGTGAAACGAATCGCATTGGGTCAGATAAGCCGATTTTTTTCTAAAGTAAAGGAAAGTTTGACCAATAGTCAACCCGGCAATCTGGTGATTATTGGTCAGGAATGGGGTGATTATTGGTCTATATTTGTAATTAAATACCAACATTTTAAAAACTAAAATATATTTAGTAAATGATTGAATGAAACATTCTTAGTATAAGTTTGAACTTATATTGCTTGTAAATATAAACAGGTTTGTAAAAGAGCCTAAAAATGAATTACATACTAAAATAGCTGACACTTCAAATATATTTCATAAAATAATACATTTAATTATAAAAACCTTTTTTATTTTTAAAGGATGCAGCTTGCACTTCATCTTCTTATAGGACGTAATAATACCGTATTACCATCAAGAAATTACCATGATTCAAATATTTCGGTAGTCCTCCAACCATTTTGACTTATTGCACATGTAGTTTCAGGTGTTAAATTGGTGCGTTTTCATGTTAATCGCAATGTTTTACCTGGAAACACTATTAGAGATGGGTTTTGGATTTCTGATAAGTGAAACACAAGTCATAACAGTCATACATTCTCTCCCGCTGCCTGCTGTTGTTCTTGAGGAACATTCTCATTTTTCTCCAACAATATGTATTCTCGATGGATCAGTCAATAATATAATTTCATCCAGATTTAAAAAATCACGTTGATGAAGTACATAGTCTAATAGATCATAAATTAGAATTGGATCTGTTGTTGCTTATAACCTAACTTTTTCGAGTATAGCCTTCTTCTTCGATGGCAGATGATGGTTATCCACAAATAATCTTATTCAAATCTCTCCTGTTCCCTCATGTTTAAACCTACAATTCTTTCTAAGAGTAGATCCAGTCTCACTGGAATAACTGGAATCATGGAATATATACACATCTATAAATTTCTCTCATTTCCTTGCGATCTAAGCCGAAACATAATTTATTAGTCATCTATCTTATATACGTTGCTAATTTATTTTCTTTATATAGAAGTAAACTAAGAGGATTGCAAGGTTTTTGATTTAAAATATATTATTCTGCTAGTTCTGTAGGAAGAGTTGTAAAATAGAGAACGAAACTCCTGAGTAGTGTGCAGCTGCCCTACAATTTGCATTATTTTCCTTCATGTGTAGGTATGCCTCCTCTAACGTTTGGTAATGTTCCACATAAATTGTTTTAGTTACATATGTCCTCAGCAGTCTGTTACTATATTTTTCCTAAAAGTAAAAATGGACATAAATTTAAAACTTTTTCAAAAGCATTGATGTTTATTTGATTGTTTATTAGCTGTTTATTTGAATATGTGTTTTTTAATATGATTTCAACATGTAAACAGAAATAAACTATAACAGGTGTTCATTATCTAAATATACAAGTTCAATTTTCAAACTCAGTGCAATAACTATTGAAGAAATATACAGGGTGTCTAAAAAATATAGCGAAAAACTTTTAGGAGATGTAGAGTACAGCATAAAGATTGAGTATTGCATAGCAACCCAAGAACGAAAACGTCACCATACACCCCTAAGTAGTATGCTCGACCGGCTCCATGGCACCCATGCTTTCCTGATTTATCGAGCCTTGATTTCTTTCTGTGGAGAGCCTTCATAGCTCTCGTGTATCACGAAATTGTGGAGTACGCAATGGAATTCGTGACAAGATATGTCTGCGCTGTTGCTGCAATCGAAGAAACTCCTGGTGTATTCGACCGTGTCCAACAATCTATGCTCCGTCGGTATCAGGCATGTTTGTCGTTTGATGGTGCACACTTGGATCATCTGTTGTAACGTTATGAGCTGAATTCATCTCGTACGCCCTTTGTACTCACGATGTCCAATAAATGTTTCCAATTAATCACTCTCATGTATCTTTTCTAATATTCTACCCTGCTACCACTTTCCCTTGACGTTTTCGATCGTAAGTTGTCAAGCAGTTCTCAATCTTTATGATGCGTACTATAAGTTTGTCGTTGTTGTGTTACTTAAAAGTTTGTCGCTACCTTTTTGAACCACGCCGTATAAACAAATATTTAGATATATCAAATATGTCAAATTTGTGTTATGAGATTCTGGTAAATCAAAACAATGTATTTAATTTCTAAAGTTTTGCCATATAAGTTTAAATAAACTTTATCATGCAAGTATTGACATCTAAAACTCAAAAATATTAAACATTTTTGCACTATTTGTGAGTTTAAAAGTAATTATTAAGCTAAAATTATATGACCAAGAATTACCCCATGCTGACCAATATTCACCCCATGTTGACCAAGAATCACCCCATGTACATGGCGTGATGTTTAGCCCTCTATTTCTATAATTTAAAAACTCATACAGTATTCATATGCATACATACATATTTTACGGAAGTTTTTTTTTTCTATTTGAACTTTTTAGATCACCATATACCTAAATTTTATATTAGTCACCTTATGAAATAAAAGCAAGATTTGAAAATCTCCCATGTTTTTGCTTAACTTTTATACGCATGTCTAGATAAAAAATTTATTCTAATCAAATTCTATTTTGAACCAAAAAAAGTTTTCAGTTGCTGAATAATCATGAATGTGTGTATCATCCAGTATTTTTTTACTTTTGATTCTATCATTAGTATTAATGAAAATTTAATTAAAAAATAATCACACCACGTTACGAGTGACCAAGAATCACCCCAATATGCCCTAACTAGATTTTACCGAGGGTCCTTTTTTTTTGGGGGGGGGGGGGGGGAGGGGGATGGAGTTAAGTACGTTTTACAATATTGTAAAAGCGTTTGCAATATTGTTCAGATGAGTTTGTTTACCAAACTTGTTTTTTAGCATTATTTATGAAGTTTTATCTTCAATGTACTTTCTTATGTTTCATGATGCTTTTTTTCTTCTTCTCCGTGCTCTTTTTCTTCTCTGCCAGGCCATTTTTTCCTCCGCCATGCCATTTTTTTATGCGCTGCGCTCCACATTTTTTCGAGAATAAACTGTAAATGATAACCTAAGAACGCTTTAAAAGAAAAGAGTTAATTAGAAGATTTTCTTTTTAATCGATTGGTTTCAGTCAAATTGTTATACGATGATGATTTATAAGGGGTGATAACTTTTTTCCTGGACAATAAATTTTAATTAAATTTTAATTTGATTTAAATTTGAAATTACAATAGACACTCGATTTTACGAACTAGATGGGACTCATATAATGTGTTCGTAAAATCGAAAGTTCGTAAATGGGAGTAACATTTAATTTAATGGGATGCTGGTCGGGACCAGTACATCAGTTTGTAAAAACGAATAATTCGTAAAAAAGAGGTTCGTAAAATCGAGCGTCTACTATATTAAAAAAAAGGGAAATTTTTTAATAAAAATAATTCGTTTTTACCGAATAAATTAGTTTAAAATTAATTTTAAAATCCCGAATTTAATTAAAATTGTTTATACCTTCTAAATATCTACTATTTTATGTAGATACATATATTGCGTTCCTAGAAAACTTTATAACCACTGCTCAAATCGGTTCTCTTTTCCTCGTTTCGCATATTAAAACGAAATCGGTCTGCCAAATCATATCTTGGAGGAAAACACCTGAAAACCCGATTTTAGCGGTTGACTCGTAGGTTTATCCTTGTGTTTTCCTACTTCCAGTCCCCCATATTTTTATGCCTTTGGGTGCAGGAAAACACAATGGTAAGGTAAACCTACGCGTCAATCGCTAAAATCAGGTTTTCAGGTGTTTTCCACCAAGATATGACTTGGCAGATCGATTGCCTTCTAATATGTGAATCGAATTTTAACTAATTCTCTAATTTCAGTCATGAACTCCCAATTGTCCGTACTGCCGCCTTCGGGTCTGCATCTGGTCTGATGGAAGCAGAGCATCTGCTGCCATCTTAATCGTTAGTCCAAATAAGTGCTATGGAAATATGTTTCCTTGAGATGTGTCTGAAATATTATAGCCGCTTACAGCAAATCTTTCTTAACACATTGCCGACGGGAACTTTTTATCAAATCTGAATTTTAAAACTGTAGAAGCTCCTCCTTGTTCTGAAAGTCTTTTGTAAATTGGTGTTCTAGATAGTTTTCCAAGTTTATGCATGGTAAATATCTTTTAATGTACGATTTTAATATAAAATGTCTTACAATCTAAAAAATATGGACAGCATGATATAAATGCATTTTCTGTAAGGTAGAAGCCACGCCTTTAAATGATGCTTTTTGAATGAAGACGAGACTTCTCGTTTCCCGTCGTGAATGTGGTAAATGAGTAAGTGAAAATCATTTTAGAATTTGCTACATATGTTGAGAAATTTTCTCACTTGATTTATCTGCGCTGTTCAGTAAGAATCGCATGAAAATTCGACTATTCAGTATTTTGTCGATAGAGATAAAGATCTTGACATAAAAAAGATTTGAGAAACGGAAGACATTGATTACATTATATATACCTCTGGCCTACATTCCGCCTTAGTAATACGCTATATGCGTATTAAGAGGCGCTTAAGAACACCTTTAGAAATTACATAGAAATAGTATTGTATTGTTTTTATGACGGCTGATTGTCTAAACGAGGGATATAGGCCCTGAGGCTGGAGTGCCCTTCGTGGGGGGTCTTTCTAAGGGAACCTAACCCGTATTTACGCAATGATACCCAAGGTTTGAAAAAGACCACGGAAAACTCCGAACAATTAGGCCAACGAGCGCGATTGGGTTCGAGCCCAACACCTCCCGTCTACCAGCTTCGAGAGCAGAACCTCTACACCATCATCAAGATGCATACATTACTATTTGGCCTTTAGAAAATGTTACTAAAATTGATATTTTACTGAAGCCAAATATTTATTAAGCTGTTCGCAAATCTAAAGTCGTTAGCAATTTATATAATTGTGAGGTCTTTTTTATCAGAATTTGACATAAAAATTTCACAAGTGCAAGAAGCTTTTCTTCTCCCTTATAGGGAAAAAAGATATGGAAAAAATTGTCACACTTACTACTTTGAACATAATTTTCCAAACATAAAAATCACAAAAAAAGAAAATACTCTATCAATCAGCAAACAACTACAATCAAATGTTATTTATTCTTTTAATGTTCACTTCATTATTTATTTATTTATTGGTTTATTTTTCTTCTAGTTTAATTTTTACTGCATCCAAAAATACAAATTGACACACTATAAGAGCATATTGTTAAGGCTAAATCCTCTTATTTAAGTTTAATCATTTGTGAATTTTATATTGCATGTAATAAAGCACTATTTTACTGTATTATGTATGTTAAAAAACCATTAAAAATGCAAATTTTCCAAAATTTGAAGTTTTTTGGGTGGAAGGTTTTTACCTGCTAATTTCTTTTGTATGCCGTGGGGAGGGGAAATTAAGATTTCAAGATTCTGTATATTGCAAAACGCTGCATTACAAAGATCAGTGTTATTTCTTTTCCCTTGAAATGTCTGATTCTCCCCACCACCAATACAGTTAACTACTATTTATATGATGCCTGTTTAAAAAAAAAAAAAAAAAACATAAAAAAATGCAAAGTTTTCTGAATGGAAGGTTTCTACCTGCTAGATTCTCTTTAACATGATATTCGATATTGACCATAGTTTATTAAGTCAATGATTTAATAATTTTTATAGACTTTTCGTAATTAGTGCTGTACTTGGGTGGGTATTACTAATATATTTCTTATTTACTGATGCACTAATGTATATTTCTCATTAACAGATACATTTGTATTTGCCAGTACACAGTATTAAAATATTCATTAAAATAAATTTTACGAATTATCTTGAGACAATTTAAATTAATGTAATTTATAAGTGAATATTTGTGTATTTTACAAGTGAATTGTTGCAGCAGTAAATTTTTAAACATTTCACAAATCTTTCAATTACCGAGTAAAATACAGTCTGTTTTTTCTATTGCTTATTCCAGATTTTGTTACATAATCTTATTTAATATTGTTTAATTTATGAACCTGTTCAGCAGTAAACAAAACAAATAATTTTAAATGCATGTTGACACTTTAACTTATTCATGATGAGCGACAAGTTTAATTGGTATATAAAGCATAAAAAACTTTTGAATTTGAAAACCACTATTTTTGTATACCTGTGCCTATTTAGGCAAAATTTGAGCCTTCTTTAATACCGCTTCACAAAATTCTATCCAGTAAAACATAACATACACTTCATTACAATTATTTTTATTTTGCTTGGTTTCAAAATAAATGTAGGGGAGAGTGGGGTGGAATGGGACAGTGGGAGGAATGGGACAGTAGATTTTTTTCTTTATGTATCATTCTAAACATTTCATCAACCACACATCAGATGAAGCAATGGTAGCCCAATCTTCAGTTGAAAAAAGTTGCTGATCGGAATAAGTTTGCAATTATATATATAAACAAGTAAGAAAAATCATGCGTTAAGCATACATTATGAAACACTTTCCAACACTTCCTGAATGCTTTATCAAAATTTTGTTATTTTGGTAAATAAGGTACATAACAGAACTAAGTAACCATTTTAGAAAACGCATAAAACATTTGAAAAACTGATTTTAGAAGTTACCATCCATAGCAAATATGTATTCAAATTCTTTTAAACAGCTCTGTATTTGATTTGTAGGTTTAATATATATGCTATATAATGGGGAAATTTAGTTTAGCAAGAAAACGAATAACAGGTTGAAATTTCTCTTTCAACAATTTATACTAACAGATGGAAACATACTTGTATACTTTTGTACAACCCTGTAGTTAACCTAGTACCTTTATTACACGCCACGATTTAGCCAAAGTTTAATTCAAAGTAAAACACTCTTAAAACTACTGGAATCACATTTCCAGAAATTATCATTTATAGACGGCCATGTATCCAATTCTTTGCGTGACCCTGTATATAATTTTATCTATGTTATACAAACATTTCTTAGTAAACAAAATGTAGTTCAGCGTAAAAATGCATAACTCATTTAAAAAACACCTTTAAGCAATTTACAATCATACCCAGTAACCATTACGAATTTTTTTGTGTAGCCCTGTATATGAATTACAGCATTTATACACACCGTATACAATGCATAAATATAGTGAAACATAAAAGAGCATAACATAATCAAAAATGCATTCCCAGCAATCATCGCTACCGTACAGTACTTCGGATACAATATAGTATCTGAAATCTTTTGTGTGTCCCTGTAAATGCTATGTACTTCGTATTACACATGAAATAAGTTATAGTAAACCTCAGCGATGTATATCAATTTCATTATACATGAAATAATTTAGCATAATTAAAATACGCCGGAAAAAATTCCCTCATCCCGTATATCATTATGTAACGGAATTCTTTTGTGTGGTCTTGTAAATGAATAATATTTATTCTTTGCACCGCATATTCTATGGAATGCATATTTTAGTGCACTTGATAAATGCATATCAATTTTATTATGTTTGAAAGCATGTAACATCATTAAAAATAATTTTAAACGATTTTTTTCCATATGCTGTAACGTAACGGAAAACTTTTGACTGTCCCTGTAAATGAACTAAACATGCCACAAACTTCATTTGCAATAGGATTCGTTCTATGGTAGAGGTCACTAACATCCAAAAATTTCACAATGATCCGAGTATATTTCCGGGAGTTAGAGCGCTTACAGACGGACAGACAAACCAAATGCATAAACACATTTCAACTTTGTTGGAAAGTGTTAAAAAGAATATTTCAAGAATCAAAAGTAATCATTTGTTTCATATAATTTTCATTCTTTCTGTATATTAATTACTTGTTCATGTTCAGGTGTAATAATTTCCCTATTTACGGAACATTGTACTGTATATTTATTATCCATAAATAAAACTAAGCCTAAAAGCACCATTGTTGTTTATAAAAGAAGTTTAACATAAAAGAAGGTAGTAGGGAGGAATGGAACAAGCCCATTTCCTTCTTTTTAATAAGATGAATGTCAATTTCTAATATGCAAATATTTTTAAAGGTAATATATTAATTGCAACATTGATAATATATTCATTTATTTCGAAACTTAAATAAATTAAACTGGTGATTTTTTTATGTCATCTGTGACTAAAATAAATGTGACTAAAAATTTATGTCATCTGTGACTAAAATAAATGTGACTAAAAATTTATGTTATCTGTGACTAAAAAAAATTTTTGTTTTTCCGACTATCTGAAGTAAACTTAGTAAAAAGATGAAAATAAATTATTTAATTTTTACGAGTACAATGAAATTTTATAACCAACATTTCAACTAACAATACATTCCAAACCCGAAGTATATAGCTTAAAAGCAATATTAGAAAGGTTTCTTTGGAATGTTCCCATAACGGGAGAATTGGCGGTTTCTGATAGCATTTCCACTCCTTTGCCTGGAAGCGCATTTTCATACATAAAGGAATCCTTTCCTAGGTGCAAAGCAACCAATTAAACTATTCGAAGAAAATGGGTGATTTTTAGCTCATATGGCTGTTAGATACAGTGATTATTAATTGTGTTTAACCCTGTCAGGGGCAAAGTGCTTCATTTGATAAAATGATGAACTGATTTTATGAACATATATGTTTTTAAAAATGCAAAATCTTTTTAAATATGTACATTTTACATTTTAAATGCAAATTTCTATTAAAAAATTCTTGTGCCATTGAGGCATTTGGTTGTTAAAATTAACTGGAATATATATTCCACCGCCCTGAAAGTGTTAATGGTTTTTATATTGATTTTTTGGAGCAGCATTCTATTTTCGGCCGATGCGGATGTGTAATATTATTTGAAAAATATAATCAGAATATCATTGAACAATACTAGATTTAATAAAATGCATGGATAATCCCTTAAAATAAGAAAAGTTATATGGAAGACGTTTGTCCGTTTTAAAAATTGGAAAAAGGATCTTAAAAAATATATAAAATTTCTCCTGATTTGAAATATAAGAGAGGAAAAGTACATGCTTGCGCTATGAGTGAAAGTAAATTATTATTAAAACATTAAAAAAATAAGATTTTTGTAATTTCTTGTACCAAGAAATGTATGTCTAATAAATGAAGAGATAATAAACTAGTCTTTTTATCAGCTACTTTTGAAACAGAGACATCCACAGGCAGAATTGATGAATTATATAAAAAAAGAAAAAATAATTTCCTCAATTGCTTTTTATTTCATGTTACATTAAGTGCACTAACAATGAGATTCTTATAGATTAACTTTTAAATACATGCATGCCTCCTATTAAACAGGTATCAAAGAAAATATCATTTTTCTCAGTATTCGGACTTGTATGACGCGATAATATTAAAGTGAAATGTACTTAATATATTCAAATGAGATAATGTTTCAACTTTCATTTCTAAAACAACTTCGCTATTTGATAGAGATAATCAAGAGAATTTAAAACGTAATTTTATATATGTCGATGGAATAAATTATTTTCATGTAACTACGCACAAGCAAAAAATTTAGATGTAAAACAAGTATATATATATATATATGTGGAATTTTGCTATCCACTTTAGTGACATTCCGGTGACATTCGTATATCTCGAAGTAAACGTAGTAGAGTAATCAAGGCCAACCCTCCGTTATCATAAGTATATCGGAGTGTAGTCAGGAGGGTGGAGGGTGGCGAGTATGACAGGCTCCATAAACATTGAGAACTTTCCAATGGCATAATTAATAGAGTCATCGCAACTTTAAACTTTGTTTATTTCACAAAAACGTATCAAAACATTTCCAGTAGCTTGTCCATCAACTCTCGAATAATCAATCATCCACTTCATAAAACTTAAGATGTTACAAGTATTAGGATCTACACATTAGAGTCGTTCACCCAAGCTACGTAGATTTAATAAACAACCGGAAAAACGTCAAATCTATCGCTTCTAGTCGATGTAACGATATAAGTACTCAAAGAAACAGAGCACGGACGGGTGCAATATTAGTGGAAAACCAATTCCAGCAGAGAGATGGGGAGTAACGGGACAGGAGACAGGCTACGATTCGATGGGGAGGGCGTGACGTCGATAATGAACTCCTTATAGGGCAGTTGCAATTGATGTCATGTTGGAGGTCACACACTACGAATAGGCAGTTCTGATTGGTGGAACTTCCATGACCTCCACTTGAAATACAATGGCTATCAGCTGATTGCAACTTCCCTATACGGCGTCAGAATTAAAGCACAATTAAATGCTGGCGGGAGCATGGAATTGTGGGAAAAGAACATCATAGAACAAATGCTATTAGAAACATTCGAAAGAAAAATAATTTAGTTTTAGAATAAAATGAAAAAGTAAATTAATGGGTTTTATAAGATTAGACGAATGGATTAAGATTTTTAGAATAATAAAAGAATACACAGGTTTAAATGCATGAAATAAAAGACAAAAAAATGTTAAGATATTATTAAAGATAGGTAAAAAAGGAAAAATATTAAGAAGTTGGAATAGTTTTACAAAGATAAAAGGGCGAAAATTTTTATTATTACACACATATATATATATATATATATATATGTATATTGCGTAACAAATAAATGGACTAAGTCGAACAATTACGTCGTGCTTTTTACGACATATTACTGGATTAGTACTATATTTTAATCAGCCATTGGTGAGGTTGTATAGCAGTCGTATCATTTAGTGCAAGCATCGCTATTGGAGGTGCTAAGAATGTAGAAATTTAGCAGCTGTGGACCGATAGAATACTTCAGTTGACTTATTTAATAAACTCTATCGATTGTTGATAGTGATAAGATTGGTAAAGTCCAATCAAACAAGTATTGATTCATGATGAAGTCAACGTAGATTAGGCCGCATTAGTGGTGAAAAGAAGATTATGAAGAAATCTAGGGTTTTTTCAATTAAAACATAGAAACTAGTCATTGGAAACTGTTTATTCCATCAGAACTTATCAACGTAAGCAATTCCCACAGGATGAGAATTATCAGAACCATCATGCTTGAGCACGAACTAGTTATTCATGCAAAAAAGATGTTAAATAACGAATTTAGTATTCTAAGTGACTTAGAACACCAGGTAAAAGATTAGGTAAAAAATCAAACAGCACAAAAAATCTTCTTCTGAGCTCATGCTCGAGGGTTTTATTAGGTTACAGGGAGGAATTCCGATTGAAATGCAAACTTCAGGCTAACCAAACAAATTCACGAGCGAGACTAGAAAGAAACTGCGATTCGTCACTCAACCAATAGAGAGCGATCGAGAAATATAATAGAAATGAATACCGGCGCTGTTGTGGAAGGATTCCGATGTGAATAGGCCGACGCTCGCCCGGTTGGCGGGAAAATTAGATGAAATAAAATGAAAATGTAAAAATGGCTTTTATAAATATTCGAAACATAAAGTAACTGCTCTGAGAATTTTACAGTTTGGTAGCTGGTAAAAATTAATGAAGGGATTAAAAGTTTAGATTAAGTTTTTGAATAAGACTATTATTAAGATACGCGTTTTAAATTTATAGGAATTTAACTGGAAATAAATAATAGAGGATATTTAAAATAAAAGGTAAATAATGAATATGCCGGCAATTTAGAATAATTTAAATGAATAGTAAAAGTAAAATTTTTATATAACACACACACACACACACACACACACATATATATATATATATACAGGGTGTCCACTCTCAACGGTGTCCAATAGCTATTTCCTAAACCGTTCGTCATAGACATATAGTTCCAATTGCAAAAATGTTTTAAATTATATAAAGAAATATTTTAGTAGTGGTTTGGGTCAATAAAAACATTTCTTTAAAAATTGTGAAATTTAAATTTTTATACGGTCCCCTCGTCCTATAAGTTATATTTAGTAAAATTTTTCTGTTATACCGAGAAGTAAGAGAAAAAAGTTCCGTTATTCAACGATTAAAATTGACCGAGTAATAACAGTTTAAAGTTGGAGCATATTTTTTGCTGCAAATTAGGGGTCATTTACAAATTTAGTAGAAATAGAATTTCGTCAGATATATTAAAAATCAGTTGAGAGTAAAATTAACATTGCAATATAAATTTGAAATCTTTAATCATTTTGATGTAATAATGCAAAAGATACAATTTGTAAGAAACATATAAGAAAAAAAAAACAGATTTTTTGTTAAATAAAATGATGAAAATTAACAGCCCAAATTCTTTACAAAATGATACATATTTTAAAATGCTGTTAGCCTGCAAAAGTTGGGTTATGTCATGTTTTTTTTTTTTTTTTTTTTTTTTTTTGCTTTTGATTATTGATTCTTTGTATTATGTACCTCTGAATTCGAAACTGACCTTCAATTTTTACCATCACGTAAAGATGTTTTGCAAATCGTAAATTTTAAAGTTAAAAAAAGAAAAAAATACCTAAAATTTGATTCTATAAAATAGATGAGATTGTTGTGTTTTTAACTTTTGATAATTTATTTTTATGTATTTTTTACCGCTGAATCCGAAAATGACCTTCACTTTTAACTATCACATCAGGATTTTTTGCAAGTTGTAAATTTCAAAGTTAAATTTCAAACTTAAAATTGAACCTCCTTCCCACCTCATCGGGCCCCTCAGCTGTTTAGCTGTAAGAATCTTAGTATCAGCCAAGAAATTGAATAAATTATTGAATAAAATAAATTAAAACAAAATAAAATAAAATATGTTTTACTCCTGTTTTATAGTATCAGATGTTCGCTATATTTTAACCTTGACATGTTGGATGTGCAAAAAAATTCTATTGTGATATTTTAAAATGGAGGTCATTTTCAGATTCAGTGCTAAAAAATACATAAAAATCAATTATCAAAAGTTAAAAAACACAGCGATATTTTACTGTATCCAATTTTTGTTATTTGTTAACTTTGACAATTTATGATTTGCGAAAAATCCTGACATGATGTTTAAAAATTAATGTAATTTTCGGATTCAGTGCTGAGAAATACATAAAAGTTAAAAAACTCAACAATCGCAGACTTTTGTTATATAATCTAAAACTTTTTCTTAAACTTCGTGGCGGTGATCTATCCGAAATGTTTTGTGTTATCCTGAAAAATAAGTATAAATGTCCGAAAGTCATAATAATATTAGATTTTCATCGGATTTACATCAGTATGTGAAATTTAATCTCGATCGGATATTTAATAAAGAGTTAAAGTTCGAGTACAAATTTTAAACTGGAAAACATACATACGATTATTGAAGTTAGATAAAAACTTATAAAAGTAACATAATTTTTGTTAAAAGAAATCATGAAAAGAAAAGTCTCAAATCCTTGCAAAATAAAACTTACGTTAAAATACATTTATTTTAGCCAATCTGAAACTTAATAAAAGTTAACTCAATCGTAATACTTGTAGGATTTTTTTTGAAATCTCAGATACACATAAAAAAAATTATTCGAATACTTTAAGCATTTAGTATATGACCCCTCAAAGTATGGCCGAACTAATTTGTGTTCAGATGCAGTAAAGTGGTATAAGTCATGCACTTTTAAAGTTTCACAACTCAGTCAATTTTTGTGTTACACTGTAAAAAAAAGGACTAAAAAACGGAAATACTACTGGCAATCTAGACGCCAGTACTATTTCCGTTTTTTTACGGGAATTTTTACCCATAAATTACAGAAAATTTTCCGTTTTTCTGATTAAAAACGGATAGGAATTAAGCCCTATGAGCCCCTCTTTGACTGTGCTATTAAACAATATTTTCTGCTTCCTGGCTGGTTTAATTGCCAGATTATAAAATATGCAAGGTACATATACATAAGAAAAAAGAATAAGGTATTGAAATTTTATGAATCACATAAAATAACTTAAAAGCAGCTATTTATAAAAGTTTTGGTGTTATTACATTTTGGTAAGTATAATTTAAAAATTAAATTTGATTATTTAGCTTTACAGTTAAGCCAAAATATTTTATGCACTATAAACATTATTGAAATTGCATTTTTAGCAGTGTCTACATGGGGTGTCCATTACAGGAAAACGACTAATTAACCATCGCAGTAATGGACACCCCCTCTTAAAACCTTAAAAATAAATTAAATTTTATAAATGTCCTTTAGAATATAAAATTCTAAGTTTTCTATTGCTACTCAAACAAAAACATTCAAATTTTGCAAGAAAATAAATAATATATAAATTAATTCAACGAAGCCAGCTCTTAGCCTCTTCATTAAGATTTTCACAGAAAAACAGCGAAACGTTGAAACATTATTTTCTGCTTCCTGATTGGTTGGATTAAAAGTGCCAACATAACCCAGTTTTATAAAACATGCAAGGGGGGAATTATAAAAAAATTAATTAAAGCTCAGTATTTAATATTTATTTTTGTATGAACAAAAAACATCAAGGGGTGTCCATTACTGGCACATCTATCCTAAATAACGTTTTAATAGGTGGATGTTATATGTTTAACAATGCTTGGTTTAATTTTAATTTTTGTTTTAAAGATAAATTCCTATCTTTTTTACCGTACTTTTTCCGTAAATTATTGCTATTTTTGCAAAGTCCCAAAAATAGCAATGTAAAAATGTTATTGTTATAAAATATTGTTATAAAAATGTTATAAAATAGTGTTATAAAAATGTTATAAAATAGTGTTATAAAAATGTTATAAAATATTTGTAATTTGTTCACTTACAAAACAATGTTTATAAACTCGCATCTTTTTTAAAGGAGTTAGTTCTAAGCATGATTTAAATATTAAGAATGTGTATTTTTTTTTATCCGCTGTGATTTGTGTTTGTTTTAATAAGATCATGGAGTCTAAATTTTAAGTTCTCTGGAATTTGTACATATTTTTCTTTTAAACATATTCCTTAACTTAATCATGATTTCTAATTTTCGATCATTATTGCTGAAAAATGGAATTAATACAGTATTTATTAATGAAACGATTCGGTAAGCCATATTTAATTTAATTTTTTTTATTCCTGTAGATATTGTATTTTGTGAATATGAGCAAAATAGATTTTATATGTTTTATAGGAAAAGATTGGCCTAGAAATTAGAAAAAAATAAATATAAAAAAAGTCCTTCCGGCCAGTGCCGGGAGGAAGAGGTAGCTTTCATATTCCTTATTTTTAAAAAGCCAACTTATATTATTCAAACACACGAAGATCAATTAAGTGGAAACCGAATGTAGGAGATTCAATACTAATTTTTATCAATACTAAATCATTATGAATGAGAATTTCGCGAAATTAGTCAGCTTTATCCAAGCTGCTTTTATTTAAAATTATATTTGGCTGCCAAATTCGGCGATTTTTTAAAGTGCCTGCCATTTTAAGACAACGTGGTGGATGAGGCTAACCAGTGAACTTGTTCGAGACCTTAGTAATTACTGTGCACATGCTCACTCACATCGGAATCGGTTGATATATACGAGTGCTGTCGCAGGCAAAAAAATCAGATTTTTCAAAATGTCACCCACGTTAGAAATTGAAACTACTATATCTGAGCCATTTTTTAAGATAAAGACAAACAAAAAATGTTCATGAATCCTTATATCAAGGTCAAATACTTAAGAAAGAAACGTTTTTCAATTTCTAATTTTTTTGCACCTCACTTTAAATATAATTTTTTTTTTAATTTAATGGCCGCCATTTTGAAACAAGATGGCTGATGAAGCTGGCCAGCGAACTTGGTCGAGATATTGATGTATACTATCCACATGCCTTCTTCCATCGAAATAGTCGAATACGTGTGGTATCGCGTGACAAATACAAGATCGTTTCAAAGTGTTAGCCATGATAGAAATTCAAAGTGCTATAATTCAACCACTTTTTAATATATAAACAAAAGAACAAATTTTCAGAAACAAAAACTGCTCCGGAATCTTTGTATCAAGGCCAAACACATAAAAAAATTTTTTTCATTTTCCAACTTTTTAATACCTCATTTTAAATTTTAAATTACATTTTATTTTTTTAAATGGCAACCCTTTTGAAACAAGATGGCGAATGAAGCTGGCCAACGAACTCAGTCGAGACATTGGTATGTACTATGTACAGACCAAGTTACATTCAAATCGGTTCATAAATACGCCTGTTATCGCGTGACAAATATCAGGTCGTTTTAAAATGACAGCCACAATAGAAATTGAAAATTTTATAACTCAGCCATTTTTTTAGATATAGACGAAACAAAACCTGTTCCGGAATCTTCGTATTAAAGTCAAACACATACGAAAAAAATCTTTTTCATTTTCCAATTTTTTGGTATCTCATTTTAAATTTAATTTTTTTTTAATTATTTTAAATGGCCGCCATTTTGAAACAAGATGGTGGATGAAGCTGGCCAACGAACTCGGTTGAGTTATTTGTATGTACTATGTACACACCAAAGTACATCCAAATTGGTTTATAAATACGTCTGTTATCACGTGGCAAAAATCAGGGCGTTTCAAAATGTCAGCCAAGCTAGAAATTCAAAATGCTATAACTCAGCCATTTTTTAAGATATAGACGAAACAAAAACTGCTTCCGAATCTTTTTATCAAGGTCAAACACATAAGAAAAAAATATTTTTTCAATTTTCAATTTTTTGGTACCACATTTCAAATTTAAATTTATTTTTCTTAAAATTTTAAATGGCCGCCATTTTTAAACAGGAATGCGGATGAAGCTGGCCAACGAACTCGGTCGAGACATTGGTCTGTACTATGTATAAACGAAGTTACATCCAAATCAGTTCATAAATACGCCTTTTATCGCGTGACAAAATTCAGGACGTTTCAAAATGTCAGCTTCGCTAGAAATTCAAAATGCTATAACTCAGCCATTTTTTAAGATATAGACGAAAACAAAACTGCTACGGAGTCTTTGTATAAAGGTCAAACACATAAGAAAAAAATATTTTTCCATTTTCAATTTTTTGGTACCACATTTCAAATTTTAATTTTTTTAAAAATTTTTAAATGGTCGCCATTTTGAAACAGAATGGCTGATGAAGCTGGCCAACGAACTCGGTCGACACATTGGTATGTACTATTTACACACCGAATTTCATCCAAATCGGTTCATAAATACGAGAGTTACAGTGTGACATAGGTCAGATATATATATATATATATATATATATTGATATATATATATATATATATATATATATATCAATTTTGAACGGAGGGTGGTTTCGGGGTCTGGGGGTCATGATCGATGAAAATATACCAAAATTTTTTGAAATCGCTTTCCTCCGAACGGCTGCAATAGGTAGCTTTTTGTAAAGAAAGCTACCTAATAAACACATTACATTTATTTGTATCTGTATGAATTTTAATAAAAATAAAGTAAATGACTTGATATGAAATGTTCTTATTGTTTGAAAAACATTTTAATGTAAACAGGTAGTTATTAATCTCTTTAAAAAATATTCAGTCCTACATTATGTAATAAATATGAACTTTTAAAAAATATATACTAAAGCAGTCTTATCGATAAACTTCAAAACAGACATAAAAACATTTTATTTCAATGCTTAAATATCACGTTTTATTTTTTAGTGCCAAAAATTAAGTGTATCAAAAACGTAGAAAATGCGTTTAAAATATAAGGAAATTTAATAACAGATGCAGAATGTCTACAATTAATTTTTTTCATATTACTCAGTCTCGAAATTTTAAAATTATAAACCGTAACAAAATGCGTAAATACAATTAAAAAAAAATAATATACCAACCTTTTCGTAATGTCATAATAATTAAATATCATATTTAACTCCGAAACAGTAATAATGATGATAAATACTCTTAGTGTATACTCTAAGTCAAAGTTGTCGCCTTTAGAAATCAGTAATGAACAACAAGAACAACAACAAAAATCTCATAGAACGGCAAATTATAATGTTTTCATCATGTCTGCGATGAGTTGAAAATATCCAGATCTTCTGAGTCAGCCTTGCAAACGAAACAGATAACACTTTTTTTTCAATCGTTGGCAAAATAAGATCACAGTACTGAATGAGAAGAATAAAATATATTTACACTCATTTTTTTTTGTTATTCACATTCGCTGAACTAATGAAATTTTGATTATTTTTTGCTAAGCATTGTGTGCTATTCAATTGTTAAAACAATTATAGTAAACTCTCTGTAACGCGTACTCTGTGTAAGACGGAAACCTGTCTAACTCGGAAAAATTTTCAAATCCCTGCGAATCCATAGACATAAAGTAAAATTTGTCTAAGGCGGAATATTGTCTACTACGGAAAATTTCCTCGGTCCCGATCGACTTTGCCTTAGACAGAATTTACTGTATATTTCAAACCGCTACATGAAGAAATATAATAGACAATCATTTTTCTAGGAAATCAATTTCCTAGGATTACAATTGTCCAAAACTGGAACACAACAATTGGAAAAAAATGTCCATAATTTAAAAAAATTATGGCCATTTTTTTCCCATGCTGACCAGAAAATCAGAGTTCTAACTTTTTACGGCTGCTCTTTCATCTTCACCTAAACGCTTCATTTATAATGGCTGTTTCATAATAATAGAAGCCACCAGTCCATCAGAAGAAAATGAAGTAATGGAAATGTCGGGGGCGACACTAAACTCTGAAAAGACAGAATTCCTGTTATCTAGTTTATTCTTTCATTGTTCCACTGTTTAAAAATTTTACCTAATTGATTGAGCAGTTAAAAATTAATTAACTTTAATTGCTTAAACCTTGGCGTCCTATTAATAGGGCATATCTTTTGATTGAGTATTATTGTTTCTTAAGAATATTTTTTGTTTTTTGCTTCACACAGTTATGATAATACATGTTCCAGTAAAGTACATATTCATTACTAAGCTTAATTAATCATACTGACCGAACTTCATTGGGAATTATTAATAATAACCGGTAAATATGATTAATATGCTGTATTTATCAAATTAACCAAAAGGACCGGTTATTATTAATAATAACCGAATTTATCAAACTAACCGTAACATATATATAACGCAATATAATGTTACCTTAGATTTGTTTGATATATTTATCTAAACAATGTGTTGGAAAATAATATTATAAGAAAGAATGTCTTTATATTTCTAATAATTTTATTACTAGTACATGTTACAGATGTTAAAATTTGAATGAAGGGATTTTCAAATATTAATATTAATTCTTTAATATATGCATTTTTAGTAATTATTCATATGGTTGTACAAATCTGCTTGCAGCATGCAAAAAAAAAAAAAAAAAAAAAAAAAAAAAATGCTTTTATTCATGATGCTTTTATTTGCTTTAACCGCAATTGCATTTATAGAAGATAAAATAACGTGTGCTTCTTTCCAATTTGGAGGAAGGTTCAACCTCCCATTTGCCGCCAACGTTCCCGCTACGGGAACATGCTATACAGGGTGTATCTAAACTCTTGGGCAAAACTTTTAGGGATGATAGTACACATCAAGACAAATAATATTAAATAGGAATCTAAGGGTCCCAAACGTCTTCCGAAGGAGATAGGTGCCTTTAAAGTTTAGGGTCCAAAATTTCAAATGATTATAAAAAACGGAAATATTGATCGATTCGTTTGTGGTTTTCACTAAAACTATTCTTTATCTCAGTATTTTCTTGAAAATAAATTTTAAAGATACAGTTAAAAAAATACCGATAGAGGGCGTTTTAGACTTTGGAGTAACCAACAACTATTTTTTACCGTTATTTTTTGTATCTCATTACATGCTTTCAAAAGCTTAGACTTAAACTTAAATTTTGAGCTCAAAATCTGAATTGTTGGGAGTGGTTAAGTAGCGCAAACTGAACTGTGTTCAGAGGGGGGGGGGGGGTTCAAATTTCAACACATGAACACAGTTCACTTTGCGCTACTTAACCACTCCCAACAATTCAGATTTTGAGTTCAAAATTTAAGTTTAAGTCTAAGCTTTCGAAAGCATATAATGAGATACAAAAAGTAACGGTAAAAAATAGTTGTTCGTTACTCCAAAGTCTAAAGCGCCCTCTATTGGTATTTTTTTTTTACTTTATCTTTAAAATTTATTTTGAAGACAATACTGACATAAAGAATAGATTTAGTGAAAACCGCAAACGAATCGACCAACTTTTCCGTTTTTTATAATCATTTGAAATTTTAACTCCTGAACACAGTTCAGTTTGTGCTACTTAACCACTACCAACGATTCAGATTTTGAGCTCAAAATTTAAGTCTAAGCTTTTGAAAGCATGTAATGAGATACAAAAAATAACGGTAAAAAATAGTTGTTGGTTACTCCAAAGTCTAAAACGCCCTCTATCGGTATTTTTTTAACTGTATCTTTAAAATTTATTTTCAAGAAAATACTGACATAAAGAATAGTTTTAGTGAAAACCGAAAACGAATCGACCAATGTTTCCGTCTCTTATAATCATTTAAAATTTTAACTCCTGAACACAGTTCAGTTTGTGCTACTTAACCACTCCCAACGATTCAGATTTTCAGCTCAAAATTTAAGTTTATGTCTAAGCTTTTGAAAGCATGTAATGAGATACAAAAAATAACGGTAAAAAATAGTTGTTGGTTACTCCAAAGTCTAAAACGCCCTCTATCGGTATTTTTTTAACTGTATCTTTAAAATTTATTTTCAAGAAAATACTGGCATAAAGAATAGTTTTAGTGAAAACCGCAAACGAATCGACCAATTTTTCCGTTTTTAAAAATCATTTGAAATTTTGGACCCTAAACTTTAAAGCCGCCTATCTCCTTCGGAAGACGTTTGGGACCCTTAGTTTCCCATTTAATATTGTTTGTCTTGATGTGTACTATCACCCCTTAAAGTTTTGCCCAAGAGTTTAGATACACCCTGTATTTTCTAAACGGTTACAGTTGTTAAATATTTTTAAACTGTTTTATAATAGGGGCACCTTATGTATTTAAAGTATATCTAGAAATGTCTATTTATTTAACCCAGTTAACATAGCGGCGTTTAATGGGTTAAATGTATCATAAGAAGAAAAACCTTGCATTGAACCTTGGCATGGAATTTCTTTTCTTCTGTAATTTCCAATTTTAGAGATTGAAAAAGTAAAAATTACAAGGTAGAAAAACTTTCGTCAATTGGTGTGGAAGAATAAAAAGTGTAAAAGATGCTTTTTGTGAATGAAATAAAGATTGTTAATATCATATTGAAATATATCAGTTTTTTAATCATTCAATATATATATTTTCTGACTTGCGTGGATCCATAGAGACAGGGGTGCTTCTCTCCCTGTTCTCTGCTTAAGGGCATGAGGTGCCCTTAACAATGGTATATGATTTAGGGTGAATGCACCCAGCATGGGTCTGTATGTTGCAGTCAATATTGTATTTTACTCTCTTTTATTTAATTTGTTTTTCATATGTAAAGAAGAAATTTTGTGGTCGATTTTTCACTCTTTTCTTGATGTTCTAGAATTATAAAATGCACACAGCTGTATTTCCAATGAAAATATGGCATTTTAATGTTTTTGGAACTAGATTATAAATTGATTTTAACCCTATAAGTGGTTTGCCCGTATTTTTTCATTTCCCCAAAACAACTTATATCTGTTGTAGAAAAAATAAATATTTTAAACAGAATTGTATTTTAAAATGTATATCAAATAACATTGGGCATGGAGTGTATTTTAGAAACAAACGGGGGAAAAAAATTAATTAAGATTATTTTTAAAAGCATTTTTATGGAAGTAATGCAGGAAAGCCCTCAAAACGCTTGGCGGGTTAAGGCATTTTTGTGCCCCCATTACAGCATCAATCACTAAATAATCTTCATTATTTATGAATTACAAAGGCAATGCAGGCAATTAAAACACCAAAATACTTACATAAAAGTATATTAAGTGGCTGTGAAACTGCAACAATGAAATATTTCGAACAATAAAAAGTAAAAAATATATAAATAAATAAAAAAAAAACTTTTAATTAAAATTTCTTAATTTTTAGTATTTTTAATTATTAAGTTAAAAATAATTTAATTATTTTTATTAATTTAATTTTAATATTTCTTTTCAAAATCTTTGTCCATAATTTACTACTGCATATACTCTCATAGTAGTCAACTGCAAAATTCGAGAGAAATAACATGTCCATCCATTTGAATAACAATGTTTTTGTATAGTCATCTTGGTGTTATTTAATTAGGGAAGATTCATATGAATTCTGCAATTAAATAAGGCAATGAAAACTATTCTAAAATTCTGGTATTAAAATGGAATGATTTTCTTACAAATGCTGAGGTTGACTTACACGAGAGTATATATAGTAATTAATTTATGTTTATATGCGAGCATATATAGTAATTAATTTATGATTATATGTTTTTTAAAAATAGTTTAGAAATCCTGTATAACAGTTTAAATACTTTTTTTTCTGTTGCTATATTTTAAAAGACTAGGGGACTCGGCCCCCTACGAGCTACGCTCGCTAACCGCCGTTCAGACACCGCAGTCTAAAAAAGCACGCTAGTTCGATCGGCTTTAAAAAGATTTTGAAAGATTGAGCTATAACTTAAAAAACAGTGGCGATCTCCCTATAAACGGGTTTCTATTCATTTCTCTTTGATTGGGGAATTTTAAGGAAAAATCAGCTGCTGTTAAAAGATACAATGACTGTTTTCGTCTTTGATTAAATAAAATCAGTTAATGATTTCAAAATAAGCTAATATAAAATGAATTAAGTAAACAGAGTCTTTGTCTCCCGGTATTTTTTAATAAAGCGAAAAGAAAGTTCTTTTAAATAAGACGAAATGCATCGTTTTCAATCTGACATAATTTTCACCAAACTTTTCGTTCTTTTTTAATATTAACGTGAAAATACTTTTGCTAGAAATGAAATATTATTTGCGCTGTCCTAACAAAAAAAGTTGAAAAGTTCATCTCAAAATATCAGATAAATATCTCGCACAATATTTAAATTTAAACATTTTTGCAATATTATTCTTTGTTCATTTTACGTAATAAGTGTAATGTGACGTAAATGTGACGTAATTTCTCCTATTTAAGACTTCTAACGCATGTTAATGAATTTATTATTTTACAGTATCCTTTCTCTTTTAAAATTCACGTGTAAATATAGTTTTTATGAAGTAATTTTCAACAAGTTCATATTTTTTTAACGTAATTATTCAATTCTAATTTGAAAGTCTTTTTCTGTTTATAATAGTCACGTGTAAATAATTTTTTTATTTGAATTAACATTATTGTTTGCGCTGTTTATACAGTTGGCAACAGTTTAAATCAATACCATTCTCTAAAATAAGTCAAAAATGTCTCTCGAACTGCTGAAAATTCAATTTAAAATAGAAATAAAACGTCAAAAAATGAGTCGAATTAAATAAATAAATGCAATCTGCACACCGGGTAATTCTAACGTATAAAATGATCTAAAAATGAATTAATTCCCATGTATAGTTTTTGCTCCTATAAAACTTTTTTAATGGAACGATTTTGTCCAACTTTACCATTAAATATCTGTTAAAATAATTATTCGATTTGAAAACTGGCTGCATCAGCGTGTTTATCGAACATTTCTCTATAATACCGCCGATTTTCATATTTTTGTATGAAATATTTTTCTTAATATTAACGGAGAAAAACCTCCGGTAACAAAAAATTCAAAACCGGCGACGGTGACAGCGTAAGTTACTTTTTTTTAGAATAGAGAGATAAGTAGAAGAAATATTATATTTAAAAAAAAAATAAATTCACAAATCTATTTTATTTATCAAGTAATAAATCAAAGTACTGATTTTTCAATAGTTGGGGCCTTTGCAAAATTAATGCATTGTAATAGTTTTTTTTTTTTCAAACAACATAAATTGTAGTAATTGAAATTAGGCGTGATTTTAAAGATAAATGTTGAATGCTTATAAAAGTGTGCTTTTTTAAAACTATTTTTACTTTTATTTTCAGAAAGAATTTTAGCTATCAAAGGATCAAATTCAGTTATGTTTTGAAAATTCACTTTAATTGAAAAATGTGTCTTTTTGAATATTATGTTATGTTCAAATTTCGCAATGAGAAAAAAAGTCATGTGAAAATTCAGTATTGTAAGTTTGTTCTTTTAACTGGGTATCACTACATAACGTGCCATTGGTCACTGCATAAAGAAGTTCGCTGGCAGTTTTGTATTCTGATTTATAAAACCATAAAACAATACGTTATGAATACTGTGTGATTTTAGCACTAACTATTAGATATTATTATGATAAAGTAAGAATATTTCATTTTCAAGCTTTAACTTTCGGTGAATAAATTCAAATGCCCTATCGATGATTAGTTTGTAAAATTTAAAAAATAGAATAAGTTAGCTATAGCAAATTATAAATTGTTACTGTGAAAATTTACTTGGATTGTGATTTTGCTTCATTGTACTTTTTTAGCAAATGTGGAAATGAAGTTTGAAGGAGCAGAAACCACTTCTACCTCGACTTGCCTTAGAAAGGTGCTTAGAGGATTTGCAGACAGGGAAGGAAACGCTTTTCAAAGGAAAAGGCAGACAAGTTGGAAATTGCTCGTCAAACGTGGCAAATGAGGTGCGTTCGTACTATAACTAGTTTTATAACTATTTTTTGCACCGCATATTGTACTGAATGTATATTTTAGTACACTTCATAAGTGCATATCCATTGCATCCTGTTTGAAAGGCTGTAACATCATTAAAATGCACTTGCAATAATTTTTTCCCCTTGGTCGTAACGTAACGGAAAGCTTTTGACTGTCCCTGTCATTAAACTATACATCCGATTTTCATAAATTTTGGAATGACTTGACAAAGTTTTGCAACAATTATATATTTAAAATTTCAGACCATTCGAAATGCTGTAACATCATCAAAATGCACTTGCAATAATTTTTTCCCATTGGCCGTCATGTAACGGAAAACTTTTGATTGTCCCTGTAATTAAACGAAACATTCAATTTTCATAAAATTTGAATGACTCGACAAAATTTTACAACAATTATGTATTTAAAATTTCAGACTATTCGGCTGGGTAGTTTTTGCCCTGTTCTATGCGAACAGATAGACGGACAGACAGACAGACGGACTAAACGACGACTATAGGTGCTACGTATTTATATAATTACGAACGCATCTAAAAAAGGATGTCTTGTCGAAAATTTTTTTGTTATGTTATAAATGTGAATAATACTAGTTTGTAAATAAAAAACATTCAATTCTTTTTCCGATTAATAAATTTGTTATACGTACATGGTAAGTTTTTATTTAAATTTCCAAGAATTGACTTAAAATTTTTTTATTATCACTTTTAAAACTAGTGTCCCATGTTTGAGATATTTCAATAAAATACAATTTATAAAATAAATTTATAAACCTTTAAAATCCTTGTAAATTTTATCTTAGAGGAAAGAAATAATAAGAAGTTGGAAATTGCACGTCAAACTTGGCAAATGAGGTGCGTTCGTACTATAACTAGTTTTATAAATAATTTTTGCACTGCATATTGCTCTGAATGTGTATTTTAGTGCACTTCATAAGTGCATATCAATTTTATTCTGTTTGAAAGGCTGTTACATCATTAAAATGCACTTGAAATCATTTTTTCCCATTGGCCGTAATTAACGGACAACTTTTGACTGTCCCTGTTATTAAACTATACATCCTATTTTCATAAAAATTGAAATGACTCGACAAAATTATGTAGCAATAATATATTTTAAATTTCAAACTATTCGGTCGGGTAGTTTTTGCGCTGTTTTATGCTGACGGACAGACAGACGGACTGAACAACGACTATAGCTGCTACATATTTATATAATTACGAACGCACCTAAAAATTGACTTTTAAAATCTATCTAAAGTTAGAATTTTAATGAGATATTTATAATTTAGGAGGATATTTAAAAGAGCTATTTTTTTTAATGCTTATTTACGTATAATTTAGAAAATCTACTGCTTTGAATTTCTAAATTTGTACTTTATAGTTTCACGCCCCCCTCCCTCCCAATTCAAAAAAGAGAAAAAATATGAAGAAATTAGCTGTTTTCTCTCCCCCGCCCTTCTTTTTATCACTTCAGATACTTTCAAAGTATTAATTTATTATTTTTTTAATATATTTTTTTTTTCTGGGGGGGGGGGGGGTGTCCTGAAATGTGTTTAAAATATTTTCTACTTTCTATCACTCACCATTTTTTTCTGATTACATCAACTAAATAGGCATTATAAATTCAGAATTGGATATAAACTTATTTAAATTAAATTAAATTAATTTATCTAGGTTAATGTCACATTAGCCTACTTTTTGTAGGGATGTACAATTCTTGTAAATTTTTAAGTGATACTAAAAAAGATTTTTCTGTAAAAAATTATTTTATTTTTTATTTATTTGTTTTATTTTTGTTTGTAAATAGAGCTTTTCTTGCTAAATTATTAAAAAAAAATATATATATGTTTCTGGAATATATGTACATTAAAAATAAAAAGGTTTTAGTTTTATTTCATATGAATATATTACAATGGGAAATAAATAAATTACTATTAAAATTTTAACTCCAAAATAGATTTTCTGGCTTAATTTAACGACATTGTTTGTAACATATTATTTGACTCTTTTAAATGGCCATTTCAGTTGAACTTTCAATTTTATATTACCATTAAAATTAATCTCTAAACAAAACTTATACATTTTGCTCTGGAATTTGTGTGTATGTAATGAAAAACATCTTAACAAAGTGTTTATCCTCCAGTAGTGTAGTTCAGACTCTGATTCAGAATAAAGACGATCATAAAGATAAAATATAATTATTTTTAATTAATTGAGGACTTAAAATACTTGAAATTAATAATATAAAGTGATATTTTATTAATTTTTAATGTAGGAGTAATTAAACTAAAGTTTGTTAATAAAAAAAAAAAAAACAAGTGGATTTATTTTTTTCAACTAAATTTTGCTAGAAAAACACTTGGGTGTGGAGGGGGGGGGGGGAGAAAATTTTATGTATACAGTGGAAGATCTTTATAACATAATTCTATTTAATGCACAGCTTCTAAGATGTAAACAATGAATTTTGCACTTAAAGAAGCACCTTCAATCCATATTGTAGAAATTCAAACAATTGTTTCATCTTTATCTCCTTATTTCAAAAATTTTTAATGAAAATACTGATTTTATTAAATGTAAAAATTTTGGAAATAAGCAATGTATGATTTTGTACAGGCATGTTTGGATCATTTTTACAAGTAATTTAAGAATATGTGAAATGATCAACATTATGCAAAAATTTATAATCTGCACAACTTTTGGTCCTAAAGAAAGCAATATAAAGGTCTTTTGCAATTGATTTGCACCAGACATATTTTGCTGTATTTACAAGGTAAGTTTTAATGTTGTGTGAAATGATCTATATAACGCAGAATGTTGCGTATTTTGGTCTGCGTTACAAATATCTACTGTATATAAATACTATATGCAAGTTTAAAGGTTAACGTTTATTGTAAAAGCAGAAAAAAATAAATCATTTGAGCTACAAGTTATTTTTAAAAATTTTAAATAATGGTTAAGTGTTTGTTAATTATGTGAAAAATAATATGAAAATCTGCTTAAATAAAATTGATGTTTTCAAATATTATATTCATATTTTCAACCTTACTATTTCCACAAATTGGTATTATGGACATCATTTTACATATGAATTTTTATTTTTCATGTGAAAAGTAGCATTTAATTATGAGTTTTCCAAGTTAATGTTTTAATGCAGATCATTAAACATTGAAAAAAAAAAAAGAGAAATCACCAGAAGATAGAGTGAACATAAGAAACAGTGTATTCATACTATAGAATTGGTAAGTTCATATTCTGATTCAGGATGATGATCATATAGATAAAATATAAATTTTCTTCTAAGTTAATTGGGTAGGAATAATTAAAGTTAAGTTTGAAAAACAACAAAGGTAGATAGATTTTTGCAATATGTAACATTACATAAATCGTTTTTGACTAAGTTTTGCGAAAATATTGATTTTTTTTGGCGAAATTTGTATATTAATACTATTAAAAAATTGAACATCTATATTTATGGTAAAGGCAGAAAAGAATAAATCATTTCAGCCACATATTTTTTGAAAGTTTAATACATGCTGAATATTTCTATTAATTATGTGAAAAAAGTCTATCAAAATTGCTTATATGGTGATAAAATGTACAATATACACTTTTCAACCTTACCATTTCCACAAATTGGTATTATATATATAATTTGCATATGACATTTGTTCGGTCGTATTTATACTTTGTATTATTGGCAATGACTTTTATCGTCTGCGTTTGTTTATACGAGTTGATAGAATGTTTTGTTATGAAAGAGGTAGCCACAAGCGGCTTATCTTGTAATATTATTTAATAAAAACAGTGCACTGAAGTTTCGTTATTTTGAGATTAGTGAGTCCTTAATATGAGCTATCATTACGGTCCGACGAGCAACGAAGAAGCAGCCTGGGATTAAATCCAACGAGCTTCTAAAATCAAATTTTAAGTTGAGTGAAACGCCGACATGAATGATAAGTACTAAGAGTCCCATGCTACGAAGTTTGCTAAAAGCTTATTCGAAAAGTAGGTGAATGCGATTTTTCTTATCTTTATTGTTATAGTATACATATATTAAAAAATGTTTAAAAATGCTACAATAGAAGATTTAAGGCTTATAGTTTCTGAAATAGATCTAAATATTAATTTAAAAAATGACAATTGTTGATTTAAACGCTATTATTGCAGATAGTGAAATGTATAAAAATAAATCAGCTTTTGTGACAGAAATAGCAAATACGTACTATTATTGAAAATCGTAAGCATAAGGAGCAAAAGTGAATTGCTGAGCAGCAAAGGCGAATTGATCTGGAGCAAAAGCAATTTGATCTGGAAAAAATGAAATTTCAAAGATCAAAAAATGAATTAGAACTGGCTAAAATTAAAGCTGAAGCTAAATCTAATATTAGTGAGAGTGAAATAAAATTAAAATCGTTAGATCAATCGATAAAAAGTATTCGAACATCGACTGTAAGAATTCCTATACGTCCTGAAGGATGGGGTTTTTTCTTTTCCTCTTTAGAACGAGCTTTAAGACTAAAAATGTTTCAGAAAAATATAAAGCAGAAATTCTGTTAAATGTATTAGGGGATAAAGCATCTAACATAATAACTCACTTACATGATAGTGATATCGTGAATTATGCAAAAATAAAAGAATTAGAGTTAAAAGAATTTCAACCTACACCTTATTTTTGCTTAGAGCAATTTAGAAAAGCTCTTAAACAACCAAATGAGACTCATGTACAGTTTGCTTCCCGTCTAACGACAAACTGGGAATATTATTTAAATTTAAGAAATGTCTCCAATTTCGAGAGTCTAAAAAAACTTGTAGTATCGGATAAATTATATCAAACATTAGATAAAGAAACAGCTTTCCACATTAGTGTCAAACAAGGAGATAAATGGTTTTTATCAGAAGAATTGGGACGAGAGATTGATGTATATTTCACAACACGCGGAAAATCTCTTACTGAGAACTTTAGTGTTAATCGTAAATATACTAACTCCAAAAGTGTATCTAAAGTATTTTTATCAGATGTTACAACGTTAAATTATATTTTTTGCCACGAACATCACACTCTTTCAAAATGCCCGCATTATTTAAAATTATCTGTCAGTGGAATAGTGGAGGTTATAAAATGTAACAAGTTATACTTTAATTGTTTAAATTCACATTCAGTTGCAAATTGTCCATCAAAGTACACGTACTTTTGTAAAAAACGTCATCATAAAACTATACATTTCCCCAAAACAAATAACAGCACATACGTGAAAGAATATGTTTTATCGGAACAAAATAAACAAGGGAAGGTAAATTTGCAAGAATGTCGAGATTCTAGGCTAACAAATTATGGCACATCAATCTTGAACGCTAATTAAGAAGAGTTCAGTCAGAAAGCCTTTATTAGTAACTATTCGAATAAAAAGAGCAAAGTTTTACTTTCAACTGTAATATATTTTCTAATTGATGAATCGGGATGTAAACGTAGAGTTAAGTGTTTATTAGATGTAGGCAGCTAGTCTAATTTTTTATCCCGCCATTTAATAGAGATGATGCATTAAAAAAAAAATTCCCTGCCGGCTCGGGCCTACAGGCAAAGGTAGATTTCGAAGTTAAGTACTAAATTCTCCAACAAAACTTAAATCAAGATTAGAGATAAACCCAGTTTCTTCACAAAGAGTGAGCTGTAGGGAGCTAAACTTTTTGTGAAAATTGTAATATACACGAATACACACACACACACATGTATATGGAATAGGTTTAAAAATTGCTACAAAAAATTCAGAGAACCTTAAAGTGTTAAAATATGTTAATATTTCCATAGTCGGGTTTTTATCATGTTTTAATACGTTTCTTCAAACTCACATGGCGTTACATATTCACCTGCTGAGATCCATTATATTTCCAATATGACGCAATATACATATTTTTTTAATTCGTCAAACTATTTTTTTATTTTGAGTTTTCATGCTGAAATCTTGCTCTAGAAAACTTATGACGTAATATTCAATTTGTTTTCAATTTGTCAAACTATTTAATTTTACACGTGAAAATTTTGCATTAGAAAAGTAATTGTTGTGTTGAGAATTTTATTGTTTTTTTTTTAATTGTTGGCAACTGCTATAACGAAAAACTTTTATTTTTTTCCTGCCATTGTTGTGTAAGAGCTGGTTATATCAGAATCATGTTAAGACAGTATTCAAAATTTTAAACCCTCCCCATTTCCACCCTCTTGGGCCGATTTCGCCCATTTTTAATCCCCGCCGAGATATTAGCCACATCAAAGTTGTTGGCGAGTTTGAGGACAATCCGTGCATAATTGCGACTTTTATCGTGCGGACAAACTTTAGTACATACATACATACATACATTCATACATATATATATATATATATATATATATATAAACTTTTTAGGTGGGGGTGGTTTTGGGTTCCTGGGGTCCTATAATGAAAAGTTATGAAGGAATTTTTCAAAAGTCGCACCATGGTAACGACTGCAATAGGTAGTATTTCTTACGAAATCTACCTAAAAAGAGAGAACAAACATCTTAGTGTCAGGTCTAAATGATGCTACCTTGGTAATAAATCACAAAGTTAATGCATCAATGTGCAATAGAGATGAAAGTTTTGTGAAAAATTTAGATTTCTTGGTAGTTCCAAAATTAACTTCGGATTTAACACCTTCGCGTTCACTTGAAATCTCAATACAAGATTTATCTAATGTAAAATTAGCAGATAATGGTTTCAATATCCCAGAACATATAGATATCCTATTAGGAGCAAGACTTTTTTATGAGCTTTTGAGACTGGAACAAATTCGTGTTCTTCGGGAAGTTTTCCGACGGAGGATGAAAACAAAGTTCGAAGTGGGTTTATTAAGAAAGAAACCAACCTAGATAAGACACTTAGAAAATTCTGGGAGATAGAAAATATCGTGGTTGAAAAACCAAAAAGTAGAGATACTTTAATTTATGAGACACATTTCGTAGACAATTATGCACGAGAGAAAAACGGTAAATATGTTGTTAAAATGCCATTAAAAGAAGATCCATATATTTTAAGAAACTCAAAATAAATCGCAACGAAAAAATTAAATTCTTTATGGAATCGTCTAGCAAAAGATCCTGAGTACTTAAGATTATATTAAGATTTTTTAAAAGAATATCAACAGTTAGGTCATATGGTTGAAATTAACGAAAGCGAGGAAGAAAATGGATGCTATTACATTCCCAATCTTGGAGTGTATAGAAGAATAGAAAAAAGTATATCAACGCCTTTGAGAGTTGTATTAAACGCGTCTTCCTTAACAACTAAGGAAAACTCACTTAATTATATTCAATATAACGCAGGGGTAATACAAGATGATTTATTCTCAATTATGGTGAGATTTAGAAAATATATCGTCGCTTTCACTGCAGACATTCAAAAAATGTATAGAGCAATCTCTATTCATCCAGATCAGAGGAAGCTGCAGAAAGTTTTATAGAAGGAAGGTCTTAATGAGGCAATTAAAAATTATGAAATAACGACAGTTATTTAGGGTACTGTTATCGCACCTTTTTTGGCCATGAGAACACTACTTAAATTGTCGAAGGATGAAGGAAGCATATTTCCTTTAGTAGCACCCGTACTGGGAGAAGACATGTATATGGGTGGCATTCTATCTGGAGCTGATTCTTTAAGTTCTGCATTAGAACTCCAAAATCAATTACTAGAAATTTTAAACAGTGCAGAATGTTATTACATAAATGGTGCAGTTATGGTCCACAACTTTGTCAAGCAAATGACAAGATATACCCCTTTGGTGATTCAGAAGAATCTAAAGCGTTAAGTGTTTTGTGGAAATCGAAGAAAGATCGTTTAAGTTTCAATGTTAATTTCGTAATGATGTAAATGTCAGTAAGATACAAGTGTTATCAACTATATCAAGAAAGCATAAATAATTATGCAGAAGTTATGGTTATTACAATTAAATTGGGATGATTTGCTATCAGAGAAAGAGGCTAAGGAATGGAGAGAGATTTCTGTTACCTTACAATTAATTAATAAATTTGAGATTAGTAGGTGTATTTTATTGAAAGATGCAATTATGATCGAGTTAGTATATGGTTTCAGCGACGCATCTGAAGCAGCCTGTGGTGCAGTAATTTAATGCAAATCAGTAACAGAATTTGGTCAAGTGTCTGTAAATTTAGTGATAAGTAAATCCAGAGTTTCTCCCTTAAAGCAATTAACTGTTCCAAAACTTGAGTTTTATTGACAAAGCTTATTAAACGAGTGATGTCTGTGCTCAAGATTAGTGTAAACAAAATCTTCTTGTGGTCCGATTCCATGATAGTATTAGCCTGTATTAAAAAAGAACTATACGTTCTCAAAGCATTTGTTGCAAATAGGATTTCTATAATACAAGAACTAGCTGAAGAAGGAATGCAGTGGTGACATGTTCCATATTAGCATAACCCTGCTGACCTTATACCAAGAGGAATTAATCCTGATAAGCTATTCTCAAATGAGTTATGGTGGAGTGGTCCATTGTTCCTAAAGGAAAAAGACTATTCCAAAACAAATATTCCTGCAGCAGTTAATTCCGATGTCTTTTCAAACGAACTCAAAAATATTAATATAAATGGCTTTAAAAGCATATCTGTTTTTACAGTTTCCATTAACTCCTTTGTGCATGATATAATTGATTTAAGCAATAACTATAGTAAAATAATTCGTATTTTAGGATTTATTTTCGGGTTTCTTACTAATTGTAAAAAAGAGAAAAAGGAGGGTCCTATGAGCCTGGAAGAGCTCAACAAAGCAGAAAGATTTTGTTAAAAAGTGTTCAACGTGAGTTTTTTTATAAGGAAAAAAAAAATCCTTGCAAAAATATGGTAATATTAATCATAATAGTCAGGCAAAAACCTCCATCCATTTCTTGATAAAGAAGGTCTTCAAAAAGTAGGAGGTAGATTAGCGAACAGTAACTTAAATGCCAGCAACAAATTTCCAATTTTACTACATAATAAAAGTAAACTTACTCAAATGATAGTAAAATACTTTCATAAACGATATTTACATTTAGGTCCACAAGCTTTCCCCTTTCAGTTAAGGCAGAATTTTTGGCCTTTAAACGATATGGCAATATGTAGAAAAACAATTCATAATTGTTGCATGTTTCATGTTATAAATATTGTATAAAGTTTTTATATTTTCTTAATGCAATATGTTTTATAAGATATTTTGAGTGTACATATGAAATTAAGCTAATTTTTGTTTGATTAGATGTGTTTTGAGAGTGCATATATGTTATTTGAGTTATTTAAATGACATTTATTTTATCCAGAAGGTTTGAGTTTTATTTTGATAAAATCGAATTTCTTAACCTTTAAATACTTTTAAAATAAAGCATTTTTGAGCTATTTTTTTAAGATGCATGCATAATTTTAGAGTAAGAAGCATAAAAACACAAGGAAGTGTTTTCAAGAGACCAATTTAAAAAATTTGTCTGTTACCCATGGAAAATTGATTATTATCTTTTGTAATTTGTTAATTTGTTGTTTACTAGTGCATGCTGTATTTTTTGTTTTAAAATTTAAGGTGTAATAATGTATTATAACTGTGGTTGAATAAAAATCATTCATATATTCCTATATATTCCTATTTCAGCCAGAAACAAAATTGAAATATTTAGTAAAAAAATTATATTTATATTTATATGCATATATTTTCAAACCTGGATTTACTAATATACAATAGCAAACCTTTTCCCCCATATTGATTACCAATACTATGCCAAGACAGGTAATCAATATCTCCCCATACTGAAAAAAAGCTTTGCCATTTTATAGTGTCGAATCCAGTTTTCAGCCGATCTGACATTGGCCAATATCGGCCGGTCCGTCGTTCACCGATATTGCGAAATCGCTGTTCCCGATATTGCTGTGCTACCTGCGCATGTAGATATGCATAGAGAATTTAAAATATATTAAAATCTTTCATTTGTTGAAGAAAAAAATACATTAATTTTGCAAATAGGTTATAACATTCCAATATGCTGATGAAGGGAACAGTAAAGGGCAAAATTGGCAAATTTCATTAGCTTGCAGTTTTAGCAATTTTATTAGTAGCCACTTTTTTATTTAAAAATGATAAACAATAGACTTTTGTTAAAAATTTATTAGTATTAATCTAAAATTAAATAGCTCAAATAAATGCGTTAATGTTAACATATTTCAACCAGCAAAAGTGGAATTAGTGATGGCATGCAAGAAAATTTTATTTTCTCTCGTTGTAGGAAAGGTGCCTGCTAGCAAATATTGCACAAAATCCCTATAAATTCAATTTAATTAATTAATTTTGGCGAAATCCTTCTACAATTTATTAAATGATTGTATAACTCTTCTAATGTAGTTTCAAAAATTCACAAAATATATTTTAGAAGATGAAATTTTCATAAATTCATAATTTGGGACATAAAAGTTAAACTTTCTTTTATAGACATTCAATGTTTATCTTAAAAATCAAGCCTAGTTTCATGACTGCTATTCAAGTCCACTACAGTGTGTTAATTTGGCGTGGACCCCGATTATGGAAATTTCCTTGGTTTAATTTACGATTAGAAAAGCATGAACTTGTGCATTTATTTTAAAAATTGCAATTTTCTCTGTTTTTTTTTTCTTTTAAACATATGCAAAAGAAAAAAAAAGCATAGTTTAAACAACCTTTCAAGATTTCTAAATTGTTTTTTGAAACATAAAATCATGAATTAATTAATTAATTAATTAATTGATAAAAGTGCATTTAAAAACATATATTGCATTCTTTATATTTCATTTTTTATTTTTTACGTTTTAATATTTAAATATTTAAAATATTTCATTGTTGCAGTTTCACAGCAAATTGGCATATTTTAGCGTGCATGATTTGGCACATAATTAATTCCATTCTTCTTGTAACTCTTATACATTTATAACCATAAACAATATTTAGCAATTTATCACCTGGACCCTCCTTAGGGAAACATATTATTAATTTATAATTAAATTCTCAAAATATTAAAATGTTATATTGTCATCGAAAACACACCTGCTTTCATAACTTTTATAACTTTAGCTTACCAGGAAGTGAGTGAAAAATCGATTTAAAAATTCCAGATTTAAATACATGAACAAGGAAACAAAATAACTTATTGTACATATGATTACAAAATTGTTGACGTAAAATTGTTTGTTCTGTTTATTCTTAATGATTAAAATCGGTTTAAAAACTGACTTTAAAAAAAATTATTTTCCATTAGGCAAAAATTTTTGAAAGGTTTTAGTATTCTAAGTTAGTTATTAAATTTTTCTATAGAAATGTGCGAATATTTGTTTTATTTTGGATTTTAAAAGTAACATAAGGGGAAAAAAAATGCAAGTTTCATTTTTAATTTTCATTAATTAAAAAAATACTTGCCATATTATTTAAAAATTTTTACAGCTTAAAATCGAAATCTTTCATTCACATTTTATAAAAAGTCATCAAAATATCTTGAGTTAATTTCGATGGCTTATTTTAAATAAAACAGAAAAAAATTGCTTCAAAATTGCCGACATGATTTTTTCTCGGAAAACGGAGTGTTCGACGTTTCCCCTGGCGCTAGAGATTGCTCTCTGAAAAGGACGCGACTCAATAAACAATGAGGTGCTTGGATTTCACATGACTGTGATTTTGGTCCTCCATTTTAGAATTTCGCGCCCCTTTCAACCCCTCGTTGTTTATAATTATTCCAACAAAAGGTTATTTACGTTTTGTAAAATTTAAGTTATAGTTTTCAGTTTTTTATGTAGAAAGAATGAATGAATTTTTATGTAGACGCAAATATTGCAATAGCATATACCTACAATTTAGGTATTTTTTCCTGTTCTAAAAATCATCAAAAAGTCAATATGTTTCGAAAATATAAAAGGAAATTTGAGAAAAGTCAAATTACTGAAGAAGAAATCATGGGTGCTATATCTGAAGTAGAGGAAAAAGGGGTGTCTGAGCCTACGGCATTGAGAAGCCCTATTTCGAAAGAATTGTTCTAAAATTTAAGAATGCACAAGCAGATGAATCTCAATACGCCCATTTGGTAACAGAAATTTTTCAGTGAAGGTCAATAAAAAGAGCTTCATATTTGTTCTAAGCATCTGATATGAACTGTGGTCTGACAATTGTGCATATGAGTATTCAATTTCTTTGAATTCTCCAAATATATCCCTATCTTGGCAAACAAACGAGCAAGCTGGAATTGATTGGTTCCAAGATTTTAATAAACGAAATTTATTACTTTCTCTTAAGAAAACTTATAGCCATTAGTTTAACAAGAAGTACAAGTTTCAACAAAGTTAATGTTGATATTTTTAAAAAACCTTTAGTCAGTTATGAATCGCTATAAATTCACACGGAATATAATATATAACTGTGATGAAACAGGTTTAATGACAGAGCACATAATATAGTAGCAAAAGGTGGTGAAAGCAATTTCCTCGCTTAACATAAGCTGAACGTGGTAAACCTAAACTTGTTCACACTTTTGTCTCTGCATCAGGTAACTCTGTTCAACAGTCTTCGTTTTCCCAAGGAAGAATTACAAAGAGTTCATGCGCGGAGCTGTCCCATCCCAATGGCTTGGACTTGCTCATCAAAGTTGGTGTATGACCGCAGACTTTTTTTAAAAAGCAATTGAGCATCAGCTTAATATTCTAATCGCTCCAAAACTGATCCTACGCTTCTCTTATTTGATAATCATGAAAGCAATATAAATATTCCGACAATAAAAGTTGCGAAAGATAATGTAATAACTATGGTGACATTCCTCTCGCACTTTATCCACAAACTCCAGAAAAGCACACGGAATGAATTCGAAGTACATTTTTTCAGAAAAAAAAAAGAATAAAGCCTCTTTGTATTTACTTATACTATTGACATAAATGAAGTGAATATTAATGATATTGTGATAAAGTTATCTAAATCCGTAACTGAAGGTGAGACCAGATGAAGGTGAGACGGGTAGAGCAAAATCTTTCTTAAAATTTTTGATTTAAAGTTGTTTTATGTCAAATAGGTCTAAACATTTTTCTTGATTTTGTTTTATCATATGTTGCAATCTATTTAATTTTTATTTGTGTATTATTATCTTTTTTTTTTTTTTTTTTATAATGTAATCGAAATTTTTTTTTCATAAAATTGTTTTATTTATGTGTGTCCCTTTTATCCCCTAGAATGGGGTTAAAAGGAACATTTCTCCCAATTAATAAAAATGCGTACAGATTTTAAATTACTATACCTGAAGGTAAGAGGTTTTACGGTATTAAAGCAAAGGTTTTAGACGAGAATTAGGCACAAGCATGAGAATGAATCTTTTAATCTCATTATTTTATAAGGTTATAAAAACAAAATGTCCTATTCATCCCCAATCTCCCCAAATAATGAATGAAAAATTTCAAGCTGAGATAAATAATGGTTTAAATTTGTAATCAGGCCTTTATTATTACATGGGCAAATCGGGAATTTTCCCAGGGAGCCCCAAATCCATAAATTAAATTATAAAATATTTTCTTTTTTTTTCCTAATTCCAACTCTTCCATAAGTTGAAGTTATTAAATTCGACTTAAAGTAATATAACAAGTTTCAAAAGTTATAAAAGAGTTTTGTTCTGTACAAAGAAAAAAAGAACATGTTTATTATTTAAGGTACTTAATTTAGAATTGACGGAGCTAAGAATTTTCTCCTGTTTCAAATCCAAGGTGCAAAAATATTGCTTATGCATTACACATGCACATGTGACTGACCGTCCGTTCTATTTGAATAATGTTGTAACTGCAATGGTTAGGATGGAGCTCCCGAATTTATATTTGCCCAAGGCCTCAATTACTCATGATCGGGGCCTGTTTGTAATGAAATTTTATAAAAACATCTAAGATACTAAAACTATCATGAAATAGTCAATTCAATCACAATAACAAACAGACTTTAAGACACAATAACAAACAGCTTTTATACTTCTCTCAATTTTTTTTCTCACAGATCTATGAAAGAGGTGGGGAGGGTGAGTCTGCAGCCCTCTCATGTATAAGTTCGTGCAAAAAATCAATGTATTCAAAATTGAAAATCCATTTCCACTCATTACAGTTGTGCTACGTATTAGCAAGTCAACAATGTATGTAGGAATTTTATATAAACGCCTTTATTCCTGAAAGGAAAAATGTCACGACTTTTAGGTAGATTTCGTATGAAATACTACCAATTACATTTTCCCCTATGTTGGAACTTCAGAAAAATTTTTGCAGATTTACACCAATCATGACCCCTAGAACCCAAACCCACCCTCAATAAAAAACGTTATCTACCTACCTATCTATCTATCTTATAACGGCTTTACCGTTATATATTCATTATTCCTCCTTTCCCCTCAAATAAATCAACTTTTAACTTTACTGGTTTATTATAAATTGTCATTATTCTCCCCCCCCCTTCAAATAAAATATTTAGTTTAAATTTGATATTTTAGAGTTAATTTCATATGTCTTTATTCATTCTCTTCCACTCCCCCCCCCCTCTCACTACTGTAAGTTTCGCTTTTACTTTTTAAAGTTCTTTTCAAATGCAGACATCATTTATCTTGGTTCCTTTTTCTGTCTTTCAAATTCACACGATAGAAAAAGATCTTAACCGCAGTTATTTTCCATTGAAAGAAAGTAAAAGAATAAAATACAAATGAATGTCTTTTCGCTTTGCAGCCGACGTTATCTAATGCATATTTTCCCAGCCTCTGGGCTTGCATTAGTATTCAATTCTCACCCTTGTACTTTGTCGGATACAAACCATATGCCCATTGCTGACTAATTTGCAGCTGTAGTTAGATCTGTAACGTGCATCTAAAAATCACGTGTTCCTATTTCTTTAACCACTTTTCCTTACCGCAGGAATGTTAAGAGACGTGTAACCATATAGCCGCGCCATGGCGTAAGTTTGAATTCTATGTAATACTTCAGGATGCTTCTGATTCCTTTGTCCACGCCACCAATTTTCATCGCCAATACAGTACATATGTTGCTATTCATCTCGCCAATGAGTGAGTGATTGTAATGAATATTTTTCCACTACTGCCTCTGAACTTGAGTGTGAGAGACCTCATCTCGCTGCCCTTCGGGGTTCCCCCCGTCGGGCAGCCTTCCGTTTGACTTCTCCCGTCCCACTGTACCATCATGACCCTCCTCTTAAAAAGTTTCATAATAAAGAAGAAAGTCCTCGAAATCCTCGTGTTGGAGTTTTTTTCGTTTATTCATGAACCTGGAATCTCTAATAAATCTCCTCTATACAAATTGGCGCCGTTGCCCAGATTTTTTCTCCAACAGTTAAAAAAAAAAAAAAAAAAAAAAAAAAAAAATACGAGGAGAAGTATCGTTCCTTCCGTATCATCCTTTACCAGCGACGCGAAAGGATGTCCATAGATCTTTTTTCCCACGGGAGTTCCGGCTGCCCTACTCTGTGTTCGCTCGCCGATGTCAACTTCAGGAGATTTCCCTTTCTCGCTACCCCAACGGATTTGGAGAGTGCCTCTTTCTTCCGGACTTTACACTAGCCTAACGAAAAGCAAGATTTAGACTGCGGTGCTCCAACGGGGTCATCGAACGACGTCGCCTCCTGCAGCGTTTTTTTTTGTTTTCTACGAAATATCACACCTGCATCACTTTTTCCCTAGTTTCTGTTTTTTTGTGCGCGAGATTCGACCTTCAATCAAACGTGTTCGTGCTACCAGTGTGAGTGCGAAAGAATTTGTGAAAAGAAAAAGTGCCATCTGAACATACATTCATAGTTTCCCAAAAGGGAAATGTTTTGTGAAAAAGTCCTCACCTAGCTGTGGTATGAATTATCCGCACAAGTAACACACATTTTAAACAAAGTTATCAGTGCAACAAGTCCAGGAAGTGTGCGCCGTTTCGCTTTGTGATCTTGTGATTAATATTTGCAGTGCAAAGTGTCCAGGAATCCCACAGATTTGGTGACAAAAGAGTGAAATATGCTAAAAAGAAATATAATTTCGCGAAAGTGTTCTAGTGTTCAAGACAATTGTGAAAATTTTCCAATTATTTTTGTGTCTAAGCTGATATCCACAATTCTTCAAAACAGTTCTTCAAATTCATTCAGTGTGCAATAATTAAGAGGAATAATATTTTTCCTCCTTTTGGTGGTGTGTTTCAGCAATATAAAAAAAATTACCCTACGGATGAGCATGCTTAAGAAAAAAAAAAAAAAAAAAAAACCACTCTGCATAAAAAAAAAGAGTGTACTAAATCACACTGCACACGTTGTGTCATCTATCATTCAACATCTTTATAGCATTCAGAGTACGAAAATAGGACGTTAATGATATTTTGTTTTAATTTCTTTTCCGTTGCAAATTGTCACTAAAATCTTTTTATTTTAACTCTTTTTTCTTAAAAAACAAGCGTTGTTTTCTCATCGCTCTGTTTTTGTACTCCAAATGAATGCTCTCTACAAAAATGACATACTAGTTCATCGAATTCAATCAAAACACTTGTGTCACAATACTTTATACAAAAAAAAAGAAACACAGTTTGCATGTAAGTATGAACAGGGAATACTTTTACATTAAATTATTTACTCTAAATTGTTATAACCTTTTTTTTTTCTTTTCAATATCAGTAAATATTATCAGTTTCTATCCATGTTATGGTTCCCTATTCATACTTGTACTTTTACCATTTGGATTTTCATAAGTTTGTTGATTAGTCAGCTTGAACGAAGAAATCACTTCTGAACTATTTTTTTACAATATTTTTAACAGTGATAGCATATTAGCTCCTTATTATCTTCTTCCAAGCTGCGTTTGTTTGTTTGTTTGTTTTTTAAGTACTTTTTGCAGTTAAAATTATAAAATTATTATACTTTTATTAATATTTCACTTATAATGTTTTTATGGTTAAATCATGACATACTTCTCATTTTTTTTCTCTTACGTGAATTTACATAAACATGCTATGTTTCCTTTTCGTAAAAATGATTTTTATGCATTCAAAAATCAAGAGTTTAACCCTTTAGCCCCACTGGCATACTTTGAAAGTACACTTATTCTGCCGATAGGCAACAAAAAAAAAGTTCTCTGCTCCAAGTTTTGCAGTATTGGATATTTTTATATAAGTATGTGCATATTTCGCTCACAACATTTGCACATTTTCACTTGTGTGTGACATTTGCACAATTATTCTCAGCATGTGTTGCTCGACTCTGACCTTGTTTGTTTTTTGTTTTTTTTTTTGTATTTTAAACCAGAATTACAATTTAGTTACCTGTTTTTTTTTTAATTTTGTTGAATTTCGGACACTTTGGTCCAACTGGATGTGGTCAGTGTTTTAACTTTCAGAAATGTTGTGATTGATACACTCATATTATTTTTTACACTCCCCCCCCCTCCATGTTTTTCCCTTTTGTGTATAATTTATTTTGCAACTTATTGTGTTTTATTTTATGTGCATGCATTTCATTTCTGATAACTAGAGTTTTTGCATACATACACCTTTTTGAAATACTAGTATTATTTATTTTGCATTTTTGTGTTGCTCTTTCAAAAAAAAAAAAAAAAAAAAGAATTCCTTCCTTTTTTCAATTTTGACTGTCAAAATAAAAAGTAAACAACAGAAATTAAATAAACACGAGATAAAAAAAAAGGATTTTGCAGATAACAGACACTTCACCAGTTTATTTTTACAATATGGCAGCAAATGATGTAATTTCTATTAGTGATTTTAATCACCCCATTTCTGTATCTCCATGGGTAGATTATTTCGAGGAGATATTATTAAGATATTCGGATTCCATTAATATGGAAGCCACATCTATTCAAAATTCACTTAAGACCGAAAATGCTGCATCCATGTCTGGAAATATTATAGATTTCCTTCAGATCATTAAATTCAATTTTCATGTGCTTAAACTAAACTTTAATGTTCTAAAAGATGATTATTCCAAATTAAAACAGGATAAAGATAATTTATGTCTTGTAAATCAGAAACTTATAGAGAGATTACATGAAATCACAGGCAAACAGAAATGTAAGAAGAAGCTTACTAAATGTAGTAAGACTATGGTTGATCAGGTGGTAGATGTCAACAACAAACTCCCTCCATCTGCCCTAGATAAATCTACACAAACTATCCCCTCTTATATGTGTAAACAAGAAAAGTTACCACAACTGGAATATGATAAAAAAAAACACATATCTTAGCTCCGACCTGCACACTCAAGGTAAGCACAAGGAAATATTTACAGCTATTAGCGATTCCTCTCTAAAGTCCTTAGCCCCTGCTAAACTTAATGTAACTAAACCTATTCCTGTCATTATTTATAACCTCCCTGAAAATTTAAATATTCCTGATATCTTTATTAATATTTGGAAATTTTTCCAGAGAGAAACATGAAATAATTTGCTAATTTGAATTTAATAAATCGCTAATTTGAAATTTGATTTTCAATTGAAATCCTGATATCTTGTTTGGTATTTCAGATTTAATCCATATACCTGAACCTGATTTACACTTTGTTAAAAAGTACAGACTCCTACATATCAACTCCTGTAATTGGATCTTTGAGCTTGCACCACAGGATGCTAGGCAATTATTAATCCATAGGGAAATTATCATACAATCAAAACCGTACCCTGTTAAACCATATATAAATGTTAAACGTTGTTTTAAGTGTCAGGTATACAATGATCATCTTGCAATTTCATGTTATAATGACATTAGATGCTCTGTGTGTGCCTTGCCACACATTGACCCCCAGTGTAGAAATCCTCCAAAATGCATTAATTGCATTAGAAATAATGATAGCAATAACACCAACTTTGACATTTTCCACAGTGCTTTTGCACCTTATTGTCCATCATTAAAAAAATTCATCAAGCAAATGCGAGAAAAAGTATACAACTGCAATACATTCCCATAAACATCTCATACAGCTTCCTTAAAAAAACAAAAAAAAAAACAAAAAAAAAAACAATGTAACATACATTTTACAATTTTCGTTGTTATTTAACACACATTACTGTGAAGGAGTTACTATCTACAGCATTCCTTTTAAAATTTTTATTTTTCTATACATTTACATACATATGTCAGTTTTCGACAGCATTATTCATACTGATTTGAAGTTTAAAATTAACCTAATTCTTTCAAGATTTTTTTTATAAACACAAGTGTACAGTAGGTTGCTTTTTCATTTGATTATTAAGCCAGCAAATAGTTAAATGAATCTCGAAATGGAACATGTGTGAAAATTTTTCTGATGCGGGTTATCAGACATTGGGATTTTCACATTTGAGGTAGATGTTACTGAAAGAGTACACATTAATTCAACTTTAAAAATTCATCATTACACTAGTTACGTCTTTAGATTTATTTTTTAGAAATTTGGATATAATTTCACTTGTTAATCTTAGTTAAGTTTATTTACTTACATTTCATCACACAAGTAGCATTTCCTGGTTACATTTTATCCTTTTTCACTTTCCTTTAGTTAAAAGCACATTTTTTTTTTGGTTTGTTTGTTTTAACTTTAGGCGATGCATTTTTGTACTTGTGATACAATGCTCTTGGTTCCATATGTACACACTGAGTTTGTGTTCATAGGTCATACAATTGAGTTCATAGGTTATACAACTGAGTTCATAGGTTATACAAATGAGTTCATAGGTTACACAACTGAGTTCATAGGTTACACAACTGAGTTCATAGTTCACTGAGTTAATAGTTCATTGAGTTCATAGAAAATACACTTTACACGAGTTCATAGATAAAACACTTTACACGAGTTCATAGTTCATTGAGTTCATAGAAAAATACACTTTACACGAGTTCATAGCATTGTCAATTCTTTGTGTACTTCAGGGACCAATTGCACTATCATTTTTCTTTCATGGCAATACTCAGTTCATAGAATTTTTCCTTACACATATTAGTTCATAGTAAGTTTTTTTTTTCTCACACATTTCAGTTCATCGTATTACTTTTACACTTTAAGTCAGTGAAATACTTGCTCATACTTTGTTCATTGAGGTACTTAGACTGCTGTGTTCACAAACATACATCTAAGTCGTTGAAATTTTCCTTTTCTTTCACTGACATACACTGTTTTAGTTCATAGTGAAATACTTTTTCTTTGATTCATTCATTGAAATACACAATTTTTCTTTGGTTCATAGAGATACACTTACAATTTAGTTCATTGATATTACAACTGAGTTCATTGATATTTTGTTTGGTAAAAAAAAAACACATTATACACAATTGAAAATATTTTGTTTCTAGGTTTCAACGTTACACATTAAGATATTTCTTTTTTGTTTTCATTATACCAGGAACTACTTTTGACCTCACATGATAAGCACAAATTAAACATTTATTAAAAGGTTAAGTTTTAACACATTCTTAATTTTTTTCCTTTATTATTATATTTCTTTTATGCGACGACATTTCATGTCACCATCACTTTGTTTCACAACAAAGAATGCCCAGTTTACAGGATGCTACCCCTTCACATGCATTTTCTTTACATTTCAAACCTATGATGTTTTTATTGTTTTCATCACACTTGTTTTGGTTTTCTACATGGACATAATTACACGTTTTCTTTTAAATTTGGAGATTAAATAAAATCTCTGGTTAAGCTTCACTTAGACAATACACGCGTCTAAGATATTATGACGTTCTTGTAATAACATAACTTCACAATAACACAAAAAGTTTTTTTTTTCGTTTGTAGCATTAGTAACCTAGTGCAGTTACACTAAATGTTTCAAACATTATCTAAGGTTATACAATACACATACAGTTCATATCCTGCTCGATACATTGCAAGGAATACAAAGTTAGAATTTACTTTAAAAAAATTGTGGTTGTTATACGTACCCGATCATGTCACCAGTCGCTCCACACACTCGGATTGTCCTTTTACCGTTGATATGTGAGATATTTATCTCAGTTTTTTTATTATTTTTAATTTATCCCCTCTGAAGTTTTGTTCCCGTTCAAAATTTGTGCCCTAAGGGTCCAAACTTCATTGTGTAGAGACACAAAACCCTTGAATTGTGTTTCAATTCAATAAACATAACTTTTTATATGATACATTGACGCATGCTCCTTTGAAGATCAATGTGATCTTTGGGGAGCAGGGACCTAGGTATCACTTGGTGTCTGGGTCTCATAACTCCCTCCCCCCCTAGGGCTGATGTTCTAAACTGACGCCATCACACTTGTTTATTAACAAGATTAAGGGCTACACCCATTCATAGGCATGCGATATGCATCCCGTTCTTTTGTAGTCCTGTGCTGTGTGCACGAAAACAAATTTTCTACTCTTTTTCCTTTTTTATATTTTTTGCATTTAGCTTCTATTCACAGACATGCATATGTCATTTATTTTCTATTTCATTTTAAAGTAGTATCTGTGTATTTTGTTGCTTGCACTTATATTAGATTATTTTTATTTTGAGAAGATATTATAACAAGTTACTAAAAAAAAAATATTTACTTCTCTTATTTTGGTCATGAAAAATGCTGGTACCAGCCTCTTAATCAAATACTAAAAAGATATTTAAAAAGGATCCTGTTAAATCAAAAATTATTATTTGCAGTTTCTGGTGACTGTAAAGACTACTGAATACCAAGAAATGAATAAAAATAAAAAGGCGCCATTTATCATGACCTGAAAAGTTTTGCTTTATGCAAACATTTAAAGAATTGCAAGCACACACTTATATGTTATATATATATATGGAGGCTTATCTTTCTTATTATGTTATATCTGTTTTAAATACTTATATGTATGGGGTGGACAAAGTAATCTTCAAATATAAAAAAAAAACTGTTCTACAACATTCACAGTTTTTTTTCTCTGGTGGTAATGGGTGATATATATAACGGCTTTACCGTTATATATTCATTATTCCTCCTTTCCCCTCAAAAAAATCAACTTTTAACTTTACTGGTTTTTTATAAATTGTCATTATTCTCCCCCCCCCCCCTTCAAATAAAATATTTAGTTTAAATTTGACATTTTAGAGTTAATTTCATATGTCTTTATTCATTCTCTTCCCCCCCCCCCCCTCTCACTACTGTAAGTTTCGCTTTTACTTTTTGAAGTTCTTTTCAAATGCAGACATCATTTATCTCGGTTTCTTTTTCTGTCTTTCAAATTCACACGATAGAAAAAGATCTTAACCGCAGTTATTTTCCATTGAAAGAAAGTAAAAGAATAAAATACAAATGAATGTCTTTTCGCTTTGCAGCCGACGTTATCTAATGCATATTTTCCCAGCCTCTGGGCTTGCATTAGTATTCAATTCTCACCCTTGTACTTTGTCGGATACAAACCATATGCCCATTGCTGACTAATTTGCAGCTGTAGTTAGATCTGTAACGTGCATCTAAAAATCACGTGTTCCTATTTCTTTAACCACTTTTCCTTACCGCAGGAATGTTAAGAGACGTGTAACCATATAGCCGCGCCATGGCGTAAGTTTGAATTCTATGTAATACTTCAGGATGCTTCTGATTCCTTTGTCCACGCCACCAATTTTCATCGCCAATACAGTACATATGTTGCTATTCATCTCGCCAATGAGTGAGTGATTGTAATGAATATTTTTCCACTACTGCCTCTGAACTTGAGTGTGAGAGACCTCACTTCGCTGCCCTTCGGGGTTCCCCCCGTCGGGCAGCCTTCCGTTTGACTTCTCACGTCCCACTGTACCATCATGACCCTCCTCTTAAAAAGTTTCATAATAAAGAAAAAAGTCCTCGAAATCCTCGTGTTGGAGTTTTTTTTTCGTTTATTCATGAACCTGGAATCTCTAATAAATCTCCTCTATACAAATATCTATCTATCTATCTATATATATATATATATATATATATCACCTTTTTATGGACACGATAACTTCCATAATTCTCCACAAATCTCTTCCAATCTGATACATAAAGTCAAGGGGCATAAAATCTCGATCAAGTTCGTTAATGGGCAAAATCGGACCAAGGGAGTGGAAATAGGGAGGGACTTTGTGAAAACCGAAAAGACAGCATAACTTCTAAATTTTTATACATATCAAATCGGTTTAAAATTTTTATTGCTTCTAAAAAAAGGGCCAAAAATTTATGTATAACAGATTTTTGATAACATTAAAAATGGGTTCAAGAGGCCCAAAAATAGGGTTTTAGGGAGAAAAAAATTCACAACTTCGTCAATTATCAAGATATCAAATCCAATTAAATTTATTATAAATCTTCTTAATATTATCTACAACTTTTATATTGACAAGTTTTTGATAGGACCAATTCGTACCGCAAAAATTTATAAACGAAAATTAAAAAAAAGGGAGGGAGGGGGGGGGGGTTGAAAAAGAAAAAAATCCATAACTTCGACAATTCACAAGATATAAATTCCGCATGAATTTATTATATATCTTCTTAATATTATCTACAACATTTATATTGACAAGATTTTGATAGGACATATTATTGCAGCAAAAACAAATTAAAAATACATAGCGGTTGAAGAAAAATAATCATGATGTTAAGGGTATATTCAAATTCAAACTGCTTATTTCTTGACTCATTTTTTAATTCGTTTTTGCTCTCAAACGCATCCAATTGTTACATTCTCTTATCCAGAAATTATATAATATGCCGCGCTTGCCGATTTTTTGATAGAGACAGTATAAATTTAAAAAAAATGTTGTCAAAGTGGGCCTTTTGAACCGAATTTCCCGAAGCGATTGTGTTGGAAACAAAAAATGTCCTACTGAGAAAATAATTGTTTATAAATCAAGTTTTAATTAATTGAACGAAAAATAAAAACACAGGTCGCTTATAAATCTCTTCAAAAATCACGTCAGCAAGTTTCATGTTTTTTATTTTAAAAATGAATCTGAAAATGTGCCAGAAAATTTCGAGTTGTTGAGCATGGAAAGGTATTTTTTTTAATACTGCCTTAACGACTTTAGACACGAAAACAAAAAAAAAAAAAGGGGGGGGGGGGTGAAGAAGAAAAATTTCTATAACTCCGTCAATTCACAAGATATAAAATCCCCATGAATTTATCATAGATCTTCTTAATATTGTCTTCAACATTTATATAGACAAGTTTTTGATAGGACCAATTCTTACAGCAAAAACAAATTAAAAATACATAGCGGTTGAAGAAAAAAAACCATCTTATTAATAATGTATTCAAATCCAAACTGCTTATTTTCTTACTAATTTTTAAATTAATTTTTGCTCTCAAACGCGTCCAGTTGATAGATTCTCTTCTTCAGAAACTATATAATGTACCGTAATGATCGATATTTTGATAGAGGCAGAATATATTTAAAAAAATGATGTCAAAGTGGGCATTTTGAACAGAATTTCCCGAAGCGATTGTGTTAGAAACGAAAAATATTGCCCTACTGAGAAAATAATTGTTTATTAATCAAGTTTCAATTAATTGAAAGAAAAATAAAAACACAGGTCGCTTATAAATCTCTTCAAAAATCACGTCAGCAAGTTTCATGTTTTTTATTTTAAAAATGAATCTGAAAATGTGCCAGAAAATTTCGAGTTGTTGAGCATGGAAAGGTATTTTTTTTTAATACTGCCTTAACATGATTCTGATAAAACCAGCTCTTATATAAAAATGATCTAAAAACTCGTCAAAAGCGACCAGATAAAATTGTTAAAGTGGGTTTATCTGTAATCATGATTTGATTTTTGTTGTTGAAATTAACACTTAACTTTGAAATCTACCTGCGCCTGTAGACCGAGCCTTCAGGGATTTTTTTTAAAAATGCTATAGCAACATTTCCAATTATCCTTCTCTAATTAAAAAAAAATGTTTCAAAAAAACACATATCATGGTTAATTTAGCATTACGTTTTTCAATTTCCTTCAACTCAAAAATGTTTCTAGTTAAAAAAGTTAAAAATATTAATGTCAAAAAAATATGCGCCTAGCATAGATCATGAAACATTTTCCGGCACATCCAGAATTAGTGGTCTGTACGGCACGAAATTTCTCGTCCCGTACAAAAATTTATAGCCCCGGCCCACTCCGTTATAATAGCTAAAAGTTCGGCGGGCCGGCCCGACTAAATTTCTACAGAACATGCTGATATTTCTGGGCAGTTTTATCCTACTATTACAATAATTGAAAATGCACACTTATGCATAAATGTTATTTTAATGTGATGTCGAAAATCATATAATTCAGAACAACAGTATAAGTGACTACTTAGACAATTTCATTCAAATGAAGATTCAGTAAGAAAATCAACTTAGTTTAGAATGAAAGTAAAAGATGCTAAAAGAAAATTGTAAAAGCTATAATTAATGTATGTATATTGTATATCATATTTTTAAAAATATATCTGCAATTTATTGAACCAAATTAAATTTCTAAATGTTTCCCTAAACAAACATATAACATCACAATAATTTTGGCAAAAGAATAAAAAAAATGACGGCCCCAAAATGCACCAAGAGAAAAGTTTTGTTGAATCAAAAAAAATTTGGTTGGCCCATCAAAACTTTTCGTTTAAATATGGGTCAATGGAAATTTTGTTTGAATCAACAAAAAAATATTGCCGATTATTTTTTTCAATTCCAGCAAAAAAATTTTGTATCGTCAGCAAAAAAATGTTTTGTTAATTCAAGTAAAATGGTCCAATTTTGTTTAATTTAAGAAAATTCTTTTGCTGAAAGTTTTTTTCAAAATAAAAATAATTATCTGTTACTGTAAAAGTACTTTTTAGTTTCGGCAAGAAAAATTTTTGTTTAAATAACAATTGTTTTGTGTAATTTTAAGAATTTTCTTTGTTTCAACAACAAAAGTTTTTCTTAAACAAGCAATTATAATATTTGCTCTTAAATTGTTTTTGAGAAACAACATTTCCGTTTTGATGGCGCTATCTATGTGCCATCTTGGCATGTATTGTTTTTAATATTTTAAATGACCATATTTTGGGGCTAGAAGAGGGTGGGTTCTACTTGACGAACCCAAGTACAGTAGGTAAACGTTCTAACCGCTCAGCTACTGAGACTTGCTTTGGAGAGGATTATATGGGGTTATAAGAAGAAGGCGTTTGGATAAGTGATGGTTTGGTAGATGCGGAATTTGGAATTTTTAAGTGTTTTTAAAGATTTTTTTTTGAACTTGTCTTATGCGCGTGTATTTAAAAGATAATTTATTATTCAAATGAATGAAATAAAAACTTAGCGAAAAAGTTTAATGCTAAAAAGATGGTTAGATTTTTTGATATTTTTATAGCTTGTAAAATAATTAAAAAACTTTTTAATAAACTTTTAAAGTTTATAATGAATAATAATTTTATGGAACGATTTAAAACATTTTTTTGGTGATTCAAATAATTGTAGGTCCTTTTTAAAATGAATTCAAAAGTTTCAAGTTTCAAGTCAAAGAAGTCAAGTTTTTTTTAAAATAAATAAATAAGTATAGGCCATTTTTGACAATTTTTCTGTTTATCACTGTTAGAATTTTATATGAAATATATGAAAGATAAATATATATTTTTAAAATAATTTTACTTCTCTAATAACACCTTTTAATTATCAAACACGCATATATAATACAAGAGAATATACAAAAAACAGTTTATTTCATATTATTATAATAATTTCTTGAAGAAAAGTAAGAAAATATATAAAACCCATTAATTTTAAAACATATTTAATATTCCCAAATAAACTCAAACTTTAATAAAAATATAAAAAGAATAAGTGCTCCAAATTCGGACCGACATCGAATTTTTTCCGGTTTTCTTAAAATACTTTATACCGCCCACAATTTTCATCCGAAATGCACGGAGTTGACGTAATAATAGAAAGATTATTTCTCCTTTTACACGAACTCAATCTTTTCTAAAAATTCGGATTTTTAATCAGATTTTGGAAAGAAATCGCAAAAATCCATCTTTCTGATAAAATATTTTATTCCTTCAGAAAATTTCGTTGGAAAATCGCGATTTTTTTTATTGTAATTTTATAAAAATCGCGCGATTTGTGATTTTTTCTGTTTTTCACATATTGAATATCTCCATAAATTTTCAACTGAAATGACAAAAATGTACGTCCAAATAAAGGTGGTCCAAATAAATGGTTTTACTCTTTCAGACGATACCGAATTTTAAAAACAAATACAGATTTTAACGCGATTTCGCGATTTTCGAGAAAAAAAAAAAAAAGAAAAAGAAAAAACGCGAAATCCGGTAAAATATTTTTTTTTCCGGAAATTTTCGTTAAAAATTCGCGATTATTTTTTTTCAGAAAAAACTGCAAGTCGAAAAAATTTTTCGCAAAAATTCATAAAATAGCTCGCAAAACAGGTGCTTTAAGATTTTTTAGCTCCCAGGCTTTGATAGCCTAAGAGCTAATGTGACCGCATGTTCTGTATGTATGTATGTACGTACGTAACACGATAACTCTTGATAGAAATATCCGATTTGCTTCAATTTTTTTCTAGGTTCATTGTCATAAGGCGCGTATAAAGGGGGTTGGGACGGGGGCTAATCCCCCCTTAACTTAGATAATTTGATTTTTCATGCAGAATTATCAGATTTGATTCAATTTTGGTATACCGGTTAATTCTGATAAGGCGCTTCCCTGATTAGATTTAGAGGTTCATTGTTTAAGTATTAAGGGGGGATCGGGGTGGTAATACCCCCTTAACTTAGATAAATTGATTTTCTTATCCCATTTGCTTCAAATTTGGTATACTGGTATATTATGATAAGGCACTTCCCTGATGAGATTTCGAGGTTCATTGGTTAAGTATAAAGGAAGGAACGGGGCCCCTTAATACACCCCTTAATTTAAATAAATTGGTTTTTCTATCCGATTTGGTTCAAATTTGGTATACCGGTTTATATTGATAAGGCGCTTCCCTGATGAGATTTGGAGGCTCATTGGTCAAGTATAAAGATGTGAAACAGGAGAGGGGTAATCCCGCTTTAATTTATTTTTCGACAGTCATTATTCTTTGAAGTAAGTGTATAATACACAATTAGTGTGAATAAACTGTGAGCTCAACGCCATCAGTTTAACTGGGCACTTTTCTTTTTTCTTTTTCTGTCTTGCATGACATTTCGTGATTCTTTGCGACTAATTTGTTTTCTGAGAATTACTTTACCGAATGGGAAGGAAAGTTTGGAGGAGTTTATAAATATGGAGTGATTTCTTTGAAGGTGCCCGGGAAAAACACAGCTGAAGGCAGCGAGGACTCCAGTTTAGACGGGTGAAGCCGGCTAGAATATAAATAAAATTCTTACAGTAATAAAATATTTCAGACCATAACTTATTATTATTTTTTTAATCCGACAAATACTTTATTTTCTAATAAAATTTCTTTGTCTTGTATTATTTTTTCATATTGTTAAAATTAAGACCTCAACAAAGAATTAACTATGTACTGCACAGTGCATATTATTTTGATGTAATTTACCTGCTAAATATTCTGAACTATTTAAAATCTAAATGCTCAATTTCAAATACAAAATCAAGAAAAATAAATGGGAGAGGGGGATTTTTAAAACTACCTTGGTCCGTCCGAATTTAAAAAGTTTTAATTATCCGAAAATTGGGGAAAAGTACTTAGAAATTTTCATGAGCCGAGCCCAGAAAAAAACTAGTAAGTTTTGGCCATCACAAAGCTTTCTTCTGTATAAATCACGTCAATTAAATCATTTAAATAGTACAAGAAATTACATAAATTTAGCACCAATTCATATCAAATTATATCTGAATTTGAAGTTTGATGAAAATTCGCGCATTAGTTCTTGAGATAGAGGTATAGCGGAAATTCTGAAAAACGCAGCACAGCAGCGCCACCTGTTGAGTGATTACCACCGAAATATAAACAACACTAATTTATATCAAGGGCTAACTGAATCTGAAGTTTGATGAAAATTCGTGTATCGGTTATGAAGATAGAGCTATAGTGGTAATTCTGAAAAATGCAGCATAGCAGCACCACCTGTTGAGCGATTTACACAAAAACGTAAACAGCACTAATTCATATCAAGGTATACCTGAATCGCAAGTTTGTTGAAAATCCGAGAATTAGTTCTTGAGATAGAGTTATTGCGGAAATCGCAAAACTGTTGAGCGATTTACAGCAAAATGTATAAAACGTCATTTCATGTCAAGGACTAACTGAATCTGGAGTTTGATGAATATCCGTGCATTAGTTCTGGAGATTGAGCTATTGAGGAAATCGTGAAAAATGCTGCAAAGCAGCGCCACCTGTTAAGCGATTTACACCAAAAACTAATCAGCACCAATTTATATCAGGGACTAACTGAATATAAATTTTTATTAAATTTCGTGCATCATTTCTGGAGATAGAGCTCTCTCAAAATTTGTGTCACATACATACATACAGACAGACAGACATTTTGTAAAAACATGTTTTTCGAAATCGCTGACCCCTAAAACGTGTAAATCCGTCGAAATTTTTCACTAATCCAATACTTTCTTCTTTAAACGATAGAAGAAAGTAAATAAAAGAAGTCTGGCCCGATACGAGTATGCTGAACAAACTATAGCCCGGAAAGAGCGGAGACCAGGCCCGAGCCTCGGGAATTATAAATGTCCCGACCCACCTGTGATTATCTCTGTCTAGAATGCCATTAAAAAATTTAACCGTCAAAGTAGATATGTAAATATAGACAGTTCAGAAAATGTAGAACACATTTCAAAACCTGATTTCAACAATTACCGTCCATAGTTAGAAAAGTAATCGAATTCTTTTGTGCAGCCCTGTATATGAACTATAGATTTTTACATATGCAACATAGTATGTTAAAAATTGGTTTAGTTGAAAAACACATTACACAGTTGAAACATTCACCTTTAGCCATGCATTTCAGAAATGCACTTGAATTCTTTTGTACAGCCATTATTATTTAAAGATTTGTATATACATCCCATATTAAGCTAAAATTTTATTCAGATAAATTACTCCTAACCCAACTAACAAGAAAGAAAAATGCGCCAAGCATAGATTATAAAACACTTTCAGAATACTTTCGCAAAATTTTGCCGTTATGTAAAAAAGATACCTAAGAAAACATTTTAATAAACGCATAACAAATTTGAAAACTAGATTTCAACAATTACCCGCCAATAGCGGGAAAGGTACTCCAATTCTTTTGTGCAGCTCTGTATATGATCTATAGACAATGGCGGACCGTGAATTATATTTAAGGGCATTTGGAAGTCAAATTTGTGAAAAAAGTCGATTTTTTAATTTTTTCAATATTTTGAAGCTTCCCCCCCCCCCTTTTCAAATGGTATATTACTTTGTTTCTACGACAACAAGAAGTTAAAAAAAATACAGTAATTCAGTTTGTTTACATCATACACAAACATTACATACGTAAACTTTAAACTCAATAATTTTCACAGTATGTTGATTTTTGAACTTCGATGTACCTTTTTATTGAAACTACTACACATTATTACTTGCAGTCTTTCCAGAATATTTCACACATAACCATGATCAATCTGAAGTGAACTTTTGTTACACACATTTGTGCGAAATTTTTTATAAAAACGTTTTTCTTTGTAAAGATGCAAGTTTTTTGTTATTTAAAAATTGCTTTTATTCGAGATTAAAAAAAAAAAAATATCTGAAGAATATTTGTTTGTAAAGTTGACCTCACTGTAATAGGAATTATTCATATTAGATATATAAAAATTTCCAAGTGAATATCTTTGTCTGTTTCTGAGAAAAGGTACATTGATTTAACATGGTAGGTATAGGGACTTCCAACTGCCCTTAAAGTGGTTCACAATCACAATATAAAGTAGTCGGATGTGGCAATCCCAAAAATTTCTTCTATCTCATACATGTTAAAATTCGCTATCACAGTGCCAAACTTAAATGGCAATCTATGCCCATCATCAGGATTCTAAATATATGAAATTCCGTGCATTAGTTTTTGAAATATGACTATCGCTAAAATCGTGTAAAGCCTACAAAATTCAGTTTAGCAGCGACACCTATTCGGCGATTAACATCAAAACCTAAAATGCAACAACTTGTGCCAACGTTTAACTGAATCCTAAGTTAGATGAAAATTCGTGAATTAGTTCTTGAGATAGAGCTATTGTGGAAATCGTGATAAATGCAGCATAGCAGTGCCACCTGTTGGGGGATTTACATCAAAACATAATCAACAGTCAACACCAATATTTATGGATGTATATCTGAATCGGAAGTTTGATGAAAAATCGTGCATTAGTTCTTGAGATAAAGCTATTGCGGCAATCATGAAAAATGCAGCATAGCAGCGCCATCTGTTGGGCGATTTCCACCAAAACGTAAACAGCACCAATGTATATCAATGTATAACCGAATCTGAATTTTGATAAAAATCCGCGCACTAGTTCTTGAGATAGAGCAATTGCGGAAATTGTGAAAAATGCAGCATAGCAGCGCCAACTGTTGAGCGATTTACACCAAAAAGTAATCAGCACCAATGCATATCATGGACTAACTGAAAATAATTTTTTATTAAATTCCGTGCATTAGTTATTTAGATAGAACGACCACAAAATTTGTGTGACATACAGACACACAGACAGACAGACATTTTGTAAAAACATGTTTTTCGTTATCTCTGACATCTAAAACCGCAAATCTGTCGAAAATCAGAATTCGAAAATTTTCAAGAATTCAATACTTTCTTCTTGGAAAGATAGAAGAATTTAATAATACGAAAATATAATTTGTAGAAAGGACATAACATAAAGGTTAAAATACATTTGCGTAATATTGAATTCAGAGTCGTTTTTCTGTGGATCAAATTTTGCTGTTCCGAGAACGACAATGTGGATTTCGGGGGCTTTCAAAGGGGAATTCCACTTTCCCGGCGGTTTTTCCCCTTGCCAACCCCTGAATTCATCATTGGATTTTTGTTTTCCCAAGTTTAAAAATTTGCAACTAAAAGAAATAGAAAAGCATCCATAGATGGAAAACTGGTAAAATTTTATTTCCTACAAAAGATCATAGAATCACAATATTGCTTGCAATTTATTTACCTTTGAATGTTATTCAAGTACAATTTTTGTAAATTAAGTTTAAGCAGTATCTTTAGTTCCGAAATATTCATTTTTCTAACTTCAATGTTAACTGTTTGTAACTACTTCCTACGTATAATAATAAACTAAAAACAATAAAAACAGACAGATTAAGAAATATTAAAATAAATATCCAACTTAATAGTATTCAAATCACAAGAGAAATCAAAACGTACAAGAAAATTACCGCTAAAAATGCAATGCTACCGCACGTTGGAGTTTGAGCGAACGGAAGGCTCTAAACGAGGCGTCCCCCTGGCCTTCGTCTCTCCCGTTCCCGTCCGCATAAGCTTATTTTGAAGAGCATTTTTCCGCTCTCACGTGCTATCAAGAAAAGACTTGGTGCTCTCGGTGTTGAAAACTTTCGAATTAGCTTCAGTAAGGGTTTGTTATGGATGTATCTAAAGAAAGGGAGAGGGGGGGGGGGGGCGTGAGTGAATAATACTTGTATTGGAGATTGACAAAATATTATAATTTTTTATAATAATTATTTTATTTAATTTGTTAAATTTTTTCTTTAATTTCCTTTGGGGGTTCACGTGCCCATGTGCGCCAATGGAAGAGCAGCCACTGTCTATAGATTTGTATATGTTCTACATAGTATGTTAAAATTTAGTATACTAAGAAAACGCATAATACAGTTCTAAATTCACCTTCAGCAATTTCTACCAATAGACAGGAACGTACTTGAATTCTTTTGTACAGATATTAACAACAGATTTTTATACACGCCACTTATTGAGATGAAGTTTAATTCAGGCAAAAACGCGCTGGAAACTACTGAAATAACACTTCCAGGAATTGCCATTCATAGGCGGCTATGTATACAGTTTTTTGCTTAGCCTGTATATGATTTTATTTATGTTCTAAAAATATCTCTTTGTACCTATACTAAATACATCTGAGCTTGAAGATGCATAACTGAGCTTAAAAAAACATACAGTGTGTCCACGTAAAACCTGACCGACCTTTATTTTCGCAACTTTTGGTCCTAGATGCATACTTCCAATTACAAAAATGGTTTAAATAAGTCAAAGAATTATTTTTAAAGCGATTTGGGTCAAGAAAAAAATTTATTAAAAAATTACGAAATTTAAATTTTTATATGGTCCCCCGGTCCTATAAGTGATATTTAGTAAAACTTTACTGCGACAGTAACAAGTAAGACAAAAAAAAGTCCTAATTCATCTAACATTAAAATTGATCGAGGTATGAAACTTTGAAATGCACGACTTAAACCACTTTTATGCATCTCAAGACAGGTGATTTCTGCCATGCTTTCAGGGATCGTATTTAAAGTACTTAAACTTATTTCAAGGTATCTGAGCTTTGAAAGAAATTGTACAAATATTACGATTAAGTTTTATTAGTTAAGTTTCAGATTAGTTAAAATAATTGTATTTTAACATATGTTTTATTTTGTAAGGATTTGAGGCTATGATTTCTTTTAACTAAAATTCTGTTATTTTTTATAAGATTTTATTTAACTTGCAATGATCGTCTTTCCAGTTTAAAATTTGTACTAGAACTTTAACTTACATTCAAATGTCCAATCGAAGTTAAATTTTACATACTGACTTAAATCCGATGACAATGCAATATTATTATGATTTTCGACCCTTACAATCTTATACATAAGAGGATAACACAAAAAATTTCGGATAGATTACCGTCAAGAAGTTTAAGGAAGAGTTTTAGATTAGATAACATAAACCTGCGATGGTTGTGTTTTTTAAAATTTATAATTACATTTTATGTATTTTTTAACGCTAAATAAAAAAATTGCCTTCACTTTTAACCATCATCTCAGGATCTTTCGCAAATCGTAAATTTCAGCGCTAAAAAATAGCGAAAAATCTGATACTATAAAATAGAGGTAAGACTTTTTTATTCGGTTTAATTTTATTTAATTCAATAATTTATTATATTTTTTGGCTTATACTGGGTTTCTTACAGCTAAACATCTCGGGGGTCCGATGAGGTTGGGAGGGGAGGGGGGATCAATTTTAACTTTTAGCTTTTTAACGTTGAAATTTGAGATTTGAGAAAATTCCTGACGTGATGGTTTAAAATGAAGGTCATTTTCTGATTCGGTGCTAAAAATTACATAAGAATCAATTTTCAAAAGCTAAAAACCATGCCACAACCCAAAATTTGAAAGACAGTGCAATCTAACAGCATTTTAAAATATGTATCATTTTGTAAAGAATTGAGGCTGTTGTTTTTCATCCTTTTAACAAAAAATCTGTTATTTTTATCCTCTTATGATGTTCAGTACAAATTGTGCATTTTGCAGTAATATGTCAGAATGATTAAAGATTTCAAATTTATATTGCAATGCTAATTTTACTCTCAACCATTTCTTTAATATATCTAACGAAATTATATTTCTACTAAATTTGTGAATGACCCCTAATATGCAGCAAAAAGTAAACTCCAACTTTAAACAGCTATTTCTCGGTCAATTTTAATCGTAGAATAACGGGACTTTTTTTTGCCTTACTTGCCAGTGTAACAGGAAAAGTTTACTAAATATAACTTATAGGACTGGGGGACCGTATAAAAATTTAGATTCTGTAATTCTTCACTAAATTGTTTTTTCGCTTCAAACTTTTTTATCTTAACCCTGCACCTAATTTTGACCATTTTTGTAATTGGAAGTATGCATCTAGGACCAAGGGTTGCGAAAATAAAGATCGGTCAGGTTATACGTGGACACACTGTATTTAAGTGATTCACGCTTCGCTCATCCTTAGTAATGAGTACGAAATCTTTTGTGTAACTCTGTATGTGGTGCATAAAATTTATACACACTATGTTGTATGTAAACATTTAGTTAAACTTAAAAACGCATACTATGACTGAAAACGCACTTTCAACAATCATCCCTAACAGACAATCCTTCGTATAGAGTATTTTATTCGAAATCTTTTATGTGTCCCTGTAAATGAACGATAAATCCCATATATATCATCGTAATCTACTGCAAGCATCTTGTAGTAAAACTCAGTAATATATATAAATTTCATCATGCTTGAAACAGTTACAACATAATTAAAGTACACTGCAAAAAGTTTTTTGCCATAGAGCATTATATAACTGAATTCTTTTATGTGACCCTGTAAAGGAATGATAAATGCTTTCCGAAATATATTCTTCAGAAAGCATATTTTAATGAACCGCCCAAATTCATATCAATTTCATTATGTTTGTAACAGAGAAACACCAATAAAATACGCCGCAAACGATATTTTTTCATAGGCCATAATTTAATGGAGTATTTTTGAGTTCCTTGTACACGTACTGTAAATGCTACACATAACATATCATGCAGTAACCATCTTCTAATGCACCTCAATAATTTATATAATTTTCATTATGTTTAAAATAGTGTAACATCATTAAAACACACTACAAATACAGTGTTGAATTCAGATATTTTTCTCCGGGAGGGTTTCTGTGGCTCGTGGGGGGGGGGGGATTGCTCTTTTTGACCATTAAAAGCATAAAATCTTCAATCTTCCGAGGGGTACATTTCAATGCTCCTGGAGGCGATGTCCCTCCCGAGCCACCCCCTGAATTCAACACTGTGCAAATGATTTTTCCCATAGACCAAAATCTAACGGAATACTTTTAAATGTCCCTGTAAATGAAATATAAATGCTACATGCTTCCTTTTCAATACCGAACATGCCATAGCAAACCTCAATAACGTATATCAATTACATATCACGTTAGACAGCCTTGATCTACAGGCATTAGATTAAAATGATGCAAACCACATCAAAATACGATAATTAGACTAAAATATTTAATCCTCTTTACGCCTGTGATTTCCGCGCATTCTTCCAAGATTTAAATGCATTTATTTGAAAGTGAATTTTTCAGGATTTATCATATTTAAATATAAAGTTATTGAAATATAAAGTTATGAAATTGCATAATGTCTTTCAGTTATATATTCTTTAAACTGTCTTTGGAATTTTAAGGGAGAATTTCGGAAATATTATTCTCATAGTAATGACATACTCGTAGAAAAGACGCTGAAAAATAACTATTTTCACGAAAAAATTTTTAAAATTTTATTTAAATAAATATTTTTGTATGTCGCGAAGACAAATTTATGTTTATTCTTTTCTTACTCGAAAATTAAAAAAAAAAATAAAATATGCAAAAAGTATTATTCTTTTCCAGAATAAATATCAAATTTTAAAATGGCTAAAATTTTAAATTCTTAAAAAACATAAAAAATTTATATTTCAAAAGGAATATGTACCGGTTGTCCTAAAAAGGACTGACTGATTTTAAAATTCAATAACTTGCAAACGGTGACATATATTTAAAAAATTCTTGCAGGAGGGTTATGCATAAGGTGAAAAGTTTTTTTACAGTGATGTTCGATTTTAGTTCGAATTACAAAGAATAGATGGCACTGTAAGCAATAAGCGCTAAATACAGACTCCATTTTTGGCCTTTCCCTTCTTCCATGCGGAAAAAAAGAGATTAAAATGTATTGAGTGCGTCCCGAAGTACTGAAAATTGAGCCTGAATTTAGCGTCTATTGATCGCAGCGTCATCTATTGTTTGTAATATGAACTAAAATCGAAAGTCACTGTAAAAAAACTTTTGACCTCATGCATAACCCTCCTGCAAGAATTTTTTAAATATCTGTCACCGTTTGCAAGTTATTGAATTTTAAAATCAGTTAGTCCTTTTTAGGACACCTGGTATATATATTATTGATAAATGTTGTTTTATGGACGACCTTACGTTGTTGTCAGTCGTGCATTAATTGCTTGGTTTCGATTCAATGGCTCACATCCTTAAACCTGAGCCAAGGAATAGCGAAATTTTCCTTTTCACAAACAGCGACATCGATCAGTTTGTCGCAGAGATTTATGCGAGATAGCGAAAATATTGCTGAAAACGTTTCGCTACTTGCGCCATCTCCGAGTACTCGCAGATTTTCATGCGAGATTGCGCAAAAATCACTCCGAAATTTTCGTTGTTTTACTGAACAAAAAAAATTAATTGCGCAAATTAACTTTGGATTCCTCCTTCAACTATCACATGAGCAGAAAATTGCTGAGAGCAAATACGACCTGGAAAGCTGATACAATTTTAATTTGCTTTTGTTGGTAGCATATCTCCAGGAAACATTTCTAGTCAGAAAGAGATAAAAATCACTAGTTTTTGACATTGAATATTGTTATTTTTAGTTTATTTTATGTACTTCTGACTAGTTAATTTCTCAAACAAGTAATATAAAAATTTTATTTTTAAAGTCAATTCCTACTTAGGTCATCAAAGAAAAATTTAATATAATCCCTTAAGCTAATATCAGTTTTTGTTGCATTAAAATATCTCAATTTGTTGATTTTCTATAAGCAAGTAGGTTTACAATGGAGGTCTATGGGAATTTGGCGAAATATTAGAGATATCGCCAAGTTGGCGTCACTTTTGGCGACTCATTTTGGTTGCCAAATTTGGCGGAATTTGGCGACAGAACAGTGTCCCCCCTATGGTAACTCCCCTTATAGATAAGAAGATCCATTAAATGCTATTCAATAACCAATGGCCGCAATTTTGTCTCCCATATAAAACTAAAATTAATTAATTAAAAATTAATTAATGAATTAATATTTCAAAGATCTGTATTAACATTAATTGTCATCCAATACAAGTTTTAAAAAATTTATTTGAATTTGATTGGATGAATAATAAGTATTTTATTGACGATTGAAAATTTGAGCAAGATATATAAATATAGGGAGAGTGTGAACTAATAGTAGGAATTGAAAAATGAACCCAAGCTTGTAAAAAAGATCGTATATGTATACAAAAAATTGATTAAACGATAACAAAAATGAGCGTTTTTTACTATAAAACAGTGTGTTTCAGGTTTTAATCCACTAATAGGAACTGCTCCAATGTGAAAAATTTGTCAGCGGATTCATTTATCCATATTCATTAAAATAAATTATTAACAAGTAATATAAAAATTTTGTTTTTAAAGTCAATTCCTACTTAGGCCATCAAAGAAAAATTTAATATAACCCCTTAAGCTAATATTACTTTTTGTTGCATTAAAATATCTCAATTTGTTGATTTTCTATAAGCAAGTAGGTTTACAATATGAGAATTTGGCGAAATATTAGAGGTATCGCCAAGTTGGCGTCACTTTTGGCGACTCATTTTGGCCGCCAAATTGGGCGATATATCGCCAAGTTGGCGACAAACTTGGCGGTATTTGGCGACAGAACAGGGTCCCCCCTATGGTAACCCCTTATTGAAAATACTTTCATTGATCTTCAATAACCAATGGTCGCCATTTTGTTTCCCACGCAAAACTAAAATTAATTAATTAAACTTTAAATAATGAATTAATATTTGAAAAAATTGTATTAACACCAATTGTCATCCAGTACAAGTTTAAAAAAAATTTATTTCAACTTGATAGGATGAATAATGAGTGTTTTATTAACGATTGAAGATTTGAACAAGATAAATATATAAATAAATAAATATAGGGAGAGTTTGAGCTAATAGTAGGAATTGAAAAATCAAATATTATTTGCGAATTGAATGATAAAAACTGAAAGCGGCAGTTTGACGCACACTCCAGGTACATATTTCAGCTGATTGAGAAATATCTGAGAACAGTGAATAGCTGGAAAATTCTACAAAAAGTTTCCGATTTTACGTACTGATCTCTACAATCGCTGGAAATAATGAAACCTCCAAATTGTTCTCGCTAAAATATTCGATACTGTAGTTCCGTCTGTGCGTAGCAAATATATTTAGGTTTTCTTTATTTTTTTTAAAGAAAAATTTCTAAAATACCATGGAAAATGGCCGTCACCATTGCCACCTAAAGCAGTCGTATTCTAGGTGGCAATGCCATTACGCGTACTCGGCGTGTTGTGATAACTTTCCAAAGAGATACCTATGCAATTTCAAAACAACTCGTTAAAAAGGGCTCAGATAATCCCCATTTACAAAAAAAAGATCCCGTTTTAGGTGCATTCTGTGGATTCATACCGTTGTAGCGGATCAAAGTCATGTAACCAGTGTTGGTGTCAACCGTCATGGATAAAATCTTTAGTTTATTAAACCACCAATAGAGGGCTCTATCATGGATAATGTGGAGTTAAAAGACATTTGCTCAGTTATCAGTGTCATACGAGCGAGTGAAGCCTTTTCTTATCGCTCTGCTGACAAACTATTTACTTTTGTAGGCTTTTCCCTCAAATAAATCATAAATGTTGAGATACTTTTTGTACAGATCGTCACGCATGTTAATTATTGATAAACGTTTCAAACTGATTTGTTCAAGTTAGTAACGTTTTCGTTAAGTGGTTGAAACAATATTAGAAACACTAAATGTGGTCTGAAAGGGATGGGTGTCTTTTAGTGATCATATTTAGTTACTTTTCTCAAGATCGTCACAGTTAAGACCGTGACAATCCAGTTTTTAATAAAACATTTTTGATTAATGAACTTTATTGAACCATGTTAATATCCTTAACTGATAAATACCTCTTCCCGAAGCGGAGGTTAGGTACCATTATTTAGTTAAAACATTTAAAAAATAAAGACCGCCACGTAGAATGTAACGATCGGAACAGAAAATGTAAAGACCATCACAGGGAATGTAACGATCGGAACAGAAAATGTAAAGACAGCCACACGGATTGTAACGATCGGAACAGAAAATGTAAAGACAGCCACACGGATTGTAACGATCGGAACAGAAAATGTAAAGACAGCCACACGGATTGTAACGATCGGAACAGTAAATGTAAAGACCATCACAGGGGATGTAACGATCGGAACAGAAAATGTAAAGACAGCCACACGGATTGTAACGATCGGAACAGAAAATGTAAAGACAGCCACACGGATTGTAACGATCGGAACAGAAAATGTAAAGACAGCCACACGGATTGTAACGATCGGAACAGTAAATGTAAAGACCATCACAGGGAATGTAACGATCGGAACAGAAAATGTAAAGACAGCCACACGGATTGTAACGATCGGAACAGAAAATGTAAAGACAGCCACACGGATTGTAACGATCGGAACAGTAAATGTAAAGACCATCACAGGGGATGTAACGATCGGAACAGAAAATGTAAAGACAGCCACACGGATTGTAACGATAGGAACAGAAAATGTAAAGACCGGCACAGGGAATGTAACGATCGGAACAGAAAATGTAAAGACCGTCAATGGAAGGATATTTCTTAAACTGGTTAGTAGCGAACAAAATCAAGATTCTTTGACATAAATTGTCAGACAGTTTTTATTACATAGAAGGATTTTAGTTTCTCTCTATTCTAAAAAAAAGTAACTAACGCTGTCACCGCCACCACCGCCGTTTTTGGAATTTTTTGTGACCGGAGGTCTTTCTTCGTTAATATTAAGAAAAATGTTGCATACAAAAGTATAAAAATCGGTGGTATTATAGAGAAAAGTTTGATAAACACGTTGATGCAGACAGTTTTCAAATCGAAGAATTATTTTAAGAGATATTTAATACTAAAGTTGGAGAAAATATTTCCATTAAAAATTTTTTATTGGAGCAAAAACTATACATGGGAATTTAATCATTTTTAGATCATTTTATACGTTGGAAGTTCCTAGTGTGCAGATTGCATTTATGTTTTTAATTTGATTCATTTTTTGAGGTTTTATTTCTATTTTAATTTCAAATTTTCAGCATTTCGAAAGATATTTTTTACATATTTTAGACAATGGTATTCATTTAAACTGTTGCCAAGTGTATAAACAGCGCAAACAATAATGTTTGCTTCAAATTAAAAAAAATTTTACACGTGACTATTATGAAGAGAAAAAACACCTTCAAATTAGAATTAAATAATTACATATACAAAGCAGGAACATTGAAAATTACGTCATAAAAACTATATTTACTTGTGAATTTTAATAGAGAAAGGATATTGTAAAATAGTAAATTCATTAACATGCGTTAGAAGTCTTAAATAGGAGAAATTACGTCATATTTAAAATGAACATAAAATAATATTTCAAAAGATTTTAAATTTAAAAATTGCGCGAGACATTTATTTGATAATTTGAGATGATCTTTTCAACTATTTTTGTGAATTCTAAGACAGCGCAAATAATATTTCATTTCTAACAAAAGTATTTTCACGTGAATATTAAAAAGAGAAAGAAAAGTTTGGTGAACATTACGTCAGGTTAAAAACGATACTTTTAAAACGTTTTATTTAAAAGAACTTTCTTTTCGCTTCGTTAAAAAATACCGGAAGACAAAGACTCTGTTTATTTAATTCACTTTATATTAGCTTATTTTGAAATGTTTAACTGATTTTATTTAATCAAAGACGAAAACAGCCATTGTATCTTTTAACAGTAGCTGATTTGGAATTAAAATTCCCAATCAAAGAGAAATGAATAGAAACCCGTTTATAGGTTGATCACCAAGGTTTTTAAAATTATAATTCAATCTTCCGAAATCTTTTTAAAGCCGATCAAATTAGTGTGCTTTTAGAGTCTGCCGCGTCTGAACGGGGGTTAGCGAGCGTAGCTCGTAGGGGACAGAGTCCCCTAGTTTTGTAATAAAAAAAGAAGTGTGGGGGTAACCATGCGTGTGTTTGATTGTTGGAAAAAATTATAAAGGCGTCTGAAGGGAAATTTTGAGAAACGTCCTCTGTAAACTGATTTTCATTGAGCAAGAATTTTTGCGAAACTCTGAATCTTTGTTTTGTCGAGAAGTTTTCATGTTTGAAGGCTAGAAGCTAAAATAAACACAATATTATAAATTTTAGGAATTTCGTCATCATGATGATGCACATGATACTCTTTACAAAATATACTGACTAAGTTGTATAAATCTCTTAATATGCGTCTCATAGCTTCTTAAAGTATCTTAAAAGGGATGATTCTTGAAAGTATCGATTTTTGCCTACCCACAACAACCAAATGTTTCACCTTTCTCAACTTCCAAATCGGTCATTTTTTGTAGAATCGCCCAGCTGTTACACTTTTGCCAAAGTACAAGTAATGATTGATTCTTCAAACAATGTACCAGGAAACACGAGGTAGGTGAAATTCAAAACATATGATGTAAGAACTGTAATCCAAATATGCGGAGAATCGACCCTATACATAGATCGATATCTGATGTTACGTCATGTGTTTTAGATTCAGATTCCTCTAGTGTCGTAGCAAAATGCGCAAGAGTTTGTTTTTCCGATTCTTGTGCAGATTGGATACAGGTTTGTTAGGGAGCATGTACACATGCTTGATGTTGGAAATTACGCAACGCTGCAGGAAAATTTGAACAGAGGTGTTAAATTAAACTACTATTTTTAGATGCCCCTAGGAATTTCAAAGGAATTTCACCAATTTTGAATAATAAATAAATCCTGGAGCGACTCCACTCGAGTTTGTGAACACTGTGCATTAAAATAATTATCAATATAAAACCAAAGAAAAACTTAAATCGTCATTAAACAAAATATTAAATGTAAGATAATTTATTATGAAATTTACACAGTTTGAGAGATATTTTCAGATCTCCAAAGTTTAAGGGGTCTGAAGGCTCTTAAATCTTCAAAATGTTAGAAATTTTAATTTTTTTAAATGTTAAATTCCTATCTTTTCTGAACGTTTTGATGTAATTGTTTCTTTTAAATTCCTATTGGAACATAAGTTATGGCTAGAATCATACCCGCCCAGTAGCTGAAGCAGCATTTCTGAAAGTTTGAAATCCTTTTTCTCCAAATGATGTTTTTGGATTTAACGCGCACGATATCTCAAAAACTTCGGAATATATTTTCATGAAATTTTCAAAACATATATTTCATGTTTGTCTGTATAAACTGAACCTAAAATTTCATTTTTATTATTAAAAAAAATATTTTTTTAGAAGATTATAGTGTTGAAATTTTCCAAATTTTGTATTAGCTAAATACAACTTTGTATTGAATATATAAAAATGCTTTAAATGCAAATTCCTTTAGGTTCAGGATAATTGCTATAGTTTGAAGTATAATTAGGCACGAAAAATTTCATTCCAATTGCAAAATTTATTTTGTAATCCTACGCGTAAGTTGTTAAACCAATTTTCTGCTCGACAAATGTCTCACAGTTTAGAGCGCCCTACAAATACTAATTCTGCGTCTTGCAATTTATTAAATATGGGAGACCGGGGTAAGATGAAGAGCGGGGCAAGATAACGAATGTTTTAATTTTTCCATTTTCACTAGGTGGCAGCATCAACCGGACACTACTGGCTCTCCAATCGGCCGTTCGTTAAACAATAGTATGAAGACGCAGAAATCAGCATTTTTGTGTTAGTTGTGAAGCTTTGCTTGTTTACCGCTACCACGTTATAACTTTTATTCATGTGTAAATAAGCTCTGTTACAGATACACGTAAGATATATCGTTTTACTTTAATATTTATGATTAACTTAGTTTAAATACTACCTATTACCATGAATAAAAGTCAATTAATCGCCTGCCTTCATGGCAATGAAAAGGAATGTTTTTAAACAGGCAGTCTGGGGAAAGATGACGAGCTTGTCATCCTCAGACCCTGGTAGTAGAAAACCAACGTATAAACTCTCCGGAAGAACGAGAACTTATGGAAAATGCTGATTCCGATGCACTAAAGAAGCATGTTAGTGATTTTGATTTCAAACCATTGCCTCAGTGTGAGAAATAAACGGTTAAATGCGAGTATTTTTCGCGCACAGAGGGTTCCGTACAATAATATACGAATTAGTAAGTGTATTATTAGTATTATTAAAAAAATACCGTTGCTAAAAGAATACTAAGACTTTGTAAAAACTATACAACGTAGGGTTGGGTATAGCTGTATAGTATACAGGGTGCAAAGGAAAGTTCCTTTAACCTGAAAATACTTGCGAACGGAGAGAGCTACAGCTGTACAAGTGAGGGAAACGGTACAGCAAAGCGACTACGCCCGACCTAATGCAAACGATAGCAACATCCCTTTTGGCGAAATTTGGAAGATAGCCATAGCACATCGAAAAAGAAGGTAGAGCAAATTTTCCAATTAGAAAGATTTAGAACATCCATTAATTAGTACGAAACGACATTTGGTTCACACGGATAAGATAAATCGTCGCCTGTTTACCCAAAAATGTCCGAAATCGATGAGCGACGATTCTACTTTGCCTATCCACATTCCGGAAATGTAGCAGTGCACAATTGCAGATTGTGACGTTGTACTGTGGCTATAAAGTCTGTAAAGAATTAATTTCCAATGCATTTAAAATTTTAGAATAACCCTTTCAGGGCCAGAAGACTTCTGTCCGTAAACTGATGAAATAATTGACTGACATCAGACTATTCAAACGAATTTCTCAGAAAACAAAACCGGTTATTTGCACTTTCATTACAAAAGCAAAATTTTATTAAAATATTCTTGGTGCCATTTGTCAGTTTCGGAATTAATATTAGGTGGCTAGACCGTCTAGCCACCGCCCTTGAAAGGGTCAAATCTATGTCACCGTATTGAAGAGGCTTGTAATAGACGTTCCATGCTAGGAAATGTGCATGCATAATTTTTCTCACGAATACAAACGTGTATCGTGAGCCATGGTGAACTTTTCGAACATACTGAATATTAATTTTTTATTACTGTGAGGCAGTTTGTCTTTTTTTGTGTGGGATGTTATCAAAATGTATTGAGATAAGTACGTATTTATAGCATAAATTATGCGTATTTCTTCATACTTCTGACTATTTCATTCAAACGTTTACACAAAATGAAGGGCATCGATTTTGGACATTTTTGGGTAAACAGGCGAAGATTTATCTTATCCATGTAAACCAAATGTCGTATTCTACTAATTAATTGATGCTCTAAAACTTTCTAACTGGAAATTTTGCTCTATCTCTTATCGTTTTCAATTTGCAGTGGCTATCTTCCAAATTTCGCCATTAGAGGGCGCTGCTGTCGTTTTCATTAAATCGGGCGTAGTCGCTTTACTATACTGTTACCTCACATGTATAGCTGTAGCTCTCTCCGTTCACAAATATTTTCAGGTTAAAGGGACTTTCCTTTGCACCCTGTATACTAGAAAAGTATAAATGGATATACCATGAAAGTTCAAAGATATATGGAACCCAAATAATAGCAAATATAGCTATTCTGTATATTTTTTATTCCATATAGGTTTTTAGTTAACCTTTAAAGACATAGTAGGTGTATTGAGAGAGCCACTCAATGGAAACTAGTCGCGAATCCCATAGTATTTATGCGATTCATTCTCATTAAATTTGTCTGTTTTTAACAATTTGACGTTTATTGCTTTTATACTGCTACTGGGCATTGCATTACATAAATATATCCTTAAAATTTGTTATTTAGGCTTTACAAGCCGATGGAGAATAGAATATGCCGTCCCTATCATTATGTATGTCCAAACTGTCCGTGTCTTTAAGGGTTAATATCTCGGCTAATTAGCGACGATTTTTTCCGAAATTTATGATCAACAATGCCTTTATATTTCTGCTACGATAGGTACCTCTAGGTCTGCTCAACACTTTTGATGAAGCCCGTAAAGCGAAATTTCAGTGTAACGGAAAAATGCGATTTTCTCAAAACTATGTGACCTAGGGTAATCGCTATAATTTTCCTGCAATGTTTAAATTAATGTCTACTACCTCTAATTTTTTTATAATTTTAGTTTCAATAGAATCGGAATTAGATGGGGGGGGGGAGCATATTTTTGCACTACCTTTTCCACTATAACTTTGAAAATATAATATCTAAAATTAAAAGAACTGTATTTTTGAGTTCAGCGTTACGAAAGCTTTCACACGATAACCCACACGAAAAACAAAGAAATGATTTTGTTTAAGTAACTTAATTAGCCCCTGTACATTTTTCCTAAATATATTTATGAATATTTATTAAGCTGTAAATATGTGGGTCAATAATCTTTATTACTTCCCCCAAATTTGAACTTTCCACGTTGCATAGTTTATGAGTAAAAGGGCTGTGACAGACAGACACGGGAGTGATCTTATAATGGTTCCTTTTTTACTTTTTAAGTACGGAACCCTAAAAAAAGCAAAACTCTGAGCTCAAGCATTCTTACGACGACATCCATCAAAGAAGTGCTAGAACAAAGGGAAAAGCAGAAGGAAGAACAGGAACGTTTAAAAAAACAGAGAAAAGAAGCTCATGAAGCTAAAAAGGGAGTAAAGAAAATCAAACTAAGTTCCTGTAGGCCTAAGTCTATTAAATCCAGGCCAAACAGTCCAGCTGCATCAACTTCAAAGGATGGTGTTTTCATATGTCCTGCTTGTGACGAGGAATATTGTGACCCGCCAACAGAAATGGATCCAGTGCTGTAAATGCAAAGAGTGGTGGCATGAGAAATGTTCCAATTAAGAAAATCGCATTTTTATTTGTGACTATTGTTAGCTGCACAACTAAATCCTTAAACATTACGTTACAATGCGTTATGCTTAGTTTGATACTTTGTGAGATGTAAAAACACAATTATCATTTGTTAAACCATGTAAAATATTCAAAAGATAAAATATGTTCAACATTTTTCAGTGTTGTCATCTTGCCTCGAGGCATAAGTCATCTTGCCCCAGTACTGGGGGAAGATGACGATTTGTTAATGTTATGAAAAAATAAAATTATCCTTTATTTTATTTATTTGAAAAATTAAATGGATATATATTTAATGCTACCAAGGAATACTCTAACAGTTCATATAAAATTAATTTTACTATACTTAAAAATAAATTAATAAACAACAAAATTTGTGAACATTAGTGATCTTGCCCCGGTCTCCACAAAATGAAATGAAAGAACATATTTATATCTTTCATCCTAAAAAAATGTGTTTTTAAATTATATACATTAAGATATTAAACGCTGAAGATAGCCTTTGTCTTTCTTTATTGGTTTAATCTGCATTTTATTAACCATTTAGAAAAATGGTTATTGTCCTCGTCAGGGTAGGAAATCAAAAGCATATCTGAAGCTTTTTATTGGTTTAATCCTCATTTTATTCGTTTTCTGATGGGTCTATGCAGTAACCTGTATTTTCCTTTACTTTCAACAGAGATGGATAGTTCTGTTGCCACTATGACAAAAAAGTAATAAAAACTACAAAAAAAATTAATAACTCAGAAACAAATTGAGATTCAGCTTTCAAACAAATTGCATTTAAAAGTACATTTTTTTCTCTATACGACGGTGTAAAAAGTAATATTGTGGGATGTTTAGAAGTTTAAGAATGAAATTTCATTTAAAATTGGTCCAGGATTATTAATGTTTAATCCATGACGTACGTAATGTATGACCAGCTCCGTAGAAGTTTAAAAATTTAGAGTACCGAAAAATGTAATCCTTGGCGTACGTAACGTATGATCAACTCCGTGCGATTTTTTATGTCTTAAATTTTAGTCTTTGAAAAAATCATTTTCCAAATGGTCGTTGTAATTTGTTAAATTGTTTTTTTTTTTCCAAATGGTCGTTGTAATTTATTAAATTGCTTTTTTTTTCAATTTTATGAGTACTGAGACCCCTTAAAGCAATTGCAATTTTGACTATCTTTTCGAAATATTGTTCGAGGCCAAATCAAAGAATACATTACGTCGCATAAAAATCCGAGCTGTAAAATACTCTAAAAACCTAAGAATTTTATGAATAAAAAATATATGAATTAATTATGACAACTGATTTATTGCGTTAAAGAAGAAGATATACTGATTGTTTTAATAAAGATAATATAATGGTTGAAAGGCTTTTTTTTTTTTTTTTTTTTTTTTTTTTTTACAAAAGGTCATTTACATCCAACTCTTTTTGAATGGAATGAAAAGTTGTTAATAACAATGCTGGTGATTTTACACCGATAATACTTATGTTTTTTAACAAAATATAATATTTAATGAAAAATCTCCATATAAATTAGGTATTAATTGTTCTTATAATGTATTTGTGCAAAATGTTATGTATACAGTCCTACTCATAGCGTGAGAAATTGAAGCAACAGTTAGTAAGCGACCACCCAGGCTGACATTTTTCCGATCTAGATTTATGACTCTGGTAACCATAAATCGGCTCTTCTCCCTATAGAGAGAATTGTCTCAATCCAACAAGATTCTAAATTAAATAAAAAAAAAATAAAAAACCCGACTGTGTAAAAAGCGAACTAATTATTTCTCATCAATGTGAATTTATTTTTTATGTTACTTAACTTTTTTTTAAATTTACTTGTATTAATGACTTTTAAGGGTACTTTTCGGTTAGCCGGGCGCCAGTGTTATATATACATATATTTTTATACATATATTGCATATATATACACACACATATGTATATGCATATATATATGTATATATAACACTGGCACCCGGCTAACCGAAAAGTATCCTTTTAAGTTGTGTTTAATTGTTAAATCCTATCTATAAACACTGTTTTGATGAAGCCTATAGATGTCTATGATGGTTAGAATTGCAGTCAAGCTAGAGATCCTACCTACACAACTTCCAGGTTGTGTCATATTTAAACGGAGGTTCTGATTGTAAAATAGTTAATGAAACATCGTCTTCATTTTGAAAGACCTATCCAATGATGTACCACTCAATAGGGTGCGTAATTTTTTTCTTCTCTACCGCCATTTTGAATTTATAAAAACAAAACCTAGCTTATAACCATCGGGCGGTTAAGACGAATCGATAGAGACCTCATTCAGTAAATTCCATGCAGCCGTTGGAATGTATCGATGATATAAAGAAATCCACATACCCAGATACCCGTGAAACACATAACCCTTCTTGGCAGTCGGGTAAAAAAAAATATTATATATATGCTATCGTAGTAGGTTGTTAAACAATGCAATCTTTCCAAAGATATTTTTGGCACTTGCACATTTGTAGATTTTTTCTAATGTTTTGGTGCTTGCCCATTTTTGCGGGAAGCAAATCCGCGATTGTCACCCCTTAAAGTGGATCCCATCCTGACATACAGTCACTGGTTTTATGACTTCATGAAGTGCCGCATTGTGATGTTTCCCAATGCTGACGGATTCAACATCCGGAGTACAGGTACTGCCTTTATGTTAAAATACACATGTGTAAAATATATATGTTAATAAATTGAGGGGTTCTTCAACAGTCACGTGAGAATTCTGTTTTTATAAATTCAAATTATATCGAAGATTCATTTTTTTTATTTGTAGAGTATATGGCATGTTCAATATTAAATATAGTCTAGTAATGTTTTCTGTAAAAGCTTATGAAAATATGAATTTATTGAAGTTAATCTTCTTTAATATTTTTATGTTCTTTCTTCCTAATTGTATTTTTGTAAATATGTAAATAAAATGCTCTTTGCTAATCTTTAATTCTTTCGTTGTATTATTTTTGTGTGTAATTTATTTAGTTAATTTTGAATCGAGATTTAGATGTATATTATTTTTTATGCCCGTCGTCTATCTTCAGGTATTGGACTGATGTTAAACTTTAAATTTCCTTGATAGTTGTATATTCTAAATTCCTGTTTCGTCCATTCCAAAAAGTTGAGCGTCCACGTAAAATAACACAACGTCAACGTCTATAATTTATCCCTGTAATCAAAATAATTGTTATACTTATTTTTTTATGCAATTAAGTTTAATTACTTTTAATTACCCCTCTCAACCGAGAATTTTATACGATCCTCCATTTATTATTTAATGCATATCTGTTATAGACAAAACCATGGTAATAATGGGAGGTTTTCCCTTTTCCTCTACTATTTATGTTAAGATAGTTGAGTTTGGATGGTAACCGGATTGTTATACTATAACTTGCCTAGAACTTCCCAGCAAACAAGAAAATAAATGATAAGTATGTGAAAACTGATTCATTTTAATGCAATCATAGTAAAATATTTGAAGGAAAATGCAGGTTTTCTTTTAAACATGATATTCGCAAGATACTCATGATTACATCACTGGAAGTATCCAAAGTTTGTAAAATTGTGAAAACATATAATTAAAACTTGTTAATGGAAAACAATTTTTCATTTATGCAATTTGTTAGCATTTTAAATAAAATTTTGAAGAAATTTAAAACTTGGAGTATACAGTTGTAGTAAAAGATTAACTACAGCAATTAGGTCAAATAATTTCACTGGTGGAAATAGGCTCATTTTCTAAAGAAATAATGCACTTTCATTCATAAAACTGAAATATATTATTTTATAACACGTAATTTGTAAATTATAATGAATTTTCATTCCGTCTGTACTCAGATTAAGGCCTGTTAATTAAAATAAATATTGAAATTGAATTTACATATCCATGCTGATGGGAGTTTTAAGGAACACTTAAACATTCATACATTTTTATTAACGATTTGGGAAAATGGTTATTGTCCTCGTCGGGGTAGGAAATCAAAAGCATATCTGAAGCTTTTTTTTGGTTTAATCCGCATTTTATTCTAATTCTGATTGGTCTATACAGTAATATGTATTTCCCTTTACTTTCTACAGAGATGGGAACTTATGTTGTCACTATGACAAAAAAGTAATAAAAACTACAAAAAAAAAATTAATAACTGAGAAACAAATTGAGATACAGCTTTAAAAAAAATTGCATTTAAAAGTACATATTTTTCTCTATACGACGGTGTAAAAAGTAATATTGTGGGATGTTTTGACGTTTAAGAATGAAATTTCATTTAAAATTGGTCGACAGATTGCTTAGACCATGGAAAAGCCTTTTCCCGAACAGCGAAAGAAATGCTTGGATAATACGTAAGTTTCAGGTGGATAATACGTACGAGTCGCAGGCGTTTTTTGTCGCTTGCAATTTTTACGTGCAATAACACATTAATGTTTAATTCATGGCATAAGTAATGTATGATCAACTCCGTCCGATTTTTTATGTCTTAAATTTTAGTCTTCGAAAAAATCATTTTTCAAATGGTCGTTGTAATTTGTTAAATTGCTTTTCTTTTCGTTTTTCATTTTTTTTTTTGACTAATTGAACATACTGTAACTTTTTTCGTTGCTTTTATATGACAAAAATGTTCACGTTCTGATGAAATAATATTGTTCTGTTATAACATAAGGTGAACATAAGCAATACAAATTTTTAACTGAATTATTGAGTTTAAAAGAAAACACTGGTCGGTTTTCTTTTATCACAAAATGGTTGGACGATGGTTTAAAAATGGCGTACATGCCAAACCCTTTGTTCAATTTACCCGAAAATATATACAACACTTGCAGTAGTGTATATCCGCCGAATGAAAGTTTAGTCGAAAACACCAATTCGATACTCTCATGTTCACACACAAAAAAATATACTGTGTGTATCAGGAATAATCATTAAAATTTGGTGAGGAGGCAGAAAATAGCAAAAGAAGAAAATTTCGCATAGGAATACTATTTCGCATACTATATTGCCAAAGATGACCGGTAACTTGCGATTTTAGACGTTTTCATAAATATCTAGAAAAATACATGAGGAGTTATCCTGAAACTCCAGGTTTGTAAACAGAATAGTACAGATCATATATTTCCATGAAGATTTTTCCTCGAAATCCCATAAGGGGACCTCCAACAAATTGAAAAAGAACGCATATGTTTTGGATAACCTGTAAAAACTAATGTAGCAAAAGCATTAAAACGGTAGATTATGATTAAGTGCCTTATTGTAATAAACTGTGTTCATTTTTATGAGAATAACATGTATACTCGTAGAGAAATTAAAGTTTTTATAAAAAGAGTCCCAAATTTTGCCAAATTTTTGCTTATAATTTGTAGGGTTCTTAATATAAAAAAAAGTTCTTTTCAGAAAATATAACAAACAACATTCTAGACAATAACCTCAGGGGCGCGCCGACCTATTGTGGAAAGTGTGCGGCGCACACAGGCGCCAGGATAATAAAGGCGCCAAGCAATTCAAGCGAGGAAGAAATATTTAAAAATACATATTTTTAAATTTTATTAAAATTAATTATTCTTGAAATTTTAATTATATTTTATGGATTTACACCTCAAATAAATTACTTACAATTTATTAAAAGTTATTATTCTTTAAATTAAATGTGATAAATTAATCAATTTCAATCCAGAACGTAAAAATTTAACTTGAAACATTCCCCCCCCCCCCCCCCCCAAAAAAAAAAGAAAAGAGGGCATTTTTTAGCATTCTATTTAATGTTAGATTCCACCGAGGACACTATTTGAAACTGTTTTATTGAAACAAAAAATAGACAAATACAAAAGCTCGGGGATACGAAGACTGATTTAATTTGCCTGAAAAAAAAAGAGAATAAAGAAGAGTTTTAGATTCAAATTTTCGTGCATTTTACGTGCTATATCCAACTGGTAGTCTAAACTGGATAGTCAATGACGTTGTGAGTATTAATCATGGGGCTACTGAGTTTTATTTTTACTATAACTAGGGGATTGTACCAGGGCTTCCCGGATTACCGAATATATTAAAACTATTTTTTTATTGAAAAGTAATATTTTTTTACATGCAATATATTTCTTAGATTGCCCACTAAAAATAAAAAAGAATTTTTCACATGAAAAATATGGATTATACAATCAAATAAATTTTTGAAAATTTTTAAAAGCAATTTTTTCGCATTAGCCGCATGCTAAGAGTTATTAGCCCAAGATTTTGCTGCTTACGACATCATTATATTTTCTGACAATTTCATAGCTTTAAGCGCGTAGTTCAATTACATGTGTGTTAAATTTATGTTTTATTTGTATTATTTTATTTATTTAATCATAGAGGAAGTTTTATTTTTGTTTACGGAATATTAGCCGTAAGAAAATGATGAACTCTTTATGTTGTTTTAAGGGCAAACGGATTAATCATTCTTAATCGAGCTCCACGCGATAGAGATAAATTTAAAAATTAACCTCTCGACCCGCAATGACCCTTTTAAAAAAATTGGTATTTTAATTGAATCATTTTTAAAATCATTTTAACTCAAAACGTGAAGTCACGATTGTCAGCAAAATCATTGCATGTGAACAGTCGCGCTCTTAACTCCAGATTCTAATCTCAGTACCGGAGAGTAAAAATTGCTGTTATTTGTGTTTTTTGACGCATTTGTGTTAAAAAGTTTAGTTTTATCTAAGAAAATCATAGTTTTCTTTTAAATATGATGTCATTTTCACTTACTTAAGCATTTCACCTAGTGTCTGAAACTTAGTACGCATACAGAAGGAAAAAAAATATGGAAACTTTATGAGGAAAAAGCGTGTTTTCAAAAGCAGTACGTAATTTTCCGTTCAAAGTATTATGTCCCTAATGCCATTTTGCACCATCAAATCTTATACAACAATTTTTATCAACAATTACGAATTTTTATCAGATAATCACATGAATAAAGGTAAATAAACCTCATTATTTCTCTCTTCTCTGCAATAATGAAAGCTATCTCATTACCACCATTTTGAAGAAGTTTCATATAATACTTTTGAAATTAAAATATAATAATGGGTTATAAAAAAAAGAGCTAGTGCGAGCACATCTGCAAATGAACAGCTTCCAGTTAAAAATTTATTAGTAAATTTGGTTCAGCAGAAAGCTCAGGGCAGATGACTAAAAAACATTCTTGTGTTTTAAATATATAGATTATGTAAAATTATGAAAAATTAAATTATGCAAATTATGCTATTTTGATAAAATTACCAGTATCATGTCTATAAAATTTTATTAGTAGTGAGAATTTTGAACAAAAACTTGGGGAGCCTGATATTATTTTAAACCTCGAATTATTGCCAAGATACTCTTTGATTGCTTGTCTAACTCGGCGAAGCGAATTCATCCAAGAGAGAATCACCCAGTTCTGTAATATAAATCGTTATTTTTTGGACAACGAGCAAGCACACTGTACGTTACTGCTATTCCATAAAGTCACTCTAAATGTTTGTAAAACATTGAGTTTTATAAGTGTGTGATTTGGATTACGTTATTTTTAAAAATAATGCATTTTCTCCTCCGAAAAATTTCAAAGCAGCTGGGGTGAAAATGACGAACTTCTACAAAACATATTTCAGTTTTAATAATTAAAATATACGCTTTTTTTTATAAAATGACGTCAATTGCATACGCTAAAGCATCCCACTTTTACGATCCCGTCTTAAACAACATCTATAGAACGGTATGCAAATGACACCATTATCGCGGAATAATACACAAACCCAGCAGAAAGCAATGACGTCATTTAAGAAGGTCGGCAATACAATCTCGGGTATCTAATGGTTTATATGACTTCATTTTTTTTAAATATATATATATATAATAGCTCCATGTGTTATCATTTATATTTGTTTCAAAATTCGGAAAATGTAATTACACATGGATTAATAAAATTGGATTATTTCAGGTCACACAAATATTCTTTAAAATACATTTTTGTAAAGAGAAAGTATTGTATCGCTTGTAAAGTTAAATTGCAATAAAATAAAAATGATTTAATTGATAAATAAAAAACAAATAAAGCTAAAACTCACCGAGTTTTATAACATACGATATTCTTGGCATAGCATGTATTTTAATTTCTTTTTTTTTTTCAGTTTTTATGAGAAAATGGTAACAAAAAGATACAGCAATCTACTATTTTCATTTTTTTCCCCTTTACTTTCATTAGAAATGGAGTACTTCAATTGCCACGATTACAAAATTGGAGCTAAAAACTATAAAAAAAAAATAATATCTTAAAAGTAAATTGAGATACAGCTTTCAAATAAAATGCATTTTAAAAGAGCGTTTTTTTCCTTATACAACGGTGTAAAAATTTAAAATATGCGATGTTTAGAAGTTTAAAAATTTGCAGTAGAGAAAATTACAAAACCAAAATTTCATTTCAAATTTCAAAGTGTTGTCATTCGCAAAATGACGTATGCGTTACGCACAGATATGTTTGTTCTTTATAATATAGATAGCATAGCTGCCAAACTTTACGCTTTTTTGATACCACTAAATTTAGAGAAGATTTTCACCTTCTTTAATCGTGAGATTTCGACCATTAAATAAAGCAATATTCACAAGAAAATTTTAGCGGTAGGAAGAAAGCGTAAAGGTTGGCAGCCATGAGATAGATAGATATACTGATAAATATGTATACTTTTCTTCTTTTCTGTTTCTCGATGGACTATTTTAACTAATGGTCCAGGCAATAGGGAATTTTACCTAGAAAAATTAATGGTAGTACTGGAAATCGGTTTTCTAGGTGTTGTTTGGGTCGCTGAATCCGAATTTGTAACTTCCCACCAAAATTTCCCCCGGCAACCTCCCCAAAATTTTGGTAAAAAGCCCCCCAAAAAGGTTTTTATTAAACACTCACACGTTTACATTCGCCCTCCCATCTCCCCTCCGAACTTTCTCTATAAGGTTTACTTTAAGATTTTTGGGTCGCTGAATCCGAATTTTTAACTTTCCCCCCAAAATTTCCCCCCAGTTGTTTTGAACTTAAATTTCTTATTGTTTTAGGGGAAAAGCATTACGAAAATCAAAAACTAGGCGAAATTTGCAACAAATAGGACATATGACATTATGAATTAGGATGAACGGGGAGGGTGAGGGCTGCCTCGGAACATGCACTGCGGCACTACGTGCACTAAATGATGAAGTCCAGGCAATAGGGGATTTTATCTGGCAAAATTAATAGTAGTACTGGAAATCGGCTTTCTAGATGTTTTTTGGGTCGCTGAATCCGAATTTGTAACTTCCCACCAAAATTTCACCCGGCAACCCCCCCCCCCCCCCCAAAAAATTGATTTTTTGAAAAAATTCGGTTTTTGAGAAAAGCGCGCGGAGAATGTTCCGAGGCAGCCCCCTCTCTCCGCGTTTATCCTACGTCATAATGTCATGTATCTTATTTGTTGCAAATTTTGTCTAGTTTCTGAATTTCGTAATGCTTTTCCCCTAAAACAATAAGAAATTTAAGTTAAAAACAACTATTTGGGGGGGGGGGTTCGGGGGGACATTTTTAGGGGTAAGTTAAAAATTCGGATTCAGCGACCCAAAAACTTAAAGTAAACCTTATAGAGAAATTTCGGAGGGAAGATGGGAGGGCTAATGTAAACGTGTGAGTGGTTAAGTGGAATTGCGCGACTTAGTCCACGCAGCACTGCGGCGCATGTTCCAAGGAAGATCCCCCTTCCCCTTCATCCTAAGTTATAATGTCATACATCTAATTTGTTGCAAATTTTGTCCACTTTCTGAATTTCTAGCTACTTTTCCCCTGAAACAATAAAAAATGGAATTTTTTAATAAAAACCTTTTTTGGGGGGCTTTTTACCAAAATTTGGGACGGTTGCCGGGGGTAATTTTGGTGGGAAGTTACAAATTCGGATTCAGCGACCCAAAAAACATCTAGAAAGCCGATTTCCAGTACTACCATTAATTTTGCTAGGTAGAGTCCCTATACGGTCTCTATTGCCTGGGCTATAATCATTTAGCTGTAAATCAGCTTAAAGCCATTTTCTGAAATCTGAAACACGGTTGTCGATTTTTTTTTTTTTAATTCACAAGGTAAATTATTTTATTTTCCAGATTTTGTACTCTTATGTATTTTTTCTTTTACATATTCGTTTTATAATTTCTATCTATCTATATACATATATATTATACCTTTATTTATTAGCCTCAGGTACGGTATGCTATTTCTTTCTCCCAGCTTATTTTGTGTCCAAAAAATAACGTTACCTTACAGAAGCTAGCTGTAAAACAAAGCATTACGATTAAATACTCTTTAGCAATTTTTTAAACTTCTAAGCATCGCACATTTTCGATTTTTATACCGTCGTATTGAAAAAAAAAAGTTCTTTTCAGTGCATTTTGTTTGAAAACTGTATCTTTATTTATTTTTGAAATATTAATTTTTTTTTGTAGTTTTTGGAGCCATTTGCTTAATATTGGCAACGGCAGTACTTCATTTCTGTAGAAAGTAAAGGAAAAATAGTTTTAAAATAGTAATTATATATTTTTGTTGCCATTTTCTCGTAACAACCGAAAGAAAATATAATTAAAATAAGTGCTATTTTGAAAAAAAAAAAAATAAACGAATGATTTCAGTTAAAACAATGGAGCTATTATATACTATATTTAATTGTAAGTATCTATGAATCATTAGATAGCCGGGTTTTTTTTTTCGGTTTTCTTGAATGACGGAATCTTTTTGCTGCATTTGTGCATTTTTTCGTGATAGTAATGTGCTATGCATGCTTTACTGTAGATGTTTAAGAGTAGATCGTAAATGTGGAATTCTTAAGCGTCATTTTACATAAAATAAAACGTGTGCTTTAAGTCTAAAAATTGAATTAGGTGAAGATGAAAGATAAGCCGTAAAAAAAAAAAAAAATAAATAAATAAAATATTTAGTCATTCCACCCCCACCCCCCCATTCTGACCAGAAAATAAGTGTTCTAACTTTTTACGGCTGCTCTTTCATCTTCACCTAACACTTCATTTATAATGGCTGTTTCATAATAATAGAAACCATCAGTCCATCAGAAGAAAATGAAGTAATGGAAATGCTGGGGGCGATACTAAATTCTGAAAAAGCAGAATTCCTGTTCTCTAGTTTATATATATTTTAAAATTACACTATATTTTGTAAGATTTCATTTGTGATCGCATGTAAGTGTTTATGAAACGATAGTTTTTCAGAGAGCGATATAGGGCGCAAGCTGAAGTTTTGCACACAGGCGCCTAACAACTCAGGCGCGCCCCTGAATAACCTGTAATCAGAATAAAAAAAAAAAAAAAAAAAAAAAAAATTGTATGAAAAATGTGCAGGTTTACTAAATAACGTTTCACTGTGCATGCTCGAATGTAATCAAAATATAATTTGCATAATATGTTAGCTAAATGTATAGAGCAACTGTTGTGAAAGTCTTAAAAACATAGTTTGAAAGGTCTGAAAATTATCATTGATAGAATAGGCTCAAAATCCGTTATTCTCAAAAGGAAGCAAAACGATGAGGGGCTGTATCCAAGTACAGCAGGACGTGCTATTGCACGTATGCTATATTGTCACTAATAAATGGATATATGGATACAGCCCCTCATCTTTTTGCTTCATTTTGGGAACAACGGATTTTGAGTTTATTCTATTAACGATAATTTTCAGAATTTTCAATCTATGTTTTTAAGACTTTTACAAAAGTTGCTCTATACATTTAGCTAACCCATTATGCACATTATATTTTGATTGCATTCGGGCTTGCGCGGTGAAAAATTATTTATTAAACCTGCTTATTTTTCATACAATTTTTAGTGTATTTTAAATCTGATTGCAGAGTACTGTGTACAATATTGTTTGTCATATTTTATGAAAAGAACTTTTTTTTATATTAAGAACTTTGCAAATTATAAGCAAAAAACTTGCCAAAATTTGAGACTGTTTTTATGAAAACATGAATTTCTCTTCGAGTATACATGCTATCCTCATAAAAATGAACAAAAATTATTAAAATAAGACACTTAATCATAATCTACAGTTTGACGCAGTTTTTACAGGGTTATCCAAAAGATGTTCGTTTTTTTAATTTGTTGGCGGGCCCCTACGGGGTTTCGGGAAAAAGTCTTCACGGAAACATATGACCTGTATTATTCTGTTTACTCACCTGGAGTTTCAGTATAATTCTAGATATTTAAGATTATATAAGAAGATTTTCTAGATATTTAAGAAAACATCTAAAATCGCAAGTTATCGGTCATCTTTGGCTATATAGTGTATGAGCTCAAATGAATGCATGACGCTGTCTCCACAATTTCTGTTCACGTGCAAAGCTCTCTGACAAGTCCAACCGCTCGTCATTGACAAGGTAACCTTGGAAAAGAAACATGCGTCATTATACGTTAGATGAATATGCATACATGCATCTAACTTATGGTGCGGCAGGGGACAGCAGTCGGAGAGTTGCAAAATGTATGCAGATTATCATTAATTAAGAAAAATATTTTACAAATTATTATTAGCCCCCGAACGGTATGCTATTTCTTTCTCCCAGCTTATTTTGTCCCCAAAAAATAACGTTAGCTTACAGAAGCTAGCAATAAACAAAGCAGATGTATCATTTTACAATTAAACGCTCTATACCAATTTTTTTAATTTCTAAGCATCGCACATTTTCAATGTTTATACCGTCGTATTGGGAAAAAAGGTACTTTTAAATGCAATTTGTTTGAAAACTCTATCTCCATTTATTTTTGAAATATATATATTTTTTGTAGTTTTTAGCACCATTTGTTTCATTTTAGCAACTCAAGTACTCCATTTATATAGAAAGTAAAGGAAAAATAGTTGAAAAATAGCAATTATATCTTTTTGTTGCCATTTTCTGATAACAACCGAAAGAAAATGTAATAAAATACGTGCTATTTTGAAAAAAATATAAACGAATAATTTCTACGAATAATAAAACATGGAGCTATTATAAAATATTTTTAATTTTAAGTATCTGTTGACCCTTTCAGTGTGACGTCAGTCATGACGTTTTGGTTGGAAACTGACTCCAAACAAAGGGCTGCTATGCGTCCTTTCTTTTTCAATATAAATCATGGAAAATGTTACAAGTACATATCAAGTATTAAAACACTTAGATGTGAGATATAGATATAAGATATAGCTGCAACACACAAACAAAATAGAAAATACAACATAGCAACCGTTTGTTTGGAGTCAGTTTCCAACGAAAACGTCATGAGTGACGTCACGACTGAAATCGTCTATATTAATGTTATAAACAAATGAATGCCTATGAATCATTAGATAGCCGTTTTTTTTGTCCAATTTGTTTAATGACGGCATCTTTTTGCTGCATTTGTGTATTATTTAAAGATAGTGACATCCTATGCATGCTGTAGTGTAGATGTTTAAGAATGGATCGCAAATGTGGAATTCTTAAGCGGATGCGAATGACACCATTTTACATAAAATAAAAGTTTGTGCTTTAAGTCTTATAATTGAAATATGTTTTGTACTATTTATATATACATATTTTTTTTTCATCGGGGGCGACACTAAAATCTGTAAAAGCAGAATTCCGGTTTTTAGTTATTATTATTAAATTAACACTATTTCTTTCGGTGTCAAATGGCACCTTTTAAAATATTTCAATTTAGGGTTTTTCATTTGTAATTTTTAGATTGAAACAATTGCAAATTATTTTTAATACATTGAAGACTTTTTTATGCTTATTACTTTCAGAAACGACGAGCAAAAGAAACATAAATCAAAACTATAGAAAGGTGTCATTTGACACCTGTAGAGGCAGTGTTAAAAACATGCTTAATTACCCGGCATAAAATCATAATTTAAAGGAGACAATACGGTATTTCTTATTTATAGGGTCCATGACATGAGTTGAATGGTGGTAAAATGGAAAAATGGTTGTAAAATAGTATTTATATATTTTTGTTGCCATTTTCTCATAATAACCGAAAGAAAATGCAATTAAAATATGTGCTATTTTGAAAAAAAAATATAAACGAATGATTTCCGTTAAAACAATGGAGCTATTATAAACTATATTTAATTGTATCTATGAATTATTAGATAGACTTTTTTTTGTCGATTTTCTTGAATGACGGCATCTTCTTGCTGCATTTGTGCATTATTTCGTGATAGTGATGTGCTATGCATGCTTTACTGTAGATGTTTAAGAGTAGATCGTAAATGTGGAATTCTTAAGCCGATGCGAATGACGTCATTTTACATAAAATAAAACGTGTGCTTTAAGTCTTAAAATTTAAATATATTTTGTACTGCAGTAGAGTCCCGCTTAACCGAATTATTTTCTTCTGACGGACTGGTTACTTCTATTATTATGATACAGCCACTATAAATGATGCGTTAGGTGAAGATGAACGAGCAGCCGTAAAAAGTCAGAATTCTGATTTTCTGGTCAGAATGGGGGGGAAAATGGCCTATGAAGGTTTTTTCAAGGTTGTTTTATGAAGGTAATTTTTTTTTCAAAAAACATTATGGTCATTCCCCCCCCCCCCCCCCCCATTCTGACCAGAAAATCAGAGTTCTGACTTTTCATGGTTGGTCTTTTATTTCACCTAACTTTTCATTTATAATGGTTGTTTTATAATAATAGAAGCCACCAGTCCATCGGAATAAAATGAAGTGATGGAAATGCCGGGGGCGACACTAAATTCTGAAAAAGCAGAATTCCTGTTATCTAGTTTTTACTCTTTTAAAGCTAAAAGAAATGTGTAATTAAAATTAAATAATATTCATACTTTCCGAAATGAACGGCTTTAAGAATTAACACTCGTCAAAAAGTGTTTTTTTTTTCAGGTAATAGAATTAATATTTTAGTTTTTAAGAATGAAAATAACTATTTCCCTCTAATCACAACGTGATTTTCTACATGTATAATTTTGCAGTGGATAATATTGAAAATTCCTTCTCAAACTTTTTAAATTTAAATATTAAATCTTTATGTTAACTGACAATATGTCCCAGACGATAAACCGTCACGTATTGATAACTAGCAGAACTACCCGGCTTCGCCCGTGTCAATTATAAGGAACCTTCCAGGTAAAATAAATTAAAACGAAGTAACACGGCAATCGCAACAACTTCAACTTGTGCATTCGCATCCACAAATCGTTAAAAAGACAATCAGAAAACATGACGTTATTGTCTCGCAACCGCAGTAAAATCCCTGAGCTTTAATAAGAGAATGCGCGTTATGTAAGAGAAAAATATGTGATTTTCCTCACAATACGAAAAAAAAAAAATTCCACCAAATCGCGCAGCATTTAGTGAAATTCTCGTTTTTATGATACATATATAAATTACAAACACCATGTCAGTACCCATAAATTGTAACCCATAAATTGTGCCTTTACTGCAATTTTTCTAACTTCTAAGCATCACACAATTTCATTTTTTACAATGTCGAACAGAAAAAAGTTCTTTCAAATGAATTTTTTTTTTTAAATTTTATCTCAATTTTCTGATTTTAATGGATTTTAAAGTAATTTTCAAGCATTGATATTTTTAAAGGTGCGTGCAACCCCGAAAAATGAACCCGTTTACTCTTAATGCAATAGTATAAGGAAAAGACATGTCTATGAGTAACACTGGTATCATATTTTCGGTGACAACAACCTAACACAACAATTAATTCCACTTTTACTGCAATTTAACCTCTAAACCTTGCACATTCGATTGTTTCAACGTCTTATAGGAAACAAAGTACTTTAAGTAAGACTTGTTTATAATGTTTATGTCAGTTTACAGATTTTAAAGTAATTTTCAAGCATGCATATTTTTTAAATATGCTTTCAACCCAATTACAAAATATTAACTCAATTGCTCAAAAACATTGAAAATAATTTAGGATTTGCTTGTTTTTGTGTAATATTCAGCAACTAAATTGGCAAACGAAATTAAAACGCCAAAAATAAAATAAAATAAAACACGAATTTAACAGATTATAGCTGTAGGAGTTTGACCGCACGTTGAAAAGATTTGATTGAATGTGATGTCATATCTAGCCTTTTTTTGTCTTGTTCCTAAATTGTTTCCATGAAATTTGACTGTTTGTATTAAAGTAGATATTTTTAATGAAAAGAAAAATATTCAAATTAAGGTGCTACGTCATTTTATCGCTCTTGTAGTTAAAGTTTTTATTTTATAAATAAAATATGTGCATTTTCTGTTCAAAATGACGTCAATTTCAAAAATGCAAAAATATAGCAACGCGTTATCGTTATTCTTTTCATATTATTGTGTCATTTTTTAGAGTGTGGCAACAGGAAAGAAACGATTTAATTAGAAAATTTAAAAAAGATATATTTCTATAATGTTAAATTATGAAAGATAGTAGAAAAAAGGGATAAATAGTGTTCTGATGATTTTTTAAAGTAGACAGTGATCTTTTCCATGTTCTAAAACATATGTACATGAAGTTTCGTGCAAATCGGTCTAAAATTGCAGATTTGTATAAAGGACATACACACAGAGAACGGCTTTTATATATATAGATAATTTTCTTTAAATAATAAGAATTAATTCCATAAGCCATGACCACTTTATTTCAACATCAAAGCATATCCATTTTATTTTCCATATATGGCGTCATATTCGCCTGCTTTCGGAGCTTACACATTTTCAGGCACCTTTTATTATTAAAAAATACGCGAAATTTTCAATTTTATTCCCAATATGACGTCATATTCATGTTTTTTTTTTATTCTTAATTTTTTATCTCATTTTCACTTTTGACGGGAAAATCTTTCAAATGAAAATTAATTATTATCACGGCTTTTGATATTCTTGGCAACGATACAGAAATATCATTAACTTTAATCGTTAAACTTTATAGGAAAAACGTCAATTGATTCTCTATCAAAATAATGACATGTTTAATTATTAAGAAAAATATTTGAATAAAGAAAAAAACATAGCCTATGTTTATTTCGAGGTTATAGTAGATCTATATGCGAAGATACAAAAGCATAATTTCATCCGTTTAGACGTTGACTTCATTCAAACTTTTACACACACTTTAACATTTATAATATCATAAGGATTAGGAATAAAGAACTCTCCTTGCACTATATGTATTTGGAAAATAATAAACTGAAATCTCTAATTCATGTTGATTAAATGGAGTGTTGCAGGATGATCAGAATAAAGCCGTACCGGACATGAAAGCTTCTCCGACACATGCAAACCAAACACCTGGATAACTGTGAATATCTGGGTGATTCACGTTGTCAGAGGTGCCCAAATAAAAAAGGCCCAGACCATCCGAAAATTCAATTTACGTAGTTCTTTGGTTTTCCTGTATCACAGAGCTTTTCATGTTTTGTGCGGTTTTGCTTGGACCACTCTATATTTTGCAGATTAAAAAAATGGAATTTTATTCGACTATTCTTCATCGACAACCATAAATGAAAGATTATATTTTATAATACTAGGGGGCTCGGCCCCCTACGAGCTACGCTCGCCAACCCCCGTTCAGACACTGCAGTCTCTAAAAGCACGCTAATTTGATCGGCTTTAAAAAGATTTAGGAAGATTGAATTATAATTAAAAAAAACAAAAGCGATCTCCCTATAAACGGGTTTTTATTCATTTCTCTTTGATTGGGGAATTTTACGGAAAAATCAGCTGCTGTTAAAAGATACAATGGCATTTCAAAATCATCTAATATAAAATGAATTAAGTAAACAGAGTCTTTGTTTCCCGGTATTTTTTAACAAAGCGAAAAGAAAGTCCTTTTAAATAAGACATTTTAAATATATCGTTTTTAATCTGACGTAATTTTCACCAAACTTTTCTTTCTCTTTTTAATATTCACGTGAAAATGCTTTTATTAGAAATGAAATATTATTTGCGCTGTCCAAAAAAAAAATAATTGAAAAGTTCATCTCAAAATATCAAGTAAATGTCTCGCGCTATTTTTAAATTTATACTGTTTTGCAATATTATTTTGTGTTCACTTTATGTAATAACTGTAATGTGACGTAAATGTGATGTAATTTCTCCTATTTAAGACTTCTAATGCATGTTAATAAATTTATTATTTTACAATATCCTTTCTCTATTAAAATTCACGAGTAAATATAGTTTTTATGACGTAATTTTTAATGTTCCTGCTTTGTATATGTAATTATTTAATTCTAATTTGAAGGTGTTTTTTCTCTTCATAATAGTCACGTGTAAAAATTTTTTTAATTTGAAGCAAACATTATTGTTTGCGCTGTTTATACACTTGGCAACAGTTTAAAGGAATACCATTGTCTAAAATATGTAAAAAATATCTTTCGAAATGCTGAAAATTTGAATTTAAAATAGAAATAAAACCTAAAAAAATTAGTCAAATTAAAAAAATAAATGCAATCTGCACACTAGGAACTTCCACATTATAAAATGATCTAAAAATGATTAAATTCCCATGTATAGTTTTTGCTCCAATAAAACTTTTTTAATGGAAATATTTTCTCCAACTATAGTATTAAATATCGCTTAAAATAATTCTTCGATTTGAAAACTGTCTGCATCAACGTGTTTATCAAACATTTCTCTATAATACCACCGATTTTTATACTTTTGTATGCATTATTTTTCTTAATATTAACGAAGAAAGACCTCTGGTCACAAAAAATTCAAAACCGGCGGCGGCGGTGACAGCGGTAGTTACTTTTTTTTAGAATAGAGAGATTACAAAATTTACTCATTTTAAGAGATATTTTCAAATCTCAAGTTTAAGAAAACTGTAATTTTGAGTTTTCTCGAAATATTGTTAGTTGTAAAAACAATGCAAATATTATCTTGCCCGTTATATATTTAAGCTGTTATATATATTTAAGAGTGCCTCACCAGTGGCTGAGAGGTTCTGCTCTCGAATCTGGTAGACGGGAGGTGCTCGGTTCAATCCCAATCGCGCCCGTCGGCCTAATCGTTCGGAGTTTTCGTGGTTTTCTTCGAACCTTGGATTTCCAAGCGTTAATACGGGTTAGGTTCCCTTAGAAAGACCCCCACGAAGGGCACTCCCCCCTGGGCCTATATCCCTCGTGCAGATAATTGGCCGTCATAAATACAACCAACTACCAACCATATATATTTAAGCTCTTTTCTTCTCATCTATGTTGGGTAATTTCGGATTTGGTCTGGAATGAACGCCTATTACTTGCAGCGCAATTTGTCGCAGCTATTTGGAATTAAAACCGGGATTCACAGTAAAAAAAACTTCTGATATTTTACGTAATATTCCTGCAAGAATTGCTTAAGTATCTTTCACCAATTTCCAGTTATTTAATAAACAATCAAACCATTTTAGGACACCCATGCCCGTTTTATGTAAAAATAAACATACGTCATATTTTTTAATATTAATTTAATAATACTTTTGATTATTGAAAATACGTTTTTGAATAAAACAAATGTCTGGAATATGATTGGTGATTGGGTGTATTCTTTTTATTTGATTAAAAAAAAAGAAATTTCAATCGGATTATTTATTTGGAAAATACAAATTTAAGTTTGTAACGTGCGTTTAACATTAAAATCTTGAAAATTTCCTATTTTTTAATTCTAAGAAGATATAAGAAAAACACAAGATATAAACAGATATAAACAATAACCTTCTAAAAATTAAAAGCTGGTAAAATTTTAAATGAGTAGTTAAAAGGATTAAACCCAAAATTCGTCACAATTGGCGAGTTTTTATAAAAGTTACAGACTACAACTTCAAACAAGTCGGAAATTGTACGTCAAACGTGGCAAATAAGGTACATTAGTACTATAACTAGTTTTATAAATATTCATATCTTGGTGCAATAGCTGTTGAACTCTTATGCAAAAATGCATGAATACAAAATTTATTACGATTCTATATATTAAATTCAGTAATACAGAAATAATAAGACTCCATCTTAAAGAGGACGTCATCACCATGGCAACCTAGAATCATTACCTATCATGGGATATCATTGAATTAATGACGTATGATAGGAGTTAATTAAGAAAACTTTTATTAATATCTTTTTAAGTTTTGATCAGATTTTCATAAAATTTGAAATGACTTGGCAAAATTCTGTAACGATTATATGAGTACATATTTCAAAACTCGCCTTATCCAAAAATATCAAATTTTGGAAAATCGCAAAAGACCTCTAACTGCATCCGATGGTTTTCATTATAAATTAAGATTTTGTAATGCCAGAAACACAGGATAAGTCTAGTTTTTTTTGCAGATTTTAGTGTTTGTTCGGGGAAGGTTTGCCAGTAAAATAGATTGTTAGAGAGAACACGATTTTACACACGATGGATAAGGCGAGTTTTGAAACTCTCGCCCTCATATACAAATTTCAAACCCTTCACGTTGACTTCATTCAAACTTTTACACACACTTTCACATTTATAATATTTTGAGGATTAGAAATAAATAACTCTCTTTGCACTATATGTATTTGGAAAATAATAAACTGAAATCTCTAATTGATATTGATTAAATGGAATGTTGCAGGATGATCCGAATAAAACCGTACCGGACATGAAAGCTTCTCCGAAACATGCAAACCAAACACTGGGATAACTGTGAATATTTATTAAATGGAATGGAATATATTAAACGGAATGTTGCAGGATTAACCGAATAAAACCATACCGGAAATGAAACATTTTTGCAAGTAGTATTTGCACTGATATATGCCGATATGATAGACAGACATGAGGACCAGATGACGATTATAGGTGCTACATATTTATAAAATTACGAACGCACATAAAATCGACAAGATAAAAGCAAAACGTCTACCATACCAGTGTTAGGTCCTAATTAAATGGAAACAAGACCACTATCTGAACGAGATAGTTCCAACAAAACAGGAATAATGAAAGTTGGAACATCTTCTGAAACGTTTTGCGGGTCCATGATAAAAAAATCTCAAGTGACTGCCCTCGACTTCCCAAAACATGGGTACCCTGAACGTATCCCCAAAGTACCAAGAAAAAAAGGAATTAATAATAAAGGAATAAATAAATTTCTGATACTTAGCATCGGCTGAATTCGAACGCTTAGCCTCCAGTTTTGAAACTGGAGACGTTACAAAGATATTACTAAGGCTCGATGCATTGCCGCAATACTTATCATTAATACTCTGTCACATTTCCTTGGGGATTTTTTCCGACACAATCGGTCGCGAAAGGGTTTGAAAATGATTTAAAAAAGGGATAAAACGCATAATCCGTCGGTCGATTTTTACGTCAGTCGATACAGTTCTTGCGACAGTAGTCCAAAACATATTCGCCAAATGAGAGCTTAATAAGTAGTATGGTTTGGGAGATACTGTTCTCACTCACGCACACACACCTACAATGAGCAATATAAAGTATTTGTACTCACACAATATTTTGCATACGTAACCCTAGAAAAACCAAATGTGACGAAATTGTTTTACCTATTACTTTATTTAAATAATAAACAGACACAAATAACCAATATATTACCTTAAAAAATACTCATTAAAAAAATCAAACAGCATTTTCCCATGCCAAAAAAGTATGTTCACACGAAACATTGACAGTTTAAAAGACAATTAAACGTGAACATTATGTAAATTTTAGCGCATCAGTCCCGCACTACGCTAGTCCTGCTCTTTGAAGTCACATAGTGTTTGTTTGTTTGTTTTATTGAACACATACATTAGACTTGTGTGCTTGGCACCAGAGCCCGTTTATAAGTCATAGTCGATATAAAGGGATTAACAGTATAATAACTGGAACGAGGATTCTAACAATTTCTGTTGCCATGGCGCCAAAAATATATGAACTCTGTGTAGCTATCCGTAAGAAGATTACAACTCTTTACGATTATGGAATAAATTACCGAGAAATAGGTAAACAGTTAAATTTAAACTTTTCTACTGTTCGTTATGTAATAAAGTAAAAAAAGGGGTCAGTTATGACAACATATAAGTTTAGAACCGAGTGTCCAAGAGAGCAAAATGCAAGGCAAAAGAGGTTCATCATAAAGGAAACAAAAAATCTTTTCGTCAAACTATTTATTTCATTTCCAATTTCACATGGAAATCTTGCTCTAGAAAACTTATGACGTAATATTCAATTTTCTTTTTCAATTCGTCAAACTATTTATTTCACTTTAATTTTTCACGTGGAAATCTTGCAATAGAAAAGTAATTGTTGTGGTGAGAATTTTTTTTTTCAATTGTTGGCAACTGTTATGATGAAAAAGTGTTTATTTTTCCTATCACTCTTCTTTAAGAGTTAGTTTTATCAGAATCATGTTAAGGCGGTATTAAAATTTTTTAACACTCCCGATTTCCAGCCCCTTGGGTTGATTTTGCCCATTTGCAATCTCCGCCGAGATATTAGCCATCTCAAAGTTTTTGGCGCGTTTGAAGACGATCCGCGCATAATTGCGAATTTTATCAAGCGGACAAAATTTAGTACATACATATACACTATATGGCCAAAGGTGACCGGTCACTTGGGATTTTAGACGTTTTATTAAATATCTAGAAAAACACATGAGGAATTAACCTGAAACTGCAGATGTGTAAACAGTATAGTATAGGTCATATATTTCCTCGAAGATTTGTTTTCCGAAACCCCATAGGGGACCGTCAACAAATTGAAATGAGCGAATATCTTTTGGATAACCCTTTAAAAACTAATGTAGCAAAAGCGCTCAAACTAGAGATTATTAATAAATTGCTTATTGTAATATACTGTGTTCATTTTTATGAGGATAGCATGTATACTCGTACAGAAATTAAGGTTTTTATAAAAACAGTCCCAAATTTCGCCAAGGTTTTCGCTTATAATTTGCAGAGTTCTTAAAAAAAAAAAAAAAAAAAAAAAAAAAAAAGTTCTTTTCAGAAAATATGACAAACAACATTGTACACAATACGCTGCAATCAGAATTTAAAAATAATCAAAATTGGATGAAAAATGAGCAGGTTTACTAAAAAATGTTTCACTGCGCATGCGCAAATGCAATCAAAATATAATGTGCATAATGTATTATCTAAGTATACAGAGCAACGTTTGTGAAAGCCTCAAAATCATAGCTTGAAAATTCTGAAACTTATCATCGATAGGATAAGCTCGAAATCCGTTGTTCCCAAAAGGAAGCAAAAAGATGAGGGATTGTATCCAAATATAGTAGTACGTGCAATATTGTGTACACTATCTTGGTACTAATCAACAAATATTTGGCCATATAGTGCATATATATATATAAACTTTTTAGGTGTGGGTGGTTTTGGGTTTCTGGGGACCTATAATGACAAGTTATGAAGGAATTTTTCAAAAGTCGCATCATGGTAATGACTGCAATAGGTAGTATTTCTTACGAAATCTACCTAAAAACATTTATCAGCGAAACAAATAGGCTGAAAGTACTTGCTTTCGCCAAAGCATATCTCGACTTACCATCGGAGTTTTGGAAAAATGTTATTTTTTCCGATCGAAATCAGTTTAATATTTTCAGCTCAGATGGAAATAAAACTGTGTGGTGAAAGCCAGATAGTTGTTCAAGTAAAACACTTGAAACCAACTGGCGGTGGTCATAAATGATTTGAGGATGTTTTTAATGGAGTTGGTGAAATAGCCTTTATTGAAGGTAGTATGAATGTCAAGCAGTATATTATAGGAGTATATTGCCAGATAATTTATTTAATGGTGCTCTGAAATTGGGAATAACTGATTCATATTATTTTCCATAAGATAATAATCTCAAACACAAATAGCGTCTAAATCGCGCCTCTCACAACGGCTCTTATCACAAATGCACCCAAAAGATTTCCTAGCACTTCCCTGGCTCATACGATGTCATTATTGTTTACTTTAGTGTTGCATATTCAGACTTCATAGCTTTTACAAATAAAAAATGAGAAAAAGACTTACAAATATCATTCATGCACAAGTTAAATGATATTGATTTGCGCTCATACCTTCGTTAGCAATTAAGACGTTCACGAATTTCGTTTGTTTGTGATTGCGGCTTTCGCGAATTTAGTACGTTTTTGAGACTGCTGCATCCAGTGATATTTTTGTTTTTTTGTTTTTATGAGTGCTATAGGCTCATTTGTTCGTTACTGATTGCGGCGTTAAAGAAGTTCGTTCGTTTGTGATTGCGGCTTTCGTGAATTTAGTGCGTTTTCGAGACTGCTACACGACGAGGTTGCTACATCCAGTGATGTTTATCTTTTCGGTTTTCATGAGCGCTATGCACTCATACTTTCGTAACTGATCGCGGCTTTCGCGAATTACTGCGTTCTTGAGAGTGCTGCACAACGAGGTAACCCAGTGATGTTTTTTTTCGGTTTTCATGAGCGCTATGCGCTCATACGTTCGTAACTGATTACAGCGTTAACGAATTTCGTTCGTTTGTGATAGCGGCTTTCGTGAATTACTATGATTTTGAGACTGCTGCAACGACGAGGTTGTTGCGCCCAGTGATTTTTTTAGTTTTAATGAAAGCTATGCGCTCATTCGTTCGTCCCAATAAAAGAAAAAAAAAAACAAGAAAAAAAATTTATGAAATCGCATAATTATATCAAAACGACTGTCATTATTAAATCACATATCAATAATAATAAGATGACTACTAAAATAACAATAGTAGCAAACGATTGCTCGCTCACATGTACTTAAAATATCAAATAGGGGAAACCAACTGAACAAGAAACCATATTTCCCCTTTAAATAGGGATTTTTTTTTTCGGGATCGCAGGGTATTTGTCGGTTGCATTTGTGATAAGAGCCATTGTGAGGAGCGCGATTTAGACGATAGTCCAAACACACGGCGTATATTACGTGGTTATGGTTGCTATATAATGTGAAAAATTGATTGCACGCGGCATCACAATCACCAGAGTTCAATCTTATTTAAAATTTGTGCCATGCTTTGAATATGAAGGTACGCAAAAAGAAAATTTCTAACAAAGATGATCTTAACCCTAGAATACTTACCTGCGTAATTTTTACTCATACACCCAGGAAATGGGCGGTGAACATCAACAGAAATGCTGTTTCACTTGTGGCAATACGATATACTATAAGAATTATTTTAGATCGATTTCGTAAGAAATACTACTTATTGCAGTCGTTGCCATAGTGACACTTTTGAAAAATTCCTTCATAACTTTTCATTATATGATCACAGGAATCCAAAACCACTCCCGCATAAAAAGTTTATATATATACATATATATATATATACCCTATATATATATAATCCTAATGAAACGAATTTATGAAACGAATATATGAAACGGCTGAAATGTGTATCGATTCTCTGATTTGACTGATTAAACAACTGATTATGTTTCACGGCGATTTCTCCTAAAATGGAATACTTTGCGATGAAATTAACACCAAAAATCCGTATTGATCCACAGATCTCAAAACTGGTATTAGAATTTTTAAATTCGAATTAGTTTTCGAAATATTAATTTTTTTCTAATTTTAAATACATTTTTCTAATGATGGCAACTCAAATTTTAATCATAATAGATCTTTTTTTATCATAATACAGAAAAGGTTACTATTTTAAATTAATTTGGCGACCAGTTTGGCCTCCTTTAAATCTATGCTAAGAATAATGCTTTTTTTGTATTCCATTATCATTTTATTTAATACAAAACTTTCATTTAAAAATGAAACATTTAAATTGATGGCTTTCACATCTTTCTTTTAAAAAAAAAAAACCAAACGAAAAGAAAAATATTAGGCACAGATGTCATATATGCACTGGGGTACCTAATTGGCGCAAAAATGACATTATTTTGATTGACATGGCTATTGTCGTTTATTTGATAATAAATGTTTATTTACTTTTATTTCTTTTTTTAATTTATATAAATTATTTTGTTCTATAGTTGTTAATTATTTTTTTGCTATTTCCTTTTGAAAATAATAGAAAATAATTAAAAAATACGGTACAACGTAGTTATTACGTCAATTAATTTCGCAAATTATATAAATCGCCAAACCACTCGCCAAATTGTACAGATTGACAAAATTTTTATTTTAAATAACGAAAGAACAAATAAATTAGTATAACATTAATAAATATAAAAATAAAACGTCGAAATACAAATCACTTGATGACGTAAACATGTGTAACTTGCTAAAAGTCAAGTGAATGTGACATTTTCGATCAACCGTTATTGGCATTTAATCTTATAGTTCGCGATAGATTTTTGGTCGACGGGATAACTAAGTAGTACCAAAATGCATATGTAACTGGTATTCGAAAACGAGGTTTTCGCCAAATTTTCGTAAAAAAAAAAAAATCATGCGAAACATGCGGTGCGTATATGACATCTGGCGAAATATTAAATTATGTAACAAACCATGGCATTTAATTTTAACTTCAAATCAATGTCTTAATTTATCACTCGAAGAATAAAAAAATTCTAACTGGCGAGTTGCAAAAAAGATATTGGCGAGATTTGCACCCGGCTTTTTTTTCTTTCGGCACAGATGTCACATACGGCCCCATATTGGCGCGATTTTGTTCTGACGCCAGTGTCATATACGCAGCGGGTACTTAACTGGCGCCAAAGTATTGTTATTTTGCTTGATACGGTAAGCCGGATGTTGTTGTTTATGCTGTTGATGCGTTCCCCAAATTGGCGTTCGAAAAAAATCGCGCCAGTATATGACATTTGTGCCAAACCTTCATATGAAAGGCTAAGGGATCAGACCGTATTTGTTTATGGCATTTGATGACTTGAACTATTGTAATATAGATGAAATGATGGCGATAGAATAATATTTGGCGACTTATCACCTGTGCCTGGATAACATTAAAGTATCAAAATGGCACCTTGAGTATAAAAAACGAAGTGTTCCGCCGGGAACTGTTGATGATAATCACATGATTTAGGCTATTGTTATAGAGATTGTTTTAAAATATCGGGAGACTAAGACTCTGAATACTTAATTCATTTTATTTTAGCTTCTTTTCAAATGTTTAACTGACCCTCTTTAATCAAAAACGAAAACAACCATTGGATGTCTTAACAGCAACTGATTCGCCCTTAAATTTTTGTAATCAAAGGGAATTGAAAGGAAACCGTTTACAGGGAGATCTGCACAGCTTTTTTCAGTATAATTTAATCTTCTCTAATATTGTTAAAGCCCATCAGATTAGCATGTTTTTTGATTTTTAGATTCTGCGGTGTCTGAACGGGTGTTGGCGAGCGTAGCTTGCAAGGGGCAGAGAACCCTAGTATATATATAATTTTAGCCTACTAAGGACAATATCGTATTAATTTCTAATAGTATACTATCTTAAATGAGAATAAAATGCATAATGAGTTTAGATCTTATACCTAATGCTATGACAGTATGGATATTAGTCTTTTTTTTTTTTTTTTCAATATTCTTTTTAATCTTGTTTCATTTTTAACTTAATTGGTGTTCAATGGTTTATTTCTCGGTTTTATGTGTGTGGTAGTCCCAAATTCATATTCTCTAGCTACTTTATGGCTATTATGATGATGAATCCACACATTTTTTTAGTGGAACTTCAGGCATTTGGGACCTGATGATTCTGTTTAAGTGCTACAAATTTCCGTCATTCCATTTCTGTTATTCAATATCTGTTGTTTTTTACTATGTTTTTGGAATCTATGTTAAGTGTGTTGGGGGGAACTGTATTTGTTAATTTTATTTTATTTATAATTTCACAGTTTTTGTTGGTAGTCGAATGTTTATTTAATGGTTATATATATGTATATATATATATATATATATATATATATATATATATATATATGTATGTATGTATGTACTAAATTTTGTCCGCACGATAAAAGTCACAATTATGCACGGATCGTCTTTAAACTCGCCAAACGCATTGAGATGACTAATATCTCAGCGGGAATTGCAAATGAGAAAAATCGGCCCAAGGGAGTAGGAATGGGGGAGTGTTAAAAATTTTGAATATACCGCCTTAACATGATTCTGCTAAAACCAGCTCTTACAGAAAAAAGACAGGAAAATTAAAAAAAAAAATCGTTATAGCAGTTGCCAATAATTAAAAAAACAAAAACACAATAAAATTCTTACCACAACAATTACTTTTCTATTGCAAGATTTCCATGTGGAAAATAAAAATCTATATATATGTATATTACACTATCGTATCTTCATACTTATAAGGAGGGTTACCGTAGGGGGGGGGGACCCTGTTCTGTCCCCAATTTGGCGATATATCGCCAAATTTAAAAAATTTGAATTTAAAATAGAAATAAAATCTCAAAAAAGAGTCAAATTAAAAAAAATAAATGCAGTCTGCACACCGGGAACTTCTAGTATATAAAATGATCTAAAAATGATTAAATTCCTATGTATAGTTTTTGCTCCTATAATTTTTTTTTAATGGAACGATTTTGACCAACTTTAACATTAAATATCTTGAAAAATAATTCTTCGACTTGAAAACTGTCTGCATCAGCGTGTTTATCAAACATTTCTCTATGATACCATCGATTTTCATATTTTTGTTTGCAATATTTTCCTTAATATTAACGAAGAAAGATCTCCGGTCACAAAAAATTCAAAACCGGCGGCGGCGGTGACAGCGTTAATCACCTTTTTTTAGAATAGAGAGGTAAGAAGTACAAATTTAGCAGCAATTTCCAATCAAATTGAAACATTTTTCGTTAGAGCTGTTCCCAACAATTAAAAATGTACTATAAAATTCTTACCTCAACAATTACTTTTCAATTGCAAGATTTCCACGTGAAAAAATGAAATAAATGGTTTGCCGAATTTAAAAAAAAAAAAAAAAGAAATTTACAGGATAACTTTTCTACTGCAAGATTTCCACGTGAAAATGAAAATAAAATAAATAGTTTGATGAATTAAAAACAAAAGTGAGTGTTACGTCATAACATTTTGTGATTTATGATTGCCATGTGAAAAATTGTAATTTAATTAATTTGACGAAAAAAATAATTGGAATATTAGTCATATTGGAAAGATAAAGGACGTGGTAAATATATAACGTCATATAAGCGTGAAAAAATATATTGAAGCATGATAAAAACTCGATTATGGAAATATTAGCGTATTTTAACATTATTGCCCCAATGATGAATGGAAATAAGTTCATTTATAGCTGTATTATTTTGCGTTTGCTATATAAATTTATACATTTTTATATTGAGTTTTCATTTGATTCATGTGTAAAACACTTCGACTGTTTTTTCTTTTACCGGACTGCCAGAAGTGTTATGTGTTTCACGCGTATCTGGGTTTGTGGTTTTCTAACCTCCGGTAATAAGAAAATAATTTATCCTGTTTTCTTTCCCTTTACTATGTTTTTCACCTATGAAGAAATGGAAAATCTCTTTTCTCTTTCTCCTTCTAGGGGAAAAGCTTGATTATTTCACTGCCTTTTTTAACGTTTGTCGTTTTTTTTTCTTCTGAAAAAAACATGAGACCCCACTTATTTTTCGTTTCCATGTTTTTGTAAATATGTTCAACTACTACCTGATACATTTCGTTTTATTCATTTGTGATGCTGTTTTGAGATAGGACTAATTCAAAAGTTGCAGATTTTGAAACTTTTGAATATTTTACAGATTATATCTGCTAACAGCATCGATATCCCGGCAAAGTTCTATATTACTTAGCTTGTCCTAATTGTAAACTTTCATATTCTATAAGAAACATTTGGGGTACTATTGCTTAACCAAGATAATATGTGCAGAAAACGGACAAAAAGGTCATTTTGATTGCATTTTCTGGCAACATAACAATGAAAATTAACAATACCCCATGGAAACAAGTAAATTTTACAAAGCATGTAGTGTTATACTAACAGTTTATGACAAAAGAATTTTCGGATGTTGTTGCTTTCCAGAGATATAGCAATCCAAACATACTGGCATTTTAATTTTCATGAAAAATAGGATCCATGGTCTGGAACTTTGACATTTTCTACAGGATACAGGAAATGTTTTCAGAGCTTCAAAATTGCACATTATTCATCAAAAATGATCTACTTCAGCATAAAAAAAAGCAATTTAACAAATTACAACGACCATTTGGAAAAAATTTAAGACTTAAAAAATCGCACGGAGTTGATCATACATTACGTACGCCGTGCATTAAACATTAATAGTGTTATTACGCGTAAAAATTGCAAGCGACATAAATTGCTTGCGGCTCCTCAGATTTCCTGAAACTCCCTATTATCCTCCTGAAACTTTCGTATTATCAAAGCATTTCATTGGCTGTTCGGGAAAAGGCTTTTCCAGCGTCAGATTTCCAAGAAATCTGACGAAATTTTTAAAATGAAATTTCATTCTTAAACGTTTAAACATCCCACAATATTACTTTTTACACCATCGTATAGAGAAGAAAATTTCCTTTTAAATGCAATTTGTTTGAAAGCTGTATCTCAATTTGTTTCTGAGTTATTAATTTTTTTTGTAGTTTTTATTACTTTTTTAACACAGTTACACTGTAAATTAAAATGTCTGAAATTCAAACACTTAAGTGTCTGAAACGGAGTGTTCAGTTTTCAGACGTTTTAAAATGTCTGAATTTTTTCAGATACTTTTCGTGTCTGAATTTCAGACACTTCAAACGTCTTAATAGCATCCATTTTTTTTGTAAGCATCATACATAGCCATGTTTGACCACGTTGAATCCTGGAAAAATATTTGGCAGGGGTCCTGCCCCCCCCCCCCACCCCCCCTCCTACAACCTGATTTGTTTGGTACTCCCAATTTTGGTACGCAATTTTTGTTAAGCTGATAATTTAAATCTTTTACGACATTTTACTGATTATAATTAATATTTTGAACTTCAGGTGTAGAACAAGATTAAAACAAAAAATATTTATCTAAATATTAGATTTTTAAAATTTGTTTTATTTTTAATATTATTTTACTTTAAAAGTTCAAAATATTGATTATAATCAATACAATTTCGAAACAGATTTAAAATATAAGCTTTACAAATATTGCACATCAAATTTGTGGGCACTAAAATCGTAGGGGGGCGGGGCACGACTTAGTATGCCCATTCTTTAATCAAGAAGTTCTTTTGCAAAAAATGCAACCCTGCATTATTGTTATCTCAATTGAGATGACCGGTATTCGGGAGTATCCGTTGTGGAGGTTAATAGACATTACCGAATAGCTATTATGAAACATCTATTTAGCGAATACTTTTTTAATCCGCATGGCATACATATTTGTATATTTTTACCTCACAAAAGCAGACATCTCCGATTATCGGACAAATTAAGCGGCAAGGGCTATTGAGGGCTTTTAAAGTACATGGATAAATATATATATTTCTTATAATCTTGTCCTACTCTACTTCATATAATTTAAAAATAGATTTTTTTTAAAATTATATTGCCACATAGGCAATTTTACATATATATCAGATGATAATCACAACAGCTATTTAACTATGAATAAATAAATAAATATTCTACTTTACCCTTTGCACTCGAGAGCTCCGGAGCGGAGCCATTTAAAATTTGTCTTCAAACTCGAGGGCTCCGCTACGGAGACAATGCAAATAATTTTGTGATACCTGTCTAGAAAAGCCAAGATTACATGGTATCACAAAATTATATGCATTGTCTCCGTAGCGGAGACCTCGAGTTTGAAGACAAATTTTAAATGGCTCCGCTGCGGAGCCCTCGAGTGCAAAGGGTTAATATTGAGAAAAAAATTACTTCGGTATTTTGTTTATTTATATTTTGTGTTTTTTAATCTTGTCCTACTCTAAAAGCTCAAAACTTTCATTATAATCAGTGCAAGATTTAAGGTATCAACTTTACGAAAATTTCATACAAAATCCCCCCCACCCCCTCCCCGAAAAAAAATAAAAATCCTTATCATTTAAAAATTAGATTTTTTAAAAATTTATATTGCCACATGGGCTTATTGTTATCATTCCTATGAGCTACTAAACAAGACATCTTTAAAGCAAAAAAAAAAAAAAAAAAAAAAAAAAAATGTTAGCACATGATATCACTATGATACAAACTTGCGATGCTTATCAGTAAAGTCTAATTGGAAAATGACTTTCGAATCCACACATGCAGCGAAATCTAAATAAACAAATGATTTCCTTTTTCCTGACTGGCTTACTTCTATGTTCCCAATTCAAAAGTTTTCAAACATTAAAAGATTTAATAGCTTTAGAAATATATCTAAGAAATACTTGAGATAAACATTCATTTTCAATTATATATAAATTTCATGAAAAGCAATTGATTTTCTTTTCCAAAAGCGAAAGTTTATAAATATATTTTTTAATTTCAGCTGAATATTGTTCAATGGAAAAAAAAGGCAATCCCGAAAATCCCGGATTTTTCCGGTAAAAATTCCGGGATTTTCGGGGTTAAAATTAAAGCGGGATCCCGGGATCTCAATCCGGATCCATTGAAACTAAGAACTGCCATATTGAAAACAAAACAAAACAAGAGATTGAACTTAACTTTTAAATATGTCTGTTTTTTAGTGATGTTATTACTTTAAATTTGAGAAAAAAGATGAGAATAAATAACATAATTTGTAATAAAAGACAACGTCATAAATTTAAAAATATATACTTCTAGAATTAGTGGTTTTTTTTGCAAAAAGATTCAAAACTAATTAAATTTCATGTAAGATTTTGTTTAGTACAATAAATAAAATCATAAAAGACACTAATTTTAGTACTATAAAGAAATTATAACACTTACTTCAATCGCTGTTTGCAAGAGGTAAGAAATATTCCTCGATTTGAAATTTTAAAAACTACTACAACCACAGTGAGGGAGAAAGATTTTCATCAGTTTAAAAGGTAATCCCATAATACATCCGACTAGCCATATTTAAAGAATGAGATGTTTCATCCTCAAAACAGGACCCGCCAGACAAAAGTTTCTTTTTTTTGCCAGCTTCGACAGAACGAAGATGAATAACACAATATTATTGATATAAATTAATACGAGTTAACTCTAAGCCCATTGCACACGCTTTGTAGAATTTCCGGGTGTAATCTTCAACCGTCGTCTACTTCTGTTCTGTGTCTATCCCGCCCTTATATTGACGACAGCTTCTAAGAGACATTTGATGTCGAGCACACACGTCAGATGTATGTATTCAATAAATAAATAATCCAAGTTAATACGAATTAAAATCGCAGTACTTCACATTTCGCAAAAAACGAATTAAAATACACGCGTACATAAAAACAAACTTTGTTTGAATTACAACGTATACCACTTCGAACGAAGACATCTAAAACGCATGCGCAACTGGGAGTGCTAGTGCCCCCTGGTGGTTATTGCGTCGGAAGAATCAAAACGTCTTAAATTAAGACACGTTTAAAGCAATGAAGTGTCTTAAAATAAGACGTTTGCGGATATTTTAGACATTATTCTCAGTTCGTTTACACCATGGTCACAGTAAGACACTGATGTATCTTAAATTAAGACATCTATAATGTCTGAATTTTCAGATTAAGGCACTTAAGTGTCTAAATTTCTTTTTTAGCCACATATGTGTCTAAATTTAAGACGCTTCTATTTGCAGTGTGGCAACAGAAGTATTCATCTCTTTTGAAAGTAAAGGGAAATACAGATTACTGTATAGACCCATCAGAAAACGAATAAAATGCGGATTAAACCAATAACAAGCTTCAGATATGCTTTTGATTTCCTACCCTGACGAGGACAATAACCATTTTTCCAAATGGTTAATAAATCAAGCAAAACAAAAAATACAACTATCGCACTTTGTCTGATTTTCAAAATTATGGCTCTTAAATTCAACTCATATTCATAGACACTTTATTGCACAGCGCTTTCATAGGTTTTCGAGAAAAATAACATAATTTGATATTTACATGGCGTGTGGGCGAAGGAACTATCTTTCCCGGAATAGGTAGGAAAAAAAATTTCTACTCTGCAGACACAGGAGGCCGCATGTGAAGCACATTCCTTTGCATATCTTTTATTAATATAGGTAAAATTCTTTTCCAAATATCTACCAATGTTTACTTCTAAAAAAGCACTGAATACGAAAAAAAAAAGATATAGAGGATTTTGAAATGCTGTCAACTGTCTGTTTATGGTTTCTGCAGAAGTGTTATAGAAGATGAAAGCACTTTAGTATAAAAAAGTTCAGAGCAGGTGTTTCTGATTTTATTCAAGATTTTTAAATTACAAAGAAAAACTAATTAAGAGAACAATGGATATTCAAAGAATTTTGTAGGTGAATTCTAGCAAAGAGAATTTATATAATATGTTTTTACTAGCCGTCCTTGGGGACCTGTTTGGCCTCCTTTAAAATTAATTTATGTTTGGAAAAGCATGCTAAGCATTGTATCATGTTACTTTTATTCATAATTTAATTTACTTGGACTCCCTTAAATATAATTAATATCATATATATTAAACAAGCAAACGATTTTCCCGATTATGAATGATATCGTAAACTACTGATCCGATTTCCATAAAACTTGTGTCCTATATTAAATCGAGCACGAGGAAAAGATTTAGATACGTCACAAATTCAAGAAAATTCGCTGTTACAAGGTAAAACAAGCTCAGGCGTGAAACTTCTGCTTGCTATAAATCGAAATATGTTCACCCAATTTACACGAGACTCGCTTTCTATACTAATTCGAGCACGAGAAACACATCTAACTAGGTTTCGAATTCGAGAAAATTTGTTTTGATCGATTAAAACAAACTCAGCAATGAAAATGTTGCTATATATCGAAAACGGCTCTAACGATTTTCACAAAACTTGACGCGTATACTAATTCGAGCTCAAGAAATTAATCAAGCTAGGTCACTAATTCGAGAAAACTCGTTTTCTACTGCTGAAACAAACTCATTACTCAAAAGGGTGGTACCTATTGAAAACAATTACTACGACTTTTATGAGATATCCTTTATTCGATTGTGAAAAAACCACCCAACTAAGTATCGACTGTGGAAAAAAAAAATGTTGGCAGGTTTAAAGCAGTTTCTAAATATTTAATCTTCCATAATCGAAATTACCTCCAATACTAATGTTCATTTATCAGCAACAGGTTCAGGATAATCAAGAAGACGGCACTAACTGCTTGCCTTCTATATTAAATTGAGCACTAGATAACGGCCTATGTAGGTTCAAAGTACAGCAACATTCATTTTAACTGACTAGGAAAAATAAAATGAATTGATTTTACCAAATGTTGATTTTGAGAATTTAAGCATTTTCATAAAAATAATTGTAGATATGCTAATAATTTTGATAGATAACTGTGCTTACACTTTTACTATGTTAAAAACTACTAACATATTGTTAAAAATATCGCTGTAGTTTGATGCCATGGTGATACACCCTAGCTCAAAATTAGCAGCAGTTTGAGACAGGTTTTGTCTATTATGCACTCAAACTTCCTTCCTCCGGATCTGCGTTAGTGCGCTAATCTGAGCAAGATAAAATTTGGGATATGTTTAGATCCCATTGAACAGGTGGAATTAAAAAAAAGAATAAACGAATCTAATAGAGATTTGGCAGTAATTCCAGCTGGACTGACTTCGTTAGTTCAACCAATAGATGTTTCGAAAAACAAAATTTTGAAAGAAATGTTAAGGGGGCAGTGGAACCCATGAATGCTAGAAGGAGAAAAAACATTTACGAAAAGATGAAATGTCCGGCATGCGTCGTGAACGCAAATGTGTGAATGGATTATAACATCATGGAATGAAATCAAACAGGAAATAACTGTTAAATCATTTTTAAAATGTGGAATATTAATTGAACTCGGCGGTATCGAGGATGACTATTTATCGTTAGATGAAAGCGACAGTGGGGAAGAAGTTGACATTCCTGAAAATAAAATTGAGGACGAGTACAACGAACTTTTCACGTTATCTGATAAGGCAGATTAAGTTTGTTAGATTGATTGTGTTTATGACGGCCAATTATCAGCACGAGGGATATGGGCCCTAAAGGGGGGGAGTGCCCTCCGTGGGGTCTTTCTAAGGGAACCTAACCCGTATTTACGATTGGAAAACCAAGGTTCGAAGAAAACTCCGAACGATTAGGCCGACGTGCGCGATTGGGATCGAACTCAGCATCTCACGTCTACCAGCTTCGAGAGCAGAACTTCTCGGCCACTGGTGGGGGATTGAGTTTGTTAGGAAATGTATATTGTAAGTTTCTTTGCTTATATTGATACAGAAATGCATTTAAATAAACCTCTAAAAAAATTGGAATGTTGTTATTCTTATGATTTCACATACACGATTTTAAATTCGGCGTATAACACGCACACGGAAAAATGAAGTGCTTTTTTAGGGTTAAAAGTGCGTGTTATACGCCGAGATATACGGTATTTTTAAATTTTGTAGAAATTTCTATAAAAATCATGTTCTTATTTAGAAAATATGCAAACGATTTACTTTACATCTTAAAATAGGAATTATTTCACAAAATTTATATTAATTACATTTAATACCCTTTCATCAATATATACAAGTAACTTTTATGCTATTTTTTCATTAAAATTATCTTAGTGTGTGTCATTACGTAAGAAATGAAAGTTTCGAAATTAAATTTTTGTACACGCGCGGGAATATTTAATCCAAAAAATATATTTCTCCGCTCCCAGAAAACAAAGAAAAGACATTCCTTCACCCATACCTATCCCGATCTTGACCTTTAAAGGTACAAAGCAGATCAGAAGCGTCCTCAAAAAATTTATCCTTTTTTAGGGTTCCGTACTTAAAAAGTAAAAACGGAACCATTATAAGATCATTCCTGTGTCTGTCCGTCTGTCTGTCTGTCTGTCTGTCACAGTCATTTTAAACGTAAACTATGGAACGTGGAAAGTTCAAATTCGGGGAAGTAATAAAGACCATTGACACACATATTTTCAGATTAATAAACATTCATAAATATATTTAGTAAAAAAAGTAGAGGGGCTAATTATGCTACTTGAAAAAAAATCTTTTCTTTGTATATCATGTGGGGTATCCTGTGAAAGCTTTTGTAACGCTGAACTCAAAAATACATTCTTTTTAATTTTAGGTATTATATTTTCAAAGATATTGTTGAAAATGTAGCGCAAAAATATGTCCCCACCCCCATCTAATTCCGAATCTACTGAAACTAAAATTATGAAAAATTATAGGTAATAGACGTTAATATAAACTTTGCCGGAAAATTATAGCAATTACCCTAGGTTACATAGTTTTTGAGTAATTAGCATTTTTCTGTTATACACAAATTTCGATTTACGGGCATTCAGAAAATTTGTTGAGCATCGCTGAATATACCTATCGTTGCAGAAGAATAAAAGCATTGTTGATAATAATTTTCGAAAAAAATCATCGGTAATTAGCTGAGATATTAACCCTTAAAGGTATGGTCAGTTTGGACATACACAAGGACAGGGCGGCGTACTCTATGCCTAGATAACGACTTTTAATGATATATATGTGTAATGTAATGTCAAGTAACAGTATAAAAGCAATAAACGTCAAATTGTTAAAGACATACTAATTTAAGGGGTCTCAGGACTCTAAAAAGTGGAAAAAAAGAAAAAAAGACCATTTTCAACATTTAATGTCTTAAAATGTATATGATTTTAAAACACAATTTTAATTGGAATGAAAGATATAAGTATGTTCTTTCTTTTCATGTATTTAAAAAATTGCAAGATACAGAATTAGTATTTATAGGGGGCTCGAAACTGTTAGACATTTGTCGAACAAAAAATTGCCATAACAGTTTACGCGCAGGATTACAAAATAAATATTCCAACTAGAATGAAAATTTTGGTGCTTACTTATACTTCAGATTGTAATAATTTCCCTGAACTTAAATAAATTTGCATTTAAAGCATTTTTATATTTTTAATGCAATGCTGCATTTAGTTAGTAAAAAATTTTGAAATTTCAACAGTAAAATCACCCCCCCCCCCCCCCAAAATTTTTTTGAACAATAAAAAGGAAATTTTAGGTTCAGTTTATACAGAATAACATGGAATATATATTTTGAAAATTTCATGAAAAAATATTCAGAAGTTTTTGATTTATTCTGCACGTTATGCCCAAAAAATGTCATTTGGAAAATAATTACTTTAAAGTTTCGGAAACGCCGCTTCAGCTATTGAGCGGGTGTAATTCTAAAAGCCAAAACATCCGTTCTAATGAGAATTTCAAGGAAACAATTATATCAAAATATTCAGAAAAGATAGGAGTTTAACATCTAAAAAAATTAAAGTTTCTTAAATTTTGAAGCTTTAAGAGTCCTGTGACCATTTAATCCTTTCCGGCACGGCGTAATTCTATTTATAAACTTATGAAATAATGAACTGACACCAGAATTTATAAACGAATTTATTAGAAATTGCGAACTTGCTTATTTTCACATACATGATAAAAGAAAAATTTTAATTAAATATTCTTGGTGCCATTTGTCTGTTTTGGAATTAAAATTAGGTGTCCGTTTTTTAAGGGCATCGCCCTCGAAATATTTAATTAGAATGAATCGCATAAATACTGTGAGATTCGCGATAGTTTGCATTGATTGTATCTCTCAATACGCCTCGAGTGACTTTAAAAGTTAATTAAACACCTATCTGGAAAAACGGGGCACTGACCAAGGCGGCGTTGCAACTTTGAGACCTCAATTCGAAGCGCGCTTAGCACAATGCCAAATATAAACTTTGAACAAAAGTTTTGTTTTAGATACACTGTAGAAATAAAGGTTATTACTACGCTGAATTTAGTTTCATGAAATGCCAAATGAAGTTTAACTATGCACAGCCTTTATTGTCAGTACCGAATTAAGTTCATCATAAACAGATTAGGATAATATTAAAAAAAGATTTATACGAATAGCTATATTTGATATTGTTCCATATATCTCTTTGAATTTTCATGGTACACCCGATTACACTTTTCTAATATATACAGTTATACCCAATCCTACGTTATATAGTTTTTTAAAAAGTCTTAGTATTCTTTTAGCAACTTTTTTTTTAAATAACTAGGGGGCTCGGCCCCCTACGAGCTACGCTCGCCAACCCCCGTCCCGACACCGTAGACTCTAAATGCACGCTAAATTGATCGACTTTAAAAAGATTTCGAAAGATTTAAAAAACAGTGGCGATCTCTCTATAAACGGATTTCTATTCATTTCTCTTTGATTGGGCAATTTTAACGCCAAATCCGTTGCGGTACTACTTGATTATTCCGTCGACCAATTCGCCAAATTATATAAATCGCCAAACCACTCGCCAAATTATACAAATTGACATAATTTTTATTTTAAATAACGAAAAAACAAATAAATTAGTACAACATTAATAAAAATACAAATAAAACGTCGAAATAAAAATAACTTGATGACGTAGACACGTGTAACAACATTCCAAAATAAGCTAATATAAAAGGAATTAAGTAAACAGAGTCTTTGTCTCCTGGTATTTTTTAACAAAGTGAAAAGAAAGTTCTTTTAAATGAGACATTTTAAATTAATCGTTTTTAATCTGACGTAATTTTGACCAAACTATTCTTTCTCTTTTTAATATTCACGTGAAAATACTTGTGTTAGAAATTAAATATTATTTGCGCTTTCCTAACAAAAATAGTTGAAAAGTATCCTCTTAAAATATCAAATAAATGTCTAGCGCAATTTCTAAATTTAAACCGTTTTGCAATATTATTTTGTGTTCATTTTATGTAATAACTGTAATGCGACGTAAATATGACGTAATGTCTCCTATTTAAGACTTCTAACGCATATTAATAAATTTATTGCTTTACAAATTCTATTCTCTCTTAAAATTCACGTGTAGTTATAGTTTTTATGACGTAATTTTTATAAGTTCCTGCTTTTTGTACATAATTATTTAATTCTAATTCCAAATGTTTTTTTCTGTTTATAATAGTCACGTGTAAATAAATTTTTAATTTATTTACACGTATAAATATTTTTTTTTCTTTAAGCAAACATTATTGTTTCCGCTGTTTATACAGTTGGCAACAGTATAAATTAATACCGCTTTCTAAAATCTCCTAAAAATATCTCTAGAAATGCTGAAAATCTGAATTTAAAATAGAAATAAAACCGCAAAAAATGAGTCAAAATAAAAAAAATTAATGCAATCTACACTCCGGCAAATTCTAACGCATAAAATGATCTAAAAATGATTAAATTCCTATGAACAGTTTTTGCTCCTATAAAACTTTTTTAGTGGAACGATTTTGTCCAACTTTAGCATCAAATATCTCTTAAAATAATTCTTCGATCTGAAAACTGTCTGAATCAGCGTGTTTATCAAACATTTCTGTATAATACTACCGATTTTCATATTTTTGTATGCATTATTTTTCTTAATATTAACGAAGAAATACCTCCTGTCACAAAAAATTCAAAACCGGCGGCTGTGACAGCGGTAGTTACTTTTTTTTAGAATACAGAGATACAATTACAAATTCATATATTTATTGTACGGAATCCTCTGTACGCGAGTAATGCTCGCATTTGACCGTTTATTTCGAAGAAAATATGTGATTGGGATAGAATTTACCTCAGCGCGTATGCTTACAGGTTAAATCTATGTTATCGGGAATATCGCTCGTACGAATCCCTCTGAGGGAAGTCCTAGTTATAATGAAGTACTGACATCAGTGAATATATGGTAATTCCCGTTATTTTCTTTTTCCCTGTAACAATGGATATAACCAATTGCCATCATTGTAAAGAAATTGTCTAAAAATATTTAAAATTAATATTAAAGCATAAAAATGGAAATATTAAAAAAAAAAATAGCTAGTATGGGCACATCTACAAATTAACTGCTTCCATTTAAAAAATATAATTATCAAAATTGATTCAGTAGAAATTTTTGGGCAGATGATAAAAAAAAAAAAAAAAAACACATACATATCTGAAATCGAAATTAACCTTTTGCACTCCGCTGTCGCCGCTGCGGCAACGTCATCTTTCTTTGCAAATTTTGTTTTAGGCACCAGTAATAAAGGAAAATAAAACTTGCCTTATTTAATCAGAACATTATTGAAATTGTGTACTTGAAGGAAACTTCTTTTTAAAAGTGGTCCGACCGAATAAAATTTGTGTTAGAGACGCCGGAGTCCAAAGGGTTAATCTTAATATGGCTCCATTTTACCGCCAACTGGTAAGGTGATGGGTTCGCACTGGAATTGTTACACTGCGTTTTATTATATATAGAGTAGTGTAAATGTCATTTTTTGGAAGGTGTTTGGAAATCGTAGTTTTCACTTAAAATTTGAAATAAGTGAAAAAAATATTCATATACTGTTCAACGAAATAAGAAAGAAGTGGGTAAGTGTGATCGGAGATCGCACCGAAGGTTTCGTTTAATATTCCATTCAAAATACTTTATCCTCTAATTAAAATGTCCAAATTGTTAATTTATAATTATTAAATCCCTACATAGATGGTAGCTTCAATAAATTTAATTATAAATTATTATAAAATGACGTTATTTTTTAATCAGCATAAGAATATTGAAATAAAAGTGTTTAAAGAAAATACAAAATTCCGATTTTTTTTTTTTCAAAATTATAAAAAATTAGCGAAGATGTAAATATACTTTTAAATTTCCAAAAACAGAAACAATTGCTTAAAAGAAATTTAAAATGCTGAAATTTCTCAAGAATTTATTAGAAGTTCAAGCAAAATTGAAAATTTCTTATTTTCAAAAAAAAAAAAAAAAATCGTTTAAACGAAATTTAAAATTCCGAAAAAATGTGTATCTGAGACCTTCCATAAAATTAATATCAAATGCTATAAAAATATGACTAATGTGTTCAAAAAAACATTTCTTTAAATGATAATTGTGTTAATTTCTATTATAATAGTTTTACAATAGAGTTTGCAGATAGCAGCACCAACGAAACATATTTTGAAGTTTCAATATGATTCTGAAGAAAAAAAACTATCTATTTTATTATTAACTATCTATCTAATTAGTTTAACTAAATATCTAATACTGTAAACTAAGAAAAACTATCTATATATAAATTATTAAAAATAAAAAAAATCTCTTTAATTGATAATTATGTAATTTTATATTGTAATTGTTTTGCAATATTGTTTGTAGATGGCAGTCCCAAACAAACAGATTCTGAACTCTGAATAATCAAATCTGTACTGTAAACAATTTTGTTACTAACGTTAATGTCTGACGTAGAATAAAAAGAAAATTTTATTTTGTTAAAATACGATGTAAAAACTACTTTTTATCACAGTTTAAAAAGAAATAGCAATCAGAACATCTCAAAACCCAAAACAACTGAAATGTTCTTCCGTCTTTAAAATGTTTATTAAATGAATTAATACAAAATAATTAGAATGGAAGTAATTCATAAGAATATATTTTAGGTAACGAAAATGATAAGAAATTATATTAGCATGATTAAAAATAAATAACAAGTTTTAATAGTTTAGTTCTTATTAGTTTATTTATTCCTTCTTCTTTTTTTCGAGGGGAGAAAACGCACAATACTTCCCAACTTTATTTATTAGCTCAATCTCCAGAAGTAATGCACGAATTTTCATCAATTTTCAGATTCAGTTAGTCCTTGATATGAATTGACGTTTAATACATTTTGGTGTAAACCGTTCAACAGGTGGCGCTGCTATGCTGCATTTTCTGCGATTTTCGCAATAGCTCTATCTCTAGAACTAAAGCTTGGATTTTCAAGAAACTTCAGATTCAGGTATACCTGGGTATAAATTGATGCTGATTAGTTTTTGTGTAAATCGCTCAACATGTGGCGCTGCTGTGGAGCTTTTTCACGACTTGTACAATATCTCAATCTCCAGAACTAATTCACGGATTTTCATCAAACTTCAGATTCAGTTAGTCCTTGACATGAATTGACGTTTTATACATTTTGGTGTAAATCGCTCAACAGGTAACGCTGCTATGCTGCATTTTTTGCGATTTCCGCAGTGGCCCTATCTCAAGAACTAATGCAGGAATTTCATGAAACTTCAGATTCAGGTATACCTTGATATCAATCACTGCTGTTTCTGTTTTGGTGTAAATCGCTCAACAGGTGGCGCTACTATGCTACATTTTTCAGAATTTCCGCTATAGCTCTATCTTAAGAACTAATGCACGAATTTTCATCAAACTTCAAATTTAGATATACTTTCATATGAATTGTTGCTAAATTGATATAATTTCTTGTACTATTTATGATTTAATTGACGTGATTTATATAGAAGAAAGTTTTGTTATAGCCACAACATACTAGTTCTTACTGTCGATGAATAGTATATGAATATTTTTATTAATTATTTAAAATTGTAAATGAAAACCACGATTTCTACCCACCACGTAAAGCGGGCATTTACGTTCGTAACATTATATAAAATCGTGTAATTCACGCACCTCCATTTTTAAAGTAAATTTTGAAGTAAAAGTAGCTTGTAGCATATACAGAAATATATGCTTTATAAGATTGGTATATAATATATGATATATAAGTCATTGATAATATAAACATGTATTTATAATTATGCTTTTGTAATTGAATAATATTTTTAACAGTGTAATTGATTTTCATTTGAATTTATTTTCGAAATTTATATTAAAAAAATTTCATGGATGCCATTAATGTAAATTCAGTTACTGAAATTATAATTCTAAGTAATGGTAAATTAAGTTAACTGAGATTGTACGACTTCATTAATCGATTTCGGGAATCATGTAACGTTGTACATTGTAGGAATATTACAGGTAATGATTCTGAGAAACTCAGGTCCTTAATGGATGACTGCAATATTGATTGCATGATAATTTAATTCCGTAGTTTTTATGTCTATTTTCATGGAATTCGTGGGATATAATAAGGAAGAAAAAAAGGATTTCATATTTGTTTTTCTCACTGTAGCCTGAAAAAAGTCGCATAAAACTTTAAAATTAAGTTTGTGACTTTGAGTTCGTTTTTTATCTAAAATTAGATTATTCATAAAGCAGTAAAAAAATTTCCTCTCAAAATTCGAGTGGTGTAGTGATATGCCCTTAATTTAGCGAATTTTAAAAGAACGCTACATGATCACACATTTCTGATACATTTCAATTAATATATTTTACAACTGCATATTAGAAATAATTGGTAACATCATCCTAGGAACACTGTAAAAAAAATTCCGGAACGTTCCTGGGAAAAAATGGGCAGCTGAGTTGCCCATTATTTCCAAGAATCATTTCTTGAAAATGACTGGAACTTTACTGTATATCTTAAACACTTTCCACAAAAATGCCAGTAAGCTTCCTGCGAAATACCAGGAACGTTTCTGTTGACAGCAAAACATTACTGACATTTCACAGAAAGCTTATCTTGATTTCTATGGAAGGTTTCAGAAGTGTTCAAAAAGTTTCAGTTATTTTCGAGAAAAGCTTCGTATAAATAATGGGCAATCCAAATGCCCATTATTTTCAAGGAACATTTCTGGATTGCTTCTGGATTTAGCTCACTAAGCTAAAATAAATGAAACTGTACAACTGCATGTCATATAGATAGAGTGAAAATGAAAAAAAAAATAGAAAACAATAGCGTAAATGTGGTTTAACTAATTTTAAATCTTAGACATAAATATATAATTGTTAAATGGAAATCCATTAAAACATAAATAATATTGAGGCACATATTTGTGAAAAACAAATTTCGCAAATTAATATAGCATATTTTATTATATTATTTGTTTATATTATTTGTTTTTTTATTATATTATATTATATATTTATATATTTATCGCATTTTAGAAAAAAATTTCTAAAAATAATATAGCATATAAAAAATATTAGCGAAAAAACATAGAATATTATATTTATAGCAACTTACTCTTTTACGATTATCTTTTTCTTTTAATTTATAATCCTTTAATAATTGATTAATTTATTTTCATTTAAATTAACCAAGCTCACATAGAATCCCTAGTTAGACTAAAGCTTTAGAATTAATATGCAGTCTTACAAGGGTACCACCAAACATGATGCTCATCAATTTTTATGAATTCAAAGTATATTGTAGAGCTCTTATCCCTAATTATTATAGTGAAAGTATTTCTTCAAATGGATCTTAGATTCCCAGAAATAGTGGGGGGGGGGGGGGGGGCGAAGTTCAGCATACGTTTCAAATACTGATTAGTTTGCAACTTTCAACGAGTATTACGTGGAGTGATCTCAGAGGGTTCACCCGCCAGCCATAGGAACCGAGTTCGATGCCGCCTCCTAACTGTTTATTTTTTTAATATTATTTTCATATTTTTGACACTTTAAAAATTTTAATCAAAGTTGTGAATTTTTACAGCTTCGAAATTTTGATATTTTCAAAATCGATTTATATTTTTGATTTTTCACGAAAACTTCTATTTTTTTCTGTAATTTTTAAACTAACCTTTCTGTTGACGGAAATACAAATTAATATGTGCAGAAAGTTTATTTTCATAATATTATTATTAGTTACCTTTTTATATTTTAAATACAAGTCTCAAATAATGCACAATAATTTATTAGAAAAAAAAAATAACAGAATAAATATCTTTTTAATATTTGGTTTGTTCAATATATTAAAAAAATGACAAATGATAAAATACAAAATTGTTTGCGATTACTGACTTTGACATTTAAGTAATAATTTGTAATTTGTAAATATACAATTAATCGAGTGACATACATTGTCGAAATATTCAAAACGGAATATTTATACGAAAAATTTTCCTATAATAGAGCATAACTTCTTACCTAGTACTTGTATTCAAAAGAACATAAAATATATCAATTTTTTTTTATTTGTTCTGATATTATTATGAAATGCTACCTGACGATTTCTTAAAAAATATATATCGTAAATTATATGTCATGTGGGATCCGCAGACGATTTTTACATTTCCAGTTGACAATTTTTGCTTTATTATCATTATTTGCTAGAATGAAAAAATAATTTGAAATATAATTTGTCCATTTTAATTCATTTAAAAATAAACACATTTCGACATTTGACATCAAAATTATTATACATAATTTACACGAAAAAATAAATTTTCGTTTAAAATTCAATAAAGTAAATATATATATGATATATTGTTTCTGAACTTTCCTTAAAATATAAAAATATATAAATGTAAATAATAATTTTTAAAAAAAATCTAGAAATAAAATATTTTGGATTTTCGTTAGTAAAGATGTTAGTTTACAAGTGAGAAAAAACGGATATATATTTTCATGAAAAAAAATCATAAACGTAATTGTATATTTTTTACGAAATATAAAAAAAAATTCAAATTTGCAGCAATTCAAAGTGTCAAATATATATCAAATATAAATCAAATTGTAAAGTTTCAAAATATAAAATTAATTAAAAAAGAAAAAAAAAGTCAAGAGGTAGCATCGAACTCGGGCCGTCCTGTGGCGAGCGAGCATACTGCGTCCACACCACGAAAAACACGTTAAAACTAATGGGTATTTGAAACATATGCTAAACTTCGCACCCCATTTCTGAACATCTAAGGCCCATTTGAAGAAATCTGTGAGCATCATGTTTGGTGGTCCCCTGGTTAATGGAAAATCCAAATAGTAGGTGTATTTTTTTTACACGGTCTGCTCGTTAAACATTCCACAGACAGGTACGACGAACAATCTCTGAGCGATGTCACAGAGGTATTGAATTTTCATCGGAATGGTCTGGACAATTGAAAACGTAAAGGATTATGTCGTCTATTGATTTATTCGCATTCCATATTGATTTTTTGACATTCATATAAGGAATTGGTTTTCGACTCTCGCGCGCGAGCAACGGATTACAGCAACAAAATAATAAAATGGCGGCCGCAGCGTTTTTCTATTTGCAACTTTTGTTCAGGAACGTTTCAGATATGAAAACCAGAATTTCACAGGAAACAGCTAAAATATTCTGAAAACATGAGAAAAGGCGAAACATTCCTGGATTTTACATGGAACGTTACCACTTTTTTTTACAGTGACAGCTGGTTATAAATATCACTAAATTATTCAAAAAGAGAAGAACATTCATATATTAACAAATCAATATACACGCACATTCAAAATTAAGAAAATTTTCAGATTTGATCGATTATCTCCAGAACTACTTGACAGATTTTAATGAAGTTAGGTTTGTACATAGATTGATATAATGCAAAAGAAACAACCCTTAAATAGTTATAATACACACTCATGATAACGCTCAAGACTCATCAGTATCAGGAGGTAGAAAACAGAGTTTACAATATTGAACCAAAAATGGGTTATTAGGAGGTATGATGCCCTGTTAAATTTATACAGATCTCACAACGTGAATTCATACTGATAATCAGGCAGTTTATGCGTCCCTGTGGCAGTTAGTCCTACCCCTCCAGGAACTCTGTTTTATGAATCTAAGGGGTTCTAAGAAGTGGAAAGCAATTTCCAATCATCCTACTCAGAGAATCCCAGATATGTTCTATACGGTTTAGGTCTGGAGATCCGGCTGGCCAGTCCCTCAAGCGAATATCCTCATTTTCCAGAAATTTGTCGACCAGATGAGCTCTACCTGGGGGCGCATTGTAGTCCACTAAAATGAAACCTGGGACAGCTGCATCCCTGAAAAGGTGAAAATAGGGGACAAAGGTATCATCTCTATACCTCACACCTGTCATAGAGTCTTTGCCAAACGCAGGGAGGGGTATGCACCAATCCAACATGTTGCCTGCCCAGGTCATCAAACATCCCCAGCCATAGTGTTCTCTTTCTCGTAGTTTGGAATGCAGGTAACGGCATTCCTGGTACTCTTCAGATGAAAATACGTCGAGAATTAGCGTTTAGGCTGAAGTGAGACTCATCAGTGAAGAGATCTTTTCCGCATTGATCCCTGTTCCAAAGTTTATGATCCTTGCATCATGCTAAATGGATGCTCCTGTGTGCAGAAGTGTATGGGAAGCAAGCAGCAGGTCTTATTGCAAACAGTCCTCTCTCATGCAACTCTTGAAACCCTTGAAACCCGGCTTCCTGTGGTCACATAAAGGCCAGGAAAAAGCTGAGAATCTGTTGCAGTACTGTTACACCTCGCTGAAATGGACAAATAGCGATCTGCATTGGCCGTTATGACTCTCGGACGACTTTGCCGGGGCTTTATCACTATGGGTCCATTATATTTAAACTATTTCCATAAGTTGGACTAGACGCTGGGCGTTACATCGAAGTCTCTAGGAATCCGCACTTGAGACTGCAGTATTTCCTATCTTCCTGCGATTCGCCACATCATTCCATCATTCAAATGTTGGTGGTTACTCATTTCCATTGTTTGTTTCTGATTTTCAACGAAAGTTGAAAAAACCATCAAGATATTTGCCGAGATGTGCGAGAGAACAAAACATGAAAATTTCCACGCTCGCTTATAAAGCCCGTTCCTCTATTCTATCCATCCATAAAAATGTGTACGCTTACGTATCCCACTCTAAAAAGATGCATTTTTGATTCGAATTATTATTTTTACCTTTCGTTCAGTACTTTTCATGAAATTCTAGAAAATATGCAAATCCTCTTAATTTTTAACAATGAGTGTAAATATGTAAATCAGCCATACACTATTGACAGCAAAATTATCACGACCGCATCTCTCAAGACAGCCACGATTTATTCTCCCGGTATCAAAAAATATGTTGTGACATCATATATTACTACTTAACGTACAATAGCAATAACGAAAAAACTACTTCACTTTATCCGCAACAATGAAGGCATATTTCAATTTGGAATACACCTCTATGCAAAGACACTTAATAATCCGTTGATCCTAACATCAGACAAATATCTTAACACTTTCAAATTTATAATATTATTAGAATTCACAAAGAGAAAAAATAGATTGAACTAATTGAACACCATTTACTTTTGCGTTTGTAGCGTCCACTGGGAGGAAATAGAGTAACCAGATTTAAGTAAAATTGTTTTTTAATGTTTTACTGTATGATATCTATACTGAAATTAATAGTGGTTGACACTGATTTAATACAATTTTCTCTTCTGTTTATAGCGCCCACTGATGGGTAACTTAAGTTAAATAAAATTAGAGGTGACTTCTCAAAGTTATTTTTACACAGTATAACGAATGAACCTAGTAACTTTTTTGACTTCTTCCCAACATTTTGTCCTTGATGCCACAAAATTTTTAATCTTTGTTAATTCTAATAATATTGAAAATTTGAAAGTGTTAAATTGTTTGGCTGACGTTACAGTCAAAAACGATCATTAAATGTCTTTGCATGTAGGCTTATTACATCTCAGAATGTAACATAGGCTACATATTTTTTTTTTTACTTTATTCAACGATTTTTGTTAATAATTCAAAATTTCATTATTTTCATTGTCTTATTTCATAAAGACATGATGAAAATAACTGAGATTTTCAAATATTTGGCAACAATACAAGAAGCTTGATTATGAATATGTATAGATAGAAGTTAAATATGACGACACATTTATAACAAAATTAGCTGGCCCACCCGGCGTTGCCCGGTCCCTTAAATAAACCTCAAATTTGTATGATTTTATATCTGTTATATATTTTATATCTTAACTCCATTTTATTTGAATTTATATTTTTAAATGAATTATATTGAAATGAAAGTATATGTTATTTGGTATTTTATTTTCTGCATAATTTTATTTTTTAAGTGTATGCGTACCTAAACCACTACGAAATACTGAGAATTTTACTCATTTTGTCGAAATTTTGACATATTTTATTTTGTAAAAATATTTCTGCAATTCCGAAGATTTCAAAACTTTTGTAGGTGATGTAAATCTAGTCTCTTGATATTATCTAAAAAGATTGTCATAAAAATACAGACTTTTATATAATTTTAGCGTAGAAAAGTAGCGTCTCCATGAGGCGCGAAGTGACCTGGGTTTGCCGATGTATTTGAAAGGGTTAAAAATATTTTCTTTTTTGAAATTGATTACACCATCGATAAGAAAAATGTTTCAGATTTAAGAACATATTTTTGATTTGTCATTACCTATAAAATTGCACCCTAGACGGGCGTAGCAATAGGAGAGTAAAAGATTTTCTCAAAAACGACTCTTTTTTGAAAATTATTTTTGAAAGGGTTAGCCGAGATATTTTTTTAATTGATTGCAGCATTTGAGCCACAAGAGTTCGATCTTTAAGGATATGTCTTCAGTTTTTAACTTTACAAAACGGCTTGGCAACGTAAGCTAATAGATAATCACAAAATACCCCCCGAAATTCCGTCTTTTCGATCTTCATTTTTTACGTATGTGCAATTAAAACTTTTGCTCATGCGCCAAGGCTTTTTCCCTCTCTCAAGGGCCGATATTAGTTTTTAATGAGACCAAGTTGCAATTTTTATTTAATAACACATCTAATTAGGCAAATTCTACTATTCAAATCGGTTTTTTCTTTGTTAAGAGGGTGAAATTGTCGCATTCCTCACGCTTTTCTGCCGCATGTCTCCCTGGTGTGTGGCGCGCCTAAGACTTTTGCGCGTGCGCCAATGCTTTTTCCCTCTCTCAAGGGCCGATATTAGTTTTTAATGAGACCAAGTTGCAATTTTTATTTAATAACCCAACTAATAATTGGAATTTCAAAATTCTGAGTCTCAGGTGCATCATGAGACACTGTAATTTTTTTTCAGTGTCTCATGATGCCCCTCACAAACATTTCCAGCCTCGTACGTGCGGTAGATTTCGCTGGCCATCGCAGACACACACACACACACAAGCACACACACAGACAGACACACATTGCGAAACTTTCTTTTATTAGTATTGAAGGGCAATTTCAAACACATGTTAATAAAACAAGAACCATCAATATGAATAAATTCATAACGCAAGGGAGTATAACGTCATACTTAAAACAAAAAATAAAATATATTTTACCGATACTGCATGAACATCAGTTACATACAGAAAAGAATTTTCCGTCAAATGTGATATCATGATTCACAAAGAAAATGAACTAGAGATTTCTCCAGGGAGAAAAGTGGCGCCTTATTATATTAATTGCTGAGATAATTATTATGAAATAGGTTGAACTGATTCAACACTGATTTTATATTTATAGTGTTTACTGGGAGGAAATAGGGTGACCAAATTTAACTAAAATTGAATTTTTAATGTTTTAATGTGTGATAGCTATACTGAAATTAAGAGAAGTTGACACTGATTCAATACAATTCTCTTTTGTCGTTATAGCGTCTCCTGGCAGGAATATAGTTAACTTAATTTAAATAAAATTTATCTTACGATTTTTAAATAAATTTTCAGACTAATCTTCTGCTATGTTGAAATTTATATTTTATTAAAATGTTTCACAAGATAGGAGTTTTTACGCTGATAGCGCTCCTTGAATGAAATTGCATAACTAAAACTTTAAAATGGAATTTGTTGAATGTTTTCTTATATAGGAAAATACTCCAAATTAAAATTAATCAATGCAGATTTAACACCTTTTCCCATTATAGTGCCCCCCTGGCCGGAAATAACTAAATTTAAATAAAATTGATTTTTATTTTTGTTAAATAAATCTTCCTAATAAGCTTCTGCAACATCAGTTTTTATGTTTTGATAATGAATAATAACATAATACGTTTTAAAGCATTACTAAAATTTTGAGATTTTTTTTTTATTATGATTCCTGCGTGGCAATCATACTCCATATTAAAATTTTGAAGTGAAATTTAAACTTAACCGTCGCGTACTTAACACAGCGTACTTCTTGTCTAGTATCCACATCACTAACCATTGCGTACGTAATATAGTATATAAGGGCCGTTCATTTCGACAAAAAATCGCCTTACAGGTTTAACAACATGGCGTAGCACAAACCGTGTCCAAAATATTTTTGAATAAGCTGATTTCTATCCTGTCCAGATAGAGTTTTAGTTCAGGGTTTACAGGATTGGTCAGAATTTTGATTGTAGATTGCCATGCCTTCTGGTGATTAACTTCATACATTATAAGCAAATGAATATCACTTCTTTATATCGCGTACTAGGAATCAATTTTCTTTAATGCCGACAATGACACCTAGAGAGAAATATATTAACTAAACGTAAATAAAAGTGAGGGTTTTTTTTTAGTTCTACTGTATGACAGCTGGCCTCAAGATAAAAATAGGTAGTACTGATTCAGTAGAAATTTTTGCGTGTGTAGTACCACCTGGGGGGAAATAGGGCAATCAATTCAATAAAAAGCGTTTTTTTCATGCTATAACAGCTATACTGATGTTAAAAATTGTTGCGCACATTCAACACAATTTTCTTTTGTGTTTATAATGCCCTCTGGCGGGAAATAGGCTAACTAATTTTTTTTAAATATTATGTTTATGGATATTTAAAAAAAATCATTTGAATAAGCTTCTGCCATGGTCTAATTTATCGGTAATAAAATTTTTCACGTAATAGATTTTTACACTGGTAGCGTTTCAGGTGAGAAATTGCATAACTAAAACTTTAAAATTATTTTTTGTTGTTGTTGTTGTTTTCTGAAAGGAAATAGGTAAACACAAATTAAGTAAAACTGTTTTTTTCTTTTATGTTTTACGGTATAACAGCTATACTATTGTTAAATATTAGCAGTAAAGATTTAACACAATTTATTTTTGCATTCATAGCGTTCTATCTGTAATGGGAAACCGGGTAACTAAATTTAAGTAAAATTGATTTTTTACGTTTTTATTACAGATTTTTTATGTTCAGGTTGGAAGTTTTTGTCCAAATTACGATAACCTGCATTACTGCACTGGTGATTCATTTTGGCTTAATCATTGGTAAATTTATTAAAAATTGTGATGCCATTTTGTTTATAGACATGGACTACAACTTCGATATCTTCTCACTCTCATTAAACTATATTATCCTACATGAAATATAATCGATATAACATGTGCATTTAACCACTTAACTGATTTTCCCGTATGCCGTATGGGCAAGAAGAGTTTGCTTGATCCATCACTTAAAGCTTTTTGATACCACTATTTTCTTTAAATTACAATTTCGTACTATTTAATGACAGAAATTTTTAGACTAAATACAATGAATATTTTAGTTTTAAAAAATGTAGTGTTTATCCCATATTTTCAATTTATTGTATTTTAAAAAAATATTACTTAAAAGGTTAACTTCGATAATTTGTCAACCTAGTAAACTTGCGTTTTTATTTTGACAATTCTCATTAATTCCATATGATTATATACTAAAATCTCGATAACTTGTCACTCTCATTGATCTATGTTATCACACATCGAATATAATTTATACAAGATATGCACATAAACCTTGATAATTCATCAGCTGTTAAATCTGTGTTTTTACTGTAACACATATCATTAATCATTATGGTTATACACTAAAACCACGAAAGCACATTTTCCTTATATATCAGTGCTTTTATGATATAGAATATAAATAATTTACTTTACATCTGCAATAAAATAATGATAACTTGTTATCCTCCTATCCTCTATGTTTGGTGTGATTTAAATATTTATTTATGAATATTTTGTCGTGTTGAATAATTTTTAGACCAAGCCAATGTAACTGTATTCTGTTTGTTTATTGTAAATGAAAACAATAATCAAAGACTATTTTCAATGATGTCGATCAAGAATATTAAAAAATAAAAATCACAGACATAACTGAATATCAATATGAAACAAAATCCCTGCTGGCTTGGCCTCTAACAGGCACACGTCGATTTCGAAGTTAAGTACTAATTTCCCCAACAAAAAATAAATCAAGTTTAGAGATAAACCCAGTTTAACAATTTTATCTGGTCGCTCTTGATGAGTTTTTAATTTCATTTTTCTGTAAGAGTATGTATTATCAGAATCATGTTAATACGATAATTTTTGTCTTTAATTCCCTTTTTACTTTCTTCTATCTTTACAAGAAGAAAGTATTGGATTCGTGAAAATTTTCGACTTTTGGTTTTCGACGGATTTACACGTTTTAGGGGTCAGAAAACCCGAAAAACCTGTTTTTACAAAATGTTTGTCTGTGAGTCTGTGAATCCGTTAATCTGTCTGTCTGTCTGTCTGTATGTGACACAAATTTTGTGGGCGCTCTATCTCAAGAACTAATGCACGGAATTTAATAAAAATTTATATTCAGTAAGTCCCTGATATAAATTGGTGCTGATAGTTTTTGGTGTAAATCTCTCAACAGGTGGCGCTGCTATGCAGCCTTTTCACGATTTCCGCAATGGCTCAATCTCCAGAACTAATGCACGTATTTTCATCAAACTTCAGATTCAGTTAGTCCTTGACAGGAATTGAAGTTTTGAACATTTTGGTGTAAATCGTTCAACAGGTGGCTCTGCTATACTGCATTTTTTACAATTTCCGTAATAGCTCTATCTCAACAACTAATGCTTGGAAAATCAACAAACTTCAGATTCAAGTATACTTTGATATAAATTAGTGCTGTTTGTATTTTGGTGCAAACCGCTCAACAGGTGGCGCTGCTATGCTGCACTTTTCTGAATTACCATTATAGCTGTATCTCAAGAACTAATGCAACAATTTTCACCAAACTTGAGAATCAGTTAATCCTTGTATGAATTGACATTTTGTACATTTTGGTTTAAATCGCTCAACAGGTGGCGCTGCTATGCAGCATTTTTCCCGATTTCTGCAATAGCTCTATCTCAAGAACTAATGGACACATTTTCGTCAAACTTCAGATTCAGTTACTCTTTGATATGAAATGATGCTGACTACGTGTTGGTGAATATCGTCCAATAGGTGGCACTGCTGTGCTGCATTTTGCACTATTTCCTCAATAGCTCTATCTCAAGAACTAATGCACGAATTTTCATCAAACTTCAGATTCAAGTACACCTTGATAAATGTTGATGCTGATTATGTGGTTGTGTAAATCGCTCAACGGGTGGCGCTATTATGCTGCATTTGTCATCACTTGCGCAATAACTCTATCTCAAGAACTATTGCACAAATTTTCCCCAAACTTCATATCCAGTTAGACATTGACATAAGTTGATGATAATTAGGTTCTGGTGTAAATCACCCAATAGGTGGCGCTGCTATGCTGCATTTTCATGGATTTATACGATTTTAGGGACAGTAATATCTCAAGAACTAATGCACGGAATTTCATCTTTTTAGAATCCTCATGATGAGCATAGATGCACTGTGATAATGAATTTTAAAGTATTGACAAGTATGAGATAGAAGAAAGTTTTGTGATGGCCACAACATACTAGTTTCGGCTGTAAAACTTGGTCCTACGAAAAACTCGTCAATATAAAAGTTGCCGATAATATTAAGAATATTTATAATAAATATAAGCGAATTTGATATCTTGTGAATTGAGGAAGTTATGTATATTTTTCTCTCCTTTGACCCTCCTCTTTTTTTCTGCAAGAGTTGGCTCTATCAAATACTTGTCACTAAAAGAGTTGTAGATAATATTAAGAAGATTTATAATAAGTTTAAGTGGATTTGATATCTTGTGAATTGACAAAGCTATGAAATTTTTCTTATTAAAACTCTATTTCTTGTGCCCCTTGAGGCCATTTTTAATGATATCAAAAATCTGTCACACATAAATGTTTGGCTCTTTCTCTAAAGTAATAATAAATTTAAACCGATTCGATGTGTATCATAATTAAGAAGTTATGGGGTTTTTTCTGTTTTCACAACCCCCCCCCCCCCATTTTCTTTTCTGTCCCTTCATTTTATGTATCAGTTTGGAGGAGATTTGTGCAAAAACAATGGGAGTTATCGTGTCCAAAAAAAAAGTTATATATATATACTTCAATATAAATTTATTTTTAACTTTTTTGTTTTCTAGTACTATCATTATTTGTATATTTATTGTGTGTGGTAGTCCTAATTTCGTATTCTTTAGCTTTTTATGGTTAATGCGAAATGAAACCACATAATTTATTTGTGATAATCAATGTAAATAGGATCTGGTAAATCTGCAGTGATTCCACAAATTTACATTTTTACACTTTTCCTACTTTGACTATGTTTTAAAATCCATATTACTATTGTTAAGGAGATCAGTGTTATAGACAATGAATAAATTCCCTTTTTATTTATAATTTCACACATTTTGTTGGTAATTTGTAATGGTTTATAATGGTTTTTTTTCTTTTATAGATAGAGAGATGGATATGTAAAGTTTTGAACTGGGGGTGGTTGGGGTGGCTTTGGGTTCTAAGTATCATGCATGCTGTACATCTCTCGGTGTACATCGGCAGAAAATTTTCAGAAATTCCAACATAGTGGAGAATGTAATAGACAATATTTCTTACGAAATCTACCTAAAATGAACCATTTTCTTTAATATCAAAATTTAGCAGAAAATAGTGAAATATGTTTTGTTTTAAGTATTAAAAAAGTGTTTCTATATTTTTGGAAATAACAAGCTTTAAAATTTTCGATAGTATTTTTATTTGAAATGTGGAAATCCTTTCACATACAAAATCTCTTGAAAAGAGCGGAATTCCATTAATTTAAAATTTCTACCTAACATCTGAAAGTAACTGTCACAATCAAATAGGCATTTTTTTCTTTTTACGAACTAGAGCGTACAGTAAGATGCATAAGATGCATATGGTATTATTTAGAATAGAATGTTACAAAAGAAGGAAAACCTTTAGAAATGTAAATTTTCCTGCAACTAAACTGTCAGGTGACGTACGATTTTTATCTCTCATGTAACGACTATTTCTACATTATCGCTTGAATGTTTGACAGTTTTATCTATAAATATACAAAAAATGCGTTAAGAAATCTTTTTTTCCAAGATTTGTAGTATTTAACTTATTATATTTCTTAATTAATACATGGAGTCTTCAAAGGAACAATTGAACATTTTAGAACACAAATACAGGCTAAGTCAAAATAAATATAGTGATTACAAACGGCTGTAACTATTTAATGGAAAAGAATTTATCGATAAGATTAACACAGAATGTAGACGGAACTTCAAAATTTTCTATACATACGTCATGGATGTTCTATGTGACTGCCCTTGGTCACACGGACAACATCTAGGCGGTAGTCCATTTCACGGCATACATTCTGAAGCATTTGTTCAGTCACCCACGCAAGCTCATTACAAATGTGTACTTTGAGTTTTTCAATTGTTTTGGGCATGGGAGACACCCTGTCTTTTATACAACCCCACAGAAAAAAATCGGACACTTTTACCGTCATAATTGGCCATTTCTACTAATGAGACGGCCGCAATGAACAGGTTTATTGTCGTTGCAAAGTTTGAAATCGCGCATTCGTAGGCTTTCGCTTCTCTGCACTTGCCTTATGTAAAGAAATTTTGAAGTTCCGTCTATATTCTCTGTTAATCTTATTGATAAATTATTTTCCATTAAATAGTTATAGCTGTTTGTAATCGCTATATTCATTTTGACTTACCCTGAATTTAACACTATATCTACTGACAGTACTTATAAGTACCATTAAAATAACTTGTTGTGAAATTCATTTAATGTATCGATTAGTAGTAATACAGTTTAGAATGAAGTTATAGATACATTGCTTTATCTCGTTCCAAAAGCATTATTGGTTACACAAAACAAAAATATTTCTAAAAGGGTGATTACTTTTGCCTCTGCATCTTTTCAGCTTTCTTGGCTATGAGGGGAAGGAAGGAAAATTTTTCAATTTAGAAATATTTCTATATTTCTATTGTAAGAACATTATATTTGAACATTTCCTAATTCTACAAATTGCCAAGAGAAATATTTAAAATAAAAGATTTGAGTGGGGTTAAAAATATTGCACAAAATTCCTATTAATTCAAATTTAATTAATCCTTCTAAATCCTTCAATCTTCTAAAATCCTTCTAAAACTTATTAAATGATTATGTAAATCTTCTAACATAGTTTAAACAACTCACGAAAAATGCTTTAGAAGATAAAATTTTCATGAATTCATAATTCAGTACATAGAGGGTTAACTGGTTATAGTTATTAAAATTTGCAATTTGAAAGCGAGAAAAAAACGTTATACTGTATAATACCAAATACATAAAACATAGTCAGTTCTTTTTAAATGCATCAGAATGTAAGCATTTGATTTCTATATTTTTCGAAAATTACCTCATTAACACGTTGAATGCCAAGTCTATTTTGTCTGTCCTTCCGCTTTGGCCACGAAATAAAACTCCCGTTAGAGAATCTATAAGTGTCTGTCACCGATCACTGACCAAGACTCGGTTTAAACGGACAGATATGTGTCAGTCACCGGTCACTGATGCGGCAGTCAACGTGTTAAATATTTTAAAGCAATTTATTAAAGATTGTATGTGAAAACATATCGTTGATAGAACTGCATCACAAAAAAAAATTCAAGTTTCATACATTTCTTCATTACAGTTTAATAAAAAATGTGTAATTGCTCGTCCTAGGACGGTGGGTAGAAATTGTGGTTTTCACATAAAAATTAAAAAAATAATAAATATTTTCATATAGTATTCGTCGACAGTAAGGAAAACTGTTAAGGGAACGATTAATGCGGTTTTAACAAAAACGAGTTTAAACTTGTCGAATTCGACGAATGAAAATGTTTAGCCCCTTAATTCTCGCTCCCGTCATATTTACGGGTTGTGTCTTTTATTCAGATTATTCAGATTTATTTGATTCCCATCAGTTTTATAAAATAGTGTAATTGGCTTTATTATGGTATCATTTTTACCTGTCATTAAATAAGGTGAATATTTCTTTTTCAAAAAAGTGGTGCCAATAAGCAATTTGAATTTTTAAAACGCAATTTAATGCGACCGTTAAGGGGTTAAAAGAATTGATGGAGTGGATTTATAAAGAAGTAACAAAAATAATTTCATAAACTAATCATGTTATATTGCAAGCCTAACTCTTTAAACAAATATTTTTAACTAAAGCTTAATTCAACTTTTTAAATTCTTAAAAAGTTCAACTTTATTCCTAACGTAATTAGTAACATGCAATTAAAATATTAAAATTATGAAGTTATTAATTGAGGCTTTGATCTTTGGTATTATGCAATGAAAAATGAACGAAAATTGCGCCACAATGAAACAATTATAATTTTTGTTTTTAACGAAATTTAAAATATTTTTTTTTCACAGCAGTAAAAATTACGTGCATGCTTTTTATATTCATATTTCTGTTCATTATTTAAAAAATATCTTAACGTGACATGGATTAATAAATACCGGGTGTTCTAAAAAGAACTGACTGATTTTAAAATTCAATAACTTGCAAACGGTGATAGATATTTAAAAAATTCTCGTAGGAGGGTTATGCATAAGGTCAAACGTTATTTTTTTTTTTTTTTTTTTTTTTTTTTTTACAGTGATTTAGATTTCAGTTCCAATTACAAACAATAGATGGCGCTGCGATCAATAGACGCTAAATTCAAGCTCGATTTTTGGTCCTTCGGAATCCACTCAATACATTTTTATCTTATTTTTCCTCATGGAAGAAGAGATCGTCTAAAAAATCGAGCCTGTATTTAGCGCTTATTGTTTACAGCGCCATCTATTGTTTGTAATTCGAACTAAAATTGAAAATCACTGTAAAGAAACTTTTGACCTTATGCCTAACCCTCTAGCAAGAATTTTTTAAATATCTATCACCGTTTGCAAGCTATTGAATTTTAAAATCAGTCAGTCCTTTTTAGGGCACCCGGTATATTCAAAAACTTGATGTCACGTTTGCCAGTTACAATTTTACATGCGAACATTCGCACTCTATACTTGAGGTTCTAATGAGTGCCGGCGAAATACTGAAATTTACCTTTAGACGTATTCCTAGCAAAATATTTAGTTTTATCAAAGAAAATAGTCATTTCACTTTTACTATGACGTCATTTTCACTCACTGAAGCGTCCCAATCTCGGTACCAGCAGAATGAAAAAAAATATTGAAATGTAACAGTTTTAGGAGTAAAAGTGCAGTTATTTTTAAATCGTGCCGTCATTTTTCGTTCAAAAATTTTGAAAGAATTATTTTTACTTGTAATGCAAAAGTGGCAACCGTAATGATATGGTAATTCACATTGTTTCCCTTTTCAGTTCTACAATGGAAGTAATCGGATTACTTCCGACGTATAGAAATTTCATAAAAGACTTTTTAAACTAAAATTAAAATATAAAAATGGGATTATTTAAAAAAATATCGAGTGCGGGCACATCTACAAATAAACTGCTTTCAATGAAAGAATAATTATCAAAAATAGGCAATAATAATCAAAATAGGTGCAGTAGAAAGCTCAAGCGAGAAGACTAAAAAAAAACAGCCTGGTCTTTTAAATGTATAGATTAGTAGTCTGATGTAAATAAGATGACAAAACAGATCAGAAATTTCAGATTTATCTTAATTGGTAAATGGAAACAGAACACAGAAATGTTCCTGACATCATTTCAAACTGACGTATTGTAAGTAACTGCATATTGCAACATTTTTTCAATGGTGTTTGTCTTTTAATATCATGACGTCGCTGTTTAATGACATAATTGTTATTTTCATTAACGAAAGAACTGAAATCAGTAAAATATCATAAAAAATACAAGTAAACGCCGATTTAAAAATTCCTTGATGCTGTAACCAACACGTATAACGAATCTGGTGCCAAGTGAATATGGCGTCACGATTATGCCTTTTTGGCGTTAAATCCTACAGTTTTTTGTAATGGAAATCGTTCGACGGGATGACAAAGAGGTGCATTTATTGCTGATTTTGCATTCAATCTATATCCGTTTTCTGTTACTAATTAAGATAGATGTGTAATTTCTCTTTGTTATCTAATTCGTTCACCTTTCGTTTTGTTATTTAATTTACATCAGATTCAATTTTTTTCTTGAAACCCCAGAAGTCCATACATATACAGGATATCTGTCGAAACCCTACTCGTCTCACTTCTCTGCCTGTCAGACCGTCTGAGTCCGTATACGAAAACTGAATAAGTTTGAGACTTGAAATTTTGAGTACCCACAGCTGAATACCTCTTGTCACACGACAAATCATAAAATTTGAAAATGTCTTATATTATTTTAATTAAATGAATTCGACAATTTCTGATACTTTAGTAGATTTCAAAACAAAATCTTAATTTCAGCATTTGTTGCAAAGAATCTTTAAGATCAGTTGGTATTGCGTTCATTGTGTAAACCAAAGACACCGGATTCGACTACCACCGACGATAGTTGAATTTTTTCAAAACTTAAAACTTGTAGCTATTTTAGAGTAATTTCTTTTTGTAAATAAAGTTTGATAAAATTCGTGCATTAGTTCTTGAGGTAGGGCCATTGCGGGAATCGCAAAAAATGCAGCATAGCAGCGCCACCTGTTGACCGATTTACACCAAAATGTATAAAAGTCAATTCATGTCAAGGACTAACTGAATCTGAAGTTTGATAAAAATCCGTGAATTAGTTCTGGAGATTGAGATATTGTACAAGTCGTGAAAAAGCTCACATGTTGAGCGATTTACACAAAAAACTAATCAAAATCAATTTATACCCAGGTATACCTGAATCTGATGTTGAATCTGAAGTCTGAATCTGAAAAATAATTTTAAAGTTTTAGTTATGCAATTTCTCACCAGAGACGCTACCAGTGTAAAAATCTATTATGTGAAAAATTTCATTACTGATAAATTAGACCATGGCAGAAGCTTATTCAAATGATTTTTTTTAAAATATCCATAAACATAATATTTAAAAAAAATTAGTTACCCTATTTCCCGCCAGAGGGCATTATAAACACAAAAGAAAATTATGTTGAATGTGTGCAACAATTTTTAACATCAGTGTAGCTGTTATACCGTGAAAAAAACGCTTTTTATTGAATTGATTGCCCTATTTCCCCCCAGGTGGTACTACACACGCAAAAATTTCTACTGAATCAGTACTACCTATTTTTATCTTGAGGCCAGCTGTCATACAGTAGAACTAAAAAAAAACCCTCACTTTTATTTACGTTTAGTTAATATATTTCTCTCTAGGTGTCATTGTCGGCATTAAAGAAAATTGATTCCTAGTACGCGATATAAAGAAGTGATATTCATTTGCTTATAATGTATGAAGTTAATCACCAGAAGGCGTGGCAATCTACAATCAAAATTCTGACCAATCCTGTAAACCCTGAACTAAAACTCTATCTGGACAGGATAGAAATCAGCTTATTCGAAAATATTTTGGACAGGGTTTGTGCTACGCCATGTTGTTAAACCTATACGGTGATTTTTTGGCGAAATGAACGGCCCTTATATACTATATTACGTAAGCAATGGTTAGTGATGTGGATACTAGACAAGAAGTACGCTGTGTTAAGTACGCGACGGTTAAGTTTAAATTTCACTTCAAAATCAGCGTAAAAATTCCTATCTAGTGAAACATTTTAATAAAATATAAATTTCAACATAGCAGAAGATTAGTCTGAAAATTTATTTAAAAATAGTAAGATAAATTTTATTTAAATTGAGTTAACTATATTCCTGCCAGGAGACGCTATAACGACAAAAGAGAATTGTATTGAATCAGTGTCAACTTCTCTTAATTTCAGTATAGCTATCACACATTAAAACATTAAAAATTCAAATTTAGTTAAATTTGGTCACCCTATTTCCTCCCAGTGGACACTATAAATATAAAATCAGTGTTGAATCAGTTCAACCTATTTCATAATAATTATTTCAGCAATTAATATAATAAGACGCCACTTTTCTCCCTGGAGAAATCTGTAGTTCATTTTCTTTGTCTGTGAATCATGATATCACATTTGACAGAAAATTCTTTTCTGTATGTAACTGATGTTCATGCGGTATCGGTAAAATATATTTTATTTTTTGTTTTAAGTATGACGTGATATTCCCTTGCGTTATGTATTTATTCATATTGATGGTTCTTGTTTTATTAACATGTGTTTGAAATTGCCCTTCAATACTAATAAAAGAAAGTTTCGCAATGTGTGTCTGTCTGTGTGTGTGGTTGTGTGTGTGTGTGTGTCTGCGATGACCAGCGAAATCTACCGCACGTACGAGGCTGGAAATGTTTGTGAGGGGCATCATGAGACACCGAATAAAAATTACAGTGTCTCATGATGCACCTGAGACTCAGAATTTTGAAATTCTAATAATTAGATGTGTTATTAAATAAAAATTGCAACTCGGTCTCATTAAAAACTAATATTGGCCCTTGAGAGAGGGAAAAAGCCTTGGCGCATGAGCAAAAGTCTTAATTCCACATACGTAGAAAATGAAGGTCGAAAAGACGGAATTTCGGGGGTATTTTGCCATTATCTATTAGCTTACGTTGCCAAGCCGCTTTGTAAAGTTAAAAACGGAAGACATATCCTTAATGATCGAACTGTTACGGCTCAAATGCTGCAATCAATTAAAAAAATATCTCGGCTAACCCTCTGAAGAGGTTCGCATCAGTTGGTGGTTCTCGGTTCGCTAAAATGGTGTAAAAAAACTCCAACATATAGATGTAAACTCAATTAGTCTTTATTCATTTTTCAATGTGTAGTAGGACATCTCACAAAAAGGGAGCCTCAAATACGAAGCTCTGTAAAAGCAGAGATCAAATATATTTATCTCTATGTGTAGAAGTACATCCGTTAATGAGAAACTGCATTGCATCGTCACAGCGGGAAAAAGGAAAAACAACAGCGGTCCTTTAACGGTCCTTCCAGTCAGGCGGTCAGAGGCGAACTCTTACATAAAGCGTACTGAACTCATATGTCTTGGCATATTGTATTATCGCCAACTAATCAAGATTTTAACGCCTATATTACAAAGTCAAAGCATTGGCGACAGGATTAGCAGACAAATTTCGTAGTAGCCCCGCCTTTCGGCGCAGCCACAGAATGTGAAGCAACCCTACATGTTTCAAGACTAAGAACGACAACAAGTCTCGATTATGTTTACATTAAAAAACGGATTGCAGTTAAATGTGATTGAGTAATCTTTAATCAATGTATGGGAACTGTAGAAAGCATAATGATAATTGAAGATATAATTTATAACTGCAATTCCAATAAATACATCTTTTCTTTATTTCATTTTTTTTACCCGTCAAGTTCTAATAGGAAATGAGAGTAGTTTATTTATAGCGCAAATGAAATACGTTAAAGAAAAAATGAACGGTTAACGGAAAGAGCAGCGGTACGGAGTTAAATATGATCGTGATTGCATTCAAATAAAAACCGTTAGGAATGGAAATATAAATAAATAATCGAGAATGAGAATTTTGAATAAGTGAAACAAAATATCTGAAATCATAAATCTTTATATGTGTTGAGAAAAGTTCCTTGTGAAAGGAAAAGAAAAAAAACTAAATGCATGTAGAAGTATGAATTGTTTAAGGAAAAAGAATTACTATTATGAATTTATTTGTTTAAAGTATATTTTGAGAAACGGGGGGGGGGGGGGATTGATATGTTGCAGATAAATCTGCCACATATCTCACCGGGGAAACCGAGAAAAAGCTGTGACAGTACGTTGCAGCTTTATAGAAAAACTGATAAATTGTCCATTTTTAAATTGTAAATCTGCAAACACAATTTTACAAAGTAAACACATTAGAAAATGCTTATATATGATCTTGCAATTTGAAGAAAAAAACATATGTTTAAAAGTTATATACATGTAAAGCATAAATTCAACTAGGTTGCTTAAGTCTTTGGTTCCATTGCAACTTTAAAGTCAGTGAGCAATCATTTTTTTGTGTCCTTGGTACCAAGACTCACTTTTTTTCACTTTGACCCTATTTGGGATCAGCCATGTAATACACATTTGAGAGCATTTAAAAGAAATAATAATAAAAAAAAACACAATTCAAGTACACTAAAAATAAAAATTAAAAATATATAAGGTATGAGTAATTGTAACTAAAACTAGATGTACACATGAAGATAATAAATGTAAAAATTGAAAATTCGTGCACATGGCACAGGACCACAAAATAAAGAGGTGCCTAAAGCACGCCCATAAAAAAAGGGTGGCCCTAATTCTTGTATGTCAACAAGTATTATGGCTTCGGTTTAAGACCTCAGCCCTAGAGGAAGAGGGAATAAAAAGGACGACTCACATTGAGCACAACATGAGCCTCCTCGCTCCCCAGTAGATCACAGTGATCTGTGAAAGGAGCGCGATTCTGTATCTCATATAAATTCTTTGTAAGTAATTTGAATTGGAAAACCAATTCACATGAAAGATGTCTCTCATCACAGTGTTGCGTGAACCTTAGGGCAACAATTTTGAAAGGTTCACGACTTCTTGGGGGGCAATGATTATAAAAGGAAAAAAAATATGATATGTTCTAAATATCAAACTTCTCAAAAAGGAAAATCCTAAAGTGGTGAGAGACGAAGTGTAATAATCTTGTAAAATTATGTTCAAGTCATGTAAGCAGGTATAAAATTTAATTGAAGAGTTTTTTTTTAAACTTTTTTTGTAACAACAGATATAAGTGACATGTAAAAAAAATTATAACCTTTCTTTTTTTTTTTGAATGACAAAAGAATATCTAGCTAGACTTGTTACTGTTAAGTTGTAACTAAAAGTGAAAGCATTTAAAGTTAGCTTGTTTTGCTTAGCTTACGTGCGTAAAAAATATATAGAGAGAAAATGCAAAGTGACACAGAATATTGTTCACACATGATCTTCGAAGCAACACACTCATGGACCAGCCACAACATTGTCAAAGATCACCCATAAACAACACATGCATAATCTTGGCCAGAGATCAACAAGATAGTGTCACAATACATAAATTCAAAATAAGTCTTGTAAATAATATACGATTATCTTTGTCTTAAGTTATAAGTGTGTGGTTGAAAGTTACTAGTGAAATTACTGTTATTAACATGACTTGAAGGATCAAACAAATGTCCATAACGAGGTGGTGCAAGGAGTAGTCTATCTATGTGCACGCGAAATGCTGTATCATTAGCAGCATGTAATCTTTTTATCGAGAAAGAAACAGGTGAATGTTTATGTGTAACTATGTATGGTCCTGTATATCTAGGTTTAAATTTGTCAATTGTTTTTAAGTATACATTGTCTTTCAAACAGATGTTTCTTAATTTAGCTTTTCGACTGTACATTTTATATCTTTTATCTTGAGCAGTTTTAATGTTAGAATAGGCTTTTTCATAAATTTTGTGCAAGTCTTCTAGTAATTTATAAATTTCAATATGTTCATCTAGAAAAGGTTGATTACAAGAATGATCAAAAGTGTCGAAGATTAATGAAAGTTCACGACCAAAATGAAGCAAATTAGGGGAAAATAATGTAGTAGAATATTTTGAACCATTGTAAAGAGATTTGTGTATAAAAATTGCATTTTCAAAAGTGTGACCTTCTTGTAACAGAGTAGTAACAGCGTACTTAATTGAGGTGTTTATGCGTTCTGAAAAACTGTTCGACTGGGGGTGTGAAACAGAACTGTGAAGAACCTTTATACCAAGAGCATCATTAAACATATTATATACATGAGCAGTATAATGGGGTCCTAAGTCAGACAAAGCCTCAGCAGGTCTGCCGAAAGTAGTAATGTAACTGAAAAGACATTTAACTATTTTAGAAGCATAAGTATCGTTAAGTGGATAAAGTTCTACGTGTCGTGAAAAATGATCAGTGACAGTTAATACATGTTTTCCATTTGAGAAAGGTCAAACTAAATCTGTGCTTATTGTGTGGCCAGGGTATCTGGGCGTGTAAGTGGGTTGTAAATGTGCAGGGGGAGTGCGGTGATGCTCTGCTTGTAAACACTTGGCGCATGAGGCGACAAAATTCAAAGTGTCAACATACATGTTTTTCCAGAAGTATCTAACAGAAAGAAATTCATGTCTTATGGAAACCAAAGTGAGACAGATGTGAAATAGTTAGGACTTTACTTTTTAGGGTATCTGGAACAACAATATGATAAGAAAAGGAGTTGTTGTTCAGGTCTTCTTTCTTTATCATTAAAACTTTCGAATCAGGATGAATGAAATATTTAGGGAACTTTTGTGAAGATCCTTTGGTTAAAATTTCATTGTAAATTGAAGACAAATTAGGGTCGTTTTTCTGTTCCATGCAGAAAGTATCATTAGATATTTCTAACAATGGATCACGTTCTGTTTGATTACCAGTTACAAGATAGTTTACATTATAAGTGTTGATATTTGACGAGTAGTTGTTAGATTCTGTTGTATCATAGTCCACAATAGGTAATGGTTGAGTGTCATGTAGAAGTTCAGGATTAGTAAGCAAAGTTTACTGATTATTTTCAAAATTGCAAAGAGATAAATAGTCAGCCGAAACATTTGTTGCACCAGGAATGTGTTGAAAAGTATAAGAATATTCAGAAAGTTCAATAAGCCATCTAATAGTTATATAAGCAGGATTTGTTGTTTTGTTGTATTTTTTTAAAGGCTTACTGTCAGAAAGAATTACAAAATCCCTGTTGTATAGGTAATATTTAAAAGCAATAACTGATTTGTAAATTACCATAAGTTCTAGTTTTAATGCTGCGTATTTCTTTTCTGAAGATTTCAAAGATTTAGAAAAATAAGCAACAGGTAATAACTGATTGTCATGTTCTTGCAACAAGGCGGCAGAAATGGCAACATTTGAAGCGTCTGTGTTTAGATAGAAAGTTTTATCCCAATCCGGTAACCTTACCATGGGTGAGTTAAAGAAGATATTCTGTATAGTTTCAAAAATATCCTGGTGTGTCTTTGTCCATTTAAATTTAGCTTTAGGTGTGGTTAAGTTTATCAAAGGTTGTACCAATTCAGAAAAAGATGGAATAAGAGATTTGTAAAATGTGATTACACCAATGAGTCTTTTTAATTGCCTTTTTGTTGTAGGAATGGGGAATGAAGTTATTTTCACAATTTTCGACTTAATTGGTGACACAGAGTGATTTTGAATGTGAAAGCCCAAATAGTCGATACTGGTTTTGTGAAAACTACATTTATTAGGTGAAAGTGTTAAGTTGTATTTAGTTAAGATGTTCAGGATTTTGTCAAGCTTTGTATACATTTTCTGAAATGAATTTGCACCTAATATGAAATCATCTTGGTAGGTGTAAACACCTTCTAACTGTAACTCATCCAATGAGGAGTCCATTAGTGCTTGAAAAATAGAAGTACTGGATTTCAATCTGAAAACAAGTCTCTTGTACTTATACGAACCAAACATGGTTGTGAAGATTAATTGGTTTTGAAATTTTTCCGGTAAATCGATTTGATGGTAGGCCTGATGAAAATCGAAAGCAGTGAAAAATTTAAAAGATGACAGATTGGAAATTATTGTTTGAATTTTAGGCAGAGGGTATGAAGAACCTTGTATTATAGTATTGATCATGCGAAGATCAAGAGCGAGGCGATACCTTTGTTTCCCAGTAGCATCTAGCTTTTTCTTAACAAGTAACATAGGACATGCCCATTCGGAGCAGTTACGCTCAATTATACCAGCTTCTAATAGTTGATTTAATTACTCTTGAGCATCTTTTTTCAGAGGCTGAGGAAGGGGAAATAGAAGGGTTTTGACAGGGTATTCATTAACAAATTTTAAGTCTGGAATTATCTTGTCAGTGTGATCTAAGGTATTTAAAGATTTTGAAAATGCAGCAGAGTAATTGAGTAGTAACTCAGTTAAAGTCTTTGCCTCTTTAGAGTTTAAGTGTTTCAAATCAAAATCCTTAGGTGTTAAATCTTCTTTTATTTTTTTAAAAGTTTCCTTAAATGCCTGTAGAAGATTAATGAACTGTTGTTCCGAGTTATGATGCTTTTCTGAATTTTCAGGAGAGTACTCCAAAATTTCTTCAACTTCAGATAATTCACCAACTTTTGTCTTTTTTGCAGGTGTATGGTAGTATTTGAATTGTTTTTAACCAAAACAGTAAAGAAATCATGCGGTTCAGCAGTGTTAGTTTTGCGTTTAGGCTTGTTATTTATTTGAACAATTACGTCAAATCCTACTATGTCTTTTTTATGTAGCACGTACTCAAACAAATAACTTACGGATTGCTTGTTGTCATTTTTATTGGTGTATACAGATATCCATTTTTCTTCATGTGGTTCTAATGTCACTTTACGTGTTAGAAGAACATCTTGAATTTTTGTGCTAACTGAGTGATTTTTACATTGTGTTAAATTACTGAGAGTTGCCTCAGTATCTGGACACTCTAATGGAACAGTAAAGTTGTTATTTATATGCACACATTTGTTGGCTGAGTCTATTATGATATTGAATTTGTTTATAAAGTCATATCCCAGAATACCTTCAAAAGTCGAGGATTCGGGAATATCCACAATATAAAAATGGTGAGAAAAAGACTTATGTTGTAATTTTATTGTAGCTCCAATGCATGCAGAAAATTCAAAATCTGAATTTACTGTTTTTATGCATATGCCAGTGGATAGACGTTTGTATTTAAGTGTAGTTTTAATATCGTTAAACAACTTTTCTGACAAAAGTGATATGGAACATCCAGAATCTGCTAGAAAAGTGACAGTTTGCTTTGCCACAGTAGCTTTAACAAGTGGAAGAGAAGGGGTGTCTTTATTTACATTACAAATTAAGTGTGCCTTGTTGTTGTTTTCAGTTTGTGTCGCTATGCAACTAGCAATAGTAATATGTTCTCTGGTTTGAGAATCAACAGAGTTAACTAATCTTTCTTTAGAAATTTTGGGTAAGTTTGGGTCCATAAATAAATTAGCTGATGTGGAACTGTTAATGTGAGACACAATACCATCAGCAACATTGCGTCTCTGTTCTAGTTTTCCTGATTATGGCGACTGTTAGTTTTATAATTATTTTCTCTTCTCTGAGTGTTTGCACGTTTCCATTTGAAACAAACTTGTGTGTCATGGCCAGATCGGTTGCATAGTTGACAAGTTATAAAATTTTTTTTATGAAATTTACGCGGAGAAAAATGTCTCTCATGTCTTTGATATTTGAAATTTTGTCTGTAACGAAAAGTGTTCGAGTTGCGATTAGATTTCTCAATAGATTTTTTATTTATGTCATCTTTATTTGATTCCTTAGGTTTAAATGTTAATGCATTTATCTTTTCAGAAATTTCGCGTAACTGTTGTTCAACATTAGATTCTGATTTTGGCATAGAGGGTAAAGCATGTAAGACTTTTTCATTATGCTGAATCTCGTATAACTGACTTGCCCTTTCAACCGTGGCACGATAATCAGTAATTCCTTCTTCCTTAATTTTAATTCTAATTTGAGAAGGAATCGCTTCAAGAAATTTCATGTACTTCATGGAATCCCGCGCTTTGGGATTCTGTATATCCTCATAGACTCTTGCTGCCAAAGCATTCAAGCGGTGAGCTAAATTCTTTATGGTCTTGGCAGGCAAGAGGGATAAGTTATTTAATTCGAGATTGGCTGCACATTTACTTAGCGGGGAAAAGAAAGCCGCGAATTCCTTGCGCAAAGTTTCCAAATCTTTTACGTTTTTGAAATCGGGGTTCTGCGCGAAAAAATTTTGTGCCGGTCCTCGTAATTTACCAATGAGGAACGAAATAGCTGTTTGCTCATTATATTTATTAATTTCGGCAACAGCTTTGATTGATCAAAGAAAAATTGCAATAATTCGGGGTCCCCGTCAAATTCAATAACACCAATTGGGATGTTCTTAGCCATTGTCGCCAAAGAATCAATTTAAGTAATGTGATAGCTGATAATTACCGAGTTTCTGCATAATACCACATATAAAATACTATCACAGCAAAAAACAAAGCCTATCAAATAATAAAATGCAATTAAAAATTATAGCATTACAAATATAATTAAATATAATATAGGATAATTTAAAGAAAAGGAAACTTTTCTCCTTTTAACTTTATCCAAAAATAAAAATAAAAAGTCTTAATGTAACTTCTTTAAGTGTAGAAAAAAAATCTATATAAATCATGCTAATAAATCAACTAAAAAAATGCATAAGCAAATAGCTCTTTTTTAATAGAGGCATGTAAAAATAATTACGTAAAATATTCTTAAAGTTTGTGAGAAAATCACAAATTTAAAAATAAGGGATTTAACTTTATACTGAATATAATGCCCTCATTTTTTTAATTAAAAAGTAAATCAATAAAGAGCACGAAACTCAATGCAAAAATAATATAAATCATTTCAATCACATAAAAAATACTTTGTAAAATATTCTTTCGTGAATACGAAAATTGAATTAAATTTAATTCAATGCAAGCATTTAATGTGACTTCAGTAAATTACTGAAGAGAAAAAGAAATTACAACACATATTCAATTCCCGTATTCTATATATATACAAGGAAAAAAATGAGCAGTTTTCTTTTTACTATCAACTGCCAAAAAAAAATTTGTGTTTTATTATGGCATTTTTCTGCCACTTTTCACTATGAAACGAAAAATTTTCTTCAGTTTTTTTTTTTTAACCACTTGTCGAATCACCAAATTTCACAAACAATTGTAGAGTCCTTGAAGGCCAACAAAAACTGAAGACACTCGATACCTCACAAGCGTTTTTGCACTTCAAAATTAGCCCTCACACACTTTGCACACTGTCACACCCTTAAAAATTGACGCACTAACATTTCACTTTTTTGCTGGAATCTTATGTCACTTTTAAACATATTTCACAAAAAAAGCACTGATGACACAAGTGACGCATAAGGCGGTTTTCACAACACAGAACTTGTGCACAACAATGGTGATTTTTTTTTTAGAAGAGTCGGAGGGAGCACACACGAATTCACCAACCCACGCAGAAACGAAAAGGTGACCAGAGGGAAAAAATCAGAGAAGAAGCCATTGACGAACTTCGGCGAAAGAAGGGGTAAAACACAGCATCGTAAAATGTCCGTCCAAGAGATGAATTCCCTCACTCGGAAAAGCTCGCTCCAGAAACACAATAGGGTATTTCCCGTTTCCGTGCGACACATGAACTGCCCGTCATCTTACGCAGGTCACTGGCGAAGACATGTAGCGGCGAGAAAAAAAATGTTCGCAGGCAGAGAGAAGTAAAATCATGTCTGTATTCATTTCATTTTTTTTTAATCTTTTAGTTGGAGAAAAATTCGGCTGGTATGCACCAATTATATCTGAAGGGGTTCGCATCAGTTGGTGGTTCTCGGGTTCGCTGAAATGGTGTAAAAAAACTCCAACATATAGATGTAAACTCAATTAGTCTTTATTCATTTTTCAATGTGTAGAAGGACATCTCACAAAAAGGGAGCCTCAAATACAAAGCTCTGTAAAAGCAGAGATCAAATATATTTATCTCTATGTGTAGAAGTATATCCGTTAATGAGAAACTGCACCGCATCGTCACAGCGGGAAGAAGGAAAAACAACAGCGGTCCTTTAACGGACCTTCCAGTCAGGCGGTCAGAGGCGAACTCTTACATAAAGCGTACTGAACTCATATGTCTTGGCATATTGTATTATCGCCAACTAATCAAGATTTTAACGCCTATATTACAAAGTCAAAGCATTGGCGACAGGATTAGCAGACAAATTACGTAGTAGCCCCGCCTTTCGGCGCAGCCACAGAATGTGAAGCAACCCTAGATGTTTCAAGACTAAGAGCGACAACAAGTCTCGATTATGTTTACATTAAAAAAACAGATTGCAGTTAAATGTGATTGAGTAGTCTTTAATCAATGTATGGGAACTGTAGAAAGCATAATGATAATTGAAGATATAATTTATAACTGCAATTCCAATAAATACATCTTTTCTTTATTTCATTTTTTTTACCCGTCAAGTTCTAATAGGAAATGAGAGTAGTTTATTTATAGCGCAAATGAAATACGTTAAAGAAAAAAATCCCTGCCGGCTCCGGCCTACAGGCGGAGGTAGATTTCAATGTTAAGTACTAAATTCTCCAACAAAACTTAAATCAATATTAGAGATAAAACCCAGTTTCTTCACAAAGAGCGAGCTGTAGGGAGCTAAACTTTTTGTGAAAATTGTAATATACACGAATACACACACACATATATATGGAATAGGTTTAAAAAATGGCTACAAAAAATTCAGAGAACCTTAAAGTGTTAAAATATGTTAATATTTCCATAGTCGGGTTTTTATCATGTTTTAATACGTTTCATCAAACTTACATGGCGTTACATATTCACCTGCTGAGGTCCATTATATTTCCAATATGACGCAATATACATATTTTTTAAATTCGTCAAACTATTTATTTTGAGTTTTCATGCTGAAATCTTGCTCTAGGAAACTTATGACGTAATATTCAATTTGTTTTCAATTTGTCAAACTATTTAATTTTACACGTGAAAATTTTGCAAAAGAAAAGTAATTGTTGTGGTGAGAATTTTATTATTTGTTTTTTTTTATTTGTTGGCAACTGCTATAACGAAAAACTTTTATTTTTTTTCCTGCCATTGTTGTGTAAGAGCTGGTTTTATCAGAATCATGTTAAGACAGTATTCAAAATTTTGAACCCTCCCCATTTCCACCCTCTTGGGCCGATTTCGCCCATTTTCAATCCCCGCCGAGATATTAGCCATCTCAAAGTTGTTGGCAAGTTTGAAGATGATTCGTGCATAATTGCGACTTTTATCGTGCGGACAAAATTTTGTACATACATATATATATATATATATATATATATATATATATATATATATATAAACTTTTTAGGTGGGGGTGGTTTTGGGTTCCTGGCGTCCTATAATGAAAAGTTATGAAGGAATTTTTCAAAAGTCGCACCATGGTAACGACTGCAATAGGTAGTATTTCTTACGAAATCTACCTAAAATGAACGGTTAACGGAAAGAGCAGCGGTACGGAGTTAAATATGATCGTGATTGCATTCAAATAAAAACCGTTAGGAATGGAAATATAAATAAATAATCGAGAATGAGAATTTTGAATAAGTGAAACAAAATATCTGAAACCATAAATCTTTATATGTGTTCAGAAAAGTTCCTTGTGAAAGGAAAAGAAAAAAAACTAAATGCATGTAGAAGTATGAATTGTTTTAGGAAAAAGAATTGCTATAATGAATTTACTTGTTTAAAGTATATTTTGAGAAACGGGGGGGGGGGGATTGATATGTTGCAGATAAATCTGCCACAAACCCTTTCAAAAATAATTTTAAAAAAGAGTCGTTTTTGAGAAAAACCTTTTACTCTCGTATTGCTACGCCCATCTAGGGTGCAATTTTATAGGTAACGACAAATCAAAAATATGTTCTTAAATCTGAAACATTTTTCTTATCGATGGTGTAATCAATTTCAAACAAGGAAATATTTTTAACCCTTTCAAATACATCGGCAAACCGAGGTCACTTCGCGCCTCATGGAGACGATATTTTTCTACGCTAACATTAAATAAAAGTCCGTTTTTTATGACAATCTTTTTAGATAATCTCAATAGACTAGATTTACATCACCTACAAAGATTTTGAAATCTTCGGAATTGCAGAAATATTTTTACAAAATAAAATATATTAAAATTTCGACGAAATGAGTAAAATTCTGAGTATTTCGTAGTGGTTTAGGTACGCATACACTTCAAAAATAAAATTATGCAGAAAATAAAATACAAATAACATATACTTTCAATTCAATATAATTCATTTAAAAATATAAATTCAAATAAAATGGAGTTAAGATATAAAATATATAAAGGATATAAAATCATACAAATTTGAGGTTTATTTAAGGGACCGGGCAACGCCGGGCGGGCCAGCTAATTTTGTTATAAATGTGTCGTTATATTTAACTTCTTTCTGTACATATTCATAATCAAGCTTCTTGTATTGTTGCCAAATATTTGAAAATCTCAGTTATTTTCATCATGATTTTATAAATTTGTTCTTTCTAAATTCTTCACAAATGTTTTTTTTCATTTCATTTTTCACGTGGAAATCACGTAAAAAAGGTTATACTTGATGAGAAATATGCCCATTGATTCTCAATGAAAATAATGAAATTTTGAATTATTAACAATAATCGTTGAATAAAGTAAAAAAAATATGTAGCTTATGTTACATTCTGAGTTGTAATAAACCTACATGCAAAGACATTTAATTATCGTTTTTGTAACGTCAGCCAAACAATTTAACACTTTCAAACTTTCAATATTATTAGAATTAACAAAGATTAAAAATTTTGTGGCATCAAGGACAAAATGTTGGGAAGAAGTCAAAAAAGTTACTAGGTTCATTCGTTATACTGTGTAAAAATAACTTTGAGAAGTCATCTCTAAATTTATTTAACTTAAGTTACCCATCAGTGGGCACTATAACCACCAGAGAAAATTGTATTAAATCAGTGTCAACCACTATTAATTTCAGTATAGATATCATACAGTAAAACATTAAAAAACAATTTTACCTAAATCTGGTTACTCTATTTCCTCACAGTGGACGCTACAAACGCAAAAGTAAATGGTGTTCAATTAGGTCAATCTATTTTTTCTCTTTGTGAATTCTAATAATATTATAAATTTGAAAGTGTTCAGATATTTGTATGATGTTAGGATCAACGGATTATTAAGTGTCTTTGCATAGAAGTGTGTTCCAAGTTGAAATATGCCTTCATTGTTGCGGATAAAGTGAAGTAGTTTTTTCGTTGTTGCTATTGTACGTTAAGTAGTAATCTATGATGTCACAACATATTTTTTGATATCGGGAGAGTAAATCTTATTTTATAAATGAGAGGGCTGTCGTGATAATTTTGCTGTCAATAGGGTATGGCTGATTTACATATTTACACTCATTGTTAAAAATTAAGAGGGTTTGCATATTTTGTAGAATTTCATGAAATGTATTGAACGAAAGGTAAAAATAAGAATTCGAATCAAAAATGCACCTTTTTAGAGTGGGATACTTAGGCGTACACATTTTTATGGACGGATAGAATAGAGTAATGGGCTTTATAAGCGAGCGTGGAAATTTTCATGTTTTGTTCTCTCGCACATCTCGCCAAATATCTTGATGGTTTTTTCAACTTTCGTTGAAAATCAGAAACAAACAATAAAAATGAGTAACCACCAACATTTGAATGATGGAATGATGTGGCGAATCGCAGGGAGACAGGAAATACTGCAGTCTCAAGTGCAGATTCCTAGAGACTTTGATGTAACTTATGTCCAACGTGTCCAACTTATGGAAATAGTTTAAAGATACTCGATCCATAGGGATAAAGCCCCGGCAAAGTCGTCCAAGAGTCACAACGGCCAATTCAGATCGCTATTTGTTCATTGCAGCGAGGTGTAACAGTACTGCAACAGCTTCTCAGCTCTCTCCTGACCTTTATGTGACCACAGGAAGACGGGTTTCAAGTGTTTCGAGAGTTGCATGAGAGAGGAGTGTTTGCAATAAGACCTGCTGCTTGCGTCCCACTCATTTCTGAACACAGGAGCACCCATTTCGCATGATGCAAGGATCATAAGCTTAGGACCAGGGATCAATGCGGAAAAGATCTATTCACTGACGAGTCTCACTTCAGCCTAAACACTAATTTTCGACGTATTTTCAACTGAAGAGTACCAGGAATGCCGTTACCTGCATTCAAAACTACGAGAAAGAAAACACTATGGCAGGGGATGTTTGATGACCTGGGCAGGCAACATGCTGGATTGGTGCATACCCCTCCCTGCGTTTGGCAAAGACTCTATGACAGGTGTGAGGTATTGAGATGATACATTTGTCCCCTATGTTCGCCTTTTCAGGGATGCAGCTGTCCCAGGTTTCATTTTAATGGACTACAATGCGCGCCCAGGTAGAGCTCATCTGGTCGACAAATTTCTGGAAAGTGAGGATATTCGCTTGAGGGACTGGACAGCCGGATCTCCAGACCTAAACCGTATAGAAAATATCTGGGATTCTCTGAGGAGGAGGATTGGAAATTGCTTTCCACTTCTTAGAACCCCTTAGATTCATAAAACAGAGTTCCTGGAGTAGTAGGACTAACTGCCACAGGGACGCATAAACTGCCTGATTATCAGTATGAACTCACGTTGTGAGATCTGTATAAATGTAATAGGGCATCATACCTCCTAATAAGCCATTTTTGGTTCAATATTGTAAACTCTGTTTTCTACTTCCTGATACTGATGAGTCTTAAGCGGGATCATGAGTGTGTATTATAACTATTTAATTGTTGTTTATTTTGCATTATACCAATCTATGTACAAACCTAATTTCATTAAAATCTGTCAAGTAGTTCTGGAGATAATCGATCAAATCTGAAAATTCTCTTAATTTTGAATATGCGTGTATATTGATTTGTTAATATATGAATGTTCTTCTCTTTTTGAATAATTTAGTGATATTTATAACCAGCTTTCACTGAAAAAAAAGTGGTAACGTTCCATGTAAAATCCAGGAACGTTTCGCCTTTTCTCATGTTTTCAGAATATTTTAGCTCTTTCCTGTGAAATTCTGGTTTTCATATCTGAAACGTTCCTGAACAAAAGTTGGAAATAGCAAAACGCTGCGGCTGCCATTTTATTATTCTGTTGCTTTAATCCGTTGCTCGCGCGCGAGAGTCGAAAACCAATTCCTTATATGAATGTCAAAAAATCAATATTGAATGCGAATAAACCAATAGGCGACCTTTACGTCTCAATTGTCAAGACCTTTCAGATGAAAATTCAATACCTCTGTGACATCGCTAAGAGATTATCTCTCGTACCTGTCTGTGGAATGTTTAACGAGCAGCCCGTGTAAAAAAAAGTACACCTACTATTTGGATTTTCCATTAACCAGGGGACCACCAAACATAATGCTCACAGATTTCTTCAAATGGGCACTAGATTTTCAGAAATTGGGTGCGAAGCTTAGCATACGTTTCAAATACCCATTACTTTTAACATGTTTTTCGTGGTGGGGACGCAGAAGGCTCGCTCGCAACCCGGAAGTCCCGAGTTCGATGCTACCTCTTGACTTTTGTTTTCTTTTTTAATTAATTTTATATTTTGAAACTTTACAATTTGATTTATATTTGATATATATTTGACACTTTGAATTGCTGCAAATTTGAATTTTTTTTTATATTTCGTAAAAAATATACAATTACGTTTATGATTTTTTTTCATGAAAATATATATCCGTTTTTTCTCACTTGTAAACTAACATCTTTACTAACGAAAATCCAAAATATTTTATTTCTAGATTTTTTTTAAAAATTATTATTTACATTTATATATTTTTATATTTTAAGGAAAGTTCAGAAACAATATATCATATATATATTTACTTTATTGAATTTTAAACGAAAATTTATTTTTTCGTGTAAATTATGTATAATAATTTTGATGTCAAATGTCGAAATGTGTTTATTTTTAAATGAATTAAAATGGACAAATTATATTTCAAATTATTTTTTCATTCTAGCAAATAATGATAATAAAGCAAAAATTGTCAACTGGAAATGTAAAAATCGTCTGCGGATCCCACATGACATATAATTTACGATATATATTTTTTAAGAAATCGTCAGGTAGCATTTCATAATAATATCAGAACAAATAAAAAAAAATTGATATATTTTATGTTCTTTTGAATACAAGTACTAGGTAAGAAGTTATGCTCTATTATAGGAAAATTTTTCGTATAAATATTCCGTTTTGAATATTTCGACAATGTATGTCACTCGATTAATTGTATATTTACTAAACTTAAATGTCAAAGTCAGTAATCGCAAACAATTTTATATTTCATCATTTGTCATTTTTAATATATTGAACAAACCAAATATTAAAAAGATATTTATTCTGTTATTTTTTTTTCTAATGAATTATTGTGCATTATTTGAGACTTGTATTTAAAATATAAAAAGGTAACTAATAATAATATTATGAAAATAAACTTTCTGCACATATTAATTTGTATTTCCGTCAACAGAAAGGTTAGTTTAAAAATTACAGAAAAAAATATAAGTTTTCGTGAAAAATCAAAAATATAAATCGATTTTGAAAATATCAAAATTTCGAAGCTGTAAAAATTCACAACTTTGATTAAAATTTTTAAAGTGTCAAAAATATGAAAATAATACAAAAAAAAAAAATAAACAGTTAGGAGGCAGCATCGAACTCGGTTCCTATGGCTGGCGGGTGAACACTCTGAGATCACTCCACATAATACTCGTTGAAAGTTGCAAACTAATCAGTATTTGAAACGTATGCTGAACTCCCCCCCCCACACACTATTTCTGGGACTCTAAGATCCATTTGAAGAAATACGTTCACTATAATAATTAGGGATAAGAGCCAGGGTTGGCAAGTTTCTGCCAGAGTGGTTAAAACCAGCGGTTATAACCGGTTAAAACCGGCATGGCAGAAACTAGTTTCTGCCAGTAAGTGGCAAAAACTGGCAGAAAATCAGAAATAATATAATAATATTAATAAGAACTTTAATGTGCAATGATTCTTAATTCATACATGTATTTGATGTGTAAACAAATAAGTTAAAAATTAAAATTAAAGATTATGAATGTTATTCAAAGTTGTAAAAAAGTTTCAAAATTATCATATAAATATACTTTGTTTATATAATAATTGGTACTAATTTTTTTTCACTTGAAAAACAGAAATTTTCAATGGTAGTCTGATGCTGTACAAGTTTAACTATTTTATATTATTGTTTAGAGTTGAATTTTTATTTAAAAGTAAAAAAAGAAATTTACAAAAAAATCTGTGATATTTTAACAAATGTATTTTTCAGAGTATTTTTAAATAAATAATACAATGTAATAACTTAAAGATTATGATTCTTCTGAAAATATATAAGTAAATAATTGAAGCACAATAAATAACAGGAAAAAAATTTAATGAAATATCTTGCACAATTATTTTACAATATTGAAAGAACAAAATTGCCACTCAAATATACTATTATTACTTTTTCCACAGAACATTCCATAGCATAGGACAAAATTTTGCTAATCTTTCTGAACACACTGTTTCTTTGTTTTGAATGAAAGAAAAGTTTGAAAATATTCTTTCAAGACTATCATTACTTACTGGAAATGTCATTATTGAGGATGCAAATTTGACAAATCCTCATTTTCACCAGTATTCGTTTTTAAAGATGACCAGAACATAGAAGGTAAGGGCAAGACATTTTCTAGGGCTTCCTTGGAGAAATATGTTTCTGAGGCAGGAGTCGATTTTGCTTCAAAGGATATTATATGTGGCACAAAATTGTGATTAATATCAGAAAGCAATTTCCTTGCCTTTTCTTTATGCTCATATGTCGATTTTGATCCCATATACTTAGGATGAAGTAAATAAGTTAGCATATGGTAGTCGGTTATTACTGTATCAAATCTGCTTTGAACCTTTGTAGTTGTTTGTTTTGTAAGTGCAAAATGTGGTTGGAACATTTTCAACTAACAGTCTTAATAAAAAAGCTAAAATCTTTACCAACGATTTTATGCACAAATAACATACAGATACGACAAAAATATCCCATATAATCGTTTTTTGTCGTGTCTGTACGTTATTTGTGCGTAAAATCATTGTTAAAGATTTTATCTTTTTTACTAAAATTCGCACAAAGTTTGATCTATGCTTATAACAGTCTTAAATTGAAAAAAAAAATCAGATTTGTTCCTTTGAATACTGTATTTAAATGAAATGTTTTTTAAATTCATGGAATTACAAGATCCGCATATAACTATAACATTTCTATGAGAGATAATTTATAGTGTTATTAAATTATTACGTTAAATTACAGAAAATTATTTTGAGCAAGTATTGAATATTTTTCTTTTCTTTTCATTGTTTAATTTAATATAAGTATTGGATATAGTTTTGTATTTGATTTTTAAACTGAAATTTTAAAATACTCTAATAATTGTTTACATATAAAATTATATAACCATACTATAACAAAAATTTTATCTGTTACATTACTCATTTTTTCTAATACAGATCTATTTAATTTTTAATTAAAACTACCCACAATATTTCATTTGTTATTTATACGGAATAAAATGTACTTAAGGAATTTAATACTAGTAAAAAAGTCTCAGATTATGTCATGAAATGTGTTTATGCCAGTTTCTGCCGGTTAAAACCGGTTATTACCAGTTTCTGCCACTGGCAAGACAGAAACCCTTTTTTGCCGGCAAATAGCCAGCCCTGATAAGAACTCTACAATATACTTTGAATTCATAAAAATTGGTGAGCATCATGTTTGGTGGTACCCTTGTAAGACTGCATATTAATTCTAAAGCTTTAGTCTAACTAGGGATTCTATGTGAGCTTGGTTAATTTAAATGAAAATAAATTAATCAATTATTAAAGGATTATAAATTAAAAGAAAAAGATAATCGTAAAAGAGTAAGTTGCTATAAATATAATAGTCTATGTTTTTTCGCTAATATTTTTTATGTGCTATATTATTTTTAGAATTTTTTTTCTAAAATGCGATAAATATAAATAAATATATAATATAATATAATACAAAAAAACAAATAATATAAACAAATAATATAATAAAATATGCTATATTATTTTGCGAAATTTGTTTTTCACAAATATGTGCCTCAATATTATTTATGTTTTAATGGATTTCCATTTAAGAATTACATATTTATGTCTAAGATTTAAAATTATTTAAACCACATTTACGCTATTGTTTTCTATTTTTTTTTACATTTTCACTCTATCTATATGACATACAATTGTACAATTTTATTTATTTTAGCTTAGTGAGCTAAATCCAGAAGCAATCCAGAAATGTTCCTTGAAAATAATGGGCAGTTGGGTTGCCCATTATTTATACGAAGCTTTTCTCGAAAATAACAGAAACCTTTTGAACACTTCTGAAAAGTTCCATTGAAAATAAGATAAGCTTTCTGTGAAATGTCAGTAATGTTTTGCTGTCAACAGAAACATTCCTGGTATTTCGCAGGAAGTTTACTGGCATTTCTGTGAAAAGTGTTTAAGATATACAGTAAAGTTCCAGTCAGTTTCAAGAAATGTTCCTTGAAAATAATGGGCAGTTGGGTTACCCATTATTTATACGAAGCTTTTCTCGAAAATAACAGAAACCTTTTGAACACTTCTGAAACGTTCCATTGAAAATAAGATAAGCTTTCTGTGAAATGTCAGTAATGTTTTGCTGTCAACAGAAACATTCCTGGTATTTCGCAGGAAGCTTACTGGCATTTCTGTGGAAAGTGTTTAAGATATACAGTAAAGTTCCAGTCATTTTCAAGAAATGTTCCTTGAAAATAATGGGCAGTTGGGTTGCCCATTATTTATACGAAGCTTTTCTCGAAAATAACAGAAACCTTTTGAACACTTCTGAAACGTTCCATTGAAAATAAGATAAGCTTTTTGTGAAATGTCAGTAATGTTTTGCTGTCAACAGAAACATTCCTGGTATTTCGCAGGAAGCTTACTGGCATTTCTGTGGAAAGTGTTTAAGATATACAGTAAAGTTCCAGTCATTTTCAAGAAATGTTCCTTGAAAATAATGGGCAGTTGGGTTGCCCATTATTTATACGAAGCTTTTCTCGAAAATAACAGAAACCTTTTGAACACTTCTGAAAAGTTCCATTGAAAATAAGATAAGCTTTCTGTGAAATGTCAGTAATGTTTTGCTGTCAACAGAAACATTCCTGGTATTTCGCAGGAAGCTTACTGGCATTTCTGTGGAAAGTGTTTAAGATATACAGTAAAGTTCCAGTCATTTTCAAGAAATGTTCCTTGAAAATAATGGGCAGTTGGGTTGCCCATTATTTATACGAAGCTTTTCTCGAAAATAACAGAAACATTTTGAACACTTCTGAAAAGTTCCATTGAAAATAAGATAAGCTTTCTGTGAAATGTCAGTAATGTTTTGCTGTCAACAGAAACATTCCTGGTATTTCGCAGGAAGTTTACTGCCATTTCTGTGGAAAGTGTTTAAGATATACAGTAAAGTTCCAGTCATTTTCAAGAAATTTTCTTTGAAAATAATGGGCAGTTGGGTTGCCCATTATTTATACGAAGCTTTTCTCGAAAATAACAGAAACCTTTTGAACACTTCTGAAACGTTCCATTGAAAATAAGATAAGCTTTCTGTGAAATGTCAGTAATGTTTTGCTGTCAACTGAAACATTCCTGGTATTTCGCAGGAAGCTTATTGACATTTCTGTGGAAAGTGTTTAAGATATACAGTAAAGTTCCAGTCATTTTCAAGAAATGTTCCTTGTAAATAATGGGCAGTTGGGTTGCCCATTATTTATACGAAGCTTTTCTCGAAAATAACAGAAACCTTTTGAACACTTCTGAAACGTTCCATTGAAAATAAGATAAGCTTTCTGTGAAATGTCAGTAATGTTTTGCTGTCAACAGAAACATTCCTGGTATTTCGCAAGAAGCTTATTGGCATTTCTGTGGAAAGTGTTTAAGATATACAGTAAAGTTCCAGTCATTTTCAAGAAATGTTCCTTGAAAGTAATGGGCAGTTGGGTTGCCCATTATTTATACGAAGCTTTTCTCGAAAATAACAGAAACCTTTTGAACACTTCTGAAACGTTCCATTGAAAATAAGATAAGCTTTCTGTGAAATGTCAGTAATGATTTGCTGTCAACAGAAACATTCCTGGTATTTCGCAGGAAGCTTACTGGCATTTCTGTGGAAAGTGTTTAAGATATACAGTAAAGTTCCAGTCATTTTCAAGAAATGTTCCTTGAAAATAATGGGCAGTTGGGTTGCCCATTATTTATACGAAGCTTTTCTCGAAAATAACAGAAACCTTTTGAACACTTCTGAAACGTTCCATTGAAAATAAGATAAGTTTTCTGTGAAATGTCAGTAATGTTTTGCTGTCAACAGAAACATTCCTGGTATTTCGCAGGAAGCTTACTGGCATTTCTGTGGAAAGTGTTTAAGATATACAGTAAAGTTCCAGTCATTTTCAAGAAATGTTCCTTGAAAATAATGGGCAACTCAGCTGCCCATTTAGCTCAGCTGCCATAGAAACGTTTATACTATTCATCGACAATAAGGAAAACTTACCTGAAACGTTAAGTACAAACCCTTTGAGTTTTAATAACACATTTTTAATCATATGTAAATAAGATGACAAAAAAGAGGAGAAATTACAGATCTTCATAATTAGTAAAAGGAAACAAATATAGATATAGTTCTAATTTGTGTTTTATTATGAAGTCTTAATTCTTTTATGGTATATTAGCCGGAAACAAACGCTGAACAATTTAACATTTATCGCCAAAGTGTTAATGTTTCGCTGTCGTTTCAATATTTTTTTTCATACCGTACCGTTACATTTTATAATTTTATTTTTCCTGAAATTCTCTACTTTACTGAATTCTTTATTAAAATATTCATTCAACTTACGTCCAACTTACTAAAAAGAAAACACCTGCTAACTATCAAGGTTCATAATCGAGAGGAAGTAATCAATAAAGACTCCAATTCTAATTTTTATAATTAACAATTGGAAATTCAGTGAAAAGTACGTCATGTTGGCGCAATCATATAATAGATGTCTTGATCAGTCTTGACCATGTAATCCATTGTTTCACATCTATTATTTGGATGAGTTCGTACCGCAATCGTTACATTTGTGTTTTATTATATTTAGACTAGCCGCCTTTGGCGACCAGTTTGGTCTCTCTTAAATGTAATGCTAACCATTGTATCATGTTACTTTTATTCATAATTTAATTTACTTGTTCAATCCTTCGCCAAATCGGGAGATTCTGATAGAGAAACCAAGAACTCGGTATATTTATGTTAGCCGGACGCAGGGGATAAATCGCCAAACATAGCATACTGTCACATTTTTTCGTATTTTATTAATTTCATTTAAAATATAATCCTTTCACTCATTTTATTTAAAATACACAATTTTAATTTAAAACTGGAACATTTAAAATTCATGACATTTACTTATTTCTTAAAAAAAGAAATAAAATAAAATAAAAATAAAAATAAGAAATGATGCCTAAACCATGGCATTTAATTTAAGCATCAAAGCACTGTTTTAATTTACCACGCGAGATATAAAAAATGCTAACTGGGAAGATTTTAACCCGCCTAACGTAAAAGTAACAAGAATTCTTTGCGATCATGGAACTTTTACGTTAGTTTTATTCGAAAAAATATTTTTAATTGAAAATGGCTGCGCATATGAAAAGCGTAATTGTTTATGACAGCCACATGACTTGAACTATTATAACATAGATGAAATGACGGCGCCGGAATAATATTTGGCAATTAATCACCTGCGCCAAGTACCAAAATGGCCGCCTGGCATATAGAAAGAGAAGTGGTCAGCCCGAAACTGTTGATGGCAGTCACATGACTTAGGTTATTATTATATAGATGGCACAGCATTTGGATCTTCAATACATGTCCATCGATCTCTGTATTAAACCATTGTGCTACTAACTTGTACTTAAATTTCTGAAACCGCGAAACTAAACATTGTTAATCGTATGTAATTTTCATACTAAATGTGATAATCTCTCTATTCTAAAAAAAACTAACTACCGATGTCACCGAAGCAGCCGCCGCCGCCAGTTTTGAATTTTTTGTGACCTCAGGTCTTTCTTCGTTTATATTCAGAAAAATAATGCATACAAAAATATGAAAATCGGTAGTATTATACAGAAATGTTTGATAACCACGCTGATGCAGACAGTTTTTAAATCGAAGAATTATTTTAAGAGATATTTAATGCTAAAGTTGGACAAAATCGTTCCACTAAAAAAAGTTTTATAGGTGCAAAAACTATTCATGGGAATTTAATCATTTTTAGATCATTTTGTACGTTTGAAGTTCCCGGTGTGCAGACTGTGCAGACCGTTTCTTTTTTTTTAATTTGACTCATTTTTTGAGGTTTTATTTCTATTTTAAATTCAAATTTTCAGCATTTCTAGAGATATTTTTTACATATTTTAGAAAGTGATATTAATTTAAACTGTTACCAACTGTATAAACAGCGCAAACAATAATGTTTGCTTCAAATTAAAAAAAATATTTATACGTGTAAATAAATTAAAAATTTATTTACACGTGACTATTATAAACAGAAAAAAACATTTGGAATTAGAATTAAATAATTATGAACAAAAAGCAGGAACTTATTAAAAATTACGTCATAAAAACTATATTTACACGTGAGTTTTAAGAGAGAAAGGAAATTGCAAAATAATAAATTCATTAACATGCGTTAGAAGTCCTAAATAGAAGAAATTGCGTTATATTTACGTCACATTACAGTTATTACATAAAATGAACACAAAATAATATTGCAAAACAGTTTAAATTTAGAAATTGCGCTAGACATTTATTTGACATTTTGAGAGGATCTTTTCGACTATTTTTGTTAGAAACGTGCAAATAATACTTCATTTATAACAAAAGTATTTTAACGTGAATATTAAAAAGAGAAAGAATAGTTTGGTCAAAATTACGTCAGATTAAAAATGATTAATTTAAAATGTCTTATTTAAAAGAACTTTCTTTTCGCTTTGTTAAAAAATACCGGGAGACAAAGACTCTGTTTACTTAATTACTTTAATATTAGCTTATTTTGAAATGTTTAACCTATTTTACTTGATCAAAGACGAAAACAGCGATTGTATCTTTGGTATTACTTAGTTATCCCGTCGAACAAAAATCTATCATTCGCCAAACTATAAGATTAAATGCCAATAATGGTTGATAGTAAATATCACATTAACTTCACTTTAAGCATGTTACACGTTTCTACGTCATCAAGATATTTTTATTTCGACGTTTTATTTGTATTTTTATTAATGTTGTACTAATTTATTTGTTCTTTCGTTATTTAAAATAAAAAAATATGTCAATTTGTATAATTCGGCGAGTTTGGCGATTTAATAATTATATTATATTATAATTTGGCGAAATTGGTCGACGGGATAATCAAGTAGTACCGCAGCGGATTTGGCGTTAAAATTCCCCAATCAAAGCGAAATGAATAGAAATCCGTTTATAGGAAGATCGCCACTGTTTTTTAAATTATAATTCAATCTTTCGAAATCTTTTTAAAGCCGATCAAATTAGCGTGCATTTAGAGTCTGCGGTGTCTGGACGGGGGTTGACGAGCGTAGCTCGTAGGAGGCAGAGCCCCCTAATTATCTAAAAAAAAAACTTAAAATTTCCTTAAATTATTATTCAAAAATCAACCTAAGCTTAAAATATATTTTTTCCAAATAACACATTTAATACATGAATACTACAATTGCGGTTGTAAACTTCTTGCGATGACCGCCTTAACATATAAGGATAGAAAAATCCATCGAAGATATATTTTTTAATACTTTAGCAGCAAATTAGCCTATTATTACAAATAAACAAGTTCCAGAAATAAAGAAAAGAAAATTAATAATTTATAATTAATAATCTCTATTACAAGCTCTATTTACAAAAAACACATAATATATTTAAAAGAATTATACTCATTGAGTATTAATAGTCAATAGATATTAATAGTATCTCTCTATTCTTAAAAAAAAAGTAACTTACGCCGCCACCGCCGCCGACGGTTTTGAATTTTTTGTGACCGGAGGTCTTTCTCCGTTAATATTAAGAAAAATATTGCATCCAAAAATATGAAAATCGGCAGTATTATAGAGAAATATTTGATTAACACGCTGATGCAGACAGTTTTCAAATCGAAGGATTATTTTAGGAGATATTTAATGCTAAAGTTTGACAAAGTTGTTCCATTAAAAAAGTTTTATGGGAGCAAAAACTATACATCGGAATTTAATCATTTTTAAATCATTTTATACGTTATAAATTCCCGGTGCGCAGAATGCATTTATTTTTTAAATTTGACTAATTTTTTGAGGTTTTATTTCTTTTTAAATTCAAATTTTTAGCATTTCGAGAGATACTTTTTCCTTATTTTAGAAAACTGTACTAATTTAACCTGTTGCCAACTGTATAAACAGCGCAAACAATAATGTTTGCTTCAAATTAAAAAAATATTTACACGTGACTTTTATAAACAGAAAAAATCCTTCAAATTAGAATTAAATAATTACGTATGAAAAGCAGGAACTTATTGAAAATCACTTCATAAAAACTATATTTACACGTGAATTTTAACAGAGAAAGGATATTGTAAAGTAATAAATTCATTAACATGCGTTAGAAATCTTAAATAGGAGAAATTACGTCACATCACACTTTTTACGTAAAATGAACAAAAAATAATATTGCAAAACAGTTTAAATTTAAAAATTGCGCGAAACATTTATTTGATGTTTCGAGATGAACTTTTCAACTATTTTTGTTGGGACAGCGCAAATAATATTTCATTTCTAACAAAAGTATTTTCACGTGAACATTAAAAAGAGAAATAAAAATTTGGTAAAAATTGCATAGGATTAAAAACGATACATTTAAGATGTCTTTCATTTATTTATTTATTTATTGAACAACGAACATACGACTTGTGTGCTTGACATGAGAGCCCGCTTAAAATGTCTTATTTAAAAGAACTTTCTTTTCGCTTTGTTAAAAAATACCGGGAGACAAAGACTCTGCTCAGTAAATTCATTTTATATTAGCTTATTTTGAAAATTTTAACTGGTTTTATTTAATAAAAGAGGAAAACAACCATAGTAACTTTTAACAGCAGCTGATTTTTCCTTAAAATTCCCCAATCAAAGAAAAATGAATTGAAACCCGTTTATAGGGAGATCGCCACTGTATTTTAAATTATAATTCAATCCTTCACAAGCTTTCTAAAGCCGATCAAATTAGCGTGCTTTTAGAAACTGCGGTCTGAACGGGGGTTGGCGAGCGTAGCTCATAGGGGGACGAGCCCCCTAGTAATCATTAAAAATGTATACAATTAAATTTCTCGTTTATAAATCACAATTTCCTTATTTAAGTTTAACTGTAAATTATTATTTTTTGAATTCGTGTGTATTTTACTAGATTTACACACACGCACACACAAACATATATTTATACGGGGTATCCCACAACTCCCTGACAAAATTTTAAATTCAATATAAATTCAAGTAATGTTCTTACCGTAGTGGGGTTTGCACTAATATGGTTCCTATGATGAAAAGTTTTCCTCAAGACAATGAAAGAAATTAGTTCCAGAATTTGCCCATAGATGACGCTGTATCTTAAATTGTCTGGAAAAAAGCATCAAAATCTCAAAACAATGACTCACAGATCATTTCATTAAGTCAAAAGAAGTAACAGAGCAATAATTTGTGCAATCCATTAGCATAGTTTAATGTGTGCACCCTTTATAGTTTGACTACATCCAAAGGAAACTCCAGTTCAATCCACTTGTTCGTTAGCATTCATTCCGGAATTGACGGGATCACATGCGTGATTCTCGTCTTCAGTATTCATTGTCAACCACAGCAGAAGCACGCACTTTGTCCTTGACATAAGAAAAGAAATCGAGTGTGGTTAAGTCAAAACTAATCTGAAAATTAGAGAAAAACTCATGTTTGAATATACGGACAACTGGCGCCATCCTTGATCGATGTTTGGAACTAATTATTTTAATTCGCTTGAAGAAAATTTTTATAGTTTGAAGCATTTTATTACAAACCGCACCATTGTACGACAATTACTTGATTTTATATAGGATTTGAAAATGTGTCAAGGAGTTTTGGGACATACTGTATATAAATATACAAATACATACATACATATGGCATCAAGTTTGATAACTAAAGAACTTTACCTCAACGAGCATCAAACGTAAATATGAATGCAATCACAAATATTTAATGGGACATGAAATACTGTAAAGTAACGAATACATAAGCAGATGATCACTACAAATAAGAATGGTATTTATCAGTTCAATAAATTTCATACACAAGAGTGCACTTAATGCTTCTCTTTTCTAAAAATAAACATTGAAGATTTTAAGTCTTGCCATCTACCATTAACCAACCGATCGCCGTCTAGATCATCGTACTACACATCTTCTTCCATTCTGCTGGATCGCAACGACTGCGATCGCATCTACGTGAACTCATAAAGTTTCGTGAACTTATTAGAGATCGTAGACTGTTCCATTTCATGGAGTTCATACTTTTTGTTTGAACGTTGCTCTTCGTTCACAAATACATACATACATATTTATACAGGGTGGTTCAAAAGACCATGTCCAAAAGTCACGTATGAGTGTTTCAGATCATGAGGAGCAAGAACAATTACATAGGAACTGGGTTTCGGAAACGCGATCGGGACGGTGCAATTGTATCCTGACCATAACACAAAAAAGATAACAAAATACGTAAAAAGAACTTTATTTTACAAAAAACTTAATCGAAGTACAAAATACAAATAAAAATGTTACAACTCATAACAAGTTCTCAAAATGTGTCCCATTAGCCGTGATGCACTCTTCACATTGGCGCCGCATGGAATCTCGAACACGTTTCAATCTTCCGGACACGTGCTGTCGCTTCAGCGATCCGTGCCATGAAGCCCATGGCCCATGGAATGGGTGTCCCGTACACCAGATACTTAAGCTATAACCAGAGGTAGAAATCTAGAAGTATAGGTCCGGAGATCGCTGTGACCACAATACACGGTCGATTGGAACGTGTTCGCGATTCCATGATGCGCCGATGTTAAGCATGTATCACGTCTAATGGGGCACATTTTGAGCACTTGTTATAAGGTAACATTTTTTATTTGTATTTTGTACTTCGATTAAGATTTTTGTAAAATAAAAGTCATTTTACGCCGTTTGTTGTCTTTTCTTTCCGTCACGGTCACGATGCAATTGCACCGTCACGATCGCGTTTCTGACCTCCAGTTCCTATGTAATTCTTGTTCCTCATGACCTTACACATCCACACGTGCCGTTTGAATATGACCTTTTGAACCAACCGGTATATACATATGTGTGTGTGTGTATATATACAGGATTTAACAAAAATGACGGGTGCATTTAAAGAATGAATTGAATGAAAACGGAAAGCAATACAGACAGTTTGCTGCGTTCTACTTAGGAAATCAGTAAACTTTCAATCACACAGAATTTGAAATTTAGTTACAAAGTTTGCCTATACACGGCACTGCCTAGTGGGAAAACTGAAAAAAAAAACTATATCAACATGTTGTTAAAGAAGACATAAAAAATTATGGAGCAATATTTTCAGTATATCCTCCATGTGCAGTAACAACACGGCGCAGTCGGAGCACAAGAAGCCCGTGCCAACTTTACAGCCGAAATGCTCTCACATGCAGCAGAGATGTGTTATTCCAGCTCGGCAGTAGTTTTCGGATTTTGGTGGTACACCGGATTTTTCAAGAACTAACTCAATAATTCGATAAAGTCAGAAGGATTCAAATCTGGCGAATTTTCAGGCGAATCCATACCGCATAATGCTTTGAACAATACAGGGCAATAACGCGATCATCGAAATGTTCAGATAGGAAATTGAAAACTTAAACTACACGATGCCGGCGGCCACCCTCTTGCATGAACCACGAGGTGTTCTCAGGGTCCTTCAAGACATTCTTTAACACTACATATTCATGCATTATGTTCAGGTAGACCTCTGCAGTAATAGTTTGGCGTCGGAAAAATGGCCCTTTAGGACTTGTAGGACATCCCTTGTAAGATATAGGGGACCGAACCATGACTTTTGGGGGACACAGGAATGATGGTACGGCGACACCAGGATTCTCTGTTCCCCAAATGCGTCAGTTTTGCTTATTAACGAAGATGTCCAGGGAAAAGTAAGCTTCATTGGAGGTCCAAATGCTTCCGAGATCGATTTCGCCAGCATCCAGCTGCTGCAGCATAGCATTCAAGAAGGTATTGCTGAAACATGGAAAACGGAAACCCGTGAATGATCCTGTATCACTTGCTGGATGTCTTCAACGTCTGCATCAGCAACTGCCGCACTCGGGTGCCCGAAATTTCCAGCACGATCATCACTAACGTACCCAGTCCGTTGCAATTTTTCATACAGAGCCTGTATTCTATCCCTTTTCGGTCCTTTTGTGATACTAAATTTTTTTCCGAAAAAGGCGCCTTGATTTAACAATACTGTGGTCTAGGCGATGAAATTTTAAGATAAAAAATATCGGCTGTTCTAATGAATAAACCATTTTTGCACAGCAACTTGCGTGTTTGAGCAGTTCTGGCTAGCAGCAGAGTGACGAAACACAAAATGGAGATCTGACGGTCTGAGTTTATCTAGAGATTTCGTAGGTCACTGGTTTCGCCATCTGTTGTCGAACTTCTTAACTAAATTTGAAATTCTGTGTGACTATAAACTTATTGGTTTCCCAAGTACAATGCATCAAACGGCGCATTCCTATCGTTTTCATTTATTTAATTATTTAAATTCACCCGTTATTTTTCGAACAACCCTGTATATATATTTGAAAACTTGAAATGTCAGGGGAAGAATAGGACAAGATCGCATGCGACGTATGCGATGCAGCAACACAAAACAAGGATCGGTATTTAACATTAATTGCCAGAAGAAACCGCCTTCAGAGGGCTACTAGTACCAGAGTTTCGACTTAAACTGTTCGACACCGATTCCATCATGTTGGTTTGTAAGTTCGTAAACCTATGGTTTGTATTTCTTTATCAACGGCCCACATTTCAGGCTGCAGAAGTGGGTACAAGAGCATTTAAAAATACTATTACACGTAAAAATTTCAAGCTACATAAACTGCCTGCGACTCGTCAACTTTCCCGCAACAGCTGTACTGCTTTTACTTACCCATCATAGGTACTCGTACGGTAATCGATTTGAAAATCAAAAAAAATTTTTGACGGATTTACACGTTTCAGATACAGGAGATTATTCCGAAAAACATATTTTTATAAAAAAAAAAAAAATAAAAAAAATAAAACCGTCCGTCAGGGTGTGTATGTGCTTCTAAACGCTCTATCTCCCGATCAAATTGAGATAGAGACTTGAAATTCGATGTGTACTTAGCGCGTAATAATGGAAAGAAGACTATTGAATATCAGTAATCTCAATTATCTGGAACTATTTTTTTCGGACTCTCGAAATATTCGTTCTGATAAAAGGTATACAAAAATTGTCGAAATTGTTTATTTGAAGGAATGAATATAAAACACAATAAAAAACCATAAATTCTGCATCATGAATGAAGTCGATCGAATAATTAGTTGCCGAGATATTTGTAATCCTATTTTTCACAATCTTCGATTTTTCATGACCCTGTATTTCATTCAAATTTCAATTCAACGATATATTTTAATTGGAAATGAGACGCTTAATCCGACGCAGTAAACTGTTAGTTAATACAATTATAATTTTTCGAGTTATAAGGATGTTTCTTTTACGCAATTCGGTACTACTCGATTATCCGGCCGACCAAAACTATCGCCAAACTATAAGATTAAATGCCAATAATGGCTTATCGTAAATGTCAAGCATTTAATGCCTCTCCATACCTATAAGAGGGGTTACCATAGGGGGGACTCAGTTCTGTCGCCAAAAGCCGCCAAGTTTGTCTCCAACTTGGCGGTATATCGCCAGATTTGGCGACCAAAATTAATCACCAAAAGTTAACCCAAATTGGCGATATCTAAAATATTTCAACGAATAATGTTTATTTGCTTACAGAAAATCAACAAACTGATACATTTTAATGCAACAAAAAGCAATATTAGCTTAAGGGATTACATTAATTATATGTAAGGGAGTCCAAGTAAATTAAATTATGAATAAAAGTAACATGATACAATGTTTAGCATGTATCACATGTTTTATTTTCATATTTTATATTATGTTTATCCATGATGGGTAAGTATTACGGTGGAACCCAACGACTAGTTTTCGTTTTCCATGCATTTCATTGGCTGTTTGGGAAAAAGCTTTTCCATCGTGAGTTTTCTGTTATTGGCGACTCGCTTCGTTTCAGGCGTCAAAATCGCTCTGACATAAAATAGATACTTGCTTTCCAAGCCACTCTCTTAAAGCCATAGGTTGACACTGAGTGGCTCGAAATTAGAGGCAACTTTAACGCTTTGTGTAACAGCAGTTTCAGGTGGGGACGTGACGAATGGTAAAATGTGTTCGTCACGGATGAGTATCCCTTTTGTGTTGAACCTGACAACAAGCCGATTACGACCTGGATAGAACGTGGTACTCTAAATCCTGCATTTGTACCCGAAAATATCCTATTTGACGGTGGCGAAGCGATGGTATGGGCTGGTACGTCTATCAATGGCCGCATCGACCTTACACTATCAGGAATGAAGAATTGTGAATCCAAAGAACCCTATCAGGTTTCAAACTTTCAGCCTAATATAATAAATTATGTCCATTTCGATTTTCGAGTTTTGGCGATTTTAATGAGAAATTTAATGAAATGTTTAGAAATTTTTGTGTAATGCATCAAATGTTTATCATTTATGAAAGATATTCGATTGCAATGTTTTGCCCATTTTAGTAAATTTCGACCCCAGCTATTTTTGAATATTTAGCAATTTTAATGGTATTTTTCATGTTTTTTCGAGTGCAGCGTCTATTTATTGGCATTAATAAAAGCAATTCTGTTTCAGATATTTAGCCTAATATAGTAAATTATGTCCTCTATTATTTTTTTAATATTAGCGACTTTTATTCTTTCAGTGAGATTATTAGCGATTTTTCGAGTTTCGCAGCAATTTTTGAGATTTGTAAAAGGAATTAGCTATCAAACTTTTAACTTAAAATAACAAATTTTGTCCTCTACGAATTTTGAATGTTACAAGCAGTCAGTGTAGTTTTTCGCGACATTTAGAGACTTTTAGCGTTCTGTGTCAATTTTTTGTTTTTCAAGAAAGATTTGCGATTACAATGTTCCGACCCCGATATGGTAAATTTTTATGCCAGCTATCTATTTATATAAAATTCAAGTTTCTGTGTGTCCCTCACAAATCCGGTAGGAAGACCTCATAGAAATGAATAATTGTTGAAAAATACTAATGCAGGGTTACCACAGTACCACCAAATGTTGGCCAACTTGACGAAATATCGCCAAATTTGGTGACAAAAATAAGTTGTCATATATGAAGCCAACTTGGCTCTAGCTGGCTAATTTAGCAAAATTCCCATTTAAAACCATTAATCTTTCATAAAGGAAGTCACCGCAATTTAATTTAAACCCCGCTCTTTTAAGGGCTTTTTTCAAAATCTATGGGTGAGAATTTAAAGCGTAATATACGATAATGTACATCTTTACATTTTCCTTCCGATGCTACCGATAAAATAACCGCCAATAGACGACGGTTTACTGTCTGAGCTCCTATCTGCGCGATTGTAATGTACTTTAGGTACTTTTCCTCTATAGGTACCTTGGCGAAGAAGGAAATTTGGCAACATAATTTCCGGGAACCTATCTTCTGTTTCATTTTATATACAGACGTATTTTTTTCGATATTTATACGGTTTATTTAACATAAAAAAGTCATTTATCTAATTTTATACCGAAACAGAAGTAATTAGTGCATAATAAACATCAATTATATACATATATAAACAAACAAAAAAACTTATTAAGTTTGTTTTCATAGCTGTTTATATGATTTGACAACAAATCTCACTTTCTGATGCCCGAATACACCAAGATTTTTTAAAAAATCGCCAAAGCCCCTATAGTGGAAAAGGGTACTACTTAGTTATCCCGTCGACCAAAAATCTATCGCCAAACTATAAGATTAGATGCCAATAATGGTTGATTGTAAATGTCACATTCACTTGACTTTAAGCCAGATACACGTGTTTACGTCATCAAGTGATTTTTATTTCGACGTTTTATTTGTATTTTTATTAATGCCATACTATAGTCCAGGCAATAGAGACCGTATAGGGGCTCTACCTAGCAAAATTCATGGTACAGTCGAACCCCGTTAATACGCGCCCCGCTTAATACGCGAAACTGCTTAATACGCGAATTTTCTTCGGTCCCTTGAAATACGCCTATCTTATGCATATAAAATACCTCTCTTAATACGCGAACGGTTAATACGCGAACCCGTTTAATACGCGAATGAATTTGTTCGAAACAGACGAGGTTTCAGAGGGATTATTTTCCCAAGCATTTTATACGACAATCCTTTAAACAATGAATGCTTTTTTTCTGTCAAAATTTATTCCAACCATGAATAGCTTTACTAAAAATATCAATTTCAACCTCTACCGGTTAAAGGAGAATTCTTTCCCGGCCTCGATTACTTCGTATAGTCAAACCGACCAGGAAGAAGGGAGAGAAATTTTTATAGCTAACCAGCGCGTTATATTATATTGCTGTGATATAAAGTGACATTTTACTGCTAAGCAGCGCGTTGTAAAATAAGCACTTCCCATTCGCTGTCTGGTCAGTGCTGTAATAATAAAGTGCGACAAAAGAAGAGGGTCCTTTGTCGCTCCTGGTAGGATATAGTCTACGATATCCAGCTGTGGTTTTGAAATTATAAACTAGTCTATAACATCGCAGAAGAAGCAAATCATATTAAAAGAAGGCTCCCTCTCTGTCACTGAGAAGTTACAATTTGTAAATGAGTCTTGAATGTCTGGAGAATGTCTCGAATAAGTCTACGTTCACCAAAGAAAAAGACTTATCGGAGTCAACTTTAAAAACTTTGTTAAAGAAAGTGGATGCCATCGTGAACCAAGTTGTTGTTGGAGGAACAAAGAACAAGAAAGTAAAAACTGCCAAGTTTGAGGACATGGAGAAGGCCATCTACGAGTGGTTTGTTCAAGCGCGCTCTACGGATATCCCAAAAAGCGGCTTGCTAATCCAAGATAAAGCTTCTGAAGCCGCTGCAAAAATGGGATTGCTAGATGGATCGATTTACAGCTCTCCAAGAAAAAAAAAATCCCTGCCGGCTCGGGCCTACAGGCGGAGGTAGATTTCGATGTTAAGTACTAAATTCTCCAACAAAACTTAAATCAAGATTAGGGATAAAACCCAGTTTCTTCACAAAGAGCGAGCTGTAGGGAGCTAAACTTTTGTGAAAATTGTAATATACATGAATACACACACACATATATATGGAATAGGTTTTAAAAATGGCTACAAAAAATTCAGAGAACCTTAAAGTGTTAAAATATGTTAATATTTCCATAGTCGGGTTTTTATCATGTTTTAATACGTTTCTTCAAACTTACATGGCGTTAAATATTCACCTGCTGAAGTCCATTATATTTCCAATATGACGCAATATACATATTTTTTTTAATTCGTCAAACTATTTATTTTGAGTTTTCATGCTGAAATCTTGCTCTAGGAAACTTATGACGTAATATTCAATTTGTTTTCAATTTGTCAAACTATTTAATTTTACACGTGAAAATTTTGCAAAAGAAAAGTAATTGTTGTGGTGAGAATTTTATTATTTGTTTTTTTTTTAATTGTTGGCAACTGCTATAACGAAAAACTTTTATTTTTTTCCTGCCATTGTTGTGTAAGAGTTGGTTTTATCAGAATCATGTTAAGACAGTATTCAAAATTTTGAACCCTCCCCATTTCCACCCTCTTGTGCCGATTTCGCCCATTTTCAATCCCCTCCGAGATATTAGCCATCTCAAAGTTGTTGGCGAGTTTGAAGATGATTCGTGCATAATTGCGACTTTTATCGTGCGGACAAAATTTAGTACATACATACATACATATATATATATATAAACTTTTTAGGTGGGGGTGGTTTTGGGTTCCTAGGGTCCTATAATGAAAAGTTATGAAGGAATTTTTCAAAAGTCGCACCATGGTAACGACTGCAATAGGTAGTATTTCTTACGAAATCTACCTAAAATTAAGTAAGTGTGCGGTGAGTCAGATGCAGTCAACAATGAAGATGTCGATTGTTGGAAAACAAATGTGCTTCCGTAGCTTGTGAAAAACTACTCAAGCTGTGATATTTGCAACGTGGACGAATTTGGGCGTTTTTACAAAATGACACTCAAGAAAACAATGGCTATGAAAGGAGAAACATGTCATGGGGGTAAACTAATTAGCATTTGCTGGGTTTCCCTGGGTGGCCATCCTGGGGTAAACTAATGGCCGTCTTACTCTTTTGATCGGTGCCAACTCTGATGGATCAGATAATTTAAAGCTACAGGTCATATTGAAATCATGCAAACCGCGATGCTTTAAAAATTTAAAGAATCTTCTCTTCCTTTACGGAAGACAACTCAGAGCATGGATGACGGGCAACCTTTTTAAACAGGGGTTCGTAATTTTGTCCGGCGTACTGAAAAAGAATCGCACCATGTTTTATTGCTTGTAGACAATTGTCCTGCGCATCCAAAAGACAACGATGGCCTGAAGAATGTCCAAGTAGAATTTTTACTTCCAAATTCGACCTGTGTTACTCAGCCAATGGGCCAAGGAGTAATTAACAGCGCCAAAGTAAATTACAAGACTCGCCTAGTACGACGATACCTTCACCAAATGGAACATGCCAGCAACCTTTCTTGCTATGAGTGTCGACCTATTACTGTCCTCGACGCTATGCACATGCTTACCGCAGCATGGGAGAGTTTCACACCAACGACGCTTGCAAGTTGTTTTTGCAAGGCGGGTTTCGTAATTAGCGAGGACATGATTTATAAAAAGCCAACCTCGCACCCATATGTTGAATAAGACTAGCTGGGTACACAAGAAACTGTAGGGGAAGATTTTGTCGATTTAGACACTTCATTAATATCGACAAAGATCTAGTCACCTCCGAGCTCAGAAGTTTTGATGATTTCATCACCGATGTAACTGCGACTGATAAACCATATGAGAAGGAAGAAGATGATGAACCTGCACGTCCGGCAACATCCCCACTCTCCAAAGTTACGGATGCGTTCAGTTTCCTCATACAGTTTGCATCGTCACCGGACAAAGGGCCCTTGACGAGCGAGCTTTACCATCAACTTAGCAGGGCTGAAAACAACGCGATCGCATGTCAAACAGGCCAAAATTGATACAGGGTCTGTCCAGGAAGTAATGAGACTGGAGTTTTCGCGCCAAGCAGAAGGCCAAAGAGGCAGAGTTTGCGGACGGTGCGTGCGGTGGGGACTGTAAGCTACAGAGTCTAGCGGACGTCAGTTGGCCTTGTGCCTTTGCAGCGCACGGATCCGCTCGTGAAGTAGATACGTGCTTTAGAGGGGAGTTAGTTTTTCAGAATTCAGCGGAGTGACGAGAAATGATACGCCATAAAGTTTTGTGTAAATCTAAACAAATCGGCTTTTGAGATACTTGCCATATTACAAGAAGCCTACGAGAAGGATTCTTTGTCCAAGGCTCAAGTGTTTAGATGGCAAAAAGCCTTTAAAGACAGAATAGAGGACGTCGACGACGAACAACACGCTAGGCGTCCATCAAGTTCTCAAACGTTCGACAATGTGGCTAAAATGAAAGCGCTTTAGGAACTCTGATCGCCGGATGAGTGTGGAATGATTGCAAAGACGTTGGGACTTACGAAATTGATTGTGCACCAAATCGACACGGACGAATTTCAAATTCGGAAAATTTGTGCCAAGCTGCTTCCTTCAAAATGACTTAATTCCCGGCAAAACACAACATCGTAACACTGTCCCCAACTATTGTACAGCCCCTATCTGTCACCGCCGGACTTTTCTATTCCCTTACTAAAAATCCAGCTTAAAAGGTCATCGTTTTAACAATCTGAAGAACTTGCAGAAAAACCTAACGCGCGTTCGGCGCAGCATTCCAGTTAAAGATTTCCAGGCGGGCATAAATGTGGGGAAGAGTTGTTGGTAACGATGTCTTAATGCAGGAGGAGGCTATTTTAAAGAATATTAAGTGTCTGTAAAATTATCTTCAAATAAACGAATTTTATGGAATCAGTCTCAATACTTCCTGGACAGACCATGTAACTACCTTGCCAAAATGTGATTTCTATGTCATTATTAACTTTATTGAATTTTAACTTTTGTTTTTATATCGATTTTTTATTATTATAAACACTCTTCCTTATTTATTCTGTATAGTTAATAAGGATTATAATTATGTTAACATTAGTTTTAGTTAACATGGTTAGCAGAAATTTTTGTGTTCGTTTTGCTCAATTTTATGTGTCATACATAATAAATCTAAATTTGAATAGATTTATGGGAATTTAACCAAGAAAATAACACTTATTTGAATTTCCAGCTTTTAATCGTCCCTGTTTAATAAGCACATAATGATTAAAACAAATAAAATTTTTACATCTTAAAAACGCTAAAAATTGTTAAAAAGATGTCTTCTATCCGTATAGGTTGTTAATAGATGGATCATTGGCCGAAAATTCGCGACCTTCAGTTAATACGCGAACCCGCTTAATACGCGAATTTTGATCGGTCCCTTGATTCGCGTATTAACGGGGTTCGACTGTAGTTCTGGAAAAGGCTTACTATATGTTTTTTGGGTTGCTGAATCCGAATTTTTAACTTTCCACCAAAATTTCCCCCTGCAACCCCCCCCCCAAATTTTGGTAAAAAGCCTCCCAAAAAAGGTTCTTATTAAAAAAATCAATTTTTTTATTGTTTTAGAGAAAAAGTATCTAGAAATTCATAAAGCAGACAAAATTTGCAACAAATTAAATATATGATATTATGACTTAGGATGAAGGGGAAAGGGGGATCTGCCTCGGAACATGCGCGCGGTGCTGCGTGAACTAAGTTGCGCAATTCCACTTAACCACTCACACGTTTACATTCGCCCTCCCATCTCCCCTCTGAACTTCCTCTATCATGGAAGACGGTAGTATTTCGAGTGACGCAGCCTTAAGCCTAAAATCGTATCGTATCGTATCGTATCATAGAATTCGTAGATGGCGGAACTCATATATACAGCTAACTCGACATCAAAGAAAACGCGAAAAGCCGCCTTTTAATAACTCAGCAGATATATGTCTTATTGTTCTGAATTTTCTAGAACAGTCTTATATCTGCAGTCTAATCGTATACTGAAATTTTTGCATTTCTACGTGCAGTATATTTTGAGATCTAAATAGCCATTTTTAAAGTGAAAACGTTGGTATAATATCGAGGAAGTTCCTAATTTGAAAATCTCGAAAACGGTTCTAACGATTATTTTTAAATTGATACATAATATAAATGTGATTAAGGCGAGGTGAATAACACTTTTCTTTTTTCTGGGAAAACTCTCGTTCGTTAAATAATTCGATTTTTTTTTCTCTCGAAAATGACACGGGCGATTTTTTAAAAATCAAATAAATATGTTTCAGATGAACCAAATAACAATTTACTTGTTTCCAGCAAGACTCTTGTTCGTTTTATAATGCGCATGAAAAATCGGACTATATTTCTTCGCCATTCTATGGAAATTTCACCGAAAATGCATGACACTGTATTCATACACACGCTTTCTTTTTAACCACTTTTGGGGAGAAAAATTTTGTCTTCCCACTGGCTGAGTGGCTAAGGGCCATCGTTTACTGACCTTAAGATAGGCAGTTCGATACTCGCTAGTACGTGTTTTCACATGTGAATGTTTTTTTTTTTTTTTTTTTTAAGTCTGGTAGTTGACCATTATTCTCAGTTCCTTTGTAATTTTTTTAATTGCTATTAAGTTAAATAAAATTACAATTATAATGACGCCAATTTGATGATGATTATTTCTTGGCAATTTTTCAACAATAAAAATATTACCATAAATTTTATAAATATATTTAATTTCAATCACTTTACAAAAAATATACATTAATAATTATTATTTGAATATAAATCACACGATCAGAAACGTAAAAAAATAATTCATTTCAGCTCTTCTTTTTATAATATCATTTTTTATTATTATGACGGTCAATCAATATATAATCACTGACATCCATAATAATATTATTATTATAATTATTATTTTCCTTGCATAAAAGCTATTGTGATGTAATAATTCTTTTATAATAAATAATTTAGTTGAAATGTTTTATTTATAAATATCAATGAAGTTTGATAACCCCGAGACAATTCTTTGCAATATTTACAGTTTACATAATAAGCATATCAGAATTCTGGTGTCGCCATCTTTTGACGCAATTGCGTAGTATTATAGAGAAATGTTTGATAAAAATGTTGAAGTAGACAGTTTTTAAATCGAAGAATTATTTTAAGAGATATTTAATGTTAAATCTGGATAAAATTGTCTCATTAAAAAAGTCTCATAGGAAAAAAAAATATACATGGGAATTTAATCATTTTCATTCAATTTAATCATTCAATAGAAACTCGAAGTTTGCAGAGTGCATTTATTATTCTTAACTTGCCTAATTTTTTGACGGTTTATTTCAATTTTAAATTAAAATTTTCAGAATTTCCAGAGATATTTTTTACATATTTTAGAAAAGGTTCTTTTAAATTGTTGCCAAATGTTAAAGCAGCGCAAAGAATAATATATCCTTTAAATTAAAAATTTATTCACACGTGACTATTATAAACAGAAAAAAATCCTTTTAAATTAGAATTAAATGATAACGTGTTAAAAGCAGGAAAATATTAAACATTACGTCATAAAAATTGTTTTTACACATGCTTACTTAAAATGAAAGAAAATTATAAAATAATCAATTATTTTCAAATTAGAATTAAATGATTACGCATTAAAAGAAGGAAAACATTGAAAATTACGTCATAAAAATTATATTTACACGTGAATATTAAAAGAAAAAGAAAATTTTTAAATAATAAATTCATTGATATGTGTTAAAAGTCGTAAATGGAGGAAATTACGTCATATTGGCCAAAGTGGCCAAAACAGTTTACAAAACACATTGCAAAACATATTGCAAAACAGTGTAAATTAAAAAATATATTTATATGAGAGATTTATTTCAAATTTCGAGATGATATTTTTAACTATAGTTGCTAATTTTAAGGTAGCGCAAATAATAATATTATCTTTCTAATAATAAAAATATTTTCAGTTGAATGTTACAAAGAGAAAGGAAAGTTTGGTGAAAATTATGTCAGATTTAAAACGTTACATTTAAAATCTCTTATTTAAAATCATTTTCTTATAGCGTTGTTAAAAAATACCATAAAGCAAAGACTCTGTTGACTTAGTTCCTTTTATATTTTTGGTAATTTTCAAATGTTTAACTAATCTTATTTAATCAAGCAGGGAAACGGCAACTAACATCAGCTGATTCGGTTTTGAAATCCCTCAGTAAAAGGGAAACCCGTTTACAGTAAGATCGCCATTGATTTTTTAATTATACAGAGCAGCCTCGATTATCCGAGCTAATTGGGACTGTTAGTAAATCGGAATCGGAAATCTCGGTTAATAGAAACTGTGTGTAAAAACTCGCCGTGCTTGCGAATTTAACATCTCTTTTAAAAAAATATATAGAACGTTTTTTAAATAATAAAAGTAAATATATGTAAAGTTCTGTTTCACAGCTTAACAAATTTAAAAAGAAAATCAACTACCAGTAGTAAATTTTAAAATGCAAATTGAAAAATTTACGAAAGTTCACACAGCCACTGGAAACAAAGCATTGTTCGCTATTGACTTCTCAGGGTCCAATGTTTCTTTGGAGTTGAGGGCTTTTGGGGGCAGAAGGGCCTGTATAGCACGGACAGTGAGCTAAAGAGTGTGGTTATTTTTAAGGCTCATTCAAAAGGAAAAAAAAATCAGACTTTGTTATCGGCTCGGTTAACAGAAACCTCGATTAATCGAAGCTCGGTTAATCCAGGTTCTACTATAATTCAATCTTCCGTAATCTTTTTAAAGCAGATCAAATTAATGGACTTTAGCACAAAGTCACATAGCTGATAACTGCCATGCTTGTTGGCCACCTTTTTTTCAAAAAGTTTGCTTCACCTTATTCAATTAATGAGATATCTCCGATAAAATAAGTCGCATTTTTCCGTTCTAAAATACTGGTATCCAAAAATCGTAGCATGTAACTGACACTACAAGTACTCATGGAACTAGACTATTTTAAGTCTGATTTTTATTATAGACTATATAAAATTATTAAAAATATATATTATGATAGGAACTAGCGGGCTTCGTCCGCTATTTACGTTACGGATATAAAAATCATGTTTTTTTTTTAGGGAAAAAGAAATAAAAACCTATTTGACGATAGGTTTATAAAGACACATTTTGTATTTGTTATATTTCCGGGGATGAGGAGGGGGGGGGGGCTATTTTGATTAAATATCGCAATTAGTCTACATGGCAGATATAATTATGATAGACACTAGCGGGCTTCGCCCCTCTATGGCGCCTTATGGGTCCAGCTTCCATAACTCAGAAACTACCTTTCGGACATCAATGCAACAGATTCCAAACGTTATAACTAACTTAATAATCACCCTATATAGCATTAAAGTAAATTTATGAGTACTGCATACTATTTTTTATCGTAATTTCTGAAGAGAAAAAATTATTTCGGTTCCATTCTTAGGTACTGGTCTGAAAAATTTTGAAAAAGGGGGGAAGGAGGGGACATGAGACTGCTGTTTGTCAAACAACACAACGGGATCTGGCTTATTCAACTTGGTTTTTGATGACTTCAATTGGAAGGTGGTTTGTTTAAAAGCGTGCGTTCCCTGCCCCATGAAAATTGGAACTATTGGTGCTACATCTATGTAAGGATTTAATAATTATAAATTAACATTTTGGATTTATTTATTTAAGGATAAAGTGTTTTTAAAAGAATATCAAATGAAACCCTCTGTGCGATCTGCGATTATACTTACCCAGTTGTTTTTATATACAAACTGCTATAAGGAAAATTGTAATAAAATAGTAAAAATTAAATCTGCATTAAATTCCATAAGTATCTTTTTTTTAATCATTTTATCACTAACCTCAAAAAAGTAATGATATCAATGCAAAAACCCTTGACGGGTTAAAAGTTTCTGACGCAGCACTTTATCTTATGCTCTAAGAATTTTAAATATGGAATTTAAAAATACTGATATCAAATTTTGAGTGACGTTATGCTATTTCTTAAAAAATATATTTGTATTTATTTCACCATTTTATTTTTGTTTTATTTATAATCGCATGTGCAAAAGTTATGTTCAACATGAAAAGCTGCATAAAATTTTATTCGCTGTTGCTTTATCATTTACATCTCTCATAAATTCAAAATATGTGTTTTAAAAGATATGATATAAAATTTAAGTGACGCCTTGATGTGACTTTAAAAGGTTTGTTTTAAAATTCAATTTAAATTATTTTTGACTTGGTTAAAATATTTTTTTACATCTACACAATACTTTTAATTTTCCAATTCACTGTTAAATATATCACTTTCATTGAATCTATACTATGCATTGAAATGTATTTATTTCAATAAATTGATTTATCTTTTGTGTCACGCTATTCAAAATTGTAAGTAAGATTTATGTAAATGGTTTCTTTGCGTCATTGTGTCCAAACTACATGAAATGTATGAAAAAGGATAGTTTGACGCAAATAAACCATTTACATAAATCTTACTCACAATTTTGAATAGCGTGACACAAAAGATAAATCAATTTATTGAAATAAATACATTTCAATGCATAGTATAGATTCAATGAAAGTGATATATTTAACAGTGAATTGGAAAATTAAAAGTATTGTGTAGATGTAAAAAAAATATTTTAACCAAGTCAAAAATAATTTAAATTGAATTTTAAAAAACAAACCTTTTAAAGTCACATCAAGGCGTCACTTAAATTTTATATCATATCTTTTAAAACACATATTTTGAATTTATGAGAGACGTAAATGATAAAGCAACAGCGAATAAAATTTTATGCAGCTTTTCATGTTGAACATAACTTTTGCACATGCGATTATAAATAAAACAAAAATAAAATGGTGAAATAAATACAAATATATTTTTTAAGAAATAGCATAACGTCACTCAAAATTTGATATCAGTATTTTTAAGTTCCATATTTAAAATTCTTAGAGCATAAGATAAAGTGCTGCGTCAGAAACTTTTAACCCGTCAAGGGTTTTTGCATTGATAAGATTTACTTTAAGTTTTTTGGGTCGCTGAATCCGAATTTTAACTCCCCCCCCAAATCCCCCCCGAACTGCCCCCCCAATAGTTGTTTTTAACTAAAATTTCTTATTGTTTTAGGGGAAAAGCATTACAAAATTCAGAAACTAGACAAAATTTGCAATAAACAGGATACATGACACTATGACGTAGGATGAACGGGGAGGGAGAGGGCAGCCTCGGAACATACACTGCGGCGCTACGTGAACTAAGTTATGAAGCCCAAGTAATAGGGGATTTTACCTGGCAAAATTAATACTAGTTCTGGATTTCGACTTACTTTATGTTTTTTGGGTCGCTGAATCCGGATTTCTAATTTCCCACCAAATTTCACCCGGCAACACCCCAAAAAATTGATTTTTTGAAAAAATTTGGTTTTTGAGAAAAGCGCGCGGGGAATTTTCCGAGGCAGCCTCCTCTCTCCCCGTTTATCCTACGTCATAATGTCATATATCCTATTTGTTGCAAATTTTGTCTAGTTTCTGAATTTTTTAATGCTTTTCCCCTAAAACAATAAGAAATTTGAGTTACTAACAACTATTTTGGGTGGGAAATTTTGGAGGTAAGTTAAAAATTCGGATTCAGCGACCCAAAAAACTTAAAGTAAACCTTATAAGGAAAGTTCGGAGGGGAGATGAGAGGGAGAATATAAACGTGTGAGTGGTTAAGTGGAATTGGGCAACTTAGTCCACGCAGCACCGCACGCATGTTCCGAGGCAGATCCCCCCTTCCCCTTCATCCTAAGTCATAATGTCATATATCTAATTTGTTGCAAATTTTGTCTACTTTCTGAATTTTTAGATACTTTTCCCCTAAAACAATTAAAAACCTGATTTTTTAATAAAAACTTTTGTTGGGGGCTTTTTAACAAAATTTGGGGGGGGGGGGGAGGGGGCGGTTGCCAAGGGAAATTTTAATGGGAAGTTACAAATTCGGATTCAGTGACCCAAAAAACATAAATTAAGCCGATTTCCAGAACTACCATTAATTTTGCTAGGTAAAATTCCCTATTGCCTAGACTACTAATTTATTTGTCCTTTCATTATTTAAAAAAAATTATGTCAATTTGTATAATTTAGCGAGTGGTTTGGCGATTTATATAATTTGGCGAAATTGGTCGGAGACGGGATAACTAAGTAGTGCCTGGAAAAGCACCAAATTGTCTATTATTTTGCGCTATCTGCGCTATAGTTTGTACTATATGCATCAGGGGGGGGGGGAGGTGGCGAAAAGTTTAAACATTAAATATTAAAGTTTTTATAAAGCAGTATAAGACTAAAAAATTAAGAATAAAATGAATGCAAAAAAAGACTAAAGAAGGTAGAAAAATCATACGTTAAGCGTATATTATGAAACACTTTCCAATATTTCCTGAATACTTTAACGAAATTTCGTTATTTAGGGAAATAAGGTAAATAAGATAACTAAGTAAACATTTTAGAAAACGCATAAAACATTTTAAAAATTGATTTCAGCAGTTACCGTCCATAGCCAATAGTACCGTTATTACGACACTATTTAGCTAAAATTTAATTTAAACTAAAACACTGTTAAAACTACTGAAATGACATTTCCAAATATTATCATCCATAGACGGTTATGTATCCAATTCTTTGCGTGACCCTGTATATCATTTTATCCATATTCTAAAAACATTTCTTAGTATACTAAATGCAGTTCAGCGTAAAAATGCATAACTCCTTAAAAACCACCTTTAAGCAATTTACTCTATATACACAGTATAATATGCATAAATATAGTGAATCATAAAAGCGCATATCATATTTAAAAATGCATTTCCAGCAATCATCGATTATGTACAGTACTTCAGAGAAAAGTTTCTTGTCGAGAAAGAAGTTTGGCAACTTATTTCCCAAAGCCAATGACTTTGGTATTTCCTGACAACCTATTTACTGTTCCATACTCACAAGCAATTTTTTCCATATGTATACATTTTATTTAATTACTTTTCTTTATAAAAAGTTATTTATCCAATTTTATAAAGAAACAGAAGTAATTTTTGCACAGTTGTCATCTACGCATCAGGATTTTAACAATTTATTAATAAATAAAAAACAATGGCCGGATTACCATATCAGGCAAAATAACACCATTTTGACACCAGTTAGGTACCCCGAGCATATATGACATCTGTGCCGTAATTTGTATATATATAAAAAAAAAATCTATTTAGAAATGATTTTTTCATGTATATAAATACATATATAAACAAAAATAAAAGTTCATTAGATTTGTTTTCATAGCTGTTTATATATTTTGGCAACATATCTCACGTTCTGATGCCCGAATTGTGCCAAGCATTTAAAAAAATGCAAAGTGCTCTATAGTGGAAAAGTACCTAAATAAGTAATTAATAATAATAAATACATGTATAAACTAAAACATTTTATTTCGAGATCAAAGCATTGTTTATAATTTCGATTAAAAAGTACATATATCCTAGGATAACTTCAGTTGAAATTAGTTTGACAGCTTAATATCTCATTCCATAAACCTAAACAAACACAAGTGATTCATTCATCGTGAACCATAAAAAATATTAAACCATTGAGGTTATCATTCACAAAGTAAGTTCTCCAACAATCAATGGACAATATTCTTATGACGTCATAGTAGGTAAAATGGTGGCGGTATCATTTGTTTATGGTTTGAATTCACAAAGATTTTATTTTGCAATATCTCTAAGTTACATTACTTTATTGTCATATTTATGAGCTCAGAACAAAAGCATATTTTTACATTATTTAGTTATTAAATAATGAAAAAAAATTATAAATGCATGATCTGAAAAATTTAAATAATTCTCTTTCTTAATACTAAAAAATAACACTGAAGTAACAGCGGGTTTAAGTTAAATAAGTTTAACTGTTTAATTCTATTGTAATATTTAAAAAATCTCTATTTATTAGATTTCAGTAAACAAAATCAGGGCTCGATTAAACTTTGAAGTTAGAGGAATTACAATGTCATTTCCGGACCTTTCTTTTGGAGAAGCTTTTCTAAATTCCACATATACATGGAAACTCTTCAGTGTTACAAATATTATTCCTAGATCTGACATAACATCAGAATGGTCGGCAATATTACACAAGTTTTTGAAAAATATTTTTTATCAGAAATTTGATTAAAATCTGGTTACTTCTTTGTTATAGCGGCCCACGCAATTATGATTATGACAAACTACAGCCAATTTCGCCAACGTCGTAACCAAAATAGCGAAGCACGCACGTATATATAATACCATTTGCGCCATATAATACCATTTCATTAAATCGTATACGATAGTTTAATAGTTTTTACCTTACTTCAAATGTGTGATTAATTTATTTTAAAAACTAACAATCTAAATTGTGCAATATATGAATTTAAAAAAATCCCTGCCGGCCCGGCCTACAGGCAGAGGTAGATTTCGAAGTTAAGTATACTAATTTCACCAACAAAAACTAAATCATTAATAGATATAAATCCACTTTAACAGTTTTATCTATCTGCTTTTGACGAGTTTTTATTTCCTTTTTATAAAATAGCTGGTTTTATCAGAATCATATTAAGGCGATATTAAAAAAAAAATATTTTTCCATGTTCAACAACTCCAAATTTTCTGGCACATTTTCAGATTCATTAAAAAAAAAAAAAAAAAAAAAAAAAAAAAAAAAAATATATATATATATATATATATATATATATATATATATATATATATATATATATATATATGAAACATGCTGACGTGATTTTTGAAAAAGATTTATAAGCGACCTGTGTTTTTATTTTTCCTTCAATTAATTAAAACTTGATTAATAAACAATTATTTTCTCAGCAGGGCAATATTTTTCGTTTCTAACACAATCGCTTCGGGAAATTCTGTTCAAAATGCCCACTTTGACATAATTTTTTGAAATATATTCTGTCTCTATCAAAAAAATTGATCATTACTGTACATTATATAGTTTCTGAATAAGAGAATCTACCAATTGGAAGCCTTTGAGAGTAAAAATGAATTATAAAATGAGTAAGTAAATAAGCAGTTTGGATTTGAATGCACCCTTAATAAGATGATTTTTTTCTTCAACCGCTATGTATTTTTAATTTGTTTTTGCTGTAAGAATTGGCCCTATCAAAAACTTGTCTATATAAATGTTGAAGACAATATTAAGAAGATATATGATAAATTCATGGAGATTTTATATCTTGTGAATTGACGGAGTTATGAAAATTTTTTTTCTTCAAACCCCTTTTTTTGTTTTATTTTTTATTTTTTTTTTCTTTTTGCGGTACGAATTGGGCCTATCAAAAACATGTGAATATAAAAGTTGTAGATAATATTAAAGAGATATATAATAAAATTAATTGGATTTGATATCTTGAGAATTGACGAAGTAAGGAATTTTTTTTCCCAAAACCCTATGTTTTGCGCCCCTTGAGCCTATTTTTAATTTTATCAAAAATCTGTGATGCATGAATTTTTGGCGCTATATTTTGAAGTAATAAAAACTTTAAACTGATTTGATATGTACAAAAATTAAGAAGTTATGGGTTTTTTTTTTCTGTTTTCACAAAACCCCTCCCTATTTCCATCCCCTTGGTCCGATTTTGTCCATTAACGAACTTGACCGAAATTTTATGTCCCTTGATTTTATGTATCAGTTTGGAAGAGATTTTGCAGAATTGCGGAAGTTATCGTGTCCAGAAGAAAGTGATAACACAATTGCTTCGGGAAATTCCATTCAAAATGCCCAGTTTGACATCATTTTTTTGAAATATATTCTGCCTCTATCAAAAAAATCGATCATTGCGGTACATTATATAGTTTCTGAATAAGCGAATCTACCAATTAAATGCGTTTGAGAGCAAAAATGAATTTAAAAATGAGTCAGAAAATAAGCAGTTTGGATTTGAGTGCATCCTTAATGCAATGATTTTTCCAACACAATCAGCTTCGAGAAATTCGGTTCAAATTGCCCAATTTAACAGCATTTTTTAAAATATATTCTGCCTCTATCAAAAAATCGACCATTACCGTACATTTTATAGTTTCTGAATAAGCGAATCTACCAATTAAATGCGTTTGAGAGCAAAAATGAATTTAAAAATGAGTCAGAAAATAAGCAGTTTGGATTTGAGTGCATCCTTAATGCAATGATTTTTCCAACACAATCAGCTTCGGGAAATTCGGTTCAAAATGCCCACTTTAACTGCATTTTTAAAAATATATTCTGCCTCTATCAAAAACTCGACCATTACAGTACATTATATAGTTTCTGAGTAAGAAAACGTACCAATTGGAAGCCTTTGAGAGCAAAAATGAATTATAAAATGAGTCAGAAAATAAGCAGTTTGGATTTGAATACACCCTTAATAAGATGATTTTTTTCTTCAACCGCTATATATTTTTAATTTGTTTTTGCAGTAAGAATTGGTCCTATCCAAAACTTGTCTATATAGATGTTGTAGACAATATTAAGAAGATATATGATAAATTCATGGGGATTTTATATCTTTTGAATTGACGGAGTTATGGATTTTTTACTTCTTCAAACCCCCTTTTTGTTTTTGTTTTCGTTTTTAATTTTTTTTGCGGTACGAATTGTTCCTATCATAAATTTGTGAATATAAAAGTTATAGATAATATTAAGGAGATTTATAATAAAATTAATTGGAATTGATATCTTAAGAATTGACGAAGTTATGAATTTTTTTCTCCTAAAAACCCTATTTTTGCGCCCCTTGAGCCCATTTTTAACTTTATCAAAAATCTGTGATACATAAAATTTTGGCCCTATTTTTAGAAGTAATAAAAACTTTAAACTGATTTGATATGTATAAAAATTAAGAAGTTATGGGGGGGGGGGGGGTTAGGTTTTCACAAAACCTCTCCCTATTTCCATCCCCTTAGTCCGATTTTGCCCATTAACGAACTTGACCGAGATTTTATGCCCATTGATTTTATGTATCAGTTTGGAAGAGATTGGTGCAGAATTACGAAAGTTATCGTGTCCAGAAGAAAGTGATATATATAGATAGATAGATACATAGATAGATAGATAAAGTTTTTTACTGAGGGTGGTTTTGGGTTCTAGGGGTCATGATCGGTGTAGATCTGCAAAAATTTTTCAGAAATTCCAACATAGGAACGATCCCAATAGGTAGTATTTCATACGAAATCTACCTAAAAGATGCAAACAAATATTGAACAGACATGACCGAAAAAAACCTCAAATCCGCACAACACTTAGAACCAAACTGTGCAGATTAGTGGTCTTCTACTGTACACAGTTTTTTATAAATATGTTTCGTTCTTAAAATGTGTTATTTTCATCTATCACTGCGGAATAAGCGAGAAAATCTTATATTCTTGCAGATGAGTTGTATATATTGGAACGTCCACTGTTACTCCTGTGACCATTCGTGCGGTTTTTTACAAATACTTACAATTATTTTACTATAAAATATAATTAAGATAAAAAGTAATATAACCAGTAAAATACTATTGTGCTCCACTCATTTAATATATATCTAATTTGTAACAGAAAGCATTTCCCTTGTCTATATAACCAATCAAAATTTTGTTACTCTTGTGACCAGAATGTCACAAGAGTCATTTAATATATACATAAGTAATTTTTTTTCGTTATAAATTAGATATATGTTTGTGTGTGGAACGCAGTGATGTTTTGCTGGTTATATCAATTTTTATCTTACTTATATTTTGTAATAAAATAATTGGAATTATGTATGAAAATTTGCTCTAATTATCACAAGAGTAACGAATGGACGCTCCCATATCTTTATATCTAATTATCCGTCATTTTTTACGGGCTACCTTTCTATTTTTTTAATATTTACTGATTTCATATGCGATTTTTGAATATTTAGTGACTTTTCGAGTTCCGCGGAGTTTTTTCGACATTCGGAAAAGAAATTTGGTTTTATACTTTTTACGCCAGCTATTTTTGAATATTTAGCGATCTCATATGCGATTTTTGAATATTTAGTGACTTTTCGTGTTTCGCGGAAATTTTTGACATTTGTTAAGGGGACCATGGACCTTTATTTGAGCAAAAATTGATCTTGATGTCAACATTCCTTTTTTTGTGTATTATTATTCTTCAATTTATACTACGTCATTCGTGGAAAACCGCATGCAGATGCGATTATTTTACGCAAAGTTACAAGTGCTTTAATTTTGTTCATAAACAATGTTTTGGCCTTTTAATGTACTTTAAGTATGTTTTTCTCAATACTGATGTTTCAGATTTTTTTCATTTTTGAAATGATCCTTGCTACTTAATTTTTTATTAAAATTCATGAAACTGATAAGGAAGAATCCTGATATTGCTTAAAAAGAAACTGTGTATGCATTTTAAAATTCGACTTGATTAAGACAGTTAAATTTGATTTTTAATTTATTATAAGGCAGATTTTTGATGAAAACCGATATGGAATTCAGAAAAATATCTCTAAAAAAATGACTATTTAAGGAATTAAAAAATCGATACTCAGATTTGTTTGCAGTAGAGTTTCACGTGATTATAAATCAAAATCAAGGAAATATATAAAAAATTAAGACGCATGGCGCATTTTAAAATTTCGTTTTAAAACTTTAGATTTTTTGAAAGATCTTAAAATTATAATAAGATTGGAAATTTCTTTTAAGGTGTTCTATATACTCATGTTGAAATGTATATTTGCACAAAATTTCATTTCTCTATTATCAAAATTAAAAGAAAATTTTTTTAATGTCCACCGTGCCTTTAAAAGAAATTCTGTGCCAAACTTTTACTGTATATGAATGTTGTTTTATACTTTTACCAAGTAAATTTTATTCTTAGCGATTTTTGAGTATTGGCAGTTTATAGTGCAATTTTCAGACGGTTTCATTTTTCGAGTTCCGCGACGATTATCTGACGTTCGGAAAATGAATTCGATTTCAATCCTAATATAATAAATTTTCTCCTGTGCAAATTTTGATGGCAATGAATCGCGATTTTTAGCATTTGCAGCGTTTTTTTTAACATTCTTTATTGAAATTAGTTTCAAACATTTATCCGAATATAGTAAAACTTGTTCCTCGTGATTTTTGAAGTTTTGGGGATTTTAACGTTTCTTCGAGATACACTACGATCTTTTTACATTTGAGTTTTTCATCTAGTACAATAAATTCTGTGCTCTTTTGAATAAAGTTAATTGGGATTTCGTGCATCAATTTTAGAATTTTTTTTGTATTTCTTACGTAAATTTTAGAGTATTTTCGTATTCCGCAGAGATTTTTCGACATTCGTAGGAGAAATTTTGTTTTAATCTTTTAGCCCAACATTGTATTTTTTGTCATCTGCGACTTTTGATATTTCAGTGGTTTCTAGCAATTTTGCGATTTTTCTGCATTAGTAAAAGAAATCCGGTTTCAATCTTCTTGGCCAATAAAGTATTTAAGTCTCTTTACAGTGAAGTTTCTTCGGATTTCTTGCAGCAATTTTTAAATATTTTGATTTATTATTGTCGGAGCACAGCTCCGGCTTCCCTGCAAGAATTACACTTTTGTTATTTTCGTAGCACAGCTCCGGCTTCCCTGCAAAAATTACACTTTTGTTAACACGATAGCGTCCAAAATATTCATCGCATCGACATAAAAAAAGAGGTGAACATCGGTAGTGCCAAAATCTCGGCTGGTATTCAAAATCAAAAATATTCTTCAACCCTAACACCCGGAATCGTCTGCTATTAATTTTCCCATAGAGATAACATTGCGATTGTTTGATTCTATTTATTTAAAAAACAAGGCTGTTTTTTTAGTCATCTGCTCTGAGCTTTCTACTAAACCAATTTTAATAATAATTATTTTTTTTTTAAATGAAAGCTGTTTCTTTGTAGATTTAGCTATTTATACAGATTATCTAGATTATTAGCTTACCTATAGCACCAGCTATTTTTTTTAAATATTCCCATTAGTATACTTAAATTTAAATTTTAAAACTTTTCTGTGAAATTTATTCAAAATTCTGGTAACCGGATAAGTGCCATTCTTGCAAAGAAAAGAGAAATTATAAGCATTGTTTATCTTTATTCATGCCATTTTCTGATAAAAATTGAAAATAAACTAAAAAAAAAATTAACAGAAAATGACGTCATGCTTTAAAAAACACGTAGTTTTTACTTAAAATCCGTTACAATTCAACACTTTTTATTTCACTTATAGTGAGATTGTGACGCTAGGTGAAATGCTTCAGGGAAGCAAAATGACATCATATTTAAAAGAAAACGATAATTTTCTTTGATAAACTAAATAATTTACGACGAATGCCTCTGAAACAAATGAATTTCTGAAATTTTTACGATACTGAGATTAAAACCTCAAATGAAGAGGGTGAATGTTCGCATGCAAAGTCGTAGCTGACAAACTTCATTTCAAGTTTGGAAATATATGTATTTATAATCTATTGAGTATTGCAAAATTTTTTAATGGTGAATGTAAGTATGAGAGGTGCGTATGTAAATTTTGATACGGTGTAAATGATGTTAGGTACAGATTTCATGCGAAAAATAATCCTACGTTTTTGTACGGGTAGCTTTATTTCTTGATTTTACAATTTTAGTTAATTTTACTGGAAAACACGAAGCTAAAAGTCGAAGAACCCGATCACAGAAGATTCATCAGTAATGAATTTCAACGGAAATTTCGTCAAATTAGTCAGCTATTAGCCGAGTTGGCATCATTCATGGCGATTTATTTTTGGTCGCCAAATTTGGCGATGTGTCGCCGAGCTGGACGAGAATTCGACGGTAGGGTATATAGATACATATTTTTATACTTATGATTGGCAGAATGATTACAACAATGAAAGGCAATTTGCGAAAAATCACGTTCACTAAAACTAATAAATTAATCCCTGATTTTTTTTTAATCTGTTGCCTAGATTTAGTGTACCTTTTAAGAATGTACATTTTTTTATATGTGTACATCCATATGTGTACATTATTGTGTACAGAAGTTGCGAAAATTCCGGTTAAAAGAAAGCAATTGAGATGAAAATAGTTATTCAGCACAATTCTATGTCGAAATGTCGCATAACAATAAGCCAGCTGCCTTCCGAATATTTGCAGAGTAGCGATATAACAACAACTCAGATGAATAAAGTTATCAAGTTTGATTGAGGAGTATAGCAGACATCCTATGTGGCTGTAACACGTTTTACGAACCTTTCTCTTACGAACCTTACCTAACCATATTACATAATTCTAGGCTCTGCCAGACTTGCAAGTCTTTGAAGTTTTTCTCCGGTAACTCCATGTATCCAGTTCCGGTTTTTGATTATCTCAAAGATCTGAGCTATGTTCAACAAATGGTAATCACTTAAATACATCCGATGGTTTTTCTTTATCGTAGACTTTCTTATCCAGTAGTTTCTCTCTACCTTCAACATTTTTGAAATATTGTAAAGAAAAATAAATTACACTGCATGAAAATTATGATTATTCTGACATCAGATTTATGAATGAACAGCAGAAAATACTTCAGTTATGCACAGAACAGCTTTCATCTTTGTAAACAAAAGTTCCAAATTTCCCTAAATCAACTTTTATTATTGGAAAAGCAGCAGCTGGAAAAAGTACGGTAATCAAAGAATTTAGTAAAACAGTCACTGAGTAGTTAGGATCAGAATCTGTCATGTTTTTGGCACTAAAAGGTACTGCTGCAAGTAATGTCGAGGACAAGGCACTCTACGCCGAAAGTACCAACGTGTTTTAACTGGTTCGCTGATTTAGGAAGTCATACATCAAGAAATCTACAGCTTAGCATAGAACCAGTGTTATTTCTCATTTTTTGAATGAGAATTTTCAATGAACGGATGTCGTCTTATGGCTGACCTTAAACAAGGATGTCTCGAAGGTAAATCAAATAGTATTCAGCCTTTTAAATGCTTATTTGTTAAAATCCTTGGATATATTAGGAAGCTTCAGCATGTAAAAGACATCCCTCTCTATAAGAGACATTCTATAAAATAAATTTGGCTCTTCGCGGACAAAGAATGATTAGGGCTTTTGAGAAATGTTTCACCTTAGCAAAGTCAATGAGACAAAAGGACGATCAGCAAAGACAGTTTCGAAAAACTCTTAATTCGCTTTTCCTGGGTCACGTTGCAGACGACCACTCATCTCTTATGCAACGGCTTAAAGCTGTACTGCTTCCGGTTGAACTTTAAGGATTTCAAGATGACATGTGACTTTTTCTCAAAAAACTAGCAAGCTAAAGGACATGATAAAAAGATACTCCTTCAATCTTAAAGACCAGTGACAAGAATATTAGCAGACAGCAATAATTAAACAGCAAAGTGGAGTGAAGATGATCCCGCGTCTGGACCTCAGGCTGGACTTTCATCAGCAGTTGGATGCAGAATTATTTTACGAACCAATATCTGGAAGGAGTGAGAACTGGTAAACGGTGCACTGAGTACGTTAAAAGATATCGTCTATCACCCAAGATTTCAGTCACCAGTCTTAGGTTCACCAGCCACAGGTTATAATAATTAATTTTGGTGATTATCATGGACCATATCTAACTGAAAGACTTTTTCTTATCGAACCTATTTGTAAATTTTCAAAAGAACAAAAGGCCTCATGCTCACGAACTCGGTTGCCTTTAACAGTTGCATAGCCTGCCACCATACATGAATCTCAGAGTTTAACTTTTTCAAAAACTGCTGCGGACATTGGTATAAAGGATTGGTCACTTAGAACAATTTATGTAACTTTTAGTATTGTTTGCCATTTAGAGGAGGCTCTCATTGAAGCGCTTTTCGCGAAGGATAGGCTCGATCATATTAAAAGGATGGGAGCACTTGATGATAGGATATTCATTGAAGTCCTTTTTGCGAAGGATAGGCTCGATTATATTAGAAGGATGGGAGCACTTGATGATAGAATATTCATTGAAGTGCTTTTTGCGAAGGATAGGCTCTATCATATTAGAAATATGCAAGCACTTGATGATAGAATACTCATTGAAGCGATTTTTGCGAAGGATAGGCTCGATCATATTAGAAGGATGGGAGTACTTGATGATAGAATATCATTTGAGATTGAGGCAACTGACGATGAATTAAACACTTGAAAATGAAGATTCGGCTGCTGTTACTTGAAACTTACTTTTATATTATAAAACAGTAGACATGAAAATAAAACATTTTTTTAAAATTTTAAAATATTATCTTTTAAGTTTATGCGACTTCCATGCTCCGACATTTCGGACTGACGGATTCCAGTTGTATTTTTTAGAGTTTTTTCGCTTTTCGTGTTATTTTTTGACGGTAATGGGCAACGCCGGTAGAAAGGGCTAGTTCTGAATAAGTTGGAAAGGTTTCATAATGCATGAGTGATGCTTAATTTTTCTTTATTGGTTCTGTAAAAATTTTGAGGTTGCTCGTTTTCATTGTGAAATATAAACACTGACTTAAAATGTGGGTAGGTAGAGAGGGAGGAAGCATATGACTTTGAAAGCTGCGGTTTTAAGCCAAAGATTGAAAGACTAAAGAAAAAGTAACATGTTGTACTCCACTTTTATTTTAGAACTAGCAGACCCGCCCGGCGTTGCCTGGGGTTTGTAAATAATAACCTTAAATAAAACTTAAGTTTGTATGATTTTATATATTTGGAAATTCTTTTAAATGAACCTAATTTCGGAGGCTCCATTGCCTTCCGCAGTGTCTAATGCGTTCCCATCAAACTTCTTTCCGAACGAACCTGTAATATAGATCCCCACTACATATGGCAGCATTTACCGGAAGTACCCGAATTTGCCGGAGACAATCGAAAACCACGTTGAGTGAGCCAAACCTCGTATGAATCAAGCCCATAGAAACAACAACAACAAAAAAAAGAATGCGACATTAATGTTAGAAAATGTTGGTAACTAAAGTCAAAGATAAAATTTCATAATACAGAAAGTAGCTGAATTGTAATCTAAGTTGAAGGAAGCAATCCCGGATTGGGCCCTACAGGACCTTAAGGTGCCCCAGGATTTTAACTGGAAAATAGAAACTGGAGAATAACTAAATGGAAAAATGGTTCCAAAAATGAAGATCGGATTAAAAGAGGCAATTTATTAATAATTTATGGTGCAAAAGCTTCAAGGGGCCTTGTACCGGACCCCAAGGGGGAAGGGACGTAAGTGGCTTGTAGTATGGTATAAATACACTTTTTAGTACTTTTTAATGTTATGAGTATGCTAGAACTATGGTAAAGAAAATTGAAAGGAATTCGGATAATTAGTAAAGAGGGTCCACCAAGGGCCCTAAGAAGAGGATTTATATTCAAAATTGGTGGTCGTTGAAGCCTGAAATATTTTTTGTCGTTCATGTAACAGCTGGAGAACCTAAGATGTTCTTAGACAAAAAACTAGTGAATTAAGGGATTTTTAAGGCAGTTATAATAGGGGGCCCAAAAGTGGACAACTGATAGTTGAGAAAAGGCCCTAACATGAAAACATGTTACAACGTTTTAGTACTTAGCATTTTAGATCTTCGATTAGTTGAGATTAAGCATAGGGTACGAATTAATGATTAGAATGTAATTTAAAAGAATGTGCGAAAAATTAGGGAAATGCTTAAAAAAGGGCCCTAAGGCCCCAATAAATATATGTGAGTGTTGGTCTAAGGAGAAGAGTTCAAGACTCAACTTTAAAATTACGCATTGCGGAGGTGAGAAAATTAGAGAGAACATAAGATATTGTTAGAAATAAAAGCTAGTGAATCGGACTATTTTTAAGGGAGTTATAACAGGGGCCCAACTGATGGTTGAGAAAAGACCCTAACTTGAAAACATGTTACAACGTTTCAGTACCTAGCGTTTTAGATCTTCAATTAGTTGAGATTAAGCATGGGGTGCGAATTAATCATTAGAAAATAATTTAAAAGAAATGTGCAATTGGGGAAATGCTTAAAAAAGGCCCTAGGGCCCAATAAATATATGCGAGTGTTGGTCTAAGGAGAAGAGTACAAAACTCAACTTTAAAACTACGCATTGCGAAGATGAGAAAATTAGGGTGTGAAAAACGTATGGCACACAAAAAATTTAAGGGTCCCTCGACCGGGCCCTACAGGACCCTAAACGGACCCATGGTCTTAACTGGAATGTAGATACGGGAGTATAACTAAACGGAGAAAGTATAACAAAAATGAAGATAGGATAAAAAGGAAGCAATTTATTAACAATTTAGTGGATTAAAACTTCAAGGGGCCCTGGGTTTTAACTGAAATGTAGAAATGCGATATAGTCCGGGCAATAGGGGATTTTACCTGGCAAAATTAATAGAAGTTCTGGAAATTGGCTTACTTTATGTATTTTGGGTCGCTGAATCCGAATTTGTAACTTCCCACAAAGATTATTCCCGGCAACCCCCCCCCCAAATTTTGGTAAAATGCCCCCAAAAAAGGTTTTTATTAAAAAATAATTTTATTGTTTTAGGGAAAAAGTATCTAGAAATTCAGAAAGAAGACAAAATTTGCAACAAATTAGATATATGACATTATGACTTAGGATAAAGGGGAAGGGGGGATCTGCCCCGGAACATGCGCCGCGGTGCTGCGCGGACTAAGTTGCGCAATTCCACTCAACCACTCACACGTTTACATTCCTCCTCTCATCTCCCCTCCGAACTTTCTCTATAAGGTTTACTTTAAGTTTTTAGGGTCGCTGAATCCGAATTTCTAACTTCCCCAAAATTCCCCCCCCCCTCGAAAACCTCCCAAAATAGTTGTCATTAACTTAAATTTCTCAGTGCTTTAGGGGAAATTCATTACGAAATTCAGAAACTAGACAAAATTTGCAACAAATAGGATATATGACATTATGACGTAGGACGAACGGGTAGGGGGAGGGCTCCCTCGCCCCCTGCGGCGGTACGTGCACTAAGTTATGAAGTCCAGGGAATAGGGGATTTTACCTGGCAAAATTAATACTAGTTCTGGATTTCGACTCACTTTATTCACGAATGTTTCACCCGGCAACCCCCCAAAAAATTGATTTTTTGGAAAAATTTGGTTTTTGAGAAAAGCGCGCGGGGAATGTCCGAGGCAGCCCCATCTCTCCCCGTTTATCCTACGTCATAATGTCATATATCTTATTTGTTGCAAATTTTGTCTAGTTTCTGAATTTCGTAATGCTTTTCCCCTAAAACAATAAGAAATTTAAGTTAAAAACAAGTATTTTGGGGGTTTTCGGGGGGGGGGGATTTCTGGGGAAAGTTAAAAATTCGGATTCAGCGACCCAAAAAACTTAAAATAAACCTTATAGAGAAAGTTCGGAGGGGAGATGGGAGGGCGAATGTAAACGTGTGAGTGGTTAAGTGGAATTGCACAACTTAGTTCACGCAGCACCGCGCGCATGTTCCGAGGCAGATATCCCCTTCCCCTTCATCCTAAGTCATAATGTCATATATCTAATTTGTTGCAAATTTTGTCTACTTTCTTAATTTCTAGATACTTTTTCCCTAAAACAATAAAAAAATTGATTTTTTTAATAAAAAACCTTTTTTGGGGGCATTTTACCAAAATTTGGGGGGGGGGGTTGCCGGGGGAAATTTTGGTGGGAAGTTACAAATTCGGATTCAGCGACCCAAAAAACACAAAGTAACCCAACTTCCAAAACATCCATTAATTTTGCTAGGTAGAGCCCCTATACGGTCTCTATTGCCTGGACTAGTAGAAACTGAAAGGAAAATTCACCCCGAAAAACGAAAAAGATCGGATTGAAAAGAGGCATGTTATTAACAATTTAGTGCACTAAAAGTTCAAGGGGCCCTGTACTGGGCCCCTTGACAGGGTGCCAGGGTCTTAACAAAAATGTAGAAATGGGGCAGAAACTAAAAGGGGAATTCACCCCAAAAACGACGAAGATCGGATAGAAAAGAAGCATGTTATTAGCAATTTAGTGCACTAAAACTTCAAGGGCCCTGTACCGGGACCCTGGACAGGGTGCCAGAGATTTAACTGAAATGTTCAAATGAGGTAGAAAATAAAAGGAGAATTCACCCCCAAAACGAAGGAGATCGGATAGAAAAGAGGCTTGTTATTAACAATTTAGTGCACTAAAACTTCATAGGGCCCCTTGCAAGGGTTCCAGGGCATTAACTGAAATGTAGAAATATGGCAGAAACTGAAAGAGAATTCACGCCAAAAACGAAGAATACCGGATAGAAAAGAGGCATTTTAATAAAATTTAGTGCACTAAAATTTCCTGTCAAGGGGCCCTGTACATGGCCCCTTGACAGGGTTCCAAGGTCTTAACTGAAAATTCAGAAATGGGGTTGAAATTGAAAGGAGAATTCACCCCGAAAACGAAGAAGATCGGATGGAAAAGAGGCATGTTATTAACAATTTAGTGCACTAAAAGTTCAAAGGGCCCTGTACTGGGCCCCTTGACAGGGTTCCAGGGTCTTAACTGAAATGTAGAAATGGAGCAGAAACTGAGAGAATTCACCCCAAAAACGAAGAAGACCGGATAGAAAAGAGGCATATTATTAAAATTTAGTGCACTAAAACATCAAGGGGACCTGGACCGGGCCTCTTGAAAGGTTGCCAGGGTCTTAACTGAAATGTAGAAATAGGGAACAAACTGAAGGGAGAATTCACCCCCAAAACAACGAAGATCGGATAGAAAAGAGGCATGTTATTAACAATTTAGTGCACTAAAACGTCAAGGGGCCTTGTACCGGGCCCCTTGCAATTGTGCCAGGGTCTTAACTGAAATGTTGAAGTGGGATAGAAACTAAAAGGAGAATTCACCCCAAAAACGAAGGAGATCGGATAGAAAAGAGGCTGTTATTAACACTTTAGTGCACTAAAACCTCAAGGGGCCCTGTACTATGGGCCCCTTGCAAAGGTGTCAGGGTCTTCACTGAAAAATAGAAATGGGGCAGAAACTGAAAGGAGAATTCACACCAAAAAACGAAAAAGGTCGGATAGAAAAGATGCATGTTATTAACCCGGGAGAACTCGCTGCATGAGATTTTCTCTCACAGTCGTGAAATTTTTTTAAGACTCTTATTTAAACCATTTTTCATTTTAATTAAAATTTCAAAATGTTTTTCAATTATTTTACCTATTTTGTGAATAAAAGTACTAAGCCAACCAAAAAAAGTTGATATTATATGAATGTAAAGTAAAAGAAAAGCAATTGGGCATTCTCACTAGCGAGTTCTCCCGGGTTAACAATTTAGTGCACTAAAACTTCAAGGGGCCCTGTACCGGGCCTTTCAAGGGTGCCAGGGTCTTAACTGAAATGTAGAAATGGGGCAGAAACTGAAAGGAGAATTTATCCTAGAAACGAAGAAGATCGGATAGAAAAGAGGCTTGTTATTAACAATTTAGTGCACTAAAACTTCATAGGGCCCTGTAAAGGGCCCCTTGCAAGGGTTCCAGGGCATTAACTGAAATGTAGAAATATGGCAGAAACTGAAAGAGAATTCACCCCAAAAACGAAGAATACCGGATAGAAAAGAGGCATTTTATTAAAATTTAGTGCACTAAAATTTCCTGTCAAGGGGCCCTGTACATGGCCCCTTGACAGGGTTCCAAGGTCTTAACTGAAAACTCAGAAATGGGGTTGAAATTGAAAGGAGAATTCACCCCGAAAACGAAGAAGATCGGATGGAAAAGAGGCATGTTATTAACAATTTAGTGCACTAAAAGTTCAAGGGGCCCTGTACTGGGCCCCTTGACAGGGTTCCAGGGTCTTAACTGAAATGTAGAAATGGAGCAGAAACTGGGAGAATTCACCCCAAAAACGAAGAAGACCGGATAGAAAAGAGGCATATTATTAAAATTTAGTGCACTAAAACATCAAGGGGCCCTGGACCGGGCCTCTTGAAAGGGTGCCAGGGTCTTAACTGAAATGTAGAAATGGGGAACAAACTGAAGGGAGAATTCACCCCCAAAACAACGAAAATCGGATAGAAAAGAGGCATGTTATTAACAATTTAGTGCACTAAAACGTCAAGGGGCCTTGTACCGGGCCCCTTGCAATTGTGCCAGGTTCTTAACTGAAATGTTGAAGTGGGATAGAAACTAAAAGGAGAATTCACCCCAAAAACGAAGGAGATCGGATAGAAAAGAGGCTGTTATTAACACTTTAGTGCACTAAAACCTCAAGGGGCCCTGTACTATGGGCCCCTTGACAGGATTCCAGGGTCTTAACTGAAAATTCAGAAATGGGGTAGAAATTGAAAGGAAAATTCACCCCGAAAACGAAGAAAATCGGATGGAAAAGAGGCATGTTATTAACAATTTAGTGCACTAAAACGTCAAGGGGCCCTGTACCGGGCTCCTGGCAATTGTGCCCGGGTCTTAACTGAAATGTTGAAGTGGGATAGAAACTGAAAGGAGAATTCAACCCAAAAACGAAGAAGATCGGAAAAGAGGCATGTTATTAACAATTTAGTGCACTAAAACTTGAAGGTGCCCTGTACTGGGCCCCTTGACAGGATTCCAGTGTCTTAACTGAAAATTCAGAAATGGGGTAGAAATTGAAAGGAGAATTCACCCCGAAAACGAAGAAGATCGGATGGAAAAGAGGCATGTTATTAACAATTTAGTGCACTAAAACGTCAAGGGGCCCTGTACCGGGCCCCTTGCAATTGTGCCAGGGTCTTAACTGAAATGTTGAAGCGGGATAGAAACTGAAAGGAGAATTCACCCCAAAAACGAAGAAGATCGGATAGAAAAGAGGCTGTTATTAACACTTTAGTGCACTAAAACCTCAATGGGGCCCTGTACTGGTCCCCTTGCAAAGGTTTCAGGGTCTTCACTGAAAAATAGAAATGGGGCAGAAACTGAAAGGAGAATTCACACCAAAAAACGTAAAAGGTCGGATAGAAAAGATGCATGTTATTAACCCGGGAGAACTCGCTGCATGAAATTTTCTCTCACAGTCGTACTTTTTTAAGACTCTTATTTAAACCATTTTTCATTTTAATTAAAATTTCAAAATGTTTTTCAATTATTTTACCTATTTTGTGAATAAAAGTACTAAGCCAACCAAAAAAAGTTGATATTATATGAATGTAAAGTAAAAGAAAAGCAATTGGGCATTCTCACTAGCGAGTTCTCCCAGGTTAACAATTTAGTGCACTAAAACTTCAAGGGGCCCTGTACCGGGCCTTTCAAGGGTGCCAGGGTCTTAACTGAAATGTAGAAATGGGGCAGAAACTGAAAGGAGAATTTACCCCAGAAACGAAGAAGATCTGATAGAAAAGAGGCATGTTATTAACGTTTTAGTGTATAAAAATTGAAAGTGGCCCAGGTGAACCTTTGAAGAAAGGAGGCCTTAAAAAATTAAAAATCCGAGCCTCAGGTGTATCAGGACCTGTCTTGGATTAGTCACATCTGAATTTTCAGGCTTCTACGTGCGGTAGTTTTGGCTAGCCATCGCATACATATACATACAGACACACACACACACACAGAGCGATTTATTCTTTTATTAGTATAGATTTAGGGGCATTTAAAACAGAGAAACTTTATAAATATTGAGAACAAAACTTTATTTTAAAATAAATTGAATAATACATATGGAAGTTTATTTAAATCTGTACGATAAAGCATAAAAAAAATAAATATCATGAAAAGTCCTTTTAAAATGTAATTCATCAAATAAAATTTCAGCTTTATTAAAAAACTGAAAGATTTAAGAATATTTTATTTATTTTCTGGGTCAAAGTGGGAAACTAACTGTAAAGCCTATTTTTTTTTCATATGCAAACTGTTTTCTTGGCAGTTAAGTCAGTAAAATCCGCAATCCTAAAATAGTTGTTGACAGTAAAACGAATCAATAGGAACGCTTCTAATTTTCTATTCGGAATAGAAGAATATTCAATGGAATTTACCTGTTATTTTTCAGTAGAATTTTCATTTCTTCTTAGTTGCTTGAGAGAACTTTTTCGAATATATTCAATGTGATTTATATGAAGATATGCTAATTAAGTGGTTTCAAATTATTTCACAATATGCTAATGTCGTGTTCAAAACTTTTAAATCCAATTTTACTGCCTCCATTTTAGTAGGCTTTTGTGAGCACACGGAATTTAAATGACACTGGAAAAGTTTATTTGAAGGTTAAAGTTAAAATATCTTTATATCATTCTTTAGTTTTCGAAAGAAAGCTAAATGATAAATACAAAATTTTATTGAGTTATGAAGTAAGTTATTACAACTGTTGACAAATTAACGATAAATGGTAAAGATACCTTTTTCTACTGAGAATAGAAAAAAAATTCATTGGAATTTGCCTTTTATTTTTCAATAAGATTTGTATTTCTTCTTTTTCCTGGTTGAGCTTTTCGACTATGTTCAAGGGAATTAAAGCTGAAGATAATTTTATTAATTGCTTTTAAATGTTCTTCTATTCTAAGTTCTGTTAAAACTTTAAACAGATTTATTTCACCCATTTTCGTAGAATTTAATGCGCCTATACACACTCTCAGAAATAGTACTTTCTTCAATTAACAGAGATATTTCTGGCAGCACTGACACTGTACATATCCAAGAATTGAAGAAATTTCCGTTTTCTTTTTCGTTGTAGGACAGAAACTTTCCGTAATCTGAAAAAATAAGTTTTTTTAAAAATAAGTATTTCGTTCTTCCGTGATCCCATTGGCTTTGAACAGGGGATCGCGCGTTTTGAATCGAGCTTCTTAACCCCTCGGACATCGAGCTTCTTAACCCCTCGGACACCGAACTCTTGGCAGAATACGAGTTTAAAATGCTTCAAGTTTTCCTAACTGAATGAAAGCGTCAGCGTGGGTTAGGTGGTTAAACCAATAATAAATGGTCATTTTAAATGACCTTGTAGACGTCAGAGGGGTCCTCCGAGGGAATCTCCCGCGCAAACTATTTCTGTTGCAATATGACAGACTTTTCTGTTGTAGTGAAGACGTAATGGAGAAAAAAAGACTTTTTTGTTGTTTGACAGGAAAATAAGCCATATGAAGATGAAATAACATAAGAATTATGTTAACGTAATTTTTAATGTCGAAATTAGACAATTTTTTTTCTGTTATCTTAAGATATTTTTTTTTTTTTACAGTGGGCTTGTTAAATTTCTTGTTCAAAAAGCTCGAAAATTTAAACTTAATTGCAGGAACATTTCGTCGTTATGAAATAATAGTTGGCGTTTTAACGTAGAATAATAGAGGATAAACATTATTACATATTATTCATATTTTTAATAAGAGATAATTTAATTGTTAGATGTAAAACATGAATATAATAGTTTTACTTAAATTCGAGAAGAAATGTTTGCTTTTTTGAATAATATCGATCTTTATAACTTGATTGAACTACTATGCATTTTCTAAATGTGTTCATTTAGAATATATTTTACATGCGAATATTTTTTGTTAATACTCTAAAAAATAAATTGCGAATAGGTTTAAATGAATGAGAAAATTGCTGCCTTATTATTTTCGGAAGCTTTTTTATTATTTTTGTAAATCAATTACAAATTTAAATTTATTGAATTTTTGGTTTTTCATTTTAAAAATAAATTCAAACTTTGGAATTAGTACTGCCAATATGCAAGCGTGCACGGAATAAACGGAATTTTCTGGGAAGAATTAACGGATAAAGCATGTTTTCTAGGAATACTGAAATTATTTGTTTAAAAATGATGAATAATTTAGTGTATGAAAAGGGATTTCTCTGACAGTGCAAAAATAATGGTAATGCAATGTTTTAGCTTTTTTATAGAAATATTTTTATGATTTAAGTTAAAGCGCATTTTATGCCATTGTTTTTTTTTTAAGGATGAAGCAAAAACATAAGTACTGAAATCTTATAGATTGATGGAAAGCTGTAATTGATATAATTTAAAAATATATCATTACACTTGTTAACAAAATAACGAGAAACGAAAAAGAATAATCATTAAAATTTGCCTTTTATTTTCATGAGTATTTTTATGCGGGTTCTTTCTACTACTTGATATTTTAGATATAATTCAAGAGGATTCAAGTGGGTAATCTTTCATACTATTAACGCGTGTAAATGTCTGCATGTGTGTCCACATGAACTTAGAAGGATTGTAAAAAAAAAAAAAAACGGAGATTCTACTGGCAATCTATACGAGAATACTATTTCCGTATTTTTACAGAAAATTTTCCCTGTAAATTATAGAAAAAATTCCGTTTTTAATCAGAAAAACGGAAAATTTTCTGTAATTTATGGGGAAATTTTTCCGTAAAAATACGGAAATAGTACTGGCGTCTAGATTGTCAGTAAAATCTCCGTTTTTTAGTCCGTTTTTTTACGGTGAAGGCTTCAATCAGTGACTGAGCTAAAGGGCGCAAGAGGTATTGAAAAATGCAGAAAAAATCGGGAAATCCAGAGTTTCAAATCCCATAAAACTCAGCCAGCAATTAACAGAGATATTGATTAAAAACTCATCAAGCGGCCCAATGCACATTTTTTTCCGAAACCACAAACTGAAGCTATCACGTGGATTAGATTTAAAAACTTCGACGAGGCTACCGACCCTCCAATATAAACGTTCACTACAGGGGCAGAATAACAATAAATAGGAATTAATGACGAAAGATTTTTCCCTAATCAGCAAAAGTTAAGAATAGTAATCGAGATATTCACTTTACATTTTTAGACTATATCTAGAAATATATTTTACACCGGTGTATAAACTTTTGTGAAAAATGGACGGCAATTTTTCTTAGTATCAGCAAAAAAACTAACGGCGACACAATTCTTTTCATACAAAAGATTGAAATAGGGGGCGAGGTATTCATTAAAATTGACTATAAAAAGATCCGTCTTAACACAGTATAAGCCGGTCCTCTATCTAATTTGGGATATGAAAGGAAATAAATTGAAATCAGGGAAAATTAAAAGAACTAATTGTGAATGTAGAGAAGGACGGGGCGGCGGGATTTATAACCAGACAGTGAATTTTTACTAATTAGTAAATATTAAGAAAACTAAATCAGATAGAGATTCGAAAATTTCAGAGGACAGGTTGGAAAATATTTTACAGAGGCATATGGATTTTTCTAAAAACAGGACGGTGATTTTTTTTATTATTATCGCGCCAGAGAGATAAGTATACTTACATAATTATAAACTTTTCAAACAAAAAAAGCCCAACTTCAATTACTTTATTTTATATTAAATTCAAAATTTGCCAGTGATCTTCGGTCCACCCTGTATTAGCGTACATATCCCTTCACCGCTAAAATATAGTTCTTCAAATAAAGTGAGTATATCGCAGAAATCTTGTGTGAATGTAACTGCTTTACCATTTTGACTTTTTTTACTGATGTCTTACCTCATAAAAGTTTTAAGGGGATTTTATTAATAATTGAAAAATATCTGACAAGGAAGGTCTCCATACAGGGCATACTCAGAATGTGTTGAAAAAATGCTAGTGAAACTACTCATGTATGTAATAAGGGATCAGTCAAATTTAACGGCGGAATTTCCGTAGAAAGTCTGTAAAAAAATAATATACTTTCGAATATTTGGCGGGAAAATACGAAAGTGACAAGCGATTTGGCGACCAGGATTTTTCTTCGCCAAAAGCAAACGATTTTAATGCATCTGAAAATTGTTTATTAATTGTTTTTTAGAATGCACGGTTTTAATGAATCTAAACTTAACCAATGAAAGAGGTTATTATATATTTCTTATATTACATATATATGTTGCTTGTTGCTGTAGTTATTTAATTTTATCACTGTAAAAATATTTTCTATGCTTTGCAAGTTGCAAATATCTATTTTAAGTTATAGTCAGACTGACATTTGATTGCCATAATACATTTACATATCAAAGACGAAGTCGTTTCCATAGCAACAAAATCAAATCGACAGTGTTCTATCTGCCTAATTTTTGAGCTTGAAATAATTTAAATCAATTTAAATTTTGCTTTAAATCGTAAAATATGACATCTAAATTTTATTATAAATACATATAAATATATATGAGAAACTGCGGTTAAAACAAACTAAAAATGAGAAAAATATAGTTAAAACAAATTAAAAATGACAAAACTAAAGTTATTTAAATTAAACTTATATAAACAAATTCAACATAAAAGGTTTTTTTCCTACATAAAATTAATTTTTTTTTCTTCGCCAACCGGTGATAAATCGCCAAATAAACGAAAATTTCGTTATTTTTTTACGAACGTTGTATCGGGGTTCCGCCAAAAAAAATTTTATAAACGTATATATCCATATGAGAAGAACATTCTGTAATTTTTTTCAGATTTTTCTGAGTATGACCGCATGGAGACCTTCCTTGTGAGTTGGGTAGATTTTGATTGCTAGATTTGTTACTTTTAGCGGTAGTAAGTAACATTAGGAGGCCGAACTTTTAGGTAGATTTCGTAAGAAATGATACCTATTGCAATCTCCCATACGTAGGAATTTTTGAAAATCTTTTGCAGATTTACACCGATCATGACTAATAGAGCCAAAAACCACCCTCAGTTCAAAACTTTATCTATCTATCTATCTATCTATATTTTTTATTTTTGTATGGACACGATAACATATTCAATCAGTTTCCTAGAACTTTCTAAAACTTCTAGGAAAAGGGGCAAAAAATTATGCATGACAGATTTTTGATATAATTAAAAATGACTTCAAGGAGTGCAAAAAATAGGGTTTTCAGAAGAAAAAAATTCATAACTTCGGCAATTCACAAGATATCAAATTCACTTATATTTATCATAAATCCTCTTAATATTATCTACAACTTCTGTATTGACAAGCTTTTGATAGGAGCAACTCTTACAGCAAAAGTAAATAAAAAAAATGTTTTTTTTTTTTTTTTTGGGGGGGGGGGGGGGTTGTATAAGATAAAAAATTGCATTTCCCTTAATCCGTTAAATTCTTGGTGAAATTAGTACTTAACTTCGAAATCTACCTGCGCCTGTAGGCCAAGCCAACAGGGAGTTTTCTATAATTATAAAAGTTATAAATGTTTTTGTACAACAGGAGCAGCTGATTTAATTTTGGGAGGAGGTAAACAACATTATAACTTCATTTAAAAAAAAAGATTGACTGGAATAATCAGGAATTCAATTAATAAAATAATTCCTTACTATTAAATAATAATAAATTAAAATAATAATAAATGTGTTTTAAAATAACTCATTAAGACTATCAAAATTTTAATGCCCCCAGGGCCAACATGTCCCGTTCCAAATAGGCCAAATAACCCCATATCGCCATTTTTGTTTTTCATGACTGTAAGGAATTATTTTGAAAGTATTTCAATAAAAAAACATGCCCTACAATAACTACGAACAATTATATTTATGATTTATTATATATCAAAATCTAAAATGTAATCTACAAACAAATAATAAACGATTATTTATAAAAGAGAAAATTTACTCACCTTTGCAAAATTTTGAAAATTCTCAATAATTCTTTAACGGACGCTCCGACTTCAGTGGTGCGGATGTCGGAGGAGGAAAGCGAAGCAACGCATACTTAGCTGGACTGACAATGTCATCTAACGCAAAGTTAAAAAAAAATATCGTGACTGGGCCAACATGCCTCCATGACCAACTAGCCCCGGTCTACCCTATCCTCTTTCAAATAATAATAATAAAAAAAAACCTTTATTTGGTCGCGTAGTTTTACAGTAATCAGTGAACATTCATAAAAGAAGTAGGTAAGTGTGATCGCAGACCGCACAGAGGGTTTCGTTTAATATCTTTTTAAAAACCCTTTATCCTTAAATTAACAAATCAAAATTGCTAATTTAAAATTATTAATTCTTTACATAAATGGTAGCACCATTAAATTTAGGAATCCCCCCCCCCCCCAAAAAAAATCATCCACTACCCAATTTCAAATTTTTATATTTCACTAATAATATTTATAACAGGACACCGTCAAAAACCCCGCATTTAAAACGTGAGGGAGAGGCATCGGATCCATTTAATATGAATAAGTTTTCATACACCAATTTCGCGATACGTCAAATGAGGGGAGGTTCTTAAAATTTCGAAAAGTGTCCGCTGGGGGAGACAAGAGGGGAAAGGGGGAAGGGTGATTGGATGTCTATAATATGAATAAGTTTTCATAGACCTATCTAACGATATGTCACGTGGATGGTGTTCTTGAACTTTCGAAAAGTGCCCCTGGGGCAAAGTCGAGGAGGGGGGGGCATCGGATGTGTATAATATGAATAAGTTTTCATAGACCTATCGAACGATATGCCACATGAGGGGTTTACTCAAAATTTAGAAAATAGCCCCTCCTCAGATCTTCCTCCTCTTTCCCTGGGAATTGCCCATTCTTTCAAATATCAGAGGATAAAAAATAATAGTGATATGAACGCTCAGTTAGAAAACGCATTCAAAACTCAATAAACAGCTGATCTGAAGAAAAACAGAAAATAGCTCCCTCCCCCTCACCCAAATTACATGACCCTCGCTTTATAATTTTTTTTTACATGTGTTATAAATTATGTCAAAGTTTAAAAGGAATTGGTCAATTAGTTTTCCTAATTTTAATAATTCCGCGTCAATAGCCCTTTCCGGAAGGCCCCCTCTCTCCCCCAGAATTTCTTACTCTTTCAAATACTTAATCCTTCTATATATACTAGCAGCCTAACGCCCGCTACGCTGGTCAGTTTTTCTAAAGAAACCTTAAATCAAACGAAATATATCTGTGAATTTGATCATGCGTTTTAAAGCAATATGGACATTTGACTGGAATACTGAATCTAATTGGTGAAAACAATATGAACGTTATTACGCTATTATATCTTTTGAGCCATACAAAATTTAGGCTGTTAAGAACCAACTTCTTTCGTTGATCATTTAGTGTAGTATTCGGTGAAGAACGATAGAACAATATGTAATATATTAAAAAGGTTCATGAAAAATTATCAATGCAATTCTCATCAGATTCTGTTAATTGGACATACTGAAAAGGCTAATCGTTCATAATTTGGTTCGCCTGATTCTAAACCATTCAGCCTTAATTCTATAATCAAGCAACCTGACAGCCAAGCTACACCAATCGAATGATATGTGCTTTATGCTAAAACATTCACTGAAAAAATAACTAACCGAGCAAGTTCCATCGAAATCCACTTAGCAGGATCTTTTAAACTGGAAAATGTACCGAAACATTTCCTAAAAATAATCTAATTAACAGTTTTAATCACGTGAAAATTCATTCAGCGGAACCTTAAAAAAAAGTCAATATTTCGAAATTGGGTTTATCTGATTTAGATCTTTACCAATAATTATTTAATTAAGCAACGTAGAACATCATGTTTTGTCACATTCGGGTTCACCTAATTTTGGAACTTTCTCTTGTAATCTAATTTTCTGCAATCTGATTTGTTGCCAAGTTTGTGCTTCAGGAAAACAATAACCCAGAAGAAAACTTCGCTACAGAAAAGTACCATCTATGCAAGAAGTACCAACCATCCACAAAAAATAATCTAACTAACAGTATAAGTCCCATCAAAATACATCCAGCAAAACTCAAATTATAAACGGGTGGAAGGAAAAGCAAATTTACATTTTATATAATTACAGTAGATGTATCTTTCATAATTGCGTTCACTTTTCTGTATAGCTTTTCCAATAGCTCTATAACTAAAACTAAGCGACGTAGAACACTGTGTGTATACATAAAAACCGTTCCAAAAACATCACCTAACTAATAGTGGCATAGCCTATCAAAATATTATAAAAAATAGGAATAAAATGCAAATTTCCGTTTTAAATATATAGTAGGTGATGATGATACGATTTTCTGTAATAGAATTCCTCATGAAGTTTTCGCTTCATACATAAACGATGCTTTCAACATTGTAATTAATACACCGATTGAAGACGTATCCGAGTACGGAAGATTAACCTGAAATTCCCTGAACAACTACCCAAAGAAAGGTGAATATATGGCTTTTGTGATACTTTTATGCTAGCCGGGCGCAAGTAATAAATCAACAAAGATTGTTTCCATATCTTATTCTTATTTTATTATTTTCATTCAAAATAAAAACATTTCACTTATTTCATTTATAATACATGCTTTACACTAATGTCATTGAAAAAGATGAAAAGTAAAACAATAGGAAATAATACCATAACTTAAAACAAAGAACTGTTTTTAATTTACATACGCGAAATGTAACTACTGCTATTGGCAGTTTTAAAAATGCTAATGGCGATATTTACATACGGATACGGCTGACATAAAAGTACCCATTTTTTCTTCTTATCCAGAAGCAAGTGATAAATCGCGATGTATTATTTCAATTCCTATTTCTTCCATTGAAAAAAGTAATACTTAAGCATTATTCGGACCATGAGATAGGTCGCCAAAAATGGTTGACAATTGCAAATCTTGTTTATCGTTTGCCAATTACGTTCAAAAAAGTAATTTAGCATTCTTAAATGCATAACCTTGTTAAAAATGGCAAATTGTTTTAAGTAAATAAATAAATTAAATATATAACATAAAACTACATACTATAAACTGCAATAAAAAAAATTATAATAATAAAATTAATTTAAAACTATACTAAATAAACTATCAAATGGACAAAAAATAAGGGTTGCTGCAATTAATGTAATTGCCACGCTTGGCGCAGTTGTATCTGACATGGCCCGGATGTAAGTACCACAAAATTTTTAAAGTCGTACAAACATTGCTTTCATTTTTAAATATTTTCGTTTTATAATGTTAATTTCTAAGTGGATAGCTTCCTTGTATTTTAAATAAAATCAATGTATTTTTTCTTTTTTTCAAGATGATTGTATTTATTTATTTTTTCAAACTCATATAGCCGTTTTAATTTCTTAACCAAAATAATTAACAAAAAGATTCAATTTGAATTTCTTCCGTTGCTACAGTAACGGATATACAATATGAATGAATATGGATGAATTATCACTTGTAATGTTCGATATTTCAAGGTTTTGGCGCCAAAGACATTGCCAAATTAGAAAAATGTGAAATATCACACGAACTATTGGACTTAAAAGAGTTTGGTTAGTACCATTCGATTCAGCTTACAAAAATACACCCGAATATGTCATCAGTTGAAAACTAACTATAAAATCAGATTTTTAAGGAATTTTTTAAAAGTTCGTTCTCTTTTTTACCCCCCTTAGGGGTGGAATTTTAGAAAATCCTTTCTTAGCGGTACTCTTTGTCATAAGAAGAATTTTTACGCCAATTTTCAAGATTTTACGTTCAGTAGTTTTGGCTGCGCGTTGATTAATACAAAATTCAGACTTTCTTTTATATATATAGATAAAAAGAGTTTTGATTTGGAAATGGACCAATGAAAATCTGCGTAGATATTCCGGGTAGATCGGCATCCAATTTGAATGCTTAAGCATGGCCTTGCATCGTTAATATTAAAAAAACTGTTTATACTAAAATATGAAAATCGGTAGTATTATAGAGAAATGTTTGATAAACGCGCTGATGCAGACAGTTTTCAAATCAAAGAATTTTTTAAAGAGATATTTAATGCTAAATTCGGACAAAATCGTTCTATTAAAAAGTTTTATTGAAGCAAAAACGATACATGATAATTTAATCATTTTATACGCTATAAATTCCCGGTGTGCAGATTGCATTTATTTTTCTTATTTGACTCATTTTTTGAGGTTTTATTTCAATTTTAAATTCAAATTTTCAGCATTTCGAGAGATATTTTTTGCAAATTTTAGGAAATGTTATTAATTTAAACTGTTGCCAATTGTATAAACAGCGCAAACAATAATGTTTACTTCAAATAAAAAAAAATATTTACACGTGACTATAACAAACAGAAAAAAAACTTTAAAATTAGAATTAAATGATTACATGTTAAAAGCAGGAAAATTGCGTCATAAGAACCATATTTACACTTGAATTTTAAAAGAGAAACAAAATCTTAAAATAAAAAATTCATTATTATGCATTAAAACTTGTAATTGGAGGAAATTACGTCATATTCAAAATGGCCAAAAAAAAGGCAAAACAATTTAAATTGAAAAATATATTTGCGCGAGATATTTTGAGATAATCTTTTCAACTATTATCGTGAATTCGAGGACAGCGCAAATAATATTTCCTTCTAACAACAAAAGTATTTTCACGTGAAATAAAACTTTGGTGTAAATTACGTCAGGTTTGAAACGATACATTTAAAATGAATTATTTAAAAGAACTATCTTATAGCGCTGTTAAAAAATACCGGGAGACAATGACACTGTTTACTTAATTCATTTTACATTAGGTTATTTTCAAATGTTTAACTAATTATTTTAATGGCTAGGGGGCTCTGCCCCCTACGAGCTACGCTCGTCAATCCGCATTCAGACACCGCAGACTCTAACAGCACGCTAATTTGATCGGCTTTAAAAAGATTTCGGAAGATTGAATTATAATTTGAATCTGACAATTATAATCTGACGTAATTTTCACCAAACTTTTCTTCCTCTTTTTAATATTCACGTAAAAATACTTTTGTTAGAAATGAAATATTATGATCATCTTAAAATATCAATTAAGTGTCTCGCGCAATTTTAAAATTTAAACTGGTTTGCAATATTACTTTTTGTTCATTTTACGTAATAAGTGTAATGTGACGTAAATGTGACGTAAATGCTCCTATTTAAGACTTCTAACAAATGTTAATGAATTTATTATTTTACAATATTCCTTCTCTTTTAAAATTCGCGTGTAAATATAGTTTTTATGACGTAATTTTCAAAGAGCTCCTTCTTTTTATATTTTCTGTTTATAATAGTCACGTGTAAAATAAATTTTTAATTTAAAGCAAACATTATTGTTTCCGCTGTTTATACAGTTGGCAACAGGTTAAATTAGTACAATCTCTCTATTCTAAAAAAAGTAACTTACGCTGTCACCGCCGCTGCCGGTTTAGAATTTTTTGTGACCGGAGGTCTTTCTCCATTAATATTAAGAAAAATATTGCATACGAAAACATGAAAATCGGCGGTATTATAGAGAAATGTTTGATAAACACGTTGATGCAGACATGCAGACAGTTTTCAAATAGAAGAATTATTTTAAGCGATATTTAATGCTAAATTTGGACAAAGTCGTTCCATTAAAAAAGTTTTATAGGAGCAAAAACTATACATCGGAATTTAATCATTTTTAGATCATTTTGTACGTTATAATTTCCCGGTGTGCAGAATGCATTTATTTTTTAAATTTGACTCATTTTTTGAGCTTTTATTTCTATTTTAAATTCAAATTTTCAGCATTTTGAAAATATTTTTTACCTAGTTTAGAAAATTGTACTAATTTAACCTGTTGCTATCTGTATAAAAAGCGCAAACAATAACCTTTGCTTCAAATTAAAAATTTATTTACACGTGACTATTATAAACAGAAAAAAACTTTCAAATTAGAATTAAATAATTACGTATAAAAAGCAGGACCTTATTGAAAATTACTTCATAAAAACTATATTTACATGTGAATTTTAACAGAGAAAGGATACTGCAAAATAAATTCATTAACATGCGTTAGAAGTCTTAAATAGGAGAAATTACGTCACATTTACATCACATTACACTTATTACGTAAAATGAACAAAAAATAATATTGCAAGACAGTTTAAATTTTAAAATTTAGCGAGACATTTATTTGATATTTCGAGATGAACTTTTCAACTATTTTTGTTGGGACAGCGCAAATAATATTTCAATTCTAACAAAAGTATTTTCACGTGAATATTAAAAAGAGAAATAAAAGTTTGGTGAAAATTGCGTGAGATTAAAAACGATACATTTAAAATGTCTTTCATTTATTTATTTATTTATTGAACAACAAACATACGACTTGTGTGCTTGACATAGCCCGCTTAAAATGTCTTATTTAAAAGAGCTTTCTTTTCGCTGTGTTAAAAAATACCGGGAGACAAAGACACTGTTTACTTAATTCATTTTATATTAACTTATTTTGAAATGTTTAACTGGTTTTATTTAATCAAAGAGGAAAACAGCCATAGTATCATTTAACAGCAGCTAATTTTTCCTTAAAATTCCCCAATCAAAGGAAATGAATAGAAATCCGTTTATAGGGAGATCGCCACTGTTTTTTAAATTATAATTCAATCTTTCAAAATCTTTTTAAAGCCGATCAAATTAGCGTGCTTTTAGAAACTGCGGTGTCTGAACGGGGGTTGGCAAGCGTAGCTGATAAAAAAAACAGCTGATAAAAAAAATAGAAAAAAGCCCCCTCCTCCTCACCAAAATTCAATGCACGCTAACTTTATAATATTGTTATTGTGTGTTATAAACTATCTCAAAGTTTAAAAGCAATCGGATATTTAGTTTTCCTCATTTTAAGAAATACGTTCATTATCTATACGAAAACTCATTTCTTTTATAAGTTTAAAAATCGATTTTTTGATAAATCCAAAAATTGTGGATGGATTTCTTTTAAATGGGATTTTATTAATTAGCGTACGTTTTTACATCCGGTTGCGCAAGAACCAAATTTCTAAAAGCAGTGTTTAAAAAATGTTGTAGGTGGTATTAAAAACCGCGGTATAAAAATTATCTGTTTTTTTTTTTTTTTTTACCATGCCACGTGATCTGCAGTTTGAAAAAAGCAAATCTCAGATTAATGATTTAAAAACGATATAAAATCTCCTAGTACGTTGAAAGCAGCCTGTTTTGGAATTTCCGTTGATGGCAGATAATCTAAACTAGCAGACGTCTGTCGCATTTCCAAAGAACGAAAATAAAAGATTTTTTAAACGATTTTTAAGGATTTTTAGAGTCTTTATGGTATGATCGAGATAAATTTTCGAATTCCTAAAAGCTTATTTTTCTCCACGTCCTGTGGTCCTAATTTCGAATCCGTGGATGAATAGAAAAAAGTTGTCGCTGCTTAGAAAAAGTCGCCAATCCATATTTGCCGTTAAAACCACAGCTGCTTGCAATCATTTCTGCAAAAATATTTTGCGGTTTCGAAAAAGTAGATGCTTTTGATAAATTATGAAACACGTTCCAATTTTTAATTGGGAGTTTTTAATTAATAACGTCTGTTAATTACGACTTTTTCAAAATTTTATGATTTGTCGTTTGATGTCAGGTGTCCAGCTATAATTATGCAAAATTTCAAGTCTTCAACCTATACAGTTTCTGAGAACGAGCTCTGTGACAGACAGACAGAGGAGTGAGGCGAATAGGATTTCGTCAGATGAACGAAACCTTAAAAATCTAAAAAAGACGAGTTTTCACAGTTCTGTTATACATCGGCTATTCCTGCAGCAACGGGCACTTCGTATCCAGCTAACCGATTTCAACGGAAATGAGTTTTTTTTTTTTTTTTTTTTTTTTTAATTAGCTTTAGGCTTCAGTTAGATTTTCGAACATTAATGGCGCATTCTTTTCTCGAGTTCAGTGGGTCGGTTCCAATGGGAAATGATTCATTCACCATAGCTTACGATTCTCTTACAGTTTTTATTACCTTCCACCACCAGGTTGCGCATTTTTATCTTGAGTCCTATTTGCCTGATTTCAACGGAGTGATGTTGGTTCAACTTGGTTTTCGATTGTCTTACAGTTTTTAGTTCCACCTTACACTGTCAGGGGACATATTCATATCCAGATTCTATGTGTCCGGTTTCAAAGGGGTTTGACTTATTCAACTTGGTTTCGGATTTTTTTTACGGGTTTAATTCTACCTTCATCCGTATTCTTCTTTCGAGATCTATGGGCTGATTTCAATAGGGTTTGGCCCATTCAATGTAACTTACGATTTTCCTACGGTTTTTAGTTCCCCCTTCCAGCGCCAGTGGGCACAGATTTATCTCATTATTGCTCGTAATTATTTTATTAATTTTTGCTCATTTAACTTTTTTTCGATTGTCTTACAATTTTTACTTTCTATTGTCAATTAATTTTCGACATTCTTACAGTTTTTGGCTCCACTTTCAACCGCTAAGTGGCGTATTCTTGCATCGGAAACTATGGGCCACATTTCAACGGGGTTTGGCTCATTCAACTTTAATTTTAATTTTCTTACAGTTTTTAGCTCCAATTTCCACCGCCAGGGGCACATTCTTATCTCAGGTTCTATGGGCCCGATTTCAACGGGGTTTATCTCATTCAACTTGTTTTTTGATTTTCTGACCATTTTCAGTTTCACCTTCAATCACAATGTTTCATTCTTCATTCGAGTTTTACGGGCCCGATTTCAACAGAATTTGTTTCTTTCAACTCAGTTCACAATTCGCGCTGCGCGCTTTTAATACGGTGCAGTAGGCAGCGTCGGCCTGCGTCGGAGATTCGTTTAAAATGATATTTGTGTGGAACACAATATACTCTGGCGAAGGCAATAGGACCCCTTTAAATTAGGCTAATTTCGAAAAGACTTTCCGTTGTGCGCGCAACACTCCCTGTGTACTCTGCTGTAGACAGCGAGGCCCAGAATCACAGATTCTCTTTATTTTTATTTTTATTTATTTATTTATTTATTTATTTATTTATTTATTTATTTTTACGTTCTTATGCATTCAAGAGGACCTGGTCCAAATGTTCTATTGTAATAAATTCGTTTCGATGTATATTTTTAACACTTTCCAACATAGTTGAAAATCGTGTTTATGAATTCGGTTTCTTTGGCAGTGATCTTTGACGCCAGCTAATTTTAGTGAATTCTTCCGCTGTTAACTCCTATCACGAGACCCATACGAAACTATTGCTTTTAATAAATTAACTTCATTTAAAATAAATACTATTTTTATATAAATATGACATTTCGTATTATTAGTACGCACCCTAAAAAATATTAAATGCAAAATATCAAAGAGAGTTATCAATTAAATAAATGATTATCCCTAAATTCGGTAACCTGGGAATCCCGGGTATATTCCCTATGTTAATTTTAAAAGAAAAATGCTGGTATCTTGAAAAAATATTTTTATAACAATTTTTCTAAATTAATATCTAAGACTTCACATATTACACATGTACACATCTGTTTCCGGCTAATATTCCCACATGAAATTATAAGTTTATCAATAAAATAATATAAATAAAATCCAAAATTAACAGGCAAGTAATCGAACTACGCGCTTAAACCACTTCAATTATCATAATCGAAAAGAATGCTTTAAGAAGCGAAATCTTTGGTGATTTCTTCGGTTATTAACACCTACCATGAGGCTAAAATTAAAGTATCGTTTTTAATAAATTTCAAAATAAGTAAAATTTTAATAAATTTCGGCAGAGAGCTTTCATATACTATACCGAGGCATTTGCAACAATTATAAACAGTAATACATTTTCAAAAGGCATTAACATGAGATATCATTTGTTTTTATGGCTGACTTTTAGGTTTATTGCTTTACGGGATTATTTACAGCGTGTTTTTTTAAATGAGATATCGCTTCATTTCAAACTATAGTTCGTTTATTTATTATATCCAAGCTAGTTCATAAAACAAAAAAACAAAATATATAACTTTTTTAATACGAATTACGCTTTTATCAGAAATGTATGAAAAATTAAGCAAGTAAAAACGAAAATAGCCTTAAATAGACTCTCTATTCTAAAAAAGAGTAACTACCGCTGTCACCGCCGCCGCCGGTTTTGAATATTTTGTGACAGGAGGTACGTCTTCGTTAATATTAAGAAAAATATTGCGTACAAAAATATGAAAATCGGTGGTATTATAGAGAAATGTTTGATAAACACGCTGATGCAGACAGTTTTCAAATCGAAGAATTATTTTAAGAGATATTTAATGCTAAAGTTGGACAAAATCGTTCCATTAAAAAAGTTTTATAGCAGCAAAAACTATACATGGGAATGTAATCATTTTTAGATCTTTTTATGCGGTAGAATTTGCCGGTGTGCAGATTGTATTTCTTTTTTTTTAATTTGGCTAATTTTTTGAGGTTTTATTTCTATTTTAAATTCAAATTTTCAGCATTTCTAGAGATATTTTTTACAGATTTTAGAAAGTGATATTAATTTAAACTGTTGCCAACTGTATAAACAGCGGAAACAATAATGTTTGCTTCAAAAAAAAATTATACGTGTAATAAATTAAAAATTTATTTACACGTGCCTATTATAAACAGAAAAAAACATTGGAATTAGAATTAAATAATTATGTACAAAAAGCAGGAACTTATTAAAAATTACGTCATAAAACTATAATTACACGTGAATTTTAAGAGAGAAAGGAATTTGTAAAATAATAAATTTATCAACATGCGTTAGAAGTCTTAGATAGGAGAAATTACGTCATATTTACGTTACATTACAGTTATTACATAAAACGAACACAAAATAATATTGCAAAACGGTTTAAATTTAGAAATTGCGCTAGACATTTATTTGATATTTTGAGCTGATACTTGTCAACTATTTTTCTTTGGAAAGCGCAAATAATATTTCATTTCTAACACAAGTATTTTCACGTGAATATTAAAAACAGAAAGAATAGTTTGGTCAAAATTACGTCAGATTAAAAACGATTAATTTAAAATGTCTCATTTAAAAGAACTTTATTTTCGCTTTGTTAAAAAATACCGGGAGACAAAGATTCTGTTTACTTAATTCCTTTTATATTAGCTTATTTTGAAATGTTGTTACACGTGTCTACGTCATCAAGTTATTTTTATTTCGACGTTTTATTTGTATTTTTATTAATGTTGTACTAATTTATTTGTTCTTTCGTTATTTAAAATAAAAATTATATCAATTTGTATAATTTGGCGATTTATATAATTTGCCGAAATTAGTCGACAGGATAATCAAGTAGTACCGCAGCGGATTTGGCGTTAAAATTTCCCCAATCAAAGAGAAATGAATAGAAATCCGTTTATAGGGAGATCGCCACTGTTTTTTAAATTATAATTCAATCTTTCGAAACCTTTTTAAAGCCGATCACATTAGCGTGCATTTAGAGTCTGCGGTGTCTGGACGGGGGTTGGCGAGCGTAGCTCGTAGGGGGCCGAGCCCCCTAGTTTAATATAAAAAAGAATAATATTGTTCGCAAAATTTATCTACAGATTTATAAAGAATAATAAAATTGCTAGATTTTCTTGATAAAATTTAATAAATAATTACTTGTTACATTTGCAATTAACAATGGATATTTTCTACTTTTAATATTTTAAAAGTTATTTCACCAACAACTATCAAATCTCATTCAAGACATTAAAACATTTAATTACATTTCTATTTCTAGTGAAATTTAAACATTAAAATCATTCCCTTTTTGATACAATAATACTTGGTATTTCTTGAAACTTCTGTAAAAACTAAAATTTTGATACCGGATTTACGATTGAATAACATAGGAGTCTATTCGTTCTGAAAAAAAAAATAATTCTAACAAAACTGAATACGATTTTTAATCAGGAAATATTTATCATAAAAGCCTAACTTTTAGAAGACGATGTTTCTAATTCCGTGTAAAATGAAAATGTAATTGAAATTCAGAATAGTATTACATTTTCCCACAAAAGTAGAACTGGGTTAATCGTAAAAGCAATTAATAAATTTAATACAAGTAAATTGAGCACCGTTATAATATTTTAAATAAATTTGTTTGAAGTTGAAGAATTTTTTATTTTGAAAACTAACTACTTGGCAACCCAATGTGTTTCTTTTAAATTGCATGAGATATTTTGATTCTTTAGTGAATGGAAATCAAATTTTATTCTACATTTAGAATATATAATATCTTACCGGCCAAACCCGATTTCAGGCCAAACTAGTCTGTCTTAACGCTCTTAGGCTAAACTAGTTTTACCTAGGCCAAAGATCCTAACGCCTTTATGATAAAATAGTTTTTCCTTGGTCAAACTAGTTTGGCGTAACGCACGTAGGATAAACTAGTTTGGCCTAGCCAATCTAGTTTATTCTAGGCCAATTCAATTTCGCATAGTATTATTGATCCAAAAAAACTACTCGGTGGCTTTTTAATTAAGATTCATCTTTTGGTTTTGCCACCTGCTTGTCATGTTGGCAAAAGAGAGAAAGCGCTGTCAGTTCTCTCACCCTTACTCTGTGCTCTCACCAATCGTCGTTGATCAATGTTCTCGCCATGCGATGAACATCTCAAAGGTGACTTAAATAATAGATTTTTTTCTCCAAATAACATCAAGTATTTAACTAAATTTGAAAATGAATGAATAGTTATAGGGGAGACTAGGGACGGTTGACCATACGGTTGACCTCTACCTCAAGAACTAATGCATGGAATTTCACAAAACTTTAGATACAGTTAGACCTTGATATGAACTGGTCCTGATTAGTTTTTTGGTTAAAATCGCCTAATTCATCAAACTTCAGATTCAGTTAGGCCTTGACAGGAATTGGCGTTTTGTATATTTTGGTGTAAATCGCTCAACAGGTGGCGCTGCTATGCTGCATTTTTTGTGATGTCCGCAATAGCTCTATCTTAAGAAGTAATACTTGGATTTTCAACAAACTTCCGATTCAGGTATACCTTGATATGAATTACTGCTGTTTATGTTTTGGTGCAAAGCGCTCAACAGGTGGCGCTGCTATGCTGCATTTTTCAGAATTTCCATTATAGCTCTACCTCAGTAACTAATGCACGAATTTTCAACAAACTTCAAATTCAGATATACTCTGATATGAATTGGTGCTAAATTGATGTAATTTCTTGTATTATTTAAATGATTTAATTGACGTGATTTATATAGAAGAAAGTTTGTGATGACCACAATATATTACTTTCCTTACAGTATTAGGCAATTGTTTTTACATTCTTCTACCTTTACAAGAAGAAAGTATAGAATTCGTGAAAATTTTCGACTTTCGGTATTCGACGGATTCACACGTCTTAGGAGTCAGATATCCCCAAAAAACACGTTTTTTTACAAAATGTCTGTCTGTGAGTCTGTCGGTCTCTATCTGACACAAATTTTTGTGGGCTCTCTATCTCAAGAACTAATGCACGGAATTTAATAAAAATTTATATTCAGGTAGTCCCTGATATAAGTTGGTGCTGATTAGTTTTTGGTGTAAATCGCTCTACAGGTGGTACTGCTATGCTGCATTTTGCAGGATTTCCGCAATTTCTATCTCAAGAACTAGTGCAATGATTTTTTATAAAACTGCAGATTAAGTTTGTTCTTGATATTAGTTGCTGCTGTTCACGTGTTGGTGTAAATCGCCCAACAGGTGGCGCTGCTATACTGCATTTTACAGGATTTACAGAATTTCCGCAATAGCTCTATTTCAAGAATTAATGCACAGATTTTCATCAAATTTCAGATTCATTTAGTCCTTGGTATGAAATGATACTGACTACGTGTTGGTGTAAATCGCCAAATTGGTGGCGCTGCTGTGCTGCATTTTGCACGATTTCCTCAATAGCTGTATCACAAGAACTAATGCACGAATTTTCATCGAATTTCAGATTCAAGTATACCTTGATTAATATTGCTGCAGTTTATGTATTGGTGTAAATCGCTCAACAGACGATGCTGCTATGCTGCATTTGTCATGATTTGCGCAATAGCTCTATCTCAAGAGCTAATGCACGAATTTTTCCCAAGCTTCATATTCAGCTAGACGTTGACATAAGTTGATGATGAATAGGTTCTGGTGTAAATCACCCTATAGGCTGCTATCCTGCATTTTGCTGGATTTATACGGTTTCAGTGATAGTCATATATGAAGAACTAATGCACGGAATTTCATCTTTTTAGAATCCTCATGATGAGTATAGATTGCCATTTAATTTTGGCACTGTGATAACGAATTTTGAAGTATTGATATGTATGATATGTAAGAGAAAGTTTTGGGATTGGTACATCCTATTACACTCTTAATTCAAAAGAACGAATTATCAACTCAATAAAAGAACGAAAAGTTTTACGCGTGTTTTTGTTCTTTCTGAGTATCTGTTTTATCAAAAAGAGACATTTTCCATAAAAAAACTGGTTTACCAAATCATCCTTTTAGGAGTGGCATCCCCAGGACCGCTCAGAAAAATATCTCTAAAAGAGCGGTTTAAGAAGCTTCCTTATTGGTTCAAATCCTGTAACGCGATATATAGTTTGGAAGAGGTAGAACCGAGAATCGCTTTGAAAAGGGAGTCGCTTGTTTTTTTCAAGCATCAAAGCTTAGCGTTACCTACAAGATTAAAACATTATTACAATTATAATTTGATTGATTTAAAAATGGCATAGAATAAGATAGATGGATTATGCCTACGAAAGCAGGGGGGGGGGGGGAATCATCACAAAGAATTGGATAAATTTCGTTTTTGTTTCGCAGCTAAAACCAAGATGGCTACCGGCGATTCTAGGATTTTACTAATACTGAAAATTCTAAGGTAAAGTACGTTGTTTTACTTCATCTTTCTTGTAATTCCTTCGCCATTCCTTGTTGTATTTTCACATTGTATATATGATTTTTTGCGTTATTTAACGTTAATACTTTTAAACCGGAATCATGAACTTCTTAAATTACTTTTTTTTCTTTTTCTTTAATGCATCTGTTCCATAATTTTTATAATCAATAAAATGCACTTAGATATGTAGTTTTCTCGTATTCAAATTGTGTAAAATTACGCTAATTGGTATTTACATTATATTATACCAATTACATATATCATTTTGTGCTTATATTATTGATTATTAATATACTACTTTGCTCATGACACTCAGAAATATTTGCGGAACACAACACATCATTATAAAAATTATTAAATTATTATTAACTTATAATATATGTTCTATATATATATATATATATTTAATGTTTCAGTAAGTACAAGTATTTAATAAATTGTGTTCATTTAGATAGTTGTACACATCTACACTTTAAATATTATTTTTTTAATTGCCACAGTATTATGTAAATAGTACGAAATGTTAAAGATAATTTAAAAAAAGTATCAGAAAATAATAGATTAGTAAAAAATATAATAAATTTATTTTATGACACAACTAGCTTAACCCTTTTTTTTTAATTATGTTTTTGTGAATTTTTATTTTTGTGTTATACTTCGCTCTGTTCATATTCAAAAGTTTAACTAAACAAAAGTCTGCAGTTATGTAACAGATGAATTCTATATTCCATTTATATTCCATTTAGCTGTTTCATAAGCAAAATATATTAATAAGATATAATAATATCAGAAATAATTAAAGAAATCGACATTTCCGGATTAAAACTAATAACGTTAAAATTATATATACAATGTGAAAATATTAAAAAGAAAAAAAAAATCATAATAAGAAAGATAAAGTAAAAAAAGCGCACTTCAGGATATTGACAAGGTAGAAAATCTTGTCTTGTTATGGCGCGAACTTATCTTTTATTATTATTATTATTTATCTTTCGGAAATGAAAAATAAAATTTCTTCTGCATCTAGATTAAAATGAAACAAAATGGAGTTTTAAAAGTAATACATTTTGCAAACTGGGGAGTTCTATATGTTAAAAAACAAACAAACAACAACAAAAAAAAAAAAAATCCGAAAATAACAGGAAAATAATTTATTTTGCCTATTAAATTTGACAAAAAAAGGGGTTTAAAAATGATTTGTCAACAATGAGTGCAGTCACTCGTTTTGCCTATTAATTTAGTCGAAAAAAAGAGTGAAAACAGCTTATCAAAAAGGAATGAAAAAAAACCACTCCGCAAGGTGGATGAAATTCACTCCTATAGGATAAGTGCATTTTCAATACTGAAAAGGAGTGAAAATACACTCAGTCGGAGTTAAAATCGCTGAATTTTTTTAAGAGAGTAGTTTAAATTTAGAGCTAGTGAAAAAAAAATGACGTAATCTTGACGAGCTTAAAAAACTAAAATTTATATTTATGAATTGAAACAGATGTGTAAGGAAAAAAATTCCCGCTTAATTACTCCACGTTTTTCGCCGTCATAGCAAATTTTAACTACAATCACAAGGAAATAATTAAACAGCTCAGACGATAAAGGTGATATGTGACAAAAGAAAAGAAAAAAAAAAGACTAGAGAACAGGAATTCTGCTTTTTCAGAATTTAGTGTCGCCTACGATGAAAATATATATGTATCTAAATATAGATACGGTAGAGTCCCTAACTTATACCTTTGGAATGGATCATTTTCTTCAGCTGGATTCTATTATTATGAAACAGCCATTATAAATGAAGTGTTAGGTGAAGATGAAAGAGCAGCCTTAAAACGTTAGAACTCTTTATTTCCAGTCAGAATGGAAAAAAATGGCCATAATAATAATAATAATAATAATAATAAAAACATGGCCATTTTTTTTCCTTTCTGACCAGAAAATCGGAGTTCTAACTTTTTACGACTGCTCTTTCATCTTTACTTAACACTTCATTTATAATAGCTGTTTCATAATAATAGAAGCCATCAGTCCATCAGAAGAAAATAACTCGGTTAAAACGGAAACTCGGTTAAGCGGGATTCGGATAATCGGGAGTCTACTGTAGTTCAGTTTTAAGATTTAAAACACGCAATAAAACACACGGACCGGGTCGGCAGAATTAGGACAATTTTTTTCAACGGACCGGGCCGGCAGCAAAATCGAACGGGCCTGCAGGGCCGTGCCGGGCCGATAAAAAAATTAATCGGGCCAATCGGCCCGATATAAGAATTTAAGCAAAACAGACAAAATACGAGATAGTTTCAATGAATATGACTTACTTGAGAAGTATAAATGTGCGTCACGAGCCGATGCGAGTTTAAACAACATCAGTACATAAATGTAACATGTCCATCGTAGAGATCGGCATCGTACAGTTACATGATTTCTGATCAAAAGATTATTTTTTTCAGCAGACTCGTGCCGGGACGGAACTGGTCCTAATCGTTCTCAGGATGTGCAGGACAGACATTATGTTTTGTAAAATATTAATAGCAAAAATGAACTTCTGTTAACAGTATCTTGGAAATATACCTTAGAGTGGTTCTCATATTCACTGCTCAACAATGCAAAACTTTCAGGCACATTTTCTGACTCATTTTCAACTATAAATGCATAAAATTGAGAGGCCTGACTATTTAAGACATTTGGAATCGAATAGCTTTTACCATTTTTGATAAATTTTTTACAGAGATAAGAGATTCTTGTCACGTGACTGTACGTTTTTCTCCTTTCCTGTGCTATCGCTTCCGGAAATTCGATTCAAAACGCTAGCTTTGGCAGTATTTTCTGAAAGATATATTGCTTTTATTTAAGAAAAAAAAACGGCATTGACATAGTTTCTGAATAAGAATACCTGCCAATTTTACGCGTTTTCGAAAAGAAATGAATTCATAAATGTATTGAAATGTACCTCCTTTGGAATTGAGAAAAGCCTTAAAAATGAGAGAAATATTTTCACAAATCTACTTTTTATTATACAACTTCAAAACTTATCATATTTTTAACCCCTTATTCTAAACTACATTAATTTTTTAATGAATCCTTATTCGAATTTTGAAACGTCTGTAGAGCCGATGACTAAAACACTGTAAGTATTCGCTAATGTATTTACTATTGTGTGTTTTCTGTTTTGCGAACACACAGTAATCTAAACTATACAGTAAAATGTTCTCATAAATATGTATAATACAGGGGAAATGTACCAAAAAAAGGGGATTACCTTGCAAAAGGTCGAGTAAAAGATTTTTTTTCTGAATTGTTTAATATGATGCCAACATGGAAAAACCAAGTTTTCTAACAAAATTTCTTAAGGCTAAATTTTCTGTGGCCAAAAAACAAGAAAATTTTAGGACACTTTTTGATTTTTTGGAAATATCTCGAGACTCGTTGCCGTAGCATATTATTTATCAGTTACAATATTAAAGAGGTTAAAATTCTCTACAACTTTCATATTTACAACTTTTTTATTCACTCAATAGCAAGCGCCCCTATTTCAAATATGGGACAATTTTTTCAGTTTTCTTAAAAACCGTGAAAAACGCAGTTCTGCCCCGATTATTCAAATGTTTCTGACGGATTTAACCGTGCATGTCAACTTCTATATATTAGTAGCAGTAAATAATGTGTTTCAGGGCTAAAACTAGCCTTTTTTGCACCCGTGTCCGTTTTGGCGCCCCCTCCACCCCCCTCATTTAAAAAGAAAATTTACCACGTGATTTTTAATAAATCTCTAATACCCGGATTTTGAAAAAAATAAGTGTGTAAGCATTAAATGCGTAATCAGCTTTGCCAAATATTGATTCATTAAAACCTTGAAAACCGTACCGAAAGGAACCGAAATAGCCCACTTTAAACAGGTTTCCATCTTAGCAGGTATATAATTGTTCATATTCTTTCTCTTGAAAAAATATATACTTTTCTTTAAAGACCGAATTCCGTATATACAGATTTCATTTTCAAAGATTTTACGGTAGTTGTTGTATTGAGGCGTTTAAAGTCACAGTTACATGAATTATAGGACTAAATTAGTCAGACGAAGACATTCGCAAGGTAACATTAAACCTATGGGAGCGTTCTTGACAAATATCTCGCTCGCATTTTGTTACTTTTAAATAATTTTTTTTTCATGGGATACCTGAGATCAATAACTAACGTTTTTGTTTTGGTACTTTTTCGGGCTTGTTTTTTTTTTTTTTTTTTAAAATATATTCGGACACTTTCATTTTTGGGAAACTGTTTGGAACCCTTTCTGAAATTTAAAGTATCCTGTTTGAGATTTTAAGCAATTAATCGATAATTTTACCGTTTACATATTTTTGCATGCTAAACTGATATAATCTCTTGTTATATTTATTGATATAAGGAGAAAAAATTGACAATATATTTTAAAACTAATATTTTAAATATTTTTTATAAACCTAGTCATCTCAAATATTTTATTAACATAATTTATAAATTTTACAAGATATAAATGCATCACATTAGTTAGTGAAATAATCTGGTGTTATTGTTATTGTAGCTGTTTTATAAGGTAAAAGTATTTCTTTCATAAAAGATATTTATCTTTTGAGGCCCCCCCCCCCTTTTATATGGAACTACAATTCAATGTTTTCTATCTTTAAAACAGTAAAACATAAAATATATGTTATCAATAATTGGTAAATAAAATATACCATTGTAGTGGGGAATAAAATATGTTTTTCGTAAATTTTCATACCTGGGTAATTTTCTTAAAAAATCTCATGTTTGACTGTCCTTTCACATTTGCACAGAAAAATAGTTAAATATTATAATTTTAATTATTGCATTTTAACTATCATGTTTGTTAATGATAATTTACAGATATATTATTATTTATAAAAAATTTAAAAATAAAAAATATATTCTTTTGTAGTCAAAATATCATTACCGTAGGTTTCCCCAACAAGCAATTTATTAGGTAAAGATTTGACAAAGTTCTATTTAAAACAGATGGTTATAATTTTTTTATACATTTTTATTTATTAAGATGCTACTAATTAAAAAAATATTTATTCTCCTTAATTAAACTTATCTATAATTCTTAATAATTTTTTTTAAAACCGTGTCCCAAGAAAGAGTGTCATTGCCATGCTTCTGACACAAGGCTCCTCCGGATTTTTTTAGAGGACAGCACATGCCTTTTTATCAAGGCAAAAGTACTCCTTAAAAGTCAACTTGTTATCAGGTTTAGGTGAATAGAGTAAATAGTTTTATAGTTTCAATAAAACAAGCAAAGACTTTGAATGTTTTGGTGAGTATTCTTTTGTAAGTCATTAGCGTATTCAGTTCTAATTGATAGTTAAATGAACTTTTGTTTCTTAATATGCTTTCATTATATGGGAAATAGAAAATCATTGTATGGGCCAGAAGATATAATGGCTGCCATTTATGCCTGGGGAAAAATAAAAATATTTTGCTTAATTTGTCATTACCGTGTTCACTTATGTCATTATACCAAGTGCATTAAAATTTAAAAATTAGTTTTAAAATGTTAAAATAGTAATTTGGTCTCTGCTCATGCTTGTATATTAATGTTTATGAGGTAAGGTAATTATTTACAAACAATTAAAACTTTCTGATTATTTCTAAAAATTTGATTTTGTTATTCATGGACAGATTTTGAAAATGACCCACCTATTCCACTGATACCTGGAAAAATATGTATGCATTATAAAAATTATTAAAATTAAGCAAGAAATCTTTTTTAATTGAAAACATCGTGCCAATAAGTTATTACAGATTGAAAAATTCTTTTAAACAATGCTTTGAAGTTAACATTGTATACACTTAAAGTTACTGTCTAAATATGTAAATTGTCTCATTCATCTACATTCTGTTCTTTTAAAATTATATAAATTTATTTCATATAAAATGTCTGTTGAGATGAAAGTAAAGACATGAGTGTGCAAATAATAGATAATTTACTGCTACCAATTTTTATAAGTCGAAATACACAATTAAATCTGCGGGGAACATTTGAACAATCGCAGCAAAACTACGTTTTTCACGGTTTTTAAGAAAATTGAAAAAATTGTCCCATTTTTGAAATAGCGTACTGCGCTTGCTATTGAATGTATAAAAAAGTTGTAAACATGAAAGTTGTAGAGAATTTTATCCTCTTTAATATTGTAATAGATAAATAATATGCTACGGCAACGAGTCTCGAGATATTTCCAAAAAATCAAAAAATGTCCCAAAATTTTCTTGTTTTTTGGCCACAGAAAATTTAGTCTTAAGAAATTTTGTTAGAAAACTTTGTTTTCCCATGTTGACATCATTATAAACAATTTAGAAAAAAAAATCTTTTACCCGACCTTTTGTAAGGTAAAATGTACATTTCCCCTGGACTAGTATGTAGTATTCATTAAAAGATTCTTAATTCTATGTCGAGAAAAAACGGTATTTTTTGTAGAAATTGAGTAGGGCCGGGCCTGTTTTCACTGATTTTTGTATGGGCCGGGCCTAGAACTGTAAAAATCTAAACGGGTCAGGCCGTGCTCGGGCCGATCTGTTAATTTTTAAACCGGGCCGGGCCTGGAAATTCCGGCTTGTGCAGACCTCTAATTAGTGTCCACAATGTATACCTGGCTAAGAGAAATAATTGTATACAATATTGTATTATTGTTTTTAAGGAATGGCGTGAGGCTTTTATCATGTTTTTGTAGGATGTAAAAGTTTGTGTTTTAGGTTTTTAAAAACAAATATCATATAACTATCATATAAGGCGTTTAAATAGCAAACGAATTGTATAGTTTTTATTTTTAAAATTTTATGCACAAAACAAATTCTGTGAGGGGGGGGGGGGGTGCGCTAGTTCAGGCTAAATATAATCTTTTACTAGGTTTATATTGAATTTATGTGTTTTACCGCAGCTTTTTGGCGCATTTCACATGAATATAATTTGTTTTTTTGCTGGTGATTACTATATTTTACGTTTATATATATATATATATATATATATATAAACTTTCTAGGTGGGATGGTTTTGGGTTCCTGGGGTCATATAATGAAAAGTTATGAAGAAATTTTTCAAAAGTCACACCATGGTAACGACTGCAACAGGTAGTATTTCTTATGAAATCTACCTAAAACAATGTTTTTTAGGCTTCCATTTTGTTAGCAATCCTTTAGAATTTGTTATGCTTACTTTACTCTAGTTTAGTTTTTTCCCTATGTTATTAGTTTAGCCTTAGCATTAGTTATGCGACACCGATATTCCAAGGACAACATGTTCTCTCGCATCTCCACATATGCAATATATGAATTTACATATGCCATTTCTTGCATAGCAAAAATGAGCTGGTATCACAGCTTTTTCGATTTCCCATTAAAAAAAAAATAATAAAACAAAAGAAATACCAGAAAAACTTTACTACACTACAATTTAATTATAACATTATAAAGCAGATAAAAACGATGGATGGATAACTACATAGACGAAAAGTAAACAAGAAGTTTTTCTCCAACACCCAGTGTACCGCGGTACTTGGTACTTATAAGTACCACCGAATAATTCAAGTGTTAAATCAAATACAAACACCGCTTACTTAAAATAACTAGTCAAATTGTATTCTAAGATCATAATGAACGCATAAAAATAAGTGTGACAATCTGTACAAAATGTCGGCACAAAACACGCGACTGTTTCAAAGATATCCCCCAACCTTGCTAAAATAACGAACATAGAACTATTGCTGCCATGTATCATGCAAAAGTGGGGTTAAAAGCGTGTTTTTGCAAAGTACCATTAGAATATTAGTAATCTATAATAATAAAGAAAGAGGTTTGTGTGTGAGTGAGTGTGTCGACGGTGTTCTGAAGAGACCACTGCACGTAGAGCTACAAAATTTGGGGAAAAGGTTCGTCTATATATGAAGTTTTGCAGCTCGAAGGCCGATTTTCGATTTTTTGATTAGATTTTTTTAATTTAATTTTTTATGCGATTTTTAGCACTTTTTTATGTTTTGAGGCGATTTTTCCCTATAAATGAAAAGAATATGGTTTCTTTCTTTTAACCCAATATAGTAAATTTTGTTCTCTTTTCAAAAAAGTTTATTTGGAATTCGTGCAGCAATTTTTGAATTTTTAGCGAATATTTTATGCAATGATTGAACAGCATTTAATGCATTTCCATACCTATAAGGAGGTTACCGTAGAGAGACACAGTTCTGTCGAGAAGATTGTCTTCAACTTGGCGGTATATCGCCAAATTTGGCGACTAAAATGAGTCGCCAAAAGTGACGCCAACTTGGCGACATCTCTAATATTTCGCCAAATTCCCATAGACTTCCATTGTAAACCAATATGGATTACTTGCTTACAGAAAATCAACAAATTGAGATATTTTAATGCAACAAAAACTAATATTAGCTTAAGGGATTATATTAATTCAATTTTTCCACATTAGGGAAAAGAATACGGTTCCTTTCTTTTAACCCAATATAGTAAATTTTGTTCACTTTTCAAAAAAGTTTATCCAGAATTCGTACAGCGATTTTTGAATTTTTAGCGAATTTTTTATGAGATTATTGAACAGCATGTAATACATCTCCATACCTATAAGGGGGGTTACCGTAAGGGGGGGGGATCCAGTTCTATTTCCAAATAACGCCAAGTTTGTCGCCAACTTGGCGATACATCGCCAAATTTGGCGACCAAAATTAGTTGCCAAAAGTGACGCCAACTTGGCGGCATCTTTAATATTTCGCCAAATTCCTATAGACTTCCACTGTAAAACAATAAGGTTTACTTGCTTACAGAAAATCAACAAATTGAGATTTTTTAATGCAACAAAAACTAATATTAACTTAAGGGATTATATTAATTCAATTTTTCCACATTAGGGAAAAGAATACGGTTCCTTCCTTTTAACCCAATATAGTAAATTTTGTTCTCTTTTCAAAAAAGTTTATCCGGAATTCGTACAGTGATTTTTGAATTTTTAGCGAATTTTTTATGCTATTATTGAACAGCATGTAATGCATCCCCATACCTATAAGGGGGTTAGAGTAGGGGGGATCCGTTCTGTCGCCAAATAACGCCAAGTTTGTCGCTAACTTGGCGATGTTTCTAATATTTCGCCAAATTCCCATTGAATTCCACTGTAAAACAATAGGGTTTACTTGCTTACAGAAAATCAACAAATTGAGATATTTCAATGCAACAAAAACTAATATTAACTTAAGGGATTATATTAACCCCTTAACGCTCGAATTAAATTACGGTTTAAAAATTCAAATTGCATACTGGCACCACTTTTTTGAAAAAGAAATATTCACTTTATTTAATGACAGGTAAAACGATACTAAAATAAAGCCAATTACACTATTTTATAAAACTGGTGGGAATCAAACAATCTGAGTAAAACACACAGCCCGTGAATATGACGGGAGCCAGAATTAAGGGGTTAATTATATTTAAGGGAGTCCAAGTAAATTAATTACGAATAAAAGTAACATGATCTAATGCTTAGTACGATTTCCAAGACATAAATTTTAAGAGAGCCTACAGGTCAAACGAATTAGATTTGAAACTTTATCCAATTATAGTAAATTTTGACTTTCGTGATTTTTGAACTTTTAGTGATTTTTAATGAGATTTTTAGGTTTCTTCGCGATCTGCTGCAATTTTTTGACTTTCCATTTTTGACCTAAAATACATTTTGCCCTCATTTCAATAAAGTTTATTCGGATTTGGATAGCAATTTTCGAATTTTTCGGTATTTTGTATGTAATTTTTAGCGTATTTTAGCGATTTGCTACTATTTTTCCACATTAGTGAAAGGAATCAACTTGCAATCTTCGAACACAATATATAATATTTTGTGTGCTATACTTTATAAAGCTATATTTTTTGCACAATTTGCTTGTGTGATTGCAAACACTCCAAACACCGTTGGGGAGCAGAAATGAAGGATTTCTGTTTCCAGTTATATTTACTATGTTATTTATCGTTTAAAAAGTGTCAAACAGACATACTGTCCATGTTTAGGTATTTCTTGATGATGATAAATAGTAAAATAATAAAAACGAAGGGAGATTAAAAAAAAAAAAAAGTAAGAGTTTCATACTCAAAATTTTTTTTTAATGTTGGGATCTCATATACAACAAATTTTATGAAATCTAGTGTTAGATTTTATTTAACACAGAAATTAAAAATGCAAAAAATGCTTGAACTAAGTCACTGGGAATATCTAATTTAAACGGAAAAAAATTGTACAACGAAGCAGGGATGGGATTCTTTCTGAAGGAGTGAATCATTCTTCATAAATGGGAATAATTTGTTACCATAAAGCAGAGATGATTGCAGCATGGACAAACTGGGCTGTTTCTATGGGCCTTTAGCTTTACGGGCCCCCAAATTTGGTATGAAATTCCCACAAAGCTGATATTTTAAATTTGTTTTGATCTTATACTTATTTTAATAAATATTTTGTACTTTTAGAACAGGACTAGTTTAAAGAAAAGGTTATATTTATTCAAATATGTATTTGATGGTCTCGAATAGGCTTAATTTTTTTTTCTAACAGTATATGAAGGCCGTGGGGGTGGGGGGGGGGAAATGAATACTAGGTCTCTGGACTAAAATTGATTTGAAGTTATCACTAAAAGTAATAAATATTTGTGATACCTTAGGACATATATGATATCACATAAATACATATTTATGTGAATATATAAATATATTATCCTGTTCTAAAACTACAAAATACTGATTACAATCATCACAAGGTCAAAACTGATTTAAAATATCAGCTTTATGAAAACTTCATACCCAATTTGGGCTACCCTAAAATCAGAGGATAGAGAAGCATCCCAGTTTTCCCATGCTGCAGTCAGCTCTACTTTATGGTATTAAATCAGGGTTGCAAAAAAGCCGGCTAAATTAAAAAAAAAAAAAAAACAGGCCGGTGGCTTTTATTGATTTTAACCGGCTTTTTTTTGGCCATAATTGGCTTTTATACAATGAAGCATTGTACTTATAAACTACACATTTTAAAGTTTTTTTAATTAGTTTTAATGTCATTTAATTGATTTAGAGTTTAATAAGTAATCCAATTTCTCAGTTATGAGGACATTAATACAGGAATAAAACTTAGATAATTTTGCTGGTGATTTGTTGTCAGAATTGCAAATATGTCAGCTAAATTTTAAAAGGGCAATACCAACTGCCAATTTTTTTATTTTTCTGCTTTATAAAATTAAAGAGGACAGTGGTTACTTAGTTACATGTCTTATTACTTAAATAATTTTAAGAGCCAAGTACAATATACAAGTCTTATTTTATTTCTAGTAAACATTTAAAATTATAAGTCATAATAATAAAAACACCATTTCTCTCTATTAAAAACATTATGAATAGAATATGCATGAATATGTTTAGCAACAAACTTTTCAAGAGATTTTTTTTGTTGTTTAAATGCTCTATTTTTTACACTTATGTACCCCTCTCCTCAAATATTACATCCTTTCTAATGTCTCTTTTAACGTATTATAATTTAATCTCTTCATATGGACACATAAGAATATTTCCATTTTAATGTGCTACATTTTGTCTTTAATTAAATATAATCTTTAAAATGTCTAGTATATGTGGAACTATGTAATATAGAATTTCAAAACACCAGTTTGGAGCCTAACTTATATTCTTTTCAGTGTTTATGTATATATATATATATATATATTTCTTCAGACATGATGCCTTCACAGTTGCCTTCTAGAAGTTATTTATTTGACAAAATTTGACTTATTTAACAAAATTTAGTAGAATTCCATTACTTCTTTTAGTAGAAAATATTTATAAGTGTACTAAAAATTAACTGATCCAAATTTAAAACAAATTAACTGTAAACCAACTTCAAAAAATAAAAAACGGCTTTTTTTAAGTGGTTAAAGCAAAAAAAAGCCGGAAAGCCGGCCGGCTTTTTTTTGGCCTGGCTAAAAGACGGCAACCCTGTAATAAATTATTCCCATTTATAAAAAAATGATTCAATGTGGTCAAATATAGTTGCATATATGACTTAGAAAGAAAAGTGGTCAAAGATGGCTTCATATTGGCGAAAAAAAAGGCTCAAAGATGGCCGCAATTAAGACATTTGAAATGTCTGAAATTCAGACGCAAGAAGTGTCTAAAAATTTTAAGACATTTTAAAACGTCTGAAAATCGAACACTCCTGTTTCAGACACTTAAGTGTCTGAAATTCAGACGCAAGAAGTGTCTTAAAATTTTCAGACATTTTAAAACGTCTGAAAATTGAACACTACGTTTCAGACACTTAAGTGTCTGAATTTCAGACATTTGAGTTTACAGAGTAGATAATAACATCCAGATGTACTTTTAAACTTAAGTCGCCTTTCAGTTTATCGCACTCATTCTAATGCTATTGACAGTTTTCGGATTCTTTCTTACTTTCTCACGGACTAACGCTTGGCTAATTATCGCCTATTAGGCTTTTCATCTAAATTTAAACTACTCCATGTATTCCAGTGTAATGGTCACCCCTTGGCAAGATCTGTGTCTTACCCACTATCTATATATCGCCAAAACTTTACGAATGAAAATGTGAAACTTATCACTCTTTGCCTGCTTCTCAGAATGTAAAGATTAAGTTTTGATTGTGTGTCTCAGCAGGGTCACTCCCAAGGCACTTATGTGTCTCTTCAAATTTTCATTAAAGTTTCCTTATTATTGTTTCCTACAAGTATTAATTTGAATCTTCTGGATCTGAGTTTATTGTGTTGTTCGCGCATTCGTACTCCACGACGGAAAATCTTAGATTTCATTTAAAATAATTCAAAAGATATTTCCATCTACTTATTTTATATCCGAAGTTCTTTTATAAAAGATGAACAACCCCCGCAACGAGAAACATCTCTATCACATCATCGAGTCATCAAGGAGAAGTCTTTATCATCAAAGGTCAATTCCACATATATATAAAACAATAGTCACAGTTTAGAAAAAAAAATTACACCTAATTACTTTTATTGAAACAATTTTATACAGACAGCTCCAAACTTAAAAATCAGCATCAGGGACATGATACGGTATAGGAATTTCGCGGTATATTTGGACTCCCAACGTAGTCTAAAACTTATTTATCTAGTTAATATTGTTATGCAGTCATGCAATGAGATGATTTCCTTTATAAGAAAAAAAAAACACAAGAATATGTACTAACATAAAAATTATTATTCAAGGAATTAAAAAATCAAAATTATGTGAGAACGCCTCATATCTATAATTCCGTGATGACATGCACGCTTTATATAAAGCAAAAATAAATATTCAAAATTTCTGGTGATAATTCAAAATTTCTGATTAAAAAGCCCGAAAGATTTGGCAACACTGCTAATAATTTATCAGCATCGAACTATAAAAATCTATACGTAATTGGTTAAATCTGTATGTTATTAGCCAATCTTTTATTATAAACTTTTATTTAACTTGCATTGTGATCTGTCCATTCGGTTCAGATCTCGCAATTAAATGTTAACATACTTCCTATGCTATAATTAAACTCATTTTTTTTGTAGTATGACGTACTTGCAGTAACAATTCTGTACAAAATAATATTTGAAATTTGTCTCCGAAACCCCTCCGCTGGTGAAACCATTTCTGCAATAATTATACATAAATATCATCGATTGCTTCAGAAATAAGCTGATGTTCTTCGATTGAACCATGGAATGATTGGTAAATGGGCCATCTTTCAGTTTCGCGCACAGGAGAATGGATGTGTGTTCGATCCTAAGGAGACGTTGAACTTTTTTTTTCACGCAAGGAAGCGGTATTTAAAATTGTATATCTATTTAGATCCATTTTAGATATTGAACCACTTTCCAACATTTCCTGACTGCTTTACCAAAACTTCGTTATTTAGAGAAATAAGGTAAATAAGACAACTAACAAGGGAACCACTTTTGGTGTTGCTCGCACCTAGCATCGAAACCTGGTGCGTTTTGTAGCCCTATACATAAAAGTTAGAGAACTGAAAAAAATTCTCTGTTAAAATAATATTTTATATACTTTTTTATACTTTTAATTTTTTATTATTACATATTTATTTGTTTATTTCACGCCAAAAGTGAGTTAAGTCGCCAAATATGCGCTACAATTTTTCCGCCCGCTTTATCCAAAGAGAAAATGTACAGAACATACTACTAGAATTGCATCAGATTGCGATTTTTTTTAAATAATTGATAGCATAAGAAACAAATATTAGGTTTTTATTTTTTTTTTCTATGCAGAAGATAAATATATCAGTAATAAATATAATTCTATAAAACTTTGAAGATCATTGAAAACTATTTTTTAGTGAAATACAAAATAAGCACACTATTTTCTTTTGAAATCGAGTGAAATAAAGTTTCGAATGTTTAAAATGAAATGTTGCTGTATTAAATGGTCCTTCGGTAAAAGTAATCGTAAAGTAAATTAATATTTTTAGACAATTTAGAAAAATTACTGTGGCGAAATAGGTGGGACATTGCAATTTCTAGCTATTACAAATTCAGCTATGACATTTGGCTAGGGTTGCCAGAAAGCTGTACTTTTGAAAATAAACGCGAACTGTTTCCCCGCCAAAAATATGAATATAAAGTTGCAATTTTTCAAAATCAAATTCGTGGGTTTTTGAAGGAATTTTCAAACTTTTTTCAATATTTTATACATATTATTAACTAATTTTTATTTTTAAATGCTTTTCTTTAAAAAAATTCAATGTTAATAGTCTGATAAGTGGTCTCGAAAATTGCATTTTCAGAGAGTCATACTGCTGTATAAACAAGAAATATTATTTTAACAGAAAAATTTTATTCTGTAGTATTTCTCTAATAATTAAATTTCTCTAATACATTTATTTTCATGCGCGTGCATCTTACAATCTCATCGCTCCATGGATGAAGGAAACGATATTTTTAAAAGTTGAGAATTTATACCAGTTGCATGGCAACAAACGATATCTGATGCTGATATTTATTATTCTTCATGTTCTATTTGTTCGTCTTGTGAGTGTTTTATTAAATGTTGTGGTGTGACTCAAAAATGACTTATTTATTTAATATAAATACGCAGACAAGCGCCAAATTGGTGACCCGGACTGGAGCACGTTAAAAGAACTCTGTAATAAGTGAGTAATATTTCATTTTATTTTGGAAAATGACAGAAATTAGCGCTGTTCGTATTCCACCTTATAACTTTCATGATGTCGGTCTTTGGTTCGCAATGTGTGAACATTCATTTGAATTAGCTCATCCAAAGGCCATAACAGAAAGTCGAACTAAATTTAATTATATTTCGGCTAACTTACCTCCAGATGCCGCATCTGTTGTACGGGATTTAATTATCAAACCGTCCGATAATACACCATACGAGGATTTAAAAATGGAATTAATAAAACGGACAAGCGACTCGTCAAAATCTGAAATAAGGAAATTGTTAGCTGGTGAACAGCTCGGTGATAGTAAACCCAGTGATCTTTTAAGAGTAATGCAAAGAAGAGCTGAGTCCCACAATGTATCCGATGAATTGATGTTGGAATTATTTATTTCGCATTTACCGTCATATGTACAGAGCATTTTAGCATCTATCTCACCGTTATCACTTGATAAAACAGCCGAAGTTGCTGACCGAATTTTGTAATATAATCCCACCGCAATAAATGCTGTTTCAGTACCATCAAATGCTAATTCAGAAATTTTATATGAAATTAAAAAACTGAATGATCGAATTAAACAACTGGAATTACGTAGGTCACGAAGCCCTTTTCGTCGGCGTTCCTTTGGAAGGCATCGTAGCATTTCAAAAGATTCCAGACAGCAATGTTGGTATCACGAAACATTTGGCGAAAAGACCACGAAAGGCTCCGAACCTTGTTCATTTTCAAAAAACACAGACGGCAAGGTGTAGCGGCGACAGCCACCTTGCATAAAATATCTCGTCGCCTCTTTTTAAAGGATCGAAAGACCAATATAAATTATTTATGCGACACAGGCTCCGACATCAGTATTATTCCAGCATCATTTTCCCACAAGAAAAATACCCCTTTTATGACCCTAACTGCTGCGAATACCTCAAGAATCAATGTTTATGGAGAAAAACTTTTGACACTTGATTTCAATCTCAGAAAAACTTTTCGCTTTCCCTTTTTAATAGGTGATGTAAGCACTCCAATTATCGGCGCGGATTTCCTATATCATTTTAATCTAATTCCAGATCTTCGTAATAAAAAGTTAGTGGATAATGTTACAAATTTAGCTACTCCCGGCCATATACATACAGCATCTGTTCATTCTATCAAAACTGTTTCGGGAAATAGTATTTATCATAAATTACTACTTAAATTTCCAGATATAACTAAACCTCCTCGTGCTCATCAACAAATAAAGCATTCAATATTTCACCATATAGAAACTACCGGATCTCCTGTCCACGCCAAACCAAGAAGATTAGCTCCAGACAGATTAAAAACAGCCAAAGCCGAATTTCAGCAAATGCTTGATCTTGGTCACATTCGGCCATCCAAAAGCAATTACGCTTCACAACTTCATATGGTTCCTAAAAAACATTCTACAGATTGGAGACCTGTCGGAGATTACCGAGCACTTGTTGCACAAACAGTAAAAGATAATTATAGCATTCCAAATATTTTAGACTTTACTTCGAACCTTCATGGTACAAAAATATACTCCCACCTTGATCTCATAAAAGCTTACCACCAAATACCAATTCATCCAGATGATGTACATAAAAGTGCCATTATTACACCGTTTGGCTTATTTGAGAGTACAAGAATGCAGTTCGGCTTTTGCAACGCATCTGCTACATTTCAACGGTTCATGGATCAAATTACACGAGATCTTCCATTTTTGTATGTTTTCATTGATGACATCCTGGTAGCATCTCGCACACCAGAAGAACATCTCGAGCATCTGAAAATCATATTTCAGCGCTTGCAAGAATACGGATTAAGCTTAAAACCATCAAAATGCATTTTCGGCGTATCATCCATAGATTTTCTAGGTTATAAGGTATCTGAATTTGGCATTGAGCCCCTACCAGATCGTGTTGATTGCATTTTAAAATTCCCTCAACCTACTACTCTTACACAGTTAAGACGATTTCTTGGGTTATTTAATTATTACCGTCGATGTATATCAAAAGCTGCTCGCATATTGGCTCCATTAAATAAATTCTTGGAAAGAATAAAGAATTCAAAAAAGTCTAGAAGACGCTCTGAAAAAAATTCACACGACTCAATTCAATGGACTGTGGAGGCTGAGCAGGCTTTTAATGACGCCAAACAAGCTTTAGCCAATGCAACTCTCCTGCGACATCCCATTCCCGGCGCAAAGTTAAGCCTTTGGATTGACGCAAGCGACAAAGCCGTTGGCGGTTCTCTTATGCAGCTTAATAAAAAGTATTGGGAACCCATTGCCTTTTTATCAATCAAGCTTTCAAAAAGTCAGCAGAAATGGTCTACATACGACAGAGAACTCTTGGCAATGTATACATCAGTAAAGCGTTTTCGACACATGCTCGAAGGAAGAAACTTTATCATATATACAGACCAAAAGCCTCTCATATAGGCCTTCAAACAAAATCCAGACAAATGCAGCCCGCGCCAATGGCGGCATCTAGATTACATATCTCAGTTTAGTACAGATGTACGTCACGTAAGCGGCGCCAACAACACAGTTGCTGATGCTTTATCTCGAATTGAAGTAGATCAAATCTCCAGCACATTTTTAGACTTTGAGGAGTTTGCAAAAGCTCAAGAAGATGATGTAGATCTACGCAACTTGCAAAATGATAACAAATCTTCTCTTGTGTTTAAAAGCATGCCATCTCCAATGTCTGCCACAGAACTGATTTGTGATGTATCAACAGGTTCTCCGAGACCATTCGTACCAGCGAATTTTCGTAGAACGGTATTTGAACATTTCCACAATTTAGCTCATCCTGGTGTTGCAGCATCCTTAAATCTTATTGCATCGCGATATGTATGACCCAATATGCAGAAAAATGTGAAAGAATGGGTCAATAGTTGTAGTGCTTGCCAACGTTCTAAAGTACACAGACACACGAAAACAAGCCTAGGTACTTTCGCATTACCCGATGCAAGACTTTCACACATTCACATAGATTTGATAGGCCCATTACCTCCATCAGATGGAAATGTATACTGTTTAACAATAATAGATCGATTTACAAGATGGCCAGAGGTGATACCTTTAAAAGATATAACTGCAGAATCAGTTTGCCGTGCCATTTTTGACGGATGGATATCTAGATTCGGTTGCCCCATCATAATAACAACCGACCAAGGTAGGCAATTTGAATCAAATCTGTTCAAAGAACTGACAAGATTTCTGGGCACAAACCGCATACGAACGACAGCATTTCATCCTCAAGCAAATGGTTTAGTTGAACGCTTCCACAGAGTCTTAAAGAGCGCATTAAAGGCTCATGAGCATAGTAAGTGGACCGAGAGTTTGCCTGCAGTTCTACTTGGTATACGAGCTGCTGTGAAACCTGATATAAAAGCTTCAAGTGCTGAGTTAGTTTATGGCATTTCACTCACACTACCAGCTGAAATGTGTTCAGAAATCCCATCTTTGGTATCTTGCGACAATAATTTCATCCAACAATTGAAAGAGAGAATGAATAGTTTAAAACCTTCATATACATCTGCTCACGGACACTCAAAAATTTTTGTTCACCCTAAATTGAAGGATTGCACGCATGTGTTTCTCCGATTAGATAAAGTCCTTCCATCCTTATCTCAACCTTATTCTGGCCCTCATGAAGTTCTATCGAGAAATGACAAGCACATAACCATAATCATAAATGGAAAGAAAAGTTGTGTTTCACTTGATAGAGTTAAACCTGCATTTGTGTTCAGTGATTTACCAAGTAATACAGATAATTCTGAAACTAAAAGTTTTCCAGTAGATAGCCAGCCAGTAAAATCAGAAGAACCAACTACCAAATCAGGTAGACGAGTAAGATTTCCTAAAAGACTGATAACTGAAATAAACTATACTTCATACAATTGATTTTTTTTATAAATATATTGTGTTTTTTACATGCATCTTGTATTTTCACATTGTTTCTTTTGTTGTATCGTTCCTTCGTCACTGGGGGGATACTCATGTAGTATTTCTCTAATAATTAAATTTCTCTAATACATTTATTTTCATGCGCGTGCATCTTACAATCTCATCGCACCATGGATGAAGGAAACGATATTTTTAAAAGTTGAGAATTTATACCAGTTGCATGGCAACAAACGATATCTGATGCTGATATTTATTATTCTTCATGTTCTATTTGTTCGTCTTGTGAGTGTTTTATTAAATGTTGTGGTGTGACTCAAAAATGGCTTATTTATTTAATATAAATACGCAGACAAGCGCCAAAATTCATTCTCAAACATCATATGGGGCTTTAAAATGCACCAGGTCGCAATGCTAGGTGCGAGCAACACCAAAAGTGGTTCCCTTGCAAGTAAACATTTTAGAAAACGCATAAAACATTTAAAAAACTGATTTCAGCCGTTATCGTCCATAGCCAAATATGTATTCCAATTCTTTTGAGCAGCCCTGTATTTGATCTGTAGGTTGATATATATATATATATATATATATATATATATATATTCTATATAAGGGGAAAATATAGTTTAGCAAGAAAATGCATAACATGTTGAATTTCTTGAACTTACTTGAATAATTTTGTACATCTCTGTATTTTACCTAGTACCTTTATTACGAGCCACTATATAGCTAAAATTTATTTTAAACTAAACACATTTCCAGTAATTATCATCCATTGGCGGCCATGAATGCAATTCTTTGCGTTCTTTGCGCTGTGTATCATTTTATTTATATTCTACAAACACTTCTTACTAAACTAAATGCAGTTAAGCGTGAATATGCACAACTCATTTAAAACCCACCTTTCAGCAATTTCCGTTCATACTCATTAACCCTTAACAATTCTTTTGTTTTTTTCTGCCTATGAATTACAGCATTTATACACACTATATAATATGCATAATTATAGTGAAACTTAAAAGTGCATATCATAATTAGAAATGCATTTCCAGCAATGATTGCTGCTATACAGAAATTGGGATAGAACATAGTATCAATTTCATTATATATGAAATAGTTTAACATATTTAAAATACACCTCAAACAATTCCTCCCTCCTCTATATCATTACGTAACGGAATTTTTTTGTGTGGCCCTGTAAATGAATGATAACTATTCTTTGCACCGCATACTCTGCAGAAGGCATATTTTAGTGCCCTTCATAAATATATATCAATTTTATTATTGTCAGGATCTGAGGAACATATACTATTAGAACTATGGTTACATATTATTTTCTTTCTTCTATATTGTCTGTGTACTGGGATTTTTAAAACAATTTTTTCTTATCAGAAATTTAATCCGAGCTAGTGAGTTATACAGAGTAGGTGAAGGAATATAGTTTATCAATAGAGTGGGCTTTCCCTTCTGTTCAAATGCATACCTGAGATAAGGCAGACAAATGGTTTCGACATATAGGGTGATAACGGACGTCAGGAAAAGGTGACCGTTGAGATTGGACGAAGGGAAGTGGACCCTGATCGTAGAAGGGAAACCCCGTTTTATATTGTATGGGGGGAGGAGTGAAACAGCTAAGAGGAGTGCAGTTGATGCTTGGAACGGAAGATGTGAGTTGTTTCAGAGGAGCTCTTAGATAGAACGGGATTTAGTCGGCGTGAAGCTCTTGGAGTATGGAGCTAATGTGTTGTGTGATTAATAGTGATCTCGTACAATTCTAATTTAACTAACGTAGAGTGAGAGGAATACACAGTAGTTTAACAGTACACAGAAAGTATTTACTGTTTAATTTAATGTTGGGCCGGATCACCTATATACGAGTTCTTAAGTGTAAATATTGTTTTGTCATTCGTAAATAGTGAGTAAATAAATTGTTAGTAGTTAAGTTTAATTGAAAGAGCTGGTATTCTTTTCAACAATCCTCTCATAACGTGACCGATATCACGTAATCATATCGGTTGTAGCAGCATATAGAAAGTAAAGGATTTCTTCAATGTTGTGTGGACTTAGAGGAAACCCGACAAATTGGTGGCAGCGGCGGTATCGAATCGCCTGAGACCAGTGACCAGCGAGCCGTGTTACAGTGTGTTAGTGCCGGAGAACCCAATGGAATTTTTGCGTGGTAATGCCGAATCGTCGAGCGGAATTTTAGAGTGCTAACAACCGAGCATCGAGTGGAAGTACAGAGTGTAAGTGCCCTATCGTCGTTACAATGAATCGAATTAGTGTTTGTGTCCTATCGTCTTTTATAGTGAATCAAATCACAGTGTGTCACAGCCCAAGTGTTGAATATTTATATCATCAAAGTGACTCCAAAGTGCGAAATATTTATTTAATCGCGAAACAACTTGTGAGCAGAGGAGTAACCCAACGGATAAAGTATAAGGTAAGGTGTTTTGAACATTCTTTTCTGCTGACATTCTCAAACCAAATGTGTTTTTTGTGTAATTAATGGTAATTAAAGATAAATTATGTATAAATTTTGATAATTTATGTGCAATCAAATAATTGTGTTGAGATAGGTATGAGACATTAATAGCCATATTTACTATTGTTTTACGAAAAGGTTATAACATCTTTGTGCTAAAATTGATTTTCTAATTTTTTTGTTAACTGATAAAGGTAATGTATAAAATTAATGCATTGTGTTAATAGTTAGAGGGAGTGATTGAATTTACTTAAATTTAAATTAATTTTAAAGTAATATTTAAATTAAGCAATACTGTTTTATGTTTGAAGAGTTGTTAACAAACGGGCAAGGCACATTTGCTTAGAATTTTAATAGGTTGGAAATAAATTTCGAAAAAAAATACCCACAAGAAAAAAAAAAAGTCCTTCCGGCCAGTGCCGGGAGGAAGAGGTAGCTTTCATAATCCTTATTCAAAAAAAGCCAACTTATATCATGCAAACACACGAAGCTCAATTTAGTGGAAACCGAATATAGGAGATTCAATACTAATTTTTATCAATATAATGAATGAGAATTTCGCGAAATTAGTCAGCTTTATCCAAGCTGCTTTTCTTTAAAGTAACTTATATTTGACTGCCAAATTCGGCAATTTCTTAAAGTGCCTGTCATTTTAAGACAACATGGTGGATGAGGCTAAGCAGTGAACTTGGTCGAGACCTTAGTAATTGCTGTGCACATGCTCACTCACATCGGAATCGGTTAATATATAGGAGTGCTGTCGCATGCAAAAAATCAGATTTTTCAAAATGTCACCCACAATAGAAATTGAAACTGCTATATCTGAGCCATTTTTTAAGGTAAAGACAAACAAAAAATGCTTCTGAGTCCTTATATCAAGATCAAATACTTAAGAAAGAAACCTTTTTCAATTTCTAATTTTTTTGCACCTCACTTTAAATATATATGTATTTTTTAATTTAATGGCCGCCATTTTGAAACAAGATGGCTGATGAATCTGGCCAGCGAACTTGGTCGAGGTGTTGATGTATACTATCCACATGCCTTCTTACATCGAAATAGGCGAATACGTGTGTTATCGCGTGACAAATACAAGATCGTTTCAAAATGTTAGCCATGCTAGAAATTCAAAATGCTATAAATCAACCATTTTTTAAGATATCAACAAAAGAACAAATTTTCAGAAACAAAAACTGCTCCGGAATCTTTGTATCAAGGCCAAACACATAAAAAAATCTTTTTCATTTTCCAATTTTTTAATACCTCATTTTGAATTTTAAATTTAATTTTTTTATAATGGCAACCCTTTTGAAACAAGATGGCGAATGAAGCTGGCCAACGAACTCGGTCGAGACATTGGTATGTACTATGTACAGACCAAGTTACATCCATATAGGTTCATAAATACGCCTGTTATCGCGTGACAAAAATCCGGTCGTTTTAAAATGTCAGCCACAAGAGAAATTCAAAATGCTATTACTCAGCCATTTTTTTTTTAGATATAGACTAAAGAAAAACTGTTCCGGAATCTTTGTATTAAGGTCAAACACATACAAAAAAAAAATCTTTTTCATTTTCCAATTTTTTGGTATCTCATTTAAATTTTTTTATTTTTTAATTTTTTAAATGGCCGCCATTTTAAAACAAGATGGCGGATGAATCTGGCCAACGAACTCGGTCGAGATATTTGTATGTACTATGTACACACCAAGGTACATCCATATTGGTTCAAGAATACGCCTGTTTTTGCGTGACAAAATTGAGGACGTTTCAAAATGTCAGCCACGTTAGAAATTCAAAATGCTATAACTCAGCCATTTCTGAAGATATAGACGAAACAAAATCTGCTCCCGAATCTTTTTATCAAGGTCAAACACATAAGAAGAAAATATTTTTTCAATTTTCAATTTTTGGTACCACATTTCAAATTTAAATTTTTCTTAAAAATTTAAATGGACGCCATTTTTAAACAAGATGGCGGGTGAAGCTGGCCAACGAACCCGGTCGAGACATTGGTATGTACTATGTATAAACGAAGTCACATCCAAATCGGTTCATAAATACGCCTTTTATCGCGTGACAAAATTCAGGACGTTTCAAAATGTCAGCCACGCTAGAAATTCAAAATGCTATATCTCAGCCATTTTTTAAGATATAGACGAAACAAAAACTGCTCCGAAATCTTTGTATAAAGGTCAAATACATAAGAAAAAAATATTTTTCCATTTTCAATTTTTTGGTACCACATTTCAAATTTTAAATTTTTTAAAAATTTTTAAATGGCCGCCATTTTGAAACAAAATGGCGGAAGAAGCTGGCCAACAAACTCGGTCGAGAGATTGGTATGTACTATGTACACACCGAATTACATCCAAATCGGTTCATAAATACGCCTTTTATCGCGTGACAAAATTCAGGACGTTTCAAAATGTCAGCCACGCTAGAAATTCAAAATGCTATAACTCAGCAATTTTTTAAGATATAGACGAAACAAAAACTGCTCCGGAATCTTTGTATAAAGGTCAAATGCATAAGAAAAAAATATGTTTCCATTTTTAATTTTTTGGTACCACATTTCAAGTTTTAAATTTTTTTAAAAATTTTAAATGGCCGCCATTTTGAAACAAAACGACGGATGAAGCTGGTCAACGAACTCGGTCGAGACATTGGTATGTACTATGTACACACCGAATTACATCGAAATCGGTTCATAATTACGGGAGTTACAGTGTGACATAGGTCAGATATATATATATATATATATATATATATATATATATATATATATAAATTTTGAACGGAGGGTGGTTTCGGGGTCTGGGGGTCATGATCGATGAAAATATACCAAAATTTTTTGAAATCGCTTTCCTCCGAACGGCTGCAATAGGTAGCTTTTTTGTAAAGAAAGCTACCTAAAAGGCCCACAGAAAAAAAAAAGTCCTTCCGGCCAGTGCCGGGAGGAAGAGGTAGCTTTCATATTCCTTATTTTAAAAAAGCCAACTTATATCATTCAAACACACGAAGCTCAATTAAGTGGAAACCCAATGTAGGAGATTCAATACTAATTTTTATCAATACTAAATCATTATGAATGAGAATTTCGCGAAATTAGTCAGCTGTATCCAAGCTGCTTTTATTTAAAGTAACTTATATTTGGCTGCCAAATTCGGCGATTTTTTAAAGTGCCTGCCATTTTAAGACAACATGGTGGATGAGGCTAACCAGTGAACTTGGTCGAGACCTTAGTAATTGCTGTGCACATGCTCACTCGCATCGGAATCGGTTGATATATACGAGTGCTGTCGCAGGCAAAAAATCAGATTTTTCAAAATGTCACCCACGTTAGAAATTGAAACTGCTATATCTGAGCCATTTTTTAAGATAAAGACAAACAAAAAATGCTCCTGAATCCTTATATCAAGGTCAAGTACTTAAGAAAGAAACCTTTTTCAATTTCTAATTTTTTTGCATCTCACTTTAAATATATATTTTTTTATTTAATGGCCGCCATTTTGAAACAAGATGGCTGATGAAGCTGGCCAGCGAACTTGGTCGAGATATTGATGTATACAATCCACATGCCTTCTTCCATCGAAATAGGCGAATACGTGTGGTATCGCGTGACAAATACAAGATCGTTTCAAAGTGTTAGCCATGATAGAAATTCAAAGATCTATAATTCAACCACTTTTTAAGATATAAACAAAAGAACAAATTTTCAGAAACAAAAACTGCTCCAGAATCTTTGTATCAAGGCCAAACACATACAAAAAATCTTTTTCATTTTCCAATTTTTTAATACCTCATTTTAAATTTTAAATTACATTTTTTTTAAAAATGGCAACCCTTTTGAAAGAAGATGGCGAATGAATTGGCCAACGAACTTGGTCGAGACATTGGTATGTACTATGTACAAACCAAGTTACATTCAAATCGATTCATAAATACGCCTGTTATCGCGTGACAAAAATCAGGTCGTTTTAAAATGTCAGCCACAATAGAAATTCAAAATGTTATAACTCAGCCATTTTTTTAGATATAGACGAAACAAAACCTGTTCCAGAATCTTTGTATTAAGGTCAAACACATACGAAAAAAATCTTTTTCATTTTCCAATTTTTTGGTATCTCATTTTAAATTTAAATTTTTTAAAATTTTTTTAAATGGCCGCCATTTTGAAACAACATGGCGGATGAAGCTGGCCAACGAATTCGGTTGAGTTATTTGTATGTACTATGTACACACCAAGGTACATCCAAATCGGTTCATAAATACGTCTGTTATCACGTGGCAAAAATCAGGACGTTTCAAAATATCAGCCACGCTAGAAATTCAAAATGCTATAACTCAGCCATTTTTTAAGATACAGACGAAACAAAAACTGCTCCCGAATCTTTTTACCAAGGTCAAACACATAAGAAAAAAATATTTTTTCAATTTTCAATTTTTTGGTACCACATTTCAAATTAAAATTTTTCTTAAAATTTTAAATGGCCGCCATTTTTAAACAAGATGGCGGATGAAGCTGGCCAACGAACTCGGTCCAGAAATTGGTCTGTACTATGTATAAACGAAGTTACATCAAAATCGGTTCATAAATACGCCTTTTATCGCGTGACAAATTTCAGGACGTTTCAAAATGTCAGCTTCGCTAGAAATTCAAAATGCTATAACTCAGCCATTTTTTAAGATATAGACGAAACAAAAACTGCTACGGAGTATTTGTATAATGGTCAAATACATAAGAAAAAAATATTTTTCCATTTTCAATTTTTTGGTACCACATTTCAAATTTTAAATTTTTTAAAATTTTTTAAATGGCCGCCATTTTGAAACAAAATGGCGGATGAAGATGGCCAACGAACTCGGTCGAGACATTGGTATGTACTATGTACACACCGAATTACATCCAAATCGGTTCATAAATACGAGAGTTACAGTGTGACATAGGTCAGATATATATATATATATATATATATATATATATATTGATATATATATATATATATATATATATATATATATATCAATTTTGAACGGAGGGTGGTTTCGGGGTCTGGGGGTCATGATCGATGAAAATATACCAAAATTTTTTGAAATCGCTTTCCTCCGAACGGCTGCAATAGGTAGCTTTTTTGTAAAGAAAGCTACCTAAAAGAGAGTCGTAATTTTATTTGTATAAAATGTGAGAACCAGTATTGAATTTGAAAATATTTTATTGATGATAATCTTAGAAATTTATATGTGTATTTTATGCAGATTTTTCTTAATGTGGATATCTCTGGATGATATCTGTGGATTGGCATCGGTACTTTGACTCAATTTGCAACGGATCAGTATTATTATGTAAACTGTATGTTATTATTTAATTGTACAAATCGAAATCTGTATTGCATAGTAATCAAATTGAAATTATTTTACCTTTTTATTGGAAGTAATTTGTGTGATACCAATGTTTGAGGAAAATTAGGTTGTACAGTATATTAAATTAGAAATAATATATGGATTATTTGAAATGTATTAATTAGTATAATAGGTTGAGGTAACAGTACTAAAGTAGAAATTTAGGAAATATAAATTTAGTAAGTTTAAATATTATTGTAGAGTGGTAATAGTAAACGGTAGAAGGTATGGCTTTCTTATTAAAATTAAAAAGGGCGGATCATCAGATGATATCCGAAGAATTGGGGGTTGAATTCATGGCAAATGATACCAGAATTCAGCTTAGGAAAAATATGATGGAGAGCATTGACTATGAAGAGGGGGTCATTATGGAATTATCGAACACTATTGTTGCGGAACGATTAGAGCCCGAAAATTTAGAAAAACAGGAAAAGATAGAGCACGAAAAGTTAGAAAAACAGGAAAAGTTTGAGCGCGAAAGGTTAGAAAGAGAAGAAAGGCGGGAAAAGTTAGAAACAGAAGAGAGGGCTGAAAAATTAGAGGATGGAACATGAATTAAAAATAGAGAGGTTAAAGATTCAAGGTGCGGCAAATAACTATAATGGGACTAGGGAACCTAATAATGAAAGTAGCATAGAAAAATTGATCAAAAGTATTAAAACTCTGTCTATCAAAGTATCGGAAGAGACTCAGGGATGGAATTTGTTTTTAACAGTTTAGAAAGTGCATTTAAAACTAAAATGTACCGAAAAACCAGCAGGATAAAATTCTATTAAATATGTTAGGAGATAAGGCGGATAATTTGTTAATTTATACCACTAGGGAACAATTCAGAGTTATAAGGAATTAAAGGAATTAGTTCTAAGGGAACACGAGCCGACACCGAAGGCGTGTTTGGAAAATTTTAAGAAGGCTAGAAAAAACCAAAATGAAACTCATGTATTATTTGTATCGCGTTTAATAGCAACGTGGGAAAATTACTATAAGGTTAGGGGTGCGGACGCATATGAAAACGTTAATCAGTTAATAATTACTCATAAGTTGCTAAATACGTTAGATGAGGAAACCGCGTCGTATATTGGGTTAACTCAGCAGAGTAATTGATTATAAGTTTCTAAAATTGCTAAAGAATGTGACAATTATTTTGACGCTAAGCACAAATCTTATGCGGTTACGTATAAAAATTTGAAAGGTAAAGAAAGTTATGTAAACAGTGAAAGAGTCAGATCGAATGAGGGCAGTAAACTTAGTGGTAATTGGAGACAAAAAGGGAGTGGTGAGGTTAATTATTTTCGGATAGAAAAAACTGCGTTTAAGCGATATAGTCCTAGATGCTTCAAATGTGGTGTAAGAGGTCATTACCAACGTTTTTGTAGTAAAGTGAGCAATGAGAGAAATAATAACAATAGCGAATGTCGAGAACAGAAAGCGGGTGTAAATAAGATTGTCGTGAAAGGAAACAAAGAGTTACCTAAAGGAGCTATTGTGGCGAAGATATTGGCAAAGCACGAATGGAGACCTAATGTTATTGGTGAGAAATTAAATAAGCTCGAGAAAATTGAAGTTAGTGTAAATGGGAAGAAAGCGAAAGGGTTGGTTGATTATGGATATGAAATAAGTATCGTTCATAAAGATTTGGTACCGAAAGAGAAATTAAAAGGAGCGGGTAGTATTTATTTACAAGGACTATTTGGTGAAGCAGTTAAATCACCGTTGGTTAAATTACCACTAGCTATTCCGCAATTCGGACAAAGTAATGTAATTCATCAGGAAGTATTTGCGCGGTGACCGATAATATTAATCAGCAAGTAATTTTACATCCCGAAGTGATTAATGAGTCGTCAGGGGTCAATCACGAGGGGCCATTACTAGAATCTCAAGAATTAGAAAGTTCGGAAATTATTATTGATAACTTGAGCGAAAAGGAAGATATGATTAGCGATAGTTGCAATGTTTACGCAATAGAAACGAGATCGGAAAATTTACAAAGTCAGGACGAGTAAAAGACGAAAGTAGAGGAAAATGAGAATAATAAAGTTACCGTTAGTAATTCAGATATGTTTAAGAAATTCCAATCGGAATATAAAAATTTAGTGAGAGTTTCGGAATTAGATAAAATGGATAAAGGAGATTATTATATGGTAAATGGATTATTCTATCATAAGGAGAAGTTGTTAGGCGAAACTATAGCGCAATTAGTAGTACCCAAGGTAAGAAGCGAAGGAATCCTAAAATTAGCGCATACTTTGGTATTTGGAGGGCATCATGCGGCCAAGAAAACGTTACAGAGAATCAGAAATTCTTTTTATTTGGAGGGTATGGCGAAAGAAATTAAACAATTTTGTGAGTCATGTTTAGAGTGCCAATTAACTAGAGAGTTTAAAGTAAATGATAGAGCCCGTATTTCCACAGTATCGCAGCCAGAACCTCCAATTCAGGTTGTCAATGTTGATTTAATTGAACCTATTGATCCTAAATGTTCACAAGGGCATCAATAACCTTAATTGATCAGCATACCAGGTGGGCGGAAGCGATACCTCTAAAAAGTTTAACTGCTAAAACAGCGTGTGATGCATTACTTCAAATATTCACGAGGTCAAGAATTTCAAATATAATCGCCTGTGATAATGGAACCAACTTCACTGCCGACTTAACGAAAGGATTTGAGAAAAAGTTAGCTGCTAGTCCTCGATTTTGAAGTCCTCAGTACCCACAGTCTAACGGTTTTGTGGAACGGTTTAAACAGACGCTTCAACGTATGTTGCATCATACCATTAGAGAAGAAGAGAAAAGATGGCATGAAAAAATACCATTTATATTATATGCGTATAAGGAAGTTCCAAATTCTACAACAGGAATCGCACCTTTTTAGTTATCATATGGTAGAGCGCCGGAGGGTCCTTTATCAGTTCTGAAATCATCCTGGGCAGGAGAAAAGAAGGAGGCACAATTAGATACAATGCTCATTCATGAGTATTTAAATAAACTTAGTGGACGTTTAGAGAGAGCCGCAAATAAGGCAAAATTATCGTCCGAGGTGCAACAAGGCAGAATGGCATATCATTATAACTTAAGGTCGAAAGAAAAAACGTTTGAGGTAGGCGATAAAGTAATACTGTTAAACCACGATTCAACTAATAAGTTATACTCTAGGTGGCAAGGTCCGGCGACAGTTGTCGAAAAACGAAACCAGTTTTCGTTTATAGTTGAGTTAGCCGACAGGAGTACAAAGCATGTGCATCAAAATAAAATAAGATAATTTATCGCTAAAAGTAATATAGTTAATATTGTTTTTGAAGGTGATGAGGAATTTGGAGAAGTTGGGGAAATTCCTATTTTAAACCGGGAACAAGAGGTAGAACGGGACATAGAAAGGTTTGAAATAAAATGGTAAGCAAATAGTCAAGTCAGGGTTATAAAGTCCATTTTGAGCGGACATAAAGAGGTATTTATGGGTCCTGTGGGACCAGTGGAATTAGGGAAGCACCGTATTGATTTGAATCCAGGTGTAGTACGGAAAAAGCCAAAATTATATAGTGTACCTGTTGCTTATAAAGAGGAAGTAGATAGACAGGTCTAGGAGTTATTAAAATTAAATCTAAATGAAATATCAAATGCAGAAATTAGTCATGCAATTGTTTGCGTGGCGAAAAAGGACGATACTATTAGACTTTGTATAGATTATAGGTCTTTAAATTCAGTAACGCAGGTTCCAACATTTCCTATGAAAGATTCGCAAGAAATCATGTATACAGCGGGGGCAGCTAAATATTTATCTTCGATCGATTTATCGAGGGGTTATTGGCAGATTAATATGGCTGATGAATGTAAATATTTCACAGAATTTAAAACTCATAATGGGACTTATCAGTGGCGCACTATGCCTTTTGGTTTATCAGGGGCGTCTGCTACTTTCCAAAAGGATATGAATGACGTTCTTCAAACTCATCGGAGTTATGCAAAAGCATATATTGATGATGTCATCATTTTCTCAGATAGTTGGGAAGAGCATTGTGAGAATATTAGAGCAGTCATCGAGGAACTTAAAAATCGAAATTTTACGATTAGGCTGCATAAATGTAAATTTGGAAAGAAATTATTTAAGTTTTTAGGTCATGTAATTGGGGGTGGAACATATGCACCGAATGAGGAGAAAATAGAAGCAATAAGAGATTTAAAGAGACCAAAAACTAAAAAAGAAGATCAGTTTTGGGATTAACAGGATTTTACCGATCTTATATTCCAAATTATGCTGATATTGCCATACCTTTAACTGAATTAACTAAAGGAAAACATAAAAATACTGTACCATGGGATGAAAAGGCAGAAGAAGCATTTAATACCCTTAAAGATGAGTTATGTAATGTGAGGCGTTTGGCTACACCTACGGTAGGTCTGGAATATCAGCTACACGCCGATGCTTCAGACCTGGCTGCAGGATATGTCGTCTTACTCAAAAATATAAAAAGAGTCAGTTTAAGCCGATAGCTTTTGCTTTAGAAATTATCAGGGGCTCAGCGTGCTTGGCGAGTATAGAGAAAGAGCCTTGGAGAGTTCTAGGAGCGAAAGTTTAAAAAATGGACATATGGATCTCAAATTGAGATCATCACTAATAGTCCAGACAATAGGGAATTTTACCTAGCAAAATTAATGGTAGTACTGGAAATTGGCTTTCTAGATGTTTTTTGGGTCGCTGAATCCGAATTTGTAACTTTCCACCAAAATTTCCCTCGGCAACCTCCCCAAAGTTTGGTAAAAAGACCCCAAAAAAGGTTCATTTTTTTATTCTTTTAGAGAAAAAGTATCTAGAAATGCAGAAAGTAGACAAAATTTCAAACAAATTAGATATATAACATTACGACTTAGGATGAAGGGGAAGGGGGGATCTGCCTCGGAACATGCGCGCGGTGCTGCGTAAACTAAGTTGCTCAATTCCACTTAACCATTCACACGTTTACATTCGCCCTCCCAGCTCCCTTCCGAACTTTCTCTATAAGGTTTACTTTAAGATTTTTGGGGCGCTGAATTCGAATTTTTAACTTTCGCCCAAAAATCCCCCCCGAACCCCCCCCCCCCCACCCCCTCCTAATAGTTGTTTTTAACCTAAATTTCTTATTGTTTTAGGGGAAAAGCATTACGAAATATATGACATTATAGGATATATGACATTATGAATTAGGATGAACGGGAGGTGAGGGCTGCCTCTGAACATGCACTTCGCCGCTACGTGCACTAAATTATGAAGTCCAGGCAATAGGGGATTTTAACTGGCAAAATTAATACTAGTTCTGGATTTCGACTCACTTTATGTTTTTTGGGTCGCTGAATTCGAATTTGTAACTTTCTACCAAAATTTCACCCGGCAACCCCCCAAAAAATTGATTTTTTGTAAAAATTTGGTTTTTGAGAAAAGCGCGCGGGGAATGTTCCGAGGCAGCCCGATCTCTCCCCATTTATCCTACGTCATATTGTCATATATCCTATTTGTTGCAAATTTTGTCTAGTTTCTGAATTTCGTAATGCCTTTTCCCTAAAACAATAAGAAATTTAAGTTAAAAACAACTATTTGGGGGGGGGGGGGGATTTTGGAGGTAAGTTAAAAATTCGGATTCAGCGACCCAAAAAACTTAAATAAAACCTTATAAAGAAAGTTCGGAGGGAAGATGGGAGGGCTAATGTAAACGTGTGAGTGGTTAAGTGGAATTGCGCAACTTAGTTCACGCAGCACTGCGGCGCATGTTCCGAGGCAGATGCCCCCTTCCCCTTCATTCTAAGTCATAATGTCATGTATCTAATTTGTTGCAAATTTTGTCTACTTTCTGAATTTCTAGCTACTTTTCCCCTAAAATAATTAAAAAATGGAATTTTTTAATAAAAACCTTTTTTGGGGGACTTTTTACCAAAATTTGGGGAGTTGCCGGGGGAAATTTTGGTGGGAAGTTACAAATTCGGATTTAGCGACCCAAAAAACATCTAGAAAGCCGATTTCCAGTACTACCATTAATTTTGCTAGGTAGAGTCCCTATACGGTCTCTATTGCCTGGACTATAATCATAACCCGTTAAAATTTCTCACTGAAACAACACCAAGGTCCCCCCAAACTCATTAGATGCGCTCTTGCCTTGCAATGCTGGAACTTAAGTATTTCTCATCGTCCAGTAGCATAACATTTGAATGCTGACGAAATTTCTAGACTACATAGAAAGAGCTGAGAAGAACAACCGGTAGCTAGTCCATCGACATCAGTGACTAAATAATTGACAAATCTTAAACGTGTATGAAAACGTATTAAATTTTTTGTTGTGTATGTGTAATTTTTTTTAATCTTGTGTTTATAAAAGTGTATTAGCATGTGTAATTTTCTTTAATAATCATATCAGTATACGGTTCATTAGAGATGTCAGTAGAAAATGTTCAGACACTTTGAAATATGTATGTAATAATAATAACGAAGAAACCTGCAAAGAAATTGTTGAACTCTTCTCTGATATTACTATATGTTCGGGGAAAATTACCCCCTGAATGGCATATTTTCCGTTAAGGTGAGGGGTGTCAGTTTCTGAGGAACATATACTATTAGAACTATGGTTATATATTATTCTCTTGCTTGTATATTCTCTGTGTACTGGGAATTTTAAAGTAACGCTCTTTTATTATCTGAAATTTAATCCGAGCTAGTGAATTATACAGAGTATGTGAAGAAATGTAGTTTATCAATAGAGTGGGCTTTCCCTTCTATTTAAATGCATACCTGTGATAAGGCAGACAAAAGGGTTTCGCCATATAGGGATATAACGGACGTCGCGGAAAGGTGACCGTTGAGATTGGAGGAAGGGAAGTGGACCCTGATCGCAGAAGGGAAACCCCGTTTTATGCTGTATGGGGGGAGGAGTAAAACAGCTAAGAGGAGTGCAGTTGATACTTGGAATGGAAGGTGTGAGTTGTTCCAGAGGAACTGTTAGATAGAACGGGATTTATTCGGTGTGAAGCTCTTGGAGTATAGAGCTAATGTGTTGTGAGATTAATAGTGATCTCAGATAATTCTAATTTAACTAGCGTAGAGTTAGAGGAATACAGAGTAGTTTAATAGTATACAGAAAGTATTTACTGTTTAATTTAATTTTGGAACGGATCACCTATATCCGAGTTCTTTAGTGTAAATATTGTTTTGTCATTTGTAAATAGTGAGTAAATAAATTGTTAGTTAAGTGTAATTGAAATAGTTGGTATTCTTTTCAATAATCCTCTCATAACGTGACCGATATCACGTAATCATATCGGTGGTGGCAGCATATAGAAAGTAAATGGATTTTTCAAAGTTGTGTGGACTTAGAGGAAACCTGATAATTATATTTGAAAACGTGTAACACCATTAAAAATCATTTGAAACGATTTTTTTCGAATGGCCGTAATGTAACGGAATTCTTTTGTGTGGCCTGTTAAGGAATAATAACTATTCTTTGCACTGGATGTTCCACAGAATGCATATATTAGTGCATTTAATAAATGTATATCAATTTTATTATATTTGAAAGGGTGTAACACCATTAATAATCATTTGAAACGATTTTTCCCCTTGGATGTAATGTAACGTATTACTTGTGGTTCTCCCTGTAAATGAATTAAATATGCTACAAACTTCATTTGAAATAGGGATCGTGCTATACTAGAGGTCAATAACATCAAAATATTTTAGAACGATCGGAGTATATTTTCGTGAGTTATAGCGCGGACAGACGGCCGGACAAACCGAAGCCATAAACACTTTTCAACTTCGCTGGAAAATGTTAAAACAAACTGATAAAAAAATCACTCGCAATTTAATTAATTTTTTCAAACGTATATGTATTTCAATCAATTGTCCTCAATATTGTTTTCGCTTTTACTGCATTTTAATAAAATCTTCTACAACATTTTTTACAACATTTTTTTACTTAAAATTTATTTACAAATTTAAATTCCGTCACTACATTAATATTTGTAAATTATTAAGTTAATTCACCTGCGGAATAATTGGGTTTGATCGCTTCACGTTTAAAATACTGAAAATGCCGCCTACTTAAAAAGTGGTTAATTATATTAGTGCTCAATTACACGAATCGAATAAAATGTGTATAATAAAGTGTATTTCTAAAATGAAAATTTAAAGAAAACTTTTATTCAAGCTTAGATCACAAAATCTTATCTCTTATATTACAAGTGCATCATATAACGAAAATCGACAATGGAAAAACATTATTAAAATATTAAAGTGGTATACTAGATGTAAAATTAGCTTAAGGAAAATATATTTATATATGACACAAAGAAGCATTTCTACAAAGACTCGGAAAAACAAAATCTTTTGTAACAAAATTTCATTTAGGAAAAGAAACACTTAAAAAAACAAATTTGTAACTTGTTAGATATCTGCTGGATTTATTTTGTAACATTTGTATCTCTTGAACCCACACATGTAGAAAAATAGATTCTCTTTCCAAAGAATTCATTTAAATATGATGAAAAATAAAGATTACTGATTGTGAAACATTTAAATAAGCCACTGTACGCATTATAAAAGTAAAATAATACCAACACGTTTGTTTGTTTTTTAAAAAAAGGCGAACACAACTCTTTTGACAAGTTATTTTAAATGTTTTGAGTAAATCCACTGAATAAAATTTTGAGAACGAAGAAATAAAAGAACTAGAGGACAGGAATTCTGCTTTTTCAGAATTTAGTGTCGCCCCGGCATTTCCATTACTTCATTTTCTTCTGGTGGACTGGTAGCTTCTATTGTTATGAAACAACCATTATAAATGAAGCGTTAGGTGAAGATGAAAGAGCAGCCATAAAAAGTTAGAACTCTGATTTTCTGGCCAGAATGGAAAAAAAAAATTGGCATAATAATTTTTTTTTTTGGAAAAAAAAAAAAAAAATTATGGCCATTTTTTTTTCAATTCTGGCCAGAAAATCAGAGTTCTAACTTTTTACGGCTGCTCTTTCATCTTCACCTAACACTTCATTTATAATGGCTGTTTCATAACAATAGAAGGCACCAGTCCATCAGAAGAAAATAACTCGGTTAAGCGGTACTCGGATAATCGGGACTCGACTGCAAAACATATTTCAATTTTAAGACTTAAAGCACACGCTTTTATTTTACGTAAAATGACGTCATCTGCATTAATATAGATAGTTAAAATCAAATATAGTTTATAATAGCTCCAAGTTTTATTATAAATCCTTCATTTATATTTTTCTCAAAATAGCACATATTTTAATTTTTTTTTTCAATTTTTATGAGAAAATGGCAACAAAAAGATATAATTGCTATTTTTCAACAATTTTTTCTTTACTTTCTACAGAAACGGAGTACTTGAGTTGCCAAAATGAAACAAATGTCGCTAAAAACTACAAAAAAAAAAATAATATTTCAAAAACAAATGGAGATGCAGTTTTCAAACAAATTGCATTAAAAAGTATTTTTTTTTACCAATACAACGGTATAACCATTGAAAATGTGCGATGCTTAGAAGTTTTAAAAAATGCAGTAGAGTATTTAATCGCACAATGAAACATCGACTTTTGTTTTAGGGCTGGCGTATACAAGATAACGTTATTTATTGGAGACAAAATAAGCTGCGAGAAAGAAATAGCATTCCGGGGGCTAAAAAGAAAGATTACTATTTTATTTATTGTACCCTTTCAGAATTGATTTAATGTGTCGAATGATAATATGTGATTTCAAGCATCACTTCCACGATTTCAGTGAATCACAAATGAAAGTAGGTGTTTTACAAAATTGAACTAAGATAAAAGATAAAACTTCACTTTGGTAAAACTGGATATATTTCATTCGATTTTGAATGAAATATCCACCCAATGAGACTGTTTTTGCACTCTCTTATTTAACTCAACGTGGATTTTAGGGTTCCGTACTTAAAAAGTAAAAACGGAACCATTATAAGATCATTCCTGTGTCTGTCTGTCTGTCACAGCCATTTTACTCGTAAACTATGGAACGTGAAAAGTTCAAATTGAGGGAAGTAATAAAGACTATTGACCGGCAAATTTACAGTTTATTAAACATTCACAATATATTTATGAAAAATGTAGAGGGGGTCAATTAAGCTACTTGAAAAAAAAAATCTTTTCTTTGTATATCGTGTGGGGTATCGTGTGAAAGCTATCTTAACGATGATCTCAAAAATAAATTTCTTTAAATTTTGGGTGTTATATTTTCAGAGATAATGTCGAAAATTTAGGGCAAAAATATGTCCCCCCCCCACCCTTCTAATCCGAAGTATCTCCGAATCTACTGAAACTAAAATTATGAAAAAAATTAAAGGTAGTAGACGTTAATTTAAATCTTGCAGACAAATTATAGCGATAACCCTAGGTCCCATAGTTTTTGAGAAAAACGTATTTTTCCGTTACACACAAATTTCGATTTGCGGGCTTTCAGCAAAGGTGATGGGGAGCGCTGGAGGTACCTATATTAGCAGAATTATATAAGCATGGTTGATAATGATATTTGAAAAAAATCGTCGGTAATTTTCTGAGATATTAACCCTGGAAGACACGAAAGATTGGGACATAACATAATGACAGGAGCGGCGTATGCTATGTACCATAGTCTTTTAAAGCCTAGATAACTTTTAATGATGTATTTGTGTAATGCAATGTCCAATAGCAGTATAATAGAAATAAACATCAAATTGTTAAAAAGAGACTAGTTTAATTAGAATTAATCACATAAAAACTACTTGATTCGCGACTTGCATTGAGAAGCTCTCTCAATACGCCTCCCGTGTCTTTAAAAGTTAATTAAAACCTAGTTGGAAAAACGCTGCAAGGACCAAGGCGGCGTTGCTAATTTGCTACTTCCTTTCGGAGCGCGTTTAACACAATGCCAAGTTTAAACTTTGAGCAAGGGTTTTAGGTACACTGTAAAAAGAAAAGATTATTACTTCCGCCAAAAAGGTGTACTTTGGGCCACTTTTTTCCTGGTTCCACTCACATTTGCATTATAAAAAAATATTATGTGATTTTTCAACGTCGAAATGGAGTTGTAAACAATTAACATGAAACAATGAAGCAAAATGTGTGGTTTTAATGAGGAAATTTTTATTCTTAAATTTGTTAACTATTTTTAAAGTTTTCGAAAAAAATAGCCCCTGTTGGGGGCTTCTTTGGTCCATTCACTTAGTTTCATATAAAATGAAATCATTTCATATGTACAAGAATACATTTTTATTGAAACTCTCTTTCAACAGCATTTCCTAATAAATTAACACTGCACACTCGATAAACAAATGTTTCTTTTTTTAAACATTTAAACACAATAAACCAATTGTTAATATTAAAGAAACTAGAAATAGTTGATTTCGTCATGTTACCCTCAGCAACTGGAACAAAAACAGTTAAGGGGTCTTGTACCTTTTAAACGCGACGAAATTTAACGAAAAAATTCAAAGTTTGAATTAGTCTATCTTCAAAACCTTTTTATGTATAAACATGAAATTTTAGACATTGATTAAACTGATTGTCCTTTGTAATATGCTGTCATTAGAAATTTACTAGCCTGTTAAAGAATTTGGGTATGGTTGAAATCAAAATAGCTATTTTTTTTTACTCCATAAGTCATTGCGCGCATGATATCTTGAGAAAGTATGTATGGATTGTCATGAAATTTGGTAGAGATACTAAACATATATGTGTGTTTAAAATGAACTACTCTTAGACCAAAATTATTTCATTAACTATATAAAAAAAATATTTTTGTAAAATAAAATAAAAATTTCACATTTTTAATGAATAAAAATAGTCATAACTAGAAACATTACCACTGTAAATACTTAAAAGTAGTTCATTTTAAACACACATATTTGTTTAGTATCTTCAACAAATTTCATGACAATCCATACATACTTTCTCAAGATATCATGCGCGCAATGACTTATGGAGTAAAAAAATGAGCTATTTTGATTTCAACAATACACAAATTTTGCAAAAGGCTAATAAATTTCTAATGACAGCATATTACAAAGCACAATCTGTTTAATCAATATCCAAAATTTCATGTTTATACATAAAAAGGTTTTGAAGATAGACTAATTCAAACTTTGAAGTTTTTCGTTAATTATCGACACGTTTAAAAGGTACAAGACCCCTTAATGTAACATTTTGCTACAGTACCATTTGAAAAGAAAATGTTACTTAAAACATGTTTTAAGCGATTTGGTTGTATAAAGGCATTTCTAAGTAATTGGAGCTATGTTCGGGCCAAACAAGGCCTGGCACAAAGTAGCCCCAAAATATTAGTTTTCACGTTAGCTTTATAAAAACGCAACCATTCCCTCTTAAAATAAAAAGATAAATGAAAAACTATGATCACACATGGGTTACAGGTTACTAAAAGTAATATTTTGACACTTACCTTATTTGTCGCTCTTATCCAGATTGTCTCACGATAGAAAGTTTGGAGATTTAAAATTTACACACGAAAACTGTTGCTTAAAAACACATCCAGTGTTGCCACTAAAATAATTTAAATTCCCGTCAAACTATTCAAATAACCTATAGTAGGGTGTAAAATATTTTTCAAGGGCAAAAACCCCGAATTATCTTGTATTGTTTGTTCAGTACAATGAATAAAACTTTTTTTTATGGGATGGACCAAAGTAACTCCGCAAGGACCAAAGTTTCCCCGGTTGACGGTAAGCTGAACTAGTTTTATGGAAATTACCAAATGAAGTTTAAATATGCACTACTTTTATTGTCAGAACCGAATTAAGTTCATTATAAACAGATTAGGATAAGATAAAAAAAAATAGATATATAGAATAGCAGTATTTGATATTATTTATGCTTCATATATATCTCTTTGAACTTTTATGGTATATCTATTTATACTTTTCTAGTATATACAGCTATACCCAACTCTATGCTGTATAGTTTTTTACAAAATCTTATTATTCATTTAGCAACGATTTTTTTAATAATACAATTATTAATTCATATATTTATTGCACTGAACCCTCTGTAATACTCGCACTTGACCGTTTATTGCATTTAAAGATGGAATTTTGTAATTGATTTTTAAACCACTTCCTGGTAGATTAAAATTACATTCACAAATGGTCTTCCAATGACAATATGACCTTTTAATGTTTTTTTGAACTAAATCTATATATTTAAAACGCTAAGCGTTTTCTTTCGACAGTCCGTGTGAAGAAACTACTGCATCAAATAACACCAATCTTTTTTAAAATGAAAGATATTTGGCCACAGATTTGTTATCGTCCGTTCGTTTGTTCAAATGTTTTATTAATTAGCCGTAAGTTTAAATTAAAATTCTACAGTTGCGCATGCGCAGTACATAAGTACAAGTCTGTCTTTGGAGTGACATGCTGCGCGTTTAAGTTCGTCTGATATTCGATCTTACTGTAAACAAGCTTTTCTATCTTTCACAAAGTTAATATTATTTGGCTCTTGCAGCATTATTAACAATTAAAAATGTATTGTTTCTATACTAAGAGCTAGATACAGTTTATTTTGGGGGTGTCATATTGTTTTGGTCATATTACACACAGAAGATAAACACAGTGATTTGAGGTTAAAAGTTATGGACTCTGTGATCCGTCTTATGAATTGCCAATAGTTAGACACGAAGGAAACTAGCATATTAAGTTTAGCTACTTCTTTGAAAAAAAAAAAAAAAAAAAAGGTATAAATTATTAAAACGCAAAACTATTTCTGTGAAACCAGAACTCAAATTCGAGACATTCGTATGCGTCAACTGTTTTTCGAACCTCTTCAATTTAGAAGGTAGTTAAACGAGTCCCCGCTAGCGTAGTGGGTTAACGCAGCACGTTCTAGCTCAGAATTTTTGTACAAGACGCAGGTACGAACCCAAGCATGGCAAAATGTGTAATGTCGGTAATTCATTTCAATAATGACATATTTTATTAGGAAGAGAAGTTATAGGATTTTTATTTTATTATTATTATTATTTGAATGCTTTATAATTAAATAAAATTTAACACTCAATAATATTTTGAAAAAATAATGATTTTATATTTAAAATATTTAAGCTAAAATATTTTGCATGGAATTATCAATTAAATAAATTGAGCTGATCTAAAATTTTCGTTATATTTTCTGACCATTATCAAGAATATACATGTGTGTGTGTCAGAAAGAAAAGTTTGTCATTCCTTTTCGTAAAAAAATAAAATGGAAAGAAAAAAGAATATTCGTATAAGAGCTATAAAAGAAATTGCCTTGATATCCAGGTTTAATATTTTAAAAATGTATAAATATGTAAAATAAAATTCAAGTAATAAAATATATATTATAAATCGTTAGCTGCATCAAGCTTCAAATTTAGGTTTTTAGAGAGTGGGACAGATAAAAATAAAATTCATGGCAGCTTTTAATGCCCGTGAAGTTTTAATAAATAAATAAATAAATAAATAAAAATAGATATTGTTATTAAAAAAATGAGGTCGTAATAAGTAAAAATAAATTCTCTACCCGGTGTTTTTAGATAAATTTCTGATAAAAAGCAAGCATAGTTAGTTGTAAACTATAAACTTAAAATTCTTTCACTTTATTGAATAGGTTACCATCTATCGCCTTAAAGAAATAAGAATCACTTATGCAATATAGAAATTCGTCATTCAATAATTAATTTAAAAGCAACTAATTAAAAATTCAAGAATTTTTTTGATGAAACATTCAAGTTGTTCACCGTCAAATCTTGACGGGCACTAACTAGTTATAAATTAATGCATTAATTTTAAGGCTTTTTCCGCTAGCTCGCCACAGGTGATAAATAGCCAAATATTCTGTGTAACGCGGAAAATTGTACCTTTACCCAGAACAAGAATGTTAGGCTAAGCTCTCCACAAACGGCAAGGCTAAATTTGACAAGCAAGAAAATTCAGAAGTACAAATAAGACGATTTCAACGCAAAAATAGGAAAACAAAATCGAACAATTGGCAAAGCACAAAGTTTTTATTAATTTGACAACGTCAGAAAGAATGTTACAAACTGAAAAGCGATCATTGGTGGTTGAATTAACATTAATTAATATTTCGGTATGCTTTTCTCTTTAAAGGAATAAGTTCTATTAGTGGTTTGGGGATCGGTTTGTACAAGTTTTTGATCACTTCGATGCGATTCGTGTTAATCTCGATCACGGAGTCATCCATTGCACGCCAGAGCTTATCAAAGTTATTATATTGCAGCGTCTTCTCATAAATGATGTCGAACATCATTTTTAAAATGATATTTATCATCATTTGTGTCATTATATCATCATTTTCAATGATATTTAAATCGGGACTCTTCTAGTGTGAATCGAAAGTATCCAACTGGATGTCACAGAAAAATTGTAGCGTTGATTTATATAAGTGACACGAGCAATTATCCTGTTGAAATATATACTTTTTGCTACTAAACTTTTCATCAAGTATTGGTTTGATATCTTGGTCGATAAATTTCTGTTAAACACTGGAATTCACCCGACCTTTAACAGATTTCATGAGAAGATCGCCATTCGATAGAATCATATACCCCACACTATAATGTCACCACCCTTATTCTACCGATTATTTTTTATGATTTATTGCTCTCGGTCCATCCAATTGGACTAATCATCTGGTTCATCAAGACAAAATATTTTCTCGGCCGTGAAAACTGTTGCAAACCAGTCATGACAGTCCGTTATCTATCGTTGTGCGAACTCACGTCATCATTCCTTGGTTTTCTTTATAATACAATCTTTTTGGTTGCTTGATATTATCGAAATTTCAGCTCTCTAGTTGTTCTTTGCATTGTCCTTGTAAATACCTGGTTGAGCTCGCAGTTGTTCTGAACTTTTGCTGTCGTAAAGCATTCTCTCTTATCATTCAAGTTTCTAACTTGTCTTTTACATAACACGTTTCACCTCTTTCCTCCAAAGTATCTTTTTTGCTTTTTACACTAAAATTTAAATATTTGACTCCAATTTTATAATATTAACTGCTATTTATATAATTTACATTTTAATATAAAAATCACTCCAAAAATGCTGTCGTACACTTGAAAAATCAAATTTATTGAGAATATCGCTTAGACCGATATCACGCTTATGACTTTTTGGCTTAAAATCAAATTGTCTGAGGACAAAAGGGAAATTGAAATCGTAAATGAACAATGTAATGTAACAAATGTAATGAACAGGTAACTGACAGTTACAGTCATTTTTATAATTACATCTGCTAGTTAATTCTGTAAGCCACATGAAAGAGGAGTGAGATAAAAATATTTTTTTTTTTTTTTTTAAAGAACAAACGTAAAACAAAATTGTTACTCATATATTATCTTAGAAATTTTTCATATGCATTTTTCTTAACCTGACTCAAACTATAAATCGCCAAATATTGTTCCAATTTCAATATTTCACATTGAACAAATTTCTAAGCATTACGAACATTAATTTTCATGCTTAAATTAATATTTTCGTTTTATAATATTACCACTCGTCAAAAGTGTTTTTCTTTTCTTCTTCTTTTTTTTTTTTTTTTTTTTTTAATAAAAAGAGTAACAATTTTTTGTTTAAATTTCGAGATGTATAGCCATTTCAATTCTTTCATCAACGATAATGGTCGCCAAACAATAACTAATGGTAAACTTTTCGTCCAAAATAACAGAACTTTAAATCGAAATTCTATAATAAATCTACGTAGAACGATATTTTATGTACTAAAACTTTTCCTGAAACATTATCTAACAGTGCAAGTTCCAACAAAATCTCTTCAGCAGAACTCGAGTTATAAGCAGAACGAAATTTTCATTTGTATTTTATAAATATAATAGGTAGTTTAATGTTTGTTATTTACTAGTATGCGTTCAGAAATCAATTTAGAAATGGTAAAAATATATTTTAAATATTTTTTTAATTTTTCCGCCCTGTTGCCTTATCTAAAAAATTAAACAGAGTAATTTTTTTTATATTTCTGAATAAATTTACTTGCTTGTGTTTTCTATTATTCTTAGAAAAAAAATCAGCTGTTTTTTGGTAATCGAGTTTGGAGCCCCTCGAAATTAATGCATTGTAACGGACATTTTTGGGGAAAACATAAGGTGTGATTTTCAAGAGTATTATTGAATGCTTATAAAAGTGTTTTTTTTTATCCTTGTTATACATTATTTACTGAAATTGTACAAGATATGTAATAAAAAAAGTAGTATTATATTGACTATTTTTTATATTTTGTATTTGTTCTTACATCAATAGATAAAGTATAAAAAGGTTTTGATGACACCTTTCAACCTTAAACGTCGTGAAGTAAATTTCTTGTGAAATAGATGCCTCTTCTAATAGCAGGCAAGAAATTAAGTATAGCAATTTGTTAAACGGAATTCACGAAGATTCGAATGAAATTTGAGAATGTATTTACCAGATCGAGGCAAATTTCGTACCTATTGTACTAGGTTTAAATTACGAGGATGAGTCGGAAAATAAGTTTCCCCTGGCAACTGTGGACAGAGGTATGTATGAAAGACAAAAAATGTAATGAAACATTGAAGATAAGACGTAACTTTATTTTTCTACTTAAGTTCCAAGTGAGTTGAGACATTTGTCATACCCTTTATAAGCTTCATAAAGCCCCCCCCCCCCCCCCCAGGAAAAGAAAACAGGGCTCTGCATACTAAAGAAGCGTTGAACGGCTTGTGTGCTTTTAGCATTGCTTACAAAGAAGTAGTCAAGCACTGCTTTCGGCTGTAGTGGCCGTGCACGTCCGTCCAGGTCTCGGTCTGTCCAACACTTGCTGATGCCCTCACTGAATTGGCGGCACCATCTCCGCACCATTTGTTTCGACATCACATCTGACCCATAGACTCCCACGTGGCGGTTATGGATTTCTGCTCCCGATACTCCACGTACCCATTCATAGCGGACAACCGCTCTCAATTCCTCCTTTGACCACAAATACACAACGCACTTTCTCTCCATATCTACCGGGGACAGAATGATGCAGAGCCCTGATTTTTTCAAGGAGCGCTTTTTGAAGCTTATAAAAGGGTATAACAAATGTCTAAACTCACTTGGCACTTATGTAGAAAAATAAAGTTGCATCTTATCTTTAATGTTTCATTACATTTTTTGACTTTCATACACACCTCTGTCCACAGTTACCAGGGGAAACTTATTTTCCGACTCACCCTCGTACATTGTATCAACAGAAAAAAAAATCAAGTTGGTACTTTGTTAATCTCATCCTCAGGTTTCTTAGACATTTAACTCCTTTGCATTCGAGGCGCATAAATGTGTCCACTTCAGAAATTCCTTATTCATATTGGAAATTTCGAAAAAAGAACTTTACCTTATCTAATCACGAAACGTCTGTCATTAAATAAATAAAGCAAAAGTTATTATTAAGAATTTCTGGTATGAATTTGGAATTTCTGAATAAAGAAGGAATTCCTGAAACGCAAGCTTCGGATGCAAATGTGATAACCCCTTGAGGACGAGCGACCGGTATTCGTGTCGCGTAAGGTGCTCAGAATCAATGATTATTCTCACCAGTAAATTTTTATTGTAAATATTTTCTTATTTAATCCGAGCATTTTTCCTATTCAATGGGTCAAAAATTTCTGTTTTAAAAAACCGGTGACAAAAGATTAAAAATTTTGTAAAAGACGCTCGTTCCGAAGGGGTTAACACTTCCAGGGTCGAAGTACTTTACTCCTTAAAAGGCTGAAATGATTGAATGGCACAAAAACTTACAAACAACTTTTTTAAATATGGAAAAGCTTTTCCAAGCTTTTTTTCTGTCCTAAAAACACTCTTCTGGACCAAAAATCACTATTCAACAATTGTTTATACGGAATACCCGATATATATTCAGTCAAAAATAGAGTAACTGGTAAATCTGAAGATCAGGAACCCACACATCCGCACAACAAGTCATTATTCATTAATCTAACATTGCATAATATTTAATAGCTTAGTATACGAAATTTAATTTTTTACGTTCTATATCTATTTATAAGCATATAAGATAAGATATCTCGAAGCTTGTCGAAATTTTAGAAGTGTCGCACTAAATACGTTTCATGCAATGATATTCAGCATCTATTAAAAACCATTGTGTTACAAATATGCTTATACAAATACTAGCCGCCGTTGGCGACCAGTTTGGTCTCCCTTAAATGTATGCTAAACATTCTATCAGGTTACATTTATTCATAATTTAATTTAATTGCTTAATCCTACGCCAAATCGGAAGATTCTGATACAAAAATCATGAACTTGGTATTTTTATTTTAGCCGGGCGCAGGTGATATGTCCTTCATAACTATGCCTAATATTAGCACTTAGCATTATTACTCACACTGACGTTTATACCCCAGGATACCTGATGTAAAATGCAAATGGGAATTTCGTTCCGGCCGCTTTAGTTTTGCTGAATAGATTTCGATGGAACTTGCATAGTTAGATATTTTTTTCAGGAAAGGTTTTTGTTTATTGCATGTGATTCGTTATGCTTAGTTATATCATCACGGGGGAAAGTTCTATAATCAGGTGAACTCGATTGTGAAGTATTAGCATTTAAAAAAAAATAGATGATTTTGATGAGATTTTCATTGTTAATTAGATAATGTTTTAAAGATTCTTTAATATATTGCATCATATCGTTTACCGTTATTTACTAAAACATGTAAACTGTGAATTTAACCTTGTATTTACAAGGTTAAATTCACCGATATATTTCGTTTGGTAAAATCTACCAGCGTGAAGCTTTCTAATATACTAATGTTATAAAGAAGAAACGTTTGTTTGTTTCTTTTGTAGGAAGAAATCTTTGGAAATGCCGAGTCACTTTTAAAAGTAAAAGTTAGAAAATGATGGTGGCAGTCTCTGCAGAAGCGAAACACGTTCTAAAATATCCCTTTTTTGTAATACTGAGGGTGTTACACATGTAAAACTTGACATGGAGTTTTTAAAAGAGATAATTTTTAATGCCGACTGAAAATGGTTTCTAAAAAAAAAAAGCGAAATATAAAAGGGTGAAATCAGTAGAAAAGATTCGAAAAACGTTGAAAATTATGATTAATATCAAAATGTTAAGGATAAAAACTTGAAATATTAAATAACAGTTGTTTATAAAACGTAAATGTTTGCGCATAATAGTTATGATAAATTTGAAATTTTAAAAGATAAATTAATCAAAAAAGTTACACTTGTTTGGGATAGAAGTAAAAGCAAGTAATTTAAATTTTGGATTGAAACTCGACATAGCTGTTACTCACTCGAACAGAAGAGGTTAATTCAATATGGAAAATTTAAAGTGTGAAATGTGCGGAAAGCATACTTAAAACGATGATTTATTTGAGAATAGCGAGGGCTATTGCTAGAAACTTGAAATTTTACATGTGTTTTACTTTTAAGACATAAATGCTCTCACAAAGTAGGTTATAAGATAATCGAAATTTAAAGGGGTGAAATGTTTCTCACAATTATCTAAAGGGTTATTAAGATGAAATTTCAACAAATTGCGTTTTAATTAATAATATTTAAACTTTCAGCGGAAATATAAATTCTTCCTAATTTTAATATACACACAAATATCATTTGCAATATTTCAATAACCACAAAGCCACGGATTGTGACATCTTTTCAATAATATAAAATAAAACTTATTATCTGATTGATTAACTCAATAGTCAGAAATAATATTAATTAGAGGCTAACTATTGTGTTTTTAAATCCATTCTTCTGCTTCTATAGAACTTAAATTTTAAAAAACGAAGATAACATTGTTCATTTTCAACGGAACTGTCACTATAAAATATACATTATACAGAATATCAATAATCGATGTCTATGACATGTTAAAATTTCACATCGAAACTCGATCTGTTAGTACCGCCAGAATGACGAATTGATGCTCTATTCGGATTGGATCGTTTCAAGCTATCACGAAGCAGATAGTAATATTTTCACTGTACTAATCTATATATGCATCATATAAAAATTTCATTCCGAAATTCGATGATGCGATAGTACAACTGAAAGGAAGAGTTGGCTTTTCTCATATCATATCAAGATATCACGAAATCGAATGAAGCCTTTGTATTATACTAACCTGTAGCTTTAATCATTAACATTTTATTCTCAAAATTGAAAAGAAATAGTACTGCCAAAATAATGAGTTGGCGACCCGTTATACTTGTATAACACGAACAGACTGAAATACTTAAATCGTATTAATCGAAAGAGAGATATTAAAATTTCATTTCGAAATTCGATGACCAGATAGTACCGCCAAAATAAGAATTGGCGCCTCATTCTGCTTATATCGTTTAAAGACATTACGAGGCAGTCTATAATATTTGTAATGTACTATTCGAGATATCCAACTCATTAAAATTATATTTCGAAACTCGATGACGAGAAAATGAAGAATTGGCACCGCGTTCTGCTCATATCTAACCACGAAATCCCAAGACAAACTGAAATATTTGAATTGTACTAGACGAGATGTACAATGCATTAAAATTTCATCTCGAAACTCGATGATATTATAGTAATGCTAAAATGACGATTTGGGGCTCCCTGCTGCTAATATCATACCAAGATATGCATCAACAGATCAGTCCTTCATGTTCTGTTAACAATCGTGTTCTACATCATAATTTCATTTTGAAACAAGATGACGTAATAATTTTTTCTCTGCCCGCCATCTCTTAGCATATTAAATATAGTTCAGCTTGAAAGAGCATAACTCAATTAAAAGCCTCTTTTAAGCCATTCACGCTGATACTCCGCAAAGCTTACAAACTCTTTTGTGTAGCCTTGAATATGATCTATATCAGTTATACACACCGCATACTAAGCAAAGATTTAATTAAACTGAAAAACTCATGTCATAAACGAAATCACACTTCCAGCAATTATCGCTAATAGAAAGATACAGTACTGTATCCGAATTTTTTATGTGTTCCTGTAAATGAACGATAAATGCTATGCATATCATGCTATACAACAAGTATTTTGTAGTAAGCCTCAGCAATGTAGTATATCAATTTCATTCTATTTGATATAGTATAACAGAACTAAAATACGCTGTAAACCGCTTATCCCCTGACACTATTATGTAAAGGAATTCTTTTGCGGGGCCCTATAAATGAATAATAAGTTCTTTGGACCCCATATTGTCCAGAATGCTTAGTTAAATGCACTTCATAAATGCATATCAATTTCATTATGTTCGAAATGACCAACATCTTTAAAATAAACTTGAAGCAATTTTTTCTCATTGAGCGAAATGCATCGGAATACTTTTGACTGTCCTTGTAGATGAACTATAAATTCTACACACTTTATTTTCAATAGCGATCGTGCTATTGTTAACGTCAAAAACATAAAAAAAAATTCAAGTAGATTCGAGTATATTTACGAGTGTTAGAGATCGGACAGATTGAAGACAATCGAAATTCACAAGCACTTTTAAACTATGTTGGAAAATGTTAAATACTATTATAATATTTTAAATTATTACTGCAACATTATAAGAAAAGAATAAGTTAACACATTTTATCATTAAAATGTTGTTCTGTTTATAAAAGTTATACTTTAAGTTATTTAAATAACAAAGCATTTAAGTGACCGACAACTGGTCCAGTGATGGCCGAACACTAGAATTGAGTGGCCGACTACTAGACCTTTGCTGCTTTTAAGTTTAACTTTTTATAAATGAAAACTATAATCAGTTTTTTTTTAAAACAATTGCTGAAACAGTAAAAGAGAAGTACACATTAACGTGTGTCACTATTAAAAAAGTAGTTTTTCTTTTTAAAATTACGCTTTGAGCTATATACTAAAAGAAAGCACTTAAGTGGCTGACTATTGGTGCTTTTACCCTATCTCTTTTTATAATCTTATCCTAATCTGTTCATGATAAACTTAATTCGGTGCTGACAATAAAAGTGGTGCACATTTAAACTTCATTTTCCATTTCATAAAACTAAATTCAGCGTAGTAATAATCTTTTCTTTCTATGGTGTAGCTAAATCAAAACTCTTGTTCAAAGTTTAAACTTGGCATTGTGCTAAGCGCGCTTTGAAAGGAATTAGCAAAGTTGCAAGTCCGCAAGGTTTTTAAGACGCGGGAGGCGTACTGAGAGATCCACTCATTGAAAACTAGTCGCGAATCACTTGGTATTTATGTGAATAAATCTAATTAAATTAGTGTGTTTTTAATAATTTGACGTTTATTACTTTTATATAGCTACTGGGCATTGCATTACACAAATATATGATTAAAAGTTGTTATCTAGGTTTTAAAAGCCGATAGTACATATAATACGCCGCTCCATGTATGTTCAAACCATCCGCGTTTTTAAGGGTTAATATCTCGGCAAATTACCTACGATTTTTTTTCAAAATTCATTAAAAACAACGTTTTTATACTTCTGCTACGATCGGTATCTCCACAGCTCCTCAACACCTTTGCCGAATGCCCGCAAATTGAAATTCGTGTGTAACCGAAAAATGCACTTTTCAAAAAAAAAAAAAAAAAAAGTATGTGACCTAAGATAATCGCTATAATTTTCCTGAAAGGTTTGAATTAACGTCTACTACCTCTAATTTTTTTGGTGTGTGTGTGTGTGTGTGTGTGGGGGGGGGGGGGTGACATATTTTTGTGCTACATTTTCGACAGTATATGCGGCCTTCTCAGAAACTTTTGACTTTCATGTCCCTGAATAATAATTTTTTTATTTAATACACTTTTTTGTATTTTTTTTATTTCATATATTGGGAAACATCGCATTGCATGATTGCATAACAATATTAACGAGATAAATAAGTTTTGAACGATATTGGGGGTCCAAATACCAGAAAAACTCATCTACCGTCCCGCGTCCCTGATGCTGATTTTTAAGTTTGGAGCTGTCTGTATAAAATTGTTTCAATAAAAATAATTCGATGCAATTTTTTTTCTGAAAACGGAACTATTGGTTTATATACATATGTAGCTAAAAATTAACCTGCACACATTTTTAGGGTTGTTATTATTTTTAAACTCTGTCCCTGGGCTTTAGATTCCTTACCATCCCTCTTCTAAAATTATACAGAAAATCATTTCAGATGCAGCCACAGAATTTTTTTCAAGTTTTTTCTTATGCAAAAGTATGCTAGAGAAATAATGTCTACAATTCTTTGGCAAGAAATTTACTGTAGAATTTAAATCAGCATTTAAATATCAATTTCAAGCATCGTGGCTTTATTGGTAGTCTCACCGTCCCCAAGGTTTATTCCTGCACTTTTCAAGGTAAATTAAAAAAAAAATTAATTGAATCCAATGTTAACAACTGTTTCTAAAAATCAATCAACATTGTGGCTATCACTTAGTCTTAACATGATTTTCCTAAAAATAGGTGATAATTTTCCTTACCGTCCCTTTTTTTACCATTTTGTCCCTTTTTTCCAATACCATCCCCTTTTTGTACCTTACCGTCCCTTCTTTAACACCCCTTTAAGACAATGTTATACAAAAATTCTGTATTAAAAGTACTGCATTGTTATTATTTCTTATTTGAATGTCCTGTGGGTACTATGCAAATTCATTATAAGTAAAAATTTAGAAGAAAATAAAAAGTTATAGGGGTAGAACGGTAAGGAAAATTAAACTCACAAGTTTAACTTAAATCTCAGTTAAATAAAAAAAAAATTTTCGCTGCTGACCATTTTTTCTTTATTTTGAATCATTAAGGCATTCGTCTACCAGATTAAAATGTTATTTTAGCAAGTTTAATTTTTGCCAGATTTTTTTCCCCAAAAGTCAAAAGTTTGTGAGAATGCCCCATTATTGAAAATATAATACTTGAAATTAAAATAAACGTATTTTTGAGTTCAGCGTTATGAAAGCTTTCACAGGATACTCCACAAGATATACAAAGAAAAGTTTTTTTTTTATTTAAGTAGCTTAATTCTCCCCTCCACATTTTCCCTAAATATATTTGGAATCTTTAATAATCAGTAAATATGTGGGTCAATAGTCTTTATTACTTCCCGCAATTTGAACTTTCCACGATTCATAGTTTACGAGTAATTTGGCTGTGACAGACAGACAGATATAGGAGTGATCTTATAATTGTTCCGTTTTTACTTTTTAAGCACGGCACCGTAAAAATGAGAAAGTAAAATATTTAATATTTTTCAAACATATGCATACAATTTTCCAAAAAGTTATGTAATTAATTCAAATTTCTGATTAATGTGTTAGCAAATTTTCAAAGCATTAGGGTTAATTGAAGATCTCGAAGTCAAAACGTTAGCACCATAATTAAACGTTTAAATCTATTATATATGTAAAATATAAATGGAAATTTTGTTTCGTCTCCTTATAACTCGAGTTCAGATTGGTGGATTTTGATGGAACTTCTACTGTTAGTTAGATAATGTTTCAGGGAATGTTTAGTATATTATCTATCATTCTACGTAGATTAGGTGTAGAATTATAATGGGAAATTATTTTGGACGAAAATCTTACCATTTTTTATTGTTTGGTGACCATTATCATTGATGAAAAAATTGAAATATCTATACATCTTGAAAAATACTAAGTATGTTTGGATCAATAATGAAACTGTGTTTTCTCAATTTTGATACATTACATGTTATCAAACCCAAACGAAATGATAATTTTGTAATTTGTAGTGGTTTATTTCATTCATGGCGGCTTAAAAGATGTTTTTTAATCGGAAAACAGTGTAATATACCGTGGAAATAAGGGGTAAAATATTACATTTTTATTCCTCTGAAGGATCTGTATCCCGTATCTCCTTTATAATGCGTAAGGTTACATTATGTTGTTGTTGTTTATTGGCGCTTCGTAAATTTGGTCTGGTCTGTGTGCTAAGTCAGATGAATTTGTTCGTGAAAACAAAAATTCGAAAAATGGGATTTTCAATAGTTCGCCGACATCTTTGAAATGGTAAGTGCTCGTTGTTAAGTATTCAATACATTTTTTTTTCTTGTTTAACGTAATCAGCTGCACTTTCTGTAAACATTATATTAATGTTAATATTAAATTATGCAGAGTATTTAAAAATGATTTAAAAGTTCTTGGAAACAATGCTTATGCTCTTGTCATAAAAGTAATTGTTAAGCGTATCTTGATAATAATTTTGCTATTTTCTCTTAGTAAATAATCAATTTAATGTTTCTTGTTAATAATTTTGAGCGGGAAATTTACTTTAATTAGTAGTAAAGTGTATCAGGGGAGAGTGTGTGTGGGGGGGGGGGGAGGGGGTGACAAGAAAAATATTTTTTTCCATTTAGCTTATTTAAGTTTTGAAATATTTTATAAAATGTAAGTCTTTGAGCTGAGTATCTTATTTTGGTTTCGTATGTGTTACTAATTGTTCATCTTGATTTATTTCATGTTTTTATAACAGAAGCGTTGTTTTCAAACATTTTTAAAATACTGTGCATAATTTGATATTTGCGATTATTTTTAATATTAATTATTAATTTTATTAATTTATTATTTATTAATTTAATATTATTATTAATATTTAATATTTTTGACGGATTTACACGTTTTAAGGGTCAGAGATCCCGAAGAATATGTTTTTATAGAATGTTTGTCTCTGAGTCTGTCTGTCTGTGTGTGACACAAACTTTGTAGCCGTTCTATCTCAAGAACTAAAGTACGAAATTTAATAAAAAATTAGATTCATATAGTGTCTGATATACTTTGGTGCTGATTAGTTTTTGGCGCAAATCGCTCAACAGGTGGCGCAGTTATGCTGCATTGTTTACGATTTCCGCAATGTCTCTATCTCAAGAAATAATGCATGGATTTTTATCAAATTTCAGATTCGATTAGTTCTTGATATTAGTTGGTATTTACTACGTTTTGATGTAAATCGCCCAACAGGTGGTGCTGCTATACAGAATTTTTCACGATTTCCGCAATGACTCTATCTCAAGATCTAATGCGTGGATTTTCATCAAACTTCAGATTCAGTAAGTCCTTGATATGAGTTGGCGCTGATAACGTTTTGGTGTAAACCGACCAAGAGGTGACGCTGCTATGCTGCATTTCTCTGATTCCCGCAATAGTTTTATCTCAAGAAGTAATGCATGGATTTTAATTAAACTTCAGATTCGATTACCAAGTTGACTTTAGTTGTTGCTTATTAGGTTTTGGTATATATCTCCCAACAGGCGGTTCTGCTATGCAGATTTTTTTTAGTATTTCCATCATAGCGCTACTCAAAAACTAATGCACGGATTTTAACGAAACTTCAGATTCAGTTACCAGTTTACATAAGTTGTTGCTGATTAGATTTTGATGTAAATCATCTAATCGGTGGCACTTCTATGCTGAATTTTTCAGGAAGTATTAATACGTATGAGATAGAAGAAAGTTTTGGGATTGCCATATCCGACTAGTTTGTGTGTGTGTGCAACATTGTACAATAACTATAAATACTATATATCATCTGTTCAAGGGGAAGCAAGCTGTAAGTGTCTGTAATAACACAATAAAATTACATTACGGTAGCATTCTACAAACTCCGCATTTAAAATACGAGGTCTGTCTGATAACTATTGGATCATAATTTTTCGCGGTCGCAGTAGAGTCATTCCTCGTAAAACGAGCAAAAATTTTTAAAAAGTCGTAGCCACATAGTAACCGATTTTAATAAAGTTTGATACACAGGTTCAATTCATATTAAAATAGAGCTATGCAAAATATCTTCACAATAAATAAATTATTTTAGCAGTTTTCGACATTTAAAAAACTTGTGATAAAGAATGACATGCATGCAATTGTACAAAGTTGCAAATTTGAAGTTCTGTATCTAGAAAACTATTTAACAGAAATGATTTTTTTTTTTGCAATTTTGTAACCTTTGAAAAATTATCTTCCTACTTATTGAATAATAATAATCTGGTAACAACATGATTAATCTTTAATTGGTTGTAAAAATTGAAAATTTGTGAATTTTGATAAAATTATAAACGTAATAAAAATCAAAGGAATTCAAAAACATCTGTGAAATGGATGTCTGATGTAGTATTATGTATGAAGATCAAATTCCTCAAATTTGAAAGTTGCCATATATTTCCTTTATCCTAAAAAAAACTTGGAAACTTAAAAAAAAAATTACCAAATCATAATTATTCCTCTTAAGTATGATTAAAAATATAAATAAAGGAAAGGTCCGACATTAACAATATTGCACAGACTTTAAGATGAATAAATCCATGATATGCTAAAAAAAATTTAGGTTTGCCTTTTGATAACATAGCAAAAATGGGTTCAAAAAGGTAATATCTGTTACATTCCATGAGCTATTCCACTTTGAATCCTTGCTCGTTTCTTAAAATATTGCACGATTTCAAGATGAAAAAACGAGTGCTGCCAGCTATTTTTTGTACCTGGATTTAGGATTAATATGTAATTTTTTATCCAAACTGAATCCTTTTTTCTCCTTTAATTAAACATATTCTTGAAGTAAAAATAAACTGAAGGCAAGAATAAAAGTTTCTATATTTAAAATATGCACTTTTAGCTATAATATAAAATAATTAAAAAGATTTAAAAAGCTTCCCTTCACATTCAAAGAAGTGATAAAAATATTGCATTTTATCCTCAACATTTTTTAGTATTTATTTTTTATCTCATTAAGGCATAAAAAGGCAAGAATTAAATTTTCGATAGTTAATATATATACTTTTAGCTATTACGTAAAAAAATTAAACTTGTCAGAGCTGTCCTTCATGCTTAGACGAGAAATAGAAATTTTTCCCTCAAAATTTTGAAAAATAATTTTTTTCTCATTACGGAATAAAAATACAATTACTAACTTACGCCAATCTGCTACTTATTATTCATTCTTAATTATAAATAATTTTTAATATAGTCTTTCCATTCCTAAGGCTAATAATCAAAATTGAAATTTTAGGCATTTTGATAAAACCTCGATTTTGCATGCACTTTTAATGTAAATTTTAATACTTAAATAAACAATCCTGAAATCTATTATTTTACATTTACTCATAAATAGATATAATCTACTTATATATTAATTTTCATTAAAATCTCTGACATGTCTGCCACAGCTAATTTGCTCATTTTGCATGAAATGACCCAGTATTGATTCTATGGCTGGGCCATTGTGCATAGTAGAAGAAGATAGCTTAATGCACATGCTGGAATTTTTTTCTCGCTTTCCAGTGAACCAGTCGATGTCTGCTGGCTGTCGAGTGAGGGGCTGTCATAGGAGTCCATCGGATTCTGAACGAGTTGAGCAAAGATACTGCATAAATTTTTTTGAAAAGCTTGATGATTCTTAAAGCGAAACAGTTCGTAAGATTCATCAGAAATTTAGAAATGCTGCTATGGGGGTTCCATCAAGACAATGCTTCAGCTTATTAATTGCATCTGATTTAGACTTTCTTGACGAAACATGCAATTCCAGTCCTTCGTCATCCCCCACTCTCCAGATATGGCTCCTTGCTACTTCTGGTTGTTTCCGAAATTGAAGGCACCATCGAAAGGACCCTGTTTTGAGAGTAGAGATGAGATAATGCAGAGCGCAACGGCGGCGTTGAACACAATTCTAAAATAAGTCGTCCAGAAGTGTTTTCGGCAGCAGTGGAAGTGACATCGGGCTAAGTGTGTGAAGGCGCAAGGGAGCTACTTTAAAGAATATTAGGGTCCCAATCCCGAAATGGTAACTTATATATGTTTTTGGCCAAAGCTTGTATACTTTTCAGACACATCTCGTACACTGTTAAAAGTCTGCTGTAAGCTGACCAGTCACACGATTGTTTTATGGAAAACGTTTATACAACAGTAATTTAACTCTATCCTAACTATATTTTTGCCCATTCAATGGTCAGAATCGAGTTCAGTTACGGTTATGTAACCGTGTTTTAAAAAGACAGTGAAAGTAACAGTTTTAAGTAACAGTACAGATTGCGGCAAATCTTTAACAGTGTAGATTCGTTTAATAAAATAGGTCGTTTCATAAAATCGTTTCACAAATTTGTTTCATAAAGTCGTTTTATTAGAATTTTATATATACGGGTAGATATTTAAAATCTATTAGAATCTTCAATTAAAAATTATTTTCACATATGTTTAATACACCGTGTAGTATGTTCTGAAAACCGCTGGGATCGGTTTGGATATCCTGGTAGAATATAATTCGGGAAATGCCGCTTATGCGATAAAATTATCTACTAGTCGTGCTACACTCGGCATGAGTCAGATTTATATTTTTGGCACCCAAGACCAGATCCTTTAAAGCCGAAAGGGGTTAACAAAACTCAAAAAGAGTCTTAAAATAAAGTTTGAAATATCGCGATAACGTTATAGAAATATAATTTCCCTGTAAAAAAAACGGGCATTACAAAATAGTGAATTTTATCATTTAATTTTAATATATGTTTCATATTACTAAGCTGAAGTGAGAAAGATTTTTTATCCCCCCTCCAATATATATATATATATATATATATAATCAAAAACAACTCATTGTAAATGATCCCGCCAAGACACAAACCTAAAACATCAGTCATAAAAAGAAGTGATATCACATAAAAAGACGCGATATAGAAGTGCATATTCCGAGTGCCGTGTAAAAATCTATCACTACTCATAATTGTTTCGAAAGGACTCGGAGGGAGATACAGTATGTGAAAACTGTTTGGCGACTTGCAGGCTTTTATAATGTTTGTTTTTCCTGCACCTACATATGACTAATTGTTTAACAATTTTCTTCTTGTATTACTGATCCCATTAATCTGTGAAAAGTTGAATCTTTTGGAGTTTACATGCCCATTCTTATTTAACATCATGGGATCGATTTGTCGATGTTATTTACCATTATTTGAACGAGAAAGAGCACTTTTACGCGGAGGATTTTCTAAGTAAACATGTAATAAACATTTTGGGTTTGTGAAATAATAATAAAAAATAATGATCATATGAATATTACTAACAATGACCCTAATAATAGACGTTAACTAAGCTACGATATATTACAGTAAAGCCTGCGTTAACGGAATTGCACATGACAGGGTAAAAATCTGTTCTAGTAAGACTTCTGTTACAGTAGTATGTAATATTCGTATATAATATTCATATATAATATTCGTATAATAATTATTAATTATGTCAGAAACACGACATTTTACGTTTAAGAAATAATTTTGCCATAAACAGGATTCATTTTACCAGTTTTCCCTTTAATTTTGAAACAGTGTATTAATAAACGTATTTATGTAATTAAACATTATGTTTAAAATATTGAAAAGTATAACTGTAAAAATTGATGATTACCACAATTACATATCAATTTCTGCTTGCCTTACAAATCTTTTTGATTTATTACAGATCTCCCTCCTACAAATATTTATAAAAGTGATATAATGAGAATTTAAAATTAATTTTTTCGACTTTCAAAATTTTTCGAAATTGATATAGGTACTGCATATATTAAATAATACGCCTGTAGGTCGCCAAGAAGTTTTCACATACTGTATCTCACTCCGAGTCCTTTGGAAGCATTATGAGTAGTGATAGATTTTTACACGGCACTCGGAATTTGCACTTCTATATCGCTTCTTTTTATGTGATAGCACTTCTTTTTTAGACTGATGTTTTAGGTTTGTGGCTTAGCAGGATTATTTACAATGAGTTGTTTTTGATTAGATATTACTTCTTTTTGTAAGGTATTTCATTTGCATTATACATACTCCATTTTAATTCAGAAAAGGAAAGGTAAACGAAAGATGATAGATGCAAAAAAATAATTTAATAATGATGCTATAAACTTTTCAAAAGTATAATATGTCTAGTAAGACATAATGTTGAACTTTTTTTTAATTAATTTAAAACCATTTTATCGATCCTTACACATTTCAGAAGAATTTTTTTTTAGAATGATAAAATCTATCAAAATAACCAGGAATAATTTTTGGTGATGTTCTATAAGCTATATGGTGATTCATTAATTAACTCAGCAAGGATTTTATCCTAATAATTTTTGAAAGATGCCTTTACATTCTCAAAATTCACACCATTTTACACAAAGTATGTAAAGACTTAAAAACAGACTGAATAATGATAATTTGTTTTATCACCGGGCGTGCTTGAAGTAATTTTTAAATAAAATTATTATTTTTTATTTCAGGAAATCCAACGTCCCTCCGATAAGCGCGACAGAAGCTCAGATTATCTGATTAATTGTTTTTTTCTTTTTAAAAATTTTCATAAGTTCTAACACATGTTGGATTTTCTGGATTTGCTATGTATGTAATTTCTAAATTCCTAATTGTTTTTTACGTGGCTAATAGGACATACTAAGTCGTATGTTTCGATTTCGTGCAAAAAACAAGTTCATTTAATTGTTATCTAAATTTTGTATGCAAAAATACCCAAGTATTGGAATTTTAAAAGGGTGTGTGCTGAAATCCAGAAGCATCTTTAATAAAGGGAATAATAGAAACATCTTTCTTAAAGTAGAAACCTGGATCGCTGTGCTTTTAGATGAACAAATTGAATTCATATTCAACTTTCATGTAACATGATGAAATTTTCTAGAGATTGAAATAGTATAAATTCATTAAAATACATACCACTCAGTAAATATCATTCGGTTGTAATGTAATCAAGATCTTTTAAGTGACCTTATAAACGAATCGAAAATGCTTCAATGCCGCCTTACAATACAGAGCTTAACTGGGTCGAATGCAATAACATCTACACTATTAAAATCCATGCGCGTATCTATCAATGTAACCTGAAAAACTCGAAAACCACAAGACGCAGGGCTACGAATTTTGGCACACGGGTTGCTTGGGAGCTCATGCACGATTGGGACCAAAAATTCAAAAAAATTAAATAGATTTTTTTAAGTTTTTGATGAATTTTTGCCTTTTTTATGTTAAATACATAATCGCGCGAGTTCTAACCAGTTGTAAATGTTTACTGCAACGTTAGATATAAGGTCAGTTCGCCTAAATGCGATGACCCCTAAATGCAATAATGTTCTTTTATTTAAAATCTTAATGCAAGAATTATAAATAAATGTTGTATAATGAGGCATCCGATCTTAATGAACAGAACCCAAAACATTTTTCTGCATTTAAAACGTTCTTTTTTAAAAAAGAAATCTTCAATCAAATAGACATCGTTCACTTTATTGCGCCCCCGTGTTTCGTAAATGCGACAAAAATTCCCAAAATTGGCTCACATATTTTCTTTTTTAACTTAGAAGCTCAAATGACCTTATGAACATTAAGAACCGATTCAGTTGTCGGTTTCGGTTACATGGCTACTTAAACTTAAGAAAAGACAACCAGTTTTCTGATTAGAATTTAAAATAGCTTACGTATTTTGGAGACTTTGTTTTCTGCAAGTACTTAATAGCCATATTCAGATTGCTATAAATGCGTAGGCACATTTCTGATGTTAATGAGGTAAGTTTACATGGTATTTTTCATATATTATATTAAAATGATGTTTAAAGCAAATATTATGTTTAATTAAGCTGTGTTGAGTCAGCATAATCTTCCATTAGTGTTTTTCTTTAACCAGGAACATAAATATGTATTTTAAGATGATCGAAATAGAAAAATATGCTTATTTAAAAATTTCAATTTTAAAAAAGTATAAGAAACGCGGTGTATGTTCCAGTAACATAATATAGACACATGAGTACGGAATTTGCAAAAATTTTATAAGACGGAAATTCTGGAAAATCTTGTGTAAATTGAAAACTCTTAAATAATATTTATTTTAATGCAGTTAAGTAAGTTAATTTTGCCAACATTATACAATTTTGTAGCTTAAATGCTGTCTCTAATTAAAACAGGATCCAATTGAGTTATGCTCTGGTTTAGAAGTCCATAATTTTTGTCAACACTTTTTTTGAGGCCTGATATCTTAATTCAGTTTTCCTTTTTTACTTATTATAACCGACATTTTCTACTTTTAAATTAGAAAACGATAAAAAATAAATAAAACTAATTATTTAAATGAGTATTTGTTTCCATATACGTATTTTTAGGTACAGAAAATTTTCAATATGTTTAAAACGCAAGAAAAATAAAGAGGAATGTGTGTGTGGGAGGGGAGGCAACAGAATTACAGGCACAGGTCTTCTCTTTGAATTAATCAGAATTATTAAAAATATCATACGGTTTTATCTATTTATAAGGCCGACATATTTATCATGTAACATTTTATAATAAAAAGTCCTTCCGGCCAGTGCCGGGAGGAAGAGGTAGCTTCCATATTCCTTATTTTTAAAAAGCAAGCTTATATTATTCAAACACACGAAGCTCAATTTAGTGGAAACCGATTATAGGAGATTCAATACTAATTTTTATCAATACTAAATCATTATGAATGAGAATTTCGCGAAATTAGTCAGCTTTATCCAGGCTGCTTTTATTTAAAGTAACTTATATTTGGTTGCCAAATTCGGTGATATCTTGAAGTTCCTGCATTTTAAGGCAATATGGTGGATGAGGCTAATCAGTGAACTTGGTCGAGACCTTAGTAATTCTGTGCACATGCTCATTCACATCGGAATCGGTTGATATATACAAGCGCTGTCGCAGGCAAAAAATTAGATTTTTTAAAATGTCACCTACATTAGAAATTGAAACTGCTATATCTGAGCCATTTTTTAAGATAAAGACAAAACAAAAAATGCTCCGGAATCCTTATATCATGGTCAAATACTTAAGAAAAAAACCATTTCAATTTCTAAGTTTTTTGCACTTCACTTTAAATATAATTTTTTATTTAATTTAAATGCCTCCATTTTGAAACAAGATGGCGGATGAAGCTGGCCAACGAACTTGGTCGAGACATTACGATATTTTATCCACATGCCTTCTTACATCGAAATAGATAATAAATACGCGTGTTATCACGTGAAAAATATCAGATCGTTTCAAAATGTCAGCCATGCTAGAAATTCAAAGTGCTGTAATGCAACCATTTTTTAAGATATGTACGAAACAAAAACTGCTCCGGAATCTTTGTATCAAGGCCAAACACAAAAAAAAACCTTTTTTCATTTTTCAATTTTTTGATAATTCATTTCAAATTTCAAATTTAAATTTTTTTTAAATGGCGGCACTTTTGAAACAAGACGGCGAATGAAGCTGGCCAACGAACTCGGTAGAGACATTGGTATGTACTATGTACACACCAAGTTACATCCAAGTCGGTTCATAAATACGCCTGTTATCGCGTGACAAAGTGCTATAACACAGCCATTTTGTAAGATATAAACGAAACAAAAACTGCTCCGGAATCTTTCTATCAAGTTCAAATACATAAGAAAAAATATTTTTCGATTTTCAATTTTTTGGTACCACATTTCAAATTTTAAATTAAAAAAAAAATTATAGCCGAAATTTTGAAACAAGATGGCGGATGAAGCTGGCCAAAAGAACTTGGTCGAGGCATCGATATGTACTATGTATACACGAAGTTGCATCCAAATCGGTTTATAAATACGAGAGTTAGAGTGTGACAAAGATCAGATATATATATATATATATTAAATTTGAAATCACAAATATATGAATAAATTGGGAAAGTTCCAATGATGAAACAGAAATGAACACAGGAAACCAGCATGTAAAATAAGAAACCACGAATAACCCACAGAATCCCCAGAGGAGCATGCGAGTTCATTCATAGGAGATGCGTTATTTCATCCAATTTTGTCGGCATTAAGCCTAAAATGACAAAATGTAGCTCCTTATAACGCAAAAATAACAGAAAATAGATAATAAAAATCCAAGAGATCAAAAAAAGACACACCCCACACAGGACACTAAAAATCAGTACAGCAAAATACCTAAACTACGTACAAGGAAGCATAACTGCAGCATGTCTGGATGGTAAAACAGAGTTAGGACCATTTCAACATGTGGGCCTACAGTTGATTATCTGACTGAAACCCATAACCTGGCCGCCATTCGGTGTGAGAAAGGAAAAAGTGTAAATTGGAACCGGATTATTAACAATAATGTTCGATTCCGCCATCTCTACCCCAAAAAAAAACAAAAAAATGAATGAAATTGATTGAAGAAATAAAGAAATGACCCAGATTAACACCCAGTTGAAGTAGAATGAAAAAATAAGAGTAAACCCGATAATCACTGAGCAAATACAAAAATAAAATAAAGAATAGGAATAAATTAATAAAAATAAAATAAAGAATAGGAATAAATTAATAAAAAATAAAATAAAGAATAGGAATAAATTAATTAAAAAAAAATAAAGAATTATATAAAAATAAATAAACAGAAGGGCAATTGATTAAATTAACTAATTTAAAGACAATATATTATAATATAAAAAATGAGAATATAAATAACATTTAAAAAATAGTGAGGAGAATTTTGAGATAGTAAAATATAGCCTCTTAGTGAAATATATCATTGCATTATGAAGCAATACATGAAAATTGTTGAGAAATTTATGATGCTAAATGCATGATACCCCGTGTTTATTTATTTATTTATTTATTTTTGTAATATATCCATACAATATATAAGCATATATACATACACATATACAGGCTCACACATATATAAACATATAAGGTTTTAAACTTTTTTTAGCATTCCCGACCTCAACCCTCCGTAATGGTATTTTTATATGTTTTTTTAGATAGTGTATAATGTATGGGAAAACACACACACACATACTTTTTTTTGTTATATATATATATATGGATATATATATATATATATATATATATTAAAGGATTTGAGTTCAATTTATTGTGGTAAAACAGGGGGGATTTCTTTGGAAGAATATAAAGTATTAAAAGATTCTATCAAGGATTTACAGAGTAATTTTGTTATAACATATATTGATAAGGCAAATACAAATTTTGCTATTATTTGTAAAGAGCTATACTGTAATCAATTAAGACAATGTTATAACAATACACATAATTATAGATTGTTAAATACTAGTGTAAATGAGATAGAAAGTAGAATTGCTGCTTTTTATAAAAGGTTAAAATACACACAACGTAGTAAGGAGTTGCCTTATATGGTTTTGATTCCTAAATTTCATAAGGACCCCATTGCCTTTCGTACAATTACATGTGGTTTTGGCACTTATTTGGAAGTAGCTAATAAAAAGTTTTTGGATATTTTGCAGAGTTTATTTGAAGCGGCATTAAAACAAAATTACACATGTATTATAAAAAATAGTTTTGAGTTACTTAATAGATTGAAAGGTTTGAGTAATATTAAAGGTCTATATGTTTATGATTTTGAAGATTTATATAACAGTATTGATTTATATGATCTTAAAAATAAAATATTCGAATTTTTTAAGAGGTACAATATTTTGGGTAAAAATTTGGATCATTTGACAAATTTATTTAATTTCGTAGTTAATGAAAATTATTTATTCGATGGTAAGCATGTGTTTCAGCAGATAAGGGGTATACCTATGGGGGGTAGTTGCAGTTCGGTACTTGCAGATATTTATTTATTTTTATACGAGGTTAAAGAGACAACGGATAAGGATTTTTTAAGTTTCAGATATATTGATGATGTATTGTTAGTAAGGATTAACGATTCCAATAGCGATTTAAATTTAGACTACTATCCCCAAGGTTTGATATTAAAAAAAACTTCATATGACGAAAAGCAAGTAAATTATTTGGATCTCACTATCGACATTGAGAGGGGTGGATTACGGACTAGCATTTATGATAAGAGAAAGGATTACAACTTTGAAACTATTAAGATATTAAATTTTAATTCCAATGTACATATTTCCATTTTCAGAAATATCATTATCAATAGTTTAATAAGGATAGTAAAGTTAAATTCTAATCATAATAGTATAATAAATGACATTATAAATCTCTATCAAGATGCAATGGATCAGAATTTTCCTGTTGGTTTGTTAAATAGTTTGGTAAACAATTTCGTCAAGGATAAAGATTACTGCGACGCTTTACTTTTGGCGATTAAAAACATCGCCAAATAATCGTAGGCTTTATAAGGAGCTCTGTCTGGATGCGTCGTTCTTTTTTAATTGGGTTGCTGCTTTGGATGGACAGTTTTAAAGTGTTCTTTCGAATTCGGTTACTGCTTTGGATGGCCAGTTTTAAAGTTTTCTTTGGCCAGTATGGTCTTGACAGATATGGGGGAAGTTTCATGAGTAATTGCCGGTAAAACCCAGCATGCAAGTCTTTAGCCTTGCAATCTGTCTCCATTGGTTGTTTTCTTTTCGTTCATGATTTAGTTAGTAAGTTTTTTCCATGGTTATTTTGTTAATTTTCTCTGTAGTTCAGTAGTTTTGGGATTGGATGTGTAGTGTGTGGTTTTTGGTATTATATATATATATATATATATATATATATATATAATATATATATATATAATAGTTTTCAATTTTTTACTAGAAGCATGCCACATTGGTTTTCTAATTTACATAAAAAAAATTTCATAAATATTTTAATTAATCAATTAATACGTTTCAATAAAATTTGTGTCAGAGATAATAATTTTTATAAACAGATTTTTAAGTTATTGGCTAATTTATTTTACAATAATAACTGCCCTATAAAGTTTTTGAAATATTATTTAAAGACAGTTTTAAAAAGTGAATGGCAATGATGTGGACTGGCGGCATTAACATGTGATGGCATCCTTTCCAGAACTTTCTATATGACGTATGCATCCTAAAGTCTTGCTAAAAGAACGGTTGTGTATTGATGAATTGAAACGAAGGAAAGTTGCAGACTTGGAACTCTAGTATTTGACAATGGCTTTGGAAGAAAAATTATTTGTTTATTGTTGACGGGTGAGGAACATTATACAGGTATTACTGTTTTTCATGTTTTGAGAAATTTTATTTTGCAGGTTTGGGGGGGGGGAGGGGGGGCGCACGTTTCTTATGCATTCATGCATGTCAAGTTAATTTCTTTTGTTTATATTTTAATGGCAATTTTTTAAGTATTTTTCTAAAAGACTTTATATTAAAGCATTTTTGTTTTTGTATGATAATTTTTGTATTGTTAATATTATGCTTTATTGTTTTAATTTGGGTTATTTTAGTTTTTTATGAAATTTGGATAATAAAATGACAATAGTTTTTCAGTATTGCATGCGTGTGTTCAGAAACCTGCAAATTTTAAAAGTGGGGGTGGAGTTAGTTTTTTGTCTGTCCTCCCACTGAAGAAGAACAGACTGTTTTTGTTTTTTACCTGTTTTTCTTGTTTTTTTAAGTATTTTATAGTTAAAAATTTTTGCAGATATACACCTTCCTTTTGGAGTTATGGTGTTTTGGCATTTTGAAATGGTGAAGTATATATATATATATACAGTGTGTCCACGTATAGCCTGACCGACCTTTATTTTCACAAACGTTGGTCCTAGATGAATACTTCCAAATACAAAAATAGTTTAAATAAGGTAAAGAATTATTTTTAAAGCGATTTGGGTCAAGAAAAACATTTATTAAAAAATTACGAAATTTAAATTTTTATATGGTCCCCCGGTCCTATAAGTGATATTTACTAAAAATTTACTTTGACACTAACAAGTAAGACAAAAAAAGTCCGATTCAACCAGCATTAAAATTGACCGAGTTATGAAACTTTGAAATACATGACTTATACGACTTTTTTGCATATCAAAACAGATGATTTTGGCCACGCTTTCAGGTGTCGTGTATAAAATACGTAAACTGATTTCAAGGTATCTGCACTTTGAAAGAAATCGAACAAATATTACGATTAACTTTTATTAGTTAAGTTTCAGAATAGCTAAAATAATTGTATTCCAACATATGTTTTATTTTGTAAGGATTTGAGGCTATGATTTCTGAACTAAAATTATGTTATTTTTATAAGGCTTTGTTTAACTTGCAATGATCGTCTTTCCAGTTTAAAATTTGTACTCGAACTTTAACTTACTTTTAAATGTCCGATCGAAGTTAAATTTTACATACTGACTTCAATCCGATGACAATGCAATATTATTATGATTTTCGATTCTTAATATCTTATACATACTTATATTAGAGGATAACACAAAAAAATTCGGATAGATTGCCATCAAAAAGTTTAGGAAAGTGTTTTAGATCAGATAACATAAACCTGCGATGGTTGTGTTTTTTAACTTTTATAATTACATTTTATGTATTTAACGCTGGATCAAAAAATTACCTTCATTTTTAACCCTCATGTCAAGATTTTTCGCAAAACGTAAATTTCGAGGTTAAAAAATACTGAAAAATCTGATAGTATAAAATAGATGTAAAAATTTTTTTTTCAGTTTAATTTTATTTAATTCAATAATTTATTAGATTTTTAAGCTTATACTAGGTTTCTTACAGCTAAACAGCTGTGAAGTCCGATGAGGTTGGGGGGGGGGGGAGGGGAATCAATTTTAACTTTTAGCTTTTTAACTTTGAAATTTGCGACTTGAGAAAATTCCGGACGTGAAGGTTTAAAATGAAGGTCATTTTCGGATTCAGTGCTAAATAAATACATACGAATCAATTTTAAAAAGCTAAAAAACATGCCACAACGCAAAATTTGAAAGATAGTGTAATCCAAATACATTTTAAAATATGTATCATTTTGTAAAGAATTGAGACTATTGTTTTTCATCCTTTTATTTTAAAAAAATCTGTTATTTTTATCCTTTTATAATGTTCATTACAAATTGTACATTTTGCAATAATATGTCAGAATGATAAAAGATTTCAAATTTATATTGCACTGCTAATTTTACTCTCAACCATTTCTTTAATATAGCTGGCGAAATGATATTTCTACTAAATTTCTGAATGACCCCTAATATGTAGCAAACAATATACTCCAACTTTAAACAGCTATTACTCGGTCACTTTTAATCGTAGAATACAAGGACTTTTTTTGCCTTACTTGTCTGTGTAAAAGAGAAATTTTTCTGAATATAACTCATAGGACCGGGGACCGTATAAAAATTTAGATTCTGTAACTCTTCACTAAATTGTTTTTTCGCTTCAAACTTTTTTTTTATCATAACCCTGCACCTAATTTTGGCCATTTTTGTAATTGGAAGTATGCATCTAGGATCAACGGTTACGAAAATAAAGGCAGGTCAGGTTATACGTGGACACACTGTATATTTATTTATATCCCAGCAAAGAGGAAATTGCTGGCCAGCAGCATGATAGGTGCTGGCAATGATAGAGATGTGCTGGCAGATGGTCTACCACTGCATGACCACTGGTGGACAGCTTCAGTCAACTTTGCTGTTGGAAATCATCAGATAAAATTCTGGTGGGCATCCGTTTTATCTCCTGCGCTGGCCCACCACACCGTGGAAGTGCACGAACTTTTGCAGTATTACTGCTGGTAACCCTTACGCTAGGTGGCGCTGCGAATATCGAAGACATTGAGTATTTGAACACAAATCTGAAATGAATATCATAACACAATTTAAGCTGTGAAGCTAATTTTTTTTGAAACTGTAAAAAATATAGCACCACTGCCACCAACAAAATAAATAAGTAAATGAATAAATAAATAAATTCTTTATTTCAACGCACTTTTTTTTCTCCTTAAATTTGGTTTTACTAGGTTACAAAGGATTTCGGTTTTCATAATTTACACAGTTCAGACTCAATAATAATAAAAAAAAGCGTATAAAATATATAGGATTTCTATACAACAGAATAATTTCTATACCATTTTAATGATTGGGAACGTAAATCAGAAAAGAAACAAACTTGAAATAGTGTAAAGAGAGCTTGAAAACTGCGAGCAGTCGTTGCATACGCTGGAAGTACTTGTTTATGATCGATCGCGAAAGCCAAGCAGCATCGATCGCGGTCAGTACTTGGGAGGGTGGCCACATGGAAACCGCTGAAAGTTCAAATATTTCTATAGACATTTCTCTTGTAGACGTTTCTACAGATAGTTCTTGGTGAAACTAGCTTATAGAAAAAAGAGTCATAATTATATAATACTTTGTTTTTTTATAGAATTCTATAAGAAATTTTTGTAAGGGACTGCTGGGCCAGCAAAGGAATAGCAGTGGGATAGGTGCTAGCACTGCTGGAAAAATGCCAGATTGAAGTAATGTGATGGCATGCCAATGCTGGCCTGCTGTTGGCCATCACTGATGGGCCAGCTGCATTCGGCTTGGACACTTTTCGACAGGTTTAAGTTATGGCACTATTGCAGTTTACCGCTGATGGCACTGCTGGCTGCCATATTTTTTCCAGCTGATGGCCCACTGTTTCTTTCTTTGCTGGGATATATATATATATATATATATATATATATATATATATATATATATATAACAATTTTACATTATATGGTGATTCGAAAGTGTGGATTAACTTCGATGTCATAGTAGATGAATAATCAATCTGGATATTAGAAGGTAGTTGCAGTCATCGAGTGGAAGGCCAGATAACACATTTCAATTCGAATAACAATCCAGTGTAGGTTTCTCCGGAGTAATCGAGACAATGCATAATTTAAACTCAGGCTTTTATTGAAAGAACTTTCGGCGTTGCAGTTTCCACCGATTCAAATTTAAAACAATTCATCGCTACGTAGTACTTAAGCATGGGTAAGCAATTATAGATAATAGAAAATACTAGACGGCGACCAGGGGAAGTTATCAAAATGGAAATACGACAAATTCTGCTGAAACTCAGGGAGTATCAACTTTTTGTTCCTCACGTATGAGGATACAAATATGACGTAGATCGCGCTCTCAACAATGAATAATCAAGAATGTAACGTCATATAAAGAGTGCGAACAGAGCTAGCGGATGAATTTGTAGCGAAAAGGGATAACATCAGAAATGCGCGGCAAAGTAAAAATGGAAGCTAAAAGAATATTCTCGAAAGAAAAAAGCGCGGGAATGGAACATTTAATTTAAGAATACTAAAAGCGTAATATTTAAGCGATTAAGACAAGTGAGACATTAAATTAAAGGGAATTAAACAGAGTTAACGATAGAGATTAATTAAGGATAAGGATTTAGTGAAAATAAAGTAGTAATTTAGAATAAGATAATGAAATCGTGGAATTAGATCTTATAATGTAACATATATATATAAATATATGTAAAATATTGTATATATATATATATTTATTTATAGATATATATATATATATATAGTTATATATATGTATAAAATTTAAACGGAGGGTTTTTCGGGATCTGGGGATCATGATCGATGAAAATATACCAAATTTTTTTGAAATCGCTTTCCTCCGAACGGCTGCAATAGGGAGCTTTTTGTAATAAAAGCTACGTAATAAAGTTATATGTAATAAATATTCTTGTTAACAATATTACAAATATCTTGTAAATATCCTTTCCTTACTTAAACTCCACACTAATGCGAATTCGCACCGACCAAAATGTCGGTGCTATTTAAAACATGTTTTAATTAATTCGTATTTTTCATTAACAAAATAAGACTTTTGGTAAAATCCAATATCTCATTTCTATTTCATATTAAATTCCGTATATGAATAATGTTGTTATATTTCATTGTCACTAGATTGTGAGCAAAATTGTGTGGAGTTGAAGTTACGGAAACCCAAATCGTATTTGTGTCTATATATTATGGGTTAATATTCACGTGCGAATTCCGCAAATTTTTTACGAAGTTATTCGCAATAATCATTTAATTGTAGTTATAGCCATACCTCTGTGGGAAAGAGGGATGAGAGTTATTTATATTAGGAACAAAGCATTATACACAACATTCAAATAAAAACATACGCTTTGTCATTTTAGCAGTGTAAAATTGGCAAACAGAATGGTGCTGCGCCGCCCGCGATAAACAACTCAAACTTGATGGATGTGTTGTAAAGTATAAATATTGAAATGTGCTATGTTTAATTATAATTTATTTAAGATTATGCATCTCAGTTAATGTTTTATTATTTAAATTACTATTAAGTAAAATTTATTTAGCAGTTCAATAATAAGCTATTTATCTTTCAATTTTATGTATTTCAACTCTTTGTTAACCCTTAACTGCTGTTAGCGATCTCGCAGACCACTACATTTTTCAATTTTCACAGTTAAACTTGTAATTTCCAGTTAAGCTATGAATACTAGAAAAATTTTCTTTCATTCTGAGATCTAGAACTATTGCTAGAAATTCTGAATATTTGAAGTTTAATTATAATAGTTTAGTACAGAAATAGTACCTTTGAGTTAATAGAGCCTTTCACTTATCTATTAATCAAACGGTCTCGGAGAACACACGCAGTAGTTATGCGACAATTCCTGTCACAGCAGTTAAGGGATAAGTAATTCCAAAAATAATTGCAATTAACCCTCAACTGCTGTTAGTGCTGCTTTTTTAATTTTCACAGTTTAACTTATAATTTCCAGTTTAACTATCGATGCAGTAAAATTTTGTTCATTTGGAGTCCAAGTACAATTGTTGTTTGAAATGTTTGAAAAAGCTTATTAGATATATTGCTCTACAAACAGTGTAGTGCAAAATGAGTATTTTATGATTAATTGCGACTTTTATTCATCTTTCAATCGAATTGTTTCGCAAACTGCTTACCATTGCTATATGACAATTTTCTGCCACAGAATGTAATGCTTAAATGAACATTTTCAGATGAATTCTCACGTGTAAAATACATTATCACATTTAAGACTATGGACATCTCATTCAGGTTTTAACTGCCGTAAATGCGACAAAAATTACCTAAATGCGACAATCGTATATTGGGATTTTATACTACAGATAATTATTAAATTTATACAAAACAAGTTAGTTTTGAACTATAGCTACAGTATTCAGTAATTTACTGCTTAATAAAATATATATTTACTAGGGGGCTCTGTCACCTTCAAGCTGCGCTTGTCAACCCCCGTTCAGACACCGCAGAATCTAAAATCACGCTAATTTGATCGGTTTTAAAAAGATTAGAGAAGATTAAATAATAATGAAAAAACCTATAGCGATCTCCCTGTAAATGGGTTTCCATTCAATTCCCTTTGATTGCAAAAATTTAAGGCCTAATCACTTGCTGTTAAAACACCCAATGGTTGTTTTCGTGTTGGATTAAAGAAGATCAGTTAAACATTTGAAAATAAGCTAAAATAAAATGACTTAATTAAACAGAGTCTTTGCCTCCCGTTATTTTTAACAGAGATATAAAACGATTGACATAATACAATTTACTACAATTTACTGTTTTAACCTCTTCAAGGGCGTTGGTTCATTTTTGAACTCCTTAATTTTAATTCTTAAATGCCACATTGGCACCAGAATATTGGAATGAAATTTTTCCTTTTATTAAGTAAGTGAACAAAACCATTTCCGTATTTTGAAATTTGTTGGTAAATTCTGGTGCCATTCACTGATTTTAACATTTTGCGAATAGAAGTATTTTGCCCCTGAAAGGGTTAAATGCATATTAATGTATTTATTATTAAGTTTCCTTTCTCTTTTAATATTCACGTGTAAATACAATTTGAAGACATAATTTTTAATATATTCCTGCTTTTAACACGTACTCATTTAATAGTAATTTTAAAGTTTTTTCTGTCTTTAATAGTCACATGTAAATAAAATTTTAATCGTTAGAAAACATTTCTCCTTTGCCCTGCTTTTAGAATTGAAAACAATCTCTATAATAGGGATAAGTCGCCAAATATTATTCTATCACCATCATTTTCCCTTTTCATAAGAAAAGTTCCCATTTTCATTAAAGAATAAAAGTTATTTTTTCAAATAAAACTACATAAAATTTGCCATGATCGCAAAGAATTCTTGGTACATTTATGTTAGCCGGGTGAAAATTTCGCCAACAGCTTTTTTATTTTAACTCGCCAGTTAGCATTTTTTTTATTTTTCGAGTGGTAAATTAAAACGGTACAACTTGGTTATCCCATCGATCATAAATCTATCGCCAGACTATAAGATTAAATGCCAATTTTGGTTGATCGTAAATGCCACATTCACTTGACTGTAAGGAAGTTACACATGTTTACACCATCAAGTAATTTTTATTTCGACGTTTTATTTGTATTTTTATTAATGTTATACTAACTTATTTGTTCTTTCGTTATTTAAAATAAAAATTACGTCAATTTGTAAAATTTTGTGAGTGGTTTCTCGATTTATATACTTTGGCGAAATTGGTCGACCGGATAATTAAGTAGTACCATTAAAACATTACTTTTAATTTGAAATTAAATGTCATGAATTGTTCATTATTTAATCGGGTTTGGCGTGATTTTTTTTACGACAATTGGGCGAAAACCTCTTTTTCGATTACCAGTTACATATGTATTTTTTAATTATTTGCTATTATTTTTAAAATGAAATAACAGTAAATAAATAAAAAATCCCTAAAAACAATCAGAACAAAACAATTTATAACATTTTTTTTAATAAAAAGAGAATAAATGTAAATAAACATTTATTAATAAATAAGTAACAATAGTCGGGTTAGCGTGTCAGGCAAAATATCGTCATTTTGGCGGCAATTAGGTACTCCGGTGCGTATATGACATCTGCGACTAATATTTTTCTTTTCGTTTCGTTTAAAAAAAAGGAAAGAAGTGAAAGCCATTAATTTTAAATATTTTACTTTTAAATGGAAGTTTTGTATTAAAAAAAATGCTAACGAAAAGAAAAAAAAAGCATTGTTCTGGGCATAGATTTAAGGGAGAACAAAATGTTCGCCAAATTAGTTTAAAATAGTAACCTTTTCTGAAATATGAAAAAATATCTGTTATGATTAATATTTGAGTTGCCATCATTAGAAAAAGTATTTAAAATTAGAAAAATATTAACATTTCGAAAACTAATTCGAATTAAAAAATTCTAATACCAGTTTTGAGATCTGCGGAAGGATTTTTGATGTTAATTTCATCACAAAGTATTCCATATTTTAGGAGAAATCGCCGTGGAACATAATCAGTTGTTTAATCAGTCGTTTCAAAGAATCGTTTCATTTCAGGCGTTTCATATATTCGTTTCAAAAATTAGTTTCATTAGGATTTTACATATAGGGGAGACTAGGGAGGGTTGACCCACTTTTTACAAAATGATTTTTTATTTTTTATATATTGGACGTAGAATAAAGGTTTATATATTATTTTATTCGTTATACAATCAGTTATCAAAATAAAATTGCTACATAAGTATAATCCATAAGAAATTTGAAAAATGATTGATTTTAATCATGAGAAAATAATGGGTCAACCTGCCCACGTATGGGAGGGTTGACCCACTATATGGGAGGCTTGACCCTCTTGGTTTTATATTGAAATATATGTGAAGAGAAATAAAATATGTTTAAACAAAAACAAATAACGTTATGCTACATGCTTTAATTATTATAAAAAAATATTTTTGAAAATATGATGCTTAAACAAACCTGTTGAGACACAATCGCAAGTCAGAGATGAATTTTTTTTAAGGAAACAAGATTTTTTCTGAGCAGCTAGTATAATTGTACAGCAGGGAAAATGAAATTTTATCATTTAAGATGGTATTCCGTTAGAGACAGGTTCCGTTATCATAGGGTTTCATTTATTAATTATGTCCGGATTCGGGAGCCACGGTCCCTCATTTTTTGTCTCCTTGTCCTACATTTTGTGACACTCGACTTGACAACTCTAGTTGTCAAATAGTGTGGCTTCATCTCACTGCATTCATCCTAGGGAAATTTGTCGACATACCTTTCTAAAGGCCCTACCAGAGGCTGAGAGGTTGTTCTCTCGAAGCTGGTTGACGGGAGGTGCTGGGATCTATCTTTATCGCACCCGCCCGCCTAACTGTTCGGAGTTTTCAGTGATTTTCTGCGAACCTTGGGTGACCTTGCGTAAATACAGGTTAGGTTCCCTTAGAAAGACCCGTACGGAAGCCCCCTTCCTTCGGGCCTATATCGCTCGTAAAGATTATCGGCCGTCTTAACACCAACACCTTCCTAAATTTTTTCAATCAATGCTATGATCTTTTGCAGCCGCATGAACACTTAACTTATCAATAACATCTTTTAACCTTTTCAGCAAAGTATATTTTGTACTAAACTGTTGAAATAAATGACTGACACCGGAATTTACGAACAAATTTATTTGAAAATAAGAAAAAACTATATTTCATATACATATTTAATGGAAAAGATTTTAGCAAAATTGTGATGCCATTGTGGAGTTTGATAATTAAAATTGAGTGGTTTCATAAACATACCACTGTTCCTAAAAGGGTTAAAACCTGCTCTCATACTTTCTAGTCCTTTCTCGTCTTTTCCACTGTTTCTATTTACCTATTGTAAGGAATATTTAAATGGAAAAATGTTCCTATCAACTTTCCCATTTATATTCCATTAACTTTTTGCTTGCACTGGATACTATAGCAATTTTTCACATCTTTCTCTAATCAGATTTAAAAATTTTGTTTTCCGTCACCCCATTTCACTGTACAAAAGAAGTTTACATTTTTTTATATATATAAACAAAAATCTGTCATTATACACAGTGTATAATAAAATGATTTCCAAAACCACTTAATTAAAGGAGACTTGAGCATCCGGTTGACCCATCCTGACATTGACTGGGTCAAACCTCCCCACATAGCCCTTTTCTGAAGAATAGCACATTGTTATATTAAGCCTAACTTACTGTAAAATCTTTATGCCTGGAATGAAAGCTCAATATTTCTGGATTGCTTAAAACCTACTTACTTAAATTTCTATGATATATTTTATCTGAAAAAAGCTTACAAAATATTTCTAAAAAACACAATTTTAGGTTGAAAACATCTGAGAATTAATTTTTTCCACACCTATTTTGATTATCTGTATGAAACAAAAACTGTTGATTGAGCATTCCAGTAGCTTCGGTTGACACCTATTGATAAAACTCTGAAAATCTTTTAAATATGAAAACTGATGGGTGGGTTAGTATGGTCAACGCTACCTAGTCTCCCCTATAGGGTAGATATAATAAAATGCCCAATATACCCTAAATGCGATAAAACTACGGGGAATCGCTTCTCATTTAGGCACAATGACTTTATATATTAGGTACGCATGCTTGCAATTATAAGTGCAGATATCATAGAAACTCGACAGAGTTTCAGCCAAGCAAAAGAAACAACAGTGCAATGAACCGTAAATGAAAGGAATTTCCACCAAATAATGCCAAACTATATTTCAAAAAATTTTTAGTACTCTGTCAAGTTTATACTTTCTGGACTGACCAAAGTGGAATTTTGACCCCTCTACATCTCCAGTTCTATTTATGATAGAAACAAAATTCTTGTTTCTATGGAATGGGGCGTGCCACGTGACTCAGAAAACGAAAATAAAGTTGAATCGGGCAATAGGTTTTTAGTAAATGCGATTTTAAAAGTGCTGTTTTTTGAACTTTTTCTTGTTCTGACCAAATCTGTTGACAGGGTTACAGCAATGTGTAATTATCGGATTTTTAAGCGGTTTGCGGCATTAGAATTGTTTTTATGAGTAGTTCAAACCTTTGAAAGTTTCATGTACAAATATTAATTAGTTTTTGATTTATACCAGTTTAAAGTCTCTTTATTTTTGCAACGTGCGTGCGTAATATGTGAGACATTCTCACAATCTTTTGACTTTTAAGTCCCGGAATAATAATTTTTATTTTAGTAACAGAATTATCGTAATACCCGCTAGCTTCTTATTATTGCAGTGTGGCATACATAACATGTGAGGCATTCTCACAATCTTTTGACTTTTAAGTCTCTGAATAATAATTTTTACTTTCTTATATCTTTACTAGAAGAAAGTATTGGATTCGTGAAAAATCGATCTGATGAAGACAAAATAATTTCTGTCGAAACGCAACCGGAGCAGAACCTGCTAACAAAAAAAACGAAATTTGACACGAACCAAATATGATAACCGACAAAAATATTCTAAAGCAACATAAGTCAATCCGAGTAAGACAAAATAATTTCCGTGAACACGCAACCGGAACCGAACCTAAGAATTCCATTAGAAAAAAATCCGAAATCTTACACGAACCAAATCTGAGTGAGACCCGACAAAAATATTCCAAAGAACCATAACCCGATCCGAGCAAGACAAAATAATTTCCGTGGACACGCAACTCGAACAGAAACTAAATTTTTTTTTGAAAAAAAACCCGAAATATGATCCGAACCTAATATGATAACCAACGAAAATAATCTAAAGAACCATAACCCGATCTAAGAAACACAAAATAATTTCCTTGGACGCGACACGAACCGAACCTAAAAGTTCCATTCGAAAAAACCCGAAATCTGACACGAACCAAATCTGAACCCGATAAAAATATTCCACAGAACAATAACCCGGTCCGAGGAATACAAAATAATTTCCTTGGACACGCAACCCGAATTGAACATAAAAATTCCATTTAAAAAACCTGAAATCTGGCCCGAACCAAATCTGAATCCGACAAAAATATCCCAAAAAAACATAACCCGATACGAACAAGAAATATAATTTCCGTGGATGCAACACGACCCCAACCTAAAAATTCCATTAAAAAAACCCCCAAAATCTGACACGAATTAAATCTGAACCTGACAAAAACATTCCCAAGAACCATAACCCGATCCGAACAAGACAAAATAATTTCCGTGAACACGCAAGCCAACCCGAACCTAATTGTTTTTGGAAAAAAAACCGAAATATGACCCGAACCAAATTTGATAACCGACAAAAATATTCTAAAGAATCATAATCCGATCCGAGGAAGACAAAATAATTTCCTTGGACACGCAATCCGAACTGATTCTAAAAATTCCATAAAAAAAAAACCCTGAAATCTGACCCGAACCAAATCTGAATCCGACAAAAATATCCCCAAAAAGCATAACCCGATACGAGCGAGACAAATTAATTTCCGTGGACGCAACACAACCCGAGCATAAAAATTCCATTTAAAAAACCCGAAATCTGACACGAAACATATCTGAACCCGACAAATAAACGATTACAAAGAACCATAATCCGATATGAGCAAGGCAAAATAACTTCTGTGGACACGCAACCCGATCCGAACCTAAAAATTTAGTTTGAAATAAACACGAAATATGACCCGAATAAAATATTATAATCGACAAAAATATTCTAAAGAACCATAAGAAAACTCGATCTGAGCAAGACAAAATAATTTCTGTGGACACGCAACCCTACTCAAAAATTCCACTAGCAAACCACAGAAATCTGTACCGAACCGAACCAAATCTGAATCCGACAAAAATATTCCAAAGAATCATAACCGGATCCGAGCAAGACGAAATTATTTCCGTTGTCATACAATCCGATCCGAACCTGAAAATTCTACTTGAAGTTAACCCGAAACCCGAACAGTACCCGAAATAAAAATATATCAGGCCGTACCCCGATCCGAGCAAGGCAAATTAATTTCCGTGTACACTCAATACGACCAGAATCTGAAAATTCTATTTGAAGTCAACCTGAAACCCGACCCCGAACCCGATCTGGAAAGGAAAAAATATTTCAAAGAGCCGTAACCCGAACCGAGTGAGACAATATTATTTCTGTCGACACGAAACCGGATTTATTTGAAGTCAACCCGAAAACCGACCATAACCCGGTTTCGGATCGAGTTCAATTATAACTTTCTGGTTCGGATCGGGTTATAGTTCATTGAAATTTATCTCGGGTTAAGATTTGGTTCGGATCTGGTTTCAAGTTAACTTCAAATGGAATTTTTAGGTTCTGGTCGTGTTGCGTGATTACGGAAGCTAACTTGCCTTGCTCGGATCCCGTTATGGATCTTAGGAATATTTTTGTCGGGTTCAAATTTTGGGTTTCTTTCAAATGAAATTTTCAGATTCGGATCGGTTTGCGTGTCAACGGAAATTATTTTGTCTTGCTCGTATCGGATTATTGACCTTTGGAATATTTTTGCGGGTTGAAAATTCGTTTTTTTTTCAAGTGAAATTTTTTGATTCGGGTCGAGTTGCGTGTCCCCGGAAATTATTTTGTTTTGCTCGGTTCGGGATATGGTTCAATGGAATGTTTTTTGCCGAGTTCAGATTTGGTTCGAGTCAGATTTCAGGTTTTTTTCAAATGGAATTTATAGATTCGGATCAGGTAACATGTCCACGGAAATTATTTTGTCTGTTGGGATCCGGTTATGGTTCATTGAAGTTTTTTGTCGGGTGCAGATTTGCTTCGGATGAGATTTCGTTTTTTTTTCAAAGGGAATTTATAGGTTCGGGTCGGGTAACATGTCCACGGAAATTATTTTGTGTTGCTCGGATCCGATTATGGTTCTTTGGAATATTTTTTTGTACTCAGATTTTGTTCGGATCAGATTTCTGCTTTTCTTCAAAGGGAATATTTAGGTTCGTGTTGGGTTGCGTGTGCACGGAAATTATTTTGTCTTTATCGGATCGGGTTACGGTTATTTTCAATATTTTTGTCTGATATCAGATTTGGTTCAGGTCAGGTTTCGGGTTTTTTCAAATGGAACTTTCAGATTCGGATCGGGTTGCGTGTAGACTTAAATTATTTAGGCTTGCTCGGATCGGCGTATGTAATCGGCGTATTTATTTTTTGGGGTTCGGTTCAGGTTATGGGTTTATAAGTCTAAAAAAATCACCCTGATTAGGAAATATGTGGTTACTTGTGAATTAGCCTAGCCGCGGTCTAGGTTCTATGCAATAAACCGGAAAAATATTAGGCTAATTGGAAAATGAGAGATGATTTTCTAATTAACCTACGACATGTATATCTCACATTGCAGTAAACATTTAAAGCTGGTTAGAACTCGCGCGATTACGGGTTGAACATAAAAAAAAGTAAAAATTCGCCAAAAACGTAAAATAAAAAAAATATATTCTAAATTTTCGAATTTTTTAGCCCCATTCGTTCATGAGCCCCCTACAAGCAAACCGTGTGCCAAATTTCTCAGCCCTGCGCACTGTAGTTTCCGAGTTTGTGAGGTTACATAGGGATACGCGCACGGACTTTAATAGGATAGATGTTATTGCATTCGACACAGTTAAGCTCTCTATTGTAAGGCGGCATTGAAGCATTTACGGTTCGTTTACAAGGTCATATTACAACTATTAGATATTTACTGAGTGGCATGTATTTTAATGAATTTGTAACTTTTCAATCTCTAGACAATTTTAGGTTACTTGAAAGTTGATTATGAATTCAATTTGTTCATCTAAAGGCTCGACGATCCAGTTTCTACTTTATGAAAGATGTTTCTATTATCCACTTTATTAAAATGCCTCTATATTTCAGCCCACACCCTTTTAAAATTCCAATACTATGGGTATTTTTGCACACAAAATTTAGATAACAATTAAATGAAGTTTTATTTTGCACGAAAACGGAATGATGTTTGACGAAGGTATTGCGCATAATAACCATCACCGAATATCCTGCTGATATTTGAGGAGAAACTAGATTATAGAAACGTGCCAGTGGACCTCGATTATGGAAAGATTCTATGTAAACACTGACTGTGGAGAAACCACACAACAGGCTCAGAAAGATATTGTAAGAACTTTGGTGAATCACAAAGTACTTATAGTCATGAAAACAATTCGACAGAACTTAAGGATCACTGTTTATCATACTGAAATAAGCGGGAAAGTGTTCAAATCTGTATTGCTTTTATACTAAAATGCACATACACTCAAAAATTTTTTCAATATTCCAAACTTTGCAATTTATTCAATTTAAACCATTTTACAAAGGTAATACAGTAAGTCTGGTTTTTTATTACATAATTTTTTTTCATTTTTTTTTTTACAATCCTTTTATATCAAATAAATTTTTGGCACTTTTATTGGAATTTTTCCTTTTCTTTTCATTTAAAAAGATTAATAAGGGGATTTATTAAACTAATCGATTCTGTTATTTTGGACTTGGTAATTAAAAGGTGTTATCAATTTGCCATAAATAGCTTTTAGTTAATCTTTAATCAGATAACAGAGCTACATAAAAATTTACAAATATGACTAAAATTAGGGAAAATCATTTCATAACGATGAAATATCGAATTCTGAACTTTTATTGAAATGAATTATAATTTATCGAATGCAAGATCCGAAATATCTGAGAAAATACTCGGAAAGCATAGGACTTAGTATGTCCTGCTAGCCACGTAAAAAAACAATTAGGAATTTAGAAAGTACATGCATTGAAAATTCAGAAAATCCAACAAGTGTTAGAGCTTATGAAAACATTTTCTAAAAAAAGATGCTTAAAGAGATAATCTGAGTTTCTGCCACGCTTATCGGGGGGACATTGGATTTCAAAATGATAAAAAAAAACTAATTTTATTTAAAGATTACTTCAAGCACGCCTGGTGATAAAACAAAGGCTCATTATTCAGTCTCTTTTTAAGCCTTTACACGTTTTGTGTAAAATGATGCGAATTTTGAAAATGTAATATCAGTTTTTCAAAAGTTATTAAAATCCTTACTGTGTTAATTTATGAATCACCCTATAGCTTATAGAACAACAGCTAAAAATATTGCTGGTTAGTTCGATACGTTTTATTAGTTCTAAAAAATAAATTATTTCTTCTGAAATTTGTAAGGATCGATAAAATGTATTTGAATTGTTTTTAAAAAGTCCAACATTATGTCTTACAAGATATATTACACTAAAGAAAAGTTTATAGCGTCACTATTAAATTATTTTTTTACTTCTATCATCTTTCGTTTATCTTTTCTTTTCTGAATTAAAATGGAATATGTATAATGCAAATAAAGTACCTTACAAAAAGAAGTGATATCTAATCAAAAACAACTTGTTGTAAATGATGCCGCCAAGCCACAAACTTAAAACGTCCGTCATAAAAAGAAATGATATCACATAAAAAGAAGCGATATAGAAGTGCATACTCCGAGTGCCGTGTAAAAATCTATCACTACTCATAATGTTTCCAAAGGACTCGGAGTGAGGTAAAGTATGTGAAAACTGCTTGGCGAGCTGCAGACGTATATTTAATATATGCAGTACCTATACCAATTTCGAAAAACTGTGAAAGTCGAAAAAATTAATTTTAAATTCTCATTATATCACTCTTATAAATATTTGTAGGAGGTACATCTGTAATAAATCCGAAAGATTTGTAAAACAAGCAGGAAAGGGTATGTAATTGTAGTAATCATCAATTTTTAACTGGTAAAATGGATCCTGTTTATAACAGATTTATTTCTTTAACGTAAATGTCGTGTTTCCAACATAAGGAATATTATATAATACTAGTAGCCTTACTAGAACAAATTTTTCCCCTGTCATGTGCAATTCCGTTTACGCAGGCTTTACTGCAATATATCTTAATTTAATTAACGTCTATTATTAGGTACATTGTTAGTAATATTCATATGATCATTATATTTTATTATTATTTTACAAACTCAAAATGCTTATTACATTTTTACTTAGAAAACCTACTCATAAAAGTGGTCTTTCTCGTTCAAAAAATGGTAATCAACAAATCGATCGCATGATGTTAAATAAGAATGGGCATGTAAACACAAAAAGCTTCGAATTTTCACAGTTTAATGGGAAAGTAATTCAAGAAGAAATTTTTTAAACAGATAGTCATATGTAAGTGCAGGAAGAACAAACATTATAAAAGCCTGCAGGTCGCAAAGTAGTTTTCACATTCTGTACCTCACTCCGAGTCCTTTGGAAACATTATGATTTTTACAAGGCACTTGGAGTATGCACTTCTATATTACTTCTATTTATGTGTTATCACTTCTTTTTATGACTGACGTTTTAAGTTTGTGGCTGGGCGGCATCATTTACAACGAGTTGTTTTCGATTAGATACATATTATATACGCCACGTTGAAATTAGGAATAAATTACTTTAAACTAGTATAAATCAAAAACTAATTAATATTTTTAAATGAAACTTTCAAAGGTTTGAACTACTTATAAAAACAGTTTAAATGCCGTAAAGCGCGTAAAAATCCGGTAATTACACATTGCTGTAGCCCTGTCAGTAGATTTTGGTCAGAAAAAGAATTTAAAAAGTGCAAAAAACAGCACTTTTAAAATTGCATTTACTAAAAACCTATTCGCCGGATTCCACTTTACTTTTGTTTTCCGAGTTACGTGGCACGCCCCATTCCGTAGAAACAAGAATTTTGTTTCGATTATAAATAGTACTCGAGCTATAGATGTGTCAAAACCCGTGTTTTGGTCAATCCGGAAAATGTAAACTAGACAGAGTACTAAAAAAATTTTGCAAAATGCATCTCACTGGCGGAAATTACTTTTATTTATGGCTCATTGCACTGTTGTTTCTTTTACTTGGCGAGAAACTCTGTCGAGTTTCTATCATATACCCAGGGTGCAATATGTTATCTATCGCCAATCTTTAATTTCTCAACCGTTGGTCGTAGACATATAGTTCCAATTACAAAAACGTTTCAAATGAGGATGCAAATGGCATTATTTAAAGTAAAAAATCAGTTTTATAAAAATTACGAAATCTAACTTTTTATACGGTCCCCCAGTCCCTATAGTTATATTTAGTAAAAGTTTACACATATCATAACAGATATAACACAAAAAGTTTGACATCTATACTACAAAAATTGACAGAGTTAGTAAATTTCAAAGTTCGAGATTTTTGCATATGATTTTGTCTTTCCTTTAGGGATCAATTAAAAGATGAATTAAAGCAATTCGAGATCAAAATCAGGGTGCGCTTCCGCTGCTATTTATCTACTCCTTAGTGAGCATGTTTTATTCTTCTGTTGTCGATTCTACCTACTTCGACGTTTGAATATTTTTTGACCCATTAAAAGCTCAAATTTTTAGATGAAATAATCCTGTTTGATGATTCCCCGATTCGGCAATACCGGCTAAAGGTCGTTTCGCCGAAAAAAGGACATTGCACCCTGACTTTATCTCGAATTACTTTAATTCATCTATTAACTGATCCCTCAATGAAAGACAAAATCATGAGCAAAAATCTCAAACTTCGAAATTTAATAATTGTGTCAATTTTTGCAGTACAGATGTCAAACTTTTTGTGTTATATGTTATGATATGTGTAAACTTTTACTAAATATAACTATAGGGACTGGGGGACCGTATAAAAAGTTATATTTCGTAATTTTTATAAAACTGATTTTTTACTTTAAATAATGCCACAACATGAATATTTAGCTCTTTTGAAACGTTTTTGTAATTGGAACTATATGTCTACGGCCAACGGTTGTGAAATTAAAGGTCGGCGATAGAAAACACCCCGTATATTCAAGATCTGCATCAATTGTTTGTAAATAATTTTAATCCTTGAAAGATTTTATTCAGTACTGAAGTTAAATAATATTTTCAAACGTATTGTATAGCGTTACGGAAGTAAATTTATTTTATTCTATAGATTATTAAATAAATAATCTTTATAATAAATCCTTTTTCCCAAGAAAAAGAGCAAACACTTAAATAAGAATTCTTTATCCGCTTCTTTATAATTTCAAGAACTTTTCATTTTTTATTTCATGCATATTGATTATATCTCAATTCTGTAAGCTTGAAACCTTTTTTTAATTTCTAAATCTTTTAAACGATCTTTTATATAACTGTCAATTTAACTTTTATGGGATACATAAAAGCGATAAAAAATTCATGGAAAATTATGAAGTTTAATCTGATGCAAAAGTTTTTTGAAATATTTTCGCTGCAACAAATATTATAAATCAGGTTTTTAATATAGGTTTATATTTAAAATCTCAATTTTATTTTAGAATATAAGGAGAATTTTAGAATAAAGTTTCAGTGGTATTATTTTATAATTTCCCATTAGTCAATATACACATTAAAAGGTACTTTCGTTTAAAATATTATAGCTTTTGTATATAAACTAGAAACAAGTCAATTCATCTATAAACATCGATGGTAAACTTATCGTGGCAATACATTTTTATATTTTACTAGCTGACTTCGCCCGCCTCGCTGGTCAGTTTCTCTAAAAGAACCTTGAATAAAACGAAATATATTCAGCAAAGATGAAATGTGTTTACCTATTTTTTTTTAATATGTTGTTATCTTGAATTTCTCGCTTCTACCTAAAATGACTGCTGAGATATGCCAAATGTTCTAAAATCCCCCCCCCCCCCCCCTCCTTTAAAACCCTTAAGGGGTGGGGAATTTGTAAAATCCCTAAAACATGTTTTCAATTATTTTTTAGTAATTTATTTTCTGGAATTTCACGCTTCTACCTAAAACGGCTGCTGAGATATGGCCAAATGTTTTAAAAGTTTCAACACCCCCTTTTTAACCCCTTAAGGGTGGATTTCTAAAAACGCTGAAACATATGTTTAATTATTTTTTTAGTAGATTTATTTTCTGGAATTTCGCGCTTCTACCTCAAACGGGCGTGAGATATGGCAAATGTTCTAAACTTTTCGACCCTCCTTTAACACCATTTTGAGGGGGGGGGGGATTTCTAAAATTGCTAAAATACATGCTTAATTATTTTTTTTAGTAGATTTATTTTCTGGAATTTCACGCTTCTAGCTAAAACGACTGCTGAGATATGGCCAAATGTTCAAAAAGTTTCGACCTCCCTTTTAACCCCTTTAGGGGGGGGGGGGGGATTTTGAAAAATCCTCCCTTAGTGCTCCTTTTCCCACAATTTTCACGCTTCTAGGTTCAGCAGTTTGGGCTGGGCCTTTTGTATATGGAGATAAAGATTAAAAACTATCTCAAACGATTATTCCCCCATAGGCCGTAATGGAATGGAACTTTTTTGAGTGTCCATGTAATTCCCCACTTACATCCAACGTGACCAAACTGCCTTACTACCAGCAGGAGATCAAGGGCTACCTAACCACACCAACTACGTGTGGGTGGCAGTAGATTTCATGGAGAAAAGTCTGCCTTTACCCACACACAATTGACTTATATATACAGGGTGCATAGGAAAGTCCCTTTAACCTGAAAATACTTGCAAACGGAGAGAGCAATAGCTATGCAAGTGAGGTAACGATATAGTAAAGCGACTACGCCCGACATAATGCAAACGACAGCAGCGCCCCTAGTGGCGAAATTTGAAAGATAGTCATTGCAAATCTAAAACAAAAAGAGTAAGAGCGAAATTTCCAGTTAGAAAGTTGTAGAGCATCCATTAATTAGTACGAAACGACATTTGGTTCACACGGATAAGATAAATCGTCGCCTGTATAACCAAAAATGTCCGAAATCGATGAGCGACGATTCTACTTTGCCTATTCAGATTTCGGAAATGTAGCAGCGCGCAATTGCAGATTTTGGGGTTGTACTGTACTGTAATGTCTGTAAAAATTTAATTTCCAATTCACTTAAAATTTTAGTTTAACCCCTTCAGGGGCAGACGAATTCTGTTCGTCAACTGATGAAATAATTGACTGACACCAGAAAATTCAAATGATTTACTTAGAAAATAAAAACCCGCTAATTTGCACTTTCATTACAAAAGTAAAATTTTATTAAATCATTCTTCGCTCCAAATGTCAGTTTTGGAATTAAAATTAGGTGGCTAGACCGTCTAGCCACTGCCCTTGGAAGGATTTAAATCTATGTTTTCGTATTGAAGAGGCTTGCAATAGACGTTCCATGCTGAGAAATGTGCATGCAGAATTACTCTCACGAATACAAACGTGCATCTTAAGCAATAGGAACTTCTGGAACATAGGGTAATTCCGGGATTTATGCCGCACATTTTTTTGAATTTGTGTATAAAGTCCCATGGTGGACATAGAATTTTAAAAAAATCATTCTGTGCTATTTAATGTTAAATATGCAACACGTGTATGGCGACAAAAAAATTCAAAACAAATTATTAATATTTTTTAACAATTTTTTTTCTAAAACATTACACTGCGGCGCGTCACCCGTACATTCAGGCTGAGACGCCGCACTTGTGCGGTAGTTATGCCGCGCCTGTAATAAGAACAGAATGAAGTTATAAATAAAAATATTCAAAAAATATTCATATCTGGACTATAATTATGGATGTAATAACAAAATGAAACTAAATGAGCACAATGAAACGTATTATTAGATTCAAATTAATAATTGTTGCCTACTTTCACTATTAAAATTATAGACTTATTTCTTTTTACATTAAATTTTAATTGTTATTTCAGCAACAACGTAACATCAGTGTATTAGAAAGGGAAAGAAAAAAAGCAAAATTGTCTTTACATAATTTATTTGTTAACCCTTTCGGGACCGGTAGCTTTTACACAAAATTTATTCGGTTGGTAACACTTTTTTTAAAGAAGTTACCTTTACTTAAATAATCATGAAAATGCTCTAATTAAACAAAGCAAATATTACTTTTCTTTTTTACTGGTGCCAGAAACATTGTGTAAGCCTTTTATGAAGGTGCTTATATGCACCTATCGTCCCGAATGTGTTAAGAGATCTACTTCAATCTACAGAAAAAGTGTCGAAAAAGTACAGTTTTTATGTGACTACATTTAAACACATGATGTAACGAAGTCAATTGCACTTCCTCTTTTTTGGAGTAGTTTGCAAAGAACGTCTGCGTTACGCATAATCCAATTTTTCATTATTGTCATCTTGACTTGCCTTTTTCTTGCCCTTCTTACTTTTTATTTTCCACCTTTTCTCCTTTGGTTTTAGTAAACTTGATAACATGCCTAACATGGTTATTCTGCGCAAAAAGAAAAGGTAAAGTTAATAAGACTTAATCATCCCGTACAAAAGAAACTGCGGCATATATACCGGAATAGCAGTGCGGCATGTATAACATTTTGCATGGTGCAGACGTCGGCCATCACAGTTACCTGCCATCGCTGTGGTGAATGGTGTAATCATACACACAGTACTCTATACAATCGCTACACTTAGTTTTGACTTCGATATCATGCATGCATTTAGTAATTAGTGTATGAAAAGTATTTAAACATAACGTGTTTAAACATAAAAGTTTGGACAGTGAAATCATGCACTTACGTCAAATTAAGGATTGTACTTCTACAAGTAAACATCGAAATGGGATTCACGTTATACACTGGTTAAAATAACCTCATTGCGCACCTATACTGTGCGTTTGACGACCATCTATCGATAATTCCAAGAAATAGAAGGGGTGCGGCATCTATCCCGTATGCGGCGACTCTCCCGGAGTTACCCTATTGAAAAATAACTTTTTATCACTGTGAGACAGTTTGCCTTTTTTTGTTTTTTTGTATGATGTTATCAAAATGTACTGAAATAAATACTTATTTATACAATAAATTGTGCGTATTTCTTCGTGTTTAAAGCTATTCCATTCAAATGTTTACACAAAATGGAGTGCATCGATTTCGGACATTTTTGGGTATACAGGCGAAGATTTAACTTATTCATGTAAATCAAACATCGATTCGTACTAATTAATTGATGTTGTAAAACTTTCTAATTGGAAATTTTGCTTTATCTATTTTCGTTTTCGATTTGCAATGCCTATCTTCCAAATTTCGCCAGTAGAGGCGCTGCTGTCGTTTGCATTAAATCGGGCGTAGTCTCTTTACTATATCGTTACCTAACTTGCGTAGCTGTAGCTCTCTCCGTTCGCAAGTATTTTCAGGTTAAAGGGACTTTCCTATGCACCATTTATATATAGATATAGATTTCAAAAATGTTTGTTTTCTTAAAACAGATAATAATACGAGTCGGAAATTGTTCATAAAACGTGGCAAATGATACGTACTATAGCCAGTTTTATAAATATTCAGAGCTTGTGCAATAGCTGTTGCACTCTTATGCAAGAATGCATGAATACAAAATTTATTACGTTTCTATATATTAAATTCAGCCATACCGAAATGATAGGACTCCATCTTAAATAGGACGTAATTACGAGAACAATTTAGAATCATTATCCATCATGTGATATCATTGAATTAATCACGCATGATAGGATTTAATAGAATGAAGAAAACTTTTATTAATATATTTTTAATATTTGATCCGATTTTCATAAAATTTGAAATGACTCGACAAAATTGCGTAACGATTGTACAGATTAAATTTTAAATCATTCGTTTGGGTAGCTTTTGCGCTGTTATAGTATGCGGCCAGACGAACAGACAGAAGGACGGATCAGACGACGATTATAGGTGCACCATATTTATATAATTACGAACCCACCTAATAATTGCTCAATAAATATAATCGTAAAAATATGTATGTATGTTTATTTTTTTTAATAATTAAGCAATCTATTATTTTAAATAAACATTATTTTATAAGTAGTCAATATTTATCTTACAAATTACACCTAATGTCAAGACTAATTACATCTAATGTGAAGACCAAGATAATAATTCAGAAATTTTCCAAAATGTTTTCGTTACAATACGTTAATTTGACGGCGGCAATGAACCAGAAATTCATCGCTTTTTTTACGCATGGTAGCAAGTGTCAACTAGTGAATTTATTTAAAAAATTAAAATTTTTGACCTGTTCCTTTTTAAGATGTGACTAACAATAACAAATAATAATAATAAACAAGTGGGTAAGTGTGATCATACATCGCACAAAGGGTTTCGTTTAATATTCCTTTCAAAACACTTTCTTTCAAAACGTCCAGTACATTTATCGCCATGGAATACCTTCTAAATTTTGGCAAACACATCCTAAACTATGTTAAAGTTTCAAACATATTCGTCTTGTTATATTTCCTAATTTTGTTCGCCCCCCCCCCCCAAATGCTACGATATATCAAATGACGGGTATCTGCCAAATTTAGAAAAGTGTCCCCCTTGGGGGGGGGGAGTGGGCAGATGGTCACCATGATTTTTGACGCTGCCTGATTTTAAAAATTTATGTTATGTTTTATAAGCCATATTAAAGTTTCAAACAGATCGTCCAGTTATATTTCCTAATTTTGTTCACGCACCTCCCTCAACCCCCCCCCCTCCTCGAAATGCGACGCGCCCTTCTTCTTTATAATTTATTATCATGTGTTATAAAGTATCTTAAAGTTTAAAACAGATTGAATTGTTAGATTTCCTACTTTAAATGAAATCGCGGTCTGTTAATTCCACATTCCACCACCAAGGAGCGCACTGTATTCTTAACAAAAGCGTATCTGAACGAAACTCCTTTACACAATCCATTAGTAGATATGTTACTCGAGGGGGTGGCGGTCTTCAGCAAGAATTTAAGATAATTGTTGAAATTACTATTTGGAAATAGAGGTAATTTAACTTTTGACATATTTATAATTAATAAGTATAAGTAGCATGTATCTGAGGACTCCATCAAAAAACGCTCCTGAAACGGTATGAAACAAAAAATAAATATTTTGCCCCTCCCCCTCTCCCCACCTTCCCGAAATTTCACGCGCTATTTTTTATAAACTTTTTCTAATGTGTTATAAACTATCGTAAAATTTCAAACAGATCGCCTTGTTATATTTCCTAATTTTAACAAAAATGTTAGTTCCACATTCCACCACCAGGGAGCGCACTCTATTCTTAACAAAACTGTATCGGAAGGAAACTCCGTTAAACAACGTATAAGTAGATATGTTACTCGAGGTGGTGGCGGTCTTAATAAGAAATTAAGATATTTGCTGAAATTACTATTAGGAAATAGTGGTAACTAAACTTTAGACAATTTTATATTAAATAAGTAGCATATATCTCAGGACTCCCTCAAAAAGTCACCTAAAGCGGTCAGAAACGCTAATTTTTTAAATAGAAATCTAGCGCCCCCCCCCCCCCCCCTCCACGGAATTTCGCGTGTCATTCTTTCTTACACTTTATCTTATGTGTTATAAAATATCAAGTTTCAAACAGATCGACTTGTTAGACTTCCTAATTTTAACAAAATCGCGTTATGTTAGTTCCACATTCCACCACAAGGGAATGCACTCTATTAAGCATATCTGACAAAAGCATATCTGAACGAAACTCCTTTACGCAATCTTTCCGTAGATAGATGGGTCGGGATGGTGGCGGTCTTAAACAAGAATTTAAAATATTTGCTGCGGTAACAAACGCTAAGATTTTAAAAATAATTCTAGTTTAACAAAAATGTTAGTTCCACATTCCACCACCAGGGAGCGCACTCTATTCTTAACAAAACTGTATCGGAAGGAAACTCCGTTAACACTAGAACGGCGGGAAATTTTGCTCAAGTTTTAGAAAAATATTTCACATCAGAATTTTTATTTAGAACTATTTAACTTATTTATTTAAGTTATTTTTGTGCAGTATATATCAATCTTATATTATAAAAAAAAATTCTGGTTCGAATCGAAATGTTTTCATTCGGCAAGGGTCAAAATGACCCCTCGCCGCCGTTCTAGTGTTAAACAACCTATAAGTAGATATGTTACTCGAGGTGGTGGCGGTCTTAATAAGAAATTAAGATATTTGCTGAAATTACTATTAGGAAATAGTGGTAACTAAACTTTAGACAATTTTATATTAAATAAGTAGCATATATCTCAGGACTACCTCAAAAAGTCACCTAAAGCGGTCAGAAACGCTAAATTTTAAATAGAAATCTAGCGCCCCCCAACCTCCCCGGAATTTCGCGTGTCATTCTTTCTTACACTTTATCTTATGTGTTATAAAATATCTTAAAGTTTCAAACAGATCGACTTGTTAGACTTCCTAATTTTAACAAAATCGCGTTATGTTAGTTCCACATTCCACCACCAGGGAATGCACTCTATTCTTAACAAAAGCATATCTGAACGAGACTACTTTACGCAATCTTTCCGTAGATAGATGGGTCGGGATGGTGGCGGTCTTAAACAAGAATTTAAAATATTTGCTGTGGTAACAAACGCTAAGATTTTAAAAATAATTCTAGCTCCCCCCCCCCCCCCCCCCTCGAAATATCACACTCCATTCTTTTTTACACTTTTTTCTATGTGTTATAAACTATCTTAAAGTTTGAAACAGACTAAGTGGCGGTCTTAACCAATAATTCAAAATATTTCCTGAAATTACTATTAGAAAATAGTGGTATGAAGTAAACTTTCTGATGATGAATGAGTTATACTTATCTCATATCGCTGTTCAAAAAGCCCAGGCAAATTATTAGATTTCCTAATTTAAGTTAATTCGTGGTTAAATAAGCGTCTCTTCATTTTAATCGATGCATTTGATAGGAATAAACCGATTAATTAAATAATAATTAATATTTCAGCTTGTAATTAAGATAGGACTTAGATATGGGTATCAATGAAATCAGCGAGAAATTTGACATCGGGATGCCAAAAAATTTAATCAAAAAATTTAATATTTAAAAAGTTAAAATTTCGTATTAAAATATGCTACTATGGAAAACCGCAGCGTCGTCATGTCTACCTGCTTTCCCGCCGAATTGAAATCTTTTTATTTCCTTGTCTTTCCAATTAAAGAAATTAAATTTTTATCGATCGATTTTTAGTGGATATTTTAACTTATACAGATCGCAGAAATGTGAACTTTATACCAAATGAAAGTAGATTTTTTTCTGCGTCTGTCTATTCCATTTACAAATTTCTCGCACCAATATTTCCTGATATACGATTTCGCTTTAAAATCTCCACTTCATTTTTCGGCTTAATTTCCTCCGTGGTAACCGTGCATTCGGCTGATTTTACTGGCAACCCTTAGGAGAAACACCGATGATTTCGAGAAAGTCCGTTTGAATTTGCGTTAAAAAGGTGGATTGGTTAATTTTAGAAGTTAATTAGCCCGTAATTCGGTTAATTACCAACTTTTTCAAAATTTTATGATTTGTTGTTTGATGTGAGGTGTTCAGCTATAAGTACCCAAAATTTCAAGTCTCTAACATGTATAGTTTCTGAGAACGGGCTCTGTGACGGACAGACAGACAGACAGAGGAGCGAGACGAATAGGGTTTCGTGAGATGAACGAAACCCTAAAAAGCAATTTATCAAATTACAACGACTATTTGGAAAATGATTTTTTTCAAAGACTAAAATTTAAGACATAAAAAATAGCACTGAGTTGATCATACATTACGTACGCCACGAATTAAACATTAATAGTGTTATTACACGTAAAAGTTGCAAGCGTCAGAAATCGCCTGCGACTCGTACATATTATCCACCTGAAACTTATCCATTATCCAAGCATTTCATTGGCTGTTCGGGAAAAGGCTTTTCAATCGTCAGATTTCCAAGAAATCTGACGACTCATTTTAAAGGAAATTTCATTCTTGAACATCGAGAAATCCCACAATATTACTTTTTACACGTCGTATATAGAAAAAAAAATTACTTTTAAATGTAATTTGTTTGAAAACTGTATCTCAATTTGTTTCTGAGTTATTAATTTTTTTTGTAGTTTTTATTACTTTTTTGTCATAGTGGCAACAGAAGGTATCCATCTTTGTTGTTGAAAGTTAAGGGAAATACAGATTACTGTATAGACCAATCAGAAGACGAATAAAATGTGGATTAAACCAATAAAAACCTTCAGATATGCTTTTGATTTCCCATCCTGACGAGAAAAATAACCATTTTTGCAAATGGTTAAAAAAGAAATGAACTATCTTTTTTAGGATTTCCAAATTCATTTCTCAAGATATAATAATTATTTATTTAAAATGAAGCAGTTATCAATTGATTAAAGTGTATTTTTTAAATATATATTACGTTCTTTATTTATTTTTTATTTATATTTTCCAGTTTTTTATGTTTAAAATATTTCATTTTTGCAGTTTTCCACCCAGTTGGCCGCTTTTGGGTAGCGTAGTTTGGCGCATCATTAACACCCTTGTTGTTATAACTTGAACGCAATTGCAATCATAGAGGATATTTGGTGATTTATCATCCGTGACGGAATAGCAGAAAAATGACTTAAAAATAAAATTATTAATTTATAATTAAACTAGGGGGCTCTGCCCCCTACGAGCTACGCTTGCCAACCCCCGTTCACACACCACAGACTCCAAAAGCATGCGAATTTGACCGGCTTTTAAAAGATTTCGGAAGATTGGATTATAATTTAAAAAACAGTGGCGATCTTCCTATAAACGGGTTTCTATTCATTTCTTTTTCATTGGGAAATTTTAAGGCCAAAAAGGATGCTATTAAAAGATACAATGGCTGTTTCCGTCTTTGATTAAATAAAATCAGTTAAACATTTCAGAATATGCTAATATAAAATAAATTAAGTAAACAGAGTCTCTGTCCCTCGGTAATTTTTAACAGAGCGAAAAGAAAGTTTTTTTAAATAAAAATGTATCAATTTTAATCTGACGTAATTTTCACCAAACTTTTTTCTCTCTTTTTAATAATCACGTGAAAGTACTTTTGTTAGCAATGAAATATTATTTGCGCTGTCCTAACAAAAATAGTCGAAAAGATCATCTCAAAATATCAAATAAATGTCTCGCGCAATTTTTAAATTTAAAGTGTTTTGCAATATTATTTTTTGTTCGTTTTACGTAATAAGTGTAATGTGATGTAAATGTGACGTAATTTATCCTATTTAAGACTTCTAACGCATTTTAATGAATTTATTATTTTAAAATATTCTTTCTCTTTTAAAATTCACGTGCAAATATAGTTTTTATGAAGTAATTTTCAACGAGTTCCTGCTTTTTATATTTTCTGTTTATAATAGTCACGCGTAAATAAATTTTTAATTTGAAGCAAACATTATTGTTTGCGCTGTTTATACAGTTGGCAACAGTTTAAATTAATACAATTTTCTAAAATATGTAAAAAATATCTCTCGAAATGCTGAAAATTTTAATTTAAAATAGAAATAAAACCTCAAAAAATGAGTAAAATTAAAGAAATAAATGCAGTCTGCACACCGGGAAATTCTAATGCATAATATAATCTAAAAATGATTAAATTCCCATGTATAGTTTTTGTTCCTATAAAACTTATTTAATGGAACAATTTTGTCCAATTTTACATTAAATATCTCTTAAAATAATTCTTCTATTTCAAAACTGTCTGCATCAGCGTGTTTATCAAACATTTCTCTATAATACTACTGATTTTCATATTTTTGTATGCAATATTTTTCTTAATATTAACGAAGAAAATCTTCCGGTCACAAAAAATTCAAAACCGGCGGCGGCGGCGACAGCGTTAGTTACTTTTTTTTAGAATAGAGAGATTATAAAAAAAATTAAATGTTGTAATTCTAGATTATGAGGAGATGAGTGAAAAGTGAATTGCAGAATTCCATTTTTACATTAAAAAAGAAAGAAAACTCATGCGTCAAACATAGATTATGAAAGACTTTCCAACACATTCAGAATAATGTAAGAAAGCTTCACCGTTTAAAAAGTTGAAATAGGACGTCTAATTGGACCATATATTGGAAAAGTATAACACATTTGAAATCCCAATTTGTGCAAAACTCATCTACAGTAGAAAAATTATCCGAATTCTTTGAGGAGACCTGTATATGATACATATATTTATTTGTATCTATTAACTACATGCATGCAAAAATTTAGTTCAGTTATTATATACATACTTCATTTGAAAATTCCCCTTCAGAAATTTCCGCTAATCAGAAGAATGGTGCGTCAATTCTTTTGTGTAGCCCTCTATTCGAGGTGCAGAATTTATACACAGTGAGTAATATGCAGAAAAAAAATGTGAAATTTAAAAAGCGCCGAAATAGAAAACGACCTTCCAGCAATTATTGCTCAAAGCCAGTACTGTAACAAATTTCTTTTTTGTGTTTTCTATCAGTGAACGACAAATGCTAAGAATGCCATATTTTATAGTAAACATCTTGCAGTGAAATGCAGTGATTTATATTAGTTTCAATACATTTGAAATAGCGTAATGTCATTAAAGTACTCTGCAAACAATTTATCCACATTGACCATAATGCAACAGAATTCTTTTGAGTGCCCTGTAAATAAACTATTAATGCTATAGACTTGATATTCAATACGGATCGTGCCATGGTAGACTTCCTTGACGTATATCAATTACATGAAAATCCGAGTCTATTTACGTGAGTTAGAGCGTGGACAGATAGACGGCCAGACGAACTGAATTTATAAACCCTCTTTCAACTTTGTTGGAAAGTGTTAAAAACTAAGATTAGTTAAATTAAAATGTAAAAGTAAACCTTGATGCATAAATATATGGCGAGTTTTTAACAGTTGATAATAGTCATGTTTGAATAAAATTGGTAAATATATTTCCTGCGTATATACAGGGTGCAATATGTTATCTATCGCCGACCTTTAATTTCTCAACCGTTGGTCATAGTCATATAGTTCCAATTACAAAAATGTTTCAAATGAGGTAACTATTCATGTTGTGGCGTTATTTAAATTAAAAACTCATTTTTGTAAAAATTACGAAATTTAACTTTTTATACGGTCCCCCAGTCCCTATAGTTATATTTAGTAAAAGTTAACTCATATCATAACAGATATAACACAAAAAGTTTGACCCTGTACTACAAAAATTGACACAGTTATTCAATTTCAAATTTTGAGATTTTTGCACATGATTTTGTCTTTCATTGAGGGGTCAGTTAAAAGATGGATTAAAGTAATTCGAGATCAAATTCAAGCTGCAATTCCGCTGCCATTTATCTAGTCCTTAGTGAGTGTGTTTTATTTTCCGGTTGTTTGGCGATACCGGCTAAAAGTGGTCTCGCTGTTAAAAGGACATTGCACCCTGATTTTGATCTCGAATTACTTTAATTCATCTTTTAACCGATCACTCAATGAAAGACAAAACCATGTGCAAAAATCTCTAACTTTGAAATTTAATAACTGGGTCAGTTTTTGCAGCACAGATGTCAAACCTTTTGGGTTATATCTGTTATGATATGAGTAAACTTTTACTAAATATAACTATATGGACTGGGGGACCGTATAAAAAGTTAGATTTCATAATTTTTATAAAATTGATTTTTTACTTTAAATAATGCTACAACATGAATATTTACCTCATTTGAAATGTTTTTGTAATTGGAACTATATGTCTCCGGCCAACGGTTGAGAAATTAAAGGTCGGCGATAGATAACATATTGCACCCTGTATATAAAACAAAAATTTCACTTATGAAATCAAATTTATTGGAAATGTATTTTTAAAAATAAACTTTGACACGTAAATAAATATATAGATGATAAAAAAAAATGATGGTACAACCTTTATGAAATGGTAGCGCAGAACAAAATAAACTTTTTTTCTATAGAAAACCGCGCTCGTTATTAAAAAAAAAAAAATCCGATTAATTCACTGATAGAAAGCGTAAACAATAGCTAAAAGACTTCGTCAACGTTTTCCAGAAAAGTTATTAAATGTAGGAGGAGCATGAACAATAGTTGGATTTTCATGAAAGATCAGACAATAAACTTCACATTTTTCGCATTTCTGTAAGTGGCTTAATAAAACGTAAGATTCTTAAAATAGAACAACTGCAACAAAAAGTATGCGATAATTAAGTTATTTCTTGATGAAAATTTATCCTATATCGAGTTATTTAACAAAAAGTCAAATGGAACAAAATTTAGCACTTTGTTTTTGAGTGGACAACTACGGAAAATAAGAAAATGCGGTGACTTAAGCCCAAAATATTCTTAATTTTTAAATGTTAGCAAGTTAATTTATTTTTTTAAATACTTTAAACATCAAGAAATAAGCATTTCGGAAGTTTTACATCATAAGACTAAGGAATAATATTTCTTAAATGTACAGTCGTGGAAAAAAAAAATAACCCCTCCCTACTAACTCCTCAAAAAATTATAGTAGAAGAAATTTACTGGTACCGAACGATGGGAAATAAAGCCTACTTGTAAATAACGTATAATATAATACGTTATTTACATATATATGTAACGTTTGTATAAAAAAGTATATAAATTTACTTAGGGGTCATCTACATATTAAAACGAACCCAAACTTCATTTTTTTTTCAATGGCAATACCCAATTTTAACACGATATGTCAAATCATTTATTCAAACTATGCCTAGACACCAAATTTCAAGTCATTTGGATGATAAGTTTTTGAATTATAAACATTCAAAATTTAGAGCTTCTAATGTTAAATTACATTTTCATATTTTTATTTATATGACCTGAAATTATACTCCTAATATGTTAATTTGTCGTGTAGCAATAATACTAAAATACCCAAACATAAATACATTGAATTTGCAATTTTAAAAATTTTATGATATGAATTATAAATTATGAAATTAATATTCGAAAAAAAAATATGAATTGGAACCCACAGTTTTTTTTATGGATATTTATTGAGTCTTGTTCTATGGAAATCCAAAATTTCACATTTTTCTTCTACGTAGTTTTCAAATTATGCTTAAAAAACGGCAAAATGATGGTTTAGGAGACCGTCTATGATAGAAGTGACCATATATTTTGAAATTACTTATGCTATCTTGTAATCTAACAGTTTATCATGACTGCTTGAGTGGCGCTTAAGATGCCTTGACCAAGTAGGAGGCTCTCTCGACCAGCAATCAGGTACAGAACTTTGGATACAAGAATTTGGATACAGCCCCTAAAATATGTTCGTTTTAAAATAATTAATTTCTCAGAAAGTTATCGTACGAATTGCATAATTTTTTTAGGCTAGTTGAAGGGTGAAGAGTTAATTTGCGCTGTCAGAATATTGCACTGCTATTGAAGAAAAAACAAAGTTATGGTTCTTTTTAATATGTAGATGGCCCCCTAAGCAAAATTTATATACATCATTTAGAAGTAATCTTTATTTCCAATCGTGCGGTACCAATAAATTTCTTCTACGATAATTTTTTGCGGAGTTAGTAAGGGGTGTTTACTTTTTAGCTCACAGGCTATCAAAACCTGAGAGCTTGTGCCCCGCGGCTCTGTATGTACTTATGTATGTATGTACGTAACGCGATAACTCTTGATAGAAATATCCGATTTGCTTCAATTTTTTTTTCTAGGTTCATTCTGATAAGGCGCTTCCCTGATTAGTTTTTGAGGTTCATTAGTTAAGTATCATGGAAAGAAACGGCGGCTAGTCCCTTCATTTATTTTTCGAGCCCCTTATTTTATGCCCCTTGATTTTATGTATCAGTTTGGAAGAGATTGGTGCAGAATTGTGGAAGTTATCGTGTCCAGAAGAAAGTGATATATATAGATAGATACATACATACATAGATAGATAGATAGATAGATAGATAAAGTTTTTTACGAGGGTGGTTTTGGGTTCTAGGGGTCATGATCGGTGTAGATCTGCAAAAAATTTTCAGAAATTCCAACATAGGAACGACGCCAATAGCTAGTATTTCATACGAAATCTACCTAAAAGTAGATATATATTAGCAGTGTTGCAGTGGGCTACTTTTTTTAAATTCGGATTTCTTGATTGGCACCACTTTTTTGAAATTGTGAAATTCCCCTTCTTTTCGCCGTAATTAATATGTTCTTAAGAAGGCGAAATTTACGATTTAAAACAAAGTGGTGCCAATCAAGAAATCTGAATAAAGCAAGTTGGAAATTGCTCGTCAAACGTGGTGAATGAGGTGCTTTCGTACTATAATTAGTTTTATAAATATTTTTGCACCGCATATTTTACTGAATGTATATTTTAGTGCACTTCATAAGTGCATATCATTTTCATTGTGTTCGAAAAGCTGTAACATCAATAAAATGCACTTGAAATAATTTTTTTCTCATTGGCCGTAATATAACTCAAAAATTTTGACTGTCCCTGTCATTAAACTATGCATCCGATTTTCATAAAATTTGAAATGACTCGACAAAATTTTGCAAAAGTTGTATATTTAAAATTTCAGACCACTCGGTTGGATACTTTTTGCTCTGCTATATGTGGACGAACGGACAGACGGACTGAACGACCACTATAGATGCTACGCATTTATATAATTACGAACGCACTTAAAAAAGTAGCCCACTGGCAATACTGCATATTAGTACTATCGCATATTATAAAATTTGTACGCTTATAATACAAGTATATTGAAGAAATATAAAGTTTAAAGTTCCAAAGTTATTATTATTCATAGTTTATTTCGAAAAAAAGACAACAACTTTATAATACTTTTTATCAACCAAATCTACAAGATTTAATCAATTTTTCTAAATTGCATTTATTTAAAAAAATGTATTTTGACTGTACACGTTGATCTGTTAATTTTTATCTACTCGTATATACTATATGTTATTCTGCAAAGAGCAAAAGTATAGCTGGCAATCTTCCTTTCTTTTCAAGTAAAAGAAAGAAAAAAAGTCATATTTCGAACCAGAAAATTTATTTTATAATGTAATTTCTTTCGTTGCGGTACTTAGTTTTTATTTCGTTTACTAAATAAATTTTCTGGTGAAAATTCTGTTTATTTTGTTTTTAAAAAATTGAAAGTTGGCAGCTATGCAAAATTGCGTTATCCAATATAGCTAAATGATTACCGAAATTTGGAAACCCCACATCCATGTATTTTCGTTCCAGCATAGAATTAAGCTGAATTTAGATCAACTCCAATAATATGTTCTAAACAACAATATTGACGTCAATCATTAGAGGTGAAGTAAATATATTAAATTGATTTTCACATGTTTCCAGATTCTTCTTTTGAATTACTTTTTTCAATATATTTTTAAAAACTTAACTAGCTTATTCAAAAAATTTTAACTCCGATGATTTTTCTAATAATGCCTGGCAACATTTGAAAAAAATAAATTTTATTTTTGAAAATTGTTTTTACAAAGTAATAAATCCTATTTGAAAACGCTAATAAATACTAAAAAATCAAATTATAAAATTTGCTTTAAAGATTAAATTTATTTGGATCGTTTCTAATAGCAAATGAAAATTCCAAGTATTTTGTCAGTTAGTGGTAAATAATTTACATTCATAATCTGTCGATTTAAAATGGAAATGGAAATCTGGTGCAGCAGTTTAAAACTATGTTTATGAATTGAAAGTCATCTAATTTCTATATTTAAGAAGGTAAATCTCTTGCGTACGAATATAAAGAACAATTTCAAATTAGTTTTTAAGGACATATTTGAAGTTTAAATATCTGAAACACTATCAAAATGATACAAAAATGCATTGCCCCAATCTTTGCATTTTTCTTTTAATTTTGCAGTTCCTAAAATCAGACTTGGCAGAAGACCTATTATTTACAAAATAAACTCATTTATAATTTCAAACTGTATTCATCAAAACTTTTACAAGTAAGTAAAAGTATTACAGTAGTTTTGTTGAGTATAGGTATAATTTTCAGAAGCTTCCCTTAAAAAACAATCTGATTGGAATTCCGTGCTGTAAATGTTCCGAAATCTGTAATTTCATGAATTAAAATACAATGGACACCAAATGTTAAAATTATATATTTCAGTTGATTCCTGAAATTCTCAAATTTGTTTCTATAAATATTTTTACTTTCTTCTATCTTCAATAGAAGAAAGTATTGTAATCGAAATTTTTTTCGACTTCCGATTTTCGACGGATTTACGCGTTACAGGGGTCAGAGGTTACAAAAAACATATTTATACAAAATGTCTGTCTGTTCGTGTGTCCGTATGTCCGTGTGTTGCCATTGTACCATCAAAAATTGTATGAAGTTATGCATAGAATTGGACCAAATTTTTTAAAAAGTTTTTGGCTATGGCAAGCATGTTCTACCTGAATTTCGAAAAAAATCGCCTGTAGGGGGCGCTGTAATAGCGATTTTTGTGCAATTTTGAATATTGTACCATCAAAAAGTGTATGAAGTTAAGCATAGAATTGAACCAAATTTTTTGTGTATGTTTGCGACCATGGCAAGAAGTACTCTCTGAATTTGTAAAAATTCCACCGGTAGGGGGCGCTGTAATGGCAATTTTTGTGCATTTTGAATATTGTACCATCAAAAAGTGTATGAAATTATGCATAGAATTGAACAAAATTTTTTTTAAGTTTTTGGCAATGGCAAGAAGGTCCTCCCTGAATTTGGAAAAATTCCACCGGAATGGGGCGCTGTAATAGCGATTTTTGTGAAATTTTCAATATTGTTCCATCGAAAAGTGCATGAGGATATGCACAATTCCAATAAAAATATTAATAAAACTAATTAAAATGAAATATTGACATGGCATAGAAGAAAGTTTTGGGATTGGCACATCCAACTAGTTAACAATAGCAAATACATTTATAGTATCTTAACGTTTGTTTAACTGTTCTAGGCTTCATTTCTTCCATTTCGTAATGAATGATTTCGACTTTCTGGCAATTGAATCTTATTAAATCAAGTATCTGGTTAGTTAAAAAAAGCTGCTGTACCTTCAATAGGCTTGATGAAAATATTTCGTTATTTTTTAGGAAGTATCAAGTTCAAATCTCGTAGTTTATCTTTCCTGTGTTAGGCCAAGTTTGTTTGATTTTTCTTGATACTTTGTTCTGTAGTGCCTCTTTATTTTAAATTTCTTTTGAAACTCCAACAGAGTATGTGCATTATAAACGTAAAATTTCAATTTTCTTTCGAAAACGTGAGTATTGTAAATCACTTTAAAAAAAGAATTGCGAAGTTAATCATTAATTAAACATATTTACTCATACTGGTAGAAAGTTTCAACATATCTTTTATAAATCCTGTGATGAATGTAAATACTGATATATCAGTAAAAATGAAATAATAAACTAGTCGTTGGGGGCCACCGAAATACTTACCCATCATGGATATAGATAATATAAAATATGAAAATAAAACATGTGATATTTGCTAAGCATTGTACCATGTTACTTTTATTCATAATTTAATTTATTTGGACTTCCTTAAATATAATTAATATAACCCCTTAAGCTAATATTACTTTTTGTTGCATTAAAATATCATAATTTGTTGATTTTCTGTAAGCAAGTAAACGCTATTGGTTTACAATGGAAGTCTATGGGAATTTGGCGAAATATTAGAGATACTGCCAATTTGGCGACTCATTTTGGCCGCCAAATTTGGCGATATACCGCCAAGTTGGCGACAAACTTGGCGGTGTTTGGCGACAGAACAGGGTACCTCCTATGGTAACCCCCTTATAGGTATGGAGATGCATTAAATGCTTGACATTTACGATAAGCCATTATTGGCATTTAATCTTATAGTTTGGCGATAGTTTTTTGGTCGGCGGGATAATCGAGTAGTACCGAATTGCATAAAAGAAACATCCTTATAACTCGAAAAATTATAATCCTATTAACTAACAGTTTACTGCGTCGGATTAAGTGTCTCATTTCCAATTAAAATATATCTTTGAATTGGAATTTGAATGAAATACAGGGTCATGAAATATCAAGGAGTGTGAAAAATAGAATTACAAATATCCCAGCACCTAATTATCCGATCGAGTTCATTCATGATGCAACATTTATGTTTGTTTATTGTCTTTTATATTCACTCCTTCAAATAAACAATTTCGAAAATTTTTGTATACCTTTTATCAGAACGAATATTTCAAGAGTCCGAAAAAAATTGTTCTGTTAATCGAGGTTACTAGTATTCAATAGGCTTCTTTCCGTTATTACTCCCTAAGTGCACACCGAATTTTAAGTCTCTATCTCAGTTTGTTCGGGAGCTAGAGCGATTACAGACACACAGACATATAGACGGAGGCACAATTTTTTTTTCTAAAAATATGTTTTTCGGAATCTCCAGTGTCTGAAACTTGTAAATCCGTCAAAAAAATTTTTTTTCGATTTTCAAAACGATTACAAGACTTACCCTATACTACGTATGATGGGTAAGTAAAAAAGAAAGATCACTAGAAACAGGAATTCTGCTTTATCAGAATTTATTGTCGACCCCGATGAAAAAAAATATATCTACCCTATATATATAAAATCCTAATAAAACGAATTTATGAAACGGAAGTATGAATCGACTGATTAAACAACTGATTATGTTTCACGGCAATTTTTCCTAAAATGTGGAATACTTTGCGATGAAATTAACACCAGAAATCAACATTGATCCGCATATTTCAAAACTGGTATTAGAATTTTTAAATTCGAATTAGTTTTCGAAATATTAATTTTTTTCTAATTTTATATACATTTTTCTAATGATGGCAACTCAAATTTTAATCAAACATATATATATATATATTTTTCAGATTTTAGAAAAGGTTACTATTTTAAACTAATTTGGCGAGAAATTTGGCCTCCCTTAAATGTAAGCTAAGAAATGTATCATGTTACTTTTATTCATAATTCAATTTGTATTTCATTATCAATTTATTTAATACAAACTGAAACATTTAAAATAAATGGCTTTCACTTCTTTATTTTTTTAAACGAAATGAAAAGAAAAATATTAGGCACAGATATCATATACGCACCGGGGTACCTAATTGGCGTCAAAATTGCATTATTTTGGTTGACATGGTAACCCGGCTATTGTTGTTTGTTCAATAATAAATGTTTATTTACTTTATTTTCTTTTTTTAAATTACATAAATTGTTTTGTTCCATAGTTAATTATTTTTTTGGTTATTTTCCTTTAAAAATAAAAAATAATAGAAAATAATTAAAAAATACGATACTACTTGGTTATTCTATCGACCCATTTCGCCAAATTATATAAATCGCCAAACTACTCGCCAAGTTATACAAATTGACATAATTTTTATTTTAAATAACGAAAGAACAAAGAAAATAGTATAACATTAATAAATATACAAATAAAACGTTGAAATAAAAATGACTTGATGATGTAAAGACGTGTAACTTGCTTAAAGTCAAGTGAATGTGACATTTACGATCAACCATTATTGGCATTTAATCTTATAGTTTGGTGATAGATTTTTGGTCGATGGGATAACTAAGTAGTACCAAAAATACATATGTAACTGGTATTCGAAAACGAGGTTTTCGCCAAATTTTCGTAAAAAAATCACGCCAAACCCGGTGCGTATATGGCATCTGGCCAAATATTAAATGATGTAACAAACGATGACATTTAATTTCAACTTCAAAGCAATGTTTTAATTTACCACTCGAAAAATAAAAAATGCTAACTGGCGACTTGAAAAATAGCTATTGGCGAGATTTGCACCCGGCTAGCGAAACAGTGTTGGGGCGCCAACCATGCACCAAGAATTCTTTGCGACCATGGAAATTTTTATGTAGTTTTATTCGAAAAAGAAGTTTGATTTTTTAATCAAAATGGAAAACTTTCGGCACAGATGTCATATACGGACCCATATTGACGCGATTTTTTACTGACGCCAATGTCATATACGCAACGGGTACTTAACTGGAGCCATAGTATCGTTATTTTGCTTGATTTGATAAGCCGGATGTTGTTGTTTATGCTGTTGATGTTTTCTCCAAATTAGCGTCGGAAAAAAATCGCGCCAATATGGGGCCGTATACAGTGGCGTAGCCAAGGTGGGGGGTGGGTCCGGACCCCCCCCCCCCCCCGAAAGTAGACCTGGTTTACTGAATCATGGATACAAATCCAATAGTAAAAAGTGCTAAGACAGAATCATAAATTATCTATAAAAATTTCCGCTTTAGGGAGGTATTCGTCTTAGAAGGTATAATTCAAAGGTATGTCTTTTTTCGGGACTATAAACTGTTCCGTTTTCACAGTATCCCTTAAAACTGCTAAAACGTACTCACTTCCGAAACTTTTTTCTTTCACGTACCCTTTCTTAGGTTTTTCATTCCGGAGTACCCCCATTTCTCATAAACACGCAACCTTCCCCCCTCCACTCAAGGAGATAACGTAAAAATGCTTTTTTTCATTAGTAATCTTCTTATCACAACCATATAATAAACCGATGCAAATTACATTGAAATTCCTAACATTTTTGTGACTTCCGCCATTACCTATATTACTTTCACACACCCCGAGCAGACCCGCCACGTACCCCAAGGGTTACGCTACCCCAGGTTGGAAACCGCTGCTATAACACCACCTCTGAAGAGCATAGATCTATTACAGGAAAATCTGTGAAGATGACCTATCTCAAAGGAAAACAATTCAAGGTTCGACGAAAACAACACTATATATTTGTGCTTGCTAACGTTTGAAACCTATCTGAAATGAAACTTGTTCCAATTGTGAATCCTTCTTGGCAGTTTTTCTGAAAACACGGAATCCTCTCGTGTATATATAAATAGTACAAAACCTATTTCAATTTTAAGACGTAAAGCACACACTTTTATTTTATCTAAAATGACGTTATTCGCATCCGCTTAAGAATTCCACATTTACGATCCACTCTTAAACATCTACAGTAAAGCATGCATAAGTATGTCACTATCGCAAAATAATTCACAAATGCAGCAAAAAGGTGCCGTCATTAAAGAAACTCGACAAAAAAAGACAAAATTTTAAACAAAATTTTGTCAAATTTAAACAAAATTTTAAACAAAATTCTCGACAAAATTTTATTCAATTATTATTGGTCCATTTTTCGTTTTCCCGTTTGCTTTTATCGTTTATATTAAAAGTAATGTTGAAAATTATTTAAAAAAATTATTATAAATGTATTCTAAAGTGTTATGCGTAAACATATTAAAAATTTATATTTATTTCATGTATAATATTTTAACAAAATTCTTCCGGTATGCGGGCATGGGAAATTTCATAAACTACAAAGTTTCAATATTCAGATCTATCAAAATTTCCAGATTTTTTAAGATTATTTTTCAATTACTTAGAAAAACCTTATTAAATAATTTTTAAATTATCAAGTAAAAAAAAAAAATTTTTTTTGGATTTCATTCAAAATGTTTCATTAGACATAAAAAAAGTCAGAAATTAGACATAGAGATTGATTACACATAAGAAAGTGATTTTTTGTTATTGTTGTTGTTAGTTAAATACTCAGGTTAATGTTCCAGTTAATTGTATTAATTTATTTTCATTTTGAAATGGATACTTTACTGTAGACATTTACTTATTTGTTTTTATACATATTTACAATTTCACATTAATAAACAAAGAAATAATTTTGTAAAACTTGTAAAATGAGTGGTAAAATAAGTGTAATAAACTTGTAATTTTGTTTGTTTTTCAACAGGTACAGTCGAGGGGGAAAAAAAGTAAACACCCCCTACTAACTCTTCAACAAATTATCGTAGAAGAAAGTTGCTGGTACCGAAGACTGGAAATAAAGTCTACTTTTAAATTACGTAAATAAAATTTGCTTAGGGGGCCATCTACATATTAAAACGAATCAAAGCTTCATTTTTTTTCAATGGCAATACCCAATTTTAACGCGATATTTCAAATCTTTGGTTCAAACTATGTCTAGACGCAAAATTTCAAGTAATGTGAATGATAAGTTTTTGAATTATAAACATTCAAAATTTAGTGCTTCTAATGTTAAATTACATTTTCCTATTTTTATTTATAACTTCTGAAATTATGATCCTAATATTCTAATTTTTTGTGTAGCAGTAATAATAATATACCCAAACATAAATACGTTCAATTTGCAATTTCTATAATTTTCTGATATGAATTATGAATTATGAAATTAATATTAAAAAAAATTATGAATTGCAACCTACATTTTTTTTAATGCATCCAGATTTATTGAGTCTTACTTTATGGAAATCCAAAATTTGACATTTTTCTTCCAAGTAGTTTTCAAATTATGCTTAAAAAATGGCAAAATGATGGTTTAAGTCGGTGAAGTTAAGATGATTGGCCGTCTATGATAGAAGTGACTAAATATTTTGAAATTTATTATGCTATCCTGTAATCTAAGAGGCTTCTTTGACTGCTTAAGCTGCCTTGATCAAGAAGGGAGCTCTGTCGGTTAACAATCGAGTACGGAACTTCAATTTGGATACAGCCCTTAAAATACGCTCGTTTTAAAATAATTAATTTCTCGGAAAGTTATGGTACGAATTGCATAAAAATTCGTTTTTAGACTAATTGAAGGGTGTAGAGTTCATTTATGCTGTCAGAATTGTGTACTGCTATTGATAAAAACAAAGTTATGGTTTGTTTTAATATGTAGATGGCCCCCTAAGCAAATTTTATATACATCTTTTAAAAGTAGACTTTATTTCCAATCGTGTGGTACCAGTAACTTTCTTATACGATAATTTGTTGAGGAGTTAGTAGGGGGTGTTTACTTTTTTTTTTTTCCACGACTGTACGTAATCAATCATTGAGTATGACGCCTAATCATACGGCAATTTGTAACATTACATGCGTTCTTGTAACATTAGAAGAAGAAAATATATTGTGGACCTCCTAAAAAATATAAAAAAAAATAACTTGGTCTTTTACGATTCGGAGAGAAATGAAGGTCTGAAATTGGATCTGGGGTAGAACCGCCACAGAATTCATGGAACGCTGCGTTCCGCTTGTCCGTCCGAGGTCCCTGCCCATGTCCCTTTTACCGAGACATTAGCGGAAGCCAGATTGGGAAAAAAAATGCAATTTAACAAATTACAACGACCATTTGGAAAATGATTTTTTCAAAGACTAAAATTTAAGACATAAAAAATCGCACGTAGTTGATCATACATTACGTACGCCATGGATTACATTTTTCGGTACTGTCAATTTTTAAACTTCTACGGAGCTGGTCATACATTACGAACAGCATGGATTAAAAATTAATATTCCTGGACCCATTTTAAATGAAATTTCATTCTTAAACTTCTAAACATCCCACACTATTACTTTTTACACCGTCGTATAGAGAAAAAAATGTGCTTTTAAATGCAATTTGTTTGAAAGCTGTATCTCAATTTGTTTCTGAGTTATTAATTTTTTTTGTAGTTTTTATTACTTTTTTTAGCATAGTGGCAAGAGAAGTATCCATCTCTGTTGAATGTAAAGGGCAAATACATATTACTGTATAGACCCATCAGAAAATGAATAAAATGCGGATTCAACCAATAAAACGCTTCAGATATGTTTTTGATTTCCTACCCTGACGGAGGACAATAACCATTTTTCCAAATGGTTAAAAAAGGGAGAAAAATGAAACCGGACAAATTTAAAAGGGAAATTGATTGACTGAAGCTACCGAACCACCGCAACGGATTCGAACTCATTATTAGGAGACCAAAATATATTATTAGGAGACCTTCTATATTAGGAGACCAGAGAAAAGCGTTTTTTATGATTTTTGGTAAGAAAACTGCATGATGGATGTTTATGAAATTTTAACACTTCATTGTATATAGCTTAAGGTATACACAAGAATTTTTTTATTAGATTTTGTTGCTTTAATCTAAGTTATAAACAAATATGTTCAACTGCTTTGGAAATTTTCGTCTGGACGGTGGGCATGATAGCGCCTTGTACAATTATCTGAAACACAAAATAAATTTTTTTCGTAAATTTCGGGAGTATAGCTTCTAGTTAAGAGGCCACACTAGTCACGCCTTGAAATTCGAACGTTAATGCTAAGTCTATGGGCGCGTTATTTTCAAATATCTTGCTTGATTTTTATTTATTTTTTATTTTTTGCACAGGATATCTGAGGACTATCTGTTTCCGGGCTAGTTTTTACTTTTCCGATTTTTGTTGTAGTTTAATTCTCAGGATCCGGTCAATTTAGGGTCCAGGGAAATTCGAGATGTTGTGTCCTTTTTAGTCTTATAAAATCCATATCAGCAAAATTCAGAAAAATTTAAAAACGCACAACGAAAATATAGTGTTTATGCTTTCCAATAATATGCTTTCAATAGTTCTACTACAATTAGGCTGAGCAAAATTTATAAAGATTTTGATGGAAAATGTGTCAAAAATGGCCTCGTAATGATATGATGTCCGCCCCATATCGTACATGAAAACCCCGCCCTATTAAAAATCTGATTGGCTAAGACCGACACATTTTAGTAAATGGAAACTATTTAATATTTCCTTTTGTGTGATTGGATTATTGTAACGTGGTAAAATAGATCACTCCTATTTATATTTTGGATTTATTTTTTTCTACTATTATTGTTTAATTTCAACAAAATACTCTTGAAAGAATGAAATATTTCAAATTCTATATTTATATGAATAACGAAGGATATTACGCATTTACTTTGTATATATAAAATTTTAGAACCGTATACAGGGAGGTAAAACTTGTACAAGTTACTGGGGACCAAATTTCAGCCCGAGTTTATTATAGTGTTGAATTCAGACACTTTTCTCCGGGAGGGATATCCGAGGCTCCGGGGGGGGGGACATAATAGAGTTTTAGGGTGAAATTGCACTTTTTGACCATTGAAAATGTAAAGTATAAAATCTTCCGGGGGGGGGGAACTCATCGCCCCGGAAGGGGGATATCCCCCCGGACCACCCCATGAATTCAACATTAGTTTATTTAGTAAAACGGAAAAAAAATAGACACGTTCTTTTAAAAGTAATTTTAAGTTCAAATAGCTAACAAATTAGAAAATTACGAAGTCAGAATTTGCTAGAACATGTTTGTGGCCTGGCCAGGAGACTGGGTTTCAAGTTTCCTATTCTTGCATATCTATAAAATATTCGGCAATTTAACATTTTAATTTCGATAAACAGTTTTTTTAATTAAAAATCAGCAGAACTTAAAGTTGGTAAATTTTAAAGATTGTTAACCTTAAAATTGTAGATCAACTTGTTCAAATTTTTAAAGAAATGTTTTTAATATTTATTATTTTTAAGGGGACAGTACATCTTTAACAGTCGAGAACGAAATTTGTCCTGTGTAACACACCTTTTTTTAAGAGCCCACTTCAGCCACGAGAAGAAAGGAAAACGTTAATGGGGGCGTTATTTTAAAATTTCTCGCTTTGATTTTAATAGTATTGAATGATGTTTTTTGCACAGGATAGCTGAGGGTGATCTACAACCAGGCTAGTTTTTACTTTTTAGATTTTGGTTATACACTGCTGGCCACACAAAATGCAACACCAAGAAGGAACAGAGCTATCACAGCGAAATTTATTTGGCAGATAACATGCTGTACAAAGATCAAACGATCAAAATTACAGCCTCTTGTGACGCGTGGATGATGAGAAAATCAGTAGTTAGAGTAGCCGCCATTGTTGGCTATAACCGCGGCCACACGCCTCGGCATAGAATCAAAGAGGCTTTGGATGTCTCCTTCGGGTACAGCAGTCCATGAGGCTTCCACATATTGCCAAAGTTGATCTGGTGTAACAGCGGGTGGTGTATCCCGGGCCAGTCGTTGCGCAAGCATGGACCACACGTTTTCGATTGGCGATAGATCGGGAGAACAAGCAGGCCATGGAAGCAATTCAATCTGATGGGCAAAGAAGAACTCTTGAGCATTGCGTGCCACGTGTGGTCGCGCATTATCCTGTTGGAATATGGCTGATGGCAATCGCTGAATGTATGGGAGGACCACGGGCTCGAACACCTCAGAGATGTAGCGCTGGCTGTTCAGTGTACCGGCAATACGTACTAGAGGTGTGCGGCAGTAAAATCCGATACCACCCCAAACCATGATACCGGGTGCAGGACCAGTGTGGCGATGCATAACGCAACAGTTCAGCCGCCTCTCACCACGGTGCCTCGAAACTCGAATCCGACCATCGTGATGTTGCAGGCAGAAGCGGGATTCGTCAGTAAACACAATGTCGTTCCATTCCGTTGTCCATGTCCGCCGTTCCTCGCACCATTCACGGCGCAAACGCCTGTGGTTTCCAGTCAGGGGTAAACGAAGCAATGGACGCCTTGCGGACATTCCACTCTGCTGCAAACGGCGTCGAATGGTACGAGCGGACACCGAATGATGCGTAGCAGACTGAATCTGTTGTGCTATGGTTCGTGATGTGGCTGCGCGATCCATCACTGCCATGCGCACAATCCGCCTATCATCACGGGCAGTGGTGCAATGAGATGGGTGCGATTGGCCCCGTCGGTCCGTCGTTCCCTCCTGCATCCAACGATTACAGATCCGCATCACAGTTGCTTGGTTTCGTCCAACACGTTGACCGATTTCTCTGAAGGATAATCCGCAATCCCTATAGGCTACTATTCTTCCTCGGTCGAATTCCGAAACTTGGTCAAAAGACGCTCGATGTCTTCCACGAGGCATAGGTAAACAGCTTACGCAAAAAAACGCACGAAAAAACAATTACCGTACTTCAAATCGCCAATCTGTTCTCCCCTTATATAGCGCTTTCGAGTGGCGCTACGGTCGTCTATGATGTGCGTCTGCGCTGCAATGCTAATGATTTGTATATTTCATCGCCGCAAACACATGATGTAAATTTTACATGAGTTGCATACATCCTTCCGGGTGTTGCATTTTGTGTGGCCAGCAGTGTAGTTATATATATATATATATATATATATATATATATATTACCATTAATTAAACATAACCTGCCACCGTCAATTATTATGAATTAAAGCTGTAAGTATTAAAAAAATATTATAAGAATTATTATGGAAGAAAAAAGAAAAAAGTGGACACCGACAAAAATTGAAAAGCTTATACATTGAATTACGTTATCGAGGGCACAGAATTCAATGATATAAGCAAAATGGTTGTTTTCTGTGGGAAAAATAAGCTAAAGCTAAAATTAATTTTCCCCTGTGCCCGAACAACCACTAAAATCAAGTGAATTGATTAAAAATGAAAGCAGAATAGAAACAAATAATATGAAATGGAAGAATCAATAAAACGTATTTAAATATTTATAGGATATAAAATAGAAATAATAAACACCATACCTATTAATATTTCAGTATTTTACAAAAATCCATGTGCACATGTCTTCCAGTATATCAAAAAGATTAAGGTGAAAAAAACAGTTAAGAAATCACAGTAAATGATACCAAAGGATGCAGTTAATACATTTGAAATAAAATTTGAAATACCTTGTAAAACAAATTTAATCTAATATAAAATAAATAGATATTAATTACATTATTTAAAATGCACTATTAAATTAATAGATAACAGTTTAACAATATCGTCAAAATTTAGCTAAAAATACACCCTGGTGTATAAATTATAACTGAAATGGAACTAGAAAAATTAAAAAATAGAGCAATATGAAAGGTACAATTTTAGTGCTGCCATCTATTAATAATTATATTAAACATCTATCGCAAGATAAAAATTTGCAAGCTTTTGAATGTAAATAACTGTTTAAACAGCAAAACCAAACAAATCCTTATATATAGAGAATTATAAATCTAATATAAATCACACAAAGTATTTAAAACTATTGTTAATAAAATTTAAAAGCATACAATATGTTCTATTAGCTAAATTATTTAAACTAAACTAAGAGTTTAAATAATGTTAGAACATTGAAAATATATAGCATATATCTATATGCTATAAAACAAAATAAATTCAGTAATAGTTAATATAAATAATTATTAAAAATTATCTAAAAATTATTTTTTATTTTTTAATGAATTATATATAAGATATTTATAAAATGAACAGGAAATAACAAACATGTGGAAGTATATAAAAGGTTAAATAATACTTAAAATCCCATTACTTAAAACGCACAAATATAGAATGTGGATTATTTTCAGACATCCATAAAAATCCATAAAGTATGAATATGGGACATTCAAAAACATTAAACTAAGAGTGGCATACTATTAGTAATTAATATGATATTGTCCTTAGTAAATTAAAATTTAATAACAAATAATTGTAAATTAGATTAATGAATAATTAAGCTAATTATAATATTAATGAAAATCTCCAACTTACATATAAAATATCAAATCAACCTCCACATAAAATACATAACAAAAAAATAGTAATAATACAAGAGCCCCGCTTTTTTTTTTTTTTTAAATAATTAACCATTGCGTATTATCCAGACAACACCACCCTCCTCCGTACTCTAACATCTACCCACCCAACCAACCTATAATATTTTTTTATATTATTTTACAATTTTTAATTTTTTATAGATATTTTTTTATTTTATAATTTTTTTGTAATTTTGTTTACGCATGTGTTAATTTGTGTTTATAGATCATGTAAGAAAAGTACTAATTGTATATTAATGAATATATGAATTTTTTTGGAAAACCATGATTTAATGCATCATAAATTAGTTTTTTAATATTATTGTTAATTAGAGGAGAAGAACATAAACATTTTATTCTATATAAATGATTAAGTATTATATTACGAAATACAGAATGATGTAGACAAGATTTAAAATTTGTAAATGTATTAACTGTGAATTTAAATTCTTTACGTTTGTCATACAAATCTGTGATTGTTTTATTGTCTCTTATTGTAATTTTAAGATCTAAGAAGTTAATTGTATTGTTAGATAAAAGGTTTTTCGTTAATTCCAAATTAGTGGGATAATCAACTGGAAATCGAGTAATTGCAGATTGATCAGTATCAATTAAAATGATGTCATCAATATAACGATATAAATGTAGATTATTATTAGTAAAATTGCGTTCATAATGAGATAAGTATAAGTCTGAGAGTAAACTGGAAGTACAACCGCCTTGTGGTATACCGACATGCTGTAAATATAAAGTATTATCTTGCAATATATAATTATTATAGATAATGAAGTTAGTTAAAGATTTAAAATATGCAATATCTATATAAGATGGTAATAGCAGTTTTTTATAATACTTTTTAAATAATGCATTTATAATTTTATGTAAATCTAATAGGTCTATATTATTAAAAAGATCTTTGAAGTCATATGTCGTTATATTACAAACAGAATGAAGATTTTTTAAAATCTTAACAAGTTGATAGCTATTTTTTATACAATGTGTATTATCATTGTTTGTAGTAAGTTCATATATTTGATTAAGAATTTTTAAGAGAAGTGTATTGGCTTTATTATTATATGTATTACAACCAATAGTAACAGTCCTAAATTTAATAGGAGTTTTATGAAATTTGGGAATAAGAACTAAATATGGATAATTAAAATTAGTAGATAAAATATTTAAAAGTTTATAATAACTTCGAATTTTACGATTATTTACAATAACATTTTCATTAGTTTTTTGAAAAGACTTATTAGAAGAAATAGAATTTGTAAGAAGTTGGTGATAATATGATTTACATATAATAGCATAATTGTTAGGAGATTTGTCTACATATGTAATAACGAAGTTTTTTTGTAATTTAGTAATTTGTTGGAAATAATGCTGTGTATTAATAGAAACCAAATCAGCAATATTATTTTTTAAAGCCATAGTTAATTTTTCAATTACTATATATATATATATATATATATACATATATATATATATATATATATATATATATATATTAGTATAGTTTCAGTTTCACAATCGGCTCACTCCGGTTGCGAAAGTAAGGTAATTTTTTTTTAAATATCTGAAACCATAAATCGAAAGAGTAAAAATTAACCCGGTTGTAGATTGTCCTTAGCTATCCTATGCAAAAAAAAATCATTTTTAAATATTAAAAAGGAAGTGAGATATTTGAAAATAACGCTCCCACATACTTAACGTTAGCGCTTACATTTTTTCTCCGTATCTAGTGTGGGTTCTCAAAGGTAACGTAAAGGTATTTTTTTAACGGTAAGGAAACGCTAAAATTTATCATTAACTTTAATAATGTAAACCTAAAAATAATGAGACTGTAAGGTAAAATATAGCATTTTATAAAAATCTGCTAGCTAGCAAATTTAATTTATAATACATACTATTTTCTAATAATTTATTTTTAACTTACATGAACATTCAAAAGTATTCGTTTATATTATACCCTATGTGGGAAAAATCATTTGCGGTGTATTTTAATGATATAAAACAACTTTAAACATAAAATTTATGCAACTTATTGAAGTGCACAGGTACGTGTACAGGGGAATTCAAAAGTATATTTCGATATATAATGGACTATGAAGAAAAAACATTTGCGGTGTATTTTAATAACGTTTCTCTGTTACAACATAATGAAATTGATATGAATTTATGAAGCGCAGCAAAACATGCTTTTTGAAGGAGTTGCACAGCATTTATAATTCATTTACAGGGTCACAGAAAAGAGTTCAGTTTTTTTACAGAAAAAACTGCTTGCAGCATGTGTTTTAGTTATGCTTCACGATTTTAAACAAGATGGAATTCATATACGTTACTGAGGTTTACTACAAGATGCTTACATTAGAATATGATGTGCATCACATTTTATTTCACTTACAGGGGCACATAAAAGATATTGAATACAATACTGTATATGAAGTATTGTCTATTAGGGATGATTGCTGAAAGTGAGTTTTTAGCTATGATATACGTTTTAAACTAAACTTTTGTATACTAGATTATATATATATATATATTATAGACTATGTATGGGGCTACGCAATAGAACTAGGAAGAATTGTTGAGAATGAGAGTGAATTGATTAATTTTATTTTCAAGTTCAACTATATTTAGAAAGATATGTTTGGAAAATATAAATATAATAATAAACGATGCTACTCAAAGAATTGGACGCATCCACGCCTATTTGAGACACGGGAAGAAATGAAAACGCTAATTTTATATCTATAGGGGCATCATTTTCAAATTTCTCGCTTTGATTTTAATATTTTTGATTTTTTTCTTTTTTTTTCTTTTGCATGGGATAGCTGAGGACGATTGACAACCAGGCAATTTTTTACTTTTTCGATTTTGGTTACAGTTTTTTTTAATATTAGGATTGTTTAAATTTCAGAACGGATTCCAACCGGTTATGAAAGTAAAAGTAATAAAAAAAAAATATAACTGAAACCAAAATCGAAAAAGTAAAAACTAGCCCGGTTATAGAGCGTCCTCAGCTATCCTATGCAAAAAAATCATTTTAAATTTTTAAAAAGGAAGCGAGATATTTGAAAATAACGCTCCCATAGACTTAACATTAGCGCTTCATTTTTTTCCCGTTACTAGTGTGGGTTCTCAAATGTAACGTAAATGTATTATTTTAACTGTTAGGAAACGGAAAAATTTATCATTAACTATAATAATGTAAAACTAAAAGTTATGAGACTATAAGGTAAAATATAGCATTTTATAAAAGTCTGTTAGCTAGCAAATTTATTTTTCAATACGTATTTGTAACGGAATCCTGTTTTAAACGGAATATTTTCAAGAGTCCCCTAAAATATCTTACAATTGTATGTGCAAAGACGGAAAAAACCCACCTCAAACGGTATTTCGCACTTATTGTTTATGTTTCCCTCTTACCAGGTTTATAGTGTCATGTTTTTAACATGAATGGGTCGAATTTTAATTATTACCAGGTCCCGCGTTTTTCTCTACGCCCTGTGTATTTTCTATATGTATATCCAACACAAAACTTTTGGACGGGTACTCAGATGTTTAGCACTCTCCAACATAGTTGAAAAATGTTTATGAGTTAGGCTTGACTGCTCGTCTGTCCGTCCTCTAACTAGCGTACATATACTTGGATTGTGATGTAATTGAAATACGTTGTTGAAGTTTATCATGGCATAGATGACATTGATAATGAAGCGTGTAATAATTTATACATCATGACATGGACATTCAAAAGTATTCTTTTATACTAGGACTTCCCTCAGAGGGATTAGTCTGAGCGATATTACTGAGAACATAGATTTAATAATAACATGTGGAAGCAAAGGAAATGAGATGTTATCTTTAATTGTCCATATACTGCGAAAAATTGAAATGATGAAAATAAACGAATTGTAGAATTACAAAATCTTATATATAAATTCGTATACACTGTTTAAAAAAATGGGAAATCAAACCATTCAAGACAGCCATGCATGGATATAAAATTGAAAGTACGCAATATATTAAAAGTAAAATAGAAAATGAGACACTAATTTACTTATATCGGAATTTTAACTGCATAAAATGATGTCAAGAGCATAATCAGACGCTCCGCACCAATTTGAGTAACTTTAAATGACAAATATATGATGTTTAAAAAGAATGGACATTAATTTTTATATGGTGTGTGCTCCCCCGGAATAGTTAATAATTACAATATCTGTTTTCCACGGATGCAATGAGGTTGTCGATAACATTTGAGGAATTCTCTTCTCAAAATCTAATATAGTATCAAAGTACCGAATACATCAAAAGTGGCATGCAATGCTTCGTTAGATTGTGTTTTAGATATGCTCGATCGGATTTAAATGATGAGTGTATGCTGGCCACTACATACGCTGTATTGTTTTGTTTTCAAACATATTCTGCACAAGTTGAGCTGTATTTAGCATGTATTAAATAAAAGAAATCGGCAATGATTACAGCATAAAGTATGACACAAGATCTGAATATATCGTCAGCATAACTTTTGAGCTGTCAAAGAGTCATTTGAAGTAATTTACAAACCCATACATATTTATTCAGCAAATCATGCAAGCTAACATACGCCAATATGAACCCGATTAAAAATTTCACCAGAATAAGTTAATACATAAAAAATATACAAATGATAATTGAGAATATGACCTTATGATAAAATGTCTAGAAAAATGAATCGGATAAAAATTCATATCACATATAAAACGGCACTTCCCTCTGTTAGTGGCCTTGGCGAGAGGAGAAAAGCCTAGAGAAGGAACACTTTAACAAGTTCTTTCGGGCAACCTACTCACTGTTTCATACAGGTCTTTATTCAATATTTACACAATTTATTTAATGCTAGGTGGGTATCTATCAGTTTTGTTGCATTTAAATCGCATGTTTTGCAGCATTATGAAATATTTAAAGTTGCTGTACCTAATAATTCCAAATTAAAGGTAATTGAGATCGCTTTCCGTTAATTTCGTCTTTTTTAATTTTAAATTTTTTAGAAACCATTCATAGAGACAATTGTGTATTTTAAAACTAACCCGAAGCAAAATTTCAAGATTTTGGGCTCAGCAGTAACAGAGAAATAGAAAATTTTTGAAAGTTTTTTGTTTCTGCACTGTTTTATATAGCGACATTTTTAGAAATTGTTCTATTGCGAGAATTTACGTCATGATAAATGCAGCCATGTCAATTCTCATGTTTATATTCCTAACAGTTCCATGTTCTTCGTTACTTAGATCATCTTTAGATCCTTTTCCGCTTTGTTTAGTCTTTCTATTTTTTAGAATTCGTTCTACAACGAGCATTTACATCTTATTAATTACTACCATGCCAAAGTTCTAGTTTCTAACCCAACAGTATCCCAAAAGTTTCAGTATTCCAAATAAATCATAATTTAGAACCTTTCTAGAAATTTTTACGTTTATCCGTCAAATTGAATCTTTTAGAGAGCGTTCATTACGAGTATTTACATCTTAAAAGTAACTACCGCACCAAATTTAAAGTTTCTAACCCAATCAATATCGCAGAAATCACAATTTTAGAACATTTTTGCTCCTGCAGCGTTGTAGGTTCTTGCACTGACATAAAATAGTCTTTTTTTCGGAGCAGAGATGGCCACCAACATTTTTTTAATTTGGCTATGTAGTTTCAGAGATAACACCTCACAAACGTACAAGCATTAATAATATTATATACTTTATAATATTATAACGCTTTATAATATTAGCATTAGATGTACAGATACAAAAGCCATTTATCTGTTACAAACTAAAGTGCCGGCGTTGCCCAGAATTTGAAGGATGTTTGTTCTGAAAAATCAATTTCAAAATTTAACATACAACACAAAACAAACATTAAGAAAAGCAGTCGAAATGTTGTTGAATGAATCATATGAAAACGCTATATTAAAATGTATAAATGTATATAACAGACGCAAAAGAATACAGCTATAAATGAACTTATTTCAATTTATAATTGGAGCAATAATGTTAAAATACGCCAATATTTCCCTAATCGGGTTTTTATCATGCTTCAATACATTTTTCATACTCATATGACGTTATACTATATCCACCATGCCCTTTATATTTCCAATATGACGTAATATTTTCCTCTTTCACGTGGAAACCTTGAAATAGAAAAATTATGAAGTTATATTCACTTTCGTTTAAATTCGTCAAACCATTTATTTCATTTTCATATTTCACGTGAATATCTTGCAATAGAAAAGTTATGACGTAATATTCACCTTTTTTTTTTTAAATTCGGCAAACTATTTATTTCATTTTCATTTTTCACGTGGAAATCTTGCAGTAGAAAATTAATTGTTGTAGTAATAATTTTATTGTGTTTTTTAATTGTTGGCAACTGCTATAACGAAAAATGTTTAAATTTGATAAGAAATTGCTGTTAAATTGGTGGTTTTTTATTAATTAAAAATTAACTATAAGTTATTTCGATTCCGGATTACTTTAGTTGTCTCGGCCATGTTTTAATACACATGTACGTATCTCTTCACAATTTGGGCTTCCAAATTGTGGATTTTTTATAGAATTACAAACAGACAGATAGACAAGTTTTCATTTTTATATATCTCTCCATTCTATAAAAAGTAACTAACGCTGTCACCGCCGGCACCGCCGCCGCCGGGTTTGAATTTTTTGTGACCGGAGGTTTTCTTCGTTAATATTAAGAAAACTATTGCATACAAATATATGAAAATCGGTGGTATTATAGCGAAATGTTTGATCAACACACTAATGCATACAGTTTTCAAATCGAACAATTATTTTAAGAGATATTTAATGCTAAAGTTGGACAAAATCGTTCCATTAAAAAAAAATTATAATAGCAAAAGCTATACATGGGAATTTAATCATTTTTAGATCATTTTATTCAATAGAAGATCCCGGTCTGCAGATTTCATTAATTTTTTTAATTTGACTCATTTTTTGAGGTTTTATTTCTATTTTAAATTCAAATATTCAGCATTTTGACAGATATTTTTTACATATTTTTGAAAATGGTATTAATTTAAACTGTTGCCAACTATATAAACAGCGCAAACAATAATGATTGCTTCAAATAAAAAAGTTATTTACACGTTACTATTATAAACAGAAAAAACCCTTCAAATTAGAATTAAATAAATAGGTATAAAAAGCAGGCACTTATTGGAAATTACGCCATAAAAACTATATTTACATGGGAATTTTAAAAGAGAAAGGATATTGTAAAATAAATAAATTAACATGCGTTAGAAATCTGAAATAGAACAAATTACGTCACATTACACTTATTATGCAAAATGAACAAAAAATAGTATTGCAAAACAGTTTAAATTTAAAAATTGTGCGAGACGAAATAATAGAGGTTAAATATTAGATTTTTTCAAAATTTTATTATTTGTCATTTGATGTGAGGTGTTCAGCTATAAGTATGCAAATTTTTATGTTTCCAACATAATTAGGGGCTGAGTTAGAAAAATTGCTTAAAATACATAAGTTAGAGCCCAGAGGGTCAAATATCAGACATTTTTCACAATTTTATTATTTGTCGTTTGATGTGAGGATTTCAGCTATAAGTATGCGAAATTTCATGTCTCCAACTTAATTAGGGGCTGAGTTAAAAAAATTGTTTAAAATACATAAGTTAGAGCCCAGAGGGTTAACTATTAGACTTTTTAAAAATTTTATTATTTGTCGTTTGATGTGAAGTGTTCAGCTATAAGTATGCAAAATGTCATGTCTCACACTTAATTAGTGGCTGAGTTAGAAAAATTGCTTAAAATACAGAAGTTAGAGACCGGAGGGTTAAATATGACTTTTTCAAAATTTTATGATTTATCGTGTTATCGCAAGTGTTCAGCTATAAGTATGCAAACTTTCATGTCTCCAACTTAATTAGGGGCTGAGTTAGAAAAATTGCTTTAAATACACAAGTTAGAGCCCAAAGGATTAAATATTAAGCCTTTTTCAAAATTTTAGACAAAGGACAGACAATTTTAGACAAACAGACAAAGGAGTGAGACAGGTAGGGTTTCGTTAGATGAACGAAACTCTAAAAACATGCTGCGGATGACTGTAACAACATCCTAAAATTACATTACCATCAGCGATCTACCAATCCCGAATTTATTTTATATTCGTTTCATATAGTCTTATTCTATGTGCGGCCCTGTAAAATAATTATCAATATTATATACAGTAAAACCCCTGAATAGCAGACACCCCGAGAATACAGAATTTGTCCTCTATTTAGAGGTGACCTCTACTGAGTGTAAAACATGTACAGTTATTTAAGAGTTGATAATCGAAAAAATGTGCGCTAAATAGAAGTATCCGCTATGGAGGTTTTACCAGTAAAACTTCTGAATAGCGAACACCTCGGGAGGGCAGAATTTGTCCTCTATTTGGAGGTGTCCGCTACTGAGAGTAAAAAATGTACCGTTATTTAAGGGTTGATAATCGAAAAAATGCCCGCTAAATAGAGGTGTCCACAGTGGTGTAGTCGTAAAAAAAACAGTGGGTATACGCTCAAGGCAGAGAGTATACCCTCGTGCATATATACTATAGCTTTCTTGAGAAACAGAGGGTATACGGTGTTCTTTAAAAAAATCCAGAGGGTATACGACGTACACCTCCGTATACTCTCCACTACATCCCTGGGTGTCCACTAATCGGGTGTGTCCGTTGTGAGGTTTTACTGCATAATATCATCCTTTACAAGAAAATTGCATGCTGTATGATAGACAGACAGACATCCAGAGAAAGATAACCTCCCGGATCAATAAACACTCATGTCTTTTGTTTTAATCATCCACAATTGTATGTCATACAACACGCCAGATTTTATACAACAGGCTAAAAACGGTCACCGTGGTACGGAATACTGCATTATTATTTGTTTGCCCACCAAAACTGGTTTCCACGGGTTGTTGCAAGGTTTGTGATCACGTGGTTGAAACTGATCTATTCAATATTACTGCGTGCGTATTTTTTTTTTTTATTTGCTCCATGTGTTTAAACCAGTTGTCTACGAAAACATCAACCGGTGAAAGTGACGCACACCAAATTTCTGTGACGTATGCAGATAAATTGTGCTTTTTTAAGAGTTTTTTCTAGATAATTTTTAAAGGGTTTGGAACTTATTTTTCATAGTAGGTGCATTCAGTAGGCGACCCTCATAGGTACCTTCTGGTGCAACCAGAAACGAAATCCGACAAATATTTTTTGAGTTATGCTTGACGAAAGGTTTTTATTAGGCTTTTTCTTAGTAGGACATGGCGTTAATATCCATCGTAGTAGTAAAGTGTCCGGATAGTAATATTTCGCTGAGTATTAGCCTTCGCTTCGCTCAGACAATTATGGCCTATGTGGGAAAAATAATTTGTGGTGTATTTTATTGATGTAAAACAATTTAAACATAAAACCTATGAATCTTATTGAAGTGCACAGGTTCGTGTACAGGGGAATTCAAAAGTACATTTCTTTATATTATGGACTATGAGGAAAAAACGTTTTGCGGCGTATTTTAATAATGTTTCTCTGTTGCAAACATAACGAAATGGATATGAATTCATGAGGTGTACTAACATGATTGCTAAAGGGGTTGCAAAGTATTTATCATTTATTTACAAAATAACAAAAAAGAATTCAGTTTTATTACAGAAAAAACTGTTTGCGGCGTGTTTTAGTTCTGTTTCAACATTTTAAACAAGATGAAATTCATATACGTTACTGAGGTTTACTACAAGATGCTTACATTAGAATATGATGTGAATTATATTTTATTTCATTTATAGGGCACATAAAAGTTGCTAGATACAATACTGTATACGAAGTATTATACTGTCTCTATTAGAGATGATTGCTAAAAGCGAGTTTTCACCTATGATATCCTTTTTTAATACTAGATCATATATATGATTTCTATAGACCGTGTATAGGGCTACGCAAAAGATCTAGGAAGAATTCCTGAGAATGAGAGTGAATTGCTATTTTTTTTAAATTAAATTCTACATTTTCAAGTTCAACTATATTTAGAAAGATGTGTTTGTAAAATATAAATATAATAATATACAAGTCTATTCAAAGAATTGGATGCATGCGCCAGCCTATGAATGATAATTTCTGGAAGTACGATTTCAGTTGTTTTAAGCATGTTTATACTGCAATAATTTTGATCTTAACATGTTGCGTGTATATAAACTTGTTCGAATGCAAGGGCTGTACAAAATAATGCAAATATACTGCCGTTAATTGGTAGAAATTGCTGAAATTCTAGTTTCATCTGCATTAATCGTTTTCTTATTATATTAAATTTTATCATTTTTTCATGCCCTTAAAACAAGCCTAAGAATATCCATTGATGACTTTATCATTTTAATTTTTCAATAATTTGAACAATTTAAATTTACTAAGATTTAACAAAAACTTAAAGTTAGTAAGTATTAAAGAATGTTTACTTTGAAAGTTTTGATCAACTTGTTTGAAATTTTAAAGGAATATTGTTAATATTTATTATTTTTAATATTTGTTATTTTTAACGAAAAAGTACACCTTTAACAGCCGCAGAAAATGCGAAATTTGTCCTGTATTACACATCTTTCTTTAAGAGCCCACTTCAGACACGGGAAGAAATAAAAACGCTAATTTTAACTCTCTATGGGAACGTTAATTTCAAATTTCTCGCTTTATTTTAATAGATTTTTGCATTGGATAGCTGAGGACGATCGACAACCAGGCTAGTTTTTACTTTTTCGATTTTGGTTTTAGTTTTTTTTCAATATTAGGATAGTTTCGATTTTAGAATGGATTCTAACCGGCTCCGAAAGAAAAAACTAAATATAATAATATACAAGGCTATCCAGAGAATTGTATGCATGCACGCCTATGGATGATAATTTCTGGAAGTGCGATTTAAGTAGTTTTAAGCATGTTTATACAGGAATAAATTTTATCTTAACATGTGACGTGTATAAAATCTTGTTGCTAATGTAAGGGCTGTACAAAAGAATGCAAATACACTTCCGTTAATTGGTAGAAATTCCTGAAAGTTGATTTTCATCTGTATTATTCGTTTTCTTATTATATTAAATTTTAGCATATTTTTCATGCCGTTAAAACATGCCTAAGAACATTCATTGATGACTTTATTATTTTAAATTTTCATAATTTGAACAATTTAAATTTACTAAGATTTAACAAGAACTTAAAATTTTAAAGTTTTAAAGATTGTTAACTTTAAAAGGGGATCAATTTGTTCGAAGCTTTAAAAAAAATTAATATTTATTATTTTTTATATTTGTCATTTTTATGGGGACAGTATACCTTTAAAAGTCGCAAAAAATGCGAAATTTGTCCTGTGTAACATGTTTTTTTTTTTAAGAGCCCACTTCAGACACGGGAAGAAATGAAAATGAAAATTTTAAGTCTATGGGCGCGTTATTTTCAAATTTCTCGCTTTGATTTTAATATTTTTGAATGATTTTTTTTGCATAGGATAGCTGAGGGCGATCAACAACCAGGCTAGGTTTTACTTTTAGTTATAGTTTTCTTTTATTATGATAGTTTAAATTTCAGAACCGATTCCACCAGTTCCGAAAGTATAAGTATTTTTTTTTTTAAATATCTCTAACCAAAATCAAAAAAGTAAAAAACAGCCCGGTTGTAGATCGTTCTCAGCTATCCTATGCAAAAAAATTAATTTTAAAATATTAAAAAGGACGCGAGATATTTGAAAATAACGCTCCCATAGACTTAACATTAGCGCTTACATTTTTTTTTCCCGTCACTACACTGTAAAAAAAGGATTAAATTACGGAAATACTACTGGCAATCTAGACGATAGTACTATTTCCGTATTTTAGTGGAACTTTTTCCCTTTAAATTACAGAAAAAAATCTGTTAAATTCCAAAAAAACGGAAAATTTTGTGTAATTTATCGGGAAAAATTTCCTTTAAAATACGGAAATAGTACTGGCGTGTAGATTTCCAGTAGTATTTCCGTGACTTTATGGTAAAATATTACATTTTATAAACGTCTGCTAGCTAACAAATTTATTTTCTGATACGTAGCTGTAACGGAACCCTGGTTTAAACGGAATTCTCATTATTCCCCCCAAAATACCCGGCAATTGTATTTGCAAAGACGCAAATAATCCATCTAAAAAGGTATTTCGCACCTATTGTTTATGTTTCCGTCTTACCAAGTTTTATAGTCATGTTCTCAGCATGAGGGGATCGAATTTTAATTACAACTAGGAACCGCATTTTTCATGAACTTCGCCCTTTTTTTTTTTGGAGGGAAAATAAAATTTTATGTCGATACGAGTGTGTTTCGAAAGGTTATCAGCCCGACAAAGAAAACAGAAAAATTTTGACAATATTTCCCTTTTTTAACGTAGTTCCTTACAACTTATAAAATTTAAACCATCGAGTTTCCGACTTTTTATTATCATCAGTATAATAAGCCTTATCTAACTTTGGAAATGAAGTGGTGGTCTCTGCTTTAACCCCATATTTTGAAGTGAATTTCCGACTACAGAACCATTTCTTCAGGCTTGGGAAAAGGAAATAATCGCTCGGAGCAAAATCCGGTGCATGTAAAAGCACTACAGAGCGTAGGTCATTGAGTTTCGTAGCGAAAACTACAGGCATGTGTGCAAGAGCACTGCTGTGGTGAAAGAACACGTTTTTGTTTTCTCAGGTATGGACGTTTTGTCGGAATAAGCACCCTTTAATTGGTCCCGTAGAAGTGCATAACACTGTCCGGTGACGGTTCTACCTTTTTGCCGGTGGTCTATGATCACCACACTTTGTGAATTCCCGAAAACCGTATCCATGGCTTTTCCAGCAGATGGAACCGTTTTCACTTTTTTTGGCACAATTTCAGCTGCTCTTTCACATTGTTTAGATTGCTGTTTCATCCCTGGTGAATAATAGCGAATTCTTGTTTCAACCACCGTTATAAGACGTTGATGAAAATCAGCAGATTGGTTAAGTTTTCTAACTTAACTTGAAATCACCATAGTCTACATTACTAAAGGCAGTGGGCCATCTGCACTACCTTCTTTTGAAAAAAAAAACGAACAGTGAAGATGAAGAAACTCATAAAATGATAAAGAAAGGAGTGGTGGGGGTGAAGAAGGAGATCAATTTCACGAGGTTTAATTTGATTATGTTAATAAATTAAATGTTTTCATGAAGGAATTTTCAGCAGAATGTCCACCCAAATCAACATTTAATTGCAAAGTATATATCAGATAAAATCATAATAGAACCTCCACTTTTGAGTTTGCCAAATTCGATCTATAAGCGATGATCTAACGGAGGCAAATCAGGCAAATTTCTACAACTTATTTTAAAATGTTATTATTGCTTTAATTAACTGAAATTATTAAATAGGATAAAAAAAAATTAAAAATTTGTAATAGAAGTATGCCTACTTCATCCTCGTGAAGTCAGAAGCTACGGTTCGATCCAGCACATTTCGGCCTGAAACTTTTTCTATAAGCAAGCCTCTATGATTGAATACGGATCATAATTGATTGTATCAGTTTCTTTATCAGTCTTTGTTGTCTAGAAATTTGAAAGTAGAAGTCTCCTCGGATGGAAATTTCTTGTTCCCGGAACCGGACAGTACAATTAGCAGTATAAAAAAAATTACGTTTTATGAAGCTAAAACTTTAGCCCGACTCAATTTCTACAAAACATGTCGATATTTTTAAAACAAGGTTATTCTACATTATAAAAAACCCAGATTTACGCATAGTTTTTATTTTCAGATTATATTCGTAATTCATGGAATATAAGGAATAATAACAATTTTAATGATTATTTAGACTACATTGATGACTACATCGAAGAGGCCTTTTAATCAAAGCAAAAGTCAGTTCCTACCTATTTTTCTTCGCATTCAGTGAGACAAGAAAATTGTTTATTAATAGATGTTACTTAGAAAATACAGCATTAATTTGCAGAAATACTGTTTATAATTAAGTGAATTAAATCAAGCAATCCGCTAAAAGCAGCTTCAAACAATCAACAATTAGGCATTGTTTTCCAACAAGACTGCTAGACCACATGTATCTAGCCCACTTCAGACACAAACTGTTATAATTGAGATGAAATGTTTCAATCCAAGAACCATTCTCCAAAACTTGCATCGTCAAATGACCGTTTATTTAGATCACTTCAAAACATTTTGAGGATAAGATATTTTATTTTTTGGAAGATTTGAGAAAATACATCGATTCTTTAGCCAGATGAGCGCTAATTATGTAACTGCTAGGAATTGAAATTTTCACGAAATACATTTTCTTTAATTTCCATCAACAATATGCGACAAACTTTTGCATCAGTCCCAAAAATCGGAATTTGGTAATGTATTCTTCTCTGGTCTTTTTCTATGAATTTTAATAACACTCCATCTTTACTTTCAATTTACATTGGTATCCTGTTAAAGATTGCGTTACTTAACATTTTTATTTCATGTTGTATTTGTAATGGCACATTCTTTCGTTTACTACAATTCATTATTCAATGACACAGTTTTATAAAATGAGTAGAGAGGAAATTAAGGCTCACAAAGCAACAGTTAGTAAATTTGTCATTAGCTTTTCAAGAATTATAGGAGAAGGATAATACCGTCATCAACAAGTCTGTCACTGTGAAAGTCTGCGTTATTTACGTAGAAAATGTCAGTAGGACATTTTTAACAAACTGATAAAAACATTTTATGGGCACCAATGAATGATATCTTAACATTGTCTTGATCGGCAAGTTCAAGTAGAGGCTGCAAAGTAAAACCACTTCTAATTTACCAAACTAATTTATAAACTAATAAAAACAGTTTCTTAGTGTTGGCAGCATTAATGTTTGCAACAGGATTAAAGCCAAGCCATTTTACTGTATTTTAATGTACCTGTATATTATTTATTATTTCAGAAGTATTATTATTATTTTTTTTATGTTATTAAACTATATATGAAAAGGTATTAGATGATTATATATATGGGATGTACGGAGTTGTTTACGATTTAAGAAGTAAACAGATGGTAGCTATCTCTAGAGGGAATCTATGAGTGTAGCCAAGCAGTCGGCGATGGAACAATACATTGACGTTATAGTCAAAAGTATATTTATGGCTATATTTTATGAATACCCATAAAATAGACCACACACACGGGTATTTAGGTATGCCCTCTCCTTTGCGCCCCCTTGAGGGTGGGGCCCTCACAGACACAGTCAGCCCCATAGCATCGAATCAGATGCTTTTGCTGGATGGTCTTTGGAACGGAGTAATGATATTATTCGTTGATTCAATGAGGGGTTGTTAAGCCCGACCCTATATTTTCCAGGAGTTTTTCTTACGTAAGAGGTTAAGTAAGAGACTACAAGACACTCCAGTTGGAGAGATGCAATGATACACTTCTATGTCTAGTTTGAAGTTTTCTCTTGACAGTTAGAGTTACTACAGAGATGTAGCTTTCCCTAGGGTGCTCTCTGAGCCCGTATTAACTTCAAGTATGTCGACACGGATTTTGAATAATCCGTTAGTCCTAAGTTGAACCGGTCCGCTAGATAAATAGCGGGATCGTTGCAGTATGCTCGATTGAGAGATATGTAAAATTATAATGTCATTCTCCGATTTGGAAGTGAAAGATGTGTGCATACCCAAATATTTACTTAAGGATTTCTTGTGCTAAGCCGGAACCCCAGAGGTGTGTGGTCCAGGTCAAGGTACATGTTTACTGAAGGTATCGTAATTTTAGCATCTTTTGTTCCCTGTGTAAGTGCATGTATTTTTGTTGTTTAGGATTTTTATTCTACAATTGGTACCAGTAATTTAAGGAATTTTATGATAAGTAATTTAAAATTAATTTTAGCTTAAAGGTCTATCTTGATGTATTATCTCGAGCAAGGGTGTCTTGCGTTAATTATTCAAAAATTGTATATATATTATGTAAATAAATCTTTTGTTAATAATTAAGATCTGATCTATTATTTTCCACCATGAGTCATTAAAGTTATTTTAATATTATTTTTTATTATTTTTTAATATTATTTTTTATTATTTTCCCCAATGCCCCATTTACCCAAATAAACACTATATGTTTGTGGTAGCTAGGTAGTATCGTTATAGGAGCCTAGTCGTTATAGGAGCGCCACAACACTTAGCAACAACGAATGATAGCGTAACACTGTCATGACTGGCAAGTTCAAGTAAAGACTATAAACTAAAAGCACTGCTAATTTACCAAATTCCGATATAGGACACAGATTGGTAAAGGATATTACGGCAATTACTCCTGATTATTAAATTGGAAGTAGAGAAAGATGGAGAATCTCTGGAGATATTTGACTGTGAGCTTGCAACTGACAAGGTAAAAAAATCTCTATCAGCAATGTGGGGAAAATAAAATTATAACTTAATCTAAAGATAAAGATGCAGAGAAAAATAAATTTATTTTCTCTGACTTCTGATAAAGAAAAAGAATGCTTTGGTAAAACTGGAAGAAACTCGAAATATTGCTTTGAAATGGAATTCTAAGAAATTCATTATCAGAATTGCATATCAATGTAATGAAAAATCCAAGCAGTTTTCAGAGAAAATAAAAACAAAGTCTTTCTCAAACAATTGAAAAAAAAATATATAGCTGTATTTGTTACAAAAAACTCCAAATTCAGAGTGATGAATTAAAAAAGGTTTTTGTACACAATCTAGGTATAAAAACACAGATAGGATGTTTTTGTGCCTGTCCACAGATTCCGAAAGAGTGATACAAGATTTCACAGGAAGGGATTTGTTCGACGGGTGGCAATTGCACAGACGATCAGCTCATCAAGTTGAAGGCTGAAATTTTAGGATTAGATAGAACTGAATTAGCATATTAAAATGCTAATGGTCTGCCAAGTCATATCTTGATAGAAAAGACCTGCAGACCGGAGTTGAGTATTTGATCGATTGGTTTATCATTGTATTTTCCTGCACCCAAATGTATGAAAACATTGAAGTTTGTGGGCATTAACACACAATGGTAAACCTGCAGATCAACCACTAAATTGAGGTTCTGCAGATGGTTTCTACCAAGATACGACTTGGCAGACCAAAGCATATAACTTTTATATAAAATAAACGGTCAAGTAAGAGTATTACTCGCGCTCAGAGGATACCTTACAATAAATATATGAATTTTTAACTGTATTATTTAAAAGAATAATGAAACTTTGTAATAACCTATACAACGTAGAGTTGGGTATAGCTGTATATACTAGAAAAGTATGAATTAGTATACCACAAAAGTTCAAAGAGATATGAAGCCGAAATAAAATTAAATATTGCTATTTTGTATAACTCTTTTTTAAACTTATCTTAATCTGCATATGATGAACTTAATTCAGTACTGACAATAAAAGTACTGCATATTTAAATTTCATTTGGCATTTCATAAAACTAAATTCAACATAGTAATATTTTTCTTTTTACAGTGTAGCTGAAAAAAAATCCTTGTTCAAAGTTTAAACTTGGTATTGTACTAAGCGCGCTTCGAAAGGAGGTCGCAAAGATGCAATTCGACTTTGCCCGTGCCGCGTTTTTTCAAATAGGTCTTTAATTATCATTTAAAGACACGGGAGGCGTATTGAGAGATCCACTCAACGCAAACTAGTCACGAATCCCATGGTATTTATGCGATTAATGCTAATTAAATTGGTCTGTTTTTAACAATTTGATATTTACTGCTTTTAGGCTGCTACTGGGTATTGCATTACACAGATATATCATTAAAAGTTGTTATCTAGCATTTAAAAACCAATGGTATATAGAGTACGCCGCCTCTGCCATTATGTATTTCCAAACCAACCGTGTCTTTAAGGGTTAAGGCTCCTGCCCCTGCCAGCGAAGGCACTCACGAGCTAATGATAATTGTATGGGGAAGGATTTTTCTAATATCTCTTTTGCATTTCGATGTTTTAAAATATTTTTTTCGGCATTGTATATTCGAGATCCGTCTCTACATCGCACCTTTCCTTACTTTTTCCTCCCCATAGGATTAGCATTAGCTCGTTAGTGTCTTCGCCGGCAGGGATTGGAGTCTTAATATCTCGGCGAATTACCGACGATTTTTTTTCTAAAATCATTATAAACAATGCTTTTATACTTTTGATACGATAGGTACATTTAGCGCTCTTCGATACCTTTGCTGAATGCCCGCAAATAGAAATCTGTATGTAACAGAAAAATGCGCTTTTATGAAAAACTATGCCACCTAGGGCAATCGCTATAATTTTCCTGCAAGTATTAAATTAACCTCTACTACCTCTAATTTTTTTCATAATTTTAGTTTCAGTAGATTTGAAAATAGATGGGGGTTGGCATATTTTTGCACTACATTTTCGACGATATCTCTGAAAATATAATATCTAAAATTAAAAGAAATGTGTTTTTAAGTTCGGCGTTACGTAATCTTTTAACCGATACTCCACACGATATACAAAGAAAATATATTTCTTTTTCAAATAACCTAATTAGCCCCTATACGTTTTTCCCCACATATATTTGTGAATGTTGAATAATATGTATTACATCCCCCAATTTGAACTTTTCACGTTCCGTATTTTACGAGTAAAATGGCTGTGACAGACAGACACAGGAGTGATCTTATAATGATTCTGTTTTTACTTTTTAAGTACGGAACCCTAAAAATCATCATTATTGCAACTGAGAAATACAAAAACACAAGAAGATGAATTATTGACAATAAATAAAACAAGAAAGGAAAACCATGTGCCAAGTATGGATTATGAACCCTTTCCTACATTTTTAGTTCAGTTAGAAAAACATAACACATTTGAAAATACACATTTATTAATTCCTAACAATAGACGGAAACGTACTTCAATTGTTTTGTGAAGCTCTGTATGTTCCTTATAAATTTTTATACACGCCACATACTGAGCTAAAATTTAATTCAGAAATAAATACGTTGAAAATTACTGAAATCACACTTTTAAGGCTAACATTAGCCTAAGAATTGCTATCCATGGACGGCCATGTATCCAGTTTTTTGCCATACTCCTATTTATTTATATGCTACAATGTCATTTAGCCGACGAGACATTTACCAGACAGCAATTAGACGACAGGATGTTTAGCCGACATGACAATTAGTCGACAGCGACAGTTAGCCGACAAGACAGTTTGCCAACAGAGGACAATTATTCGACATGGACATTCTTCCGACTTAAATGTAACGTAACTGTAACCTGATCTTAACCTAATTATAACCTAAGCATAAATTAACTCTAGCGTAACTATAACCTATCTGTAACCTAAACGTAACCTAAGTGTAACATAACCGTAACCTAATTGAAACCTAACAGTAACCTAATTGTAGCCTAAATGTAACCTAACAGGGACGTAACCGTAATCTAACTGTAACTCACATTTACCTAGTTATAACCTAATCGTATGCTAACTGTAATGTAACTGCAATATAACTTTATCATGACCAAGCTGTAACCTAAGCGTATTCTAATTATCACCAAAACGTAACCTAATTATAACCTAACAGTTATTTAACCGTAATCTAAACATAACCTAAGTGTAACTTAACCGTAACGTAACCGTAACCTAATTATAAAATAACCGTAACCTAATTGAAACATAACAGTAACCTAATTGTAGCCTAAATATAATCTAACTGGGACGTAACCGTAATCTAACTGTAACTAACGTTTACCAAATTATAACCTAATCGTATGCTAGCAGTAATGTAACTGTAACACAACTTTACCATGACCAAACTGTAACCTAAGCGTAATCTAATTATTACCTAAACGTAACCTAATTATAACCAAACAGTTACCTAACAAAAATCTAAACGTAACCTAAGTGTAACCTAATTATGAAGTAACCGTAACCAAACTAAAACCTAACAGTAACCTAATCGTAGCCTAAATGTAACCTAACTGGGACGTAACCGTAATCTAACTGTAACTAACGTTTACCTAGTTATAACCTAATCATATGCTAACTGTTATGTATCTGTAACATAACTTTACCATGATCAAGCTGTAGCCTAAGTGTAATCTAATTATCACCTAAACGTAACATAATTATAACCTAACAGTCAGCTAACCGTAATCTAAGAGTAACTAATAGCAACTGTAACCAAACTGCAAATTAACTGTAACCTAGCGGGAGGTGCATAATATGAAAGAGTGATCAAAGGACTCCCCAGTCCAATGATATATCACTTGAGGGATGTCGGAAAAGTCAGAAAAATGCTCCCGGTGATACAAATTGTGGGAGGGGGAACGGGAGGTACATAATATGAAAGAGTGATCAAAGGGCTCCAATGCGATGTATCTCATGAGGGGTGTCGCAAAATGTTAGAAAAGTACCGGCTAATTATACTATCAGCTAAATGTCCTGTCGGCTAATCGCCTTTTCGGCTAAATGTCCTCCCGGCTAATTACCACGTTCGGTCAATTGCCTGCCGGCCAATTGTCTAAATTGCTAAAATTATTGCTATATGTCCGTTTCGGTCAATTGTCCTGTATGCTATATGTAAATTTCAGCTAATTGTGTTGTCGGCTATATGTACGTATCGGCTAAATGCACGTGTCAGCTAACTGCTATCTGCTAAATGTCTTGACGGCTATTTGGTTGCCGGCTAAATGTCTGCGACCGACTACGGGTCAAACATATACTAAAAGTAGTTGAGCTTGTAAATGCACAAATCAAATTTAAAAACATCTTTAAGTAATTCATGGTAATTCTCGGTACTACTGATGAAATCTTTTGTGTAGTGTCTATGCAATTCATATACACCACCTATGTGCCTGTGCAAAAATATTAGTTTAACTTAACTTATACCATAACTTATCATAAATCAAACATATCGTAATTTTAAACTCACTTTCAGCAATCATCCCTAATGTTTCCCTGTAAATGAACAGTAAATGCGATGCACACCATATTCTTATCCAAAAATCTTGCACTCTTTGTCTCCCCTTCTTCCGAAATTTCGCTTCCCGTTTTGCTCCCCTTACAGTATCAAGGTTTAAAATCTTTAAAATTCCTTAATGTTTTCTTTAATTTTCTGTTTTATTTGTTACTTTAATCTAACAATAAATAATCAGTCATAAATTTCATTATCAATTTATTTAACCACATTCATTTCATTGAAAGTTCTTGTAAATTGCCCCTTCCGAAAATGTCATTTATCCCTTTTGCTCCTTCACCCACGGTACCCATATTTTAAAATAAAAACCCTTTAAAACTCTTTAAATTTTTTTAATCTTTTCTGCTCATTTTGCCACTTTATTTTAACAATAAACAAACGATCATAAAAATTTCTCCCCCCCCACCCCAACTGACATTGGTATTTCCACCTCCCCTCTCCCTCTTACCAAGCATCTGAAATTTAAAGTCCTTAAAATTTATTCGTTTATTATTTTTTTAACCTATTTGTAAATATTTTCTAAGGTAAGTAAATAATAAGTCACCATTAAATTTCCGCCTCCCCCCCCCCCCCGCAAAAAGAACTAATTCTGCTTATTCCTCTTTTTTCCTTCAGTTCACAAAATTTTAACCTTAAAAGTCATTGCTTTTTCTAAAACATTTTGTACTCTATCTGTTAATTTATTGTAATCATAAATAATCAATCATATAACTATACTCCTCCCCCACCAAAATTGACGTTTCCTCTGACTCTACCCTTACCAAGAACACAAAATTTAGTCTTTTTTTGTCCTATTTCTTATTCTTTAGTAAGGTAAATAAATAAGTCATCAAATAAAAAACCCCTTCTTTCTTCTTTCCCTTATTTAAGTTTAAAATCTTTGAAAATCTCTTTTTAATACATTTTCAGCTTTATCTGTTTCATATTGAACAATAAATAATCGATTATATAATTTCTTCCACCCCCATATAAAATTGACGTTTTCTTTTCTCCCCCCATTATTTCCATGCTCATAAAATTTAAAGTCTCTAAAACTCCCAATTTCAAATTTTTTGCCCTATTTGTAAATCTTTAATAAGTTACATAATCAGTCATCTATTAAACTTCCCCCCCCCCCCAAAAAAAAATCTGTTTCTTCCCTTGTCTTACCCTCAACTCATGAAGTTAAAAAATCTAATTTACAGTCTTGAAAACTTCTTAATTTTTACTTTTTTTTTGTCCTAATTATAAATCATTACTATCTATAATATTAACTAAATCATTTCAACTATGTACGAAAGTGATAACCATAAAGCGATAGGTATACATTTAATTGTGCATAAAAAACATTTTAACTGTATTTTTCAAAGGAAAATGTCTTTAGAGAGATATTTGTAAGGAAAATATTGTGGTTTCTCGTCAACGTGCAAGTAAATTCTCAAAACCTTTCGAAATCATTTTATTCCGACTAGCTCAGAAAGAACCACCAAACGTAGATACCAAAGGTGCCTGAGTTATTGACTGAACCGAGTATATCCATAAACAAAAAAGAAAAATCATGCGTCTACGTCGACACATTCCAACACTTCCAGAACACTGTAACAAAACTTCGCCGTTTAATAAAGTAAAGAAGATATCTAACTAAACATTTATAATACGTATGACACGTTTGAAAAGCAGATTTCAACAATTGCGCCCATAACCTGGAAGGTACTCCAATTCTTTTGTGCAGCTCATATGATATGTGCAGCTCATATGAGGCAGTGTATATGATATATTTGTACTGCATATATTTGTACAGATTCTACATACTATGTTAAAATTTAGTTTTGTAAGAAAATACATAAAACAGTTGAAAATTCCCCCTCGGCAATTTCTACTAATAGACGGAAACATACTTGAATTCTTTTGTGCAGCTCTGTATATAGAATACAGATTTTTATACACGTCAAATAATATTAAGCTGAAATCTAATTCAAGCAAAATCATGCTCAAAATTACTGAAATCACACTTGCAGGAATTATTTTCCATCGGCGGCCCATGTATCCAGTTTTTTTAATATCCCTGTATTAGGATTTTATTTGTATGGTACAAACATCTCTAAGCATATTAAATGTAGTTGAGCTTGTACATTTATAACTAAAAAAAACCTATCATCTTTAAGAAATTCATACTCATTCTCAGCAATGGTTACGAATTCTTTTGTGTAGTCCTGTATAGGGTCTGTAAAATATGTGCACACCACTTAGTACGCAAAAATTTAGTTAAACTTAAAAACGCATTCCATAATTGAAAATGCATTTTCAGCATTAATTTTTAATAGCTAACATATCGGATAAAGTATTGTATCAAAATATTTTATGTGTCCCTGTAAATGAACGCTAAATGAAATGCAGACCATATTCGAATGCAAGCATCTTGTAGTAAATCGAAGTAATGTGTATCTATTTCGTCATGTTTGAAATAATGTAACGTGATCAAAATACGCTACAAACAGTTTTTCCTCGTAGACCATATTCAACCAAGTTCTTTTGTCTGACCCCGTAAATAATTGTTAAATGCTCATGTTGTACAGAAAGTAGGCTTAGGACACCTCAGAAATTCATATCAATTTCATTATCTTTGTGGCAGAGTAACATCAATCAAATACGCCGCAAACCATATTTCTTCATGGGCTATAACATAACGGAATACTTTTGAGTCCCCTATACTCGTACTTTAAGCATTACACATAGCATAGTCTATAGTAACAATTTTAAAGTGTGTCTCAATGTACATAAATTTAACTTGTTTAACATTGTGTAACACTATTAAAATACATCCTAAATAATTCCCCCCCCCCCATAGACCATAATGTAGCGAATACTTTTGAGTGCATCTGTAAATGAACCATGAATTGTACACACTTCATTTTGAATACCGAACATACCATGATGATTTTGAGTATCGTATATCAATTACATGGCAATACGACTATATTTACGCTAGTTAGAGCACGGATAGAAAGACAGACGGACGGACAAACCCAATTCATAAACACTTTCCAACTTTCTTGGAAAGTGTTAAAAATGAAAAAATGTAAATGAAAATAAAAGTATTTTACCTTTATTTAGATTACGAACCGCTACAAAAAACACTCTTAACAGACTGCATCATTAAAAAAATATTTAGTGTGCAGAAATCTCCCCTCCCCCCCCCCCACACACACCTGAATTTACTCCTATACACTTAAAATTTCGAATTGTGAAAACTCCTTTATGTTTTATAACTTACTTGTAAAAATAAAATATAATCTAAATTTTCTTCCGCTTGAAAATTACACCAAACTTTTCGCCCTCCTCCTTTCTGATTACATCACAACAAGTTTTGAATATTTGTAAAACTTTATTTTTTCTGCCACATATTTTAGTGCTAACAACAATAAATTATGCATTATACTTATAAATTACTACGCTGGGATTTAGATGTATAGCCCCCCTCGATTTCTTTTCAAAATTTCAATTTTCCGTTCTCCCCTCCACCCCTCTACAGTACAAAATATACAGTTTATCCATTTAACTTTTTATCTCCTAATTTTATGAACATCTTATTTTTACCCTTCATTGTTGTTTAGCTTTTATACATATCTTGATAAATTTCATGCTCTAAAAAGGATCCCCACAAAAGATAGTTATTGTAGAATATTTGTACCTGGTATTTCACCCCTCATTCAATATCTCCCCCCTTGTTTTTCATTGTAATTTCGTTATGTGAAATAAAATAGTTTTTATACTTCACTAATTTCAATTTTATATTTGTAAAAGCTATAAAATGAACTTGAAAAAAAAAGAAAGAAATATATCTGAATAAAATATTAATTTATTTTCTGAAAGTCAAATAGTTTTAATTTTTTCACCCTTATTATAAACAGATTAAAATTCTTTTTACGGCTTTCAGCGTTATCGAGAGTCTCCACAAAACAGACGGCTTTGATCTACGCTAGTCAGTTGAAAAAAGAAATCCTTTAGACCACCCGAAACCTACTGGAAATAATCCAAGGATATTCTATTTGCTGATTGGAAGAGCTCGCTCGTCAATCATTTGAATCGAGTCCATCCTTTCAATTCAGCTGAAATGCAAGCGACCATCATGTTTTATTTTTCCCCGTGACTGCAGTGGCTCTTAAATTAAAGGAACTCATAAATTTATTTTTAAAAAATTATGTAATGGCTGATTAAAAAAAATCTTTTTTTGCTAAAAAAATTTGTTTTTATTTGTTAATAACTTTTTTTTTAAATAATTATAGTAAAAGCTTTAATTCATATCGAAGGCAATTAAATAAGCTTTAATTAAAAAAATTGAAGATGATCCATCGAGTAGTTTTTTTTTTTAAATCTTGCCCTCCGTGTCAAAAAATGTGGTTGAACATATTTGTTTATAACTTAGAGTAGAAGCAACAAAATCTCATACAAAAATTCTTGTGTATACCTTAAGATATGTACAGTAAACTGTTAAAATTTAAAAAAAATCCATCATGCGGTTTTCTTACAAAAAAAATCATAATAAGGGCTTTTTTTGTCTCCTAATGTAGAAGGTCCCCTTAAATAAGGTTCTCTGGTGGTGGTCGCTCCCACTATCAGTATCACTATCACAGGCCTTCGTTCATCTTCGTCCCCACCGCTTTTAGGTAGATTTCGTATGAAATACTACCTATTGGGATCGTTCCTATGTTGGAATTTCTGAATTTTTTTTGCAGATCTACACCGATCATGACCCCTAGAACCCAAAACCACCCTCAGTAAAAAACGTTATCTATCTATCTATCTATCTATCTATCTAAATATATATATATATATATCACTTTCTTCTGGACACGATAACTTCCACAATTCTGCACAAATCTCTTCCAAACTGATACATAAAATCAATGGGCATAAAATCTCGGTCAAGTTCGTTAATGGGCAAAATCGGGCCAAGGGGATGGAAATAGGGAGGTGTTTTGTGAAAACCGAAAAACCCCCATAACTCCTTAATTTTTATACATATCAAATCAGTTTAAAGTTTTTATAACTTCTAAAGATAGGGCCTAAAATTTATGCGTCACAGAATTTTCATAAAATTAAAAATGGGCTCAAGGGGTGCAAAAAATAGGGTTTTTGGGAGAAAAAAATTCATAACTTCGTCAATTCTCAAAATATCAAATCCAATTAATTTTATTATAAATCTCCTTAATATTATCTACAACTTTTATATTCACAAGTTTTTGATAGGACCAATTCGTACCGCAAAAAAAATTAAAAACGAAAACAAAAAGAGGGTTTGAAGAAGAAAAAAATCCATAACTCCGTCAATTCACAAGATATAAAATCTTCATGAATTTATTATATATCTTCTTAATATTGTCTATAACATTTATACAGACAAGTTTTAATAGGACCAATTCTTACAGCAAAAATAAATTAAAAATACATAGCGGTTGAAGAAAAAAATCATCTTATTAAGGGTGTATTCAAATCCAAACTGCTTATTTTCTGACTCATTTTTAAATTCATCTTTGCTCTCAAACGCATCCAATTGGTAGAATCTCTTATTCAAAAACTATATAATGTACCTTAATGATCGATCTTTTGATAGAGGCAGAATATATTTCAAAAAAGGATGTCAAAGTGGGCATTTTGAACAGAATTTTCCGAAGCGATTATTTTAGGAACGAAAAATATTGTCCAAACTGCTTATTTTCTGACTCATTTTTAAATTCATTTTTGCTCTCAAACGCATCCAATTGGTAGATTCTCTTATTCAGAAACTATATAATGCACCGTAATGATCGATTTTTTGATAGAGGTAGAATATATTTCAAAAAATGATGTCAAAGTGGGCATTTTGAACAGAATTTCCCGAAGCGATTGAGTTAGAAACGAAAAATATTATCCAAGCTGCTTATTTTCTGACTCATTTTTAAATTCATTTTTGCTCTCCAACGCATACAATTGGTAGATTCTCTTATTCAGAAACTATATAATGTACCGTAATGATCGATTTTTAGATAGAGGCAGAATATATTTCAAAAAATGATGTCAAAGTGGACATTTTGAACAGAATTTACCGAAGCAATTGTGTTAGAAACCAAAAATACTGTTCTACTGAGAAAATAATTGTTTATAAATCAAGTTTTAATTAATTGAACGAAAAATAAAAACACAGGTCGCTCTTCAAAAATCACGTCAGCGAGTTTTATATTTTTCTATTAAAAAGGAAAATTTCAAGTTGTTCAGCATGGAAATGTATTTTTTTTTAATACCGCCTTAACATGATTCTGATAAAACCAGCTATTATATAAAAATGAAATAAAAACTCGTCAAAAGCGGTAAGATAAAATTATTAAAGTGGGTTTATCTCTAATCATGATTTAGTTTTTGTTGGTGAAAGTAGTATTCTTAACTTCGAAATATACCTCTGTCTGTAGGCCGGGCCGGCAGGGATTTTTTTGATTAGAGGTGTGTTATTTAGACTCTTAGTGAAAATCAGAACACATCAATTACATTTTTATTATCAATTTATGATCAATTATAATCATAATTATAAACATTATAATTTGTTAATTACATCAGTAACTAACTATGTAAACAAAAACGGCGGAATTAGATGAAGTTGCATAAAAATGGAGAGATTTTTACCAAAATTAAAAGTTGGAGATTATCCTCCTTGTAAAAAAAGTTTTGTAAGAAAAGAAATTTATAATTTAATAGAAATTTGCCCACTATTCTGCCCCTTCGCCATCCTCCAATTATATTTAATTTGAATTCACAATGTAATATCATTTTGAACGGTGCAAGATTAAAAATGTAGCATATACAACCAGTATGAAAGCCAGAAATTATTTTTGACACTATAGCTGCAGCTTTGGGACCACTTTGTGGCGTTAAAGAATAAAATAAATATTTCTTTCTGTTGCTTCAATGCTTGGATGTGCTTAAGTATTCACGCTGTCGAAGTAGTTTATTTTTTTGTGTGCTATTTCTATTTTTACACTGAGTTTAATTTTATAGTGTAGTGTTATTATATAGTTATAGTGTAGTGTATTAGCTTTAGCTTAAAGGAAACCTATCCATTCCTTTGAAAGGTGTGGCATTTTTTGAAGAGGCTATTTTTAAAAGAATTTGCATGATATAAAAAGTGCTTCGCTCTTCATTTTGTTTTCCTTTAGAAATGCATACATAGTAGTTATTTAATATTAGAATATGTTTGATATTCGCAAAAAATCAGATAGCATATTTAAAATATTAAATGCTCTTGTTTAATATAACTAGCAAAAGCCATGCTTCGTTAGGATTCACGAAGCATTATTCAATAAGATAAATATTTGAAAGTAACTATATCTTTTATATTATTTTTGCATCTTTATTAAGAAAAAACATAATTTTATGTTTTGGCGCATTTTAATTTTAGAAATGTAAATTCAGCCAAATAACTAAGGATTTCCTCGGAATTTTTTATTTATGATGTAACGAATTTAACGATAAATTTTATTTGTTTACAATTCTTTTGTTGCTACTTTACAAAAAAAAAAAAAAAAAAAAAAAAAAAATCATAATGTATTTCTTTTAAAATGCGTAAGTATCGTCTGCGTAAATGATTTCGCATAATAAGAATAAATTTTGCATTGGAATTCTTAACACTGAAAAATACTTTTATAATTGAATGTAAATAATTGAATTCTCACAAATTTGAATTCATTAAAAATAAGATATAATTTTCATAAAAAGGGTATTTTAAAAATTTCTTAAAAGAAATCGTGAACTATTTAATTAATCATGATTCTATCTATAATGACTAACTCCATCATTTATCTTTTCTTCTGAAAATATAAGTGTTTAAAAAAATGCGTTCGTAATGGGAAAACATGTAAAATAAATTAAATTAAATAATAATTTTTTTTAAGGTTATTTTGTAAAAAAAAAAAAGAAATAATATTGTGCAAATCTGCAGATCATAATTTATTTTTATGTTTAATATCAAGTGAAAATACTGAATAGAATTTTGGAAAAAGGACGACATAATGTAATTTGTGTAGCCTAGTAGAGAGTTCGCTTCACTCCTTCTAATAATATACAGTGCGTCTCATAAATATAAAGACACAGATGTTTTTGAAATTACATTTTATTAATTCAGTTAAAAGAAATTAAATTTTATACCTCATATTAAGAACACTGAAATGAATCTATTATAGGGGTTTTAATTTAAATAAAATAATTTCGTCTCGAATAATAAAAAAAATAAAAAATTACGCTGTCTCATAAATTTAAAGACAAACTTGAAACTGCTTTATATGCAAAATTTTCATATGCGCGCGTACAGTATTAATGTTCACGCGCAGAAATACACTTTAACTTACCCAAATGAGCAAAGTTGTTTAACTTGTTTCAATTGCAAAGATGTCCTGGAACATTGAAATTTCTAAAGATGAAATTTGTAAAATATGTGAATTTAAAGCTAATGGCTTAACAATTTGTCAAATATGTAAAAAAAAACTGGATGAATCAGAGCTGAACTTTATAAAATTTTATCAAAAACTTACAATTTATATTCGAGAAAACGATCTGGCAGACCGAGAAAAACTAGTGAAAGACTCAATCGCAAGATCATGCAACTTGTTTCGTCGCAAAAAATGTCACTCCGATAAGTTTCTCAATAAGTTTATGGTATGGTGCCAAAGGATAAAGTAAGTACATCGTCGTATAAAAGAAAGAAAAAACATTGTATGCCGACATACGTGCAGATTTTCTTCACTGAAAACGAACACAAAGAACGGAGGTTAATCTGGGCTAAAGATCATATGCACTGGAAGGACGAATGGATGCAAGACATTTTTTCAGATGAAAAGAGATTTAACTTGGATGGCCCAGATGGTTGGAATTCCTACTCGCACGGTTTAAGACGTTAATCTCGAGCCCTCTTCAGTAGGCTGAAAGGGGGAGGTTCTGTTATGGTGTGGGGTGCCTTCTCTTTTAATGGAACTACGGATATTGCTTTTCTGGAAGGTAAACAGACATCTAAAGAGTATATCGAACTGCTTGATAGTCAGTTGTTGCCAATTGCTGAAACCCTTGGTGGTCGGAATTATTTGTACCATCAGGATAATGCATCTATTCACACATCAAGACTCACAAGAAAATGGTTTGCCGATAGCAGTGTTCATGTCAAGGTGTGGCCCGCATGTAACCCTGAGTTAAATTCAGTTAAGAATCTTCGTGGCGCCCTCGTTCACAGTATATATGCACTGTAAAAAAAATACTGCCAGTTTTCTGGTAGGAATAGGAAAAATAGTTGCCCTTATCGTACCGGAATAATTTTCGACCCAGCTCGGAATAAAATCCGTAAAAATAAGGAAATAGTAAGTAAAACTGTATTTTACGGATTTTATTATGATTTTACGGATTTTATTCCGAGCTGGGTTGGAAATTATTCCGGTACGATAAGGGCAACTATTTTTTCGATTCCTACCGGAAAACTGACATTGTTTTTTTTACAGTGTGCATCTGGAAGACAATTTTCAAACGTCCTTAAGTTGAAAAAAGAAATCGAACGAAGTTGGTTTGATAAAAATCCAAAATAGTTATACAACTTAATAAAAAGCATGTCAGCTAGAATATTTTCTGTCATTAATAAGAATGGATTATTTATTGGACGGTAATTTAAAAGTGTGTAAAATGTCTTTATATATATGAGACACCAAATTTATTTACATTTTCGATTTGAAATTATTTAATTGTAATTTAATTTACTGTAAAATGTTTTCTTGGCATATACTTTTCTTGATATGCATAAATATAATTTTGAATACTGAAATATTAAAATATTATTTCGAAAATTTCAGTGTCTTTATATTTATGAGACACACTGTATTTGAGGGCCTCGCAAACCATAGTAGATCAAGTCCATTACAAACAAATGACATAGTCCATTTAGAAGATGAATAAAATGTGTTTTATTCCCTTCCACATAGAACCAAGTCTATAAACAGATACCATATATGAGGAAGTACGTGAAATCAGGCTTAGTTCACTGTGGGAATAGATAAAACAGATTTGACTATCGCATTTTTTTTTTTTCAAAATGGACTTGGTTTGCTATGGTTTTAGACGCCTCATTTAATATATTATCTTATTTAATCGTATTTAATACACTGTAAATAAAAATACTGCCAGTTTTCCGGTAGGAATCGGAAAAATAGTTGCCCTTATCGTACCGGAACATAATTATAATTTCCGACCCAGCTCGGGATAAAATCTGTAAAAATAAGGAAATAGTCAGTAAAAATGTATTATAAAATGTAAAAATGTATGATTTTATTCCGATTTTACGGATTTTATTCCGAGCTGGGTTGGAAATTATTCCGGTACGATAAGAGCAACTATTTTTCCGATTCCTACCGGAAAACTGGCATTATTTTTTTTACAGTGTATAATGGCGGTAATTAAATATGTATTATGTGTTAAGTTGTTTTGTCAGAATATAGATTGATTAAATAGAGGGATTTTACAATAGTTTATTTATAGTATAAATGTATAGTATATGTAATAACAGTAAGGTATTAAGTGTTATGCGAATAATAAAAAACACATAGATAAATTGGATGAGAGCAAAATTTAAGTCTTCCGAATAAATTTCGAACTTTACATTTTGAATAGAATATATTTGTAGATTTGTAGATGAAATAAGGGTTACCAGTTTGGCTCCTATTTGTATTCAGAAATTAAGAATACGTCTTTTTGCTTTGTTTAATGAGGAACGTTTCGTGATTACATAAAGTATAAATTCTTCTTTCGGAACTTCAGGTAATAATTTAAATTTTCGGGATAAAAATGGAGGCCAAACTGGCAATCCCGGATGAAATAAAGAATTCGCTCATGTAGTGCAAACGATTGTTATATCAATGAAATACGAAATTAAACAACTAAAATAACACATAAAGACAAATTTGCTGCTTACATTCGTTTTTATTAGTGTAAGCATAAAACGTTTAACAATTACTTTTAACATATGATATATATATATATATATATAAATTTAACATGAAAGTTTTACAATGTATAAACACGTCGCACAATATATTACAACATTAAATGTGTACAATATATAAACACCTCGCACAATATATTACAACATTAAATGTGTACAATATATAAACACATCCCACAATATATTACAACAATAAAATGTTTAAATAGGCTTCCATTAGCGGTTTATGATTGCTGATTTTTGCGGTGCTGCATCATATTGTCTGGATCTTTAATTTTGCAAGTACTTTACTGCCACTATTACCGAATAATAACCTTTGTCTTATTGAATCGTACAGTATTATATGATTAAAGATAGAAATATTCTGAAAATAGCATGCAGCATCCCCAAAAATGTAGTTGTGAGCCGCTACTGGTGCTTACAATATGCAATCACAAATGATTCACAATAAACAAAGACATATCCCATATAGGAATAAATATGTGAAATTCTTGGTCTCTGATCCATAATAAACGGACTAGAAGTATGCGTTGTTAAAATAAAAACATATTTTCCATAATTAAAACACAATTGTTTTTGAAAATAGTGTAAGATACAGTACCTTTATAAAAAGAGTAGCGCTTTTCCCACTAACGCATGCTCATATTAGAAGTTTCAGACGAAACTGTGACAACCCAACAGTACCGAATTAATCCCTGTAGAAGCTCTTGGAGATTTAAATCGTACGACTCTCTTTGCGACGCTAGAATTTCAAAACCAAATTTTTTAATTTTCAATGATTTCGATTTAATTTGTTTATACCAATTTCTCAAGTTCCTTATTTAGACAAAAATATAATACATAAAACTGTGCATAAGTTTAATGTCTAGTCATTTTTAAAGATGTAGGGTTACCAACATACTATAGAATGCATTGTTAGAGAAACTGATGTACATAGTCACCTCTATGATCCACATAAAAATACTAGCTGCCTTTGGCGACCAGTTTGGTCTCCCTTTAATGTAATGCTAAGCATTGGATCATGTTACTTTCATTCATAATTTAATTTACTGTTCAATCCTTCGCCAAATTGGATGATTCTGATTGAGAAATCATGAACTCGGTACATTTATGTTAGCCGGACACAGGGGATAAATCGCCAAACATTGCTCCCGTCGCATTTTTTCTTATTGAATTAATATAATTTAAAGTATAATCCTTTCACTCATTTTACTTGAAATACACAACTTTAATTTAAAACTGAAACATTTAAAATTCATGACTTTTACTTATTTCATAATAAATAAATAACATTTAATTTCAACATCAAAACTTTGTTTCAATTTATCACGCGAAAAACAAAAAAATGCTAACTGGCGAATTAAAAAATGCTGTTATCGAAATTTTCATCCGGCTAACATAAAAGTACCAAAAATTCTTTGCGATCATGGCAACTTTTATGTAGTTTTATTCCAAAAAAATTTTTTGATTGAAAATGGTCGCCTTGCATATGAAAAGTGTAATTGTTTATGACAGTTACGTGACTTGAACTATTATAATATAGTTGAATGATGGCGATGAAACAATGTTTGGCGATTTATCACCTGCGCCAAGTACCAAAATACTGGCATATAAAAAGCGAAGTGGTAAGCCCGGAACTGTTGATGGCAGTCACATGACTTTGACTATTATCCACATAAAAATATTATTAAAAAAATTCTTGGTCTTCAAGATGTTGAGCTTTGAGAAACTAAATTTTTTAATTCTTACCTATAACAATGCCATTAAAATTCATTTCATATAAAACACAACCTGAGCAAAGAATCGGATATGTTTGAATTTCACAGGTCACGTAACCCCCTAAACATTGTCTGTCCTGTAGAAATTACCTACTCTTCCTACTCGTTAATCCAGCATTGCAGAATTTAGAGAAACTTTCTTTTTAACAAGTTGGACCTGGGAAGAAAGACTACCTTGCAAACTCGGAAATTTTATTTTCGTCTAAAAAGCTCTCGATAAATCAAATTTTGCTGCTCACAAGTGGCTACTCTTACATATAAAGGTAATCTATATTGAAATTGTGAAAAACATTCATAGCTTATTCAAACCAGAACTGTTGTTTTGCCAGTTATATAAAAAATAAACATGCAATTAAATATATTAGAATAGAACTGTTGTCGCGCATGTATGTCAGTTAAATACATATAATGCTGTAGAAGTTCGTTAATTCTATACTTTTCTTTGACTTATTGTAGTAAATATAAAAATAGATGGTAAGAGAGCATATCATTCTATCCCTGATAATTGTCATATGTATGTAAAACAATAAAAATATTTCATTTTTATGCCTAATTCAAAGCTACATATGTATGTAAATATATTACATATGTACTACATATATAAATGTATATTAATATTTTCTAAAAAAAGAAACATAAATACTTAAATTTTCACTCGAAGATGAAAAGTGATTGAATAAGTTCGTATCAATATAACGCTTGATAGGATGGTATTACAAACATTTTAACTTTGGCTTTACATTGTCATGCAATATGATAAGTATTCTACGCATCACCGATGAAAATGTTTGAAGTTAAACATCGAAAGAAACAGCGGCAAAAAATACATATATAAACGATAACATTTTAAAAAACGATGATAATTAAATAATACATTTGGTAAAATTGCATTTTCAATAACAGAAATAGTACTTTTGCACAAAATTAAATTTAATACTGAATTAAATAACAATTAACCATAAATAGAATTCTAAATAATGTCCAAAAATTTGTATCAACAATTGTATTAAATGCAATAATTATATTTAACATTGCAAACAATGGCTAATTTTAGTGAAATTTACTGAGTGTTGTTCCACAGAATATTCTCAGCTATTATTTTAATATTCATTTAAAGCATCATATTTTATGGCACTACAGTTAACTTGGAACCCTGTATAATGTGCAAATATAAATAATGAGTTAAAGAAAAATAGACTCATTATATTGAATGTTATATTTAATATGGATTTAAAATAGGAGAGTTGCACTTTCTAAGTGCTTAAACAGGAGCTGCCACTGATTACAAATAAAGTACTAAAAAACTCAGTACGTAAATTATTTGCATTTTACCATACTATCTTGATTTAAAACTCATATAACTCACTTTTTTCAGTAAGAAAAAGTTATATTAATTTCCTATGAAGTAAAAAATTCTTTTAGAAAGTTAAGTTTAAAAACTAAATTACTTTTCTCTAAATTCAATGGTACAAAAAAAAATTATATCCCATAAAAGAAATTTAAGCTCATTTGATGTATATAAAATGCGAGACTTAAAACGATTCTAAATTTACCTATCTTCTTTTAAAATTCTTCTATTGATAAAAATATTATTTGTTATATACACTCTATGCATGACTATGAATGTATAGCTCTCAGTAATATGGATGGTCAATCTGTAAACTCGCAATGAATGCCTTGATGAGCGGTTTATATAAAAAAAAAAGAAAAAAAAATAGGAAAATCTACGTTTATGTTGTGTGTGTATATAATAAAATTTCTTTTCTGGTAGAAACTGCATACTGCAGGCCTATTCAAATTTTAATAATTAGAGGCGTGCTTCAGTTAGTGGCAAGCAAAAGAGGATGCTATTACTAAAATTAATGGAAATATACAGCAAAATTTTAATCTCACTGCTGTAGTTAGATCTATACATCCTATCGACACGGTCACATACGTTTCACAGTGCAGCCATAAGGCCCATACGATGCAGGTTACGCATATAAAAATAAATCGAAGAAAAATATAAATTTCATATTTAATTTAGTTTTACATTTTTTATAGACTTTCTATCTTTCTTATCAAAAATATTAAGGCGAAAACATCAACCATTACAGGACTAATTAAATCTCGTGAAAACACCTGCTTGCTAATGTTAATCCTATGAAACACATTCTTTTAAATATCAAATTTGATTTTCAATATTTTTATTATTTTTATTATATATATATATATATATATATATGTATATGTATATGTATATTTCTTTGCATTGGATAGCTGAAGTCGATCTGTACAATTGCCGTTTTATACATTTTTGATTTTGGTTGGAAGTTGTGTTTTTTGAGAACACTTTCATTTTCGAAATCGATTCCGAAATTGAAAGAATCTTCATAAAAATAACCTTGAAACAAAATTACTGAGCAAGAGTTTCCCCGTGAGTGAAGTAACTCCTTAAGGAATTTTAAGCAAGGTATTTTTTCAATGGATTTTTACTTTTAAAAAGATGGGAGCAATTGCAAGTATGTCGAAAGAACGTTTAATGAGCGGTGCGTTGAACAGGCCTACTGTATTGCATTAGTATAACAGTATTACTAAAGAAACTTAGTATATTACAAAATTCTTAACATCTACAGTTCTTTTACTGACTATCCTTCATTTAAAACCTGATGCCACTACATTAACAGTAGGAACATTTCCAATCAAACTTAGTTAGCACTCTTAAGGCTATACATATGTAACGTTATCAACATTTTGGTAATTTTAGACCCCCCCCCCTTGCGATGTCATATGTTATCATTTTTCGAACCCCTTCCCACCTTAATGATATCGTTATCAATGTCAGAATAGTTTTTTGATTGTTCCATTTTTTTTTCGTTTGTTTGCAGTGATATATAAATATGGTTATACATTTATTATTTACAAACTTCATTGATTCAAATGAAAAGAAATCAATAAAATATCACTATTATAAATGAAATAATTTTATATCAAACAAAACTTTAAAAAGAAATAGTTATTATTTAAAAGTAATTAATAATACATTTTTGTTACATGATTCGTTAAACAGTAATAATGCCTTCCTGCACTTTTTACCGTAAGGGGAGGGAGGGTGGGGGCAGGCAGAACTTTTTATCAACAAAAGAGGTGCACAGAATTCTTCCGCTTTTATTCACTGGTAAACACAAGTAAAATTTCACACATACTTCGCACTTAGCTTCTAGAAGAGCGGATTATATATGCATACACATATGACAAAGAAAAGTAATGCCAAACGTTGAGGTATTCCATATTTTGGAATTAAATAATTTTATTATCATTTAATGATTTTAATAATAACTTTGTATTTACATAAAAATAGGTAAAAAACTAAATAAGATTGCAGACCTTTTTTGATGCTAAGAAAAAGTTAGAAATAAAAAGAAAAATTTTTAATGTAAAGAACAAGTTATAAATAAAAAGAAAAAAAAATTGGTTGGATCAAAAATGATAACGATGTCAAAAGACAAAACCCCCTCTCCCTAGAGATATCTTAGGATATCATGCGAAAGTTCCCCCTTTACCCTTAAAGTGATAACGTAATATATGCACAGCCACTTACTAATATTACATAATAAAAGTTGCATGAATAAAAATTATGAAATAAATAAACAAATGCATCAATATAATATATATGAACTTTTTACATAACTCACCACACTTTTTAGATAAAAAAAAAGACACTTGTTTCTGGGGAAAATGAACGAAAGATTTATTAAACCCATATTCAATAAAGAAATTACATCGTCTGTTCATCTGTCAAGTAACAAGCGAATTGAGCAAACTTGGTTACTTTGAAACAATCCAAACATCAAATCATTTTTTTATTTCTGTGAGTAAGAACTAAAACGCTTTACAAAAATAGTGCTCTTCGTGGAACCGATCGCCACGAAATATATGGCCACAGATTGTGCCGAGTAAAATTTGTTCATCTGGGCCGATGCAGGTATATATTTATAACATATAGCTTATTTAAATATTTCGAAAAATCACCAAAACCAATATACTACTAATAAAAACCTTTAATTGCATGACAGAAACAGAATGAGAAAATTTAGCATGCAATTTATCTAAATAAAAAAAAATCGAAAATTTCAATTAAATTATAAGTAAGAAGTAAATTTGTATTATAAACTTGCATAACTTAGAAATTTGCCATAATTCTGTCAAACAAAAATATGGCATATTAAAATCACACATGCAATATTTAATATACCTGAAAACGCCCTCTTATCTTAAATTAGAATCAATTATGCATTATAATTTTCACTGGTGCTTGAATGGCCATAAAAAACTTAAAAAAAAAGAAGATTATGAAATTAAACAAATAGAATTTAATCATGATTTAAACAAATAATGAAAACATATAAGCAAAATTTTTAGGTAATTGCATTAAAAAACATTGACATATTAAAAATATACAAACAATATAAACTATATATGATACAATTATCTTATTTTAAATAAGTGTCAATTTTTTATTAGAATCTTCACTCCATTTCTTAAATTAAAAGTGATTTTTTAAGGATAAACTGAAATTACATGAGTCAAATTTCAGCAAAAAAAAAAAAAAAAATAATAATAATAATAATAAAATAAAATAAAATAAAATAAATAAAAAAGTAAAATCCTCATTTTTTGGCATGATACGATAGAAATGTCATTCAGTAAATGAACATTTATATAAGAGAAAGAAACTCTCAATGTTGAAATTATACATTCATTGAAAATATACGAAATATTATCGGTTTATTAATATACATTACAAATCTCTTACTCCACATTGAAAAACATGTAAGCTTTCTATTGTTAAGGGTTTTTTTCAGTAAGCTCAGTTTCATCAATAAACTGTAATCTCGATAGTGATATTTCCGAAGACGGAGACCTTCCAATGGACACCATAGAATTCCCGTTTTCCTCAAGAATCTCAGCTGAAAAGATTTTGTCTAAATTAAACATCATATGAAGGCATTTTCTACAGTATGTATAATAAAATTTAATTATTATAATAATCCAGTAAAAACTATGGCCACTCATCTGAATATCTTACAATATCATACAATATCTTAAAAAAAAAAAGTAATAAATATTACAGAAACTTAAAGCTTAAAAATTTTAATTTTTTTAGATGTTAAACTACTATATTTCCTGAACTTTTTAATATAATTGCTTCCTTCGAATTCTTGTTAAAACATAAGTTATGGCATTTAGAATTATACCCGCTCAATCGCTAAAGCGGCGTTTCCGAAACTTTGCAGTCATTTTTCTCCAAATGACGTTTTTGGTCATAACAGACAGAATATATCAAAAACTTCTGAATATTTTTTCCTGAAATTTTCAAAACATATGTTCCACATTAGTGTGTGTAAACTGAACCTAAAATTTCATTTTTGTTGTCGAATAAAATATTTTTTAGGCGATTATATTGTTGAAATTTTCAAAATATTATATTAGCTAAATACAACTTTGTGTTAAAAAATGTAAAAATGCTTTAAATACAAGTTTATTTAGTTTCTGGGTAATTATTTCAATCTGAAATATAATTAGGCAAAAGAAAAATTCAATCTAGTTGAAAATTTTTTTTTGCAATACTGCGCGTAACCTGTTATATACTAGTTTCAAACTTTAAGAATCCTGAGACACCTTAAATGAAAATTAATTTTTGTATAACAAAAAGCAAGGTGCTTTATATTTTGCACTCTGATGCGCAAACTCCGCACTTGCAACAAATTCTTGTGTTTCAAATTTTTACCTAATTCATTCATTGGCAAATAAGCACTTTAGTCTACCGCAATTATAAATTTGAAAATTCTTAGCTTTCAGAGCATTATTAGAAATGTAAATTGTGTGTAGACGGACAGTCCGCCAGACATATTAATCGCATATACAGTGGTGGCCGAAATTGCGGACATTTTTTGAAATTTTCATTTTTATAACTTTGTGTGCATATAGAATATATTAATTTTCACTTAAATTCAAATGTTTATGTATCGAATTCAAGGAAATTTAATGTAAAATTTAATTAAAAAAAAAACAGAATTAAAATATCTTTATTACAATAAAAGTTACACTTACTTTAGTCTAAAATATAAACACAATTAGTCATGAATGCTGAAGTGTATTCCAATAAAATCTTTCTAGCCAATCACAATGACTGTTCTGAGAACCAATCATATGTCACTAACTAAACTGTAGTATGTTTTTATTTGCAAAAGAGGTATTTTGCTGGAATTAATTTTGCAGAAGGGTGAATACTAGCGTAACTAAATAGAATAATGTTTTTCTACAAATATTTCTATTTTTTTTCTTAATGCAAATAATTTAAAACAATGTTATCAACAACAAGAACTGATTGGACACCTACAAAAAGAAGCAGAATTGTCATATTGAGAGAAAATGCTGAATGTCTCTCTTATGTTAAAATTTCAAGACAAGTTGGTGGATCAGTCACTTTATCTGGCGTACGAAAGGTGTGCTTACGTTATGAAGAAACTAAATCAATGATAAATAAAGTATGATTAGGCCAAAAAAAAAAAAAAATACACATGACGATATAAAGATAAAAAGCATATACCTCAAAGATAGAAGAATTTCATCAGATGCTGTTAGATGTGAAAGGAATGCAATGTGTATTTCAGTTAGTTCAATAACAATAAGGAGAAGATTAGCAGGTTTTGGACTGAAAGGTAGAATTCCGAGGAAAAAAAAGTTTTTAAATCTTTAGCAATGCAAGAAACGAGTTCAGTGAGCAAAAGAACACGTTAATTTGTCAGAAAATCAGTGGAAGCAAATAATCTGGAGGAGATGAGAGTAAAATATCGCTCTTTGGTAATGATGGGCGAAAATATGTGAGACGTAGTGTAGGGGAAGGGCTACATTCTGATTGAATTGAAGTAACTACAAGGAATCCAACAAATGTCATGATTTGGGCCTGTACGTCTGCAGATGGTGTGGGCCGCATTTAAGTGATAGATAGCATTCTGAATGCCAAAAAATGCATCGAAACTGTGCTGGAACCAAAATTTATACCTTGCATTAGGGATCTCTTCCCCAATAAAGCACCATTTATCTTTCAGCAGGATTCAGTTCCAGGCCATACGGCAAAAATATGCAAAGAATGGTTTAAGAATAAAAGCATACAATTATTATCCTGGATAGAAAATAGCCCTGATCTGAATCCTATAGAAAATTTGTGGCGACGTTTGAAAATTCTTGTACAAAAAAGCGCCTATCTAATAAAACGCATTTTTATATGTTTAATAAAGTTGTATTTAGCTAATGCAAAATTTAGAAAATGTCAACAATATAATCACCTAAAAGAAAAATTATTTTTTTAACAATAAAAATGAAATTTTAGGTTCAGTTTAAACAGACGATTAACATTAAACATGTGTTTTAAAAATTTCATGAAAAATATTCAGAAGTTTTTGAGATATCGTGCGGTTTATGCCCGATATCATCGAAAACATCATTTGGAGAAAAAGGACTTCAAAGTTTCGGAAACGCGCTTCACCTATGGAGCGGGTATCATTATAAAAGCCATAACTTCTGTTCTAATGGGAATTTCAAAGAAACCATTATATCAAAATGTTCAGAAAAGATAGGAGTTTAACATCTAAAAAAAAAAAAATTAAAATTTAGAAAATTTTAAAGCTTTACGAGTCCTGAGATTCCTTAACCAAAAAATATTAAAAATCGAAAGTAATGGTAATTTTTTTTAACCATTTGGAAAAATGGTTATTGTGTTCTGTCAGGGTAGGAAATCAAAAACATATCTGAAGCGTTTTATTGGTTGAATCCGCATTTTATTCGTTTCCTGATTGGTCTATGCAGTAATCTGTATTTTCCCTTTACTTTCAACAGAGATAGATACTTCTGTTGCCACTATGACAAAAAAGTAATAAAAACTACAAAAAAAAATTATAACTCAGAAACAAATTGAGATACAGCTTTCAAACAAATTGCATTTAAAAGTACATTTTTTTCTCTATACGACGGTGTAAAAAGTAATATTGTGGGATGTTTAGAAGTTTAAGAATGAAATTTTATTTAAAATTGGTCCAGGAATATTAATGTTTAATCCATGGCGTACGTAATGTATGACCAGCTCCGTAGAAGTTTAAAAATTTACAGTACCGAAAAATGTAATCCATGGCGTACGTAATGTATGATCAACTCCGTGCGATTTTTTATGTCTTAAATTTTAGTCTTTGGAAAAATCATTTTCCAAATGGTCGTTGTAATTTGTTTATTGTTATATTGTGTTTGGAATCTAGCGTTTACTAAGCAGGTATGGTATATGTTGAAAGGTGCAAGTTTGGCATTCTGTCTTTTTCACTTAAAATATGAATCAAGACGGGAATTTATGCTTAATCCTAAATAATCTAGTCTATCGCAAATGGTCCAATTTAGCGAGAGAGTGATTTGTCGCTAAGTGTTTTGTTTGAACCTTTAATAATATTCACATTGATTTTAAATGACATTGTATTAAAAACATAATTGTTATTTGATGGTAACCCTTGAAATACCAAGTTCGCATCTGAGTAGTCTCTTCCCCAAACACACCAGTTGCATTTTCCTCAGCTTATAAGATAATGGGTCGCAAGTTAAATATAGAAAATGAAATTACCTTAATCCAGATATCAAATACTCTTTTTAAGAAGTTATTTTAAACCCAATATATGAAAATTGTCGGTATGTCCAATGCAAACGCCGCAGTTTTAGAATTATGAAAAAGTGAATAAAAAAAAAATTAACAATAACTGCTTTTTAAAAAAGACTTTCGGTAATTTGTCAATTTATCGCCAAGTTGACACTGTTTTCTGCAACTTGGCGCCAAATAGGTTCATCAGTTACCGACTTCTTTTACGGAACACAATCGATTGCCAGGCAGACAGGTAGAAAAATGGATGTCATGTATTGCTTTCAAGAAAGAAACTATTAAATTATAAAGAAGGAGCTTGGTGCAATATAATAGAAGCGTAAAAAATACAATTCGGTCAATTCGGTTAAAATAATCTCTAAACCTACTTCTATACATGAACTTAACTTCCTTGAAGCATTTCATATTAATAGAAATTTAAAAAAATATTGATGATTGTGAATTCGCTATTCCCCCATTATCATATTGTTGGAAATATTGCATAAAAACTTCTGTCTCTTAATTTTTTCCCCTCACTACTTCGGTTCCATTTCACATCTATTTTCCTATTAGCTGTTGCCTGCAATCCTCTGTTTTCCTATTGGTCAATAAACCTTTAACTTGAATCCCCATCTCTCCTATATATGTGAGCAAATTTCCGCCATCCTTAGCACTGAGGAAGGTATGCTATATGCTACCGAAACCGGTATGCTTAAAATCTAAAATTTTTGGTGCTTTTAACGTTGTATTTTTTACGCTTCTACTATTAAATTGTATTAAATTCTATAAAATTCTATCATACGTAATTTATTCAATGATATCCCATGATAGATAATGATTCTAGGTTGTCATTGTTATGAATTCCTATTTAAGATGAAGTCCTATTATTTCCGTATTAATGAATTTAATATACAGAATCGTAATAAATTTTGTAGTTATGCATTTTTCACCAACATCTGTATATTTATAAAACTAGCTATAGTACGAAACTCATTTGCCGCGTTTGACGTACAATTTCTGACCTTTTCTTTTTAGAATTGAAAACTGTAATAGAATTTTCACAGCTATTTTTTTTTTAACCCATAACAATACAGAAAATCCTCATATTTGTTTGAAGAATACCAATTATGCCAAATAAAGTTTTAAAATTTAGTAAAAGCTATAGTTTCTTACTGACCTCGCCCTAGGAGTTAACAACCGAAAAAAATGTCTAAAATCATTATTTTCAATCAGCCTTTTTAATTCTGATCACTAAACGCGTATTTCGATTTACATGTCTTAAATTTGTGTTTTATTTTTATTTTGTTCTTTTATTTATTCATTGTTGAAAACTTTAATTTCGTTATGGAATATAAGCTGGGAACGATTGCTGAGCTACTTAAGTAATTATAATGCAAACGGATTTATGATTCGTATGATTCGCACGCGACAGAGACAGATTTCTAAAAAATCATTTGTGAGAATTATTTTAAAAACAAATAAAATTTTAGTAAATTGCGATACAGTTAAAAAAAAAATTGCATTTAAAGGTATATATTTTTCTTATTCGAGGGTGTAAAAATTGAAAATGGGAGATATTTAGAAGTTAAAAAAATTGCTGTAAAAGGTAAATTTAATCGTCTGGTGTTACCACTATCAAAATGACGTCAGCATAACTGACGGACACGTTTGTGTTTTATAATATAGACTGGGTAGATGTAAGCATATTATGAAGTTATCTCACCCCCTTAACTTTTTAATCCCTTCGGCCCTGGCGTCCTACTATTAGAACACATCTTTACATTGCTCTAAATTATTCGTTTTCAAGAATTTTAAGTTGAAAACCCAGTGTCCTACTAATAATATATTGCAGATTAACAATTTAATCTCATTTGTGATCATACATGGCAGCACATGCCTCAGTAAGCAAAAAAATGGAGGCTTCTACCAGTTTAAGGGCCAAACGTAAGTACACATTTTTAACCCTCTCAATAAAAATACTAATAATAATTTAGTGACGTTTTGTTAATTATATTTTATAAATTAAAGCTTTTTCTACCTTAATTAGTCATCTAACTTAGAAAATAATGATAAATCACATTATAACTAAGAATCAAACATTTGTTCTAGTATTAGGACATGAGGCCTTAGGACTAACAAAGTGTGTGTAAAAATTACACAGAATTACTATATAAAACACACAAAAAAAAAAATATTTTTTTCATCAAAATTTATTTTGCCATCTTCAAAGTAGACCCTACTGAGTTCAATGCAACTATTCTAGCACATGTCCTAACCTTCCCTACATTTTAGATAGGTAAATTGTGGTATGGCCTTTAGTTCCTTCTGCGAATTTTCTCTTATGGCCTCAATTGACTCAAAACATTTTCCTGGATGTTATAATTTTAGCTTCGTGAACAGAAAAATGTCACTCGAGCCCATACTAGACGTGTTCGGTCATTGGTTGCAGACATTAGTTGTGTTTTTGGCCAAACACTCTTGCAGAACAATAAAAGAAAATTGAGCTCTTTTGAAATCAGTCGTGTGGCGATGCGTTTCAAATGCAAAATATTGGTCATATCTTTATGAACGGACTTAAAAGATATGTGAGATATCTTGAGGCATCTCTCTTTAAGACACGTACGATGTTTTTCAATCACCAGCGTCTTGATTTTATTGCTGCCAGCTTTGTGCGCTGAAATAGGCTGAAAAACCGTCCATTAAACAGTGATGCCGAATTAAAAAAAATATGGACGCGGTACTTGTGACACTTGTGCCAGCAAATATAGTAAAATCGTTGTTGTAAAGTGGTATGGCAATAAAGTTGTGACACTAGCATCTACATTTCTGTCAGATAATGCGAAGGATATTGTTAAAAGATGGAGCAAAAAAGATTCCACTTATATTTATGCGTATAGGCCAGAAGTTGTGAAGTTCAACAGTAAAAGCATGGGGGGGGGGGGGAGTCGATAAACATAATTCTTACCTTCATTGTATCGAACTGCAGTAAAGTGTAAAAAAATTCTTAGTTAGAGTATAAAAAAAGTCCTTCCGGCCAGTGCCGGGAGGAAGAGGTAGCTTTCATAATCCTTATTTAAAAAAAGCCAAATTATATCATTCAAACACACGAAGCTCAATTTAGTGGAAACCGAATATAGGAGATTCAATACTAATTTTTATCAATATAATGAATGAGAATTTCGCGAAATTAGTCAGCTTTATCCAAGCTGCTTTTCTTTAAAGCAACATATATTTGGCTGCCAAATTCGGCAATTTCTTAAAGTGCCTGTCATTTTAAGACAACATGGTGGATGAGGCTAAGCAGTGAACTTGGTCGAGACCTTAGTAATTGCTGTGCACATGCTCACTCACATCGGAATCGGTTAATATATAGGAGTGCTGTCGCATGCAAAAAATCAGATTTTTCAAAATGTCACCCACAATAGAAATTGAAACTGCTGTATCTGATCAAATGCTTAAGAAAGAAACCTATTTCAATTTCTAATTTTTTTGCCCCTCACTTTAAATATATATATATATTTTTAATTTAATGGTCGCCATTTTGAAACAAGATGGCTGATGAATCTGGCCAGCGAACTTGGTCGAGGTGTTGATGTATACTATCCACATGCCTTCTTACATCGAAATAGGCGAATACGTGTGTTATCGCGTGACAAATACAAGATCGTTTCAAAATGTTAGCCATGCTAGAAATTCAAAGTGCTATAAATCAACCATTTTTTAAGATATAAACAAAAGAACAAATTTTCAGAAACAAAACTGCTCCGGAATCTTTGTATCAAGGCCATAAAAGAATCTTTTTCATTTTCCAATTGTTTAATACCTCATTTTGAATTTTAAATTTAATTTTTTTTAAATGGCAACCCTTTTGAAACAAGATGGCGAATGAAGCTGGCCAACGAACTCGGTCGAAACATTAGTATGTACTATGTACAGACCAAGTTACATCCAAATAGGTTCATAATTAAGCCTGTTATCGCGTGACAAAAATCAGGTCGTTTTAAAATGTCAGCCACAAGAGAAATTCAAAATGCTATTACTCAGCCATTTTTTTTAGATATAGACGAAAGAAAAACTGTTCCGGAATCTTTGTATTAAGGTCAAACGCATACAAAAAAAATCTTTTTCACTTTCCAATTTTTTGGTATCTCATTTAAATTTTTTTATTTTTTAATTTTTTTAAATGGCCGCCATTTTGAAACAAGATGGCGGATGAAGCCAGCTAACGAACTCGGTCGAGATATTTGTATGTACTATGTACACACCAAGGTACATCCAAGTCGGTTCATAAATACGCGTGTTATTACGTGAGAAAAATCAGGAAGTTTCAAAATGTCAGCCACGCTAGAAATTCAAAATGCTATAACTCAGCCATTTCTTAAGATATAGACGAAACAAAACTGCTCCCGAATCTTTTTATCAAGGTCAAACACATAAGAAGAAAATATTTTTTTCAATTTTTAATTTTTTGGTACCACATTTCAAATTTAAATTTTTCTTAAAATTTTAAATGGCCTCCATTTTGAAACAAAATGGCGGATGAAGCTGGCCAACGAACTCGGTCGAGAGATTGATATGTACTATGTACACACTGAATTACATCCAAATCGGTTCATAAATACGCCTTTTATCGCGTGACAAATTTCTGGACGTTTCAAAATGTCAGCCACGCTAGAAATTCAAAATGCTATAACTCAGCCATTTTTTAAGATATAGACGAAACAAAAACTGCTCCGGAATCTTTGTATAAAGGTCAAATACATAAAAAAAATATTTTTCCATTTTTAATTTTTTGGTACCACATTTCAAGTTTAAAAATTTTTTAAAAATTTTAAATGGACGCCATTTTGAAACAAAACGGCGGATGAAGCTGGCCAACAAACTCGGTCGAGACATTGGTATGTACTATGTACACACCGAATTACATCGAAATCGGTTGATAAATACGGGAGTTACAGTGTGACATAGGTCATATATATATATATCAATTTTGAACGGAGGGTGGTTTCGGGGTCTGGGGGTCATGATCGATGAAAATATACCAAAATTTTTTGAAATCGCTTTCCTCCGAACGGCTGCAATAGGTAGCTTTTTTGTAAAGAAAGCTACCTAATAATGCAAAATGCTTGGAAGTTCCTTTGCAAGATCAAATGGATTTATTGGATTTCACATTTGAAATAGCAGAAGCTTTATCTCTCAAAAATCAGTCGCTAATCCGTATCAAACATGGAAGGCCGTCATCTAGAAGCTCTGTTTTGCCAAAGAAAAAAATGAATACTGCTGTTAGGCCTTCTAAAGATATTAGATTTGATGGAATGAACCATATGATTTAAAGAAGTGAAAAGCAACAGAAATGAAAAATGGAAGGTTGTACATATAAAAGTAGCTGTTTTTGTGAAAAATATCAAGTATTGTTATGTTTTCACGAACAGAGAAATTGATTTAAAGGATTTCATATGAAATAAACTCGGTTTATTCATTCTCATGTACTTTATATCTTGCATAATTGTAAATGTGCACAGAAAATAAAATTGCTCATTTTCCGTAATTTAAGCCCTGGTGTTCTATTATTAGAACACTTTTTAATTAGTTTACTAATTATCGAAATGATGTAATACTTCATATTATAGCTATTTTAGGTAGCTTTCTTTACAAAAAAGCTACCTATTGCACTCGTTCGGAGGAAAGCGATTTCAAAAAATTTTGGTATATTTTCATCGATCATGACCCCCAGACCCCGAAACCACCCTCCGTTCAAAATTGATTATATATATATATATATATATATATATTACCATTAATTAAACATAACCTGCCACCGTCAATTATATATATATATATATATATATATCTGACCTATGTCACACTGTAACTCTCGTAATTATGAACCGATTTCGATGTAATTCGGTGTGTACATAGTACATACCAATGTCTCGACCGAGTTCGTTGGCCAGCTTCATCCGCCGTTTTGTTTCAAAATGGCGGCCATTTAAAATTTTTAAAAAAATTTAAAACTTGAAATGTGGTACCAAAAAATTAAAAATGGAAAAATATTTTTTTCTTTTGTATTTGACCTTTATACAAAGATTCCGGAGCAGTTTTTGTTTCGTCTATATCTTAAAAAAAGGCTGAGTTATAGCATTTTGATTTTCTAGCGTGGCTGACATTTTGAAACGTCCTGAATTTTGTCACGCGATAAAAGGCGTATTTATGAACCGATTTGGATGTAATTCCGTGTGTACATAGTACATACCAATCTCTCAACCGAGTTCGTCGGCCAGCTTCATCCGCCATTTTTTTTCAAAATGGCGGTCATTTAAAATTTTTTTAAAAATTTAAAATTTGAAATGTGGTGCCAAAAAATTGAAAATGGAAAAATATTTTTTTCTTAAGTATTTGACCTTTATACAAAGATTTCGGAGCAGTTTTTGTTTCGTCTATATCTTAAAAAATGGGTGAGTTATAGTCTTTTGAATTTCTAGCGTGGCTGACATTTTGAAACGTCCTGAATTTTGTCACGCGATAAAAGGCGTATTTATGAACCGATTTGGATGTAACTTCGTTTATACATAGTACATACCAATGTCTCGACCGGGTTCGTTGGCCAGCTTCACCCGCCATCTTGTTTAAAAATGGCGGCCATTTAAATTTTTAAGAAAAATTTTAATTTGAAATGTGGTACCAAAAATTGAAAATTGAAAAAATATTTTTTTCTTATGTGTTTGACCTTGATAAAAAGATTCGGCAGCAGTTTTTGTTTCGTCTATATCTTAAGAAATGGCTGAGTTATAGCATTTTGAATTTCTAGCGTGGCTGACATTTTGAAACGTCCTGATATTTCTCACGTAATAACAGGCGTATTTATGAACCGACTTGGATGTAACTTGGTGTGTACATAGTACATACAAATATCTCGACCGAGTTCGTTGGCCAGCTTCATCCGCCATCTTGTTTCAAAATGGCGGCCATTGAAAAAAATTAAAAAATAAAAAAAATTAAATGAGATACCAAAAAATTGGAAAATGAAAAAGATTTTTTTTTGTATGTGTTTGACCTTAATACAAAGATTCCGGAACAGTTTTTCTTTCGTCTATATCTAAAAAAAATGACTGAGTAATAGCATTTTGAATTTCTCTTGTGGCTGACATTTTAAAACGACCTGATTTTTGTCACGCGATAACAGGCGTATTTATGAACCTATTTGGATGTAACTTGGTATGTACATAGTACATACCAATGTCTCGACCGAGTTCGTTGGCCAGCTTCATTCGCCATATTGTTTCAAAAGGGTTGCCATTTAAAAAAAATTAAATTTAAAATTCAAAATGAGGTATTAAAAAATTGGAAAATGAAAAAGATTTTTTTTATGTGTTTGGCCTTGATACAAAGATTCCGGAGCAGTTCTTGTTTCTGAAAATTTGTTCTTTTGTTGATATCTTAAAAAATGGTTGATTTATAGCACTTTGAATTTCTAGCATGGCTAACATTTTGAAACGATCTTGTATTTGTCAGGCTATAACACACGTATTCGCCTATTTCGATATAAGAAGGTATGTGGATAGTATACATCAACACCTCGACCAAGTTCGCTGGCCAGATTCATCAGCCATCTTGTTTCAAAATGGCGGCCATTAAATTAAAATATATATATATATATATATTTAAAGTGAGGTGCAAAAAAATTAGAAATTGAAAAAGGTTTCTTTCTTAAGTATTTGATCTTGATATAAGGATTCAGGAGCATTTTTTGTTTGTCTTTACCTTAAAATATGGCTCAGATATAGCAGTTTCAATTTCTATTGTGGGTGACATTTTGAAAAATCTGATTTTTTGCATGCGACAGCACTCCTATATATTAACCGATTCCGATGTGAGTGAGCATGTGCACAGCAATTACTAAGGTCTTGACCAAGTTCACTGCTTAGCCTCATCCACCATGTTGTCTTAAAATGACAGGCACTTTAAGAAATAGCCGAATTTGGCAGCCAAATATAAGTTACTTTAAAGAAAATCAGATTGGATAAAGCTGACTAATTTCGCGAAATTCTCATTGATTATATTGATAAAAATTAGTATTGAATCTCCTATATTCGGTTTCCACTAAATTGAGCTTCGTGTGTTTGCATGATATAAGTTGGCTTTTTTTAAATAAGGATTACGAAAGCTACCTCTTCCTCCCGGCACTGGCCGGAAGGACTTTATATCTATTCAAGCTTATTTCACCTGCAATTTATTTTTTATCTGTTTCCAAATTAAATCAGAGCCGAAGGGGTTAATTAAGACGGATATTTTGATAAAAATTTTGTCTAGTCCATCTATATTATAAAGGACAAACGTATCCGTGCTTAACGCTGACGTCATTTTGTGAATGACAACAGTTGAGGGTGAAATTTCGGTTATACATTTTTTTTTCAATTTCTAAGCATCACACATGTCTAATTTTTAGAACGTCATATAGGAAAAAAATCAACTTTCAGATGAGATTTGTTTGAAAATTGTATCTAAATTGACTGGTTTATTATGGCTTTCAAAATAATTTTCAAGCATGCCTTTTTTTTTTCAAAAAACTATCTACATCACGTACAGACTCCATTACTAAATAACCCACTTGCACTTAAAACACTATAAATAGCTCAACTTTTTTCTCTGACTAATTTTCCATAACGAAATTAAAAATTCACCAATCTATTATATTAAAAAGTGACTGACCATTTTTATTTTACAGCTACTCCTCATAGAATATGAAACGTTGGACGATCAAATTAGCGTCAGTTATACGCATGGATACAAGGATGTTAAAAAAGATTATAAAATTTTAAAATTTGAATTAGTTTTCGAGATTTTCGTATTGAGATATTTTCGTAATTTTTAATGACTTATCTGTAACGATGACAAATAAACTGCTTCATTGTTGTGGTTAAAGTGAGAAAATTGAAAACGTTAGGGATTATTCGATTTCTTTATTTGTCATCATTTTCAAATTAAAATTTATTTTTATTTGAATAGATAGTGAAAATAATATTATGATTGAATTCTATTTTTCATGAAAATTTTAAGAAATACAAACTTATATTCCCAAATTCTAGATTCAGTAATCTGTTTATTTTAGAAAGCAAACAATCGTTTGTAGACTAAAATTTTGTGATAAATTTCATTGACGTAAAAAAAGAAAAATATATATCCATCATATCCATTTTATTTCATTTAACGTAGAAAATCCGATTTTTAACTATTTTCATTAAGATGACTTTTAAAACTTTTCGCAAGGACGTTAAAAACAACATGTTTTAGCGAGAAAATTGCATTTCTCTAAGCATTTATTTTAATTTATAAATATAAAATGCTTTTGAATGAATTCGCCAAAACATAGCCATTTTAGTGTATGTTCGCCCAAATGACGTCATTTCAACCTTTTCTGAAATTAGAAACTAAATCGTGGAAGAACGAAAAGCTTTTGTCAAATAAAGTAAAAGAATATCAGAATTTTTAATGGAAAAGCTTTTGATTTAAATTGTAAATATAATTTATTATTTGATATACTGTAATTAATGAAATTAATTCTATAATTGCCTTTTAAATTTATATTAAAGTTATGTTTCGTTTCCCCCAAAAGAATGGAATGATCTTATGCAATTCAAAAGCAACACATCAGGTTGCTACGAAACCAGTTATAATAAAATGACTATACGCCCGTCAAAAAATTCCTCTTGCATCCTCTACTGGCAAATATAGGAGTTAGAAAATGCTCCCTGAAAACTATATGGGAAAATACACAATTACAAAGTTGTATAGCAGAATCGACTTAATATGAAAATAAATGTTTGGCAAGTCTTAATACTTGGCAGGCATGTCTTTAGGCAAAGGTTAGAAGAGAGTGTTAAGGGCATTAAAATTGTAAGAATTTTCAGAAATAAAATATGCAATTTCATACTATGTTTACATTTTTGTTATAAACAATTGAATTTTCAATTACTATTCGTCTTCGAAACCCGCGCCTAGCAATCTGGGACGATTCTATTATCCAAAGGCGTGTTACGCTGAGATGGGCATTTTCCGAAATTCTACTTGGGCGTTCTCGTCTTCTTTGTCACTAACAAGAAAACCACTTTTGGTTCTGCTCGCATCTAGCATCGACACCTGGTGCATTTTGTAGCCCTATATATAAAAGTTAGAGAACTGATAAATTTTTTCTGTTAACATAAAATTTTATATATTTTTTATACTTTTAGTTTTTTATTATTGGATTTTTATTTCTTTATTTCACGCCAAAAGTGAGTTAAACTTCCAAATATAGCGCTACAATTTTTTTTATCCTGGAGTATATTAGAATTAAAGCAGATTGCGATTTGTTTGATAATAATTGATAGCATCAGAAACAAGAAAGGGTTTTTTTTTTCTATGGAGACAATAAATGTATAAATAGTAAATATATTTCTGTTAAAAATTTTCAAGATCATTGAAAACTATTTTTTGAGTGAAATACAAAAAAATGTACTTTTAAATGCAATTTGTTTGAAAGCTGTATCTCAATTTGTTTCTGAGTTATTAATTTTTTTTGTGGTTTTTTGCAGTTTTTATTACTTTTTTGTCATAGTGGCAACAGAAGTATCCATATCTGTTGAAAGTAAAGGTAAAATACAGATTACTGCATAGACCAATCAGAACACGAATAAAATGCGTGTTTCCACTAATAAAACGCTTCAGCTATGTTTTTGATTTCCTACCCTGACCGAGGACAATAACCATATTTCCAAATGATTAATAAGAAAACTATTTTCTTTTGAAGAGAGTTGGAATAAAGTTTTGAATGTTTAAAAAGAAATATTGTTGTAATAATGTTGTGTCTTTTGGTAAAAGTAATCATAAAGTAAATTAATATTTTTGCACAATTTAGAAAATTTACTATGCCTAATCAGGTCGGACATTACAATTTCTAGTGAAGTCTAAAACACTGCTTAGACACGATAAGTAGCTATGACATTCGGCTAGGGTTGCCGGAAAGCTTAACTTTTGAAAAAAAAACGCAAACTTTTCCCCGACAAAAATGTGAATATAATGTTGTAATTTTTCAAAATCGAACTCGTAGGTTCTTGAAGGAATTTTAATTTTTTTTTTCAATATTTTATACTTATTATTGGCTAATTTGCATTTTTAAATGCTTTTCTCAAAAAAAAAAAAAAAAAAATCCACGTCCGATAAGTGGTTCCGAAAATTGCATTTTCAGAAAGTTATGTTGCTGTAAAATCAAGAAATATGATTTTAACACGAATTTTTATCGATTCTCAAACTTCTTAATATAGGGCTCTCAAATGCACAAGGTCTTAATGATAGGTGTGAGCAGCACAAAAGTGGTTCCCTTGTAAGATTGGCGTTTACCTATTTGTTAGTTTTTACTTCCGCTCAATGCTCATTGTACTACTATCTCGTTTTAATTCAATTTAAAACTTCTATATTTAGTGTTCAAATGGTTAGTTTGAGTGAAAATAAAGGTTTCAGGAATAGTAAGAAGATCTTATATAATGTCATTCAATTTTGTGATCAAGAAGCAAAAAAGAAGAATTAATTGTGCCAATACCTCATTTTACAAAACGAGCCAGTCAAATTGCCGGACTTTCCAGTAGTACAATTAAAAAGATTCTCAGTAGTTAAGAGTAATCCGTCTTTCTAAGTTCACGTCAAAAAAAAAAAAAAATTAAAAAGGATGTCTTTGTAAAAAAAGCTATAGATGAATTCGATTGCAGAGTTTTTAGATGAACTGTAGATCTAAAGGTATATTTTAACATTTAGAAATTTTATTTAACAAATAAGCTTTTTTAATGTAATTTGTAAGAAGAATTAAAAAAAAAAATAATATAATTTTCTTTTGCATCGCGAAAAGCAAAAATATTGTATAACTTAAAAAAAAATTTTTTAAGTGTTTTCGTTTTTTATAAATCTACCCTGTATATATAAAATCCTAATGAAACGGATATTATGAAACGAATTTATGTAACGATTCTATGAAATGACTGATTAAACAACTGATTATGTTTCACGGCGATTTCTCCTAAAATACGGAATACTATGTGATGAAATTAACACCAAAAATCCGTATTGATCTGCAGATCTCAAAACTGGTATTAGAATTTTTAAATTCGAATTAGTTTTAGAAATATTAATTTTTTTCTAATTTTATATACTTTTCTCTAATGATGGCAACTCAAATTTTAATCATAACAGATATTTTTTTGTCATATTTTAGAAAAGGTTTTATACTAATTTGGTGACTAGTTTGGCTTCCTTTAAATGTATACTAAGAAATGTATCATGTTACTTTTATTCATAATTCAATTTGTATTTCATTATCATTTTATTTAATACAAACTGAAACATTTAAAATAAATGGCTTTCACTTCTTTCTTTATTTTTAAACGAGACGAAAAGAAAAATATTAGGCACAGATGTCATATACGCACCGGGGTACCTAATTGGCGCCAAAATGGCATTATTTTGGTTGACATGGTAACCCGGCTAATGTTGTTTATTTAATAATAAATGTTTATTTACTTTCTTTTCTTTTTCTAAATTACATAACTTGTTTTGTTCTATAGTTAATTATTTTTTGGTTATTTTCTTTTAAAAATAATAGAAAAAAATTAAAAAATATGGTACTACTTAGTTATTCCGCCGACCCATTTCGCCAAACCGCTCGCCAAATTATAAAAATTGACGTAAATTTTATTATAAATAACGAAAGAACAAATAAAATAGTATAACATTATAGTCCAGGCAATAGACACCGTATAGGGACTCTACCAAGCAAAATTAATGGTAGTACTGGAAATCGGCTTTCTAGATGTTTTTTGGGTCGCTGAATCCGAATTTGTAACTTCCCACCAAAATTTCCCCCCGCAACCCCCCAAATTTTGGTAAAAAGCACCCCAAAAAAGGGTTTTATTAAAAAATTCCATTTCTTTTTGTTTTAGGGGAAAAGTAGCTAGAAATTCAGAAAGTAGACAAAATTTTCAACAAATTAGATACATGACATTATGACTTAGGATGAAGGGGAAGGGGGGATCTGCCTCGGAACATGCGCCGCAGTGCTGCGTGGACTAAGTTGCGCAATTACACTTAACTACTCACACGTTTACATTAGCCCTCCCATCTTCCCTCCGAACTTTCTCTATAAGGTTTACTTAGTCCAGGCAGTAGGGAATTTTACGTAGCAAAATTAATGGTAGTTCTGGAAATCGGCTTACTTTATGTTTTTTGGGTCGCTGAATCCGAATTTTTAAATTACTCCCAAAAGTTTCCCCCCCGAAACACCCCAAATAGCTGTTTTTAACTTAAATTTCTTATTGTTTTAGGGGAAAAGAATTACGAAATTCAGAAACTAGACAAGATTTGCAACAAATAGGATATATGACATTATGACGATAATCGGGAAGAGAGGGGGATGCCTCGGAACAGTCCCCGCGCGTTTTTCTCAAAAACCAAATTTTTTCAAAAAATCAATTTTTTTTTTGGGGGGGGGGGGAGGGGGGGGGCTGCCGGGTGAAATTTTGGTGGGAAGTTACAAATTCGAATTCAGCGACCCAAAAAACATCTAGAAAGCCGATTTCCAGTACTACCATTAATTTTGCCAGATAAAATCCCCTATTGCCTGGGCTTCATCATTTAGTGCACGTAGCGCCGCAGTGCATATTCCGAGGCAGCCCTCACCCTCTCCGTTCATCCTAATTCATAATGTCATATATCCTATTTGTTGCAAATTTTGTCTAGTTTCTGAATTTCGTAATGCTTTTCCCTTAAAACAATAAGAAATTTAAGTTAAAAACAACTATTTGGAGGGGCTTTCGGGGGGGAAATTTTTGAGGGAAAGTTAAAAATTCGGATTCAGCGAAACAAAAATCTTAAAGTAAATCTTATAGATAAAGTTCGGAGGGGAGATGGAAGGGCGAATGTAAACGTGTGAGTGGTTAAGTGGAATTGCGCAACTTAGTTCACGCAGCACCACGCGGAATTTTTTAATAAAAACCTTTTTTGGGGGCTTTTTACCAAAATTTGGAGGGGTTGCCGGGGGAAATTTTGGTGTGAAGTTACAAATTCGGATTCAGCGACCCAAAAAACATCTAGAAAGCTGATTTCCAGTACTACCATTAATTTTGCTAGGTAAAATTCCCTATTGCCTGGACTATTAATAAATATACAAGTGAAACGTCGAAATAAAAATCACTTGATGACGTAAAGACGTGTAACTTGCTTAAAATCAAGTGAATGTGACATGTACGATTAACCATTATTGGCATTTAATCCTACAGTTTGGTGATAGATTTTTGGTCGACGGGATAACTAAGCAGTACCAAAAATACATATGTAACTGGTATTCGAAAACGAGGTTTTCGCCAAATTTTCGTAAAAAAAATCACGCCAAACCCGGTGCGTATATGACATCTGGCCAAATATTAAATAATGAAACAAACCATGACATTTAATTTCAACTTCAAAGCAATGTTTTAATTTACCGCTCGAAAAATGAAAAAAATCTTAACTGGCGTGTTGAAAAAAGCTATGGGCGAGATTTGCACCCGGCTAGCGTAACAGGGCCAAGAATGCTTTGCGGCCATGGCAACTTTTATGTAGTTTTATTCGAAAAAGAAATTTGATTTTTTAATTAAAATGGAAAGCTTTCGGCACATATGTCATATACGGACCCATATTGGCGCGATTTTTTTCTGACGCCAATGTCATATACGCAACGGGTACTTAACTGCTAGTATCTTACCCTAGTATCTACTTAACCTAGTATCCTACCTAGTACCTACCTAGTACCTACCTAGTATCCTACTTAACCCTAGTATCGTTATTTTGCTTGATTTGCTAAGCCGGATGCTGTTGTTTATACTGTTGATGTTTTCACCAAATTAGCGTCGGAAAAAATCGTGCCAATATGGGGCCGTATATGATATCTGGGCCAAACTTTCATATGAAAAGCGAAGGGATCAGAGCGTATTTATTTATGGCAGTTACATGACTCGGACTATTATAATATAGATGAAATGATAGCGGTAGAATAATATTTGACGTAGTATCACCTGCGCCTGGCTAACATTAAAGTACCAAAATGGCACCTGGAATATAAAAAGTGAAGTGTTCAGCCAAGAATTGTTGATGATAGTCATATGACTTAGGCTATTGTTATAGAAATTGTTTTAAAATACCGGGAGACAAAGACTCTGTACATTTAAATCATTTTATTTTAGCTTCTTTTCAAATGTTTAACTGATACTCTTTAATCAAACACGGAAACAACCATTGGATGTCTTAACAGCAACTGATTCGACCTTAAATTTTTGCAATCAAAGGGAATTGAATGGAAAAACGTTTACAGGGAGATCTGCACAGCTTTTTTCAGTATAATTCCATCGTCTCTAATATTTTTTAAACCGATCATATTAGCGTGTTTTTAGATTCTGCGGTGTCTGAACGGGGGGTTGGCGAACGTAGGTTGCAGGGGCCAGAGCCCCCTAGTATTAACTATAAAAATGATTTCACATAAATCGATATTATTTCCCTAAAAGTGAATTCTTAAAAATCGCAGCTAAACAAACTCCGCTCACCCTTATTTTGATAAAATCAAAGCAGACCTGACACATGCGCAAAGGCGCGGAGGGTTTCGCATTCCAAAATAAACAGTAAGCACAAAATTTTATTTCTGTAATATTTTAGTAGTTATTTTTTGGGAAATAACGCACCAAGAATTTGTTATCAAAATACGCAGATGATAAGTTTTGTCCGACGTATTTTTTTCTCGAATCTCATAGCGCTTTATTGCTATACTGCGCTCTATAAGTTAGTATAACAACCTTATAACTAACCTCAAGAGTCCACTTCAGTCACGCAAAGAAAGTAAATCGCTAATATTAAGTCTGTGGCGTAATTATTTTTTAATTTTTTGCTTTAATTTTAATATTTTTGAATGATTTTTTTTTTTTTTTTTTTTTTTTTTTTGCATACGATACGATAGCTGAGGACGATCTAAACCGGGCTATTTTTTTACTTTTTCGATTTTGGTTATAATTTTTTGATTATTATTATTGGAATAGTATCAATTTCAGAATCCGTTCCAACCGGTTCCGGAAGTGAAAGTATTTATTTTTTTTAAATCTGAAACCAAAATTGAAAAAGTAAAAACTAGCCCGGTTGTAGATCGTCCTCAACTATCCTATGCAAATAATAATAATAATAATAATAATAATAATAATAATAATAATAATAATAATAATAATAGTAATAATAATAATATGCAAAAATATTAAAACTGAAGTAGGTTCTTAACAATTATATTCACTCTCTAGGGAAAGTACTGTTATTGTAGGTCAGGACTGGCCTAGTTTTTATGTTCCTTCGTATCGCAATTTACAAAAATATGTCTTTGGAGTAGGTTTCTCTTGAATGTATCCCAGTAAAATGTAAGGCAGAGGTTCCTTTTTAAAAAGGGATTCAAATGGCATACATTTAATTTACTGGGATGTATATGTCCCGACCTTTAGTCAATGGTTCAAGTGAGAGAATATGAGTTGAACTCTTAAATCTACAGTCAATGATATTTACTTCGCACTCGATCAGGTTCAGTCATGATAATGGTCGTTTAAACGTTCAACCAAAATTTTTTGCGTTTTACCGGCATTTGAGACATATAGTGAGTACGAGCAAAAGAAATTATGTGCAAATGACCGTATTTACCAAAGTCACTTTTTATACCTTTATAAAGTTAGTTAATTTTCCAACACCTGTGATTTTACACAAAATATAGTTTTGAAATACAAATATTGCATAAATCGAAATCAGGTTTGGAATTGTGTTTGTTTAAATTCAAGTACATTTTGTATTACCTATTTGGATTTAAAATAAAATATATATGATAAAAGGGATTACAATAAATGTACATAAGGCTTAAAAACATTTTGATAAACAGACCTACTAGTTTCGACAACAAAACTGACGGCATCCTGAAGATCAGTAATGACAAATTAAATCATTCCACGTGTTTTAAAACAAATGTACTTGTGTAAATGTGATTTATTTTAGCATATTTTAAAGTTTATGAAGTATCTCGCGCCAAATTCTAGGCATCCCAAAGGAGGCTGATTTATTACATATTCTCTGGCTGTGTACATAGATTTCAATTGATTCGCATATAATGGATCATTAATAAAATCTTGTTGTTTAGTTATTTTACCAAGTTGGAAATCGCACGTGAAACGTGGCAAATAAGGTGCGTTCTTACAACAACTAGTTTTATAAGTATTTTTTGCACCGCATACTATACTGAATGTATATTTTAGAGCACTTCATTAGTGCATATACATTTCATTCTGTTCGAAAGGCTGTAACGTCATTAAATTGCACTTAAAATATTTTTTTTTCACATTGGCTGTAATGTAACGGAAAAATCTTGACTGTCCCTGTAATTAAACTATACATCCGATTTTCATAAAATTTGAAATGACTCGACAAAACTTTGCAACAATTACATATTTAAAATTTCAGACCATTCGGTTGAGTAGTTTTTGCTCTGTTATATGCGGACAGACGGAAAGACAGACAGACGGAATGAACGACGACTATAGTGCTATATGTATTTACCGGGTGTTCCATAAACGACGGATGGATTTTAAAATTCAATAACTTGTAAACGGTGACAGACATTAAAAAAATTCTTGCAGGAGGGTTATGTATGATGTCGGGAGTTTCTTTACTCTGATTATTGATTTTAAAACAATCAATTTCAAACAATAGATGGCACGGAGAGAAAAAGGTGCTCAGCCTAGACTCGATTTTTGGTACTTCGAAATTCATTCAATACATTTTAATCTCCCTTTTTCCCATGGAAGAAGAGAAAGGCCGAAAAATTGCGCCTGTTATTTAGCGGTTATTGCTTGAAGTGCCATCTATCGGTGATATTTGTAACTAAAACTGAGAATCGCAGCATAAAAACTCCTGACATCATACATAACCCTCCTGCAACAATTCTTTTAATATCTGTCACTGTTTGCAAATTATTTAATATTAATATCCATCATTCATTTTTGGGACACCCGGTACATAATTACGAACGCACCTAAAAAGTCGTCACCGGACAAATTTGAAAGCAAAATTTAGTCAGTTTAATGCATGGAAATGGGTTAAGAGTTGGTATTGGGGCCAGCAAACGCCCGTTGCGGTTTCGATCTTAATGTTCGGCGTTAGTTTCAGGGCTCCGATCCCTGCCCGCTTTTCGATGTCCTTAATGAATTTATCTTTCAAATTTCTCCGGTGACGTTTTTTCAAAATTTTGTAATCAATTTATTTATTTTTTTTTCAATTGACGTCTTTTTTCAAAACGGTTACTCGACCGTATTAATTAACGTATATCACCATAATAATGAGCATATTACAGTCAGAACAAAGTTAAATGACAGCTTTCTGTAGAAACGGTCGAATAATAGGACAATCTGGTGCAAATTTTTAACAGAATGTATATTACTTTTATTTTTAAGTGACAACATTAATCTTTTTCAAAAAAACAACAACAACAACAAAAAAAAACACTCAAAAACGTTGTGGAATATAAGTTAAAGGGGTCCGGACGGGGGGTGGGGACAAAATTTTATTTTCTTTATTTTTAGGCATATTTTAATGATTTTTTTTCTGCAACGTATCTTTCTCTAACGATTACTTTTCAGATAAAAAGTTTTTGAAAACTTTGAAATTTTATTTTAAAAAAAATATGCTATTTGATTTCTATATAACTTGCGCGATGAACCACTTGCCCGATTTAATTACTTTTTGCACGATTCTGTACAGAAAAGTTTTCTTGTTATTTTGACTTCAGCATTTATAAGGAAAAAAAAATACTTACAAAATTTATGATAAATTTAAAATCTAAAAAAAGGGTGAATTTTTTAGAGTGATTTTTACCTTGAAAATCATATTTTAAAATTTTCGCATGAAGTTAAAAATACCAAAGACAGTTTATTAAAACAATAACATAAAAACTCTATACAAAAATTTCATACATGTATCTTGAAAAAAAGTTTAGATATACTGTTTGCTTTCGCACAGCAAAAACCAGCCGCGCTATTGCACATGCATCAGGACTGCTTTGATTTTATTAAAATAGCGGTAGCGGAGTTTGTTTAGCTGCATTTTTTAAGAATGCGCTTTTGGAGAAATAATATAAATTTATATAAAAACGTTTTTGTCGTTAATATTTATAAAATACGGAAATGGTTAATTTTTTTTCAAGTTATACAACATTTTTGCTTTTCGCGAAATTTTTTTTAAAAATTATATTAAAAAAGCTTACCTGTAAAAATATACCTTTAAGTGTTATCCTCCTCATCTTCTGAAATTCACCTATACCTGTTTTTTCAAAGACATTATTTTTAACTCTTTTTTTAGGCGAACAAAAAGCACGATTACACTTAACTCCTGCTTCTGGCTAATATTTTTAATAGTACTACTAGAAACCCCGGCAATTTGACTGGCTCGTTTTGTAGAATGAGCTTTCGGAACAATTAATTCTTCTTTTTCTGCTTCTTGATCACAAAACTGAATGAAATAACATATAATATTCACACTGCAGGTATTGAAAGATTTATTTATACTCGATCTAGTCATTTGAACTCTAAATTTAGAAGTTTTAATATGAATTAAAACGACATATTAATAGAATTTTAAACATAGATCGGAAGTAAAAAGTAACAAACGAGTAAGCACCAATCTTAGTGACAACGTAGACGAGAACTTCAGAAAATGTTCATCTCTGCGTAATACCCCTTTGGATAGTAGAATCGTCCCATAGTACAAGGCGCGGCTTTCGAAGACGATCAGTATCTTTTTAACCACTTCAACGACAGCCTGGAGATAACTCAGGTGTAACAACATTGATTCCCTATACCTGCTGCCAGTGAAGTGGTTAAAAATGACGAAGTGTGACAAAATCCATTCTCAGATGAATGGACTAAAAAGTTTCAGTTACGAGGAGAGCAGAACTGTTAGTACAACACAAAAATTGTTATATCTTCTGATGTAACATTATACAAAGCAAATAGGCGGTTTGCTTTATTTAATTTAATTAACGTTGTAATATTTTATTAGCATGAAAAATAAAAATGTATTTTTTCAGAATTTTGGCCGCCGCGCCTCCTTAATGATTATTCTCAAAGTGTCTCGACACTCTGTGGATTGTATGCCCTACGCCTGAAACAGCTTGCCCTAGAAATGTAAAAAAAAATTGTCTCTTACCATAGTTATCTTCAGATACAGGATTATCTGCTTGTTCTTCAAAATTGACTTGGGAATGCCACGGAGTTTGGGTGCGCCTTAGCACCGCGTGAGCTATATTTAAAAGAATGTACAAATCTTTTAGAAGATCAGTAAAAAAAAAAAAATAATAATAATGAGAAATATACAAATAATTTGTGCATATCATTAATTATACAGTACCTATATTATACCTAAAGTGAAATGTTTTAATGTTCGATAGAAGTAAAGGATGACAGCTATTGAACTATCACGCTTGATTAATGTGATTAATTACTTACCTCACCTTCTTGTTTTAATTTAAAATATCACAGAAAGATGACTCCGCACTATCCCAAAGTACAATAATAATCAAAACAACTCTGAAATATTAAAACGCAAACCTTTTCTTCGTTTTTGCATTTAAATAGCTTAACAAAGTGATAGTTAAATCTTTGTTAACTTTGATCCATCTTTATATGCTAATTTTACTTTTCTTATTGTTTGAGATTTCGCAGTGCCATCTACTCGTGGTTTGTAAAATTAAAGGAAAGAAACATAATAAATATAGTCATGACTTCGCACATTAATTTATTAATTTTCTGCAAGAATATCGTAAATAGATGTCTTCGTTTACTTGCCACTGAGTTTTAAAACAGTTCAACCCTTTTTAAGATAGTTTGTATTGATGTAAATTATCTGTAAAATAATAAATTACTCGGAACATTTGAAAGATCGAGCGGTAAAATCCATATCCGTCCACTTTTCACAAAACTAGGCTTTTGTTGTTATGCTGTTATTTTTTGAGTGGTGGTACGCTCTTTTTTTTCTGTGCAAAATAACGTTATTCTGACATAATTATTTCGAAGTGGAGCATTGTTATTGAGGAACTATGTCACAAAGTGCATCAATTTCGATATTTAGCACGAAAGAAATATGTTTTCGAATTCTTTTTTCTACTTACTAGATAACGTACGCAACTGTTAATTTCGGATTTTATAAAGAGTGGAATCGTTGGAAAGATCTTGAAATTATAATCAATGAAAAAACATAGGAACTACTCACTGGAACACACTGTTCACGAGATGCAGACCAATTTCCCTCTAGTCGATATGCTTAAATAATAATAATAAAAATTAAAAAAAAAAAACCTCCATCAAAAGCTTATAACTATCAACATATCGATAATTTTCCTTAAAATTGTGTGAATTTGACCCAAGTCAAATAAACATATTTTACACCGAATTTTTTTATTAAATGGAATTAAATAAGAACCACAGAGGAACATCATCAGGCTTCGTAATTTCCACTAAGTAGTGAGTTTCCTCGACCAATAAAGGTATTAGGTACCTTGTTAAAAATTACCTATTGCGGCCGTCCCGAGAAAAGTTATTTTTAGGTAGATTTCGTATGAAATACTACCTATTGGGATCTCCCCTTCTCCCCTGTGTTGGAATTTCGGAAAAAGTTTGGCAGATCTACACCAATCATGACCCCCTAGAACCCAAAACCACCCACCAGTAGCAATCTATCTATCTATCTATCTATATATATATATATATATATATATCACTTTTTATGGATACGATAACTTCCATAATTCTGCACAAAGCTTTTCAAAATTGATATATAAAATCAAGGGGCATAGAATCTCGGTCAAGTTCGCTAATGAACAAAATCGGACCAAGGGGGTAGAAATAGGGAGGGATTTTGTGAAAAACGAAAAAAAACCTATACCTTCTTAATTATAATACATATCGACTCAGTTTAAAGTTATTATTACTTCTAAAAAATTGGCCAAAAATTTAAATATGACAGATTTTTAATAAACCTAAAAATGGGCTCAAGGGGCGCAAAAATATGGTTTTGGGGAGAAAAAAATTCATAACTTCGTCAGTTCTCAAGATATCAAAGCCAATTAAATTTTTTATAAATTGTATTAATACTATCTACAACTTTTATATTGACAAGTTTTTAATAAGAGCAATTCTTACTGAAAAAAAAATGAAAACAAAAGGACAAAAGGGGGGGGGGGGTTGAAGAAGAAAAATATCCATAACTTCGCCAATTCACAAGATATCAAATCCGCATGAATTTATTATATATCTTATTAATATTGTCTACAACTTTTACATTGACAAGTTTTTGATAGGCCCAACGCTTACAGCAAAACATAAATGTACAATTACATGGAGGTTGACGAAAAAAAATTTCGTACTCAAATCCAAATTGCTTGTTATCTAACTCATTTTTAAATTCATTTTTACTTTAAAACGCATCAAATTCGTAGGACCCCTTATTCAGAAACTATATAATGTGCCTTAATCATTGATTTTTTGTTAGAGGCAGACTTTTTTAAAATGATGTCAAAGTGGGTATTTTGAACAGAATTTCTCGAAGTGATTGTGTTGGAAACGAAAAATATGGCCCGACGGAAAAAAAATAATTTTTATAAATTAAGTTCTAAGTAATTGAACGAAAAATAAAACATAGGTCGCTTATAAATGTCTTAAAAATCACGTCAGAAAGTTTCATTTTTTCATTTTAAAAATGAATCCGAAAATGTGTCAGAAAATTTTGAGTTGCCGAGCATGGAAAAATATTTTTTGAATACTGGCCTCAATACGATTCTGATAAAACCAGCTCTTATTAAAAATGAAATTAAAAACTCGTCAAATGCGGCTAGATAAAATTGTTAAAATGGGTTTATCTCTAATCATGATTTAGTTTTTGTTGTTGAAATTAGTATTTATTTTCGAAATCTATCTGGTCCTGTAGGCCAAGCCGTCAGGGATTTTTTATATTTTCACCGATTAAATAGACCCCAAAGCCGCCCTCTGTTCGAATGTTTATATATATATATATATATATATATAATTTAATCAAGACTTATTTAATTTCATTTATTCTCATTTTTTGCAAATATTTCATTTTCCAAAAAAATTTCCTATATGGCAGTTCTTAGTAAACATCTCGATCCTGGCAAGATACACATATCATCTATGCAGTGTAGTGACCGGTACAGGAACAATAATGGAGTTGTTCCTGGATCGTAATCCAGTGACCATTTATACTCTCCCCCTCGACCTTTATTTTTTCGTAAATGTTTAGATGCTCGGTGCAAGACATGTCCATACGCTTCTCAGTCACAAATTGTCTCCGATCCTAATTATTCAAATTTTTGTAAACATTTAATGTTATTTATTGCATAAAGTGCAACTTATGTAACATGAAATATATAGGTGAAACATCAGGTCCAATTCATAAACGTATCAATCAACATCGTTCAGACTCTAATAAAAACAAAGCAAAAAATCTACAGTCTACAGCTGAAATTGCACATTTTCATAAACATCAATTTAAAAATACGACAATTCAAATCCTTCAAATTCTAAAAAATAAATCAGAATGGCTTTATATAGAGTCATCATACAGGAAATATTACAACACAATATATCCTTATGGACTTAATTCTGAAATATTTAATCGACCTGCCAAAGTCTTCACATCTATAAATAACACTATTGATTTTCTCCAAATTATCTTACTCTTAATCATAATTTAAATTGTAAAACAACACGAAACAAACGTGGAAAGGTTCATTTTCAGGTGTAGTTTTTAAAAAATATATCCCTAAACAAATTAATGATCTTCAAAGTAAATATTTAAAGCATTATAATTGGTTATTAATTCGAAAATACATATTTGCTATTAAAAAGAAACAGATTATACAACATTTAAATGTATTTCTAAGTAAAACTTTCTCTAAACATTTTTCTGATATTTATTTTGATCTCATTATGACTAGGGTTAATCTTTTAAATACTAATTTACAAAAAAAAACATAAAATTCATAATACGAATACTCAAATGATAATAACTGTTTCAAATCATATATTTAATAAAATTATTATCAATTCTATAATTAACGATAGAAAATGTTATTTTCCTATTAATAATCTTTGTATAACAAAAACCTTTAAATATCCGAATACAATTGGTAGAAAGATTTTTAACTACAATACATTTTCAAAAAATACATCTGCTGCAAGTAATTTTCCGTGTAATTGCAATGACCCCAATCTAAAAAAATATATAAACAATGATCATGGACATATAATCACTGGAAATCTTAATATTGTTAATGATTTTAAATTGAAAAAACTAATGGGTTTTGGTACTAAATATAGACTTCCATCTAAATTTACTGTTAAATCTATAATCAAAAAGTTTACATATGATATAGATATTTTTATGTATAAAATTTCAATCTATTACAATAAACCTATTGCATATTTTAATCAATGGAAAATATTAGTAATTGAAAAATTAACTATGGCTTTAAAAAATAATATTTCTGATTTGGTTCCTATTAACACAAAGCATTTTTTCCAACAAATAACTAAATTACAAAAAAACTATGTTATTACATATGTAGACAAATCTTCTAATAATTATGCAATCATATGTAAATCTTATTATCACCAACTTCTTACAACCTGTATTTCTTCTAATAACTCTTTTCAAAAAACTAATGAAAATGTAATTGTAAATAATCGTAAAATTCAAAGTTATTATAAACTATTAAATATTCTATCTACTAATTTTAATTATCCTTATTTAGTTCTAATTCCCAAGTTTCATAAAAACTCCAATTAAATTTAGGACTGTAACTATTGGTTGCAATATATATAATAATAAAGCCAATAAACTTCTATTAAAAATTCTTAATCAATTATATATACTTACTACAAACAATGATAATACACATTGTATAAAAAATAGCTATCAACTGGTCACTATTTTAAAAAATCTTAACTGTGTATATAATATAACGACATATGACTTCAAAGATCTTTTTAATAATATAGACTTAATATTTACATAATATAATAAATGCATTATTTAAAAAGTATTATAAAAAACTGGAATTACCATCTAATATTGATATCGCTTATTTTAAATCATTAACAAACTTTATTATCTATAATAATTATATATTGCAAGATAATACATTATATTTACAGCACGTCGGTATACCACAAGGTGGTTGTACATCCAGTTTATTATCAGACTTATACTTATATCACTATGAACATACTTTACTAATAATAATAATCTCCATTTATATCGTTATATTGATTACATAATTTTAATTGCCACTGATCAATCTAAAATTTCTCAATTTCCAGTTGATTATCCCGCTAATTTGGAATTACCGGAAAATCCCTTATCTAACAATACTATTAACTTCTTAGATCTTAAAATTACAATAAAAGACAAAGAGACAATAACTGATTTATATGATAAACGTAAAGAATTTAAATTCAAAGTTAATACATTTACAAATTTTAAATCTTGTCTTCATCATTCTGTATATCGAAATACACTACTTAATCATTTATATAGAATAACATGTTTATGTTCTTCTCATCTAATTAACAATAATATTAAAAAACTAATTTATGATGCATTAAATCATGGTTTTCCAAAAAAATTCATATATTCATTAATATACAATTAGTACTTACATGATCTATTAAAAATAAATAAATAAATAAATAACAAATGCGTAAACAAAATTACAAAAAAATTATAAAATAAAAAATATTTATAAAAAATTAAAAATTGTAAAATAAAAGTAAACAATTACTATAGGATGGCTGGGTGGGTAGATGTTAGAGTACGGAGGAGGGTGGCGTTGTCTGGATAATACGCAATGGTTAATTTATATATATAAAAAAATGGGCTTTTGTATTATAACTACATTTCTAACACGTATTTTATATGGATGTTGATTTGATGTTTTATATGTAATTGGTGACTTTTCCTCTTTTTTTTTAAAATTTCATATTAAATTTAACTTATTTAATCAAATTCAACATTAACTTATATTTAATTTAGTCTACTCAGGACAAAGTCATATTAATTAATAATAGTATACCAACTTTTTAGTGATTATTATGCATATTGGTTTATTTGATTAACTAATGTTATACTGTATGTATTAAAATTGGGTAAATAGTTTTTATTATTATTATTATTCTATAGTATTTAATATTGTTTTATTTTCAACATTGTATTCCATGATTAATTATCGGTTTATATGTTTGATTGGCACAATCATATATTTTTTAGCTTTTTTATAACTAATATAAGGATAATTCACACACTATATATGTGATCTTTAGGCTATTTGGAATTTTAGTATCTGACAATCTTATATAAATATCCATTTTTATTTATTTATTTTATAATTTATTTAATTATTTATTTATTTATTTATTTAATTTTTTTTTCTTTCCTGTTCATTTTTTATATGTAAAGCTAAATATTAAGACTATTATATTTTTATAATATATAATTTATTTTATTTTATAGCATTTAGCCTATATTCTATCTATTATCAAGTTAAAAAAGTTTTATAATTTCTCAGTGTAGATTTAATGGTATGGTAATAGAATATATTATATTGTATTAACATTTAATTTATTTAAAAAAAAATTCTGAATAGTGAAATACAGTATGGTATTGTTTATATTAGGATGTGTGTAGGAATGCAGTTGATACATTTTAATTCATTAGCATGTATTAGGTTCTACTTACTGTGACTTTTGTATAATCATAATAGTTTTAAAAATAAAAAATAGATGGCAGCACCATAAATTTTGTATTTTTAAATAGCCTCTAATAAAGTCATAATTTTAATTTTTTACACTAGGAGGTAATTAACGATGAATATTGGCAATGTTGTAAAATTGTTATTATACAATTTAAAATTGTTTTTAGGTATTATAAATAATGTAATTATTTTTTATTTATAATATATTAATTATATTTATCACAATATTTCAACATGAATTAACTGACTCCATAGCTTTTAATTTCTGTGTTAACTTAACTGTTTTATTCACCTTAATCTTATCATGCTTTTTGGATTCCATGTGCCGGAATATATTTTGAAAATCTACTGGGAATTAATACGGTATGTTTTGTAAGGTTTCTAATGCTATAAATTAAATATTTAATGGGTTGTAGTTTTTTTTCCATTTCATGCCATTTGATAATGTTCTGTATTCATCTTGAAACTATTATTTTGATTATATTGGTTGTTTGAGTACAGGGGAAACAATTTTTTTCAGCTTATAGTTTTTTCCCACAGAAAACAACCAATTTGCTTATATCATTGAATTCTGCACTCTTGAAAACGTAATTCAATATATAAGTTTTTCAATTTTTTCGGAATCCATATTTTTCTTTTTTTTCTTCCATGTTAATTCTTGTAATTAGGTATACGGTACTTTATTTTACACATACAGTTCTATATTGTTGGTTTATGGTGTGTAGTCAATCATTCACAATATATATATATATATATATATATATATATATATATATATATATATATATATAATGCTTAATGTATACTTTTTCACGCCATCTTCATTTAGAATTTCGGTTAACATCGTTATATGAACTAGAGGTCGCAAATGACGTTTAAAAAATGGAAATCGACAAATTGAGTCTGGAAATGGACAAACTAAGACAAGAAAGAACGACTCCAGAATATTATTTATCGCACGGAATAGGTACAACACAGCTCTTTATGTCCAGAGAAAACAAATATTTTACAACAATTGTTCAAAGTGTCGACCGCGGACATTATTACACAGAGTTCATCTACGTAGGAACGACTGGCGGACACGCTCGAAGACTTCGGGAGTCGTGCATACGTGTATTTCTGCTCACAGATTTTTTTGTCTTTCTTCCAAGTTTTTGTTATCTCTTTCTGACCGAATATGCACAAAGTGGAAGGAAAACTAGCTTCGTGCTACTAGCCAGTTCTGCAGAAAAGCAGCATGCGAGATTTCGATATTTTTAATAGTTTTTCGATTTTCGCCCCTTAAACGTCATTTGCGACCCTATGTCCCATTCATTTTTGTTCGTCTTAATAAGTACTATCACCCCCCTAAGTTTGTTGAAGCATTTCAGATACACCCTCTATATATATGTATGTATTCATTTATTTAATTATTCATACATATCTGATTTTTGTCATGAAGTAACTCTCATATTCATTAACCGATTTGGATGTGACTGAGCATTTGTACAGGACATACCGAAATCCCAACTGAGTTTGTTAGTCGGTTTATTCCGCCATCTTGTTTCAAAATGACGACCATTTAAAAATAAACTTTTAAATTTAATTCAAAGACAACTACAAAAAATTAGAAATTCAAGAAGATTTTTTTCTTAAATGTTTACCTTAGTGCAAGAATTGCGGAGCATTTGTACTCTCTTCTTTCTTCAACAGAAGAATGTATTGTAATCGATTTTTTTTTCGACTATCGGTTTCCGACGGATTTAACGTTTTAGGGATTAGATATCAGAAAAAACATGTTTATACAAAACGTCTGTCTGTCCGTGTGTCCTTGTATCGCCATTGTACCATCAAAAATTGTATGAAGTTATGCATAGAATTGAACCAAATTTTTTGTATATTTTTTTGGCCATGGCAAGAAGGTCCTCCGTTATTTTGGAAAAAATCCGCCGCTAGGGGGCGCTGTAATAGCGATTTTTGTGCCATTTTGAATATTGTACCATTGAAAAGTGTGTGAAGTTATGCATAGAATTGAACCAAATTTTTGTGTATTTTTTTTGGCCATAGCAAGTAGGTCCTCCCTCAATTTGGAAAAAATCCGCCGGTAGGGGGCACTGTAATAACGATTTTTGTGCATTTTGAATATTGTACCATCGAAAAGTGTATGAAGATATGCATAGAATTGAACAAAAATTTTTGTGTATGTTTTTGGCCATGGCAAGAAGGTTCTTCCTAAATTAATTAAAATTTAAATATAATACACTTTATTTCGGGAAGGAGGGGCGGTAGAACTCAATTCCGAAGCTTTCATTCAAGTACGTAAAAACCTTTGTACATAGCAAGAATTTTGGATTAATATTATTGATAAAAATAAACGTTTTTTTTTTTTTTAACGCCTAATATGACTGAATATGCGATCATCTCAGACATATGTGAGTACCATTTTCCATGTTTTATAAAAATTTAAATGATTATTCTTCAAAAATCGTTGTCCAAGTCAATAATTTGCGACAAAAATAAGATATTTCAGAGATATATGATAAGTTTGGCGGAAAAATTGTCTTTTTTTTTTAAGTGCAACTAATTTTGCACCTAGGTATATCGCAAAGGCATCAAAATTTAGCGGTGTTTGTAACATTATGGTAGTGGGTTTAAATATAACAAAAGTACAAACGCAGTAATCTATCAGGAACTAGTGGAAACGCCCTTCACAGGACGGTGGGTAGAAATCGTGGTTTTCTCTTAAAATTTCAAATAATTTATAAAAATATTTATATACTATTATTACATAATCAAGCTATTTCCTTCTATCCTTCTATATATAAAACTACGAGGGCTCCGCTCCCTGCTCGCTACGTTCACCAACACTCCGCGTAATCGCTTCGCGATTCCATTCGCTATCGCGAAGTAATCCCTATTTTCTAACCAACCCCAGATGATTGTTTGTGCTTAAAAATAATGTAAATAGTTCAATTAAGCTCTATTCATAAGCTAATATTAGTTTTTGTTGCATTGAAATATCTCACTTTGTTCATTTTCTTTAAGCAAGTAAACGCTATTGTATTTCAATGGGAGTCTATGGAAATTTGGCGAAATACTGGAAATAGAGCCAAGTTGGCGTCACCTTTTGTGACTCATTTTGGTCGCCAAATTTGGCGATATATCGCCAAGTTGACGACAAACTTGGCGACCTTTGGCGACAGAGCCGGTTCCCTCCAAGATTGTCGCCAACATGGCTTTATATCGCCAAATTTGGTGACCAAAATGAGTCGCCAAAAGTGAGTCCAACTTGGCACTGTTTCGAGTATTTCGCCAAATTTCCATAGACTCCCATTGAAATACAATAGGGTTTACTTGTTTGCAGAAATTCAACAAATTGAGCTAGTTCAATGCAACAAAAACTAATATTAGCTTATGAATCGAGCTTAATTGAACTATTTACATTATTTTTAAGCGCAAACACTAACTATTTACGATATTCGTAACACTATATATATATATAATTTTATATTTAATAATTCTTATAATTATGAAACTTTGTTAGGTCTAATGATTATGTTCTTGGCGATAAGGAAATGGAATTGTCAGGAGTTAGGGAGGAGCGCGGTTTTACCAAGTGGAACTAAAAATTGAATGCATAGAAAATAAGGGATCGCGAAGCGATCCAGGATGGAAACGCAAAACAATTACGTCATGGGGTTGGCTAGAAAATAGGGAGTGCTTCGCGACACCGAATGGAATCGCGAAGAAATTAGGAGGGGGGGTTGGTGAGTGTAGTGAGCGGGGCGCGGATTCCCCCTAGTACTTTAAAATTAAAAAGTCAGTAAATTGAAATACAGTTTTCAGATAATTTACATTTGAAAGTACATCCTCCCTGTTCAACGGGGTAAAATTTAAAATTATGTAATGTTGAGAAGGAATTAAGTTTGCAAAGAATAAAAAAATGAATAAAAAAAAAAATAAAAAAAAGGAAAATAGATTAAGGCTGTTCTTAAGTGCTCTGCTCAACAAGCGCAAAAAGTTTTGACACATTTACAAATTCATTTTTTAACGGAAAGGTATTAAATTGGAAAGCCTGGCCATGGAAGCGATTTGGAATTGAACTGCCTTTTACATTTTTTGATCAATGAATTACCTATTGAGCTATAAGTGAATTTGATTACGTGACAAACATGTTTTTCGCCCGCTCTTAAGTGCTCTTTTTTCCTTCAGGCGGAAATTCGGTTCAAAACGCCCACTTTGACACTATTTTCTGAAAGATCTATTGCGTTTGCGAAAAAAATTGAAAAAACGATGTCATAGTTTCTGAACAACAAAACCAGCTAGTTTCATGCATTTCCGAACAAAAATAAATTAAAATTTATGTCAGAAGTTGCCCTTTTGCATATGAGAACACCCTTAATTATTCATCAAGTAAATTTTTCCAAAATAAATTAAACATACAAACCAAAAACGAACAAAGACTATGTTTATTACACTAATACTCAGAGAATTGATACTTTTATGCTAGCTTGGCGATGTGATAAATCACCAAATATTGCTCTCAGTGACATCATTCATATTGCATTAATTTCACTTGAAATATAAACCTTTAACTCATTTAATTTAAAAAGCATAACTTATATTTAAAATACAAACTTTCAAAATACATATATTGCATACAATTAAAATACATGCATTTCACTTATTTCCTTTAATATACATAACATTAATAATATGTTATATTAATTATGTTATATAAATTATGTTATATAATAACATTAATAATATGTGCATAGCTTTTTATTTCAGTTTTTAAGCATTGTTTCTAAATTACACACAAGAAAAAAATAACTACTATTAGCGAAAAAACCCTGCTATTGGCGATATTTGCCCTCGGATAACATAAAAGTACTGAATATGCACTTGAGTTTTCTAAGACTTCGCTTTTAAATTAAAAACTATTTTCATTGCTTTACAGGCGAATGACGTCAAAGGCATATTACAGGAGTTGCTTGAAAGTTTTTAAATTTTTATCAACGAATTTTCAAAAATGAATGACACACTACACATTGTTTACAATTGTAAAATTAATTACAATTGCTGAAATGTTCGTTTGTTTATATCAGTAATCTGCTGTTGGTAAAACAAGTGGGTAAATGTCATCAGAGATCGCACAAAGAGTTTCGTTTAATATTCCTTTCAAAACACTTTATCCTTTTGAAAAATCTGTTAGTTCCAGATTTCGCAACAAGGGGCGCACTCAATTCTAAACAAACCTCTATCCGAACGAAACTCCGTTTTACATACTATCCATAGATATATTAGTCGAGAGGATTGGACCCATAGCACCCAAGATAAGTAGGCGCCCCTGGCGGTAAAAAGTGGAACTAAAATATGTAAGGGTATGGTGCATAATATGAAAGAATGGTCAAAGGGGTGTCGGCAAAAGTTGGAAAAGTGCTTCCCGGGTGAAAAGGGTGGAGATTAGAAAAATTGCTTAAAATATACAAGTTAGAGCACGGGGGAGTTAATAATAATATAAGACTTTTTGAAAACTTTATGATTTGTCGTGTGGTCTGAGGTATTCAGCTACACGTATCAAAAAATTCATGTCTCCAACTTAATTAGGGGCTCTCTTAGAAAGAATTGCTTAAAAGACATATGTGGTAGCTCAAAGGGTTAAGCGTAAGACTTTTTCAAGATTTTATGATTTGTCGCCTGGCCTCAGGTGTTCTGCTATAAGTATGCAAAATTTCAAATCTCCAATTTAATAAGGGGCTCAGTTAGAAAGAATTGTTTAAAATACGCATGTGGGAGCCCAAAGGGTTAAATGTATGACTTTTTCAACTTTTTATGATTTGTCGCATGATGGTGTTCAGCTAAAAGTATGCAAAATTTCACGCCTCCAACCTAAATAGGATGTCACTTAGAAAAAAATGTTAAAAATACACATGTAAGAGCCCAAAAGGTTAAATGTACGACTTTTTCAAAATTTTATGTTTTGTCATTTGATGTGAGGTGTTCAGCTATAAGTATGCAAAATTCCACGCCTCCAACCTAATTAGGGTTCACTTAGAAAGAATTGTTTAAAATACACATGTGGGAGCCCAAAGGGTTAAATGTACTTTTTCAAAATTTTATGATTTGTCGTTTGATGTGATGTATTCAGCTATAAGTATGCAAAATTTCGCTCCTCCAACCTAATTAGGGGCTCATTTAGAAAGAATTGATTAAAATACACATGTGGGAGCCCAAAGGATTAAATGTACGACTTTTTCAAAATTTTATGATTTGTCGTTTGATGTGAGGTATTCAGCTATAAGTATGCAAAATTTCACGCCTCCAACCTAATTAGAGGCTCACATAGAAAGAACTGTTTAAAATATACATGTTGGAGCCCAATGGATTAAATGTACGACTTTTTCAAAAATTTATGATTTGTCGTTTGATTTGAGGTGTCCATCTATAAGTACGCAAAATTTCACGCCTCCAACCTAATTAGGGACTCACTTAGATAGAGTTGTTTAAAATACACATGTGGGAGCCTAAAGGGTTAAACGTACGACTTTTTCAAAATTTTATGATTTGTCGTATGCTGTGCGGTGTTCATCTATAAGTATGCAAAATTTCAAGTCTCCAACATGTATAGTTTCTGAGAACGGGCTCTGTGACAGACAGACAGACAGAGGAGCGAGACGAATAGGGTTTCGTCAGATGAACGAAACCCTAAAAATACGATTTTTTACCTTTCTAATGTAGTTTGTATAACAATTTTGTGGCAAATTCTTTTCGAGCTATTAATTTTTTCAGTATACTGAAGAAATATTTGAAGATATATCTTCAAATATTTCATTTTCTGAGATTAATCCGTGGCAGCGATTAGCGAAAAAAGCCAGTCGTGAGCAACGCGTAGCTTTTTATTAAAGAGGATTTATGAAATGTTTATGAAAATATTTAAGTTTGCGAAATCAACATTTGGTAAACACAATTCATTTTATTTCTTGTAGCCAGTTAAAATAAATTTTACCGTATTTTTAACCTACGTAGGCCGTTATATAGTGACCGATTTACTAGAGAAACCAGGCCAGTAGTGACACCTTCAAGATAAATTTTTATGGTGTTAATAATAATAAATGACTGTTAGCATGGACGAGAATTACGATTACGGAAGATTGAACGTAAAAAAATTGCTTACAATGAGCAAGTTTTAACCATAGAAAACGAGTTTCCCGAATTAGCGACCAAACTAAATCAGTTTATTGTGCTCGAATTAGTATAGACATCAAATTTTGTGAAAATCGTTAGAGTCGTTTTCGATATATAGCAGCGTTTTCAATGCTGAGTTCGTTTTAATCGATCGAAACGAACTTTCGCGAATTCGAAACCTAGCTAAATGGTTTTCTCGTACTCAAATTAGTACAGAAAACACGTTGCGTGTAAATTATTTGAGCTTTATTTCCATTTATAGCAAGAAGCATTTTTAGCGACGAGTTTGTATTACTCTGTGAAAACGAATTTTCTTGTATTCGGTACCTAGCTGAACTTTTTATCGTGCTCTATTTAGTATATAGGGTAAGTCGTGAAAATCTTCCCAGTCGTTTACGATATCTTTCGTAATCGGGAAAATCGCTTGCTCGTTTAATATACAGGGTGATTAAAGTCCCACTTTCAAAATTCTGTAAAAAACAGAACCACTGGTCAGAATGACTTAAAATATGATCTTAATATACTGGACGAAGGGGAAAAGGTATGGCATAAAAAAAAAGTTCCAAAGTGTATCAATAGATGGCACTGTAAACGGCATACTATGCAAATTAAAAGATACTCATGCGCACAACACATTGCATGTGGTATAAAAATGCGGGATATGTAGCGTTCCTCTCATATTGCATCTGAGCTGCTTGCCTTTGAATGAAGGATCGCGCTCTGCTGGTGAAACTCTCTTATAAGAACGGCGACTGTGCGCTTGCAGCTTTGAAGAAATTTCGGTCATTAAAGGGTATGAAAAAAGGCTGTAGCCCGATGTCTGGTATGGTTCTGAAGAATATGACTCAGAAATTCGAAGAGATGTATTATTTTGAAGTGAAATCTGGAAGAGGGAGGAAATCAATTGCTTCGACGTCAGTAGAAGATGCGGCCACGGCATTAGAGGACGGGACGAGCAGTGGTATGCAAAAGTGCAGTGCTCGGGGAATTGCCCGCTCTTTAGACATGTCTGTGAGCACGGTGCATAAAATTATATGCAATATCCTGAATTGGTATCCTTACAAAATTACCCATGTTCGAGAGTTGCTTCCTGCTGACCTGTCACGAGGACAGACGTTTGCTCTAGGATTTCTCGCTCGCATGAAAGTGGACAATGAATGGCCATGGAACATTTTGTGGACAGACGAAGCCCATTTCCAATCTCCAAGGTTTTGTGAATACACACAACTGCAGGATATGAGCAAAAGAAAATCCATTCGCAACTCAACCAGTACCGATGCATTCGCCAAAGGTAACTGCGTGTGGTGCGAGTTGACGGCATCGTATATGGTAGGGCCATTTTGTTCGAGGAGATGGGTCCTGAGGCTCCCGTTACCTGTGCCGTAAATGGCAAACGGTATGAGAGTTTTTTGCGCATCCAGGTCATTCCAACACTTCGACAGGATGCATGCCTGGACAGAATCATATTCACGCAAGATGGTGTCCCTCTGCACATCGCAAAGCCAGTCATGCAACTGCGGACATTTCGGAAATGATCTATTTGTCAGCCGACATTTTCCAACAGCCTGGCCTCTAAGATCACCAGACCTCAATCCTTGTGACTTCTTGGGTTATCGTAAAAATGTTGTGTACAGTGCCCCGATTGCAAATTTAGCTGAATTGAAGACACGGATAATGCAACACATTCACAACGTCACCCCTGAAATACTCAGGTCTGTTGTGGAACATGCTGTTTATCGGTTTCAACATGTGGCGCAGAATGGTGGAAAACATACGGAACCTGCCTGCCGCATGCCTAACGATAATTAAAAACCGAATCATTAGGTGCTTTTTATGCGGTTTTTGGCCTATGGACGATTAAAAACTGATTTTTCCATCCAATGTGGTACGACGTTGCCGTGGTGGATGGGCTTTCCACTAACAGTACCACAACTGTTGACTGATTTGTATGTCATTTTTTCCATCAAACAACCGAAACATTCATGCACATTGAACAGTACGGTTGATTTACTGTGCAACTCATGCCAAAGCCGTTTTATTTCGATTAAAAATGTCACTTGTAGCCGTATACACTTTCTTTAAGCCACTTGCAGCGCCATTTAATGATACACTTTGGAACTTTTTCTTTTTTATGCCATACTATTTCCCCGATTTTCCAATTTATTTAGTTCAAATTTGAAGTCATTCTGACCAGTGCCTCCTTTTTTAGAGTATTTTGAAAGTGGGACTTAATTATAATCACTCTGTATATGATATTAATTAAACTATCATTATAAGTTAAGAAGTTAATTTTGAATTAGTAAAAAGATAATTTAAATAATGTTTTTTTCTTTTAGCCACATCTGGAATTAAAAAAACGATCAAATATCATAATTTTTTTAAATAAATTCACGAGATCGCGTTTTTTATCAAGCTTAAATCCAATCGGCGTATTTTCGGGTTTGGTGCCCATGTCATAATCTGATATTTTAGCTAAATGTTTTTTGGAAAAATCATGAATTGCAGCAGTGAAATTAGACATGATTTTAAAGATAAGAATTGATTGTGTATAAAAGGGATTTTTTTTAAAAAACCATTTTTATCTTTATATTTATTTCATAATCCTTTTCATGTCATTTACTTTGTATTTGTGACACTTCCTGCGTTTGTTATGACTCATAAACACAACTTTAATACTATCAGGTTGTTGAAAATCTTCTAAAAATTAGAAATTATTAACGCAGGTTTAAAACAAATTTCTTTGATAAAATATATACTCTATCTAACTCTGCGATATTATTTTTTTTTCAAAAATTAGAACGCATCACAAAGAATAAAAACATAATATTGGTAAAAGTCACATAGAACATTAATTTTAAAAAATCCAAACCGAATTCTGAAAAAAGAATCATTTCGAGGGCCAAAGATTTAAAATTAAAGTTCGACTGAATATTCTGTTTTGTTCTCGTTTTCGGCTGAAAATCTTAGTTTCGAAGAACATTTATTTACCACGAAAATACCGCCAAATATTCGGTCGGGACCGAAACATGAGGAATCTCCTAAAACTTCTAAAGTGTTTATTCCTTCAGAAATTTTCATTATTATTCATCGATTTCAGCTCTGTCGACTCAAATGAAACGCTGTTTATATTTATGACTGTGAACTGCACTGTTTATAATTATTAATCATCACTGGCTCACGATGCGAGTGCAAATTATAAGCATTGCATATATAACTGAATTTTGAAAACGCTTTCCATGTGCTTATTAAAATATTCTGACTTAAAGCAATAGAAAAGTTTTGTTTTGAATACAATAGAAGCGTTTCTAAAGAGCTGCAATGCAAGAAATTTGTAGAATAAAACAGCTGATGTTTATTTGCGAAAGTCATCTTAAAAATTAAACCGATGTATGTATATGTAAAACATATCTTAATTAGATGCAATTCATAAATTAGGAAATCCTTCTGTGTTACTGCTAAATTATTTACATTTTATTTCATATGGAAATTAGAAGTTTTACTCAGAGGCACAGAGTGCCTTTTTGGGGATAAAGTTTCGTTTTCGTTTTCAGCCGAAACTGGGAAGGAACCGAAATTCGGATTCGCTCTTAAAAACTTGTTTCACTGAACACTTTTCAGGACGAGGGTGTAGTTTCATGGTGTTTGGCTATAATTCAGCTAACAGACAGATACACACAGATACACAAACATAATAAATAAGAAAGTTCCATAGAAAACTAAATCAGTGAAAAAAACAACGTTTGAATACAGAAATATGTACAAATCAAGCACTATTAAAATGAACAGACGTATACGTTTCATGAGTATAGGAAGACACATCATCAGTGTATATAATAAAATCAACATACCTCCAAATACATAAAATGGGAAAGCGGAAACGCAAATGTCACTAAACAAGTTGGGTTTTCGTCTTTCAATTAATTGTATTTGGGAGGAGGTGGGATGTTGATTTTATTTTATACACTGATGATGCGAGTCCAAGTACTCTAGAAACGTATAAGCGTCCATTCATTTTCTTGATTTGTATATATTGTGTGTTGAAAACGTTGGTTTTTTAGTGATACACAAACATACTCTCTAACCAACTCTTTTAGGGCATATAAAGAGTTAGTTTCAAATTATATATTAAAAATAAAATATCTGGATTTAAAAAGTGAATACTTACATCGTGTACCGCGTATAAACCTTCTGATTATATACCTGTAAAAATATTAAATTATAATTTATTATTCTAATAAAATAACATTTTTAATAATTAATCACTTCGCGATCAGCGCCTTTTACATAATTTTTATTATTTTTCATTTGTAATTTCAAAAAGAAATTTTTGGATAATTTAATACTGGAAATTCTGTGATTAAACAAGGTAAAATTTTCTGTTCAAAATTACTGGTAAGAAAAGTCAAAGGTTTTGAACATCCTATGTGGCACAAATACACGACGTTTGCCTGGAAAGGGTTAAAATATAATATATGTACTGTTTAAACTTTAAACTGGATTTTGAAGAAATTATATTCGGCTCAATAAAATGTTTTTTCGAATCTTGACATTCACGCGTTTTGATACTTCTGTATTATTCAATTAGAAATACTTTGACGGTCTCTAAGGATTCGTGCAATCTTTATTTTTGAGCACCACTCTTTCCAAATAATACATTTCGACATTTTGAATCAATAATAGGGTAAAAATATCTATTCAAAAATAGTGGTACTCAAAAATAATGAACGAATGAACCCCGAATGACAAGCTAAGCTCATTTATAACCGTCAAAAGCTATAAACTGCTGATGACCTCTTTAGATGCTAATCATTTAAACAGTCAAAAACCGCTGATATTGCTCTTTTCCAAAAATAATATCCATTCTGGTTCTGATACACTGTAAAAAAAAACACAAATGTTTCTTAATTTAGCTCTCATCTTACTTAGACTGCACAAAAATATTAGTTCTTCAGAGTTACCAACGATTCCGAAAAACGTTCTTTTATCTTCAGAAACATCAGAATTCAATAGATTTCCGAGATTTAAAAAAGATTTTCCGAAACAAAAGTTTTCTTGCTGCACGTAATTTTTGGAAAAACATTTTCAAGTATTAATCAGTTTTCTGAATAAAAATGTAGGATTTTTTTTTTTAATTCTACGAACTAGCTGACCCGGGCAATTGTTATAAAAAACTAAAACAAAACTCAAGTTTGTATGATTTTGTATGTTTGGAAAATCTTTTAAATGAACGGAACCTGTGATCTGGGTCCCCGCTACCTAAGGCAGGGTGTACCGAAAGTGCTCCCCGCGACCCGGACACAAGCTAAAACAAATGAATGAGCCAAACACTGTAGTAATCAAGCGCTTAGAACCCGAGAAACGTATGCAGTGTTAATGTTCGAAATTGTTGGTAACTGAAGACTAAGATAAACTTTAATAATACAGAAAGTAGCTGAATCTCCATCTAAGTTAAATGAACCAAATCCCGTTGAAATTGGACCATAGAATCCGAGGAAATAATGCACCCCAAAGCGTGGAAGGTTGCCCCCCCCCCCTGTAAATGTAAAGAGTGAACTTTAATGTTAATACGATATTTAATTTACGGATGAAATCTTCACCTCACCTCTAAAGTGAACAACTTACCTTTAACAGAAAAGCGATTTTTAATGTACGGCTGAATTGAGTAAATTAAATAGATGCCGAAGAAGAAGATTAATATTCGAAAAAGCTTAGTTTTGGTATAAGGATTTCTTTAGTATTTTATAAAGTAGCCGTAGGACACTAGAACTATGTTAAAGAATGTTGCAAGAGGATTGGATAATTTTTAAAGAAGCTGCACCAAGGGCACGAAGAAGATGATTAATGTTCAAAATTGGTGATAGCTGAAGTCTGGGATTTATTTTATTGTCTTTTATGTAGTAGCTGGAGGACCTAAGAAGCTGTTAAAACTGCTATTGAATCCGACTGTGTTTAAGAAAGCTATAGTAGGGGACCAAAATGGGCCAACTGATAGTTGAGCGCAGGGCCCTAACATGAAAAAATGTTAAACAGTCTTAATACTTATCGCTTTAGATCTTCAATTAGTCGAAATTAAGCATAGCATAAGAATTAATCATTAGAATTAAATTTTAAAGTAATGCTCTAAAAAGGCGGAAAAGTTTAAAAAGGGCTCTAGGGCCCCAATAAAAATATGTGGGTGTTGGTCCCGAGAGAGGAGTCGAAGACTCAACATAATAAAGCACGGTGACAAAACTAGGGTGTGAAAATGCATGGCGCACAAAAATTTGAAAAGGTCCCCGGCCGGGCCCTAGAGCCTTAACTGTAATGCAGAACGGAAAAATAAGTAAATTGAAAATGCCCTCAAAACGAAGATCAGATTTAAAATTGACAATTTATTAACAATTTAGGGGGGAAATCTTCCAGGGGCTTTGAACTGGGACGTAGGGAGACAAGGTCTTAACAGAAATATAGAAATGGAATAACTAAATGGATAATAGGATCCCAAAACGAAAAAACCGGATAAAAAGGGGGCAAGTTATTAACAATTTAGGGAATAAAAAACTAAAGGGGCCCAGGTTTTAAAAAATTAAAAATCTAAGTCTCTGGTGCATTAGGATCTGTCTTGATCTATCCTTGCCCACATTTGCAGACTTCGTGCGGTAGACTTCGCTAGCCATTGCTCGCAGACTGACAGACAGACAAACAGAGCGAACTTTCTTTTATTACTATAAATTCTGATATAAACATTTTCAAGTTCAACAAGTGTGATAAATAAACAGCATTAAAATTTGCATTAAAATTAACGCTACTTTATTCAAATGTTTACTTGAAAATTGATAACATACAAAAGATATGGAAGAGTATTATTTCGGGTTGACAAAAATGATTAATATGTTGTAAAAACTACTGGGAAACGATTCCAAAAATTACGGGCAATAAAATAAACTTTTGTTTCATAAATGCTTTTTTTAAATCTTAGAAAACTGTTAGTTTCAGGGATTGCTAAAGATAAAAGCATACTTTTCAGAATCACGGTTATCTCCAAAAATGTTTCATTGTATGAAAAACTGTCCCAAAATGACATAATTATGTAAAATGACATATCTTGTGTTTCTTAATATTGTGAGTAAAGGACAGCTCTTAAGGATACGCACTTATGTTGTGGAATGAATCAGCAAAGATAAGCATTTAATGGCGAAGTTTTCAAGTTTAAATTTTTCATTATTTTCAAAGAAACTGTTTACTACTTTGTCAGGAAAATTTCTTGTGATTATTTTTTGTGGTCATGCCGGTGTTTCCTGGTGTGCAAAAAATGTATTTGTGATGTAGGCAAGTACAATTAATTGCAACTTTTGGTTTTGTCATTTTAGGACCCCACAGTAGATAAAATGACATAGTGCAGCATTTTATATAAATCGTTATTATGACGTTGTGACTTTATTTGTTACTTTTTAGAAGGCACCATTGCATTTTGTATAAATTTCAAAGTTAGTTTGTAAAAAAATAAATGTCATGAGAAAATATATATGTACGAATAAAAGCATTTTCTTCTTAGGGTATGTCATTTTAGGGCAGTTTCCCCGAGTTGTATGAACCTGAACCAAAATATGAGTTAGATTCCCTCTGACTGTCTTGGAAAAGGGCAAAATTGAAATGTTGTTTTCTCTGCATTTTGTTTTAAATGCTAAAAAAAATGATTCTTTGAACATTTTATAAAAAAACAAACTTAATAACAAATATGAATGCAATCCTTGGAAGTATTAATCATTGTTCAATGTATTAAAAATACATTAAATCAATAGAATTATATTACTTTAAATATTGCTTGTATTGCAGTGAAACCTGGAGCTTAGTGAACGTATTAACACGGGCTTGTCAGTGAGGGGGTTAAGAAATATTTATTTCTTATAATATAGGAAACTAGTTGGGTGTGCCAATCCCAAAACTTCTTTCTATCTTATACATAATATTTCAAAAATTAGTTACACGTGTTAATACTTCAATATTATTAGTTTAATACTATCCAAACTTTGATTTTCATCTTAAATTTCTGCTTCAGTCAATTAAACGGAAAAAACGAGTTAATCAATATCATGATATTTGTTAAAATTAATAGTTTTTGCTTATTCAGTTATTATCAGACGTTTGCGAATAGCCGGCTTAGTAAAAAGCGATTTTCCGCCTCTACATGCGCCGCCGATGGACAACAGAACTACGAAAAATCAAGAAAAGCATACAAAAATCGCTATCACAGAGCCCCTTTACCGCGCAATATTTCCATATTCAAGGAGGACTTGTTGGCCAAAGCCAAAAATATGCACGAGAAACTTTGTTTCAATTGTATGCATAATTTTATATACTTTTCGATGGTACAATAAAGAAAATGGCACAAACATCGCTATTACAACGCCACCCTTCCGGCAGATTTTTTCAAATTTAGGAAAGACTTATTTGCCATAGCCAGAAAAGTACACAAAAAATTTGGTTCAATTTTATGCATACCTTCATACAATTTTCGATGGTACAATAAAGAAAATGATACAGACATCGCAATTATAGCGCCCCCTTCAGGCGGAGTTTTTTAAATTCAGGGAGGACCTTCATGCCATGACCAAAAACAAACACAAAATATTTGGCTCAATTCTGTGTATAACTTCATACACTTTTCGATGGTACAATATTCAAAATTGCACAAAAATCGAACTAGTGGCGATATTTTTCCAAATTCAGGGAGGACCTGCTTGTTATAGTCAAAAACTTAAAATAAAAATTTGGTTCAATTCTATGCATAACTTCATACACTTTTGGATGGTAGAATATTCAAAATCGCACAAAAATCGCTTTTACAGCGCCCCCTGCCGGCGATTTTTTTCCAAATTCAGGGAAGATCTGCTTGCCATAGCGAAAAACTTAAAATAAAAATTTGGTTCAATTCTATACATAACTTCATACACTTTTGGATGGTACAATATTCAAAATCGCACAAAAAATCGCTATTACAGCGTCCCCTACCGGCGATTTTTTTCCAAATTCTGGGAGGACCTGCTTGCCATAGCCAAAAACTTAAAATAAAAATTTGGTTCAATTCTATGCATAATTGCATACACTTTTTGATGGTACAATGGCGACAGACAGACGGACACACGGTCAGACAGACATATCCTATAAACATGTTTTTGGGGATTTCTGACCCCAAAACGTGTAAATCCGTCGAAAACCGGAAGTCGAAAGAAATTCCGATTACAAGATTTTCTTTTATTGAAAATAGAAGAAAGTAAAAAAGGAAAATGTAGTATCTTCACAAAATGTTTAACAGCGGGTAATCTGGGAATACGAAAATAAAAATTGTTTTTAAGGAACAGAAAATAAAAAATTGCCTTAAATTTTGGAATTTTCAATTTTGTGATTAAAAAAAGCATACTGGGGCAATTAAAATATGGCATAATTTATATTGCCTCAAGTTATATAAATATCTAATATAGTGCATTTAAATTGTAAACAGACAGTGCCGAAAATGTGTGCGTAAATCTTTTGTTCGATTTTTCTTAGAGCGCTGTTTTTACAAGATTCAGCATACTTTTTATAAAATCTATTAAAGCTAGAGATTTGAAATTTCACATGTTTTTATGACTAATCTATTTCTTTAAAAATATCGAAAATTATGAATGTAACCGAAATACTACAAACTAATACTAGAATATATTACTTCTGAATGTTTCAGTTATGCTTGTTTGAATTCCTTTCTTTTGAAAGAAAATTTCATTTTATTATTAGTTCGCATACGTTACTGTTATGTTCCCTGTCACAAGGAAAGTGATCAGCGCTTAGTTAGGTCGTTAAAAATGTATAAGGAAAAAAAAATGTAATCAGTCATTCCAGTAAATATTTTTAATCCATTTCCTTAAAAAAACAAAAAATTTTTTATTTATTCTTATAAAGTCACCAAATCAATGATAAAAGAGCAAATTGGCGTAAATTTGCAACCATTATAGGGGAGAGTAGCCATATTTGGACCGCCGCTTTAATTGGACCGTTGCCATTCTGTGGTTAATTACAGTAAAGTACTCCATCTACCGCTGAAATCCTACTCATCAGAATGACGTCACTCATGATTAGAAGAAGCACCCGCCTACCACGTGCTGTTTTCAGACAAATTAAAAAAATCTAAAGTTAGCTGTTTTGATCTAATTTTTTCCTACTAAACGTAAGTGAATATCTTAAAACTAAGGTAAGTTGTTATGTTTTCATATACATATATGAATTGATCTGTTTATTGCGCATATTTTTCATGCGGATTTGTTTGATTTCATTTTCTTCTTAGTCTTGAAATTAACTGTTTTAAAAAATGGCACAGTTGCCATAATTGGGCCAATTTTAGTTGCTTAAAGTGGACCAGATATGCGATCATAAATTTGAAAAGTAAGTAATGAATTTCGAGGACGGTGCGCTTTGTACACTACTTTTTTATATATTTTATAATGGATTATTATCTCCATGCAAGTTTTTTTTTTTTTTTTTTTGTATATCTGGATTAATTTTTTTATACAGTTTAGGCCTATATAGACATAAAAATGTTTTTACATGTCTATGCAATAAATTTTGTTTGCAATGTCTCTTATCTATTATGTAATTGTATTTATTTTCTTTGAATTCTTTATTCCTATGGCATATTTGATTTACAGAGTTGAATTCAAACATTTTCCTCCTGCAGGATATTTGTGATGGAAGACTTTTTACAGTTCTGGAGGTGGAATTATACTTTTTTGTCATTAAAACGCATAAAATCTCAAACCTTGATGAAAATTTGAAAACGACATAGACAAACTGTCTGGAAGAAAAACACCCGTGACAGCAAAAGCTGTTAAAGATATAGGAAACAAAAAGCAGACAGTAAGTTGTGAAGAAATTGACCTGCAACAAGGCTGCAGCTACAAATACTCCCCAAAAGCAAAAAAATCATTAGAAATGTTTTTTTTCTTGCTAAATTCAGTTAAATCAAAGTACAGAGGGAGCCAAAAAACAGTTGTGTTAACATCATCGCCATATAAACTAAACCTTGAAATAAAAAAAAGACAAAAAGGAAGCTTTCACTGCACAAAAGCAATTGGAACATCGAGTTTTAAAAAATAAGCGTATTTTTTTCAATTAGCAAGAAAATGACGGAAGAGAAGAACTACAAACATAATGTAAAGAAAACTTCTGTTGCAAAAAAAAAAAAAAGTATAATAATTCAGAATCTAAAAAGAAAAATCTAGACAGTGATGATTGTTTTTGCCTAATTTGTAAGAAAAATGAAGTAGCAGAAATGATTCAGTGTTCAGTTTGCCATATACGGTTCCATGTTGTGTGCGCTGGAAAACAAAAACAACAAACAAAATTCATGTATAAGCTTTGCATCATTCCTTACATGATATTCAAGTAACTGACGATTAGCTCCATAAATTGTATTCTTAATTACTGACAACTTTGATTTCTATTGTGATTACATTTTTATTTAAAACAATTACTCTTATTTTCAGATATTTGATTTCATTATATTTCATTGGTGTTATTTTGGGTGATTGTTTCATTAATCGGAAACTTTACTTATAATAAAATTAGTTATACCCCCTTGTAGTTAAAACAACTTGATATTTTTTGGTCCGATTTAGAAGACTGGGGGTCCAAATTAGGCGACCAGTTGCTGAATTTGGACCACTTTTGACAAATTTTTCAAATTAAAATAAAATTTAAGATTGTCAAAAAGAAATTGATATAAATATTTATTTAGTTAGTAGATGAATAGATTGACATCGTGTAGTGATGTTTTGCAGATATTCCCAAAATTAAGTGAGTTATACCTGAAAATAAGTGAAGTGGTCCAAATTCGGCTACTCTCCCCTATTGATCTCGCTTTTCTCTTAATCGTCAATAGTCTATAATTGCGTTCTATCTCTCTTAAATGCTTGTATAGCAAGATGTTTGAGATGCTCTGTATATTTTCCTTTTCATGACGGATGTATTCTAGGTACTAAAATTAAACAGAAGTAATAGTAAAAATAATATTCATGGGCTTTCATGTACCCAGTATTGTGTAGAAAACAGAACTTTCTGCCCTATGAAAAAGCGTTTTATGCTTTCATCGCTTTAATGGCGACCATGCGTTACATAATGATTTGTGCTTCACTGTAAAATAAATTCCATTAAAATACAGAAATTGTACTGGCAATCCAGACGCCAGTGCTATTTCCATATTTTAACGGAATTTTCTACCGTAAATTCCAGAAAAAATCCCGTTTTTTCACAAAATGTACGGAAAAAGTACTGTCGTCACGATTGCCAGTACAATTTCCGTATTTTAACGGAATTTTCCCGCGTAAATTCCACAAAAAATCCCGTTTTTTCACAAAATGTACGGAAAAAGTACTGTCGTCACGATTGCCAGTACAATTTCCGTATTTTAACGGAATTTTCCCGCGTAAATTCCACAAAAAATCCCGTTTTTTCACAAAATGTACGGAAAAAGTACTGTCGTCACGATTGCCAGTATAATTTCCGTATTTTAACGGAATTTTTTTACAGTGTTCTTTAGTGTATTTCATCGTCCATAAACATTTATTCGTACAGTAATATTTTTGAGACACTCTATATATTTTCATTTACACGAAGAGTGTATTGTTAGAACATAGGTGTTTTACAAAAGACTTTTTACTTTTAAATTCAATAATTCATTAACTATATTAAATACAATGGTGGAATAAGTAACATATTTATCAGGTATTGTCTTGCTCCAATATAGACCGGGAGAGAGCAGCACAGACAATCACCTCACCGAGTTCATGGCTGAAATTCCAGAATTAGTTAAAACTCGATTCGCATATTAAAACGCAATCGGTCTGCCAAGTCATATCTTGGTGGGAAACACCCGAAAAACCGATTTTAGCAGTTGACTGGTAGGTTTACCATTGTTTTTGCCTGCTTATAGTCCTCCATGTTTTCATAACTTTGGGTGCCGGAAAACACAATGGTAAACCTACGAGTCAACAGCTAAAATCGGGTTTTCGGGAGTTTTCCACCAAGATAGGACTTGGCAGACCGATTGTGTTTTAATATGCGAATCGAGTTTTAACTAATTCTGGAATTTCATCCGTGAACTCGATGAAGTGATTGTCTGTGCTTCGGCTTCCTGGTCTAATAGGGAAAATCATGGTGCCGATCTCGCCTTCGTCCTGTTGCCAAGGTATATTGATGAAGTGTCATTTTTAGAGAAATACGGCATTTCTTTTTCAATTCCAACTATTAGTTCACACTCTCCCTATATTTATTTATTTATAGATCTTGTTAAAATTTTCAATCGTTAATAAAATACTTATTCATCCTATCAAGTTGAAATAATTTTTTTAAACTTGTACTGGATGACAATTGATGTTAATACAGTTTTTTCAAATATTAATTCATTAATTAAATTTTAATTAATTAATTTTAGTTTTATATGGGAGACAAAATGGCGAAACTTGGTTATTGAACAGCATTTAATGCATCTTCATATCTATAAGGGGGGTTACCATAGGGGGACCCTGTTCTGTCGAATAATTTTGTCTCCAACTTGTCGCCAACCGCCAAGTTTGTCGCCAATTTGGCGATATATCGCTAAATTTGGCGACCAGAATGAGTCGCCAAACTTGGCGATATCTCTAATATTTCGCCATATTCCCATAGAGTTCCATTGTAAACCTACTTGCTTATAGAAAATCAACAAATTGAGATATTTTAATGCAACAAAAACTAATATTAGCTTAAGGCATTATATTAAATTTTTCTTTGATGACCTAAGTAGGAATTGACTTTAAAAACAAAATTGTTATATTACTTGTTTCTGGTCAGTTTCTTCCCATTCAATGACTTAATCCGTGGATCATAGCAGTTTGTATTGTCCTTCAACCGAGACCGATCACCATGTATAATCAAATAAGAACTCAAAATATAAATATAGGGTGGCCTTAATTTAAGTGCACTGTTTGAAGGGCTCTAGAAGTTAAACTATTTGGAATCGTTTAGAAAGCTTTGGTATATATGATTTCTGGCGTATGAGGAAACGAGCTTTGCAATAAAAACAATGAATTTGAAATTTTATAGACAGATGGAGCTTAAATGTTAGAGATGCTTTATTAGCGAATATTAACTAAACAAGGGGACAAACCGGGCTTTCCAGCTTACAGAATAGAAGTGAAAAATATTTTTTTTAAATTTGATAACTAATCGATTTTTTTTTACATTTCTACACTATATATATAAAATCCTAATGAATCGAATTGAAACGAATTTATGTAACGATTCTATGAAACGACTGATTAAATAACTGATTATGTTTCACGGCGATTTCTCCTAAAATACGGAATACTTTGCGATAAAATTAACACCAAAAATCCGTATTGATCTGCAGATGTCAGAACTGGTATTAGAATTTTTAAATTCGAATTGCTTTTCGAAATATTATTTTTTTTCTAATTTTATATACTTTTCTCTAATGATGGCAACTGGAATTTTAATCATAACAGATATTTTTTTTTTTTTCAAATTTTAGAAAAGGTTACTATTTTAAACTAATTTGGCGAGAAGTTTGGCCTCCCTTAAATGTATGCTAAGAAATGGATCATGTTACATTTATTCGTAATTCAATTTGTATTTCTTTATCATTTTATTTAATACAAATTGAAACCTTTAAAATAAAAGGCTTTTATTTCATTCTTTTTTTAAAACGAAACGAAAAGAAAAATATTAGACTCAGATGTCATATACGCAAGAGGGTACCTATTTGGCGCCAAAATGGCGTTATTTTGCCTGACATGGTAACCCCGCTATTGTTGCTTATTTATTAATAAATGTTTATTTGAATTTATTTTCTTTTTATTTACAAAAAATGTTATAAATTGTTTTGTTCTATAATTATTAATTATTTTTTTTAATTTATTGTTATTTCATTTTAAAAATAACAGAAAATAATTTAAAAATACATATGTAACAGGTATTTGAAAACGAGGTTTTCGCCAAATTGTCGTAAAAAAAAAAAAAAAAAAAAAAAAAAAAAAAAAAAAATAATCACGCAAAACCCGGTGCGTATGTGACAATGCAACAAATCATGAGATTTAATTTTCACTTCAAAGCAACGTTTTAATGTTATTACTCATCCCGACGACCAATTTCGCCAAATTATATAAATAGCCAAATTGTATAAATAGTCAAATTATACAAATTGACATATATTTTTATTTTAAATAACAAAAGGACAAATAAATTAGTATAACATTAATAAAAATACAAATAAAACGTCGAAATAAAAATCACTTGATGGCGTGAACATGTGTAACTTCCTTAAAGTCAAGTGAATGTGACATTTACGATCAACCATTATTGGCATTTAATCTTATAGTTTGGAGACAGATTTTTGGTCGATGGGATAACCAAGTAGCACCGTTTTAATTTACCACTCGAAAAATAAAAAAAATGCTAACTGGCGAGTTAAAAACAGCTGTTGGCGAGATTTTCACCCGGCTAACATAAAGTACCAGGAATTCTTTGTGATCATAGCAACTTTTATGTAGTTTTATTCGAAAAAATAATTTTGATTCTTTAATCAAAATGGAAACCTTTCTTATGAAAAGCGAAGGAATCAGCCCGTTGTTTATGGCAGTTACATGACTTGGACTATTATAACATAAACGAAATAGTGGCGATAGAATAATATTCGGCGACTTATCACATCTGTGGCTGTCTAACATTAAAGTACCAAAATGGGCGCCTGGAATATAAAAAGCGAAGGGATCCGCCTTGAGCTGTTGATGATAGTCACATGACTTAGACTATTATTATAGAGTTTGTTTTCAATTTTAAAAACAGCGCAAAGAATAATATTTCCTAACGATTAAAAATTTATTTTCACGTGACTATTAAAAACAGAAAAAAAAAACTTTAAAATTACTATTAAATGAGTACGTGTTAAAGGCAGGAAAATATTGAAAATTATGTCTTGAAAATTGTGTTTACACTTGAATATTAAAAGGGAAAGGAAACTTTAAAATAATAAATACATTAATATGCGTTTAACCCATTCACGGACAAGGCAATTCTATTCGTAAAATCTTGAAATCAGTGAATGGCACCAGAATTTACAAACAAATTTCGAAATACAAAAATGCTTTTGTTCACTTACTTAATAAAAGGGAAATTTTCATCCCAATATTCTGGTGCTAATGTGGCATTTAAGAATTAAAATTTAGTGGCCCAAAAATGAACCACCGCCCTTGAAGGGGTTAAAGTAGCAAATTTTAGTAATTGTACTATGTCAATCGTTTTATAACGCTGTTAAAAAATACCGAGAGACAAAGACTCTGTTTAATTAATTCATTTTATTTTAGCTTCTTTTCAAATGTTTAACTGATCTTCTTTAACCAAACACGAAAACAACCATTGGATGTCTTAACAGCAGCTGATTCTACCTTAAACTTTTGCAATCACAGAAAATTGAATGGAAACCCGTTTACAGGGAGTTCGCCACAGGTTTTTTCAGTATAATTCAATCTTCTCTAATCTTTTTAAAACCGATCAGATTAGCGTGCTTTTAGATTGTACAGTGTTTGAACGGGGGTTGGCGAGCGTAGCTTGCAGGGGGCAGAGCCCCCTAGTTTAATATATATTTTTTAAAATGCCCATTAACAATACCAAAAATTATATTTATATGAAAAATAGCAATAATGCATTCAAATAAAATTTTGAAATTTTTCAAAAGCGATACTTTCATATTGGACTTCTGCCAAAAGCAACAAACCAAAGAAATTGTCTAAAATCACTATTTACAATCAGCCTTTTTTATTGCTTTGCTTCAACCTTTTTTAAATAAATATCAAATAAATATCTTAAATTTGCGTTTTATTACATTTTATTGTTTTCTTTATTGATTGATGACTGTTTTAATTTACTTAAGGAATATAAGATGGAATCAAATGATGAGCTATTTATATTAATTTTAGTGCTAACGGATTTATTTTTCGTGACCGTCTGCACGGGATAGAGATACATATTTAAAAAAAAAATCATGCTTGAAAATTAATTTAAAAACAATAACAATTGAGTAAATTGCAATACAGTTTTCAAATAAATTGCGATATAGCTTTCGAACAAATAGCATTTAAATGTTCATTGTTTTCTCCATTCGACGGTGTAAAAATTGAAAATGTGCCGTATTTAAAAGTTTAAAAAGTTGCAGTAAAAGTTAGTAAAAGTTCAATTTAATCGTCTGCTGTTGGCACCTCCAAAATAACTTCATCGTTAAGCACAGAATATTTCATAGCAGGTCATATAAATACTATCATTTTGATAAAAATAATTTATCATGAGGAAGATTCCATAAAAACTTTTTAAATTTAGCTCGTTGGAAATTCTCAGTTTTTCTTTTATAAACGTCATCAGTTTTATTATTATTATTATTATTTTTATTTTGCAGAACTTATTTCCACACACTCTAAACTGAATAAATACGAAATCTTTTTTAAATATTTCAAATAGTTTAGCTTGTAGAACACTTGAAATGCATGCACTTTAATTATAGTCACCTTGTATATTGTGTGTATTAATAGTTGGAAAAACACTTGAGAACAAAAGTGGGTATTAGTTTTCATTTTACCAACTCGCGAATTTCATATAAAAATTTTGATGCTAATTTTAAATCTGCAAACTTTTTTTTATCATTCAGTGTACCTTCACACGCGAGATTTTTCGTGAGATATACAACAAGAAAGAAAAATCTAGCGTCAAGGTTAGACTATAAAATACTTTCTAACACATTCAGAATAATGTAACAAAACTTCAATATTTAATAATTTTAAATAAGCTGTCTAATCTAACTATTAGGAAAAACGTAACACATTTGAAATCCCAATTTCAATAATGCTCATCTAGTGTCGGAAAAGTATCCGAATTCTTCGTGCAGCTCTCTATATGATATACATATTTCTACCTATTAACTACATATATGCAAAAATTTAGTTCAGTTAGGATATACATACCTCAGTTGAAAATTCCCCTTCAGAAATTTCCACTAAAAAGAAGACTGGTATGTGAATTTTTTTGTGCAGCCCTGTATATGAGCTATAGAATTTATACAGAAATAGTAACATTGGAAAAAATTGTTAAACTTAAAAGCGCCGAAATTGAAAACGAACTTCCAGCAATTATTGCTCAAAGATAATAATGTAAACGGTTTCTTTAGTGTGTCCCAGTAAATGAACGACAAGTGTTATGAATGCCCTATTCTATAATAATCATATTGTAGTGAATTCAGTCAGTTATCTCAATTTCAAAAGATCTGAAAAAGCGTACAGTCATTAAAATACTCTCAATCGATTTTTCCCCGTTGAGCTTAATGTAAAGGAATTTTTTTGAGTGCTCCTGTAAATGAACTATTAATGCTACAAACTTCATATTCAATACTGAACCTGTCACGGTAAACAACATTAACATATACCAATTGCACGAAAATCTGAGTATAAGTTGAAGCGTGGAAAGACAGACAGAAGGCCGGACAAACCTAATTCATAAACTCTTTTCAACTTTGTTGGAAAGTGTTAAAAACGAAAAGGAAAAACGTTTAAAGACGGTGTCAAAAAATTGTCTTTCATGCAAGATTTGGAGCTTTCGTAATCACCAACTCTACACGGAAATTCTCTTATGGGAGCCACACCGTAGCTCATAGATTTAGTACCAAGTGATTTTTAAAATATTTTACATTCTGTCCAGAGATGGCTCTGCGCTATGTAAAAAAACCTAAGAATTTTCAAATTATAATTAAAATCTTGAAATCCACTGTTTTTTCGTTTTACCAGCCACATATAATAAAAAATAGATACTGAGAAGCCTTTTGTGTGGTATTACACTTTTATTTGAGCATTACAGATCTACATCTACAGTGCTGCACCAGCCATGAATAATTGGTGAATCCATTTCCAATCACCAAGTTTTGTTGCTTGACAATTTTAAGTTTCCTATATTTTTCAACAAGTTTCCTTCGTAGTTTTCTGAGTTTAAAAAGTGGTTAATTTTTTTTCCGTTATATGTGAACCGAGGTGGCCATTTTTAAAAAGTTACACAGTTGTTTTTTGGTGAAAAACGTATTTTAAGGAAAATGCTGTAACTGCTTTATTTTTATACCTATCAAAATGAATAAAAAGCTAAAATGCTCAACATAAAAATGTCTACATTTTAGACGATTAAGAATTTTCATTAAGCTTAAGGATCTAAGTCAAAAACATATTTAAAAAAAAGGAGAATTAAAAGGTCAAACACCACATTTCGCTACCATCATTTTTCTAGAAGGAAATCAGATTCGACTTTTTGTTGCACAGACCTCCTACAGGGTTTGTCATTAAAAGTCACAAATTTCAATCTTGACAACGATTTTATTTTTAGGTAGATTTCGTAAGAAATATTACCTATTACATTCTCCCTTATTTGGAATTTCTGAAAAATTTTGCAGATCTACGGCGATCATGACCAGTAAAACCACAATCGATCCCCAGTTCAAAACTTTATCTGTCTATCTATCTATATATATATAACTTTTTTATGGACACGATAACTGTCATATTTCTGAAGAAATCTCTTCCAAGCTGATACAGAAAATCAAGGTACAGAAAATCTCGGTCAAGTTCGTTATTGAACAAAATCGGACCAAGGGTGTTGGAAGGGGGAGGGTTTTTGTGAAAACAGAAAAAACCCATCATTTCTTAATTATGATACATATCGAATCAGTGTAAAATTATTATTAATTCTACGAAAAGGGCCAAAAATTTATGTGTGACACATTTTTTATATTATTAAAATAACCTCAAGGGACGAAAAAAATAGGAGTTTAAGAAGAAAAATTTCAAAACTTCCCCAATTCATAAGATATCAAATCCGCTTAAACTTATAATGAATCTTCTTAATATTATCTACAACTTTTATATTGTCAAATTTTTGATAGGACTAACTCTTATAGCAAATAAATAAATAAATACATAAATAAAAAATAAAATAAATAAGGAGGGGGAGATTGTAGAAAAAAAAAATCACATCTTCGTTATTCTGTCACTAAGGCGTTATAAAGCATCATCGGCGTGATGAAAATTTTTGACAACCCTCAGAAATGCTGTATTGTATATAGGTTTGCATTATAAAACTATTTAATTCTAAAAATATTCACTTAAACGAGTTTTTCATTAAAGCAGATTTCATCAGTGCTCACCAGAGATTCGTTGTATAGAGGTTGTGCTACACTTTGAAATCTACCTGTACCTGTAGGCGACCTACAGGGATTTAATTAGTTTATTTATTTATTTATTTTTGTACATCTTATGAAAAACTGTGTTTTTTTTCCCCTTTTCACTAATTAACATCTCAAAAAAGAAATGAGTAAAAAATTTTGAAAACTTAGAATAATAAATATTTTTGTAATATAAAGTTACCATGTAAATTTTATGAGATGGACTTAACTAGATTATGAATAACAGTGCACTAAAAATGCCCTAAAACTCTGTTAATTTCTCGTCGGGGCAGATAAAATTTTTTTTATATTTTCTTTATATGGTGATTTCTATTTCTTGAACAATGATAAAAGTTTATTCTTTGATCTTAAAATAATAAACGCTATATGACTAAATTGTACCGCTTTTGAAATTATAAGAACAACAACATAGAAGTATTATTTTATTTTGTTATTAATTACATAAAATTTAATAAAAAAATATGTGAATGTATTTTTTTTTAATATTTTACTTCTTCGCAATATTTTGAAATCTATTTACAGTACTAAATATTGCTAAAATTTCAATGTATATCTGTCCTTAGATACTGTATGTTCGTCCAGAAGTAGTTCTCACTTGATTCGAATTTAAATTAACTAGGACTTTTGTGACAGGAATCCAACCGCTATAATTTTTGATAACTTAAATTCAGTTGTTGGTTCAGATGGATGAAAATGTGCATTAAAATATAATCGATTTCTTAATTTGCCCCTTGATATATGTCATCATTTATGCATGCTATGCTCTCATTATTGTTAAAAGATGTGACTTTTGTAAACTTAATTGAGATTCTGAAATCAAGAAATTTCGGGCATTTCCAAGTAATATAACACCTAATTAGATTATCGCTTACGGATACATACCGGTGATAACTTCGACTTCCTTCGATTAGTACACAACATTCAAATTATTTTTTACGCAAAGATACATTTAGTATAATTTCCTTTCCTCGGCTATAATTTATACATGTAGGTTGTAGCAATTTAAGATAAAAGGACTATTTTGGATCATTTTTCAAGAAAGAGTCTTATCATATATATCATATGTCATCCATCATATAAAAAAAAGATTAAAAGTTCCTTTCTCTGGCAAGACGGGAAATATACGGAGTTTTAGTGCATATTTAATGAATTGTTATTCAAACAGCAGCCAAGTCTCACTCATAAAATTTACATTGTAAATTTATAATGCAAAGATGTTTATTATACTAAGTTTTCATAATTTTTTACACGGTCTCTTTTGAGATCCTTTTGACATTAATGAAAAGTGCCAAAAACAGACTTAATGCAGTTTTTGATAAGCTGTAAAAAAAAAAGGAAAAGCTTTTCAAGATAGAAATTGGTAAAAAAAAAGTAGCCCTATATATGAGATTTGTCTAAGACAAAATATTTAAGATGAGTCTGATTTTCTTTATAAAAAATAATGGTAGCGAAATGTGGCGTTTCACCTTTTAATTCTTTAGTTTATAAATGTGTTTTTGAACTAAATCCTTAAGTCCTGTGAAAATTCCATAACTACATAGAATATAGACAATTTTATGGTGAACATTTTAAGTTTTGATTCATCTTTATATGTGTAAAAATAAAGCTGCTACAGCGTTTCCCATAAAACAAGTTTTCACCAAAAAAGAATGTGTACCATGTTACAAACGGAAAACAAAACAACCTCGAAAAAAACTATATGATCAAAGAAATTTTAATGCTGTTTTTAAACTCAGAAATCTATGAATGAAATTTGATTAAAAAGTTAAGAAAACAAAAAATCTAAAGCAACAACTCTTTGGTGATTCGAAATGGATTGACCCAATTTTAGTTTTTTTTAAAATTCCTTCTTATAAAACCAATCACTTTATCTGATAAACATAACTTTTTCATCTTTATAGTTATTATACTTAACCATTTCAATGGCAGTCCGGAGATAAATCCGGTGTAACAACACTATTTCCCTATCTCTGCTGCCGGTGAAGCGTTTAATGATTTATTGAATTTTAAGGTTAAGAAGTCTTTTGTAAAACATTTCGTATATGTTTAGCAAAATTTAGAAAAATGAAATTTTCACAATTAGCTATCGATAAAAGTCAAAATCAAGTAAAAACAAATACCGTCCCAAGCAGAAAAAATTTACACCTTTTAAGTTACCAGAATATCCGTCAGAATGGAAATCATTTAAAACATTTTAGAAGAAAATTTTACAATTTAAAATGGATCGTTATTCCAGCGTTTATCTTTTAGTAAATCAAAGTATTCTATTTTGAGTATAGCAAAGTATTCGAAACCTTTGACATTCAATGTTCGTTTATTGCATTTTGCCTGTTCTATCAGTTAGTGTCAATATTTAATTTTCCATTAAAATTCAAGCTGCTTAAAGTATAAAAATGATTTAATTTACCGTTTCCTAATGAGAGTAACGTGAATTCGATGCTTATGTAAAAGGCTGAAGGTCAAACGAGTGATAAAAAATAGTTGTATGGGTGATTGCCTATTAGGCTGCTTATAATAGAAAAAACTTCCAATTACTAAAAGTACACAGGGTGGTTCAGAAGTATATGGCAAAAATGCATAGGCAGGTAGAGGTGACCTAAATAAGCAGATTTCGTATATGAATGTTGATGCAGAAATGCCGAATTGAAGCAGGAGAGGGTGCTGTTGAGTTCTGTGGATGAAAGGGCTTCGCTGGCTTGAATATTCATTCCCATACGAATTTCGAGCAACATGCATCGTTACTCCAATACGGAGCTTGCTGACATGTATTTCATGTACGGGGCTATGCCAGGAAATAACTCACAACCACCGAATGCCCAACAGCTTTTGAGCTTGTCGAAGGATTATCCTCAACTGTGCGTAGATCCTAGTGTGCGTATCCTCTGCTCTGTCTCTACTTCCACAGCAGGAATTCTGCGCTATCTTACAGTGCCTATATCATGCCTGGAGGAAGCATAAAAATATCCACTCGCGCAAAATTCCTAATGAAGACGTTCAAATGTTCTGAAGAATCCAACCCGGGAATCGTTAATGTAAATCCTTTGAGCAGCCAATGCATTTCCTTGCGCAATCCCATAAATGAAATGCATGTTGGCAATCTCCGCATTGGTATAATGATGCATACTGCTCTAAATCTGTGCGGGAAATCCGCCGCACTCAACAGCGCCTTCTACTGCTTCAACACTCCATTTCCGCACCCACATTCCTACACGAAATATGCTTATTTAGGTCCCTCTTTACCTGCCTTCACATTTTTGACATATAGTTCTGAACCTCATTTCTTCTATAAATCCTAAAATACACAACATGAACTTTAAGAAGATCACCGTTTTACTTAAAAAGCAACGAAAATATAAAAATAGATGCTACAAGTTAAAAATATACATTTTATTTTAAATTTCTTAGTACTTTCGGCCTGCATTTCCCGCGGCCATCATCAGAGAATATTTTTATAATTAATTGCTGCTCCATTCATACAAATACGTCACTTCGTTTGAAATGGAAGAGCCAATAATTATTAAGGTAGTTTAAAGTAGAAGTGGCAGTCCCTTGGATTGAGTTTACGAAAAATATTTAACAGCAGTTCCATTTATTTTATTTTATTACATCCCTTTGTTCTCAAACGTCACTTTCATTTTTAAATGCGTAGCTAGATAGTCGAAGTAGAAGTGTTTCAGATTAAATTTTCATCTCTCGCAATTATTTTGAACACAAACAAGAAAGCATGGTATATAAATGCCGTATTTCTCACATTACTCTATAGCAAGAGTAATTTAAGCATTTATGTCAGTTTATTTTTTATGCAATTTTTAAAATTATACAATGTATTTCAGGTTACATACGTATGCGGATTAAAGGTGCTGGATGTTGGAAAAAAATGTCTTATGTTCTTAGAAAATGTGTTTTATCCCTCGTGTTGATAATTGGCCGTCATAAACACAACCAACCAACCTAGAAAATTGGTGGCTATTCATCGTTGTCCGGTCCTCCAAGGCTGTTGTATAGATGGCTGGTGGCTTCCCCAACATGGTTTATTAGTGAGAAATTGCAGACTCAGGCATCGGCCGGAGTAGCTCAGTGGTTAGAGCAGCAGTCTTGTATACTGTGGTCCCGGGTTCGATTCCTGGCTCTGGCTAATTTTTCACTCCAGTTGGGTTTATTGTATTTATTGTTTGTATGTCTGTATAATATTTATATATACCTTTAACTGTTGAATGCATGCGTTATTTATGTGTGTATGTGTGTTTTAAGATATATTGTAGTATGAGTGTTTTATTATAACCTAGAAAATGTTTAACAATATTACATCAATTACTCAATAGATGACAGCACCTATACATGATATTTCTTTAAAAAGGAATTCCAGAGCAAAAGTAAAATGCGATAAAAAGTAATATCTAAGAGATGGAAAGACTTGTACATTAATATTCGCTGTGGTACAAAATTTTGTATGGCATGAAAGCTAAATAAATAGTACAAAATCTCGATAATAGAGGGCTCTTCTACAGAGTAATGCCAAAGAGATGTATTCATATAGCTTGTAGAACGGAAAATTATGTTTTTACCGAAACATCTTAATTTCTGGGTGTGAGGTCACATAAAATCATGTGTTTATAGGAAAAACACCAGTCTTTACTAGCACTGTAAAACACCATACGTTTGGAGATAGTAGACATTTTTGATGTTGTGCTGTTTCATAATATATGAAGCATATTTCTGCGACTGCACTCGGTATTCGAAAGTAGTGTAAAACACACTGACATTTGGAGCTTCAAAACACTCTGGTAAAAAACCTGCCATTTCAAAATTATGAACTCTCGTTGTCTTTACCGTAGCGCCCTTTACTTTCAAAATTTTAAACTAATCAGTTTTTTTCAACCGAAACGTATCGAAGTTTTAAGCAGGATATAAGTTTTTGGGGTGTTTTTTAGTGTCATATTGTTTGAATTTTACATTTATTTTTTCATGTTCAATCGGTTTAACTTATTTGTTACAAAAATTTAGCATTAAATGTAGAACTAACTGAATGAAATATCTTAATATCTGTCCCTTCTCGGTTTTAAACTATGCAGGAAATAATTTTTTTTTTTTAATTTGTTGTGCAGATTTTGCTTTTGTTTAATATATTTAATTTTTTTGTTTTAAATTTGACGTCATATCCACCTACTTTCAGTAGTTATTCATACTAATGCTCTAATTTGTATTACTAGCAATGTTTGGAACTGTCACTTTATCTCCAGTATGAAGCAATATTCTTCTTCTTTTTAATTCTTAAAAAAAAAAAAAAAAAAAAAAAAAATCAGTCTTTTGACTGAAAATTAATTGCTTTAGACAAGATATTATTATGGACTTATACTTTTTTGCAGCAATAAAGGAAAATGTTAAACTTTGTAGGAAAAATGTCCATTGATTTTCAATGAAAGTAGCGAAACTTGGAATTATTAAGAAAAACATTTGAATAATATAAGGTAAACATGGCATATGTTGCTTTCTGAGTTAAAATCCACTCATATACAAAGGCATTTTATTATCCGTTCTGAAACTGACGTCAGGCAAACATTTTCCCCCTTTAAATTTATAATATTATTAGAATCAGCAAAAGGTAAAAAAAATTGTGACATTAGGGCCAAAAAAGTGGGGAGAAGTCAAGAAAGTTAAGAGGTCATAGTTTTTACTGTGTTAAATTTACATACCGCTCGAAATAAATAAGTACTGTGCTGACACGCAATACTTTAATATTTATCTACATCATGGCGCAAAATTATAAGAATGATCATTTAATAGACTAAATAGTAAATATAATTGCATTAATTCATATTTAAACTGGTGTAAACAGATTTTAAAAAACTAAATGGGCAATATAAACAAAAAGAAAACATTATAAAACAATAATATTTTCTAAAACGAAAAAGAAAAACCCGCATTTTCACTGGATATTTAATAGGAGTAAAAGGATAAGAGTGGGACAGATTTTTCTAACTACACTGTAAAAAAAAACCATTGTAGATTTGCCAGCACGAACTGCTGGCGTCCGAATTGCCAGCACATTGTGCTGCTAATTTTACACAACTACTGTATTTTTCATGTTTATATAGTCAAGAAACCAAAGAAATTTACAACACATTCGCCTGTGATCGATTTTGAGCGCGAGAAGAACAGTACTTTCTACTGTAAAAATGTCGTTTTTTTTTCAGTGTATGTCAGTTGTGTTTTCTTTGAGTTTAATCGAGAGGAAAACACGACCTTTTCCTTTGGAAGGCCATGCCAATATCGATTACCCGTGTCCCCATCCAGACCATCTAATTTAAATTTCTTTTCATCTCTGAAATTAATTTTAAGAAAACTATCAATTGTTGCTTCAGATGTTTCTCTGAAACTGAATTCGGGATTTTAATGGCCATAACTTTAAAGTCGATGCCGACGTGGTTTTCCATATTTAAGAATTCCCTTTCTTTTTGTTGTTCTTCTTATAGTTCATACTGATAATGGCGTTTTTATTTATTAATTCGTAGCACCGATAGTCGTCTTCTGGTCCGTCCGTCTATCTACATATAACAGCGCAAAAACTACCCAACCGCATAGTTTGAAAAGTAATGTATATAATCCTTGCAGAATTTTGACGAGTCATTTTAAGTGTTATGAGAATCGAATCAAACCTTAAAAAGATAGTAATAAAAGTTTTCTTCATTCTATTAAGTCCTATCATACGTAATGAATTCAATGATATCCCATGTTAGGTAATGATTCTAGTTTGCCATGGTGATGACGTCCTATTTAATTGGAGTCCTATTATTTCCGTATTACTGAATTTAATCTATAGGATCGTAATGAATTTTGTATTCATGCATTTTAGCATAAGAGTTCAACAGCTATTGAAACAAATTCTGAATATTTAGAAAACTAGTTATAGTACAAACGCACTAATTTGCAAAGATTGACGTACAATTTCCGACTTGTATTTTTAAAAATCTCTACCATACTGTAGATTTTGAAGTACCATAAGTTTTTGCATTCTTTAAGAGACTAAAAACGAGTGTCTTTGAATGTTTACTTTTGTCTGCAATTCTACTACATAACATTCCGATGTTGGTATAAGCTAGAATTTGGCCTCAAAGTGGTCAGAAAGCATTTTTCTTCTCCCCATCGTCAAAATGTTTTGTGAACTACACAAATCCACTGATAATCACTATTAAATGATTTATTAAATAATATGCGAAAATATCCACCACTCAGCAGCCGCGGTTTTGAAATATTTACGCCGTCGTTATACAGAGTTTCGGGTAAAAGTATCTAAAAGTTGTGGCTTATTCTTACGGAACTACCCCATTGTAACTTTTAAAAAAAATTATATAATTAAGAATAGCATCTCACAAAGTTTTAATATCAATATGTTTCAATACGTCAAACGTCTAAGCGGTAATCCAGATCTTCCCAAATGTTTCATAGCGTATCAGAAGTTATTAGACAAATTGCTTCTATGATACGGTTTTTCCGCCCATCCACAGTTTCATTTTTTTGTTTTGTTCAATGTTTTAAAATCTCGGTGGTGTTTTCAATCCACGGTGGTGAAGTCTATTATATTTTAATGGGTAGTTCCGTAATAATAAGACATAACTTTTGGATACTTATAGCCCGGACACCCTGTATTTATGTTCGAGCAAATATTTATCAAAGTGCATATATGGGAATGAGAATGAACTGCAACGTTCATACGAAAAGCATCAACTCAATGAAATGTAAGAGTCACGGCCTGTGATAAATTCATGAATTGAGTAAAAGTTCATGATCTCCAAGAAGGGAATTGGATTTTTAGCAAAATTACTTCGATAGAGATCGGTTTCAAAAAGAAGGAGCGCAAAGCTTAAAAGCTGGCGAAGTTCAGCAACAGAAAAGAGAAGTAAAAGTGCTCTCTTCATTTGGTATTTATCGAATAGACAAAAAGCCACTAGCAATAGTTGGTAATTATCTATTTAAGCATTAAACTCCTCTCTGTACATTTTCTGTACACCCACTAAATGTTTGTACGTGGGCTGCTCAATAAAGAATGATCATAATTTTTTATTAGCATACTTACTCACACAAAAATTACTTTTACATTCCGCTGTTAGCTAAACGTGTGATGAATACGTGGTAAATATTTTATTCATTTATTTCTAGTAGTACGTCAGTGGCAGCCATGATAGTTCAGATACTTCCAGTATCGCCTACGGGAACGATGTAGGCAACACGCAGTGTGCAAGTATGCTCTTGCCTGATAGAAATGTTGCTTTTTTGCCTGAAAAAATCGTCAGTCGAAGCGTATTATTACATTAGGGGATTTTTCTCATGTTCATTGTAGCATCACCTTCAATTTCGAGCAACCTTCACGCGAAAGTCCTGTCGTTCAAGTATGAGGAGTCCGGGAATTCAAAGCGTCTCATGTTCACTTTTCTTTTACCTACGTGTGAGTGTCACGCCATTTTAGCTCCAATATGTTTAGAAGTTCTCATATCTAACGATCTTTTCTGATACTAATAGCGACGGTATTATGTTGACTTCTGTAAGATCAGTTACAGAAACTCCGTGTCCATCTTCCTTAGAAGATGAATGTCTTTCTCTTTCTTAAACACCTCAAACCATCATCTAACTGTGCTACAGGGAAGAACGGACTGTACATAAGTCTCCTATAGCAGCGGCTCCAAACCTATGGGTCGCGCGACAATTGAAGTTTGCCACAAAAATATATTTTTTATCTCATCTGTTTAGAAAATATACATAATAAATACCATATTTTACTGTCGCAATCATCATGAAAGCTTTACTAAAACTCCATGAGACGACAATGTGTTTTATTAAACAGACAATCAGCTCGTTGTGAGATATGTCAGTAGTGGCGCAACCGTTAAGGCAATCCGGAAAAATCCTTTATTTCCTTCTGGACGAACATAAGAGCAGAACATCCATAAATACATAAACCATCTTTGAGGTATTTGATAGGGTTCATCACGGTATAGTTTATGCGAACGTGCTTTTAACACTTTGCTGTTTTTGAAATACAAGCAGAGAAACAAACTACGTGTAGAAAGGAACCTAAGTTTAAAATTTAACAGTTTGATCTCTGATACAGATGCCCTCATAGGTAAACACCAGTGTCAGAAATCTCACTGATTGTAAAGCTGTGATTTGATGGTAATTAAACGTATTTTTCATCCTATTTGTTCTTTTAATTATTCAACTTGCACATATTGAAATTACCAATTCTTGTTTTAGTTGATAGTGCATCCTTCGTACGAAAATTTGTCTTTTTTATAGGACAAGCTTATAGAAGTCATACAAAATTTACAGGTATTAGATTCACCCTTACATTAGGTGGGTCGTGAATTTATTTTTTACTTAAAGGTGGGTCGCGTATCAATAAAGGTTGGGAACCGCTGTCCTATAGCATACTCTTCGACTGATGATTCCTTCTGACGAAAGCAAAATTTCCAGCATGCAAGAGCCTGCTTTCTCAATGCGTGTTTCTTTCATCATTCCCGTAGGTTATACTGAGCGTATTTATCTGAAGTTTAATGACTGCCACTGACGTACTAGAAATAAATGAACAAAAAAATTACCACGTATTCAGTACACATTAGGCTAACAATAAAACATAAAAGTAAATTTGAGAGCAATAAAGTATGTCAATATATTAATAATGATCATTCTTTATTGCACAACCCTCGTATTTGTCTTCGTGTTCGAGTGTAATCTATGCTGGGGTAAATATCAACCTTAATCCTACACATATTTCAAAAATATATACAATTTTTGTAAACGATTGCCTTAATACTAATTGGAATATCATGTATTCAGTTTTCACACAAATATTTGCGCATTATCATAGGAAACGCGAACATATTTCTATGTTTTTGTGTCTTTTATCATTCTGCACCGCGCTGTATATAGATACATATTATATATCACGTTTTACTTTTGCTAGGGACTTTTAAAATACCCGGAAATTTCTATAAATATTATTATTTTTCACCAAATTATTTTAAAATTGATAAGAATGTGCCCCCCCCCCTTTTTTTTGTCTTGACTATATACAAATAACACTGGTCTTATTTAACACGTTGACCGCCTAGTCTAAAATTGATTAATTTCGGAACTACAGAAACTACTCCTTCGCAATTTTGTAGCACACAGTTCAGTCATTTCTCTGACAGATGGTGCTACTAAATAGTCAGAGAAGAATTAACCCTATGGTCTCACGATGCACAAAATTGAAAGTCAGGCATGAGACCATATGTAATCCTGGGGCTGTCAACGTCTTAATAACAAAGAGAATATTTAAGAAAAAATTATTTGGAAAGGTTTATGTAAACTTCTACAAGCTTTTTGAATAATTTGCGTGGCAGATATTCATTTATAAATTTAGATTCATTCATTAATTAAAATGACATGCTTACACAATTTTAACATGCAGCAAAATTATATAATAAAATAAAGCATACCAAGGAACACAAAAGCAACATTTTTTTGGCCGAGTCCTTCTTACACTTTCGCTATCTATAAGCACTTTTCTCTGGTGTCTATCCATTATATAACTGAAATTAAAACAGAAACAATTTACTGTCAAATAGTTTGCAATACAAACTAAAATATAACAAATTACAGAACATTTTCCTGATATGGCAGAAATATTCAAACTAGAAAACATGAATTCTTCTTTTTCAGAATTTAGTGTCGTTCCCGATGAAAAAACAAATATGTATATAAATATGGATAGTACAAAACATATTTCCGTTTTAAGACTTTAAACACACGCTTTTATTTTATATAAAATGATGTCATTGGCACCCGCTAAAGACTTCCTTATTTATGATCCAGTCCTAAACAACATCTGCAGTAAAGTACGCATAGGACGTCAGTATCGCTAAATAATACACAAATCCAAAAAAAAGAGATGTCGTCATTCAAGAAACTAGACAAAAAATTGACGATCTAATGATTCATATGCCTTCATTTTTTTTCTAATATTAATATAGATAATTAAAATCAAATATAGTTTATAATAGCTCCATGTTTTATCAGAAATAATTCTTTTATATTGTTTTAAAATAGCGTATTTTATTTACATTTTTTTTCAGCTGTTATGGGAAAATGGCAAAAACAGATACAATTACTATTTTTCAAACTATTTCTCCTTTACTTTTTACAGAAATGGAGTATTTGAACTGCCGCATTAAACAAAAGCCGCTAACAACTACAAAATAAAATTAATATTTCAAAAATAAATTGAGATCCAGTTTTCAAACAAATTGCATTTAAAAGTACTTTCTTTTACCCAATACTGCGGTCTAAAAAGGGAAAATGTGCGATGCTTAGAAGTTAAAAAAATTGCAGTAGACTATTTAACCATACAATGATACAGCAGCTTTGTTTTACCGCTGGCTTACACAAAGGCACGTTATTTTTTAGAGGCGAAATTTTTTATTTGCGGACCGAAAGAAATAGCATATCGGGGGTTAAAAATTTTACTGTAACCTTGTCATCACTTTTGATTCCTAAAGAGTGTAAATTGCTTGGAGAAAGGCCAGTCAGAAAACAATCGCTTTCGAAGTGTACAGAAAGGCTTCTGAAATAACAGGGACCTTTTGCTTCCCGCAAATAAAAAAAAGTCCTGTTTCTGTTAATTTCTAAAACTTAATAGTCATTGAGTTTGCTAACGGATTTTTATTCTAAAGATTTTAAAAATACTAGTCCTGCTATTTTAATTTCGAAAATGTTTTTTCATTAAATTCGAAAGCGAGGTACCTGAGTAGTTTTCTTTTAAAGACTTCTAAAATTAAATGGTCCCTTTACTGTCTCTTTAATTTCATTAAGCTGCCCCCTAAACATTTTTCTATATGAGGATTGTTTCTGTAACATTTTAAAGTGTATACATACAACGAAAAGATAATTGTCAAAAAAAAGTTTTCAAACATAAATATCATAAAATCATACATACCTACCCTATATATATAAAATCCCAATGAAACTAATTTATGAAACGGATATATCAAACGACTGAAATGTAACGAATTTATGAAACGATTCTATGAAACGACTGATTATGTTTCGCGGCGATTTCTCCTAAAATATGGAATACTTTGCGATAAAATTAACACCAAAAATCGGTACTGATCCGCAGATCACAAAACTGGCATTAGAATTTTTAAATTCGAAATAGTTTTCGAAATATTATTTTTTTTCTAATTTTAAATACTTTTTTCTAATGATGGCAACTCAAATTTTAATTATAACAGATATTTTTTTTCATATTTTATTAAAGATTATTATTTTAAACTAATTTGGCGACCAGTTTGGCCTCCCTTAAATGTATGCTAAGAACAATGCTTTTTTTTTATCATCATTTTATTTCATACAAAACTTTCATTTAAAACTGAAAAGTTTAAAATTAATGGCTTTCACTTATTTCTTTTTTTTTAACGAAACGAAAGGAAAAATATTAGGCGCAGATATAATATACGCACCGGGATACCTAAATGACGCCAAAATGGCGTTATTTTGCCTGACATGGTAAACCGGCTATTATTGCTTATTTATTAATTAATGTTTATTTACATTTATTTTCTTTTTATTTTAAAAATGTTATAAATTGTTTTGTTCTATAGTTATTTAATTTTTTTTTTATTTATTGTTATTTCATTTTAAAAATAATAGAAAATAATTTAAAAATGCATATGTAACTGGTATTCGAAAACGAGGTTTTCGCCAAATTTTCGCAAAAAAAATCACCCCAAACCGTATTAAATAATGCAACAAATCCTGACATTTAATTTCAAATTCAAAGCAATGTTTTAATGGTACTACTTAGTTATCCTGTCGACCATTTTCACCAAATTATATAAATCGCCAAACCACTCACCAAATTATACAAATTGACGTAATTTTATTTTAAATAACGAAATAACAAATAAATTAGTAAAAGATTAATAAAAATACAAATAAAACGTCTAATTAAAAAATACTTGATGACGTAATAAAACCACGATAATTGTTTAATGTCAAGTGAATTTGACATTTGCGATAAGCCATTATTGGCATTTAATCTTATAGTCTGGCGATAGATTTTTGGTCGATAGGATAATCAAGTACTACCGTTTTAATTTACCACTCGAAAAGTAAAAAAAAAATGCTAACTGGCGAGTTATAAAAAAAAAATAGCTATTGGCGAGATTTGCACCCGGCTAACATAAAAGTACCAAGAATTCTTTGCGATCATGGCAACTTTTATGTAGTTTTATTCGAAAAAATAGCTTTGATTCTTTAATCGAAATGGAAACCTTTCTTATGAAAAACGGAGCGTTGTAATTGTTTGTGGCAGTTGCGTGACTTTGATTATTATAATATAAATGAAATAATGGCGATAGAATAATATTTGGCGACTTATCGCTTGTTGCTGGCTAACATTAAAGTACCAAAATGGCCGCCTGGAATATAAAAAGCGAACGGATCCTCCCGGAACTGTTGGTAATAGTCACATGACATAGGCTATTATTATAGAGATTGTTTTCAATTCTAAAAACAGCGCAAAGAATAATATTTCCTAACGATTAAAAATTTATTTACACGTGACTATTAAAAACAGAAAAAAACCCCTTTAAAATTACTATTAAATGAGTAAGTGTTAAAAGTAGGAAAATATTGAAAATTATGTCTTGAAAATTCTATTTACACGTGAATATTAAAATAGAAAGAAAACTTTAATATAATAAATACATTAATATGCGTTTAACCCTTTCAGGGGCAAGGTACGTCTATTCGCAAAATGTTGAAATCAGTGAATGGTACCAGAATTTACAAACAAATTTCGAAATACGAAAATGCTTTTGTTCGCTTACTTAATAAAAGGAAATTTTTCACTCCAATATTCTGGTGCCAATGTGCGTTTAAGAATTAAAATTAAGTGGTCAAAAAATTAACCACCACCCTTGAAGGAGTTAAAGCAGTAAATTGTATTATGTCAATCGTTTTATGTTACAAAATACCGGGAGGCAAAGACTCTGTTTACTTAATTCATTTTAGTTTAGTTTCCTTTCAAATGTTTAACTGGTCTTCTTTAATCAAACACGAAAATAACCATTGGATGTCTTAACAGCAACTGATTCGGCCTTAAATTTTCACTATAAAAGGGAATTGAATGGAAACCCTTTTACAGGGAGATCGCTATAGGTTTTTTCATTATAATACAATCTTCTCTAATCTTTTTAATACCGATCAAATTAGCGTGCTTTTAGATTCTGCGATGTCTGAACGGGGGTTGGCGAGCGTAGCTTGCATTTGGAAGAACCCCCTTCTCTATATATAAGAGTTTGTCCTGACTGAGTCATAATCAATTCACAGGCCAAACTACTGAATCTAGAAGCATGAAAAATTGGGGAATTTTTTTTTTTAATGATAGACGGGGAAAAAGAAAGGTTTTTTTTTAACTCCTCCGCTAAGAGGGTTAATGGCGGGGTCGAAAATTTCAGAACATTTTGCCATATCTCAGTAGCCCTTTTAGGTAGGAGCGTGAAACTGCAGAAAATAAATCTACTAAAAAATTAATTAAAAATGTGTTTCAGGAATTTTAGGAATTTCTCCCCAAGGGGGTTAAAAGGAGGGTCGAAACTTTTAAATAATTTCTATATCTCAACAGCAGTTTTAGATAGAGGCATGAATTTCAAGATAACTAATCTCCTAAACCATACTTACAGATGTATTTTATCAATTTTAGAGATTCTCACCTAAGGGGTTTTAATGGGGTGGTCGGAAGTTTTAAGTCATTTCGCCATATCCCAGCAGCAGGTTTAGGCAGGAGCGAAGCAATTCAGGATAACAAATCTATTAAAAAAAGAATTAAAAACATATTCCAGTGATTTTAGAAATCCCCCCCCCCCCTTAAGGGGGTTAAAGGGGTGCTCGAAAAGTTTAGGACATTTCAACATATCTCAGCAGCAGTTTTATGTAGAAGCGGGAAATTCAAGCTAACAAACCTACAAAAAAATAGTTAAACACAAGGTATTTTAGTGAGAAACAAAGGTACATTAAGTATTTTGTCTATTATGTTGCCAACATCGACTTTTAACGTTTGATTAGATATTAAGCTTTTTTTCTTCATCTTTGTTAGATATATTTCGTTTGATTCATTATTCTTTTAGAGAAACCGACTAGCGTAGCTAGCGAAGGCTGCTAGTGTATTATCTACCCTATATATAAAAACTCCTAATACAACGATTTTATGAAGCGAATTTTTGAAACGATTTTATGAAACGACTGGTTAAATGCCTGATTATGTTTTACAGATATTTCTCCTAAAGTATGGAACATTTGGCGGTGAAATTAACTCCAATTATCCATATTGATCCGGAGGTTTAAAAAATGGTATTAGAATTTTAAAATTTGAATTAGCTTTCGAGGTATTAATTTTTTCCTATTTAAATTATATTTGTATAATGATGACAACTAGATTACTTCATTTTTGTGTAAGAAAGTGGAAAACACAGTGATTATTAAATTTCTTTCCGTCATTTTTGAATTTAAACTGCAATTATCTCTTGTTTCAATCTAAAGTAAAGACAATATTGTAATTAAATTATGTTTTTCAGGAAAATAAAGGAAAAATAAAAACATTTTTTCACATTTTGATCATTCAGAACGAGTTTATTTTGGAAGCCAAAAATCGTCTGTCACTCTCAAATTCCGTAGGCGTTAAAAAAGGTTTTCTTTTCAAATTTAAAGAGAAAATGACACCAATGATGTTAAAAACAGAAAGTAAATTTAAAAAAAGACTTAAATGATCACGAATTAAAAGCAGAAAATAAGGAAAGCTATGTCAAAATCTTTACACATAAATATATATATATATATATAAAAAAAATACGAAAACTTTAAAATAAAATTATCACACTCGGAACGCATTTAAAAGTGATAATTCCGTGATATGTAAAAGGCCCAAACATTAAATGTACCGTATTCCTGTGACGTAACACAATGTAAAATGGCGTTTTTTATAGTCTCGAACCGAAAGAAAGAATATGTTCCATTTCTTTGTGAATTATTAGATAGAAACAAAGGCTAAATTATTTTTAACCCTCCGAGCGTCTTCTAAAAGGGTAAAATTGTAATGTTGTTTTCTTTGCATTTTGTTTTAAATACTAAGAAAATATGATTCTTTCAACATTATAAAAAAAAATACTCAATTACAAATCTGAAAGTAATCCTTGAGAGTATTAATCATTCTTCAATGTATTTAAAATTCATTAAATCTATAGAATTATATTGTCTTAAATATTGCTTGTATTGCTGTGAAACCTGGAGCTTAGTGAACGGAATATTACGCCCCAAACACTTAGAGGGTTAAACTTTTAAGTGTAAGCAAACTTTTCTGTAATAATCTTCATTCAATAAGTACGGTAAAGAATATTCCTGTGACGTCACATAAGATAAATTTGAAAACATTTAAAAACGTTGAAAAACATTTAATGGTGAATATTGGATTATATTTCAAAAGTTCAATTTTCAAACTTTTTAAAATTAAATAATATATGTACCCGTGAATCTTAAAAGAGGAAACAAATTTAAAATAAATAAATTATTACATAAGAAATACCTTTAATAGGGAAAGTTACATCATATATTAAACAATACATTTAAAACGATTTTCATTCCGGAGACTTAATCTGATGTCACATGCTATAAAAGTAGTGCTTCAACAAATTTGTTTATATATTACATCACTTGATGCAGCACAAATACATGTAAATGTACTCGCAAAATCCTGTCGATTTATTTTATACGAATTACTATTAAATAAATACATATTAGAAAATTCGGATATTCTTATTAATTAATACAAACAATATACATTGTAAAAATAACCGGAAAATATGCATGATGGCGTATTAAAATAGAGAAAAGAATTCATGAATGAGCTATACCTGTTCTTGAAATACCTAAAACTCGATAAAGACATAAAGTATAAGAGTAAAATTTCAAAACACAATGCTTTTCAAAACGTGGATCTGAAAGCTATTCCTGTTTTTTAACCTCAAACCTAAAGGAAGAATGCTGTCCATAGTGTCGTTATAAAACTCAGGAAGATAGCGTCATTTTTAACCTAACCATTTCATACAAGCTGATTTTCAAATGTGTAATTGGGCTTACTTATAAATCCCGAAATCTGATGTCATTTATTACGACAGCGGTTTATGATGTCAAGGTAATCGAACAAGGTAATCCCATTGAAACTGAAAAGCAAGGCGACGCGATTACAGAAGATATCCGACTGTTATACTGAAAATGTCATTCTAATCTTCCGTAACCTGGTAATATTTTTTAAACAGGGCTCATCAGTATGTTTTCAGAGGCTGCGAAGCCTGAACAGGCGTTGGTGGTCGAACTTGCAGGGGGCTGAGCCACCTAGTAGATATATATAATCATAATATCACAAAGACCATTCAGGAGCCTTAGAAAACAATAGGTTTCCGAATTCTACAGAAATGTTTCTGAAATAATAGGAACCTTTTTCGTCCGCGAATTTTTAAAATTCATGTTTCTGTTAATTTAAAAAACTTACTAGTCATTGAGTTTTCTGAGAATTTTTCTTTTAAAGGTTTCTCGAAAAAAAAAAAACTAGTCCATTTGCTGCTTTTTTAATTTCAATTTTTTTTTTTGTTAAATTCAAAAAAGTACTGGTCTATGATGTTCATGAGTATTTTGCCTTTTAAGATTTCTAAACTGAAATGGTCTATTTGCTGCCCATTTAATTTGATTAAACTGCCCTCTAAAGGTTTCTACTACATCAGGATTGTTTCTGTAACTTCTTACTACGTATACAAACGAAAGACAATCATTGCATTAAAAGTTTCCAGAGATAAATATCCTAAAATCATTAGTTAGACGTTACTTATAACTATTATTCCGTTTTATATCATAAAAAGATTAACTAGATTTCTTCATAAAAATTTGGATGCATGGTCTCTAATTATATATTTGGAGTTTTAAAAAAATAATAAATATTACAATCATTAAAAAGTTCTTTAAAATAATGGAATTCATTATAAGATATTATAATTTTTTTCGAATATATTTCCTAAATATAAAGGGTGTTCGGAAAACATTGACCTCGGCTTTAATTCCTTAAATGTTGATCATAGATATTACAAATTACAAAGTAAGTAAAAAAAGGTGCAGAATTTTATGAAATAGATTAGAAATTTCAGGGGATTAAATTTGAAGAAATATAAAATTTTAATTTTTATACAATCTCCGTACAAAAAAATTCCCAGTGTATAAAACGTGCTCCAGACAATAATAAGGTCTTGTACAAAATTTCAGCATTTTATCATTAAAAAGGTCACAGAGCTATGAAAATGCATAAATGCTGACTTAAATTCTTTTCGATGCTTGGATATGTGTTCACGAAGGGATAAAATCAAGTAAGATGATTACGTTTCAGGCGTCGTACACAAATTATGAAAGAAAACAATGATTGCTGCTCTGGCTGCAAACATTTACATTTTTATTTATAACTAGCTATACCCGGCCACGTGTTGCTGTGGCTCAGTCTGGTTAAATGGAAAAGTGCACGTTTCTAATGCGTTTACTTTCACAATACTTGTGAGTATACAATATTTTTTGTTGTTACATTGTCTGTACAGATATAGAGATCGTCTGATTTGCCGATTCTAGAGCACGATACATATAATTATCCGTGTGAGAAGCAATTCATGTCTAGATCTAAACCGCAGAATTTTAAAGCTTCGCCCTAAGCTTTGTTGATGGAGATTACAAACACCAATCAAATAGGTAATTGCAATCTCTTAAATTGAAATTGCGCATCCATTATAATCAAAAGAATGCGAGGAATGGGGATATCTTCACCTTTGAAAGGTCCTGTCAAGATTGTTGCTTCTACGAAGTTGCTTTTTTTTTTTTTTTTTTTTTTTTTTACTGCAAGCCGCGTGTGCAGGGATTTGGCTTGTGAATATTTCGCAACATTATAATTGGCAGGTCGATTGTCAATTACAGTACGTGCAGTGGCACCCCTGGCAAATCAAGTGAATTTAAAAGATATGTGCCGAGTTAAACTTATGGCATTGAGCTCACAGGCTATTCATACTAATTGCATATTATACTTTTATTTTAAAGAATAATACCCATTGAAAAATAAATTAAGGGGATAACCACCCGTTTTCCTCTTTTATACTTAACCAATGAACCTCCAAATCTAATCAGGGAAACGCCTTATCAGAATAAAACGGTATACCAAATTTGAAGAAAATCGGATAATTCTGCATGAAAAACCCATTTACCTAATTAAGGACGATTAGCCCCCGTTCGCCCATTTATACTTAATCAATGAACCCCCAAAACAAATCAGGTAAGCGCCTTGTCAGATGGAACCTATTCACAAAATTTGAAGCAAATCGAATAATTCTACATGAAAAACCAAGTTATCTAAATTAAGGTGGGGGATTTAGCTCCCCGTTCCCCTTTGCACAACCAATAAAACACCAAAATTAATCAGGGAAGCCCCTTATCAGAATGAAACTATTTAAGAAATTTGAAGCAAATCGGATATTTTTATCAAGAGTTATCGCGTTACATACATACGTAAATACAGAACCTGTGGGCACATTAGCTCTCAGGCTTTAATGGACTGTGAGCTCGAAAAAAAAGAAAAAAGAACACGAACTGAAAAAACAAATATCATAAAAAATACTGACGAAATATTTCAGTAATGTGTCCCTACGTAAGGCATAGTGAGGGGAGATGCATAATATGAAAGATTGGTCAAAGGGCTCTCTAATGATACACCACATAAGGGGTGTCGAAAAATATTAAAAAAGTGCCCCGGAGTAAGAAATTGGGGGAGGGGGATGCGATGTTCATAGTAGTAATATATAAAACACGCGCGCTTTCGAATGCAACGCAATCGATGAATTTCAAAGGAATCGGTGAAGAACTTTCGGAGGTTTAAGATTTCGTACAAACCAACATATAAATTTTTTTATAGAGAAATGTGCCCCCATAAGAGGAAAGTGGGATGAGAGGGATGATAGGTGCATGATAGGAAAGAGTAGTCAAAGAGCTTTCTAATGTTATGTCACATGGCGTGTGTGTGAAAAAATTTAAAAAGCGCCCCCTAGTGGTGGCGAGGAAATTGGAAGAGTGAGGAGCGAGGTTCGTAATAGGTATATAAAAACACGCGCGTATTCAAATGCAACGCAATCCGTGGTTTCAAAGCAATCGGTGAAGAACTTTCGAAGGTTTAAGATTTTGTACAAACGAACATTTATTTTTTTATTTATATAGAAATGTGCCCCCACGTAGGGAAAGTGAGGGGAGCGAGATGCGAGGTGCATAATATGGAACGGTAGTCCAATGGCTTTCTAATAATATATCACATGATAAGTTTTGGAAAAAAAATTAAAAGCGCCCCCTGGTGGGGGTGGGGAAGCGAGGTTCATAATAAGTATATAACAACACTTCCGTATTCGGATATAACTCAACCCGTGAATTTCAAAGCAATCGGTGAAGAACTTTCGGAGATTGGCGATTTTTAACAAACGAACATTTACATTTTTATTTAACCCGTCACCAAAATTGTTAAAACATATATCTGCGACATTTTATGATAAAATGCTGAAATTTTGTACAAGACCTTTTTAGTGTAAGGGGTATGTTTTACTCACTGGGAAATCTTTTGTACGGGGTCGTATAAAATTTAAATTTTGTATTTCTTCAAATTTAAACTCCAGAAAATTTAAATCATTTTCATAAAATTGTGTACTTTTTTATGTAATTTTGTAATTTATAATATATGACAATGATCAATATTTAAGAAATAAAAGCCGATGTCAATGTTTTTGGGACATCCTTTATACATTAACACTTTCATTGTGAAGCATTTATCTAGCTATAGCGTTATAATTATTAGAGAAATTTTTAAATATCAATTGAAGATTTACTCCAATATGCAACTGCATATATTTAGGGACACTAATACAGGTGTATGGAAGCCCAGTAGCGTAGTGGTCAGCACGCCTGTCTGCCACGCTATAGGTCGCGAGTTCAGCTCCCGGCTGGGCAAGGTTCACTCAACTTTTCCGGGTCGATAAAATGAGTACCAAGCTTACTTGGGAACTAAACACCGACGGTCTTGCATTGGGCTGATCACTCGGCCAGGGCACATGTTGCATAGCACCTCGGGGCCCAGGATCAAGTGAACAGAGTTGGGCACTGTAGGCCCTGATCCTTCATGTATCGTACAGCCACAGGTTTAGTTTAGTAATACAGGTGTATAAAATACACATTCATGCTCACTCACACATGACCATATTTTTTAGATTACCGACTAACAGCAGGAAAAAGCATGTTTATAGAAAAAATATCAATTGTATCAATTGCAAAATAAAATAATTTTTAACCCCTTTAAGCGTCCTGCAGAATTTTTCACGTATGTTTAATGATTCATAAAATAATAGCTGTGAAAATTATTTGTTTGAGGGTTTGTTCATGGTTATTTTACATATTTATTTATCTTATTCACTGAAAATACATACATATATATATATATATAACATTAATATCAATTTTATGTTAAATCATCACTTGAATCCAAAGATTACGTGACAGAAAAACACGGTTAGGGTGCTTAACCCCTTGGGGACGAGAGACACGTATACGTGTATACGTATAGGCCTAAGGATCCTCGTTTATCCTCACCAGTAAAATTTTACTGTAAAATTTGCCTTATTTAATCCGAGCATTTTCCCGATTTGAATAGGCACAAACTTCTGTTTTTTAAAACCGGTAGCAAAGTAATAAACATTTCGTAAAAGGCTCCCGTCGCGAAGGGGTTAAAGGGTTTTAAATAAAGTTTTGAAATTAATTAAGGGGACAAGGGACCTTAAAATCCTTAAAAATATTTTTTTTATTTTTTGTAAATTTCACCCAATTATTATTCAAGAGTACATTATATGCATTATGGCATGCATTTATCACAAAAATAATTTATTTTTATGAAAAAAATGTAATTTTACTCGTCGTCTTAGAAATCTTCGAAATGCCCCCTGCGCGTTTCATATCAATGAAAATCCCCAATATTTTTAATAAAAGTTTGATTTATATATATAAATAAAATAGAGCATCAAATTTTATATATTTGAATTTAAAGGTTAAAAAAAGAAAAAATTAAAAATTTCAAAACTTTTTTGAAAAAATTCAAAATTTTTCAAAAATTTTTTAAACTATTAAATTCAAATATATAAAATTCGATGCTCTATTTTATTTATATATATAAATCAAACTTTTATTAAAAAATATTGGGGATTTTCATTGATATGAAACGCGCAGGGGGCATTTCGAAGATTTCTAAGATGATGCTTTAAATTCCATTTTTTTCATAAAAATATTTTTTTTGTGATAAATGCATGCCATAATGCATATAATGTACCTTTGAATAATATTTAAGATAAAATTAAAAAGAAAAAAATTGAAATTTTTTGAAATTTTTTCGAAAAAATTTCAACATTTTTATTTTATTTATTTATTTATTTTTTTAACCTTTAAATTCAAATATATAAAATTCGATGCTCTATTTTATTTATATATATAAATTAAATTTTTATAAAAAATATTGGGGATTTCTATTGATATGGAACGCGTAGGGGTATTTCGAAGATATCTACGACGACGAGTAAAATTCCATTTTTTTCTCAAAAATTATTTTTTTTAAATTTTCTTTTGTAATAAATGCATGCCATAATGCATATAATGGACCCTTGAATAATGTTTAAGATGAAATTTACAAGAAATAACAAAAAAAAATTGAAAAATTTGGAAATTTTTTCGAAAAAATTTCGACAATTTTCATTTTTTTTTTTTTTTTTTTTTTTTTTTTTTTTTTTTAACCTTTAAATTCAAATATATAAAATTCGATGCTCTATTTTATTTATATATATAAAACAAAGTTTAAAAAAAATATTGGGGATTTTCATTGATATGGAATGCGCAAGCGGCATTTCTAAGATTTCTAAGACAATGTGTAAAATTCCATTTTTTTTCTCAAATATATACATATATATATATATATATTGTGATAAATGCATGCTATAATGCATATAATGTACCTTGAATAATATTTAAGGTGAAATTTACAAAAAAAAAAATATTTTAAGGTCCCTTGTCCCCTTAAAAGAGCTATTTTTTCCGCATGCCAAAATCAATAGCCGACGAAACGAACTAAGATTTTGATAACTACAACAGGTTTTTTCAATTCTGATTATTTTAATATTTAATCCTCTGGGACTCGGATGGTGAATTTTTTTTTCACAGTAATAAAAATAATATCTACAATCGAATCCTTCGATATTAAAAAGGTTAACACGATTTCGAGGTTTTAATTCTTCTTCCCAATCTATATGACAGCAGCACTCTTTGAAATGAAGTAAAAACATTCATGAGTTAAAAACTTTTGTGTTTTTCGAACTTTTTAACAGATCTTAAATTGAATTTATTAATTTATAAATAATTTTTAAAAATATTAAGATTTTGTACTGCTATCGAAAAAACTTACGTACTGTCGTGGGAAAAAAAGTAAAAACCCCTACGAACTCTGCAACAAATTATTATAAAAGAAAGTTACTGTTACTAAACGATTGGAAATAAAGTCTACTTTTAAATTATGTACATAAAATTTGATTAGAGGGCATCTCCATATGAAAACAAAACCAAACTTTGTTTTTGTTTCAATATCAATGCCCATGTTTGACACAATAATTAAAGTCTCCACCAGTCAATTAGCTTAAAAAAACATTTCGTGAAATTCATATGATTAGTTTCAGAGAAATTAATATCTTTAAAATAACCACATTTTAGGGGATATATCCAAATTCAAGTTCGGTACTCGATTGTTGAAATGCTACAGAATGACTACGTCACTTCTATTAGTGTATTATTTCTTGCCAATATGATCATTTCACTCGCTTAATACTTTTCGACTACAGCCAGCCCAAATGTTTCAATAAAATGAGTAATACATATATTTTTTCAAATTATGTTTTTCTGCATATCACAGATGGCGCCTTAAACCATCACGTTTTTTAAACATAAATTGAAAACCTTTAGGAAGAAAAATTTGAAATTGAGAATTCGCATAAAGTAAGATATAATGAATATAAGTCTATCAAAAAAAAAAAAAAAAAAATGTAGGTTGCGATTCTTCTTATTTTCATGATAATTTCATAATTCATAATATAAAATATTTAAAATTACAAATTTAAGGTATTTATGTTTGAGGGGGGGGGGTATAACCGCACAAAAAATTATACCATTAGGATTATAATTTCAAGAGATATTAATAAAATATGAAAATGTAATTTAATATTAGAAGCTCTAAATTTTAAATGCTTATAATTCAAAAAATTATCATCCAAATGACGTGAAATATCGTTTATAGGCATAGTTTGAGCCGATGATTTAAAATATATTGTTAAAATTGGGTGTTGCTGTTAAAAAAAAGTTTGGTCTGGTTTTGATTTGCAGATTCCCTTTTAAGCAAATTTTATACATATCATTTAAAAGTAGACTTTATTTCCAATCGTTTGGTACCAGTAACTTCCTTCTATTATAATTAGTTGAAGCGGGAGTAGGTTTTTTTTTCCCCACCACTGTATTTTTATAATGTTAGGCTATTAGGAAGTGATTAAAAAATCGAATTTAAAATTTTGTCTCGACATACTAAAACCAAAGTAAGTTAAATATATAATTAATTTAATTTAATTTGAAAAATCAAAAATCCCGACTGCGTAAAAAGCGAACTAATTAATTATTTCTCATCAATCTGAAAGTATTTTTTTTATATTACTTACCTATTTTTTATTTACTTGTATTGATGACTATTAAGTTATGTTTAATTGTTAGTTCCTATCTATAAACACTGTTTTGATGAGACCTATAGATGTCTATGATGGTTAGAGTTGCAGTAAAGCTAGAGATCCTACCTACACAACTTCCACGCTGTATAATTTTTAAACGGAGATTTTGACTGTAAAATAGTCAATGAAACATCGTCTTCATTTTGAAAGACCCATCTAATGATATGCCACTCAATAGGGTGCGTAATTTTTTTTTGTTTCTACCGCCATTTTATATCTTACGGCCTCCATATTGAATTTATAAAAATAAAACTTAGCCTATAACGATTGGACGGCTAAGACGAATCGATAAAGACCTCATTCATTAAAATCCATCCAGTCGTTGGGATATTTCGAGGGTATAAAGAAATCCACATACCCATATACGCGTGAAACACATAACCCTTCTTGGCAGTCGGGTAAAAAGAATAATAAAAAGAGGTGGTTTTGAAAGCTGTTTAAATATATAACAATTCGCTGGTTTAAGCAAAATTATAATAACTTTAGTTCTTAAATTGTAGTTCTAATGAACGATCAAACAGACTTTTATCAACCCACGAGTTTCTAGCATTTGACAAAAACAATATTTATACAACGTTTAAATTAAATAAAGGATTCGAAAAGATTGTTACATTTGTGGCTAATTTAGAAAGATTCTTGAAGCATGTATCAGGTTAGAACCGTCCAATTATTTAAAAAAAAAATTAAAAATGTTATATATTTACAGGAATTGGTTGTAGTTTGCTTTCAGCCTACGCATATACAGATGTAGGGTATATTATCGATTTTTACCCTTTGCCGTCCACTATCTAGTTTTACATGATTGGTTAGACAGTTCCATTGGATATAGAGTAGAACCCGATTAAGACGCGTTTCAAGGGAAAGTTACGTATTAAGTGGGATCGCGTATTAAATGTTATTTGAATAATGTTGCAGGAACCGGGCTTCTTTTCACATTTAATCGTCTAAATGAACTTTAAAACTTTCATTTATATGTTTATGGTCAAAAATTGCCTCTTTTACGTATTTTTCGTATACTTTAACTCATTGTTTCTTTTTATAGGACCGACGGGAAAAATAACGGAAAATATATCTGGATAACATATGGGTTTTATTGTCTATTAATACATTGCAACCAAGAACAATTTTCTACTAGACTAGTTTTTTTAAAAGAAAAAAAAATAGATCTTTGAATCACAACCCAGTTATAAAAATCATATTCAGTACTTGTGATACCATTACAATATCTCCTTTGTTTTAATACACTGATTTCCAAAAATTAAGAAAAAAACAATACAAATAGCGATGACTCAAAATGTTTCATGTAGATTTAATAAAACTGAGCCACAATATACAACATATAGTAAGGTATAAATTAACATTAAAAGAAATTACTTGACGATTACGGTGTTTCAGAAATTAACACAATTACAAAATGAACAAAATAAATGTGTCAGTTTCGTATAGGAAAAGTACCTTTAAAATAAAGTATGATCACCCCTAAAAGCAGTACAGCACATACAGCGATGTGTGAAACTGTCAATTATGCGATCGACACGTTCGCTGGGAAGTGCGAGCCATTTATCTTGTAAAGTAGTTGTAAGCGCGGCAAGAGTCTGAGGAGGGGGATTGGGATCAGCAACACATCATCCTAAAGCATCCCAAACATGCCCGTTGGGATTCATGCCCGGTGATTGAGCTGGCCATTCCCTGCGCAGAATTGTTTGGTGCTGAAGATAATCTTCCACGATGCGAGCCCTCTGCGATCTATCGTTGTCCTTATGTAATAGGAAATCATTACCTATTGCTCCGGAATAAGGGCGAAAATAAGCATAAAACATGCCATCTCTATAGACTTAAGCATTCTCAGTTCCATCTGGAAAGACATGGAGGTCAGTATGTCCACCCAAAGAGAGACAACCCCGAACACAGACACTGCCTACCCCGTATGAATCTCTTTTACGAATGTTTGATGGATGATAGCGTGTTCCCTGTTCTCTCCAAATCAAACAATGCCTACTGGTGCTTTGGAGGCTTTGGACTCATTCGTGAAGAGAACACGCCTCCACTGAACTGACGTTCAGTGGACATGTTGACGTGCCCACCTTAAACTTTCCCTTCGGTGACGTGATGTGAGCGGCACAGAAATGAAGGTCACCTCAAGTAAAGACAACCTTCATGAAGCATTCTACGCACAGTAGACGTTGATACAAACCTGCCATTGGTTACAGCAAGGGAGGCTCTAAGATGAGAGGGGATTCCTGTTCTATTCTTTCGTACATATAACCGCAAATATTGCTCATCGGTGATTGTTGTAGCTCTTACTCGTCTTTGGCTGATCCTTCTAGGGGCCAAACCAGTGGTCTTAAACCAAAGCCCATGAACAACAGAAGAACTCACATTTAGCAATCTGGCCACTTCTATCTGACTTAGTCCTGCCACCAATCTTCCAATTGCTCTATATCGCAGTTCTGCGTGCAAATGATACCTCCAGATCATACTAAAGAATTGCCTATCTCAGTTTTCTTATCTCATAATCGCAGACACACGTGCAGCCGTACTCTCTAGCATTCATTTTTATGCTCCTCGCAGATGACGCAATCCGATTTCTGCGTCAGCACAACTAATTTGCTTTTTCTTATTTTATTCAGCAACGTTTAGTCAACAACATATTCAAATTTCATACGTATAGGTTTCTTTTTTGAAAGAGTTATCGCTTTTTTTGAGATTTTTCCTCAATTTTTGGAAACCAGTGTATAAAAAAAAAGCTATCCTTATTAATCTTTGTGTAAACAATAATGTTAGCATAGCAAAAAAGCAATGAAAACATGAAATTTTTTTCCAACCACAGTCGTATTAGTTTAATCTTTAAGAGTTTAATTTTCTGTTGCCTATTATATGCATTATGAAACATAGGAGTGATATAACGTAAATTAAAAACCTCCCTAACAACATGTATGATCATATCTAATCATAATACTAATTTTTATGACGTATCTGAGTAATCTGAATTCGTCTATATCTCTCTACTACAATAAAATCATACACGAAGTGAGAGACAAACAATATTAGGGGGCGAATCCAAGAAGAAATGCAGTTTTGCTAATTTAGTGGTTTTGTCTTTTATTCAAATATCTAACACTATTTCAGATTAGTAATTTTCGCGATAATCTGCTATTAAAAAATACTATTCGGAAACAATGATTTTTTATCTGAATAAAAAGAATCCGCTAAAGAGGGCTGTAGCTAGAGGGGTGCCAGGGAAGGCTCAGTCGCCAACCTCCCTAAAAATTTTTGAGCTCCCTCTGGGAAAGATTCCAAGATCATCAAATGAAACTTTTTGAAAAATCCAAATAAAACTGTGTTCAAAAATCGAACTTAGTTTTGTGACCCTTTTACAGTTTTGCCCAAATGAAATACTAAATTGTAGTACCTATTATCAGTAATTGTAGTAATATAATTTATTATTTATCATCATGACTTATTATGTATTGAAATTTTTCATTCTGCTGTGTTTTTATCAGTCGCATAAAACGAATTTATTATAATGAGTGGGATATTAAATATGTTGCTTATGATAAACATTTTGTTTCGCATTTGAGTCATCCTCGTTTAAAATTAAAACAATTATGCATTTAAGATCATTGATTTATAAATGATACCAATTAAAAATGCCAATTTAAATGCAAATGTTCTTAGCATTTGAATGGACACAATAATAACTTTAAAATGCAAAATACATCCTTGAATTTTTTGATGTTTTTTATCATATAAAAACACAACTTTAGAATTTTCAAGGGCAGGGACTACTCAAAAAATATTTAAGGCTGTTCTCAACTGCATTGCTCAACAAGCGCAGAACGTTTTGACACATTTACAAATTCATTTTTTAACGGAAAGATATAAAATTGGATGGCCTGACTAGGAAAGCGATTTGGAATCGAGCTGCGTTTTCCATTTTTTGATCAATATAATACCGATTGAGTTATAAGCGATTTTGATCACGTGACAAAGACGTTTTCAGCCTTCCTTTAGTGGTTATTCTTCTTTCGCGCGGGAATTCGGTTCAAAACATCCACTTTGACAGGATTTTATGAAAGATCTATTGTGTTTTCAAAAAGAAGGAAAACACAGTTCGATGACATAGTTTTTGAACAACAACACCTGCTAGTTTCATGTATTTTGGAACAAAAATGAATTAAAACATATGTCATAAATTTGCCACTTTGGATTTCAGAACAGCCGTAATGGTTGCAACACTTTTAAAGCATGTGAACTGTAAGCTTTTTATTTACTTTTTGATATCATCACTTATTATTTCACAAGTATAATTATACATTGGAAATTTTCATTCTGCAGCTTTTAATTTTCTTAAAATAAAAAGAAGTTAATATAAACAGTTTAATAAGAAACATAGTGTCTACAATACGAATATGCACTAATTCATCTTTCTATATTATACTTTGACCACATACGGGTATATATATTTGTTTGTGTGTACATGTGTTAGGCGAAAAGGAAAATTATGAGCCTCCCTTACATTTTCTTGAGACTCCCCCCCCCCCGCCCTATTATTCACTTTTAGTTACAGCCCTGCTGGTAAAAAGGCAACACTCGAGAAGACAGAAGGAATTTGCATCTTGATCGATGAATCCGCGTTCTAAGATTTCATTTTTGCCTCAAAGGACCGAAAATTGATCGCGCATAAAGCAGAATCGCACAATAACCGTCCGAGTATTACTAGTAATATTTTTACATTAGTCAGCGGTGTTCAAGGGATTGGAAAAATTCCGCGTATTAAGCGGGATCGCGTATTAACTGTAAGCATCTCAACCGGGTTCGATTGTATTTAGTAGTATACTTAGGGGATCCAACTCAGGCTTTTCGGGTAATAAAACACAGCAGGTGAAAACCATTTTATTTAAATTTAAAACTCTAATATATTTTTTTACATTTAATATACGAAACTCATTAAAAACGATAGTTTCGTATGAACTGCATGCCAGGAGTTAATAGCCGAAGAAATCCTCAAAGATATCGTTACTTACAGTAGAATTTTTGTTTCTGATCATTTCAGTGGTTTAAGCCGGTTGTTCTATTACATGTCTCTTAAATTTGGGTTTTATTTATATTATTTTCTTTCTTTATTGATGAAGATTTAATTTAGTTACGAAATATTAGCTGGAAGCAAATGCTGATATATTTATATTGTTTTAAGTGGTTCATCATTAGTAATCGAGCAGCACGTTATAGAAATAGATTTAAAAAAAAGTCATGCTTGAAAACCGTTTCAAAACACAAAAAATCAGACTGATATTCAGTTTGAAACAAACAGCATTTGAAAAAGCACTTTTTCTTAAATATTCAAAGGTGTAAAAATTGCAATTGTGTGATTTTGAAGTTACATAAATTGCAGTAAAAGAGTTTATTTGACAGATCTAGCAACCGTCATTATCGATTCACCAATCGATTGAGAATAATGTCTACTGTCATAGGGTATGCATGAATTAAGATTTAGAGGATTTTTTATTCTTTAAAATTTTTAGTTGATACAATGAAGCGTATTTTCGCGGATACCAGATCAAATAAAAATGTATCCGAATAAAAAAAAAAAAAAAAAAAAAAAAACCTTTCAAATCGTATATGAACATATATCTAGAAAAATATTATAAAGGCGTTTTATATGATGTAAATAATATTATTCCATTCGGTTCTGACAACCAGGTCTCTACATTTACTACATTGTTTTGTCTTTACCGCTTCTTCTGCATTTTAATAATGATAGCGTATCTCTTTACGTTCTACTTATTACACTATTACTTATTACACTATTACACTTACACTATTATCACTTCATTTATGTTTCAGCAATTTTAAAATTTGTTTAACAGTTTAACAAAAAAGGAAGTATATATTACGAAACACTTTTCAACACATTCAGTAACAAAACTTCGCCTTTTAATTAAATGAAAGATTAAATGAAAGATTCTTTATTTAAATAAAGAATTTGGAAAACTCATAACAAATTTGAAAACCCAATTTCAGTAATCAACATCTATAGTTGGGAAAGTATCCGAGTTCTTTTCTGCACGCCTGTATATGCTAGATAGAAGTATATGCATACCACAGTGTGTGCAAAAATTTAGATGAGTTAAAAAACGCATAACACAGTTAAAAATTCCCTATCAGCAGTTTCTGTCAATAAGCGGAAACGCACTCGAATTCGTTTGTGCAACCTTGTATACGAATTTATGCACATCAAGTAATATGCAAAATATTACTTAAATTTAAAAACGCATATCACAATTGCAAACGCACATTCAGCAATTATTGCTCATAAATAGTAGTGTAACCAGTGTGACCTAATTCTTTAGAGCATCCTTGTAAATGAACGATAAATAAATACATTGCACTATGGCTGGACGGTATCAGAAATTTGCTATCGCAATATATTGTATCAACGAGTTAATATTGATATTTGTGATTTATTGCGATAACTACCTTGAATTGTGCAACAACAGAAATTTTGCTTACTTTTTTTTCGAGCTCTGCTGAGCGTAAAACATTATTATTTTATTGAGTTTTGAGATATTTGGCGATATTTTTTTCGGGACTCGTGTTCGTAATTGCAGTGTCTGTTAACACTGTTATTTTATTGGGATATATCAACAAAGTCAAATTTTAGATACTGTTATTGCGATAGTAAAGAAATATCAATATTTCTCGATATATTGATAAATAATCCAGCCCTACTGTGCACAACATTTTTTTTTAGTATGCATCATGTAGTACACCTCAGTGAGGTGTATCAATTTCAATATCTTAAAAATATTGAACATTGTTATATAACATTGTTAAAATACATTACAAAGGATTTTCCCCATAGACCATAATTTAAAGGAATTCTTTCCAGTGCAGCTGTAAACGAACTATAAATGCTAAACACTTTATTTTCAATACCAAATATGCCGTAATAAACATGAATAGCGTATGTCAGGTACATGGAAATTCGAGTATATTTACGCAAGTTGGAAGGAGGACAGACCAGAGAAACCTAATTGATAAACACATTTCAACTATGTTGGAAAGTGTTTAAGTTCGGAAAGACTCGTTTTTAACAGTAAATGGTCCAGTCACGATATTCTTTAGCCGATATAAGACGTTGAGCGCAAATGGCGTACGTTAACAAGTGGTACTCTTGCGCATCTTCTGTCCTTGAAGCCCGTTTGGTGCAGCATGCTCTGCACAACCCCTCTCTATATGGTCTGGTCCTTTATTCAGTTAGGTGATCGTCTGAGCTAAGGAATACTCACGTTACCTGCATACGTAACAGCTGAAAGTCTTAGAAGTTCAAATTTATCCAAAATTGTCTATTTTTTATAGTTTACTCAAATACTATTCACTTTACTGCAATGTGGGTATTCTCACTTTACTCTAGATATTGTGGAACGATAAAACTGCATTATCAAGCTTTTTCAGCAATTGAATTACACTTTTGGAGAGTACCTGTTTTATGTATGTAATCAAAGTCATCTAAATTGTGATATTTTCCAATCATACAACTTTTAACATTTGTTTATAGAGGCTTATAGATCCAGCTATGTTGTGATACGATACCATATGTAGGAATAAGACAACAGCACCACGATTTTTTCATAACACAGCATGACTCTCATTAAATGGCACATGAGTGTTTAACGCGTTTGTGTATTGTAATCTAATGCCAAACCACAACTTTTGAGTGCATGATTCGATTTTGAAGTGTATTTTTTGTTTGAAATAGCTCGTTCTGATGAAGATACTCTATAAATTTATGAGCATTAAAAGATTGGTATGGTTGTATACTTGTCTGTATACTTGCTTTTTTTTAACTTTCTAAGCTCTAACTTTCGGAAATCTGCAAATTAGCCCAAAATTTCCGTATATTGTCAAGATAAACAATGTTTCTTCAGTTTTTCTTTAGTTAGTGTTTTTAGTGATAACTCAGATGGAATTTTATTATCTCAAACTATAATAAAGTACGAAATATTCTCCTTTTTCAAGAACACCAGTTAAACTACAATTGGCACGTAATAAATTGAATCTGTTTCATGTCTGTTTCGTTTCACCTGTTCCAATCCAAATTTTCAGATGTTTCACCAATGGATTACTATGCCTTTTGACTATTAAAACAAGTTCTTGCGAAACGTCGACAAACTACGTGGAGTAAACTCTCGAAATGTGTGGTGGAGAAATGGAAAAAAACTCCACTTTCAGATTTACACGAAGCCCTACTATCTTGCAAATCGCGCTGCAATATGATAGTCTACAATAAGGACTATCAGATAGAACATATTAAAAAATGCTTGTTTTAATTTTTGTATTTTATTTTTGTTGTCAAAATGGTTCCCAATATGTGTAAACACCCTCTGTAGCTGTCGCCGTTCTAAAGTTAATATGGGTAGACAGAAATTTGGTGGACATCCTGCATAACTAAAAGTTTGACTGGGGTGTACCCTAAATGATGAATAAATAAGAACGAAAAATCAAGCATACATTATGAAACATCTCTCTATTCTAAAAAAAAGTAACTACCGCTGTCACCGCCGCCGCCGCCGGTTTTGAATTTTTTGTGACCGGAAGTCTTTCTTCGTTAATATTAAGAAAAATAATGCATACAAAAATATGAAAATCGGTAGTGTTATACAGAAATGTTTGATAAACACGTTGATGCAGACAGTTTTCAAATCGAAGAATTTTTTTAAGAGATATTTAATGCTAAAGTTGGACAAAATCGTTCCACTAAAAAAGTTTTATAGTAGCAAAAACTATACATCGGAATTTAATAATTTTTAGTTCATTTTATACGTTATAATTTCCCGGTGTGCAGAATTGATTTATTTTTTTAACTTGACTCATTTTTCGAGGTTTTATATCTATTTTAAATTCAAATTTTCAGCATTTCGAGAGATATTTTTTACAGATTTTAGAAAGCGATATTAATTTAAACTGTTGCCAACTGTATAAACAGCGGAAACAATAATGTTTGCTTAAAAATATATATATATATATATATTTATACGTGTAATAAATTAAAAATTTATTTACACGTGACTATTATAAACAGAAAAAAACATTTGGAATTAGAATTAAATAATTATGTACAAAAAGCAGGAACTTATTAAAAATTACGTCATAAAAACTATAATTACACGTGAATTTTAAGAGAGAAAGGAATTTGTAAAATAATAAATTTATTAACATGCGTTAGAAGTCTTAAATAGGAGAAATTACGTCATATTTACGTCACATTACAGTTATTACATAAAATGAACACAAAGTAATATTGCAAAACGGTTTAAATTTACAAATTGCGCTAGACATTTATTTGATATTTTGAGAGGATACTTTTCAACTATTTTTCTTAGGAAAGCGCAAATAATATTTCATTTCTAACACAAGTATTTTCACGTGAATATTAAATAGAGAAAGAATAGTTTGGTCAAAATTACGTCAGATTAAAAACGATTAATTTAAAATGTCTCATTTAAAAGAACTTTCTTTTCGCTTTGTTAAAAAATACCGGGAGACAAAGATTTTGTTTACTTAATTCCTTTTATATTAGCTTATTTTGAAATGTTGTTACACGTGTCTACGTCATCAAGTTATTTTTATTTCGACGTTTTATTTGTATTTTTATTAATGTTGTACTAATTTATTTGTTCTTTCGTTATTTAAAATAAAAATTATGTCAATTTGTATAATTTGGCGAGTGGTTTGGCGATTTATATAATTTGGCGAAATTAGTCGACGGGATAATCAAGTAGTACCACAGCGGATTTGGCGTTAAAATTTCCCCAATCAAAGAGAAATGAATAGAAATCCGTTTATAGGGAGATCGCCACTGTTTTTTAAATTATAATTCAATCTTTCGAAATCTTTTTAAAGCCGATCACATTAGCGTGCATTTAGAGTCTGCGGTGTCTGGACGGGGGTTGGCGAGCGTAGCTCGTAGGGGGCCGAGTCCCCTAGTTTTCCAAAAAATCTATAAAATTTTGCGAAACTTCATCATTAAATAAGGTGCAAAAAGATGTATGAGCAAACAGTTTAGAAACCGTATAATACAAAATACACAATATCAAATTTAAAAACTCACCGTTTTACTTAAAAGGCGCCTAAAATAATAAAATAGATATCACAAGTTAATAATATACATTTTATTTTAAAACTTCTTTGTACTTTCGGTCTGCATTTCCCTCGCCCATCATCAGAGGATATTTAATAATTAATTGCTGTTTACTTATTCAAATACGTCACTTCGATTGAAATGGGAGATCCAATATTTATTAGGGATGGAACTTAAGTAGGGAAAAAATTTATATTAACTGCTTAATATATCCTCAATATATCCTGAAAATAAATCCTCAAAACTTGAGCGAAGTGTAGTGTTAAAATTAATGGCACGACAGTTAAATATTTTCCTCTAAGCAAATTTTATCTGAAACACTGCTACTTTTACTGTCCAACGATGATCTTTAAAGTGAATGTGACGCATGAGGACAAAGTGATGTAATAATATAAATGAAATTGCAGTTAATATATATTTTTTCTCTACTTAAGTTCAATCCAAGGGACTACTACTTCTACTTTCATCTACCCTAATAATTATTGGATTTCCCATTTCAAATGAAGTGGCGTATTTGTATGAGTGAACAGCAATTAATCATAAAATATTTTCTGATGATGGCCGCAGGAAATGCAGGCCGAAAGTACTAAGACGTTTTTAAATAAAATGTATATTTTTAACTCTAAAATCTATTTAATTATTTTCATTGCCTTATAAGAAAAATGGTGAGCTTATAAAGGTCATATTGTGTATTTTGTGATTGAATCAAGGTGGAATATTGCATTTCGTCTTGTGATTTGGTTTACGTATAATACGTTTAAAAATCCAGTTTTAGCAATGACCTCCCATAACCAAAAAATTAGTCTAATTATTTTGTGCAGCCCTTTTTACAATTTATAAATTTGCATATACACTAAATAGAATGCTAAAATTTAGTTCATTTAGAAAATTCCCTTTTACTAATTTTCTCAAATTAGCCCAGTGGTAGGGGAAGAAAAAAAGGCAGAATTCGGAATTAATTAGAGGAAAACTGGAAATTGTTTTAATCCATTTAGTATAGGTCTAGAATGAATATGCTATGTTTCCCCCCTCGTACTAGGTGAGCGTTAGGAAATATGTACAGATTTACAGTAAAAAAAACACGTTTTTTTACATACCATAACAATATCTCAAAACAGTCTAGGTCTAAAATGTACGAACAGTTTAGGTCTACAATGAACGAACTATGTTTTCTTCCTCGTACTTGAGTGAATGTTAGAAAATATGTACATATTTATTTTCGAAAAACACGTTTTTTTTTTTTTTTGTTTTTTTAACTACCTTATCTCAAAACAGCTAACTCTGTAAAACACATTGTCAGTACAAATGTTGTAGAGCTTCAAATTCTGAGTAAAATGAGTACCTACACTTAATATTTTTATTGAACATTAAGGTCACAATTCTACTTTAAAGTTTTAGACACGTGGTCAGGGGGTTGAACTCAGAATTAATTAGGAGGAAACTGGAAATTGTTTTAATCCCTTCAGTTTAGGTCTAAAATGAACGTACTATGTTTTCTTCCTCGTACTAGAGTGAATGTTAGAAAATATGTACATAAATATTTTCGGAAAAAGCGTTTTTTGTTATTAACTTAACAATATCTCAAAAAAGCTAACTCTATAAAAACATTGTCAATACAAATGTTGTAGAGCTTAAAATTCTGAATAAAATGAGTACCATCATTAATATTTTTGTTCAACGTTATGGCCGCAATTCTATTTCAAAATTTTTCAAATCAAGAGCTTGAAGTTAGGAGAGACAAGTTAACTTAACAATATCTCAAAATTGCGGCCTTAATATTGAACAAAAATATTAAGTGTAGGTACTCGTTTTACTCAGAATTTTAGGCTCTACAACTTTTGTACTGACAATGTTTTTGATAGAGTTAGCTGTTTTGAAATATTGTTAAGTTAACTTGGTCTCGCCTGTCTTCAAGCTCTTGAGTAGCTATTAAGGCAAAATTTTGAAATAGAATTGCGACCTTAACGTTGAACAAAAATATTAATGATGATACTCAATTTATTCAGAATATTAAGCTCTACAACATATGTATTGTCAATGTGTTTATAGAGTTAGCTGTTTTGAGATATTGCTAAGGTAATTAAAAAAAACGTGTTTTTCTAAAATAAATATGTACATATTTTCTAACATTCACTCAAGTACGAGGAAGAAAACATAGTTCGTTCATTTTAGACCTAAACTGAAGGGATTAAAGCAATTTCCAGTTTCCTCCTAATTAATTCTGAGTTCAACCCCCTGACCACGCATCTAAAATTTAAAGTAGAATTGTGACCTTAATGTTCAACAAAAATATTAAGTGTAAGTACTCATTTTACTCAGAATTTAAAGCTCTACAACATTTGTATTGACAATGTTTTTGACAGAGTAGCTCTTTTGAGATACTGTTAAGGTATGTAAAAAAGCGTGTTTTTTTTACTATAAATCTGTACATATTTCCTAACGCTCACCTAGTACGAGGGGGAAAACATAGCATATTCATTCTAGACCTAAACTGAAGGAATTAAAACAATTTCCAGCTTTCCCCTAATTAATTCCGAATTCAACCTCCTAACCACTGGGCTAAATTGATATATATGCACTTAAATTATTTTGTACAGCGCTGTATATTATCGAAAGACTTTTCTACACACCACGCTAAAATTTTATGCGGATAAAAAACGTATAAAACAACTTAAATCGCAATTCCTGGAGTTGTGAACCATAAACGATAATATATGAGGCATTCTCACAAAATTTCAACTTTCAGGAATAAAAATCTGGTGAAATTAAAATTAATAAAATAACATTTTTAAATTATAGACGAATGCCTTAATGATTCAAAATAAAGAAAAAAAAATTGTCAGCAGCAATATTTTTTAAAATTTAACTGAGGTTTAAGTTAAACTTGCGAGTTTAATTTTCCTTACCGTTTTACCTCTTTAACTTTTTATTTTCTTCTAAATTTTTACTTATAAGGAATTTGCATAGTACCCACAGGACATTCAAATAAGAAATAATAACAATGCAGTACTTTTAATACAGAATTTTTGTATAACATTGTCTTAAAGGGTTGTTAAAGAAGGAATGGTAAGGTAAGAAAGGGGATGGTATTGGAAAAAAGGGACGAAATTGTAAAAAAAGGGACGGTAAGGATGGGGCGGTAAGGAAAATTATTACCTATTTTTAGGCAAATAATGTTAAGACTAAGTGATAGCCACAATGCTCACTGATTTTTAGCAACAGTTATTTACATTGGATTAAAATAATAATAAAAATTTACCTCGAAAAGCGCAGGAATAAACCTTGGGGACGGTAAGACTACACTCTCAGAAAAAAGCTGTAAATTTATGAGCGTTTTTCCTTCAATTTTCCCGGGCAACTGCCTTATTTGAAGAAAAACTGTCTGATCGATTAAATAAGTAGCCTTATCCTTTAGATACTTAGAAAATTAAGGGCAATACACATATTCTTACAGTTCTAGCCCATCCGTTAGCAAAAATACGGTACGAACCCATGCATTTTCCACCGCTAGGTTGTAACCCTTCATTTTAGTCGTGTTTCCAAAAATAATGTCACTTAACTGCGATCGTAACATATTTTTTAACCCGTCATAAAAGCGATTCTGTGATGATTATCTAACGTGCTACGTGCTACAGAACAGTAAGTAAAGTGTTATTGTGGATTGAAGTGCATTATATCTTTGCCCCGTAAAATTAGGATAAACGCACAAAATGATGGGCATGTTTTTTTTTTTTTTTTTTTTTTTTTTTTTTTTTTTTTTTTCTTCTTTATGGGGTATGACTGGAATTTATGCTGCCGGCCTCTGCCCGTAATTTTACAGGGATATTTTTAACAGTGTACCAATAAAGCCACGTTGCTTGAAATTAATATCTAAATACTGATTTTAATTCTGCAGTAAATTTCCGGTCAAAGAATTTTAGCCATTCTTTCTCTAGAATAGCTCTGCATGAGATAAAAGTTAAAAAAAATAGGTGACTGCATCTGATGTGATTTTCTGTATAATTTTAGCAAGAGGTACAGTAAGTAATGTAAAATCCAGGAACAGAGTTAAAAAATAATAACAACCGTAAAAATGTATGCAGGTTAATTTTTTGCTACATATTTATATAAAACGATAGTCCTAGTTTCGGTAAAAAATTAGATCGAATTACTTTTATTGACAGAATTTTATACAGACAGCTCCAAACTTAAACATCAGCATCAGGAACACGGGACGGTAAGAAATTTCGTGGTATATTTAGACCACCAACATCGTCCAAAACTTTTTTATCTCGTAATATTCTTATACGGACATGCAATGGGTTGTTTCCCAACATAATAAATAAAAAACCCAAGAAAATATACTAAAATGTAAATTATTATTCAGTGTCTTAAAAGTCAAAATTATGTGAGAATATCTTGTTCGTTTTCGAAACACCTGATACAAATTTATTTTATTCTACAAACAACTATTATTATACAAATATAGTTCAGCAGGAAAATATCGCAATCAAAAACTACCTCCAGAGCCATTCAATTCCATAGTCACTTACGAATTCTTTTGTGTAGCCCAGTATATGATCAACAGAACACCACACTTTTCAGTAAAAAACTTACAGTGAAACTCATTAATGCAATTAATGCATTAATTTTGATTATATTTGAAATAGTGTAAAACATTAAAAAACGTTTCAAAAGATTATTCCCCGTAGAACGTTATATGACAGAATTATTTTGTGGGCCCTGTAAATGAATATAAATGCTTTACACTCCATATTCTTAGGAAGCATATTTTAGTGCACTTCATGAATGCATATCAATTTCAGTAAATTTGAAATTGTTTAACATTTTTAAAATGCACTTGAAACGATTTTCTCAAATTGGCCGTAATATAACGGACTGTCACTGTAAATAAACTATAGATACTACACACTTCATTTTCAACAGCGATCGGGCTAAAGGAATCACCAATAACTTACAAAAATTTCAAGACAATCCGATTACATGTACGCGAGTTAGAGGTCGGACAAACGGACAGATGGATCGACGAATCAAAATCATCAACACCTTTCAAATGTGTTGGAAAGTGTTAAAAATTTAAATGAGCCCAAATCAGTAAAAAGAGTTTCTAACCTCTATTGTATATTTTAGCGTGTACGAGGAATATTTTAAATAAACTTTTACATAAGTCGTATTGCATGCCTAAAGTATAATTAGTAAACAACGATTAAGTTATTGTTTAGGAAATGAGTACATGGTTAGATTAATTGGTTAGTTTTAAAAATTAAGGTTAAATGGCTGTTTATGCGGTAAGAAATAAATGCTTAAATCACTAAAGAGGTTTTAATGATTTAAATTCCCAATAACTGACTTCAATTAAAAGCTTGTAAGTAGCTAGAAAAAAAAAGAGCATGTTGTTTCAATAGTTGTTAAAATGAAAAGAAAAATAAAATCAAAACAAACAACAAACACCAAAAAAGATATCGACTTACTTGTAATAGAAATTCCAAATACTTACATTCAGAGATAATTAAGGACCCTTTACTGATAGATGACACTGGACAGAAATATCGACTTGTGAAATTGTCAATTGAAATATGTGTCAGTTTTTCTTCTGTAAAAAGGGAGAATTAATTAATAAAGGGGAATATAAGCATTAAAAATAAAAATATATTTATTTGTTTATCCGTCATATTATTTTTGATTATAAAACGTTATTTGATTATACGGAAGTAAATCTGTTTTCTTCATATATTGATCAAAACACGCAACTATAGTTTTGAGATCAATTAATTAACATTATCAGATGATGATAGCAGAAGGTAGTTATCCTGGTAAAAAATTCATCATCACCAGAGGGTGAGAGGAGAAAACTTAAGTGTTATCGAAAGTATAGTTGTGTTCTTTAATGGGAAAAAAGAAAATTTACTTATGTAGGTTAAAACTCCCAGTAACTGACTCTTGGATACTTTCTTGTCTAAATCCCTATATTACAAAATTTACTTTTCTTTTTGAAAGGATATTAGGGATATATTATAAAACTACTGCTGACAAAGCTCTCAAAAAATACATTGTATTATTAAAAATTAATTTATTTCATAAATAGGGTCAATAATTCTAGTAAATTACATCAATTCCAATTTGAAAAACTAATAACTGACACAAAGTGAACCAGTATCTGACACCTTACTTGTAAAGATAATTTTTTTTAATGTATTTCAAGTAATTGATACTTTAAAAATGCTTTAACCCTTAAATGCCTGATTTTTCAAAAATCATTGTAATAATATTTTTCGGCTGTCACTGGTCTTTATTTTACTGGTCTTTAATTTAAAAAATAATTTTTGATAAAATTCTACAATATTAAACACACAAGAATTTTAGGACCTATAATAAGAAATAAATTTTACTTGCTCACTGCACAACAAAATAGGTTTCGCAAGCTTCCAAACAAAACAAAAAGAACAAGTAGCTACAATTGAAAAAATAAATCTATCTTTGTTCTTAAACAGCCGAAGTGTTGCCATCTACATGTTGAAAATCGATTTAATAATATTTTCAGAATTTATTTTATTGGCAACATTAGGTATTATAGCTTCAATATTATTCTAATAGTATTTTAGAGCCTAAATTGGGTATGTTGCCGAAAAGCAACACCCGGCATTTAAGGGTTAATCTTTATAATAAAAACAAAATATTTAAACCTATATATGATATCATACTACAGATGCATGCGTTCCTTTTTTCATGTTTTAAATTATTAGTAATGCAAATATCTAATAACTGACATTTCTGAACCAGTAACTGACAAATGGTGTCAGACCCTGGTAGGCCAACTTAAATTTTAATGGTGATGATTATAAGAATAATTTAATTCATTATTAATTTTTATGCAGTTTAAATAATAGATTTCAACTTTCTTTAATATTACCAATAATAAACGCTTCTGTCTTAGACTGGTTAAATGAAATTTCTGAAAACAATAACTGAACCTCCCCCCACCTCCCCTACCCCATTAAGGGAAACTAAATAACTAGAAACTAGAAATCATGCTCCTAGTGTGTCATAGGATAGGCATCTTTTAAATAATTTCTACAAATATAACTTTAAGAAAAAGTTTAGAGTGGTTGGATTACAAATAGATTAAAAAAAGTACTACTTTAATTTTAGAAATAAGATGGATGCATCAAACTGGTACTTATTTGTGTTCTCAAAAGTTTCTTTATCATTGAATACGTTCTTGGCGTACTGATGGTGAATAAATAGACTCTAAAATAAAAATAAGAAAATATGCATCTAAGTTACCACTAGATGAATTTACTTTACAGAATTTTACAAGAATATGCTTATTTGAGTTAGATTTTTGCTGAAGTGTCAGTTACTGGTTAGGTGTCAATAACTGGGGGTTTCGCTGTATATTCTCTATCCTCAGTGCATAAATTAGCACTTGTTCTTTACTCTATGATACAGTATATTTTTAATAACACATACTGGACAACTGCACCATAAAATATAATAAATAAAGACACAATATTGCATATAGGTACACAAAACACGAACTTTAATAAGCTAAAAATAAGCTTCTACGTTTCGAGCTGTTTCTACAGCCGTCTTCAGGAAAATATGATGGTAAAGAGGCTCAAAAATCAGAGACGAAAGCTTCCTGTGCGAGAAATAGTTAGTCAAAACATGACCAATGATTTGAATACAAAACTGTAGTGTTGCCATCTAGTGAAAATAAATAATTAATAATAAAGTGAGATCAAATGAATCAAAATTCGCCTCTGATTTTTGAGCCTTTTTACCATCATATTTTTCTGAAGACGGCTGTAGAAACAGCTCGAAAAGTAGAAGTTAATTTTTAGCTTATTAAAGTTCGTGTTTTGTGTATCTATAAGCAATATTGTGTCTTTATTCAGTATATTTTTATTCCCAGACACATATATAGCGTGAGAATAGTATAGGAATCCGGATAAAAATCCAGTAATAGACATACTTTACGTATATCTTTACATTTTGAAGTTCTCGGAGTTCGTTTTTGGTTTTTTTTTATAAAGATTCCATATGTTTATATTTATGTTTGTGTCTCTGTATGTATGTTGGTATTTTCTAACATTTTTACCCCACCCCCATAGCTAATTTATGTTGCTTTTATGATAAGGTATCTGCGTGTATGTTTTAGAGTGCACTTAAAAGCGTTCAAACTGTGTCTTCGATTGAGCTCCCGTTTCATGACTATTTTAAAGCAAGAACTGTATTCAGTGCCGTACAAATAGGACAAAAGGTTTCTATCTACGCCATTTCTTAATTTTTTTCGACGAATTTGTGACCAAAGAAAATCGATAAATGTTTTCTTTTAAACAGTAATTTAATTAAATTAGCCGCCTTTGGCGACCAATTTGTTTCCCTTAAAATTTACGTTTGGGAAAACATATCAGGCATTGTATCATGATAGTTTTATTGATAATTTAATTTACTTGGACTCCCTTAAATATAATAAATATAATCCCTTAAGTTAATATTAGGTTTTTTTGCATTAAAATATCTAAATTTATTGATTTTCTGTAAGCAAGTACACTCTGTTGGTTTACAATGGCAGTATATGGGAATTTGGCGAAATATTAGAGATATCGCCAAGTTGGCGACAAACTGGTCGGCATTTGTCGACAGAACAGCCCCCCACCCTTAGTAATCCCCTTATAGGTATGGATTTGCATTAAATGCTGTTCAATAACCAATGCGATGCGTTTCATTCAGGCGTTGCTATGAAACATTTAACAAATAATCGCGATTTCTGTGCCACGTACGATAGCGTAATATGTGTATAGATATTTTTGTTGATCCCTCTAACCTTATGCTGAAACAACAATCACGTTTCTTCGGAACATGACTTATATTAGTAATATCTTTTTTTCTTAAAAAAAAACAACAACAAATAACAAAGAAGTAGTTTAGCCTGCACCGGAAGAAAAACGTACCTTCCATATTCCTTATTTTGAAACATTCTGCCAATAATACTCAAATACACGTAGCTGAAATGGGTGAACCCGATTATAAAATAATATCAACAAATAAATAAATAGAATGCTAAATTCATCTTTAAAAAGTTAAACTTAAAATTACACTATCTGCAAAATACTTAATAGGTGAGACAATACTTAAAAAATGGATTATATGGTGAATTAAATTAATTTAACATATTTTTAAATATTGTCTCATCTTTTAAGTATTTTGCACATAGTGTAGTTTTAAGTATAAAATAACATTTCCAATTTTCGCCAATATTGAATTTGAATAAGAATTTCAGAAAATAAGTCAGCTATCGCCAAATTGACTTCATTTATGGCGACTCTTTTGTCGCCAAATTTGGCAAATATTTCGCTAAGTATCGCTAAGAGTGGGGATAATTTGACACTGGCTGATATGATTATGTAGTTTTAAGCATATTAGAATTGGAACAATGGTTACAACAATGAAAGAAATTTTGAGGGAAATCACGCTAAAAAAAACTCATAAATTAAATCCGTTTGTGGAGGAAAATCCTTTTTTATAATCTATTGTCTTGTTTAAAAATGTCAGTCACTTTAGAATTTCAAACTGCTATATCTCAGACATTTTTCGACATAGGCGAAACAAAAAATGCTCCAGAATTGTTCATCGATGTCAAACACTTGATGGAAAATCTTTTCGGATTTTTTTTTCTTTTTTTTTTTTTTGTACATCTTTTTGAATGGTTCACGAAAACGAGTTCCGTGGCGTGTTAAAAATCAGGGCTGTGGAGTCAATGGGAAAAATGGACGATTCCGACTCTGGGAATTTTAACAGATCCGACTCCGACTCCGGGAATTTTAACAGATCCGTATCCGACTCTTTCGCTAAAAAAATGGGCTTGATTCCGACTCTGCAGCCCTCTTAAAAATTCTATATGACTTTTATATGAGTGTGTGTATGTGAATACATATATATGTTACCGGGCAAACCAGATTTCAAACTAGTTTGGTCTAGGCTCGCTAGTTTATTTTAACACACATGTGATAAACTAGTTTGGCCTGATATTCTCTGGTCTGAACTAGTTTAACATATGCCAATCTACACTGTTAAAAATTTTTCGGCATTCTGGCACGTCATTCTACCGTTTTTTTGAAAAAACGGTTTCATAACCATAATTTAACTAGGGTGACCTCTCCAGTAGTTGATTCCTCTCCAGTAGTTGATCAAATTTTTGAAGTATTGCGCCATTTCCGGCGGAAATGAGTTTTACACGCGGCACTAGACATAATATTTTTGTTCGAATATTAGTGCACCTGTTGTCACATAGTTTTCAGCTATCTTCTGTAAGAGCAACCACATAATGAATTTTTTTTTTTATTAGAAAGTGAAAAAAATTAGTTTTTGATTAGTTGGAGACAATTACGGTAAGTTAAATTAAACCCCTTTCATCTTGCTTATTTCAATTAATATTTTTATAAGAATTGTTGTTAATCACAACCCAAGGATGATATTTTAAGCACCATGTTTTAGATTTTCGATTGACTTCTTTTTAGGTGTTGTAATTTGACTGATCAACTTCTGGTCTTATTAAATAAGCAAATTCCAGAAATTGATCAGCTGTGATCAATTATTGGTTTCGAGGACTCTAGTTATTGATCAGCATATCAACTACTGGCTAACAACATGCATAACCATGAGTTGATCATTCTTTAATTTCTCTGCTTACCAAGACATTATTGCCTAATTTCAGAATCCATTATGCCGCCGAAAAATAAATTCTTCCAGTACTCAGAGGATGGTCTGCGAGTAGCCATTAAAGACGTAAGAGAAAAGGGTGTTTCCATTAGGAATGCCTCCAAAAAACATAACAGACCTTTCGGAACTATGCATAATAAGGTAGATAGATAGGTAAGAATCTTTCCAACCTGTTTTAAACACCTATTAACATACGTAATTTCGAATCAATAGCCCTGTTCGAAATGTTCCACCTATGTTTCCTTAAAAAGCTTTTTGGTTTTAGGTTAAAGAGAAAACGCCTGAGATGAGGCGGACGGGATCTTCATCAATTTTAAGCAAAGAAGAGGAAGAGCTCCTTGTTGATTGGATAAATGCTTATGGCAAAAAAGGGTTCCAGATTAAGAGGCGGACTTTATTTGAAACCGTAAAAAGCATCACTGAAGCCGATAAAAGGTCAAACCCTTTTGAAAACTCAACTTTAGGGAAAACATGGTTTAAAGGACATATGGGAAGAAACAGTTCGATAGCTGAGAGGTATGCAGATGCTATCAACATCGCAACAGCAGAAGTGTCAGAGCCAAACATCCACAAGTGGTTTCAAGAACTTTGCAAATATCTTGCAACCAAATGCAAAACGTCTTGACATTCTTCTTGATTCAAGGAGAATTTTTAATGCTGACGAAACCGGTTTTCAAACTTGTCCAAAAACGAGAAAAGTTTTAGGACCCATTTCATTCAAAAATTTATATGAAATAAAAACAGGTAATGAAAAAGAAGCTATAACCGTGATGGCTACTTCCAAACAGCAGGAGAGGTTATTCCTGGGATGATCGTTTACCTATTGAAGAAAATATCACGTGAAATTGCACATAATGTGCCTGGCGACTCGGTAATAGGTAGATCAAAGAAAGATTAAATGTGTAGGAGAACCTACTTTGAATATCTCACAAATATATTTTAGCTTTGGTTGAGAATGCAGAATATAAAACTACCCAAATTACTTTTGGTGGATGGCCACAAGAGCCACATAACTCTTTAAGTGGCAAAGTTAAGCTCAGAGAATCAAATCCTTTATTTTGCTCTTTAACCAAATACAACACACATATTCTAACCAGCTGATGTTGCTGTTTTGAGGCCTCTCAAAGTGCGCTGGAGAGAAAGCGTTTACAATTGAAAAACTGAATCTAGAAACATAGTGGTCACAAAAGCAGTATTTGGACCTTTGATTGAAAGCGTACTTCGAGAAGCAGCAACTCCGGAAGTCATTAAAAATGGCTTCCAGAAATGATGTCTGTTTCCGTTTAACCCAGATGCAGTAGTCTACGAAAGGTGCATCAAACAGTAAGCAACGATAGTGTCCGCCTACAAACGTGAACATAGGTGAAAATAGGTCTAGAATGCGAGTAGCGGAAAACTTCAAAGTCCAGACGCTTTTGTACATTGAATCCCTATTCAAAAAAGGTACAGCTCAGGAGTTCAGAAACGTGGAAGGTCGCGAATGGGAGGGTGATGTTGAGGCTCTTGAATTGGAGGAAAATACGGAACAAATGTCTTGATCAAACTCAAAAGAACATTGCGACATCAGAGAGCGAACCTGAAACGCCAGATGATGATCTCCTAACACCGACTGCTGCTATTGCACTACAATCTGATGATGCTTCAACAACATTTGATTATGATCATCCAACACCAGATCCTTCAAGTCAGACAGACCGATTTCCAAATTATGCGACTCCTAAGCACCAAAAATACCTAGGTTTAGCTAAAGTAAAAATGTCAGTCCAGCTTTTGCATACAACATTCTATGACCTCACGACCCGCCAGACAAGAAGGAAACAGAAAATTGTGCGACAACGTCAAAACAGTGGATAAAGTTTTTCGAAGAAAGGGAAAAAAGAAAAATCAGAGAAAGAAACATGAAAGAAAGAAATGATTCAGAAAACAGAAGACAGGAAACAACTTATACATCAAAGACAAGATATAGGACTATCTAAAATTCCGACTGGATGGAAAAAACAACGGCTCACACAGCTTTGAGTCCAGTGCCATAGTTTCGTACGGTGAGAGTGTGTGAATGGTATCCTCAGATGAGAAAACTGCCCATAATTGACAGACGGTGCAAAAGTATATTGATGAGCACGTTGTCATCAAGTATGAAGGGAAATATTTTCCAGGGAAAATATTGGAAATGGAAAGAGAAGGAACTACGGTGGCTACGATGCAGGCATGAGGGCGCCTATGGAAATGGTCCTTTTTTATAGGTGGGATCAAGTTATTCCCCAGAAAAATATTTTCTCTGTCCGTGAATTAGAGTTTCAATATTGCTTATGAGCTATAGGCAAATTGTATTTTTTACTTTTATTCGTCTCATTAAAATGTTTACTATTCTCAAATTTCTACTTACCTTGAATAAAAGATCAAAATGACCAGTGATCAACTACTGGAATGAAATCGATCAAAAACTGGATTCGCCTGATTAATTACTAAGGAAATGACAATTAAGAAAACTATTTATTTATAATTTTGTTGCTATTTAATTTCAGCAAAATTTAATTATTGTCCATTATAGGACATTCATTAAGGGTTGTAGAAATCATGTCAGTTTACTTCTAAAAGTTAAAAGGAAGGAAATATAATAACAATTCTGTAGCACCGTCCTTATTTGATCAATTACTGGCTCGATCACCCTATATTCTGACCATGAAATGGCCAATAATATGGTCAGAATAGTGTTAAATTCACGGTTGAATAACCGTTTTTGGAAAAAAACGGTCAAATGACCCGCCAGAATGATGCAAATTTTTAACAGTGTAATTCATCCCGGGCCAGTTCAATTTTCTTTGCAGTACGTTCACTTTTGAGATAAATTAAAAAAAAAAATCTAATCTTGAAGAAAAACTTCAAACGCTATATAATTCATAAAGTCAGATACAGTTAGAAAAAAAATCGCATTTGAAAGTACATTTTTTTTTCTTCTATCTGGCGATATAAAATTTTAAATTGTGCGATGATTATTAATTATAAAATTTGCGATAATAATCTTGTTTGCTCATGTCATTGTCGCGTCGATATAACATTAGCGGTTCTGACAGACATGAGTTGATTTATAATATAGATGAATCTCTCTATTCTAAAAAAAGGTAACTTACGCTGTCACCGCCGCCGCCGGTTTTGAATTTTTTGTGACCGGAGGTCATTCTCCGTTAATATTAAGGAAAATATTGCATACAAAAATATGATAATCGGCGGTATTATAGAGAAATGTCTGATAAACACGCTGAGGCAGACAGTTTTCAAATCAAATAATTATTTTAAGAGATATTTAATGCTAATTTTGGACAAAATCGTTCCATTAAAAAAGTTTTATAGTAGCAAAAACTATACATGGGAATTAATCCATTTTTAGATCATTTTATACGTTAGAATTTCCCGGTGTGCAAACTGCATTCACTTTTTTAATTTGACTCATTTTTTGAGGTTTTATTTCTATTTTAATTTCAAATTTTCAGCATTTCGAGAGATATTTTTACTTATTTTAGGAAATGGTATTAATTTAAACTGTTGCCAACTGTATAAACAGCGCAAATAATGTTTGCTTCAAATTAAAAATTTATTTACACGTGACTATTGTTAACAGAAAAAAACTTTCAAACTAGAATTAAACAATTACGTGTGAAAAGCAGGAACTTATTGAAAATTACTTCATAAAAACTATATTTACACGTGAATTTTATAAGGATATTGTAAAATAATAAATTCATTAACATGCGTTAGAAGTCTTAAATAGGACAAATTACGTCACATTTACGTCACATTACACGTATTACGTAAAATGAACAAAAAGCAGTATTGCAAAACAATTTAAATTAAAAAATTGCGCTAGACATTAATCTGATATTTTGAGATTATATTAATACGATTAATATTAATTTTATTGAACGCGTTTAGACTGCTTTCGAGCGATTATTTAGTAATGTAATAAAAATAAAAAGGATTACAAGCTGAAAATGAAGTGTCATCAACAAAAAATATGATTTGAAAGAGAAAAATCTGTGAAGCAGAAAATAAAGAAATTGCTTAAATGGTTTAGTTAAGATTCGTTAACCTCCCGTGTCGTTTCCGCCAAAAGAAGGCATTGGTATTTGTAAAATATATTTGCATTTTGATGCAGATTCGCTTATTATATTAGCTTATTTTGAAATGTTCAACTGATTTTATATAATCAAAGACGAAAACAGCCATTGTATCTTTTAACAGCAGCTGACTTTTCCTTAAAATTCTCCAATCGAAGAAAAATCAATGGAAACCCATTTATAGGGAGATCGCCACTGTTTTTTAAATTATAATTCAATCTTTCAAAATCTTTTTAAAGCCAAACAAATTAGCGTGCTTTTAGAGACTGCGGTGTCTGAACGGGAGTTAGCGAGCGTAGCACGTAGGGGGCCGAGCCCCCTAGTAATTAAAAAGGAAGTCAGTGCAGCATCTGTTTTTAAAAGGATAGACGTGCACCGAAGACCTCAGTGGTAGAAAAGTTTATGTGACATTTTTCTCTCTTATTTTAAAAATGAAGTAATCTATCGTATGGTATAGCTTAAATACTAAGATTCTAAATGTTCTTAAATATAAGAGACATCCTTTTTTAATATTTAATCTTTTTATACATAATAATTTAAATAATATTGAATAATTAATAGTTAAGTATTAATAACTTTTTCTGTGGAAGTTTAGTAATATCTATTAACATTTAAAACATAGAGAGAAGAAAATAAAAAAGTATTTTTGAAAAAATCATTGCACTATTTTTATTTTTATTTTAAACTCTACTTTTTACTGTTTTAAATATTTCATTCTTGCAATTTTATAGCCAGTTGTCTTATTTTAGTGAGTGTGGTTTGACGTACACTTAACTTCTTTGTTGTCGTAACCATAAAGTGTATCCATAAAGAAAATCTGAAGATATATCAGCTGAACAGCTGCCCGGTTAACAGAAAAAAGTCTTAAAATTAATTTATTAATTTATAATTTAATTTAAAAAATATTTAAATGTTACATTGCCACCCTAAACTTACCTGTATGCACAATTTTTATAATTGTAGAATATCAGAAACTGAAAGAAAAATTGATTAGAATATTCCATATTTACCTACATGAAAAAAGACATTTCTTCAATTTATAAAATTTTAAACCTTTATTTACTAAAGTAGAAGACTCTTAACAAAAATAACCAGAATTATCAAATTTAGTCTTTGGTACCAATTTTTTATGAGAAATAAAACGCCAAATATTTTCCAATTTGTATTTATTCCAACATACCAATGGAAGGAAATATTATTATTCCAAAAATTATTAACAAAAGAATATATTTTGTATTATTTACAAAATATATTTAATTTCTTATACATTAGCACGGAAGATCTCTTTTATTATCATAATTTTCTAGGAATGCCTCGCAGCGCACTTTATCAATTCGGTAAAGCTAATTTAATTAAACTTTTTTCCTTTTATCTAAGATGTTCTAATTGTTTTAAGATTAGGTACGAAATGTACTTAGTTTCTCTCTAATAGCGATTTTATTTAAGCTTGATAAACTTAAATGACAATAAGATTACTTAACCCTTATTGGACGCGAGCTTGATATACATGATTCGCAACTAGGTTGTAATTGTTTTCAGTGAGGATTCGCAGAGTTGCCACAGACGACTATCTTTAGATTATGTTTAAATCACTATGATTTAATAATAAATTTTATAGTATACTTCTCTTTCACATGTTGCCAAAGTTCAAGGGAAAGTAGTGCTTAAAAAAATTGGTGTCAACCGAATAAAATTCGTGTAAGAGATGCTGGTCCCGCGCGGGTTAATCTTGTCACCTCATACGTGCCATACGACCCATACTACAAAGTTCCGATCTCACGTGGAATTTGACATGGGACCGATAAGGATTAGATGTATTATATAAGATCAGAAACAGATTTAGACAGCAAATTTTATTGCATTTCAATTATAATAATTTGATTTTTATCAATATAAAGCGCTTATAACACCTTCACAGATTGTACACTAGTTTTGTTTTATTATCAACTAGCAGGCTATGCCTGCTGCGCTGGTCTATTTTTCCAAGCGAACCTTGAATCAAACAAAATGGTGGATTTGACCTTGTATTTTAAAGCAATATGGACTTTGCCTGGAATGTCCTTCCAAACTGCCGAAAACGATGTGAACACCATTGCGATAGTATGGTGTTATTTTGTGATTTTATGCGTTGGACAAAATTTGGGCTATTCAAAAGCAACTCTTTTAGTTGATAATTCGTAGTAGAGTTTGATAAGGAAATGAGGATGTTATGACAATATGAATCAAAATATTCTTTAGTTACCACACTACTAAAATATTGAACATTACAATGATTGCAGAGATTGACCATTGAATTTAAATAATTTTCGGTTGATTCATATTCTTTTGTTAGTTCTCGGACTCCGGACCTCTTAGCTTAACGATATGTGTTGTTCTAACGGATTTAATAAAATTTCACTCTACTTTATGTTATATTTCGCAATATACGTCTTCTCCTGGCAGGTCTATTAGAGTTTCCCATCATATCTGGATTTCAGAAGAGGAAATACAGTCAAAAGTGCAATAAATTATTACCACATAAAGCACGTTGTTTAACCATCATATTTAAAAGAAAAATGGAGCATAAAAAACGTGGATTTTTAAAGCTGAATTGTTTGAATAAAATTAAAAGGACGTCATTTTCATTGCCTTTTCATTTTATAGAAAATTGCAATCGTGTAACTGTTAACCTGAAAAAAAATCTCGATGTCTGATACTGGTAGGAAAATAAACATTTAGTTTAAATTTAATAAAATCTTCCTAATCTTTCGAATCGTATCAAGCCAAGGTTGATGTCAAACATTAGAAGTGTTTGCAAGGATATAGTTACAGATATAACAGAATTAGTTACAAAACAAAGTTAATTACGTGTCAAACCACATTGCATTAAATTATGTTAAATTGTTATTGACACAACTACAAATCTTTTACCAACAAAAATCCATACCTTAAATGGAACTGAAAATGATAAATAGCGTTAGTTATGCAAAAGTTTTAGTAAAAATATTTTTAGTGAATATTTGAACAGAGGATTTTCTTTGCATTTTTCTAATGAATATAAAAACAAAGCGAGATAAATAGGCTTACTATTTCCTTTTTATTTAAGATTAAATTATTCTTCAATATGTTGCTTAAGTAATCCAAAATATAAAAATAATAGTTAATTGCCACTAAGATCAATTGATGGGATGTCTTTCAAACGAAATTGCTTTATAATGATCTAAATTTTAACTGATAAATAGAAAAACTTTTCCTGCATTAGCAATACGAAGTTTTCCGTACATTGCAAGTATTGCTTTTTTCATGATATTATAATAACAGAAGATGAAAAAGATATAATACTGAATTTTGTTCCTTTTCTTCATAACAAAAAAAAACATAAATATAATAATAGCTAGTTACAAATTCCGCCTAATCTTCTGTAATGGCGGGTGACCTTATTACGGAATATTATTTCAATATCTTTTAAATACCTTCCTAAAAGAATAGAAGATATGCAGAAAATATTAAAAAGAAATGGCGAATTAAAAAGAATATCGAAAATTTATTTCAGCATGCAATTATTATTTTTTTCTGAAAAATGTTGAGTTTATTTTATAGTAATAACGCATAATTGCATAAATCTCCTTAAGAATAAATTTTAGTTCCTAACTTTTGAAGCAGCGAATATTTCTAAACGAAATTGGCGATATTGTAAAAGAAAAAAAAGACAATATTCGGTAATCTGAGTTCGAGTTTATAAGAATAATATTTTTGGAAAAAAACAAACCGCCATTTTTCCGTTGAAAAGTATGGTGATTTTTTTTTTAAATGTGTGAAATTAAATATTTTTTTACAATGTGCGTGTGTGTAACAAAATGTGGTCTGAAATTTAAATATTTGAATCCATTTTTGTAATATTAACTGCAATTCATACAATTTACATTGGAATAGAATAATTCACCCCTAAATATGCTCTCCTGCGCTTAAAAAAAAACAGTATTATTTCTCCGGTTGAAATCACGCTTATGTCTTTTAGGATCAAAATCGCATTGTTTGGCGACAAAAGTAAAATCAATCATAAATAAACAAATAACTTGCAACTCACAAGTATAGCCAGTTTTAGAATTATTTCTGATAGTTTCTCCTGTAAGACGTATAATGGGAGAATTAGATAAAAATCAAAAGAATTTAAAAAAAGAATTACTGAGATTTTACGCTCTAAAACTGGGGGGAGTGAAAAGTTCACTCTTTGAAAGAGTGACAGGCATTTTCCCTTTTTTGGAGGGAATTTTATAAAAATACACTCTTTAAAAAAGAAAATTTTCCACTCCCTAGAAAGGAGTAAAATATTTCACTCCATTGTCGAGAGTGAAATGTGTCGTGCCGTTGCCCAGAGTGAAATATCTCACTTTGCTAACGAGAATGAAAGCCTGGAGTTATTCACTTTAAAAATTTTCCGTTCAACTTTGAAATAATATATGGAGTAAACTAATGAAAAGCACCAAAATGTGTTACTACTTAATTTTAAAACAGTACATTCGATAATGTAATCTTTGGAATTACGCTGATTTAGTACTAAAACGCACTCTTTTTCCAGAGTGAATAGTCACTTTTTTAAAAGAGTGACTATTCACTCCTGCTTAGAGTGAGAGTGAGTATTGTATGTATAGGCTTATCAGCCAATCAGGACAGTATTGTCTACGACGCTTTTTTTAAAATAAGAGAAAGACGTCCGCCATTTAAGGATTAAAGTACACGGATATTAAAGTGATTATCGATGGAACATTTTATTTTCATATAAAATAAAATGTAATTAATTTATAAAAGATACAGAATGTCAGAACATTCTCAAATAGCCTTCGAAAAGAAACATTTCTGCGATTTCAAACTAAATTTTTTCCATTATTGTTATGTCTGCAGTTTTTAACGAGCACGTGAAAATTATCTTCAAAGTTGAGTCATATATGTATTGTCTGTTTTATAATTTTTTTCCCCCTTCTTAGGTGTCATGACTGATAATTACACACAGTGAAGTTCATAGCAATAAATAAAGAGTGTCTAATTTGAGCCGATACCGCTCAAACCAACGGGTAATGTTGAAAATTTCTGATGGAAGAAACGAGATTTCTGGGATATAGATAGTTTCGGTCAGGCAGAAATTTTGGCAGCATATTCGATGAAAACGAATTTTCGTCGAAACTCAGATTTTGAGACAGAAACGAAACCAAATTTTTGGTCGATCTCTAATTTTATGTATTGGTATTACTCATCAACTTTTTGAGATAAGAGAAAGGCTTCCGCCATTGTAGTATTAAAATATAAATATATTATTAAAGCGACTATTTATGGAACGTAAAGGTAAGTCTTATTTAATTTTTATTTTTTATTCCTGGTAGATTTTGTATGTGACATTATGTCTATGAGTTAAATAGCCATGATACACGTAATTATTGGCACTAAAAAATAAAACATGATATTTAATCTTTGAAATAAATATCTTTAATCATTTAATATCTTTATACATGATATTTAATCTTTGAAATGTTTTTTATGCCTGGTATGAAGTTTATAGATAAAACTGCCTTAGTACTGTTTTTCAACGGCCCTGATCACAAATCCTTTCACTCTGAATTAAACAGTGGGTATTGTTATTCAGAAGGTATGTGATCGAGGAACGTTTTCTATTTTTTGGTAAACCCAAAAGATCTTTCAGGCCATAAGTTCAATGTTCAACAAACGCAAAATTATCTAACATAATGACGGATTCACTTGAGGTATAAACTTGCAGGATGAGGTATAAACTTGTAGGATGAGGTATAAATTTGCAGGATGAGGTATAAACTTGCAGGATGCTATGGAAGAGGTTTGGAATTGAAGTGAGTTTTCCAAATTTTCACAAGTGAATTACCGATGCATGTTACAACCGATTTTGATCACGTGATGAGAAGACTTTTTTTTTTCCTTTTTCTGGCTGGTTTATTTAGTTTTCGCCCGAAAGTTTGGTTCGAAAAGTCAATTTTGACAGTATTTTGACAGTATTTTGATCGATTAAAAAACATTCTCTGATAGTACTGGCTTATATGGCGATACAATTGTATCACAGTCGTTACACATAGAATAACTACATTCAGATACTTAAGTGTCTGAATTTTTAAGTGTCTTAATTTCAGAGATATATTTCTTAGTTTATTTATAGCATGATTATAGTAAGGCACTCAAGTGTCTTAATTTCAGGCACCTATGATGTCTGAAATTTTATATTCGGACTCTTAAGTGTCTGAATTACTTTTTCAGTCACATATGTATCTGAATTTAAGACGCCTCTATTTGCAGCAAGGGTTCTGCAAAATAGCGTTTAAAAGATAAGATTTTATATTTAGAACAAAAATTAAAATGAAATCACATGTTGTTAATCATATAACATCCACCTATTATACAATTATTAATAAAACTTTAAAAGTAACTAAAGTACCGTAAACAATAACGTTTGATTAGATTTAAATTCATTAGCAATGAATTCTGAGATCTAAATATTTCAAATTTGAATTACAAATAAATAAAAGAACATAGTTAACGCACATCACGGGAATTATTAAAATAGTAAATGGGTATCTAAAAAGAAAAAAATAATATTAACTTATTAAGATTTCGGTTAATTTCATGCTCTTATGGGCCTTTTAAATTATCATATATTTATAGGGCATGCAATGAAAGCAAACACAAGCGATAAGATTGTAATAAAATATTTTAGTTTTTTTCTGTCAGTGATTTAATTTAATTCACATGTAACTTTAATTGAATTTTTACTTAAAAGTTCAATTAATGTTACAAACCATGAATTAAATAAATATTGTCAATAAAGAATTTTATTCCAATCTTTACCACGCTTGTATTTATTTCATTGATGCTCTAAAAGATGTGATTCTTATAAAAGGGCCATAAAACAACATAAAAAAAGAATTCACCGCATAAAGATTGCGTTTTATCACCCCTGGTAGGAGCGAAAAAAAATTACTCTTTTAGTAAGAGTGAATAGTCACTCCTCCGAAAGAGTGATTATTTACACCTGTTTAGAGTGAACATATTCAATTTCACGGATTCACTCTTTCAGAGAGTCAAAAATGTCACTTTTGCTCATGGTGAATAGTCACTCCAAAGAAGTTGGGCATATTTCGACTCTACGATAGAGTGAATATTCGTTACTCTGGAGTGAATAGTCACTCCTTTTTATTTAAAGTGTATGTAATCAAATTTTTGAGCTGCATTTTTCTTAATCTGGCGGAAGCGATAAATTGCCAAATATTTTATCTAATGAAATATTTTACATTGAATTCATTTTTAAGCATTACGAATGTTCTTTTCATTTTTAAATTAAGTATTTTCCTTTTATAATATTATCTCTTTTTAAAAGGGGTTTTGTTTCTTTCATTTTTTTTTTTTTTTATTTAAACGAATAACAATTTTTTGTTTTATTTTGCGAGATGCTTACATTTTTTCCCAACTGATATAGCCGTTTAAATTCTTTAACCAACGATTATGTTGCCGGAAAAATTATCACTGGCGACTTTTTCGTTAAAAAAAAAACAATAAAATACGAAATTGTATTTTTAGAAATCATGGTTATACATGTATATTATACGTATAAACTATCGCGAGATTATTCTCTACCCAATGGTACAATTCGAAAAAAAATCACCGTTTAGTTTTTGAAATTACCCAGACAAACTTTTAGGGCCTCCTTTATAGTATATATGACATGATATACATCCGAACTCGCTAAACGAGAGATCGGTTAAAACGAGCAATTTCCACGTTCAGAATAGTTGCTTATTTAAATTATACAAAGTTTTCCAAGTCTTTTACAAGCAACAAAAGCAGCATCGATTCATTTCAATGTGAATTTCGGCGAAAAGTTTAGTAAGATTAGAAAATAAATACCTTTTGTATCGAACACTGTTATCTTTCTCAGCGATAATATTTCTATTATATTCATCAGTTTTACCAGACAGATTTTTAATCTTGAAGGAGAACTCCACTCCAGAAAATGCAGTGATCCGGCGATCTTCAAAGAAGGTAAAAAGAAGATAGAGATAAGAACGTTTTAAATACTGTCCCTTTGTCAGTTTTACAACTGAGCCATGCAATGGAAGCAACGAGGGAGAGAATCATCATTTGTTCCTTTCTTTATATTAGAAAACTGGGCCATAGTAACCAGCCCTCTCATTTCATTGTTAAGATGAAAATGATATGCAAAATTAATAGCTCGAAAACTGCAGTGATAATTACAGTTTTGTCTGAGTATTTCTCGCAATAATGGAAGGGATTAGTTGCGTTACTGTACGCAATTCATGACCTTTGGAATTAATAGTTCATTAATGACACTGGATTCCATTGCTGCAATTTTGTCGAAAGAAAAAAATTTAATGATAATGCCGATAGACACAAAGCTGAGAGTAAATATTTTATGTTAACCTTATGATATTAAATTATATTTAGCTTTGAGATAAACGGAGCAATTAATAGTAGTAATTATGTCTGTGTTTTTAAAATTTTTATTATGTTTACGGGTATTACAAGAAACGGTTACTACGTGAACTTTTATAATTATTTGCTTCCCGTTTTAATAAGGTTCGGCTGAATTAACATCTAATAATTAAGCTACGTTGATATTGTCAGCACTTCAGATAGAAAAAAAATCAGACTGATAAGATTGAAATACATTAGGATTTTCTAAGTAAACATTTGTTTGTGATCATGTTTAACGCATTTAAATAATCTTTGAACAAACCGTTATCAATGAAACAGTAAATAGATATCTTACACTGTCAGAAAAATTCTTTTTTTTTCCCTTTACACTAAATTATTCGTCATTTTCAAACAAAGAATTTCCGCACTCATAGAAAACATGCTTTTTCCGTTAATTCATCTCGGAAATCTGAAGAAGACAGACTAATTCAGTTAATTTCTTCACGCATGCGTATTGGCTGTATTAATACCAAAGTTCGAATTTATTTTTAAAAATTCAATACATTAAAATTTCCAATTTATTCAAAAACAAACAAACGAAAATTATTCTTTCGAATTTAATAAAGTAACAATTTTATCCTTCATTTAAACTTATTCGCAATTTATTTTTTAGAGTAGTGAAAAAAATAACTGAATGTAACATATACTCTAAACGAACACAATTAAAAAATATACAGTAGTTCAATCAAGCTAAAAAGAAAACGAATTTTATTAAAAAAATCAAACCCCTCTTCTCGATTTTAATTGAAAATATAATATTCATATTTCCCATCTAACAGTCAAATTATGTGTTATTAATTAATGTCTTATTAAATATGTCTAATATGTAATAATTTTTATCCTCTATTATTCTGTAAGTGTTAAAACACTAAACATTATTTCAGGATGACGAAATGTTCCTGCAATTAAGCTTAAATTTCCGAGCTTTCTGAAGAAGATATTTAACAAGTCTTGCCAATCGCCTATTTGAAGATAACCCATATCTTCATTTTAAACCTTACCAATCCCCCATTTGAAGCAACACGTACCTTTTTTTTTTTTTTTTTTTTTTTTTAACTCGCCCTCTGCCAAGGGCTCGCTGACCTAGTGGTTAAGATGCTCCAGTCGAAACAATCGGTCCCAGGTTCAAAGCCAAGGGGATCCACGGAAGAACGACAGACGTATTTAAAAAAAGATAACTCTTTTTTTCCAGATTACGGAAATTTCTCCCACTCCCGGTTATATATTGGTGGCAGTGCTGCCAGGAATATTTCCGTGTTTTGCAGAAAGTATTTCTGGGAGTGTAATTTATATTAAATAAAACCAAATATCTTAGAAAAAGAAAATATATTTGAACAATATTAGGGAGGAGGCAAAAATCAATGCTTATCTCTCCACCACCTTTTATTATATTGTTTACTTATAATAATCATGCAGAGTCAACATGTAACAGCTATTTTCACCCCATTTGAAAGTAAACGGAAAAAGGATTACTCTTTAAAAATAATAATATTCCCGGAAACAGAAAAGGTTTAGGCATTTCCTTGCGTCAGCCGTTTATGCATTAAAATTTCCCTGTCAATAAAGGGAAGAAATGTAAATAGAAGTGGACTTCGACGTCTACTACATGCTACATAAAACATAATTGAATTTCTAGAAATGAAACAATTAATTCAACATTCCATTCTTCACAAAGCAATGAATTTAATATAGATTTCTAAATTTACTTTACAAATGCAGAATGATTTGTTCATGCTTTATATGTATTTAAGTTTGCAAAGTGCACATTTTTTAATTATTTATAACTATTTTTAACACATTTTTCATGATTATTTATTATTTTATGAACGCAAATTCTTTTCAAAAATTCTTTTTTTATTTAAAAGAGTAATTTTATCCATATTTAAAATTTGATATAAGGTATATGAGCCAAGGTATATATGAGCCAAATGTGGCTATAGTTCAGCTTTGGAAATTTTGTTATAATATTCTGATTAGGTGTACAGTGGCTCACATTTGTTTTCGGACACTTGTGTTTTTTAAACTTACTTATAAAAAACATCTAAATATTAAAGAATCTACTTTAAAAAAATTTCATATAAACTTTCTTTTCTCTATAATAAAACCTACATATTGTAATAAAACAAAATTGAAAAATTCTTTTTCAAAAAATTAATTTATCGAGAAAGGGCTAAAAACAATCTAACACAAGTAATTGGACACTTTGAAAATTCAACAAATGTAAACAAAAATATGAAAATAATCAAACATTTTAATACTTTGTTGGGTATCCTTTACTGAAATTACACTTTTAAAATGTTTTGGCATGGATGCAACTATTTTTTTCTGTAAGAGTGTTCAATTTTGATCCATTCCTCTGTTAATACTGTTTTAGGTTGCTATTTCGAAGAAATATCCATGTTTTCTAGTTTTTTTCTCCAGTTCATGCCACGCATTTTCAATTGACTTTAAATCTGGAGAATATGGTGGAGTCTTTATAACTTTGGGACAGTTGTTCAGCAGCCGTAAGCGAAAATTTTGGGCTGTATGCTTGAGATCATTATCTTGATACAAGTTGAATGTATTTTGAATTCAATGTTTTTGGGCAGATATTTTCAAGTTTTCTTTCAGGATATTTATATGCTTATATTGGTCCATATTGTTTTCAAGGGAAACTAAATTTCCCATACCACAAGCAGCAAAACATCCCCAAACCATTATGCTTCCACCTCCATGTATGACAGTTGGCAATAGATTTTTCAAATTGAGCTCTTCGATGGGCTTTCTCCACACAGTTATTCGCCCATCAGACTCAAATATGTTAAATTTTGATTCAACCACAAATATCACGTTTTTCGAAAACAATACATCTTTGTCTACCATGGATTTTCCAAAATCCAGACGTAACTTCCTTGCTCTTTCATTAAGGAAAAATTTTCTTCTAGTAACCCTACTGTTGTATCCATATGATGTCATAACTCGTCTAACAGTTTCAGGGTTTACTTTTATTGTAAATCTGTTTTCTAATTCTGTTGTAAGTTTCACTGCACCAATTCCTGGATTTTTCTTGATTTTATGCATAATAAACATTCGATTACTGGGAGTTAGCTTGTGAGAAGCTCCAGATTTTAGTGCTTTTTCAACAGTTACACGTAGTTTCCATCATTTTATAATAGCAAAAATACTTGAATGGCTCACTTTAACAAGTTTAATGATAGTTCTGATGCTTTTACCATCTTTAAAATGTTCTATGATTAAATTACGAATGGAATTCGTTGTAACTTTGTAGCGTCTGACCATATTCTCTTCAAGTATAGGAATGTAAACAAATTTACATGAAGTAGTAATTTCAAAGTTCAGACGATAATATTTGACATATATTTCCATTTATAATAAAAATAAATAACAAAAAATATCGTCTGTCAAAAAATTTATTAAAGCTTTCAAGTGTCCAATTATTTATGTGAGATTGTTTTTAGCAGTTTCTCGGTAAATTAATTTTTTTTAAGTTTTGAATTTATTTTCATTACAATATGTAGGTTTTATTATAGGGAAAATAAAGTTTATATAAAAAAATTAAGTAGATCCTTTAATATTTAGATGATATTTTTCATAAGTAAGTTTCAAAAACACAAGTGTCGAAAAACAAATGTGAGCCACTGTATGTGGCTGATTTTTTTTCTTAAGTTCCCGATATGCTATTTCTCTCTCCTGCAAATAAAGTGTCATTTCCAAAAAATAACGTTCCGTTGTATGAGCCAGGCGTAAAACAAAGCAGATGTATCATTGTACTGTTAAATACTTTACTGTAATTTTTTTTAACTTCTAAGCATCGCATATTTTAAATTTTTATTCCGTCGTATTGGGAAAAAAATACTTTTAAATGCAATTTGTTTAAAAACTGCATCTCAATTTATTTTTGAGATATTAATTTTTTATAGTTTTCAGCACAATTTGCTTAATGTTGGCAACTCAAGTACTCCATTTCTGTAGAAAGTAAAGAAAAAATAGTTGGTAAATAGTAATAATATCTTTTTGTTGCCTTTCCCATAACAACTGAAAAAAATATGTAAATAAAATACGTGCTATTTTGAAAAAATGTAAATGAATGATTTCTCATAAAAAGAGGGAACTATTATAAATTATATTTAATTTTAAGTATCTATATTAATTTTACAAACAAATGAAGGTATACGAATCATTAGATAGCCGATTTTGTTTTGTCGATTTTTTTAAATGACATCTCTTTTTTTGGATTTGTGTATTATTTACCGATAGTGACGTCATATGCATGCTTTACTATAGAGGTTGTTTAAGACTAGGTCGTAAATGGGGAAGTCCTCCTCAGGATGCGAATGGCGTCATTTAAAAAAAAAACGAAAGCGTGTCTTTTATGTCTTAAAACAGAAATATGTTTTGTACTATCTTTTATACATATATATTAGAGAGGGCGGCGGCGACACAAATGACTACGTCATCGAGTTACGGGTTGAAATCATAAGCAGGACAAGATTTTTAGGAGTAGATTAAAGAATGACTTGTCTGTCTCGACATTTCTTGGTACGATAGGCGCAGCAGCTGGCGCCAACGCGTCATTTTGGCGTCACTATCACCAATTACGGGATGAAACCGGTGCCAAATTAAAGGTAAAAATAAGTCTTTTAAGAATATTTTGGTGTCTTTGCGCATATCCTGGTAGAAAAACAGCAGAGTAAAATCTATAACAAAAAATACGTCGTAATGTACAATTAAAGCCCTATGAACATAATATTTTACATTACATTGCCATATATATTACTTCGAATCGACTTTAAAGTTGAATTAAGGGTTTTGGAAAAGTTTATTAACAGTACGTGAGAAAATGATTCATTTGGCTTAACTTGGTACGAAGCGAGAAGAACAGGGCGCCAATTCCCTATTTTGACAGTGCTATAACGCCATCGAGTTACGGCTTGCAATTTTTGCAAATTAAACATACAAATCAGTACAATACGAATATTTCAGTCTGCCTCGTCATATATAGGTAGGAGATGAGCAGAGCGGGGCGCCAATTCAAAATTTTGGCGGTGTAATCACGTCATCGATTTACGGCTTGAAAATTTAGCACATTAAAGATACATATGAGTAGAATAAGAATATTTCAGTCTGCCTCGTCATATCTTGGTACGAAACGAGCAGAGCGGGGCGCCAATTCTCAATTTTGGCGGTGTAATCACGTCATCGATTTACAGCTTGAAAATTTAGCACATTAAAGATACATATGAGTACAATAAGAATATTTCAGTCTGCCTCGTCATATCTTGGTACGAGGCGAGCAGAACGGGGCGCCAATTCTCAATTTTGGCGGTTTTAACACGTCATCGAGTTACGGCATGAAATCTTCATGTAGGACAAGATTATTAGGAGTAAATAAAGGAATGACTGGTCTACCTCGACATTTCGTGGTACGATATGAGCAGCAGCGGGCGCCAAGTCGCCATTTTGGCGTCACTATTACGTCAGCGAGTTACGGGATAAAATCGGTGCCAAATTAAAGGTAAAATAAAGTCTTTTAAGAATATTTTCGTCTGCCTGCGCATATCCTGGTAGAAACCCCCGGCTGACTAAAATCTATAACAAAAAAATATGACATAATGTACAATTAAAACCCTATAAACATAACATTTTACATTACATTGCCATATATATTACTTCGAATCGACTTTCAAGATAAATTAACGGTTTAGGAAAAGCGTATTGATAGTACGTGAGAAAATAACTGATTCTGCATAACTTGGTATAAAGCGAGAAGAACGGGGCGCCAATTCCCTATTTTGACAGTACTGTTAAGTTATCAAGTTACGGCTTGAAATTTTGGCACATTAAACATACTTATTAGTACAATACAAATATTTTAGTCTGCCTCATCACATCTTAGTACGTGACGAGCAGAGCGGGGCGCCAATTCTTAATTTTGACGGTTTTAACGCGTCATCGAGTTACGACATGAAATCTTCGTGAAGGACAAGATTATTAGGAGTAGAATAAGGAATGACTGGTCTGCCTCGACATTTCTTGGTACGATATGAGCAGCAGCAGGCGTCAAGTCGTCATTTTGGCGTCACTATCACGTCATCGAGTTACAGGATAAAACCGGTGTCAAATTAAAGGTAAAAAAAGTCTTTTAAGAATATTTTGATCTGCTTGCACATATCCTGGTAGAAACCTCCGACAGACTAAAATATATAATAAAAACAAAGTTATGCTGAATCAGTCATTTTCTCATGTACTGTTAAGAAGCTCTTCCATAACCCTTAATTCATCTTGAAAGTCGATCCAAAGTGATATATATGGCAATGTAATGCAAAATATTATGTTTATAGGGTTTCAATTGTACATTATGACGTACTTTTTGTTATAGATTTTAGTCTGCCGGGGGTTTCTACCAGGATATGCGCAGGCGAACCAAAATATTCTCAAAAGACTTTATTTTATCTTTAATTTTGCACCGGTTTTATCCCGCAAGTCGATGACGTGATAGTGACGTGAAAATGAAGACTTGGCGCCCGCTGCTGCTCTTATCTTTCCAAGAAATGTCGATGCAGACCAGTCATTCCTTAATCAACTCCTAATAATCTTGTCCTACATGAAGATTTTATGTCGTAACTTGATGACGCGTTAAACCCGCCAAAATGAAGATTTGGTGCTCTACTCGTGTCGTACCAAGATATGACGAGGCAGACTGAAATATTCTTATTGTACCGATATGTTCCTTTAATGTGCCAAATTTTCTAATTGTAACTCGATGGCGTGATCATACCGCCAAAATTAAGAATTGGCGCCCCACTCTGCTCATCTCATACCAAGATATGACAAGGCAGACTGAAATATTCGTATTGTACTAATTGGTATGTTTAATGTGCAAAAACTTCAATCCGTATCTCGATGACGTAATAGTACTTTCAAAATAGGGAATTGACGCCCCGTTCTTCCCGCTTTGCACCAAGTTATGCCGAATCAGTCATTTTCTCACGTACTACTAATAAGCTTTTCCTAAACCGTTAATTTATCTTGAAAGCCGATTCGAAGTAATATATATGGCAATGTAATGTAAAATATTATGTTTATAGGGTTTTAATTGTACATATGATGCTTTTTTTTTTTTCTTTTTTTTTTTTTAGATTTTAGTCTGCCGGGGGTTTCTGCCAGGATAAGCGCAGGCAGACCAAAATATTCTTAAAATACTTTTTTTTACCTTTAATTTGGCACCGGTTTCATACCGTAACTCGGTGACGTGATAGTGACACCAAAATGACGAGTTGGCGCCCGCTGCTGTGCCTATCGTACCAAGAAATGTCAAGGCAGACCAGTCATTCCTTAATCTACTCCTAAAAGTCTTGTTCTGCATCATGATTTTATCCCGTAACTCGATGACGTAGTCATTAGTGTCGCAGCCGCCTGGTCTATATATTTTTATTCATCGTGGGCGACACTAAATTCTGAAAGAGCAGAATTCCTGTTTTCTAGTTTTTTTTTTTTTTTTTGGAAAATCTTATATTTATATCTAACACATATCAAGTACACTATTCTTTGTAAAATAAAATTCAATAATTTTTATAATGCAATTTCAAAATTTAGCTTCTGAGACAACGTTGGCGCATAGTGTTCCAAAGGAATACATTAAAATCACTTTTATCACTTTTAAAATGTGAAAGAAAAAGGCAAACTGTTTTACTTCTAGATAAGTGTTACTGCGTTGAATTAAAAGTAAGTATTTAAATACAAGGAAAAAGTTAGAGTAAACATTTTTTTTTAAATATAACTTTGTAATCAGATACCATGGGCAGATGCAATTTTTGATTTTGTATTGTTTAATGAGTTCCTGAGACTTTTCATGCGCGTATTGCAAGTATTGATTATGCAATCGCATATTCATTATTTTGTCTTTCTTGCATAAATGGCAAAAACAGCTTACTTTTAGCTGGCAACCACATGTGCTAGACATGGTAGTACCAGTTTCTTTGAGAGTCTCTTTTAGCAGCGTGCCGGATTGCATTTTTATTTTCTTATTATATTCCTTACTACTATGTCTATTTTGATATATTTCAAATTTTTCTTCTTAATCTTCTTATCTTCTGAGACGAAAAGACTTTGAATCACTTTTTGTGCAGGCTACTTTAAGGCTTTTCTTCTGGTAGTTACTGACTTCTTTTGGTAGATCTCTGGTGTTCTTAATTCTGTGGAAATTATTGTAGAAATCTGTTAATAAGCGTTAATCTATACTCATATTATAAAGAGGAAAAAATTGTTTATTTGTCGGAGATAAGCTCAGGAACTACCGAACCGATTCCAAAAGTAATGGTATGAAAATGATGGTGTTCGCCCAACTTAGAACATGGCTATATTTTATGTCGGTGCCACTACCCCGAAGGGGGTGCAGGAGCAAAAAAACGTTCTAAAAATGCGATTTTTGCATTACTGAAGAGCCTAGAAATATGAAATTTGGAATATTAGTTACTTATATGATATAAATGATGCCTAAGAACAGTTCTTAAACAATTCGAAATTTAAAAAGGGTGAAAATGCACAAAAAGTGTTCTAAAAAACGTTCTAAATGGTAGTTTCTACACAATTTCAGGAAATACCAAACCGATTTAAAAAATAATGGCGTCAAAATGATGGTGAAAATCCTTGCTCCAACATAGGCTATGTTTTAGGTCGGTGCCACTACCCCAAAGGGGGTGCAGGATCAAAAAACGTTCTAAAAATGCGATTTATGTGTTACTGAAGGGCCTAGAAATATGAAATTTGAAATATTAGCTACTTATTAGATATAAAGGATTTCTAAGAAGAGTTCTTAAGGGGTCTTGTACCTTTTAAATGCGTTGAAAATGAACGAAAAACATCAAAGTTTGAATTAGTCTATCTTCAAAGCCTTTTTATGTATAAACATGAAAGTTTGGGTATTGATTAAACAGATTGTGCTTTGTAATATGCTACCATTCGAAATTTATTAACCCTTTACAGAATTTGTGTATTGTTGAAATCAAAATAGCTCTTTTTTTACCCCATAAGTCATTGCGCGCATGATATCTTGAGAAAGTATGCATGGATTCGCATGAAATTCGGTAAAGATACTAATCATATATGTGTGTTCAAAATGATCTACTCTTAGGCTAAAATTATTTCATTAACTATATAAAAAAAATATTTTCTTAAAAAAAATAAAAATTTTGTATTTTTAATGAATAAAAATAGTCATAACTAAAAATATTACCATTGTAAATACTTAAAAGTAGATCATTTTAAACACACATATTTGTTTAGTATATTTACCAAATTTCATGACAATCCATACATACTTTCTCAAGATATCATGCACGCAATGACTTATGGGGTAAAATAAGAGCTATTTTGATTTCAACAATACACAAATTCTGTAAAGGGTTAATAAATTTCTGTTGGTGGTATATTATAAAGCACAATCTGTTTAATTAATATCCAAAATTTCATGTTTATACATAAAAAGGTTTTGAAGATAGACTAACTCAAACTTTGAAGTTTTTCGTTAACTTTCGACGCGTTTAAAAGGTACAAGACCCCTTAAACGATTCGAAATTTAAAAGGGGTGAAAATGCGCGAAAAGCGTTCTAAAAAACATTCTAAATGGTGGTTTCTACACAATCTAAGGAAATACCAAACCGATTTAAAAAATAATGGTGGCAAAAGACGGTGGCAACACTTGCTCCAACATAGGCTATGTTTTATGTCGGTGACACTACCCCAAAGGGGGTGCAGGGGAAATACGTTCTAAATTGCGGATTTTGCGTTACGGAAGGGCCTAGAATCGTGAAATTTGGAATGGTAATTAGTTATAAGGTATGAATGATCTCTAAGGGCATTTCCTAAAAATATCAAAATTTAAAAGGGAGTCAAAATGCGCAAAAACCGTTGTAAAAAACGTTCTAAATTGCGATTTCTATGCAATCTTAGGAAGTACTGAACCGATTTCAAATATAATAGTGTAAAAATTATGCTGGCAGATCTCGCTCCAAGTTAGGCTATATTTTATATCTGTTTCCACTACCCCAGAGGAGATGCAGGAGCAAAATGAGCGAAAAGCATTCTAAAAACGTTCTAAATGCCGATTTGTCAGCGATATCTCAGGAAGAATCAAACTGATTTCAAAAGAAATGGTAGGAAATTGATGCTGACAGACTCTGCTCTAACATAGACGCTATTTTATGTCGGTATCACTATCACCTAGACGTTGCAGGAGCAAAAAAGCGTTCTAAATTTCGATTTTTGTGATCGGTACGGGCTAGCAACTTAAAATTAGGCAAGGTACATATTTATTAGATATAAATGATCTTTAAGAACAGCTTAGAAAAAATTAGAAATTTAAAAAGGGGTGGAAATGCGCGAAAAACGTTCTAAAAACGTTCTAAATTGCGATTTATACTCAATCTCAGGAAATACCAAAGCTATTTCAAAATTAATGGTTGCAAATCAATGGTGATAGTCTCTGCTCTAACATAGGATATATTTTATGTTGCTGTCACTACCATCTGAGGGTTGCAAAAGCAAAACATGTTCTAATTTGCGTTTTTTGCACAACTGAGGGATCTAACACTTTGAAGTATGGCATGGTATTTACTTACAAGATGCAACTGCTTTCTAAGAACAGTCGAAAGAAAATTCTAAATTTAAAAAGATGAAGTAAGCGAAAAGCGTTATAAATTAAATTTTTATGCAATCTTATCAAATATTAACCGATTAAAAAAATAATGATGAAAATTGTTGGTGTTAGAACCTGATCAAACATAAGCTATATTTTATATCTATGCCACTATCACCAGAGGGTTACAGGAGCTAAAAACTTTCTAAATTGCGATTTCTGTGATACTGAAAAGGCTAGAAACTATAAATATGGCATGGTAGTTACTTATAAAATATAAATGCCCTCGAAGGACTGTCAAAAATAAATTTGAATTAAAAAGGGCTGAAGCGAAGGGGAGGTGTGAAAAGCATTCTAAAAAAGTCCTAAATTACGATATCTATGCAATTTCAGGGAATATAAACCGATTATAAAAGTAATAGTTGCGAATCAATGGTAACAGTCTCTGATCCCACACAGGCCGATGATTCTACAACCTGGGGTTTACAGGAACAACAAACGTTCTATAAAAGGCCTTTAAAAGAATTCTAAATTACGTTTCTGTGGAATATTAAAAATAACAAACCGATTTCAAAATTAATGTTGGTAAATTAATGGTGATAGTTCTAATTCAACATAGCCCTTTCTGTTGAGAGAGATGGTAGGACTTGGAATTTGACATGATAGTTAATTTTAAGATGTAAGAAGATGGTTTCTAAAAAATTCGAAACTACAAATGAATACTGAAATGAGCATATTAAATGAACATAAAGGTTTCAAAATATTTTCTAAATTATCATTTATTTAGTTTTATTAATTTAAGTCTCATTTCTGCCTAAAGCAGTGCAATAATAATGTTTAATCAAACTGTGTTTTAAATAGTAATTTTTTAAATATTCTTAAAAGTAATAAGTAAAAATTTATTTAGTACCTTTTAATAAAAATTAGACATATAAATATCACTTGGCATATTTCAAATATTACGCGAGCAAAGGCGCGGGGCTTGCTAGTAAATGATAAATTGGAAAAATGGCAATTTGTGGACCGGGTGTCGGGCCATAAATTGCAAGACTTAAAACTGTTAATCAGATAGCTTTATTAGAATTGAAGTAAATTTGGTTAAAGACAAAGAAATAATCTTTCAGAAACCGTATCATAAGTTAAAGTTCTAAGAATTTAAACACATGTAAATTAAAGTATCGTCTTACCTGGAAATTAGAACGACTACTTCTCAAAAGTGAAACCACTGCATACAATGGCGGCCGATCAAGGTGATTTCTTCAACTTCAGCCACGTGCACTGCAGATACATGGCTTACAATGCAGTAGCGCCATTTTGTAATTAAAAATGTAATTAATTCTTACTTTTGTGGGGACTACTTCTTTTAGATTTTTTCTTAGGACTTCTACTTTTAGGAAAACTGTCTGCCTTTGGCTCACCTACTTTATCTTTTTAAAAAACTGCTGTTATTGCATATTTTTAAATTTTTATGATCGGTTGGTTAGCTTTGGTTACTGGAATACATGCGCCAGACACCAGATTGTAAAATTACATGATTTAATTAAAAGTAAAGACGTTATAGGCAACGTAACATTTTTGCAACCAATTATAGCGTTGATGATTTTGATATAAATGATATATTAGATTGTATAGATAATGAAACTGCCAATTAAATGGTTCACTAGCGGGAGGTGTTGCCATAGCAACATCAGACTTCTTTATTAATGGGAAATAACAGACAGCCGGATTACTGATGACTACTTGCGAGTCCGAGTAACATAAGTAATCGGGTTTACAGTCATTTCACGTTAGAGCCGGCTGTGATGCTGCAGTAGCGAGATCCCTCTGTACTACGCCAGCTGACTTACAGTTTCGCTATATCTACTATGTAATGTAACATATTTATCAAAATTAACAAAGCTAAAATCGACTCTAAAAAAATGACGCTGCTTTCCGGACTTTTAACGAATACTATAAAAATTATACAGATGGACGCTTTCAATAACTGTTCATAAAAACAAAATGCACAAAAAAGAGTTTAAAAAAAAACGAGGTCCTAGTCAATCTCATATAAAAAAACATGCAAACCGTGCCGTGTCTATTCTTGAAATTATCACACAATATAAAATTTCCACGCAACAAACCAATTCTGGCATACTTCAAAATATGATTAAAATGCTTAAAATTCCGAAGCAAATTATTGGCGCCCGGTATGCTATTTCTTTCTCCCAGCTTACTTTGTCTCCAATAAATAACGTTACTTTGTATACGCCAGCTGTAAAACAAAAGCCAATGTTTCATTGTGGGCTTAAATACTCTACAGCATTTTTTAAAATTTCTAAGCATCGCACATTGTCAATGTTTATACCGTCGTATGGGGGAAATAAAGTACTTTTTAATGCAATTTGTTTGAAAACTGCATCTCCATTTGTTTTTGAAATATAAATTTTTTTTGTAGTTTTTAGCGACATTTGTTTCATTTTGGCAACTCAAGTACTCCATTTTTATAGAAAGTAAAGAAAAAAATCGTTGAAAAATAGCAATTATATCTTTTTGTTGCCATTTTCTCATAAAAATTGAAAAAAAAAAATTAAAATGCGTGCTATTTTGAGAAAAATATGAATGAAGGATTTGTGATAAAACAAAGAGCTATTATAAACTATATTTAATATTAAGTATCTATATTAATGCAAATGACGTCATTTTACATAAAATAAAAGCGTGTGCTTTGAGTCTTAAAATTTAAATATGTTTTGCAGTAGAGTCCCGATTATCAGAGTCCCGTTTAACCGAGTTATTTTCTTCTGATGGACTGGTGGCTTCTATTATTATGAAACAACCATTATAAATGAAGCGTTAGGTGAAGATGAAAGAGCAGCCATAAAAAATTAGAACTCTGATTTTCTGGTCAGAATGGAAAAAATGGCCATAATTAGGTAGCTTTCATTACAAAAAGCTACCTATTGCAGCCGTTCGGAGGAAAACGATTTCAAAAAATTTTGGTATATTTTCACCGATCATGACCCCCAGACCCGAAACCACCCTCCGTTCAAAATTGATATATATATATATATATATATATATATCTGACCTTTGTCACACTGTAACTCTCGTTTTTTTGAACCGATTTCGATGTAATTCGGTGTGTACATAGTACATACCAATGTCTCGACCGAGTTCGTTGGCCAGCTTCATCCGCTGTTTTGTTTCAAAATGGCGGCCATTTAAAATTTTTAAAAACATTTTAAATTTTAAATGTGGTACCAAAAAATTGAAAATGGAAAAATATTTTTTTCTTATGTATTTGACCTTTATACAAAGATTCCAGAACAGTTTTTGTTTCGTCTATATCTTAAAAAATGGCTGAGTTATAGCATTTTGAATTTCTAGCGTGGCTGACATTTTGAAACGTCCTGAATTTTGTCACGCGATAAAAGGCGTATTTATCAACCGATTTCGATGTAATTCGGTGTGTACATAGTACATACAAAATGTCTCGACCGAGTTCGTTGGCCAGCTTCATCCGCCATTTTATTTCAAAATGGCTGCCATTTAAAATTTTTAAAAAGATATAAAATTTGAAATGTGGTACCAAAAAATTGAAAATGGAAAATACTTTTTTCTTATGTATTTGACCTTTATACAAAGATTCCGGAGCAGTTTTTGTTTCGTCTATATCTTAAAAAATGGCTGAGTTATAGCATTTTGAATTTCTAGTGTGGCTGCCATTTTGAAACGTCCTGAATTTTGTCAGGCAATAAAAGGCGTATTTATGAACCGATTGGGATGTGTTTGGCCTTGATACAAAGATTCCGGAGCAGTTTTTGTTTCTGAAAATTTGTTCTTTTGTTTATATCTTAAAAAATGGTTGAATTATAGTTCTTTGATTTTCTAGCATGGCTAACATTTTGAAACGATCTTGTATTTGCCACGCGATAACACACGTATTCGCCTATTTCGATGTAAGAAGGCATGTGGATAGTATACATCAATATCTCGACCATGTTCGCTGGCCAGATTCATCAGCCATCTTGTTTCAAAATGGCAGCCATTAAATTAAAAAAAATATATATATTTAAAGTGAGGTGCAAAAAAATTAGAAATTGAAAATGGTTTCCTTCTTAAGTATTTGACCTTGATATAAGGATTCAAGAGCATTTTTGTTTGTCTTTATCTTAAAAAATGGCTCAGATATAGCAGTTTCAATTTCCAATGTGGGTGACATTTTGAAAAATCAGATTTTTTGCATGCGACAGCACTCGTATATATCAACCGATTCCGATGTGAGTGAGCATGTGCACAGCAATTACTAAGGTCTCGACCAAGTTCACTGGTTAGCCTCATCCACCATGTTGTCTTAAAATGGCAGGCACTTTAAGAAATCGCCGACTTTGGCAGCCAAATTTAAGTTACTTTAAAGAAAAGCAGCTTGGATAAAGCTGACTAATTTCGCGAAATTCTCATTCATTATATTGATAAAAATTAGTATTGAATCTCCTATATTCGGTTTCCACTAAATTGAGCTTCGTGTGTTTGAATGATATAAGTTGGCTTTTTTAAAATAAGGAATATGAAAGTTACCTCTTCCTCCCGGCAATGGCCGGAAGGACTTTTTTTTTCCATTCTGACCAGAAAATCAGAGTTCTAACTTTTTACGACTGCTCTTTAATCTTCACCTAACGCTTCATTTATAAGGGCTATTTCATAATAATAGAAGCCACCAGTCCGTCAGAAGAAAATGAAATAATGGAAACCGGCGGCGACACTAAATTCTGAAAAAAGCAGAACTCCTGTTCTCTAGTAGTTTTCTTTCCTTTTTCTTCTGTTTAGGTAAGCGTGATGGAAGACAGGGAAAGCCAGATTTTTCATTTGTGAGTGCAAAACGATATAAATATTAATTTTTCTTCTGAATTTACAAAAATATTTATTTTTAAAAATTATGATCTAAACAGCATTTAGACAAAAATAACTATTTTAAATCAGAACTTTAATATCTAAAAAATAAATTTCTAAAACTCAAAAATGTCAGAATAAACTTTCGCCGAAAAAGAATTTGTTTTTAATCTGTTTTAAAGTGATGAGAGAAAAGTCAAACAAACTGAAAGAGCAAAGGTTTCTTTCTCTAAGGGTTCTAAACATTGAAAATGGACTCTTTCAGTTTTTCAATAAAAAAAAAAAACCTCTAAAAGCTAAAGATTTAAAGTATCTTTGTTATGAAAATTTTGAAACGAAAACAGATTATAGCTAATGGTTTCACTTTTTTCTTCTGCAATGACGCTGATTATCCTACTGAATTTAATATGGATAAATAAAACGCTGATATAATAAAGAATGACAGTGTTTCAAAATTCAACTTTTACAGAAGTGTTATTTGCCGCAAAGCTTTCCAACTAACTTAAGATTAAGGGGATTTGGTACGCTTTGCTTTACATAAGATGGCGAAAATATAAATTTTTTTTGTATTGCTATAATATTCTGGCGAAGTTACGTAAAAATCCTATGATTGTAAATTCGTGAAAAGGGATTTTTACTGCATCTATTTCCTTTTAAATGTATAATATTTTATTCTTTAAATTCATTTTTTTCAATTCGAGTTTTTTTGTTGATATTTTGCTATTTTTAAAATGTTAAAACTTCTATAAATATATAAAAGATGACATATAATTTTTTATATAATCGAAAAGGCATCTACAATAGAATTATAGATAGATTTTTGATCAGAATAAATGTAAAAACTTTTAAAAGAAATTCTTATTTTTCATTGGCAATTTTAGCATAGATAATCACGTTTAATTTTTTTTTCTCAAAAACTAATTGGTTCAAAGATAAATCCATCCCTAAAACTATGAAAGATACTCATGTGTATATAAGGAAAAGGTGTATGTATAAAAATATTAAAAATTGTATATATTTCAAATTTTCTTAAAGTTTTTAATTTTTTTATTTCTTTAAAATGTTAGCCATCATTATTACTATTTTTTCTAGGGGGGAGGGGTATTTTGTCCAACAATTTAATTTTATGATACTAGCGGATCCAACCAGGGGATTCCAGTTTTACAGAGCATAGGTAAAAACCATTTTATTTTGAATTGAAACTCATATAGGTTTTTAGAATTTAATACATTTTTTATATCCTACTAACAACTTCAAAAAGCATTTTTAGATGAAAAATCCCAATAATATATTGAATTAAAGTTTTGAAATTTACTAAAGAGATATTTCGTTTTAGACTTATGCCAGGAGTTTTGTGCCAACCAGGGTATCCCAGTTTTAAAGAGCATAGGTGATATAACAGTTTTATTTTGTATTGACACTCAAATAGATTTTTAGAATTTGATATATTTTTTATATCCTACTAACAACTCCAAAAAGCATTAAAAATACCAATAATATATTGAACTTAATATTTGAAATTTAATAAAAGATATATATCGTTTTAGACTTATCCCAGGAGTTTTGTGCCAACCAGGGTATCCCAGTTTTATAGAACATAGGTGATAACAGTTTTATTTTCAATTGAAACTGAAATAGATTTTTAGAATTTAATATATATATATATCCTATTAACAACTCCAAAAAGCATTAAAAATACCAATAATATATTGAACTTAATATTTGAAATTTAATAAAAGATATATATCGTTTTATAATTATGCCAGGAGTTTTGTGCCAACCAGGGTATCTCAGTTTTACAGAACATAGGTGATAACAGTTTTATTTTGAATAGAAACTCAAATAGATTTTTAGAATTTGATATATTTTTATATCCTACTAACAACTCCAAAAAGCATTAAAAATACCAATAATATATTGAACTAAATATTTGAAATTTAATAAAAGATATATTTCGTTTTAGACTTATCCCAGGAGTTTTGTGCCAACCAGGGTATCCCAGTTTTATAGAACATAGGTGATAACAGTTTTATTTTCAATTGAAACTGAAATAGATTTTTAGAATTTAATATATATATATATCCTATTAACAACTCCAAAAAGCATTAAAAATACCAATAATATATTGAACTTAATATTTGAAATTTAATAAAAGATATATATCGTTTTATAATTATGCCAGGAGTTTTGTGCCAACCAGGGTATCTCAGTTTTACAGAACATAGGTGATAACAGTTTTATTTTGAATAGAAACTCAAATAGATTTTTAGAATTTGATATATTTTTATATCCTACTAACAACTCCAAAAAGCATTAAAAATACCAATAATATATTGAACTAAATATTTGAAATTTAATAAAAGATATATTTCGTTTTAGACTTATCCCAGGAGTTTTGTGCCAACCAGGGTATCCCAGTTTTATAGAACATAGGTGATAACAGTTTTATTTTCAATTGAAACTGAAATAGATTTTTAGAATTTAATATATATATATATCCTATTAACAACTCCAAAAAGCATTAAAAATACCAATAATATATTGAACTTAATATTTGAAATTTAATAAAAGATATATATCGTTTTATAATTATGCCAGGAGTTTTGTGCCAACCAGGGTATCTCAGTTTTACAGAACATAGGTGATAACAGTTTTATTTTGAATAGAAACTCAAATAGATTTTTAGAATTTGATATATTTTTATATCCTACTAACAACTCCAAAAAGCATTAAAAATACCAATAATATATTGAACTAAATATTTGAAATTTCGTTTTAGACTTATGCCAGGAGTTTTCTGCCAACCAGGGATTCCAGTTTTACGGAACATAGGTGGTAACCGTTTTATTTTTTATTAAAACTCAAATAGATTTTTAGAATTTAGTATATAACAACTCCAAAAAGATTTAAAAATACGAATAATATATTGAACTACATATTTGAAATTTAATAAAAGAGATAGTTCGTTTTAGACAGCTAATAGCCAAAGAAATTGCAAAAGTTGTAAAAGTTGTAGCAAAGGTTTTGCTACTAACAACAGCCTTTTTAATTCTGATAATTTCAGTTGTTTAAGAACATAGTTCAATTACATGTTTGTCGAATTTCTGTTTTATTTATATTAATTTATTTATATATTGGTCAAGTTTTACTTTCGTTAAGGAACATTATATCGGAAACAAATGCTATTTATATTACTTTAAGTGAAAACAAATAAATTTTTCGTAATCAAGCTGCAGACGGTAGCGATAGATTAAAAAAAAATATTATTCTGAGATGTTATTTTAAAAGCCATTGAAAATTAATAAACAGAGATGAAATTTTCAAAAAAATTTCACTAGAAAGAACATGTTCTGTCTTATTCGATGGTCTAAAAACTAAAAATGTGCGATGTTCAGAAATTAAGAAAAAATTCAGTTAATCGAAATTTGTTGGTGATGTCTTGGCATTGTCAATATGACGTCAGCGTTACCATGGAAATGTTTTGCTTTATAATATAGATATAAAAGGGATTTAAAAAGGCATTAGTAAAAACAACTTTACAATTGTTTCTGCAATTACATTTTTACAATTAAATTGAACATGATAAGTGACATCAATCGTTCACTAATGTAAATAAGAGTGTCGCCTGTACTGATACACACAAACACAAAAAAGATGAGCAAAAATTGAGAACACGCAACTTGGCGAGTCTAATCATCCGCTTACTCGCCAAATGAAACATTTTATCGTGATTTGGCGCAATGGCGAGTGGTAGCGAGAACCCAGGATACCCTGTATATATCAATCTTTAAATTTAAAATGTAAAATACTCTGAACGAATCATGTGTTATAACACGCAAACAATATTAGAAAATTTGTAACATCTGTTGTAAACCCTGTTGTAGTACGATATTTTCCAAGCCTCTCCAAAAATTATCCCTAGCCTACAGTCCTCAGCAAAACTTTACACACAGGTGATATTTAACCTTTAAATAAAAAAAATACGAACTCTTGGGTTAAATGTCTGTACTTATTCTAAAATTTATTTTAAATATTTTAGAATGGAAATAACGGTTTTAATGTAAGATATTATTTAATTTAACTGAAAAAGTGAAATTTGTATATTGGAAAAGTTTAAACACTTTCTTGATTTTTGGCAACCGTTCACGGAAAAAAGCAAATTTAAAACTTATGACGTCACATGCATGAAGTATTTAAGTGCACCTCGCGATAGTATCGGTTAGTGAAAATGCCGCGAGCTAGAAATTTTCAGTCAGATGAAGTAACTGGAGCATGGAAGCTGAAATCAAAAATGAAAACTGTTGCAGTAATTTCAGCTACTTTGAATCGTCCAAAGAAGACTGTCTAAGGGTAACTCTTTCAAAGCAAAACATAGATTTGGAAGACCTCGTGTGGCCAGAAAACGAGATGGTTGACGGAACCATAAAATGGCATTTAAACAAATAATGATTGCTAGTCGCATTAAAAGTGAGTCAGATCTTTATGTGTCAACGGATACGATTCGTAGATGAATTAAAAAAAGATGTAAATTAGCTTACATGAATTTGATAATACAACTAGCCATGAAATCTCACAAAAGAAAATGGCAAGAATGAAGTGGGCTCGCAAACAGATGTCATATGGACCCAAGTGATGTGATATTCAGTGATGAAAATAAAGCGGAATTTGGATGATCCAGATAGGTGAGCATAGTATTGACACGACTTGCGTAAAGAGCCTTGGACTTTCTTTTGTCGAAAACAAGGAGGTGATTCTTTAATGATTTGGGCCTGATTTTGTTTTAATGATCAAGTATCTCTGGAGTTCCTCAATGGTCGCCAAGCAGCGTAAGACTGCATACATACATTGGAAAATAATTTACAGCCACTTGGTGAACTTTTAGCTGTTCCAAAGTATCTACCTGAGCAAGATAATGCGTCCATTCATGTTGCATACAAAACAAAAAATTGGTTTAACTCTCAAACTGTTACTCTTCTCGACTCGCCAGCGTGTAACCCTGATCTGAACCTAATCGAAAAATTTTGTTGCATCATATCTCATAAGGTTTATGCAATTTTTTGTCAATACTCCCCTGTTAATGTATTTCGAGCTGCTGTTGAACGTGTTTGTTGCGAAATAGATCTCTAATTGATGAAGGATTTAGTTTTTTCGATGGAAAGTCACATTTTTGCACTAATAGCAGACAATTTAGGTGCAGTTCGATTTTAATTTATGGTTATTTTTCTGTAAATAGACAGATTGTCTATACTTTTGCCACAATGTTAATTTTTTTTTTTTTTTTTTTTTGTCATTATATATTATGTAAAGTGTATAATTTAAAATTTATTGTTTGTGAGTAAAGGGTAAGTCCTCAGTAATATATGACAGTTGAGTTACAACAATTGGTTATATACTTCTCAGTACAGAAGCATAATCGATCATTGTCTAAACTTTTGCTGCGCACTGTATTGACATATGAATATGAATTGAATAGTATGCAAAATAAATTATTTCGTTAGATTTCGGAGAAGGACATACTCGTTAAACTTCAGTAAATCTAGTTGGATAGCTATTATTAACACTATTAACTTTAAAGTATTTTTTCTCTCAAAATTGAAAAAGACATCGGACCCGAAAGGGTTAAAATTTTTGTTACTTTTAAACACTTTCGAACATAGTTGAAAGTGTTTATGAATTCGGTTTCTCTGTCCGTCTGTCCACTGTCTAACATGCATAAATACAGTAGTGCGGTTGCCATGAAATGTATATATATTATTGGGGTTTACTATGGCATGTTCAGCATTGAAAACGAAGCGTGTAGCATTTTTGGTTCATTTACAGGACCATTCAAAACAATTCCGCTACATTACAGTCCATTGGGAAAACCGTTTGCCGTGTATATTGACGTTACAGTATTTTAAACATAATGAAATGGATATACGTCACTGAGCTGTACTACAAGGATATTACTATAGAACGTGGTGAGAAAAGAACTTATGGTTTACTTACAGGGACACACAAAAGAATTTGGCTACAGAAGAAAATGAGCAATAATTGAACAATTGAAGCCTACGAACAATAATTGCTGGAAGTGCGTTTTCAGTTGTGGTATGCGTTTTTAAATTTAACAATTTTTTAAATATTACTTGGTGTGTATAAATTCTGTAGGTATTATACAAAGTCGCACAAAAGTTCCCAACACCATCTTTTTATTGGCGGAAATTGCTGAGAGTAAATTTTCAACTGTGCTATTCGTTTAACTGAACTAACTGTTAAGAAGTACTAATACTAAGAAGTACTAGTACTACTACAGTAATACTATATACTACACTGTAAAAAATATACTGTCAGTTTTCCGGTAGGAATCGGAAAAATAGTTGCCCTTATCGTACCGGAATAATTTCCGACCCTGCTCGGAATAAAATCCGTAAAATCGGAATGAAATCCGTAAAATACCGTTTTACTGACTATAAAATATACTGCCAGTTTTCCGGTAGGAATCGGAAAAATAGTTGCCCTTATCGTACCGGAATAATTTCCGACCCAGCTCGGAATAAAATCCGTAAAATCGGAATGAAATCCGTAAAATACCGTTTTACTGACTATTTCCTTATTTTTACGGATTTTAATCCGAGCTGGTTCGGAAATTATTCCGGTACGATAAGGGCAACTATTTTTCCGATTCCTACCGGAAAACTGGCAGTATATTTTTTTACAGTGTATCATACATATCTGTAAATCATATGCAGGGCACTTCGTGTATTTTAACGACAATTCATGGCAATAGCAGAAATCGGGTTTTCAAATGTGTTAAGCGCTTTCCAAATTGTTCATTTAGACGTCATCTTTCACCTTAATAAACTGTGAATTTTTGTCATAGTATTCTGATTCTCTTGCAAAGTGCTTCATAATCTATGCTGTACGCATGATTTTCCGTTCTTGTTTTAAATTAATTGCAATATGCTACTTTATTATTGAATATATTTTTCACTTAACCAATCTGGCGTGTGAATAAAATCTCTCACTGGAGCAGCTTTTATTTATTTATTTATATTTACTTTGGCTTTTCTTTTTAATTATTATTTAACATCCTACATTACACATTCTCAAATAAAACTTTATAAATGAGTAGGTTATTTAGTTAAGTGAATAAAAGGAAGCAACTTACTTAGTCATTTTAAATGCGAAAAGAGACGAAAGAACTAAAAAGACAGGCTAATGGCAAATTTCTATTAATAAACTAGTACAAGTGATGTGCAGGGAGTGCTCTTTGTCAATTTCAGTATATGAACTGTAATTGCATTAATTAACAGACAAGTCATTTTTTTTCTTGCTGACTGTACTACTAAAGCTTTTGTTCACAACCCCCCTCCCCCCCCTCCCCTCTATCGTAATATATTTCTTCATAAGTTAATGCATAAATTTGTGTCTGACGCAGTTTTCTATGTTCCAAAGCCTGTAGTTGAATTGACTCTACCATAAGTGGCAACCTTAAAGAAAAACCGGTATCATCTAATAATGTACGATAAAAGATATTATAGAAGGCTTAATTAAATTAGCCTTTCCAAAGAGTTTCCAAAAGTTTTTTAATTTAACAATTCTCTAAATTGAAAATGTCGCTCTTTTTTTTTTTTTTTTTTTTTTTTTTTTTTTTTTAGCATTTTGATGTATGATTAGCCTTAAGTAATGTTTAGAGAGTCGGGCGCAATTAACGGCAACGTTATAATATCATTAACTTTATTAACCTGACATGAAATATAGGAATAGCGACACAGTTTCCCTGTCAAAGCAAGAGAGACAGCTAATTTAATGCGGAAGGTGAAAATCATTTTTTAATCAAAAATGTATTTTAAAGTATTGTCTTAACTTTTTTCTCAACTATTTTTATTATTAAACTACTGGGTGTGCTAAAAAGGACTGATTGAATTTAAAATTCAATAACTTGCAAACGGTGACAAATATTTAAAAAATTCTTGCAGGAGGGTTTTGCATGAGGTCAGTTTTTTTTTTTTTTTCAGTGATCTTCGATTTTAGTTCGAATTACAAACAATAGATGACGCTGTAAGCAATAGGCGCTAAATACAGGATCAATTTTTTGGCCTTTCTCTTCTTCCATGCGAAAAAAAGAGGTTAAAATGTATTGAGTTTGTCCCGAAGTACCAAAAATCGAGCCCGTATTTAGCGCCTATTGTTTACAGCGCCATCTATTGTTTGTAATTTGAAATAAAATGGAAAAGCACTGTAAAAAAAAAAAAAAAAAAAAAAAAAAAAAAAAACTTTTGACCTTAAGCATAACCCTCTTGCAAGAATTTTTTAAATATCTGTCACCGTTTGCAAGTTATTGAATTTTAAAATCAGTCAGTCCTTTTTGGAACACCCGGTAAGTTAGTGCATGCTAAAAGTGATAAAAGTACATTTTACAAGGCACATAAATACCTTTATTCTGATCTATTTGTTTCTACTCTACAAATGGCAAATTTTCCAAGACTTATACTGACAAAAATTATTTCCGCAATAACTTTTGTTCATCAAAAATGGTCATTATAAAAACATGTATAATAATCACTTATAAACAAATTAAGTTAAATAATGCTATAAAAAGTGATAGAATATCTTTATTAAGACTTACGATCGTTTCATCGCACAATCGGCGACATTTTCAAAATCAATCAAAGAAAGCCCATAGCCAGTCAATCCATTATCCCTAATAATGCGCAAGCACCTTTTTCATACAAAGTTTCTGCATTTAGACATTCTATTCAGAGAGCTTTCACAGTTTGTACCCCTGAACATTTAAATAGCGAAATAAATAAAATATATGATATTGCAAGAAACAATGGATACAAAGAAAGCACCATAGAAAAATTAATTAAGAGCTTGAAGAACAAAAAGAAAAGAAAAGAAATTTCAAGCCACAAAATTCCACGTTATCCACTTTACAATATTTTCCTGGTTTCTTCGAACGTTTAAAATATAAACTCAATAAATTCAATATCTTCCTAGTCGCAAAACCATCCATGAAAATAAAAAATATAGTGTGCAAGAAAATAGATCAAATTGAGTCCAACCAATTAGCAGGAGTATACGAAATACCTTTCACCAAAGAAGATGGAACAAAGCAGTTTTATATAGGTATGACAAGCAGAAAACTTAAAACTAGAATCAAAGAACATATAGCAGACATCAAATACAATAGAAGAACCACAGCTTTGGCCAGATTATGCAGCGAAGAACCTTTACAGATTGAATTTAAAAATAGCAAGTTAATTTATCCATCAAGATTTTATTTACCATCCATAGTCCGAGAATCAATAGAAATATTTTTACGCAACGAGAATATTTGCAATGATTCTGTGTCCCTTGATTTACCCAGAATTTGGAAAGAGATACTAAGTAATTGTAGAAACAATAGTAAAAATTAATCCACACTCGCAAATAGCCAAGTTAATTTTATTTTATTTTATGTTTTGCAATGTTTTTCAGTATGCTTGATGTCTCGTGACATTGTTTACCATGTTGTTTTTAAATTATGTGAAAATTAATCCACGCTCGCAAATAGCTAATTTAATTTTTATTTTATTTTATGGTTGCAATATTTTCATTATGCTTCATGTCTCGTGACATTGTTTACTATATTATTGTTTTTTAAGTTATGTGAAAATATTTTCTATTATGATTGATTTTGAAAATGTCGCCGATTGTGCGATGAAACGATCGTAAGTCTTAATAAAGATATTCTATCACTTTTTATAGCATTATTTAACTTAATTTGGTCATTATAAGTTTTGAAAAAGTCGCCGTTTGTGCGATGAAATGTGTAGATCAGAATAAAGGCATTTATATAACTTTAAAATGTAATTTTATCACTTTTAGCATGTGAATTAAGTTAGTTTAATGGTTATATAAGTGCTTTTCTTGTATAATTTTACATTTTTATTATTTTGCAATAAATTGTAAAATATTGAAATGTCTGCATTTAAATACTAGTATTTCTGTATGCATGTTAATTTTAAAGAGTTTCAGTTTAATTTTTGTAAAACTTTTGTTTGCAATGTGTGTCAATGACGTATACGTATGAACGTATGTCAGTCATTTGCAGACGCCTCACGACAGCTGCTAATTAAAATTGCCATAGAGTCTGTTCAGAAGTGCAGCTAACACCGCGCGCGCGCTCAGACGTTTTTGCCATGGAGTAGGCCTCATCGAAGAAAGGAATTTTAAAATAATTCAATTAATTATTTTCATCGTTCAAAACAGGTAAAACCAACGACTATATTTCTTTATCCTTTGAAAACATGGTTTTCGTAACAGAAATACATGCCTATGTTCACCAAGATAAAATCCAAAATATTTCGGAAAAACATCATATCACTTACTTCATCTACTTCAGCCAGTACAGTGTTTAAAAATTTTAAACCGAACTCACTCAAAGTTATCGCATGCGACTCATAAAAATTTCGTGGGAGATTTGATCACGTGATTAAGCTTATGATTTAGCGACATTTCTAATTCCACTAGACTTCTGTTCTGGCGTCCTTCAGATCCGTTCTGATTGGTTGACACGCTCCAGATAAAGTGGCCAAACGCCCGAGCATCATTTGCACATATTCGAATATTTGTTTTCAGCTACTATTTCGTTTCTGATGCTACATAAGTTTGATTTGAATAAATTATGTTCCATTTTTAGATGATGAAATTGCTATTTTCTACTTGAAAGTATTCAAAAATACCTGTATAAAACGCATCTCCGTCATTTCCACACTAAAACCGTTTTTTTTTAAAAATCTTTTAAGATAAGGTCATAAAGACTGTTTCATAAATCTTAAATGTTATTTGTATTACAAATTATTAAAAAATATACAATTTATATTAAAAACGCATTTTCACTTACAAAACGCCGCAGTTGCAGGGAGAATTTGCGCATCTAAATCATGAAAAAATATAAAATCAGAAACTTTTTTTTCTTTTTTTTTTTGGGGGGGGGGAGGGAGGGGGATTCATTCTAACTGTCCCTGGAATTTGCAACTGAATCCTCCTATACCTCGATGAAACATATTTAAAAATTCCATTTTCAGTGCTAAAAAAGAATACTTTTCAGGGTTATTTTTATTATCAGCGTTATCAGGGTTACAAAAATAAATAGATCAAAAATATCCCTGGTTTTATATTTTTTTTTCATGGTTTAGATATGCAAAATCCCCTGCAATTGCAGCGTTTTATAAGTGACAATGCGTTTTTAATATAAATTATATATTTTTTTTATAATTTTTAATATAAATAACATTTAAAATTTATGAAACGGTCTTTAACTTAAAATGTTTGGGGGAAAAAAAACAGTTTTAGTATGAAAATGATGGAGGTTTGTTTTATACAGGTGTTTTTTAATATTTTCGAGTAGAAAATAGCAGTTTCATCATCTAAAATGGAAAAAAAAATATTCAAATCAAACTTATGTAGTAACAGAAACGAAATAGCTGAAAACAAACATCCGAATATGTGCAAACGGTGCCCGGACGTCTAACCACTTCCATTGAATCGGATCAGCCAATCAGAACGGCTCTAAGGACGCTAGAACAGGTTCTGAAGTACGGTAGAACAGAAGTCTAGTGGAAAGCGACATTTCTATTTCCACTAGACTTCTGTTCTACCGTTCTACCGTAGGTTGATTGATACAATTTAACAATTCAAATGGTAATTTAAAAAAAAATCGCTTTTTAACAAATTTGTTTCTGTTTATTTAAAAATGATTTATCAGTTGCCTTATATTTTCCGTGAGAAATAGAATGCTGTTAATAAACCAAGATTGTGGTATTAACATATTATGAGATTTGTTTGTACTACTATATTGGATGGATTTCAGTGGATTTTGCACTGCTAGTTAGATAATTTTTCAGAGGTGGTTTTAGTGTATATATTTCTTATTTTATGATTGCATATTTTAATACCATGTGATAACAGACCAAAATACATCAGAAAACATGAGAAATAAATGGCACTCATAATCCTGTTAGTATAAGCAAAATACTTACTCATACTTTCAGTAGAAAATTTATAAACCTTCTAATCATACTTTATTCACTACAAAACTAGACGGAAAACCCATTTATTTTACGTCTTTAAAAAATATATGTGCAGATATTTTTAGTTAAAATAATGTGTATCTGTTACATTTTATTTTTAAAATTTTCGCCATAAAATATGATTTCCATCTTATTCACTCTAGCCCAGTGGTAGGGGAGCACAAAAAGGCCCAATTCGGAAATAAGTAGTGGAAAGCTGGAAATTGTTTTAACTCCTTCAGTTTATGTCTAGAATGAATATGCTACGTTTCCCCCCTCGTACTAGGTGAGCGTTAGGAATTATACATTGATTTATAGTCAAAAAACACGTTTTTTTTTTTTTTTTTTTTTTTTTTTTTTTTTTTTTTTAATACCATAACATTATCTCGAAATCACTAACTTTTTCAAAAACACTGTCAATACAAATGTTATATAGCTCAAAATTCTGAATAAAATGAGTACCTACACTTAATACTTTTGTTGAATATTAAGGTCACAATTCTACTTTAAATTTTTAGCACCGTGGTCAGAGGGTTGAACTCAGAATTAATTAGGGAAAACTGGAAATCGTTTTAATCCCTTCAGATTAGGTTTAAAATGAATATTCTATGTTTTCCCCTTCGTGCTAAGTGAGCGTTAGGAAATATATACACATTTACATTCGAAAAACACGTTTTTCTTTAATATTTTTAACAATATCTGAAATTGCGAGCTTAATTTTGAACAAAAATATTAATGTGAGTATTCATTTTATTCAAAATTTTAAGCTCTACAACATCTGTATTGGTAATTTTTTGATATTGTTAGCTGTTTTGAGATATAGTTAAGGTAATCTGGTCTCTCCTATCTTGAAGCTCTTGATTAGTGATTAAGGCAAAATTTTGAAATGGAATGGCGACCTTAATTTTGAACAAAAATATTAATGTGGGTACTCATTTTATTCAGAATTTTATACTCTACAACATTTGCATTGGCAATGTTTTTGATAGAAATAACTATTTTGAGATATTGTTAAAAATATTAAGATAAAACATTTTTTCCGATTGTAAATACGTACATATTTCCTAACGCTCACTTGGTACTAGGGGGAAAACATAGAATACTCATTTTAGACCTAATCTGAAGGGATTAAAACGATTTCCAGTTTTCCCCTCATTAATTCTGAGTTCAACCCTCTGACCATGATGCTAAAATTTTAAAGTAGAATTGTGACCTTAATATTCTGCAAAAGTATTAAGTGTAGGTACTCATTTTATTCAACATTTTAAGCACTACAACATTTGTATTGACAATGCTTTTGAAAAAGTTAGTGATTTCGAGATAGTGTTATGGTATTTAAAAAAACGTGTTTTTTGACTAAAAATCAATGTATAATTCCTAACGCTCACCTAGTACGATGGGGAAAACGTAGCATATTCATTCTAAACCTAAACTGAAGGGTTTAAAACAATTTCCAGCTTTCCCCTAACTATTTCCGAATTCAACTCCCTAACCACTGGGCTACTCCTAAAGTACTCAAAAAAAAAAAAAAAAAAAAAAAAAATCAAGAAATTATCCAACGCGCAAAAGGATATTTTCCCACAATATATATTATTTTTTTGATTACATATATTACTTTGAAACGAAACTTTGATTATTAAAAGGCGTTCAAAAGTAAAACTTTCTTCGCTAAATACCTGATTTTCTGTTATTTAAATAAGTATTTTATTATTATGATAGAAATACACGTGCCTTTGTATATATATAAAAAAAATATCTTTATCAAAAATATCTTATTTATCATAAAAAATAGCAACCAAAATAGCAACCAAAAAAAAAAAAAAAAAAAAAAACTAACAACACAATTTGGTATGGGAAGGGTTCAAACCCATAGCCCGTAGTTTCGAGTTCAATGCTCTATCCATTCCGCTATCTAGCTCACCTTTAATTTGCAACAGAATATATTTATAATTAGCACCATAATTAATCAAATTCATAATCTGTTCCTGAACGTTTATTCCATCCATGATAGAGACCCACTCCATATTCCCGTCTCCTGAGCTCGCGCGGGCGCTTCTGGAACACATTCATAATTAACAATATAGTAGAATCTTTATGTATGTTGAATGTAATAATTTTAAACTTTCACTTCTATTCACCAAAATATGGTATTATCTATACTAATATTATAAAGAGGTAAAAATTGTTTATTTGTAGGAGGTAAGCTCTGGAATTACCGAACGGATTCCAAAAGTAATGGTATCAAAATGATGGTGTTAGTTCAACTTAGAACATAGGCTACATCTTATGTCCGTGCCACTGGCCAAAAGGGGGTGCAGGAGCAAAAAACGTTCTAAAAATAAGATTTTTGCGTTACTGCAGGGCCTATAAATATGAAATTTGGAATGATAGTTATTTATAAGATACTAATGATCGCTAATGCCATTTCTTAAAAAGATCGAAATTAAAAAGGGGTGAAAATGCGCGAAAAGCGTTCTAAAAACGTTCTAAATGGCGATTTTTACGCAATTTCAGGAAGTACCAAACTGATTTAAAAATAATGGTTTCAAATTGATGATGACAACCGTTGCTCGAACATAGGCTACATTTTATGTCTGTTCCATTTCCCCTAAAGGGTGTGCTGGAGCAAAAAACCGTTCGAAATTGTGATATTTGGTGTTACTAAAGGGCCCAGATACATGGAATTTGGCATGGTAGTTACTTATTAGATATAAATGACATCTAAGACCATATCTTAAAAAATTCGAAATTTAAAAGGAGCGAAAAGGCGCAAAAAGCGTTCTAAAAACGTTCTAAATGGCGATTTTTACACAATTTCAGGAAGTACCAAACTGATTTAAAAATAATGGTTTCAAAATGATGATGACAACCGTTGCTTGAACATAGGCTACATTTTATGTTGGTGCCACTACCCCTAAAGGGTGAGCAAAAACAAAAATTCGAAAATGCGATTTTTGTGTTATTGAAAGGCCCAGATACATGGAATTTGGCATAGAAGTTACTTATTAGATATAAATGACCTCTACGAACATTTCTTAAAAAATTCGAAATTTAAAAGGGGTGAAAATGTGCAAAAAGCGTTCTAAATGGCGATTTTTACGCAATGTCAAGAAGTACCAAACCGATTTAAAAAATAATGGCGTCAAAAAGATGGTGACAACAGTTGCTCCAATATAGGCTACATTTTATGTCGGTGCCCCTACCCCTAAAGACGGTGCTGGAGCAAAAAAATGTTCTAAATTGTGATTTTTGGTGTTACTGAACGGCACAGATACATGGAATTAGGCATGGTAGTTACTTATTAGATATAAATGACCTCTAAGAGCATTTCTTAAAAAATTCGAAATTTAAAAGGGATGAAAATGCGCAAAAAGCGTTCTAAAAGATGTTCTAAATGGCGATTTTACGCAATCTAAAGAAGTACCAAACCGATTTAAAAAATAATGGTGTCAAAATGATGGTGACAGCACTTGCTTCAACATAGGCTACATTTTATGTCGGTGCCACTATCCCCAAAGGGGGTGCAGAAGCCAAATAAAGCTCGAAAATGCGATTTTTGTGTTACTGAAGGGCCTAGAAACATGAAATTTGGAATGGTAGTTACTTATAAGATATAAATTATCTCTAAGAACATTTCTTAAAAAATTCGATATTTAAAAGGGGTGAAAATGCGCGAAAAGAGGTCTAAAAAACGTTCTAAATGACGTTCTAAATTGTGATTTTTGTGATACTGAAGATGCTAGCAAGTGGAAATTTGGCATGGTAATTACTTATGAGATGTAAATGCTTTCTGAGAAGAGTTCCTTAAAAATCTGAATTTTAAAAGGGGTGAAAATAAACGAAAAACGTTCTAAATAGCGATTTCTACGCAATCTCAGGAAATATAAACCGATTTCAGAAGTAATGGTTTCAAATTGATGGTGACAGTCCCCACTCCAACATAGACTATATTTTACGTTGTTGTCACTACCACCTGGGGGTTACAGGAGCACAAAATGTTCTAAATTTCGTGTTTTGTGTTAAAGAGGGGGGTCTAACATTTTAAATTTGGAATGGTAATTACTTCAAAGATGCAAATGCTCTCTAAGAATTGTCGAAAGAAAATTCCAAATTTAAAAGGATGAAGTGAGCGAAAAGCGTTTTATAAGCGTTCTAAATTACGATTTTTATGCAATGGTATGAAATACGAAACCGATTTCAAATATAATGGTTGTAAATTGATTGTGATAGAACCTGCTCCAGCATAAGCTATATTTTATGTCGGTGCTACAACCTCTAGAGGGTTGTAGGAGCGTAGGAGCAAAAAAGTCCTAAATTGCGAATTCTGCGGTACTGAAGAGGCTAGAAACTTTAAATATAGCACGGTAGTTACTTATAAAATATAAATGTCCTCTAAGATCTTTCGAAATTAAAAAGGGTGAAGCGAAGGGAAGGATAGAAAAGCATTCTAAAAGAGTCCTAAATTACGATTTGTTTGGAATAACAGGAAATAATAAATCGATTATAGAAGTTATTGCTTGCGAATCAAGAGTGATAATCCCTGATCCTATACGGACTATATTTTATGCCGGTGTCACTACCATCTGGTTGGCAAAAACAACAAGAAAGCCTTTAAAAACATCTAAATTCTGTTTTCTATAGAATATTAGGAAATACCAACCGATTTAAAGGTTAATGTTGACAAATTGATGGTGAAAGTCTCTTTTTCAATATTTTTCGAGACATTCTATTTCAACTCTGTTTCGGCATTTTATGTTGGTGCCACTAACACCAGAGAGGTGGTAGACTGTTAGACAAGAAGCTTGTGATTTGACATGATGGTTAATTTTATGATTTAAATGTGTTAAGATGGTTTCTAAAGAATTAAGAACTTCAAATGAATACTGAAATGAGCTTATGAAATGAGCATAAAAGTCTCAAAATACTTTCTAAATTATCATTTATTTGGAATTAGTTTTAGTACCTCGTATTAATTAGAATCTCATTTCTGTCTATTGAAGTTTTATGATGAAGTTTAGTCAAACTGTGGCTTAATTTGTAATTTTTGAATTATTCCAAAAAGTGTTCTTCTAATAAAAAATAGTCAGGGAAATACCACTTGGCATATTTCATCTATTACGCGAGCAAAGCCGCGGGGTTTGCTAGTACGTTGTTAAAGTATGATATATTAACTAAATTATTACTTTAAACAATAACATTAGAAAAGCAAAAAAAGGTGTAGCCGTTTTAAGTTTCCCATATTTTACATAATATTCCAGAAAGTTTGTCAGAAACATTATGTCTATGCAAATGATTTTATTTGCTTTATATATATATTTACCATGGACAAATCTTGCAATTTTTTTTTTCATTCAGACCTTTTGTGACAATATACTTCAAATTTTGTATATAAGCCGATTTCAGATGATAATTCAACATGCAATAGATAATTTAGATTTTGTAAAGAATTTTTGGGGCACTATTTTCGAATAGTAATATTAAATAAGGCGAAGTTTTAGATATATTGGTATTTAAATGTAAACATTTTTATACACACTTTTATTGCCAATAACGTATTACTATATTTCAATTTACTAATTACTTGTAAGTTCTCCTTCTCATATATTAGATTATAGAAAACAGCCTGCATCTAGACAAAGTTATAACATGCTATTAAGCTAGGTTCAATAACCTGTAGAAATTGACGGAAACAATTTTTTAAGACCGAAATCAAACCTAAACCGAATTTTAGTGCTTTACCGGGTTTCGACTGTAAGCAAAAGTGAAAACTTAACACTCCCAAATGAAAATTTAAGCTATTAATACATACATATGTACGAAAATATCATCAATTAATCATAAACACAGTTAACCGTCTGTAGACAATTTTACTCATGCAAAGGCATGTGCTTGTTTTCAATAAAAGCAACAATATTACTTAATCAGAATTTTTATCAATTATCTAACCAGACATTTGATGTTAAACATTAAAACACTGTATTTGAAACATTAACACATATTGAAAATATTTTGATCTATTTATTCATTAATTTGATACATATTCAAAAAATAAAACGTTTGCAATTTTTTTTAAATGTACTAAATATTTTTAGCTTTCTACTTTCTAAATTAAAAAAATAAAATAAAATATCCAGCTTTATGAATGCAATAATAGCTCATTAATTCTTATAAAGATGGTGAGGGGTAGCTATATTTATTTTTAATTATAGTTATTACTTCAGTAGAAATTTAAAAATATAGTGAATGTGTTTTTATTTTTTTCTCTTAAATTCTGAAGTGTAAGTATTATTAAGTTTTAAGGATTACTAATTATTTTTATTAATGTTTATTATTTTCATTACAGTGTTCTTTTATTTATGTGCGATTGAAAAGATATAACTCAAGGCCGATGCATGGATGAAATAACGCATAAAAGAAATACTTGTATGTCTTAATATTTTATGAACATATAAATTATATAAAAGGCAAAAAGGAAGATTTTTAGAATTTAAAATTATGCATATTACCTTTACTTAGTGATAAGACTGTAATAGAATCTTAAAAAATTAACATTTAGTTATTTAATAAATTTCGATTATTTTAATTAAAGGAACCAAGATTTAATTATATTACTCTTTTTACTCAAAAGAACGTTATTCGTTTTACTTACGCAGTACTAATTTTTTATAAACGAAAAGTGAATATTAATTTGATTTTCTTAAGTCATATTTATACAACGACATTTTCAAATTCATTAAAATACACAAATATATTTGACAATATATAAACATTTTAGTAGTTTAGGAGAGAATTTGTTCAAAAAGTTGCGGTTATGACAAGAAACACTAGCATAAACTAGTTTTTCGGGATCGGTTTTAGTAATAAAATCTTAAAAAGGTACTTATTCCTTTGCTTCTTATGAAAAACTACATAATTTCTGCCAGCGTTCAAATATATACCCACGTGATGCAGGAAGATGGAGGAGAAGGGAGCCAAAAATATAAATCACTATTTACCCATTCCTCATGCTGGGAGCTTTTAAAAAAATGTACAATATAACAAATTACAACGACCATTTTGAAAATGATTTTTTTCAAAGACTAAAATTTAAGACATAAAAAATCGCGCAGAATTGATCATAGATTACGTACGCCATGGATTACATTTTTCGGTACTGTAAACTTTTCAACTTCTACGGGGCTGGTCTGGTCATTTATTACGTACGCCATGGATTAAACATTAATATTCCTGGACCCATTTTAAATGAAATTTCATTCTTAAACTTCTAAACATCCCACAATATTACTTTGTACATCATTGCATAGAGGAAAAAAATGTACTTTTAAATGCAATTTGTTTGAAAGCTGTATCTCAATTTGTTTCTGAGTTATTACTTTTTTTTTTGTAGTTTTTATTACATTTTTGTCATAGTGGCAACAGAAGTATCCATCTCTGTTGAAAGTAAAGGTTTTTGCTCTGAGGAAGGGGATCCAAGAATCCTCCAAACGGTCGTACGTGATTTTTTGTGTTATGGTATCGTACGTATTTGTGCATTAAACTGTTGTTAAAGGTTTTAGCTTATGTAGAAAAATCCTTCTAAAATTTATTAAAGGATTGTATAAATCTTCTAACGTAGTTTCAAATATTCACGAAAACTGCTTTAGAAGATGAAATTTTCATGAATTCATAATTTGGAATATAAAGGTTTAAACATGAACAAGAAAGAAAAATCATGCATCCAGCATAGATTATGTAACACTTTTTTTGTGTGTTACCTGTATATGATCTATGGATTTGTATGTATACCACATAGTATGCTAAAAGTCAGTTCATCGAAATGAAGAGCAAAGTTGAAAATTTCCATTCAGCAATTTCCGTGAATAAACGGAAATATATTTGAGAAATTTTTGCAGCTCTGTGTATGATCTATAGAATTTATCCACACCAAGTGGTTTTTAGAAAAATAGTTCAATATAAAAATGCGTATCACAATTGAAAACGCACTTCCAGCAACTATTGTTCATAGGCTTCAACAGTTCAATTTCTTCAGTATCCAAATTCTTTTATGTGTCCCTATAAATGAACAATATATTCTATGCGTAACCTATTCTACAGTAAGCACTGTGCTGTTGACTCAATGATATGTATATAAATTTCAGTATGTCTAAAATAGTGTAATATCAATAAAACGCACCGCAAATGATTTTTCGCCATAGATCGTAATGTAACGGAATTCTTTTGAGAGTCTCTGTAAATTAACCATAAATGCCATACACTTCAGCTTCAATACCGAACATGCCATAGTGATACCCAATAAAATCTATGAATTTCATTGCAATCAGACTATATTTATGCAAGTTAGAGCACGGACGGACAAACTGAATTCATGAACCACTTTCCAGCTTTGTTGAAAAGTGTTAAAAAATGTTATTCGCTGAGCTCTACTGTTTAAAATAAGAGAAGTTGCATTTATATCGGGTATACATGTACCGGGTGTCCTAAAAAGGACTGACTGATTTTAAAATTCAATAACTTGCAAACGGTGACAGATATTTAAAAAATACTTGCAGGCGGGTTATGCATAAGGTCAAAAGATTTTTGCAGTGATTTTCGATTTTAGTTCGAATTACAAACAATAGACGGCGTTGTAAGCTATAGGCGCTATATACAGGCTCCATTTTGGGCCTTTCTCTTCTTCCATGCGGAAAAAGGAGGTTTAAAATATATTGAATGGATCCGGAAGTACCAAAAATTGAGCCTGAACTTAGCGTCTATTGATCGCAGTGCCATCTATTGTTTGTAATTCGAACTAAAATAAAAAATTACAGTAAAAAAAAAAAACTTTTGACCTTATGCATAACCCTCCAGCAAGATATTTTAAATATCTGTCTCCGTTTGGAAGTTATTGAATTTTAAAATCAGTCAGGCCTTTTTAGGACACCCGGTATATATTATATATAAAATCAAACACAAATATAGCTGTATAATCGGTGATTATAATAAGTAGTTCATGATAAACAGAATCAAACAAATTACTAGAGAATATCCCTCATTTTACTGAAAAGTATGTTCTTGATCATGATACAAAAAATTTTATGCCCTTTTATAAAATTTCTTTGAAGGAAAAGTATATAGTTTTTCTTCTCTCAGAGATAAATGCTTGTATCAAAGGTAAATAAAAATATCCCATTTGGGGAATATGTTACAGACCTCAGTCGCAAGATCTGTAAAGAGTTTCATAAAAAGCGGCCAACGGATTAGGTATTTGATCTCTATTTAAACTGATTTGAGACCAATTCTATAGGGAAAATCACCAAGGAAATATAACAGAGAATAAGTGATAAGTATTAGCGTCTAATCAAGCATCAGTAGCGCATAGGTAACGTTTTCAGTTTACAAATGAAAAGTTTAGCGTTCAAATCCAAGCGATACTATTGTGTCAGAAATTTATAAAAAACCCATCTCCGTCTTTTTTTTCCAGTTTTACTTTCTTGCACGTGCACCCATATTCATAAAGTCTAGTGAAGTTACTCTGTAATTGTTTTTGTAATGATTTTGTAACACTAGAAAAAAAATTCTTTTACCAATTCTGTCTAGGAGATGCTTATATACAGTGTGTCCACGTATAACCTGACCAACCTTTATTTTCGCAACCGTCGGTCCTAGATGCATACTTCCAATTGCAAAAATGGTTTAAATAAGGTAACGAATTATTTTCAAAGCGATTTGGGTCAAGAAAAATATTTATTAAAAAAATACGAAATTTAATTTTTTATACGATCCACCGGTCCTATAAGTGATATTCACAAAAAAATTACTGTGTCACTAACAAGTAAGACAAAAAAGCCCATTCAGCTAACATTAAAATTGACTGAGTTATGAAACTTTGATATGCATGACTTATACCACTTTTTTGCATATCAAAACAGATGATTTCGACCATGCTTTCAGGGGTCGTGTATAAAGTACTTAAACTTATTTCAAGGTATCTGCGCTTTGAAAGAAATCGTACAAATATTACGATTAACTTTTATTAGTTAAGTTTCAGATTAGTTAAAATAATTGTATTTTAACATATGTTTTATTTTGTAAGAATTTGAGACTATGATTTCTTTTAACTAAAATTATGTTAATTATAATAAAACACTCATACTACAATATATATTAAAACACACATACACACATAAATAACGCCTGCATTCAACAGTTAAAGGTACATATAAATATTATACAGACATACGAATAATAAATACAATAAACCCAACTGGGGTGAAAAATTAGCCAGAGCCAGGAATCGAACCCGGGACCACAGTATACAAGACTTCTGCTCTAACCACTGAGCTACTCCGGCCGATGCCTGAGTCTGCAATTTCTCACTAATAAACTATTATAATATAATAATTAAATAATAAAATTATGTTATTTTCATAAGGTTTTATTTAACTTGCAATGATCGTCTTTCCAATTTAAAATTTGTACTCGAACTTAATTTCAGATGTCCGATCGAAGTTAAATTTTACATTCTGACTTAAATCCGATGACAATGCAGTATTATTGTGATTTTCGACTCTTACCATCTTATACATTACTTATGTTAGTGGATAACACAAAAAAAATCTGATAAATTACCGTCAAGGAGTTTAAGAAAGAGTTTTAGACTAGATAACATAAACCTACGATGGTTATGTTCTTTAACTTTTATAATAACATTTTATGTATTTTTTAACGCTTAATCAAAAAATTACCTTCAATTTTAACAATCATGTCAAGATTTTTCACAAATCGTAAATTTCAAGGTTAAAAAATAGCGAAAAATCTGAAACTGTAAAATAGATGTAAGACTTTTTTATTCAGTTTAATTTTACTTAATTGAATAATTTGTTAGATTTTTCGGCTTATACTGGGTTTTTTACAGCTAAACAGCTCGGGGATCAGATGAGGTTGTAAGGGGAGGGCGGATCAATTTTAACTTTTAGCTTTTTAACTTTGAAATTAGCGATTTGAGAAAATTCTAACGTGATGGTTTAAAATGAAGGTCATTTTCGGATTTAGTACTAAAACATACATAAGAATCCATTTTCAAAAGCTAAAATACATGCCACAACCCAAAATTTGAAAGACAGTGTAATCTAACAGCATTTTAAAATATGTATCATTTTGTAAAGAATTGAGGCTGTTGTTTTTCATCCTTTTATTTAACAAAAAATCTGTTATTTTTATTCTCTTATAATGTTCAGTGCAAATTGTACATTTTGCCGTAAAATGTCAGAATGATTAAATATTTGAAGTTTATATTGCAATGCTAATTTTACTCTCAACCATTTCTTTAATATATCTGACGAAATTATATTTTTACTAAATTTTTGAATGGCCCCTAATATGCAGCAAAAAATATACTCCAACTTTAAACAGCTTATACTCGGTCAATTTTAATCCTAGAATAACGGGACTTTTTTTGCCTTACTTGCCAGTGTAACAGGGAATGTTACTAAATACAACTTATAGGACCGGGGAACCGTATAAAAATTTAGATTCTGTAATTAATCACTAAATTGTTTTTTCGCTTCAAACTTTTTTTTATCTTAACCATGCACGTAATTTTGACCGTTTTTGTAATTCGAAGTATGCATCTAGGACCAACGGTTACGAAAATAAAGGTCGGTCAGGTTATACGTGGACACACTATATATATATTTAAAGGAGATTTTTTGAATATCATTGGCAGGGGCATTTCATTAAACCTATTAATAATCTTATTGAGTACCTTATTTTGAACACTTCTATGATTTACATTGCCTACTTCTCGGGAAACAGTTAAAGGGGAGAAGTTAAAGTGGGGAGGTGGAGCGCATATCAGCCTTTTAGGAACACTGTATATGAAATAGGTGCAAAGTGAAAAACTATATATTCTACATGTATCAAAAATATGTACGATAATAAAAATATGTAAGCATGCATGTAAAAAAAATGTACAATTGTAAATGTACAAATGTGCATTTGTAATGTAAGAATAGCTATAACGCCTTAAATGTTGGGTAATCAGTATTAAAGTTATTTTTAAATTAAAATTATTTATTTCACTGAACCAATCGGCACTAAATAAAATCAACCAATAAGGCAATTTTCTACTTTAATTAATTTTTGAATGCTTTGTGCTATTCCTGACATTTATTTGTCGCTTTTGGTGAGAGTTCTTTGTATCTCCAAATCTATTCCCGGTGTTTACACACGATGACATTATCAAGGATATAATAGAAAGTCTTGACACGCCTATGAACTGGAACCACGAGCGTGTGAAATAAAGGCCCTACAACTGTTCTCACTCTTTTTCAGTATGTTAGGTCTGTCTTGCATTGTCATAATTACGTAAAGGATATGTGCTCCATACATCTTCAGTTTAGATTTATCTATTATACTGACAAATATTAATTAAGTGTAAAGATTCATTTCTGCAAGATTTGAGTCCTGATTAATTTAATTAGCTATATAAAATAAACAACGTTTGAATTATCTTTTCAATACCTGTATATACATTCAATTGTAATGAAGTACACATCATTGCATAACAATTTAAGAATTCATCATTCTGCATGTAAATAATTCATCATTCAAATGTGAGGCACTTCTACTCAAGAAATAATTAAAACATACAATTTGTTAGAAATGAAATACATGAGAAGATAATACGAACAAATGTAAAGATATCATTAATAAATATAAGACTTTGGGAGTAGTACAAATTGTTGAACACCAGGAAATAAATTCGACCAATGATAATTTGGCATGCTACTTACCCCACCACCCTGTTACTGAAATGGACAAACAAACATTAACAAATCCGATGAACTGGCGACATTGTCCCGGTAGCTCAAATCCTGCTGACCGACTTATGAAAGGACTCTCACTTCTCGACCTCGAAAGCGGCTTTAAAGCTGATAAAGAAGTGCAACAATTTGAAAAATTCATTAAAGATCAAGAACTTCAGGATTTTATATCAAATAAAGGTGTGACATGGAAATTTATCGTCGAGCGTGCCCCATGGTGGGGATGGTTTTACGAAAGGCCCGTAAAAAGTGTAAAAGAACCCTTAAGAAAAATTTTGGAAAGAGTTCTCATCACATTTGAAGAATTGACAACAATCTGGACAGAAATAGAAGCCATAATAAATATGAGACCGCTAACCTACACAACAAGTGATTTCGGCGAGCCAGAGCCACTTATAGCGGCTCATTTCCCTCAACTAGGAAGAGAAAACATTTGTTTTGCTCTACGTTTTGCTGAATTTGAAAATAAAATTTCTTCTAAAGAAACTTTGTTAAGAAAAAAACGATATCAAAGTAAATTGTCGAAACAACTGTGGATTAAATGAAAGGAATAATACTTATTGAATTTTAGTTCAATTCGTCAATTTAAAACTCCTGAGAGACACAAAAACTTAAAAATTAGAGATGTTGTCTTAGTAGATGGTACTGCTAAACCTAAACTGTTGTGGGACTTTGGAATTGTTAAGGAAATCATTCTTGGCCGAGATAAACTTATTCGTGCTTGCATAATAATAACTGCTAAAGGACTGCTGAGAAAACCAATACAACTTTTGTATCCTTTTGAACTAGATTGCTGAATGATAAGTGATTTCAGTGTTCGATATGATTTTTTTTTTTATACTAGTGTTTGAATATCAGAATGTGTTTATTTTATAAATTCATGGTTGGAAATATTTTTTTTGTGTGGGTTTTGCAATTTGTTGTTTATCTATTTAGTAAAAATGTTTCCTTTTGTGCATAATTGTACCTTATTTCAAATTCAAAAGTTTATTGAATTAATAATGGTATTTAATTTGTTTATATTAAGTATGTATATATCCAGTTAATCTTATTCAGGTAAAATATCTGGCCAGATATGTTCATGTAGCTGCATGTTATAAGAGTGTCATTTTTTTATTATTATTATTCATAATGACTTTATTATTTTATGTTTAATTCTTTATACTTCAACACCTGTAGATTGAGAAATTTCTATTTTATCATTTGAGTTGTGAATTAAGTTTATGCTTATTATCAGAATTTGTTTATGTTGATTTATCATTATGTGCTCTCGTGAGTCCAGGTGGGGAGTGTGTGGAGAATTATATGTTTTGACGACAAATGGGCGATAAAAGGATGGCAATGGCTCTATTGTTTACGTAGGGTTACTCCTTCTGGGCTCATGTCTGTCACTCGCTCTGTTCGAGGGTGGTGAGTGTTGAAAGAATGTTTTTAAGAACACCTGTTTCGTTTTTACTGTAAATAGATGTATCATAGTGTATTATAGCTGTAAATATGTGGTCTTCCAATAAAAAGAAGAGAAAATTGATATCCCGTCGAATAATTGAGTAAGTTCCAATCGATTCACTTTTAGATAGCGTTAGTTAATTAAGAAATCCACTGAACCAGAACCGGTCGCCACACCCTGGACTGTTGACAATCATTATTAAAATTAGTGACCTTCTAATTATTCTGGTTTAATTTTAATGATAAAAACAAAAAATGTTTACAAGTGTCCATATAAGGAACCACTTGTCCTAATTATGGACATGCATGTCCATATTAGGGACAGGTGGCTCCTTATTGACCTATTACACAGGGTGTATGAAAGAGCCACTCTCCCAAAGGGTTTAAGAGAAGAGGGGATAAAAGAAATATATCTTAAAATATTGCGGAGGAGGGGGGGGCACAGTAAATATTTTCAGAACATGCACTTTAGAAGGGCGTGGTGTCATTTTCGGTTGTGGCCTTTCGAAGACCCATGCAAAGCACCTCTGTTACTACAAAATATTAGAAAATAATATAGTTGATTTTGCTTAGCTTTATTGCATCTGTCTACAGAATTTACATCTGTTATTACTCAGTCCTCACAGGATCGACAAATAAAAGCTTCTTCATCATGGGCGGTAAGTCCTACACAATCCTCATGGACATATCTGCCGCATGTGATGTATAGCCGCATATCTGCAACAGAATCAATACTGCAGTAGTACCATAAGAAGCAGTACCAGCTCTCCTTTGTTGAATAAATCATACCACTGGTACCTGTGATTTCGCCAACAGATACCATACTGAAGGGAGACTTCTTTAGATTTTGCTGAAAGGGCTTTTTGGAGGATTTTTTTTCTTGGAGGACGTTTCTTGGAGGATTGTTCAGATGACATTAAACATATATTTTACAAGTTTGAAAATCTGAAGGTTCACTTGCTATATTTCCAATGTAGACATAAGGTGTCCATATTGGGAATCGGGCATAGTTTTACTAAATCTTGTAATAAATAAACAAATAAAACATTTTTTAAACAATATGTGCAATAGCAATCGAAAATATTTTTATCAACTTTCCAAAACACTCTACTTTTCAATATTTAAAGTAATTTTACCATGTCTAATAAGAATTTAAACTTACCTGTCATTACGATCAGCACACCACGAAACAACAAGTTTCCTTCCAAATGGCAAACAGCGCGCTTTTTTGCACTTTCCAGGCTTAATTATCTTTTCAACTGCTTTTCTTCAAGGACATGCGACGTCATCTCTCGATCAAAATTGTTACTTTTAAAGATATTAGGGTAGTCCATATTAAGAGCACTGTTCATATTGGGTACAAGAACATTATCGAATATAAAACAGATATGCTTTGATGTTGAAATGAAATGGCCGTGAGTTATGGCATTATTTCTTATTATTTTCCTATTTTCTTTACTTCCTAATTCGTTTTATACTTCACATGAGATAAGTGTGTTTTAAATTTGTGTAATACATGTATTTTAACTGTATATAATATATGTATTTTAAATGTATATAATATAAGTATTTTAAATATATGTGTTTTAAATTAAAGTTCTGTATTTTAAATTAAATTAACCTAATATGGCTGATGTCGATGGGAAAAATACTTGGTGGTTTATCATCCGCGCACGACTAACATAAAGGGACCGTATTTTTAACTTAAAAATTAAAAAGTTAGAAAAACGTTTGAAACAAAAATAGCTAGTAAATGTCAATATTATGCACCGCAAAATTATCTATGTCGAAAATGACGTCATGATTAGCGGGAAATCGCTATTTGTATTTTTAAAATCTAAAATATTAACTCGATTGCCTTAGAAAAGCAATTTTCGAGAAGTGTTGATTCTTAAAGACGTTCATTTGAGAAAACATGAATAAACATTACTTATTTTTCAAAAAGAAAGTTGCATTTCCTGTCATAAAACCTAAAGATTTAATATGATGGCGTCAAGGTAACATCATTTTACCTCTGCCATTATCAAAATTAAAGTTCGAGATCTCGAAGTATATTGTTACAATCGAGGCACATTTGTAAATCATGGCATGGCACCCGGATTTTATTTCACACATATCTTTTAGATTTAAAAGACGAAAAATATTTTGCGTAACGACATCATCTCTCGCAACAAAAACTTCAACTAGCAGGTAGCAAAAAAGGGCTAGCTAGATTGTCACATGCAGTGATTCATCATATATTGTTCCTTCCCTGATAGTAACTCATCATATATTGTGCGTTAAAGTTGTTGTTGCGAGAGATGACGTCGCGACACACTCCAATGCCAGTGAAATCGTCTTATTTAGACATTGTCTTGCGTTCTTTAGCCATCTGCTACGAATCTTTGCCTATTAGGGTGAATTCGTTGGGGTGCTACCATCTGTTGTGAAGGCTGTATGTTGCTTTTCCGGGTCTCCATGGTAAGAGTCAAGGAAACTGGAGTTGGCTGGGATTGAACCTGAGACCTACTATATAGAAAACGAGTTCTCGTATCATGAAGTAAAAGGCTAGCTCGAATGTTCTATGCCAGTGACTCATCATATATTCTCAGAAGAATTTTTGTTGCGAAAGATGGCGTCGCTACATATTGTCATTTTAAAAAATAGCCCTTTTAATATAGCTCTTTTTAATGTTTTTTTTTTTTTTTTTTTTTTTTTTTTTTTTTTTTTTTTTTTTTTTTTTTTAAATACATTTTTGTAAACTCTTACTGGATTAGAAAATGACATAGTTTTTAATGGAATTCAATGTTTGAGAAAAATTACAATAATAAAAAAAAGTTATCGAAACTAAAATAAAATTTATCGAAAAATTCTTTTAATGCAAGAACAAAGAAGAAATCCAAAAGTAAGGAAACTAATAATACTAAATAATAATGCAGTACGATATTTATAACATATGTCTACACAAAAAAAACTATATCTAGTATATTTGTATCTATAAATTTAAGGCACAAGAGAATATAAGCTTTTATAAATTTTAAGCCCCTATTAATTTAAATTATCTGTATAAAATAAACAGAGTCCGTATTATTCAATTCATTCGCGTTACTCTTTGAATATACTTATTGATCGCCAGTTGGCGTAGTTTAACACGTTGAGTGCTACGGTGACTGACACTGAAGGTGAAAAATTGACAATGATTTAAGTAATTTTTATGAAAGTATAATCCTGTAATAAATAAAAGGTAAGTAAATTTTAAGTACATTTTAAGTCATTACTTAAAACAATATATATATATTTAAATTTTATATCATATTTTAGACCGTCAGTCATCGCTGAATGACGCGTTCTAAACGGAAAGTTCAGTCTCAGTCACGGTGTCTGACATGGCGTTTAACGTGTTAAGGATATTATACAGGGTGTCCGGTCTCAACGGTGTCCAATGGCTAATTCCTAAACCGTTAGTCATAGACATATAGTTCCAATTACAAAAATGTTTTAAATCAGGTAAAGAAACATTTTAAAAGCGATTTGGGTCAATAAAAACATTTCTTAAAAAATTACGAAATTTAAATTTTTATACGGTCTCCGGTCCTATAAGTTATATTTAGTAATTTTTTCCTATTACACTGACAAGTAAGACAAAAAAAGTCCCATTCATATAACGATAAAATTGAGCGAGTTATGAAACTTTAAAAATGCATGACTTATGCCACTTTTCTACTCTGAAAACAAATGAGTTCGGCTTGTCTTTGAGGGATCATATGCCAAGTGTTTAAAGTATTCGAATATCTTACTTCATGTGTATCTGCGCTTTGAAAAAAAATCCTACAAATATTATGATTAAGTCTCAAATTGGTTAAAATAACATATGTTTTATTTTGTGAGGATTTGAGACTGTTTCTCTTATGATTTCTTTTAACAAAAATTATGTTTTTTTATAAGTTTTTATGTTACTTCAACAATCGTATGTAGGTTTTTCCAGTTCAAAATTTGTACTCGAAGTTTAACCCAATTTTAAATATCCGATCGAGATTGCATTTTACATACTGGCGCGAATACGATAACAATCTAATATTATTAAGATTTTCGGTGGTTACCATTTATACTTATTTTACAGGATAACACAAAAAAATTCGGATAGATTTCTGCCAAGGAGTTTAAGAAAAAGTTTTAGATTAGATAATACAAGACTGCGATTGTTGGGGTTTTTAACTTTTATGTATTTTTTAGCACTGAATCCGAAAATCACCTTAATTTTTAACCATCGTGTCAGGATATTTCGCAAATCATAAATTTTCAAATTTAAAGAATAACAAAAATCGAATACTATAAAGTAGAGGAGATGGTTGTGTTTTTTTACTTTTCATAATTGATTTTTACGCACTTTTTAGCACTGAATCTGAAAATCACCTTCATTTTTAACCATCACGTTAGAATTTTTTTGCAAATCGCAAATATGTAAGTTAAAATATAGCGAAAATCTCATACTATAAAACATATGTAAAACATTTTTTATTTTATTTTATTTTATTTTATTTTATTTTATGTTATTAAAAAATTTATTCAATATTTTTGCTTATCCTGGGATTCTTACAGCTAAACAGCTGAGTGGTCCGATGAGAAAGGGGAGGAAATTCAATTTTAACATTGCACTTCTTAACTTTGAAATTTGCAATTTTCGAAAAATCCTGATATGATAGTTAAAACTGAAGGTCAATTTCGGATTGAGCGGTACAGAATATATAAGAATCAATTATCAAAAGCTAAAAACCATGACAAAACCTAACTTTTGCAGGCTTGTGCAATCTAATAATATTTTGAAATACGTATCATTTTGTAAAGAATTGAGGCTGTTAATTTAGAATCATTTTATTTAACAAAAATTCTGTTTTTTCTTTGTTCTTAAATGTTTATTACAAATTGTATATTTTCCATTAATATGGCAGAATGATTAAAGATTTCAAATTTATATTGCAATGTTAATTTTACTCCCAAACATTTTTTATATCTGACGAAATTATATTTTGACTAAATTTGTGAATGACCCCCAATTTGCAGCAAAAAATATGCTCCAATTTTAAACAGCTATTACTCGGTCAATTTTAATCGTAGAATAACGGGACTTTTTTTGTATTACTTGTCAGTGTAAAAGGAAAATTTCACTAAATATAACTTATAGGACCGGGGGACCGTATAAAAATTTAAATTTCGTAATTTTTTAAGAAATGTTTTTATTGGCCCATATCGCTTTTAAAATATTTCTTTACCTGATTTAAAACATTTTTGTAATTGGAACTATATGTCTATGACTAAAGGTTTAGGAATTAGCCATGGGACACCGTTGAGACCGGACACCCTGTAAAGTAGAATAGTGAATTTTTGTGGTAAAATTTTATTATTGTTTACATTCATTTTAAATCCGTCGCCGCCTCGATCGCTCATTTCGAAAGGTAATGGAAATCCTACATTGAAACATTTTATGAGTATCTGTAAAAAAGTTATGCAAGATACAACAAACTATTTTAACTTAAAAAAAAAAAGAAGAAGAATTTTACACTTTAAAACCATATTCAAATTTTGAGTGCATTAGCCAATTTTTTACAAAAGTTAGAGTTTATAAAGCCGAAAACAAATCAGGCAGATAAACTTACCTTTATTGGAAAAATTTATATTCGACCATCACTGAAACATGTCATTTTTACCGATAAAAAAAAATTATGAAAATCGGAAGAAATCTTGAAAAATTATAAAGGGACAAAATAAAAAATATATAATGACAACGAATTGTATAACTTCTTTTGTTTAAAGTCTGTTAATTAAAAAGTACTTATTAATCTAAACTACTTTAAGCAATATGTAAAATCTTCGAATAAGGCAGATGTTTCTATTTTATTTCATTCTTAAAACAATTCTGTTATTCTTCACATTTAACTGTGGTTTTCGGTTAGAATTACGACGGCCTGTAATTCATTTTCTTATATTTACACACGCTGAAATTATCAAAGGTATAATTGATCTTGGAATCCCAGGCGTGTGAAATAAATGCCCTAGAACTATTCTCACTTTTTGTCATCTGAGATGTGTCTGTTATAATTACGTAAAGCATACTTTTTCAATTCTCATACTATTTAGAGGTATTATAATAGTAACTATGAATAGAAAGTTAAGGAGGATATGAGCTTCGGTAATATTTCAATCCATGTTAATTGAAATTAGCTATATAAAATAAGCAGTGTTCGAATTGTATCGTTCAATACAAGGACATAAATTGCAATATAATGAAATAAATGCTACATGAAATTTTAATACGGGGTGCCTAAAACAATGTTTAAAATTCAATAACGAGTAAATGGTGGCAGCTGTGGAAGTTACTTTTGAAGGAGATTAGCGAGTGACGTCGGGAATTTATTTACTATGCTTCTTTGTTTTATTTCCAATTATCACCGATAAATAGCGCTGCGCTGTCCCAAACTGTTAGAACGCTCAAACTAATGTATAACAATGGATAACATTTTTTTTATGTTTCCGAAACTTCATTTAGTTCAGCTGTTTAAATGCAAAACCAATGATTTGCTGTTTAAATGCAAAACCAATGATTTGCTGTTCAAAATTGTATGATCGTCTTAAGAAATACCACAGTTTAATACAATGCGGTTCAGTCTATTGGTGATATTTGTAATTAAAAAAAAAATAGCACAGTTAAAGAGAATACTGATTTTACACACTGCTTTTGCAATTATAACTGTAAGAGCTATCCCCGTCCAATTGTTATTGAAATTTAAAAACTATTTTCGGACACTGTATATGCCGCAATAAAGCGTAGGAATGAATTTGTATGCATTTACCTTTAGCTGTGTAGTAAAATAATGAAATGACACCGAGAGTGTGAAAGTCGATTTTTCTTCTTTAATCTTTTGATTTACTACATTCTTGGAATTTGACTGTAATAAAAAGTGCATCAAAAATATCACCCACATTTGGACAAAGCATTCCTCGGTTCGGTGTAGTAATGCTGATAATGTCATAGGCACTTTAGGTCTGGAAAAGTTATAAATTTGTAAAGTTTTTAAAGCTTTAAAACTGACAATTTTAGAAATATGGGTAGCTTATGCATCAGTATTAAATTAATGTAAATTTGCTTAAGCTTGTACAAGGTAATGTCATTTTTTTATAAGCTTCTAAAACTGAAGTCAATTTTATTTCACCATCTCCGAAATTATAAGTAAATCTTTAAGGAACGAAATGATTTTGGTGCATTAATATAACATTTAATATAATATTTATATTAATTAATAATTTTGACGCCCAATAATGTGCATTTGGGGGGGGGGGGATAAATTTCAATCTACATTTAAAATATAACTTATTTTTTAAATGCTGCATTAAATAAATTGACTATTAAATTTTGATTTCAAAGTTTATCATAAAATTAGATCCCCCCCCACCCCCAAAAAAGCATAAAAAGCTCTCATGCAATATAATGCCACACATCGGGTTGCCACGCAACTAGTGTGTATCAAAATATGAAATTTATTATTTTATACTTCCGCCAATTCTTATTACGTTCGTTCGTAATTAAATAAATACGTAGCACCAATAGTCGTCATTTGGTCCGTCTGTCCGCATATAGCATCTCAAAAACTACCCAATGGAGTGATTTGAAATTTAATATGTATATTCGCTGGAGAATTTTGTCGGGTCATATCAAATTTTATGAAAATCGAATCAAAACTTAAAAAGATATTAATAAAAGTTTTCTCCATTCTATTAAATGCTATCATACGTAATTAATTCAATGATATCCCACGATATTCATAATGGAGTCATATTATTTCCGTATTACAGAATTTAATATATAAAATCATTCTAAATTTGTACCATGCATTTTTGAATAAGAGTGCAACAGCTATTGCTCCAATATCTGAAGAGTGCAACAGCTATTGCCCCAATATCTGAATATTTATAAAAATAGTTATAGTACAAACACACTCATTTTGCCACGTTTGAAGTACAATTTCCGACTTGTTCCTTATATGTTGATGATTGTTTACGTATGTCTAAACAAGTAATATAAAAATTTTGTTTTTAAAGTCAATTCCTACTTAGGTCATCAAAGAAAAATTTAATATAATCCCTTAAACTAATGTTAGTTTTTGTTGCATTAAAATATCTCAATTTGTTGATTTTCTATAAGCAAGTAAGTTTACAATGGAAGTCTATGGGAATTTGGCGAAATATTAGAGATATCGCCAAGTTGGCGTCATTTTTGGCGACTCATTTTGGCCACCAAATTTGGCGATATGTCGCCAAGTTGGCGAAAATCTTGGCGGTAGTTGACGACAGAACAGGGTCCCCCCCTATGGTAACCCCCCTTATAGATAGGAAGGTGCATTAAATGCTGTTCAATAACCAATGGCCGCCATTTTGTCTCCCATATAAAACTAAAATTAATTAATTAAAATTTGAAAAATCTGTATTAACATCAATTCTCATCCAGTACAAGTTAAAAAAAAAAAAATATTTCAACTTGATAGGATGAATAATAAGTATTTTATTAACGATTGAAAATATGAACAAGATATATAAATAAATATAGGGAGAGTGTGAACTAATAGTAAGAATTTAAAAAAAGGCAAAATAAAGTCCATCCTTTCACTACAAAAATTTTACGACTTATGGATATTTTGAATCTTATGAAATTTGAGTGATTTCTGCCACAACAATCAGAAAGTGTTTTTTTTTTTTTTCAACATCTTCTGTAATATGTAATATCGTTTATTGTTTTACAGAAAAATAATTATTTATCGTTTTATATTATCTTCAATATATTCATTAACGAAAATTTTTATTACCAAAAATATTTTTGACTTCATCTTATAATTTTTATCGCTGAAATATGTTTAATTTTTTTGTTTAGTTTCATTGCTGCTAAGTTAATTAACAAAATTTAATAGAAGAACATTTTCTGCGGCGCCGATAATGCATCTAATTGCAGCGAAATGCATTTTCGTAAAGTAAGTAAACGAGTTATCACTTCTATAGTGCACTTTTGTGTTTGCTAATTAATAACTTTTCTATTCTTCTAAAATGTAATTATTCACATAACTTAAAGGAACTTTTCAAGATTCTCAAATTAGATAACGGAGTTGGGCAAGCTAATAAAATTCATTTGATATAAATAATGATCAACACTCAGAGGGCTATAGATTAATTTACTAACTAGTTGAGCTGCTTGGCAATGCTCGGGCCTGTGATTTTGTATGAATTTGCATGTTTAAAGTAAAATTCGCAACACTCCCCCCCCCCCCCCCAAAAAAAAAAAACCTCGACATTTAGTAGTAAATCTCCCAAAGAAACATTTTTCTGTTGTCTTTTTTTTTCATGTAGGGTCGATTCATAGTTTTAAAAAGTCTCTCTTGATAGTTCTTTTTGAAATTTTTATCGGTTATAAATATAATAGTTTTACAACTTGTGCAAAAATTTCGTGACAAAATATATTTATCTTGTTCTAAAATTCCGAACTCTCTGAAGTTTTAATCGGTTATAAATGTATTTGTAATCAAGCTCTGTTTAAAATTTCATCAAAAATATACATATTTAATTGTGAAAAATGTGTTCGAAGTTGAGCGAAGCCGCGGCGGAACAGCCCAACTTTTTCATAAAAAATTTCTGGAATTTTCATTATTTTTTTAATACAGTACAAAGTATAAAGTACGGAATCCTCGGGACTTTGCCCAGTCCGCTCTTCAGATTTTTCCGAACTTTGTGTCATAAAAAATATTGCTTTTCCAAGAAAAAGAAAAATAATTTTCACTACTTAAAAAGGCAAAATATGACGTTCACATATTAAAAAATGCATATAACAGCTATTAATACTAAATTAAACAATCATTATATAAAATAAAAAGTAAAACAAAAACATTTATTTAAGGAAACATACAATTTAAGAACTAATTGCAACTTACTTAACTATTGAACATGTCAGTTAATGTGCGCTGCTATATTAACTTAGGTTTATCATTAAGAAGTTTTCTTTAATTCTGTACCGAGCTATGAGTTAAGATTCAGTAATAAAGCTTGTTTGCTCTTTAAAAAAGGGTCTTTTAGACCTTTTTTTTTTTCTTTGTTTCTTTCAACAATTTTTATTTCCCCCCTCCCTTTCTTGAATACCAACTGCCGCTGGAAAGTCCAAACTTTGGGTGTCCGAACTCTAGATTTTGTACTCTACTTCTACTCTGATCATTTCAAACTTTACTCTACTTCTACACCGATCATTTCAAACTTTTCGTTGGTGATATAAATCTGGCCTGCCAAGAGGCTAAAGGATTATGCCGAAATGCGGACGTTTAGTTACTTTTAGCGTAGAAAAAATATGGCTTCCAAGAGTCAAGAAGTGACTTGAAGTTGCTAATGCTTTTGAAAGGCTTAAAGTTTGCATTTTGAAAGCTGATTGTCGCAAATAAGAAGGTGTTAGCTTTAAGAACATATATTTTGTTTCACAATAGCTCTAAAATTGCAGCCTAGAAAAGCGTTTATGTGAGAAGATAAACTTATTTCGAGAAAATGGCCTTTTTTGAAAAAATATTGTAAAAGAGTTAATAACGATAGTTTTTCGTGTATGACGTAAAAAATAGAACTTTAAGAATATGCCGTCTGTTTTTACGCATCCCGAATGGTTTAACCGATGAAAGTTAAAACACAAGGTTGGAAAAAGCTAGCATTTGTTTTTTCCTCCATTTGAGATCGAAAATCAGGTTCTGGGCATACGCCCGCACCTACTGATTTTTACAAAAAAATAAGAACTTTTTGATGAGTTTTTAATTAATATCTCGTCTAAATATAAAAAATTTAAAACTTGAGCCTCAGGTGCATCAGGTCTTGGACTTTTCTCGCCCAAATTTTAAGACTTCTACGTGCGGTAGATTTCTCCAGCCATCGCCAACAGACAGGTTCACAGACAGAGAAAACTTTCTTTTATTAGTATAGATAAGTTTACTGAATCTAATTTGCCAAAACGGTGAGTTAACAAAATGCTTAAAATTTTGATTCTTAATTATGTAAATTGAAGCTGTTACGATGTGGGATGGCCAAAATCTCCTTGACCGTGCTTAAATTATCAGAAAGCTATAGCATTAAATAATACCCTCATATACACTATATAGTCATTGATCAGCGGACATTTTGAATTGTAGACATTTTATTGAATATTTAAAGGTATACTTTTCGGATTTTTCTGGAACTTCATCACTTTGAAGAATAGGTTTAATTCAGATTTATCAACGGCGATTTGATAAGAAGGGCAATTAGGAAGCCAACAAAAAAATCTAAGGAAAGTAATAATATTTTGGGTCACCCTGTAAAATAAAATGAACGAAATAATCTATTGTTGTGGCATACGAATGTATGGATATTGCACAATATGGGTATTCATTATTGAAAGAATAGCGCGTATATATTCATGGTGATATATCGATTTTTTTAAGAGTTCAAAAAATTCTTTCATGTTTTTTGTTTATATCATGCAGGGTTTTCTACCAAACTTTGTGCCAGTTCCAGAAAATTTGACAAAATGTAGTTGAAATAATGTAGTGCAATTGGAATGTAACTATCTTAAACATTTGATGAAATATGAGCAGTTGTATGAAATATTTTTTATCTGTTGCATCCGCTAACGATAATAAAATTTAATTTTATTATTTAATAGTCAACGCTATGGAAAAACTCATATAAAAAAAGTCAGTCATATCTTGAAAAATCAGAAAGATATCGGTGATAGAGTGGACTGATGTTTAGTTGTTCTCGAAAAACAGCTAAATGATAAAAGGATTTCCATAAAGCGTTATTTTTAATTATTTTTTTTTTAATTTTAACTTTTTGATTGATGGTTTAGTTATTCTTGGAAAACAACCAGGACGAGTCTATTCCAAGGAAAAGACAAGTATCAAAATCGAAGCATTTCCTCTAAATCTACTCATTAACATTCATTAAATACTAACTTCTTTGCTGAAAGCCAGTTAATAAAAAATGACAATTTGTGGAAAATCCCTTATCATTCAGCAACTTTTAGAGAACATCTAAAAATCAGCTCACTTTCTCGCCGCTATTTTCTGAAATTTCACTGTATTTGACTTGCCTTTTTATATCAGTTGCTCTATAGAGTTGACTATTAAATCACGGGGGAAAATTGTTATCCCGCGCGCATGCGCAGATAAAAAATACTTCATAGAACTGCTCATATTTCATCAGATGTTTAATATATTTATATTGCAATTGCACTGTATTATATCTACGACATTTTGTCAAATTTTCTGAAACTAACATGCTAGAATTTTTTGAACTTTAAAAAAAATCGATATATCTCTATGAATATACGTGCTATTCTTACATAGATAAATACACATACTGTACAATATCCACATATTCGTATGCTATAGCTATAGATCATTTCGTGCATTTTATTTTACAGGATGATATCAAATATTATTATTATTCTTTGATTTCTTGTTGGTCCCCTATTTGTCCTTCTTATCAAATCGCGTTTCATAAATATGAAGTCAAACATCCTGAAGTTCCAGAAAAATCCTCCAAGTATAACTTTAAATATTCGACTATATGTCTAAAACTGAAAGTGTCCGGTGATTAATGGCCACATATTGTATGCAAAGTGGTTCAAAAGGTCATGTCCAAATGGCACGTGTGGGTGTGTCAGATCATGAAGAGCAAGAATTACATAGGAAGTGGGGCTCGGAAACGCGATCGTGACGGTGCAGTTGCATCGTAACCGTGACGCAAAGAAAATGCAACAAACCATGTAAAAAGACCTTTATTTTACAAAAAACTTAATCGAGAGGGGAGGAGGAAAATCCGAACCGTAGCTCCAAGCTGCAAGCCTGATGGAGTGCTTTTCTACGGACGGCCGAAACCCATTTTTTAGACCATCCTTTTGGCAGCAATTAAAAAGAAATGCTCAATGTTTATATTTATGCTTTAGTAACTCAAGAAAACATAAGATTCTCAATATAGCTGCCTGGTTCAAAATATGTGGATCTATAATAAATACAAAATATTACTAACAAAAACTCTACTTATAATAACTCTAATGCCAATAATATAAAAAAAAATAATAATTAATGAATATATATCATTTTTTTTACAATGTAAACAAAGACGATAACAAAAAAATCATGAATCATCGTCTGAAAAAGTGTCCGAGAGGTATGGATAATTATTTCTAAATAGGACTTCGTTTTTCTCTATAAATCTCATTGGTGCTGATGTTCTGTTCATGAGAACAGGACTTTCACTAATATAATTAATCCAATCCGGAATCACCATACTTCTGTATTTTTTAACGTGGTAATATCTCTCTATTCTAAAAAAAAGTAACTACCGCTGTCACCGCCGCCGCCGCCGCCGGTTTTGAATTTTTTGTGACCGGAGGTCTTTCTTCGTTAATATTAAGAAAAATAATTCATACAAAAATATGAAAATCGGTAGTATTATACAGAAATGTTTGATAAACACGCTGATGCAGACAGTTTTCAGATCGAAGAATTATTTTAAGAGATATTTAATGCTAAAGTTGGACAAAATCGTTCCACTAAAAAAGTTTTATCGGAGCAAAAACTGTTCATAGGAATTTAATCATTTTTAGATCATTTTATGCGTTAGAATTTGCCGGAGTGCAGATTGCATTAATTTTTTTTATTTTGACTCATTTTTTCAGGTTTTATTTCTATTTTAAATTCAAATTTTCAGCATTTCTAGAGATATTTTTTACAGATTTCAGAAAATTGTACTAATTTAAACTGTTGCCAACTGTACAAAAAGCGCAGGCAATAATGTTTGCTTCAAATAAAAAATTTATTTACACGTGACTATTATAAACAGGAAAAAAACTTTCAAATTAGAATTAAATAATTACGTATAAAAAGCAGGAACTTATTAAAAATTACGTCATAAAAAGTATACACGTGAATTTTAAAAGAGAAAGGATATTGTAAAATAATAAATTCATTAACATGCGTTAGAAGTCTTAGGAAAAATTACGTCATATTTACGTCACATTATAGTTATTACATAAAATAAACACAAAATAATATTGCAAAAAAGTTTAAATTTAGAAATTGCGCTAGACATTTATTTGATATTTTGAGAATTAATTTAAAATGTCTTATTTAAAAGAACTTACTTTTCGCTTTGTTAAAAAATACCAGGAGACAAAGACTCTCTTTACTTAATTCCTTTTATATTAGCTTATTTTGAAATGTTGTTACACGTGTCTACGTCATCAAGTTATTTTTATTTCGACGTTTTATTTGTGTTTTTATTAATGTTGTACTAATTTATTTGTTTTTTCGTTATTTAAAATAAACATTATGTCAATTTGTATAATTTGGCGAGTGGTTTGGCGATTTATATAATTTGGCGAAATGGGTCGACGGGATAATCAAGTAGTACCGCAACGGATTTGGCGTTAAAATTCCCCAATCAAAGAGAAATGAATAGAAATCCGTTTATAGAGAGATCGCCACTGTTTTTTAAATTATAATTCAATCTTTCGAATTTTTTTTAAAGCCGATCAAATTAGCGTGCATTTGGAGTCTACGGTGTCTGGACGGGGGTTGGCGAGCGTAGCTCGTAGGAGGCCGAGCCCCCTAGTGTTGTACAAAATACAAACGAAAAATGTTACCACTCGTAACATGTGCTCAAAATGTGCCCCATTAGCCGCAATGCATGCTGCACTTCAGCGCCGCATGGAATCGCGAACACGTTCCAGTTTGGACAGGAGTCTCCCGGACACGTGCCGCCGATTCATCAATCCGTGTCATGAGGTCCATGACCGATGGAACGGGTGTCTCGTACACCAGAGACTTAAGATATCCCCAGAAGCAGAAATCAAGGGATGCCCGGGGATCGCGGTGGCCACGGTCGCTTCTGCCGATCGCAATTCCATGCGTCACCGATGTGAAGCATGCATCACGGCTAATGGGGCACAATATGAGCACTTGTTATGAGTTGTAACATTTTTCATTTATATTCTGTTCTTCGATTAAAATATAGGTCTTTTTACACCGTTTGTTATATTTTCTTTGCGCCACGGTTACGATGCAATTGCACTGTCCCAATCGCGTTTCCAACCCCTAGTTCCTATGTAATTCTTGCTCCTCATGGCTCCACCAGTGGCCGAGAGGTTCTGCTCTCGAAGCTGGTAGACGGGAGGCGCTGCGTTCGAACCCAATCTCGCCCGTCGGCCTAATTGTTTGGAGTTTTCGTGGTTTTCTTCGAACCTTGGATTTCCAAGCGGGTTAGATTCCCTTAGAAAGAACCCCACGAAGGGCACTCCACCCTACCTTTGGACCTATATCCCTCGTGTTGATAATTGGCCGTCATAAATACAAAACAAACAAACCAAACCAAATATTGCTCCTCATGACCTAACACACCTACATGTGTCATTTGGACATGACCTTATGAAGCACCCTATATACTTTCATATGTATATTTCTAGCCGAAATGCAAAATAGTTACCATATTTAATTGCAGCTTTAACTTAATGTTTGCTGTAATGATATACATAGGTGAATTGAGGAATAAATTTCTACTATCATTTCTATTCTGAGTACTGTTAGCAGGATATCAAACGTTTATTCGAAAACTAATACTAATAAAACATAAAAATAAAAATTATTTACTACGCTTAGATTATGGAACAATTTTTAACTCTACTAGAGGATGCTTTACAGTTAAAAAAAGTCTTCAAATAACAATAACGAGTCTGAAATTAGACGTCAAACATGGCAAGTAAACTATTTCTATAAATATTCATATCTTGGTGCAATAGCTGTTGCACTCTTATGCAAACATGCATGAATACAAAATTTGTTACAATCATATGTATATTAAATTCAGTAATTAGGAAATAATAGGACTCCATCTTAAATAGGATATAATAACCATGACAACCTAAAATCATTACCTTTCATGGGATATAATTGAATTCATTACGTATGATAGGATTTAATAGAAGGGTTAATCCATTTCAAGTGGTTCAGAAAATATTTTATTGGTTGCTTGACCATTTAAAGAAATATTGAAAATTTTTGGACAACAACCCTAACATGATGGAAGTTCAAAATCACTATTATTTTAATTTTATTAATTTCTGTTTGTGCATGGCGACCATCTTTGTTTCATCGTATGCAGCTTTTTCTCACATCCTAGGGTTTACGGAACTGTAAATATCTCATCTTATTTTTTTCCAATTCGAGTAGGATTTAAAGCAATTTGTCCAGAATAAAATGGGATAAAAGCATGGTAATAAAATAGTTTCTTAAAATAAATCCTTACTGGCGAAATTTTAGCATATAATTTAAGATCTTTTCCAAAATCAGTGAGTTTACAAGAGGACGTTTTCTTAGAAATTAATGCTGTCAACATGACACAATTTTTTTTACTAATGGGCAGAAAGTACTTGCATTCACAAGCCAAGTTCCAGATCTGGGACTTGTTTTCTCTTCACTAAAAAAAATCCCAAATTATTCACAAATTTCAAAAATTGCACTTTTAAGGCTTTGGCATCTCTCGTGGGGCACGAGATAAAAATATGAAATTCTGGTGTCTGATAGTATTTTATGGTAGTATTGTATTATAAACAAAAATTTTAAAGATGGAGTAATGGATGGAGGATAGATGGAAGACTGCAAGCTGAGATATGGCGAGGACAAGATGTCAACGAATGCTATTACGAGTGCCTTAGGATGAATTAGATTTATCTCTTTTATTACGATATTTACACACAAAATATCGTTTGCTAAAAACAGTGTAATAACAAATACTTAATTTACTAGAATACTATATATGTTCAACAAAGGCCTGAGAAATAACTTCATACAATTTAGGAGAGATGTTATAAGTTCGACCCTTTATTGTTGTCAGTTCCATAGGGGCGATCTTTCTCAAAATTTTGTTCGGAGGAACCAAATCTTGTAATCTCTCGATAACTTGAATGAAGTTCTTTGCCCTACTGGCTTATAGAAATGAACTTTTAAATGACTATGTTCAAACTTCACTTCTTAAACAATTCCAGGATACCACTTTTTATCATACACACATGCAACAATGTCATTTTTCTGCAATATAAATTCTGAAAGGGATTTGGATATGTTTACTTTCTGAAAATTACTTGAGACTGACGGCTGGTAACTCCGCATAAATGTGTCATTTACAGATACATGCTTATGGTAGGAACAAGTTTCAGGGACTTGCAAGCAACTTTGAAATTGTGGTTTTTGAACCAACAATGCATAAATGTGTTTTGGCACATTTGATATCTCTAATTAAATATGTCAACATTAACATCTTTTATCTTTTCTTTTTCTGTTTCTTTTTTTGTCCCATGTTTTTTTTTTTATATATATAAAATATACTTTTTTATGTAAAATTATTGAGGTTTCTTTTAGTTACTAAAATTACTTAAAATAAAAATTACTGAAACCATACAAAATGTAGGCCTTAGGCATAATCTTTTTAATTAATTCCTAAGCTTTGCAAAAGGCTTTAATTTTCCCTTACTATTATTTAAAGATAATAAAAAATAAAATTAAATGACACTCTGAGATAAATACTTAGCTGTGACTACAACAAAACAATAGTTTGGCAGTATTGTTTTGACATGTTGCCCTTGCCATATCTCAACTTGTAGTCAAATCTCCACCCTGAAATTTTTTGTGCATAACACCACCATAAAATACTATCAGAATCCAGAACTTCAGATTATTATCTTGCGACCAAGCAGAGATATGAAAGCTTTAAAAGTGTAATTTTTGAAAAATTAAAAAAAATTGGGATTTTTTTTTAACCCAGAGAAATCAAGTGCCAGATCTGGAACTTGGTGTGTGAGTACAAGTAATTTCGGCCTAGTTGTAAAAAAAATTATGTCATGTTGAAAATCTTCCTCTTGTAAACGGACAGATTTTGGAAAAAAAAATCTTAAACTTTATGCTGAAATTTCACCAATAAGAAGTTATTTTAGGAAACTACTCTATTACTAAACTTTTAGACCATTTTATTCTGAACAAACTGCTTTAACCCCATTTGAATTGGAGAAATAAATATGATATATTTACAATTCCGTAAACCCTTTAATAGGAGAAAATTGCTGCACACGGTGAAACAAAGATGGCTGCCATGCACAAACAAAAAATAATATAATTAAAATAATAGTAATTTTGAACTTCCATCATGTTAGGGGTTGTTCTGCAAAAATTTTCAGATTTTTTAAAAATGGTCAAGCAACCATTGCCGAACCACTAGAAATGGATTGACCCAGAATGAAGAAAACTTTTATTACTATCTTTTTAAGTTTTGAATCGATTTTCATAAAATTTGAATGATGAAATTTTGCAACGATTATATATTTTACCGGCCAAACTAGATTGGCCTAGGTCAAGCAAATTTATCATAACGCGCAGATCATAAACTGGTTTTTCCTAGGCCAAAAATAACTTATCCTAACGCACATAGTATAAACTAGTTTTTCCTAGGCTAAACTAGTTTATCCTAACTCACAAAGAATCAACTAGTTTTTCCTAGGCTGGCGTAACGCACATAGGATAAACTAGTTTAGCCTGCTATTCATTGGTCTGAACTAGTTTATCCTAGGCCGATCTAGTTTATCACAGGCCAATTCAATTTGACGTGCTTTTATTCCAAACAACTTCACCGGCGGCTTTTTCAGGAAGAATCTCGTTTTGTTCACTTGATTGGCAAGTGGGCTGAAGAGAGAAAGCGCTGTCAGTTCTCCCGCCAATCGCCGTAGGTCAGTGTTGTCGCCAGTTAGTGAAAATTTAAATTTAAGAAGGGGTTTAAACAATAGATCTTTTTCTCCAAAATAACATAAACGATTTAAGTAAACTTCAAAAATAAAGAATTTTTATACTTTAAAATTCGTGCGAAAAGAACGGAGCTTGGTTAGGATTGGGGATGCGTTTGAGAACTGCTCTTTCATTTATTGTAACATCAAGGTAATAAATATTGCACATTTGTTTTTCTTGTTAATGGGAGTTAAAGATGTTAAAATGTGTGTTGGTGGACCAAAGAATGGGGTGAAAGGTTAGAAACAATTTAGAGGATTGATTAATTGTGTATTAGTATTTCAAAGTAAAAAATGAAACAACTAGCACAAAAAAAATACAATAAAAAGGGCAGATTTAAAAAAAAAAATGAAACTTAAAAATTTAATTTTTTTTATTTTATTTTGTGTACTGCCGTCTCTCGTTCAACATTTAGAAGAAACGGGAAGTTTGTGAGATAAACTTCACAGCGACGAACCACGTTCATCAGAAGCCCGTATCTCCGCTGTACTTTCGCAAATGGACACTTTAAGTAAACAGTCACGTGGGGAGTAAGGGGCGCAAAAGAAGAATAGAGAATAACTGGCATACCAAAGACATCAGTATTCCGTTTCCTTCCGTAATAAACATAATTTTCCATTTTGGGATTTGGATGTTAAACCAATTTTTCAACTTTTATAAATTTTTAAATTAATAACGAGTTTATGGGGCACCCAGTATATATATATATATATATGTATATATATATATATATATATATATATTACACTAATATACGTGCACACCAAAATCACATTATTTGTGCATCATCGAATAAAAACAACAGTAATATAAAGTAACTTTATTACTGTATGTAAACAGATTGTTCCCGCGTTTAATTTCATCGGTTAGTTGTGGCATGTAAACAAATTTCAAAAGGGACTGTCAGAATATTTTCAAGGATTCTGGTAATAGAGCTTTAAATACTACTCGATTTGCTGAACTACGCTTAGAAAGGAAAGCAAACGGAAAATAATCGGATTGATATTGTTGAATCTTATTTAATTTGCACACCAAAAATTGGTATTAAGCTTGAGCGATATTGGGAATAATGTGATTTGCAGCATTAAAAATAATAAAAGAAATACTTATTCTAAATTACTGTGGCTGGAATAAACGGCTGACAAATTATTTTTATTTCCGAATATATTGGTGTGAGGCGCTATTTCGGAAGATTAACCAGAGAGTTTATATAAGAACAAAAACAGGTTTGCTCATAATCTGTAATCAGGTTCAATATTAAGATAAGCGTCAAACATGAGCGATATTCAAATATATGATAGTATTACCATTACAATAAGGAAACTAATTTTGCATCAAATCACTCTCGCTAAAATATGCCAATTGGTTGAGAACAAGATTGCGAAAAAAATCCGAAATTTGTAGGTTTTTCTAATTTTTTTTAATCAAAGCTAAAATTGAGTATATCGCAGAAAAAAATTAAAGGAAATCTAACCATAATACTTTACCTGGACCGACAAAGGGCCGACTCTATTCACTCAGACAATCTTATTGCAGTAACATATTATGTGCCATATAAACAGCCCAACAGAATATACCGCCGGTTGCCCATCCAGATAGCTCAATAGGCAGACCGTTGACAATTTAAGGTAAAGGGCTTGGTCTCGAATCTTGGTTCGGATACTCTTTCACTCAGTTGGAAAAATGGCGTTTGTGTGATACCTTTACTAATCAGTATGACTGAGTGAAACATAATGAAGGAATATTGCTTACGTATAAATAATAGGCATAGGTCAGTTGGCATGGAATTAAAAAAAAAAGAACCAATTGCTCTGAAAGTTCATAGACAGAAAAAGACTAGTTGCACTGATACATTTTACACTGTATTTTTTGAGTATTCAATACTAATGATAGCTTTTAGTTGCTGTTGTTTTTATGGGCGCGAAGCGCTAATACATGGGTTAAAGCATTTGAGTCATTACTGGATTTGGTGTATTTTTGAGTTTGCAATAAAACCAGGTTGCTTCATCCAGTGACTTTCTTTTCTTTTCATGGTTGCGAAGCGCTCATATATGCGTTATACTGATCATGGTATTAGCAAATGCTACACAAACACACACACACACATATATATATAGGGGAGACTAGGGGGGGGGGGGGTTGACCCACTTTTACAAAATGATTTTTCATTTTTTAAATATTTAACCTAGAACAAAGTTTTATGCATCCTTTTATTCGTTATACAATCAGTTACCAAAATAAAATTGTTACATACGTGCAATATATAAGAAATTTGAAAAATGATTGATCATAATCATGAGAAAATAATGGGTCAAGGCTCTCCACATATGGGAGGGTTGACTCACTATATGGGAGACTTGACCCACTTTGTTTTAAATTGAAATATTTGTGAAGAGAAATAAAATCAGTTTAAAAAAAAGCAAAATAACTTTATGCTACATGCTTTAATTATTATATATATATATATATTTTTTTTTTGTAAATATGATACTTAAACAAACATGTTTAGACGTAATCGCATTGCAGAGGAGAAAAATTTTGTTTTAAACAGAATTTTGTCTGAGAAGGTATAATTCTACCATAGGGAAAATGAAATTTTAACTTTTAAGACAGTATTCCGTTAGAGACACGTTCCGTTTTCATAGGATTTCATGTATTATTATGCCCAGATTTAGGAGCTACTGTCCCTTTTTTTGTCTCCTTGTCCTACTTTTTGCGACACTTTACCTGAACACTCTAGTTGTCACATAGTTTGGATTCTTCTCACTGTATTCATTCTGGTGAAATTTGTCTACACACCATCCTAAAGTGTTCCGATCAATGCTATGTTCTTTTGCAGCCGCATGAGCATTTAACTTATTATAAATATCTTTTAACTCTTTCAGAGGCAAAGTAATTTCAGTACTAAAATGTTGAAATAAGTGACTGCCGCTGGAATATACGTACAAAGTTATTTGGAAATAAGAAAAACGCTATGTTTCAAATACATATTAAATGGAAAAGATTTTAGCAAAATTCTAGTGTCATTGTGGCGTTTGGGATATAAAATTAAGTGGTTTCATAAACATACCACTATCTCTGAAAGGGTTAAGACTGCTGCTTTCGCACTTTCTAGTTCTTTCTACTCTTTTCCGCTGTTTCTATTTACCTATTGTAAATAATATTCAATTGGAAAAAAATTTCTATCAATTTACGTTATCAATTTACGTTATCTTTTATACGTTATTAATTTTTTTTCTTGCTGTAGATACCATCTCAATTTTTCACATCTTTCTTTAATCAGTTTTAAACATTTTTTTTTCTATCATCCAATTTTACTGTAGCTTTACAGAATAAATTTACATTCTTTAATGTATCTAACCAGTAACCTTACATTATGCACAGAATGTAACAAAAAGATTTCCAAAACCACTTAATTAAGGGAGCCTTGAGCATCTGGTCAACCCTGTCTCACATTGACTGGGTCAAGCCTCCCCACATAGCCCTTTTCTAAAGAATAGCACATAGTTAAGTTAAGCCTAACTTACTCTACAATCTTAATGTCTGGAATGAGATCCCGATATTTCTGCATTACATAAAACCTACTTACGTAAATTTCTATGATATATTTCATCTCAAAAAAGCTTACAAAATATTTCTAAAAAACACAAAATTTAAGTTGAAAACGCTTCACAATTGATTTTCCCCACACCTATTTCGATTATCTGTATGAAACAAAGACTGTTGTTTGAGCCTTCCAGTAGCTTTGTTTGACACCTATTGATAAAACTCCGAAATTCTTTTAAATATGAAAACTGATGGGTGGGTTAAGCCTCCCTTATGGTCAACCCTCCATAGTCTCCCCTATATATATATATATATATTTGCAACGAGATTGTTCCTACATTTTCCTCTTAAGAGGCTCATGTTTAAATTCCTTTCCTCTTTTGCTAAGGGAGCTGGTCTATTTATTAACAATGAGGAAATTATTGTCATGGTAACCGACAGTTGACTAAATGATATACTATAAGATATACTATATTATCTTTTTATGGCCTATCACTTCAGTGTAAATGATCATATATGTCATATGTTTCTTCTTAAGAACATTCCTGCACATTAGACAGCAGGTGATCCATACAAAGAAAATTAATTAAAGCTGTTTAAAACTTTGATAGAACAATTATATGGCCTTCTATGAAAATTATAAATGCATTTTGTGATTATTCTTCTATAATCAGTCTGCCTCCAATGGACTAGTGATGTGAGTAATGGCAGTAACACTTTAGTAATATGCCAATTGGCGTGCATCCTAATAACGAAAGATCAATACATTTCGTAATAACTATGTCATTCATTGTATTCGCCGAAACTACATATGTATTGCTAAACTACATCAAATTCTCAATACGAGTAGCATATCTCAATGTATAGTATGAATCTTTAAGGGGGTAAGATAGTTTTAAACGTTCAAAATTTTCGAAAAATTTGTAATACATATTTTGATTCCGTAATTTTTTCTGAACGATATTCAAAACTAGTTGGATGTGCCAATCCCAAAACTTTCTTCTATCTTATACATCTTAATATTTCAAAACCTAGTTACACATGTTAATACTTCAATATTATTAGTTCAATACTATACCAACTTTGATTTTCATCTTAAATTTCTGCTCAAGTCAATTAAACGGACTAAAAACGAGTTAATCTATATCATGGTATTTGTTAAAATTATTAATTTTTCCTTATTCTGTCGTTATCAGCTGTTTGCGAATAGCCGGCATAGCAGGAAGCGAGTTCCCGCCGCTGCATGAGCCGCCGATGCACAATAGAACTACGAAAAATCAAGAAAAGTATACAAAAATCGCCATCACAGAGCCCATTACCGCGCGAAATTTCCAAATTCAAGGAGAACCTGTTGGACAAAGCCAAAAACAAGCACAAACATTTTGGTTCAATTGTATGCATAATTTTATATGCTGTTCGATGGTACAATAATGAAAATGGCACAGAGATCGGAATTATAGCGCCCCCTTCTTTCGGAATTTTTTCAAATTCAGGGAGGACTTGTTTGCCATAGCCAGAAACATGCACAAAAAATTTGGTTCAATTATATGGATAACTTCATACACTTTTCGATGGTACAATAATGAAAATGGTACAGACATCGCTATTATAGTGCCCCCTTCCGGCAGAATTTTTCCAAATTCAGGGAGGACCTTCGTGACATGACCAAAAATAAACACATAAAATTTGGTTCAATTCTATGCATAACTTCATACACTTTTCGGCGGTACAATATTCAAAATAGCACAAAAATTGTACAAAAATCGCTATTACAGCGCCCCCTACCGGCGATTTTTTTCCAAATTCAGGAAGGATCTGCTTGCCATAGCCAAAAACTTAAAAAAAAATTTGGTTCAATTCTATGCATAACTCCATACACTTTTGGATGGTACAATATTCAAAATCGCACAAAAATTGTTATATCAGCGCCCCCTACCGGCAAATTTTTTCCAAATTCCGGGAGGACCTGCTTGCCATAGCCAAAAACTTAAAATAAAAATTCGGTTTAATTCTATGCATAACTTCATACACTTTTGGACGGTACAATATTCAAAATCGCACAAAAATCGCTATTACAGCGCCCCCTACCGGCGAATTTTTTCCAAATTCAGGGAAGACCTGCTTGCCATAGCCAAAAACTTAAAATAAAAATTTGGTTCAATTCTATGCATAACTTCATACACTTTTCGATGGTACAATATTGAAAATCGCACAAAAAACGCATTTACAGCGCCCCCTACCGGCGAATTTTTTCCAAATTCAGGGAGGACCTGCTTGTCATATCCAAAAACTTAAACTAAAAATTTGGTTCAATTTTATGCATAACTCCATACACTTTTGGATGGTACAATATTCAAAATCGCACAAAAATTGTTATATCAGCGCCCCCTACCGGCGAATTTTTTCCAAATTCCGGGAGGACCTGCTTGCCATAGCCAAAAACTTATAATAAAATTTTGGTTTAATTCTATACATAACTTCATACACTTTTTGATGGTACAATGGCGACAGACAGACGGACAGACGGACAGACGGACAGACGGACGGACGGACAGACGGACAGACGGACGGACGGACAGACGGACACACAGACAGACAGACATTTTCTATAAACATGTTTTTTGGAATCTCTGACCCCTAAAACATGCAAATCCGTCGAAAACCGGAAGTCGAAAAAAATTTCGATTACAATACTTTCTTCTATTGAAGATAGAAGAAAGTAAAAATGCATTAAAAAATTCCCATTAGTCTACTAATTATGGCAGTTTTGTTAAGAATATGTATTAAGACTACATATGATAATTAAACTTTGCGTTGCGTTTATTCAAAACATTGAATTTTGATACTGCGCGCAGTGTCACTAAAAAACTATGCATGGCAATCAATAGAAATTTTCACCACATATTCATTCCTGTATTATCTACAACTTAAAACCAGAAAAAGGTAAGATTTTTTTTCTGTTTATGTACTTTGCAAATATTTATAAAAAAATGAAAATTTCTAATTTTCAGTTAATTTTTTAATTTAGTCAATATTTTTTACAAATATTCTCGGTTTAGTATAAAGGTAACACTATTATGTATTTATTTTCACCAAAATGCCCTTTTTATATGCATATTTTCAGATTTTATCATGCGCGCAAGATTTTTTTCTCTTATTATCATATATTTTTAAACGTATCATTTCAAAATTTATTTATGAATGTACAAGTATATATAGATTTTTAAATATAAATTTAAATATAAGCTTTATATTTAAATGAGATTTGATTTTTGTTTTTGGCTTATTACACAAGTTTTGAAGCTTGGAACATAGTGATATTTTTTTTACTTTTTCGATGTGTTCAAAGGCATCCTACCCCCTTAAGCGATCAAATTAGTTCCCAATTATTGCATATTTTATTACCTTATACTAGATAGAACCTGTCAGGATTTGACTCTAACCAACCTAATAACGGCTAAATATTGTATAAAAATTGTTATGGTAATACTAGGAATTTTAAGTTATTAAAGTGCATAATAAGAATTCCGTGCAGAGATTTACCATTATTAAGTGATTAATATAAATATTTGTATTAATACGTAAATATTGAAAAAAAGGATGTATGTTTACATATTTTCTATTTCTAACAGACACCACTATTTTAATATTTTTATGTAATATATTACATTTTTTTTATTTAACTCGAATGGAAACATTTTGAGATATTGCGCCTACATGAAGTTTTTAAGAAAAATATTTTTAATTTATGAATTTAACTTGCATTGGACATCATTTTCCTTAAATAAAACAAGATAAATGATAAGTAAACAGTTAAAATTTTTAATTAAAATGAACTGATAATTTTATCCGTAAAATCATTATTAGTAGAAAAGATAAATCTAAAATATTCACCTAAATTTATACTGATAGACAGTAAGAATTATGGCTTCATAATGAAAATTTAATATTGTTATTTAGTCTCATTTACCATAATTTCAAACAACTGGGATTTTAAATTATACAATCTCAAATTCGTAATACGTTTGAAAGTTTTAAGTCAGCCCTTCTCTAATTGGCTTCACGTTAATTTAATAATACGTGCTTAGTTTATTCCCTATTCGTTACCACTACTTCAGCTGCATTCTAAAATGCCTTAATTGGTCAATATTGAGTCAATTATGGATTATTAGTCAGACGATGGAGGCGTAACAGCCAGTTAAGAGAAATATTTTCGGTCAAATGAAAATATACTTTGCAATTTCAAGTAACTGTTATGAATTCTGCTTTCTAAATTAATACCTGCTCATAACGAAGAACATTCCTTGTATTCTACAAATGCGTTTTCTATCATAAGTTTTCTTCGCCATATCATATAGGGAATGAAAACATTTTTCAATGAAGATCTTTTCAATGTGTACAAAAAATGTAAGCATATTTATGCTTACATTTTAAGTTTGATGCATTGTATATTTAAACTAAATGCTTTATTTCAAATAAGCCTTTGGAATTACATATTTCTTCATACTTATATAATACCTCCATTCATAGTCCATTCTTTAATTATATGCTTACACATAAATAGTTCTAATTCTTACATGTATCTTACACACTTATGGGATAAAACACGAACTAACTGACACTTAAAGCATTCTTTCTTGTTCAAATTACTATTACAAAGTTTTAAGTCTATTTTATACTCATCTTTATTTTTGAAATTTTAATAGAGATACATTAAAAAATTATTGTTGACAATTTTTTAAAAATTATGCTTTTTATTTCTAAAAATTAATTTTTTTCGTAAATATGGCCAATAGCTCCAGTAACAAACACCATTTCTATTTTGAAAAAGTAATAACTGACACATAAGTTATAACAGTTAAGACAAATAAGTTGCCGCTCAAGTGCTTTACTTTGCAGACTTTTACAAGAAAATATATATGTGAGAGATCTTTACTGAAGTGCCAGTTACTGATTAGATGCCAATAACTGGGGATTTCACCCTATATAGGGTGTATCTGAAAAAGTGTGCAAAACTTTACGAGGGGGTAGAACGCAGCTATACAAGCAAATTTCGACATATAATGTATGGTCGGAATGCAAGCGGTGAGAAGTAAAAAGGAAGTTTTCCGCTGTCCTAGGGTAATGGATTGGTCTAGGTGGTCCCATAGCTTGGCCACTAAAAGTGCTATTACACGAGGGGTCAAAGTAACTTCAAATTCCAGGCGTCTCCATGTTATCCTATGACTCCAGTGGTGTCGCTTCGAAAGCAAGCAACTTTTTTCTGTCGGAGCGTCTTTCACGCCTGGAACGAAGCGAGTCGCCAATAACAGCCAATCAAATGCTTGGAAATCTGGCGATGGAAAAGCCTTTTCTCGAACAGCCAATGAAATGCTTGAAAAATACGTAAGTTTCAGGTGGAAAATGCGTAAGTTTCAGAAAATCTGACGCCTCGCAGGCGATTTTTGTCGCTTGAAATTTTTACGTGTAATAACACTATAAAGTCGCCGGATCTCTTGCGTTTGGCCTTTTCATGTGCGGACATACGAAAAGTCTAATCTACGAGTGATATATTCGATTTTAAAATAAAATTAGTTATTTTTTAAAGTTATTGTTGAGTGTAAAATTTGATTTAATTATAAAGTATTCAAATACTAATAATTGAAATAAAGACAAATCATATAAACTTCAGAAGTTATAAATAAAAATAGGAAAATGTAATTTAACATTAGAAGCACTGAATTTTGAGTGTTTATAATTCAAAAACGTATCATTCAAATGACTTGAAATTTGGTGTCTAGGCATAGTTTGAACCCAAGATTTGAAATACCTCGTTAAAATTGGGTATTGCAATTGAAAAAAAAATGAAGTTTCGATTCGTTTTAATATGTAGATGGCCCCCTATGCAAATTTTATGTACGTCATTTAAAAGTAGACTTTATTTCCAATCGTTCGGTACTAGTAACTTTTGTCTACGATAATTTGTTGAGGAGTTAGAAGGGGGTGTTTCTTTTTTTTTTTCCACGGCTGTATTTTTAATTGACATTGAAAAAACCAAATATAAAATTTATATAATCTGTCTATTAGTAAAAGTATATTTCGCTTGCTTTCTATACAAAACAGACTAGTGAATCAAATTTAGAAAGCATAATGAAACAGTAGAAGCCAAATATTTTTTAACCCTTTATTTACCAAATTATGAATTCATGAAAATTTTATCTGTTAAAGCCTTTTTCGTGAATTATTTAAACTACATTAGAAGATTTACATAATCATTTAATAAATTTTAGAAGGATTAATTATATTTCAATTTATAGGGATTTTGCACAATATTTATAACCCCACTCAAATCTTTTATTTTAAATATTTTTCTTAGTATTTTGTAGAAGTAGGAAATGTACAAATATAATGTTCTTACAATAGAAATATAGAAATATTTCAGAATTGAAAAATCCCCCCCCCCCCCCGAACACCAAGAAATCTGAAAAGAGGCAAAGGCAAAAGAAATCATCCTTTAAAAATATTTTTGTTTTGTGTAACAAATAATGCTTTGAACAAGATAAAGTAATGTATCTATAACTCATACCAAACTGTATTACAACTAATCGATGTATTGAATGAATTTTTTAACAAGTTATTTTAAATTTACTTATAAGTGCTGTCAGCAGATAAAGGGTTAAAGTGGTGATTTTTTTAAACATTTACAGATATGTAGATTTTGTTTTACTAAAAAATGTTATATGACAAATTTGGAGCTGCAAAAAACATTTTCATTGACAGAGCGGATCCCAAAACATTTATTTACATTATTTTTATAAGAATTTTGAGATTTCCATCAGAGTATTTTTTGTGAATTAAAGCAATTATTCTTGTAAATATTTTACTACCTATGTATTTAATCAGTTTTAACGAAAAGATTTATCTAAATTTCATATTATTATTATTTAAAAATTTCAGCATATCTTCGGATATTAAAGAAGATAATTGTTGAGATACAGCAGTTACTTGATCCATAATTTAAATAAAGGGTTTTTAACTAGCTGGCGCAGTAACCCAATGTGTTGCATTTGCATTGCATGATATCTTTCTATTTATTTGGGAAAAAATTAATGTAATTTAAGTCCTTATTTAGAAAAGATAATAATAAATTTAATAAATTTATTATTACAAGTAATAAATCATGTTTACAATTTAAATGAACCAAACATTACGAATATTATATTTTGACAGATACTTTATTTTGATGCAACTGTAGTAGAATTCCTTCATAAAATAAAGAGGACTGTAAAATTCCATTGGTCGGAAGAATTTCTATAAAAATTTGGGTAGCCTTCTATTTTTACCAAGCTAAAGATTGTTTTACTTGTCTAACTCCTCTAAGCAAATTTGTCCAGGCGAGTGTCGTCATGTTCTGTAATGTAGATTGTTTGGTTTGGTCAAAACTTTTAAATCTTTCCTGTACTCATATTCAGAGTTCACGCTCAATCGCAGTGCATTCAATTTCATTACATTTGATTTATTACATTTTCAACCAATAATTTGAGTAATATTAATTCATACGGAACAATAATATTATAATATTTAATTTTTTATGGCAATTTTAATAAGCGGGAGAAAATCATTTGAATATTCTTTGCATAACATGTTTTGAAGAGAATGTAAACTAAAAAGTCTTAACCCTCCGAGCGTCTTGAGGCCTCTCCTGAATTTTCATAAAAATACTTTTAAAAATAATCTTAATTTAAATTTTCTTTCCCCGTTTGTGTCTAAGATACATTTCATGCCCTTCTATTTGACATACTTTTAACAAATAATATAAAAATCTTGTTTTTAAAGTCAATTCCTACTTAGGACATCAAAGATAAATTTAATATAATCCCTTAAGCTAATATTAGTTTTTGTTGCATTAAAATATCTCAATTTGTTGATTTTCTATAAGCAAGTAGGTTTACAATGGAAATCTATGGGAATTTGGCGAAATATTAGAGATACCGCCAAGTTGGCGTCACATTTGGCGACTCATTTTGGTCGCTAATTTTGGCTATACATATCGCCAAGTTGGTGAAAATCGTGGCGGTGTTTGGCGACAGAACAGGGTCCTCCTTATGGTAACCCCCCTTATAGATATGAAGATGCATTAAATGCTGTTCAATAACCAATGGCCGCCATTTTGTCTCCCATGTAAAACTAAAATTAATTGATGAAAATTTAATTAATGAATTAATATCTGAAAAATCTGTATTAACATGAATTGTCATCCTGTACAAGTTTTAAAAAATTTATTTCAACTTGATAGGATGAATAAGAAGTATTTTATTAACGATTGAAAATTTGAACAAGTTATATAAATAAATAAATAAATACAGGGAGAGTGTGAACTAATAGTAGGAAAATTGAAAAATACAATTCTGTTTAAAATATTTTTTCTAAAACAAATTTAAGTTGTTTTTAGAAAACGGAAAAATACGGGCAAACCTCTCAGAGGGATCGATTTATTCAAACATATTAAAAATAAATATATTTGTTCACCCTTTCGGATAACAGACGATATCTCATTATTTACCTTTGTCTTCCTTTTTTTCCCCTCACAAAAATGAAATACTTTATTTGCCATCTTTAGTGAAAGTTGCAGACAAATTAATATTTCGTAAAATAATTTAATTATTTTAATTATAAGAGTTTATGTGAGATCCTCGAATCTATGTTAATAACTTGCGTTAATTTTATGTCGCTGTTGCTGTAGGAAGGTGAGCTGTAAAGTACAAACACATAGTCAGATTTTAATAAAATAAGTTTTTAGCACCAAAATTAAGGGCATGGTTGGAGATAATTTCAATAGCGCAATAGCTGTTATCGTCAGAGCAAATAGCGAACTTTGAATTTTCTCGCGTCTTGGAGACATTGAGATGGACAACGATGTCTCGAAAGAGAAAGCGGGTTCCAAGTTCACCATTTGCACTGACCATGATAGCTATTACGCTATCGAAATTAGTCTGGAATTGTGCTACTAATTATGGTGCTGAAAAAGTGGTTTTAATAATACACTGGCCTCCAAAAATTAAGGAACAGAGACTGGATGCTTCCGATTGTACACGGTTTTGTGGAATATCTACCAATATTATTGGCGAATTGTTCTTGAACTTCTAGGATGTGAAGAACATGCTTGATTTCATATTTCTCGCTCAAGATTTAGTCGAGAGGGCAATGAGGTAGCTAATAATAAATTTAAAAATAAAATAATATTTGCGATCACCTGTGTAACAGAAAATGCAGAACATGGTTTGTCACTGTGTTAAATGACTATTTGGGTTCTGTTCAAGGTTTGTGTGCATTTGTGTAAGCATAGTACTCATATTTGTGAAGATGTTATTGCGTCTATGAAAAATGTTTATGAAGTTTTTTCTTTATAGCATACAGAGTATTCAACCAAATTTAACACAACTTTTTAAAAACCTGTCAAAGAACAGTAGCAACAGTATACAACAATTAAAACATGGATATATTGAATATTTGATGAGATATGGGCATTTGTATGAAATAATTTTTAACTGCGCATGTGGGGAAGATATAATTTTTATTTCATAATTTGTTGTTAGCTACTTTGGGCAACTTCTATAAAAAAATACAGTCAAATATCGCGAAAATTCACAGAGATAGGGGTTATATAGTGAGTTGCTTTCTAAAAGTAGCTTTATTATAAGGGATTTTCCACAACTTTTCAATCAGCTCACTATACCTTTCACAGCATTTGACTGGGCTTTTTATAAAAGTTGCCCAAAATAGCTGACTATCAAATTATGAAATAAAAATTTTGTACCATAGAAAAGAGCATGAAGTTATGCATAGAATTGAACCAAATTTTTCGAGATGTTTTTAATTACGGCAAGAAGTTCCTCCCTTGAATGTGAAAAAATTCCGCCGTAAATGGGCGCTGTAATAGCGATTTTTCTGCCATTTTCAATATTGTACCATCAAAAAGCGTATGAAGTTATACATAGAATTAAACATTTTTGTTTCCTTAGTTTTATCGTAGACCCGCCGCTAAGCTACGGGAACTTTGTATCCTGATAAGCCAGCCATTCGCGAACAGCTGATATATTTTTTACCCGAATAATATAATGAAGCAGAAATTTAAGATAAAAGTCATAGTTGATACAGTATTGAACTAATAAAAATGTAATATTGACATTTGTAACAACATTTTGAAATATTAAGATGTATGAGATAGAAGAAAGTTTTCGGATTGGCACATCCAACTAGTTTATGTTTTTATTTGCTATCTAAAAATGTCAGTCTTTCCCTCTTGTAAAAGTATTTAATAAAATTCGATATTAATTTTATATTCTAAACAATCACTAAATTCATGTACATTTTGAAAAAATATAATTAATATATGCTTATAGCTAGCTATCCCGCATGTCGTTGCCCAGTCCCCCCCCCCCCCCCAAAAAAAAAATACGCGAAAAAAGCTCTAAAACTCGCTGCACGATTCCCGAATATGTTTTACAGAAGAGAGAACAAAATTTACTGTATTGGCTAAAGATTTAAACTTCGAAATGTGAAAAAAATCTCAACGAATCGTTAAAAGTCGCATAAAAAATATCTAAAACTTCGATAGTTGTAAGGACGAAATTTACTATATTGAGCTAAAAGATAAAAAGAGGATCTCTTTTACGAATGTCAAAAAATCGCCGCTACACATAAAAAAAATCTAGAAATAGCATTAAAAAGAATCAAGGAAAATTCAAAAATTCTGTACGGATTCCAAATAAACTTTATTGAAATGAGTATGTAATTTAATAAATCACGCGAATTGAAAAAAAAATAAATAACAGAGGGACAAAATTTATAAAAATAATCTAAAACATTTTAACCGGAAATCTTTTACGAATGTAAAAAATATCGGCGCGAAACCCGAAAAAACGCTAAAAATTGCAATAAAAATCATTAAGTGATATTAAGCTAATAGTTTGAATCCGATTTCTCTTTACGAATGTCAAAAAATCGCCCAGAAAGAAAAAGAATTGCTAAAAATTGCAACGAAATGTGCAAGAACTTCAAAAATCGCAGAACAGAAAATTTACAATATTAGGGCTAAAAATTTTAAACTGATTTTTTTTTCAAACTAATTATTTTACCTTAAATCTCAGTATTTGTAAATTAAAATTTTACTGGAACAACAAATAAAAGCTTAGCTTAAGGCATTCATACCTTATTCCATATTCCATTATCCATATTATTCCATATCCTTCGTAGCAATGAAGGCACCAGTTTTAAGCGAATATTTTTTCTATTTTCTCGTATATCGAATAGTCAAATGGACGCGAACTGCGAAAAGTATGGAGGGGAGGTAGGGAACCACGTTGCGAAAAGAATTTCTTTAAAAGGGTTGATATTAATATTTTTTAACTGATTATATCCTGCGAAAGATAAAAATAATAACAATAATACGACGTATATATTTTTTCTTTTTCCTATCTCCAATCTTCTAGTCGATCCGGGCCTCGAAAAACAGGAAAAAAGCAAGATTAATCCGTTCTTCCCTGCTTTGAAAATTTCGGAACGGGATCTCGGCCACTACTCTGCGACTTTTGCATCATTTTGTGATGGTTTTTAATTAATGTATCGGTTTATTAATAAAAAATTAAAAAAGCTGAGCCTCAGGTTCATCAGGAATTGCTTTGAACTATCCTCTCCTCATCCAGAACTCTTTTCATTTTGGAAGAATTTTCAGATAGAGTGAAACCCGCTTAAGAAGTATCCCAAGGGAATGGAGGGGGAAAACTTCTTAAACGGGAAATTAGCATTTTTTGAAAAAATCAATAGTTTAAATATTGATATTCTGAAGAGGGTTTATTTTACCTTAGTACAATAATACAAAGAGTACTTTCTATAAAATTGAGTTTTCTTAAGAAATTTAAATTAGTTTGCACACTTAAAAAATTAGCTAATAAAGTAAAAATACATAATTACCTTAGAAAATCTTTATGTAATCCAAGACAAGAAATTTCTCTTTAAGAGTCATTTGATATGTTTTTGCAAAAAAAAAAAAAAAAAAAAAAAAAAAAAAAAAATCGATTATAGTTTTTCGTTTCTGTTTTTTTTTTTTTTTTTTTTTTTCGGCAACCTTTAATCAATAACTTTTCTTCCATAACTTCATATTTTCCTCTTTTCACATTTTTAATTTTAGGAGATTTTTCAGAACAGTTTAAAATGAGATCTCGTTTTGCTAGAATTCCATTCAGAGTAGTCACTGGTATGTTCAACTTCTTTGCAATTTCAACTCTTGTTGTTTTGGCGTTACTATCAACTTCTTTCAAAATTTTGATTTTGTCTTCAATTGACAAGGCTTTCCTTTTAATTGCCTTGCCCGACATTTTTGGGGAAAAAAACAGAATTTTTTGTTCGTGTATTTTTTAGCGAGAAAGCTTTGATGTTATGAACTTTACACTGACTTAAAAACTGTGAAATGAATAAACCAAACGGTGCTTTGGTACATTACACTTAGAGAAGAGAATGGTGGGAAAGAATATCTTGTAACTATTGAACTGAAAGAACCGCCCCTCGTTAGGGCGGAGCAATTCCCTTTTCTCTTTATCAGTCACTATCGTTACAGTGACGAGGGACCCATCCTCTACCCACATTCCATTTCCATCAAACACGTTAAACAGATTTTAAGGTGAAATAGAGGTGACCATAACTGCTATCAGTCCTAAACATTGACCTTTTTGAATAGCGAAGAATATAAAGGAAGAGATTTCCAGCACAGAAAATAAAATAATAATCAAAAATACAAAATAAACGCTCTTTGAAAGTAAGAATGAAACGAAAAATAAAACTTTTTAAGCGGGAAGGAGTTTCGAACTAAACTTCTTAAACGAGTTATTTTAGCGTTGTAAGAATAAGAGAAAAATGGGAATCGAAAATATAAACTTCTTAAACGGGAAAACTACTTAAGCGGGAACTTCTTAAACGGGTTTTACTGTATTTACGTGTGTTAGTGATTACCGGACACACAAGCTTCTTTCTTTTATTAATATAGATTACTTCTGAATGAATTGAAGTAGAAGTCAAAAGCTGGCACTATAAAATAATAAATTATCAAGTACAACCTAAAACAGTGTTTAGTGGATTATTTTTCTTCATTCTACTATTGTTAAGTAATCGGTCGTATAAAAATTGTTTTAACACAAATTAATAATTTTTAATAATTATATCAATTGTTAATGCAATGAGAAATATTTTTGCATACTACATTTTCAAAAATTTGTTGAATAAAGTCAAAACAGTAACATGCTTTGAGCATACAGAAAAAATCTGTTAAAGCAAACTCTCACAACATTGCTGTAGTCTTAACAAAACCAGAAGGTATATCCGCTATAGGTAGAGGGTATGCCCAGAGATTATACGCTGTAATTTTATTTGAAAAGCAGATACAGAACTTCGTAAAAAAATCCAAAAGCTATACGACGTACATCCCCATATACCCTCACTACATCCCTGTCCACGCGGGATGGAAGAAAATTCTATTTTAGAGAGGTTTTCGTTTAAGAGTGTATACTGCTTATCAATTATTTTGTACTCCTTTCACCAAATCACGATTTTTTTCCGTTTAAAAATTACGTTATAAAAAAATTCGTTATAAAAATATAAATTCCGTTATAGTCCGGGTACGTTCAAAACGTTTTTTTATAGACAGTTCCGTTTAAGCAGGTTTTATTGTATAAAAATTCCGTTTATTCTCCTGTTACGTTAAAAATTGTTTTTTTTTATAGCTTATTCCGTTTAAGCAAGTTTTTGCATTTATTTTGTATACGAGAGATGAATTGTTAAACGATGTCAACGCCACAAAAATATTTCAGAGCCCCCTTGACGGGGACGCTGATATTTACCCCCTGTATATCTGCCCCCATACGTCATTTTGACGTCACAGATAGAAGGGGGCACATATCCAGTGCTGCAGAATTTCACTGTCGTCGAAGGGTGTATATCCGACCCCTGTATATATGTCCCCATAGTAGATGGGGGCAAATATCCAATACAGAGCATTTTATTTTCGTCGATAGCTGTATATCCACCCCCTGTATATATGCCCCCATACGACGTCACAGCTGAAGGGGACACATATCCAGTCCTAGAGAATTTTCCTTTCGTCGAAGGGTGTATATCAAACCCCTGTATATATGCCCCCATACGTAATTTTGACGTCACAGCAGAAGGGGACACATATCAAGGGGGCAGATATCTAATGCTAGGACTTTTACTTTTGGCGAGAGATTTGGATATCCGACCCCTGTATATCTGCCCCAATACGTCATTTTGACGTCAGAGCAAAGGGGATACATATCAAGGGGTCAGATATCCAATGCTAAGGCTTTTACTTTTGGTGAGAGAGTTGGATATCCGACCCCTGTATATATGCCCCCAAACGTCATGTTGATGTCATAGCAGAGGGGTCACATATTCGATGCTATAAGAATATTTTTAGGTTCGTCGACAGCTGATTATCCGACTCCTGTATATGTGTCTCCCCCCCCCCCCGCCTTTTTACGTGCATATGTTGATGTTGCTGTGAATTAGTATACGGCCTTGAAGAAATATGTAGGAAAGATTTAGTGTGTAATATAAAAATAATATCTCGCTTATTTTGCATACTCGGCTTTCAAGGACATACTATGCCGAAACAGGACCGTAGACAGAGACAGCCGGCCCCGTTAATAATTCGAATGCCACCACAAGTATGATAAAGAAATATCTGCTAAGACAAAAACTTAATTTATCAGTAAAGAATTCCGTTTTACACAGGTTTTTTACGTCTGAAGTGGTATTTTTTGGCAAGAACATGATTTTTCCCGTTTAAAGTGAGATTCCGTTACAGACAGGCTTTACTCTATTATAAATTAATTTTTGGGCAAGTTTTTTTCTAACGTCTATAAATTTGCTTACAATTATTATTATTATTATTTTTACAGCATTACTGTTTATTATAACACTTTTCATCTAAAGATTTTAAATAGAAATATAAAATATTAAAATATAGGCAAACCATTTTCGATTTTCTTGTAGCAGCTCACTGTTACATCCCTTCTTTTCCCCTTCGGTAATCTATTATTTATATGATTAATCCAATTATCATGAAATTCAAATGTATTATTTGTGAGATACAGATATTTGTTGTTGTCAAATAAAAATTGCAAGCAATATAATTTTTTTTTTTTCGGAAACGTTATTGTGTTAGCTCTGCTTCTGAATAATAATAATAATGTATTATTATTATTATTATTTAAATAAAAAAAAATGTGATTCTTATATTGTTTATTTATGTGAGCTGGAAACATTCTATTGTGAACAAACTATTGTAATGCAGACAAGACCTTCTAGGGATAAATTTTGGTTAATGGTATGGGATTCAAAGTCAAAGAATTTGAGATCTGAGTATCAGCACCCAAGTAAAGAAAAAAATCTTGATTATAATTCCGAAAGAAAAAAAATGAGATTGCGTAATGCATCTTAAAATTTCATTCAGGAGGTTATGCAGTTGTCAGGTTTTTTTCCTAAACATGTATCATAATCTATGTTTTTATGCTTTAATTAATAAAACTATTATTAGTACTAAAAGATTAAATCAGCAAATTAGTTATTTTATCAGTTAGTAATACCATTATGTATGTTAAAATTTTGTAATAATTATGTAAACCTATATTAAATACTGCAGACATTTATATTTATTAAAATTATTAATAACTTAATTTAATATAAAATTGTTAATACTATTTAAATTAATAGTTATTAAACAATAATTTCTCTAGTTAGAACATTACACATTTTACGTTTTTACTAATAAAATTATAATTAATATAATTACAGAAATAATAAAAACTTCCCATAAGTAATTTCATCAGTTAACACAAATAACAAATCAAACAAATATCATGGCAAGAATTTTTGCATTTCAACTTATAAAAATTACTGTTAACACCATAAATGAAAACTTACACGCAGGTATATGCTTGCTAATCAAAACAAATTATGAAAATGGGTGGAAACCATTAAAATATGCACACAAAGTAAATATGAGAATGACCAATTTTATATCTGAAGTTATATTTGAAATCCACAAAATAGCAGCATTAGATTTAAATATCTTTTTTAAATTGAATTATTTTTACGCCAGATAAGAACTTGCTTTTTACAAACTTATCATATTTAATTTTTTATAAACATAATCATTTAAGCTAAAACATGTATTTAAAGCATTTTTCGGTTATTCATTAAGGCAAAATATCCATAGAAACTTTACAAATTAGGTTCACTTTATATTTCAATGCTTTTTTATACCGTTTTAAAAATCTTTAATTTTTAAACACGATTTAATCATTAATTTTAGTTGTCTGATTAAAATCGTTGACATTCTTATTAAAAGTATTAAAATCAAATTTGGAGTTTATTTTTATTTTTTTAGTTGTACTGGTTGCTTTTCCAGTATGAAAAAATACTTTTTTTTCTATTTGAGGGTTTTTTTTTTCATATATACAAAAAAAAAAAAATCTAGTATGAAAGTATTATAAAAATATAAGTATTTTATAAATTAAAAATTTATTATATTTAATAATATTTTAATACGAGTTTATATATATTTTATTATTTATAATATTTTGTCTTTGAATGTTGCACTCTGAGTTAAATACAAAAAAATATCTTTCAAATATTTTATATAATGAATACTTTTATCTTTCAAAGCATCCCGAAAAATCTGTGTTTTTTTATTTTCATGAATTTATTTAATTTGTGTATATATTGTCGGTTTCCCCCACAAATTTCAAAAGGTAATATTTATGAACTCTTTATCGCCTTATTTAATTGCAAAGTTTCTGCTATTAAATAAGACAATTTTTAGATATTGAATTAGTGGTAATGCGTCGGCTCACGGTCTTCAGATTAACCCCTTAACTGTCGCATTAAATTACAGTTTAAAAATTCAAATTGCTTATTGGCACCTTTTTTTTTTTTTTTTTTTTTTTTTTTTTGAAAAAGAAATATTCACCTTATGTAATAGCAGGTGAAATGATACCATAATAAAACCAATTACACTGTTTTATAAAACTGGTGGGGATTAAACAAACTGAATAAAAGACACAGCCCGTGAATATCACGGGCGTGAGAATTAAGAGGTTAAAGACACCTTAGGAGCTACTACAAGCAAATGTGTAGAAATCTTATATATTTAGCAAAATTTTCGTCTCAAAATGTCCATAATGGACAGAACTTTAGCACATTAAGATTCACAGAAAGCATATTGTTTACATAAGTATTGTACTGATTGATGAGTTTAGACATTAAATTTTGACGTAATTAATGAAAATGTGCATCAACAAATTTTTCAGAAGGACATGTTTTAAAAAAAATGGATCATATAAGTTAAAGTTTTTTTTAAATTATTTTAATTAATTTGCCTTTTAAAGTTTTGTTTGTAACGGTTTGCACAAAATAAAATCTAAAACTGAATACAGTAGAGCGCCGATTATCCGAACAAGTTGGGGACCGACCCTGGTTCGGATAAGCAAAAGTTCGGATAAATGGACAGATAATTTAAGGAATGTTTCTGACTTTACTAAAACCTTCATACCTTATCTAAGCTTAAGTCTGGCAGCACAAGTTAGTGATGGCACGTTTATTTATTTTTATTTTTTTTATATATGTTTACCATTAATTTTTTTTTTCTTTACATATCATTTTCTCAACTCCAGAGATTATAATTTAAGCAAAAAAGCTTTTGCTTGTTGCTTACTTAAACGAAGAAATTCTTTTCAATGCTGCCCTATTTCTAATTCTTCTTAAATACGTTAGTTGAATACGATCAACGTTCTTCTGCCGTTCGAGCCATTTCATAGCTGTTTCAAAATATTCAAATGCTTCATTATGTGATGGACCTTGGTTATTTCCAGAGCATTCGTTTTCATTATCTACAATTTCTTTTTCATCATGAATCTCATCCTCAATCTCATCATCATTTAAAATCTGATATCCAGGGTTATGTACTACTTCACTATCTAACCACTCGTTAATTTAATTTTCTTCATACCTTCTTCCCATCTCCTTTATTGTTTTACATTCCTCATTTCCTGATCCACTATCAGCTTTTTCTTCATTTAAAATTTTATTTCAAGCCAATGGATAAGTGGGAGTTCGGTTAAAAAATTTTTGGGGGAGAAATAGGCTGTTCGAATGGCTGTAAGTTCGGTTAAAAACATTTTTGAGAGAAATAGGCTGTTCGGATAGTTGGAAGTTCGGTTGATTGGAGTTCCGATAATCGGCGCTCTTCTGTACATGGATTAAAATCAACAGATTATAAACATATATATTATATATATATATATATATTGTTTCCCGTGAAAATTCACTAGACTATTTAAAAACAGAGTTGTATATTGTAGAGATCATATCACCTTAAAATGAGTAGATTCATATTTCAAAAAGATTGATATATATGTATATGCAATTTAAATATTTCTGATTATAAAAGAAAATTAAGCATTTTTTTTGTTAGCAATAAAATCTTATTATCTTGAAATTTTAAGAGACTAGAGCTGTTTAATCACCAAAATATTGATTTTCCGAAAAATTATATATGAAAGAACATTATAGTAGTTTGTTGCATTTTAAAACATTTTGCATAGAAATATTTCTAGTTTTACGTAAGTTATGACTAAAAAAATGCGTCCACCATTTTAGTGCAAACAATGATTTAAAAGACACTTTTAAAGATATTTTTCTCAGAAAGATAAAAACCATTTTTTTTTTTTTGTTAATTGCGCACAAAAGATGTATTTTAGATTAGTTAATATTTTTGCATGCAATCTTTACGAATTTAGATATTATATCTACAACTTAAGATTGGATTTTAATTTGTACATAATTTAGTAAAATTTCTATTTAAAAATTATTGTTGAAAATATTGTACCCATTAAGATTATCTGTTTTTGTGCCTAGAATTACAAACGAACTTTGGTTCAGTTTTAATATAATTCTTGCGTTGCAGGTTTTATAGCGAGAACATAGCCAATAGTATTTATTTAGAATTTTTTTTTTTATCTTGCTGAAATTCAGAACTGAACATTGGCACTATGCGACTCCTATATCATCCTTTACATTTCCCACTCTAAATGATTTTCGGGCTCAGGTTCTTTCCTAACGGAAGTGCTTGATTGCGTACTTGATTGATGAGTTTTCGGAGAATCCGGAAAGTACGGTTTTGAGTATCGCTTTCTTTTCGGTATACATCATTAATTTTCCATTTCCTCACACTGGTTTGATGGAACGTTTATTGATCTATTGGTTATTGATCAGTAAAGGCTTAGCAAAGATTACAGCAAAAACCAAGGTTGCCAACAATTAATCTTTGATGTCTTTTAACTATCGCTCGGTTTTTATTGCGCATAGAAAAAGATAATATAATCTGGACAACATGGAGATTCAAAAAAGAGGTAAAAAGAGACATAGAGAGTTACAAGATAAATTGTCTGTAATCTAGCGCCGGTAATTCATATATATATATATAAATAATTCAGAGACATAAAACTCAAAAGAGAAGAAAAGTTAGAAAAAAAATTTTTTTTTCAAAAAAGGGCTACAAACTTTGTAATATTTTCTTAAAATAAAAAATCTTCATAAAAAAGACTAAATTCAGAAGATATGCCTAAACAAATCCTAAAAAAAAAAAAAAAAAAAAAAAAAAAACTTATTTAAGATTATTTATTTCACTTAAATTATGATTTTGACATTTTTTAAACAATATTATTCTTCGTATTATTGTTGTTTATTAAGTTTATTTTCATTTAATGTCAAATCATTTAAATTTAAATGTTAGGCGTATCTGAAGTTTTTTAAGGTTTTCATATAAAAATATATATCGGTAAATAAATTATATTTTAATCAGAAAAAGAAAAGTTAAGAAGAAAAATTACTAAAAAGACAAAGATTTTATAGGGGAAATAAAGCTTGATTAACTTTGTCAAGTTAACTTATGTTATTTTTTATGTAATAAAAGAAAATTTAGAAATAATTTCATTAAGAGAAAAAGTGCAAAATGCAATGAATTTTATATATAAAAAAAATTGAAATTACTTTGTTATTTTTTTCAAATTCTGGATTAATCTTTATAATAAATGTACAGTCGTAAAAAAAAAAAATAAAAAAAAAATAAAATAAAATAAACAGCCCCCATAAATTAAGCAATAATCTATCATAGCAGAAAGTTGTTGGTGCCAAACTATCGGAAATAAAGTCTACTGTTAAATAATGTATATAAATTTTGCTTAGGGGGCTATATGTATGTATATGAAAACAAACTCAATCTTTGTTTGTTTTTTGTTTTGTTTTTTAAGCAAGTCACAATTTTGACACCATAAATAAATTCTACACCACTTAATTAGTCTAAAAACGAATTTTCATGAAATTCGCACTATAGTTTCAGGGAAATTATTTATTTTAAAATGAGCATATTTGGAAGGCTGTATCAAAATTTTAAATTACACATAATACAAGAGTAATAATAATAATAATAATAATAACACACGTATACAAAAATGAAATTTTTAATATGAACACCCAAAATTGACATTATATTTGTATTAATTAAAAAACTGCACTAGAATACCAAACACAAAGTCAATGTTAAATTCATTTTTAACACTTTCCAACAAAGTTGAAAAGTGTTTATGCATTCGCTTTGTCTGTCCGTCTGTACGCGCTCTAACTCACGTAAATATACTCGGATCGTTCTGAAATTTTTGTATGTTAGTGACTTCTACCATAGTGAAGTTTGTAGCATGTTTAGTTCATTTACAGGGACAGTCAAAAGTTTTCCGTTACATTACGGCCTATGGGAAAAAATCGTTTAAAATGATTTTCAATGATGTTACATGCTTTAAAACATATTAAAATTGATATGCATTTATCAAATGCACTAAAATATGCATTCCTCAGAATATGCGGTGCAAAGAATAATTATAATAATAATTTACAGGGCCACACAAAAGATCTCCGTTACATAATGATATACGGGTGGAGGGAATTTTTTCCGGCATATTTTAATTATGTTAAATTATTTCATGTGTAATGAAATTGATATACGTCGCTGAGGTTTACTACTACTTATTTCATGTATAATAAGAAGTGCATAGCACTTACAGGGACGCAAAAAAGATTTCAGATACGATATTGTATCCGAAGTACTGTACGGTAGCAATGATTGCTGGAAATGCATTTTTAATTATGGTATGTGCTTTTATGTTTCACTATATTTATGCATTGTATATGGTGTGTATAAATGCTGAAATTCATATACAGGTCTACACAAAAGATTTCGTAATGGTTACTGGGTATGATAGTAAATTGTTTAAAGTTGGTTTTTTAAATGGGTTATGCATTTTTACGCTGAACTGCATTTTGTTTACTAAGAAATGTTTGTAGAACATAGACAAAATTATATACAGGGTCACGCAAAGAATTGGATACATGGCCGTCTATAAATGATAATTTCTGGAAATGTGATTCCAGTAGTTTTAAGAGTGTTTTACTTTGAATTAAACTTTAGCTAAATAGTGGCATGTAATAAAGGTACTAGGTTAACTATAGGGTTGTACAAAAGTATACAAGTATGTTTCCATCTATTAGTATAAATTGCTGAAAGAGAAATTTCAACCTGTTACTCGTTTTCTTGCTAAACTAAATTTCCCCATTATATAGCATATATATCAACCTGCAGATCAAATACAGAGCTGTTCAAAAGAATTGGAATACATATTTGCTATGGATGGTAACTGCTGAAATCAGTTTTTCAAATGTTTTATGCGTTTTCTAAAATGTTTACTTAGTTCTCTTATATACCTTATTTCCCTAAATAATGAAGTTTTGTTAAAGCATTCAGGAAGTGTTGGAAAGTGCTTCATAATCTATGCTTAACGCATGATTTTTTTTACTTGTTATAGTTGTAAACAAAACTGCAATTCCTGTAGTTTTTTTTAATTTTAACTCGAAAACCACTTAATGGAATGAGCTGCAATTTTGGATTCGGATATTTGAAGCTTCTAATAATCTTTTTCTCTTAATTTTTTCAAATGTTACATAGTATAATATTTTTTATCATATTTTTAAAAATATTTTATGTATTCCGTAATTAATATTCGAAAAAAAAATGTACCATAACGTATAAAATTAGATGGATTTGTAATTTTTTTGTTGGTCTATTGCAGAAGGCTGCTATACTTAGTATTAACATTTATTTCTATTTACCTCTAAAATTGTTCAACTAAGTGAAAAAGACAAAATATTGAAAAATTTAATTTTTTATTTAAATTTTTATAATTTTCAGACAAGCACTCTATTAATTAAAAAAAAATCTATTATGTATTTAATTTAAAAAAACCTCATACAATTTATAATTAAAAAGTGGAAGCTTTTTTTCTTTTTTTTTTCATGTTTTTTATAATCATTGGGGAATGATTTAAAAATGTATATGAATGTGTATACACGTGGTGTTGCAACCAGAGCTGTGGAGTCGGTGCGAAAAATGGACGACTCCGACTTCGGGATATTTTATCGACTCCGACTCCGGGATGACTGCACTAGTACTCGGGCTGGGGTACTAATGTTGCCTGTTGATTTAAATAATGATAGAATATAAGAAAAATAAAGCTCAAATCTCACTATTTTGGCATTCATTATCTTTTTTAGAGGCCTGCACGGGTCGTAATTTCCAGGCCTGGCCCGGTTCATTTATATTTTCACAGTTCATGACCCGTCCCGTACAAAATCAGTTAAATCAAGCCTGGCCGCGGCCGTGGAAAAATTAATTAAATGACTCAATTTCTACAAAAAAATCTAGGTTTTTCTCAACATACAATTAAGATTCTTTTAAAGAATCTGAATGCATACTGCATGCATATTTATGGGATAATTTTACAGTATATTTTAAAATTAGTATGTATTCGCAAGACAGAGAATACAGAATAGCAACATTAATGATTACTTATAGAGTATTAGATGTTTCAACATTTAAATAAGGATTCATTAAAAAAATAATGTAGTTCAGAATAAATGGAAAAATGGTGGGTTAAAAACATGATAACTTTTGAAACTGTTTAACAAAAAGCAGATTTCTAAAAATATTTCTTTGTCATTTAATAAGGCTTTTCTCAAATACCAAAGGAGCTACTTTCTGATACATTTCTGAATTCATTTCTTTTCGGAAACGCATAAGACTGGTGCCGGTGTTCTTATTCAGAAACTTTACGTTATTACGTTATCCATTTTTTGATAAAGGCAACATATCTTTGAGAACATACTGTCAAAATTGAAGTTTTTAATCGAATTTTCAGAAGCGATAGCACGGGAAAGGATAAAAACCTGCAGTCTCGTGACAAGAATCTCTTATATTTTATTAATTTATTTTAAAAAAAGGGAAAACACTGTTCGATTCCAAATCTCTTCAATAGTCATTAAAATAACATTTTAACAGTCATTAATGGCCAATTAACATAAATTGTCTTATTTCTACTTACACGGCTTGTTTGAAAAATTCCCTTCATTTTCCGGGCTTTGGGTCCTTCCAGACCTTTGTACCTCTGGTTCTATCCACAAACCCCAAAAATATGAGGGAAGTACTTATTTATATACTACTAGGGGCTCCGCCCCCTACGAGCTACGCTCGCCAACTCCCGTTCAAGCACACCAAAATCCAAAAAGCACGCTAATTTGATCGGCTTTAAAAATATTGAATTAAAATTTAAAAAAAAAAACAGTAGCGATCTCTCTGTAAACAGGTTTCCATTCGTTTTCCTTGGATTGGGACTTTTAAGACCAAATCTACTGCTGTTAAGAGATACAATGGCTGTTTTCGTATTTAATTAAAAAAATTAGTTAAACATTGGAAAATAAGCTAATGTAAAATGAATTATGTAAACAGTGTCATTGTCTCCCGGTATTTTTTAACTGCGCTATAAGATAGTTCTTTTAAATAATTCATTTTAAATGTATCGTTTAAAATCTGACGTAATTTACACCAAAGTTTTATTTCTCTTATTAATATTCACGTGAAAATACTTTTGTTGTTAGAAGGAAATATTATTTGCGCTGTCTTCGAATTCACGATAATAGTTGAAAAGATTATCTCAAAATATCTCACGCAAATATATTTTTCAATTTAAACTGTTTTGCCATATTTTGGGGCATTTTAAATATGACGTAATTTCCTCCATTTACAAGTTTTAATGCATAATAATGATTTTTTTATTTTAAGATTTTGTTTCTCAAATTCAAGTGTAAATATGGTTCTTATGACGTAATTTTCCTGCTATTAACATGTAATCATTTAATTCTAATTTTAAAGGATTTTTTTCTGTTTGTAATAGTCACGTGTAAATAAATTTTTAATTTGAAGTAAACATTATTGTTTGCGCATTTTATACAATTGGCAACAGTTTAAATTAATAACATTTTCTAAATTTTGTAAAAAATATCTCTCGAAATGCTGAAAATTTGAATTTAAAATAGAAATAGAACCTCAAAAAATGGGTCTAATAAGAAAAATAAATGCAATATGCACACCGGGAACTTATAACGTATAAAATGATCTAAAAATGATTAAATTCTCATGTATAGCTTTTGCTCCAATAAGCTTTTTTAATAGAACGATTTTGTACCACTTTAGCATTAAATATCTTAAAATAATTCTTCGATTTGAAAACTGTCTGCATCAGCGTGTTTATCAAACATTTCTCTATAATACCGCCGATTTTCATATTTTTGTATGCAACAGTTTTTTTAATATTAACGATGAAAGGCCATGCTTAAGCATTCAAATTGGATGCCGATCTACCCGGAATATCTACGCAGATTTTCATTGGTCCATTTCCAAATCAAAACTTTTTTTATATATAGAAGGAAATGTAAAATATCTACTACAGTTATGAATTAAAACAGTTTTCATCTACTCTGTATATGGGCAATACCTACCTACCCTTGTATCTACTCTGTACACTGCAGTAAATCGGTCATCTTTAACTTCAGTAGCCTGATATAGTCCACAAATAACAATAACAATTCATTTTATAGATTTCAAATTGCATATAATTAGTTTAATTAGGTTTTCGTTCATCTGACGAAACCCTATTCGTCTCGCTCATCTGTCTGTCTGTCCGTCACAGAGCCCGTTCTCAGAAACTATACATGTTGGAGACATGAAATTTTGGCTACTTATAGCTGAGCACTTCACATCATACGACAAATCATAAAATTTTGAAAATGTCGTACGTTTAACCCTTTGGGGTCCCACATGTGTATTTTAAACAATTCTTTCTAAGTGAGCCCCTAATTATGTTGGAGGCGTGAAATTTTGCATACTTATAGCTCAACAACTCAGATCACACATCAAATAATAAATCTTGAAAAAGTCTTACGTTTAACCCTTTGAGCTACCACATATGTATTTTAAGCAATTCTTTCTAAGAGAGCCCCTAATTAAGTTGGAGACATGAATTTTTGCATACGTATAGCTGAATGCCTCAGACCACACGGCAAATCATAAAACTTTCAAAAAGTCTTATGTTATTTACTCCTCCGGGACTTGGGTATTTTAAACAATTTTTCTAACCTCCGCCCTTTTCACCCGGGGAGTACTTTTCCAACTTTTGCCGACACCCCTTTGACCATTCTTTCATATTATGCACCATAGCCTTACATATTTTAGTCCCACTTTTTACCGCCAGGGCGCCTTCTTATCTCGGGTGCTATCGGCCCAATCCCCTCGACTAATATATCTGCGGATAGTATGTAAAACGTATTTTCGTTCGGATAGAGGTTTGTTTAGAATCAAGTGCGCCCCCTGGTTATGAAATGTGGAACTAACAGATTTTTTAAAAATGATAAAATGATTTGAAAGGAATATTAAATGAAACCCTCTGTACGATCTGTGATCACACTTACCCACTTGTTTCATTTTTAAGATGTCTAACAAAAAAATCTAGTGTCGGAGTCGACTTGTTTTTTAGCGATTCCGACTCCGACTCTTTTTCTCAAAAATTGTTCCGACTCCGCAGCCCTGGTTGCAACTCAATCATTTTGGGCAAGAGAATAATCCCTATTGGAGATTTCGGACTGCCATCGGCCCGTCCCGAAGGAAAAACTTCAGCTCATTTTCCTTTTTATGCTTTTGTAGCAGTTTTAGTTTGATTAAACCTTGGCAATTGTAACCAAGAGTTGAAGTCCTTCTAATATACGGCTTTATCTTTCGGGTGCTTTATTTTACGTTGATTTATTTTCCAGAGTTTTATATTCGGGTTGTTTATTTAATTGTGCTTCCTTTTTTGTGGTGTTACATAATTTAATAGTCAACTCTATGGAGCAATTTATTATAAATATTCAGTCAAATATCGTAAAAATTCAGAAAGATATCGGCGTTAGAGTGAGCTAATTTTTAGTTGTTCTCTAAAAGCAGCTGAATGATAAGGGATTTTCCTCAAATTGTCATTTTTTATTAACTGATTTTTAGAAAAAAAAGTTAGTATTTAGTGACTATCAACGAGTAGATTTGGAAAAAATGCTTCGATTTTGATACTTCTTTTGACCGAATCTAGGAAAAAAAGTGAACGCAAAAAGCGTGACAGGAAAAAAAGTGACAGAAAAAACAAGAACGGAAAAAAGGTGACAAGAAAAAAACGTGACCGGAAAAAACGTGACAAGGAAAAAAAGTGACCCGAAAAAACATGACACGGAATTTATAAATATTGAACTTATTCATAAACAATTACTAAAAACTAACAAAGTAACAAATGTCTGATATTTTCAATACAATGTTGCATCTTATAAATTTGTTTTCATAAGTTACTTTACCATTATGCATTGGGAAATCAACAGAGATTTGCTTACTAGGGCGTGCTGAAATAAATATTTTGTTAAAAAAAATAGATCCCCCCCCCCTTTCCCTCTGCTCTTTCTTTTTATAATTGTTGCTTGCAACTTTTTTTAAGTCTTTCCACCCTTGAAGAACAGTTTTGTGGGCAAATTTTATTAAAATTAGACCTGTTACTTTTAATAAAACGATTATTTTTAATTTTATGTGATAATATTATTAATACCTTAATAAATATTTTTTTAACTGACAAAACTAAGCTTTTTTGCATTTGTCTTTTATTATTTTCTTTTAATTACCTTTTTCCTCCATCTTTCCCAGAAAGTAAGTTTAATAATTTTTTATCTTAATTTTATTATTAATTATATTAATAGTTTTAAATCTCAGTAATTTTAAATATAAAATAAAAAAGCAGATAAAGGATAAATTTCAGCTTATAGCTAATATTAAATATAATGATAAACTGAATATATAATTTGTATTGAGTTTATTTTAAAGTAGAAATTTGTAATTTATATTAACGTTAATAATTTAATAAATTAAGAATAAATCGAATTAAAAAATATAGTTAATAAAACATTAATTTAATTTTTATATTAAAATTACTATTTTAATAATTAATTAATAGCAATTATTCATCAATTAAAGTTTTTATTCAAAAGTTCTTATTTATTATCCCCCCCCCCTCCCAAAAAAATGAAAAATCTGTCAAAAATTTAAGTCTAAGTAATTGTTTTGTTGACTGATGTTATTATTATTAATTAATAATAATAATAATGTAATATTGTACAAAAATTAAAAATATTTTTTAACGATGTTAGGTGAGGTTATTGTCGAGATGTAGAATTAGATTTTTATTTTTTTACCACAGTTATAGTTTGCAATAAAAAAAAAAACTAGATATTATTAATTAATTATATTTAAATAGCAAAAAAATATTATAAACTAAGTACTAAATAAATAAACAACATATTTATCCTCAGAATCATTATCATTTTTATATAATCTAATGACATTATAGTAAACGAAAATTTAAAAAAAAATTATATTTGCATTACCCTGTAATTATTATATAGCTCATGTAATATTTTTTAAACAAGTAATTGATAAATTAATTATATAAACAATTAATAATTGAAATAATTTTGAATTGTTACTAATAAATACGTCATTAAAAACAATTTAATTTTTGAGATTTTGTTATTAACAATATAGCTGCTTCCAACAACAACTGCAAGGGACCGAAATTGCAAGGAATCAAAATGGTATCAGGACCAAAACGGCGGGACTAAAATATCCTGTTTCCTAATTTACATATATCAAAAATCAAGTAGTGATGTAAATATGCATTTTCATATGCGAATATGCGGGACTTTTCTCAATATTTGCATTCTTAAACATCGACGGAAAATATTCGTATTCCCGTTCGCGATTGTCAAAAATCAAGTAGAGCTGTAAACAAGCATTCTAGTATGCAAATATTCCACTCCATTTTTCAAAATTCGCATTTGTAGACATTGACTTAAAATATTTGTATTATTTATAACGGTTCCATACCGGACAAAGTACAAGCAGCACCAAACGGTCCCGTTTTTTCCTTGTCCCCTTTTTTCCGGTCACGTATTTTCCTTGTCACGTTTTTTTCCGCTGTTGTTTATTTTGTCCCCTTTTTTCCTGTCTTGTTTTTTCCGGTCACTTTTTTTCCGGTTACCCTTTTGTTCATGGTATAGGCTCTTTCTGGTGGTTATCCAAGAAGAACTAAAGCATCAATAAAAAATGAAATTAAAAAAAATTAATTAAAATTGACAATTTGTGGACAATTTCTTATCATTCAGCTAGTCTAATCTAACTTGCTATCCAATCTAATTTGCTATATCAAAAAATGGATGAAACAGAAAATTTCATTTTAAATTATTTTAGTACAAAATAAATTTTAGCACAAAGAAAGTAGTTATAAGGATATTATCAATTGGATATAGACAAACAAAGCCAGAAAATCTCTCTTTTCATTTGTTAAAAAAATTTAGATACTATAAGCAAAAGAGCATGCTTATTGCTTCTCAGTTTCTTTGATAATTTATCCTCCGTGTTATCTGTCCTAATATTTTTGAGAAAAATCTAGAATTAAGTTTAACAACCTTAAAGAAATTAAAACATGTGTATCTAAAATTGTATGTTTAAGTGTATATTTAAATATACTTTTAATAAATTGCATTACTTTTTTATGATGAATTTAAATGGGCATTTTCAGATACTTTCATTCGTTATGGAATAAATAATACTAAAAGTAATGAAAAAAGTTTGAAATAAAAGAGACAACATGATGTACGAGCGGCTATATTTTGAATGAGTACTGTTAATCGTTATTAAATCATATATTGTACCCTTTCATAATAATATAATGTTAAATTTGTTTGTTTGTTTCAGAGAAACGTAGTAAGATTTATTTCAATGTATGTAAATGAAATTATCAAATCACGTATATATAAATTTCATTTTATTTATTTATTTATTTATATTTTTATTTGACGACTTGTTAAACCATTTATTAAGTTTTCTACTAAAGGTCTTGAATTAGTAGCTCTAACTAACGCCGCCTATGATTAAAAATAAAGTGTCTACCATTTTCGGCACCTTGTTCCAGGCTATTACTTCTCTTGTATTTGTGTTTCGATAAAATAAATTAATTCAGTAAAATTATTCGTTAAAAGAGATTTTACAAAAATTAAGTAATAATTTATGAATTTTTGAATAGCCCAAACACAATTATATGTAGTTCTATAAATAAAATTCACAAACCTATATTACTAATTATTTTATTTTACTAAAAACGAGGATTCACGAAACTAACATTTTGCTTACATTTTATTTATTTTTATTTGAAACATTTTGTAAAATTCACCTATATTTATTGAGATAACTTAATTATAAACGTTAGTGTGTAATTCCCGAGGTTATCATATAAAAAAAGCATGGTAATAGAAATTTACAATCTAAATTTTGAACTATTTTGTCTCTTTCAAAGGAAATGTGCCTGAAATTAGTATTCGTAAAACTCTGTATTATTTATTTTATATTATTTTTCTTATTTTGTTATGCGATGTAAGCATTATTCTAAGCCCTAAATTTTAAGGGACACATTTGATGAAATATTGCGTTTTTCTATCGTTCAAGTGAAAATATTCTCTAATTGTATATAAACCACAGTTTAGTTGTTCTTGTATATTCTTGTGAATTATAATGTATAATTTATAAAGATATAATAATGTTTTTTGTTTATAAAAATAAATATTTTTTAATGTTTTTTATATACTTTAAAAATTTAGTTTGAAACAAAGTTTTAGGAACTTAACCACTAATTTAAAATTTAAAACAAATAATTACAATTTAAATATCTTATATAAAGTTTTTATTTTGAATAATATACATTTTGAAATTTAACAAAGAGTTTATAAATTTATATTCACTGCAAACCTATTTTAGCTCATATCTTTCCATATGTGTGTACGAATTGTTCAAACAATAAAAAAGTATTACATTAAAATTAATATTGTTATTTCTCTTTTGATATTTCACTTTTAAAACAGATATGCATGAAAAATTCACATAAAAATATTAAACCTGAAAATGCTTTAAGTAAATTTTGAAGAAATTCAATGCTGTACACAGTTAAACTTACTCGAATTTAAACTAAATTCTTAAATTTTTAAATTTTGAATTTTTTATTACACTCATTTCAAGTATTTAGGATTTACAGTTATTAGTATTATTATTTATTATTTAATAAAGATTAAACATAATTCGGTATTTTTATGAAAGTATTCGTTTTGACTACACTATTGAAGCTTTCTATTCCACTAACTCAAATCAATAACATATTCATCATGAAAAAATACAATTTGAATATCCATCAAGTACGCTTTGACACTTTGAAATGATAATTATTATTTTTCAAACAGCATATGATTTCTTCGGATTTCATTCGGGGGAAAGGGGGGGGGGGTGTATTCACTAAGAAGATTCCGGAAACCACAAACAGGTAAGCTAATGACATATACCAATAGACCACCCGCGTTAATCACCTTTACTGAAAAGGGGTGAGGGTGCATACTTTTTAAACTTCTCGTAACTAAGCAACAAATTAAAGTAAACGGGTTATAAATGAGCCAGGAACTGTGTCAGAAAATTTCGCGAGCAGGTCATTTGAGAACCATCTTACGAGGCTACTTCAGTCAAATGAAAAGACCCGTTCGCTAATTCTAATCCTATGGAAGAAATTTATAACGATATCTCAGTTACATTTCAATATTTTTAAATGATTTTTTTTGCATTGGATAGCTGAGATCGATCTGTATGCAGGCCGTTTTTTACTTGTTCGATTTTTATTACAGATTTTTTTTATGAGCATGCTTTCAGTTTCGAAACCGGTTCCGAAAATGAAAGCGTCCTCGTTAAAAATATCTGTAAACAAAATCGAAAAATTAAAAAACGGCCTTTGTACAGATCGATCTCAGCTATCCCATGCAAAAAAAAATCATTTAAAAATATTGAAATGTAACGGAGATATCGTTATAAATTTCTTCCATAGGATTAGCATTAGCGAACGAGTCTTTTCACTTGACTGAAGTAGCCTCTTAACATCAGTTTTAACTTTTTTTTATTAATAATTTCAAGAAAATTAGCAACATAGCTCCATTGGCTTATGTCTCCAGAAACAATTATCTTTCGTTAAGTACATGTCGTAACACATGTTCTCAATATGGGAGGTAAAAAGGACCGATTCGTTAGTTCTAACGTGGCATTAGTCTTATTTTCAATTACTTATTTCGACAATTAATTCACTTAACGATGTTTTCATGAATTGAGAGTGATCGATGTGCTATGGGTTTAGGATTTTTTAAAGTTCACACGAGTGTCTCTTTTCTATATGATTTCTTTACGCCTTCTAGCTATGGGGAGTTCTTTTCACTGTACGTGACACATCCTAAAATAATTAGTCAGCCAAATGTGGAAGTCGTATTCGTGTATTTCTTTTTTGCAAACACTTATCAAGAACACACTTACATTTGTCATACTTTAAAGGAAGGAGTGACTTTTTGTTCAAGTTCAGATTTTATAGTTACTAAAGCTTCTTATAATTCTAATTTTAAAACGGAAAAAACAGTTTTCGAAGTGCCTGGCGCTAAAAATGGATGATTATTTTCCAATGGTGATGGATTTTTTTTATAGAATTAAAGACAAGCCCAGTGCCGGTAGATGGAAACTAGCATGCAAAGATATTAAATGTCGGGGAAGAGCAGTCTTGTTGAATCCAGAGGGGGAGAAAAAAATTGAAGAAAAATCCGCACACACATGCAAACCAGATTTACTTTATAAAGAAAAAATCAATCTTCGTGAGGATATTCTTCATAGATGTAAAACGGAGCTAACACCGAACAGCGAAATTTTCCGAGAAGAGTGTGCGAAAAGGTAAGTGAGTTAATTTTTACAAAAGTATAATAACATTTCAATTTATTTAGACCTGTGAAAATGAAAGCGAAAGGGACCAAGAAAAAAAAATATGTTTATTAAAAGTTTCCGTCTTAGCAAGTATAATTGTTTGTTTTCTTTCCGTCGAGACCAGGGCTTTACAAATTCGGTCGCCACTGCTCGACCTCACTTAAAATTTCAATAATACCGTAATAAGTCTATTCTACTTAAAGTTTAATTGCTTTATTTTGTTTTGATTAATTTATGTATCTCGATATAATAATCATCCTTCTAAAAGAAAACAAAATAGTTATTATAAATAGTTAATTATTGAATACGATAATAAAAAATAATTTTGACTCATATTACCCATAATCTTTTTCATTGGTATATTTCGTGTTTATAGGAAGAATTATTGTGTGATATATGTGATATATTATTATATGTGAGGACTGTTCAGTGAGTTTGAATAAACATAGTAAAATAATAGACGAATGCTAGTGTTTCACGTTTCTTGACAAATAAACTATTAATCTATATAAATAAATGCTGAACTATAAAACAAGCAACGCGTTTTGATGGAATAAATCCTTCTTCAGGCATGCATAATTACTACCAAGTGTTTGGACTAAAGTGGCACTTAATGCTTTTTAATTCTAGTGTGTTAAAATTTTCTCAAATTAAAATTTAGGAAACATTTTTAAGCGCAGTTTCATAACATTCGGCTTTTTAAAGATCTTCTGAAATTACAAGTAACTTTTAAATGTCTTTTGAATAACAGAATAGACTGTATTTTCCATTTAACCTCTATAATAATTAATTATTTAATTACATTTAATACTACTTAAATAGTAAGGAAATTATTCATTTGCGTCTAACGCATGATCGATATAATCTTACTGAAATTCAGTTTTCTTTAAAACAATTTAAATATCACGCTTTTTCTTTCTATTTTTTTTTATTGTCTAAATCCCCCCCCCCTCTTTCCGAAATCTTGCTTTCCTCCCCTTTTCTTCCCTCTCATACACTACCCAAAGATTAAAATAATTAAATTTATAATTTATATCTGTAAAACTCTTTTGTTTGTTTCTTTATTGAAACGAAAAAATAACCGACTATCTAAATTTTTACTTTCTTCCATCCCCCCCCCCCCTATTCCAAGTATGCAAAAGTTTTAAAAAAGTTAAAGCTTATTATTATTTAATTATTTTCCTGTCCTATTTTTAAGCATATAGTAATGATAAATAAGTATTTATTTAATCAAACTCTTTCCCCGCCAGAAGAAGAAGAAGGAAAAAAAAGCCTTTTCTCCATTTCCCCGCCTATCATCTCAAGAAGTTATATATTTTTTCAACTCTTTATTTTATTTTTATTTTGTTGCTTTTTGTAATATTAAATAAATAGCCCTCTAAATCAACGCTCCCCCTTATGAAATTCATATTTTAGTTACAGGGTCACACAAAAGAATTCAGTCACATTGCAGCGTGTGGGAAAAATCGTACGAGGGTCATTTTTCTGCGGTTACTAGATATTAAACATAATTAAATTGATAAATTACTGAAGTTCGGTACAAGATGATTTCTGTACATTATTGGATGCATAACATTTATTAGGCATTTACGGGGACACGCAAAATAATAAAGTTACAGTACTGGCTATGAGCACTAATTAGTAAAAATACTTTTTCCGTTCTATTATGCTTTTTTCACACAATTTTTGCATAATACGAGATGTGTATAGTTCTACATCTGCATAAAATAGAGCTAGATAAAACAATTTGTAAGCGTTATTGTTAAGGGTGTAAATTGTTCAATAAAGGTTTTTCAGTTTGTTATGCATATATTTAGTATACTGTATGATGTTTGTAGAATATAGATAAATTACTGTACAGGCTTACGCAAAGAACAAGATACATTGCTGTCTATGATTAGTAATTGCTAGAAGTTTGTTTTTAGTTGTGTTAAACATTTTTTACTTGGATTATTTAAATTTTAGCTTAATCCGGGGTGTCCATAAGAATCTGTAGATAATATGCAGACAGTATAAGGGAATGCGAGTACATTTCCGTTTAATGACAGAAAATTCTGAAGATGATTTTTCACATGTTTTATGAATTTGAACTAACTGAAATGAATTTTAAAATACCTGTAATATATATTGTCGACTCAAAGCAATAGTAAAATATATCAATAAATAATAGAAAATTAGTTGTCTGGCTTACTGGTATGAAAAATTGTATCTGCATCTAGTGGAGCAGTAGGAAATGTTTATTTGAACACATCTGAGTTATATTAAACACAACTGTGTGTTTTAGAAGTGTTCAACGATATACAAATCTGTAAATCATAGCCAGCATAAAAATAAATAGACTATATTTCCAACTTTGGACGGAAATTGCTAAAATTAGATTTTTAATATGTTATGAATTTTCTAAATTGTTTCATCAGTTATTATTTTTTTCGCTTCACTGTGAAATTTCGTGACAATTTTCTGGAATTGTTAAAAGTAGTTTATAATTATCACTTTAAAGAATATGTAACGTTACTCCATAATTTTTTTTTCAATTATTCTGCCTGCATTTTATTGGGTACCGATATAACTGATGTTGCGTTACACAGGGGCGTAGCTACAAATTTATTTTCGGGGGGGGGGGGGTGAAGGGGAAAGTTCAAAAATTTTCCAACTTATAATTCAAAAATTTCACAATGTGAAACAAATTGCTCTATTTTCCAACTAAAATGATATGTTCAATGTGTGTTTAATAATAATAATACTTATACAAAAAAAAAAAAAAAAAAAAAAAAGAAAAAAAATCTTTCCAAAGAAAAATGCTGAAACTAAAAACAAAAAAATTATAATTATTGGTTCTTTTAATGAAAGTTTTTGTCTTCAATTGTGTAAGAGTCATAATCGTACTTCATATGAAAATAGCCTCATACTTTTAGATTTTTGAGAAAGAAACAAAGTTTTGGAAGAAATGTATTGGAGACACTGTTGATGGATAACAGTAGAGAAATTCAGGTCTGGTAGAAGTATGATATTTTCGTAGCACAGAGAAACATAATGAGAAATTGAGTCTGGCTGCTTTTCGTATTTCGTTTGAAAGTTTAACTATTTTGCTATTACAGAACTCAGAAAGGTAGTCAACAAAACAATAAAAAATCTATTTTTTTTTTTTTTACTTAAAAAAAAATCTATAATTTCCAATAAGTAATAATAATTTCCAATCTATAATTTTAAAAATCTATAATTTCCCAACTCTAAGCTCAAATTTCCGAAGTTCACATATGTTGGGGGGGAACCCCCGTAGAACCTCTAGACTGATGTGTAATATTACGCCAATTATATCAGGTCAAATTACACTATTATATAAGTTAAATTACTCCATAAAATTGGAGGTAGCATGTTGCCACTAATTTTATGGAGTAACGTTATATAATTCTTTTTACAATGATGCTTGGTACATGATTTCCCTCTCTCTTTTATTATTATTATTATTATTATTATTAAACCTTTTTCAGAAATCTTCGTTTTTCTATTCTTTTCTACTCTTTTCTTACTCTTTTTAAATAACTTTAAATTTCATTTTTTCTTTGGTGGTGCTTATTTTGAAATAACTATGATTAAAAATCTTCTAATTTTCTACTGCTAGATACCAAAATCTATGCTTGATACAAAATTTCTCTATTTTTTTTTCCACCTACATTGCCCCTTTTTATGAAATTTCCGTTTTTCTTTTCATTGCTTTTCTCTTAACAAATATAGTTAATCTTGGGTTCTTTTAATTTTTGAAATTTATCCACCTTATCTGATACTTTGCTGTGATAATAACGGGCCAGCTTTACTTCAGTAGTTTTGAAAACGGCCCAGATTTACTTTACTTTGTTGCTTAGTTACGGAAAGTTACAAATGCATGAATCCGACTTTTAAGTAAGGCATCGAATAGACTGCGTTTCTTTTCGTCGTAAAGTTTGATATGGTCAGGCGCTCTCTTTCATGTTTGTTCACTTCTGCGGAATTCTAGATGACATAGAACTTCACAGGCTGTCGTTGACGTGTCTCCACTTCTTTCTTTTGTTGAGATTCTCCTTTCTTTGCTTGATGACCACAGAACCATTGGAAAAGAAAGTGCAGGTATTAAGCAAGGGAAAGGGGGGGGGGCACTGACGGGTCTGCAACCCGCTCGCAATTTAAAGAAAATATAAAGTTTAATTCCAGTAGTATATGTGAAATTTACTTGAAGTAGTTTAGAAGAATCTAATGAAACCTGCTAAGACGGAAACAAAAAATCGAAACGTATTCTGTATTAGACAGATTTATATCTGTGAAAGTGCATCATTTACCAGAAATCATAAAAATTCTATTACCACCAGGTATCCGTTTACATATATTTCATTTACGCACGTTTTATTATATTTTACATAAATGTATATGAATGTGTATAAATAATAAAATGTATATAATTATTTTACATAATAACACATATCATGTTTTATTATATAAAACATGATATATGGAAATTCAAATTGCATATTTTTTTTCTTTAGGCAAAAAACACTAATAATATGTTTACTCTTGCTGTTTTTCCATTTCTTTTAATTTATTTTAATGGTTGGTACGTTACAGGCTTGTTATTCAGCTTGTTGCAACTTGCGCTATCATGTTTTTTTTTTTTTTTTTTTTTTTTTTTTTTTTTAATAACATTTCAAAATTTTACAGAATTTTTTTTTGAATGTTTATGTAACTTTTTGCTAAAAATCAGCTTTATTTTATTTTAAAAACCTTAGAAGTATAACTGCATGTTATAAATCGCAAACACACAAAAAATGTCCTTATCAACAACAATTTATGATTAAAAAGTTTTCAGAAAATGCTGCCAAATTTGACAGTTAAAGCCAACTTTCGTGAAGTGGTCGTCTTGGAAAAGTCATCATCAAGGTGTGATTAACTGCAATTCCAAACGTATCCTATTTATGAAAAATGAAAAACGTTATTCAATTCTTAAGAGTACTGCGAATGTCATTCATGTATGCTTCAAAATGAGTCCGAAAATGTACGAAAGAGGGAGGTAATTTTAAATATAATTTAAACGCACATATCTTATTTTCTGGTAACCAGATTTTAATCCGACCATACTTGTGTTTCTATTTGATGCTTTTTCTTTTCGTTGTGGACCAGGTTAACTTTCAATGATTCATGATCATATTGAGTTTTGATTTTTTCGAGTTTTGCTCAGACTGAACCAGTTTTTCAAAAATATTTTCAATTAAAAACTATATGTTTGAAAATTAATTATATGTGTTCATTTTAATACATAAAAAGATACAATTGATGACATAACTATTGACTACTTTTCCATAATTGTATTAAAATATGAATTAATTTTTCTTTCATTCCTGGTTCGCGATCGATTCGATTCGGGTTGAAGTGTGTCAGATTTCAAGTTGAGTTGAAGCAGAAGTTTTGGTTCTGTTCTGGTACAATCCTACTTGCGCAGGACTCAAATGTAGACCTTATAAACAAACATTCTGTTATATTCTATTATTATGCTCTATCTTCGTTATTCATTATATTTGCTTTTCAGTAATTTACTATATTGTCACTAATGTTAAGTCATTTTCTTAAATAATTGCATCTATGAATTTTGAAAATTATTATTTTATTTATTTTTTTTTCGACTGAAAATTTCCATTCTTTTATAAATATTTTTTTTTATTATTATTTATAACAGCAACATAAAAACTGCAAAAAAAAAACTGCAAAAAAACTGCAAAAAAAAACTGCAAAAAAAACTGCAAAAAAAACTGCAAAAAAAACTGCAAAAAAAAAACCTGCAAAAAAAAAAAAAAAAAAAAAAAAAAAAAACCCTGCAAAAAAAAAAAAAAAAATGGGCTTAGAAAATCGACAGAAATGTATATTTTATTTAATTTTTATTTTGAATATGTGTATAATATTTATTTGCACCAGATTACGTGTTTCCAGAGATGATACAATGATGATTTTATGATAAATTTTCCATAGGCATAAAAATTTGAAAGTTAATGTGCTAATTCATTTTTTCATAGAGTGTCTCTGAAGTCTAGAATTTCTAAAAGCTTTAATAATTTTAAATACTAACTGAAAAAAAGTTTTTTAAAAGGTATTTCGCACTTTTTTCTTTAAACGCATAATTTTATGCGGATATTTTTACATAGTCTGTGATACAAAAAGAGTGGCAGCCACTATGAGAAATGTGGCAGATGCAATGTATTTGACGCCTGCTCTTATAGGGTCCGCACCTATAACGTGATCTAAATACCTTTGTTTAACTTTAATAAAAAAAAATTCTTGCACTTTTTAAAATGGAGGCCAGCACTGTACAAAAGTGTTCAAAAGTAGGTTATATGCTTAAGCTTGTTTTAAAAAAGGAGGAAAATTTCCCACTCGATAACGAGAAACATTCGTGAACTAATTTTTAAATAAATACATACAAAAAAAAAAAAAAAAAAAAAAAAAAAAAAAGAGAAAAAAAAAGAAAGAAAGAAAGAAAAATAAAGCAGACATCAGCTGTAAAAAATTTGGAATCAAATAACGTTTTTAGTTTTCGATAAATGAATTGCATCTTATGAGATTAATTTCTCACGGTAACGTGGTGACATTAACATTTCTCATTGCATCTTATGTGATTTATTTTTCATTTTACTTTTCTCTGTAAGAGCTTCTGAAAATTTGTTTCAAAATATCATCTTTTCGTATTTAAAACAAAAATATTCTTTGCATTTATTGAAATATAGAAATCTCTACTCAAATTCTCATTTTTTGAATAAGAGTGCTTGCCAAGTTCGTATATCTAAGATTAGATTTGACTTCTTGAGTGTGTGAGAAAGTTCTCACTATGAATATGATACTGATTTGAGGTAGTTGAATAGAACGCTGATTAGTGTAACAAATACTTTCATCTATGTATCCAATTATTTTTAATTTGTATTAAATTAAATAAAAAAAAATAATTGTAAATTTTAAAAACAAGAAATGGGGAAAAAAATCCATTTTCTTTATTTGCATGTTCTTTTAAATTTAGGAATTTTTCAGTGTAATTTGAAATTTGAATAAGTTTAAAGAAACTGTCTATATTGCGCGCATTGAATTTCACTCAATTTCCTTAAAACATTTATGAATCCAATATTTTTGTGTGTACTCTTTATGGATATAATTTTTTTTAAATGAAATACGAAATATTAATTTTATTGAGAATACATTTTCATTATTTGAACAATTCACACGCACATATTGAAAGAAATTATAAAAATATTTTTACTCTGATTATAAGTGTATAAGATCCTCGATAAACTTCTATATGTATGTTTTTTTAAAATCAAACCTTCATAATTAATAATTCAAGTTCTAGTTATCAGTTTTCCATTTTCTATTAGTTCTTGAGTTCCTTACTCTCTGTTTTGAATTGAAATTTTAAAGTATATAACAAGACATATAAAAATATATTTTTTATTAGCATACAATTTTATAAATCTACATTTTGGTAAGCAGATCAAGTTTTTATTTCATTGTAAATGATGCTATTTATTTTATAAGAATATACCAACAATTAAATTGCATATATATGCAATTAGAGAAGCAAAAATCTGATATCCGCAGCAGATTTTCTAAAAAGGTTTCAGCAAAGAGGGAAAATCCCCTACATGCGCTAATTATGCATTTTTTCATGACCTTTTGATGAAATTCGTATATTTCTGCTACCCTTTCACAAAATTCGAGTTTTTTCGCGATACTTTGTCGAAATTCGCTTTTTTTTCTTCTTATGAAGAAATTCAGGTTTTTTGCGATGTTTTGATGTAATTCGCGTTTTTTTTCGCGATCCTTTCACGAAATTTGAGGGATTTTTTGCGATCCTTTAACGAAATTAGTTTTCTTTTTTGCGATGCTTTGATGAAATTAGTTTCTTCTTTCGGGATTTTTTGACAAAATCCGCGTTCCTTCCCCTGATCCCTAGGCGAAATTGGTGAAATTTGCATTTTTCCGCGATTCATTGACGAAATTTGCATTTACTTGCAATATTTTTGCTACATTCATATTTTCCCCGATCCTTTGACCAAATTGACGATTTTTTCTGCGAACGATTGAAGAAATTGAGTTTTTGGCGACCGTTTGTCAAAATTGGCGATATTGTTGCGTTACATTTTTAATGTCAGAGTTTTGAGAACCGAAAGCCTTAAATTTTCGAAAAATTGGGAATAGAATCACCTCTATAATTAGACGGTGATAAGATTTTTTTTAAAATAATTTTTCTTGTGTGTTCTTGAAAAAAAAAAAAAAAAAAAAGGTTTAAACTGTATTTTGTTTCTTATAATGCAAAATTTATCAAAATATCACACATTCACAATTTTTTATATGTACTCTTGTGTGACAAATTGAAAAAAAAAGAAATACTGCTTTTCTAATATTCCCCACTACCATGATTGCTTACTTTATACATATTTTTTGTAACATGTATCCTGCTCAGATTAATCTTCTGACCCTACATAGTTCAATATTAATGTTACACTTAATTTATATCCACGTTAAAAGAATTATGTGATTACAGTACACAATTTTGATGTAATTTGTATGTATTTTGTTGTACATGTGTATATATTAAATAAATTATTTTTCACTTTGTATTCCTGAATTTTTTTCACACGTAAACGTTATTACTTTTATGCGTTTCTTTCGCAGTTTAGCAACTGCAATTTTCAGATTAAGGCGACAGTGGACGTTCAAAAACATTTTCTACAGTTTTTGCTCAATCGTTATGAAATTTAATACACAGATAATTTGTGCAATAATTAAGAAAATTTCTTAATTTCATTAAAAAATATTAATATTCAAATGAGTATTTAATTAATAATATGCTAATTAGTGATACAAATTAAAAATGCTCCATGCGCATTAAAATTTGTTTCAGAAACTTGTAATTATTTTATTTTATTTTTTATTTTTATTTTTTTTTTGTGATAGCTTTATGATATTACATCAAAAATTGGTATACATTTTAAAATTATACTAAGTAATTTGGCAGAAAATAATTATAAACATATAATATTGTTCATTTCGGATAAAATTCAATGATAAAATATTACTTTTTTTTTTTTTTACGCATATTAATAGCAAGTTTTGTAATAAAGTATATCAACAGCAATATTAACAAGTATTATAAAAATTAGTATAAAATTAAGACGAATGGAGCATTTTGAACTTACTCAGTCGGCGAAAATTCTCATTTTGAGAAAACTGGATTTAAAGTTTTATTTTAAGTACAGATTAACGATTGTTTATGTTAGAAAAACAGCTGTATCTCTGCAAAAAAATTATCAGATTTGAATTTTTTTTTTTTTTTTTTTTGAATGTAGAAGATGGCCGGAATATTTTTTCGAAAAAACAAAAAATGATTTTTTTTAATGTTTTTTGCGATTTTGAACGTCCACTGTCGCTTTAAGAAGTCACTTACTCCTTAAAAATCTCTGAAATCGACACCTATTCTAATATCCAAATAATATAATTTACTTACATCTAAACCACAAACACCTTAATTTGATGGATAAAGACTTATGGAAATGAAAACATGCGTCATCTAATTTAGAAATATAATTTCTCCACTTTTTGTTTCCGAAAACAGTTTTTATTACCGAATTAAAATAAAAAAAAAAAAAAAAATTAGAAATAAAAAGGATGAAAAGTTTTATGTATAAAAAAATACATTCTTATGAAATAGTAATTTAATTTTAATTAATTTACGATTATGCGTTGAGAAATAAAATTTTAAATTCTAAAATAAGAAATTAAATAATGTATATTTTTTTCTTTCTAGTTGCCTTATCTTAAAAAAGTGACAAAAAAAAAATATGTCTTTTTGAAAAAATTTCGTTTGTTTGCGCTTTCTACCAAGTGTAAAAAATCTGTACATTTTTGATAATCGAATTCGATGTCAAATTAATACGGAAATTTTTGGGAAAAACATGAAATACATTAAAAGAATAGGCGCAATTTTCAAGATGAACATTTTATGCTTATAAAAGAAAGTAAAGAAAAACTATTTTTAATTTCTAGTTATAAATGTTATAAATTGATGATGGATAAAATATATAATGTGAACTTAAAAAGGCCCACAGTCTTACTTAAAAGGCGACTAAAGTGATGAAAAAGTTTTTACAAGTTTAAAATATACATTTTATTTAAAACTTCTTAGTACTTTTAAGCTTTCCAAGCTCATCATCAGAGAATATCTTAATAACTAAATGTTGTTTATTTATACAAATACGTCACTTTGTTTTGAAGATGAGAGAACCAATAATTACCAGAGTTGAAAGTAGAAGTAACAGCAGCAAAGGAAATATATATTATTATTAATTACATTTCCATTTATTTTATGGCATCACTCTGTTCTCATACGTCACTTTTCATGGGTACAAGAAAATATTTAACTGCCGTACTTTAAATTTTAATACGTAACTTTGCTCCAGTTTTCAGTATTTATTTTCAGGATATTGAACCATAAACTGGGGATATTGTACGATAGGGCGTCGTTATATACTTGATTGTTTTTACACGGGTTTTCTATGGATTCTCTTATAGTGGTTGCGTAATAATTGGATGTTGGGAAAATGATTTTTGCATGATCAAAATCTATTGCGATATTCTGATAGAAACTTAAACGAGAGTGAGTTGTGGGTTGACGACAAAATTTTATCTCTGCTTTATGTTCTTTTATTCTTTCTTTGATTTTTCTTTTGTGTCATTCCGTCAATCGTTTAAGTTTCAGTCAGAATATCGCAATAGATTTTGATCATGCAAAAATCATATTCCCAACATCCAGTTATTACGCATGCACTATAAGAGAATCTATAGAAATCCTGTGTAAAAACAATCAAGCATGTAACGACGCCCTATCGTACAACATCCCCAGTTTATGGTTCAATATCCTGAAAATAAATCTTGAAAACTTGAGAAAGTGACGTATTAAAATTTAAAGTACGGCAGTTAAATATTTTTAGTCATATAAATAAAAAGTAATAAAATTGTTTTTATGTGTATGTATACAATAAAATTATTTAAAATACCTTAAAAATCAAATTAGAACTCCAAAATGTTTTTGACCAAATTCAGACGATCATCGGAAGTGTTCATTTCATCGTCAGCGTAGAAATAAACTTTTATATTTTAATGTTTGCGCTTGTACTAAATCTTAAAATTAGTCTTTTTTTCAGTAAATTTCGTCGCTATCCATTTTTTCTTGAATGTTCTAAGCACAAAATTTTTCCTCTGAATGCTTTGAAATGTTCTATAGCTGTTTGCTATTATGCTTGAATTTTTAAAACTAAATACAGATCAAAAGTTAAAGGTAGTTAATTGCAGCAATATGAGCGAAAATTCTGAGAATTTCATAAAATTTAGAAAGTTTTTTTTTCTTACTTTTATATTCAAATATATAAAATTCGAGGCAGCGTTTTATTTGTATATATAAAGCAAACTTGAAAAAAAATATTGGGGGTTTTGAATTGATCTGGAATGCTCATGCTGTATTTTGAAAAGTTCTTCTAACACTTAAAACATCCCGGAAAATTCCTTATTTTTCTCAAAAAAAAAAAAAAAAAAGTATTTAGTATTTCTTGTGTGATAAATATATACCATAATGCATATAGTGTGCCCTTGATTAGTATTTAAAGTGAAAAAAAAAAAAGTAAAATAAAAAAAATGAGTTGTATGTTCCTTGTCGCCTTAAGTAATTAAAAAAAAAAAAAAAAAAAAAAAAAAAAAAAAAATCCGCGTAAATTTAATTTCAAATGGCATGTTTCACAAAGAAACAAAAGGGTAGAAAAGAGAACGTAAAAAAGCTATAACTGCTTATCAAAATGGCTTTCTCAAAAACGAGAAACTTTCTGACACATTATCTGGCTCATTTATAAACGCAGAGGCAAAACTGGAAAGACTAGCTATTGAAGCAAATTGGAATCGAAATGAGTTTACTATTTTTTGACAAATAAATTACTTATAGAGCTATAAGCGATTTTTGTCTAGTGATGAAAAGTCTTTACCCTTTCTCTCGCTTCCGCGTAGGTAATTTGGTTTAAAAGCCGGCATTGAGAGAATTTTTAAGAAAGGTCTTTTGCTTTTAACAAAAAACGGAAAAGTCTTCCGGTTACACAGTTTCTGAATAAGAACACAGGGTAATTTCATGGTTTTCTGAACATAAATGAATTCAGTAATGTGTCAGAAAGTACCTTCCTTTTATGCGAGAGCAGTGTTCAGCTATACTGCAGAATGTTTCTCAGAGAAAAGAGGGTGTATCTAACAATTATAGTTGTTATAGGGGGCAAAATAAAGAATTGGGATACATTAGAGTCTATAGTAGAAATTTATTTGAAGTGCATTTTGATGGTGTTTTTCTCGGACAAATTCAACGAAATTTATGTAATGTTAAGCATTGCATGAAAGTACAGAGTATTTCGAAAAACTGAAGTTGGATAAATGTAAATTATAAAAGTAGTTGGGAAGTGTTTAATAATCTATACAACCGGCATGATTTACCTTTATCATTTTGGTCACATGTGCTATCTGCAGGAATGAACCTCAGATGGAAAACCAGCAATAATATTTCTTTCTAACTATATATAGTTTCTAACATAGTTTCTTACTATATCGTAGTAAGGAACAATGTTAGAAACTATATCGTAGTTTCTGACTATAACATTTATTCGAACCATAACTGTCTATGACATTTTAAAATGGAAGCAAAATGATTAAATTTTTTTTAACTTTATAAATTTTTAATATATATATTTTTTATGTATATATGAAGACGTGAGTTTCAAACCTCGCCCTGTCCAGATAATCTAATTTTGGGAAATCGCATAAAACCCGTTGGTTTTCATTGTAAACCAATATTTTACAATGGCAGACATACACGTTAAAACTAGGGTTTTTTTTCAGATTATAGTGTTTTTTTATGCAGGTTCACCTATAGAATAGATTCATAAAGAACACTCGATATTTTAAAGTTTGGATAATATGAGTTATGAAACTCACGTGTCACGTCCTCGTATATAATTACATAATTCTTGAGTTACATTTTAAATGTCTTTCACAGATTTCTAGATAAATAAGGCTTTCGCGGCAACAATAAAATCTATACGTAGAAGGGGACATATATGCAGAATATCCAACTCTCGACGAGCGTAAAAATGTTCTAGCAATGTATATGTGTCCCCTCGACTGTGACATCAAAATGACGCATGGGGGCATATATACAGGGGTCGGATATACAACCCGCTCGCCAAAAGTAAAAGTCCTAGCATTGGATATCTGCCCCCTTGATATGTGTCCCTTTCTGCTGTGACGTTAAAATGACGTATGGGGGCATATATACAGGGGTCGGTTGTTCAACTCTCTCGCCAAAAGTAAAAGTCCTAGCATTAGATATCTGCCCCCTTGATATGTGTCCCCTTTGCTATGACGTCAAAATGACGTATGGGGGCATATATACAGGGGTCGGATATACACCCTTCGACGAAAGGAAAATTCTGTAGGACTGGATATGTGTCCCCTTCAGCTGTGACGTCAAAATGACGTATGGGGGCATATATACAGGGGGTGGATATACAACTCTTGAGAAAAATAAAATGCTCTGTATTGGATATGTGCCCCCTTCTGATATGGGGGCATATATACAGGGGTCGGATCAGGGTCGTACTGGCATAACTGAGAGGGCGGTGGCAAAATGGATAAAAAGGGCGCCGATTGCCTTACAAAAGGGCGCAAATGCTTATATATATATATACATACACATACACACGCACATACTATATAAATTATGTATAAAAAATTACTTTAAAAATATATACGAGTATATTGCTATAGCGAAAACTTTATTCCTAAAATAATTATGTCACCCAAATTAGTATTTTACACTATAGAAATGTAATATACACAAAAATAGTTCCCCGCAAGACATTGCACTTAAAAAAAAATCTGATATTAGACCAGTGTTGCCAATTTAGAGGTATTTTTTTCCACCACACTTTTCTAAGAAAGCTATCTCTATTTTCGAATTTCGCTCACCTTATCTAAGGAGTTAATTCAAACTTTACCCCGAATATTTGAATAACAATCTCCACACAATTATCTCCAAATGGAAAATAAAATATTAAAATAAAACAAACAAAAACAATTTCGTTGGGTCAAAACTCAAAAGTGCAAAACATTATTTAATACAATTCAATAATATTTTATATAATACAATCTCTAAAATACAAATACTAATTATGGTGTATAAAATTTCAGGAAAGTTATTTTTGTTTAGGGCAACAGTGACGCCTATTTTACGTGAATTATTTTAAAAATATGTTTTATTTCTTTATTTTTTCACCATCCAAAAGATATCATAGATTTTTTTTTTTTGTTTTTTTTTTTATTATGGCCATTTTTTTTTTCCATTCTGATCAGAAACAAAATTATGGCCATTTTTTTTTTCATTCTGACCAGAAAAAAAAAATTATGGCCATTTTTTTTTTCCTTTTCTGACCAGAAAATCAGAGTTCTAACTTTTTACGACAGCTCTTTCGTCTTCACCTAACACTTCATTTATAACGGTTGTTTCATAATAATGGCACCAGTCCATCAGAAGAAAATGATCCATTCCAAAGGTATAAGTTCGATTGAAAAAAACTATTTAATACTTTGAGCAGAAAGAAGAGGCTACACCTGCAATTTTTATGACACTAATAGAATCCCATAGCTGCCAATTTGTACGGTTTAATTACCTCTAAAATTTAACACAAATTTTTGCCATATTTAATTGTTGACAATTATTAGACTTTTTAAACTGGAATTCCGGAAGTGACAGCCAATTGTTCTCTTGCGACGACATTTCTGTGGCTTCAACTCGTAAAACTTGTCTAAAAGTGCTATCTTTGACAACATTTTCGGAATGAATCTTTGCCTTTATAGGAAAATGGGAATTTCTAGTTTCCTGGTATCTGAACAAAAACGGCAAATTTTATATTTTTACGAATATTAATGCAAATTTTTTGTATTTACGAATGAAAATGACTTCGCGAAAGTATCAGAAAAGTAGTTAGTTTGGATTTGGGAATAGCTTTCAATATAAAAAATTCTCATAACGAGGATGTGATCGCCTCCCACCCCAAAAAAAGGAAATCCATGACCCCCTCTAAATGATGAGCTGAATCCGTCCTTGGCTTTGTCGAATATTGATTGATTAAAATCTCGGAAACGGAATCGAAAAAAATTCCGCTTTATACAGGATCCTTATGCCATATTATCTTTAGATTCTTCTATGTTTTGTCATACGCCAGACAGAATGATTTTAACAATACCGTGCAAAACGCAGATGCGAAAAAAATCGACAAACAAAATCTTCATTTGGCGCCCGGGGCAGATGCCCCTTCTGCCCCCCTTAATTTTGGCTCTGCTTTCAAATGAACAAACTTACAAAGGCTGTGTCCAATAATGGAGTTGTTTCTGTTTTTCAAAGATCTTGTCCTTTTTTAGCGCGATTCATGTGTGTACGCAGGGTAGGGGGTGGGGGGGGGGGCAGAAAATCTTTGGAAAAGTAATACATTCTTTAAAAGCATTACATTGAATGTATTATTTTGAAAAGTAGTATTACTTGAATTTTATTGCATGATAGTTTTGTTTTAAAGGTTTTCATTAAATTTCATTATAACTGCTGACTGCTTTACTTGGCTGAAAATACCAATTATTTTTTATTGCCCGCCAGAAACTTTTTAATCGAACTGTCTTTTATATTTTTTTGAGAAAAGCAAAAGATCTTTCAGAAAAGGCTGCCAAATGTGGCGTTTTGAACCGAATTTCCGGACGCGACAGTGGAGGAAGAGAAAGAAAACTGTTGTCATGAGACAACGATCAATTTTAACTCAAGGTGTAATTAATTTAAAGAACAGAATCTATTGTATTACAAATCACTTCAATAACCAAGCCTGCATGTCTCATTCTTTTATGTGGAGTTTGGCCGAATATTCGGTTTCGTTTTCGTTTTCAGCCCAAAATCCTAGTTTCGGCGAAAATTCTGCCCTATATTCGGTATTACTATAACTGCCCCTCCCTAGCCTCCCCCAAACGGCACTCCCATCCAAAGAGCCGTACATACTATATATTCACATACAAGGGGATAAATCTAGAAGGTATTACTAATATTGATTAAATTCGTTATTTTTAAATTAAATTATTTTTTAATATATTTTTTATGTTTATAGCACCTTATATTTAATTATTTTTATTTCAATCAAATTATTTTGTTAATTATGTACTGCCGTTTCTACGCAAAACATTATTCAGATAACATGCGTATATGTATGTTTGTGTTACTTACTTTGAATTTATTTTTAAAACAATTTCGCTTTCGTTTTCAGTCGATACTAGGAAGGTAACCGAAATTCAGTTTCTTTCGAACACTATTTGTATGTTTGTAAATGAGCAGAAATTTTCGCATTACTGAACGTTAAAAAAATTTTTTGTTGAGAACCACTTTAAGGATTAACACGTAATCATAACTTATAAATTTCGGAAAATTGAGTTTTTATTTTAGCGGCTTTATCAACGGAATTGAGACTTCTTAATGTGGCCAGAATCTGGAATAGACAATTCTATGTAAGTAAAAAAAAATAAAAAAATACAATAAGCATTCTATTATAATTATAACATAAAATTGAAACTAGTTTTTTTTTCTCTCAAAATTGCATTTTTTAATAGATGACCACGGCACGATTACTTTAATAATACTGAATTGTTTTTCACTTTTAATTTGGTCAGCTTTTTTTCTTATATAATTATGCAGTGCATTAAGGATTTTTTTTTTTTTTTTTTTTTTTTTTTTTTTTTTTTTTGTCAATCATCAAAAATCAGCATTTCTCTACGATAAAAGTTGAATACCCTCTTCAAATAATCAGCATTAAAGAAAAAAAAAAAGAAAAAAAGAGAGAGAGAGCTTTTCATAATTTCCACCCTTTGTCTCGTCTAGTCACTAAAATAAGTCATATTTAATTAAAAATTACTGTTTATTTTAATTTCAGATGAGCCAAATTTAAACTACAATGGTCGTCGCAACTCACACGCAAAAAAAAAAAAAAAAAAAAAAAAAAAAAACACCAACAGCGCGTCGTGTCGCGCATGTGTCGTGTGTTAATTAGTATTTCATGGGAAAATACCTCCACATCCTATTTCTATTTTCTACAGAAAGATAGAGAGCTCCAGAATACGGTATAATAATAATAAAAAAAAGGTGTCACATCTGGTATTACTACAGAAACCACTGGGTATCTATAGAACCGATTTGAAACCCCGCCGAAATGGTAATTTGTCTTCTTAGGAACTCCCACGTTACTGACTAACAGCATTGAAAACTGAACCCAAACACATCTGCACTTCTCTTTACTTATATTTATCCATTCTTTTGTAAAAGGACTTTTACAATTTTAGTGGTTTATCTATTTATTTTAATTACATACATATTTTTCAATTTATATATCGGGGTGGTGTTTGAAGTTTAAAGAGGTTAAGCAGATCCGGTTTAAAAAAAAAAAGTTTTTAGATATTGGCTTTTTCGGATGCTAAAAATATTATCGAATTTTTAAATAGATATGAAAAATTAACATTTTCTTCTTTCAAAAGCAAAATTTACATAAGTTTCCATTGCAAAATCTTGTGAAGAATTAGTCTTGGCGCCCTTGGTGGTCTAACACTTATATTATCATTAAGAAATTATGGAATGCTCCACTTTAGTAGAACTAAGGGCATCAATTTATGTGTGTATTTGTGGGGAGTGTGCGTATGTGTGCAGGTCCCGACTAATGCAGGGGCATGAGGGGCAGCTGCCCCGGGCCCCCCCCAAGGGCAGATATAAGTTTTACTTAAAGAAGAGTCAAATGACAAAAAATATCCAAAAGTGACCAGATTCTAATTTAAAGTGTTTTTCATTTTGTGATATTTAATTTCTTCCTTACTGATTTCATAATTTTTTTAAATACATAATTTTAATTAAAATATTACAGTTACAGTAATATCTGCTATCTGTTTTCATATTATGAAACTTCATACCAAAGTACTTTAAGGCATCATGGGGAATGCAGTAACAACATAACAAGTATTGAAATTTGTTGCTATTATTATTAAAAGCATTCCACCACTTGCCTTTCTATATGATAGAATCACCCAAATGCATGTTGATTGAATACAAAGATTAAGTTAAATAGAAAAGTATTAACACAAACAACCAATAATACCTGAGAGAACTGTATTTACATTTTAACGGCTCACATTTATCCTTATATTCCTATTACCAAAAAAAAAAAAATGTATGCTATAACTTCTTAAAGTTATCTTTCTTGTACTATACTGTATACAGATGTCAATAGTACATGGTATGAAATTTAAGTCTAGATACAATAGGTATGAAATTTAGTTTTAGTCATTTCAAAATAATTCACGAAAAATTTCAAAAGATCGAAGAGGGCCCCCCCCCCGGATAATGTTTTCCCAAGGGCCCCCCACTGTCTAAATCGGGCCCTGTGTGTGTGGGGGGGGGGCTTACTATTACAAAAACACGATACTAGTTTTTTTTTTTCAAGTTATTTTTGCAGAGGCGCTGGAAAAAATCTGGCCAAGTGACCAAGGGCGACATGATTACAAAAACACGGTATTAGTTTTTTTAAACTTATTTTTACAGAGGCGCTAAAAAAATCTGTTCAAGGGCGCCATGATTACAAAAACACGATGATAGTTTTTTGAAAGAGATTTTTACAGAGGCGCTGAAAAATATCTGACCAAGGGCGCCATGATTACAAAAATACGATATTAGTTTTTTAAAACTTATTTTTACAGAGGCGCTGACAAAATCTGACTAAGGGCGCCGTAATTAAAAAACACGATATTAAGTTTTTGAAATTTATTTTTACAGATGCGCTGAAAAAAATCTCTCTAAGGGCGCCATGATTAAAAAAACACGATAACAGTTTTTCAAAATTATTTTTACAGAAGCGCTGAAAAAATCTGACCAAGGGCGCCATGATTACAAAAGCATGATATTAGTTTTCTGAAAGTTATTTTTACAGGGCGCTGAAAAAATCTCACCAAGAGCGCATTGATTACGAAAACACGACATTAGTTTTTTGAAAGTTATTTTTACAGAGAGGCGCTGAAAATAAATCTGACCAAGGGCGCCATGATTACAAAATTACGATATTAGTTTTTTGAAAGTTATTTTTACAGAGAGGAGCTGGAAAAAAAAAAATCTGCCCAAGGGCGCCATGAGTACAAAAACGCGATAATAGCTTTTTGAAAGGCATTTTTACAGAGGCGCTGAAAAATATCTGACCAAGGGCGCCATGATTACAAAAACACGATATTAGTTTTTTAAAACTTATTTTTACAAAGGCGCTGAAAAAATCTGACCAAGGGCGCCATGATTACAAAAACACGATATTAGTTTTTTAAAACTTATTTTTACAAAGGCGCTGAAAAAATCTGACCAAGGGCGCCATGATTACAAAAACACGATATTAGTTTTTTGAAATTTATTTTTGCAGTGGCGCTGAAAAAATCTGACCAAGGGCGCCATTATTACGTAAACACGATATTAGTTTTTTCAGGTCCGTAACCAGAGAGTCCAGTCAGAGGGGGCTCTGAATTTTTTTGGTGGGGCTAACATCTTTCAACAATTCATATCTTAAGCAAACTAAATATAGTAAAACTGATAAAATGGACCTGTCTATAAAGGAACCCGTCTAAAGCGTAATATCTCTATAACGGAACCTCCTGAAATTCTTAAACGGAAAATATTTCATGGTAATCGAAAAATGAATATAAAACAATTAGGGGCGGTGTACCTCTTAAGGAAACCTACCTAAAATAGAACTTTTCTTCATCCCGTGTGATTTAGTCTTAGGTCTTATTGTATTTAAGGCTCCGCTGCACACAAATTTATTTTCGTCTTTCAGAAAAAGCACGTCAAACAAATAGATAGCATCCGACACCCCATAAAAAATAACTTTATTTAAATTTTAATAAGGAAAACTAATGGATTGTACACTGTATTCTATTTCCATTGCAATTTTTGCATTATTAAGCATATTGCTTCTTACAGAAGCGGATTAACTACCTTCCGGGCCCCTATGCTGAACTTCTTTGTGAACCTCCTCTTCTTCCCCCCCCCCCCAATAAAAGCAATACATTTCAGTGTTTTCTGGCACTAAAACTGGAAAAGAGTACTTTTAGTGCAGGAAAACATTGAAATTTCATAAAATTCAAAATGCAAGTTTTGGTCATAAAAATGGAATTTTTTTTAAAATTCTGTTCTTAGTCCTTGAACAATATTTTTTCAAATATAAATTATTAGGAACTAGCGACCTGAAGTAAAACATGTATTTAATTTGTATGCTTTTTTTTTTTTTTTTTTTTTTTTTTTTTTTTTTTTTTTTTTTTTTTTTTTTGCAATTGGAAGAAGGTTTCTATCTCAGCTGTTTCTATCATTAAGCGGTTACTGACGCGAAAGAATCCGATCTTTAATGTTAATCCTATGGGAGAAATTTTTTTAAACATCTCATTTGTATTTCAATATTTTTAAACGATTTTTGCATTGGATAGCTTAGGTCGTTCTCTTCAAATGCCGTTTTTTTTACTTTTTTGAATTAGTTGAACTTTTTTTGGGAACAGATGTCATAAGTTCCCACGGCCGCTATCTTGGAATTTTACTTGGCGTGAAAACCCCTTTTCCGCCAAGTAGTAAATGTCGCCAACACCGGTTTATACGTATGTTTCGCTTAACGAAAATTAAATGTAAATAATAAACAAAATTCGCTAAAAAGGCAATCAGTAATCTTGTATGAGCGCTTCGCGCACATTAACCGAAAAAAAAAATCACTGCATTCAGCAGTTCTCCCGGTTTAGCATTCTCAAAATTCAGCAGCTCTCGCTTTGTAGCAATCTCAAAATGTAAAAACTCTTAAAGCAGCAAAATATACATAAAAAATGAAATTCGCTAAAGTGGCAATCAGTAATCTTGTATGAGCGCTTCGCGCACATTTACCGAAAAAAAAATCACTGCATTCAGAAGTTCTCCCGTTTTAGCATTCTCAAAATTCAGCAATTCCCGCTTTCTAGCAAACTCAAACTGTAAAAAACTCTTAAAGCAGCAAAATATATATAAAATTAACATACCTTAACAGATATCTGCTTTCTTGAGAGTTTCAGCACGAAATCTCTCTCATAACACTACCGTCATTTTCCAAAATAGGCTTATGAGTACGCACTGAGACACAATAAACAAACCTACTTTTCTTCTAAAAATGTCCTCATATTTCTTAATTACTTCAGCAAAAGCGTTCAAACGGATTACAGAAACCATAGTCAGTCAAATACATCCAAAAAATTTAACAAAAATAAAAAGACAGAACTATACAACACGATAACAAAATACATCCACAAAATCCACCACTTCTCAGGGGTTGCCAGAACACAACACGTCAGAATACACACGGCACACGGTGTTCCACATATCGAGGTAGCCATAGCTATAAACACCGCCAACATGCCAAATAAAAATCGCCAAACAATTCAAAACAACGGCAGAGGGAACATAAGGCATCTAAGCCTTTTTTTGTTAGGATACATCCACTAAATAAAAGTATCTTCAATTAAAAAAACCTCCAAAAAAAGAAAAGAAGATTGAAAAAAATTAAAAATAGCCTTTTGGAAGCCGATATGAAGAAAAAAACCTAAAGAAAATCTTAGCACCGGGGCCCTTTTCCTTCCGGGCCCCTAGGTTTGAGCCTACTCAGCCTAATGGGTAATCCGCCTCTGGCTTCTTATGTCCCTTGGTGTCTTCGGAAAAGGGAACCACCCCCCCCCCCCCCTCTCTCAGCTCGCGTTTGTTCGTACAGTGTGTGCATATATACACGCAATAATTTCTATGTGTACTTCGATGTATAACTTTTTACCAATTTTGTGGAAAATAAAATTTTAAAAAAGTTAAAAAAATAATTTCTAAACAGGCCATTTGTAATATGCTAAAATGTGCACCACTACAATTGCCAGTCCTAAGCCTGGAAAAAGTGTGAAGGGAAGTTACCTGACAAACACTGCCATAGCCGTTTTTTAAAGTTGTCCAATTATCCGGATTTTTCATTAACCGGATCGGCATCTGCCCCAATTGGTCCGGATTATCAGCGCTCTACTCTATTGAACATTGATTATATATATGCATATTTGAACCGCTGATTAATCAAATCAGTCTTTCTGTTGAATAATTTAGTGTAATTTATCATGCTAGCATTCTGACAGAAAAGTACATCTTTATTTACAAAAACACCAATTCATACAACAAACATAGAAATCTTCAACCGCCCAGCATGACAATTTTTTTAAAGATGCGTTTTGAAAAAACTGAGAAAAAGGAACCTGTTGGTATAGAGGTCTGCACGGGCCGGAATTTCCCGGTGTCGGACCGGCCGGAACGAAAGCTATCTTGACCCGGCCCGTTCATATTTTTACAGTTCACGGCCGTACAAAAATCAGTAAAAACAGACCCGGCCAGTGGAAAAATCAATTAAATCTGGCCCGATCCGACCCGGCTCAATTTCTACAAAAAATTCAGATTTTTCTTAACATACAATTAAGATTCTTTTAAAGAATACTGCAGATAATTTTACAGCATATTTTAAATTTACGATGTGTTCGCAAGACAGAAATTACACAATAGCAACATTAATGATTTACTTAGAGTCTTAGACGTTTCAACATTCAAATAAGGATTCATTAAAAAATTCATATTGTTTAGAATAAAAGAAAAACGGGAAGGTTAAAAACATGATGAAAACTTTTGAGGCTATATTATAAAAAGTAGATTTGCGAAAATATTTCTGTTATTCCTTCAGATTTTTCTCAAATCCAAAGAAGCTACTTTCTGACACATTTCTAAATTCATTTATTTTCGAAAACGTCAATATATTTTTGAGAAAATACTGTCCAAGTTAGCGTTTTGAATCGAATATCCGGAGACTATAGCACGGAAAAGGAGAAAAACCTGCAGTCACGTGACAAGAATCTCTTATATCTCTATATGGAATTCATTTATTAAAAATGGGAAACACTATTCAATTTTAAATCCCTTCAATAGACAGGTTTGTCATTTTTATGCCTTTACAGTTAAAAATGTGTCAGAAAGTTTTTCGTTTTTGAGTAATGAATTTGAGAACCACCTTCAAGTATATTTCCAAAAATTCCGTTAACAGAAGTTCAATATCGTTATATTAATAATTTATTATTAATATTTTTACAAAACAATTGTCTGGCCTAAACATCCTGAGAACAATTGAGTCCATTTCTGGCTATGTTGAAAAAAAAAATGTAAGCCTGATCTCGGTCCGGCACGAGTCTACTGGAAGAATTAAAAGCCCGGGCTCAAACGCCATGTAACTGTCCGATGCCGATCTGTACGCTGGAAAATGTTATATTTCGATATTGATGCTGGCAAACTAGTATCGGCTCGTAACGCACATTTATACTTATTCTCGTGAAACTCATATTCATTGAAAATGATTCATATTTTCTCGTCTGCGTTTAAATATTTATATCGGGCCGACAGACCCGCTTAATTTCTTTTATTGGCCCGGTCCAGCCCGGCAGGCACGTTCAAAGTTTGCCGGCCCGGCCCGTTTGAAACTTCACCTTCATTTCGCCGTCCCGGCCTAGTACAAGCTTCTAGCCAAGCCCGGGATCGTGCAGACCTTTACTGTAGAATACAGTTCTTTACACATATTTTTTCTTTAAATTGAAGACATTACATAGATTTAAATATCATATTCTGTTAAATTTTTTAATATATAGAAAAAAGAACGAAAATTTGAGATTTTGCAAATGTTTTTGCGTTATACATAGATGCCAACAACACTTATCCGGAGTCTGTTACAAGACGAAAATATTTTCAACAGGAAATTTCATTTAATCAAAAATTTCAAACTGCAATTTAAAATGTACCTTATCGAAAAAAGACACAATTCCTTATATATTTTTTCCAGTTTAAAACATGCTTGCTTTGGATCAGACTCCGAAATAATTAAGAGATGTTGGCATCTATGTTTATGTGTCCTATATTTATTAATTTGAATAATTCACAAACTTACTATTATCATTTAAAAAATATTTTAATATTTTAATTCCATACGTTTAATATTTATAATTAATAGCTATTTGTAATTTATTTAATTTTATTAATATTTTGGTTTCTGCTGAATTATTAGGTCATTTTTAAAATCACGGTTGTTTGTATACGATTTAATTTAGTGATGATATTGTTTCGCTTTAAAACGAGCGTTACCTAACCTTATTTTATTAATAATATGATTTATAAATTTAACCATTTAACAATTCGCAATAATAATTAAATTTAAAAGTCTGCATATGATTATGTCATTTTAAATATGAATCAGTTATTACAAATATATATTAATTACATATTTTTTAAACATACCTGGACTTAATAATAAAAAAAGAGATTGTAATTTTAATATTATATACAATACATTTCTTTTTTCAAAGAAAACAACTTAGATTTAATTCATTTAAACAGCGATAACATAGATTATTTTTGCATACGTTTTACACATGTTTCATGAAATTTGTTCAATTTCATTTAGAAAAAAAAAAAAAAAAAAAAAGCACAAGGGCATGAACGCCCTTTTCGATCAGTTTTCATTAAATGTAGGCGACTATTTATTATTATACGTTTCCCCCATTTCTAAAGATCTTTAAAAATATTCGTCTTTCACTCAATAACGAAAATTTTTCTGATGCAGTTAAGAAGTAATTTTCTTTCCCTTTGCCTAAAATTTTCAGCTTCTCACATTCATGCGCCTAAAAATTGAATACCGTTTCTCATTTTCTTATAAATGCCATGATTATAAATAACATGATTTATAGTCATTTGCTACTCGATGACTAGCATTTCGTCGTTAAATGCCAAGAAAAGCAGCCTACAAAGTCAAATTTGCCGTCATTTTTTGACAGATTTTTTTAGATTTTCTGTATAGTTTGAATACTTGCAAATATCTTTATAAATAAAAGAAATTCGCGAACATGTCAGAAAGTAGCTGGTTTAGATTGAAAAACAGCCTTATAAAACACAGAACACAGTTTAATTCCTTGAGCTTGAATAATATCTGCAAATTTTATGCCTTTATCATTAAAATTATTTCGAAAATGTGTCAGAAAGTAGCGCATTTATACTTGAAAATAGATTTAAATGAAGCATACGCCAAATAGTTGAAGACATTTTTGTCATAATCTTATAATAAACTTAACCTTAATCATGCTTTTTCACTTAAGGCTCCTGTCCCTGCCGGCGAAGGCACTCACGAGCTAATGCTAATCCTATGGGGAGGGATTTTTCTAATGTCTCGTTTGCATTTCGACATTTTTTAATAATTTTTTTTTGCATTGGATAGCCGAGGTCCGTTTCTACATCGCATCTTTTTTACTTTCTCGATTTTGGTTGCAGATATTTTTTAGAATGACATTTTCATTTTCAGAACCGGTTTTGAAAGTGAAAGTAACTTTATAAAAAAATATCTGTGACCAAAATCGAAAAAGTAAGAAAGGTGCACTGTAGAGACGGACCTCGGCCAATGCTTATACAATGCAAAAAAAAAAAAAAAACTTAAAATTGTCAAAATGGGAGCGAGATAGTAGAAAAATCCCTCCCCATAGGATTAGCATTAGCTGATGAGTGCCTTCGCAGGCTGGGACAGGAGCTTTAATGTTTTTTATTGTTATATGACAAATAGAAAAAAAAATGTTTAGCAAATTCATGGAACATAAGAAAAAAAAATTAGACGAAAGTTCAAAAAGCAAACAAAAAAATGCCCTACCTCTGCTTTTCTACTGCCTACACCCATAGAATGAAACAATTTTTGACTTTCAAGCAATTATTTTTCTTATTCCATTTGTATAAAATGACATTTTGTTATCTTTCTAATTTCCTTCTACAAACATTCTAGTTAGTTTCCAAGTGATATTTCATCATTAACTATATCGGCTGTCATATACATAATGTCAACAGGCAAATCATTAACATTTAGAAACACGTCTTTTTTGTGACTACGTTTTAGTGAAGACGTTTAACCATTTAACTTGAGCAGCATATGTCTGGTAAACGGAAAAAAGGTGACAGGAAAAAACGGGACCGGAAAAAACGTGACAGAAAAAAGAAGAGCGGAAAAAACGGGACAAGGAAAAAACGGGACCGGAAAAAACGGGACACGGAAAAAACGGGACCGGAAAAAACGTGACAAGGAAGGGTTAAATATTGAACTTGTCGATAAATAAATGTTAAAAACTAATCTAATGTTTTTCCACTGTCAGTTTCTTACAGCGTAGGGGGGGGGGGGGGGGGCACAGTTAATGGGTGAGTTAAACAATTCTAAGATTTGGTCCAAGAAAACAAAATTTTAACATTTCATTGAGAGAAGTTTAACATGACTTCTACAAGGGACAAGCTGGTGCTTTCTAACGGGGGGGGGGGGGGATTAAGGAAATACAATTTATAGATTCTTTCAACTTCAAATTCGCGAACGTCAATACAAATATTTTTTGTCGATTTCTACGAATGCTAATATTGAAAAAATTTGAAAATTCGCTTACGCTAATTCTAATTAACATCACTACTTGATATTTTATGTTCGCGAACGGTAATACCAGTATTTTCCGTTGATGTTTGAGCTAATGGGTGGGTTAGACAATTCTAAGATTTGGTCCAAGAAAACACAATTTTAACATTTCATTAAGAGAAAGTTTAAGATGACTTCTACAAGGGACAAGCTGGTGCTTTCTAACGGGGGGGGGGGGGGGATTAAGGAAATACAATTTATAGATTCTTTCAACTGCAGATTCGCGAACTCAAATCCAAATATTTTTCGTCGATGTCTACGAATGCTAATATTGAAAAAAATTGAAAATTCGCTGACGATAATTCTAATTAACATCACTACTTGATATTTGATATTCGCGAACGGTAATACCAATATTTTCCGTTGATGTTTAAGAATGCTATTATAAAAAAAATTCCTGAATATTCGCATAAGAAAATTCACATTTACGCTACTACTAAATTTGGACATTATGTGAATAAGAATGCTTTCCGTTGATAATTAGAATGCAAATATTGAAAAATGTTGTGAATGTTCGCATACGAGGATGCTCGTTTACATAACAACTTGTTTTTCGACTTACGCATGTATAATATCATATAAAATTTATTTTATTTTTTTTAATTTTAAAGAAATTAGTTATAATAGATTCGATTGGAAAGTTTTATTTTTATTATTTTTATTTTATTTAACGCTATTTGAATTTTTTGTTTATTAACATAAAATTCTATTAATAATAATAATACGTAATAATATTTTTAAGACTTTCTGAATCACTTATCAATTTATAATTTTTTATGTCCCGATCAGTGGCATTAGTATTTTCAGATATTAGCAGAACAAATAAAGAAAAAATAATAATAAATAAATATCTTTGTTAAGATATGCTTAAAATTAGAAATTAGCATAGTTTGTTACTTTTTTTTTTGTTATATTAAGCAATTGATTGAAGTCAAATTTTTTGCAATTTTTGGTTTCATCATGGAATTTCCAGATAAAAAAACTATTCTAAAACCAGATTCTAAACTAAAAAAAATAAATTAAAATAAACATTTCTATAAGATACTGGAATCACGGGAAAAAAGCGCACGTAGGAAAAAACAAATCGGATAAAAGATCACGGGAAAGTATTCTATTTATTAAGTTGTTTGCATAACAGAAAATATAATATGAAGTTTGTTTTTTAAGGAATTTAATATATATTTTAAAAACACAGTAAACCTTATATATTTTTTAACGACATGAAGGCCATATTTAAATAAACAATTAAAACTAAAGTGCAGTTTTTCCACTGTCAGCTTTTTACAGCGTAGGAGATGGGGGGGGGGGGGAGGTACTGAGTTAATGGGTGAGTTAGACAATTCTAAGATTTGGTCCAAGAAAACACAATTTTGACATTTCATTAAGAAGTTTAGTACGACTTCTACAACGGACAAGTTAGTGCTTTCTACGGAGGGGGGGGGGGGGGGTATTAAGGAAATACAATTTATTGATTCTTTCAATTCGCTATTGATAGCTTATATATAAGCAAAGATGTTTTATATATTTATAAAACTTTAATCAATAATGATTTTTGGGTACAGTGGAGGACGGAGGGGGAGGGAAAAATTACGTACACAGCTTATAAAGGGAATAAAATAAAGACGAAGAGAGGAGGCATTTTCTTTAGAGGAATTTTTTCATTATACTGCTTTTTAGCTCGCAGGTTATCAAAGCCCAAGGGCTAATGAGCACGCAGGTTCAGTATGTATGCACTTACGTCTTATGTACGTAACGCGATAACTCTTGACAGAAACATCCGATTTGCTTCATTTTTTTTTCCAGGTTCATTCTGATAAGGCGATTCCCTAATTAGTTTTGGGGGTTATTGATTAACAGTAAAGGGGGGCTACTCCCCCCACCTTAATTTAGATAAATGGGTTTTTCATGCAGAATTATTCGACTTGCTCCAAATTCGGTATACCGATTTATTATATTAAGGAGCTTCCATGATTAGTTTTGGAGGATCATTAGTTAAATATAAAGGGGGGAAAGGGGGCTGGATCCCCTTAATTTAGATAAATGGGTGTTTCATGCAGAGTTATTCGATTTGCACCAAATTTAGTACACCGGTTTGTTATGCTAAGGAGCTGCCTTGATTAAATTTGGAGGTTTATTGGTTAAGTATGAAGAGGGGGGCGGGGCTAGTCCCCCCTTAATTTAAATACATGGGTTTTTCATGCAGAATTTTTCGATTTGCTTCAAATTTGATATATCGGTTTATTCCGATATGGCGCTTCCTTCATTAGGTTTGGAGATTCGTTGGTTAAATTTATAAAAGGGGGGAAATGGGGGCAAGTCCCCTCTTCTTAATTTAGATAAATGGATTTTCATGCAGAATTATCCAATTTATTTTATTTTTTTCTATGTTCATTCTCATAAAGCGCTTTCCTGATTAGATTTGGAGGTTCATTAGTTAAGTATAAAGCGTAATTTACCGATATTTTTTTTTCATGCAGTATTATCTGATTTGCTTCAAATTTGGTATACCGGTTTACTATGTTAAGGAGCTTCCCTGATTAGATTTGGGGGTTCATTGGTTAAGTATAAGGGGGGGGGGCGGAGGCTAACCCCCCCTTCATTTTTTTTTTTTTGAGGTGCATATTCTTCGAAAGTTATATTTTGCAAGATTATATTATACTGTTGTATTTTACAAGATTATATTATACTGTTATATTTTACAAGAAAACCCTATTGTTCCGTTTGCTCCTATGTCCCATTAGCCCCCAGTCTCCCCTATATGTATTTTTCCTCAATATTTGTTATCTGGATTTTTGTTATACTGATAGCATGAAGTACGGGTGACATGAACAAAAATTTAATTCCCCCTGAGGTTCATGTTAACGAGGTTTGACTGTATTCACTTATCTTTATGTACCTAAACTTAATTTGGTAGGCAGAAAAAAAAACCGCATGGGAAAATTAAGATTTATATTTCTGATCAATTCTGTGGAAACTGATCGAGAAAAAATTCTGGAAATGTTCATACATATAGGAATAAAAAATATTTCGTAATCGTATTAGCGAACGTGGAAACGGAAAATATGAAACTTAGCAATTAAATAATACATTAACCCTTTATGTGACGACAGTTCTTCAAAATACCATTAAAATAACTGTTTATAAAATTCATTTAATACATCGATTAGTAGTAGTACAGTTTAGAATGAGTTACAGACGCTTTACTCTATCATGTTCGAAAGCATTATTGGTTGCACAAAACAAAAGTATTTTTAAAATGATGATTTCTTGGCCTTTGCAACTTTTCAGCTTTCTTGATGTTGAAAGATTGGGGGGGGGGGGATTCTGTTGTAAGAACATGACATTTGTACATTTCCTAAATCTACAACATGGTTAAAACAATGTGAGTTCTTAAATTATTGCCCCTCCAGTGGCCGAGAGGTTCTGCTCTCGAAGCTGGTAGACGGGAGGTACTGGGTTTGAACCCAATCGCACCCGTCGGCCCAATCGTTCGGAGTTTTTGTGGTTTTCTTCGAACCATGGATTTCCATGCGTAAATACGGGTTAGGTTCCATTAGAAAGACACCCAAGGAGGGCACCCCCACCTTTTGGGTCCATATCCCTCGTGTTGATAATTGGCCGTCATAAACACAACGAACCAATCTCTTAAATTATTATACATCAATCTGCAATAGTTAAGTAAAAAATAATTCAGTCTTTAAACTTGTGAGGTCTCTAGAAATGTAGCATATGGCACTTCAGGGAATATTTAAAAAGGATAAATACAGCTGAGTATTTGTTCCAATAATCCGGTTCAAAGTTATTCATTATACGCTATCTCAAATTGTGTGAAATATCTAAAATCAACACCATTACCTATTATTTACATGAAAATATCTCATAAAATACGATGGGTGGCACGTAAAAATTTCACAGAAGAAACAACCCTTTTATTATACATTATTCGTCTGTCAGATTAATATCATTCAACAAAAACCATTCTGGAAAACTAAGGTTTATCTTCTATCACTTTCAAATATGTATATTGAAGGGAGTTGTAAAATTCCAATGTATTTTTCGTCAACATAATACCTGTCTATCATTCTTTTAAAACTACAATCTGCAAAACGCCTGTTACAATCAAATAGAAAGCAAAATATTTTGAATGATTGTCAATCAATAAGAGGAACCACTCTCTTTGTTGAAGGATTAAGTATTTAACCTGGGGGGTCCCATGCTTCGAAAGCATGATTTTTTAAAGTTCAAAATATGGGTACATTTTTTCTTAATAGCCATATTTATTTAGTTTGAAATATTTTAATTTTATTCAATTATATATATTTTTAGTAAGCTATAGAATTTATTTATTTATTTATTTTTTATTTTTATTTTTATTTTTATTTTTATTTTTTTTTTTATATTTAGCCAGGCCTTTACGTTTAAAATGAATCGGAAAATTTGTCAAAGTTTCGCGTTGTTGAGTAGAGAATTTGAGAACCGCCTAAATGTATATATATTTATTTTCGGTTGTCCGATTCCATGACATATTTAACTTAATTTCGTTATTTGTTTTTTGAACCGGAAGACGAACCAAATTTAATGCCTCCCCCTTCTACCCGGTAGCCCAGGGTATACGCCCCCTAGCTTCCCTCTTGTTTAAACCATGAGGTCATGTAAAGTTAGTTAAACAGTATTACCAAATCTAATCGTATGTAATATATTGCCCTCTCTTTAAAACGATCTAATTGTTTGATAGGAAACAAAATATTAATAAAATTAAATAAATTATAAATAACTAATAATATTAAAACTTATGGAATTATATTAAGAGTACCTATATATTAATACTAGTTTACTCCTGTTGTCCATACCAGCCCCGCCCATTTATCAGAATGAACATAGAAAAAAATAAAATAAATTGGATAATTCGGCATGAAAATCCATTTATCTAAATTAAGAAGAGGGGACTTTCCCCCCTTTCCCCCTTTTACATTCAACCAACGAATCTTCAAACCTAATGAAGGCAGCGCCATATCGGAATAAACCGATATATCAAACTTGAAGCAAATCGAAAAACCCATTTATTTAAATTAAGGGGGACTAGCCCCCGCCCCCCTCTTTATACTTAACCAATAAACCTCCAAATTTAATCAAGGCAGCTCCTTAGCATAATAAACCGGTATACTAAATTTGGTGCAAATCGAATAACTCTGCATGAAAAACCCATTTATCTAAATTAAGGGGGTTTAGCCCCCTTTCTCCCGTGTATACTTAATTAATGAACCCTCAAAACTAATCATGGAAGCTCCTTAACATAATAAATCGGTATACCAATTTTGGAGCAAATCGAATAATTCTGCATGAAAAACCCATAGTAGCCCCCCTTTACTCTTAACCAACAACCCCCAAAACTAATCAGGGAAGCGCCTTATCAGAATGAACCTGGAAAAAAAAATTAAAGCAAATCGGATGTTTCTGTCAAGAGTTATCGCGTTACGTACATACAGACGTAAGTGCATACATACATACATACAGAACCTGCGTGCACATTAGCCCTTGGGCTTTGATAGCCTGTGAGCTAAATAGCAGGATAATGAAAAAATTCCTCTAAAGAAAATGCCTCCTCTCTTCGTCTTTATTTTATTCCCTTTACAAGCTGTGTACGTAATTTTTTCCCTCCCCCTCCGCCTTATAAAACATCTTTGCTCATATATAAACTATCAATAGCGAATTGAAAGAATCAATAAATTGTATTTCCTTAATACCCCCCCCCCCCCCCCCGTAGAAAGCACTAACTTGTCCGTTGTAGAAGTCATACTAAACTTCTGTTAAAATTGTACTTTCTTGCACCAAATCTTAGAGTTGTCTAACTCACCCATTAACTCTGCCCCCCTCCCCCCTACGCTGTAAGAAACTGACAATGGAAAAACTTCACTTTAGTTTTTAGCATTTATTTATCGGCAAGTTCAATATTTAACACTTCCTTGTCACGTTTTTTCCGGTCACCTTTTTTCCTTGTCACGTTTTTTCCGGTCCCGTTTTTTCCTTGTCCCGTTTTTTCCGCTCTTGTTTTTTCTGTCACATTTTTTCCGGTCCCGTTTTTTCCGGTCACCTTTTTTCCTAGATTCCATATGTCTATTTCAATTCATCCCGTATACGATCATTGCTTTTAAAATGTCAAGATGTACGAAAACATGTGGTGGCTAGTTAGTGCACCTGGACTTAATGTTTTCGGGAGAAAGAAATGTTCCTACTTAGAACGCGTTTCGAGAATTGTATTGCAAGCAAGATAATAAAAAACAACTAATCTAATAGGGTTCTGAACGCAAAATGTTTGGCATATTCCATTGCATTCAAGCAGTTAAAAGATCCAAATGTTTTTTGGTTTTTTTTAAGAAAGTTAAAACGTACATTTTGTTGAAAAAATAAAAAGTAGGGAAATCGTTAGAGGGGGCTCTAGAGGAAGCTAGGTGGGGGGGGGGGGGGGCTCAGTCCCCATGGCCCCCATCTGGTTACGGGCCTGGCTTTTTTAAACTTATTTTTACAGAATCGCTAAAAAAATCTGTCCAAAGGCGCCATGATTAGAGAAACACGATGATAGTTTTTTGAAAGGGATTTTTACAGAGGCGCTGCAAAAATATCTGACCAAGGGCGCCATCATTACAAAAACACGATATTAGTTTTTTAAAACTTATTTTTACAGAGGCGCTGAAAAAATCTGACCAAGGGCGCCATGATTACAAAAGCATGATATTAGTTTTCTGAAAGTTGTTTTTACAGGGCGCTGAAAAAAATCTCACAAAGAGCGCATTGATTACGAAAACACGACATTAGTTTTTTTAAAGTTATTTTTACAGAGGCGCTGAAAATAAATCTAACCAAGGGCGCCATGATTACAAAATTACGATATTAGTTTTTTGAAAGTTATTTTTACAGAGAGGCGCTGAAAAAAAAATCTGTCCAAGGGCACCATGATTACAAAAACACGATGTAGTTTTTGGAATTTATTTTTACAGAGGCGCTGAAAAAAATCCCTCCAAGGGCGCCGTGATTACAAAAACAAGATATTAGTTTTTTGAAATTTATTTTTACAGAGGCGCTGAAAAAAATCTGACCAAGGGCGCCATGATTAGAGAAACACGATGATAGTTTTTTGAAAGGGATTTTTACAGAGGCGCTCGAAAAAAAAATTTGACTAAGGGCGCCGTGATTAAAAAATACGATATTAAGTTTTTGAAATTTATTTTTACAGAGGCGCTGAAAAAATTCTCTCCAAGGGCGCCATGATTAGAAAAACACGATAATAGTTTTTTGAAAAGCATTTTTACAGAGGTACTGAAAAAAATCTGACCAAGGGCGCCATGATTACAAAAACACGATATTAGTTTTTTGAAATTTATTTTTACAGAGGCGTTAAAAAAATCTGACCAAGGGCGCCATTATTACGAAAACACAATATTATTTTTTTTTTTAACTTATTATTACAGAGGCGATAAAAAATTGTCCAAGGGCTCCATGATTACCAAAGCCGCCTCTGACAAAGGGACCAAATGAAATTAAAATGAAAATCTCTTGTCTTAAATTGGCATTTTTTTTGTTTGTTTTTTGTTTTTTTACTTTCACAAAAAAACAGAAATACCAAACTACCGGGCAGCCACCCAGGGCGCTGAATATTTGACAGAAAATATACTAAATACATCATTAATACCAATATTAATTTATGTAGAAGTTACTATTCTTCGGGGTACTGAATAAAATCTGAACCAGGGTGCCATGACTATCAAAGTCTCTGTGTATGAATACATTTAAAATGAGAATATGTTTCTTATACAGTGTTTCGTCCTTTATACTTGCACCAAAGGCAGAAATACAAAAATACTTCACAGCACCAGGGGCGCTAAATACTTAGACGCAGAAAATATGCAAACGTATTAGACGCAGACTTATTAGACACTTATTAGAAGCATTCTTGGAACAGAAATTATTTAGGCGTATATCTAAATAAGTGAGTACTTAATATTATTTTTCTTAGAATTTATCATTAGTACAGGCTTTGAAACAAAGTCTGGTCCTGGATACAATGTGTAACAATGGCATATCTGATTGTCGATAACTTATGTTATCTCGAAATTGGTTTATCAAATTGTCTTTGATCATACATAGTTTGCTTATACTATACTGTAAAAAATAAAAAGCATTACTTTTTAATTTTCCAAATGAAAATCTTTGAAAATTTTATGCCTTTCAAAATGCGTGCTTTAAAAAAAAAAAAAAAAAAAAAAAAAAAAAAGAAAGAAAAAAGTGACGATGGGCGCACCGGGCATTTGCCTCGTTGCCCGGTGGGCCAGTACGACCCTGGGTCGGATATACAATCCTCGAATAAAGTGAAATGGTGTAGCACTGGATATGTGTCCCCTTCTACTGTGACGTCAAAATGACGTATGGGGGCAGATGTACAAGGGGTAGATATCAGGCACCTCCCCTTGACATTACTCGCTGGTTACGGCCCTAACACACACACACACACACACAAAACTGTGCTGCAGCACTTGAAGACTTGAACACAGAACTTAATCCCTCAATGTATCAGTCCGCGATAATTTTCTTACAACTTCCATAGTGCTGCTATCTATTGGCGTTATTGAATACTATAATTATCCGCCATTTATTCGTGTTACTGGTGTCTGCAGGGAGGTTTCTCTGTGAAGAGAAACAAGCAGTCAGTTTTATAAGATTATGCAGCAAAGTGAGGATTTTCAGGATTTGGAGAACTGGAATTTTCAGCATATTTAAGATATGGAAAGCTAAGATGTATAAGAACTGCTTGTCCTTCATCTGGAATAGAATGTGTGTTTATTCCTTCGATAGCATTTTTAGTAGGATGAGTTACTTTCGAAATTATAAATTTGTAATAAAAGTCAAAAGAACAGTCGTGGGGAAAAATAAGTAAACACCCCTACTAACTCTGCAACTAAGAAGAAAGTTACCGATACAAAACGATTAGAAATAAAGTTTACTTTTAAATGATATGCACAAAATTTGCATAGGGGCCATCTACAAATCAAAACTACATCAAACTTTGTTTTTTTTTAAATGACAACCCCCAATTTTAACAATACATTTTAAATCTTTGTTTCAAATTGTGCGTGGAAACGAAATTTCAAGCCATTTGGACGATAATTTTTTGAATCATAAACATTAAAAATTTAGAGCTTCTAAAGTTAACTTATATTTTCATATTTTTATTAATATATCTCCTGAAATTATAATCCTAATGTGATATTTTTTTGTGTGGTTATAATACTAAAATACCCAAACATAAATACATTGTATTTATTATTGTAAACATTTTATAATATGAATTATGAAATTAATATTAGAAAAAAAAATATGAATTTCAACCCCGAAGAAATGTTATAAAAACATGTATAATAATCACTTATAAACAAATTAAGTTAAATAATGGTATAAAAAGTGATAGAATATCTTCATTAAGACTTACGATCGTTTCATCGCACAATCGGTGACATTTTCAAAATCAATCATAATAGAAAATATTTTCACATAACTTAAAAACAATAATATAGTAAACAATGTCACGAGACATGAAGCATAATGAAAATATAGCAACCATAAAATAAAATTAAATTAGCTATTTGCGAGCGTGGATTAATTTTCACATAATTTAAAAACAACATGGTAAACGAGACATCAAGCATACTGAAAAACATTGCAAAACATAAAATAAAATAAAATTAACTTGGCTATTTGCGAATGTGGATTAATTTTTACTATTGTTTCTACAATTACTTAGTATCTCTTTCCAAATTCTAGGTAAATCAAGGGACACAGAATCATTGCAAATATCATGCAAAAATCATGCAAAATCAAGAAAATGGATCAAATTGAGTCCAACCAATTAGCAGGAGTATACGAAATACCTTTCACCAAAGAAGATGGAACAAAGCAGTTTTATATAGGTATGACAAGCAGAAAACTTAAAACTAGAATCAAAGAACATATAGCAGGCATCAAATACAATAGAAGAACCACAGCTTTGGCCAGATTATGCAGCGAAGAACCTTTACAGATTGAATTTAAAAATAGCAAGTTAATTTATCCATCAAGATTTTATTTACCATCCATAGTCTGAGAATCAATAGAAATATTTTTACGCAACGAGAATATTTGCAATGATTCTGTGTCCCTTGATTTACCTAGAATTTGGAAAGAGATACTAAGTAATTGTAGAAAAAATAGTAAAAATTAATCCACACTCGCAAATAGCCAAGATAATTTTATTTTATTTTATGTTTTGCAATGTTTTTCAGTATGCTTGATGTCTCGTGACATTGTTTACCATGTTGTTTTTAAATTATGTGAAAATTAATCCACGCTCGCAAATAGCTAATTTAATTTTTATTTTATTTTATGGTTGCAATATTTTCATTATGCTTCATGTCTCGTGACATTGTTTACTATATTATTGTTTTTAAGTTATGTGAAAATATTTTCTATTATGATTGATTTTGAAAATGTCGCCGATTGTGCGATGAAACGATCGTAAGTCTTAATAAAGATATTCTATCACATTTTATAGCATTATTTAACTTAATTTGAATTTCAACCTTAATTTTTTTTGATAGATTTATATTTATTACGAAGAAGCAGAAGAAGCAGGGGTCGCCCGGTAGCTTCAGGGACCCGAGCTCTCCCTTCCCGGTTTTCGGTGTCTTTAATTTGTGTAATTTCCCTTTTAAATTTGTCCGGTTTCAATTTTTGATTTTTTTTTTCAACCTGGCTTTCTCTAGAACCTCTTATTCTCGGGACGTGGCTGGGGACCTACGAACCTATCTTCCACAAAAGAGTCGGAATCAGTGGAAGAATAAAGGGGCTGCGGACGAAAAGAGGCCGCTCGCCGCGGCGGTTGCTTTATGCGAATTCTCAATTTAAAATTTTTCTTCCAAGTACTTTTCGAATTATGATTTCGAATTAAAAATCTACAAAATAATGGTTTATGTGATGTGCAAAAAAGCATAATTTGAAAAAAAAATATATTTTATTCATTTTATTGAAACATTTGTGCTGGCAATAGTCGAAACATATTAAGCGAAAGAAATGGTCCTATTGGCAAGATATACCATAATGCGAGCAAAAATTGTGTGTGTGTGTGTAAATTTTATCTTGAAAACGGCTCTAACAATTTTGAATAAATTTTGCACCCTACCGTTTTCGGGAACGAAAAGACCATTGGAATGGGTCTCGTGTTCGAGAAAATTCGATTAGTGGGTCATTTTGGGTCATAATGTGTCAGGTTCAAGCTAATTACATCTAAAGAACGGCTCAATCGATTTTGACTAAACTTTGTATCCAGCCATTTCGGGCACGAAAAATCCATTGGGATGGGTCACGCTTTCGAGAAAATTCTATTAGTGGGTCATTTTGGGGTCACTGTGGGTCTAGCTATTTTTATCTAAAAAACGGCTCAAACGATTTTCACTAAACTCTATATTCTACAGTTTTGGATTACGAGAAGACCATTGGGCTAAGTCGCATGTTCGAGAAAATTAGATTCGTGGGTCATTTTTGGGTCACCGTGGGTCAAGCTAAGTTTATCTAGATAACGGCTCTAACGATTTTGACGAAATTTTGCACCCTACTGTTTTCGGGCACAAAAAGACCATTGGGATGTGTCTCGTGTTCGAGAAAATTCGGTTAGTGGGTCATTTTGGGTCCTAATGGGTCAGGGTCAAGCTAATTATATCTACAGAACGGCTCAATCGATTTTGACTAAATTTTGTATCTAACCATTTTCTGGCACGAAAAGACCATTGGGATGGGTCTCGTTTTCAAGAAAATTTGATTAGTGGGTCATTTTTGGGTCACCGAGGGTCAAGCTATTTTTATCTAGAAAACGGCTCTAACGATTTTCACTAAACTCTATATTCTACAGTTTTGGATTACGAGAAAACCATTGGGCTAAGTCACATGTTCGAGAAAATTAGATTAGTGGGTCATTTTGGGGTTACCGTGGGTCATGCTATGTTTATCCAGATAACGGGTCTAACGATTTTGAAGGAATTTTGCACCCTACACTTTTAAAGCACGAAAAGACCATTGGGATGGGTGTCGTGTTCGAGAAAATTCGGTTAGTGGGTCATTATGGGTCATAATGAGTCAGCATCAAGCTAAGTATATCTAGAGAACGGCTCAATCGATTTTTACTAAATTTTGTATCTTACCATTTTTGGGCACGAAAAGACCATTGGGATGGGTAATGTGTTGAAGAAAATTCGATTACTGGGTCATTTTTGGGTCACCGTGGGTCCAGCTAAGTTTATCTAGGTAACGGCTCACGATTTTGACGAAATTCTGTAATCTATCGTTTTCGGTCACGAAAAGACCATTAGGATGGGTCACGTGTTCGAGAAAATTCGATTAGTGGGTCATTATGGGTCTGGGTCAAGCTAATTATATCTATAAAACGGCTCAAGACATTTTCACAAAATCTTTTAATATACGGCCGTTTCTGGTCATGAGATGACTATTGCGCTAAGTCACATGCAGGGGCGTCGCCATGGGGGGGTATGGGGGGGGAGCCTCCCCCCCCCCAATATATGTGAAGTTGGGAAAATTGAGCTTAGAGTTGGGAAATTCTAGATTTTTGAGACATTTTCTTTTGTAAAAGTAATAGTAAAAAAATTACGAAATTTGTATTGTTTTGGTGATTATTTTTAGTACTGCAACAGTAGACAAGTTACATTATCAAAAGAAATACAAAAATAAATCAGCCACACTCAATCTATCATTCTATTTTTCAGTTCTACAAAAATATTGTACATCTACCAGACCTAAATTTCTCTACTCCTGCCCATCAATAACTGACTAATCAGTTCCTTTATTTCCTTCAAAACTTTGTTCCTTTCTCAAAAATTTCACCCTACCTCCCCTTCTCCTCCCAAAATGGAATCCAGCTAATTTAATCCAAAGGGATTGCAGCTTCTTTCGAAAATTGGAGATCACTTGCAGCACAACAGAAAGGAATGTAGTAATGAGTGGCGTGGCGTCCGGTCATCTCTGGATGCGGCGATGACCAAGCAATATTTTAAAACTCTTAATAAGCTTTTAAAACTCTATGATCCAGTTTTAGCAGAACATTTGGAGTTCATGTATAAGTGAAGGTAAGATTTAAAGTTTCTTTTTTGAACATTCAACCATTGAATTTTAGAGTTAATAATTTTTCACCACAAACTTAAATAATTGCGATGACCACCGAAAATTTTCACGCCACGCCACTGGTAGTAACCTACTTGAAACACAGCTATGGGAAAGAAGATTTGAAGAGTTTTCACTACTTTTTTGACTAATTTTGCGATTTTTGGACAATATTTTACTCATTCTTGTGATTTTTTTGCCGCAAAAATTAGTTAACCCTTCGCTGTCAATTAAAAAGCGTTATATGAGCATATGCAGATATAAGAAGTCGTTAGTTTAGATAAATTTGTCACATTTTACTTTTATTTGTGTGCGGAAATATATATCGTCCTGTTCGTTTATATTCATATGTGTTTATAAAATTTTAAACCAAAAGTCCAGTGTTCTGTGTTTAAAGCTGTTCTAAAAAGTTACTATAAATCTCAGCACGAAGAAACCCTTCATAATAGGAAAAGAGTTTTCATGCAAGATTTTGGGGGATCTAAAAATCCATTCGAGGATGAAAAAGGTAAAAAAATGGATGATTTTAATTTGGAACAGAAATGTGACCATGAAAGCAGTCCATCAACTGAAGAAAAAATCGACATACACTGTCACGTTGCACTTGAATAAAATTTTGAAGAAATAAAGATTTCCTTACAGACAAGCTCACAAACAATTATGAATATTAGGATGGGACTGGAGAAGCTGAGTTCCGAAAGCACCGTAGGAAAAAGGTTTCACCAAAGGCAATAAATAAAAATAATAGCACAGCAATGGACATTGATACACATAAGTTTTACAGTAAAGAATTATAAGAAACACAAGAAAATTTCGGGAATTTAGTAATGGGCTTAAATAACAATGTTCCCTATATCAAGATAATATTGTAGCAATACATTCCATATTTAAATTACAATTGTGCAAGGGAAAAGTTAATAATGTTTCCACCTGGATATGAGAAACCGGATATACATGACTTGCAGAGTCAAATAGAAATAAACCAAATCCCAACTCACTTATCAAACCTTTTAATCATGCCATGAAATTCAAAGACTATTTGGGTCATGCCGTCAAATTATATACTCGTACCTCAACATTCACAGCAGCTTATCTTTATGGCGTTGCATCTAATGAAAGAATCTTTAGTCAAATAAAAATTAAAAATATATATATATATTGCAAGCTACAATGAGGGATGACAGACTTGACAGCCTAATGCTTTTAAAATATGAAAGTGAAATAGGGAATTTTATTAAACTAAGCAATGTTATTAACAGGTGGGCTTCTTTGAAGACCACAAGAATTAATATTAAGTGAAAACTAGTCGGATGTGCCAATCCCAAAATTTTCTTCTACTCCATACATGTTAATGCCTCAAAATTTGCAATCACAGTGCCAAAATTAAATGACAATTCTTTGCCTATAATAACAAACTCTAAAGGTATAGATTTGTTGAATTGTGTGCATTTAAAAAGGTGATATAAGCATAGCATTTTTCAAACAAATCATTGAATTTTGGCACCCAGCCTCTTAGATGTCTGCAACCAAAATTCCTTACTCAAAGTGCACAAAAGCTTTGGACAGTATAGACCCAAGCCTAATAAGGATCTATGTATGTGGAAGTGCTACTTATGTGGAATATGAAGTTTGACTAAATTCCGTGCATTAGTTTTTGAGATACAGCTATCGCAAAATCGTGAAAAATGTTGCATAACAGCGCCACCTGCTATATGATATACATAAAAAACTAATCTGCATCAAATTATGTCACGGTTTAACAGAATATGACGTTTGATCAAATTCCGTGCAGTAGTTTTTGAGATATAATTATCGCTAAAATCATGTAAATCGTGAAAAATGCCGCATAATCCTGTTGGACGATTTACACCAAAAACAAATCAGTACCAATTTTTATCAAGGTACAGTCAAACCCCGTTAACACGAACTGTTTCCGATTGCCTCGTCCAGTTGTATGTAATGTAGTTAAGATCCAATAACACGAACTACTTTTAATACGAACAAAAAAGTTTCCCCCTTGAGTGTTCGCGTTAACGAGGTTCGACTGTATAAGTGAATCTCTAAAGTTTTATCAAATTTCGCGCATTAGTTCTTATGTTAGAGCGCACACAAAATTTGTATCACATATAGACAGACAGATATTTTCTAAAAACAGTCGAATCGTGTCCAGGACTTACTAAAACGTATAAATCAGTCTAAAACCGGAAGTCAAATTTTTTCATGAATCCAATACTTTCTTCTTGTAAAAATAGAAGAAAGTAAAAAGCGTATTTTTTTTTTTTTTTTAGTAAACAAACCCATAATTAGAATTTTTATGTTTTCAGTTTCAGAATTTTTCTTTGGGAAGGAATTTTTATGCAAAAGTATCATTAAAATTATTACACACGTTGTGCATATCATTTTAGTCGAAAATTAGAGCAATTTGTTTCAAGTTGGGAAATTTTCGAATTCTCCCCCCCGAAAAAATATCTGTGGCTACGCCCCTGGTCACATGTTCGAGAAAATTCTATTAGTGGGTCATTTTGGGTCACAATGGGCCAGGGTCAAGCTAATTGAATCTAAAAACATGCTCAAAACATTATGACCAAATTTTATATTATACTGTTTCTGTGCATAAGAAGAGAATTGGGCTAAGTCACGTGTTCGAGAAAATTCGATTAGTGGGTCATTTTGGGTCACAATGGGTCAGGAACTGTATCTAAAAAACGGCTTAAATGATTTTGACAAAATTTCGTATTCTATCGTTTTCCGGTTCCAGAAGACCATTGGGCTAGGTCGCATGTTCAAGCAAATTCGATTAGTGGGTCATTTTGGGTCACAGTTGGTCAGGGTCAAGCTAATTGTATTTAAAAAGCGCTTCAAAACATTTTGACAAAATTTTGTATAATACCGTTTCCGGGCATGATAAAGCCATTGGGCAGGGTCGCATGTTCAAGAAAATTCAATCAATGGGTCTTTTTAAGTCCTAATGGATCAGGATTAAGCTAACAGTATCTAAAAAGTCCTTCCGGCCAGTGCCGGGAGGAAGAGGTAGCTTTCATAATCCTTATTTAAAAAAAGCCAACTTATATCATGCAAAAACACGAAGCTCAATTTAGTGGAAACCGAATATAGGAGATTCAATACTAAATTTTATCAATATAATGAATGAGAATTTCGCGAAATTAGTCAGCTTTATCAAAGCTGCTTTTCTTTAAAGTAACTTATATTTGGCTGCCAAATTCGGCAATTTCTTAAAGTGCCTGTCATTTTAAGACAACATGGTGGATGAGGCTAAGCAGTGAACTTGGTCGAGACCTTAGTAATTGCTGTGCACATGCTCACTCACATCGGAATCGGTTAATATATAGAAGTGCTGTCGCATGCAAAAAATCAGATTTTTCAAAATGTCACCCACAATAGAAATTGAAACTGCTATATCTGAGCCATTTTTTAAGGTAAAGAGAAACAAAAAATGCTCCTGAATCCTTATATCAAGATCAAATACTTAAGAAAGAAACCTTTTTCAATTTCTAATTTTTTTGCACCTCACTTTAAATATATATATATTTTTTTAATTTAATGGCCGCCATTTTGAAACAAGATGGCTGATGAATCTGGCCAGCGAACTTGGTCGAGGTGTTGATGTATACTATCCACATGCCTTCTTACATCGAAATAGGCGAATACGTGTGTTATCGCGTGACAAAAACAAGATCGTTTCAAAATGTTAGCCATGCTAGAAATTCAAAGTGCTATAAATCAACCATTTTTTAAGATATCAACAAAGAACAAATTTTCAGAAACAAAACTGCTCCGGAATCTTTGTATCAAGGCCAAACACATAAAAAAACCTTTTTCATTTTCCAATTTTTTAATACCTCATTTTGAATTTTAAATTTAATTTTTTTTAAATGTCAACCCTTTTGAAACAACATGGCGAATGAAGCTGGCCAACAAACTCGGTCGAGACATTGGTATGTACTATGTACAGACCAAGTTACATCCAAATAGGTTCATAAATACGCCTGTTATCGCGTGACAAAAATCAGGTCGTTTTAAAATGTCAGCCACAAGAGAAATTCAAAATGCTATTACTCAGCCATTTTTTTTTAGATATAGACGAAAGAAAAACTGTTCCGGAATCTTTGTATTAAGGTCAAACACATACAAAAAAATCTTTTTCATTTTCCAATTTTTTGGTATCTCATTTAAATTTTTTTATTTTTTTATTTTTTTAAATGGCCGCCATTTTGAAACAAGATGGCGGATGAAGCTGGCCAACCAACTCGGTCGAGATATTTGTATGTACTATGTACACATCAAGGTACATCCAAGTCGGTTCATAAATACGCCTGTTATTACGTGAGAAAAATCAGGACGTTTCAAAATGTCAGCCACGCTAGAAATTCAAAATGCTATAACTCAGCCATTTCTTAAGATATAGACGAAACAAAAACTGCTCCCGAATCTTTTTATCAAGGCCAAACACATAAGAAGAAAATATTTTTTCAATTTTCAATTTTTGGTACCACATTTCAAATTTAAATGTTTCTTAAAAATTTAAATAGCCGCCATTTTTAAACAAGATGGTGGGTGAAGCTGGCCAACGAACCCGGTCGAGACATTGGTATGTACTATGTATAAACGAAGTTACATCCAAATCGGTTCATAAATACGCCTTTTATCGCGTGACAAATTTCAGGACGTTTCAAAATGTCAGCCACGCTAGAAATTCAAAATGCTACAATTCAGCCATTTTTTAAGATATAGACGAAACAAAAACTGCTCCGAAATCTTTGTATAAAGGTAAAATACATAAGAAAAAAATATTTTTCCATTTTCAATTTTTTGGTACCACATTTCAAATTTTAAATTAAAAAAAAATTTTAAATGGCCGCCATTTTGAAACAAAATGGCGGATGAAGCTGGCCAACGAACTCGGTCGAGAGATTGGTATGTACTATGTACACACCGAATTACATCCAAATCGGTTCAGAAATACGCCTTTTATCGCGTGACAAAATTCAGGACGTCTCAAAATGTCAGCCACGCTAGAAATTCAAAATGCTATAACTCAGCCATTTTTTAAGATATAGACGAAACAAAAACTGCTCCGGAATCTTTGTATAAAGGTCAAATACATAAGAAAAAAATATTTTTCCATTTTTAATTTTTTGGTACCACATTTCAAGTTTTAATTTTTTTTTTTTAAATTTTAAATGGCCGCCTTTTTGAAACAAAACGACGGATGCAGCTGGCCAACGAACTCGGTCGAGACATTGGTATGTACTATGTACACACCGAATTTCATCGAAATCGGTTCATAATTACGGGAGTTACAGTGTGACATAGGTCAGATATATATATATATATATATATATATATATATATATATATATATATAAATTTTGAACGGAGGGTGGTTTCGGGGTCTGGGGGTCATGATCGATGAAAATATACCAAAATTTTTTGAAATCGCTTTCCTCCGAACGGCTGCAATAGGTAGCTTTTTTGTAAAGAAAGCTACCTAAAAACGGCTCAAAAGATTTTGACAAAACTTTGTACTACCCCGTTTCTGGACAAGATAAAATTAGTCTGGGTCGCATGCTCAAGAAAATTCTATTAGTGGGTCATTTTGGTGATAATGGGTTGGAGTCAAGCTAACGGCATTATAAAAAGGTTCAAATAATTTTGAGAATTTTTTTTTTGGTTATACCGTTTCACAGTACAAAAAGACCATTGAAATAGATCACATGTTCGATAGATTTCGGTTAGTGGGTTTTTGAATCAACGTGGGTCAAGCTTATTTTATCTAGAAAACGACTAACGATTTTCACTAAATTTTGTATTCCATCGTTTTCAGGCCCCAGAAGAGCATTGTGCTAGGTCGCATGTTCGAAAAAATTCGATTAGTGGGCACTTTGGGTCACTGTGTCTCAGGGTCAAGCTAATTGCATCTAAAACAGCAAGAATGATTCACTAGGAATAATATATAGAGATAAAAACAAAGCTAATTTTGACCGAGCTTGGCTCGGTCCTTCCTGCTAGTAATACATTAACAGAAGTGGCATAGTCATTCTGTAGCCTGTCACCATCTGAGTACCGAACTTCAATTTGGGAACAGCTCCTAAAATAGGCTTATTTTAAGGTAATTATTTTTTCCGAAACTAATCGTACAAATTTCATGAAAATTTGTAGTTAAGCTAATTGAAGTGTGTAGAATTTATTTATGGTGTCAAACGTGGGTATTGCACTTGAAAAAAAAAAAAAAAAGTTTAGATTCGTTTTGATATGTAGGTGGTCCCCCAATCAAATTTTATGTACAGTCGGGGAAAAAAAAAAGTAAACACCCCCTACTAACTCCTCAACAAAATATCGTGGACGAAAGTTACTGGAACCGAACGATTGGAAATAAAGTCTACTTTTAAATTGCGTATACAAAATTTGCTTAGGGGGCCATCTACATATTAAAACGAATCCAAACTTCACTTTTTTCAATGGCAATACCCAATTTTAACGAGATGTTTCAAATCTTTGTTTCAAACTGTGCCTAGACACCAAATTTCAAGTCATTTGAATGATAAGTTTTTGAATTATAAACATTCAAAATTGAGTGCTTCTAACGTTAAATTACATTTTCATATTTTAATTTATAACTCCTGAAATTATGCTCCTAATGTGCTAATATTTTGTGTAGCAAGAATACTAATATACCCAAACATAAATATGTTGAATTTGCAATTTTTATATTTTTATTATATGAATTATGAAATTAATATTCGAAAAAATTATGAATTGCAACCTACAATTTTTTTGATGGATTCAGATTTATTAAGTCTTGCTTTATGGAAGTCCGAAATTTCACATTTTTCTTCCAAGAAGTTTTCAAATTATGCTTAAAAAACGGCAAAATGATAGTTTAAGGGGCCGTCTATGATAGAAGTGACTAGATATTTTGATATTTCTTATGCTATCCTGTAATCCAGAAGTATTCAATGATTGTTTGAGCGGCGCTTAAGATGCCTTGATCAAGAAGGGAGCACTCTCGGTCAACAATCGATTACCAAACTTCAATTTGGATACAGTGCCTAAAATACGCTCGTTTTAAAATAATTAGTTTCTCGGAAACTTATCGTACGACTTGCATAAAAATTTGCTTTAGGCTAATTGAAGGGTGTAGAGTTCATTTATGCTGTCAGAATTGTGCACTGCTATTGAAAAAAGCAACTTTATGGTTCGTTTTACTATGTATATGGTCCCCTAAGCAAATTTTATATGCATCATTTAAAAGTAGACTTTATTACCAGTCATGTGGTACCAGTAATTTTTTTCTACGATAATTTTTTGAAGAATTAGTAAGGGTTGTTTACTTTTTTTCCCACGACTGTACATCATTTACAAGTAATCTTTATTTCCTGTAATTTGGTACCAGTAATTTTCTTCTAGTACAATTTGTTGCAGAGTTGGTAGGGGGTCTTTACTTTTTTTCCACGGCTGTTCATTGAATCCTGTATTAGTTACTTGATCCCTGTGTCTTTTTCGAATATTTTATCGCACTTTAATTTTATAATGCAGTTTGCCTTCTGAAATTATAGCGTATAATTCATAAATGTATCCAATCATCGATTCATAAGTCTCTACCTACGTTGTCATCTATTGACTTTATTGAACACCATATCTTATTATCTAGCATTACAAGGTAGGTATTTTACAACTTTCATTTAACTTTTTAAATGACAGATTGAGAAGCGGCAGAACAGGCGATCATTTCATCGAGTTCACGGCTGAAATTCCAGAATTAATTAAAACTCGATTCGCATATTAAAACGCAATCGGTCTGCCAAGTCTTATCTTGGTGGAAAACACATGAAAACCCGATTTTAGTGGTTGACTCGTAGGTTTACCATTGTGTTTTCCTGCTGTCAGTCCTCCATGTTTTCATACCTTTGAATGCAGGAAAACAAAATAGTAAACCTACGAGTCAACCGCTAAAATCGGGTTTTCAGATGTTTTCCACCATTATATGACTTGGCAGACCGATTGCGTCTTAATATACGAATCGAATTTTAACTAATTCTGGGATTTCAGCCGTGAACTCGATGATGTGATTATCTGTGCTGCAACCTCCCGGCCTATGAGGCATGTAAATCGAAAGAGTTTAGATGTTCGACGCTTACAGTAAATAAAATCTAAATGAAACAAAAAACTTTTACGCTAATTGAATTTTTAAAACTCTTGGATAAGTTCGTAATTTTATTGAATTCTTTAAAATTATTACTTTCACTTTTAAATTATATCTTCGCTTAAAGAAAATCTCATACAAATAATTTATTCAACAGCTTATCAAAAAGATAACTCAATCGCGTTTATCAGAAAATAACACATACTTGGATAATGGGTAGTATCAAGAGTTTTACAAAAGGTCCGTAATAGAAGATCTATCTCAAAAATAAGCCTTACTTTAAAAATTGGACTTTCTTTTTAAACAAGAACGAAAAATCATTCCTCGAACATGGATTATGAAAAACTTCCCTACACTTACAAAATATTATAAAGTAGTTTCAATTTTTTCCTAGAATAAAAATAGTTTATCTCCTTAAGCAATTTTAAATCAGCAAATAAATAAATAGAATGCTAAATTCATCTTTAAAAAGTTAGACTTAAAATTACACTATGTGCAAAATACTTAAAACATGAAAAAAAATATTTAAAAATATGTTAAATTATTTAAATACTTCTTAGTACTTTCAGCTATAAACAAGGCCTTCGTCAGAGAATGCAAAAATACTGTTATTAACGTCTTATTTTTCAAATTCCACGTACTTGGTGTCGAAAGAATTGAAAGTGAAAGTCAATTTTTAGATTTGGAAAACATTGGTAAAATAAAAATATGGATGTAGAGGAAAGTGGAATATTACTTATTTTATGATTCCTTCAGCAAACTGAGCCAAATCCTGTGTATGTTGTAGGATGAAACTTCATTACAAATAGTGTTTTCTTTAGTAATAAGTTCTATTGATTGACGGATAATTAAATCATGATAATTATTTAAGGGGCATATAATCGTGTATTTTTGCACATAGAGTAATCATGAGTTTAGCAATTTTCAAAAGTACAAAGCACAGTAATTGCTGTCCATATCCGGTAATGTGTGTGAATTATTTGGTGTAGCCCTGTATGTGATCTATAATATTTATACACACCACATAATAAACTGAAAGTCTAATAAACAATTAACACCTGAAGAGTTTTGGTAGAAATTAAAAGTCTTTGTGGATAACTCAATCGCCTAATTTATAGGATCATATTTGATTGAAAAAAAATATATTAAAAGAAATTTCCAATGTCAGGTTACGTCAAGAAAAGATCCAGGCAATTGTGTGGTGCAGGCTCAGGTTTAAATCACAGAAAAAGGGGAAATTGTTATTTTTCCCCTTAGGATCACCTACACAATTGTGCAGGTTAGGCCTTAGAGGGATAAGTTTAAAAATACATACTACAACAGAAAACGCACTTTCAGCAATTAACGACTGCTACTTCTATTACATTCCAGCTATGCATTTAAAATGAAAGTGACGTATATGTGAACAAAGTGACGTATTAAAATAAATGGAACGGCAGTTAAATATTTTTCTCTACATAAGTTCAATCCAAGGTACTGCTACTTCTACTTCCAGCTCTCCTAATAATTATAGACTCTCCCATTTCAAACGAAGTGACGTCTTTTAATGAATGAAACAGCGATTAATAAAAATATTCTCTGACGATGGCCGCGGGATTTCAGGCCAAAAGTACTCGGAAACTTAAATAAAATGTATATTTTTTAGCTTGTAACATCTATATTATTATTTTTTTCGTCGCCTTTTAGGTAAAACGGTGAGCTTTTAGGTAGATTTCGTAAGAAATACTACCTATTGCAGTCGTTACCATGGTGCGACTTTTGAAAAATTCCTTCATAACTTTTCATTACATGACCCCAGGAACCCAAAACCACACCCACCTAAAACGTTATATATATATATATATATATATATATATATATATATATATATGTATGTATGTATGTATGTACTAAATTTTGTCCGCACGATAAAAGTCGCAATTATGCACGGAACGTCTTCAAACTCGCCAACAATTTTAAGATAGCTAATTTCTCGGCGGGGATTGAAAATGAGCAAAATCGGTCCAAGGGAATGGGAATGGGGAAGGTTTAAAATTTTGAATACCGTCTTAACATGATTCTGATAAAACCAGCTTTTACACAACAATGGCAGGAAAAAATAAAAAAATCCCTGCCGGCTCGGGCCTACAGGCGGAGGTAGATTTCGATGTTAAGTACTAAATTCTCCAACAAAACTTAAATCAAGATTAGAGATAAAACCCAGTTTCTTCACAAAGAGCGAGCTGTAGGGAGCTAAACTTTTTGTGAAAATTGTAATATACACGAATACACACACACATATATATGGAATAGGTTTAAAAAATGGCTACAAAAAATTCAGAGAACCTTAAACTGTTAAAATATATTAATATTTCCGTAGTCGGGTTTTTATCATGTTTTAATACGTTTCTTCAAACTTACATGGCGTTACATATTCACCTGCTGAGGTCCATTATATTTCCAATATGACGCAATATACATATTTTTTTAATTCGTCAAACTATTTATTTTGAGTTTTCATGCTGAAATCTTGCTCTAGGAAACTTATGACGTAATATTCAATTTGTTTTCAATTTGTAAAACTATTGAATTTTACACGTGAAAATTTTGCAAAAGAAAAGTAATTGTTGTGGTGAGAATTTTATTATTTGTTTTTTTTTTTTTTAATTGTTGGCAACTGCTATAACGAAAAACTTTTATTTTTTTCCTGCCATTGTTGTGTAAGAGCTGGTTTTATCAGAATCATGTTAAGACAGTATTCAAAATTTTGAGCCCTCCCCATTTCCACCCTCTTGGGCCGATTTCGCCCATTTTCAATCCCCGCCGAGATATTAGCCATCTCAAAGTTGTTGGCGATTTTGAAGATGATTCGTGCATAATTGCGACTTTTATCGTGCGGACAAAATTTAGTACATACATACATATATATATATATATATATATATATATATATATATATATATAAACTTTTTAGGTGGGGGTGGTTTTGGGTTCCTGGGGTCCTATAATGAAAAGTTATGAAGGAATTTTTCAAAAGTCGCACCATGGTAACGACTGCAATAGGTAGTATTTCTTACGAAATCTACCTAATATTTTTCGTTATAGCTGTTGCCAACAATTAAAAAAAAAGCAATAAAATTCTCACCACAACAATTGCTTTTCTAATGCAGTGTTTTCACGTGAAAAATTAAATTAGATAAGCAGTTTGACGAATTCAAAACAAATTGAATATTACGTCATAAGTTTTCTAGAGCAAGATTTCTGCATAAAAATTCAAAATGAAATAAATAGTTTGACGAATTGAAAACAAATTGAATATTACGTCATAAGTTTTCTAGAGCAACATTTATGCATGAAAATTCAAAATGAAATAAATAGTTTGACGAATTAAAAAGAAAAACAACAAAATATTGCGTCATATTGAAAATATAATGGACCACAGCAGGTGAATATGTAACGTCATTGAGTTTGAAGAAACGTATTAAAACATGATAAAAACCCGAGTATGGAAATATTAACATATTTTAACACTTTGAGGTTCTCTGAATTTGATTTAGCCATTTTTAAACCTATTCCATATACATGCGTGTGTGTATATTAGAATTTTCACAAAATGTTTAGCTCCCTAGAGCTCATTCTTAGCGAAGGAACTGGGTTTATCTTTAATCTTGATTTAAGTTTTGTTGGTGAATTTAGTACTTAACTTCGAAATCTACCTCCGCCTGTAGGCCCGAGCCGGCAGGGATTTTTTTAAAGTTCATGTTGTATTCATGTACTCATGTATTTTGTGATTGAATCAGAGTGGAATTGCATTTCGTCTTATGAATTCGTGTTATCTCTGTGCATTTCGTTTTAAAATTTTAGAAACCTTAATTCTGAAAACTTCTGGAAGTAGTTTTTAATACTGCAAAAGATTAAGTCATCATTCACGTTTTTACATGCTTTCAAAGAATAGATTTGAAATATTTTCATATTTATTTCATATGTTCACAAAATACTTATCACTTATGTCAACATTTTAATTACCACATTTATTTACCGCGTTTTACAAGAAGAAAAATAGTAAACCTTTTAATTAAAATGTTAATTATCCATTAAGATAATATTAATTTTGCATTTGCAGAAAATTTTCCAAACATTCTCAAAATAATCAGTAAAATAAATTCAGTCTGTTTATCTACGTCGAAAAAATTTTAATGTAGAAAATATAAAATGAAATAGCATTTTTATTTATTTTTATTTTTGGTTGTCGTTTAACATTCGAAATTCTGCGAATAAAGCATTCACATTTATTTTATGTACTTAAATTGGGCATTCTCGCAATCTTTTGACTTTTAAGTCCATGAATATTTGTTTTTTTTATTACATATTCTTGTATTTTTTTTATTTCATATACTGGGAAACATCCCATTGCATGACTATATAATATTATTAACGATATCAATAAGTTTAGGACGATGTTGGGGGTCCAAATATACAAGGAAATTCCTATAGCGCCCCGTGTCCCTCATGCTGATTTTTAAGTTTGAAGCTGTCTGTATAAAATTGTTTCTATAAAAGTAATTCGATGTAATTTCTTTCCGAAACTGGAACTACTGTTTTATATAAATGTGTAGCAAAAAATTAACCAGCACACATTTTTACAGTTGTTATTATTTTTTAAAACTCTGTCCCAGGGTTTTAGATTCCTTACCGTCCCTCTTGCTAAAGTTATAGAGAAAATCATTTCAGATGCAGCCACAGAATTTTTTTCAATTTTTTTCTCATGCAGAAAGAAGTATGCTAGAGAAAGAATGACTAAAATTCTTGGACAGGGAATTTACTGCAAAATTTAAATCAGCATTTAAATATCAATTTCAAGCATCGTGTTTTTATTGGTAGTCTTGCCGTCCACAAGATTTATTCCTGCACTTTTCGAGGTAAATTAATTTTTTTTTCATTTAATCCAATGTAACCAACTTATTCTAAAAATCAATAAACATTGTGGCTATCACTTAGTCTTAACATGATTTGCTTAAAATAGCTTGTAATTTTCCTCACTGTCCCATCCTTACCATCCTTTTTTTTCCCCCTTAACATCCTTTTATCGTATACCGTCCCCCCTTTTTTAGGTAGCTTTCATTACAAAAAGCTACCTATTGCAGCCGTTCGGAAGAAAGCGATTTCAAAAAATTTTGGTATATTTTCATCGGTCATGACCCCTAGACACCGAAACCACCCTCCGTTCAAAAGTTGATATATCCATATATATATGTATCTGATCTTTGTCACACTGTAACTCTCGCATTTATAAACCGATTTAGATGAAACTCGGTGTGTACATAGTACATACCAATGTCTCGACCGAGTTCGTTGACCAGCTTCAACGAATGGTCGCCATCTTGTTTCAAAATGGCGGCCATTTAAATTTTTTTTAAAAATTAAAATTTGAAATGTGGTATCAAAAACTTGAAAATTGAAAAATATTTTTTTCTTATGTGTTTGACCTTGATACAAAGATTCCGGAGAAGTTTTTGTTTTGTCTATATCTTAAAAAATGGCTGTGTTATAGCACTTTGAATTTCTATCGTGGCTGACATTTTGAAACGTCCTAATTTATGTCACGTGATAACAGGCGTATTCATGAACCGATACGGATGTATCCTGGTGTGTACAAAGTACATACCAATGTCTCGACCGAGTTCGTTGGCCAGCTTCATTCGCCATCTTGTTTCAAAATGGCGGCGATTTAAAAAATTAAAAAAATTTAAAATTTAAAATGAGGTATGATAAAATTGGAAAATGAAAAAGATTTTTTTCTTATGTGTTTGACCTTGATACAAAGATTCCGGAACTGTTTTTGTTTTGTCTTTATCTAAAAAAATGGTTGAGTTATAGTGTTTGGAATTTCCATTGTGGCTGACATTTTGAAACGATCTGATATTTGTCACGCGATAACACACGTATTTATTAACCTATTTGGTTATAAGAATGCATGTGGATAATATGTAGCAATGTCTCGACCAAGTTCACTGGCCAGCTTCATCGCCATCTTGTTTCAAAATGGCGGCTATTAAATTAAAAAAAATTATATTTAAAGTGAGGTGCAAAAAAATTAGAAATTGAAAAGGGTTTCTTTCTTAAGTATTTAACCTTGATATAAGGATTCCGGAGCATTTTGTGTTTTGTCTTTATTTTAAAAAATGGCTGAGATATAGCAGTTTGAATTTGTTTATGTGGGTGACATTTTGAAAAATCTGATTTTTTGCCTGCGACATCACTCGTATGTATCAACGATTCCTATGTGAGTGAGCATGTGCACAGGAATTACTAAGGTCTCGACCAAGTTCACTGGTTAGCCTCATCCACCACGTTGTCTTAAAAGGTCACGCACTTCAAGATATCGCCGAATTTGGAAGTTACTTTAAATAAAATCAGCTTGGATAAAGCTGACTAATTTCGCGAAATTCTCATTCATAATGGTTTAGTTTTGATAAAAATTAGTATTGAATCTTCTATAATCGGTTTCCACTAAATTGAGCTTCGTATGTTTGAACAATATAAGCTGGCTTTTAAAATTTAAGGAATATGAAAGCTACCTCTTCCTTCCGGCACTGGCCGGAAGGACTTTTTCTATTATTTATTCATATTTTTTTTTAATCTAGTGTTAGTGTCATAATTATCCTATTCAATTTGCAATCTTATAAAAAAATACATTTTTCTGTTGTCTTCTGATTTGGATCATTTATATTGACATCACTAGTAATATTTTCATGCTGTATTTTTCTTTTTTTAGGTGAATTTTGAAGATTGATCTTCATGCATAATAGCTACAGAAATTGTGAAAAAACAGCTCACTGAATTTTCTCCGACTTCCTTTATCAGATTTCCCCGATTTCCCTTATTAACGGGGAGTATTCTGCACCATTTATCGACACTTATCTCTCATTAATTCAATCATTTGAAATTTCAGGGGGGGGGGGGAAATGTAGTAACGTTTATTGCGCAAGACTAAAAATACAATTCCATTTCATTAACTTTTAGAATTTAAGTAAAAAACAGCACAATTGGATTTCATTTAAAAGAATTAAGTAAGGTGAAATTGATTAAATAAAATAACGGATTACGCATCAGATAAGTTAAAAGTTACATTCGCTTAAATTATATTTGAATAGTGCATTTACTACTTTAAAATGTACACTTACTGATATTTTAGGATTAAGCCAATTTTAAAAATTATACCATTTTCTCTGTAAATTTAACAACAACGCCAATTTCTCAAAGACAGTGTAGATGTACTTAAATTTAAGAGTTTATGTGCCGATAATTCTTTAAAGTGCCATTAAAACAAGAACGAGAAATCTCGCGTCCAGCTTAGATTATGTAACACTTTCAACACATTCAGATTACTGCAAGAAAACTGAACAGATTATTAAGGTGATATATGATGTCTAAATAAGCAATTTGAAAAACACATAACGTATTTGAAAACCCAATTTCTGCTATTACAATCAATAGCCAGGAAAATAACAGTTTTTTGTGGGCAGCCCTGTATATGATCTATGCATTTGTATGTATACTACATAGTATGCTAAAAGTTACTTCAGTTAAGGGGACCGGGAAAGCCCTATTTCCGCCATGTTAAATTCACAAACTTTATGTACCTTTTTCTCAGAAATGGTGAAAGATAGAGGTCTAGATTTTTTAGAGTAGTTGGAATACCATGTTTTATGTATTTTAATGGGGCATTTTATTTCTAAGTGAAACTAAAAAATAATTATTAATTATTTATTAAAAGTAATTTTTAAATTAGCATTTTTGGTAAGATTTCACTGCCTAAAATAAATAATTCTCAACAAATAATTAAATCCCTGTGTTAAAGTATACAATATAATATAATATAAGCATTAAAAAAAAAATCTGAGTTCATCAGTTTAACAGATATTTAAAAAAAAAGGAACACAAACATGAAAAATCCAAGTTTTTGAGAAACATTCAAAGATTTAAATAGCCATTAAGCTGTGAAGTACTCTTAGAAAGAATGAATATTTCCAACACCTTTTTTATATATCTATAAATATGTGTGATACATCGTTGGAAAGATAAAAGTTTTAACAATTTAATGATATCAAAATTAAAAAATCTATTTTTTCCGAAATTTCGCTTCCTGGTCCCCTTAAACGAACAACACAGATGAAAATTTCATTTCAGCAAATTCCGTGAATAAACGATAATGTACTTGAGAACTTGTGTGCAGCTATGTATATATTCAATATAATTTATACACGCCAAGTAATATTTAAAAATAGTTCAATTTAAAAACGCGTGGCACAACTGAAAAAGCACTTTCAGCAATTATTGTTCATAGGATTCCATAGATTAATTTCTTAAAAAAGAAGTACCGGAGCCCTAATATTCTGCAGTACCGGTACTAACAACTGTACCGTTCTCCCCGCCCTCCTCCAACCTGTCACTCCAATCTACATATTTATATTTCATACATTATTTTCAAAATTTAAAGCATTTTTTTTTTATTAGCAAAAATTTAAAAATATCTATCAGCATATACTTAGCTGTCAACTATTCCACTTTTTAGTTAAAACTCCTGCCGAATAGTAATCTTTGCTAAATTTTAATGTTAATTAATTGCAGAATTCTGCGATTAAATATGGTAAGGATTATGATTCGGAAATAGTGTTAACACAAAGTTCGCAACTACGCATTTTTATGAAAAGAATGAATGAAATTTACCGAAATTAATATTTATATGCTGATTAAATTTGAAAATATCACTAGAATAAAAAAAAACACGATTTCTCTTTTACCTTCATTCTGATCAAAATAGCATTAAAAGGATTTAAAATAGAATATAATACTTAATTTTAAAGGAAGAAAAGTTTTTTTTTCTATACGTGAATAAATCAAATTTTGAATGTTAGACAGATTGAGCTCGAGTTAGTCCAAGCCCAAAAACTGATATAAAAATTGAATCCGTTTTATCTCCATCTCCTATATGTGCGACCCATTACGTCACATATAAGTATTTTGATAAAAAAGAATGCAAAACCTTGGAGATGGAAAGGAAATGTAAGGGTAATTTAGGCTTCCGTTTTTCGGAAGCGCTATTGCACTGGGCTCCGGAGCCCTATATTTGTGAGCTCCGGTGAATTCCGACCAATATTTAAATATTGACTAAAAGCAGAGAAGTACCGGAGCTGGGCTCCGGTGGGCACCGGCGCAAATTAAGCCCTGTAAGGATTCAATGTTTCAATTTCTTTTGTAGCAAAATTATTTTGTGTGTCCTTGTAAATGAACGATAAATTCTATGTACATCCTATTCTACAGTAAGCACCATGTAGTACACCTCAATAATATATATAGATTTCAGTATGTTTAAAATAGTGTAATATCATTAAAATACACCGGAAACGATTTTTTCTTATAGACCGTAATGTAACGGAATTATTTTGAGTGTCTCTGTAAATGAACCGTAAATGCTGTACGCTTCATTTTCAATACCGAACATGTCATAGTGATACCCAATATCATCTATCAATTTCATGGTGATCGGACTGTATTTACACGAATTACAGCACACGGTCGGAGAGACAGACAGACAAACCGAATTCATAAACACTTTTCATTTTTGTTGAAACTGTTAAAAACTTGTTACAAAATTCATTAAACATATTGTTTCGCAGTAATGTAATTTAGAGTGAGTTATAGACATTCTAATTTAACATTTTCCAAAATCATTATTCGTTCTAGAAAAGATTTTTTTTTTTTTTTAAATAGAATTTTTTTTTTCTTTTCAAATTATAATTATTTTTCTGGCAGTTGGAAGACACGGAGTCGAAAAGTTCAGTTCTGTATTAAAATTTCTATAATTATGTTGTAGGAAATTTATAATTGTTCATTTTCTATAATTCTATAAAATATTAAAAAGAACATTCTAAGAAATTATTTGAGTAGAGTTGGAAGTATTCCACAAACACCTATAAATACCGATTTCATTCATTAGTTTTTATGGACTAAATCTTTCTACAAAATTATTTAATGATTGCCCAAATCTGATAACGTGTTTTTATAAACTCATAAAAAGTGTTGTGATAAAAAATGATAAAAAATATAAATCTCTTAAAATCCTTGCAGTTACCTAACTATAATAAGTTAAAAAATTTTGTAAACACAAAATACTGTTTAAATTACTCAAAGGAGTCTTTTCTTATTCAAAATAAGATGCATTTAAAACCTAGTACTTTCAAGCATTTTTATGCTCATCATCAGGGTTAAAAACGGGCAAAAGTTAGAGTTTGAGCCCTTTATACCAGATGGGTTCATGCAAACTTCAAAGTGAAAATGGGGGAGACTATGCTGTTCGACTGTTCCAAAGTTCTACCCCGTAGCCTCATCTCTTTTTTTAGGTGCGTTCGTAACTATATAAATACGTAGCACCTATAGTAGTCGTTAAGTCCGTCTGTCTGTCCGTCTGTCCGTCCGCATATAACAGAGCAAAAACTACCCAACCGAATGGTCTAAATTTTTAATATAAAATTGTTGCAAAATTTTGGCGAGACATTTCAAAATTCATGAATATCGGATGTATAGTTTAACTACAAGGACAGTCAAATTTTTCCGTTACATTACGACCAATGGGAAAAAATTATTGCAAGTGCAATTTAACGATGTTACCGCCTTCCGAATGGTCTGAAATTTTAAATATATAACTCATGCAAAATTTGGTCGACTCCTTTCAAATTTTATGGAAATCGGATGTATAGGTTAATTACAGGGACAGTCAAATTTTTCATTTATATTACGGCCAAAGGAAAAAAATTATTGTAAGTGCATTTTAATGATGTTAAAGCCTTCCGAATGGTTTGAAATTTTAAATACATAATTGTTGTAAAATTTTGTCGAGTTATTTCAAATTTTATGAAATCTTACGTTACATTACGGCCAATGGGAAAAAATTATTTCAAGTGCATTTTAATGATGTTACAGCCTTTCGAACAGAATGAAATTGATATGCACTTATAAAGTGCACTAAAATATACATTCAGTACAATATGCGGTGCAAATAATTATTATAAAACTAGTTATAGTACGAATGCACATCATTTGCCACGTTTGACGAGCAATTTCCAACTTGTTCCCTTTGAAGTTTGGATCACCCCATCTGGTATAAACAGCTCAAACTCTAACTTTTGTCGTTTTTAACCCTGATGATGAGCGTAAAAATGCTTGAAAGTACTACGTTTTCAATGTATCTTATTGTGAATAAAACAAGTTGGAAATTCCTCGTCAAACATGGCAAATGAGGTGCGTTTGTACTATAACTATTTTTATAAATATTTTTTGCACCGCATATTGTACTGAATGTATATTTTAGTGCACTTCAAAAGTGCATATCCATTTCATTCTGTTCAAAAGGCTGTAACATCATTAAAATGCATTTAAAATAATTTTTTCCCATTGGCCTTAATGAAACGGAAAAATTTGACTGTCCCTGTAATTAAACTATACATCCGATTTTCATAAAATATGAAATGATTCGAAAAAATTTTGCGACAATTATATATTTAAAATTTCAGACCATTCGGAAGGCTGTAACATCATTAAAATGCACTTGCAATAATTTTTAATCATTCGCCGTAATGTAACGGAAAACATTTGACTGTCCCTGTCATTAACCTATACATCCGATTTTCTTAATATTTGAAATGACTCTACAAAGTTTTTCAACAATTAAATATTTAAAATTTCAGACCATTCGGAAGTCTGTAAGATCATTAAAATGCACTTGCAATAATTTTTCCCCATTGGCTGTAATGTAACGGTAAAATTTGACTGTCCCTGTCATTAACCTATATCCGATTTTCATAATATTTGAAATGACTCGACAAAGTTTTTCAACAATTATATATTTAAAATTTCAGACCATTCGGAAGGCTGTAACATCCTTAAAATGCACTTGCAATAATTTTTCCCCATTGGCCGTAATGTAACGACAAAATTTCACTGTCCCTATCATTAACCTATACATCCGATTTTCATAATATTTGAAATGACTCGACAAAGTTTTTCAACAATTACATATTTAAAATTTCAGACCATTCGGAAGTCTGTAACATCCTTAAAATGCACTTGCAATAATTTTTCCCCATTGGCCGTAATGTAACGACAAAATTTCACTGTCCCTATCATTAACCTATACATCCGATTTTCATAATATTTGAAATGACTCGACAAAGTTTTTCAACAATTATATATTTAAAATTTCAGACCATTCGGAAGGCTGTAACATCATTAAAATGCATTTGAAATAATTTTTTCCCATTGGTCGTAATGTAACGGAAAACTTTTGACTGTCCCTGTCATTAACCTATACATCCGATTTTCATAATATTTGAAATGACTCGACAAAGTTTTTCAACAATTATATATTTAAAATTTCAGACCATTCGGAAGGCTGTAACATCATTAAAATGCACTTACAATAATTTTTCCCCATTGTCCGTAATGTAACGGAAAACTTTTGACTGTCCCTGTCATTAACCTATACATCCGATTTTCATAATATTTGAAATGACTCGACAAAGTTTTTCAACAATTATATATTTAAAATTTCAGACCATTTGGAAGGCTGTAACATAATTAAAATGCACTTGCAATATTTTTCCCCATTGGCCGTAATGTAACGGAAAATTTTGACTGTCCCTGTCATTAACCTATACATCCGATTTTCATAATATTTGAAAAGACTCTACAAAGTTTTTCAACAGTTATATATTTAAAATATCAGACCATTCGGAAGTCTGTAACATCATTAAAATGGACTTGCAATAATTTTTCCCCATTGGTCGTAATGTAACGGAAAAACTTTTGACTGTCCCTGTCATTAACCTATACATCCGATTTTCATAATATTTGAAATGACACGACAAAGTTTTTCAACAATTATATATTTAAAATTTCAGACCATTCGCAACTCTGTAACATCATTAAAATGCACTTGCAATAATTTTTCCATTGGCCGTAATGTAACGGAAAACTTTTGACTGTCCCTGTGATTAACCTATACATCCGATATTCTTAATATTTGAAATGACTCGACAAAGTTTTTCAACAATTATATATTTAAAATTTCAGACCATTCGGAAGGCGGTAACATCGTTAAATTGCACTTGCAATAATTTTTCCCCATTGGCCGTAATGTAACAGAAAATTTTTGACTGTCTCTGTAATTAAACTATACACCCAATTTTCATAAAATTTGAAATGACACGACAAAATTTTGCAACAATTATATATTTTAAAGTTTAGACCATTCCGTTGGGTAGTTTTTGCTCTGTTACATGCGGACGGACAGACTGAACGCCGACTATAGATGCTACGTATTTATATAATTACGAACGCATCTAAAAAGACTCTTTTGAGTAATTTAAATAGTATTTTGTATTTACAAAATTTTTTAACTCGTAAAACGTGCTTTGAAAGTTGCGACTTTTATTAATTCATATTTTCGGCGATAAAGGTTTTAAAGTGTGAGGCAAAATATTGTTATTAAACATTTTTAATAAGACAGTAATAATTTTAACGAATTTAAATGCACGTGTGTATTCTCAATTGCAAATAATTACCTGCTGGAGGGTCTAATTAAATTTTATGTATTTTAAATAACAGGGATCTTAATAGCGCCATCTCTTGGTGAAAATTTAAACTTTTTTATCTTTTCCAGAAAAAGCACGAATCTTAAAAATACGTACAGTAATTGCTCAAAATTGGTTTTCAAATGTGTTATACCTGTTCTAAAATGTTTTGTTAGGTATCTTATTTATTTTATTTACCAGTGAATTCTGTTAAATATTTCTTCAAGTGTTTGAAAGTATTTCATAATCTATGTTGCCGCATAATTTTACTTTCCTGTTTTTAAGTGATAGGTGAACTTAAATTAATATTTATTTTCAAATTCTTTAAAGATATGTTCTGTAACACGGTTCATTAAATACTTGAAAATGTGTAATACTTAATTTTTTTTAAATATAATAGTTTTAAAAAAATTGCTTTATGAGATCCAATTTTCAAAATATTATCTGCATTTTCTTCATTCTATTACTTAAAAGGGGTTTATTTAGCTGTCTATCCATTTTTTAATCTGACGTATAGTTATTTAAATAAATGGTCAAGTGCACGTACTACTCACGCTAAGAGGGTTCCGTACAATAAATATGCATCATCAGCGTGGGGAGTGGTCAGGGAAAAACACAGTCAAAAAAGAGGAAACTACCAGTATTTTTTTTTCTAGAAAATACTTTGAATAATGTAAAAAGATTGAATAACTCGCATTTCTCGTTAATAAAATACTGGTATTTAACATATTTTTTGACTGTGTTTTTTCCTGACCACTCGCCACCTTGATTATTAACTGTATTTAAAAAAGAAAATTGCTGAAAGAATAATAAGACATTGTAAAAATCTATACGACGTAGGGTTTGGTATAACTGTATATACTAGTAAAGTATGAATGAGTATACCTAAAAGTACGAAGAGATATGAAGCCTAAATAATATCAAATATTACTATTCTATATAACTCTTTTTTTTTTCATCTTATGTTAATCTGTTTATGATGAACTTATTATGGTACTGGCGATAAAAGTACTGCATATTTAAACTTCATTTACCGTTTGATAAAACTATGTTCAGCGTAGTAATAATCTTTTCTTTTTGCAATGTAGCTAAAACAAACCGTTATTCAATGTTTGAACTTGGAATTGTGCAAAGCGCATTTCGAAAGGAGGTCGCAAAATTGTAATGCCTCCTTGATCCGTGTCGCGTTTTTCCAGATAGGATTTCAATTAACTTCTAGAGACACGGGAGGCGCATTGAGTAATCCACTCAATGCAAACTAGTCGCAAATCCCATGGTAGTCATGTGATTAATTCTAATTAGTCTATTTTTAGCTTACAGTCTGTCAAAGCCTGAGAGCTAATGTGCCCGAAGGTTCTGTATGCACGTATGTATAGTCGTGGAAAAAAAAAGTAAACACCCCCTACTAACTCCTCAACAAATTATCGTAGAAGAAAGGTACTGGTACCGAATGATTGGAAATAAAGTCTACTTTTAAATGATGTATATAAAATTTGTTTGGGGGGCCATCTACATATTAAAACGAACCATAATTTTGTATTTTTCAATAGCAGTACACAATTCTGACAGCATAAATAAACTCTACATCCTTCAACTAGTCTAAAAACAAATTTTTATGCAATTCTTACCACAAGTTTCAGAGAAATTAATTATTTTAAAACGAGCGTATTTTAAGGGCTGTATCCAAATTGAAGTTCCGTACTCGATTGTTAACCCAGAGAGCCCTCTTCTTGATCAAGGCACCTTAAGCAGTCAATTAAGCCTGTTAGATTATAGAATAGCATAAGAAATGTCAAAATATTTAGTCACGTCTATCATAGATGGTCCCTTAAACCATCATTTTGCCGTTTTTTAAGCATCATTTGAAAACTACTTGGAAGAAAAATGTGAAATTTTGGATTTCCATAAAGCAGGACTCAATAAATCTGAATCCATCAAAAAAATTGTAGGTTGCAATTCATAATTTTTTTAAATATTAATTTCATAAATCATAATTCATATCAGAAAATTATAAAAATTGCAAATTCAACGTATTTATGTTTGGGTATATTAGTATTATTGCTACACAAAAAATTAGAACATTAGGATCATAATTTCAGAAGTTATAAATAAAAATATGAAAATGTAATTTAACATTAAAAGCACTAAATTTTGAATGTTTATAATTCAAAATACTTATCATTCAAATGACTTGAAATTTGGTGTCTAGGCATAGTTTGAACCAAAGATTTGCAATATCTCGTTAAAATTGGGTAATGCCATTGAAAAAAATAAAGTTTGGATTCGTTTTAATATGTAGATGGCACCCTAAGCAAATTTTATATACGTCATTTAAAAGTAGACTTTATTTCAAATCGTTCAGTACCAGTAACTTTCGTCTACGATAATTTGTTGAGGAGTTAGTAGGGGGTGTTTACTTTTTTTTTTTAACGACTGTGCGTACATATCTATGTACAATCGTGGTTTGGAGGTTCATTGCTTTATTAGATTTGGAGGTTCATTGCTTAAGTATAAAGGAGACAATGGGGCTGATACCCCCCCCCCCCCTTAATTTAGATAAATGAGTTTTCTACCCGATTTGCTTCAAATTTGGTATACCTGTTTATTCTGATAAGGCGCTTCTCTGATGAGATTTGGAGGCTCATTGGTTAAGTATAAAGATGTGAAATGGAGGGGGGGGCTAATCCCCCCAATTAATTTATTTTTCGAGGGGAATTATTCTTTGAAATAAGAGTAAAATATACAATTAGTGTGAACAGCCTATGAGCTCAATGCCATCAGTTCAACTGGGCACTTTTCTTTTTATTAACAATTTGACGTTTATTGTTTTATACTGCTACTGAGCATTGCATTACACAAATATATCATTAAAAGTTCTTATCTAGGCTTTAAAACCCGATGGTACATAAAGTACGTCGGCCATATCATTATGTATGTCCAAACCGTCCGTGTCTTTAAGGATTAATATCTCGGCTAATTACCGACGATTTTTTTCGAAAATCATTATCAACAATTCTTTTATAATTCTGATACGATAGGTACCTCCAGCGCACCTCAATATTTTTGCTGAATGCCCGAAAATGGAAATTTGTGTGTAACAGAAAAATCCGCTTTTCTCAAAAACTATGTGGCTTAAAGTAATCGCTGTAGTTTTCCTGCGAGGTATAAATTAACGTCTGCTACCACTAATTTATTCATAATTTTAGTTTCAGTAGATTCGAAAATAGAGGAGGGGGAGATATATTTTTTCACTATATTTTCGACGATACCTCTGAAAATATAATACCTAAAATTAAAAGAAAAGAAATTTTGAGTTCAGCGTTACGAAAGCTTTCACACGATATACAAATAAAAGAATTTTTTTTTCAAGTAACTTAATTAGCCCCTCTACATTTTTCCTAAATATATTTGTGAATGTTTAATAATCTGTAAATACGTGGGTCAATAGTCTTTATTAATTCCCCCAATTTGAACTTTGGAGGGCGGGAGGGGGGTTGTTGAAGAAAAAAATCGCTTCTCCGTTAATCTGCCACTAAGACGATAAAAAGTGTCATTGGCGTGATGAAAATTTTTAACAACCCTCAGAGATGTTGTATATAAGGTTGCGTTATTAAATTCGCGCGTATCTGAATATATAAAAGTCAGAATTTAAAATATAGTGCGTTGTTCATTTAATGAAACAATCTCCATACGGTTTATATTTATTATATAAATCTTCTTAATATTATCTATAACTTTTGTAGTAACAAGTTTTTGATAAGATGAATTCTAGTAATGGATGATATTACTAAAAATATTTTGAAGGGATAAAAAACTAGGGACCGAAGAAAAAACTATCGTATTAATATGATTCTGATAAAACCAACTGTTACAGGAAAATGAAATTAAAAACTCGTCAAAAGCGGCGAGATAAAATTGTTAAACTGGGTTTATCTCTAATCTTGATTTAGTGTTTGCTGGTGATATTAGTACTTAACTTTGAAACCTACCTTTGCCTGAAGGTCGAGCCGTTAGGGATTTTTTTTAATTACATTACTCTCTTTATTTTTCTTTATATTGTATTTTAATCTTTTTAGAGTTTGAAATACTTCATTGCCGCAGTTTAACAGCCAGTTGGCATCTTTTAGCAAACGTGATTTCAATAATACATTCATCTTATTGTTTTGCAGAGGATATCTGTAAATTATTTAAGTGTATTATTGCTTTTTGTTTCAATTCCCAAATATCTCAAATATACGATTTATTCAGGGTATATGATTACTATATGAAGCCTATACTGAAATTACATGTAGAAAATAACTTATAATTTAAAACTTTCCTAATTTCCCCATTGTTAGTCAATGTCTAATTATTAGAGTCTAATAATAATGGAACTGCCCTGCTTTTCTCAATTAAATTAATTGATTGAGCAAATTAGTGAAAATCATTTTGCAAATTTAGCGGCTCTGAAGTCTTGTTAATTAAAAATTCTTCTAATAAGTGAACTGAATTAAATTTGTCAACTTACCCATTAAACCGTATTACTGCGGAATTATGGGACGACATACATGCGTGGGCTGCACCAGAGTCTTGACTAAAATCGTAATTTTTGAATGTTAGAAATTATAATTGAAATCCCTATTATTCAAGATAGAGGTATTGGCGGTTACCAATTTTCGGTTAAACGGTACAATTTGAAATATGTTTTTCATACTTGATACTATGAAATAAATTTACAATATCGTTTCGGCATATTTTTAAATGGTTTTAGAGAAAAAAGTATTTAATGAAGAATAAAAAATAAAATTCATATGGTAAAATTTTATTATTTATATATATATGTATTTGAATGTCAGAAAAATTTAAACTCTTACTTTAACTTACTTAAACTGTTGCTATTTTGGAGCTTTTTTAGATGCGTTCATAATTATATAAATACGTGGAACGTGGCAACTATAGCCGTCGTTTGGTCCGTCTGTCTGTCTGTCCGCTTCTAACAGCGCACAAACTATCCAACGCAATGGTTTTTAATCTAATATGTATTAGCTGATCCGTCCGGCGTTGCCCGAGCCCGTGGTAATATATTTAAATTACCTTAAATCTGTATGATTTTATAACTTTAACTCGATTTTGTTTGAAATACGTACGCGCTCACTGTGTGAAAATAGGAAACTGATAATTTTTGAGATTTGTTATGTAAATATTTTCATAGTTTTTGAATAATTTTATGGGGTATTAATAAATAAATTAAAACTTTAAAACGGCCTTTACTAATGACAAAATGAGTTAAGACAGGGGGGGGGGGGAGAGTGCTTAGTAATGTACAGGTCAAAAACTTTAAAAACTGTATGTCACATGAAAAAATCAATTTCTGGTCCGTCTTACTAGGGGAAAATACATCTTAATAGTCTGGGGCTAAACATAGATCACACCGATCGAAGACCCGTGAGGAGTTTCACTTTCGGTCAAGCCTTCAAATGTGGTCGAATCTCGATGTCACTTAATTAGGAGCTGAGTTAGGAAATTCACCCTCGCGTGGAGACAAATATGGGTGAGGTGGGAAGAAAAGTCCAGAATATGAAAGAGTGGTCCAAGGGCTTTACGATGATATATCACATTAGAATTCTGAAAAGTTTGAAAATTGCTTCCCCTCCCCCCGTGGGTCCACTCTTGCGCCTCTGGGATTTACCAACCCTCCCCCTTTGAAATTTTTATATTTAATAAATAATATTCATCCGTCGCCTCCGTTGGAAAATAACATATAAAAAATACTTATTGTTGAAAACGTCACGATTTTAAGAAAAATTATCGCTCGCCCCCTCCAACAACCGAAATTCAACTCTCCCACCTTCTTTAAAATTTTGAAGTGTTATCAAGTATCTCAAATGTTAAAAACGATCCAAAGAATCGGACGTAAAATAATAATTAATTGCCAAACGCTTTTGTACAAAACTATGAGGCTTTAAAAATTTCTCCCTCCCCCCAAAATTCAAATCCAATTTCATTAAAATTTTTAAGTGTTATCAAATATCTGAAATTTTAAAATCGATACAAAAATAGCAAGTAAAATGAAGTTAATTAGTGGAGAAAGCTTAGATTTAAATAATGTGCCATGGCCAAGTCTTTCTTTTTTTTTTTTTTTTGATTTTTCGGTAAAATAAAAAGTTACTTATCAATTTTTAAGAAAATTTCATATTCATAACAGCGTGAAAAATTAGGCGCAGGTGCATTAGTTTAAAATCTCAAAATTCAGTATTTTTAAACGTTTGATATACACTTCAGAAGAGTACTAGTCTAAAAATTATGTGTGGTTTTTATTCCATACGTGTCTCACTCTTAAAATGACGCTTCCAAAGGAATTATCCAATTAATGAAATAATAATTAATCCCTAAGCTTTTAATTAACCGATTGTAACGAAATTTAAATATCAGTAATCAGCGAAACATATTAAACATAGATGCATAAAAATTAAATCTATAAATTCAATATTTGAAAAATTTACAGACCGTCTATAAATGCCCTACCCATCAGCGCCCGTCTTCGGCGTTTGAAACACCTGGTCTCGCTATGAAAGATTTCTCAAAAATCAACATTTCTTTCGAAAGCGATTGCAAGAAGGAACACTGTAAAAGAAAACGGACTAAAATACGGAAATACTATTGGCAATCTAGACGCCATTACTATTTCCGTATTTTAACTGAACTTTTTCCCGGTAAATAACAGAAAAGTTTCTGTTAAATTCAAAAAGAAACGGAAAATTTTCTGTAATTTTCCGACATATTTCAAATCTTCAGTTCAAACTATGCTTAGACACCAAATTTCAAGTCGTTTGAAAAATAAGTTTTTGAATTATAAACATTCAAAATTGAGTGTTTCTAATGGTAAATTACATTTTCATATTTTTATTTATATCTCCTGAAATTATGCTTCTAATGTGCTAATTTTTTTGTGTAGCAATAATACTAATATAACCAAGGATAAGTACGTTGAATTTGCAATTTTTATAATTTTATGATATGAATTATGAAATTAATATTTGAAAAAATTATAAATTGCAACCTACAGTTTTTTTTTTTTTTTTTTTTTTTTTTGATGGATTTAGATTTACTAAGTCCTGCTTTATGGAAATCCAAAATTTCACATTTTCTTCCAAGTAATTTTCAAATGATGCTTAAAAAACGGCAAAATGATGGTTTAAGGGGCCGTCTATGATAGAAGTGACTAAATATTTTGAAATTTCTTCTGCTGCCCTGTAATCTAGCAGGCTTCATGGACTGCTTAAGGTGCCTTGATCAAGAATGGGGCTCTCTTGGTTGACAATCGAGTACCGACCTTCAATTTGGATACAGCCCTTAAAATACGCTGTTTTTAAAATAATTAATTTCTCGTAAACTTATTGAACGAATTGCAAAAATAATTGTTTTTTAGGCTAATTGACGGGTGCAGAGTTCATTTATGCTGTCAGAATTGTATACTGCTATTGAAAAAAAAAAATGTTATGGCTGGTTTTAATATGTAGATGGCCTCCTAAGCAAATTTTATATACATAATTTAAAAATAGGCTTTATTTCCAATTGTGCAGTATCAGTAACTTTTTTCTACGATAATTTGATGAGAAGTTAGCAGGGGGTGTTTACTTTTTTTTTCCACGACTGTACATATATGTGAGACTGGAAGATCTATGGAGATTCGACTTAACCCTTAAATGCGCGATTTTTTATTTTGTTTCGAAAAAATTATATATGATTCACGGTAAGATTTATTATACAGGAAAAATACTGAAAAAACAAATCAGAGATACATTTTTCATATAATACGTCAATCTTTTCTTCTGTTGCACATCTGCAATACAAGTAAAAGCTATTGCCGTGTGGCTATTTTACGCTAAAATATCGCAAATTAGTAAATATTTTAATAAGTATGTCTCCAAATACCTTATTTTATATAATTATTTGTTTTATAAAGCTTAACCTTTAACACTTTAAGTCCCATGATAGAATACGTTCTAGAAATTACGTAGTCCAGAGAATCTGACGTTACACCAGAAAGTTTCAGTGTTAATTTAGCTTTATTTAAATACGAAATGTCAGTTATTATTTAAAGAAAATATTGCTATTTTAATTTTTTGGTGTGAATTAGGTATATACGAATAATAATAATAATAAAATGCAGTTTAACGAATTACAACGACCATTTGGAAAATCATTTTTTCAAAGACTAAAATTTAAGACATAAAATATCGCACGGAGTTGATCATACATTACGTACGCCATTAATTACATTTTTCGGTACTCTAAATTTTTTAACTTCTACGGAGCTGGTCATAACTTACGTACGCTATGGATTAAACATTAATATTCCTGGACCTATTTTAAATGAAATTTCATTCTTAAACTTCTAAACATCCCACAATATTACTTTTTACACCGTCGTATAGAGAAAAAAAAAATGAACTTTTAAATGCAATTTGTTTGAAAGCTGTATCTCAATTTGTTTCTGAGCTATTATTTTTTTTTTTGTAGTTTTTATTACTTTTTTGTTATTGTGGCAACAGAAGTATCCATCTCTGTTGAAAGTAAAGGGAAAATACAGATTACTGTATAGACCCATCAGAAAAAGAATAAAATGCGGGATTCAACTAATAAAACGCTTCAGATATGTTTTTGATTTCCTACCCTGACCGAGGACAACAACCATTTTTCCAAATTGTTAAAAATCTATTACATTCAAAACACTGTTGTTCACATGTATGCAAAGCTTGGCACTAAAGCGGTATAAGGAGCATATCGGTGCATTTAAAAATGGCAAATTTGATTTCAGATGAGTCCAACATGCTTTCGACACGGATCACACCCCATCTTTCGCAGATTCGTTAATTTTAAAACATAACTGCAAAGATTACCATTACAGACTGTTCATGGTTCACTAAGCTATGCTCATGTAATTTGAACGAATCAGCTTCGATTCGTTATGAATATTTCTTGTTTCTAAAGAAAACTTTAACTTTGACTGTGTCCACTAAGTTGGTTCACTAAGCTATACTCATATAATTTTTCAGACTGTTCATGGAGGGCTGGTTCACTCAGATCTGCAAAGATTACCATTACAGACTGTTCATGGTTCACTAAGCTATGCTCATATAATTTGCACGATCAGATTCCATTCCTTATGAATATTTCTTGTTTAAAAAAAAAAAAAAAAACTTTAACTTTGACTGTGTCCAGTGTATGTTTAATGTTTCGTTGTTGTGGTTGATGTTAGTCCTGATGAGGCTTATGCGATGACATAGCGAAACGTATAATTTGTATGATTTTGATTTTAATTAAATGTTTTTATGTGTATATTTTTAATTTAATTGCTTTTTAAATGTATTTAAGTGTGTTTAATGTTTAATAATTAGTTTAAAGAAATAAAAGTAGTCTTTATAGATAGATTTTTTGCCTTTTTTGTAACAATACCTGAATAATATTTAGAATTTTTGAAAGGAGAATTGTTTTGTACGTCTGGCTGTGCAATCTTCGAGTTTCTAACACGGTATATTTTAAAGTAAAGCCCTCTTTAAAAAGGCCAAGTACATTTATCTCCCTTAGCAACCCTACATTCCAGCAAACCCTCGGTTTCTCATCCAATTGTTCGAAGAATTTGTCAGCGGTTTGGTAAAAATCTATGCTTTAGTTGAATTATGAAAAAAATTAAATTCTTTTAATTGTGGTTTTTAATAATTAACTCAACTAATTATTAGAATTTTAAAATTCTGAGCCTCACGTGCATTAGGAGATGTTTTGGATTATCTGCAAAAAAATTTCCAGCCTCATATGTTCGCCTCGTTCGCTAGCCATCGCAGACACACAGAGTGGAACTTTCTTTTATTAATTTAGATAATCGTTGAGGAATTTTATCGTGTCATTTCAAATTTTATGAAAATCAAGTCAAAACTTAAAAAGATATTAATAAAAGTTTTTTATATTCTATTAAATCCTTATCATATGTAAATAATTCAATGATATCCCATGATAGGTAATGATTCTGGGTTGCCATGGTGATGACGTCCTACTGAAGACGAAGTCCTATTATTTCCGTTAATATCTATAATTGTAAAAAACTTTGTATTCATGCGTTTTTGTACAAGAGTGCAACAGCTATTGCACCAAGATCCGAATATTTATAAAACAATTTTTCGTACAGACGCACCTCATTTGCTACGTTTCACGTGCAATTTCCGATCTGTTTAATACATTTTACGACTCAAGAACACATATTTGACAATATTTACTCAAGTGTTCGAATACATCATATTAAGCATGTAAAAAATACATAAAACATAGAATAACAACAACAACAAGAAAAAGGATTCGCTAAAAAGTATACATATTTTCACAAATCTGCAGTAAAAAGAAAATCACATACATTTCATAAATATTCTCATTCTTCAATGGAAAATTATAAAGTATATGTACTTACCTTTGTAAATATATATATATAACCATTAATTAAACATTACCGACCATCATCAAAAACCGCAATATTGTGAATGATTGACAACAAAATGCGCCACAAAACAACAATATAGAACTGTATGTATAAAATAAAGTACGTATACCTAATTACAAGAATTAACGTGGAAGAAAAAAAGAAGAATATCGATAATTTAGCAATCTTTTAAATATATATATATATATATATATATATATATATTGTTGGACGTCTCAAGACTTTTCAATTTTACAAAATTTATGAAGTTCTTTTTAGCAATAACGATGTGAAACTTCTCATATGAAAAAAAAATACTTTGACATGAAAAATTAACTCAGTGTCGCTGTCCATTCATAATGTTACGAACAATTTTATACTAACTTCTGTGTCATAAAATAGCAGGAATAAATACAATCGTGTTTTAAAAGTTTTAAAAGGTTTTTAAAAGTTTTAAGTAATCGTTTTTATAAGTACCGTTGTTTTTCGGGTATTTGCAGGCATGTAACGCCATGACACAAAGGGTTAATTTCAAGTGAGCTCTACAGTTACCCAGATTTCCAAAAATCTAACTAGTGTAAGAAAAAAATAAACAAATTCCGAGTCATATGTAAAAGTACAATAAAAATGACTATCTACTTAACGCTTTTATTTCTTTATTTTCTTTTATATTTTTTTTATCTTACTGAAAGTACAGACCCTCAAATTTATGAAATAAACAACAAGTAATATACTTTAAAAATATTAAATATATATAGAAGTTAATATTAAAAATATTAATTATAAAATACATCAAAAACTAAAATTAAACATGTTAAAATACGCAAACTAAAAAAATAATGCATTCATAGATGCAAGTGTGAATTTTTTTTTTCGGGAGATGAATACAGTAGCAAGCTGATTTTAATGTTTCCAACTTGTAATTTTTATATGATGTTGAGGAATACCATGGCACGTTCCGTATTGAAAATGAAATGTGTACATTACGGTCTAGAGCAGTGGCTCCAAACATTTTCCATCGAACAGCAACCGATTCGAAAACGACAAACTTGTTTCTGTAGACATGCAACACGACTCAAACCAGACAATTTATCAAACCGTTTTGACATCAAACGAAAGTCTACACGAACCCGATAAGAAAAATTCTATTAAACCGCAACCCAAACCGATCAACAAAAAAAAAAAATTCCGCTGTTATGCAACTCAATCCGAACCTGAAAAATTTCCTCAAACCGATTCGAACACTACAAATTTATTTCCGTTGTTATGCAAATCGAATCGAACTCTAAAATTTCAACGGAAACCCGTACTGAATCCGACAAGAAAACTACTTTGAACAGCAACCCTATACGAACACTACACTATAATTTCCCGCAATCCGGTCTCTAACTAACTCCGGTCTTATCTAACCTGTCCGAACCGGAAAATTCCATTTGAAATCAACCCAAAACCGACAAAAAACTCCATCGAACCGCAACTTAGTCCCAAAAGGACAAAATATTTTCCGTCAACACGAACCCTGACACGAAAATGAAAATTCAATTTTATATCTCTCGAAATATAACCCGAATTCGACACGAAAGATTTTATTAAGGCGCAACCCGATCCAATCCCATGGGGATGTTGGAATTTTCAGAAACAAATTAATGAAAATAAGCAGAACTATGTTTCAATTGAATTAAAATTATTGTATTAAGTTTTTAAAACGTTTGCTATAATTAATATTTTAATTTTGTTAAAAAATATATTTAAAAATTTTAAACAAATATTAAGTGGATCTTCAGAAGCTTTAATCTTTTGCTATTAATTTAATAAAAAAAGAATAAATTTCTTTTTTTTTTAAATTTAAATGAACTAATATTTTCTTTAGATTTCGGGATGTGGTTTGGGTTCGTGTACGGGTTTGGGTACGGGTTCGGGTTCAGGTTCAAGTGTATAAGTTTTGAGTCGGGTTGCGTATCGATGAAAAATATTTTGCTGGGTTCTCATTGAGTACCAGGTGATTTCAAATGGATTTTTTGGTTTCTGGACGTATACAACCCGACTCGCACAGGATTCTACAATTGAATCACTCAAATCTTTGGCGATATTCAGTATGTAGTGGTAAACACTTACAAATATATAAGTATTAAGAATTGAAAAAATGTTCGTAAAATAGAGATTTCTACAATTGGGGAATGTCCGTTATGGAGGATTTGTTGTTCATAAAATTTTCACATAAAAATATTTTTCACTTCCTTTTGAAAAGGTTAGGTTGCTTGTTCAAATGGAATTTTCTAGTTCGGGTCAGGTTTAGTGGCGAAATTATTTTGTCAGGTTCGGATCGGGTTACGGTTCGAAGGATTTTTTTTTCGTTTTCGGTTATAGTTGACTTCAACTGCAATTTCCAGTTTTAGGTCGGGTTGCGTGTAGACGGAAATTACTTTCTCGTGTTTGGATCGCGTTGCAGTTGAATGGAATTTTCAGGTTAGGGTTGGGTTGTATACCGACGGAAATAATCTTGTCATGTTCGGATCGGCTTGCGTGTTCACGGAAATTATTTTGTTTTCTTCGGATCGGTTTGCGGTTCGAAAGAATTTTCAGGATTCCGTTGGGTTGCAATTCGAGGAAATAATTTTGTCGTGTTCGAATCTGGTTACGATTCGATGGAATTTTAAGGTTCGGGTTGGGTTGAATGGTGACGGAAATAATTTTGTCATTTTCGGATCGCGTTGCGGTTTGGTGGAATTTTTTTCTCGGGTTCGAGTGGGGTTGCACGCTGACTTGAAATGGAATTCTCATGTTCGTGTCTAATCTGGCTCCACTGGAAATTATTTTGTTGTGTTAGGATTAGTTAGAAAATTAGGGACAACTCGAAACAATGCGATTTTTTTTTTTTATGGAACTTTTCTTTATAGGTTTCGGGTTGACTGACAACGGAATTTTCAGGTTTGAGTTGTGTTCAGCACAAAATTTTGACAAAGAGCTGGTCATTTTCTAATTAGCCTCTAAAACTACATAGGCTCATTGCAGCTGAAAAGGTCAGGCTGACTGAGAAACAATTGCTCATATTCCCATTAGCCTAACCATATCTAGGCTCTTTGCAATAAGCCTAAAATATATCAGGCTGATTTAGAAATAAATGGCTATATTCCAATAGGCCTAACTCTCTCTAGATTCTTTGCAATAAGCCTGAGAAATATCAGGCTAACTGAAAAAAGGGGAGATAATTTTCCAATTAGCCCTGTCCTTTGCAATTAGCCTAGGCTCTTTGCAAAGAGCCTGATTTTTCAATTAGCCTATAACATATACATTGTATTAAATGTATTTGCTAATTTTAGTCATAAATATAATCAATTAATTACATTCTATTGAATAAATATGAAGAATTAGGATAATGGCGATTTATCAAGTTCTTAGTTAATATCTATACGGAATTATTTATATTCGATTGAATAAAAACATAGTTTAATGTGCATCACAAATAGCCTAGGTTTTCGTATACACAAAAACATTAATAATTTTGCATGAATATAAATAGAATGTGTCAGAGTAATGAGTTATGAGTTATGCAGATTTTAGCTTATGTATATTATAAAGGGCAAACGTATCCGTCCGTAACGCTGGCGTCATTTTATGTTGGCAACAACAGACGATTAAATTTCGCTTTTACTGCAATTTTTTAAACTTCTAAACCTGCGCACGTTTTCAAATTTTACACCATCAAGTAGACAAAAAAATTTACTTACAAATGCAGTCTGTTTGAAAACCATATTGGAATTTGATTGAAAACTGCACCGCAATTTACTCATTTTTTACGGTTTTGAAAATAATTTTCATTAATATATATATATATTTTAAATCTAAGTATCACGTGAAGACGAGTTTTCGGCTGATATTCCTCAACGAAACAAAAACATTATCAATAAAATAAAATAATAAAATCATATAAATAAAAGAGAAATTTAAGAGACATGTAATCGAATTACGCTCTTAAACCACTGAAATGATCAGAAATAAAAAGTACTGTCCTAATTAAAGAAATCTTTGGAGAATTCTTCGTCTAATAACACATATGAAAAAGCTTTTAATTAATTTCATTTCGTTATTAAATGCAAAATTGATGCTTTTAAGATAAAAATACTTTTCGATATTGTTAGTGGGTAATCTAAAAAATATATGTATTAATACATAAAAATGGTCTTCCTTATATTCTGTAACACGGGATGGATCCTCTAGTACCTATAACGACTTAGTGCACACATATAACGAATTTAACCTTTTATCTACTGATGGTACTTATATGTACAGTCGTGGAAAAAAAAAAGTAAACACCCCCTACTAACTACTCAACAAATTATCGTAGACGAAAGATACTGGTACCAAACGATTGGAAATGAAGTGTACTTTAAATGATGCATATAACATTTTCTTAAGGGGCCATCTACATATTAATACGAATCCAAACTTCATTTTTTTAAATGGCAATACCCAATTTTAACGCGATATTTCAAATCTTCGGTTCAAACTATGCCTAGACACCAAATTTTAAGTCATTTCAATGATAAGTTTTTGAATTATAAACATTCAAAATTTAGTGTTTGTAATGTTAAATTACATTTTCATATTTTTATTTATATCTCCTGAAATTATGCTCCTAATGTGCTAATTTTTTTTGTAGCAATAATACTAATATACCCAAACATAAATACGCTGAATTTGCAATTTTTATAATTTTATGATATGAATTATGAAATTAATATTCGAAAAAATTATGAATTCCAACCTACAAATTTTTGGGTGGATTTAGATTTATTAAGTCCTGTTTTATGGAAATCCAAAATTTCAGTATTTTCTACCAACTAGTTTTCAAATTATGCTTAAAAAACGGCAAAATGATGGTTTAAGGGGCCGTCTATGATAGAAGTGAGTAGATATTTAGAAATTTACTCTGCTGTTCTGTAATCTAACATGCTTCATTGACTCCTTGAGCCGCGCTGAAGGTGCCTTGATCAAGAAGGGGGCTCTCTGGGTTAAAAATCGAGTACGGAACTTCAATTTGGATACAGGCCTTAAAATACGCTCGTTTTAAAATAATTAATTTCTCGGAAACTTATGGTACGAATTGCATAAAAAATTGTTTTTGGGTTAATTGGAGGGTGTAGAGTTCATTTATGCTGTCAGAATTGTGTACTGCTATTGAAAAAAACAAAGTTATGGTTCGTTTTAATCTGTATACGACAGTCTAAGCAAATTTTATACTCATCATTTAAAAGTTTACTTTATTTCCAATCGTTCGGTACCAGTAACTTTCTTCTACGATAATTTCTTGAGAAGTTAGTAGGAAGTGTTTACTTTTTTTTTTTCCACGACTGTACCATTAAAATAACTTATTATAAAATTCATTTAATATATCGATTAGTTGTAATACAGTTTAGAATGAGTTATAGATACATTACTTTATCTTGTTCCAAAAGCATTATTGGTTACACAAAACAAAAATATTTTTTAAAGCATGATTTCTTTTGCCTTTGCATCTTTTCAGCTTTCTTGGCGTTGGGGGGGGGGGGGGGAGATCGATTTTTCAATTCGAAAATATTTCAATATTTTTATTGTAAAAACATTCTATTTGTAGTTTTTCTAATTCTAAAAAAATACTAAGAAAAATATTTAAAATAAAAGATTTGAGTACGGTTATAAATATTGCACAAAATCTCTATAAATTCATATTTAAAGAATCCTTCTAAATCCTTCAATGCTTGTAAAATCCTTCTAGAATTTATTAAATTATTATGTAAATCTTCTAATGTAGTTTAAACAATTCACGAAAAATACTGTAGAAGATAACATTTTCATGAATTCATAATTCAGTACATAAAGGGTTAAATTATTTGGTAGTATAAAAACATGTATTTACCAATGTGTTGACTTATCGAGTTTTAATGCGGATCTTGTATTATTAATTTTCTGCATAAAAACGCACAGTATTATTAGAGAGACGGGTTCTCAAGGTTTTATTGTAATTCATATAATATTCTAATTCTAAACGGATGCTCCGTTGAATAAAAAATATAGACTTTTGATGATGACAAGTTATCGAGGTTTTAGTGTATTTCATGAAAGTAATGATGTATTCATTAAATAAAAATACCGTTTAAGAGGATGATGTATTACCGAGGATTTATTACATAAGTGATATGATATTAGTATATTATATAAGTTAATTATATTTCATGAAACTATAATTTATGACTGTGACGAAATGTCGAGATTTCAGAGCGTATCTATATAAGAAAGTAATGACATTCGAATAAATAAAATACTAAATTTATGAGATTGGCGTGTTATGGAGGTCTTATTGAATAAGTGATATTAGTAGTGTTATTATGCCGGTTTGGCGCCACCGGCGTTCCGGCGTTGTGGTGCGAGGTGGCATGTGGTGCGAAGTGCTGAGCTCGCATTGATAAGAGTCGGTGGTGGAGGAAACTCATTTCGGTGGAGGAGATAACAGGGAGATGTGCTAGAGTAGGCTGTCGGGAAACTGATAAGGAGTTGTATTATAGTACGAGGGTATTTATTTCGGGAAATGAAAGAATTAGCGAGACTTTGAAAATATTTGGCAGAACTTGTATTATAGTACAAGGGTATTTTATTTATTTTCAAATTTTATTTTGAAGAGATAGAATTATTTTTCGAAATTTATTTTGAGAAGATAGAAATTTATTGAGGAAATATTTTTTCTTGCAAACTTTATTTTTATTTTCAGATGTTGGAAAATTTTACGAATTTTATTTTGAGATGTTAGAAAATTTTTGCTAACTAAATTTATTTAGGGGAGATAGAAAATTTTGCGAAGTAAATTTTATTTTAACGGAATTTTATTTTTATTTTACGAATTATATTTTCAAGTCTTAGAAAATATTTGAGGGAATATTTTTAATTTTGACTAGTTAGAAATTTTATTTTGAGAATTTTATTTTGAGGAGACAGAAAATTTTTGAGATGTGAATTTTATTTTAGCATACTTAATTTTTATTTTGAAATCTTAATTTGACTAGTTAGAAAATTTATTTTAACGAAGTTTTATTTTCGAATTTTATTTTTAGGTGTTAGAATTATTTTAGGGAATATTTTTAATTTTGACTCGTTAGAAAATTTTTACTACCTAAATTTATTTAGGGGAGATAGAAAATTTTTGCGAACTGAATTTTATTTAAACGGAACTTTATTTTCGAAATTTATTTTAGGGGAGATAGAAAATTTATTTTGAGAATTAAATTTTTGAGGAGATAGAAAATATTTAAGTGAAATATTTTTAATTTAGGAACTTAATTTTTTTTTCTTTTAAAATTACTTAGGGATAGAAATTATTTGCAAACTGAATTTTTTAATTTTGACTCGTTAGAAAATTTTTACTACCTAAATTTATTTAGGGGAGATAGAAAATTTTTGCGAACTGAATTTTATTTAAACGGAACTTTATTTTCGAAATTTATTTTAGGGGAGATAGAAAATTTATTTTGAGAATTAAATTTTTGAGGAGATAGAAAATATTTAAGTGAAATATTTTTAATTTAGGAACTTAATTTTTTTTTCTTTTAAAATTACTTAGGGATAGAAATTATTTGCAAACTGAATTTATTTTTTGAACTTAATTTGACTCATTAGAAAATTTATTTTTTCCCTTGCGATGTATTTTTATTTTGATTCGATTTTGAGAATTTTAATTTAGCGAAGATAGAATTATTTTAGGAATTTTTATTTTCAAGTCTTAGAAAATTTATATTTCTTTTTCGAAGTTAATTTATTTTTCGAATTTTAATTTTTAGGTGTTAGAATTATTTTTTTCTTTCGAACTGAATTTTATATTTAGGTGTTAGAATTATTTTTTCTTACGAAGTGAATTTTATTTTCAGATGTTAGAAAATATTTGAGAAGATTTTTATTTTCGAACTTTATTTTAGGGGAGATAGAAAATTTATTTTGAGAATTAAATTTTTGAGGAAATGGAAAATATTTTTTTGAAAAGAATTTTTTAAAAATTTGCATTTGTTACTTATTGGTGATGGTAAAAAGCAACATTATTGTTTAATTAAAAGTTTTTCAAGACTTTTGGGTGATCTCACCAAACATGAGGGAGTACGTTATTATTGCTATAGATGCTTACATCGTTTTTCAAGACAAGATCTTTTGAATAAGCATAATGAATATTGTATTAAATTTAAAGCTCAACGGATTCAAATATCTACTCATAACAACATTATACTCAAGTTTTCCTAGAAATGCCTTTAGAGTTATTAGCAGGTTTCGAATCCAAAAACATGTGACCAGACTTCTCATTTTTAACCTATTGCATTAACCACTGGACCACGTGGGTCCCATATTTTCTTAAATGAATCTTCTTTTCATCTTTAAGTTTTATAGCTACTTATTTTGATCTATATATTTCCTTTTAAAACAAGGAAGAGATAGAAAATTTAGCGGAGACGAAATGTCTGCCTTATTACTTTAACGCGTGAAATCAGTTATTATGTATTTGCAGATGGATTTGTATGGAAATTTTCTATCTCTCACTTGTTTTAAAAGGAAATATATAGATCAAAATAAGTAGCTATAAAACTTAAAGATGAAAAGCAGATTCATGTAAGAAATTAACGGACCTACGTAGTCCAGTGGTTAATGCAATGGGTTAAAAATGAGAAGTCTGGTCACATGTTTGTGGATTCGAAACCTGCTAATAATTCTAAAAGTATTTCTAGGAAAACTTGAGTATATTGTTGTTATGAGTAGGTATTTGAATCCGCTGAGCTTTAAATTTAATACAATATTCATTATGCTTATTCAAAAGATCTTGTCTTGAAAAAGGATGTAAACATCTATAGCAATAATAACGTGCTCCCTCATGTTTGGTGAGATCACCCAAAAATCTTGAAAAACTTTTAATTAAACAATAATGTTGATTTTCACCATCACCAATAAGTAACAAATACAAATTTAGAAAAAATTCTTCTCAAAATAATATTTTCCATCTCCTCAAAAATTTAATTCTCAAAATAAATTTTCTATATTACCTAAAATAAAGTTCGAAGATAAAAATCTTCTCAAATATTTTCTAACATCTGAAAATAAAATTCATTTCGTAAGAAAAAATAATTGTAACACCTAAAGATAAAATTCAGTTCGAAAGAAAAAAATAATTCTAACACCTAAAAATTAAAATTCGAAAAATAAATTAACTTCGAAAAAGAAAAATTAATTTTCTAAGACTTGAAAATTAAAATTCCTAAAATAATTCTATCTTCGCTAAATTAAAATTCTCCAAATCGAGTCAAAATAAATTTAGATCGCAAAGGAAAAAATAAATTTTCTAATGAGTCAAATTAAGTTCGAAAAATAAATTCAGTTTGCAAATAATCTCTATCTCTAAGTAATTTTAAAAGAAAAAAATTAAGTTCCTAAATTAAAAATATATCGCTTAAATATTTTCTATCTCCTCAAAAATTTAATTCTCAAAATAAATTTTCTATCTCCCCTAAATAAATTTAGGTAGCAAAAATTTTCTAACGAGTCAAAATTAAAAATATTCCCTAAAATAATTCTAACACCTAAAAATAAAATTCGAAAATAAAACTTCGTTAAAATAAATTTTCTAACTAGTCAAATTAAGATTTCAAAATAAAAATTAAATATGCTAAAATAAAATTCAGATCTCAAAAATTTTCTATCTCCTCAAAATAAAATTTCTAACTAGTCAAAATTAAAAATATTCCCTCAAATATTTTCTAAGACTTGAAAATATAATTCGTAAAATAGAAATAAAATTCCGCTAAAATAAAATTTATTTCGCAAAAAATTTCTATCTCCCCTAAATAAATTTAGTTAGCAAAAATTTTCTAACATCTCAAAATAAAATTCGAAAATAAAATTCGTAAAATTTTCTAACATCTGAAAATAAAAATAAAGTTTGCAAAAGAAAAATATTTCCTCGATACATTTCTATCTTCTCAAAATAAAATTCGAAAAATAATTCTATCTCCTCAAAATAAAATTCGAAAATAAATAAAATACCCTCGTACTATAGGAGACTATCTCCTCAAAATAAAATTCAAAAATAAATAAAATACACTCGTACTATAATACAAGTTCTTCCAAATATTTTCAAACTCTCGCTAATTCATTCATTTCCCGAAATAAATACCCTCGTACTATAATAAAACTCCTTATCAGTTTCCCGACAGCCTACTCTAGCACATCTCCCTGTTATCTCCTCCACCGAAATGCGTTTCCTCGTCCACCGACTCTTATCAGTACGCGCCCTGTACTTCACACCACATGCCACCTCGCACCACAACGCCGGAACGCCTGTGGCGCCAAACCGGCATAATCACACTACTGATATTGTATAAGTAAAATTAATTCATTATCTTTCACAAAACTTTAATTTATAACTGTAACGAAATGTCAAGATTTTAGAATATATCTATATAAGAAAGTAATGACATTCGAATAAATAAAATTATAAATATATAAGATTGTTGAGTTATAAAGGTTTCTTTCCAGATTCGTATACGGAATTTTTATTTGTTTGTATGGAGACTTAAATTTATGAGGATTGCGAAGTATCGAGTTTTTCGTGTATATTATTAATGTATTAATGCTGTTGGATAAAGATAAACTTAGTATAAGCGTCTGAAGATATTTTTAGTATATATTTATATATAAAGAATTAACGTTATTCTAATTAATAAATAGCTTATTCTTCATAGTGATAAGTTATCGAGGTTTTAGTGCATATCTAAAATGATTTAATCATATTTGATAGCATAAAAGAACCAATTTTTAGTGTCATAAAGTATCAAGGTTTTACAACATATCTATGATGAATTAATGCTATTCAATTTTTATAAAACACATATTTATGAATTTATTTGAACTAATAAAAACTTCATTATATGAGGGTGGCGAGTTATCATAATTTGTTTATTATCAAAGTAGAAGGAGTTACGATATTAATAAAAATTGTTCATATTTATCGAGAATAACGCGACATCGAGGGGATAAGGTATTATCGAGGTTTTATTGCATATCTAAATAAAATTAATTACATACAAGTTCATAAGAGCATTAATGTATGAGTTGATGAATTACCAGATTTTAGTAAGTATTTTTTTATACTCACTGTATGATTATACAGATTTATGAAAATGACAAGTAATAGGGGTTTAATATATATATGTATATAATATATATATATAATGTAAATTAACAACATTGTATTAAATAAAAACATAGATTGATAAGGAAGACGAGTTATCGATGTTGTTTATGAGAATCATTACGGACGTACTTATATTCGATTAAATGAAAATGTAGTTTTACAACGGTGACGATGTATCGAGACTTTAGAGTATTCCATCAAAAGATTAATCGCATTGAATTAATATAGCTATATATTGTTTAAGAAAGAAACAAATTATCGATATTTCAGAGTATATCTATTACCCATTTATATCTTAAGAATTTGTAATATTTCTTTGTATAAAAGGGATAATTACCAAAATGACGATTTATCGAGATCTTACTGCACAGCTTTGTATTAATATTTATTGCATCAATCACAAACTACTGGCGAGACGAGCCCTCAAAATTTTATGGTAAATAATAATATATACAGATCGCATTTCGCACAATTTCAGACAGATATGTTCCAGTGAATGAAAATATGGTCTATTCAGCACGACATGTTATTGTGGTTTTAGTGCAGGGCTCGAAATGTACCGGAACGATGTTCCTGTTTGTGAAATTGTGACAAACATTGTTCCGGTTCGTGAAAGTATGAAAAATATTGTTCCGGCTCGTGGAACTATTAAAAATTATTATTACGTTTCATACATACAGCTTACTATGCTCTCTGTAACTTTTTTTTCTAATTATTTAGAATCTTGAATACATTTTTAAAAATTGGATTTTCAACGGTTAAATATAAATTTAATTTGCTATATAGTAAAGTCCCGATTATCCGAGTTTACATGGAACAAGCTCACCTTGGATAAGCAAAAAACTCGTATAAACCGGATTAACACAAATCGTCACCCACTAAGGAGATGAAATATAAATTTTCACTTAATTCATTAATTTTTATGGTACTAGTAAGATCTCTTTGATATACATTTCTGTTACTTTTAAGAAATACGGGGAATGAAATTATTTATTTGAAAACGCCCTTGATAGTTTTTTGTTTGTTGAATGTCAATTTTGCTGCAGTTTTTTTTCCCTGGAGCATTACGCTACCAATACTACATAGCTACCAATTTCTAAGATTTTTTTCTTACCTCTAAAACTTACCAGTAAATTTTGTCTAATTCAATCGATGAAATCTAACAATTGTTAACGATCAAATAAGGCAAAAATATGTATTAAATTTTAGAGGCAACAAAACCATACAAATTGGCAGCTATCTGATTCTATTAATCTCATGAAAATTGCAGGTGTAGCCTCTTCTTTCTGCTGAAAGTATTAAATAGTTTTTTCCCAAACGAACTTATACCTTTGGAATGGATAATTTTCTTCTGATGGTCTGATGGCTTCCATTATTATGAAACACCTATTATAAATGAAGTGTTAGGTGAAGATGAAAGAGCAGTCGTAAAAAGTTAGAACTCCTGATTTTCTGGTCAGAATGGGGAAAAAAATGGCCTTTTTTTTTTTTTTTTGAACACTTCATTTATAATGGCTGTTTCATAATAATGGAAGCTATCAGTCCACCAGAAGAAAATAACTCGGTTAAGCGGGACTCGGATAATCGGGACTTTACTGTACTTTCAATATATATATATATTCGACAATAATTTTGAAATAGCGTTCCGGTTCATGAATTTTTCCATTTCGAGCCCTGTTTTAGTGTATATCATGAAATAAGGGATCATATTCGTTACATTTAAACAAAGTTGAAGCTGGAATATAAATTTTATGGTAATAAAAATATTAAACAGCTATTGCTAGAAAAGCTGTAACATCTTGTTATATTGGAATTCTTGGTCCAATTGGTTGTAAAAATAATTCTACATGAATGGTTACACAACAAATTTTTTCGATCGGCCGTTATAATAATAAACAACTTTTACTATATAATTATAACATTCATTAACAAATTATAAATATTACAATTATTACCAAATTTACATGCTATATAACACTATCTAATTTTTTTTTCATCCACAGTTGTTGACATTACAATGATAAGGCGAATGGTACAGACGTGTGTTATTATTCATTAAATTAATTAACCCATTAAGGACTAGCGTTACCATGTGATCACAGCATAGCTGTCAACCGTTTCACTGTTTAAATACCACTAATTTAGAACAAAAATTTTAATTTTCTTTGATGACATAAAATCTGGTACAAAATAAGGTAAATATTGCTTTTCTGAAAAAGTGGTGTGAACTGCAATTTTTGTATTTTAAAAAGAAAAAATAATTCCGCCTTTAATGGGTTATAATTCTTAGCTATCCCGCAGACAACCAAAGGTGCATTTGAAGTATTACGAGTTCTTTTGTGTAAAGTTTAAATGCTTCTGAACAAGTTGCGGAAAAACGGTGACTATGTATCACAGATATTTCATGAGTTGTAACATTCTGCAATGATAACTAGACTTAGTGAATATCCTCAACCATTACAATATTTACATCATAATGTCAACAATTAGAGAAAAAACTGAAATTCCTAAAATTCAAATAAACAATAATAAAAAAAAAAAACGAACTTTTATCAACATACTTGATAATTGCTATAAGTGATAAATATAAATTTAAACAAGTTGGAAATTGCTCGTCAAACGTGGCAAATGCGGTGCATTCGAACTATAAGTACTTTTATAAATATTTTTTGACCGCATATTGTACTGAATATATATTTTAATGCACTTCAATAAGTGCATATCCATTTCATTCAGTTCGAAAGGCTGTAACATCATTAAAATGCACTTGGAATATTTTTCTTTTCCATTTACCGTCATGTAACGGAAAACTTTTGACTGTCCCTGTCATTATACAATACACCCGATTTCCATAAAATATGAAATGACTCGACAAAATTTTGCAACAATTATATATTTAAAATTTCAGACCATTCGGTCGAGTAGTTTTTGCTCTGTTATATGCGGACGGACAGACGGACAAACAGACAGACAATCAGACGGACAGAACGACGACTATAGGGGCTACGTATTTATATAATTACGGACGCACCTAAAAAAGGCAGAAAATATCTTTGTTTACTTACATTTCAAGATGTTCCATTGCATCAGGCGGCAACATTCTCAAGAAAATAAATTGCAATGAAACATGTCGAAATGTGAATAAATAAATGTGTTTTGCCCTTTTTTTTTATTATTTATGTTTATCACTTATAACAATTATCGGGTAGTTTGATATTTTGAAGTGAATTTTATATATAGCTTACGAACTTATATCTCAAATATTTAATGATTTATAACGTTTTCTATTGGTAAAGAACTTTGTGGTCATCCTGTATGTTACAAACGCAACACAATGTAACAACACTTTAAATATATACAGTAGAGCGCCGATTATCGGAACTCAGATTAACTTCCAATTATCCGAACAGCCTATTTCTCTCAAAAACTTTTTTTTAACCGAACTTCCCTTTATCCGAACAGCCTATTTCTCTCAAAAATTTTTTTGTTATGATGATGAGATTGTGGATGAGATTTAAGATGACCAGGTCCATCACATAACCAAGCCTTTGAATGCTTGGAAACAGCTATGAAATGGCGCGAGCGGCAGAAGAACTATGATCCTATTCAACTAACGTATTTAAGAAGAATTCGAGATATGGCAGCATTGGGAAGAACGCATTCTTTAAAGCAAGCAACAATCGAAAGCTTTTTTGCTTAAATTATAGAATTGTTCAAAAAATTATAAAATGAGAAACAGAAAATTTTAAGTGATAGAAAAGTAAAAAAAAAAAAAAAAAAGAAAAAGTTTTTAAATACGCTAGCACTAACTGGTGCTGCCAGTCCTAAGCTTGGGTAAAGTATGAAGATTTTAGTATAGTCAGGAACATCCCTTAAACTATCTGTCTATTTACCCGAACTTTTGCTTATCCAAACTAGGGTCTGTCCCGACTTTTTCGGATAATCGGCACTCTACTTTATTTAAAAAAACTTCTGTCTAAACTATTTTTAAATCTCAAGTATCATCGTATACCTTTCAGCCAGTCTCCGGTGAGAAAAATAAATTTTCATAATAATACTAATTCACTTTCCTGTTGCCGGAGTGACAACAATTAATAGAAACGAATCTAATGAAATGGAGTAACATTTTATCCATAAGTGAAATACCCTTTACTAATAGTAACATATTATCTACGTAAAAATGCAATTTCATCACATTAAATATGTAGCTGTAGTTAAAATTGAGATAATTATTTTATTGTGCACATATTCAATTGAAAATAAATTACACATGTGTAATTTTTCAATAAATTTTCAATTCATTGATTTTTTTTCTCTTTTTCGATGAAGTTAAAATTTTACATCATATATTTACTTTTCCGTTGATTTGGTGTTTAATAGAATAAATATTATAAATATTTTCTAAATATACAATTAAATTAAGTTTATTTCCCCCCCCCCCCCCCAAAAAATTGAAATATCTTATTCTATGAAAATACAATATACCAGATTGCGCGATACCAGCTTATACAAATATATATGAAAGCAAAAAGAAACGAAAAAAAGATCTTTTTTTAAGCCGCTAAAAAACATTCGGCAATAATCTATTTAACATCATAAATAATTCAGATTTTTTTTTCTTTTTCGATGAGTTCAAAATTGCTCGTCGTATGTTCCATTTTACGCGGATTTAGTGTTTAATAGAATAAATATTATAAATCTTTTCTAAATGTGCAATTAAATTAAATTTCTTTTTTTCCCCAAAATTTAAATATCTGATGCTATGAAAATACAACAAAGCAAAAATAAAAGGAAAAAAAAAGAAGATTTTTTTAAGATCCTTAAAAACATTCTACAATAATCTATTTAACTTGATCTTTTATGAAAAAAAAAAATATATATATATATATATATAATATATTCAATTGTCTAAAATAAGTAGTTTTTGTCATCAGAAAGTACATTCCGTTTTTTTCTTTATTTATTCGCTTATTCACAGAAAATCGGATATATCCGAAAGAAAAGAAAATTTATCCCATTTTTAATAAAATTACCGAAAAAAAGGCCTAAAATTTTACCTTTAAAATTATTTTTGCTCATCTTTCACGTTGAAAAAAAAATTACATACGTACATGTTACTGCTTCATATTAAAAAATATTTTTTATATGAGAAAACATTCGGGACCTTCTTTTGGAGAAATTGCTTAACCCAAACCCGACACGCAGTAAAAGAAATTAGTGCCGAACCGATCCGAACTGAATCTTGTATAGGGTCAGGTTTGGGTAATTTCTGGTTATCCGATCCAATACAGGTTTTTACCTGAAAAAATCCATTAAAACTAAAACCCAAATCCAAAACCGATATGTTTTCTTAAAATTTTCTTCAATTTCATGAAGAAATTTCTTTTATAATTTTTAAAATTAAATTAAATTTATACTTTTTATTATTACGATTGATAACATTAAAATAAACCTACCTTCAAAGTTGAGAACGAAATTTTCTTAAGTGTCTTCTTCCGTAGTTTCGGTAAGTATCTTAGCTCTACTTTATCACGCGATATCATAAAGTAATATGTGGGACTGAAGTATGACAATACACATTCAAAGGCTGAGCATGATTTTTGACAAGATACAACGCCACCTATGTATGATGAGGTTGCGCGGAGACTTTTAATACACAAAATTGGTATACATTATTGTGTTTTATATTCCCGTAGCTTATTATCTTAACCATTTTTTTTTCTTTTCTTTTTCTTTTCCAAATTATGAATATTGAACTTTTCAAAGCATTTTTCCTAAATTTTTTGAAAATACTTTAAAACATTTGGATAATCATTAAATAAATTTTAGAAAGATTGCGGCTATTAAAATTTCTAAACTAAATCGACATTTATACAGGTTTTATGGAATATTTACAACTCTATTTAGCTAAAGTCTTTAAAATGTGGTCTTTAGTATTTAATAGAATTAGAAATTGTTAAAATATTATTGCCATTCAGTATGAATATTGAAATGTTTACAGCTTTACACATACATATCCTTCAACATCATGAAAACTTTATGTAACTAAGTATGGAATTATCCATTTAACCCCTTGAGGGGCAAGCAATTACGTTTGTGAAAAGCTGAATTCCCACCGGAAAATTAGAAATTTTTTTTTTTCAAAATAAGGAAAAGCAAATTTACTGATTTTTTTCACCAAAGTTAGAAAAGTAAAATTTAATAAATTTTTTCTAGTGTAAAACTTCATTAATCGTAGGTGGTATATAATATATACCGGCGCCCCTCAAGGGGTTAAAAATACCAGGTAATCAAACCAGGGCTATCTGGCTAGTAGGTACCGAATATGCAGCCCGGTGCACGGATGCAGATAGATCAAAATCATTTTTAAAGTGTAATCATTTAGTAAAGTTTTAATTGCATACGGGTTAATCTTCCGCAATCGAGTTTTAGGTCCATTTTTGATATAGACTTAAAAAGCATTAATGTTTGAAAATTATTTTAAAAATCCATATAATATCAGTAAATTGAGATAATTTTCAAAGAAATAGCATTTGAAAGTACATCTTTTTCTCTATTCGACGGTGTAAAAGTTGTAATTATGTGATGTTTAGAAGTTAAATTAATTACGATAAAAAGAAAGTGATCGCACAGGGGTTTACTCAGGCCGTCGATATGTCGTCTGCGTTTTTGCTAAAGAATATAAATAGAATGTCTACCTGCAAGCTAAATTTGGATTTTTGCTCAAAACTTTAATAATAATGAATATATCTTAGATAGATATTCTAAAAACTAATCTTTTTTGTGTTAAATGTGATGACATCGTAAGAAATGCTAGAAGAACATTTCATTTAGTTAGTACTATTCACATATGTGTCGAGTACCGAAATGTGGAGTGTATAGTTAAGCGCTGTTTAGAAGAGAGTGTTCGCTACTTCCATCAATTCTTGTGATATCATTACATTTCACACAAAATAATGTAGTTCTGGAGAAAAAGGCTCTAAAGTTCATTGAGAATTGTTCATGTTTTCAACAAATATTCGATTTTGATTGCCGCGAGACACTCTGTATTTTTTACTGAATAAACAGGTTGTGTCCCTAATTAATTACATTTTTTATTTAACTTTGTTGTCGTATATACAAATGGTATTTTGTAATTAATTCCTTACTCATTTCCTGATATGCTAAATTTATAAAATCTATGCACACAGATGTGTTCCCAATGGCAGTACAGCATTTTAATAATTTTAGAACTTAATTATAAATTAATAAATTAATTTTGGCTTTTTTCCTTTAGCCAGGCGAAAGTGATAAATCGGAAAATATTGTTAAACTGACCACAGTGTACGAGTTACAATAATGAAGGAGTTAATCATGCGCCTTTCAATGCTCCTTAAAATAGGCCAACTGGCTGTGAAACTGCAACAACGAGATATTTTGAGCACTAAAAATGTAGAAAATCAACGATAAATAAAAATAAAAAGTGGAATAATGTTTTTGTTTTTAATTGCTTATATCAATTGATAGTCTAATATTAATTTAGATTATTGTTATACATTAACTCCTTGACCGCCAGGATGAATTTCTTCCTCTAGCAGCGTCTTTCTAGTAGAATCAAGGTCATTACTACTCACCTCCGAGCAACACCTTGCTATATCAGTTGCATATCACAGACTGAGTAATGAAAGACGTATGGGATGTACGCAATGGTCGTTGATTACTGAAATGAGAGGACGTACGCAGCGTACGATCTGGAAGTCAAGAAGTTGAGAAAACTCGTAGAAACCCTGAATAAATAGTTTAAATAATGGGTTTTTTTTTTCAAATATCTTAAAAAAGAAAGAGAGCGAGAAATATATTTGTTAATAAATTCACACATTCGGGCTTTCTTTTAAGCGTAAATCAAAGCGGTGAATTTTCCATAATTGAGGCCCCCCGATAAATTAACTTATTATATAGAAAAATGCTTTTGAATAACGTGACTTGCAGTCATGAAATTCAGTGTGTTTTTTAAAACAAACATTGAATTCTTGAAACAGAGTGTTTTTTGTTTAACCTTTTTTTAATTGTATGCTATTATTATTATTATTATTATTATTATTATATACAGAAATAAAATGCTCTTCTAAACTCTTTTTGATCCAACATTTTTTAACATACTGTGCATAGATATAGTTTTTTTTTATATAATATATTATGATATATCAAAGGCTGACATTAAAATCTGATCTAGAAGGTAACTAAATATTCATTTATTTTCTCAATAAATATCTTGGGAATATTCTAACAAAGATAACGTGTCTAAATGGTGTGGGTAAATTTCAAAAGTCGCACTAAATTGGCTACTAATTAAGTTTACTAAATTCAATTTGTCGGTGCGGATTGCGATAAGTCAGTTAACTATTTAACGGTAGATTGCGAAAGAGTGAAGCATTTTGAGTAGGCGGATCGAGATTCCAAGGCGCTCACAGTTCTGAGAAGGTGATGCTCGAATCACAGGGGAAGAGATATGGAGGAGAAAGTTCAATCAGCGTGAGGCGGGGAAAACACAAATTATATTTTTGGAAATACAGAGGGCGTTGTCAGTCTAACGAGGTCGTCCTTTTATAGAATGAAATTGGATTGGTTGTTAAAATGCGAAAATATATTATTCGCCTATTTTTTTTTTTTTTTTTATTATTATTATAGAGATTATATGTCATGAATTTAAGATGCTGTATGCATGTTTTGTTCCAGCATATAAAACGTGTTACGCAAGTGACATAAAAAAAAAAGAATATCGAAGGGAAAAAATACTTCAGTTTGTTCGGTACTCCACATGTGAGCGCTTTTTATGAATCGGATTTATCTGTTTGCTTGGCCGTGCTCTAACTCGCGTTAGTATACTCTCGGATCGCCATGTAATTGATATATGTGGCACTATAGAATGTTCGGCATTCAAAATGAAGTATGTAAATTCATAGTTATTTACAAGGACACTCAAAAGTATCCCGTTACATTATGGTCTATGGGGAAAAATCATTTGCGGTGTATTTTAATTTTGTTACACTATTCTAAACATAATGAAATGTATATACATTATTGCGGCGTACTAGAAGATGATTACTATAGAATATGTTATGTGTAGCACTTACAGTTCGTGTCCAGGTGAACTTAAGAGTATTCCGTTATATTATGGTCTATGAAGAAAAATCATTTGCGGCGTGTTTTAATCATGTAACTCTGTTACAAATACAATGAAATTGAAAAAAATTATGATGTGCGGTAATACATGCTTTCTGTAGAGTATGGCGTGCAAAACATTCATTATTCATTTACAGGGTCAAAAGAGGTCGATTATATAATGGTCTACGGGGAAAACTGTTTGCAGCGCATTTCAATTATGTTGCACTTATTCAAACATAAAGAAATTGATATACATTACTGAGGTTTATTATAATATGCTTGAAGTAGAATATAATGTGCATTGCATTTATCGTACAGGGCCACATGAAATATTTCGGGGACAATTCTGTATGCAATTCTGTATGGGATGATTGCTGCAAGTGTGTTTTCAGTTATGGTATGAATATCAAGTTTAACTAAATTTTTGCATACTACACGGAGCGCATAAATCCTACAGAATATATACAGGGCTGCACAAAAAAATTCGTAAGCATTACTGAGAACTAGCGGGAATATCTTAAAGATGTCTTTTTTAATTGGAGTTATGCAGCTTCACGTTGATTTTCAAGCTCAACTACATTTAGTATAATACTAAGTATGTTTGCTGCACATAAATAAAATCATATACAGTGCTATGCAAAGGACTAGATACAGGACTGCATAGTAATTACTGAAAGTGTTAATTAAGTAGTTTAAGCATGCTTTTGCCACAGTTAAATTTAAGCATAATATGTGGCATGTATTAAAAATTTGTATGTCTTATACAGGGCTGTCCTAAAAAAAAAATCCTTCCATTATTAGAAACTGCTGAAGGAGAATTTTTAACTGCGTTACGTGTATTTTTACTAAACATGATTTTTTTTCATACTATGTAGAATCTTTACAAATCTATAGACCATATACAGAGCTGCACAAAAGAATTGGATTACTTTTATGTTTATGAGCCGTAATTATTGAAATCTAGTTTTGAAATTGGGTGTATGTTTCCTAAAATGTTTACTTAGGTAGCTTCTTTACCTTATTAACCTCTTAATTCCTTCGATAACCCCGCTCCTTCGATATTCACGGGCTGCGTCTTTTATTCAGATAGTTTGATTGCCACCAGTTTTATGCCCCACCAGTGGCTGAGAGGTTCTGCTCTCGAATCTGGTAGACGGGAGGTGCTGGGTTCAATCCCAATCGCGCCCGTCGGCCTAATCGTTCGGAGTTTTCGTGGTTTTCTTCGAACTTTGGATTTCCAAGCGTTAATACGGGTTAGGTTCCCTTAGAAAGACCCCCACGAAGGGCACTCCCCCCCTGGGCCTATATCCCTCGTGCAGATAATTGGCCGTCATAAATACAACCAACCAACCCACCAGTTTTATAAAATAGTGTAATTGGCTTTATTATGGTATCAATTTATCTGTCATTAAATAAGATGAATATTTCTTTTTTCAACAATGTGGTCCCAATATGAGCAATTTGAATTTTTAAACCGTAATGTTATACGCCGTTAAGTGTTTAAAAGGCTAAGTTTTGTTAAAGCATTCTTGAAGTGTTGGAAAGTGTTTCACAAGCTATGATCGACGCATGATTTTTCTTTTTTGTTTTAGTCATTAATCTAAAGTTATTACCTTATAATGAAAAATATTCATGTCACGTCACAGTGGGATCCACGTAGCATGAAAAGTAGCGACTGGCGTGTTTATTTACATATTTCATTGCTTTCGGAGCATAAATTCAGGTAAATGCACTTATAAAATATGTTAGATTTATTTTGTACGATTTACTGTTCGGTAAGTACATATTAAAAAATCCATTTATATGTACTTAATGATTAAAAAAAATCATTTCACAAATAAAAGGAAACATATGCATGAAGTTGCACTAAAATAGAGAAAAATCCCTGCCGGTTCGGTCAACAGGCGGACGTACATTTCGAAGTTAAGTACTAATTTCACCAACAAAAACTAAATCAAGATTTGAGATAAACTCAGTTTAACAATTTTATCTGTCCGCTTTTGACGAATTATTTATTTAATTTTTCTGTAAGAGCTCGTTTTATCAGAATCACATTAAGTCTGTGTTCAAAAAGATATTTTCCATGCTCAACCTGAAACTTGCTGACGTGAATTTTTGAAGAGCTTTAAAAGCGACCTGTGTTTTTATTTTTTGTTCAATTAATTTAGAACTTGATTTACAATTATTTTCTCAGTACGACCATTTTTTTCGTTTCCAGCACTATCGTTTCGGGAAATTCGGTTCAAAATACCGACTTTGACAGTATTTTTTGATATGTATTATGCCATTATAAAAAAAAAAAAAAAAAAAATCGACCAATACAGCACATTATATAGTTTCTGAATAAGAGAACCTGCCAATTGGATGCGTTTGGGAACGAAAATGAATTTAAAAATGAGTCAGAAATTAAGCCGTTTAGATATGAGATCGCTTCGGGAAATTCGATTCAAGACTTTGACAGCATTTTTTGAAATATATTAAGCCTATATATATATATATATATAAACCGGCCAATACAGCACATTATATAGTTTCTGAATAAGAGAACCTGCCAATTGGATACGTTTGAGAGCGAAAAGGAATTTATAAAATGAGTCAGAAAATAAGCCGTTTAGATTTGAGTACATGATGATTTTTTCTTCAACCGCTTTGTAATTTTTTTTTTTTTTTTTTTTTTTTTTTTTTTGCTTTTGCTGTAAGAATTGGTCCTATCAAAAAATTGTATATATAAAACTTGTAGATAATATTTAAAAAATATATAATAAATTCATTTGGATTTTATATCTTGTGAATTGGCGAAGTTATGGATTTTTTCTTTTTAACGCCCTCCCCCCCTAAAAATTGTATTTTGAGGGCAGATGAAAGTTAAATTCGTGAAAAAAGTCTTTTTTTTTTAGGGTTCCGTACTTAAAAAGTAAAAAAGGAACCATTATAAGATCACTCCTATGTCTGTCTGTCTGTCTGTCACAGCCCTTTTACTCGTAAACTATGCAACGTCGAAAGTTCAAATTCGTGGAAGTAATAAAGATTATTGACCCACATATTAACAGATTAATAAATATTCATAAATATATTTAGGAAAAATGTACAGGGGCTTTGTAAGTTACTTGAAGAAAAAAAATCTTTTCTTTGTATATCGTGTGGGGTATCGTTTGAAAGCTTTCGTAACGCAGAAATCAAAATTTTAGGTATTATATTTTCAAAGTTATGGTGGAAAATGTAGTGCAAAAATATGTCCCCCCCCCCATCTAATTCTGAATCTATTGAAACTAAAATTATGAAAAAATTAGAGAAAGTAGACATTAATTTAAACCTTGCAGGAAAATTATAGCGATTACCCTAGGTCACATAGCTTTTGAGAAAATCGCACTTTTCTCTTACTCCTCACAAATTTCGATTTACGGGCTTCAGCAAAAGTGTTGAGCAGCGCTGGAGGTACCTATCGTAGCAGAAGTATAAAAGCATTGTTGATCATAAATTTCGGAAAAAATCGTCTGTAATTAGCCGAGATATCAGCAATTAAAGACGCGGACGGTTTGAACATACGAAATAACAGGGACGGCGTACTCTATGCTCCATCGGCGTTTAAAGCCTAGATAACAAATTTTAAGGATATACTTGTGTAATGCAATGCCCAGTAGCAGTATAAAAGAGATAAACGTCAAATTGTTAAAAACAGACTAATTTAATGAGAATTAATCACATAAATACTATGGGATTCGCGACTAGTTTGCATTGAGTGGCTCTCTCAATATGCCTACCGTGTCTTTAAAGGTGAACTAAAAACCTATATGGAAAGCACATATACAGAATAGCTATGTTTGATATTATTTAGGTTCCATATAACTTTCATGGTATATCCATTTATACTTTTTCCAATATACAGGGTACAAAGGAAAGTCCCTTTAACCTTTAAATACTTGCGAACGGAGAGAGATACAGCTATGCAAATGAGGTAACGGTATAGTAAAGCGACTACGCCCGATTTAATGAAAACGACAGCAGTGCCCCTAGTGGAGGAATTTGGAAGATAGCCACTGCAAATTGAAAATGAAAAGAGATATTTAGCAAATATTGAGCAAAATTTCCAGTTAGAAAGTTTTAGAGCATTAATTAATTAGTAGAAAACGACATGTGGTTTACATGGATGAGATAAATCTTCGCCTGTATACCCAAAAATGTCCGAAATCGATGCACTCCATTTTGTGTAAACATTTGAATGGAATAGACAGAAGTATGAACAAATACTCACAATTTATGCTATAAATACGCACTGATCTCAATACATTTTGATAACACCGCACAAAAAAACAAAACAGACAAACTGTCTCACAGTGATAAAAAGTTAATACTCAGTATGTCGAAAAGTTCGCCATTGCTCACGATACACTTTGTATTCCTGAGAGTAATTCTGCATACGCATTTCTCAGCATGGAGCGTCTATTGCAAGCCTCTTCAATACGACAACATAGATTTAACCCTTTCAAGGTCGGTGGCTAGACGGTCTAGCCACCTAATTTTAATTCCAAAACTGACAAATGCACCAAGAATATTTTAATAAAATTTTGCTTTTGTAATGAAAGTGCAAATTAGCGGGTTTTTGTTTTCTAAGAAATTCGTTTGAATATTCTAATGTCAGTCAATTATTTCATCAGTTTACGAACAGAATTCTTCTGCCCCTGAAAGGGTTAATCTAAAATTTTAAATGCATTGGAAATTAAATTTTTACAGACATTACAGACATTACAGAACAGCACAACGTCACAATCTGCAATTGTGCATTGCTACATTTCCGGAATGTGAATACGTAAAGTAGAATCGTCGGTAATCGATTTTGGATATTTTTGGATATGCAGGCGATGATTTATCTTATCCAACGATTTATCTTATGAACCAAATGTCGTTTCGTACTAATTAATTGATGCTCTAAAACTTTCTAATTGAAAAATTTGCTCTACCTCTTTTCGTTTTCGATTTGCAATGGCTATCTTCCAAATTTCAGCACTAGGGTCGCTGCTGTCGTTTGCATTAGGTCGGGCGTAGTCGCTTTACTGTACCGTTAATTCACTTGCATAGCTGTAGCTCTCACCGTTTGCAAGTATTTTCAGGTTAGAGGGACTTTCCTTTGCACCATGTATACTATACAGCTATACCCAACCCTACTTTGTATAGTTTTTACGAAGTCTTAGTATTCTTTTTGCAACGGTATTTTTTTAATAATACACTTACTAATTCATATATTATTGTACGGAACCCTTTGTGTGCGAGTAATACTCGCACTTGACCGTTTATTTAATATTTTGAATCCTTCATTTTTCATCTTTCGAATGGTATGTTACTTTTGTTTCTACAATAACAAGAAGTTAAAAAAATATATATTATTCCGTTTGTTTACTTCTTACATCAACATTACATTCGTAAACTTGTGGAATATATTTGAGAAAAATGTGCCAAAAATGGAATTTTTTTTTTTGCTCTGAATGGTTTGAATGAATTTTTGGGAAGAACTGCAAAATTACAAAAATCCGACAAATGGCGCGAAACTGTCGAACTTTTTGCGGCAAAGTATCGTCCTTTATTGGGAAAATGGTAAATTACATATTATGCATTGGAAGAACTGAAATCCCGCTTCACGGAATTGAAACATCGATTTTTGTGTTGCTCGAACTCAGGTCGGGCATTCCAAAATTGGCGCATTTGATTTCCCCGAACTGAGTTCGGGCGTCAAAGGCAAAAGGTTAAACTCAATTTTAGCAAAATGTTGCTTTCTGAACTTCGATGTACCTTGTTATAGAAACTGCTGCAAATTATTGTTTGCATCTTGCTAGAATATTTTACACATATCTCTGATCAATCTGAAGTGAACTTTTGTTACAAGCATTGGTACAAAATTTTCATAGAAAAGTTTTTTCTTTTTTAAAAGTGGTTTTTACTCCAGATTTAAAATAATAATAATAACTAAAGAATATTTGTTTATAAAGTTGACTTCACTTTATTAGTAATTATTCATGTTATGTATAAAAAAAATCAAGTGAATATCTTTGGTAGTTTCTGGAAAAAGAATACATTAATTGAACATGGTAGGTTTAGGAACTTCACACTGCCTTTAATAATAATAATAATAAAGAATGCTTGAAATGTGTTCGTGAGTTTGATAAAACTGTGCTAAAAAATTAAAATGTGTTCCTTCGTGGTTCGAATATACAAATTCTAATATTATATAAACCAATCTTTTTCTTTTAATTCTCCTTTATTAACTTACCGCAATTCGCATTCGACTCATTTCTGCGGAAAGTTCAGTTTAGGGGGACGATGATTCATAAAATTATGTTTCATTATTTATGTTGTTCAAAGAAGAAATTCTTCGAAAAAATGTTCTTATACCAAAAAGTCAATAAATATTTAATCGAAAAAGACAATTTACTGACAATAAAGATTATTCTAATTCCATTAATTCCATTTTTCAAATATAATTAAAAATGCTCCGCCTTTTGGTATTTTTAAAACCTTTTTTTTCCGTGTTATTACTTAAATGAAGTCCTTCCGGACTGTCACAGGAAGAAAAGGTAGCTTTCATATTCCTCATTTTTTAAAATCCAGCTAATTTTACTCAAACACAGGAAGTAAAAATGGAAGGAACCCGATTATAGATGATTCAATACAAATTTTCTTCAATCATATACATGAATAATAATATCGCCAAATTAGCCATCTAAATATAAATTGGCTTCATTTAGAGTGATTTATATTTGGTGACATAATTTGGAGATAGCTTGATGTGTTCGCCATTTTAAAAAAAAGCATGGTGGATGAAGCTAACCAATAAACTTGATAGAGACCTTGGTAAAAGCTGCAAACAATACTCAGTGACATCGAAATAGGTTAATATATACGAGTACTGGCGTATGATAACAATTAAATTGTTTCAAAATATCAGACAATCTACAATTTCAATCTTTTATATTAGCCATTTTTTAAGATAAACACGGTAAATGCTCTGGAATATTTGGGTGAAAAAATCTTTTTCAATTTTTAAACTTTTTGTACCGCTTTTTAAATTTTTTAATATATATATATTTTTTTTTTTATATGACCACCATTTTAAAACAAGATAGCGGATTAAACTGACCAACGAACTCGGTCGAGACATTTATATGTACTCTGCACACACTAAATCTCATCCAGACCGGTTCATAAATACACAAATTACAACATGACAAAAAGTAATATGTATATATATATATATATATATATATATATATATATATATAAAGCCACTAATTAAACATACCGAACATCATCAAAAATTGTGATAATATGAATGAAATGACAATGATACAGTTTCCCCTAACACACTTAATATGGATACCAAAAACATATAATATACAAGCTGCTATGTATACAATAAAGTCCCTTGTACTATATTACGAGAATTAATATGGAAGAAAAAAAGAAAAAAATGGATACCCATAAAAAGAAATGAATAGCTTATATATTGAATTACAGTCAACATTTGAGCGGAGCGAGGTTTTGGCGTCTACGGGTCATGATCAGTCAAAGTATACGTGAATTTTCCGAAAGTCCTTTCCTCCGAACGGCTGCAATAGGTGGCTTTTTACTTTTCGTAATGCTAAAAAAATAGTTAAATATTCGAGAGACAGCCATTTAATAATAATAATAATAATAATAACCATAATAATAACAATCTATAATAATAAAGATAGAAGTTTTGTGTGCGTGTGGGCGTGTCTGTCCACTGTGTCTTGAATATATCACTGCACGCAGATATCTGGCTTAATTTTTTATGCAATTTTTAAAGTTTTATTTAAGTTTATTTTCTGACCATTTTTCTACATTAATAAAAATAATACGGTTTATATCTTTAACCCAAATATAGTAAATTTTGTCCCCTTTTCATTAAGATTTATTCCAAATTAGTAGAGCAATTTTCAAATTGTTTGAGGAAATTTTTCTGCGATATTTAGTGCTTTTTTCATATCTTGCGGACATTTTTTGACAATGGTAAAAGGAATTAAATTTAAAAATTTAGCCAATAAAGCAAACTTTGTTTTCTACGAATTTTGAATTTTAGCGATTTTTAATGCGATATTCAATTCGAGGTATAGCAATTTTTTGCGTTTCCCATCGATATATTTTAATATTCATGAGAGAATTCCGATTAAAATGTTTTACCGCATTACAGTAAATTTTGTCCTCTGCTGTTTTAGGTAGCTTTAATTACAAAAAGCTACCTATTACAGCCGTTCGGAGGAGAGCGATTCCGAAAAATTTTGGTATATTTCCACCGATCATGACACCCCCACCCCACCCCAAACCACCCTCCTTTCAAATGTTGATATACATGTACATGGTGTGTACACAGTGTTTCAAGACTGGTCTGAAAATACAAAACTTATTAAACATTTTTGTACAGCGAGCTGAAATTCTCCGAAATATGATCCTTGAGCATCAACACACTGCTAGCAACGTTTTTTCCATTATTCATAGGCTCCCTGGAAGTCTTCGTGCGCAAAGCTGTTAAGGGACCTCATCGAAGCTGGAATCGTGGACCGCTGCAAACGTGTAAAATTGCTTCCCTTTCAGGTCAATTTTTGATCCGGAGGAACAAAAAAAAAAAAAAAGTCGCTAGGAGCGAGGTCGGGGTTCTAGGGGGCCTTGTGGCAGGATTGCCACGCTAAACTTAGCCAAATTTTTTGCGGCTGCGAGCGACGTGTGAGAGGGCGCATTGTCGTGGTGAACAATGCAATCGTCTGTGATGTCTGGGCGGACGCGCAAGGTCAGGTCGGTTTTACGCTGGAATGCACCACCATTTAAAGGATCGAATCCGGCGCGTTCGTGCAGACGTCAGAAATGATTGGATTGTTCACCACGACAGTGCGCCCTTTCAAACACCGCTTTCAGCCGTCAAAGTTTTGGCTAATTTTAACGTGGCAATACTGCCATTTGCCCCCATACAGCCCAGACCTTGTTTGCAGCGACTTTTTTGTTCCCCGGATCAAGAAAGACCTGAAAGGGAAACGATTCGACACGATTCCAGCGATCCAGGCAAATTCGACGATGTCCCTCAACAGGCTTGCGCGCTAAGTCTTCCAGGGAACCTATGAATAATGAAAAAAAGTTGGCTGCGGTGTGTTGATGCCCAAGAGTCATATTTCGAACAATTTTAGTTCTCTGTATAAAAATATTTAATAAATTTTGTATTCTCAGACCAGTCTTAAACCTTGTGAACACACCCTGTATACATACACACACACACACACACATATATATATATATATATATGTATATATATGTGTATATGTTACCGTGAAAGACCGAAATTGTAGAATGTCGACCTTCACCGGTGAATGTCAACTCATAGTAAATACGTCGGTGAAAGGCCGAATATTTGATTATATTCTTGTACATTCGGACCATCACCGGTAAATGTCGACAAAAACAGATATGCTCTGGTGGAGGTCGAAAAGAGAAGCGGTGTTCAACAGAGAAGCTACAGTTTGTCGTTAAATTCGGGCCTATATCCCTCGTGCAGATAATTGGCCGTCAAAAATCAATCAATCAATCAATTTGTCGTTAAATTCTTTGTCCTACTGCGAGTGTACCAATTTTATGAGAGGTTTGATGGTGCGTGCAACGTTTTCTTAATTTTTTTTTTTTTTTTTTTTTTTTTTTTTTTTTTTTTATTTAATATCCTAATTTATATTGAATGGTTACGTGAGCCGTGATCTTTTTTTCCCGAAAAATTAAATACATTAATTGAGAGTAAACGATTGTTTTTTTTTTTCAAGAACTCTAGACTAAAACACTTTCTGAAGGGATTTCTGCTAAAACTAAGTGCAGCACACCTTTGGATTGCAGACGATTAAAACTTTTTTATGTCTTAAAAATTAATGATCGCGCCTGAAATACAGAGAAGTAAATGCAAATTTCCGACATATTAAACATTCACCATTAGTGCATGATGAATGTCGAAATTGGCCGGTGGAAGTCAGAAATAAGGCTATTTAGCAAATATTTCGGACATACACCAAGCGACTATGAGAATGTTGACATTCACCGGTGAAAATCGACATTCTCCAGATTTCGGTCCTTCACAGTAACACACATATCTACCCTATATATATAAAATCCTAATGAATCGAATTGAAACGAATTTATGTAACGATTCAATGAAAAGACTGATTAAACAACTGATTACGTTTCACGGCGATTTTTCCTAAAATATGGAACACTTTGCGATGAAATTAACACCAAAAATCCGTATTGATCCACGGATCTCAAAACTGGTGTTAGAATTTTAAAATTAGAATTAGTTTTCGAAATATTAATTTTTTCTAATTTTAAATACTTTTTTTCTAATGATGGCAACTGAAATTTTAATCACAGCAGATATATATATATATATTCATATTTTAGAAAAGGTTATTTTAAATTAATTTTGCGACGAGTTTGGCCTCTCTTAAATGTATGCTAAAAAATGCATCATGTTACTTTTATTCAGAATTCAATTTGTATTTCATTATAATTTTATTTAATATAAAACTTTCATTTAAAATTGAAACCTTTAAAATAAATGGCTTTTACTTCATTCTTTTTTTTTAAACGAAACGAAAAGAAAAATATTAGACACAGATGTCATATACGTAACGGGGTACCTAACTGGCGCCAAAATGGCGTTATTTTGCCTGACATGGTAACCCGGCTATTGTTGCTTATTTATTAATAAATGTTTATTTGAATTTATTTTCTTTTTATTTACAAAAAATGTTATAAATAGTTTTGTTCTATAGTTATTAATTATTTTTTTTTTATTTCATGTTATTTCATTTTAAAAATAACAGAAAATAATTAAAAAAATACATATATAACAGAAATTTGAAAACGAGGTTTTCGCCAAATTGTCGTAAAAAAAGAATCACGCCAAACCCGGTGCGTATGTGACAATGCAACAAATCAGGAGATTTAATTTCCACTTCAAAGCAACGTTTTAATGTTATTACTTCTCCCGTCGACCAATTTCGCAAAATTATATAAATAGCCAAATTATACAAATTGACATTTTTTTATTTTAAATAACAAAAGAAAAAATAAATTAGTATAACATTAATAAAAATACAAATAAATCACTTGATGGCGTGAACATGTGTAACTTCCTTAAAGTGAAGTGAATGTGACATTTACGATCAACCATTATTGGCATTTAATATATAGTTTGGCGACATATTTTTGGTCGATGGGATAACCAAGTAGCGCCGTTTTAATTTACCACTCGAAAAATAAAAAAAATGCTAACTGGCGAGTTAAAAAAAAGCTATTGGCGAGATTTTCACCCAGCTAACATAAAAGTACCAGGAATTCTTTGCGACCATGGTAACTTTTATGTAGTTTTATTCGAAAAAATAATTTTGATTCTTTAATCAAAATGGAAATCTTTCTTATGAAAAGCGAAGGAATCAGCCCGTTGTTTATGGCAGTTACATGACTTGGACTATTATAATATAACCGAAATAATGGGGATAGAATAACATTCTGCGACTTATCACACCTGTGGCTGGCTAACATTAAAGTACCAAAATGGCCGCCTGGAATATAAAAAGCGAAGGGATCCGTCTGGAGCTGTTGATGATAGTCACATGACTTAGGCTATTATTATAGAGATTGTTTTCAATTTTAAAAACAGCGCAAAGAATAATATTTCCTAACGATTAAACATTTATTTTCACGTGACTATTAAAAACAGAAAAAAAAAACTTTAAAATTACTAATAAATGGGTACGTGTTAAAGGCAGGAAAATATTGAAAATTATGTTCTGAAATTGTATTTACACGTGAATATTAAAAAGGAAAGGAAACTTTAAAATAATAAATACATTAATATGTGTTTAACCCTTTCACGGACCTTTTCACTTCTATTCGTAAAATCTTGAAATCAGTGAATGGCACCAAAATTTACAAACAAATTTCGAAATACCAAAATGCTTTTGTTCACTTAATAAAAGGGAAATTTTCATCCCAATATTCTGATGCTAATGTGGCATTTAAGAATTAAAATTAAGTTGTCCAAAAATGAACCACCGCCCTTGAAGGGGTTAAAGCAGCAAATATTTAGTAATTGTATTATGTCAGTCGTTTTATATCTCTGTTAAAAAATACCGAGAGACAAAGACTCTGTTTATTTAATTCATTTTATTTTAGCTTCTTTTCAAATGTTTAACTGATCTTTTTTAACCAAACACGAAAACAACCATTGGATGTCTTAACAGCAACTGATTCTACCTTAAATTTTTGCAATGAAAGGGAATTGAATGGAAACCCGTTTACAGGGAGATCGCTACAGGTTTTTTTCAGTATAATTCAATCTTCTCTAATCTTTTTAAAACCAATCAGATTAGAGTGCTTTTAGATTCTACAGTGTCTGTTCTACAGTGTCTACCGTTTCTTGAGTCAGTGTCTACCATTTCTTGTAATGATTCTACAGTGTCTACCGTTGGCGAGCGTAGCTTGCAGGGGGACAGAGCCCCCCTAGTATATATATATATATATGTATATCTGATCTTTACCACACTGTAACTCTCGTATTTATGAACCGATTTGGATATAACTTGGTGCGTACATAGTACATACCAATGTCTCGACCGAGTTCGTTGGCCATCTTCATCTGCCATTTTGAAACAAAATGGCGGCCATTTAAAAATTTTAAAAAACATTTAAATGTAAAATGCCGTACTAAAAAATTAGAAATTGAAAAATATTTTTTCCTTACGTGTTTGACCTTGATAAAAAGATTTCGGAGCATTTTTGTTTCGTCTATATCTTAAAAAATGGCTGCGTTATAGCACTTTGAATTTCTAGTGAGGCTGACATCTTGAAACGATCTGATTTTTGTCATGCAATAACACGTGCATTTATGAACCGATTTGTATATACTTTGGTGTATACACAGTAAATACCAATGTCTCGACCGAGTTCGTTGGCCATCTTCATCCTCCAACTTGTTTCAAAATGGTGTCCATTTAACAAAAAGAAATTTAAAAATTTAATTTAAAATTGGGTACAAAAAATTAGAAATTGAAAAAGATTATTTTTTTCTTATTTATTTGACCTTGATGCAAAGATTTCGGAACAATTTTTGATTCGTCTATGTCTTAACAAATGGCAGAGTTATGGCGCTTTGAATTCCTAGCATGGTTGACATCTTGAAACGATCTGATATTTGTCACGCGATAACACGCGTATTTATTAACTGATTTAGACGTGTCATATATGTGACATGGTATATAGCAATGTCTCAACCAAGTTCGTTGGTCAACTTCATCCGCCATCTCGTTTCAAAGTGGCGGTCATTAAAAATTAAAAATTAAAAATAATTTTAAAATGAGGCCCAAAAAACTTAGAAAATGAAAAACGTTTCTATCTTAAGTGTTTGACCTTGATAGAAGGATTCCGGAGAATTTTTTGTTTTGTCTTTATCTTAAAAAATGGCTGAGATATAGTAGTTTGAATTTTTAATGCGGGTTACATTTTGAAAATCTGATTTTTTGCGTGTGAGAGCACTGGTATATATCAACCTATTCCGATGCGAGTGAGCATGTGCGCAGGAATTACGAAGGTCTCGACCGAGATATCGTCGAATTTGGTGACCAAATATAAATCACTTTAAATAAAACCAGCTTGGATAAAGCTGACTAATTTCGCGAAATTCTCATTTTATATTCAGTATTGTCAAAAATTAATATTGAATCTTCTATAACTGGTTTCCATTAATTTTAGCTTTGTGAGTTTGAATAAAATAAGCTGGATTTTTAAAAACTAGGAATATGAAAGCTATGTCTTCCTCCCGGCACTGGCCGGAAGGACTTTTTAAATATTTAGCGATTTTAGAGGATATTAAGCATTTTGGACTATTGCGGCGATTTTTTAACATTCAAAAAGGAATTTCGTTTCAACCTTTTAACCTAATTTAATAAATTTTGTCCTCCGTGAGTTTTGAATTTTGGCGATTTTTAATGCAATTTTAATGTAACTTTTAGAAAATTTTTAGGTACCACCGCGATTTTTTGACATAAAAAAAATCCCATTTCAAATTTTTACTCTAATATAGTAATTTTGACCTCCGTGATTTAAGCTATTTTTAATGTGAGTTTCAGCGCAATTTTTGTGGGATTTTTTTTCTTTTTTGCCATGTTCAGAAGCGACATTTTGACATTCTTAGAAGGAATTCTGTTTAAAATTTTTATTATAATATCGTAAATTTTTCCCTTCGAGAATTCTTTTTTGAGAATTTTAATACGAATTTTAATGCATCTTCAGCGATTTTTCCAGTTTCTGCGATTTTTTTTTTTTTTTTTTTTTTTTTTTTTTTTTTTTGACATTCTATAACGGAATTAGTTTTCAAATTTTTAGCCCATTTTCTCATACTTTATTTTTGAGTTTTAGCAGTTTTTAATGCGATTTCAAAGCTTTTTATCGATTTTTCTTTTATTTTTCACATTTCTCAAAAGAATTCTGTTTCAAATTTTTAGTCTATAGTTATAGTAAATTTTACCAACCATCATTTTTTAACTTGAGCGATTTTTAATGTAAGTTTCAATGTACTTTATTTCATTTATCTGAGACCCGCGGATACATTTTAATAAAATTCGGTTTCAAATATTTACTCTAATATCATAATTTTTTTATATTTCGAGTTCCAAGGCAATTTTTGATTACTTAGCGATTTTTAATAGGATTTGTAATGCGAATTTTATTGATATTTTTAGCGTTTTTTTAGTTCAGCAGCTATATTTAGGCATTTGAAAAATTAGTTTGGTTACAGGCATAAGGCATAGCATAGTAAATTTTGTCCTCTGGTATTTTTGAATATTTAGCAATTTTTAGCGTTTATTCAGGTCTCGCGATAATTTTTTGAAGTTTGGAAATGGAATTTAGTTTCAAACTTTTAGGAAGATATAGAAAATTATCTCCGCGTTTTTGTATTTTTGCGATTTTAATGCGGCTTGTGATGCAAATTTTAATGCGACTTTTAATGTGATTTATAGTGACATTTTTTGAGTTTTGTGCCTCAGTCGGTTTTAAACATGCAGCCCATTTTCTCCTCCTTCATTTTAGAATTTTATCGCTTTTTAATGCAAACTTCAATGCGATTTTCAGCTATTTTTAAAGATATTTCTGGTTTCAGAGCGATTTTTGAAATTCAGAAACGGAATTCGGTTTCAAACTTTTAGCGAATTTCAGTAAATATTGTCCTTCGCAATTTTTTTTTATTTTAGACGATTTTTAATGCTATTTTTAGTATTTTTTTCCAGTTCTGCAGAAGTCTTTTAGACATTGTAAAAGGAATTTTGTTTCAGACTTTTAGGCTAATTTTGTCAATTTTTTTCTCCTTGATTTTTTCAATATCAATGATTTTTACTGATATTTGTAAAGCAAATTTTAGAAATTTTTTAGTTTTCACAGCGATTTCTTTACATTTGTAAATTGAATTTGCTTTAAAAATTTTATCCTGATGTAGTAAATCTTGTCCTGTGCGATTATTGATTTCTTTGCCCTTTTTACGTAATTTTTAGCTTTTTTGACGTTTGACTTTTATGACGATATATTGACATTCGTAAAAAGAATTTAGTTTCAAACTTTTCCCCAATGCCGTAAATTTGTCTTTCGTGATTTCTGAAGTAAATGCGAGTTTTAAAGCGATTTTTATAGTTAATTCTCGTTGCGCGTCGATTTTTGGACATTCGTAAAATGTGTTGGGTTGCAAACTTTTAGCCTAATATAGAAAATTTTGTACTTCTCGATTTTTCATGCGAATTCCATCGAGATTTTTTGTTTTTTCGAGATCAACGGCAATTTCTGACATTCAGAAACGGAATTTGGTTTCAAGTTTTTTCTTAATAAATTTTCTTCTGTGCCATTTTTCATTTTTTTGCGCTTTTTATTGCACTATTCAATGAGATTTTTAACGATTTTTTGCATTTTGCGTCGATGTTTTGACATTCATGAATGATATCTGTTATCAAATTTCAGATGCATACGAAGTTTTGGATGTACTTCACAACTACTTCTCCTAGAACATGGAACGTTGGGCGATAATATTAACGCTTACTATCCACACGGATCTGGGACAAGGTTAGAAATTTAGCAGTCGTTAGTGGTCAAATGCAACTAAATTATTGCATTTCACGACCTCAAAACCTGCCTAGTAGTCAAATTTGACGCATAGCTTTCTTTAATTTTTTTTAACAAACGCTTTCATTCCTACTTTAGCCTAAGTTTCCTGCTGCATGCACTTCAAGAGCAAATGTTTTCGATATAAGGTCGAGCAGCGGCACGTGCCTTAGACTCCCTTGTACATGTCAATTACCTCTAAGTTCACTTCATTTTCACCAGAGAGCCCGATTTTAAAAACTAAATATCTTGGTTTCAATTTTTCCAAGTAATCTTTACGTAGCATTCCTAATTTCTAGACCTGATCCGGGGTGTCAAAAAGTGGTCTCAAAATTTTAAAATTTGAAACCAGAATAGGCTGTTAGTTTTCAAGATCCTGTTTTTTTTTTTTGTGTGTGTGTGTATGTGTAATTTTTAATGCTATTTCCGTAATGGTGGAAACGGAATTACTCTATATCTGTAGAAATTAAAATAAATTGCCAGCTGTTAATAAAACACAGTGAATACTTATCTTTGTTTTTCTTTTATTTGTATAAGTCTATTCTATGATTTTTATTTTTATTTCTTTAAAAAAATGTATTTAAAAGAATATTTGTAGGATTTATTTCCTCGACATTCATTTAATTAGTACCAAAAAGCTCCAAGAGTGCAATTTTATTAATCCGTGTGAAATAATATTTTCTGAATTTGGTGAAATCGTAAACGAATGATTTCGTATAGAACATGAAGCTATTTTATTTGGTTTGACTACCTACGAGCGACTGCTCAGAAAAGGGAACAAAGGCTGTAGAGCATAGTGTCCCTTCCAATACGCTTTATTAAGGGGTAAAATATATATATAGTATTTAACCGAAGCTGAAGCTGAAACCACAGAAAAACGCAACAATGAGCAGCATTTCCATAAATGTAGGTAAGAAAGAAACTGGACCTACACCCTACCCTGCTAGGAATGTCCCAATCGTAAGGAAGGGGCAGGGACTCATTAAGGATTTTACAGAAGTGGGGCCTCGCTGCCGGAAAACATATTTTTACCACGTTACACTGTGCAGCGAGAAGAAAGAGAAGGTGGTGTCAGCTTGTGGAAGCGTTGTGGTTGTCAGCGTTGGAGAAACACCATCGCGACAAGGCCACATTTCTCTGAGGAAACTCTATGCACGACAGGGAGTTAAGATTATAAGAAGTGTGAACCGACAGACCGGTTACCTATGTTAAATTCGAGAGATAGGTTAGGTTGCCATAAATATTTTTAAGTATCCTCCAAAGTGGCAGAATGGGACTATTTGTGAGCCAATTTTAAAAAGGGTTGTGAATGTGCCTGAGATGCCATTGGCTTGTTGGTGTGCAGTGAAAATATGGATGTGAAGCTGTGCCTTGTTCACCGCACTCACATTAGTCTGAAGAAGTTTAAATGACTTTGTATAGGTACTAGAGGAAGATCCCATTACCAGTAAGAAAAGCTGTTGTGTCGGGGATGAGGTAAAATAGTGTGTTTGGGGTAAAATTTTGGGGTTAGCGTATGAGTGTATCGGTCTTTCGTTGAGATGGTCCAATGTACTTGCCAGTCTTTTGAATATTCGTTTGGTGTAGCTAAGTAGGATTGGAAGGTGAAAATCTATGTTGGGTGTTTTGGTGGTTTCTTTTGCTAGAGTGTCCGCAGCAAGATGCCCTTGTGAGCCGAGTGACCGAGTCGAGCGTGGCTTACGAGAATTAAAAGATTTTGCTTGGTGTTAAGAGCTATTAAATATTTGGTTCTGTGGAAATTTACTGCCTGCAGACGACACAGACTGTCGCTATATATCCAGTGTAGGGCTGTGCCTGCTTGTGTGTGGATCCATTAAAGTGCTTAGAGGATGGTATATAGCTCGGCTTCGTATACCCTATTTATGTCGTCCAGTCTGCAGTCCCATTGGCAGATGATCGACGTACCTTCTGTGACACAGTAAGCTGGTTGAAGTTCGAGATCCATTAGTAAACATTTTTCGCGCTGTAGCTGGTGCATATATGTTACTATCTGTATTTACTTGAAGGTGTGATGTTTCTTCTGCTGGATGTAACTGTCAACCACGGAGTCTTCGTTGAATGTCTATGGATGGAAAATTGTTTCTAATGTTCTATTGTTTGGATGAGTGAAAGGTGTAGGATTCCGCCCTTGTTGTATTCATATTCTAATGTTAAAGGGATAGGTGGTATGTCTGTTGATATGGTCTGTTGATATGCATATCAACTACACCTATCACCTGGAAAATCAGAGGTCCTAACTTTCGCCAAGCCACGCAAGATAGCACGGAAACCAAAAATGGGGATTAACGGAACTAGGTTGAAACATTTATCACATATGAAAATCTCATGCGTCACTATTGATAAATGTAAAACTGGACAGCACATGCACATATCAACCAACCTAAACTCAATTTAGTGAATCACCATCCAACCATATCAAAACTTAGTGGGACATTTTGCGGAATAAATAACATGCTTAAAATATGGTACAATATAATTATGGAACGCGACATCTATTTAATTTTCAGCATTCATATGGATCATTAGATACCAGATTTGCTTTACCGAGTTTCTTCAATGAAGACATCACTTTTTGTTGGATCTGTGTACTGGTGCGCAATCGTGACGTAATATGCATACTTTTCTCTAGATGTTGTTTATAACTATTATCAAGGACGTTAAAAGTTTAATGCTTTAGCGGATGCAAATGACGTCATTTTCTAAAAGAAAGCATGTGTTTTAATTCATAAAACTGAAATATATTTTGTAGAAGTAGTCATTTTCACTCTAGCAGCTTTGAAATTAAATTCATCATAGGAGAAATGCTTCTGACAAATGTCTTCACTTTTGAAAAACGTACTGATAATATGCAATATTTTACTAACATTTAGAGTGTCTTTATTGAAGAGCAGTACATATTCTCTATGACAAAACTAAACTGAATTCCACCTGGTGCAAGTTAGTAAATTTTTGCCCTCCATCCCACGAGTAATTTTAGAAGAAAATTTAATTAAAAAATTTCTTAATGTAACTAAAGTATAATTCGTTATTTATACATACATATTTTTAATGTGCAAATCGTTACAACAACATACTGTATGTACATAATTTCATATATTTTCTTAACATCGTAACATAAATAAGTGTGTAATATAAAAATTACGGGAAATACTTGATATTTATCAACTAATTAACATTTTGCAAACATTTTTTTTGTTTCAAAAGTTATTGTTATATTTGTATAGAACAGTTTGCAACTTACTCAAAAATTTTAAATCAATTAAGCATGTTAAGCGATACTATATTTTAAAAAGTTCCTCAATTATTTAAAATTAATTCTAACTTGCTAAAAATTCCTTCGTTGATGACGAGACACACAGGCATTGTAAAAAAGACTTCGATGCATGTTGAAAACTTTAGTGAAAGGTCTTCTCGCCTATATACATGTGTAAGTCTAAATTTAGAGCAATTATCAAGCTAGATTTAATTTTTAGATCATCTAATGTATAATATTTGAAATTTTAAACTTTCAAAAGTAGTATACTTGTAGTAGTATACCAATTTAACACCATAGTAATACGATATTTAATATAGTACTAGTTGACCCACCCGGCGTTGCCTGTGTCTGTGATAATATTCTTAAATGATCCTTAAATTTGTATGATTTTATATTGTTAACTCAATTTTGTCTAAAATACGTGCCCGCTGACTGAGTGAAAAATCGGTTTTAAAAAAAAGAACTAATATTTAGCAATAAAAAGGCTCGAAATAATTACGACGATAAGAGGAGGGTATGTTCCCAACAATTGCGTAGTTTTCATTCTAAAATATTGATAATTACCTCTAAAAATCAATGATTTACGCGTAACTATTCATGTATTTGTTTTTTTTGTTTTTTACTTCCAAATACTGAGTGATATATTTTTTTTTCAAACTGATTATTTCGCCCTTAAATCCGATGACTATACCTGAAACAAATTGAAATTCGATCATTAGCTAAAAGATTAGTATATAGGTTTAAAATTTCTATTGTATAAAATTATTAATATTTTTTTAAATCAAAATATGTTAAATAATGTTAATCCAGCAGAAAATGCGCGGAGAAAACGAAAAGGGACTTCGGCGAATGAATTTCTTTCAGTGGGTTAATTTTCTTATTTTTTAAAATAGTTTATAGTATTTAAAGAGAATTGAAAGTACATGATGTTTTGTTATTATTTTTTTCTTTTTCTCGGTGTCAATGAGTAATTTTGAAATATGCCGCAAAAAGGGAGGGAGGGGCAGGGGTCGTCCGGTATTTGAAATGCTTTAAAAAAATAGTCGCTATCGTCCAAACTCTTTAAAATTTTTAGGAGTTAAAAACATACGTAACCTGTGTGAAGCAATAAAAAAAAAATATGGACATTTAGTGATAAAATGGCTGGTAATATTTTTTTTTTCATTTGGTATATTTCGAGTAGTTGAAAATAATAATCCTTATCGCCTGAACTCTTTGCGATTTTAAGCGGTCATATATACAATTGTTAAGCACCCCATGAGAAAAAATCGATCGCTAGTTGAAAAAGGAATACTGTTTCTTCTTGCTTCTTTTTTGTTTTCGGCTCGACTTCGTTAGCATCACAAATAAAATATAGTTCTTATCGTCCGGTTTCATATCAGTTTAATAGATTATAAATATAACTTAAAAATAGCAAATAAAGCCTTTGGGCAACAATATTAAAAAGCAGAAAAAACAACGTTTAAAAATGCACAATGACTTATCTAGTACTCCTGATTTTACAAGCATTTAGGAAGCATTAATTTAATTATTTATGGTGTCTTTTTCTCTCCTTCTCCGGTAGATGTCGCTACTTGCCCACCCAGTCATTTCCACTACTTCTCTGTCATTGGTTGTTTTTGGAACCTTCGCTACCCGCATAGGGTATATAAGCCAGCGCGTTTCTGTCTATCATTTTGCTCAGCCTTGCTCACTGTGTTCCTTTTTCCCAATCTTTCACAGAAGAAGAATCTCGGTAGTAGATTCGAAACAGCTGTTTGTTGTTTTTCATGTATTATTTGTGCAATTTTAAACATTGTTTTTTCTGCTTTCTAATATAAATATAATTTACTTTTTTGTTTCATGTTTTTTTTTTCTCTTTTGGGTATATGTTTTACGGGTGCAATGAGTAATTTTGAAATATGCCGGAAAAGCGGAGGTGGGGCAGTGACCATCCGGTATTTTAAATGTTTTTAAAAAACAGTTGTTATCATCCTAACTCTTTGAAATTTTTAGGAGTTAAAAATTTTCGTAGCCTGTATGAAACAATACCGAAAAAATATGCCTGTTGAGTGGTAAAATGGCTAAAATTAAATTTAGTGGTAAAATGGCTTTTTTTTTTTTTTCTTTTTTCGTAAAAAAAAAAAAAAATATGCCAATTTAGTAGCAAAACAGGAGCCGAAGTCAAGCGAAACCACTCGATTTTTATTGCGTGCGTCGAAAATTTCACACATTTTATTTTGTAAAAAATACTTCTACTCGTCCGGTCGTTTCAAAATTTTAGTAAGTGATGTAAATCCAAACTGCATAGATGCACTCAAAAGATTTTGTCGAAAAACGAAATTGTAGACACTTTTACAATAGAAAAAATATCGTCTCCGTAAGGTACAAAGTGACCTACGTTCAAGAATTTTTTCGAAAAAACTAAAATTTGTATTTTTGAAAACTGATTACACCTTCGACAAGAAGAAAGTAACAGTTTTACACAGGTATTTTTCTTAACCAGTACCACCAAAATTGCGTGCTAAGGAAGCGATGCGATATGGGAGGAAAAGGAAACTACGAAAACCCATTTAGAATTTTTTTTTTTCAAAGAGTTAACATCGGTCTTTTTTCAAACGATTACGGCATTTAAGACGTACAGTCGTGGAAAAAAAAGTAAACACCCACTACTAACTCCTCAACAAATTATCGTAGAAGAAAGTTACTGGTACCGAACAATTGGAAATAAAGTCTACATTTAAATGATGTATATAAAATTTGCTTAGGGGGCCATCTACTTATTAAAACGAACCATAACTTTGTTTTTCTCAATAGCAGTACACGATTCTGACAGCATAAATGAACTCTACATCCTTCAATTAGTCTAAAAACAAATTTGTATGCAATTCGTACCATAAGTTTCCGAGAAATTAATTATTTTAAAACCAGCCTTTTTTACGGGCCGTATCGAAATTGAAGTTCGTTACTCGATTGTTAACCGAGAGAGCTCCCTTCTTGATCAAGGCACCTTAAGCAGTCAACTAAGCCTGTTAGATTGCAGGATCGCATAAGAAATTTCAAAATATTTAGTCACTTCTATCATAGACGGCCCCTTAAACCATCATTTTGCCGTTTTTTAAGCATAATTTGAAAACGACTTGGAAGAAAAACGTGAAATGTTGGATTTCCATAAAGCAGGACTTAATAAATCTGAATCCATCAAAAAAATCGTAGGTTGCAAATAATATTTTTTTTAAATATTAATTTCATAATTCATATCAGAAAATTATATAAAAAAATCAACGTATTTATCTTTGGGTATATCATTATTACAGCTACACAAAAAATTAGCACATTAGGATCATAATTTCAGAAGTTATAAATAAAAATATGAAAATGTAATTTAACATTAGAAGCACCAAATTTTGAATGTTTATAATTCAAAAACGTATCATTCAAATGACTTGAAATTTGGTGTCTAGGCATCGTTTGAACCAAAGATTTGATATATTTCGTTAAAATTCGGTATTTCCATTGAAAAAAAAATGAAGTTTCGATTCGTTTTAATATGTAGATGGCCCCCTAAGCAAATTTTATATACGTCATTTAAAAGTAGACTTTATTTCCAATCATTCGGTACTAGTAACATTTGTCTACGATAATTTGTTGAGAAGTTAGTAGGGGGTGTTTACTTTTTTTCCCCCACGACAGTACAAGTACGTTCTTTGAGAATATGTCTTCAGGTTTTAACTATAGTATATAGTTTGGCCGTTCTATGTTAAAAATGAGCAACTATAAGTCACCTCAAATCGCCACGTACGGTTCTGCATCTTCATTTAGCTGTATAAATCTCGGGTTTCTGGGCATGCCCGAGCGCTTTCGACTGAAATAAATGCTTTTTTGATGAGACTTGCGTTGCGATTTTTAATTAATAACTCAGTTAATTATTAGAATTTTAAAATTCTGAATCTCAGGTGCATTATATAGGGCTTGGGCTACCCTCACACATATTTTCAGCGCTGTACGTGCGGTATATTTCGCTAGTCATCGCGGATACGCAGACAGAGAGAAGCTTTCTTTTATTAGTATAAATAATGGAAAGTATTCTTCAGCTAGCTAATGTGTTCATTTGTGTAATATGCTATTATTTAATTACACTGAAATGTTAAAAAACATATTTTTAAAGAAAAGGAAACAAAATACCTATTACTGTACTGAGAGAAACAATCAACACACAAAACTAATATATATATATATATATATATATATATATTACTTTAAATGTTAGGATGGGACGTGGAATTTATTTCAACTTACTGGGATTGTGCTATTTTTCGCTCTCTTACGGGTAGTATTTGTGAAAACTTTCATATCGATTTCTTATGAATATACTTTGTTAAATTTATATTGATAAAAACAATTGTTGTGCAGTTATTACATTACTACAACAATTCTTATGAATTTAATATACATTTGTTACAATATTTACAAAAATTAATTTAAATCTAGATCCGTAATATTCAAGCACGTTTTTATTTTCTTCTATCTTTACAAGAAGAAATTATTGGATTCGTGAAAACTTTCGACTTTCGCTTTTCGACGGATTTACACGTTTTAGGGGTCAGAGATTCCTAAAAACATTTTTTTTTACAAAATGTCTGTCTGTGACTCTGTCTGCCTGTCTATCTGTCTGTATGTATGTGACACAAATATTGTGGGCACTCTATCTCAAGAAACAATGCACGGAATTTAATAAAAATTTATATTCATTTAGTCCCTGATATAAATTGGTACGGAATAGTTTTTGGAGTAAATCGCTAAACAGGCGGCGCTGCTATGCATCATTTTTCACTGTTTCCACAATAGCTCAATCTCCAGAACTAATGCACGACTTTTCATCAAACTCCACATTCAGTTATTCCTTGATACGATTTGACGTTTTATACATATTGGTGTAAATCGCTCAACAAGTGGCGATGCTGTGCTGCATTTTCTGCGATTTCCGCAATAGCTCTATTTCACGAACTAATGCTTGGATTTTAAACAAACTATAGATTCAGGTTTACCTGGATCTGAATTGGTGCCTTTTATGTTTTGGTGTAAATCGCTCAACAGGTGGCGCTGCTAAGCAGCATTTTTCAGAATTTCCACTATAGCGCAATCTCAATAACTAATCCACGAAATTTCATCAAACTTCAGATTCAGACATACCATGATATCAATTAGTGATTTTGATGTTTTGGTGTAAATCGCTCAGTAGGTGGCGCTGCTATGCAGCATTTGTCACGATTTCCATAATAGCTCAATCTCCAGATCTAATGCGCTGATTTTCATCAAACTTCAGATTCAGTTATTCCTTGACATGAATTGACGTTTTATACACTTTGGTGTAAATCACTCCTAAGGTGGCGCTGCTATGCTACATTTTGTGCAATTTTCATAATAGCTCTATCTCAAAAATTAAATCTTTGATTTTCAACAAATTTCAGATTCAGGTATACCTTGATATGAATTAGTGCGGTTTATATTTTGGTGCAAATAGCTCAACAGGTGACGCTGATATGCTGCATTTTTCAGAATAGATCAGTTTCAACTGACATCACACTCTAGTAACCAACTTGACAACCTCGTAAATGTGTTTTGTTTGCCTCCCAATTTTCCTGGGTTTCTCCGCTTTCATTCGTTGAGTGCTAAAAGGTCGGTGATTTTGATTGGTCGGTGGAAAAGTGGTGGGCATGTGGCCACGTGGTTGAAACTGATCTATTTCCACTATAGCTCTATCTCAATAACGAATTCACGAATTTTCATCAAACTTCAAATTCAGAAATACTTTGATATTAATTGGTGTTAAATTGATGTAATTTCTTCTACTACTTAAATGATTTAATTGACGTGATTTCTTCTACTACTTAAATGATTTAATTGACGTGATTTATATAGAAGAAAGTTTTGTGATGGCCACAACATAATAGTTTTGTTAATTCATTAAACAGTCTTGGAATTTTGTTAATTGGCTGCTATATATCGCTTTTTGATCCTATACATGGATTATGGTTAAATATACTATCATTTTAAAAAAAAGTAGATATTTTCCACATTGTTAGTTTGTAATGTCTGTTTTTACAGTTTTATCAATTATATGACAATTATCAGACATTATTGCATATTTTAAAACAACTTTACTATCTGTAAGGCATTAGGTTAGCTTTTATGAACTAGTCGGATATGCCAATCACAAAACTTTCTCCTATCTCATTCCTGTTAATACACTGCTCAAAACAATTAAAGGATATTGCAGTTTTAGGTGGATTTTGTATCTGGTAAACTGTTTAGCTGGTTGATACATGGTCGACAGGCATAGTAGGTTATATGAGAATAAATTACACATGTTTGGCAGAAAAAAATGCATTTTATTGCGCATTTGTGTACTAAAGGAAAAAAACACAATTTGTGCATATGAGAAAAAAAGAATAAGAAAAGGTGTTTTCTTCAAAGAAAATCATTTTCAGTAGGGGGTATGGTTTCCACGGGCGGCCAGCAACGTTGAACACCTTTGAGGCATGGACTCAATGAGGCTATTAATGACGAGTTGGGGTATTCTGCCCCACTCTTCCAGAAGAGCTCTTTCCCGTTCTTGGAGAGTTTTTGGGGGTTGTTGGCGGCCAGAAACTCATCTTCCTAGAGCGTCCCAAACGTGCTAGATTGGATTCATGTCTGGAGAACACGCTGGCTATTCCATTCGAACGATTCCTTCCTCGAAAAGGAAATCCTCCACCAGGTTTGCACGATGTGGCCTGCAGTTATCGTCCATTAAAATGAAGTTATCTCCGATTGCTGCAGCGTAAGGGACTACAATAGGTCTGAAGATCTCATCCCTATATCGGCGACCAGTCAGAGCTCCATCTCGAATGATGTAGAGGTCAGTGCGCCCGTCAATGGAGATGCCACCATACACCAACACTCCTCCACCGCCAAATCTGACACTTTCGTGCACGAACGCAGGATTATTCCTACTGCCACGGTCCCTCCAGATTAAAATACGCCTATTATCCGGATGCACAGAAAAACGGGACTCGTCAGAAAACAGAATATTGCTCCATTCATTTCTCCTCCAGTTGATATGCTCGGTTGCCCACTCCCTGCGGTCGCGACGATGCCTTGATGTTAATCTAACACATACCATTGGTTGGCGAGCATACAGACCTACAGCATGGAGCCGGTTTCGGACAGTCTGAGTTGAAATCGTGGTGCCTGTAGCCGAGCGAAGGTGTTGTTGGAGAAGAGTAGCGTTCATGGTTCGGTGTCTCCGAGCTGTTAACGCTAAATACCGATCTTCATTGGGCGTTGTTGCCCGTCTACGACCTTGCCCTGGTCTTCGGCCTGCACATCCACTCTCCAAAAAACGGTTCCAGATCCTGGAAATGACACTTTGTGACACTCCAATGGCTTGCGCTACTTCGGCTTGAGTTTGGCCCCCTTCTAACCTACCAACAATTCTCAAAGCTTCTGAATCTGTCAAATGACTTCGCTGAGACATCGTACTCATCGAAACAAAGCAATCACTGAATGCCGATCATCCTTGTCTTCATTCTCTTTTATCCAGTTGAAAGTCAAATTTCATTCGCTGCCGCTGAAGCGACGTTTTTGACGTCGAACTCAAAATTTGCATACTCCACAGTTTGAAAACCAGAAAAATTTGCATTCGTGATTCTCTTCTTCTATTTTCGGCAAAACAAATTTCGTTTATATCTTTATTTTATATAAAACTTCAAATATCCTTTAATTGTTTTGAGCAGTGTATTTCAAATTCTCTAGTTTCTAGTGCAGTGCAATACTGGCAATCTATGCGCATTATGAGGATTCTAAACATATGAAATTCTGTACATTTGTTCTTGAGATAGGACTATCGCTATAATCGTGTAAATCATCTAAAATGCAGCATATCAGCGCCACCGGTTAGGTAATTTACACCAAAACCTTATAATCAACAACTTATGTTAACTTCTAACTAAATCTGAAGTTTGATGAAAATCCGTGCATTAGTTCTTCAGAGATAGGTATTGCGGCAATCATGAAAAATGCAGCACAGCCGTGCCATCTGTTGAACGATTTACACTAAAAAGTAATTAGAACCAGTTTATATCAAGTTCTAACTGAATCTAATGTTTCGTGAAATTTCGTGCATTAGTTCTTGAGATAGAGCGCCCACAAAATTTTTGCCACACACAGAGTAACAGAGTAACAGACAGACATTTTCTAAAAACCACCAAATCGTGTTCAGGTCCTTCTAAAACGTATAAATTCTTCAAAAACCGACAGTCGAAAATTTTCACGAACCAATACTTTCTTCATGTAAATATAGGAGAAAGTAAAAATACATTAAAGCATGTTATATATAAATTAATCGACGTAACATTAAAAAATAATATTCACGAGTTTACACGAGTATATTTTTATTATGTGTGAACAAATTCTCAATTTTTGGAGTAAAATTATAGTACAAAACACAACAATACATTTCTTTCTCGTTTATTGCCCATTCACACTTAATACTTTCGGCGGTAGTGCCATATGTGCATTTGCTCAGGGGATAATATTTTTAGAGCATCACATAATGTTTGAGACTGAAATAAAGAAGTATTTTGATGCGTTTATAGCACCAACATAAAACGTATGTATGAGAAAATGAACTGTTGGATGAACTTGCAAAAAATTTCCGATAAAATTTCGCGTTCTTGAACTGAAACTTCGTTTACTTCTGTAGTGCGTCAAGAAATATGCGATGATGTTGCTAAAATGGTTATGTTACAATTTCTAAATATTGGTGACGTGATATTTCGTGCTTGTAAAAAAAAAAAAAAAAAAAAAAAAAAGCTGTACTTTTACGTAAAAGGAAAAACGTTCGTTCAAGAGGCTAAAAAATGGTATTAGTTTTAGTAGTATGAAAGAAGCCAATAAATCCGGCAGTGTGTAATAGGTCAATGTAATTGAGACAGCCCAAAATAACCAAAAATAATATAAATAGAAAATTAACCCGCAAAATTCAAAGACGCGTTTATAGTACCAACATAAATCGTATGTATGAGAAAATGAACTGTTGGACGAACTTACAAAAATTTTCCGATAAAACTTCGCGTTCTTGAACTGAAACTTCGTTTACTTCTGTAGTGCGTCGAGAAATATGCGATGGTGTTACTAAAATGGTTATGTTACAATTTCTAAATATTGGTGACGTGATATTTCGTGCTTGTAAAAAAAAATGTAGCTGTACTTTAACATAAAAGGAAAAGCGTTCGTTCAAGAGGCTAAAAAGTGGTGATGGTTTTAGTAGTATTAAAGAAGCCAATAAATCAGGCAATACGTAATGGGTTAAAATAATTGAGACAGCCCAAAATAACCAAAATTAATATAAATAGAAAATTAAGTCGAAAAATTAAAAGGTTAGTAATTCAAATGGGTACAAAAAATATAATTTGGCAACAGTAATATGGAGACATCTGTTTGGTGAGTTCTTCGATTCAAGTTTTAATACATAACTTACGTATTATATTAACAAAGAACATATGACAGACTTCAAATACAACAGGAGAACCACAGCTTTCGCCAGATTATGCAACAATGAACTTTTACAGATAAAATTTAAAAAGTAATAGAATAATTTATCCATCAAGATTTTATTTGCCATCCATTATCCGGGAATCAATAGAGATATTTTTACGCAACGATAATATTTGCAATTATTCAGTGTCCCTTCATTTACCTAAAAGTTGGAAAGAGATGCTATGCAATTTGAGTAATAATAGTAAATGTTAATCCACGTTCACAAATATCCAATTTCATTTTATTTTATGTTTGCACTGATTTTCATTATGCATGATGTCTCTTGACAATGGTCACCAAGTTATTGTTTTTTAAATTTTGTGAAAATATTTCTATCGTGAATGATTTTGAAAATGTCGCCGTTTGTGCCATGAAACGTTCGTCAATCTAAATAAAGATATTTTATCACTTTTTATAGCATGATTTAGCTTAATCTGTCTCCATTCTGCTATAAAAGCATTGTACTAATTTTATCAAAATAACATAATTTGCGTAAAATAAATTAGTTGAGAATGCTAAACTTCATCTTAATAATATAATATAAAAATAAATAAATGATTCATTACTTATAAGAAGATTAAACAATTATAAAAATGTTAAACGTCGAGTACTTTCGGAGTATGAGTACTTTTGTATATTTAGCCATCATGACGATTTAAAAATATAAACAGTTGTTACGAAAGCTACTTGCGTTCGTAACAATTTTTACACGACAGTTAACAGATGACCCGATTGCGGTAGATTTCGCAATAGGTTTAAGCATCTACAAGTAAGTGTACGCGTTCGAATGCATGTACAAAATTTGATGCATCCCTGCGGATGTGAATATGTTAAGAAGTTTTTTGTTAAGGTCTGCACTGAAAAGCTGAAGCAAAAAGTATTCGATGTATAATATTCTTGCCGTAATTATTAGTTACCCCTCATAGGAGAATGAGGTTATTAACTTGAATATAGTAAGTGCAGTTTTATAATGTATACTGCACATTAAAAGATCATTAAGTTTTCACCGCCAAGGAATATTTATAACATTACGTGAACTAAAATAAAAACATTTTATTTACAAAATGCATTTGTTACGGTGCTTTTCTGTATGATTTTTGCATCGAAAAGGATTTGAATTTCGTTCAATAATGGCTTTTTAGGTAAGTTCGTAATTAGGCACATAAATACGTAGCACTTATAGCTGTCCTCTGGTCTGTCCACCTGTCCATATAATACCGGAAAAACTGCCCAACCCAATCGTTTAAAATTTAATATACATAACCGTAGCAGAATTTTGTCGAGACATTTCAAATTTTGTGAAAATCGAATCAAAACTTAAAAATATATTAATAAAAGTTATCTTCATTCTGTTAAATCCTGTCATACGTAATTAATTCAATGGTATACCATGATAGGTAATGATTGTAGGATGTCATGGTGACTACGTTCCATTTTAGATGGAGTTCTATTATTTCTGTATTACAGAATTTAGTGTATAGAATCGTAATAAATTTTGTATTCATGCTTTTTTGCATAAGAGTGCAACAGCTATTGCACCAAGATATGAATATTTATAACACTAGCTATAGTACGAACGCACCTCATTTGCCACGTTTGACGTATAACTTCCAACTTGTTTTGTTACTTCTCAAGTGTTTATTTTGACTGATGTTTTAAATGTGGTAATCCTGCATAGTATTAAAGTTTCCACGGATATAATTTAGTGGAGAAATCCCGTCTAGTATTTTTACTTTCTTTACAAGAAGAAAGTATTGGATTCGGGAAAATTTTTGACTTTCGGTTTACGATGAAGTTATACGTTTTAGAAGCTCCTGAACACGATTTGATGGTTTTTAGAAAATGTCTGTCTGTCACTCTCTCACTCTGTGAGTCTGTATGTGACAAAAATTTTGTGGGCGCTCTATCTCAAGAACTAATGCACAGAATTTCATAAAACTTTAGATTCAGTTAGACCTTGATATAAACTGGCTCTGATTAGTTTTTGATCTAAATCGTCCAACAGGTGGCGCTGCTATGCTCCCCTTTTAACTATTTCCACAATAGCTATATCTCAAGAATTAATGCATGGATTTTCATAAAACTTCAGATTCAGTTAGTCCTTGATATAATTCTGTGCTGATTACTTTTTGGTGAAAATCTGAAAATCGCCCAACAGGTAGCGCTACTATGCTGCATTATTCATGATTATCTCAATAGCTCTATCTCAAGAACTAATGAGCGAATTTTCATCAAACTTCAGATTAAGTTAGTCCCTGATATAAATTAGTGCTATTTAATTTTTGGTGTAAATCGCCCAACAAGTGGCGCTGATATGCTGCATTCCCACGACATCCGCAATACCTGAATCTCAAGAACTAATGCGTGAATTTTCATCAAACTTCAGATTAAGTTAATCCCCGGTATAAATTGGTCCTAATTTGTTTTTGATGTAAATCGTCGAACAGGTGGCGCTGTTATGCAGAATTGTTTACGATTTTTGTAATAGCTCTGTCTCAAAAACTAATGTACGAATTTTCATCAAACTTCAGATTGAGTTAGAACTTTACATAAGTTGTTCATGATTAAATTTTTCTGTAAATCACCTAACCGGTGAAGCTGAAAATGCTGCATTTTTCAAGAAGTATTAATATGCATGAGATAGAAGAAAGTTTTGGGATTGTCACATCCGTCTAGTTATTCTGTGTAAAAAATAGTGGGTTAACCTTACCCACAAAAGAACGTCATGTGTATTTTGCAAGTGGGTGTGTGTTTGCATGAAGATATAGTGGATGAAATATCACTCGAGATTCTTTGGATTCTGCACTTAAAGTATAAAGTAATTTTCTATGCATGTATATAAAAAATCAATATTACCTATTCCGTAATATAAAACCGAAAAGTGCATTAGTGAAATATACATTTTGTTTGATTATGTAAAATATGAACATTGAATTTAAGTCAAAATATAAATTATTTAAGAATTGAATGTAAACGTTTATTTTCTTCAAGAGCACATGTTTTTAAAATAACCTCTTATATAAATAAACTATCAAGACATTTCTACTAATGGTTTATACCTGAGTTTTAGTAATAAGATTGATCTTGGTTTAAGTTTTTATTTATGTTGTTGATTTAAGGACATGAAATGCATATAGTGTAAGTTATACACAGGTTTTATTCAATTACTTATTTCAGTATTTGATTGTGACTTTTTCATTCATTTGAGTTTTTCGGTTTGTACAATTTGAAAAGTGTAATATATGTGCACTTAAAGTATGCTGAAATAAATTTGTTTTTGATCTCATCTTACTGCATTCCATTAGAGTTGTGATGTGAGAGCACTCAACTTTTGATTTTATTTTTGGTTTTTATACATGATTCCACTGGTGGTTTTTGAATAAGCATTTTAACTGGTTTTGATTCTGTTTACTTACATAAATTAGCTTTTTAGGGTTTCGTTCATCTGACGAAACCCTATTCGTCTCGCTCCTCTGTCTGTCTGTCCGTCACAGAGCCCGTTCTCAGAAACTATATATGTTAGAGACTTGAAATTTTGCATACTTATAGCTGAACACCTCACATCAAACGACAAATCCTAAAATTTCGAAAAAATCTTATATTTAACCCTCTGGACTCTAACTTGTGTATTTTAAGCTTTTTTTTCTAACTCAGCCCCTAAATAAGTTGAAGACTTGAAATTTTGCATAATTATAGCTAAACACTTGCGATCAAGCAGAAAATCATAAAATTTCGAAAAAAACTTATATTTAACCCTCTGTTCTCTAATTTGTGTATTTTAAGATTTTTTTTTTATAACTCAGTCCCTAATTAAGTTGAAGACTTGAAATTTTGCATAATTATACTCGTAGCTAAACACTTGCAATCAAACGAAAAATCATAAAATTTCGAAAAAATCTTACATTTAACCCTTTGGGCTCTAACTTGTGTATTTTAAGCTTTTTTTTCTAACTCAGCCCCTAAATAAGTTGAAGACTTGAAATTTTGCATAATTATAGCTAAACACTTGCGATCAAGCAGAAAATCATAAAATTTCGAAAAAAACTTATATTTAACCCTCTGTTCTCTAATTTGTGTATTTTAAGATTTTTTTTTTATAACTCAGTCCCTAATTAAGTTGAAGACTTGAAATTTTGCATAATTATACTCGTAGCTAAACACTTGCAATCAAACGAAAAATCATAAAATTTCGAAAAAATCTTACATTTAACCCTTTGGGCTCTAACTTGTGTATTTTAAGCTTTTTTTTCTAACTCAGCCCCTAATTAAGTTGAAGACTTGAAATTTCGCATAATTATAGCTAAACACTTGCGATCAAACAGCAAATCATAAAATTTCGAAAAAATCTTATATTTAACCCTCTGTTCTCTAATTTGTGTATTTTAAGATTTTTTTTCTCTAACTCAGCCCTTAATTAAGTTGAAGACTTGAAATTTTGCATAATTATAGCTAAACACTTGCAATCAAACGAAAAATCATAAAATTTCAAAAAAATCTTATATTTAACCCTCTGTACTCTAACTTGGGTATTTTAAGCAATCTTTTATCCTCCCCCTTTTTCACACAGGGGCAGTTTTTAAACTTTTGCCAACACCCATTTGATCACTCTTTCATATTATGCACTATAGACTTACATATTGTAGTTCCATTTTTTACCGCCAGGGGGCACCTACCTATCTCAGATGCTATGGGCCCGATCCCCTCGACTAATATACCTACGGATAGGTTGTAAAACGGAGTTTCGTTCGGACAAAGGTTTGTGTAGAATAGAGTACGTCCCCTGGTTGCGAAATGTGGAACTAACAGATTTTGCAAAAGGATAAAGTCTTTTGAAAGGAATATTAAACGAAACCCTCTGTGCGATCTGTGATCACACTTACCCACTTGTTAGATTTATTTACTATTTTTAACCTCTGGGTTTTGACTTTATATTTTTATTCCGTATTTTAATTTTTAATGTTTAAATTATATGTGTTTTAGGGTACCGTACTTAAAAAGTAAAAATGGAACTATTATAAGATCTCTCGTGTGTCAGTCTGTCACAGCCATTTTTCTCTAAATTATATAACGTGGAAAATTCAAATTTGGTAGAAGTAATAAAGGCTACTAACCGACATATTTATAGAATATTAAAAATTCAGAAATATATTTGGTAAAAATGTAGGGGGGGGGGGGGGGGGGTAAAAATATTTTTTGTATATAGTGGTGGGTATAAAAGCTCTTATAACACCAAACTCAAAAATTTATTTGTTTTAATTTTAGGAACTGCTAGGTAGGGGGCTCTAAACTCTACGAGCTACGCCGCCCACCCCCGTTCAAACACCACAAACTATAAAAGGACGCTAATTTGATCGGCTTTAAAAAAATTTTTGAAGACGGAATTCTAATTAAAAAAACAGTGGCGATCTCCCTGTTAATTGTCTGTTTTCGTCCTTAATTAAATCAGATCAGTGAAACATTTGAATATAAGCTAATATGAAATTAATTAAGTAAACAGAGTGTTTGTCTCCCGGTACTTTTTAAACCGCTTAATGGTCGCTTAATTTTTGGAAAACTATCAAAAAAGTACCTATTTTTTAAATTACAGATATTGAATAATTATAATAATTATATTCTACATAAAATAATATAATTATAATTATATTCTATATAAAATATGCAATTAGTTTTTTTTTTTTTTTTTTTTTTTTTTAAGGCGAAAAAAAAAAGATGTTATAGAACAAATTCACATCTTTGGAAAAGCCATCATGCGAGAATTCTGTGATTTAATGTTTGTTTTACACTATACAAATTAATGATAATAAGACCTTTATCTTTCACATCTTAGATCTTTATTTATCATCAAAAAAATTTTTAGAAAAAATATTTGAAATAATATAATATACATTAAATTTTGATTATTAATAATTTTTTTGAGTGTGATATATTTCGAAACATGCAATACAAAGTCCAACATCACAATCAGCGTCAAAAACCAAAACCCAAACGTTAATAGTCAAAGACTTCACACCGAAATGCCAGTTAAATTTTTCTGGTTTCAGAAGTTTTTTCCAGCAATTAAATCTCCAGCCCGAAAATAGGACGGGCACGAGAAATAACGAACGACACCTCAGCCTGAGATATTGACGGGAGCGAGAATTAAGAGGTTAACAACGCTATAAAAAAGTTCTTTTAAATAAGGCATTTTAAGTGTATCGTTTGATATCTGACGTAAATTTCACAAAAGCTTTCTTTCTCATTTTAATATTCACGTAAAAATAGTTTTATTGTTAGAAAGGATATATCAGTTTCGCTTTCTTAGAATTCACAACAATAGTTTAAAAGATTATCTCAAAATATGAAATAAATGTCTCGGGCAAATATGTTTTTAAATTTAAACTGTTTGGCAATATTGTTGTTTGGCCATTTTAAATCTGGCGTAATTTCCTCCATTTACGAATTTAACGCATATTAATGACTTTATTATTTTGCAATTTTCTTTCTATTTTAAAATTCACATGTAAATATAGTTTTTATGACGTAATTTTTAATATTTTCCTGCTTTTAATACATAATCATTTAATTCTAATTTGAACGTATTTTTCGTTTATAATAGTCACGTGTAAATACATTTTTAATTTGTAAAAAATATTATTCTTTTCGCTGTTTTAAAAAATGGCAACAATTTAAAATAATACCAGCAATTTAAAATAATAAGATGTAAAAAATATGTCTCAAAATGTTGAAAATTTGAATTTAAAATGGAAATAAGTCCTAAAAGATGAGTCAAATTGAAAAAAAAAAATGTAGTCTGCACACCAGGAATGCCTCATATATATCAACAGAAAAAAATTAGTACATTCCTATGTATAGTTTTTGCTCCTATAAAACATTTTTAATGGAACAATTTTGACCAAATTTAACATTAAATATCTCTTAAAATAATTGTTCGATTTAAAAACTGCCTGAATCAGCGTGTTTATCAAGCATTTCTCAATAATACCAAAAATTTTCATATTTTTGTATGCAGTAGTTTACTTAATATTAACGAAGAAAGACTCCTGGTCAAAAATTTCAAAACCGGCGGCGGTGACAGCGTTACTTTCTTTAGAATCATTAGGGGGCTCTGCCCCGTACGAGCTACGCTCGCCAACCCCCGTTCAGACACCGCATACTCTAAAAGCACGGTAATTTGATCGACTTAAAAAATTTTTCGGAAGAATGAATTATAACTAAAAAAAGTTGGCTATCTCCCTGTTCACAGATTGTTTTCGTCTTTGATTTAATCAGATAAGTGAAACATGTCAAAATGAACTAATATAAAATGATTTAAGTGAATAGAGTCTTTGGGTCCCGGTATTTTTTAACAACGCTATAAGAAAGTTTTTTTTTTTTTTAATAAGACATTTTATTTGTATCGTTTTAAATCTGACATAATTTTCACCAAAGTTTTCTTTCTCTTTTTAATATTCACGTGAAAATACGTTTGTTGTTAGAAAGGAAATATTATTTGTGCAGTCTTAGAATTCTCAACACAAGAGCAATGCGACTCTTGTAGGCTCTTCAATAACCTCTGCATTGATTCAAAATATCTCAATTTGTTGATTTTCTGTAAGCAAGTAAACCCTATTGGCTTCCAGTGGAAGTCTGTTGAAATTTGACGAAATATTAGCGATATCGCCAAGTTGGCGTCACATTTAGCGATTAATTTTGGCGGTCAAATTTGGCGATATATCACCAAGTTGGCGGCAAACTTGGTATTATTTGGTGACAGAACAAGGTTCCCCCCTATGGTAACCCCCATTATAAGTATGGTGATGCATTAAATGCTGTTCAATAACCAATGAGATGCATCTCATTTGGACGTTGCCATTAAAAAATTAACAAATAATCGCGATTTCTGTGACATGTACGATAACACAATATATAGAGAGATTAGATTTAAAAGATTATCTCAAAATATGAAATAAATGTCTCGCGCAAGTATATTTAAAAAAAAATTTTAATCAATATTATGGTTTGGCAATTTTAAATATGACGTAATTTCCTCCATTTACATCTTTTAACGCATATTAAGGAGGTTATTATTTTACAATTTTCTTTTTCCTTTAAAATTCAGGTGTAAATATAGTTTTTATGACGTAATTATCAATATCTTCCTGCTTTTAATATGTAATCATTTAATTCTTATTTGAAAGTTTTTTTCTGTTTATAATAGTATTGTGTAAATAAATTTTGGTACTTTTCCGTTATACGGACACCATTATAGCCAAGCGTAATAGTTGGCGCAAAATGGAAATCACGTGAAATGAAGCATTTGAAAAATAAAAGAAAAAAATACGATAGTAAATGAAGCATTTTAAAGATATAACATTTGAAAATTAGTGACTTTTACGAAATATTTTATTAAATATAAAATATATACTGAAAATAAGCGAACAAATAACTGTTATACAAAAAAGGAATAAAATAAAACTCATATTAAACTGCTGGCATACAATTGCAAATATCTTTTAGCATTGCAGTAACCATTTCCTTTTGGCATGGTGTCCCTATAACGGAAAAGTACCTAAATTTTTAATTTGACGGATATGTTATTCTTTGCGCTGTTTTTAAATTTGGCAACAATTTAAAATAATACCTTTTTCTAAAAGTTGTAAAAAATATCTATCGAAATGCTGAAATTTTGAATTTAAAATAGAACCTCAAAAAATGAGTCAAATTAAAAAAAAATAAATACAGTCTCCACACCGGTTACTTTTATTGTATAAACTGATCTAAAAATGGTTAAATTCCTATGTATAGTTTTTGCTCCTATAAAACTTTTTTAATGGAATGATTTTGACCAACTTGACCCATATATGCACCCAGAAAAGTTTCTCTTCAGGGCCCACGGTTTCAAATATGATACGCGCTGAAAACGTCTGTAAGAGACCACGGGTTCATATGTGAATTAAAATAAATGTTTTATTTGTATATAGTTAATGTACGGGACCCTGTGTGCGCTAGTAATCCTCGCACTTGACCGGTTATTTTTTTTTTTAATTTATGATTAAGACATATTGTTTGATTGTTTATGCAGATGTTTTAAATGTTTGCTCTATATATTTAGTTAATCTTTTGCGAAAGCTAATTTTGATTTCATATTTTTGACGTTAGCTATATCTGTTTTGTTCGGGTTTGAAAGTTAATTAACATAAAATTGAATTGAAAATGGTATATTTGTCTAATACCGCTTAAAGAAGTCAAAAAAGTTTAGCTGATGATCTAGGTATACAAACATTGACATATACTACGTAGTTTTAGATTTCACGAACACTCGCTATAAAAACAGCAAATTTTATTATAGTGCATTGAGAAATTATAAGACTACCAACGAAATGGTGCATTTCTGAAGCAGAAGACACAATATGCATATTTTTAGGGTGTGTATTTAAAATTGATCGTAGAACGTTTTCTGCTATAATCGCTACATTAAAATTGAAGTTACATTTTATTAAATTCTCCTTTTTTTTTTAAAAAAAAAAAACGTAATTAAGGTGACTGTTAAGAAATTAAAAGGCCACCTGCAGAAATTAGCATATTATACGTCACACCAGAATCATTATAAAACGTATCGTGAAAGTATTCCCGAGAAGTAAAGGAGCAGGTTTAGACAGTGTTATTTACGATATATTTGAAGATGCCGCGAGATAAAGAGTTGTCTGCGACCGAAGTAGGAAATATTTAGTTTTATAAGGGTGCTGGTATATCTGAACGAGAAATAGCTCAGTTAATGAAGCATTCTAAAACTGCCATTCTCAATGAAATAATTAGAAAAAAGGATTCAAATAAAATTAAACGATCTGGAAGAAAAAGGATTTTGACAGCACGAGATGGTTGACAAATATTTCGATTATCAATTCAAGAAAAGGTCTTTCAAGTCGAGAAATTTCGAACCGTTTCAGTAAAAGAACATCATACGTAACATCTTGGAAGAGTCTGAAATCAAATAGTAATCCAAAATGTATGAAACTGTTCATAAAACCGAGATTAATGAAACATCATAAAGAAGAAAGACTGAAATGGGCTAAAAATATCATGTCATAGGACAAGAAATGGAAACAAGTCATAGTTTGAGATGAAAAAAAAATAATATTGACGGTCCGGATGGTTATAAACACTATTGGCATGAGTAAGGAACCGAAACAATGATTCAGTCGACAAATGGGCGGAGTATCAATAATGGTTTGGGGAGCTTTTAATCATGGTGGATTATCCGATTTAACCCGAATTTTGGGACTTATGAACTCTGCGCAATATCAGACTGTGTAATATTATTATTTGATACCATTTGGACCTTTTTTAGGTGGTGCTAACTGTATGTTTCAGCAGAACAATGCTTCTTTCCATGTGTCTAAATCCACCCAGCAATGTTTTAAAAAAGAAAAAAGTCATGTTTTGTCATGGCCAAGTCGAAGTCCTGGCATGAAAATTCTAGTCCAGAGTCTATAGAAAATCTTTGAGGCGTATTAAGTCGCAAAGTTTATGCTAATAATAAACAGTTTTTGTCTGCCAATGAACTAGAAGTAGCCATTGTAAAAGAATGGCACAATATTTCTGAATCTGTACTTAATCACCAGGTCACTTCTATGAAAAACAGAGTGTTTGAGTTTATAAGGAAAAATGGAAGACCAATATTGTAATAATTTACATATTATTTTTGTTTTTAGACAAGTGGTGTTATAATTTGTTAACAGTGTATTTTTCAATCATTGCTTACATTTTTGTTAACATATTTATTGCGTTATTCAAAATTATTGCAAACTAATTTTAATAAATATGTTGTATTTTGAATTTTTGCGTATTACGAAATTTTATGTATTTTTCATGTGTTTAGACTAGAATCCTTTGTATATTTCATAATGTTCAAAATGAAAGTGGTTTTATAATTTCTTAACGCACTGTATAAGATGTCTAAAAAGAACAGTTCAACACAAAATAAGTATAATAAAATAAGTGGCCCCAAATACAGAGCATAGAAGAAAATAAGCATTTGAGAAAGAAATTAAGAAGCGGAAGAAAGTAAGAGAAAAGATTGAATGCAACTAGAGCTGGAAAAGATGAGAGTTCGGGTGGAATGCGTGAAAAATGGAAAAGTCAGAGTTAAGGATTTTGGCTATTTCATTTTTTTTTACTTAATTCGGAAGTTTTTGTAGCTTAATTAAATATCGAAAACTACAAACTTTCTATTTTTACATTGAAATTATTTTTTATACCCCTATTTAATATTCAAAAATCTAAAAAAATCCATTTTTACAAATTTTCCGCTGCTTGGATTCGAACTCAAGTCCTCAAATTCGTAGGCAAACAATATACAATGTAGCTGCTAAGCTTTCATGCCAAAGCAGCTTAAAATAAAATTTAAACAAAGACAGCAGAAGTATTTTTCGTCGAGTATAATTATCACCAAGATGCGCTATAATAAAACAGAGAGCAACGACCAATCAGACTGCGAGATACGGTTCCGATCGACTGACTTTTGGAAAGCAAAATATGTACTTTTATGTTTTTACAAACGACCAATAGACGGCGCTACTGAAATTTGTCTTCCGGATATTCGTAAAATTCATATATTTTTATCTTGGAATCAGTGGCATCTTAGAAATCGTCTGCGTATTTTGTTTGCAGTGAGTGTTCTAATGAAACAAGTGAGTGAAAAAAATGGAGATAACTCGTTAAGGTTTCCGTTGGATGATTTTTTATCATTTTAAGAAAGACCTCATTCGACAAGAATGCTTATTATCGCTTCGTGAAACTTTTGGTAATGAAACACAATCAGAAAAGACTTTTTGATTTGCAGAATTTCGTTGTATTCGTGCGTCCGTTAGTGATGAATCTCGTGAAGGACGACCAAAATCGGTAGTGGTTCCTAAGAACATCGATGCTGTGCGCTTGATGATTGAAAAAGATCGGCATGTCACATATAGTGAGATAGAAGCATCCCTCGGCATATCACAGACTGCACACTCTCAGAAATGGATACTCAGATTTCACGAAATTTTCTTCATTTTTGACGAAACCATTTCCTGGGATATGCTACGAGCGAATATTTCGTCATATTGAGAAAATTACTTTCTTCGCTTGTTTGAGGATAACAATTTCGTCAAAAGTGCTTATTTGAAAAGTGCAATCAGAGGGCTGGTGGTGCCACCTATTGAACAGTTTGGAAGCTCTTGTATCGACAGGAGAAAAAATAATAGCTTCGGTCTTCGGGTTGATTCGAACTCACGACCTCCGGTGTGGGAGACGGTCACTCTAGCTATTACGCTACTGAATCCTCGAACAGATACGATTTTACATGCATGTAATGGATTCTACTGTATGTTTATATTTTTATAAGGCTGGTTGTAATTTTATCGATGGTGTTACACTTATAATTCTTGCAAGTTTTAATTAGTAAGACCAATTTATTATTATTATTTCCTATGGTTAATATGAATAATTATAATATGGCTTGATTAATATAATTTATTAGGAAAATTTTCTTTGCTCGATGAATGATTAAAATATGGTCTGGTTAATTTGTTGCTCAGAAATAACGAATTTTAAAGTACATATGGGGGAGATTTTATCAATTTGAGTAGTTGGTTAAGATTTTAACACTTTACTGTTTACAGAAAAGAAGGGAGAGGGATCAATTATGCATATTTAATTTGATAGTTAAATGAATATATTTCTTAAATGAAAAAGAGATCTTGGAATTTTGAAACTTTATTGACCAAATTTTCTTTTTGAACGATTTTGTAAAACACAGGAAATTTATTCTTTTCGCATTAAACCATAGCGAGCAAAGCAAAATAATAATAATAACAATAATAATAATAATAATATAAATAATAATAAACATTCTTAAAAACTTTAACAGCTAAAAAAGTAACTAATGCAGAAACAATAACTACCTGTTTTTCAGCATTTTCTGAAAAGCGCTAAAAAGTGCAATTTTTAAAATAAATTATGACAGGAATAACATAATTTTTTTAAATAAATTATGACAGGAATAACATAAACAAGCAAATATTTGCTTGCTAAAGTCGCAGGATTTGAGGAGGTACGGTTTCCTTAAAATGCATTGAGCCTGGTCGTGAGTGAAGAAACACCTTCGGCAAATATTTGAGAGTTTATGTGTCGTTAAAAGTCACGTGATTTTGATACGAAATGATTGTCAAAAACAACGAAATATAGCTAGAGGATTGCTGAATCGTCAAAATTGAGAGTTTTATTTCTGAGAGTGCAATACATTCGATTTTACACGAACATTTATCTGTTAATAAGATTTGTTCCAGATGGATTGCGCACAACTTGACAGAAGATCAAAAAGAGGCTCGTGCAAATTAGTGTAAGGAAATGCTAAAAAAATTCAAATTTGGAACTGAAAAATCCGAATACAACATCGTTACAGGTGACTAAACTTAGATATATTCGTATTTGCCGGAAACGGAACAGCATTCCACAGTTTAGGTATTTCCAGATGAACCGAATCCTACGAAAGTTGTTCGTTCACGAATCACTTCCAAGATAATGATTGCTTGTTTCTTCGGCCTTACAGGACATATCGTAACCATTTCTTTAAAGCATTGAAAAACTGTTAACGATAAATAGTATACAGAAATTTGTTTGCCAAAAGTCATCAACGAAATCAGGAAAAACAACAAAAAACGCCTCATTATTCTTCATCACGACAACGCCAGCTCCCACACAGCACGTGAAACAATTGATTATTTGGAAGATAAAAATATCGAATTAATGTCTCATTGCCCATATTCTCCTGATTTTTTGCATAACGACTGTTTCTTGTTCCCTTATGTCAAACAAAAAATGCGTGGGCCAAAAATGCGATTTTCACCACTTCAGGAAGCTGTTGATGTCTTCCAAAACCCTGTTTCTGAGATATCAACTTCAGAGTGGAAAAACTTTTTCAAAAATGCGTTTGAACGGGTGGAAATGTGTATAAAACTTAAAGGCAAATATTTTGAAAAGCAATAAAACATTTCCTCCCCCGAAAAATTCTTTTTCTTCCTACTTTTTTAGAAACTTAAAAGGCAACCCTACGTACGTATGATGTTGTGTTTTATTGCCCCTTTTCATTCCATAATAGTGTTTCCAATCCGCTGCTTTGTTATTGCAGATTGCTTATTTACCAACACTTTTAAAAATAGTTTATTTCGCCTTATTTTCCCACAATTTAATCCTTCATTAAATAAGGCGAATATTTCTACTTCAGGAAAGTGATGGCTATCAAAAAATCTGAAATTTAAAAAATGTAGTGAACTTCAACTCACAAAGGAGAATTCTGAAAAACTCAAGTCAAAAACATAAAAGATGTGTGAAACGAAAAGGACAAAAATCACCTAAATAAAAGTTTAGCAATCCAGAAACAAATTCGTGGGAGTAATTTTGTACTAATTTAAACTTGAGACCTAATTATTTTGGTTCATATACAGCACACAAAGTTAATACCAGATATAGACATGAAGTTAACCTTTTGAGGGGCAAGTAACGGTGTTTAAGTAGCGTTGAATTCACGCCAGAATTTTTGAAAACATTTGTATAAATATATGAAAATGCAATTTTACAGCTTCTTTTCACCAAAGAAATAAAAATTTTGTTTAAAAATACTGGTGCAAATCTTGATTAAAACTAAGTAGGATAAAATATAGCCCGCTGCTTTTCAAGGCGTTAAAGTGTATGAACGATATCTCAGATGTCAGATTTATTACCAGCACAGTTCTAACAAAAAGAAAATTGCCCAGTTGTACTGATGGCACTGAGCTCACAAGCTATTCACACTATACAAAGAATAAAAACTTTTTTTTTATGGGATGGACCAAAGTATCTTGCTTCCGCTAAAGAGTCGGACTAAGTGGAAGAATAAAGGGCTGCGGACGAAGAAGAGAGGCCGCTCGCCGCGGCGGTTGGCCCACCCGCCCACCCCCAACCACCGACCGAGACTAATAATGATCTCGAAGTAGCTAGGGGTCCTTCGGTAGCTTCATCGCCCCGAGCCCTACCTTCCCGCTTTTCGGTGTCTTTAATTTGTGTAATTTCCCTTTTAAATTTGTCCGGTTTCAATTTTTGATTTTTTTTTCATTCTGGCTTCCGCTAGAATTGTCTTATACTCGGGACGTGGCTGGGGACCTACGAATCTTGCTTCCGCAATGGAGTCGGACTAAGTGGAAGAATAAAGGGCTGCAGACGTGAACAGAGATGCCGCTCGCCGTTATTTTTTTGCTCTACTCTTATTTTTTTTAAATAATGTCCTTCGAAGGATAAATTAAGAGGGGAGGATTAGCGGCCGCGTTTTCCCACTGTACACTTAACCAATGAACCCCTAAACTAATCAGGGAAGCGCTTTATCAGAATGAACCTATATACAAAATTTGAGGCAAATCTGATATTTCTGCATGAAAAACCCATTTATCTAAATGAATGGAATGGTAGCCCACACTTCCTCTTTATACTTAGCCAATGAACTCCCAAAGCTTATCAGGGAAGCGCCTTGTCAGAATGAACTTATATCCAAAATTTGAAGTAAATCGGATATTTCTATGAAGAATTATCACGTTACTTACATACATACATACATAGATGCAGAACCTGCGAGTACATTAGTTCTGAGGCTTTGATAGCCTGTGAGCTAAAAAGGGGAAATACCGTTCAAAATTTTAATCGTTTTGTACATTTTTATCGTAATTTAATTTTTTTCACATACAGTTTATGTGTTAGTTTTATCATAATTTTGTTTTTTAAATTCTCATTTTTGCTTATTTTTAGCTGCTTTTCAGTTTGTGCAGTATATCTTTTATATAATGAAAATATATTGATAAAATTTTGTACTGTATAATGACCCCGAGGGTGTTGACTTTCGTAGGTGGCTGAATCTGTAGAAAATATTGCTGTGTCCTAATGTTTAGTCTATTGTGTTTTATTGTTTTGTATCTTTAACTGTTCTCGCATTGCTATTCCTGCTTTGCGATTGGCAACGATATTTCATGTGACGCTATCTCTGATAGGTAGTGATCCTGTGATATCAAAAGCGCAGTGTTCGCGGAATTGAAAATTTTTTATGTAAATATATAGTAAAATGTCAAACGAACAAAGTGGGATAGGCATGAGTAGGTCGGACAAGGCGGAAATAAGTTTAATTAAATTAATTATCATTAAAGAGTGATAATGTTTTACCGTTATCGCGGATATCGATCACTCTAAGAGCATTTTATAGAACATTTTGCGCTCTTTCAGGTAAACTTGGCATGACAAAATTTATTCAGCCGGAAAATTCAGTCATACCTATTTAAAAGAGGCGATCGGTGAAAAAATTTAATCGTTATTTTGCTTTGGATTTTTACCGATGTCGTCTATATTTTGCCTCTGGACGCTGGTCAACTTTCGGCAAAAGCATATGGTGGCGTTTGACGGACCCGCGGCCACGCGCTTCGCGAATTACGGCGATCTTCTAATAAAGTTTGTCATACCAAGTTTTTCCGAAAGAGCACAAAATTTTCTATAAGATTCTCTAAGAGTGATCAGTATCTAGGATAACGGTAAAACATTATAGCTTTTTAATAATAATTATTTTAATGAAAAATATTTTCAGTTTGTTTAAACCAGCCATACCAAGCTTATTTTGTTCGTATGACTTTTTACTATCGACTTACATAAGAATTTTTCGATTCCGCGAACACGGGGCTTTTAATGTCACCAACTCCCGGAGTATGAGATAAGCACAGCCCCATCCAGACAAGCCAGCGAACTGATTTAACCCATAACAGTATTGCCGGTCTCACAGACCTTTGGTGATACTCATTCTGTTACCCCTCTTTTTTCCTTTTGATCGACTGAATAGAGTCTTCCGGTATCTTCCTCTTTTACCACCTTGGAAAACCTCCCTTATTGGCTAAAACTTTTCACGCGCGTTTTTAGGTAGATTCCGTATGAAATACTACCTATTACATTCTCCCCTATGTTGGAATTTCTGAAAACATTTTGCAGATCTACATCGATCTACCCCTATCAGATCTACCCCTTGAACCCAAAACCACCCTCAGTAAAAAACTTTATCTATCTATCTATCTATATATATACAGGGTGTTTCACTACCAGACCGACAAAGTTTGAGGAGTGATAGTATACATGAAGACAAAAATTATTAAATAGGAAACCATGGGGTGCAAACGCCTTCTGTAGGAGTTAGGGGCCATTAAAGTTTAAGGTCCAAATCTTCAAATGATGATAAAAAACGGATAAAAGGTTCGATTCGTTTGCGGTTTTCGTTAAAATCATTCTTTATATCATGATTTCTTTAAAAAATTTTGTAAAGGTTACCTTCAAAAATTGTCGATAGAGGGCGCTTTAGACTTTAGAGTAAAGAACAACTACTTTTTACCGTTATATTTTGTATGGGGTTAAAGTATTCCAAAGTTTAGACTTTAACTTAAATTTTAAGCCCAAAATCGAAAACATTGAGATGGGGTAACTAGCGAAAATTGAACTGCGAACAGAGGGGGGGGGGGGGATTTTAAACACTCATAAACATTGAAGAAACTAATCGATTTTGTTGCGGTTTGCGTGTAGGTCATTCCCTTGGTAATTATTTTATTCAAAATTACGTACAGCTTGCTGTACGTGATTTCCTGTGACGTTTCGAACCTTTTTTCCGTTTTTTATCATCATTTGAAGTTTTGGACCTTAAACTTTAATGGCCCCTAGCTCCTACAAAAGGCGTTTGCGCGCCATGGTTTCCCATTTAATAATTTTTGTCTTCATGTATACTATCACCCCTCAAACTTTGTCGGTAGATAGATAGAAAAAGTTTTTTACTGAGGGTGGTTTTGGGTTCGCAAAAAAGGCATTTCAAACGTTACATTCCTATGTGATTCCGAGTCGTCTTTGCATCCCTAACACTTCCTGGAAGTATGTTAGTCTGGTAGTAAAACACCCACAAGTAATGTCATTGAAATGTCGGAGATGTGTCGGAAGCGCCCTCTATAAAAAAAATGAGGACATCAAAGATGTACGCGATTTTGAATAAAATAATTACCAAGGGATTGACCATGAATTTATCATATATCTTCTTAATATTGTCTACAACATTTATATAGACAAGTTTTTGATAGAACCAATTCTTACGGCAAAAACAAATTAAAAATACATAGCGGTTGAAGAAAAATAAATCATCTTAGTAAGGGTGTATTCAAATCCAAACTGCTTATTTTCTTACTCATTTTTAAATTCATTTTTGCTGCCATACGCATCCAATTGGTAGATTCTCTTATTCAGAAACTATGTAATGTACCGTAATGATCGATTTTTTGACAGAGGCAGAATATCTTTCAAAAAATGATGTCAAAGTGGGCATTCTGAACAGAATTTCCCGAAGCGATTGTGTTAGAAACGAAAAATATTGTCCTACTGAGAAAATAATTGTTTATAAATCAAGTTTGAATTAATTGAACGAAAAATAAAAACACAAGTCACTTATAAATCTCTTCAAAAATCGCGTCAGCAAGTTTCATATTTGTTGTGTTAAAAATGAATCTGAAAATGTGCCAGAAAATTGCGAGTTGTTGGGCATGGAAAAGTATTTTTTTTAATACCGCCTTAACATGATTCTGATAAAACCAGCTATTATATAAAAATGAAATAAAAACTCGTCAAAAGCGGCCAGATAAAATTGTTAAAGTGGGTTTATCTCTAATTATGATTTAGTTTTTGTTGGTGAATTAGTATACTTAACTTCGAAATCTACCTCCGTCTGTAGGCCGGGCCGCAGGGATTTTTTTTCTTGTATTAAGTTTATTTCCATAAGAGAATTCCAGAAGACCGCGTAACCTTTAACTCAACACATTTTTGCCGTGTCGGAGAATGGCGCTGAAACTCGCCCGAGAAATATTTTACATCGTTCTGATGTGCTATGCGGAAACAATCCAGAAACTTCTAGATAAAGCGGGGATTGATTTTATTATTATTATTATTATTATGAAGATGAGTGTGATGAACACTTAAATTCTATTATGAAAGTTCGCATTCCTCTGAGAGTGAAAATTTTGAGTCCAACAGTGAAGAGACTCGCGATTCAAAAAAAATAGGTGCTCTCAGTATTACGATGGAAAAAACAGCATATTTATGCATTTGCTGTCGAAAACCCGTGTGCTTATAATGCACCCAAAAAATATGTCATGAATGTGGTAAGAATTTTCAAAAATAACTTCGGTATTGCATCAATTTCACGCTGGCATGTAGTTGTGTTGTTTTTTATGAAATTCACCCAATCTTTAATATTTTGCTATTAATTGGTTCATCATACATTTGTGTAACAGGATAACCTATAAAAGTAAAGTAAAACATGTTTTTATTTTATTCATTACGTACATAACTTATTTTAAGTAACTTTTGATCAAAAATTTGTAGTTTTGATTTAAATTCCACTATACTGCATTTATATTTTCATAAACGTTATAAATTTAACTTGTATTAAAAATAAACGTTCCCAAATATATATATATATCGTATTTTATTGTAGATATTTCAATTATAATATCTAAAATAAAGAAATAAAGCGCGGTCTGGGAGACCGCGCCGTACTTCTAGTGTAACAAAATTTTACCGTACCTGTTACGGGTTAACCTTTTGCGACTCAACAACTCCGATTTGAATAATATTTACTCAGATGTTAGACAATATCCTTTTAAGTATGTAAGAAATAATTTTAAAAATTTCGAACATAAAAATACAATATATTGACTATAAGGTACTTTTTTCACGTCTGCAATAAACAGAAAATTGCAGGCTTATCTTAGATATTGTCAATTTTCTCATACAAAATTGTAAAGTACAGGAAATTACCTTTGTAAAAAATAGGTTTTTCCCTGTCTCTAATCTTTTTAATTTGACAAAACTTACAAAGTTTGTTTTTACAATAATGATATAGAACAGTTCAAATGACAAATAAAATTACATATAAAATAAAAAAGATTTACTAAAATACCTATATTACACACAAAAAAGGTAAAAACTTTCCAACATTAAATAAAAATTAAAAAGTCTAAAACCGACAAGTTTCAGCCACCCTGTGGTCATCACCAGGGTCTTACTTCAATTCAAGAGAGACAAAAAACTGAACTGAAATAAGACCCTAATAATGGCCACAGGGGGCTGAAACTTGTCAGTTTTAGACATTTAAAATTTTATTTAATGTTTTGCCTGTTTTTATCTCTTTTGTGTGTAGTATACGTCTTTTAGTAAATCTTTTTATTTTATATAGGACATTCCACATAAATTGAGCAAAAATCTCTCTATTCTAAAAAAAAGTAACTACCGCTGTCACCGCCGCCGCCGCCGGTTTTGAATTTTTTGTGACCGGAGGTCTTTCTTCGTTAATATTAAAAAAACTGTTACATACAAAAATATGAAAATCGGTAGTATTATAGAAAACTGTTTGATAAACACGCTGATGCAGACAGTTTTCAAATCGAAGAATTATTTTAAGAGGTATTTAATGCCAAAGTTGGACAAAATCGTTCATTAAAAAAGTTTTATAGGAGCAAAAACTGTACATAGGAATTTAATCATTTTTAGATCATTTTATGCGTCAGAATTTCCCGGTGTGCAGATTGCAGTTAGTTTTTTAATTTGAATAATTTTTCGAGGTTTTATTTCTATTTTAAATTCAAATTTTCAGCATTTCGAGAGATATTTTGTACAAATTTTAGAAAATTGTATTAATTTAAACTGTTGCCAGCTGTATAAACAGCGCAAACAGTAATGTTTGCTCCAAATTAAAATTTTATTTTACACGTGACTATTATCAACAAAAAATATAAAAAGCAGGAACTCATTGAAAATTACGTCATAAAAACTATAGTTACACGTGAATTTTAAATGAGAAAGAATATTGTAAAATAATAAATTGAGTAACATGCGTTAGAAGTCCTAAATAGGAGAATTTACGTCATATTACACTTATTATGTAAAATGAACAAAAAATAATATTGCAAAACAGTTTTAATTTAAAAATTGCGCGAGACATTTACTTGACATTTTAAGATGATCATAATATTTCATTTCTAACAAAAGTATTTTGACGTGAATATTAAAAAGAGAAAGAAAAGTTTGGTGAAAATTACGTTAGATTATAATTGTCAGATTCAAATTATAATTCAATCTTCCGAAATCTTTTTAAAGGCGATCAAATTAGCGTGCTGTTAGAGTCTGCGGTGTCTGAACGGGGGTTGACGAGCGTAGCTCGTAGGGGGCAGAGCCCCCTAGTTTAAAAAAAAAAAAGTCGCGGACACATAGTAAACGATTTTAACAAAATTTGATACACATATTCATTTCATATTAAAATAGAACACTTTAAAATATCTTCACAAAAAATAAATTATTTCAGCTGTTTTGGGCATTTAAAAAACATGTAATAAATAGTGATATGTGTGCAATCGTCCAAAGTTGCAAGTTTCGTATCTTGAAAACTATTTAACAGAAATGATTTTTTTTTTATAATATTGTAATCTCTGAAAAATTATCTTCCTATTTATTGAGTAATAATAATCTAATAGCACCATGATTAATCTTTAATTGGTTGTAAAAATTAAAAATTTGTGAATTTTTAGAAAATTAGAAACGTTTTAAAAATCAAAGGAATTCAAAAACATCTGTGAAATTGATGCCTGATGTAGAATTACATATGAAGATCAAATTCCCCAAGTTTGAAAGTTGCCATTTAATTCCTCCATCTTCAAAAAAAAAAAAAAAAAAAAAAAAAAAAAAACTTCGAAACTTTAGAAAAAATTACAAAGTCATAATTTTTCCTCTTATGTATGAGCAAAAATATAAATAAAGGAGTGGTCCGACATTAACAATATTACACAGACATAAAGATCAATAAGTCCATTATATGCTAAAAAAAAATCAAGATTGCCTTTTGATTCCTAACATAGCAAAAATAGGTTCAAAAAGGTAATAGCTGTTACATTCCATGAGCTTTTCGACTTTGAATTTGAGCTCGTTTCTTAAAATATTGTACGGTTTCAAGGTGAAACTAGTCGTTGGGGGCCACCGTAATACTTACCCATCATGGATATAGATAATATAAAATATGAAAATAAAACATGTGATATTTGCTAAGCATTGTACCATGTTACTTTTATTCATGATTTAATTTATTTGGACTCCCTTAAATATAATTAATATCACCCCTTAAGCTAATATTACTTTTTGTTGCATTAAGATGTCTCAATTTGGTGATTTTCTGTAAGCAAGTAAACGCTATTAGTTTACAATGGAAGTCTATGGGAATTTGGCGAAATATTAGAGATACCGCCAATTTGGCGTCACTTTTGGCGACTCATTTTGACCGCCAAATTTGGCGATATACCGCAAAGTTGGCGGCAAACTTGGCGGTTTTTGGCGACAGAACAGGGTCCCCGTATGGTAAACCGCCTTATAGGTATGGAGAGGCATTACATGCTTGACACTTACGATAAGCCATTATTGGCATTTAATCTTATAGTTTGGCGATAGTTTTTTGGTCGGCGGGATAATCGAGTAGTTCCGAATTGCGTAAAATAAACATCTTTATAACTCGAAAAATATAATCCTATTAACTAACAGTTTACTGCGCCTTATTAATTGTCTCATTTCCAATTAAAATATATCTTTGAATTGAAATTTGAATGAAATACAGGATCATGAAAAATCGAAGAGTGTGAAAAATAGAATTACAAATATCTCGGCAACTCATTATCCGATCGAGTTCATTCATTATGCAAAATTTATGTTTTTTATTGTCTTTTATATTCATTCCTTCAAATGAACAATTTCGAAAATTTTTGCACATTTTTTCAGAACGAATATTTCAAGAGTCCGAAAAAATAGTTCCGGTTAATCGAGGTTACTTATATTCAATAGGCTTCTTCTCATTATTACTCCCTAAGTACACACCGAATTTCAAGTCTTTATCTCAATTTGTTGGGAGATAGAGCGATTACAGACACACACACATACAGACGGACGGACAAGTTTTTTTTTCTAAAAATATGTTTTTCGGAATCTCCATTGTCTGAAACGTGCAAATGCGTCGATTTTTTTTTTTCGATTTTTAAAACGATTACAAGACTTCCCCTATACTACGTATGATTGGTAAGTAAAAAAGTGAGTGCTGCCATCTATTTTTTGAATCTGGATTTAGGATTAATTAGAGTAGGGATAGGTAATTTTTTGTCTAAATGAATCATTTGTTCCTACTTTAATTAAAAATATTTTTGAGGTAAAACTAAACTGAAAGCAAGAATACAAATTTCTATATTTAAAATATACACATTTATCCATAATATCAAATATTTTAAAAGTTTTAAGAAGCTTCCCTTCACTTTCAAAGAAGTTATAGAAATTTTGCATTTTACGCTCAACATGTTTTACTATTTTTTTTCTCATTAAGGAATAAAAAATGCAAGAATGAAACTTTCAATACTTAAAATATATATATTTTAGCTATAACGTCAAGTTGTTTTAAACTTGCCAGGGGTTGTTTATTGTTGAAGTTCATGTTTAAATTAACAATAGAAATATTTAATTTTTCCTTCAAAAATTTTCAAAAATATTTTTTTTACAAATTACGGAATAAAAATACAATTAATAACTTAAGCCAATCTGCTACTTATTATTCGTTCCTAATTATAAATAATTTTTATTACAGGCTTTCTATTCCTAAAGCTAATAATCAAAATTGAAGTTTTTAGCATGTTGACAAAATCTCGATTTTGCATTCCCTTTTAATGCAAATTTTAATACTTAAATAAACAATCCTGAAATCTATTTTTTTACATTTACTCATAAATAGATATGATCTATTTATATAAGGATTTTCATTAAAATCTGCGACATGTCTGCAACAGCTGATTAGCTCATTTTATATGGGATGACCGATATGTGATGTTAATTTCAATACGTACACTCCTTTAATTTAATTTATTTGACAAACAAGATTTTGCCATTAAAAATTTACTCAGTATCGCTGTCTGTTGACAATTCCATGAACGATTTATACTAAGCGTAGTTTTGGAAGATACCAGCAATAAATAAAATAGACTTTTAAAGCCTACTGTATAAATAACATTGACTTTTGTGTGTGATACAAAGAGTTAAAAGAACAGAGTCAAGTGACCTACCGTTGACCGAAATACAATGGACGAATGCTCTCTGTTTGGCGTGTACAACAGCAACTAACCCTTTCTGTATTCTTCGCATACATTTAACCATTAGTATCACCGTGTTGCAGATCTGCAACATACCCAAAACTTCATTGTTATTTCAACAGTAAATTTCAAAAGACGATTTTGTTGATTGTTGTTACTCTATTACACTACTATTAACATAATTTTTTCATTAAATCCGCAACAAATGTCTATACTGATTTTTTATTTCGCGCCAAAGTTTGATTTATCGCTTGATCAGCTACACGTGATTTTTGCTGAATTAAGCTTTGAAATACAGAGGTTAAAAAAGTCTGCCGACGTCTACAAGTATATTGTTTTCAAAAGTGAGTTTAAATTCTTTATTTACAGACCATTTTCGAGCTAGGAAATTTATAATATGTATAACATAAACGTAAACTTCTGTTTGTTGCAGATCTGCAACAACACGCCATATTTTCTCTTGTAATGGATTTTTTAAAATATCAAAAGAGCATCGAAAATATCTTCTAATGGTTATTTAAGTTGCATTTCTTTCAAAAAGATCAAAATTATTGAAAAGGGGAAACATTAGTCTGTTTTTATATTTAATTTCTATAGGGTAAGTTAGGGATCCCCCCCCCCCTCTGTAAAATTATCACCAATTCCAAAGCTAGCATAAAAGGGGAAGGTCTCGTAGTAGAAAAAAGAATTCAACAGAAAAAGCATAGAGTGACTACTCAACCAGTGGCGTGGCGTCCGGTCATCGCTGGATGCGGCGATGACCAAGCAATATTTTAAAACTCTTAATATGCTTTTAAAACTCTACGATCCAGTTTTAGCAGAACATTTGGTGTTCATGTATAAGTGAAGGTAAGATTTAAAGTTTCTTTTTTGAACATTCAACCATTGAATTTTAGAGTTAATAATTTTTCACCACAAACTTAAATAATTGCGATGACCACCGAAAATTTTCACGCCACGCCACTGTACTCAACATATTCCACCAAAACAAGTGCGCCTAGATGAAATTGGGCACTGACCATAGTGGGCAGAAAAAAGAATATGTTGTAAATACCCCGATTGTAAAAACTTTAATCAAAATGTTTGTGAGAAATGTGGTGTGGGACTTTGCTACAACAAAACTAACAATTGTGTCGAAAATTTTCGTGCAAATTAAAATTTTAAATATTTTCAGTTTTTGTACCATTTGGCAAGATGTTGCAGATATGCAACAAACCTATTTTTGCAAGTAAAATTTTATTTTTCTGTTCTGAATTTTTTTCATTATTTTTTCCATGCTTAAAATGATGCATTTTAATATCTGTGTCAGAATTTTTCAAATCGGGGTTGATGAGTTACAAAGGGTTAATTACCTTAGAAGAGATTATTGTTACATTTTTTTTATTTTTAAATTTCATTTTATTTTTATCTGCAAGAAGGAATCTGTAAGAAGAATAAAACAAAATTTCGTAACTACGATGGCGATATTTACTACTAATTATTTATTTGCTTACATTCACTAGACTATCTTTTTAATTGCGTATGATTTGCGCGCGCTTTAAGCTCTTTGGAATTATTTATGATTTTTAAATTTTCAATATAGAGCTAAATAATTCTTTTAAAATATGTTTTAATAGACTAATTAGTAGAATAATTTTAAAATAAAATTTATTTATAAGGTAAACACGTAAATATGTCACTTTCGTAGAACTTTGAAACATTTGATTTTTAATTCCATCTTATTAAACATGTTTTAAATTTTATGAGCTTGAACAGCTTTTAAAGATATATTACAAGTAATCATTGTTTTATATACTCATGTTCTAACAATGTATTATTTCAAGTGATTAGTGGTATTTTTAACATTTTCCAATATATTTGAAAAGTTTTTATAATTTGGGTTTGTCTGTCCGTCTGCGCTCTGACTTCCGCAACCATACTCGGATTACCATGTAATTGGTATACATTATTGATATTCATAATGGCATGTTCGGTATTGAAAATGAAGTGTGTACCATCCATAGTTCATTTACAGGGGCACTGAAAAGTATTCCTTTACGTTATGGTATGTGGGGAAAAATCATTTGCGGTGTATTTTAATAGTGTTACAGAGTTTTAAACATAATGAAATTTAAGTACATTATTACGGTGCACTAGAAGATAGTTACTACAGAATATGTTGCGTGTAGCACTTACAGTAGGTATGCAGGAGAACTCTAATATATTCCGTTATATTAGGGTCACTGAAGAAACATCGTTTGCGACGTATTTTAATGATGTTAGTCTGTTACAAACATAATGAAATTTATATGAATTTATGAGGTGCACTAATGCATACCTTCTGTTGAACATGGGGTGCAAAACACTTATCATTCATTTACAGGGTCACGCAAAAGTGTTCGCTTATTTAATGGTCTACGGGAAAAACTTTTAGCAGCATGTTTCAATTACGCATTTTTTGAAACATGATGAAATTGATATACATTACTGAGGTTTAGAACAAGATGCTTGCGGTAGAATATGATGTGCATTGCATTTATCGTTTATTTACAGGGACTCATAAAAGATTTCGGAGGCAATACTCTATCCAAAGTGTTGTCTATTAGAGATGATTACCGAAAGTGCATTTTCAGTTATGGTGAGAGGTTTTAAGTTTAACTAAATCTTTGAGTACACATGGTGTGCATAAATTCTATAAAACTTATACACGGATGCACAAAAGAATTCGCAAGCATTACTGAGAATGAGAGTGAATTGCTTAAAGATGTTTTTAATTTGAATTATTTAATTTCAAGATGGATTTCAAGCTCAACTATATTTAGGATAATACTAAAAGATGTTTCTAGCCTGTAAATAAAATAGATGTTTCTAGCATGTAAATAATATGCAGAGCTATGCAAAGAACTGAAAACATGGCCGCCTGAGGATAGTAATTCCTGGAAGTGTGATTTCAGTAGTTTTAAGCAAGTTTTTGACTAGATTAAATTTCGGCATAATATGTGGCGTGTATAAAAATCTGTATGTGATATGCAGAGTTGTACAAATGATCTCACGTACGTTTCCGTCTATTGGTAGAGCTTGCTGAAGGGGAATTTTCAACTGTGTTATATGTTCTTTGACTAAACTATAATTTTTTCATACTATGTAGAATTTGTATAGTTCTATAGATCATATAAAGAACAGCTCAAATGAATTGGAGCACTTTTTGGGTAGGTCGGTAATTGTTAATATGTTTTCTAAAATATTTACTTGGGTATCCTTTTTACCATATCAAAAGACTAAGTTTTGTCAAAGTATTCTGGAAGAGTTGGAAAGTGCCTGAAATAAGGTCTGGAAAATCTGAAAGCCGTCTGGAAGAGTTTGAATCTATGCTTGACGCATGATTTATTTTTTCTTTTTCCTTGTAAGTATATGTGGTTTTATAATCAACATTTTAAGCAGAGTTGCAAAGTTTCCGGCTTTTTAATACCAGTATCTTCTTAGAGAAAATGTTTATCTTTGAAATCGAAGATTGCTCCGATTAAGTAAAACTGCATTTTCTGGACTGAAATACTGTTATGTAAAAACTGGCGACTTGGCAGCCCTGCTTTAAATTATGTAATTTAATAACATGTAAACACCCATGTTGTCTTAACCCCTTGGTATCATTCTGTTGTAGTCTATCTGCAACATATCCCAAAATCAAAGTTACTTGTACAATGGACTTAAAAAACGATGTTATTTATTGATACTATCTTCTAAGACAGCGGTTAATCTAAATTCTTCTTATAAGTCCCAACATACGCCGATATTGAGTTAATTTTTCAAACCAAAGTTTCATTTATTATTTGAGCAAATTCACATTGTTATTTCTAAAACGAACTTAGTAAATTTTGTAAAATTAAAAAAGGCTGGAGATGTCCAAAAATAGATTTTTAATGAAGGTATGTTTGTATCTCTCTATTCTAAAAAAAAAGTAACTACTGCTGTCACCGCCGCCGCCGGTTTTGTGTTTTTTGTGACCGGAGGTCTTTCTCCGTTAATAATAAGAAAAATATTGCATACAAAAATATGAAAATCGGCGGTATTATAGAGAAATGTTTGATAAACACGCTGATGCAGACAGTTTTCAAATCGAAGAATTATTTTAAGAGATATTTAAGGCTAAATTTGGACAAAGTAGTTCCATTAAAAAAGTTTTATAGGAGCAAAATCTATACATCGGAATTTAATCATTTTTAGATCATTTTATACGTTATAATTTCCCGGTGTGCAGATTGCATTTAGCTTTTAAATTTTACTCATCTTTTGAGCTTTTATTTCTATTTTAAATTCAAATTTTCGGCATTTCGAGTGATATTTTTTACTTATTTTAGAAAATTGTACTAATTTAATCTGTTGCCAACTTTATAAATAGCGCAAACAATAATGTTTGCTTCAAATTAAAAATTTATTTACACGTGACTATTATAAACAGAAAAAAAAACTTTCAAATTAGAATTAAATAATTACGTATAAAAAGCAGGAACTTATTGAAAATTACTTCATCTATAATTACACGTGCATTTTAACAGAGAAAGGATATTGTAAAATAATAAATTCATTAACATGCGTTAGAAGTCTTAAATAGGAGAATTTACGTCACATTTACGTCAAATTACACTTATTACGTAAAAGGAACAAAAAATAATATTGGAAAACAGTTTAAATTAAAAAATTGCGCGAGACATTTATTTGATATTTTAAGATGATCATAATATTTCATTTCTAACAAAAGTATTTTTACGTGAATAATAAAAAGTGAAAGAAAAGTTTGGTGAAAATTATGTCAGATTCAAATTATAATTCAATCTTCCGAAATCTTTTTAAAGCCGATCAAATTAGCGTGCTGTTAGAGTCTGCGGTGTCTAAACGGGGGTTGACGAGCGTACCTCGTAGGGGGCAGAGCCCCCTAGTACTGTAAAATTTTGTATTAGAAAATTGAAAAGAAGGACTAATCCCAGAAGGATTAAGCAAAAATGTAAAAATTAAAATCACAAAAATAAAAATTATACTCGACCTTTCTGTTTTTCTTTAAAACCATCCTCGGGAGTTAAGTTTTTAAAATAGAAATCGGCAAAAAATTATTTACATGTTACATTATTGTAGTCATATTCAATAAGCTCCGTTACGCCATCTCTTATTCATAAATAAATTTAAAAAAAAATTACTGGAAATATTATGCAAAACTAAAGTCCTTTCAAAATACTCAAACTTCTGGAATACAAAATGAAACATTATCATTACATATTGCATGACTTCTTAAACAAATCTCAATAGATTCCCGGAAAATTGCTTTAAACGGATGGGGTTGTTTTGAAAGAATCCTGGTATTATCAATGTCAATAAACGAAATACTTCCTTTAAGGAAAGTTCTTGACAATGCAGGTGAAAATTAATTATATTTTAAATAATTTTTATGATCTTTCAACCGCTCAAAGAAGCCACGCTTTGTCATCCCAATATATCGAGAATTTGTACAGTCAGTAATTTTTATTCTTGTGGGTTATCTTTGTTTAAAATCTCTAAATAAAGTTTACGTCGGATAGGAACTTACTGTTTTTTTTTCACATTTGAATATATAATGTAAAGTCCTTATTTATAATTATTAATATGTACTAATTAATTATAATTTTGTGCATTTAGAAATTCAAATAATATCTGTGACTATTAATATTGTTATCGATAATAATCAATAGCATAGCTAGGATTTCTTTTCGGTGAGTGCCGAAAATTTTCTATTTGACTTAAAATCACTTCTAGTTTAACCTGAAGTAGAACATTTTCACTTGAACACCTAGCAATGGTAAGGGTTTAAAGTTCGAAATTCATGTGTAATAAATGGAAAGGTATCTGGGACATATGACGCTAAAACATTCAGTGAATTTATACAATTACCATCTGGCTCATTTGTAGCATCAAAAAATGAGTTTTTAAGTTCTTGAATGCACCATAATTCTGCTTTCGAAGGAATATACTTTAATTTCATATAATTACATATAATTAAAAGCATAAATAGGGGAGAGTAGCCCTATTTGGACCGCCGTTTTAAATGGATCGTTGCCATTCTGCCGGCAATTAAAGAAAGAGACGTCATCTACCACTGAAATCCTACTTATCAAAATGACGTCATTTAAGATTAGAAGAAGCTCCCGCCTACCACGTGCTATTTTTAGACATTTAAAAAAACCAGAAAGTAGCTGTTTTGATCTAATTTTTTCCTACTAAACGTGAGAGAATTTATTAAAACTAAGGTAAGTTGTTATGTTTTCATATACATATCTAAATTCATCTGCTTATTGCGCATATTTTTTACGCGGATTTGTTTATTTCGTTTTTGTTCTTAATCTTGAGATTATCTGTTTTAAAAAATGGCGCAGTTGCCTTAATTGAGCCAATTTAAGTCACTTAAATCGGACCAGATATATGATCATAAATTTGAAAACTAAGTAATGGATTTCGCAGGCTGTACGGTTTCTACATTATTTTTTTCATTTTTTAATATTTTATAATTGATTACTAACTCCGTGCAAGTTTTTGTATATCTAGATAAATTTTTTTATACAGTTTAGGCCTAGATAAACATAAAAATATTTTTACATTAATGCAATACATTTTGGTTGCAATTTCTTTTATCTTGTGTGTATTTGTATTTATTTCCTTTGAATTCTTTATTCGTATGGCGTATTTTTGATTTACAGAGTTTAATTCAAACATATTCCACGTAGAGGATATTTGCGGTTCCATGAGGTGGGGGGGGGGGCAATTTTTACAGCTCTGGAGGGTGGAATTAAACTTTTTCCCCATCAGACCGCTTAATATCTCAAACCTTCCGGGGGGGGGTGTTATTTCAAGGCTCCGGGGGGTCAACACTGCTTGAATACTTAATGTTTTGCGTTTGATTAATTGTAGCGTATTTTTTTCCAACATAGCATATTTTTTAAATACTTTTTAATATAATTGAAAAAAATGTTGAAAACGACGGAGGCAAATTGTCTGGAAGGAAAACACCCGTAACAGTAAAAGCTGTTAAAAGTATAAGAAAACGAAAACAGAGATTAAGTTGAGAAGAAATTGGCCTGCAAGAAGACTGCAGCTACAAATCCCACAAAAAGCTAAAGAATCATTAGAAATGTTATCTCCCTTTCAGAAGTCAGTTAAATCAAAGTACAGATGGAGACAAAAAAAATCTGTGTTAACATCTTCGCCATATAAAGTAAACGTTAAAATGAAAAAAAAAAACAAAAAAAAAACACACACACACAAAAAGGAAGCTCTCACAGCACAAAAGGAATTGGAACATCAAGTTTTAAAACATAGACGTAATGCAATTTAAAGAAAATGATGGAAGGGAATAACGACAAATATAAGGCAAAGAAAACTTCAGTTGCAAAAAAAAAAAAAGTTTAATAATTCAGAATCTAAAAAGAAAAATCTAGACATTGATGATTGGTTTTGCCTAATTTGTGAGAAAAGTAAAATACCAGAAATGATTCAGTGTTCAGATTGCCAAATACGTTTCCATGTTGTGTGCGCTGGAATAAAAAATGAATAAATGAAATTCACGTGTAAGCATTGCATCACTTCTTGCATGATATTCAAGTAACTGGCAATTAGTTCCATAACTTCTATTCTTAATTACTGATAACTTTGATTTATGTTTTGAATACATTTCAATTTAAAAGAATTGCTCTTTTTTCAGATATTTGATTTCATTATATTTCATTGCTGTTATTATGTTTGATTGTTTCATTAATCTTAAACTTTGCTTTTAATAAAATTAGTTATATTTCCTAGTCATTAAAACAAACTGATATTGTTTGGTCCAATTTAGGAGGCCGGGGGTCCAATTTAAGCGACCAGTTGCTGAATTTAGACCACTTTTGCCAATTTTTTCAAATTAAAATAAAACTTAAGATTTTCGAAATGAAATTAATCCAAAGATCTATTTAGTTAGTAGATGGATAGATTGACACCGTGTAGTGATGTTTTACAGATATTCCAAAAATTAAGGGAGTTACACCTGAAAATAAGTGAAGTGGACCAAATTCGGATACTCTCCTCTATATGTGTTACTTATATACTTTAAAAAAAAATGTATGGATATACTGAGATTGTGTTTCTGCGCATATACACTGTTTCCTGAAGGGACCTCCGCGGGCACAACCATAAGATTTGGCAGGAACGTACCTGTATAGCTGAAGTTATCGAACTCGAAGCTAGATTTTGCTATTTCTAGTTTTTTTATTTCTTGCGTTTCACGGTGAATTTTCCGCATTAGTAAAAGGAATACAATTTCAGTCTTTTAGCTGAATATAGTAAATATCGTTCTCTATTCAATAAGTTTATTGGAATTCATACAACAATTTTTAAATTTTTCGAGAACATTTTTATGCGACTTTGAACCAACCAGTTGAACATTGAAATTCAATGAGTTCACCATTTGAATCATTTTTTTTTTAAATAAACAAAATTGTTGAAAAGGTAAACTGTCCCCTTAAGACAGAATGCGAGCGAAAAAAGTTTTTTTTAAATACTTTTACTGTGTGTTAATCCATCCAAAATTTAAACTATCGCAAAAATATTAATAGTAATTTTTACAGCGATTAAAAATTAAATGTTATCTTCGGTTAACAATTCGGTTCACAGTTATAATAAACGTAAAATTCCATCACTATGTGTTTTTAAAAAACATTTAAATCTATTTTAAATGCATTCTTTTCAGCCATGCGCAGAAGCGTTTATTATATATTAATAATTTAAAATGTTTGTTTACAAATTTTAATATTTATATTCTTCTTCTGTTAAAATATTACGTAATATTGAAATATTACCTTTGCAATTTAACCGTCAATTTAAAAGGAAAAACTTTTCTTGGTTTCAAAGGAATCTGAGTTTTCTCCGTATATGAAAGATATACATACATTAAATTTATCACTTCAAAATGCAGGCGAAAAAGAAGAATTATAATAAAACTTTATCCCACATACATGAAGGTTTAGTTTTATTTGCAACCACATAAAAAAACTATATAACTTAAATTTTAAAAGATATTCAAGCGTACTATCATTTTACATAGAATTTTCTATTACAATCATATGATATTCCATAAATAAATAAATCAGCTTTTAATCGGCTTAAAAATTCCGATTGAATTTTATAAAATTTAACTGAAGAGATAAAAAAAATTCCCAAATGAATTAAAAGACATACGTATTAAATTTAAAAATGCATTAATAAATTGTAAAAATCAATCCAGTATGATGTTTTAGTCAAGATTTCCATTGCTGTTTTTTGTCGTAAGGTAAGTTAGATTAAGCAAGTTTCTTAAGTATTTAAATAAGCATGCGCAAGAGTAACATATATTGAAAATGAATTTTCCTAACACCAGATAATTATGGATAAGTAATTGATTGTGTCTTTTTATAATTATATAGCAAAAACATGAGTGTCATTTAAAAAAAAAAAAAAAAAAAAAAAAAAAACTAGTACAGTGAAATACGTTTAACACGAAAACGCTTAACATGAAAAATCGGTTAACGCGAAATGATATAGCGGTCCGGGCAGTATATACTATGCAATTTAATACATTTTTTTTCTTTTAACACGAAACAAAAAACGTTTAACACGAGTAAAAAATCGGTTTCTATCTAGTTAGTATGAGTTAAAATTTGTGAATTATGTGTTAGAACCATTGAATTTTGTGTAAAAATCAATGAATTTCGTTTTTTTTCTTTTTTGTAAATTAGCGTATGTTTTATGAGCACAATGGCTGAGAAATCGGTCCGAAAACAAACTGCTATTTCGCAACGATAATAAAAAACATTGATCCCATTACGTTAATGTTTGCGCGTAGTAGGTTTAATACTCCGAGGTTTAAGCCAGAGAGGAAACGTATGAGAACCATTAAGCACGAAGATTTAGAGACAGCATTGCTTATTTCATTCAAACAAGCTAGATCTCAGAATGCTGAAAAAAGACACTAAAAAAATATGTATCTGATTTTTTCCCGAAAAAGCAATATATATTTTCTTTTTTTACCTGCTTTTTATCCTAATGAATGCAATCTCCTAGTAGTTTAACTAGTATTTTTTTAAAATAAAATTTGACGACGTCGAAAATATTTGTGAGTTTTGTTCTTTTTTTTTTTTTTTTTTTTTTTTTACGAATCTTTTAACGCGAAATTCTTTTAACACGAAAAAAAATTTTGGTCCTCTCAATTTCATAAACGTATTTTACTGTAATTATAAAACAAATTTAATTTGTAACTAGATAAGTACACATCTGATGCAACTTTTGTGTATATTTGAAATCGATACCTCCATCACTAATTTTCTTACAATGTCTGTCATTAAAAAAAATCATTTTGAAAAATATATATATATATTTAAATGTTTTGGAAGAGAGTTAGAGACGGCAATGACACTTTGGTAGCCGATGCTATTGAAACGGAAAGAAACAGATTTTTTTGTTTCAGAGGTAGGGGGGGGGGGCAAATAATGATTTTTTTGAAGATTTTACGCTGGCATGCTTTTTATCGGCAGAATAAAATTATGTCAAGTAGAAAAGGTGCTAGAACTAGTTTTTAAATCTCCTGACTCACAAATTCTAAAATTTATAAGTCAGTCGAGTCAATTTCTCATCTAATCTATACTAATATTATAAAGAAGTAACGTTTGTATATTTGCTTGAAGGGAATAATCTCTTGGACTATCGAACCGACTTCAAAAATAATGGAGGCAAAATGCAGGTGACCATCTCTACTCCAACATAATTTATATTTTATGTCCGTACAACAACCCCCAAGAGGGTATTACTGATACTGAGACGATTTTGCTGCTACTAAAAATTTTAAGTTTGGTGGGGTGGTTATTTTTCATACATAATTACTTGTTGTGAACGGTTTCTAAATAAATCGAAATTTAAAAGAGTGAAATGAGCTGAAAACTTTCTAAAAAGGTTCTAAATTGCGATTTATTTGAAATTGTTAGAGCTAGAAACTTAAAATTTGGCATGGTTGTTACCTTAGTGATGTAAATGATCTCCTAGAACAGCTTTCTAAAATCGCAAACTTTAAAAGAGTGCAGAACCAAAAAACATTCTAAAATTGTAATTTATGCGATACAGTTGGTATAGAAACTTGAAATTTGGAATGGTGGTTATTTGTTCGATGCAAATGCTAGCTAAGAACGGTTTCTAAAAAAATCTAAATTGAAAAGGCTGAAAAGATTGATTTTCTCATTCCGCGAGCGCTTTCCATGTTTGTCATTGCTTAGCTGCTTTGTCATAATGGTAGTATTCATACGCACTCACTATAATAAATCTTTTCTATTCTGACTCATTAGAACTTTTTTCTGAGTTTTCGCCTATTGAAATTTAACTATGACATCGGAAGAGGCATGCCATTCGATTTATGAATTTCCTACATTAAGGGGACATATACCCTTTAAACAAATGAAAAATTTGATTTCGGGGACAAACATTTAAAGTGGCCCCATGCACTGATTTTTGCATTAATCGCCTCAGTTTTTTTGTTAATACTATAATATGTTCTCCATGCAATATAATATATAATTTGCATTAAACGCTGTATAATTAATTGATAATAATTATTCCTTAATGTATACTTTTTTAAAATTAATGACAATGTATGTAGCTTGCGCGCATGACTAAAAAAAATCTATACCCTCTAGAACTTTGAAACTTTTAATATAAGTTTAAGAATATTACAAAAATAGAATGGACTAAAATCTAATGAATAAATAAAAAAATTCTAAAGTTTTTTTGATTTTACAAATAAAAATATGAAAATTTTGATAATTTTTGTCACTCAAAAACCCATACATTCAATAATTTTTGTTAAATTTCTTAAATTTTAGTTCAATTTGGAGAAAAAGATCTAGTAAAGATAAATATAAAGTTTCTAATCATTACATTTAATACATTTGGCGTTATCGTGCGTGCAAATAAAAAAATATCGATTTTGAGAATAATCTGTTTAAACATAAATGTTTCACTTGAAACATACCAAGGATAATTTAATTTTTTTACTATAACGAGCATATTTTTACGATTATTTTGATGCAGTTTGTGGCAAATTGTTCAGAAAATCATTAGGTGTCAAATGAATTAAAAAACAAAAAATCGATTTTTTTAAAGATTTTAAGGGATATGTGTCCCATTAACATCTTTATCGCAAGCGTTCCATTATTCTGAAAGGTTAGTATGTGATAAAGAAGTTGAGTTTCAGTCATGTGATCTTTATTTCTCTGGAAAAACCTCAGGATTTCTACAATTGCTGTGTTTATTTTATTCATTCGGCACACGGATAGAATGAATGCACTGCTTTTGACCGATATTTTAAAATGATGCTATGCTGCTGTTTTCTTATTTATACGATCTAATTTTATAAATTCTCCCTTTAATCAATGGATATCTGACTGGTGAATTATGCGAGTGTTACTTCGGTTTGTACGGGATTTATCATGACTGCACAGGCGTAAAAACTTTGATTAAGTAGTAAAAGCATTTGTGATAAAATGGAGACTCTATACGTCATTAGCTGTGATAATCTTATCATCATATATATTATAAAGCAGTAAGCTCTAAAAGTTCCGCTCGAGTATTTTCAGAAACTACCCGGTGGATTTTTTTCCAAATTGTATCATTCGATAGAAAATATTCCCGAGGTGGTTTATGAGAAAATATACAGGGATGGCTATGATTTTTGATAATAAATTTCGTATTTTACTGTTATTTTGAATGAAAAGGTTGCCAGTGATTATCTTTTGGCGAAAATTATCTTTGATAAATGGATTGAAATGGCTATACCCGTTAGAAAACAATACAAACGTCTTGCAAACAAAAGAAGAAAATAATTACTAATGTTTAATTTTTAAACAGTGAAAGAAAAAACCGCTTTAATGAGGGAAAATATTATAAACGAAAATATTTAATTTAAACATGAAAGGAATATTCGTAATGCTTAAAAATGAATTTAATATGAAATATTTCACTTCATGCAATATTTGGCGCGTTATCGCTTCCGCCAGGTTAAGAAAAATGATTACTACTTCATTATCCCTCTGACCAATTTCGCAAAATTATACAAATTGCCAAATTATACACATGGAAGAATGTTGCCACTCTAAACTTTCAAGAAAGAAAAAATAATTAATTTAATTTTAAAAAATCACTAAAGGACAGTGTTACTTTAATGATGACGTTCACTTATGACGTAAAGCGATATACCAATTATAAAATTTGATTTATTTAGATAATTTCGGACAAAATAATACTAATAGTTTACGTATTTACATGCAGAATTATTAAATTAAACCAGAAACAAAGGTATATTTTTAAGATATAGTATTTGTGAATAAGAAGTAAGTATTTTAAATGTAATAATCGCATTTATTAAAGAACACGCAATAAATATCAATGGTAATGGAAAATTTCAAGAAACCTGATGCTCTTTATTTAGCCAAAAAACGTAGACGGATATAACTATAAATTTATGTAAACATTAGATATCAGCTTAAAGAATAAAAATTTCAAATTTTGCAGTAATGTTAAATAACGAAAGAACATGTAAATTAATAAAACAGTAATCAATTTACAAATAAAACGTCGAATTAAAATGACTTAATGACGTAACAAACACGTTTAACATATTTAATGTCAAGTGAATGTGACATTTACGATCATCCATTATTGGCATTTAACCTTACAGTTTGGCGACAGTTTTTTTTGTCGACGGGATAATCAAGGACACAGATATCATATACGCACCACGTTGGCGCGATTTTTTTCTGACGCCAATCTCATTTACGCATCGGAGTACGTAACTGGCGCCAAAGTGTCGTTATTTTGATTGCTATGGTAACCCGGAGGTTGTTATTTATTTATTAATAAATTATTTATTAACTTTTATTTTCTTTTTTAAAATTATACAAATTGTTTTGTTCTATAGCTATTAATTAAACTTTTTTTTATTTATTGCTATTCCCTTTTTAAAATTATATATGTAACTGATATTCGAAGACAAGGTTTTTCGCCAAATTGGCGTCAGAAAAAAATCGTGCCAACGTGGTGCATGTATGACATCTGTGCCTAATCAAGTACTACAGAAAAATTCAACTCAAAAATTTGATTATATAAAATCTCAGTACTATTTTTTTAAAATTATTTTTATTTTTATCTCACTCCCATTATGTGTCTTACCGAAGAAACTCGCAGAAATAGCTCTAAAAATGGTACTACTTATGAGTTGTAGGAAATGGTTTTTTTAAAATGATATTTGTTTATTTAACGTGTTGTTTGGCACAGATGTCATATTCGCCCCATATTGGCGCGATTTTTTTTTTCGACGCCGATTTGGCGAAAACATCAACAGCATAAACAACAACATCCGGGTTACCATATCAAGCAAAATGACGACACTTTGGCGCCGGTTAAGTATATATTGCGTATATGACATTGGCGTCAGAAAAAATCGTGCCAATATGGGGCGAATATGACATCTGTGTCTGTTGTTTTTACGTTTTTTGCCAAACAATGCGATTTTAAGCCAAAAAGGCATAAGCGTGACTTCAGACGGGGCGATAATGTTTTTTATTTTTTTTAGTGTATGAGAGAGGGTAAATTTTTATTTTCCAATGTAAATTGTATAAATAGCAGTTAATATTACAAAAAGGAATTCAAATACGTATTTAAATTTCAACGTAAATGATTCAACATAACAATTCATTCAACGTAAATAATCCCATTGTTACACATACACATATTGTAAAAAATATTTAATTTCACACATTAAAAAACAAAGCAAAAACAAAACAACAAAAAAACATATTGGCGCAATTTTTTTTCTGCCTGCAATGTCATATACGCAACGGTACTTAACTGGCGCCAAAGTTTCGCTATTTTGTGTGATATGGTAACCCGGATGTTGTTGTTTATGCTGTTGATGTTTTCGCCGAATTGGCGTCGGAAAAAAATCGCGCCAATATGGGTATGTATATGACATCTGTGCAGAAAATTCATGGCTTCAAAAGTTAGGAAATCGAGTTATTCTTAAGGAGGTTTTTGCAATTATGCGTTATTACTATAAAATAAACTCGACATTTAAAAAAAAAAAGGCTGAAATAAATTTTCAATATTTGTTTCCTTTGCCATTTCTTTTTAATTTTTTCTGCATATCTTCTATTCTTTTAGGGAGGTATTTAAAAGATATTGGGCTTATTTTCCGTAATCTGGTCACCCGCCAATTGGAGCATTTTTCTATATTTTTGGAAGATTGATTTATGATTGAAGACTGTGGATGATGAACCCGATTACAAAATATTAGAGGGATTTTGTAATTAGCTATTATTATATTTATAATTTTTTATTATGGAGCATACGAACAAAATTCAGTATTATACGTATATTTTTGATCTTCTGTTATTGTAATGTCACGAAAAAAGTAATCCCAACAAAAAGTTTTCGGTAAAAAAAAAAAAAAAAAAAAAAAAAAAAAAAAAAAAAAAAAAAAACGCCAAGTTCTCCTAATGTTTCGTCCAGAAAAAGTAGTGATATCTGAAGTTCGCACAAGTTAAAAGCCAAACATCCCAAATCTTTCATTGAAAATGGCTTCCCGCGACTTGGCCGTTAATGCCTTCTACAGCTTTTCAAAATTAATGATTGGAAATTACGCATTTATGAATTATTTAAATACTAAAAGATTAGAATGCAAAGAGATAAATTCACATAAAGACATTATAAGTAAAAGATTTCTGATAACTACCATTCAGTTTCAACAAACATTAGTTTTGATTACAGATCATTTAGTCCACTTGTGGTTTAATTGCCATTTTGTACGGTCTAAAGCTAAACTCATTAACGTAAAACCCAAGAAATAAAACAAAATTTTACTTTCTTCATATCTCACAATATGTTACATTATATTTTATTGTATAATATTGAAATCTTGTGTATTGACGAAATCGTTTGAACATTTATTATAGTTTGTTTGCATACATTAAGAGGTATTCGATTTATAAACTGTTAAAAGCTGATACTAATTATGTTTTAGCAATTAGGGATATTATCTCCTGAATACAAGTGTTTTGTTATTTTTAATTTCTAAGCATGTAAATAGACTGAACTTGTTTAAATGCTTTTTTCAAATGTGTATTTTATTTCTGTACTCTGTGCCACAAAATGCCTAAAATAATCAAAAAATGTAGTTGGCATGTAACTCATTTGTACATATTTTAAAATTTGACTCTCTCGAAGGCATTAACGGCCAAGTCGCAGGAAGCCATTTTCAATGAAAGATTTGGGATGTTTGGCTTTTAACTTGTGCGAACTTCAGATATCACTACTTTTTCTGGACGAAACATTAGGAGAACTCGGCGCTTTTTTTTTTTTTTTTTTTTTTTTTTTTTTTTTTACCGAAAACTTTTTGTTGGGATATCACTACTTTTTGTATGTTTTTTTCAAATTTGTTATTCTAAACTATATTAATATGAAAAAACTTAAATTTCGGTACTTTTATGATAGCCGGGAGCAAATCTCCTCATTAGCCTTTTGTTTTTTCGCCAATAGCAGTTTTCATTTTTCACATGTGTAAATTAGAAAGAATGCTTTGATTTTCAAATAAAATATTTTGGTTTACGTTATTATTTCTTATTTATTTATTTATTTCTATGTTAAATATTCTATTAAATAAAATGAGGGAAATGCATCTATTTTAAATGAGATGACTGAAAAGTATATATCTTTAAATGAAATGAATGCAATATGAACGATGGGGGGAGTTGGGAACAGTATTTCGTGATTGCCACTTGTGTCCGGCTAACATAAAAATACCTAAATTTATTTTATTGAGCTTTACAAATTTATACTTTATTTATATTAAAGTACTAACCGCCTCTAGCAAGCACGATTTACTCTATTAATTGCATGTTAAACATTGCATCTTGTTACAGCTATTCATAATTTAATGTACTTGCCCATTCTTTCACCAAGTCGGAAGCTTCAATCAAGAATTCTTTACGATCATGGAAGCACATCATATATTTTGTGTTGTTATGTATTTCATCTTTCGTGATAAATATCTCTTAACTCACTTATGCATGTTTCCTTAGCAGTTACGATTCGTTCTCTAATGCGGAAATTTTTAAACCTATTAAGTAATCTTTTCTAATTGGGCTCACTGCCAATTGTTGTATTTTAACTGATACAACTGGGTACAAGTGAAATGGTTCTTATGAAATCCTTTGACAATATCTGCATTTGCATTAAACCATATTGATGCTAATATATTTTTGTTTCACGTTTGTTTCAATAGACTCGATTACGGAAGAATAGAAGGTCTACCGGCTCACTGCCATAATCCATTTGAAAATCTATCATTCTTCTCATCTGATCGTGTTGAAGAATTAGTCAATGTGCCATGGTTTTAAGATTTTAGCTAATTTTATTCGAAACATGAAAACTAAAATTCGAACAACCGGATTATAGAAGATTCATTCTAACGTACATATCGATTAACAGGTTACATATTATAGAATTATAATAATCATAAAAAGAACTGGCAGTTTCAATGCTTTAATAGTTTCCGTAAATTATCTTTATATAATACAGAAGTTTTAGCTGTGTAAAAATTAACAACATAGTCACAGTAAGTATAATAACAGTACAATAAAATAACAATAGCAGAGGTTTTGGGCATTGACGAAACTATTAGCACTTTGGAAATATTAGTACGTTATATCATTTAACTATTCATATGATATGCGGAAAAATAAAAATAGTTGGCTCGCATTAATAATTAACTCATTGAAAAATAGCCACTAGCGTCAAATATTCGCCAAGCTTGGCGACATTTAGCAAAGTTTCGCCAAATTTGGTAATATATCATGTCAATTCTCAAATTTGGCGACAAAAAATGTTTTGTTTATTCTGACGTCATAATGATGCATATGTATTATGTATTATACACATACCTATAATATGTATGATGCAAATGTATTACGTATTATATGCATATGTATAATACATTTTTAAGGAAGTAAAAGATAGAAAGATGGACAGATAAACTGAAAGATTTGCCTTATTAAGATTTTTGTAAAAGCATATAAAAATTCATTCAGGCTGAAATCATGTAACACCTTTAAAACTCAGGCTAATTTTCTGTAATCGGGTTTTGGCGACCAACATATCTTATCTATAACTATAATATTTCTTTTACCGATTTAAAATTAACAATAAATTAACAGTAAGTAGGCTAATAATTCAATATAATAACATTAGCAGCGGACTTCGGACGCCGCATCTGTCGCGCATTGTTAAAGACAGTTTATTAGTTACTCATTTCATTTAATTAAAAGGAGATTTTTAAACTTTCATATTGAATTAGGATAATTTTCCACTATAGGGACCTTGGCATTTTTTTTTAAATCTTGGCACAATTCGGACTTCAGAAACTGAGATATGTTGTCAAATGATATAAACAATTATGAAAACAAACCTGATGAACTTTTATGTTATTTATACATGTATGTATATACATATAAACATTTTATTTATACATGTATAAAATATTATTTTTTATATACAAATTATTTATGTTGGTATATAAAAATAAATAAACCGGTTCCTTACATTAAATAAATTGTATACATATGGAAAAAATTGCTTGTGTATATAAAATAGTAAATAGGTTGCCAGAAAATACGTTATTATAAAAAAATTTTTCTCGTCAAGGCTATTTTCTGTATTTCGCCAAGGCTACTATATCGGAAACGTACCAAATTGCGGTTATATTTTGTTAAATGTTTTATTGTTTTAATATCGTAAATATATCATAATCTATACTGATTAAAATTTATAGGTATACTAATTTTTTCTATTTAACAAACATCTTTGGAAAAGCATATATATAAAATGTTATTCTGCTTGAAATCACATGACACCCTTCAAAACTCTGTAATCGAGTTTTGGCGACCAACATTGGCACAATTGAATGTGTTAAGGAACTGTTTACGGCCAAATGAACACCCCCTGTTTGAAGGGTTTAGAGGCGAAAATTCTGTGTTTTCAGATTTTTCTGGTTAATTGTGCTACAAACCGGACTTACTTGTGAAATTTCATGATTGTACGACTTTTAGAAGTACCTTAGTTATTTGATGATGCGAAGTGAGTCAGTGACAAAAAAGCGCTTTTTCGGAATTTAATATTTCGAAAACTACTAAATATAGAAACACGAAATCGTGGAACCTTAGTTCAGTTTGACCATACGAACATGTGTATAAAAGAAAAAATTTTGTATCTCTCCCTAAAACGACGTTATGAGGGGGTGAAAAGTATTCTGAAATGGTTCAGGAAAAGGTAGCTTACGGCTTGTGCGAACTTGGCGGACGCACTGCCGTGCTCCCAAATAATTGCAAACTACTGAAAAACTTTTTATTACCAATGCATGGAAAAATATTTGTCAATTTATCAGTTACCCTAATAAGAAAAAAATGCAATTCTGATTAAACAAAATTTAGATCATTATAAAGCAATTTCGTCTGACAGACCTAGAAATTAATCTTAGTGACAGATAAACGATTATTTTCAATATTGGGATTACGTAGGCAACATATCGAAGAATAATTTAATCTTAAATATAAAGGAAACAGTAAGTTTCTTTATCTCTCTGTGTCTTTATGCTCATTAGAAAAATGCAAAGAAAATCTTCGGTTCAAGTATTCACGAAAAGGATTTTTACTAAACAATTTGCATAACTAATGCTTTATCATTGTCAGTTGTATTTAAGATATGGGCTTTTGTTGGCAAAAGATCTATAATTTTGTCAATAGCAATTTGACGTAATGTAATGAAAAGTAGTTTGGTGCGTAATTAACTTTGTTTTTTAACTAAATGTGTTACATTTGTAACTCCATCGTTGCAAACACTTCTAATGTTTGCGTAAACCTTGGCTTAATACGATTACGGAAGATTTAATTAGATGCAAACTAAATGTTTATTTTTCTATCAGTATCAGTCATCAAGGATTTTTCCAGGTTAATGGTTACATGATTGCAACTGGTCTATAAAATGAAAAGACAATGAAAATTATGTTCTTTTATTTTTATTCAAACAATTCAGATTTAAAAATCTACGTTTTTTATTCTTCATTTTTCTTTTGAATATGATGGTTAATAATTTGTTACACTTTTGACTGTATTTTTGCCTTCTGGAATCTGAAGATGGAAAACTGTAATAGACTTGCCAGGAGAAGATGCATATTGCGAAATATAACATAATGCAGTGTGAAGTTTTATTCAAGCTACACACAACACATTTCGTCAAGCTGAGAAGTCCGGAGTCCAAGAACTAACAAACGAATATGAATCACCCGAAAATTATTTTAGTTTAATGGTCATTCTCTGCAATCATTGTAATGTTCAATAATTTAGTACTGTGGTGGCTAAAGATATTTCAACTCCTGTTGCCATAACTGCCTCATTCCCCTACCAGACTCCACTATAACTGATAAACTAAAAGAGTTCTTCTTAATAGCCCAAATTTTGTCAAACGCATAAGATAGTACAACAGGACATTCCAGGTGTAGGTCCACGTTGCTTTAAAATATAAAGTCAAATTAGATCAAGTTCATTATTTCGTGTGCAAAAAAAAGACCAGCGCAGCGGGCATAGTCTGCTAGTATATATTATAAAGCAGTTACCACTAAAATTTCGCCCCGGTTGATTTCCAAAACTACCCGGTTGATTTTTTTGCAGATTATATAATTCGATAGTGAATTATCCCGCGGTGGTTTATGTTTATAATATACAGGTATAACCATGATTTTATTATGAACAAAATTTCGTATTTTATTATTATTTTGAACGCAGAGATTGCCAGTGATTATTTTCGGCGAAATTATCGAGGGTTTAAGAATTGAAACGGCTATATCAGTTAGAAAATACTGTAAACATACCGCAAAAAAATAAATAAATAAATAAATAAAACTGTTATTCGTTTAAGAAAAAAAAGAAAGGAAAACCCTTTTAATGAAAGATAAGTTTATAAAATGAAAATATTTAACTTAAACATGAAAGGAAGCTTAAAGCTTAAAAATAGTTCGGTGTGAAAGATGAATTGATACCTTATTTGGCGATTTATCGTTTGCGTCAGGTTAATAAAAATGTGCCTGAAAACTTGATGAAATAAAATCTAATTAACATTCTCTAATTCATTATGCATGTTGTCTCGTGACATTGTTTACCATGTTATTGTTTTGTTAAATTATATGAAAGTTAATCCACGCTCGCAAATACCTAATTTAATCTAATTTTAATTTTATGTTTGCAATTTTTTTCATAATGCATCATGTGTCGTGACATTGTTATTATGTTTATTGTTTTTTAAATTATGTGAAAATATTTTATATCATGAAAGATTTTGAAAATGTCGCCGTTGTGCGACGAAACGATCGTCAATCTTAATAAAGATCTTTTATCACCTTTTATAGCATTATTTTACTTAATCTGTTTATAAGTGATTATTATACACTGTAAAAAAAATTCCGCAACGTTCCTGGGAAAAAATGGGCAGCTGAGTTGCCCATTATTTCCAAAAAACATTTCTTGAAAATGACTGGAACTTTACTGTATATGTTAAAAACTTTCTACAGAAATGCCAGTAAGTTTCCTGCGAAATACCAGGAATATTTCTTTTCAAATGAAAATCAAATTTCGAAGTAATTGCTTAAAAGGCGCAAAGGCCAACATAGTGAAAAAGATTCTAAGCCGGGACTCGAACCCGGGCCATCAGTATAGCGCACTGACGTTCTACCGACTAAACCACTTGAAACGATACACAGCTCGGAAAATTTCTCACTATTGTATGTTGGCAAGGCTACAAACGCAGCACAAGATGTAATATTTATTTATTATAATTTCCATGTATAATTTCCATTATTATATATTATAATTTCCATGTATTAATATAGGAATATTTCTGTTGACAGCAAAACATTACTGACATTTCACAGCATGCGGGATCCGCAGACGATTTTTACATTTCCAGTTGACAATTTTCGCTTTATTATCATTATTTGTTAGAATGAAAAAATATTTTGAAATTGACATCAAAATTATTATTTATAATTTACACGAAAAAATAAATTTTCAGTTAAAATTCAATAAAGTAAATATATATATGATATATTGTTTCTGAACTTTGCTTAAAATATAAAAATATATAAATGTAAATAATAATTAGAAAAAAAATCTAGACATTAAATATTTTGGATTTTCGTTAGTAATTATGTTAGCTTACAAGTTAGATAACATATATATAAATTTTCATGAAAAAAAAAAAACTTAAACGTAATTGTATATTTTTTCCGAAAAAAAAAAAAATTCAAATTTGCAGCAATTCAAAGTGTCAAATATATATCAAATTTAAATCAAATTGTAATAAAGTGTTAAAATATAAAATTAATTAAAAAAGAAAAAAAAAGTCCAGAGGTAGCATCGAACTCGGGCCGTACGGGTGGCGTGCGAGCTTTCTGCGTCCACACCACGAAAGACACGTTAAGAGCTGCAAACTAATGGGTATTTGAAACGTATGCTAAACCTCGGCATCTAATTTCTGAAAATCTAAGTCCTATTTGAAGAAATCCTTTCACAAGAATAATTAGAGATAAGAACTCTAAAACATACTTTAAATTAATCAAAATCGGTGAGAATCATGTTTGATGGTCCCCTGGTTAATGGAGATCCAAATAATAGGTGTATTTTTTTTACACGGTCTGCTCCTTAAACATTTCACAGACAAGTACGAGAGATAATCTCTTAGCGATGTCACGGAGGTATTGTATTTTCATCTGAATTGTCTTGACAATAGAGACGTAAAGGATTATGTCGTCTATTGATTTATTTGCATTCCATATTGATTTTTTTTACATTCATTTAAGGAATTATTTTTCGACACTCGCGCGCGAGCAACGGATTATAGCAAAAAAATAATAAATGGCGGCCGCAGCGTTTTGCTGTTTCCAACTTTTGTTCAGGAACGTTTCAGATAAGAAAACCCGAATTTCACAGGAAAGACCTAAATTATTCTGAAAACCTGAGAAAAGGCGAAACGTTCCTGGATTTTACATGGAAAGGTACCATTTTTTTTTACAGTGTACATGTTTTTATAACCTTCTCAAGTCTTTTTTTTTTCAATTTAATTATCATTTTTATATAATTCTCCCATCATAAGACTTGAAGGAGAAACTAGAAGAAGTAATTGTAAAAATGGCTGTATTAGTGAGTTACATGTTATTTATTTATTGCCTTGGTCGCCAAACAATGCAATTTTAAGCCACAAATGCACCAGCGTAAAATCCCCGTAAACCCGTGTAAAGTGCGCAATAATGGTGTTTTTTTAAAGCGTACAAGAACATTTTGATGTGAATTTTTATATCCAAATGTAAATTATGTAAAATGCAGTTAAAATTATAATCATGTAGTCAAATACTTAATTTTAGTGTAAATGTCTGCCATATACACACATATGGTGAAATAATATTTAGTTTCAGAGATTTAAGATATTTTTACCTCATAGTATGGAATATCATTACTGTGGAAACGTACCTATTTGTTTTCCTCACGCATGTGTATTTTATATCCTCGAACTCAGATCAGCGAAATATTTGTGCATTATGTTATTATTTTTAACATATTGAACGTATTGCCTATTTCACTTATAGGTATATTCACTGCTTTAAAAGTTAGGATCTAAGAATATTCTTTACGATTTCTGCAGTTATACGTTATTACTATGAAACAAACAACAATATTTTGCAATAATAATTGCTTGCTAAATTAAACTTCATATATACTTTTAATTTGTTACTTCTTTGTAGCCTTTTCTGCATAACTTTTTTTTGCTTAACCATCTTTTAACAAGTTTGAAATTACTCGTCAAACGTGGCAAATGAGGTGCGTTCGTACTATAACTAGTTTTATAATTATTTTTTACACCCCATATTGTACTGAATGTATAATTTTTTGCACTTCATAAAGTGCATAGTCTGTAGCATCATTAAAATGCACTTGCAATAACTTATTTCCCATTCCCCGTAATGTAACGGAACACTTTTGACTGTCCCTGTAATTAAACTATACATCCGATTTTCCTAAAATTGGAAATGGCTCGACAAACTTTTGCAAAAATTATATATTTAAAATTTCAGACCATTCGGAAGGCTGTAACATCATTAAAATGCACTTGCATTAATTTTTCCCATTGGCCGTAATGTAAAGAAAAACTTTTGACTGTCCCTGTATTTGAACTATACATCCGATTTTCATAAAATTCGAAATGGCTCGACAAAATTTTGCACCAATCATATATTTAAAATTTCAGACCATTCGGTTGGGTAGTTTTTGCTCTGTTATATGCGGACAGACAGACAGACAGACGGACGGACTGAACGACGACTATAGGTGCTACGTATTTATATAACTACGAACGCACCTAAAAAGATTTTGTTAAACATATTGGACTACTTTTACGGAATCATGCCACCCGCTAATTAGCGTATTTACTATATTGTTGAAAATTTCGTTCGCATTTGAAAGAAACTTTGGAAGACGCAGCGTAAAAAATAACAGAAGATTAGACAGATTTTGAAATTAGCAATTACCAATATTATGGTTTTTCATATTGAAGAAAAAGTAAAAAAGAAGATTCACTGATAAACAAAAATTGATTTTTTATTATTTTTTTTAATTTAAAGCTAATATTCCAATTTTATACACTCTTGAGTAAATAAAAATGATATTAGAAATTTTTACTTGGTTCTTATTATTTTTTTTAAACGAAGGATGTGTATTTTATAGGTTATTATGATATACCACAATTTAGGAGATCGCACAAAAATGCATAACAATAATACAGCATAATAATTTGAATGCTAATATATAACCACTAGCAGAACTACTTGGCTTCGCCCGTGTCAATTATAAGGAGCCTTCCAGGTAAAATAAATTAAAACGAAATAATACGGCAATCACAATAACTGAAAATTGTGCATTCCCATCCAAAAATCGTTAAAAAAAATAAAAAAACGTGACGTTATTGTCTCACAACGATAGTAAAATATCCCTGAGCTTTAATAACAGAATGTGTGTTTCTTTGGCGGGTGTGAGAGAAAATATGGAATTTTCCTGACAATACGAAAAAAAAAAATCCACCAAATCAGTAAGCATTTAGTGAAATTCTCGTTTACAAGGCATAATCTACATTATAAACTAAAAACACTATGTCAGCTCCTATAAATTGTGCCCCATAAATTGTAACCCATAAATTGTGCATTTACTGCAATTTTTCTAACTTCTAAACATCACACAATTTCATTTTTTACAATGTCGAAGAGACAAAAGTTCTTTGAAATGAAATTTGCTTGAAAATTGTATCTCAATTTTTTTTATTTTTAATGGATTTTAAAGTAATTTTCAAGCATGGATATTTTTAAAGGTGCGTCCAACCCGATTGCGGAAAATGAACTCGTTTACTCTTAATGCAATAGTATAAATAAAAGACATGCCTATGAATAACGCTACTATCACATTTTCGGTGACAACAACCTAACACAACAATAAATTCCCCTTTTACTGCAATTTAACCTCTAAACAGCGCACATTCGATTGTTCAAACGTCTTACAGATAACAAAAGTACTTTCAGTAATATTTGTTTATAATGTTTATCGCAATTTACAGATTTTTCATGGATTTTAAAGTAATTTTCAAGCATGAATATTTTTTAAATATGCTTGCATCCCAATTACAAAATATTAACTTAATTTTTCAAAAACATTGTAAATAATTCAGAATTTGTTTGTTTTCGTGTAATATTCAATAACTAAACTGGCAAACAAACGCCAAAAATAAAGTAAAATAAAACACGAATTTAACTGATATCAAATCAAACTACTCAAAATAATCTAATCTAATCTAGTGAGTATATAAAATGCAAATGGAAATTTCGTTCAGGGTGCGTATAACTTGAGTTCTTCAGAACGGATTTCCATGCGACTTGCACTATTAGTTTTTCAGGGAAGATTTTAGTGTGTAACATATTGTTTTTCGTTTCTTAGTCATAGAATTATAGAGGAAAGTTATGTAATCATTTGAACCCAATTATGAAGGATTAGTCTTATTACCTGAAAGAAAAATGGAGACCTATTTTTATCTCTTTAAGTGCTTATGGGTTAATCTTCAGTAGTCGGAGTGTGCGCCAGTTGGCGTATTCGTATTTTAATGAGTGTGCCTCACACCTATTATGGTATGCACTTTTGCTTAAAACAATATAGCATAACTTATGTTTTAAGCGGATATCTGGCATGCAACTCGATTACAAAATACTAACCTGCAATAATGTTTAAGGTGATTCTCCACTTCCCTGCTTAACAACGCGAATCTTTCTGACACATTTTCTGACTCATTAAACGTAAAGGCTTAAAATTTGTAGGCCTGACTATTGAAGCGATTTGGAATTGAAATGAGTTTTCTGTTTTTTGATAAATAAATTACTTATCGAGTTATGAGCTACTGTGGTCACATGACAAACGGTTTTTCTCCTTTATCGCAATTCTGCGTCTGAAATTCAGTTCAAAACACAGACTGAAAGATCTTATACATTTACCAAAAAATGCACTTTACGTGTAATTATAAGCTTTAATTAAAGTATTAGATCAAATGTGTTTCCACTCTAACTAAAACATAATTCTTAAACGTAAACTTAAATTTTTCATTAATAGAAATTAAATCCACAATGATTTGATGAAGTGATGCCATTTTCCATAAATTTTAAATCATGACATCAGTCAAGAATTTTTTTGAAAGAGGAAATATCTTCTCTCTTTTTGCTATAAATCACATAAAATATTACCACTGAATCTAAACCAATACAACACTTAGGTATAAAATATAGCTATAAGGTATGGCTGTAGTATACAATCGAAGTGGTAAATAAAATATAGGAGTCATTTATTTAAAGTGAGTTTGACTACACGCTGAAAAGATTTGATAGAATGTGACATCATATCTATCCTTTTTTTTTTCTTTTTCCTAAATTGTTTTCATGAAATTTGACTCTTTGTATTAAAGCAGATATTTTAATTTAAAAAAAGACATTCAAATTAAAGTGCTACGTTATTTTACCGCTCTTATAGTTAGTTTTTATTTTATATTTCAAAAAAATTGCATTTTCTGTTTAGAATGACGTCAATTTCAAAAATGCAAAAATATAGCACGAAAATCTGAATTTTATTGGCCAAACAACAACAACAACAACAACAACAGCAAAAAAAAACTAAAATACACTCGTTATCGTTATTTTTTTTTTATATTAGTGTGTCATTTTTTAGGGTGTGGCAACAGGAAAGAAACGATTGATTTAAAAAAATTAAAAAGAGATATTTCTGTAATGTTAAATTATGGAAGGTGGTAGAAAAAAAGGTATAAATAGTGGGCTGATGATTTTTTAAAGTAGACAGCGATCTTTTCCACGTACTAAACGTACGTACACAAAGTTTCGTGCAAATCGGTCAAAAATTGAAGATTTGTATAAAGGATATACACTCAGAGAACGGCTTTTATATATATAGACTAGCCGCCTCTGGCGACAATTTGGTCGACCTTAAATGTATGCTAAGAATAGCAACATGTTACTTTTATTTATAATTTAATTTATTTACTTAATCTTTCGCCAAAACGGAAGATTCTGACTGAGAAATGAAAAATTCTTTAAGATCATGGCATTAGTATATTTTTTGATGTTATGTATTTCATCTTTTTTGTCAAAAACCGCTTAACTCACTTAGGCATTTTGTTTCATGTCCATCTGCATATCAATTGTAATACGTTCACTAATGCGGAGATTTTAACATATTAAGTAACCTTCCGTAACTGGGTCCTCTGCTTATAGGAGCATTTCAGCTAATACGAAACCAAAGGGATCCAGCATCAGGGTCAACAAAATTACTGTGAATTTATAATTTAAATTGCAAAAATTTACTGAGAATCGTTCGTAGCCTCTGCATCTCAAAGCAAATATGGTACTTCTTAACTATCCCGTCGACCAATTTCGCCAAATTATATAAATCGCCAAACCATTCGCCAAATTATATACATTGACATAATTCAATTCCTACTATTAGTTCACACTCTCCCTATATTTATTTATATATTCAGTATAACTTCAAAAATCCGGTATCATCGGGACCGAGCCTATGCCGGATTTTTTAAAATTTCGGATTTTTGAAGGAATATTAAAAGTAGTAACTAAGAATATCAAAAGTAGTACTATATTCTTAATGGTACCTTTAGCCATAATTTAATTCATTATAAGTGATAATTATGTAAGAAAAAGAGAATTAAATAAAAAAAAAAAACTTACTTTAACCCATTAAACGCTGACGTTGCGTTCACGCAACAGTCAAAATAATTGCTCATGTAATGAATTAATTACATTGGCACCACTATTTTAGAATTTTAAAAAAATGTCTTATTTATTGGCAGGAATTTTGCTATTTTAGTAAAGCGAAATTTACCTTACTGAATTTGTGGTGGGAAACTACTTTCAACAAGAAATTTGAAAATTTCTATCGTAATCGTTTTGGCGGTTAATGGGTTAATTAATATTTTCTATGTTACCAGAAAAAAAAATCTAATAAAGAGTGAAATTATTTCTTCTCTTGTAATTTCGGAAACATCGATGTCAACTTTGTTTGCTTCAATTTTTTTGGCCGTTCTTTAACAAGTTTTTTTCCTTTTTTTTTTTTTTGTATTTTATACAAATGAACAATTACTTTTTCGGAAATACAGTCTTTCTATAAAGCATATATTAATTCTCCAGTCAAATTAATGCATTTTTCTAGTGTCACCTTTTCTTCAGCCGTTTGTTCATTCTCGTCTTCTGAGTTGGTACTTGCACTATCGGCGATTCTATTTAGCACAGTGTCGGAAATCAAGTTGACGGAAGCTGTCCAGAATTGGTCAATCAGTGGTAGACCATCAGCCAGCACTTCTCCATCATTGCCAGCACCTGCCAGAAATTGCTGCTGGCCAGCAATTTCCTCTTTGCTGGGATCAGCGGTTGTATTTAACGCAGCGTCAGCGATTTCGCTGTCTGTTATATTGTTCATTCTTGATACATTTTCTTCAATGCTTAGCCAATCATCTATATCGCTTTTTTTCGACTCTTAATGCATTTTAAGATTTTTCATGTTCAATCAGATCATAAATTGCATTTTTTCACGGGAAATCTGAAAGTCTAAAATCTTTCCTCATCATTGATGTCGCCGTTGCCGAAAATTCGTATAGCCATATACTATTGTGCTATGCATTCGCACAAGTTGCCCCCAAAGTTGTTCCCTTTGCTAAGCAAAGTGCAAGCTCCCAGAAAGTATGTTGAGAAAATAATCGCATCTGACAAATGAAAAAAAAAGTCAAATATTCTTTTTTGCACTTTTACTTTCGATCTTGAAGTTTTTAATCTATATAAAGAATTGCTATTTTTCTTCTCCTATAACTTCAAAGTGTAAAATAAAAAGAAAGGGAAAGATGGTTTTGATGCCGGATTTTTGAAGTTGCCAGATTTCTGAATGCCGGATATTTGAAGTTATACTGTATATTTATTTATTTATATATCTTGTTCAAATCTTCAATCGTTAATAAAATACTCATTATTCATCCTATCAAGTTGAAATATTTTTTTAAAACTTGTACTGGATGACAATTGATGTTAATACAGTTTTTTCAAATATTAATTAATTAAATTTTAATTAATTAATTCTAGTTTTGCATAGGAAACAAAATGGCGGCCATTGGTTATTGAAAGGTCAATGAAAGTATTTTCAACTAGCAAACCCCGCGGCTTTGCTCGCGTAATATTTTAAATATGCCAAGTGATATTTATATGTCTAATTTTTATTAAAATGTACTAACTAAATTTTTATTTTATTAAAAGGTAATATTTTATTTTATTAAAAGGTACTTATTACTTTTAGGAATAATTAAAAAATTACTATTTAAAACACAGTTTGATTAAACATCATTGTTACACTGCATAAGGCAGAAATGAGACTTAAATTAATAAAACGAAATAAAACTAAATAAATAATAATTTAGAAAATATTTTGAAACTTTTATGCTCAATTAATACGCTCATTTCAGTATTCATTTGAAGATTTGAATTTTTTAGAAACCATCTTCTTACATCTTAAAATTAACCATCATGTCAAATTCCAAGTCCTACCACCTCTCCCAACATAAAGGGCTATGTTGAGATAGGAACTGTCACCATTAATTTGCCAAAATTAATTTTGAAATTGGTTTGTTATTTCCTAATATTCCACAGAAACGTAATTTAGAAAGCTTTTAAAGGCCTTTTTCAGAGCGTTTGTTGTTCCTGTGAACCCCAGGTGGTAGAATCATCGGCATTAATATAGCCTGTGTAGGATCAGAGATTGTTACCATTGAGCCGCAACTATTACTTTTATATTTGGTTTATATTCCCTGAAATTGCGTAGAAATCGTAATTTAGGACTTTTTTAGAATGCTTTTCGCACCTCCCCTTCAGTTCACCCCTTTTTAATTCGAATTTATTTTCGACAGTCCTTCGAGGGCATTTATATTTTATAAGTAACTACCATGCCATATTTAAAGTTTCTTGCCTTTTCAGTATCACAGAAATCGCAATTTAGAAAGTTTTTAGCTACTGCAACCCACTGGTGGTAGTGTCACAGACATAAAATATAGCTTATGTTTAAGCAGGTTCTATCACCAACAATTTCTAATGATTATTTTTTTAATTGGTTTGATATTTGATATGATTACATAAAAATTGTAATTTATAACGCTTTTCGCTCACTTCATCTTTTTTAATTTGAATTTTTCTTTCGACAGTTCTTAGAAAGCAGTTGCACCTTGTAAGTAAATACCATGCCATACTTCAAAGTGTTAGACCCTTCAGTTATGCAAAAAACGCAAATTAGAACTTGTTTTGCTTTTGCAACCCTCAGATGGTAGTGACAGCAACATAAAATATAACCTATGTTATAGCAGGGACTGTCACCATTGATTTGCAACCATTACTTTTGAAATAGCTTTGGAATTTCCTGAGATTGAGTAGAAATCGCAATTTAGAACGTTTTTAGAACGCTTTTCGCGCATTTTCACACCTTTTTAAATTTCCAATTTTTTCCAAACTGTTCTTAAAGATCATTTATATGTAATACATATGTACCTTGCCTAATTTTAAGTTGCTAGCCCCTACCGATCACAAAAATCGAAATTTGGAACGCTTTTTTGCTACTGCAACGTCGTCTAGGTGATAGTGATACCGATTTAAAATAGCATCTATGTTAGAGCAGAGGCTGTCAGCATCAATTTCTTACCATTACTTTTGAAATCAGTTTGATTCTTCCTGAGATATTGGTGACAAATCGCCATTTAGAGCGTTTTTAGAACGCTTTTCGCTCATTTTGCTCCTGCATCTCCTCTGGGCTAGTGGAAACAGATATAAAATATAGCCTATCTTGGAGCAAGATCTGTCACCATAATTTTAACACCATTATATTTGAAATCGGTTCAGTATTTCCTGAGATTGCTAGAAATGGCAATTTAGAACGTTTTTTACAACGCTTTTTGCGCATTTTGAGCCCCCTTTTAAATTTCGACTTTTTTAGGAAATGTCCTTAGAGATCATTGATATCTTATAACTAACTACCATTCTAAATTTCACGATTCATGGCCCTTCCGTCACGCAAAAACCGCAATTTAGAACGTTTTTTCTCCTGCACCCCCTTTGGGGTAGTGGCAACGACATAAAACATAGCCTATGTTGGAGCAAGGGTTATCACCATCATTTTGACGCCATTATTTTTTTAATCGGTTTGGTATTTCCTGAGATTGTGTAGAAATCACCATTTAGAACGTTTTTTAGAACGCTTTTCGCGCATTTTCACCCCTTTTAAATTTCGAATTGTTTAAGAACTGTTCTTAGAAATTCTTTATATCTAATAAGTAGCTGATACTTCAAATTTCATATTTCTAGGCCCATCAGTAACACATAAATCGCATTTTTAGAACGTTTTTTGCTCCTACACCCCCTTTGGGTTAGTGGCACCGACATAAAACATAGCCTATGTTGGAGAAAACGTTGTCACTATCATTTTGACACCAATATTTTTTAAATCGGTTTGGTATTTCCTGAGATTATGTAGAAACTACCATTTAGAACGTTTTTTAGAACGCTTTTTGTGCATTTTCACCCCTTTTAAATTTCGAATTGTTTAAGAACTGTTCTTAGACACCATTTATATCTTATAAGTAACTAATATTCGAAATTTCATATTTCTAGGTCCTTCAGTAACGCAAAAGTCGCATTTTTAGAACGTTTTTTGCTCCCGCACCCCCTTTGGGGTAGTGGCACCGACATAAAATATAGCCTATGTTCTAAGTTGGACTCACACCATCATTTTGATACCATTACTTTTGAAATCGGTTTGGTATTTCCTGAGATTATGTAGAAACTACCATTTAGAACGTTTTTTAGAACGCTTTTTGTGCATTTTCACCCCTTTTAAATTTCGAATTGTTTAAGAACTGTTCTTAGACACCATTTTTATCTTATAAGTAACTAATATTCCAAATTTCATATTTCTAGGTCCTTCAGTATCGCAAAAATCGCATTTTTAGAACGTTTTTTGCTCCCGCACCCCCTTTGGGGTAGTGGCACCGACATAAAATATAGCCTATGTTCTAAGTTGGACTCACACCATCATTTTGATACCATTACTTTTGAAATCGGTTTGGTATTTCCTGAGATTATGTAGAAACTACCATTTAGAACGTTTTTTAGAACGCTTTTTGTGCATTTTCACCCCTTTTAAATTTCGAATTGTTTAAGAACTGTTCTTAGACACCATTTATATCTTATAAGTAACTAATATTCGAAATTTCATATTTCTAGGTCCTTCAGTAACGCAAAAGTCGCATTTTTAGAACGTTTTTTGCTCCCGCACCCCCTTTGGGGTAGTGGCACCGACATAAAATATAGCCTATGTTCTAAGTTGGACTCACACCATCATTTTGATACCATTACTTTTGAAATCGGTTTGGTATTTCCTGAGATTATGTAGAAACTACCATTTAGAACGTTTTTTAGAACGCTTTTTGTGCATTTTCACCCCTTTTAAATTTCGAATTGTTTAAGAACTGTTCTTAGACACCATTTTTATCTTATAAGTAACTAATATTCCAAATTTCATATTTCTAGGTCCTTCAGTATCGCAAAAATCGCATTTTTAGAACGTTTTTTGCTCCCGCACCCCCTTTGGGGTAGTGGCACCGACATAAAATATAGCCTATGTTCTAAGTTGGACTCACACCATCATTTTGATACCATTACTTTTGAAATCGGTTTGGTATTTCCTGAGATTATGTAGAAACTACCATTTAGAACGTTTTTTAGAACGCTTTTTGTGCATTTTCACCCCTTTTAAATTTCGAATTGTTTAAGAACTGTTCTTAGACACCATTTTTATCTTATAAGTAACTAATATTCCAAATTTCATATTTCTAGGTCCTTCAGTATCGCAAAAATCGCATTTTTAGAACGTTTTTTGCTCCTGCACCCCCTTTGGCGTAGTGGCACCGACATAAGGTATAGCCTATGTTCTAAGTTGGGCGAACACCATCATTTTGATACCATTACTTTTGCAATCGGTTCGGTAGTTCCTGAGCTTATCTCCGACAAATAAACAATTTTTTCCTCTTTATAATAGGAGTATAGATAAGGGGTTACCATAGGGGGGGACCCTGTTCTGTCGCCAAATACCGCCAAATTTGTCGCCAACTTGGCGGCCAAAATGAGTCGCCAAAAGTGACGCCAACTTGGCGATATCTCTAATATTTCGCCAAATTCCCATAGAGTTCCATTGTAAACCTACTTGCTTAAAGAAAATCAACAAATTGAGATATTTTAATGCAACAAAAACTAATATTAGCTTAAGGGACTATATTAAATTTTTCTTTGATGACCTAAGTAGGAATTGACTTTAAAAACAAAATTTTTATATTACTTGTTTTTATTTTAAATAACGAAAGAACAAATAAATTAGTAAAACATTAATAGAAATACAAATAAAACGTCGAATTAATGGTTTTATTGGCAATTATTGGCATTTAATATTACAATTAATTAATGGCAAACCATTATTGGCATTTAACTTTGCAATTTGGCGACAGTAATTTGGTTGACGGGATAACTAAGAAGTACCGAAAATATTTATGTATAATTCCATGTTACAATTTCGATGCAGCTGTTTCATCATCAAATAAGTACTAAAGGGTAATATCCACCTCAGAATCAACGAAAATTGTATATTATAGTGTAAAAAAATAGCATATTTTCGAAATATAGCAAATAAGTTGTTTTGATACGATTAATAATAATAATAATAATAAATGAGGGACTCTGTGGCTGAATGGTCAAAGCACCAGTCTGCTAATCGCTAGCGAGTGTAAGAGTTTGTGGGTTCGATTCCCGCTGGTTCCAATGCACACACACTTTGTGTGGAACACCCAGGGTGTATTTCTCTTGTGTTGTAATATTTCCTTGTGCTATCTTGTCTCCGACTTATAAGCGGGCTCTCATGTCAAGCACAAAAGTCGTATGTTTGTTATTAATCTCTCTATTCTAAAAAAAAGTAACTACCGCTGTCACCGCCGCCGCCGCCGGTTTTGAATTTTTTGTGACCGGAGGTCTTTCTTCGATAATATTAAGAAAAATAATGCATACAAAAATATGAAAATCGGTAGTATTATACAGAAATGTTTGATAAACACGCTGATGCAGACAGTTTTCAAATCGAAGAATTATTTTAAGAGATATTTAATGCTAAAGTTGGACAAAATCGTTCCACTAAAAAAGTTTTATAGGAGCAAAAACTATACATCAGAATTTAATAATTTTTAGATCATTTTATACGTTATAATTTCCCGGTGTGCAGAATTTATTTAATTTTTTTATTTGACTCATTTTTCGAGGTTTCATTTCTATTTTAAATTAGAATTTTCAGCATTTCGAGAGATATTTTTTACTTATTTTAGAAAATTGTACTAATTTAACCTGTTGCCACCTGTATAAACAACGGAAATAATAATGTTTGCTTCAAATTAAAAAATTATTTACACGTGACTATTATAAACAGAAAAAATCATTTGGAATTAGAATTAAATAATTATGTACAAAAAGCAGGAACTTATTAAAAATTACGTCATAAAAAGTATACACGTGAAATTTAAAAGAGAAAGGATATTGTAAAATAATAAATTCATTAACATGCGTTAGAAGTCTTAAATAGGAGAAATTACGTCCTATTTACGTCACTTTACAGTTATTACATAAAATGATCACAAAATAATATTACAAAGCAATTTAAATTTAGAAATTGCGCTAGACATTTATCTGATATTTTGAGAGGATCTTTTCAACTATTTTTGTTAGCAAAGCGCAAATAATACTTCCTTTCTAACATTTTTTTTTTTTTTTACATGAATATTTAAAAGAGAAATAATAGCTTGGTCAAAATTACGTCAGATTAAAAACGATTAACTTAAAATGTCTCATTTAAAAGAACTTTCTTTTCGCTTTGTTAAAAAATACCAGGAGACAAATACTCTGTTTACTTAATTCCTTTTATATTAGCTAATTTTGAAATATTGTTACACGTGTCTACGTCATCAAGTTGTTTTTATTTCGAAGTTTTATTTGTATTTTTATTAATGTTGTACTAATTTATTTGTTCTTTTGTTATTTAAAATAAAAATTATGTCAATTTGTATAATTTGGCGATTTATATAATTTGGCGAAATTGGTCGGCTGGATAATCAAGTAGTACCGCAGCGGATTTGGCGTTAAAATTCCCCAATCAAAGAGAAATGAATAGAAATCCGTTTATAGGGAGATCGCCACTGTTTTTTAAATTATAATTCAATCTTTCGAAATCTTTTTAAAGCCGATCAAATTAGCGTGCATTTAGGGTCTGCGGTGTCTGGACGGGGGTTGGCGAGCGTAGCTCGTAGGGGGCCGAGCCCCCTAGTTAAATAAATAATAAAGGATTCACGTTCAATGAATAGCGAGCTCAATTTTAAATCTAAAATTTATTTCGTTGGTTCATAGGCGAATGACGTCACGAACAAAGCGGGAATCTGCCTCTTGATTTGACAGCTATAAAAATCACAATCAGGTTAATTATTTTAAATTCCTCTCTGGAGAAATCGCTTTACGGATGTTTACCTGCGTGGCTTAATATTTTTAATCGCCAAAATGAACGAATCGCTATTATTTGTTTATTTTAATTGAATGATATATTGATTTGGCGGCTTAATTTCAATTGAAGTTTTCTCAGAATATATCCATTATCCTTATTTAAATTTAATTTATCGCTTAAACATCAATTATTTTTGGAACACATGTCATATACGCACCACATTGGCCCGATTTTTTTCTGACGTCAATTTGGCGAAAACCTTGTTTTCGATTACCAGTTACATATATAATTTTAAAAAAGGAATAATAATAAATAAAAAATAGTTTAATTAATTATAGAACAAAACAATTTATATAATTAAAAAAAAAGAAAATAAAAGTAAATAAACAATTTATTAATAGATAAACAACAGCATCTGGGTTACCATATCAAGCAAAATAACGACACTTCGGCGTCAAAGTATCGTTAGATCTTTCAGATGTCAAACTTCCTAGTGCGTATATGACAATGGCGTCAGAAAAAAAAATCGCGCCAATGTGGTGCGTATATGACATCTGTGTCTTAATTTTGAATGATCTTCCGAAAAATTGAACTTTTTTTTAGTTTTATTTGAAAAAATAATTTTGATTAAAAATGGCTGCTTATTATATGGAAAGCGATACTGTCAGACCGTATTTGGTTCTAACAGTCCCATGAGATAAGCTTCTATATTATTAGAGATGAAAGAAGTGTATTTTAAATTAGTTTGATATATGTGTTTTAAATGAAAGTTATGTATTTTAAATGAAATGAAGGCGATGGAACAATATTTGGTGGTTTTGTACCTGCGCCTTGCCACTTCACCGGCGATGGGTATAGGGAAACAGTCCTTTTACCCCCGACTTATCTCGGGGCAGCCGATGAAGTGGTTAACATAAAATTACCGAAATGGCCGGCTTGGCATATAAAAAGTGAAGCGGTCATCCCGGAACTGTTGATGACAGTCAAATGCTTTGCGCTTTTATTATATAGATTAAGTAAAAATTACCGACCACTAACAAAAACAGAATGAATAAAATTACATTAACAAATTGACAAAATAATAATAATAATAATAATAAACAGTTCTCCCATCACTATTAACATAGATTCCAAAGTAAATAACAAAAGGAATTGAATAACTGAAATGGAATAATGGAAATTTGTAGAACTTAGACATAATCATAGTGTCCCAAATGCCTCAAGCTTTACAAATAACATCTGTGGTTTCATCTTGATATAGCCATAAATTAGCTAAAGAATATGAATTTGGGACTATCATACACATAAAACGGAGAAATAAACCATTGAACACCAATTATGTTCAAGATTAAAAAGGATAGAGGGGAAAAAAACAAACTACCAAATTGAAATCCATACTCTCTTAGCAGTAGGCAAAACAAATACACTCATTGAAGATATCCGCAAGTTTGCCAAAAAATTTTTTTATATGATGGTGGACCAAAGCTCAACAATATATAGCATAGCCAAGCAAACTCCCATTATATATATATGTAACCAGCGCTATCTATAGCTAATTTAGAATTGAGAATGAACTGCTCCATGTGTTCAAATGAATCAGTGTGGTGCTGCCATCTACTGACATATTAGTAAATTAAAAATTATTATATAATAAAACTATTAATAACTATTAATGGGTCACGTTTTATAGCAAATACTGTTTAGAGATAGTTATATGATAATTAAATAATAATTAAAAATATGTTAATAAACATATACAATTGTATTATAAAAAATTAGTAATTGATATATTAAATCAAAATGGTATGTAAAATGCTGAAAACGGTGATTATTAATGTTTCACATAAATATGTGTACCTCGCTATAACATATCACAATTTAATAATTAACAAGATAGTGCCCGTCAAGATTTGACGGTAAATAACTTGAATGTTTCATTAGAAAAATTCATGAATTTTTAAATAGTTGCTTTTATATTAATTATTGAATTACGAATTACCTGACGAATTTCCTTATTGCATAAGTGATTCCCATTTCTTTAAGGCGATAGATGGTGCTGTCAGCCTAACCTATTCAATGAAGTGAAAGAATTTTAAGTTTTATAATTTACAACTAATTAAGCTTGCTTTTTATCAGAAATTTACCTAAAAATATGAATAGAGAATTTATTTTTACTGACTACGGCCTCATTTCTTTTGAAAAAATAACAATATTTATTTTCATTTATTCAATTATTTTTTTTTAAACTGCACGACCATTAAAAGCTGTCATGAATTTTACCTTTATCTGTCTCATTCTCTAAAAGCCTAAATTTGAAACTTGATGCAGCTAATGATTTCTAATATATATTTTTTATTACCTGAATATTATTTTACTTTTTTATACATTTTTTAAATATTAAACCTAGATATCAAGGTAATTTCTTTTACAGCTCTTTTACGAATATTTTTCTTTCTTTCTGCTTTATTTTTTACGCAAATGAATGACAAACTTTTCTTTCTGACACACACACACACATATATTATTGATAATGGTCAGAAAACATAACAAAAAATGTAGATCAGCTAAATTTATTTAATTGATAATTACATGCAACATATTTTAGCTTAAATATTTTAAATATGAAATCATTATTTTTTCAAAATATTATTGAGTATTAAATTTTTTTTTAATTATAAAGTATTCAAATAATAATAATAATAAAAATAAAAATCCTATAACTTCTCTAAAATAAAAATGTCATTATTGATATGAATTATCTGCAAAAATATTACACATTTTGCCAGGCTTGGCCTCGAAACTGCGTCCTCTACAAAAATTCAGAGCTTTAAACTGTGACTCGCTGTGCTACCAGGAACTCGTTTTATTCTTTCTAAATTGAAGAGGTTCAAAAAACAGTTGACGCATACGCAATTGTCTTGTATTTAAGTTCTAATCTTACAGAAATAGTTTTGCGTTTTAATATTTATGATACTTTATTTTTTCAAAGAAGCAACTACAACTTAACATGCTAGTTTCCCAATCTTCGTGTGTATCATTGTGTTTATCTTCTGTGTGTAATATGACCAAAACAACATGATTTCCCCGAAATAAAACCCTATCTAGCTTTTAATATCGACACAATAAATTTTTTAATCTATCATCATATATATTATAAAGCAGTAAGATCAAAAAGTTCCGCTCGAGTGTTTTCAAAAACTACTCGGTGGATATTTTTGCAAGTTATATCATTCGATAAAGAATATTCACGTGGGGGTTTATGAGAAAATATACAGGGATAAATATGATTTTTGGTAATAAATTTCGTATTTTACTGTTATTTTGAAGGAAAGGGTTGCCAGTGATTACATTTTGGCTAAAAATTTGTTGATTAGAGAATTGAAATGACTATATCTGTTAGACAAACATTTTGCAAATAAATGAAAAAAAAATACTGATATTTAATTTAAAAAGACAACAAAAAAAGTTTTAATAAGACATAATATTATAAAACGAAAATATTTAATTTAAACATGAAATAAATATTTGTAATACATAAAATATAATTTATTGTGAAATTTTAGAGTTGATACAATATTTGGCGAATTATCGCCTGCCTTACGTTAAAAAAAGAAATCTGAAAATTTGATTAGACTAATTTTGAATTACTACATTTTTTTTCTTTTTAGTTCTTTTCTTTTCATTTTTATCTAACTATTTAGTTCACATAATGGGATTTATAGGAGAAAAAAGCAGATTAAACTGTAAATAATACTGTAATTATTGTGAGTTACATATTATGTGTTTCTTTACGATTTCTATTTTTCGTTTGTCGCCGAACAATGTGATTTTAAGTCAAAAATGCATAAGCGTGACATTAGCTTGAGGATTTGTGGTTGTTCAAGTGGACGAGATCAACATTTTTATATTCGATTATAAATGATATAGATATCAGTTAATATTTTAAAAATGGAATCAAATATTTAAAATTTTGTTTGAATTTCTGCCACACATACGTATTGTAAAATTGTTTCAGGCTTAGATGATGTATATTCAAGCAGACGCCATCTTGGATGTTTTGTGATTTCTTGACGATTTTTTGTTAACGATGTTTTACATTTTATTTTCGTTAAGCCTTTCATGCGCATAAATTGTTGCTGGGTGACATTTACTACTTGGTGAAAAAGGGGTTTTCACGCCAAGAAAAAATCCCAGATGGCTGCCGAGGGAATATATGCCATCTGTTCGTAATTTCATACTTTAAAAAAATTTTTCGTCGTAATTACGCATGTGATTTTTATAGACTCCAATTCAGATCAAGGAATATTATCCCTTTTTTTCTTTTTTGAAAATGTTATTGTTTATTTAATATTTCTTTGGGCATAACGCCAATTTCACGTACAGGGAAATTCACAGTTTCAAAATTTAGGAACTGAAAACTATCCTTAAGGAAATTTATGCAATCATGTGTTATTACTATAAAAAAATTCAACATTTTGAAATAAAAATTGGGTACTTTTCGGTTATCCGGGCGCTACTGTTATATATACATGTATATGTATACACAAATATATGTATATACATCTATGTAAATACACAAATATGTGGATACAGATGTATATATGTGTATATATACAATATATGTATATATACGCATCTATGTATGTATATATATGTATATATAACACTGGCGCCCGGTTAACTGGAAAGTACCAAAAATTGCTTGCTGCAAAAAATTGCAAATCTTTTTTAATTCGTTATTTCTTCTTTGTTTTTCTTCATCTTTCCCACCTCTGTTAGTTACCCTCATAGCATGCATGGTCACGGTGACGTCACTGTGACGTCACTGCAAGTCACTGTGGTCACGTCACATCTGTGACCGAAATGCCACCACTCAGTGATGTCACATTGTGACTGAAATGTGAACTTCTTAGAAAACTTTAAAAACTTACTAAAATTCTTCAAAACATGTTACTTTTTGTAAAATTATATTTTTCTGGCAATTAAAAAAAAATTGTGACGTCTCTGTTATGTCACTGCTATGTAACGTACGCCACGTCACATATGTGACAAAAAAACCAGCATATTGTAAGTCACAGTGTGACAAAAAATATGAACTTCAAAAATCTTTGAAAATGAAGAGAAATATTTTAAACAACCACGAGTTACAGCGGCATAAGGAATGAAAATATATTAGTGGATAGCAAATGGTAAATTCCGTCACTAAAGGGAAGGGGAGGGGGGCATAATAAATAAAGTGCACGATACAAGCATTAATAAACTAAATTTTTAGGCTATATTTTATCAATTTGATATCTAAGACAGTGAATGTATACTTTTTCATGATTTCAATTTTATCTAGCATTTGGATAATATATTTACAATTACGAATATTAAATTTATACACTTTACATATTTAGTTTGCTGGGAGGAAATTTCACTCTTTCTTTCTTTTTTTACCGACCAGAATTATTCGAAACACTTCTGTGGTTTCAAAATAAAAATTTTCTATTACAGTTAAATCTGCACCTTTTAATGAGCATGTAGAAAGAGTCTTCAGAGTTTAGTCATCTATGCATTTCTTGCTTTAGAATATTTTTATAATTTGTATTCAAGTCATAAATTCTACTTCTTTCAGACTTTTAAAATAAAATTAACATTTTCCGAAAATAAAGGAAAACAAACTTTACTTTAAAAAAATAGAAAAAAAGGGAGGGGGGTGTCGTTAATACATTAAATTTATTTTTTCACCTTTTAAAAATTTAAACAATGTTTTATCTAATAAACTCTAATTATGAATATTATTATTATAATTATTTAGAAAAAAGGAACTTTACAATACATTTTAACTTGAATTATTTGGTACGGATAAAAAGAAAAGATTAAATACATTGGACATTTCTTCAAATACAAAATTTTAATGAATGATACTTTCAGAAAATTTTTGCGCGTTCAAATTCCATATTTCTTGTATACAAAAACAAACCATCTGCTCGAAAATCGTCTGCCCACAGAAAAATAAACATGAGAATACGCGGGAAATAGTTCACTTGTTTTAGAACGACACGTCTACAACACTTTAAGATAAGGAAATGACCATTTTAGGATACACGGATATTAATGGAACGTGCATGTAAGTTTTATTTAATTTAAATATTTTATTCCTGGTTGTATATTATGAGTTAAATAGTTATTTTGTAAGAGACTGATCTTTAACTGTCAGAAGCGTTATTTTCCAATTTGATAACTGTGAAGAAAAATATTTTAATCTGCCATCGCTTGGAAAAAAAAAAAACTGCGCAGAGACATTCATGCCTACATTCATACTGGAATTAATATAAACATTAATTTACTCTTACTTGAGATTAAAAATGTATGGAACGACAATGAATTGGAATTATTTTATCGGCTTCTTACTATTTTTTGATTACTAACATTTATAGTTATTATTATTTTGGGGTTAAATATGATGTTCGATTATCATGAGATTACGAAACTGTTTCAGATTAGAAATTAACATTATACTGGGAAAAAGGATTTTTAACATATTACAGTAGTGAAACATTTGAAAGAATTTTCTTTTAGTGCTAATAATATTTTAAATTATCTTTTAAAATCCTAAATCTTCAAACCAATGTTTTCAGATTTAACATTTGCCAAAATTATAAAATAATAGGAATTCCTTATACCATATGGAAATATTTTTGAGATATTGTTAAATCTAATAATGCATTTAATTTATCTATTGTAGTTTGCTGTTGTTTAACAGTACAATTATAAATACTAATTATTATTTTTAGTGTTTTTCAAATTGGTATATTTATTTTTTTTAATTGTATGTAAGCATTTTTTCTGTTTGTGATTTTAATCAAACATTTAATTATAGACATTCTGAATGGGTTATTAAATTTTCTTCTATTGTAAATTAATTTTCTCCGTGTATGATTCGGGTAATTATTGGCACTAAAAAGTAAAATATGATATTTAAGCATTGAAATAAAGTATTTTTCATGCCTGATAGGAAGTTATAGATTAAACTGTTTTAGTATATATTTTTTTTAAGTTCATATAATACAGGATACATAATGTAGGACACAAGTTGAAAAGTGCTTATGACTTCGGTTTGTCTCTCCGTCTGTCCGTCTAGCAGTCTGTGCGCACTCTAACTCTCGAAAATATACTCGGATTGCCCTGAAATTTTTGGATGGTATTGACGTTTACCATCGCACGGTACCTATTTGTAATGAAGTTTGTAGCATGCTTTGTTTATTTACAGGGACAGCCAAAAGTTTTCCGTTACATTACGGCCTATGGGAAAAAGTCGTTTCAAATGATTTTTTATGATTTTACACACGCTTTCAAACAGAGTAAAATTTATATGCATTTATGAAGTGCGCTAAAATATGCATTCTGTTGACTATGCGATGCAAAGAATAGTTATTGTTCATTTACAGGACTAAAAAAGGAATTCAAATACATAATGATATAGAGGTGGAGGGAATTGTTTGAGGCATACTTTAATTATGTTAATCTATTTCATATATAATGAAATTGATGTATGTCGCTGAGGTTTACATACTATAAATTATTTCATGTATAATAAGAATAATACGTATGTAGCATTTACAGGGACACACAAAATCTTTCAGATACCATATTGTATCCGAAGTACTGTTCATTAGCGATGATTGCTGGAAATATATTTTTAATTATGATATGCACTTTTATGATTCACTATATTTATGCATAGTGTATGGTGTATATAAATGCTATAATTCCTATACAAGGCTACACAAAAGTATTCGTAAGGATTACTGGGTATGGGCGCAAATTGCTTAAAGTTGGTTTTTAAATGAGTTATGCTTTTTTTCGCTGAACTGCATTTAATTTACCAAGAAATATTTGTAGAATATAGATAAAATGATGTACAGTTTCACGTAAAGAATTGGATACATGGCCGTCTATATATTATAATTTCTGGAAATGTGATTTCAGCAGTTTTAAGAGTGTCTTAGTTTGAATTAAATTTTAACTAAATAGTGGCGTGTAATAAAGATTTTAGGTAAACTACAGGGTTGTACAAAGGTATTCAAGTATGTTTCCATACATTAGTATAAATTGCTGAAAATGAATTTCAACCTGTTAGGCGTTTTCTTGCTAAACTAAATTTTCATATTATATTGTATATATACACTTAAAAAAATGGGTACTCAAAATTGAGTAAAAAGTACTCAATTTTAAATGCGTCACATGCACAAAATAGCTCCGATCCAAATGTACTCAAAGTTGAGAAACACATGTACTCATTTTTTATTCCATGGTTGTGATCAAATATGAATCGTTATGTACTGCCCCCCCCCAACCCCCCCCCCTAAAATGTAAAGTAAAAATGTACTGACATTTATTTCCCGTCCAAAGTTCTTAACAAGAAATGTTTAATTGATTATTTATCAAGAAAAATAGCAAAATTCTTAACGAGATACTCAAATCGAATATTTTTATGACAAGAACATTATTTCCAAGCAATTATTTTTTAAAATGCTGTGCATAATTTAATATTTACATTAATAAACATCATTTATGCCGCCATAAATGAAATGAACCATTACAGGGTACAAAACTATTTGTTTGTTTGGGTTTGATAACATGTGATGCTTCAAAATAGAGAAAGCATAGGTTCATTTTTGATCCAAAAATATTCAATTCAATATGAGTACGTCGGTTTGCTCATTTTTGAGTACTTCATTTTTTTCAGTGTATCAACCTACAGATCAAATAAGGGCTGTTTAAAAGAATTTGAAAACATATTTGGCTATGGACGGTAACTGCTGAAATCAGTTTTTCAAATGTTTTATGCGTTTTCTAAAATGTTTACTTATTTATCTTATTTACGTCATTTCCCTAAATTACGATGTCTTGTTAAAGCATTCAGAAAGTGTTTGGAAAGTATATTTTAATCTATGCTTAACGTATGATTTTTCTTACTCGTTTTTTTTTTTTTTTTTTTTTTTCTATTTCCTAGATCAGTCTTTTCCTATAAAACATACCAAATCTATTTAGCTCATATTCACAAAGTACAATATACACGGGAATAAAAAATTTAAATAAATATCGCTTATCATGCCGCTCTATAAATAATAGTTGTATTAATATCCGTGAGTTTCCATGATCGTATTTAATAAAGCAATGACAAATCAAAACAAATTAAAAAACTTACACATTCTAAATATCAAGCATAGAACTTAATAAAAAAATATGTCAGTTGATAAGCATTGTTTTTTAAGTGGAAAAATGTAAAATGTTTTAGAAGAATAGGACTCCAAAGTAGCGATATTTTGCTAAAAAGTACGGTAAAAAGATAAGATTTTATATTTACAGCAAAATTTTATTTTAAAATTCATCGCTGTATTAATACTTAGAAATTTTTCAGAGAGAATCATTCGCCTTATATACAATATTTCAAATGATAATCAAATGTCAAATTAATTGCTTAAAAGGCGCAAAGGCCAACATTGTGAAAAAGATTCCATGCCGGGACTCGAACCCGGGCCATCAGTGTAGCACACTGACATTCTACCGACTAAACCACATGGAACGACGCCCAGCCCGTAAAATTTTTCACTATTACATGTTCGCAAGGCTACAAACGCAGCATAAGATGGAATATTTATCGTGAGCCACCGACATGGGGTAAACACGAAACTTAATTAAATCCAGCATCGATTGAAACTATATTAATAATTGGAAATTTTTCCAGGGAGAAACATTCGCCCTGCATACAACATTTCAAATTAAAATTGCCTTTTAAGCAATTAATTTGAAATTTGACTTTCATTTGAAATATTGTATGCAAGGCGAATGGTTCTCTCTGGAAAAATTTCCAAGTATTAATATAATTTCAATCAATGCTGGATTTAATTAAGTTTCGTGTTTGCATCATGTGAGTGGTTCACGCTAAATATTCCATCTTGTGCTGCGTTTGTAGCCTTGCCAACATGTAATAGTGAGAAATTTTCCAGCCTGGGTATCGTTCCATGTGATTTAGTCGGTAGAATGTCAGTGTGCTGTACTGATGGCCCTGGTTCGAGTCCCAGCATGGAATCTTTTTCACTATTTGCGTCTTTTAAGCAATTAATTTGAAATTTGATTTTCATTTGAAATCACAGTGTTTATGACAAGTTCGTCACAAATGACACATATTTCACAAATTGGTCACAATGTGACTTCAAAGCATTGTCGCTTTCGTCACAGGTTCGTCACAAAGTTAATGCCAAAATAGTCACAAATGACACACTTTTCACAAATTTGTCACACCGTGACTTCACAGAGTGGTCACAATGTGACGTCACAAACGTCCTCTAAAACGGCCATAACGACCTCGCATTCTAGTCACTGTGACGTCACATCGACGGTCACAAAATCACAGTGTGACTTCACAACGACGTCGCCGTGACGTCACCATGCCTTACGGGTAATATTTTAAAAGATATTAGACTAATCTTCGATATTTAAAAGTACATAAAGTAATGTCTCAATTCCATATTATTATTATTATTATTATTATTGGCACGGAAATCATATACGCTCCAGGGTACCTAATGGGCTCCAAAATGGCGTTATTTTGCCTTACATGGTAACTAACATGGCTATTGTTGTTTATTTAATAAATCGTTTATTTACTCTTATTTCCTTTTTTTATAATTAAATAAATTATTTTCCGTCTATAGTTATTAATTTTTTTATTTATTGTTATTTCCTTTTAAAATAATAGAAATTTTTTTAAATAAGTATACATATATGTAACTGGTATTTGAAAACTACGTTTTCGCCAAGCTGTTGTGAAAAAAAAAAAAAAAAAAAAAAAAAAAAAAAAAAAAAAAAAAAAAAACCTCGCCAAACCCGGTACGTATATGACATCTGTGTCTAATAGTTAGGCAAGAGTTCCATTTCCTGTTCTGGTTTTTCGGCGAACTTTTTTTTTTTGGTGATAAATGTTTCAGTGTGATTACTGCGATCTTCAGCATTTTGGGTTGCGTTTTTCTTCGAATGCTACTGGTCAATAAGTCATAATTTTGCATGCATATTTTTCATAATTATTTTTTGAAATTTATAATTTTCTGGATTTTTTTTTTTGTTTAAGCAATATTTTTCTGTGAATGTAAATGCAAATATATTTTTCGTGGGGTACTACTTGCTCGATAATCATGATTATCGAGTCAACCAATTTCGCCAAACTATTCGCCAACGCCAAATTATACAATTTAACATAAATTTTTATTTGAAATAAGGAAAGAACAAATAAATTAGTAAAACCTTAATAAAAATGCAAGTAAAATGTCGAATTAAAATTAATTTGATGACGTAACAATTACGTGTAAGGTGTTTAATGTCAAGTGAATATGACATTTACGATCATCCATTATTGGCATTTAATCTCATATTTTGGCGATGAATTTTTGGTCGATGGGATAATCAAGTAGTACCTTTTAATTTTATTCAAAAAATTTAGCTTTAAAAATCCACTTTTTTTTTTACTTCACTGTTCGGATAAATATATAAGTTAAATGCTGATCATTGTCTGCAAATAATTCTTTAGATTTTTATTCTATTTATTCTGCTGGAATAGACTGATGGAAAACAGTAGTAGACCTGCCAGAAGAGGACGTTTATTAAAAAATGTAATGTAACATGTAAGGAGATTGAATTTAAGCTACCAGAACCACATATAGCGCAAGTTGGGATGCTGGAAGTTCAACAACAAACAAATGAAAATGAATAATCGGAATCTTCTTAAATTTCAAAAATCAATCTCTTCAATCATTGTAATGCTATCTAATTTAACAGTGTGATGACTAAAGAATACTTTAATTCCTATTGTCATAACTGTCACATTTCCGTACCAAACTCTACTTTAAATGGTCAACTAAAAGAGTTGTTCCTTAATTGCCCAAATTTTGTCTAAGGCATAAGATAGTATAATATCCCAATGAAGTTAGCATCGTTTTAAGCAATGCAGAAGGACATTCCAAGTGATGGTCTTTACCGCTTTAAAATAGAAGGTTAAAAATTACAATTTCGTTTGATTCAAGATTCGTTTGGAAAATGGACCAGCGCAGCGGGCATAGCCTGCTAGTATATCATAAAGCAGTAAGATCAAAAAGTTCCGCTCGAGTGTTTTCAAAAACTACTCGGTAGATTTTTTTGCAAGTTATATCATTCGATAAAGAATATCCACGTGGTGGTTTATAAGAAAATATACAGAGATAACTAAGATTTTTGGTAATAAATTTCGTATTTTAATGTTATTTTGAAGGAAAGGGTTGCCAGTGATTATATTTTGGCGAAAAGTTTGTTGATTAGAGAATTGAAATGACTATATCCGTTAAACAAACATTTCGCAAATAAATGAAAAAAAAATACTGATATTTAATTTAAAAAGACAACAAACATTTTTTTTAATAAGACATAATATTATAGAATGAAAATATTTAGTTTAAACATGAAATATATATTTGTAATACTTCAAATATAATTTATTGTGAAATTTTACAGTTGATACAATATTTTGCGAATTATCGCCTGCCTTACGTTAAAAAAAGAAATCTAAAAATTTGATTAGACTAATTTTGAATTACTACTTTTTTTTTCTTTTTAATTCTTTTCTTTTCATTGTTATCTAACTATCTAATTCGCATAATGTAATTTATAGGAGAAACAAGCAGATGCAACTGTAAATAATACTGCAATTATTGTGAGTTACATATTATGTGTTTCCTTACGATTACTATTTTTAGTTTGTCGCCAAACAATGTGATTTTAAGCCATAAATGCATAAGCTTGACATTAGCTTGAGGATTTGTGGTTGTTCAAGTGGACGAGATCAACATTTTTATATTCGATTATAAATGATATAGATATCAGTTAGTGTTTTAAAAATGGAATCAAATATTTAAAATTTTGTTTGAATTTCTGCCACACATACATATTGTAAAATCCTTTCAGGCTTAGATGCTGTATATTCAAGCAGCCGCCATCTTGGATGTTTTGAGATTTCTTGGCGATTTTTTGTTGACGATGTTTTACATTTTATTTTCGTTAAGCCTTTCATGCGCATAAATTGTTGCTGGGTGACATTTACTACTCGGCGGAAAAGGGGTTTTCACGCCAAGAAAAAATCCCAGATGGCTGCCGAGGAAATGTATAACATCTGTTCGTAATTTCATACTTTTAAAAACATTTTTCGTCGTAATTACGGAAGCATGTGATTTTTATAGACTCCAATTCAGATCAATGAATATTATCCTTTTTTTTCTTTTTTGAAAATGTCATTGTTTATTTAATATTTCTTTGGTCATAACGCCAATTTCACGTACAGGGAAATTCGCAGTTTCAAAATTTAGGAACTGAAAACTATTCTTAAGGAAATTTATGCAATCATGGGTTATTGCTATAAAAAATTCAACATTTTGATATAAAGATTGGGTACTTTTCGGTTAGCCGGGCGCCACTGTTATATATAAATGTATATGTATACACAAATGTATGTATATACATCTACATACATATACAAATATGTGGATACTCATGTATATATGTGTATATATACAATATATGTATATATACTCTTCTATGTATGTATATATAACACTGGCGCACGGTTAACTGGAAAGTACCAAAAATTGCTTGCTGAAAAAAAATTGCAAATATTTTTTAATTCGTTATTTCTTCTTTGTTTTTCTTCATATTCCCCCCTCTGTTAAGTAATATTTAAAAAGATATTACACTAATCTTCGATATTTAAAAGTGCATAAAGTAACGTCTGAATTCCATATTATTATTATTATTATTATTATTATTATTATTGACACGGAATTCATATACGCTCCAGGGTACCTAATGGGCTCCAAAATGACGTTAATTTGCCGGACATGGTAACTAACATGGCTATTGTTGTTTATTTAATAAATCGTTTATTTACTCTTATTTCCTTTTTTTACAATTAAGTAAATTATTTTCTGTCTATAGTTATTAATTTTTTTATTTATTGTTATTTCCTTTTAAAATAATAGAATTTTTAAAAAATCAGTATACATATATGTAACTGCTATTTGAAACTATGTTTTCGCCAAACTGTTGTGAAAAAAAAAAAAAAACCGCGCCAAACCCGGTACGTATATGACATCTGTGTCTAATAGTTAGGCAAGAGTTCCATTTCCTGTTCTGGTGTTTTGGCGAGCTTTTTTTTTGGTGATAAATGTTTCAATGTGATTGTTGCGATCTTCAGCATTTTGGGTTGCGTCTTTCTTTGAATGCTACTGGTGGATAAGTCATAATTTTACATGCATATTTTTTATAATTATTTTTTAAAATTTATAATTTTCTGGATTTTTTTTTTGTTTAAGCAATATTTTTCTGTGAATGTAAATGTTCTTTAACGTAAAAAATTCTTTATACAAATATATTTCCGTGGGGTACTACTTGATTATCGCGTCGACCAATTTCGCCAAACTATTCGCCAACGCCAAATTATACAAATTAACATAAATTTTTATTTCAAACTAGCAGATCTACCCGGCTTCGCTCGTGTCAATAATAATGGTCCACCCGGGTAAAATACATTAAAATGAAATAATACGGCAGTGACAATAACTGAGATTGGTGCATTACCGTCCAGGAATCGTTAAAAGACCGATAAGAAATATAAGTAAAATAGTTTTAATTGCGTCTACTATTAACTATACCATAATAATGTATATTCCAAACAAATGTCATAACATATATTAAAGTACAATTATTTGCTTAAAAAGCGTCATTTAAATAATAAAAAACATTAAAAATATTAAAAATTTACATGTTTCGACTCTTTCATTGAGTCTTCTTGAGAATATATATATATATTTAAAAAAAACTACAAACACAATGCCAATTGTGACATTATACTGATGATGGCAATGACGTAACCCATAAATTTTGCCTTTACTAAAATTTTTTTAACTTATGATCATCATACAATTTCGTTTTTTCACACTGTCGAATAGAAAAAGCTTCTATCAAATGAAATTTATTTAAAAATTGTATCTCTATTTTTTCATGTGAATGGATTTTAAAGTAATTTTCAATCATGGATATTTTTGATTTGCATGCAGCCAGGGATAAGATTTCCGCATTTTTTCACACCAGTATTTTGTTAGAGTAAATGATATTTCATTTAATCGGGACACTCTCTTGATTTAGCAGAACAACATTTTCTTTAAGAATATACCGGTGTGCAAAAACGTGGAAATCTCATCCATACATGCAGCCCAATTACGAAAGATATACCTGTTTGCTCTTAATGCAATATTATAAAGTAAAGACATTGATGAACTATGAGTAACTCTAGCATCATATTGCTGGTGGCAATAACCTAACCCACCATAAATTTAACTTTTACTGCAATTTGACCTTTAAACATCGCACATTTGATTATTCCAAAATCTAATAAAATACAAAAAGTACTTTCAGTATTTTTTTTTTTTTTGAAAAGCTTATCTCAATTTACGGATTGTTTATCCATTTTAAATTAATTTTCAATCACGGATATATTTTTAAATATATCTGTAACCCAATTTAGAAAGATATATCCGTTTGCTATTAATGCAATATTATGAAGAAAAGACATATCTATGAGTAACGCCTAGCACCATATTGCTGGTGGCAACAACCTAACCGTACCATAAATTACGCTTTTACTGCAATTTGATCTCTAAACATCGTGCATCCCATTATTTCAACATCTAACAAAAAAGTCTGTCAGTCATGAAATTTTGTTTAAAAAAGAAAAAAAGTTTACCCTAAAAAATAGTAGCTATAATTTCTATTTAATATAAATCGTACAAGAATCGTATTTTATATAACCGTATTCGATACAAATCGTAGAATGTTATCACGGCATTTCAGGTATTAAAACATTTATCTAAATGATATAATTAAAGATTACAAAGAAATAGGGAATAAATTGTAGCATCCAGTTTTTAGAGCCAGTTTGAAATTATATTGATGACATTGACGTCATATCTAGCAAACGATTTTTTTTTTTTTTACTATTATCATTTTCCTTATTTGATTCTTCATATTGAAACGACTTCATTAAAATAGATTTTTTAACATTCAACTAAAGTACTTCTAAGGTCATTTTAAAACATGCTTAGTTAAAGTTTTTACATAAATATATGAAAAATGTGCATTTTCTGATTAGAATGACGTCGATTTCAAAAATGTAAAAATATAGCAGTCGAGTCTGAATTTTTATTGGCTAAAAAAACAAAGTACTCGAGTTATCAATTTTTTTTTATTATTGAGCAGTTTTTTAGATGTGTGGCAACAGGAAAGAAGCTATTGAATTTGAAAATTTAAAATGAGATATTTCTATAATGTTAAATTATGAAAGATGATAGAAAAAAGGGATAAATATTGGTCTGATGATTTTTTAAAGGTGACAGGGATCTATTCTACGTTCTAAAGCCTATGTACAGCAAGTTTCGTGCAAATCGGTCAAAAATTAATGGTTTGTATAAAGGACTTACACACAGAGAACGGCTTTTATATATAGAGATAAGGAAAGAACAAATAAATTAGTAAAACCTTAATAAAAATGCAAGTAAAAAGTCGAATTAAAATTAATTTGATGACGTAACAATTACGTGTAAGGTGTTTAATGTCAAGTGAATATGACATTTACGGTCATCCATTATTGGCATTTAATCTTATATTTTGGCGATGAATTTTTGGTCGATGGGATAATCAAGTAGTACCTTTAAATTTTATTCAAAAAATTTAGCTTTAAAAATCCACTTTTTTTTTTACTTCACTGTTCGAATAAATCTATCCCTACAAAAAGTTTTCGGTAAAAAAAAAAAGCGCCAAGTTCTCCTTAATGTGTCGGCCAGAAAAAGTAGTGATATCTGAAGTTCGCACAAGTTAAAAGCCAAACATCCCAAATCTTTCATTGAAAATGGCTTCCTGCGACTTGGCCGTTAATGCCTTCGTGAGAGTTTTTTTAATTTTAAAATATGTACAAATGAGCTACATGCCAACTACATTTTTTTATTACTTTAGGCATTTTGTGACACAGAATACAGAAATAAAATACACATTTGAAAAAAGCATTTAAACAACTTCAGTCTATTTAAATGCTTAGAAGTTAAAAATAACAAAATACTTGTATTCAGGGGATAATATCCCTAATTGCTAAAACATAATTAATATCAACTTTTAACAGTTTATAAATCGAATACCTCTTAATGTTTGCAAACAAACTATAATAAATGTTCAAACGAAAAAAATCTCTTTCGTCAATACACAACATTTCAATATTATACAATACAATATAATGTAACATATTGTGAGATATGAAGTAAGTAAATTTTGTTTTATTTCTTGGGTTTTACGTTAATGACTTTAGCTTTAGACCGTATAAAATGGCAATTAAACCGCAAGTGGACTAAATGATCTGTAATCAAAACTAATGTTTGCTGAAAAAACTAAATCAAAACTAATGTTGAAACTGAATGGTAGTTATCAGAAATCTTTTACTTATAATGTCTTTATGTGAATTTGCCTCTTTGCATTCTAATATTACTTTTAATATTTAAATAATTCATAAATGCGTAATTTCCAATCATTAATTTTGAAATGATGTAGAAGGCATTAACGGCCAAGTCGCAGGAAGCCATTTTCAATGAAAGATTTGGGATGTTTGGCTTTTAACTTGTGCGAACTTCAGATATCACTACTTTTTCTGGCCGACACATTAAGGAGAACTTGGCGCTTTTTTTTACCGAAAACTTTTCGTTGGGATATATGTATTTGGTACTTCTTAGTTATCTCGTCGACCAATTTCGCTAAATTATATAAATCGCCAAAACACTCGCCAAATTATACACATTGACATAACTTTTATTTTAAATAACGAAAGAACAAATAAATTAGTAAAACATTAATAAAAATACGAATAAAACGTCGAATTAATGGTTTTATTGGCCATTATTGGCATTTAATCTTACAATTAATTAATTAATGGCAAACCATTATTGACATTTAATCTTACAATTTGGCGACAGTAATTTGGTCGACGGGATAACTAAGAAGTGCCATGTATTTATATACATATAAACATTTTATTTATACATGTATAAAATATTATTTTTTATATACAAATTATTTATGTTGGTATATAAAAATAAATAAACAGGATCATTATATTAAATAAATTGTATACATATTGAAAAAATTGCTTGTGTATATGACACAGTTAATAGGTTGCCATAAAATACGTTATTATCAAATTTCTTTTCTCTTCAAGGCTATTTTCTGTATTTCGCCAAGGCTAGTATATCGGAAACGTACCGAATTGCGGTTATATTTTGTTAAATGTTTTGTTGTTTTAATTTCGTAAATATATCATAACCTATACTGATTAAAATTTTTAATTATATTCATTTTTTATATTTAACAAACATCTTTGGAAAAGCATATATATAAATTGTCATTCTGCTTGAAATCACGTGACTCCCTTCAAAACTCTGTAATCGAGTTTTGGCGACCAACATTGGCACAATTGAATGTGTTAAGGATCTGTTTACGGCCAAATGAACACCCCCTGTTTGAAGGGTTTAGAGGCGGAAATTCTGTGTTTTCAGATTTTTCTGGTTAATTGTGCTACAAACCCGACTTACTTGTGAAATTTCATGAATCTACGACTTTTAGAAATACCTTAGTTATTTGATGATGCGAAGTGAGTCAGTGACAAAAAAGCGCTTTTTCGGAATTTAATATTTCGAAAACTACTAAATATAGAAACATGAAATCGTGGAACCTTAGTTCAGTTTGACCATACAAATATGTGTATAAAAGAAAAATTTCTATATCTCTCCCTAAAACGACGTTATAAGGGGGTGAGAAGTATGCCGAAATGGTTCAGGAAAAGGTAGCTTACGGCTTGTGCGAACTTGGCGGACGCACTGCCGTGCTCCCAGATAAGTTAAATGCTCATCATTGCCTGCAAATAATTCTTTAATTTTTTTATTTTATTTATTCTGCTGGAACAGACTGATGGAAAACAGTAGTAGACCTGCCAGAAGAGGACGTTTATTAAAAAATGTAATGTAACATGTACACTCTCAGAAATGAATACTCAGATTTCACGAAATTTTCTTTGTTTTTGACGAAATAGTTTCCTGGAAAATGCTCCGAGCGAACATTTCGTCAAATTGATGAAATTAGTTTCTTCACTTGCTTGACGATATAAATTTCGTCAATAGTTTCGTCAAAAGAGGGCTGGTGGCGCCATCTCTCAATCAGTTTGGAAGCTCCAATATTTGACACGGGGAAAGAAAAAATAATCACCTCTCTCTTTCCCCGGTTTGATTCGAACTCACGACCTTTCGTATGGGAGGTCGGTGTTCTGCCTACCTGGCTGCTGGGGAGTTGAAAGTGTCTGCTTTTAGCCTGATATAATGAATTCTACTTCGTATTTTATTTTTATAACGTAGATTGCAATTTTATCGGGCTGCTATATTTTCTGAAAGTTTTTAGGAAAGCTAATTTATTTTTATGGTTTTCTCGTATCAATGAATAATTATAATATGGCTTGATTAAATAATTTACAACTGAAATTTTCTTTGATCAATGGATCATTAGAATATGGTCTGGTTAATTTGTTGCTCACAAATAATGAATTGTAAAGTGCATATTGCGTGAGATTTTATCACTTTGAGTAGGAAGATAAGATTTTAACACTTTACTGTTTTGTTTATAAAGAGGAGAGGGATCAATTATGTTTATTTTTAATTTGATTGAAAACATAATGTACTTCTTAAAAAAAAAAAAAAAAAAAAAAAAAAAAAAAAAGATATCCTAGAAGTTTGAAATTTTATTGACCTAATTTTCTTATTGAATGGTTTTGAAAAACACGGGAAATTTATTCTTTTCGAATTAACACATAACGAACGACAACATATAAATAAAATAATAATAATATTAATAAGCATTCCTAAAAATTCTAACAGCTAAAAAAATAACTAATGAAGAAACAATAACTACCTATATTTCAGTATTTTCTGAAAAGCACTAAGTGCTGTTTTAAAATAAATTATTACAGGACCAACACAAACAAGCAAATATCTGTAGGATTTGAGGATCGTATAGGAAATAATCGTAGGATTTGAGGATCGTATAGGAAATAATCGTAGGATTTGAGGAGGATTTGAGGAAATGTTTCCTTAAAATGCATTGAGTCTGACCGAGATTGAGGCAAAAATTTCGTCAGATATTTGAGGGTTTACGTTTCGTTACAAGTCACGTGATGTTAATAGGAAATGATCGTCAAAAACGACGAAATACAGCTCGAGGATTTCTGAATCGTCAAAAGGGAGAGTTTTATTTCTGAGAGTGTAATGAGATTGAATTTAAGATACCAGAACCACATGTAGCGCAAGTTGAGATGCTGGGAGTTCAACAACAAACAAATGAAAATGAACAATCGGAATGTTCTTAAAGTTCAAAAATCAATCTCTTCAATCATTGCAATACTATCTAATTTAACAGTGTGATGACTAGAGAATACTTTAATTCCTGTTGTCATAACACTCTCATTTCCGTACCAAATTCTACTTTAAATGGTTAACTAAAAGAGTTGTTCCTTAATTGCCCAAATTTTGTCTAAGGCATAAGATAGTATAATATCCCAATGAAGTTAGCATCGTTTTAAGCAATGCAGAAGGACATTCCAAGTGATGGTCTTTACTGCTTTAAAATAGAAGGTTAAATTTACAATTTCGTTTGATTCAAGATTCGTTTGGAAAATGGACCAGCGCAGCGGGCATAGCCTGCTAGTATGTATAAAAGCCATTCTCTGTGTGTATGTCCTTTATACAAATCTTTAATTTTTGACCGATTTGCACGAAACTCGATGTACATACGTTTTAGAACGTGGAAAAGATCACTGTCTATTTAAAAAAAATTATCAGACCACTATTTATCCCTTTTTTCTACCACTTCCATAATTTAACATTATAGAAATATTTCTTTTTAAATCTTTTTTAATTCAAACGTTTCTTTCCTGTTGCCAAACCCTAAAAAATTACACAATAATGTGAAAAAAATAGGGATAACGCGTGTATTTTGTTTCTATTTGCCAATAAAAATTCAGATTTTCTTGCTATATTTTTGCGTATTTGATACTGACGTCATTCTAAACAGAAAATTTACATTTTTTTGTATATAAAATGAAAACTTTAACTATAAAAGCGGGAAAATAACGTAGCACCTCAATTTCAGGGTTTTTTTTTAAATTAAAACATCTGTTTTTATACAAACAGTCAAATTTCATGAAAACATTTTAACAAAAAGAAAAAAAAGGCTAGATATGACGTCACATTCTATCAAATCTTTTCAACGCGTAATCAAACTCATTGTAAACATATGGCTCCTATATTTTGCTTACTACTTCGATTGTATACTACAGCCATATCTTATAGCTATACGTTATCGCTAAGTGTTGTATTGGTTTAGATTCAGTGCTAACATTTTCTGAGATTTATAGCAAAAAGAGAGCGGTTATTTACATTTTCAAAAAAAATCTTGACAGATGTCTTGATTTAAAATTTATGGAAAATGACATCATTTCACCTAATCATTGTAGACTTAATTTCAATAAAATTTCAAATTTTCCAAATAAAATTTTAGTAGCTACTACCTCATTTAGATGTATTTTTTTGGATTTCCCCGCGTATTGTGAAGATATTGTATACTTCTGTTACGCGCGCCAAAGAAAACATGTATTTTAATTTCAAAAGTTAAAAAAATTACCACAATGTGTCAAAAGAACATTCTTTTTCTGAATTTGAATTTCGCGAGTTCCAAAATTAAAACTAAAATGTGAGTTTTTTCATAAACTTCCAATTAAGGCTGTTGATAAAGTTAAGGCTGTTCTCAAATCCAAAGGAGCTATTTTCTGACATATTTTTTAATTAATTTTTGTTCGGAAACGTATGAAATTGACAGGAGTTCTTATTTAGAAACTATGTAATCGAATGATAGTTTCCAATTGTTGGTAAAGGTATAAGATCTTTCAGTTGATTTTTTGAACTGAATTTCGGACGCGATAAAGGATAAAAACCGGCCGTCACGCAACCACAATTGCTCATAACTCGAGAAGTAATTTATTTATGAAAAAAGGGAAAACTCGTTTCAATTCCAAATCGCTTTAGTAGTCAGGCCTACAAATTTTAAGCCTTTACGTTTAATGAGTCAGAAAATGTGTCAGAAAGTTTCGCGTTGTTGAGCAGGGAACTGGAGAAGCACCTTAAGCATTTGCAGGTTAATATTTTGTAATCAAGTTGCATGCCAGGTAGTCGCTTAAAACATAAGTCATTCTATATTGCTTTAAACAAAGGTGCATGCCATAATAGGTGTCAGGCACACTCACTAGAATAAGAATACCCTAGCGCACAGCCCCATTACCGAAGATAAACCCGTCAATATACTTAGAGATAAAAATATTTCTGCATTTTTCATTCAGCTAATAAGACTAATCTTTCATAATAGGGTTCACGTGATTATATAACTTTTCCCTATAATTCTATGACTAAGCAACGAAAAACAATATGTTACGCACTAAAATCTTCCCTAAAAAGCTAATAGGTCAAGTCGCATGGAAATCCGTTCTGAAGAATTCAAGTTATATGCACCCGGAACGAAATTCCCATTTGAATAATTATATACTTATCGGGTTATTTTGAGTAGTTTGATTTGATATCTGTTAAATTCGTGTTTTATTTTATTTTATTTTTGGTGTTTTAATTTTGTTTGCAAATTTAGGTATTGAATATTACGCGAAAGCAAGCAAATTCTGAATTATTTACAATGTTTTTGAACAATTGAGTTAATCTTTTGTATTTGGGCTGCAAGCATATTTAAAAAATATGCATGCTTAAAAATTATTTTAAAACCCACAAAAAATTCGTAAATTGAGATAAACATTACAAACAAATATCACTGAAAATACTTTTGCTTTCTATAATACGTTGGAACAATCGAATGCACAATGTTTAGATGTTAAACTGCAATAAAAGGGAAATTTGTTGTGTTAGGCTGTTGCCACCGAAAATATGATACCAGCGTTACTCATAGACATGTCTTTTCGTTATACTATTGCATTAAGTGTAAACAGGTTCATTTTTCGTAATCGGGTTGCACTCAACTTTAAAAATATATTTAAAATCCATTAAAATCAGAAAACTGAGGTACAATTTTCAAACAAATTTCATTTGAGAGAACTTTTTTCTATTCGATATTGTAAAAAATGAAATTGTGTGATGTTTAAAAGTTAGAAAAATTGCAGTAAAGGCACATTTTATGGATTACAATTTATGGGGCACAATTTATGGGCACTGACATAGTGTTTTTACTTTATATTGTAGATAATACCATACAAACAAGAATTTCACTAAGTGCTGCGCGATATGGAGGAATTTCTTTTTTTCGTATTGTCAGGAAAATCCCATATTTTTTTTCTTATACCCGCCAAAGAAAACGTGCATTCTGTTATTAAAGCTCAGGGATTTCACTATGGTTGCAAGACAATAACGCCATGTTTTTTGATCGTCTTTATAACGATTTGTGGATGGGAATGCACAGATTTCAGTTATTGTGATTGCCATATTATTTAGTTTTAATTTATTTTACCTGGAAGGCTTCTTATAATTGACACGGGCGAAGCCGGGTAGTTCTGCTACTTGTTAATAATGCTGAAAGAGCCAAATAATATTAACTTTGTGAAAGAAAGAAAAGCTTGTTTACAGTAAGATCGAATAGCAGACGAACTTAAAACAACTTCTACCTGTGATTTGATAGCTGAATTGAGCGAGCATCTTTGCGCATATGCAGAGCGTCACTCTAAAAGCAGACTTGTACTTATATACTGCGCAAGCGTAACTGTAGAATTTTAATTTAAAATTACGGCTAATTAATAAATATTTAAACAAAGAAATGTACGACAACAAATCTGTGGCCAAATATCTTTCATTTAAAAAAAGATTTGTATAATTTGATGCCGTAGTTTCTTTTCACGATCTGTCGAGAGAAAACGAGAAAACGCTTAGCCTTTTAAACATATAAATAATAACTATATTTTGTATTATAATAACTATAATTACTATATTTTGCATTATAATAACTATAATAACTATATTTTGCAATAAAAAACATTATATTTACAGAACGTCGGTAAACCACAAGGTGGATGTACATCCAGTTTATTATCTGACTTATATCCCTATGAACGTACTTTTACTAATAGTAAACTACATTTATATCGTTCTATTGATGACATAATTTTAATTTCCACTGATCAAACTATTATTTCTCAATTTCCAGTAGATTATCCTACTAATTTAAAAGTAACGAAAATCCTCCTATCTAAGAATACAATTAACTTTTTAGATCTTAAAATTACATTAAAAGAAAACAAAACTATAACTGATCTGTATGACAAACGTAAAGAATTTAAATTCAAAGTTAATACATTTACTAATTTTAAATCTTGTCTTCATAATTCTATATATCGTAATATTATCTTTAATCATTTATATAGAATAAAGAGTTTATGTTCTTCTCATCTAAAGAACAACAATATTAAAAACTAATTTATGCACAGTTTTCCCAAAAAATTGATATGTTCTTTAATATATAATTAGTACTTAAATGATCTTTAAAACAAATTAACACATGCGTAAAAAAATTACAAAAATATATAAAATAAGAAAATAATTATAAAAAATTAAAAATTGTAAAATAATAATAATAAAACATATTACAGGACGGTTGGATGGGTAGATGTTAGACTACGGAGGAGGGTGGTGTTGTCTGGATAATACGCAATGGTTTTTTTTTAAATAGAACATTTGATTTATAACTACGTTGCTAATACACATCTTATAATGGATGTTGATTCGATACTTTTATATGTACAATGCTGTAGTTACATTTATATATTTATCAATTCATTTTAAATTTATTCGTATTCATTAATATTTAATAATGTTAACGATTAACTTGAAATTAAATTTTATCCTACTCAGGACAATATCATATTAATTTCTAATACAAAGTATACTATCTTAAACGAGAATAATATGCATGTTTTAATAAATTTATTATTTATTCTTCCTTCTCCCCTTAAATTATGTGTATTTTATTTTTAAGAAAACTTGTAGACACATTAAATGTAACTTACTAATTTCAAAATTTAATTATTATTAATATTAATCCTTAGCATCTTAATTTTAATTTTTATATTTAGTTATAAATTAATTTAAGTGATGATGCAATGTTGTCACAGGAATTTAAATTGTGATATGTTACAGCGAGGTACACATATTTATTTGAAACATTAACAATCACCATTTTCAGCATTTTACATGTAGTTTTGATTCAATATATCAATTACTAATTTTTATAATACAATTGTATATATTTATTAACATACTAGACGCCCTTGGCGACCAATTTGGTCTCCCTTAAACATATGCTAAGCATTGTATGGTTACTTTAATACATAATTTAATTCTCAATCCTTCACTAAATTCAAGATTCTGATACAAAAATCCTGAACTTTGCATTTTTATGTTAGCCGGGCGCAGGTGATAAATTGCCAAACATTGTTCCCGTCGAATTTTTTCGTATTTCATTCATTTCATTTAAAATATAGTACTTTCACTCATTTTATTTAAAATTCATAACTTTAAAACTGAAATATTTAATATTTATGACTCTCAATTATTGCTTTAAAAAAAAAAGAAAAGTAATAAATAATACCATAAACCATGACATTTAATTTCAACATCAAAGCTTTGTTTTAATTTACCACGCGAAAATTCTTTATGACAGTCGCATGAAATGGACTATTATAATACTGATGACATGATATTAACAATAGTTGGCGAAGGGACAATATTTGACGATTTATCACCTGTTCTCGGCTAATATTAAATTACCAAATTGGCCGCTTGGCATACAAAAAAGTGAAGCGGTCAGCCCGGAACTATTGATGACAGTCACATGACTTAGGCTTTTATTATATAGATTTTAATTATCATTTAATTATCTTATATCTATCTCTAAACAGTACTCGCTATAAAAATTAATCCATTAATAGTTATTAATAGATTTTATTATATAATGGTTTTTATTTTACTAATAAGTCAATAGATGGCAGCACCACTCTGATTCATTTGAATACATGGAGCAGTTCATTCTCAATTAGCTATAGAAGGTGCTGGTTAAATATATAATGGGCGTTTTCTTGGCTATGCTGTATATTGTTGATCTTTGTTCCACCATCATATTTTTTGGCAACACGTGCGGATATCACCAATGAGTGTATTTGTTATGCCTACTGCTAAGACAGTATGTATTTTAACATCGTAAATTTTTTTTTCTTCTATCCTTTTTAATCTTATTTTATTTTGAACTTAATTGGTGTTCAAACGTTTATTTCTCTGTTTTATGTGTGTGGTAGTCTCAAATTCATATACTTTAGCTAATTCATGGCTAATATAAAGAAGAAGACACACATTTTATTTGTGAAACTTGAGGCATTTGTTCTACAAGTTCTACAAATTTCCATTATTCCATTTCAGTTATTCAATTTCTGCTGTTATTTACTATGTTTTTTGGAATCTATGTTATGTGTGATGGGGGAACTGTATTTTTGTCAACTTGTTAATGTCACTTTATTCATTTTGTTTTTGTTGGTGATCGGTAATGTTTATGTAATGGTTATATAAATATATATACATTACAAGATTTTGTTTGAGGGAAATTGCACAAAAATCTAAGAAATTCATTTTTGAGCCATCCGGAATAAGAAAAGTATCTCCAGATATTCCGGATAAACCTGATCCAGAAAACAATGAGGATGATGAATGCAAAACAATGAACAGAAGTTACAACCAACTGTTCGTGCTGCTTCATGTTCGGTTCACTTTAACCTGACCGATTCATGAACCAAGTTGTTACCAAGTATCCTGTTATAAAATTTTCGTCATGCAAATAAATTAATCGAGCTGTTTAATGTTTTCTGAGCGCCCCAAGCTTTAATTTTGCGTCACATGATCATATGCAGAAATGTTTTTCTTCTTCTGGCTACGAATTTTTTTTTTTTTTTTTTTTTTTACTTTTTAATGCGCTTTTAGTTAAATAAAATCCTTATATATATATATATATATATATATTTATGACAGTTTTTTTTTTTACTTCTTAGTCTTATTTAAAAACAAAGAATCATTTTTTTCTAGTAATTTTTTTTACAAACGTTTAATATTTAATCATATGACATTTCCAGAATTACTCTCCTTATTTTGACTAAGATTTATTTTTTTGTGTGTGTGTGAACTTTAAATTAAATAAAATCCTGTTTAGTAAAAAATATTTAAATATTTTTACAGTTTTGTTTACTTTTATTGTTATTTAAATATATAGAATCATTTCTTGCTACTAAAAAATATTGATAAACTTCTAATTTTTAGTCATATAATTTTTAGAACAGAAATACTTTTCTTGTTCTGAATAAGAATTTTTTATTTATTTATTTATTTATTTTATTTTTTTATTTTTTTTTACTTGTTAGTGCACTTTAAGTTAAATGAAACCTTGATTTTACAGAAAATGTTTATTATAGTTTTATTTTTTATTTTTTAGTCTTATTTAAAAATATACAACAATTTCTTTCTACTAAAAACATGTTCATAAACTTTTACCTGGACATTTAGCAAGAAATAAAAAAACTTTGTTAAAGTACCTGTATGACTTTAAAACGTTAATTTCGATCAAAATTTCAATTAAAAAACTTTCTGATTTTTTTAAGAGAGTGAAATTAATGATCCTAGAATATTTTAAACATATATATTTCTCACGAACTTCAGAACCTAAGTTTAAAGGGTTTTTTCCCTTCTTCTCCTTATTTACCAAAGTTGATTTTTTTGTAAAATTGTTCGAAAAATTATCATAATTCTAGAAATAATTGTCCAATCACCACAAAATTTTAAAATTACGTTTAAAAAATATATATTAAACTAGACTACTCTTATGCTGATTTATGTAAAAATTTATAAGTTGCACTGTTTTAATTTATTAATTATTAATAAAAAGTGTAGATATAAGTTTGCATAAATTGTGTGCTTATTTTAAATTTTGAAGTTTGTGTTCATTTTCATATAGATATAACTTCGTACAAGTTTTAAAACATCAATTCGAAGTACTGATTGTTCCTAATCAATTGATATTATATAGTTTTCCTATTGTTAATTACGGCACCAGGGCTGGGGTTTATATGCTACTTTTCTCCTTCTACGTGATGAATTTCTGAATCGTCGATTGTAATTAGAGCATGAGGTAATATTGTGTTTGTCTCGTCTTTCAATATAATAAACTAGCAAACCCCGCGGCTTTGCTCGCGTAATATTTGAAAAATGCCAAGTGATATTTATATGTCTAATTTTTATTAAAATGTACTAACTAAATTTTTATTTTATTAAAAGGTAATATTTTATTTTATTAAAAGGTACTTATTACTTTTAGGAATAATTAAAAAATTACTATTTAAAACACAGTTTGATTAAACATCATTGTTACACTGCATAAGGCAGAAATGAGACTTAAATTAATAAAACGAAATAAAACTAAATAAATAATAATTTAGAAAATATTTTGAAACTTTTATGCTCAATTAATACGCTCATTTCAGTATTCATTTGAAGTTTTGAATTTTTTAGAAACCATCTTCTTACATCTTAAAATTAACCATCATGTCAAATTCCAAGTCCTACCACCTCATTCGACATAAAGGGCTATGTTGAAACAGGAAATCTCACCATTAATTTACCAAAAATTAATTTTGAAATCGGTTTGTTATTTCCTAATATTCCACAGAAACGTAATTTAAAAAGCTTTTAAAGCCCTTTTTTAGAAAGTTTGTTGTTCCTGTGAACCCCAGGTGGTAGAATCACCGGCATAAAATATAGCCTGTGTAGGATCAGAGACTGTTACCACTGATTCGCAACTATTACTTTTATAATCGGTTTATATTCCCTGAAATTGCATAGAATCGTAATTTAGAACTTTTTTAGAATGCTTTTCGCACCTCCCCTTCGCTTCAACCATTTTTAATTCGAATTTATATTCGACGTTCCTTCGAGGGCATTTATATTTTATAAGTAACTGCCATGTCATATTTAAAGTTTCTAGCCTTTTCAGTATCACAAAAATCGCAATTTAGAAAGTTTTTAGCTCCTGCAACCCCCTGGTGGTAGTGGAACAGATATAAAATATAGCTTATGTTTGAGCAGGTTCTATCACCAAAATTTGTCATCATTATTTTTTTAATCGGTTTGGCAATTTATAAGTTTGCTTAAAAATTGTAATTTATAACGCTTTTCACTCACTTCATTTTTTTTTAATTTGGAATTTTCTTTTGACTGTTCTTAGAAAGCAGTTGCATCTTGTAAGTAATTACCATGCCATACTTCAAAGTGTTAGACCCCTCAGTTGTGCAAAAAACGCAAAATAGAACATATTTTGCTTTTGAAACCCTCAGATGGTAGTGACAGTAACATAAAATATAATCTATGTTATAGCAGGGACTGTCACCATTGATTTGCAACCATTACTTTTGAAATAGCTTTGGTATTTCCTTAGATTGAGTAGAAATCGCAATTTAGAACGTTTTTAGGTCGCTTTTCGCGCATTTTCACCCCTTTTTAAATTTCCAATTTTTTCGAAACTGTTCTTAAAAATCATTTATATCTAATAAATATGCACCTTGCCTAATTTTAAGTTGCTAGCCCCTACCGATCACAAAAATAGAAATTTAGAGCGCTTTTTAGCTCCTGCAACGTCTTGGTGATAGTGATACCGACACAAAATAGCGTCTATGTTAGGGCAGAGGCTGTCAGCATCAATGTCCTACCATTACGTTTGAAATAAGATTCATTCTTCCTGAGATATTGCCGACAAATCGGCATTTAAAACGTTTTTAGAACGCTTTTTGCGCATTTTGCTCCTGCATCTCCTCTGGGGTAGTGGAAACAGATATAAAATATAGCCTATCTTGGAGCAAGATCTGTCATCATCACTTTTACACCATTATATTTTAAATCGGTTCGCTACTTCGAGATTGCATAGAAATCGCAATTTAGAATTTTTTACAACGCTTTTTGCGCATTTTGACCCCCTTTTAAATTTCGATTTTTTTAGGAAATGTTCTTAGAGATCATTGATATCTTATAACTAACTACCATTCCAAATTTCACGATTCTAGGCCCTTTCGTAACGCAAAAGCCGCAATTTAGAACGTTTTTCTCCTGCACCCCCTTTGGGGTAGTGGCACCGACATAAAACATCGCCTATGTTGAAGCAAGGGTTGTCACCATCATTTTGACGCCATTATTTTTTAGATCGGTTTGGTATTTCCTGAGATTGTGTAGAAACTACCATTTAGATGTTTTTTAGAACGCTTTTTGCACATTTTCACCCCTTTCAAATTTCGAATTGTTTAAGAACTGTTCTTAGAATTCATTTATATCTTATATGTAACTAATATTCAAAATTTCATATTTTTAGGCTCTTCCGTAACGCTAAAAATCGCATTTTTAGAACGTTTTTTGCTCCTACACCCCCTTTGGGGTAGTGACACCGACATAAAACATAGCCTATTTTGGAGCAAGCTTTGTCACCATAATTTTGACACCAATATTTTTTAAATCGGTTTGGTATTTCCTGATATTGTGTAGAAACTATAATTTAGAACGTTTTTTAGAACGCTTTTTGCTCATTTTCACCCCTTTCAAATTTCGAATTGTTTAAGAACTGTTCTTAGACATCATTTATATCTTATAAGTAACTAATATTCCAAATTTCATATTTCTAGGCCCTTCAGTAACGCTAAAATCGCATTTTTAGAACGTTTTTTGCTCCTACACCCTCTTTGGGGTAGTAACACCGACATAAAACATAGCCTATCTTGGAGCAAGCGTTGTCACCATCATTATGACACCAATATTTTTGAAATCGGTTTGTTATTTCCTGAGATTGTGTAGAAACTACCATTTAGAACGTTTTTTAGAACGCTTTTTGTGCATTTTCACCCCTTTTAAATTTCGAATTGTTTAAGAACTGTTCTTAGACATCATTTATATTTTATAAGTAACTAATATTCCAAATTTCATATTTCTAGGCCCTTCAGTAACGCTAAAATTGCATTTTTAGAACGTTTTTTGCTCCTACACTCCCTTTGGGGTAATGGCACCGACATAAGATATAGCCTATGTTCTAAGTTGGACTAACACCATCATTTTGATACCATTATTTTTGGAATCGGTTAGGTAGTTCCAGAGCTTACCTCCGACAAATAAACAATTTTTTCCTCTTTATAATAGGAATATAGACAATAGTTTTTATCTAAATCTATTTTTCTAGACTTGCTGCTTCAAATTTAATTTGAAGACATTTGTTCTAAAAAGTATGCACTGTAAAAAAACCATTGTAGATTTGTCAGCACAAACTGCTGATGTCCGATTTGCCAACACACTGTGCTGTTAATTTTACGCAACTACAGTATTCTTTATGTTTACATAGTCAAGAAACCAAAAAAAGCTACAGCATATTCGACTGTGATCGAGTTTGAGCGCGAGATGAATAGTACTTTGTACTGTAAAAATGTGGTTTTTTTTCTCAGTGTGGAACATTTGATTTCGTTTAGCAAGAATGTATATGAACAAGTTTATAAAACGTACAGACAGCAAATTAGTGCTCAGAAAAACAAAATCATGTATATGGTTGGGAATTATGTCTGTTTTAAATTTACATAAAAATAAAGGGTCAAGTGCGAGTATTACTCGCGCTCAGAGGGTTCCATTTAATAAATATATGAATTATTAACTATATTATTTAAGAAATCGTTGGTAAAAGGTTTAAGTCTTTGAAAAAACTGTACAACATAGGGTTGGGTACAGCTATATATACTTGAAAAGTATGAACAGCTATACCATAAAACTACAAAGAGATATGAAGCCTAAATTATATCAAATATTTCTATTATGTATTTTGTACTTCTTTTTAATCTTAGCGTAATCTCTTTATGATGGACTCAATTCGGTACTGACAATAAATGTAGTGCATATTTAAACTTCATTTGGAATTTCATAAAACTAAGTTCAGCGTAGTAATAATCTTTGTTTTTACAGTGTAGCAAAAACAAAACCCTTGCTCAAAGTTTAAACTTGGCATTGTGCAAAGCGCGCTTCGAAAGGAGGTCGCAAAGTTACAACACCGCGTTGGTCCGTGCCGCGTTTTTTCAGATAGGCTTTTAATTAACTTTTAAAGACACGGGAGGCGTATTGAGAGATTCACTCACTGCAAACTAGTCCCGAATCCCATAGTATTTATGCGATTCATTCTAATTGATCTGTTTCTAACAATTTGACGTATATTGCTTTTATACTGGTACTGGGCATTGTATTACCCAAATATATCATTAAAAGTTGTTATCCAAGCTCTAAAAGCCGTTGGTACATCGAGTACACCGCGCCTGTCATTATGTATGTCCAAACCTTCAGTGTCTTTAAGGGTTAATATCGCGGCTAATTACCAACGATATTTTTTCGAAAATCATTATCAAATATGCCTTTACACTTCTGCTACGATAGGTATCTCAAGCGCTCCTCAACACCTTTGCTGAATGCCTTCAAATCGAAATTTGCGTGTAACGGAAAATGCGCTTTTCTCAAACACTACGTGACTTTGGACATTCGCTAAACTGTAAAAAAAAAAAAGAAAAAAAAAAGGACTAAAATACGGAAATACTACTAGCAATCTTGACGCCAGTACTATTTCCGTATTTTAACGGAACTTTTTCCCAGTAAATTACAGAAAATGTTCCGTTAAATTAAAAAAAAAACGGAAAATTTTCTGTAATTTACCTGAAAAAAGTTCCGTTAAAATACGGAAATAGTACTGGCGTCTAGATTGCCAGTAGTATTTCCGTATTTTAGTCCTTTTTTTTAAAGTCATAATTTTCCCGCAAGGTTTAAATTAACATCTACTACCTCTAATTCTTTCAGTAGATTCTGAAATAGAGAGGGGGAGGGGACATATTTTTCCAGTACATTTTCGACGATATCTGTGAAATTATAATCTCTCTATTCCAAAAAATAGAAACTAACGCATCACCCCCTGAAAATATAATACCTAAAATTAAAAGAAATGTATTTTTGAGTTCAGCGATACAAAAGCCTTTACACGTAGCCCCACACGATATACAAAGAAAAATGTCTTTTTTTCAAGTAATTTAATTAGATTTCTACATTTTCCGTAAATTTTATTTGTGAATGTTTAGTAATCGGTAAATATTGGAGTCAATAGTCTGTATTACTTCCCCAATTTGAATTTTCCACTTTCCATAGTTTACGAGTAAAATGACTGTGGCAGCCAGGTAGACACAGGAGTGGTCTTATTACGGTTTCGTTTTTACTTTTTAAGTACGAAACCTAAAAATGACCTAAAGGGTGCTGTTTCCATATTGAAATAGCAACAAAATTAACACCTGATTTTACATCAATTTTGAATTCTATGCTAAATTTTAATTTCAGCTACGAAAGTTGAAGCTATTCGATGAAAACGTTTAAGAGTTATAAAGATGTAAAATTTTAATCTCCAACAGCTAACTTAATTTATATCTTTTTCATTCATACCTCCTGGACTAAATATTTTTCATGCTGACATTTCCTGTAGAATTAATATCAATTAACTAAAACGTAATTGCGTCATTTTTAAGTACTACTTTTAACAAAATATGTCATAAATTTTAAATTAATATCTCTCTATTCTAAAAAAAAGTAACTACCGCTGTCACCGCCGCCGCCGCCGCCGCCGCCGCCGCCGCCGCCGGTTTTGAATTTTTTGTGACCGGAGGTCTTTCTTCGTTAATATTAAGAAAAATAATGCTTACAAAAATATGAAAATCGGTAGTATTATACAGAAATGTATGATAAACACGCTGATGCAGACAGTTTTCAGATCGAAGAATTATTTTAAGAGATATTTAATGCTAAAGTTGGACAAAATCGTTCCACTAAAAAAGTTTTATAGGAGCAAAAACTGTTCATAGGAATTTAATCATTTTTAGATCATTTTATGCGTTAGAATTTGCCGGAGTGCAGATTGCATTAATTTTTTTTATTTTGACTAATTTTTGAGGTTTTATTTCTATTTTAAATTCAGATTTTCAGCATTTCTAGAGATATTTTTAACAGATTTTAGAAAGTGATATTAATTTAAACTGTTGCCAACTGTATAAACAGCGGAAGCAATAATGTTTGCTTCAAAAAAAACAAAAATATCTATACGTGTAAATAAATTAAAAAAATTATTTACACGTGACTATTATAAACAGAAAAAACATTTGGAATTAGAATTAAATAATTATGTACAACAAGCAGGAACTTATTAAAAATTATGTCATAAAAACTATAATTACACGTGAATTTTAAGTAAGAAAGGAATTTGTAAAGCAATAAATTTATTAACATGCGTTAGAAGTCTTAAATAGGAGAAATTACGTCATATTTACGTCACATTACAGTTATTACATAAAATGAACACAAAATAATATTGCAAAACGGTTTAAATTTAGAAATTTCGCTAGACATTTATTTGATATTTTAAGAGGATACTTTTCAACTATTTTTGTTAGGAAAGCGCAAATAATATTTAATTTCTAACACAAGCATTTTCACGTGAATATTAAAAAGAGAAAGAATAGTTTGGTCAAAATTACGTCAGATTAAAAACGATTAATTTAAAATGTCTCATTTAAAAGAACTTTCTTTTCACTTTGTTAAAAAATACCAGGAGACAAAGACTCTGTTTACTTAATTCCTTTTATATTAGCTTTTTTGAAATGTTGTTACACGTGTCTACGTCATCAAGTTATTTTTATTTCGACGTTTTATTTGTATTTTTATTAATGTTGTACTAATTTATTTGTTTTTTCGTTATTTAAAATAAAAATTATGTCAATTTGTATAATTTGGCGAGTGGTTTGGCGATTTATATAATTTGGCGAAATGGGTCGACGGGATAATCAAGCAGTACCACAACGGATTTGGCGTTAAAATTCCCCAATCAAAGAGAAATGAATAGAAATCCGTTTATAGAGAGATCGCCACTGTTTTTTAGATTATAATTAAATCTTTCGAAATCTTTTTAAAGCCGATCAAATTAGCGTGCATTTAGAGTCTACGGTGTCTGGACGGGGGTTGGCGAGCGTAGCTCGTAGGGGGCCGAGCCCCCTAGTTTGAATAAAAAGAAAAGTGCCCAGTTAAACTGATGGCATTGAACTCACAGGCTATTCACACTAATTGTGTATTATACTCTTATTTCAAAGAATATGCTCCTCAAAAAATAAATGAAGGGTGAATAGCCCCCGTTTTTCCCTTTTATACTTAACCAGTGAACCCCCAAATCTAATCAGGGAAGCTCCTTAACAAATATACCAAATTTGAAGAAAATCAGATAATTCTGCATGAAAAAACCATTTCGCTAAATTAAGGGGGGGGGGTATTTCCCTCCTATATACTTAACCAATGAACCTCCAAATCTAATCAGGAAAGCTCCTTATCAGAATGAACATAGAAAATAAATTAAAGTAAATTAGATAATTCTGCATGAAAATCCATTTATCTAAATTAAGGGGAGAGAACTTGTCCCCTTTTATATATAAACAATGAACCTCCAAATCTAATGAAGGAAGTGCCATATCAGAATAAACCGATATATCAAGTTTGAAGCAAATCGAATAATTCTGCATGGAAAACCCATTTATTTAAATTAAGGGGGACTAGCCCCACCTACCCCCTTCATATTTAACCAATAAACCTCCAAATTTAATCAAGGCAGCTCCTTAACATAATAAACCGGTATACCAAATTTGGAACAAATCGAATAACTCTGCAGGAAAAATCCATTTATCAAAATTAAGTGGAAGGATAGCCCACCCTTTCCCTCCTCTTTATTTCACTAACGAACCTCTAAATTAAATCAAGGTAGCTCCTTAACGTAATAAAGCGATATACCAAATTTGGAGCAAATCGAATAACTCTGCAGCAAAATCCCATTTATCTAAATTAAGGGGAGGGATAGCCTACCCTTTCCCTCCTTTATATTTCATTAATGAACCTCCAAATCAAATCAGGGGAGCTCCTTAACGTAATAAACCGATATACCAAATTTGGAGCAAATCGAATAATTCTGCATAAAAAACCCATTTATGGAAATTAAGCGGAGGGGCAAGCCCCCCTTTCCCCCCTTCATACTTAACCAATGAAACCCCAAAACTAATCAAGGAAGTGCCTTATCAGAATGAACCTGGATAAAAATTTGAAGCAAATCGGATGTTTCTATCAAGAGTTATTGCGTTAGGTATATACGTGCATACATACATACATACAGAACCGGCGGGCGCATATCCTCACAAGAGTTGATAGCGTGTGAGCTAAAAAGTTATAAATTGTAACCCGTAATAAAAAATAAAAAAATTGTAACAGAAATTGATTTTTGGAAGCTTCTAATATTCGTGTTTAAAATTTACGGTTTTTCTTCCAAGTTTTTTATAAGCATTGCTTTAAAAGAATAAGCACAAATACTTAAAAGTTCATGTAGTCATCGTAAAATATCAGTTTTAAAGAAAATCACTATAAAATGTAAGAACGTTCTTAAATATAAGAATGATTATTTTAATGCTTTATTTCGCATTTTTATGACTTTAGTAGTAATACTTTTCCATGAAAAGTATTTATAAAATCTGCATTAGTATTAATCTTAAGATAATGCACTTCGCTCTTAAGATGACGCCCCCCCCCCCCCATTTTAATGTGTTTTTACCTTCTGAATACAGCAACGTACTCCTAACTTTTCTTTTTTTCGATTTTTTTATATAAACCTTAAAAAATCGTAATTCCCAATCAAATTTCTATTTTCGTTTTTCTCTGCAACAATTTGACGATTCAAATGCAAGGGTCGTTCTGTCTGTATTTCTCCTTGTCTCTTGTGTTTAGCATTTGGCAAAGTTTAATAATTAATAGCCTTTCATACCCCAAATTATATAGGGGGTCAGCTGATTTGCTAAAACGGATCTATTTTTAGTTCAGTCTGTAATGAATGCGTGTCCCTCTGTGGTTCTTTCTCCGAATATTTGTACCGTCGCTGTCAGTTTTTCGCAAAAATTAGAAATAATTACAGACCGATGTTTTAAAAAAATGGATATTAGGATATAAAAAAAATTCTACATTTACTCTGAAATTTTTAAATCGATATCTTGATTAGTTTTCTTAATTTGAGCTAATTAGTGAAAATGATGATTACCTTTCATTTTCACTTGGAAATCAAGTCGAACAGAAGCGCCATTTTTTTCCCGTTTCGGTAAGAAAAGGTTTTCTTTGATGAGTGTTTTAAGGAGTTTTTTATTAATATCTAGATTAATTACGGGTTGATTTTTTATGAAATAAACATTATAGGAAATTGTACAAAATTTACTATATTGAGCTAAAACATTTAAACGGGTTTAGTTTTATTAATGTAAAAAGAATGTCTCGATGCAATGTAAAATGTCTAAAAACGTGAAAAAGCGATTAAAATGGCATAAAAAATTAAATACAAAAATTTAATAAAAGCAAACACAAAATCGGGATACGAGGTAGAAAACTTTACATACAGAGGTAAATTCTTTCGAAATTTTGTAGCTCTACGTGCAGCAGTCTCTTCAAAACACCGTTGACACAGACACACACACACACACACAGAGACTTCTTTCATTTTTATTATATATATATATATATGTAACCATTAATTAAACATAACCTACCACCATCAAAAACCGTAATATTATGAATTAAAGCTGTAAGTATAAAAAAAAGTGCCAAATAATTTATTATAAGAATTAATATGGAAGAAAAAAGAAGAAAGTGGACACCGAGAAGTAATGGAAAAGCTTATATATTGAATTACGTTTTCAAGGGCACAGAAATCAATGATATGGTTGTTTTCTGTGAGAAAAAAAAAAGCTAAAGCTAAAAATTATTTTTCTCTGTGCCCGAACAACCATTATAATCAAGTGAATAGATTAAAAATGAAAACAGAATAGAAACAAATAATATGAAATGGAAAAATCAATAAAACCAGTTTAAATATTTATAGGATATAAAATAGAAATAATACACAACATACCGATTAATATTTCAGTATTTTTAATATATCCACTCGCACATGGCTACCATAATATCGTAAAAATTAAGGTGAAAAAAACAGTTAAGAAATCACAGTAATTGATACCAAGGGATGCAGTTAATACATTTTGAAATACCATGATAAATACAATTAATATAATATAAAATAAAATAAATAGAAAGTAATTACATTATTTAAAATAACTAAAATGCACTATTAAATTACTTAATTACTGTTTAACAATATCGTCAAAATTTAGCTAAAAAAATCCACCTGGTGTAGGAAATTATAACTGATAAGAAGCTGCAAAAGACAAAATTTATAACTTATCGTCAAAAGACAAATTTTGGTGCTGCCATCTAGTAGTATTTTTATTATTCAAATGTCAAAAGATGAACAATTGAAAGCCTTTGAATGTAAAAAAATTATCAACAGCAAAACCAAACAAATCCTTATATATAGATAATTATAAACCAAATATAAACCACACTATATATATATATATATATTTAAACTATTGTTAATAAAATTTTAAAAAAAAAGCATTCAAAATATTCTATTATCTTACGCATTTAAACTACACTAAGAATTTAAATAAGTCTATAACATTGATAATATATAGCATATAGCTATATGCTATAAAACAAAATAAATTCAATAATAATTAATATAAATATATATTAAAAATAATATAAAAATCGTTAATAATAACTATTATATATAAGATAATTATAAAATAAACTGGAAATAAAAAACATCTGGAAGTATATAGAAGATTATCAGATACTTAAATTCCCATTACCTAAAAATCTCAAATATAGTGTGTATATAGATAATTATAAACCAAATATAAACCATATATATATATATATACATATATATATATGTATATATATATATATATATATATATATTTAAACTATTGTTAATAAATTTTTTTTTAAAAAAGCATTCAAAATATTCTATTATCTTACGCATTTAAACTACACTAAGAATTTAAATAATTCTATAACATTGATAATATATAGCATATAGCTATATGCTATAAAACAAAATAAATTCAATAATAATTAATATAAATATATATTAAAAATAATATAAAAATCGTTAATAATAACTATTATATATAAGATAATTATAAAATGAACTGGAAATAAAAAACATATGGAAGTATATAGAAGATTATCAGATACTTAAATTCCCATTACCTAAAAATCTCAAATATAGTGTGTGGATTATTTTCATACAGCCATAAAAATCCAAAAAGTATGAATGTGGGACATTCAAACAAATTAAACCGATAATAAATTTTATAACACAAAGAGAAAATAGATCAATATTAAAAAGAATAGAGGAATAATAATAAAAATAATTACCCAATTTTAATACATACAGTATAACTTTATTTATATTAAATATACTTATATGTATATTAATCACTATAAAAATGGCATACTATTAGTAATTAATATGATATTGTCCTGAGTAAATAAAAATTTAATAACAAATGATTGTAAATAAGGTAAAACTTTAATTAAGCTAAATATAATATTAATGAAAGTCACCAATTACATATAAAATATCAAATCAACATCCTTATAAAATACGTATTAAAAATATAGTGATAATACATAAGCCCCATTTTTTTAAAAATTAACCATTGCGTATTATCCAGACAACACCACCCTCCTCCGTACTCTAACATCTACCCACCCATCCCACCTATAATAATTTTTTTATATTATTTTACAATTTTTAATTTTTTATTAATATTTTTTTTATATATTTTTTTGTAATTTTGTTTACGCATGTGTTAATTTGTTTTAAAAGATCATGTAAGTAAAGTACTAATTGTATATTAATGAATATATGAATTTTTTTGGAAAACCATGATTTAATGCATCATAAATTAGTTTTTTAACATTATTGTTAATTAGAGGAGAAGAACATAAACATTTTATTCTATATAAAGGATTAAGTATTATATTTCGAAATACAGAAAGATGTAGACAAGATTTAAAATTTGTAAATGTATTAACTTTGAATTTAAATTCTTTACGTTTTTCATATAAATCTGTGATTGTTTTGTTGTCTTTTATTGTAATTTTAAGATCTAAGAAGTTAATTGTGTTGTTAAATAAAAGGTTTTCCGTTAATTCCAAATTAGTGGGTTAATCTATTGGAAATTGAGTAATTACAGATTGATCAGTTTCAATTAAAATTATGTCATCAATATAACGATATAAATGTAGATTATTATTAGTAAAAGTACGTTCATAATGATATAAGTATAAGTCTGATAGTAAACTAGATGTACAACCGCCTTACCGTATATGGTATACCGACATGCTGTAAATATAAAGTGTTATCTTGCAATATATAATTATTATAGATAATGAAGTTTGTTAAAGATTTAAAATATGCAATATCTATATTAGATGGTAATTCCAGTTGTTTATAATAATTTTTAAAAAGATCTTTGAAGTCATATGTCGTTATATTATGTACACAATGAAGATTTTTTAAAATATTGACTAGTTGATAGCTATTTTTTATACAATGTGTATTATCATTGTTTGTAGTAAGTACTGTCGTGGAAAAAAAAAGTAAACACCCCCTACTAACTTCTCAACAAATTATCGTAGACGAAAGTTACTGGTACCGAACGATTGGTAATAAAGTCTACTTTTAAATGATGTATGTAAAATTTGCCTAGAGGACCACCTACATATTAAAACGAATTCAAACTTCATTTTTTTCAATAGCAATACCCAATTTTAACGAGATACTTCAAATCGTTGGTTCAAACTATGCTTAGACACCCAATTTCAAATCATTTGAATGATAAGTTTTTGAATTATAACCCCCCGAGCGTCTTGCAAAAGGGTAAAATTGTAATGTTGTTTTCTTTGCATTTTTTTAAATGCTAAGAAAATATCATTCATTCAACATTATAAAAAAAAAAAAAAAACTCAATAACAAATATGAATGTAATCCTTGAGAGCATTAATCATTCTTCAATGTACTTAAAATTCATTAAATCTATAGAATTATATTATCTTAAATATTGCTTGCATTGCTGTGAAACCTGGAGCTTAGTGAACGGAATATTACGCCCCAAACACTTAGAGGGATAAACATTCAAAATTGAGTGCTTCTAATGTTAAATTACATTTTTACATTTTTATTTATATTTCCTGAAATTATGCTCCTTATGTGCTAATTTTTTGTGTAGCAATAATACTAATATACCCAAACATAAATACGTTGAATTTGCATTTTTTATAATTTTATAATATGAATTATGAATTATGAAATTAATATTAGAAAAAATTATGAATTGCAACCTACAGTTTTTTTGATGGATTTAGATTTATTAAGTCCTGCTTTATGGAAATTCAAAATTTCACATTTTTCTTCCAAGTAGTTTGCAAATTATGCTTAAAAAACGGCAAAATGATGGTTTAAGGGGCCATCTATGACAGAAATGACTAAATATTTTGAAATTTCTTCTGATGTCCTGTAATCTAGCAGGCTTCATTGACTGCTTAAGGTGCCTTGATCAAGAAGGGGGGTCTCTCGGTTAACAATCGATTACCGAACTTCAATTTGGATACAGCCCTTAAAATAAGCTGGTTTTAAAATAATTAATTTCTCGGAAACTTATCGTACGAATTGCATAAAAATTTGTTTTTAGGCTAATTGAAGGGTGTAGAGTTAATTTATGCTGTCAGAATTGTGTACTGCTATTGAAAAAAAAAAAAAGTTACGGTTCGTTGTAATATGTAGATGGCCCCCTAAGCAAATTTTATACCCATCATTTAAAAGTAGACTTTATGTCCAATCGTTCGGTATCAGTAACTTTCATCTACGATAATTTGTCGAGGAGTTAGTAGGGAGTGTTTACTTTTTTTCCCACGACTGTACATATAATTGATTAAGAATTTTTAAGAGAAGTTTATTGGCATTATTATTATATGTATTGCAACCAATAGTTACAGTCCTAAATTTAATTGGAGTTTTATGAAATTTGGGAATAAGAACAAAATATGGATAATTAAAGTTAGTAGATAAAATATTTAATAGTTTATAATAACTTCGAATTTTACGATTATTTACAATTACATTTTCATTAGTTTATTGAAATGACTTATTAGAAGAAATACAATGTGTAAGAAGTTGGTGATAATAAGATTTACATATAATAGCATAATTATTAGGAGATTTATCTACATATGTAATAACGTAGTTTTTTTGTAATTTAGTAATTTGCTGAAAAAAATGCTTTGTATTAATAGAAACCAAATCAGCAATATTATTTTTTACAGCCATAGTTAATTTTTCAATTACTAATATTTTCCATTGATTAAAATATTCAATAGGCTTATTATAAGAGATTGAAATTTTATAAATAAAAATATCAATATCATATGTAAATTGTTTGATAATAGATTTAACATTAAATTTAGGTGGAAGTCTATATTTAGTACCATAACCCATTAGTTGTTTCAATTTAAAATCATTAACAATATCAAGATTTCCAGTGATTATATGTCCATGATCATTATTTATGTATTTTTTTAGAGTGGGGTCATTGCATTTACACGGAAAATTACTTGCAGCAGATGTATTTTTTGAAAATTTATTGTAGTTAAAAATCTTTCTACCAATTGTATTCGGATATTTAAAGGTTTTTGATATATGAAGATTATTAATGGGAAAATAACAATTTTTATCGTTAATTATAGAATTGATATTAATTTTATTAAATATGTGATTTGAAAAAGGAATTATAATTTGAGTATTCATGTTTTGAATTTTATGTTTTTTTTTTTGTAAATTTATATTTAAAAGATTAACCCTAGTCATAATGAGGTCAAAATAAATATCAGAGAAATGTTTAGAGAAAGATTTACTTAGAAATACATTTAAATGTTGTACAATCTGTTTCTTTTTAATAGCAAAGATGTTTTTTCGAATTAACAACCAGTTATAATTCTCTAAATATTTACTTTGAAGATCATTTATTTGTTTAGTGATAGATTTTTTGGAAACTACAACTGATGATGAACCCTTTCCACGTTTGTTTCGTGTTGTTTTACAATTTAAATTATGATTAAGAGTGGAATAAGTTGGAGAATAATCAATATTGTTATTTATAGATGTGAAGACTTTGACAGGTCTGTTAAATACTTCACTGTTAAGTCCATAATGATAAATTGTGCTGTAATATTTCATATATGATGATTCCATATAAAGACGTTCTGATTTATATTTTAGAATTTGAAGGATTTCAATTGTCGTATTTTTAAATTGATGTTTATGAAAATGTTGAATTTCAGCTGTAGATTGTATATTTTTTGCTTTGTTATTATTAGAGTCTGAACGATGATGATTGATACGTTTATGAATTGGACCTGATGTTTCACCAATATATTTCATGTTACATAAGTTGCACTTTATACAATATATAACATTAAATGCTTTACAAAAACTTGAATAATTAGGATCTGGGACAATTTGTGTCTGAGAAGCGTATGGACATGTCTTGCACCGAGCATCATAACACTTACGAAAAAATAAAGGACGAGGGGGAGAGTATAAATGGTCGCTGGATGATGATCCAGGAACAACCCAATTATTGTTCCTGTTCCGGGCACTACACTGCATAGATGCTAAGTGTATCTTGCCAGGATCGAGATGTTTACTAAGAACTGCCATATAAAAGTTATGTTTGGAAAATGCAATAATTGCAAGAAAAAAAATAAATAAAAAAAATAATGATAAGAAAATTAGAAAATTAATAATATAAAAATTAATAATTTAATTAAATTAGTCTTGATTAAATAATAAATCTTGAGTATGAAAAAAATATATACAATATTTACAATAATAGAAGCAGAACTCAAAAACGATCTTCAATATTTCCATAACCAAATAATGATAACCCTAATTTCGTAGACTAAAAAAAGCAAAGAAACCACTGGACTTTTTGATAACAAATAAGTCAAAAATAACCGCATCTAACATTCAAAACCTAGATCAGCTATAACCTTGCAAAGACAACCAAAACGCTTTCCCAATTAACTTCTCAGATCAAAGTAATATGAATTTAAACTGCTGAAGCAGATTCACATTAAATCTATGAATAGAAATAATTATTGCTAGCATATTGATGTATATATATAAAATGATTATCTCTACAGAATAAATTATGAAAAGCGATAGCAAAAATAAAATAGAGAATATATAGGACAATATCATACACTAACAACAAGAAAATGCATATAAAATTATAACTAGAAAATTAAATAACATTAAATAAATCTTTGCAATGATAGGAATGAAAAAAATTAATGGAATCCTAAAATAGGTATCGAAGCCCGATTTTGTGTTTGCTTTTATTAAATTTTTGTATTTAATTTTTTATGCCATTTTAAGCGCTTTTTCACGTTTTTAGACATTTTACATTGCATCGAGACATTCTTTTTACATTAATAAAACTAAACCCGTTTAAATGTTTTAGCTCAATATAGTAAATTTTGTACAATTTCCTATAATGTTTATTTCATAAAAAATCAACCCGTAATTAATCTAGATATTAATAAAAAACTCCTTAAAACACTCATCAAAGAAAACCTTTTCTTACCGAAACGGGAAAAAAATGGCGCTTCTGTTCGACTTGATTTCCAAGTGAAAATGAAAGGTAATCATCATTTTCACTAATTAGCTCAAATTAAGAAAACTAATCAAGATATCGATTTATAAATTTCAGAGTAAATGTAGAATTTTTTTATATCCTAATATCCATTTTTTTTAAACATCGGTCTGTAATTATTCCTAATTTTTGCGAAAAACTGACAGCGACGGTACAAATATTCGGAGAAAGAACCACAGAGGGACACGCATTCATTACAAACTGAACTAAAAATAGATCCGTTTTAGCAAATCAGCTGACCCCCTCTATAATTTGGGGTATGAAAGGCTATTAATTATTAAACTTTGCCAAATGCTAAACACAAGAGACAAGGAGAAATACAGACAGAACGACCCTTGCATTTGAATCGTCAAATATATATATATATATATTTATGTACCTTTTCACCATTATATAATAATTAGGATCACTGGAATTATAAAAATCATGTACGCAGGTGTGTTTTCTATGAGAATACAAGATTTTAATATTTTTAGAACTTAATTATAAATTAATAAACTAGTTTCAAGGTATTTTTCCGTTAACCAGTCGCATGTGATAAATCGCCAAAAAAAATTTATTGTTACAAATGTTTGCGAGTTACAAGAACAGTGGAATTAAGTGTACTCCAAACCACGTCTTCTAAAATATGCCCAATTTCTGTATAATTCAAAGAATAAAATTCTTTAAACGAGAAAAAGAAGAAAATATAAAAAAAATATATTTTTCGTAAGTATGCTTTAGTCAATTAATAATTTAATATTAAAAAAATTGTTATTAAACGTTCAGAAATCAATTTAGAAATCCTGAATAGATAATTTAAATAATACCTTCTTTTTCATTCCTGTTACCATATCTTAAAAAAGAAAAAGAAGGAAAAATTATAATTTTTTTTATTAAATTCATTAGTTTACGCTTTCTGTCAAGCGTAAAAAATCGGCGGATGACATTAACGTATTGTAACAGCACTGTAAAAAATAACCGACTAAAAAACGGAAATACTACTGGCAATATAGACGCCAGTACTATTTCCGTTTTTTAACGGGAATTTTTAACCACAAATTACAGAAAAATTTCCGTTTTTTTGATTAAAAACGGAAATTTTTCTGTAATTTATGGGTAAAAATTCACGTAAAAAAACGAAAATAGTACTGGCGTCTAGATTGCCAGTAGTATTTCCGTTGTTAGTCCTTTTTTTTACAGTGAAACATGTTTTGGACATATGTATGTTGCAGACATGAAATTAGATGTAATTTTTAACACGAACACCGAATGCTCATAAAAGAGCGCTTTTTAAATAAAAAATTAATTTTACTTCTATTCTTGTATAATTTCATATTATATGTTTTACACATTATAAATTTTTGTTACTTATATAAGATTTCTTTTATGTATTTCCATTTAAAATGTATGTTTTTGTAATATCAAAAAATAAATAATTTTTAGAGTAGTGTCAATTCTTATTCATTCATTTTAGATAAATGTTGCATATCATTTAATGAGCCATTTTTAATTAATATTTCATTGCATGCATTGTTATTTAGTAAATGTTTCATGATTTCTTTCTATTCTCAAAAATATTACTAATCCAACCGCTGCCGTCGCCTGTTTTTTATACACCCATAATCTTTTCATTTATATAATCTTCGTATTTAAAAGACTAAATAATAATCCTTTTTTTATGTTTGGACAAAGATAAAATGTGTAGAAATACCAAAGCTTTCTACGAAGAGCATTACTATTGTTTATGGAGTTACGTTTATTCTATGAATTATGTACTATTTTGTATTAAGTTTTTCTCACATTATAAAAAATTCGCTTTACTTTTTAAGAAAAAAAATTCAGAATTGTGCCTCTCTGATAGATGTTTCCGGAATCAGTCTTTGTATTTCACGTTTTTTTTTAAATAATTATTCATGTTGTCAACAAAACATTAATTATATTTTAAATGAAATCCGTTCTTGGTTTTTTATTAGTCAGGGATTATCATTTTTTTACTCGATTAAATTAAGTCAAATAGAATGGTTCAAAAAATATTTAAAATTTTAATTGAATTAATAAATACCTTTCCTAATTATCCTGTCTGAAATTAAAATTTCGCAAAATAAGTACGGTTCATATATTTTGTTCCAGTGTACAAATATATTTTTTTTATGTATTGACACAGTTTTCATAATCGGGATCAATAAGCATATAAGCGGCTTAGGGAAATGCCATCGCAAGTCTCCTATGGCATTAAAATCAATTGTCCATATCACACTCTACCATGTTAGAGTTAAGCATGTTTCCAGTGATGAAAATGACGTATATTTAAAAGGCATAATGTATTTACATTCAATAAAACTGAAACATTTTACAACTATTACGTTAAAAGAGCTAGTCTGAAAATGATAGAGAGGTGTCGGTTGTGAAAATGACGTCATTTAAAATAGAGGAATCAGAATAAGGTCACTTTAATCCATGAAAATATTTTTTTTTTAATTATCGTTGGGTTTTTAGGACGCCACATCCAATAACCTTTATTTTTGCGCATAAAAAGACCGAACCTCCTGCTATTCATTTAAAGGGACAGTTTACCTTTTCAACAATTTTGTTTATTTTTTAAAATATGGTTCGGAGGGTGAATTGACTGCATTTCAATGTTTAACTAAAAGTACATTTTGAAAAAAAAATTAACTGCATATTTAATTAAATTTTTGAAAAATACTTACTACTTTTTAAAAAATTGATATTTTTGCCCAGTTTTTTTTTTTTTTTAAGATTTTCAAATGTGTATTACACGACTGTGCATTGATTTTAATACACAGCTAATATTATATTTAATGTAATTTTTTTACTGATATAATATTGTGCAAAATGATGAAATCTAATGCATCTTCAAATACTTTTATTTTTAAAAAATAACAACAACAAAAAAAAAACCCTGGAGGCTAATTCCATGCGCAGATTTATCCCATATATAACAAACAACAAGTACAAAAATGTTTAAATCTCTACCTCAAATACAAAAAAAAATCTTTAGCATTTTTAAATCATGAAAGTGAAGAATATATGAACATGGAGAAAAAAGTCATTTAAAATTTTAATTTCATTGGTAATAGCGCTGAGTGTATTAACAAAACTTACAATATCTCGCGATATAATTACCGTATGGGTAAAAATGAGATATCACAATATTCACAATTAAACATGCTTTCATTTAATATTAAAAAAGAGAAATCGATTTTTTGACCAATTGTAAGATAAACTGTCCCCTTAACCTCTTGAGATCTGAGGTTCACAAATCTAGATCTCTATTCTCTTCCTCATAAAAACTAACTGTTTGGTTTTTTTACATTTCTGAAATTTTTTTTTACGTTAAAACAAAACGGTAGTGGCTCGGTCATGGCAGTCTAGACCCAATTAAAAGTAAATAGTAAGCTTTTTTCAAAATGTAATTTTTCCTAACTCCATGTTTCATTTATTCTTTTTTATTTTTGCTGTAAAAACGTTCAACTATAAAATCAATAAATAGCAGCATTGTTGCTGATTTTTTCATAAAATAAATGTTATTTTCACCTGAGTTTGCAAAATGTCTTCAAGACAATGTGACCAAGAAAGTAAGTAATTTTCATATTTACATATCAACACACATTTTTGAGGATTTGTAGGTCAATCATTTTTTAAAAGTCGTTAAATTTATGAATGTGTGAATTTAGGTAATGATAATTAATTTGATATTTCAGAAGGCCAGTAATTATATATTCATATTTGAGAGCCTAAAGTACCAGTCCAATAAAGTACCAATTTCAGAGTATTTTTTTTTTCTGTAATCTATGTGTCATTTTTGTTTGTGCAAAAACAATGAATGTGTATTTGTAGTAGTATTTTAGCTTCAGGTCTTAGCAGGATAAAGATCTTTAGTATCAACGGAACGTTTTTAAAAGTTAAATCATTTCTGTGTAATTTTAAGAGTTAGATTGAATGACACTTTATTGAATAAGTTATTCAATAAAGTGTTTTTAAAAAGTTTGAAGTAAATGGTCATTAATATCGAAAGCATGAAATGGTTTCAGTATAAGAAATGACTTCAACCTCAAAAGAAAAATTAAATTTCCATTCATGCGAAAAAAAATATTTTGTGTCAATATGATGTAATATTTAGTACCCAGCAAAAACATACCTTTCGACACACGATCAGACCGCATCCGACACTGTCGGATAAGTGTCGGCATGGGCACAGTGGTTTCGGTGAAGTGTCGGCAGCATGTCGGTAACTGAAACTTAAGTATCTGCTTTTTCGACTGCCGGTTACCGTAATCGGTCTCCTTATGGTTTTATATCGGCAAGACGCATGGCCGATATGTGATTTCTGATAGTGGCCCGTTTAGATTTACCAACATTGGTCCGAATTCGGAATTTTTATTCTTAGCCGACATTTTTTTTTCTTTTTCTTAGTTTGGTTTGAGTTGGAGTTTTGATAAGATATGTATTTCACATTTATGTACATTAGGGTGGCCCTTATTTTTCAACTTTTTAAAAGTTTAGCCCCCACCCTCCAATTTTGTTCCAATTAACATAAAAACAATGTATGCAAAATTTTAGCTCAATCGGACAACTACAAGGCGACCCTCATCGACCTTAAAATTTTGAAATTTTTACCTGAAAAACCATTTTTTCAGGTAAAAGATTTTTATGTCTTAAAAAATTTTCTCTTACACAAAAGAAATATCCAGACGTATTCATTGTATTAAAATGATAATTTAGTATAAATATAATGGAGAAATAAATTTGAGAAGTTGGGGGCAAAGTGCAGGTATAGGGAAACACCTGAACTCATGATCCTTGATCGCTGCCATTCGTTATTGTAAATAAAAATCATTTTATTTGTAAAAACTTTTAGACACTTGTCCATTTTACTGTGGCATTATGATATGAATGTTTCTGTGTTGTTTTGGTATCTCTGGCAATGCTGGAAAACCATGTTTGCAACCTCTCCATTTTTACAATTTATTTGCTTTGTATACTTGTTTTCTGGACAAATTTTATGCCTTTGATGACAGATTCGCCATTTTTTTCTTTCAGAACTGTTTGTACCGCTGTGATGTGTTTTTTTTTCTAGAACCGTGAAATTGCATCAACTTCTTTCTTTTAGTTCATCACACAAATTAAGAAAAGATTTGTTAGTCACTCTTGTTCGTTACATTTGCAATCTAATTGTGGAGCCAAAGTACCATCAAATCGACAAGTTTTAAGCATTTCATTCTACAATGTAAGTGTTGTAAACCTTACAACGAAGGAAAGTGCAATACTGGTGATTCGAGAGGTTTCCATTTTTTTCAAAAAGCACGAATTCCTGCTCATTGCGTTGATTAGCTTCTCAAACTCCATGGTGAATGGAATGTTTTACAGAAAATTTTAACTTGAGCTAAAGACGAGGAAAAAGAAAAAAAAAACTTTTTGTGGAAGTGACAGACGATCCCTTTGACATAGCTCATTCAGATTCTTTGGGAAAGGTGGAAATTGAAGCAAATAAGAAATTCTTAACGCTTCAACGCCAAAAAAGGAAGATCGGGTTCCATGTTTGGTGTAGATCAAAAACTAAAACACAAGGAAGAACCAGCATTTAAACTCACTTCAATGGAAACTGCCAAGAAAAAAAAGACTTATGAAGAAATGGAAAAATATATATACTTATATCTTATAAATTTGTTTCATCAGTAACTGATGATTCAGCTCAAGCAGTCAAAGCAATAATTGTGACAACGACAGTAAAAATTCTTCTGTCTTTGATTGGAAAATATATGAAATAGCAACAACAAGAACACTTTCAGCCACTCGAGGTACATCGCAATTTATTTACTACCCGTATTTCTGAAGTTTTTCAAAGGTGCAAAATCACTGACAGAAATACGGTTTACGTATTAATGGCGCTGCTGCTGACACTTTCGGGGATGATACTGAAAACCTGATAACAAATCGCACTTCTTTTAACCCTCTAAGTGTTTGGGGCGTAATATTCCGTTCACTAAGCTCCAGGTTTCACAGCAATACAAGTAATATTTAAGATAATATAATTCTACAGATTTAATGAATTTTAAATACATTGAAGAATGATTAATACTCTCAAGGATTATATTCATTTCTGTAATTGAGTTTTTTTATAATGTTGAAAGAATCATATTTTCTTAGCATTTAAAACAAAATGCAAAGAAAACAACATTACAATTTTACCCTTTTGCAAGACGCTCGGAGGGTTTTAAACAAATTAGAAAAAGATTTAGAGCGGCGATAAACACAGAAAAATTTATGCTAAATGACTGTCAAGAATTGGTGTTGCAGTGGTATGGAAAACTGTTCTCATCACTCACAGACATTCAAAAAGTTGATAGCCTGGCAATATTAGCAATTTTTCAAGGCAAGGAGCATCTGTTGAGAGACCCTAAAATTTCAACATTTCCAGGAGAAAAGCAAGCCATGGCTGTTTAAGAAACTGTAGAGAAATTGGGCATAACTGACAAAATTCAAGCACTTTGATGGGATATGACAGCAAGGAACGCAGGTCAAGTAAAGGGTGCCTGTGCAAATCTAGAAAAAGTGTTTAAACGCGACCTGTTGTACTTACCTTGCCTCAACGCATTTATGAGTTAGTTTTGAGATGTTTTGTCGACTCACTGATGAGAGAACTTCTGGTCCAGACATGGCGTTTTTCAAAAGATTTAGATAAATTTGGACTAAACATAATAAACAGGTTTACATGACTGGTACCAATAAGGGGCCTGGGGATGTCTGCTCTACCATTCTTGGATTTCTTGAATACCACCTTTCTACGTAGAAACAACAGCGAGCTTCAACTGATAAAATATCAGAATATTAATCCTGCTAAAACAAATTCCAACCATCTTAGGTACTTAACTCCCAAAATTCTGGCACTATCGATATTTGATGACAGTATTCCAATATAGTTTAAGTCAAATATAGCTCAAGTTATGTTGGAAGAAGATAAAGGTGATAGACTAGAAGAAAAAAATAAATACAAAAGGTACATTATATGAACCAAAATTATTTTTCTTCCTTTTCAAACATAGTGTTTTTATTCTTTGCAAGTTCTGATACAAAAAATTCTTCACGAGATTTCTTTCAGCACCGAATTCCTCAACAAAAACTCTTCAACATGAAAGGTTCATCCTGTTTACAAAAGTCAATTTGAAAAACTCGAGAAGACGGTACAGAGAGGTGTCAAACACATTCAGGATTACAACATTATTTTCATAAAAAAAATAAAACTGGGAAAATATTTGTTGTATAGGTCGTTAGCGAAATCTATAAGAAATATGCAACTGCCATTAAATCATCTCTTCGGAAAAAATAACGTTCAATGTTCAGTTTCCACAGACAACTGATGAGTATTCACAATGCATAGCTGCCAACATCTTACGCTTTTTTGTACCACAAAAAATTTATAATAAATTTTACATTTTTAAATCGGCATAATCTGTCGATTGAATAAGGCAAAAATTTCTATTAAATTTTTGTGGTAAGCGGAAGAGTTGGCAGCTATGACAATGTTTAGTGTGAACACATCTCATATTATGTTTGTGATGCTATAGCAATTATTGTTAGAAATAAAAATGCGTCTCTCTTATCGAGGTTGTGAATTTTATTAAAAGATAGTAATATTTTCTAACTTTCTCTCTATATTTTTGGAATTTTTCAAATTAAATTTTGGTAAATTTGATTTAAAACGTTTTTAAACAATAGCTGGGGTTACCTGGATGTGTCCACGTGAATTTCTTTTAGAAGAAGAAAGAAAATGGTCAAGATAGGTACGAATATACCGCTTTGGAACGGAAGTACTCGTTGCTTAGACTATGTTACAAACTTAAAGGCGTTTGAAGGTCGCCTTAAAGTTATCCGATTGAGCTAAAGTTTTGCACACACCTTTTTTTTGTTGTTGATTGGAACAGGTTTAGCGGGTGGGAGCAGGAAATACTTTACTTTAAGAAAATTGCCTATTGCTAAGGGCCACCCTAATGTACATGTATTTCAAATAAAATTCTAACAGTGATTAAAAAAAGGTCAAAAATAGCCTATATTTATTTATTTAAAAAAAATTGTTGTTGAATTCATTTTAAAAAGGACTTACAATTATTTGAATCAACAAAAGAGTTTTTTTAAATCGCTCCTTAAAATTTTTATTCATTGTAAATTTAATCGTAGAAAAAAAAACTTTATAAATAAATTTAACTTATTTTCTAGCTATTATATTCATTTTAAAAGCAATAGCTATGTTTCTTATTTTATTTTAAAATCAAATTATTAAAAAAGTGTTTAAAATTATTACATTATTATTATTTTACAAGCTATAAAAATATATAAAAATAACTACCCAACTTTTTAGCATTAAAATTTTAAAGAAAGATTCAGAAATCTCACACTTCTATTAAAAAAAAAAAAAAAAAAAAAAAAAAAAAAAATGCGGATTAAACCAATGAAAACCTCCAGATATGCTTTTAATTTCCCATCCTGACGAGAACAATAACCATTTTTCCAAATGGTTAAAAAAGATAGATTAATATTTCTATTTTATTTGATGATTAAAAAATGTTGATAAGTAAAAGAGTCATTATTGCTACATAATCACTAAAAATATATTCGGCATTAAATCATCAAATGACAAAATAATGAACTCTCATTCTAATTAAAAGTAATTAACTACCAACTTATTTTTTTTTTATTAAAAATAGTTTTTGTATGTTTCAAATATATATTTCTTGAATTAACGCATTTAATTACATTATAATGCTAAAGAAAAAATTGTATTAAGAGAAAAACCTCTGAAATTCACTTATTTTATTTAATAATCATTATTAAATTTATAAGAAAGATTCAGAAATATACCCCATTCAACCCTTTCCGGCGCGGAGTAATTCTGTTTATAAACAAATGAAATAATGCACTGATACCAGAATTCAGAAACAAATTTATCAGAAAATACGAACTTGCATTTTTTCACGTATATTATACAACGAAAATTTTCATTAAATATTCTTGGTGCCAATTGTCAGTTTTGGAATTAAAATTAGGTGTCCCTTTTTAAGGACACCGCCCTCGAAAGGGTTAAAGTTATTTTCCAACAGAAAAAAAAATATGTAAATTAATATTTTTATTTTATTTTTAAGTTAAAACTATGGCTTAGATGCCGTATGTTCCCTCCGCCTTTGTTGTTTTGAAATGTTTGGCGATTTTTTGTTGGCGTGTTGACGGTGGTTATGGATATGGCAACCTCGATATGTTGAATGTCGTGTGACGTGTTTTTGTGACGTGTCGTTCTGGCAACCGAGAAGTTAATGTTGGAATATTGTGAATGTATTTTGATATCGTATTGTATAGTTCTGCCTTTTTATTTTTATGTGAAATTTATTGAATGTGTTTGATTAACTATGTTTTCTGTAGTCCGTTTAAACGCTGTTGTTGAAATAATTAGGAAATATGAGGAAATTTTGACAAGAAAAGAAGGTTTGTTTATAGTTTGTGAATACGTATTGATAAGCCTATTTAGGAAAATGTCGGCGATAATATTTCGAGCTGGATCTTTCAAGAAAGCAGATGTTTGTTAAGGTATGTTGATAATTTTATGTATTTTACTGCTTTTGAGTTTTTTACATTTTGTGATTGCTAGAAAGCGAGAATTGCTGAATTTTGAGAATTCTATATCGCGAGAAATGCTGAATTCGGCGATGTTTTTTTTTTCGGAAAATGTGCGCGAAGCGCACATACAACGATTACTGGTTGCCATTTTAGCGAATTTTGTTTTTTTATGTGTATTTTTGCTTTAAAAGTTTTTATATTATGAGATTGCTAGAAAGCGAAAACTGCTGAATTTTGAGAATGCTACACCTCGAGAAGTGTTGAATGCAGTGATGTTTTTTTTCGGAAAATGTGCGTGAAGCGCACATACAAGGATTACTGGTTGCCATTTTAGCGAATTTTGTTTATTATTTACATTTTATTTTCGTTAAGCCAAACATGCGTATAAACCGGTGCTTGGCGACATTTACTACTTGGCGGAAAAAGGGTTTTCACGCCAAGAAAATTCCAAGATGGCGGCCGGGGGGAACTTATGACATCTGTTCCAAAACTATTGATAAGTAACAAATTAATATTGCAACATACTCATTAAATATATGTTCTACTTTAAACCATCAAAACGACATAAAATGAATTCCTATTCTAATTAAAAGTTATTAGTTACCAACTTTTTTATTTATTAAAATAAATTTTTCCATGTGAAAAATATATATTTTATAAATTAACGCAACGCATGTAATTACATTATAAATCCTAAAAAGAAAATTTGATTAACTGAAGCCTCTAAAATTTTTTTAAATAGTTAATTATTCTTAAATAGATATATATTCTTAATTATTCTTAATTATATCTATATCTTAATTATTCTTAAATTTATTCTTAAATTCGTTTGCTTTAACGAATTCGCTAAGATATTTATTTCATTCATTTAAATATTAAATTAACTTTTAAATACAAACGCGTAAGAAAATTACAAATAAATAAATAAAAAATAAAATAAAAACACTTCAAAATTCCAATTTTCCCATCTACCAGTTACCTTCAACGACAACCATAACTTATCGATATGCCTTCCTCTTATTACCTCATTGAATCCTCCCCTGGTCAGGTCTCAGTGGCTAAGTGGTTAAGGTTCCTGCTTTCTGTCCTTAGATACGTCGGATCAACCCCCCCCCCCTCTTCCAGCGCCGAAATACGTTCATTTCAAATATACATTCCACGATGGCTCATAGATGGCGCCATCAAAACAGATTTTTTTTTAATTTATGCTGGCGTCGGGCTGCGGCCGGAATTCATATGGATAGCTATCGGCGTGCTGTCGGCATAGTTTTCTGCCAATACCGGACCGGCCGCGTGCCTCATGAATATCGGGCCGCATTCGCGCGGCGTATCAAAAAAGATACGGAACCGGTAGCGGCAACCGGTATCGTGCCAATACCACCAGTAGTGGCAAGCGGCTGTCGGCCGATTGATTACTGATAGCTCTGCGTTTGCTGGGTAGATTTTATTTTGCTCAAAAAAGGGGGAAACTTCCATCCTTTACTGAAATCACCGTTTAATGTGTAAATTGCACATGAGTACACATATCTACAGGATGTTTCACTACTAGACCGACAAACTTCTAGGAGGGTAGAAGGCACAGAGACGACTCGGAATCACATAGCAATGCAGGGTCGAAAATGCCGTAGTTGCGTGCTACGGTGCAAAGAAGCAGAGAAAAAAACAGAAACAGCAACACATTAATAAAACGGAAAACATTTTATTAAAAGTTTGTACTACAGAAGGTGTTCGAAATCACGACCAGAAGTTGGCAAGCAGGCTAGACAGCGGTGCCGCATGGAATTCCTTATGTTGCGGAAGATTCCTTGCGTGTCACGTATCCTCCCGGAAACTAAAAATATTCAAGTGGCGAGGTCTTCAACTGAAGGAACCGGGGGCCGTTGTCACGTCTGCCTGACGACTTCTGATCGTAATTTCTAACACCTTATGTAGTACAACCTTTCAATAAAATATTTTCTATTCCATTAATGTGTTGCTACTTCTGTTCTTTTTCTCTGCTTCTTAGAACCATAGCTCGCAACTACCTTATTTTCGACCCTGCATTGCTATGTGATTCCAAGTCGTCTCTGTGACGTTGCACTTCCTGCAAGTCTGTCGGTCTGGTAGTGAAACACCCTGTATGTGTAATAAGCAAAAACGACAGATTTTTTATACGTAGCTCAACGTTATATTTTGGGATGTAAGTTCTGACCTAAATGTTTATAATAGGTAGCAAGACAAAATTGCATGAAGAATAAACTCATGTGCTTGGTGAGTTTGTTTTCTTTCTAGCAGATTTGTTTTGAAACTACAAAATAGTGTACATTTACAGGATAGTCTTTAGATAGGATAGACATTTACAGGATAGTCTGAAATTATATTTACTGCATACCATCTCTAAGTTAAAGTTGTTTTGAAGACTTATAGACACAGTTTATGAACAGAATCTGCATAATCTGAATAAATACACATTAAAATAAATATTTGTAACATGCGGAAACCGTGACGCCAGTACTAATTCCGTATTTTGTCGGATTTATTTTTTTCTATCAATTTCAGTCATCACTTTTCAAAGATACGCGTAATCTTACATCAAGAGGAAAAATTCTCTATTTAAATCAATCTACATTAAACAAGCAACACATAACGGAACGGAATACAAACTAGACGAACTGCAACTTTCGGAAGCACCAACTTGACCATTCAGCTACGATTACACAAGCCGAGTTTTCAAGTATCAATATTTATTGCATACACATAAGTACATATATTTCTGTGTAATATTGTGTTCTTACACATATTTTTGCATAATATACAAAATATACAGAAGTTTGTGTAATATGCAAAATGCGTAAATTTACAATAACACGCCAATTCGGGTTAATATTTTTTACGACAAACGTCTAAATTTCTTGACAAAAGTATAACCTTACAAATTTACACATATACTTTTATAAAAGTTAATAATTAACACATATATTTTTTAGAGTACAGTAGATTTAAAAGTCTTTAAATATGCTTATTTTTGGGCGAGTTTAGTATGCTATTTCTGTCGAGTAGATTAGGATGTATTTAGATAAGGTCATATATCTAAATATAGAATGACTATCAAAACCGTTTTTCGGAATCAAAAATTGTAAAAATATTAGATTTCTAAATTAGATTGGATTCAGTTTACATTTTTACAAGTTCCGTTCGTACATTAGATTTTTATCAACTTATCTATTAGACACAGGTTTTTTATGTCTGGCAGATAAGTAAATATTTCTGTTTGGATATTATGAAAACCTAAAATCCTTGTCTAAACTGTTGCTTACCCTAATAAAATTACAGTATAAAGGGAAATCCAAGATATACTATAACCATTAGCATAATCAATAGGAAATTACTGTTGTAAATTTAGTGAACTTACGGTGGGTACAGTTGGGGAGGGGGCGGTGACAAATGAAAAATTGTATTTTTTAATCTTAAAAACCTTGCCAGAATAAGCAGTTCACCAGAATTTCAGAATTTCATCCTTTCATTTAATTTAACGGTTCTAATTTCCTAAATCTTTCAAGAATATTATATGCTTTTTAAATATAAAAATTTAAATTACGAAATATTTAAAAATTTAAATTGCGAATTGTAGGATGTTGAATATTATGGAAAGTCAGATTAACACTTTCACACCGGCGCGGTGGGTCACACTCGACTGTCTCAGAGTTGTCAAGTCTCCGGCTTTTTGCACACCACTATTATTTTAGAGAAAACGTTGTTCCTTTAAATCGTCCAATTGTTCTAATTAAATAAAACAACAATTTCTGTATTAAAATACTGATATTCAAAAAGCCGGGGACTTGGAAGCCCGAGATAGTCGAGTGTGACCCACCGCGCAGGCGTGAAAGTGTTAAACGACAATTACTCACAGAGCTGATGTTGATTTTCCTGATCTGCAGTTTTACTAGTAATTGCAACTTGATACATTTAGCTGTTCCTGAAAACGTGGTCTCGAAAGACAGACGAACAACAGAGCATTCTTATAATGGTTCCATTTTATACTTTTGAGATACCCTAAAAATGTGGAAAATAACAGGGAAACTGAACAGTTTAACAATAGCTTTAAAAATAAAAATATTGATCAGATTGGTATAATGGTACTTCACATCACCCTACATTGAATTAGAACAGATATAATACACAATATATATATATATATGATACTAATTAAATATCAATATACTTCTGTGTTCATCATTGAAGAGGACCACATTCACAATATTATCGACCCTTATATTTTGTAATTTTTACAAAAAGATATTTCTCCTATGATAAATACACAATATAAAGTCTATTGGTACGTTACAATCGATGGCGCCTTACAAGTAAAATGATAAATATAGCCGGTTGCAAAACACCCGAAGCTGTTTACACGAAAATTGGAATAGACTGAAAATCAGAGAATTTAACAGGATTTTATCTTTCTGAACTCATATTATTAAACATAAATCCAATTTTAAATAAGATTAAAAAAGAAACAAAAATAGAATCGTTTTGATAGCGTGGGTTAGATAAAAATAAAATCCGATTCTGTCTGAATGAAATCATATTATATTCTTCATGAGAAAATTACACGAGCTTCCTTTTTTTCCACAAAATATCTTTCAATAGGAACGGTTTCAAAATACCCGCTAGGGCGATTAAATATTGTATGCTATAAAGTGAATTAAAATAGTTGAAGGAAAGTGCGAGTAAAACCTGGAAGATGCATTTTTGATGGAAATCGAGTAAACAGTCTTACGGAAAAATAAAAGTATTGACAATGCAGTGTGATTCAGAATTTGTTATTCAAACTACGAGTCTAAACCTGTCGAATTAGACGAATGAAAATGTTTAAAAGAACTGTCTGATTGAATTCATAAAAAAATACAAAAAATTACAATTAATAATCAATCTAATATTATCTGGCCTAAGTCTAAAAACAAATATTATTTCAAATAAAGTTTAATTTCGACTTTTCAAATTACAGAAAATTTAAATTTTATTTTTATACGTAATCCGTAACATTCAATTTAGATAAGAAATTGTGAAGTTATTAATTGTGGCTTTGCTGTTTGGTATTAAGCATTGGAAAATCAACGGAGATTGCGCACTATAATACAATCATAATTTTTTTTCAGCAAAATCAAAAAATAATGTCGTTTTCTTCTTCGCAATATTTTCATGCATACTTTTCATATTCAAATTCACTATTTTAAAAATAAATTAAAGTGCAATAGATTATTAATAAGTACATTCTAAAACTTGATGTCACATTTGCCAGTTACAGTTTTGCATTTAAACATTTGCACTCTTTATTTAAATTCTAACCTTAGTGCCGGCGAAATCCAGAAATTTACTTTTAAAAGCATTCGTAGTAAAAATTTAGTTTTATCAAAGAAAGTACTCATTTCATGTTTACTATGACATCATTTTCAGCCACTGGAAGCCCTCTAATATGAGCGTCTCAATATGAGTATCAGCAGAATTAAATATATATATATATTGAAATGTAACAGCTTTATGAGTAAAAATGCGTTATTTTAAATCGAGACGTCATTTTCTGATCAAAAGTTTAAACAAGTAATATAAAGAAAAAATTTAAGTCAATTCCTACTTAGGTCATCAAAGAAAAATTTAATATAACCCCTTAAGTTAATATTAGTTTTTGTTGCATTAAAATATCTCAATTTGTTGATTTTCTCTAAGCAAGTGAACCCTATTGATTTACAATAGAAGTCTATGGGAATTTGGCGAAATATTAGAGATATCGCTATGTTGGCGTCACTTTTGGTGACTCATTTTGGTTGATAATTTGACGATATATTGCCAAGTTGGCGATAAACTTGGCGGTATTTGGCGACAGAACAGGGTCCCCCCTATGGTAACTGCCCTTATAGATATGGGGATGCATTAAATGCTGTTCAGTAACCAATAACCGACATTTTGTCTCCCATATAAAACTAAAATTAATTAATTAAAATTTAAAATGAATTAATATTTGAATAAATAGTATTAACATCAAGTGCCATCCACTACAAGTTAAAAAAATGTATTTGAACTTGAGTGGATAAATAATAATTATTTTATTAACGATTGAAAATTTGAACACCATATATATAGGGAGAGTGTGAACTAATAGTAGGAATTGAAAAGGTTATTTTTAATTGCAAATACGAAAATGGCGTCCTTAAGGATAAGGTAATTCCCATTGTTTCTCTCCTCTTTTGAGCAATAGAGTTGATCTGATTGCCATCAATGTGAAGAAATTTCATAAAGGACATTTAAAATTAAAACAAAAATAAAAAATGGGACTATTTTAAAAAACAGCGAGTGCGAGCACATCTACAAATAAACGGCTTTCATAAAAAAAAAAAAAAAAAAAAAAAAAAAAAAAAAAAAAAAAAAAAAAAGATTTATCAAAATCTGTTCAGTAGAAAACTCAATCCAGATGACTAATAAAACAGCCTTGTCTTTTAAATGTATATGTTATTGCTGAATAGGCAGAGAGTTAAAACTCTAAAATACGTACAATAGATATTCTAAAACAGTATACAGTGGAAAATAAAATAAAAAGTAAATATTGAAGAATATGTTAAAATTTCCCAGCAGTTTCGGCCAAAACACTGGTCCATCATTACAGTAGCGTTGCTAAGGGGGGAGGAGGTGCAAGGGGTGCGACCACCCCGGGCTCCGAGACCAAGGGGCACCAAATTAAGAGAGATTTAATCCAAAATTATCTCACATATTTTGTCAATAAATAAAATTTTTTGATTTTTTTTTCTTTTGTGTCTGTGTGTGTGTGTGTGTGAGAGAGAGAGAGAGTGGATCTGTGTATGAAAGTTTCCTTTAGTAAGATATTTTGTTATATCCAAATAATGAAGAAAGAAAAAGCTTCTGTAAATGTTTCTAGGGATGGCTCAACATATTTGGTAAATAAGAAAATTATGTACCTAAATTGAGGAGCAGTATCATTAAATAGGGTGCGCCAACTGAGAGGAGCTTTAAACCGAAATTATTTCACATATTTTGAGAATAAATAAGAATTGTTGTCTTTTTCTTTTGTGGGTTTGTGCGTGAATGTTTTGAAGAAATTCGGTGAAGGTGGGGGAGGGGGGTGAAGAGATCCATCATTGCCAATCGCTGATTGAGGTTTATAACTGTCTAGCTTCCAGTTTATAAATCAAAAGACCTGTTAGCGACTTGTAGTCATATTTCTGGTATCAAAAGAACATGCTTCATTTGATACTAGCTGAACCGTCGATTTTTCCAAATGAACAGCAAATTATTAAAACCTCTATTCATATCAAAAATTAAAAAAAAAAAAAAAAATTACAAAACAGAATCTTTCAAAAAGAACGTCTAGGATGGGTTCTCACTGTCTTCGGCAACGTTGTGCCGTTAATATTTGACAATGGTGGTAAAATAAGTCTATATTTTGGAAAACATACTTTTAAATGTAAATAAAACTAATAAACCCTTGTGGGCGAGCTCTTAACTCATATGACGGGACTCTTGCCCTAGAACACCTTAAGCGACCTTTTAGAACAGCCCTAAGTTACTCTCTGATTTTAATGGTGAACGTAATGAAAGTTATGCTGAGAAACAAAGTTACAAGGGGTAAAATTGATTTTAGAAGTAAACCACCTCTAATCCATCTGGCAACCTAAGGTCTGGCATGCTGAATAATCCGGCACGACTTTCGAAAAAAATAATAGTATTCTTTGTTTAATTAATCCTGATGTTTATAAAAATCTGATGGAACTTCAGTATAGAGTATGAAACAGGAAACTTTGAAAAAGTCATGGCGTAAACTTTTGACTGAAGTAATGGACGAAAAATGTTAAAGTTACTGAAAGTGATAGAGATGACTATGAATTAGAAGATTTTTTAGGTTGTTTGACTTTAGTCACAACTGAGTCGAGAAGAAATAAAAGAGTGCGTTGAAACAGATTTTGAAGAGTCGACAGAGGAAATTTTGACAAATGAGGTCATCGTTTAGAGGGTTATTAAACCAACAGCCCTAAAAGACGTTGACTCTGATAAAGATGATTTGGACGAAACAGACATCAGTTGGAAACAAACAGCTGATGCATTGAATACATTTATCAAGTTTCCTGAGTGCAGCAGTTCGTTCAACGATGCGAAAATTATGAAGCTTCACATCATATGAAATTACACTGCAAATAAAGGCGTCTTAAATTAAGATACATATGTGACTGAAAAAGAATTTCAGACACTTAAGTGTCTGAATCTGAAAATTCAGTCACAATAGATGTCTTAATTTAAAACACCTAAGTATCTTACTATGATCATAGTGTACGCGAACTGATAAAAGTGTCTAAAAAATCTGCAAGTGTCTAATTCTAAGACACTTTGTAACTCCGCTCCGCATTCACCAGGGGGCACTCTCAGTTGCGCATGCGTCTTCCTTTCGAAGACGATGTTCGTTTGTAATTCAAACTGAATGCTTGTTTTTATGTACGCGTACATTTTAACTAATAATTTATTTTGACTTGATTGTTTTTTGCGGAATGTGAAGTTCCGGGATTTAATTTCTATCGACATAGTGGTATTCCGTATTAATATTTATCTATAAAACTAATACAGTGTTCTTCATCTCGTCCAATTTGTAAAGAGAACTGTTGTCTGGCGGGCTATGTTTTCAGGATGGAAATTTTCTATTCTTTTAACAGAGCTAGCCGGATGTGCAAGGGGATTTTATTTTTTAAATATCAAAGTCTGCCTAACTAACGGATACTAACGTAGCCTCCAATCAGGCGAATGTGCTTTTGGAATAATCAGACCTTTTCCCAGGTAAGTGGGGTCTTAACTATGTATTTAAAACTCTCTGTGATTGTTTTCTCTTTAAATGAAGACCTCACACGAGTCTATAGCTTTATTAGTTCCTGAGTTATGCCAAAATATGTTCAAAGCATTTTGCCTATGGTATTTCCATGTTAAAATTTTATTTTGCTAATATTTAAATTTCTACTCTTCAAATCATCTGCAATCATATTTCTGTATTATTTTCTATCCAATGTTATCTTTAAAATAAATTTTGGTGTCTCTGCATGGTGTATATTAGCGGTTACTGAATTTATTAATTTTACACCTTCCTAAGCCTTTTCTTATGTAGCCATTACTTTAAAAATCGCAGTAACATCGCCTGTTGATTGGCTCATACTTCTTAATTACCATCAAGACTACCTTAATAGTATTTTTTTTGGTGTAATTATTACTCTGAAGTACCCTTTTTAATTATTTATTTACGTATACAATATTTTTATAAGCATTTAATGCGGCAACATTTGTAATGTTTACATCGATTTTTACATTTCTGATAGATTTATTATGTGTTATGTACTGGAATTCAAAAGCATTTATAGTAAACATTCCTGTTAATAGCTGCTTTTATTTATTATTTATGCTTTTCTTGTCTAATGAAGTTTTTTTCTGCCTCATAGTGTGTACATCATAAATTTAAAAAAAGAATATAGTTCGAACATCCTTCCATTCATTGATTCCCCCATATATTTAATACAGCGAATTACTTGTGTTCATTTATTTATTTTAAAATGTTTTGACTGTTAAAACTCATTAAATCCGGTCATTCTAATTAAAAGATTTCCCTTTGCTATAATTTTAGTGTTTCCGATTATTTTAGAAATATCCCATTTGCCATACTGAAAATAGTCAACATATAATCTTTTTATGATTCAAAAGTCAAAACCACAGCTTCACGATTTGATTGTTTGAACGGAAATTGACGTCACTAATGTAGACGTTGAAGCAGAAAAAAATTTGTTGATGTCAACAAAGATTTAGAAAAAGGATCTCGCGTTATCTCTGAGTCACTTTGTTAAATTTTAATGATTATTTTTAGATTCTTAAATTCATGTAATCATGTACCGTTAACGTAATTGTAAGAATGCGGTAAAAATATACAGATATATTTCATTTGAAATAATTATATAATATTGATTTTTTGATTACTTTTAGTTAAAAAGTAATTTGAAATTAAAAATGAATACAAAGTAAAGAGGTAGATTTTTATAAAATATTTATTTGCATATAGCTAGATTTTGCACTTAAAACTGACACGTACATTTATCGAATCATAATACAGGGTTGGACTTTTTCCAGAAGGAGGGCCTGATTAAAGCATGGGCAGACCCCCCCCCCCCCCTACGATTTTACATGCTCCAAATTCGATATGGATTTTTTTAAAGCTTATATTTTAAATGTGTTTCAACATTGTATTGATTATAATCAGCATTTTGAACTTTAAAAGTAGAATTAGATTAAAAACTAAATAAAAAAATAAATACAGTAAAAACTCTCAATCGCGGCCACCTCGCGAATTGAACGCGTTTTGGAACGTTGAATTTGCCTGCTATTCGATTGTGTTCGCTTTTATGAGGTAAAAAAAAATGTATTTATCTTGAAAAAGGTCAGTGTTCGCTGAAGAAAATTGTCCTATGAAAGTTTTGTTGTAAAATCTCCATAACGGACACTCCTACATAGAGGACACAACTATTTAAGAAGCACATTTTTTATTAACAACATGTACATATTTTATATTATTTTACCGCAGAAAAACAGACACTTCCGAATGGGGAACAAATTCCACGGTTCTATGGTGCCTACTATTGAGAGGTTTTACTGTATTGTGACAAATATTTTAATTTTTAATCTTATTCTACTCTATATATTCAAAATATTGATTATAATCAGTACAAAGTCGAAAAAGATTTCAATTATCAGCTTTATGAAAATTGCATACCATATTTTGGAGCCCCTAAAATCAGGCTGTGTGTGTGTGAAGGGGGAGGGGGGAGTAGGGCAGAATAATGGCCATATATTTTTCCAGGATCAACGTGGTCAAACATGGCTACGTATAATGCTTTAAAAAAATGGCTGCGATTCAGACGTTTGAAGTGTCTAAAATTCAGACGCAAAAAGTGTCTGAAAAAATTCGGACATTTTAAAATGTCTGAAAATTGAACACTCCGTTTCAGACACTTAAGTGTCTGAATTTAAGACATTTCGATTTAGAGTGTACTTCCTAAAAAAAGAAGAGAGAATACTACTATAAACAATACTGATGTTCGAGGTATGCTTAGGATGGCTTCTACGAGTAAGCCTACTATGCACGTTTTCATTTTGTAGTCATGTACATACCTCGTCGTACTTTAGGTTACTGAGTGTTTTTTATTCTATTCAAGCTATTTAAAGAATAAAAAACTGGCTTTATTGTCCTTTTTAGGATTTCATTCAACTGACGAAACCCTATTCATCTCACTCCTGTGTCTGTCTGTCCATCATAGAGCCCGTTCTCAGAAACTATATACGTTGGAGATTTGAAATTTTGGATTCTTATAGCTGAACACCTCACATCAAACGACAAATCATAAAATTTTGAAAATGTCTTATATTTATTACTCTGGAATCTAACATGTGTATTTTAAGCTTTTTTTAATAACTTATCCCCTAATTAAGTTGAAGACGTGAAATTTTGGATTCTTATAGCCGAACACCTCACATCAAACAAAAAATCATAAATTTTCAAAAAGTCTTATATTATTTACCTCTCCTGGTTCTAACTTCTGTATTTTTAACAATTTTACTAACCTCCACCCTTTTCATCCGAGGTGCACTTTTATAACTTTTGCAGACACTCCTTTGACCACTCTTTCATGTTATACATCATAGCCGTACATATTTTAGTTCCAATTTTTACCACCAGGGGTCGCCTATGTATTTCGGGTGCTATGGGCCCGATCCCCTCGACTAATATATCTACAGATAGTTTTAAAACGAAGTTTCGTTAGGATACAGGTTTGTTTAGAATAGAGTGCGCCCCCTGGTTGCGAAATGTGGAACTAACAGATTTTGCAAAAATATTAAAGTGTTTTGAAAGGAACGTTAAACGAAACCTTCTGTGCGATCTGTGATGATACTTGCCCACTTGTTTATTTAATTCTAACTTCTACATGTTTTTTCCGACATTCATCCTGTAATCCAGAAAAGTTTGTAATCCGGAATGCTTCAAGTCTCGAACTTCTCAGATTAGAGAATGTTTACTGTATAAGATTTAAAGTTAGGAAAAATAAGTTAAGAATTTTAATTTAAATTTTTGAAACTAAATTTTAATTTTGAATTTGAAAAGGATTTTAATTCTTATCCCTTTCATCTATATATCTCTCTCTATATACATATCTGATCATCGTCATGCGACTGCGCAGGTATTTATAAACCGATTTGGATGTGATTGAGTATATGTTAAGGGTTTATTAACATCTAGACCAAATTCGTTGGACATCTTGATCCGCTATCCTGTTTCATACTAAAAAATTTCAAACTAAAAAAATATATACAAAAAATTATAAATGCAAATTCATTTCTTGCATAATCGATAGGTCTTGATAGAAGGATTCAAGAACATTTTTTGTTTACCCCTCTATCTTAAAAAATGGATGATATAGCAATCTGAAATTGTAGGTGGCTGCCGTTTTGAAACAGGAGATTTGTTTTCTATAATCATGCGTAATTTAGAAGTTTTAACAAATGTGGTTTAATATTTTTTTATTTATTTTCCTTGTTGCTGCTCCCATACGCTTAAAACAGCAGTCAAATGAGAGAAAGTTCCGCTAAGTTTTGAAATTCCTATTCAAAATCAGTATTGATGAAAACAAGAAATCTTCTATAATCGGGTTCCACGCATTTTTAGTTTCGTTTGTTTTAGTAAAATTAGCTATATCCTTAAAAGTAAGGAAGAGTGAAGCTCTCTTTTCCTCATTCTCCCGGTACAAGCCAAAAAACTTTTTTTTTTCGTCTTAAGGGAAAATATTGTGGTTATTTTTTTTTTTTAGGGAGGGCGGGGGGGGGGGGGGGCGCAAAATTTCTTCCTGCCGCTGGCGCCAAAAAACGTAGCTTCGCTAATACATCATTAAAGGATTTCAAGATTAGAATAGGCGAAGACCCAAATTCCAACAATACGAAAGTGGAGTAAATGTAAACCAGAGGGAGAAAGGGAGGTCCACTAGGGCCACCTATTGATGAAGAGAAAAAATAAACACAATCACGTAACATCAGGTAAATAAAAAAAAGGTGGGGGATTAAATATAAGGTATGGTTATTAATTTTCAGGAATGTGGCAACAATTATTAGAATTGAAATTTCATTGGTTGGTTAACGATGGTATTTGAATGGTTACGTATCTCCTCAAAAGATCTGGACTGCGCATCATTCTTGTTTTACTTTCTATGTTGAAACACGCAAGCGAACATTCTGTGTCACAATATTGTTATTGAAGTGAAGATAATTGAGCACAATAAACATTACATTTCGATTCAAATTGGGAGAAAGTGCTAGCGAAATACGTAAAATATTGCAGCAAGTGTGCGGTGATGATGCGTTATTACCTTCTCGCATTCTTAAATACCACATTGAATTGCCTGTAAAACGTTCTTTTGTCAAGCGCGACATCGTGCATTTAAAATACCCTCTATACTCTCCGGATTTAGCACCCGCTGACTATTTCCTGTTTCCGAAACTGAAAACATGAGTAAAGAGAAGAAGATTTATGGATATTAATAACATAAAAGAAAACGTCACGTCCGAAATTAAGACGATTTCCAAAGATGGTTTTGCAAGTTATTTCAAACAACTGAACTTACTTCGAAGCATATTTTTCAATCATGTACTGTACCTTCATATTTCAGAATTTATTTCACCAGTCCTCTAAAGTAATAGCCTCGAATAATATATTTAAGTAAATATTAGTCCAAGCATTGAAAACATTGAAAGATAAGTTATCGTTACAGATGTCATTTTTGTCTCGTAACGATCTCAACTGAGACTCTGATTGTAGCTTTTCAAGAGTTATTCCAACGAGAGATAATTCTTGCATTATTAAGCCTTTGCACTCCAGAGGTGTTTCTCACTGACCTATAGTGACCCGCGTAAATGGGTATTCCAAATGCTCTGGATATAAGCATTTTAAACTAATTTTCTTCACCTTATCTGACGGCCGAATAATCTGTGATAAAAGATGGCGAAATAAACTGTAAGATATTAGTGGTGTCCAAAGCATTTGGCGTTCTGATTTACGAGGGACACTTGACAACACTAGTGGTGAGTGACAAACCTCTCGAGTACAAAGGGTCAAAGTCTATACTCTTGATTTTGTTACAGTAATATTGTTTTTCGATAGCTGTTGACAATCTGTGAAATTTAATATCACTTTGATGTTCTTTTAATCTCTCAAAAAATCGTCATTTAGCAATGTCTATTTAGTAAATTTTCTGATTGTTATTAAGGGGAAAGGAATCTCATAAACGTCAGAGAACTGATCAGAGTGGGTCGGATCTAATTTAGATGCAAATGAATTGATAAAGTTATGAAAGAAGGGTAGCAACAAGGCGTATGTTAAATTTACACATATACTTTTTAAATCTCTCAAACACAAGCCAGATGTACTGAAATTTCCTATTGGTTTGCTGACTGATAGGACAATGATGATGGGTTATTCCATGTTTTTTCAATAATACGATGAATATTATTAAGGTTGAAACCATGTTCTTCAGTGATACGTATAATGTACTTAAGTACCTCACTATTGTGCAATCGTAAAGCAGCTTTCGTGAGCACGCAAGGTTATATGCCCTTTGATATTTTAAAATAATTTATGTTCAATATTATCAAAATCAAGTAAAATTATTTAAAGAAACTGATTAAATAAATGCACAGAAAATGTTAAGAATTATCAACGTAAAACACTAATCTTATAATAATAAATATCCTCCGACATAATAAGAAAAACACTTCGTTGGTTTTATAAATTAATTACAAATGAACAAAAATTTAAAAATATAATCTATTTTCATAAAAAAGGAGAAACAAAATGAGATTTTCAATGATAGATTTAAATATTACTTTTCAGAAATAAGTAAATAAATATACTTACACATAAATAAAAAATGCTAGAAAATTAAATAGTTAAATTAAAATTCTTATAATTTTGAAAAAAAAAGAGAGACGTTAAAAATACAAAAAGATTATTTTTGAAACAATTTTTGTTAGATACATCTAACGGTCTCGAATTATTATTAATAAATTTACAAATTAACTTAATTAATCTTTTTTAATTGTTCGTTAATGCATATTTTTTTTTCTCAGTATAATTTTTTTCCTCTTTAAACATTAATTAATGTGATTTAATTCCTGTAAAAAAAATCTCTAGAAAACTGTTTAACTTTTATTTACTAATAGGGTCATTCGGCCACTTAAGCGGTTTGTTTTTTATATAGCTCGAAGCAGAATTTTAAAAAGCAGTACAAGATATTTGAGAGTGACACATGTTAATGTATATTTTTCTTTTAGTGTTTCACCAATTGTTATTTTTTTAAAGATTATAGTTTTGATTTATAGAAAATTTAATTTAAAAGTAGCAAATTCTCTAGTAATCGGTCGTTCAATTCTAGTATTCGGCCGTTACTGGACGGTTGTCGGCCACTTAAGTGCTTTGTTATTGTAAATAACTTAAAGTATACTTTGTATAAACAGAACAACATTTAAAAAATGTCATTTGTTAGCTTATATTTTTCTTATAATGTCTCAGAAATTATTTAGAATATTATAATAGTTTTTAGTACATTATAGCATAGTTGAAAAGTGTTTACGACTTTGGTTTGTCTCCGTCTGCCGAGTTATAACACTCGTAAATATGTTCGAATTTCCCTGAATTTTTTGTATGTTATTGACATTAATAATAGCACTTTAGCTATTGAAAGTGAAGTGTGTAAAATTTATAGTGCATTTACAGGGTCGCTCAAAAGTATTATGTTCAGTGAAAAAAAATGCTTCAAGTTCATTTTAATGATTTTGACCATTTCAAACTAAGCGACAAACGATGCTAATATTTATAAGGTGCAATAAACTATGCATTCTGCATAATATGGGATCCAAAATACTTATTATTCATTTGTAGGACATCACAAATATGTTACTTTTCATTATAGTTTCGTAGGCAAAACAGTTTGCAGTGTATTTTAGACATGTTACACTATTTTAAATGTAATGAAATCGATATAGGTTACTTACGTCAGGATACTTGTACGTATAACATGATGTGCATAGCGTTTATCGTTCATTTACAGGGACACACAAAACATTCGGATACAGTAGTGTATCTGTCTATTAACGACATTTACTGGAAGTGCGATTTCGTTTATGGTAATTAAATAAAATCTTTGCTTAGAATGTAGTGTGGATAACTGCTGTAGGTCATATACAATGCTACCGAGGCTACTGATAAAGACAGGTCACCGCGGTTTATTCCAAGTGTCTTTTTTACAGACCTCTAGGGTTACGCGATGCTCATTTCGTACACCTGCATTGGTGGATTCGAGAACCACGTGACTCCATGGATCTGTAAAAAAAGAAAAATGGATTGCACCGTGGTAGCTTGTGTTTCCATTAGCCTCGCAAGGCTTCACAAAAGAGTTTTTAATTGAGTTATGCTCTTTCAAGTTGAACTGTACTTACAAGGGAACTGCTTTTCGTGTTGGTCGCTCCTAGCATTACAACATAGTGCATTTTAAAGCCCTATATTACGAAGTTTGAGAATCGATAAAATTTTTCTGCTAAAATAATATTTCTTCATTTTACGGCAGCATATCTTTCTGAAAATGCAATTTTCGAGACTACTTATCGGACTATTAACATTGAAGATTTTTAAAGAAAAGCATTTAAAAATAAAAATTAGTTAATAATAAGTATAAAATATTAAAAAATGTTTAAAAATTCCTTCAAGAACCCACGAATTTGATTTTGAAAAATTGCAACATTATAGTCACATTTTTGGCGGGGAAACAGTTGGCGTTTTTTTTTTAAGTAGAGCTCTCCGGCAACCCTAGCCAAATGTCATAGCTGTTTGTCTTGTGTGAGGAGTGGTTTGGACTTCAGTAGAATTTATAATGTCCGACCTAATTAATCACAGTAATTTTTCAAAATTGTGTGAAAATATTATTAGGTTGAGAAAAAAGTTCTGGGAAAATTGTGAAAGCTGCGTTGTTATGCGAAATTAGCAACAAAAGCAACAAAGACTATTCTTCAAAGTAGAGACCATCATAGCCCACGACTTTCTGCCATTGTTCTGCCAGATTCCGGATTAGCTGGAAGTTCCATGGCGGCTCCTTGGAATCGAAAAACTCTTGACATGCTTCTTAAACTTCATTAAAGGATTCAAATTGATGGCCCTTGAAAAAGTGTTGCAAATTCGAAAGAGGCCATAATCGAATGGAGCCACATCTGGACTGTAGGTGGTCCTGAACTCTAATAGATATACCACTAGTACTACTAACACAAATTCTGGTAACTTTTAAATTAAAAATTTCCCAGAACTTTTTGCTCAACCTAGTAATTTACTTTATGATTACTTTTACCAAAGGACCATTTAATACAGCAACATTTCATTTTAAACTTTCCAAACTTTATTCCATTCGCTTTCAAAGAAAATAGTTTGCTTATTTTGTATTACACTAAAAATAGTTTTCAATGATCTTGGAAGCTTTTATAGAATTAAATTTAGTATTTATATATTTATCGTCTGCATAGAAAACAAGTGGGTAAGTGTGATCACAGATCGCACAGAGTGTTTCGTTTAATATTCCTTTCAAAACACTTTATCCTTTTGCGAAATCTGTTCGTTCCATATTTTGCAACCATTGGGCGCACTCTATTCTACACAAACATATATCCGAAAAAACTCCGTTTTACAACCTATCCGTAGGTTTATTAGTCGAGGGGATAGAGTCTATAGCACACGGGATAGGTAGGCGCCCCCTGGCGGTAAAACGTAGAATTGAAATATGCAAGGCTACGTGCATAATATGAAAGAGTGGTCAAAGTGGTGTCGGCAAAAGATAGAAAAGTACCCACCGGGTGCAATGGGGGAGGTTAGAAAATTTGTTTAAAATACACAAGTTAGAGCCCGGTGTGTAAATAATATAAGATTTTTTGAACATTTTATGATTTTTCATGTGATCGCAAGTGTTCTGCTATACGTATGCAAAATTTCAAGCCTTCAACTTAAATAGGGGCTCAGTTAGAATAAAAAAAAGCTTAAAATACACAAGTTAGAGCCCAGAGGATTAAATATAAGACTTTTTCAAAATTTTATGATTTGTCGTTTGATGTGAGGTGTTCAGCTATAAGTATGCAAAATTTCAAGTCTTAAATTTAATTAGGGGCTCAGTTAGAACAAAAAGATTAAAATACACAAATTGGAGCCCAAAGGGTAAAATATAAGACTTTTTAAAAATTTTAGGATTTTTCGTTTGATGTGAGGTGTTCGTCTATAAGTATGCAAAATTTCACGCCTCCAACCAAATTAGGGTTCACTTAGAAAGAATTGTTTAAAATACACAAGTTAGAGCCCAAAGGGTTAAATGTACGACTTTTTCAAAATTTTATGATTTGTCGTTTCATGTGAGGTATTCAGCTATAAGTATGCAAAATTTCACTCCTCCAACCTAATTAGGGGCTCACTTAGAAATAATTGTTTAAAATACACATGTGGGAGCCCAAAGGGTTAAATGTACGACTTTTTCAAAATTTTATGATTTGTCGTTTCATGTGAGGTATTCAGCTATAAGTATGCAAAATTTCACTCCTCCAACCTAATTAGGGGCTCACTTAGAAATAATTGTTTAAAATACACAAGTTAGAGCCCGAAGGGTTAAATGTACGACTTTTTCAAAATTTTATGATTTGTCGTTTCATGTGAGGTATTCAGCTATAAGTATGCAAAATTTCACTCCTCCAACCTAATTAGGGGCACACTTAAGAATAATTGTTTAAAATACACATATGGGAGCCCGAAGGGTTAAATGTACGACTTTTTCAAAATTTTATGATTTGTCGTTTCATGTGAGGTATTCAGCTATAAGTATGCAAAATTTCACTCCTCCAACCTAATTAGGGGCACACTTAGGAATAATTGTTTAAAATACACATGTGGGAGCCCAAAGAGTTAAATGTACGACTTTGTCAAAATTTTATGATTTTTTATATGATGTATGGTGTTCATCTATAAGTATGCAAAATTTCAAGTCTCCAACATGTATAGTTTCTGAGAACGGGCTGTGTGACGGACAGACAGACAGATGGACAGACAGACAGAGGAGCGAGACGAATAGGGTTTCGTCAGATGAACGAAACCCTAAAAACACAAAAATCTATTATTTGTTTCTTATACTATCAATGATAAAGAAAATCGCAATCTGATAAAATTCTAGGAATATGTACTGTGCATTTACTCTTCGGAGAAAGCGGGCGGAAAATTGTAGCGCCATATTTGGTGACTTGTTATTGTTATTAACACATACATCTGACTTGTGTGCTTGACATCTAGGTCCGCTTATAAGTCATCGTCAATATACAGGGACGAGATAGCACAATGAAATTTACAACACAGAGAAATTACATCCGGGAGCTCCACAAAGAGTGTGCAATGGAGCCAGCGAGAGTTGAACTCGCAGACCTCTGCCGCTCTCAATACTTGGCAGCTGGCAGCGCGGTGTCCTAACCGTTCGGCCACCGAGGCCCCTTTGGTGACTTAACTAACTTTTGGAGTGAAATAAACAAATAAAAATGCAATAATAATAAAAAAATAAAAGTATAAAAAGTATATAAACATGATTTTAATAGAGAAATTTTATCGGTTCTCTAACTTTTATGCATAGGGATACAAAATGCATCAGGTCTCGTTGCTAAGTGCGTGCAACACCAAAAGTCGTTCCCTTGTTAGTATACTAACAGATGTTTGTTTATACAGGGATACGCAAAGAACTGAATACATGACCTCCCAAGGATGATAATGTATGCAAGTGTCATTTCAGTAATTTTAACCATGTCTTACCCTGTTTTAAATTTTAGCTTAAAATGTGGTGCGTATAAAAATCTCTTTGTAATATACAGGGCTGCGCAAAATAATTCAAGTATCTTTACCCATAGTGGTAGGAATTGCCGAAGGCGAATTTCCAATCTGTCAATCATTTTGTTACTATACTAAGTTTTATCATACTATGTATACTAAGTTATAAATTAGTATAATAGAAATGATTCAGTCTGCTTCGTCATATTGCGATAACATATGTTAAAAACGGGGCGCCAATTACTGTCGCATAATCGAATTTCGGAATGAAATTTTAATACGTTGCATATTTAGATTAGTGCAATAAAAATATTACTATTTTCCTCTTGCTATCTTGGTACTATAGGAGCAGATTAGGGCATCAATTCGTCATTCTGACGGTACTAACAGATCGAGTTTCGGTGTGAAATTTTAATATGTTATACACATCGATTGTTGTATCGATTATTGATATTCTGTGTAATGTATATTTTAAAGTGTCAGTTCATTTTAAAATAACCCATGTAAAAAGCTCCATTTTTAAAGTTAAAATTTTATAGTGGAAGAAGATAAGATTTTAAAATCCAGTAGTTAGCCTCTAATTGATATTGGGGTTATTGAGTTAATCAACTGGATAACAAGGTTTTTTTTATAACTATTTATGAAAAAAAAACACAACCCGCGGTTTTGTGGTAATTGAAATATGGCAAATGATCTTTGTGTGCCTATTAAAATTAGGGAGAAATAATGTTTGTGTGTCTGTTAACATTAGGAAAAAATTGTATTTCCGCAGAAAGTTTAAATATTACTAACTAAAACACAATTTCTTGATAATGCATTCTAATATTCCGTTAAATGATAGTGCGATGCATTCATTTCACTCCTTTAAATTTTGAATATCTTATTACTTGTTTTGTGGAAGCTTTTATGTCTTTAAAGTACATGCCGTGCCAAATTTCAAATATCCCTAACATTTCGTTTCATCAAATGATCGTTTTGAGTATGCTTTCCGCACATTTTACAATTTTTAAATTACCATATCAAAAAAGTTGTTCTATGCGAGTAAGTAGTTAACAGCCATGTTGAATTCCAATGCAATATTTCAATTACTTTTATTTCTATCCATAACAAGAATAATTTTTTTATTTAATTCATATTTGTTAATTTCGAATTTACAATAACTATTATGTGCAAACATTTGTGTTTCAGAAATAACAGCCATTTCCAATGTCAAGTCTTTATTCCTAACATTTTTATGTGAATTATAATTTAGAACGTTTTTAGAATGTTTTCTTCTCATTTAATCCTTTTACATTTCGCTTTTTTTTTTCAGAAACCGTTTTCCGTGGACATTTACCTATTTAATAAACACCGTGTCAAATTTAAAATTTCTAGCAGTTACAGTATTACAAAACAAGCAGGAAAAATCATACGTCAAGCATAGATTATGAAACACTTTCAAACACATTCAGAATAATGTAACAAAACTGCATTGTTTAAAAAATTAAAATAGCGTGTCTCATTCAACCATATTGGAATGCATAACAAATTTCAAAACCTAATTTCAGCTGTTCCTATCTACAATCGGAACATTATCCGAACTTTTTCAGAATCCCTGTATATGATATACAGATTTGTATTTATTAATTACATGGATGCCAAAATTTAGTTCACTTAAGAAATACATGTACTTCAGTTGAAAATTCCCCTTCGGCAATTTTCTCTAATAAGGAAAATGGCAAGTGAATACTTTTGTACAACCCTGTATATGAGGTATATAATTTATATATAACGAGAAACATGCAAAAAATTAATTCAATTTAAAAGCTCATACCTAATTTCAAACCGTACACTCCAGTAATTATGACTCAAAAACAGTATTGTAACCGATATATTTTGTGTGTCCCTGTAAATCAATAAAAAAGGCTATGAATGCCATGTTCTAACGTGATAGTAGAGAAATTCAGTGATTTATATCAGTTTCAATACATTTGAAATGGCGTAATGTCATTATAATACTCTGCAAACGATTTTTCCCCGTATACCATAATGTAATGGAATAATTTTAAGTGCCCCTGTAAATGATGTTTTGAGCCTACATACTACATTATCATATCACCAAACATGCTTTGGTGACCCTAAATAACCTTTATCAATAGCATGAAAATCCGAGTATATTTACGGCAGTTACATACGGACAGACAAACCGAATGCATAAACACTTTTCAACTTTGCTGGAAAGTGTTAAAAAGCTGTATTTCAGAATGTATTCTGCTTCTGAAGAGACTATCACCATCATTTTTTCACTTTTTCTTTTAAAATTGATTCGACAGTTTGAAATATTTCCTCCTAAAAGACATACAAACAAACATTTCTTCTTTATAACATTAGCATATTAGCAGGCTTCGTCTGCAACGCTGGTCGATTTTTCTAAACAGACTTTGAATCAAACGACATATACCTTGTAAATACCAGCTTAAATTCACCGTTTACATATTTTCTGTCACCCTTATTACAAATTTTAAAGTAAAATGAACCTTTGCCTGAAATATCATTCCGAATTGCTGTAAACTATACGAATGCCATTGCACTATATGTTTTGATTTGTCAGACAAAATTTTGGCTGATGCAGATCAAATCTTTAAGTTGACCATTTACAGTAGGTTAGGTAAATAACGGTAAAACAATATTTGCAAAATACTAAAAAATATCCCTATAAACCATTATTGAATTAACAATGCGAATCTCATCAATTTTTTTTAAAAGGCTAATATTTTATAATCGAGTTCACCTGTATATCAAAGACACTCGATAGAGTTTCTCGCCAAGCAAAAGAAACAACAGTGCAATGAACCGTAAATGAAAGGAATTTCCGCCAATTAATGCCAAACGATATTTCAAAAATTTTTAAGTACTCTGTCAAGTTTATATTTTCCGGACTGACCTAAGTGGGATTTTGACCCCTCTATATCTCCGGTTCTATTTGTGATGGAAGCAAAATTCTTGTTTCTATGGAATGGGGCGTGCCACGTGACTCAGTAAACGAACATAAAATTGTATCCGGCCAATAGGTTTTTAGTAAATGCGATTTTAAAAGTGCTGTTTTTTGCACTTTTGAAATTCTTGTTCTGACCAAATCTGTTGACAGGGCTACAGCAATGCGTAATTATCGGATTTTTATCGGCAGTTATGTAACGGCAACAACAAAAATTCCTGTAACAGACGCTGTTACAGGAATTTTTGTTGTTGCCGTTACATAAAAAGTTCTAGGAATCCCAGTTTCCTAGAAAAACTTTAATAACTTACAGATCTTTTTTACAGTGTTCTTGATTTTCTCAATGAAATCTGTAGTAGAGTCCACTGTAAATACCGAAGGAGGCAACAACTGTTGTAGTAGCGGAGCGTATGCTTTTTCTAAGAAGTAGATAGTACTTTGGCATTTTGTCAGAATCGGGTGAAGAGGACAATCTTGTTTATGATCTGTCATTTTACCGACTAATCTAGGTATGACAGCTAATTTGTTTAACCTCAATTTAATTTTCATAATATTCATTCATTTTCCTTTTTCAATGATTTCTTTGGTTTTGTCATAAATTTTACGTATTTGGTTATTTTTGCGGTTTTTCAATTCATTTTCTCGGTACAATCCTTCATTTTATTAATTTATTCTTTCCTATTAAGGTTAGCTAAGCGATTACATTTTTCAGATTATGGAAATATCTTTGTGTAACTTTATTCTCTTAATGGTTTTAATCTGTTTTCTTTATTTTGATTTGTATGATATATTGACAGGAGCTTTAGAGCGTTTATTAAATTTACTAGTAGAGATGCAACGAATATTCGGCCGAAGCTGAATATTCGGCCCATTCGGCCTGTCTGCCGAATATTCGGCTTCGGCCGAATATCAAGTCCATTATTCGGCCTTGGCCGAATAATACACTGTAATGAATGTTTTTATATTTGCACAGTATAACTCTTTAATTTGACAATTTATATACATCATATATAATGAAAATTTTATTTGAAATTAACTAACACTTTTTTTTTTCTATTAACTTTCATACTCCGAATGGGTTTTATCTACCCATTTTTATATAAGAGGCTAATTTAGGAATCATGTTAAAAAAAATTTATGCTGTATCAGTAAGCACAAAAAGTATCTGTAATAAGCAAACATAATCTGTTAAATTTAAAATTAATCTATTCAAAATTGTTTTAATACAGCTGTACAAGCTAAATTTTTTTTTTTTTTTTTTATATCATAATGGGAAGTTTAACATATAACCCTTGTTACATAATTTTTTTTTTCAATAATATTTTGAATTATACCTATAAAGAACATAAATATATGATTGATTAGATCTGATGTATTTTATGTATAAGATATTTAAGTCGTATATGTTGCAATACTTAAGGGATTTTTTTTTTTTTAGTAAAATATGCTTAAAAGTTAAATATAATTTAAGTGATTTTTTTTAAACCTGTTTACATTTCTTTCATTATTTAATAAGAAATAGTAACACTAAATTCTTTTAATTGGTATGCATTTACGTTTTACATATTTTTTTCAAGAATAGCATTGAAATGCCTTAAAAAACAGTTAAAAAGTTTTCAATAAACGTAGATTGTGATGCAGAAATAATAATAATCAGCATTCTCAGGTGATAGTCTATTTCTTTTCTTTTCTTTTTTTTTTTTTTTTTTTTTTTTTTTTTCGTAAATGTTACCTGCTTCTGAAAATAACCTCTCACTCCCTAATATGGTACTCCCTGATGCAGAAAGGTACTTTTTGGCTAATTGTGAAAGGTTTGGAAAGTCTTCCGAATTTTTCGCCTGCCACCCCAAAGGACACTGTTGTCTTTCTAGTAGTGACTGGGAAAGAAAATTACTAATTTCTTTTACTTCTTCACATTGAGGCGCACTTTCTATAGAGGCTTCACTGCTGACAGCAAAAAAAAAAAAAAAAAAAAAAAAAATAAATAAATAAATAATAATAATAATAATAAAGATAAATAAAAATGTTGTTAATTGTGAGCTTTATAAAGTCCACAATGATTTCTTTCCACTATTTTAGAGGATATTCCTTTCACCCTTTCTATCAGTGGTTTTTCTTAAGATATTAAGATTTCTTAATTTTTATTTCATTTCATCTGAAAGCTGAAACTTATGTTTCCTAGTACTTTTAAAATTTTGTCATTATTTTAAAATGTAACAACAACACACATAATATCTATTAAAATGTAACTAGGCAGTACCTGATAAGGAACTTTTGCTAAGAATTTTTTTTTTTTTTTTTTTTTTTTGGGGGGGGGGGGGTGTCTGAATTATATTATTGAGGCAATTTTTAGGCCGAACATAGCCGAATATTTTTTCAGAGTAAAATAATGCTTTTAAAAAATTAAAAATTTGTATATAAATAATTTTTTAAAAGAAAACAATACATTTTAATTGTGAAATATACAAGAATTGTGCATATAGTGCATACTATATTTTGTTTTTAGGCAAAAATATGTTCATTATTCGGCGGCCGAATAGGCCGAATATTCGGCTGTAAATTGGCCGAATATTCGGTATTCGGTTATTCGGCCAAACCACTATTCGTTGCATCACTATTTACTAGCTGCGCTAAAATATCTTCCTCACTTCTTCTCGATGATCCCTAGGAGCCGCTTGAACGATATGTTTGCATTCAGTAATCACTTCTGTAACATTAGGACGTCTTTCGAAAATAAACTTCGGTCGAAGCCGTAAAATATTAACTTCATATTGAGTAAACTTATGATCAGATAAATTAATATATCCAACTCTCTTTCTATTGTTTTTCATTGGAGAATTCACTTTCAATCTATTCATCTTGTTACTGTGCTATCATTTTCGTCTTATTTTGTAACTCTCTATAACATACCACTTTTTAAAATAAAATATCAGACAGCAGAGGGGGGTAACTGTCATTCAGTCTCTCGTAGACATCCAATTCTTTTATAGATAATGAATTAATTAATGCATTTTTTGTCTGATATAAGATCGTAAATACCTCTGTTCAAACTGCTTCACCATATGTTTACAGTTATTATTTATAAACCAATTGTTCACTTTAAAAAATTTTGGAGTACTATTCATATACTTACAAATGTTAAGAAAGCGCAGATTAAGAAGCTCTCTGTCTAACCGCAATGTTTCATATTTAAAACATTGAAATGCATCAAGATCCGGTAAAAAGCCAAGAGTAAAGGAAATATCCGAAACGCCATCTTCCAGTTTCATGTCATTGCATTTGAATTCATATAAACAACCACAAGACTTCATTTTTATCCAGCATAACTGAATTATACTAATGTAAGTAAGTACGAGTAATAAGCCTTAGTTACGCCCACTAATAACCATATCACAATATATATTCCAAACGGAAAAGTAAAATATTGATTTGCTTAAAAGACGTTACTAAAAACACATTAAAAGTAAACTAAAAACTTATATTGACATGTTTCAACTCCTTCACTGAATCGTCATAAGAATGAATAACAGAAATTACAAATACAATACAAATGAAAAATGGAAAAAAATCATCGAATACAAAAAGTTAACATATAACGCGCTCTACATTTTCACCATCGCACGTTTACCCTTTATGTTACGACTCCGTAAGTTGTCCAAACATTCAATCCATATATTCGGGATGCGAAAAGATAACCTATCGTTACAAACCCCTGAACCTCTTAAATAAATTTCAATAGTCTCTCTTATAAATAATTCTAAATAAAAATTAGACTTGTAGATTAATTTACTCTCGTTAAAATGTATGTTAACGTTCTCTATTTGATTCAGGCGGTATAAAGCAGCATTATCTATATTATATTTAATGTCCACCATATGTTCTTTATATCTGATATTGAATTTTCCTTGGGTTATACCTATATAATGATTTCTGATTCCCCCCTTTCTAATAAATGGAATCATATAAACTCCTGAGAGGTCATCCCCATTAATAGGATCAATTTTAATGATTAAAAGCTTCTTTAATTTCGAGAAAGGTGTCATTATCAAACATAAACCAAAATTTCTTAAATGTTGATTGCTTTTTTCACTATGTTAATATTATTTGCTTAGAAGGATTAATGTGGTAATAAAAGAAAAGACTTTATACTTGTAATTATACTATTAAACATTATATAAGCTGAAATGTAAAATATGTCGTATGGGCCATATTGGGAACACCCGGTTCTCAATATGCCCACTTTGTAAATTTTTAGAAAATTCGATACAAAATTAGAAAATTGCATAAAAAATGCAAATTATTATATGTTATATAATATATATATATATATACACTGGTTTACAAAAATTAAGGAAAAATCAGAAAAAGAGCGGTAACTCGTTCAAAAAGAAACCTATCCGTATGAAATTTGGATATGTTGTTGACTAAACGATGCTAAATAAGATTCCAAAATGCAATTTAGAGGTGCTGCAATTGGATTGTGTCCTCTATAAGGAGCAAAAAAATGCATGCTGGAGAGTAAGGCTGCAGGTGTCTCTATGATTATGAGATAAGAAAACTGAGATACACAATTCATTAGTATGACCTCGAAACATCATCTGCCAGCAGAATTGCGTATAGAGCTATTGGGAGATTGGAGGAAGGTCAAAGTCAGTCAGAGGTGGTCAGAGTTCTAAATATAAGTCCTTGTGTTATTTATAGGCTTTGGAAACAATTTCAAACCACTGATTCGGCCTCAAGAAGGCTCAACCACGGGCAGGCAGGAACTGCGACAAGCACCGATGAGCGATATTTCCGGTTATGTGTATGAAAGAATATAACAGCAACTCTCTCTCATCTTAAACTCTCCTTTGCTGTAGCCACTGGGAGGTTTGTATCAACGTCTACTGTGCGTAGAAGGCTTCATAAAGGTGGTCTTTACATGAGGCGACCTCCATTTGTGTGCAGCTCACATCACGTCACCGGAGGGAACGTTTAAAGTGGGCACGTCAAAATGGCTAATGGACGGCTGATCAATGCAGGCTTGTTCTCTTCACCGACAAATCTCCGTTTAGCCCCCAAAGCGATAGTAGGCGTTGTTTGATTTGGAGAAAGCAGGGAACACGCTATCATCCTTCAAACCTTCGTGAAAGAGATTCATACGGGGGAGGGAGTGTCTGTGTTTGGGGTGGTATTTATTTAGGTGGACGTACAGACCTCCATGTCTTTCCAGTTGGAACTGTGAATGCTCACGTCTACAGAGATGACATTCTTGATGCTTATTTTCGCCCTTCTGCCGACGCAATAGGTAATGATTTTCTGTTACAGGAGGACAACGCTAGATCGCAGAAGGCTCGCATCGTGGAAGATTATCTTCAGCACGAAACATTTTAGCGCATGGAATGGCCAGTTCGATCACCGGACTTGAATACCAACGGGCATGTTTGGGATGCTTTAGGAATATGTGTTGCTGCCCTCAATCCCCCTCCTCAGATTCTTTCCACGCTTACAACTGCTTTAAAAGAGAAATGGCTCGCACTTCTCAGCGAACGTATCGATCGCATAATTGACAGTATCACACTTCGCTGTATGTACTGTATTGCTTCTAGGTGTGATCATACTCCATATTAAATGTACTTTTCCTATACCAAACTGACACATTTATTTTGTTATTTTATAATTGTGTTAATTTCTGAAACACCGCAATCGTCTAGCAATTTCTTTTAATGTTAATTTACACCATACCATGTGCTGTATATTGTGGTTCTGTTTTATTAAAATATCCATGTAACATTTTGAGTAATCGCTATTTTTGTTGTTTTTCCTTAATTTTTGTAAACCAGTGTATATTTATATAGTATATATATTTATACATACATATCATATATATAATAAATGCAATTTTTTGAAAGCCCGGAATGTCACAAAAAAATCACAAAATATTAAAATTAAAACAAAAAAATATATATATTTATTTTTACTAAGAATTGTATTAATTGAAGAATAGAAGTGAAACAAAATTATGTTCGTAAAAAATATATACGCTTGAAGTCATTACAAACATATGGTCCATCCTGGCGATAATGGGAACCTCCGCCATTTTTAGGTGCGTTCGTAATTATATAAATACGTAGCACCTATAGTCGTCGTTCAGTCCGTCCGTCTGTCCGTCTGTCCGCATGTAACAGAGCAAAAACTACCCAACCGAATAGTCTGAAATTTCAAATATGTGATTGTTGCAAAATTTTGTCGAGTCATTTCAAATTTTATGAAAATCGGATGTATAGTTTAATTACAGGGACAGTCAAAAGTTTTTCTTTACATTACGGCCAATGGGAAAAATTATTGCAAGTGCATTTTAATGATATTACAGCCTTCCGAATGGTCTGAAATTTTAAAGATATAATTGTTGCAAAATTTTGTTGAGCTATTTCAAATTTTAGGAAAATCGGATATATAGTTTAATTACAGGGACAGTCAAAAGTGTTCCGAAAAAATTATTGGAAGTGCATTTTAATGATGTATCAGACTATGCACGTTATGAAGTGCAAAAAATTATACATTCAGTACAATATGGGGTGCAAAAAATAATTTTAAAACTAGTTATAGTACGAACGCACCTCATTTGCCACGTTTGACGAGCAATTTCCAACTTGTTTTATTTTGCCCTCCAAAAACGGATATATTAATAAGTAATAGTAAAACTATTGATAGTATATTAAAGCCGATTAACGGTGTTATTATATTCATTTTTATATTGTATTAAATGCTAACAAATATTAATAATATGAAATATTCCTTACCTTTAAGAAATAATAACATGATTTCATTGGCCGAAAATTTCACTCCCATTAGCAAAACAATAAAAGATAAATTGTAACTCGGCTTTTAACAATTTTGCCAAAGGTTAACAAAAAAAAAGTGAAAAAAAAGGAAAAACTGTTATTTGACCTCAAGTAGAAAGAAAATGGCTGATACTAATGCAATAAAAAATACCCACAATTCTTTATTCATGACTTAGACGTGTGCAGGATGGCTGCATATAGAGGAATTATAACATTTCATTTGGGACTAAAAATAACATGGTCATAACGTATTTATCTCAATGTGTCCGTTTATTGGTGCATTTACCCTATGTACTTGGTAAAATGTGAATTTATCAGATATGGAAAATCTTAACACAAATTCTTATACATTTGATAGAAACATTAATAACCTTTCTTTCTTTCTTTTTTTTTTTTTTTTTTTTTTTTTTTTTTTTGTACTAAGTAGCAAGTAAACAAAAGAAATTATATATAAAGGCGCAAAAATATTTGGGAAATAAATAAAGACACAGAAAGACTTGGGAATTATCAAAATAAAATTTTAATCTTAAAATAATAAATATCCTTCTACATAATAAGAACATCACTTTTCAATACGTTTTATAAATGAAGAAAAGCTGAAAATATAAATTATTTTCGTAAAATATGAAACATTTTTAGCTAAATTTATTAATTTAATTTTAGTAATTGGAAATAGATGACGATTTGTAATTATATAATGATTAAGGTGTGTCCCAACGAAATAAAGCCACCCTAATTCTGTGCCGTAACTGGACACGAAACAAACAAATAAGAACGAAACAATTATATTAAGAAAGTCCATATACAAATACATATTTACAAGGAGTAACTGACTCCCTGCCCCACATGGGCAGGAGAAAAAGATGAATGTGTAAAAAAAAGGGGAAAAAGTGTCCCGCCGAAATAAAGCCACTGTCAATATTAATATGTATTGGTAACTAACGACATTCGAGCTGCTGCAGTTCAACATGTTTATGATGTCAGGAAGTTGTCAAATAATTGTTCTGAGCCAGTCGAACTTTGTGCAGGCTTTAGACGGTTGTATTTTCTATTTCTCCTGCAGTATTGAAATGGTAATGAAAACCCACCTATAAAAGTTCGAGAAAGGACAAATAACAGCTTTTAAAGAAAAAGGTCTTTCACATAGACCAATATCTAAGCAAATCAAACGATCTAAAACCGTAACAAACAATTTTGTAAATCAGGGCAATACATACAGGTATAAAAAAAGGAAATGTATATGCAGAAAAATGACTTCCAAGCAGGAAAGAGGAGTTTTGCGTCGTCTTTCACGAGGTGGTATTTCCCTAAAACAGTTGGCAAAAAAAGATAACATCCCTATGACAAAATCAACCCTGAAACGAATTGAAAAACGTATCGGCATCTTGAGACACAAGAAAAGGAAACAGCTGCCCATGTTGAAAGTTATCCACATGCAATGGAGAGTCGATTAGGCCAAATATAATCGAAACTGGAAGGACTAGTGGCATCGTGTTATAGTCTCAGATTAGAAAAAAATTAATTTGGATGGGCCAGACGGCCTTGCTTTCTATTGGTATAACATGAGGAAAGAAGAGGAAAGTTTCTCCAAAAGACAGCAAGGTGGAGGCTCATTAAGGGTGTGGTGAGGCTTCGGTTATGGTGGTAAACATAAACTGGCTTTTCTCTCAGGCCGCATGAAGGCTAGCGATTACCAAGAAATGCTAGAAAACCATTTACTGCCATTTGCAAAGAGACTTTGTGGACTAAGTTGGATTTTCCAGCAGGGCAAGACCTCCATTCACGTTCAAAAACCCTCCTGGGAATGGTTTTTGGATCGGGTGCATGTCATGGAATGACCTGTCCTCTTTCCTTGATCTCAATCCCCAAGAAAATTTGTGAGGTATCCTCAGTAGGGCTGTATATGCCAATAGCAGACAGTTTCAGTCTGTGGCAAAATTGAAAGTCGTCATCATTGAAGCGTGGGAGAATATTGATGCTACTGTCTTCAAAGGATTGGTAAATGGTATGCCACATCGTATATTCCACGTCATATATAACCATGGCGGATATATTGTCTATTAACAGTAGTGGCTTTATTTCGGCGGGACACTTTTCCCCCCTCTTTTTTTTACAAATTCATTTTTTCCTGCCCAGGTAAGGCAGGGAGTGAGTTACTCCTTGTAAACATGTATTTGTATATATACTTTCTTAATATATTTGTTTTGTTCTTATTGGTTTTTTTCGTGTCCAATTACAGCACACAATCACGGTGGCTTTATTTCGGTGGGACACACCTTATATGTATATATATACAGTAAAACTCGGATATAACGCTCACCGCTTAAAACGCTTTCCCGCCTTTTACGCTCATTTGTCCCGGTCCCTTGAACCATACCCATAAGAACAATGCAAAAATTTCTCACTTTTAATGCTCCCTGTTTTTAACGCTTTCCCACTTTTAACGCGCTTTTTATTGGTCCTTTGAACAAAGAAATCCCGGATATTACGCTTATGGTACTTTGGTTTACACCTGGAGTTCTCATTTTCTCGCCCGTACAAAGAGAGAAAGAGAGAATACGTGGGATTGGCAGCAAGCTAACGCCCAAAGACTATGTAAAAAAAAAAAAAAAAATCAGCCGGCTCGGCGATCTTTTCTCATTGGATCAGAGAACAAAAGAACTTATGCCGTCCATCTCAGCAGCACCTGTCTATCTCTTTCTTCACACAAACTGTTTTAGCTTTTAGGTAGATTTCGTAAGAAATACTACCTATTGCAGTCGTTACCATGGTGCGACTTTTGAAAAATTCCTTCATAACTTTTCATTATAGGACCCCAGGAACACAAAACCACCCCCACCTAAAAAGTTTATATATATATATATATATATATATGTGTATGTATGTACTAAATTTTGTCCGCACGATAAAAGTCGCAATTATGCACGGATCGTCTTCAAACTCGCCAACAACTTTAAGATTGTTAATATCTCGGCGGGGATTGAAAATGGGCAAAATCGGCCCAAAGGAATGGAAATGGGGAGGTCTCAAAATTTTGAATACCGTCTTAACATGATTTTGATAAAACCAGCTCTTATACAACAATGACAGGAAAAAATAAATATTTTTCGTTATAGTAGTTGCCAACAATTAAAAAAAAAGCAGTAAAATTCTCACCACAACAATTGCTTTTCTATTGCAAGATTTCACGTGAAAAAATAAATTAAATAAACAGTTTCACGAATTGAAAACAAATTGAATATTACGTCATATGTTTTCTAGAGCAATATTTTCGCATGAAAACTCAAAATGAAATAAATAGTTTGACGAATTAAAAAAAAATAATAAATATTGCGTCATATTGGAAATATAATGGACTTCAGCAAGTTAATATGTAACGTCATATGAGCTTGAAGAAACTTATTAAAACATGATAAATACCCGACTATAGAAATATTAACATATTTTAACACTTTGAGGTTCTCTGAATTTGCTTTAGCCATTTTTTAACCTATTCCATATACATGCGTGTTTGTATTCGTGTATATTAGAATTTTCACAAAATGTTTATCTCCCTTAGAACTCATTCTTAGTGAAGGAACTGGGTTAATCTCTAATCTTGATTTAAGTTTTGTTGGTGAATTTAGTACTTAACTTCGAAATCTACCTTCGCCTGTAGGCCCGAGCCAGCAGGGATTTTTTTCATTTACACATAAGTACGTAGCATCGCTGCCGACTACAATTAGGTGCTTCAATTACTTCAAGGACTACAATTGAGCAACTTCGTGTGTTTTGTTAACTGTTTTATTTTACATAATTTTCTTTTGTTTACATTGTTTAAATCAAAGTACACATGGGTGGTGTTTACATTATGCCAGTCAAGAAGTATCTCCTTTATAACAAAATTAACGATTTTGTTCTCTACAACCAATTATCAAATTTTGCAGTATTTTTTCTTGCTAATTTGTGAATTTCGTATTTTCATTCTGTGACAGAGTCACAAAACTTGCATTTTTTCTCATGTCTGACTGACAAAAATAATTAACTTTTGATCTGCGACTGATTTATGAATTTTGAGATATTTTCATGCAACTGTCTGGCAAATTTTCTTTCGACGGAAAGATATGACATCTGTTCCCTCTTAAATTACTTATAATCTTGACATTAATGTAAACATTACCCCTAATCTCTGATTCATCTGATGTAAAGAAACAGCCATTATTTGTGACAACAGTTGTAGATTTGTCCCCAAACCACTAATTTATAGGCATTTTAGAATTCTTTCAAATAATAATATAAAATTGTGTTTGCTTGATGTTTATATATGAAATTATCTAAAAATTAGGGAGCTTCACATTACTTTTCTCCTCAAGTGGGCACACATAGAAAATAGTGTCAGAATGCACAAAGTAACAATGATTACTCTGTTCTTATGACGTAATTTTCATTGAAAAAGTTTTGTTACGTGCAATTTTATTTAAGGAAGTTTTGGGATTTTTTTAAAGAAAAATTATGTGACATTTATCGTATTTTATGAAATTCATATTTTCAAACTAGCATCGATAATTTCAGTTCTGTTATATAAAAAAAAAAAAAATGACATATTGTATCTATGTTTGCTCTATTTTTTTTTTTTGTACTGAACTAGGGGGCCCCTACGAGCTACGCTCGCCAACCCCCGTCCAGACACCGTAGACTGTAAATGCACGCTAATTTGATCGGCTTTAAAAAGATTTCGAAAGATTGGATTATAATTTAAAAAAACAGAGGCGATCTCTCTATAAACGGATTTCTATTCATTTCTCTTTGATTGGGGAATTTTAACGCCAAATCCGTTGCGGTACTACTTGATTATCCCGTTGACCAATTTCGCCAAATTATATAAATCGCCAAACCACTCGCCAAATTGTACAAATTGACATAATTTTTATTTTAAATAACGAAAAAACAAATAAATTAGTACAACATTAATTAAAATACAAATAAAACATCGAAATAAAAATAACTTGATGACGTAGACACGTGTAACAACATTTCAAAATAAGCTAATATAAAAGGAATTAAGTAAACAGTCTTTGTCTCCTGGTATTTTTTAACAAAGTGAAAAGAAAGTTCTTTTAAATGAGACATTTTAAATTAATCGTTTTTAATCTGACGTAATTTTGACCAAACTATTCTTTCTGTTTTTAATATTCACATGAAAATACTTGCGTTAGAAATGAAATATTATTTGCGCTTTCCTAACAAAAATAGTTGAAAAGTATCCTCTTAAAATATCAAATAAATGTCTAGCGCAATTTCTAAATTTAAACCGTTTTGCAATATTATTTTGTGTTCATTTTATGTAATAACTGTAATGTGACGTAAATATAACGTAATTTCTCCTATTTAAGACTTCTAACGCATGTTAATAAATTTATTGTTTTACAAATTCCTTTCTCTCTTAAAATTCACGTGTAATTATAGTTTTTATGACGTAATTTTTAATAAGTTCCTGCTTTTTGTACATAATTATTTAATTCTAATTTCAAATGTTTTTTTCTGTTTATAATTAGTCACGTGTAAATAAATTTTTAATTTATTTACGCGTATAAATATTTTTTTTTGAAGCAAACATTATTGTTTCCGCTGTTTATACAGTTGGCAACAGTTTAAATTAATATCACTTTCTAAAATCTGTTAAATATATCTCTAGAAATGCTGAAAATCTGAATTTAAAATAGAAATAAAACCTCAAAAAATGAGTCAAAATAAAAAAATTAATGCAATCTGCACTCCGGCAAATTCTAACGCATAAAATGATCTAAAAATGAATAAATTCCTATGAACAGTTTTTGCTCCTATAAAACTTTTTTAGTGGAACGATTTTGTCCAACTTTAGCATTAAATATCTCTTAAAATAATTCGTTGATCTAAAAACTGTCAGCATCAGCGTGTTTATCAAACATTTTTGTATAATACTACCGATTTTCATATTTTTCTATGCATTATTTTCCTTAATATTAACGAAGAAAGACCTCCGGTCACAAAAAATTCAAAACCGGCGGCGGCGGCGGTGACAGCGGTAGTTACGTTTTTTTTAGAATAGAAAAGAAAAGAATCTATCGGAAAATTTTGAGTAAAATATTTTCATAAATTCCATCCTTCAATTTAAATATATACATTATTAGCATTGTATATATATATATATATATATATATGATGTGGGAACACTATATCTCCTGACTGAATTTATCCCTGTACATTTGTTATGGTGAATACTTTTCATTAGGGGTGTTCTCAAATCCAAAGGGGCAACTTTATGACATACGTTTTAAATTATTTTTGTTCGGAAACGCATGAAAGTAACAGGTGTTTGTATTTAGAAACTATGTAATCGAAAGATGTTTTCAGACGTGTTACTTTATCTCAGGAACGCGGAATTCCGCTTTTTCAGCAGTGAATTTTATTATTCCTGGGATCAATGCAAATATGCATTAAAATTTGTTGACATTTTTAATGGGGGAAGGGTTGTAGTAAGAGTGTATGAAATATAACAAAAACGCGAATACGAACTGCGCCAAATTGAACACAATCATCAAAGGATCATGGAAAAAATGCAATTAATGTCTAAAGATCATGGAAAAAATGAGATTTTCTTCAAAGGATTACGGGAAAAAATGCGACTTCCGTCAAAGGATAGCTGGGAAACGCAATTTTCATCAAAGGATCGCTGGGAAACGCAATTTTCGTCAAAGGATCGCTGGGAAACGGGATTTTCATCAAAGGATTGCCGGAAAAATGAGATTTTTGTTAAAAGATCACGAAAAAGACACGATTTTCATCAAAGAATTGCAAAAAAAACTTGATTTTCGCCAATAGATCGTGTAAAATATGCGAATTTCTTCAAAAGGTCGTGCGAAATGATCGAATATCATCGAAAGATCGTGTAATATACGAATTTCTTCGAAAGGTCGTTTAAAAAACGCGAATTTCGTCAAAGAATCGCAAAAAAGTATGATTTTCGTCAAATGATCGCGGAAAAAATGCGAATGTCGTTGAAAGACCGTGGGAAAATATGCGAATTTCTTCGAAAGATCGTGCGAAAAAATGTGATTTTCGCCAAAGGATCGTATAAAATATGCGAATTTTGTCGAAAGACCATGTAATATGCGAATTTCTTTGAAAGGTCACGGAAAAAATACGAATTTCGTCAAAGAATCGCGAAAAAATGTGATTTTTTTTAAATGATCGTGAAAAAAATGCATATTTCGTCAAACGATCGTGTAAAATATTCTTCGAAAGATCGTGCGAAATACACGAATTTTGTCGAAAGATCATGTAAAATATACGAATTTCCTCAAGAGATCATGCGAATTTTGTCGAAAGATCGTGTAATATGCAAATTTCTTTGAAAGGTCGTGGATAAAACGCGATTTTCGCCAAAGGATCGTGTAAAATAGGATTGTTAAAATCCTGTTGCCAAACAACGATTTACAAACGTATATTCAATATACTTCGAGTTCCCGAGCTTTCATTTCGACTCTGACAGAAGAATATTAATTTACTTTAATGCTATCACCTTAAACATTTAGGTTTTATGAACTAAAGTGCAATTTTCTGTTTAAAAAGAAAGTAATTTTCATTAATATTTTCTGAAGTGTAGTGGCTTTAAGAATTAACACTTGTCAAAAACGTTCTTATTCGTACGGTCTAGTTATTTTTTTAGTTTTTAAGAATGGAACTAATTATTTTCCGCTAATTATAATGGCATTTTCAATATTGGTAATGTTGGTGACATTTGCTATCTGTTTGCTTTTCAAAAGTTTAAAAAATAATAATAATAAATTTTACATTAAAAATCAAATATTTACATTAGCCGTACGCAGACGATAAATCTTGAAACATACAATTTCTAGGTAACTAATGAAAGGAAAGGAAAAAAATAAATACGTTTATTTCAAATAAGTAAATTTTTAAACAAGATGGTTTATATTATTGGAACACGTGTATAAAATTTTACCAAAAGATATACGCCTAATTAAAAAAAAAAAATCTTACCAATGTCTTGACAAAATTTCGAAGTAATAGGAATAATTAAAGACCATTGCGCAAAATAAAGACATGATGCAAAATAGAATGTTCCATATTTTCCGAACAGATGGGACAAATGTAACCAAAAACAATACAGATAATTCCAAGCACCTCACCAACATGCTTATTTAATTTCAAGCTCATCGGATGATTTTTTGCGACAGTTATCGCGAAACAGACAGACAGACTAACAGAAACTAAAACATTTCGTGTCTCCACAGTAAGCCTTCCCTGACGTTTTGGCAATTAGAGTAAAATCATGCAAATTTTCTTTTGCCTCTCCTATAAAATTTACTTTTGTCGGGATGTGTCACTTTTCTTGCGGGTAAGCGATATTGTCTTATCAAATTTTCCGTCGCATTTTTCTTAACCTGGCGCAATAGATAAATCGCCAAATGTTATTTAAAACTGCAATCTTTCATATTGAATAAATTTTTACGCATTACGAATATTCTCTTTCTTGTTTAAATAAATTTTTTTCGTTTTATAATATTACCACTCGTCAAAACTGTTTCTCATTTTCTCTTTTTTGTACTTTAAATAAAATTTGTAACAGTGTTTTTCCGAGATGTACAGCCTTTTCAATTCATTTATCAACGAAAATGATAGTCAATAAAATAATAGTAAACCTTTCGCCCCAAATAACAGAACTTTCCGTCATAATTCTATAACTAATCTAAGTAGAACGATGTGTTATAGCTTAAAACCTTCCATGAAACTATATTTATCCAACAGTGTAAGTTCCGCCAAAATCCATGCATTAGAACTTGAAATATATAGGTTCGGAACGAAATTTCAGTTTGTATTTTATATATATAACTAGCTAACTTGCCCGGCGTTTTCCGGGTACGTAAAAAAACAGCACGAATTGCGAAAGACCTCTGAAAATCACAATAAGATATCGCAAAAAAGTTTTAAATCGCTGCACAAATTTCGGAAAGAGAAAAAAAAAATTATATATTGTGCTCGAAGATTGAGAGTTGATTCAACTTCTATCAACGTCTTTCACTAATGTGGAAAAATGGTAGAAAATCGCTAAAGTACACTAAAAATCACATACAAAATATCCGAAAAATTCGAAAATTGTTATACGAAATCCGAGTAAACTTTATTGAAATGAAGGTAGAAATTACTTAGGATTATAGGTCAAAAATGGAATGTCAAAAAATTGCAGCAGATCGCAAAGAAACGTAAATATCGAATTAAAGATCACCTGATGACATAACAAACACGTGTAAAGTGTTTAATGTCAAGTAAATTTGACATTTACGATCACCCATTATTGGCATTTAATCTTATAGTTTGGCGATATTTTTTTTTTTTTTTTTGGTCAACGGGATAATCAGGTAGAACCACAAATTATTTCTGCTCGTATTCAAAAGTAGATAAATAGCTCTTCTTTATATAAATAAATAAAATAAATATTGAAAAAAAATGCTTATATGTATATGAAAAGTAAATAGTTTGCCAGTAAATATACGTAAAATTCACTTCCCTCGCCAAGGTCATTTTCTCTAACTCACCAAAGCCCATATATTAAAAATATACCAAATACTCTTCAATCTGTTGCCTGATACTAAGTAATCACAATAATGTAAATAACTATTAGGCATAGATACGTACCGGATTTGGCGCGATTTTTTTCACGCCAATTTGGTGAAAACATCGTTTTCGAAACCAGTTACATATATATATTTAAATTATTTTCTATTATTTTAAAAGGAAAATAGCAATAAATAATAAAAAGTTTAATTAATGTCTATAGAACAAAACAGTTTATATAACTGTAAAAAAGAAAGTAAAAGAAAATAAACAATTTATTAATAAATAAACAACAATAGCCAAGTTACCACATGTCAGGCAAAATAACGCCATTTTGGAGCCCATTATGTACCATGGAGCGTATATGACATATGTGCCAACAAAACTTTCAATAATATAGTAAATATGCCATTTGGTGGTGGCTTGATTATCGAAGATTATAAAAAAAAGTGTGTATATGGCACATTTTTACACAAAAATTTAAATACTTGACTACATAGTTATAATTTTTACTCATTTTTATATAATTTACATTTGAATATAAAGATTTACTCCAAAATGTTCTCCTATACTTAAAAAAAATTATTGTGATCTTCGCCTGGCTTATTTCACGCTTCTGCCTCTGTGGCTTAAAATTGCATTCTTTGGCGACCAAGGTAATAATTAAATAGCATGTAACTCCCAAATAAAGTCTTTCTCCTGTAAGACATACGATGGGAAAATTACATAAAAATGATAATTAAATTGAATAAAGAAAAAAGAAAGACTAAAATACTGTTACTGAAATTTTATTTCTTCAAGCTTTTTCAGGCACATTTTTATTAACCTGGTGAAGCGAAAAATTGCCAAATAATGTATCAATTGCTTCTTTCATACTAATTTATTTTTTAAGTTTTATAAACATTCCTTTCATATTTAAATTAAATATTTTCATTTTATAAATTTTATCTCGCATTAAAAAGGTTTTTGATTCTTTTTTTTTTAAATTAAGCAAATAACAGTTATTTTCTTTTAATTTGAGAGTTGTTTACATTATTTTCTAACGGATATAGCCATTTCAATTCATTTATCAACTATAATTTTCGCCAAAATGACCACTGGCAACCCTTTCGTCAAAAGTATCAATAAAGTACAATAATCTAAGCATTGTATCATGTTACTTTTATTCACAATTTAATTTACTTGGATTCCCTTAAATATAATTAATGTAATCCCTTAAGTTAATATTAGTTTTTGTTGCATTAAAATATTTCAATTTGTTGATTTTCTGTAAGCAAGTAATCCATATTGGTTTACAATGGAAGTCTATGGGAATTTGGCGAAATATTAGAGATATCGCCAAGTTGGCGTCACTTTTGGCGACTCATTTTGGTCGCCAAATTTGGATATATACCGCCAAGTTGGCGACAAACTTGGCGGAGTTTGGCGACAGAAAAGTGTCCCTCTACGGTAACCTCCTTATAGGTATGGAAATGCATTAAATGCTGTTCAATAATTGCATAAAAAATTTGATAAAAATTCAAAAATCGCTGCACGAATTCCGAATAAACTTTTTTGAAAAGAGAACAAAATTTACTATATTGGGTTAAAAGAAAGATACCATATTCTTCTCACTTATATGGAAAAATCGACTCAAAACTTAAAAAAGTGCTAAAAATCGCATAAAAAATTAAATAAAAAAAATCTAATAAAAAAATCGAAAATCGGGCTTCGAGGTGCAAAACTTCATATATAGACGTACCTTTTCCCCAAATTTTGTAGCTGTACGTGCACAACACCGTCGACACACTCACTCACTCACTCAATCACACACAAACTTCTTTCCTTATTATTATAGATACTAGGGGATCGTATCCGGGCTTCCCGGGTCATATAATGCAGGTGAAATCTTTTTTTTTAATTAAAAACTAATATATATTTACATGCAATATATATTTTAAATTGCTCACTAACAATAAAAAAGCATTTTTCATATAAAAATATGAATTATACAATCGAATAAAGTTTTAAAATTATTAAAAGTGATATTCACATATTAGTTGCATGCTCAGACTTATTAACCTTAATTATTATTAAATTGTTATTTTGCTACTTATAACATCCTTTTGAATTCTGATAATTTCAGAGTTTTAAGCGCGTACTTGAATTTGTCTGTTAAATTTGTGTTTTGTTTATATTATTTTATTTATTTATTCATAGAGTAATTTTTTATGGAATATTAGCCGTAAAAAAATTCTGAACACTTTATTCTGTTTTAAAGGCAAACGGATAAATCTTTCGTAATCGAGCTCCATAGATATAAATTAAATAGATATAAATAAAAAAAAATTTTCTTGTTTGAATATTGTTTTTGAAACCATAGACAATTTGTAAACTGAGATGCACTTTGTAAACAAATTCCATTTGAATGTTTTTTATTTCTGTTTGGCTGTCTGAAAATTTTAATTGTCCCATTATAAAAGTGTTTTTTTAATATTATTCTTTTATTTATGTACAGAGAATGTATTAATTTTGTTGTGGAAAATCAGCCAGAAATAAATGCTGTGGAAATGTTTATTTTTATTGTGTATTGAAACCAGCTCGTGATAAGATAATTTACGAAAAATCATACTTGAAAATTATTTTTAAAAACCTAATAAATAAGTCAATTAAGATACAGTTTTTAAACAAATTGCATTTGAAAGTAGATTTTTTCCCGTAAACGACGTCCTAAAAATTGAAAATGTACGATGATCAGAAAAGGGTCATTCCACGTAAAATGAGCAAAAATTTAAAAAAAGTCGTGGCCACATAGTAACCGATTTTATTAAAATTTGATAAACAGGTTCATTTCATATTCAAATAGAGCTCTGCAACATATCTTTACAAAAAATAAATTATCTTAGCAGTTTTAGACGTTTAAAAAACTTGTGATAAAGAATGGCATGTGTGCATTCGTCCAAAGTTGCAAGTTTGAAGTTCTGTATCTTGAAAACTATTTAACTGAAATGAATTTTTTTATAATAATGTAACCTCTGAAAAATTATCTTCATATTTATTGAGTAATAAAATTTGGTAACACCATAATTAATATTTAATTGGTTGTAAAAATTGAAAATTTGCGAATTTTGAGAAAATTAGAAACGCTACAAAAATCAAAGGAATTAAAAAAACTTGTGAAATTGATGCCAGATGTAGTATTATATATAAAGATCAAATTCCCCAAGTTTGAAAGTTGCCATTTATTTCCTCCACCTTTAAAAAAAAATTAGAAACATTAAAAAAAATGACAAAATCTTAAATTTACCTCTTATAGATAGGGAAAAATAATGAAGGAACGGTCAGACATTATAGTTATTGCACAGACATAAAGATCAATAAGTCCATGATATGCTAAAAAAAAATCAACATTGCCTTTTGATTCCTAACATAGCAAAAATTGGTTCAAAAAGGCAATATTTACTACATTCCATGAGCTATTTTTCTTTCAATTCGCGAGCGTTTCTTAAAATATTGCACGATTTCAAGGTGAAAAGGATGTGTGCTGCCATCTATTTTTTGTATCTGGATCTAGTATTAGTATGTAATTTTTTCTCCAAACTGACTCATTGTTTTCTACTTTAATTAAATATATTCTTGAGATAAAAATAAACTGAAAGCAAGAATAAAAGTTTCTATAATTAAAATATACACTTTTATGTATAATATCAAATCATTTAAAAGATTTAAAAAGCTTCCCTCACTTTCAAAAAAGTGATTGAAATATAGCATTTTACCCTCAACATTTTTTACTATTTTTTTTTTCTCATTAAGGAATAAAAAGGGCACGAATAAAATTTTCGATATTTAAAATATACACTTTTAGCTATAACGTAAAAAAAAAATTAACTTTGTAAGAGCCTGCCCTTCATGCTTAATCGAGTAATAGAAATATTGCATTCTTCCCTCAAAATTTTCGAAAAAATTTTTTTTTCTCATTACGGAATAAAAATACAATTACTAACTTATGCCACTCTGTTACCTATTCATTCCTAATTATAAATAATTTTTAATATAGTCTTTCCATTCCTAAGGCTAATAATCAAAATTGAAATTTTAAGCTTTTAGACGAAACCTCGATTTTGCATCCACTTTTAATAAAAATTTTAATACTTAAATAAACAATCCTGAAATCTATTATTTTAAATTTACTTATAAATAGATATGATCTACTTATATACTGATTTTCATTAAAATCTCTGACACGTCTGCCTCTGCTGATTTGCCCATTTTGCATGGAATGACCCAAGAATTAAAAATTACAGTAACGAAAATTTGAAAACTGAAATTTGATCGTGAAGTGCTGCCATTCGCAAAATGACATCAGCGTTACGCATAGATACGTTTATCCTTTATAATATATATAGATAGATACGTAATCAGTAAAATACAGGGTGATCTTTTTTAAAGTGACAGTGTTTGGAGCACCCTGTAATGCGATCTAATAGCCGGAATCGCACCAAACTTGGTATTTAGACTAATCAAGACATGGGGAAAAGGATTCCGTGAAAAAAATTTTAGTTTAAAAATCGCCGCTAGGGCATTTTGTGGCACTTTGCAATGCATAAAATGTGAGAAAAGAAAAATACTAACACATACAATTGTACAGTTAAATTATTAATGTTTATTTACTACATTAACTTCCCCGGTTGAGGAATTAGACCACCTTCAATGTGAGCACTGTTCTCATAAATAACATCGTGCATTCTGTGCACAACGCTCTCCACAGCCGTACGTAACATATCACGAGGGATATTCCGCACTGCCTTTGTTATGTTGTCCTTTAGAACAGACAAATTTGATACTCCACCAACATAAACTTGAGATTTCAAATAACCCCAGAGCCAAAAATTGCAAGGCGTGAGGTCAGGGGAACGAGGCGGCCATGCAACTGGAAAACTCCGACTTATGACTCTATCATCAGTGAAGTTTTGGCGCAACAGCTGCTTTACCTTATTACTAATGCGTGGAGGAGCACCATCCTCCATAAAGATTATCTGTTGAAGACGATTTCTTTGCTGAAACGGTGGAATAACAAACGTTTGCAGCATTTCGTGGTACCTTTCTGCATTTATGGTGCACGTTTCGGGTCCTGCGGAAAGATGGTCTCAAAAAAGAATGGCCCATTTACGAATTCGGCTGTGAAACCACACTAAACAGTGAATGTTGTTGAATTTAATGGGATTTCATGCTCGGTGTCGGGCTGCTCAGAAGCCCAAATTCGGCTATTTTTTGTGTTTACGGACCCATTGAGATAAAAATGGCACTCATCTCCCCACAGTATGTACTATGGGAAAGCATCATCAATTTCTACCCTAGCAAGAAACGATAGAGCGAATGTCACTGGCTTATCATAATCACTTGGTTTCAGTTCGTGCAAGTGGCTGATTTTGCAGGGGTAAAATCCAATAACGCGCCGCAAAGCTCTCCATACCGTGGAATAATTCATGTCCAGTTGCCGAGCTGCACCCCAGGCGCTGCTAGTACCAGCAATGGTTCCCTGCGATCTTTCGACAATTTCAGTTGCCACATCAGTTATTACATCTTCTGATACTTGTTTACGTTCTCTCCCAGCGCGAATGGTCAGTGAACCCGTTTCCTCGAACTTCTTAATCATTTTCTTAAGACCATTCAGCGATAATGAACCCTTTTGTAATTTTTTTCTCGTTCGAAATTCCCGAAGAGTTGCGGATGCATTACATTGATTCATATAATACAGCTTTAGCAGTAACGCACGTTCCGGTAACGTGAGAGGCATGTCCACTGGAGCTCGTTTACATCTGCTGAGATTATTTGTCGGAGCTGTCTACTACTTGCTTTTATAGCCCCTATTACTGGCGCTGTCACCGCACAACATTTGCATTTTCCTTTGATACCCGTGTTTTATGCTTATTATCGTTATTGTAAGCTACAGCAGCGCCACAAAATACCCTAGCAGCGATTATTGGATCAAAATTTTTTTTCACGGAATCCTTTTTCCCATGTCATGGATTAGTCTAAATACCAAGTTTGGTGCCATTTCGGCTATTAGATTGAGCTACAGGCGCTCCAAACACTGTCACTTTGAAAAAGATCAACCTGTATAATAAATATCAGTTATTATGATGAAGTTATCAATTGAGGTGCTTATTTTTCGTATTCCGTAATGTAAAACAGCAAAATTTATTCCACTTTGACACGAACATAGAATTTTTTCCCCAAGAAATCTAAACCTGACATCATTTTCATTTTTTTCAAATTTTACATACGCACTTCTCATGTCCGTTTTCACCCCTTTTTCATAAATGGTATTTTAATTTGATCATTTTGAAATCATTTTAACTCAAAACTTGAAGTCACGATTGTCAGCAACATCTTTGCATGTGAACAGTTGCACTCTTAACTTGAGACACTAATCTCAGTACCGTTAATCCCAGTATAAACACACTCTAAATATTTTTAAAATATTGCATTTATTAGTGTCTGCTTTCGATTACATTATTTTCAAAAGTGAAGCCTTTTCACCTGTGAAGAATTTCGAAGAAGCTAAGTTAAAAATGACGAACTTCAATAAAGTATATTTCTGTTTGAAGAATTAAATACACGCTTTTTTAAGAAATCAAATCACGTCGTTTGCATCCGCTAAAGCACCTAAATCATTCCACTTTTACGATCCAGTCTTAAACAACCTCTGTAGAAAAATATGCATATGACATCATTATCGGGGAATAATATAGAAACCCAGAAAAAAAGCAATAATAGCTCCATGTTTTGTCAGAAATAATTCATGTATATTTTTTCAAAAGTCGGAAAATGATATTATACACAGACTAATAAAATTGCGTTCATTCAGCTTTGTATCGTTTGTAAAATAAGTTTGCAATAAACACCAACTTATTAAATTGATAAATAAAAAGGAAATAAAACCAAAATTCACCTGATTAATTAACAGACAATATTCTTGACATAGCACGTATTTTAATTTCATTTTTTTTTTGCAGTTGGCATCAAAAAGATACAGTAGTCTACTAATTTCCCTTTACTTTCAATATAACTAGAGTACTTCAGTTGCCACGATTACAAAATTTGTATTAAAAACTACAAAAATAAATTAATATCTCAAAAATAAATTGAGCTACAGCTTTCAAACAAATTGCCTTTAAAACTACATTTTTTCCCCTGTACGATGATGTAAAAATTGAAAATGTGCGATGTTTAGAAGTTTAAAAACTTGCAGTAACGAAAATTGCTAAACCGAAATATCATTTCAAATTTCAAAGTGCTGTCATTCGCAGAATGACGTATGCGTTACGCTCAGATATATTTGTCCTTTATAATATAGATAAATACAAGGCGGGACCTGTCGAATTTCGAGGAAAGAAAATGTTTAGGAAAGAACTGTTTACATAATTTATAAAAAACAAACAAAATTAGTTAAAATTAAAAATGCATCTTATTGAATCTTATACTGTTTATTCTTTCCAAATTATTAAAATTAAACTTTAATCGTATATGCAATCAGTAAACTATAATAAAGATCAATTATTATGGTGAAGTTATCAATTGAGTCTCTTATGCTTTGTATTCCGGAATGAAAAACAGCAAAATTTATTTCATTATGACACGATCATAGAATTTTTTCACTGTGAAATCTAAACCCGTCTTCATTTTCACCTTCTCAAAATTTACGTACGCATCTCTACTATCCGTATTTAGCAATTTAAAAATATTGCTGCAGTATAACTTCAAAAATCCGGCATCAACGGGACCGAGACTATGCCGGATTTTTGAAGGAATATTAAAAATATTAACTAGGAATATCAAACGTAGTACTATATTCTTAATAGTGTCTTTAGCTATAATTTAATTCGTTATAAGCGATAATTATGTAAGAAAAGAGAAATAAATAAAAAATAACTTACTTTAACTAATATTTTCTATGTTACAGGGAAAAAAATCTAATAAAGAATGAAATTATTTCTTCTCTCGTAATTTCGGAAATATCGATGTCAACTTTGCTTCAATTTTTTGGGCCGTTCTTTAAGAAGTTTTTTTTTCCGTATTTTATACAAATGAAAAATGTCTGTTTCGGAGAGACAGTCTTATTTCTCTAAAGCATATATTAATTCTCCAGTCAAATTTATGCATTTTTCTAGTGACACCTTTTCTACAGCCGGTTGTTCATTTTCGTCTTCTGAGGTACTAGCACTATCCCAGCAAAGAAAGAAACAGTGGGCCATCAGCTGGAAAAAAGATGGCAGCCAGCAGTGCCATCAGCGGTAAAGTGCAATGGTGTCATTACTTAAACCTGTCGAAAAGTGTCCGAGCCGAATGCAGCTGGCCCATCAGTGATGGCCAACAGCAGGCCAGCATTCGTATGCCATCACATTACTTCAATCCGGCACTTTTCCTGCAGTGCTAGCACATATCCCACTGCCATTCCTTCGCTGGCCCAGCACTTTCCCTTACAAAAATTTCTTATAGAATTCTATAAATAAAACAAAGTATTATATAATTATGACTTTTTTTTCTATAAGCTAGTTTCACCAAGAGCTATAGAAATATCTGTAGAAGCGTCTAAAATAGAAATGTCTATAGAAATATTTAAAATGCATGCGGTCACCCTCCCAAGTACTGACCGCTCTCGATGCTGCTTGGTTTTCGTGATCAGGCATAAACAAATGCTTTCAGCATACGTTACGATTGCTCGTAGTTTGCAAGCTCTCATTACACTATTTCAAGTTTGTTTCCTTTCTGATTTACGTTCACAATCATTACACTGGTATAGAAATTATTATATTGTATAGAAATCCTATGTATTTTATACGCTTTTTTTTATTATTGATTCTGAACTGCGTAAATTATGAAAGCTGAAATCCTTTGTAACCTAGTAAAACCAGATTTAAGGAGAAAAAAAAAGTGCGTTGAAATAAAGAATTTATTTATTTCTTCATTTACTTATTTATTTTGTTGGTGGCAGAGGTGCTATATTTTTTACAGTTTAAAAAAAATTAGCTTCACAGCTTAAATTGTGTTAAGATATTCATTTCAGATTTGTGTTCAAATACTCAATGTCTTCAATATTCGCATCGCCACCTAGCGTAAGGGTTCCCGGCAATAATACTGCAAAAGTTCGTGCACTTCCATGTGGTGGTGGGCCAGCGCATGAGATAAAATGGATGCCCACCAGAATTTTATCTGATGATTTCCAACAGCAAAGTTGACGGAAGCTGTCCAGAAGCGGTCAGTCAGTGGTAGACCATCAGCCAGCACTTCTCCATCATTGCCAGCACCTGCCAGAAATTGCTGCTGGCCAGCAATTTCCACTTTGCTGGGATCAGCGGTTGTATTTAACACAGCGTCAGCGATTTCGCTGTCCGTTAAATTCTTCGTTCTTGATACATTTTCTTCAATGCTTAGCCAATCACCTATATCGTTTTATTCGACACAATTCATTTTAAGATTTTGCGTGTTCAATCAGCTCATAAACTGCGGTATTTTCACGGGAAATGTGAATAACTGAAATCCTTTCTCATCATTGATGTCGCCCTTGCCGAAAATTAGTATAACCATATACTACCGAGCTATGCATTTCCCAAAGTTGTTCCCTTTGCTAAGCAACGGTGCAGCTCCCAGAAAATATGTCCAGAAAATAATTGCATCTGACAAAAAAAAAAAAAAATCAAATGTTTCTTTTTTGCATTTTTACTTTCAATCTTGAAGTTTTTAATTCACAAGGAATAGCTATTTTCTTTTTTCATAACTTGAAAGTGTAAAAGAAAAAGGGAAGGAAAGTTGATTTTGATGCCGGATTTTTGAAGTTATACTGTATTTAAATTCGATCATTTTAAAATCATACTTGAAGTCATGATTATAAGCAACATCTTTGCATGTGAATAGTCGCACTCTTAACTTCATATTTTAATCTCACTACCGGAGAGTAAAATATTATCGTAATTTATTGTTTTTTAGACGCATTTGTGCAAAAATGTTTACTTTTATCTAAGAATATGATAATTTTCTTTTAAATATGATGTCATATTCACTTAAGCATTTCGCTAGTGTAACTTAGTATCAGTACACATGCAGAAAAAAAATATGGAAACTTTATCAGGAAAAATGCATGTTTTCAAAAGCAGTGCGTCATTTTCCGTGTAAAATATTTTGGCGTAGCATGTCACTAATGGGATTTTGTGGAGAAAAAACTTGGTAAACCTGATATTACTTTAAACCTCGAATTATTGCCAAGATCTACTTTGTTTGCTTGTCTAACTCGGCGAAGCGAATTTACCCGGCGAGAATAATCAAGTTCTGTAATATAAATCGCCATTTTTTGGACAAAAACTTCGGATCTAAGCATGCACACTGCATGTCACGGCTCTTCTATAAACAGACTATAAATCTTTATTTAACATTGCGTTTTATCAGTGTGTGATTTCGATTACGTTATTTTCAAAAGTGAAGTACTTTCAAAGAATTTCAAAGCAGCAGGGGGGGGGGGGATGACGCACTTTTATAAAACATATTTCAGTTTTAAGAATTAAAATACATGCATTTTTATACAAAATGACGTCATTTGCATCCACTAAAGCGTTCTAGTTTTACTATCCAGTGTTAAACAACATCTACAGAAGAGTTTGCATATGACATCATTATCGCAAATAATGCACAAACCACGAAAATAGCAACGCCGACATTCAAGAAGCAAATCGGCAACAAATCGGGTATCTAATGATTCATATATGACTTCATTTGTTTGTTTATAAATAGCTCCATGTTTTATCGGAAATCATTAATTTATATTTTTTCGAAATCCTGGAAATGTTATTACACACGGATTAATAAAACTGCATTCTTTTAGCTATTTGATGCGAATTAAGTGAATCTGTAAAAGGTAAGTCACACAAATGTTCTTTAAAATACACTTTTGTAAAGAGAAAGTGTTGTATGGTGTGTAAAGTAAGTTTGCAATAAACTAAAAATAATTTAATTGATAAATAAAAACAAAATAAAACCAAAATTCACTGGTATTTTTGACATAGCGCGTATTTTTTTTTCCAGTTTTTATGAGAAAATGGGAACAAAAAGATACAGCAATCTACTATTTTCCCTTTGCTTTTAATAGAAATGGAGTAATTCAGTTGCCACGATTACAAAAAATGTATTAAAAACAACAAAAAAAAAATATCTCAAACGTAAATTGAGATACAGCTTTCAAACAAACTGCATTTAAAACCACATTTTCTCCCTATACGACGGTGTAAAAATTGAAAACGTGTGATATTTAGAAGTTTAAAAATTTGCAGTAGTGAAAATTGCAAAACAGAAATTTCATTTCAAATTTCAAAATGCTGCCATTCGCAAAATAACGTATGCGTTACGCACAGCTATGTTTGTCCTTTATAATATATATATATATTCAATAAATGGGTAATATATTCAATATTAGAAATATTTCTGATATTTATAACAGTCCTGGGAGTTGTGCTTTATTGATCACTAATGTATTTTTTAATTATTCCTGTAATAGGTTGTTTAAATAATCTCAAGGAAAAGCGGTACTTTTATGTTAGTCGGCCGCATGTGATTAATAACCAAATATTTTCCACATCTCCATTCATTTAAAGAATATTTGGAAACATATTATATACCTTTAAAATATTCGCCTTTCACCTATTACATTAAAAATTCAAAAGGATAAAAAATACAAATAATACTATAAAAAATAACTGAATCATGAAAGTATTGTTTCTAATTTACACATTTGAAAAAATAAAATACGCAATTTCCAAGAAAAAATGCTATTGGCAAGATTTGCGCCTGACTAATATAAAAGTACCGAAAAAAAACTTCCTCACTTAGCGGGGTTCTGCGATATTTGTAAAAGAAATTTAAAGTGGAAAAATTTGGAAAGAAATTGTTACAGTTAAAAAAGAAACCACTCTGACGCCTATTAGTGATTTACAGTCAAGTTTGATTGATCCCATTTTCGAATATTTCCCTCAAGATCTACGATGGTTAGCCAAATAGCAAAGCTGTCATTCGAGATCTGTCATAAATACATACTTCAAAAAAAGCTTGGCGCAATTCGGGTTTCAGAAAGTGAGATTTGTGGCCAAATGATATGAACATCTTTGAAAACAAATAGAATGAACTTTAATACTTTTTAAAATATGTATTCCTATGTATAAACTTTTTATTTATGTATATTAATATTTTTGGTATTTATATACAATTTACTTCTGTTTTGATATAAAAAGATATAAATGTCTTCTTTATAGTAAATAAATTATATAATTATTGAGCAGAAAATATGCATGAAAACTTTTCTCTCGCCAAGCCCATTTCCTCCACCTCGCCAGGGGCGAGAATTTTCCCCCATTGCTCTATAACTACGCAGTGTCGAACGATATATTATATACTAAAATTATCTCTGAAAATTTGACAAACTAACAATGCAAATTTTATCAAAAACCGTTTATTATAACTTTTTAAAAAGGCTAATTTTTAGATAATTGAGTTCATCAGATTACAGAATTTTCCTCAAAACGGTTCGGCTGAGCAATGCAGAAAGATATGTTGTGTATTGAAACCTTCTCTCGAAAATCATCTAATTTTAACAGTCCAAGTTTCATCGAAATACATTCAGCAGGATCTTTTATAAAGGATCATTTTTCATTATCAGGTTCATCTCATTAAAGAACTTGAAACCATAATTCAATACCAAGTAACGTAGAACGACGTGTTATGTATTAAAATCTTCCCCGAAAAATGATCTATCTAACAGCGCAAGTTCAGCGGAACTCGAGTTAAAAGCAGCCGGAACGAAATTTCCATTTGAATTATATATATATATATATATATATATATATATATATATATACACTGCTCAAAACAATTAAAGGATATTGCAGTTTTAGGTGGATTTTGTATCTGGTAAACTGTTTAGCTGATTGATACATGGTCGATAGACATAGTAGGTTATATGAGAATAAATTACACATGTTTGGCAGAAAAAAATGCATTTTATTGCGCATTTGTGTACTAAAGGAAAAAAACACAATTTGTGCATATGAGAAAAAAAGAATAAGAAAAGGTGTTTTCTTCAAAGAAAATCATTTTCAGTAGGGTGTATGGTTTCCACGGGCGGCCAGCAACGTTGAACACCTTTGAGGCATGGACTCAATGAGGCTATTAATGACGAGTTGGGGTACTCTGCCCCACTCTTCCAGAAGAGCTCTTTCCAGTTCTTGGAGAGTTTGTGGGGGTTGTTGGCGGCCAGAAACTCGTCTTCCTAGAGCGTCCCAAACGTGCTCGATTGGATTCATGTCTGGAGAACCCGCTGGCCATTCTATTCGAACGATTCCTTCCTCGAAAAGGAAATCCTCCACCAGGTTTGCACGATGTGGCCTGCAGTTATCGTCCATTAAAATGAAGTTATCTCCGATTGCTGCAGCGTAAGGGACTACAATAGGTCTGAGGATCTCATTCCTATATCGGCGACCAGTCAGAGCTCCATCTCGAATGATGTAGAGGTCAGTGCGCCCGTCAATGGAGATGCCACCATACACCAACACTCCTCCACCGCCAAATCTGACACTTTCGTGCACGAACGCAGGATTATTCCTACTGCCACGGTCCCTCCAGATGAAAATACGCCTATTATCCGGATGCACAGAAAAACGGGACTCGTCAGAAAACAGAACATTGCTCCATTCATTTCTCCTCCAGTTGACATGCTCGGTTGCCCACTCCCTGCGGTCGCGACGATGCCTTGATGTTAATCTAACACATACCATCGGTCGGCGAGCATACAGACCTACAGCATGGAGCCGGTTTCGGACAGTCTGAGTTGAAATCGTGGTGCCTGTAGCTGAGCGAAGGTGTTGTTGGAGAAGAGTAGCGTTCATGGTTCGGTGTTTCTGAGCTGTTAACGCTAAATACCGATCTTCATTGGGCGTTGTTGTCGTCTACAACCTTGCCCTGGTCTTCGGCCTGCACATCCACTCTCCAAAAAACGGTTCCAGATCCTGTAAATGACACTTTGTGACACTCCAATGGCTTGCGCTACTTCGGCTTGAGTTTGGCCCCCTTCTAACCTACCAACAATTCTCAAAGCTTCTGAATCTGTCAAATGACTTCGCTGAGACATCGTACTCATCGAAACAAAGCAATCACTGAATGCCGATCATCTTTGTCTTCATTCTCTTTTATCCAGTTGAAAGTCAAATTTCATTCGCGGCCGCTGAAGCGACGTTTTTGACGTCGAACTCAAAATTTGCATACTCCACAGTTTGAAAACCGGAAAAATTTGCATTTGTGATTCTCTTCTTCTATTTTTGGCAAAAAAAATTTCGTTTATATCTTTATTTTATATAAAACTTCAAATATCCTTTAATTGTTTTGAGCAGTGTATATTACTTATAAGTAGAATTAGATTATTCCAAAAATTCTATCGTCTACTTGAAAAATCACCAATATTGTGAACGTCGCTCAGACTGATGCCACGGTTATGCATTTCTGGCTTAAAATTAATTAGCTTGGCGATAAACATACAATATGTAACTCACATGTAACGTCATTTTTACAATTATATTTGCTGGTTCCTTCCGCAAGCCACATGATGGACGAGTTAGATAAAAATAAAATGTATATAAAAAAATGTCACTCAGATATTATCTTATAAAATTTTCTGATGCATTTTTCTTAATCTAACGCAAGAGATAAATCGTCAATTATAGTTTAAAACTGCAATCTTTCATATTGAATACATTTTTAAGCATTACAAATATTCCATTTCTTGTTTAAATTAAATATTTTCGTTTTATAATATTACCAAGCGTCAAAACTAATTTTCATTTTCTCTTTTTTCCTTTTAAATAAAATTAGTAACGGTTTTTTCCCAAGATGTACAGCCTTTTCAATTCATTTATCAACGAAATTTATAGCTAATAAAATAATGGTAACCCTTTCGCCCAAAATAACAGAACTTTCCGTCATAATTATATTACTAATCTACGTAGAGCGATGTGTTACAGCTTAAAACCTTCCCTGAAACACTATATGTCTAACATTGTAAGTTTCGTCAAAATCCATGCAGTAGAACTCGAAATATAGAGGTTCGGAACGAAATTTCCGTTTGTATTTTATATATACGGTGAAACCTCCTTGAACGACCACCTCTAAACTACAAAACCCCCAAACAGCGGCCACATGTTGATGAAACCAAACACGTTCCACAGCATTAACATTAGTACGAACCTCTAAATAAAGAACAACGGCCACTCAAATGTCACGAAATTTTTTTTTTTACAGCTCCTGGTACAATTTCATATTTATTTACAAATCGAAATGTGAAGCAGACCAAACAAAAATTATTTGATATGTGAACAAACAGAAAATGAAGACATTAATAATAATGGGGAATTTTTATATAATATTTTTAGAATGGCAGGAATAACGATAAAAGCCAGCTTGTTTGTGTGTCTGGTCAAAAATTTGGCAGTTACTGCCACATATGATTCCATACAGCAAATGTTGGATGATAGAAGAGTAAATAATAGAATCACCCAAAATTTCCCGTATTAACACCGAAGTAACACCAGTATTAACACATTATACCGAAGATTTGAAGAAGTTTCGTGAAATCCAAAATTTCCATTGAATCATAATGATAATGCGTTGTATAGCAAATAAAATCATATTTTTTTTTCTTTAGAGAAAGACATTTAGAGAAAAAAAAACTGCTAATCACTGATTTTCTTATTACATTAAAACTATCAGGATTAATTAAAATGACTGTGTGAATTTCCATTTAAATTTCTGTAATTAGGGTTTTTTTATGAAACCTATGAATAACACTCACCTCTGAAGAGCGGTCACTTTTTACCGATCCCATGGGTAATCGTTACTCAGAGGTTAACTAAGCAGTGTCGAACGATATATTATATACTAAAACTATATCTGAAAATTTGCCAAACTAACAATGCAAATTTTATCAAAAACCGTTTATTATAACTTTTTAAAAAGGCTAATTTTTGATAATTGAGTTCATCAGATTACAGAATTTAATTACAGAAATAAATAGAAGTATATTATAAGCACTAGAAAGAATGGAGAAAATAAAGAAAAAAGGAAAAAAATTCTGAAACTTATCAGTCAAAAATTATTTTTAGCATTCCATAAATTTATTTCCATAAGTATTATTTATATCTGATAATACTTGCATTATATATTTTTGATTTACTATTTGCATTTAATGGATTAAATGTTAAAAGTTAGCGCTCAAAAATTGTGTTTTTATATTTACTTCCAAAATTGTTTTATAATATGTATATTCAAAAATTGTGTTCATAATGTTCGCATTCAAAAATTGTGTCTAAACTTCTACAGATTGAAATAAAATATTGAATTAACTTATTGTATTGATATTTGATGGACCCAAAATTGTGTAGATTAAATCTTTTGGCATTCAAAAGTACTTCTAGCAAAATTAAAATATCAATCTCTCGATAATTAATCTACTGGAAAATTGTTCGTGTGCAGAAATTGTAAATTCTTTTGACACTAAGTGTATTAATTGTAAACAACTGATTTTAGCATGTTATCGTTGAACTCAGAATATAATTGTACTTTTTTTTTTTCTATCGATACCCTAAAATTGTTTGCAACTTCCCAGAACTACTGATGATGATGCCCCTTGTCCGTTTATTGGTAGCCTGGCTTTGGCCACAGTTTGTAAATTAATTTTATCTTGAATAATTTTTTTAACATATATGTTTTGTAAAAGATAAGTGATTTCCCCTTCTGGCTGCGCTGGGGTTTCAGTCTGTGACCCCCTGCGTGTCGGGGAGACCCGTAGGTGGAGCGTAAATAACTCTAAGCTGGATCTCTGAATAGGCGATCCTGCCCTACTCACGCCGTCAGATATTTATTTATTATTATTTTTTTTTAATCGGGGGCGACACTAAATTCTGAAAAAGTAGATTTCCTGTTTCCTAGTTTTCTTTTTAAATCTCGCGGCAAACTTAAACCCATGGTTAAATTCTTCAGCGACGCTTTATAAACTTACTTATTATGGCTGAAATGATAGAAAAGATTCATGCAAAGATAGACGAAAGTAAAAATATATAGATATTTTTCTGAAATGTATTAAATCATAGAAGAAAAAAAATCATTTTCGAAAAAAACATCTCTGATAAATCCTTATTAGTGTAATACTCGGCAGCGTTCAATCGTAAATAAAAATTTGGCGACTTCGTCTAAATACATATTTAATACACTAGCTTAAATTATGTTCTATTAACATAAAACCGTAAAAATATTTAAAGAAAATATTTTTATTATATATTTTTATCAGAAATCTGAAGGTAAAAACAAAACTTGTAAAAGCGAAATTTGCGGAGAAAAATACCCTAAATAAATTGCAATTTTAATCACATTCATAATGTATTTTATTTTGTGACGAATGTTTCAGGATATTCCTGTTTCATGATTTACGTTGCGTCTTACTAACTGCATCGCATCGTTTTCAAAGCTTCATGTTTTTAAGATTTTTATTTTGATGGCTAGATTTTTTGTAAAAATGTTATTTTTTATATTCAAATATGAAATAAAAGCGAGTATTTTTTATATTTATGTTTATATTTTTTAGGTAGATTTCGTAAGAAATACTACATATTGCAGTCGTTACCATGGTACGACTTCTGAAAAATTCCTTCATAACTTTTCATTATAAGACCCCAGGAACCCAAAACCACCCCCATCTAAAAAGTTTATATATATATATATGTGTGTGTGTGTATATGTATGTACTACATTTTGTCCGCTCGATAAAAGTCGTCTTCAAACTCGCCAACAACTTTGAGATGGCTAATATCTCGGTGGGGGTTGAAAATGGGAAATATCGGCCCAAGGGAATGGAAATGGGGAGGGTTAAAAATTTTGAATTCCGTCTTAACATGATTCTAATAAAACCAGCTCTTTCACAACAATGACAGGAAAAAATAAATATTTTTCGTTATAGCAGTTGCCAACAATAAAAAAAAGCAATAAAATTCTCAGCACAACAATTCCTTTTCTAATGCAAGATTTTCACGTGAAAATTAAATTAAACAGTTTGACGAATTGAAAACAAATTGAATATTACGTCATACGTTTTCTAGAGCTTCCGCATGAAAACTCAAAATGAAATAAATAGTTTGACGAATAAAAAAAATGAAAATATTGCGTCATATTAGAAATATAATGGTCCTCAGCAGGTGAATATGTAACGTCATGCAAGTTTGAAGAAACGTATTAAAACATGATAAAAACCCGACTATGGAAATATTAACATATTTTAATACTTTGAGTTTCTCTGAATTTGCTTTAGCCATTTTTAAACCTATTCCATATACATGCGTGTGTATATTCGTGTATATTACACTGCAAATAGAAGCGTCTTAAATTTAGACACATATGTGACTGAAAAAGAAATTAAGACACTTAAGTGTCTTAATCTGAAAATTCAGACATTATAGATGTCTTAATTTAAGATACATAAGTGTCTTACTATGACCATGGTGTAAACGAACTGAGAATAATGTCTAAAATATCCGCAAACGTCTTATTTTAAGACACTTCATTGCTTTAAACGTGTCTTAATTTAAGACGTTTTGATTCTTCCGACTCAATAACCACCAGGGGGCACTAGCACTCCCAGTTGCGCATGCGTTTTAGATGTCTTCGTTCGAAGTGGTATACGTTGTAATTCAAACAAAGTTTGTTTTTATGTACGCGTGTATTTTAATTCGTTTTTTTGCGAAATGTGAAGTACTGCGATTTTAATTCGTATTAACTTGGATTATTTATTTATTGAATACATACATCTGACGTGTGTGCTCGACATCAAATGTCTCTTAGAAGCTGTCGTCGATATAAGGGCGGGATAGACACAGAACAGAAGTAGACGACGGTTGAAGATTACACCCGGAAATTCTACAAAGCGTGTGCAATGGGCTTAGTGTTAACTCGTATTAATTTATATCAATAATATTGTGTTATTCATCTTCGTTCTGTCGAAGCTGGCAAAAAAAAAGAAACTTTTGTCTGGCGGGTCCTGTTTTGAGGATGAAACATCTCATTCTTTAAATATGGCTAGTCGGATGTATTATGGGATTACCTTTTAAACTGATGAAAATCTTTCTCCCTCACTGTGGTTGTGGATGTTTTTAAAATTTCAAATCGAGGAATATTTCTTACCTCTTGCAAACAGCGATTGAAGTAAGTGTTATAATTTCTTTATAGTACTAAAATTAGTGTCTTTTATGATTTTATTTATTGTACTAAACAAAATCTTACATGAAATTTAATTAGTTTTGAATCTTTTTGCAAAAAAAAAAAAAACACTAATTCTAGAAGTATATATTTTTAAATTTATGACGTTGTCTTTTATTACATATTATGTATTATGTATTCTAATCTTTTTTCTCAAATTTAAAGTAATAACATCACTAAAAAACAGACATATTTAAAAGTTAAGTTCATTCTCTTGTTTTGTTTTGTTTTCAATATGGCAATTCTTAGTTTCAATGGATCCGGATTGAGATCCCGGGATCCCGCTTTAATTTTAACCCCGAAAATCCCGGAATTTTTACTGGAAAATTCCGGGATTTTCGGTATTGCCTTTTTTCCCCATTGAATAATATTCAGCTGAAATTAAAAAATATATTTATAAACTTTCGCTTTTGGAAAATAAAATCAATTGCTTTTCATGAAATTTATATATAATTGAAAATGAATGTTTATCTCTAGTATTTCTTAGATATATTTCTAAAGCTATTAAATCTTTTAATGTGTGAAAACTTTTGAATTGGAAACATAGAAGTAAGCCAGTCAGGAAAAAGGAAATCATTTGTTTATTTAGATTTCGCTGTATGTGTGGATTCGAAGGTCATTTTCCAATTAGACTTTACTGATAAGCATCGCAAGTTTGTATCTTGGTGATATCATGTGCTAACTTTTTTTTTTTTTTTTTTTTTTTTGCTTTAAAGATGTCTTGTTTAGTTGCTCATAGGAATGATAACAATAATCCCATGTGGCAATATAAATTTTTAAAAAATCTAATTTTTAAATGATAAGGATTTTTATTTTTTTTTCGGGGGGGGGGGGGGGATTTTGTATGAAATTTTCGTAAAGTTGATACCTTAAATCTTGCACTGATTATAATGAAAGTTTTGAACTTTTAGAGTAGGACAAGATTAAAAAACACAAAATATAAATAAACAAAATACCGAAGTAATTTTTTCTCAATATTAACCCTTTGCACTCGAGGGCTCCGGAGCGGATCCATTTAAAATTTGTCTTCAAACTCGAGGTCTCCACTACGGAGACAATGCAAATAATTTTGTGATACCATGTAATCTTAGCTTTTCTAGACAGGTATCACAAAATTATTTGCATTGTCTCCGTAGCGGAGCCCTCGAGTTTGAAGACAAATTTTAAATGGCTCCGCTCCGGAGCCCTCGAGTGCAAAGGGTAAAGTAGAATATTTATTTATTTATTCATAGTTAAATAGCTGTTGTGATTATCATCTGATATATATGTAAAATTGCCTATGTGGCAATATAATTTTTTAAAAAATCTATTTTTAAATTATATGAAGTAGAGTAGGACAAGATTATAAGAAATATATATATTTATCCATGTACTTTAAAAGACCTCAATAGCCCTTGCAGCTGAATTTGTCCGATAATCGGAGATGTCTGCTTTTGTGAGGTAAAAATATACAAATATGTATGCCATGCGGATTAAAAAAGTATTCGCTAAATAGATGTTTCAGAATAGCTATTTGGGAATGTCCATTAACCTCCACAACGGATACTCCCGAATACCGGACATCTCAATTGAGATAACAATAATGCAGGATTGCATTTTTTGCAAAAGAACTTCTTGATTAAAGAATGGGCATACTGGGCCGTGCCCCGCCCCCCTACGATTTTAGTGCCCACAAATTTGATGTGCAATATTTGTAAAGCTTATATTTTAAATCTGTTTCGAAATTGTATTGATTATAATCAATATTTTGAACTTTTAAAGTAAAATAAGATTAAAAATAAAACAAATTTTAAAAATCTAATATTTAGATAAATATTTTTTGTTTTAATCTTGTTCTACTCCTGAAGTTCAAAATATTGATTATAATCAGTAAAATGTCGTAAAAGATTTAAATTATCAGCTTAACAAAAATTGCGTACCAAAATTGGGAGCACCAAAAAAATCAGGTTGTAGGGGGGGGGGGGGGAGGACTCCTGCCAAATATTTTTCCAGGATTCAACGTGGTCAAACATGGCTACGTATGATGCTTACAAAAAAAAATGGATGTTATTAAGACGTTTGAAGTGTCTGAAATTCAGACACAAAAAATGTCTGAAAAAATTCAGACATTTTAAAATGTCTGAAAACTGAACACTCCGTTTCAGACACTTAAGTGTTTGAATTTCAGACATTTTAATTAACAGTGTAGAATTTTCACAAAATGTTTAGCTCCCTAGACCTCATTCTTAGTGAAGGAACTGGGTTTATCTCTAATCTTGATTTAAGTTTTGTTGGTGAATTTAGTACTTAACTTCGAAATCTACCTCCGCCTGTAGGCCCGAGCCGGCAGGGATTTTTTTCCTTCTTAGCATTTAATATATTTCCTAATCTATATGTTAAAAACACAAGATAGTTTTTATTTTATATTATTTTTAATTTTAAATGTTTGTAATGAAATTTCTTCAAAATGGTGACAATCGAGTTACTTCCGTTCCATAATTACAGAGAAAGGTAGAGTAATTGGAAATACTGTATATTTAAAGATGTCATTTTCTTGTTAGAATTTCAAATAACTTTAAAAAGTATATTGAACAGAAATGTATGTGATGTTAAAAAAAACAACAACACATATTTCAATAGTTTTTCATTCCTCTGATAAAGAATTTCATATACTAATATCAGATTGGGTCGAAATGCCTCAGTGAGTGAAAGTGACGTCATATATAAATGTAAACGAGCATTTTCTTATAAAATCAAATATTTAGCAAACGAATGTGTCTAAAAGGTATTTTCCTGGCAATTTCTAAACTTTTTACTCACCCGTATTAAGACTAGCACCTCTAGTCACAAGAGTTAATGTTCACATGCAAAGTTGCTGATGGTATATCTAACGTCAAATTTCGGAATATAATAATTTACTCTACGTCATATATACGCACATATAGTATAAGTCAATCCGTCTTTCGCGGTCCCAACATCGCCCACTAAATAGAGGAAGTTTGGGTATTATGGAATGGTCAGACAATATGAAATACTTCAATTTCTGCTGCATACGGCAATGCAGCCAAGAGTTAAATCCACCAAACGACTTACATGTACTTCCATAAAGTACCCTCAGTTCTGTTTGAATACCTGTTGCCGGAGTGAGACAGTAAAATAAAGTCTTATTCCAATTTTTGAAGTTTTTTTGCAAGTAAACATTATAAAACTCACATTATTAATAAAATTTCTGTGTCAATGATGTTTACCAAGTTCAGTATAGCGTTAAATAGTTATATATATTGTTGTGTTAATTAGTTTGCCTCTATGCTAACGTGCTGAAGTGTGGAGAGCTAATGTTTTTAAAAAGGTGTTGCGGGTAACATGGAATATCAGCTAGACAACTGTTTCAAGACGAATTTAAATTATAAAATAATTTTTCAAAGAATCTGATGATTTATAGATAATGCACTAAGTTTTAGTCATTAAATAATTTTGGTTATTCTTTTAAACGATGATTTGTCCTTGCAAATTTAATATTCCTTACGACCCTATTCCATATTACCAGGAAAATGTACCTTTTTTTAAAGCTAAATATTTATATGAATTTTTTTTCTTCCTTTTTAAACGAAATGAAAAAGTATAAAAAAATAATCAAAGTTTGATCTTTACTAAGTTCTAATGTATCTCATTTTTTTTTTATTTTTTATCTTGACTTACAAATAAAAATGAAATGGTATTCCAAAATACCTGAACTTCTTCTGCTAGGCCTGCACGCTGCTATAAAAATAGCGGTTGCCGTGGGCAGATTTCTTTAGAGTTTGTACGCTCCCACAAATTTTAAAACTAATATATTTCAAAGTATTTTTCATCACAAATAATCTCATGGAAAGGAGGCGAATAATACCTTTAAAATATACTGTTCTTTAAATCCAAGAAATTTTCAAAAGCAGAAAAAGAATTCTCCGACGACTACTGCCACTTTTGTGTGGCTGTGTTTGCGTAGGCCTATTATCCAGTGGGCGGTAATTCTAAACAAGCCGTTGCTATGCATTTCCTACCCGTGGCCATGCTTTTCCTGTTAGTAAATCCTACTCAATAGAAAGACTACAACTGAATCAGTTTCTATCATTTTAGTATCTATGAATAATCTGTTGTGTGTTAAAATATTTTTAAATGATGAATATGAATATGCCAGGAAAGTATATAAATTTTGTGACGATGCCAGGGCTTTCAAAGGCGACTGTTTTTAATTCTGTTTCGCACCACTTTTTGAAAACAAAAATATTTTACATATATTTTGAGAAAATTTGAAAGAGAAATATACATTTTCAAAAATTGTGTTAATAATGTTCGCATTCAAAAATCTTGTTCATAATGATCGCATTCAAAACTAGTGTCTATTTAATAGTATTTCCTAATTGCTCTAAAAGGCGCAAATGCCAATCTAGTGAAAAAGATTCCATGCCGGAACTCGAACCCGGGCCATCAGTATAGCGCATTGGCGTTCTACCGACTAAACCACAGGGAACGATACCCAGCCTGGAACTTCTCACTATTACAGGTTTGCAAGGCTACAATCGCAGCACCAAGATGGAATATTTTTCCGTGAGCCACTGACATGGTGCAAACACAGACACTTAATTAAATCCAGCATCGATTGATTAATAATTAATAGTATTCAAAAATTGTGTCTAAACTTGTACAGATTGAAATCAAATAATGAATTAACTTATTGCACGAATACTTAGTATATTGATGGCCCAAAAATTGTGTTGATTAAGTCTTTTGGCAGTCAAAAGTAATTATAGCAAAATTAAAATAATCAATCTGTTGTTAATTAATCTACTGGCAAATTGTTCGTGTGCAGAAAATGTAAAGTTTTTTAACACAGAGAATATTAATTGTGAGCAACTGAATTTAACTTGTTATCGTTGAACTCGGGATATAATAGTAAATGTTTCTTCGATTGGTTACCCTAATATTGTTTGCAACTTTCCAGAGCTACTGATGATGATGCCCCTTGTCGGGCTATTGACAGTCTGGTTTCTGCCACAGTTTGTAAATTAATTTTAACTTGAATATTTTTTTTTTATATAATTGTGAGAATACTTCTCACAGTATTTAAATTTGGTTTATTTTTATTTACTTTCAGCTATTTTTTGCATCGATGTCTATTTGAATTCAATCATTGCGCCGCGATGTTGACGTTTTTATCTCTCACCATAAAGCGAGTGTGTTTTCGCCGCCGATGTTTTTCTCTTGACTTTCAAGCGAGTCGGCAGTATTGCGCATGAGCACACTCTGCTAATTTTAGGAGCACATCGCTGGAGCTCTGGTATCGCTGAAGTCAACTTGCATTATGATGACGTCATTGAAATGATTAGCGCCGCCCTCTTTTGACGTATTCGTTGCGCTATTGATAACAGGAGGATATTTTGGTTTCATTTTCCCATCAGTGAAAACATTTTGAATTCTGCAGCTTGTAATTCAATTTTCATTAATTTCCCGTAAATGTTAATTTAGCTAATCAATCTAAATTGTGCCTTTTAATTACTTTGTCAACCCCGTATTCATCATTTAAATACAAAAACTCGTTAATTTTTAAATCAGAATTGGGTGTGATGCTGTGTTAAAAGGATGTAGTTTTAACAGAGTGTTTTTCGTGGCGCGGGCCTTGCCTGCCGTCGAATGCCGCTAAGTTTGCCGAATGAAAACGTCCGTATAATGGGTCGTATTTTTGTGGATACTTTTTGTCATGACATAATTTAATTTTTAAAGATGTGTTGCTCTCATCAAAAGGAATCCCATGGAACAAGTTCACGTTTTCTGTTATTTTTCTCATTTTAAGAGATTCTGTTCTTTTATTTCGAAATGGTGACCAGAAGCAAGAATTTCCTAATCTTCTATTACTAACAGCTGAAAATAAAGAATTTATTTATTTCATCAATTTGCCTCTTCACTGTGTTCCTGTAAAGTAAGAATTTTCCATTTTTATTATTTCCTTAACGATCAATAGTTTGTTTAAAAGAACTTCGCAATATGTACTTAAACCACTTAACGATCATTTTATATGCCGCCACATTTGGCGCCGTGATACCTTTCGAATTGCAACGTTGTTGCTTTGGGTTTATTGCAATTCTGAAAATGCTAATTGTAATTATTGAGGATAATTTTTAGAACTTTTTTGTTCTTTTTTTAAGAATTATGAAGGTTTTGTTTGAAATATTTTAATACAAGTTACATTTTTATGAAACTTGTTCTAATTTTTGAAGAAAATAAAGATCGCTATTCTAGAAAGTCAAGAATTTAAAAAAAAAATTATTCTCATTAGTTAAAGAGAAATTGGTTTATTTATTTCAAGATTTGTTGGATATAATTTATGAAAATATTGTAGAATATTTGATGTTCTCGTTCTCAAAAATTCTTGGGTTATGCAATTTTTATGTTAAATAGTTGCATTGTTTTACAATATTCTAAAGAATTCATATTTAAATTTCGCCATATTTTGAAGAATGTATTATTAATTCCAATCAAGAAATGAATTTATATAGTTACAATACCGAAAATGAATTTTTATGTTGTTGCAAATAATAACAGTATAGTTATGATATTCTATTTTAAGAATAAAATTCTGAGGCAGTTACATATTATTTTTTTTTAATTGATTGAAAATTTTTTGGAATTGAAAATATTTTTGAAGAATAATTATTGAATTTGAAATGTTTTGTAAATGAATTTATGTTCTCAAATAATTTCAATGAATTTGAAGATTGGCAAAAATTGTTCTCAAGAACATAATGTGATATTTTAGGAGGCATGTCTTTTGGGTTATTTTTTTTAATTTTCTACTTATTAATGGCACTTTAAATCTACATATATAAAAGAAAGCCTGAATTTTGTATTAATCATCGCGCAGCCCAAACTACTGAATCTAAATTCTTGAAATTTGGGGTAAACACTCTTTTTATTGTAATCGAAGCATCGAAGTTTTGTTCTGTAGTTATTTATTAAACTTTTTTTTTCATTTATTGATAATTCATTTTAAAGATAATAGAAAATAATTTAAAATAAGTCCTTCCGGCCAGTGCCGGGAGGAAGAGGTAGCTTTCATATTCCTTATTTTTTAAAAGCCAGCTTATATTATTCAAACACACGGAGCTCAAATTAGTGGAACTCGATTATAGATGATTAAATACTAATTTTTGTCAATACTGAATATGAATCAGAATTTTGCCAAATAAGTCAGCGTTATCAAAGCTGGTTTTATGAAAGTGATTTATATTTTGTCGCCAAATTCGGTGATATCCCGAATTATATTAATAATTACATTAACCTGAATTATCGGTGATAGCCCGCCATTTTAAAACAACATAATAGGTGCAACAAAGCTCACCAATGAACTTGGTCGAGACCTTAGTAATTCCTGTGCACATGCTTACTCATATCTAAATCGTTTGATATATACGAGTGCTGTTGCAGGCAAAAAATCAGATTTTTCAAAATGTCACACTCTTTCGAAATTCAAACTGCTATATCTCGGCCTTTTTTTTTAGATAAAGGCAAAACAAAAAATGATCCGGAATCTTTGTAATAAGCTGAAACACATATGAAAAAAATCTTTTTCAATTTCTAAATTTTGTACCTCATTTTAAATTAATTATTTTTTTTAAATGGCCGCCATTTTGAAACAAGATGACAGATGACGTTATCAAACGAACTTGGCCGGGAGATTGCTATGTATTATGCACATGCCTTGTCATATCCTAATAAGTTCATAAATACGCGTGTTATCGCGTGACAAAAATCGTTTCAAAATGTCAGCCATGCTAGAAATTCAAAGTGCTATAACTCAGCCATTTTTTAAGATATAGACGAAACGAAAAATACTCCGGAATCTATGTATCAAGGTCAAATACATAAGAAAAAAATATTTTTCAATTTCTAATTTTTTTTTACCTCATTTTAAATAAAAATATAAAAAAAAATCAATGGCCGCCATTTTGAAACAAGATGGCCGATGATGTTGACCAACGTACTCGGTTGAGACATTGGTATGTACTATGTACACACCAAGTTGTATCCAAATCCGTTCATAAATACGCGTGTTATCGCGTGACAAAAATCAGATCGTTTCAAAATGTCAGCCACACTAGAATTTCAAAGTGCTATAACTCAACCGTTTTTTAAGATATAGACGAAACAAAAAATGCTCCGGAATCTTCGTATCAAGCTCAAACACATAAGAAAGAAATCTTTTTCGATTTATATTTTTTTTTTACTTTATTTTAAATTTAAATTATTTTTTAATTTTAAATGGCCGACATTTTGAAACAAGATGGCGTATGAAGCTGGCCAACGAACTCGGTCGAGACATTGCTATGTACTATGCACATGCCTTGTCACATCCAAATCGGTTCATAAAAACGCATATTATCGAGTGACAAAAATCAGATCATGTCAAAATGTCAGCCATGCTAGAAATTCAAAGTGCTATAACTCAGCCATTTTTTAAGACATAGACGAAACAAAAAATACTCCGGAATCTTTATATCAAGCTCAAACACATAAGGTAAAAATCTTTTTAAATTTCTAATTATTTTGTCCATCACTTTTAAATTTTATTTATTTTTTTAATTTTTAAATGGCCGCCATTTTGAAACGAGATGGTGGATGAGGCTGGCCAATGAACTTGGTCAAGATATTGCTATGTACTATGCACATTCTTTGTCACATCCCAATCGGTTCATAAATACGTGTATTATCGAGTGACAAAAATCAGATCGTTTCAAAATGTCAGCCATGCTAGAAATTCAAAGTGCTATATCTCATCCATTTTTTAAGATATAGACGAAACGAAAAATGCTCCAGAATCTTTGTGTCAAGCCCAAACACATAAGAAAAAAAATCTTTTTTACAGTCTAAGTTTTTGTGCCTCATTTTAAATTTTAAATTTTTTAAATTTTTTTAAATGGCCGCCATTTTGAAACAAGATGGTGGATGAAGCTAGCCAACGAACTCACTCGAGACATTGGCATGTACTATGTACACGCGAAATTTTATCCAAATCGGTTCTGAAATACGAGAGTTAAAGTATGACAAAGGTGATATATATACAGGGTGTCCGGTCTCAACGGTGTCCAATGGCTAATTCCTAAACCGTTAGTCATAGACATATAGTTCCAATTACAAAAATGTTTTAAATCACGTAAAGAAATATTTTAAAAGCGATTTGGGTCAATAAAAACATTTCTTAAAAAATTGCAAAATTTAAATTTTTATACGGTCCCCGGTCCTATAAGTTATATTTAGTGAAATTTTCCTTTTACACTGACAAGTAATACAAAAAAAGTTCCGTTATTCTACGATTAAAATTGCCCGAGTAATAGCTGTTTAAATTTGGAGCATATTTTTTGCTGCAAATTGGGGGTCATTCACAAATTTAATCGAAATATAATTTCGTCAGATATAAAAAATATCTGGGAGTAAAATTAACAATTCAATATAAATTTGAAATCTTTAATCATTCTGGCATATTAATGGAAAATATATAATTTGTAATAAATATTTAAGAAGAAAGAAAAAACAGAATCTTAAATAAAATGATTCTAAATTAATAGCCTCAATTCTTTACAAAATGATACGTATTTTTAAATATTATTAGATTGCACAAGCCTACAAAAGTTGGGTTATGTCATGTTTTTTTAGTTAATGATAATTGATTTTTGTATACTCTGTACCTCTGAATCCGAAATTGACCTTCATTTTTAACTATCATATCAGGATTTTTCGCACATTGCAAATTTCAAAGTTAAGGAGTTAAATGTTAAAATTGAATTTCTTCCCCCATCTCATCGGACCACTCAGCTGTTTAGCTGTAAGAATCCTAGGATAAGCAAAAATATCGAATAATTTTTTTTAATAAAATAAAATAAAATAAAATAAAAAATGTTTTACATATGTTTTATAGTATGAGATTTTAGCTATATTTTAACTTACACATTTGCGATTTGCAAAAAAAATTCTAATGTGATGGTTAAAAATGAAGGTCATTTTCAGATTCAGTGCTAAAAAGTGCGTAAAAATTAATTATCAAAAGTTAAAAAACACAACCATCTCCGCTACTTTATAGTATTCGATTTTTGTTATTCTTTAAATTTGAAAATTTATGATTTGCGAAATATCCTGACATGACGGTTAAAAATTAAGGTAATTTTCGGATTCAGTGCTAAAAAATACATAAATGTGAAAAACCCAACAATCGCAGTCTTGTATTATCTAATCTAAAACTTTTTCTTAAACTCCTTGGCAGAAATTTATCCAAAATTTTTTGTGTTATCCTGTAAAATAAGTATAAATGGTAACCACCGAAAATCTTAATATTATTAGATTGTTATCGGATTTGCGCCAGTATGTAAAAATGCAATCTCGATCGGATATTTAAAAGTGGGTTAAAGTTAGAGTACAAATTTTGAACTGGAAAAACATACATATGTTTGTTGACGTAACATAAAAACTTATCAAAAAACATAATTTTTGTTAAAAGAAATCATAAGAGAAACAGTCTCAAATCCTGACAAAATAAAACCTATGTTATTTTAGCCAATTTGAGACTTAATCATAATACTTGTAGGATTTTTTTTCAAAGCGCTGATACACATGAAGTAAGACCTTCGAATACTTTAAACACTTGGCATATGATCCCTCAAAGCCAAGCCGAACTCATTTGTTTTCAGAGTAGAAAAGTGGCATAAGTCATGCATTTTTAAATTTTCATAACTCGCTCAATTTTAGCGTTATATGAATGGGACTTTTTTTGTCTTACTTGTCAGTGTAATAGGAAAAAATTACTAAATATAACTTATAGGACCGAGGGACCGTATAAAAATTTAAATTTCGTAATTTTTTAAGAAATGTTTTTATTGACCTAAATCGCTTTTAAAATGTTTCTTTACCTGATTTAAAACGTTTTTGTAATTGGAACTATATGTCTATGACTAACGGTTTAGGAATTAGCCATTGGACACCGTTGAGACCGGACAACCTGTATATATATATATATATATATATATATATATATATATATATGGATATATATAAATATATATATATATATATATATATATATATCAATTTTGAACGGAGAGTGGTTTCGGGATCTAGGGGTCATGATCGGTGAAAATATACCAAAATCTTTCGGAATCGTTTTCCTCCGAACGGCTGCTATAGGTAGCTTTTTGTAATGAAAGCTACGTAATAGATATGTAACTGGTATTCGAAAACGAGTTTTTCGCAAAATTGTCGTAAAAAATCACGCCAAACCCGGTGCGTGTATGACATCTGTGCCAAATACTAAATAATGCAGACATTTAATTTTAACTTCAGACCAATGTTTTAATAGTACTACTTAGTTATCCCGTCGACCAATTTCGCCAACTTATATAAATCGCCAAATTATACAAAATGACATAATTTTTACTTTAACTGACGAAAGAAAAAATAAATTAGTATAACATTAATAAAAATACAAATAAAACGTCGAAATAAAAATCAAGATGGCGTACACACGTGTAACTTCCTTAAAGCCAAGTGAATGTGACATTTACGATCAACCATTATTGGCATTTAATGTTATAGTTTGGCGATAGATTTTTGTTAGACGCGATAACCAAGTAGTACCGTTTTAATTTACCACTCAAAAAATAAAAAAAAATGCTAACTGGCGAGTTAAAAAAAAGCTATTGGGGAGATTTGCACCCGGCTAACATAAAAGTACCATGAATGCTTTGCGTTCATGGCAACTTTTATGTAGTTTTATTTGAAAAAATAATTTTGATTCCTTAATCAAAATGGAAACCGTTGGTATGAAAAGCGAAGGGATCAACCCGTAATTGTTTATGGCAGTTACATGACTTGGACTGTTATAATATAAGTGAAATGAAGGCGATAGAATAATATTTAGCGACCTATCAGCTGTGACTGGCTAACATTAAAGTACCAAATTGGCCGCCTGGAATATAAAGAGCGAAGGGATCCGCCCGGAACTGTTGATGAGAGTCAAATGACTTAAGGTATTATTATAGAGATTGTTTTCAATTCTGAAAACAGCGCAAAAAAATGTATCCTAACGATTAACATTTTATTTACACGTGACCATTAAAAACAGAAAAAGGAACTTTAAAGTTACTTTTAAATGAGTACGTGTTAAAAGCAGGAAAATATTGAAAATTATGTCTTGAAAATTGTATTTACACGTGAATATTTAAAGAGAAATGAAACTTTAAAATAATAAATACATTAATATGCGTTTAACCATTTCAGGGGCAAGGTACTTATTTTCGTAAAATGTTGAAATCAATGAATGGCACCAGAATTTTCAAACAAATTTCGAAATACGAAAATGATTTTGTTCACTTACTTTATAAAAAATATATATATATATATATCCCAATATTCTGGTGCCAGTGTGGCATATAAGAATTCAAAATAAGTGGTCCAAAAATGAACCACCGCCCTTGAAGGGGTTAAAGCAATAAATAGTAGTAATTGTAGTAATTTGTATTATGTCAGTCGTTTTATAACGTTGTTAAAAAATACAAGGAGACAAAGACTCTGGTTATTTAATTCTTTTTATTTTCGCTTCTTTTCCAATGTTTAACTGATCTTCTTTAATCAAACACGAAAACAACCATTGAATGTCTTAACAGCAGTTGATTCGGCCTTAAATTTTCGCCACCAATGGGAATTGAATGGAAACCGTTTACAGGGAGATCGCCACAGGTTTTTTTCATTGTAATTCAATCTTCTCTAATCTTTTTAAAACCGATCATATTAGCGTACTTTTAGTTTCTGCGGTGTCTGAACGGGGTTTGGCGAGCGTAGCTTTCAGGGGGCAGAGCCCACTAGTATGTATACATATATATATTTATTTATTTTGTATTTATTATATAAAACCTTTTTTTTTTACCTCTTTGTTGGAATTCGATTTAAATAGCTAGTTCTAGGTAATAAATTCGTTTACACAGTGTCACAATTTTTTCTTCTATGATTGAGTTCGAAATCAGAAAAGAAAATAGTTTCTAATAACATGAATAATAAATCTTTTGCATCACACACTTAATTCATGAAATTTTAAGCCTTTGAAATGATTGATTTTTCTGTTAAAGTATCCTTCTAACTATAAGAAATGCATCTTATTGGCTGCTATGTAAGTTAAACGGAAATAGAAGACTTTGATATATGTTAACTCAAATATTTGCTCTAAAAGATTGTCAATAATCGTCTTTAACCTGAAATGTCTCTCGGTATATTTTTAAATAAACAGGGCAGTTCGAATGCAACGTAAGTTATTAAATTATAATGAATATATTAAAGTTTTGAAAGTTTAGTTTGAAACTGTGAGTAGCATTTACATGAAATTGATTTTTAAAAACTTGTAAGCAATATTTACTTTGGCTACTTTCAATTAATTTGCTTTTTTGCATGTTTAACATTTTATGCCTTAACGAGACTTACTGTGGTTCTATTATCATATAGCAGAAACAAAATCATACAAGTCCTGTCAAAAAAACTTCTACGAGCTTGTTTTTATTATTAAGGATATAAAATGTATGACAAGATCAGATTGCTAAAAATATGAACAATAGTTTTGTAATTTTTTTCCTTCATTTATTCCATCCACTGAATTATGTTAGGAAGATTTTATTTTTCTTTTAAGCAGCGTCATAAGTGTATTGATGACTGGTTGTGTATCTTATATAGTGGACTCCGATTTTCTTAGCTCCAATTAGTCAAACGCTTTAATATCCCAATCTCTATAACAACTTTTTTTCTTTTTTTAAATATTAAAACTTAAGCTTAGATTCTTTAATTAACGAAAAAAGTTAGAGTTAAAACACAAAATTATTTAAAAAGTAAACACAACATAAAATAAATAATGTGAACATTAAAAAGGCCCACAATCTTACTTAAAAGGCGGCTAATGTAATGAAAAAGATATTACAAGTTTAAAATATACATTTTATTTATAACTTCTTAGTACTAATATTTGAAAATTTTTCCAGTGAGAAACATTCGCCTTGCATACAATATTTCAAATGAAAATCAAATTTCAACTTAATTGCTTAAAAGGCGTAAAGGCCAATCTAGTGAAAAAGATTCCATGCCGAGTTGAAATTTGATTTTCATTTGAAATATTGTATGCAAGGCGAAAGTTTCCCTCTGGAAAATTTCCAAATATTAATATAGATTCAATCGATGCTGGATACCCCATGTCGGTGGCTCACGGAAAATATTCTATCTTGTGCTGCCCTTGTAGCCCTGCCAACCTGTAATAGTGAGAAGTTTCAGGCTGGGTATCGTTCCATATGGTTTAGTCGGTAGAGCGTCAGTGGGCTATACTGATGGCCCGGTTTCGAGTCTCGGCATGTAATCTTTTTCACTAGGTTGGCCTTTGCGCCTTTTAAAGCAATTAAGTTGGAATTTGATTTTCATTTGAAATACTTTTTAATACTTTCAACTACATGATACTTCTATTTTGAACTCTAGTAATTATTGGCTCTCTCGTTTCCAAAACAAAGTGACGTATTTGTACAAATAAACAGACTTCTATTTTTAACTCTAGTAATTATTGGCTCTCTCGTTTTCAAAACAAAGTGACGTATTTGTATAAAAAAACATACTTCTGTTTTCAACTCTAGTAATTATTGGCTCTTTCGATTTCAAAACAAAGTGACGTATTTGTATAAATAAACAACATTTAGTTATTAAGATATTCTCTGATGATGAGTCTGGAAGGCTTGAAAGTACTAAGAAGCTTTAAATAAAATGTATATTTATAACTTGTAACATCTTTTTCATTACATTAGTTGCCTTTTAAGTAAGATTGTGAACCTTTTTAATGGTCACATTACATATTTTATGTTGAATCATGGTGAAAAATTGCGTTTTGTCTTATGATATTATTTGTAAACGCAACATTTGAAATTTATGTAGTTCATCATAAAAAGGGAACTTGACATCAACCAAAATGATACATGAGTCACCCTCAATTTAATTAATTATATTACAAAACTATATGCATATAAAATTTTCCGAAAATAAAGTAGTTATGTCTTTAATATTCTTAAAGCAAACCATCATAATACACTATTTAGCCATTAATGTCTGGACACTTTCAATTTTAGACATTTTGTCAAATATATAAAGATATATTTGTAGGAGCTTTTTGGAACTTCAGGATTCTGAAGAATATGTTTATCATCATATTTATCAGTGACGATTTGATCAGAAAGACAATAAGGGGGCAAACAAAAAATCAAAGAAAAATAATAATATTTGGGATCCCCCTGTAAAAAAAATGAATTAAATACTCTATCGCTATAGCTTACGAATATGTGCATATTGTGCAATATGTGTATTCATTTGTGTAAGAATAGCAGATATATTCATGGAAATATATCGACTTTTTTCTCAAGTTAAAAAATTCTTGCATATTTTTTGTTTACATCAGGTAAGATTTCCTACCAAATTTAACTTTAGTTTCAGAAAATTTGAGAAAATGTAGAAGAAATAATTTAGTGTATTTGGAATGTAAATATATAAAACATTTGATGAAATATGAGCAGTTTTATGAAATATTTTTTTTTTTTTAATTTAATAGTCAACCCTATGAAGCAACTCATAAAAAAAAGCTAGTAAAATATCGTGAAAATTTAGAAAGATATCGCTGATAGAGTGAGTTGATTCTTAGGTATTCTCTAAAAACAGCTGAATGATAAAGGGTTTTCCATAAATCGTTGTTTTTAATTTTTTTTTATTTTTAATTTTCCTTTTTTATTGATGCTTTAGTTATTATTAGAACAACTACAGCAAAAACGAAACTAAAAATATACTAATGCTGTCTGCTCTAAACATTTGCATTAAACGAAATAAAACTATCAATTTTAAGGGAAAATGGGACAACTCTCTGTTTTTATACTGTTAATTTCCCTTTAAATAATACACCGACACTTCTTCCACCTGCCCATAAAGAAAATTCATCTGAGACAATGAAAATTGTACTTACGTGGGTAGCCGGCATCGTTCGTTCTTCAAGAAGAAATAATAAAACTCTCACAAGTAAATTAGCACAAACGGTCATATATTCGAACTATGTGTATTAAATATCAGTTAGTTTACACTACGAAGGGGACTTACACAAAATTTCGCCTCATATATTTGTACCTTCACATTTTCATCTTTCTACAAGTTTCACAGAACAGCAAACATACGACAAAAACCCGCGAGCCGGCAACATTCCGGTACATTCATAAAACATGATTCCAGGGCTTGTCATGCCCTCTATCGGCCGGAATCAAAATAATATATCAAATAACAACATAATTAATTAATATTAAGAAATAAATTAACCGAATATTAAAATTACTAAATTCACACTGAAAACAGAAATTAAGAAACCTTAATAATACAATTTACACAGAGATTCAAAAGATATAAAAAAAGATATAAGAAATATATAAGAAATAAATAAACTCAAAATTGAAAGATTTGCAAAATATAGTCTCGATCACTTTTAGTGCTGCCATCTTTCGGCAATATGTGAAAAACAATGAAAAGAGACTCAGTTCACAACAGTTATATTTGGAAAACCACCAGAACGAAATTATTCCAAGAAAATATCAAAATCTAAGCATTTCTTCTAAAACTACTCTTTGGCATTTATTAAATACGAACTCCTTTGCTGAAAGTCAGGTAATAAAAAATGACAATTTGTGGAAAATCCCTTATCATTCAGTAATTTTTAGAGGGCAACTAAAAATGAGCTCACTCTGTCGCCGATATCTTTCTGAATTTTCACGAATTTCACTGTTTTTTTTTTATTGAGTTACTCCATAGAGTTAACTATTAAATCATGTAAAAGAATATTTCTTAACCTACGCGCATGCGCAGATAAAAATATTTTACACAACGACTCATATTTCATCTTTTGCTTAATATATTTACATTCCAATTGCACTACATTATTTTTATCACATTTTGTCAAATTTTCTGAAACTGGCGTTAAATTTGGTTGAAAATCCTGCATGATATACACAAAAAACATGCAATTTTTTTTAAACTTAAAAAAATCGACATATCTCCATGAATATACGTCCTATTCTTACACAAATGGTTGGTTGGTTGGTTGTATTGGTTTTTATGTCGCAAAATCACTTTAGGGACATGCTGCGCCAAACAAAGAATGAACCGCATAAAACGTTTTACACAAATGGCTACACACATTGTAGAATATCCAAATATCTGTAAGCTATAGCGATAGATCATTTCATGCATTTTATTTTACAGGGTGATCCCAAATATTATTATTTTTCTTTGATTTTTTTTGTTTGCCCCCTAATTGTCTTTCGGATCAAATTGCCGCTGATAAATATGAAGTCAGACTTTATAATCCTGAAATTCCAGAAAAATCCGTCAAGTATATCTTTAAATATTCGACAAAATGTCTAAAATTGAATGTGTCCGCACTGTAAAAAAAATGGTAACGTTCCGTGTAAAATCCAGGAACATTTCGCCTTTTCTCAGGTTTTTAGAATAATTTAGCTCTTTCCTGTGAAATTCTGGTTTTCTTATCTGAAACGTTCCTGAACCCTGAACAAAAGTTGGAAACAGCAAAATGCTGCGGCCGCCATTTATTATTTTTTTGCTATAATCCGTTGCTCGCGCGCGAGTGTCGAAAACGAATTCCTTAAATGAATGTAAAAAAATCAATATGGAATGCAAATGAATCAATAGACGACATAATCCTTTACGTGTCTATTATCAAGACAATTCAGATGAAAATACAATACCTCTGTGACATCGCTAAGAGATTATCTCTCGTACTTGTCTGTGGAACCTTTAACGAGCAGACCGTGTAAAAAAAATACACCTATTATTTGGATCTCCATTAACCAGGGGACCATCAAACATGATTCTCACCGATTTTGATTAATTTAAAGTATGTTTTAGAGTTCTTATCTCTAATTATTCTTGTGAAAGGATTTCTTCAAATGGGACTTAGATTTTGAGAAATTAGATGCCGAGGTTTAGCATACGTTTCAAATACCCATTAGTTTGCAGCTCTCAACGTGTCTTTCGTGGTGTGGACGCAGAAAGCTCGCACGCAACCCGTACGGCCCGAGTTCGATGCTACCTCTTGACTTTTTTTTTTCTTTTTTAATTAATTTTATATTTTAACACTTTATTACAATTTGATTTAAATTTGATATATATTTGACACTTTGAATTACTGCAAATTTGATTTTTTTTTTCGGAAAAAATATACAATTACGTTTAGGTTTTTTTTTTTTTCATGAAAATTTATATGTATTTTATCTAACTTGTAAACTAACATAATTACTGACGAAAATCCAAAATATTTTATGTCTAGATTTTGTTTCTAATTATTATTTACATTTATATATTTTTATATTTTAAGCAAAGTTCAGAAACAATATATCATATATATATTTACTTTATTGAATTTTAACTGAAAATTTATTTTTTCGTGTAAATTATAAATAATAATTTTGATGTCAATTTCAAAATATTTTTTCATTCTAACAAATAATGATAATAAAGCGAAAATTGTCAACTGGAAATGTAAAAATCGTCTGCGGATTCTGCATGCTGTGAAATGTCAGTAATGTTTTGCTGTCAACAGAAATATTCCTGGTATTTAGCAGGAAACTTACTGGCATTTCTGTAGAAAGTTTTTAACATATACAGTAAAGTTCCAGTCATTTTCAAGAAATATTTCTTGGAAATAATGGGCAACTCAGCTGCCCATTTTTTCCCAGGAACGTTGCGTAATTTTTTTTTACAGTGCGGTGATTAATGGCACCGAGATTTTTCTTCGTACCGTCTCCAGCGCTTTTGGAATAAATTGAACGTCAACATACTAGCTATGACGTCTGCATCACGTTACGTGCGCTCAGTGATGTGGAATGGTAAATAGTTGGTAGGTAGATATTTATTTTGGGAGTATATACTTAGGTATTTATCTAATCCTCGGTTTAATACCCAAAAACTGCGTATTTTGATAGTTCATTGTAAAAATTCATAATCTTGAAACATTTCTCAGAACAATCACAGAACAGTCAATATGAGCAATTAATCTGTCTTTCGGTCCTCCGTCCATACACAATTTAAATTCATCAAATGCTCCAAGAATTTCAAATTTACTGTTAGGATAGATTACAGTATTTTTCCATAGATCAATGAATTAGGAACAAGTTTGGAACGCGTGAGTCTGTTAAAGTCCGGGGATTTAATTACGATAGGAATATGCAGACAGAGATCCCGGATTACCTATAAAACTTACACAAAATTGTAAAATATTCATTCCATCTCAATTAAATATTTTAGTTAAGGCATTTTAAATTTATTAGTCCCTGGTACGGCATGCTATTTCTTTCTCCCAGCTTATTTTGTGACATCTCCAAAAAAATAAAGTTACCTTACACAAGCCAGGCGTAAAACAAAGCATTACGATAAAATAATCAATAGCAATTTTTTAAACTTCTAAGCATCACACATTTTCAATTTTTATACCGTGGTATTTGGAAAAGAAAGTACTTTTAAATGCAATTTGTTTGAAAACTGCATCTCCATTTATTTTTGAAATACTATTAATTTTTTGTAGTTTTTGAGGCCATTTGCTTAATATTGGCAACGGAAGTACTCCATTTCTGTAGAAAGTAAAGGAAAAATAGTTGTAAAATATTAAATATATATTTTTGTTGCAATTTTTTCATAAAAGACGAAAGAAAATGTGATTAAAATACATGTTATTTTGAAAAAATATAAACGAATGATTTCTGTTAAACCATGGAGCTATTATAAAATATATTTAATTTTAAGTGTCTATATTGACGTTGCAAACAAATGAAGGCCTTTTTTTCCCTTTTTGTCGAGTTCCTTTAATGTCGGCACCTTTTTGCTGCATTTGTGTATTATTTCGCTATAGTGACGTCCTATGCATACTTTAATGTAGATGTTTAAGAGTGGATCGTATGTGGAATTCTTAAGCGGATGCGAATGACGTCATTTTACATCAAATAAAAGCGTATGTTGTAAGTCTTAAAATTCAAATATGTTTTGTACTACCTATACACTGCTCAAAAAAATTAAGGGGCAAGCAAAAAAGTGAAGAGAACTGTGCAAAACAGCAATGTATGGGCATAAAATGGATAGTACATGAGTAGCAATGCGCAATACATAAAAAAGACGCAAAAAATGGTAAGGGAGCTTTTATTTTTTGAAAAGATGAAAAGAACATGAAAAGATGGTTTAGGGCAACAATTTGGTTTCATGTAAATCATAAAAAAAGTATTGTTTAGAAATGATGAAAGATTTTTAATATGGTGTGCGGTCTCCTCGAACAGGTAAGACTGCTGCACACCTGTTTTCCATTGATGCGATGAGGTTATCGATAAGACTTTGGGGAATATTGTTCCACTGCTCAAGAATTGCAATCTCCAAGTCCTGGACTCCAAGTCTTGGTAAAAAAAGTCCTCGGTCTTGCAGCAATGCGTCGTCTGAGTATGTCCCAAACATGCTCGATCGGATTTAGGTCAGGAGACTGGTCATCCCATACGCTGTATTGTTTTAGCTTCAAGTATGTTTTCCACAAGATGAACTGTATAAAGTCTGACATAATCATGCATGGAAAAAAAGAAATCGCTAATTACTGCAACATAAAATACGACATGAGGTCTCGGTATCTCGTCTGTATTACTCCGGACCGCCAAAGTGCCATTCGAATGATATTACAGGCCCGTACGTCCACCTATGCTGATTCCAGCCAAGAGCATCAACCCATCTCGTCTGTAATGTGATCTTTTACGAACGAATGTGGGATTATTTTGAGTGCCTCTTTCTCTCCATTCCAAAACACATCAGTAGTCACATCCAGATTGAATCGGAACTCGTCTGTAAACAGAATTTCACTCCAACTACGTTGCCTCCAAACTCGATGTTTAGTTCCCCACCTTCTTTAGGCCGCACAGTGGCTTGAGGTCAACGGAATACAGTCCATTTGCTTACGTGCATAGAGGTCACCCTGATGAAGCCTATTTTGGACTGTTCGGCTGGACACCCTTCGTCCTTTGACCAAGAACAACTGTGTTTGCAACTGAGTAGCATTGCCTGTTCCGTCTCGACGGGCTGTTAACAGGATATATCGGTCATAAGTTTCTATGTTAGCACATTTTCGACATTGCACTTGACGATGATTACCATTCCATGTGACTTGGAATCGATTCCACAGCCTTTCATAGACACTTCTTGCGACTCCAACAGCGTTCACTACACTTCGTTGTGTTTCCCCAAATTCAACTGTCCCGATAACACACCAAGCCATGGATTGCGGTAAATCATGTTGTTGTGACGTTTTCAAGCCACCTTATCTCAAAACACAAGCTGAGCAATTGAATTTTACAACTGAGGCAGTAAAACAGACGTTTCTGCAAAATTCCACTTTCTGCGCTTATCACCTTTTTTCCAGTTTTTGACGACATAAACTTTAATTTACGTGTGAAGTTTTCTTTATCTGTTATCTACAGCACTTTAAATTATGGATGTTTTATATTACGTTACTTATCGGTGTAAATATTTGCGTAATTTCGTTAAAACCATGTGATCCCCTAATTGTTTTGAGCAGTGTATATACATATTTTTTTTCATCGGGTGCGACACTAAATTCTGAAAAAGCAGAATACCTGTTTTCTAGTTCTTTTTATAGTTAAATCAGTTTAATTTAATTTTTCTCTCAGGTAAACACCCTGTTCTCTGTAACGGAGAAAATGAAATAAGCAAATTTGTTTTCTTTATTCAGTATAATTGTGGGTGAGAGTCTTGAAATTGAAAATTTGTGGAAGTCAAGAAACGCTTCCAGATTTTACAGAGGAATTATATCAGAAATGTTTACTACTTACATGATAAATTTCATCCGCTATTTAAAAACTACCACTCAAAATTCATCTTTCTGTTAATCGAAATACGTTTCGAAGAATGTTCTCTTTTCAACGGATTTCAAGAACTCGATTATTTTTTCTTTTCAATTGCATGTTTCTGCCGAAAAATGCCACTTTTATCTCCTTATAATTTCATCTGATTAAATGCGAAGGTATGTCTTGCGTAAGTACTTTTAAGTGATTACTACCATTAACAAAATAATGGAATATATCTTTTAACTGTTACAAAAATCAAATTTCAATTTTCGAAAAGAAAATAATTTTAGTCGATTAGCGTTAAATATTTTGAATAAATTAATACTCCAACGGATTATAAAAATGCAAATGAAAATTTAATCCATTGCGGAATTAAAATTTTATAACGAATGACAAAGTGTAAATCTGTAGTTTCAATTACTTTGCTTAATGAAAATCTTAATTGTACGATTAAAAATCCTAGAAAAGGGTTTAGATCGTAGAAAGAATGAAATTGGAACTAAGAATTGATCCTATAATTTGCAAATATTTATTTTTAGGAACATAATGAAGAACTAATGCTGTTTGTTTATTATTATATGTATTCGGTTAATTAAATGTGAGGATATATCACACATAAGCTCAATGGTCGCATTGAATAACGGTTTAAAAATTCAAATTGCTTATTGGCACCACTTTTTCGAAAAAGAAATATTCACTTTATTTAATGACAGGAAAAATGATACCATAATAAAGCCAATTACACTGTTTTATAAAACTGCTGAGAATCAAACAATCTGAGTAAAAGCCCGTGAAAATCACAGGAGCGAGAATTAAAGGATTAAGTTGTTCTCTTCAATAAAGAAAATGACAAAAATATAACTTTGAATTGTTTTGCTTGAGATGGAAAATATTTACAAAGAAATAAATAAGTTCAGTAAATATATATTAAACGAATATGAAAAAAAAAAAAAAAAAAAACGAAAATGCGTACAGTATAGATTGTGAAACACTTTCCAACATACTTAATAAAGGAAAAAGTCCAAATACCGGCTACCACTTTTGTTTTCCATCTAGATCATACAATTTTCAAAATTACCAAAATAAAAAGTGACAGCAGGGTACATTGACATGTTTTACACCTGTTTAGAGAAAAAAAATCAGCTTAAAAGGCGTTTTCTGTTTATAAAAAGCAAAATTCCGAAAGTCTTAAAATTTTGAGTTTTTAAAATGGGGTCTATATACCGGCTACTTAAGTTTTTTTTTTTCCAAAAGATCACACAAATAGAGCTAATTACAACTATTAACCAATAAGAATATTATTTTAATAAATTGTATTGATTAATAACATTTCTTATGCACAGAAAAAATGCGCAATTTTTAATGAATATGTATTTTTGTGAAATTTCTAAAATTCTTTACGACTATCTCTCACAGTCTTCTTCCCATTGTGTTTCTAATTTTGATTTTTAACATGTAAAAAAAAAAAAAGCTTGCTGATTGAAATCACAATTATTTTATCTGAAAAAATCAAAAACATAATATCACTCTCTGCGTCGGTATAGTCCCTATCAGTCCACATATCGCATTTTTAACATTGACCCAGAATCCCCTCCCCCATTCTTGTCCACAGAGAAAGCACCCATGCAGAAGACCCAAATTTATCATCTTCCTGTGTTGGATATTTTCCTTTTCAACTTTTTTAACCCTCTCGCTGCTTAATTGTTTTATCAAAATAGCTTCTAAAATTGCGTATTTAACTCCTTCGCGACGAGCGTCTTTTAAGAATCTTTATCCTTTTGTCAACGGTTTTTCAAAATAAAAATTTTTTATCCAAATAAACCGGGAAAATGCTCCGATTAAATAAGGCAAAATTTACAATAAAAAAAAATAACTGGTGGGAATAATCAAGGAGGGTTAATTAGACGGAAGAAATGCATCCCCGATGAAATCTCGGGTTGCGCAAATTTTGCTACTTTTACGTTGGCCGAGGAAAACTAGGGTTGCGCAGCGAGAGGGTTAAAATCAAATTTCTGCCTCTTTCGCCTGGTTTACTCCGTTATTTTTTTTCTTTCTCTTAACATTTATTACAGGCAATTTTGTAGTGTCTAACAGCGCTTTTTTGGAAAGTGATCCGGTAACCAGTGTCGGTCCTGAAGAACTACGGCCATGGTTGCTGTTTTCATATTGCGAAATGAGACTGGAACTATTTTTTAACCATTTAAATTAATTTATTAATTATGAAGCCATTTAAATTATTTTTTTCCTCCCTTTCAAGCAGAGCAAACGAGAGAGGTCCAAATACGGGCTAGCCGGTATTTAGACCACTCTAAGTAGCCGGTATTCGGACCACTGCTATGTTTAAGTTAAAACCGGTATTACTCATTAATATAATAAAATACCAATAATGTGCGCGTGGCAATTGCGAGCTAAATATGTCTAGAAAATAACCTAATCAATGATTCAAGCCAGTATACGATCAGTACATTTTTAAAAAATGAGACACACATATCTGAAAAACTTTAGATGTACCAGATTACGTAGATTCGACACTTTTGCATTTACGATTTGTAAATGACACAGACTTCAGCGACGTACTTTTCGTAACTTTCTTCTCTCAATTATAGTTACAAACTCTGCCTATCACCGCCAGGCTACGCTGCGCTCAGTTCTCAGAACGCCTAGTAGCCGGTATTTGGATCCTAGCCGGTATTTGGACCTTCTCCTCTATACTTTAACAAATACTTTAACTTACAAGGGCACCACCAAGCATGATGCTCACAGATTTTGATGATTTCAAAGTATGTTGTAGGGGTCATACAACTAATTATTCTGATGAAAGGGTTTCTTCAAATGGGCCCTAGTTTTTGAGAAATTGGGGGTTAAAGTTCAGCGTATATTTCAAATACCCATTAGTGTGACTTTCAGAATGTGAATTGGTGGTGCAGTGGTAGTGTGTGAACTTACGGACCAGGGCATTGCGGGTTCGATTCCCCTTCGGGGCTTTTTTTTTTTTTTTACTTATTTTTATATTTTTTACACGTTAAAAATTTTAAGCAGAATTGGGCATTCTACAGCTTTGAACTTTGATATTTTCTTAATAAATTACATTTACATTTTTGAATTTTTCATGGCAATTTATTTTCTCCTCAATTTTTAAACTAATACTTCTATTTACAAAACTGCAAAACTAATTTATGCCTAAAACTTTCTTTAAAATTAATTATTATTTACATTTTTTATTTTAAGCACAATTCTGAAATAATTATTTTTCTTTTTAACCATTTGGAAAAATGGTTATTGTTCTCGTCAGGGTAGGAAATCAAAAGAATATCTGAAGCATTTTATTGGTTTAATCCGCATTTTATTCGTTTTCTAATTGGTCTATACACTAACCTTTACTTTCAACAAAGATGGATACTTCTGTTGCCAAAAAGTGACAAAAAAGGACAAAAAAGTAATAAAAACTACAAAAAAAAAAATTAATAACTCCGAAACAAATTGAGATACAGCTTTCAAATAAATTGAATTTAAAAGTACATTTTTTTTCTATACGACGGTGTAAAAAGTAATATTGTGGGACGTTTAGAAATTTAAGAATGAAATTTCATTTAAAATGGAAATCTGACGATGGAAATGCCTTTTCCCGAACAGCCAATGAAATGCTTGGATAATACGTAAGTTTCAGGAAATTCGACGAGTCGCAGACGATTTTTGTCGCTTGCAATTTTTACGTGTAATAACACCATTAATGTTTAATTCATGGCGTACGTAATGTGTAATCAACTCCGTGCGATTTTCTTATGTCTTAAATTTTAGTCTTTGACAAAATCATTTTCCAAATGGTCGTTGTAATTTGTTAAATTGCATTTTTTTTAACTTTATGGAATTTTAAAGGAAAATTTGTCCTTTTCTTCTATACATTATACAAAATAATTTTCAGGTGCAATTTCTCAAACGTATTTAGTAATAGATAATTCAAATAATGCATCTCTTGAAAGAGTAATAAAATATTAAAGCACTAATGCTTAAATACAAGTTTTTTACCAGTTGTACAAATTTTTAATACTCTGTAAAATACATTTATCTTTAAAGTTCAACCTCAACATCATTTTTCGTCTGCACAAATACAAAATGACAGATTACATTTAAAAAAATATATATATTTTTTTATTATAGCAAATAAAAACACTCTCTACATGTTTCATAAAAGTTCAACTGGATTGCAAAAATTGTCTGTTAATGAGATAAAATTTACGATACATATAAATATATTTGTATATTTTTTAATCGTCTGCTTTGCTTTTCTCGGTAATATTGGAATAAATAAAAATTTATTTTATTGATCTCGTTTAGCTTCTTTTGCAGACAATTAGAAGATTTGAAATATTGTTATATATAGAGAAAATTTCAGTATGAAAATTAAAAGAAGGCTACAGACTGTGACAGATTGAATGCTAAAGATTGTGCTATGGAAGGAACCAGCGCTGAAGCGGAAAATTCCGGTTTGGAAGAGAAACAAAAAGGCCGAATTACAATATTGCGAGACTTTTTTTTTTTTTTTGAAATTGGGACAATTGTTTTATATAAATATGTAGCAGAAAATTAACCTGCACACATTTTTACGGTTGATATTATTTTTTGAACTCTGTCTCTGGGTTTTAGATTCCTTACCATCCTTCTTGCTTACACAGAAAATCACTTCAGATGCAGCCACAGAATTTTTTTCAAGTTTTTTCTCATGCAGAAGTTTACAAAATGATGATCTGTTTAAAAGTTCTCCATTGGATGAAATATCCGGTGCTTCTATTGCTATGGCTGCGAATTTCATGGTGCAATTTCAGAAATATTACAAGATCGACAAATTATTGATGCCGAGGAATTGATATTGAATGAAGAAGATGAATTTAACGTACTTACAAAGGTATGATTCTTTACTTTAGCAAAAAAAAAACAAAAAAAAAACATTCGTTATATTTCATTGTTAAAAAAAAATCGAAATCAAACAATTGAATTTTAAATACTTTTTTACAGTGTCCGGGATTTCATGAATATGGGGTGATTTTGTACCTGAACCACACGATTATATTCTATTGTAGTAGAAAAAGAATGCTGTAATAAATAAGTAAAAAAGTAAATAAAAATAAATAATAAAAATGAAAAAAGTACCCCGGGTGCGATCGAACCCGCAATGGCCTGATCCATAAGCTCGCACGCTACCGCTGAGCTACGAATTCATACACAGAAAGTTATACTAATGAATATTTGAAATATACGCTGACCATTAACCCCCAATTTCTCAAAAACTAAGGCCCATTTGAAGAAATCTTTTATCAGAATAATTAGTGGTATGACCCCTACAACATACTTTGAAATCATCAAAATCTGTGCGCATCATGTTTGGTGTGCCCTTGTTAGTAAACTTCAAAGTTTACTAAATTAAAAGATGATGTCTAAATAAATAATTTGAAAAACGCATAACCAAATTTCTGCTATTATCATGAATAGTCAAGAAAATATGCGAATTTTTGTAACCCTGTATATGATCCATATATATGTATTTATCAAGAAGGACGGTCTTCTGTCAAGCCAAGCTATAAACAAATGCTAACCCCGCCAAACAAACAAACGACAAAAATGAAGCGGCAACACCGTTTAACTGCTTAATATTACCCGACTGAAAAGAAGGGTTATGTGATTCACGCGTATCTGTGTACGTGGATTTCTTTATACCCTCGAAACATCCCAACGGCTGGATGGATTTTAATGAATGAAATCTCTATCTATTCGTCTTAATGACCCGATGGTTATAGGCTAGGTTTTGTTTTTATAAATTCAAAATGGCGGTCTTAAAATACAAAGTGGCGGTAGAGGCGAAAAAAAAAATTTACGTGCCCTATTGATCGGCCTATCATTGGATAGGTCTTTCAAAATGAAGACGATGTTTCATTGACTATTTTAGAGTCAGAAGCTTCGTTAAAATATTATACAACCTGGAAGTTGTGTAGGTAGGATCTCTATCTTTACTGCAACTCTAACCATCATAGGCATCTATAGACCCCATCAAAACAGTGTTTATAGATAGAAACTAACAATTAAACACAACTTAAAAGTCATCAATACAAGTAAATAATAAAATAGCTAAGTAATATAAACAAGTAATATAAAAAAATATTTTAAGTCAATTCATACTTAGGTCAATAAGAGAATTTTTTTTCTTCCATTCTTCTTACCTCTTGAGTGGCACTTAAAATGCCTTGAACAAGGAGAGGGCTCTCTCGATTATTGAAAATTAATTAATTAAATTTAATTAATGAATTAATATTTGAAAAAAACTGGATTAACACCAAGTGTCATCCACTACAATTTAAAAAAAATTATTTGAGCTTGATTGGAGGAATAATAAGTATTTTATTAATGATTGAAAATTTGAACAAGATATATATAGCGAGAGTGTGAGGTAATAGTAGGAATTGAAAAAAAAATAGTTTCACATTGATGAGAAATAATTAATTAGTTCGTTTTTTACGCAGTCGGGTTTTTAATTTTTTTAAATTTAATTGTTTATACAGATGACAACTTCTCCATGTTAAAACGACCAAACATGCTAGCATGAATTCTCCGATATCAAAAGAACCAATCCTCACAGAGGAATTAATCGAAAACTAGAAAAACCCAATGAAGAAATTATCCAATGTGAGGCCAAATTTATCCTCATAAATTAATTATAAACTGAGATATAGATTTTTTTTTAAACGTCGAGATACTGAAAATGATCACTTATTTTTTTCGTGAAACTTTTTTTTCAAAGTACTTAATAATTGCTATTACTAGTTTTTAAATTTGAATTTTCTGCGGAAATATTTTTATCGTTTTATTTTCTTGAGAATTTTACTGTCGGATGCACTGAAACATGTCGAAGGTATTTTTCGCCTTTTTAAAATCTATTTTTATAATATAGCAATTATTGCTTACTTTGATGTTTTGAAGTGATTTTAATATATAGTTTTAAACTTTTCTTAAAATCAACATAGAGACTTAAATAATGGACAGAAAAAAAGTAAGGATTGCATTTTTAGACAGATACTTTTTCAATCTACGTGCTTTTATAAAATTCAGTTTAAAAAAAATAAAATTTCTATTCTTAATTACAAAACACTGTTAATTAATTCTAAAATTAACAAATTATGTCTAACAGTGATAAGCCCGCAAAGGACGACTTAACTATCTACATTATAATAACACAAACCAGATACGGTACGACCATTTCGATTTTAATCTGCCAATAGGCCATTTTTCGTCATGATTATTTTTTTTAATAAAACTGATGAAAGTTATATTTCTAGAATCATCTTTCAAATAAAATTAATTTTTGAGAGAATAGATACTTTCTAAGATGTATGCATTAAGAGTTATTGGCATTTAAAATTTCTATTCTAATGTAAACAAAACTTCTGAAAAGGAATTGAGTTGAATTTGATTTTTATAGTTAAAAAACCCCACTGTAGACGATAGTCACTTCCTTAGCGAACTGATCAGAAAATATATTTGATGCCATTTTCTTGAGAATAAAATACAGTTTTAGCGTGAAATGTTTGTTTGTTTCTAGAGCGTATTTTCCGGAACTATGCCAAACCAATTTCAAAAGTAAAGTTTTCAAAACGATTGCAACCGACTCCGCTCCAACCACTGAAGTGACTCCAAAATGCACTGCTAAAACTCTGCAGCTTTTGCATCATAGTCACTCCATCGCTTTTATAGACTATCAGTATTCTGACAAATGGGAATGATCCATTATATAATATAGTCAAGTAATCGTTTTCTATAAAAGCGGTGAAGTGACTAAGTAGCAAAAACTACAGATTTTTAACATTGTAAACTATATTTCATTTCGGTACCACTATCCCAGAGCGTATGCATGAGCAAGAAAATATTCTAAATTTGAGATTAGTGTGACACCTTTGGGGAAGTAAACTTTAAATTTGGCATTGTTGTATTAGTTCAGAAGGCTACCGTATGTTATTAGATAAAAGAAAATTATATATTTTATGTAAGAGTCAAAATAAGGGAATCTAATGATTCAGAGTTGCCAGAGGTGAAGTTGTGTCTAAACCAAAAATTAATAGTACCACTTCCGGTTTATTTTAGAAGCTTATCCTAAAAATATGTAATACAAAAAAAAAAATTAAATGTTGCTTTCTTCTGGTACCATAATACATTGTCTACCTTGTCTCGAATTGGGCCAAACACGTGGTAAAAGGTTTTTTTTTTCGTAATTATTTATATGTTTACATGTGTTACCGAATATAAGAATAAATTGTATTTTTTAAAATTAAGTTCAACTAGTTTTATACGAAAAATCGAAGGTTGCCAATGTTCAGCAATTACTAAACTTCTGGAAAAACATTTTATAAAGTGTGTGTTTATTTCATTTTGCGTTTATTTCATCGAAGAAAAAAATGTCATTTTGAAAGTTTTTTTGTCATTTTCTTAATGCCATGGATGAAGTGGAATGTTTGTAGAAATCGAACGCGGAGCACAATTTTGCATTTCCAAATCCAGGAAGGGTATCGGTTGTCATAACAACCGTACGTTTTCGAAATTATTTAAGGCATTGATTCTGAACTCCTACGTTACACATTTCTATATTGAAGAAGTTGTTGTTTCCCTGGTATCTCTTTGAACATATCTCTTTGGACTTTTATGTATACCCATTCATACTTTTCTAGTACATACAGCTATATCCAACCCTACGTTGTATAGATTTTACAAAGTCTTATATTTCTTTTAGCAAAGATTTTATAATAATACAGTTAATCGTTTATATATTTATTGTACGGAACCCTCTGAGCTCGAGCCATATTCGCACTTCATCGTTTATCTAATTTTACGCTCCTATAGGTGGAAAGACTGTGTACATGCACTTATCATAGCTGAATTCTAAGCTGAAGTCTATCTCTCAGGCGTAAATCTCAGCGATATTCCACCGATCAATATCTGCAAATCGATAAACAGCCGGACTACGTGCAAGGATGAAAACTTCATCAACAAAAACCAAAATAGTCCGAGCCATCATTAATTCCTAGTCGTTTCAACAAGCTATTGATCAGAGATATCTAGAGGATCAATCCAATACACGACATCTGCGATACCCCGAACTTAATGTAATGCTCAGATGCGTTCGAAATAATTGATCTGATCCAAAGGAAAGAATTAATGAAACCCAGGAGGTCCAAAGGAACACCCTACTCCGCCCAGAGACGAAGCAGATCTGTTCAACGGACACTGTTGCGCGCTTTCTTTAAGTCCAGGTATATCAGACATGAGCACGGACTAACTCTGTTTGACTCAGACATTTAACGCACCACTTCGTAAAGCACATCTACAGTAGCATGACTCTAATAGAAACCGTACTGCCTACTCAGGAGCACGTAACTGGATTCCAGGTAGTTGATCAGACAAATTGCGCACATTTCTTTTAACACCTTCCCAATCGCAAGAAGCAGACAAATGGAACAGTAGAAAGTCGGGACATTTTTTCCCTTCCCTCATTCGAAAAATTGACACTGACGGCACGTTTTCAACTCCCTGGAAATTTATAATCTATAAGGCATTGATTGTACAAAGAAAGCAGTCACTGGGGGTGGTAGCAGAAGACCTCTTTGATGATTTCCGGACTGTATCCGTCGGGGACTGGCGCTTGTCATGCATCATTAAATCGAGTGCTTACTCTAGTCTAAATCTGGATCATCGGTCTTAGTGATCGCAGTTTGCATGGCTTCATCGACATGAAGAAATTGGTGTCTTGTAAGAGCAGCCTGGATCTCATCGCGGGTGGAGGCCGCTTTCCCGTCGGGTAACTCCAGATTGACTGGAGCGTCGGACTTCTGCTTGCCTCGCACCACCTCGTAAACTTGGCCGAGCTTTTCCAAGAGAATCTTCCAGAAAGAGGTCCGCCTGGTATGCAAGATCACTTTCTTGTACTCATCCGGCCTCCGCTTAAAGAGAGCCTCACGTCTCACCCTCTGAGCAGGGTCAAACATCCTACGTGGACCTCCGTACTAGTATCAAACGCGACTTCAAAGCCCTTACTCTATGGGGTGAAAGCATTGATAATGTCAATCTGAGGCCAGATTAGGTAGAGAATTGGAGGAACTCACCTCGACAGGACAGCTCGTGCCGAATCCCATGGACTCCGGATCTCATCCGGAGGACAGCGTATACGTATTATACGAATGGGTCAAGGCTAGAAGATGAGAAAATGGAGTCCGCTTATCTCCTTTTCACCAAGGACGGGATTATCGATGAGGGTCAGTTCCACCTAACCGATGGTTTGACCGTTTTTGCTGCCGAGGTTCATGAGATCAAGAAGGCGATTTCGGACGCTCTTCGAAAAGGTCACAACTTGTGAATATGCTGACAAGATACCTTTAGTGAATTTTCACACCGAAAAGAAACTTAAAGCAAAGAAAAGAAATATTGTTTCTTTCAGTAATAATTCAGTTAATGATTCTTTCCAAAATAATGAAAGAAAAGTTGTGAAGCTTCCCAAACTGAATATACAAAAATTTTACGGGGATTGCACGCAATTAAAAAACTTTTGGAACACTTTTAAAGTTTCAATAAATGATAATAATTCATTAACGAAAATTGAAAAATATAAATATTTACGAAGTTACTTAGGCTCCTTCGCTTTAAACGCCAATGAAGGATTAGAAGTTTCGGAATCAAACTATGACACAGACTTAAAATTCTTGAAAGTAGGTTTAGAAATAAAAAGATGATAATTAATCATCACATGAATAAATTGTTAAATTTATCTCCTGCATTTAAGTCAAATGATATTTCAAAATTACAGAAACTTTATGACGATATTGAGATAAATGTAAGGCCTTTAATAAAATTGGGACTTGAACCATAGGCTTACAGCTCGATGCTTTTAGCCGTAGTTTTGAAATTACTGCCCTCAGATTTTTATTTAGAATATAATAGGCATCATGTAACTTCGATGTAAACAAACTACTGAATTTCTTGCAATCTGAAATTAAAATTCGAGAATTGGCTTTTTCATTTTCAAAATCTAATAAATTAGAAGTAAACAAACAGACATTTACAAAACCTCCAAAACAAGAATTTAACTTTTCATCCACGCACGAGAAAGTAAAAAATAAAAGTAAAGAACTTGGCGTTTGACTATTATTGGACAACGCTGCAATGCCAACCTTTTTAACTTGGAAATTGCTGACAAATTACAACTAAAAATATTGAAAAAGGAAAATTATCAGTATTCACATTTGGAAGTAAAAACCTAATTCAAAAAAGTTATGTTGTTGTTAAGCTTAAATTGTAAAATAAACATATTTCGAAGTCAAATTTAGAAATAGAAGTATTAGTAACAGACGAAATCTCTGAATCTGATATCCCTCCTCCAGAAGTAAATGAATTGAAAAAGTTGAGCATTTTGCAGAATTTAACCCTTGCCGACTTACCACAATGTCAGGATCGCATTTCTCTTCTCATAAGAGAAGACTATTACTATAAAATAGTAACAAGTAATATAAAACATTGGAACAAAAATCTTGTTGTTGTTAAACCATCTTTGGCTGGTGCATCCAAGGTAAAAAAAAGCGAAAACCAATCTTCAATGATTTTTAAAGTAATTGTTGAAGAATATTTAATTTCTGATCAAACTAAAAAAATTTGGGATCTTGAAGCATGAGGACTTATTAATACTTTACTTATTAAACAAGATTCTGACCCTTCTGAAAATGAAATTATGAAACAACTTGAATGAGGTATTAAGTATGAAAATAAACGATATAAAATAAGATTACCATGGAAACTGGAAAAAATGAGTTTGGATGATAACAGAAAAATCTAAGAATGTCGACTAGTTAAATTAAATAGAAGATTTGTTATAAATCCCCAATTATTCCTAGAATCTAAAGAAATATTGAACGATTTATTTAAAACAGGTAATCATAGAATTAGTTCCCAAGTTAGAAGATAAAGGGCATTTTGAATTTTATTTACCTCACAAAGTAGTAATAAAAAGAGACCTCGTAAGTAGTAAATTTAGCATTGTTTTTTATGTATCTGCTCATGATTTAAACTCCCTTTCTCTCAATAACAAGACTTCACACAGGCCCTAATTTGTACCCAGAAATTTTCATCATTTTGTTATGGTTTCGATTACATCAATTTGCCTTTACAATTGATATGAAACAGGCATTTTTACAAGTATTTTTAGATGAAGAAGACAGAGACGTCTCCCGTTTTTTGTTTTCAGAAGATTCTTTTGAAGAATCCAACCTCCCACGAAGATATTGATTTACTAGCGTTTTATTTGAGGTTAATTGTAATCCATTCTGTTAGCAGCTACTATAAAACACCATTTAAAGCAATATATGAAAAATTATCCAAAACTATAGAGTTTTTGAATGAAAATTTTTATGTAGATGATGTCATTGGAAGTCAATACTCTACCGAGCAAACTTTGTCCATTACGTTAGAGTCTATAGATAATTTCAAAGAAGCTAGTATGCATTTACATAAGTGGCAGACTAATTCAAAATCCCTAAAAGAATTATGGAAAAGTAATGATGTACTTTCTTGTGATAATTTGGAAACATTTGAAACAGAAAATGTCCCTTACAAAGTTTTAGAAATAGCCTGGAACAGTTTAGATGATTTTTTGTATTTTGACACTCGTGAACTAGCAACATTTGCTTCTAAAAGAATTGATACCAAGAGGTATATTTCACAAGTTTTGGGTCGGGTATTTGATCCTACTGGTTTCTTAGGACCCTTCACATTAAGAATAAAATGTTTGATGCAAAAAATATGGTACTTAGGCATAGACAAGGAGGATGTTATCCCAAAAGATCTAATTTCTTTTTGGAAAGAGTGGTTTAATGAAATTCCACAAATATATGAATTTTCTGTTCCTCGACATTATTTTCTTAAAATTCCAGTTGAGAAGATTGCCAATTTTCAATTGTACTTATGCAAGTACAATAGCATTTGCCACAATTGCTTATTTTGGTGTATCAACTTCTGAAAAAGACATTCGAACAGCCTTCGTAGCTTCTAAAAACAGAGTAGCTCCTTTAAAAATCCTCACTCTACCGAGACTGGAATTGATGGCTTCATTATGCACTGCTAGATTAAGCTGCAGCATTTTGAAAGTGTTACATCTGGAAATTCCATGCATTTACTGGACTGATTCAAAAATAACATATTTTTGGATTAAAGGATCACCTGAAAAATTTAAACCCTTTGTGAGAAATCGTGTTGAAGTAATTCGTAAGCTGACTTCCCCTTCTGATTGGCATCATTGCCCAGGAGCAGACAATCCCGTAGACCTTGTCTCAAGTGGAGCAAAAGTTTCCAAGCTCATCAATGACCCGACTTGGTTGTTTGGGTTAAAGTGGCTTAGCTTCCTACCAGAATTTTGGCCAAAACCTGAAGATAAAGAAATAATTGGTGAAGATGAATTAGAATACAGAAAGAAACCTAATGACATCTTGCAATGCGAGTGCATGATCAAAGAGCTTAGAAACCTTATTGATATAACAAAATTTAGTAATTTGGGGAAACTAATAAGAATAACTGGTTGGGTAAAAAGATTTATATTGAAGTTGAAAACGTTTACTGTAGTTTGTGGCCCACTTACAGCTGAAGAGTTATTAGAAGCAGAAAACTACTTAACACGAAGTGAACAGAAGCAATTTCATAAAGTAGAATTTGAGTCTTTTAGAAATGATAATTCAGTAGAGAAGAATTCATCCCTATTCAGTATTGTTCCATTTATAGATGAAGCAGAAATTATACGTTTAGGAGGAAGACTAGAATTTGGTGATCTTTCTACAGAAGAAAAACATCCAGTCATTCTGCCTATACATTCCTGGTTAAAGGTGTTGTTTGTGATTCAAGATCAGAAAAAATGATGCACGCTGGAACTGCACATACTTTGACAAAAATTCGATCCCAATATTGGATTCTGAAAGGATAACAATTGGTGAAAAGGATCATTAAAAAATTCTTGTATGTCAAAAATACCTTTCTAATCATGCAGACCAAATCACAGCACCTCTGTCTAAAGATAGAGTGAATGAAGTCTCCGTTTACGATTTATGGTTTAGACTTTGCGGGTCCTATTTACGTAAAAAATCTCGGTGAAACTAAAAAATTCTATATTGTTTTGTTCACCTGCAGAGTTACTAGAGCTTTACATCTAAAACTTGTTACCGATATGACTACAGATTCTTTCCTCCTTGCTTTTAGACGATTCTTAGCTCGAAGAGAAAATTGTAAAATCATTTATTCAGATAACTTTAAGACCTTTAAAAAAGCTAAGCAAAAAATTGCAAATTTATATGATGTCATTTCCCACAACCTGTTTTTGAAATTTCTTGCAAGAGAAAGAATCGTTTGGAAAAATATTATTGAAAGTGCTGCATGGTGGGGAGTCTTTTACGAAAGATTTGTAAAATCGGTGAAAGAGTGTTTGCGAAAAATTATAGGAAAAGCTCTTTTGAGCTATGAAGAAATGTCGACATTATTGGTTGAAGTAGAAGCTATCTTCAACTTTCGTTCCTTGACATATGTTTATAACGACAACGATGAACCGAAACCACTTACTCCAATGAATTTTTTAAATTTTGGTAAAGAACCATCACTTCCTATAAACTTTTCGATGTAATTGAAGATGGTTCGAGGTGATCTTCACTTCTCAAAAGGAAAAGGTACCAATTATTACTATTAAAACAACTTTGGTCGAAATGGAAAAAGCAATATTTGTTGGATTTGAAGATATTCCATTCGTTGGAAAATCCCTTTTCACATACGCCACTTAAAGTGGGTGGATTGGATTGGATTGATTTTTGACGGCCAATTATCTACTCGAGGGTTATAGGCCCGGGGGTGGAGTGCCCTTAGTAGGAAATGGGATTTCTAAGGAAACTTAACCCGTATTTACGCATGGAAATCCATGGTTCGAAGAAAACCACGAAAACTCCGAACGATCAGGCCAACGGATACGATGGGGTTCGAACCCAGAACCTCTCGTCTACCAGCTTCGAGCGCAGAACCTCTCGGCCACTGGTGGGGCCTTAAAGTGGGTGATGTTGTTTTTGATCCAAGATGATGTGAAAAACAAACTTCTCTGGAAATTTGACAGAATTAAGAGAACAATTCCAGGCAGAGATAACAACATTCGCTCATATGAAATAAAAACTGCCAATGAACTGCTAGATCTATACAGCACCTATATCCTTTAAAGATTTTAGACTGATGAACATTTATAGTCTTCTTCTTTTTTCCTCTCTTTTAGAACACTAAAAGTTTTCTTTTTTTTATTTTACTTACTTTAAGTGCAGTATTACTTGAGTTTAGTATAAGTAAGTATGTTAACTGTTGAAAAAAAATGTCATTTTATTGTGTTAATTTGCAGGTAATATTTTTCATTTTCCTATATTGTTTAAATTTTATACTTTTATGTTTAGAAATAATTGACATTTTGAATTTGATATTTTGCATGAATTTGATATTTTGTACATGAATTTGATATTTTGCATGAATTTGATATTTTGTATTTGAATTTGATATTGTGTATTTGAATTTTAAAATTGTATTAATATGACCACTGAACCACTGATGTGAGAATTTAAATTTTCATGATAGAATTTTTGATTGATGAACTCTGTAAGAGTTCAGGTGGGAGTTGTGTAGAAAAAAGAATTTCAGTTAGATTGGCGCTACGCGCTATGTAATTTCTACTTCTATTTTCACTCCTAGAACACTCCCAGAATGCCTTGTTGTTTTTTGTAAACATAAGCAATGGAACGTTGCTTTTGATATGGAATGATTTCTAATGATATAAAGATGTGACGTAATATCGTCAATAATTGCAACATGAACGTGGAGCATTGTGTCTCACAATAATATGGTTTTGAAGTTGTGTAAATATGTATCATAGCTTGTAAATAGTATTTCTACTTCAATTTAATGTTTAGTTTTAAAAAAATGTTCGGCGCTACGGTTTACTGAATTTCGTTTTTGATACCAGTAAAATGTTTATTCATTCTCCAGATAATTATTCGTATTAGAATGCCTATGATGTAGTATTTACGATTGAAATTCTACTCGAAGCATGATTTACAGATTTTATTAAGATGTGAAATTCAGATTTTTGATTCGACCTTGATACATTTTTTTCATAGTATGGGAGTTTAGTTTGTATGGGAGACGCATCGGGCACTTTGGTGGTATGCATTTAAATAGAACTGTATAAATTCATATTTTTTCCCCGTTAATATAGCAATAGATTTAGAGGTATAATTAGTAGCTTTGCCCTAATCTTTGTTAACACAATGTTTTGGGTAAAATAATAGAATTTCTTCTGTAAATATCGGAGTTTTTCCTGATAGTATAATGAGTTAATTTTTAAAATTATTTTCCATTCTTCTTATTTTAATTTCTCATTGTAAGAGAAATCTGCGACAAGACAATCCTTACCAAAAAGTCCATGAAACTTCCTTTTCAGTCTCTGAATGGAGCCTTTATAGGAGCGTTGGTAATTATATAAATACGTAGCATCTATAGACGTCGTTCGGTCCGTCTGTCTGTCAGTCCGTCCGCATATAACAGAGCAAAAAATACCCAACCGAATGGTCTGTAATTTTAAATATATAATTGTTGCAAAATATTTTCGAGTCACTTCAAATTTTATGAAAATTGGATATATAGTTTAATTACAAGCGCAGTCAAATTTTTTCGTTACATTACCGCTAATGGGAAAATTTTTTTCAAGTGCATTGTGTTACAGCCTTTCGAACAGAATGAAATTGATATCCACTTATGAAGTACACTTAAAATATACATTCAGTACAATATCGGTGTAAAAATTATTTATAAATCTAGTTAAAATACGAACGCACCTCATTTGCCAAGTTTAAAGTGCAATTTCCAACTTGTTTCCATTTTGGGTCTTTTTTTAGGCTTCCGTACTTAAAAAGTAAAAACGGAAACATTATAAGATCACTCCTGTGTCTGTCTGTATGTCTCTCACAGTCCTTTTACTCGCAAACTATGCAATGTGGAAAGTTCAAATTGGGGGAAGTAATAAAGACTATTGACCCACATATTTATAGATTAATAAATATTCATAAATATATTTAGGAAAAATGTAGAGGGCTAATTAAGTTACCCGAAAAAAATTTTTCTTTGTGTATCATACGGGGTATCGTGTGAAAGCTTCCGTAGCGCTGAAATCAAAAATATATTTAATTTAATTTTAGGTAGTATATTTTCAAAGTCATGGTGGAAAATGTAGTGCAAAAATATGTCCCCCCCCAATCTAATTCCGAATCTATTGAAACTAAAATTCTGAAAAAATTAGAGGTAGTAGACACTAATTTAAACCCTGCAGGAAAATTATAGCGATTACCCTAGGTCACATAGTTTTTGAGAAATTCGCATTTTTCCGTTACACTCAAATTTCGATTTGCGGGTTTCAGCAAAAGTATTGAGCAGAGCTTGAGGTACCTATCGTGGAAGAAGTATAAAAGCATTTTTTATCATGAATTTCGGAAAAAAATCGTCGGTAATTAGCCGATATATTAACCTTTAAAGACACGGACAGTTTGGATACACATAATGACAGTGACGGCGTACTCCGTGCTCCATCGGCTTTTAAAGCCTAGATAACAAATTTTAAGGATATATTTATGGAATGCAATGCCCAGTAGCAGTATAAAAGCAATAAACGTCAAATTGCTAAAAACAGACTAATTTAATGAGAATTAATCACATAAATACTTTGGGATTCGCGACTAGATTCCATTGAGTGGGTCTCTCAATACACCTACTATGTTTTTAAAGGTTAACTAAAAATCTATATGGAATAACAAATATGCAGAATAGCTATATTTGCTATTATTTAGGTTCCCTATATCCTTGAACTTTCATGCTATATCCATTTATACTTTTCTAGTACACAGGGTGCAAAGGAAAGTCCCTTTAACCTAAAAATACTTGTGAACGGAGTGAGCTACAGCTATGCAAGTGAGGGAACGGTAGAAGAGACCGGGCACATTTTCCATAGGGGCAAGTTTTCCAATTCGCTTTAGTTTTTAAATGAGCCGCTAGGTGACGCTAGCGAGTCAATTAGCTGATGCATCAACATCTTACACACCATCTACAAAAGTTATAGCTTAATACCTGCTGTCACTTCGTCTGGAGGGCTGTTTTTTTTCATTTTTTCAACGATAGTAAAATTTTAGGTCCTTATTAAAACGTAAAAAAAACTTACTAGCGTTAAACTTACAGTTTTGACATTCCATGCACTAAAAAAGGGCTTCTCTCTTCAGGTAACTATGCGTTTGTTTCGCAAATAACTTATACCTCTATTCGTCCAGGTTTTGTAAAATTTCAAATATGGCGACGGGGCAAGTTTTCTATCAACATACGGGGCATGTTTTTCAACATGTTTCTCGTTTGAAAATGTCCCCCCTCTTAAATCAGCTAGTCTTATTGTATCAAAAATGTATTTATTGTGTAGTAAAATCGGCCAAATAACCATATATACTACGAACCCGTTTGATCATTTAGTCATTTCAGTAAAACTATCAGTATAAAAAACTAGGTAAATTCAAAAATATAATAAAATGTCATTTTTTCCTAAAATGGGTTCATTTAATAATTCCATTTTATGTTAATTATGCCTTTTATAGTCATAAGCTACAACACTGAGATCGCAATGTGTATGGACCCCTCAAAAAACAAATTAACTGCGTTTAGAGCTGCTCCGTTGACCTTATTACACAGTCAATATTATGGAGGGTTTTAAACGTTAGAGAATTTTCCCACTGAATCCTGAAATATTTACAGACTCTGCTTTTATGCAATCCTACTTTTTTGTCAGGCCAGCTCCGGCAAACCAAATCTTGAAAGCATCAACAATCCTGAAAAGATTTCAAACATTCCTCAATAATCGATTGCCCCCCCCCCCCCCAAAAAAAAAATACCGAAAGTATTTAATCCTTCTACACCAACGCAGGCTAGCACTTCCAAAGAAGCTCTGTTCTACTCAAAATTTAACTATTGCTTATGAAAAAGGCTTTCCTTCTACACCCAAACAAACTTTGCCTACACTAGAAGAAGTTAGGACTTTTGCGAAAGCTGCACTAAGGAGGCAAGCACGGCGTGGAGAGAAAAATAGGAAGTATTGTACTGACTGATTCTCCTTTTAAAAATAAACTTAAAATGGAAAAAAAGATTCATTTAAAAAAAGGGAAACTGCAAAAGGAATCAGATAAAAGGGGCGAGAAAAAACAAAATCCAATCTCGGCCAGGGAGCTGTTTGGACCTCCGTCTTGAAATGTTAAACGGATTAAAACTGTTTTTTCTATGTTACTGTTATGTTACTGTGCATTTAGTTCACAATAAAAATACTTATTAATTAACAAGCAAGATTTATTACCTGTGTTTTACCATTTAAAGTATAGTTGGAAAACTTGCCCTTGACCATTTTTAGTAGGCTGGAAAACTTGCCCCGCATACGGGGCATATATTCAAACGCAACATGATTAGACTTAACCATTTTTTGTGAAAAAGTATACTTAGTGTTTTGAAAAATAATTGTGCCAGTTTGTACAGAAAGGTCTAGGGAATACAATGATATCCTGTAGATACCAAAATAGTTAAAAATAAAAAATAAAATTATAAAAAGTTGGAAAACTTGCCCCGGTCTCCCCTATAGTAAAGCGACTACGCCCGATTTAATGAAAACGTTAACAGCGCCCCCTAGTGAAATTTGGATGATAGCCACTGCAAATCGAAAACGAAAAGAGATGGAGCTAAATTTCCAGTTAGAAAGTTTTAGAACATCAATTAATTAATATAATACGACATTTGGTTTACATGGATAAGATAAATCTGTCCGAAATCGATGCAGTCCATTTTCTGTAAACGTTTGAATAGAATAGTCAGAAGTATAAAGAAATACGCACAATTTATGCTATAAATACGTACTTATCTCAATATATTTTGATAACATCACACACGCAAAAAAAAAGGACAAACTGTCTCAAAGTGATAAAAATTTAATATTCAGTATGTTCGAAAAGTTCACCATTGCTCACGATACACGTTTGTATTCGTGAAAGTAATTCTGCATACACATTTCTCAGCATGGAACGTCAATTGCAGCCCTCTTCAATACGACAACATAGATTTAACCCTTTCAAGGGAGGTGGCTAGACGATCTAGCCATCTAATTTTAATTCCAAAACTAATAAATGGCATCAAGAATATTTTAATAAAATTTTGCCTTTGTAATGAAAGTGCAAATTAGCGGGGTTTTGTTTTCTGAGAAATTCATTTGAATATTCTAGTGTCAGTCAATTATTTCATCAGTTTACGAACAGAATTCTTCTGGCCCTGAAAGGATTATTCAAAAATTTTAAATGCATTAGAAATTAAATCGTTACAGACATTACAGCACAGTACAACGTCACAATTTGCAATTGTGCGCTGCTACATTTTCGGAATATGAATAGGCAAAGTAGAATCGTCGCTCATTGATTTCGAACATTTTTGGGTATGCAGGCGACGATTTATCTTATCCGTGAAAAACCGAATGTCGTTTCGTACTAATTAATTGATGCTCTAAAACTTTCTAATTGGAAAATTTTCTCTACCTCTTTTCGTTTTCGATTTTCAATGGCTATCTTCGAAATTTCACCACTATGGGTTCTGCTATCGTTTGCATTAAGTCGGTCGTAGTCGCTTTACTGTACCGTTACTTCACTTGTATAGCTGTAGCTCACTCCTTTCGCAAGTATTTTCAGGTTAAAGAGACTTTCTTTTACACCCTGTATACTATACAGCTATACCCAACCCTACGTTGTGTAGTTTTTACAAAGTCTTAGTATTATTAATTTAGCAACGGTATTTTTTTAATAATACACTTACTAATTCATATATTATTGTACGTAGCCCTCTGTGCGCGATTAATACTCGCACTTGACCGTTTATTTTTTACATCTGAATATACTCACTAAAGACATTTATCTTCTAGATTAATGTATCCTCCCATCCACAGCTTCTTTAGATGCGCTATTTTGAAAGAAGAATAAATTTTAAAGTATCATACGATTATTTTAATTTCAAATAATAAGGTTTTACCAGAAATTTCCCACCACAAAAAAACAACAAAAAAATAATCAATATTTGCAATTCTTAAACCCTTAATTGAAATCAATACAAAAATGTATGAGCACTTTCTATATGTATCATTATTTTTAAGAAATACTAATACAATCATAAAATACTAACATTTAAACAATGTACTTCAACTTTTTCAACATTTGCTTTTCTTTCGTTACTTTTTCAAAAAATGACTAATATTATCATAACTTTTACGAGGATAATTATCATGTCTAAATAGACATTGAAGGGTATAATGCTTGTATCTAATGTATGCTACGTAGATATATGTTTCTATTTATTTTTGAAAAAAAATATCCTTTTATGTATCACTCTAAAACATTTTCGTTTGCTCTTTAAAATAAATATATAAATAATAAAATGAAGGGGGAAAGCATTCAAAGTCCGACATTAAAATAAAAATTTTTTGACGAACACATGTTAAAATTATAAAGAAAAGTTCAGTGATAACAAATGAACATTTATTCATATTTTCCAAATTTCCGACAAAAATGAATATTTTAACTTAAGGTTTATCTCAAATAGTAAATAGCATACACTTTTTTATTGATAAAAATAAATACATTTTGAAAAGATCAATATTCAAAGAAAAGAAAAATAAATAGTTTGACATTCTTCCATTTTTACCAAAATGTTTTTTAAAAATATCTCTATTAGAATATTTCAGATAAACAAGAAAATGTGAAAGGAAAATCAGGGTACGAAATATAGATATAAAAAATACACACTTTATAATAATAAATCTTTGATAAAAGAAAACAGATTTCAAAAATAATTGGAGTATATTTATTTTCAATAACTAGGGGGCCCAGCCCCCTACGAGCTACGCTCGCCAACCCCCGTTCAGACACCACAGTTTCTAAAACCACGCTAATTTGATTGGCTTTAAAAAGATTTTGAAAGATTAAATTATAATTTAAAAAAATTTGGCGATCTCCCTATAAACGGGTATCTATTCGATTCTCTTTGATTGGGGAATTTTAAGGAAAAATCAGCTGCTGTTAAGAGATACTATGGCCGTTTTCCTCTTTGATTAAATAAAACCAGTTAAACATTTCAAAATAAGCTAATATAAAATGTATAAAGTAAACAGAGTCTTTGTCTCCCGGTATTTTTTAACAAAGCGAAAAGAAAGTTCTTTAAAGTAAGACATTTTAAGCGGGCTCTCATGTCAAGCACACAAGTCGTATGTTTGTTCAATAAATAAATAAATAAATAAATGAAAGACGTTTTAAATGTATCGTTTTTAATCTAACGCAATTTTCACCAAACTTTTATTTCTCTTTTTAATATTCACGCGAAAATACTTTTGTTAGAAATGAAATATTATTTGCGCTGTTCCCCAAAAATAGTTGAAAAGTTCATCTCGAAATATCAAATAAATGTCTCGCGCAATTTTTAAATTTAAACAGCTTCGCAATATTATTTTTTGTTCATTTTACGTAATAAGTGTAATGTGACGTAAATGTGACGTAATTTCTCCTATTTAAGACTTCTAACGCATGTTAATGAATTTATTATTTTACAATATGCTCTGTTAAAATTCACGTGTAAATATAGTTTTTATGAAGTAATTTTCTATATGTTCCTGCTTTTTATACGTAATTATTTAATTCTAATTTGAAAGTTTTTTCTGTTTATAATAGTCACGTGTAAATAAATTATTAATTTGAAGCAAACATTATTGTTTGCGCTGTTTATACAGTTGGCGACAGGTTAAATTAGTACAATTTTCTAAAATAAGTTAAAAATATCTCTCGAAATGCTAAAAATTTGAATTTAAAATAGAAATGAAAGCTAAAAAAATGAGTCAAATTAAAAAAATAAATGCATTCTGCACACTGGGAAATTATAACGTATAAAATGATCTAAGAATGATTAAATTCCGATGTATAGTTTTTGCTCCTATAAAACTTTTTTAATGGAACGACTTTGTCCAAATTTAGCATTACATATCTCTTAAAATAATTCTTCAATTTGAAAACTGTCTGCATCAGCGTGTTTATCAAACATTTCTCTATAATACCGCGGATTTTCTATTTTTCCGGCGGCGGCGGTGACAGCGTAAGTTACTTTTTTTTAGAATAGAGAGATGCTTTAAGGAAAATCCCGTGCATTTATTTTTTTTATTATCATAGCAAACGCGGTAGCGTTAAGCTATAATATGATAAAGAAATAGAAAATGCAAACGACTTTTTTCTTTTGAAAGATAGAACTCGACGAGACGAATAAACTGATAGCATTTAAAAAATTACTGTAACTTTCAGTAGTTTTTTATTTAACTTTAAACGAAAAAATGGAGACCCAAAATTCAACAAAGTGTAGCTAACTTTCCAGTGGGTGGATTAACTTCGTTTTCGTTTTGTTTTTATCCTCTTGCTAAAACTTAAAATAGGTTTTTTTTTTTCATATTTGTATGTTTGACGGTCGCTGAGAAAATTTAATTTGTCTTTTATAATGTCTCCATAAAATTATAGAAATCTCTCGTTTTCATTTTCTAATGATCTTCATTTCTTTCGTGTTGTCACTCCCTAAAAAGCAGTACAATAATTTTAGAAAAAGGATAACACGTGTACTTTTGTTTTTATAAGTAAACTAGCAAACCCCACGGCTTTCCTCGCGTAATAGTTGAAATATGCCAAGTTATAGTTCCATTACTATTTTTCAATTCCTACTATTAGTTCACACTCTCTCTATATATATATCTTGTTCAAATTTTCAATCGTTAATAAAATACTTGTTATTCATCCTATCTAGTTCAAATAAATTTTTTTAAACTTGTAGTGGATGACACTTGATGTTAATACAGTTTTTTTTTAAATGTTAATTCATTAATTAAATTCTAATTAATTAATTTCAGTTTTATATGGGAGAAAAAATAACGGCCATTGGTTATTGAAGCATTTAATGCATCATGATATCTATAAGGGGGTTACCATAGGGGGGTATACTCTTCTGTCGCCAAATACCACCAAGTTTATCGCCAACTTGTCGATATATCGCCAAGTTTGGCGATCAAACTGATTCGCCATAAGTGACGCCAACTTGGCGATATCTCTAATATTTCGCCAAATTCCCATAGACTTCCATTGTAAACCAACAGGGTTTACTTGCTTATAGAAAATCAACAAATTGAGATATTTTAATGCAACAAAAATTAATATTAGCCTAAGGGATTATATTAAGTTTTTCTTTGATGTCCTAAGTAGGAATTAACTTTAAAAAAATTATATTACTTGTTTATTAAGTAAAATAATGCTATAAAAAGTGATAAAATATTTTTATTAAGATTGACGATCGTTTCGTTGCGCCAACGGCGACATTTTCAAAATCATTTATGATCGAAAATATTTTCACATAATTTAAAAACAATAAACATAATAAACAATGTCACGAGACATGATGCATAATGCAAAACATTGCAAACATAAAATTAAATTTAAATTAAATTAGCTATTTTTGAGCGTGCATTAATATTCATAAAATTTAACAAAACAAAAACATGGTAAACAATGTCACGAAACAACACGCATAATGAAAAATATTGCAAAACATAAAATAAAAATAAAATTATCTTGGCTATTTGCGAGTGTGGATTAATTTTTACTATTGTTATTAAAATTACATAGCATCTCTTTTCAAATTTTGGGTAAATCAAGAGATACTGAATCATTGCAAATATTCTCGTTGCGTAAAAATATCTTTATTCATTCTCTGATTATGGAGGGTAAATAAAATCTTGATGTATAAATTAACTATCTATTTTTAAGACGATCGTCAATCTTAATAATGATGTTTCATCACTTTTTATAGCATTATTTTACTTAATCTGTTTATAAGTGATTTTTATACTTGTTTTAATTACTTGTTTATTAGAAGAACATTTTTTGGAATAATTAAAAAATTACAAATTAAGCCACAGTTTGACTAAACTTCATTATAAAAGTGCAATAGACAGAAATGAGATTTTAATTAATAAGAAGAACTGAAACTAATTCCAAATAAATGATAATTTAGAAAGTATTTTGAGACTTTTATGCTCATATCATACGCTCATTTAAAGATTTGAATTTTTTAGAAACCATCTTAACACATTTACATCTTAAAGTTAACCATCATGTCAAATTCCAAGCTTCTTGTCTAACAGTCTACCACCTCTCTGGTGTTAGTCGCACCAACATAATATGCCGAAACAGAGTTGAAATAGAATGTCTCGAAAAATGTTGAAACAGAGATTGTCACCGTTAATTTGCCAACATTAACCTTGAAATCGTTTGGTATTTCCTAATATTCTACAGAAAACGGAATTTAGATGTTTTTAAAGGCTTTCTTGTTGTTTCTGCTAACCAGGTGGAAGTGAAACCGGCATAAAATATAACCCGTATAGGATCAGGGACTATCACTCTTGATTCGAAACCAATAGCTTCTGTAATCTGTTTATTATTTCCTGAGATTCCATAGAAATCGTAATTTAGGACTCATTTAGAATGCTTTTCGCTCCTTTCCTTCGCTTCACCCCTTTTTAATTTCGAATTTATTTTCGACTGTTCTCAGAGGGCATTTATATTTTATAAGTAACTACCGTGCTATATTTAAAGTTTCCATCTTCTTCAGTACCGCACAAACAGCAATTTAGAAAGTTTTTTGCTCCTGCAACCCTCTAGGGGTTGTGGTACCGACATAAAATATAACTTATGTTTGAGCAGGTTCTATCATCATCAATTTGCAACCATTATGTTTGAAATCGGTTTCGTATTTCATACGATAGCATAAAAATCGTAATTTAGAACGCTTATAGAACACAATGCAAACCCAAATTCCATATTTTAAATTTGGAATTTTCTTTCGACAATTCTTAGAAAGAATTTACATCTTTGAAGTAATTACCATTCCGAATTTAAAATGTTAGCCCCCTCTTTAACACAAAAAAGCAATTTAGAACATTTTTGCTCCTGTAACCCCCAGGTGGTAGTGACAACAAAAATACAGTGTGACAAAAATATAAGTTAGGCCATGTTGGAGCGGGGATTGTCACCATCAATTTGAAACCATTACTTCTGAAATCGGTTTATATTTCTTGAGATTGCGTAGAAATCGCAATTTAGAACGTTTTTAGAACGCGTATCGTTTATTTTCGCCCCATTTAAATTTCAAAATTTTAAGGAACTCTTCTCAGAGCATGTACATCACATAAGTAATTACCATGACAAATTTCAAGTTGCTAGTCCTTCAGTATCGCAAAAATCACAATTTAGAACATTTTTTTAAATGCAACCTCAAGGTGGTAGTGACGCCGAATATGAAGTAGATCCTATATTGGAGCAAGGGCTGTCATCATCAACTTCCAACCATTACTTTTGAAATCGGTTGGGTACTTTCTGAGATTGCGTAAAAATCGCCATTTAGAACGTTTTTTAGAACTCTTTTCGCACATTTTCACCCCTTTTAAATTTCGAATTTTTTAAGAAATGTTTTTAGAGATCCTTTACATCTAATAAGTAACTACCATGCCAAATTCCATGTATCTGGGCCCTTCAGTAACACAAATATCGCAATTTCTATCTTTTTTTGCTCCTGTACCCCCTTTAGATGTAATGACACTGACACAAAATGTAGCCTATGTTGGATCAAGGGTTGTCACCATCATTTTGACACCATTATTTTTTAAATCAGTTTGGTACTTCTTGAGATTGCGTAAAAATCGCCATTTAGAACGTTTTTTAGAACGTTTTTCGCGAATTTTCACCCCTTTTTAATTTCGATTTTTTAAAGAAATGTTCTTAGAGATCATTTAAATCTAATTAAGTAACTATCATGCGAAATTCCATGTATCTGGGACATTCAGTAACACCAAAAGTCTCAATTTCGAACGTTTTTCTGCTCCTGCACCCCCTTTAGGGGTAGTGGCACCGACATAAAATGTAGCCTATGTTGAGCAAGTGTGGTCACCATCATTTTGACACCATTATTTTTTAAATCAGTTTGGTACTTCCTGAAATTCGTAAAAATCGCCATTTTTAACGTTTTTTAGAACGCTTTTCGCGCATTTTCACCCATTTTTAATTTCGATTTTTTTAAGAAATGTCCTTAGAGATCATTAGTATCTTATATGTAACCATCATTCCAAATTTCATGTTTCTAGGCCCTTCAATAACACAAAAATCGCATTTTTAGAACGTTTTTTGCTCCTGCACCCCCTTTTGGCCAGTGGCACGGACATAAGATATAGCCTATGTTCTAAGTTGGACTAATATCATCATTTTGATACCATTACATTTGGAATCGGTTCAGTAGTTCCAGAGCTTACCTCCTACAAATAAACAATTTTTACCTCTTTATAATATTATAAGTATATAAGTATAGATAGATTAGTGTAGAAGTATAGAATAAAATTCAAATTCAACTGATAGGTTTTTGCATTTTTGAAATCAACGTCAATCTAAGCAGATAATGCATAATTTTCATAAATATATATATAAACTTTCTTGATTATTCTAATATTTTGAAATGGGGTAATAGACACAATGGAGCACAAACGAACTGGCAGGGAAAAAAAACAGTGTAAATCCCAAGCTTCTGTTCAGGAGCTAAATGTAAGTTTTTATAATTATCATAACATCCTGACGCACACAAGCGATAAGTATGCAGTAATAAAAAATCCCTGCCGGCTCGAGCCTACAGGCGGAGGTAGATTGCGAAGTTAAGTACTAAATTAACCAACAAAATTTAAATCAAGATTAGAGATAAACCCAGTTCCTCCACTAAGAATGAGCTCTAGGAAGCTAAACATTTTGTGAAAATTCTAATGTACACGAATACACACACGCATGCATATGGAATAGGTTTAAAAAATAGCTAAAACAAATTCAGAGAACCTCAAAGTGATAAATAAGTTAATATTGCCATAGTCGGGTTTTTATCATGTTTTAATACGTTTCTTCAAACTCACATGACGTTACATATTCACCTGCTGAGGTCCATTTTATCTCCAATATGACGCAATATTTTGTTGTTGTTTTTTAATTCGTCAAACTATTTATTTCATTTTGAGTTTTCATGCGGAAATCTTGCTCTAGGAAACTTATGACGTAATATTCAATTTGTTTTCAATTCGTCAAACTATTTATTTTATTTAATTTTTCACGTGAAATTCTCGCAAAAGAAAAGCAATGGTTGTGGTGAGAATTTTATTGCTTTTTTTTTAATTGTTGGCAACTGCAATAACGAAAAATATTTATTTTTTTCTGTTATTGTTGTGTAAGAGCTGATTTTATCGAAATCATGTTAAGATGGTATTCAAATTTTTGAACCCTCCCCATTTCCATTCCCTTGGTCCGATTTTACCCATTTTCAATCCCTGCCGAGATATTAGCCTTCTCAAAGTTGTTGGCGAGTTTGAAGACGATCCGTGCATAATTGCGACTTTTATCGTGCGGACAAAATTTAGTACATACATACATACATATATATATATATATATATATATATATATAAACTTTTTAGGTGGGGGTGGTTTTGGGTTCCTGGGGTCCTATAATGAAAAGTTATGAAGGAATTTTCCAAAAGTCGCACCATGGTAACGACTGCAATAGGTAGTATTTCTTACGAAATCTACCTAAAATACTTCACGTACTATGGTATCACTAACCTTCCTTAAATAGCATTCCATCTATTTTAAATAAGGAAGATATGCTATATACGCGCCAGAGTACATAACTGGCGCGAAAGTGGCGTTATTTTGCCTGATACGATAACTGAGCTATTGTTGTTTATTCATTAATTATTTTTATTTACTTATTTTATTTTTTAAAACTAGGGGGCCCAGCCCCCTACGAGCTATGCTCGCCAACCCCCGTTCAGACACCGCAGACTCTAAAAGCACGCTAATTTGATTGGCTTTAAAAAGATTTCGAAAGATTGAATTATAACTTAAAAAACAGTGGCGATCTCCCTATAAACGGGTTTCTATTCATTTCTCTTTGATTCGGGAATTTGGCCAAATCAGCTACTGTTAAAAGATACAATGGCTGCTTCCGTCTTTGATTAAATAATTTTAGCTAAATATTTCAAATATAAAATGGGTTAAGTAAACAGAGTCTTTGTCTCCCGGTATTTTTTAACAAAGCGAAAAGATAGTTTTGTTTAAATAAGACATATTAAATATATCGTTTATAATATAGTTGACCACTTGTCTAAGTTGACCGCTGAAGTGTGGCATTGCAAGTGGTCAACTTATACTTTACTGTATTTTAATTTCGTGTTTAGTTGATACTTCTATGAAAGTAAATGGTTGCTTAAAGACAACAATCGTGAATAGAGATAAAAGTTTTGAAAATTAATTGACTATGATAGTAGTAAGGAAAATTACAGATTTAATTCCTCAAAGAGTGATTAATATAAATGTTGAGGTCTCAGAGTTAACTATGTTAGCAGATTATCGATTTAATTTTCTTGATAGAGTTGATATGTTGTTAGGAGCAGAAATATTTTCGAATTAATAAGACCGGGACCAATATATTCTGAGAGTTCGAAATTACTTTTACAAAATACTGCATTTAGTTACATGCCTAGTCGATGCATAGAACAGGGAAATGCGGTTAAAGTCCATTGTGAGTTATTTAGGGAGGAAGATTTAAACAAATCATTTAAAAAGTTTTGGGAAGTCAAAAACATCAAGGTAGAGTTACCTAAAAGTAAGGAATTTAAGATATGCGAGAGGATGAGAAATCAGGAAGGTAGATACGTCGTGAGAATGCCTTTAAAGGAAAATTCTTCGTGTTTAGTCCGATCTAGGGATCTTGCTCTCAAAAAACCCAGATCGCTGTGGACTTGCTTATCAAAATATGAGCAATATTTTAATCTTTATAAAGATTTCTTAAAGGAGTACGAAATTTTAGGCCATATGAAACAGGTAAAAGAAAAAAGGAACCTGGTATTGCGTACCATGCTCCACATCATGGTACACTGCTGAAAACAATTAGGGGAGCACATGGTTTTAACGAAATTACGCAAATACTTACACCGATAAGTAACGTAAAGTAAAACATCCGTAATTTAAAGTGTTGTAGAAACATAAAGAAAACTTCACATGTAAATTAAAGTTTATGACGTCAAAAACTAGAAAAAGGAGAAAAGTGCAGAAATCGGGATTTTGCAGAAACGTCTGTTTCACTGCCTCAGTTGTATAATTCAATTGCTCAGCTTGTGTTTTGAGAAAAGGTGGCTTGAAAATGTCACAGCAACATGATTTACCGCAATCCATGGCTTGGCGTGTTATCGGGGCAGTTGAATTTGTGGAAGCACAACGAAATGTAGTGGACGCTGTAGGATTCGCAAGAAGTGCCCATGAAAGGCTGTGGAATCGATTCCAAGACACATGTAATGTTACTCTTCGACAAGTGCAAGGTCGAAAATGTGCTAACACAGAAACTGATGACCGATATATCCTGTTAACAGCTCGTCATGACCGAACGAGCAATGCTACTCAGCTGCAAACACGGTTGTTCTTGGCCACAGGACGAAGGGTGTCCAGCCAAACAGTCCGAAATAGGCTTCATTAGGGTGGTCTCTATGCACGTAAGCCAATGTTTAGTATTCCGTTAACCTCAAGCCACTGTGCGGCCCAAAGAAGGCCGGGTACTGAACATCGAGTTTGGAGGCAACGTTATTGGAGTCAAATTTTGTTTACAGACGAGTCCCGATTCAGTCTGGATGTGACATTTGAAGTGCTCTGGCATGAAGAGAAAGAAGCACTCAAAATAATCCCACATTCATTCGTGAAAGATCACATTACAGACGAGGTGGGTTGATGCTATTGGCTGGAATCAGCATAGGTGGACGTACGGACCTGCATATCATTCGGAATGGCAGTTTTACGGTCCGAAGTTATACAGACGAGATACTGAGACCTCCAGTCGTATTTTATGTTGCAGCAATTAGTGATTTCTTTTTTTCCATGCATGATAATGCCAGACTTCATAGAGTTCGCTTTGTGGAAAGCATGCTTCAAGCTAAAACAATACAGCATATAGAATGACCAGCATGCTCTCCTGACCTAAATCCGATCGAGCATGTTTGGGACATAATCAGACGACCTATTGCTGCGGCACTGAGGCCTCCTTTTACTGTCCGGGACTTGGAGATTGCAATTCTTGAGCAGTGGAACAGTATTCCCCAAAGTCTTATCGATAACCACATCGCATCCATAGAAAACAGGTGTGCAGCAGTCTTAGCTGTTCGAGGAGACCACACGCCATATTAAAAATCTTGCATCATTTCTAAATAATACTTTTTTATCACTTACATGAAACCAAATTGTTGCCCTAAACCATCTTTTCATGTTCTTTCATCTTTTCAAAGAATAAAATCTCCCTTACAAATTTTTTGCGTTTTTTTTCTGTATTGCACACTGATACACGTGTACTATCCATTTTATGCCCATTCATGGCTGTCTTGCACTGTTCTCTTCACTTTTTTGCTTGCTCCCCTAATTTGTTTAGCATTGTATATTTCGTCCAGAAAAATCAACCACGAAACTCAGAGTTGTGTTTAATTGTTCTGCCACGGCAACAAATGGGACATCACTAAATTCATTACAATATAATGGCAGAGTCATTCTTTATGACTTATTTGCAATTAGGATTACCTTTCGAGAAAAAGTATTTATGCTCTGACGGCGGGCGTCAAAATGATGTACCTAATGATAAACATTGATCCTAGTCAGCACTCGTTGCAGAGAATTTTATGGAGCGATAATTTTGAGGTGGAACATAAAATTTTCGAATTACAAACAGTGATTTACGGAACTATCATCGCGCCCTATTTAGCAATGAAAACCCTCAGCGATGACCGCGATGACCACCTCGGGAATTCAGCTTTCGCTTTAGAATGTTAGTGCAATCCCGGAAATAATTTTCCAATGGAAGCACCAGTTCTTCGTGAAAATATTTATACGGATGATATTTTGTGTGGTGCACTTACACTTGAGGAAGCCTAAGAGTTGCAGCAGCAGCTCATAGCAATTATGCATAAGGTAGGTATGCAACTTCATAAGTTGTGCACAAGTGATAAAAATCTTTCGCTGTCACCTGGAGAAGGGTATAATTTTGAAAATGACATTGATACTAAAGCGTTAGGGGCTTCGTGGAACCCGAGAGTTGATTGCTTCATATTTCGAATTAAGGAAGAATTGAGCGATTCCTTTACCAAGCGACAAGTATTGTTGACAATCGCCAGAATTTTTGATCCGCGAGGACTGCTTGGAGCAGTTATAGTGAAAGACAAAATTCTTATGCAGAGTATTAATATTGACTAAAATGGCGAGCTCCCTGAGTCAGAGTATCACGAGTGGAATTAATTTCTTATATCGCTTAAACGTGTGAATAATATACAAATAAGTAGACGCATTATAATTGAAAACACGGAAATTGTTGAAATACATGTCTTCGCTGATGCCTCAGAACGCTGTTATTGCAAGAGGGCAATAACAGCGGGGCAGCGGTTTATTGCAAATCTTGTGACTCTCTAGGAAATGTGATGGTGAATTTAATCGCGAGCAATTCACGCATTACACCAATAAAGAGTCTAACCATTCGCAGACTCGAACTATATCCCGCAGTTTTCCTAACCAAACTGGTAAAATAGTGTTATCATCCATGAAAGTAATTGCTACTAATGTTTTCCTGTGATCGGATTCAATAATTGTGTTAGCGTGGATTCAAAAAGAGCCTATCCATCTTAAACAATTTTTGCAGAACAGGGTGGCTAAAATTCAAGAAAACTGTAGTCCTGAACAGTGGCATCATATCTGCTCTTATCAAAACCCTGCGGACAAAATTTCCCGATGTATGGATCCAGCCAAACTGATTAATTGTGACTTGTGGTGGAAAGGTCCTATGTTCCTTGATAACTCTGACTATTCTCGACGTTCAGTAATCATACCAGAAGCTAATGAGGAGTTAATAAAGAATTCAAAACCTATTCAAATTCTTTTAATGCACTTAGTGTTATTAACTGTAATGTTACAGAGAATTGTTTTTTAAATGACTTAATTAATCGTAGTAATAATTATATAACTATTTTACGCATTCTTAGTTATATTTTCAGGTTTGGGATAAGACGCAAGAAATTCACTATATAAGTGTGGTGGACCCTTGTTAACCTCAGAATTGGAGCATTCAGAGATTTATTTAATTAAATCTGTCCAAAGGGAAGAATTAAAGCAAACATACGTAGTCTGCAGACCAAAGGTTCGGTAAGTCCAAGCAGTAAGTTTAAAAGCCTCAACCAATCGTGGATGAATTTGGAATTTTAAGAGTTGGAGGCCTGTTAGATAAAAGTATTTTAAATTTTGCGAAAAACACCCTGCGTTTTTACCGAAGTTTAGTGTTACTGTAATTGTTATAAATTATTATCATAAAAAATACCATCATGTCAGTGCTTCAACATTACTCTCGTTGGTAAGAAAAACATTTTGGTCAATAAATAGTCGTGCAACATATTGAAAGGAACATCGGTGAATCCCATGTTTTAAAGCTAAACCAGTTATTGCAAATCAATTGATAGCAATTTGCCCAGGGATAGAGTCCAATTGGTCTACTGCTTTAATATTTCGGGAGTAGATCTGTGTTGTGCAATTTATGGTCAAAGTTGGGTATGCACGTAGAACTACCTTGCAAAAAAATTATATCTGTATTTTTGCTTGTTTTGTATTTAAGACTCTACACATAGGAACTGTTTCAGACTTAACCTCCGAATCATTTATTGCTGCATTATCATTTATTACTGCATTATCATTTATTGCTGCATTATCATTTATTGCTGCACTGAAAAGATTCATTGCACGCAGATTTAAATGTGCCAAATGGCAATCAGATAGCGCGAAGAATTTTATTGGTGCAAATAAGATTCTTAAGTCTTTTTATGACTTAGTAAAAAAACCTGATGAGAAATCAGCAGCCTATTTATCCACGGAAGGCATTGAGTAGAAATTTATTCCTTCCAGCACCCAATTTATGGGGTCTTTGGGAGGCCGCTATAAAAGTTAAGTATCACTATAAAATTTAAGTATGACTTTCAGAGAGTTGTGGGATATGCTAACCTCACTTATGAGGAACTTCTTGCAGTAGTCATACAAATAGAGGGAATACTAAATTCGATCCATTGAGTCCATTATCATATGATGAGAATGATTTTGGAGCCTTTAACTCCAGCCCATTTTCTGATAAACAGGGCGTTAAATTCCATTATTGTGCCTGATCTAACCAATATAACAGAAAATCGCCTCAAAAAATGGCAAAAGATAACTAAAATTCTACAACTTTTCTATCGCAAATGGCATCATAATTATTTAAGTGAATTACAACAAAGGGGTAAGTGGAGGATTGAAAAAATAACGTAAAAATTGGAGATTTGGTGTTGTTAGTAGAGGAAAATTTACCGACAAATTGTATGCTTTTGAATATTATGGTAGAGATGTGAGTATTCTAGAAAGCGGCTGTGCGCTGTTATTGTGCTATTGTGTTAATAAAGTTATGTTAAAATTACCAGCGCCTTGGAAATAATTTGAGTGAGAGAGTGAGTTTATTCTTCAAATACGTCTAAGTGAATCTGAACTTTGTCAGAAATCCGTGCATTAGTTTTTGAGATAGAGCTATATTAATCATGGAAAACGCAGCACAGCAGCACCACCTATTTGGAGATTAACACCAAAACATAACCAGAGCCTACTCATATCATGGTATACATGAATCTGAAGTTTGATAAATATCCCTACATTAGTTTTTGAGATAGAGCTATTGCGATAATCATGGAAACACAGCATAGCAGAGACACCTTTCGGGCGATTTACACCAAAATATAATCAGCACCTACTCATATCAAGGTATGTCTTAATCTACAGTTTGACGAAAATTCGTGCAATAGTTCTCGAGATATAGACATTATGAAAATCGCCAAAAATGCAGCATAGCAGCGTCACCTGCTGGCGATTTGTGCCAAAAACTTACCAGAACCATTTTATATAAAGATCTAACTGAATCTAATGATTTTTTTTTTAATTCCGAACATTAGTTCTTGAGATAGATTGCCCACAAAATTTTTGTCACATACAGAAAGACAGTCTCACAGACTGAATCACAGACAGGCATTTTCTTAAAACCATCAAATCATGTTCAGGATCTTCTAAAACGTATAAACCCATCGAAAACTGGAAGTCGATTTTTTTCACGAATCCAATACTTACTTCTTTTAAAGATAGAATAAAGTAAAAATATTTTAACATGCAATAATTTATTCATAAATATATTCCCAAACTTGATGTCACGTTTGCCATGTACAATTTTGCATGTAAACATTCGCACTCTTGGTTTGAGGTTCTAATCAAAGTACCGACGAATTCCAGAAATTTACCTTTACACACATTCGTAGTAAAAAATAAGGAAGGAAAGTCGTCTCGAAATGAAGTAAATGTGCGTAATTTCAATAGAAATACTTAGAGCTTTCTTCGGACGCTCAAGGCAATAATCATTTCCGACTACAAAAAGAAAGATCTTCGATTTATTTTAGACTCGGATTCTCGGAGATCATATATTTTAAACCAATTAGGTGAAGAAATTAAATATTTACCTATTCGAGAATAAAAGTTCATTCTTTTTTCGACGAGTCATAATAAAAGGAATATATACACAATCACTACAGGTTATTTTTTCCTCAGACACACGCTTATTAAATTTTTCTTGATAAAATACCAATGAATAGTTACAATTATTATTATTGACTTATTAAAGAGTTTCTTAAAAGTGTGGACTTAATTATTTGTTTTAAAGAAATACGTAAACATAGCTATACAAACGAATGAAAAATATAACAAGGTGCGATGTAAGGAACGGCTAAGTAATTAAGATTAAGAGTTCGAATAAAAAGCTGTGCATAACCAAAACAAAAATAACTTTCATTTCATATGAAGTACATAGTGCCATATATAACACTATTTAAAAAATGTGATCATTCAGATAAACTTTAAACATTCTCATTCTATTATGAAAAAATGGATTCTATAAATTCAACGAAAAACATTTATTAAAATCACATTTTGATTGACTTATCAAGGAACAAATTTTGTTTAACTTTTTTTTTATTCTCAACTTTTTCTTTTTCTCTCATTGTTCTATTATTCCTTTTAATCATGATAATATTATAAGAAGATTGAAAATATGATAAAAAATTTAAAATGATTTCAAAGTGATAAGAAACTTTTAAACAAAATGACCATCAATTTTATTTTATTTTTTAATCTTACATAAACAAAGAAAAATATTTAATTCCATGAAGTTAAAAAAAATGGTTTTCTGTAATTGATTTATGACTATACTAAACTTGTTGAACATAATCACTGCAATGCATAGTGTGAACGTAAATGAACTTACAAAACTAATATGAAACATAACAATTCATTTTTTAACGTTTAAATGAATATGATAATAGGCCGGTAGACGGCAGCACAGACAATCAGTTCATGACTGTATCTCCAGAATTAGTTAAAACTCTATTAGCATATTAAAATGCAGTCGGTCTGCCAAGTCATATCTTGGTGGAAAACACATGAAAACCCGATTTTAGCGGTTGTCTCGTAGGTTTACCATTGTGTTTTCCTGCACCCAAAGGTATGAAAACATGGAAGACTTTGAGACGAAAACACAATGGTAAACCTACGAGTCAACCACTAAAATAGGGTTTTCAGGTGTTTTCCACCAAGAAATGACTTGGCAGACCGATTGGGTTTTAATATGTGAATCCAGTTTTAGTTAATTCTGGAATTTCAGCCTTGAACTCGATGAGGTGATTGTCTGTGCTGCTACCTACCGTTGTATAAGGCTTTGTTTGGTTTGGTTTTGTTTATGACAGCCAATTATATACACTAGGGATATGGGCCCGAAGGGGTGGATTGCCTTCCGTGGGAGTCTTTCTGAAAGAACCTAAGCCGTATTTACGCAAGGAAATCCAAGGTTTGAAGAAAACTACGGAAAACTCCGGTCTATAAGGCTACCAATTCTTTGATTCACTACATTCTTGAAATTATAAATCGCAAATCAAATTTATACTTTAGATGATCTAGAGTATTGGCACTATACTGAAATTTCTCACTAACGAAACAATTGCTGAAAGTTAAAAAATTGAGATCTGATAATTCAGAAATGGCTTTATTCTAAAAAGTAAAATAAGTCTTTCGCTTCTCTTCAAATTAGCTACCATACAGCGCATTATATCCAATAAGACGTCTCGGCGGTCCACCAAAATTGCCAAATTCATCTAAATATCTAATTGATTGATAATGTACCCTTTTTTCGTATCTTTATGCATCGTAAAGGGATTCAACACTTGGAAAAAATAATAATTGTAATTTAATAGATTACAACGACCATTTGGAAATTATTTCGTCCACCAAATTCAATCGAATCCTCTTCAACAACAGATCGCAAAGATAGAACTTCAGTCGACGACAACCTTCATCGATAAACTCTTCCAAGTCCTGTTTCAAGAAGAAAAACTGTTTACAAATCGAAAGCAGTTCCACCGAATCAACCACAGATTGAGACAAATAACCTACGTTGAGCTCAATTTTTCCCGGTTGGAATCGACCGATTGTAAAACGCCGTGGCTAGTGGATTGGAGCCCTTGGAGACATGATCTTTTACTATCAATGAATTAAACATTAGGTTGTTTCCTTTTCGCGTTCGTCTTTTATTCTGTAATCGATTTTCATGGGCTACATAATCAGTTGAAGACCTCGATTTTCATGGATTACATAATGAGTTGAAGACCTCGATTTTTGCTTTGCAAGACGATTTTCATTTCGGCGTCGCTCTTTGGCTTTGGATTTTTTCATATCTGATAATTTGCGCCTACCCATTTTGTAACCTTTTTCAATTTTTAACGATTTTATGCCTTTCTATTACCTATTCAAATAAAAATCCGTCTAAAAGTAAAGAACAACGTTGAATTTCGTCAAAAAGAAAATAAAAATAAAAATAAAATAAAATGCAAGCATCATTTGGCCCCATCCTCGACCGAAAACAACAACATTTCCAAACGGTTAAAAAAAACTCTTATATTTTATTTATTTATTATTATTATTATTTAATAAAGTTTAAAGAAAAGATTAATTTAACGTTACGATTTCTGTAGCAACAAAACAAGTGTGGTGGATAAATTATGAATTTTTAATATTTCTATTAATTTCAAACTTCTACTACTGTTCTTTAATATTCATTAATCCCTTTATTTTTATACTAGTTAAAACTCGAAATGAATTAAAATAATAAAATGAAGGACAAACAAATTATTACTTTATTTTTGTGTTAGAATATGTTTTATTTTTAAAGTTTACCATTCCTTCATCAAATTTGCTATGCAAGCAATATAACAGAAATTTTTCCTCATCAAATTTGTTATGCAAGCAATATAAAAGAAATTTTCCATCAAATTTGTTATGCAAGCAATAAAAAAGAAATTAACTTTTAATTTATTTCCATAGGCGTACAAAGGACGTTTAAAAAAATTCTTTTAATTTTCATAATAGACATTTGAAATTTTGTACAAATATGCATTTCACCATGTATATAGAACACCTTAAAAGAAATTTCCAATCTTATACTTTTAAGATCTTTTAAAAAAATTTAACTTTTCAAACGAAATTTTAAAATGCTTTAAGTCTTAATTTTTTAGATATTTCCTCGATTTTAGATTTTAATCACGAAAAACACTATTAAAAACAAATCTGTGTATCCATTTTTTAATCCCTTTAATAGTTATTTTTTTAGAGATTTTTCTGAATTTCATTTCGATTTTCATCGAAATTCCGCCTTATAAGTTAAAAATGAAATTTAATTGTCTCAATGAAGTCTAATTTTAAAATGTACACTGTAAAAAAACCACTGTAAATTTGCCAGCAGAAACTTGATCACAGTTGAATGTACTGTATCTTCTTTGGTTTCCTGACTATTTAAACATGAAAAATACAGTAGTTGCGTAAAATTAACAGTACTGGCAATTTGGACGCATTTGGACGACAGCACAAACTACTGGCGTCCAAATTGCCAGTGCATTGTGCTGTTAATTTTACGCAACTACTGTATTTTCCATGTTTAAATAGTCAGGAAACCAAAGAAAGATACAGTACATTCAAGTGTGATCGAGTTTGTGCGCGAGATGAACAGTACTTTGTACTTTAAAAATGTCGTTTTTTTTTTGTTTTTTTTTCAGTGTACACACAGTTTCTTTTTAAGCACTATCAGGTTCTTCCTTATCTGTCTAATGAATTTTGATTAAAAAAAAGTAGCAAAGAGCATTTCAAATATAAAAAAAAAGCCGAAGCATTAGTATTGAGAAAAATAGATTTAAGTATAATAAAGGACCAAAAAATTGTTTGTGAACAAAATTAAAACTCTTGAAACTTTGCGTAAAACAATTGCATCTGCATGCGGTTTTCCACGAATGACGTAGTATAAGTTGGAGAATAACACTAGTCTGCATGATATCAGATGATTAAAAACCACTGCCCTTAATGCATTTTTTATGCTGATTACATAGCTGTTCTTAGTTTTTGTCTATCACGTATAGTTTGTTTGCAATCGACCCTAGTTGATTTCGAAGATTCAAGGGAAATTTCCCTTCATCACACGCGAAAAATTAAAAGCTGGAATTTTCGTTGGTCTTCAGATCCAAAAAATGATGAATGACAAAGATTTTGAAAAGACGGTGAATGAGATATAAAAAGACGCATAAACTGCCTTCAAATGTGTTACCAAAAACTTTCTAGGGAATGTAATGGTGGTTCAGTACCGAGTTCTTATAATTGCACAAAAAAACTCCAAATAATAATTTTACTGGAAATATGAAATTTTATTGACATTAAAGTTATGGTGAATCATACAATAAATTGGAACACAGTAAAAATGGGAAAGACAGCCCGTAACACAAAATGCGCCTGAGGCGCAATTCTTAATCACATCTTTTAGAGATGGTGGTCAGCAGGGAACGACAGATCCGCTAGAAATCAGATATATTGTCAGTATACAATATCGCCAATTTACAAACTTACTGACGCCAGAACAAAGAGACAAAGCATTGGCAAGAGATTTAGCAGAAAATAATGTGGCAGCACCCCACAGCACAACTTACCGGGATGTAATGCAACCCTACTGTATTTCATGAAAGGGCGCCATAAGAACTGGATTTGTTTACTTTAACACCAACGAACTGGGATTAAATGCGATTGTGAAATCTTAATGAATGTATGGAAATGCAGAGAAAAAAGCATGTGCTAAGATAAATGAAATATATTTGAAACCGCAATTCCCATAAAACACTTTTATTATTCTTTTTATTTCATTTTACCCGTCAAATTCTAACTGCAATTAAGAGTGGTTTATTTACAACGCAGATAAAAATACGACAAAATAAAATGAAATGTTAAAAAGACAGCTGCAGTTAGTTTTTTGTGAATATGATTACCTTTAAATAAAGACCGTTAAAAAAAATAATAATTATGCGAGAATGGAATTTCGAATAACTAGAAAAGGAAAACATAAACCTTTGTATTTGAACGTGTTAAGTTAAGTTTGTTTGGAAAAGGAGAGAGAAAAAAAAAAGAAAAAAAATACAAATATGTATATAGAACTACGTATTGTTTTAAGAAAAAGAATTAATTTAATGATTTCACATGTTCAAAGTAGATTTCGATTAATGAGGGGCTGGAATTAGACATGTTGCAGAGAAAGCAGCCACAAGGAATAAGAAAGATTCAAATTGCAGGAATATTTTGTAACAATGATGTAAAATTTCAAGAAGTTGGGCTGCAATATCAGTGTAAAAATGCACTTATTGCATTCCGATATTGACTACTATCCAGAAAATCTGGGACATTTACAGTGAAGAGTACGGTGAGCGCTTTCACCAGGATATCAAACAGATAAAGAATAGGTAGCGATGAAGATGGAATGTAAGTATGATGGCGGACTACTGTTAGATGTTGAAGAGGGACATAAATGATGAAGGAGGATCTGGAAGAAAGAAAAAAAGGGAGAAAGTTTAATTGAGCACTGTTTGCTTTTCGTTTTATTAAAGAACTATCATGAACTTATAAGGACATTTTTCACAGTATTTTTAACGTGTTTAATGAAGTACTTTGTATAAAATTGTGATAAATTTTTGATTGCATTAATTAAAATATTGCAAACACAACTCCTTATTTTTTGTAAAATCTTGACTTGATAGACAGAAATGGAAGTCATTTCTGGAATCAGCATCAAAAATTGATTCAGGAAAACTTGCTCATAAGAAATCATCTGACAAGAAGTTTAAAAATGCAGACTGGCGTAATAATACACACAAAAAGAAATGTTGATTTCGGGGTCGATTTCTGCTCAAATAAAGGTTCTCTTAATATGATGCTTTCAGTAGAGTATAAATATTATTTATTTTACAAACACATTCTTTTCATGTAAAATATTTGTACTATATCGCTTTATCTTACATTTTAAAATCGAACAACTTTACTTTACATAACATAGTTTTCACATAATAATGTGTAACAGAATTTTACATTAACTTTGAAATGTTAAATTCGTTTTCAAATATTTTTCTTCATTATGTGTTTTTCTGTGGCATTGGAAAGCCTTGGGAGAGCGCTTACTTATTATGCATCTGGATTTCATTTTCAAGTAGAAACTTTTTAATATATTGCAATATCGTAGGTTTTAAAAAGGAACAATTTTAATTTACAAAAAATTGTTTTCATATAATAATGGAATAAAAGGATTTTTCAGTAACTTTCTAATGGTAAATTCGTTTTTAAATATTTTACTTCATTATTTTTTTTCTGTGGTGTCGGAAATTTACGGGAGAGCATTCCCTTATCATGTATCTAAATGCATATCGATTTATGCGTAGTCATACATAAACGTGGTATCAACCGATTGTGAAATTAAAGGGCACAGGACCTTTGAGTTTGTCGAAACGATCAAAAACATCGCCTTTTTCAAAATACCAAAACACAAATAATGTGAAATTAAGATTTTTTTCTCTTTCTGCCTAAGGTATATATATATTTAACTGTATTATCCAGAAAAAAATATGTTGTACAGTAGAGCGCCGATTATCCGAACTCCAATTAACCGAAATTCCAATTATCCGAACAGCCTTTTTTTTTTTTTTTTTACAAAACTTTCAGTTATCCGAACAGTCTATTTCTCCCAAAAAAATTTTAACCGAATTCCCAATTATCTACTGGCTTCGAATAAAATTTTAGATAAAGAAAAAACTGATAGCGGATCAGAAAAGGAGGAATGTAAGACAATAAAGGAGATGGGAAGAATCCTAAGCTATGAAGAAAATGAAATTAACGAGCTGTTAAATAGTGACGTACATGACCCTGGATATCAGATTTTAAGTGATGATGAAATTGTGGATGAGATTCAAGATGAAAAAGAAATTGAAGAAAATGAAAACGAATGCTCTGGAAATGACCCGGGTCCATCACATAACGAAGCCTTTGAATGAATGGAAACAGCTATGAAATGGGTCGAACGGCAGAAGAGCGCTGATCCTATTCAACTAAGGTATTTAACAAGAATTTGAGATATGGCAACATTGAAAAGAATGTCTTCGTTGAAGCAAGCAACAATCGAAAGCTATTTTGCTTAAATTATAATCTCTGGAATACAGAAAATGAGAAATAGAGAAAAAAAAAGTATTTTTAATGATAAAAATGTAAACAAAAAAAATTAAAAAGAAAAAAATATATATATTTTTTAAACAAGCGTAGCACTAACTGGCGCTGCCAGTCCTAAACTTAGGTAACGTGTGAAGGTTTTAGTATAATCAGAATTATCCCTTAAATTGTCTGTCCATTTATCCGAACTTTTGCTTATCCGAACTAGGGTCTGTCCCAACTTGTTCGGATACTCGGCGCTCTACTGTATATACAATATTAATTTTTAAATTTAAAAATTCTTCTCACTAATGCGTGAATTAAAATTATTAAGCGCTGCGCGCATGGTAAAACTCAAAATTGTGCATATAGAAAACAATTTCTGAACAAAATAGAATCATAACATACGTACTCTAAAGGGAAACTAAAATATGCACAAAATGTTTGGTTTAAAATTTATTTTTAGCATAATGTATAAAACAAAATCAAAATTAAAAAAAAAATTCAAGTTTTTCAAGTGAAAAAAAAAATAATAACCACAATATGTGAATTTTTTTTTTTGGATTTTTGCTTGAAGACTATAAAATAACGCATATTTGGTTAATTTTTTTAAGCTGTAGTTTATATTGTTTGAAAGTAACAATGTGCGCAAACTCGAAATTTACAAATCTGGGAAAACGCGTTTTAAAGTTTCAATATCTATGGACTTTCAATTGTACTCAATGTCTATAAATGATTATAACTCAAGAAATAATGCAGATTTTTGAAGGGGATTTTTTGCATGTTATGGGGAAATTTAAAAAAAATTCAGAATAAAAAAAAATCTGAAAACTGAATTTTTTTTTAAAGTCCTTAAAGGCCACGTGGCCACTTTTAAAAAAATTATATCTTCTTTTCGTAACAAACGGAATGATTTGGAAATATTTAGAAATTTGGCTCAAATCCTTCTATCCTTCTATATATATAAAAAAGTTTTGATTTGGAAGTGGAATAATGAAAATCTGCTTAGATATTCCCGGCAGATCGGCATCCAATTTGAATGCTTAAGCATGGCCTTTCTTCGTTAATATTAAAAACACTGTTGCATACAAAAATATGAAAATCGATAGTATTATAGAGAAATGTTTGATAAACACGCTGATGCAGACAGTTTTCAAATCGAAGAATTATTTTAAGAGATATTTAATGCCAAAGTTGGACAAAAACGTTCCATTAAAAAAGTTTTATAGGAGCAAAAACTGTACATAGGAATTTAATCATTTTTAGATCATTTTATGCGTCAGATTTTCCCGGTGTGCAGATTGTATTCAGTTTTTTTAATTTGACTCATTTTTTGAGGTTTCATTTCTATTTTAAATTCAAATTTTCAGTGTTTTGAGAGATATTTTTAAAATATTTTTGAAAATTGCATTAATTTAAACTGTTGCCAACTGTATAAACAGCGCAAACAATAATGTTTGCTTCAAATTAAAAATTTATTTTACACGTGACTATTATAAACAGAAAATATAAAAACCAGGAACTCATTGAAAATTACGTCATAAAAACTAGAATTACACGGGAATTTTAAAAGAGAAAGAATATTGTAAAATAATAAATTCATTAACATGCATTAGAAGTCTTAAATAGGAGAACTTACGTCACATTTACGTCACATTACACTTATTACGTAAAATGAACAAAAAATAATATTGCAAAGCAGTTTAAATTTAAAAATTGCGCGAGACATTTATTTGATATTTTAAGATGATCATAATATTTCATTTCTAACAAAGGTATTTTTATGTGAATATTAAAAAGAGAAAGAAAAGTTTGGTGAAAATTACGTCAGATTATAATTGTCAGATTCAAATTATAATTCAATCTTCCGAAATCTTTTTAAAGCCGATCAAATTAGCGTGCTGTTAGAGTCTGCGGTGTCTGAACGGAGGGGTTGACGAGCGTAGCTCGTAGGGGTCAGAGCCCCCTAGTATATAAAAAAAGTTTTGATATGGAAATGAACCGCTGAAAATCTGAGTAAATATTCCGGGAAGATCGGCATCCAATTTGAATGCTTCAGCATGGCTTTTCTTCGTTAATATTAAAAAAACTGTTGCATACCAAAATATGAAAATCGGTAGTGTTATAGAGAAATGTTTGATAAACACGCTGATGCAGACAGTTTTCAAATCGAAGAATTATTTTAAGAGATATTTAATGCCAAAGTTGAACAAAATCGTTCCATTACAAAAGTTTTATTGGAGCAAAAACTGTACATAGGAATTTAATCATTTTTAGATCATTTTATGCGTCAGAATTTCCCGGTGTGCAGATTGCATTTAGTTTTTTAATTTGACTCATTTTTGAGGTTTTATTTCTATTTTAAATTCAAATTTTCAGTATTTCGAGAGATGTTTTTTAGATATTTTAGAAAATTGTATTAATTTAAACTGTTGCCAACTGTATAAACAGCCCAAACATTAATGTTTGCTTCAAATTAAAAATTTATTTTACACGTGACTATTATAAACAGAAAATATAAAAAGCAGGAACTCATTGAAAATTACGTCATAAAAACTAGAATTACACGTGAATTTTAAAAGAGAAAGAATATTGTAAAATAATAAATTCATTAACTTGCGTTAGAAGTCTTAAATAGGAGAATTTACGTCACATTTACGTCACATTACACTTATTACGTAAAATGAACAAAAAATAATATTGCAAAGCAGTTTAAATTTAAAAATTGCGCGAGACATTTATTTGGTATTTTAAGATGATCATAATATTTCATTTCTAACAAAAGTATTTTTACGTGAATATTAAAAAGACAAAGAAAAGTTTGGTGGAAATTACGTCAGATTATAATTGTCAGATTCAAATTATAATTTAATCTTCCGAAATCTTTTTAAAGCCGATCAAATTAGCGTGCTGTTAGAGTCTGCGGTTTCTGAACGGGGGGTTGACGAGCGTAGCTCGTAGGGGGCAGAGCCCCCTAGTATGATAAAACAGGATTATGTGTTAATTAATAGTAGGGGATGTGGCAGATTTATCTGCAACATATCAATTTCACCCCCCGTTTCTCAAAATCTACCTTAAACAAGTAAATTCATTATAGTAATTCTTTTTCCTAAAACAATTCATACTTCTACATTCATTTAGTTTTTTCTTTTCCTTTCACAAGGAACTTCTCTCAACACATATAAAGATTTATGTTTTCAGGTATTTTGTTTCACTTATTCAAAATTCTCATTCTCGATTATTTATTTATTTATTTCCCTTCCTAACGGTTTTTAGTTTCAGCAATCGTGCGCAGTTATAATTCGTACAGTTGCGCTTTCCGTTAACCGTTCATTTTTCTTTAACGTAATTCATTTGCGCTATAAATAAACTACTCTCATTTCCTATTACAACTTGATGGGTAAAAAAATGAAATAAAGAAAAGTTGTATTTATTGGAATTGCAGTTATAAATTATATCTTCAATTATCATTATGCTTTCTACAGTTCTCATACATTGATTAAAGATTACTCAATCACATTTAACTGCAATCTGTCTTTTTTAATGTAAACATAATCGAGACTTGTTGTCGCTCTTAGTCTTGAAACATGTAGGGTTGATTCACATCCTGTGGCTGCCCCGAAAGGCGGGGCTACTACGTATTTTGTCTGCTAATCCTGTCGCCAATGCTTTGTCTTTGTAATATAGGCGTCAAAATCTTGATTAGTTGGCGATAATACAATATGCCAAGACATACGAGTTGAGTGCGCATTATGACAGAGTTCGCCCCTGACCGCCTGTCTGGAAGGTCCGTTAAAGGACCGCTGTTGTTTTCCTTTTTCTTCTTTTCTGTGACGATGCGTAGCAGTGATGAAACGAATTTTTTTATACACATCGAGATACTTAATGTGTCCTTCTGTATTGCTTCATATCCGAAGTTCCATTTTTACGAGATGTCTTTCTTTGTTTTTGAACATAAATAAATAAGTGATTGTGCTTTCATCGATATGTTGGAGTTTTTTTAATCATCTTTTCAGCGAACCCGAGAACCACCATTTGATGCGATCTTCTTGAGATATAATTGGTGCATAACAGCCGAATTTTTCTCCAACTCAAAAAAAAAAAAAAAAAAGAAATGAATAGAGACATGATTTTACTTCTCTCTGCCTGCTAACATTTTTCTCGCCGCTACATGTCTTCGCCAGTGACCTGTGTAAGATGACGGGCAGTTCATGTGTCGCACGGAAACGGGAAATCCCCTGTTCTGTTTCTGGAGAGAGCTTTTCTGAGTGAGGGAATTCATCTCTTGGACGGACATTTTACGATGCTGTGTTTTCCCCCTTCTTTCGCCGAAGTTCGTCAGTGGCTTCTTTTGTGTGTTTTTTTTCCTCTGGTCACCTTTTCGCTTCTGGGTTGGTGAATTCGCGTGTGCTCCCTCCAACTCTTCAGTAAAAAAAAAAAAAAAAAAAAAAAAAAAAAAAAATCACCAGTGTTGTGCACAAGTTCTGTGTTGTGAAAACCGCGTTATGCGTCACTTGTGTCACCAGTGTTTTTTTTTTGTGAAATATGTTTAAAAGTGACATAAGATTCCAGCAAAAAAGTGAAATGTTAGTGCGTCAATTTTAAAGGTGTGACAGTGTACAAAGGGTGTGACGGCTAATTTTGAAGTGCAAAAAAAGGCTTGTGAGGTATCGAGTGTCTTCAGTTTTTGTTGTCCTTCATGGACTCTACAATTCTTTTTTTGTGAAAGAAGTGATTCGATAAGTGGTTAAAAAAAAAAAAAAAAAAAAAAAAAAAAAAACTGAAGAAAATTTTTGTTTCATAGTGAAAAGTGGCTAAAAAAATTCTATAATAAAACACAATTTTTTTTTTTGGCAGTTGATAGTAAAAAGAAAACTGCTCATTTTTTTCCTTACACATATATATAGAATACGAGAATTGAATATTTGTTTCAAAATTTTTTTTCTTTTCAGTAATTTACTGAAGTCACATTAAATGATTGCATTGAATTATATTTAATTCAGTTTTCGTATTCATGAAAGAATATTTTACGATATATTTATTTATATGTGATTAAAATGATTTATATTATTTTTGCCTTCACTTTCACGCTCTTTATTGATTTACTTTTTGTTGATTAAGAAAGAGGATTATTTTCAGTATAAAGTTAAATCCCTTATTTTTAAATTTGTAATTTTTCACAAACTGTAGGGATATTTTACGTAATTATTTTTTTACATTCCTCTATTAAAAAAAGAGCTATTTGCTTATGCATTTTTTTTAGTTGATTTATTGGCACGATTTATATAGATTTTTTTCTACTCTTAAAGAAGTTACATTAAGACTTTTTATTTTTATTTTTGGATTAAGTTAAAAGGGGAACATTTTTCTTTTCTTTAATTTATCCTATATTATATTTAATTATATTTGATAATGCTATAATTTTAAATTGCATTTTATTAGTTGATATGCTTTGGTTTTATGCAGTGATTGTATTATTATTTTATATGTGGTATTATGCAGAAACTATTATTATCAGCTAATAATTATCAGCTATCACATTACTTAAATTGTTTCTTTGGCGACAATGACTAAGAACATCCCAATTGGTGTTATTTAATTTGACGGGGACCCCGAATTATTGCAATTTTTCTTTGATCAGGTCAAAGCTGTTGCAATAAATAAATATAATAAATATAATGAGCAAACAGCTATTTCGTTCCTCATTGGTAAATTACGAGGACCGGCGCAAAACTTTTTCGCGCAGAACCCTGATTTCAAAATCGTAAAGGATTTGGAAACTTTGCGCAAGGAATTCACGGCTTTCTTCTCCCCACAAAGTAAATCTTCAGCCAATCTCGAGTTAAATAACTTATCCCTTTTGCCTGCCGATACCGTAAAGAATTTAGCTCACCGCTTAAATGTTTTGGCAGCAAAAGTATATGAGGATATACAGGATCCGAAAGTGCGGGATTCCATGAAATACATGAAATTTCTTGAAGCGATTCCTTCTCAAATTAGAATTAAAATTCAGGAAGAAGGAATTACTGATTATCGTGCCACGGTTGAAAGGGCAAATCAGTTATACGAGATTCTGCATAATGAAAAAGTGTTACATTCTTTACCCTCTATGCCAAAATCAGAATCTAATGTTGAAAAACAGTTACGCGAAATTTCTGAAAAGATAAATGCATTAACATTTAAACCTAAGGAATCAAATAAAGATGACATAAATAAAAAATCTGTTGAGAAATCTAATCGCAACTCGAACAGTTTTCGTTACAGACAAAATTTCAAATATCAAAGACATGAGAGACATTTTTCTCCGCGTAAATTTCATAAAAAAAAATGTTATAACTTGTCAACTATGCAACCGATCTGGCCATGACGCACAAGTTTGTTTCAAATGGAAACGTGCAAATACTCAGAGAAGAGAAAATAATTATAAAACTAACAGTCCCCATAGTCAGGAAAACTAGAACAGAGACGCAATGTTGCTGATGGTATTGTGTCTCACATTAACAGTTCCACATCAGCTAATTTCTTTTGTGACCCAAACTTAACCAAAATTTCTAAAGAAAGATTAGTTAACTCTGTTGGTTCTCAAACCAGAGAACATATTACTATTGCTAGTTACATAGCGACACAAACTGAAAACAACAACAGGACACACTTAATTTGTAATGTAAATAAAGACACCCCTTATCTTCCACTTGTTAAAGCTACTGTGGCAAAGCAAACTGTCACTTTTCTAGCAGATTCTGGAAGTTCCATATCACTATTGTCAGAAAAGTTGTTTAACGATATTAAAACTACACTTAAATACAAACGACTATCCACTGGCATATGCATAAAAACAGTAAATTCAGATGTTGAATTTTCTGCATGCATTAGAGCTACAATAAAATTACAACATATGTCTTTTTCTCACCATTTTTATATTGTGGATATTCCCGAATCCTCGACTTTTGAAGTTATTCTGGGATATGACTTTATAAATTCAATATCGTAATAGACTCAGCCAACAAATGTGTAAATATAAATAACAACTTTACTGTTCCATTAGAGTGTCTAGATACTGAGGCAACTCTCAGTAATTTAACACAATTTAACAATCACTCTGTTAGCACAAAAATTCAAGATGTACTTCTAACACGTAAAGTGACATTAGAACCACATGAAGAAAAATGGATATCTGTATACACCAATAAAAATGACAACAAGCAATCCGTAAGTTATTTGTTTGAGTATGTGCCACATGGAAAAGACATAGTAGGATTTGACGTCATTATTCAAATAAATAACAAGCCTAAACGCAAAACTAAAACTGCTCAACCGCATGATTTCTTTACTGTTTTGGTTAAAAACAATTCAAATACTACCATACACCTGCAAAAAAAGACAAAAGTTGGTGAATTATCTGAAGTTGAAGAAATTTTGGAGGACTCTCCTGAAAATTCAGAAAAGCATCATAACTCGGAACAACACTTCATTAATCTTCTACAGGCATCTAAGGAAACTTAAAAAAAAAAGAAAAGAAGATTTAACACCTACTGATTTTGATCTGAAACACTTAAACTCTGAAGAGGCAAAGACTTTAACTGAGTTACTACTCAATTACTCTGCGGCATTTTCAAAATCTTTAAATACCTTAGTTCAAATTGACAAAATAATTCCAGACTTAAAATTTGTTAATGAATACCCTATCAAAACCCTTCTATTTCCCCTTCCTCAGTCTCTGCAAAAAGATGCTCAAGAACAAATAAATCAACTATTAGAAGCTGGTATAATTGAGCGTAACTGCTCCGAATGGGCATGTCCTATGTTACTTGTTAAGAAAAAGCTAGATCCTACTGGGAAACAAAGGTATCACCTCGCTCTGGATCTTCGCATGATCAATACTATTATACAAGGTTCTTCATACCCTCTGCCTAAAATTCAAACAATTATTTCCAATCTGTCATCTTTTTAATTTTTTACCGCTCTCGATTTTCATCAGGCCTACCATTAAATAGATTTACCGGAAAAATTTCAAAACCAATTAGCCTTCACAACCATGTTTGGTTCGTATAAGTACAAGAGACTTGTTTTCGGATTGAAATCCAGTGCTTCTATTTTTCAAGCACTAATGGACTCCTTATTGGATGAGTTACAGTTAGAAGGTGTTTACACCTACCAAGATGATTTCATATTAGGTGCAAATTCATTTCAGGAAATGTATGCAAAACTTTACAAAATCCTGAACATCTTAACTAAATACAACTTAACACTTTCACCTAATAAATGTAGTTTTCACAAAACCAGTATCGACTATTTGGGCTTTCACATTCAAAATCACTCTGTGTCACCAATTAACTCGAACATTGTGAAAATAACTTCATTCCCCATTCCTACAACAAAAAGGCAATTAAAAAGACTCATTGGTGCAATCACATTTTACAAATCTCTTATTCCATCCTTTTCTGAATTGGTACAACCTTTGATAAACTTAACCACACCTAAAGCTAAATTTAAATGGACCAACACACCAGCTAACACACCAGCATATTTTTGAAACTATACAGAAAATCTTCTTTAACTCGCCTATGGTAAGGTTACCAGACTGGGATAAAACTTTATATCTAAACACAGACGCTTCAAATGTTGCCATTTCTGCCGCCTTGTTGCAAGAACATGACAATCAGTTATTACCTGTTGCTTATTTTTCAAAGTCTTAATCTTCAGAAAAGAAATACCCAGCATTAAAACTAGAACTTATGGCAATTTACAAATCAGTTATTGCTTTTAAATATTACCTATACAACAGGGATTTTGTCATTCTTTCTGACAGTAAGCCTTTAAAAAAATACAACAAAATAACAAATCGTGCTGATATAACTACTAGATGGCTTATTGAACTTTCTGAATATTCTTATACTTTTCAACACATTCCTGGTGCAACAAATGTTTTGGCTGACTATTTATCTCGTTGCAATTTTGAAAATAATCAGCAAACTTTGCTTACTAATCCTGAACTTCTACATGACACTCAACCATTACCTATTGTATACTATGATACAACAGAATCTAACAACTACTCGTCAAATATGAACACTCATAATGCAAACTATCTTGTAACTGGTAATCAAACAAAACGTGATCCATTGTTAGAAATATCTAATGATACTTTCTGCATGGAACAGAAAAACGACCCTAATTTGTCTTCAATTTACAATGAAATTTTAACCAAAGGATCTTCACAAAAGTTCCCTAAATATTTCATTCATCCTGATTCGAAAGTTTTAATGATAAAGAAAGAGGACCTGAACAACAACTCCTTTTTTTATCATATTGTTGTTCTAGATACCCTAAAAAGTAAAGTCCTAACTATTTCACATCTGTCTCACTTTGGTTTCCATAAGACATATGAATTTCTTTCTGTTAGATACTTTTGGAAAAACATGTATGTTGACACTTTGAATTTTGTCGCCTCATGTATCAAGTGTTTACAAGCAAAGCATCACCGCACTCCCCCTGCACCTTTACAACCCACTTACACGCCCAGATATCCTGGCCACACAATAAGCATAGATTTAGTTGGACCTTTCTCAAATGGAAAACATGTATTAACTGTCACTGATCATTTTTCACGACACGTAGAACTTTATCCACATAACAATACTTCTGCTTCTAAAATAGTTAAATGTATTTTCAGTTACACTACTACTTTCGGCAGACCTGCTGTGGTTTTGTCTGACTTAGGACCCCAGTATACTGCTCATGTATATAATATTTTTAATGATACTCTTGGTATAAAGGTTCTTCACAGTTCTGTTTCACACCCCCAGTCGAACAGTCTTTCGGAACGCATAAACTCCTCAATTAAATAGTCTGTTACTGCTCTGTTACAAGAAGGTCATTCTTTTGAAAATGCAATTTTTATACACAAATCTCTTTACAATGGTTTAAGACATTCTACTACATTATTTTCCCCTAATTTGCTTCATTTTGGTCGTGAACTTTCATTAATCTTTGACACTTTTGATCATTCTTGTAATCAACCTTTTCTAGATAAGCATATTGAAATTTATAAATTACTAGAAGACTTGCACAAAATTTATGAAAAAGCCTATTCTAACATTAAATCTGCTTAAGATAAAAGATATAAAATGTACAGTCGAAAAGCTAAATTAAGAAACAACTATTTGAAAGACATTGTATACTTAAAAACAGTTGACAAATTTAAACCTAGATATACAGGACCATATATAGTTACACATAAGCATGCACCTGTTTCTTTCTCGATAAAAAGGTTATATGCTGCTGATGATACAGCATTTCGTATGCACATAGACTACTCCTTGCACCACCTCGTTATGGACATTTGTTTGATCCTTCAAGTCATGTTAATAACAGTTATTTCAGTAGTAACTTTGAACCACACACTTATAATTTAAGACGACGATAATCTTTTATTATTTACAAGACTTATTTTGAATTTATGTATTGTTACACTATGTTGTTAATCCCTGATCACGATTATACATATGTTGTTTATAGGTTAGCTTTGACAATATTGTGGCTGGTACATGAGTGTGTTGTTTCGAAGATCATGTGTGAACAATATTCTGTGACACTTTGCATTTTTTCTTTTTTTACACACTTAAGTTAAGCAATATAAGCTAACTTTAAACGCTTTCACTTTATTACAACTTAACCGTAACAAGTCTAGCTAGATATTCTTTTATCATTCAAAAAAAGAAAGGTTATAATTTTACAGGTCACTTATGTCTAAAATGTAAAAAAAAAAAAAAAAAAAAAAAAACCTTCAATTAAATTTTATACCTGCTTACATGATTTGAACATAATTTTACAATATTATGACACTTCGTCTCTCATCACTTTAGGATTGTCCTTTTTGAGAAGTTTGATATTTACAACATATTTTTTCCCTTTTTATAATCATTGCGCCCAAGAAGTCGTGAATCGTTCAAAATTGTTGCCCTAAGGTTCACGCAACACTGTGATGAGAGACAGCTTTCACGTGAATTGGTTTTCCAATTCAAATTACTTACAAAGAATTTATATGAGATACTGAATCACGCTCCTTTCGCAGATCACTGTGATCTACTGGGGAGCGAGGAGGCTCATGTTGTGCTCATTGTAAGTCGTCCTTTTTATTCCCTCTTCCTCTAGAGCTGAGGTCTTAAACCGAAGCCATAATACTTGTTAACATACAAGAATTAGGGCCACTCCTTTTTTATGGGTGTGCTTTAAGCACCTCTTTATTTTGTGGTCCTGTGCCATGTGCACGAATTTTCAATTTTTACCTTTATTCTCTTCATGTGTACATCTAAGTTTTAGTTACAATTACTCATACCTTATATATTTTGCCGTTTTACTTTTAGTGTACTTGAATTGTGTTTTTTTTTATTATTTCTTTTAAATGCTTGCAAATGTGTATTACATGGCTGACCCCAAATAGGGTCAAAGTAAAAAAAAGTGAGACTTGGTACCAAGGACAGAAAAATGATTGCTCACTGACTTTAAAGTTGCAATGGATCCAAAGACTTAAGCAACCTAGTTGAATTTATGCTTTACATGCATATAACTTTTAAACATATGTTTTTATCTACAAATTGCAAGCTCATATATAAGCATTTTCTAATGTGTTTACTTTGTAAAACTGTGTTTGAAGATTTACAATTTGAAAATGGACAATTTGTCTGTTTTTCTATAAAGCTGCAACGTACCGTCACAGCTTTTTCTCGGTTGCCCCGGTGAGATATGTGGCAGTTTATCTGCAACATATCAATTTCACCCCCCGTTTCTCAAAATCTACCTTAAACAAGTAAATTCATTATAGTATTTCTTTTTCCTAAAACAATTCATACTTCTACATACATTTAGTTTTTTCTTTTCCTTTTACAAGGAACTTTTCTCAACACATATAAAGATTTATGGTTTCAGATATTTTGTTTCACTTTTATTCAAAATTCTCATTCTCGATTATTTATTTATTTATTTCCCTTTCTAACGGTTTTTAGTTTCAGCAATCGTGCGCAGTTATAATTCGTACAGCTGCTCTTTCCGTTAACCGTTCATTTTTCTTTAACGTATTTCATTTGCGCTATAAATAAACTACTCTCATTTCCTATTAGATCTTGATGGGTAAAAAAATGAAATAAAGAAAAGATGTATTTATTGGAATTGCAGTTATAAATTATATCTTCAATTATCAATGTGCTTTCTACAGTTCACATACATTGATTAAAAATTACTCAATCACATTTAACTGCAATCTGTTTTTTTTAAAATGTAAACATAATCGAGACTTGTTGTCGTTCTTAGTCTTGAAACATGTAGGGTTGCTTCACATCCTGTGGCTGCACCGAAACGCGGGGCTGCTACGTATTTTGCCAGCTAATCCTGTCGCCAATGCTTTGTCTTCGTAATACAGGCGTTAAAATCTTGATTAGTTGGCGATAATACAATATACCAAGACATATGAGTTGAGTACGCATTATGACAGAGCTCGCCCCTGACCGCCTGACTGGAAGGTCTGTTAAAGGACCGCTGTTGTTTTCCTTTTTCTTCTTTTCTGTGACGATGCGTAACAGTGATGAAACGAATTTGTTTATACACATCGAGATGCTTAATGTGTCCTTCTGTATTGCTTCATATCCGAAGTTCATTTTTACGAGATGTCTTCCTTTGTTTTTGAACATAAATAAATAAGTGATTATACTTTCATCGATATGTTGGAGTTTTTTTAATCATCTTTTCAGCGAACCCGAGAACCACCATTTGATGCGATCCCCTTGAGAGGAGAGAGTAGCCATATTTGGACCGCCGCTTTAATTGGACCGTTGCCATTCTGCCGTTAATTAGAAGAAGAGACCCTACTCATCAGAATGACGTCACTCATGATTAGAAGAAGCAACCGCCTACCACGTGTTGTTTTCGGTCAATTTTTAAAAACTTAAAGTTAGCTATTTTAATGTAATTTTTTCCTACTAAACGTAAGTGAATACGTTAAAACTAAGGTAAGTTGTTATGTTTTCATATACATATATGAATTCATATGTTTATTGTACATATTTTTCACGTGGATTTTTTTCATTTCGTTTTTTCCTTACTTTTGAGATTATCTTTTTTAAAAAATACCGCAGTTGCCGTAATTGGCCAATATAACCTGCTTAAATTGGAGCAGATACGTGATCATAAATTTGAAAAGTAAGTAATGAATTTCGAGGACGGTACGCTTTGTACACTTTTTTTTAATTTTTTATTTTTTATATTTTATAATGGATTACTATTTCCATGCAAGTTCTTTTTTGTACATCTGGATTAATTTTTTATACAGGTTAGGCCTATATAAACATGAAAATATTTTTACATGTTCATGCAATAAATTTTGTTTGCAATTTATTTTATCCTGTATGTATTTGTATTTATTTTCTTTGAATTCCTTATTACTACAGTGTATTTGGTTTACAGAGTGGAATTCAAACATCTTCCTCCTGGAGGATATGTGTGATGGCACACTTTTTACAGTTCTAAAAGGTTGAATTATACTTTTTTGCTATTAGAACGCATAAAATCTCAAACCTTCCGAGGAGAGGGGTTATTTCAAGGTTCCGGGGTGTGGGGGGGGGGCTAAATTCAACACTGTATGAATATATAATGTTTCCGTTTGATTAATCGAAGCGTATTTTTTAACAGAGGATATTTTATAAACACTTTTTTAATATAATGTTGACAATGTTGAGAAAGACGCAGACAAACTGTCTGGAAGAAAAACACTCGTGACAGCAAACGCTGTTAAATTTATAGGAAACAAAAAGGAGGGAGTAAGTTTTGAAGAAATTGACCTGCAAGAAGGCTGCAGCTACAAATCCTCCCCAAAAGCCAAAAAATCATTAGAAAAGTTGTGGCCGAGAGGTTCTGCTCTCGAAGCTGGTAGACGGAAGGTGCTGGGTTCGATCCCAATCGCGCCCGTCGGCCTAATCGTTCGGAGTTTTCGTGGTTTTCTTCGAGCCGTGGATCTTCCATGCGTTAATACGGATTAGGTTCCCTTAGAAAGACCCCCACGGAGGGCACTCCCCTCGGGCCTATATCCCTCGTGTAGATAATTGGCCGTCAAAAATCAACCCAACCCAACCCATTAGAAAAGTTACCTCCCTTGCTAAATTCAGTTAAATCAAAGTACAGAGGGAGCCAGGAAACAATTATGTTAACATCTTCGCCCTATAAAGTAAACCGTGAAATGAAAAAACAAAAAAAAAAAAAAAAATGAAGCTCTTACAGCTCAAAATCAATTCGAACATCAAATTTTAAAAAATAGGCATAATGGAAGTAGCAAGAAAAGGATGGAAGGGAAGGACTACAAACATAAATTAAGGAAAACTTCAGTTGCAAAAAAATCTAATAATTCAGAATCTAAAAAGAAAAATCTAGACAGGTGATGATTGGTTTTATCTATTTTTTAAGAAGAATCAAATAGTAGAAATGATTCAGTATTCAGATTGCCCAATACGGTTCCATGTTGTGTGAGCAGGAAAAAAAAAATCAATAAACGAAATTCGGGTGTAAGCTTTGCATCACTCCTTACATGATATTCAAGTAACTGACAATTAGTTACATAATTTCTATTCTTAATTACTGATAACTTTGATTTATATTTTGAATAAATTTTTATTTAAAACAGTTACTCTTATTTTTAGATATTTGATTTCATTGTATTTCATTGCTGTTATTTTGTTTGATTGTTTCATTAATCGCAAACTTTGCTTTTAATAAAATTACTTATATTACCTAGTCATTAAAACAACCTGATATTATTTGGTTCAATTTATTAGACTGGGTGTCCAATTTAGGAGACCAGTTGCCGAATTTGGACCACTTTTGACAAATTTTTCCTATTAAAATAAAATTTAAGATTTTCAAAAAGAAATTGATTAAAAGATTTATTTAGTTAGTAGAATCTATGTTTTGCAGATATTCTAAAAATTAAGTGAGTTACACATGAAAATAAGTGAAGTGTTCCAAATTCGGCTACTCTCCCCTAATGAAATTTTTAAACTTGCTTTCACACTTAAGCAGACTCGATACATTTTTATTAGCCCCAATATGCTATTTCTTTCGCCAGCAATTAAAGTGTCGTCTCTGAAAAATAACGTTCCATTACAGAAGCCAGCCGTAAAATAAAGCAGATGTATCATTGTACTGTTAAATACTCATAATCTATATTGCATTTTTTTGTTAATATTGTCAATTTTTATACCTTCGTATAGGGAAAAAAGTACTTTGAAATGCAATTTGCTTGAAAACTCCGCATCTCAATTTATTTTTGAGATCTTAATTTATTGCAGTTTTTAACGTCATTTCTTTAATTTTGTCAATCTCCATTTCTGTAGAATATAAAGGAAAAAACGATAGTTGGAAAATAGTAATTATACTTTTTGTTATTATATCGTTTATCAGACAAAAAACACCATGTTATGTGTTCATAACATGAAGGAAAAGACATCGAAAAATTTTATATTCACAGGACTGTCCTTTATAATTTTAGAGATTGATGTTTCTAAAAACCCATAACTTGCAGAAAAAAGTTGAATATTTTTATGTTCACTGGTTTTCTAAAAACCCATAACATGAGGAAAGAAACGTTGAATATTTTTATATTCGCAGGACTGTCCTTTGTAATTTTAGAGATTGATTTTCCTAAAAAACCGATAACATGCGGCAAAAAAGTTGGATATTTTTATGTTCACTGGTTTTCTAAAAACCCATAACATGAGGAAAGAAACGTTGAATATTTTTATATTCGCAGGACTGTCCTTTGTAATTTTAGAGACTGATTTTCCTAAAAATCAATGACGTGAGGAATAAACGTTGAAATTTTTTATATTCTCAGGACTATCCTTTATAATTTCAGGGATTAATTTTTCTATAAACCCATTAACATGAGGAAAAAAGTTGAATATTTTTACATTCACGGGTTTATTCTTTATAATTTTAGGGATTGACTTTTCTATAAAGCCATTAACATAAGGGGAAATGAAACTTCCTTATTTATGCTAAAATTAAGTGAAGAACAAGAATTTCTTTGTATTTACATTTAAAAGAAAATTTGCATTTGTTCTATGACAAAATTCCCACTAAATTCTATTACAAATACCTTTACAAACGCGTAAAATAAAATATATGTAATTTCTTACATGCCTGTTGAAATTTAGAAACTTTAAAGGGATAGCAAAACGTAAAAAAAAAAAATCTTACCGAGAAACGCTTACGTCATATTGAAGGTGCCAACAAATAAATGTCGTTTTTACTGCAAGTGTTTGTAATTTCAAAACATCGTACAATATCAACTTTTACACCATCGAATAAGGGAATATATGCTCTTTCAAATGCAATCAGTTTGAAAGCTTTGCGACGCCCCTTAAGAAGATAGCCAAGACACTGCATTTAAGATAAAACACAAGTTTATTTCACAAATGAAATATACAACAGAAAATGTAGTTAAAACAGTTTCGTATTTAACTTATTAGGAGAAAACAAAGTTTTAAAGTTTGTAATCTTAAAGTTAAATGGCGCTGGGTGTCTCATACGTTGAGAAATATCAGAAAATCAGTCAGTAAATAGCAGAAATGGCTGCGCCACAGGAATAAACAGCGTAGTGATGGGCGATAACGAGTTGTATCTGTCGATTTTCTCGATTGTGTGAACATCTCGATATATTTTGATTGTGTAAAATGTTTCTCGATTACTCCAGTTTGACAATTCTTTTTACATGATACCCCATTCGATCTTATCACGAATAGTCTGTGGATGAACTGGAATGAGTTAGCGTTAATAAAGATTTTGGGGACTGACTTCTTGTGCTATAACATAAGGAAATATATTTTTTAATCTAACCTTGGAACGTATGACACCAGTAACATATTTTTTAGGTATTAGTTAGTGTACTCGGTAAAAAAATATCAGTCCTGAAATGATATTTATTGTTTAAAAACGCTAAGCTTTTAAGTTAGAAATGTGTCCTCCGTAGCACAAATTCGGGGAAGAAGGAAGAAAAGAAGGTTCATAATATGAAAGAGTGGTAAAAGGTCTTTCTGACGATATACCACAGGAGTGGTTCGGAAAAAAATTGAAAATTGTCCTGATCATGGAAAAATCCTCCAAAATTCAACTCAGGCGTTAAAGAAAGGTTCATAATATGAAAGAGTGATCAAAGAGCTTTCCGATGATATATTATATAAGGGCTTCGGTAAAAGTTTGAAAATCCCCACCCTTTGAGTCCGTTCTCGTACCCCTGAAATACTTAAGGGAATCACTAATCTCTCTCTTTGAAATTTTTATATTTAATAAATAATATTTATCGGCGGGCTCCGTCAAAAAAACACATCTAAAGTTATACATATTATAGAAATCGCAACGGATTTAAAAATTTGTTTGCGTATCCCTCACCCCCCCCCCCCCCCAGAAATTGAACCCGGGTGGGAGAAAGGTTCATGATATGAAAGAGTGGTAAAATAGGTTTGCGATGATATATCACATGTGGGGTTCTGTAAAAATTTGAATATGCACCCACGTGACTCTACTCTCGCGCCCCCTTAATACACCCGGAATTCACCATTCTCTCTCTTTGAAATTTTTATATTCAATAAATAATATTTATCGGAGGAATCCGTGAAAATATCACATGCAAAATGATAATTTTTGTAGTAATTGCTACAGTTTTAAACATTTGTTCGCACACTCCTCCCCCCACTGAAATTCAAGTTGGAAAAAAGATTCATAATATAAAAGACTGGTCAAAGGGCTTTCCAATGATATATAACTAGAGAGGTTCTATAAAACTTTGAAAATTGCATCTCTGTGGATCTACTCTCACTCCCCCTTAATATCCCCGAATTCACCAACCTTTCTCTTTGAAATTTTTATATTTAATAACTAGTATTTATTGGAGACCTTCGTCAAAAGCCACATCAAAATGATAAGTATTGTGGAAATCGCTACAGTTTTTAAAATGTCTTCGCGCGCGCACTCCGCCACAACTCAGTGTGTAAGAAAGATTCATAATATAAAAGAATGTTCAAAGGACTTTCCGATGATATATCACATAAAGGGTTCTATAAAAGTTTGAAAACTGTACTCCCGAGGGGACCCTCTTGCGCCCCCTGAATGCACCCGGAATTCACCAACCTCTTTCCTTAAAATTTTAAATTTAATAAATAATATTATTGGAAAGCTCCGTCAAAAAATAACATCTAAAGTAATAATTATTGTAGGAATCGTTACGGTTTAAAAAAAAAAAACTTATCGCGCTTACCCCCCCCCCTCCACCCGCACCCTGAAATTCAACTCCGGGTGGGAGAAAGATTCATAGCATGAAAGAGCGTCAAAGAGCTTTCCGGTTATATATCATATGAGGGATTCGATAAAAGTTTGAAAATCGCACCGCCATGGGTCCGCTCTCATGCCCCCTTAATACACCCCGAATTCGCCAACGTCTTTCTTTGATATTTTTATATTTCATAAATATTATCATCGAAGGGCTTAGTCAAAAAATCCCACATAAAATGATAATTATTGTAGGAATAGTTACGGTTTTAAAAATTTGTTCGCGCATACACTCCTCCACCTGCACCGTGAAATTCAACTCCCGGTGGCGGAAAGATTCATAATATGAAAGAGTGGTCAAAGAGATTTACGATGATATATCCCACGAGAGGTTCGATAAAACTTTGAAACTTACACCCTCGTGGGTCTAATCTCGCTCCCCCTGAATACGCCCGGAACTCACCAACCTTTCTGTTTGAAATTTTCTTCATAAATACAGCAGTGCTTAAAAGTATTTGGACAACCTTATATTCTCTCTTATTTTATTTAATATAAAAATATAAAAGAATATATATTACCTATAATTGAGAACACTATGACTGCACTTATTAAAATGTATCAAGTTTCAACTTGTTTGTTTATATTCGGCGCCACCGAAGAAATATGACTCCTCCTTAGCTGAAAAGTATTTTGACAATTAGTTTGCATTTAATTGTTCAAGGCGTCAGTGTCGCTATAGCTTCGATTAGTGTTTATATTTACTTATTGTGATTATTCTTAAATTCCGAAACGTAAAGAATATTCCAGTGATTCTAGAAAAGCCATTGTAAATGTACTTAAGAAAGGTAGACTGCAAGCAGAATTTGCTCGTTCTTTTAACGTGTCTCGGCAATTTGTTATTACATTGAATAAAGTTTTTAAACAGAAATACATTGGAAATAAGCCTCGAAGTGGCCATCCGAAAAGAACAACTTGCAGTGTTGACTATATTATAAAAATGATATCTACAAGTGATTATCGTAAGTCCGCTGTAATAATAGCCCCACCAGTGGCTGAGAGGTTCTGCTCTCGAAGCTGGTAGACGGAAGGTGCTGGGTTCGATCCCAATCGCGCCCGTCGGCCTAATCGTTCGGAGTTTTCGTGGTTTTCTTCGAACCTTGGTTCTCCAAGCGTTAATACGGGTTAGATTCCCATAGAAAGACCTCCACGGAAGGCACTCCCCCCCTTAGGGCCTATATCCCACGTGCTGATAATTGGCCGACATAAATACAACCAACCAACCAACCGCTGTAATAATAAAAAATGAATTGAAAGAAAATTATGAAATAGACATACACGTTTCAATTGTCAAACGACGCTTAAACCTCTATGGTTTACATGGCAGAAGACCAGCCAAAAATAATTTGTTATCTAATAAGAATAGGAAGGCTAGAGTTGCATTTGCAAAACGGCAGAAATCGTGGAGAAGTGTACAATGGTCTAATGTTTTGTGGAGCGATGAAAGTAAGTTTAATTTTGTATTCTCTGAAGCATTCAAGTACATTCGACGTCCTAAAAACACAAAAATATGATGTTCGATACCAAATACCCACCGTCAAACATGAAGGTGGCAATATGATGGCTTGGAGTTGTTTTTCACTAAACAGACTTGTACCCTTATTTCGAATTGATAGGAATATGGATCGGTTCATGTATGTCGATACATTAAAGACTCATATTCTACCGTACGCTAAACAAAACATGCCTGCTCAGTGGTATTTTCAGCAAGATAATGACCAGAAACACAAATCCCAAAAACGTAAGTGATTTTATGAAACGCAGAAAAGTCAAGGTTCTAGAGTGGCAAAGCGAAAGCCCGGATTTGAACCCCATAGAGCATCTGTGGGAGGAGTTAGATCGTACAGTAGGATGCCAAAATTATTCAAATAAGACAGCTTTATACAAAGCTCTTAAAAATGAGTAGGATCGAATTCTTTTAGATTGAATACTAGAATTAGTCGACTTAATGTCCACGCGTTATGAAGCTGTCATAAATGCCAGAGGATATGCTACTAAATATTGACTGACTCATTACTATATTCGATAATTATTGTGTAAAAATCAAGTTTTCATTTTTATGTCAAAATACGTTTGATGTAACATTGTTCTGATTTTTCTTGTGCTTCGCGTTATTTTCCATCAAATGACAGTTAATTTACTAAAAGTCTGTAAAACATTGCATACGATTAAATAAAATAAATGTTTGATTTTTGTATTTTATTATTGTTTTTAATAAAATCAATTATTGTCTTTGTCAAAATACTTTTGAGCGCTATTGTAGTATTATCGTAGTATTATCGAAGGCCTTCGTCAAAAAACCACATCTAAAGTGCTAACTATTGTAGAAATTACTACAGTTTAAAAAGAATTTTCGCGCACCCCCCTTCCTCCTCCGAAACTCAACTCTGGGTAGGAGGAATTATCATAATATGAAAGAGCGGTCCAAGAGCTTTCCAATGATATATCACATGAGGGGTTCGGTAAACGTTTATGATCCCCCCCCCAAAAAAAAAAAACATACACAGTGGCTTCAATCTCGCGCCCCTGGAATACACCCGGAAATCATCTACCTCTCTCTTTCAAATCTTTATATTTAATAAGTGAAAATTTTCGGAGTGCTCCGTCATAGAATCACATATAAAATGATAATTATTGTAGAAATCCTTACGGTTTAAAAAATTTGTTCGGGCATACCCCCTTCCTCCGCACTCTAAAATTCAACACCGGGTGGGAGAAAGATTAATAATAGGAAAGATTTCCGATACTATATCACATGAGGGGTTTCATAAAAGTTTGCCCCTCTTGACCGAGAACGAGAAATCTCGCGCACACCCACTTCTTGTCAATCCCCCCCCCCCCTCTCCAGTTTTCGTGACAATCATCGAGAGTAACATATCGAGAATGGACGAAAATTGATTTCTCTTTCTCGGTCTAAGTTAAAATCGAGAAGAGGTATTTCGAGGAAAGCGAGAAGTTCGCATCGAGAAGAGATATCTCGAGGTAAGCCAGAAGTTTTCATCGAGAACAGATATCTCGAGGTAAGTGAAAAGTTTGCATCGAGAATATATATGTCGAGTCGAGGTGTGTGAGAGAGAGAAATGAATGAGCACATTCCATCTACGCCATGGTTACATAGTCTGGGCTGGCTAAGAACCTCTAGCGTAAAGAAGAGAAGTCACTGTAACGAATATGATGTAAATCACCGTTAGAAAAACAGTAATAGAGCTCTTTCCTATGAGTTAGAAGTTCTTTGGGTATTTATTTAGCTTTCAGCGTCAGATTGACACTTGCTGCGTTTTTGGTTTAAGTCATAATTTCTCAAAGAAGGATATAGATTAGAAGACATGTGATTTTGTTATATATACTTAAGTTGAAAAGGGTTTAATTCAATTTGTATGGGGCAATTTTCCATTTTTACTTTCTTCTATCTTTACAAGAAGAAAGTATTGGATTCATGAAAAATTTGTCAATTTTTAGAAAATATCTGTCTGTCTTTTACGTGACAAAAATTTTGATAACGCTCTATCTCAAAAAGTAATGCACGAAATTTAATAATACTTCAGATTCAGTTAGACCTAGATATAAATTGGTGTTGATTTGTTTGTTCTGCAAATAGCCCAACAGGTAACGCTGCTATGTTTCAAAAATTAATGCACGAAATTTAATCACACTTCATAGGCTATTGTTTGATATTGGAATCAATTCCATGTTAAACACGTTCACTCTTAGCAAATATATTTGTATGGTTCCATTTTTTGATAGAGCTCTTTTGTTTTCGATCAACGTTGAAATTCTACAGCATTAGACATTTAGGGGAACTTTGATCTGTATTAAATCGTTTGCCTTTACCGTTAAAAGGAAAAATGCTGTTCAATACTAGTGAGTTCGTGAATGTCTCACAAAGTAGCTACTTTGTATTTATATACAGATGGGCAACAGTCATATTAGGGGACCCATTTAGGGACTGGAAATTAATTCCGTTTTAGACAGATTCTGTCTTAGCTGGTTTATTTGTCTCGTTATTCTCCCATTTTTTGATAAAGATCTTTTTTTTTTAATCAACCGGAAATTCCATAGAATTAGACACGTATTCAACATTTAGGAACTTTTCCTCTATCAAACCTTTTACTTTTATCGAAAATGTGAAAATGCTAATCGATTCTAGCTAATGCACCTAAGAATAAAAAGGACTTAGAAAGGCGCTACTTTGGATTTGGATAGAAACAACGAAGAGACATGTTTGAATCGCTAGGGACCAAAGACAAATTCCGTTTTAGACAGTTTTTCTCTTAGCTGATATGTTTGTGCGTTTATCCTTCCATTTTTTGATAAAATGCACCTGAGAATAAAATTGTGTTCTTAAATGAGTCAAAAAGTAGCTACTTTGGATTTGAGAATAAACATAAAATATCAGTTTGGAATCATTAAGGAGTGAAAACCCGTTTCCGTTTTAGATAGGTTCCCACTTAGCTGGTATATGTATCCGGTTATCCTTCTGTTTTTAAGCAAAGTTCTTTTGTTTTCTATCAATGGTGAAATTAACCAATATTAAGCACGCATTTACGATTATTTGAACGAAATTACGAAAATTATCAAATACTTGCCTTTAGCGAAAAAGGAAAAATTCTATTCGATTTCAGCTAATACGCTTGAGAATAAAAATAAGCTCATTAATGTGTCGGAAAGTAACTATTTTGAATTGGAATGCAAACTTAAAGAATAATTTTGGCTTCGATAGGGAGTGGTAACCAGTTTCTGGTTTAGACAGGTTCCCTTTTAGCAAGTATATTTGTCTGGTTTTCCTTCCCTTTTTTGTTAAAGCTTCTTTTTTTTCAACCAACGGGAAAGCTCACAGCATTAGATATTTAGAGGAACTTTAACTTGTATCAAATTTTTGCCTTTATCGAAAACGTGAAAAACTATTCGATTCTATCGAATGTGCCATAGTTACGCGATTTAGGCATCGCACTTTCATAAAAAAGTAAAGGGAACTTATTCCAAAACAAGGTGAGCAAAAAGACATTACAATCCTTGAAAACACTTAAATAATGTTTTTAAATATAAATAAATGAACTGAAAGTATTTTCTCAAGGTAATTAGTGTTCCAAAATAGCGTTATTCTTATCATTACTTTGAACATATTTCTTGATAACATATTGATCTTATTAAAATAATAAAACTTTGTAAAAAATCACCATAAAATTAAAACAAAACACAGGACGCGTTTCGAGCTAAAAACATAACAGCTCGTCATCAGCTAAGCATACGCGTGTCCGTAAACGAACAAGTTCAAAAATGAACTGAAGATAAAGAATGTTGCGAAGAATGCGACAGATGGCGCTACCTGATAGAGGGATATACAAAAGGGAAATGTGTTGAAAAAAGATAGAAGAGAAAATGAAATGGAAAAAATGGAAATAAAAGAAAAAAATAAAAGAAGTAAATTAATTTCGCTGTATTCAAATATTGATCTTATATTTGAAAAAACTTTTTTGAAAAGAGCGTTTTGAAAAATTCTGAAAGGTGGGGGGGGGGGAGGAATTACCGTGTTCAACTCATTTTGCTGGCATCTGGTTCATCTACTGTTAATTTACTGGACTTTCATTCATAATACACACTACCATACATAAAATAAGATTTGGTATGTTAATCCATGATACTTTTTATTAATATGCTCAAACATTAAAAACATAAAATATTTTACAATGTTTTATAGAAACAGTAGTATGCACACTTCATTAACCCTTTATCTACTGACTGTACTTATAAGTACCATTTAAAGAACTTGTTATAAAATTCATTTAATACATCGATTAGCTGTAATACAGTTTGGAATGACTTATAGATATGCTACTTTACCTTGTTCCAAAAAGCATTATTGGTTACACAAAACAAACATATTTTTAAAATGATGATTTCTTTTACCTTTGCATCTTTTCAGCTTTCTTGGTGTTGGGAGGGGGGGGGGATGGAATTTTTCAATTCGGAAATATTTCAATATTTCTATTGTAGAAACAATATATTTGTACATTTCCGAATTCTACAAAATACTAAGAAAAATATTTAAAGTAAAATATTTGAGTTGGGATATAAATATTGCACATAATCTCTATAAATTCAAATTTAATTAATCCTTCTAAATCCTTCAATCCTTCTAAAATCCTTCTAAAGTTTATTAAATGATTGTATAATCTTCTAATGTAGTTTAAACATTTCACGAAAAATGCTTTAGAAGATAAAATTTTCATGAATTCATAATTCAGTACAAAAAGGGTTAAGGAAATTTATGCGAAACATAATTTAAAGATATTAATCAATTACAGTTTATTGGGTTGTATTAAAATATAGAATTTCACATAATATTCGAAAGATGAATACTATAGCGGAGATGTTGTAACATTAAAGTTGATTTCTAAAACGCATTTCCAACAATTTGTTAATTGTCATAAACCATTATTACAGAAAAGGGGGTAGGTTTAGGGATTAACATTTCTTTCAGAAGGCGTAAAACCTGATAAGATGTATTACATAACAAGTTGTATTAGGATTATTAACAAATGTTAGAAATGTTAGAACAGCTTTTTTTTTTTAGACTTTATATGAAGTGCCTCTCCATCAATTGAAGTCGAATTAAAGAGATAATGAAAACGATAGCAGCAAACTACAATACTTCTTCTGTTTTTTCACAAAGTTTCATTTAGCTTCAAATGAAGATTGTAGATGAGGATTTTTTAACAATGTCATCCAGCATCTCAATGTTAAATTTACATTGATTTCTTGGTATGCTTTTTTACTCCATCTATCTTTAGTTGCCGCGTATTTACTAAAAACTACTGTATAAGCATGTAAAAGCAAGGATTTTAATAATCGATAGTAAAACATCTCGATTGTGGATTCCGGGAAGTAATCGATGACTGTATCAATTGTAATTTTTACGATGACGATTTTTCTCAATTGGTAAAATCTCGAGAATCGCCCATCACTAAAACAGCGTGTGTTTTTTCGTTTGCAGAGCATAAATTTTTAACAACTGTTTAAAGTGGTACAAGAAGAAAGCACCGACACAACACAGCATCTATCCCGAATGTTGGATTGGGTGTGAAGACCCAATGCCAAGGCTTCTCTGTTCACCTGATACCACAAATTGCGATTTTTTTTACATAGGAGTTCATTAGTTATATCGTTTAATAAGACAAAACTAACATCTGTGCGTGAGCTCAAACAACACCTTAGCGAAGCCTTCGTTTTGGTTACACCGGATATTTTGAACCGTAGTTAGATTGAATAGGAATATCGTATTGATATCATGCGAGCAACTAAATAAGCACAGGTCAAGATCTACTAATGTCTTTGAATAAAATTTTATATGTATTTTGTGTTTCAACATTAACACTTTGTAACTCAACAACCCCGATTTGAAAAATTCTTACACAGATATTAAAATGCATTATTTTAAGCATGGAAAAAATAATAAAAAAAATTCAGAACAGAAAAGTAAAATTTTATTTGGAAAAATGGGTTTGTTGCATATCTGCAACATCTTGCCAAATGGCACAAACACTGAAAATATTTAAAATTTTAATTTGCACGAAAATTTTTTAAACAATTGTTAGTTTTGTTGTAGCAAAATCCCACACCACATTTCTCACAAACAGTTTGATTAAAGTTTTTACAATCAGGGTATTTACAATGCATTCTTTTTTCTGCCCAATATGGCCAGTGCCCAATTTTACCTAGGCGCACTTCTTTTGCTGAAATATGTTGAATAGGCGCTCTATGCTTTTTCTGTTGAATTTTCTACGAGACCTTTCCTTTTTTTGCTAACTTTGGACTTGAAGTTAATTTTACAGAGGGGGTGATCCCTAACTTACCCTATAACAATTAAATAATATAAAAACAGACCAATGTTTCCCCTTTTCAATAATTATGCTCTTCTGAAAGAAATGCAACTTAAATAGCCATTAGAAGATATTTTCGATGCTCTTTCGATATTTTTAAAAAATCCATTACAAGGGAAGATATGACGCGTTGTTGCAGATCTGCAACAAATAAAAGTTTATGTTTATCTTATACATATTATAAATTTCCTAGCTCAAAAATGGTCTTTAAATAAAGAATTTAAACTCACCTTTGAAAACAAGATACTTGTAGACGTCTGGAGACTTTTTTAACTCCTGTATTTCAAACCTTAATTCAGCAAAAATCACGTGTGGCTGATTAAGCTATAAATCAAACTTTGGCGCGAAAAAAAAAATCAATATCGACATTTGTTGCGGATTTAATGAATTAATTATGTTAATAGTAGTGTAATAGAATAACAACAATCAACAAAATAGTCTTTTAAAATTTACTGTTGAAATAACAATGACGTTTTGGGTATGTTGCAGATCTGCAACACGGTGATACAAAGGGTTAAAAGTAAGTTTTCATTTCTTGTATTTTTGCTTTATTATAACGTTGAAGTTGTATATTTCATTTGTGGACACACTGTATTTAAAATGCCAATGCAGTGGAGCTGGTAAAATAAGATAATGCTCAACTAAATCTCACATAAACATGCGATTTACTAATTTCAAAACTCAACTTGCACAATAAAGAAAATGGATGCTCTAAAGTTTCTTAAAAATACTGCTACGTTTAAGTTCTCTAATAGCAGTGAAAAACTTTAATTAAAATTTTCACGCTGATTAGCCAAAACAACAATTATGCATTTCATAATGTTAAATTTTCCATGATATTAATGAACGATAATTTTTAATACTTCATAGATTTTGAAGACTAACTCTTGGTTTGAAGCCATTTTTATTAAAAAGTATAAGTTTTACAATATTTCAAAAAATGCTAAAGGAATTCTATACGAAAACTGATGCGACATTATTAAGCTAATTAAATTTGAGCATTCAAAAAGTACGCTTCTAAAATGGCTAAGGTATGATAAATTCCAAACCTAAATTTTCCTTTAAAATGATATTAATTAAAACTTTTTTCAAATTCAAATTTAAATTATAAAAAAATGAGTGCTTAATACAATTTTTATATAATGCACAAAAACATCTACTTTACCAATAGATATACACTGTTAATTATTTAAATTACAAAAATGAAGCACGCTAAAAATATTTATAATTAACTACAGTACGGCGCCGATTATCCGACCAAGTCGGGACCGATCCTAATTCGGATAAGCAAAAGTTCGGATAAATGGACAGACAATTTAAGCGATATTCTTGACTATACTAAAATTTTTACACTTTATCGACACTTCAGACTGACAGTACTAGTGAATGCTGGCATGTATAAATATTGATTTTTGTCCATTTAATTTTTTTATTTACATTTTTATATCATTTTGTGAACTCCAAGACATTATAATTTAAACAAAAAAGCTTTCGATTGTTGCTTGCGTCAAAGAAGACATTCTTTTTAATGCTGTCATATCTCGAATTCGTCTTAAATAGGTTAATTGAATAGGATCAGCATTCTCCTGACGTTCGAACCATTTCATTGCTGTTTCCAAACATTCAAAAGTTTCGGTATGTGATCGGCCTGAATCATTTTCAGAGCATTCGTTTTCATTTTCTTCTATCCCTTTTTCGTCTTGAATTTCATACACAATCTCATCATTATTTAAAATATGATATCCAGGTCTAATACACTGTAAAACTAGTCGGATGTACCAATCCCAAAACTCTCTTCTATCTCATACATGTTAATACTTGAAAATTCGCTATCACACTGCCAAAATTAAACGGCAATCTATGCTCATCATGAGGATTCTAAAGATATGAAATTCCGTGAATTAGTTCTTGAGATATGGCTGTCTCTGAAATAATGTAAATCCAGGAAATTCAGCCTAGCAGCGCCACCTATTGGGTGCTTTACACCAAAACCTATGTTACACCAAAACACCAAGCAACCACTTATGTAAAAGTCTAACTGAATCTGAAGTTTGGGGAAAATCCGTTCATTAGTTTTTGAGATAGAGTTATTGCGAAAATCATGAAAATTCCAGCATAGCAGCGTCATCTATTGGACGATTAACACAAAAACCTAATCAGCAACAACGTGTGTTAACATCTAACTAAATCTGAAGTTAGATGAAAATTCGTGCATTAGTTTTTGATATAAAGCTATTGCAGGAATTGTGCAAAATGCACCACAGCAGCGCCACCTGTTGAACGATTTACACCAACACGTAATCAGCATCAAGTCATATCAAGGACTAACTGAATCTGAAGTTTCATGAAAATCCGTACACTAGCTCTTGAGATAGAGCCATTGCGGAAATCGTAAAAAATGCAGCATAGCAGCGCCACCTGTTGAGCGATTTACACCAACACGTAATCAGCTTCAAGTCATATCAAGGACTAACTTAATCTGAAGTTTCTTGAAAATACATGCATTGGTTCTTGAGATAGAGCCATTGCGGAAATCGTAAAAAATGCAGCATAGCAGCGCCACCTGTTGAGCGATTTACACCAACACGTAATTAGCATCGTCATATCAAAGACTAAATGAATCTGAATTTTCATGAAAATCCGTACATTAGTTCTTGAGATAGAGCCATTGCGGAAATCGTAAAAAATGCAGCATAGCAGCGCCACCTGTTGAGCGATTTGCGCCAAAAAGTAATCAGCATCAATATGTATCAGGGACTAACTGAATATAAATTTTCATTAAATTCCGTGCATTAGTTCTTGAGATAGAGCGCCCACAAAATTTGTGTCACACACAGACACACAGACAGACAGACAGACAGACAGACGGACAGACAGACTCACAGGCAGACATTTTGTAAAAACATGTTTTTCGGGTTCTCTGACCCCTAAAACGTGTAAATCCGTCGAAAACCAGAATTCGAAAATTTTCATGAATCCAATACTTCCTTCTTGTAAAGATAGAAGAAAGTAAAAAAAACGACATTTTTACAGTCTGTTCATCTCGCGCACAAACTCGATCACAGTTGAATGTACTGTATCTTTCTTTGGTTTCCTGACTATTTAAACATGAAAAATACAGTAGTTGCGTAAAATGAACAGCACAATGTACTGGCAATTTGGACGTCAGTAGTTTGTGCTGTGGTCCAAATGCGTCCAAAATTGCCAGTCCGTTGTACTGTTAATTTTACGCAACTACTGTATTTTTCATGTTTAAATAGTCAGGGAACCAAAGAAAGATACAGTACATTCAACTGTGATCGAGGTGTGCTGGCAAATTTACAGTGTTTTTTTTACAGTGTAGGATGTTTGGATAAATGGAATTTCTGTTTAAAAAAGACAGAAATAGGCTGTTCGGGTAATTGGAGTTCAATTTACAAAAAAAAAAAAAAAAAAAAAGAGAGAAATTAGCTGTTCGGATAATTGAAAGTTCGGTTAATTGGAGTTCCGATAATCAGCGCTCTACTGCATACATACAAGGATGGTTGGATCATATGTTTTTAAAGCTATTCTTGATTTCACACCGGCAAATTTCTGACACATTTCCAACTTCTTTTATATTCGTAAGCGAATAAAATTGACAAGTAAAATAAAATAAAAACAAAATTGATTCGGAAATTATGAAATCAAACAGAATTTTGTATTTCTCAAAATAGGCAAACTTTTCAAAATTTATTGTCAAAGTGTACATTTAAAACTACATTTTCGGAAGCGACAGCACGAGAAAGATCGTAATGGTTTATAACTCAAGATGTAATATATTTAAACTGTGATATCGCTGCATTCTCATATTACGTAATCTGCTTAAAATCCCACAAATCACATGAGCTTAATTGTAACTTAGTGATTGGCAGGAAAGTACCATTTATCAATGCGCACAGACTCTATAGCGAAGTCAAAACTGTCATATTTAAGAAGAAAGTTCGTAAAGTGCCCTTACATCTCAGAGGCGTAAGTCTCCTCATACATATAAATATATAGGTTTTGTTCATAAAATAGCAACGAAAAATTTGTTTTATTATTATCGAATTATTGAAGAATTTGGTAAAGAGTTTGGTAAAGAAGATTTATTATTTGTTTCAGGAGATACTTGAAAAGAGAGATACATCAAATGAGAGATATAATAAAGCGCGATGTAACGAACGTTTACTCTATATCGCGAAAATTAATCAAGCTTAAGAGTTCGAATAAAAAGCTAATTACACAAGCCTGCAATGGTCATGTTTTTTTAAAAATTGCTAATTGATTTTTATGTATTTTTTAGCGCTGAATACGAAATTGAAACTTCAGTTTTTACCATCAAGTCAGGGTTTAAAGCCAATCGTTCATTTCAAAAACAAAAAATAAAACAATAGCGAAAATCTGATACTGTAAAATACATGTGATGGTTGTGCTTTTTTAATTTTTGATAATTTATTTTTTATGTATTTTTTAACGCTGAATCCAAAAATTATCTTATTTTTAACCATCACGTCAAGATTTTTCGCAAATCGTAAGTTGCAAAGTTAAAAAGTAAAAAAATCGATAAAATCTGTCAAAGTCTTACGAAAAGAAGGCAAATGTTTTAAACTAGAAAACAGGAATTCTGCTTTTTCAGAATTTAGTGCCGACCCCAATGAAAAATACATATATATGTATATAAATACAGAAGCAGTAGAGTTCCGATTATCCGTGTTAATATGGACCAAGCTCACCTCGGAAAAGCAAAGAACTCGCATAAACCGGATTTACACAAATCGTCACCAATTAAGGAGATGAAATATAAATTTTCCCTTAATTCATTAATTAGTTCATAGTTTTTTTATACCTTTGGAATGGATCATTTTCTTCTGATTGACTAATAGTTTCCATTATTATGAAACAGCTATTATAAATGAAGTGTTGGAAGAAGATGAAAGAGCAGTCGTAAAAAGTTAAAATTCTGTTTTCTGGTCAGAATGGGAAGAAGAAAATGACCCTATATATATATTTTCCCATCCTGACCAGAAAATCAGAGTTCTAACTTTTTGAGGCTGCTCTTTCCTCCCCACCTAACACTTCATTTATAATAGCTGTTTCATAATAATGCAAGCCATCAGTCCATCAGAAGAAAATAACTCAGTTAAGCGCCACTCGGATAATCGAGACTCTACTGTAGTACAAAACATATTTCAGCTTTAAGACTTAAAACATACGCTTTTATTTTATATGAAACAACGTTATTCGCATCCGCTGAAGAATTCCTCATTTGCGATCCGGTATTAAACAACATCTACCGTAAAGTATGCATAGGACGTCACTATCGTTGAATAATATACAAATAAAAAAAAAGAGATATCCTCATTCAAGAAATTCGACAAAAAAATCGGCTATCTCATTCATAAGCCTTCATTTGTTTGTAATATTAATATAGATATTAAAAATTAAATTTAGTTTATAATAGCTCCATGTTTTATCAGAAATAATTCATTTATATTTCTTCAAAATAAGACGTATTTTAAGTAAATATTTTTTCAGTTTTTATCGGGAAATGGCAACAAAAAGATATAATTGCTATTTTCCTTTTCTTTCTAAAAAAATGGAGTACTTGAGTTTCCAGAAATTAAACAAATAACGCTAAAAACTAAAAAAAAATGAATATCTCAAAAATAGCTTCTGATGAGTTTTCAAACAAATTACATTAAAAACTACTTTTTTCCCAATACGACGGTATAAAAATCGAAAATGTGCGATGCTTAGCAGTTTAAAATATTGCAGTAGAGTATTTCAGTACAATGATACATCTGCTTTGTTTTACGGCTGGCTTATACAACGGAGCGTTATTTTTTGGAGATGACATTTTATTTGCGGGGAGAACGAAATAGCATAACGAGGACTAATACATATGCGACAAATTTACAACCTTATCAATCGTAAAAATAAAAGAAGACACCGAGATGAACACCATAGAGAACATAAAGGGAAAAGCACGATGCAGAGGTTGAGCAGTTCAAATAAACTTTAAACCTTTAGTTTCCCACACATGAAATAAAATTGTAAGGATTTTAAATACACAATATTTTACACGTTTAGCTGTAAAAATGCATAGTATAAGCCAAAAGATGAATAAATTGTTATGAAAAAAAAGTTTTACATCTATTGCATGGTATCAGATTTTCGCACCTTTATAAAAATTTAAGGATTTGCAATTTGCGGAAAATTCTGATGTGATGATGAAAAATGAAAGTCATTATCGAATTCACTGCCACGAAATGCATAAGAATCAATTATCAAAAGTTAAAAAGCATGACAAAACTCAAATTTTTCAGACTAGTGAGGCATAGAAAACATAATCGAAATAACAAAAAAAAAAAAAAAATTCTTTCATGTAAAAAAACATCATGCCTTAAATAATACAAAGTAAAAATTCTGGCCATTCAAATAAATGCGAGATTCTCTAGCTTTATATAAAACAGTTGATTCTATAAATTCAATGAGAAACTTTTATTAAATCCACATTTTGATTACCGATAAAAAATATTTTTTTAAAAAATGGCCATTTTTTTTCTTTTTTTAGATAAATAGAGAAAATTATTCAATTCTAAAAATTGCAGCAATAGATTTATGAAAGATAAAGGTTTTAAATATAGTCTCTGCGTTGCATAGTTTGAACATAAATGAAATTACAAAACTAATATAAAACATAAGAGTTCACTTAACTTTAAAGGAAGAGGATAAGGCAACCAGTTTGCTAAAGTTTCCACTGCATTCGTTCTTAAAATAAAGATTCGATGAGTTTTGGCACTATATTGAACTTCCACCGCAAACTTCACAGCTGACAGGTTAGAATATTGAAACCAGAGAATTCAGAAAAAACTTTATTCTAAAAATTAAAATAAATATTTCATTTCACTTTAAATTAGCTACCACTCAACTCTCTATATCAAACTAGTCATCACTAAATTCATCTCTAAATAATGAAGCATTCTGCATTTTCATATATCTTTTTAATCTTTGAAAACTAAGTTTTTGGCAGCCTGTAAACGATACTGGAAAATTACAGCACTTCGATAGGACAAAATTTCATCTACCCAGCCAGATTCAATTTACGATGTCAATACGTCCTCATTCATATTAAAAGTACACATTCTATAAACGCTTTTACAAAAGTACTGATTTCTCCAAAACTTTTATAGAAATGTCTATTTTTAACATTTTTCAGCATGGTTGAAAGTTTTTATGCATTCATTTTGTCTGTCTGTCTGAACATACTCTGACATGCATAAATATACGCAGACCGCCATGCAATTTACATTTGTTATTGGGGTTTGGTATGGCATGTTCAGTATTTAAATTAAAGTGCCTAACTAGTGTTTCTAGTTCGTTTACAGGGGCAATCAGAATAATTTCGTTACATTATGGTCTATCGGTAAAAATAGTTAGTAGTGTATTTTAATGATTTAAAATACAGTAACATCCTCTGATCCGGCATCCTATGGTCCGGCATGCTGGATAATCCGGCACAACTTTCGGAAACGCCACTGAATCGAGAAGAAATAAAAGAGTGGGTTGAAACAGATTTAGATGAGCTGACAGAGAAAATTTTGATAGATGATGCCATGATTCAGAGTGTTATCAATCCAACAGACCCCAAAGAGGTTGACTCTGATAAAGATGATGTGGACGAATCAAACAACATCAGCTGGAATCAAACAGCTGATGCCCGGAATACATTTATCAAGTTTTCTGATTTCAGCCATTCGTTCAACGATGCCGAAATTATCAAACTCCACATCATACGAAATGGCTTCCTAAAAAAAAAAAAGAGAAAAGACTACTACAAAACAAAGTGATATTTGAGATTTGTTTAAGATGGCTTCAAACATTAATGAATAGACCTACTATGTAGGGCTAAAATGTAACGTTTTTTATGTTATAGTCATGTACATATGTTGTACTTTACATTATGGAGTATTTTTTTTTATTATTTTGGTTTAAAGAATAAAAAACATGAATAGCTGTCATTATTTGCTTAATTCTAAATTCTAAACTTTTTTGCAGACATTCATCCTATAATCCGGAAATTTTTGTAATCTGGCATGCTTCAAGTCGCGAAAGTGCCGGATTAGAGGATGTTTGCTGTATATTTAAGTTGAGATACATCTCTGAGGTGCATTGCAAGGATATTACTATAGAATATGGTCTGCATACATCGTTCATTTACAGGAACAAGCAAAAGAATCCGGTTAAAGTAACTGTCTATGAGCAATAATTGCTGTAAGGGCGTTTGCAGTTGAGGTATGTGTTTTGAAATTTAACTAGCATTTTGCACATTACAGAGTGTGTATAAATTCTATATATCACATGCACGATCTGCACAAAATAATTCGAGTATATTTCTACTTATTGACGGAAACTGCTGAGTGGAAATTACAATCTATACATATCTATAGAACATATAAAGGGCTGCGCAAAACAATTTGGATTTTTCTCCGACGATAGCTGGGAATTTCTTAAATTTGATTTCAAATGTGTTATGTGTTTTGGAAATTGTTTACTTATACATCCTCTTTCAACTGATCAAACGGTGAAAATTTGTTACACTACTCTGGATGTGTTGGAAAGTGTTCAGAACCTGTGCTTGGAGCATGTTTTTTCTTTCTTGTTTTTTATTATTATTAGTTTCTATAAATTTACAACACTAGCCGTCATTTGCGACCAGTTAGGTCTCCCTTAAAATGTATGTTTGGGAAAGCATGCTAAGCATTGTATCATGTTATTTTAATTCATAATTTAATTTACTTAGACTCCTTCCAATATAATTAATATAATCCCTTAAGTTAATATTAGTTTTTATTGCATTAAAATATCTAAATTTGCTAATTTTATATAAGCAATCAAAATTGTATTGGTTTACAACGAAAGTCTATGGAAATTTGGTGAAATATTAGCGATACTGCCAATTTGGCGTCACTTTTTGCGATCCATTTTGGTCGCCAAATTTCACGATAAATCGCCAAGTTGGCAACAAACTTGGCGGCATTTGGTAACAAAACAGGCCTCTATGATAACCCCTTATATGTATGGAATTCATTAAATGCTGTTCAATAACCAATGAGATACATTTCATTTGAGTGTTGCCATTAAACCCTTAACAAATAATCGTTATTTCTGTGCCACATATGATAGCGTAATATATGTATAGATTCTTCAGATAGTCAAGCGGAGTTACTTTAGATGTTTTCTGCATAGAAATAAATCACTCTTGTCAACTAGTGCATTAAGAAAATCTATATAATAAAAGTCTAAGTCATGTGACTGTCATCAACATTTCCGGTCTGACCACTTCACTTTTTATATGCCAGGTGGCTTTGTTGCTATTTTATTTTAGTTGGACGCAGATGATTAAATCGCCAAATAGGGTTCTATCGCAATCATTTCATTTAAAATATAAACCAATCACTATTTTTTAAAAAAATACATATGTATCAGATACATTTAAAATACACGTCTTTGATCTCTAATCATAAAAGCAAAGTCATGTGACTGTTATAAACAAAAACGGGCTGACCCCCTTCGCTTTTCATATATACCAAGCTGCTATTTTTAATGAAAAATATTTTTTCCAATAAAACTGCATAAAAGTTACATTTTTAGAACGATAGTTCAAAAATAATTAATGTTTGAGTAATAAAGTACATTCAAATATGGATGTATTGTGAGATAGCTTCAATTGAAATTAAGCTGGTGGCTGAATATCTCATTCCATCAATGTAAGCAAACAATAGATATTCTTTCATCGTGAGAGTTTTAAGATATTAAACCATAAAGGCGTAAAGCGAGTTTTCCAGAGAGCAATTAAAAAATAGCCTGTTTGTGATTTTTACAGCTGTCAAACCGCGAGGCAAAATGAAACTTTGATCGCAACCTCGTTCGTCTATAAACTAACGAAATTAATTTTAGTTTTAGAATTGTGCCATATTAGAATTGCCATATAGAATTGAGCTCGCTGATCATTAAACACGATTTTTTTTTTTTTTTTTTTTTTTTTTTTTTTTTTTTTTTAAGCTACTAGAATGGCTCCGCCCCACTGCTCGCAACGCTCCCTAATCCCCCGCGTAATGGCTTTTCGATTCCATTCGGTATCGTGAAACAATACCTATTTTCTAGCCAACTCCAGACGTAATTGCTTCGTGTTTCCATTCAGGATCGCTTCGCGACCCCTTATTTTCTATGCATTCAATTTTTAGATTCCACTTGGTAAAAACGCGCTCCTCCGCAACTCCTTATAATTTTATTTCTTTTTCTCCGAGCACATAACCATTAAAGCTTACATAGTTTCATAATTATAAGAATTATTAAATATAAAATTATATATATAGTGTTACGAATATTGTAAATAGTTAGTGTTTGTGCTTAAAAACAAAGTAAATAGTTCAATTAAGCTCTATTCAAAAGATAATCTTAGTTTTTGTTGCATTCTGAAATATCTCAATTTATTGATTTTCTGCAAGCAAGTAAAGCCTATTCGATTTCAATAGGAGTCTATGAAAAATTGGTGAAATACTGGAAATAGCGCAAAGTTGGCGTCACTTTTGGCGACTATTTTTTGTCGCCAAATATGACGGTATATCGCCAAGTTGGCGACAAACTTGGTGATGTGCGGCGACAGAGCCGGCCCTTTGGTAACCGCCCCCCCCCCCCAACCTCTCCTTATAGCGTCAGAAAGCTCTGACCCTTCAGATGCGTTTTGCGATATCTACACAGATTTTCATTGGTCTATTTTCAAATCGTAACTCTTTTTTATATATTGAAGGATGACACACATTTTCCGCTGATGCTGAAGGGTATTTTACCATTTATCGCTTACTTGATGAGGAAAGACCTGCATCAAAATTGTAACATGGAATTGTACAATTTATTTTGTTAACCATTTGGAAAAATGGTTATTGTCCTCGGTCTGGGTAGGAAATCAAAAACATGTCTGAAGCGTTTTATTAGTTGAATCCCGCATTTTATTCGTGCTCTGATGGGTCTATACAGTAATCTGTATTTTCCCTTTACTTTCAACAGAGATGGATACTTCTGTTGCTACTATGACAAAAAAGTAATAAAAATTACAAAAAAATTAATAACTCAGAAACAAATTGAGATACAGCTTTCAAACAAATTGCATTTTAAAGTACATTTTTTTTCTCTATACGACGGTGTAAAAAGTAATAGTGTGCGATGTTTAGAAGTTTAAAAATGAAATTTCATTTAAAATGGGTCCAGGAATATTAATGTTTATTCCATGGCGTACGTAATGTGTGACCAGCTCCGTAGAAGTTTAAAAATTTACAGTAACGAAAATTGTAAAACTGAAATTTCTTTTAAAATTTGTTCATGATGTGTCCAGGAATGTTTAATCCATGGCGTACGTAATGTATGATCAACTCCCTGCGATTTTTTATGTCTTAAATTTTAGTCTTTGGAAAAAATCATTTTCCAAATGGTAGTTGTAATTTGTTAAATTGCTTTTTTATTTATTTATTTATTTATTTATTTTGCGAGATGTAGGCTATTAATATTTCCCAGTAAATTTTCGTAATTCAAATGTTAAATTCACGGTAATTTTGTTGACACGGGCACTGCATAATTAGACGTTCGCTAAAGCGGGGATTTTAAACATATTAAATAATCTTTCGTAATTGGGTCTTCTGCCCATTTTAGCTAATACGATAGCCAAAAAATCCAGGATCAACAAAACTGCTGTGAATTTAACGTTTGAATTACAAAAATTTACTGGGAAATGTTAATAGCCTGCATCTCACAAAATAAAATAAAATGAAAATCTGATAATCAAATTGGGTACTTACGTATTATCCGGGTCATGTCATATGCCACTGCTCCAAGCATGGCGCCAATTATACTAATTACGGTAACCCTTACTTTTTCACTACATTTAACGTATCATACGTGATAAGAGTTATAATATAATAATACGAAATATGGTTTTTTTAGTTTTTATAGTATATATTTTATTTTTTATTACTAGGGGACTCGGCCCCCTACGAGCTACGCTCGCCAACCACCGTCCAGACACCGCAGACTCTAAATGCACGCTAATTTGATCGGCTTTAAAAAGACTTCGAAAGATTGAATTACAATTTTAAAAAACAGCGACGATCTCCCTATAAACGAATTTCTATTCATTTCTCTTTGATTGGGGAATTTTAACGCCAAATCCGCTGTGGTACTACTTGATTATCCGGTCGACCAATTTCGCCAAATTATATAAATCGCCAAACCACTCGCCAAATTATAAAAATTGACATAATTTTTATTTTAAATAACAAAAGACAAATAAATTATTACAACATTAATAAAAATACAAATAAAACCTCGAAATAAAAATAACTTGATGACGTAGACACGTGTAACAACATTTCAAAATAAGCTAATATAAAAGGAATTAAGTAAACAGAGTCTTTGTCTCCTGGTATTTTTTAACAAAGCGAAAAGAAAGTTCTTTTAAATGAGACATTTTAAATTAATCGTTTTTAATCTGACGTAATTTTTACCAAGCTATTCTTTCTCTTATAAATATTCACGTGAAAATACTTTTGTTAGAAATGAAATATTATTTGCGCTTTCCTAAGAAAAATAGTTGAAAAGATCCTCTCAAAATATCAAATAAATGTCTAGCGCAATTTCTAAATTTAAACTGTTTTGTTAAGTTTTTTTTCTATTTATAATAGTCACATGTAAATAAATTATTAATTTGAAGCAAACATTATTGTTTGCGCTGTTTATACAGTTGGCAACAGTATAAATTAGTACAATTTTCTGAAATAAGTAAAAAATGTCTCTGGAAATGCTGAAAATTTGAATTTGAAATAGAAATAAAACATCAAAAAATGAGTCAAATTAAAAAAAGAAATACAGTCTGCACACTGGGAACTTTAAGCATATCAAATGATCTAAAAATGATTAAATTCCCATGAATAGTTTTTGCTCCTATAAAACTTTTTTAGTGGAACGATTTTGTCCAAATTTAGCATTAAATATCTCTTAAAATAATTCTTCGATTTGAAAACTGTCTGCATCAGCGTGTTTATCAAACATTTCTGTATAATACTACCGATGTTCATATTTTTGTATGCATTATTTTTCTTAATATTAACGAAGAAAGACCCCCGGTCACAAAAAATTCAAAACCCGAGGCGGTGGCGGCGGTGACAGCGGTAGTTACTTTTTTTTAGAATAGAGAGATGTTTTGCAGTTCTTTCGGTACTTTTCCGTTATACGGTCACAATGCTATAATGTATGCTAATGCGCCAATTATTTCAAATCTGATTTTTTGTATAACAGTTATTTGTTCACTTATTTTAAGTATATATTTATGATTTAATAAAATAGTTCATAAAATTCTGTAATTTTAGAATGTTATATTTTTTAAATGCCCACTTTACTATCGACAATGTTTTTTCTTTTACTTTGCAAATATTTCAATTCACGTGATTTTCATTTTGCCCCAACTATTAGGCTTGGTTACAATGGTGTCCGTATAACGGAAAAGTACCATTCTTTCTATCTATTAGTTCATTTATTACATTTTTCTTATTAATTTAGCAATTTATTTCATATATTTTACCATTTTTAACAATCTTATCCCTCTATTCTAAAAAAAAAAAGTAACTACCGCTGTCACCGCCGCCGTTGGTTTTGAATATTTTGTGACCGTAGGTCTTTCTTCGTCAATATTAAGAAAAAGAAAATGCATACAAAAATATGAAAATCGGTGGTATTATACAGAAATGTTTGATAACCACGCTGATGCAGACAGTTTTTAAATCGAAGAATTATTTTAAGAGATATTTAATGCTAAATTTGGACAAAATCGTTCCACTAAAAAAGTTTTATAGGAGCAAAAACTATTCATGGGAATTTAATCATTTTTAGATCATTTTATACGTTTGAAGTTCCCGGTGTGCAGACTGTATTTCTTTTTTTTAATTTGACTCATTTTTTAAGGTTTTATTTCTATTTTAAATTCAAATTTTCAGCATTTTTACAGACATTTTTTACAAATTTTAGAAAGTGATATTAATTTAAACTGTTGTCAAATGTATAAACAGCGCAAAGAATAATGTTTGCTTCAAAAAAATATATATACGTGTAAATAAATTAAAAATTTATTTACACGTGACTATTATAAACAGAAAAAAACACTTGAATTAGAATTAAATAATTATGCACAAAAAGCAGGAACTTATTAAAAATTACGTCACATATTTACACATGAATTTTAAGAGAGAAAGGAAATTGTAAAATAATAAATTCATTAACATGCGTTAGAAGTCTTAAATAGGAGAAATTACGTCATATTTACTTCACATTATAGTTATTACATAAAATGAACACAAAATAATATTGCAAAACAGTTTAAATTTAGAAATTGCTCTAAAAATTTATTTAATATTTTTAGAGGATACTTTTCAACTATTTTTGTTAGGAAAGCGCAAATAATATTTCCTTTCTAACAAAAGTATTTTCACGTGAATATTAAAAACAGAAAGAATAGTTTGGTCAAAATTACGCCAGATTAAAAACGATTAATTTAAAATGTCTTATTTAAAAGAACTTCCTTTCAGCTTTGTTAAAAAATACCGGGAGACAAAGATTCTGTTTACTTAATTCCTTTTATATTAGCTTATTTTGAAAAGTTTAACTTATTTTACTTAATCAAAGAAGAAAACAGCGATTTTATCTTTGGTACTACTTAGTTATCCCGTCGACCAAAAATCTATCATTCGCCAAACTATAAGATTAAATGCCAATAATGGTTGATCGTAAATGTCATATTAACTTGACTTTAAGAAGTTACACGTGTCTACGTCATCAAGTTATTTTTATTTCGAGGTTTTATTTGTATTTTTATTAATGTTGTACTAATTTATTTGTTTTTTCGTTATTTAAAATAAAAATTATGTCAATTTGTATAATTTGGCGAGTGGTTTGGCTATTTCTATAATTTAGCGAAAATAGTCGACGGGATAATCAAGTAGTGCCGCAGCGGATTTGGCCTTAAAATTCCCCAATCAAAGAGAAATGAATAGAAATCAGTTTATAGGGATATCGCCACTGTTTTTTAAATTATAATTCGATCTTCCGAAATATTTTTTAAGCTGATCAAATTAGCGTACTTTTAGAGTCTGCGGTGTCTAAACGGGGGTTGACGAGCGTACCTCGTAGGGGGCAGAGCCCCCTAGTATTGTAAACAATCGGAATGAAATGTAACTTTCCGTTTTAAATGGGTATTATATAACGATGATACGGTTTTCTGTAATAAAATTTATCGTGAAGTTTTCGCTTCGAACGTAAACGATGCTTTCAACATTATAGCTAATACACCGATTGGCGAGGGATCCGATTACTGAAGATTAACCCGAAATCCCATGAACAATTATACAAAGAAAAGTGAATATATGCCTTTTGTGATACTTTTATGTTGGCCGGGTGCAGATAATAAATTAACAAAGTTTTTCCCATACCATATTCTAATTTTATTATTTCATTTAAAATGTAAGCCTTTCAATAATTTAAAATACATGCCTTACACTAATTTTATTTAAAAAAACTGAAAAGATAAACAATAATAGGAAATAATAAGGAAGTTTTTTTAATGGAACTACTTGATTATCGACCAGAAAACTATCGCCAGCCCGTCGACCAGAAAACTATCGCCAAACTATAACATTAATGCCAATAATGCCCGATCGTAAATGTCACATTCACTTGACATTAAACACGTTGCACGTGTTTGTTTCGTCATCATGTGATTTTTAATTCGACGTTTTATTTGTATTTTTATTAATGTTATATTGATTTATTTGTTCTTTCGTTATTTAATGTCAATTTGTATAATTTGGCGAGATTGGTCGACGGGATAATCAAGTAGTACCGTTTTAATTTATATACGCAAAATGTAACTAGTGCTATTGGTAATTTAAAACGTGCTATTCGCTATATATATTATTTTATATTATCTATATATTATTTGTGCACGGTTGACTTAAAAATGTACCCATTTTTTCTTCTTATCCAGGATAAATAGCCAAATATTATTTCAATTCCAATTTCTTCTTTGATTTTTTTTTTAAGTCGTACAAACATTGCTTTCATATTTTCCTAAATATTTTCGTTTTATAATGTTAATTTCTCAGTGAATCTTTTTCTTCCATTTTAAATAAAATCAGTAGCTTTTTTTTCTATTTTTAAAGCGTTTGTATTTTTTTTTTCAAACTCATATAGCCGCTTTAATTACACTGGGCAACAATTTTTAACAAATTTCATGTATCAAAATTGAAAACGCCCAATTCTTAATGAATTCAACGTGCTGAACACGAATATCACCATGAAAACTGTTTTTTGCCTCTTGTTTCTGAGATTAAGGGGTGCAAAGATATAATGAACCTAAATCTTAAATGTCACTTTTGCTAAAACATTTTAAAGAATAAACTGATTTATTGAGCAATATAATAAGTAATATTTCATTTTTAGATGTTCACGTGCATATATGAATTAATAAAATGTGTAATAAAATAAACCTTTCGAAAAAAAAAAAAAAAAAAGAATTTCAAAAAATAATATAAACGAATATTATAGGTAAAATGCAAAAATTTGTCCTCTATATCTCCCTCTAATTCTGCAGTACATAAAATTACATCGAATGACCTAAATGATCGTGTTCGTGATTTAGATCTGTCGAAAGACAAAGCAGAACTACTCGCATCAAGACTATGACAGTAGAATCTTTTGGAAGAACATGCCAGAGTGTCTTCATTTCGTAACCGACATATAAAATTTCTACATTATTTTCAGAAAAATGATAATATTGTGTTCTGCTCGGATATTAAAGGCTTGATGAGTGAATTTGGATTAACACTTGATGGAAACGAGTGGCGTCTATTTATAGATACGTCCAAAATAAGCTTAAATATGATTTTGCTTCATAATGGTAATGAAGTACCATCCATTCCTATTGCATATTCTGCGTACATGAAAGAGACTTATGAACACCTGCAACAGCTCTTACACCTAATTAAATAGACTGAAAATGAATGGTGTGTCTGTGCTGACTTGAAAATAGTTGCGCTTTTGATGAGTGTTGAACTGGGATTTACACAATTTTGTTGCTTCCTGTGTGAATGGAGCAGTCGTGCTACAGATTTACACTATATCCAGAAAGGCTGGCCTGGCCTCCGAGGTTCTATTTGACACCTGGAAAAATTAATATCAAGAAACATTGCTTCTTTTTCCAGAGAAAATTATCTTACCTGATTATCTACACATAAAATGGGATTTGTGAAGCAGTTGGTTAAAGCTATGGATACAAATAAACCAGCTTTTGCTTACTTGCGTACAAAATTTCCCAGACTGAGTGAGGCAAAATTTAGAGAGGGAATTTCTGTGGGTTCACAGATTAGAGATATTTTCAAGGATCTGAAATTTGAAAACCTGTTAAATCATGATGAAAAACAAGTATGGGATTCAGTCTGTCACGTTTGCACTAATTTTCTTGGAAACGTCCGATCCGAATATTACAAAGATCTTGTTAACGAAATGCTTGCTTTATATCAGCAATTTGGATGTCGAATGTCTTTAAAGCTACATTTCTTAGATTCCCACCTGGATTTCTTCCCTGCTAACAGCAGAAAATTCAGCGACAAGCATGATGAACGTTTCCACCAGGATATGTCAGCGATAGAACAACGTTATCAAGGAAAATGGTCTGCGTCTATGCTTGCAGACAACTGCTGGACGATTTTTAGAGATAATCAGAACATGGAATATAAGCGAAAGACCAAGCGATTTCATCAATAAAATTGGTAAGACTGTACTTTATGTTGTCACCTTTATTTCTTTATAAATTAAATTGGAAACAAGACATATGATGCATTATTTTTAATGTGTTTTTTTATCCCTATCAAACAAAGTAAAATCTCAACATAACAAAATAACTAGAGCCAAATTCCATTTTTTATTGCCATATTCATGATTAGCAAGTTAAATTAATAAATATTTCGACACTTTCATTCAAGATACATTTTCATTGTTGTCCAGTGTTATTTAATCAACAGGATTATCAAAGCGATATAAGTAAGCCTACAATGTCAATACTGGAATCTGGAGTATATTGACACAGCTGCGCCATCTGGTCGACGGGGTGAATAATGCAAATACGCAATTTTTCTGCATGATGTCATATATGACAGAATATCTTCTATCTGCGCATCTCTTGCTCATATTTTCTGAATATTTACTCACTTATGGAAGATGAATCTTGTTTACCAGATTTATTGCAAAATATTTTTATTATAGTCCGTTTTGATAAAATTATGTACATTAAAAAAAGTAGTCGCAATATCATTTTAATTTCGGGAGAAAAGCACTAATGCTTCGAAAGCATTACTGTCTTTTGCCCTTAAACTAAAATGACATTGCGACTTTTTTTTAAATACACATATTTTTATCAAAACAAGCTGTAACAAAAATATTTTGCAATAAATCTGGCAAACAATTTTCATCTTCTGTGAGTAAGTAACAATCTGAAATTCGTAATTGAATTTTTAACAGGGACTCTCTAAATGGCTTTGGGGCATTCCACGTCAAATCAGGCAGTAAAATATCAATATGTAACCCACCATCACAGATTTTAATGAAACTGCGTGTGTTTGTTTTTACTATTAAGATATGATCACCAGTAATTTTTTTTTTTGCTCCTTGGTGAAATAGTTTCTGAAAAAAAAATTGTCAAAATTTTGAAAAACTGCCGTCAGTTGGCATTCTTGATAGCTCGGTTTTCAAATGTAGCATGTCATATATATAATCATATTTCAATATCTACTCTACAAATCATCTTCAAATAATTTATGCACAATATTTAGGATACGCAGCTTATGAAAAAAATATATTGTTACGCTTATAACATTTTAAGTGTGTCTAAAAAAATATTTAAACTTTGAAGTCGGGAATTTTTTATGAAAAATAATGCATTAACAAAAAAAAGCATTATCAACAAAAGGCGGTATTTTTATTAAATTTATTTTTTATGGGAGATATACTTAAAGGTGTCCTTTACCTGATTCTGAAATAAAAATAGTGGGATTTTGGGTGTTTTTGGTACTATTTCCTATTTAAAAATATTTTGAGGTGCATTTCATATCAAATCAAGCAGAGTCATTCCATGTCAGTTCCCCTAAGCCATTTAATCACTGTCACAAATTTTAGTGAAATTGGGTTTGTTTATAGCTTATTTTAAGACGTAATCACCTTTAATTTTCTTGATCCTAAGTAAAATATTTTTTAAGATAAAAAATATCAAAATTTTGAAAAATTGTTTTAAATTTTTTTAATGAAAGTTCGATATTCAAAGACTGCATTAAAAAAAAAAAAAAAAAAAGTCATTTCAATATAAAATCACTAAATAGGTTTCAAATAATGTATATGTGACAAATAATGTAGGCTGATTATTATTTCTTGTTTTTTATCATGTTTAAACACTAAGAGTGTCATTTATCTTATGAATTTTTAAAATCAAGAATTTTGTCAAAAATAATGTGTTAATCAAAAATTTATTATTAACCGAAGGCAGGGTGTTATTGCTTTTTTTTAATTGTACGTAAAAATATCTTTTAAATGGTTATAAAATAAAAATAGTGAACATATGAGAAAAAATTATCAAAATTTTGGAAAAATGCCACGAGTTGCCATTAATGATTGTTCAATTTTCAAAGGCCTCATTTTATATATAAAATCATATTTCAATAACTAATAAAGAAATCTTCTTCAAATAATTTAAGCAAGGTAAATAAAGTATGTAGATTATGAAAAAAATATTGCTGTAATGTTAAAAAATATTTAAATGTGTCTAAAAAATTGTATAATCTTTGAAATCAAAAATATTTTACAAAAAATAATGAAATTATTAAAAAATCTTTATCAATCTTAAACAGAGGCGGAGTTTCTATGACTATTTTTTTAATTTTAAATTGTACATAATACTACATTATAACTGGATCTGAAATAAAAATAGTGGGATTTTGGTTGGTTTTAGTAGTATTTAAATCATATTTAAAATTATCAATATTTTCAAATGTAAAACCTATCCAATGTATCATCCCTGGAAATATTTTTATTTATACATTTATTTTATTTTTCAAATTATCTTTTATGTTCGTTTCTTAAGGAAAAAAAATAAACTATTGTTTTTTAGTAAAACTTCTAGGGCGAAGAGCAATTATCCCTTTCCAAAAAAGAGAAAAATCACTAACTCCTCACCACCCAATAGAAATTTTCAAAATGACAGTCCTAATCTTTAAACTCATATTTGGCTGTTAATATTGAAAATTTAGCATTGAGCTGCTAATATTGAAAAAAAAAAACCAAATTTGACTCTTTTGAAGAAAATTTTGACGTATTGTGCTTTAAATATATGCAAAAAATGCATAATCCATTATATTTATATCTTTCAAATAACTATATCTAAAATTATATTTAAAACTTAATGAGTTGCACTTTTGTAACTTTATTCAGTTTCTAATGATATGTACCGTAATTTCGGATGTATAGCCCGCAGATCAAACAATTCAGTTTGGACCCAGAAATTTTATTCAGTATTTGAAGACCAATATTTACTGTGATCTAAAAAGTTACATTTTATTTTTAAAAATGTCTGGGTCGAAACACGATTGTTTGATCCGCGGGCTATACACCGGAAATTACGGTAATTTGATTTATTTCATCACAATATTGCTGAAAGATGGATTTTCAACATATATATGTGTGTATATATATCCCTGTTCTCAAACAAATTATTTAAAAATTATTCATTTATGTTTAATAAAGACTATATATATTGTTTATACACTTATAGAAAATACATATAGTAAATTTTATGATATTATGTCAATAATGTCTAAAAGTAAAGAACTTATCTAATAGTATGTAACGAAAAATTTAACATCTGGTGTAATGACAACAAAATTTTATAATTGTTTTACTTAATTTGGATGAATGAAAAAAGCTTACATGTTTATATTTTATTGAAGTACAGGTGAAAATGTCACAAAGACATTCCTACCTCAACAACCACTGAGTATGTCACATTCACACTACAGATGATTTTTTTTTTCTTTTTGATCTTTCGGGTTTGATTTCAGATGGTAATGAATTAATTAGTTTTGTTAGAAATGTCACTGCAGTCAGCATATTAGGCTCACTATTTTTTTTTTATATAATTTGTTTTGATTGACTCGATGAACAACAATATTTAAAGGGACCATTTCATGACTTTTCAATTAAAAGCTGATTTGTAAATTCATCATGTTGTTTAGTTATTATTATCGTCTTAAGATAATAAGTTGATATTAAAATTTTTAAATGCAGTTTATTTATTATTTGAACAGTTGAAAGTATTTTTCAATAAGAGTGGGCTGTTGATTTTAAGTCGGCTGTTGAGAAATGTAGTGTTGGTAAAGGAACTGATACTATTTAATTTAATTTTTATTGCCATAAATAATATTTGTTATTTTATTATTATATGTATTATATTTAAGCAACAGTAGAAATACACGATATCGTAGTCATTTTAGTACATCTTAGCATGAAAAGCTTCAATATTTATCATTAAACATTCACATTTTATGAAAATTTTGTTAAAATTGCTCATATTTTCATTATTTTTATTTTATAACTATTGAAAAGATATTTTTACGTACAATTAAAAAAAGTAATAACAGCCTGCCTTTGGTTAATAATAAATTTTTGATTAACACATTATTTTTCACAAAATTCTTGATTTTAAGAATTCACAAGATTAAACACACTCTTAGCATTTAAACATGACAAACAACAATAAATAATAATCTGCCTACATTATTTGTCACATATACATTATTTGAAACTTATTTAGTGATTTTATATTGAAATGACTTTTTTTTATGCAGTCTTTGAATATAGATCTGTCATTAAAAACATTTTTAAAAAAATTTCAAAATTTAGATATTTTTTTTATCTTAAAAAATATTTTACTTGTAATCACCTTTAATTTCCTTGATCCTGTCTTAAAATGAGCTATAAACATACCCAGTTTCATTGAAATTTGTGACAGTGAATTAAATGTCTTAGGCGAACTGACATGGAATGACTCTGCTTGATTTGATTTGAAATACGCCTCAAAATATTTTTAAATATGAAATACTACTAAAAACACCCAAAATCCCACTACTTTTATTTCAGAATCAGGTAAAGGACACCTTTAAGTATATCCCCCACAAAAAATAAATTTAATAAAAATACCGCCTTTTCTTAATAATGCTATTTTAGTTAATGCATTATTTTTCATAAAAAAATCACGACTTCAAAGATTAAACATTTTTTTAGACACACTTAAAATGTTATATAAGCGTAACAGTATTTTTTTTTCACAAAATACGTACCCTATATATTATGCATAAATTATTTGAAGATGATTTGTGGAATAGATATTGAAATATGATCATATTTATGTCATGCTACATTTAAAAATCGAGCAGTCAAGCATACCAACTGATGGCAGTTTTTCAAAATTTTGACAATTTTTTTCTCAGAAACTATTTGACCAAGGAGTAAAAAAAATACTGGGAATCATATCTTAATAAAAGGAACAAACACACGCAGTTTCATTAAAATCTGTGATGGTGGGTTACATGCCTGCCTGAACTGACATGGAATGACCCTTTGTCTGTTTCAAAAAAAAAAAAAAAAAAAATCTAATCTGGCGATTTTAGGAAAATTATTGAAGTTATTGCCTAGAATCGCAAAATAGTTAAACATATAAATGAACAACACTTGTTCCTTTAATAGTACAACATTTAATACAGGCATTTTAAATTAAAGTGATTTCGAATACAAAATGAATTTTAAATTAAATGGAAGACATATTTGTAAGTTAAATAAATGAGTGAAATGCGATTAAGAGAATATTGGAAATTAATTGTTTGCGCTTGATAAGCGAACAAAAGGACTTAAAATTGAAAATTTTATTTTTAATTAAATTCTATACATATTCTAAGCATTCATAAATGCTGTATTCTCATCGGGAATACAACCGTGTATATCATTTTTTATAACTTAGCACATCAAGAATTGAGTAAAAAATAAGACTACAAAATTCAGTCGTTACACATTACCTACTTACAAATTTTTATGCGTCATTTTTCATTTCATTAAAAGAAAGTAATTAAAATCGAGCGTATTTAAATCAACAACATTTGATAATATATCTATATATAAATATCTATATATCAATATATAAAATCCTAATGAAACGAATTTATGAAACGAATATATGAAACGGCTGAAATGTGTACCGATTCTTTGAGTCGACTGATTAAACAACTGATTATGTTTCACGGCGATTTCTCCTAAAATATGGAATACTTTGCGATGAAATTAACACAAAAAATCAAAATTGATCCACAGATCTCAAAACTGGTATTAGAATTTTTAAATTCGAATTAGTTTTCGAAATATTATTTTTTTTTCTAATTTTAAATACATTTTTCTAATGATTGCAACTCAAATTTTAATCATAACATATTTTTTTCATAATTCAGAAAAGTTTACTATTTTAAATTCATTTGGCGACCAGTTTGGCCTCCTTTAAATCTTTGCTAAGAAAAATGCTTTTTTTTTTATTTCGTTATCATTTTATTTAATACAAAACTTTCATTTAAAAATGAAACATTTAAATTGATGGCTTTCACTTTCCTTTTTTAAAAAAAAACAAAACGAAAAGAAAAATATTAGGCACAGATGTCATATACGCACTGGGGTACCTAATTGGCGCAAAAATGGCATTATTTTGATTGACATGGCTATTGTCGTTTATTTAATAATAAATGTTTATTAACTTTATTTTTTTTTTTTTTATATAAATTATTTTGTTCTATAGCTATTAATTATTTTTTTGCTATATTTTTTTTAATAAAATAATAGAAAATAATTAAAAAATACGGTACAACGTAGTTATTCCGTCAACCAATTTCGCAAATTATATAAATCGCCAAACCACTCGCCAAATTGTACAGATTGACAAAATTTTTATTTTAAATAACGAAAGAACAAATAAATTAGTATTAATTAATAAATATAAATAGAAAACGTCGAAATAAAAATCACTTGATGACGTAAACATGTGTAACTTGCTAAAAGTCAAGTGAATGTGACATTTTCGATCAACCGTTATTGGCATTTAATCTTATAGTTCGCGATAGATTTTTGGTCGACGGGATAACTAAGTAGTACCAAAAATACATATGTAACTGGTATTCGAAAACGAGGTTTTCGCGAAATTTTCGTAAAAAAAAATCATGCCAACATGCGGTGCGTATATGACATCTGGCGAAATATTAAATTATGTAACAAACCATGACATTTAATTTCAACTTCAAATCAATATTTTAATTTACCACTCGAAGAATAAAAAAATTCTAACTGGCGAGTTGCAAAAAAGATATTGGTGAGATTTGCACCCGGCTTTTTTTCTTTCGGCACAGATGTCATGTACGGCCCCATATTGGCGCGATTTTTTTCTGACGCCAATGTCATATACGCAACGGGTACTCAACTGGCGCCAAAGTATCGTTATTTTGCTTGATATTGGAAGCCGGATGTTGTTGTTTATGCTGTTGATGCGTTCCCCAAATTGGCGTTGGAAAACAAATCGCGCCAATATGACATATATGACATTTGTGCCAAACCTTCATATGAAAGGCGAAGGGATCAGACCGTATTTGTTTATGGCATTTGATGACTTGAACTATTATAATATAGATGAAATGAATGGGATAGAATAATATTTGGCGACTTATCACCTGTGCCTGGTTAACATTAAAATATCAAAATGGCACCTAGAGTATAAAAAACGAAGTGTTCTCCCGGGAACTGTTGATGATAGTCACATGATTTGGGCTATTGTTATAGAGATTGTTTTAAAATATTGGGAGACAAAGACTCTGAATACTTAATTCATTTTATTTTAGCTTCTTTTCAAATGTTTAACTGATCCTCTTTAATCAAAAACGAAAACAACGATTGGATGTCTTAACAGCACCTGATTCGCCCTTAAATTTTTGCAATCAAAGGGAATTGAATGGAAACCCGTTTACAGGGATATCTGCACAACTTTTTTCAGTATAATTTAATCGTCTCTAATATTTTTAAAACCCATCAGATTAGCATGTTTTTTTTTTATTTTTAGATTCTGCGGTGTCTGAACGGGGGTTGGTGAGCGTAGCTTGCAGGGGGCACAGCCCCCAAGTATTAAATAATATTTTTTCTCTTTTAATAAATTAAAGTTAAAATACGTAACTAACTTGTTTTACTCTTTGGAAATGGACAGATATGAATTCTATAAGAAAAAGAATTTTCTTATAATTTCGAAAACTACAGTTATTCGATGACCAACATTTTGTCATTTTAACAAATAATATTAGTTCTAAAAAGAACTGTTTTATTTAAACATCAACTATAATAAATAAGTTAAAAAACACGAATAAAAATTAATAGAATGCTCTATTACAGTCAGAATATAAATGCTACAAACAAATGAAGACACGACGTTTGCGCTTGCGCAGTTATTTCATAGATGTGCAATTAATAGATTATCCATAAAGAAGAAAACAGTTTGGCTTCTTTCTGTAGTTCTGCCCCGTCCGCTACTTGGCGTTCGACCTTGATTGATGTGACCTCGCCTTTAATCTTGCGGTTACCTCTCCCATTTAAGATAGGACGCTTACTTATATCGGTTTGGAATTAACAAAAACATTTAATTTGAATTTCTTCCGTTGCTATAGTAACGAATGTACTGTATGAATGAATATGGATGAATTATCACTTGTAATGTTAGATATTTTGAGGTTTTGGCGCCAAAGTCACCGCGAAATTAGAAAAATATGAAATATCTCATGAACTATTGGACTTAAAAGAATTTGGTTAGTACCATTCGATTCGGCATACAAAAATACACTAAAATATGTTATCGGTTGAAAAATAACTATAAAATCAGATTTTTAAAGAATTTTTTAAAAGTTCGTTCTTTTTTTTTACCCTCCTTAGGGATGGAATTTTAGAAAATCCTTTCTTAACGGCACTCTATGTCATAAGAAGTATTTTACCACAAATTTCAAGATTTTAGGTTCAGTAGTTTGAGCTGCGCGTTGATTAATATAAAATCCAGACTTTCATTTATGTATATAGATAATACAGTAAATTTTGTCTAAGGCGGACTCTGTCTAAGCCGGAAATCTATCTACCCCGGAAAATTTTTTAAGTCCCAGCGAACACATAGAAAATTACATTAATTCATGCTGCATAAGGCGGAATCTGTCTAACGTGGAAACGGAAAGTATTTTAAGGTCCCACCGAAACCAAAATTTTGCATAAGGCGGAAAAAAGGATAATTTAAAAATGAAAGGCATTTTGTTTATTAAATTTTAAAACTGATAAGTCAAATACTCAATGTCGAGCAGTTAAATTCCGTAACACTTTGAAAAAGTTAATTCAAAAGAACAAAAACTGTTTAAATTTTAAGGAATTTATGCTTATGCCATTTTTTCATATGCAAAATTACATTACAATAATATTTCTAGTTGAATAAACATTTATAAAAATATATGCTTTCGAAAGTACAATATAATTATGATTTAAGGTTGTACTCAAATTCAAAGTTATAGCGTCTTGTCTGATTTTCGAAGTTTATTTATTTATTTATTTATTTTGTGCGTGTGTGTGTAAACTTCCAATTCGCATGTATTACAGTAGTGCTAAGAAATTGAATAGCGTTTCTCATTTATCTATAAAGACAAAAGATCTTTCCAAATTTAAGTTTTCAACCGATTTTCGAGTCAGGAAAATCAGTGAAACATCATCATCTTCGAGGATTTTTTTTTCTTTTTTTTTTAAATAAGAAGGGGGGAACCTTTTTTGCATAAGCCGGAATATTGTCTACCGCGGAAAATTTTCTCAGTCCCGATCGATTCCGCGTTAGACAGAGTTTACTGTACATTTTTGTATGATTTTGATTCCGATTTAATATTTTAAACGGCAATAGAAGTTTAAGTATGCTTGTATTTTTATTTTAACATATTTTTCTTTATGTTTGGCAGCGGACTTTTAGCCAAAATCTTTTCTATTTTTATTTTTACAAAATAGCAAATGTTTGAAAGCATTAAAATTGATGTATTTTTCTCTAGATTAATTTTAACACAATTATATTAATTGGTAAACAAATCACATTAGATGTAGAGATTTATTCTGTTGAGCTGAACCAGGTTTCAGACCAGATGCTGTAATCTGCAACGTTAGCTGGGTGAAAAAGTTCGACCAGAATCGTCCGGGATAGCTCAGATAGCAGAGCACTGGCGGCTTCAACCAGGAGGTCCCGGGTTCGAATCCTGGACCAGACATTTTTCGCCCAGTTGGAATTTTACATCTAATATGATGTATTTTTACTTAATAAATATTTTTACAAATTTTCTGCTGCATGTTTTTAATTTTTCCAATAAGTAGCTTTAATTTTGCATTTTTTTAAAAACAAAGTTGTATTTTAACGAACAGATTTCATTTTGTGCAGAAGTCATAAAATTAATCTGCTTACTGTTTTTCGGTAGTGTGGCCCGCGGCTTCGTATACAATGCTTAATTTGGCCCGCGGTGGAAATCGAGTTTGATATGCCTGATCTAGTTGGACAAAATCCATTTTCCGATTATCTCGGAATTTGACAAAACCGCGTGTACTGGTAGCTGAATGTCTGTATTTTCGAGATCCGTACTAGTTTTGGCGTAAACAATCAAAAATGTCGATTAATTGCGAACGTAAAGCACAGTTGGTTTGAGAGAGTTTCAAAAGTTGCACTAGTAGTCCTGGTAATAGTGAATTTTGCCTAGCAAAATTAATGGTAGTACTGGAAATCGTCTTTCTACATGTTTTTTGGATCGCTGAATCCGAATTTGTAACTTCCGACCAAAATTTCCCCCGGCAACCCCCCAAAAGTTTGGTAAAAAGCCCTCCAAAAAAGGTTTTCATTAAAAAAAATCAATTTTTTTATTATTTTAGGGGAAAAGTAGCTAGAAATTCAGAAAGTAGACAAAATTTCCAACAAATTAGATGCATCACATTATGACTTAGGATGAAGGGGAAGGGGGGATCTGCCTCGGAACATGCGCACGGTGCTGCGTAAAGTAAGTTGCGCAATTCCACTTAACCACACACACATTTACATTCGCCCTCCCATCTCCCCTCCGAACTTTCTCTATAAGGTTTACTTTAAGATTTTTGGGTCGCTGAATCCGAATTTTTAACTTTCCCCAAAAAATTTCCCCCCCGAACCCCCCCCCCCCTAAATAGTTGTTTTTAACTTAAATTTCTGATTGTTTTGGGGGGGGGGGGGAAAGCATTACGAAATTCAGAAACTAGACAAAATTTGCACCAAATAGGATATATGACATTATGAATTAGGATGAACGGGGAGGGTGGGGGCTGCCTCTGAACATGCACAGCAGCGCTACGTGCACTAAATTATGAAGTCCAGGCAACAGGGGATTTTATCTGGCAAAATTAATACTAGTTCTGAATTTCGACTCACTTTATGTTTTTGGGGTCGCTGAATCCGAATTTGTAACTTCCCACCAAAATTTCACCCGGCAACCCCCCAAAAAATTGATTTTTGAAAAAATTTGGTATTTGAGAAAAGCGCGCGGGGAATGTTCCGAAGCAACCCCCTCTCTCCCCGTTTATCCTACGTCATAATGTCGTATATCCTATTTGTTGCAAATTTTGTCTAGTTTCTGAATTTCGTAATGCTTTTCCCCTAAAACAATAAGAAATTTTAGTAAAAAACAACTATTTGGGGGGGGGGGGGGGGAGGGAGAATTTTTGGGGTAAGTTAAAAATTCGGATTCAGCGTCCAAAAAAATTTAAGTAAACCTTATAGAGAAAGTTCGGAGGGAAGATGGGAGGGCTAATGTAAACGTGTGAGTGGTTAATTGGAATTGCGCAACTTAGTCCACGCAGCACTGCGGAGCATGTTCCGGCAGATACCCCCTGCCCCTTCATCCTAAGTCATAATGTCATGCATCTGATTTGTTGCAAATTTTGTCTACTTTCTTAATTTCTAGCTACTTTTCCATTAAAACAATAAAAAAAAATGGAATTTTTTAATAAAAACCTTTTTGGGGTGGCTTTTTACCAAAATTTGGGGGGGTTGCCGGGGGAAATTTTGGTTGGAAGTTACAAGTTCGGATTCAGCGACCCAAAAATCATCTAGAAAGCCGATTTCCAATACTACCATTAATTTTGCTAGGTAGAGTCCCTATGTGGTCTCTATTGCCTGGACTATAGCTTCCTCTAATTTTGAAAGCACGTCGCGATTATTCTGTTTTATTTCAAAGCACGAGTTTGCTGATCTGATGTCACACCTTTGTTAAGGTCAGATTTAACACATTTTTGTTTGAAAATAAGCGATATTAAACCCGCTTTACCGCTTTTTTCAAAGGCTGAAAATCTGGATGATCCTTGATGTTGTTTAAAAATTTTATCTTGACTTTTATCAAATTAATTAGCATTACTTAGCAATAAAAATTTTGTTATATAAAAGTGCCATTCCTAAAATATTGAAAAATTAAACAAACTCCAGCAGATGGCTGCAGATCAGTAAATATTGATTAACAAACAAGCATCATATTAACATCCAGTGCATGTATGTATGTTTAGCTCAAATCTTGCAAGTCAAATTTAAATCACTTTTAATTATTCTATTGAGCCGAAACAGTGAATACATGTGTAATTTGAACGACAATACAATATTATTATGATTTAAAGAAGGTAAAAGTTTGTTTAGAATACTGTTTCTACAGGGCTTCACAAAATTTTGGATTAAAATTTGCAATTTAATTTTAAACCAAATTCAATAATCTGATTGAGCTGAAACTTTGCTAGAATATGTATTTCTGATATCAATGCAATGATATTATAATTTATGGAACGTAACAGTTACGCTTTTTTTACAGGGTCATATACAATATTAGTTCAAATCCTGCAAGACAACTTTAAATAAATTTCAATTATATGATTGAGCTAAAACTTTGCCTACATGTGTTTTTCCGATGACAATTCTACTAAATTATAATTTGAAGAGCGTAGAAATTATGCATTTTTTACAGGGCCACACAAAAAATCGCGGAAAGATTGTTGCTAAAAAGCAGAAATTTTAATTAACTTCCTACAAAATTACTGTAGGTTACTGAGATACACAATAGCATTTTTTAAATTGAAAACAAAGTGCGTAGCAGTTGTATTTCTTTTACAGGGACGTATAAAAAATTCGAATACATTACCGTCTATATGCAGAAATTTTATTTCAAATTCAATAAAATTTATATAGGTTATTTATTCACACAATAGCATTTTTTCTACTGGAAATAATTTTGGTAGCATTTATGCTTTACAGGGTACTACAAAACATTACAGTTCTTTTTAATATGATTTTATTTAAAAAAATAATTTTTCAGGATGACTACACAAATTTCTCGAGAAATTTTGAGTAGACAAAAATACAAAAAGGAAATAAATGTTAACTTACATGTATGCATTAAATTGTTTTTACGTAATTGTAAAATAAGTATGTTTAACGCATTATAAGGAATGCATTATACAAGGTGCCCACTAAAGTCCTTCCAACGCTCTTAATTGCCGAATGGTTGCGGCTATATTCATAAAAGTGGTGTCTAGGTATAATAAAATATCTATGCTCTACCAGATGACACCGCTTCAAGCGTCACCTGGTGAAAAACTGCTGAGTTAATATTCCTATCTCGGAAAAGAGAGTCATGCTCAGAACGAGATTCATTTAGCATTCATGTTTACAAGGTGTCCTTTCGAACTAAGTCGATGAAGATCTACAAATTTGTCATTCACTTTTATCCCATATTTTGAACTGTTTTCGCTATAAGAAAGCTAACTGCCTTTTAGCACCAAGTGGCGCTGTAAGTGGTCTCATCTAGTAGCGCATAGCCTTTTTACTGTACCTAGACACCACGTTTATGAATATAGACGCAGTCATTCGGCCGTTAAGAGGGTGGGAACGGACTTTAGTGGGCACCCTGTATTTTTATTCAATTCCTACTATTAATTCACACTCTCCCTATATTTATTTATATATCTTGTTAAAATTTTCAATCGTTAATAAAATACTTATTATTCATCCAATGAAGTTCAAATAATTTTTTTAAAACTTTTACTGGATGACAATTGATGTTAATACACATTTTTCAAATATTAATTCATTAATTAAATTTTAATTAACTAATTTTAGTTTCATATGGGAGACAAAATGGCGGCCACTGGTTATTGAACAGCATTTAATGCATTTCATATCTATAAGGAGGGTTACCAAAGGGGGGACTCTGTTCTGTCGCCAAATACCGCCAATTTTGTCGCCAACTTGGCGATATATCGCCAAATTTGACGACCAAAATGAGTCTCAAAAGTGACGCCAACTTGGCGACATCTCTAATATTTCGCCAAATTCCCATAGACTTCCATTGTAAACCAATAGGGTTTACTTGGTTATAGAAAATCAACAAATTGAGATATTTTAATACAACAAAAAACTAATATTAGCTTAAAAGATTATTGAATTTTTCTTTGATGACCTAAGTAGAAATTGACTTTAAAAACAAAATTTTTATATTACTTGTTTTAAGACTTTTATATTACTTTTATATTACTTGTTAAATAACCAGATATTGATCACTGTTTGAGTATTTTATTAGTGATGAATTAAAAAAACAGCAAAAACTAATTAAACTTCAACGAAATAATTTTTTCCACCTGGATCGTCAAAATGTCCCACGGTGCGGCGGTGGCAGCGTTTGTTACTTTTTTTTAGAATAGAGATATTGTTAAATAATTTTACAAATAATTACCGTGTTGTAATGATTTTTATGTATTAAAGTTGTGACTCTCTGGATAATTCTAACATTTCGATTGAAGTAAGGAGTAGTAAGTGTAAGACATGAGTTTCAATTAAATTATGTGATAAACTCTGACGTCAGACGCTTTAATAAACTTGATCTATTCGATTGGAAACGGTAGTATTCTAAAATAACGTGGAATGTCTAACACGGCTTTTTAATTAGATTGTTAGGAGATTAATTAAATGAATTTTAGCTCAGTTCAAGCATTGCATATCAGTCTATTTAATACTCTTTAGTATGAATACCAGGCATCCCAATTAAATGACGTCTACGCTTATTTCCCCAAAACGTTCGTTAGAAAGATTTGACTTTTCTTAAAATTCCAACTGAGATCGAACTAGTGTTAATTGAAACTTGTCTCTTTGAATATTTCAATGCAGTCTTTATCAATTATATATGCGCAAGAAGAATTATTTATAGTTACAAGCATTCCGTTGGTATTTAATAGGAATCCATGCCATTCCTCATTAACACTTTATTTAATAAATTTTGAATTACTGAAAATGCCGCCTTTCAAAGCATTTTTACTGAATTTTTGAAAGTAGAAGATTTACGCAATGATTAAATGCATTTTTGACATATGTCACTACCTACATTGTAAAACAAATACATGTTCCAGAGTAACACTTACGTCATTTTGATTGCGGTAATATCTGAGAAATACATTTAGCTTTTGCTGCCATTTTTTTTCAACACATTGCACAATTTCAATTTTTATATCTTAAAATAGAAAAAAATGTTCTTCTAAATGTAATTTGTTTGATCCCAATTTAAAGATTTTTTATTGTTTTAAAATAATTTTCAAGCATTTTTTTAAAATTCTACAACGCGTATAGCCCGATTACAAAAGATTAACCAGTTAGCACTTCAAACAATAACCCCCAGTGAACCCCCCCCCCCCCCCAGTAACTGACACCATGAGGAGTCTTTCTTGTTCAAATTAATATTGCAAAATTTTAAATCAACTTTATACTTATTTTTCTTTTCGAATGAATAGTAGAGATACATTAAAAAATTATTGGTGACAAAATTCTCAAACATTGTACACTATATTAATAAAAATAAATATTTTTTTATAAATATGGTGAATAACTCCAATAACTGACACCAACGCTATTTTGAAAGAACAATAACTGACACAAAGTGAACCAGTGTCATACACTTTACTTGCAAAGACTAAAAAAAGAACAATAAACAACCCAGTTATTTTATATTTAAGGAATTTATGCTTTAAAAATAGATTCATTTTTATTATAAAAATAAAATACTCAAACCTTATTTATATATGACATCAGACTGCGGATGCATGTGTACCCTTTTTCATGTTTTAAACTATTACTACTGCAAATACCCTATTGATTGACATTTATGAACCAGTAACTGAGAAATGGTGTCAGGTACTCATAGAACAACTTAAATTTTAATAGTGTTGATTACAGGATAAATTTAAATTATTATTATTTTTTTTAAACAGTTCAAATAACAGATTTCAACTTTCGGTAATTTTATAAATAGCTAACATCTCTGCTGGAAACTGGTGAAATGAAATTACACGAATTAATAACTGGCACCCAGCCTTCAAGCTAAATTAAATAACAATAAAATAGAAACCTAATTTCTACAAGTATAACTTTAAGAAAAAACGAGGAGGATTGATAAGGGCTATTTTTCGCCCATCAGTCCCTTGATGTGGCATACCTTTTTTCATTAACACTATTATTACCTCATAACATACAAGAAAAACAAATATTTTGAATAAAAGTTCTATATTTGATAGGGGAAATAAAATATATACACTATATGGCCAAAGGTGACCGGTCACTTGCGATTTTAGACGCTTTCGTAAATATCTAGAAAAATACACTAGGAATTGTCTTGAAACTCCAGATGTGTAAACAGAATAGTACAGGTCATATATTTCTGCGAAGATTTTTTCCCGAAACCCCATAGGGGACCGTCAACAAATTGAAAAAAACGAATATCTTTTGGATAACTCTGTAAAAACTAACGTAGCAAAAGCGTTCAACACAGTAGATTATGATTAAGTGTTTATTGCAATAAACTGTGTGCAGTTTTATGAGAATAGCATGTATATTCGTAGAGAAATTACAGTTTTTATAAAAACAGTTCCAAATTTCCAAATTTTGTCAAGTTTTTTGCTAATAATTTGTAGAGTTCTTAATATTAAAAAAAGTTCTTTTCAGAAAATATGAAAAACAACATTATACACAATACCCTGCTATCAAAAAAAAAAAAAAAAAAATTGGATGTAAAATTAGCAGGCTTACTAAAAAATGTTTCACTGCGCATGCACGAATGCAATCAAACTATAATGTTCATAATGTGTTAGCTAAGTATATAGAGCAACTTTTGTGAAAGTCTCAAAAACATAGCTTGAAAATTCTGAAAATATTCGTTGATAGAATAAGCTCGAAATCCGTTGTTCCCAAAATTAAGCAAAAATATGAGGGGCTGTATCCATATATCCATTGATTAATGCCAATATACCATACACAATATTGCACGTAGTACTGTATTTGGATACACCCCCTTATCTTTTTGCTTCCTTTTAGGAATAACGGATTTTGAGCTTATTCTATAAAAGACTATCATCAGACTTTTCAAACTATGTTTTTGAGACTTTCACAAAAGTTACTCTATACATTTAAGTAACACATTATGAAAATTATATTTTGATTATGTTCGAGCATGCGCAGTGAATCATTATTTAATAAACCTGCGGCTTTTTCATACAATTTTTATTTTTTTTCCTTTTGATTGCAGGGTATTGTGTATAATGTTGTTTGTCATATTTTCTGAAAAGAACTTTTTTATATTAAGAACTCTACAAATGATTAGCAAAAAACTTGGCAAAATTTGGGACTATTTTTATAAAAACTTTAATTTCTATACGAATATACATGCTATTCTCATAAAAATGGACACAGTTTATTGCAATAAGGCACTTAATTATAATCTACGGTGTTGAACGCTTTTGCTACGTTAGTTTTTACAGGGTTACCCAAAATATATTCTTTCTTTTTCAATTTATTGTCGGTGCCCTATGGGATTTCGGGAAAAAAATCTTCGCGGAAATATATGACCTGTACTATTTTGTTTATACACCTGGAGTTTCAAGATAATTCCTCATGTATTTTCCTAGATATTTAAGAAAACGTCTAAAATCGCAAGTGACCGGTCACCTTTGGCCATATAGTGTAATTAAGTAAGTATTATGTACATTAATGCACCTAAACACTATTGTCATTAGTTTTTATCCATATAATCAATAGTCAATACAACACTAAACGCAAAATTAAGATGAATGGAACTTATTACGACTATTTTTTCAATATGTGGAGCAAATATTCAAACCATGCTTTCTCCTTTAGATACAAATTTTCAAAAAACACAAAAAACTGATAAATTAGAAAATAACTTGTATTTAATTCTAATTTTTATTGTGCATTTTTATTACTGGTTATTAGAAAGAATTGCAAGCATATATAAGATATTAAACATAAAACAAATTAATAAAATGCATTTAGTATTTGGAGAAATCACGTTTTGACCAAATTCAGAGGAGGAAACATGTTTTGATTGTTTGACAAGTGGATAAAACGCTTTTTGAATGAAATAAGTTCTAACTCACAAATAATACAAAAGCATTATTTTATTTGAGTAAATACCGAACTTGCGTTGATTATTGATAAAATAAAATGACAAATTATGGTACCTAGTAGTATTTATTAAATATTTACTAAATAAATACTCGTTTGCCAGAAATCCACTTCAAATTTCAAAACCAATATCTTCATCTAGACAGTCACACACTTTTCCCTATTCTTTATTGCAGGCCGGAAAATCATCGATAATGTGGTTGTACCATTTCAAGACATCATCAGGTTGATTTTGCACTGCTCATCAAACATTGCCTTCAAAAGTTTGTCAATATCTTTTTTCTTTTCAACTGATATGGCGTGGCTAAGAGGAAGAAATTCTAAAACAACCCTTTGAACACGGGCATTAGTAACTCACTCTTTAAGAAGATTTACATCATATTCTTCACTTAGATATTGAAATCTATAATTCTGGAAGTCTTTAACCTTAACAGTTATCTTATATTTCTCTAAAACAATCAGTTTCAATTGTGATATGTATGGTAAGTTTCGAAAGTACACATTAAGTGACAACTATGTGATTGGCAGACTGGAGAAATCATTGTTTGATTGAATGCAGGCTTTGGAGGAAACACCTTTTGATTGAAACGTCAAGTTTTAAAATTGGTTTATAATCGGAGAAAAATGTTTCTTGGTTAAAAATACCTTTTATTCCTGTGCAATTTAACACAGAAATCATAAAAATAACAATAACAATAACTCATTTTTTATTTTTTTGTGAGAAAACACGGTTTGAATGTTTGCTCCTCATACATGAAATACGGGGAATAATGAATAACCGAAAATAATAAAACAGCTTCAGATACTTTCGGCAATGTGTTTTAGATCAGTTTTCCTCCCTGCTTTCTTCACCCGAATCACTACTGGAACATTCAGCAGCGGCGCCGTGTAGTGTACAAGCATATTCAAGACTTGGTTTTTTAACTTCAATTGAGTTGTGGCGCCAGTAAGCGGGACACCGTCATAAGGAAGCAACATGCGCACAGCACCCTACGACCCTGCGCCTAATTTTTATTAACAATACCATTGTGTGATGTGGTTTCGCTCTATTTGTATCCAAATGTTTTTAGACTTGTGTGTAGTGATCGTAAAGAACTAGGAGAACAGAATCATCTTCACGATATATGTAAACAGAGTAAATACTTTCTTCATTTAAGTAATCTTTAGTGTAAGATTGGCTTTGTTTAAACTGGTATATTCCAAGAGTTAATTGTCACAGCTGAACCCAAATTAAGCGTGGAAAATCTTGAAGATCTATATTAGTTAGTTTAGTCCAGATCGCCTTTTTTATCGGTCATCCTTTTTCTTTGACTATCTGTTTTAAAAATTTAGGCTCTTTAAACAAATGAAGCATCCATTTAGCGATTATTTCGTCATCTTCAGTGTTTTTAATCCTTGTAGGTTGGAAAGCATTGCAAATAGCACCTATAATTTGCACATAATCGCCAATATAAGGTATTTCAGTATTTAGTATTACTTTATCCAATGCTCTCCCGTTTTTCTACTATCAATTAACGGCTTCTACGAACCACCGAACTTTAGTCACAAGACACGTCTCGTTAGCATTCTCGGTAAACACTGTTGCTACTTATTTAGGAATCTAGGCATTTCATACTCGAGAGCAATTTTTTCTAGAAGTGCCTAACAATCCCGGAAGCCTCTACACTGTAAAAAAACGGACTAAAATACGGAAATACTACTGGCAATCTAGACACCAGTATTATTTTCATATTTTAACGAAACTTTTTCTCGGTAAATTACAGAAAATTTTCCGTTAAATTCCAAGAAAACGGAAAATTTTCTGTAATCTACCGGTACAAAGTTTCTTTAAAATATGGAAATAGTACTGGCGTCTAGATTGCCAGTAGTATTTCGGTTTTTTAGTCCGGTTTTTTTTACAATGCATCAATAATCATAACAACATTTGGCTCCAGCCAACCTCTGATATTGTGTGCATCTTTTTTTAAATATATATGCAAGTATGTTAGAATCACTGTTCTTTGAATCCGCGAAGTAAAGTCCGAAGACAGCCAAAATGTACGCTGAAGTAGTGACCAACATCATAGGCTTAACTAAAGGCCTTCAATTTGTGTAACGACAAAGATCGCCGCTGAAAGGTATAATTCGCACTCTTCTGGATATAAATGTACCTACCATTAGCAACAAATATCACATTATCATTGTCGTCATTGGTAATAAATAATCTTATACTAAAGGTCTCGTATATTTTTCAAGAACATGTGTTCTAGTGACGTGATCCATTCCGAGATATAGTGTAACAAAGTTCTCAATCAAAGCCTGGCGTGCACATTGCACAAAAGATTATATTAATATTTTTCTTATATTCAATAATGTGGACAGAACACCATTAGAGAGAGCAGTTCTTACAATTAACACTGCATCTATTGTTTGTAATATTCGAACTAAAATCGAAAATCACTGTAAAAAAACGTTTGACCTCATGCATAACCCTCCTGCAAGAATTTTTTAAATATCTGTCACCGTTTGCAAGTTATTGAATTTTAAAATCAGTCAGTCCTTTCTAGGACACCCGGTACTTTATCATATGAAAAGAAAACTAGTCGTTGGGGGCCACCGTAATGCTTACCCATCATGGATATACATAATATAAAATATGAAAATAAAACATGTAATATATGCTATCATATTACTTTAATTCATAATTTAATTTACTTGGACTCCCTTAAATATAATTACTAGGTTGAGCAAAAAGTTCTGTGAAATTTGTAAAAGTTGCGTTGTTATGTACAAATTAACAACAAAAGCAACAAGGGCCATTCTTTAAAGTAGAAACCATCATAGTCCACGACTTTTTGCCATCGTTCTGCCAGATTCCGGATTTACTAGCTAAGTTTGTCGCCGTTACCAGCACCTTCATCCTCATTAATCTCATCGACGGCTTTCAGAATCGTTAGGCGTTTTCTCTAATGATGCCTGGTCAACACACGCAAATCATACTGTTCAGTAGGCATTATGGAGCCAGAGTGCCTGAACTCCTATAAATATACCACTAGTACTCTTTATACGATACAAATTCTGGTAACTATTAGATTACAAATTTCTCAGAACTTTTTGCTCAACCTAATAATATAATACCTTAATCTAATATTACTTTTTGTTGCATTAAAATATCTCAATTTGTGGATTTTCTGTAAGCAAATAAACACTATTGCACTGTAAAAAAAAAAAATCCGACCAGTTTTCCTGTAGGAATCGGAAAAATAGTTGCCCTTTTCGTACCGGAAAATATTCCGACCCAGCTCGGAATGAAATCCGTAAAAAATTGGAAGCAGTCAATAAAAAGGTATTTTACGGATTTTATTCCGAGCTGGGACGGAAATTTTTCCAATACGATAAGGGCAACTATTTTTCCGATTCCTACAGGGAAACTGGTCGGATTTTTTTACAGCGTTGTTTACAATGGAATTCTATGGGAAATTAACGAAATATTAGAGACACCGCCTATTTGGCAACTCATTTTGGTCCCTAAATTTGGCGTCAGAACAGGGTCCCCCTATGGTAACCCACTTTATAGGTACGAAGATGCATTAAATGCTAGAGATTTACGATAAACCATTATTGGCATTTAATCTTATAGTTTGGTGATAGTTTTTTGGTAGGCGAGATAATCGAGTAGTACCGAATTGCGTAAAAGAAACATCCTTGTAACTCGAAAAACTATAATCATATTAATTAAGTATTTACTGGGTCATATTAAAAATCTCATTTCCAATTAAAATATATCTTTGAATTGAAATTTGAATGAAATGCACTGTAAAAAAAAATACTGCCAGTTTTCCGGTAAGAATTGGAAAAATAGTTGCCCTTATCGTACCGGAATAATTTCCGTCCCAGCTCGGATTAAAATACGTAAAAATAAGGAAATAGTCAGTAAAACGGTATTTTACGGGTTTTATTCCGATTTTACGGATTTTATTCCGAGCTGGGATGGAAATTATTCCGGTACGATAAGGGCAACTATTTTTCCGATTCCTACCGGAAAACTGGCAGTATTTTTTTTTACAGTGTACAGGGTCATGAAAAATCGAAGAGTGAGAAAAATATGATTACAAATATCTCGGCAACTAATTATCCGATCAACTTGATTCTTTATGCAAAATTTACGCTTTTTTATTGTCTTTGATATTCACTCCTTGAAATTTTTGTATACCTTTTATCAAAGCGAATATTTCGAGAGTCCGAAAAAAATAGTTCCGGATAATCGAGGTTACTGATATTCAATAGACTTCTTCCCATTATTACTTCCTATGTACACACAGAATTTTAAGTCTCTATCTCAAATTGTTCTGGAGATAGAGCGTTTACAGACACACACACAGACACACACACAGACGGACGGCAATTTTTTTTGTCTCAAAATATGTTTTTCGGAATCTCCAGTGTCTGAAACGTGTAAATCCGTCAAAAAAATTTTCTATTTTCAAAACGATTACAAGACTTACTCTATACTACGTATGATGTGTAAATAAAAAGCAGAAGACGAGGAACGTAAAGAAATCGAAATTTACTAGGCAATATTCTCGTGTATGGAAGATTTAAATAAAAGTACAAAGAGAGGTTGTTGAAGTTCTATGGTTTTTATTTCAATATGAAGGTTGAAAATCCGTTGAATGCCAAATCAAAGGTTTAATTTAAGACTTCTGTGTGAATTCCAATATTTATGTTTATGAATGTGTTATTAGTTCGATTGAATTGCCCTGGTCTGCTAAGTATACTATTTGTTAGTGTGAATTATAAATGTTGTATAAAATTTAAAAGCTAATAGAAGCATTCATTTATTGTTATAAGCAAAGCTACTATTTAAGTATGTAATTATTGTATATTTAGTAAGTAATTAATAATAATTAACACAACTATGAATTAACGTGGAAGCCTCGTAAACATATAAACATTTAGTGGAACATTTCACAAAACAAAAACATCACTTACAAACGTCAATCACATGACAATAAAAGCAAACAGAGCAGAATTCTCTGAAAATGAATTGTGGGAGAAAAGAAACTTTGGTGCTGCCATCTAGAGTTAATAAATTGAAATACAAACATGACAGCTCTCCCCACTTAATATTGTAGTTTTTCAGGAGCTCTTCTGTACCTACCGATCGTCTCAGTGACTGTGGAGAAGGAGAAAAAGAATTAGATTTTATAAGTTCAGCAGCATCAACTATTGAACTAGTGGTAACAGAAGGTTTCGGAGAATCAGGATGAAAGTCAGTTGGTGTAGATTACCTGGCTCATGAGAATCAACTGGTTGTGGATCTGCGATACTAGGCTGTATTGGTGAACAATCACCTTGTTTCACAATTGCATTTTCACTTCTGAAATTTTCGGTATCACTTTCTTCAGAATTTGTATCATTAACTAAAGAAATCTCTGAAGCTACATTTGTTATTTGATCAACATGCCTTTTTCAAATATTCGAACCAACTTGAACTCTATAATGTAATTTTCCATTTCTTACTATTATTCGACCAATTTTCCACTTGGCTTCTGGAGTATAATATCTTACAGATACTTTCTGGTTAATTTCAAATTCTTTTATTTTAACTTCGGACTTTTTCGCATCTTGTTTATCATGAACTAAATTTGTAACATTTGGTACTATCAAATCTATTTTTGTTCTTATATGACGTTTTAGAAATAGAGATGCAGGACTCTCTCCCGTTGTAACATGAGGCATCTTCCTGTATTGCAAAAGGAAGCTATTTAATTTCATTTGTAAGGTACCAGGTTCGAAAGCGAAGACTTTTAATCCACGTTTAAGAATTTGCACATATCTCTCCGCTTGTCCATTTGTAGCAGGATGGTATGGAGCACTGAACTTATGTTTTACTCCATGATTTCTCAAAATTGTCTCAAATTCTTCAGATGTAAACTATTTAGCATTATCTGATACTAAAGAAATTGGAAAACCGTATCGTGCAAAAAGTAAAGAGAGACAAGTAATGGTATTTTCTGAAGTTGTACTAGGTACAATAAAAACTCCTGGCCATTTGTTATGGGCATCAATCACTAAACGAAGCATTTCTCCCATAACAGGACCAAAATAATCAATATGAATTCTCTTTGCCATGGAGCTGTACGCCATTCCCAATGATGGGTATCAACTTTGGGAGGATTATTTTTCAAATTTACACAAGTAGTGCAATCTCGTGCAAGATCTTCAATATCTTGGTCTATACATGGCCACCATTCAAAACTACGGGCTAAAGACTTCATTTTAACAATACCAAAATGACCAAAGTGTAATTCTTTTAAGATTTGGTTTCTATGAATTTCAGGGATAACTACCTTACATCCTTTTAAAATACAACTATGTTGAAGAGTGACCACCAAAGTGTTCTTGTTTACCACCAAAAGGTAATTTTTTAGGAATTTCAGAACCAGAAATGAGGTGGGGAAAAATTTGACATAACAGGGGATTAGATTTTGTAGCTGAGGCAATAGGTTTCGAAGTTAATGGTAAGATAGAGAGTTGAATAATTTGAAGAATTTCAGATTCATCAATTGCATCATTCGAATTTAATTGTTGAGGTAAATCTTCGCTACGTAAAGGAAGCCGTGAAAGAGCATCAACATTTCCGTGATCAGTAGTTTTTTCGTAACGGATATCATATTGAAACGTTTGTAAATAAATTGCGTATCGTTGCAATCTAGCTGCCGATAAAACAGGAATACTTTAGAAAGAGAAAAAATGGACAATCAAGGTTTACAGTCAGTAAATAAGGTAAACCTGTTGCCATACAAATATTGAAAAAATTTCTTCACACCAAATATAATCGCTAATGCTTCTTTATCAACTTGACTATACCGTTTTTCTGCATTATTCAAAGTTCTGGACATAAACCCAATAGCTTTTTCAATGTTATCTGGCATCATATGCGTAAGAACTGCAGATATACCATAAGGAGAAGCATCAGTAGCTAAAACTAAAGGTAACTTAGGATTAAAGTGAGTAAGAATTTCTTTTTTTATACTTTTAAATGCTTGTTCACACTTATAAGACCAATTAAATTTAACATTCTTCTTAAGAAAATTATTTAAAGGATTTGCAAAAGTAGATAAGTTTGGTACAAACTTAGCATAATGTGGAACTAAGCCTAGAAAAGCTTTAACCTGAGATACATTTACTGGTCTTGGAGCATTTAAAATTGCTTCAATTTTATCTTTTGTTTTATGAATACCATGTTTATCAAATTTATAACCACAATAAGTAATCTCATCTGCCATAAAGAATGATTTTTCTTTATTTATCCTAATGTTATAATCCCTTAATCTTTCTAATACTTGCTTTAATCTTTGTAAATGAATTTCATCTGTTTCACATGTAATCCCAATATCATCTATAAAAATTGTAACTCCCTCAATTCCTTTTAAAATGTGCTAAATTTAGCAGGAGAACTAGCAAAACCCATGGGTAAGGAATTGGAATAATCCTTTTGGTGTATTAATGGTTAATAATTCTTGTGATTGTTCATCTACAGGTAACTGAAGATCAGCTTAATTTAAATCAATTTTTGTAAAATGTACACCACCACATAATGTAGCTAATATATCTTCTATTTTAGGTAAAGGATATTTATCAACATTCAGAAATTTATTTAATGTTACTTTAAAATCACCACATTAACGAATTTTCCTTTTAGGCTTAACCACTGGAACTATAGGAATTGCCCATTTTCTGTTTGTAACTGGTTTAATAATACCTGCGTCTTGTAATCTTTGTAATTCTTCACTGACTGCTGCACGTAGTGCATAAGTGACAGACCTTGCTTTTCAAAATATGGGTGTAGGGTCAATCTATTTCAAGTTGTCCAGAAAATCATTTATTCGTTGCTAGACCATTTTTAAAAAAATCTGAAATTTTTTGTACAAAACACCCTAGCATGATGGAAGTTCAAAATGACTATTATTTCAATTTTATTAATTTTTGTTTGTGCATGGCGACCATCTTTGTTTCATCGTCTGCTGCAATTTTCTCACAAGAAGGGTTTACGGAACTGTAAATAATTAATCATTTACTTCTCCAATTCAAGTGCGGATTAAAGCAATTTCTACAGAATATATTGGGCTAAAAATTTGGTAATAGGGTAGTTTCCGAAAATAAATCCTTATTGGTGAAATTTAAGCCTAAAGTTTCAGTTTTTTTCCAAAATTTGTCCGTTTACAAAAGGAAATTTTTCTAGCAAAGAAAACTGTGAACCTGGCATAATTTATTTTACAAATAGGCCGAAAGTACTTGTACTCACACGCCAAGTTCCAGATCTGGGACTTGCTTTCTCTTCGCTAAAAAAAAAAAAAATCCCAAATTTTTCAAGAATGTCAAAAATCGCACTTTTGAGGCTTTGATAACTCTGGTGGGTATTGTATATATGGTAGTGTTATGCACAAGAAATTTCAGGATGGAGATTTGACTGCAAACTCAGAAAAGGCATGAGCAACATGTCAAAACAATACTGCCAAACTATTGTTTTGTTGTAGTCACAGCTAAGTATTTATCTCAGAGTGTCACTTAAATTTATGTTTTTGATTATCTTTAAATAATAGTAACAGAAAATAAAGCCCATTGGAAAGCTTAGCAATTAAGTAAAAAAATAATTATGCCTAAGGCCATACATTTTGTATGGTTTCAGTAATTTTTGTTGTAAGTAATTTTAGTAACTAAAAGAAATCTCAGCACTTTTACATAAAGAAAAAAAAAATATTTTTATACAAGACATGAGACAAAAACAGAATAGGAAAAGATAAAAGCTGTTAATGTTGTCATACTTGTTGAAACATGATCAAACGTGTCAAAACACGCTCTTGCTTGTTGGTTTAAAAACTACAATTTTGATCTTTCTCAAAATTTTAATTTAGGAACCAAGTCTTGTTATCTCTTGATAACTTGATTGAAGATCTTGGCCCTGCTGGCTCGTAGAAATAAAGTTTGAAATCACTATGTGCAAGTCTCACTTCATTAATAATTCCTAGCTTACTTCTTATGCAAAAATGTCATTTTTCTGCAGTATAAATTTTGAAAGGCTTTCTATATCTTTACTTTCTGAAAATTACTTGAGGCTGATGCATGGCAACATCGTATAGTGTTTCATTTACAGGAACATACTTATGGTAGGAGCAAGTTTCAAGGACTGACAAGCAGCACTAAAATTGTGGTTTTTAAACGAACAAGCAGGAATGTGTTATGACAAGTTTGATCATGTCTCAACAAGTATGCCAACGTTAACAGCTTTTCTCTTTCCCTATTCTGTTTTTGTCTCAGGTCTTGCATAAAAATATTTTTTTCTTTATGCAAAAGTGCTGAGGTTTCTTTTAGTTACTAAAATTATAACAAAAATTACTGAAACCATACAAAATGTAGGCCTTAGACATAATTATTTTTTTAATTAATTGCTAAGATTTGCAAAAGGCTTTATTTTCTGTTACTATTATTTAAAGATAATCAAAAAAAATAAATTTAAATGACTCTCTGAGATAAATACTTACCTGTGACTACAACAAAACAATAGTATGGCAGTATTGTTTTGACATGTTTCCCTTGCGATATCTCAGTTTGTAGTGAAATCTCCATCCTGAAATTTCTTGTGCATTACACTACCATCTAATACTCTCAGAAACCAGAAATTCAGATTTTTATCTCGTGCCCCACCAGAGATATCAAAGTCTCAAAAGTGCGATTTTTGACATTTTTGAAAAATTTGGAATTTTTTTTAGCGAAGCGAAAGCAAATCCAACATCTGAAACTTGGCGTGTGAGTACAAGTACTTTCGGCCTATTTGTAAAAATAAATTATGTCATATTGGCAGTTTTCCTTGCTAGAAAAATTTTCTCTTGTAAACGGACAAATTTTGGAAAGAAAACTGAAATTTTATGCTTAAATTTCACCAATAAGCAGTTAGTTTTGGAAATTACCCTATTACCAAATTTTTAGCTCAATGTATTCTGTACAAATTGTTTTAATCTGCACTTAAATTGGAGAAATAAACGATGAGTTATTTACAATTCCGTAAACCCTTCATGTGCGAAAATTGCTGCAGACGATGAAACATAGATGGCCGCCATGCACAAACAAAAATTAATAAAATTAAAATAATAGTCATTTTGAACTTCCATCATGTTAGAATTGTTGTACAAAAAAATTCAGATTTTTTTAAAATGGTCGAGCAACCAGTGCTGGACCACTTGAAATGGATTGACCCTGTAGCATCTTTATCAAGATAAAGTTCTGCCTGTAAACCGTTTATCTCCCCAGCCTTATCAGTACATAAATCAGAAAATCCCTGTAACAAACCTTGTAATTTATCAGAATAATTTACAACTTCATTCACATATACTGATTTTAAATTATGTGGAAAAATATCAAATTCAAATATCCAATCTCTACCAAATAATAATGGAAAATTATCTTCTTTTATCAAATACCTTTCTAGTTTTATTTTCATAAGTAACATTTACTTCAACATAACCTACAGGTTTGAAAATTTCACAAGTTGCAGTTTTTAACTAAGCATCTGGAGGAAAATATTTATGATCAGGAAAAGTTCTAAGAAATATTTTTAAAGGAACAGCAGAAATTCCAGATCCAGTATCTAATTCCCTATCAGCTCTAGACTTGTTTTCAATGATAACAGACAATTTAATTGGATTTGAACCTTTATCATTCTTAACAGATAAAACATTTACAGTATTTAAAGAATTAACATGTTTTTGAGAATTTGTACTTCTGCATACCTTGCTTAAATGGCCTTTATTCCCAATATGGTCATATTATACAAAGGTTGCAAGTAACATGAATAAATCTGCAAACATTTGCTAAAAGTTACGCATTTCAACATCGATAGCACTTTAATTTATTTTTATTCATGTCAGAATGTGTATTATTTACCTGATTGTTGACATTCTGTTTTTGAGAACAATTTTGTAATTTCTTATTTTGTACATTTTTCGTACTAGAAATTTTATTTGCATTGAAATTTTTACGCTTAATTTCAGCAATTTCAATATCTACATTATATAAAGCTAAAGCTTTCTCAACAGCTTTTTCGAAATTTAAATCATCAATTTGCGTAATCAATTTATTCTGAATATTTTCGTTCTTCAGACTGCGCAGAAACTGTTCCAGTAAATTTTCATTTAGAGTATCTCCAGTAAATGAACAAGAGGTCGTACCCTTTTTTAATCTAGCAGCAAAATCTTTAATTGATTCAGTTTCATTCTGAAAACATTTTCTAAATTTAATTCTCTCAATGAATTTATTGGGGGCGAGGCTTAAATGTGTCAGCAGAATATCAACAATTTCATTATATTTTAAAGTTTCACAATTCTGAGGTACACATAAATCACATAATAAACCATATAATTTCGGTCTTAATAATGATAAAATAGCACGAACTTTATTCTGTTCTGTTATGTCATGCAGAACGAAATTTTGTTCCAATCTTTTCACGTACGTTGTAAAAGATTCTACTTTTTCATCAAATTCTTTAAAATGAGTAAACATTCTACTTTATTAAACGTAGCAAAAACGTAAAAATGTAAAAGTAAATGTAATCTTAGTTACCACCGCCGTAAATACTGTGGAAGACTATGAAGTATTAATATAGCATTGCAGTATTGTACCTAACCGTAGAACATTTAAACCAGAAGATAATCATTTCCCCCGTCAATTATCATATTCGGTAAACTTTTTCCGGTGAAATTATACCTTATTTTCGCTCATCGTCACTTATTGTATATTTAGTAAGCAATTAATAATAATTAACACAACTATGAATTAACGAGACAGCATCGTAAACATATAAACATTTACTGGAACATTTCACAAAACAAAAACATCACTTACAAACGTCAATCACATGACAACAAAAGTAAACAGAGCAGATTTCTCTGAAAATGAATTGTGGGAGAAAAGAAACTTTGGTGCTGTCATCTAGAGTTAATAAATTGAAATACAAACATAACAGTATTAAATGAAAAATCCTACATATATGTTAAATGTAAAACATACATTAGAATTTACAGTTTAAAACAAGAAAGAAAATCATGCGTTAAGCATAGATTATGAAACACTTTCCAACATTTCCTGATGCTCTAACAAAACGTCGTTAGGGAAATAATGTAAATAAGATAATTAAGTAAACATTTTATAAAACGCATAAAGCATTTGAAAAACTGATTTCAGCATTTATCGTCCATAGCCAAATATGTATTCTAATTCATTTGAACAGCCCTGTATTTGACCTGTAGGTTGATATATATATACCATATAATGGGAAAATTTAGTTTAGCAAGAAAATGCATAACAGGTTGAAATTCATCTTTCAGCAATTTATACTAATAGATGCAAATATACTTGAATACTTTTGTACAGCCCTGTAGTTTACCCAACACCTTTATTACATGCCACTATCTAGCTAAAATTTAATTCAAACTAAAACTTTCTGATTAAAACTACTAGGTTTTCTGTAAACAGTAGTGGAATCAACAATCTGTCACCACTACTGTTTACAGAAAACCTACTTCTACTGGTCAATATACTAATTTCAATTCAATATGCCCTTTCAGCCATAATATAACCTTTATTAAGACTTTAGCCTTCAGAGCCATAAAATATTGCAGTTCCAGTAATGATTTTGAAATAGAGAAATGTAAAATTTATCGCGATTTGGTTAATAATAGCTATCCTATTGGTCTTGTTAAAAAAATCTTTAAAAGTACTTTAAATTTTGTAAATTCTACTCCCCCCCCCCTTTTTCAACGTAGTAAACCAAGCTCCTTTATCTGTATCCCTTATTATAAGAACATTTCTGAAAAAATTTCTGGCATTCTAAAATCATTCTATATTGGGGTTTATTTTAAACCTATTAATAAATTGAGTTCCTTTATCAATAAGCATAAATTTCAATATGATAAGTCTAAATTACCCGGTGTTGTTTATATTATTCCTTGTAAAGATTGCAATAGCGTTTATATTGGTGAAACTGGTAGATCATTGGAAATTCGCCTAAAAGAACATACTGGTGCTTTAAAAAGGGGTAATTTGAATTCAAAAATTGTCCAGCATTCTCTTCAAACGAATCACATTCCGCTCATTGCGAACGCCAGTATTTTGAAATCGGGTTGCAACAACTACCATGGTAGATTGCTCCTTGAGGCTTGGTTCACTGAATTGCTGTCGCAGGCTTTGAATGATGCTCGTTCCGTCCCTAGTGAATATTGTTTGTTTTTTAAATAACTAACTGTAACTGTTCTTGATTTGTTCTGACGTTTGAAATGCAATGGATATTTTTTGTACTGATGATGCCTTGCGTGTCGCTTGGCGAAACGTTTACATATTGTATTTTTAACTGTTTTTAAGTATATTATTTATAAATTTATTTTTTAACTGTGCTCAAGTCTGTCTTAGTTTATTTTATTTGGTGTTTTAATTTTCAACTTTGTTGGAAAGTGTTAAAAGTATTTCTTTTTTCTGTATCCTATATCTCATGGAACCCAGGTTGTATTGCCCAGTTAAAATTAATAAATTAAATCTGTACTTACAGATATTTTGTACAACATTTGCTGAAAACTTTCCTCCAAAATATTGATTTAAGTATTTTATAGAATAAATAATTGTTGAAATATAATGGACTAACCTATATAAATGTACAATTATTTCAGAACTGAAACTTTCTACTCCATGTCTTTGAATATTGAGAAAGCTGAGCATTTATAAACGGTAAACAAATAATACATTTAAAATATTTCTACATTGTACTACTTTTGCAATTTGATAAACTAAAGTATGTGGGACGCATCCTAAACTGTGTTATTGCCAAACTGTCTTTATAGCATTTTATAGCACTTTATAATACATTCGGGGTATCAAACGTTAAACTATACTATACTAATGTCGTTTGTATGACATTATTGAAATATATACGGATTCAACTTTCAACAATGTTCAATCGCTAATTCTTAAACAGTTAGTCATAGACATATAGTTCCAATTACAAAAATGTTTTAAATAAGGTAAAGAAGTATTTTAAAAGCGATTTGGGCCAATAAAAACATTTCTTCGAAAATTACGAAATTTAAATTTTTATACGGTTCCCCTATTTATAGAAAAATATCCTATAGGATATTAATAGGATATTTATAAAAAATATCCTATCACACTAAGAAGTAAGACAAAAAAAGTCCCATTCTTCTACGATTAAAACTGTCCAAATAATAGCTGTTTAAAATTAAACATCTTTTTGCTGCGAAATAGGGTCATTCGCAAATTTACTAGAAATACGTACGATCGTCAGATTTATATATAAAAAAAAATAGTTGAAGATCAAATTAACATTACAAAATAAATTCCAAATCTATTTTCATATTGACGTATTAAATAAAAACATACAACTTGTATTAAAAAATATAAGTTAAGAAATAAAAGATTTTTTAATAAAATGTTGAAAAGCAACAGTCGCAATTCTTTACAAAATGATACATATTTTTAAATGCTATTAGATTATCTAATCTGAAATAATAAAAATTATAATCTTAAAAAATCCCTGCCGGCCCGGCCTACAGGCGGAGGTAGATTTCGAAGTTAAGTATACAAATTTCACCAACAAAAACTAAATCATGATTAGAGGTAAACGCACTTTAACAATTTTATCTGGCCGCTTTTGGCAAGTTTTTATTTCATTTTTATATAAGAGCTGGTTTTATCAGAATCATGTTAAGGCGGTATTAAAAAAAAAAATACTTTTCCATGATCAACAACTCTAAATTTTCTGGCACATTTTCAGATTACTTTTTAATAGAAAACATAAAAAACTTGCTGACGTGATTTTTGAAGAGATTTATAAGCGACCTGTGTTTTTATTTTCCGTTCAATTAATTAAAACTTGATTTATAAACAATTATTTTCTCAGTAGGACAATATTTTTCGTTTCTAACACAATAGCTTCGGGAAAATCTGTTCAAAATGCCCACTTTAACGTCATTTTTTGAAATATATTCTGCCTCTATCAAACAATCAGTCATTACGGTACATTATATAGTTTCTGAATAATAGAATCTACCAATTGGGTGCGTTTGAGAGCAAAAATGAATTTAAAAATAAGTAAAAAAATAAGCAGTTTGGATTTGAATACACCCTTAATAAGATGATTTTTTTCTTCAACCGCTATGTATTTTTAATTTTTTTTTCTGTAAAAATTGGTCCTATAAAAAACTTGTCTGCATGAATGTTGTAGACAATATTAAGAAGATATATGATAAATTCATGGTGATTTTATATCTTGTGAATTGACGGAGTTATGGATTTTTTTCTTCTTCAACCGCCCCCTTTTCGTTTTCGTTTTTAATTTTTTTGCGGTACGAATTGGTCCTATCAAACACTTGTGAATATAAAAGTTGTAGAGAATATTACGGAGATTTATAATAAAATTAATTGGGTTTGATATCTTTAGAATTGACGAAGTTATGAATTTTTTTCTCCCAAAAACCTTATTTTTTGCGCCCCTTGAGCCCATTTTTAATTTTATCAAAATTCTGTGATACATACATTTTTGGCCCTATTTTTAGAAGTAATAAAAACTTTAAACTGATTTGATATGGGCACAAATGAAGAAGTTATGGGCTTTTTTCTGTTTTCACAAAACCCCTCCCTATTTCCATCCCCTTGGTCCGATTTTGCCCATTCACGAACTTGACCGAGGTTTTATGCCCCTTGATTTTATGTATCAGTTTGGAAGAGATTTGTGTAGAATTGTGGAAGTTGTCGTTTCCAGAAGAAAGGGATATATATATAGAGGGAGAGATAGATAGATAGACAGATAAAGTTTTTTAATGAGGGTAGTTTTGGGTTCTAGGGGTCATGATAGGCGTAGATCTGCAAAACTTTTTCAGAAATTCCAACATAGGGGAGAATGAAATAGGTAGTATTTCATACGAATCATAATCATAATGAAAATTAAAGTTATCTTAAAACTTTCTCGAAGTGATTCCCTTCGGCTTCAATGGAGAAATGTACACGCGAAATAAATCCTTCTTATTCTTTAAGCACTTTGTGTACGATCCCTCGAAGCATGACGAACTCATCTGTGTTCAGATGCAGAAAATTCACATAAGTCATGCAATTCAAAGTTTCATAATTGGGTCAATTTTGGTGTTAGATGAATGTGACTTTTTTTCGTCTTACGTTTTAGCGAAATGGGAAATGTTGACCAAATATCAATTAAAGAACCGGGGGACCGTATACAAATTTAAATTTGTAAACTTTTTAACAATTTTTTTATTCATAAAAACGACTTTTAAAATAATTTTTTGCCTCATTTGAAACATTTTTGTAATTGGAACTGTATGTCTACGATTACAGAAATTAGCCATTCTGTAAATAAGAAATTAATTCAGAAATTAGCCATTGGACAACGTTGAGAGTGGACACCCTGTACAATACAAAATACAGCACAGCTTGTAAAAAATGTCATTTAGTAAATAACTTATAATTTATTATTTTAGACTCACTCGTTCTTACTTAAAGAAATGACATATGTAAAAAATATGCGAGATTAAAATTCTGATATAATTTACGTAAAAGGTGATAAAATATACATAAAAAGGTCTTTATAGCATAAAACACCGTCAAAAGATGTTAAAAACCCCAAGCGTTTTCAACTGCAATGCAACAGTCGCCATCAGGGAGAGAGATCAGTGGAGTGAAAGTTCGTGAAAGTTCTTTGCTTAAGTACAGTGAGCAAAAAAAGTATTTGCATACCAGGTAAATTTGTTGTAGCATATGTATAAATAAATAAAAAGCAACTAAGAATTAAAAATACCAACACTTTTACAAAACAAATAAACATATTTAATATCTGACTTAATATTTATGTTTAAAATATGAAAACATAAAAAAGTAGCATTTGTACTGCCAAAAAAATATTTGCACACTAGCAATAAAAATAGAACTAGAGGAATTATTTATAAGTTAAAAACAGTGCTAATATTTAGTATGCATGCCCTTTGCTTCAGTTACAGCTTGTAGTCGTCTGGTCATTGATTCTATTAATTTGTGACATGTTTCACTGCTGATTTGTAGCCATTCTTCCCTAAGAGCTTGCTTAAGTTCTGATTTGTTAGAAATTTTCTTTTTCCTTATTTTCACATTTAAAATATGTCAAATTTTCAATCGGATTGAGGTCTGGTGATTGTGGTGGCGTTTTCAATTGATTTTTTACATTATAAAGCAACCATAACCTCGTAATATATGCAGTGTGTTTCGGATCGTTATCCTGTTGGAAATAATATGAATTAGGAATTCCTAATTTCAGAGCACTATTAGATAAATGATCTCGCAATATATTAATATATTGTTTAGCATTCATATTGCCTTCAATAAAGGTCATTTCGCCAACTCCGTTAAAAGTCATGCATCCCCAAATCATTACATGACCACCGCCATGTTTTACAGTTGGTTTCAAGTTTTTAATTTGAAGAGAAGTATTTGGCTTTCGCCATACAGTTTTCTTACCATCTTAGCCAAAAATATTGAACTTGCTTTCATCGGAGAAAATAACAGTTTTCCAAAACTCTAGTGGTTTGCTGACGTAAGCTTTTGCAAATTCAAGTCTTTTCATACCCTATTTGTTTCACTAAAAAATGGTTTTTTTCGAGAGGCTATTCTTCGAATATTTGCATCATGAAGAATATTTCTAATTGATTGTGGTGTAACTATTGTTCCCGACGTTGAAACGACATCAACAGTCAATACTCGAGCAGTTAAAAAAGGGTTTTGGGAAAATTATTTTATGATGACTCTCCTTTACCTGGTATTTAGCTTTCTTGGACGCCCAGTTCGCGGCTTATTTATTGTCGAACCAGTTTCTTTTTTCTTCTTAATTACATAACGAACGCTAGAAAAGTTTAGATTTAATTTTTACCTATTCCTCGGTAACTTAATCCAAAATTGTGAAGAAATATAATCTTCTCACGGGTAGCAACAGACAGTTCACACGTTTTCGGCGCCATTAGAACAAAAACTCCCCAGAATCCCTGCTCCAGTTAATATATTGCGTGACTTTAAAGTGCGGGGCTAATGTACTGCGGGACTGATATGCTAAATATTTGCATAATGTTCACATTTAATGCCTTTTTTAACAGTCAATGCTTGTTGTGCAAATACTTTTTAGGTATGAGAAAATGTTAATTTATTTTTTAAAATGTGTAATATTACTGTTTAAGGAAAATGGGTAGTTATTTTTATTTTCTTCTTATTTAAATAAATGAATAATTAAGAGAATAATATCAAATTTGCTTTCTATGGTTACTTATGCAAAAAATCGTCTGCCTGCAAATACTTTTTTTGCTCACTGTAGACGACTCTATTTGAAATGAAGAGAGGAGAAGTGGAGAGGAGTGGGAATATGATAATTATATGCTTTAACTCCTCTGATCTTGGGATTTTTAACATCTTTTGACTTTTTTTTAATGCTATAAAGAACTTTTTATGTATGTTTTAGCTCATTTTAAGTAAATTACACAAGCCCGTAATGGTTGTGTTTTTTAACTTTTAATAATTGATTTTTATGTATTTTTAGCACTGAATTCGCAACTGATCTTCATTTTTAACGATCAAGCAAAGAGTTTTTGAAATCGTACATTTCAAAGATAAAATGTCAAAAAATAGCGAAAATCTGTTTCTTTAAAATAGATGTGATGTTTGTGTTTTTAAGCTTTTGATAATTGATTTTTATGTATTTTTTAGCGCTGAATCCGAAAATGACCTTCATTTTCAGCCATCGCGTCAGGATTTTTCGCAAATTCAAATTTCAAAGTCAAAAAGTCAAAAAACAGGGAAAATCTGTCAACTCATTTTGTCAAAAAAGAAATGAAGCAACTGCTTTAAATACATCTGCGACAACTTTATAACCTTATCAACCACCAGAATAAAAGAGAACACCGAGATGAACGAAATAGAGAACATAAAAAGAAAAGCGCGAGACAGAGTAATGCGCTGTTCAAAGAAACTTCCACACATGAATAAAATTCTAAAGGTTTTAAGTGTCAACTATTACAATATCTACATGTTTAACTGTAAAAATGCATAGTATAAGTCAAAAGATGAATAAAACATTATGAAAAGAAAGTTTTACACCTATTTTATGCTATCAGATATTCGTAATATTTCAAATTTTTAAAATTTTAAAAATTATATATATCAACCGCCAGAATAAAAGAAAACACCGAGATGAACGAAGTAGAGAACATAAAAAGAAAAGCGCGAGACAGAGTAATGAGCGGTTCAAAGAAACTTCCACACATGAAATAAAATTGTAAAGATATTAAGTGCCAATAATTTCAATATCGTGCATATTTAACTGTAAAAATGCATAGTATAAGCCAAAAGATATATAAATCATTATGGAAAGAAAGTTTTACACCTATTTTATGCTATCAGATTTTCGCAATATTTCGAATTTTTAAAAATTTAAAAATGATATATATCAATCGCCACAATAAAAGAGAACACCGAGATGAACGAAATAGAGAACATAAAAAGAAAAGTGCAAGGCAGAGTAATGAGCGGTTCAAAGAAATTTCCACACATGGAATAAAATTGTATAGATATTAAGTGCCAATAATTACAATATCTTACCTGTTTAACTGTAAAAATGCATAGTATAAGCCAAAAGATGTATAAACCACTATGGAAAGAAAGTTTTACACCTTTTTATGCTATCAGATTTTCGCAATATTTCGAATTTTTAAAAATTTAAAAATGATATATATCAATCGCCACAATAAAAGAGAACACCGAGATGAACGAAATAGAGAATATAAAAAGAAAAGTGCAAGGCAGAGTAATGAGCGGTTTCAAAGAAACTTCCACACATGGAATAAAATTGTAAAGATATTAAGTGCCAATAATTACAATATCTTACATGTTTAACTGTAAAAATGCATAGTAAAAGCCAAAAGATAAATAAATCCTTATGGAAAGAAAGTTTTACGCCTACTTTATACTATCAAATTTTCGCAATATTCCGAATTTTTAAAAACTTAAAACTTTTCGATTTGCGAAAAATCCTCAACGGATTGTAAAATATGAAGGTCATTTTCGGATTCAGCGCTACAAAATACATAAGAATAAATTGCAAAAGCTAAATAACATAACCATCACATCTATTTTTTAATATCAGATTTTCATTATTTTTTGACTTTTAAATTTACAATTTACGAAAAAATCTTACGTGAAGGTTAGAAATGAAAGTCATTTCCGCATTCAGCGCTATAAAATACATAAGAATTGATTATCAAAAGCTAAAAAACACGACACAACCCAAATTTTGCAGGCTAGTGTTATATCAGAATTTTAATCTCGCATATTTTTATTTAGTAATCAAGGTGAACATGACGTTCTATAAATATAGTTTAAGCTATATTTTATAAGGAAATGACATATGTTTCAACTGCTGCTTCTTGGATAGAATATAGGGATTTGAACATGACTGAATACATTTAAATTGAAAACATTTATGAAAGTGGTTATATTGTCCTCCCCCTCCCCCCTCCTCCCAGCATTAGCGTCGTTTAGAAAGATTTTCATTTAAATATATAAAATCATTGAATATTAATTTTAGGTACATTTCAGGTTATTCTCACGGGTGCGGGCAACGCCAGGTGGAGAAATTAGTATTAAAAATAGTTCAGCCAGAATATGCATAACATACCCCTGAGAAATTCACGCCAATGTGTGGTAATACTTACCAAATATTTTGTGAAGTCCTACATATCGCTCACCCGCGAGAAAAGTGACACATCTCGACAAAAGTAAATTTCACAGGAGAGGCAAAAGAAAATTTACATGATTTTACTGTAACATGAAATTATCGCAATTAGCTCTGCATGCAGGAGTAAAAACATGCATAAAAGCATATTACCCTTAACAATGAAGTCATAGGATGAGGTTTGGAGGGTTGGGTAATTTTACCTCCCATACAATCCACCCCTATTTTTAGATCTCAAATGGACATATAGCGTAATAAAGTGATTTTCCGTATAACTACACTTGTGAAACTTTTTTATGTAGCAAGACACACCTATGGCAGATCTACTAGTGGAATAAAACGCAAAATGAATTTTTGCGAGATGTGCCACTTTTTTTGCGGGTGAGCGATATGATCAATAAAATTTAAAAAAAAAACTACATAAAATGCATGAATGTATTTAAACGTAAAAATTCATACCAATTTGAAAGCGCACGTCCAGCAGTTATTGCTCATACTCCAACCAATTTATTTTGCATGTCCCTATAAATGAATGATAGTTGCTATACACACCGTATTTTATAGTAAGTATCTAATAGTGTGACTCAGTAATGTATATCAATTTTATTATGTTTGAAATAATGTAACATCATTAAAATACATTGATAACGGTTTTTCCCAGTAAATCATTATGTAACGGAAATCTTCTGTGTGGCAATGTAAATGAATGATAAGTGTTTTACTCTTCATACTCCGCATAACACATGTTTTAGTGAAGCTGACAAATACATAACAATTTTATTCTTTTTGGAAAAGCATAACATCTTTAAAATTCATTTTAAAGATGATTTTTCCAAGTTGACCGTAAAGTAACATAATACTTTTGAATGTTATTGTAAAAGAATTATAAATAACTAGAGAACAGGAATTCCGCTTTTTCAGAATTTAGTGTCGCCCCCGACATTTCCGTTACTTCATTTTCTTCTGGTGGACTGGTGGTTTCTATTATTATGAAACAGCCATTATAAATGAAGCGTTAGGTGAAGATGAAAGAGCAGCCGTAAAAAGTTAGAGCTCTGATTTTCTGGTCAGAAAGGAAAAATATGGCCATAATTTCTTTTCAAAAACAAAATTAATACCACCCATAGTGACCCAAAATGACTGATTAATCGAATTTTCTTGAGCATGCGACCTAGACCAGTGGTCTTCTCGAACCCGAAAATGATAGAAAACAAAATTTAATCAAAATCATTAAAGCTGTTTTCTAGATAAAATTAACTTGACCCACAGTGACCCAAAAATGACCCATTAATCGAATTTTCTCAAACATGTGACCTAACCCAATGATCTTCTCGTGCCCGAAAAACAGTATAATACAAAATTTTGTCAAAATCGTTTGAGCCTTTTTTAAAGATACAATTAGCTGGACCCACGGTGACCCCAAAATGACCTTCTAATCCAATTTTCTCGAACATGTGATTCAGCTAAATGGTATTCTCATGTTCAGAAATGATGTAACACAAAATTTTGCCGTAATGTTTTGAGTCGTTATTTTAGATACTCGTAGCTTGATCCACAGTGACCCAAAAATGGCCCACTAATTGGATTTTCTCGAACATGTGACTTAGCCCAATGGTCATCTCATGCCCGGAAATGGGATATTATAGAATTTGGTCAAACTATTTTGGGCCTTTCTTTAGCTTCAATTAGCTTGACCTTGACCCATTGTGACCCAAAAGACTCACTAATCAAATTTTCTTGAACACGCGACCAAGCCCAATGGTGTTCGCGCGCCCGAAAACGATAAAATACAAAATTTCGTGAAAATCGCTAGAGCCGTTTTCTAGATAAACTTTGCTTGACCCACTTTGACCCAAAATGACCCACTAATCGAAATTTCTCTAATATGTGACTTAGCCTATTTGTCTTCTCGTAATCCAAAACGACAGAATACAAAATCTAGTCAAAATCGTTGGAGCCATTTTTTAGATAAAATTAGCTTGACCCATAGGGGTCCAAAAATGACCAACTAATCGAAATTTCTCCAATATGTGACATAGCCCAATAGTTTTCTCTTGCCGAAAAACGGTTGGATATAAAATTTAGTGAAAATCGATTGAGCCGTTTTTTAGATATAATTAGCTTGACCTTGACCCATTTGACCCAAAATGACCCACTAATCGATTTTTCTCGTACATGTGACTTAGTCCAATCGTCATCTCATGCCCGGAAACGACAAAATACAAAATTAAGTCAAAATCGATTGAACCGTTTTTTTTAGATATAATTAGCTTGACCTTGACCCATTATGACCCAAAATGACCTACTAATCGAATTTTCTCGAACACGTGTCCCAGCCCAATGGTATTCTAGAGCCCGAAAATGATGAAATACAAAATTTCGTCAAAATCGTTAGAGACATTTTCTAGATAAACTTTGCTTGACCCACAGTGACCCAAAAATGACCCACTAATCGAATTTTCTCTAACATGTGACTTATCCCATTGGACTTCTCGTAATCGAAAACGACAAAATACGAAATTTAGTCAAAATCGTTACAGCGGTTTTTTAGATAAATTTGGCTTGACCCATAGTGACCCAAAATTGACCCACTAACCGAAATTTCTCGAACATGTGACCTAGCCCAATAGTTTTGTTGTGCCAAAAAACGGTTGGATATAAAATTTAGTTAAAATCGAATGAGCCGTTTTTTAGATATAATTAGGTTGACCTTGACCCATTATGACCCAAAATGACCCACTAATCTTATTTTCTCGAACACGTGACCTAGCACAATGATATTTTCGTGCCCGAAAATGTTAAAATACAAAATTTCGTCAAAATCATTAGAGTCGTTTTCTAGATAAACTTTGCTTGACCCACAGTGACCCAAAAATGACCCACAAATGGAATTTTCTCTAACATGTGACTTATCCCATTGGTCTTCTCGTAATCCAAAACGACAGAATACAAAATTTAGTCAAAATAGTTAGAGCCGTTTTTTAGATAAAATTCCCTTGACCCATAGGTGTCCAAAAATGACCCACTAATCAAAATTTCTCGAACATGTGACCTAGCCCAATAGTTTTCTCGTGCCGAAAAACGGTTAGATATAAAATTTAGTAAAAATCGGTTGAGCCGTTTTGTAGATATAATTAGCTTGACCTTGACCCATTATGACCCAAAATGACCCACTAATCGAATTTTCTCGGACACGTGACCTAGCCCAATGGTATTCTCGTGCCCGAAAATGGTAAAATACAAATTTTCGTCAAAATCGTTTGAGCCGTTTTTAAGATAAAATTTACATACACACACACACGCATACATACACACACATTTTTTGCTCGCATTATAGTATAAGATTAGTTTAGATAAGGAATACAGCCTGTCAGCCGTGCTGTAATTTCGCATTTTATGTTTCAGAATAAGGGCCTGTTTGTACCTGTTGCTTGATATTTAAACGCAGCTTATTTTTTAAAGCTAATTAAAAATATTAAATAAATTATCACTATTAAGTAGAATTCTGACAATCTCAAACAAGAAAATTTCAAACTTTATAAATAGTTTCAGTTAAATATATATATTCTCTGCATTATTATTATTATTATTATTGATGAAAAAGATCTAGCATTTAAAAAAGTTTTTTTTTTTCCTTTCACTTAGACTGAACGTTCAACAAAAAAAAAAAAAAAAAAAAAAAAATCATTGGACAGGTGTAAATATTTTTTAATGAATTATTATAAATTTATCCTAGTAATAATTCTTCAATAATACTCGAATACAGCAAGCATTCCGAAATATTTTACTAATATAGTTTTCTTTTAAACCAACAGATAGCAGCACCACAGTAATTATTCATGATGCATTTTTTGTCATAGCAGGTGGTAAAGTTGGATCGAATGTTTTAGTTTTTGCTCTGCCATCTGCTGAATAACTCATGAATGGCATAATAAATGATGACCTTTTGAAAACGTCAGAATTTAGTAAGCATGGTCATGGTCACAGGTCACAGCTGACGAGAAAGACTTTCATAGGATTCGAAGTGTGGAATTTTTCATTGATTCAATCAATACTTTAATTTTCCATTTTATGCTGCTGCCATCTATTGAATACCTTCGAAAGCTTTTTATGATTCCTTTTTTTTAAAAAAAAACATAGAAGTTTCACTGAAAGGTAATTTTATATTAGATTTTTATTTCATTGCTTATAAATAAAAATTAAACAAAAACATAATTTGAAGAACAAATTAAAAAAACAAATAAAATTTATTTCCTACATTGTTTAAGCCCAAGAAGGGACAGATATTAAGATATTTCATTCAATTAGTTCTACATTTAATGTTAAATTTTGTAACAAATTAGTTAAGCCAATTGAAGATTAAAAAAATAAAAATAAAATTCATACAATATGATACTTAAAACACCCTAAAAAATTAGATTCCGTTCAAATGAAATCGAAATAAATCTTAGAATTCTTCCATTTTTAATTGAAAATATTTGTATTGCAGGTTGTACTGCAGATTTTGTATTATGTTTATGAAAATTGTACATAAAATGATAAGATGCAGCATGCAAAATACAAAACTTAAAAAAAGTCAGATTTATTTCGATTTCATTTCAACAGAATCTAATTTTATAGTGTGTTTTAAGTATCATATTATATGAATTTTATTTTATTTTTAATCTCCAATTGGCTTAAATTATTTGTTACAAAAATTTAACATTAAATGTAGAACGAATTGAATGAAATATCTTAATATCTGTCCATTCTTGGGCTTAAACAATGTAGGAAATAAATTGTGTTTTTTTTTTTTAATTTGTTTTTCAAATTATGTTTTTGTTTAATATGTCAAGTTTTTAAATAACTACTGCATTCAGACGACCTCATTTCGAAATTAATAGAGGGTATCATCATCAGGCTTTGATGTATGCGGTATTGCATCAGAATGTGTGATGCAGTTTACCAATGTATAATTCAAAATATTTCACCACTGCAGTAATACAGGCTTGCTGTAGTTTGGATGGACAAAAACTTCTATTTTGAACGTAAAAAATATATAATCAAAACATAAAAAATTAACTTCACTTAAATTTAGATACCCTATTTCCCACTCAGGAACGCCATGAATGCAAAAATAAACTGTGTTGAATCCTTACTGATACAAACCTTATAAATCCTTACTAATATTTAGCGATATTATAGCTGTGATACAGTAAAAAATAAAAAAATGAAAGTTTTACTTAAATTTTGTTACCTTATTCTCTCCCACCGAGTGATGTAAACACAACAGAAAATGATTAGCTAAATTTAACTTGGGATATTAATAGTTCTCATCTCGGAAATAAAATACACTTTGAAATTTAAGTTATGTGATTCCTCACTAAGTTCGCTACCTGCGTAAAAATAGCTATCCATTTGAAAATTTTTACTAAAACATAAACATGACCAAAGCAAAAACTAATTCTGAAAATATCCTCTTTATTTCCACTATGACGCCATATTCACCTTTTTAATTCTTAAAAAAGTTCAATTCAATATTCCACGTGAAAATCTTTCAACTAAAAAGAAATAAATTATTATTACGGCTTTTGAAATTTTTGAAACAATGAAGAAAAGATGTCCGTTTATTCTCAATGAAAAAAGCGAAATTTGGAATTTTTAAGAAAAATATTTGAATAATGTAAAAAAAAAATTGGCCCATATTTCTCTCTGGATTATAATTCACCCATATGCAAAGGTAAATTTTACCATTCGTTTTGGCCCTGACGTCAGGCAAACGTTTTTACACTTTAAATTTATAATATCATTAGAATTAGTAAAGAATAAAAAATGAGTGGCATCAGGGACAAAAAGGTGGGAAGAAAAAATGAAAAAGTTATAGAAAAGTTATAGAAAAGATCCCCATAGGCTTTTCTATGTTAAATTAACATTGAGAAGTGACACTGGAAATAAATAAGTATTGCGCTGCCGCTCAATACTTAAATACTGTAGAAAAATAAGGAAATAAAAACATGAAATTAACTACAATTAATAGTCTGAAAATATAAATATGTATTTTAATTTCTTTTCTAGTAAACAGTAAAAATATTTTCTTTTATTTTCACAAAAAGTAAAGTGATATAGTTTACCGAGATAGCCTTTTTTGCTTTTTCAAACCTTAATTAACCAGACTACGTAAATGACTGAATGCTTTTTAAAGTCTTCTCATGAAATGCTTGTAAATGATTTGAAAAGGATCATAACAGGCTGCTAGTTGACGCAATCTGAGGTAGTTTGAAAGTGTTTTAGGATAAGCATGCCAAAAGGAAGAAACGAAAGGATAGTTACAGAAGTTACAATCAAAGATTTTTTTTACAAGCTTTTATTACAAGCATGCATAAAAAAATGAAAATGAGGTTTTTATAAATATTAAAATCTTTTTTGATAGAAAAATGAGATTTTCAGCAAAATATCTCGACATAGAATTTTTCTGAACTGTGTATACTTTTTTAGGTGCGTTCGAAATTATAAAAATACGTAGCACCTATAGTCGTCGTTCAGTCCTTGTGTCTGTCTGTCCGTCTGTCCGCATATAGCAGAGCAAAAACTACCCAACCGAATGGTCTGAAATTTTAAATATATAATTGTTGCAAAATTTTGTAGAAACATTTCAAATTTTAGGAAAATCGGATGCATGGTTTAATTACAGGGACAGTCAAAAGTTTTCCGTTACATTTCGGCCAATGGGAATAAAATTATTGCAAGTACATTTTTGTGATGTTACAGACTTCCGAATGGTCTGAAATTTTATATATATAATTTTTGCAAAGTTTTGTAGAGTCCTTTCAAACGGATGTATGTTTTAATTACAGGGACAGTCAAAAGTTTTCCATGACATTTCGGCCAATGGGAAAAAATATTGTAAGTGCATTTTAGTGATGTTACAGCCTTCCGAATAGTCTGAAATTTTAAATATAATTTTTGCAAAATTTTGTCGAGTCATTTAAATTTTATGAAAATTGGATGTATGGTTTATTTACAGGGACACTCAAAATTTTCCGTTATATTTCGGCCAATGGGAAAAATTATTACAAGTGCATTTTAATGACGTTATTGCCTTTCGAACAGAATGAAATTGATATGCACTTAGGAAGTGCACTAAAATATACATTCAGTACTATATGCGGTGCAAAAAATATTTATAAAACTAGTTATAGTACGAACGCTCCTCATTTGCCACGTTTGACGAGCAATTTTCAACTTGTTTTTAAACGTATAAGTTTCACTGAAAGATAATTTTATAACAGATTTTTATTTCATTGATTATAATTAATATTACTATAGAAAAATAAGGGAATAAAAACGTGAAATTATCTACAATTCATAATATGAAAACATAAATATGTATTTGTATTTCCTTTCTAGTAAACAGTAAAAATATTTTCTTGTATTTTCACAAAAAGTAAAGTGATAAAAAAAGTTTACCCAGATAGCCTTTTTCGCTTTTTCAAACCTTAATTAACCAGATTACGTAAATGACAGAATGCTTTTTAAAGTCTTCTCATGAAATGTTTATAAATGATTTGAAAAGGATCATAACAGGTTGCTAGTTGACGCAATCTGAGGTAGTTTGAAAGTGCTTTAGGATAAGCATGCCAAAAGGAAGAAACGAAAGGATAGTTACAGAAGTTACAATCAAAGATAGACGAAAGGCTTTTATTACAAGCATGCATAAAAAAATGAAAATGAGGTTTTTATAAATATTAAAATCTTATTTGACAGAATAATGTGATTTTTAGCAAAATAACTCAACATAGAAATCTTCTAAACTGTGTATACTTTTTTAGGTACGTTCGTAATTATAAAAGTACGTAGTACCTATAGTCGTCGTTCAGTCCTTCCGTCTGTCTGTCCGTCTGTCTGTCCGTCTGTCTGTCTATCCGTCCGCATATAACAGAGAAAAAATTACCCAACTGGATGGCCTGAATTTTTAAATGTATAATTGTTACAAAATTTTGCTGAGTCATTTCAAATTTTAAGAAAATCGGATGTATAGTTTAATTACAGGGACTGTCAAAATTTTTCGTTACATTACGGCCAATGGGAAAAAAATATTACAAGTTAATTTTAATGATGTTACAGCCTTCTGAATGGTCTGAAATTTTAAATATATTATTGCTATAAAATTTTGTCGAGTCATTTCAAATTTTATGAAAATTGGATGTATAGTTTAATGACAGGGACAGTCAAAAGTTTTCCGTTACATTAAGGCCAGTTGGAAAAATTTATTTCATGAGCATTTTAATGATGTGACAGCCTTTCGAACAGAATGAAATTGATATGCACTTATGAAGTGCATTAAAATGTACAGTAGTGGGAAAACAAAGTAAACACCCCCTACTAGCTCCTCAACAAATTATCGTAGAAGAAAGTTACTGGTACCGAACGATTGGAAATAATGTCTACTTTTAAATTATGTATATAAAATTTACTTAGGGGGCCATCTACATATTAAAACGAACCATAACTTCATTTTTTTCAATAACAATACCCAATTTTAAAGGCATATTTCAAATCTTCGGTTCAAACTATACCTAGACACCGAATTTCAAGTCGTTTGAATGATAAGTTTTTGAATTATAAACATTCAAAATTGAGTGCTTCTAATGTTAAATTACATTTTCATATTTTTATTTATATCTCCAGAAATTATGCTCCTAATGTGCTAATGTTTTGTATAGCAACAATACTAATATACCCAAACATAAATACACTGAATTTGCAATTTTTATAATTTTATGATATGAATTATGAAAGTAATATTCGAAAAAATTATGAATTGCAACCTATAATTTTTTTGATGGATTTAGATTTATTAAGTCCTTCTTTATCGAAATCCAAAATTTCACATTTTTCTTCCAAATAGTTTTCAAATTATGCTTAAAAAACGTCAAAATGATGGTTTAAGGGGCCGTCTATAATAGAAGTGATTAGATATTTTGAAATTTCTTCTGCTGCCCTGTAATCTAGCAGGCTTCATTGACTACTTAAGCTGCCTTGATCAAGATTCGGGCTCTCTCGGTTAACAATCTAGTTCCGAACTTCAATTTGGATACAGCCCTTAAAATACGCTCGTTTTAAAATAATTAATTTCTCAGAAACTTATGGTACGAATTATATAAAAATTTGTTTTTGGGGCTAATTGAAGGGTGTAGAGATCATTTATGCTGTCAGAATTGTGTACTGCTATTGAAAAAAAAACAAATTTAAGGTTCGTTTTAATATGTAGGTGCCCCTTAAGCAAATTTTATCTATGTCATTTAAAAGTAGACTTTATTTCCAATATTTCGGTACCAGTAACATTCTTCTACGATAATTTGTTGAGGAGTTAGTAGGGGGTGTTTACTTTTTTTCCACGACTGTACATTCATTACACTATGCGGTACAAACAATATTCATAAAACTAGTTATAGTACTAACGCACCTCATTTGCCACGTTTGACGAGCAATTTTCAACTTGTTTTTGTTTGTTTCTGTCGAAAATTGAATTTTAGTCAAATATTGAATCAAATATTGTCTATATATTGAAAAATACTGTTTTTTTTAGCCCACATGTTTATCAAGTTGTTTATTTTAATTAATATATTCATTTTTTTTAACCTATTGTGCATTTTAAAGGTCTCATGTAGCCATTCCAAATGATCAATGCACTACCTTTCTCCAATAAGCCGGTATATAAAATTGAAGGCAATCGTATAATTCTAACAAAGGCTAAACTTGTTAATCCTTAATTGCTGTGGTAGAAATTGTCGCATAATTACTGTGAGGTGTCTGTGAGACAGTTCCTTTGGAAGAGGAATAAAAGTCTCGATTAAGTTGCATGATAGAGTTTTAGTACTAAACTTTTTGCACAGTACTATTATAATTAAAGTTTACTTTTACAAAAGTCTCTAACGATAGTAGAAGGGGAAAAAAATCACTAGTCTCTCTTAGTTACGCTGAAATTACGAGTTTAACTGTGAACATGTCAAAAAGCAGCGGTCTGTGAGACGGCTAACCGAAATTACGGGTTAATCTAAACTTAGAAGAATAACCCCTAGTCTTCTTATATTCGATGTACAATTTTTAAAAAGTAATTCGAGAAACGAATTCAAAATTCTCAAATTAAATGATTTAGATTTTATGTTAAATAATGAATGAGTTCGAAATATTTTTTTATATTATTTAAATGTATAAATCATATAAACGGACTAATATCTCTAATATGATGCCCCTGTAGTAATTCTTCCGAATTTTGCTGTTATAATGATATATTTATAAAATAATAATAATAATAATAATAATAATAATAATAAAAATAGATTTTTATTTTGTGTTTAGATTTCCATTTAGTGCTTCAAATGTATTTTGATATACAGAGGAGGAACGTTCGGTATATGTGAATTAAAACATTTCTTGTCAGTTTCGAAGTTTTTAAATTTCAGTTTTGGTTACAATGAGACATTGTAATACGGTGTTTATTTCGTGACTTTCAGTGATGCAACAAAAATGTGAAAGTAGCCACAGACTTTCGTTAACAATGAATAACACCTGTTTTGTTTACAAGAAATTCTGTTTAGCCCCGTGCAATGGCGAAGTGCAAGACGATAATATTACTGTTCAATGCATTATGTAATAAAGAGATATTATTATAAACTTTTAAATAATAAGTATTTCTTTAAAATGTTATTTGATATAACGTTATTTCTTATTTAACAGTGATATTTTATGAATCTCTTATCTTAATTTAAATCAGTAAAATTTATGAATAAAAAATGTACAACCATATCTATATATCATTGCAAACGTTTAAAAAGAAAAAAAAAATGTAAAAGAAATGTAAAAATAAAAATAATTTTTAGACACTGATACTATATTATAAGGGAGAGGGGCGGTCGAGGAATGATGACGTATGATATCGGAATGATGGGAGGGTGTCCAAAATTGCTAAAATGTTGATAACCATATATATTTACAAACCCTATTCAGCATCACCTGCACAAGCAACTAGACCATCGATTTGATATTATTACGCGAGTAGGATACACAGTACACCAAAATAACAGAATGTTTACAAACACGAAACAAACCTATAGGGAAGTGGTATGCATGGAAACATTCTCTTATTTTGACGCACTGTGCATCCTGCCTGAGTGGAAATGTCACGGATCGACAAATGCATAGATAGTTGCGTATTTCTGAAAATACAAAAAGGGAAAGTTACGAATATTTTAGCAAGTTGCTGGCATTATTATTGTTATAACTCAAAAAGCGCATCTTCGATTTTAACGAATTTTTTTCTTCTTAAAAGTACATAATTCAAGCATTATTCTGTATTTTTTGGTTGGTGTAAATGTAAAATTACTACATTAATAAATTTTTTAGAATATTTTTGTTTATTTTCCTATGTTAAAATTTATGTAAACATGTGAAAAAAATATATAATGTGAACTAATATATTCTTCAATAATTGGCGTTGGTTTCAATTTTTTAACTTTTGTACTTTTTGAGAAAAACGTATTTGAAAAATAGTAGCGCATGCGCATACTTCCCCGATTATCTTAAGGTCACTTCAAGTTCAGGAGCAAAAAACACTCTATATTGAATTCTTATGGTGAATCTTATTACCACACATGTTATTTCAAACATAGGCTGTGGAGGCCATTTGGCTATGCTTATACGGCTAGACCCTTTTTTGTCACAATGTTACGTCATTGAGTAGTGGCATTTTTTTCACAAATGTCGCGTGACCACCGGGACCTGCAGTGATGTCATTCACACCATGCTCACCGCCCCCTGAATGAGGACTGACACAAACATGGCGGCGGTCGAAGGCGGATTTTTTTTAAACGTAAGTACGGTCCCTAAAATTTTGACACCAGTATTTTATAAAAGATTCCTTTGACTTATATAATCATAGAAAAACAAAGCGGGAAAAACTTTTAAACATTATTGGTACGAATATTTAAGGGACCGTACACACGCTGAAAAAAATCCGCCTTCGGCAGCCGCCATTTTTGTGTCAGAGCTCAGGCCTAATACTCAGGGGGCGGTGCCATGCTTACAGACATGTGTACAGCCACGTGTACAGAATTATTAAACGCTAATATAAGAGAAGCAAAGAATTTTCTGACATTTGAGCCCCACCCTCCCAACCTGAATTCCTTGCTTAAAGCAATTTTTAAGTTTGTTTTCTTTCAAATGCTCATGCACTGCTAATTTTACTCAAACGAGAGTGGGGGAGGGGGGAGGGACCAGAGAATCTTACAAAAACAAAACAAAACTACTTAAGTACTTTCGTTTGAAAATGCTGTTACAATATTATATTTATGCAAAGGAAATGCTGAAGTAAAAAGTACACTCCTGAATTATATTAAAGTCGCCATCTTTTTTTATACGTCTTCACATTTTAAGATTTACACGCTTATAATTTTAGTAACACTCGTATTAGTGTAAATACGGGTATTTTCTAACATTTACATACTTGACTGAGTTTATTTTCCGATAGCAGCTTATAGACTTAATGGCATAAACTCAATACACATAAAGAGAGGTAATTTTTTTATACAAAATGTGTTATTTTTATGACAAGTGGGTGATTTTAGAAATTTACACACTTATCTGTGTATATATAATTATGTGTAAACTACAATAACACACCAATCCGTGTAAATTCAAGTATTTTTCTACATTTAAGCACTTATTTCTGTTTTTCTAGTGATAACAAATTACACACTTAGCTTCATAAGCTCAATACACATAAAAAATATCTACAATTTTGCGAAAAGTCTGTAATTTGTATGACAAATGTGTAATTTTAGAAATTTACACATATATATGGGTAAATTTAATTAATTTACATATTTAATCTCTAGAGTGCACAAATTATTAGAAATATCCTTCATGATAAAAATGTTCGAGGAAGAGCACCTCTAAGAAAACGATTTATAAGTGAAACAATTAGGCTGAAAGGACTTGCTTTTGCCAAAGCTTATGCCAGCAAACCACAGGAGTTTCGTCAAAATGTTATTTTTCCGATGAAAGTAAAGTTTAATATTTTTACATCAGATGAAGAAAACTGTGTGGCTAAAGTAGAGGTCTGCACTGGCCCGGGAAGAATAGATTAAAAAAATTAAGGGTTCGGGCTGAGCCTATACAAAAATTAAGCAGGCCGATTGACCCGATATAGCAAATTTAAAAGGATCATACTAAATCGATAAAATATGAACAATTTTCAATGGACATGACTGAGACGAGAATAAATATAAATCTGCTGCACAAGCAATGCTAGCTTGACAAGATCGATACAGGAATGTAACATGTCTAGCGAAATAATCGGCAACGGACTGTTATATCTTGTCTGGGCTTAATTTTTTCAGCAGACTGGAGCTGGCCGGAATCAGGATACATTTTATTCCACATACTCGGGTAGGGAAGGTACTAAACTTAATTTTGCCCCTGACGTAATATAATGGGCAAGCAATTTGTTTTGCAAATATAGTAATAGAATTATTTGAATCTTTATTTGAATCTTTAAAAATATGCTTTAATAAATTACGGAAACATATTTTCAAACATCTACTGATTTGTATTATACAACTTCGAAAGTTATGTTTTAATCAGCTTTTTTCTTTTATTCTAAACTACATTATTTTCTTAAATGAGTATTTAATGTAAACGTCTAACAGTCAATGTAATCATTATTATGCTGTATTCTTTAAAAGAATCTTAATTGTATGTTAAAAAAGTCGGAACTTTTTGCAGAAATTGATTTTGGTCGGGTCTAATTTCATTGATTTTTGCATGGGCTGCACAGGTTTTCACTAATTTTAGAACTGGTCGGGCCCGGGAGACACTTTTAGTTTTTACAACTGGCCGCGCTGGGCCTAGAAATTCCGGCCTCTGCAGACCGCTAGGCGAAAGCCAAATACGTCCCTTCAAATAAAAACTTAAATCCAACTGTAAAACTTGGTCGTGGTCATATAATAGATACGAAACAAGATAATTTTTAGAATCTTAATTCCTTCATTTTTTCACTACGGCCAACACACCGGCTTTGCCTGTTTAGCTTAACGTTTTTAAGTAGCTTTTTAGGAAAAAAAAAAAAAAAAAAAAAAAAAAGAAGTTATTGATTCAATTTTGTATATTTACAACAAGTTCTAGAGATGTCCATCTCGACCCCTGGTTATTTTAATGTTAGTAAAGCTCTTGCAAATGTTAAACGCTTATTTAGATCGCGCAGGTCATAAGATCATAAGTAATACAATTGTTAATAATTGGAGTTCGTATATTTAAATTTGTATACCAATAATAACTGAGACAGCATCTTCTACCTTCATAGTTTAAAACTTTTTGCGATTTTATCTAAGGATTTAAATGTCAGTAAACTTTACTACGTTAAAGTTTTTAAATTTGTTAAACCTAAATGTAATTCCTCTCTCGCCCGCCTAGAGATGGAAATGAAAGGATTTTTTTTTTTGTTGTTTTTTGTTGTTGTTGTTGTTGGTTTTTTTTGTTGTTGTTTTTGTTGTTGTTTTTCTGAAGAGGTTTATTTTCACTTGCTAAAGTTTAAATTTACTTTTTTAAGTACTGTATTTAAATTTTTTTGTATTATTTGTACTTTGTTTATTTTCAATTTTCACAACTTTTCAATGCAAACGGAAATAATTTAAGAAGTTGTTTGTATATATGTATTCTTCATAAGCTTATTGCTACATTAACGGCAAACAAAACAACTTATTTGTTAGATTTAATAAATGAGATTCATTTAAAATTTCAGTAAATTAAAATTTATTTTGTCATATGTATTTTTTTTTATTTTTTAAGCCTAAAATACCATAAAATCCTCTTCAATATTCATTTATAATACTTACTAGGACTTCCCTTTGAGGGATTAGTCTGAGCGATATTGCTGAGAACTTAGATTTAATAATAACATGTGGAAGCAAAGAAAGTGAGATCTTATCTTTAATTGTCCATATACTGCGATAAATCGAGATGATGAAAATAAACGAGTCGTAAAATTACAAAATCTTATATATAAATTCGTATACACTGTTTAAAAAAATGGGAAATCAAACCATGCAAGACAGACATGCATGGATATAAAATTGTAAGTACGCAATATATTAAAAGTAAAATAGAAAATGAAACTCTAAATTATTTTATATCGTAATTGTAACTGTATAAAATGATATCAAAAGCACAATCAGACACTCCGCACAAATTTGAGTGACAAATATATGATGTTTGAAAAGAATGGACTATACTTTATATAGTGTGTGCTCCCTCGGAAAAGTTAATATTGTACAATATCTATTTTCCACGCATGCAATGAGGTTGTGGATAAGAATTAAGGAATTCTCTCTTCTAAATCTGATGTAGTATCAAAGTACCGAACACATCAATAGGGGCATGCAATGCATCGTTAGAGTCTGTTTTAGATATGATCGATCGGCTTTAAATGATGAGTGCTGGCTGGTCACTACATACGCTGTATTGTTTTGTTTTCAAACATATTCTGCACAAGTTGAGCTTTATTTAGCATGTATTAAATAAAAGAAATCGGCAATGATTGGAGCATAAAGTATGACACAAAATCTGAATATATCGTCTGCATAACCTTTGACCTGTCAAAGTGTCATTTGAAGTAATTTACAAATCCATACATATTTTTTCAGCAAATCATGCAAGCTAAATACGCCCAAATGAACCCGATTACGAAATTTCACCAGAATAAGTTAATATATAAAACAATCTACTAATGACAATTGAGAATTTGACATTAAGGTAAAATCTCTAGAAAAATGAATCAGAAAGAAAATTCATATCAAATTTAAAACGGTACTTCCCGCTGTTAAGACTTGGCGAGAGAGAGAAAAGCCTTGAGAAGGAACACTTTAACAAGTACTTTCGGGCAACCTACTCACTGTTTCATACAGGTCTTTATTTAATATTTACACAATTTATTTAATGCTAGGTGGGTATCTGTCTGTTTTGTTGCATTGAAATTGCAAGTTTTGTGGAGGAAATGCGGCATTATGAAATATTTAAAGTTTCTATACCTAATAATTCCAAATTAATGTTAATTGAGAACGCTTTCCGTTCATTTCATCTTTTTAGATTTAAAGTTTTTTAGAAACCATTCACAGGGATAATTTTAAATTTTAAAACTAACCCAAAGCAAAATTTCAAGGTTTTGGGCTCAACAGTAACACAGAAATAGAAAATTTTCGAACGTTTTTTGTTTCTGCAGTGTTTTATATGGCGACATTTTTAGAAACTGTTCTATTGCGAGAATTTACGTCACGATAAATACAGACATGTCAATTTTCATTTGTACTTTGTACTTTGTTACTTAGATCATCTTTAGATCTTTTTTTTCGCTTTGTTTAGTCTTTCGATTTTTTAGAATTCATTCTACAACGAGCATTTACATCATATAAATTACTGCCATGCCAAAGTTCTAGTTTCTAACCCCAGCAGTATCCCAGAAATTTCCGTATTCCAAATAAATCATAATTTAGAACCTTTCTAGAAATTTTTACGTTTACCTGTCAAATTGAATTTTCGAACCTTTTAGTGAGCGTTCATGACGAGTATTTAAATCTTATTTAAAGCAGAAATGGCCACCAACATTTTTTTTTAAGTTGGCTATGTATTTTCCGACTTAACACCTCACAAACGCGCAAACATTATTAATATTATACACTTTATAATATTATATCGCTTTATACTATTAGCATAGATGCACATACAGAAGCCATTTATCTGTTACAAACTAAAGTTTCCGGCGTTGCCCAGAATTTCAAGAATGTTTGTTCTGAAAAATTAATTTCTAAATTTAACATACAACATAAAACAAACATTAAAACAATTAAGAAAAATCATGCGTACAGCATAGATTATGAAACACTTTTCAATACTCGCTGAAAGCTTTAACGAAACTTCGTTACTTAGGAAAATAAGGTAAATAAGATAACTAAGTAAACATTTAAAAATCTGATTTCATTAGTTACCACCCATAGCCAAATATGTATTCCAATTCTTTTGAACAGCCCTGTATTCGATCTGTATGTTGATATATATATACTATATAATGGGAAAATTTAGTTTAGCAAGAAAATGCATAACAGGTTGAAATTCATCGTTCAGCAATTTATACTTATAGATGGAAACATACCTGAATACTTTTGTACAGCCCTGTAGTTTACCTAGTACCTTTATTACATTCCACTATTTAGCTAAAATTTAATTAAAACTAAAACACGCTTAACCCTCTAAGTGTTTGGGGCGTAATATTCCGTTCACTAAGCTCCAGGTTTCACAGCAATACAAGCAATATTTAAGGGGAAGGGGCGCAATTAAAATTAGGCCGTAAAACAGGGCGTTTGGTACTGTTTTGCGTGCGGTTTTTTGATGGCGTGATCAGATAACGATTACCTATTCAATATCAAAAATTTTATAAGTGTTCATACCACTATTTTCGAATAGTTATTTAAGCAATTATCTTAGATTCTTGGTTAAGACCGCCACCCCCTCGACTTGCATATCTCCTGATAGGTTATTTAACGGAGTTACGTTTAGATACAGTTTTGCTAAGAATAGAGTGTGCTCCCTCGTGGTGGAATGTGGAACTAATAGACTGCGATTTCATTTAGAGTAGAAAATCTAACAAGGCGATCTGTTTGAAACTTTAAGATAGTTTATAACACATAAGAAGAAGTTTATAAAAAATGGCGCGTGAACTTTTGGGCAGGTGGGTGGAGGAGGAGGGGCGAAATATTTTTTTTTTTTTACCTTTGCGTTTCATACCGTTTCAGGTGCGGTTTTTTGACGGATTCCTTAGGTACATGTTACTTATTAAATATTTTATTATATAAATTTATAATATTAAATATTAAATATTATATTTTATTATAATATGTCAAAAGTTACCTCTATTTCCGAATAGTAATTTCAACAAATTCCTTAAATTCTTGCTGAAGACCACCAACCCCTGGAGTAACATATCTACTGATAGGTTGTGTAAAGAAGTTTCGTTCAGATACGATTTTGTTAAGAATAGAGTGCGCTCCTTGGTGGTGGAATGTGGAGCTAACAGACCGCGATTCCATTTAAAGTAGGAAATCGTCTAACAATGCGATCTGTTTTAAACTTTAAGGTAATATCCATTAGAGTGTTTAATTCAAATGGTTTAAAAATCAAATCAAAAAGATTGCTATAAATAGTGACATTTTTGTCGATTTCTGTGTGTATTATTCCTGACATGCGTATAATACGAAAGCACCCATTAGAAGAAAAATTCAAAATTTTATTTGATTACATAATTGATATGTTTCATGTATAAAGGCTTTTTGGTTCTTGATAGTGGGCAATTAATAGAAACATAATAAATGCAAAATATTCATTAGATTGTTTAATTAAAAATGTTTTCACCCATGTTCTGTAGACCTGGCAATATGCTCTGTAACCTGGGGAGCCGGTTTGGATCTCCTGATTCTTTAACACGCTTTCTTGTTTCGGTTTTTAATATCAATGATAGATGGCGCTGAATTGCCGTTAAATGATCAAAATAATCTTGTAGTTTCAAAACACAAATCATCCCCCCCCCCCCTCATTTCTACATTTTAACAGAATGAAGGTAAATATCTCAGTGAACTTTGATTCATTTTTATACGCCAGTTTGGTGGTTCTAACAGTTTGAAGATCGCATAAAATTTTTTCGATCACACTTGTAACTAAAACGATGTAGACAATTTCCGATTTCACACATTAATTAATCTCCTACCAGGAGCACTCCAATATATGTTACGACTTACTTGTTATTGAGCCTAGGAAACAGTCATTCTATTTAATGCATCCTGTTTGAATTGAGTTTTAAACTTAAATCGCAAATTATTATAGCCTTGCAAAAGAAAATATGGAAAATATGCTTTACCTTAACATTAAAATTGTTCAAACATAATAAAAAATCATCTCCTAAGCAACGAATCAATAACTTTTTGCATCTGCTATCATAAATCGATTTTTCAAATTTTCTTTGAAAATATTTTATTCTGCTACAAAATAACATCAGTAAATTTACGTAGAATATTTTTTTTTCTAAAATAATTAAATAATACACCAGATACTCTCTTTCCAAGTATTGTGGCATCATTATTTGCATGCTCTACGAAATCATCCACTAATCCTCTTTTAATTAGAGGTTTATTTCCTTTCACTGTAATTGAAACATTCGAGGTAATTAAAAGAGGACTATTTGTAAAGCGGCATGACTTTTGATAAACGCAGAAGAGAGATCAATCAATAGGAAAGTTCCTCAAGAATACGATCTTTATTTAATTCAAAAAATAAGTAAATAAATGAACTTAATTTCCATTTGAAAGATAAGCGAATATCCAGAAATATAAATACATTTTTAAAAGTCATATATTCAAGTGATATATAATTACCTTTTTAATATACACACACACACACATATATATCTACCCTATGTATATATAAAATCCTAATGAAACGAATTTATGAAACGGATATTATGAAACGAATTTATGAAACGATTCTATAAAACGATAGATTAAACAACTGATTATGTTTCACGGCGATTTCTCCTAAAATATGGAATACTTTGAGATAAAATTAACACCAAAAATTGTATTCATCCGAAGATTTTAAAACTGGTATTAGAATTTTTAAATTCGACTTAGTTTTCCAGATATTATTTTTTTTTCTAACTTTAAATACTTTTCTCTAATGATAGCAAATCAAATTTTAATCATAACAAATATCTTTTTTTTCATACTTTAAAAAGGTTATTATTTTAAACTAATTTGGCGATCAGTTTGCTCACACTTAAATGTATGCGAAAAAAATGTATCATGCAAACTTTTATTCATAATTCAATTTACTTGAACAATCTTTCGCCAAATCGAAAGATTCTGATAGAGAAATCAAGAAATCCGTATTTTTATGTTAGCGGGATTCAGGTGATAAACGCCAAACATTTTCCCGTCGCATTTTTTTTTATTTCATTAATTTCATTTAAAATATAATCCTTTCATTCATTTTATTTTAAATACAAAACCTTCATTTAAAACTGAAACATTTAAAATTGATGGCTTTCACTTCTTTCTTTCTTTTTTTTAAACAATATGGAAATAAAAATATTAGGCACAGATGTCATATACGCACCGGGGTACCTAATTGACGCCAAAATGGCATTATTTTGATTGACATGGTAAGACGGCTATTGTTGTTTATTTACTAATAAATGTTTATTTACTTTTATTTTATTTTTTTAATTATATAAATTGTTTTGTTCTATAGTTAATTATTTTTTTGGTTATCTTCTTAAAAAAAAATAGAAAATAATTAAAAAATACGCTACTACTTAGTTATACCGTCGACCAAATTATATAAATCGCCAAACCACTCGCCAAATTATGCAAATTGACATTTTTTTTTTAAAATAACGAAAGTACAAATAAAATAGTATAACATTAATAAATAAACAAAAAAAAACGTCGAAATAAAAATCACTTGATGACGCAAATACGTGCAACTTGCTTAAAGTCAAGTGAATTTACGATCAAGCATTATTGGAATTTAATCTTATAGTTTGGTGACAGATATTTGGTCGATGGGATAACTAAGTAGTACCAAAAATACATATGTAACTGGCATTCGAAAACGAGGTTTTCGCCAAATTTTCGTAAAAAACGGTCATGCCAAACGAAACATATGATATGACATCTGGCCAAATATTAAATAATGCAACAAAAAATGATATTTAATTTCAACTGCAAAGCAATGTTTTAATTTATCACTCGAAAAAAAAAAATGCTAACTGGCGAGTTGAAAAAAAGCTATTGGCGAGATTTGCACTCTTGTAACCTAAAAGTACTAAGAATTCTTTGCGACCATGGCAACTTTTATGTAGTTTTATCCGAAAAAAAAAATTGATTTTTTGATAAAAAATAGAAAACTTTCGGCACAGATGTCATATACGACCCCATATTGGCGCTATTTTTTTCTGACACCAGTGTCATATACGCAACGGGTACTTAACTGGCGCCAAAGTATCGTTATTTTGCTTGATATGGTAAGCCGGATGTAGTTGTTTATGCTGTTGATGTATTCCCCAAATTGGCGTCGGAAAAAAATCGCGCCAATATGGGGCTGTATATGATATCTGGGCCAAACTTTCATATAAAAAGCGAAAGGGTCAGGCCGTATTTATTTATGGCAGTTATATGACTTTGACTATTATAATATTAGATGAAATGATGGCAATAGAATAATATTTGGCGACTTAACACTTGTACCTGGCTAACATTAAAATACCAAAATTGCACCCGGAATATAAAAAGCGAAGTGGTCCGCCCGGAAGTATTGATGATAGTCATATGACTTAGGTTATTGTTATAGAAATTGTTTCAAAATACTGAGAGACAAAGACTCTGTGCACTTAATTCATTTTATTTTAGCTTTTTCAAATGTTTAACTGATCCTCTTTAATCAAACACGAAAACAATTATTGTATGTCTTAATGGCAACTGATTCGGCCTTAATTTTTTGCAATTAAGGGAATTGAATGGAAACCCGTTTACAGGGAGATCTGCACAGTTTTTTTTTCAATATAATTCAATCCTCTCTAATATTTTTACACCCGACAGATTAGCGTGTTTTTAGATTCTGTGGTGTCTGAACGGGGGGGGGAGGGGGTGGCGAGCGTAGCTTGTAGGGGATAGAGCCTCCTAGTATATTTATATTTATATAGATATATATTGTCGAACTCTGTTAATACAAAAAGCAAGAGAATTGTAAAAATCCTGATATTAGCGCTTACTCCAGAGGTATAGATAATAATAAGGAAAAAAAACCCCGCATATAATTAAATTAATGTCTACCATTAGTTGCTCTAATCATCACAATTATAAAATTAACTTAGTACCATACAGTTTAACCTAAACATCCAATCTTACCTTCGTGAATCGAACCTTACTATTCTAAAATAGTTGTAACATAAAGCTTGTAAAATTTTGCATCTATACAAGAACTAGTATATTCGAATCCTTTCAAAAATGTGTTAATCCTTTATGTACTGAGTTATAAATTCATGAAAATTTTATCTTCTAAAGCATTTTTCGTGAATTGTTTGAACTACGTTAGAAGATTTACATAATCATTTAGTAAATTTTAGAAGGATATTTTATGGATTGGGGGGATTAGAAGGATTAATTAAATTTGAAGTTATACGGATTTTGTGCAATATTTATAACCCCACTCAAATGTTTTATTTTGAATATTTGTCTTAGTATTTTGTAGAATTAGGAAGTGAACAAATATAACGTTCTTACAAAGAGTTATCTAAATATTTCCGAATTAAAAAATGAACCCGCCCACCCCTCCAACGCCAAGAAAGCTGAAAAGGTGCAAAGGCAAAAGAAATCATCCTTTTAAAAATATTTTTGTTTTGTGTTACCAATAATGCTTCTGGAACAAGATAAAGTAATGTATCTATAACTCATTCTAAACAGCATTACAATTAATCGATGTATTAAATGAATTTTATATCAAGTTATTTTAATGGCAGTTATAAGTACCGTCAGCAGATAAAGGGTTAAAATGTACTTAGAAAAGTGTGTTTGATTACCACCATTTATGACACTTAGCTGACAAGAGTGACTGATTCTCATAAAATTTTCATCATCATTTAAGTTTAAATAATTATGTAACACCATCAAACTTTTACAAAGACCAAGAAGGCTACCATTTTTTTATTTTCCCAATTAGTTTTATAACAAAATAAAAGAAAAGTGCCCAGCTAAACTGATGGCATTGGCACAGGCTATTCACACTAATTGTACATTATACTCTTATTTTTAAGAATAATGCCCCTCAAAAAAATAAGTAAAGGGGAATTAGCCCCCGTTTCCCCTTTTATACTTAACCAGTGAACCTCCAAATCTAATCAGGGAAGATGCTTAACATAATAAAACGGTATACCAAATTTGGAGCAAATCGAATAATCCTGCAAAAAACCCATTTATCTAAATTAAGGGGTAGGAATATCCCCCCCTTTATCCGTAACCTATGAATCCCCAAAACGAATCAGGGAAGCTCTTTAACATAATAAACCGGTATACCAAATTTGGAGCAAGTCGAATAATTCTGCATGAAAAACCCATTTATCTGAATTAAGAGGGGTGGACTAACCCTCCTTTTCCCCCTTTATCCTTAACCAATGAACCCCCCAAACTAATCAGGGAAGTTCCTTAACATAATAAACCGGTATACCAAATTCGGATCAAATCGAATCATTCTGCATGAAAAACCCATTTATCTGAATTAAGAGGGGTGGACTAACCCCCTTTCCCCCTTTTATCCTTAACCAATGAACTCCCAAAACTAATCAGGGAAGCGCCTTATCACAATGAACCCAGAAAAAAATTTTGAAGCAAATCGGATGATTCTATCAAGAGTTATCGCGTTACGTACGTACGTACGTACATACATACATACATACAGAACGGGCGGGCACATTAGCTCTCAGGCTTTGATAGCCTGTGAGCTAAAAACCAATCAAGAGTAACAGCATCTCACAAGAAATGTCTACAACTAGAAACCTTTTCAGAATTTGGTGTCGCCTCCGATGAAAAAAAAAAATATATATACAGTGGTGGCTAAAATTGTGGGCACTTTTAGGTAGCTTTCATTACAAAAAGTAAAAAGCTACCTATTGCAGCCGTCCGAAGGAAAACACTTCGGGAAATTTTACTATACTAGGGGGCTCGGTCCCCTACGAGCTACGCTCGCCAACCCCCGTCCAGACACCGCAGACTCTAAATGCACGCTAATGTGATCGGCTTTAAAAAGATTTCGAAAGATTGAATTATAATTTAAAAAACAGTGGCGATCTCCCTATAAACGAATTTCTATTCACTTCTCTTTGATTGGGGAACTTTAACGCCAAATCCGCTGCGGTACTACTTGATTATCCCGTCCACCCGTTTCGCCAAATTATATAAATCGCCAAACCACTCGCCAAATTATACAAATTGACATAATTTTTATTTTAAATAACGAAAGAACAAATAAATTAGTACAACATTAATAAAAATACAAATAAAACGTCGAAATAAAGATAACTTGATGACGTAGACACGTGTAACAACATTTCAAAATAAGCTAATATAAAAGGAATTAAGTAAACAGAGTCTTTGTATCCTGGTATTTTTTAACAAAGCGAAAAGAAAGTTCTTTTAAACGAGACATTTTAAATTAATCGTTTTTAATCTGATGTAATTTTTACCAAGCTATTCTTTCTCTGTTAAATATTCACGTGAAAATACTTGTGTTAGAAATGAAATATTATTTGCGCTTTCCTAACAAAAACAGTTGAAAAGTATCCTCTCAATATATCAAATAAATGTCTAGCGCAATTTTTAAATTTAAACCGTTTTGCAATATTATTTTGTGTTCATTTTATGTAATAACTCTAATGTGACGTAAATATGACGTAATTTCTCCTATTTAAGACTTCTAACGCATGTTAATAAATTTATTATTTTACAAATTCCTTTCTCTCTTAAAAGTCACGTGTAATTATAGTTTTTATGACGTAATTTTTAATAAGTTCCTGCTTTTTGTACATAATTATTTAATTCTAATTCCAAATGGTTTTTTTTCTGTTTATAATAGTCACGTGTAAATAAATTTTTAATTTATTTACACGTATAAATATTTTTTTTGAAGCAAACATTATTACTTCCGCTGTTTATACAGTTGGCAACAGTTTAAATTAATATCATTTTCTAAAATCTGTAAAAAATATCTCTAGAAATGCTGAAAATTTGAATTTAAAATAGAAATAAAACCTCAAAAAATGAGTCAAAATAAAAAAATTAATGCAATCTGCACTCCGCCAAATTCTAACGCATAAAATGATCTAAAAATTATTACACTGCCATGTATAGTTTTTGCTGCTATAAAACTTTTTTAGTGGAACGATTTTGTCCAACTTTAGCATTAAATATCTCTTAAAATAATTCTTCGATTTGAAAACTGTCTGCTTCAGCGTGTTTATCAAACATTTCTGTATAAAACCACCAATTTTCATATTTTTGTATGCATTATTTTTCTTAATATTAACGAAGAAAGACCTCCAGTCACAAAAAATTCAAAACCGGCGGCGGCGGCGGTGACAGCGGTAGTTACTTTTTTGTAGAATAGAGAGATTTTCGCTGATCATGACCCCTAGATACCAAAACCACTCTTCGTTCAAATGCTGATTTGTATATATATATATTTATTTAGATAATATTTTTCATAGGCTTAGTATAAACTAATTTCTCGACCGAGTTCGTTGGCCATCTTCATCCGATATCTTGTTTCAAAATGGCGGCCGTTTGAATTTTTGAAATTTTTTTATATTTTCTAACATCGTATACTTATAGAAAATGTTACGTTTCACAAAATGCAAACTCTTATGTATCATTTTAAACAGAATGTTAGAAATAAAAGCGTAAAAAATAGCAACGTTAAAAGCACCAAAATTTTAAATTCTAAGCATACCGGTTTCGGTAGCATATAGCATACCTTCCTCAGTGCTAAGGATGGCGGAAAATTGCTCACATATATAGGAGAGATGGGAATTCCAGTTAAGGTTTTATTGACCAATTGGAAAACGGAGGATTGCAGGCAACAGCCAATAGGAAAACAGATGGGAAATGGAACCGAAGTAGTGAGGGGGGGGGGGAGGGAATTAAGAGAAAAAAAGTTTTTATGTAATATTTCCAACAGTCTGATAATTGTGGAATAGCGAATTCACAATTCACAATATTTTTTATATTTTTATAAATATGAAATGCTTCAAGGAAGTTAAGTTCGTGTATAGAACTAGGTTTAGAGATTATTTTAACCGAATTGAAGTCAAAAGTATGATTCATCTCCCAGCAATGTTTTGCAATAGAGGATTTATTGATTTCTTGTTTTTTAATATATTGTTGATGTTCTTTGATACGAAATTTTAAGCAGCGTTTGGTTTGTCCAATATAGGAAAAGCCACACTGGCAATTAATACGGTAGATACCCCATGAATTGGATAATTCAATAGGATCTTTGAGTTTGAAGAGGGTGAGTTTATTGGTAGGGGCAAAAATTATATTGAAGTCATATTGTCTAAGAATTTTAGCAATGGGAAAGCTTGATTTAGAAAAGAAGGGTAACACAATGCTAATATTGGAAAGAGTAGAAGACTGAGGAGAGTTTGAGGAACGAGGATGCTGAAGTTTAAATAGAGCAGTATCAATTATAGAAGGGCTGTATCCTCTGTCAATCGCAATGGATTTAATGTATTGAATTTCACTATTAAATGACTGAGAATCAAATATGTATGGCGCGATTTATAAAGGCATAAAAGGCGGACATTTTTTGGCTTGGGGGATGACAAGAACGAGCATGGGGTGGCAAAAAACAGCGAAGCTTTTGCGTTAGACGGAAGTAGTGAAACCGTTTACAGTGCGAGTGACAAGGGTATCCAAAAATGGGAGAGAACTATTATTTTCAGTTTCATAAGTGAATTGAATATTGCTATCAATAGAGTTCATAATGTTAAGGATATTATCAATATTGTGAAGGGAGGTGTCAATTAAGGTGAATGTGTCATCAACATAACGAATCCAGAAAGGGAAAGAAAATGTATTGAAAAGGGAGCATTCAAAATAATGCATATAGATATCTGCGAGGATGGGTGAGAGGGGAAAGCCCATGACTAGACCGTCAGATTGTTTGTAAAAATTACCTTGGAATGAAAATGTAGTTTGAGATAGACATATGTGAGTAAGGGATATAAGTTCTTGGATTTCAAAATATGAATAATGAAATTCACGAAGTCTCTGTTCAAGACAAGAGAGGGCGCCACTTATCGGGACCTTCGTGAATAGAGATTTGACGTCAAAGGAGACCATAGTAAATTTAGTTGGGGAGAAATTCTGAATCATTTTAGCAAAGGTGATGGAATTCTTTACAGCGTATAAATTTTCGAACAGGAGAGGAGAAAATATAGTTGTTAGATATTTCGCTAGGCGGTAAGAGGCCGTGCCAATATTTGAAACTATGGGACGAAAAGGTATATTGGGTTTATGAACTTTCGGAAGAGCATAAAATCTTGCGCAGTCAGCGACTGAAGGGCAAATATAGGTATGTATAGACTTAGGTAGAAGAGGACAAGTCTTACAATGGATTTAATTTGTGATAATTCTTTAACGGAAGGGTTCCGAGATAAAAGTTCATACGGACCGTTTTTAATAAGATTTTCCACTCCGTCAATATATTGCTTTTTATCAAAGATGACAATCTGGCCACCCTTAGCAGCTTTTCTAATTACAATATTCTCATTTGATTTAAGATCTTTCAAGGCAGTTTTTTTCAAGAGAGGTGAGATTAAATTTAATATTGGAATTAAAATGGACATTGGCCATAATGAGATGACATACATTTTCTTTTTGTATTTCAGTAAGACGACTATTTTTGAATACTTTTTCAACCGGAGCAATTAGCTCAGGGAAAGAAGTTTTTTTAGAAATTGCAAAATTAGAATTAAGCTTAAGAACTGAATATTGTGTTTCCGAAATATCTGTACTAGAAAGGTTGATGACAGCATTCTGATTGACAATCGGAAGATCAGCGGGTGGCAAGGAAACTGGTGAATCAAGCAGACGGGTAAATTTAGCATTGAGTTTGTGCGAGTGTTTTCTGGAAAGATTTTCAGCAAGATGCCATGAATTTATATCTATGGGCTTGAATTTAGAAAGATTAGCTGCCAAATTTAAATGTAGATCAAATAATCCCTTTTCTATTTTGGAAATGGAGAGACGAGTATCTTTAATAACGGCACGAACAATGGCGAAGTGGGATCTGTATAAAGCCTTTTTGACTAAGAACGAGCTAGAAATACTGCATTTTAAAATTATGAATTTAGGGATGATACCTTGACATTTACAGCGGAGAAGGAATCTTAGCCGATTGAGTGACTTCAACGTTTTGGCCCGTAAGCGGAAGAAACGATTAATTAACTTTTTATCCATATGAGGAATGAAATTGCTGACCCAATCTAACACCTCTGATGAGGCTTCGCTGTTTGGGTTGCCCAGCAATATAATGAGCGAAAATCCTATGATACAAAGCCCGTTATAGCTGGAACAATAATTATTAAGTAGGAGCTTGGTGCAATATAATAATAGCGTAAAAAATAGTAACGTTAAAAGCACCAAAATTTTAAATTCTAAGCATACCGGTTTCGGTAGCATATAGCATACTTTCCTCAGTGCTAAGGATGGCGGAAATTTGCTCACATATATAGGAGAGATGGGAATTCCAGTTAAAGGTTTATTGACCAATTGGAAAACAGAGAATTGCAGGCAACAGCCAATAGGAAAAAAGATGGGAAATGGAACCGAAGTAGTGAGGGGGGGGGATTAAGATATTCCCAGCAATGTTGGGAGATGAATCATACCTTTGATTTCAATTCGGTTAAAATAATCTCTAAACCTACTTCTATACACGAACTTAACTTCCTTGAAGCATTTCATATTTATAAAAATATAAAAAATATTGTTAATTGTGAATTCCCTATTCCCCTATTATCAGACTGTTGGAAATATTACATAAAAACTTCTTTCTCTTAATCCCCCCCCCCTCCCTCACTACTTCGGTTCCATTTCCCATCTTTTTTCCTATTGGCTGTTGCCTGCAATCCTCTGTTTTCCAATTGGTCAATAAAACTTTAACTGGAATTCCCATCTCTCCTATATATGTGAGCAAATTTCCGCCATCCTTAGCACTGAGGAAGGTATGCTATATGCTACCGAAATCGGTATGCTTAGAATTTAAAATTTTGGTGCTTTTAACGTTGCTATTTTTTACGCTTTTATTATATTGCACCAAGCTCCTACTTGATAATTATTGTTCCAGCTATAACGGGCTTTGTATCATAGGATTTTTGCTCATTATATTGCTGAGCAACCCAATCACCGAACTTCGCTGATTGGGTTGCTCAGCAATATGAACCCCGAATCCCGAGGCTTCGCTGAGCGAAGCCTCATCAGAGGGGGAGATTGGGTCAGCAATTTCATTCCTCATATGGATAAAAAATTAATTAATCGTTTCTTCCGCCTACGGGCCAAAACGTTGAAGTCACTCAATCGGCTAAGATTCCTTCTCTGCTGTAAACGTCAACGTATCATCCCTAAATTCATAATTTTAAAATGCAGTATTTCGAGCTCGTTCTTCGTCAAAAAGCTTTTATACAGATCCCACTTCGCCATTCTTCGTGCCGTTATTAGATACTCGTCTCTCCATTTCCAAAATAGAAAAGGAATTATTTGATCTACATTTAAATTTGGCAGCTAATCTTTCTAATTTCAAGTCCATAGATATAAATTCATGGCATCTTGCTGAAAATCTTTCCAGAAAACACTCGCACAAATTCAATGCTAAATTTACCCGCCTGCTTGATTCATCAGTTTCCTTGCCACTCGCTGATCTTCCGATTGTCAATCAGAATGCTGTCATCAACCTTTCTAGTACAGATATTTCGGAAACACAATATTCAGTTCTTAAGCTTAATTCTAATTTTGCAATTTCTAATAAAGCTTCTTTCCCTGAGCTAATTGCTCCGGTTGAAAAAGCATTCAAAAATAGTCGTCTTACTGAAATACAAAAAGAAAATGTATGTCATCTCATTATGGCCAATGTCAATTTTAATTCCAATATTAAATCTAATCTCACCTCTCTTGAAATAACTGCCTTGAAAGATCTTAAATCAAATGAGAATATTGTAATTACGAAAGCTGATAAGGGTGGCCCGATTGTCATTCTTGATAAAAAGCAATATATTGACGGAGTGGAAAATCCTATTAAAAACGGTCCATATAAACTTTTATCTCGGGACCCTTCCGATAAAGAATTATCACAAATTAAATCCATTGTTAAGTCTTGTCCTCTTCTACCTAAGTCTATACATACCTATATTTGCCCTTCAGTCACTAACTGCGCAAGATTTTATGCTCTTCCGAAAGTTCATAAACCCAATATACCTTTTCGTCCCATAGTTTCAAATATTGGCACGGCCTCTTACCGTCTAGCGAAATATCTAACAACTATATTTTCACCTCTCCTGTTCGAAAATTTATACACTGTAAAGAATTCCATCACCTTTGCTAAAATGATTCAGAATTTATCCCCAACTAAATTTAATATGGTCTCCTTTGACGTCAAATCTCTATTCACGAAGGTCCCGATAAGTGGCGCCCTCTCTTGTCTTGAACAGAGACTTCGTGAATTTCATTATTCATATTTTGAAATCCAAGAACTTATATCCCTTACTCACATATGTCTATCTCAAACTACATTTTCATTCCAAGGTAATTTTTACAACCAATCTGACGGTCTAGCGATGGGCTCTCCCCTGTCACCCATCCTCGCAGATATCTATATGCATTATTTTGAATGCTCCCTTTTCAATAATTTTTTTTTCCTCTCTGGATTCGTTATGCTGATGACACATTCACCTTAATTGACACCTCCCTTCACAATATTGATAATATCCTTAACATTATGAACTCTATTGATAGCAATATTCAATTCAGTTATGAAACTGAAAATAATAGTTCTCTCTCATTTTTGGATACCCTTGTCACTCGCACTGTAAACGGTTTCACTACTTCCGTCTATCGCAAAAGCTTCGCTGTTTCTTTGCCACCCCATAATCGTTCTTGTCAACCCCCAAGCCAAAAAATGTCCGCCTTTTATGCCTTTATAAATCGTGCCATGCATATTTGCTCTGATTCTCAGTCATTTAATAGTGAAATTCAATACATTAAATCCATTGCGATTGACAGAGGATACAGCCCTTCTATAATTGATACTGCTCTATTTAAACTTCAGCATCCTCGTTCCTCAAACTCTCCTCAGTCTTCTACTCTTTCCAATATTAGCATTGTGTTACCCTTCTTTTCTAAATCAAGCTTTCCCATTGCTAAAATTCTTAGACAATATGACTTCAATATAATTTTTGGCCCTACCAAAAAACTCACCCTCTCCAAACTCAAAGATCGTATTGAATTATCCAATTCAGGGGGTATCTACCGTATTAATTGCCAGTGTGGCCTTTCCTATATTGGACAAACCAAACGCTGCTTAAAATTTCGTATCAAAGAACATCAACAATATATTAAAAAACAAGAAATCAGTAAATCCTCTATTGCAAAACATTGCTGGGAGATGAATCATACTTTTGACTTCAATTCGGTTAAAATAATCTCTAAACCTACTTCTATACACGAACTTAACTTCCTTGAAGCATTTCATATTTATAAAAATATAAAAAATATTGTTAATTGTGAATTCGCTATTCCCCCATTATCAGACTGTTCGAAATATTACATAAAAACTTCTTTCTCTTAATTCCCCCCCCCCCTCACTACTTTGGTTCCATTTCCCATCTTTTTTCCTATTGGCTGTTGCCGGCAATCCTCTGTTTTCCAATTGGACAATAAACCTTTAACTGGAATTCCCATCTCTCCTATATATGTGAGCAAATTTCCGCCATCCTTAGCACTGAGGAAGGTATGCTATATGCTACCGAAACCGGTATGCTTAGAATTTAAAATTTTGGTGCTTTTAACGTTGCTATTTTTTACGCTTTTATTATATTGCACCAATTTCCTACTTGATAATTATAGAATGTTAGAAACACTAAAAGCTATTTTTAAGAGTCACACAGTGTAAATTAACAACATAGGTCATTTTAAAGTAAAAGTTGGGAAACCTAAATATTTCCAAAAGTGTTCACAAAATTTAAATGGCCTCTATTTTGAAACAAGTGGCGGATGAAGCTGGCCAACGAACTCGGTCGAGACATTAGTATGTACCATTCATATGAAAAATTTCATTCAAATCGGTTCAAATATTCGAGAGCTACAGCATGACAAAATTCAGATATATATCTACATATGTTGCCTTAATAGCAACATTGGATTATTTCTATAGTTGAAAATGCAGTTACTGGCTGCTTCGATAGCAGTAGATCACATCCAGCAGTAATAGCGTAATATAAGTTGTCAGAACAGGTAATTCGATTCTGTTGTACTATTTTAACGAAGACTGGAATCCTGTCGTGTTAAATACTACGACATTGATATTACATGATTATTGGAAGTTGTAGCAGTCGACGAGTGAAAGTTATGGAATACATTTTTCCGTGAAAGTTTCCATAGAAATAATTGAGACAAAACATAATATCAGTTCAGCAATTTATTAAAACATCTCTCGGCAGCGCAGTTCCCATCAAGAATATTAGCCATATCTCCATAGTAGTAATTAGGGCTAAACAAAGTTGTAGATAATCGAATAAATGGACGGTGACCAGGGGGTGATATGAAAAGTAGAAATACGACTCCTGTCTGCTGAAACACAGTGAGCATCGGCTTTTTGTCCTTCAAGTGTAGGCATACAAATATGACGTAGATCGCGCTCTCAACCAATGACTAATTACGAAAACCACGCGATGGAAAGAGTGTGGACAGAGCGAGCGGATGAACTTGAAGGGAAAAAGGATAAACTCGGAAATGCGCGGGAAAGTCAAATTAGGAAGAGAAAATAAAATGGTTGTTAAAAGAACATTCTAGAAAGAAAAAAGCGCGGAAATGGATCATTTAATTTAAGAATACTAAAGGCGTAATATTTAAGCAATTTAAATAAGTGAGACATTAAATTAAAGGGAATTTAACAGAGTTAACGATAGAGATTATTTAAGAATTATTAAAGATTATTTAAGGATGGTTTTGGTGTCTGGGGGTTATGATCGGCGAGAATAGGGTAACTGCTGGAGAGTCGCTGCATACGGGATAGATGCCGCACCTCTTGTATTTCTTATAATTATCGATAGATGGTCGTCAAACGCACAGTATATGTGCACAATGAGATTATTTTAACCAGTGTATAGCGGGAATCCCATTTCGATGTTTACTTGTAGAAATACAGTCCTTAGTTTGACGTAAGTGCATGATTTCACTGTCCAAACTTTTAAACACGTTATGTTTAAATGCTTTTCATACACTAATTACTAAATGCAGGCATGATTTCGGAGTCAAAACTAAGTGTAGCGTTTGTATAGAGCACTGTGTGTATGGTTATGACATTCCCCTTAGTGATGGCCGAGGTTTGCACCATGCAAAATGGGATGCATGCCGCACTGCTACTCCGGTATACATGCCGTTGTTTCTTTTGTGCGGGATGATTAAGTGTTATTAACTTTTCCTTTTCTTTTTGCACAGACTAACCATGTTAGGCATGTTATCAAGTTTACTAAAACCCAACGAGTAAAAGGGGAAAATAAAAAGTAAAAAGGGCGAGAAAGATGCAAGTCAAGATGATAATAATGAAAAATTGGATTACGCGTAACGCAGACGTTCTTTGCAAACTACTCCAAAAAAGAGGAAGTGTGATTGGCTTCGTTGCATCATGTGTTTAAATGTAGTTACATAAACACTGTACTTATTTGACACTTTTTCTGTAGATTGTAGTCGAAAAAACAAGTCTCTTAACCTATTCGGGACCATAGGTGCATATAAGCACCTTCATAAAGAACTTACAAAATTTGTTTCTGGCACCAGTAAAAAAGAAAAGTAATATTTGCTTTGTTTAATTAAAGCATTTTCATGATTATTTAAGTAAAGGTAACTTCTTTTTAAAAAGTGGTACCAACCAAATATAATTTGTGTAAAAGCCACCGGTCCCGAAAGGGTTAACAAAGAAATTATGTAAACATAATTTTACTTTTTTTCTTTTCCCTTTCTAATACATTGATGTTACGTTGTTGCTGAAATAATAATTAAAATTTAATGTAAAAAAAAAAAAAAAATAAGTCGATAATTTTAATAGTGAAAGTGGGCAACAATTATTAATTTGAATATACTAATACGTTTCATTGTACTCATTTAGTTTCATTTTGTTATTACATCGTTAATTATAGTCCAGATATGAATATATATTTTTAAATATTTTTATTTATAATTCCATGCTGTTCTTATCACAAGCGCGGCATAACTATCGCACAAGTGCGGCGTCTCAGGCTGAATGTACGGGTGACCCGCCGCAGTGTAATGTTTTAGAAAAAAATTGTTAAAAAATATTAATAATTTGTTTTGATTTTTTTTTTGTCGCACTTCACGCGTTGTATATTTAACATTAAATAGCACAGCATGATTTTCTTTATTTTATGTCTACCATTGGACTTTATAAACAGATTAAAAAAAGAAAGTGCGGCATAAATCCCGGAATTGCCCTATAGCAAATTTTCCCGAAGTGTTGTGTATGATTCATACGCCTTCATTTGTTTGTAATATACATCCTTAAAATTTAATTTAATTTATAAAAGCTCCATGTTTTATCCGAAATCGTTCATTTATATCTTTTTCAAAATAGCACGTATTTTAATTACATTTTTTTTTTTTAGTTTTTATGAGAAAATGGCAACAAAAAAATATAATTGCTATTCCGACTATTTTTCCTTTACTTTCTTCTATAGAAATGGAGTACTTCAGTTACCAAAATTGAACAAGACGCTATAAACTACTAAAAAATGAATGTCTCAAAAATAAATGGAGATGCAGTTTTCAAACAAATTACATTTAAAGGTACATTTTTCCCAATACGATGGTAACGACCCAATAACGATTTACCCAATACTATATGAAAATTGAAAATGTGCGATGCTTAGAAGTTAAAAAAATTGCAGAGATTATTCCGTACAATGATACATCTGCTTTGTTTTACGGCTGGCTTATACAACGGAACATTATTTTTTGAAGACGACAATTTATTAGCTGGATGGAAGAAATAGAATACCGGGGACTAAAAAATGTGTTATTTAACAAAATAATCCAAACGAATTCAATGCTTTGTTAAGTTTCATACGGCATATTTTCTTTACTTTCTCCTGAAGATCCTAAATAGGATATCTCGTAAGAAAAGAGTGCTCAAAAGTTTTATTTTCATGTTGTAAAAACATAAAAGAGTTTTAAAATTAGATCTCTGGTTGTACGCAAAAACGAAACAAGATCAATTGTCTCAAACTTCTTAATATATCTCATAGAGGAACTTGAAAGTTATTCATGTTTGCATGTCTTTATAACATTTAACCCTCTCGGCACCGAATGTTTTTAACAATTTTGGGAAAATTTACTTTTAATCTAACAAAATTAAAAGTAACTATCGAAGTCACAGAAGTTACAGTTTACTGACATTTAACGAATGTGTTCTTTACAGAAACCTAACGAATGTAGTTATGTTGCGTATTTTTCATATAAAAATAGTCTAAGGAAGAATATTTTAAGACATTTGGAAAATGTCGTATTAAAACCAGATTAAACAAATGAAAAATTTAGTAGTATTTTTTATCTTTTATCACAAATTATTAGTTCGGGAAATGAATCCCTAATTTAAATTTAAAGATTGAAACATATGTTTGAATTAAAAGAAACGCCAACGGTTTACTAATAATTAATAAAACTTTTATTAATATTATTATTATTAAATGCTGAAACATAAGTAAAGTAATAATAGTAAATGTATCGGCATATGCTATCACTATTAGGTACTGGAATTAAGGAAAAAAAAATCTCTTTCAAATACTGCAATTCGAAGTAGGACCCTCATTTGAGGCTCAGGGTGATGAGAGGGTTAACACAGAGTGATTCTCTAATAATATTCAAAGAGAATAACAACTGCTAATTAAATGTCAGTTTCTTTTCTTTACATTTTTAGTATCATAAAACTGATAAAAATAATAATTTTTTTTTTCTATAATTTCATTGCTTAACCGAAAAATTCTTAATTAAACTAATTCCTTAAATTTTAATCAATTTATCATTTTCTTGAGAATGAATGTTACATTATTTTATGATGCTCAAATTCAATGTTTTTGTTTTGTTCTGAAGTTATGAAAGGCATAACAACTGATGCCGTTTTGAAAACGCCAGAATGCAGCAGGCATGGCCACAAGTGACGAGAAGGACTTTAGTGGGATTGGAAGCATGGAATTTCTCATTGATCGGAACAATCCTTTAATTTTCCATTTTTTTCTGCTGCCTTCTACTGAATAATTTCAAAAGTTTTATGTGACTCGTTTTTAACCATTTGGAAATGGTTGTTTTTTTTTCGGTCGAGGATAGGGCCAAATGATGCTCCCATTTTATTTTTTTTTAACGGAATTCAACGATGTTCTTTACTTTTAGAAGAAGTTTTATTTGAATGGGTAATAAAAAGGCATAAAATCGTTAAAAATTGTTTGAATAGGTAATCGAAAGGCATAAAATCGTTAAAAATTGAAAAAGTTACATAATGGGTAGGCGCAAATTATCAGATATGGAAAAATCCAAAGCCAAAGAGCGACGCCGAATTGAAAATCGTCTTGCAAACTAAAAATCGAGGTCTGCAACTCATTATGTAGGCCATGAAAATCGAGGTCTTCAACTGATTATGTAGCCCAATGAAAATCGATTATAGAATAAAAGACGAACGCGAAAAGGAAACAATCTAATGTTTAATCGATTGATAGTAAAAGCCATGTCTCGAGGATCTCCAATCCACTAGCCACGTCGTTTTACAATCGGTCGATTCTAACCGGGAAAAGGCCCCACCAGTGGCCGAGAGGTTCTGCTCTCGAAGCTGGTAGACGGGAGGTGCTGGGTTCGATCCCAATCGCGCCCGTCGGCCTAATCGTTCGGAGTTTTCGTGGTTTTCTTCGAGCCGTGGATCTTCCATGCGTTAATACGGATTAGGTTCCCTTAGAAAGACCCCCACGGAGGGCACTCCCCCCGGGCCTATATCCCTCGTGTAGATAATTGGCCGTCAAAAATCAACTCAACTCAACTCAACTAACCGGGAAAAATTGAGCTCAAAGTAGGTAATTTGTCGTAATCTATGGATATTCGGTGGAACTGCTTTCGATTTGTAAGCTGTTTTTCTTCTCGAAACGGGACCAAAAATTCCAAATGGTCGTTGTAATCTATTAAATTACAATTTTTTTTCTTTCTTTATTTTTTTCTTTTCTGTATAAGTTTCACTGTTTTTTTTTTTTTTTTACATAAAAGTATGAAACATGCAGGCATGATTATTAAAGCTATTTCTAATCGAACAATATTTTTCATTTATTGATAAATGAATTAACATCTTCATCAATTATAAAAAAAAAAAAATGTTTCATAACGGCGGTTTATTTTTTCCCCCAGCACTGTGACATTGGCGAATTTGGTTAACAATGCCAACTTTGACATCATTTTCTGAAATATCTTCTGTCTTTAGTGAAAATTAGAAAAAACTCTTCGATTACTTAGTTTCTGAAGAAGTGCATTTGCCAATTATATGCATGTTAAACAAAGATGAATTCATAAATGTATCAAAAGCAGTCAAGATGTATTTATGAACAGTCTTATTATATATGAAACATAAGCTTTCAGCGTTGAAAGGCAGTGGCTGAATTACAGCAAGGCGTCTTGCTGTAATTTCCCATTTTATGTTTCAGAAGAAAGGCCTTCTTGTACCTCTTGCTTGCAATTGAAAAGCGGCTTATTTTTTAAGCTAATAAGTGTTAATAAATAAATTATCAGGATTAAATATAATTTTTACAATCTAAAAGCAGAAAAAATCAAACTTTATAAATAGTTTCAATTAAAAATATATAATCCCTGCATTATTATTATTAAAGAAGAAGAAGATCCAGCATTTAAAAAAAAAGTTCTTTTTTCAGACTAAATTGGACAGATTCAAATATTTTTCATAAATTATTAAAAATTTATGGTAGAAATAATTCTTCAATAATACTGGAATATAGAAAACATTTAGAAATAATTTACAAATGAAATTTTCGTATGTAGCAAAAGATGGCAGCACCACACTAATGATGATGCATTTTTCGTCATAGTAGGTGTGGGTAAATGCCACATTTCATCTCCTCGTGGTCGTGGATCCAATGTTTTTGTTTTGCTCTGCCATGTGCGAAATAACTTATGAATGGCATAATAACTGATGACGTTTTGAAAACGTCAAAATTTAGTAAGCATAGCCACAGCTGATGAGAAAGACTTCCCTCTATGATTTTAAGCGTGGCGTGGAACTTCCTATTGATCGGATCAATCCTTTAATTTTCTATTTTATGCTGCTGCCATCTACTGAATAACTTTGAAAGCTTTATATGATTAAATTTTTAAAAACGTATAAGTTTCACTGAAAGACATTGGCTCACCCACGGGGGGAGCTAAGGTGGCTGAAGCCCCTCCCAGACACCGAGACTAGACTAGTTATTTAAACTTTTCAAAAAATTATGAAAGAATATTATTTTTTTTAAAATAGGTCCTTAAAAAATCAGAATTTTTGAAAAAATACTAGTTTTGTCCCATATTTTTTTCTCTTTTATAAATTTTATTATGAAATTCGAAATATTACCAGGTTTAACATTTACTAATTAAAAATTTGAAGCCCCCCCCCATGCAACCTTTTGCACCTTTTCTAACCTTCATAATGTTTTAATAATTTAATAATAAAAATTTAAATCGTTTTTGATTGCAAACACACTTTAAAATTATCCAAATACAGGAACACGCCAAAAAAATTGCAAAAACTAAGATATATTTTAAGTACAGTATTTCATTATCAAACATTTTAAAAACATTCAGAATTAGCTCCACTAAAACTTTCCAGAGCTTCATCTGGCTGGTTACGACTCTGCTCAAATCAGCAGAAAAAATTTAAGTCAAGACTCGAGCTGGCACGTCCCATCGAGTCAAATGAAAGAAAATTAGCCAGAGCTTTGCAGCGGGCCGGGCCAGATGTGGGCAAATGTAGACCTCTAAAATATGCTAGTCCCTCCAAACCGTAATCCTGGATGCGCCGCTGCTGAAAGGTGATTTTATATTATATTATTATTTCATTGCTTATAGATAATAATAATATAGAACAAATAATATAAAAATTTTGCTTTTAAAATCAGTTCCTACTTAGGTCATCAAAGAAAAATTTAATATAATCCCTTAAGCTAATATTATTTTTTGTGGCATTAAAATATCTCAACTTGTTGATTTTCTATAAGCAAGTAGGTTTACAATGGAAGTCTATGGGAATTTGGCGAAATATTAGAGATATCACCAAGTTGGCGACAAACTTGGCGGTATTTGGCGACAGAACAGTGTCCCCCTAAGGTAACCCCCTTATAGATGTGAAGATGCATTAAATGCTTCAATAACCAATGGCCGCCATTTTGTCTCCCATGTAAAACTAAAATTGATGAATTAAAATTTAATTAATGAATTAATATTTGAAAAAACTGTATTAACATCAATTGTCATCCAGTACAAGTTTAAAAAAAATTATTTCAACTTGATAAGATGAATAATAAGCATTTTATTAACGATTGAAAATTTGATCAAGATATATATATATAAATAAATAAATTAATTAATTAATATAGGGAGAGTGTGAACTAATAGCAGGAATTGAAAAAGTAAGGAAATAAAATTAATAATATAAAAATATAAATATATATTTCATTTACTTTTGTGGTAAACAGTAAAAATATTTTCTTCTATTTTTACAAAATGTAAAATGAGAATAACGGAAAACTATTAATAAATGATGATCAGCAAATGATACAATTGCTTTTTATTTTAATATCATCATTATTGCTATTTAATTTATTTAGGACTGTTTACCTATTCCATAAGACAGCTCCATACATATTAAAATTGATCATTCAAGAAGAAAACAAGCCACACTTTGCAACTAGGGATTTTTTTTTTTTTTTTTTTTTTAGAATAAAATTAAACTAGTACATAAGTCCATAAGAAAATTTAACTTTAACAGTTAATGTAAAAAATCAAAAACAATGGACTTTAATAAAAACAACTTTATCCTGCAACTTTAAGAACGACAGATATCACTTGCCTTCGGATTATTATTTTTTTTTTCGTTTTTTTTTTTTTTTTTTTCTATTTTGTGTTGCCCAGTGAAAACTAAATCGACTTTACAATGAAAATTTCTTTTTCAAAGTACAGTACGAAAAAAATAAAAATAATAATGTAAAAGGAAAAATATAAAAAAAAAGAAAAAAACCTATTACAAGAAGAAAGTATTGAATTCCTGAAATTTTTCGAATTCCGGTTTTCGACGGATTTACACGTTTTTGGGGTCAGAGATTCCAAAAAACATGTTTTCACAAAAGGTCTGTCTGTCACAAATTTTGTGAGCACTCTACCTCAACAACTAATGCACGGAATTTAATCAAAAATTATATTCAATTAGTACCTGATATAAATTCATGTTGATTAGTTTTTGGAGAATATCGCTCAACAGGTGGCGCTACTATGCTGCATCTTTCACAATTACCACAATGGCTCTATCTCACGAACTAATGCACGGATTTCTATTAGGTTAGTCCTTGACATGAATTGATGATTTTTGCATTTTGGTGTGAATCGACCTACAGGTGGCGCTGTTATTCTGCATTTTCATAATTTCCGCAATAGCTCTATCTCAAGAATTAATGCACGGATCTTCATTAAACTTCAGATTCAGTCAATGCTTGATATGAATTGGTAATGTTTACGTTTTGGTGTAAATCTTCCAACAGGTGGCGCTGCTATGCTGCATTTTTTCCCGATTCTCACAATAGCTCTCTCTCAAGAACTAATGCACGGATTTCTATCAAACCTCAGATAATTTATGTTTTTTGTATTTTGGTGTGAATCGCCGAACAGGTAGCGGTGCTGCATTTTTCACGATTTCTTCAATAGCTGTATCTCAAGAATTAATACAGGGATTTTCACCAAACTTCAGATTCAGTTAATCCTTGATGTGAATTGCTACTGTTTATCTTTTGGTGTAAATCGCCCAACAGGTTTCGCTGCTATGCTGCATTTTTCCGCAATAGCTCTATCTCAAGAACTAATGCACTAATTTTCATCTAACTTAGGATTCAGTTGGACGTTGATAAAAGTTGTTGCTGATTAGGTTTTAATGTAAATCACGCAACGTCACGTTGGTATGATTCATTTTGAAGGATTTACGTGATTTTAGCGATAGCCATATCTCAGGAACTAATTCACGGAATTTTATACATTTACAAACCTCACGATGGTCATAGATTGCCATTTAACTTTGGCACTGTGATAGTGAATTTTGAAGTATTAACATTTATGAGATAGAAGCAAGTTTTGGGATTCTTCCGACTACTTTCATTAGTATATTAAAAAAAGAGAAAATTTTTCCATTATAAATCCGAAGTCAAAACAAAAGTAGTAAAAAGCGTGAGGCACTGCCAGAATATTTTTCAGAATCATATAGCAAGCAGTGTTGAATTAAGTGGGGTGGTCCGGGATCGCCCCCTCCCCCCCCCTGGAGCAATGAGATGTCACCCCCGGAAGATTTGAGAATTTATGTTTTTTCAATTGTCAAAAGTGCAATGTCGCCCCCCCCCCTCCCGGAACTCTATAACCCCTTGGGACACAAGCTCGCATTTTTTCACACAAATTTTACTATTTTTAGGATTGAGACTTTTTTGGGGGCTAGAAAAAGTTATATATATTCATTTATTTTTAAATTTAAAAATATATAGAGTTTTGGCGTGTTCAATATAATGGAAATTGAGTCGTAGACCTATAAAAACCATATTATTGAATTACATGATTCTGGATAAAAAATTCTTAATTGCAAAATTTTCTTTCATTATAAATGTGTTTTTATCGTTTACGTCACTTTTAAATATTGCACAATTTTATTGTTTCATTATTAAAGAGAAATAGTATTTTTGATGGAACTTATTTGAAAAGTATAAATCAATTTAGTGACTTTTTAAATAGGTTTTTAAAAAGTTTTTATGGTGATTTTTTACAAAGTTTTATTATTTTAATTTATACAAATACAAGTTGCATTTCATGCACACAACCTTATTTTATTTTATACTTATCAGGTAAGATAAGATCGCTGCATAGGCTTCAAAAACCAGATTTTTAGCATGAAGTTCCTATTTCTTTCACGACAAAACTTGCTGACATCAGAAGTGTGTTTTTATCGTTCATACGTCCCTTCCAAATGTCACATAAATTCAATTTTTGCATCATCAAACAGAAAAGTGTACTTTAACTAAGAAACGTGTTAATCTATTTAGTAATTTTCAAAAAAATTTAAATACCATTTTATTTTGTTTTTTAACTGTTCTCAAAATCAATCATTTGCTTGCTAAATAATGATAATAATTAGTGGCACAGCTACCACAATTGGCAAGTAAGTACCAAGAAGAAATTTAAAAAGAAATCAAAATGAGTTTATTTAGAATCTTAATCTGTTATCTATAATTATATTTTCTTAAAATTTTTGTAGCTAATTAAATATAAATAAATTTATTAATTTATTTATAAGTATTATACTAACCGAAACAAGCATTTTATCAGTACAATTATACATTTTTAGGATAATATTTAATTTTTTTTTTTATTTATTTAAGAAAATATATTGTCTACTTCTGTATCTATTATTTGTTTCAATTATTTCAATTTGTTCTGTGTTGATTTTTAAGTAAAAACCACTGCCTCTCTTCAGTATACAAAAAAAGTCTAATTTGAATAAAAACAATGATGAAGACCCGACGTCTAATAGAATGGACATTAAAAAAAATTGTTTATTCTCTAAAATATACATTAGATTACTTAAATTGCGATGTCAATTCATTGATACAACACTTAAAATTAGATGTCTGTAGCATTAATATCTAAATATTTTTAAAATATGTATAAAATCAGCATTAAAACTGTCTGCTTACCTTCAACAATTTTTCTCTTGTTCCCTGCTATTTTCAAATAATTAATATACATATTTAGTGGAAATTTTTTTATTATTTCGGCGTACAGATAGCAGCACCAGGCTGTCTAGTATAATGGACAGCAAGTATTTACAAGTTCCAACTGAAATTAAGTATTTTACATGAAAAATAAAAATGTTCAATAGAATGGACGCGGGGTCTCAGGAGGATAATGTTCCTCCCCGGAGACATTGAAATCCCTCCCGGAGAAAAGTGTCTGAATTCAACGTTGATTGCAAGCCGAGAACTGACGCAAGAAATGAATTATACTACAAACTAACTTTATTTCTTAGAACTAAGCAGTTGCCATTTCAAGTGCCAAGTCGCATTCATTTAAATGCACTAATTGGCTGGAAACCCGATACCTCCATACCATACATACATTTTCGTCAGTCGGTGGCAGATTGTGCCAATAACAAAATTTAAACACGTTCTCTAAAAGCAGCTTTTATTTTTCAATTCCTACTATTAGTTCACACTCCTTCTATATTTATTTATTCATTTATATATCTTGTTCAAATTTTCAATCGTTAATAAAATACTTATTATTCATCCTATCAAGTTGAATTAAAATTTTTTAAACTTGTATTGGATGACAATTGATGTTAATACAGCTTTTTCAAATATTAATTCATTAATTAAATTTTAATTAATTAATTTTAGTTTTACATGGGAGACAAAATGGCGGCCATTGGTTATTGAAGCATTTAATGCACCTTCATATCTATAAGGGGGTTTATCATAGGGGGGGGGGGGACCCTGTTCTGTCGACTAATACCGCCAAGTTTGTCGCCAACTTGGCGATATATCGCAAAATTTGGCGGCTAAAATGAGTCGCCAAATGTGACGCCAACTTGGCGATATCTCTAATATTTCGCCAAACTCCCATAGAGTTCCATTGTAAACCTACTTGCTTATAGAAAATCAACAAATTGAGATATTTTAATGTAACAAAAACTAATATTAGCTTAAGGGATTATATTAAATTTTTCTTTGATGACCTAAGTAGGAATTGACTTTAAAAACGAAATTTTTATATTGCTTGTTTGTCTTTAAATTCAATACAATGGTTTCATCTTAAAATAAAATGTTTATTGTTTATGATATTATTGTTTATTAAAAGATTATTCTTGGTATTTAAAATTAAATGTGTGAAATATATCTATTTCAAATGAATGTATTTTAAATGAAAAATATATTTTATATGAAATGAATAAAATATATGTAATCTAAATGAATTGAGTGTAATGAGATTGAAAGAATACTTGATGCTTTATCGCCCGCCCCAGACTGTCATTAATTATTTATAATTAAGTTCTAAAAACATTAAAATCGTCATCGGTTAAACGCATGCGTATATAATTTTTATAACTTTATAATATCAGGAAATGAGTTTAAATCGATTACAAAATTTCCGCTTTACTTACATGAATCAAGTTTATTTAAATGAGAGTGTGTAAATATAAATTTGAATATGGCCTATGATTTTAATTTTAATCAATGCAGGAAATGGACGAAATACTGTCGAGCCCCGATTCAACGAATCACGATTTAACGAATTTCTCGATTTAGCGAATTTTTTTATTGTCCCGGCGAAAATGCAACAAAAATACTTCGATTTAACGAATTTATAATCCTGATTTAACGAATAACTTCCTATTTTAAAAATTTGAAAAATTGAAGACATTTTCTAATATTTATAAAAAAATTTCAGTGTTCTGATTATCGATTTTCTGAATATCTATCATATGACACAGAAATATCTACATGCAAAAATGTACAGTATACCGAGGTTATTCTTGCTGTAGTAATGGATCGGATGAAGCAGATGAAATAGAGATGAAATATTCAACATGCAAAGAAGCAGTTAGCAGTTTAGATTCTTTGAAACGGAATTTAATGGCTTAATAATGTTGATAATACTGTTTTCACAGCTTCAGGAAAAAAATCGATAAATAAGTTTGGAATACAAAATTGAAATACGGCAAACAAACAACTATAAAATATATCATATAATTTATCTACAAAATTTGAATAAATGAGTTTTTTTTTAATTAAAATGATTGTGATTTATAGCGGTGCATAAAAAAAGAATGAATTTTTATGCAATGTATTTTCGTAAATCAACAAATGTTTAAAATCGTTATTAAGGTAAGTGAGCAATGTTCTTTTTATTTACAGCCATATTTTAACTTGTGCTGTTGTGTAAAAAAGTTACTTTGATTATCCCGATTTAACGAACAGAGTTGCTAGTCACGAACGATTCGTTAAATCGAGGTTCGACTGTACTGTTTAATTCGTGAACGGATTTTTGTTATTTTATATATTCATTTATGTTCATTTATTATTCATCATACGTTTATGATTTCGTTCGTCATCGTCAAGAATGATCTATTTATATAAAATCGAAGTCTCTGTGTGTCTCTCACAATTCCGGTTGGACCGTCTCATTTATGACGGCCAAGCCAGGGTTAGGCTTCCTATGGAGAAATCGTTACCAGCTTCAACAATGAGTAATTGTTGAAAAGTACTAATAGCAGGATTACCACAATAGCGCCAACATTTGTCGAACTTGGCCTATTTCGCCAAATTTGTCGACCAAAATAAGTTGCCATATATGGAGCCAACTTGGCGATAGCTGTCTAATTTCGCGAAATTTCCATTGAAAACCCATTAATCTTACATAATCGAGCTCACCGCTATTTAATTTAAACTCCGCGCATTGAGGGTTTTTTCCAAAATCTATGGCTCAAAATTTAAAGTGTAATATGCGAAAATGTATGTCTTTACATCACGAGCGATTATTTCTCCCACTGGCTGGATAACCTGATTGGTCCACTGTTTACCACATCTTGGGTGTGCCAGAAATGACATTTATTGCTTAAATCTTGGCGATAAGAACGCATTATACATGGATAATTTTTATGCCAACATTTACATGTGTTTCTTTTTTTTTTTTTTTTTTTTTTTTTTTTTTTTTTTTTTTTTTTGTTATTGTGAGTTTTTCCACGCATAAATGTTTAACTCATGTGTTTATTTGTGTATTTTCCTTATAAAATTTGGAACATACTTAAAACAGGGTAAGCGTGCTAATAATGAACACACTTGAGGAATTTCTTTAAAAAATTTCTTTTTAATTAATCATTACAGTAATATCGATCCATATTTTAAAATATTATAATTATATAGCAACGATATTATTCAACCTCTTAGATATGTCTTCTTCAAATTGGCGGTCCTTGAGAATCGGCTTTCAGAATCGTTAGACCTTTTCTCCAATAATTCCGGATCAACACACGCAAATCATACCGTTCAATAGGCATTTTGGAGCCGAAATTTCTGAACTCCTATAGATATATCACTAGTACTCCTACATACGATACAAATTCTGGTAATTATTAGATTAAAATTTCCTAGAACTTTTTGCTCAACCTAATATATCGAACTTTTTGGGTAACCCTATATATGGTCTATAGATTTGTATGAATACAAAGTATGCTAAATATTTAGTTCAATCAAATGCATTTTAAAATACCCATTTAGCAATTTCCATCAATAAATGGAAATGAGTTCTTTTTTGTAGCTCTGTATATGATATATCGAATTTATACACATCAAGTAATATAAAAAAATATTTTAATTTTTTAAATACGTACTACAACTGAAAGCGTACTTCCAATATTTATTCTTCATATTGTAGCCAAATTCTTTTGTGTGTCCCTGTAAATGAACGATAAATTATATGTACATCTGGTTCTACAGTAAGTGCCTTGCAGTACATCTCAGTAATATACATAAGTTTCAAATCATTTAAATACACCGTAAACAATTTTCCCCCATAGGCCGTAATGTAATTTTTTTGGATGCCCTTGTAAATGAAACGGAAATACTACATACTTCTTTTTCAATAGTGAACATGTCATAGTAAACCCCAATAACAATTATCTATTTTACGGTAATCTGCGAATAGTTACACGAGTGCGGACAGAAAATCAAACCGAATTCATAAAACACTTTTCAACTATGTTGGTAAGTGTTAAAAAAAAAATCTACTGTGATATCAGCGCCACTAGTTGTATTTCACGTAAAACTTAAATTACCTGAAATATTACTTATGGTAATTAGTATTACAAGAAAAAGTAATACGAGTAGTAATCCTAGTACACTAGTGTACGGGTAGTAGGGGATGTAAAACAGTATGAAAGAAATGAAACTGTGGGATGAACGTTTGCAATACTAAATAAAAAAAAATATTCAAAATAAAAATGTAGGTCTGACGTTTGATGGCAATGATCTTCAGATTTACCAATTACAAATGCAGTCATATATGTATATCTTTTATGTACGGAGACGTTTTGTCAGAGATGAATAAATAATCAAAGCAAACAAGAGATTTTTAACAACTCAAGTCGTTTAGTCTTCATTTGAATGTGAGCCCCATGAGCCCCCCCCCCCCTTCATACGCTCTTGAAGATTGTTATCTGACTGCTTTGACTGAGATTGCTCATAAAAATCTAGATTATAAAACATCCAAGGCAGTGTCATGAGGAAAATATTCAGTTTAATTTTACAAATAAAAGCAATTATTAAAAAAAAAAAAAACCCTTGTTACATTCTGTTAACTCTAGCTTAAAAATTAAATGTAACCACATAGCTTTTCAGTTAAAGTTGATTTTTTTAAAGGTTCTATAACCATTAACTGAAATTACACTTTAAGTCATAGCCGCATAGGGTATCCATTACTATGAACATTCTAGTAATAGGCACTCATTTTCAACACTTATAAAGACTTAAGTTTTATGAGTAAACATTATTGTTGTTTTTCATGGATATAAAGTACATTTTAGTAAATACTCGACACATTACAAATGAAGCAATGAAAAGTACAATCAACTAAAAAAAGGCAGCGTGTTTTGCAATCCAATTATTTGAATGCTTCATCAAAGGAGTTCCTTTTTCAATCTCCAGAGCCAAATAAAGAACACAATGTGAAAGAGTGGCAGTAACACTTGTACTCTGCTGCGGCGCTATTGTTCCTCATTCTGTATTGGAGATTGGTTGTCCTATTATGAAGCCTTGAAACAGCTTTTTAAAGCTAAAAAAAATTTGTTTATTAGTGCTTTTCCTTAGGCTATTTTACCCATCATGTTTTAATGTAACAGTTAATGTAATTTATTTTGTCCCATCATGTTTTAATGTAACAATTAATGTACTTGAATTTTTATGCATATTTTGTATTTATCAGAGAATTCTCTGAAACTTTCTGAAAGGTTTTATCTCATGTCCCCCTCCACAAATTACTGCAAGTAGTGGGTTATGAATTTGTACAGACTTTTACAATTTTTAAATTGTGCAAATTCTAAACTAAAAACAAAAATTACTAACCCACGATTATATTATTATTATTATTATTATTTTGAAAATTCAACTTCTTAATTTATGAGCTAGTTCTTGGATAGTCAAGAAAGTATTTTAATATTGATACTCATTGTGAGAAATGTATTTTATACGGCATGCATTTCAATGTTAACTTTTATTTTTGTAATGATTTTAAACTTCTAACTTACATTTTTATAACCGTTGCATTGTTACTCACTTTTATATGTTAATTAATATTAATAAAATTTTTGAAATTATTTTCTGAGTTGCTATATATTTTGCTAATTCATTTCTGTTTAAAATTACAGATATAAGCAATATTTTGACCCTAAATATAAAATACATACATGCTGAAAAAAAATCACATTTCAGGCTAATGACTTGGATAGTTAATTTAGCAATAAAAAATATTTCTCTTCAGTTGATTATTATACTATTATGCCGCGTACTATTATGCCCCATATCCATAACAAAAAGAATAAAATATTAAATTACAATAAAATTAAATTTTCATTTGGGATATGGAAATTTTACGAATTTACTTCAATTTACTTCCCAGTGAGATATTAGTTTGATAGTTAGTGTACTTGTTTTAATTTATATTCCTTTTATTTATTTTTTTTTTGGAATCATTTATTATGCTGAAATCAGTTAACTGAATAATATCCCTCGCTCCTGATTTAGACCAATGTCAGATGGGCGTCTTTTTTGCTGCTTTTTAGTTTATGTATTATCCATTCACAATGCTATAGCATTGTGAATGGATAACACGCAGGCAAAAAAGCAGCAAAAAACACGCCCGTCTGACAATGGTCTTAGTCAATTTATTAAAACATTGAAAAACTAAGTTATTTGTGAACTACCTAACATTTATTATTTTAAACAATTTGCATTTAAAAAAGCAATCGTACAACCCTTGTAAAGAAACGCATATTAATTTCAGCTCGCCGACGACCGAATACAACCGGCTGTGGCTTCTTATCCAGCTGATGGAAAAATCCTTTACTTCAGCAAATCGTCGCCAAGTTTCAGAGGGAGAAAACTCAGCCAATCAGGTTGTCCAGCAAGTGGGAGAAATAATCGCTCGTCTTTACATCTTCATCGCGATGCTATTAATAAAATAACCGCCACTAGACGGCGCTGTGTTATCTAAGCTCCTAACTGCCCAATTTTAATACATAGCCGGATACAGAAAATAAATTATCTGCATTTTTCCAGTATAGGGGCCTTGGCGAAATAGAGAAAACAGCGTTGGCGAAGAGGAAAATTTGGCTACATATTTTCTGGCAACATATTTCCACATTTTAAAATGTGCTATTTTCACTTATCTCTGCGGAACAAGCGAGAAAAACTACTCATATTCTTGCACGTGTGTTGTATACAGGGTGCAATATGTTATCTATCGCCGACCTTTAATTTCTCAAATGTTAGTTGAAGACATGTAGTTCCAGTTACAAAACGTTTCAATTGAGGTAAATATTCATGCTCTGGCATTATTTAAAGTATGAAATCAATTTTATAAAAATTACGAAATCTAACTTGTTATACCGTCCCCCAGTCCCTATAGTTATATTTAGTAAAAATTTACACACATCTTAACAGATGTAACACAAAAAGTTTGACGTCTGTACTACAAAAATTGACACAGTTATTAAATTTCAAAGTTTGAGATTTTTGCACATGATTTTGTCTTTCATTGAGGGATCAATTAAAAGATGAATTAAAGTAATTCGAGATCAAAATCAGGGTGCAATTCCACTACCCTTTATCTAGTCCCCAGTGAGCATGTTTTATTTTCCGGTTGTCGAATCTACCTATTTTGACATTTGAATATTGTTCGACCCATAAAAGTTAACTCAAATTTTTAGATGAAATAACCCTCTATGGTGATTCCCCGATTTTGTGATACCGGCTAAAGATGGTTTCGCCGTAAAAAGGACATTGCACCCTGACTATGATCTCGAATTACTTTAATTCTTCTTTTAACTGATCCCTCAATGAAAGACAAAATCATGTGCAAAATTCTCAAACTTTGAAATTTAATAACTATGTCAATTTCTGCAGTACAGATGTCAAACTTTTTGTGTTATACGTGTTATGATATGTGTAAACTTTTACTAAATATAACTTTAGGGCCTGGGAGACCGTATAAAAAGTTAGATTTCGTAATTTTTATAAAATTGATTTTTTACTTTAAATAATGCCACAACATGAATATTTAGCTCATTTTAAACGTTTTTGTAATTGGAACTACATGTTTACGGCCAACGGTTGAGAAATTAAAGGTCGGCGATAGATAACATATTGCACCCTGTATATCTTTATATCTCATCTTCCGCCATTTTTGACGGGCTATCTTTCTAGTATACATGATATAACTGAATCTATTTTTGAAAATTAAGTGACAGCACCATAATTTTATCACATATTTAAAATTTGATGAACAGTTTTAAATTATTCTTTAGAGAAACCTTAATTGCAGAAATGGATCAGGATAATTAAAAAAAAGAATTTTTATTGTTTTGACGTAGATTTTTTTTTCAGCTTCTTTTGTTTCAATATCCCAATTTATAAAAGCTCAAACATAAAGCTTAATCAAATTTTGCATTAGAATATTCTTAAAAATGTAATTAATTATAAATAATGCATCGAATAACCTATCGACCCGCGGAAAAAGAGCTATGCAAGAATCGGGTCCATAGAACACGTATATAAATAACCTTAGAATTACCAAAATACCAGACAACTGCTGATTTACCATAAACATATACTAAACATTTTATTGTAAGTATCTTATCCTAATTTATTAACATCCAATTACTGTGTACAACACGTACAGCCCAATCCAAAAAATCCGAACGATGGCTATAATTACAGTTCTAATTAAAAGTACAGTTTTGAATCTTCTGAAGTTTTTTTGTAATGTTATGTATTTTATTTTTATTTTTTAATGTTAGTCTACACATTACAACTGCGCTAAATTATTTTAAAACGGTAGCGCTACTTTTGACTCCATATTTGAGATGCTTGGATGAAGGCTGGCCGAAAAATTGTTTAGTTCATATAGTGTCAAACATTCTGTTAATGACAACTAACCAGTAACTGACACTTCAGGAAAAATTTAACTCAACTAAGCATTTTCTGGTAAAATTCAGAAAAGTAAAATTCTCTAGTTATAACTCAAATACTTAGTTTTATTTTGGAGTCGATTTATTCACCACTAGTAGGCCAATTAGTCCAATAGCTGTTAAACGTTTTTGGGAAGGTATTTGAGGCACCCTGAAAATTTGTGCAACACTTCTTTTGTAATGGCTGAATACAAAATCGATAGTCTGGCTGAAGGATCGTGGCTCAAAAACTGTGCCAGACACGTGTCAAGTGCCATTTTTTGACTACCCAAAAAAGGTATTTGAGGCACGCTGAGATTGAGGCAGAATAATATTTATGCTTAAAAAAAACATTTTGAAAATGACAGACACTTTAGTCGGCACAAAAACTGTGCCAGACACGTGTCAAGTGCCAAATGGCACTTGACACGTGTCTGGCACAGTTTTTGGGCCACGATCCTTCAGCCAGACATTCGATTTTGTATTCAGGCATTACAAAAGAAGTGTTGCACAAATTTTCAGGCTGCCTCAAATAGCTACTCAAAAATGTTCAACAGCTCTCCTACTAATAACATATTCAATAATGAAGAAACTTTCGAGAACACAAAAAGTACCATTTTAAGGCATCCATCTTATTTCTAAAATAAAGGTAGGTTTTTTTTTTTTAAACAATAATTGTAAAGCAACTATCCTAAACTTTTCTGAAAATGATACTTGTAGAGATTAGTTAAAAGATGCATATGGTACATTAGGGCTATGATTTATAGTTTATAGTTATTAAATTTAGTTTAATGAGAGCTTGCCAGTTATTGGTTCCTTGAATTTCTTTTCACCAGTCTCCGACAGAGGTGTTAATTATTGGTAATATTAAAGAATGTTGAAATCTATTATTTGATATGTTTAAAAATGATAATAAATTAAATTTATCTTGCAATTAACACCATTAAAATTTAAGAGCCATTATTTTGAAAATCAGACAAAGTGCGATAGTTGTATATTTTGTTTTGCTTGATTTTTTTATGTTGAAGTAGATCATATTTAATGAATAAGGTACAATTTCGAAGCTCTGAAAAAATTTCCTGTATCCTGTAGAAAATGTCAAAGTTAAAGACCATGAATCCCATTTTTCATGAAAATTGAAATGCCAGTATGTTTGGATTGCTATATCTTTGGAAAGCAACAACATTCCAAAAATATTTTGTCATAAACTGTTAGTATAACACTACATGCTTAGTAAAATTTACTTAGTTCCATGTGGCATTGTTAATTTTCATTGTTATATTGCCACAAAATGCAATCAAAATGACATTTTTGTCCGTTTTTTGCACTTATTATGTTGGTTAAGCAATAGTACCCCAAAATTTTTCTTATAGAACATGAAAGTTTACTATTAGAACAATCTAAGTAATATAGAACTTTGCCGGGATATCGATGCTGTTAGCAGATATAATCTGTCAAATATTCAAAAGTTTCAAAATCTGCAACTTTTGAATTAGTCCTATCTCAAAACAGCATCACAGTTGAATAAAACAAAATATATCAGGTAGTAGTTGAACATATGTACAAAAACATGGACACGAAAAATAAGTGGGGTCTCATGCTATTTTCAGAAGAAAAAAATGACAAACGTTACAAAAAGGCAGTGCAATAATCAAGCTTTTCCCCTAGAAGGAGAAAGAGAAAAGGGATGTGCCATTTCCTCATAGGGGAAAACATAGTAAAGGGAAAGAGAAACGGGATAAATGATTTCCTTATAGGGAAAAAGCCTGATATTGACATTGTATTTTTGTAACGTTTGTCAATTGTACATATGTTCAACTACTACCTCAGATATTTTGTTTAATTCAACTGTGATGCTGTTTTGAGATAGGACTAATTCAAAAGTTGCAGATTTTGAAACTTTTGAGTATTTAACAGATTATATCTGCTAACAGCATCGATATCCTGGTAACGATCTATATTACTTAGCTTGTCCTAATAGTAAACTTTCATATTCTGTAAGAAAAATTTTGGGTACTATTGCTTAACCAAGAAAATAATTGACGAAAACGGACAAAAACGTCATTTTGATTGCATTTTGTGGCAACATAACAATGCAAATTAAAAATGCCCCATGCAACCAAGTAAATTTTACTAAGCATGTAGTGTTATACTAACAATTTTTGACAAAAGAATTTTGGGATGTTGTTGCTTTCCAGAGATATAGCAATCCAAACATGCTGACATTTCTATTTTCACGAAAAAAGGAATTCATGATCTTGAACTCAGACATTTTCTACAGGAAACAGACAATTTTTTCAGGGTTTCAAAATTGCACAATAATCATTAAATATGATCTACTTCAACATAAAAAACAAGTTGGAAATTGCTCGTCAAACGTGGCAAATGAGGTGCGTTCGTACTATAACTAGTTTTATAAATATTTTTTGCACCGCATATTGTACTGAATGTATATTTTAGTGCACTTCATAAGTGACAATCCATTTCATTCTGTTCGAAATGATGTAACCTCATTAAAATGCACTTGAAATAATATTTTCTCATTGGCCGTCATGTAACGGAAAACTTTTGATTGTCCCTGTCATTAAACTATACATCCGATTTTCATAAAGTTTCTAGTGACTCGATAAAATTTTGCAACTATTCTATATTTAAAATTTGAGACCATTCAGAAGGCTGTAACATCATTAAAATGCACTTGCAATAATATTTTCTCATTGGCCGTCATGTAACAGAAAACTTTTGACTGTCCTTGTCATTAAATTATACACCCGATTTTCATGAAATGTGAAATGACCCGACAAAATTTTGCAACAATTATATATTTAAAATTTCAAATTAATCGGTTGCGTAGTTTTTGCTCTGTTGTATGCGGACGGACAGACGGACTGAACGACGACTATAGGTGCTACGTATTTATATAATTACGAACGCACCTAAAAAATCAAGGCAATTAAAAATACAACTGTCAAAATATCATTTTTTTCTGAATTTCAAAATACTGGCTCTTAAGCATTACTAATAATTTAAAACATGAAAAAAGGGCCATATGTATATGAGGTATGACATTATATACAAATAAGGTTTAAGTATATAGTTTTTATAATAAAGATTAAAGTATTTTTAAAGCATAAATTCCTTGAATTATAAAATAACTTTTTTTCTTCGCATGTAAAGTGTGAGAGGCTGGCTCACCTTGTGTCAGTTATTGGTTTTTCAAAATAGGTGTCCGTTACTGACGTTATTCACCATTATTTATGAAAAAAGAATAATTTTTATTAATACAATGTATAATTGTTGAGAATTTTGTCAACAGTAATTTTTGATGTATTTCTATTATCCTTTCAAAAAGAAAAATAAGTATAAAATGGATTTAATATTTTGTAACGGTGATTCGAACAAGGAAAAATTTTTAAGGTGTCAGTTGCTGGGGGATTTCACTCTACTTTTTTTAGCCCCCGGTGTGCTATTCCTTTCTCCCAGCTATTAAAATGTCTTACGCAAGCCGTAAAACATAGCAGCTATATCATTGTACTGTTAAATAGACTAATGCAATTTTTTTAACTTCTAAGCATCACACATTTTCAATTTTTATATCGTCAAATTGGGAATAAAAGTACTTTCTAATGCAATTTGTTTGAAAACTACATCTCAAATTATTTTTGAAATATTAATTTTTTTTGTAGTTTTTAGCGCCATTTGTTTCATTTTGGCACTCAAGTACTCCATTTCAGTAGAAAGTAAAGTAAAAAAAAAAGTTTGAAAATAGCAGTTATTTCTTTTTGTTGTCATTTTCCCATAACGACTCAAAAAAAGTAATTAAAATACGTGCTATTTTGAAAAAATATAAATGAATGATTTCTGGTAAAACATGGAGCTATTATAAACTACACTGCTCAAAACAATTAGGGGAGCACATGGTTTTAACGAAATTACGTAATATTTGCACCGATAAGTAACGTAAAATAAGACATCCATAATTGAAAGTGTTGTAGAAAACAGATAAAGAAAACTTCACATCTAAATTAAAGTTTATGACGTCAAAAACTAGAAAAGGGAGATAAGTGCAGAAATCGGGATTTTGCAGAAACGTTTGTTTCACTGCCTCAGTTGAAAAATTCAATTGCTGAACTTGTGTTTTGAAAAAAGTTGGCTTGCAAATGTCAAAACAACATGATTTACTGCAATCCATGGCTTGGCGTGTTATCGGGACAGTTGAATTTGGGGAAACACAACGAAGTGTAGTGGACGCTGTTGGAGTCGCAAGAAATGTCCATGAAAAGCTGTGGAATCGATTTCAAGACATATGGAATCGTAGTCATCAACAAGTGCAAGGTCGGAAATGTGCTAACACAGAAACTGATGACCGATATATCCTGTTAACAGCTCGTCGAGACGGAACGGGCAATGCTACTCAGCTGAAAACACAGTTGTTCTTGGCCACAGAACGAAGGGTGTCCAGCCAAACAGTCCAAAATAGGCTTCATCAGGGCGGTCTCTATACACGTAAGCCAATGGTCCGTATTCCGTTGACATCAAGCCACTGTGCGGTGCAAAGAAGGTGGGGGAACTGAACATCGAGTTTGGAGGCGACGTTGTTGGAGTCAAATTCTGTTTAAAGACGAAGGCTGGAATCAGCATAGGTGGACGTACGGACCTGCATATCATTCGGAATGGCCCTTTGACGGTTCGAACTTATACAGACGAGATACTGAGACGTCATGTCGTATTTTATATTGCAGCAATTAGTGATTTCTTTTTCTCCATGCATGATAATGCCAGACTTCATACAGTTCGTCTTGTGATAAACATGTTTGAAGCTAAAAAAATACGCGCAAGGAATGACCAGTATGCTCTCCTCACCTAAATCCGATCGAGCTTGTTTTGGACATACTCAGACGACGCACTGCTGCGTGACCGAAGCCTCCTTTTACTGTCCGGGACTTGGAGATTGCAATTCTTGAGCAGTGGAACAGTATTCCCCAAAGTCTTATCGATGACCTCGTCGCATCCATGGAAAACAGGTGTGCAGGAGTCTTAGCTGTTCGAAGAGCCCACACGCCATATTAAAAATCTTGCATCATTTCTAAACAATCCTTTTTTTATCATTTACCAAATTGTTGCCCTAAACCATCTTTTCATGTTCTTTTCATCTTTTCAAAGAATAAAAGCTCCCTTATAATTTTTTTGCGTCTTTTTTTCTGTATTGCGCATTGATACATGTGTACTATCCATTTTATGCCCATACATGGCTGTCTTGCACTGTTCTCTTCCCTTTTTTGCTTGCTCCCCTAATTTTTTTGAGCAGTGTATATTTAATTTAATTATCTAAATTACAAACGAATGAAGGCATATGAAGCATTAGATAGCAGTTTTTTTTCGAGTTTCTTGCGTGACGACATCTGTTTTTTTTTTATTTGTGTATTATTCAGCGATAGTGACGTCATATGAATAGTTTACTGTAGATGTTGTTTAAAGACTAGATCGTAAGTGAGGAATTCTTCTGAGGATGCGAATGACGTCCTTTTATATAAAGTAAAAGCGTGTGTTTTAAGTCTTAAAAGTGAAATATGTTTTGTTTTATCTATATTTATATACGTATATGGAATTATCCCTTTGATTACAACAAAAGGCAGACTCAATACCGGAAAGAAAAACGGCTTTCTCTTTAAAAAATAGTTATATTGAAAAACACGTATTTACACGCTATGTACATAAAGACATCACTCACATAAACATTAATACATTTTAATTTGAAATTTATTGTCCTTCAAACTTCTACGTCTTTTCACTACATTTTTGCGTCTACATCCTCATTCCAGCACAAACACTCGAATGTACTCCCGTTCTTTTTTCCTCTAGTCACTTCAGTTTATTTCTCGCAGCGCGTCTGCCGCCGACAGTCATTTGTAGCTCGCATGCGTTGCCGCTGTCAGCATCACAAGAGTAGCTTTACTGCGGAGTTGTGATCTCGACTCCTGGCGGCGCTTTTGTAAGCTGGCACTGTGAGGATTTGGCAAATGAGATCCCACAGCTCGGCCGTCCTTCTAGACTTTCGTCCTCGAATGCATCCTGGACCGCTAAAAGCAGCAGCTGGATCACCTGGAAAGATAAAAAAACAGCAGCATCCAAAGTTCTATTTTGAAAAAAAGTCATCATTATTAAAATCATTCATCAAGATTTAAATTATTTCTTGAAAAAATTCTTCTTATTATGTTTTACGTCTCTTCGTCGTTCTTTCTTCTTACGTCTTATCGTCTGATTTGTCTTCCCTTTTCTCACGTCTTTCGTCTTCTTTTTACCTTACGTCTTTTCGTCTTCTTTTTTTTACGTCTTTTCGTCTTCTTTTTTTTACGTCTTTTCGTCTTCTTTTACCTTACGTCTTTTCGTCTTCTTTTACCTTGCGTCTTTTGACTACCAGTATCTATCAAGGAGGTTAAATATAAAGAATAAAGCTTAATCTCTTTTAGAATTAAATCTTGGGATGTAATAGTGTTGACTTGTAGCTGAACATTTTTAACATCTGTATCTTTCGATTTATTACACTGAAATGATTTGTGGCCATAACTGTTACAAGAGAAACAAAGGGGCCCTTTATCTTTATTAACACAGTTAATGCTTTTATGATTATTCCCGCCACAATTATAACCGCGCACATTTGGCTTTACAGGCTTAAATCTGTTTTAACTTCAACTTCGGATTTAATTTCAGGCTTAGCTCCTTCATGTTTATGAGATTTTGTATTTTCATACTCCGACCGTAACTTTTCATAGACTTTTAATTTTTGTTTGAATTCTAAAATCGATTGACATCCATACAACATTGATTTTCTAAAAACAGCGCCAGGTATACCATTTATAACATACTGCATCAACGCTGAATCCTCAATATTACCACGTGAACCTAATTGCTTCATAACTAAGAAATACTCTTCATGGGTTTCGTTTTCATGTAACTTTCGTTTATTTAACAAATGTTGTAACTCCGCAGAATTATAAGTAGTGCTAAATTCAGCAATCAAAAGTTGCTTCAATTTCTCATATGAATTTATATGTAATTCGGTCAGAACCAACAATTTAGCTTTTCCTCTTAAGGATCTTTCTACAAAAATAAACTTATGTAATTCCGACAGATTAAATATACTAGTGACATCATCAAAATTATTCAACCATACATGTATATCCTGGAATGCGCTTCCATTAAATGGAGGTACAACATTTTCAGTATCACTAAAATTAATAGTTGATGACAAAAAACTTTGAACTGGAAATTGCTTGTTTTTATCCAAATTTGATGATTCCATGTCATTACTTGCTGAACTATTATTTAAAGGTACTTCGTGTTCCGAATCTGTATCACTGTCATTCTGAACATTAGCTTGTAGCAAGCTCAAGTTTGATAAATAAGTAACTAAACGCGTCGTAAGATCAACTAAAGGTCTTTCATTCGAAATACAAAGTACATTACAAATTGTAATTAAATCATTCAGAGAAAAATCCGCTTGACTTTTCGTGATTTTACTTTTAAATGCTGAACTATCGGTTTCATAACCAAAACCAGAAAATTCTCTGATTCTTTTTCTATTCTATCTTTCACCTTCGGCATCAAAAAGAAATTTGTGTGAAAGCTTTATTTTACTTGTTTTTTCATTTTTAATGGCAAGCTCCAGTTCAGGAATATCAATCAATTTCATCATGGAATAAAAAATGAATTATATACAATGTACTCACCACTAAGAATAACATCCACTTGAATGAAGAATTCTGTATTTTTTTTATTTTTATAATACCATCAGCGATTTTATCATACTCATCATATTTGTGGGCAGCGACGTCAAAACATTAAAACATTCGTACCCCTTCTGACACCAAAATTATGGAATTATCCCTTTGATTACAATAAAATGCAGACTTAATACCGGAAAGAAAAACGACTTTCTCTTTAAAAAATAGTTATATTGAAAAACACTTATTTACACGCTATGTACATAAAGACATAACTCACACAAATATTACTACATCTTAATTTGAAATTTATCGTCGTTCAAACTTCTACGTCTTTTCACTACATTTTTGCGTCTACCTCCTCATTCCAGCATAAACACTCGAATGTTCTCCCGTTCTTTTTCTCCTCTAGTCACTTCAGTTTATTTCTCGTAGTGCGTCTGCAACAGACAGTCATTTGTAGCGCGCATGCGTTGCCGCTGTCAGCATCACTAGAGTAGCTTTACTGCGGAGTTGTGATCTCGACTCCTGGCGGCGCTTTTGTAAGCTGGCGCTGTGGGGATTTGGCAAATGAGATCCCACAACTTTATATAATATATTTTTTTTGATCGGGGCCGACACTAAATTCTTGTTTTCTTGTACTTAAATCTTCATAGAGTTAGAAGCGATTGAATTTTAGGTATGCACATGTTGAATCCATGCAACAACAATAGCTGCTGAAATGTAGTTGAAAAATTAATTAAAACAATAATAGTAATTTATAACTTCCCCCAAAAAGCTGTTTTTTTATATGAGATACAATGAATATATTCAGCCTTATTGCCTTCATTTTTCAAACTCATAAACAGCGTTTTAATTATGAAACTAATAAATTAATATATATAAAAATGGATTTTAACCTACATTAACATATCAAGCAAATCACAGTTATCGTAGAAAAAAAAGAAACATGGGTGTGTAAGGTTACAACCCATTCCAGTTGTTAGTTTGCCATATGTAACGAAATTTCCTTTTTGAAAGTCTAAAAAGACCACCTGCTTTTATCAAACCACCCACATGCAAAAAAAGAAGGGGGGAGGGGAGGAACCTAAAAAGAAATTGGGCAAAGAAATGTTATATTTTCTTTCATATTTGAGTTCCTTGGATCAAGGCTGAGCTTAAAAAATATTTAGTTTATATATATTTTATTTAAATCTTCATTGGAGTTATTTTAGATTAAAAAATTTTGTTTAATTTTTAGTGAATTAATTTTGGTCGTGAATAAAGTGTTCCCCGTTCCTTGTCAGATCTAAAGTACACATGTTTGAACACATGTAATGATAAGTTCTCTTACAATATAGCTTGGATCTGATATAACCTATTAAATATTTCTGATGAATTTGGAACGTAACCACTGAACAACCCCTACCCCATTTTGTAATAAATAGATTCGTCTCCAACTATGACAACTGCAGGAGGAAGGGATGTCCTAAATTGAGATTTTTGTGATACTGAAGGGGCTAGCATTTTGAAATTTGGCATGGTAATTACTTATAAGATATAAATGCTTTCTAATAGCAGTAAGAATAAAATTCAAAATTTTAAAGGGATGAAAATACGCGAAAAACGTTCTTAAAACGTTCTAAATTTTTATTTCCATGCAATTGTTAAAGATTGAAACTTGAAATTTCGTGTGGTAAAGGCTTATAAGATATAAATGATCTGTAAAAACAGTTACTAAAAATTTCGAAATTTAAAAATTTGAAATGAGCGAAAAGCATTTTAAAAACTTTCAAAATTAAGACTTCTATGGGGTCTGAGGAAATACCACACCGAATTCAAAAGTAATAATGGCAAATTGATGATGATAGTCTTAGATTAAAGAACAGACAGGTACAGTCCCTGTCTGTCCCTTCATATACATAGCAACACATAGTGCTGCCATCTGTTAACAAACAGAATAACTTAAATCTTAAATTTGATTTCAAATCAGTTTAGCACTGAACATACTCCCACCCATCAAGAAGTCATTTCATGCAAAGGAAGTAAACAAAGTTTTACAATAGGTCTTTTAAAAATATCCCTAGCGGTTTTAACAGACACTACACGGACTATACCATCCTTACCTGGATGAATCTCAATAATTTTGCCCAATGGCCAAACAGATGGAGGAACATTATCCTCTTTCAAAATTACTACATTATTTACTTTAAAATTTTCAGTATTTACTCTCCATTTTTTTTTTTAATTTTGCAAAGTACTCAAATAATCAATACTCCACCTTTTAGAAAACAATAATTTTAATTTTTGTACAATATCCCAACGAGATAGCACAGACAAATTTTCCTCATTTAAAGGTTCAGCTAGGGACGTTATGACATCACCAGTTAAAAAATGAGATGGAGTCAATATATTTATATCATCTGAATTGTTATCACTATTAATTGCTACCAATGGTCTAGAATTCAAGATAGCTTCAATTTGAGTTAAAAATGTATAAAGTTCTTCAAAAGTTAAATTAGTATTTCCAACTACACGTTTGATATGGAATTTTACAGAACGAACAGCGGCTTCTCACAGTCCACCAAAATGCAGACTCACTGGAGGAATAATATGCCACTCAATGCTTCTTTGAGATAAAAAATAACAAATTTTTCATTTCTTTCCATTGAACAAATAAATTTACATAAATCCAAGAGTTGCCTTTCAGCATCTACAAATGTTGTGCCATTATCACTATAAATATGTTGAGGAGCTCCTCTTCGAAAACAAAATCTCTTTAATGAAGCAATAAATGTCTCAGAGGTTAAATCACTCACCAACTCTAAATGTAGAGCTTTAGTTGCAAAACAAACAAATAAAACAATATAACATTTAGTAGTTTTAGCTCCTCTACCTCGATATTTCAAAATATTAATGGGCCCTGGATAATCGATTCCACATGCAGAAAATGATCTGTTAGGAGTAACTCTGTTAAGAGGAAGATCTCTCATTAACTGTTTGAAAAAAGCTGCTTTATATCTACAGCAGGTAGCACATTTATTAATACAATTTTTAATTATCTTCTTGGCACGTACTATACAATAACTCTGTCTAATGATACACATTAATAAATTTAACCCAGCATGAAAATGCATAACATGAAAATATTTAACAATTAACACAATTTATGCTGAGTTTGCAAAATGACAGGATGTTTTGCATTGTACTGGAGGGGTGAATTTCTCAGCCTACCTCATCACTATCAATAAAAAGACAAAGTGAATAAACAATTAAATTTAAAAAATCAAAAAACCCGACTGCATAAAAAGCGAACTAATTAATTATTTCTCATCAATGAGAAACTATTTTTTTTCAATTCGTACTATTAGCTCACACTCTTGCTATATATATCTTGTTGAAATTTTCAATCGTTAATAAAATACTTATTATTCATCCAATCAAGCTCAAATAAATTTTTTAAACTTGTAGTGGATAACACTTGATGTCAATCCAGTTTTTTCCAAATATTAATTCATTAATTAAACTAAATTAATTAATTTTCAATAATCGAGAGAGCCCTCTCCTTGATCAAGGTATTTTAAGACCGAGAGAGCCCTCTTCTTGATCAAGGCATTTTAAGCGCCCCTCAAGAGGAAAGAAGAATGGGAGAAAAAAAATTCTCTTATCGACCTAAGTAGGAATTGACTTAAAATATTTTTTTATATATTTCTTGTTTATATTACTTACCCATTTTCTTATTTACTTCTATTGATGACTTTTAAGTTGTGTTTAATTTTAGTTCCTATCTATAAACACTGTTTTGATGAGGTCTGTAGATATCTATGATGGTTAGAGTTGCAGTAAAGCTAGAGATCCTACATAAACAACTTCCAGGTTGTATAATATTTTAACGGAGCTTCCAACTGTAAATTAGTCAATTTAACATCGTCTTCATTTTGAAAGATCTATCCAATGATATGCCACTCAATAGGGTGCGCAATTTTTTTCGTCTCTACCGCCATTTTGTATTTTATGGCCGCCATTTTGAATTTATAAAAACAAAACCTAGCCTACAACCAATGGGCCCTTAAGACGAATTGATAGAGACCTCATGCATTAAAATCCATCCATCTGTTGGGAGGTTTCGAGGGTATAAAGAAATCCACATACACAGATACGCGTGAAACACATAACCCTTCTTTTCAATCGGGTAAAAAAGAGAACTGTTTTCAGAAACTGGTCTATTTGACCTAATACAACTAATTTCATCTGCGAAATATAGCTGCTGAATCTAAGAAATAGTCAAATTACCTAAATGTCTTCGTTCGTGTGTCGATAAAGGAAGAAATTTACCCTTACTCAAAGGGTTGGTGTTCATTTTGCTAACTTTCTGTTTGCAATTTCTCACAAACTTAATACAAAAAGGTAAAACATCAACAATTTTAGTAAAAGAAGAATATTTTTCAAAAAGTAAATCAATCAAAGAATTATTTACAGTTACTGGAAAACTAAATTTAACGTTCTTTTTCTCTTTTTTTACAGTGTCTAAATTAGTCTTTATTTGAGGTTGTTCGGGCCAATGTTCTTGACTTAAAGAAGGCCACTTTGGGCCCTCAAACCAAAGGGAACAATCTCTTCTAGAAGCAATGTCAGCTGGATTTTCCTTGCCTGGAACATACCTCCAACAGTCAGATGGAACAGAGTCTAAAATTTCTGATGTTTTATTGGCCCCATACCTAAGGTTTCCAACACCTAGGATGAGATGACAGCCATGATAGAACTACTTGCGAGTCAGTCGATGCATAAAACATAATAACGAAGGTTTTCAAAATAGTCAATAGTGCAGAATATAACCTGGTAAGTAGTAAAGCACCATTGAGCTCAAGCCTTGGTATGGAAACAGATTTAAGGAGGGCTACCTTGCTTTTAGCAACTAAAATGGTCATTTTATGAAGGTGTCTGTGTTATGCGCATATTAGTTGCGTAATCGTCAAGGTTCGCCAGACTGGAGCTGCTCAGTACGATGTTGACCCTGCAAAAAAATAGCACAGTGCGTGACTATTGACTTTGACTCCACATACCAAATCACTCACTGTGCTTTTTTTTGTACGGTCTGAGCAGCTGCAATCTGGCGCGTCGGCTGACATTGACGACTGCGCAACTAATCCGCGCATAACACAGACACGCAAACACGTCTGGTGAACTAAAACTAAACTTGCGTTCTCAAGTTATCGTGTAGTGAAAGAATTACTCATTTAACATAAAAGGTTTCGATGTTATGTTTTTTTTAAATCTAGGCATTATTTTTCGATGGCCCTTTATATATGAACTTATTCAAGTTAAAATTAATTTATAAACTGTGGCCGAAGCCACGCTGCCAATAGTCCGACAAGGGGCAGCCTAATCAGTAGTTCTGGAAAGTTGCAAACAATTTTAGGGTACCAATCGAAAACAAATTTACAATTATATTCTGAGTTCAACGATATATAACTGTCATTTATAACGATATTCCTGTGTATAGAATTAAATATCTAGATATCCTCTTTGCACCTCTCGATTTTTCAAAAAAAAATTTGTAACTTGCACGACTTTCATTTTAAACGCCTCATTTATTAAAGTGGTGTATTTATATAAAGCTCAATTAAGCAATTTTCTAAAAGTTATAGTACTTTCATTTGTTTCGCTAAATATTTATTTTAATAAATTTTAATGAACAAAATATTTCGAAAATAAAATTGGCCCATTAGCCACCTTTCTCCCTTATAAACTCATAAATTTTCCTCACGCGCAGATTTATTCTTTTGTTTTTTAGTAGTTCCATTTTTAGAAATTTTTATCATGAATCAGATATAAGAAATAATTTAATCTTCTTAACTGTTTCAAACAGCTAAATTGGCTTTAAAAAATTTCATTTGTTTTAGTGAACGTTTATTTAACAAACCTTTAAATTTAACTATCTGTTAGGTCAAGTTTCATACTGTAAAATATTTCTCTTTTGTGACATTAGTTAGGAAAAACGCAGTAGGCAGGAGTTTAAAAAGTTTATTTATCGATTTATATAACAGACGTAGCTGCAGCAATGAACATCCATTTTTTTGGAAAGGGTTGAGAAACTAATATACTATTGTGAAATATTTTCAATACCCGTATTTTTAAGTTCAATTTGTATTATATAGCTTACTTTTGAATAAGTCACTTACCTTTAAGATTTATAATAAAAAATGTATTTTAAGAGTATAAAGCTGTTAAGGGGTCTTGTACCTTTTAAACGCGTCGAAAATTAACGAAAAACTTCGAAGTTTGAATTAGTCTATCTTCAAAATCTTTTTATGTATAAACATAAAATTTTGGATATTGATTAAAGAGATTGTGCCTTGAAATGTACTACCAACAGAAATTTATTAACCTTTTACAGAATTTGTGTATTGTTGAAATCAAAATAGCCCCTTTTTTACCCCATAAGTCATTGCGCGCATGATATCTTGAGAAAGTATGTATGGATTGTTATGAAATTTGGTAAATATACTAAAAAATATGTGTGTTTAAAATGATCTACTTTTAAGTATTTACAATGGTAATATTTTTAGTTATGACTATTTTTATTCATTAAAAATACAAAATTTTTATTTTTTTTTACGAAAATATTTTTTTTAATATAGTTAATGAAATAGTTTTAGCCGAAGAGTAGATCATTTTAAACACACATATTTGTTTAGTATATTTACCAAATTTCATGCCAATCCATACATACTTTCTCAAGATATCATGCGCGCAATGACTTATGGTGCAAAAAAAGAGCTATTTTGATTTCAACAGTACACAAATTCTGTAAAGGGTTAATAAATTTCTAATGGTAGCATATTACAAAGCACAATCTATTTAATCAATATCCAAAAGTTTATGTTTATACATAAAAAGGCTTTGAAGATAGACTAATTCAAACTTTGATGTTTTACGTTAATTTTCGACGCGTTTAAAAGGTACAAGACCCCTTAAATCTTCAAAAATTAAATTTTTGAAAAAGAAAATGAAATAACTTTTAGGAGCTATGTACAAAGAAACCTCAAAATGAAATTTCTGTAATCATTATACCAGGTTCTCTTTTCGTAAAGAATAATTAAAGGATTATTGGATCATGCGCGTTCCCTCTGCAGTCCTTTCACTTTTACTCCTCTTATTCCGACTGTCTAGCGGGAGTCAGGAAGAAAGGTCCAGACCCACATCCCAAATGCCGAGTCTCTAACGGAAGCCAGGTTGAAAAGAAAAAAAAACGAAACCGTACAAATTTAAAAGGGAAATTCGTTAAATTAAAGACAACGAAAAGCGGGAAGGGATGGTTTCGGAGCTCTGGAGCTACCGAAAGACCCTTGGGTATTCGAGCTTAATCGATTCAAGAGTATACGAATCACCTTTCACCAAAGAAGATGGAACAATGCGTTTTATATAGGTATGACAAACAGGAAACTTAAAACTAGAATCAAAGAATATATAGCAGACATGAAATGCAACAAGACAACCACAACTTTGACCAGATTATGCAGCAAAGAACCTTCACAGAACAATTTTAAAAATAGCAGAATAATTTATCCATCAAGATTTTATTTGCCATCCGTTATCCGGGAATCAATAGAGATATTTTTACGCAACGGGAATATTTGCAATGATTCAGTGTTTATTGATTTACCTAAAATTTGGAAAGAGGTTTTAAGCAATTTTAGTAATAATAGTAAAATTTCATCGAAAAGCGGGAAGTGGTGGTTTCGGGACTCTGGAGCTACCGAAAGACCCTTGAGGATTCAAGCTTAATCGATTTAGGAGTATACGAATCACCTTTCAGCAAAGAAGATGGAACAATGCAGTTTTATATAGATATGACAAGCAGTAAACTTAAAACTAGAATCAAAGAATATATAGCAGGCATCAAATACAACAGGAGAAAAACAGCTTTGACCAGATTATGCAGCAAAGAACCTTTACAGATCAAATTTTAAAATAGCAGAATAATTTATCCATCAAGATTTTATTTACCATCCGTTATCCGGGAATCAATAGAGATATTTTTACGCAACGAGAATATTTGTAATGTTTCAGTGTTTATTGATTTACCTAAAATTTGGAAAGCGGTTGTAAGCAATTTTAGTAGAAATAGTAAAAATTAATCCACACTCACAAATATCCAATTTCATTTTATTTTATGTTTGCAGTGATTTTCATTATGCATGATGTCTCGTGACATTGTTTACCAAGTTATTGTTTTTTAAATTTGTGAAAATATTTCTATCATGAATGATTTTGAAAATGTCGCCGTTTGTGCGATGAAACGTTCGTCAATCTAAATAAAGATATTTTGTCACTTTTCGTAACATTATTTAGCTTAATCGGTTTATAAGTGATTATTATACAGGGTGGCTACTAAATACTGTTACACTCCAAAAAATACGAATTAATTTTAATCGCTTGGGAAAACAATTTATTTCTCTATTTTAGGTTTTGGAAAGCTTCTATTAGTGCAGGCGAATTTGGTTATAAAGCGAATATTTAAAATTATTTTAAAGAGGGAATCCAAAAGAATGATGATTAAACATCTCTTTGATCGCAGGTTTTCCTCAGGTAAAACCTTTAAGCAAATAAAATGCCCTGGTTTTTATTGAACATTTATATATAAAACTATAAATCGATTATTGGATACTAATAGCTATGTAAATATTGATCTAGGTCTGGTCGTCCACGTTGAGTTCTCACAATAGACCGCATCAAAAGAATTCGCGAAAAGGTGTGAACAAATCCACAACGTTCTGCAAATAAAATGGCTGCAGAAGAGAACGTGAATTGCAGAACTATGCAAGTTATTACAAATGAAGATCTGGGTTATTGCCCTTATGGCAAAAGAAAAATTCAAGGATTGACTGCTGCACAAAGTATAAAAAAATTACAAAGAAGGAATAAATTGATGAAGCGGCATGGTAGAAAAAGTGTTGACGGAATAATATTCTCTGATGGGAAGTTATTTTGCATTTAACAGTGTTATAATGCTAAAAATGAAATCGTATATTTAGCAACCCTCGAGGATATACCTGAAACCTTTCGAATTGTTAAACGCTTTCAGAACATGAATTCTGTTATGGTTTGGGCTGCACTGTCAAACAATGGAAAATTACCTTTGAAGTTCATCGATAAAGGAATAAAAATCAATGCGAATATTACAAACAGGACATATTGACTACACATTTATTGCCACATGCTGACAGGTTGTATCTAAAAAAGAATTGGTTATTTCTGCAAGATTTTACATCTTCGCACCGATTAAGTCAACACAGGCTTGACTCCCTGTCACCTGTCCGAACTTTATCATGCTAGAAGATTGGCCACATTCTTCACCGGATTTAAATCCTTTAGATTATTGCGTCTGGGGATTTTAGAGGCTAAAGTAAATAGCAACAAACACAGAAGTTTGGACTCTCTCAAAGCTTCCATATTACGTGAATGGTACCGACTACCTCTTAAAATGATTCATGCCGCAGTCGGACAATGGCATAAGAGATTATCTTTGGTAATCGATAAAGATGGCGGTCAATTTCATTAAAATTATTTCCGGTTAAACTTTCATCTCTGATATTCATCATGTTAGTGCAGTTATCATTTTCTATTTTATATTTGTAAAATAAAATGACTGAATATTTGTAACAGTATTTAGTAGCCACCCGTACATGTTGTTATAAAAGGATATTTTAAATGGGCTTTTCCGTTGCCATCGAAATGCTCAAGGCCTGACGACACGAGTGTGGCGTCATCACTAATCGACCGACTTCTCACTAGTGTTGGAATTCACACCGAAAATTTTTGAATAGCAATTTTATTTTATTTTATTTGTGGAATATCTATCATCTTATGAAACAATGATAACTATTTAAACTTACTGGTGAGAATTTGCCACCCCCCCAATAAAAAAATCAGCCATATTTGGCAACACTGTGGCATTCCGCATCTGACTGAATTTTTATTTAGGGATTCCGAAATCTCACCACTATGTTTAAATAGTTATTATCTATCTATGCTAATATTATAAAGAAGTAAAGTTTGTTTATTTGTAGGAGGTAAGCTCTGGAACTACCGAACCGATTCCAAAAGTAATGGTATCAAAATGATCGTGTTAGTCCAACTTACAACATAGGCTATATCTTATGTCCGTGCCACTGGCCAAAATGGGGTGCAGGAGTAAAAAACGTTCTAAAAATGCTATTTTTGTGTTACTAAAGGGCCTAGAAACATGAAATTTGGAATGGTAGTTACTTATAGGATACTAATGATCTCTAAGGACATTTCTTAAAAAAAATCGAAATTAAAACGGGTGAAAATGCGCGAAAAGCGTTCTAAAAAACGGTCTGAATGCGATTTTTATGCAATTTCGGGAAGTACTAAACCGATTTAAAAAATAATGGTGTCAAAATGATGGTGACAACCATTGCTCGAACAAAGGCTACATTTTATGTCGGTGCCACTACCCCTAAATGGGGTGCAGGAGCAAAAAAAAAACGTTCGAAATTGCGATTTTTGTGTTACTGAAGGGCCCAGATACATGGAATTTGGCATAGTAGTTACTTATTAGAGATAATGATCTCTAAGAACATTTCTTAAAAAATTCGAAATTTAAAAGGGGTGAAAATGCGCAAAAAGCATTCTAAAAGACAATTTTACCTCAATCTCAAGAAGCACCAAACCGATTTCAAAAATGATGGTGACAACCTTTGCTACAACATAGGCTACATTTTATGTCGGTGCCACTAACCCCAAAGGGGGTGCAGGAGCTAAAAAGCATTCGAACACATCTTTTTGTGTTACTGAAGGGCCTAGAAACATTAAATTTGGAATGGTTGTTACTTATAAGATATAAATGATCTCTAAGAATATTTCTTAAAAAATTTGAAATTTAAAAGGGGTGAAAATGCGCGAAAACTGTTCTAATAAACGTTCTAAATGGCGATTTCTACGCAATCTCAGAAAGTACTCAATCTATTACAAAAGTAATGGTTGGAAATTGAAGAGGACAGCCCTTAAATAAGCCAAAATAGGCTGTATTTCTTTTCGGTGCAGCTACCCCAAACGGGGTGAAGGAGCAAAAAAGGATCTAAGTTGCTTTTTTTGTAATACTGCAGTGGCTAGCAACTTGAAACTAGGCATGGTAGTTACTACTACTTCTGACGGTTTACCGAGGAGCCTGGGGCCACTGCCCCACATCCCCGACAGTAACGCTATGGAAGACTAACAGGAACTGAATCTTGGCAGTACTGGGAAAAAATGCTTAAAAAGGGGGGGGGGCAAACAAGTAATTCCTGAGCTCAAAATGAAAAGTAAAAAAAGAATTAATTTTAAAAATGTACTAACAGTTAAAAATATAAAATACTGAAGTTAATTAAAAGACTCAATGGATAGTAAGTCCCGCGCCTAGCCCACGCTTCATCGCGGGTCCAGGCTACCATGGCTGCACAGATGTTCGCAGTCATATGGCCTTGAAAAAGGCCCTTTGAGACATCGATTCACCACGGATTAGGAGCACCGTCCACAGCTGAGTCTGGGGGAATAATGGCGATCCGCTCGAAAAGCGGGTCTATTTATTGATGCAGGGGAAAAGAGGAGGAGCTTAGCTTAAAAGGAAGGAATTTAACTGGCTGAGAGAAGTTGCAATTGGAATCTTTTTAGATTGTTGAGCAGAGCAGTAAGAGAAAATTTTAAAAATTTACAGAAGAACTATTAAATAAAAGCGAATTTTAAGGATTTTAAGATTAAATTTTAAAAATATGCAGAGCATTTAAAATCATACCTAACTTAGGTCTTTTTCTATTATGGATGTCAAAAATATCGTACACTGGGAGATTATTTAAAGCACTATTTTCAGAGTTTTCCAAAGAAAGATGAAAGTTAATATTTAAATCTTGAATGTGAGTAATTAATCTGGGGTAGTCAATATCTTTATAGAGATGATAATTTCGAATATAATAAGGCACATCATAAATTAGACTGATCGTAGAATTTTGAGATTGTATAAGAAGTTTGATGTGACTATAAGCAGCATAACTCCAAATTTGGCATCCATAAGTCAAAATTGGTCTTAGAAAGGAGTTGTAAAGGAGCAATTTATTATTAATTGACAAATCATTGTTTCGAGCTAATAAGGGATAAATTAGATTTTTAGCTACTCGAAACTTGTTACGCGCGTATGGATGTGTTGTCTGAAAGTGAGATTTTTATCAAGAATAATTCCTAAGTATTTACAAGTGTTTGACCATGGCAAATCGGTATTGTTAAAGTTAATTTTATATTTATTAAGGTTATTTTCAGTTAATTTACAAAAGAGGATGGCTTGTGTTTTGCTAACGTTAATTTTAATACGCCATTTTTGGAACCACTTTGACAATATTTTAAGATGGCGGGAAATTGAGAGAATAGCAAATTTACGGTTTCTATGGGATGCAAACACACAAGTATCATCCGCGAATTTAGCCAAATTAGTAAAGGGGTGATGGGGCATGTCATTAATGAAAAGGTTAAAAAGAATTCTGAGATACGGGATCCTTGAGGGATTCCAAAAGGGGCAAAAAGGTTCCTGGATAATTTATCATTTACTCTTACATAAAAGTTTCTGTCAAGCAGATAATAATAAATAAGTTTAATTAAATAGGGAGGGAAGTTGTAATTAATTAATTTGAAAATAAGGCCTAGAATCCAAACTTTGTCAAACGCTTTCTCAATATCGAGGAAGACTGCGGCTGCATAACTTTTATTGATTTTGGCAGTTGTGATATGTTCCACCAGTCTATAAACCTGATGAGGGGCTGAAAGCTCCTCTCTGAAACCGAACTGTTCAGGTGCCATGATATTATTATTTTTGACATGATTATTTAAATCTTTTGCGATGAAAGCTTCGGCAAGTTGGTAGTTACTTATAAGATATAAATGATCTCAAAGATCATTTCCTAAATAATTTGAAATTTAAAAGGGATGAAAATGGAAGTAAATGTACTAAAAAACGTTCTAAATTGCGTTATCTACGCAATCTCAGAAAGCACCCAAACGATTTCAAAAGTAATGGTTGGAAATTGATGATGACATCCCTTGCTCCAAAATAGGATCTATTTCATGACGGCGTCACTACCACCTTGCGATTGCATTTTAAAAAACGTTCTAAATTGTAATTTTTGAGATACTAAAGAGGCTAGTAACTTGAAATTTGGCATTACTTATGAGATGTGAATACGCTCTGAGAAGAGTTCCTTAAAAATTTGAAATTTAAAAGGGGTGAAAAAAGCGCTCTAAAACATTCTAAATAGCGATTTCTATGCAATCTCAGGAAATATAAACTGATTTCAGAAGTAATGGTTTCTAATTGATGGTGACAGTCCCCGCTCCAACATAGCCTATATTTTATGTTGTTGTCACTACCGCCTGGGGGTTAGAGATGTAAAAAATGTTCTAAATTGCGTTTTTTGTGTTACTGAGGCGGTCGAACATTTTAAATTTGGAATGGTAACTACTTCAAAGATGCAAATGCTTTCTAAGAGTTGTTGAATGAAAATTCCAAATTTAAAAAGATGAAGTGAGCGAAAAGCGTTCTATAAGCGTTCTGAATTACGATTTTTATGCAATTGTATAAAATGCGAAACCGATTTCAAACATAATGGTTGCACATTTGATGGTGATAGAACCTGCTTAAACATAAGCTATATTTTATATTGGTGCCACAACCCCTAGAGGGTTGCAGGAGCAAAAAACTTTCTAAATTGCAATTTTTGCGGTACTGAAGAGGCTAGAAACTTTAAATATAGCAAGGCAGTTACTTATAAAATATGAATGTCCTCTAAGAACAGTCGAAAATAAATTCGAAATTAAAAAGGGGTGAAGCGAAGGGAAAGAGCGAAAAGCATTCTGAAAGAGTCCTATATTACTATTTCTATGAAATCTCTGGAAATAATAAACCGATTACAGACGTTATTGATTGCGTATCGAGAGTGATAGTACTTGATCTTATACGGGCTATATTTTATGCCGGTGTCACTACCACTTGGTTGGCAGGAACAACAAGAAAGCCTTTAAATCATCTAAATTACGTTTTCTTTAGAATATTAGGAAATACCAGCCGATTTCAAGGTTAACGTTGTAAAATTAATGGTGACAGTCTCTGTTTCAACATTTTTCGAGACATTCTATTTCAACTCTGTTTCGGCATTTCATACTGGTGTCCCTAACACCAGAGTGGTGGTAGACTGTTAGACAAGAAGTTTAAAATTTGAAATGACGTTTAGTTTTAAGATGTAAATGTGTAAAGATGGTTTCTAAAAAATTCAAAACTTCAACTGAATAGTGAAATGAGCGCATGAAATGCGCATAGAAGCTTAAAAATACATTCTAAATTATCATTTATTTGGAATTAGTTTTAGTTCTTCTAATTAATGAAAATCTCATTTCTGTCTATTGCACTTTTATAATGAAGTTTAATCAAACTGTGGCTTAATTTGTAATTTTTGAATTATTCCAAAAAGTGTTTTTCTAATAAACTTGTTGGATGTGCCAATCCCAAAACTTTCTTCTGTCTTATACATAATATTTCAAAAACTAGTTACACATGTTAATACTTCAATATTATTAGTTCAATACTATACGAACTTTGATTTTCATCTTAAATTTCTGCTTCAGTCAATTAAACGAACTAAAAACGAGTTAATCTAGATCATGATATTTGATAAAATTAATAGTTTTTCCTTATTCTGTTGTTATCAGATGTTTGCGAATAGCCGGCTTAGCAGGAAGCGAGTTTCCGCCTTTGCACGAGCCGCCGATGGACAATAGAACTACGAAAAATGAAGAAAAGTATACAAAAATCGCTATCACAGAGCCCCTTTACTGCGCGATATTTCCAAATTCAAGGAGGACCTGTTGGCCAAAATCAAAAACATGCACAAAAATTTTGGTTCAATTGTATGCATAATTTTATACACTTTTCGATTGTACAATAAAGAAAATGGATCAAAATCGCTATTAAAGTTCACCCCCTTCCGGCAAATTTTTTACAAAATCAGGGAGTCCTTGTCCGCCATAGCCAGAAACGTACACAAAAAATTTGGTTCAATTCTATACATAAATTCATACACTTTTCGATGGTACAATAATGAAAATGCTACAGACAACGCAATTATAGCGCCCCCTTCCGGCGGAATTTTTTCAAAATTCATTGAGGACCTTCGTGCCATGACCAAAAACAAACACAAAAAATTTGGTTCAATTCTATGCATAACTTTATACACTTTTCGATGGTACAATTTTCAAAATCGCACAAAAATCGCTATTACAGCGCACTCTAGCGACGAATTTTTTCGAATTTCAGGGAGGACCTGCTTGCCATAGCCAAAAACTTAAAATAAAAATTTGGTTCAATTCTATGCATAACTTCATACACTTTTGGATGGTACAATATTCAAAATCGCACAAAAATCGCTATTACAGTGCCCCCTACCGACGAATGTTTTCCAAATTCAGAGAGGATCTGCTTGCCATAGCCAAAATCTTAAAATAAAAATTTGGTTCAATTCTATGCATAACTTCATACACTTTTGGATGGTACAATATTCAAAATCGCACAAAAATCGCTATTACAGCGCCCCTACCGACGAATGTTTTCCAAATTCAGAGAGGTTCTGCTTGCCATAGCCAAAATCTTAAAATAAAAATTTGGTTCAATTCTATGCATAACTTCATACACTTTTGGATGGGACAATATTCAAAATCGCACAAAAATCGCTGTTACAGCGTCCCCTAGCGGTGAATTTTTTCCAAATTCAGGGAGGACCTATTTGCCATATCCAAAAACTTAAAATAAATATTTGGTTCAATTCTATGCATAACTTCATACACTTTTGGATCGTACAAAATTCAAAATCTCACAAAAATCGCTATTACAGCGCCCCTACCGGCGATTTTTTTTCCAAATTCATTGAGGATCTGCTTGCTATAGCCAAAAACCTAAAATAAAAATTTCGTTCAATTCTATGCATAACTTCATACACTTTTTGATGGTACAATGGCGATAGACAGACGGACAGACAGACATTTTCTATAAACATGTTTTTTGGGATCTCTGACCCCTAAAACGTATAAATCCGTCGAAAACCGGAAGTCGAAAAAAATTTCGATTACAATACTTTCTTCTATTGAAGATAGAAGAAAGTAAAAATAGTCATGCAAATATCACTTGGCATAGTTCAACTATTACCCGAGCAAAGCCGCGAGGTTTGGTAGTTGTTTTATAAGATGATAGATATTCCAAAAATAAAATAAAAGAAAATTGCTATTCAAAATAGTGTGAATTCCAACACTAGTAAGGAGTCTGTCGATTACTGTTGACATCCCACTCGTGTCCTCTGGCCTTGAGCAATTCGATGGCAGCGGCTTTTCCCAAAATATTTTCATAATTTCTTTTAATTTGGCATCCGAAATATCTCAGCAGTAACTGGTAAAGTTCTGTTTCCAAAAAAAAAAAAAAAAAAAAAAAAAAAAAAGAAAGAAAGAAAGAAAAAGAAAAAACAGAATCTTTAAAGGATAACTTTATTGTCCGTCTGTCTCTGAAGACCGTTCTTTATTTCAAGAACGGCTGATGGAATTTAGTTGAAATTGATATGGAATAATATTGTCCATACCTCCGTTATTTTGTAAAAATTTCAAACTTCTAATTTAATTCAACAAAATGTGAAAACCCTAAAACAATATTTTTTTTTTTTATATACAAACTCACTCTCAAAACATATAGGTATTTCCTATTGACAGAAAATCTTGCAATTTTGCACGAAAGAAGATCTTTTAGGACACTGTCAGAAAAATTTGTCTTTATACACTAAATTATTCGTCATCTTTAAACGAACAGTTTCCGTACTCCTAGAAAACATGCTTTTTACGTTAATTCTTCCCGGAAGTCCGAAAAAGATGGAAAAATTCCTTGCACGCATGCGTATTGGCTAACTTAATACTAAAGTTCGAATTTATTTTTCAAATGAAAATCCGAAAATTTAATAAATTAAAATTCTTAATTTATTTAAAAACAAACGAACAAAAATAATGATTTCGAATTTAATAAATTAGCAATTTTCTCATCCAATTAAACTTATTCGCAATTTATTTTTTAGAGTATAAAAATATATATATATATTCGCATGTAAAATATATTCTAAATGAACACATTTAGAAAATGTATAGTAGTTCAATCAAGTTAAAAAAATCGATTTCATTCACAAAAAGCAAACATTTCTTCTCAAATTTAATTAAATGTATAATATTCATATTTTACATCTAACAATCAAAATGTCTTATTAAAAATACGTCTAATATGTAATAAAAATATATCCACTATTATTCGATAAGTGTTAAAACACCTACCATTATTTCATAAGGACGGAATGTTCCTGCAATTAAGTTTAAATTTCAGAGGTTTCTGCACAAGACATTTAAAAAGCCTTACCAATCCCCCATTTGAAGAAACCTTTAAATTCATTTTAAACTCGCCCTTTGCCAAGTGCTTGCTGGTCGACTGGTTAAGATACTCGATTCGAAACGAAAGGGACCTTAAAATAATTTTTTTTTTATTTTTTGTAAATTTCACCTTAAATATTATTCAAGGGTACATTATATGCATTATGGCATTATATGCATGTCATTTATCACAAAAAAAAAATTAAAAAAAAATTATTTTTGAGAAAAAAATGGAATTTTACGCGTCATTTTAGAAATCTTCGAAATGCCCCCTGCGCATTCCATATCAATGAAAATCCCCAATATTTTTTATAAAAGTTTGGTTTATATACATAAATAAAATAGAGCATCGAATTTTATATATTTGAATTGAAAGGTAAAAAAAAAATTGTTTTGAAAAATTTTGAAATTTTTTCAAAAAATATCTACATTGCAAAATTTTTCATTTTTTTTCTATTTTTTTTTAAAATTTTATCTTAAATATTATTAAAGGGTGCATTATATGTATTATGGCATGCAATTAGCACAAAAAAAATTAAAAAAAAATTATTTTTGAGAAAAAAAAATGGAATTTTACGCATCGTCTAAAAATCTTCGAAATGCCCCTGCGTGTCCGATATCAATGAAAATCCCCAATATTTTTTATAAAAGTTTGTTTTATATATATAAATGAAATAGAGTATCGAATTTTATATATTTGAATTAAAAAAAAAAATGAAAAATTTTGAAATTTTTTCGAAAAAATTTCATTTTTTTTTAAAATTCAAATATATAAAATTCGATGCTCTATTTTATTTATATATATAAAACAAGCTTTTATAAAAAATATTGGGGATTTTCATTGATATGGGACACACAGGGGCAATTCGAAGATTTCCAAGAAAATTAATTAATACAAATTCCATTTTTTCTCAAAAATAATTTTTTTTTTTGTGATAAATGCATGCCATAATGCATATAATGTACCCTTGAATAATATTTAAGATAAAATTTACAAAAAATAAAAAAAAAATTATTTTAAAGGATTTTAAGGTCCCTTGTCCCCTTAAAGGAACAAAATTGACATAAAATATGATTTTTTTGTTGTTGTTTTGTTTAACATGTTAAATTTTAGGTTGTAAAATAAGTTACCGTATATTTGCCAAATAAAGTATCTTCCGTGCTTCTTAAAGGTAAGAGATGAAACAATATCATAATGTATTTCAAATACAATTTTCTCTAAACAATTTTTTTGATATGTTCTACAATCAATCCCCAAAATTTATTTTGAATGTTTTATAGTGATTGTTGTTAAATTTGTAATAAACTGTATTAGCATGCGTATTTTTAATGACAATCATGTTTCATGTCTGTTCTTTTATTTATTTATTTTTTATAAATAACTGTTGATTTAAGAACATGGTTTCACCGATTCTTTAATAAAGCCCTTTTAAAAGACAACGAAAGAAATTGAGAACATAGTTTGAAAATTAAAATGCATGCATCATTTTCAAATGGAAAAAACTCCTATTAAAAAAAATATTCACTAAATTGAACATTTCTTCAAATATTTATCAAATTCAAGGTAAAGAGCAGTACTCTGAAGAATTTCTGGTGGGAATTACATGCTAATAAAACATAATTTTCAGAGTCCGTCGTTCCCTTAAGTGGGCTGGTCACTCAGCTTTCGAATTCTCCTCCGTAATGTTAAGTCAAGACTTTGGATGCATTCGTATATTTAAAATATCTTCTCGGGAAATTCATATTTTTAACCTATTTTTTCTGTGTACTCTTCTTAAAGGATGCCTTTTTTTTCCCAGTTTTCAAAATATTTCTAAAATCTACGCTGAATTTAATATTTTATGTGTCAAAAGCGGACGAATTGTAAGTAAGATTTTAACACTTCGTATAAAATTAAGTCTATACTTTAGAAATATTTTGAGAACTAAGAAAAAAAGAGACCTCTTTTAGGAAGTGTACGCAAAAAAATAGAAGTTAAAAATATTAATTTCCCGAGGAGATATTTTAAATATAAGAATGTATCAAATGCCCATAGACTTTACATTAGGGAGAGGAAATTGGAAGCTGAGTGATCAGCCCCCTTAAGTCGATCATGTAAGCGAAATTGGGGAAAAAATCGATTTTTACTTTTTTATATCATTAAATAGTTTAAACTTTTATCTTTCCAGAGATGTATCATACAGGTTTATTTATATATAAAAAAAAAGAAGTATTGGAATTATTCATTCTTTCTAAGAGTAATTCACAGCTTAATGTCCATTTAAATCTTTAACGGACTTTTCTCGAAAACATGGAATTTTCATGTTTGTAATCCTTTTTTTCAATATCTATTAAATTTATGAACTCAGATTTTTTTTAATACTTATGTTATATTGTATACTTTAACAGAGGGATTTAATGATTTGTTGAGAATTATTTATTTTAGGCAATGAAATCTTACCAAAAATGCTAATTTAAAAATGACTTTCGATAAACAATTAATAATTAATTTTCAGTTTCTCTTAGAAATAAAACAGTCCGTTAAAATACGTAAACCATGTTATTCTAACTACTCTGAAAAATCTAGATCTGAGAAAAAGGTACACAAAGTTGGTGAATTTAACATGGCGGAGATAGGACTTTCCCGGTCCCCTTAAGGCTGTTCTTAAATGCACTGCTGAACAAGCGCAAAACGTTTTGACACATTTACAAATTCATTTTTTAATGGAAAGATATAAAATTGGAAAGCCTGGCCATAGAAGTGATTTTGAATTGAACTGTTTTTTTTCATTTTTTGATCAATCCAATACCTATTGAATTATAAGCGTTTTTGATCACGTGACAAACACGTTTTTCGCCCGCTCTTGAGTGCTCATTCTCCGTTCGCGCGGAAACTCCGTTCAAAACGTCTACTTTGAAACTTTTTTCTGAAAGATCTATTGCGTTTGCAAAAAAAAAAAAAAAAAAAAAAAAAAAAAAAAAAAACGGAAAAACTTGACATAGTTTCTGAACAACAACACCAGCTTGTTTTATGCATTTTCGAACAACAATAAATTAAAACTTATGTCAGAAAGTTGCCCTTTTGGATTTGAGAACACCCTTAAGTGAATGGCAAAATTAAGTCATCCAAGTAGGTCGAAAACCTCCAATACGTATTCAGGAAGTGTTATTCTTTCTAGAAACTATATATGGAAGACCTCGTCTGAAAAGTAGTGTTCTATGACGCACATCTTAGTTATTTCTATTCAAATAAGTCTCTGGAAGTGATATATTATGATTACGATATTTCCTTTAATTAAAAACTAGAATATGCATTCAAAATTTGTTAAAAAAATTATGAATATTAATGGAATTTACTGATAAAGCATTTATAATGAATGTACTAAAATCTCTGAAAAGGATTGTAACTATACTCTTAAAATCAAATCAAATTGTTATTTTAAAAAGCCGCACTTAAATAACGCCTGCATTCAACACTTAAAGATATATACAAATATTATACAGGCATACATTCAATAAATACAACGAAGCCAACTGGAGTGATAAATTAGTCAGAGCCAGGTATCGAACCTGGGACTACAGCGTACAAGGCTGTTGTTTTAACCACTGAGCCCAGGTATCGGCAGGAAGGGATCAGTGGTTAGAGCAACAGCCTAATATGCTGTGGTACCTGGTTCGATTCCTGGCTCTGACTAATTTTTCACTCCAGTTGGGTTTATTGTATTTATTGTATGTATGTTTGTATATACTTTCAAATTGTTATTTGTTAACTACATGGACATTATATATCATTTAGGAACTTTATTTAATGACTAATTAGCTGCATAGCAATCCGTTGTATTTCATTTCTATCATAAACGATCCTTCGAGATTTTGGGGAAATTATTTCCTAATCCACTTTATAAAATAAAATGTATAGGGTGATTATAGTTAATGTTGCACATTAAAGAGGCTGTAAAAAAAGGAACCACTGATCAGAAGGATCTGATATTTCATCCGAGTATACGTGGAATCTGTTTTTCGAAAGAAGAAAAAGCTCAAAAGTTTACGGATAGATTGCGTTGTACTCGTAATAAAATGCTAATTAAAAGACGTGGCGTGCGCACCGCATATTACACTTGTGATAAAAAGGCGGGTAACATGCATTTCCTGTTATTCTGCGTCCGAGAAGGTCTATCACTGTCTGTCTATCATTGAAGGGTCTGGCTCTGCCTGTGAATTTTTTTGCAAGAACGGTGACTCTGCGGCAATTGTATTGAAGAAATTACGGACATTAAAGGGTTTAAGAAGTGGCTGTGGCCCGATGATTGAATTCGGTCTGAAGAAGAGGACTGATAAATTTAAAGAGACGGGTTCATTTAACGTGAAATGTGGCAAAGGGAGGAAAGCAATTACTTCGACGTCAGTGGAAGATGTGGTTACAGCATTGCAGGAAGTGTCAAGCAGTGATTTGGGAACGTGCAGTGGACGGGGAATTTCCTGAACTTTAGACATGCATGTCAGCATGATAAAATTTTACGAAACATCCTGCAATGCTATCCATACAAAATTAAGCACGTTCAGGCGTTGCTCCCTGCTGATCTTCCAAAACGAGAAGCTTTCTGCCTGCAATTTCTTGCTCGATTGCAAATGGAAAATGCATGGCCATGGAACATTTTGTGGACAGATGAAGCCCATTTCCATCTCCAAGGTTCTGTCAATACTCAAAATTGCAGAATATGGGCTAATGAGGATCCATTCTAAATGCAACCATTGCCTCTTCATTCTGCAAAGGTCACTGTGTGGAGCGAGTTTTCGGCAGCAGTTATCGTTGGCCCTTTATTTTTCGAGAAGATTGATGCTTCGGGTCCTATCATCTGTACAGTCCATGGGCACGTTATGAATCTGTTTTGAGCAACCAGCTCATTTCAGCCCTGCAACAACGCGGATACGTAGATAGCAAAATTTTAATACAAGATGGCGCTCCTCCGTACATTGCGACATCTGTGAAGCAGCTGTTGAACCTGCATTTTGGAAATCACAGAATTATCAGTCGCCATTTCCCAACAGCCTGTTCCCCACTATCGTCTAACATGAACCCTTTGATTTCTGGCTGTAGAGTTAACTAACACATGTTGTGTATGGGTGTCCAACTGCAAACTTAGGTGAATTGAAAACACGCGTTACGCAACACGTTCACAATCTCACCCCAGAAACACTCCGATCTATTGTAGAACATGCTGTTTTGTGCTTTCAGCTCTTAGGAGGAAACAGTGGAATGCATATTGAACATTTCTTAAGCAAGTCGTAACCGATTTCCTTTTCTTGATAGCTGTTTCATCAGTTTTTGCTTTTCTACGGTTTTTGGCCTAGGGACAATTAAAAACCGATTTTGTTTTTGCTTTTTCTAGGGTTTTTGGCCCGGGGACAATTAAAAACTGATTCATTTTTGCTCTTTTTACGGCTTTTTACCCTGGGAGAATTAAAACCCATTTTTAGGTGCGTTCGTAATTATATAAATACGTAGCACCTATAGTCGTCGTTCAGTCCGTCCGTCCGCATATAATAGAGCAAAAACTACCCAACCGAATGGTCTGAAATTTTAAATATATGATTGTTGTAAAAGTTTGTCGAGCCATTTCAAATTTTATGAAAATCGGTTGTATAGTTAAATTACAGGGACAGTCAAAAGTTTTTCTTTACATTACGGCCAATGGGAAAAATTATTGCACGTGCATTTTAATAATGTTAAAGCTTTCCGAATGGTCTCAAATTTTAAACATATAATTATTGCGACATTTTATCGAGCCATTTCAAATTTTATGAAAATCGGATGTATAGTTTAATGACAGGGACAGTCAAAAGTTTTTCTTTACATTAAAGCCAATGGGAAAAATTATTGCAAGTGCATTTTAATGATGTTACAGCTTTCCGAATGGGCTGAAATTTTAAATATATAATTGCTGCAAAATTTTGTCGAGCCATTTCAAATTTCATGAAAATCGGATGTATAGCTTAATTACAGGGACAGTCAAAAGTTTTCCGTTACATTAAGGAGAATGGGAAAAAATTATTGCAAGTGCATTTTAATGATGTTACAGACTATGCACTTATGAATTGCAAATAAATACACATTCAGTACAACATGGGGTGCAAAAAATAATTATAAAACTAGTTATAGTACGAACGCACCTCATTTGCCACGTTTGACGAGCAATTTCCAACTTGTTTTATCCGTGGTGGCACCACCTTGTCGTGTGAATAGGCTTTGAACAAAGAGTGCCACATCAGCATGCCACGTTTTTTAATTAGCATCTTATGACGAGTACATCGCCATGTATCGGTCAACTTTTGAACTTTTTTTTCTTTCTCAAAACAAATTCCCTTTACTCCACGTATACTCACATGAAATATCAGGTTAGCCTTTTGAAAGTGCAATTTTAATTATAATACCCTGTATAAATCATAAGCTAAAAACGTACATGTCATCATTTATAAATCCTAATTTGACTTTCAATCGCCATGATATTTCTTAAATTTTCCAAATATTTCTGACATTTTTTTTACGTCAAATGATTCGTTGAATGATTGCTTCTCCTGGTTTTCACCCATTTTCTTAAAACGACTTCATATATTGGAATAAGACAAACTACAAATTTACAGAAAAAACACCAGCCAAAATTATCTTTTATAAATCTTAAGGTATCCGAACACATTTAAAACCCAATTTTGGATCAAAATATCGATTTTTTATTTTTGCAATAATATTAAAATTGAATCTTTTTTCTATCAAAAGCTGCTTAAATTTTGTTTGTATCTAAAATAGAACCCGAGTTACAGCCGCTTAAAGTTACAGCTATTAGAGCTTTTGAATTGCATTTAAAAGTTATTTTTAGCTTTTTCTCAAAAGGAAGTTTTTCTGATTTTTACTATACGCAAAACATCCTAAAACAAAAAATTATGCATGAAATGCCACGAAATTTTCTGTACTTCTTTTACAAATATCTTTTGAGGGAATAGGCTGCACTCAGGATAATATATTAAATAGTTTTATATTTACACTGGTATAAATGTCACACTTGAGACAAATTTTGCGAATTTTTCATTACGTTAGTACTTTAACTGCCATATCATCTGAGATAGAGATGCGATTTTAATTTGTGTAGTCTAAGTCCCAGAGGAAGTTATTCTGTTTATTATGCAATTTACAAAATGTCAATACATTGTTTTATTTTTGAGTTATCCCGTTTTGCGGAAATGTCAAATTTTGACTATTTTTCTCTTTAAAAAAATTATTTCTGGGTAATTTCTAAAATTTTTATATTTTTTTCAAAGTTTTAAAGTAAATGTCATAATAAAAAATGGATAACAAGAGAAATTTTCAAAATTTTCAAAAAATCATTTCCGAAGGTGTGCGGATACCTTAATTAGACTTTTCAATCAAAGTATGATTCAACCCATTTATTCTCGAGCTTATGAGAAGAAATTGATTGATTCTCCTGGGTTTTCACTGAAATTATTTTAGACATCGGAAAGAGACAAATTATAGTTTATATATATACATTTTTTATATACAGAGTGATTCATAAATATCGAAACAATGCGCTATCTCCTTAAATATTGACCCTAGGCACATACTTCCAATTGCAAAGTTTCATAAAAAAGTGCCAAATTTAATGACATAAGTGGGCACATGGGTAAGTGTAACATGACATAAGTGTAACACATGGGGCGTCTATTTGAGAAAATGCAAAAACTAATTTTTTATACGGCCCCCGTTAGGTAAAATTTCCAATTAGAAAATTTTCTCTTATCCCTTCCTGAATTAAATAAAAAAATACTCATCTCGGTATTTGCAAAACTCGCACAGTTATTAAAATTCAAAATTCGCGGCTTACACCATTTTCCCATGCCTCTGAGCGACGAGTTACTAACTCATTTTGAATGCATGATAGGGATCATCCACAAATTGTACGTTATTAAAAGTCGATTTAATGCAGTGCCTCTTCTTTGGACATAAAATAGCAGCGTATAGATTTTAAGTTAAACCTTCGTTCGAATTATGCTGGAGGCCTTTATTAGAGGTCTGGACGGGTCGAAATATCTAGACGCGGTCTCGAGCCGACCCATAGAAAAAAAGTTCATCCTGGCATGCAAAAATGTTTAAATCTTAACACGAGTCTGGTCCGGCCTGATTGAATTTCCAGAAAACATAGTTTTTTACGTCGATATGGTTAAACATTGTTTCGTAAGAAAGAGTTCTGATCAAAAATAGCTTTATAGCTTTATAATAGCTTATAGATTTTCTTTTTATATGTTTATAATCTTCATTTTTAAAGAAGCGTCAAAGGCTGTGATATTTATTTTTAATGAATCTCTGTTTGTATGTAAATATTTCACTTACCATTTCATATCATTAATCCATAATCCATGTATGGGAGACTTTCAAAAATGATATGCAGTAAAACCTTCTAAGACGGAGTCAGACAGACAAGAAAAAAATGCTTTATAAACAATTTCCCATCTTAAGAGGTGCAAATGTATTATATTCTTTTCTCAAGTATTATTATATTCATTTTGCATGGATCAAAAAATTATTCCGTTCTAGACAGGATTCGGTAATAGGCAGGTTATTTTTCATTTGTTTTACTTTACTTTATTTTATTTTATTTATTTATTTTGCGTTTAAATCTACTATCCTTTAAAAGCGATTTTTAAAGTTTAATTCTAAATGGTAATAAGCTGTAATTGCAATGGCGATTTAAAAATATATGCATTTTTTGTAAATTTTTTGGGTTGAGCCAAATTTTACTGATTTTTCCACGCGGATTAGGTGAGTCAGATATAATGATTTTAATACGGGTTGAGTCGAGATCGGGATTGAAAATTTCGCCCCTTACAGACCTAGGAAGAAAGAAAGCCTGTCCCGGTTCGATATGAAAAATACATTAGGACGGGTCGAGACAGGTCCGGCCTCAGAATACAGACTTTTTTTAACCGCTCGCCGGGACGATATAAAACCTGAAGTTGTGAGGATTAAAATTATAAAAACACTCTTAAAAGATATACTAGAAAAAAAGCCTTGTTTTAAATAGTACAGAAAGAAGGTGGAAAGGGCAAAAGTTAAACTGAATAGCTCCTGTTTAAGCTACAGGAAAGCGTTACATACTCACCTGCAATTTTTTAAAAAAGCATTTAACCATTTTATTCGGAGACAATCTTTGTTTAAAACTTTAAATGCGTTTTAAATTATTAATTTAAAGTGTTAAAAATAATTAATTTAAATTTATAATTTAAATGCGTAAATAAAATTAAAATTAATTTAATTAAAATTATTAATTTACCTTTTTAAGTCAAGAATTCTTAAAAAACAGGGTTGTAAACTCGGAACATGACCTTTTTGATTATTTTAAATTAATTTTGTTTCGACAAATTTGAAAATATATTTATTTTTGAAAATATGGTATTTTTAAAAATAAGTTACATGATTTTTTTTTAAATTTGTGTTTTTAATATTTTTAATATTAATATTTAAAAAAGTCCTGAAACAAAAGTAAAATTATACTTTCCTCTTTAATTAAATAAAAAAAAGTTTGAAATTCAACGATAATATTTCGAGTTATAACGATTTTAAATTACCCTAATTAAAATAATAATAATAATTTAAAAAAATTTAAAATTTCTGAGAAATTTTCGGATGTGATTTTATTTGCAAATTATATGGTTAATCATAACAAAAAACAACAAAATCTAATTCTAACTCAATAAATATATTTTTTACATGTATCCTGGAACTTTTAAAGAAACATTGTTTCTTGAATAACACGCATTTCCATTTGTGTCTAATCCCTTAAAACCTGACAAATTGTTTAAATAGGCATAACTCCAGGAGTTTTACGGATATGAAGATAGAACTTTTTGTGTTTAATTCAGGAATGGATAAAGAAAAATTCCTAATTGGAAATTTTACTCAACGGGGGTCGTATAAAAATTTAATTTTCGTATTTTCTCAAATAGACTTCACATGGAGTTTTAACTTATCTCATCAAATTTTCCGCCTTTTTTTTAATGAAACTTTGCATTTGGAACTATGTGCCTAGGGGCCTTAATTAAGGAGATAGCCTATTGTTTCGATATTTATGAATCACCATGTATAAGTCGCCTAAATAATAGAATGGATTTGCAAATCGTTTTTTTTTCTGAAAATTACAGACTGTCACTCCAATTTTATATATTTCTGTAGATATATATATATACACATATAGGTTTAAATTTTATTTTAAAATAATTTACAATTTATTCAGTAATATTTTTACTCATTTTTGTTTGAATGTTCTTTTGTCAGTTTCCATTAGAAAATCTAAAAATGCTTTACAAAGAAAGACAAAAAATATAGCTGTTTTACTTCGTCAAATCTGTTAACTCGATATTCGTAACATGTTTTATCTGTTATGGTATGTTTCTTAGTAATCATCATAATCACAAGCAAATTGGTTATGTTCAGACCTACTGTTGTGTCCACATTGCATTTCTTTAAAAATATTTCCAAAGAAATACTAATATTTATAAAATATTGGTTTCACATTAAATATATTCGCGATTAAAATGCAATTTCACTGAAATATCGACTTTACACTGAAAAATATTTGGGAAGAAACGCCACTATTGCAAAAATATTGTGCTTTACTTTTTAAATCTTTTTAATGAAAGGGTGAAATACAGGGAGTTTCACTACCTGACCGACAAACTTGCTGGAGGTGTAGAGGGCACAAGGACTACTTGCAATCCCATAGCAATGCAGGGTCGGAAATGCAATCCCTACAAGAGAGAGGGATTGTTAGTGTCTGAATCATAATGATAGCAAATTGACTTTTAAAGAGCATAAGATTAATAGAAGGCATGACCTACCCGATAATGAAGTTCTCCGAAGTTTCTGCCTACGTGCCTTGTTCTCACCATCTGCGGTTTGGCACGTTTGAGGTAGTAGGGCATTTTGAGATGTCGCATCTTTGTTGCAACCCCAAACGTCCGAAATACGCCCTGCGTATTTCAAAGCATCCGAGATTACAGGTTACGAATGTTTCATTCACACATTTCGAAACATCGGACAACTTCATTATCAGGACAGTTATGACTTGTTTTAAGCTTATGGTCTTTACATGTCATTTTTCTATCACTATGAGCCAGCCCATAACAACCCCTCTATCTCGTTAGGCTTGCATTTCCGACCCTGCATTGCTATTTGATTCCGAATCCTCTTTGTGCATCCTACACTTCCTGCAAGTTTGTCTGTTTGGTAGTGAAACACTCTGTATTTTATTTTTACCAATATTGGCGAAGTATTGGCAAAATCTAAACACTCTACTATTGGGGAAATATTTCATTCCAATATTATTAATATAAACAATGTTGACCTAATATTGCTTTGTTACTAGGATAAGAATGTAATTATTTGTGATAATCTATAATTTATAGAAGCAACACATCACGAGCTTATTCGATTTTTTTCAGTTTTATAAATGGAAAAAAAGATTAAAAAATATATATAAAATCATTCACCTCACATTTTCTCCCTTAAAGAGGGGAAGAAAATTGACGTTTCCGTGGATTTGACTGTTATTTAATTACTAGCTTTCTCAAAATGTTCTTAAAGGCTACTGGTAATTGCTCCTTATTGTTTAATTCTTTTTTCCGGAAGAGCTTAAATCGTGGCACGTGGAAGAAAATTTCTGTTGCATGAAAACCAATATTACGAATGATTTTATGAAGACGTTTTTAAAAAGAGCACGCAGCAACTGATTGCGACCTGATCGATTAAGAAACTAGAAAGGAAAATGAATGTTATTGGAATTTTAAAAGTTATGTGAAAAATACATTCATGGTTTTTAGTAAGATTTTAGAATTTTCAAAAACAATTAGTGGTAGGCGTTCATTTCCAGCTGATAAGAAATTTTCTGTTTAAAATAAATATTTTTTAGAAGCAAGTGATGATACTTCTTTAAAACTGCATATTTTCTTTTTTTATGTTTTCTAAAAGCATATTTCTATAAAAAAGCGATACTGATGAATATTTGATACATAATATTATTAAAAGCCTAAGTACACCATCTGACATTTGCAAGCTAGTATTAAGGTAATGGAGCATTCTATAATTTTGTTTTTATACGCATTTAGATATTTATAAGGGAATTTTTTGTATAGAGTATCTATTAGGATGTTTCATTTTTCCAAAGATGTGATTTTCATACGACTTTGCTTGCGCTTCCAGTCTGAGTGATGTAAATGATATATATGCCAAATTTCAAGAAGATTGGATAATATTTAGAGGTTGCACACTTTGATAACTTTTATCTCAAATTAGTGAAATATCTAATATTGAAGTACTTTGTACTAATGGGCTTCTCATGTCTTTCTTTCAAAGGTAATTGAACTTTAAAATGGGTTGGTTGGTTGGTTGGTTGTATTTATGTCGGCCAATTATCAGCACGTGGGATATAGGCCCGAAAGGGGGGAGTGCCTTCCGTGGAGGTCTTTCTAAGGGAACCTAACCCGTATTAACGCTTAGAGAGCCAAGGTTCGAAGAAAACCACGAAAACTCCGAACGATTAGGCCGACAGGGGCGGTTGGGATCGAACCCAGCACCTCCCGTCTACCAGCTTCGAGAGCAGAACCTCTCGGCCACTGGTGGGGCCTTTAAAATGGGAACCTTAAGAGGAATTTGGCGGCTAGGAAAGGTGCCTAGTGATGAGTTTTTATTAGTCCCTGCCTAGTGGTGATTTTTTATTAGTATTTTGCCCCTGCAAAGGAGCAAGTTTTCTTAGCTTTATTTACCATCACAAGGAAATGAAAGAAAGACTTTTGGATTTTGCTAATCTACCAGACCTAAACTACAGGAAGTGTAGAAGAAAGCAAATATTTCTCTTAAGACGGAGGAGAATATCAGTGCTGGTTTACAGAAGATGTACAAAGAATAACAAAACATGAGTATAGAGAAATCGAAAAATACGGATAAATCAAATGTGAAACAGCAGATTTGGCCAACATCACATGATGACCAACACATAAGATGACCAACATCAAGTTATTTGACATTTTTAGGCAAAATGTGATGGGCATGATTAGCATATCACAAGAAGATAAAGAATTTCTTAGGTGACAAAGAGTAGATGGTATGAGTTCGTCAGTGTTAGTGGAGTTGATAAGGTTTTCGCGTCAAAAAAGGAAAGAACTAAGTGTACAAACTGGTTATCTACCTACAAAATGTCCTAAAAGACAGAAGTCATCTAAGAGAAGATAACAAAGAGTTATTATGATTCTTACTCTTGTACCTAGAAGGTTGATCTGCAAACGACTTCTGTTTCAGGATTCCAGAGACTCTGCATCAAGCAAGGTGGATGGCAAAGGCAGTATATGCACTTAAGGGGGCACAGGACTTTTAAGTTTGTTGAAACTATCAGAAACATCGCCTTCTTCAAAGTTCTAAAACAAAAACAATATGCAATTAAGATCTTTTTTTCCCTTTCCTGCCTAAAATATATAACCTTAACTACATTATCCGGAAAAATAAATGTTATATGTAGAAAATTAATATTTAAATTTTAAATTTAAAAATTCATCTCACTAATGCGTGATTAAATGCTGCGCGCATGATAAAACTATAAATTATGCATAGAGAAAACAATTTTTGAAAAAAAAAAAGAATCATAACATACCTACTTCTAACTTAAAACCAAACTAAATGCAAAAAGTTTTGTTTAAAATTTTATTTTAGCACAAAATAAAAAAAAAGTTCAAAAATCTCAAAATTTTTTACAAGTTTTTCAAATGCAATAATACAAATAACCAAAACATGTGATTTTTTTTTGGTTTTAGCCTGTAGACTATACAGAAACGCATATTTGGTTATTTTTTTAAAAGCTGTAGCTTACATAGTTTAAAAGTAACACTGCGCGCAAACTCCAAATTTGCAAATTTGAGAAAACGCTTTTTAAAGTTTCAATATCTACGGACCTTCCATTATACTCATCGTCTAGAAATGATTATAACTCAATAAATAATGCAGAGTTTTGAATGCGGTTTTTTGCATATTGTAAAACATTTTTAAAACATTCAGAATTAAGCAAAAAACAAAAACTGTTTTTTGGAAAATTTAAAGGTCCTGTGCCCCCTTAAAATTGTACTTTTCTCTAAACTGTTGAATATTCCTCAATGAGAATTGAAAGGAATGAAAAGAGTTTCACATTGTGTCAGCATCATATATGTTTACTTTTGGCTTGCGGCAGTTGTAAATTAATGGGCCCCAAAGAATGATTTGGATATGCTACAGCTTCTGAACAATTACCCAGATGAAAATGTCAAAAAAAGTACTCTCACAGTTGCTGAATTGACACAGATACCTTTGGTATATTTTAGAAACAAACGTAGGATTGGCTTTCTTGGACGTAAGTATTACTCCGGCTAATAAGGGAAATATGTCTCTAAATTTAGAAAAGAAACCTGTAAAGAAAAAGGAAATGAAACTATTCGGGGCAAAAAACTAGTTTTTGAAGGAAAAGACCTGAATCATTTCGTGGGATCCACGATGTGACAGACTACTGCAGTGATTCTCTAAGAAGACATGTGACAGCTCTTATTGTGGTCTATAATACAGCAGAAAGGGGAATTGATCTGATTAAATGAATTTGTCAGGGACAAACAACAGAAACAATTCTTCTTGAGGGTAATCGAGCATTACAGAAAAGTCGTCACCAAACGAGCAAAGAAGAGCATCGTTCAAATTTGATTAATATGACACATGTTTGGCGTATTATGCTATCTATTAATCTTAGTGTCTAGTTTTAGCATTATTTCAAGTTTGTGATTTCTAGTTTTTCCAATAAAAGTAATTAACATTAAAAAATCGTATTTTTTGCTACTTTTACAAAAGATCAAAGTGTGCAACCCCTAAATATTATCCGATCTTAATAAAATTTGGCATATATATCTTTTATATCACTTAGACTCGGGGCGTAAGCAAAGTCTGCAAAAAAATTACATTTCATTTTTTGCCTTACAAAATGAAACACCCTAGTATTTATAGTTAAAGTTTTTGTTGATATTCATAAAAAATTTCCGATTCTCGCTGGTATGAATTATGTAAGACTATAAAGAAAACAATGCTACAAACATCATTTGTTTCGAAATCGTTTTTGTTCTCGGAGTGGAACTGCAACGGGAGTTGAAAAAGTACAAATCTCTCACTTTAGCCTTCAACCCCAGTTATTAAATACGGAAAGAATCATTTAATTGGTTTCAGGACTCTTAAAACTGGAAAAAATGAAAAAAAAGACAATTTTCAAGATTTAATATCTTAAAACGTATATAATTTGAAAACACAATTATTGGGATTAAAAAGTATAAGTATGTTCTTTCATTTTATGTATTTAAAAAATTGCAAGGTGCAAAATTAATATTTATAGGGGTTTCAAACTGTCAAACATTTGACGAAGAGAAAATTCGTATTGCAAAATAAATTTTGCAACTAGAATGAAATATTTTTTTGTGCCTATAGTCCAGGCAATAGAGACCGTATAGGGACTCTACCTAGCAAAATTAATGGTAGTACTGAAAATCGGCTTTCTAGATGTTTTTTGGGTCCCTGAATCCGAATTTGTAACTTCCCACCAAAATTTCCCACGGCAACCCCCAAAAATTTTGGTAAAAAGCCCCCCCCCCTCCCCCCCCAAAAAAAGGTTTTTATTAAAAAATTCCATTTTTTTTATTATTTTAGTGGAAAAATGGCTAGAAATTCAGAAAGTAGACAAAATTTGCAAGAAATTAGATATATGACATTATGACTTAGGATGAAGGGGAAGGGGGGATCTGCCTAGGGACATGCGCCGCAGTGCTGCGTGGACTAAGTTACGCTATTCCACTTAACCACTCACAGGTTTACATTAGCCCTCCCATCTTTCCTCCGAACTTTCTCTATAAGGTTTACTTTAAGTTTTTTGGGTCGCTGAATCCGAATTTTTAACTTACCCCCAAAATATCCCCCCCCCCCGAAACCCCCCAAAATAGTTGTTTTTAACTTAAATTTCTTATTGTTTTAGGGGAAAAGCATTACGAAATTCAGAAACTAGAGAAAATTTGCAACAAATAGGATACATGACATTATGACGTAGGATAAACGGGGAGAGAGGGGGTTGCCTCGGAACATTCCCCGCGTGCTTTTCTCAAAAAAATCAATTTTTTCGGGGGTTGCCGGGTGAAATTTTGGTGGGAAGTTACAAATTCGGATTCAGCGACCCAAAAAAATCTACAAAGCCGATTTTCAGTACTATCATTAATTTTGCCAGCTAAAATCTCCTATTGCCTGGACTTCATCATTTAGTGCATGTAGCGCCGCAGTGCATGTTCCGAGGCAGCCCTCACCCTCCCCGTTCATCCTAATTCATAATATCATATATCCTATTTGTTGCAAATTTTTTCTAGTTTCTGAATTTCGTAATGCTTTTCCCCTAAAACAATAAGAAATGTACGTTAAAAACAACTATTTGGGAGGGGTTTCGGGGGGTGAAATTTTTGAGGGAAAGTTAAAAATTCGGATTCAGCGACCCAAACATCTTAAAGTAAACCTTATAGAGAATGTTCGGAGGGGAGATGGGAGGGCGAATGTAAACGTGTGAGTGGTTAAGTGGAATTGCGCAACTTAGTCCACGCAGCACCGCGCGCATGTTCCGAGGCATATCCCCCCCCTTCCCCTTCATCCTAAGTCATAATGTCATATATCTAATTTGTTGGAAATTTTGTCTAGTTTCTGAATTTCTAGCTACTTTTCCCCTAAAACAATAAAAAAATTGTTTTTAGTAAAAACCTTTTTGGGGGGCCTTTTTACCAAAATTTGGGGTGGTTGCCGGGGGAAATTTTGGTGGGAAGTTACAAATTCGGATTCAGCGACCCAAAAAACATCTAGAAAGCCGATTTCCAGTACTACCATTAATTTTGCTAGGTAAAATTCCCTATTGCCTGGACTACTAATTACACTTCAGTTTGTAATAATTACCCTGAACTTAAATAAATTGGTATTTAAAGCATTTTTATATTTTTAGTACAAAGTTGTATTTAGCTAATACGAAATTATATACGAGTATATAGTACGAGTATAATCACCTAAAAAATATAATTTTTTGAATAATAAAAATGAAATTTTAGGTTCAGTTCTGCAAGTTATGCCCCAAAAAAGTTATTTCGAGAAAAGTGACTTCAAAATTTCGGAAACGCTATTGAGCAGGTACAACTCTAATAGCCATAACTTCTAATGAGAATTTCAATGAAACAATCATATCAAAATGTTCAGAAAAGATAGAAGTTTAACATCTGAAAAAATTAAAAATTTCAAAATTTTGCAGCTTTCCTGAGACCCCTTAAAAATATTATTAAAAGGAAGACTTGAAATTTGTAAAGAACGCTTCTATTGGTTTAACATTAGCTTGCTAATGTTTTTACAGTATGATGTAGGCTCTTAATACTGTCACTAGGCTGTTTTTCCTGATCCAGGAAATCACATGAAACCTTCCCAGATTAAAGCAATCCCCCAGATTTTTGGTTGTCAAAACGATGATCGTTAACTGAAATGATTTGTAAGAATACTTAGTTAAATAGAGGAAGTAGTCACTCAGTTGGAAATTAATTGTATCCAAAGCAATACTTACTTTGTGTCAAAACTACGAGGGTTGTTTTTTAAGTAAGGGCCGTTTGAAAATAAAAACTAAATGAAAGAAAATTTTCAAAAACCAAATTTATTTTCAGATTCTACATACATTTTTCTATTTTTCAACGTGGATGTCAAGTTTGTTTAAACACTTATTATAACTTATAACTAGATTTAGAAAACCCTCTTCAAAGAAACTTGCAGCCTGCTCCGATAACCAAGAGGTCACAGCCATTTTCACGTCTTCGTCATTCTTGTAGTGATTGTCGCCCAGATGATGTTTGAGATAGCGGAAAAGATGGAAATCGCTCGGCACAAGATGGGGGTGTAAAAGGGGTGGCGGGGGGTCTAAAACCTCCCAGCCTAAAGTGTCCAACAAAGCTAGGGTCAGAGCTGCGGTGTGAGGTCTTGCATTGTCATGGGTCTTGCATTGTCTTGCATTGTCATGCATAGCAAAATTCCCTCTGTCAGCATGCTGCGTCTTATGTTTTGAATCACTTTGCGACAAAAAACGTATCACTGACCGTACCTGAACGGGGCGGGCGATTCGAAAATCTTAAACATTTTAAAGAAACAGAACAGACCATACAGGCTACCTACACGGTTGCAACTGAGCCCAGTTGTTCCCAAGGAATGCCGGGACACGACGCAAGCACTCGTTGTGGCGCGTGCGCCACCTATTAGTGTATACAACAAAACGGCCCTTTCTTAAAAAAAAAAAGCCTTCGTAAACTCCTGTAATTTTATGTGTAGAGTTATTTTCTGGAATGACAACGTCTTGTTTTTCAGACCGAGTTTGATAAATTTTTATGGCGTGTATTATTTTCAATTTTGAAACCAAGAGGGCTATATTAAAGATTTATGCAGTACATTTGCTTAAAATTTAGAGAAATTTACGAGTGTAAAGTAATATATTAGGTTGAGCAAAAAGTTCTGGGAAATTTTTAATCTAATAGTTACCAGAATTTGTATCGTATATGGGAGTACTAGTGGTATATTTCTAGGAGTCCAGGAACTTTGGCTCCAAAACGCTTATTGAACAGTATGATTTGCGTGTGTTGACCTGGCATTATTAGAGAAAAGGCTTAAGGATTCTGAAAGCCATCGATGAGATTAATGAGGATGAAGGTGGTGGTAACGAAGACAAACTTAGCCAGCAAATCCGAAAACTGGCAGAACGGTGGCAGAAAGTCGTGAACTATGATGCTCTCTACTTTAAAGAATAGCCCTTGTTGCTTTTGTTGTTAATTTGCGCATAGCAACGCAACTTTCACAAATTTTCCAGAAATTTTTGCTCAACCTAGTAATATGCAACAAGGTTCAACATTATTCGTTACATCGCCGGAGACTGGTGTTTTCATTTATATGTGAGTAGAGTTGCAAAAAATGGTTTTATTCCCAAGTTGAAATCCAAATGACCCGGTTTCTTCCCAGGTATATTCCTTCAAAGAAAACTCTATTTATGCCCCTGAAAACCCAACTTATTCACATATTCAAATCATGCTTTTCCCAGGTGTTGTTGTTTATGACGGCCGATTACATAAACAAGGGATATGAGCCCGTAAGGGGGGGGGGAGATATACCCTCCATGGGGGTTTTATAAGGTATCATAACCCGTATTCACACAAGATTCGGAGAAAACCACGGAAAACTCCGAACAATCAGGCGGATGGGCACGATTGGGTTCGAGCCCAGAACCTCCCATTTACCATCCTCATAGCATGCATGGTCACGGTGACGTCGTTGTGACGTCACTGTGAGTCACTGTGGTCACGTCACATCTGTGACCAAAATGCCATCACTCAGTGATGTCACATTGTGACTGAGATGTGAACTTCTTAGAAAAATTAAAAAAATTACAAAAAATATTCAAAACATGTTATTTATGTAAAATTATATTTTCTGGCAATAAAAAAAAAAAAAAAATTGTGACGTTACTGGAGTCACTGCATACGTACGTCACGTCACATATGTGACGAAAAAAACCACCATATTGTAAGTCACAGTGTGACAAAAATATGAACATCAAAAATCTTTGAAAATGAACAGAAATATTTTAAACATGCCCGAGTTACAGCAACATAAGGAATGAAAACATATTAGTGGATAGGAAATAGTAAATTCGGACACGAAAAGAGGTGGGGGGGGGGGGGGCATAAAAAGGAAAATGCACGGTACAAGTATCAACAAACTAGATTTTCATGCTATATTTTATCAATTTGTTATCTAAGACAGTGAAGTATACTTTTTTTATGATTTCATTGCATTGATTTCATATGATATACCATTGCAATTTAATCCTTCACTGATTGTTATTATTATAAAAGTGTTTCTCTGAAAAATGGTACGTTATGAAGCAATTTGGATAACATATTTAGAATTAGGAATATTAAATTTGTACACTTTACATATTTAGTTTGCAGGGAGGAAGTTTTTTTTTTTTTTTTTTTTTTTTTTTTTTTGTTGACCAGTGTTATTCGAAATACTTCTGTGGTTTCAAACTAAAATTTTCTGTTACAGTTAAGTCTGCAGCTTTTAATGAGCACGTAGAAAGAGTATTCAGAGTTTAGTCATATATGCATTTCTTGCTTTAGAATTTGCATTCAAGTCATATTTTTTCCTGTTAGTGTTTAACTATTTTAAATAACTATTTTTTAAAAAATTCTACTTCTTTCAGACTTTATAAATAAAATTAGCATTTTCCGAAAAAATATTTATACAAATTTTATACAAAACCCGTGATATAATTATTCATATTTTAAATTCGTGTTTTAGAAATACGACTTTAAAAAAAGCTATTTTACAAATAGTTTTATTCTACAGAAAATGAATATAAAAAAATGACAGATTGACAAAGAAATTTTTTTTATCTTGTATACTCTCTTTTCATTTATTAAGATGCCTAATTTGTATTTATTACGTGTAAAACAAACTTTACTTTAAAAAAAAGAAAGAAAAAAGGCAGGTGTTTCATTCAAATAGAAAATTTTCATTACAGACAAAAATTATAATAATACAGTATAAGCACCTGCTTGCGCGTGCGCTATCGTCTGCGCTCCATTAAACCGCAGAATAAAATAAGGATCAGAACTTTTGACGCGGGAAGTATGTCTGACAATTTTGTCATTTTGTCAGAAATATGTCTGACAATTTAGGATAAAACACGGATATTATTAAACTATTTATGGAACTTAAAAGGTATGTCTTATTTAATTAAATTTTTTTTTTCCCGTTTGATAGATTAAAGTTAAATAAGTTGTAGTATGTTTATGCAATGAGACTGATCTGCAATTCTTTTCCGATACGATGCTGTAAAATACCTTAATCTGCCATCGCTAGAAGGGAAAAAAAAAGCTGATGCAGAGACTGATTCTAACACAGTATTTATCGTCATTAATATTTTGGAGTTAAATATGATATTCGATTATAATGATATTAGGAAACTGTTTCAATTTTGAAATTAACATTATACTGGGAAAATATCTTTTTACATATTGTAGTAGTGAAACTTTTGAAAGATTTTTTTTCATTGTTAATAATATTTTAAATTAGTATTTAAAATCTTAAATCTTCATACCAATGTTTTCAGATTTAACATTTGCCAAAATTATAAAATAGTAGGAATTCCTTATAACATATGGAAAGATTTTTGAGAAATTGTTAAATGCATTTAATTCATCTATTGTAGTTTGTTGTTGCTTAATAGTACAATTATAAATACTAATTATTTAGTGTTTTTCAAATTGATATATTTATTTTTTTTTATTCTATTTAATAATTTTTTTTGCTGTTTGTGATTTTAATCAAACATTTAATTGTAGACATTCAGAATCAGTTATTAAATTTTCTTTGATTGTAAACTCATTTTCTACGTTTTCGATACATTTATTTTATTGGCATTAAAAAAAAATAATAATATTTAAGCATTGAAATAAAGTGTTTTTCAGGCCCGATAAAGTTGAAAAGTGTTTCTGACTTCGGTTTGTTTGGCCGTCTGTCCGCGCTCTAACTCGCGTAAATATACTCGGATTGACTTGAAATTTTTGGATGTTATTGACGTTTACCATAGCAAGGTCCCTATTTGTAATGAAGTTTGTAGCATGTTTAGTTCATTTACAGGGACAGTCAAAAGTATTCCATTACATTACGGCCTGTGGGAGAAAAAATCATTTCAAAGGATTTTTAATGATTTTACACGCATTCAAACAGAATAAAATTGATATGCATTTATGAAGCACACTAAAATGTGCATTCCGTAGAATATGCAATGCAGAGAATAGTTATTGTTTATTTACAGGGCTATAAAATGAATTCCAATACATAATGATATAGGGGTGGAGGGAATTGTTTGCGGCGTACTATATTTATGTTAATCTATTTGATATGCAATGAAATTGATATACGTCGTTCAGGTTTGCATACTATGAATTATTTCATGTATAATACGAAGTGTATATAGCATTTACAGGGACACACAAAATATTTCAGATACTATATTGTATCCGAAGTACTGTTCATTAGCGATGATTGCTGGAAATGTATTTTTAATTATGATATGCCCTTTTATGATTCACTACATTTATGCAAAGTATATGGTGTATATATATATGCTATAATTCATATACAGGACTATACAAAAGTATTCGTAAGAGTTACTGGGTATTGCTTAAAGGTGGTTTTTAAATAAGTTATGCATTTTTACGCTGCACTGTATTTAATTTACTAAGAAATGTTTGTAGAATATAGATAAAATGATATACAGGGTCACGCAAAGAATTGGATACGTTGCCGTCTATAAATTATAATTTCTGGAAATGTGATTTCAGCAGTTTTAAAAGTGTTTTAGTTTGAATTAAATTTTAACTAAATAGTGGCGTGTAATAAAGGCTCTAGGTAAACTACAGGGTTGTACAAAATTACTTAAGTATGTTTCCATATATTAGTATAAATTGCTGAAAGAGAATTTCAACCTGTTATGCGTTTCCTTGATAAACTAAATTTTTCCATTATATAGTATATATATCAATCTACAGATCAAATACAGGACTGTTTAAAAGAATTGGAAAACATATTTGGCTATGGATGGTAACTGCTGAAAATGTTCAAATGTTTTATGCGTTTTCATGTTTAGTTAGTTATCTTGTTTACGTTATTTCTCCCGATGTCTTGTTAAAACATTCAGGAAGAGTTGGAAAGTGTTTTATAATCTAGGCTTAACGCATGATATATCTTACTTGTTGTTTCTATTTCCCAGATCAGTCTTTTCCTATAAAACATACCAAATCTAATTAGCTCATATTCACAAAATACGATATATACGGGAATAAAAAATTTAAATAAATAGGGCTTATCATGTCGTTCTATAAATAACAGTTGTATTAATGTCCGTTAGACTCCATGTTCGTATTTAGTAAAGCAATGACAAATCACAAAAAATTAAAAAGCTTACACATTCTTAATATTAAGCTTGAATTCAAGATCAAGCTTAGAACTTAATAAAAAAAGATGTCAGTTGATAAGGATTGTTTTTTAAATGGAAAATTAAAAATATTTTAGAAGAATAGGACTCCAAAATAGGGATATCTTGCTAAAAAGTACGGTAAAAAGATAAGACTTTATATTTCAAACAAAACTTTACTTTAAAATTATCATAGTGTTTATGACAAGAATCATCACAATATTAATACTTGGAAATTTTTCCAGAGAGAAACATTTGCCTTGCATACAATATTTCAAATGAAAATTGCTTTTTAAGCAATTAATTTGAAATTTGATTTTCATTTGAAATATTGTATGCAAGGCGAATGGTTCCCTCTGGAAAAATTTCCAAGTATTAATATAGTTTTAATCGATGCTCGATTTAATTAAGTTTCGTGTTTGCCCCATGTCGGTGGCTCACGATAAATATTCCATCTTGTGCTGCGTTTGTAGCCTTGCCAACATGTAATAGTGAGAAATTTTCCAGGCCGGGTATCGTTCCATGTGGTTTAGTCGGTAGAATGTCAGTGCGCTATACTGATGGCTCGGGTTCGAGTCCCAGCATGGAATCTTTTTCACTATGTTCGCCTTTGCGCCTTTTAAGCAATTAATTTGAAATTTGATTTTCATTTGAAATCATCACAATGTTTATGACAAATTCGTCACAAATGACACATATTTCACAAATTGGTCACAATGTGACTTCAAAGCATTGTCACTTTCGTCACAGGTTCGTCACAAAGTTAATGCCAAAATAGTCCCAAATGACACACTTTTCACAAATTTGTCACACTGTGACTTCACAGAGTGGTCACAATGTGACGTCACAAACGACCTCTAAACGGCCATAACGACCTCGCATTCTAGTCACTATGACGTCACATCGACGTCACGTGTAGTCACATCGACGGTCACAAAATCACAGTGTGACTTCACAACGACGTCGCCGTGACGTCACCATGCCTTACGGGCAGCTTTGACAGCAGAACCTCTCAGCCACTGGTGGGACCCATGCTTTTCCCAGTCTTTGAAACTTTATATGTGAGAGTGAGGACTTTAAAAGTACACAAGTGATTCACTACCTAAAAGATGATTACATGAGACAGATGATTTAAAGATACAGTTTATAGGTGTTTTGCGATGAACAATAATCGGGTTAGTGTACCGGACATAGTGAAATATTATTTGGATATAGATATTGTTTTTTTAAAACAAGTCATCCATATTGTTTGGTGAGTTTCTACTCATTATAGACGAAATTAAATGTAGTTTACTTAAAAAATGGTATTGAAATCTTATGTCCCTCAATTAGAAAAAGAGATTTCTAGTTGAATTAATGACGTTGATTTTAGTCAATTTATCAAATTTGGAAAATAAAATGATTGGAAAATAATTGGAATAAATAATTGGAAAATAAAATGAGGAATTATATGAAATATTTTATGCGACTTTTTCTCAACGTGAAGAAAAAAAGTAGATACAGTAGAGCGCCGATTATCAGAACTCCAATTAACCGAACTTCCAATTATCCGATCAGCCTACTTCTCTCAAAAATTTTTTTAAACCGAACTTCCAGTTATACAGCAGCCTATTTCTCCCAAATTTTTTTTAATCGAACTCTCAATTATCCATTGGTTTGGAATAAAATTTTAAATAAAGAAAAAACTGATAGTGAATCAAAAAATGAGGAATGTAAAACAATAAAGGAGATGTGAAGAATCATAAGCTATGAAGAAAATAAAATTAACCAGTCATTAAATAAAGATATCAGATTTTAAATAACGATGAGATTGTGGATGAGATTCATGATAAAAAAAAATGAAGAAAATGAAGATGAATGCTCTAAAAATGACCCTGGTCCATCACATAATGAAGCCTTTGAATGTTTGGAAACAGCTATGAAATGGCTCGAACGGCAGAAGAACGTTGATCCTATTCAACTAACGTATTTAAGAAGAATTAGAGATATGACCGCATTAAAAATATCTTCGTTAAAGAAAGCAATAATCAAAAACTTTTTTGCTTAAATTATAACCTCTAGATTTCAGAAAATGATAAAAAGGAAAAAAAATTATGATAAAATGTAAACAACAACAACAATAATAAACATGCTAGCACTAACTGGGTCCTAAGCTTAGATAACGTTCGACGCTTTGAGTATAGTCAGAAACATCCCTTAAATTGTCTGTCCATTTATCCGAACTTTTGGTTATCTGAACTAGGACCGGTCCCGACTAGTTCGGATAATCGGCGCTCTAGTGGAGTTGTACTGAGGAGCAACAAACTGTGCAGGTTAAACTTGATAGTCTCTGATTAAGTATTTACCAGGGGAAAAATATCAAAATTTAATTTAAATAAAACGAGTCAAAATAATAGCTTTATCAAATCTAAATTACTAGAGATAAAGCTACCAAAACTCACACTTCTTACATATAGTAATAATGTAGAAGATTTTTTATCATTTAAAGACTTATTTAAAGACAGTGTATATAGCAATTAGAGTTTTTAAGACCGTCAGAAGCTACAGCATTTGAAGCCTATATGCATAAACAGCGCATTTAAAATTGTTCAATGTCTTCTATTTCCTGATTCAGAGTATAAAACAGCATTAGAGTTATTGAAGAAGCGATGATCAAATAGACGTGAGTTATTTAACGCATTAAATAAAGAAATTGATTGAGATGCCTTGAATTTCTGATACCGCACAGTTTATTTTATAGAATGTATATGTTATAAATGAATGTGTTCCTTCGTTATGTTTATTTAAACAGGATATTAGCAGATTTTCTGGAGCATTAATAGCTTATTTACTTACATAAAAGTTAGATAAAATTACGAGATATTGGTGGAGGGAAAACTGAAAAAAGAGGAATTGGGAACACTTGAGAATTTATTATATTTCTTGAAAGATTACGTTAGAACACAAGAAAAGAGTAAATCCTTAGCAAAGCAAATAAAGAAAACTAAGAATTTTATTTGTTAGCAATATGCTTCCTGTATCAAAGAATAAATTCGAGTGTATAAATGTCCTAATTTCTTGCAGTTAACCGTATAGAAAAGAATAGAGTTCATTAGAAGGGACGGCTTGAACTTGACTTGACCACCGATGTGGGAATCGCTTTGTGGCCTATAGCTACAATGGCTGTTGCCTCGAATGATACTTTCTTATACGCAGAAATAATTACACAATTTTTACATCACAAATACGTCAACATACAAGCACGAGATAGCACAAGAAAATTCACAACACCAGAGAGATACCGCCAGGGGTCCACAAAGAGTGTGCAACGGAGCCAGCGGGAGTCGAACCCCACAAGCCTCCTAGGCTCTCAAGCTATTAGCGGCGTGGTGCCTTATCCACTCGGCTACGGAGGCCCCAGAGACGACTTGTGTTATGACTGTCTTTTAGATAAACATCATGCCAAAAATTATCGGAATTCAAGTAAATCTAAAGTGTGCCATTACGCATCGCCATGAAGTCTTCCATGTTGCAAGAAACCCTAAGTCTTATGGAGACACAGATTGTTCCACTTTCGTCAAACGCAGCGGAATTTTATCAAAGGAAGACTAACAACGAGACCGCCAAATATGGTGCTCGTCGAAATTGATGAACTTAAAGTACGTTGTAGTGTATTATCATCATATATATTAAAACACAAAGCTATTTCTGTAAGTATCGATTTCTTCGGGCATATGCGCATGCGCCAAAACTCTTTTTCGGACTTCTTCAATTTAGAGGAACGTAGAATAAGTTCCTCGTGGCGGTGAGGTCTTCTAAGGCAACAGTTTAAAGCTCTGGATTTTTGTAGAGGACGCAAGTTTGAATCCAACGACCGGGAAAAGGACTTCTGTGATATTTTTGGCGATAATTTATTTCACTAATGACACATTTTATTAAAAGGAGAAGTTATATGATTTTTATTTTATTATTAGTATTATTTGAGTGCTTTATAATTAATAAAATTTAACACTGAGTAATATTAAAAGAAATAATAATGGTAATTTAATTTTTAAGCTAAAATACTTTGCATGTAATCATTGTTGGGCACGCTCACAAAAATAACGAACTATTTCAAACTCAAATTCAATTACTCAAGAATGAGTCATCTTCACGTTCAAATTCAAAATTTTTTAAACGAACTCGTTCAACTCAAACTCATTTATAAAAGTGAACAAAGTTCACAAAAAACTCGTTTTTTTTTTTTTTTTTTTTTTTTTTTTTTTTTTTTTAATAGAATTTTATTGTCCAAATTTAGAAAATTTTGCGAAATAATCTTTTGGATATTCGATGTAAGGACTTCAAAAAGAACTAAGAAACTTAAAAAATAATAAACTTTAAAATAATAAACTAAATTTAAAAAATAATAAAATTTTAACTAAGAAATTTAAAAAATAAAAATAAAACTTAAATAATATGATACTTAAACAGCCCTAAAAACTTAGATTCCGTTCAAAGTAAATCAAAATAAAGCTTAGACTTTTTTTTTCCATTTTTTAGCTGAAATATTTGTATTCCAGATTTTGTATGTTTATACAAAATGAAAAACTGTATGCAAAATGCAAATCTTTTTTTTTTTTTTTAAGAAAAAAAAAAGACTAAGAAATATTTCGATTTTATTTGAACGGGTTTTTAGGGCGGTTTAAGTACCATATTATTTGAATTTTATTTTTATTTTTTAAAGTTCAATTAGTTTAACCATATTTCTTAGAAGAATTTAACATTAAATGTAGAAGCAACTGGATGAAATATCTTAATATCAATCCCTTCTCGGCCTTAAACAATGTTGGAAATAGTATTTTTTTCTTTTAATTTGTTATGCAAATTATGTTTTTGTTTAATTTATTTTTATGTCGATATGTTTAAAATTTTGTCTAGTACGAAAAGTTATAACAAAATATATATATATATATATATATATATATTACAGTCTCTTTTTCATGTTTATATTCATTTTAAATACAAGTGCCATAGACTGCATAGTACAGGGACTGTGAAGGCGTCTATCTTCATATATTAATATTAATGGTTTTCTCTTTCTCCCCTTTAAAATTATTCCTTTAAAATTTTAAAATTTAATTATCTGTCTACATTTGGATTCAATTCATTTTCTAGCGCTCTTTTCCCTTCATAAATTAAGCAATCGTTTTTCTGTATCTGTAATATTTTAACCGCAGCGCACCGCAGTTAAAAGAAAAGAAATAATTTCCTTTTCTCGCCTAATAACTGGATTCTAATTTTCATCTTTCTGCCTTAGTTTGATGATATGCAAAAATTAGTCAGACATATTACTTCTACATTTTTAACCGTTGGTCCAGATGTAAGATATATTAGTCATTTCAGTTATTAACCCTGTCTTTATTTTGCTTTAGTTTATTAACATGAGCTTTCGGCCGCTTCAGTCCCATGAGAACTGTGGTAAACCACTATAGAATGTTCTTTTGCGGTTTATGTGCTATAATTCCTAAGTAATAATTTGCGTTAAATATTTCTTATTACTCTTTTACATCCCCCATTCAATTTCAATTATCTTACTTTGACCACATGTCTTCCTCTCTGTAATCTCGCCATATAGCATATGTATTTGGCGAAATTGTGTATGTACTACTGCCAATACTCGAGCATTTCGAGAAAATGTAATTGTATCACTTCCTTCTAAGATCTCATTCTGTGAACATAAAAAAATGTAGCTTTCTGCTTCCTTCTTCAACATCGGCGTTAGCCGCGTAATTCTCGGCTATGTTGGAAACGATCCCGGTGGACAATAAAGACCTTCAGATAATCTCTACCTTTTCTTATCTCAGCAGTTTCTTGCCTTCTTCTTAAAATAATTAACAGTTAATTTTCAGCCTTATATTCAGTATGGAAGCTAAACAAAATGAATCACCTGTGCAAGACCACCCAACTACGCTACAGGGACCTCGTTCCAAAATACTGTTTCTACTACATCTCTTTCTATATATCCTATTGTAAACTATATTGATTTTTGAATAGATCTCTGTTTGTATGTAAATATCTGAATTATTATTAATACCGTTATTCCGTTTAGACGGCTCGGAGACTTAAAAATCTGAAAAATTCTATATCTAAAAATCTTCTAAGACGGATACACATGGGAGAGAAAAAAGTCCTTATAGTTAAGTTCCCTTTTTTGCCAGATCTGTCGTCTCTTGCAAATGTATTATTTATTTTCAAATGGATTATTGTATCTATTTTGCACCTATCAAGAAATTTTTCCGTTTAAAATAGGATTTCGTCATACATATTCTTATAATAAGTTTTACAGGTCTTTATATCCCCAACCTCCCCAAGAAATGCATATGTATTATTCTTTAAAGGGAATTTTACTTGTAGAATAATGGTAATTTAAAAATATTTGTATTTCTGGCAAAAATTGTTGACCCAAGGAGGTAGTTCCTTTAACAGATTTTTGTACGAATCAGACAAGAACGGGTCGATGATTTTCATACAAGCATGGTTGTGACCATGGCAGAAAATTCCGTTCGGTGCAGACTTCTAGGAAGAATAAAACACAGACCAGAAATAATCTCGGTTCAGGCCGGCCAGAGCCTCCAGAGAAAGCAAAACCGGGCACGACCCAGAAAAAGTGATGATTAGACTCGATCCGTCGCGAATCCGTGTAGGTCTCTAAATAGCATTTGAATGGGAAAAACGCGTTCTTAATGTCTGGGAAAATTTTAAATAAATTATGAAAAATATTGAGTTTGAGTTGTAAATTTCGTTCAAACTCACAGATTTTTTGAGCTTTCGTTCAGCTCACGTTCGTTTATCAAAAAGTGAGTTTAGTTCAACTCAACGTTCCCAGAAATTGAACTAAGTTCGTGAACTTTCGTTCACTGAGCGCGTTCATACCCAACACTGCATGTAATTATCAATTAAATAAATTGAGCTGATCTATAATTTTTGTTATATTTTCTGCCCATTATCAAAAATATAGACGGCTTGCACATGACGTCATATGTCTGGCACAGCTTCATATGGCGCTCAAATATAAGGCAAATGTGGTGCTCTCCATTTGACTTATTAGACTTATTTGCATTATAATAATAAAAATAAAAAAGATCTAAATTAAATAGAAAGATAACACGTGCTTTTAGCGGCAAACGGGGAGTTCTGACGTTCCGTGTGTGCTCCAGGTGCAATCATATCAGTCGTTGCTAATATCAACGTGACGTCAATGCTAGCCGTCTATATAGATGTGTGTTTGTCAGAAAGAAAAGTTTGTCTTTCTTTTGAGTAAAAAATAAAAGGGAAAGAATGAAAAATGTTCATATAAGAACTATAAAAGAAATTACCTTGATATCCATGGTTTAATATTTTAAAAATGTATAAAAATGTAAAATAAAATTCAAGTAATAAAATATATATTATACGTTGTTAGCTGCATCAAGTTTGAAATTTAGGGTTTCAGAGAATGAGACGGATAAAAATAAAATTCATGGCAAATTTTAATGGTCATGTAGTTAAATAAATAAATAAATAATAAATACTGTTTTTTATTCGTAAAAAATTAGACCATATTATGTAAAAATAAATGATCTACCGCATATTTTAAGTTACATTTCTGGTAAAATCAAGCGAAATTGGTTCTAAATTATAAACTTAAAATTCTCTGACTTCATTGAATAGGTTGGGCTGGCAGCATCATCTATCGTCTTAAAGAAATATGAATCAATTATCCAATATAGAAATTTGTCACAATTTCGATGATTAATTAAAAACAACTAATTAAAAATTCAAGAATTTTCCTAATAAAACATTCAAGTTATTTACCGTCAAATCTTGACGGGTACTATCTAGTCCTTAATTATCTTGGTGAAAGGATTTTTTCAAATGGGCCTTACATTTTGAGAAATTTGATGTCAAAGCTCAGCATACGTTTCAAATATCATTAGTTTGCAGTACTAAAGAGGACTTCGTGGCCTGAAAGTAGAGTACTCTTCTGCCGGCCGGAGAGCCCGAGTTCTATGCTACCTCTTGACTTTTTTTCTTTCGAATTAATTTTATATTTTGACACTTTACAGCTTTTAAGCATGGTTATGAATTGCTGCAACTTTGAAATTTTATTATCTTTACCTAAAGAATATACAATTACGTTTATGATTTTTTCTTCATGAAAATTTATATTTTATCTAATTTGCAGACTAAAATCTCTACTGATGAAAATCCAAGCAATTTTATATCTAGAATTGTCTTCTTTGTAATTGTCATTTACCTTTTCATATTTTTATATTTTAAGTAAAATTCTAAAATAATACTTTTATTTTTAAATAAAAATTTCTTCTTATTCATATATTTTACCTTCTTTTGAAGACAAGTACTAGGTAAGAAGTTTTGCTTCATATAGGAACATTTTTCACATGTATATTCCGTTTCTGAATATTTTTACAATACATGCCATCCTATTAATTGCGTATTTACTAAACTAATATGTCAATCTCACTAATAATAAACATTTTTGTATTTCATCATTTGACATTTTTTATTGTATTTAAAAGAAATCAAATATTAGAATTTAATTCGTTTATTCGTTTTCTAATCAAATATTATGTATTATTTCAGACACGTATTTAAAATATAAAAGGTAAATAAAAATAGCTTTATGCAAACAAAGTTTCTGCGCAAATTAGACTCAACAGAAATGTTAGTTTAAAAAATACAGAAACAAATAGAAGTTTTCATGAAAAATCAAAACTGTAAATTTATTTATTTATTATTATTATTATTATTATCATTATTATGGAAAAAATCAAATTTTCAAAGCTGTAGCAATTCATAACTTTGCTTAAAAGTTGTCAAGTATCAAAAATATAAAATTAATTAAAATAATAAAAAGTCAGGTAGCATCATCCAACTCATGTCCTCTGTTTGGCTGTCGATTATTCTACGTTTAGGCTACTAAGTCCACATTCAGAAGGAAAAACTAATGGGTATTTGAAACGTATACTGAACTTTGACCCTCAATTTCTCAAAATCTAAGGCCCATAAAATAAATAATGTGAACATTAAAAAGGTCCAGAATCTTACTTAAAGGCGACTAATGTAATGAAAAAGATGTTACAAGTTTAAAATATACATTTTATTTAAAACTTCTTAGAACTTTCAAACCTTCCAGGCTCATCATCAGAGAATAGCTTAATAACTAAATGTTGTTTATTTATACAAATACCTGACTTTGTTTTGAAAACAAAGTTTAAATAAATTAGTCGCCTTTTAACTAAGATTGTGGACCTTTTTAATGTTCACATTATTTATTATATGTTGAATCAAGGTAAAAAATTGAGTTTCGTCTTATGATATTATATCTAAGGCCCATTTGAAGAAATTCTTTCACCAGAATAACTAAGTATAAAAACTCTACAACATACTTTAAATTGATCAAAATCGGCGAGCGCCAAGTTTGGCCGTCTCCTCGTAAGTTTACTGCAAGGATATAATGAATAGCGTTATTTATAAGCCATTTATTAACGTTTATTATTTTTTTATGTTAAATATACAGCTCAGACCATGGAGGCATTACATTGTTTCTCTTAACCCTTTATCTACTTACGGTACTTATAAGTACCATTAAAATAACTTGTTATAAAATTCATTTAATACATCGATTAGTAGTAATACACTTTAGAATCAGTTATAGATAGAATACTTTATCTTGTTCCAAAAGTATTATTGGTTACACAAAACAAAAATATTTTTAAAAGAATGATTTCTTTTGCCTTTGCATCTTTTCAGCTTTCTTGGCGTTGTGTGTATGGGGGGGGGGGATCTTTCAATTCGTAAATATTTCTATATTTCTATTCTAAGAACATTATATTTGTAAATTTCCTAATTCTACAAAAAACTGAGAAAAGTATTTAAAATGAAAGATTTGAGTGGGGTTATAAATATTGCACAAAATCCCTATAAATTCAAATTTAATTAATCCTTCTAAATTCCTTGTAAAATTTAGTAAGTGATTATGTAAATCTTCTAATGTAATTTCAAAAATTCACGAAAAATGTTTTAGAAGATAAAATTTTCATGAATTCATAATTCAATACATAAAGGGTTAACATATCTCTTAAAGCAACTCTTTTAGAAAATGACAGCAAAGATGTCTCTCGAAAAGGATAAGTAGAATAGTAAGATTATTGCTGATTACTTACAAACATTGAATCGTAAAAATTCAGAATCATTACATGATAGAAAACTAAAAACGCAACTTTAAGTAGAAAAAAAATGTAGTATAAGACCTTTGACTAAAAAAAATAATAATAACTAGAGAACAGGAATTTTGCTTTTTCAGAATTTAGTGTCGCCCCCCGACATTTCCATTACTTCATTTTCTTCTGGTGGACTGGTGGTTTCTATTATTATGAAACAGCCATTATAAATGAAGCGTTAGGTGAAGATGAATGAGCAGTCGTAAAACGTTAGAACTCTGATTTTCTGGTCAGAATGGAGAAAAAAAAATGGCCATGATCTTTTTTGACAAAAAAAAAAAAAAAAATTATGGCCATTTTTTTCCCCATTCTGACCAGAAAATCAGAGTTCTAACATTTTTACGTCTGCTCTTTCATCTTCACCTAACGCTTCATTTATAATGGCTGTTTCATAATAATAGAAGCCACCAGTCCGTCAGAAGAAAATAACTCGGTTAAGCGGGACTCTACTGTAGTGCAAAACATATTTCAATTTTAAAACTTAAAACACACGCTTTTATTTTATGTAAAATGACGTCATTTGCATTAATATAGTTACTTAAAATTAAATATAGTTTATAATAGCTCCATGTTTTATCATAAATCGTTCATTTATATTTTTCTCAAAATAGCACGTATTTTAATTACATTTTTTCAGTTTTAACGGGAAAATGGCAACAAAAAGTTATAATTGCTATTTTTCAACTATTTTTTTTTTTTTGCTTTCTACAGAAATGGAATACTTGTGTTACCAAAAGGAAACAAATGTCGCTAAAAACTAAAAAATAATTAATATTTCAAAAATAAATGGAGATGCAGTTTTCCAACAAATTGCATTTAAAAGTACTTTTTTTTTTCAATACGACGGTATAAACACTGAAAATGTGCGATGCTTAGAAATTTTAAAAAATGCTGTAGAGTATTTAATCGCACAATGAAACATCGGCTTTCGTTTTACGGCTGGTTTATACAAGGTAACGTTATTTATTGGAGACAAAATAAGCTGGGTGAAAGAAATAGCATAAGGAGGCTAATAAATCTAAATCTATTTTCATGCATTCAGTATGATGCATACAGCATTATATATAACTATTCATATAAAAAAAATCGTTTTATTTATTTGAAATTCCTAAGTTTAACAGGCTGTATACATCAATGTAAAGCTTGTTGACAGTCACTGTGAAAAATCGGTGAGTGAAAGAAAGAAAATTAAGATTAGTTTTAAAATAATCGCTCCGGAAATGTGGATGGTCAATATAAAATTTAGAATATGTTTCTATAACTGTAAATTTTACATACCTGCAAACTTCTAATATTTTTTTCAGATACATTTGTTACTTTTGTTTCAGATTACTACGTTTAAATTTTATACTGATCTCAAAAACCAATTTCGGCAAGTATCATTCTTTCATTTACATCAGCTATAATTGAATAATTCAGTACCTCATCTTTATGAAATTCACATCTGAATCGCCTCTGAATTGTCTTGAAGAATTTTTCTTTTTACGCAATAATTCACATTATATTGGAAACTGCCATATCATAACTTACATGTAACACATGCAAAAAGTTTCAAGAATCAATGAAAACTGTTGTATTCTTGGATTTGATGAAGAAGACACATCTTAAGATCTAACTAACTTTATTTATAACATAAGTAAATTAGATGTAGCAGATACGCTGGGCTAAAATGCGGCATGCATGATGATTACCAGAGAGCGTACTACCTGCACCAGCACATACGATCATAATAATACATTCGAGTTGCCTTGCTGTTCAGGCCCTATAAATATAGTGTTGCCATTACGTACAGAAACTTGATTACTAAATAAGTGTTGCCCCAAATATATTATACATATATTACACCCTTCTTTTTCATTTCAAAGAGACATATTATTGGGTCGTTCGGAAAGTCGTGTCAAAATCAATTCGTACCGAAAAATTCCATTATTTAATTATTAGACATTGATTCCGATATCTAGTCCGGTATCCGACTAATGTCTAGTATTTACCGAGCAGAATTTTCCGGTACGAATTGATTTTTCCAAATGGACACGACTTTCCGAACGAACCAATAGATTATACAATCTATATATATATCTCTGAGTGTATGTCCTTTATACAAATCTTCAATTTTTGACCGATTTGCACGAAACTTGATGTACACACGTTTTAGAACGCGGATAAGATCACTGCCTACTTTAAAAAGCATCAGACCTCTATTTATACCTTCTTTCTACCACCTTCTGTAGCACAAAATTAGCACTCGCCACTCGTCAATCGTCGGGTAACACTTAAAACGTGGCGATTAACTTTACTGTCCTCACTCGCCAAACTTAATGGGCACCACTCGTTAAGCGCAATGGTTGAAAGATCGATGCCAAGGAGGAAAGGAGTGAAATTCGTTCGGAATTTACGACGTCCAGATTGGCGATTCTCCCGAACATAAGAAAACAAAGTAGTACAGATGATTCTGTCCCGAATTTTACAAAAATTTAAAGCATTCGGTTCCGAAAATTAAAAAAATATCGGTCATCAGTCCGAAATTTTGGGCATAAACAAATCGCTGATTTCGATATGGTCGCCAAAAAAAAATAATTTCGTCAATCGTTCGCAGAAAAAAATCGCCAATTTTTTTCTACGTCATTATTCAATTTAGGTAAAAAACAAGAATTTTGTTAAAAAAATCGCTGAAAAAACGCACATTTCGTCAAAGAATCGCGAAAAAGAACCACAAAACTCTTCAAAGGATCGAGAAAAAAAAAACTAATTTCGTAAAAACATCGCGGAAAAAACAAATTTCAAACTAGTATGTTGTGGCCATCACAAAACTTTCTTCTATATAAATCACGTCAATTAAATAATTTAAATAGTACAAGAAATTACATATATTTAGCGCCAATTCATATCAAAGTACATCTGAATTTGAAGTTTGGTGAAAATTCGTGCATTAGTTCTTGAGATAGCGCTATTGTAGAAATTCCGAAAAATGCAGCATAGCAGCGCCACCTGTTGAGCGATTTGCACCAAAACATAAACAGCACTAATTGATATCAAGGTATACGTGAATCTGAAGTTTCATGAAAAATCGTGCATTAGTTACTGAGATAGAGGTATGGTGGAAATTCCGAAAAATGCAGCATAGCAGCGCCACCTGTTGGACAATTTACACCAAAACATAGACAGCACTAATTCATATCTAGGTATACTTGAATCTGAAGTTTGTTGAAAATCCAAGCATTAGTTATTGAGATAAAGATGTTGCGGAAATCGCGAAAAATGAAGCATAGCAGCGCCCCCTGTTGAGCGATTTAAACCAAAAACTAAACAGCACTAATTCCTATCCAGCTATACCTGAATCTGAACTTTGTTGAAAATCCAAGCATTAGTTATCGAGATAGAGCTATTGCGGAAATTACAAAAGATGTAGCTTAGCAGCACCACCTGTTGAGCGATTTACACCAAAATGTATAGAACATCAATTCATGTCAAGGACTAACTGAATCAGAAGTTTGATGAAAATTCGTGCATTAGTTCTTGAGATAGAGCTATTGCAGAAATCGCGAAAAATGCAGTATAGCTGCGCCATCTGTTAGGCGATTTACACCAAAAACTAATCATCACCAATTTATGTCAAGGACTAACTGAATATAAATTTTTATTAAATTCCGTTCATTAGTTCTTGAGATAGAGCGCCCACAAGATTTGTGTCACATACAGACAGACAGACTCACAGACTCACAGACAGACATTTTGTAAAAACATGTTTTTCGGAATCTCTGACCCCTAAAACGTGTAAATCCGTCGAAAACCGGAAGTAGAACATTTTTACGAATCATATACTTTCTTCTTGTAAGGATAGAAGAAAGTAAAAATCGCGAAAAAACCCCCACAAATTACGTCAAAAAAATTCAGATTTCGTCAAATATCGCATAAAAAACGGAGATTTTGTCAAAATATCGCATAAAAAATGCAGATTTCGTCAAACGATCACGAAAAAAAACGCAGATTTCGTCAAAAGATCGCGAAAAAAACACAGATTTTGCCAAAAGATCGCGAAGAAACACGAATTTCGTTAAATGATCGCGGAAAAAACGGGAATTTCGTCAAAGTACAGCAGAAAAAATGCATAGTTAGTGCCGAGAGAGGATTGGCCCCTATGCCTTTCAGAAATTTTACTGTGAATATCAGAATTTTTTTAGTTTAGAATATCACCCCTGAAAGTAATTCTTATTGGTCTAAAGGTCATGAAACTCTTTCTCCTGGCAGGGGTTATTTGCACTTTCGGCCGTCCATATCATTTTTGCTTTCTTCTATCTTTACAAGAAGAAAGTATTGGATTCATGAAAATTTTCGACTTCCGGTTTTTGACTGATTTACACGTTTTATGGATCAGAGAATCCAAAAAACATGTTTTTACAAAATGTCTGTCTGTGACTCTGTGAGTCTGTCTGTCCGTCTGTCTGTCTGTCTGTGTGTATGTGACACAAATTTTGTGGGCGCTCTATCTCAAGAACTAATGCACGGAATTTAATAAAAATTTATATTCTGGTAGTCCCTGATATAGATTGGTGCTGATTAGTTTTTGATGTAAATCGCCCACTAGGTGGCTCTGCTATGCTGCATTTTGCAGGATTTCCGCAATAGCTCTATCTCAAGAACTACTGCACGGATTTTTATAAAACTTCAGATTCAGTTACTCTTTGATATGAGTTGGTGCTGTTTATGTTTTGGTGTAAATCGCCCAACAGGTGGCGCTGCTATGCTGCATGTTACAGGATTTACACTATTTTCGCAGTAGCTCTATCTCAAGAACTCACTCTCACATTTTCATCAAACTTCGGATTTAGTTAGTCCTTGATATGAAATTATACTGACTATGTGTTGGTGGAAATCGCCCAATAGGTGGCGTTGCTGTGCTGCACTTAGAACGCTTTCCTCAATAACTCTATCTCAAGAACTAATGCACGAATTTTCATCAAACTTCAGATTCAAGTATACCTTGATTAATATTGCTGCTGATTATGTGTTGGTGCAAATTGCTCAACAGGTGGCACTGCTATGCTGCATTTGTCATGATTTGCGCAATAGCTCTATATCAAGAACTAATGCTCGTATTTTCCCCAAATTTCATATTCAGTTAGACGTTGACATAAGTCGATGTTGATTAGGTTCTGGTGTAAATCACCATATAAGTGGCGCTGCTATGCTGCATTTTGCTGGATTTACATGATTTCAGCGATAGTCAGATCTCACGAACTAATGCACAGAATTTCATCTTTTTAGAATCCTTATGATGAGCCTAGATTGCCATTTAATTTTGGAAAAGTGATAAAGAATTTTGAAGTATTGGCATTTATGAGATAGAAGAAAGTTTTGGGATTGGTACATCCGACTAGTTTGATTTGTTTTAGAGAAACTAAAAACTGATAAATTCAAAGAAAACAAGATTCTAACAAGCATTGTTGTGATTTTGATAACAATTGCTCCAACCAATGCTGAAATGGAGGGAATGTGGAGCTGTGCGAAAAACACTCTATAGGACAAAAGTTTATAAATAAAGACATGCTGCATAATCGTCTAAGGATTAAACAATCTAAAATTCAATTAAATGAATATGATCCTGCTGCAGCTATAAAACTTTGGTGGGAAGACTCTGGGAGATAAACAGAGTATGCGTCAACTATTAGTGTCAAAAATAGCACTTTTTGTAATACTTTATTTTATTGCAATTAATAGTAAAAATAAAATATTCAAGATTTCATTAAAGTAGTTCTTAAAATATATTTTAATTTTATTTCGACTGCAGTAATTTCTTGGTTATATTTTTCTGTTAGATGTACAGCCAGTTTTTTTTTCAGTTGAGTGTAATCCTATTAAATGGTAAGTGAAAGATATTAGTAAATTACAGTGTTGATAGTTAGAATGAAACAAAATTTTGTATGGAGCTTTCGTAACTTTATTGGCCAGTGGTTAAAAAAAACTGGCCAGTGTAAAAAATCAGCGTACTGGCCACTGCCCATTGGGTAAATATGTTAATTTTGACCTAAAACACCTTCCATAATTTAACATTATAGAAATATCTCTTTTTAAAATTTCTAATTAAATCTCTTCTTTCCTGTTGCCACACCCTAAAAAATGACAAAATAATGTGAAAAAATTAACGATAATCCGAATAATTTTTTTTTTTTTTTATTTGCCAATGAATGTTCAGATTTTCTTGCTATATTTTTGCATTTTTGAAATTGACGTCGTTCTGAACAGAAAATGCAAATTTTTTTATATATAAAATGAAAACTTTAACTATAAGAGCGGTAAAATAACGTAGCACCTTAGTTTGAATGTTTTTTTAGATTAAAACATGTACTGTAATACAAACAGTCAAATTTCATGAAAATAATTTAGGAAAAAGAAAATAAAAGACGAAATAAAATACGAAGAAAAGAAATAAAATATGACGTCACATTCTATCAAATATTTTCAACGGGTAGTCAAACTCACTGTAAATAAATGGCTCCTATATTTTGTTTACTACTTCGATTGTATACTCAGCCATATCTTATAGATATACGTTATAGCTAAGTGTTGTATTGATTTATATTCAGTAGTTACATTTTGTGTGATTTATAGTAAAAAGATTGAAGTTATTTTCCTTTTCAAAAAAATTCTTGACTGATGTCACGATTTAAAATTTATGGAAAATGACATCATTTCTTCTATTCATTGTAGACTTAATTTCTATTAAGGGAAAATTTAAGTTTACGTTTAAGAGTTATGTTTTATTTAGAGTGGCAACCCTCTTGATTTAATACTTTAATTAAAACTTATAATTACACGTAAAGTAAAAGTTTTAGTTTCAAGCAAATAAATTTTCATATTTTCCAAATAAAATTTCAGTAACTGTTACCTCATTTTGATGCATTTATTGTACTTTTCCCCGTATTGTGAGAAATCGTATACTTCTGTTACGCGTGGCAAAGAAAACATGTATTTTAATTTTAAAAATTAAAAAAAATACCACAATGTGTCAAAAGAACATCCTTTCTCGTAATTTAAATTTTGCAAGTTCTAAAATTAAAACTAAAAATGTGAGTTTTTTCATAAATGTCAAGTTAAAGATGTTCATAAAGTTAAGGCTGTTCTGAAATCCAAAGGAGAAACTTTCTGACATATTTTTAAATTCATTTTTGTTCGGAAACGCATGAAATTGGTAGGAGTTCTTATTTAAAAACTTTGGAATCAAAAGATAGTTTAGGTTTTTTGGTAAAGGTATAAGATCTTTCAGTTGGTGTTTTGAACTGAATTTTACACTCAACACTACGATAAAGGAGAAAAACCGGTCGTCACATGACCAAAATTGCTCTTAACCCGATAAGTAATTTATTTATCAACAAATGGAAAATTCAATTCCAAATTGCTTTAATAGTCACGCCTACAAATTTTAAGCCTTTACGTTTAATGAGTCAGAAATGTTGCAGAAAGTTTCGCGTTGTTGAGCAGGGAACTGGAGAACCACTTAAGTATTATTGCAGGTTAGTATTTTGTAATCGAGTTGCATGCGAGAAATTCGCTTAAAACGTCATTCTATATTGTTTTAAACAAAAGTGCATGCCATAATAGGTGTGAGGCACACTCATTAAAATACGAATACGCAAACTAGCGCAGAGCCCGATTACTGAAGTCTAACCCGTCAGTACTTAAAGAGATAAAAATAGTTCTGCATTTTTCATTCAGGTAATAAGACTAATCTTTCATAATTGGGTTCACATGATTATATAACTTTCCCCTATAATTCTATGACTAATCAACGGAAAACAATATGTTACGCACTAAAATCTTCCCTGAAAAACTAATAGTGCAAGTCGCATGGGAATCCGTTCAGAAGAATTCTAGTTATATGCACCCGGAACGAAATTCCCATTTGCATTTTATATACTTATTAGATTATTTTGAGTAGTTTGATTTGATATCTGTTAAATTCGTGCTTTATTTTATATTATTTTTGGCGTTTTATTTTCATGTGCCAATTTGGTTGTTGAATATTACACAAAAACAAACAAATTCTGAATTATTTACAGTGTTTTGAACAATTGAGTTAATATTTTGTAATTGGGTTGCAAGCATATTTAAAAAATATTCATGCATGAAAATTAGTTTAAAATCCATAAAAAATCTGTAAATTGAGATAAACATTACAAACAAATATTACTGAAAGTACTTTTGTTTTCTATAAGACGGTGGAATAAACGAATGTGCGACATTTAGAGGTTAAATTGCAGTAAAAGGGAAATTTATTGTTGTGTTAGGTTGATGCCACCGAAAATATCACACCAGCGTTACTCATAGATATGTCTTTTATTTTTACTATTGCATTAAAAGTAAACGAGTTCATTTTTCGTAATCGAGTTGCACGCACCTTTAAAAATATCTATGCTTGAAAATTACTTTAAAATCCATTAAAATCAGAAAATTGAGATACAATTTTCAACCAGATTTTATTTGAAAGACCTTTTTTCAATTTGACATTGTAAAAAAGGAAATTGTGTGATGTTTAGAAGTCAGTAAAGGCACAAATTATGGGTTACAATTTATTGGCACTGACATGGTGTTTTTACTTTATAATGTAGATATATACTATACAAACGAGATAATCACTAAATGCTGCACGATTTGGTTGATTTGTTTTTTCGTATTGTCAGGATTATCACATTTTTCTCTTGCACCCAAGAAAGAAAACGCGTATTCTGTTATTAAACCTCGGGGATTTTACTATGGTTGCTTGACAATAACGTCATGTTTTCTGATTGTCTTTTTAACGATTTGTGGATGGGAATGCACAAATTCCTGTTATTGTGAATGCCGTATTATTTCGTTTTAATCTAGACACACGGCAGTGTGCCAGCCAAGTTCGCCTGACATAGTCAGGCGAACTAGTTAGATATGGGAAACCTATATTATTAGATAGGGTTAGTTAGATAGATAGATTAGTATATTATTAGATAGGGAAAACCTATGCAGCTAAGGCATTAAATGCATCATAACAACTAGTTCAACTAGTTGATAAATAAATTACTTATCGGGTTAAGAGCAATTTTGGTCATGTGACGACCGGTTTTTCTCCTTTATCGTAGTGTTGAGTGTAAAATTCAGTTCAAAACACCAACTGAAAGATCTTATACCTTTACCAAAAAACCTAAACTATCTTTTGATTACAAAGTTTTTAAATAAGAACTCCCTGTTACTCCCTAGCTAAACATAATCATAAGTTAATCATAATCTTAGTCAGTCATATATATTACACGAACCATTTCGAGCTGTTTTCGTCAAATTTCAATGCTCTACCACTGAGAACCTATGAGACCTACGTACTTGTTATACGAAATGTGTAGTAAAGCCTCCCTAATTACCTAAAATCCAAAATTTTATAAATAACGCATAATTAGTTTCCGAGATAGTAACATTTGAAAATGTCTGATAATCGATAATTTTACCACTGACTGACTGACTGACTCACTCATAAAAAAAATCTCGTATATCTACTGCAGCTACAGACTTCAAATTTGGTGCGAAGTTCGTTTACATTATAAAACTAAGGGAAAAAAAATTGTGAAAATCGATGAATTATCCACCTGGGGGTGCCAATTTTTACTTTAACATTGCGTCTATTAGGCGAAATTTTAATTTGCCGTAGGTGGGGATGCTGTTCTGTCGCCAAATACTGCCAAATTTCTCGCCAACATGGCGATATATCGCCAAATTTGGCGACCAAAATTAGTTGCCAAAAGGGAAGCCACCTTGGCGATATCTCTAATAGACTCCATAGACTCCCATTGTAAACCTATCTACTTACAGGGGGTTTATCTGGGTTTACTTGCTTACAGAAAATCAACAAATTGAGATATTCTGACCGTCACAGAGCCCGTTCTCAGAAACTATACATGTTGGAGACTTGAAATTTTTCATACTTAAGCTGAACACCACACATCATACAACAAATCATAAAATTTTGAAAAAGTCGCATATTTAATCCTTTGGCCTTCCACATGTGTATTTTAAACAATTTTTTCTGTGTGAGCTTCTAACTAGGTTGGAGGCGTGAAATTTTGCATACTTATAGCTGAACACCTCACATCAAATGACAAATCATAAATTTTTGAAAAAGGTGTAAATTTAACCCTTTGGGGTCTCTCATGTGTATTTTAAACAATCCTTTCTAAGTGAGCCCCTAATTAGGTTGGAGGCGTGAAATTGTACATACTTATAGCTGAACACCTCACATCAAACGACAATCTATAAAATTTTGTAAAAAATGTACATTTAACCCTTTGAGCTCCCACATGTGTACTTTAAACAATTCTTTCTAAGTAAGCCCCTAATAGTCCAAGTGCTGTTAAATATTTTACGGAAGATATTTGAGGCACCCTGAAAATTTGTGCAACACTTCTTTTGTAATGCCTGTATACAAAATCGAATGTCTGGCTGAAGGATCGTGGCACTTAGCCCACCCGTGAATTTTTAAATTTCGAAAATTTCCGTTGCAAAAAAATATCCTTGAGGCATTTTGAAATTTTTATGCCTTCAAATTTAGTATTTAATGAAATAAAAAATATAAAATCCAGACACTTTAGTCTGCGCAAAAACTGTGCCAGACACGTGTCTAGTGCCATTTTTTGACTACCCAAAAAAGGTATTTGAGGCACGCTGAGATTGAGACAGAATAATATTTATGTTTAGAAAAAAATATGTTGAAAATGACAGACACTTTAGTCGACCCAAACACAGCGCCAGACACCTGTCAAGTGCCATTTTTTGACTACCCAAAAAAGGTATTTGAGGCACGCTGAGATTGAGACAGAATAATATTTATGCTTAGAAAAAAATATTTTCAAAATGACAGACACTTTAGTCGGCCGAAAATCTGTGCCAGACACGTGTCAAGTGCCATTTTTTGACTACCCAAAAAGGTATTTGAGGCACGTTGAGATTAAGACAGAATAATATTTGTACTTAGAAAAAAATATTTTGAAGATAACAGACACTTTAGTCGGCCCAAAAACTGTGCCAGACACGTGTCAAGTGCCATTTTGTGACTACCCTAAAAGTTATTTGAGGCACGCTGAGATTGAGACAGAATAATATTTATGCTTAGAAAAAAATATTTTCAAAATGACAGACAATTTAGTCGGCCCAAAAACTGTGCCAGACACGTGTCAAGTGCCATTTTTTGACTACCCCAAAAAGGCATTTGAGGCACGATGAGATTGAGACAGAATAACATTTATGTTTAGAAAAAAATATTTTGAAAATGACAGACACTTTAGTCGGCCCAAAACCTGTGCCAGACACGTTTCAAGTGCCATTTTTTGAGTACATTAAAAGGTATTTGAGGCACGCTGAGATTGAGACGGAATAATATTTATGGTTAGAAAAAAATATTTTGAAAATGACAGACACTTTAGTCGGCCCAAAAACGTTGCCAGACACGTGTCAAGTGTCATTTTTTGACTACCGAAAAAAGGTATTTGAGGCACGCTGAGATTGACACGGAATAATATTTATGCTTAGAAAAAAATATTATGAAAATTACAGACACTTTAGTCGGCCCAAAAACTGTGCCAGACACGTGTCAAGTGCCATTTTTTGACTACCCAAAAAAGTTATTTGAGGCACGCTCAGATTGAGACATAATAATATTTATGCTTAGAAAAAAATATATTGAATATAACGGGCACTTTAGTCGGTCCAAAAACAGTGCCAGACACGTGTCAAGTGCCATTTTTTGACTTCCCAGAAAAGGTATTTGAGGTACGCTGAGATTGAGACAGAGTAATATTTATGCTTAGAAATAAATATTTCGAAAATGACAGACACTTTTGTTTGCAGTTTTTACTTGCCAGACAACATAGAATGTTAAACGCAAGTGCCAGTAAAGCTGGATTTGCGGTGCCTCGCTGAAGATCCATTTACTGACTTACTATACAAAAACAGCGTAAACCACGTTGCATCTTAAGATGAATATAATATATTCACAAATAGCGTAGGACATTCATAGTCCATGACTAAATTAAATCTTCTGTATCGGATAGATGAAAACATTCTTTGTAAGAACTATAGAATATATTTATGTGTACTATTTATAACTTTTACCGGTATACCTCAAGACAATAGCGGTAGCATCAGCTCGTCTACGAATTTATTACCTGCATGAATTTCAGTAGTTTCCTCAATGAATGTAAAGAAACATTTTACACCAAATATTTTTTTAACATCATATAATTTAGAAACTTTTAACTAGGATGTTTTGCATAAGTGCGTACCGAGAAAACTTCGGAAACATTTATGAAAAATACTCTTTGATAAGAAACTTTGTCTACTCTTTATATGGATGTAGTTTAAGAAAGTTAACATAAATAAGTATACTTTTATAACTATGATTTTGTCATATACATTTATATGTAATGCAATTTAACGATCGTTTAATGACGGTTAATACAAAATTTAAACTGATTAAGATTGCTTCAAACTCAAAGTTAAGGTCCGATTCTGAGCACTGTCGATTTGTCTTCGATAGTATTAGTGTCGGAGACCACATGAGAAAAGTATTGTTGCCATAGAAACAACGACTTATTTAATGTCGAAATATATAATGAAATAGTTCTTAATCGGAGAGTTGCTTTTAAAGTACACTTAAATTTATCGTGATTTACCGGCGAAACCGTCCGAAAATTAAATAACTTCAGCAACGCGCAACTTGTATATATTACATAAGCTTATAGAAAAAATAACAAAATATTTCATTACTTAAGTTTAAATTCATTAAGTACCGCGCATTCGAATAATCATTTAACAAGCAACTTTCAGATGCATTAAAATATTCGCGTTTGGTGAGGAAAAGTTTTACCCGACAAATCACGTGCACATTCGTATTTTAGAGCCAAATAATCGAAAATATTCTATTTTTAGCTGATAGGCTATCAAAGCCTGAGAGCTTATGTCCCCGCCGGTTCTGTGTGTACGTACGTGTGTACGTACGTATGTACGTAACGCGATAACTCTTGATAGATACATCCCATTTGCTTCAATTTTTTTTCTAGTTTCATTCTGATAAGGCGCTTCCGTGATTAGTTTTGGGGGGTTCATAGGTTAAGGATAAAGGAGGAAAAGGGGTGTTAGTACACCTCCCCCCCGCTTAATTCAGATAAATGGGTTTTTTATGCAGAATTATTCGATTTGCTCCGAATTTGGTATACCGGTTTATTATGTTAAGGAACTTCCCTGATTAGTTTTGGGGGTTTATTGGTTAAGGATAAAGGGGAAAAGGGGTGTTAATCCACCCCTCTTAATTCAGATAAATGGGTTTTTCATGCAGAATTATTCTATTTGCTCCGAATTTGGTATACCGGCTTATTATGTTAAGGAGCTTGCCTGATTCGTTTTGGGGATTCATTGGTTAAGTATAAAGGGGGAAACGGGGGATAATCCCCTTTCACTTATTTTTTTGAGGGGCATTATTCTTTAAAATAAGAGTATAATATACAATTAGTGTGAATAGCCTGTGAGCTCAATGCCATCAGTTTATTTGGGCGCTTTTTATTTTTATTTTAAAGGCATTCTACTGAAATTCCGCATCTAAATTTTACTGATACTTTAAAACATACATACGCATAATAATCATTTAATAAGCATGTAAGTTTAATAAGCATTTTTAACTCTTTCCAACAAAGTTGAAAAGTGTCTGTGAATTTGGTTTGCCTGTCTGTCTCTCCCTTGGTGCTCTACCTCTAGTAAATATAGTCCGATTGCTACGAAATTCATAGATGTTATTGGGTAACACTATGGCATATTCGATATAGAAAATAAAGTGTGTAGCTGTAGCATATATGGTTCATTTACAGTGACACTAAAAAAAACTTCGTTACATTACGGCCTATGGAAAAAATCGTTTCCTATGTAATTTAATGATATTACACCATTTTAAACATACAGAAATTTATATATAGTACTGAGGTATACTTCACGGAACTTATTGTGTAATATGGCATATATAAAATTTATCGTTCATTCACAGGGACACACAAAATAATTTTACTACAGAAGAAATTGAACAATAATTGAACAATTAAAACCTATAAGCAATAATTGCTGAAAGAGCATGCGGAGTGAAATTTTTAATACGCTTGAAAAAATTGTTTTAGAAATTTATGCATATAAGAGTATTAGAGATATTAATGCAGCGAGATTTGAGAAATTCTGTGCAACTTTCAAAGCTAACAACGAAAAAGAGCCTTTCAAAAAATTAAAAAAACATTATGATCCCTCTATTTTGCCACCGTGCAAAGTTGAATTACATCAACATCTCTTAAGATCCCAGTACGTAACCAGTATTTGGCGCAATGCACATTTGGCATTTCCAAGTAGTTTAACACCTGAAAGAAATGGGTGGCAACGACAGAAAAATACATATGAATTTCATTGGTTTGATGGAGATTCTATGCCGCAACTAGTGTTAGATGCAATTATTAATGAAAGAGTCTAGGACAGAGAAGAAAATGTTACAAGTAAGTTTCAACATTACCCTTCTTTCATAATTTTATTATTCATTTTGTTCATTCAATATAAATTCATTATCATTTTCAGATAATCCAGAAGAACCGGAAGAAGAAGAGTTTTCAAATTCTGATGAAGACTTCACTGATGATGAAGCAGAAAAGACAGAGGATGAATAAAAAAGATCCAAAAGGCAAATTCATGCTTTTATACCCATATACATAGTTAATTATAAAAAATCTTATCAGTATATTTCATTTTAATATATGAAAATTCTAAAAAAACATATGTATACTACGATTGAGAATCTTTTTACTACTCCAAAATTTTTCGAACAACTGCACGCTTGCTATGAGTTACGTGGTCTTGCGAGAGCCTATCACAGTTAGATTTGTTGTGATTGCGCACTCATCCAGTTAAAATTCATCTTAAGATGAAACGCGGTTTACGCTTTGTTTGTATGGTAAGTCAGTAATTGATCTTCAGCGAGGCAAAGAAAGTCCAGCTTTACTGACACTCGCGTTTAACATTCTATGTTGTCTGGCAAGTAGAAAGTGTTAACAAAAGTGTCTGTCGTTTTTAAATATTTTTTTCTAAGCATAAATATTATTCTGTCTCAATCTCAGCGTGCCTCAGATACCTTTTTTGGGCAGTCAAAAAATGGCACTTGACACGTGTCTGGCACAGTTTTTGGGCCGACAAAATTGTCTGTCATTTTCAAAATATTTTTTTCTAAGCATAAATATTATTCTGTCTTAATCTCAGCATGCCTCAAATACCTTTTTTGGGTAGTCAAAAAATGGCACTTGACACGTGTCTGGCACAGTTTTTGGGCCGACTAAAGTGTCTGTCATTTTCAAAATATTTTTTTCTAAACATATATATTATTCCGTCTCAATCTCAGCGTGCCTCAAATACCGTTCTTGGGTAGTCAAAAAATGGCACTTGACACGTGTTTGGCACAGGTTTTGGGCCGACTAAAGTGTCTGTCATTCTCAAAATATTTTTTTCTAAGCATAAATATTATTCTGTCTCAATCTCAGCGTGCCTCAAATACCTTTTTTGGGTAGTCAAAAAATTACACTTGACACGTGTCTGGCACAGTTTTTGGGCCGACTAAAGTGTCTGTCATTTTCAAAATATTTTTTTCTAAGCATAAATATTATTCCGTATCAATCTCAGCGTGCCTCAAATACCTTTTTTGGGTAGTCAAAAAATGGCACCTGACACGTGTTTGGCACAGGTTTTGCGCCGACTAAAGTGTCTGTCATTTTCAAAATATTTTTTTCTAAGCATAAATATTATTCTGTCTCAATCTCAGCGTGCCTCAAATACCTTTTTTGTGTAGTCAAAAAATGGCACTTGACACGTGTCTGGCACAGTTTTTGGGCCGCCTAAAGTGTCTGGCTTTTATATTTTTTATTTCATTAAATACTAAATTTGAAGGTATTAAAATTAAAAAATGCCTCAAGGATATTTTTTTGCAACGAAAATTTTGGAAATTTAACCATTCACGGGTGGGCTAAGTTCCACGATCCTTCAGCCAGGCATTCAATTTTGGATTCAGACATTGAAAAAGAAGTGTTACACGAATTTTTATGGTGCCTCAAATACCTACCCTAAAATGTTGAACAGCTCTCCTACTATAATTAGTTTGGAGGAGTGAAATTTTGCATACTTATTGCTGAACACCTCACATCAAACGACAAATCATAAAATTTTGAAAAAGTAGTACATTTAACCCTTTGCGCTTCCTCATGTACATGTGTATTTTAAACAATTCTTTCTAAGTGAGCCCTAATTAGGTTGGAGCCGTGAAATTTTGCATACTTATAGCTGAACACCTCACGTCAAACGACAAATCATAAAATTTCTTAAAAAGTCGTACATTTAACCCTTTGAGCTCCCAACAATTCTCTCTAAGTGAGTCCCTATTTAGGTTGGAGGCGTGAAATTTTGCATACTTATAGCTGAAAAACTCACATCAAATGACAAACCATAAAATTTTGAAAAAAGTCATACATTTAACACTTTTGGCTCTCACATGTGTATTTTAAACAATATTTTCTAAGTGAACACCTAATTAGGTTGGAGGCGTGGAAATTCGCACACTTATAGCTGAACACACATCAAATGACAAACCGTAAAATTTTGAAAAAGTCGTGCATTTAAACCTTTGGGCTACCGCATGTGTATTTTAAACAATTCTTTTTAAGTGAGCCCCTAACTAGGTTGGAGGCGTAAAATTTTGTATACTTATAGCTGAGCACCTCACGTCAAACGACAAATCATAAAATTTGGAAAAATTCGTACATTTAACCTTTTGGGCTCCCACATGTGTATTTTAAACAATTCTTTCTAAGTGAGACCCTATTTAGGTTGGAGGCGTGAAATTTTGCATACTTATAGTTGAACACCATCATGCAACATATCATAAAATTTTGAAAAAGTCGTACATTTAACCCTTTGGGCTTCCACATGTTTATTTTAAGCAATTCTTTCTAACTGAGCCCTTATTAAATGCAGATTTGAAATTTTGCATAGCTGAACACCTGAGGCCAGGCGGCAAATCATAAAATCTTGAAAAAGTCTTACGCTTAACTCTTTGAGCTACCACATATGTATTTTAAGCAATTCTTTCTAAGGGAGCCCTAATTAAGTTGGAGACATGACTTTTTGCATACGTATAGCTGAGTACCTCAGACCACACGACAAATCATAAAATTTTCAAAAAGTCTTATATTATTTACTCCTCCGGGTTCTAACTTGTGTATTTTAAGCAATTTTTCTAACCTCCGCCCTTTTCACCCGGGCAGCACTTTTACAACTTTTGCCGACACCCCTTTGGCCATTCTTTCATATTATGCACCATAGCCTTACATATTTTAGTTCCACCTTTTTAACGCCAGGGTCGCCTACTTATCTCGGATGCTATGGGCTCAATCCCCTCGACTAATATATCTACGAATAGTATATAAAACGGAATTTCGTTCGGATAGAGGTTTGTTTAGAATAGAGTGCGCCCCTTGTTGCGATATGTGGAACTAACAGATTTTTCAAAAGGTTAAAGTGTTTTGAAAGGAATATTAAACGAAACCCTCTGTGCGATCTGTGATCACACTTACCCACTTGTTATTTTCAAAATTATCAGAGAAAAGGATATTTTGTAAATTAAATTTTAAAATCCAGGGAGGGGCAATGTCCTTCCTCTGCACTGCCTCTTTGCAGGCACCCATGGATGAATGGTACATAGTGTGGCATAAGCACATAACTTTATTTTTCACTTTCAGTACAAAAAAGCAGTCCCAGCTATAGGATATTTAATTGGAAAATTTAATAGAAAAATTTAATATAGGAATTTAATAGGTATTGTTGTTTCAGAAACAATAAAAATTTCGAATCAATACATTTCGTTTCAAAACATGCATTCTATGTAGCAGTATTAAAATATAGATTTCTGCCGCAAATTGACAGCCAAATAGTTTGTTGTAGGAAATTTAAATTTAAATTGAATGTTGCTTGGTGAATAAAATAGTCACATGTAAACACATTAAAAAGCATTAAGTAAAATTTCTAAATATATTGTAACTTTACAAAAAGTAATGATATCTAACAAAAACATAGCTGTGAAAAAAGGGAGCCAAGTTCTGTAAAGACAATGGCAAGAAAAGAAGTGATACCTAAGTGGGTGTCAAGTTCAAATAAAATTCACTCAAACTTACCTACTGAAGTATTATAGCATTTTTTAAATTGTTTAGAAATAAAAAATATTAATAGCATATTAATAATAAATGTAGAACTTGGCAAGTTTTTGATAAATGTTATGCCTATCAATTTTATGTCTTAATAAAATGGTGATGTTAATATTAATTTCAATGACATTACAAAAAAAATAATATAGTTATTATTATAAACAAATGACTCGTGTTAAAGATCTGATAAACCAATAAATACACAGATACACTCCCGCTCGTCTTTGGTTATCACTCTAGCACCCACCCTCCAGAAACCGCAATGCAAACAGACTAAGATGCCTGACAAAGAAACAGATATACTTACGCTTGTTCTTGGTCATCACTCTAGAGACTGCACCCCTTTAACCCTTTCAGGGGCAAATAACTTTTATTTGTGAAATGCTGAAATGATTGAATCACAACAGAATTTAAAAGCAAATTTATTTCAAAATGGGTAAAAGCTTCTTTTCACGTATGTAATAAAATTAAACTTTTTAGTCCTGAATTCTGGTATCAATGTGGCATTTTGCAATTAAATTAGGTGGGATATATTTTATCCCACCGCCCTTCAAGGGGAAGGAGTTCACTCAAAATTAAGGCTTCCAATCATGAAATAACAAGATTTGATATAATAATGTCATTATTAAAAATAAATGACTCATAGGTAAAAACTTGCCAAGTTCTAGATTTATTATTAATATGCTATCAATAATTTTTATTTCTAAACAATTTAAAAAATGCTATAATACTTCCGTAGGTAAGTTTGAGTGAATTTCATTTGAACTTGGCACCCGCTTAGATATCACTTCTTTTCTTGCCATTGTCTTTACAGAACTTGGCTCCTTTCTCCTTGGCTCACAGCTATGTTTTTGTTAGATTTATTTTACCTGGAGGGCTCCTTATAATTGACACGGGCGAAGTCGGGTAGTTCTGCTAGTATATTATAAATACCTTACTCACTAAATACAATCATTGCAATATATAAATGATAATTATTACAATCTATAAATACAATCATTACTACAGATAATAACAAACATAATCATTTAAGTTTTTTTTAAGGATTTATCATTCGACCATATGAAGTAATAAATAGTGCATTATTTACAATATTTTGCGATGGAATGTGATGTGATGGAACAGAATTTTGTGAGACATTAATTTGTTCAGCCTTGACATTTGGTAAAGTGTCAAGCATATCATCACAATAGCCAAAATGTGATTTTTTTTAATGCTTTGGGGAATTTCCTATTCCTTATAAATATTCTGACATTTACGGTTCTAATTGTATATGCCCTTGTTAGTTTTAGAAATAACTGTTGCTATCTCCCATACTTTAGCTTTAAAATTTAAACGGTGATTTTGTCACCTGGCTCTAACTCATTTAACGTTTTTGATGACTTATAATAATAGTGCTTTTTGAATTTCTTGCCGTCTTAACAACTTAGTGTTTACATTTCCAAATATCTCTGAATTAAGCATTTTATTGGTTAAAGGTAATTTAGTTCTTAGTCAACTGCCGAACTTCATTTTAGCTGGAGATAAACCTAAGCCCAAAAAAGGAGTGTTCCTATATTTAAGTAATCCTATTGCAAGTCTTTGTTTGTCCTCAAAAACTTTTTTGAAAATAGCCTTACTAATGGCAACTACTTTTTCTGCCATTCCATTACTTTGTGGAAAATTTGGACTAGTAAAAGTAGTAGTAGTTTCTTCCCAAAGTTTCTAAGTTTGTAACTATTAAAAGGATTGTTGTCACAAATTATTGTCTCGGGGATACCAGATCTTGAGAAAATAACTTCTAATTTAAAAATAATTTCCTCACTGGTCGTATTATTCACTTTTACAACCTCTATCCACTTGGAAAAATAGTCGACTATTACAAGGTAATATGTGTTATGTAAATACATAAAATCAGTACCTATTTTTTCGAAAGGCCTATTTGGGATATAATGTGATTCGAGCGGTTCTTTTGTCTGCGTGTTTAGAAAGTTTTCACAAACACTACACTTATTGATTAAGTCTTCAATATCTCTGGTGATGCCTGGCCAGTACATTATTTCTCGAGCTTAGCTTTAACATTTCTTTATCCCTAAGCGAGTTTCATGAATAAGAAATAGCATGTCCTGCCTGAGTGCATTTGACATCACAATTTTATTGTCTAAAAATACTAGTCCATCAGCAACATATATGCTGTTTTTAACTTTATATTAACAAAGAACGTTTTTAGGAATTATTTCTTTAATTTTTGGCCAATCCTACTTTAAAATTTGGAAACTACTGGAATTTCTCATCTTCAGCAGTTAACTTTTGAAACGGATTGAGTTTGTTTTCACTCACTGGCAAGGATTTTGCAACAGAGTGTACCACATTTAGCATTTCGAGGTCTTCTTTACCCACATCTTTTAAACTTGCTCTTTACAAAGTGTCAGCTAGGTACATTTGACTGCCTGGAACATAATATATTAAACAAAAACATAATTTGCCGAACGAATTAAAAAAACAAATTTATTTTCTACAGTATTTAAGCCCGAGAACGGACAGATATTAAGATATTTCATTCAGTTAGTTCTACATTTAATGTTAATTTTTTGTAACAAATTAGTTAAACCAAGTGTATATTAAAAAGTAAAAATGAAATTCAAACAATATGATACTTAAACAACCTAAAAACTTAGATTCCGTTCAAACGAAATCGAAATAAATCTTAGACTTTTTCCAAATTTATGCTGCAAATATTTTTATTGTTGATTTCGTATTGTGTTTGCGGCTGGTGAAAACAAATGATTAAGCACATCTAAAATACAAACCTAACGAAGAAAATCTAAGCTTCATTTCGATTTCGTTTGAACGGAATCTAAGTTTTTAGGCTGTTTAAGTATCATATTGTTTGAATTTCATTTTTACTTTTTAATATTCACTTGGTTTAACTAATTTGTTACAAAAATTTAACATTAAATGTAGAAATAACTGAATGAAATATCTTAATATCTGTCCCTTCTAGGGCTTAAATACTGTAAGAAATAAATTTGTTTTTTAATTCGTTCGGCAAATTACGTTTTGTTTAATATGTCAAGTTTTTTAATAACTATTGCATTCAGACGAACTCATTTAAAAATTAACTCGATGCATCATCATCAAGTTTGATCTACAAGGTATCACATCACAATTTGTGGTGTATTTATCAATATTTAACCCAAAATGCTTCATCTGTGCAGTAGTGCAAAGTTTGGACAAAAACTTCCAGTTTGAGCATAAAAAATCTTTAATAAAAACATAAGAAAATTGTTTTACTTAATTTTAGTTACCTCATTTTCCCCTCTGGTACGCTATGAATGCGAAAATACCCTTAAATCTTAACTGCTAATATTATAGCAACAGTGTATTTGATACACAGTAAAACATAAAAAAAACAGTTTTACTTAAATTTTGCTACCCTATTTCCTGCCATGGGGCGATGTAAATGCAAGATTAAATTGTTACCTAAATTTAACTTCAGGTATTTTTTAGTATCAACATCAGTCGTTTTCAGGCCTAAAAAAATGACAAAAGACCTTGAGGAATAATTTTAGATAAAAAATGCGGTAATAACGTTAAGTTTACTTAACGTAACATCATTAAGTTTAATTAACGTTAAAAGTCTCTGTCTTTTAAAAATTTACAAAAAAACATTTTTTATTTCTTAGTACCACAAAAAGAAATTACATATGAACAATATATATATACTAGGGGGGTCTGCCCTCTGCAAGCTACGCTCGCCAACCCCCGTTCAGACACTGTAGAATCTAAATGCACGCTAATATGATCGGTTTTAAAAAGATTAGAGAAAATTGAATTATACTGAAAAAACCTGTAGCGATCTCCCTGTAAACGGGTTTCCATTCAATTCCCTTTGATTGCAAAAAATTAAGGTAGAATCAGTTGCTGTTAAGACATCCAATGGTTGTTTTCTTGTTTGGTTAAAGAAGATCAGTTAAACATTTGTAAAGAAGCTAAAATAAAATGAATTAAGTAAACAGAGTCTTTGTCTCTCGGTATTTTTAACAGCGTTATAAAACGATTGACATAATACAATTACTAAAATTTGCTGCTTTAACCCCTTCAAGGGCGGTGGTCCATTTTTAGACCACTTAATTTTAATTCTTAATGCCACATTAGCATCAGAATATTGTTTTGAAAATTTCTCTTTTATTAAGTAAGTGAACAAAAGCATTTTTGTATTTCGAAATTTGTTTGTAAATTCTGGTGCCATTCACAGATTTCAAGATTTTACAAATAGAAGTGCCTTGTCCGTGAAAGGGTTAAACACATATTAATGTATTTATTTTTTTAAAGTTTCCTTTCCCTTTTAATATTCACGTGTAAATACAGTTTTCAGGACATAATTTTAAAAATTTCTTGCCTTTAACACGTACTCATTTAATAGTAATTTGAAAGGATTTTTCTTTCTGTTTTTAATAGTCTCGTGAAAACAAATTTTTAATCGTTAGAAAATATTATTCTTTGCACTGTTTTTAAAATTGAAAACAATTCTATAATAATAGCCTAAGTCATGTGACTATCATCAGCAGCTCCAGGCGGATCCCTTCGCTTTTTATATTCCATTTGTTACTTTAATGTTAGCCAGCCACAGGTGTGATAAGTAGCCGAATATTATTCTATCCCCATTATTTCGTTTATATTATAATAGTCCAAGTCATGTAACTGCCATAAACAACGGGCTGATTCCTTCGCTTTTCATAAGAAAGGTTTCCATTTTGATTAAAGAATCAAAATTATTTTTTCGAATAAAACTACATAAAAGTTGCCATGATCACAAAGAATTCCTGGTACTTTTATGTTAGCCGGGTGAAAATCTCACCAATAGCTTTTTTTAAACTCGCCAGTTAGCATTTTTTTATTTTTCGAGTGGTAAATTAAAACGGTGCTACTTGGTTATCCCATCGACCATAAATCTGTCGCCAAACTATAAGATTAAATGCCAATAATGGTTGATCGTAAATGTCACATTCACTTGACTTTAAGGAAGTTACACATGTTCACGCCATCAAGTGATTTTTATTTCAACGTTTTATTTGTATTTTTATTAATGTTATACTAATTTATTTGTTCTTTTGTTATTTAAAATAAAAAAAAATATGTCAATTTGTATAATTTGGCTATTTATATAATTTGGCGAAATTGGTCGACGGGAGAAGTAATAACATTAAAACGTTGCTTTGAAGTGGAAATTAAATCTCATGATTTGTTGCATTGTCACATATGCAGCGGGTTTGGCGTGATTTTCTTTACGACAATTTGGCGAAAACCTGGTTTTCAAATACCTGTTACATATGTATTTTTAAATTATTTTCTGTTATTTTTAAAATGAAATAACAATAAATAAAAAAAATTAATTAATAACTATAGAACAAAGCAATTTATAACATTTTTTGTAAATAAAAAGAAAATAAATTCAAATAAACATTTATTAATAAATAAACAACAATAGCCGGGTTACCATGTCAGGCAAAATAACGCTATTTTTGGAGCCAATTAGGTACCCCGTTGCGTACATGACACCTGTGTGTAATATTTTTCTTTTCGTTTCTTTTAAAAAAAGAATGAAGTAAAAGCCATTTATTTTAAAGGTTTCAGTTTTGTATTAAATAAAATGATAATGAAGTACAAATTGAATTCTGAATAAAAGTAACATGATGCATTTCTTTGCATACATTTAAGGGAGGCCAAACTCGTCGCCAAATTAATTTAAAATAACCTTTTCTAAAATATGAAAAAAAAATATCTTTTATGATTAAAATTTGAGTTGCCATCATTAGTAAAAAAGTATTTAAAATTAGAAAAAAATTAATATTTCGAAAACTAATTCTAATTTTAAAATTCTAATCCCAGTTTTGAGATCTGTGGATCAATACGAATTTTTGGTGTTAATTTCATCGCAAAGTATTTCATATTTTAGGAGAAATCGCCGTGAAACGTAATCAGTTGTTTAATCAGTCGTTTCATAGAATCGTTACATAAATTCGTTTCAATTCGATTCATTAGTATTTTATATATATAGGGTAGATTACATGCCCGTGTGCAATGCTGACGTCATATTGATGATGAAGCCTGTAAAATAAATTTCGGTTATTTGTAAATTTATTAACTTCTAAGCATCCGACGATATCAATTTTTACACAGTCTTAAAACAATATAAATAGTTCAATATTTCTTTCCTGCTAGCATTCCTTCACGAAATTAAAACTTCATCAACAAATAAATTAAAAAGAAAACATGTATAAATCACAAACTTAACACCTTTTTAATCGAATGGGCACATTTGTACGAAATTGATATGCATGTTTAAAAACCAGTATCGGTGAAATATGTTACCATTTTTTGATGTCATAGTCACTTGCTTTTTGTATTTTCTCTTATTAATGCTTCTTGTATTACTAACAAATGTTTGAAAATATCAGTTTTTTTTCCTGTATGACACCATAGCCATCTTCTTTTTAATTCGTAAAATATATATTTCAAATTTTATTTTTTACGTGGGAATAATTTAAATCAAAATTAATTTCTGTAGATAAATTATTATTACGGCTTTTGAATTTTTTGCAACAATAGAAAAAAAATGTTTAATTTTATGGCAAAAATGTCCATTGATTCTCAACGAAAAATGCGAAATTTGGAATTTTTAAGAAAAATGCTTGAATAATATAAATAAAGCTTAGGCTATGTTACTCTCTGCATTATAATTCACCCATAAGTAAAGGCATTTTATCATCCTTTTTGAACCTGACGTCAGGCAAACATTTTCGCACTTTGAATTTACAATATCATTAAGATTACAAAGAACAAAAAAAAATTGTGGCATCAGGGACAAAAAGGTGAGAAGAAAAAAATTAAAAATTTATGAGCTCCATAGACTTTTCTATGTTAAATTAACATTGAGAAGTGACACTGGAAATAAATAAGTATTGCGCTGACGCGCAATACTTAAATAAGCAATTTATGCAACATGCGTTGCAAGTGAGTAGTAATTTATCAATGGACTTGTGGACAATTAATGTTAGAGTTTTATGATCCATTCCAACTGATTCTTTGTGACCATACAACAAATTATGATATTTTTTAAATGCAAATATAATTGCATGCATTTTTTTTTTTTCAATTTGAGCATAATTTGTTTCACACTCACTAAAACTTCTAAACTAGATGCGAATGACACTGGCTGTCCCTCTTGTAAGAAGCAGGCACCTAATCCACTTTGTTAACTGCCACACTGGACAGATATAGGTAATAAAGGATTGACCACTTTTAAAACGGGAGCTGAATTAATTAGTTTTTTTTTTTATATTTTCAAAACTAGTCTCTTCTTCATGGTTCCACTTTGAAGGCAACATTATTTTTTTAACAATTATCTCGTTGGAGCTGTTAAAGCTGCTATACTGGGTAAACATTTTCTTGGGAAATTAACCATACTCAATAGCCTTTTGAAATCCCGTTTACATGAAGGCTTCTCAAGCTCAATAATTTCCTTAACGTAACTAGGAACAGCTTTAATCCCATGCTTAGAAATAATTAAGTCCATATACTTAACTTCATTTACTCTAAACTGAAATTTGTCAGAATTAAATTTTATATTATTTGACTGTGCCCTCTCTAAAATTTAAAAAAGAGTTTGGTTATTTTCCTCTTTAGTTCTACCAACTATAATTAAATCATCGAAATATATTTCAACACCTTGTATATCACCAAACAATTTAAAATTCGCCTTTTGAAACACCTCTGGTGCGGAGCAGATTACGAAAGGTAATCTATTAAAGCATTAACGGCCAAAAGGAGAGTTAAAAGTATACAATTTTGAGCTAGCTTCATCTAACACAATTTGCCAAAATCCCTCATTTAAGTCGAGTACTGAAAAATAATGTTTTCCTTCAAGCTTACTAATGTTTTCATCTGCAGAAGGAATAACATAGTGATCCCTTTTAATGACTTTATTCAAGTTTCTGCTGTCAAGACAAATTCTCAACTTGCCATTTGGCTGTACAACAACTACAAGGCTACTGACCCAATCTGTTGGTGCATTTACAGGGGATATAATGCCTAACTTTGTCAATTTATTAAGAGTTTTGCCAAGCTCTTTATGAATGGACTGGGGTACCCTTCATGGTGGATTTATTATAGATTTGACATTATTTTCACTTCAACGTGATGTGGCTTGACAGGAAATTTATCCAAATCCTCCAAAACATTTTGATACTTACTAATTACATTTAATTTAGACTCTAAATTAATTTCACCAATTGATTATATCAGCTGTAACTCTTGGCATGCCTATAAACCCAATAAAGGCTTAGCCTTAACATCCACAACAACAAAATTTAACTTTACATTAGAACATTTATCAGTATTACATGTTAGCATAGTACACCCTTCAGGTTTAAGCTTATGATTGGCATATGAAAATAAAACAATTTGAGTTGGGATCAAATTATTTTTAAGCTTTAAATCAAAAGATTGAAAAACTGACTTTGGAAGAATATTAACTTGAACAACTGTGTCAAATTTGAAATCTACTTGCTAATCTGCAACTGTTATTGTTTTATACCATTCTTTCTCAGTTGAATTTACAGTATCAACATCAATTAAAGCATTATCAATATACAAACAGTTAATTTCAGAGCTATTTACCTCATTGACGTTTTGAAAATTATTTCTCTGTTGGCTTACCTTATTTGAATTCTTGCAAACAGCTGCAAAAGGATTCTTCATTTTACACAAATTACAGAGTTCGTTATAAGCTGAACACTGTCCTTTGATATGTTTTCTACCACATGATTTATAGTCACTAAATTATTTAAAGTTCGTGGCTTTTTTCTTTTGATGAACAGCGTTCGCTTCACTGCATTTGAGGTCATTGATGGTCTTCATCTGTTCCATACTGACTTCACAGGATCGAATGCTGCCCACAGCTTTCTTCAGCGTCAGACCAGATTCCCGAAGTAGTCTTTCCTGTAAGCTCTTGTCCCGAATTTCAAGTACTACTCAATCTCGCAGAAGGCTCGATTCTTAATCTCCGAATCCACATGACGAGGCTAATGTTTTTAATTCCATCAGATACACGTCTGAAGCTTGTCCGACTTTTTGAAAACAGGAAAAGAATTTGAAACGTTTAAATACCACGTTACTTTGGGGCAAGCAGTGATTTTCAAAATTTTAAATGACATCGTCAAATTTTTTTTTGCTTTCGCCGTCTTCAAATCGAAATGTAATGCTGACACCTTCGTCACCAGTCGTGTTTAGTAGAATGGCTATTTTAATTTTATCATCCTTTACACTCTTTTCAGAGGCCAACAGGGAGTTATCAAACTTTTGTTTCTACTTTAGCTACTTGTCTGACAAATTTGGTGCACTAAACGTCAATTCAATGGGGATCTTGAAACTTTCCACTATTTATTTTGAACACGAGAGTTCATTGTTACTTACCACGTGATATACAACACAAAAGTTCCACTTAAAGCAACTTCAACCTTCTTTATGAAACAGCGAGATGGCTCATCAGCTTGGGAATCTGTTTCCATTCAAGTCATATACGAACTGACACCATGTTGTAGTCTTGGATTTGATGAAGAAGAATCATCTTAAGATCTAACTGAGTTTATTTATAACATAAGAAAATTAGAAGTAGCATATAAGCTGGGCTAAAATTATGGCATGCGTCGTGATCGTAAGAGAGCATAATATCAGCACCAGCAAATAATCATAACTAGAGAACAGGAATTCTGCTTTTTCAGAATTTAGTGTCGCCCCCGGCATTTACATTACTTCATTTTCTTCTGATGGACTGATGGCTTCTATTATTATGAAACAGCCATTATAAATGAAGTGTTAGGTGAAGATGAAAGAGCAGCCGTAAAAAGTTAGAACTCTGATCTTCTGGTCAGAATGGGGGGGGGGGGGGATGGCCATAATTTTCTTTTACGGCTGCTCTTTCATCTTAACCTAACACTTCATTTATAATGGCTATTTCATAACTAGTAAATCTGCAGATCAGGAGCCTCAACGTCATCTTTGCAAGTCATGGTTTTTTAACACTCATTGCATAATATTCAACTTCCTACAAATCGCTTTTTAAAGTTTTCAAATTACATAAATATTTATGAGCATACAAGATACTTCGTAAAGTTTAAGAAATTAAAAGTGTTAAACAAGTGGTTGTACATTGATGTTCTGAAATTCTGATGAGCTACTTATTCTGGTAACTTTTTAAATCAAAAATTGCATTTCTTCAGGGGGGCTCTGCCCCCCTGAACCCCCCGTAGTCTATTTAAATTTACATTCGTAATTTTTTATTGATTGTGCGGATGGTTATAGTATATCTTAGATTTTTTTTACGCTGTGATTTATAAGGATAAGCATAAGTTTTTTTTTATAAATTAATAAAATTTAAATTTTAAATAAAATATTCATGTTAACCGTACACAGACAATAAATCTTCAAGTGACGCCAAAAATGTAACCCTAAAATCCGTATTTCAAAATCCGCTAAATTTGGCACAACACAACGACGTGCTTAAAAAAAAAAAAAAAAAAAAAAAAAAAAAAAACGGATGAAGTCAAAGAATTTGGTCCCTGTTCCACGTGCTTGTTTTGTTTGGGCCGAATGAGGGCATTTAAATCTGAGCGATAACGCACTGCAAACTGCTTGCAAACTATTTTTACGGCATACTGCATCTCCATCTATCTCTTTCCTCCGTTAATAATAGTTAATTTTATTTTACCCAAGATCTTTTTATTCCAGCATCTTTGTTTTCGATAAATGACGTCTAATTCACCTGCTATGCGTACTTACTCAAAACTTTTCATCTTGTTATATTAAGCATTACTCGAGAGTTTTCTTTTTATTTCCAATATGCCGCCATATTAATTTTTCTATTCTTAATTTTATTTTTCATTTTCCTGTTTCACGACAAAACATTTCAATTGAAAATTGTTTAAAAGAAAATATTATTCCGGGTTTTGATTTTCTTGGCAACAATTAAAGAAATATTGGTAAATGTTATGGGAAAATGTTACGGTATTCTCTATAAAAATAATGAACTTTTGTATTTTTAAGCAAAATATTTCAATAAAATAAATAAAATAAAAGAAATATTGCCTATTTTTATTTCTGGGCTAAAATCCTTCTATATGCAAAGATACAAATGCATTAATTCATCTGTTTTGACGTTGGCTTTACTTAAGCATTATACACGCAATTATACTAATATTATTAGGACCAAATACGTTGCTAGGCAACAGAGAAAGAAAAGGAAAAAAATGAAATATGCATTATGTCAAATTGATAAAACGAAATCCTTTATATTATTGGAAAACATGCATAAAATTCCCCCCAATATTATAAACCTAATTAAAAAAATCTCGCAAATATATTGACATAATTTATTGGAATAATTTAATAATGTTATTTAAAAATTTCAGCATCAAAAATTTACCATTTAAATCCATTTTTCATATGAGCCATTTCTTTCAACAAATGAAAATCTGAAAATCGTCTGACTTGCCATTGAAAAGCATTATAGAGCAAAATAAAATGTTCCATATTTCCCGAGCGAATGAACCAAATTTAACCAAAAACTATACAGCTAAGTCCGGGTACCTCATGAACATGCCCAGTGAATTTCAAGCCGATCGGATGCTTTTTGCGGCAGTTATCGCGGAACAGACAGACAGACTAACAGACAGACAGACTAACAGAAACCAAAACTTTTCGTGTCTCCACAGTAAGCCTTCACTGACGTTTCGGCAATAATAGAAGCCACCAGTCCACCAGACGAAAATAACTCGGTTAAGCGGGACTCTACTGCAGTACAAAACATATTTCAATTTTAAGACTTAAAGCACACGTTTTATTTTATGTAAAATGACGTCATTCGCATCCGCTTAAGAATTCCACATTTACGATCTACTCTTAAACATCTACAGTAAAGCATGCATAGCACATCACTATCGCGAAATAATGCACAAATTCAGCAAAAGGATTCCGTCATTTAAGAAAATCGAAAAAAAAAACAGCTTTCTAATGATTCACAGATACTTGCAATTAAATATAGTATATAATAGCTCCATTGTTTTAACAGAAATCATTCGTTTATATTTTTTCCAAAATAGCACGTATTTTAATTACATTTTCTTTCGGTTGTTACGAGAAAATGGCAACAAAAATATATAATTACTATTTTAAAGCTATTTTTCCTTTACTTTCTACAGAAATGAAGTAATTCCGTTGGTAATATTAAGCAAATGGCTCCAAAAACTACAAAAAAATTAATATTTCAAAAATAAATAGAGATACAGTTTTCTAACAAAATGCATTTAAAAGAACTTTTTTTTTCCAATACGACGGTATAAAAATTGAAAATGTGCGATGCTTAGAAGTTTAAAAAATTGCTAAATAGTAATTAATCGTAATGCTTTGTTTTACGGCTAGCATCTGTAACGTAACGTTATTTTTTGGACACAAAATAAGCTGGGAGAAAGAAATAGCATAGCGTACCGGAGGCTAATAATACATCCGTGTTGCCATTCAGGCCCTACAAATATAGTGTTGCCATTACGTACAAAAAGTTGATTATTAAATAAGTGTTGCCACAAATATACATATATTACAGAAATTGTATTGGACATAATTATAGGTTTTCTAAGAACACTCTTGGGCTCATTATATTTCTTACACCTGTATATTTGTAAGTCGGTTATCACTTTTTATGTTATAGGAATTAAAATTAATAAAAAAAAACTAAAAACTCTTCTTGGATACATTGCTTTTGCAAGAAAAGGGACTTGATTTTCATTAGGATTTTAGCGTTTTTTCACATTCGCGAAAGAAATTAGGTTTCGAACTTTTACCCTAATATGGTAATATTTGTCCTTTGCGATTTTTGATACTTAGCTATTTTTAATACAATTTTTAACGTTTATTCACATTGCGTTGCGATTGTTTGACATTCCTAATAATATTTCGGTTTCAATCTTTTAGCCAATACTGTAAATTTTGTCTTCCGCGATTTTTGAATCTCTTGGAATTTTTCGCGTTTTTTCTTGTTTCGTGCTGGTTTTTCCTATTCATGAAAGAATTCCGGTTACATTGTTTTGCTCAGTGTAGTAAATTTCTTCTTTGCGATTTTTGAATTCTTAGCGATTTTTACCGATTTTTCCACTATAGTAAAAGGAATCCGGATTTAATCTTTTAGCCCAATATAATAAATTTTATCCTCTTTTCAATAAAATGTATTCGGAATTCGTAAAGCAATTTTTGAATTTCTTGCGAGATTTTTTTTGCGATTTATAGATTTTTTTGCGTTTTGCGGCGATTTTTCAACATTCGTAAAAGTAATCCTGTTTTAATGTTTTAGCCGAATATAGTAAACTTTGTACTTGTCGAATTTCCGAAATTTTAAGAATTTTTTACGCGACTTGCAGCTTTTTTCGTGATTCACTGTGATTTTTACACAATAGTAAAAGGATTCTGGTTTCAATCATCTAGACCAATATACTACATTTCGTTCTCTTTTCAATAAATTTTATTCGGAATTCACGCAGCAAATTTTAAATTTTTCGTAAATCGTACACTTTTTTCGAGATCTATATGATTTTTTCACGGACTGACCAACGCCGTTTAGGTCAACTAGTTCTTCAGATAATAAAAAATAATTTTTTGGCTTTATTTTTCAATCTACTGTACAAAAAATACTCATTTTAATAACATTAAGGCTTAGACAGTCTGAGTTTTTGAGACAAGTTGCAATGACGACTTCAAAATACTTCTAGGGCTAGCCGTCTCATAACCTTGTGGTAATATGTCTAATATTTAATATCTCATACCAGGCGAAATGTACTTTATGTTGAAAATGAATACTATAGATTAGACAGTCTAAGTCATAAAATATAGAAAAGGATGAACATTCTTGGCGGTATGATTTTGTTTCTAAGACAGTTTGGAAAACAACATATGCATGTAAAGACAAGTGGAGGCATGATCAATTAATCCTCGGAATAATCTCAGACAGTCTTTTCAATTTCAGCAAAACGGCTTTATTCAAAGGCAGTACTTGACGTGGGAAATTTTCTGCTATCTTTTGTTTTTTAATCTATTAAAATCAGATTCCTGCAAATATAAATAAAAAAAAAATATTAAATTACTATCGGAGTATTTTATGTATTTATTTAATGTATTTGGATAATCATCTTCTCAACGAGCGCCATGTATATGTGCTCACAATCATTAATGCTGCCGCCACTATTTTAGAGTAGTAATTTTTGCCTTATTTTATCATAGAATTCTCAGATTTAAGAAAAGTAAAATATCCTTTTTTGAAAATACCTGTGCTTGAAAATTAAACAAGTCGGAACCTGTACGTCAAACATGACAAATGAGATACGTTCATATTATAACTAGTTTTATAAATATTCAGTTCTTGATGCAATAGCTGTTGCACCCTTATGCAGGAATGGATGAATACGAAATCTATTACGAATATATATATTAAATTCACTAATACGGAAATAATATGAATCCATGTTTAATATGATGGATTCACCATGGCAACCTAGAATCATTGCCTATCATGGGATATCAATGAATTAATTGCGTGTGATAGGATTTAATAGAATGCTGAAAACTTTTATTAATATCTTTTTAAGTTTTAATTCGATTTCATAAAATTTAAGATGACTCGACAAAATTCTGCAAGGATTATATATATAAAATTTCAAACTATTCGGTTGGGTAGTTTTAACGCTGTTATATGCGGACAGATGGACAGATAGAAGGACTGACAGGACGACGACCGTAGGTGCTACGTATTTATAAAATTGCGAAATCATCGAAAAATGGGTATGTGGCTGTCATCAGGAAAGTGTTAACGCATTTATGTCAAGCAATATCTGAACTTTCGGCCAAAATTGAATTTATTGTCTTTTCAAAAAATTTTCTTGACCTCCTGAGCACTTTATAGAATATTATGCATTTGAAAATATTTATGAAAAGAATAGACATATATACATGTTTTAACATGTATGGTGACATTTTTTCGTACATTCAAATTTCAATTTTTAACACATTCAGAAAATGTAATAAATATTCTATTGTTATTTTTATTTTAGACTGATGTAGATGAAAATTGATCTTCTTTAAAAATGGTGAATTATATAAACACCTCTTTACGTAGTTAGCAATACTTTTTCTTCATTATAATTATTTTTATTGTAATACTTATTTGTACTTATGCAATAATTCAATTTTAAGAAAAGTTGGCGCGAATCGTTTCGAGATTGGCGACTAATACTCATTCGAGAAAAAAAAAAGAATTTTCTTCTCATTTAAAACTTTTATTTAACAAATGATTAAGAAAACATTCTTATCGAGTATCTAGGGGAGAGTATGGATGAAAGGGACATTTTGTATTTAAAAGCTTATAAAATAATGACATTAAAAGATATCACTTTCAAATTTGCTCCTAATTTTAGTCTAAAACCTTTGCTTTGATACTACTAAAACATCTTATCCTCAAGTACAGTAATTTAAAATATGTACGCATTTTTATAAATTGGGAGAAATGTCCATTTTAACCCCGTTGTAGGGGATAAAAGGGACACTGTGCGGGGTTTGAAAGGGACACATAAATAAAACACTTTAATGAACATTTTTTCTTTTTATTTGCAATTACGTTATTCAAAAATAAAAGATAATTATCCGCAAATAAAAATAAAATATATTGCAACATATGATAAAATATAAACAAGAAAAATAACATGTTTAGGCCTACTTGACTAAGAAAGATTTGCCTCTAGCTGTCTCACCACCAGTTGCGGGTTAATTAACTTCACCACAATATCATTAATATTCACGTCATTCATGTCAATAGTATCAGTAAATTCAAAATGATTTTATTCCGGGCTTTTTTCTGAAAAATGTACTTTGAATTCCTTACGAGTGTTTTTCTAGAGTTTGTGGCTACAGTGCGACAGCAAAATCACCATAATTATTGCATTACCTTTTGTAATATTTATTGTCTTAATATTTATATTGCTTTCATAATTATAGAATAAGAGAAGCGCAGGATCAATTTTGGAACAACTAGAATATTTAGTTAATTCACAATTGCTTTAGAAAACTTCTGCGGTCATTGACCAACTGTCATGAGCAAGTCCAAGTTTTTGGGATGGGGAACCTCCGACCATGAATTCCTTGAAATTCTTTCTTGGGAAAACGAATACTGTTGGATAGAGTTACCTGATGTAGAAACAAAACACAAAAGTGTGACACGTTGAAAGGGACATGTGACTTTCAACCTCTCAGTTTGTGTCCCTTTTAACCCCATGCCCGCCTAGCGAAATGAAAAACGTATTCATGTATGAGAGTATTTTACCTAACAAAATATACTGATATTCACATAAAGTGCATGATTTACATTGCTAAATAACATAAGTATTATAATGCTGAACACAATATTATTTTGTTAGTGAAAAAAAGAAAAACGACATCAAAATTTACTTTTTTATATCAAAAACAGGTTTTGCTTTCATCACCTACAACCCTACAATTGCTGATATTAGTTATAAGGATTATTAAGACAGAACAAGTATCGTCATTGATTGAGGCAAAATTGAAACTTTGTACATTTCATTTTATTCCTGAAATTTTGAGTGTCCCTTTCATTCCTTGTCCCTTTCATACCCAGTCTCCCCTACGTCTTATAAGTTTTCTCTATACCTGAACTTCGAATGTAATTAACATTATTTACAATCACAGTGACCGAAATACTTTATATTTTAGCACTTTCGTGATGTCATTGCATTCAACACAATAGAAGATAAGTTCTTTGAAAATTTATTATTGTACCTTTATTATTTTTAAATTTATAAACAAAATGTTGAACAAATCTTAATAACTGTTCAACAAATCTTAATAACTATCGAGCAAATCTTCATAACTATGAACAAATCTTAATAATGCTACGTTAAGAAAGCACTTCTTCCCTTAATTTGCGATCGTTTTTCTTTGTTATTATTATTTTCATTGTTATTCTTCTTTATATTATGTTCAGTCCGAATTTTAAAAAGTCGGTGCAAATCTTATCATGAATGTGTCTAATGCTCAGCCAACAAATAAAAAGAAAAGTGTCCACTTAAACTGATGGTATTGAGCTCACAGTCTATTCACACTAATTGTACATTGTACACTTATTTATGTCTATTATTCATAAAATAGAATTTCCCTTTTTTTAGCAAAACGGTAAATAAATTGAAAGGGGGATTAGCTCCCCGTTCCTTACTTTTATACTTAACCAATGAACCTCCAACTCTAATCAGGGAAACGGCTTATCAGAATAAACCGGTATACCAAATTTGAAGGTAATCGGGTAATTCTGCATGAAAAACCCATTTATCTAAATTAAGCGGGAGCGGTTATTAGCCCCCATTCCCCCCTATATACTTAACCAATGAGCCCCCAAAACTAATCAGGTAAGCGCCTTATCAGAATGAACCTAGAAAAATATTTGAAGCAAATCGAATATTTCTATCAAAAGTTATCGCGTTGCGTACATGCATACATATATACAGAACTTAAGGGATCATTACCTCTCAGGCTTTGATAGCCTGTGAGCTAAAAAACTGTTTTTTCTTCGCATTTCCAAATTTTAAAATTCAAATTATTAGAACAACATTCTTATGGAGCATCTATGTCGTAAAAATGATCTCAATGCCTGATTCTTAATGTAATTAACATTATACACGTTTTCAGCTATCAAAATACTTTACATTTCTAGTGTTTTATGTCATGTTACACAAAAAAAGATATGTTCGTTCAAAATAAAATTTTATTGCAATATTTTCATTGTTAAATATATAAAGAAAGCATGAGATAACGATTAGAGTAAGACACCTTATAATTTTAACGAAATATACGGGGTATTTCTACGATCCTGGGCCAAACTGTAAGGGAAGATGAAGTACATATAGAGAAGCATTTTTGGTATAACAATGTGTGATTGGAAATAAAAAGCTATTGCGAAAAACAAGAAATGCGGATGAAATGAAAATGAGCTTTTTATTGACATAACAATTACAGTAATAGCTCAAATGTTCCATTGACCGCGTCTAGCAAGTGGTTGGTGTACCTTTTCGTAGATTTCAAGTGCCTCACGAACATTTGTAGCAACGACTGAATGTCTTGCAATGAGGTCCTCATCAGAGTCAATTGATGTCTCATAGATGAGACAACAGGAATCTTCAAAAGAGTACACGAGTGACTTTCTAGACGCTGCCAGGTATGTATCGATGTTAGTGGAGGCAAATTTGAGCATTTACTGTAATTGTTATGTCAATAAAATTTGTTTTCATTTCTTCCGCATTTCTTGTTTTTCAACAAAACTTTTCATTTCCGATCTCACATTGTTATGCCAAAATTGCTTCTTTATGTGTACTTTACTTTCCCTTACAGTTCGTTCGCTGATCTTAGAAACACCCTGTATATGACTACGAAGCTTGTTTCATAAAAAAAAGTTGTTTGTTGTAACATGCTCTACGACCCCCTTAATATAACAAAGATCAATTTTAAATGACCCTGTGTACTGCGACTCATATAAGATTGATTCAGTTTCACAGAACTACTCTCCACTAACATATTTGAATGACGTGCAGTTAATTTAAATGAGGATGCTCTAGGAGTACCTTAATCTCCTCTAGCGTACAGCAGCTTTAATTGTAAGCAAGATATCTGCTCTGTTTACGATTTTAAAAAAATCTGAACTAAAAAAAACGTGTATATTTCTTCTTGATGTTATTCTTCTCTTCTGAGGCTTAAAAAAATACGAATATTTCTTCTTGAGGTTCTTCTTCCCTTCTGAGGCTTCGGTAAAAAAAAAAAAAAAAAAAAAAAAAAAAAAATATATATATATATATATATATATATATATATATATATATATATATATACAGGGTGTTCCGTTAAAGGGGTCCAATATTAATAGGGGTAATAGAGGAGATCACATGGAGCATAAATCAGTATATAAAGCCTGATCGGATCTCAATAGTTTTCAAGTTACAGCAAATAGAATGAAAATTCGGAAAATTGTAAAAGAACCCTCATTGCTAAACTATCGATAATGCTACATAAAAACGAAGCACATATTTAGAAAGAGCAGAAAAAAACCTACAAAATGACATCAATTGTATTAAAATAGCAATATTTATTGACGAGTTACAAGCCCTGAAACAGTGAAAAAAGTACGAAATCCAATATACATCAAAATAGTTAATCGTTAATTCCAAAGAGACAACTCTAGCTACAACAAGGAAAATGTAGTAAAATTTGGTCCATTCCAAAAACTTTCGAAAAAGCTTACAATGAACCATATCGGTTTAATTGTGTGAGAGAAATTAATCAGTTTCTTAGTTACAACTCCGCTTTCTTTGACACTAGCAAAGGTTAAACTCCGCCCATCACGATTGGAAACACCGCCTTTTTAATTACTCTCAACTATATATTTTCGATCATGCTTCTTCTGAGATGCAACATTTTTAATTATTCAAGAGTTGTATGAACCAAAATAACTTTACAATAATAGTCTACATTTTAAAGTGGTCTTTTATTGATATAAAGCTTAAGTTAAATTCTTTAAAATTAAACTGGTGGTGAAAATTCGGAAATAATTAAAAATATTGCGATTTGTAACTATGCAAGAAGTTTCAGTACATGTTTTACATGGACAATTATTGTATGTATATGTGCATCATAATTTATGATAGGAAATAATAATAACAAATAGCATAATAATTTTATTAATTATAAATTTAAAAAAGACACTAAATTTTAAATTAATTCATACAAACTTTGTAATTTACAATTTGAGTACACCATAGTATGTAACTTACAAAATACTGTGCCAAAAAGTGTTGAAAATAAAAGAGAAATGACAAATAAAGAATTACATTCCACGTACTTTATGACATATGTGAAGCATAGTCTTCTGGCCTGCGCTGCACAGTTCAATGTCGGAAGGCAGATGAACGGACATTATTATAATAGGTGTTCGAAGTTGCGCCCATTAACAGAATCGCACAGCCGACAGCGACGTCGTAAAGATTGGCGAACACGCCGAAAAACTCCGACGGAGTTGGGAATATCTCCTGCAGCGACAACGATTCGCGCTAGTAAATCCTCCGGTGTATCCACAGGCGTTTCATACACCAGCGATTTAAGGTGTCCCCAAACAAAAAAGTCTAACGGATTGAGGTCTGGAGAGCGTGCAGGCCAAGCAACAGGTCCACTGCGTCCAATCCATTTCCCAGGATATGTTGAATTGAGGTGATTGCGAACACCTATGAAAAAATGTGCCGGTGCGCCATCGTGCATAAACCACATATTGTGGCGCAATGTTGCTGGCACATTTTGCAGTAACTGCGGTAAGATATCCCGTAGGAAAACTAAGTACGTACTGCCATTGAGTACATCTGGGAGTAAATATGGTCCTATGAGATAATCGCCGAGGACACCTGCCCATATGTTCACACTGAACTTTTGTTGTGCGTTCGACGGGAAAACAGAGTGCGGATTTGTATATGACCATGTGTGCATATTGTGCGTGTTTACCACGGCCTCTCTCGTAAATGTTGCTTCATCAGTAAATAAAATATTTTCCAGAAATTGTGGATTATTTTCTGTTACATTAAGCAACCAGCGTACGAATTCTGTCCGCTGAGCACAATCTGTTACTGATAACAGTTGTACCCGCTGCACATGAAAGGGGTGCATGTTTTCTGCACGCAGAACACACCACACACATTGGTGAGAAACACCGACTTCAGACGCAGCAGTTCGTGTACTCGTGGAGGGGTTATCTTTAAAAATATTCAGTACATCTTCTTCCATTGCAGGTGTTCGTACATGTCGAGGTTTCCCTGCATCAATGCTTGCTGTATTAAACGATCCAGTCTCCCGTAATCGTCTATCGATTTTTATGAAGAGTTTCGAACTTGGGCAACGTCTCCTTGGAAATTGCTCACGGTACATGCGCTGTGCTAGACATGCATTTCCATGAGCTTGCCCGTACATCAGATGCATGTCCGCATATTCTTCGTTAGAGTATTCCGGCATAATTATTATACATCAACTTACTACAATCCCACTTACAACAGCCTCCCTTTAACATAACGCCCACTGATGACTGCTGTTTTATTACACTTTTCTTCCTATACACATAGAAAATTTGCATAAAAAGTACTTCTTCTTCATCATCCTGAAAGTTCATGGAGGAAACGCAGCAGTCACGGAGTTTGCTTTAAGACAAGGCGAGAGCTGCACAATATGTCATTCATTTAACCAGACTGAATAATGAAAGGGTATTGATAGAGGTTGATCAGAAATGTATAATTGAAAGATATTAAAACGGGGTGTTTACAATCGTCATGGGCGGAGTTTCGCCCTTTCCGAGCGTGCAACAGTACAGAGTTGTAACTAGGGAACTGCTTGATTTCTCCCATACAATTAAACTGATATGGTTTATTGTCAGCTTCTTCGAAAGCTTTCGGAATGGACCAAATTTTTTAACATTTTCCTTGATGTAGGTAGAGTTGCATTTTTGGAATTAACGATTAACTATTTTGCTAAATATTTGATTTTGTATTTTTTTCACTGTTTCAGAGCTTGTAACTCGCCATTAATTCTCAATATTCTAAAACAACTTATGTCATTTCGTAGGATTTTTTCTGCTCTTTCTAAATATGTGCTTCGTTTTTATGTAGCATTATCGATAGTTTAGCAATGAGGGTTTTTTTACAAATTTCCGATTTTTCATTCTATTTGCTGTAAATTGAAAATTATTGAGATCCGGCCAGGCATTATATACTGATTTATGCTCCGTGTGATCTCCTCTATTACCCCTATTAATATTGGACCCCTTTAACGGAACACCCTGTATATATATGTAATATATATATGTATATGAATCTTCTTGAGGTTCTTCTTCCCTTCCGAGGCTTAGGTAAAACATATGTATATATGTATATGAATATTTCTTCTTGAGCTTCGGAGGCTTAAGCAACAAAAAAATTTATATTTCTTCCTGTGGTTCTTCTTCCCTTCTCAGGCTTAAGTATAAAAAAAATTTATATTAATTTCTGTGGTTCTTCTTTTCTTCTGTGGCTCATGTAAAAAAAAAAAAAAGAAAAAAAAAATTATAACATGAATATTTCTTCATGAGGTTCTACTTTTCTGAGGCTTAAGTAACAAAAAAAAATAATATTTCTTCATGAGGTTCTTCTTCCTTTCTGAAGCTTAAGTAATATATATATATATATGGATATTTATTTTTAAGGTTCTTTCTTCTCATCGGGGGCTTAAGTAACAAAAAAATTAATATTTCTTCTTGAGGTTTTTTCTGCCCTTCTGAGGCTTAAATAATATATATTGTATATATACACTATATGGGCAAAGGTGACCGGTCACTTGCGATTTTAGACGTTTTGTTAAATATCTAGAAAAATACACAAGGAATTAACCTGAAACAGCAGGTGTGTAAACAGTATAGTATAGGTCATATATTTCTGCGACGATTTTTTCCCGAAACCCCATAGGAGACCGTCAACAAATAAAAAAAAACGTATGTGTAATGTATGTGTAAAAAATGTATACTCATAGAGAAATTAAGGTTTTTGTAAAAACAGTACCAAATTTCGCCAAGTTTTTTGCTTATAATTCGCAGAGTTCTTAATATAAAAAAAAAGTTCTTTTCCGAAAATATGACGAACTTTATTGTACATAATACTCTGTAATCAAAATTTAAAAATAATAAAAAATGGATAAAAAATGATCAGGTCTACTAAAAAATGTCTCATTGCGCATGCGTGAATGCAATCAAAATATAATGTGCATAATGTGTTAGCTAAATGTATAGAGCAACTTTTGTAAAAGTCTCAAAAACATAGTTTGAAAAAGTCTGATAATAATCGTTTATAGAATAAGCTCAAAATCCGTTGTTCCCAAAATGAAGCAAAAAGATGAGGGGTTGTATCCATATATCCATTGATTAGTGCCAATATAGCATACACAATATTGCACGTACTATTGTACTTCGATGTATGTAAATTCGATGAATAATCGGTTGGTATTTCCAGGAAAGAAAATTTCCTGGAAATACCAACCGATTATTTTTTTTTAAACAATACGATGCATAGAGCCAAAGGTGTTTGAGGATTTTTTTTTTTTTTTTTTTTTTTTTTTTTTGTCAATTCAAAAAAGATTTTGCTTAAATATGCATCCAATATTATTTTAATACTAGAACGTTCAGCAGGAGTTGATTCGATTACGACCAAATGATTAAATGTCGATACGAACCAGAATTTTCTTCATAAAATAGGTTAAATATAAACTAAGGAGAGATAAGTTAAATAGTTTTAAATAAAAATTCTGATGTCAAATATGTTTATAAAGATTGAATAAATTTGCGGGCGTTCTAGTCTTAAAGAATAAGAAGTGAATTTGTCGAATAAGTGTGGCAAATAAATATCGGAAATTTTTGTAAAAAAGTCAGTCGGACCGAGCCTCATTTTAACGTATTTTGTTTGGCTCAAGCGGGGATCGAGCTGTTAGCTTTTATGCCGCGTAAGGGTAGTTTTCCAAAGCCAGGCTGAACACGATTTGTGTAAATTTCGGCCCAGACCTCTGGTATATCTACGTGACATTCGCAAACAGAAGATCAATAATCAGCCGAAAATCGATTAAAGTTATACAAAACTGAGTAATTTTTAAAACAGTTTGGTGGAAAAAATTGTTGTGTTTCGTTTCTGATATAATTAATACAAAAACATAAAACAAAGATAAATGTTAAAATATTTATGCATTTGACTAAGACGTGCGTGGACCGATTGCAGGGCTGCCCCCAACTGAATGTCTTTGTTTCGTACTAATATTTACAAATAAATAAATAAATAAAAGCAAAAATTCTTTGTGATAGATTTTTTTTAATTGTCATAGAAGTGTGCGGGAAAGACAATTTTTTGTTAAAGTTCTACGAAATAAAATTAAAAAAAAAGTAGCGGTCAGTTTGCAACAATTTCTAATAAAAAATTAATTCTTAGTCGAAGGGTTAATTGATTAAATTACTCAACCAGTCCTCTCCATGTTCTGCAGTAATGAATCTGATAAAGATGAAATTTTAAACTTATGATGTCTATTATTTCATTTTTTAATTCGAAAACATTCAAATATTTTTAATTTAATAACAATTTAAAACTAGTCGTTTGGGGACCACCGTAACACTTACACATCGTGGATATGCATAATACAAAATATGAAAATAAAACATGTGTAAAACTATTTATAAAATGCATTGCAATTCCAAAATAAAATTTAAACGTCTATTTAAGTATTTTTAATACATAGTAATTCTCTATTACTAAATTGCGGGTACAAATTGATTATCTTGTCGACCCATTTTGATAAATTATATAAATCGGCAAACTACTCTCAAAACTATACAAACTAGCCACCCTTGACACCAGTTTAGTCTCCCTTAAAATTTATGTTTGGGAAAGCATGCTAAGCATTGTATCATGTTACTTTTATTCCTAATTTAATTTACTTGGACTCCCTTAAGTATAATTAATATAATCCCTTAAGCTAATATTAGTTTTTGTTGCATCAAAATATCTCAATTCGTTGATTTTCTGTAAGCAAGTAAACCCTATTGGTTTACAATGGAAATCTAATGGAATGTGGCGAAATATTAAAGATATCGGCAAGTTGGTGTCACTTTTGGCGACTACATTTCATAGCCAATTATGGCGATATATCGTCAAGTTGGCGACAAACTCGGCGGCCTTTGGTGACAGAACAGATATATAGATTGGCATTTTAAATAACGAAAGAACAAATAAGTAAAAGATTAATAAATTAAAAATCACTTGATGACGCAACAAACACGTGTAACGTGATTAACGTCAAGTGAATGTGACATTTACGATAAGCCATTATTGGTACTTAATTTTATAGTTTGGCGATAGTTTTCTGGTCGACGGTATAATCGAGTAGTACCAAATTGCGTAAAAGAAACATCCTTATAACTCCAAAAATGATAATCATAGTACCTAACTAACAGTTTACTGTGTCGGATTAAGTGTCTCCTTTCCAATTAAAACATTTCTTTGAATTGAAATTTGAATGAAATACAGGGTCATGAAAAATCGAAGAGTGTAAAAAATATGATTACAAATATCTCGGCAACGAATTATCCGATTGACTTCACTCTTTATGCAAAATTTATGTTTTTTTATTGTCTTTTATATTCACTCCTTCAAATGAACTATTTCGAAAATTTTTGTATACCTTTTATCAGAACGAAAATTTCGAGAGTCTGAAAAAATAGTTCCGGATAATCGATGTTACTGGTATTCAATAGGCTTCTTACCATTAGTACATACTAAGTACACACAGAATTTCAAGTCTCTATCTCAATTTGTTAGGTAGATAGGGCGTTTACAGACACGTACACACCCAGACGGACGGCAATTTGTTTTTCTAAAAATGTGTTTTTCGGAATCTCCAGAGTCTGAAATATGTAAATCCGTCAAAAAAAAAAAAAAAAATCCATTTTTAAAACGATTACAAGATTTACCCTATACTACGTATGATGGGTAAGTAAAACTCGAAAAAAAAAAATCTCAGACAAAATCAATATTTCCAAAATTTAACTTTTTCTAAGAACCTTTAAAAACATTCCTTTTATACTTTTTGGGCGAGTTTAAATCTTTAGGGTGTTTTCAGCTCCTTGCCTACTCTCCTTCTTTACGCATACGTATGCGAACGAAAAGGAATGTCGATATTCGTGTAATTAAAAGAGAAAGTTGATTTCACAAAAATGAATGCAAATCTGTGTTCTTACATTAAAAATAGTTATTAAAATAATAGTGAGCATTAAAAAATGGTGAGCAATTTGTCAGAATCATCGTCAGCACCGTTTCTTAACAATTAACAATCAGCTCACGCGTCTGCCCAGATTTGTTGGGAACCTGGTGCTGTCTAGGTTAGAGTATAATACTGCCTACAAAATGAATATAAGCCACAAACAATCTATTTTTTTCCTCTACCGTCCACAACTTGCACCGAACATTTTATTGGTAAAAATATTTTGCATTCTATAAATAAGCATATAAATTTTATTGAGATAAATAAGCAATTAAATTTGAAAAAAATCAAAAAACCCGACTGCGTAAAAAGCGAACTAATTAATTACTTCTCATCAATGTGTAAGTACTTTTTTTTCAATTCCTACTATTAGCTCACACTCTCGCTATATATATCTTGTTCAAATTTTCAATCGTTAATAACATACATATTATTCATCCAATCAAGCTCAAATAATATTTTAAACTTGTAGTGGATGACACTTGATGTTAATCTAGTTTTTTCAAATATTAATTCATTAATTAAATTAAATTAATTAATTTTCAATAATCGAGAGAGCCCTCTTCTTGATCAAGGCATTTTAAGCGCCACTGAAGAGAAAAAAGAATGCGAGAAAAAAATTTCTCTTATTGACCTAAGTAGGAATTGACTTAAAATATACTTTTATTTATATTACTTGTTTATATTACTTACCTATTTCTTTTTATTTACTTGTATTGATGACTTTTAAGTTGTGTTTAATTGTTAGTTCCCATCTATAAATGCTGTTTTGATGAGGTCTATAGATGTCCATGATGGTTAGAGTTGAAGTAAAGCTAGGGATCCTACATACACAACTTGCAGGTTGTATAATATTTTAACGGAGCTTCTGACTGTAAAATAGTCAACGAAACATCGTCTTCATTTTGAAAGACCTATCCAATGATATGCCACTCAATAGGGTGCGTAATTTTTTTCGTCTCTACCGCCATTTTGAATTTATAAAAACAAAACCTAGCCTATAACCATCGGGCCATTAAGAAGAATTGATTGAGACCTTATTCATTAAAATCCATCCAGCCGTTGGGATGTTTCGAGGGTATAAAGAAATCCACATACACAGATACGCGTGAAACACATAACCCTTCTTTTCAGTCGGGTAATAACTCAACAAAATGAATAATAAATATTTAGTTATTTTGTATTAAACTTTTTTTTAAAGACGCGAGGCCCTGTGCGTCCGCACCTGTCGCACACCCTTAAGGACGGCGCTGCAGCTACACTACTATTGTTTTCCTTTCAACTGGGACACAGAAATCATCAACTAGAGAAGAGAAATTCTGCTTTTTCAGAATTTAGAGTAGCCTCCGATGAAAAATATATATATGTATGTAAATATAGATAATATAAAATACATAATGTTGGGTAAAAAATTTTCCGCCAAAAACATTTTTATTGCAAAATGACAAATACATACTAAACAGCAAAGCTAAAGATGATAGTAATCTCCGTTCAAATCTACTATCGTCTGCTAATGTTTTGGCAACTTTTGAATACCTTCTGAGAAGAATTGTGGCGTGTGCGAGTCTAGAAAGAGATCATCCTCATGTATATCCTCCTCGTTTTAATTATAGATTGCACAATCAAGATGTGAAAAGAGATAGAAATACAAAGAGACCATGTATGGGCTGCATGGTGGATGTTGCATGAAATCCCACTCAAGCTTCTAGAGCGTCAAGCCGGTCATCGTACTAACATGTGGCCGGCCGTTATCTTGATGAAAAGAACCACCTTCCTTCTGAACTCTTTTCTTCGTTTTACACGAATGGCATCACAAACTTTGATTAGCGTGTTGTTGTAAATTGTGCTGTTGATAGTTTTTTCGCTTTTCAGGTACTCTTTGTACAGAATTCTGCGACAATTTCGTCAAATGCAGAGAAGCACCTTCTTGTTAGTTAGGGCACGTCTTGCAACCGAGCCTGCTGATTCCGCTGGTGCTGACCACGCTCCGTTACGACTAGTATTGTTGTAGTACATCCATTTTTCATCACAGGTCAAAATTGCCCAGAATTCCTCTTTTGTTTTATCTCTAAGCAGAGTCAAACAAGACTTTTTATCTCTTGAGCTTGTCTTCCACAGCCAAATCGCTAGGAACCCAGTGGTTGAAATTAAACGTTAGATTTATGCTTTTCAGAGCATTAACTATTTTTTTTTTTGGCAAACGTGAAGCTCTAACGCAATAGTTCGTGTTAAAACATTTCTGTCTTGATCAATGATTTGCTTTAACTACTCCCAACCAACATCAATAGGGTGGGCAGGACGTGGTTCATCTTCAATGTCAAAATTTCCAGATTTAAAAATCCGAAACCAAACTTAGACTGTATCATAAGAAACAGTATTGATACCTAAACTTTCACACATTTTTTGTGGCATTCATTCACACTGAGTTTGTTAGGGAACCCATAGCACATAATCGTTCTTATCTGTTGACATGGTAGCTCTATTAGCCCCCGGTACCGTATGCTATTTCTTTCTCCCAGCTTATTTTGTCTCTTCAATAGCAAAGTGGCCTTATACATCAGAGTTCAGCTACAGCGTCTAGAATGCCTAGTGTGGTAATATGCTTCCAAAGAGTGCTAAAAATTTGTATCCCTTAAATGTGCGACGATACTGCGTAAATCCCAAGTGTCGATCGCAGCGACATCTGCGGGATTTTCGTATTACAAGTATTACATTGTATAGACATGTAACATCTTGCAGTTGTAGAAAATATCCTGTAGATGTCGCTGCGATCTTCATATTTCAACAGCATCGTTGCACATTTAAGGGATACAATATTTTAGCGCTTTTTTAATTATTTCAGGGATAGCCGATTTCCACACTATATATTCTAGGCGCTATAGTTGAGCAAAGTGTCTCCATTAGTCGGTGCACTGGAAAGTGCACCCATATACAGTATACATAAAAGTGCATTCTTATGTGTAGCAGCACTGTCTTCGGATATCAGATTCAGACTAACATTAAGGTTTTCAGATTCACTAATCATTGACGCTCATTTCTGATGTCTTTACTGCCTAAGGATGGGTAGTATTGGTATGAGAATGGTGACACACGGAAAACAATTATTGATTGATAGATTCTGGACAAAAGATATCGACATGAATCTTGAAGAGCTTGCCATTATTGCCAAACTAATGCTTGCTAAATGTAGGATATTCCATCTACGTTTTGATCACGTGGTGAAGCAAAAACTTCTAGCGTAAAGAAGGGAAGGCTCCGTTGACGAAATGAAAAACCCTCGCCTGCCAGTGAAACAGTTCATGCGGAAAGCAGTAGTAGCCTCCCTTCTTATCAGTGAGAAGTTCTTTGGGTAAATTACCGGTAACACGTGACATTTTTCAGCCTCGAACACAGATTTGGAATAAAGCTCATTGTTCGCCACTCGTATAATCAAACTTGTCCAAGGAGTATCGCCAAGTTCTGGAATAGAAAATGTCTAGTTTTGTCGTAGTATAGCTACAGCGCCTAGAAGATACAGTGTGGATAACGGCTACAAAATAGACGAGCCGTAAATTCCCAAATTGGCTCAACCGAGCCCAGCAGTCTCATTGGCTAAAACTGATATTTATATAGTAGATAATTATATTTATTTTTTTATGAAGTAGTGTAATGTAAAATAGAATGCAATTATAATGACTTAAATTGATTTATTTTGTTAAATTTGATCAAAATCGCAGTAAAGTAATCCAAAATATTAATATTAACAAAGGATCAGATTGCTGAGATCGGATGAGCCAATTTGGGAATTAACGGCTCGTACAAAATAGTGCTAAAAAATTGAATCCCATAAATGTACAGCGATGCTGAATAACAAGATGTCGATCGTAGCGCCATCGTAGTGATTTAAAAACAATAGTCATTCTAAAAGAGACTCTTTAACCTATTTCACGTCATTCCTTAACTAAATTAGCTTATAACAGACCAAAATATCTTATATTTATAGTTTCCGATATTTAACATTCTATAATTTTTGAAAACACAGTGTTTATATTGAAAAGAGTTACGAGATGGCGCTCGTATCAGCATATTGCCGCTGAGTATTGTTGGAGATTTATGGGATACAAGTTTTTAGCACTTTTTAAAGCATTATAGGAATAGCCGTTTTCCACACTGTATCTTCTAGGCGCTGTAGTATAGCTATAGCGTCTAGAATATATAGTGTGGAAATCGGCTATCCCTGTAATACTTTAAAAAGCACTAAAATATTGTATCCCTTAAATGTGCAACGATGCTGCTGAAATATGAAGATCACAGCGACATCTGCAGGATATTTTCTACAACTGCAAGATATTGTTAGTCTATACAATGTAATACGAAAATCCTGCAGATGTCGCCGCGATCGACACTTGGAATTTTAGCAGTATCGTCGCACATTTAAGGAATACAAATTTTTAGCACTGTTTGGATAGCATATTTCCACACTAGGTATTCTAGACGCTGTAGTATAGCGCCTAGAGTATATACTGTGGAAATCGGCTATCTCTGTAATACTTAAAAAAGCACTAAAATATTGTATCCCTTAAATGTGCAGTGATACTGCTGCAATATGCAGATCGCAGCGACATCTGCAGGATATTTTCTACAACTGCGAGAAATTGCTAGTCTATATAATGTAATACTAGTTATACGGAAATCCCGCAGATGTCGCTGCGATCGACACTTGAAATTTTAGCAGTATCGTCGCAAATTTAAGGTATACAAATTTTTAGCAGTGTTTGGATAGCATATTTCCACACTAGTGTCCTGATTCTGCCCTTCTCGGAACCGGTTACTTTCTCGTAATGCGCCGACGAAGTGATATTTTCCAATTCTGCCCCTAACGTGTTGGAATTATTTCCCATTCACCGGGGTTGCTTCGTCGTATTTCATCCCGACTGCTATCAGCAGCCGGAAAGCATTACTTGTGTCGGTTTAAGATGGCGTTTATATATGCATCTCTTGTAAATGAGGATAGATAGACCTAATTTTTGTTAAATGTATATTCGCATTGTACTATTGTTATTATTATTATTCAGTTTTGTTAGGTTCATTACTAGAAATAGTTTTACCTTAAATTAAATGTAAATTAATTGTGGGTGAAGCATAGTTTTTCAATTGTTTGGCTAATACAGCTTGTAATTTATAACTTATATTAAAAAAAAAATCTTTATGCTAAAATATATTTGTGAGATTAAAACTTATTGCACTAATCCAAAAGTGCAATTACAAATAATTTTTGCTTAAATAATCCCTTGATTTTGATCTAAACAATAAAAAATATATAATAATGCATATATACATAATGTATAATATATAATGTAACATAATTATGAGTGAAACTTAATTTTCCAATTATTTGGCTGATAGAGCTTGTCTTTTAAAGCTTGTATTCAAAATAATAATAATAATAATAATAATAATAATCCTAAATAATACATTTGAGAAGATTAAAACTTATTGTACTAATCCAAAAATGTAATTACAAATACTTTTTGTATAAATAATTTCTTGATTTTACTCTAAATAATAATACATATTATATCATTGTAAATGTAAGACAATCACGACTGAAGCATAATTTTTGAATTATATTTGACTGATATAGCTCGTATTTTAAAGCTCGTATTAAAAAAACTAATAATAAAAAAAAACCTTCATGCTGAAATATATTTTTGAGAAGATTAAACATTGTTGTAATCCAAAAGTATAATTACAAATAGTTTTTGCTTAAATCCGTTTATTTTATTCTAATAACAAAAATTAAAATATAAATGTAAAATAATTATGAGAAAGCATAAAGTTTCAATTAATTGGTCTAGAGATTTACCATAGCTTGTATTTTAAAACTTGTACACATAAAAAAAAGCTTGTATTAAAAAAGTTAGTATAATAAAGTGTAATTACATAAAAAAAACCTTCATGGTAAAATATATTTTTGAGAAGATTAAAACTTGCTGTATTAATTCAAGAGAGTATTTACAAATAGTTTTTGTTTAAATAATTCCTTGATTTTACTTTAAATAACAATAAAAAATTATGTAATTGTAAAATAATTATGAGTATGCATTATTTTTCAATTATTTAGATAATATAGCTTGTATTTTAAAACTTGTAAAAAAAAAAAAAAAAAAAAAAAAAAAAAAAAAAAAAAAAAAAAAAAAAAGCTTGTATTGAAAAAGTTAGTTTAATAAAGCGTACTCACATAAAAAAAAAAAGACTTTATGATAAATTTATATTTGAATTAATACAGTAAGTTTTAATCTTCACAAAAGAGTAATTACAAATAGTTTTTGTTTAAATAATCCCTCGATTTTAATCTAAATATTAATAAAAAATTATATACCGTATATACTCGCGCATAAGTCGACCCCCCTCCCAATTCTTAAGCAAAATTTTGAAAAAAATTGAATTTTCGTGTATAAGTCGAACCACATTTCTGGTAGCATGTTGAAAAATGATTTGTAATCGAGGATAGAAAAATTTAATAAATTTTCATTAAATTAGTATTTTTTTTTACTTTTCTAATCAGATTTTTTTTAATTCAACGTTTTAAACCTGTATAATTATGTATAACCGAAGAAGCTTAAACTATTTTGAAACCTATTCACATCAATTCAATGATACTTAAAAAGATAAAATTCTTTCGAAAATCCATTCAGGCATTATTTACAAGGGTAAACAACTTCTTAGACTGCTAAAATATAGTACTTCTTTGTATTGTAGGACTTTTAAGAAAGATATCTAGAAGCATTCTCAAGTTGGACTCTTTTTAAAAACCGGATTAAAATGCTGAAAGGAATATATTGAAGGGTTTTTTGTCACAAGAGAAAATGGGTGCAAAACAATTACAGGGACATTGAGCTTTGTTTGTCAGTCACTTGGAAATGACCATTGTCTGCTTTTATCTCTCATGTAATTACTTAAAAGACTGAAAAAAAAACAATCGCAGTACTCTGTGATTTTACTTTTTCGTGTATAAATCGATCCCCCATTTTCAACTCCCAAATTTTGTCTAAAATTCTTCGACTTATACACGAGTATATACAGTAATTGTGAATGTAAAATAATTATTATGCGTGAAACATAATTTTTCAATTATTTGGTCGATATAGCTTGTATTTTAAAGCTTATATCGAAAAAAAAAACGTTCATGCTAATATATTTTTTAAAAGATTAAAAATTGTACTAATTTAAAAGTATAATTTCAAATAGTTTTTGTTTAAATAATCCCTTAATTTTACTCCAAGTAATATTAAAAATTGTATAATTTTATCTTAAAACTTCGTAAAGATTATTTATAACTCACCACCTGTTAAAACTTTACACACTGTTTATAGCGATCTACTTATAATAAAAGCTGAGTGCACGTGACCGGCGGAACGATGCCGGTGCGAACCACTCTGGTCTGCGAAACGACCGTAGCTAAACGCCATGTTAGGCTTAATGAAAAACATATCTTAACATACATGGAATTTGTTAACATATGACAGTTAAATGATAATTTTTTCTACTTAAAATCATGTCTGTTCAGCATATTTTCATATAAAACATGTGTATCATATACATTTATAATGTATTAAGTTCTAAATTAAAATTAAGCTATTAGAAATCAAATCTAAACAAACGATATTGTTGCCATTCAGATTCAAATTCCAGCAAATTAAGAAACAAATGAATGACTCTTTGACGATTCATCAAAAAAAATACGGCTAACATCTGATTCTGCTTTAAATATATTTTTTAAAGCATATTAAAGCCTTTAAGTTTTTTGAAATGCGTTTTTCATTATTGTTTACATTTATAAGCAGTAATTTTATTTACGACTGTTTACATTTACAAGCAGTCAGTTTACGACATACATATGAAATATTACGTAATTTATTGAATAAATATTTTAAAAAACATTATTTAATGATTATTCATCATTATTCATATGAATCATTCATATGAATATTGATTCATATCAATGATTCATGTATTTCACTCTTCTGTAGTGGCAACAGTGAAACGCTGTTTCTTTAGGAAAAACAGAGGGATAAACGTGCTGATTTTTCGCCACTACTCGCTTTCATCTGTCAATAGTTATTTTTGAATGTTTTAAAAGTTTTTTTAATTTTTATTATGGACTTTCGGAAAGAAGGCGCCAATTGACCAGGAAAAGAATTGCGCGATCGCGGCAATCAACGGATTTCTCAGTTTGCCTGATAAACTCAGCTGAGTTTACACCGAACAGAATTAAACACCCATACGCACAATTTTTTGTTTATTTTTTATCTAAACTATGCATATTTTAAGTTCATGTTCATAAAGTGTTTATCACTCACAGGAACGTTTCATTATAATAAAGATTTAAAAGTCAAAATTACATTTTTTTTTTATTTTACTAAATTTTTGTACCGTTAAAAAACATAGCTTTTTGTATGTGTATTACTTTCAATGATGCACATAATGGTGTTTTACACTGCTCAAAACAATTAAAGGATATTGCAGTTTTAGGTGGATTTTGTATCTGGTAAACTGTTTAGCTGATTGATACATGGTCGACAGACATAGTAGGTTATATGAGAATAAATTACACATGTTTGGCAGAAAAAAATGCATTTTATTGCGCATTTGTGTACTAAAGGAAAAAAACACAATTTGTGCATATGAGAAAAAAAGAATAAGAAAAGGTGTTTTCTTCAAAGAAAATCATTTTCAGTAGGGGGTATGGTTTCCACGGGCGGCCAGGAACGTTGAACACCTTTGAGGCATGGACTCAATGAGGCTATTAATGACGAGTTGGGGTATTCTGCCCCACTCTTCCAGAAGAGCTCTTTCCAGTTCTTGGAGAGTTTGTGGGGGTTGTTGGCGGCCAGAAACTCGTCTTCCTAGAGCGTCCCAAACGTGCTCGATTGGATTCATGTCTGGAGAACACATTGGCCATTCCATTCGAACGATTCCTTCCTCGAAAAGGAAATCCTCCACCAGGTTTGCACAATGTGGCCTGCAGTTATCGTCCATTAAAATGAAGTTATCTCCGATTGCTGCAGCGTAAGGGACTACAATAGGTCTGAGGATCTCATCCCTATATCGGCGACCAGTCAGAGCTCCATCTCGAATGATGTAGAGGTCAGTGCGCCCGTCAATGGAGATGCCACCATACACCAACACTCCTCCACCGCCAAATCTGACACTTTCGTGCACGAACGCAGGATTATTCCTACTGCCACGGTCCCTCCAGATGAAAATACGCCTATTATCCGGATGCACAGAAAAACGGGACTCGTCAGAAAACAGAATATTGCTCCATTCATTTCTCCTCCAGTTGACATGCTCGGTTGCCCACTCCCTGCGGTCGCAACGATGCCTTGATGTTAATCTAACACATACCATCGGTCGGCGAGCATACACTCCTACAGCATGGAGCCGGTTTCGGACAGTCTGAGTTGAAATCGTGGTGTCTGTAGCCGAGCGAAGGTGTTGTTGGAGAAGAGTAGCGTTCATGGTTCGGTGTCTCCGAGCTGTTAACGCTAAATACCGATCTTCATTGGGCGTTGTTGCCCGTCTACGACCTTGCCCTGGTCTTCGGCCTGCACATCCACTCTCCAAAAAACGGTTCCAGATCCTGGAAATGACACTTTGTGACACTCCAATGGATTGCGCTACTTCGGCTTGAGTTTGGGCCCCTTCTAACCTACCAACAATTCTCAAATCTTCTGAATCTGTCAAATGACTTCGCTGAGACACCGTACTCATCGAAACAAAGCAATCACTGAATGCCGATCATCCTTGTCTTCATTCTCTTTTATCCAGTTGAAAGTCAAATTTCATTCGCTGCCGCTGAAGCGACGTTTTTGACGTCGAACTCAAAATTTGCATACTTCACAGTTTGAAAACCAGAAAAATTTGCATTTGTGATTCTCTTCTTCTATTTTCGGCAAAAAAAAATTCGTTTATACCTTTATTTTATATAAAACTTCAAATATCCTTTAATTGTTTTGAGCAGTGTAGTTTTGGCCAAATATATGAATCAAATTTTAAAGTTTCATCTAAAATTAAAAAATAAACATCTGATTTTTTAAAGAAATGCCATATGTTTTTTGTTTTATTTTTAAGTTTCTTATTTCACCTATGCTGCATTTCTTAAGCTGAATTTAGTATATTTCTGTGAATTATTTTTTGCTGTTTGAAAAATGCAACAGCTTTTTTTTTTTGCTTTTTGCCTGATAAACTTAGCTGAGTTTACACCGAACAGAATTAAACACCCATACGCACAATTTTTTGTTTATTTTTTATCTAAACTATGCATATTTTAAGTTCATGTTCATAAAGTGTTTATCACTCACAGGAACGTTTCATTATAATAAAGATTTAAAAATCAAAATTACATTTTTTTAAAAATTTTACTAAATTTTTGTACCGTTAAAAAACATAGCTTTTTGTATGTGTATTACTTTCAATGATGCACATAAAGGTGTTTTAGTTTTGGCCAAATATATGAATCAAATTTTAAAGTTTCACCTAAAATTAAAAAATAAACATCTGATTTTTTAAAGAAATGCCATATGTTTTTTGTTTTATTTTTAAGTTTCTTATTTCACCTATGCTGCATTTTTTAAGCTGAATTTAATGTATTTCTGTGAATTATTTTTTGCTGTTTGAAAAATGCAACAGCTTTTTTTTTTTTTTTCAACTATGCATATATTTTTAAAAGCATTTACAGACATGCCACTTTCCAGCGAAAACAGGGAATTCCATTTTTTCGGCACAATTTATCATCTCTGGAATTGATGCAAATCAGTATTAAAATTTGTTGACATTTTTATGACGAGAAGAAGGGGGGTGGTAGCAGAATTTGACAAAATAAAAATGCGAGTACAAGCAGCTGCAATTTGAGTTTATTTCTAATCCTTTCCCATGACCTACTGTGCATTTAGTCCATGTATAGAAACAAACAGCATGAAAAAAACATATAGCCAGGAGCTTGCAACTATCATCTGTCTGCTTTCCCCGAAGGATTGCAAAAATCAGCAAAATATCATAGAAAAAGTGTGGTTTCATCAAACGAATATGAATTCCATCAAAGGGTCCTTTAGAATGCATGTTTCGTCTAAGGATCATGGAATATGTGAATGTCGCCAAATAATCGTGGAAAAAACATGAATTTCATCAGATGACTGCAGAAAAAAATGCATTATTTGATCAAAGTATCGCGAAAAACGTGAATTTCGTCAAATAATCACAGAAAAAGTATGTTTTTTGATTAGAGGATCACAGAGAAAACGAGATTTTCATCGAAAGGTTGCAAAAGTGCAAGTTTCAACATAAGATCCTAAAAAAAAATGTAAATTTTGAAATCGGGGGATCTTGAAGCTTATTGGTTCATCAGTATCAGGTGAACCGTTAGACAGCTAAATTTTCTGTTACGTAACTAATTTGCTGCATACATTCGGATGCACCTGTGCTTCTGTCAACGTATTTTGATTGTAAGGTAAGTATCGCTTGCTCTGCTGTTTATTTTTCTTTTTTCTTATTAGGATTTTTGCATTAGCTGTTTAAAATGCACCCTTTATTGGTGAATATATCAATTTTTACATGGTTTACCGTTTTAGAGACAGACAATTCAGCCAACGGCTGCCGAAAAAATTCAGAGTCTGAAAACATCGAGGGTGTATTACCAAACATCCATCAAAATTTAAATTTAATTCAATTAGAAGAGAAGTACCATACCTTGACGATGTTTCAGACCCTGACTAGGATCCCTTTTTCTAAACATTAAATTATTGATTTTTTTTTAAATTTTAACTGATTGTTTGTTTTTTATGTAAATATTTGAAATTTGTTTTGTATGAAACTCCCCCTTTTTTTATAAATCGCCGTCTCATTTATTGGTATTTCTTTATATTTATCCTTTTACTTTTATTTTATGTTTAATAAATTTTTTGGCAGTTGTGAGCGAGATTTTACCTGCATTCGTAACAAATTTTTCAAGATGGCAGTAAAACTTCGTTTTTAAATCTTTATGTTACTTATAAATCCATGTTTTTACATCATTTTCTATTTTTTTGTGCAAATCATTGATTTATAAATAACATAAAGATTTAAAAATTGAGTTTTTCCGTAACCTTGAAAAGATTTTTGGCACAATTTTTTTCGCCAAGCGGCACAGGATGCGGAACTCTTCCCTGAATTTTGTCAAAGAAACGTGAGAGGTGTAATTCGTCAAAAAGGCGCAGGAAAAACGTGAATTTTGCAACAAATCCCAATAAAAACACTCATTTCATGAAAGGATTGTGGTAAAAACAGTCATTTTGTCAAAAGGCTGCGAAAAAAACATGAATTTCATCAAAGATGTGCAGAAAAAACGAGAATTTCACCATAAACATTAAATTATTGATTTTTTTTTGTTTGTAAATTTTAACTGATTGTTTGTTTTTTGTGTAAGTATTTTTAGTTTTTTTTAATATATTTTTTTCTGTATGAAACTCCCTTTTTTTCTGAATCGCCGTCTCATTTATTGGTATTTATTTATATTTATCTTTTTATTTTATGTTAGTAAGTTTTTTGGTAGTTGTGAGCGAGATTTTACCGGCATTCGTAACAAATTTTTCAAGATGGCGAAAAAACTTCGGTTTTAAATCTTTTTTATTTATAAATCCATGTTTTTACATCATTTTCTATTTTTTGGGCAAAATCATTGATTTATAAATAACAAAGATTTAAAAATGATGTTTTTCCGCCATCTTGAAAAGATTTTTGGCAAGATTTTGAATTTTTTTTTTTTGCCAAGTGGCACTCTTCCCTGAATTTTGTCAAAGAAACGCGAGAGGTGTAATTCGTCAAAAGGGCGCAGAAAAAAGCAAATTTTTCAACAAATCCCGATAAAAACACTCATTTCGTCAAAAGGCTGCGAAAAAAACACAAATTTCATCAAAGCTGTGCAGAAAAAATGAGAATTTTGCCATAGGGTTGTTGAAAAAAGCTCTTTTTTTTCCCCCGCATGAGGTGGTTCATATTTTCTTCATTTGAAGGTTGACTTTTACAAACACTATTTTTTTTAATGCTTTTGAGGACTTGCCACTATCTGAATAATCATGCATATCAATCACCTGTTTAATTGAGTCTGACTTAATGTTGTAAACTTAAAATAACACTTTCCCGTCATTTATGACGGGGCTATATGCTAGTATTATATAATTCACTTTATATTAATCTATAAAAAATCAATATATAATCATAGTGCCAATTAAAGGTCTCTTTTTAAAGGGGTCGCACGTAAACACACATGTTCGAGTTTCAGATAAATAAAGAGACCACATGTGTCCTTGGAAGCGATTGGTCGAAATTCTAGTCGAAACTCGTTAACATTGTAATTGAGAGGTCAAACACTGCTCCCCTATTCCGTTTGAGGCAGAATTGGAAATTGTTGAACATCGGTATGGATTACGTGAACGGGAGGTTTCCTACTCCTTTTTGTTCCGTTAAGGGCAGAATCAGGACATAGGTATTCTAGGCTCTGTAGCCGTAGTGTAGGCAAACACGTATGTATAAACAGAATCTGAGCATTGTATGTCACTACTCTCAAATAGAGGCACCTTACGTGAGAAAACAACTGATGAAAATTATCGGAAAAGAATAATGTAGAATGGACTTTATTCCAAATCTGGGTTCGAGGCTGAAAAAAGTCACGTGATACCGGTAATTTACCCAAATAACTTCTAACTGATAAGAAGGGAGGCTACAACAGCTTTCCGCATGAACTGTTTCACTGGCTGGCGAGGGTTTTTCCTTACGTCTATGGAGCCTTCCGTTCTTTACGCTAGAAGTTTATACCTTGACCACGTGATCAAAACGTAGATGGAATATCCTCCATTATGGACCACATGATTAGTTTATTGAATACATATATCTGAACTGTGTGCTTGGCGTCAAGCATCCGCTTATAAGTCATTGTCAATATATAGGAAGGAGATAGCACAAGGAAATTTACAGGACCACAGAATTACATCCGGGAGCTCCACAAAGAGTGTGCAACGGAGCCAGCGAGATTCGAACCCGCAGCCACCTACGTTCTTAAGCGATTAGCGGTGTGATGCCTGCACTAAAACTCTAAAATGAAAGCTGAGCTCCCGAGGTGGCCATCGCTGACATCGCTGACATCGCTGACCACTCAACCACGGTGGGCCCTGGACCAAATTTTCAAACCTGACAGTCTACAACTTTTTGGATGCCAGCATTTTAGTACAGAAAATTTTGTTTTATTTGATAGAAGAGTTTTTAAAATTTAAAAGGACACACTCTATAAAAAATTACAAGTTCGAAAAAAGGCAGGCTTCTGATTGGTCAATTTCATTTCGCTAACGGCGAAAAATATATCTGCGTTTTTGTCAATATACTTGAAGAGTCAATACAAATATTGCTACATAGGCTGCATTTAGCTTCTTGACAACGGAGTCCCACAAAAAATAATTCTTGAATGTAGACCGTGGCTGAATGGTTGAGGCACCACACCAATAATCGCTTGAAAGCGTAGTTGGGCTGCGGGTTCAACTCCCGCTAGCTCCGTTGCACACTCTTTGTAGAGCTCCCTGATGCAATTTTCTGGTGTTGTAAATCTCCTTGTGCTATCTAGAACCCCCCCCCCCCCGCCCCCGTCAAGGCTCAAAGTCCTTGTGCTATTTCGTACTTGTATATTAACGATGACTTATAAGCGGGCCAAGTCAGCGTATGTCAAGCACATACGTCAGATGTATGTGATCAATAAATAAATTAATGTAGACTGTTCTGAATACAATGTAGTACTTGTTTAAAAAAATATCATATGTATTAAATGCTAATAAAATCAATACTTCTAATGAAATTATAAAGAATTTATTAAAAACTATTTGTTTAATAAATAATTTTTGTAAATTATAATTTATTTAACAAATAATTTATAATTTTTGTAAATTATAATTTATTTAACAAATAATTTATAATTTTTGTAAATTATAATTTATTTGACAAATAATTTACTTATTCAGCAGATGTTTAAATCCGGATAATTATGTGTTACGGTATGAATAACTAAAAAGTAGGAAATACAATAATCTTTTCAAAAAAAAAAATATTAATCGACTTCAAAAAAAGCGCTAAAAAGAACTAAATAATTCTCTAAACTTCTCTAATGACGAAACGTTATCCATTAACTGCACATCGGATATCATGTATCGGCATAAAAACGTTAAATTTAATATATAGAATTTAATATCTACCAAACATGGATTTTCTAGAGAATATTTTCTACAAAAGATTAATTTACATATTTATGATTTAATTTACGAATATATACGTATAAAAAGTAATCAATTACTTTTTGAAATTGGTGCCAAACATTCACAATCGATAATGATTAAACAAATAATTTGCTGAAGAAATAGGGGCATTTTTTTAAAATTTTGCATAATAATTTCCACCATCACTTTATTCATGGTAATAGCTACAATATATTCACAATTTTACTATACTTAGGATAGGTTGGCACCAACTTCAAAAAGTAATTGATTACTTCTTATACGTATATATTCGTAAATTAAATCATAAATATGTAAATTAATCTTTTGTAAAAAATATTCTCTAGAAAATCCATGTTTGGTAGCTATTAAATTCTATATATTAAATTTAACGTTTTTATGCCGATACATGATGTCCGATGTGCAGTTAATGGATAACGTTTCGTCATTAGAGAAGTTTAAAGAATTATTTAGTTCTTTTTAGCGCTTTTTTGAAGTCGGTTAATATATATATTTTTTTTAAGATTATTTTATACTGTCATAACCTTTGCAGAAACCTTTGCAAAAAAAAAAAAAAAAAAAAAATTACATTCACTTCCATATATAACCATTAATCTTTCATTATGCACAGTATATAATAAAAAGATTTTTAATACCCCTTCATTAACACATCGCCGACGGGCAATTTTTATCAAATCTGAATTTTAAAACAGTAGAAGCGCCTCCGTGTTTTGAAAGTCTTTTGTAAATTGGTGTTCTAGATAGGTTTCCAAAGTTTATGCAATGGTAAATATCTTTCAGTGAACGATCTTAATAAAATATCGCTTACAATCTTGAAAAATATAGACAATATGATATAAATTCATTTTCTGTAAGATAGAAGCCACGCCCTTAGTCAATGATGCCTTTTGAATGAAAACGAGAATTCTCGTTTCCCGCCGTGAATATGTTAAAGAAGCCTTGAACAAGTGGTCAACCCTCCCTCACATTGACTGAGTCAAGCCTCCCCACATAGCCTTTTTCTAAAGAATAGCACATTGTTATGTTAAGCCTAACTTACGTATAATCTTTATGCCTGGAATGAAAGCTCGATATTTCTGCATTACTTAAAACCTACTTACTTAAATTCCTGTAATATATTTTATTTGAAAAAAGCTTACAAAATATTTCTAAAAAACACAACTTTTAGATTGAAAACGCCTCACAATTGATGTTTTCCACACCTATCTCGATTGTCTGTAGGAAACAGAGACTGTTGTTTGAGCATTTCGGTAGCTTTGGTTGACACCTATTGATAAAACTCTGAAATTCTTTTAAATATGAAAACTGATCACTACTGAAAGCTTCCCGTATGGTCACTCCCCCCCCCCCTAGTCTCTCTATCTCAAGAACTAATGCATGAATTTTCATCAAACTTTAGATTCAGTTAGTCCTTGATATGAATTGACATTTTATACAGTTTGGTGTAAATCGCTCAATAGGTGGCGCTGCTATGCTGTTTTTTGTGATTTCCGCAATAGCTCTATCTCAAGAACTAATGCTTGGATTTTCAAGGAACTTCAGATCCATGTATACTTGGATATCAATTATTGCTGTTTATGTATTAGTGCAAATCATTCAACAGGTGGCGCTGCTATGCTACATTTCTCAGAATTTCCGCTATAGCTCTATCTCAAGAACTAAGGCCCGAATTTTTATCAAACTTTAAATTCAGATATACTTTGATATGAATTGGTGCTAAATTGATGTAATTTCTTGTACTATTTAAATGATTTAATAGACGTGATTTATATAGAAGAAAGTTTTGTGATGGCCACAACATACTAGTTTTTATGTGAGGATAGTTTCATTTTCACCACCGGCTCTAACCAGTTAGAAAAGTTAAATTACCTTCATATAAAAAAAAAATGTACTCAAAATCTAGAAAGTAAAAATGTACAATAAAGGGATCGACCTGAGGTACGCGATTAAAATGCGATCGAGAAATCTCTAAACAATTCTCCCATAGGATTAAAATTAGCTTGAGTGTTTTTTCCCGTGACTAGTGTAAGTATTCTTACAGATTGAGAGAGTACAGCGCCATCTGTCGGGGATATTTGGTACTAGAAAGGGATAGAACAATAAAGGATTTCCTGATTTCACACGTTAATGTTCTGCAAGAATAATTGTAATAGCTGTGAAAGTTTACTTGTTTTTCTATCATAAAAACAGTCACTTAAATTTAGAACATTTTGTGTAATGTAAATCGAATGTAATGCACATTATTCGCATACAGTGTAACAGGAAATACAAGTATTTAACAAGTAAAAGTTAAATTTAGAAAATCAAGAAACCCGACTGCGTAAAAAGCGAACTAATTAATTATTTCTCATCAATGTGAAACTATTTTTTATATTACTTACTTATTTTTATTTTTTTTACTTGTATTGATGACTTTTAAGTTGTGTTTAATTGTTAGTTCCTATCTATAAACACTGTTTTGATGAGGCCTGTAGATGTCTATGAAGGATAGAATTGCAGTAAAGTTAGAGATCCTACCTACACAACTTCCAGGTTGTGTAATATTTAGACGGAGCTTCTGACTGTAAAACAGTCAATGAAACATCATCTTCATTTTGAAAGACCTATCCAATGATATGCCACTCAATAGGGTGGGTAAAAAATTTTTTTCGTCTCTACCGACATTTTGTATTTTACGGCCGCCATTTTAATTTATAAAAACAAAACCTAGCCTATAACAATCGGACGGTTAAGACGAGTCGATAGAGACCTCATTCATTAAAATCCATCCAGCCGTTGGGATGTTTCGAGGGTATAAAAAATCCACATGCCCAGATACGCGTGAAACACATAGCCCTTCTTGGCAGTCGGGTAAAAATGCCCCTACAATTTTGAATCACCCCATACTTTGGATATTAAAATATCTTTTGAAACAGTTATATTTCAAATACCATCAACGAGAGACTAGAAACTGTCATTTTTTTTACTGAGACTGAAAAATTATTAAATAACTTCTGGAAAATTGAAATCAGCTTATATAAACAAGCATTTATATAAACAATTTCGATTTAATAAATACTCTTATCTTAGAAATTATATGTCAAGATATTTTAAGCGGAGAATCAGTTGCGATAACTTCTGAAACTAAGCGGATTATAAGGAGTAGAAAACTTAGCTTTGCTATCAAATGACTTCAGCGAAATTCGCGGGAAAAAGATGTCTGTGGATAATATTTCAAGGTTAAATGGAATGAAAGCAGTTTACCAGAAATTGATATTTTTATAAAATGACAGAGATTTTCAAAGAATTTTCGGAGAAAAGGGGCTGTGTTTATCACTTTTTAAAGAATAAAGTGTAAAGTATACATCGCAATTACCGCCTTAATTATTTCCTTTTAAATTAGCATCGAAAAATAAACTTCGTGTTTATGACTCATTATATAACAATAATTATGTAAATGTGAGATTTTAAAAACCGTAGTAGTGTGAATAACAACAAACAAACTCTGAATAAATAATTACAAAAGTAGATGAAATTGCTAGATTTTTTAAAGAAATAAAGATAGTGTTCAAAGAAAATCGAAAAAAAAAATTATTCATTAAAAAGTATAAAATATCCACTAATTTGTAGTTAGCGAAAATTAGTACATAACTAACTATTCAGTAGTTCATTTTCTGCTTTCGTGTCCATTTGATTTTTGAAATAAAATTATAGTTAACAAGTAGATAAGAATGATCACAGATCGCACAGAGGGTTTCGTTTAATATTCCTTTTGAAACACATTATCCTTTTGCAAAATCAGTTAGTTCCACATTTCGCAACCAGGGGGCGTACTCTATTCTAAGCAATCCTCTATCCGAACGAAACTCCGTTTTAAAAAATATCCGTAGATATAATAGTTGAGGGGATCGGGCCCATAGCACCCGAGATAGGTAGGCGCCCAGTGGCAGTAAAAAGTGGAACTAAAATATGTATAAATATGGTGGATAATATGAAAGAGTGGTCAAAGAAGTGTCTACAAAAGCTAGAAAAGTGCACCCCGGATGAAAAGTTTGGAGTTTAGAAAAATTGCTAAAAATACGGAAGTTAGATCCAGGAGGGGGGGGGGGGTAAATATCATGACTTTTTGAAATTTTTATGATTTTTCGTGTGATCGCAAGTGTTCTGCTATAAGTATGCAAAATTTCACATGTCCAACTTAATTAGGGGCTGAGTTAGAAAAATTGCTTAAAATACACAATTTAGCGCCCAAGAGGGGGGGTAAATATAAGACCTTTTCAAAATTTTATGATTTGTCGTTTAATGTGAGGTTTTCAGCTATAAGTATCCAAAATTTCAAATCTTCAACTTAATTGGGTGCTCAGTTAGAAAAAAAAAGCTTAAAATACACAATTTAGAGCCCAGAGGGGTAACTATAAGACCTTTTCAAAATTTTATGATTTGTCGTTTGATGTGAGGTTTTCAGCTATAAGTATCCAAAATTTCAAATCTTCAACTTAATTGGGTGCTCAGTTAGAAAAAAAAGCTTAAAATACACAATTTAGAGCCCAGGGGGGTAAATATAAGACTTTTTCAAAATTTTATGATTTGTCGGTTGATGTGACGTGTTCAGCTATAAGAAACCAAAATTTCAAGTCTCCAACATATATAGTTTCTGAGAACGGGCTCCGTGAAGGACGGACAGACAGACAGAGAAGTGAGACGAATAGGGTTTCGTCATATGAACGAAACCCTAAAAATGACAAAATTATAAATTAATTTTAAGTATGCATATATTTTAATCGGAGAGTTCTAACAAGAAAGTTAAATCGTGCGTCAAGCACAGATTATGACACACTTTCCAACACATTCAGAATGCTATAATAAATCTTCGCAGTTTAATCTAACATATAATAATGAAAATTTGTCTGTCCGTCTGTAATTCTATATAAATCCATAGTTTGGAAGGCAGATTTGTGAAATGTTACGTACATGTGTATTAAAACACGGTCGAGGCAAGCAAAGTAATCTGGAATCGAAATAATCTATGGTTAATTTTTAATTAATAAAAATCCACCAAGTTAACAGCAATTTCTTCTCAAATTTAAGCTTTTTTTAATAGTAGTTGCCAACAATTAAAAATCCACAATAAAATTCTTACTACAACAATTACTTTTCTATTGTAAAATTTCCACGTGAAAAAGGAAAATGAAATAAATAATTTTAATATTTTTTTAAAAAGTGAATATAACGTCATATTTGAAATATAATGGATGCCATCATGTGAATATGTAACGTCAAGTGAGTTTGGAAAAACATATTGAAACATGATAAAATCCCGGTTATAGCCCAGGTAGCACTTGACGTTGTTATATCGTTGAAAATAAGTCGGAACTGTTGAAAATTGGTTTCGTTATTTTATGTCCGTTGAAGAAAAGTACTTTATTTCGCAATATTTTAGACTAAAGAATTTGGAAATTTATTCCGTGATAGAAGACACTTTTAAAAGACGTTGTTTTATAGTTAAGATATTTCGGTTATATCTTCGTCGTTTTAAAATAAGTTTTTTAACCGTTTTCTATTTCCCTGTAGTTCAGTGAAAATTTTCAATTTTCCAACGATTTACTAGGTATTTTTCCAAAGGAAAAAATCCGTTGAAACAACGTCGGATCTCCTCAACTCATTTCAGAATACGCTGCGCGACCTGAATATCTTTCGATTCGCCAACCTCCCAACCAATCCACCTTCTCAGAAGCAAAGCAAGACGAAGACGAAATTTATCCGCCATTGCTTAAACCTAATACACGCACGCTGTTTTTAGCTGAGTTTGGATAAGCCAAAAGCCATTGGATTGGTGATTTGGATAAATCACCTTTATCTCTAGAAAAAGTAAGTTAAGACAGATCGTTTTATAATATTTTTTAAATGTTTCTATCATTAAGTTTTTTTTTGTCTCATTTTATTATGTTATCATTTACGGAAGGTAGGTAAAATGATTTGGTGTTTTTAATAAATAAGATACATCGTTTTAATGATATGTTCTATACAATTCAGAACTTTGAATGTTTTTAAAAAGCAGCATTATTTTAAAAGTTCTGAAGATATAAAAAGTAAACAAATTAAAAATAATTATAACCGTTTCTTCAACCCTATTATCACTGCTTGTGATATCAAATTTGTTTATGTTTAAAATGATTGCTGCTTTCTATAATAATTCTTATATTAACAGCATAAAGTTGTTTAATGTGAATTAAATTATATTTTGTAATTTTACTGCTAAATAGCGTGAGTGCACTAGTAATGCTGGGTACGATCTATGTAATATTTGGGGCCTATTCAAGGCCCTTTCACAAAAATCCATTTAAAACAGGCTCCTTCACCATATTCCTGTTAATAAAACAAGCCCTTTCACAAAATTCCATTTCATAAAAATATACTTTTCATTGATTATTTTTATTAAAATGTTTAATATTTAAACAAAATATGCTCACCAGAAACCCACTTTAGCAGAAGGATTTACAAAAGTTATTATGAATAAACAAAACATTCACAAATTGAAAAAAGTAACGAAAAGATAAAAAAGCAGGATGAGCATATCCTTGAGCATATAATAAAACTATCTGCCCTAGCTTTTTGTTTCAAGTCTTTTTCCAGAATTATTAGAAAACAGAATTCATATCTTTATTTCATAGATGTACAATGCTGTTTTATTATTATTATAAACTTAAAAAAAAAAAAGTCTTGTTACTTAATTTTGGTACTTTTCGGTTAGCCGGGCTCCAGTGTTATATATACACACTAGTACATACAGGTGTCTGTCCAGATTTTTCTCTCAGGGTCCTGTTTTTTTGTGAAATTGTGAAGAACTTTTTAACATTTGAGAAAAATCTAGTCCTAGTTTTGTGAATTTAAAATTATCGTGATATTCAAGTTCTCTTTTATATGTTTTTAAGAAGATATATGTATGTAAAATACCTATATTTTCTTTATATATGTAAAAGTGACAGGCCAGAATTTAGTTTTAAGCTGAAAATTTTTGTAAAAGGTCTATTTTTAAGAACTTTTTTTGTGAAGGGTCCTTTTTTAAGGTGAAAAGTTTTGTGAAGGGTCCTGTTTTGATATGAAAATTTTTTTGAAGGGTCCTGTTTTGAAATGAAAAATTTTGTGAAGGGTCCTTTAAGGACCCAATTTCTTCTTAAACAGGTCCCTGACATATGTATATATATATATATGTATATACAATATTTATACACATATATGTGTATACCTATATATATGTATATGTCTAATCTATATGTGTGTGTTATAGGTCAAAATTAACATTTTTACCTGCTGGCCACTGGCCAGTACACCGATTTTTTTCTCTGGCCAGTAACAAAGTTATGCACGCTCCATACAAAATTGTGTTTTTTCTAACTATCAACATTGTAATTTACTTATATATAGTTACTTACATTTCGATATGATTACACTCACTTGAAAAATTTTATTTTTACTGTTAATTGCAATGAAATAAATTCACAGGAAATTTTTAGAAAAGTTACAGTTTTGAGGGGGACACCCCCCCCCCCCCTCGGCACTAATTAATATGCATTCTTCTGCGACCATTTAACGAATTTCGCAATCTTTTGACGAAATTCACGTTTCTCGTGACCTTTTGCAAAATCTTTTCACGAAATTTGCACTTTTACGGATATATATATATATTAATTACTACCATTAGGACGTTTTCTGCCGAAATTCGGTTTCAGTTTCGGTCAATCCTTAGTTATGTTATACACAGAGAGATTAATGTAACTGCAACTGAAATAATTCAAGAGCTTTGTAAAAAAAAAAAAAAAAAAAAAAAAAAATACATTTTATAGTAAAGGCAGGGGCCCTTTCCAAGACTAGAGGCAGTGCCTTTACAAGAATTAACTGTGATGCCAGAAAGAGGTTAATTTTTCTTTTAGTTTATGAATTCACATAAAATTCTGACTGATGAGTAAATTTTAAATGAACTAACCCAAAAATTTGCATAAAATTAATTATTGAATCGGTTATTTCAAAAAACACATAAGTCAAGTTTTTTTCCAAACATGAACCGGGAAAATTTTTATGTTAATCATCTTTTTATTATTCATAAATTATATTCAATATCTATAAAGTCGAAATGCTATAATCAGCCTAAAAAAATCCATAAAAATTTTAATTTGTTTACTTGTGAATAATACAGGTTTTATTTTTCTCTCTGAAAAGCTCTGATTCGGTGACTCATGTGGTTTTTGAAATGACCTATTCAATTCATCTCGTCTAGGCTATTTTGGATATTTTTCTTTAAACTACAACATTTCTGACAGTCGGATAGATATAAATAGGAAATTCTGTAAATGTTTTTAGGATCTGGTTAAGTATTTAATTTCTATATATTCAAAATTAATTTTTTTAAATTGTTAATTTAATTAAATTTTAAATATAATAATTTTTATTAAAATAAATAACTAATTATTAAATACTGAATTAATTACAGTAATTTGATCATTACTTAGGGTGTCCTTGTAATTTCGTACTGTAATCATAATTAGAGAAATTTTGCCCCTATTAATTTTATTTTGTTTCGCCACCAATGCTCACCCCCCCCCCCCTAAAGATAAAATCCTGGGTGTGCCACTGTTTGAGGCTTAGCACATACAGGCAAATAATGCAATTATGTTTGCATTATGCAAACATAATTGCATTATTTGTCTATTTTCTTTATACTGTCTTTTTTTCAAGTAGATAAAAAAAACAAATACTGAAAATATAATCCTTTCTGAATTCAAATTTGATAAAAATTGAATATACAGAAGCATTACATTTTGATTTTTGTTCTTTGTTATTTTAATGTGTAAAAGAGGCTGATTTGAATTTGATCCACACATGCTGTAATAACTGTTTAATTAAATGTTTTGATTGTTGCAGTGTTGTTAAATGTTGTTTGTGGATTTTGATACACACATTCAAAAATAAAGTTCACCATCCGTGAACTTAAAACTCACTCGTCTGTTCAAAAAATGCACTTGCTGCTGTCAAGTAATTTTATGCAGTTCCCAATTCTTACCTATGTTCTGTGTTCATAATTTTATAATTCATCACAATCACTTTTCTTTTCAGATGCTGTTGGGGCTAAATTAGAAGAATCCTTTGATGAAAAGATAGTAGAACACTGCATTAATTATTCTTAAAATATGACCTATTAAAAAATATATATTCTGAAACTGAAATCTATTTTCTTGTAACTTTTTTCTTTTTTTTTTAAATAAATGTTGATAGAAACTATGTTGTCTTTTTGTACGTACAGCCGAATAAAATTCTTTAATATTTTTTTAAGTGTAAAATTTTTAATATCATTGAAATATGTAAGTATATTTTCAAATTTCATTTAATTAGCTTTAAAAATATTCATTAGTGCTTTCATTAACACATTCTACTGTGGTATGTTTTTAATTGATATTGAACAAACAACATTGCAATGCAGAAATAATATTCTAAAAAATAAAATTTAATAAATTTGTTGTTTTTTTTTTAGAATTTTTTTAATTACCTTAGAATCATAAAGCTCTTTATATTAATCCTTCCTTGTTAGCTTGAATCTCAAGAGTAATTAATTCATATTAAAAAAAAAACTATAAAATTTTGGTTTGATAATTAAAATTACATATTTCAATGATTCAGATAATTCAAAGATCTTTAGTTGCAACGTTTCATTTGTTTATTTGTGCACATACTAAAATAATGTAAATGTACATAATTATAGGTAAGTACACAAAGGTTTTATAAGAGAAAATACATGTTCATGATTTACTTTTTACTCTTTGTAGCTGCTAAAATGGAGATTTTTGTGATTTTTTTTTTTAATACATTAATAATCAGAAGAGAAAAAAAAATAATTAAACGAATATTCAGGTCTTTTCAACGATTCTACAAAACAATGTTTCGTTTTATTGAATAATTTCCAAGTTTCGAGTTTATTGCACTGGATAAAGACGAAACAGTATTGTTTTCGAATGCTAATGCTTTTGTATATAGTGCTTGGATCCAAAATGAGTGTATGTTATGTAAATTATTTATATTTTAAGTATTGTGAGTGACCTCAATACACGAGTTTTCTAAAGTTAAAGTTTTAAAACTTCTTTTTTTTTTTAGATAATATTTTTGGAATTTTGGTTTGCAATAGCCTTACTCTAAGTAAATTTACATGCATGTCTATAAAAATTTTATTATTCTTTTTAGTTCTGCAATAAAACCAAAAAAGGAGAGGTGTTATTTTTTAATGGAATATGATTCAGTTGTTAATAATGTAAATAAAAAAATGTAATTTATTTTTTTAAACTTGCTAATTTTGGTAAATTATCAATGAAATTTTTATTTTATTTTTTTAATTGCATATTACATTTAAAAATAATCAGATTTTTCTTCTAGAAACCTGCCATCAAAAGATATGTTTTAAAATTTATTTACTATTTTATTGAAAATTCATTTTTTTTTTAATTATGTAAGTGGAATACTACAGTTTTAATTCTTGAAAATTTATAAGATAAAACACTTATCAATTAAATGCTGACATTTAATACAATGGGGCCAGACAGCTCAACATTGGAAGTGTTAAGAAATGTAATTGAGCTTTAATTGAACAACATAACATGAATTTTCTAGTTTTTTTCCTGGTCCTAAGTTGTGTCGTCAGAAAGTAATCAGTGTTGTAAAGAGAGCAGTTTTTTTTGTTGTTGTTGTTAACTAAAATTCTGCACACATGCTTATTTTAGAAGCCTTTTTTTCTCCCTCCTCTTATTTTAAGGTATTTTTTATTTGAATTGAGATAGAAAAGCAGTAATTTCTAAAATAATAAGTTTTTGCTACCAACTTACCTAAAATTTGAAACTCATAATTTTTATCATTGCTTTTTTGCCCCTCTTTTCGTGAAAGAGACATGAGAACATAAAGATGGCTGGTAAACTTGCAGGTCACTTATTTGGCCAACACTCTTTCCAAATAGTAATCTTTTACAACATTTGAAATTAATTTTACAATGACGATTGTTTTTTGGACTTATTGGTTGCTTAAATGGGAATAATCTGATCTCTAAGATTGATTTCAGGTATTTCAAGTACAAATGTACCTGTAATAAATCTGAATGTATGTGAAGAAAAAAAAATCATTTTATATAATATCAAAATATTGATACCCATCAAAATTTTTAACCTTTCTTAAAAACTGACACATAAAAACAATCCTAAACAAAGCTGCTATTTTCATGTTGAAAGTGAAGAATATGAAATTTTATTAATTGATTGTTTAAAATGACACATGTAGAAGAAAAAAAGATCATTAACTAATTAGCATGGTTTATAACAAATTTGTGTTGTTTGGAAAAATAAAACTGGTAATAAGTTCTTTATATTAGTTTTGACACGGGATGTTTTGTTAATGCAGGTCTGCTTATTGCAGAAGATATTTTTCAGATTTAATGCTAAATTTATTTTGTTTAGAGTATTAATTAATCATTCATATTTTTTTATTCAAACTGCAATAAAGGCTAATAATAAATACAATTAGCAATTAATAAAAACATGGAAGAAAAATTAGAAAAAAAACTATTACTTATGCTACTGAGACTATTACTTATACAGTACTATAATTTTTTTGGAAAGTACAATATTACATCTATAATTAAATGTTATGTCTAGAAAAGAAGAGTGAAACACATATTTAAAAGATGTTTTAAAATCTAGAACTCTACTGAAAAAATGGATATAAAAAATGTTCTAGAGATATTTTTGACAGCTTTTTCTTTTATATTTAATAATTCAAAAGTTTAAAAAAAAAAAAGTGTTTTTTTTTTTTTTTTTTACAATTATTTACTAAAAAGAAAAAAATATATTCTTAAAAAAATAAATCAGATTTAGTTAAAAGAAAAAATAGTATGGGAAAAACCAAGCTTAATAAAAATAAGTTAATCTGTCTTTCTACGGAACAGAAAATTGTTAAAAACTTTTTACAACAGGTTAGAAAAAAATAATTTTGCTGTTTATAATTATATATAAAAGAAAGTTTACCGAAAAAGGTAATTTTATATTAAGGCTGTTTGTCAATTTCCGAATTCCCTTCGCTAACGCTAAGTCTGGGCGTGTGATACATTTTATATTTAAAATATCTCCTCAGGAAATTAATATTTTAAACCTCTTTTCTGTGTACTCTTCTTAAAGGATGTCTCCCTTTTCCTTAGTAGTCAAAGTCTATCAAAAAATATATACTTAATTTTATGTCAAGTGTTAAAACTTTACTCGTAGTTCGTCATCTTTTAACACATAAAATATTAAATTAAGCATAGATTTTAGAAAAATTTTAAGAACTGAGAAAAAAAATAAAACATCTTTTGAGAAGAGTACAAAAAAGAAATAGAGATATTAATTTCTTGAGGAGATATTTTAATATACGAGTGCATTACACGGCCATAAACTTAACATTAGCCAGGGGAATTCGGAAATTGATTAATAGGCTTAATGTTTCTGATTTTCCCTTATATTAAAACGTTTTTTCTGGCATTAAAATGCCGTTGTAAAAAGTGCTATTAACAATACAATACTGCGGACTTATTCCTATTTTTAAACGTTTTCTGCGGCATTAAAATGCCGTTGAAAAAATGGTAAAACTAACGACGGTATTGCAACTTTCATTGACGTTTTAAAAACGGTTGTTATTGCGTTGAAAATGCAGGTACTTTTACCGTTGGAAAATAATCGAATCAACGAGACATATTTTCGAATTTATAACGTTAAAGAATAACGTTTTTCCAACGATTTGTGTTGTCGTTTTTTCAACGATTTAAAAACGAAACTGTGCTACTTGGGAGAAATATTGGCATATTTTAACATTTTTAAGATCCCTGAATTTGTTTCCGCCATCTTTAAATCCATTCCGTATATATACGTATGTGTATATTAGAATTTCCACAAAGGTTTATGTCCATAGAGCTCATTATTAGCGATGACCCTAAGAATTCGTTAATTTGATCGGCTTTAAAAAGATTACGGAACATGGAATTACAATTAAAAACTAGTGGCGATCTCCCTGTAAACGGGTTTCCATTCATTTCTCTAACTCGGGGATTTTAAGGCCAAATCAGCTACTGTTAATTGCTGTTTTCGTGCTTGATTAAATAACATTAGTTAAACATTTGAAAATTAGTCAATATATAATGAACTAAGTCAACAGAGTCTTTGCTTCCCGGTACTTTTTAATAACGCTATAAGAAAATGATTTCAAATAACACGTTTTAAATCTGACGTAATTTTCATCAAACTTGTTTTTTTGTAATATTCAACTGAAAATATTTTTATTGTTAGAAAGGAAATATTATTATTTGCGCTGTCTTAGAATTGCCAACAATAGTTAAAAAGATCATCTCGAAATATGAAAGAAATCTCTCGTGTACGTGTAAATATATATTTCCATTTAAACTATTTGGCAATGATATTATTTGGCCAGTTGAAATAGGACGTAATTTCACCCGCATTTACTGCTTTTAATACATATTAAATAATCAATTATTTCATAGTTTTCTTTCTTTATAAATATTCACGTGTATAAACAATTTTTATGACGTAATTTTCAATTTTTCTCTGCTTTTAACACGTAATTATTTAATTTTAATTTCATTGGCTTTTTTTTTTTTGTTTATAATAGTCACGTGTAAATAAATTTTTAATTTAAAGGAAATATTATTCTCTGAGAAGTTTTTACAATTGCAACAATTTAAAATAATAACCTTTTCTAAAATATTAAAAAGATATCTCTGGAAATGCTGAAAATTTGAATTTAAAATGAAAATAAACCCTCAAAAAATGAGTCATTAAAAAGAAAATTAATGCAGTATGCACACTAGGGTGGAGCGAAAAAAATTATTTTTTAAAAATCAAAAACGGGTAGGTGCCAAAAGTTGCCTTTATACTAGTACTGCATGAAATTTTACCGCTGAAAAAAAATGGCTTGAGTCTGCGCTTTTGGCCCAAAAGTCGAAATTTTGGGTAAAATTTGGCATTTTTTCAAAAAAATAAAAAACTTCTGTATAAAAGGTTATTATTTAAATGTGTTATTTAAACCTTTATTATTAATGACTTAACATATTTAAACGATAAAACGGTATCTTTATTCTGTATAACTGGAGCAAAACTGACAACTTTTGGTAAAAAAAAGGCATTGCCACTCTGTTGTGTCATAAAACTAATTGTTCTTTAGAATACAGCTATTACCTAGTTGCTTTCAAAACTACCCAGGAGCTATCACGTGGAAGTGGCTGCATTTCATGTCACAGCAATGCATAACTCGATCACCCTACCATCTGAGCACAATGTTTTAACTATACATTGAATTGTGATTTTTTATCAGAGATTGGCGTAAGTTTTCTAATTATCAACCTAGTCCATCTATCTTTGTATCCACAGACATTGGATGCTGCTGCTGTAACACTCCTTCACGTATATTTATACTGCTTGTATATGATAAGGCAAGCAGAGTAATGCAGTGGAATTAATGAAATCTATTCAGCCCTCTATTATCTTCACCAAAATTGCATCCAGTTAATGTATAGTGATTGGGAGTTCTGTTACTACAATATTCTACAATATTTAGATATTTCATCTTTGGGTATGCCATCATTTACTCAACCTCTTGCATTTTTTACATGCTGATAAGCTTGCTGTTTAATGTGATGGCTATCGTCAGAGAGCATTGCAATAAGAATTTGCTCTCGATGGGCAAAGCAAACATTGTCCTAAATATTTTTTTAGCATTTGTTTAATGCCGCTTTCTGTTATGTTTAGTAGCCAAGTAGGTTTTATAGTAGGTCCCATAAGTTTTTAGATCCATTTTTTAGATGTGGATTACATTTTGTGTAAACCATCCTGCGGCATAAACTTGTGAATGAACCTACAGACTCTGATGGTCAAACAGTGCTTATATAAAGGCGAAACATTTTATTCGCCTATGTGAGCCATCTTGCTTAGGACATGTTTCTTGGGTTCGTATTCGCTAGTTTTTCTGAGCAATATATTGATGAAATAACTTTGCAAATGTCTAGCAGGTATTTCTGGTCTGTGCTGAGTACTCTTTTCTAGATTTCAGGAAATAATGCTTCAAAATTTCTCTCTATGGCTTCAAAAATTGAAATAAGAAGGGAATGGCAGGTGGACAAAGATTTTCCTATTGGTCCGGCGAATCCCTGTGGGTTAAAATCTAATTTTTGCCAATGATCTTGTCTAATAAATGATGCAGAGGAAATTCACTGGACTCTGAGGTGACATGTGATCCATTGTAATGGTTCATTCTAAACATGTCCCATGCAGAATGGTTGGCAAAGATGAACAGAATTCTCCGCCTTTAAATGAGCACTCACTTCAAATCAGAGTCTCTATGTTCACTCAAAGAGTACTATCCAATCCACGTTTGGCCCCAGGATGGTTTACCATCAAATGTAATCCACATCGAAAGAAGGAATGTAAAAACTCATGGTAAATTATTTGGCTACTAAACAACACAGAAAACGGAAGAAAACAAATACAAAAAAAAAGTTATTTAGAACAATGGTTGCTTTGCACACGCAGAAGAAATTCTAATTTCAATGCTTTCTGACGATCGCCATCACATTAAACAGCTAGCTGCTCAGCACATAATAGATGAAATATGAGAGTAAATGATGGCGTACGCAAATCTGAAATATCGACAATCAACTTTGAAGCGAATAATTATATAAATCAAATTGATTGGAAAATTGTTGTGGTAACAGAACCCCTAATCAATATGCATTTATCGGGTGAAATTTTGGTAAAGATAATAGACGGCTGAATAGATTACATCAATATCATCCCCACTGCATTACATTTTTTGCCTTCTCTTACACAAGTGGTAGAAAAATACGTGAAGTAGATCAAAGCAGCAGCATCCAAAGTCAGTGGATACAAAAAAAGAGATGGACTAGGAGGACACATTTAAAACTTATGCCATTATTTGATAAAAACTCACAATTCAAAGTTTAGATATTACATTGTGTTAAGAAGGTAGCGTGGTCGCGGTAGGTGTCCTAGGAAGTTTTGAAAGCAACTAGGTAAGAGCTGTATTTTAAACAACAATTCGTTGAATGACACAACAAAATTTCAACGTCCCTTTTTACCGAAAGTTGTCAATTTTGCTCCAGTTATACAGAATAAAGATATCGTTTTATCGTTTAAGTATGTTAAGTCGTTCATAACAAAGGTTTAAATAACACTTTTAAATAATAACCATCTCCATAGGAATTTTTTAATTTTTTTTGAAAAAATGTCAAATTTTACCCAAAATTTCGACTTTTGGACCAAAAGCGCAGACTCAAGCCATTTTTTTTCAGCGGTACAATTTCACGTACTTGATGTACTAGTATAAAGGCAACTTTTGGCACCTACCCGTTTTTGATTTTTAAAAAATAATTTTTTTCGCTCCACAATAATGCACACCGGAAGCTTCCAATGAATATACTTTGAAAAAATTATTAAATTTCTATGTATAGTTTTTGCTTCTATAAAACTGCTTTAATGGAACGATTTTGATCAACTTTAACATTAAATATCTCTTAAAATAATTCTTCGATTTAAAAACTGTCGTGAGTACATATTTGTGTTGCTGCCGAAGGGAGCAAGTTTTAATGCATCAGCGGGTTTATCAAACATTTCTCCATACAAGCACCAACTTTCATATTTTCGTATGCATCCGTTTTCTTAATATTAACGAAGACGTATTCTACTGCGTATTTATCAAATATTTCTCTATACTAACACCAATTTTCATATTTTTGTACGCAGTATTTTTCTTAATATTAACGAAGAAAGACATCAGGTCCCAAAAAATTCATTAACAGCGGCGCTGACAGCGTTAGTTACTTTTTTTTTCTAGAATAGACGAGTTTTCTGACAGTGTATAGTATTCTGGAAGGAGTAGATGTAAAATTCAAATGCACATATATCTATTTATATATCTATTTATATAAAATCCAAGTCTCTGTGTGTCCCTCACAATTCCGGTAGGACCGCCTCATTGAAATAAGTAATTGTTGAAAAATACTAATGCAGGGTTACCACAGTAGCGCCAAGTGTTGGCCAACTTGGCGACAAAATAAGTTGTCATATATAGTGATAGCTGGCTACTTTGGCGAAATTCCCATTTAAAACGATTTATTTTTCATAAAGGAGGTTACCGCAATTTAATTTAAACTCCGACCTTTTAAGATTTTTTTTCGAAATCTATGGGTGAGAATTTAAAGAGTAATATACGAAAATGTGCATCTTTACCTCTTCCTCCCGATGCTACTAATAAAATAACCGCCAATAGCTCGCTGTACTATCTGAGCTCCTAACCACGAGATTTTATTGTGCTTTAGGTACTTTTCCAGTATAGATGCCTTAGCGAAGAAGGAAATTTGGCAACGTATTTTCCGGGAACCTATCCACTTTTTCATTTTATGTACACACGCATTTTTTTTTTGGATATTTATACGATTTATTTAACATAAAAAAGCCATTTATCTAATTTATACAGAAACAGAAGTAATTTGTACATAAAAAACATAAATAATATACAGATATTAACAAATAAAAAAGCTCATCAAGTTCGTTTTCATAGCTGTTTATATGATTTGACCACAAATCTTATTTTCTGATGACCAAATTACACCAAGCTTTTTAAAAAAAAAAAAAAGCCAAAGCCCCTATAGTGGAAAAGTACCAAATTGTCTATTATTTTGCGCTATCTGCTCTATAGCTTATACTATATGCAAGGGGAGGGGGAAGCGAAAAGGTCAAACATTAAATAGTAAAGTTTCTATAAAGCAGTATAAGACTAAAAAATTAAGAATAAAATAAATGGAAATAAGACTAAACAAGAAAGAAAAATCATGCGTTAAGCATAGATTATGAAACACTTTCCAACACTTCCTGAATGCTTTAACAAAACTTCGTTATTTAGGGAAATAAGGTAAATAAGATAACTAATTTAACATTTCAGAAAACGCATAAAAAATTTAAAAAATTGACTTCAGCAGTTACCGTCTATAGACAGTAGTACCGTTATTACACGCCACTATTTAGCTAAAATTTAATTTAAACTAAAACATTCTTAAAACTACTGAAATCACATTTCCAGATATTATCATCCATAGACGGTTATGTATCCAATTCTTTGCGTGACCCTGCATATTATTTTATCTAATATTCTGCTAACATTTCTTAGTAAACTAAATGCAGTTCAGCGTAAAAATGCATAACTCCTTTAAAAACCACCTTTACGCAATTTACTCTCATACTCAGTGACCCTTACGAATTCTTTTGTGTAGCCCTGTATATGAACTATAGCATTTATACACACAGTATAGTATGCATAAATATAGTAAAACATAAAATCGCATATCATAATTAAAAATGCATCAGCAATCATCGCTTATGTCATTGCTCGCCAGCAATTATCGCACTTCGGAGAAAGGCTTCTTGGCGAGAAGATAGTTCGGCATATTTACTGTTTCATACTCACAAGCAATTTTTTCCATATGTATACAATTTATTTAATATAAAACAAGTAATATAAAAATTTTGTTTTTAAAGTTAATTCCTACTTAGGTCATCAAAGAAAAAATTAATATAATCCCTTAAGTTAATATTAGTTTGTGTTGCATTAAAATATCTCAATTTGTTGATTTTCTATAAGCAAGTAAACCCTATTGGTTTATAATGGAAGTCTATGGGAATTTGGCGAAATGTTAGAGATATCGCCGAGTTGGCGTCACTTTTGGCGACTCATTTTGGTCGCCAAATTTGGCAACATATCGCCAAGTTAGTTACAAACTGGGCTGTATTTGGCGACAGAACAGGGTCCCCCCCTATCGTAACCCCCTTATAGATATGAAGATGCGTTAAATGCCGTTCAATTACCAATGACCGCCATTTTGTCTCCCATATAAAACTAAAATTAATTAATTAAAATTTAATTAATGAATTAATATTTGAAAAAACGGTGCTTCTTAGTTATCCCGTCGACCAAATTACTGTCGCCAAATTGTAAGAATAAATGGCAATAATGGTTGCCGTTAATTAATTAATTGTAAGATTAAATGACAATAATGACCAATAAAACCATTAATTCGACGTTTTATTTGTATTTTTATTAATATTTTACTAATTTATTAATTCTTTCGTTATTTAAAATAAAAATTATGTCAGTGTATGTAATTTGGCGAATGGTTTGGCGATTTATATAATTTGGCAAACGGATAATAATATATAATTTGGTCGACGGAATAACTAAGAAGTACCGAAAAACGGTATTAACATCAATTGTCATCCAGTACAAGTTAAAAAAAATTATTTCAACTTGATAGGATGAATAATAAGTATTTTATTAAAGATTGAAAATTTGGGTACTTTTCCGTTATACGGACAGCATTGTCGCCAAGCGCAATAATTGGCGCAAAATGAAAATGACGTGAATTGAAACATTTGAAAAATAAAAGAAAAAACATTGTCGATAGTAAAGTGAGCATTTAAAAAATATAACATTTGAAAATTACAAACTTTTATGAACTATTTTATTAAATCACAAATATATACTTAAAATAAGTGAACAAATAACTGTTATACAATAAAGTAATAAAATAAAAAATCATATTAAACTGCTGACATGAAATTACATATATCTTTTAGCATTGCAGTAAACATTTCATTTTTCAATTCCTACTATTAGTTCACACTCTCTCTATATTTATTTATATACAGTCGGCTCTCGTTAATTCGAACTCGTCGGGATCACAAGAAATGTTCGAATTATCCAGAGTTCGAATTATGGAAACTATGAGAGAAAACATGTTTAAAGGGGTACTATTAAAAAGGAATTAATGTTATAGTATTTTTTTTTTAATTTCGGATGTTATCGTTAGAATGACTTAATATTAAATTAAAAGATATAAATACATAAAATAATTAATAATATTAAAATAATATAAATAAAACATAAAAATTAATAATACACTACAGAACAACGGCATTTAAAATTACATTTTAATTGTACTATAATTTTCTTACCTGAAATTAGATGAACATTTAAGAAATTATTTACACTTATTTATCATCTCTATGAAAAAAATTATCAATTGTTGTTTGCTTAGTCCTATTCATTTTTGACTTTTTAGCCAGTTTTTCTATTTGTAACAAACAGTCAAGTTCTTTGTCAGATGACGGCTGCATGAGGATAAATGTACGCAAACACTCAATTGATTGTGCAATTGACTTTTCTGTGGGTAAGGAAAGCACTTGTGACATAGTAGCAGAATCATCAGAATCCGATTCCATCTCCTCATTGCATTTTTCGTGAATTGTTTCAACAATTTCTTCCACAGTTAAGGGTCCAGATACTTCTAAACTATTGTCGGCTGCTACATACTCTGTGAACGTAATATCGCATTGGAACTTTTCAGAAAAGTTTGGAAATTCTATTTCTTCGAAAGGTCTGTCGTTTTCGTCATTTGCATTATAACCACTCTTTTTAGATGGATGGATAAATCCGGCATGTCGAAAGCATTTTTCTATTGTTTCAGGTTGTATGGCGTCCCACACCGCATATAAATCGTTGATGGCCGTGAGTAATGTTATGTCGTAGCTTTCTTTAAGGTCAATCGAAAATAAAATTTGTTCTAGAATCCTTTTACGATAATGAGTTTTTAAATTTTGAATTATTCCTTGGTCCATCGGTTGCAGTTGTGCTGTAGTATTAGGGGGTAAATATTCAATCTTTATAGAGCTCAGTGCTGGTAGTTTACAATGACTCTGCACATTATCTAGCAGCAATAGAATTTTTCTGTTTTCACGAGAAAATTTTTTATCCAGTTCTTTTAACCAACTGATGCAGATCTCACGCGTCATCCAGGCTTTGGCATTTGCCACATAATCAACAGGCAGTGTTTTAACTCATTTGAAGCAACGTGGATTAGTTGATTTACCAATAACTAACAATTTTAACTTCTCACTTCCATCCATATTGGCACCTACCATCACAGTTATCCTGTCTTTTCTAAGTTTATCACTTGTGCACGTTTCACCTTTAAATGTTAAAGTCTTATTAGGAAGAAGTTTATAAAACAACCCTGTTTCATCGGCATTAAACACGTCTTTCATTGCATAAGTAGAAATAAGTTCGGGTAGCTTTTCGCAGAATTCATTGCAAGCAGCGAGGTCTACAGCACCACTTTCACCACACACAGTTTTGTGTACGATGTTATTTTCCTGCTTAAAACGTGTCAGCCATCCTTCGCTGCAATTGAAATTTTTAATACCCATGAGTAGTGGAAGTTCTTTCGCTTTAGCTGCCAATATAGGTCCACTCAAAGGTACATTTCTTGCCAATGCATCTTTTGTCCATAACAGTAAAGCTTCCTCTAAATCCTCATGGGCTGCTGTTCTCCTACGTTTTCGTCCTTTAGCAAATCTTTCCTTTTCCCATGATTTCAGGATGAATTCTTTGTTTTTCAAGTAAGTAGACAGCGTATTCTTTTTTATTCCATATTCTGCAGCAATTTCTGTCTTAGATTGACCACATCCTACCTTTTTAATAATTTCCACTTTGGCTTCTAGAGTTAACGATTTATAACTTCCACGTGGAGCCATATTTTAAAGAAACAAGACCTTTTACTTTCTCAAAAAACAATTTAGCTGTAAGTAAAACCATTGACTGAAAAATTCGATCCCCAGAGTGAAAGTAGAATGTAGTGATAAAACAGGTTTCCCCTATCTTTAACAGATGTCCACTCAGTGAATTTCTTGGAATGTCACTGGGTCAAATGCTACAGAAGGGATTAGGAAAAGCACAATGGAAGAAGGGACGGATGTGTCATTGATGGACATACAGGGCGCACTAAGAAAGCGGATTTCAAATGCATGGAATTATTATACTAGTTCAGAACAATTCTGACAAAAATGAAAGAAAGAAAGTTATTTCAAGGATCTGAAGTCCGTGAGAAAGTAAGAAAAAGTGAAAAAATAGAATTCTCATTAGTTCGAATTAAACGAAGTCAAGAGAAAATGAGTTCGAATAAAGGAAAAGTTTTAATGTTATTCTGCCATTGAAAATTTCGGGACTTCATGTTTAGCTCGAATTAAACGAAGATTCGATTTATCCGATTTCGAATTAACGAGAGCCGACTGTATTTATATATCTTGTTCAAATTTTCAATTGTTAATAAAACTAGGGTATCGTACCCGGGTTTCGCGGGTTAAAGAATATAGGTGAAAACATTTTTTTTAATTGAAAACTAAATTTTTTTATTTGCAATAATTTTTTTAGATTGCACACTAACATTAAAAAAGCATTTTTTCATATGGAAAATACGAATTATACAACCAAATAAATTTTTGAAATTTATCAAAAGTGATAGTCTCTTATTAGTCGCATGCTAAGAGTTATTTGACCAAGATTTTGCTACTTAGGACATCCTTTTATATTCTGATAGAGAGATATCTTTTAGAGCTTATACATGTCAGTTAAATTTGTGTTTTATTTATATTATTTTATTTATTTATTCATTGGGAAGTTGTTTTTTTTTATGGATATTAGCCGTAAGCAAACGATGAAATCTTTATTTTGTTTTAAGGGCAAACGGATTAATCTTTCGTAATCGAGCCCCGCTCGATATAGATAAATTAAAAAATATTTCACGCTTTTAAATTGTTTTTAAAACCATAGACAATCAGTAAACTGAGATGAACTTTGCAAACAAATTCAATTTGAAAAAAAAAATCCTATTCGGTGTTCTAAAAATTTAAATTGTACGATTACAAATATGATAGATTTGTGTTTTTTCAATGTTATTCTTTTATTTGTTTATAAAAGAAGTATTAATTTCGTTAATTTGTCTTTCACAAATTTGTTAGATTGGTGGTTTTTTTAATATTATTTTTTTATTTGTTTATAAAGGAAGTATTAATTTTGTTATGCAAAAATAGTCAGAAAGAAATGTTGAAAAATTTTTGTTGCTTTATGTGCAAAATGTTTATTATTATTATTTATTGAAATCGGCACGTGATAAGATAAACTTAAAGAAAATCATGCTTAAAAATTATTTTAGAAAATATATTACATCAGTCAATTCAGATACAGTTTTTAAACAAATTGCATTTGATAGTAAATTTTTTCCCTATGCGGCGAAAATTAAAATGTGCGATTGTCAGAAGTTTTAAAAATTGCAGTAGCGAAAATTTCAAGACCGAAATTTGATCGTGAAGTGTTGCCATTCGCAAAATGACGTCAGCGTTGCGCACAGAGACGTTTGTTCTTTATGATATATATAGATACATAATCAGTAAAATATAATAAAGATCAGTTATTAGGATGTGGTTATCAATTGAGGCTATTATGCTCGGTATTCCGGAGTGAAAACAGCAATTTTCACCTTCTCAAAATTTGCATGCGCACTTCTCACATCCATATTCATAATTTAAAAAAATATTTTGTTTGATCATTTGAAAATCATTTTAACTCAAAACTTGAAGTCACGATTGTCAGCAACATCATTTACGTGAACATACGCCCGATTTACTTGAGATTCTAAACTATATTCCGGAAAGTAAAGATGTCCGTAATTTATGTTTTTTAGACGCGTTTGTGATAAAAGTTTAGTATTGCCTAAGAAAATTATCGTTTTTTTTTTTTTAATATGACTTCATTTTCACTTAAATAAGCCTTTCGCCTAGTGTCTGAATTTTAGTATCAGTACACATGCAGAATGAAAAACAGTATAGAAAATTTGTGAGGAAAAATGCATGTTTTCAAAAGCAGTATGTCATTTTCCGTTATTATGCCCCTAATCTAGTATTCTTCTCCTAATAGGATTTTGCGCCACTAAACCTTATACAACAACTTTTATAAACAATTTTGCATTTTTATCTGAAAATAGCATGAATAAAGATAAGAAATGCCTCATTGTTTCCCTCTTGTCTGCAATAATGAAAGCTATCTAATTTTCACCATTTTGAAGAAATTTCATTAAATGCTTTTAAAATTAAAATATAACAGTGGGAATATTTAACAAAACAAACAGATAGTGCTATCACATCTACAAATGAAGAGCTTTTAGTTTAAAAAGTATATATATAAGTAAAATTGGTTCAGCAGAAAGATCAGGGCAGATGACTAAAAAACACTTGTGTTTTAAATATTTAGATTATATAAAATTAGGAAAAATTAAATTAAGCAAATTATGTTATTTTGATAAAATTATAGTAGAATGTCCTAAAGAATAGCATTTTATTATTCGAGAGAATTTTGGACAAAAACTTCATGAACATGATATTATTTTAAACCACAAATTATTTGTTTGCTTGTCTAACTCGGCGAAGGAAATCCATCTAGCGAGAATCGTCAATTTCTGTAATATAAATCGCTATTATTTGCATGTCACCTCTCTTTTATAAAGACACTCCAAATTCTTGTAAAACATTGCGTTTTATCAGTGTGTGATTTCGATTTCATTATTCTCAAAAGTGAAGCATTTTCACCTGTGAAGAATTTCAAAGCAGCTGGGCTGTGAAAATGACGCACTTCTACAAAACATAATCCATGTTTAAGAATTAAAATACACGCTTTTTTATAAAATGACGTCATTTGTATCCGCTAAAGTAATCCACTTTTACAATCCAGTCTTAAACTTCGTCTATAGAAAAGTATGCATATGACGTCATTATCACGGAATAACAGACAATATTCTTGACATATCCCATATTTTTTCAATTTTTTTATTCAGGTTTTATGAGAAAATATCAACAAAAGGATACAGTATCTCCTATTTTCGACTATTTTCCGTTTACATTCAATAGAAACGGGGTAATTTTGTTGCCACGATAAGAAAAATGGTATTAAAAACTACAAAAAAATTAATATCTTAAAAATAAATTGAGATACAGCTTTCAAACAAATTGCATTTAAAAGAGCATTTTTTTCTTTATACGACGGTGTAAAAATTTTAAATGTGCGATGTTTAGAAGTGTAAAAGTTGGCAGTAGAGAAAATTGCAAAAATAAAATTTTATTTCAAATTTCGAAGTGTTGCCATTCGCAAAATGACGTATGCGTTACGCACAGATATGTTTGTCCTTTATAATATAGATACTCATTATTCATCTTATCAAGTTGAAATATTTTTTTAAAACTTGTACTAGATGACGATTGAAGTTAATACTGTTTTTTCAAATACTAATTAATTAATTAAATTTTAATTAATTAATTTTAGTTTTGCATGGGAAACAAAATGGCGGCCACTGGTTATTGAAGATCAATGAAAGTATTTTCAATAAGGTGTTACCATAGGACACCCAACCAGGACGCCAACCGCTAGGTTTATGGCCTATATGTCCTGGCGGGGAAACCCCTCCACCATCCAGTTCCTCCCAGCCGGGAAACGGGCCTATCAGCGACAATTATTACAAAAGAAAATGCTTACAAAAGCATAAATCCATATGCAAAACTGCATAGCAACTCGCTATGTCTCAAACAAGAGTACAGAAATGCATGTTTATAGGTAACTATGCAACTAAAACACAAACATGTAACTATCCAGGTAACTCTACAACTGCACTGCAAAACACAGGACTAACAACACGCAAATAACAAAATAAAAAGCAATATTACAAAATGTAAATTTGTAGTAACTCTACAACTAGGTAAGCATTAGTCCCATAATATAGTAGAGTCCAATATATAGCAGTCATAGATAAAGTTCTAAAAGTATTACTAGATACACCATATATAGTCTTTCTTGACCACACCTGAAGCTTATCTTATAATTTATATCATACAAGATCATTGCACAGTCGTATGATTCATATTCCTACTACAGCCAATGTTCGGTACTTTAGTGGACACATCTGTACAGTTCAGTCCAATGTCCAATCAAGCTGTAAATGTTAAACTGCGTAGAATCATATTGAAAAACAAAACGGCAATTTAATTGATAAATACTAAAATCTGTATCTTATAAAAGAATATAGAGCATTAAGTGAGTTATAGTTATCACACAGCTTACGATAGTTTTCTTTGCTGAATAACACTCTTCTCACATTGTAGCGCACACTCTGAGAATTATCAAAAAAGAAGAAGTATGGGGCAAATGGGCAGCGTCCGAAAAGATAATGTAAAACATTTCCTGTCTTTCCACAATCACATTTTGAGTTACTTCTTTTGCCTATTTTACACAAATATTCTGGGAAGCTTCCATGTCCCGATATATAGTATTGGATAACTTGACTTACACATAGATACTTTTCATCAACCTTTCTTATAACACTATATGTATCTGGACCTTTAGACCTTGTTCCATTCTTCTTGCCAACTCTTTATACCTTCCTTACACAGTCTCCTAACCAATGAGATTGGAAATGGTACCTCCAAAGTCAAATCTGACATCTCTGGATCTATTGCCTCCTTCGCAAGTTTATCCGCCCTTTCATTCCCTTCGTTGCCAACATGTGCTCTTGTCCATCCTATTGTTACAGTTTTGTTCAAGTTAGAATTCATGATCTTGTATATGTCTCTTATTATGTCATTACCTGGAAAGTTCCATTGCAGTGCCAATGTAGAAGCCTTGTTGTCTGTATAAATAATTGCTTTATTATAATTTGAGTTTATTAGCCAAGCTATTGCCTGCTTGATTGCCACAAGCTCTGCCTGATATATACTGTTCAATTTATGCAATGATATTTTCTTATCATATATAAAATTTCCTTTAACGCAAACTGTGAACGCTGCTCCCACGCCATTTATCATCTTGGAGCCATCAGTGTATATCAGCGGACTTATAGAATTATGATAATACGTATCTTTTTTCTCTGTTATCTGCAGGTTTTTTAAATCAGTATAATTCGGATAGTCACTTGTCACTAAATTTCTCATTACATTATTTCTGTGTATTCTTATGTCACCGGAATCAATGAAAGCTTTGCCTTTCAACACTCTGTGCTTTTTAACCATATATTCTATTGTAATATGAATGGGGGAAACTCCTGCCAAAACGCATAATGCCTCTGTTGAAACTGTTCTGTAAGCTGAAATAATTGTAAAGAGACCTAATCTTTGACTTGAGCTTAATTTTCTCTTTGCATGGTAGTTCAAGTCTTGAAACCAAACCTCAGCTCCGTACATAATCTGTTTTTCTATTACAATTTTATACCAAATTTTTCTATACATAGCGTGCAGTCCTTTTTCCCTTTTTGCGGTTTTCTTAACATTTGAGGTAAAGTTTCTCACTTTTTCTCTTGTCTTTTCCATGTGTGCTATCCAATTCATCTTGCTATCTAATGTAAGTCCTAGATATACCATCTCATCTTTAACTGGAATTGTCATATTACCAATCTTAAATATCGTATGTCTATTTTCCAAAAGGTATCTACCAAATAACATCGCTAACCATTTCACTACTTATAGTAAGCTCTAATTCCATACAAATTTCTTCAAACCAATTAATTTGTTTATTCATATTGTCTTCGAGTTCTCTTCTCGTATCTGCACCAGCTAGGACGACAAAATCATCAGCATATGATATAATGTGGCCATATCTTTGTCTGTACTTCTTTAATAGGTAATCGGCTACTATCAACCATAATAACGGGCCCAGGCAGCTTCCCTGGGGACATCCCCTGTACAACACGAACCATTTTAATCCATCTGTAAATGTAAAAGCAATCTTCCTTCTACTAATATAGTTTTTTAGTATGTTTTTTAAGTACTTCGAAATAGGTAATCCATCAATCAATCTGGCCAATATATTCCAACTCACAGCATCAAATGCCGCCTGTATATCTATTGAGGCAATGCAGTAATATTTAAAAACTTTAAGGTTTCTCTTTATCTTCGCTCTCAAATATTCCAGGGCCGTTATGGTACTCTTCTTTTCACGAAACCCATGCTGTGCCTTATCCCAAAAATTTCTTGCTTCCAATTTAGGCATCACTCTGATTTTAATCAATCTTTCTAACAATTTTCCCATTATACACAGAAGAGTAATTGGTCGATATGCCCTAGCAGTCTTCCCGTCTTTATTCCTCTTTCTGAAGAAAATAACTTTACCTGATTTCCAACTCTCGGGAAAATGTCCATATTTTAAGCATGTTCCAAATAATTTCTTGATATAATTTATACAAGTCTTACAGATGTTTTTAATAATTAATGCGTCTAATGCATCTACACCGGGTGCTTTATTATTACTCTGCTTACTAATTATATATTTTAATTCTCTTGATGAAACATCTTTAAAATCTTCCAGCTCCTCTCCGTCTGCTACAAAATCATGCACATTCCCAGGGATCCTGTCTACACCAAAATGCTCTTCCATTAAAAGCTTGGCCACGTCCTCATAAGAGTCAAACGGCTCAAATTATCCAGTCTTGTGAAAATAAAGTCACTCTGTTTGGTCGCCTTGCCCGCAATATATTTATAAAGGTTTCCATATGAATTATTTGTGCTGTTGCAAAATTTTTCCCAAGAATCTCTCTTTGCTTTTTTGACCTTTTTGCTATAAGCTCTTCTATGATTCCTATAATTTTCTCTTATATTCTCGTCACCTGGATTTTTGACACACCTCTTATATAATGCTGCGACTTTATTCCTATCAGTCCTTAGCTCATCAGAATACCACCTTATTGTGGATTTGTAAGAAAGACTTCCCATTCTAAAACAATTCTTTGTTATACATTCAATATCTGACATAAAGTTGTTTACATGTTCATCGAGATCTTGCGCATTTCTTACTATCAAAAGGTTTTGTAGCCAAGAATGTTCCTTATCCTTTATGATTCCATTGAATTTTTTAAAGCTTTTATTTTTAGTCTTATATCGATTATTCATTTTCTTAATTGCAGTGTATCCAAGATTAAATCTAATATATCTATGATCACTATATGAAAAGACTCGGTCATCCACGTACCAGTTATTTATTTTATCACAAATATCTAATCCTCCCAAAGTCAAGTCAGGTCTTCCGGTTAAATCACCTTGAACAAAAGTACTGGGTGCATCTGTATCATTCATTATTATTAGATCTTTTTCTATCAAATGTTCCAGAAGGACTTCTGTTCTATCACTTTGTCTGGTATACCCCAATTCCAGAAGAGGAACATTAAAATCGCCAGCTAATAATACTTTGTCGAAACTTTGAAAATGTGTGCCCAAGTCCACAAAGTCTTTATCAATATTTCCACTTGGAGATGAATACTGTAATCCTAGATAGATTACATCACCACTCACATTCAAAGAGATTATAACTGCATTTTTTAACACCAAGTTACTGATTACCGCATAATCCCTGTTAGCGAAAATAATAGTTGAGTTTAAAGAATCGGAGAAAAAAATAGGCCAGTCAGGCGGGATGCCCGAAGCCACCCCTTCTGACACATAAGGATCCTGACAGAGTATTATATCAATGTTATTATTTAAAGCATAGATAGTTAAAGCATCGTTGGCATCATTACAATGATTTAAGTTAATTTGAAGAATATTAAGACCACCAACAGGAACATTGCCGGACACAGCGCCCTTAGCTACGATTAGGCAACACACTATTTCTATAACTCTGGAAAACTGGGCATTCTACGCTATCGGCCCTATGACCGCAATCTCCAGTAGCATCATTATAATAACAATTTGCACAACACAACTTAGTCGATTTACAATCCTTTAACAGATGCCCCTCAGCACACTTGACACATTGTATACCGTCCTTGCAATTATTTGCCATATGGCCAAACTTTTGACACGTAAAACACCGCGTGATGGAAATAAATTCCACCACACGGTATCTCTCGTAATCCAAACAGATTCTCCTAAGTCTCAACAATATTTGTTTACTATCTTGATCCACGTCTAACAACCAATTAACCTTTCCTTGTCTAGTATCTATCTTACGTATTATACGCACCTCAATATCAACCTTCCTTAATAGTCCTTCCAAGAGATTTTTTGTTGCCACATCTAATGTAGCCGACTCCAACTTTTCACAGATACCGCCATACGTATCTTCTCTGCACTTTGTAGCAGTTTCTCCACCTCCTTCTTTATCATTTCCTCCTTTACAGTAGGATCAACACTCAAGATTAGAATTCTGTCTCTTTTTCTTACAGGGACATTCACCTTCGCTAGTTCCTTTATATCCTCTGATTGTGTAAAGGTATTTTATATTGTCTCAACTTCTTTTTTATTCTTATATTTCAAAATCACTTGATTCGACTTAGTCATTATCACATCATTAGCAGTCGGGAGATCCTGCCTTCTCCTACATAAGTCCTTTACCTTCTCCTTTATTTGTATCAAATCATGTTGTTCATCAGTAGGTGTCAGTATCACAGTAAAGTCATCTCTTCTTTTAGTCATCGGCTCTTTTATTTTAGGCTGTACTTCTTCCATTGAACTTACAGACGCTCTGGATATTTTCTGGGCCAAATCCTCCATCATTTTCCCATATTCCGTCTTATCCTCAAGTCTAGTATTCAGTGCTCTATTTTCTTCACTAAGTTCTGTGCATTGTTTCAGAAGGAAATCCATAGCTTTCTTAATAGTAGCCACCAGGGGCGCAGTCACCTTGTCAGTCTTCGACCGTTTGTATTCCATAAGATCATAAATTTTTGCATGGATATCTATAACAATTGACGTAAATTTATGTCCTTCTACCTCCTTTATCCATCTATCCACGTCGCCATCAGCCATGATGCAAAAAATGAAAACCGCCGGATAATACAATCACTCGCCGGTTAAATGGATCAGACCTACTAGTGGACCCACTCTGCACTCCAACCCAACAACACTACACAAAGACTCCAAAAGCAACACAAGAATTCAAAAAATCAACAATAACTGAGCCACAATGACCCTCTATCACAACTGGAACTCCCCGACGTCGGAGCACAAGAGGATGATTACACACAACACAAACTTTCAGTATATATAAGAGCTGACCTAGTGTCAGACACAACTCTATTGAACCAAATCCACAGTGATCCAACCACAGGTAATCATAACTATAAATGAAACTCTAATAGAACCGCCGGATAAACTGATCACCTCGCCGGTTAATTGAATCAGTCTACAAGTTAATCACTTGTAGTGAAGTACTTGAATCAGCCCACCTTAGACACGTGACAAAAGCCCCTAGTAACAACAGCAAACAAATAGACTACCAATAGGGAAACATTAAAACTATCCCAAGAGACACAGCGAAAGCAATTACACGTCACAGTAAACCAAAACGTAACCTAGGCTACCAGCATAGACACAGTTTAACTAAATACAAAAATATACACCTCAACAAACAAAAGCACTCTACAAATATCAAAATACAGTCAATCAAAGATAACAAGAAGCCGCAGCTCGCAACCTAGATAGCAACTCATAAAAAACAATAAATTACAGCAGCAGGCACAAGAACACTCAACTCAGCAAAAAATCAACATGGCTACCAAAATAGATATGGGAAGGAAACATGCAACGTCCACCAAAAAATTTGAAAATGGATTACTACTTAAATACTGAAGATAAAATAAAATAAAGTTAGCGAAAAGAAGCTCTAGGTAAGTATACACATTATGAACTAGTATAATTGAATAAATATACCATATATAAGGAGATATTAGTAAAATAAAGCTATTGCATTAGAAATGAAATGTCATCGACATGCGAGACAGAGTGAAAAAATTTCAAAGTCCAATAATTCAAAAAAATAGTTAATAGAAATGAATAAATTGATATAACAAATACTTCAAATAACTAAGAGAATAGGATTATGCGTTTAAATCAGAACTGGAGTATATAATTACCACTAAAATGAACTTTACAACAGGAGTTCGAAAAAGCGCACACAACATCAATGGCGTCCGGGGTTACCATCAAGGTGTTACCATAGGATCACCCAACCGGAGCACCCACCAAATTTGGCATAGGTTCAACGCTCCGGCGGAAAACTCCCACCACCAACTACAAAAACCACATACAAGATAACAGTCCCAGAAAAAACAGAAAAACAGGGTTAATTGAAGCAAACTATAGTGAAAATCTCACTAGAACGAAAAATATCTACATACAACAATTACATAGATTATTAGTACCAAAAGAAAAGAAAAGAAAAGAAAAAAAAAAAAAAAAAAAAAACACTTTTTGTAAAACACCTACAGTGTACCAAAAAATTACGTAAATTTACAGACGATCAAGCTCAAGCACTTGATAACACTTGATAACATAGTAGAAAAAGTCATATACAGTATGAACGAAACTTAACCAAACTATTCGTGAATATCATGTTATCAGTCACTGGAAAACTATGTTTATCACGTTAGTCATATGTAACAAGTCACTGCTACGAAGTAATAATGTCCAGATAAAATGTCCTTGAAAACTGCTTTTGGAAATTGCAAAATTGTCCATTTGCAGTACCTCAGCACTATGTACATAGCTCAAGAATTACCCAATAACTTCAAAAATAGTTCTGGACAAAAGAAACCATTTCGGCAAAGCATGAAGAACCACAGACTTTTCACATGAACGTCACAGGTGGGACAGATGACCTTAATGTCGAAGACATGTTTAATACATCACTTGATCGTAAATGTGTCAGAAATAAAAGTTCCAAGAATAACTGTTTATAAAAGCCGTAAAATAATCCAAAAATAATAACACTACAACTTGTAGAAAAACTGAAGAACCACCTAATGGCACTGTGATAGAGCTGTCCAGAAGAAATGTTTTTTAAAAGAGTTTTAAAATATCCCCAAAAGGGGCAGGAGGATATTGTGAGAAAGAAAAATATACAAATTCGGTCACGATGTATATTTATTATATCTCAGGTGGGCCATATGATCTCAATATCGAAGACACAATTGTTACTTCACTTGAACTTGAAAATATCAAAATAAAAATGTTCAAGAATAACTGTTTTTAAAAATCTTTAAAATGGTCCGAGAATAGTGACCTACATTGTACAATACCAAGAACCACCTGAAAACAGAATAATCACTAACTTGTGAAGAAAAATATATTATACATAATATATTAGAATGTATATTTGAAAAACGAAAAATTATTAATTAATTTATTGTAAATGCAGCGAAATTTACTGTAATTTCCCCGGCACGCCAGAACTCTTCCAATGTTCCAAGAATCAGATCTGTTTCTTATGTAATCAAAATATTCCGTCGAAACCGGGCATGAGTCAAATAAATAATGCTCGACGTCGCCTCTCTTCCCACACGTACACTTGTCACTTTCAGATATGTTCATTCTCTTCAAGTAGTACGGGAAAGCTCCATGTCCAGTATAAAAATAGACACAGATCTGTGAATAGCATATAAAATTAAAATTCACCTTGCTAAGAATACCATATGTAAACCTACCCTTTTTGCTTGAATCCCAATAACTTTGCCAATCGCAGGATAATTTCTTTACTAAACAAGCCTTCAGCATACTTATTGGGATAGGAATGAACTCTTCTATATCATATTCATCGTTCATTATGACAGATTTAGCCAGAAAGTCCGCACGTTCGTTACCGTGGATCCCAATATGGGCCTTGACCCAGCCAATGTGTATAATTTTATTATTCAAAAATCTGAGATTTTCATATATTCTTAATAATAAATCATCACTCGGAAAAAGTCTCTGAAGAGAGCAATATGACGAATTACTGTCTGTGAAAAGATAAAAGACTGTATAGGTTGAAGAGCGACACCACTCTATGGCATCGGCAATTGCGACTAGTTCGGCCTGATAAATTGAACTGTAACTCTGAAGTTTTATCCTCTTTTCGAAAATTGTATCATATTTACTATATATCGCATAAGCGGCCGCAACACCTTGTCCCATCTTCGAGCCGTCCGTAAAAATTACAGGTTTACCAGCAAATGTATTGTGTCTCATCATAGGCTTAATAAAATTTATGTTATGGTTATTATAATAATACGGATATTCGTATGAGTAGATCTTTCTTACCAACTTACTTGAATTTATCTGATCACCACCAATATCAATAGACTTCTGACCATTTAATACATCATATTTTAAAGCTGAATTAGTGAGCTGTATAAAAATCGGTGGAACACCAGCCAAAATACACAATGCATCTGTGGATGTCGTCCTATACCCACGAACGAAGGAAAGAAGAGCTACACGTTGACATGATGAGAGTCTTTGTTTTCCGTGATAATTCAGGTCATTTAACCATATCTCGTGACCGTAGCTAATTTGTTTTAACAATACCGTCTGATACCAAATTTTCAAAATATACAGAGAGACACCTTGGTCACGTATTCTCGTTCTCTTGACGTTGCAGGAAAAATCAGTAACTTTGGACCTTACCAATTCGAGGTGAGGCAACCAACTGAATAAATTATCTAGTGTGAATCCAAGATACAGCATAGTGTCCTTGACTGGTATACTCTTTTGGTGAATCTTAAATATTGGTCTACGTTTCTTAAGAGTTTTCGTCCCAAACATCATAGATACCGTCTTCGAAGGATTGATGGACAGATTTAAATTAGTGCATATATTTACAAAATTATTAACATGACGATTCATCTTAACCTCCAATGACCGTCTTGTATCCTCACCATCCACCACCACTGAATCGTCTGCGTATGAGATCAAATCCATATTTAGACTACGACTATTTTTCAATATGACATCCGCAACAATTGTCCATATCAGTGGACCAAGACATGAACCCTGCGGGCAGCCAACGAAAATCCTGAACCACCTGATGCCCCTCAGAAAACGAAAACCAATCAACCTGTCTGTAATGTAATTCTTAAAGGTATATTTCAGAAAACTGTGAATTGGCAATGTATTGATGATCAAAGAGGCAACAGACCAGTCCAGGACATCGAAGGCCCCCGAGATGTCGAAAGAAATTGCAGCACAGTACTTATATTTTCCCAACTTAGTGGCCACCAAAGATTTTAGAGAGTTCAGTGCAGTTATCGTCGATTTACCTTCACGAAAGCCGTGTTGATTATTATCCAGAAAGCCACTGGACTCTATCATTGTTAAAATTCGCATTTTTAACAGACGTTCATAAACCTTTCCAAGAATTGGCAACAATGTTATGGGTCTATAGGACTTCGGAGGGGGGACCCTGTTATGTCGCCAAATACCGCCAAGTTTGTCGTCAACTTGGCGATATATCGCCAAATTTGGCGACCAAAAGTGACGCCAACTTCGCGATATCTCTAATATTTCGCCAAATGCCCATAGACTTCCATTGTAAACCTACTTGCTTATAGAAAATCAACAAATTGAGATATTTTAATGCAACAAAAACTAATATTAGCTTAAGGGATTATATTAAATTTTTCGGTACCTGTTAGTTATCTCGTCAACCAAATTACTGTGGCCAAATTATAAGATTAAATGCCAATAATAGTTGATCGTAAATGTCATATTTACTTGACAACACGTGTTTACGTCATCAAATGATTTTTATTTCGACGTTTTATTTGTATTTTTATTAATGTTATTCTAATTTATTTGTTTTTTCGTTATTTAAAATAAAAATTATGTCAATTTGTATAATTTGGCGATTTATATAATTTGGCGAAATTAGTCGACGGGATAACTAACAAGTACCAATTTTTCTTTGATCACCTAAGTAGGAATTGACTTTAAAAACAAAAATTTTATATTACTTGTTTGAATGACGACGTCGCTATATAAACTCTATGAGATACGACTCTAAATGATGACGAACAGTTCCCCGATGTCTTTTGTTGCGCCTTTTGCGATGCCCCATAATCTCTCAACATTTAAAGTATGAGATCCAGTTGTTACGAAATGACTAGCTTTTTCTTTCATCCATGTAACAGTCACTGCATAATTATTTAACTGGTTGTAATTGCATTGTTTCAATACCTGGCAACAGTTGGTTTGTTTTGTTCTAGAAAAAAGTCTATAAAATAAAATAATGTGAAATATATATGGCTCTTCTGTCATTGAATTTAAGTTAGAAATATATTCGCTTTAACAATAAGAAATGTTATTGAGGGCAGTTTTAAGCTTATAGATATTTTAATACTTAACTTTTAGGGATTCATTTAGTTAAGTGATTTATTTACATTGCAATCCAACTTATGGCGTCCGCTGACAAGATTGGAATCTGTAAGTAGAATTTTATTTGAACTGCTCAAGTGAGAATTATTATTATTGTTGAATAAAAAATATTGCTGATATTGAATAATATGGATGCGTTGAAAGCAGCTAGACGAAAACATCGTAGAATTTTCACTAAAGCGTGTAACGAATTTGATGCAAGTGAAAATAATTTATTGGCTGCTGAAAAAATTCTGAAATTGACAATGATAGAAGAGAAAGCGAAATTTATGATCGATGTAGAATATAAAATTAGAGGAATGTTGTATAGCGACCAAACTGACGAAGAAATAATAGACAAAGATATCGATGAATCTGAGGATTATATCGATCGCTGGCGTGTATTACAACAGAAATTAAACGAACTTTTGGCTGTAAAAAATCAAGATTTGAAATCTGATATTTGGGTAAATAAGAATGTATTGCTTCATTATCCGAAGATACAGTTACCTAGTTTTAATGGTGATATTAAAAATTGGTTGCAATTCTGGGGTCAATTTCAAAAAATTAATCAAGATACTAGCCTAGATTTTCATGATAAATTTGCGTATTTATCATAAGCCATGAAAAAAGGCAGTGTGGCAGAAGAGTTGATTAGAAGTTTTCCGCCTTGTGGTAATAGTTATACCAAAGCTGTAAGTCAACACAAATGTCGTTTTGGACGGGAAGAACTTTTGATAGAATATCATGTTAGGGATTTGTTAGGCCTTGTACTGCAGAAACAAAATCCAAGAAAACATAACTCTTTGCGACGATTATATGATTCATTCGAATTGAAACTGCGAGCATTGGAAACTCTTGAAGTTATTAGAGACAAATATGCTGCGATGTTATATCCGCTTGTTGAATCGTCTCTTCCAGATGATATTCTTAGAGCATGGGAAACGTACAGAAAGTCTCACAGAAGATCGTCAAATAGAAGTAATAATGTGGAATCTGAAGTAGATAAAAATCATGATACAGATTTAAAGAATGGTGTTGTAATTGGCTCAAAAACTGTTCTAGATAATTTATTAGAATTTCTACAAGACGAAGTTGAAGCAGAAGAAAGAATTTTTTTACCCAGTGTTTTTCGACAGGAATCACTGTCTCATTTAATGCCCATATTAATCTTAAATTTTCTTATACCAATATTTCAGGCATTATAGTGGCCATTAGTATAGACATTTTTTCCACATCTGTTTAACATTAATATATAAAGACTCATGACACTTAATTTTCATTTAAAAAAATCTTTTATCTTGCTTATTGTGCATATTAAAATCGAAATTTATAATTTACATTCACTTTACTTTTCATAAAAAACAAAAACACATTTCTTTATTTAAAAGAATATATATTCCGGTAGATCTTTAAAATTATGCTATTTACCAATATACACTGCTCAAAACAATTAAAGGATATTGCAGTTTTAGGTGGATTTTGTATCTGGTAAACTGTTTAGCTGATTGATACATGGTCGACAGACATACTAGGTTATATGAGAATAAATTACACATGTTTGGCAGAAAAAAATGCATTTTATTGCGCATTTGTGTACTAAAGGAAAAAAACACAATTTGTGCATATGAGAAAAAAAGAATAAGAAAAGGTATTTTCTTCAAAGAAAATCATTTTCAGTAGGGGGTATGGTTTCCACGGGCGGCCAGCAACGTTGAACACCTTTGAGGCATGGACTCAATGAGGCTATTAATGTCAAGTTGGGGTATTCTGCCCACTCTTCCAGAAGAGCTCTTTCCAGTTCTTGGAGAGTTTGTGGGGGTTGTTGGCGGCCAGAAACTCGTCTTCCTAGAGCGTCCCAAACGTGCTCGATTGGATTCATGTCAGGAGAACACGCTGGCCATTCCATTCGAACGATTCCTTCCTCGAAAAGGAAATCCTCCACCAGGTTTGCACAATGTGGCCTGCAGTTATCGTCCATTAAAATGAAGTTATCTCCGATTGCTGCAGCGTAAGGGACTACAATAGGTCTGAGGATCTCATCCCTATATCGGCGACCAGTCAGAGCTCCATCTCGAATGATGTAGAGGTCAGTGCGCCCGTCAATGGACATGCCACCATACACAAACACTCCTCCACCGCCAAATCTGACACTTTCGTGCACGAACGCAGGATTATTCCTACTGCCACGGTCCCTCCAGATGAAAATACGCCTATTATCGGGATGCACAGAAAAACGGGACTCGTCAGAAAACAGAATATTGCTCCATTCATTTCTCCTCCAGTTGACATGCTCGGTTGCCCACTCCCTGCGGTCGCGACGATGCCTTGATGTTAATCTAACACATACCATCGGTCGGCGAGCATACAGACCTACAGCATGGAGCCGGTTTCGGACAGTCTGAGTTGAAATCGTGGTGCCTGTAGCCGAGCGAAGGTGTTGTTGGAGAAGAGTAGCGTTCATGGTTCGGTGTCTCCGAGCTGTTAACGCTAAATACCTATCTTCATTGGGCGTTGTTGCCCGTCTAAGACCTTGCCCTGGTCTTCGGCCTGCACATCCACTCTCCAAAAAACGGTTCCAGATCCTGGAAATGACACTTTGTGACACTCCAATGGCTTGCGCTACTTCGGCTTGAGTTTGGCCCCCTTCTAACCTACCAACAATTGTCAAAGCTTCTGAATCTGTCAAATGACTTCGCTGATACATCGTACTCATCGAAACAAAGCAATCTCTGAATGCCGAACATCCTTGTCTTCATTCTCTTTTATACAGTTGAAAGTCAAATTTCATTCGCTGCCGCTGAAGCGACGTTTTTGACGTCGAACTAAAAATCTGCATACTCCACAGTTTGAAAACCAGAAAAATTTGCATTTGTGATTCTCTTCTTCTATTTTCGGCAAAAAAAAAATTTCCTTTATATCTTTATTTTATATAAAACTTCAAATATCCTTTAATTGTTTTGAGCAGTGTATAATGCATTGTCCTATACTCTTTGGCACTTCTCTGAAAAAACGTTTTCATCCCTTCTCGGACTTCTTCAGTTTCAAATGGTGTTTCGCAGCTTCGCTTATGACCTTTTAATTTCTCTCTCTTTCCTCTTTTTCCTTCTTCTCCCTTTCCACTTTCCCCTTCTTTCCAGCATTTTTAGCCAACGAGAGTCAACATTTGCGTGTGTAATATCGTTGCATACATTTTGTCTGTCGAGGTTTATCTCTATGGCCTCTCTCATCAGTGTGTTGTGGGGGTTATCGTACTTAGCTATTTTTTCTATTTTAATTGATTGAGGTATTATGGGTTTTTTTTTATTTGTTCTTGAGAGGGCTGTTGCTTGGTTATTATATTTGAAGTCACGGATATGATCCTTATATCTTTCGCTTATTTTTCGCTTGGTCATCCCAATGTATTTTTTTAAATGAATTTTAAATGAAATTAAATATATATATATATATATATATATATATATATATATATCAGAAGTTTTATCATGTGATTTTGTTTACAAATAACATCATTAACAATCACAAAAAAATTCAAAGTTTTAACTCAATAAATAAAAATTATTTAAAATTGTGTCCTGGCCCCCTTAAAGGCATATTAATATATTACTACAAAGTTAGTATACTATAACTGATAATAACTTTATTATTAAAGATGGTAAAAACATGTAATTAAAAAATATTAATGACTTTTATTTAACAAAACCGTCTTCAGCTTCTATAACTGCTTCCATATGAGATGTTAACTGTAGAAATCGACCGAAAATTTGGTTTCGTTTTCGGCGCAAAATCTGAGTTTCAGCGAAAATGCTTCTGAAAATTCGGCTGGACCGAAACGATCAGTATTCCAAAAATCTCGTTTCTTCCTTTCGAAATTTTCAAAATTGCTCATCGAATTGAACTTTATCGGCTCAAATGAGGCTATGTATTGCTTACGAACTTCGTTGTTTATAATTCTTCAGTCAATCAGTCTTAATCAATCAGTCATGACTGATTCAAGACGCACTGTTAAAAATTTGCAGCATTCTGGCAGGTCATTTGACCGTTTTTTTCCGAAAACGGTTACACAACCCTAATTTTAACACTATCATGACCATATTATTGGTCATTTTATGGTCAGAATATAGTTAAATTATGGTTATGAAACCGTTTTTTCAAAAAACGGTCGGATGACCTGCCAGAATGCTGCAAAACTTTTAACAGTGCGTGAATGCAAATTATAAATCAAACAATGCTTATATAACTAAACTTTTTCACGTGCTCCTAAAAGCTGCATATATAACAGTTATAGAAATTTTTCCGTTTGAAACCGCAGAAGTGTTTCGAATGCTCTTTGAGAAAGTTCTACACTGGCCTCCAAAAGTTAAGGTGCAGGGACTGGATGCTTCCGATTGTACACGTTTTGTCGAATATCTACCAACATTATTTGCGAATTGTTCTTGAGCTTCTGGGATGTAAAGAACATGTTTGATTTCATATTTCTGGGTGAAGATTTATCGGGGGGTACAATTAGGGGCTAATAATAAATTTCATAATAAAATAATGTTTGCGATCACCTATGTAACAGAAAAGGCTGGAAATGGTTTGTCACTGTGGTAAATGACTTTTTGGGTCCTGTTCAATATTTGTATGCATTTGTGTAAGCATAGCACTCATATTCGTGAAGATGTTAACGTTTTTGTGAAAAATTCAAACGTTTTTTGTTTATAGCATACAGACTTTTGAATCAAATTTAACACAACTTTCCAAAAACGTGACAAAGAACAAGTAGCAACAGTTTACTGCAATTAAAACATGAATATATTGAATACTTGATGAGATATGGGCACTTGTGTGAAATAATTTTTAACTGCGCATGCGTGGAAGAATTCAAAATTTTTATTTCATAATTTGATAGCCAGCTATTTTGAGTAACTTCTGTAAAAAGTACAGTCAAATATTGTGAAAACTCAGAAAGATATAGTGAGTTGATTGAAAAGTTGTGGGAAAACCCTTATAATAAAGCTGTTTTTTGAAAGCAACTCACTATATCGCCCCTATCTTTGAGAAATTTTTCGATATTTGACTGGATATTTTAGATGAGTTGTCCTAAATAGCTGACTACCAAATTATGAAATAAAAATTTTGAAATTTTCCACGCATGCGCAGTTAAAAATTATTTCATACAAGTGCCCGTATCTCGTCAAATATTCAATATATTCATGTTTCAATTAAAGTGTACTGTTGCTACTATTCTTTGTCAAGTTTTCGGAAAGTGGTGTTAAATTTGGTTGAAATCTCTGTATGCTATAAACAAAAAACTTTTGAATTTTTCACAAAAACGTTAACATCTTTACGAATATGAGTGATATGCTTACACAAATGCACACAAACGTTGAACAGGAACCAAAAAGTCAAATAACGCAGTGACAAACCATTTCCAGCATTTTCTGTTGCATAGCTGATCGCAAATATTATTTTATTATTAAATTTATTATTAGCCCCCTAATTGTCGGCCCGACTAAATCTTCATCGAGAAATATGAAATCAAACATGTTCTTTACATCCCAGATGTTCAAGAAGAATTCGTCAGTAATGTTGGTAGATATTCGACAAACCGTGTGCAATCGAAAGCATCCAGTCCCTGTACCTTAACTTTTCGAGGCCAGTGTAGAATAACAGATGATCATTTACAGAAATCATTATAAAAGATAAATCGAGGTGTGTATACATAAAACTGAAATATTTTTTAATTGAATAAAATTCGTATAATTATAAAATCTTGCTGTGTCGTTCATGAATTAATTACGATTTATTTTATATGAAAATAAAACCTTTCGGGTGTAAGGCACAGAGACCCAATTTGGGACACACGTTTAATTAATTAATAATTATGTATATTTAATAAATACGTATAATTAATTAATAATTATGCATATTTAATAAATACGCATAATTAATCATGTACTTTTATGTATGTATATTAATTACTTTCATACATACAATTTAATGGACAGTATTCATGTGACGTTACAGTGGGAATCACTGGTGTAAAAATAGCGGGGGCATTCCACGTCAAATCAGGCAGTAAAATATCAATATGTAACCCACCATCACAGATTTTAATGAAACTGCGTGTGTTTGTTCTTACTATTAAGATATTATCACCAGTAATTTTTTTTGCTCCTTGGTGAAATAGTTTCTGAGAAAAAAATTGTCAAAATTTTGAAAAACTGCCGTCAGTTGGCATTCTTGATAGCTCGGTTTTCAAATGTAGCATGTCATATATATAATCATATTTCAATATCTACTCTACAAATCATCTTCAAATAATTTATGCACAATATTTAGGGTACGCAGCTTATGAAAAAAATATATTGTTACGCTTATAACATTTTAAGTGTGTCTAAAAAAATATTTAAACTTTGAAGTCGTGAATTTTTTATGAAAAATAATGCATTAACAAAAAAAGCATTATCAACAAAAGGCGGTATTTTTATTAAATTTATTTTTTATGGGACATATACTTAAAGGTGTCCTTTACCTGATTCTGAAATAAAAATAGTGGGATTTTGGGTGTTTTTGGTAGTATTTCCTATTTAAAAATATTTTGAGGTGCATTTCATATCAAATCAAGCAGAGTCATTCCATGTCAGTTCCCCTAAGCCATTTAATCACTGTCACAAATTTCAATGAAATTGGGTTTGTTTATAGCTTATTTTAAGACGTAATCACCTTTAATTTTCTTGATCCTAAGTAAAATATTTTTTAAGATAAAAAATATCAAAATTTTGAAAAATTGTTTTAAATTTTTTTAATGACAGTTCGATATTCAAAGACTACATTAAAAAAAAAAAAAGTCATTTCAATATAAAATCACTAAATAGGTTTCAAATAATGTATATGTGACAAATAATGTAGGCTTATTATTATTTCTTATTTTTTATCATGTTTAAACACTAAGAGTGTCTTTTATCTTATAAATTTTTAAAATCAAGAATTTTGTCAAAAATAATGTGTTAATCAAAAATTTATTATTAACCGAAGGTAGGGTGTTATTGCTTTTTTTTTAATTGTACGTAAAAATATCTTTTAAATGGTTATAAAATAAAAATAGTGAACATATGAGAAAAAATTATCAAAATTTTGGAAAAATGCCACGAGTTGCCATTAATGATTGTTCAATTTTCAAAGGCCTCATTTTATATATAAAATCATATTTCAATAACTAATAAAGAAATCTTCTTCGAATAATTTAAGCAAGGTAAATAAAGTATGTAGATTATGAAAAAAATATTGCTGTAATGTTAAAAAATATTTAAATGTGTCTAAAAAATTGTATAATCTTTGAAATCAAAAATATTTTACAAAAAATAATGAAATTATTAAAAAATCTTTATCAATCAGAGGCGGAGTTTCTATGACTAGTTTTTTAATTTTAAATTGTACATAATACTACATTATAACTAGATCTGAAATAAAAATAGTGGGATTTTGGTTGGTTTTAGTAGTATTTAAATCATATTTAAAATTATCAATATTTTCAAATGTAAAACCTATCCAATGTATCATCCCTGGAAATATTTTTATTTATACATTTATTTTATTTTTCAAATTATCTTTTATGTTCGTTTCTTAAGAAAAAAATAAACAATATTGTTTTTTAGTAAAACTTCTAGGGCGAAGAGCAATTATCCCTTTCCAAAAAAGAGAAAAATCACTAGCTCCTCACCGCCCAATAGAAATTTTCAAAATGACAGTCCTAATCTTTAAACTCATATTTGGCTGTTAATATTGAAAATTTAGCATTGAGCTGCTAATATTGGAAAAAAACCAAATTTCACTCTGTTGAAGAAAATTTTGACGTATTGTGCTTTAAATATATGCAAAAAATGCATAATCCATTATATTTATATCTTTCAAATAACTATATCTAAAAAAATATTTAAAACTTAATAAGTTGCACTTTTGTAACTTTATTCAGTTTCTAATGATATGTACCGTAATTTCGGGTGTATAGCCCGCAGATCAAACAATTCAGTTTAGACAGAAATTTTATTCAGTATTTGAAGACCAATATTTACTGTGATCTAAAAAGTTACATTTTATTTTAAAAAATTTCTGGGTCGAAACACGATTGTATGATCCGCGGGCTATACACCGGAAATTACGGTAATTTGATTTATTTCATCACAATATTGCTGAACGATGGATTTTCAACATATATATATGTGTGTATATATATCCCTGTTCTCAAACAAATTATTTAAAAATTATTCATTTATGTTTAATAAAGCATATATATATTGTTTATACACTTACAGAAAATACATATAGCAAATTTTATGATATTATGTCAATAATGTCTAAAAGTAAAGAACTTATCTAATAGTATGTAACGAAAAATTTAACATCTGGTGTAACGACAACAAAATTTTATAATTGTTTTACTTAATTTGGATGAATGAAAAAAGCCTACATGTTCATATTTTATTGAAGTACAGGTGAAAATGTCACAAAGACATAACTCAACAACCACTGAGTATGTCACATTCACACTACAGATGATTTTTTTTTCTTTTGATCTTTCGGGTTTGATTTCAGATGGTAATGAATTAATTAGTTTTGTTAGAAGTGTCATTGCAGTCAGCATATTAGGCTCACTATTTTTTTTTATATAATTTGTTTTGATTGACTCGATGAACAACAATATTTAAAGGGACCATTTCATGACTTTTCAATTAAAAGCTGGTTTATAAATTCATCATGTTGTTTAGTTATTATTATCGTCTTAAGATAATAAGTTGATATTAAAATTTTTAAATGCAGTTTATTTATTATTTGAACAGTTGAAAGTATTTTTCAATAAGAGTGCGGGCTGTTGATTTTAAGTCGACTGTTGAGCAATGTAGTGTTGGTAAAGGAACTGGTACTATTTAATTTAATTTTTATTGCTGTAAATAATATTTGTTATTTTATTATTGTATGTATTATATTTAAGCAAGAGTAGAAATACACGATATCGTAGTCATTTTAGTACATCTTAGCATGAAAAGCTTCAATATTTATCATTAAACATTCACATTTTATGAAAATTTTGTTAAAATTGCTCATATTTTCACTATTTTTATTTTATAACTATTGAAAAGGTATTTTTACGTACAATTAAAAAAAGTAATAACAGCCTGCCTTCGGTTAATAATAAATTTTTGATTAACACATTATTTTTCACAAAATTCTTGATTTTAAGAATTCACAAGATTAAACACACTCTTAGCATTTAAACATGACAAACAACAATAAATAATAATCTGCCTACATTATTTGTCACATATACATTATTTGAGACTTATTTAGTGATTTATATTGAAATGACATTTTTTTATGCAGTCTTTGAATATAGATCTGCCATTAAAAACATTTTTTAAAAAATTTCAAAATTTAGATTTTTTTTTTATCTTAAAAAATATTTTACTTGTAATCACCTTTAATTTCCTTGATCCTGTCTTAAAATGAGCTATAAACATACCGAGTTTCATTGAAATTTGTGACAGTGAATTAAATATCTTGGGCGAACTGATATGGAATGACTCTGCTTGATTTGATTTGAAATACGCCTCAAAATATTTTTAAATATGAAATAGTACTAAAAACACCCAAAATCCCACTACTTTTATTTCATAATCAGGTAAAGGACACCTTTAAGTATATCCCCCACAAAAAATAAATTTAATAAAAATACCGCCTTTTGTTAATAATGCTATTTTAGGTAATGCATTATTTTTCATAAAAAAATCACGACTTCAAAGATTAAACATTTTTTTAGACACACTTAAAATGTTATATAAGCGTAACAGTATTTTTTTCATAAAATACGTACCCTATATATTATGCATAAATTATTTGAAGATGATTTGTGGAATAGATATTGAAATATGATCATATTTATGTCATGCTACATTTGAAAATCGAGCAGTCAAGAATGCCAACTGATGGCAGTTTTCAAAATTTTGACAATTTTTTTCTCAGAAATTATTTGACCAAGAAGTAAAAACAAATACTGAGAATCATATCTTAATAAAAGGAACAAACACACGCAGTTTCATCAAAATCTGTGATGGTGGGTTACATGCCTGCCTGAACTGACATGGAATGACCCAGCGGCTAGCACGTTTGTTTACCTTATTGCGTCATTTGATGCAGAATAAATACAAGTAAATGCATACGCAAAATACCGTAGATTTACTTTGTACGAATTGTTCTCCATAAATACTTATATACATTTAAATTATAATCCATATATTCTTATTAATTTAAATTAAATTTTTTTATTTTATAAATAAAATTAAAAATACGCATACCATTGCTTTAAAATAGAGAAAAGAATTTATGTGTAACCCATACCTGTCTCCGAAAATGTCAAAAACTCCATATAAAAAACAATTAAATTTAAAAAAAATCTAAAAATCCGACTACGTAAAAAGCGAACTAATTAATTATTTCTCAACAATGTGAAACTATTTTTTTTCAATTCCTACTATTAGCTCACACTCTCGCTATATATATCTTCTTCGAATTTTCAATCCTTAATAAAATACTTATTATTCATCGAATCAAGATCAAGTAAAACTTTTTAAACTTGTAGTGGATGACACTTGATGTCAATCCAGTTTTTTTCAAATATTAATTCATTAATTAAATTAAATTAATTAATTTTCAATAATCGAGAGAGCCCTCTTCTTGATCAAGGTATTTTAAGACCAAGAGAGCCCTCTTCTTGATCAAGGCATTTTAAGCGCCACTCAAGAGGAAAGAAGAATGGGACAAAAATTTTCTCTTATTGACCTAAGTAGGAATTGACTTAAAATATTTTTTTATATTACTTGTTTATATTACTTGCCTATTTTTTTATTTACTTGTATTGATGACTTTTAAGTTGTGTTTAATTGCTAGTTCCTATCTATAAACACTGTTTTGATGAGGTCTATAGATGTCTATGATGGTTAGAGTTGCAGTAAATCTAGAGATCCTACCTACACAACTTCCAGGTTGTATAATATTTTAACGGAGCTTCTGACTGTAAAATAGTCAATGAAACATCATCTTCATTTTGAAAGACCTATCCAATGATAGGCCACTCAATAGGGTGCGTAATTTTTTTTCGTTTCTACCGCCATTTTGTAGTTTACGGCCGCCATTTTGAATTTATAAAAACAAACCCTAGCCTATAACCATCGGGCCTTTAAGACGAATCGATAGAAACCTCATTCATTAAAATCCATCCAGCCGTTGGGATGTTTCGAGGGTATAAAGAAATCCACATACACAGACACGCGTGAAACACATAACCCCTCTTTTCAGTAGGGTAAAAATAAAATATAAGCATAAAATTTCTAAACACAATGCTTTTCAATGGCGCGGTTATGAATGTTATTCTCAAGCGGACGAATTTTTGGAGCCTCGAACCCAAAGGGAGAACATGGTCCATTACTTAAAGAAATTTTTGGACATTTTCGTTCTCGTTTTCGTTTTCGGTCAAAAATAGGAAGATCCCTGAAATTCGGTATCGGTTTCGGCTTTAAACGCAAGCTTCGGTTGATCCTTAGTTAATTGTATGGATGCTTGAAATAAATGATCCTCATTCATATTAGACTATTTCTATTACATATACTACTATATCTATTACACTTGCAGTGTAAGTCACATGCTAAGATTTTTGGGTACCAGTATTTTAGAACGTAAAATGTGACATATTTTACGGGATATATGTCATTAATGGAGGATATTCCATCTACGTTATGACCACGTGGTCAAGGTAAAAGCTTCTAGCGTAAAGAAGGGAAGGCTCCGTAGACGTAATGTAAATCCCCGCCAGCCAGTAAAACAGTTCATGCGAAAAGCCGTAGTAGCCCCTCTTCTTACCAGTTAGAAATTCTTTGGGTAAATTACCGGTATCACGTGACTTTTTTTAGCTTCGAACCCAGATTTGGAATATAGTCTATTGAATAAGGCCAAGCAAACTTTTCGAAAATAACGGTGGCCAACAAGCATAGCAATTTTATCAGCTGTGAGTCTTACACTACAAAAACACATGGGAATAGCCATTAGACACTCATTTGACAATGGCGGCATTAGTTTTATGGAGACTATTATCTCTCTCATAAAAAAAAAGCCATACACTTACAAGGGAACCACTTTTGTTGAAGCTCGCACCTAGCAATCGTTCATTTTATAGCCCTCCTTTACGCCGAAGTTAGAAAACAGATAAATTTTGTCTGCAATAATCTTATTATATATATATTGGTATACATTTAATTGCAAAGTAATGAATATTTAACTGTTATTTTCCCTCCAAAAGCAAGTGAAATAGCTAAATATCGAATCCAATACCACAGCTTATTTACATCAGGCGACCATGAAATTTGGCAAGTGTTTTTGGGAAAAATTCTTCTCTAATAAATAAAGCAAATTTTGCGCCACCAAAAATGCAATTTTAATGTTGCATGTTTAAAAATAGAATTAGTATGTGTTTGAGGAATGTTTAAGCTTTTATCACTATTTTTTTCTCATTATTAACCAATTTGTATTCTAAAGTAGTTAAAAAAAATCTATGTTAATAGCCTGGTAATTGGTCTCAAAAATTACATTTTCAGGAAGTTACTGCTGTAAAATCAATAAATACGATTTTTGAAAATAAATTTTATCAGTTCTCTAATTTTGGCAAATTTACAATCTATCCTGCGCAACTCTGACGTCATTTTGCGAATGGCAACACTTGACGATAAAATTTCTATTTTGCAATATTTGCTACTGCAATATTTTAAATTTCTAAACATTTTCTATTTTTACACCATCATACAGTAAAAAGTATACTTTCAAATGCAGTTTATTTGAAAACTACATCTTAAAACTGATTTTTTACGACTTTTACAATAATTTTCAAGCATGAATTTTTAAATCTATCTCCATCGTGTGCCAGGCTCCATTACGAAATAACCCAATTGTACTTAAAATAATATAAAAAGTTTGTGTGTATTTGTCTCTGGCTAATTTTTCATAACGAAATTAAAACTTCATCAATCTTTATATTATACTAAAAAGCGTCTGTCCGTTTGTGTTTCACAGAGATCAAATTAACGCCAGTTATCCGCATGGATCCGAGGATGTCAAAAGTGGTCTTACAATTTTAAAATTTGAATTAGTTTTCCAGATATTAATTTATTCGTAATTTTTAATGACATTTCTGTAATGATGGCAACTAAATTGCTCCATCTTTATGGAGGAAATTGTGAAAAAGGAAAACATTAGGGATTATTAAATTTATTTGTTTGATATAATTTTCGAATTGAAATTAACTTTTATTTGAATAGATAGGGAAAATAACATTGTGATTGTGATTGAACTGAATTTCTCTAAGCGAGAGTGCTGCGAGTGATAAAAAATGGTCGCACTGAGAAAATAATTGTTTATAAATCAAGTTCTACTTATTTGAGAGAGAAATGAAAACACGCAGCCTCTTATAAATCTCTTCAAAAATCACTTCAGCAAGTTCCATGTTTTTACTTTTAAAAATGAGCCTGGAAATGTGTCAGAAAATTTCGAGTTCTTGTGCGGGGAAAAATGTTTTTTTTTTAATCCCGCTTAACTAGGCTCTGGGCCTTGAACTAAAAATGTACTTTAAAAGCAAGTTCCGTTTCAACTCTTTGGGGGCAATTTGAAATTACTACTAATTCATTCTTTGCCATATGACGAACAAAATTTACCATTGTTCTGGAAAAAATCTTTGCACATTATTTTACAATCGTGGTTTTAATGCGTAAGAAGAAGAAAAAAAAAAGTCTATATTTTACATCTGGCATATTTAATACATAAATTAGTAAATTTTTATAATTTCATAACCTATGTTCTTTTATCACACTTTTGAGCATGCTGTACTTTTCCATTATAGGGGGCTTGGCGGTATTTTAAAAGATTGGAGCAATTCAAGTTTCAGAAAGTGAAATTTTAAATCTCACTTTCTAAAGCTTGATAAACGATATAAAAACAAACCTGGTGGACTTTTTAGGATTGTTTATGAATATATTTAAACAAATTTATGTATATACTATTTTTTGTACAAAAATTACTTCTGTTTGTACAGCAGACTCCCTCAAATCTGCAAACGCCTATAATCCGCACATCATCACAGATGTAAACAATTAAACTTTCAGTTAAAATATAGACAAAATTACAGAATTTTTTGTTTTATATCATTTCGCGTGTATTTTAATATGTAATTCATGATAATATGTCTGAACTCATGGTTTTTCATGAAGAAAGTATAAATTTATTTCTAAAAAAATATTGCTGATATCACTGGTAATCAAAATCTTTTTACCAAATCTATTTATGTATTAATCAAGCTTTTTTGGTTATTATCAAATCTATTCATGAACTAATTTGTTTTCACATACTTTTAACACTAAACCATTAATTTTTTTAATCTAAATAATTTTTTTAAAGAAGCATCCAATCACACAAAAAGTACAGTACAAATATTTTTCAGTATTATATTAAATTCCTGGATTTATTTGGTTTAATGAAACATCCTTGTTATTGAATGTAAAATATAGTGACTGTTAAAAGTGAGGGTTTTACATGATTTTAATAATAATAATAATAATAAAACAATAAATAGAAATTTCACTTTTTTTTTTTTTTTTTTTTTTTGTTGTTGACAAAAATGAGCTTTAAAAAATAAAATCTGAATTGACACCTGAAATTAACATTGCTTTCAAATTGTAGGAATATAAATATACACCACAAAAAATATAGTACTGTACAAGATCTTTAGAACACAAACTTAAAAACGCAAGGTTTTGCGTTCGTTAGAATTTTGTGTTATATAGATCATTTCACACATCATCAAAACTCAAAACTTACCTTGTAAACATAGCAAAATATGTCAGAAACTTGTCAATATACAGTCGAAGATCTTCATATTATTATATTCCTTGAGACTAGACGTTGTGCATATTTTGAATAATATAAGATCATTTCACATACATTAAATTTTACTTCTTAAACACGATCCAAATAAGCCTGTACAAAATCATTATACTACTTATTTTTAAAAAAAAATATTACAATAAAAGCTAGTTTTCTTATTAAAAAGCTCTGAATTAAAGCAAGACAAAATGATATATTAAGTTTGGCCTAGGGAAATATACTATTTAGGAAATTCATCATCATCAGAATCCGATACTGGCTGCACATCGGTTTGGTCGCAATTGTTGAAATTATAACAAAAACATAGTTCAGTGCAATGTAAATTAGATGCACGACAAGTACACAATAGTTTTTCACAAGATGTTTTCTTACCTTTGCAATGAATATGTTGTAGAAGAGATCATGGAACTGGTTCATCTGCCATCCAATCAATTTCTAGAATGTCATCAGAAACTTTCCAACCATGATGAATAGGAGAGGGTGCAGACATGTTAGCAATGAGACTTCTTCAATAAATACCTGCTTGATAGTTGGCACGCTGCATATGTTTAAATAAACAGTCTTTATTTGGAGGAAGCACAGTGTCACCTTTACATCCAAGCCGCAACCAATCATGGCGGCATATGTCAATGTTTTTGGTGTTTTTTCTGCCATAGATTTCACATGTAAACATTTCTAAATTCTCCGTAACTTCATTATTCATTATCCATAATTTACCCAGTTCTTTGAATGTTGAGATGTACTTTGCTGTTTCGCACATAATTTTAAAAGACTTTGTTGCTTTCCATTGGATAATAAGTACATCAAGTCTTGAGATACTGATAAAATTTTTCTTTTCATATCTTCATTTACAGAAACATAATAATCTTCTGCTACTTCTTCTGAAGCTCCTACACACCATGCTATAAAATTAAACAAGTGTTTAGGAACATAATTTGATGCTGCTGATGTTGTTAGATCATCATCTTTCGGAGGCCACACAGTTATAAATCCAGGAGTGCCGAGCATTACATTTTTTAACATTTTCGCAGCAAAATACAAATTTCTAATTTCATTCTGATTAACCTTTGATTTGCTTGGTGGTTCGTCTTGCTCTGCTGCATCCGAATCTTCATTTTCTGTTTCAGTTGAACTGTTCTGTTCCATAACATGACACACATTTCTTGAAACCGAGTCACATAATACAAGTTCGCACTGATTAGAACGTGGATGCTTGACAAAACTAATCTGTGGATAATTTTTTTGAATACGCCGCTTAAGTAAGCAATTTCTGTATCCAGATATATCAATGTTTTCATTTTCAAGCACAATTTGAACAAACATATCTACTAGTTTGTTCATCCTTATTATTTTATTTTGCTTGATGATTAAATCTTCTATTACATCATTGTAGAAAACTTTAAATGATATGGAATATTGTGTGTCAACAGGTTGTGCGCTTTTGTCAATGGTTAAAAACTTAGTATAATTTTTGTAACAAGATCTATGATACTGCATTTCGATTGCTACCAAGTCCTTATCACGAATTTGTATCAGTAAATGCTCATCCTTCTTTGCGATTGCAGCTTCGAGCAATAAATTGTTGTTTGTTTCACATTTAGCCAATTTTTCTTTTTTCTTTTACCTGTAGGTCTGTCAACAATGTATTTTTCTGTTTTGCAAACAACACATACGGTGGGCAACACGCATTTTTTGTTTACACCCTGCGAAAATATAGAATCACTTCGCATAATTCGTTTAGAAATCATGTTTTCGGAAAGTGATGCATCATAAAATTGTTTTGCTTTTGAAGTTGATGCTTTAGCATTTTTTTTTTCAGCAGCAGCAATTCGGGTTTTATCCGTAAACTTACTATAACATTTACGATGAAAACCATTGTTTTTATCATCAGGTAATTCTTCTTGTTCATTTACGGGCAACAATAACAATTCAGAAGCTATTTTGCCTTCAGTCGTATCAAAATCTTTCCATTTCAAACAGCACTGTTTAACTTTTGCCCAACTGACGGTGGAAAAGTTTAATATTTTTATGTCTGCATCATTGACAAGATGCAAACAACATTTCATAAGATCAGACATTGTATTAATATCGGCATTAGTACCATTCATACGCGGCATCAACTTTGTAAACAAGGCGAATTCTAGGATGTAAACATCCGATGGAGATAACGCTAGATAGCGCGTTTGCGAATCGACGATGTTCATTGGATCATAATTTCAGTCAAAAAAAATGGCGGCTTGTGATTGGAGGATTCAGTTGGATATGCGGCTACTTTTACATACCAACATATAAACAGGACACCAGAAATTGTAAAAATTAAGAATTTATATAATTGATTATGAAAAAATGTGCACTTTATGATACCAGAACATTATGAATTCTTTATCTATACAATATTATTTAAATTTTAAGATTAACTCAAAATTGCCCCTCGATGATTGAAACGAACTTGCATGATATTCACGTACGGCCCACGGCCCAGCACACGCCTGCTTCTTCCTCTCCTTCCCACCCCGTTGCAGGATAAAACCCCTCTTCTGCTCCCCGACCTAATTCTAGAAATGCCGTCTAAGCGTCTGATGTTTATTTGCTAACTCCGTCCCCCGCTCCTCGGTATAATCGGAACAGTCCAAGAATGTCCCTCGCTTTACAGTGTCTCTCTTCATTATTCTTACGATTCATTTGAGGTAAGAAGACGTTTTTTCAAGAGCAGCCAAAAGTTTCGTAAAAATGGCGAATTATGTACTAAAAAGGAAAGCATTTTCGATTGAGATTAGATTAAAATTATTAAACGTATTTAAGATAGAACCAACCAATCGGCACTGTGCAAGGAATTTTCCTTGTCAAAATATACAGTTTCAAACATTTGGAAAAATCGCAGTGCGACTCTAGCTGTACATGAAAACATTTTGGATTCTTCATAGAAACTACGTCGGGATGAAAGGAAAACGTGGAGGAAGCTATGTTAAGATGGTTCACCATTCAGCGTGATTGAAAAATTCCTGTTACCGGACCCATTCTTCAAATTAAATGGAACGATTTTACCGAAAGGTTCGCGGAAAACGGTTATGTGTGCTGCAACGGATGACTGAACAGGTTCAAAAAACGGAACAATATTTCTTGCGGAAAGATTGTTGGTGAAGCAGCACGTGTTTGTGCATCGGATATGGAAAAGTGGAAAGCCCAAGTGTAGGCGATGCAATCCAGGATTATGAAGAGAAGAATATATTTAATGCTAACGAAGCTGGATTGTTTTACAAGGTTGGTTGTATTTATGTCGGCCAATTATCTGCACGTGGGATATAGGCCCTAAGGGGGGTGCCTTCCGTGGAGGTCTTTCTAAGGGAACCTAACCCGTATTAACGCTTGGAGAACCAAGGTTCGAAGAAAACCACGAAAACTCCGAACGATTAGGCCGACGGGCGCGATTGGGATCGAACCCAGCACTTCCCGTCTACCAGCTTCGAGAGCAGAACCTCTCGGCCACTGGTGGGGCGGATTGTTTTACAAAATGACTCCCATCAGACGTTAAAATTTAAAGGAGAAAAGTGTATGTACTGTTCATGTATGTGCAAATATGAAAGGCTCAGAAAAACGGAAATTAAATGTGGTAGATAAATCCAAAAGCCGAGGTGTTTTAAAAATGTTAAAAAACTTCCCGTCAACTACAAAGCCAATCAAAAATCCTAAATGAGTTCCAATTTTTATTAAGAAGAACTTCGACAATTGGACAATTATTTGTAGAAACAAAAACGTAAAATTGTTCTCCTTGTCTCCAATTGCACAGCTCATCCCTACCTAGAAAATCTGAAGTGCATTAAGCATTAAGCTCTTTTTTTTGCCTCCAAATACGACTTCTGCACTGCAGACCATAGACAAGGGCGTTATTCGCAGCCTGGAGTCCCACTATAGGAAACAGCTAGTGATGAGTGTTTTAGAGAACTATGAACAGAACAACACGGAATACAACGTGTCATTTTTGGAAGTAATTGTTCTGTTGGAAAATTCATGGAGACAGGTGACATCAGCAACAATCTTCAACAGTTTTCGACGCAGGATGTGTTGATGGAAGGAAAAGATGCCAACGTGGAGGGAGAAGACGACGAAGAAAACTTACCAATAGCACTGCGTCTGGAAATGCATAGAGTGAACATTTTTTTAAGGGACGTTACTGAGCATTTCGAATCTTGCGATGATGAAGTGTACCCTTCTGGTACCTCTACAGATGATAACATTTTGTCTGGAGTTAAACAAAAGAACGATGCTGAATGAGATTTAGAAGACGATGTTGAAGAAGAACTTGAAATTTCGGCACCTTCTATCTCGAAAGTGAAATCTGCAGCGAATATACTGAACTTTTGTTTACTACAGAAAATGTGAACCATAAAGTATTACATTCTTTACTAATTGTTGATAAGAAAATTGATGAACTCTACTTAAAATCGAATTGTATTCAATCAAAAATCACTAATTACTTCCATGGAATCTAAAATTAAAATCCAGTTTTAGTAAGTAACTGTTTTTCTTTTTAATATTTGATTAATTATCTATTTAATTAGTTAATAATTTGCAAGCAAATTACGTATTATCGCAATCACTATTTTTAAAAATACTATATCATATGCTAAAAAATACTTTTTTCAAAGAATTTGGATATAGTGAACCATCGGTTATATTGGACATATTTATATATATAGCAAGTTTGTAGTTAAAAGGTGAAGTACTTTCAAAAGGAATGGTGCTGTTAGACTTATTTACTTTTCTGTAGACTGTGCGCTCAATTGTTAAGTTTGATAAATCTTTAATTAGCATTACGTCAAGAAATGATAACTCGTTATTATTTTCTATTTCGATGGTAAATTTTATGTTAGGGTCCATATTATTTATTCTGTTAAGAAATGCGTACAATTCAGATAAGCCATGATCCCATATTATGAAAATGTCGTCTACATAACGATACCATACTGACGGAGTTAAAACGCTGTCTGCCAAAATTCTTTCTTCAAATGGACGTAATTTGAATTCGGCTAAAATACTTGAGATGGGGCTCCATCTCAAGTATTAAGCTCCATCCATTGGGGCTCCTTTAGTCTGCTTATAAATCCTCTTATTAAAAATGAAAATATTATTTCCAGTTACTAGGTGTTAAGTCCAGATTTTACAGTGGTCTTCATTTCTGAGTTTAATGATGGCTCGTTATCAATAAAGTTATTAATGTTTAATTTTACTTCGTCAACGTCGATTGATGGGAAAAGTGAAATGATGTCCAAACTTGCTAAAACACTCTCTTTATTGAGCTTCAAATCTTTAATCCGGTTAATGAAATCAGTGGTCGATGTTAAACTATGGTTAGACGGTGGTAGAAAAAGGTTAAAAAAAGGAACAAATGCTTTTTCAAGGAAATATGTTGGGCCTGCACATTTTCCAACAATCGGCCTTAAAGGAAAATTATTTTTATGGTCCTTTAGTCTCCCAAATAGCCTTGGAGTGGTGGCGGTGTTATTCACTCTTAATTTGCTTTTCATTATTGGTGGCCAACATCCTCTGTTGATTAAAGCTTCAGTTTTACTCTGGATTTGGTTATTCGGATCCTTGCCAAGTGGTGTGCATTCCATATCTGCGATACATGTTTCCATTTTTGCAGTATAATCCACACGGTTCATTATTGCGATTTTATTTGTTTTGTTTGTCTGTATAATAATAATATTTTGATCTGCTTTAAGTCGATTAATTACCAGATTATTTTTATTTTTATTTTTAATACTTGATTTTGTAACGAATGCTTGCACATTATTATACATGACACTTCTCGCAACATCTCTTTTTCCTTGGTCTATTGGCATGGTAACTTTTTCACAATCAGCGATTATGCTCTTGGAGTTTACAGTATTCTTAAACATATATTTAGGACCTTTTACTAAAACTTCATCTTCCTTACTCGATATTTCTCTATTCGAAATATTAATATATGACACCTGTTTGCACTTATGTTTTTCTGATTTCAAAATATTCAAATTATTGAATTTCTTTTGTATGGTTCTCGACTTACTTTTCCGTCGTATATCTCTGTAATGCTCTGTAATACGTAGTGCGCTGTCAAAATCTGGAGCTGGTAATGAACCCGCTAATGAATTATATAGGTCGAAAACTTTCACTGTAATCTGGTCAATTAATTTATATTTTTGTCTAATGCATAGTTTTAGGCAGTTTAATTCAAATGCTTTCTTGAGAGTTTCGCAATGGTGACTTGCAAAATAACGTGGGCACTTTAAAAACCTCGGAACAAGATTCATAGCTTTACATTTTTTTAAGAAACGCAGGTTTAAAAGTTCACGATCTAATCTAAGACGTTCATATTTGTATTTCTTAATTAAGTTTTCGCACTCCATTTTTGAATCCAGTATCGATTTCTTTATATCAGTAAATAAATACATAGAAATGCTTAATTCATCTTCAAAAAGTTAAACTTAAACTTACACTATGTGCAAAACTACTTAAAAGATGACAGAATGCTAAAAATATGTTAAATTATTTTAATACCTTAGTACTTTCAACTATAAAAAACATAGTCTTCGTCTGAAAAATATAAGAAATACATTGTATTTCTTATATTCCTCAGACGAAGACTATGTTTTTTATAGTTGAAAGTACTAAGGTATTAAAATAATTTAACATCTTTTTAGTATTCTGTCATCTTTTAAGTAGTTTTGCACATAGTGTAAGTTTAAGTTTAATAAATTGTAAGTTAACAACTTACTAATTTATTTCAAATTCTTGTATTGCAAACGCATTTTTTCCTAATGTTAAATGTATAGACACCCTAAATACAGTAGAATATGTTCATTAGATTTTGAAGATTTTCCATAACTTATCCTTTTTAGGTGCGTTCGTAATTATATAAATACGTAGCACCTATAGTCGTCGTTGAGTCCGTCTGTCCGTCCGCATATAACAGAGCAAAAACTACCCAATTGAATGGTCTGAAATTTTAAATATATGATTGTTGCAAAATTGGTTCGAGCCATTTCAAATTTTATGAAAATCGGATGTATAGTTTAATGACAGGCGCAGTCAAAAGTTTTCCGTTACATTACGGGCAATGGGAGAAAAATTATTGCAAGTGCATTTTAATGATGCTACAGACTATGCACTTATGAAGTGCAAAAAAATAATACATTCAATATCACTACACTATGTGGTGCAAAAAATATTTATAAAACTAGTTATAGTACGAACGCACCTCATTTGCTACGTTTGACGAGCAATTTCCTACTTGTTTGCTTATCTAAATGTACCTCGACTTAGACCGTTTCCGACTTACGTCGCTAGTCTTGAAACGAATTGCTGACGTAAGTCGCGGTATTACAGTACATAAACTTTTTAGGCGGTTTTGGGTTCCTGGGGTCATATAATGAAAAGTTATGAAGGAATTTTTCAAAAGTCGCACCATGGTAACGACTGCAATAGGTAATATTTCTTACGAAATCTACCTAAAAACGGCTCAATCGATTTTGACCAAATTTCATTTCCAACCGTTTTTCGACACGAAGAAATTATTGGGCTAGGTCACATGTTCGAGAAACTTCGATTAGTGGGTCATTTTGGGGTCATTATAGGTCAAGCCAATTTTATCGAAAAAACGGCTTTAACGATTTTCACTAAACTCTATATTCTACAGTTTTAGATTACCAGAAAATTATTGGGCTAAGTCACATGTTTCAGAAAATTCGATAAGTGGGTCATTTTTTGGTCACCGTGGGTCAAGCGAATTTTATCTAGAAAACGGCTCAAACGATTTTAAAGAAATTTTGAATTTTACCATTTTCGGGCACAAGAATATCACTGAGCAAGGTCGCATGTTCAAGAACTTTCGATTAGTGTTACCAAATAGTAACTATATTTAACTTAATAACAATCTCTAAAAACACAACATAACCAACTTTAACTTAAAAAAAATCAACGAAAAGAAACAAGACAAATAACTAACTAAGCATGGAGACAGGTTGCGTGGCTTATGACACGCTAAGGCAGGGTTAAAACTGTTTTTAAGCATGCAACATTCCCCAGATTTACCTGTCGAGACCATACTGAAAAAACGAAAGAAACAAGATTAAAACTCAATGAAACCAACCGACCGAAATCAATCAATATCAAAAGCGATCTGTTTCCACTACGTCCTGTAAACCACACATATATATATATGTGTGTGTGCCTTTTATAGATTTTTCCTTAATACATTTAAATATACATAATAATATATATATAAAGTCGACAAGACAGTGGACATGTATTAGTTAACTAATAAACTAGGATTTCAGTATAAACAACGCGCTAATTCTTCCAACAAGTTATCCAGCTAGGAAGATTTACACCCATACATTTATGAAAAGAAAAAAAAAATTACCAATCTCTGATAAAGATAAACTTCAGGGGTCTAACTAGACTTTGAAATTATTCACAGATTATTTAAAATAAAGTCACAACACATCATTAGGCTCGTAATCATGTCTTCTTTCAAAATACGAAAGTCTTTTTTTAAATTAGAGGTTGTCTATATACCGAAAACACTAAACACTTACATTTTTGTTCCATGTTAGAAAAATAAATATATATATATACATATACATATATATATATATATATTACTATATATATATATATATTACTATATATATATATATATTACTATAGAACAATGTATAGTATTGCATTTATTTAAAGTATAATATTTCAGTATATAAAGTATAATATAGCAAAAGCATAGGAACTATAGAAATAAAATATGTTGTGATTTATGCATAAATTAGAAAATACATTTAATATTTTGATAGAAAAAAGTGACAGGGTCAAACAAATAGGAAGCGGTAAATCTGTATTAAAATAAAACCTTGATATAAATGCCTGATGAAAGAGCTATTGAAACAACAAAGTCATTTTATGCATCATATGTTTACTCTATCCTACCGACTACGGGAGATGCCGTCTGGAATTTGTGTTGTAAATTTTAACTTGGAACCCTATCTACGCGATTGAAGACGGTGCCTTTTTTAGCTTTTGGTTGCGGGTATTCTTTTGTCGCTTGACAAGAAAATACAACGATAATGGAGGAGGACTCCTTACTTGTTTATTATTTCCTCTGAGGAGAATTGTTTTAAACTACAGATCTACCAAATAATAGATCTCCTGTACCATCACCACCAGTAGCAGCAACAACATATATATACAGATATCAGTGTTTTTTTTTCAGACAATACATTTTGCTAGCAGATACTGACAGAGCAATTCCAGAATGATATCTATTCCTATATTTAAGTATTGCGCGGCAGCGCAATACTTATTTATTTCCAGTGTCACTTCTCAATGTTAATTTAACATGGAAAGGCCTATGGAGATCATAACTTTTTCATTTTTTCTTCCCACCTTTTTGTCCCTGATGCCACTCATTTTTTATTCTTTACCAATTCTAATGATATTATAAATTTAAAGTGTAAAAACGTTTGCCTGACGTCAGGGTCAAAACGAATGTTAAAATGCCTTTGCATGTGGGTGATTTATAACCCAGAGAGAAACATGGGCCATTTGTTTTTATATTATTCAAATATTTTTCTTAATAATTCCAAATTTCCCTTTTTTCGTTGAAAATCAACGGACAATTTTCATAGAAAATGTAACATTTTTACTTCATTGTTGCAAAAATTTCAAAAGCTGTAATAATAATTTATTTCTTTTTAGTTGAAAGATTTTTACGTGAAATAATAAACTGAGCTAGTTTTTTTTTTCAAAAATTAAAAAGATGAATAATGGCGTCATAGTGGAAATAAAAAGGATATTTTCAGAATAAGTTTTTGCTTTGTTCAAGTTTATATTTTAACAAAAAGTTTCTAATGGATAGCTATTTTTACGCAGGTAGCGAACTTAGCGGGGAATTACATAACTTAAATTTTAAAATATATTTTGTTTTCCGAGATGAGAATTATTTATACCCCAAGTTAAACTTAGGTCGATTCTGATGTGTTTACATCACCCCTTGGGAGAGAATAAAGTTTAAAATTTTAAGTAAAACTTTTATCCTTTACTGTATCGCAGCTAATACATTGTTAAATATTAGCAGTAAGGATTCAACACAATTTACATTTACATTCATAGCGTTCCTGAGTTGGAAACAGGGTATCTAAATTTAAGTGAAGTTAATTTTTTATGTTTTGATTATAGATTTTTTACGTTGAGATTGGAAGTTTTTGTCTAAACTACCACAACCTGCATTACTACAGTGGTGAAACATTTTTAATTACACATTGGTAAACTGCATCCCACATTGTGGTGCAATACTGTATACATCAAAGCCTGATGATGATACTCTCTATTAATTTTGAAATGCGTTCGTCTGAGTGCAGTAGTTATTTAAAAACTTGACATATTAAACAAAAACATAATTTGAAGAACAAATTAAGAAACCAAAATTTATTTCCTACAATGTTTAAGCCCGAGAAGGGACAGATATTAAGTTATTTCATTCAATTAGTTCTACATTTAATGTTAAATTTTTGTAACAAATTAATTAAGCCAATAGAAGATTAAAAAATAAAAATAAAATTCATAAAATATGATACTTAAAACGCCCTAAAAAATTAGATTCCGTTCAAATGAAATCGAAATAAATCTTAGACTTTTTTTTAAGTTTTGTATTTTGCATGCATCTTATCATTTGATGCACAATTGTCATAAACATAATACAAAATCTGAAATACAAATATCTTCAATTAAAAATGGAAGAAGTCTAAGATTCATTTCGATTTCATTTGAACGGAATCTAATTTTTTAGGGTGTTTTAGATATCATATTTTAGGAATTTTATTTTTATTTTTTAATCTTCAATTGGCTTAATTAATTTGTTACAAAAATTTAACGTTAAATGTAGAACTAATTGAATGAAATAACTTAATATCTGTCCCTTCTCTGGCTTAAACAATGTAGGAAATAAATTTTGGTTTTTTAATTAGTTCTTCAAATTATGTTTTTGTTTAATATTTATTTCGGTCAGTAATCTTTTATTACAGATATATAAATTTTCTGCATAATAATTATTATATTTATGAATTAAATACTATAAAATTTGTGTAAAAAATTACAATTCAAGATAACACTTTTATTTAAAAGAAATTCTCTGATTATGGACACTAAGGGTATCCAATTTGAACAGAACCTGCCGACCTGTGTACGGAACATAGATGACATTCAATTTTAATTAAAAAATCTAATAGATGTTTACACGCAACATAATTTTTTAGTTTATTTACCAACTATGCATAAATGTGCACCTTCTTTTATGAAAGATATAAATTTTTAAATCATGTAGGGGAGTCTGGGTAGGGTTGACAGTAAAGGAGGCTTGACTAGTGATGGGCGATAACGAGATGTTTTTCTCGATTCTCTCGATTGTATGGACATCTCGATAGTTTTCGATTGTGTAAATATTTTCTCGATGACTCCAGTTTGCCAACTGCTTTTATACTTCATAAATTTATCAAGAATCGTCTGCAGGTAAACTGGAATGAGTCGGCGTTAATAAGGACTAAGTGGTTTCGCCCGCTAGCGGGCCCTTCCTTTAGTCGGGGCCTCTAATTTATACGTAATCTTGTAATATGACATCTCGAACTGGCTTCCCGCTATATAAGGTACTGTATAGCAGGCGTGGTGTGCACGGACTATAAAATGTTGTAAAAAAAATCTCGAACCGGATCCCTGGGGGGGGGGGTCAAGGTGAGGGGAGGAGCACAGCAGCAGCATAATAGGAATAAGTCGTCATGGGGCATTAGGCCTTTCCAACTATATGTCACATGGCACATGAGGGATCTCGATCTGAATTTATAAAAATGCCCTCCCAGTTGGAGCAAAGTGGGGAGGGGCGCGGGAGGTGTATAACGTGGGTAAGTGGTCGCAGACCTTTCCGATAATATATCACAAGGGGGTGTCTGGTAAATTTAGAAAAGTCACATGAAAGTTCCCGGCTAAATTTATAAAAATGGCCCCTGTGGGACAAAGTTGGGGGAAGAGGACCGCGGGAGGTGCATAAAATGAGTAAGTGGTCACAGACCTTTCCAACAATATGTCACATGAGGGGTCTCGGCTAAATTTAGAAAAATATCCCCATGGAGGCAAAGTGTGTGGGGGGGGGGGGGCGGTTACCGGAGGTGCATAACATCAATAAGTAGTCTCAGACCTTTTCAACGATATGTCACATGAGGGGTCTTGCTAAATATAGAAAAGTACACCCGTGGGGGCAAAATGGGGAGGGTGGACACCGGAGGTGCATAATATCAATAAGTAGTCACAGACCTTTCCAACGATATGTCACATGAGGGGTCTCGGCTAAATTTAGAAAAGTTTCCCGTGGGGGGCAAAGTGGGGGGGGGGTGCATAACATGAATAAGTGGTCGCAGGCCTTTCCAATATGTAACATGAGGAGTGTCAGCAAAATTTAGAACAAGTGGGTAAGTGTGATCACAGATCGCACAAAGGGTTTCGTTTAATATTCCTTTCAAAACACTTTTTCTTTTTGAAAAATCTCTTAGTTCCACATTTCGCAACCAGGGGGCACACTCGATTCTAAACAAACATCTATCCGACCGAAAACCCGTTTTACATACTATCCGTAGATATATTAGTCGAGGGGAATGGGCCCATAGCACCAGATATCAGTAGGCGCACCTGGCAGTAAAGAATGGAACTAAAATATGTAAGGCTATGGTGCATAATATGAAAGAAGGTTCAAGTGTCGGCAAAAGTTGGAAAATTTCTCACCGGGTTAAAAGGGCGGAGGTTAGAAAAATTACTTAAAATACACAAGTTAGAGCCCGGAGGGGTTAATTATTATATAAAACTTTTTAAAGATTTTATGATTTGTCGTGTGGTCTGAGGTATTCAACTATACGTATGAAAAATTTCATGTCTCCAACTTAATTAGGGACTCTCTTAGAAAGAATTGCTTCAAATACATGTATGGTAGCTCAAAGGGTTAAACGTAAGACTTTTTCAAGATTTTATGATTTGCCGCTTGGCCTCAGGTGTTCTGCTATAAGTATGCAAAATTTAAAATCGCCAATTTAATTGGGGGCTCAGTTAGAAAGAATTGCTTAAAATACACGAGCTGGAGTTGAAAGGGTTAAACATAAAACTTTTTCAAAATTTATTATTTGACGCGTAATCTGGGAAGTTGAGCTATAAGTATGCAAAATTTCACGCCTCCAATCTAAATAGGGGCTCACTTAGAAAGAATTTTTTTAAATACACATGTGGGAGCCCAAAAGGTTAAATGTACGACTTTTTCAAAATTTTATGATTTGTCGTTTGATGTGAGATATTCAGCTATATGCAAAATTTCACGCCTCCAATCTAATTAGAGGCTTATATAGAAAGAACTGTTTAAAATATACATGTGGGAGCCCAAAGGGTTAAATGTACGACTTTTTCAAAATTTTACGATTTGTCGTATGATGTGTGGTGTTCATCTATAAGTATGCAAAATTTCAAGTCTCCAACATGTATAGTTTCTGAGAACGGGCTCTGTGACAGACAGACGGACGGACGGACGGACGGACGGACATACAGACAGACCGACAGAGGAGCGAGACGAATAGGGTTTCGTCAGATGAACGAAACCCTAAAAATGCCCCGGTGGCAAAGTGGGGAAAAGGGCAGGTAGGTGCATAATATGAATAAGTGGATTTTCTAATGATGTATCACATGAAGAGTGTCGACAAAAGTTAGGAAAGTGCTCCCCCCCCCCACCCCAAGGGGCCAACTACCGCACTCCCCGGAATACAACCCAACTTTTTGAAATTTCATGTATTATAAATAATACCGGGTGGCTCCGTAAAAAAATCCGATCTAAAATGATGAGAATGCAAAAAAGTTTGAAAACGACCCCACCCCCCTCACAGTGAGAGCAAAATTGGGGAGGGGGAGATGAAAGTCTCATAATATGAAAGAGTTATCCAAGAGCTTTCCTATGATATGTCACATGACGGGTTCAAAAAATGTCTGAAAATTGCTTCCACGACCCCTCTCCCCAGTGGGTCCACTCTTTCGCCCCGGAATTGATGCAGCCCCCACTTTCAAAATTTTTATGTTTAATAAATAATAAATACCGGAAGACCCCATAAAAAAAATTCACTTCTAAAATGCTATTTATCATAGAAATCGCTACGGTTTTAAAAATTTGTTCGCCCCTCCCCACCCCCAAAATTCAATTTTGGGGGAAGAAAGATTCATAATATGAAAGAGTAGTCAGAAAGATTTCCGAAGATATATCACATGAGAGGTTTCATAAAAGTTTGAAAATTGCACCCCTGTGGGTCCACTCTCACGCCCCTTGAATACTCCCGGAATTCCCCCAACTCTTAATATTTTTATGTTTAATAAGTATTATTTTTCTGAAGGCTCCGACAAAAAACCCATTTAAATGATAATTATTCTAGATATCGCTACAGTTTTAAAGATTTGTCCGCGCACACCCTCACCCCCCGCATCCTGAAATTCAACTGTGAATGGGAGAAAGGTTCATAATATGAAAGGGTTGTCAAATTCCGATGATGTATCACATGACGTGTTCGGTAAAAATTTGAAAATCCCCCCACCCCGTGTGTCCACTCTTGCGCCCCCCGAAACTCACCAATCTCTGTCTTTGAATTTTTTTTATTTAATACATAATATTTATCGGAAGGCTCCATCATTTCACTGTTCATTGTCATACCTATCTCTCTTTCCAGCTCTCCCCTCGATATCTCTTCTCGGCCCTTCTTGACCGAGAACGAGAAATCAGTTTTCTTGACAATCATCGAGAGTAACATGTCGAGAATGGAAGAAAAGTGATTTCCCATTCTCGGCCTTAGTTAGAACCGAGAAGACATATCTCGAGGTAAGCGAGAGGTTTTCATGGAGGAGAGGTATCTCTCGAGATAAACGAAAGGTTTGCATCGAGCAGACTTTAGTTGAGGTGCGAGAGAGAGAGAGAGCGAGAGAGAAATGAATGAGCATATTCCATCTACGTCATGATTACGTAGGCTGGATTGGCTAGCGTAAAGGAGGGAAGTCGCCGAAATGAATGTGATGTAAATCCCAGCTTAGAAAAACAGTAATGGAGCCCTTTCTTATGAGTTAGAAGTTCTTTGGGTATTTATTTAGCTTTCACAGTCAGATTGACACTTGGTGCGTTTTTGGTTTAAGTCATAGTTTCTCAAAGAAGGATACAGATTAGGAGGCGTGTGATTTTGTTACATATATTTAAGTTGAAAAGGGTTTAATTCAGTTTCTGTGGGGCATTTTTCCATTTTTACGTTCATCTATCTTTACAAGAAGGAAGTATTGGATTCATGAAAAATTTGTCAGTTTTTAGAAAATATCTGTCTTTTATGTGACAAAAATTTTGATAACGCTCTATCTCAAGAAGTAATACGCAAAATTTAATAATACTTCATATTCAGTTAGACCTAGATGTAAAATGGTGTTGATTTGTTTGTTGTGCAAATAGCCCAACAGGTAACGCTGCTATATTTCAAAAACTAATGCACGGAATTTAATCAAACTTCATTAGCTATTGCTAGAGATTGGAACCAATTCCTTGTTAGACAGGTTCACTCTTAGCAAATATATTTGTCTGGTTCCCTTTCCGATAAAGCTCTTTTGTTTTCGATCAACTTTGAAATTCTACAGCATTAGAGATTTAGGGTAACTTTGATCTGTATTAAATCGTTTGCCTTTACCGAAAAAAGGAAAATGCTGTTCGATTCTAATGAGTTCGTGAATGTCTCACAAAGATACTACTTTGGATTTAGGTACACATGGGCAACAGTCATGTTAGAGGCCCATTTAGAACCTGGAAATCAATTCCGTTTTAGACAGATTCCGTCTTAGCTGGTTTGTCTAGTTATCCTCCCATTTTTTGATAAAGCTCTTTTTCTTTTGACCAACCAGAAAATTCCACAGAATTAGACACGCATTCAACATTTAGGAACTTTTCCTCAATCAAACCTTTTACTTTTATCGAAAATGTGAAAATGCAAATCGATTCTAGCTAATGCACCTGAGAATAAAAATGAGTTAGAAAGGCGCTACTTTAGATTTGGGTACAGACAACGAAGAGTTATGTTTCAATCGCTAGGGACCAAAGACCAATTCCGTTTTAGACAGTTTCCCTCTTAGCTGGTATCTTTATGCGGTTATCCTTCCATTTTTGGATACAATGCACCTGAGAATAAAATTGAGTTTTTAAATGAATCAAAAAGTAACTACTTTGGATTTAAGTACAAGTACAAACAGAAAAAAATATTTTGGAATCATTAGGGAATGGAAACCGGTTTCCGTCTTAGGTAGGTTCCCACTTAGCTGGTATATGAGTCCGGTTATCCTTCTGTTTTTCGGTAAAGTTCTTTTGTTTTCGATTAATGGTGAAATTCCCCAATATTAGGCTCGCATTTACGAAAATTTGAAATATTTGCCTTTAGCGAAAAAGGAAAAAATTCGATCCTAGCTAATACGCTTGAGAATAAAAATAAGTTCGTTAATGTGTCAGAAAGTAACTATTTTTAATTGGAATGCAAATTTAAAGAATCATTTTGGCATCGATACGGAGTGGTAAGCAGTTTCCGGTTTACACAGGTTCCCTTTTTAGCAAGTATATTTGTCTGGTTTTTCTTCCCCTTTAAAGCTCTTTTTTTTTCGATCAACGGGAAATCTTACAGCATTAGATATTTAGGGGAACTTTAACTTGTATCAAATTTTTGCCTTTATCGAAAATGTGAAAAAGCTATTCAATTCTATCGAATGCGCCATAATTACGCGATTTAGACATCGCACTTTCATTAAAAATAAAAGGGAACTTATAACAAAACAAAATTAGCAAAAAGATATTACAATCCTTGAATAATTTAAATAATATTTTTAAAAATAGGTAAATGAACTGAAAGTATTTTCTTAAGTTATTTAGCGTTCCAAAATAGCGTTGTTCTTACCATTAAAACTTTGAACATATTTCTTGATAACATATTGATCTTATATTTGAAAAACTTGTTTGAAAAGAGTGTTTTGAAAAATTCTGAGGGGTTGGGATTAACGTGTTCAACTCATTTTGCTGGCATCTGGTTCATCTGTAGTACTCACAATTTACTAGACTTGCATACATAATACACATTGCCATACATAAAATTTGATATGAAAATCCATGATACTTATTATTAATATGCTCAAACATTACAAACTTAAAATGTTTTACAGTGTTTTATCGAAACATTAGTATCCACACTTTATTAAAGAAATTTATACGGAACATATCTTAAAGATATTAATCATTTAGAGTTTATTGGCCTGTATTAAAATATAGAATGGCACATAATATTCGAAAGATAAATACTATAGCGGAGATGTTGTAACATTAAAGTTAACTTCTTAAACGCATTTCTAACAATTTGTTAATTGTCATAAACCATTAGTACAGAAAAGGGGGTAGGTTTAGGGATTAACATTTCTTTCAGAAGGCTTAAAAACTGATAAGATGTATTACATAACAAGTTGTATTAAGATTATTAACAAATGTTAGAATACAGCTTTCTAAAGGCTTCATATCAGGTGCCCCTCCATCAATCGAAGTTGAATGAAAGAGTTAATGAAAACGATAGCAGCAAACTACATTACTGCTTCTGTTTTTTCACAACCTTTCATTTAGCTTCAAAGGAAGATCTTTTTTCAGAGCATCTCAGTGTTAAATTTACATCGATTTCTTGGTATGTTGTTTTACTCCATCTATCTTTAGTTGCCACGTATTTACTAAAAACTTAAAAGTTACTCTATAAGCCTGTAAAATAATAATCAATAATCGATTGTAAAAACATCTCGATTGTCTCGATTGTAGATTCCGGGAAGTAATCGATGACTGTATCGATTGTATTTTTTTACGATGACGATTTTTCTCGATTGGTAAAATCTCGAGAATCGCCCATCACTAGGCTTGACCCACCCTTTCTCCCCTTTTGTCAATAGGTGGCAACCAAAGCTACTGAAATGCTCAAACGATAGTCCCTGTTTCATGCAGATAATTGAAACAGGTGTGGAAAAATCAATTCTAAAGAATTTTCAGTTTAAAAGGTGTATTTTTTAAAGCATTTTGTCAGATAAAATATATCATAGAAATTTAAGTAAGTAGGTTTTAATTAATGCAGAAATATTGAGCTTTCATTCCAGGCATAAGTTTAATGTAAAATAAAAATACACCTTTTCAGTTTAAAAGGTGTATTTTTTAGAAACATTTTGTCAGATAAAATATATCATAGAAATTGAAGTAATTAGCTTTTATGTAATGCAGAAATATTGAGCTTTCATTCCAGGCATAAAGATGGTACAGTAAATTAGACTAAACATAACCATGTGCTATACTTTAAAAAGTGGTTATGTGGGAAGACTTGACCCAATCAATTTGAGGGGGTTGTTGACCAAGTGATCAAAGTTCATTTAATTAATATGTTTTTGGAAATATTTTCATTATACACTGTACATAATGAAAGGTTAATGGTTATATTTGTAAAATAATGTAAAGCTGTATTCTGTAAGATGTGTGTGATAGCATAGAAAGGGAAAATGCTTAAAATTGATTCAAGGAAGATGTGAAAAGCTGCTATAGAACGAAAAAAAAATTAATGAAATATAAATTGGAAAATTGATAGGAACTTTTATTTTATTTAATAGTAAGTGCCCATAGTAGGTAAATAGAAAGAATGAAAAAGACTAGAAATGATGAAAGCAGCACCCTTAAGAAAGGCTAAGTGCTCATGCCTCTGCAAAAGAACATAACATTGATCAAAACAGTTCAGGAATGTATGTAGACAATTTTTTCCAAGAATAACTCAATGAAATGGAGCCAAACTACGTGGCAACTATGATACCAGGTCGAGTGCCACAAAAAGTGGATGATTAAAACAGACTTTTTCTCCTGTGCCTCGAATTTCGTCTAAGTATCTTTGTTTACACATCGCATTTTCTCAAATAATTTTTTATAATAATTAAACCATGTAGCATAAAGTTATTCTGCCTTTTTTAAAACTGATTTTATTTCCCTTAACAAGTATTTCAATATAAAATAAAGAGTGTCAAGCCTCCCATATGTGGGGAGCCTTGACCCATTATTTTCTCATGATTAAAATCAATCATTTTTCAAATTTCTTATATTTTACACTTATAACTTATACTATAATGCGAGCAAAAATTGTGTGTGTATGTGGGTTAGGGTGGAACTTAAGTATAGGGTAAGAAAAAAAAAAAACGTTTTTGTTTTAATGTGTAATAGTGAAAACTTTTTTCCTTTTTGGATGTCTAAACTTTTAGCTGAAAAGGTTTCTTTAAAGTTGTTTTCCGGTTCCTCAAGGAGGTCAAAGTTTTGAAATTTCAGTATAATGTAACTTAAAGTAAACAACGTAGCTGTTAGCTCATATCTACTTTTATTTAGCAAATATTATCCAGAGGTCACCACAATGAGGTGGTTAAATATCGACTTCCACCCTCCTTACCCCACTTTGTAATGGATTAATTCAATTGGATATTCAACCTTCTGTCTTTTTAGGCAAACTTTGGCATTACATTGTGGGAATTCAACTTTCCCAAGATTAAGCCATCTTTTGCTTAATATTTAAAGGCGGTTGGAGCAGCTCGCGGGAAAATTTTGACACACGTTTCCACTGTTCTAGTATGAGAAGGAAAATCTAAAATTCAGGTGTATCCTTTGTTTATACTTTTTTTTAAGTTCTTCATCCGATCAGTCCGTCAAGATAGGATCAATGTTTTTATAGTCTATAATTTCAATATGTTCGAATTTTTTCAATTCGCTTTCCTACTGGTCCTGAAAATCCTTTTGTACCCGTAGTTTTTCCAGCAAGATGTTGAAATAAGTATCTAAGAAAAAAGTTCATTTGCATATAATAATCAAATTATCCATTATAAAGTTTTTAGGGTATTGCTTCCGATGTTTTAACAACTCCAGATTTGCATCCTTCATTAAGGCGTTTCTGTTTCACCCAATAACTTTCAAACTTAAAATGTCTGTATTATTATTTTGAAAATACACCAAAATTGCAGTGGCTATATTAATATAAGAAGAAGATGTCAATGAAATATGACAAACATATTTTTATCCTGGTTTTTGAACTAAGACCAGGTGTTCGTCTTTAATGATTCTTAGTTATACTTTTTCCCTCTGCTTTTGTCATAGTGTTATCCTTTCTGCCATCAAAATACTAACTTTCTAAAATTAACTCATTTCGTCTGTCCTGTTCTTTCAAATTCTTCCTTTTCTTTTCTCTTTGTCGTCTTCAAGTCCTTCTTTCAGTTACCTTTTCTTTATTATCATCAGAAATACCCATATCTTCTAAGGTGCCATTTGCAATAATATTTGCAGTTCTGTCTAATACTCCGGTACTTTCACCTTGTTGATAATCAAATTCAAGTTTAGAAAAACAACCGATTGAACTATTTCCTTCCGAAATATTTTTTACACTTGACGATAATTCAATCAAAACATCATTTTTTTGTTTTAAAATAACTTTTTTCCTTGATATTTCCTTTTCCAGTCTTGCTACACATTTTTTGTAGTTTTTATATCAATTGATCCTATTGCCATCACCCCATCTCTCTTTGGTGTTTGAGAAAGTGACGTTATTGTTCTGATACACGATAATATTTAGTGCTTTTACACAAAGAAATGTTTTTTGCAGGATTACCTAACATTTTGAAATTTTATATTGGATGTAGGATTATTCTTTCTAATCTTAATATTTTTCTTCAAATTTTGACATTTCTCGCGCTAGTCTCTTATCATTTTTTATGATTTGTGTATCAGAAACCGTTGGAATTGAAGGTCTCAGCAATATACTTTTAATTGTATCATCAACAGCTTTAGATATTTTAGAAATAGTGTGTATCCGATTCCAGCTGTCAGATTTTAAGTTAAATTGAACCCCAAAATAATGTTTCATAACATCTTCATATGTTCGTCAAAGATGACAGTCTAATGTTAAATGTTTTGGTTCACAAAATACAGGACACTTCAATAATTATCTAGATTTAGGTACGTTAACAGACTTTGTCACTTTTGACACCGAATGTTTATTGAAAAATAATTAAAGAAACTGTTAACACACGTTAAATCGGACTAACTTGTTATGTGTTCACAGCCAAATAAATCAGAGACAATGAAAGCCGACGCCCACTGCGCTGGCTTCTACAAAAGGCAAATAAAGTGGGGCTAACTATTCTAAGGCACTCAAACTAAATTATATTCTCTTTATTACAGGACATTAACACTTAATTAATTTAATTTCGCAAAATATGAATTTAAGAATAAGCTTAAAAAACTTTTCATGCAATTATTGGCTTTTTTTCGTTTTTTAGGGAAAATCAGGCGCTTTGAGGAGCCGGAAAATATCATTTTAAAATTAAAAGAAAAATATTTTCTTTTCATGGAGTTAAAAAGGAAAAAAATAATCACTATTAGAATATAAAATTCGAAACTTCGTTTTTTAGTTCCACCCTAATGTGTGTGTGTGTAAATTTTATCTTAAAGACGACTCCAACGATTTTGATGAAATTTTGTATTTTACCATTTTCGGGCATGATAAGACCATTGGGCTGGGTCACGTGTTCAAGAAAATTCGATTAGTGGGTCATTTTGGGTCGTAATGGGCCAAGATCAAGCTAATTATATCTAAAAAACGGCTCAATCGATTTAGACCAAATTTCATATCTAACCGTCTTTCGACACGAAAAAACTATTGGGCTAGGTCACATGTTCGAGAAACTTCGATTAGTGGGCCATTTTTGGGTCACTATGGGTCAAGCCAATTTTATCTAAAAAACAGCTCTAACGATTTTCACTAAAATCTATATTCTACAGTTTTAGATTACGAGAAAACTATTGGGCTAAGTCACATATTCGAGAAAATTCGATTAGTGGGACATTTTTGGGTCACCGTGGGTCAAGTTAAGTTTATCTAGATAACGGTTTTAACGATTTTGACGAAATTTTGCACCCTACTGTTTTCGGGCGCGAAAAGACCATTGGAATGGGTCTCGTGTTCGAGAAAATTCCATTAGTGGGTCATTTTGGGTCATAATGGGTCAGGGTCAAGCTAATTATATCTAAAAAACGGCTCAATCGATTTTGACCAAATTTCATATCCAACCGTTTTTCGACATGAAGAAACTATTGGGCTAGGTCACATGTTAAGAAACTTCGATTAGTGGGTCATTTTTGGGTCACTATGGGTCAAACCAGTTTTATCTAAAAAATGTCTCTAACGATTTTCACTAAACTCTATATTCTACAGTTTTGGATTACGCGAAAACTATTGGGCTAAGTCACATATTCAAGAAAATTCGATTAGTGAGTCATTTTTGGGTCACCGTGGGTCAAGCTAAGTTTATCTAGATAACGGCTTTAACGATTTTGACGAAATTTTGCATCCCACTGTTTTCTGACACGAAAAGACCATTGGGATGAGTCTCGTGTTCGAGAAAATTCCATTAGTGGGTCATTTTTGGTCATAATGCGTCAGGGTCAAGTTAATTATATCTAGAGAACGGTTCAATCGATATTGACTAAATTTCGTATTTAACCATTTTCGGGCACGAAAAGATCATTGGGATAGGTCTCGTGTTCGAGAAAATTCGATTAGGGGGTCATTTTGGGTCATAATGGGTCAGGGTCAAACTAATTATATCTAGAGAACGGCTCAATCGATTTTGATTAAATTTTGTATCTCCATTTTCGGGCACTAAAAGACCATTCGGATGGGTCTCGTGTTCGAGTAAATTCGATTAGTGGATCATTTTGGGTCATAATGGGTCAGGTTCAAGTTAATTATATCGAGAGAACGGCTCAATCAATTTTTACTAAATGTTGTATCTAACCATTTTCAGGCACGAAAAAGCCATTGGGATGGGTAACGTGTTCAAGAAAATTCGATTAGTGGGTCATTTTTGTGTCACCGTGGGTCTAGCTAAGTTTATATAGATAACGGCACTATGATTTGACTAAATTCTGTAATCTATCGTTTTCGGGTACGAAAACGCCATTGGGATGGGTCACGTGTTCGAGAAAATTCGGTTAGTGGGTCATTTTTGGGTCACCGTGGGTCAAGTTAAGTTTATCTAGACAACGGCTTTAACGATTTTGGCGAAATTTTGCACCCTACTGTTTTCAGGCACGAAAAGACCATTGGGATGGGTCTCGTGTTCGAGAAAATTCCATTAGTGTGTCATTTACGGTCATTTAGGGTCAGGGTCAACTTAATTATATATAGAGAACGGCTCAATCGATTTTGACTAAATTTATTATCTAACCATTTTCGGGCACGAAAAGATCATTGAGATGGGTCTCGTGTTCGGGAAAATTCGATTAGTGGGTCATTTTGGGTCATAACGGGTCAGGGTCAAACTAATTATATCTAGAGAACGGCTCAATCGATTTTGATTAGATTTTGTATCTAACCATTTTCAGGCACGAAAAAACCATTGGGATGTGTAACGTTTTCATGAAAATTCGATTAGTGGGTCATTTTTGGGTCACCGTGGGTCCAGCTAAGTTTATCTAGATAACGGCACTACGATTTGACGAAATTCTCTAATCTATCGTTTTCGGGCAGAAAAGACCATTGGGATGGATCACGTGTTCGAGAAAATTGGATTAGTGGGTCATTATGGGTCAGGGTCAAGCTAATTATATCTAAAAAACGGCTCAAGACATTTTGACCAAATTTTATATTACGTTTGCCGTTTCTGGGCATGAGAAGAGAATTGGGCTAGGTCACATGTCGAGAAAACTCGATTAGTGGGTCATTTTGGGTCACAATGGGTCGGGGTCCAGCTAATTCTATCTAAAAAACGGATAAAACGATTTTGACTAAATTTTGTATTCTATCGTTTTCGGGCTCGAGAAGACCATTTTGCTTGGTCGCATGTTCAAGAAAATTTGATTAGTGGGTCATTTTGGGTCACAATGGATTAGGGTCAAGCTAACTGTATTTAAAAAGCGCTTCAAAATATTTTGACATAATTTTGTATAATACCGTTTCCGGGCATGATAAGAGCATTGGACAGGGTCGCACGTTCAAGAAAATTCAATCAATAGGTCATTTTGGGTCCTATTGGATCAGGATAAAGCTAACTGTATCTAAAAAACCCCTCAAAAGACTTTGACAAAATTTTGCACTACACCGTTTCTGGACAAGATAAAACCATTGGGCTGGGTCGCATGCTCAAGAAAATTCTATTAGTGGGTCATTTTGGTGATAATGGGTCGGGGTCAAGCTAGCGGCATCTCAAAAAAGTTCAAACAATTTTGGCAATTTTTTTGTTATACCGTTTCACAGTACAAAAAGACCTTTCAGCTCACATCTCTCGTTGAATTTCGGTTAGTGGGTTTTTGAATCAACGTGGATCAAGCTTATTTTATCTAGAAAACAACTAACGATTTTGACTAAATTTTGTATTCCATCGTTTTCAGTCTCGAGAAGAGCATTGTGTTAGGTCACATGTTCGAAAACATTCGATTACTGGGTCATTTTGGGTCACTATGTTTCACGGTCAAGCTAATTGCATCTAAAACAGCAAGAATGATTCAGTGGGGAAAATATATCCAGATAAAAAGAAAGCTAATTTTGACCGGGATTAGCTTGGTCATTCCTGCTAGAGATTCTTTAAATCTGGAAAAATATTAGTTTTTCCTATTAGCAGCCATTTTGGGACTAGCGGATAAATAGGAAGAAATTATTATGTAGTTCCATTTGTGGTTCTATTATATTTTCCTAGTTTAAGAGACATTTGTCATTTTTTACTGTGCAATAATTGACGTTTGTATTTAAATCCTTCTGTATCTCTCTATTCTAAAAAAAAGTAACTTACGCTGTCACAGCCGCTGCCGGTTTTGAATTTTTTGTGACCGGAGGTCTTTCTCCGTTAACATTAAGAAAAATACTGCATGCAAAAATATGAAAATCGGCGGTATTATAGAGAAATGTTTAATAAACACGCTGGTGCAGACAGTTTTCAAATCGAATAATTATTTAAAGAGATATTTAATGCTAAAGTTGGACAAAATCGTACCATTAAAAAAGTTTTATAGGAGCAAAAACTATATATGGGAATTAATTCATTTTTATATCATTTTATGCGTTAGAATTTACTAAATAGTTAGAAATACGTTAGAATGTGCACACTGCATACACTATTTTAATTTGACGCAATTTTTGAGGTTTTATTTCTATTTTAAATTCAAATTTTCAGCATTTCGAGAGATATTTTTTACTTACTTTAGAAATTGGTATTAATTTAAACTGTTGCCAACTGCATAAACAGCGCAAATAATAATGTTTGCTTCAAATTAAAAATTTATTTTACACGTGACTATTATTAACAGAAAAAAACTTTCAAAATAGGATTAAATAATTACGTATGAAAAGCAGGAACTTATTGAAAATACTTCATAAAAACTATGCTTACACGTGTATTTTAAAAGAGAAAGGATATTGTAAAATAATAAATTCATTAACATGCGTTAGAAGTATTAAATAGGAGAAATTACGTCACATTTACGTCAAATTACACTTATTACGTAAAATGAACAAAAAGTAATATTGCAAAACAGTTTAAATTTAAAAATTGCGCGAGACAATAATTTGATATTTTGAGATTATATTACTAAGATTAATATTAATTTTATTGAACGCGTTTAGACGGCTTTCGAGTGACTATTTAGTAATTTAATAAAAATAAAAAAGATTACAAGCTGAAAATGAAGTGTCATCGACAAAAAATAGGATTTGAAAGAGAAAAATCTGTGAAGCAGAAAATAAAGAAATTGCTTCAATGGTTTAATAAAGATTCGTTAACCTTCTTTGTCGTTTCCGTCAAAAGAAGGCATTGGTATTTGGGAAATATATTTGCATTTTGTTGCAGACTTGCTTATTATATTAGCTTAATTTGAATTGTTTAACTGATTTTATTTAATCAAAGTCGAAAACAGCCATTGCATCTTTTAACAGCGGCTGGTTTTTCCTTTAAATTCCCCAATCGAAGTGAAATGAATAGAAACCCGTTTATAGGGAGATTGCCACTATTTTTTAAATTATAATTCAATCTTTCAAAATCTGTTTAAAGCCGATCAAATTAGCGTACTTTTAGAGACTGCGGTGTCTGAACGGGGGTTTACGAGTTTAGCTCGTGGGGGGCCGAGCCCCCTAGTGCATATAAATAAATTAACGATTTGCAAATGGACCAATGAATATATGCGTACATCTTCCCGGTACACTCCTAGATCGGCATATATATTTTTGTGACCGGGGGATCTTTTTTCGTTAATATTAAGAAAACTGTAACATACAAAAATATGAAAATTGGAGGTATTATAGAGAAATGTTTTATAAGCACGCTGATGCAGACAGTTTTTAAATCGAAGAATTATTTTGAGAGATATTTAATGTTAAAGTTGGTCAAAATCGTTCCATTAGAAAAATTTTATAGGAGCAAAAACTATGCATAGGAATTTAAACATTTTATACATTAGAAATTCCCGGAGTGCAGACTTCATTTATTTTTTTAATTTGACTCATTTTTTGTGGACTTATTTCCATTTTAATTTCAAATTTTCAGCATTTCGAGAGATATTTCTTTCATATTATAGTAAAGGGTAATATTTTAAACTGTTTCCAATTTTAAAAACAGCACAAAGAATAATTTTCCATTCAAAATAAAAATTGATTTACACGTTGCTATTATAAACAGAAAATAAAATTTCAAATTGGAATTAAGTGATTACGTGTTAAAAATCAGGAAAATACTGAAAATTCCGGCATAAAAACTATATTTACACGTGCATTTTAAAAGCGAAAGAAAATTTTAAAATAATAAATTCATTATTATGTGTTAAAAGTCGTAAATGAAGGAAATTACGTCATATTTAAAAAGGCCAAATAGTTAACAGTTGGCAAAACAGTTTAAATTAAAAAATATATCTGCGCGAGACATTCATTTCATATTTTCAGGTAATTTATTCAACTATTATCGTGAATTCTAAGACCGCGCAAATAACGTTTCATTTCTAACAACAAAAATATTTTCATGCGAATATTAAAAAGAGAAAGAAAATTTGGTGAAAATTACTTCAGATTTAAAACGATACATTTAAATGTCTTATTTAAAAAAAATTCTTATGGCGTTGTTAAAAAATACTAAGAGACAAAGACTCTGTTTACTTCATTCATTTTAAATCAGCTTATTTTATAATTTTTAAACTATTTTTTTTTAATCAAAGACAAAAACAGCCATTGTATCTCTTAAAAGCGGCTGATTTGGCCTTAAAATCTCCAATTAAAGGTAAAGGAATGAAAACCCGTTTACAGGGACATCAGCACTTTTTTTTTTTTTTTTTTTTTTTTTTTTTTTTTTTTTTTTTAAATTATAATTCAATCTTTTTAAAGCTGATGAAATTAACGTGCTTTTAGAATCTGTGGTGTCTGAACGGGGGTTGATGAGCGTAGCTCGTAGGGTACAGAGCCCTTTAGTATCATAAATATATAATCTTAAGTTTGCTTTGTAATTGAGTCTTTTTCTTACGAGTTCTGAGTAAAAAGGGGGGAAAAAACGAAAGAGAGCGGTGCGAATGAACTGAAGACATTGGACTTATTTTCATATTTCTAAGAGTTGTTTTCTAAAGAATCGGCTGACATTATTTGGAAAACAGCCTTTTTCTCCATTGAATGAAGTATAAAAGATTTCTTCTCAATGCGAAATATCACTTATATTTCTGAGAATCAACAAAGTTGCAAGTCTTGCGTTTCTCATAAAATTTCAACGAGTTATTGTAAATCAAAATAGGCTATTCTGAGATAAACAGGCAAGAAATTTTTGAATTAACCCCTTTGGAGTATAAATCAATTTGTTTGTTTTTTAATCCTCTATGAAAAATTAATGTACAGTCGTAGAAAAAAAAAGTAAACACCCCCTACTAACTCTTCGACAAATTATCGTAGACGGAAGTTACTGGTACCGAATGATTGGAAATATAGTCTACTTTTAAATGATGTATATAAAATTTGCTTAGGGGCCATCTACATATTAAAACGAACCCAAACCTCATTTTTTTCAATGGCAATACCCAATTTTAATGTGATATTTCAAATCTTCGGTTCAAACTATGTCCAGACACCAAATTTCAAGTAATTTGAATGATAAGTTTTTGAATTATAAACATTCAAAATTTAGTGCTTCTAATGTTAAATTACATTTTCATATATTTATTTATATCTCCTGAAATTATGCTCCTAATGTGCTAATTTTTTGTGTAGCAATAATACTAATGTGCCCAAACATAAATACGCTGAGTTTGCAATTTTTATAATTTTATGAAATGAATTATGAATTATAAAATTAATATTCGAAAAAATTATGAATTGCAACCTACAATTTTTTTTGATGGATTTAGATTTATTAAGTCCTCCTTTATGAAAATCCGAAATTTCACATTTTGCTTCCAAATAGTTTTCAAATTATGCTTAAAAAACGGCAAAATGATGGTTTAAGGGGCCGTCTATGATAGAAGTGAGTAGATATTTTGAAATTTCTTCTGCTGTCCCGTTGTCTAACAGGCTTCATTGACTGCTTAAGGTGCCTTGATCAAGAAGGAGGCTCTCTCGGTTAACAATCGACTACGGAACTTCAATTTGGATACAGCCCTTAAAATACGCACGCTTTATAATAATTAATTTCTCGGAAACTTATGGTACGAATTGCATAAAAATTGGTTTTTAGGCTAATTGAAAGATGTAGAGTTCATTTATGCTGTCAGAATTGGGTATTGTAATTGAAAAAAATAAATTTATGGTTTGTTTTAATGTGTAGATGGCCCCCTAAGCAAAATTTATATGCACCATTTAAAAGTAGACTTTATTTCTAATCGTTCGGTACGGGTAACTTTCTTCTACGATAATTTGTTGAGGAGTTAGTAGGGGGTGTTTACTTTTTTTTTCCACGACTGTACCTTATTTGTTAGTATATTCAGCAACTGGAAGAATTTCAGATAAAAATGTAAACAAAATTTGCCCACAAAAAAAGTAGAAACCATTTCAAACAGATTTATGTCATTAACCGTTTATCTACTGCATTATGATCTAGGGTATTAGTTTTCCTGTAATTTTTTTTTTCAGTTATTACAAAGAAAATTAAAGGATATACATTAAAAAAAAACCTCATCCGTGAGAAATTTAATTCGTTAGAGGCAATAATTAAAGTGGTACTTTAAATTACCATCAGTACACTATGGCTAAAATATTGTCATAACAAAAAACCCATGTGATATTTCAAACAAAATTTAAATTCTTAAAAATGCTAAATAACAAGAAGACATTCGCAAGTTAACTATAAAAAATATTAAACTGACACAGTTTCATTTTACTAATGAAAAATGAGTAAAAATTGAAATTTGATGGTATTAAAAACAATGTTTTTTTAACTTGATTTTGTTTGGTTTTGATTTTGTTAGCAATCCTTTAGCATTAGCTATGCCTACTTTACTCTAGTTTAGTTTTGTCCCTATGTTATTAGTTGAACCTTAGCATTAGTTATGCGACATTTACATTCCATGGACAATGTCTTCTGTCGCATCTCCACATATGCAATATATGAACTTACATATGCCCTTTTTAGCATAGCAAAAACGAGCCAGTATCACAACTTTTTCGATTTCCTATAAAAAATATCAATAAAACGGAAAAAAAAATACCAGAAAAACATTACTACACTACAATTTAATTATAATATTATAAAGCAGATGAAAACGATGAATAACTATGCAGACGAAAAGTAAACAAGAAGTTTTTCTGCAACACCATGTGTATTGGAGGTATTTATAAGTACCGCCGAGTAATTCAACTGTTAAATCAAATACATACACCGCTTATTTAAAATAACTAGTCGTATTGTATTCTAAGATCATAATGAACACTTTAAAAAAAATCCAACACTTATCTTATGTCCTTCACTATGTTTGCAGCAATAAAAAGTTAAGCGTGACAATCTGCACAAAATGCCGGCACAAAACACATCGACTGTTTGAAAGATAACCTCTTTCTTTGCCAAAATTACGAACCTAGGACTACTGCTGCCATATATTATGAAAAAGTGGAGTTAAAAGAGTATTTTTGCAAAGCACCATTAGAATATTTGTAATATTCACTATGGGATGAAATTTTAAAGTGAGTGGTACTTATAAGTACCGTCAACAGATCGAGGATTAAACTCTAACAGTTAGTGCAAAAATTGTGCCGTATTTAATAAGTATTGCTTCTTTCTTTCATAAAATTGAAAACAAAAATAATGTCCAGCGGTCGCAGGTTATGACCACTGCCGGTAGTCGAAAGTAACGCTCTTCAACTAGTGAAACAAGAGTAGCCGTTACTTTTTACAGTAGTTTGTAATGTATTGCACGGTATTTTGAATAATACAATCGACCACCGATTTAACGAATTTCTCGATAAAGTTAATTTTTTTATGGTCCCGACGGAAATGGAACAAAAATACTTTGATTTAACCAATTTATAGTCCTGATTAAGGAATAACTTTCGATGTCAAAATTGAAGAAATTTTCTAATACTTATTAAAAATTTCCAATGTCCCTGACTGTTAATTTTCTAAATATGCATGTTGTGGCGCAGAAATATCTACATGCGATAATGTACAGTCGTGGGAAAAAAAGTAAACAACCCCTACTAACTCCTCAACAAATTATCGTAGACGAAAGTTACTGGACGATTGGAAATAAAGGCTACTTTTAAATGATGTATATGAAAATTTCTTAGGGGGTCATCTACATATTTAAACGAATCCAAACTTCATTTTTTTCAATAGCAATACCCAATTTTAACGAGATATTTCAAATCTTCGGTTCAAACGATGCCTAGACACGAATTTCAAGTTATTTGAATGACAAGTTTTTGAATTATAAACATTCAAAATTAAGTGCTTCTAATGTTAAATTACACTTTCATATTTTTATTCATTTTTTTTTTTGAAAAGATTATTTTATTTTCGTTTTGGTTTGTTTCCAAAATCTTGCTTTCAAGCAATGGCTGTCATGGGAACGACTTCATGTAAAAATGAGTTTTTCTTCATGATAGATTTTTTCACCATTTCTCATATTTAAATTCTTATAATACGAGAACCGTTAAAGATACAGGGTTCAAACTTGGAAATATCTTTTTCAATTATTTTCCTTTAATTTTGATTCAGCATATTTGAATAAAATATTTACTTTTGAAAATATGATTTTTTTTTTTAAGTTGCACCACTATTTTTGAAATTTTTTCGTTGAATATTTTTAATTGTTTTATAAATTAATATTTTAAAAAATGCTAAATCAAAATTAAAACTTATTTATTTTTGTTTATTTAAATGAAAAAAAATTGAAATTCTATAAATAATATTTGGAGTTATAACGATTTTAAACTACCCCACTTTTAATAAATTTTAAATTAAAAATTTAAAAAAAAAATTCTGAGAAGTTTTATCATGTGATTTTGTTTACAAATGATAAGGCTAACCATCACAAAAAAATTCAGAATTTTAACTCAATAAATAAAAATTATTTTAAAATGTGTCCCGGATCCCCTTCAGAGTCCCGAGACCCCTTAATCTTAGAAAAGAGTTGATCTTTAAAAGCCCAAATTTTGCCAACCACATTTGAAAGTACAATAGAGAACATTGCAGGAAAGTTCCACATTGCTTTAAAATACAGTGTCAATTTCACCGATACATTTCACTTTATTCAAGGTTTGTTTGAAGAAACTTACCAGTAGTGTAGCGAGCGAAGCCTTCTAGTTTATGATAAACAAGTAATATAAAAATTCTGTTTTTAAAGTCAATTCCTACTTAGGTCATCAAAGAAAAATTTAATATAATCCTTTAAGCTAATATCAGTTTTTGTTGCATCAAAATATCTCAATTTGTTGATTTTCTATAAGCAAGTAGGTTTACAATGGAAGTCTATGAGAATTTAGCGAAATATTAGATATATCGCCAAGTTGGCGTCACTTTTAGCGACTCATTTTGACCGCCAAATTTGGCGATATATCGCCAAGTTGGCGACAAACTTGGCGGTATTTGGTGACAGAACAGGGTCCCCCCGTATGGTGACCCCTTATAGAAAATATTTTCATTGATTTTCAACACCCAATGGCCGCCATTTTGTTTCCTTTGCAAAACTAAAATTTATTAATTAAAATTTAATTAATTAATTAATATTTGAAAAAACTGTATTAACATCAATTGTCATCCAGTACAAATTTTAAAAAAATTATTTCAACATGATAGGATGAATAATGGGTATTTTATTAACGATTGAAAATTTGAACAAGATATATCTACCCTATATATATAAAATCCTAATGAAACGGATATTATGAAAAGAATTTACGTAACGATTCTATGAAACGACTGATTAAACAACTTATTATGTTTCACGGCTATTTCTCCTGAAATACGGAATACTTTGCGATGAAATCAACACCAAAAATCCATATTGATCTGCAGATCTCAAAACTGGTATTAGAATTTTTTAATTCAAATTAGCTTTCGAAATATTAATTTTTTTCTAATTCTATACACTTTTCTCTAATGATGCAACTCAAATTTTAATCATAACACATATTTTTTTTCAGATTTTAGAAAAGGTTACAATTTTAAACTAATTTGGCGAGAAGTTTGGCCTCCCTTAAATGTATGCTAAGAAATATATCATGTTACTTTTATTCATAATTCAATTTGTATTTAATTATCATTTTATTTAATACAAACTGAAACATTTAAAATAAATGGCTTTCACTTCTTTATTTTTTTTAAACGAAATGAAAAGAAAAATATTAGGCACAGATGTCACATACGCACCGGGGTACCTACTTGGCGCCAAAATGGCATTATTTTGGTTGAAATGGTAGCCTGGCTATTGTTGTTTACTTAATAATAAATGTTTATTTACTTTATTTTCTTTTTTTAAATTACATAAATTGTTTTGTTCTATAGTTAATTTTTTTTTGGTTATTTTCCTTTAAAAATAATAGAAAATAATTAAAAAATACGATACTTCTTAGTTATTCCGTCAACCCATTTCGCTAAATTATATAAATCGCCAAACCACTCGCCAAATTATACAAATTGACATAATTTTTATTTTAAATAACGAAAGAACAAAGAAAATAGTATAACATTAATAAATATACAAATAAAACGTCGAAATAAAAATAACTTGATGTAGTAACGACGTGTAACTTGCTTAAAGTCGAGTGAATGTGACATTTACGATCAACCATTATTAGCATTTAATCTTATAGTTTGGTGATAGATTTTTGGTCGACGGGATAACTAAGTAGTACGAAAAATACATATGTAACTGGTATTCGAAAATGAGGTTTTCGCCAAATTTTCGTAAAAATTTGCGTATATGACATCTGGCCAAATATTAAATGATGTAAGAAACGATGACATTTAATTTCAACTTCAAAGCAATGTTTTAATTTACCATTCGAAAAAAAAAATACTGACTGGCGAGTTGAAAAAATAGCTATTGATGAGATTTGCATACGGCTAACGTAAACCAAGAATTCTTTGCGACCATGGAAACTTTTATGTAGTTTTATTCGAAAAAGAAATTTGATTTTTTAATCCTAAGGGAAAACTTTCGGCACACATGTCATATACGGGCTCACATTGGCGCGATTTTTTCCTGACGCCAATTTCATTTACGCAACGGGTACTTAACTGGCGCCATAGTATGATTATTTTGCTTGATTTGGTAAGCCGGATGTTGTTGTTTATGCTGTTGATGTTTTCCCCAAATTAGCGTCGGATAAAAATCGCGCCAATATGGGGCCGTATATGATATCTGAGCCAATGTTTCATATGAAAAGCGAAGAGATCAGAGCGTATTTATTTATGGCAAATACATGACTTGGGCTATTACAATATAGATGAAATGACGGAGATAGAATAATATTTGGCGACTTATCACCTGTACCTGGCTAACATTAATGTACCAAAATGGTACCAGGAATATATAAAGCGAAGTGGTTCACCCGGAACTGTTGATGATAGTCACATGACTTAGGCTATTGTTATAGAAATTGTTTTAAAATACCGGGAGACAAAGACTCTGTTCACTTAATTCATTTTTTTTAGCTTCTTTTCAAATGTTTAACTGATCCTCTTTAATCAAACACGAAAACAACTATTGGATGTCTTAACTGCAACTGATTCGGCCTTAAATTTTTTAAATCAAAGGAAATTGAATGGAAACCCGTTTACAGGGCACAGCTTTTTTTCAGTATAATTCAATCTTCTATAATATTTTAAAAACCGATCAGCTTAGCGTGTTTTTAGATTCCGCGGTGTCTGAACCGGGGTTGGCGAGCGTAGCTTGCAGGGAGCAGAGCCCCTTAGTAAATATTTAAATATATAAATAAATAAATATAGGGAGAGTGTGAACTAATAATAGGAATTGAAAAAAAAAAAAGCTGAAAATGGCTATTAAATCTTTTTGTAATATGATATTTTTTAAATGTCTTGAAAATTTCTTCCAAAGCATATTGTCATTTTAATAGTACACAAATTAACTACAGACAGCTTCGTTAAATTTTAGTAAACCACATCTACCCTATATATATAAAATCCTAATGAAACGACTGAATTGAAACGAATTTATGTAACGATTCTATGAAACGACTGATTAAACAACTGATTATGTTTCACGGCGATTTATCCTGAAATAAGAAATACTTTGCGATGAAATTAACACCAAAAAATCCGTATTGATCCACAGACCTCAAAACTGGCATTAGAATTTTTAATTTCGAAATAGTTTTCGAAATATTAATTTTTTTCTAATTTTAAATACTTTTTTCTAATGATGGCAAATCAAATTTCAATCATAACAGATTTTTTTTTTTCAAATTTCAGAAAAGGTTATAATTTTAAATTAATTTGGCGACCAGTTTGGCCTCCCTTAAATCTCCTTAAAAAAATGCTTTTTTTTTTTTTTTTTTTTTTTTTTTTTTTGTATTTCGTTATTATTTTATTTAATACAAAACATTCCTTTAAAACTGAAACATTTAAAATTAATGGCTTTCACTTCTTTCTTTTTTTTTGAGCGAAACGAAAGAAAAATATTAGGCTCAGATGTCATATACGCACCGGGGTACCTAATTGGCGCCAAAATAGCGTTATTTTGCCTGACATGGTAACCCGGCTATTTTTGCTTACTCGTTAATAAATATTTATTTACATTTATTTTCTTTTTATTTAAAAAAAAGTTACAAATTTCTTTGTTCTATAGTTATTAATTAATTTTTTTTATTTATTGTTATTTCATTTTAAAAATAATAGAAAATAATTTTAAATAAATAATGTAACTGGTATTCGAAAACGAAGTTTTCGCCAAATTGTCGTAAAAAATATCACGCAAAAACCCGGTGCTTATATGACATCTGTGAAATATTAAGTAATCAAGAAATCATGACATTTAATTTCAAATTCATAGCAAATGACCAATATCGACAAATTATATAAATCGCGAAACCACTCGCCAAATTATACAAGTTGACGTAATTTTTATTTTAAATAACGAAAGAACAAATAAATTAGTATAAAAATACAAATACAAATATAATGTCGGAATAAAAATCACTTGATGGCGTAAACACATGTAACTTCCTTACAGTCAAGTGTATGTGACATTTAAGATTAACCATTATTGGCATTTAATCTTATAGTCTGGGGATAGATTTTTGATCAATGGGATAACCAAGTAGTACCGTTTTAATTTTCCACTCGAAAAATAAAAAAATGCTAACTTACGAGTTAAAATAATGGTACGTTTCCGTTATACGGACACCATTGTCGCCAAGCGCAATAGCTGGCGCAAAATGAAAATCACGTGAATTGAAACATTTGAAAAATAAAAGAAAAAACACTGTCGATAGTAAAGTGAACTTTTTAAAAATATAACATTTGGAAACTACAGACTTTTACGAACTATTTTACTAAATCACAAATATATACTTAAAATAAGTGAACAAATAACTGTTATACAATAAAGTACAGCAAATAATAGCAAATCACAATGTTTCGCATGGTTTACAATAAAAATCCAGTACTGCTTATTTATCCCGTCAACCAATTTCGCCAAATTATATAAATTGCCAAACCACTCGCCAAATTATACAAGTTGACATAATTTTTATTTTAAATAGCGAAAGAACAAATAAATTAGTATAACATTAATAAAAATACAAATAAATCGCCGAAATAAAAATCATTCGATGACTTAAACACGTGTAACTTGCTTAAAGTCAAGTGAATGTGACATTTACGATCAACCATTATTGGCATTTAATCTTATAGTTTGGCTATAGATTTTTGGTTGACGGGATAACTAATTAGTACCAAAAATCCTTTTCACGATCTGGGTTGAAATAATTGGTGCATTAGCATACATTTTGGCATGGTGTTCGTATAACGGAAAAGTACCAAAAAATGCTATTGGCGAGATTTGAACCCGGCTAACATAAAAGTACCAAGAATTCTTTGCGATCATGGCAACTTTTATGTAGTTTTATTCGAAAAAATAACTTTGATTCTTTAATCAAAATGGAAACCTTTCTTATGAAAAGCGAAGGAACTGTTGATGATAGTCACATGACTTAGGCTATTATTATGGAAATTGTTTTCAATTCTAAAAACAGCGCAAAGAATAATATTTCCTAACGGTTACATATTTATTTACACATGGCTATTAAAAACAGAAAAAAGACTTTAAAATTACTATTAAATGAGTACGTGTTAACAGCATGAAAATATTGAAAATTCTGTCTTGAAAATTGTATTTACACGTGAATATTAAAAGAGAAAGGAAACTTTAAAATAATAAATACATTAATATACGTTTAACCCTTTCAGGCGCAAGGTACCTCTATGTGTAAAATGTTGAAATCAGTGAATGGCACCGGAATTTACAAACAAATTTCGAAATACGAAAATGCTTTTCTTTTTCATTCCAATATTCTGGCGCCAATGTGGCATTTAAGAATTAAAATTAAGTGGTCCAAAAATGAACCACCGCCCTTGAAGGGGTTAAAGCAGTAAATTGCAGTAATTGTAGTAAATTGTATTATATCAATCTTTTTATAAAACGCTGTTAAAAAAATATCGGTCGGCAAAGACTCTTTTTACTAAATTCATTTTATTTTAGCTTCTTTTCAAATGTTTAACTGATCTTCTTTAATCAAACACGAAAAGAACCATTGGATTTCTTAACAGCAACTGATTCGGCCTTAAATTTTCGCAATCAAAGGGAATTGAATGGAAACCCGTTTACAGGGAAATCGCTATAGGTTTTTTCATTATAATTCAATCTTCTCTAATCTTTTAAAAACCGATCAAATTAGCGTGATTTTAGATTCTGCGGTTCTGAACGGGGTTTGGCGAGCGTATCTTGCAGGGGGCAGAGCCCCCTAGTATATATATTTTTTTAATTTGGGAAAGGGGTAAGGTTCCGCGGTGTTCTTACATGTAAGGAGGGCTTTATAAATGTTTAAACTAAATACAATTTCTCCCAAAATTGCAAAACGAAATCTTGATCCGAAAATGTTCAGATAAATCAAGATCTACCTGACAAGATTTACAAATACAGTAGTGTCCACATTATGCGAGTAAATAGGGACTGAGCTCACCTGGGGTAAACAGGATTAATGTAATTCGTTACTAACTAAGGAGATGAAACATAAATTTCCACACAATTTGTTATATTTAAGGTACTACTCACAGTCCTTATGATGTACACTTCAATGCTTTTATGAAAATGGGGAATCAAATTATTCTCTGAAGAAGTTTTGGATAGTTTCGCGTTTGCTGGATGATAAATTTTCTTTGCAATATTGTTCTCAATAACCTATATGTTAATGTCATCCGAATTACATGTGCTGGCCGAGAGGTTCTGCTCTCGAAGCTGGTAGACTGGAGGTGCTGAGTTCGAACCCAATCGCGCCTGTCGGTTTAATAATTCGGAGTTTTCGTGATTTTCTTCGAACCTTGGATTTCGATGGGTAAATACGGGTAAGATTCTCTTAGAAATACCACAAAAGGGCACTCCCCCCCCCCCTCGGGCATATATCACTCGAGTATATAATCGGCCCAACCCAATCCGAATAGCATATGTAGCCTCTTCTTGCTTCACGATGATTTAAAAAGTTTTTACAATCGAACTTATTAGGGAAGGTCCCCAACTATCAGATCGGGATTTTATCGAGAATGTTCTCGTTGGAAAGCTCTTACCATGGGAATCAAGGAAATGTATACAACTACCTGTCCGAATGCAACTGGTGAAGGGTTATAGGCCGATGTATTTCTGTCATTTATTGATTTCTCCAGTCGTTAGCTATGCAGGAAAGACACTCTGTGTGGTAGAAAAGAGTATAGAGATTACGGAGAAGACAGTTTATGCTTGGTGAAAAAAGTAACTTCACAGATGATAGTGCATTTCTGACTATAAATGGCTGAAGCACGAGTGTTTCCAATACCAGGTACACACAATGAAAGGCGGTGTTTTGCAGTTGTCACGGGTGTTATTAGTTAAGTTAAAGTTTGCCTGTTTAACTAACGAATCGAAAGACGGGATCCGTGTCTCTAATTAAAGCCTTTTGAAAGGTATACCGACGCATGCCATCGCAGGTGGGCGAGAACAATTGGTTATAGGCCAACTTATGTAGTTTTATTAAGCTTTCTCTAGTGGTCTTATCCACATCTCCACAAAGACTCTGATGAGTTTTTTGAATATTCCAATATTCTCTTTATTAAGTACTTGTATTGTTGAAAGAAATAAACGACTAACGGTTGAAGAAATTTTGTCGTGTCCGGTGGGAGAAAAACAGGCTCCACATTGAATTCAAATTTTTCCATGTATAAACGTAGTTTGGCCACTCCAACTATCCATCACCATGATTGTTTCCTGATCACCAATCGATTCTTTTAGTTTATCGAAGTATGCCCCAGTTGTTTGTTTTGCGCTCTTTTAAGACTTGGAGAATGTAATGAACAAATTTGAGTATGATATTTTTTGCACATTTTCCATAACTTTGCGACCAAATTCCCCCTGACATTTCTGCGTTACAAGTAGTAAAGTTCCCATAAATTTTCCAGCGGCTTTAATACACATTTGTACGGTATAGGAATGAGTCGGGTTTCTTTTTACTGATTACCGATGCACCCACGTCTTTAGATCCCTGTATATCGAGAGTTCTGTTACATACAATCTTCTGTTGTATGCCACTTTGATTGGTGTTCTGAACGTTGGACAGTGGACACTTTCGCTGCTCAGACATTTTTTTCACGTTTTACTGGAATTCGTTCCTGGCCGCTTTTTCGCGGCAGGTTCTTCATATTCGAAAGTGAGGTCAGCATTTATTTCGAAATTACTTGTCTGTTCATTTTCGTCGTTGCTGTCCCATACAGAATATCGAGCGATCAGAAAAATTAGTTTTCGATCATCCCCTTCACTGTCTTCAGTAGTGGCTGATTAATGGCCTTGTCTTCAGTCGTTGACTCCTGTTCCTCTGATTCCCCAAAAAACTCTAGCAGTTGCAAACTAAGCAGTTTTGTAATCTTCACTTTGTCGGCGATAGCATCACAGCCTGAAGACTCTCCAACGACATTTTCAGAACTGGGCCCTACTTCGCATGTAAAAGGGGTTCGTACCACCTCCCCTGAACCAGCTCGTCTGGAACGCGAGCCACAGGTAATGTTAAAATTCTCCATGGTTGAGCGCACCAGGAACTGCCCATATAAGCAGTTCTCTCTTTTGATCTATAGACATGCTCTCTTTTGATCCCGTAGGATCAGGCGAGGGGTTAGTTGCTGATGTTATTTAAAGCATATTCAAAGTCAGTGCGGTCCAATTAGTTATATATGGTTATGAAAATGTGGTCACAATCTGCTGTTTCTTACTTGAGGGAACATAGGACTTTCACCAACTTCACACTGGCAACAACAGTTACATAACTGTACTATAAGCTGTCTTCACGCAGAGTGTCTTTCCTGCATAGCTAGCGACCTGGAGAAATCAATAAGTGACATAAATATACCGGCCTATAACTCTTCACCAGTTGCATTCGGACGGGAATTTGTATACATTTCCTTGATCCCCATAGTAAGAGCTTTTCAACGCCACCACCCCGGCGAAATCCCGATCTGGCAGTTGGGGACCTTCGCTAGTTAGACTTACTGAATACCTAATTTTCTTCTGATTTACATCGCCTTTATGATCACTAATCTTTATTTTTCGATATTTTTAACCATGTTTGCCATCATGTCACCTGTATTTTTTTGCTAAACTTAGCAATGCCGTTTTTAGAAAAGCATCTTACAATATTACTGAAGTCGGTGACTCTGAACATAGGATTAAAAGAATTATCATTGTCAATGAAGAACTAGGTGCAGAGCAAAGACAAATCGCAAAAATTTAGAACTTTCATTTTCTGTTTAGAATAGATAAAATTGGCTTTTTTTTTTGTTGTTGTTAACTCGGTTAAGCAGCATTCACATAATTGAAACTCTAATTTATTGAGTGTACTCGCTCTTCAAATCTAAAAGGAAATAGCAAAACTCTTTTTCTGATAAAGATATTTACAGTTTATCAAGTTCAATTATTTTTAACAATTTACTTCAAGGTAAATCCTAAACAAGTATTATTCATTTTCTTTAATTAACATCATTTTTCGGCTTAATTCTTAACAAGGGAAATTTTACCTTTCAAAAATTTTCCGCCTAATCCTCTTTTTATTGATCTATCTTGCTCCACTAGAAATCGTTGAAAAGATCGGCCACTCACCTCAAAAAACCCTCCATACAGCATTATTAATCATGACTTTCGTCCGTTTTGATTCACACTTTTTATACATTTATTTTGTGCTTTGTGTCAGGGCAGTGACATTTTCAAATCATATTCTTGCTTTCTTTAAATAAATAAAATAGAAAGAGCTATATTTTGACAGGAACAAAAAAGATTTCATATTTAAAATCTGGAAAAATAAATGGCATAATTTTTTCAAATACAGTCATTGGAAAAAAAAGTAAACACCCCATACTAATTCTGCAACAAATTATTGTAGAAGAAAGTTACTGGTACCAAACGATTAGAAATAAAATCTACTTTTAAATGATGCACATAAAATTTGCTTAGGGGACCATTCACATATCAAAACGAACCCAAACTTTGTTTTTCAATGGCAACACACAATTCTGACAATATATTTCAAATCTTCGGTTCAAACTATACCCAGAAACGAAATTTCAAGTTATTTGGATGATAGGTTTTGGAATTGTAAACATTCAAAATTTAGAGCTTCAAATGTTAAATTACATTTTCATATATATTTTTTTTAATACAAATGTCCAATTTTGACACCATAAATTCTATACCCTTCAATTATCCTAAATACAAATTTTCATGAAATTCGTACAATTAATATCAGATAATTTAATCATTTAAAAATAAAATTATTGTTTTGATTGAACAATTGAAGTGAACAAGTGATTCCACAATTGAAGTTCGGTACTTGATTGTTGAAATGCTACAGAATAACTATGTCACTACTATTACTGTATTATTTCTTGCCAATATGACCACTTCTCTTGCTTATTATGTTTCGACTATTGCCAGCCCAAATATTTCAATAAAATGGGTAAAATGTATATATTTTTTCAAATTATGCTTTTCTGCATATCATAAACGGCACATTAAGCCACCCTTTTAACGTTTTTTAATCATAAGTCGAAAACTACTTGGAAGAAAAAGTTTTAATTAAAAATTCGCATAAAGCAGGTCCTAATAAATATAAATCTATCAAAAAAATTGTGGGTATTTTTTTAATATTAATTTTATAGTTCATAATTCATGTTAGAAAATATAAAAAAAATACAAATTCAATGTATGTATGTTTGAGTTTTTCAGTATTATAACCACACAAAAAAATCATCACATTAGGATTATAATTTCAGAAGATATTAATGCAAATATGAAAAATGTAATTTAACATTAGGAGCTCTAAATTTTGAATGTTTATAATTCAGAAACTTATCATCCAAATGACTTAAAATTTCATTTCTAGGAATAGTTTGAACCAAAGATTTAAAAGATATTGTCAAACTTGGGTGTTGCCATTGAAAAAAACAAAGTTTGGTCTGGTTTTGATTTGTAGATGGCCCCCTAAGCAAATTTTATATGCATTATTTAAAATAAGACTTTATCTCTAATCGTTTGGTTCGAGTAACTTCGTTACAGAGTTAATAGGGGTGTTTAATTTTTTCCACGAATTATAGAGATTTTTTGACAAGTTATGCTTTTATTTAAAACAATGTAGTTTTATGAGAAATGAATTTTTAAATTTCGCCAAAATAAGTGTGTATTTTTTATGCTTACTTTGAATAATACATTCTTTCTCAGAAATATAGTGTTTAAATGTCTGTAAAATACAATAAGTTTTTTTTTTTTTTGAATAAAAAATGTGATATCATTTTTTTAAATCAAAGTTTCTTTTTTAATACACCTGTGTAGACTATTCATGTATGCCATTTTGTAACTTTCATCTCTACGAATAAAGATAGCTTTTAAATGAAGACTACTCAATTATGGTTTTGATTCGTACGATTAAAATAGATCAGTAGTTCCAACCTGCGATACGCACAGTACTGCGGGACGGCCAAGTGTGGCAGCAAGGTAAAAGGTATTTAACGGAGTGAAATAATACTCGTTTTTTGTTGAATAGTAAGTATTATTAGGACATCTTTTTCTTCCTGTTCTTAAATTTGACTGTTGTCTAATCGATTCTTTGTATAGTGAGTAAAGTCTGAACCCACTGAAGCAACTAATTACAAACATTCCTGGGTTTGGTTTATGCGAAAAAAATAGTAGTCACAACATGAATACTCTCAGCTTCATGAAACAAGCTCAATGTTAAAAGTTTCACTAAAATGGGTATGAACTACGTTTTAACATTTTCGTATGAAGACAGACAATTTATTTAGACATAAATTAATGTGAATTAAAGCAAACATAAATTAACGCCTGAGTTTATTTATTGAACTATTAAAAGTATTGTGACATAGTACCTTCTCAACAAATTTTTGACAGTGGGGAAGCAACAGGCATTTCCATGGAGGACAATAGTATTTTGTGTAAAGGTATGCAGGAGGACTGCATGCTTATTTGTGTCCTTCGGATCTGCTAAATAGAGTATTTCTACTTTCGAAGAAATAGTGGGGGACTGAACAATGTGTGGCAACGAAATCGCTCGTCCCCTTGTGAAAGAAAAAAAAAGGTTCAAGGAGGTGCTACAGCGCAGTTTTGGACAGTGGACACGAGAACGTGGTGAAGAGAGGTTGTGTTTTGTCAGCGTGAGAGATGAGAAGTACAAATCGTTCAATCTTGTTGGGGTGTTCGAAGTGTAGATATGTTTATAAAAAGTGAGAGTGTCTATCTATGAATGGTAACGTTTATTATCGCATTTTTTAAATTAAATTTAGTTGTTCTAATAAAGAACTTTGGAAAGAAAAATGTGTTATTTTTGAACGATAAACCTACACGAGCTTAGAAAATCAAAAAAGCTCTGATTAACACAGACTTGAACACAATTAATACAATAACCCAACAGGAGTGAAAAATTAACTGGGGCCAGATATCGGCCAGGGTAGCTTAGTAGTAAAAGCAACAGGTACGCTGTGGACCCAGGTTCGAATCCTGGCCCCGGCTAATTTTTCACTCCTGTTGGGTTATTGTATTAATTGTGTTCAAGTCTGTCTTAATATATGTACAGTCGTGGGTAAAAAGGTAAACACCCCCTGTAAAGGTGTTTTCGTGTAGTCAGATTCATAAATTAATAAAAAGAAACTCCAACACAATACTTTAAGAGACTTCACTCCTGTTGGGTTATTGTATTAATTGTGTTCAAGTCTGTCTTAATATATGTACAGTCGTGGAAAAAAAGTAAACACCCCCTTGTAAAGGTGTTTTCGTGTACCCAGATTCATAAATGAATAAAAAGAAACTCCAACACAATACTTTAAGAGACTTCCATACTGTTGGGTTATTGTATTAATTGTGTTCAAGTTTTTCTTAATATATGTACAGTCGTGGAAAAAAAGGTAAACACCCCCCTGTAAAGGTGCTTTCGTGTACCCAGATTCATAAATGAATAAAAAGAAACTCCAACACAATACTTTAAGAGACTTCACTCCTGTTGGGTTATTGTATTAATTGTGTTCAAGTTTTTCTTAATATATGTACAGTCGTGGAAAAAAAGGTAAACACCCCCTTGTAAAGGTGTTTTCGTGTACCCAGATTCATAAATGAATAAAAAGAAACTCCAACACAATACTTTAAGAGACTTCACTCCTGTTGGGTTATTGTATTAATTGTGTTCAAGTCTGTCTTAATAAATGTACAGTCGTGGAAAAAAAAGTAAACACCCCCTTGTAAAGGTGTTTTCGTGTACCTAGATTCATAAATGAATAAAAAGAAACTCCAACACAATACTTTAAGAGACTTCACTCCTGTTGGGTTATTGTATTAATTGTGTTCAAGTCTGTCTTAATAAATGTACAGTCGTGGAAAAAAAAGTAAACACCCCCTTGTAAAGGTGTTTTCGTGTACCTAGATTCATAAATGAATAAAAAGAAACTCCAACACAATACTTTAAGAGACTTCACTCCTGTTGGGTTATTGTATTAATTGTGTTCAAGTCTGTCTTAATATATGTACAGTCGTGGAAAAAAAGTAAACACCCCCTTGTAAAGGTGTTTTCGTGAGCCCAGATTCATAAATGAATAAAAAGAAACTCCAACACAATACTTTAAGAGACTTCACTCCTGTTGGGTTATTGTATTAATTTGTGTTCAAGTCTGTCTTAATATATGTACAGTCGTGGAAAAAAAGTAAACACCCCATTGTAAAGGTGTTTTCGTGTACCCAGATTCATAAATGAATAAAAAGAAACTCCAACACAATACTTTAAGAGACTTCACTCCTGTTGGGTTATTGTATTAATTGTGTTCAAGTCTGTCTTAATATATTTACAGTCGTGGAAAAAAAAGTAAACACCCCCTTGTAAAGGTGTTTTCGTGTACCCAGATTCATAAATGAATAAAAAGAAACTCCAACACAATACTTTAAGAGACTTCACTCCTATTGGGTTATTGTATTAATTGTGTTCAAGTCTGTCTTAATATATGTACAGTCTTGGAAAAAAAAGTAAACACCCCCTTGTAAAGGTGTTTTCGTGTACCCAGATTCATAAATGAATAAAAAGAAACTCCAACACAATACTTTAAGAGACTTCACTACTGTTGGGTTATTGTATTAATTGTGTTCAAGTCTGTCTTAATATATGTACAGTCGTGGAAAAAAAAGTAAACACCCCCTTGTAAAGGTGTTTTCGTGTACCCAGATTCATAAATGAATAAAAAGAAACTCCAACACAATACTTTAAGAGACTTCACTCCTGTTGGGTTATTGTATTAATTGTGTTCAAGTCTGTCTTAATATATGTACAGTAGGGTGGAACTAAAAAACGAAGTTTCGAATTTTATATTCTAATAGTGATTTTTTTTCCTTTTTAACTCCATAAAAAGAAAATATTTTTCTTTTAATTTTAAAATGATATTTTCCGGTTCCTCAAAGCGCCTGATTTTCGTTAAAAAACGAAAAAAAGCCAATAATTGCATGAAAAGTTGTTAAAACTTATTGTTAAATTTATATTTTGCAAAATTAAATTAAGTATTAATGTCCTGTAATAAAGAGAATAATTTAGTTTGAGTGCCTTAGAAAAGTTAGCCCCACTTTATTTGACTTTTGTAGAAGCCAGCGTCATGGTAGTCGGCTTTCATTGTCTCTGATTTATTTGGCTGCGACACATAACAAGTTAGTCCGCTTTAACGGGTGTTAACAGTTTCCTTAATTATTTTTCGATAAACATTCGGTGTCAAAAGTGACAAAGTCTGTTACCATACCTAAATCTAGATAATTGTTGAAGTGTCCTGTATTTCATGAACATTGACAATTAACATTAGACTGTGATCTTTGACGAACATATGAAGAAGTTATGAAACATTATTTTTGGGTTCAATTTAACTTAAAATCTGACAGCTGGAATCTGGTACACACTATTTCTAAAATATCTAAAGCTGTTGATGATACAATTAAAAGTGTATTGCTGAGACCTTCAATTCCAACAGTTTCTGATACACAAATCATAAAAAATGATTAGAGACTAGTGCGAGAAATGTCAAAATTTGAAGAAAAATATTAAGATTAGAAAGAATAATCCCACATCCAATATAAAATTGCAAAATGTTAGGTAATCCTGTAAAAAATATTTCTTTGTATAAAAGCACTAAATATTATCGTGTATCAGAACAAGAACGTCACTTTCTCAAAGACCAAAGAGAGATGGGGTGATGACAATAGGATCAATAGATATAAGAACTACAAACAATGTGTAGCAAGACTGGAAATGGAAATATCAAGGGAAAAGGTTATTTTAAAACAAAAAAATGATGTTTTGATTGAATTATCGTCAAGTGTAAAAAACAGTTCGGAAGGAAATAGTTCAATCGGTTGTTTTTCTAAACCTGAATTTGATAATCAACACAGTGAAAGAACCGGAGTATTAGATAGAACTGCAAATATTATTGCAAATGGCACCTTAGAAGATATGGGTATTTCTGATGATAATAAAGAAAAGGTAACTGAAAGAAGGATTTGAAGATGACAAAGAGAAAAGAAAAGGAAGAATTTGAAAGAACAGGAAAGACGAAATGAGTTAATTTTAGAAGGTTAGTATTTTTATGGCAGAAAGGATAACGCTATGATAACTGAAGCAGAGGGAAAAAAGTATAAAGAATCATTAAAGACGAACATCTGGTCTCAGTTCAAAAACCAGGATAAAAATATATTGGTCATATTTTATTGACATCTTCTTCTTATATTAATATAGCCACTGCAATTTTGGTGTATTTTCAAAATAATAATACAGACATTTCAAGTTTGAGAGTTATTAGGTGAAACAGAAACGCCTTTAATGCAGGATGCAAATCTGGAGTTGTTGAAACATCGGAAGCAATACCCTAAAAACTTTATAATGGATAATTTGATTATTACATGCAAGTGAACTTTTTTCTTAGATACTTATTTCAACATCTTGCTGAAAAACTACGGGTACAAAAGGATTTTCTGGACCAGTAGGAAAGCGACTTGAAAAAATGCGAACATATTGAAATTATAGACTATAAAAACATTGATCCTATCTTGACGGTCTGATCGGATGAAGAACTTAAAAAAAGTACAAACAGGGGATACACCTGAATTTTAGATTTTCCTTGTCATACTCAAACAGTGGAAACGTGTGTCAAAATTGTACAGCGAGCTGCGTCAACTGTCTTTAAATATTACGCAAAAGACGGCTTAATCTTGGGAAAGTTGAATTCCCACAATGTAATGACAAAGTTTGCCTAAAAAGACAGTAGGTTGAATATCCAATTTAATTAATTCATAACAAAGGGATGTAAGGAGGGTGGATGTCGATATTTAACCACCTCCTCGTGGTGACATCTGGATAGTATTTGCTAAATAAAAGTAGATATGAGCTAACAGCTACGTTGTTTACTTTAAGTTACTTTATACTGAAATTTCAAAACTTTGACCTCATTGAGGAACCGGAAAACAACTTCATTTAAAAAAACCTTTTCAGCCAAAAGTTTAGACATCCAAAATGGGAAAAAGTTTTCACTATTACACATTAAAATAAAAAAGTTTTTTATTTACCCTATACTTAAGTTCCACCCTAATGTACAGTCGTGGAAAAAAAGTAAACACCCCCTTGTAAAGGTGTTTTCGTGTACCCAGATTCATAAATGAATAAAAAGAATCTCCAACACAATACTTTAAGAGACTTCACTCCTGTTGGGTTATTGTATTAATTGTGTTCAAGTCTGTCTTAATATATGTACAGTCGTGGAAAAAAAAGTAAACACCCCCTTGTAAAGGTGTTTTCGTGTACCCAGATTCATAAATGAATAAAAAGAATCTCCAACACAATACTTTAAGAGACTTCACTCCTGTTGGGTTATTGTATTAATTGTGTTCAAGTCTGTCTTAATATATGTACAGTCGTGGAAAAAAGTAAACACCCCCTTGTAAAGGTGTTTTCGTGTACCCAGATTCATAAATGAATAAAAAGAAACTCCAACACAATACTTTAAGAGACTTCACTACTGTTGGGTTATTGTATTAATTGTGTTCAAGTCTGTCTTAATATATGTACAGTCGTGGAAAAAAAAGTAAACACCCCCTTGTAAAGGTATTTTCGTGTACCCAGATTCATAAATGAATAAAAAGAAACTCCAACACAATACTTTAAGAGACTTCACTCCTGTTGGGTTATTGTATTAATTGTGTTCAAGTCTGTCTTAATATATGTACAGTCGTGGAAAAAATGGTAAACACGCCCTTGTAAAGGTGTTTTCGTGTACCCAGATTCATAAATGAATAAAAAGAAACTCCAACACAATACTTTAAGAGACTTCACTCCTGTTGGGTTATTGTATTAATTGTGTTCAAGTCTGTCATAATATATGTACAGTCGTGGAAAAAAAGGTAAACACCCCCTTGTAAAGGTGTTTTCGTGTACCCAGATTCATAAATGAATAAAAAGAAACTCCAACACAATACTTTAAGAGACTTAAAAATTTATTGTAAAGAACTTTTAAAGGAGGGCCGTGAAAAGTACAGAGGGACGGGGAGAGTTTTCGATAACTGCCCAAAGGCAGAAGCCCAGAGCGGGCCTTAATTGCGGTCTACATGGCTCGAGCTCAGGAGCAAAAGTGAGTCAGATTTTATTACAAATACTTACAGATTCGCGATCATTAGTTAACCATATGTAAGATGTTTGGCGAAAAACAAATTGGGTAGACAAAGCAATCAAGAAGTTTTACATTGAGTTAAAAACTATGCCATGGCGGGCACTTTAGGTTTACAAGAAATAAATTCTGGCGGTAAGTGAGAGTGGCTTAAAGAAAGAGTTAACACGTGATATTACATGCACGTTACAGATTTAACGACAGCTGCAAATTAGTCAGCAAGGGGCATATGGCTTTTATCTGTCAAAATACAAGGGTAAGAATTGATTATTACTGCAAGCCAAGAGGCTGAGAAAGATCTAATGCGCATTTGTGTGTTACACATAAAGTATGCATTACATATTGTCGGCTGCGATGCGAAAAACATTCACTTGTATTTTGTTCTTTTATTTTATCTCAACGGAATATTCCTGCGGTTAAGATATATTTCTATCCGTGTGAAAGTGAAAGAGGACTGAGATAAATGATGCCTGCATTTGAAACTAAATTTAAAAAGTAAAAAGCGAAACCTACAGTAGTGCGAGGGGAGGGGGGAAGAGAAAGACTAAAGCCATATGAAATTAAGTATAAAATGTCAAATTTAAACTAAATATTTTATTTGAAGGGGGGGGGGGAGAATACCAACAATTTATAATGAACCAGTAAGTTTAAAAGTTGATTTTTGAGGGGAGAGGAGGATAAATGAATATATAATGGGAAAGCCGTTATACCCCTACTAACTCTTCAACAAATTATCGTAGAAGAAAGTTACTGGTACCGAACGATTGGAAATAAAGTCTATTTTTAAATGATGCATGTAAAATTTGCTTAGGAGACCATTTACATATTAAAACTAACCATAACTTTGTTTTTTTTCAATAACAATACACAATTCTGACAGCATAAATGAACTCTACATCCTTCAATTAACCTAAAAACAAATTTTTATGCTATTTATACCCTAAGTTTCTGAGAAATTAATTATTTTAAAACGAGCGTATTTTAAGGGCTGTATCCAAATTGAAGTTGGAACTCAATTGTTAAACGAGAGAGCCCCCCATCTTGATCAAGGCACCTGAAGAAGTCAATGAATCCGGCTAGATTCCAGGACAGCAGAAGAAATTTCAAATATCTAGTCACTTCTATTATAAACGGCCCTTAAACCATCATTTTGAAGTTTTTTAAGCATAATTTGGAAACTATTTGGAAGAAAAATGTGAAATTTTGGATTTCCATAAAGCAAGACTTAATAAATCTAAATCCATCCAAAAAATTATAGGTAGCAATTCATAATTTTTTCGAATATTAATTTAATAATTCATAACTGATACCATAAAATTTTAAAAATTGCAAATTCAGCGTATTTATGTTTGGGTATATTAGTATTATTGCTACACAAAAATATCAGCACATTAGGAGCATTATTTCTGGAAATATAAATAAAAATATGAAAATGTAATTTAACATTAGAAGCAATAAATTTTGAATGTTTATAATTCAAAAACTTATCATTCAAATGACTTGAAATTCGGTGTCTAGGCATAGTTTTAACCAAAGATTTCAAATATCACATTAAAATTGTGTACTATCATTGAAAAAAATAAAGTTTGGATTCGTTTTAATATGTAGATGGCCCCCTAAGTAAATTTTATATACATCCTTTAAAAGTAGACTTTCCAATAAAAGTTTATTTCCAATCGTTTGATACCAGTAACTTTCTTCTGCTATAATTTGTTGAGGAGTTAGTAGGGGGGGTGTTTACTTTTTTTTCCACGACTGTACCTTTAACCCCTTCGGGACGGGAGCCTTTTACGAAATTTTTAATCTTTTGTCACCGTTTTTTAAAAACAGGAATTTGTGTCTTCTTGAATCGAGAAATTGCGCTGATTAAATAAGGCAAATTTTATAGTAAAATTTTACTGGTGAGGAAAAAGAAGGATTCCGAGCACTTCATGCGACACGTATAGGTGTCGCTCGTCCCCAAGGGGTTAATAAATTAATGTGGTTTAAAATTCTTTTAACGCTCATTTTATCTTCGTTGAATTTAGGCTGCTATTATGAAATAATAAAATAAATTGTATAAGTAAGACAACAGATAAAAATATACAAATATTTAAAAATTACTTTAATACATTTAATTTTTTACCTAACAAAATCGTATTCGATTAGCATTTTTTTTTCTTTTTAGTGCCTAAGTGTATGTATAGAGGAATATTTACGGTAGGAGAAGAGAAACACATTAGAAATAAACTTGAGTAAGGGATGGGGGGAGGGAAATTTTAATAGTGCAGGGTAAAGAAGGGAAATACTTGAGTAGATAAAATGGTGCTTTAATAAAACTTTTAAAAATGTAAAAAATAAGGTTCAAAGAAAAATTAAAGTTACAGTTGTAATATTATCATAAAAAAATAAATTATATATAATATTTTTTACTCTTTTTTTCACAGGTCACTCGAAGACTATCGGTTCGTTATATAACGCTGTTCTTGGGTTTTTCCTATGTTTTAAACATAAGGCGTAAAAAAAATGAAGGATTTGTAAACCATATTCACCAATACTGAAGAAACATTGGTAGAAGAGATATAACAACAGTCATAATACATTTTCAATTTAAAGGAAAGGGCACAATAGTAATTAATCGAATAATTAAGAGCTAAGATAAACAATTAAAATAAGTTCCGTGAAAAAATGTAAAATGTACTGGTAGAAAAATTGCCGTCTAATTTCCGTTTTTACACAGACCTTCCGTTTTGGCATTCTCCCATTATCAAGAGAGTCCCATTATCAAAGTATTTTCAAAGACATTTGGAAAAATCTCTTATTACAACAACAATAAACAGTCATAACAACTTTTTAGTGCTTTGATATTTTTTATCACAAATTTGTGGTTTGGGGGAATTAGTCCCTATTTTAGATTTAAAAAATAAACGTAGTATGTTTGAAATAGAAGAATCAACAAAAAGAGATTTAAGCGAACTATGTTTTCTTTGTTTTATTACTAAATGTTTAAACATAAATGAAATGGTTATAGTAAAGTCATATGCTATCATTACCTGTTTAATAACAAGCACCATATGTGGCATTAAATTAATTTTAGTTTTTTCCAGAGCTTCCTCTTTTCCTGTGTTAATTAAAATAAAATCGTCAATGTCCTAAATCTAAGAATGTTCTGTTTTAGTTTGTATTTTATAATTTTGTCAACTATTCGCAAAGTATTTCAACAGTTAAAATATCGCTGATAAATAATGCATAGAGTAGGAAGAATAGGAAACATACTAGTCTGCGAGCCAGGTGCAAATTTCATCAGTTATTTCCTCTCGGCCGATAATTTGTAAAATGCTTCAGAGGGTTGTATCATGAAGCCCCGTGAACTTTAGCTGCGGTTCCGTGGGTGGGTGTAGCAGCGGTAGCCCCCCAAACATGTTAAAAAAAAAAATTAGTCATTTCCTCCCGGTTGAAAATTTGTCAAATTATAGCTAACCCAATATCTTGAAGAAAAAAAAAAGTCAGCTGATTATAAAGTGGTGGGTAATGCGTCAGCTGGTCACACGGACATGAAAAAAATATACAGGTTTCAAAGGAAAGTCCATTTAACCTGAAAATACTTGCGAACGGAGAGAGCTACAACTATGGAAGTGAGGTAACAGTATATTAAAGTGACTACGCCCGATTTAATGCAAACGACCGCAGCGCTCATTAGTGGCGAAATTTGGAAAATAGTTATTGAAAATCGTAAACGAAAAGAAATAGAGCAAAATTTCCAATTAGAAAGTTTTAGAGCATCAATTAATTAGTACGAAACGACATTTGGTTCACACGGATAAGATAAATCGTCGCTTGTATACCTAAGAATGTCCGAAATCGATGAGCGACGATTCTACTTTGCATATTCACATTCCTTAAATGTAGCAGTGCACAATTTCAGATTGTGACGTAGATGGAAATCCTCAATTTTAATTCCAAAACTGACAAATGGCAGCAAGAATATTTAAAAAAAATTTGGCTTTTGTAATGAAAGTTAAAATTAGCGGGGTTTTATTTTGTAAGAAATTCGTTTGAATATTCTGGTGTTAGTAAATTATTTCATCAGTTTACGAACAGAATTCTTCTGCCACTGAAAGGGTTAATCTAAAATTTTAAATTCATTAGAAATTAAATTTTGACAGACATTACAGCACAGTACAACGTCACAATCTGAAATTGTGCACTGCTACATTTACGGAGTGTGAATATGCAAAGTAGAATCTCGCACATCGATTTCGGACATTTTTGGGTATACAAGCGACGATTTATCTTATCCGTGTGAACCAAATTTTGTTTCGTACTAATTAATTGATGCTCTAAAACTTTCTAATTGGAAATTTATCTCTATCTCTTTTCGTTTACGATTTTCAATAGACATTTCGATCAACTTCCAAATTTCGCCGCTAGGGGGCGGTGTTTTAGTTTGCATTAGGTCGGGCGTAGTCGCTTTACTATACCGTTACCTCCCTTCCATAACTGTAGCTCTCTCCATTCGTAAGTATTTTCAGGTTAAAGGGACTTTCCTTTGCAACATGTATATTTTTTTCATGTTCGTGTGACCAGCTGACGCATTACCCACCGCTTTATAATCAGCTGACTTTTTTTTTCCTTCAAGATATTGGGTTAGCTATAATTTGACAAATTTTCAACCCGGAGGAAATGACTAATTTTTTTTTTTTTTTTTTTTTTTTTTTACGTGTTTGGGAGGCTACCGCTGCTCAACCCACACACGGAACCGCAGCTGACGTTCACATAGCTTCATGGTACATCTCTCTGAAGCATTTTACAAATTATCGGCCGAGAGGAAATTGGTCATCCAAATCTCTTGCTGGCTCGCGGACTATACTATTTTTGAAGGAATATACTTTGCAACAAATGGTATACGTGCAAACAGATATCAAACACTGGTTTCAGTTCTAAAATATTTTTTTATAAATATATATACTTATTTTAATGTTACTGTGTGAATATACAGGTATAAGACATTGAATAGTTGCTCTCTATATCTTTTTTACTTAAATTGCTGCTATTATACCGTTTATATTTCGAAATTAGCAAATTTTCTTGCACAATTTAAGGTAGTTATCGCGATATATCACAAATATCAATGATAACTCGTTGATATATTGCGATATTAAATTTCTGATATCGTCCAGCCCTACTCCTGATCAAATCGTCCTCGATAAATATGAGCTCAAACATATTCTTTATAGTCTTGCAGATCCAGAAGACTTTAGCAAGCATGTCTGTGAACGCATAATAAATTGATAATTTATTTTTGATAATGTGAAATTCGCCTAGTATAGTTTGAAATAGTACTTTACTGCTTTTTAATTTGTAAAAATTAATATTTTTAAATCGTAAAATTCCTATGACATGTTTTGGTTCTTGTTAATTAAACCTAAAAGTGTTCCTTTACGCCCTGCATCGTTTATAAATCTTTAAACTGTAAAATAGGAAAGATATCTTTTAAGATGAACATTGAACATCCATGATTCCCCTAAAGTTTAGTTTTGTTTCATGTTAAATAATATCTTTTTAGTTTTGTTGATCTTAAAAAAGTAAAAACAATCTTTACATCTAACAGCGAGCTCGGTTTACTCTGTTTAATTATGAAAAAAGAAACATTTAATCCTGTGATGTATAATTTTTACTAATTTATAATATAGCTTAGGTATTGTAATATGAAACAAAATCTCTATTAAAATAATTCTGAAATCCTTTATATATTTTTAACATTACAATTCTTTAAAAAATATATGACCTTTTTATATAAATCTAAGTCATAATTTTACTGATAGATATTAAGATTAATCTTTTAAAAATACATAAGATCTACTTAAATGTTTCTTTGACGTGAGTAGGTAAGACTCTGCATTTAAGAACTGCAACAGCTAACAGAATAATACTGTTTTTAGAAAAGAACAAATAAAAATCAGAACAAATTAGAAAAGAACAAATAAAAAAAGAACAAATAATCACTACTATTATTTCATAATAGCATTTTCTACTGTTTAATAGCGCTTTGCTTTCTATCTTCGCCTGAATCAGTTTGTTAAATACAAACATTTAAATCAACTAAATATAAACTATTAATCATATTTTATCGAACGTTACTCTGCTAAGCTAGATCAAATATAATTTGTAACCGTAAACTTATAAAAATTTAAATTATTAACTTTTATAAATCCCTCTTTATTTTCTTTATTTTAGTTTTATTGTAAGTAATCAGAAAATGATACTTTGTTATACAGAAGCCAGATTAAATGAGAAAAAATATAGAAATCGCCTTTTAACTATTAATCTTCATTTACCCGAACGTTACTCTGCTAATCTACATGGAATATCATTTGTAACAGGGAAAAAAATTAAACTATTAACTGTTATAAATCCTATTTATACTTCAATTTTAGTATCATTGAAAATAATCTCTAATAGATACCTTGTTGCACAAAAGTTAAACAAAACGAGTGAAGAAAAATTTTGAAAATCGCCTTTTAAGAAAGTATAGGCTATAATTCCAGGAAATGCTTTCTACATAGGTATTAAAACAAAAGTTTTTATTATCATATTATCTAAAAATTCGAATGTCTGGTACTTTGTTACAGACGCGACAGATCACGAATTTTAGATCGGTCTGATTTTCTGACGAAAGCTATTGCTATGGACCTCTGGAGTTCAACGAACACGGAATCTTTCCTTTTTTTAACCATTTGGAAAAATGGTTATTTTCATCGTCAGGGTAGGAAATCAAAAGCATATCTGAAGCTTTTTAATGGTTTAATCCGCATTTTATTCGTTTTATGATTGTTCTATACAGTAATCTGTACTTTCCCTTTACTTTCAACAGAGATGGATACTTCTGTTGCCACTATGACAAAAAAGTAATAAAAACTACCAACAAAAATTTATAACTCAGAAACAAATTGAGATACAGCTTTCAGACAAATTTCATTTAAAAGTACATTTTTTTCTATATACGACGTTGTAAAAAGTAATATTGTGGGATGTTTAGAAGTTTAAGAATGAAATTTCATTTAAAATGGGTTCAGGAATATTAATCATTAATCCATGGCGTACGTAATGTATGACCAGCTCCGTAGAAGTTAAAAAATTTACAGTAGCGAAAAATGTAATCCATGACGTAAGTAATGTATGATCAACTCCGTACGATTTTTTATGTCTTAAATTTTAGTCTTCGAAAAAATCATTTTCCAAATGGTCGTTGTAATTTGTTAAATTGCTTTTTTTTTTTTTTTTTTTTTTTTTTTTTTTTTTTCCCTCGGTATGCTACTTTTTTCTCCCAGCTTATTTTGTGTCGTTTCCAAAAAATAATGCTACGTTGTATAAGCCAGCCGTAAAACAAAGCAGATGTATCATTGTACGATTAAATAATATAACGATTATATAATAACGATTATATAATAATTATATAATCGTAATTATATAATAATTATATACGATTATATAATAATGTATAATGTACGATTGTACTCCATAGCAATTTTTTAAATTTCTAAGCATCGCACATTTTCAACTTTTAGACCGTCGTATTGGGGAAAAAATGTACTTTTAAATGCAATTTGTTTAAAAACTGCATCTCAATTTATTTTTGAAATATTATTTTTTTTTTACATTTTTTAGAGTCATTTGCTTAATATTGGCAACGGAAGTACTCCATTTCTGTAGAAAGTAAAGGAAAAATAGTTGTAAAATAGTAATAATATATTTTTGTTGCCATTTTCTCATAACAACCTAAAAAAATGTAATTAAAATACGTGCTATTTTGAAAAAATGATTTCTGTCAAAACATGTAGCTATTATAAACTATATTTAATTTTAAGTATCTATGTTAATGTTACAAACAAATGAAGGGATATGAACCATTAGATAGCCATTTTTTGTCGAGTTTCTTTAATGACGGCATCTTTTTGCTTCAATTGTGTATTATTTCGCGATTGTGACGTCCTATACATACTTTACTGTAGCTGTTTAACAGTGCATCGTAAATGTGGAATTCTTTAGTGGATGCGAATGACGTCATTTTACATAAAAGAAAAGCCTTTGATTTAAGTCTTAAAATTGAAATATGTGTTGTACTATTTATATATACATATTTCTTTTCATTGGGGGTGACACTAAATTCCGAAAAAGCAGAATTCCTGTTTTCTAGTTCATTTATTTATTTATTTATTTATTTTTAAGGAGATAAAACTTCCTCAATATGAAAATATCAAGATAACACATGGAAAACATTTTGATTATATGTAATGGCGTATTGTATACATCAGAGAAAAGTTACTATCTTTAAAAGAAAATCGGCAAAAAAAAGATTAAAAAAATACGCTTAAAGTAACTGAAAATAGGTAAATAAAATAACTATTCTATATTGTAAATATATATTTGCGTGGTTTAATTATGTTGTTGTTTCATAGTAAATATTGTGTCTGAGCATCGAATCCCGGAAAAAAGAAGCTTTTTTATAATTATATCTAATTTCAAACTTTTCCAAAAATCAATCATCTTACTACTATCCTTTTATTGATTTATTTACAACAGAGAATATGTTTTAAAATAGCACAAAAATTACATCAAAACACTCCAGAAATTACCTTCAATAGAAGTCATTAAATCCGAATTATGATGTTTTACGTGACTCCGTAAAACACGGGGAAGAGCCATAATTTTCATTAACCGATATTTTGCTTATTAATGACATTTACATCATTAAAATTACTTCATAGAATTATAGTTGATAGGGTACTGTAATTCTCGAAGAAATCGCTGCAGTGACAAAATTCTCCACTATGAAAAGAAACCCCCCCCCCCCCTAAAAAATAAATAAAACAAATGATAAAGAAAAAATGTATTATTTTAATATAAATAATATTAATACAAAATAGAAAAAAATTAAGAAACACTATCGGTGCTAAAACTTTAAATCCTAAACTGGCGCCATGCAGATACTTATTTACACTTAGTTTTGATTTTCTTTTTTTTTTCTATTATGTTTACGAATAGATTTGTAATCCGCAGGATTAGACTTCAACTACTTAAGTAGTAGAAAACATATATTTCTTTCCTGTTTTCTCTTCTCAACTCCGCTGTTTTTTTTTAAGTTAATTTCTAAAACCCAAAATCAAACTTTTCATCGTGTTCTTATAGGTCTATCTGCATGAAATCTGTAGGCTTATATATCTAACTATTATTATTATTCTGGACATTTCACTACATGTGTGCAGAGTTGCTAAAAATGACATATAAACATAGGGGAGAGTAGTAGACAGTGAGACAGCAGCCATTTTGACATATAGTTGTAACATTTTCTCCAATCTGGCACACACACATAACGACCTCATCTTATGTAACACGTGGATGTAGTTTCGGCACACTTCAGTTACTCTTCCGTCAAAATAATAAATAATTCTTTATTTTATAGTGGTTAAAGTTACATAAACCGCTATTTTAGAGTTTATTTCCTTCAATATGGCATATATTTACTTAACAAAACCTAGCTATATCTAATTATAGACTATTTCGACAAAAGGACATAAACTTTTTAAAGCGATAAAATTGATGAACAGATGTGGCATCCATTTTATTACAACGTAACGAAAGTACACAGTGAGACACGCAGTTGTGGTACACAGTGAGACGTGTATAATTATATACCTACTATGTGGTTCTGATGTTAAAAAAAGTTATTTATTAATAAAAGAGGATTTTTCTCTCTCTCTCCTTTTCTGTGTGTGCGTGGGTGTGCGATGGCTAGAGGAATCTAATAAACGTAAGAGGCTGAAAATTTGCATGAACGTAACACAAGGTCTGCCATTGTCTACCCGAGGGTCATATTTTTAATATTTTGAAAATATAGAAATATTAATTACAAATCATAAACTGCAGAAAATTATTGATAGAGTGTAAAAATGTATGATCTATGGAAATATATACATTGTCTCACTGTGTACCACTTGTGATACACAGTGAGACAATTTTCGATACTCTGTTATGCTGCTTCTGTGCTTTTATAAATAACTTTTTAAAAAACATTTATACATTAATGTGTAGCGTATCTGTGTAGCTTAACGATGTAGCAAAAAATTTTTCAGAAGAATAAAAACCGTCCCCATTCGTTAAGTAACAATAATTTTCATCTCACTGTGTACTACCCTCCCCTATACTGTCAGAAAAACTCGTCAATATACACTAAATTATTCCTCATTTTTTAACAAATAATTTCCTTTCCCCTAGAAAACATGTTTTATCCGTGAATTCTTCCCGACACATATGCAAACATATTTACTTCAAAGCGTTTCCCTACTGTATAACTACTTCTCTGTGCTAACGTGCTCGTCTCGTAACGTTAAGATGGCTGGTTCGAATCTAACGTCAGCCGCTTTTGCTTGTTCCCAGCTTTCTTCAATTGACGGATATTTAACCTCCTGTAACGAGACAAAAAAAAAACAGATATTCGTCAAATAACGAAAATATGCTGGCAGCACTGCTGCCAGTAGAATTTCCGTGAATTGAAGAACGTTATTTTTGAGAGTGTATAGAGAAAATGACTCAAGCTAACTGTGATAATATATCACTCGTGTTATTAACGTCTTGAGATCTAAAGTTAAAACAAGTAATATATATATATATATTTTTTTTAAGTCAATTCCTACTTAGGTTAAATAATAAGTATTTTATTAACGATTGAAATTTTGAATAAGAGAATATTTTTTCTCCCATATAAAAAAATTAATTAATTTAATTTTATTAATGAATTAATATTTGAAAAAACCGTATTAACATCAAGTGTCATTCACTACAAGTTTAAAAAAATGTATTTGAACATGAGTGGATGAATAATAAGTATTTTGTTAACGATTGAAAATTTGAATAATTTTAATTAATTAAATTTAATTAATGAATTAATATTTAAAAAAACTGTGTTAACATCAAGTGTCATCCACTACAAGTTTTAAAAAATGTATTTGAACATGAGTGGATGAATAATAAGTATTTTATTAACGACTGAAAATTTGAATAAGAGAAGTTTTTTTCTCCCATATAAAACTAAAATTAATTAATTAAATAAAATTAATGAATTAATATTTGAAAAAAAACTGTATTAACATCAAGTGTCATTCACTACAGGTTAAAAAAATGTATTTGAACTTGAGTGGAGGAATAATAAATATTTTGTTAACGATTGAAACTTTGAATAAGAGAATTTTTTTTATCCCATATAAAAATAAAATTAATTAATTTAATTTAATTGATGAATTAATATTTGAAAAAACTGTATTAACATCGAGTGTCATTCGCTACAAGTTGAAAAATATGTATTTGAACTTGAGTGGGGGAATAATGAAGTATTTTATTAACGATTGAAAATTTAAACAAGATATATATATAGGGAGAGTGTGAACTAATAATAGAAATTGAATAATAATACTACTAATATTCATTAATTACTTTTGCTCAAAGAAGATTACATCCTAGATGACAGAAAAAGCCCTTGCTCTGAAATTTATACTTTAGAAGACAGGACTGGCAATTTAGGTTCACAAATATGATTCTAAAATTACTAGCCTCTTAAAATATCAGTTTAATTATCAATAACCTAAATTCTCACAATAACAAATTTTAAGGCTTTAACCCTTTATGTACTGAATTTTAAATTCATGAAAATTTTATCTTCTAAAGCATTTTTCGTGAATTTTTGAAACTGCATTAGAAGATTTACATAATCATTTAATAAATTTCAGAAAGATTTTAGAGGGATTGAAGGATTTAGAAGGATTCATTAAATTTGAATCTGTAGGGATTTTGTGCAATATTTATAACCTCCCTCAAATCTTTTATTTTAAATATTTTTCTTAATATTTTGTAGAATTAGGAAATGTACAAATATAATGTTCTTACAATAGGAATATAGAAATATTTCCGAATTGAAAAATCCCCCAACGCCAAGAAAGCTGAAAAGATGCAGAGGCAAAAGAAATCATCCTTTTAAAAATATATTTGTTTCGTGTAACCAATAATGCTTTTGGAACAAGATAAAGTAATGCATCCATAACTCATTCTACACTATATTACTACTAATCGATGTATTAAATGAATTTTATAACAAGTTATTTTAATGGTACTTATAAGTATTGTCAGTAGATAAAGGGTTAAGAAAAACAATAATACCTCCATGGTCTGAGCATTGTATTTAATATCGAAAAACAATAAACGTTAATAAATGACTGATAAATAACGCTATCCATTAAATCCTTGCAGTAAACTTATGAGGAGACCACCAAACATGGCGCTCACCGATTTTGATCAATTTAAAGTATGTTGTAGAGTTCTTATCCTTAATTATTCTGGAGAAAGGATTTCTTCAAATGAGCCTTAGATTTTGAGAAATTGGTGGTTAAAGGTCAGCATACGTTTTAAATAACCATTAGTTTGTTCTTCTGAATGTAAATTTAGTAACCTAAAATTTCTATATGTTCTTCCGTTTTATGGTACAGAACATATGCGGACGGTCTGGCTGGCGAGAGACGTTCCGTTTACCTACGGGAGAAAGGGGTATACAGGTTTAAAAACTTCAAAATTACGTCATTTTAGCAAGGCTCATTTTTCTATATGTTCTTCCGTTTTATGGTGTAGTACGTATTCCGACGGTCTGGCTGGCGGGAGACGTTGCGTTTACCTGCGGGTGAAGGAGTTATGCAGGTCGAAAAACTTCACAATTACGTCATTTTAGCATGATTTTTGTTTTTAACATCTGTTTCTACTAAATGTTTGTGATATTAATCCATTATTGCCAGACGTTACAAAGACCCTGCCAGATCCACATTTATAGGTAACATATTACTCTTTGGCTATCAGACAACCTACAATTAATTTGCAAGACACAAATTCGGTTGCAAAGTTAATACCAGACAGCTTTAATATGGCGAAAAATGTGCCTGTTTCAAGAATGGTTTATAGTTTAAAAATAAATCATATTTACGTCATTTTAGCAAGCTTAAAAATAACAAGAAATTTTTTTTTGGCTAACAGACCCGAATTTGTGTCTGGCAAATTAATTATAGGTTGTTTGTTAACCAAAGAGCTGTTATTTTTAAGTTTGCTAAAATGACGTTGTAAGAACTTTACTAATTACCCCTAAAGACTATTTATTCACGAACTATTAATTCGGGAGAAGATCCCCCTAGGGTCTTCCGGACTTTCCCACGCTAAGAGGAATCTCATAAACTCATAGTTCATCTCTGAACAAAGGTATGGTGCCGTCGAGTCTGCAAATATGAATGGAACTGGCAGTACATTTTCGTTCCGGCGCTAACTTAACATTCCATTGAATTGCACAGAGAGCAGATGTTTCAGCCGTCCAGTAAGTGAGCGGTGGCAACGGCTGAGGGGGAGAAAAGACGATTCCTCCTAGGGCGGCGAGCTTCAGCCTTCGAGAAATAGGCGGTGGCATCGGCTAAGAGGGAAAAAGCTAGTTTTCCCTAGGACCGGGAGTTTCAGCCTTGGAGAGAAGCGAGGTGGCAACGTGGGAGGAAGAGAGAAGCAGTTAGGAAGTGAGAGAGGGAGGACGCTGGCGAGGAGGTCTTGCTGGACCTAGTGGTGAATGAGCGAAGCGAGGAGATGAGATAGATGGTCATCCGACCAGTCTTTTCTCCGATTGAAGCACTATATCTGTGGAAGCAGCCCGTTGATGGAACTTTTTATCCTGTAAAATTGACGCGAACCCAAACCAATATTGTTTAACTTGTAAATATTCATATTATAATCGAGACTAAATAAAGGACTTAGATTTTGATAACTTACGCTACCATAGACTCTTGTCCAGTGATATCTAAGTCCCTACAACGTAAAGAGGACTAATAATTTTTAAAGTGTAAAACAATCTTTAAACAGGCACTTTCGTTGCTATATTTAAAGCCGTCTGGCATTAACTTTGCAGCCGAATTTGTGCCTGGCAAGTTAATTATTGGTTGTCTGATATCCAAAGAGTAATATGTTACAATTTTTAAGCTTGCTAAAATGACGCGAAGATGATATGTTTTTTTACTTCTAAATGTAGATTTGGCAGGGTCTTTGCAACGTTGGCAACGTCTGGATATAATGGATTAATATCACAAATAGTAGAAACAGATGTTATAAACAAATATGATTCTAAAATGACGTAATTTTGAAGTTTTTTCACCTGTATAATCTCTTAAAAAATTCTGGTCTTTAATATGCATAGTAGCATGCTGTCGTTTTTGCTCCGGATGAAAACATAAATTTCTCAGGAATGGGGTAAGCTAGAGCCTCGAGCCATATGTCTTTCTCTTCCTCTTTTAATGCTGATTAAAATTATATATAGTATGTGCAGTTATGTATAGGGGTTTAGGAGAAATATGTAGTTAAACTTTCTTCTTCTTTACTTTCGATTTCTCCTTGAACCAGGTTTTGCCACCTATTCAATTGCTTCTCGTGCCCCCTTAACTATCTCAAAATTTATGAAACTTGATAAATTTAGATTCTATATACTTTTGTGATCATTTTGATATCTATTATGTCTTCTGGTATGTAGTTTTTCATACAAAATTAACCCATTAAAGACCATGCACTTTTTGTTTACTTTGAGCCATTTTTAATTTAAGGTGTTTTAAATATGCTTATAATATACATATAACTAATTGATAACTCAAAACAATGGCTCATTTTGTGTTAATTAAACTCTGTAAATTAATTTGGTACCATTTTCATTAAGTTTTCACCAAGTTTTAACCCTTGAATATCTATTTTAAAAAGTGATGTTTTCATGTTTTTCTCCCATAGAGATAACATAGGGAAAACAATGGGATTCCATTGCAATTTTGACCATGTTAAGTTACCTATAATGTTTTTAATGGCTCATTTGACCTTCACTAACTCCTAAGCTTTTTTTTAAGTCCTATCTTGTATCTCTAAGTCATTTTTATCTATTAATTTTAACATAACTTCTTTAAATTACTTTTTAAATTTTGGAGCCATTTTCAAAAAATGACATTTTTCAGATCCTTCAAAATTAACTAAATCTATCAGGAAACTAATAACTAATGTTTCATTCACCTTAATTAAAGCACGTAGATCATTTTAGTACCATTGGATCAAAGTTATCGTTTAGATTTAACCCTTTATACATTACATCAAAAACTGCAATTTTTGAACATTTTTCCCATAGACTTAACATGGGATAAACAATGGAATTGTTGGATTCCAATGTAAATAAATCACTTAACTAAATGAATCCCTAAAAGTTAAGTATTAAAATATCTATAAGCTTAAAACTGCCCTCAATAATATTTCTTATTGTTAAAGCTAATATATTTCTAACTTAAATTCAATGACAGAAGAGCCATATATATTTCACATTACTTTATTTTTATAAACATTTTTCTAGAACAAAACAAAACTAACTGTTGCCAGATATTGAAACAATACAATTACAACCGGTTAAATAATTATGCAGGTGACTGATACATGGATGAAAGATAAAGTTAGTCATTACGTAACATACTCCCACCTTGAGTTGTGGGGAATGCACAACTCAACAATTTAAAATTACAAGTTAAATCTTTTCGGTACCTTAACTGTGTCAAAGAAATGTTGCTTTGCTGCTTCTTTCATACAAATCACGTGAAACAGGAGACATGCCAGATCTTTGTGAATATGGATCTCTCAAAGATGATGAATAGGGATCCGCATGTTTATCTCTCATGGGCGCAATAGATGGACTGCGACGATCATAAGGTGAAGGGTATGGTCTCATGCGAGACGACATTGAACTGTAGCCACGGTCATAAAAATCTCGACTTCCAAAAGGTGGACTGTTATATCTTCGGCCGTAGCCATTAGCATACCCATCACCACCACGGGGTCCACCATAACCACCACGTCCTCTGCTTGAACCTCCTCTAGCTCGTCCTTGTGATCCTGGCTCATGATGAAGCTTGCTTTTTGAAGGCTCAACACTCAAAGAAGATCTTCTGAAGTAATAATTATTCAGAGCTTTTAAGGGAACCTGGGCTTCTTCAGTTTTGATTAACTTTTCAGGAACTTTTGGACATACTAGAGTTTCATGTTTTTTTCTGCATAAAACGCATTTTACTTTTGCTCTACAATTTCGGGCTAGATGGTTTAATTTTAAACACACGAAACAAGTTCCCTTCTTTTGCATTATGTCTTTCTTAACATCATACGACATTGACATTGCCTTGAAACATTTTTCCGATGCATGTCGTTTGTCACAAAAAATACACAGTTTTTGTTTAAAATTATTCTTATTTCTAGTATATTTTCTCTTATCAATGTTTAATAAATCTGATACAGTAGATATTTGAGATTCTTCGAATTCGTGATTATTGCGTGCAGCTTTGTATCGAAAAGTTTTGTCAAAACTCTTACTTGCCAAAGAAATTCTTTCTTCTGCTTCAACTTCGTCTTGCAGAAATTCTAATAAATTATCTAGATCAGTTTTTGAGCCAATTACAACACCATTCTTTAAACCTGTATCATGATTTTTATCTAGTTTAGATTCCACATCATTACATCTATTTGACGATCTTCTGTGAGACGTTCTATACCTTTCCCATGCTATAAGAATATCATCTGGAAGAGACGATTCAACAAGCGGATATAACATCGCATCATATTTGTCTCTAATAACTCCAAGAGTTTCTAATGATCGCAATTTCGATTCTAATGAATCATATAATCGTCGCAAAGAATTATGTTTTCCTGGATTTTGCTTCTGCAGTACAAGGCCTAACAAATCTCTAATATAATATTCTATCAAACGTTCTTCCCGTCCAAAATGAGATTTAAGTTGACTTACAGCTTTGGCATAACTATTACCGCCAGGAGGAAAACTTCTAATCAATTCTTCTGCCACACTGCCTTCTTCCATGGCTTGTGATAAATACGCAAATTTGTCATGAAAATCTAGGTTAGTATCTTGATCAATTTTTTGAAATTGACCCCAGAACTGCAACCAATTTTTTATGTCACCATTAAAAGTAGGTAACTGTATCTTCGGATAATGAAGCAATACATTCTTATTAATTACCGAAATATCAGATTTCAAATCTTCATTTTTTACAACCAAAAGTTCGTTTAATTTCTGTTGTAATACACGCCAACGATCGATGTAAACCTCTGATTCATCGATATCTTTGTCTATTGTTTCTTCGTTAGCTTCTTCACTATAAAATATATCTCTGATTCTATATTCTACATCTACCATAAGTTTCGCTTTCCCTTCTATCATTGTCAATTTCATAATTTTATCAGCAGTCGATAAATTATTTTCACTTGCATCAAATTCGTTACACGCTTTAGTGAAAATTCTACGATGCTGTCGTCTAGCTGCTTTCAACGCATCCATATTATTCAACATCAACAATAATAATAATTCTCACTTGAACAGTTCAAATAAAATTCTACTTACAGATTCCAGTCTGGTCAGCGGACGCCATATGTTGGATTCCAATGTAAATAAATCACTGAACTAAATGAATCCCTAAAAGTTAAGTATTAAAATATCTATAAGCTTAAAACTGCCCTCAATAATATTTCTTATTGTTAAAGCTAATATATTTCTAACTTAAATTCAATGACAGAAGAGCCATATATATTTCACATTACTTTATTTTTATAAACATTTTTCTAGAACAAAACAAAACTAACTGTTGCCAGATATTGACAAAATACAATTACAACCGGTTAAATAATTATGCAGGTGACTGATACATGGATGAAAGATAAAGTTAGTCATTACGTAACAGGAATTCTATTGTCTTAAAAACTACCTAAAAATGTTTAAAATGAAAATATATTATTGTATTTTGCTCTTAGATAAGAGTATAAGCTTTAAAATGATACCTGTTATGTTGCAAAATATTAAGATTTACTATGTTAAATGATCTTTTTAAAAAGTGTTCTTTTTGGGGTTTTTTGAGAATTTGCAGTAACCCTCATTCCTATAGAGAAACATGGGATTTTGGAGACATATTCTTATATTTTAACATAGCTATATTTTCACGTTTTCCAAACTTTTTTGAAAAACTAACACCGGATCTCGATAATTCGAACTTTTAGCTTTTCTCCGCCATCACCCATGTTTCTCTGGGGTGATATAATAATTCTTAATTGATTTTTAAAAAAGTGTCAAATTATTGGAGTTTTTTCCCGATTTCCCATAGGATTGTATTAGGTTGTTTACTTTTTGAACTTAAACTTTTAACTATTATTTATGTTTCGATCTTTTAACTATTTACATATTCTGATAGCTGAATCTTTGAGCTATTCAGCGGTACCATTTGTTTTAAAAATTTATTTCTCTAAGTATTTTTAATTTCAATTTTAAAATTGGTATTTTCTAAAATGAAGCGATTGGGTGGACACTGGTTGCTCACACACAATCTGTGTTCATTAAGGGCAAAATAATAATAATGTCTTAAAATAATTGATAATATGAATGGGCTGCCTTTAAAATTGAGTTACTAATTTTGATGTCACACCAGCTTAATACACGGTGATATGCCGGATTATTGTAAATAAGAGTCAAGTTATCCGACAGCCAATGTTTTTGAAATTTTCATCAAAGTTATACTTGTTAAAACGATACCGGTTTTCTCTATGAGGGTTTTCAATGGATTTGTTAGGGTTTAGCTGGGCTTCTGGGGTCGTGCCGCGTTTCTAGATATATCCACTTAGCCCTTTACGGACCTTTTAATTGCCATTTTTGGCCACGTATTTTCCTTATGGGAAAGGTAATGGTAATACTTAAACTAATGAAGAGTACACCGGTTTTATCTAAGACTTGTTTTTGAGTGTTGGTTATAGTCTTTAGAGTCTTAAGAGGTACACTCATGGTAAAACTTATAAAGATCTCACAAATGTGGGATGTTAAAGATTATTCTCCATTGTGTTTCTTACTAAAGATCACATTGCTATAAAGCTATTACATAAAAAATTCATAAAAAAAAAAAAAAAAAAAAATTACTAAATGTTATATTCTACAAATTTTTTTCGATGGCAACATGTTTAGGGTAGTCATCTTCAACTTTTAGATATAAAATTAAATACTAGGTTTGCCATCTTAACACTTAAAACTGCCATTTTGTTTCTAATGGGTGTTTTCTCCATTAGAATTTTAGCACAAAATGCTAAATATCTCAAAAATACTGGTCGTAGAGGTTTTTCGCTGCGCCAAATTCAACTGCAAACCACCTAAGTGAACTCCCCCCCCCCGTCTTTTCCACTATTTCGTTTAGCTCTAGCTCAATTAGGGGCCTGTAGGGGACGGGTTTTTTGGGGCGCTACTTTTCTATTCCTTTTATCTTAGTCTTTGTCACATTTACTGTCACATTTTCATTTCTTCTTTTATCCTAACTTTTGTCACCATCTTCTGCTCCACTTTTTGTCCCCCTCCCTTAACTATAACATTGGCTACTTTTTTGCTATTTGAGCTAGAGACTTGGATTTTTCTATTTTTTAGTCATTTTTGACTTTCTAACCAATCCCATTCCATATTTCACACTATTTCCCAGTTGTTAAGGATTTTCCTTAACAATGGAAACTTTTTCAATTATTAAGATAATTTTCTGGTTTTTTCTTGAATATGCTGGAGGTTGCCGTCAGTTTTGATCCCACTTAATTTTCTTTTGACCTTGCTCGTACATTATTATTATTTCGTATTATCGTATATTATTAGGCTCGTAACGCGCCTAACATTGACAACTTTTTTATTTTTTGAGTTATTCTCCTGTTTTTTTTTTTTTTTGTTTTTTTTTCACTGGGATATCTCGTATTAATTACTTTCTTGATCCCACTTAACATTTTTACATTTAGCATACATTATCAACTTTTTCAATTATCAAGATATTTCTTGAATATGCTAGAGGTTGCCGACAGTTTTGATCCCACTTAAATTTTTGACCTTGCTCGTAATTCCTTGCCTAACATTGACAACTTTTTTATTATTTGAGTTATTCACCTGCTTTTTTTTCAATGGGATATCTCGTATTACTCTTATTCTTGATCCCACTTAAAATTTTTACATTCAGCACACATTATCCTTAACAATAGCTTCTTTTTTCTTTCTTGGGTTAAACTTTTGGTTTCTTCTCGCACTTATTGGTTGGTCCCTGCACTGATTTTTGGCGCATTTACATCATAATTATTCATCTATACTTTTGTGTACCATATTTTTTTTCAGGCAAGTGCGGCGGGACTCTAGTAGCGTCGGGTGAGTACTGTTAACTTTCATACTTTAGTGTAATATTTAACATTCTTTTTATTTTTCTGGTCCACCCAGTCAGCCCTTACAATGTCTGTTCCTTATTTTGTCCATGTGTGGGAAATCGGGATTGGATAGGCAATATACATGCTGCAGCAATGTTGTTGTAATTGTATACATCAGTTCTACATTGAGAGTGTAAATATGTAAATTTGTTCTCTATTTCATTTTATTATTTTATTATTCATAACACACTATTATTCCTGTATCATATCAGATGAATTAAACTAGGAGACCATTTTTGATCACAAACACAGTAATAATCTTCACATACTGAAATTTGTTGTTACTTGTAAAAAATTATGATTGTGATTGTCGGAATTACAAAGTTGGACAGGGTATGGTGTTATTGGGAGAATTGTACAATTGATTTATATCTCTTTTTGAGTGTATGGTTTTTGTGGTACGGGGGCAAATGCACATACTTTTCCCTTTTCTTTGTTTTGATATAGTAAACTTTTACTATCATTATTTTATTTTATTTTTATTTCATTTATTATTCAAAATTTTCCCCTTATTAGGCTCTTAATTTTTATCTTAGTCATTTTCGGTGGTCACGACCACCGGTTTTTGCTTTTTTCTATCTATATCCCTTTCTTTCAAAGATATGTGGTGCGGGTCTAGTGCCCCCCCCCCATTTATGTGTTTATCTTCAACTTTTAATATAACTCAAACGTATTATATCTTTAAATTGCTTGTCTGGCATATGATGATAGAACGTAGTATCTAAAATCATTTTAATAGTATCTTCGATCATTCTTAATAATATCTCTCTTAAAGTATTGCATAATTACTAATTGAAATTAGTTAACTAAAATAATCCCAAGTATTGATAAGCAGTCTTGTTAAAGTGGACTTAAAGTAATGTCAAGATACGTAATGAATCAAAAAGGAATCAATCCAACAGTCAACTTGACAAGATTGGATATGGACACAGTAGTGAAAACAAGTACAATAAATAGAGAGGCATCTAATAATGAATTGGCTGACATCCAATCATCTGGAGTTATTCCGGCGACAGAACCAGCGCTAATTACGAGTCATGTTGTTCAACAGTTGATAAATAAGGTCGAGGCGCTTTATCCACAACGTTATGAAGAATTTAAGGTCCTATTAACAAATCAATTAGAACATATCAAGGCTGTGGAGAAGGGAGAATTTTCAAAGAGCCCATACTATGGCATATATAACATATAAAGTTATAATGTTGTAAATAATATATATCAACCAGAAAAATATCGTATGAAGACAGCAAAGGGTGATAGAGCTGCCCAATTAAGAAAAAATGCACTATTTTTGGAATTTGAGTTACAACACATCAGAGCAATACATTATAAAGAATACAACAAAATACCATATTATCAAGCAAATAATACTGAACTAATAAACCTGCATCGGGAAATGAAAAGTGAAGAAATAATTAGCATAAGAAACAGAATTATAGAACTAAATCATAAAGAAAACAGAAGACCATATGTGACTAGTTGTCCGTTCTTCAATCATCTGCAGCTTCTGATCCTACTAAAGGAAGAGAATGATCCCATACCACAACCAGAAAAACTAAAATAAAAAACTATCAGTACCAAGAATACCCAACAAAGAAAGCAGTCTAATTTGGAAACTGCAATATCACTAGCAGAAGAAATTAATGAGGCTCGATTAAAAAACAAAGAAAAAATTATACAAAATGCATTAGGTGGATCACCACTTCCATTAAAAATACCACCATCCATAAACCAGCTAGAGTCACTATCCATCCAACAGCTCATTCAGGAGTACAATACACTATTAAATAACAGATCTAATAGTAGCTCAGAAGAAGCTAAAAAATATCTCGAAACAATCTTTTCTAAAGCAAGAAGAGATGAGAAACTTCTTATACAACACTCCAACGAAATAAATAAGGATTCTCCTGAAAAGATGAAAAAATTACGACATAAATTGGATATCCTGCAAACACAGAATGATGAATTGTCATTAAAGCTCAAAGAAAGTACAAAAGTGGAAATTAAACTTGAGAAATATTTGGAAGAACTGAAGCAAGAGAATAAACAATTAAAAATCTCCTTAACTGAGGTAGAACATAGTAAAGAACAAATAAAAGAAAGTTTTAAAGAAGAAATAGATAAAATAAAAAGTCAACAGAGGCAACTTAAGAAAAAAACTATAGACAAATTTTCACAAACAGTAAATAAATTAAAAACAACAACAACTCAAACAATAATGGAAAAAAGATCGAATGCAGAAGTAAAGATTGGAAATAAATTGGAAGAATTGAAACAAGAAAATAAACAATTAAAAGACTCTTTGGTCAAGGAAGAACAAAATAAAGAACAGATTAATGCAAATATTGTAACCCTTCAAGAAGAAATTAATAAATTAAAACGACAACAGAAGCAATTAAAATCACAAACTAGAGAAAAAATCATACAAACAGAAGTTAAGTTAAAAACAATAGCAACTCAAACAATAATGGCAAATAACGAAAATGAGAGAATAGAAGAAAATGGTGAAGGAGGGTTCATTCAATTATCCAACAGACTACAGAAAATTGAGGAGTTGGTGAAGCGAAACCTGGAGTACTCTAGTGGGGGCTGTCAAGGAGTGAAATGCGGTGATGGCACAAAAACGGGCGTTCCCCCTGCTTTGCCGAACTCTAATTCTGCAATATTAATTAGAACAACCGCTAAACACATAAGGATTCCAAAACTCAAAGCATTACTTAACGAACACTTTAATAAAGTGAAGGAAGTTCCAATAATATACTGCAGAAATGCCAGAAATCCAGATACAATAATTATACAATCTAATACAGATGACAATACAGAACATTTGTTAAAAATGATAGAAAACACTCCTGACATTACAAAGTTAACAGAAATCACATATAAGTTGACTAATTACAAAAGAGTAATAATCACCGGTATTCCATCCTCAGTACCTACATATGAAATAATATCATATCTTGAAGAAAATTTATCTGATAAAAACATCACCTTATTGAAAATTCTAAAGAGGGATAATTCTACACTACATCACATCATATTGCAATTAGAAACAAAAGCATCACAAGAACTATTAGAAAAAAATTTATACAGGTGGGTCTCAACAAGTGCTATATTCGTTCTTTTCGCCCAATAATTAGATGCGGCAATTGCCAGCTGTATGGACATCAGACATCTTACTGCAGGAGACAGCCAATTTGCGCCAAATGTTCGAGAGGTCACTGCACTTCGGAGTGCCCTTTTGCGGGAGTTCCCTCGCAATATAGATGCACAAATTGTTTCCACTTACCTAATTATAGGAAACATTCAGCGGATTCCACTGCGTGTCCGGTTTATCAATCACACTTGGCTAATAGAAGATGTGTTCAGTAGGACCATATGGCCATATTGTCAAATATTAAATAACTCAAAAGAATTTGTAATAGTGCATAATATTAATTATTGTTCGCATATTGTACCTTAATACTAAATTTTCAGTGTAGATTTAAAAATAATTTTTGCATCATGTATCTTACATAATATCTCAAACACAGTATCATTGTACTGTAAATTTGTAGGTAATTATTATCTACAATTACTTATACTTTCATAATAGTGCATAACATTAATTATTGTTCGCATCTTGTACCTTAATACTTATTTTTAGTATAGAGTTAAAAATAATTTTGCATCATATATCTTGAAAATAGCTTTAAGTGTTGCAAATATCACATCTGTACATGGTTTAAATTGATGTTATGATTTAAATTATGTGTGAATCCTGAAAATAATATAAAAGTGTTGCAAATATGTAGGTAATTGTGTTAAAAAAAAAAAAAGTTTAATATCAAATTCTAAAAACTATGCATATTTATATGTTATAATAATGAATATTTCTCTCAAATGTAATTATAGGGGTCATCTGTGAATATTTATTGCAAACACTGTCAATAATTGTCATATATCTAACATTGTTATTTCTCCTAAACTGTAAAAAAAAAAAAAAAAAAAAAAAAAAAAAATTCAAGGAGTTTCGCAGGTAGTAAAACTTTTCCCTGCCCTGGGCTTGGGGGTTACACCTAACCATAAGCCAAAAGCGGGTTCCCAGGGTGGGTGCTTACTTACTTACCTGTATAATCTCTTCACCCGCAGGTAAACGCAACTTCTCCCGACAGCCAGACCGTCCGCAAACGTACTACACATGAAAACGGAAGAACATATAGAAGAATGACCCTTGATAAAAAGACGTAATTTTGAAGTTTTTTGATCTGCATAACCCCTTCTCCTGCAGGTAAATGTAACGTCTCCCGCCAGCCAGACCATCCGTAAACGTACTACACCATAAAACGGAAGAACATACAGAAAAATGAGCTGCGTTAAAATGACGTAATTTTGAAATATTTTGATCTGCATAACCCCTTCTGCTGCAGGTAAATACAACGTCTGCCGCCAGCCAGACCGTCCGCAAACGTACTACATATTAAAACGGAAAAACATATAGAAAAATGACCTTTGATAAAATGACGTGTTTTTTCTACATGCCAGCTTTTAGACTTTTAAAGTTTAAATATTTTTTAATTTGTAAAATATACTTTTTAGAACAAAACTATTTTCTTCTATTAATATAGTATTTGGCAATTCAACATTTACATGCAAAACTAAATTTACAATTTGCTGATAATTTACAACTTTGGACAATTATTAATATTATCGTAACAACAATACAAGGCACATCCTTTAATTTCCAGGGCTTATTTAATAACTCTAGAAAATGTTATATGAAATACATATCCATTTAATATGTTTCGAAGTAAATCCCACCTGCCGTAATGCACTTCTGTGCTCGGCTGTATAAGTTTGGAAAAAAACTTTTAATGTCCTCTTTCAGAATGCTCTTTAATGTGGACGTCACCGTTTTCTTGATGACTTCAACATCCCCCACCCCCTACACGTAGCATTTTTAGTTTTCAGAAAATATTTGCAGCAGTCTTGCTTTGAAAACCTGCAAAGTTGCAGGAAGCTCAGCATGACAAGACTGAAAACTCATAACAAGACTGCTGCAAGATAACGCAAACGCTGAAGTCACCACACTTTCAACTTGCAGCGAACTTGTCGCGTAAGTTAAATTTATGCTGTATGAAATTTATTGCAAATTAACGGCAAACAAGTGATCAAAAATACTGCAAAATAGTAATATTTCCATGCCACACTCTCGTTTACAACTGTTACGCTATAAGTTTAACCCATTCGAAGGGATCCATGCATCATTTTTATCAATATAAACAAGTTAAGGTAATAGTTGTAGTTTTTAATTGAAGCTTTTTTTGGTATTTGATAAGTATAGCGTTTAGAAAAAGCGGTGACAACCGAATAAAATTCCTGCAATTTCTGCGTATGGGCTGGTTGTCTATTATCTCAACAGAGGGATTTTTTGCTTTCGTCACTTTCGTAAATTAAAGACAGTCTTGCTATCAGTTTCACAGCAAACTACTCATGCAAGTGGGTGATTGGTATACCTTGCGAGAGATTTTCTTCGAATTTCTCAATTCAAATTTGTCACGGCAAGATACACTGCTCAAAACAATTAAAGGATATTTGAAGTTTTATATAAAATAAAGATATAAACGAAATTTTTTTTTGCCGAAAATAGAAGAAGAGAATCACAAATGAAAATTTTTCTGGTTTTCAAACTGTGGAGTATGCAAATTTTGAGTTCGACGTCAAAAACGTCGCTTCAGCGGCAGCGAATGAAATTTGACTTTCAACTGGATAAAAGAGAATGAAGACAAGGATGATCGGCATTCAGTTGCTTTGTTTCGATGAGTACGATGTCTCAGCGAAGTCATTTGACAGATTCAGAAGCTTTAAGAATTGTTGGTAGGTTAGAAGGGGGCCAAACTCAAGCCGAAGTAGCGCAAGCCATTGGAGTGTCACAAAGTGTCATTTCCAGGATTTGGAACCGTTTTTTGGAGAGTGGATGTGCAGGCCGAAGACCAGGGCAAGGTCGTAGACGGGCAACAACGCCCAATGAAGATCGGTATTCAGCGTTAACAGCTCGGAGACACCGAACCATGAACGCTACTCTTCTCCAACAACACCTTCGCTCGGCTACAGGCACCACGATTTCAACTCAGACTGTCCGAAACCGGCTCCATGCTGTAGGTCTGTATGCTCGCCGACCGATGGTATGTGTTAGATTAACATCAAGGCATCGTCGCGACCGCAGGGAGTGGGCAACCGAGCATGTCAACTGGAGGAGAAATGAATGGAGCAATATTCTGTTTTCTGACGAGTCCCGTTTTTCTGTGCATCCGGATAATAGGCGTGTTTTCATCTGGAGGGACCGTGGCAGTAGGAATAATCCTGCGTTCGTGCACGAAAGTGTCAGATTTGGCGGTGGGGGAGTGTTGGTGTATGGTGGCATCTCCATTGACGGGCGCACTGACCTCTACATCATTCGAGATGGAGCTCTGACTGGTCGCCGATATAGGGATGAGATCCTCAGACCTATTGTAGTCCCTTACGCTGCAGCAATCGGAGATAACTTCATTTTAATGGACTATAACTGCAGGCCACATCGTGCAAACCTGGTGGAGGATTTCCTTTTCGAGGAAGGAATCGTTCGAATGGAATGGCCAGCGTGTTCTCCAGACATGAATCCATTCGAGCACGTTTGGGACGCTCTAGGAAGACGAGTTTCTGGCCGCCAACAACCTCCACAAACTCTCCAAGAACTGGAAAGAGCTCTTCTGGAAGAGTGGGGCAGAATACCCCAACTCGTCATTAATAGCCTCATTGAGTCCATGCCTCAAAGGTGTTCAACGTTGCTGGCCGTCCGTGGAAACCATACCTCCTACTGAAAATGATTTTCTTTGAAGAAAATACCTTTTCTTATTCTTTTTTTCTCATATGCACAAATTGTGTTTTTTTCCTTTAGTACACAAATGCGCAATAAAATGCATTTTTTTCTGCCAAACATGTGTAATTTATTCTCATATAACCTATTATGTCTGTCGACCATGTATCAATCAGCTAAACAGTTTACCAGATACAAAATCCACCTAAAACTGCAATATCCTTTAATTGTTTTGAGCAGTGTAATATCGGAAAAAATCAAGCTTGCTGTTAATATTTGTGCTATCTGGGTCAAATTATGTTAAAATATGTCGTTTCAAAATTTGCTGAACCGCCTCCTTGGAAATGTTCAGTTCATTGGCGAGTACTCGAATAGTCAATCGGCAATCCGAAGTCATAAATTCAGGAACTTTCTCAATTATTTCTGACGTGTGCACGGAATGCGGCCAAACAGTCTGCACTTTCTTCCACTCATTCGCAGCCGTCTCGAAAACGCATAAACCATTCAAAAGTGCGTGAACGGGATAATGCTTCCTCTCCATATACTTATTTCAACTTGAAGCAGAATTTAATGTTTATTCTCGGCTTCATATCGATTTCGAGTACAAAAATGTATTAGGTTGAGCAAAAAGTTCTGGGAAATTTTTAATCTAATAGTTACCAGAATTTGTATCATATATAGGAGTACTATTGGTATATCTATAGGAGTTCAGAAATTTCGGCACCAAAATTGCTATTGAACAGTATGATTTGCGTGTGTTGATCCGGCATTATTGCGAGAAAAGGTCTAATGATTTTGAAAGCGGTCGATGAGATTAATAAGGGTGAAGATGTTGGTACGACGACGTAGCCCGAAGGACAAGTTTAAACAGTTGGACAGCGTCGAAATTCTTCCACACCCCGCCTACAGCCCAGACGTGGCTCCACCCGATTATGCCCTCTTTCGATCAATGCAACACTTTTTCAAGGGTAGTCAATTTGAACCCTTTAATGAAGTTGAAGAAGCGTGTCAAGAGTTTTTCTATTCCAAAGAGCCATCATGGAACTTCCAGCAAATCCGGAATCTGGCAGAACGATGGCAAAAAGTTGTGAACCATGATGGTCTCTACTTTGAAAAATAATCCTTGTCGCTTTGTTTGTTAATTTTCGCATAACAACGCAACTTTCACAATTTTCCCAGAACTTTTTGCTCAACCTAGTAACAGCTATGTTTCCAAAGTCAACCATTTGCGGGTGCCGACTTCTTTGGACTTGAGCAGATAAACGACCATCGAAATAAAAGGATTACCGCGTTCTGACTATTTCCGGTTTCCATATAGTTATGTCAGTCCTGGAAATTAATGACCGCAACTTGTATTATTGAAAACGGTACATTTTTAACAATGTTGTATAATATGTATACTTGTGTATGATTTGTCAAATAAAACAAATTATGCTAAAAGCTAAGTTATTATAATACTCTATAACAATGTAATTCAAAACACATCTTCTGACTTTTTTTCTTTGCGTCTACATATTATCTATAAACCTACATGCAGAAATGACATAGAAAGTAGAAATAAATATATAATGGTTTTTAGCATGTAATTTGTTTTATTAAAATAAAATCTTTTTAGTACAAAATACTGCGAATAAATCCCACTTGAAAATGTTGACATTTTCGGTTAATATTTCATTTCTTGAATCTTTCTTAGAAGAAGCCTTATTACTCGTATTTTTGAAAATGACATTTATATATATATACAAAGAGATTATTTCAAAATCGAGAGATGTAGTAATGGGCATGTATACACCGCACATCCCACGCATGCATATATAAATATATATGCGGATGTGATGTGGAGCAATGGATGTACCCGCTTAAAAGGAATTAGAGTAAATAATACACTGCTCAAAACAATTAAAGGATATTGCAGTTTTAGGTGGATTTTGTATCTGGTAAACTGTTTAGCTGATTGATACATGGTCGACAGACATAGTAGGTTATATGAGAATAAATTACACATGTTTGGCAGAAAAAAATGCATTTTATTGCGCATTTATGTACTAAAGGAAAAAAACACAATTTGTGCATATGAGAAAAAAAGAATAAGAAAAGGTGTTTTCTTCAAAGAAAATCATTTTCAGTAGGAGGTATGGTTTCCACGGGCGGCCAGCAACGTTGAACACCTTTGAGGCATGGACTCAATGAGGCTATTAATGACGAGTTGGGGTATTCTGCCCCACTCTTCCAGAAGAGCTCTTTCCAGTTCTTGGAGAGTTTGTGGGGGTTGTTGGCGGCCATAAACTCGTCTTCCTAGAGCGTCCCAAACGTGCTCGATTGGATTCATGTCTGGAGAACACGCTGTCCATTCCATTCGAACGATTCCTTCCTCGAAAGGAAATCCTCCACCAGGTTTGCACGATGTGGCCTGCAGTTATCGTCCATTAAAATGAAGTTATCTCCGATTGCTGCAGCGTAAGAGACTACAATATGTCTGAGGATCTCATCCCTATATCGGCGACCAGTCAGAGCTCCATCTCGAATGATGTAGAGGTCAGTGCGCCCGTCAATGGAGATGCCACCATACACCAACACTCCTCCACCGCCAAATCTGACACTTTCGTGCACGAACGCAGGATTATTCCTACTGCCACGGTCCCTCCAGATGAAAATACGCCTATTATCCGGATGCACAGAAAAACGGGACTCGTCAGAAAACAGAATATTGCTCCATTCATTTCTCCTCCAGTTGACATGCTCGGTTGCCCACTTCCTGCGGTCGCGACGATGCCTTGATGTTAATCTAACACATACCATCGGTCGGCGAGCATACAGACCTACAGCATGGAGCCGGTTTCGGACAGTCTGAGTTGAAATCGTGGTGCCTGTAGCCGAGCGAAGGTGTTGTTGGAGAAGAGTAGCGTTCATGGTTCGGTGTCTCCGAGATGTTAACGCTAAATACCGATCTTCATTGGGCGTTGTTGCCCGTCTACGACCTTGCCCTGGTCTTCGGCCTGCACATCCACTCTCCAAAAAACGGTTCCAGATCCTGGAAATGACACTTTGTGACACTCCAATGGCTTGCGCTACTTCGGCTTGAGTTTGGCCCCCTTCTAACCTACCAACAATTCTCAAAGCTTCTGAATCTGTCAAATGACTTCGCTGAGACATCGTACTCATCGAAACAAAGCAATCACTGAATGCCGATCATCCTTGTCTTCATCCTCTTTTATCCAGTTGAAAGTCAAATTTCATTCGCTGCCGCTGAAGCGACGTTTTTGACGTCGAACTCAAAATTTGCATACTCCACAGTTTGAAAACCAGAAAAATTTGCATTTGTGATTCTCTTCTTCTATTTTCGGCAAAAAAAATTCGTTTATATCTTTATTTTATATAAAACTTCAAATATTCTTTAATTGTTTTGAGCAGTGTATTATGAAAACGAGCCAGTTTTAAACAACCTTTGTGAAAAAATATGCATATGACGTTATTATCGGGGAATAATATACAAATCAGAGAAAAGCAATAATAGCTCCTTGTTTTTTCACAAATCATTCATGTATATTTTTTCAAAATTCGGAAAATATTATTATACACGGAATAATAAAATTGAATTCATTCAGCTTTGTATTGTTTGTAAATGAAGTTTGCAATAATCTACAATTTATTAAATTGATAAATAAAAACAAAATGGGTCAATCCATTTCAAGTGGTCCAGCACTGGTTGCTCGACCATTTAAAAAAAATCTGAAATTTTTTGTACAACAGCCCTAACATGATGGAAGCTCAAAATAACTATTATTTTAATTTTATTAATTTTTGTTTGTGCATGGTGGCCATCTTTTTTTTTTTTTCATCGTCTTCAGCAATTTTCTCACAAGAAGGATTTGCGGAACTGTAAATAATTCATCGTTTATTTCTCCAATTCAAGTGCGGATGAAAGCAATTTGTACAGAATACATTGGTCTAAAAATCTGATAATAGAGTAGTTTTCGAAACTAACTGCTTATTGATGAAATTTAAGCATAAAATTTAAGTTTTTTTCCAAAATTTGTCCGTTTACAAGAGGAAATTTTCCTTTCAAGGAAAACTGTCAACATGACATAATTTTTTTTACTAATAGGCCGAAAGTACTTGTACTCACACGCCGAGTTCCAGATCTGGGACTTGCTTTCTCTTCTCTAAAAAAATCTCAATTTTTTTCAAAAATGTCAAAAATCGCACTTTTGAGGCTTTGATATCTCTGGTGTGGCATGAGATAAAAATCTGAAGTTCTGGTTTCTAAGAGTATTGTATGGTAGTGTAATGCACAAGTAATTTTAGGATGGAGATTTGACTACAAGCTGAGATATGGCAAGGGGAACATGTCAAAACAATGCTGCCAAACTATTGTTTTGTTGTATTCAGAGGTAAGTATTTATCTCAGAGTGTTATTTAAATATATTTTTTTGTTTCTCTTTAAATAATAGTAACAGAAAATAAAGCCTTTTGCAAAGATTAGCCATTAATTAAAAAAAATAATTATGCCTGAGGACTACATTTTGTATGGTTTCAGTAATTTTTGTTGTAATTTTAGTAACTAAAAGAAATCTCAGCCCTTTTACATAAAGAAAAAAAAATTTATACAATACCTGAGACAAAAACAGAATAGGGAATGTGAAAGGCTGTTAATGTTGACATACTTGTTGAGACATGATCAAACGTGTCAAAACACTTTCCTGCTTGTTAGTTTAAAAACCACAATTTTAATGCTGCTCGCCAGTCCCTGAAACTTTTTCCTACCATAAGTATGTTCCTGTAAATGAAACATTATACGATGTTACCATGCATCAGCCTCAAGTAATTTTCAGTAAGTAAAGATATACAAGGCTCTTTCAAAATTTATACTGAAGAAAAATGACATTTTTGCGTAAGAAGTAAGCTAGGAATTATTAATAATGTGAGACTTGTACGTAGTGATTTCAAAGTTCATTTCTATGAGCCAGCAGGGCCAAGATCTTCAATCAAGTTATCAAGAGATGACAAGATTTGGTTCCTACAAATAAAATTTTGAGAAAGAAGAAAATTGTGGTTTTTAAACTAACAAGCAAGAATGTGTTTTGACACGTTTTATCATGACTCAACAAGTATGACAACATTAACAGCTTTTCTCTTCCCCTATTCTGTTTTTGTCTCAGGTCTTGTATAAAAATATTTCTTTTTCTTTATCTAAAAGTGCTGAGGTTTCTTTTAGTTACTAAAATTACTTACAACAAAAATTACTGAAACCATACAAAATCTATGGCCTTAGGCATAATTATTTTTTTAATTAAGTGCTAAACATTGCAATGGGCTTTATTTTCTGTTACTATTATTTAAAGAGAAACAAAAACATAAATTTAAGTGACACTCTGATATAAATATGTAGCTGTGACTACAACAAAACAATAGTTTGGCAGCATTGTTTTGACATGTTCCCCCTGCCATATCTCAGCTTGTAGTCAAATCTCAATCCTGAAATTTTTTGTGCATTACACTACCATACAGTACTTTCAGAAACCAGAACTTCAGATTTTTATCTCGTGCCCCACCAGAGATATCAAAGCCTCAAAAGTGCGATTTTTGACATTTTTGAAAAATTTGGGATTTTTTTTAGCGAAGAGAAAGCAAGTCTCAGATCTGGGACTTGGCGTGTGAGTACAAGTACTTTCGGCCTATTTGTAAAACAAAAATGTCATGTTCACAGTTTTCCTTGCTATAAAAAGTTCCTTTTGTAAACGGACAAATTTTAGAAAAAAACTTTATGCTTAAATTTCACCAATAAGGATTTATTTTCGGAAACTACTATATTACCAAATTTTTAGCCCCATGTATTCTGTACAAATTGCTTTAATCCGCACTTGAATTGGAGAAATAAACGATGAATTATTTACAATTTCGTAAACCCTTCTTGTGAGAAAATTGCTGCAGACGATGAAACAAAGATGGCCGCCATGCACAAACAAAAATTAATAAAATTAAAATAATAGTCATTTTGAACTTCCACCATGTTAGGGTTGTTGTACAAAAAATTTCAGATTTTTTAAAAATGGTCAAGCAACGAATATCTGATTTTCTGGACCACTTGAAATGGATTGACCCAAATAAAACCAAAATTCACATGATTAATTAACAGACTATATTTTTGACATAGCACGAACTTTAATTTCAATTTTCTTTTCAGTTTTTATGAAAAAATGGCAACAAAAAGGCACAGTACTCTACAATTTTCCCTCTACTTTCAATATAAATCTAGTACTTCAGTTGCCAGAATTACAAAAGTTGTATTAAAAACTACAAAAAAAAAAAAAAATAATATCTCAAAAATAAATTAAGATACAGGTTTCAAACAAATTGCATTTTAAAGCTCATTTTTTCCCCTGTACGACGGTGTAAAAATTGAAAATGTGCGATGTTTGCAAGTTTAAAATTCTGCAGTAGCAAAAATTACAAAACCGAAATTTGTGTTGCCATCCGCAAAATGATGTATGCGTTACGCACTGATATGTTTGTCCTTTATAATATAGATAGATAGATAGATACAATACACCCCTTACAATAGCGAACACAAAATATTTATTTTGTTTGTAATTTTCGAAATTCTTTTATATCTGTTCAAGGGAACAAGGTACCCTCAAACTATTTTTTTTCACTTTAAATACCATTTAATTACACACAATATGGCATATATTTATCACATAAGAAAATTTAAAAAAATTGGGGGAAGAAAAACAAGGAATTTTCTTGAATATTTTAAGCGTTATGAAGAATTTTCAAAATGTCCCATGCGCATTTCATATCAATTAAAATACCCCATATTTTTATAGCTGTTTTTCATTATATACAGTGTGTCCACGTATAACCTGACCGACCTTTATTTTCGCAACCGTTGGTCCTAGATGCATACTTCCAATTACAAAAGTGGTTAAAATTAGGTATAGAGTTAATATTTAAAAAGTTTGAAGCGAAAAAGCAATTTAGCGAAGAATTGCAGAATCTAAATTTTTATACGGTCCCCCGGTCCTATAAGTTATATTTAGTAAAATTTTCCTGTTACACTGACAAGTAAGGCAAAAAAATCCCGTTATTCTACGATTAAAATTGACCGAATAATAGCTGTTTAAAGTTGGAGCATATTTTTTACAGCAAATTAGGGGTCATTCACAAATTTAGTAGAAATATAATTTCGTCAGATATATTAAAGAAATGGTTGAGAGTAAAATTAGCATTGCAATATAAATTTGAAATCTTTAATCATTCTGACATATTACTGTAAAATATACAATTTGTACTGAACATATAAGAGGATAAAAATAACAGAGTTTTTATTAAGTAAAAGGATGAAAAACAACGGCCTCAATTCATTACAAAAATGATACATATTTTAAAATGCCGTTAGATTGCACCGTCTTTCAAATTTTGGGTTGTGCCACGCTTTTTAGCTTTTGAAAATTGATTCACGTGTATTTTTTAGCGCTGAATCCGAAAATGACCTTCATTTTAAACCATCAAGCCAGGTTTTTCTAAAATCTCAAATTTCAAAGTTAAAAAGCTCAAAATTAAAATTGATCCCCCCTCCCCTCCTAACCTCGTCGGACCCCTGAGCTGTTTAGGTGTAAGAGACCCAGGATAACCCACAAAATTGAATAAATTATTGAATTACATAAAATTAAACGAAATAAAAAAGTCTGACATCTATTTTATAGTATAAGGTTTTTCGCTATTTTTTAACCTTGAAATTGACTATTTGCAAAAAATCCTGACACTGACATGATGATTACAAATGAAGGTAATTTTTGTATTTAGCGTTAACAAATACTTGAAACGTAATTATAAAAGTTAAGAAACACAACCATCGCAGGTTTATGTTATCTAATCTAAAACCACTTCTTAAACTTGTTGACAGTAATCTATCCGAATTATTTTGTGTTATCCTCTAATATAAGTATGTATAAGTTGGTAAGCGTCGAAAATCATAATAATATTACATTGTAATCGGATTTAAGTTAGTATGTAAAATTTTAACTTCGATCGGACATTTGAAAGTGAAATTTCGCGTACAAATTTTAAACTGGAAAGACGATCGTTGCAAATTAAATAAAACCTTATGAAAATAACATAATTTTTGTTAAAAGAAATCATAGCCCCAAATCCTTACAAAATACAACATGTGTTAAAATACAATTATTTTAACTAATCTGAAACTTAACTAATAAAGTTAACTCAATCGTAATAGTTGTACGATTTCTTTCAAACCGCAGATACCTTGAAATAAGTTTAAGTATTTTATATACGACCCCTGAAAGCATGGTCGAAATCATCTGTTTTGATATGCAAAAACGGAGTATAAGTCATGCATTTCAAAGTTTCATAACTCGGCCAATTTTAATGTTAGATGAATGGGACTTTTTCTGTCTTACTTGTTAGTGTCACAATAAATTTTTACTAAATATCACTTATAGAACCGCGGGACAGTATAAAAATTTAAATTTCGTAATTTTTTAATAAATGATTTTCTTGACCCAAATCGCTTTAAAAACAATTCTTTACCTTATTTAAACCATTTTTGTAATTGGAAGTAAGCATCTAGGACCAACGGTTGCGAAAATAAAGGTCGGTCAGGTTATACGTGGACACACTGTATATCATAAAATTGGGCATCGATTTAGGTAGATTTCGCAAGAAATACTACCTATTACATTCTCCCCTATGTTGGAATTTCTGAAAAAATTTTACAGATCTACGCCGATCATAACCCCTAGGACCCAAAATCATACCCAGTTCAAACCATATCTATCTATGAATATTTTTTATATATAATTAATGAAATATTGCATAACTGGCGCCAAAAGCAGCTCATATCAAATGCAACAAAATGTATTTCATCAATAATTAAAAATGCAAAAACACCATAACTCTAGAAAGAAGTTGTATATCAGAAATATTTAACTATAAAAATCCCCAAAACTTTCAAAAATACAGGTAAAAAACAAAACACAGGCAAAAAACTGTCTGTTCTTCATCAGTGGGAGGATAGACAGACCTAACTGTCTACCTGCTAGGTCTGTCTGTCCACCCACTGATGAGGAATAGAGAGTTTCTTTGCAAGTGCGTTGTTTTTTACCTGTATCTTTGAAAGTTTTTGGGATTTTTATAGTTAAATATTGCTGATATGCACCTTCTTTCCAGAGTTATGGTGTTTTTGCCTTTTTAATTGTTGATGAAATATCTATATATATATATATATATCACTTTTTTATGGACACGATAACTTCTATAATTCTGCACAAATCTACGTAAAATCAAGGGGTATAAAATCTCGGTCAAGTTCGTTAATGGGCAAAATCCCACCAAGAGGTGGAAATAGGCAGGGGTTTTACGAAAACGAAAAAAAAAAAAACCCATAACTTCTTAATTATAATACATATCAAATCAGTTTAATGTTATTATTACTTTTAGGAAAAGGGGCAAAAAATTATGTATCACAAATTTTTAATAAAATTAAAAATGGGCTCAAAGAGCGAAAAAAATAAGGCTTTAGCGAGAAAAAAAATTATAACTTCGTGAATTCTTAAGATATCAAATTCACTTAAACTTATTATAGATCTTATTAATATTATCTACAACTTTTGTGTTGAGAAGTTTTTGATAGAACAAACTCTTTCTGCAGAAAAAAAAAATACAAACGAAAAAAAATGGAGGGGTGGGGTTGAAGAAGAAAAAATATTAATAACTTCGTCAATTCACAAGATATCCAATCCACTTAAATTTATTATACATCTTCTCAATATTATCTATAACTTTCATATTGACAAGTGTTTGATAGAAGCAACTCTTACAGGAAAATCAAATTAAATAAAAATAGGGGTTGACGAAAAAAATTATCGTATTAAGGGTGTACTCAAATACAAACGGCTTATTTTCTGACATATTTTAAAATTCATTTTTGCTCTCAAACACATCCAATTGCCATAGGTTCTCTTATTCAGAAACCATAATGTGCTGTTTTGGTTGATTTTTTGATAAAGGCAGAATATATTTCAAAACATGCTGTCAAAGTGGGCATTTTTAACTGAATTTCCCGAAGCAAAAAAAAAAATGGTCTGGAATGAGAAAATAATTGTTTGTAAATTAAGTTCTAATCAATTGAACGAAAAACAAAATACAGATGGCTTATAGATCTTTTCGAAAAATCACGTCAGCTTTTTCATGTTTTTACTTTTAAAAATGGGTCTGAAAATGTGTCAGAAAATTTCGAGTTGTTGAGCGTGGAAAAATATTTTTTTTAAAACCGCCTTAATATGATTCTGATTAAACGAGCTCTTACAGAAAAAAGAAATTAAAAATTCGGCAATAGCGGCTAGATAAAACTGTTAAAGTGGGTTTATCTGTAATCTTGATTTTATTTTTGATGGTGAAATTAGTACTTAACTTCGGAATCTACCTCCGCCTACAGGTCGAGTCGTCAGGGATTTTTTTTATTCAAAATTTTTATTTCGGAATTCGAAAAATTTCTCGAATTCAATACTTTCTTCTTGTAAAGATAGAAGAAAGTAAAAATATATCGTGGATTTACAATCCCTATTCAATAAAAGTTTTATGAATGTTTGAATTTTATCGCATCGCTGTTCATATAGAACTTGCTAGACAGGTCTTCTCCCATGGATAAACTGTATTTAAAAATCACAATGCACATAAAGTTAACGAAATTGTCATTTTTGTTGAAGCGTCAAATAAATATTGCTTTTTAGCAGAAGTTGTAAGTATTTGAAACAACCACTAGCTCAATGTGAACAACTATTTTGTTATTAATACTTTCCAACATAGTTCAAAATTGTTTAGGAAATTCGGCTAGTCTGTCCATGTTCTAACTTTCCTAAATACTCTGGTGTGAAAAACTTAGTAACAATCATAAAATGCTATTTTTCAATCACACGAGTAGGCAAATAAAAAAATATATAATTCAAACAGGTACTATCCCTACATCACAGCTAGTCAGTGTGACATCTCCATCAAGTCACACATGGTAATAAGTGTCAAAGTCACTAAGGTGTAACAAAATATAGGATCTTTCATTCATTTCATTATTAATCTCAGATGGTTACCATATGGTGACTTCATTGAAAAGTCACTGAGATCGTTTCTTTGTGGTGAGTCACGAGGTGACATTACAATGACATCATTTTGTGATTCTCATGTAACTGTCATTTGAAGACTCAATTCTGAAGTCATCGTGAGCATTGCATTATGATGAGTCACCAAATAGTTTTACAATGAAGTCACATGGTGACTTTCAAACGAGCGAGACTCTATTGTGAAGTCACTATTGCGTTCCTTTGTGAAAAGTCACCAGATGATTTTATTTTCTGTCACTTGGGAATTCGTCAAAAAACAGTTATCATGATGACTTTACAATGGAGTCTCCAAAAGACGCTCACACGAGAGTCACAAGGTAACTTCATTGTAATGTCACCTGGTGACTCGTCAAAAAGCAGCAGTCATAGTGGCATCTCAATTTTGCACACTAGTGTATATTTGGATTGTCGAATAATTTTTATATGTTATTGAGCTTTTCTATAGAAAGTTCTGTACTGAAAATGAAATGTGTATCATTTATATTTCGTCTATAGCGACACACAAAATATGTCCGTTACATATGGCAAAAAATCATTTGCAGTACATTTTAATGATGTTATGATACTTCAAACATAAAATAATTGAAAAGGGTACTATTTGATTATCCCGTCGACTAATTTCGCCAAATTATATAAACCGCTAAACTACACGCCAAATTATACAATTTGGCATACTTTTTTTTAATCTAATATATAAAAATGAAAATTTGTCTGTCTGTCTGTAATGCTATACAAATCCACAGTTTGGAAGCCAGAATTGTGAAATGTTATGTACATGTGTATTAAAAAAGCACGGCCGAGGCAACTAAAGTAATCGGGAATGAAAATAATTCATAGTTAATTTTTAATTAATAAAAAACGACCAATTTAACGACAATTTCCTATGAAATTGAAACATTTTTCGCTATAGTAGTTGCCAAGAATTAAAAATTTACAATAAAATTCTTACCACAACAAATACTTTTCTGTAGCAAGATTTCCCCGTGAAAAATAAAAATGAAATAAATAGTTTGACAAATTTTTAAAAAAGTTAATCTTACGTCATGACATTTTTATTGCAAGATTTCCACTTGAAAAATGAAAATGAAGTAAATAGTTTGAAGAATTTAAATAAAAAGTGAAAATTACGTCATGCTGGAAATATAATGAACGTCAGCAGATAAATATATAACGTCATATGAGTTTGAAAAAACGGATTGAAAAAGGATAAAAACCCAGTTATAGAAATAGTGGCATATTTTAACATTTTGAGGTTATCTGAATTCCCTTTTGCCATTTTTAAATCTATTCCATATATATACGTGTGTGTATGCATGTATATTAGAATTTACACAAAGTTTTAGGTTCCTAGATTTCATTCTTAGCGAAATACTGAAATAAAGGTGACTTTATTGCTTTTTTTTACCTTTTATTTTAAGCTGTATGTTTCATGCTGAAATTAAGTTTTCAAAGCAAACATTCTTAAAATTCCGAACAACGCCGGGTGCGTTAGCTTGTGTTAAATAACGAAAGAACAAAGAAATTAGTATAACATTAATAAAAATACAAATAAAATGTCGAAATAAAAATCACTTCATGATGTAAAAAACACGTGTAACGTGTTTAATGTCAAGTGAATGTGATATTTACGATCAACCGTTATTAGCATTTAATCTTATAGTCTGGCGATAGATTTTTGGTCAATGGGATAACCATGTACTACCGTTTTAATTTACCACTTGAAAATTTAAAAAAAATGATAACTTACGAGTTTAAAAAAAAAAATGGTACGTTTCCGTTATACGGACACCATTGTCGCCAAGCGCAATAGTTGGCGCAAAATGAAAATCAAATGAATTGAAACATTTGGCGATAGTTTGGCGATAATTTTTTGGTCGACAGGATAATCAAGTAGTACCTTAAAAAGTATCGTAGAGGTTCACTATAATATGTTTTCTACATATTATAGATTTCATAGATTTCTACGGTTGTAGTATTTATTTTATTTTCACATATGATTGTTTTCTCAACTCCTTCTAGTATAATAGTATATTGTCCAATCACTATATAGGGTGAGTACAAATAATGGACCCGATTTTAAAAAATCATATATTCGAAACTACTGCATATATTACAATAACTGATACATTAAGGGGTCTTGTACCTTTTAAACGCGTCGAAAATTAACGAAAATCTTCAAAGTTTGAATTAGTCTATCTTCAAAACCTTTTTATGTATAAACTTAAAATTTTGGATATTGATTAAACAGATTGTGCTTTGTAATATACTACCAACAGAAATTTATTAACCCTTTACAGAATTTGTGTATTGTTGAAATCAAAATAGCTCTTTTTTTACCCCATAAGTCATTGCGCGCATTATATCTTGAGAAAGTATGCATGGATTGTCATGAAATTTGGTAAATATACTAAACAAATATGTGTGTTTAAAATGATCTACTTTTAAGTATTTACAATGGTAATATTTTTAGTTATGACTATTTTTATTCATTAAAAATACAATTTTTTTTTATGAAAATATTTTTTTCATACAGTTAATGAAATAATTTTAGCCTAAGAGTAGATCATTTTAAATACACATATATGTTTAGCATCTTTACCAAATTTCATGCCAATCCATACATACTTTCTCAAGATATCATGCGCGCAATGACTTATCGGGTAAAAAAAGAGCTATTTTGATTTCAACAATACACAAATTCTATAAAGGGTTAATAAATTTTTAATGGTAGCATATTACAAAGCACAATCTGTTTAATCAATATCCAAAATTTCATGTTTATACATAAAAAGGCTTTGAAGATAGACTAATTCAAACTTTGAAATTTTTAGTTAATGTTCGACGCGTTTAAAAGGTACAAGACCCCTTAATTTAAAGAAAAATATACCACTTTTTATCCGTTACAAATGTTCGATGTATGACCCTCTTGTTACACCGTATACGTCCAATCTGTAATCCAGTTCGTTCCAAACATTTTGAATCATCACACTGTCAGTGATTCTGAATGCTTAATAATGCGTTCTTTAAGTTCTGGCAGCGTCAAAGACATTGTTTATATACCGCCAATGCCGAAAACACTGGCAGAACTTAAATTTTTATAAGCATCTGTGCAGCATTCAGAACCATTGACATGATGAGTGATGCTACAAAATGTTTGAAACGAATTGGATTAAAGATTGGACGTATGCCGTGTAACAAGAGGGTCACACATCGAACATTTGTAACTGAAAAAAACCTTGGTATATTTTTCTTTAAATTCATGTATCACTTATTGTAATACGTGCGGTAGTTTCGAATATATGATTTTTTTTAAACGGGTCTATCATTTGTACTCATCCTGTAAATCAGAAATATAATATAGCTTATCAAGTAATATTTTTTTTCATGAAATGTAAATGGCTGTGACGTTAAAAACGATTTCCCAATCTTAAGAAAACATATGAGGACGTGAGTTTCAATACTCACCTTATCCAGAAATTCAAATTTTGGGAAATCGAGAAAATCCTCTGACTGTGACCATTGGTTTTCATTGTGAACCAAGATTTTACAGTGGCAGAAATACATGATAAAACTAGTTTTTTTGCAGATTGTACTGTTTTTTAGATGCAGGTTCACCAATAGATTAGTCTGATAGTGAAAACGCATTTTATTAACTTTTGGATGAGGCAAGTTTTTAAACTCACGTCTTCATATCAGGTGTCCCAAAAATGACCGATGATTTTAAAATTCAATAACTTGCAAACAGTGACAGATATTAAAAAAATTCTTGCAGGAGAGTTATGTAAGATGTGAGGAATTTATATGCTGAAATTCTCAGTTATAGTTACAAATAGTATCGATAGATGACACTGCAAGTAATAACCGTTAAATACAGGCTCGATTTTTCTGCCTCTCTCTTCTTCCATGCGAAAAAAGGAGATTAAAATGTATTGAATGGATCCCGAAATACCAAAAATCGGGTCTGGACTGAGCACCTATTGCTCACAGCGCCATCTATTGCTTTAAATTAGAATTAAAATGAAGAATCACAGTAAAAATACTCCTGACATCATACATAATCCTCCTGCAAGAATTTTTTAAATATCTATCACCGTTTGCAAGTTATTGAATTTTAAAATCATCAGTCCTTTTTGGGACACCCGGTATATACAGATACCATAAATTTTCTCAATGAAGAGAATCTTAACAAAATATCAGAAATACATTTTAATCCTTATGCTTGAAACATTATTATTTTACAATATATCATGACCAAATACCTCTACCATGGAGGTTTTTAATTTTTTTATTTTTCGCTTTTGCAGCTGTTTCTAAAATCAACTATTGCTATGGCAACACTAATCTTTTCCTTGTTATTTCGTTCAAAATCTTAAAAATATTTCGATTAAAGCCACAGATTTTTTCTGCTATTTCATTTTATTTTTTGTAAAACTTGTTGCATAACACGAAAAGTTTCACACTATTTAAAGAAAGACCACATTTATATAGTAACAACTTTGTGCAAACTTGCAATCGGTGTAATAGAAATTATATGCTGAAAAAAATCACCTATTACTTCACATCGGAGTTGTTTATGGAAGATATTTTTATAGATATTTTAGAAGTTTCATCGAACATTGAAAAAACAAATCAAAATGTCGTTTTCCAATTTTAGTGTCGGAAAGTTCTGAAATTTCATAAAATGTTATCTTAGCACAATGAAGATTGTTTAGTTAAATTTATGGAAAAACTTTTTTGAAAACAAGTGTTACAATATGTATCAGATAGTAACTCGAGTTAGTTTTGGCATTGCTTTCAACTTTCTTTATCTTAAGATTTCAGTTATAAGAGAATCCGGCAACAACCATACAACATTTTTCAAATCTTTATTTGTTTTCTCTGACTCAACATCTAGGTATTTTCATTCTCTGTACGTACAGTCGTGAAAAAAAACGAAGTAAACACACCCTACTAACTCTGCAACAAATTATTGCAGAAGAAAGTTACTGTAACCAAACAATTGGGAAAAAAGTCCTTCCGGCCAGTGCCGGGAGGAAGGGGTAGCTTTCATATTCCTTATATTAAAAAAGCCAACTTATATCATTCAAACACACGAAGCTCAATTTAGTGGAAACCGAATATAGGAGATTCAATACTAATTTTTATCAATATAATGAATGAGAATTTCGCGAAATTAGTCAGCTTTATCCAAGCTGCTTTTCTTTAAAGTAACTTATATTTGGCTGCCAAATTCGGCGATTTCTTAAAGTGCCTGCCATTTTAGGACAACATGGTGGATGAGGCTAATCAGTGAACTTGGTCGAGACCTTAGTAATTGCTGTGCACATGCTCACTCACATCGGAATCGGTTGATATATACGAGTGCTGTCGCATGTAAAAAATCAGATTTTTCAAAATGTCACACACAATAGAAATTGAAACTGCTATATCTGAGCCATTTTTTAAGGTAAAGACAAACAAAAAAGGCTCCTGAATCCTTATATCTAGGTCAAATACTTAAGAAAGAAACCTTTTTCAATTTCTAATTTTTTTTTTTTTTTGCACCTCACTTTAAATATATATATTTTTCTTAATTTAATGGCCGCCATTTTGAAACAAGATGGCTGATGAATCTGGCCAGCGAACTTGGTCGATGTATTGATGTATACTATCCATATGCCTTCTTACATCGAAATAGGTGAATACGTGTGTTATCGCGTGACATATACAAGATCGTTTCAAAATGTTAGCCATGCTAGAAACTCAAAGTGCTATAATTCAACCATTTTTTAAGACATAAACAAAAGAACAAATTTTCAGAAACAAAAACTGCTCCGGAATCTTTGTATCAAGGCCAAACACATAAAAAAAACCTTTTTCATTTTCAAATTTTTAATACCACATTTTAAATTTTAAATTTAATTTTTTTTAAATGGCAACCCTTTCGAAACAAGATGGCGAATGAAGCTGGCCAATGAACTCGGTCGAGACATTGGTATGTACTATGTACAGACCAAGTTACATCCAAATCGGTTCATAAATACGCCTGTTATCGCGTGACAAAAATCAGGTCGTTTTAAAATTTCGGCCACAATAGAAATTCAAAATGCTATTACTCAGCCATTTTTTTAGATATAGACGAAACAAAAACTGTTCCGGAATCTTTGTATTAAGGTCAAACACATACGAAAAAACCTTTTTCATTTTCCAATTTTTTGGTATCTCATTTTAATTTTTTAATTTTTTTTAAATGGCCGCCATTTTGAAACAAGATGGCGGATGAAGCTGGCCAACGAACTCGGTCGAGATATTTTTATGTACTATGTACACACCAAGGTACAACCAAATCGGTTCATAACGCCTGTTATTACGTGACAAAAATCAGGACGTTTCAAAATGTCAGCCACGCTAGAAATTCAAAATGCTATAACTCAGCCATTTCTTAAGATATAGACGAAACAAAAACTGCTCCCGAATCTTTTTATCAAGGTCAAACACATAAGAAGAAAATATTTGTTCAATTTTCAAGTTTTTGGTACCACATTTCAAATTTAAATTTTTCTTAAAAATTTAAATGGCAACCATTTTTAAACTCGATGGCGGATGAAGCTGACCAACGAACCCGGTCGAGACATTGGTATGTACTATGTATAAACGAAGTTACATCCAAATCGGTTCATAAATACGCCATTTATCGCGTGACGAAATTCAGAACGTTTCAAAATGTCAGCCACCCTAGAAATTGAAAATGTTGCAACTCAGCCATTTTTTAAGATATAGACGAAACAAAAACTGCTCCGAAATCTTTGTATAAAGGTCAAATGCATAAGAAAAAAATATTTTTCCATTTTCAATTTTTTGGTACCACATTTCAAATTTTAATTTTTTTTTTTTTAATTAAATGGCCACAATTTTGAAACAAAATGGCGGATGAAGCTAGCCAACGAACTCGGTCGAGACATTGGTATGTACTATGTACATACCGAATTACATCGAAATCGATTCATAAATACGCCTTTTATCGCGTGACAAAATTCAGGACGTTTCAAAATGTCAGCAACGCTAGAAATTCAAAATGCTATAACTCAGCCATTTTTTAAGATATAGACGAAACAAAAACTGCTCCGGAATCTTTGTATAAAGGTTAAATACATAAAAAATAATATTTTTCCATTTTTATTTTTTTGGTACCACATTTCAAATTTTAATTTTTTTTTAATTTTAAATGGCCGCCATTTTGAAACAAAACGGCGGATGAAGCTGGCCAACGAACTCGGTCGAGACATTGGTATGTACTATGTACACAACGAATTACATCGAAATCGGTTCATAATTACGAGATTTACAGTGTGACATAGGTCATATATATATAAATTTTGAACGGAGGGTGGTTTCGGGGTCTGGGGGTCTTGATCGATGAAAATATACCACAATTTTTTGAAATCGCTTTCCTCCGAACGGCTGCAATATGTAGCTTTTTGTAATGAAAGCTACCTAAAAGATACAGATTATCCATTTTGTCTTAAAAGACAAAAAAGTCCTTCCGGCCAGTGCCGGGAGAAAGAGGTAGCTTTCATATTCCTTATTTTAAAAAAGCCAACTTATATCATTGAAACACACGAAGCTCAATTTAGTGGAAACCGAATATAGGAGATTCAATACTAATTTTTATCAATATAATGAATGAGAATTTCGAGAAATTAGTCAGCTTTATCCAAGCTGCTTTTCTTTAAAGTAACTTATATTTGGCTGCCAAATTCGGCGATTTCTTAAAGTGCCTGCCATTTTAAGACAACATGGTGGATGAGGCTAACCAGTGAACTTGGTCGAGACCTTAGTAATTGCTGTGCACATGCTCACTCACATCGGAATCGGTTGATATATACGAGTGCTGTCGCATGTAAAAAATCAGATTTTTCGAAATGTCACACACAATAGAAATTGAAACTGCTATATCTGAGCCATTTTTTAAGGTAAAGACAAACAAAAAAGGCTCCTGAATCCTTATATCAAGGTCAAATACTTAAGAAAGAAACCTTTTTCAATTTCTAATGTTTTTGCACCTCACTTTAAATATATATATATTTTTTAATTTAATGGCCGCCATTTTGAAACAAGATGGCTGATGAATCTGGCCAGCGAACTTGGTCGAGGTATTGATGTATACTATCCACATGCCTTCTTACATCGAAATAGGCGAATACGTGTGTTATCGCGTGACAAATACAAGATCGTTTCAAAATGTTAGCCATGCTAGAAATTCAAAGTGCTATAATTCAACCATTTTTTAAGACATAAACAAAAGAAAAAATTTTCAGAAACAAAAACTGCTCCGGAATCTTTGTATCAAGGCCAAACACTTAAAAAAAAACCTTTTTCATTTTCCAATTTTTTAATACCACATTTTAAATTTTAAATTTAATTTTTTTTAAATGGCAACCCTTTCGAAACAAGATGGCGAATGAAGCTGGCCAATGAACTCGGTCGAGACGTTGGTATGTACTATGTACAGACCAAGTTACATCCAAATCGGTTCATAAATACGCCTGTTATCGCGTGACAAAAATCAGGTCGTTTTAAAATTTCAGCCACAATAGAAATTCAAAATGCTATTACTCAGCCATTTTTTTAGATATAGACGAAACAAAAACTGTTCCGGAATCTTTGTATTAAGGTCAAACACATACGAAAAAACCTTTTTCATTTTCCAATTTTTTGGTATCTCATTTTAATTTTTTAATTTTTTTAAATGGCCGCCATTTTGAAACAACATGGCGGATGAAGCTGGCCAACGAACTCGGTCGAGATATTTTTATGTACTATGTACACACCAAGGTACATCCAAATCGGTTCATAACGCCTGTTATTACGTGACAAAAATCAGGACGTTTCAAAATGTCAGCCACGCTAGAAATTCAAAATGCTATAACTCAGCCATTTCTTAAGATATAGACGAAACAAAAACTGCTCCCGAATCTTTTTATCAAGGTCAAACACATAAGAAGAAAATATTTGTTCAATTTTCAAGTTTTTGGTACCACATTTCAAATTTAAATTTTTCTTAAAAATTTAAATGGCAACCATTTTTAAACTCGATGGCAGATGAAGCTGGCCAACGAACCCGGTCGAGACATTGGTATATACTATGTATAAACGAAGTTACATCCAAATCGCTTCATAAATACGCCATTTATCGCGTGACGAAATTCAGAACGTTTCAAAATGTCAGCCACCCTAGAAATTTAAAATGTTGCAACTCAGCCATTTTTTAAGATATAGACGAAACAAAAACTGCTCCGAAATCTTTGTATAAAGGTCAAATACATAAGAAAAAAATATTTTTCCATTTTCAATTTTTTGGTACCACATTTCAAATTTTAAATTTTTTTTTTTAATTAAATGGCCGCAATTTTGAAACAAAATGGCGGATGAAGCTAGCCAACGAACTCGGTCAAGACATTGGTATGTACTATGTACATACCGAATTACATCGAAATCGGTTCATAAATACGCCTTTTATCGCGTGAAAAAATTCAGGACGTTTCAAAATGTCAGCAACGCTAGAAATTCAAAATGCTATAACTCAGCCATTTTTTAACATATAGACGAAACAAAAACTGCTCCGGAATCTTTGTATAAAGGTTAAATACATAAAAAATAATATTTTTCCATTTTTATTTTTTTGGTACCACATTTCAAATTTTAATTTTTTTTAAAATTTTAAATGGCCGCCATTTTGAAACAAAACGGCGGATGAAGCTGGCCAACGAACTCGGTCGAGACATTGGTATGTACTATGTACACAACGAATTACATCGAAATCGGTTCATAATTACGAGATTTACAGTGTGACACAGGTCATATATATATATATATATATATAAATTTTGAACGGAGGGTGGTTTCGGGGTCTGGGGTTCATGAGCGATGAAAATATACCACAATTTTTTGAAATCGCTTTCCTCCGAACGGCTGCAATATGTAGCTTTTTGTAATGAAAGCTACCTAAAAGATACAGATTATCCATTTTGTCTTAAAAGACAAAAAAGTCCTTCCGGCCAGTGCCGGGAGAAAGAGGTAGCTTTCATATTCCTTATTTTAAAAAAGCCAACTTATATCATTGAAACACACGAAGCTCAATTTAGTGGAAACCGAATATAGGAGATTCAATACTAATTTTTATCAATATAATGAATGAGAATTTCGCGAAATTAGTCAGCTTTATCCAAGCTGCTTTTCTTTAAAGTAACTTATATTTGGCTGCCAAATTCGGCGATTTCTTAAAGTGCCTGCCATTTTAAGACAACATGGTGGATGAGGCTAACCAGTGAACTTGGTCGAGACCTTAGTAATTGTTGTGCACATGCTCACTCACATCGGAATCGGTTGATATATACGAGTGCTGTCGCATGTAAAAAATCAGATTTTTCGAAATGTCACACACAATAGAAATTGAAACTGCTATATCTGAGCCATTTTTTAAGGTAAAGACAAACAAAAAAGGCTCCTGAATCCTTATATCAAGGTCAAATACTTAAGAAAGAAACCTTTTTCAATTTCTAATTTTTTTGCACCTCACTTTAAATATATATATATTTTTTAATTTAATGGCCGCCATTTTGAAACAAGATGGCTGATGAATCTGGCCAGCGAACTTGGTCGAGGTATTGATGTATACTATCCACATGCCTTCTTACATCGAAATAGGCGAATACGTGTGTTATCGCGTGACAAATACAAGATCGTTTCAAAATGTTAGCCATGCTAGAAATTCAAAGTGCTATAATTCAACCATTTTTTAAGACATGAACAAATTTTCAGAAACAAAAACTGCTCCGGAATCTTTGTATCAAGGCCAAACACATAAACAAAAACCTTTTTCATTTTCCAATTTTTTAATACCACATTTTAAATTTTAAATTAAATTTTTTTTAAATGGCAACCCTTTCGAAACAAGATGGCGAATGAAGCTGGCCAATGAACTCGGTCGAGACATTGGTATGTACTATGTACAGACCAAGTTACATCCAAATCGGTTCATAAATACGCCTGTAATCGCGTGACAAAAATCCGGTCGTTTTAAAATTTCAGCCACAATAGAAATTTAAAATGCTATTACTCAGCCATTTTTTTAGATATAGACGAAACAAAAACTGTTCCGGAATCTTTGTACTAAGGTCAAACACATACGAAAAAACCTTTTTCATTTTCCAATTTTTTGGTATCTCATTTTAATTTTTTAATTTTTTTTTAAATGGCCGCCATTTTGAAACAAGATGGCGGATGAAGCTGGCCAACGAACTCGGTCGAGATATTTTTATGTACTATGTACACACCAAGATACATCCAAATCGGTTCATAACGCCTGTTATTACGTGACAATAATCAGGACGTTTCAAAATGTCAGCCACGCTAGAAATTCAAAATGCTATAACTCAGCCATTTCTTAAGATATAGACGAAACAAAAACTGCTCCCGAATCTTTTTATCAAGGTCAAACACATAAGAAGAAAATATTTGTTCAATTTTCAAGTTTTTGGTACCACATTTCAAATTTAAATTTTTCTTAAAAATTTAAATGGCAACCATTTTTAAACTCGATGGCGGATGAAGCTGGCCAACGAACCCGGTAGAGACATTGGTATGTACTATGTATAAACGAAATTACATCCAAATCGGTTCATAAATACACCATTTATCGCGTGACGAAATTCAGAACGTTTCAAAATGTCAGCCACCCTAGAAATTGAAAATGTTGCAACTCAGCCATTTTTTAAGATATAGACGAAACAAAAACTGCTCCGAAATCTTTGTATAAAGGTCAAATACATAAGAAAAAAATATTTTTCCATTTTCAATTTTTTGGTACCACATTTCAAATTTTAATTATTTTTTTAAATTAAATGGCCGCAATTTTGTAACAAAATGGCGGATGAAGCTAGCCAACGAACTCGGTCGAGACATTGGTATGTACTATGTACATACCGAATTACATCGAAATCGGTTCATAAATACGCCTTTTATCGCGTGACAAAATTCAGGACTTTTCAAAATGTCAGCAACGCTAGAAATTCAAAATGCTATAACTCAGCCATTTTTTAAGATATAGACGAAACAAAAACTGCTCCGGAATCTTTGTATAAAGGTTAAATGCATAAAAAATAATATTTTTCCATTTTTATTTTTTTGGTACCACATTTCAAATTTTAATTTTTTTTTTTAATTTTAAATGGCCGCCATTTTGAAACAAAACGGCGGATGAAGCTGGCCAACGAACTCGGACGAGACATTGGTATGTACTATGTACACAACGAATTACATCGAAATCGGTTCATAATTACGAGATTTACAGTGTGACATAGGTCATATATCTATACTCCTATTATAAAGAGGAAAAAATTGTTTATTTGTAGGAGGTAAGCTCTGGAACTACCGAACCGATTCCAAAAGTAATAGTATCAAAATGATGGTGTTAGTCCAACTTAGAACATAGGCTATATCTTATATCGGTGCCACTACCCCAAAGGGGGTGTAGGAGCAAAAAACGTTCTAAAAATGCGATTTTAGCGTTACTGAAGGGCCTAGAAATATGAAATTTTGAATATTAGTTACTTATAAGATTTAAATAATGTCTAAGAACAGTTCTTAAACAATTCGAAATTTAAAAGGGGTGAAAATGCACAAAAAGCGTTCTAAAAACGTTCTAAATGGTAGTTTTTACACAATCTCAGGAAATACCAAACCGATTTAAAAAATATTGGTGTCATAATGATGGTGACAGGCTATGTTTTATGTCGGTGTCACTACCCCAAAGGGGGTGTAGGAGCAAGAAGCGTTCTAAAAATGCAATTTTAGCGTTACTGAAGGGCCTAGAAATATAAAATTTTGAATATTAGTTACTTATAAGATATAAATGATGTCTAAGAAAAGTTTTAAACAAATCGAAATTTAAAAGGGGGTGAAAATGCACAAAAAGCGTTCTAAAAAACGTTCTAAATGGTAGTTTCTACACAATCTCAGGAAATACCAAACCGATTTAAAAAATACTGGTGTCAAAATGATGGTGACAACACTTGCTCCAAGATAGGCTATGTTTTATGTCGGTGTCACTACCCCAAAGGGGGTGCAGGAGCAAAAAACGTTCTAAAAATGTGATTTATGTGTTACTGAAGGGCCTAGAAATATGAAATTTGAAATATTAGCTACTTATTAGATATAAAGGATTTCTAAGAACAGTTCTTAAACAATTCGAAATTGTAACGGGGTGAAAATGAGCGAAAATCGTTCTAAAAAACGTTCTAAATTGTGGTTTCTATACAATCTCAGGAAATACCAAACCGATTTAAAAAATAATGGTGTCAAAATGACGGTGACAACCCTTGCTCCAACATAGGCTATGATTTATGTCGGTGCCACTATACGAAAGGGGGGTGCAGGAAAAAAAACGTTCTAAAAATGAAATTTTTGCGTTACCGAAGGGCCTAGAAATATGAAATTTGAAATATTAGCTACTTATTAGATATAAAGGATTTCTAAGAACAGTTCTTAAACAATTCGAAATTTAAAAGGGGTGAAAATGCGCGAAAAGCGTTCTAAAAAACGTTCTAATGGAGGTTTCTACACAATCTCAGGAAATACCAAACCGATCTAACAAATAATAGCGTCAAAATGAGGGTGACAACCCTTGCTCCAACATAGGCGATGTTTTATGTCGGTGCCACTACCCCAAAGGGGGTGCAGGAGAAAAAAGTTCTAAATTGCAGCTTCTGCGTTACGGAAGGGCCTAGAATCGTGAAATTTGGAATGGTAGTTAGTTATAAGATATCAAAGATCTCTAAGGACATTTCCTAAAAAAATCGAAATTTAAAAGGGGGTCAAAATGCGCAAAAAGCGTAGTAAAAAATTCTAAATTGCGATTTCTATGCAATCTCAGTAAGTACTGAACCGATTTCAAATATAATGGTGTAAAAATGATGGTGATAGATCTTGCTCCGCTATATTTTATATCTGTTTCCACTACCCCAGAGGAGATGCAGGAACAAAATGCGCGAAAAGCATTCTAAAAACGTTCTAAATGCAGATTTGTCGGCAATATCTCAGGAAGAATGAATCTGATTTCAAACGTAATGGTAGGAAATTGATGCTGACAGCCTCTGCTCTAACATAGACGCTATTTTGTGTCGGTATCACTATCAGCAAGACGTTGCAGAAGAAAATAAGCGTTCTAAATTTCGATTTTTGTGATCGGTAGGGGCTAGAAACTTAAAATTAGGCAAGGTGCATATTTATTAGATATAAATGATCTAAGAACAGTTTCGAAAAAATTGGAAATTTAAAAAGGGGTGAAAATGCGCGAAAAGCGTCCTAAAAACGTTCTAAATTGCGATTTCTACTCAATCTAAGGAAACACCAATGCTATTTCAAAAGTAATGGTTGCAAATCAATGGTGACAGTCCCTGCTATAACATAGGTTATATTTCATGTTGCTGTCACTACCATCTGAGAGTTGCATAAGCAAAACATGTTCTAATTTGCGTTTTTTGCATAACTGAGGGGTCTAACACTTTGAAGTATGGCATGGTATTTACTTACAAGATGCAACTGCTTTCTATGAACTGTCGAGAGAAAATTTCAAATTTAAAAAGATGAAGTGAGTGAAAAGCGTTATAAATTGTAATTTTTAAGCAAACTTATAAATTACCAAACCAATTAAAAAAATAATGATGACAAATTTTGGTGATAGAACCTGCTCAAACATAAGCTATATTTTATGTCTGTTCCACTAACACCAGAGGATTGAAGGAGCTAAAAACTTTCTAAATTGCGATTTCTGTGATACTGAAAAGGCTAGAAACTTTAAATATGACATGGTAGTTCCTTATAAAATATAAATGTCCTCGAAGGAACGTCGAAAATAAATTCGAATTAAAAAGGTGTGAAGCGAAGGGGTGGTGCGAAAAGCATTCTAAAAAAGTTCTAAATTACGATACTATGCAATTTCAGGGAATATAAAACTACACAGGATATATTTTAGGCCGGTGATTCTACCACGTGGGGTTAACAGGAACAACAAACGTTCCAAAAAAGGGCTTTAAAAGCTTTTTAAATTACGTTTCTGTGGAATATTAGGAAATATCACACCGATTTCAAAATTAATGTTGGCAAATTAATGGTGACAGTTCCTGTTTCAACATAGCCCTTTATGTTGAGAGAGGTGCTAGGACTTGGAATTTGACATGATGGTTAATTTTAAGATGTAAGAAAATGGTTTCTAAAAAATTCAAAACTGCAAATGAATACTGAAATGAGTGTATTAATTGAGCATAAAAGTTTCAAGATATTTTCTAAATTATCATTTATTTAGTTTTATTTCATTTTATTAATTTAAGTCTCATTTCTGCCTAATGCACTATAATAATGATGTTTAATCAAACTGTGTTTTAAATAGTAATTTTTGAATTATCCCTAAAAGTAATAAGTACCTTTTAATAGAAAAAAGTTTTAATAAAATAAAATATTAACTTTTAATAAAATGAAAATTTAGTTAGTACCTTTTAATAAAAATTAGACATATAAATATCACTTGGCATATTTCAAATATTACGCGAGCAAAGCCGCGGGGTTTGCTAGTATATATATATATATATATATATATATATATATAAATTTTGAACGGAGGGTGGTTTCGGGGTCTGGGGGTCATGATCGATGAAAATATACCACAATTTTTTGAAATCGCTTTCCTCCGAACGGCTGCAATATGTAGCTTTTTGTAATGAAAGCTACCTAAAAGATACAGATTATCCATTTTGTCTTAAAAGACAAAAAAGTCCTTCCAGCCAGTGCCGGGAGAAAGAGGTAGCTTTCATATTCCTTATTTTAAAAAAGCCAACTTATATCATTGAAACACACGAAGCTCAATTTAGTGGAAACCGAATATAGGAGATTCAATACTAATTTTTATCAATATAATGAATGAGAATTTCGCGAAATTAGTCAGCTTTATCCAAGCTGCTTTTCTTTAAAGTAACTTATATTTGGCTGCCAAATTCGGCGATTTCTTAAAGTGCCTGCCATTTTAAGACAACATGGTGGATGAGGCTAACCAGTGAACTTGGTCGAGACCTTAGTAATTGCTGTGCACATGCTCACTCACATCGGAATCGGTTGATATATACGAGTGCTGTCGCATGTAAAAAATCAGATTTTTCGAAATGTCACACACAATAGAAATTGAAACTGCTATATCTGAGCCATTTTTTAAGGTAAAGACAAACAAAAAAGGCTCCTGAATCCTTATATCAAGGTCAAATACTTAAGAAAGAAACCTTTTTCAATTTCTAATTTTTTTGCACCTCACTTTAAATATATATATATTTTTTAATTTAATGGCCGCCATTTTGAAACAAGATGGCTGATGAATCTGGCCAGCGAACTTGGTCGAGGTATTGATGTATACTATCCACATGCCTTCTTACATCGAAATAGGCGAATACGTGTGTTATCGCGTGACAAATACAAGATCGTTTCAAAATGTTAGCCATGCTAGAAATTCAAAGTGCTATAATTCAACCATTTTTTAAGACATGAACAAATTTTCAGAAATAAAAACTGCTCCGGAATCTTTGTATCAAGGCCAAACACATAAACAAAAACCTTTTTCATTTTCCAATTTTTTAATACCACATTTTAAATTTTAAATTAAATTTTTTTTAAATGGCAACCCTTTCGAAACAAGATGGCGAATGAAGCTGGCCAATGAACTCGGTCGAGACATTGGTATGTACTATGTACAGACCAAGTTACATCCAAAGCGGTTCATAAATACGCCTGTTATCGCGTGACAAAAATCAGGTCGTTTTAAAATTTCAGCCACAATAGAAATTCAAAATGCTATTACTCAGCCATTTTTTTAGATATAGACGAAACAAAAACTGTTCCGGAATCTTTGTACTAAGGTCAAACACATACGAAAAAACCTTTTTCATTTTCCAATTTTTTGGTATCTCATTTTAATTTTTTAATTTTTTTTAAATGGCCGCCATTTTGAAACAAGATGGCGGATGAAGCTGGCCAACGAACTCGGTCGAGATATTTTTATGTACTATGTACACACCAAGGTACATCCAAATCGGTTCATAACGCCTGTTATTACGTGACAAAAATCAGGACGTTTCAAAATGTCAGCCACGCTAGAAATTCAAAATGCTATAACTCAGCCATTTCTTAAGATATAGACGAAACAAAAACTGCTCCCGAATCTTTTTATCAAGGTCAAACACATAAGAAGAAAATATTTGTTCAATTTTCAAGTTTTTGGTACCACATTTCAAATTTAAATTTTTCTTAAAAATTTAAATGGCAACCATTTTTAAACTCGATGGCAGATGAAGCTGGCCAACGAACCCGGTCGAGACATTGGTATATACTATGTATAAACGAAGTTACATCCAAATCGCTTCATAAATACGCCATTTATCGCGTGACGAAATTCAGAAAGTTTCAAAATGTCAGCCACCCTAGAAATTTAAAATGTTGCAACTCAGCCATTTTTTAAGATATAGACGAAACAAAAACTGCTCCGAAATCTTTGTATAAAGGTCAAATACATAAGAAAAAAATATTTTTCCATTTTCAATTTTTTGGTACCACATTTCAAATTTTAATTTTTTTTTTTTAATTAAATGGCCGCAATTTTGAAACAAAATGGCGGATGAAGCTAGCCAACGAACTCGGTCAAGACATTGGTATGTACTATGTACATACCGAATTACATCGAAATCGGTTCATAAATACGCCTTTTATCGCGTGACAAAATTCAGGACGTTTCAAAATGTCAGCAACGCTAGAAATTCAAAATGCTATAACTCAGCCATTTTTTAAGATATAGACGAAACAAAAACTGCTCCGGAATCTTTGTATAAAGGTTAAATACATAAAAAATAATATTTTTCCATTTTTATTTTTTTGGTACCACATTTCAAATTTTAATTTTTTTTAAAATTTTAAATCGCCGCCATTTTGAAACGAAACGGCGGATGAAGCTGGCCAACGAACTCGGTCGAGACATTGGTATGTACTATGTACACAACGAGTTACATCGAAATCGGTTCATAATTACGAGATTTACAGTGTGACATAGGACATATATATATATATATATATATATTTTGAACGGAGGGTGGTTTCGGGGTCTGGGGGTCATGATCGATGAAAATATACCACAATTTTTTGAAATCGCTTTCCTCCGAACGGCTGCAATATGTAGCTTTTTGTAATGAAAGCTACCTAAAAGATACAGATTATCCATTTTGTCTTAAAAGACAAAAAAGTCCTTCCGGCCAGTGCCGGGAGAAAGAGGTAGCTTTCATATTCCTTATTTTAAAAAAGCCAACTTATATCATTGAAACACACGAAGCTCAATTTAGTGGAAACCGAATATAGGAGATTCAATACTAATTTTTATCAATATAATGAATGAGAATTTCGCGAAATTAGTCAGCTTTATCCAAGCTGCTTTTCTTTAAAGTAACTTATATTTGGCTGCCAAATTCGGCGATTTCTTAAAGTGCCTGCCATTTTAAGACAACATGGTGGATGAGGCTAACCAGTGAACTTGGTCGAGACCTTAGTAATTGCTGTGCACATGCTCACTCACATCGGAATCGGTTGATATATACGAGTGCTGTCGCATGTAAAAAATCAGATTTTTCGAAATGTCACACACAATAGAAATTGAAACTGCTATATCTGAGCCATTTTTTAAGGTAAAGACAAACAAAAAAGGCTCCTGAATCCTTATATCAAGGTCAAATACTTAAGAAAGAAACCTTTTTCAATTTCTAATTTTTTTGCACCTCACTTTAAATATATATATATATTTTAATTTAATGGCCGCCATTTTGAAACAAGGTAGGTGATGAATCTGGCCAGCGAACTTGGTCGAGGTATTGATGTATACTATCCACATGCCTTCTTACATCGAAATAGGCGAATACGTGTGTTATCGCGTGACAAATACAAGATCGTTTCAAAATGTTAGCCATGCTAGAAATTCAAAGTGCTATAATTCAACCATTTTTTAAGACATGAACAAATTTTCAGAAATAAAAACTGCTCCGGAATCTTTGTATCAAGGCCAAACACATAAACAAAAACCTTTTTCATTTTCCAATTTTTTAATACCACATTTTAAATTTTAAATTAAATTTTTTTTAAATGGCAACCCTTTCGAAACAAGATGGCGAATGAAGCTGGCCAATGAACTCGGTCGAGACATTGGTATGTACTATGTACAGACCAAGTTACATCCAAAGCGGTTCATAAATACGCCTGTTATCGCGTGACAAAAATCAGGTCGTTTTAAAATTTCAGCCACAATAGAAATTCAAAATGCTATTACTCAGCCATTTTTTTAGATATAGACGAAACAAAAACTGTTCCGGAATCTTTGTACTAAGGTCAAACACATACGAAAAAACCTTTTTCATTTTCCAATTTTTTGGTATCTCATTTTAATTTTTTAATTTTTTTTTAAATGGCCGCCATTTTGAAACAAGATGGCGGATGAAGCTGGCCAACGAACTCGGTCGAGATATTTTTATGTACTATGTACACACCAAGGTACATCCAAATCGGTTCATAACGCCTGTTATTACGTGACAAAAATCAGGACGTTTCAAAATGTCAGCAACGCTAGAAATTCAAAATGCTATAACTCAGCCATTTTTTAAGATATAGACGAAACAAAAACTGCTCCGGAATCTTTGTATAAAGGTTAAATACATAAAAAATAATATTTTTCCATTTTTATTTTTTTGGTACCACATTTCAAATTTTAATTTTTTTTTAAATTTTAAATCGCCGCCATTTTGAAACAAAACGGCGGATGAAGCTGGCCAACGAACTCGGTCGAGACATTGGTATGTACTATGTACACAACGAATTACATCGAAATCGGTTCATAATTACGAGATTTACAGTGTGACATAGGTCATATATATATATATATATATATATATATATATATATATATATATAAATTTTGAACGGAGGGTGGTTTCGGGGTCTGGGGGTCATGATCGATGAAAATATACCACAATTTTTTGAAATCGCTTTCCTCCGAACGGCTGCAATATGTAGCTTTTTGTAATGAAAGCTACCTAAAAGATACAGATTATCCATTTTGTCTTAAAAGACAAAAAAGTCCTTCCGGCCAGTGCCGGGAGAAAGAGGTAGCTTTCATATTCCTTATTTTAAAAAAGCCGACTTATATCATTGAAACACACGAAGCTCAATTTAGTGGAAACCGAATATAGGAGATTCAATACTAATTTTTATCAATATAATGAATGAGAATTTCGCGAAATTAGTCAGCTTTATCCAAGCTGCTTTTCTTTAAAGTAACTTATATTTGGCTGCCAAATTCGGCGATTTCTTAAAGTGCCTGCCATTTTAAGACAACATGGTGGATGAGGCTAACCAGTGAACTTGGTCGAGACCTTAGTAATTGCTGTGCACATGCTCACTCACATCGGAATCGGTTGATATATACGAGTGCTGTCGCATGTAAAAAATCAGATTTTTCGAAATGTCACACACAATAGAAATTGAAACTGCTATATCTGAGCCATTTTTTAAGGTAAAGACAAACAAAAAAGGCTCCTGAATCCTTATATCAAGGTCAAATACTTAAGAAAGAAACCTTTTTCAATTTCTAATTTTTTTGCACCTCACTTTAAATATATATATTTTTTTTAATTTAATGGCCGCCATTTTGAAACAAGATGGCTGATGAATCTGGCCAGCGAACTTGGTCGAGGTATTCATGTATACTATCCACATGCCTTCTTACATAGAAATAGGCGAATACGTGTGTTATCGCGTGACAAATACAAGATCGTTTCAAAATGTTAGCCATGCTAGAAATTCAAAGTGCTATAATTCAACCATTTTTTAAGACATAAACAAAAAAACAAATTTTCAGAAACAAAAACTGCTCCGGAATCTTTGTATCAAGGCCAAACACATAAAAAAAAAAACCTTTTTCATTTTCCAATTTTTTAATACCACATTTTAAATTTTAAATTTAATTTTTTTAAATAGCAACCCTTTCGAAACAAGATGGCGATTGAAGCTGGCCAATGAACTCGGTCGAGACATTGGTATGTACTATGTACAGACCAAGTTACATCCAAATCGGTTCATAAATACGCCTGTTATCGCGTGACAAAAATCAGGTCGTTTTAAAATTTCAGCCACAATAGAAATTCAAAATGCTATTACTCAGCCATTTTTTTAGATATAGACGAAACAAAAACTGTTCCGGAATCTTTGTATTAAGGTCAAACACATACGAAAAAACCTTTTTCATTTTCCAATTTTTTGGTATCTCATTAAAATTTTTTAATTTTTTTTAAATGGCCGCCATTTTGAAACAACATGGCGGATGAAGCTGGCCAACGAACTCGGTCGAGATATTTTTATGTACTATGTACACACCAAGGTACATCCAAATCGGTTCATAACGCCTGTTATTACGTGACAAAAATCAGGACGTTTCAAAATGTCAGCCACGCTAGAAATTCAAAATGCTATAACTCAGCCATTTCTTAAGATATAGACGAAACAAAAACTGCTCCCGAATCTTTTTATCAAGGTCAAACACATAAGAAGAAAATATTTGTTCAATTTTCAAGTTTTTGGTACCACATTTCAAATTTAAATTTTTCTTAAAAATTTAAATGGCAACCATTTTTAAACTCGATGGCGGATGAAGCTGGCCAACGAACCCGGTCGAGACATTGGTATATACTATGTATAAACGAAGTTACATCCAAATCGCTTCATAAATACGCCATTTATCGCGTGACGAAATTCAGAACGTTTCAAAATGTCAGCCACCCTAGAAATTTAAAATGATGCAACTCAGCCATTTTTTAAGATATAGACGAAACAAAAACTGCTCCGAAATCTTTGTATAAAGGTCAAATACATAAGAAAAAAATATTTTTCCATTTTCAATTTTTTGGTACCACATTTCAAATTTTAATTTTTTTTTTTTAATTAAATGGCCGCAATTTTGAAACAAAATGGCGGATGAAGCTAGCCAACGAACTCGGTCAAGACATTGGTATGTACTATGTACATACCGAATTACATCGAAATCGGTTCATAAATACGCCTTTTATCGCGTGACAAAATTCAGGACGTTTCAAAATGTCAGCAACGCTAGAAATTCAAAATGCTATAACTCAGCCATTTTTTAAGATATAGACGAAACAAAAACTGCTCCGGAATCTTTGTATAAAGGTTAAATACATAAAAAATAATATTTTTCCATTTTTATTTGTTTGGTACCACATTTCAAATGTTAATTTTTTTTTAAATTTTAAATCGCCGCTATTTTTAAACGAAACGGCGGATGAAGCTGGCCAACGAACTCGGTCGAGACATTGGTATGTACTATGTACACAACGAGTTACATCGAAATCGGTTCATAATTACGAGATTTACAGTGTGACATAGGACATATATATATATATATATATAAATTTTGAACGGAGGGTGGTTTCGGGGTCTGGGGGTCATGATCGATGAAAATATACCACAATTTTTTGAAATCGCTTTCCTCCGAACGGCTGCAATATGTAGCTTTTTGTAATGAAAGCTACCTAAAAGATACAGATTATCCATTTTATCTTAAAAGACAAAAAAGTCCTTCCGGCCAGTGCCGGGAGAAAGAGGTAGCTTTCATATTCCTTATTTTAAAAAAGCCAACTTATATCATTGAAACACACGAAGCTCAATTTAGTGGAAACCAAATATAGGAGATTCAATACTAATTTTTATCAATATAATGAATGAGAATTTCGCGAAATTAGTCAGCTTTATCCAAGCTGCTTTTCTTTAAAGTAACTTATATTTGGCTGCCAAATTCGGCGATTTCTTAAAGTGCCTGCCATTTTAAGACAACATGGTGGATGAGGCTAACCAGTGAACTTGGTCGAGACCTTAGTAATTGCTGTGCACATGCTCACTCACACCGGAATCGGTTGATATATACGAGTGCTGTCGCATGTAAAAAATCAGATTTTTCGAAATGTCACACACAATAGAAATTGAAACTGCTATATCTGAGCCATTTTTTAAGGTAAAGACAAACAAAAAAGGCTCCTGAATCCTTATATCAAGGTCAAATACTTAAGAAAGAAACCTTTTTCAATTTCTAATTTTTTTGCACCTCACTTTAAATATATATATATTTTTTAATTTAATGGCCGCCATTTTGAAACAAGATGGCTGATGAATCTGGCCAGCGAACATGGTCGAGGTATTCATGTATACTATCCACATGCCTTCTTACATAGAAATAGGCGAATACGTGTGTTATCGCGTGACAAATACAAGATCGTTTCAAAATGTTAGCCATGCTAGAAATTCAAAGTGCTATAATTCAACCATTTTTTAAGACATAAACAAAAGAACAAATTTTCAGAAACAAAAACTGCTCCGGAATCTTTGTATCAAGGCCAAACACATAAAAAAAAAACCTTTTTCATTTTCCAATTTTTTAATACCACATTTTAAATTTTAAATTTAATTTTTTTTAAATAGCAACCCTTTCGAAAGAAGATGGCGAATGAAGCTGGCCAATGAACTCGGTCGAGACATTGGTATGTACTATGTACAGACCAAGTTACATCCAAATCGGTTCATAAATACGCCTGTAATCGCGTGACAAAAATCCGGTCGTTTTAAAATTTCAGCCACAATAGAAATTTAAAATGCTATTACTCAGCCATTTTTTTAGATATAGACGAAACAAAAACTGTTCCGGAATCTTTGTATTAAGGTCAAACACATACGAAAAAACCTTTTTCATTTTCCAATTTTTTGGTATCTCATTTTAATTTTTTAATTTTTTTTAAATGGCCGCCATTTTGAAACAAGATGGCGGATGAAGCTGGCCAACGAACTCGGTCGAGATATTTTTATGTACTATGTACACACCAAGGTACATCCAAATCGGTTCATAACGCCTGTTATTACGTGACAACAATCAGGACGTTTCAAAATGTCAGCCACGCTAGAAATTCAAAATGCTATAACTCAGCCATTTCTTAAGATATAGACGAAACAAAAACTGCTCCCGAATCTTTTTATCAAGGTCAAACACATAAGAAGAAAATATTTGTTCAATTTTCAAGTTTTTGGTACCACATTTCAAATTTAAATTTTTCTTAAAAATTTAAATGGCAACCATTTTTAAACTCGATGGCGGATGAAGCTGGCCAACGAACCCGGTCGAGACATTGGTATATACTATGTATAAACGAAGTTACATCCAAATCGCTTCATAAATACGCCATTTATCGCGTGACGAAATTCAGAACGTTTCAAAATGTCAGCCACCCTAGAAATTGAAAATGTTGCAACTCAGCCATTTTTTAAGATATAGACGAAACAAAAACTGCTCCGAAATCTTTGTATAAAGATCAAATACATAAGAAAAAAATATTTTTCCATTTTCAATTTTTTGTTACCACATTTCAAATTTTAATTTTTTTTTTTTAATTAAATGGCCGCAATTTTGAAACAAAATGGCGGATGAAGCTAGCCAACGAACTCGGTCGAGACATTGGTATGTACTATGTACATACCGAATTACATCGAAATCGGTTCATAAATACGCCTTTTATCGCGTGACAAAATTCAGGACGTTTCAAAATGTCAGCAACGCTAGAAATTCAAAATGCTATAACTCAGCCATTTTTTAAGATATAGACGAAACAAAAACTGCTCCGGAATCTTTGTATAAAGGTTAAATACATAAAAAATAATATTTTTCCATTTTTATTTTTTTGGTACCACATTTCAAATTTTAATTTTTTTTAAAATTTTAAATGGCCGCCATTTTGAAACAAAACGGCGGATGAAGCTGGCCAACGAACTCGGTCGAGACATTGGTATGTACTATGTACACAACGAATTACATCGAAATCGGTTCATAATTACGAGATTTACAGTGTGACACAGGTCATATATATATATATATATATATATATATATATATATATATATATATATAAATTTTGAACGGAGGGTGGTTTCGGGGTCTGGGGGTCATGAGCGATAAAAATATACCACAATTTTTTGAAATCGCTTTCCTCCGAACGGCTGCAATATGTAGCTTTTTGTAATGAAAGCTACCTAAAAGATACAGATTATCCATTTTGTCTTAAAAGACAAAAAAGTCCTTCCGGCCAGTGCCGGGAGAAAGAGGTAGCTTTCATATTCCTTATTTTAAAAAAGCCAACTTATATCATTGAAACACACGAAGCTCAATTTAGTGGAAACCGAATATAGGAGATTCAATACTAATTTTTATCAATATAATGAATGAGAATTTCGCGAAATTAGTCAGCTTTATCCAAGCTGCTTTTCTTTAAAGTAACTTATATTTGGCTGCCAAATTCGGCGATTTCTTAAAGTGCCTGCCATTTTAAGACAACATGGTGGATGAGGCTAACCAGTGAACTTGGTCGAGACCTTAGTAATTGTTGTGCACATGCTCACTCACATCGGAATCGGTTGATATATACGAGTGCTGTCGCATGTAAAAAATCAGATTTTTCGAAATGTCACACACAATAGAAATTGAAACTGCTATATCTGAGCCATTTTTTAAGGTAAAGACAAACAAAAAAGGCTCCTGAATCCTTATATCAAGGTCAAATACTTAAGAAAGAAACCTTTTTCAATTTCTAATTTTTTTGCACCTCACTTTAAATATATATATATTTTTTAATTTAATGGCCGCCATTTTGAAACAAGATGGCTGATGAATCTGGCCAGCGAACATGGTCGAGGTATTCATGTATACTATCCACATGCCTTCTTACATAGAAATAGGCGAATACGTGTGTTATCGCGTGACAAATACAAGATCGTTTCAAAATGTTAGCCATGCTAGAAATTCAAAGTGCTATAATTCAACCATTTTTTAAGACATAAACAAAAGAACAAATTTTCAGAAACAAAAACTGCTCCGGAATCTTTGTATCAAGGCCAAACACATAAAAAAAAAACCTTTTTCATTTTCCAATTTTTTAATACCACATTTTAAATTTTAAATTTAATTTTTTTTAAATAGCAACCCTTTCGAAAGAAGATGGCGAATGAAGCTGGCCAATGAACTCGGTCGAGACATTGGTATGTACTATGTACAGACCAAGTTACATCCAAATCGGTTCATAAATACGCCTGTAATCGCGTGACAAAAATCCGGTCGTTTTAAAATTTCAGCCACAATAGAAATTTAAAATGCTATTACTCAGCCATTTTTTTAGATATAGACGAAACAAAAACTGTTCCGGAATCTTTGTATTAAGGTCAAACACATACGAAAAAACCTTTTTCATTTTCCAATTTTTTGGTATCTCATTTTAATTTTTTAATTTTTTTTAAATGGCCGCCATTTTGAAACAAGATGGCGGATGAAGCTGGCCAACGAACTCGGTCGAGATATTTTTATGTACTATGTACACACCAAGGTACATCCAAATCGGTTCATAACGCCTGTTATTACGTGACAACAATCAGGACGTTTCAAAATGTCAGCCACGCTAGAAATTCAAAATGCTATAACTCAGCCATTTCTTAAGATATAGACGAAACAAAAACTGCTCCCGAATCTTTTTATCAAGGTCAAACACATAAGAAGAAAATATTTGTTCAATTTTCAAGTTTTTGGTACCACATTTCAAATTTAAATTTTTCTTAAAAATTTAAATGGCAACCATTTTTAAACTCGATGGCGGATGAAGCTGGCCAACGAACCCGGTCGAGACATTGGTATATACTATGTATAAACGAAGTTACATCCAAATCGCTTCATAAATACGCCATTTATCGCGTGACGAAATTCAGAACGTTTCAAAATGTCAGCCACCCTAGAAATTGAAAATGTTGCAACTCAGCCATTTTTTAAGATATAGACGAAACAAAAACTGCTCCGAAATCTTTGTATAAAGATCAAATACATAAGAAAAAAATATTTTTCCATTTTCAATTTTTTGTTACCACATTTCAAATTTTAATTTTTTTTTTTTAATTAAATGGCCGCAATTTTGAAACAAAATGGCGGATGAAGCTAGCCAACGAACTCGGTCGAGACATTGGTATGTACTATGTACATACCGAATTACATCGAAATCGGTTCATAAATACGCCTTTTATCGCGTGACAAAATTCAGGACGTTTCAAAATGTCAGCAACGCTAGAAATTCAAAATGCTATAACTCAGCCATTTTTTAAGATATAGACGAAACAAAAACTGCTCCGGAATCTTTGTATAAAGGTTAAATACATAAAAAATAATATTTTTCCATTTTTATTTTTTTGGTACCACATTTCAAATTTTAATTTTTTTTAAAATTTTAAATGGCCGCCATTTTGAAACAAAACGGCGGATGAAGCTGGCCAACGAACTCGGTCGAGACATTGGTATGTACTATGTACACAACGAATTACATCGAAATCGGTTCATAATTACGAGATTTACAGTGTGACACAGGTCATATATATATATATATATATATATATATATATATATATATATATATAAATTTTGAACGGAGGGTGGTTTCGGGGTCTGGGGGTCATGAGCGATAAAAATATACCACAATTTTTTGAAATCGCTTTCCTCCGAACGGCTGCAATATGTAGCTTTTTGTAATGAAAGCTACCTAAAAGATACAGATTATCCATTTTGTCTTAAAAGACAAAAAAGTCCTTCCGGCCAGTGCCGGGAGAAAGAGGTAGCTTTCATATTCCTTATTTTAAAAAAGCCAACTTATATCATTGAAACACACGAAGCTCAATTTAGTGGAAACCGAATATAGGAGATTCAATACTAATTTTTATCAATATAATGAATGAGAATTTCGCGAAATTAGTCAGCTTTATCCAAGCTGCTTTTCTTTAAAGTAACTTATATTTGGCTGCCAAATTCGGCGATTTCTTAAAGTGCCTGCCATTTTAAGACAACATGGTGGATGAGGCTAACCAGTGAACTTGGTCGAGACCTTAGTAATTGTTGTGCACATGCTCACTCACATCGGAATCGGTTGATATATACGAGTGCTGTCGCATGTAAAAAATCAGATTTTTCGAAATGTCACACACAATAGAAATTGAAACTGCTATATCTGAGCCATTTTTTAAGGTAAAGACAAACAAAAAAGGCTCCTGAATCCTTATATCAAGGTCAAATACTTAAGAAGGAAACCTTTTTCAATTTCTAATTTTTTTGCACCTCACTTTAAATATATATATATTTTTTAATTTAATGGCTGCCATTTTTAAACAAGATGGCTGATGAATCTGGCCAGCAAACTTGGTCGAGGTATTGATGTATACTATCCACATGCCTTCTTACATCGAAATAGGCGAATACGTGTGTTATCGCGTGACAAATACAAGATCGTTTCAAAATGTTAGCCATGCTAGAAATTCAAAGTGCTATAAGTCAACCATTTTTTAAGACATAAACAAAAGAACAAATTTTCAGAAACAAAAACTGCTCCGGAATCTTTGTATCAAGGTCAAACACATAAAAAAAAACCTTTTTCATTTTCCAATTTTTTAATACCACATTTTAAATTTTAAATTTAATTTTTTTTAAATGGCAACCCTTTCGAAACAAGATGGCGAATGAAGCTGGCCAATGAACTCGGTCGAGACATTGGTATGTACTATGTACAGACCAAGTTACATCCAAATCGGTTCATAAATACGCCTGTAATCGCGTGACAAAAATCCGGTCGTTTTAAAATTTCAGCCACAATAGAAATTTAAAATGCTATTACTCAGCCATTTTTTTAGATATAGACGAAACAAAAACTGTTCCGGAATCTTTGTACTAAGGTCAAACACATACGAAAAAACCTTTTTCATTTTCCAATTTTTTGGTATCTCATTTTAATTTTTTAATTTTTTTTTAAATGGCCGCCATTTTGAAACAAGATGGCGGATGAAGCTGGCCAACGAACTCGGTCGAGATATTTTTATGTACTATGTACACACCAAGATACATCCAAATCGGTTCATAACGCCTGTTATTACGTGACAATAATCAGGACGTTTCAAAATGTCAGCCACGCTAGAAATTCAAAATGCTATAACTCAGCCATTTCTTAAGATATAGACGAAACAAAAACTGCTCCCGAATCTTTTTATCAAGGTCAAACACATAAGAAGAAAATATTTGTTCAATTTTCAAGTTTTTGGTACCACATTTCAAATTTAAATTTTTCTTAAAAATTTAAATGGCAACCATTTTTAAACTCGATGGCGGATGAAGCTGGCCAACGAACCCGGTAGAGACATTGGTATGTACTATGTATAAACGAAGTTACATCCATATCGGTTCATAAATACACCATTTATCGCGTGACGAAATTCAGAACGTTTCAAAATGTCAGCCACCCTAGAAATTGAAAATGTTGCAACTCAGCCATTTTTTAAGATATAGACGAAACAAAAACTGCTCCGAAATCTTTGTATAAAGGTCAAATACATAAGAAAAAAATATTTTTCCATTTTCAATTTTTTGGTACCACATTTCAAATTTTAATTTTTTTTTTAATTAAATGGCCGCAATTTTGTAACAAAATGGCGGATGAAGCTAGCCAACGAACTCGGTCGAGACATTGGTATGTACTATGTACATACCGAATTACATCGAAATCGGTTCATAAATACGCCTTTTATCGCGTGACAAAATTCAGGACGTTTCAAAATGTCAGCAACGCTAGAAATTCAAAATGCTATAACTCAGCCATTTTTTAAGATATAGACGAAACAAAAACTGCTCCGGAATCTTTGTATAAAGGTTAAATGCATAAAAAATAATATTTTTCCATTTTTATTTTTTTGGTACCACATTTCAAATTTTAATTTTTTTTTTTAATTTTAAATGGCCGCCATTTTGAAACAAAACGGCGGATGAAGCTGGCCAACGAACTCGGACGAGACATTGGTATGTACTATGTACACAACGAATTACATCGAAATCGGTTCATAATTACGAGATTTACAGTGTGACATAGGTCATATATCTATACTCCTATTATAAAGAGGAAAAAATTGTTTATTTGTAGGAGGTAAGCTCTGGAACTACCGAACCGATTCCAAAAGTAATAGTATCAAAATGATGGTGTTAGTCCAACTTAGAACATAGGCTATATCTTATATCGGTGCCACTACCCCAAAGGGGGTGTAGGAGCAAAAAACGTTCTAAAAATGCGATTTTAGCGTTACTGAAGGGCCTAGAAATATGAAATTTTGAATATTAGTTACTTATAAGATATAAATAATGTCTAAGAACAGTTCTTAAACAATTCGAAATTTAAAAGGGGTGAAAATGCACAAAAAGCGTTCTAAAAACGTTCTAAATGGTAGTTTTTACACAATCTCAGGAAATACCAAACCGATTTAAAAAATATTGGTGTCATAATGATGGTGACAACGCTTGCTCCAAGATAGGCTATGTTTTATGTCGGTGTCACTACCCCAAAGGGGGTGTAGGAGCAAGAAGCGTTCTAAAAATGCAATTTTAGCGTTACTGAAGGGCCTAGAAATATAAAATTTTGAATATTAGTTACTTATAAGATATAAATGATGTCTAAGAAAAGTTTTAAACAAATCGAAATTTAAAAGGGGGTGAAAATGCACAAAAAGCGTTCTAAAAAACGTTCTAAATGGTAGTTTCTACACAATCTCAGGAAATACCAAACCGATTTAAAAAATACTGGTGTCAAAATGATGGTGACAACACTTGCTCCAAGATAGGCTATGTTTTATGTCGGTGTCACTACCCCAAAGGGGGTGCAGGAGCAAAAAACGTTCTAAAAATGTGATTTATGTGTTACTGAAGGGCCTAGAAATATGAAATTTGAAATATTAGCTACTTATTAGATATAAAGGATTTCTAAGAACAGTTCTTAAACAATTCGAAATTTTAACGGGGTGAAAATGAGCGAAAATCGTTCTAAAAAACGTTCTAAATTGTGGTTTCTATACAATCTCAGGAAATACCAAACCGATTTAAAAAATAATGGTGTCAAAATGACGGTGACAACCCTTGCTCCAACATAGGCTATGATTTATGTCGGTGCCACTATACGAAAGGGGGGTGCAGGAAAAAAAAACGTTCTAAAAATGAAATTTTTGCGTTACCGAAGGGCCTAGAAATATGAAATTTGAAATATTAGCTACTTATTAGATATAAAGGATTTCTAAGAACAGTTCTTAAACAATTCGAAATTTTAACGGGGTGAAAATGAGCGAAAATCGTTCTAAAAAACGTTCTAAATTGTGGTTTCTATACAATCTCAGGAAATACCAAACCGATCTAACAAATAATAGCGTCAAAATGAGGGTGACAACCCTTGCTCCAACATAGGCGATGTTTTATGTCGGTGCCACTACCCCAAAGGGGGTGCAGGAGAAAAAAGTTCTAAATTGCAGCTTCTGCGTTACGGAAGGGCCTAGAATCGTGAAATTTGGAATGGTAGTTAGTTATAAGATATCAAACATCTCTAAGGACATTTCCTAAAAAAATCGAAATTTAAAAGGGGGTCAAAATGCGCAAAAAGCGTAGTAAAAAATTCTAAATTGCGATTTCTATGCAATCTCAGTAAGTACTGAACCGATTTCAAATATAATGGTGTAAAAATGATGGTGATAGATCTTGCTCCGCTATATTTTATATCTGTTTCCACTACCCCAGAGGAGATGCAGGAACAAAATGCGCGAAAAGCATTCTAAAAACGTTCTAAATGCCGATTTGTAGGCAATATCTCAGGAAGAATGAATCTGATTTCAAACGTAATGGTAGGAAATTGATGCTGACAGCCTCTGCTCTAACATAGACGCTATTTTGTGTCGGTATCACTATCAGCAAGACGTTGCAGAAGAAAAAAAGCGTTCTAAATTTCGATTTTTGTGATCGGTAGGGGCTAGAAACTTAAAATTAGGCAAGGTGCATATTTATTAGATATAAATGATCTAAGAACAGTTTCGAAAAAATTGGAAATTTAAAAAGGGGTGAAAATGCGCGAAAAGCGTCCTAAAAACGTTCTAAATTGCGATTTCTACTCAATCTAAGGAAACACCAATGCTATTTCAAAAGTAATGGTTGCAAATCAATGGTGACAGTCCCTGCTATAACATAGGTTATATTTCATGTTGCTGTCACTACCATCTGAGAGTTGCATAAGCAAAACATGTTCTAATTTGCGTTTTTTGCATAACTGAGGGGTCTAACACTTTGAAGTATGGCATGGTATTTACTTACAAGATGCAACTGCTTTCTATGAACTGTCGAGAGAAAATTTCAAATTTAAAAAGATGAAGTGAGTGAAAAGCGTTATAAATTGTAATTTTTAAGCAAACTTATAAATTACCAAACCAATTAAAAAAATAATGATGACAAATTTTGGTGATAGAACCTGCTCAAACATAAGCTATATTTTATGTCTGTTCCACTAACACCAGAGGATTGAAGGAGCTAAAAACTTTCTAAATTGCGATTTCTGTGATACTGAAAAGGCTAGAAACTTTAAATATGACATGGTAGTTCCTTATAAAATATAAATGTCCTCGAAGGAACGTCGAAAATAAATTCGAATTAAAAAGGTGTGAAGCGAAGGGGTGGTGCGAAAAGCATTCTAAAAAAGTTCTAAATTACGATACTATGCAATTTCAGGGAATATAAAACTACACAGGATATATTTTAGGCCGGTGATTCTACCACGTGGGGTTAACAGGAACAACAAACGTTCCAAAAAAGGGCTTTAAAAGCTTTTTAAATTACGTTTCTGTGGAATATTAGGAAATATCACACCGATTTCAAAATTAATGTTGGCAAATTAATGGTGACAGTTCCTGTTTCAACATAGCCCTTTATGTTGAGAGAGGTGCTAGGACTTGGAATTTGACATGATGGTTAATTTTAAGATGTAAGAAAATGGTTTCTAAAAAATTCAAAACTGCAAATGAATACTGAAATGAGTGTATTAATTGAGCATAAAAGTTTCAAGATATTTTCTAAATTATCATTTATTTAGTTTTATTTCATTTTATTAATTTAAGTCTCATTTCTGCCTAATGCACTATAATAATGATGTTTAATCAAACTGTGTTTTAAATAGTAATTTTTGAATTATCCCTAAAAGTAATAAGTACCTTTTAATAGAAAAAAGTTTTAATAAAATAAAATATTAACTTTTAATAAAATGAAAATTTAGTTAGTACCTTTTAATAAAAATTAGACATATAAATATCACTTGGCATATTTCAAATATTACGCGAGCAAAGCCGCGGGGTTTGCTAGTATATATATATATATATATATATATATATATAAATTTTGAACGGAGGGTGGTTTCGGGGTCTGGGGGTCATGATCGATGAAAATATACCACAATTTTTTGAAATCGCTTTCCTCCGAACGGCTGCAATATGTAGCTTTTTGTAATGAAAGCTAACTAAAAGATACAGATTATCCATTTTGTCTTAAAAGACAAAAAAGTCCTTCCGGCCAGTGCCGGGAGAAAGAGGTAGCTTTCATATTCCTTATTTTAAAAAAGCCAACTTATATCATTGAAACACACGAAGCTCAATTTAGTGGAAACCGAATATAGGAGATTCAATACTAATTTTTATCAATATAATGAATGAGAATTTCGCGAAATTAGTCAGCTTTATCCAAGCTGCTTTTCTTTAAAGTAACTTATATTTGGCTGCCAAATTCGGCGATTTCTTAAAGTGCCTGCCATTTTAAGACAACATGGTGGATGAGGCTAACCAGTGAACTTGGTCGAGACCTTAGTAATTGCTGTGCACATGCTCACTCACATCGGAATCGGTTGATATATACGAGTGCTGTCGCATGTAAAAAATCAGATTTTTCGAAATGTCACACACAATAGAAATTGAAACTGCTATATCTGAGCCATTTTTTAAGGTAAAGACAAACAAAAAAGGCTCCTGAATCCTTATATCAAGGTCAAATACTTAAGAAAGAAACCTTTTTCAATTTCTAATTTTTTTGCACCTCACTTTAAATATATATATATTTTTTAATTTAATGGCCGCCATTTTGAAACAAGATGGCTGATGAATCTGGCCAGCGAACTTGGTCGAGGTATTGATGTATACTATCCACATGCCTTCTTACATCGAAATAGGCGAATACGTGTGTTATCGCGTGACAAATACAAGATCGTTTCAAAATGTTAGCCATGCTAGAAATTCAAAGTGCTATAATTCAACCATTTTTTAAGACATGAACAAATTTTCAGAAATAAAAACTGCTCCGGAATCTTTGTATCAAGGCCAAACACATAAACAAAAACCTTTTTCATTTTCCAATTTTTTAATACCACATTTTAAATTTTAAATTAAATTTTTTTTAAATGGCAACCCTTTCGAAACAAGATGGCGAATGAAGCTGGCCAATGAACTCGGTCGAGACATTGGTATGTACTATGTACAGACCAAGTTACATCCAAAGCGGTTCATAAATACGCCTGTTATCGCGTGACAAAAATCAGGTCGTTTTAAAATTTCAGCCACAATAGAAATTCAAAATGCTATTACTCAGCCATTTTTTTAGATATAGACGAAACAAAAACTGTTCCGGAATCTTTGTACTAAGGTCAAACACATACGAAAAAACCTTTTTCATTTTCCAATTTTTTGGTATCTCATTTTAATTTTTTAATTTTTTTTTAAATGGCCGCCATTTTGAAACAAGATGGCGGACGAAGCTGGCCAACGAACTCGGTCGAGATATTTTTATGTACTATGTACACACCAAGGTACATCCAAATCGGTTCATAACGCCTGTTATTACGTGACAAAAATCAGGACGTTTCAAAATGTTAGCCACGCTAGAAATTCAAAATGCTATAACTCAGCCATTTCTTAAGATATAGACGAAACAAAAACTGCTCCCGAATCTTTTTATCAAGGTCAAACACATAAGAAGAAAATATTTGTTCAATTTTCAAGTTTTTGGTACCACATTTCAAATTTAAATTTTTCTTAAAAATTTAAATGGCAACCATTTTTAAACTCGATGGCGGATGAAGCTGGCCAACGAACCCGGTCGAGACATTGGTATGTACTATGTATAAACGAAGTTACATCCAAATCGGTTCATAAATACGCCATTTATCGCGTGACGAAATTCAGAACGTTTCAAAATGTCAGCCGCCCTAGAAATTGAAAATGTTGCAACTCAGCCATTTTTTAAGATATAGACGAAACAAAAACTGCTCCGGAATCTTTGTATAAAGGTTAAATACATAAAAAATAATATTTTTCCATTTTTATTTTTTTGGTACCACATTTCAAATTTTAATTTTTTTTTAAATTTTAAATGGCCGCCATTTTGAAACAAAACGGCGGATGAAGCTGGCCAACGAACTCGGTCGAGGCATTGGTATGTACTATGTACACAACGAATTACATCGAAATCGGTTCATAATTACGAGATTTACAGTGTGACATAGGTCATATATATATATATATATATATATATATATATATAAATTTTGAACGGAGGGTGGTTTCGGGGTCTGGGGGTCATGATCGATGAAAATATACCACAATTATTTTGAAATCGCTTTCCTCCGAACGGCTGCAATATGTAGCTTTTTGTAATGAAAGCTACCTAAAAGATACAGATTATCCATTTTGTCTTAAAAGACAAAAAATTCCTTCCGGCCAGTGCCGGGAGAAAGAGGTAGCTTTCATATTCCTTATTTTAAAAAAGCCAACTTATATCATTGAAACACACGAAGCTCAATTTAGTGGAAACCGAATATAGGAGATTCAATACTAATTTTTATCAATATAATGAATGAGAATTTCGCGAAATTAGTCAGCTTTATCCAAGCTGCTTTTCTTTAAAGTAACTTATATTTGGCTGCCAAATTCGGCGATTTCTTAAAGTGCCTGCCATTTTAAGACAACATGGTGGATGAGGCTAACCAGTGAACTTGGTCGAGACCTTAGTAATTGCTGTGCACATGCTCACTCACATCGGAATCGGTTGATATATACGAGTGCTGTCGCATGTAAAAAATCAGATTTTTCGAAATGTCACACACAATAGAAATTGAAACTGCTATATCTAAGCCATTTTTTAAGGTAAAGACAAACAAAAAAGGCTCCTGAATCCTTATATCAAGGTCAAATACTTAAGAAAGAAACCTTTTTCAATTTCTAATTTTTTTGCACCTCACTTTAAATATATATATACTTTTTAATTTAATGGCCGCCATTTTGAAACAAGATGGCTGATGAATCTGGCCAGCGAACTTGGTCGAGGTATTGATGTATACTATCCACATGCCTTCTTACATCGAAATAGGCGAATACGTGTGTTATCGCGTGACAAATACAAGATCGTTTCAAAATGTTAGCCATGCTAGAAATTCAAAGTGCTATAATTCAACCATTTTTTAAGATATAAACAAAAGAACGAATTTTTTGAAACAAAAGCTGCTCCGGAATCTTTCTATCAAGGCCAAACAAAAAAAAATCTTTTTAATTTTCCAATTTTTTAATACCTCATTTTAAATTTTAAATTTAATTATTTTTTTAAATGGCAACCCTTTTGAAACAAGATGGTGAATGAAGCTGGCCAAGGAACTCGGTCGAGACATTGGTATGTACTATGTACAGACCAAGTTACATCCAAATCGGTTCATAAATACGCCTGTTATCGCGTGACAAAAATCAGGTCGTTTTAAAATGTCAGCCACAATAGAAATTCATAATGCTATTACTCAGCCATTTTTTTAGATATAGACGAAACAAAAACTGTTCCGGAATCTTTGTATTAAGGTCAAAGACATACAAAAAAAATCTTTTTCATTTTCCAATTTTTTGGTATCTCATTTTTATTTTTTTATTTTTTAAATTTTTTTTAAATGGCCGCCATTTTGAAACAAGATGGCGGATGAATCTGCCAACGATCTCGGTCGAGATATTTCTATGTACTATGTACACACCAAGGTACAGCCAAATCGGTTCATAAATACGACTGTTATTACGTGGCAAAAATCAGGACGTTTCAAAATGTCAGCCACGCTAGAAATTCAAAATGCTGCAACTCAGCCATTTTTTAAGATATAGACGAAACAAAAACTGCTCCGAAATCTTTGTATAAAGATCAAACACATAAGAAAAAAATATTTTTCCATTTTCAATTTTTTGGTACCACATTTCAAATTTTAAATTTTTTTTTAAATTTTAAATGGCCGCCATTCTGAAACAAAATGGCGGATGAAGCTGGCCAACGAACTCGGTCGAGACATTGGTATGTACTATGTACACACCGAATTACATCCAAATCGGTTCATAATTACGAGAGTTACAGTGTGACATAGGTCATATATATATATATATATATATATATATATATCAATTTTGAACGGAGGGTGGTTTTGGGGTCTGGGGGTCATGATCGATGAAAATATACCAAAGTTTTTTGAAATCGCTTTCCTCCGAACGGCTGCAATAGGTAGCTTTTTTAATGAAAGCTACCTAAAATCTGCTTTTTAATGATGTATAGTCGTGGGAAAAAAAAGTAAACACCCCCTACTAACTCCTCAACAAATTATCGTAGAGGAAAGTTTCCGGTACCGAACGATTGGAAATAAAGTCTACTTTTAAATGAGGTATATAAAATTTGCTTAGGGGGCCATCAACATATTAAAACGTACCATAATTTTTTTTAATAACAGTACTCAATTCTGACAGCATAAATGAACTCTACACCCTTCAATTAGTCTAAAAGCAAATTTTTATGCAATTCGTACCATAAGTTTCCGAGAAATTAGTTATTTTAAAACGAATGTATCTTAAGGGCCAAATTGAAGGTATCCAAATTGAAGTTCGGTACTCGATTGTTGACCCAGAGAGCTCCCTTCTTGATCAAGGTACCTTAAGCAGTCAATTAAGCCTGTTAGATTACTGGATAGCATAAGAAATTTCAAAATATTTAGTCACTTCTATCATAGACGGCCCCTTAAACCATCATTTTGCCGTTTTTTAAGCTTAATTTGAAAACTACTTGGAAGAAAAACGTGAAATTTTGGATTTCCATAAAGCAGGAAATATATATAAATCTGATATAAATCTGACATAATATAAATCTGAATCCATCAAAAAAATTGTAAGTTGCAATTCATAATTTTTTTAATATTAATTTCATAATTCATATCAGAAAATTATAAAAATTGCAAATTCAACGTATTTATGTTTGGGTATATTAGTATTATTGCTACACAAAAAATTAGAAAATTAGGATTATAATTTCAGAAGTTATAAATAAAAATATGAAAATGTAATTTAAGATTAGAAGCACTAAATTTTGAATGTTTATAATTCAAAAGCTTATCATTCAAATGACTTGAAATTTGGTGTCTAGGCATAGTTTGAACCAAAGATTTGAAACATCTCTTTCAAATTGGGTATTGTCATTGTAAAATATGAAGTTTGGATTCGTTTTAAAATATAGATGGTCCCCTAAGCAAAATTTATATACGTCATTTAAAAGTAGACTTTATTTCCAATCGTTCGGTACCAGTAACTTTCGTCTACGATAATTTGTTGAGGAGTTAGTAGGGGGTGTTTACGTTTTTTTTCCACGACTGCACATAAAATTTGCTTAGAGGACTATCTAAATATAAAAAATAATCCAAACTTTGTATTTTTCAATAACAATACCCTACTTTAACACCACAAATAAATTCTATATCCTTAAATTCTCATAAATTTAAATGTTCTTGAAATTCGCACGATTACTAGTTTCAGAGAAATTAATTATTTTAAAATGCGCCTATTTTAGGGGCTATGTCCAAATTGAAGTTCGGTACTCGATTGTTGAAATGCTACAGAATGACTACGTCACTTCTATTAATGAAATTATTTTTTGCCAGTAAGACCATTTCACTCGCTTAATATGTTTCGACTGTTACTACCCCCAAATGTTTCCATAAAATGAGTAATATATATATATATGTAGCATTTTGCTACCGACTTTCAGATATTTAGGCGACACCAGTACACCTCGACATAAAATGTAGTAGAGCGATCAAGACCATCCATCCGTTATATTGAAAATATCGGATTGCAGTCAGGGTGGCGAGTAAAGACAGGCTCGAAACACATTGAGATAATTTCCCTTACGTAATGAATATAGAGAGTCATCGTCACTTTAAACAGGTTTTATTGACAAAAAACATAGTAAAACACTTCCAGTAGTTATTCCATCAACTCTCAAAAATCGATCATCACTTCATAAAACTTTAGATGTTATAAGAATAGGATCTACACATTAGAACGTTCACTCCAAGCGACGCAGCGTAATTAGACAACCAGAAAAGCGTAAAATCTTCTGCTCCTTCGCCGATGTAACGCTATATGAACTCCGAAAAACAGCGCGCGGACTGTTACAGAAAGATAGAAGACCAATGCTAGAATAGAGGTGGGGAAGGATGGGACATAAAACAGATTACGATTCGATGGGAAAGGATGACGTCGATAACGACCTCTTTATACGGCGTCAGAATAAAAGCATAAATAGCGCTGGCGGACGCATGGAATTGTGGGTGTAGAACACTAAAGAATAGATGATATTAAAACATTCGAAAGAAAGAGAATTTAGTTTTAGAATAAAATGAAAAAGTAATTTAATGGGTTTTATAAGATTAGGCGAAAGGATTAAGGTTTAGAATAATAAAAGAATACGCAACTTTAAACGCATGAAATAAAAAACAAAAGATATTAAGATGTTATTAAAGATAGGTAAAAAAGGAAAAATATTAAGAATTTAAAATAGTTTTACTAAGAAAAAGAGGCGAAAATTTTTATTATTACACACACACACACACACACACACATATATATATATATATATTCAAATTATGCTTCTCTGCACATCATAAGCGACTACTTAAACCATCATTTTGACGTTTTTTAATCATAATTCGAAAACTAATTGGAAGAAAATTTTGAAATTGAGAATTCGCATAAAGCAGGTCTTAAAAAATATAAATCTATCAAAAAAAATTGTAGGTTGCAATTCATATTTTTTTCGGAATATTAATTTCATAATTCATGTTATAAAATTTTTAAAATTACAAATTCAATGTATTTGTGTTTGGGTTTTTTTAGTATTATACCACTTAAAAAATTATCACATTAGGGTTATGATGTCAGGAGATATTAATAAAAATATGAAAATGCGATTTAGCGTTAGAAGATCTATATTTTGAATATTTATAATTCAAAGTCTTATCATCCAAATGAAATGAAATTCATATCTAGACATAATTGGAGCAGAAGATTTAAAATATATTGTCAAAATTGGGTGTTGCCATTGAAAAAAAACAAAGTGTCGTCTGATTTTGAATTGTAGATGGCCCCTAAACAAGTTTTATATACATCATTTAAAAGTAAACTTAATTTTCAATCATTAGTACCTGTAACTTTCTACTGACTGGTTGGTTGGCTGGTTGGTATGCTGGCTGGTTGTCGGCCCACTTAGCTTAAACGGTAAAGCATTGGTCTTCTAAGCCAAGGACCTGGGTTCAATTCCCAGCCTGAGTCTTTTTTCGATCACTTGGAAATATTCAATTCGTATGATAACTTTACCAATCAGTTTGATTGTGTTAAAATAATAATTCATCTACGTATCCATCTTTTATATGGAGTTCCTTTACTTGCGGTTTATTCTTTTGAGCTGTCTACATGACAAATCAGAAATTATTACCAATAAGGTTATCTGAGCGAAATATGCTGGCTGGTTGTCGGCCCAGTTAGCTTAAACGGTAAAGCATTGGTCTTGTAAGCGAAACCATTTTTAAAGCAAAGAATATTTCTTATAATGCCGACAATAATTAAAACCTATTTTGAATCCTTGCAGTAATGGTGCTGTTGGGCAACAGATGGCCAATTGTTATGGCTAATTTTAAATAGCGTTTTTGCCTTATTTATAGACAAACTCTGCGATAGAAGTTGGCGAAATATTCTGAAAAAAATTGTGGTAACAATCGGTCTGCTAGTTTGCATCTGTTCCATAACTCTTCATGCCATATAGCGTTTTTCTTTCTTAATTTAAATAATAGAGAAAGTAAAAACTATTACAAAATTGTGTGAATAACCTTTGTATATTTAATATTCTATTATGGAGCAACTTAGAGAAAAACGTTTTTTACCCTGTCGGTGGGCCGAAAATAAAAACTTATCTTCCCATAACTTTCTTATCCACCTTTCTTACATCAATCTAATAAAAAATATGTCTTTGCAATTAAAAAATAGGAAACAATAACACATTTCTAAATGATTTCGATATGATAATCTATTCTCTTTAAACAAATGATGTAAGTTCGAAAGCCATATTATGATTCCAGGATAAAATTTCTAAACCATTGTATCCGGGTAATGAACTTAAACGAAACTACATTATTTTATATATGCACTACTTTTGCTTAATCATTATTTATTATCCTCTTTCGAAAATATAAATGTTTCCTATGAAGAAATATTCTGTAAATTCTGTGAATTGTCGCGTGAATCTGCAAATGAACTCAATCTGTTACACAAGATGAAGCAATAATTATATTTTCCGTATCGATGCATACGGTAAAAACAGTTGGGAAATTTTCATTTTTTTCATTACCGTATAAAAAGAAAGAAGCTAAGTTAAGCAATTAATCTCAGCTTATTTGCAACATATTAATTCCATATTTACTACTTAAGGTGTATCGTACATGTTACGTTTAACCTGCTGTCACTGGAACCTGAAGAAAATCCTATTAAAGATTGAACTCAATGTATTAAAAACGATGTTATAATCTCTTTTATTTGATATTAATCTCCTGTTAATCTCTTATTAGGTGTGATATGAAGGTACATGCTATGAATTAAATACTTTATGTTGCAGTTATTAAACTTTTCGTGACATTTATAGTAACAGATGTTCTTAACACTTATAACTAAATAGCATTTTAAATCAGGTTTACCAAATTTAACATCGAAATTCGTAAATAATTCGATAAGAGTTCATGAAGTTCAAATAAGTTGATAAATGTCATAGTTTACATGTAAAATATATATATTATGCACCCAAGTAGTTGTTTCAGTACTTATATGCTTTTTAATTGTGCAAGGTGGTAGGTGCAAAATATATTCAATATATCTCAAAACATATGTATAAAAATGGCTATTTTTTCGGAAAATGGTTATTGCACCAGTAGCTGAAAGACTTCCAGTAGCTGATCAATTAATGAGATTTCCTGCCTAATAATTTCCTGCCCATGCATTTTTCTCTGCTTGTTTCTAGTAGTTATCAGAGTGATGTGCGAAAGGTGTAACCATTCTCAGTCTCTCGACCATAAAAAGCGAAATTGTTTCTTATTTAATGAAAGATATTTTAATATTAAGGATTGTTTTGATATTTAAGTATTACATTTGTTAAAGCTGTTATTGTTATAAGTGCACATTTTTAATAAAATGAAATAGGTCTACTTGGTACAGTCTTAATCAAGTTGATGAAGATAAGCCTATTGAGGCATATTGAGTTCCAGATATTGCACTAATACTGCTGAATATATTAAAGAAATCGGTATTATTGATGATTTTGATAAAGAACAACTATTACTTTAGTGATTATTTTATTTAATGTACACATGTCAGTGTGATGTACACAATAAAATGTATTATATACATATTATTTTCTCAAAGGAAAATATATCTTACCGTTATGTTTACCATTTTTTGTTGTCTATGGAAGTTTTCCTTTTGTTTTACATATATCTCTTTATACCCGACTGCCAAGAAGGGTTATGTGTTTCACGCGTATCTGGGTATGTGGATTTCTATATACCCTCGAAACATCCCAACGGCTGGATGGATTTTTATTAATGAGATCTCTATCGATTTGTCTTAAACGTCCGATGTTTATAGGCTAGGTTTTGTTTTTATAAACTCAAAATGGCGGCCGCAAAATACAAAATGACAACAGAGAAGAAAAATAATTTTTACGCACCATTGAGTGGGATATCATTGGATAGGCCTTTCAAAATGAAGACGATGTTTCATTGACTATTTTAAAGTCAGATCTTCCGTTTAAATATTACACCACATGGAAGTTGTGCAGGAAGGATCTCTAGCTTTACTGCAACTCTAACCATCATAGACTTTTATATAGACCTCATCAAAACAGTGTTTATAGATAGGAACTAACAATTAAACATAATTTAAAAGTCACCAATACAAGTAAATAAAAAAAATAGGTAAGTAATATAAAAAATAGTTTCGCATTGATGAGAAATAATTAATTAGTTCACTTTTTACGCAGTCGGGTTTTTTGATTTTTAAATTTAATATATTATATTATCCATAAGCATAAGGATATCATGCGAAGGAAACTATTTTCAGGTTATTGAAGATTATCGTGAATAGAAGACTAGAAAACATGGATTCTGCTTTTTCAGAATTTAGTGTCTCCTCCGGTGAAAAAAAATATGTATGTATATAAATGTAGATAGTTCCGTTTTAAGACTTAAACACACACTTTTATTTCATATAAAACGACATCGTGCGCATCCGATGAAGAATTCCTGACTTACGATCCAGTCATAAACAACATCTACAGTAAAGTATGCATAGGATGTCACTATCTCAGAATAATACACAAATCCAGCAAAAAGAAATCAGCAAGAAACTTCACAAAAAGTATCGGCTATCTCATTATTCATAGGTCTTTATTTGTTTGTAATATTAATATAGATACTTAAAATTGAATTTAGTTTATAATAGATCCATGTTTTATCAGAAATCATTTATTCGTATATTTTTTTTTTATATTAGCACGTATTTTAAGTACATTTTTTCTGTTTTTATGAGAAAATGGCAACAAAAAGATATAATTGCTATTTTCCAACTAATTTTCCTTTACTTTTTACAGAAATGGAGTGCTTGGGTTGCCAAAAATAAACAAATGGCGATAAAAACTACAAAAAAATTAATATCTCAAATGGAGATGCCGTTTTCGGACAAATTGCATTTAAAAGTACTTTTTTCTCAATATGACGGTATAAAAATTGAAAATGTGCGATGCTTAGAAGTTTAAAAAATTGCAGTAGAGATTATTCCGTACAATGACACATCTGCTTTGTTTTACGGCTGGCTTATAAAACGGAACGTTTTATTTTGGATATGACACTTTAATTGCTGGGAGAAAGAAATAGCATACCGGGGGCTAAAAAAAGTTTCGCATCAGCTCTTACCCAGGTTTAGTTTCGCTAGCTATGGTTCAGGCACTTCTTCAATCTTCAGTATTTGCTATGTACACTATATGGCCAAAGGTGACCGGTCACTTGCGATTTTAGACACTTTGTTAAATACCTAGAAAAATACAAGAGGCATTAACCTGAAACTGCAGATGTGTACACAATACAGTATAGAACATATATTTCCGCGAAGATTTTTTTCCCTGAAATCCCATAGGGGAAGGTCAACAAACTGATAAAAAACTAATATCTTTTCGATAACCCTGTAAAAACTAATATAGCAAAAGCGTTCAAACTCGAGATTAATAATAAGTGGCTTTTTGTTATATACTGTGACCATTTTTATGAGGATAGCATGTATACTTGTAGAGAAATTAAGGCTTTTATAAAAACAGTCCCAAATTTCGCCAAGTTTTTTGCTTATAATTTGCGAATTTCTTAATATAAAAAAAGTTATTTTTAGAAAATATGACAAACAACAATGTACAAAACACTCTGCAATCAGAATTAAAAAAAAAAAAAAAAAAAAAAAGGATGAAAAATGAGCAGGTTTGCTTAAAAATGTTTCACTGCGCATGCGCGAATGCAATCAAAATATAATGTGCATAATGTATTAGCTAAGTATATAGAGCAACTTTTGTGAAAGTCTCAAAAACATAGCTTGAAAATTCTGAAAATATTCGTTGATAGAATAAGCTCGAATCCGTTGTTCCCAAAATTAAGCAAAAATATGAGGGGCTGTATCCATATATCCATTGATTAATGCCAATATACCATACACAATATTGCATTCGCGCACGCGCAGTGAAACATTTTTTAGTAAACCTGCTCATTTTTCATCCAATTTTTATTATTTTTTTAATTTTGATTGCAGAGTGTTGTGTACAATGTTGTTTGTTATATTTTCTGAAAAGAGCTTTTTTTGTATATTAAGAACTCTGCAAATTATAAGCAAAAAACTTGGCGAAATTTAGGACTGTTTTTATGAAAGCCTTTAATTTCTCTACGAATATACATACTATCCTCATAAAAATGAACACAGTATATTACAATAAGCCGCTTATTAATAATATCGAGTTTGAACGCTTTTGCTACATTAGTTTTTGCAGGGTTATCCAAAAGATATTCGTTTTTTCTTTCAATTAGTAGACGGTCCCTTATGGGGTTTCGGGAAAAAATTGTGGCGGAAATAAATGACCTATACTATACTGTTTACACACCTGCAGTTTCAGGTTAATTCCTCATGTATTTTTCTAGATATTTAACAAAACGTCTAAATTCGTAAGTGACCGGTCACCTTTGGCCATATAGTGTATGATCAGCTACTAGGTAGATCATTAGTACTCACTACTGTTTGAGAAATTTAATCACGCACCACTATTTCCAAAAAGTAATATTCGCTTCATTTAAGGAAGGAAACCGAAGACACTTGCCGGGGTAGCCAACTATATGGGTTTCAAGCAGAAGAATCCCGATTTATTGAAGCTTTCAGAGATAAAAAATTACATTATTTTACAATGCCGCCATTACAATTTGGGATACTACATATAGGATTTTTAATGTCATTATCTCAAAAATGTAAATGTTTATACTGTTTACAATAATATAAATAAATATATACATATACATGCATATATATATATATGTACATATATATGTCGGTAATGTTTAATTAATGGTTATATATATATATATATATATGTGTGTAATAATAAAAATTTTCGGCTGTTTACATTAGTTAATTTATTCCAAATTCTTATAATATCTAATATTTTACCGGTCTTTTAATAATATCTTAAATATCCTTTATATTTTACTCCCATGCCTTTAATTCAGCACATTCTTTTATTTCTTATTCTAAAAATCTTAATCTGTTAATAGCTACACTTCTTTGTAAAAAAACTCACTAATTTATTTTATTCTTTAATATTTTGAGACATTAAATTCTTATTTCTTTCGAATGTTTATTAATACCATTTTTATCTTTTATTAAAATATTATTCGATATCCCATGATTCATTGTGAGTATTTGGCGCGCTCTTCTTTTTTCCCTTTTAAAGTTTCCGGTTTAAGTAAAGAGTTCTGTCTCTACATCTTGTCCTTCCCAGCCTACTTCCTGGTTTTCGTCCTATCGCTTAGAACTCCATCTCCTAGCGTCCACCCCATCTTGCGTTTTGTTGGCCCTGACGTAGAGCGCGCCAGCGTCACTTTCCGCATTTTCTTGATATATATACAGCTTGCACTGACTTGAGAGACAATATTTGTACGTTTTTCGTGTTTGTTAATAAACACCTGTCACTTGGCGGAATCATTATTAAAATTTGAGTTTCTAATTCCTTTTAACATTTTCGAGCTTTGATATGAAATGGTATAGATAGATACGAGAGCCAATGGGATTATCAGCGGAGTTGTAATGAGATGGTCTTACAACAAACTCTTTAAAGATTATGCTGCTTCTATTATTTGATCGGAAGGGAAATTCTTCCCAATGTTAGTCCTCTCTTCCACTGTCGCCACCTAAGACTGCAAAATGGGTATTCTACGGAGTAATTCATAATACACACACATATATATATATATATATGTAGGTGCGTCAGGTATTTGAGAACACATGCTATAGGTGAAATATCACCCTGTATAGCATACTTACAAATCTTTTTTCTGTTATATGTATACATTTCAGAACATAGACTAACTGAGGAAATGAAGAGAGGCTAGCTGTCATTGGCTCATTGGATGAAGTACACTTCAATTTAGAGATTGCCAAATTCTTGAACCTGCCCGGTCATTCCTTTTTAATATAAGGAGCGAACTGAAGTCTGCCAGGTTTGATGTGGAAAATTTTTCATACAGGAAACGACATTGTCAGCAATATGAAGTTATCCAGCACCGGAATTCCCCAATCAAGTCGATGAGGTCACTCGCAAGACAGACGCAGGTTGATAAGGCCACCGTCTGATGTGTGATTCACGAGTACATGCGTTAAAATTTCGTACGTGATAAGGAGAGTACAGTTGTTGCCCGAGAGAGCAAGGAATAACTGCCTGGCCGGAGACAAGCGCCTCCTTAACAATCTGAAATATGAAGAGGAGTCAGGATTGCTCTTGTTCCTTTCCAAAGAGAAAAACTTTGCCCAGGTCAAGAAAGGGAACCGCAAAAAAAATCGGTGATGGTGTAAAATCGACGAAGAGTTTCTGACAGACATATGCAGAAAGTTTCTCCCTTCACTGATGCGTCTGGGAGAGTCCTGAAAAGCAAGGGCGATCTGATTCCTCCACATTCCTTTTTTCACGATGCCAAAATCAACACTGTTGCTTATAAAGAGGTGTCGAAGTCCTAAATTGCTTCTCTAACACGTTAACACGTGGGAGGCCGTACGTTTTTTAATAAGACTCTGCACTATCCCATACAGCCCATGAATACCAAAAATGGATAGTCAAAACATTCATAACAATATCAACCTTAACTTGTTGGCCCCCAGCTACCCAGATATTAACCGAATAAGCTATTACGTATGTGGTGTATTTGAGAGGGACTCCAATAGTTATCCACACAACAATGTTGCACTCTCAAGGCAGCCGTTGTGTATGCAGTGGAAAATGTTTCCAAGATTCATTTGATCATTTCCTGCAGACAGTTTTGACAGCCTCCAGAGGTGGTTATAGCGACTGGCAATGATTTCGATGGATGATGTTATTTAGTGTGTATGTGGTCACCTGTACAAACCGTTAAAATAAACATAATGCTCTATCTCTAGAGTATATTCCTGTTTGGAAGCAGTCGTTGATTTGTTCTCATACACCTGACGCATCTTGTATGTATATATGTATAGATATATAATAATGAAGCCTGTAATAATGAAAGAAATTATGAAATTTTAAAATCAAGTAAACAAGTTATTGGAAATAGAGTAAAATCTTGTTATAAAAAAATAAAGATAAAACAAAATTGGTACTAGTTTTCCTTATCTGGTCATGATACTGAAATTTCATAAAGATCCTGTCACATTTACAGCTATAACGTGTGGCTTCGGATCATATTTAGAAAATGGCAATAAAAAATTGTTAAAATTATTAAAAGAGATTTTTGATAAAGTACTAAAAATTAATCCGGCTTCTATAATTAAAAACAGTTTCAGCTAATTAAGCGTTTAAAACAAATGAAAAACATTTAAAGTTTAACTGCATACGATTTAAAAAGTTTTCGTTATATTGACGACATTTTAATAGTTAGATGCAATGATATGAAAAAGAATAACTTCGACTGTCTATATTATAAAGGACAAACATATCTGTGCGTAACTCATACGTCATTCTGCGAATGGCAACACTTTGAAATTTGAAATAAAATTTTGGTTTTGCAATTTTCTCTACTGCAAATTTTTAAACTTCTAAACATAGCACATTTTAAATTTTTACACCGTCGTGTAACGAAAAAAAATGCTCTTTTAAATGCAATTTGTTTGAAAGCTGTATCTCAATTTAATTTTGAGATATTAATTTTTTGTAGTTTTTAATACATTTTTTGTAATTGTGGCAACTGAAGAACTCCATTTCTGTTGAAAGTCGTGGAGGGTTGAAAGTAAAGGGAAACTAATCACGGAAGAAAGAAAATAATATATTACTGTATGGATAAAAGTTTAACTGCATACGATTTAAAAAGTTTTCGTTATATTGACGACATTTTAATAGTTAGATGCAATGATATGAAAAAGAATAACTTCGACTGTCTATATTATAAAGGACAAACATATCTGTGCGTAACTCATACGTCATTCTGCGAATGGCAACACTTTGAAATTTGAAATAAAATTTTGGTTTTGCAATTTTCTCTACTGCAAATTTTTAAACTTCTAAACATAGCACATTTTAAATTTTTACACCGTCGTGTAACGAAAAAAAATGCTCTTTTAAATGCAATTTGTTTGAAAGCTGTATCTCAATTTAATTTTGAGATATTAATTTTTTGTAGTTTTTAATACATTTTTTGTAATTGTGGCAACTGAAGAACTCCATTTCTGTTGAAAGTCGTGGAGGGTTGAAAGTAAAGGGAAACTAATCACGGAAGAAAGAAAATAATATATTACTGTACCTTTTTGTTGCCATTTTCTCATAAAAACTGAAAACATAAATTGAAATTAAAATACGAGCGATTTTTAAAATTTCTAAATATCGCACATTTTCAATTTTTAAACCGTAAATAGAGAAAAAAATCTACTTTCAAATGCAATTCGTTTGAAAATTGTATCTTAATTGACTGAGTTATTATGGTTTTTAAAATAACTAGCCACCCGTGGTGACCAATTTGCCTCCCTTTTGGCATTGTATCATGTTACATTTATTCATAATTTAATTTACTTGTTCAATCCTTCGCCACATTTGAAGATTCTGATAGAGAAGTCGAGAACTCCCTACAGTTGGGCACAGGTGGTAAATCGCCAAACATTGTACCCGTCGCATTTTTTTTTCATATTTCGTTAATTCAGATTAAAATATAATCCTTTCACTGATTTTATTTAGAATGGATGTCTTTAATTTAAAAATAAAACCTTTAAAATTCATAACTTTCACTTAAAAAAAATACTTTAAAAAAAGAATAAGAAAAGAAAAAGAATAAATAATACCATAAACCATTTAATTTCAACATCAAAGCATTGTTTTAATTTACCCCTCGAAAAATAAAAAAGTCCTTCCGGCCAGTGCCGGGAAGAAGAGGTAGCTTTCATATTCCTTATTTTAAAAAAGGCAACTTATGTCATTCAAACACACGAAGCTCAATTTAGTGGAAACCGAATATAGGAGATTCAATACTAATTTTTATCAATATAATGAATGAGAATTTCGCGAAATTAGTCAGCTTTATTCAAGCTGCTTTTCTTTAAATTAACTTATATTTGGCTGCCAAATTCGGCGATTTCTTAAAGTGCCTGCCATTTTAAGACAACATGGTGGATGAGGCTAATCAGTGAACTTGGTCGAGACCTTAGTACTTGCTGTGCACATGCTCACTCACATCGGAATCGGTTGATATATACGAGTGCTGTCGCATGCAAAAAATCAGATTTTTCAAAATGTCACCCACAATAGAAATTGAAACTGCTATATCTGAGCCATTTTTTTAAGGTAAAGACAAACAAAAAATGCTCCTGAATCCTTATATCAAGGTCAAATACTTAAGAAAGAAACCTTTTTCAATTTCTAATTTTTTTGCACCTCACTTTAAATATATATATATTTTTTAATTTAATGGCCGCCATTTTGAAACAAGATGACTGATGAATCTGACCAGCGAACTTGGTCGAGGTATTGATGTATACTATCCACATGCCTTCTTACATCGAAATAGGCGAATACTTGTGTTATCGCGTGACAAATACAAGATCGTTTCAAAATGTTAGCCATGCTAGAAATTCAAAGTGCTATAATTCAAACATTTTTTAAGCTATAAACAAAAGAACAAATTTTCAGAAACAAATACTGCTCCGGAATCTTTGTATCGAGGCCAAACACATTTAAAAAATCCTTTTCATTTTCCACTTTTTTAATACCGCATTTTAAATTTTAAATTTAATTTATTTTTAAATGGCAACCCTTTTGAAACAAGATGGCGAATGAAGCTGGCCAACGAACTCGGTCGAGACATTGGTATGTACTATGTACAGACCAAGTTACATCCAAATCGGTTCATAAATACGCCTGTTATCGCGTGACAAAAAGCAGGTCATTTTAAGATGTCAGCCACAATAGAAATTCAAAATGCTATTACCCAGCCATTTTTTTAGATATAGACGAAACAAAAACTGTTCCGGAATCTTTGTATTAAGGTCAAACACATACGAAAAAAATCTTTTTCATTTTCTAATTTTTTGGTATCTCATTTTAAATTAAAAAATTTTTAAATGGCCGCCATTTTGAAACAAGATGGCGGATGAAGCTGGACAACGAACTCGGTCGAGATATTTGTATGTACTATGTACACACCAAGGTACATCCAAATCGGTTCATAAATACGCCCGTTATCACGTGACAAAAATCAGGACGTTTCAAAATGTCAGCCACGCTAGAAATTCCAAATGCTATAACTCAGCCATTTTTTAAGATATAGACGAAACAAAAACTGCTCCCGAATCTTTTTATCAAGGTCAAATACATAGGAAGAAAATATTTTTTCAATTTTAAATTTTTTGGTACCACATTTCAAATTTAAATTTTTCTTAAAAATTTAAATGGTCGCCATTTTTAAACAAGATGGCGGATGAAGCTGGCCAACGAACCCGGTCGAGACATTAGTATGTACTATGTATAAACGAAGTTACATCCAAATCGGTCCATAAACACGCCTTTTATCACGTGACAAAATTCAGGACGTTTCAAAATGCCAGCCAAGATAGAAATTCAAAATGCTATAACTCAGCCATTTTTACTTTCTTCTATCTTTACAAGAAGAAAGTATTGGATTCATGAAAATTTTCGAATTCCGGTTTTCGACGGATTTACACGTTTTAGGGGTCAGAGATTCCAAAAAACATGTTTTTACAAAATGTCTGTCTGTGACTCTGTGAGTCTGTCTGTCTGTCTGTCTGTCTGTCTGTCTGTGTGTATGTGACACAAATTTTGTGGGCGCTCTATCTCAAGAACTAATGCACGGAATTTAATAAAAATTGATATTCAGTTAGTGCCTAATACAAATTGATGCTGATTAGTTTTTGGTGTAAATCGCTCAACAGGTGGCGTTTCAATGCTGCATTTTTCACTATTTTCGCAATAGCTCTATCTCAAGAACTAATGCACGGATTTTGATCAAACTTCAGATTCAGTTAGTCCTTGATATGAATTCATGATGATTACGTTTTGGTGTAAATCGCCTAACAGGTGGCGATGTTATGATGAATTTTGCAGGATTTACACGATTTCCCCAATAGCTCTATATTAAGAACTAACGCACGGATTTTCATCAAACTTCAGATTAAGTTAGTCCTTGATATGACTTGATACTGATTAGGTGTTGGTGTAAATCGCCCAACAGGTGGCGCTTCTCTGCTGCCTTTTCCACGATTGCCTCAATATCTCTATCAATAGAACTAATGGACCAATTTTCATCTAACTTCAGATTTAGTTGTATATTGACACAGGTTGTTGTTAATCAGGTTTTGGTGTTAATCACCCAATAGGTGGCGCTGCTATGCAGAAATTTTCACGATTTTCGCTATTGCTCTATCTCAAAAACTAATGTACGGATTTTCTCCAAACTTCAGATTCAGTCAGACGTTGACATAAATTGTTGCTGATTAGGATTTGGTATAAATCACCCAATAGGTGGCGCTGCTAGGCAGCATTTTGCTGAATTTAGACGATTTCAGCGATAGTCATAGCTCAAGAACTAATGCACGGAATTTCATACGGAATTTCATATCGTTAGAATTCTCATGAGATGCATAGATTGCCATTTAATTTTGGCAGTGTGATAGCGAATTTTGAAGTATTAACATGTATGAGATAGAAGAAAGTTTTGGGATTGGTACATCCGACTAGTTTAAGGTATAGACGAAACAGAAACTGTTCCGGAATCTTTGTATAAAGGTCAAATACATAAGAAAAAAATATTTTTCCATTTTTAATTTTTTGGTCCACATTTCAAATTTTAATTTTTTTTAAATTTAAAATGGCCGCCATTTTGAAACAAAACGGCGGATGAAGCTGGCCAACAAACTCAGTCGAGACATTGGTATGTACTATGTACACACCGAATTACATCGAAATCGGTTCATAAATACGCCTTTTATCGCGTGACAAAATTCAGGACGTTTCAAAATGCCAGCCAAGCTAGAAATTCAAAATGCTATAACTCAGCCATTTTTTAAGATATAGACGAAACAGAAACTGTTCCGGAATCTTTGTATAAAGGTCAAATACATAAGAAAAAAAAAATTCCATTTTTAATTTTTTGGTACCACATTTCAAATTTTAATTTTTTTTTAAATTTTAAATGGCCGCCATTTTGAAACAAAACGGCGGATGAAACTGGCCAACGAAGTCGGTCGAGACATTGGTATGTACTATGTACACACCGAATTACATCGAAATCGGTTCATAATTACGGGAGTTAGAGTGTGACATAGGTCAGATATATATATATATATATATATATATATATATCAATTTTGAACGGAGGTTGGTTTCGGGGTCTGGGGGCCATGATCGATGAAAATATACCAAATTTTTTTTTAATCTCTTTCCTCCGAACGGCTGCAATAGGTAGCTTTTTGTATTGAAAGCTACCTAAAATGCTACTGGCGAGTTAAAAAATGCTATTGGCGAGAATTGCACCCAGCTAACATAAAAGTACGAACTCTTTGGGATCATGGACACTTTTGTGTAGTTTTATTTGAAAAAAATATTTTGATTAAATCGGTTGCCAGAAAAAAAATTCTTTTCTCTATTTCGCCAAGTACCTATACTGGAAAAGCGCCTTCATTTATTTTTTTTATTTATTGTATTTTAAATTAGATGAATAAAAGACGGCACAGGTGTCATATACGCACTACGTTTGCACGACTTTTTTCTGACACCAATGTCATATACGCACCGGGGTACTTAACTGGCGCCAAAGTGTCGTTATTTTGCTTGATATGGTAACCCGGATGCTGTTGTTTATTTATTAATAAATTGTTTATTTACTTTTATTAACCATTTGGAAAAATGGTTATTGTTCTCGTTATCCTAATAGTTTAAATTTGAAATTTGCGTCAAAAAAGTGAAAAAAATGTTACTTATTTAGATATTAACATTGAAATAAAAAATGGATAGTTAAAAACAAGTATATGTGACATACGGAATAGTTTTAATTTTGACACTATAAAGATGTTACACATCGGTTCAAATGTTCATATTTCCATCTATAGAAACAATTCTGTTAACGGATTAAACCGCATAGAAAGGTTGACCTCAAATACAGAGGAAAAGATTAAAGAGCTTTACTTATGGTACAGGGTTATTACAAATGAATCATCGGGTTTTGATACGTTACACTGTGCGAACTAGGAAACGTATATGTTTCCATGACACCTCAAACGAGAGAGCGTTAACTATAGTTTCGCGCTGCGCATGCGTCATGCGTGTGTGGTTGCCATGGTTGCTGTGCGAACGTCATATTCAAAATTGCGACTGGACAGCAGAAAGCGTTTTGTGTACTAAAATTTTCAAAGTGTCAATCGTTTATAACCGTTTAGAGAGCATTCCGGAAGGCATACAAATGCAAACCACCAACCCAACAAAGCATTCTGCGCTGGTTTAGACAGTTCAACAAACCGGTTTTTTATCTAAAGGCAAAAGTTCCGGCCGACAAAGCGTTACTGAAGAAATAGTGAACCGAGTTAGAGAGAGTTTTATCCGTAGTCCCAAGAAATCAACAAATCGCGCTACCCGCGAAGTTTCCTTTCCACAGCCAACTGTGTGGAAAATTTCTGCTGTCCAGTCGCCATTTTGAATATGACGTTCGCGCAACAACCATGGTAACCACGTGCGCATGACATATACGTAGCGCGAAACTTTAATTTACGCTCTGTCACTTGAGTTTTAATGGAAACACATACGTTTTATAGTTCGCACGTAGTAACGTATCAAAACCCGATGATTCATTTGTAATAACACTGCATATTCAGGAACTGTACTACTGCTGTCCTGGCAAATTTTTTAATGATTTGTTGCGTACTTCGTAAAGTAGGAGAGTTATTGCAAAGATATAGAGGATTTGTTGACGCGAAGGAATGAGTAAATTGTCAGTCTGTTTTGTGGTGTTGTGATCAAGTTGTGTCGATTAGTTGATTTTGTTTTCGCCGGTTTTGTTATTTTTAATGTTTAGTTTGGTTTTCCATTTGGTTTCGATAGGTCTGGGGGGTGTTGTGCACGCAAAACTAGCTCAACCCCACTGAACATCTCGCAAGCCATACTACCACTCCCCACTAGTTTAAGTTTTTTACGTTTTAAGTTATTTCCTAGTGTTTAAAGTTTGATGGTTTGGTTTTGTAGGATGTCGCGTTTGTTTTAAGTTATTTATGTTGTTGTCCTTTTGTTCAGTTTCAGTATTTTCATTTTGGATCAATTCGGGAGTTTTGAATGTTCTAGTACAGTTTTTGTATATATATATATATATATATATATATATATATACATATATATACATGTATATATAATAGGGTGTTCCTTAAAAAGTTAACTTTTAAAATTTCTATAGGGCACCTCCTATTTTTTTCTATGTATAAAATAAAGACTTCTCCAAAAACTTCATTATTTTAAAACATGTTTTAAGGATCACTACCAATGTTTGAATGTTTAAAAAAATCAAAAATTGACATATTTTGTAATCTAATAATAAATTATTAATACAAATCCATAGTCATTGCCGAATTGAGTCATGCTATGATATTAGGCTGTAAAGACTGTCATTTGTTTCAAGTTTCAATATATTTACACAGTCTATTGTCCAAACACAGACAGGAGTATTTCATGTCTACACTCTATTTCACCTCAACTTGGCAGCATTGTGCAAAGTATAGAATCTAACATTCCGCCTTGAAAAATAGTTCTCCGTTACTTTTTTAATCTTAAATAGCTAAAATGCGTAGGAATTTATCAGATAATGTTTATAAATTATAGAATTTGATTTTTTTTTTATTCGTAAAATGTCGTACTAAATGGCCATATTCGTATCAAAAGCAGAGCACAAAACTTAAATAAAGGGTTTTCGGCAAGCGTTCCTTTGCTTGTTCACTGGGATTGCAAAATTTTAGAAGATATTTCAGGATCTGAGACTGTAGACATATTACCCATTATTGTTTCAGGTAAAGGTACTGTCCATTTAACTAGCTGTTCCAAAACTTCATTCAGGAACAGGTGAGGCAATAACTTCTGCTGTTAACGAAACATTGGAGCTGTGGGGATTACAAGCAAGTAAAACATATGACTCTTGATATAACCTTTGCTAATAACTGATTATCAGGAGAAGTTTGTGCTCTTCTAGATTAGAATATGAACAAAGAAATGGTTTGGCTTGCCATCATCACATCCTTGAAATTATGCTTGAGGAAGTTGTTGTTAAGTCTCTCGAAGTTTTAAGAGGACCAGACATATCGTTATTCAAACGATTTAAAATTTCGTGAATGTCTATGGATTATGGCATATTTCAGACTCCCATAACTGGCAATTTAATCAATGAAAAAAAATAACCCATAATACGTCAGAAATTACAGAATTTGCTCAAAATCATCTTAATGATTTTCAACCAAGGGGCAATTACAAGGAGCTGATAGAGTTCGCCATCATTTTCTTAGGAGGAGTACCCAAAAGAGGTGTTTACATTAGAGCCCCAGGTGGATTGCATCGGGTTCCATGGATGGTGAAGGCCATGTACTCGCTCAAGATTTATTTATTTAGAGGTCAGTTTAAACTCTCTAAGCAGGAAGAATCTGTAGTTCGTAAAGTTTGCTCGTTTGTGGTGAAAATTTCCATTCACAGCTGGTATTAGTCCCAATGATTTATAGCTCCTGAAGAACTTGAAAAAAGACGAAAATGTAAATGAAATCAAATCTTTGTGTTCATTGAAGAAGTTCCTAGGACATTTCTGTACTTCACAGAAGAACTATTTGCTTTTGCATCTTTCGATAATAATATCTTTTTGAAAGTAAAAGAAAAATGGTGCATGCTTTGAAAAATGAAGAAAATTATAAATCCTTGAAACGTAAACGTGCTGATCCTGATGTCATTCTCCAAAATGACTTGCAAGATTATCTAACAAGCAGCACTCTGGGTTTTTTTTTAATTATGGATTTACCTTCAGACTTTTTTGAAACAGATGTGACTAATTGGAATGAAAATGAATCCTACAAGACATATAAGGCACTAGCGACTTCTCACAAAGTTGTTAATGATGAAGCCGAAAGTGAGATAGCACTCATGGAGGAATACAATAAACTTCATACAAAAGATAAAGAACGAAAACAGTATTTCAAGGTTGTAATGATGGCAATCCAAATCATTACTTTATTCATATTATGTTCCAGAAGAGAGCAAGCTTCTCTTGATAATCTGATATTAATAAAGGTTATCAAAACTCATGCGTTTTACTTACTTGGTACTCCCCACGACTCCAATATTTCGTTAACAGCAGAAGCTAGTGACTCACCTGTTCCTGATTGAAGTTTTGGAACAAGTAACTGGTCAATACCTTTACCTGAAACAACAATGTGGGTAATCTGTCTACAGTTTCAGATCCGGAAATGTCTTCTAAAATTTTGAAATCCCAATGAACAGTCAAAAGAATGCTGGCGAAAACTCTATTTTTAAGTTTTGAGCTGTATTTGCTCGGCTTCTGATACAAATATTTCCATTTAGTGCGACATTTTACGAGTATCGAAAAATCAAATTCTATAATTTATAAACATTATCTTATAAATTCCTACGCATTTTAGCTATTTAAGATTAAAAAATAACGGAGAACTATTTTTCAAGGCGGAATGTTAGATTATCTCCATTCACAATGCTGCCAAGTTGAGGTGAAATAGAGTGTAGACATGAAATACTCCTGTCTGTGTTTGGACAATAGACTGTGTAAATATGTTGAAACTTGAAACAAATGACAGTCTTTACAGCCTAATATCATACAATGATTCAATTTGGCAATGACTATAGATTTGTATTAACCCCTTAACAGTGACATTTGTTTTCTTACAAATAAATTAAAAATGCGGCTGGACACCACTTTTTCCATACTAAAATATTTACCTTACTTAATCGAAAAATATCTGACAATCAATAAAGATAAATTTACAGTTATAAATTAGTGATATCAAAATGCTTTTAATAACGAAGCAAGCAAAGTGTTCTTGCCCGAATCTAGTTCGGGCCACACTATTAAGGGGTTAATAATATATTATTAGATTACAAAATATGTCAATTTTTACTATTTTTTTAAACATTCAAACCTTTGTACCGACCCTTAATATTTGTTTTAAAATTTTGAAATTTTTGTGGAAGTCTTTATTTTATACTTAGAACAAAATAGGAGGGTGCCCCATAGAAAATTTAAAAGTTAATTTTTCAAGGACCACCATAATATATAATATCAATGTCTAATGTAGATAAAATTCATTTAACTCGTAAATTTCATTTTAAATAAAGAGCAGGTTTGGATTACATCACTGCATAAAAGGAAGATTAATTTTGAAGTTTTTTATTAAAGATATCTTCCTTTACGAAGAAAAGTAGTAACGAGGAGAGCTCTTCAACTCTTCCTATAATAAATGAAAATTTTTCTATTGTTAGTAAGGTTTTAATGAAAATGTTCTTAAACATCTTGTTATCTATATAATGGAGACTGAAATATTTTTAAATATTTGAGTACTTTGTAACTCACTTAGTAGCAATCATGGTATACAGGGTGTTTCTAAACTCATGGTACATACGCTAGGGGGTGATAGAACACATCAAGACGAGTAGTAGTGAATAGGAAACCAAGGGTCCCAAACGTCTTCCGAAGGAGATAGGCGCCTTTAAAGTTTAGGCACCAAAATTTCAAATGACTATAAAAAACGGAAAAATTGGTCGAATCGTTTGCGGTTTTCACTAAAACTATTCTTTATGTCAGTATTTTCTTGAAAATCAATTTTAAAGATACAGTTCAAAAAATGCCGATAGAGGGTGCTTTAGACTTTGGAGTAACCAACAACTATTGTTTACCGTTATTTTTTGTATCATATTACATGCTTTCAAGAGCTTAGACTTAAACTTAAATTTTGAGCTCAAAATTTGAATCGATGGGAGTGGTTAAGTAGCACAAACTGAACTGTGTTCAGTAGTTAAAATTTCAAATGATTATAAAAAAACGGAAAAATTGGTCGATTCGTTTGCGGTTTTCACTAAAACTATTCTTTATGTCAGTATTTTCTTGAAAATAAATTTTAAAGATAAAGTTTAAAAATACCGATAGAGGGCGCTTTAGACTTTGGAGTAACGAACAACTATTTTTTACCGTTATTTTTTGTATCTCATTACACGCTTTCAAAAGCTTAGACTTAAATTTTGAGCTCAAAATCTGAATCGGTGGGAGTGATTAAGTAGCGCAAACTGAACTGTGTTCATGAGTTGAAATTTGAACCCCCCTCCTGAACACTGTTTGGTTTGCACTACTTAACCACTCCCAGCGATTCAGATTTTGAGCTCAAAATTTAAGTATAATTCTAAGCTTTTGAAAGTATGCAATGAGATACAAAAAATAACGGTAAAAAATAGCTTTTCGTTACTCCAAAGTCTAAAGCGCCCTCCATCGGTATTTTTTAACTTTATCTTTAAAATTTATTTTCAAAACAATACTGACATAAAGAATAGTTTTAGTGAAAGCCGCAAACGAAACGAACAATTTTTCCGTTTGTTATAATCATTTGAAATTTTAACTCCTGAACACAGTTCAGTTTGCGCTACTTAACCACTCCCAACGATTCAGATTTTGAGCTCAAAATTTAAGTTTAAGTCTAAGCTTTTGAAAGCGTGTAATGAGATACAAAAAATAACGGTAAAAAATAGTTGTTGGTTACTCCAAAGTTTAAAGCGCCCTCTATCGGCATTTTTTGAACTGTATCTTTAAAATTATTTTCAAGAAAATACTGACATAAAGAATAGTTTTAGTGAAAACCGCAAACGAATCGACCAATTTTTTCGTTTTTTATAATCATTTGAAATTTTGGGGCCTAAACTTTAAAGGCGCCTATCTCCTTCGGAAGACGTTTGGGACCCTTGGTTTCCTATTCACTATTACTCGTCTTGATGTGTTCTATCACCCCTAGCGTATGTACCATGAGTTTAGAAACACCCTGTATTCAAGATGGAATGTGCTTTTTAATAGTCCTTTGTATAATTAAGTGATAAAATATGCTATAAGAAATTAGCTATTATGCATGAGTTTGAAATCCTCATCAATAGACCTAGAACTATTAGACTTTAAGGTGATTCCTGGTGGTTGTATATAAAATTTGTGAGAATTGAATAGCTCAATAAAAATGAAAGACTTTTTTTTCATTAATCGATGAAATAGTAACTGTTGAGTATTTTATAGTTGAAATGTCGTCTATTAACTAAAATTGGATTTTTGTTATTAACAAAGTAAAGTTTACATATATTGATATAGTTTGATTACATATAAAATTATATTTTATTAATCCTTAAATGCCTGATTTTTCAAAAATCATTGTAATAATGTTTTTTGGCTTTCATTTTTTAAATAAATCACGTGAAAAATACTTTAAAAAATCCTATTTTGTTTTAAGTATGGTTTACGGCTGAAAAACAGTTTGTTACTAATCAGTAATACTGGTCTTTAATTGAAAAAATTATTTTATCTGATAAAATTCTATAATATTAAACACACAAGAATTTTTAGAACTATCATAAGAAACAAATTTTACTTGCTCACGGCAGAGCAAAATAGGGTATTTCGCAAACTTCCAAAAAAAAAAAAGAACATGTAGCAACATTTGAAAAAATAAATCTATCTTTATTCTTAAACAGCACACGTGTTGCCTTCTACATGTTGAAAATCGATTTAATAATATTTTCAGAATGTATTTTATTGGCAACATTAGGCACTATAGCTTCAATATTATTCTAATAGTATTTTAGAGCCTAAATTGGGTATGTTGCCGAAAAGCAACACCAGGCATTTAAGAGTTAAAGAACAATTATGGTAAGATTAATGCAAAGGTGTACCTATATCACTACATTCACAATTTTCATTATTTTCTTCATTTACTTTAAATAAAAGCTTCCGTGAAATATTAATAAATATGATATAATTGCTGTAATTTTCCGTTGTTATCTCCATTGTTGTTCCAGGCCAGGATTCGATCCAGGGACATTTTGGCTTAAGCTTCCAATCTCTGCCAACTGAGCTATCCTGTTCAGATCTCTCAGATACCCAGAAACCTTATTGATTACGATATATGAAACAGCTCAACAGAATAAATCGCAAGTAATGGAACTTCAAGGCACGAGATACTATTTAATCAGTGATAATAAAGTTTCTGTTTACTTTTCGTATGAAATTAAGTGTATAACGTCATGTGTATACCATATATTTTGCCACAAATCAAAAATATTTAGATCAATTATATATCCTTCTCTATATAAAAAAAAGTTTTGATTTGGAAATGGACCAATGAACATCTGCGAAGATATTCCGGGTAGATCACATCCAATTTGAATGCTTAAGCATGGTCTTTCATCGTTAATAAAAAAAACTGTTGCATACAAAAATATGAAAATCGGTAGTATTATAGAGAAATGTTTGATAAATACGCTGATGCAGACAGTTTTCTAATCGAAGAATTATTTTAAGAGATATTTAATGCTAAAGTTGGACAAAATCGTTCCATTAAAAAAGTTTTATTGGAGCAAAAACTATACATGAGAATTTAATCATTTTTAGATCATTTTATACGTTATAAGTTCCCGATTTGCAGATTGCATTTAGTTTACTTATTTGACTCATTTTTTGATGTTTTATTTCAATTTTAAATTCAAATCTTCAGCATTTCGAGAGATATTTTTTACAAATTTTCGAAAATGTTATTAATTTAAACTGTTGCCAGTTGCATAAACAGCGCAAACAATAATGTTTACTTCAAATTAAAAATTTATTTACACGTGACTATTACAAACAGAAAAAAAACTTTAAAATTAGAATTAAATGATTACATGTTAAAAGCAGGAAAATTACGTCATAAGAACCATAGCCACATATGTCATATACGCGCATTTTGGCGCAAATTTTTTCCACGCCAAAGTGTCATTATTTTGCTTGATGTGGTAACCCGGATTATGTTGTTCATGCTGTTGATGTTTTCGCCAAATTGGCAACCGAAAAAAATCGCCCCAATATGGGGCGAATATGACATCTGTACCCATCTGGGTTACCATATCAAGCAAAATAACAACACTTTAGCACCAGTTAAGTACCCGTTGCGTATATGAAATTGGCGTCAGAAAAAAATTGCGTCAATATATGACATCTGCGACGAACCATATTTGCACTTGAATTTTAAAAGAGAAACAAAATCTTAAAGTAAAAAAACAAACAAACATTATTATGCGTTAAAACTTGTAATTTGAGGAAATTACGTCATATTTAAAATTGCAAAAAATATAGCAAAACAAATTAAATTGAAAAATATATTTGTGCGAGATATTTTGAGATAATCTTTTCAACTATTATCGTGAATTCGAAGACAGCGCAAATAATATTTCCTTCTAACAACAAAAGTATTTTCATGTGAATATTAATAAAAGAAATAAAACTTTGGTGTAAATTACGTCAGATTTAATACGATACATTTAAAATGAATTATTTAAAAGAACTATCTTATAGCGCTGTTAAAAAATACCGGGAGACAATGACGCTGTTTACTTAATTCATTTTACATTAGCTTATTTTCAAATGTTTAACTAATTTTTTAATTAAATACGAAAACCGCCATTGTATCTCTTAACAGCCGCAGATTTGGTCTTAACAATCCCCAATCCAAGGAAAACGAATGGAAACCCATTTACAGAGATCGCTACTGTTTTTTTCAAATTTTAATTCAATATTTTTAAAGCCGATCAAATTAGCGTGCTTTTTGGATTTTGGTGTGCCTGAACGGGGGTTAGCGAGCGTAGCTCGTAGGGGGCAGAGCCCCCTAGTTATTTTAAAATATAAATAATAACAGATATTATAGTACTGATATTTGCGTTTTCAAGCGAACTTTTTTTTTTTTTCCAAGTTATCTGATTTTTATTCCCTTGTTTCCTTTTATCAATATTAAAGACTAGCTGTTACCCGTGATTTCGATCACGTAACACTTAACGAAGAATAAATGCATCAATTAAGCAAAAAATTTCGATAATTAAAAGCATATACAATTAACTATTTATCACATTTTATAGTAGAAAAACTTCTAATGGTCCGATATTTTTGTATATTTTTGTTTATATACTCGTATACAGGATCATTTAAATTTTTTTCGAGATCTTGAAACTTTATACGTCCTTTCTAAGATTAAATGAGGAATAAATGTACATCTCTGTTATTATATTTTATCATTTATATTTATTGTATTTTAGGAGTCGGAACCCATCTAATTCGACGAATGAAAATGTTTAACAAAAGAACTGTTAAATTGAAGTTATAAAAATCTACAAAAATAATTACAATAAATAATCAATATTATGAGTTATGCTGTCCTAACTCATGAAGCAAATGTTATTTATAACGAAAGTTTAACTTTAAATATTCAGATTATTGTAAAATTAACTCTTATTACTATATGTAATCAGTAACCTGATATTCAGATAATAAATTATGAAGTTATCAATTGAGGCTTTGATCTTTGGTATTATGAAAGGCAAAATCAACGAAAATTTCGCCACTATGACATAATCATAATGTTTTTGCACAACGAAATCTAAAAATAACGTCATTTTCACCGTCGCAAAATTTACGTGCGTACTTTGTATATTCATATTCACCATTTTAAAAACATTTTCACATACAATAGCTTATTAATAAATATATTTTCAAAAATTACGCCCTTTTAGCCAGATACAATTTTGCATGTGGACATTCGCACTCTTGACTTGATGTTCTAATCTCAGTCCCAGTGAAATCCAGAAATTAATTGTTTTCGACGCCTTCGTAGTAAAATATTTAGTTTGATCAAAGAAAATATTCATTTCTTTTTTACTATGAGCTCGTTTTAGCTCACTGAAGCCCTTTGAGATTAACGTCTCAATCTCAGTATCATCGTAATGTAAAAAATATCGAAATGTAACAGCTTTAAGAGTAAAAAGTTTTTTTAAAAAAACGTGAAGGCTTTTTCTATAAAGAAAATACAGTTATTTTTAATTACAATGAGAAAATGGCATCAGTAATGATATAGTAATTCCGATTGTTCCCTTTAATTCTATAACGGTGGATGTAACCCAGTTGCCAACACTGTGAAGAAATTTCCTAAAAGTGTTCTAAAATTAAAATTAAAATATAAAAAATGAATTTTTTTTAATATCAAGTGCGAAACACATATACAAATAAACTGCTTTCATTTAAAAAGATAATTTTCAAAATCGGTTCAGTAGAATGCTCAGACCAGATGACTAAAAAAACAGCATTGTCTTTTATAGATATTTATTCCGTTCATGTATATTGATTTAATTTATCAAAACACACGGTGTTTTTACATGGACAGCTATATGTTGCACTTTCACGATGCAAAAATATAAACAATATTAAAGTATCCATTCTTGCTACCAATATGAAGGACATCTTCTATCAGACAACAGAATTTTTACTAAAAATATAGTATACCTCGAAATTTTATAATAAATATTTATATAACAGGATGGCAAAGTAGGGAATTGAGTTCAATATATCTCTATGAATTATTTTGTACCATTTTAAAAATGTATATTTGTTTGTTTTTTTACTTTTAAATTTCTTACTTAACTTATGCATATTTTAAGCTGAATTTAATATATTTAAGTGAATTATTTTATTTTTAAGAAACGCAACAGATTTTTTTTTTACTTTCTTATTTAACATATGCAAATTTTAAGCTGAATTCAATATATTATATTTTGTGTTAAATTCAACAGCCATTTTGTTTTATTTTTTATTTAAACTATCCATATTTTAAGTTTGCGTTCAAAATTTTAAAAGTATTTTCATCCACAGGTTTCGTTATAATCAAGTTTTAAAATGAAAATTATTATTATTTTTTTTAATTCGACTAATTATTTACCATTAAAATGCATAGGATTATGAGAATTGCTTTAAACAGTCCAGAAAGTGGTGTTTTAGTTTTGACCACAGCTTGAATAAAAATCGTCATGATTTGTTTTTACTTTACTAATTACTTGCACGATTAATTAGTTGTACTGCTAAAATATATTTATGTGAATTATTTTGTGCTGCATCTCTCTAAAATTTAAACAAGATGGCAATTGAGGGAGTGGGGTAGATAAGCTGAATTCAGTATATTTTTTGTGAATTATTTTGTGAATTATTTTGTGCTTTTTAAGAAATGCAAGTTTGTTTGATTTTTTTTTGTTCTATTTTTAACTTTCTTATATAACCTATGCATATTAAGCTGAATTTAATATATTATGTTTCTGTGAATTGTTTTGTACTGTTCAGCAATACAACAGCCTTTTTGTTTAATTTTTTATTTATTTAAACTATGCATATTTTAAGTTAATGCTCATTCAGATTTTTAAACGCATTTATCATTTACAAGAACGTTTCATTATAATAAAGATTTAAAAATGAAAATGATTTTTTTTTTTAGATTTGACTAATTTTTGTACCGTTGAAAAACATAGCTTTATGTATGTGTATTACTTTGAATTATGAACATAATGGTGTTTTAGTTTTGCCCACAGGCCACATATATTAATCAAATTTTAGAGTTTCATCTAAAATTAAAAAATAAAAATAAATATCTGATTTTTTAAAGAAATGCAACATGTTTTTTGTTTTATTTTTAAATTTCTTATTTCACCTATGCATATTTTGAGCTGAATTTAATGTATTTCTGTGAATTATTTTTTGCTGTTTGAATAATGCAACAGCTTTTTTGTTTTATTTTAAACTTTTATTTCAACTATGCATATTTTTAGTGTTCCAATTTGATGTTTTTTAAAAGGCACTATTCCCTGCCCTTTTTGTTTAAACTGTTGATGAGCCCTGCCCCGTTTCTCAGTTGCTTCTTTGTGTCCTTAATTATTTTTTCAAAGTATTTGGCTTTTGTTAGATGATTACCTAAAATGAGACTAATGTGACATAAAATAATCACATTTAAATTATTTACTAAAGATAAGGTAAATCTGCTTACCTTCTTCTTCATGATCGTCCACGGTAACACGGTAACTTGCAGCATATCCATTAAAAAAAGGTTGGCTAAATCCATGATATATCTGAAATATTCTGTGTTGGTTCACCTATAAGAACTTGTGATTTACTTTATTAAAAATTGTGTATTTTAATGTTATATAGTTCAGGAATATTGTAGCACTTTTGGATTTAAACTAAAATATTTATATTTCAAAATTTACATTTTTTAGAGCATTCATTTTTGCTCCTTACTGGATTAAATTTTTACACACACACTGAAAGAATAATATTACAAAACCTTATTGAGACTTGAAAAAGACATAAATAAATTTTAGATTATATATATTAATAAAACACTCAATATCATTTAAAGTCACTAAATTATTAATATAGTTCTTTGTAGTGTCAAAATTGCAGCTTTATAATGTAAATGTTTATACAGTTTTTATTGATACATGAATAGATGAACAAGGAAATAATTTTCTATTTTTATAACATAATGGGTGAAAAAGTAATCAGTCTTATTTATTACAGGCATTAAGTGTTTTTGAAAAACAATTATCTTGATTTATGATGATTTTTATCTAATTCTGAAGAGATTAATATTTCCATTATGCCCCCTTAATCTCTTCAGATTGATGAGGCAAACAAGTTCATTGATTTTATGTTATTTATTAATTCAGCTTTGGTAACAGGTTTAGTCAATGCATCAGCAATTATATATTTCGATGGACAATACTTTAATTCAATTATTCCATCTTTTTTGAGTTGTTTGATTGCATGGAAACGGATATCGATGTGCTTACTTCTTTTTGAAAAATTCTCACTTTCTTTCATTTTTATACCACTTTGGTTTTCTTCATATACACTGATAGGCTTTGTCTGTGCTAAATCTAAATCTTCCAGGAGTTTCAATAAATACAAAATTTCTTGCTCTGCATTTGCGGCTGAGACATATTCAGCCTCTGCTGATGAAAGAGCAATACATGATTGCCTTTTTGTAATCCGTTGAATTGGATTATTACCTAAAGTAAAAAGATTGCCGCTGGTTGATTTTCTTGTGCTAGTATCACCTGCCCAGTCGGCATCCCCAAAAACCTTTAAAATCGATTCAGTTTTATTATCTATGTGCAAGTTCATTTGTTTTGTGCAGTTTAAATATCGTATTATTCTTTCAGCTGCCATCCAATCCTTTTTACGTGGGGATTCGTTTCTTCTACTTAAAATATTCACAGCAGCAGAAATGTTAGGTCTACTGACAGATGCGATATAAAGTAATGGCCTATCCCCTCTCTGTATTTAACATTATTTGGCAATAGATTGTCATTATCTTCTAATCTATTAAAATTAGGTTCCATCGGAGTACCTACTGGTTTAGCTTCCTCTAATTTAAACCTTTTTACTTGTTCTTCTCTTTTAGTTTTTTTAATTTAATTCGTAACCTTCTGCTGTTTACTTTATTTTGATTCCTAAATAATAACTTAGTTATCCTAGATTTTTTAATTCATATTCTCGCTTAAGTTTTTCTATTATATCTTTAATTTCGTCACCTTTTCTTGCTATGAGTATATCATCAAGATAAACGATTATCTACGTTTTGCTTTCTCCTTCATTTCGAATGTATAAACATGTATCCCAATTAGACTGTTTAAATTTTAAGTCATTTAGTGATTTTGTTATCTTAGTGTGCCCTGGCTGCTTGTTTCAATCCATAAATGGATTTATTCAATCGGTGTACTTTATTTTCCTGATTTGGAATAATATAGCCTTCTAGCTGAGTTATGTAAATTTCTTCATTTATAATACCATACAGGAAAGCTGCTTTTATGTCTACGTGATTAATTTTTAACTTGTGGTAAGCTGCTGCTGCTGCTATAAAATATCTAAGTGTAGTGTATGAAACAACAGAGGCAAAGGTTTCTTCGTAGTCTATGCCATATTTTTTATAATATCCTTTCGCCACTAATCTCGCTTTATATTTCTGTATTGTTCCTTGATCGTCATATTTAGTTTTAAAAATCCATTTGGATCCAATTATTTTTTTACCTTGTGGGGGATCAACTAGTGTCCATGTGTGTCTTCAGTGTTTGTGACTTCAATTTCTACGATGTTTTTATTCTGTGGTTTTTCATTATCATCAGATGATTTTTCTCTCAAATTTAATTGTGTTTCTACCTTCTCGTGTATATTTTTGTTTTCTAGAAACTTAACTGTTCTGGCGATTATTATTTATTTACCACTTGTGTAAATACGGTACCCTTTGGAGTAACCGTCGTAGCCGACAAAAATATCTTCAACTGCCTTATCATCTAATTTTTATCGTTTATTTTTGTTGACATAAGCAAAGGCTTTACAGCCAAATACTTTAAGGTAATGTAAATTTGGTGGTCGTTCATTCCAAAGCTCAAACGGGGACTTTTCATTAGCTTTTGTATGCAATCGGTTTTGTAGGTGATTCGCCGTACAGATAGCTTCACCCCAGAATTTTTGAGGCAAGTTTGTTTCGCTAAGCAAAGCTCTGGTCATTTCAATTAGTGTTCTGTTTTTTCGTTCAGCATCGCCATTTTGGCTCGGAGAGTACGGAACTGTGTGTTGGTGCTTTATGCCATTTTTTCTAAGATAGTTGTCAACTAAATCATTGTTAAATTCCCCTCCATTGCCCGTTCTTATATTTTTCGGCTTTTCGCCAAATTTATTACTAACTAAGGCAACAAATTCCTTCAGTTTTTCATTAACTTCTGATTTTTTAAATAATAAAAACATGATGGTAAATCTAGAATAATCATCTACAAATGTTAAGAAGTATGTTTTTCCCCCTATGGTTGGTGTTTGGAAAGGCCCACATACGTCAGAGTGTATCAACGCCAATCGTATAGTGGCTCTATAATCTGCTAATTTTGGGTAAGATCCATCTGTATGCTTTTTTTTATGAAAGTTTCACAAGTTGTGTCATGTTTATATTTATTTATTTGTATTCCCTTCGCTAGGTATTTTTCTTCGATTTGTTTGATAGATGCAAAATTTTTATGGACAAACCTTCTGTGCAGTAGTTCTATGCAATTATTATTGTTACAAGTGAAAGTTTTATTTACATAGTTTATGTTTGCGCTTTCATTTGCTAATTAAATTTCATATAAGTTGTTTTTCTTTACTGCTTCCAGCCGGGTTATTCCGTTAAACGTTAGGTTACATGTATCATTTTTGAATAAAATTTAGCATCCGTTTCCTGTAGATTTACTAACGTTAAAAAGATTTGATTCAATATCAGGATCAAATAAAACATCTTTAAGTGTTATGTTGTGCGTTTCACCGCCTGAAGTTATTGTTTTTATTAGTGTATTTCCTGATCCATAAGAAACTAATTTGTTTCCATTTGCAATAACAACATTATTTTTTTCATTTGATTTAATTTCTGTAAATAAAAGTTGATCATTTGTTATGTGACTAGAACTGTCACTGTCAACTATCCACGCTTTGTTATTGCGCGGTTTTATTACAAACGCACAGTGTTTATTACCTTGATGACTTTAATATTCATTACAATCGGCATTTTTAACCGAACTTGATACGTAATCATTTCTAACATCTTTATCATCCTTTTGGAAAACAAGAGAATAATTAAAATTTTTCTTGTCGTTTTGTTCGTAATATGTATTAGGTGAAGGATTGCTTTGTTTATTTTTATTATTATGCCAGCATTCTTTAGTGGAATGGTTTTTAAATTTGCAATTTTAACAGTATTTTTGCTCCTTTTTATATCCCGCATTATTGAATTTGTTACCCGCATTGTTAAATTTCCTCGTAGTTTTGAATGCTCTAGCGGTATTTTCAGACGATTCCGAACTATCGCTTCTGCGATTATATTCGTCAATCAATTTACTTTTTATAAAAGTAGGTGTCAATTCTTCTTCATTTCGGGATTCAAGTGTCCTTATGAGTGTGTCATAAGAAGCTGGTAAGCTACACAGCAAAAGTGCTCAAATATGATTATCTTTTACGTTTTCACCGATCGCTGATAATTTGTCGATTAATTCAAGTCTGTTTGTTATATGCTTAACCATATCACCACATTCAGGTAATTTTGTGCTATACAACTTTCGTAAAAGGTATAGCTTGCTAGATAAGTCACTTCGTTCATGAATTGATTTTAAAGTGTTCCATGTATCTCTAGCATTTTGAATATTTTTAACGCGGACGATCTGGCTATCTTCAATACTGAGGTTTATAATGGCTCTGGCCTTCCGGTCTTTTTTGGACCAATCGATTGTAATTGATGGTTCTTCAGTAATAATCTCAAAAAGATCTTCTTTTACGAGAAGTATCTCTATTTTAAATTTCCAAATATTGTAATTTCTCGAGTTGAGCTTCTCTATTAACTGTGCATCTTTTACCGAAGTCATATTAAATTCTATTATCACCTTTTAATTTTCAAATAAACCCTTTTATTAAATTATCATATACTTATATTTAATATTTAAGAAAGGATGCACATCAGTCTCATAATCATTGTTAGATTATTACTTAAAATGGGACTGATGTGATATAAAAATAATCACATTTAAATCATATACTAAAGATAAGGTACATTTGCTTACCTTCTTCTTCATGATCGTCCACGGCAACACGGTAACTTTCAGCATATCCAATAAAAAAAGATTGGCTAAAACCATGATATATCTGAAATATTCTGTGTTGGTTCACCTATAAGAACTTGTGATTTACTTTATTAAAAATTGTGTATTTTAATGTTATATAGTTCAGGAATATTGTAGCACTTTTGGATTTAAACTAAAATATTTATATTTCAAAATTTACATTTTTTGGAGCATTCATTTTTGCTCCTGGATTAAATTTTTACACATACACTGAAAGAATAATAATACAAAACCTTATTGAGACTTGAAAAAGACATAAATAAGTTCTAGATTATATATATTAATAAAACACTCAATATCATTTAAAGTCACTAAATTATTAGTATAGTTCTTTGTACTGTCAATATTGCAGCTTTATAATGTAAATGTTTACACATTTTTGATTGACACATCAATAGATGAACAAGGAAGTAATTTTCTATTTTTATAACATGATGGGGGAAGAAGTAATCAGTCTTATTTGTTACAAGCATTAAGTGTTTTTGAAAAGCAATTATCTTGATTTATGATGAGTTTTATCTAATTCTGAAGAGATTAGTATTTTCAACAGCTTTTTCCTCTCCTTCGCTCTCTCCCCCCTGACTTTTAAAAACTGAAGTTCTATTGCTCTTATTTACTCATGTGTTGTAAGGTCCAAATCAATATAAAAAAAGTCCTTCAGGCCAGTGCCGGGAGGAAGAGGTAGCTTTCATATTCAGTAATTTTAAAAGCCAGCTTATATTATTCAAACACACGGAGCTGAAAATAGTGGAACCCTATTATAGAAGATTAAATACTGATTTTTGTAAATACTGAATATAAATGAGAATTTCACGAAATTAGTCGCGTTTTCAAAGCTGGTTTTATTTAAAGTGATTTATATTTGGTCGCCAAATTCGGCGATATCTTGAAGTGCCCGCCATTTTAAAGCAACATAATGGGTGCAACAAAACTAACCGATGAACTTGGTCGAGACTTTAGTAATTCCTGTGCACATGCTCACTCACATCTAAGTCGGTTGATAAATACGAGTGCTGTTGCAGGCAAGAACATCAGATTTTTCAAAATGTCACCCACATTAGAAATTCAAACTGTTATATCTCAGCCCTTTTTTAAGATAAAGACAGAACAAAAAATGCTCATGAATCTTTCTATCAAGCTCAAACACATAAGAAAAAAAATTTCAGTTTCTAATTTTTTTGTACCTCATTTTAAATACATTTTTTTTTAAATGCCACCTTTTTGAAACAAGGTGGCGGATGAAGTTGGCAAACGAACTCAGCCGAAAGATTGCTATGTACTATGCATATGCTTTGTCACAACCTAATCGGCTCATAAATACGCGTGTTATCACGTGACAAAAATCAGATCGTTCCAAAATGCCAGCCATGCTAGAAATTCAAAGTGCTATAACTCAGCCATTTTTTAAGATATAGACAAAACAAAAAATGCTCCAGAATCTTTGTATCATGTTCAAACACATAAGAAAAAATCGTTTCTAATTTCTAATTTTTTGGTACCTCATTTTAAATTTTAAATTTTTTTTTAAATTTTAAATGGCCGCCATTTTGAAACAAGATGGCGGATGAAGTTTTCCCACGAACTCAGTCGAGACATTGCTATGTACTATGCAGATGCCTTGTCACATCCAAATCGGTTCATAAATACGCGTATTATCGCATGACAAAAATCAGATCGTTTCAAAATGTCAGTCATGCTAGAAATCCAAAGTGCTATAACTCAGCCATTTTTTAAGATACAGACGAAACAAAAAATGCTCCGGAATCTTCGTATCAAGCTTAAACACATAAGAAAAAAACATTTTTCTATTTCTATTTTTTTTGCCTCATTTTAAATTTAAATTTTTTAAAAAAATTTTAAATGGCCGCCATTTTGAAACAAGATGGCGGTTGAAGCTGGCCAACGAACTCGGTCGAGAAATTGGTATTTAGTATATACACAAGAAATTTTATCCAAATCGTCTCATAAATACGAGAGTTACAGTATGACAAAGATCATATATACATGGATACATACATACATATATATATATATATATATCAAATTTTGAACGGAGGGTGGTTTCGGGGTCTGGGGGTCATGACCAATGAAAATATACCAAAATTTTTTGAAATCACTTTCTCCGAACGGCTGCAATAGGTAGCTTTTTGTAATGAAAGCTACCCAAAATATGCAGCAGCTGCATATTGTATTGTTTTGAAATCATTTGCATTTTCCATTTCTAAATCGTCCCAGAATGTTTCGATAAGTTGAATAATTCGAAAAATTTAGTTATTGTATGATATCCTTAAAAATACAGCACGACTTCAGTTTAGTTTGATAATATATGCCAGTGAATCCGGAGTGTGCCTCCTCCCCTCCGTTTTCTTCGAAATACCTTCAGGAATTTTAGCACTTAATACTAATTAGAGGTTTAGAATTGAAATTCTCACTCTTCAGAACTGACAAATGATAATACAATGAGCGTGTTCTTTCACTCAACAAAATGTGCCCCTTTACTCGATATAACAACCCTTTTACTAGAGAAAAAGGCTCTTTTCAGCAAATCCACCCTGCCCTTATTAAAAGAAATGTGAACCCTACATATTTTAAGTTTACGTGCAAATTTACAGTCAAATTATACATAAAAGCATTTACAGATATGTATCTTTCTGCGAAAACGTGGAATTCCACTTTTTCGGAAATGAAATTTATCATCTCTGGGATTGATGCAAATCCATATTAAAATTTGTTGCCATTTTTAGGACGGCTTGAGGAGGTAGCAGTATTGGACGAAATACAACAAAAACGCAAGTACGAACGGCGCCAAATAGAGTTTTTCTCTATCCTTCTCTTTCCTATGACCTACCGCACATTTAGTCCATGTATAGAAACAAACAGTATGCAAACAAACATAGCCAGGCGCATGCAACTATCGTCTATCTGCTTGCCTGGCAGTTTGTGGAAATAATGCGAAAATCGTCAAAAGATCGCAGAAACATGTGATTTTCATCAAAGGATCTCGGGGGAAAATGCATATTTTGTCTAAGGATAATGGAATATGTAATTTTCGTCAAATAATCGCGAAAAAAACATGAATTTCATCATAGGACTGCAGAAAAAATACCCACTTCATCAAAGGATCGCGGAAAACGAGAATTTAGTCAAATAATCGAAAAAAAAACCCTTGAATTTCATTACAGGATCACAGAAAAAACAGTAATTTCGTCAAAATGTTGCAAACGTGCAAGTTTCATCATAGGATCTTGAAAAAAATGTGAATTTTGTTAAAGAAACGAAAAGCTGCAATTCGCCAAAATGGCACAGAAAAAACACGAAATTTTCAACAAATCACGAAAAAAACCCTCAAATTTTATCAAAGAATTTCGGAAAAAGCAAAAATTTCGCCATAGGGTTGTTGGAAAAAACTCCCATTTTTTTCGCGTGTGAGGCCGTTAATATTTTCTTCTTCTAAAGGTTGACTTTTGCAAACACAATTTTTTAAATGATTTTGATGACTTGTCATTATCTGAATAATCATACATAACAATCACCTGTTAAAATGAGTCTGACTTAATGTTGTAAATTTAAAATAACACTTTTCCGTCATTTTGGACGGGGGCATATGCTAGTGATTAAATGTTACAGGAAAATTCTCAATTCATTGTGTATGAAAAATAATGAAATTTTGGATTATTAAGCAAAATATTTGAATAAAATAAATTAAACATAGCCTATGTTCATTTCTGGGTGTAATCCATCTATATCAAAGATACAAAAGCATTAATTCATCTGTTTAGAGGGAAAGAATTACAAAAGTAATTTCCACGCTGGAGAGAGGACAGGAGATGATGAGAGATCATTGACAAGATTATCAGAATTTTTAGAAATAAAATATGTTTCATGAAAATTCAAATGAGAGGGAAAGGCAGGAGAAGAAATAATTTTGGCAATGGAGAAATTGAAACAATGACTGGAAGTCCAACAGTGAGACGCAATCGAAGATTTAAAGATTTCTGGATTTGCAATATACCTCTGATGCTCGCCTAATCCGAATTTTAAAGCTCTCTTTGTTTGACCAATATAAAGAAATTAAAGACATTAAATTGTAAGAGCAAGGAATAAAATAAACACCCCACCGGTTCTCAGTAGGAATGGGATCTTTTAGAGAAGAAAATTTAATTTTATTCATAGTTTAAAGATAACTTTAAAATTAAAACGAGAAAGGGTTTTAGCAATTTTAAAACAGAGAAGAGAATAAAAGGGCAAAACTACAGAGTTAAAATTAGGAGGTTATTAACTCTATAGTTCTGCCCTTTTATTCTCTTCTCTGTTTTAAAATTGCTAAAATCCTTTCTCGTTTTTATTTTAAAGTTATCTTCAAACCTATGAATAAAATTAAATTCTCCTCTCCAAAAGATCCTATTCATACTGAGAACCGGTGGGGTGTTTATTTTATTCCTTGCTCTTGCGATTTAGGTTAAATTGGTCAAAGAAAGAGAGCTTTAAAAGTCAGACTAGGCGAGCATCAGAGGTATATTGAAAATTTAGAAATCTCTAAATCTTCGATTGCATCTCACTGGTGGACTTCCAGTCATTGTTTCAATTTCTCCATGGCCAAAATTATTTCTTCCCCTGCTTCTCCCTCTCATTTCAATTTTCATGAAGCATATTTTATTTCTAAAAATTCTGATAATCTTGTCAATGATCTCCCATCATCTCCTTTCTCTCACTAGCGTGGAAATAACTTTTATAATTCTTTCCTTCTTCTCTTGGTTCTTTTCTTTTTATTTTGTTAAATATATATGTATATATATATATATATATAGCTCTACTAAAAGTGAATGATTATGAAAATTATTATGAAAAGAGGGTGCAAAACAACAATAAAAATCCATGAAAATTTATAACGAAAAAACAACAAACAAACCACTCCCTGCTCTTCAGAAAGTGGGAGGAGTGAAAAAAGCAGGTATCAAAAACAGAAATTGGATCCTCACGGGTTTCGCAAGATATGGCCAACCCACATACTCCAAAAGTATAACAATAGATTTAAACTTTCAAAAACACAACATAACAAAGCTATTTTATAAAAAAATTTTTAGGGATCAAAACTGCTTTAAAAACAAATATAACCAACCAATTCAAAATCCAAGAAAACCGATTTAGCTTATAAAACGTAAATAAAAATTAATAAAATTTTTTTAATATAACTAAATCATTAAGCAATTAGAAGTATTGAACATGTGAGAAGGCCATATCCCCACCTTTACCCATGAAGACCTGAAAAAACTTGCTACCTTTAAAACAATCACTACGCTCCACTTCTTTCCATCAGCAGGAGTTGCAAGCAAGGCCATAATCTAAGTTAGACCAGCGTCCTGAAGACTTGTCTTTCCATTATCCTCATAATCATTAATTTTCTTTCCAAGTCACCGCAGTTTCTACTTGAAGCACATCAACATGCAGACGTTCTTAAAGACTTTAATCCACACCCTTCATATATTCAAGCAGCTACCTTGGCATCCATTACGGTGTTTGGCCGCTTAGCTGTTGCCACTTTATAAAACTCTTCTCAAGTTGATTTACATAATGAAAAATAAACTGGTATGGAAATAAATTATTATAAAAAAGATTAGCAGTAAATTTAAAAATCTGTGAACTCAAAAATTCTCTATTACTACAAATTCTATAAAATCTATTAATTTGTCCCACAATAATGTTATTAAAAACCCTCTTACTTAAATTTGAATACCAGTGTGGCATCGATTGAGTATTAAAATTAAAAAAATCCCGTTTATCAAAAAGCTTAATTAGTATATTGCCATCTTTAATTAAAATGTCTAAATCCAAAAAATTAACATGTAAATTATCAACAGAAGCCTTATTTAATTTTAAACATGGAGGATAGATATCGTTAATCGATACCAAAAGTTTGTCATCGAATATTATTAAATCATCGATATACCTTAAAACTGAATAACTCTTATTACTGTTTAAAACATAATTAAATTCATAATAAAAAAGAAACAGATTTGCAGCAGAACTCGAAAAATTAGTTCCCATACCGATACCACATACCTGGTAGAAAAATGAGCTATTGAAAGTAATAAAATTATTAAGAAAACAGAAATTACATAAACTCAAGAAAAAATCTCTTTTAATTCCAAGTTCCTCCTCAATACAGAACATATCAAAAATATTTTTTAGTGTATCATAAAGTAAATCTATAGGTATATTAGAAAAAAGGTTTTCAAAATCATAGGTATACAAATTTGTGGGCGTTATGGGCGTTTTTTTAATTTTATTTAAAACCTCATTACTATTGTCTATACACCAAAAATAGCTAGTATTTCTATATTTAAACTTCAAAAAACCATAAATGCGCTTCAAAAACTCCTGTAACTTAACATTTAAACTTTTACCTATACCTCTTGAATTACAACATATAAATCTGAATTTAATAGGTGTCTTGTGAAATTTTGGGGTCATAAACAGAAATGGAAAAGTATGATGATTATTAACAGCAAAATTGTATGAATACATTTTTCTAGCCTTCTTGGTGTATGCATTAAATTTGTTTACAACAACCTTGTGACTTAATTTACATTCCTTATAAAATTTACTATTATTTAACTCATTTTTAACTTTGTCAATGTAAAAAAGCTTTCAAATAATTGCATAATTTGAAGCCGCTTTGTCCACAGGTACTATTACAAAATTGTTATGTAAAAATTGAATATAATTTAAATCTTCTTTATTGAGACTATGATAAACATAATCCTTACTGTTCAAATAATTATTAACAAAAAACTCAAATTCCTTTAATATATGCCACTCCCATTCAAAAAAAGCTTCAAAGGGGGTGTTAAATCTGTAACATAATTGCATAATGAATTTTTTCAAATCCCTTTCAAAAATCTGAATAGCCGTTTTCTTGCTAATTGTTTTATCTAATCTAAACTTAGTACCTAATCCCATCATAAAATCCCAATAATCCCATCTCTACCACTGATGCACTGGGTTATTTGTTTTTAAAAATTTTTTTGAAAGCATTATATATATATATATATATATATATATATATATATATATTATATATATATATATATATATATTATATATATATTATATATATATATACATTAATTTACTTCTTTTATTTTTATTTTATTTTGCTTACTTCTTTTATTTCTATTTTTTCCCTATCAATTTCTATTCTATCATTTTGACAACACTTTCGTATTCTGCATGTACTCCTTTCAGCTAGCGCCATCTGTCGCATTCTTTGCAAGCTCTACTCTCTACCTTTCAGTTCATTTTTGACCTTGCCCCCTTACGGACACGTGTTTACTTTAGCTGATGACGAGCTGTTAATATTTTAGCTCGAAACGCGTCCTATGTTTATTTTTATTTTATGGTGATTTTTTTAAAAGTTTTATTATTTTAATTGTTACTTATCGCCAGTTTTCTGTGCTGTTTCGCTCAGTAGTATAAACAGTTCAGTGGAAATAGACAAGCAAATATGGACCTGCGCATATGGAAATTTGGCCCAGTGGAAAGGTGTACATACGTAGTAAGAAACTATTCATGAGGCGATTCTACTTCCAAAGAACCGATTTCACTTTTAGGGATCGTATGGAATAGGGAAAATGATTGCTTAATGATTCGCGTGAAACATGTACCAATTTGAGAAATTTTATCAAAAAGAAATTTTTTCCTTAATACAAAGGATTTTTAATCCGCTAGTATTTTTCATGCCCATTTTGCTCTCAGCTAAATTACTGATTCAGGAAATGTGGGCGAAAAATCTGACCGGGATAGAAAGCGTTTTGAAAGAGAAAATTCAGAGTCAAAGTTAAAAAAAAATGATACAAAGAATTACAAGCATTTTAATTACAGCGAAAAATAGGTTTTGGCAGCAAAAATTTGTGGTATATGGATGTTTTATGCGATGCGATCCAAAGGAGTATACCAGCGTAATTTTCTTGAGATTTGAGGAAGATAATGATATTTATGTACGGTTTGTTATAGCAAAAATTAGCGTTTCACCTTTAAAAAATCCCTGCCTGCTCGACCTACAGGCGCAGATACATTTCGAAGTTAAGTACTAATTTGATTAAAAAAAAAAAAAAAAAAAAAAACTAAATCATGATTAGAGATAAACCCAATTTAACAATTTTATCTTGCCGCTTTTGACGAGTTTTTAATTTTATTTTTATATAAGAGCTGGTTTTATCAGAATCATGTTAAGGCGGTATTAAAAAAAAATACTTTTCCATGCTCAGCAAATCGAAATTTTCTGACACATTTTCAGATTTATTTTTAAAAGAAAAAACATGCATGAGAACTTGATTTATAAACAATTATTTTCTCAGTAGGACAATATTTTTCGTTTCCAACACCTCCGCTTAGGGGAATTCTGTTCAAAATTCCCACTTTGACATCCTTCTTTTAAGTACTACGGTGGCTCTGCCCCCCCTGCTCGCTACGCTCACCAAGCCCCCGCGTAATCGCGAAGCAATCCCTATTTTCAAGCCAACCTCAGACGTAATTGTTTTGCGTTTCCAATTTGGATCGCTTTGCGATCCCTTATTTTCTATGCATTGAATTTTTATATTCCAAACGCAGATGACCCCCTCCCCTCCCCGTACTTTCTCATTAGTTAATGGAAGTTATCTTCTTTCTGTAAAAGTCACTTTTGCCATCGATCCCTAAAAAAAAACCAAAAAACATAAGTCTATGGAAATGCAGAAGATTCTTCTTTTTCACAACACATCCTATCTAAATTCTCTACTTTCATGGTTTTCTCCACAATTCTCGCTAAGAAAAGACAGAAAGCTCTGACTAATTGGATGCTTTTCGCGGTATCTACGCAGATTTTCACTGGTCCATTTCCAAATCTTTTGGCCCATTTCCAAATCGTTATTTTTATATATATATAAAAGGATATTCTGCCTCTATAAAAAAAATCGACCATTACGGTACATAATATGGCTTCTGAATAAGAAAACCTACCAAATGAAAGCGTTTGAGAGCAAAGATGAATTTAAAAATGAGTCACAAAATCAGCAGTTTGGATTTGAGCACATTCTTAATACCATGATTTTTTCTTCAACCGCTATGTATTTTTAATTAGTTTTTACTGTAAGAATTGGTCCTATCAAAAACTTGTCAATATAAAAGTTGTAGTGATATCAAGAAGATATATATTAAAAAGGATATATATTATAAATTCATGCGAACTTTATATCTTGTTAATTGACGAAATTATGAATTTTTTTTTCCTTCAACACCCCTCCCAATTTCTTTTCTTTGTATTTTTTTATTTTTTCTTTTCAGTAAGAGTTTGTTCTATCAAACACTTGTCAGTATAAAAGTTGTAGATAATATTAAGAAAATTTGTAATAAGTTTAAGTGAATTTTATATCATAAGAATTGACGAAGTTATGAATTTCTTTCTCCCGAAAACCTATTTTTTTCGCCCCTTGAGCCATTTTTTATTTTATCAAACATCTGTCATACATAAATTTTTGGCCCTTTTTAGAAGTAATGATAACTGTAAACAGATTCGCTATGTGTTATAATTAAGAAGTTATTGGGTTTTTTCCTTTTTTTTTCACAAAACCCTCCTTATTTCCACCCCATTTGCTCGATTTTGCCCATTAACGAACTTGACCGAGATTTTATGCCCCTTGATTTTATATATCAGTTTGGAAGAGATTTGTGCAGAATTATGAAAGTTATCGTGTCCTAAAAAAGTGATATATATATATAGATAGATAGATAGACAGATAGATATATTTATAGATAGATAAAGTTTTTTACTGAGAGTAGTTTTGGGTTCTAGGGCTCATGATTGGTGTAGATCTGCAAGATCTTTTCAGAAATTCCAACATAGGGGAGATTGCAATAAATAGAATAGATATTTCTTACGAAATCTACCTAAAAAGACGACTATTCCTAGGCTAGAGCTTCATGCATGCGTTTTTGGTGTTGGCCTTTCTAAAAGTATTGCCTCGGCAATATCATTAGGAGAAATTCAGACTAACTACTGAACATTAAAATAGCAATTAAAGCCTTTGTGCAGGAATATTAAAAACGTTGGTTTCTTACTTTTTAATAACTATTGAACAGTCTCTACCACTGCTTTATCATGGATAAAGAAAATTTATCAGTGGGGTACGTTTGTAGGTAATAGCGTAAAAGAAATTCGTTCTCTCACAGTGTCAAATCAATGGTTGCATGTGTCGGGCCAGTAAAATCCCGCAGATTTTCCTTCCCGGGGATACACTCCGAGTCAAATTATAAATTCACTTTGTTGGGAGGGACCCCATTGGTTAAAATGCCCAAGGGATAGCTGGACAATTCTTGAGATTAAACCTGAAAAGGTAGTTAATTCGGAACGTAGGAAAAATGCCACTTTAGTTACCAGTGTAACTGTTAACAAATCTAAATGGTATAAGAAATTTTCAACATTTTTCAGAATAGTTAGAATTTTATCCTGAATGCATAGGTTCATTAAAAACTCTAGAAGAAAAGAATTAAGCAAGGATAATTTACTTTTCGAGGAGTACAGGAATCTCTTCACACCTTTTATTGCCTTGTCCAGAGAGATAGCTTTCCGTACACCATAAATCATATATCTCGCTTAAAAGTTATTAGGGAACAGAGTGGCCTGATTCGTGTGAAAACTAGCAAAACTGAAAGAGAGGATCATTAGTAGGGTGGGTCGAAAAAACCGAAATATTTACAATCGAAATGTAATAGCGCGGAAAAGTTGCCTTTTGTAATAAAGAAAAAATTCGTAAAATATTATACCTATCGGTTGATATCTTTTACCGCCGCAAGGGGACCAAAATTTCAAAAAATCGAAAAAAACATGTTTTTTTCAATATTTTTTTACTTAACCAAACCTATTAATACAATTTCTAATAAGACGCAATAGCTACATGAAGATATAAGAAATGTCCCGGTAAATCCTCATTATGATAAAATCATATCTTTTACTGCCGCAAAAGGACCATATTTTTTTTTTAAAAATGTAAAAATTTCAAATTTTCAGTTTTTCTAAATTTTTATATTTTTTATGTCTAGAAGTAAATAAATTTACGTTATATCTATTAATATGTTATAAATTTTGTTAACTATTTGTCATAGACTAGAAAACAAAAACGGTAATCATTCATTGTTCTTGACGATCGCTTCATCTACTGCTGTTTTCTGCATATCAGCATTTCATATACCACAAATCACATAAATGATACAAAATGAACAAAATATTTTAGCATTTTATTAGTTAAAATACTGAGCTGTTTAGCCTACATGGATTATATAAACTTAAAATGAAGAAATATTTAAAGTAAATGAATTTTATAATATGACTTGCTTTCAAATAAAGCCATTGTTCCTCAAGAGGCCGAAACTGATCGTATGTGGTCCTTAGTCTGTTAAGATCAACAGACTTTACCAGCACTTCAGTGACTAATTTCACTCGTCTTTCTACTGATTGAGTTGGCCAAGGAAAGTTATAATAGCTGGTATCTTTAATCGAACATTCTAAACTCACCAGCGTTGTTAAATCGTCAGTCGATAGACAAACCGTAACAGGTGGTTTCGTTAGTTTACAGTTTTGCTTTTCGACTAAAGCTATACAATTTTAAGCTTCAAAGTTCAAGTCTGGAATGACGGAATGACGGAGGGTACTATTTATGTCCACAGAACTTCGTGCTTTGGCAATTTTTAATTTTGTCAATCGGCGGATGCAGTACACTTTCAGGATGTACTCAATGAGTACATCATAACAGTGTACTGCATCAGTTGGTTTACAATTAAAATGAATCTATCATGTTTTTCAGATTCTGTAGACTATTATTAGTAACCCCCGTTACTTGCCATATCATATAATTCCTGTAATTTCACGAAATGCCTGTTTCACAAATCATGAAAATAGTCTCATTGGAATAATAGCATATGAAGAAGAGGACATCAGGATCCCAGCCATGAAGAAAATTGCCAAAGCACGAAGCTTTGTGGACACGAATAGTGCCATCTGTCATTCCAGACTTGAACTTTGAAGCTTAAAATTGTATGGATTTAATCGAGTGGCAAAACTGTAAACTAACGAAACCATCTCTTACGGTTTGTCTATCGACTGATGATCTAACGACGCTGGTGAGTTTAGAATGTTCGATTACAGATACCATCTATTATAATTTTCCTTGTCCCACTCAATCAGTAGAAAGATGCGTGAAATTAGTCTCTGAAGTGCTGGTAAAATTTGTGGACCAGACCAGAGGGAGCATTACATATGATCAATTTCGGCTTCTCGCGGAACAATGGCTTTATTTGGAAGCAAGTCATATAATAAAATTCAATTACTTTGAATAATTCTTCATTTTAAGTTTATTTAATACGTTTCGGTTAAGTATCTCTGTATTTTAATTAATAAAATACTAAAATATTTTGTTGATTTTATATCATTTTTGGGATTTTTGATATATGAACTGCTGATATGCAGCAAAATAGCGATTGCCAAGAAAGATGAATGATTACCGTTTTTATTTTCCAGTCCATAACATATAGTTAACAAAATTTATGACATTAATAGATGTGAAGTAAATTTATTTACTTCCAGACATATAGAAATTATAAAAATTTAGAAAAAATGAAAATTTGAAATTTTTACAATTTTTTTTAAATTTGGTACTTTTGCGGCAGTAAAAGATAAGACTTTATCATAATGAACATTTACTGGGACCTTTCTTATATCTTCATGTAGCTATTGCGTCCTATTAGAAATTGTATTCGTACGTTTGGATAATTTAAACAAAATATTGAAAAAACCATGTTTTTTGAGATTTTTGAAGACTTTGGCGCCCTTGCGGCGGTAAAAGATATTAACCGATCGGTGTAATGTTTTAGGAATTTATTATTTATCACAAAAGGCAACTTTTCCGCTCTATTACATTTCGATTGTAAATATTTCGGTTTTTTCGACCCACCCTAATCATTAGTTCTTTAACACTAGAAATGCCGGAAATTTTACTGAAGTGTTATAAAAATATTTTACACCGGAAATTTTAATTGAAACTACTTAACTTATTTATTTAACTTATTTCTTCATGGCACATTTTAAACTTATTTTAGAAAGACATTTCGGGTGATAATCGAAATAATTTTATTTGCTAGTGGTCAAAGTGGCCGCTACGGCGGTTCTAGTGTTAAATACTCAATTCTTCTACCTTCAAAGTATTATCTTATGAACATCCTGATTTTAGAATATCTCTTAAACTACTCCCACGCGGGCATTCAAACGTTGCTGTCGATATTACGAGAAAAATCCTGGATAATCATCAGTAGGCCTACAGTGTGAACAGCTCTTGGCAAGTGTGTACGGTGCAAAAGATTCAAAGCAAAGGTCCCATCTACTGTTTCTATTCAGTTGCCTCTAGATAGGGTTAGAGATGCAAGAGTGTTCGAAAATACGGATATTGACCAGTGTGGTCTTCTGATTCTCAGAAACCAGAACAAAACCTGTGTAGTTTTAGTTACATTTGGAGTGTATCAAGCAGTACACCTTGATGCTGGTCACAGCCATCAGTACAGAAAGTTTTCTGCTAGTTTTGCGATGATTCATCGTAAGGAGAGGCCGGCCGTCTGTTTCTACAGCGATAGTGGAGCACATTTCGTCGATACATCAGCGGCACTAAAAAAGGGGAATTGGGAAACAGTCGTAGCTTACCAAATGCTAACCCCTGTCAAATGGAAATTTATACCTCTGTCAGCAGCGTGGTGGGGTTGATGGTGGGAGCGACTATTTCGCATCACCAAAGAGTTATTGGTCAGGGTCCAAGGACGTGCATATCTGACTTATGAAGAGCATCACAATCATATGCTATATTGAAGCACTGATCAATCAGCATCCCTTATGTATGTTTCCAACGATTCAGGAAAGCTTTCACGGTTGACAACCTCGATATTCCTCCATGACAGTAAAGAGTTTGGCATAACTGATTTAGACGCCTGACATCAAAATAAACTTCTAAGGCAACAAAGATATTGCAAAGATCTTTGAGACCAGTTAAGAACTTCATTGAGCAAGGTATACTTCGGACAGTTAGTCCAACACCCTACGCCTGACGACTATACTATAAAGGTCGGCGACGTCGTTATGATGGGTTCAGAAAATCAAACGAGACAGAACTGGATGATTGCTAAAGTGGAAGAACTCTGCCCCAGAAGAGATGGTCGTGTAAGAGCCATTAAATTAAAAACGACCAATGGACAAATAAATTCGACCAGTCAGAAAATTTTATCCTCTTGAACTTGCTTCCAGTGCTTAGGAGTCTATCCTAGATGCTCTACCAGATTTTGATTTACCCCTCCCTAAATCAAAAGGTAACATTATATATTTGAGAGTGCAGTAATCTATAAAATTATTAATCGTTAATTAGGTGATTTATTACGAATATCAGATGATGCGTAAGTTGTATCAAGGTCTCTTTACATCTGTTAAGTGCAATAATTATTTCCTTTTGTTTATCTTTTTTTTTTCTAACGCATCATTCCGCTCATATTTATCTCAGTAAAGTGTAATATTCTCATTGATGATGTTTTGCCGTAATGCCAGCCTAGCTAAAATGATGGTCATTAATTGTTTACATAATAAATTAATTCCTGGATTATAAAGTATAAAAAAACAGTTTTCTTATTATAATATATATATAATAATGGACTATATATATATATATATATATATATATATATATATACAGGGTGCAATATGTTATCTCTCGCCGACCATTAATTTCTCAACCGTTGGTCGTAGACATATAGTTCCAATTACAAAAAAGTTTCAAATGAGGTAAATATTCATGTTGTGGCATTATTTAAAGTAGATAATCAATTTCACAAAAATTACAAAATCTAACTTTCTATACGTTCCCCCAGTCCCTATAGTTATATTTAGTAAAAGTTTACACATATCATAACAGATATAACACAAAAAGTTTCACATCTGTACTACAAAAATTGACAGGGTTATTAAATTTCAAAGTTTGAGATTTTTTTGCATGATTTTGTCTTTCAATGAGGGATCAGTTAAAAGATTAATTAAAGTAATTCGAGATCAAAATCAGGGTGCAATGTCCTTTTTACGGCGAAACCACCTTTAGCCGGTATCGCCAAATTGGGGTATCACCAAAGAGGGTTATTTCATTTAAAAATTTTAGTTGACTTTTAGGGGTCGTATACAAAACGAAGAATGAAATATTGAAATTAAAATGAAAAATAAATATCAGTTTATTATAATATTAGAAAACTGTCTACGATAAAAAAAATTAATATTTCAAATGACGGAATCTACTAGAGATACTGCTCATAGTGTTCTCCATTGGTGGCAATGCACAATTGAATGCGTGACAGTACTGAGTCCTGGACACGTTACAGCTCAGCAGGTGTGTAAACTGTGCGACAATCAAGGATGATGCGCTGCTTCAGATAAACCAGAGAAGTGGTCTCAGTCCCTTAGACCCAACCCTTGATGTAACCCTAGAGGTAGAAATCCATGAGTGTCAAGTCCGGTGAAAGCGGTGGCCACTTTACCGGACCACCATATCCAAGGATCTGTTGACGGAATTCGGTGGCCAGATACGCCCGGACGTTTAATGTTTTGTATGGAGAGGGCTCCATCCAGTTGAAACCACACTCGGCATGCATGTCGGAGAGGCAGATCTTCATACCAATCACGTACCGTGTTTATAGCAAATGCAGGTGGTGATCGCCCGTTAAGGTTCCACGGTAGAAGATGGGTCCAACAATCTGGGTTCCCCACATACCGCACCACAAGTCTCGTACTGCGCGGGCGATATCGAGGTTTTCCAGAGACCAGTAATCCACATTGTACACGTTCATAATGCCACCCCATATAAACAATGGTTAATCTGTCACACAGAATGTCACAAAGGAATGACGGATTTTCCTCTAAGGTGTTGAGCATGAAATTACAATAAAAAAATCGTCGTGTGTGGTCACCCAGCCTCAATGTTTGCACCAGTACTGGATATGGTATAGATGATCATCAAGTGCATGTAACAAATGCCAGACATGCTGACCACATGCGTCGCTTATTTTCGCCGAGCTCAATCGTGGAAATAAAAGGGGGAATCCCAGCATCTCCTCCGGTGTCACTCGAGCATTACACTTTGCCTGTTTACTTTTTCTGGGACGTGGTGAAACAGAACCGGTCTCTCTAATATGGTGCAATGCGTTAGTTATAGTTTCATGCGTTGGATGTAGATCTTTAGGGAAAAGTTCTGAATAAACACTCGCAGCCTCTCTGGCATTCCTTTAACATTCACCATAAATAAGTATCATTTCGGCATATTGCATGCATGCGTAGCTTGCCATCACGATCTCAGCGCTGGCTAGCATGTCCACTGCTAGATGGCTCGTGTTTTATCCCGAACGTGTGGCGCTGCGATACTATTGTAATTTGAATAATCCCAATTTTCATGCTCGCTATAGCTCGGCTGGTCGTTTTTATTCCGCTGCCAATTATCTAGTCTTTAGTAAGTATGTTTTATTTTCCAGTTGTCGATTCTACCTACTTTGACGTTTGAAGGTTGTTCGACTCATAAAAGAGTTAAACAACACATTGAGCAGTATCTCTAGTATATTCCGTCATTTGACATATTCATTTTTTATAGTAGACCGTTTTCTGATATTATAATAAATTGATATTTATTTTTCAGTTTAATTTCAGTATTTCATTCTTCGTATACGACGTTCTTCTTTGTATACGACCCCTAAAAGTCGGCTAAAAGTTTTTAATGAAATAACCCTCTTTGGTGATACCCCAATTTCGCGATGCCTGCTAAAGGTGGTTTCGCCGTAAAAAGGACATTGCACCCTGATTTTGATCTCGAATTACTTTAATTAATCTTTTAACTGATCCCTCATTGAAAGACAAAATCATGCGAAAAAATCTCAAACTTTGAAATTTAATAACACTTTCAATTTTTGTAGTACAGATGTGAAACTTTTTGTGTTATATCTGTTATGATATGTTTAAACTTTTACTAAATATAACTATAGGGACTGGGGGACCGTATAAAAAGTTAGATTTCGTAATTTTCGTAAAATTGATTTTTTACTTTAAATAATGCCACAACATAAATATTTACCTCATTTAAAACGTTTTTGTAATTGGAACTATATGTCTACGACCAACGGTTGAGAAATTAAAGGTCGGCGATAGATAACATATTGCACCCTGTATACACTGCTCAAAACAATTAGGGCAACACATGGCTTTAACAAAATTACGCAAATATTTACACCGATAAATCCTTCTATATATAAAAAAAAGTTTTGATTTGGAAATGGACTAATAAAAATCTGCGTAGATATTCCCGGCAGATCAGCATCCAATTTGAGTGCTTAATCATGGCCTTTCTTCGTTAATATTAAAAAAACTGTTGCATACAAAAATATGAAAATCGGTAGTATTATAGAGACATGTTTGATAAACACGCTGATGCAGACAGTTTTCAAATCGAAGAATTATTTTAAGAGATATTTACTGCCAAATTTGGACAAAATCGTTCCATTAAAAAAGTTTTGTAGGACCAAAAGCTGTACATAGGAATTTAATCATTTTTAGATCATTTTATGCGTCAGAATTTCCCGGTGTGCAAACTGCATTTAGTATTTTAATTTGACTCATTTTTTGAGGTTTTATTTCTATTTTAAATTCCAATTTTCAGCATTTCGAGAGATATTTTTTACAAAATTTAGAAAATTGTATTTAATTAAACTGTTGCCAACTGTATAAACAACTCAAACAATAATGTTTGCTTCAAATTAAAAATTTATTTTACACGTGACTATTATAAATAGAAAATATAAAAAGCAGGAACTTATTGAAAATTACGTCATAAAAACTATACTTACACGTGAATTTTAAAAGAGAAAGAATATTGTAAAATAATAAATTCATTAACATGTGTTACAAGTCTTAAATAGGAGAATTTGCGTCACATTTACGTCACATTACACTTATTACGTAAAATGAACAAAAAATAATATTGCAAAACAGTTTAAATTTAAAAATTGCGCGAGACATTTATTTGATATTTTAAGATGATCATAATATTTCATTTCTAACAAAAGTATTTTTACGTGAATATTAAAAAGAGAAAGAAAAGTTTGGTGAAAATTACGTCAGATTATAATTGTCAGATTCAAATTATAATTCAATCTTCCGAAATCTTTTTAAAGCCGATCAAATTAGCGTGCTGTTAGAGTGTGCGGTGTCTGAACGGGGGTTGACGAGCGCAGCTCGTAGGGGGCAGAGCCCCCTACTAACTTTAAATAAAAGATCTATAATTTAAAGTGTAGTAGAAAACAGATGATGAAAACTTCGCATGCAAATCAAAGTTTGTGATGTCAAAAATTAGAAAAAAAAAGATAAGTGCAGAATTCGGGTTTTTGCAGAAACGTCTGTTTCACTGTCTCAGTTGTAACATTCAATTGTTCAGCTTTTGTTTTGAGAAAAGGTGACTTGCAAATGTCACAGCAATGGGCTTTACCAGAATCCATGGCTTGGCATATTACCAGAACAGTTGAATCTTGTGAAAACACAACGAAGTGTAGCAAACGCTGTTGGAGACGCAAGAAGTGTCAATGCAAGATTATTTAATCGATTCCAAACCACATGGAATGGTAGACATCGACAAGGTCTAGGTCAGCCATGTGCTACCACAGTAACTTATGACCGATATATCCTGTTAACAGCTCGTTGAGACGGAACGGAGAATGCTACTCAGCTGCAAACACAGTTGTTCTTGGCCATAAGACGTAGGATGTCCAGCCAAACAGTTCAAAATAGGCTTCTTCAAGCTGGTCTCTATGCACGTAAGCCAATGGTCAGTATTCCGTTGACCTCAAGGAAATGTGCAGCCCAAAGTAGGTGGGCAACTGAACATCGAATTTGGAGGCAACATTGTTGGAGACAAATTCTGTCTACAGACGAGTCCCGATTAAGTCTGGATGTGCCATCCAATGTGTTTTGTCATGGAGAGAAAGGGGCACTGAAATAATCCCACATTCGTTCGTGAAAGATCACATTACAGACAAAGTGGTTCTTTGCTATTAGCTGGAATCAGCATAGGTGGGCGTAAGGGTCTGTGTATCATTCGGAATGGCATTTTAGCGGCCCGAAGTTATACAGACGAGATACTGAGACCTCATGTCGTATCTTACGTTGCAGCAATTTTTGATTCCTTTTTTTCCATACATGATAATGCCAGACCGCATGCAGCTCGTTTTGTGGCGAACATGCTTAAAGTTGAAACAATACAGGATATGGAATATCCAACATGCTATTTTGTTCTGAATCCAATCAAGCATGTTTGGAACACACACGGATGACGCATTGCAGCGAGACCGAGTCCTCCTTTTATTGTCGTGGACCTGGAGATTGCAGTTCTTGAGGAGTGGAACAGTACTCCCCTAAAAATTATTGATAATGTCATCGAATCCATGGAAATCAGGTATGCGGTAGTTTTATCTATTCGAAGGGACCACACGCCATGTTAAATTTCTAGCATCATTCCTAAACAGTACTTTTTTTTGTCATTTACATGTAACCAAATTATTGCCCTAAATCATCTTTCACGTTCTATCCATCGTTTCAAAGAATTAAAGCTCTCTTACAAATTTTTTTGCGTCTTTTTTTTCTGTATTGTATGTTGATCCACATATTACTTTCAATTTTATGCCCGCGCATGGCTGTCTCGTACTGTTCTCTTCACTTTTTTGCTTGCTCCCCTAATTGTTTTGAGTAGTGTACATAGGATGTTCCATAAAAACTGAGAGTAAAATCATAAAGAATCATGAAATGTATTTACAGCAAAAAATACATCATTCTTTTTTCAAAATACCTTCCCTCAGATGATATGCAACGGTCTCATCATTCAACCCATTTTTCAAAACAAGTACAGAAACCTTTTTCTGAAAGCTGCTTCAATAACTCTGCCCTGCCGAAATAACTTCAGAATCTACATTAGTTTTTCTGCCGCGGAACTTCATCTTCAACGTCGGAAACAGCCAGAAATCGCACGGTACCAGATCTGGACTGTAAAGAGAATGTTTCAAGATTTTTATATTACGTTTACTAAGATATTGCTGAACAAAAGTAGCGACAAGCGGGTGAGCATTAACGTGGTGTAATGTCCAATTACTTACCAGTTCATGCCGTTTTCTCGATATGTGTTGTCGCAAAATTTTCAAAACTGAAACATAATATTCACCCTTCACAATAGCTTTTGAAGGCACAGCATACTGATAGATTGCACCTTTATGATCAAAGAAAATAATCATCATTACCTTCCAGTAGATTTGTTTTGTCGGATTTTTTTCGGAGTGGAGAATCAGTATGTTTCCTTAAACTTGTTGCGGACTTGCCGAAGTTTCATCATCTATTATTACAGTCTTTAGAAAATTCGATCATTTTGAAGCATTAATTTGCCACTATTAACTTTGAAATCGTTTTCATATTTCCTAATATTCTAAAAATAAACGTAATTTAAATCGGTTTAAAGGCTTTCTTAGAACGTTTGCTGTTCCTGACAACCAGGTGGTAGTGGCATCGGCACAAAATATTGCCTATATAAGATCACAGACTATCGCCCTTGATTTGCAACCATTACTTTTGTAATCGGTTTATTTTTTTCCGAGATTGCATACAAATCACAATTTAGCACTTATTTAAAATGCTTTTCGCCCCTTCCTTTCGCTTCACGCTTTATAAATTTCGAATTTTTTTCGACTGTTCTTAAGGACATTTATATTTTATAAGTAATTACCATGCTATATTTAAAGTTTCTAGTCTGTTCAGTGTTACAGAAACCGCAATTTAGCCTTTTTTTGCTTCTGCAACCATTCTAGTGGTTGTGGCACTGACATAAAATATACATTAAGCTCGAGCAGGTTCTATCACCATCCATTTGCAACCATTATGTTCGAAATAGGTTTTGTATTTCATAATATTGTATAAAAATCGTAATTTATAACGCTTATAGATCGCTTTTCGCTCACTTCATCCTTTTAAATTTGGAATTTTCTTTCGACAATTCTTAGAAAGCATTTGCATCTTTGAAGTAATTACCATTCCAAATTTAAAATGTTAGACCACCTCAGTAACACAAAAAACGCAATTTAGAACATTTTTTGTTCCTGTAACCCCAGGTGGTAGTGACAACAACATAAAATATTGTGTTTGAGATTGCGTAGAAATCGCAATTTAGAACGCTTTTCGTGCATTTTCACACTTTTTTAATTTCCTATTTTTAAGAAATTGATCTCAGACAACATTTACAACTTATAAGTAATTATTATGCCAAATTTCAAGTTTCTAGCGTCTTCGGTATCACAAAAATCGCAATTTAGAATGTTTTAACCAACGCAACTCCCAGGTGGTAGTGACGCTGACATGAAATAGAGCCTATGATGGAGCAAGGGCTATTATCATCAATTTCCAACCGTTACTTTTGATATCTGTTCGGTACTTCCTGAGAGTGCGTAGAAATCGCAATTTAGAACGTTTTTTAGAATGCTTTTCGTGCATTTTCACCCCTTTTAAATTTCGAATTTTTTAAGAAATGTTCTTAGAGATCATTTATATCTTATAAGTAATTAAGATGCCTAATTTCAAGTTGCTAGCCCTTGAAGTATTACAAAAAAAAGCAATTTAGGACTTTTTTGCTCCTGCACACCCTTTGAGAAAGTGGCAAGGACATAAAATATAACCTATGTCTGTGTGACGGCTGTCACAATCAATTTCCAGCCATTACTTTTGAAATCGGTTAGGTACTTTTTGAGATTGCGTAGAAATCGTAATTTAGAAAGATTTTTAGAACGCTTTTCGCGTATTTTCATCTCCTTTTAAATTTCGAATTTTTTTTTAAATGTTCTTAGAGATCTTTTATATCTTATAAGTAACTAAGATGCCTAATTTCAAGTTGCTAGCACCTGCAGTATTACAAAAAATGCAATTTAGAACGTTTTTGGATCCTTCACCCCCTTTGGGGTAGTGGCTCCGACATAAGATATAGCCTATGTTTGAACGTGGGCTGTCACCATCGTTTTCACACCATTATTTTTGAAATCGGTTTGGTACTTCCTGAGATTGCGTAGAAATCGCCATTTAGAACGTTTTTAGAAGGCGTTTTGCGCTTTTTCACCCCTTTTAAATTTCGATTTTTTAAAGAAATGTTCTTAGGGATTATTTATATCTTATGAATAACTACCGTTCCAAATTTCATGTTTCTAGGCCCTTCAGTAACGCAAAAATCGCATTTTTAGAACGTTTTTTGCTCCTGCATCCCTTTTGGGTAGTGGCAAGGGCATGAGATATAGTCCATGTTGGAGCGGGGACTATCACCATCAATTTGAAACCATTATTTTCGAAATCGGTTCGGTAGTACCAGAGATTACCTCCTACAAGCAAACAAACAAAATTTAATTTATTATAATATTAATATAGACAACATGTCTCTTGAAAAAAAGATATTTTTATGTGATTAAAAGAAGTTTAATTCTGAACCACTTTTTTATTGGATTATGACGAAGCAAAGGATTTATTTTACAGGCAGATAACTACCCAGGTAAGAGGTTTTCACTAAATAAAACTGGATATTGTTGCATCGTTATACAGGGTGATTTATAAAGATCTAAACAATAGGCTATTTCCTTAAATATTGCCTCTAGACACATACTTCCAGTTGCAAAGTTCCATAAAAGAAGATGCAAAATTTGATGAGATAAATTGCAACTCCTTGGGGGATCCATTTAAGAAAATACGAGAACTAAATTTTTTTACCACCCCCGTAAAGTAAAATTTCAAATTAGGAAAATTTCCTTGCCCATTCCTGGATTGAACACAAAAAATTCCATCTTCATATCTGCAAAACTCACAGAGATATACCCTATTAAATAGTTCGTCCGGTTTTAAGGGATTAGTTACAAATTGAAATGAGTGTAATTCAAGAAACAATGTTACTTTAAGAATTCCAGGAAACACGTAAAAAATATATTTATTGAATTAGAATTTTGTTTTTTTTCTTCTTTTTTCTGTGATTGTTAACCATATAATTTACAAACAAAATCACATCCGAAATTTCTCATAAAGTTTTTAAAAAACTTTTAAATAGTTATTATTTTTTTAAGCAGCGGATTTAAAATAATTATAATTCGAAACATTATTTGTCGAATTTCAAATTTTTTACACTTTATTAAAGAGGACAATATAATTTTAATTTTGTTTCAGGATTTTTTTTAAATATTAATTTTAAAAATATTAAATATACAAAATTTTAAAATGATGTACCTTATTTTAAAAAAATATTTTTAAAAGCAAATATTTTTTCAAATTTGTCGACAGAAAATTAATTTAAAATAATAATAAAAAAAGGACATGTTTGAAGTTTGCACGTTTTTTTCGTTGACAATTCTTGACTTTTAATAATTTAAAGATACGAAATGGTTAAAAAAAAAAAAAATCATGCAGAAAAACCCATTTAAATTTTTAAGCAAAGATTGGCTCCTAATAAAATGTCTAAATGCTTTTTTAAAAACTGCGAGTGAGTTTAAAAACTGCGAAAAATGTAGAGGGGCTAATTAAGTTACTTGAAAAAAGCAAACTGTTCTCTATATATCGTATAGGGTATCATGTGCAAGTATTCGTAACTCTGAACTCAAAAATTCATTTATTTTAATTTTAGGTTTTATATTTTCAGAGATAGCGTCGAACATGTAGTGCAAAACTATGTCCCCCGCCCCCTCTATTTCCGAATCTACTGAAACTAAATTTATGAAAAAATTAGAGGCAGTAGACATTAATTTACCTTGCAGGAAAATTATAGCGATTATCCATGGTCATATAGGTTTTAGGAAATGCGCATTTTTCCGTTACACACAAATTTCGATTTGCGAGCATTCAGAAAGGTGTTGAGGAACGCTGGAGATATTTATCATAGCAGACGTATAAAATAATTGTTGATAATGATTTTCGAAAACAATCGTCGGTAATTAGTCCAGATATTAACCCTCAAAGATACGGACAGTTTGGACATACATAATAGGGTGGGCAGAAAAAAACTTTTTTTCGATTTTCAATGATGTGTAGTGCGGAAAAGTTGACACTGGTGGCACTATGTTCACGCAAAAAAAATTGAGATTTTTTGAACAATTCCTTCATTTGCCACAAATGGCTTGAAGTTTTGCTCAAATGCTGATTTTTGAACTTTTTTAGCAAAAATTTTTAAAATGCTATATTAAAATTATTTTAACTGAGTATACTTGAAATGTCATGTTTAGTGTACGAAATGTTTAAATAATCTCTTATTATGTATTATTTACTAATTATGAGCATATTGAATTAGGCAATTTTTAAAGCATTTTCGCGTATAAGTGAGCAAAAATTGTAAGTATTGTTTGCTTTGTTCTCTGTTTTGTCTTTATAATGTTTCTCGCTTTTCCTTCTGTTTTTCAATGCGTTCAGAGATACATATTTGGATGACGGACCACAGCATGTCTTGACAGCAATTGTGGAAGGAGAGGAGAATGTGGAGATGCAACCAATGAAAGCGCAGTCAGTCATCATGAGGATGAGGTAGGAAATATGTAATGTGAGAAACTGCTAGGTGGGATGTTATTTTTCTGCTCTAAAATACAAATATTCTCATAAGATTCAAATAGTGGAAACTTTGAAGTAGGCAGTTCATCTGAATCAGAATTTGAACAAGAGGTTTCAAAAGAAGATACTCCGAAACGCATACCACTTTCTCACACAGCGTTCACCGCATTTAGAACAGGTATATCACATAGAGAAATTGCGTTAAGAGCTTCGTCCGTGCTTCAAGATGCAGGAATCGTGACAGCAGAGGAGAGGAATCTCGTCATCGATAAAGACAAGGTTAGGTGACAGAAAAAGAAATTTTGAAAGAAGATACAGGAGGAGAAATATCTTAGAGGATGAAAAATTACAACCATATCTTTTGATGGCAGAAAAGGTAAAACGATCTTCATAGAAAAAAAGGACAAGCGGCACCGTCGAGAGAAAGACGAAGCACATATCTCTAATGGCGTGCGAAAATTTACATGTCGCTTTCTATGAGCATATTTCTATTTCATGGACATCAGAAATGCAAAAGGCGGAAGGTTTGAGTACTCTATTAATCTAGTTCCGATTGGGTTGGCAAAGGTCTTAGGTCAAATAATTCTACCATCTAGTTTAGACAGTTGATGTTGGTGTCTGAGTGGAAGCTCATTCGTATAAAGAATACATATCAAATGCTGCAGTTCTCTTTTTAAATTTTTCCAAAGCAGGCTTCGTTCTGGCTTAGAAAATTATATAATGATTTTGCTATTTCTCCGCAGAAGGAGGTGTCAAGTGACCCAAATTTCGAACCACGTTCAGACAATATGGTTCAGACGATATTTGTTTCGTCTTTCTCTCGACTGTGCCGCTTGTCCCATTTTTTTCTATGAAGATCGTTTTATTTTTTTTTTTTTCGATTATGAAAAAATATTGTAATTTTTCTTCCTCCAAGATCTTCTTCCTTCTGTATCTCCTTTCCAAGCTCCTTTTTCGGTTTTCTGACCTTGTCTTTATCGATAACGAAATCCTTATTTCCTGTTGTCACAATTCCTGCATCCTGATGCACAGATGGAGCTTTTAACGCAATTTATCTACCATATGATATACCAGTTCTAAATGTAGTGAACGCTGTGTGAAAAAGGAATATGCGTTTGGGAGTGTCTGCTTTTGAAGAACTTGTTTCAAATTCTGATTCAGACGAACTGCTTGCTTCAAAGTTCGCACTATTTAAATCTTCTTACAATATCTGTATTTTAGTGCAGAACAATAATTAACATCCCATCTCGCAGTTTCTCCCATCTCATATTTCCTTCCTTATCCTCGTAATGACTGATTGCATTTTCATTGGTTTCAGCTCCACATTTTCCCCTCCTTCCCGAATTGCTGTCAAGACATGATGTGGTCCTTCATCCAAATATGTGACTCTGAACGCATTCGATAATAGATAGAAAAGCGAAGAACATAATAAAGAAAAAAGAGAAAACTGACGAACGAACCAAACAATACTTACAATTTTTGCTAACTTATACGCGAAAAGGCTATAAAAATCGCCTAATACAAAATACACATAACTATTAAATAATACATAGTCATGTTGTATACTAAATATGACATTTCAAGTAAATTTAGCTAAAATAAATTTAATTTATTATTTTAAAAATGTTTGGTAAAAAAGTTCAAAAATCAGGATTTGAGCAAAATTTGAAGCCATTTGCGGCAAATGAAGGAATTGTCCAAAAAATCTCAAATTTTTTGTGTGAACTTAGTGCCAGCAGTCTCAACTTTTCCGCACTTCCCATCATCGAAAATCGAAAAAAAGGTTTTTTCGACCCTCCTTAATACATAATGACAGGGGCGGCGTACAGTATGTACCATCGTCTTTTAAAGCCTAGATAATAAATTTTAATGATATATTTGTGTAAAGCAATGTCCAGTACCAGTATAAAAGCAATAAACGCCAAATTATTAAAATCAGACTAAGTCAATTAGAATTAATCACATAATTACTATGGGACTCGCGACTAGTTTGCATTCAGTGGATCTCTCAATACGCCTCCCGTGTTTTTAAAAATTAATTAAAAACCTATCTGGAAAAACGCAGCAGCCTTTCCACTTTGGACCTCTTTTCGAAGCGCGCTTAACACAATGGCAACTTTAAACTTTGAACAAGGGTTTTGTTTTAGCTACACTGAAAAATGAAAAGAATACATGTAGAATTGCTGATTGCTGATTACTGTAAAATGAAAATATTATTACGATGCAGAATTTAGTTTTATGAAATGCCAAATGAAGTTTAAATGTGCACTTCTTTTATAGTCAGTAACGAATTAAGTTCATGATAAACAGGATAAGATTTAAAAAAGTGTTAGACAGAATAGCAATATTTGATATTATTTAGGCTTCATATCTCTTTGAACTTTTACGGTACACCCGTTCATACTTTTGTAGTATATACAGCTATACGCAACCCTGCGTTGTATAGTCCTTTACAAAATCTTATTATTCTCTTTATACGATTTTTTAAAATAATGCAGTTAATAATATATATATTTGTTGTATGGAACCCTCCGAGCGCGAGTAATGCTCCCACTTGACCGTTTATTTTTGGCTTGCTCTATTACAAATATTTTGTGAATTATTGGATCCGGGATTATATTTCCTGAACGTTTCTTGATCCTCGTGGCTAGAGCTTACGAACGATGATACTACTCTCGTCAAAATCCAGAAATGATAGTTAGGTTTGACAATTATGTACCAAATTGACTGTTTTACATGGTTTTTAATAAAAATTTTAAGCAGCTTTTTTTTCAAGAGTTAAAGACACGTGAGTATTTAAATGTTTCTCCGAACGCAGTATCACTTTTCTGTTCACTAACTCCAAATAAATCGTCGTGATGGAAATTTACAACATTTTCAATGAATTTTACCATTCAGATTGTTGTTCGGAAATAGTGGTAGCCAAAAAGGGAGCAGTAAATTTTCCGTTTCTTTCAAGAATGAGCGATTTATTTCATGTAAAAATATACCTGGGATTAATCAAAATGCATGAAAAGAAAAAACACAAGAAAAAACTTTTATATAATACGTATATTTTTTTATTATTTTATATAAACTGACACAGAACGCAGACTTAACTAAAACTACTCTGTTTGTTATATCTAAACTGAAAAAATGCGATGTCGTAAATAATTATTATTAATTGAAAATTATCCGTAGCTAAGTGTGATAAAAAAAGAGTTTCTTAGCGCTAATTAAAATGGATTTATAACAAATCTGTGAATTATGGAAAATAATACTGCTAACAAGGATTTTTATTAATTAACTGGATCTACTTGGAAAAATAGAACATTTAGGGTGGGCGTGATTGTCCAGGCACCAGCAGTGCAGCTTATGGCAAAAGTAATATTTTTAGATTAAAACCCAATTTTCTTTTGTCTTTAAGAGTGTTAATTATTAATTCATATTTTTATTTCAAATCGCAATATTTAAAGGTCATAAGTCAATCAATAGAAATAAAAGTTAAGAAAAACATGGAAGACTGAAAAAATGAAAAGTGAGAATATCATTTAAATATGTCTATTATATAGCAAAAAGATATCCGTAAGTAACGCTGACGTAATTCTGATAATTGTAACGACAAACCAATAACTTTCACTTTTAGTACAAGTTTTTAAACTTCTAAGCATCGCGACGCTTCAATTTTTAAACCATTAAGCCGGTAGGTGGCAGCACAAACCATCACCGCATCGAGTTGATGGCAGAAATTTCAGGAATTGTTAGAATTCGATTCGCGTATTAAAATGCAACTGGTCTGCCAAGTCATATCTTGGTGGAAAACACTTAAAAATCGAATTTTAGCGGTTGATTGGTAGGTTTAACTTTGTGTTTTCCTGCTCCCAGTCCTCCACTTTTCATACCTTTGGGTGCAGGAAAACACAATGAGAAACCTACCGATCAACTACTAAAATCGGATCTGCAGGTGGTTTCCGCAAAGATATTACTGGGCAGACCAGTTGCATTTTAATGTGCGAATCGAATTATGTCTAATTCTGGAATTTCAGCAGCGAACTCGATGAGGTGATAGTCTGTACTGCCGCCCCCTAGTCTAATAGAGAAAATAAAAACAATTTTTTGAAATGCAAGATTTTTTAAAGCTGTATCTTTTTTTTATTGACATTTTAGAAGCTTTAAAATAAATTGAAAACATGCATTTTCTTTTTATCTATTTTTAATAAGCTCAGCCCGACTACGAAAGATTATTTCATTTGAACTTAATATTATATAAATAGTTTAGTATTTGTTTCCGGATGATATTCCGTGACAAAATAAATACTTCATCCATAATTAAATTATTTAAATAAAAAAATATAAATAAAATACAAATTTAATAAACGTGTAAACGAGCTGCCCACTTAAACTGCTGAAATTATTATATTCAGCTTTATCTCTCGGCATGCGGCTAATACAGAATTATTGCTTCTAATAAATTTCAACATTTTATTTGAATACGTTATTGATTTTTTTGTTTGTTTTTTTCGTATAAAAATGCATTTTGGTACTAGATGCCAATCTAAAAAATACACAGAATAAACAATTGCGTTTCCATATCTATGTATGCATATTTTATTATGCTTTGAAACTCTAGAGATCAAATTACATTTTTACACGCTTTCTTTTAACTTACGTGGTTGTTTGTACGTGGCAATCAAATCTTGTTACTCACATTTCACCCACTTCTAGTTGGCATAGAGCTTTGAAATTTGGAATATATATGTAGTTCTGAGGGCAATACATGAATTGAACATAGATTTTTTTAAAATTCGATACTTAAGGGGGGGGGGGGGGGGCAAGTTGAGGGAAAATTTAATTAATAGTTACTCAATTATAGTTTGATTTTCTATAGAGAAATCAGTGTAAGTTTCAAAAATGAATATTTGTTGAAAAATACTAATGACAGGATTACTACAACAGATCCAAATTTTAGCCAACTTGGCGAAATATCTCCGAATTTGGCGGTAGAAATAAGTTTCCATATATAAAGCCAACTGGGCGATAGTTGGCTAATTTGGCAAAATTCGCATTTAAATCAATTAATCTTCCATAATAAAGCTCACTGCAATTTAATTTAAATTCGCGAATCTAAGGTTTTTTCAATACATTCCTACTTATAAGTGCATTTAAAAAAAATATTTTTTTATACATCTTTGTGAATTTTAATGAAAGCGTGTTTAAAAAAATTACATATATATTTTTACTAGCAAACCCCGTGGCTTTGCTCGCGTAATAGTAAAATATGCCAAGTGATAAATTCATGACTATTTTTTATTAGAGGGACATTTTTTGGAATAATTCAAGAACTACAAATTCAACCTCAGTTTAACTAAACTTCATTATAAAACTGCAATAGATAGAAATGCGATTTTATTTAATAAGAAGAACTAAAACTAATTCCAAATAAATGATAATTTAGAAAGTCTTTTGAGTCTTTTTTGCTCATTTCGTACGCTCATTTCAGTATTTATTTGAAGTTTTGAATTTTTTAGAAACCATCTTAACGCATTTACATCTTAAAATTAACCATCATGTCAAATTCCAAGCTTCTTATCTAACAGTCTACCACCTCTCTGGTGTTAGCGGCACCAACTTAAATGCCGAAACAGAAATGAAATAGAATGTCTCGAAAAATGTGAAACAGAGACTGTCACCATTAAACCTTTAAATTGGTTAGTATTTCCTAATATTCTATAGAAAACAGAATTTAGATGATTTTAAAAGTTTTTTTTTTGTTACTTCCAACCAGGTGGTAGTGACACCGGCATAAAATATAGCCCGTATTGGATCAGGGACTATCACTCTTGATTCGCAACCAGTAACTGTAATCGGTTTATTATTTCCTGAGATTCATAGAAATCGTAATTCAGGACACTTTTAGAATGCTTTTCGCTCCTTTCCTTCGCTTCACCCCTTTTTAATTTCGAATTTATTTTGGACAGTTCTTAGGGGACATTTATATTTTTTAAGTAACTACCGTGCTATATTTCAAGTTTCTAACTTCTTCAGTACCACAGAAATCGCAATTTAGAAAGTTTTTTGCTCCTGCAACAATCTAGAGGTTGTGGCACCGACATAAAATATAGCTTATGTTTGAGCAGGTTCTATCACCATCAATTTGCAACCATTATGTTTGAAATCGGTTTCGTATTTCATACGATTGCATAAAAATCGTAATTTAGAACGCTTATAGAACGCTTTTAGCCCACTTCATCCTTTTAAATTTGGAATTTTCTTTCGACAATTCTTAGAAAGCATTTCCATCTTTGAAGGGATTACCATTCCAAATGTAAAATGTTAGTACCCCTCAGTAACACAAAAAACGCAATTTAGAACATTTTTGCTCCTGTAACTCCCAAGTGGTAATGACAACAAAGTACAATATAGGCTATGTTCGAGCGGGTACTGTCACCATCAATTTGAAACAATTACTTCTGAAATCGGTTTATATTTCCTGAGATTGCGTAGAAATCGCAATTTAGAACGTTTTTAGAACGCTTTTCGTTCATTTTCACCCCTTTTGAATTTCAAAATTTTAAGGAACTCTCCTCAGAGAGCATATTTACATCTCATAAGTAATTAACATTCGAAATTTCAAGTTGCTAGCCCCTAGTATTTAAAAAAATCAGAATTTAGAACGTTTTCTAAAATGCAACCGCAAAGTGGTAGTGACGCCGACATGAAATAGATCCTATATTGGAGAAAGGGCTGTCATCTATAATTTTCAACCATTACTTTTGAAATCGGTTGTGTACTTTGTGAAATTGCGTAGAAATCGTAATTTAGAACGTTTTTGGTCCCTTTTCACCCCTTTTTAATTTCGAATTATTTATGAAATGTTCTTAGAGATCATTTATATCTTATAAGTAACTACCACGCATAGTTTCAAGTTGCTAGCAACTGCAGCATTACAAAAAACGCAATTTAGATCGCTTTTTGCTACTGCACCTCCTTTGGGGTAGTGTCACCGACAGGAAATATTGCCTATGTTGGAGGGAGTGCTGTCACCATCGTTTTCACACCATTATTTTTTAAATCGGTTTAGTACTTCCTGAGATTGCGTAGAAATTGGAATTTAAAAAGTTTTTTAGAACGCTTTTCGCTCATTTTCAGCCCTTTTAAATTTCGATTTTTTATGAAATGTTCTTTGTGATCATGTGTATCTTATAAATAACTGCCCTGCCTAACTTCGGGATTCTAGGCCCTTCAGTAACACAAAAATCGTCATTTAGAACGTTTTTTAGAACTCTTTTCGATCATTTTCACCTCTTTTAACTTTCGAATTTTTTAAGAAGTGTTCTTAGAGATACTTTATATCTTATAAGTAACTACCATTCCAAATTTCATGTTTCTAGGCCCTTCGGTAACACAAAAATCGCATTTCCAACCTTTTTTTGCTCCTGCACCCCATTTGGGTGTAGTGACATTGACATAAAATATAGCCCATGTCGGAGCAAGGGTTGTCTCCTTCATTTTAACACCATTATTTTTTAAATCGGTTTGGTACTTCTTGAGATTGCGTAAAAATCGCCATTTAGAACGTGTTTTAGAACGCTTTTTGCGCATTTTCACCCCTTTTAAATTTCGAATTTTTTAAGAAATGCTCTTAGATATCATTTATATCTAATAAGTAACTACCATGTAAAATTCCATGTATCTGGGCCCTTCAGTAACACAAAAATCGCAATTTCGAAAGAATTTTTACTCCTGCATCCCCTTTAAAGGTACTGGCACCGACATAAAATAGCCTATGTTGGAGTAAAGTTTGTCGCCATCATTTTGACACCATTACTTTTGAAATGGGTTTGTTATTTCCTGAAATTGCATAAAAATCGCCATTTAGAACGTTTTTAGGACGCTTTTCGCACATTTTCATCCCTTTTTAATTTTGATTTTTTTAAGTAATGCCCTTAGAAATCATTAGTACCTTATAAGTAAATATAATTCCAAATTTCATGTTCCTAGGCCCTTCAGTAACACAAAAATCGCATATTTAGAACGTTTTTTGCCCCTACACCCCCTTTTGGCCAGTGGCACGCACATAAAATATAGCCTATGTTCTACGTTGGACTAATACTATCATTTTGACACCATTACTTTTGGAATCGGTTCGGAAGTTCCAGAGCCTACCTCCTGCAAATAAACAAACATTACTTCTTTATAATATTAAGTATAGAAAATTATTATTATTATTATTATTATTACATTATATTATACTAGCTGTACCCGGCCACGCGTTGCTGTGGCGCAGTCTGGCTAAATGGAAAAGAAAGAAAAGAGAAAGTGCACGTTTGTGTTATGTTTAATTTCACAATACTTGTGGGTATACAATATTTTTTGTTGTTACATTGTCTGTGCTGATATTGTGTCTGATTTGCTGATTCTACAACACGAAACGTATAATAATGGCCGTGTAAGAAGCAATTCATGTCTAGATTTACACCGCAGAATTTTATAGCTTGGCCCTAAGCTTTGTGTATGGAGATTACAAAGGCCAATCAAACAGGTAATTGCAATCTCTTAAATTGAAATTGCGCATCCGTTGGAATCAAAGGAATGCGAGGAATGAGGACATCTTCACATTTGAAATGTCCTGTCAAGATTGTTGCTTCTACGAAATTGTTTATTATTTTTTTTACTGCAAGCCGCGTGCCGTTGCAAAGATTTCGTTTGTGAATGTTTCGCAACATCGTAATTGGCAGGCCGATTGTCAATTTCAATACGTGCGGTGGCATCCTTGAGTGAATTAAAAAGATATTTGCCTAGTTAAGCTTATGGCATTGAGCTCACAGGCTATTCACACTAATTGTATATTATACTCTTATATCAAAGAATAATTGCCATTGAGAAATAAATTATGGGAATTACCCCCCCCCCCCCGTTCCGGTCTTTATACTTAACCAATAAACCTCCAAACCTAATCACAAAAACGTCTTATCAAAATAAACCGGTACACTAAATTTGAAGGAAATCGGATAAATCTGCATGAAAATCCCATTTATATAAATTAAGGGGGATTAGCCCCCGTTCGCCCCTTTATTCTTAATCAGTGACCACCCAGAACAAATCAAGGAAGCGCCTTATGAGATAGAACCTATTCACAAAATTTTAAGCAAATCGATTGATTCTGCATGAAAAACCCATTTATCTAAATTAAGGGGTGATTCGTTGCCCCTTTTATGCTTAACCAAAAAACTCCCAAAACTAATCATTGAAGCGCCTTATCAGAATGAACGTATTTACAAAACTTGAAGCAAATCGGAAAATTCTGCATGAAAAACCCATTTATCTAAATTAAGAGCGGATTAGTCCACGTTCTCCCCTTTATAATTAACCTATGAACCATCAAAACTAATCAGGGAAGCGCTTTATTAGAATGAACCTAGAAAAATAAATTGAAGCAAATCGGATATTTTGATTAAGAGTTATCGCATTACATACATACGTACATACAGAACCTGCGGGCATATTAGCTGCTCTCAGGCTTTCATAGCCTATGAGCTAAAAGGAAAAAAAACACAAATTAAAACTAGTCGGATGTATCAGTCCCAAAACTTTCTTCTATCTCATACATGGCAATGCCTCAAAATTCGTTATGACTGCGCCAAAATTAAATGGCTATCTATGATCATGATGAGGACTCTAAAAAAAAAAAAAAAAAAAGAAATTCCGTGCATTAGTTCTTGAGATATGACTATCGTTGAAATTGTGTAATTCCAGCAAAATGCAACATAGCAGCGCCACCTATAGGGTGATTTAGACCAGAATCTAATCATCGTCAACTTATGTGAACCTCTAACTGAATATGAATTTTGGGGAAAATTCGTGCATTCGTTCTTGAGATAGAGCTATTGCGCAAATCATGACAAATGCAGTATAGCAGCGCCATCTATTGAGCGATTTACACCAACACGTAATCAGCAGCAATATTAATCAAGGTATACATGAATCTGAAATTTGATGAAAATTCGTGCATTAGTTCTTAAGATAGAACTATTGAAGAAATCGTGAAAAATGCACAGTGCAAGATATTGGGCGATTTACACCAACACGTCATTTCATATCAAGGACTAACTGCAGCTGAAGTTTGATGATGTGTGCTTTAGTTCTTGAGATAGAGCTACTGCGGAAATCGTGTAAATCCTGCAAAATATAGCATAGCTGCGCCACCTGTGAGGCGATTTACACCAAAACGTAAACAGCACCAACTCATATAAAGTGCTAACGTAATCTGAAGTTTTATAAAAATCCGTGCATTAGTTCTTGAGATAGAGCCATTGCGTAAACCCTGCAAAATGCAGCATAGCAGCGCCACCTGTTGGGCGATTTCCACCAAAAACTAATCAGCTCCAATTTATATCAAGGACTACTTGAATATAAATTTTTATTAAATTCCGGTCATTAGTTCTTGAGATAGAGTGCCCACAAAATTTGTATCACATACAGACAGACAGACAGACTCACAGACTCACAGACAGACATTTCGTAAAAACATGTTTTTTGAAATCTCTGACCCCTAAAACGTGTAATTCCGTCGAAAACTGAAAGTCGAAAATTTTCACGGATCCGATACTTTTTTATTGTAAAGATAGAGGTAAGTAAATTCAAAGAAAAAACAAATATCATAAAAAATACTGACGAAATATTTCAATGGGCATAGTGAGGGGAGATGCATAATGTGAAACAGTGGTCAAAGGGCTTTCTTAATGATATACGACATAATTGGTGTCGAAAAATATTAAAAAAGTGCCCCGGGGGATGCGAGGTTCATAATAATAATATAAAAACGCACACTGTTAACAATTTTGCAGCATTCTGGCAGGTCATTCGACCGTTTTTTTGAAAAAACAGTTTCATAACCATAATTTAACTATATTCTGACCATAAAAATGGCCAATAATATGGTCAGAATAGTGTTAAAATTACGGTTGTGTAACCGTTTTCGGAAAAAACAATCATATGACCTGCCAGAATGCTGCAAATTTTTAACAGTGCACGCGCATTCAAATACAACGCAATCGGTGAATTTCAAAGAAATCGATGAAGAATTTTCGGAGGTTTAAGATTTCGTACAAACGGACATTTACATTTATTTATATAGAAATGTGCCCCCACAGGGGGGAAGAGGGATGAGGGGTATGGTAGGTGCATAATATGAAAGAGTAGTCAAAGGGCTTTCTAATGGTATGTCACATGACGTGTGTCTGGAAAAATTTAAAAAGCGCCTTCTGGTGGTGGCAAGGAAATTGGAGGAGGGACGAGCGAAGTTTGTGACAGGTATATAAAAACACGCGCGTATTCGAATGCAACGTAATCCGTGAATTTTAAGGGGCCTCAGGACTCTTAAAGCTTTAAAATTTTCGAAATTTTAATTTTTTTTAGATGTTAAACTCCTATTTTTCCTGAACATTTTGATATAATTGTTCCCTTGAAATTCCTGTTACAACTGAAGTTATGGCTTTTACATTTATACACGTTCAATAGCTGAAGCGGCGTTTCGGAAACTTTGAAGCCATTTTTCTCCAATTGACGTTTTTGGGCATAACGCGCACGATATCTCAAATACTTATAAATATATTTTTATGAAATTTTCAAAATATATGTTTCATGTTAGTCTGTATAAACTGAATCTAAAATTTCCTTTTTATTGTTCAAAACAATATTTTTTTAGGTAATTATACTGTTGAAATTTTCTTAATTTTGCATTAGCTAAATACGACTTTGTATTAAAAATATAAAAAAGCTTTAAATACAAATTTATTTAGGTTCAGGGTAATTATTATAATCTGAAGTATAAGTAGATACCAAAATTTTCATTCTAGTTGCAAAACTTATTTTGTAATCGTGCGCGTAAGCTGTTATGCTGACTTTTTGCTCCAAAAATGTCTAACAGTTTTGGAGCCCCCTGTAAATACTAATTCTGCATCTTATAATTTTTTAAATACATGAAATGAAAGAACATACTTATATATTTTATTCCAATTAAAATTGTGTCTTAAAATCAAATACATTTTTAAATATTAAATGTTGAAAATGGCTCTTTTTTTTCATTTTTTCCAATTTTAAGAGTCCTGAGACCCCTTAAAGCAGTCGGTGAAGAACTTTCGGAGGTTTAAGATTTTGTACAAACGAATATTTATATTTTTATTTGTATAGAAATGTGCCCCTGCGTGAGTAAAGTGAGGGGAGCGATATGCGAGGTGCATAATATGAAACAGTAGTCCAACAGCTTTCTAATGATATATCACATGATGAGTTTTGGAAAAAAATTAAAAAGCGCCCTCAGGTGGGGGTGGTGGCAAATGAAATGCGGGAAAGCGAGGTTCATAATAAGTATATAACAACATTTCCGTAATGAAATGCAGCTCAACCTGTAAATTTCAAAGCAATCGGTGAAGAGCTTTCGAAGATTAGCAGTTTTGAACAAACGAACATTTACATTTTTACTTTCTTCTATCTTTACAAGAAGAAAGTATTGGATTCATGAAAATTTCTGACTTCAGGTTTTCGACGGATTTACACGTTTTAGGAGTCAGAGATTCCAAAAACATGTTTTTACAAAATGTGTGTCTGTGAGTCTGTCTGTCTGTATGTGACACAAATTTTGGGGGTGCTCTATCTCAAGAACTAATGCACGGAATTTAATAAAAATTTATATTCAAGTAGTCCCTAATATAAATTGGTGCTGATTAGTTTTTGGCGTTAATCGCCCAACAGGTGGCGTTGCTATACTGCACTTTTCGCGATTTCTGAAATAACTCTATCTCAAAAACTAATGGACGGATTTTCATCAAACTTCAGATTTGTTATTCCTTGATATGAATTGTTGCTGGTAACGTTTTGGTGTAAATCGCCCAAGACATGGCAAAGCTATGCTGCATTTTGCAGGATTTACACGATTTTCTCAATAGCTCTATCTGAAGAAATAATGCACGGATTTTCATCAAACTTCAGATTCAATTAGTCCTTGACATAAATTGATGTTTTATACATTTGGGTTTAAATAGCTTAACAGGTGGCGATGCTATGCTGCATTTTTTGCGATTTCCGCAATAGCTCTATCTCAAGAACTAATGCGTGGATTTTCAACAAACTTCAGATTCATGTATACCTTGATATGAATCAGTGTTGTTTATGTTTTGGTCCAAATCCCCCACAGGTTGCGCTGCTATGCTGCATTTTTCAGAATTTCCACTATATCTCTATCTCAATTAACTAATGCACGAATTTTGTACAAACTTCAGATTCAGGTATCCCTTGATATCAATTAGTGCTGTTTATGTCTTGGTGTAAATCGCTCAGCAGGTGGCGCTGCTATGCTACATTTTTCACAATTTCCGCTATAGCTCTCTCTCTCAAGAACTAATGCACGAATTTCCACCAATCTTTAAATTCAGCTATACTTTGATATGAATTGATGCTAAATTGGTGTAACAATCTTGTGCTATTTAAATGATTTAAGTGACGTGATTTATATAGAAGAAAGTTTTGTGATGGCCACAACATACAAGTTATTTATATAGATTATATTATAGTATAGTATAGTATCGTGTAGATTTACTTCTACTTAGTTCTTAATGCTTTTTTCGTAATGTAACCTAAAACTAGAAAAAGAACCTTGACATTATTTGAAAGTATAGTTATTGAATAGATGTACTCAGGATCTTGAAAAAAATGTTATATACTTCCATCACTGGGGATACTACCTAAGGTGTGCCTTAGCATAGAATAAGTTAAGATGGTGAAAAATCAGAAAAAGTGTTTGATACAGAACATCGAAAAAAAAACATATATTTTGAATTCATTACGCTCCAGTTAAAAGAAGTTTTAAAAGTATTGCAGATTTCATTGAGAATGTAATACAACAACAAACTGCTTTTTTATCAATATGATAATTATGAACTGATAATGAAAACATTTCAGATTAATGCAAATGTGTCAGAAACATTAACAATACAATGTTGTATTTTAACCCTTAAATACCGGGTGTTGCCTTTCAGCAACATACCCGATTAAGGCTTCTAAAATACTATTAGAATAACATTTAAGCTATAATGCCTAATGTTGCCAATAAAATACATTCTGAAAATATCATTAAATAGATTTTCAACATGTTAATGGCAACACTTGTGCTGTTTAAGAATAAAGATAGATTTATTTTTTCAAATGTTGCTACATGTTCTTTTTTTTTTTTTTTTTTTTTTTTTTTTTTGGAAGTTTGCGAAATACCCTATTTTGCTCTGCCGTGAGCAAGTAAAATTTGTTTCTTATGATAGTTCTAAAAATTCTTGTGTGTTTAATATTATAGAATTTTATCAGATAAAATAATTTTTTCAATTAAAGACCAGTATTACTGATTAGTAACAAACTGTTTTTCAGCCGTAAACCATACTTAAAACAAAATAGGATTTTTTAAAGTATTTTTCTCATGATTTATTTAAAAAAACGAAAGCCGAAAAACATTATCAAAATTATTTTTGAAAAATCAGGCATTTAAGGGTTAAATATTAATTCCATAATTCCAAAAATAAGTCTCTTCCAAATATAAATAGTTCCATTTAAACGGCCATTAACCATTTTACTGAAAACTGTAGCATATGCTATGAAAAATTCGCATGTGGCGGCAACGTATTCAATCATGACAACAACTGTTTAGAAATAATAAAATCTAATCAAAAACAACCCGTTGTAAATGATCCCGCCAAGCCACAAACCTAAAACGTCAGTCATAAAAAGATGTGATAGCACATAAAAAAGAAGCGATATAGAAGTGCATACTTCAAGTGCCGTGTAAAAATCTATCACTACTCATAATGTTTCCAAACGACTCCGAGTGAGGTACAGTATGTGAAAACTGCTTAGCGACCTGCAGGCGTATATTTAATATATGCAGTACCTATATCAATTTCGAAAAATTGTGAAAGTCGAAAAAATTAATTTTAAATTCTCATTATATCACTCTTATAAATATTTGTGGAAGGAAGATCTGTAATAAATCAGAAAGATTTGTAAGACAAGCAGGAAATGGTATCTAATTGTGGTAATCATCAGTTATTACAATTATACTTTTCAATATTTTAAACATAATTTTTAAATACATAAATACGTTTAATAATACACTGTTTCAAAGTTAAAGGAAAAACTGGTAAAATGGATCCTTTTATGACAGAATTATTTCTTAAACGTAAAATGTCGTCTTTCCAACATAAGGAATAGTATATAATACTACTGTAACAGAAGCCTTACTAGAACAGATTTTTCCACTCTCATGTGAAATTCTGTTTTCGCAGGCTTTACTGCAATATATTTTAGTTTAGTTAACGTCTATTATTAGGTCCATCGTTAGTATTATTCATATGATCATTGTTTTTATTACTATTTTACAAACTCAAAATGTTTATTATTTACATGTTTACTTAGAAAATTCTTCTCGTAAAAGTGGACTTTCTCGTTCAAATAATGGTAAATAAAATCAACAAATCGATTCCATGATGTTAAATAAGAATGGGCATGGAAACACCAAAAAACTTCAACTTTTCACAGTTTAATGGGATCATTAATACAAAAAGAAAATGTTAAACAAATAGTCATATGTAAAGGCAGGAAGAACAAACATTATAAAAGCCTTGTTTGCTGTCCTAATTGTAAAACAGGACATACTAAGTCGTATGCTTTCCAAGTATTTTCTCATATATTTCGGATAATTCATTCTATAAATTATAATTCATTTCAATAAAAGTTCAGAATTCGATATTTCATCGGTATGAAATGATTTTCCCTGATTTCGGTCGTATTTGTAATTTTTTAAGTTTATTATCTATTATCTAATTAAAAAGTAACTAAATGCTATTTATGGCATATTGATAGCATCTTTTAATTACCAAGTCCAAAATAACAGAGTCGATTAGTTTAATAAATCTCCTTATTAATCTTTTTAAATGAAAGAAATAACGAAAAATTCGAATAAAACTGCTAAAAATTCACATCATCTTACATAAAATATGTAAAAAAAAAAAAAAGCAGACTGAATAATGAGCATTTGTTTCATCATCGGGCGTGCTTGAAGTAATTTTAAAATAAAATCAGTTTTTTTTTTTATTTCAGGAAATCCAATGTCCCTCCCATAAGCGTGGCAGAAACTCAAATTATCTGATTAAGCATTTTTTTTCTTTTTAAATGTTTTCATAAGCTCTAAAACTTGTTGGATTATCTGAATTTTCAATACATGTAGTTTCTAAATTCCTAATTGTTTTTTACGTGACTAACAGGACATACTAATTCTTATGCTTTCCAAGTATTTTCTCATATATTTCGGATAATTCATACTATAAATTATAATTCATTTTAATAAAAGTTCAGAATTCGATATTTCATCGTTATGAAATGATTTTCCCTAATTTCGGTCATATTTGTAAATTTTTAATTAGCTCTATTATCCGATTAAAAAGTAACAATGCTATTTATGGCATATTGATAGCATCCTTCAATTACTAATTCCAAAATAACAAAATCGTTTAATTTAATAAATCCCCTTATTGATATTTTTAAATGAAAAGAAAAACGAAAAATTCCAATAAAACTGCCAAAAATTTATTTGACATAAAAGAATTGTTAAAAAAAAAAAAAAAAAAAAAAAAAAATGTAATAAAAAACCAGATTGACTTTATTATCTTTGTAAAATGCTTTAAACTGAATAAATTTCAAAGTTTGGAATGTTGAAAAAAATATTTGAGTATATGTGGGTTGTAGTATAAAAGCAATACAGAAGAGAACATTTTTCCGCTTATTTCAATAATAAACAATAATCCTAAAGTTCTTTCGAATTGTTTTAATGACTATAAGAACTCTGTGATTCAATAAAGAGCTTACATTATCTTTCTGAGCATGTTCTGAGGTTTCTCCGTAGTCGGTGTTTACCTAAAATCTTTCCATAATCGAGCTCCATTGGCACGTTTCTATAATCTAGCTTCTCCTCAAACATCAGTAGGACATTCAGTGATGATTATTGTGCGCAATACCTTCGTCAAAAATCATTCCGATTTCGTGAAAAATAAAATTTCATTTAATTGTTATCTAAATTTTGCGTGCAAAAATATCCCTGGTATTGAAATTTTAAAACGGTGTGTGCTGAAATCTAGAAGGATCTTTAATAAAATGGATAACAGAAACATCTTTCATAAAGTAGAAACCAGTATCGTTGAGCTTTTAGATGAACAAATTGAATTCATATTAAACTTTCAATTAACATGATAGAATTTTCTAGAGATTGAAATAGCACAAATTCATTAAAATACATTCCACTCATGTAATGTAATAAAGATCTTTTAAGTGACCTTATAAAAGAACCGTACATGCTTCAATACCGCCTTACAATAGAGAACTTAACTGGGCCGAATGTAATTACATCTTCTACCCAATTAAAATCCGTGCGCGTAACTATTTAATCTCAAAAATTCGAAAACCACAGGGCGCAAGGCTACGAAATTTGGTACACGGGTTGCTTGTAGGGGGCTCATGAACAATTGTTGCAAAAATTCGAAAATTTTAAATAGATTTTTTTTTTCGCGAATTTTTGCCTTTTTTTATGCCCGTAATCGTACGAGCTCTAACCAGTTCTAAATGTTTGCTGCAATGTGAGATATACATATTAGGTACACCACGCTGCAATACTGAGAAACTATAGCGGGTATTACGATAATTCTTTTAGCTCACATGCAATATAAGTAGAAAAGTATAGATACACATATTACGTATGCTACACTGCGATATAGGAATCAATTACTTTAAACTGTATAAATCAAAAGCTAATTAATAATTTTACATGAAAATTTCAAAGGTTTGAACTACTCATAAAAACAGTTAGAATGTCGTAAACCGCGTAAAAATACGATAATTACACATTGCTGTAGCTCTATCAACAGATTTTGGTCTGAACAAGAATTAAAAAAGTGCAAAAAATAGCACTTTTAAAATTGCATTTACTAAAAACCTATTCGCCTGATTCCACTTTACCTTTGTTTTCTGAGTCACGTGGCACGCCCCATTCCATAGAAACAAGAATTTTGTTTTTATCATAAATAGAACTCAAGCTATAGAGGTGTCAATATCCCATTTTGGTCAGTCCGGAAAATATAAACTAGACAGAGTACTGAAAAAAATCTGCAAAATCGTTTGGCATCAATTGGCGAAAATTCGTTTCATTTACGATTCATTGTACTGTTCTTTATTTTGCTGGGCGAGAAACTCTGTCAAGTTTTTATGATATTGTGGAAATTTTCACTGTTACAAAAAAAAATGAACATCTAATGCACAATTATTAGTTTTATGAATAAATTTCTAATCGTCAATGTTTGAATGCATCTGTTCTAAATTTTTAAAAAGAAATCTAGAAATCTAGTTCTAAAAATTACTGCATTTTGTTCTAGCAAACCATCCATTTATAAAAATATAAGTATAATTATATTTTAAATAGAAAATACATTTATGAATTGCGCTTAATACAGTTCGCCTCAAAAGTATATGAACAAGCGTTTTTTTTAACATCAGTTCTCAAAATGAAGTAGTTATCACAAAAAAATAAACATATGGAATCACAACATAAGTTTATTACAACAAATAAATACAGTATAAGTTTTACAGAATTATAAAAAAATAAAAATAAAAATAGACTGTCCTAAAAATATATGGACTTTTCGGGTATTCTGTATTTAGAATCAAATTTTCGATCTTTTTGAATTATTTTAAAAATTCTATCAAGCATGATTTGAGATAGTGTTTAGGGAATGTATGACTGTAAAGAGAACCAACTCTGCTCTACTTTTTGCTTTAATTCCCACTAGCGGGGATGACCGAGCTAAGCTTGTTCAAAATTAGCCTTGTGTTCATTTCGATATTTTATTCTCACTGTACCATTCTTGCTGTTTAGATATAGTTGGCATGATCCTGAACCATAGGAACTCAAAAACAGAAAAATTTTTGAACACGCGACCTAACCAATGCTCTTCTCGAACCCGACAACGATTGAATACGAAACTTAGTCAAAATCGTTAAAGTCGTTTTATAGATAAAAATTAGCTTGACCCACAGTAACCCAAAAGGACCCACTAACCTAAATTCATCGAACATGTGACCTATCCCAATAGTCTTCTCGGGCTGGGAAACGGTGTAATAAGAAATTTTGTCAAAATCGTTTGAGCCATTTTTTAGATACGATTACCTTGGCCTTGACCCATAGTGACACAAAATGACTCATTAATCGAATTTTCTTGAGCATGCGACATAGACTAATGGTCTACTCGAACCCAGAAACGGTAGAAAACAAAACTTAATCAAAAACATTGAAACTGTTTTTTAGATAAAATTAACTTGACAAACAGTGACCCAAAAATGACCCATTAATCGAATTTTCTCGAACATATGACTTAACCCAAAGATCTCCTCGTGCCCGGAAACGTATAATACAAAATTTTGTCAAAATCGTTTGAGCCTTTTTTTGGATACAATTAGCTTGACCACAGTGAGCCAAAAATAACTCACTAATTGAATTGTCTCGAACATGTGACTTAGCCCAATGGTCTTCACATGCTCAGAAACGATATAATACAAAATTTTGTCGTAATGGTTTGACCTTTTTTTTAAATACAATGAGCTTGACAAACAGTGACCCAAAAATGAGCCACTAATCGAATTATCTGGAACATGTGATTTAGCCCAATGGTCTTCTCATGCCCGGAAACTGTGTAATACAAAATTTTGTCAAAATCGGTTGAGTCGTCTTCTTAGCTACAATTAGCTTGGCCAACAGTGACCCAAAAATGACCCACTAATCGATTTTTCTCGAACATGCGACTTAGTCCAATGATCATCCCATGCCCTGAAACGGTATATTACAAAATTTTGTCAAAATGTTTTGAATCTTTTTTAAGATTCAATTAGTTTGACCCTGACCTATTGTGACTCAAAATGGCCCATTAATGACATTTTCTTGAACATACGACCTCACCCAATGGTATTCTCGTGCCCGAAAACAATAGAATACAAAGTTTCGTCAAAATCGTCAGAGCCGTTTTCTAGATAAACTTTGCTTGACCCACAGTGACCCAAAATGACACATTAATCGAATTTTCTTGAGCATGCGACCTAGACCAATGGTATTCTTGAACCCAAAAACGATAGAAAACAAAACTTAATCAAACACATTAAATCTTTTTCTAGATAAAATTAACTTGACCCACAGTGACCCAAAAATGACCCATTAATCGAATTTTCTCGAACATGTGGTCTAACCCAATGACCTTCTCGTGCCCGGAAACAGTATAATACAAAATTTTGTCAAAATCTTTTGAGCCTTTTTTAGATACAATTAGCTTGACCCACAGTGACCCAAAAATGACTCACTAATTAAATTTTCTCGAATATGTGACTTAGCCCAATAGTCTTCTCATGCTCAGAAACGATATAATACAAAATTTTGCCATAATGGTTTGAGCCTTTTTTTTAAATACAATTAACTTGACTCACAGTGTTCCAAAAATGGCCGACTAATCTAATTTTCTCGAACATGTGACTTAGTCCAATGGTCTTCCCATGCCCAGAAACTGTATAATACAAAATTTTGTCAAAATCGTTTAAGTCGTTTTTTAGCTGCAATTACCTTGGCCAACAGTGACCCAAAAATGACCTACTAATCCATTTTTCTCGAAAATGTGACTTAGCCCAATAATCATCCCATGCCCGGAAACGGTATATTACAAAATTTTGTCAAAATGTTTTGAGTCTTTTTTTAGATTCAATTAGCTACACCCTGACCGATTGGGACCCAAAATGGCTCACTAATCGAATTTTCTTGAACATACGACCTAGCCCAATAATATTCTCGTGCCCGTAAACTATAGAATACAAACCTTTTTTTAGATCAAATTAACTTGACACATAGTGACCCAAATTGACCCGTTAATCGAATTTTCTCGAACACGTGACCTAACTCAATAACTTCTGGTGCCCGGAAATAGTATAATACAAAATTTTGTCAAAATCGTTTGAGCCTTTTTCTTAGATACATTTAACTTGACCGACAGTGACCCAAAAATTACTCACTAATCGAATTTTCTCTAACATGTGACTTAGTCCAATTCTCTTCTCATGCTCAGAAACGATATAATACAAAATTTTGCAATAACGTTTTGAGCCGTATTTTAAATACAATTCGCTTGGCCCACAGTGACCGAAAAATGACCCACTAATCGAATTTTATCGAACATGTGGCTTATCCCAGTGGTCTTCTCGTGCCCATAAACTGTAAAATGCAAACTTTTGTCAAAATCGCTTTAGTCGTGTTTTAGATACAATTAGCTTGGCCCACAGTGACTCACAAATAACCCACTAATCGATTTTTCTCGAACGTGTGACTTAGCCCAATGATCATCTCATTCCCGGAAACGGTATATTACAAAACTTTGTCAAAATCTTTTGAGCCTTTTTTTTTAGACTCAATCAGCTTGACCCTGACCAATTGAGACCCAAAATGACCCACTAATCGAATTTTCTTGAACATGCGACCTAGACCAATAGTCTTCTCGAACCGGAAAACGATAGAAAACAAAACTTAATCAAAATCATTAAAGCTGTTTTCTAGATAAAATTAACTTGACCCACAGTTAGCCAAATTGACCCATTAATCGAATTTTCTCAAACATGTGACCTAACCCAATGATCTTCTCGTGCCCGGAAACAGTATAATTTAATAATAAATACAAAATTTTGTCAAAATGTTTTAAGCCTTTTTTTAGATTCAATTAGCTTGACCCTCACCCATTGAGACCCAAAATGACCCTCTAATCGAATTTTCTTGAACATGCGACCTAGCACAATGGTATTTTCGTGCCCGAAAACAATAGAATACATAATTTCTTCAAAATCGTTCGGGCCGATTTCTAGATAAACTTTGCTTGACCCACAGTGACCTAAAAATGACCCACTAATCGAATTTTCTCTAACATGTGAATTAGCCCATTGATTTTCTCGTAATCCAAAACAGTAGATTACAAAATTTAGTCAAAATCGTTAGAGCCGTTTTTCAGATAAAATTAGCTTGACCCGAAGTTACCCCAAAATGGCCCACTAATCGAAATTTCTCGAACATGTGACCTAGCCTAATAGTTTTCTTGTGACCAAAAACGGTTGAACACAAAATTTATTCAAAATCGATTGATCCGTTTTTTAGACTTATTTAGCTTGACCTTGACGCATTATGACCCTAAATGACCCACTAATCGAATTTTCTCGAACACATGAGCTAGAGCCCAATGTTTTTCTCGTGCCTGAAATTGGTAAAATACAAAAGTTAGTCAAAATCGTTAGAGCAGTTTTTAAGATAAAATTCAAACACAATTTTTGCTCGTATTATACACTGCTCAAAACAATTAGGGGAGCACATGGTTTTAAAGAAATTACGCAAATATTTACACCGATAAGTAACGTAAAATAAAACATCCATAACTTAAAGTGCTGTAGAAAACAGATAAAGTAAACTTCACATGTAAATTAAAGTTTATGACGTCAAAAACTAGAAAAAGGAGATAAGTGCAGAAATCGGGATTTTGCAGAAACGTCTGTTTCACTCTGTTCACTCAGTTGTAAAATTCAAGTGCTCAGCTTGTATTTTGAGAAAAGGTTGCTTGAAAATGTCACAACAACATGATTTACCGCAATCCATGGCTTGGCGTGTTATCGGGACAGTTGAATTTGGGGAAACACAAAGAAGTGTAGTGGACGCTGTTGGAGTCGCAAGAAATGTCCAAGAAAGGCTGTGGAATCGATTCCAAGACACATGGAATGGTAGTCATCGACAAGTGCAAGGTCGAAAATGTGCTAACACAGAAACTGATGTCAGATATATCCTGTTAACAGCTCATCAAGACGGAACGGGCAATGCTACTCAGCTGCAAACACAGTTGTTCTTGGACACAGGACGAAGGGTGTCCAGCCAAACAGTCCGAAATAGACTTCATCAGAGTGGTCTCTATGCACGTAAACCAATGGTTTGTATTCTGTTGACTTCAACACACTGTGCGGCCCAACGAAAGTGGGGAACTGAACATGAAGTTTGGAGACAACGTTGTCGTAGTCAAATTCTGTTTACAGACGAGCCCGATTCAGTCTGGATGGGACATCTGATGTGTTTTGGCATGGAGAGAAAGAGGCACTCAAAATAATCCCATATTCGTTCGTGAAAGATCACATTACAGACGAGGTGGGTTGATGCTATTGGCTGGAATCAGCATAGGTGGACGTGCGGGTCTGTATATCATTCGGAATGGCACTTTGACGGTCCGAAGTAATAAAGCCGAGATACCGAGACCTCAAGTCGCATTTTATGTTCCAGTAATTAGCGATTTCTTTTTTTCCATGCATGATAATGCCAGACTTCATACAGTTCGTCTTGTGGAAAACATGCTTGAAGCTAAAACAATACAGCGTATGGAATGACCAGCATGCTCTCCTGACCTAAATCCGATCGAGCATGTTTGGGACATACTCAGACGAAGAATTGCTGCGAGACCGAGGCTTCCTTTTACTGCCCGGGACTTGGAGATTGCAATTCTTGAGCAAAGGAACAGTATTCTCCAAAGTCTTTTCGATAACGTCATCGCATCCATGGAAAACAGCTGTGCAGCAGTCTTAGCTGTTCGAGGAGACCACACGCCATATTAAAAATCTTGCATCATTTCTAAACAATACCTTTTTTATCATTTGCATGAAACCAAATTGTTGCCCTAAACATATTTTCATGTTTTTTCATCTTTTCAAAGAATAAGAGCTCCCTTACAATTTTTTTCCGTCTTTTTTTCTATATTGCGCATTGTGTCGCAGACAGCTCCCTCTGTATCCTTTTGCAGTGACAGTGACATCTGAATTTAACTAAAAACTTTTACGTCTAAGTGAACTGAACGGAACTGAAAAAACTTTAGAATAATGTTTTGTTTTATGCGAACGGAGTTGCGTCTCCGTTATGATTCGATTAAAAGTTAAAGCATTTAAATGTTAAAGTCATATAGTAATGTAAATATTTTGTAATATAATTGTATATATTGAAGATTGACGAATAATGTATTTATTTAGTCGAGTGAATTATTGAATAGAATTAAGTTAAATCAAATTCGACTGTCCGAACTCAAGAGAAGCAAGCGGGAACTTACCTGACAGAAAGGGTAAGTTGAAGATTTATGACATTCTTTTTTGTCTAATTTGAAAGCCTGTTTATCACCGTTTTATGGCGCCCGGAACAGCGACGCCGGTTTTATTTGATCTTAATTGAATAGAAAATTATTTATAGATGAAAGTTTCGAATATTTAGTTCTTCTGAAAAGAATATTGTTGATAGTTTTTCTTTGATCTTGGATATAATGAAGAACTGAGTTTAAAAATAAATAAAATTCTTGAATGCTTAATTCTGTTGAAGATAATATTATTAATAACTAGCAGCCTAACGCCCGTTACGCTGGTCAATTTTTCTAAAGAAACCTTAAATCAAACAAAATATATCTGTGAATTTGATCATGCGTTTTAAAGCAATATGGACATTTACCTTGAATGCCCAATCTAATTGGTGAAAACAATATGAACGTTATTACGCTATTATATCTTTTGAGCTATACAAAATTTAGGCTGTTAAGGCCCAACTTCTTTCGTTGATAATTTAGTGTAGTATTCGGTGAAGAACGATAGAACAATATGTAATATATTAAATGGATTCATGAAAAATTATCAATGCAAGTCTCATCAGAATCTGTTAATTGGACATACTGAAAAGGCTAATCGTTCATAATTTGGTTCGCCTGATTCTAAAACATTCAGCCTTAATTCTATAATCAAGCAACCTGACGACCAAGCAACACTAAGCTAATGATATGTGCTTTATGCTAAAACATTCACTGAAAAATTAACTAACCGAGCAATTTCCATCGAAATCCACTTAGCAGGATCTTTTAAACTGGAAAACGTACCGAAACATTTCATAAAAATAATCTAATTAACAGTTTTAATCCCGTGAAAATTCATTTAGCGGAACCTTAAAAAAAACTATATTTCGAAATTGGGTTCAACCCATTTAGACCTGTACCCATAATTATTTAATTAAGCAAAGTAGAACATTATGTTTTGTCACATTCGGGTTCAGTTAATTTTGGAACTTTCACTTGTAATCTAATTTTCTGCAATCTGATTTGTTGCCAAGTTTGTGCTTCAGAAAAACAATAACCCAGAAGAAAACTTCTAACTAAGAAGTACCTTAAAACTAGAGAAGTACCATCCATGCAAGAAGTACCAACCATCCACAAAAAATAATCTAACTAACAGTATAAGTCCCATCAAAATACATCCAGCAAAACTCAAATTATAAACGGGTGGAAGGAAACGCAAATTTGCATTTTATATAATTACAGTAGATGTATCTTTCATAATTGCGCTCAACTTTCTGTATAGCTTTTCCAATAGCTCTATAACTAAAACTAAGCAACGTAGAACACTGTGTGTATACATAAAAACCGTTCCAAAAACATTACCTAACTAATAGTGGCATAGCCTATCAAAATATTATAAAGAATAGGAATAAAATGCAAATTTCCGTTTTAAATATGTAGTAGATGATGATGATACGATTTTCTGTAGTAGAATTCATCATGAAGTTTTCGCTTCATACATAAACGATGCTTTCAACATTGTAATTAATACACCGATTGAAGACGTATCCGATTACGGAAGATTAACCTGAAATTCCCTGAGTAACTACCCAAAGAAAGGTGAATATATGGCTTTTGTGATACTTTATGCTAGCCGGGCGCAAGTAATAAATCAACAAAGATTGTTTCCATATCTTATTCTTATTAGCCCCGGTACGGGTATGCTATTACTTTCTCCCAGCTTATTTTGTGTCGTCTTCAAAAAATAACGTTACCTTACAGAAGCCTGGCGTAAATCAAAGCAATGCGATTAAATACGCTATAGCAATTTTTTAAATTTCTAAATATCGCACATTTTCAATTTTTATACTGTCGTATTGTGAAAAAAAAGTAATTTTAACTGCAATTTGTTTGAAAACTGTATCTCCATTTATTTTTCAAATATTAATTTTTTTTTTTGTAGTTTTCAGCACCATTTGTCTAATTTTTGCAACTCAAGTGCTCCATTTATGTAGAAAGTAAAGGGAAAATAGCTGAAAAATAGCAATTATATCTTTTTGTTGCCATTTTCTCATAACAACCGAAAGAAAATGTAATTAAAATACGTGCTATTTTGAAAAAAATATAAACGAAAAATTTGTGTTAAAACATGGAGCTATTATAAACTATATTTAATTTGAAGTATCTATAGACGCTGTCAGTTTGACGTCATTCATGACGTTTTGGTTGGAAAGTGACTCCAAACAAACGGTTGCTTTGCGTCATTTCTTTTTAAATATAAATCGTGGAAAATGTTACTAATACATATCAAGTATTAAAACATTTAGATGTGAGATATAGATATAAGATATAGCTGCAACACACAAACAAAATAGAAAATACAACATAGCAACCGTTTGTTTGTTGTCAGTTTCGAACCAAAACGTCAGGACTGACGTCACGACTAAAATCGTCTATATTAATGTTACAAACAAATGAAGGCCTATGAATCATTAGGTAGCCGTTTTTTTCAGCCGAGTTTCTTTAATGACGGCATGTTTTTGCTGCATTTGTGTATTATTTTGCGATAGTGACATCTTATGCATGCTTTACTGTAGATGGTTAAGAGGGGATCGTAAATGTGGAATTCTTAAGCGGATGCGAATGACGTCATTTTACATAAAATAAAAGTGTGTGCTTTAAGACTTAAAATTGAATTATGTTTTGTACTATTTATACATGCATTTTTTTTTCATCGGGGGCAACACTAAATTCTGAAAAAGAAGAATTCCTATTTTCTGGTTTTATTATTTTCATTCAAAGTAAAAACATTTCATTTATAATACATGCTTTATACTAATGTCACTGAAAAAGATGAAAAGTAAAACAATAGGAAATAATGCCATAACTTAAGACAAAGAACTGTTTTTAATTTACATACGCGAAATGTAACTACTGCTATTGACAATTTTAAAAATGCTAATGGCGATATTTACATATGGATACGGCTGATATAAAAGTACCCATTTTTTCTTCTTATCCAGGAGCAAGTGATAAATCGCGATGTATTATTTCAATTCTAATTTTTTCCATTGAAAAAAAGTAATACTTAAGCATTATTCGGACCATGAGATAGATCGCCAAAAATGGTTGACAATTGCCAATCTTGTTTATCGTTTGCCAATTACGTTCAAAAAAGTAATTTAACATTCTTAAATGCATAACCTTGTTAAAAATGCAAATTGTTTTAAGTAAATAAATAAATAAAATATATAACATAAAACTACATACTATAAACTATAATAAAAAATATATAATAATAAAATTAATTTAAAACTATACTAAATAAACTATCAAATGGACAAAAAATAAGGATTGTAATTAAGGATTTGTAAGAAATAATTAATGTAATTGCCATGCTTGGCGCAGTTGTATCTGACATGGCCCGGATGTAAGTACCACAAAATTTTTAAAGTCGTACAAACATTGCTTTCATTTTTAAATATTTTGTTTTATAATGTTAATTTCTAAGTGGATCGCTTCCTTGTATTTTAATTAAAATCAATGTATTTTTTCTTTTTTTCAAGGTGATTGTATTTATTTTTTTTTTCAAACTCATATAGCCGTTTAATTTCTTAACCAAAAGTATTAACAAAAAGATTCAATTTGAATTTCTTCCGTTGCTACAGTAACGGATATACAATATGAATGAATATGGATGAAATATCACTTGTAATGTTCGATACTTCGAGGTTTTGGCGCCCAAGACATTGCCAAATTAAAAAAATACGAAATATCACACAAACTATTGGACTTAAAAGAGTTTGATTAGTACCATTCGATTCTGCTTACAAAAATACACCAAAATATGTCATCAGTTGAAAACTACCTATAAAATCAGATTTTTAAGGAATTTTTTAAAAGTTCGCTCTCTTTTTTACCCCCTTAGGGCTGGAATTTTAGAAAATCCTTTCTTAGCGGCACTCTTTGTCATAAGAAGTATTTTTACCCCAATTTTCAAGATTTTAGGTTCAGTAGTTTTGGCTGCGCGTTGATTAATATAAAATCCAGACTTTCTTTTATATATATAGATATTGATTGATAACGTATTTTGAGAACGGGATTATTTTGAAAATTATTGAATATATTTTGAAAGTTATATTATTGTTCTTATATCAAGTTGCTATAGATTTAATCATATTTAAAATTAAGGATTAAATATGTCTGATATTGAAAAAATAAAGAAGAAACGTGCTATTTCCAGACCGGCGACTACGAAATTAATTGATACTTGTGAGCAGTATCTTGCAGAATCAGTACAGGAAGTTCCTGTTCTTACGGAACATATTGATCAGCTCAACTCAAAGTATAATAATTTAACAACTTTAGATGAGCAGATCCAAAACTTAATGGATGATGACGGCGAATTAGAAACTTAATTTGAAACTGCTGAAAATTATTCTGAAAAAATAATTTCTATGAATTCGAAACTAACCTATGCTTTAAATATAAAGGTTGAACCTGAACGTTCTATTAAGAAAACAAATTCGGTTAATGAAAGTATTTCAACAGAGAATTTGACTTCTTGCTCTCATTCTAAAGTAAAATTACCGAAATTGATCATTAATAAATTTAATGGAGATCCTGCTTATTGGTTATCTTTTTGGAAACAATATGACAATGCGATACATCAAAATGATAGCTTAACTGACATTGATAAATTTAATTATTTGCATTCCTGCCTTACTGGAGCTGCGTCTGGTGCAATTAGTGGGTTTTCGCTATCGAGCGAAAATTATATAGCAGCGGTTGAACTACTCAAAAAGCGTTTTGGTCGTAAAAACCTGATTATAAATGCTCATATGGGAAAATTATTGAATTTAGAAACAGTTAAAAATGTAAATAATACTTTTGCTTTGCGAAAGCTGTATGATAATATTGAGACTCAAATAAGAAGTTTAAATTCACTTGAAGTAACTTCCGGAACATATGGTACGTTACTAACGCCAATTTTGCTTAAATTAATTCCCAATGAGTTAAATTTGGAATTTCAACGTAAACGGAAAACTCAGGATAATCTTTTTGAAGTCAACGAACTGCTTGAATTTCTACGGGCAGAAATAGAATGCAGAGAAACTGCTATTCAAATACAATATAGGGTTATCGTTCAAGATCCACCGCAAGTGCAGAGGGAGAGAAAAATAAATAAGTTTACAGTTCCTACTCCTGCTTCATTGAAGGTTTCGATAAATCATTTTATTTTTTGCGGAGATTCCTCTGAATCAGTTAATCACAATTCTGAAGCTTGTTCTAAGTCCGTAGCAGAAAGACGAACACGTTCGAGAAAAAACAGTATGTGTTATCTCTGTATGAAAAAAGGAAATCATTTAGCAAAATATTGCTTTTCAAAAATAAGATGTGAACATTGCAGTGGAAAACATAATTCTTTTATTTGTGAAAAGAGTAATAAAGTAGAAGAGAAAAAACAAATTGACAATAGAAATGTCACTTTAACAAATAAATCATATACACAGAAAGTTTTGTTACAAACTTTAATTGTAAATATCTGCGAAATAGTGAAGATAAGTTTGTCAGGTGCTTAATTGATACTGGGTCACAAAAGTCATACATTTCGAAGTTTGTTGCTGAAATGATGCAATATAAAAGTATAAGTGAGAGTAACATTGTTCATAGTCTATTTGGTGGAACGGAGGTGTCTGAAATTCATAAACAATTTATTGTGTATCTTAGTAACGTAAAGGGTGATTATAAATGTAATTTTAAGGCCTTTGATCAAACTAAAATTTGTTCCGATGTACCACAAATAGAAATAAAACACCTATTAGATGAGCTTAAAGAACATACAATATATTTGAATGACACTAGCCACATGAAGGAAAAATTGTTGTTTGAATCATCCCCAACTGAAATTCATATTCTTATTGGAGCGGATATTGCAGGAAAATTACTTACCGGTAAGGTAAGAAAACAAGTGGGTAAGTGTGATCACAAATCGCGCAGAGGGTTTCGTTTAATATTTCTTTCAAAATACTATCCTTTTGCAAAATCTGTTAGCTCCACAATTCTCAACTAAGGAGTTCACTCTATTCTAAACAAACGCCTGTCCGACAAAACTCCGTTTTTGAACCTATTCGCACTTATATTAGTCGAGGAAATTCGACCCAAAAAAACTTAAAATAAGAAAGCCCTCCTGGCAGTAAAAAGTGGAATTAAAATATGAAAGACTATGGTGCATAAAATGAAAGAGTGGCCAAAGGGTAGTCAAATGATATATCACATGAGGGATTCGGGGAAAAATTGAACGCCCTCCTCCCCCCCGGAGATTTTAACCTACCTCGCTGTAGCTTAATTAACGGCTAAGTTAGAAAAAATGCTTATTAAACACAAGTTTAAGCCCAGAAGAGTCAATAATATGAGACTTTTTGAAAATTTTATCATTTGTCGTGTGATCACAAGTGTTCAGCTCTAAGTATGCAAAATTTCACGTCTCCAGCTTAATTAGGGCTCAGTTAGAAAGAATTTGCTTATAATACAGAAGTTGAAGCCCAAAGGGTTAAATATAAGACTTTTTGAAAATTTCATATTTTGTCTTATCATCTGACCCGTTCAGCTATAGGTATGCAAAATTTCATGTCTCTAATTTAACTAGGGGCTCAGTTTGAAAGAATTGATTGAAAAACACAAGCTGGAGTCCAGAGGGTTAAATATAAAGCTTTTTCGAAATTTATTATTTGCCGCCTGGTCTCAGGTGTTCAATTATGCAAAATTTCATGTCTCCAACTTAATTATGGGTCTCATTTAGAAAGAATTACTTAAAATATATATGTGGGAGTTCAAAGGGTTAAATGTAAGACTTTTTTAAGATTTTATGATTTGTGGCCTGACCTCAGGTGTTCTGCTATAAGTATGCAAATTTTCAAATCTCTAATTTAAATATGGGCTCAGTTAGAAAGAATTGCTTAAAATACACAAGCTGGAGCCCAAAGGGTTAAATATAAAACGTTTTTCGAAAGTTATTATTTGTCGTGTGATCTGAAGTGTTCAGCTATAAGTGTGCAAAATTTCAAGTCTCGAATTGAATTATGGGCTCTGTTAAAAAGAATTGATTAAAACACAGAAGCTGGAATCCAAAGGGTTAAATATAAAACTTTTTCGAAATTTATTATTTGTCGTATGATCTGAGGTGTTCAGTTATAAGAATGAAAATTTTAAAGTCCAAATTCAACTAAGGGTTCTGTTAAAAATAATTGCTTAAAATACACAAACTGGAGTCCAAAGGGTTAAATATAGAAAATTTTCGAAATTTATTATTTGTTATGTGGTCTGAGGTATTCAGCTATGGGAATACAAAATTGCATGCCTCCAATTTAATTAGGAATTCTGTTATAAAGGATTGCTGAAAATACACAAATTGGAGACCAAAGGGTTAAATATAAATTTTTTTCAAAGTTTTATGATTTGTTGTGTGGGCTCATGTATTTAACAATAATAATGCAAAATTCCATTTCTCTAACTTAATTAGGGACTCTGTTGGATAAAAAATTAGTTAAAATACACAAGTTGGAACCTAAAAGGTTAAATATAAAACTTTTTTCAAAATTTTATGATTTGTCTTGTTGTATCAGGTATTCAGCTATAAGTCTGCGAAACTTCATGCCTTCAACCTAATTAGGAGCTCACTTACATGGAATTGTTTAAAATACACATGTGAGACCCCCCCCCCTCCCCCCAAGGGTTAAATTTAAGATTTTTTCAAAATTTTATGATTTGTCGTTTGATGTGAGGGGTTCAGCTATAAGTATCCAAAATTTCAAGTGTGCAACATGTATAGTTTCTGAGAACGGGCTCTGTGACGGACAGACAGATAGACAGACAAAGAAGCGAGACGAATAGGGTTTCGTCAGATGAACGAAACCCTAATTAAAATGTGGTTTAGTATGTGTCGAAACTTACTTAGGCTGGACAGTAGGGTGGAGCGAAAAAAAATTAATTTTTTAAAATCAAAAACGGGTAGGTGCCAAAAGTTGCCTTTATACTAGTACATCATCTGCGTGCAATATAACCACTGAAAAAAAATGGCTTGAGCCTGCGCTTTTGGTCCAAAAGTCGAAATTTCGGGTAAAATTTGACATTTTTTCAAAAAAATTAAAAAAATTCCTATAGAGCTGGCTATTATATAAAAGTGTTATTTAAACCTTTATTATTAATGACTTAACATATTTAAACGATAAAACGATATCTTTGTTCTGTATAACGGGAGTAAAACTGACAATTTTTGGTAAAAAAAGGCGTTTCCACTCTGTTGTGTCATACAACTAATTGTTTGAAATATGCTTTCAAACCTACCCAGGAGGTACCACGTGAAGGTGACTGCATTTCATGTCACAGCAGTGCATAGCCCGACCACCCTACCATCTGAACACAATGTTTTATTTATACATTGAATTGCGACTTTTTATCAAAGACTGGCATGATTTTTCTATTCATCATCCTAGTACATCTCTTCTTTGAATCCACAGACTTTGGATGCTGCTGCTGTGATCTCCTTTACGTATTTTTCTACTGTTTGTGTAAGAGAAGACAAACAGTGTAATTCAGTGCGGATGATATTGATGTAAACTATTCAGCCTTATATTATCAATGTATCCGTGTATCACCAAGATTGCACCCGATAAATGCATATTGATTAGGGGTTCTGTTATCACAACACTTTTCCAATGAATTAGATTTATATAATTATTCGCTTCAAGGTTGATTGTCGATATTTCAGATTTGCGTATGCCATTATTTACACTCATCTTTCAACCATTATGCGCTGAGCAGCTAGCTGTTTAATATGATGACAATCGTCAGAGAGCATTGGAATAAGAATTTCCTTTGCGTATGCAAAGCAACCATTGTCCTAAATAACCTTTTTGTAGTATTTGTTTTATTCCGTTTTGTGTGATGTTTAGTAGCCGAGTAATTTCCCATGAAGGGATCTAAAAAGATCCCTTCTTTAGCTGTGGATTACATTTGATTGTAAACTATCCTGGGGCCAAACTTGGATAACATAGTACTTTTTGAGTGAACGTAGAGACTCTGATGGGCAGTGAGTGCTCATCGAAGGCGAATAATTATGTTAGTCGTTGTCATCCATTCTGCGAGGGACATGTTTAGAATGAACCAGTACAATCGATCATATGCCACCTCCAAGTCCAGCAAATTTCCTCTGCATCATTTATTAGACAAGGTCGTTGGCAAAAATTATATTCTAACCTACAGGGATTCGCCGGACCAATAGGAAAATCTTTGTCCACGTGCTTATTCCCTTCTTATTTCAATTTTTGAAGCCATAGAGAGTAATTTTCAAACATTATTTTCTGAATTCGATAAAAGTGTACTCAACACATACCTGCTAGACATTTGCAAAGTTATTTCGTCAAGATATTGCTCAGAAGAACTAGCGAATAGGAGCCCAAGAAACTTGTCCTACGCAAGATCGCTCACAAAGGCGCATAAAATTATTTGCCATTATATATGCACTGATTGATCATCAGAGTCTGGTTTACTCACAAAGTATGTAATCCAAGTTTATGTCTCAGGATGGTTTACACCAAATATAATCCACATCTAAAAAATTGGTCTGAAAACTTATGAGAAATTACTCGGCTACTAAACATCACAGAAAACAGCAAAAAACAAATACTAAAAAAATTATTTGGGACAATGGTAGCTTTTCACATCGAGAGCAAATTCTTATTGCAATTTTGATGACGATCGCCATCACATTAAACAACAAGCTTATTAGCATATAAAAAATGCAAGAGGTAGAGTAAATGATAGCATACTCAAAGATGAAATACCTAAATGTTGTAAAATTTTGTTGGAACAGAACTCCCAATCACTATGCAGTAACTGGATGCAATTTTGGTGAAGATACTAGAGAGCTGAATATATTCCATTAATTCCACTGCATTATTCTGCTTACATTATCATACACAAGCAGTAGAAATATACGTGAAGGAGTTTCACAGGAGCATCACCCAACGTCGGTGGATACAGAGAAGAGATGGACTAGGTTGATACATAGAAAACTTATGCCTGTCTTTGAATAAAAAATCACAATTCAATATATAAATAAAACATTGCGCTCAGATGGAAGGGTGATCGAGCTATGCGCTGTTGTGTCATAAAATGCAGCCACCTCCACGTGATACCTCCTGGGTAGATTTGAAAGGTATACCAAACAACAATTAGTTGTATGACACAACAGAGTGGAAACGCCTTTTTTTACCAAAAGTTGTCAGTTTTACTACCGTTATACAGAACAAAGATATCGTTTTATCGTTTAAATATGTTAACTCATTAAGGGGCAAAGGAACACGTTTGTCGCGTTGAATTTTTCCGACAGATGGCTCTGATTGCAACAGGGTATCCGAAGTTTGGCGAAATGAGATTTTTAACGAAGAAAAAAAGATAAAAAAATAAAGCACTCTCGCGCCAACATCTGGTAGTCTTATCACTCACTGGAGGCGGAGTTTATTCCCTACCAGCTGCATGACGTGCCTTATGATCTCCAATCATGAACATCTTGGAAGGAAAAAGATGCTTTGTTGATTTTTTTGGGAACGGTACAAATTACTGGAACGTGGATATTTTAAAGAAGTCTGATTTTTTAAATAAAATAGCAAGAGCACCTTTTTTTTGTATAAAATTTTCTTTTTCAGCAGAGAGGGGAGGGGGGGGAGATTTTCTGCCCCGTCCCGGCCCGAAAGAGAAATAATTAGGCCCAACTCGGCTGGTTTGTATTTTTTTTTCATTTCACGGCCCGGCACAAAAATAAAAGAAATCAGACTCCACTCAATTTCCACCAAAAACGCCGACTTTTCTTAACATACAATTGAAATTCTTTTCTGGAATACTGCATAAATATTCATGGAAAGTTTTAACAGTATATTTTAGAATTTAGATTACTATATGTTCGCGAGGTAGAATATACAGAATAGTAGCATTAATAAACACTTAGACTCATGAGACTCTTAAATTTAAGTTTAGATTTCTTAATATCATTAATATGTTCAGAATGAAAGAAAAAAGATGGTTAAAAACATTATAGCTTTTGAAGCTGTATATATACAGTCGAACCCGGTTAAGACGCGTTTCAAGGGAGTGGGCAAAAGTCGCGTATTAAGCGGGATCGCGTATTAAACGAGATTTGTATAATGTTGCAAGAGCTGTGTTTATTTACAACATCTAATCGTCTAAATGAACTTTAGAACTTTCATTTATATGTTTACGGTCGAAAATTGTATCTTTTAGGTACATTTAGATTAAAATTTAATTGAATTCAATTTTAACTCATTGTTTCTTTTATTGAACCAAATGGGATAATACTGAATATAAAAAGTGAATCAAACGGCTTTATTATGGATTAATATGCTGCAACTAAAAATAAAAAGAAATAATTTCCTGTTTGACTAATTTTTTTAACAGAGCTAAAAAAAAATATTAAACCTTTGAAGCACTTGTTAAAATCGTATTTAGTACTTGTGATAATGAGTACAATTATAATCTGTCCTTCTCAGGGCCGAAACTAAGGGGGCAGAGGGGGCATGTGCCCCGGGCGCCAGAACCGAGGGACGCCAAATGAAAGATTATACCTTTGGAATCGATCACTTTCTTCTGATGGACTGATGGTTTTCATTATTATGAAACAGCCATTGTAAATTAAGTGTTAGGTGAAGATGAAAGAGCAGCCGTAAAAAGTTTGAACTCTGATGTTCTGGTCATAATGGGAAAAAAAATGGCCATAATTTTTTTTTTTTGCAAAAAAAATTATGGCCATTTTTTTTCCCCATTTTGACCAGAAAATCAGAGTTCAAACTTTTTACGGCTGCTCTTTCATCTTCACCTAACACTACATTTATAATGGCCGTTTCATAATAATGAAAGCCATCAGTCCATCAGAAGAAAATAACTTGGTTAAAGCGGAAACTCAGTTAAGCGGAAGTCAGATAATCGGAACTCTACTGTATAAGCAAACACTGTAAATAGCCGGTAATACATGCGAATTCTTTTATGTGAACGAACTATAATTGCAACAAACGTCACACTCAATTTACGTAGTTCAGTATTACATATTTTATGATTACATATTTTAAATTTTAAAATAAGCCGGCCATTAGAAAATTAGTGACATTCTCTTTGTAAATATGCTTTGAGGAAGAAAGGGGGGGGGCGCCAAAATTCATGTTTGCCCCGGGCGCAAAAAAGGCTAGTTTTGGCCCTGGTCCTTCTTTCCATTGTAACAAAAAACTTGTTAATAGTATTTGAGTAAAAAACATTGTTAGTATAGCAAGGGGTAAAGAAAACATAAAAGAATTAAACAACCGCAGTCGTATTTATTTAATCTTTACGAGTTCCATTTTTTTTTTTTTTTGCCTGTAATATGTATTATGAAACATAGTAGGGATATAACCTACATTTAAAACCTCACAAACAATAGGAATACTAATCTTTAATCATAATAATTTCATGACATATCTGAGTATCCTGAATTCGTCTATCTCTCTCTACTACAGTAAAAACATACACGGAGCGAGAATTTAGCGAGTTTTTTAAAATTCAAATATCTGTCACTATTTTCGATTAGTAATGTTCGCCTTATAATTAATCTGTTATTAAATAAAATAAATATTACTATTCGTAAGCAGTGTTTTTTATTTGAATATAAAAAAATCTGGTAAATTGGCAACACTGAAGAAGAGACAAGGAATTCGCATCTTGATCAATGAATTCGCGTCTTAAGCATGATTTTTTGCTTCAAAGGACCGAAAATCTCTCGCGTATTAAGCGGGATCGCGTTTTAACCGTTCGCGTATTAAACGTGATATTTTTGCATTAGCCTTATGGGCGATGTTCAAGGGACCGGAAAAAATCCGCGTATTAAGCGGGATCGCGTATTAACCGTGAGCGTCTTAACCGGGTTCCACTGTATATATATATATATATATATATATTAAGAGATTTTTGAAAATATTTTTCTATAATTTATTAAGGTATATTTCCAAATTTCCCGTTACCAAAAGTTGTTTATTACTACTAATCTTTTTTCAAAACAAATTACTTGCCCGAGGAGTCTACTTCAGTCATGTGAAAAGACCCGCTCGCTAATGTTAGTTCAATGGGAGAAATTTTTTTAAGAGGCTACTTCAGTCAAACGAATAGACTCGTTCGCTAATGATAATCCTATGGAAAAAATTATAAAGATATCTCTGTCGCATTTCAGTATTTTAAAGTGATTTTTTTTTTCATAGGATAACCGAGATTGATTTGTATGCAGGCCGTTTTTTACTTTTTCGATTTTGATTGCAGATTTTTTTTTTTTATAAGGATGCTTTTACTTTCGAAACCGGTTTCGAAAATGAAAGTGTCCTCATTAAAAATACATGTAAACAAAATGGAAAAAGTAAACAACGGCCTTTGTACAGATCGATCTTAACTATTCAATGCAAAAAAAAAAAAAAACATTTAAAATTATTGAAATGCGACCGAGATATCTTTATAAATGTCTTCCATAGGATTAGCATTAGTGAACGGGTCTTTTCGTTTGATTGATATGGCCTCTTAAGATATTTCTTTTGCATTGCAATATTTTTAACAGATTTTTTTTTTTTTTTTTTTTTTTTTTTTTTTGCATTGCATAGCTGGGGTTACTCTATACAGGCCTTTTTTGTTTTGTTTTGTTTTGTTTTACTTTTTCGATCTTGTTTGCAGATTTTCTTTATTTTCTTATTCTTTATTATTTTATTTATATTTTATATTTTTCTTTCATGTTCTAAACCGGTTATCCTGATTAAAAACAACTGCAAACAAAATCGAAAAAGTACAAAACAGCCTTTATTGAGATTTAACTCAGATATTCAATGCAAAAAAAATTTGCGATTTAAGGATATTGAAATGCAAACGAGATATTTTTAAAAAATTCTCCCATAAGATTAACATTAACGAATGGGCGCCTTTCGCACGACTGAAGTAATTTCTTAAGTCTACTACTGGCCCTCGTATTTTATCGGCTTAATTTCTATATCTGGTAGATCGGCCATTTAAGATTTAATCTTTTTATGGGCATGGACCGGGGCCATAATTTTGGATTTTTCTCGATTTTTTTCTGCCGCCCGGTCCGTTAAAAAAATCGACTTCAATCTACCGGCCCGTTAGAAATTTTGACTTTACTTTTCCGACCGGATACGGGCCCCGATCCCATGCAGATCTCTAGGAGGGGGCATTTCAAGAGTTTCCGTTGTGGGTCAAAGTTTTCTTTGAGCGGCAGGCTATGAAGTAACGTGCGGCATTGCGCGAACCATCCACAAAGTAGTAAAATCCCGTATAATAAGAAATGCTGTGCTCTATTTTACCTTCCTTAAATTTTTTCACGAATACTTTTTAATTTCCATGGAAGTGATATTTTTTTTTCTTTTGCGGAATTTCGTAAAGTTAATTCGTGACTTGTTCGCGGAAAAGACTGCGAATTTCTACAAACAATAATGGAAAAATACCGTGAATTTTGCCAAGATCACGGAAATAAATTTCTTCAATCGGTCGCAAAAAAAAAAAAAAAATCGTCTACCAACTGCAGAGAAAATAAATTAAATAAAGTATAAAAATGCTAGTTTACAAAATCATTCCCTTTTTCTGATACAAAGTTTTAAGCAATCAATTAAAAGAATATACAATTAGATACCTTTGGTAGAGATAACAGAAACTTGCTTATCTAATTATCTGCACTATATATTTATTTACACTTCAACACTCGGCTAAAAACATACTAAAATAATTTTTCTGTATATAATCAAGACGTACTCAAAACTCAGACTTTGACTCCATTCTCTAAAAATTATGTTTCAGTCATTTTCCGCTTTTATGTAAAAGCGGAAAAATAGTTCGATTACAGTTTCTGAACAAGAGCACTTGCCAGTCTGATACGTTTACGAACAAAAATTTATCGGAAAGTAGCCAGTTTACATTTGAGTCTTTTTTTTTTCAATTTTATATAATTATATATTATATAATTATATATTATACAATTATACATTAATAAACAATTTAAAAAGACATAATGCTGTAAAATCCATTTTCAGCAATTGCTTAAGATTTCCATAAGTTACAAAAGTTAAGCAAAAGTATGTTGTAAAGATTTACATAAGTTTAAAAATGCATACCACTCAAAATTTGGTAACCTAATAAAGATGTGTAAGATGTAAAAATATATCCCACAGTGGAGAACTCACTTCCAGCAATTATGGATTTTAATCAGTTCCTGTGCCTGTAAGCAAATTCCGTGTCTCTCTGTAAAGGAACGGTAATTGCTATAGAATATAATATATAGAAAAATATTGTGTGTACTCCAGTAAGTTTCATTATGTTTGATGTATCATAAAATTATTATAATGCAGCTCAAACGTTTTTTCCTCATAGCTCATAATGTAAAGGAATTCTTTTGTGTGTCTTTGTAAACGAACCACAAATTCTACACACTTCTTTTTTACTACCGAACATTCTGTAAAAAACCTCAATAACATAAAAATTTTATGGCAATCCGAGTTCTATCTTTACGAGAGTTTGAGCATGGCAGGCAGAGAAACCAAATTCATAAACACTTTTCAACTGTGTTTGGAAAGTTTTAAAATGCATACGTATTCAGAAATGTTTAAAAATCTGTCACAATTTAAGAATAATTTTTTATATGAGTATGATCTGTTTATTTATTATGCATTCATTTATTACACATGTAACAAGTCCAAGATATATACACTTGGAAGTTGTATTATTAACATTATTTAATATATTTAGATTATAATTTAGTTGTCATTTTCACCAGCGCTATAAGGTTTAATGTCATCGGAATGTTGTTTCAATAGGTTAAAGTACCACAATATTCAAGTAAGTTATATAAAGCAGGTCAACTAATTAAAAATAAAAGTAAACAATTTATATATTGATATCTTTTCAAAACATTTTTAAAGCAAGCCCGTAGCTGGAGAAGGGGAAGGGGGGCAGAAACAGTAATAGTCATTATTCGTGCTGGAAATGTTTTTAACCACCATAGCATGTTGACTCAAAATCATTTTTCTCAAAGAGAATACAGCCTTGGGCATTTCTTACATTGTGGAGATTCTGGGTCCCTATATTATAGTACGTCTTTGCTCCTCGCCAAGAAACCTGAAACTAATTAGTTTATATTACAGCAGGGATCACACACAGATACAGTTCCTCCCACAAAGGTTTCAGTTTCTTCTTCTCTACACCAGACCAGTTCCTTCCTATAGGTGTTTATACAATTGTACCACTGAAGTATATACTGCCTTTTTACTGTGAAAAGATATTCTTATCAGTAAAACGCTTTTTCATCTCTGATGACAAATACAGTAAACCTCCCTAAAGCGACCACGTTCCGTTCTAATAAACATTGGTCGCTTTGAGAGGTGGTCTCTTAACGGAGATCAAGTTTAAATCTAGATTTTAAATGTTGAAAATAAGTAACAATTAATGTTACTAAAATTTATTTTTCACATTAGGAAAAATTACGAAAATTTAAGTATCAAAACAAAAGTTATTTACATACGTTTTAATTACTGCAGAGTTTAAAAAATTAATACATTGACATTTGCTTTGATTTTACAGTTTTACCTTCTTCAACTTTTATTTCGAAGTTCAGTTAAATAAATGCATTTTATTTTATTTTATTTATTTATTTATTTTTATTTATTTATTTATTTATTTTCATTTATTTATTCATTTTTATTTATTTATTTATTTATTTTTATTTTATTTTTTTGACGGGAACAAATAATGAAGATTTTATAAATTTATCTATTTCTTTGAGGGTTTCCTCACAGAATAGGGCAGGGGAGTTTATTGACCGTCATCCTTAATTTGTCATTAGAGTTAAATTCATTGCCTAAAGAAGCACAAAGGGGTTTAAACAAAAGTTACTGGAATAAATAAAAATTCTAAGTTTGATGAGTAATGCGCTCTCCGGAATTATTCGCTGAAAAATTGCGTCTTTACCGAAAAACGAAAAAAAAAAAAAAAAACCCAGTTCGTTCACATAGTTTTTGAATAAGAGCACTTGCTAATCTGATACGTTTGCAAACAAAAGTTATTTTTAAAATGTGCCAGAAAGTAACCAGTATAAACTTGAGAAGAAACTGCTGAAACTTTTTTTTCAATTTTAGTTTCTCATATAATGAAATGCGACATCTAAAAAAAACAATTCAAAAAATTCATAATGTAGTAAAATTTATTTTCAGCAATTGATGACCATACTAATGTGTACGACTTCTTTTTTGCAGTCCTTATAGGATCTACAGAATTAATACACACCGCGTAACACACTAAAAATTTGATACGTTTAAGCTTGAATTTCACAGCTAAAAACGCAAATCCATAGCAATAATCGATTATAGTCAATCTTAAAACCGACTTTTTATGCGTAAAGGAATGATAAGTCATAAGTGTTATGCATTCCATAATCTAAAAAACGTTTGCAAACAAATAGTCCAGGCAATAGGGAATTTTACCTAGCAAAATTAATGGTAGTTCTGGAAATCGGTTTACTTCATGTTTTTTGGGTCGCTGAATCCGAATTTGTAACTGCCCACCAAAATTTCCCCCGGCAGCCCCGCCAAATTTTGGTAAAAAGACCCCCCAAAAAGGTTTTTATTAAATAAATCAATTTTTTTATTCTTTTAGGGGAAAAGTATCTAGAAATTCAGAAAGTAGACAAAATTTGCAACAAATTAGATAGATGACATTATGACTTAGGATGAAGGGGAAGGGGGGATCTGCCTCGGAACATGCACGCGGTGCTGTATGAACTAAGTTGCGCAATTCCACTTAACCACTCACACGTTTACATTCGCCCTCCCATCTCCCCTCCGAACTTTCCTTATAAGGGTTTACTTTAAGTTTTTTGCGTCACTGAATCCGAATTTTTAACTTATCCCCAAAATCCCCCCCCCCGAAACCCCCCAAAATAGTTGTTATTAACTTAAATTTCTTATTATTTTAGGGGAAAAGCATTACAAAATTCAGAAACTAGACGAAATTTGCAACAAATAGGATATACGACATTATGACGTAGGATAAACGGGGAGAGAGGGGGCTGCCTCGGAAATTCCCCGCGCTTTTCTCAACAACCACATTTTTTCAAAAAATCAATTTTTGGGGGGGGTTGCCGTGTGAAATTTTGTTGGGAAGTTACAAATTCAGATTCAGTGACCCAAAAAACATAAAGTGAGTCGAAATCCAGAACTAGTATTAATTTTGCCAGGTAACATCCCCTATTGCCTGGACATCATAACTTAGTGCACGTAGCGCCGCAGTGCATGTTCAGAGGCAGCCCTCCCCCTCCCGTTAATCCTACGTCATAATGTCATATATCGCATTTGTTGCAAATTTTGTCTAGTTTCTGAATTTCTTAATGCTTTTCCCCTAAAACAATAAGAAATTTAAGTTAAAAACAACTATTTGGGGGAGGGGCGGTCGGGGGGGGGGAATTTTGGAGAGAAGTTAAAAATTCGGATTCAGCAACCCAAAAAAATTAAAGTAAACCTTATAGAGAATGTTCGGAAGGGAGATGGGAGGGCGAATGTAAACGTGTGAGTGGTTAAGTGGAATTGCGCAACTTAGTTCAAGCAGCACTGCGCGCATGTTCCGAGGCAGATCCCCCCTTCCCCTTCATCCTAAATCATAATGTCATATATCTGATTTGTTGCAAATTGTGTCTACTTTCTGAATTTCTAGATACTTTTTCCCTAAAACAATAAAAAAATTGATTTTTTTAATAAAAACATTTTTTGGGGTGGGGGGGGGGGGATTTTATCAAAATTTGGGGGGTTGCCGGGGGAAATTTTGGTGGGAAGTTAAAAATTCGGATTCAGCGACCCAAAAAACATATAGTAAGCCTTTTTCCAGAACTACCATGAATTTTGCTAGGTAGAGCCCCTATACGGTCTCTATTGTCTGGACTAAAAAGTTATTTTTAAAATGTGTCAGAAAGTAACCAGTATAAACTTGAGAAGAAACTGCTGAAACTTTTTTTACAATTTTAGTTTCTCATAAAATGAAATGCGACGTCTAAAAAAACAATTCAAAAAATTCATAATGAAGTAAAATTTATTTTCAGCAATTGATGACCATATTAATGTGTACGACTTCTTTTTTGCAGTCCTTATACGATCTACAGAATTAATACACACCGTGTAACACACTAAAAATTTGATAAGTTTAAACATGCATTTCACAGCTAAAAACGCACATCCATAGCAATTATCGATTATAGCAATCTTGAAACCGATTTTTTATGCGCAAATGAATGATAAGTGTTATCCACTCCATAATCTAAAAAACGTTTGCAAACAAAAGTTATTTTTAAAATATGTCAGAAAGTAACCAGTATAAACTTGAGAAGAAACTGCTGAAACTTTTTTTTTCAATTTTAGTTTCTCATACAATGAAATGCGATACCTAAAAAAACAATTAAAAAAATTCATAATGTAGTAAAATTTATTTTCAGCAACTGATGACCATACTAATGTAATTCTTTTTTTCAGTCTTTATATGATCTACAGAATTAATACACACCGCGTAACACACTAAAAATTTGATAAGTTTAAACATGCATTTCACAGCTAAAAACGCACATCCAGCAATTATCAATTATAGTCAATTCTGAAACCGAAATGACGCTCCGGTAAAGTGTTAGGTGAAGACGAAAGAGCAGTCGTAAAAAGTTAGAACTCTGATTTTCTGGTCAGAATGGGGAAAAAATGGCCATTTTTTTTTTTGTTTTTGTTTTTTATGTCCAATTTTTTTGCCATTCTGACCAGAAAATCAGAGTTCTAACTTCTTAGGACTGCTCTTTCATCTTCACCTAATACTTCATTTATAATGGCTGTTGCATAATAATGGAAGCCACCAGTCCATCAGAAGGAAATGATCCATTCCAAAGGTATAATCCTTCATTTGGAGACCCTTCCTTCTGCCGCCCGGGGCACATGCTCCCCCCCCCCTTATTTTCGGCCGTGTGAGGAGGTATACACACCACTTAGATGGCACATTTTGACTTTCAAAAGGTTGTTAAGGCCCCTTCAGATTTCTGAAGGGGATCCTCTTTCAGAAATCTGATACTAAAAAATAGATGTGATGGTTATGTTTTTTAGCTTTCGATAATTGGTTCTTATTATTTTTTAGTGCTGAATCCAAAAATGATCTTCATTTTTTACCATACCATTATGTCAGGATTTTGCACAAATCGCAAATTTTTAAAAAGTCGAAATATTGCGAAAATCTGCTACTATAAAGAAGACGTAACTTTTTTTTTTCATAATACGTTATTCATATATTTCTTTATACTATGCATAATGTGTATTTAAAATCCTTACAATTTTATTCCATGTGTGGAAGTTTCTTTGAATCGCTCATGCTCTACTTCGCGCTTTTTCTTTTATCTTGTCTTTGGGGTTCATCTCGGTGTTTTATTTTGGAGGTTGGTAAGGCTGGGAAATTTATCGCAGATGTATTTAAAACATTTACCTGCTTTTGTTAAGACTTTGACAAATTGCTTTCAGATATTTTCGCTATTTTTTTTACTTTTTAACTTTGAAATTTATGATTTGCGAAAATTCCGACATGATAGTTAAAAATAAAGGTCATTTTCAGATTTAGCGGTATAAAATACATATAAATTAATTATCAAAAGGTAAAAAACACAACCATCGCATCTATTTTACAGTAGCAGATTTTCGCTATTTTTTTTCTTTTAATCTTTGAAATGTACAATTTGCAAATGATTCTGACGGGATGGTTACAAATAAAGGTCATTTTCGGGTTCAGCGCTAAAAAATGCGTAAAAATGAATTATCAAATGTTTAAAAATACAATCGTTGCAGGCTTTTGTTATTAACGTTGTTAAAACTTCACTAGAACTGAAAATAATAATAATAATAATAATTACCATAGTATATGAGTAAAAAGAAAAAGAAAAAAATAAGACATCTAATAAATAAATTCTGTTATACCGTTTTAAATTTTTAGACCTAATAAGTAACAACAAATCATATTTTGATGAGACGGGGGATTATATAATAAGACTGTTGGTTAACCCCAAGTGTTTCGGTTAATCGGACGTAGGAAAATAAGAGTCTATAATACTTTGAAATCGCATTAATTATAATTATTTCATATTCATTTAATAATTAACTGCAAGGAATGATTTGACCAACAGAAATTATGATTACATTGATCATATGTCATTCGGTATCGCAACCCCCCCCCCCCCCTCACACACACACACAAAAAAAAAAAAAAAAAACGATTCTCTGGATCCGCCCCTGGGTCGGGTTGACTTTCTTTATTTCGGATTGTCTTTTGACTTTTGCAGGCCGGGTTCAAGTTGATTGATTTTCAAGTAAATGTCCAAAATATTTTTTCAGGTGAAAATCTATATATAATAGGGTTTTCGAAAATTGGATATATTTATTGAACGCTTTTTCAATTACCAACACCTTTATAATTTTACGGTTTTTCCTCTGAATAATGGATACCACCAAATCTACAGACACATAACGTGTGTGTGTGCATAAGTTATTACTGATACTTTTATTTTTTTTATGTTGCATAAATAACGAAATGTTGGCAATATTTTTCATATTCCAAGAGAAGAAGAACAAGTTGGAAATTGTACGTCAAATGTGGCAAATGAGGTGCGTTCGTACTATAACTAGTTTTATAAATATTCAGATTTTGCTACATCAGTCGTTGCACTCTTATGCAAAAATGCCTGAATACAAAATTTATTACGATTCTATATATTTAATTCAGTAATACGGAAATAATATGACTCTATCTTAAATTGTCATCACCATGTCATCACCATGGCAACCTAGAATCATTACCTATCATTGGATATCATTGAAGTAATTGCATATGATAGCATTTAATAGAACGAAGAAAACTTTTAATAATCTCTTTAAGTTTTGATTCGATTTTCATAAGATTTAAAATGACTCGACAAAATTCTGGAACGATTATCTATATTATATTTCAATCCATTCGGTTGTGTAGTTTTTGTGCCGTTATATGCGAACAGACGGACGGACCAGACGACGGCTGTACGTGCTACGTATTTATATTAATTACATTTCCCCATAGATCATAATGCAATGGAATACTTTTGAGTGTCTCTGTAAATAAACTATGAACGCTACATACTTTATTTTTCAATACCGAACATGGCATAATAAATCTCAATAACATGTACCAATTACAGAAAAATTCAACTATATTAATATGCTTAACCACACTCATTAATCAGATACATGATTCAATCAGTGGAAATAGTGTCATAATTGAAAAAAAAATTACAATGGATTTCATAAAATGTAAGCAAATTAAAAGGATTGCATTAAATTATTCACTAATTTTGAAAGAACAGAATGCAGAGGATTGTGAAAATAGTATTAAGTAACCTGTGTAAACAAAATAACAATAAGTAATGTATCTTAGAAATAAAATATATTATAATAAAAAATAAAATGTGAAAATAGCGCGCAGAGCATAATTTAAACGTACAGGTTTTGAAGGCTACGAAAAATACCAAATTCGAGCAAAATGAAACTTCTAAAAAAAGAACATTAGCCGCTCTAGGTCTACTATCTCCGATGGTTAGTAAGTAACTATAAAGAAAGATAACAGCTTAGCGCGAAATCCTTTGTGAATGAAAGAAAGGAGTGAAGTTCCTCCTCAGTCCTCAGTAGGGTTATTATTGCCTCAGGTCATATAAGAGGGGCTTTGTTACTGTAGTAGCCAGAAACTCACTCATAGCTTAACTTTATCTACAGAGCAATAATTTACGGGCGTGTTTGTGTTACGCATTTTCCTGAATTTGTGAGTGAGCAATTTTCTCGTCATCAGGTTTTGGAAATCTTTTTTTTTTTAAATAAGTGTTGCCTGCTACAAAAAAAGTTTACAAAGCCAGGTCCTGATTTATTAGGATAAGCAATTGTAAATTTATTATTTTTGGAAGCTCCTGTTTCAGTATACCTGAGTAGAAGTACATAATACTATACTAATCAAAATATGAGCAAACATTAGGTGTCAGGTTGTAGTTTAGGCGAAATTAAATAAGCAGGGTCCAACTCAAACTATTTAAGGGTCCGGGGCAAGCAGGGCCGAAACTAGGGGGGAGGGGCAGAGGGGGCGTGTACTTCGGGCGCCAAATGAAGGATTATACCTTTGGAATGGATCATTTTCTTCTGATGGACTGCCGGCTTCCATTATTATGAAACAGCCGTTATAAATGAAGTGTTAAAAAAAATTATGGCCATTGTTTTTTTCCCATTCTGACCAGAGTTCTAACTTTTTACGGCTGCTCTTTCATTTTCACCTAACACTTCATTTATGACGGCTGTTTCATAATTATGGAAGCCGTCAGCCCGTCAGAAGAAAATAACTCGGTTAAAATTCTCTTTGTAAATATACTTTTCGGAAGAGGGGGGGGGGGGCGCCAAAATCCATGTTTGCTCCCATGTTGCATGAATCCATGTTGCAAAAGGCTAGTTTCGGCCCTGGGGGAAAGCCTCATTCTGGGGCCCTCCTTCTATATATTCATAGAAATTGCTTGTGAATTATCCTTTAGTGACTAATAAAATTTTAGTTGTAATAAATTCATATGCATTGTATATACATAAATCTTTGATTTTTTTTTTTTTTTTTTTTTATCAAAAAGGATTTGGATTACTTATGACCAGTTTTAATCATTTGACATCATCTTATCTATAATTCTGATTGATTTCATGGAGGCTCCTCAAATAAACACGAGCCGTTATTTCCCAAATTGGCTCATCCGACCTCAGCAATCTGATGCTTTGTTAATATTAATATTTTGGATTACTTTACTGTGATTTTGATCAAATTTAACAAAATAAATCAATTTAAGTCATTATAATTGCATTCTATTTTACATTACACTACTTCATACGAAAATAAATATAATTATCTGCTATATAAATATCAGTTTTAACCAATCAGATTGCTGGGCTCGGTTGAGCCAATTTGGGAATTAACGGCTCGTCAAATAAACCCGATCTGTGCAGTTCTCTAATTTCTCTCTCTCTCTGCAAATATATATATATATATATATATATATGTGTGTGTGTGTGTGTCGCATTAAAAAAAAAATAACTACGTTAATTTTACTAGTTATCTTCAATTATATTCAAGCCGGAGTTACAATAAGTATAAAATGAAATAAAGTATTCTTATTGGAACTTATCAACTGAAAGATGTGTGATATAAATCAGTTGGACAGTTTGTATGGGGAAATAAATGCAAACATCTAAATAACAACAACAACAACAAAAGTAGGGAAAGTGGGAGAACGTAACACACAGTTAATTTCAACACAGTTAATGTTAGCAAAATAAATTGTGCTACTTTATTAAAGAAACTAGTGAATTTGATTTTTTCATGATATAGTAATTAACAAAATATTTCTTTTATTTATTTATTTATTTGTATTCGTAATACTTTCCAGCATTTTAAAAAGTTGTTTATAACTTTTCTGACAGATAATTATCGATGAACTGTCATAAATATGCTTGGATCCAAATGAAATAAGCATATCTCAAGTCAAAAGGATTAGCACGAATTTTCTCTAGCATGACCCCTATTGAAAACAAAGTGTGTATAATTTATATTTCGTTCACACATTTAGAGGGACATTGAAAAAAAATTGGAATATATATGGGAGATATATAGTATATGGGAGATAAATGTTTGAAGTATGTTATACTAATATTATACTAATTCAAATATTACGAAATTTATAAACACAGTAATATGTTTTCTGTAGGAATTGGTGCGCGTAGTACTATGCAGAAATTCTGGTATGATGGCAGGTGTTTTTCTTTTTTTTTTTTTTTTTTTTATAAAAAAGGTGGTTTAGTTGGCAACACTGACTTTAAAGTAACTCTCAAAATGATTTGCAGTACAATTTATTTTACCTAATTTTATAGAATCCTTTAAAAATTAAATAAGTAATTTGAAACAATTGAAAAAAACAATACGGAATTTTCTCTCTATTTCTTTTCTTTTCTGTTTCTCCTTCTTTTTTTAAGTAACTCATTAGTTAGCATCTAATTCATGGCAAGCATTTCCCCCCACAGATCATAAAATAACGGAATTATTTGTGTCTCCCTGTAATTGCTCTATAAATATCTCACATTCTATTTTCAATAAAATATGCCATGTAACTTCAATAACATGCCAATTCAGTAAAAATACACGTACAGCCGTCATCCAGAAGCAATTTCTACGCACCGCAAAATTAAAATAAAGCTATTCGATTTCTAGAGACGAACAAATAGCAGACAGAAAACCGAAGTCATAAACACTTTTCAACTATGTTTAAAGTGTTAATAAAAATAAATAAATACCAACAGGATAATTACAGTTCACCCCTACAACCTTCCTCTTGACAGTCCAATGCTTTGACACAGTACCTTCTGTGATTTGCAATCGAACAGTTTTTAATTTTTCGATAAATGAATTACATCTTGAGTTATAGGCGATTGTTGTCTGAAGATAAGTGGTTTTTTTTCTTCCTTTCCTGTGCTGTCGCGTCCAGAAATTCGGTTCAAAACAAAACGCCAACTTTGACAGCATTCGCTGAAAATTTGTGTCTTTACCGAAAAACGAGAAAAAAAAAGTTCGTTTACGTAGTTTTTGAATAAGAGAACTTGCCAATCTGATACATTTGTAAACAAAAATTATTTTTAAAATGTGTCAGAAAGTAACCAGTATAGACTTGAAAAAAAAAAAAAAAACTGGTGAAACTGCTTTTTTTCTTTTCTTACAATGAATTGAAATATCTAAATAAGCAATCTAAAAATACATAATGTAGTAAAGTTTATTTCCAGCAATTGCTGTCCATACTAATGTGTGCAATTTCTTTTTTGCAGTCTTTATATGATCTTTAGAATTCATATACACTGCGTAATACACAAAAAATTTGGTAACTTTAAACATGCATTTCACAGCTAAAAACGCACATCCAGCAATTATCAATTATAATCAATTCTGAAACCGAAATGACGCTCCTGCAACAATGAATTCCCGGCCTGACCCAAATCTGCAGAAAATCTAGAGAAAAAAAAATCAACCTTAGCCCATTCCGCGTATTGTGAAAGGAAATTGGCCCGACTCTGTAGATATTGTCGGAGGTAGTGTTGCCAATTTATAGAATTTTTTTATTCAAAATATCTACCAGAATTTCCGAATAGTTACATTCACGTTATTAAACCACGGAACGTCTACCATTAAATAAATAGCAAATTATTACTCGAAATTTCTAGTTGATCAATAAAATAAAAAAAAAAATTGCCCAGTTAAACTGATGATATTGAGCTCACAGGCTATTCACACTAATTGTATATCATACTCTTATTTCAAAGAATAATGCCCTTCGAAAAATAAAAGAAGGGATTAGCCCCGTTTCCCCCCTTTATACTTAACCAAATAACCTCCAAACTCTTTAACATAATAAACTGGCATACCAAATTTGAAGCAAATCAGATAATTATGCATGAAAAACCATTTCGCTAAATTAAGGGGTGTATTAGCTCCCCCATTTCCCCTTTTATGCTGAACCAATAAACCTTCAAATCTAATCAGAAAAGCTCCTTATCAGAATGAACCTAGAAAAAAAAAAATTAAACTAAATTAGATAATTTTGCATGAAAACTCATTTATCTAAATTAAGGAGAGGGAGCACCTGCCCCACTTTTCCCCTTTTATACTTAACCAATGAACCTCCAAATCAAATTAAGAAAGCCATATCGGAATAAATTAGTATATCAAATTTGAAGCAAATCGAATAATTTTGCATGAAAAACCCATTTATCAAAATTAAAAGGGGGGGGGACTAGCCCCCGTCCCTCCTTTATACTTAACCAATTAATCTCCAAATCTAATCAAGGTAGCTCCTTAACTTCATAAACCGGTAAACGAAATTTGGAACAAATCGAACAATTCTGCATGAAAAACAGTTTCTACCCCATCACTACATTTCAATTAAGACCCTGGGACCCTTGGGGCCTGGTACAGGGGCCTTTGAAGTTTTAATGCATTAAATTGTTAATAAATTGCTTTCTTTTTATCTGATCTTCATTTTCGGGGTACTTTTTCCATTTAGTTATTCTCCCGTTTCTCCATTCCAGTTAAGATGATGACCCCGTCTAGGGTCCCGTAGAGCCCGTTTCAGGGCTCCTTGAACTTTTTATGTGCCATGCATTTTCACCCCCTAATTTTTTCACCTTCTCAGGCGTAATTTTAAAATTGAGTCTTGGACTCCTCTCCCTAGACTAACACCCACATATTTTATTGGGGCCCTAGGGCCCTTTCTTAAGCATTTCTCCAATTTTTTGTGCATTTCTTTCAAATTATATTAATTTAAAAATATAAATTCATACAAAATTGGATTAAATTGGACATGAAATGAAAATTGAAATGTTAGTTCTAGAGTTGATATTGATGCCTGCGATTTTCTAATTAAGTTTGAAGTCAACTGTATAGTAAGTACTGTTTACACTCTTTTAATTAACTCAACTTTATTTTTTGTACTTAAAGATTGTAAGAAGTATTTTGTAATCGATATCACTGCCCTTCCCCCCCCCCCCCTGTTTCTATGACTTAGAAACGAAAGAAAGTAAATTTATATATTTTTCAGTTAATTTTATTTCGCCCTTGCTAACAAGCCTAATTTTAGCGGTGGATTTGAAATAATTGCGATCCAAATTAAAGAATTGTAAAGACAGTTTTTTGAACTTCATGAAATTCAAAATTCCCATTAAAATATTACAAAAGAGTGTTTTTTCTTTTCTTTTCTTTTTTTTTTTTTTTTTTTTTTTTTTACTTTTTATGAGCATATTTATTTTCTCAAACATTGGAGATAGATAATAAATATTTAGAAAGCTAAAGTTATATTTGATCATTTGTACAAAGACTGTAAGTACTGCCTACAGGATTTCACTTCAGTAGTAATGAATTTTTTGAATAAAGTAAATAATGTTGCAAGTGCGTTTTCTGAAAAAATTTAATAAAAATAAAAATAAACAAACCATGGATTTATTTATTTATTGAAGAAGAAATTTGAAAGAGATCTAAAGCTAGAAGAGAAAGAAGGGTTGGGGGGGAGGGGCAGTATGGATAGTTCTCAACCTGAAAATATTTTTGCCCTACATATTCGAGTATCGATTTAAAATAATTGTTGATTAGTGATTCTCCGCTTCTTTTTTAAGCTCAACTTTTTTGAATAAAACAATAAATCGCAAAATTTTCATACATCTTTCTCTGTATATTCTCCATTAATAATAAATTTGTCCTGCCATACAAAATGCAGCTTGTAGCATTTTTGCTTTTGTAAAGATTTCCATTACCGCTTCACCATAACTGAAACTAATGAGTTGATATAGCTTGACTGTAATCGTACAACTGTCATCACAAAAAGAGAAAATTTATCGTGAGCAGAGGGTGATTCTTTGAAACCTGAATGCTGAAGGAATAGCATACACCATCGTTTCACATACCGGCCGCTTATATAACCGATTACTTACTATCCTGTCATTGTTATGCCTTGGGGTCTTTTCTACTACGTCCAAATCATTCTTTTGCTATCTTTATTATAGCATCACAGATGGTAAAAATCTGTGGAATCACAATTAGAAGGAATTGGAATATCAAAAGCATTATTCAGAAAAAAGAGGAAAGGATTTGCATTGCGAATGTCATCCATAACTAATTGAAAACTATTTCGTAGCTCTTCTCAATTCAAAGTAAGAGTTCTGCATCGGATCAGTAACGCGCTGTTATTTGAACCCGACTGGACCCGCAATCCAAGTCGGTCGGGTTGGAGCTATATTTTTAAGGTGCAGGTCGGGTTGACTTTCATTATTTCTGATTGTTTTTTACTTTTGCAGGTCGGGTTAGGGTTGATTGATTTTTAACTAAATGCCCAAAATATTTTTTCAGGTTAAAATCTATATATAATAGGGTTTTCGAAAATTGGATATATTTATTGAACACTTTCAATTTCCAACACTTTTATATTTTACGCTTTTTCCTCTGAATAGTGGATACCACCAAATTTACAGATACATAACGTGCGTGTGCGCATAAGTTATTACGAATACTTTTTTGTATGGTGTATCAATAACAAAATGTTGGCAATATTTTTCATATTCCAAGAGAAGGAAAACAAGTTGGAAATTGCACGTCAAACGCGACAAATGAGGTGCGTTCCTGCGTTCGTACTGTAACTAGTTTTATAAATATTCAGATTTTGGTGCAACAGCTGTTGCACTCTTATGCAAAAAATGCCTGAATACAAAATTTATTACGATTCTATATATTTAATTCAGTAATACGGAAATAATATGACTATATCTTAAATAGGACGTCATCACCATGGCAACCTAGAATCATTACCTATTATGGGATATCATTGAATTAATTACGTATGATAGGATTTAATAAAACGAAGAAAACTTTTAATAATATCTTAAGTTTTGATTCGATTTTCATAAAATTTGAAACAACTCGACAAAATTCTAGACCAATTATCTATATAAATTTCAAACCATTCGGTTGGGTAGTTTTTGCGCTGCTATATGCGGACAGACGGACGGAACAGACGATGACTGTAGGTGCTACGTATTTATATAATTACATTTCCTCATAGACCATAATATAAATGAAATGTGTCTATAAATCTCTCTATCTTTTGAATGTCTCTATAAATAAACTATGAACTTCGTAATTAAATGACGTTTTCTATTTTTTGATAAAGCGAAAATATCTGTTAGAAAATACAATCAAAGTTAGCGTTTTGAATCGAATTTTTCGAAGCGATAGCATAGGAAAGGAGAAAAAGCTGTCGTCACGTGACAAAAATCTCTTGCAACTCAATAAGTAATTTATTTATTAAAAAAATGGAAAATGCTATTTGTTTTCAAATCGCTTCAATAGTCATACCTGTTATTTTTATGCTATTATAGTTAAAAATGAGTCAAAACATTTGTCAGAAAGTTTCGCTTTGAGGAGCAGGGAATTTGAGAACCAGACATATTCCCAATGATTCCATTATGGCTGTTACTATTTTTACAAAACATATTGCCTACCTGACACATTCTAGGCTGGGCTCTGACACAATGTAACTGTTTGATGGGGATCTGATCTCTACGCATTTTTGTACTGATGTTGTCAAACTAGCATCGGCTTCTGCATCACATTTATATTTAAATCGTTTCTCAAGTGCACTGCTCAACAAGCCCGAAAATTTCTGACACATTTACATTTCATTTTTAAACGTAAAAACAACACAAGATTGGCAGGGATGGAAGCGATTTCTAATCGAAATGAGTTTTTCGTTTTTTGATAAATAAATTGATAAGTAGTGTCTATGAGCAATAAATGCTGATATTCCGTTTTCAATTGTGGTATCCTTCTTTACCATTTTTAACCATTTTTTCCCATATTATTTGGTGTATCTAAGTTTAGAACAGCCCTGGTACTCTAGTGTTTTTAGTGATTATTTAAAAGTCGGGATTCACCTCAGCTCATAAATACTGCGCTCCGAAGACCTGCGGAACAGCGCTTCTGAAATACGGAAGCCTAAATTGTCTTTTTCTATTCCTCCGATCTACTATCTTTTGCGTCTTTCTTCCGAAGGCCTTACATATTTGACGTAGCGTGTCGTACACATAGTAGCATACTTCCATCTAGTGCTCACAAATCTGTCTCAGTCCATTTTCTGTCTCAGTATTTAAAAATGGCGACGAAGAATGCCGGAATTATTCGCAACAGTATCTGCTGTTTTTACTCGCTGCTTTTTGTTTATGTTTGTAAAATATTCTTAATGATCAACTTATTAGCTCCTCGCGTTGCTTAATTTGCACTGAAGCTCATAGGAACGCAGCTCCAGTACTTCTTAATTTTTAATTAATATTTAAATGTTAGTCGGAACCCACCAGAGTTTATAAACAATGCTCACATAATCCCCGAGTGTTCTGTCGATACAAAGAAATCCTTGGTGAATACGATTTTTGGAAATTTTCCCACTCCCTGATTTCATTCTTTTTGCTCTCTTTATTTATTAGATTTTATTATATAGAAATGAATATTAGATGTAGTAAAAATATATTTTGTTATATACGAATATAAATAAATAAATATATATATATATATATATATATATATATTCTAAAAAAAAGAAATTGCTTTAAATCTTTTAAATACTTTTTGAAATTAAAAAAAAAAATGTGAGTACAAGAGGGGGGGGGGGGCTGTTGCACTAAAGTTTTTATTGGTGCAGAATGTTAGAGCTCTGGTACGTTTTTTGTTATAAATTAAGTCCTGTATGTATATATATAGATAGATATGTATATATCATACAAAAAGTTGCACAAAAGAATTCGAATATTTTTCTGCCTATAGATGGTAATAGCTAAAAATTGATTCACAAATGTGTTATACGTTTTCCAAATTATTTACTTAGACTCACCTTATTACAGTGTGAAATTTTGTTAGAGTATTCTGGATGTGTTGGAAAGTCTTTCATAATCTATGCTTTATGCATAATTTTTGTTTCCTTTTACTTACTGTAAATAAATTGAAAACAAAATATGAAAAATTGTTTAAATGCCCAAGATTTTACTCAGGCTCCAAAATATTTGAATACATGTAATATATTTTAAAATAAAAATCAGTCATTCACAGCATTTTGGTAAAGTGTCTTTCACATGATTAACCTACACGTTAAGCTATCTAAAAAACGCGAAATGAATAATTAAATAAAACAAAGAAATCAAAGACGTTTATCATTCACTTTTCATAAATTAAGAAAGAAAGTTGCCACAGTATTACTAGTAAGCGGGAAAAAAATCTCAATTGATACGGCTAGGAAAGAATGAAATACAGACCCGGTTGGGGCCGAATCTCGAGAAAAAATTTAAGGCCTGATCCCTACTGGCAGGGCTGATTCTGAGTAGAAATTTTATTCCTCTGCTTAGTTGCAACATACCTAAATTAAGAAAAAAAAAACTTATAGGGTACAGCAGGCTTCAGGGGCTTCGTCAGAGAAATTCAAAAATGGGCACCGCGAGACAAAAAGTTTGGGAATCACTGATTTAAAACACAGAATTTGATTTTTTGGAAAAATGCTGTATTTTCTCTCTCTCTCTCTCTGTCTCTCTCTCTCACACACACAAAAATAAATAAATAAATAAAATAAAAATATTATTCGAGAACTTGACTAAAGGTATCAGATATCTGTTCCCCCCCCCCTTTTTTTTCCTCCCTCTCTCTCTTTCTATTTTCTTTTTTGTTACGTTATCTGCAAAGCCTGGTTCTTTGTTCTTACATTTTTTGTATATGATATAAATTTAATAAATAAATGGTATCGTTTATGGAGAGAAAAGAAAAAAATATGTGTAAACTTAATCTAAATAAGTAAAAAATAAAAAAGTAAAAGCTTGTTAGCTAAAGGTGTTTTGCTAATGTACTTTGTTAAAGAAATTGGACAATTTGATTTTTTTCATAAAATAGTAATTAACGAAATTCTATATTCTTAATATATTCAACATTGTTTAAAGGTATTTGTAACTAATGTAAATCTTTCTGTCAAAATACCGCTAATATATATTTATGTTATTTATTTATTTATTTTATTTTCATTTAATGAAAATAAACTTGAAATAATATATATTATCAGAATATATAGATATATATACCTTTTGACTACCAAGAGTTCAATGTTCCGTTTTACCACATACGAAACCAAAAGTCAATTTTTTTTCTATGGCATTTTTTCTTTTATTTTTTCGTAGTTTATAAAAGTATAATAAGTATAAACTACTAATATATAGATATATATACCTTTTGACTACTAAGAGTTCAATGTTCCGTTTTACCACATACGAAACCAAAAGTCAATTTTTTTTCTGTGGCATTTTTCTTTTGGGCAAGTAAGAACAAAAAAAAAAAAAAAAAAAAAAAAAAAAAGAAAAGAAAAGAAAAGAAAGAAAGAAAGAAACCGGAGCGAAATTTGAGAAAATAATATTATCTACCGAAAAATAAAAAATACATTATACTTTTATAAACTACGAAAAAATTTATTATATTATTATATATAATAAATTTTAATTAATAATATAATTAATAATATAATATTATTATATTATATTATTATATTATTATATTTATTATATTATTTATTATATTAAAATTTGAATCATTAATTTTCTTATGACGTAACTCTTTTTTTTTATATATATATAAGTGTGTGGGGGAGAAGGCATAGTATATGGGAAGCAGAGAGCGCAAGGGAAACACCCGCACTCTCTTACTAAATGTTTGAAAATGTTTTTGGTCAAAAAGAATTTGGGTGACTTACGGCCAATTTTAATCATTATTTCATCATCAGCCAATTTTAATCATTGGCCGGAACAGCTCTCTGCATGCCCCTGCATTAATCAGGCACTGATAATACACAAGTCCAGTCTTAACAGTACACAACTAGATGCTTACTATAGAATATAATGTACAAGGCATTTACCATTCATTTACAGTGACATACAAAATAATTGGGTTACAGTATTGCCTGTGGATCATAACTGCCGAAAGGATATTTTCCATTGTATATGCGTTTTTATTTTCTAACACTGGTGAAAAATATTTAAGAATTCAGTTCTGCAATCCTTTAACTTACGTAAGTATACTCGTATTTTCATGTAAATGATATAAGTATTTAGATTTACCATGGCATGTTCGGTATTGAAAATGAAATGTGTGGTATTTATAGTTCATTTACAGGGGCACTCAAAATAATTCCATTACACTAGAATCTATGGGAAATAATCTTTTTGTTGTATTTTAATGACATTATAATATTTTAAACATACTGAAATGAATACATAACGCGGCAGTGCATTACAAGATGCCTACTATAAAATAGGGTATGATTTATCATTCATTTACAAAGACACACAAGAGCAGTGTTGAATTCAGGGGGTGATCCGGGGGCGGCATTCACCACGGAGCAGTGAGCTGTCTCCGCCCCCCCCCCCCCCCCCGCCGGAAGTTTTGAGATTTTGTGTTTTCAATAGTCAAAAAGTGCAATCCCCCCCACAATAACATAAACCACGCCCGGATAAAAGTGTCTGAATTCAACACTGCACAAGATAATTCAATTACAGCATTGTCTGTGACAATAATTGCTGAACACAGAATTCTAAGTATTAATCTTAGAATTCTGTGTTGCTGAAAATGCGTTTTTACCTTTAGCAGGCGTTTTTAAATCACAAAATTTTGCAATATTCCTTTTTTTTTGCAGAAATTCTAGAAATGATATGTACAGCGCACAAAAGAACGGTCTACGGGTAAAATTCGTTTGCAATGTATTTTTATAATGCCGTAATGTAACGGAATTTTTAATTTCAATGAGATTAATATTGTCAAACATTATTCAAAACCCTCTTCAAAAGGTTTTCCCCATAGGCAGGAATGTAACCGAATTCTTTTAAATGTCCCTGTAATGGAACTGCTACGCACTTCATTTTCAATATCGAACAAGCCATAGTGAATATCAATAACATATATCAATTTCATGACGATCTGGCGGCATTTACGTGAGTTAGAGATCAGACAGACGGCAGACAAATCGAATACAAAAACACTTTACAACTATATTAGAAGGTGTTAAAAAGCGTAATCGACAGATTTTTTTTCCTCGCGTCTACGGAGTGACTAACATTAAAATGAAAATGTTAATTTCTTCAAAGATTACAATCATTACATCAATTACATTTTTTCTATCTTAACCACTCTGGAGCATAAATAAATATGCAAACATGGCGGATTTTAATTTTGGATACCTGAAATTAATTTTTTAAAACTTTCCATCGTAGCTGAAAAGTGATTATGCATACGGTTTGTCTGTCTGCCATCTGTCGTAGCTCTAACTCGCGTAAATGTAGTCAGATCATCATGAAACTGATATATGTTATTGATATTCACCATGGCATGTTCGGTATTGAAATTGAAACGTGTAGCAGTTACACCTTTTTTACAGGGACACTCAAAAGAATTCCAATACATTATGGTCTACGGAGAAAAATCTGACCCAGTCGAACCCTGCTGACACACACAGTATTAAAAAAGAAAAGTGCCCAGTTAAACTAATGGCATTGAGCTCACAGTCTATTCACACTAATTGTAAATTATACTTTTATTTCAAAGAATAATACCTTTCGAAAAATAAATTAAGGGGGGATTAGCCTCCTCCTTATTTCACATCTTTATACTTAACCAATGAGCCTCCAAATCTCACCAGGGAAGCGTCTTATCAGAAAAAATGGTATACCAAATTTGAAGCAAATCGGATAAAAATATATCCATTTATCTAAATTAAGGGGATATTGCACCTCCCCCGATCCCCCTTTTATACTTAAACTATCAATCTCCAAATCTAATCAGGGAAGCGCCTTATCAGAATAAACCGATATACCAAATTTGAAGCAAATCGGATACGAAAATTCATCTTTGTAAATTAAGGGGTATTACAACCCCCCCCCCCCGATTCCCCCTTTATACTTAAACAATGAACCTCCAAAACTAATCAGGGAAGCGCCTTATCAGAAATAACCGGTATACCAAAATTAAAGCAAATCTGATAATTATGCACGAAAAACCCATTTATCTAAGTTAAGGGCGGATTAGACCCCCCCCCGTACCCTCCCTTATACTTAACCAATGAACCCCAAAACTAATAAAGGAAGCGCCATACCGTTATAAACCGGTATACCAAATGTGAAGCAATTCGGATAAGAAAACACATTTTCTAAATTAAGGGGATAGTACCCTTCCGATCCCCCTTTATACTTAACCAATGAACCCCCAAAACTAATCAGGGAAGCGCCTTATGAGAATGAACCGTGAAAGAAAATTGAAGCAAATCGGATATTTCTATCAAGAGTTATCGCGTTACGTACGTGCGTACATACGTACATACATACGTACGTACGTACATACATACATACGTACGTACGAACATACAGAATCTGCGGGCACATTAGCTCTTAGGCTTTGATAGCCTGTGAGCTAAAAACTGAATATTTCACTTTTTTAAATTTTACAATTTCAATCGCATTACTCAGGGGCAATTCTGAGTAAAAAAATATTTTCTGAAATCCACAGCAAATTTTTTTAAAAAGTTACAGGAAAAAAAGGGGGTGGGGTGGGGAATACTCTATTTTTTTCCAGATCGGTTTAACTCTGTTTTCGGTCGGGTCAATTTCAGGTTAAGTGTAGATTCCTGCAAGTTCGATTCAGGTTAACGCAATTTTTCTAAAGTTAATTCAGTATCTTGTTTCTGATTAAAAATTATGCCTGCAATAATAAACATAAACGGGTGAGCTGTTTTCTAAAGAGACTACTGCGTTTTTTCTGCTATCCTATGACAAAATTTCCATTTTTTTTCACGATCCTCTGAAAAAATTCTCGTTTTTTTCGCGGCCCATTGGCGAAATTCACGTTATTTCTAGCAGTTCTTTGACGAAATTACCGCTTATTTGAGCTTTTTGACGAAATTCGAGTTTTCTCTGCGGCCCTTCGATGAAATTCGCTCTTTTACGATCCTTTGACGAAATTCGCGTTTCTTCCGAGATACTTCGATGAAATTTGAGGATTTTAAGCAGCCTTTTGACAAAATTCTTTTTTTTTTACGATCCTCCGACGAAATTCACATTTTTTTCGCGTCCTTCGACGAGATTTGCAGTTTTTCCACAGACTTTGACGAAATTCTCATTTTCCAGCGATCCTTTCACGAGATTTGCGTTTCTTCAGCAGCCCTTTGACGAAATTCACGTTTTTCCGCTGCATTTCGACGAAAGTCTCATTTTTACAGCAACCCTTTGACGAGATTCGCATTTTTCCCAAAATACTTTGACAAATTAGCGTATTTTAAGTAACTTTTCGACAAAATTCTTTTTTCCCACAAATTACCGACAAAATTTACATTTGCAATCGCAATCCTTCGACGAAATTTGTGTTTTTTACGATGCCTTTTGACGAAATTCGTGTTTTTTCTAGTGGTCCTTTGTCAAAATTTGCGTTTTTCTTTAGTTCTTTGACGAAATTCGTGCTTTTTCTAGAAGACCCAATACAAAATTCGCTTTTTTACCCTCAACACTTTGGCGAAACTAGCATTTATTACGCGACTCTTTGACAAAATTCCCCTTTTTGCGAACCTTTGACGAAATTAGTGTTTTTTTTCGCAACCGTTTCGCGAAATTTGCGCTTTTACGCTACCTTTTGATGAAATTCGTGTTTTTTCTAGCTGCCCCTTTACAAAATTAGAGGTTTTTTCCTCAGCCCTTTGACGAAATTCATGTATTTTTTAATATGCCCTTTGACAAAATTCATGTTTTTTCCCACAGCCCTTTGGCGAAATTCGCATTTCATCCGCGACCATTTGACAAAATTATCCTGTTTCCGCGATTCTTTGACGAAATTTGCGTTTTTTTGCGGCCTTTTGACGAAATAAGTGTTTTTCCTGGCGGCAATTTGACAAAATTCGCATTTTTTCTCTGAGTATTTTGTCGAAATTCGCGTTTTTTTTTTTTTTACTACTGTGTGACAAATTTTGGATTTCTTTTGCAGTCCTTTGGCGAAGTTCGAATTTCTTCCGCCACTCTTTGACGAAATTTGCGTTTTTGTGCGATCCTTTTACTAAATTTGCGTTTTTCTTCGAGATACTTTGACGAAATTAGCATTTTTAAGTAGCATTTTGATAAAATTCTTTTCTTTTTCCAAGATCTTCCACCGAAATTCACTTTTTTTTTCGAGATACCTTGACGAAATTAACGTTTTTAAAGCAACATTTTGATAAAATTCTTTTCTTTTTCCGCGATCTTTCGACGAAATTCGCGTTTTTTCCGACGAAATTCGCGAAATTCGCGTTCGCGTTTTTTACGCTGCTTTTGACGAAAGTCGTGTTTTTGATAGTGGTCCTTTGTCAAAATTCGCGTTCTCGTTCCGTAGCCCTTTGGGAAAATTAACATTTCTTGCACGACCCTTTGACAAAAATTCTCTTGTTTCCGCGAACCTCTGACGAAATTTGCATTTTTTTCGCAGTCCTTTGACGAAATTCGCGATTTTCTGCGGCCTTTCGATGAAACTCGTTTACTTTTCGTGACCGTTTCGCGAACTTTGAGTTTCTATACTGCCTTTTGACGAAATTCGTGTTTTTTTTATAGCGGCCATTTGACAAAATTAACTTTTTTTCCGAAGCCCTTTGCGAAATTCTCATTTTTCGTGATCTGTTGACGAAATTCGCCTTTTTTGTACGGCCCTTTCACGAAATTCGCATTTTTCGCGGTGTTTTGAAAAAACTGCATTTTTTCTGAGGACATTTGACAAAGTTTGCGTTTTCCGCAGCCTTTTGACGAAATTCGCTATCTTTTCGTGATCTTTCGATAAAATTGGCTTTTCTCCGCGGCCCTTCAATGAAATTCGCATTTTTATCTAGCGGCTCTTTGACGAAATTCGCATTTTCTCCTCAATACTTCGTCGAAAGCATAAGCATTTTTTAATATCGTTAAGATAGCATTTTTTAAGCAGCATTTTGACTAAAATATTTAGTTCACAATTCGCCGACAAAATTTCCGTTTTTTTTCCGCGATCCTTCGACAAAATTCGCGTTTTATATCCGCGGCCGTTTGACGAAATTCGTGTTTTTCCTAGCGGCCTTTTCACAAAATTCACGTTTTTTCTTCGCGGCCGTTTGGCGAAATATTTTTCTGAAACTCTCTATTTATTTAACTCTCGTTTTTCGAGGTCCTTTGACGAAATTTACGTTTTTTCCTTGGTCGTTTTACGAATTTTTCGTTTTTCCGCAGCCCTATTACGAATTCGAATTTTCGCGCGGCCCTTTCTAGAAATTTGCTACTTTTTCGTGATATTCGAAAATTTCACTTTTCCGCAATCCTTCGACGAAATTTGCGTTTTCCCCGCGATATTTAGACGAAATTAGCGTTTTTAATTCAGCCTTTTGACGAAATTCGCTTTTTTTTCAGGATCTTTTGACGAAATTTACGGATTTTCTGCAATACTTTGATTAAATTTGCTTCTTTGCGATCTTTTGACGAAATTCTCGTTTCTTCCGAAATCCCTTGACGAAATTAGCGTTTTCTAAGCATCCTTTTTATAAACTTCATTTTCTTCACGATTCTGCAACGAAATTCACATTATTTTCGCGATCCTTCGCTGAAATTCACGGACCTTTGATGAAATCCGTGTTTTTAATTTGTTTTTCTAGCGGCCCTTTGATAAAATTCCCGTATTTTCCCCGACTCCTTCGGCAAAATTCACTTTTTTCTGCGATCCTTAGACGAAATTGCTTTTTCTCTGCAATCTTCGACGAATTTTGCGTTTTTACCGCGATACTTCGACGAAGTTGCCGATTTTTTTCTTCGGACGATTAACAAAACTGATTTTTTTCAGCGACCATCTGTCGAAATTCGCGTCTTTTTTTATCCCAAATTTTCAGACTGATGATCGATTTTAAAGTGTTTTTGGAACCGAAAGCCGTAAATTTTCGGATGAATCTGAACAGAATCACCTTTGCACATACTGAACAAAATAAAATAATTACTTTTATTAAAAAAGACATATTTTGCTCTCTGTAAATAAAATCCGCTACTGAAGTAATGTTTTCAACCAATTTTCTTTGTTTCATTCATCAAATCTTGCAGGTAATTACCATCTAGATGGTATTCCAAGTGCTACTCGACTTTTAATTTTTTTTCGGTATCCATAAGAAGAAAATGTTGGATACTTCGAATTTTTCAGCTACCAGTTTGGGATTTATTTATACAGAGGTGACTTTTATTATCCTTTAAACTGCTGATGAAATATTCTTCCAATTGTAAAAAAGCGTATAAATCAATCTTTTGTTTCATAAGGGGTTGTATATATATATATATTTAAATATGATTTTTTTTATATGGCCCCTGGGTCCTAATACCTTATATTTACAAAAATATTGTCCTACATCTAGGAAGGAAATTTAAAAAATCCCCACTTGCGGTATTATGACACTCAGTTTTATGAAATTTCAATGTTTTTACCTGCACTAAAAGTATTTCTTTCCTTTTTTAGTACCAGAAAACACTGAAATATATCGTTTTGAAAGAAGGGAAGGGGTGCCTAAAGAAATATAGCCTAGGGGTAAAAAGGCAGTTCAAGGGTGATTCTGAGTAAAAAGAAAAATTTTCTGAAATTCACAGCAAATTTTCTGAAAAGTTACAGCAGAGGGGGGTGGGGATGAGAAATCCACTCCCGGCACTAACTACGCGTTTTTCCGCGGCCCTTTGACGAAAATCGCGTTTTTTGTGATCCCTTGACGAATTTTGAGTCTTCGAGATCTTTTGACGAGATTTGCGGTTCTTTCGCGATTTTTTGAAGAAATTTTGGGGATTTTTTCGCGATTTTTTGAAGAAACTTGCGTTTTTCCGCGAATCTTTGACGAAATTTGTGTCTTTTACGCGATTCTTTGTTGAAATTCACGTTTTTTTTCTGCAAACAGTTGACAAAATTAATTTTTCCGACGACCATTTTGGCCCCACCAGTGGCTGAGAGGTTCTGCTCTCGAAGCTGGTAGACGGGAGGTGCTGGGTTTGAACCCAATCGCGCCCGTCGGCCTAACCGTTTCGGAGTTTTCGTGGTTTTCTTCGAAACCGTGGTTCCCATGCGTAAATACGGGTTAGGTTCCCTTAGAAAGACCCCCACGAAGGGCACCCCCCCCCCCCAGGGCCTATATCCCACGTGTTGATAATTGGCCGTCATAAACACAAAACCAAAAACCAAACCGACGACCATTTGTCGAAATTTGCGATATTTTTTATGTCCGAATTTTCGGATTGATCGAATTTTATGAACTTTCGGAAATGAATGCCTTAAATTTTCGGAAAATTCAGAAAAGAATCGCAGCTAGGTAGTTTATCCGCCCCCCCCCCCCGCCCACACAATATAATAATAAACAAATACAGAAAACCTCTGAATAACGGAAACCTCGGGAGAGTATAATTTGTCCACTATTCGGAAGTGCCCGCTATTGAGATGTAAAAATGCACAAATAATTGTTAGGGAGAGGGGGAAATGTACTCTTAATAAAGGTGTCCATTATCAGGGAGGAACTGTCATAGACGTTTAACTGTACTTACAGAAGTAGGGAACAAGTTCACTTGCTATAAAACCTTTGATTAAAAAAAGAATTTTTTTTATTGTAATACAAATTGCTGATTGATTATGAATTATAGTCATAGTCAGGCTTTAAAAGAAATACCACCGAACTTTGCCTGGTTGGTAAAACCTTTGTTTTACACTCACATTAAAAATAAATAAACAAATAAATTCCCATTCAAATTGCAAACTTCAAATGATAATGGAATAAACTGAGTATCCACTTTCCTTGTCGCAGCAGTTCGAATATACATACATACATTCTATACAGAAATAGCACAGGAAAACATTAATCTTCCAACGCATCAATTGAAACCCCACCCTAACAAAGGGGTTGCCAAAAGAACTGGTAACATTAAATCGCCAACACACTCGCCAAAATGTAATCTCGTTGATATTATGATAAAACTCCGATAAATCGACTAAATTTCTTAAACATAATTGCTGTTCATAAAAGATATTGAAGCTTGGTACTAATCTGAATTTTCGAGACCCAAATTAAATTTTTTGTGGCTTATTTGCTAGTGTTTAAAATTAAAAATGTACGGAAAAGATGTTATATGGAATATTATTTTTACTTTTGAAAGGCAGATGGCAGCACTAGCAAACGCTAAATTCAATAATTCGGAAATGTTAACAGGATTGATTTTATTAGATCTAGCTAAAAAATTTGAAAATTATTAATTATTTACTGAATATATAACAAAATAAAATATATTAAATGAAAATTTTGATATTATATTTCACTAAATGCCAGTTGTAAAGAATATGTATCAATCTTTTCATTACGAAGATAAGAAGTAAAAATCCATAGTCAAAAACTGGAGGGTACATGTCCCCCTTAATAATAAAGGTTTAAATAACACTTTTAAATAATAGCCAGCTCTATAGGAATTTTTTAATTTTTTTGAAAAAATGTCAAATTTTACCCACAATTTCGACGTTTGGACCAAAAGCGCAGACTCAAGCCATTTTTTTTCAGCGGTAATATTGCACGCAGATGATGTGCTAGTATAAAGGCAACTTTTGGCACCTACCCGTTTTTGATTTAAAAAAAAATTCATTTTTTTCGCTCCACCCTACTGGACAGTTATGGGGAAAGTTCCTTTGGAAATAGAAAATAAAACTGACAACTCATTTACATTTTCGATGCAAGGTATCAGATATATAAAATTGCTGAATTGTGGAATCTTGATACTCTCGGAATTTTAGATCCATCCGAAAATGAAACTAAAAAAGAGTTGCAAGAACAAACACTGCAACATTTTCTTTCAACGGTTAAAAGGGATAACGAAGGCAGATTTGATGTCTGTTTACCTTGGATAGAGGGCCATTCCCCACTCCCTAATAATATAGAGGTCGCTGAGAAAAGATTAAAAAATACAGTAAAAAATTTTAAAGACAAGGGTTTCTTAGAAGATTACAAAGCGGTTTTCAAATCTTGGGAGGAAGAAAAAATTATAGAAATTGTACCTGAAAATGAATATGATAATTCCTGCCATTACTTACCCCATCGTTCGTTATCCAAATGAATTCCAAAACAACAAAAATAAGACCAGTATTTGATGGGTCAGCGAAAATTAAGGGGTTTCCGTCAATAAAAGATTGTGTAGAAAAGAGGCCTAATTTGCTAGAAACTATTCCTGCAATTATCAACAGATTTCGTGAAAAATGCATCGGTGTAAGTTCTGATATCAAAAAGGCTTTTCTTCAAATAGGACTTAATCCGAAAGATAGAGATTTTTTGAGATTCTTATGGTGGGAACAAGGTAATCTGGAACATTTTAAGATGTATAGACATAGGAGAGTCGTTTTCGGAAATTCCAGTAGTCCCTTCTTATTGAGTGCTAGTTTAACTAAGTTACTAAATGACGTACCTGAGCATCTTAGATCAACGGCTGAAAAATTTTCTGAAGCTTGGTATGTTGACAATTTAATTACAAGTGTAAATAATGAAGAAGAACTGCGAAAACTTAAAAGTGATTCTGATGAAATTTTAGCGAATGCTAAATTTGAATTGCAAGATTTGGCTTATAATTTGCCAATAAGGAGCGAAATTGCGTGTAATGACACTTTTTCGGAAATTTCAGTGTCCGAAAATTCAAAAAAAAGAAAAACGGTTTCTATTTTTGGTCTCATTTGGGATTTAGAAGAGGATACATTAAGTTGCGATATTAAAGGAAAAAACGAATCCGATAAACAATGCATTTCAAAAAGTGTGATCTTATCAGAAGCACACAAAAGTTATGATCCAATAGGTTTTACATGTGGTGTGACACTGACTACGAAACTCTTACTACAAAAGGGTTGGGAGCTAAAGGTTACATGGGATGAAGCTCTTCCCAAAGATGTGCGTAAAAAATTTCTTAAATGGAAAAATGATTTGTGCCATTTGGCAAAGTTGACAATTCCCCGGTATATGATGCTTAATAGTAATTCAAATACAGATTTGTCTTATCATGTATTCTGTGATGCCTCCCAAAAGGCATATGCCATATGCATTTATTTAAGATGTAAAAACAAAGCTAAAGTATTGTGCCAACTTGTACAAGCTTGTGCAAGAGTAGCCCCCCTGAAACCTACAACAACTTGTAGACTTGAATTGTTAGCTTGCGCTATTGGAGTGAGACTAATGGAAACGGTTAAGGAAGATTTAAAATTGGAATATATTCCTATATTCTACTGGATGGACTCGATGAATACATTGTATTCGATTAAGAATACAGAAAATTGGGGTATATTCGTGATGAATAGGGTCAAAGAAATTAGGGCACATAGTAATCCGGAAAACTGGAAGTTTCTTCCTGGGAATTTAAATCCCGCTGATATTATTTCAAGAGGATGTTCCGTAGAAACACTTAAAATTAAGAAATGGCATGAAGGTCCGAAGTGGCTGAAACTTGAGCCAGACTTTTGGCCAGCCTTTGATATAACTTCGAAAAAGAATGAGGTTGATAAAGAAAAGAAGAAGACAGTTATATCTTCTTTGATTTCTCTAGAAGAAGAATTTCCATATTTTTCTCAAGTTTCACAGTTCAAGAAGATAATTAGAATCACTGCTTGGATGAAGAGATTTATTGACAACTGTAAAACTAACAAAAAAGAACGAACATTTGTGAATTTAAAAATTGAAGAAATTAAAAGAGCTGAAGCCACTGTACGGAAAATTGTGCAGAAAGGTTGCTTCAAATCATAGAAGGATGAACGCTTACGTCATTTAAAACCCTTCATTGATCCATACGGACTTATAAGACTTAAATCCAGAATAATTATGAGAGAGGACTCGGAGGATTTCAGACTACCTATAATTTTGACATCTGACCACCCAGTTGTTACGAAACTAATAATTGAGAAACGTAATCAATCCCTACATTGTGGAGTTCAAACATTAATGGCAGTCTTAAAAGAGAAATATTGGATCTTAAAAAGTCGTAAAACGATCCGAAAGCTCTGAATAATTGTGTAAGATGTAAGATGTTTGATGCAAACCCCCACGATGTTGAAATACCACCATTGCCGGAAGATAGGATTAAAGACTGTTCTGTATTTCAAGTCATAGGTGTCCATCTGGCTGGACCTTTGTTTTCGAAAAATGGGTCAAAATCTTGGATTGTCTTATTCACCTGCGCCGTATATCGAGCTCGTCACTTCATTATCCACTGACACTTTCTTGCTTGCATTTCGACGATTCATATCACGACGTGGAAGACCTCAGATTGTCTATACAGACAATGGTAGTAATTTCGTTGGTTCAAATTATTTATTAAAGAAAATAGACTGGGAAAGAGTGATTAAGGAACATACTGTAGAACGAATTACTTGGAAATTTATTCCGCCTGCATTTCCTTGGTGGGCAGGATTCTGGGAACGTATGATAGGATTGGTGAAGAATATTCTCAGAAAGGTGTTAGGAAATGCATCATTGAAATATGAAGAAATTAGTACTATTCTTTGCGATTGTGAAAATGTTGTAAACTCCAAACCGTTAACATACATATCTGAAGATCTTGAATTAGAACCCTTAACCCCTGCCATGTTTCTTCGTGAAATTAAAGAAGGTGGTGTTCCTGATCTGGACAATATAGATGCAAGTTATCTTCAAAGAAGATATGAATATCGGATGAAAATTCGTGAAGATTGAGAAAACGTTTCCGATTAGAATAGTTTGGACAGCTGAAAAATTATCGTAAAAAGTCAAACAGGTATCCTGAACTCTCAGTTGGAGATATTGTTATAATTAATACAAAAGAAAAAAGAATGAATTGGCATCTAGGAAAAGTCATACAGTTGTTTCCAGGTAAAGACGGTATAGTACGATTGGCAAAGTTACGAATTAAGTTTAGTGAGTTGCTTCGACCAGTACAAAGGTTGTATCCGATGGAAGCAAATTTCCAGGCAAATGACTTTTCTCCGAAAACCATCGAGTCTACTCACCTTAAAGATTCTCCTGGTTCTGTTAAAAAGGATTCTCCTAGAATGTCTAAATTTGGACGGGGTGATACGAACCCCAGAACGTTTAGACCTCCTCAACTTATCTTTAACTAGTTGAGTTTTAACATGGAAAAACTCAACGGGGGGAGTATGTCGCGGACAGCTCCCTCTGTATCCCTTTGCAGTGACAGTGACAGATGAATTTAACTAAAAACTTTTACGTCTAAGTGAACTGAACGGAACTGTAAAAATTTGAGAATAATGTTTTGTTTTATGTGAACGGAGTTGCGTCTCCGTTATGATTCGATTAAAAGTTAAAGCATTTAAATGTTAAAGTCATATAATCCTGTAAATATTTTGTAATATAATTGTATATATTGAAGATTAACGAATAATGCATTTATATAGTCGAGTGAATTATTGAATAGAATTAAGTTAAATCAAATTCGGCAGTCCGAACTTAAGAGAAGCAAGCAGGAACTTACCTGACAGAAAGGGTAAGTTGAAGATTTATGACATTCTTTTTTGTCTAATTTGAATGCTTGTTTATCACACTTTGATACACATTTAAAAAAAAAGCTTTTATTAAAGCTTAAGCATTAAAGCTTAATTATATCATAATTATATAATCATATTAAGGGAGGAGGGTATTTTTAACACTTTCCAACATAGTTGAAAGGTGTTTATGAATTGGGTTTGTCTGTCGGTCTGTCTGTCCGTACTCTAACTTGGGTCAATATTCTCGATTTGCCATGTAATCAACATACGTTATTGATAAATCACCATGTATTGTTTGATATTGAAACTGAAGTGTGTATCATTCAATATTCATTTACAGAGACAGTTAAAAGTACTCCGTTATTCTCGAGTTCTGATTATTTATACATGTATTCAGATAAAAGTGTTCCTCGTCTCCCCATAAGAATTTCCAAGGCCAAACATCCTTTACCTCCATTCTGGGAAGAAAGGTAGGAGCAAAATTCAATCGCTTATCATGATCGGGGTGATGTAACTCTTTCACACGCTTGATCGTGTATTTCTAGAACTGAGTAAGAAGCCTTTCGTAAGATTTTCCATACCGTTCAATAAAACATATACAGATTCCGAGTTACCCCAGGAGCGCTGGAAAGACCAGCAATATTCTCCTGTGCTTTTTTGATAAACAAGAGAGCCCCTGTTTGTCTAACAATACACGTATCCTTTACAGAGATCTCTACAAATGCTAACGTACCCCTCTGACGCTCTCTATAGATCTCTTTAAATTATAAAATATTTACCGACATCCCCTCATATTGCTAATTGTGTAAAACATATCTAGATTAGAATTTTTTGTGAAAGTGGAACAATCTCTGTGAAATCATCCATTTGTATTTTTAAAAAGTAATTATTTTTCATCATATCGAACCTTTTGTGTCGCTTTAAACATATGCAATTTTCTGTATAAATTACACAGATATTCCAACAAAAGTTGAAACGCACTTTGGTTTTTACCTGTAGGGAATAAATATGCAATGTGAAATGTGAATGAGGTAGGACATAAGATTATGTAAATGAAACTATTGCCATTTTTTTAAGTTACGTGTTTTAAATGTTTTACGACCCTTTTAGACAAAGTTGTAGCGTACAAAATAATTTATGTTTTTCAACAAGATCCTAACAAAAAACTCTATACCAGTATCAATAAAAGTAAAGTAATTATAATAAAACTAGCCGCCTCTGACGACAAGTTTGATCTCCCTTAAATGTATGCTAAGCATTGCAATATGTTACTTTCATTCTTAAACTAGTTTACTTGCTCAATCTTTCCCCAAATCCAAAAATTCTGGTAGAGAAATCAAGAATTCTTTGCAACTTGATAGCATTTCACACATTTTTTTGTTGTTATGCGTATTTCGTCTTTTTTGACAAATACCACTTAATTTCCGTAGCTGTAAAAATGAGTGAAATTCCAAGTGTTTAAACTGAGATTTGTTCAGAAGTTATCTAAATTAAACTTATTTTACTTAAAATGTTATAGTAAAATTAATGTTAGTGGGCGTGACTCCCAGTTGTATCTTCCCTTAAACATGTTTTTAATTTGACTTATGCACCTTCAAGCTCAGTTACATTATATTAAAAGATGTTTCTGGCATATAAATAAACTCATATACAGAGCTATAGAAAGAACTGCATAGATGGGCGCCTTTAGAATTTAATTCCTGGAAGTTTAATTTCAGTAGTTTTAAGCATGTTTTTTGCTTGAATTAAAGTTCAGCTTAATATGTGGCGTGTAGAAAAATCTGTATGTAATACATAGGATTATACAGAAGAATTCAAGTACGTTTCATCTATTGGTGGAAATTGTTGAAGGTGAATTTTCAACTGTGTTATTCGTTTTCTTACTAAAAATAAATTTTAACACACCAAATAGAATCTTACACATCTATTGATCATATACAGAGCTGCCAAAAAACAATTGGTCTACCTTCTTAGCTATGGGCATAACTGTTGAAATCTGGTTTTCAAATGTGTTATACACTTTCTTAAATGTTTCCTTATGTATCTTCTTTACCTTATTAAACGACAAAATTTTGTAAAAGTAATCTGAAATTGTTGGAAAATTTTCATGATATATGCCTGACGCATAATTTTTCTTTCTTGGTTATAAATTTCGTTTTATTTCTGATAAATTACATATTTATACGGCAATCCCTTTGTATTTTTTTACTGGTTCGAGGAAAGAAAACGTAAATCGTTTCATTAAACAAGTGGGTAAGTGAGATCACAGATCGCACAGAAGGTTTCGTTTAATATTCCTTTCAAAACACTTTATCCTTTTGCAAAATCTTTTAGTTCCGCATTTCGCAACCAGGGGCACACTCTATCCTAAACAAACCTCTATCCGGACGAAACTTCATTTTACAATCTATCCGTAGATATATTATTCGAGGTGATCGGGCCCATAGCACCCGAGATAGATAGGCGCTCCCTGGCGGTAAAAAGAAGAACTCAAATATGTAAGGCTATGGTGCATAATATGAAAAAGTCGTCAAAGAACCCTGCAATGATATATCAAGTGAGGGGTGTCGGAAAAAGTAGGAAAGTGCCCCCCGGGTAAAAATGGGGGAGGTTAGAAAAATTGCTTAAAATACACAAGTTAGAGCCCGGAGGGGTAAATAATATAAGACTTTTTTAAAACTTTTTGATTTTTAGTTTAGTATGATCGCAAGTGTTCTGCTGTAAGTTTTCAAAATTTCAAGTCTCCAACTTAATTAGTGACTGAATTAGAAAATTTGCTTAAAATACGCAAGTTAGAGGCCGGAGGATGTAAATATAAGACTTTTTTAATGTTTTATGATCCGTCGTGTGATCGCAAGTGTTCAGCTATAAGTATGCAAAATTTCAAGTCTCCAACTTTATTAGAGGCTCAGTTAGAAAAAAATGCTTAAAATGCACAAGTTAGAGCCCAGCGTGTTAAATATAAGACTTTTTCAAAATTTTATAATTAATCGTTTGATGTGAGGTATTCAGCTATAAGTATGCAAGATTTCAAGTCTCCAACATATATAGTTTCTGTGAACGACATCTGTGACAGACGGACAGACAGACAGAGGAGTCGGACAAATAGGATTTCATCAGGTAAACGAAACCCTAAAAACGAAATCTTATTTGCAGTTAAGTTCTGTAGACACGATTTATTTCATTTTATAATATCTATTCAGAAAGGGTAGAATAATTAAAATTAAAAGTACTTTTAATCTGAAGAATACCATATAAAAAATTTGTAATTAAATCTTTACAAATATCCCCTCATTATTTAAATTTATCATGCGTAAAATTATTATGAAAATATTTCAAAATATGTTCTAACTATAATAATTATTGTTATATCAATATGTTAAAGCTCTTTTTATTTAAATGTTCATTAAAATCTTTTGTATTAATTCAATCTTTCTAAGAAAATATGTATAGGGTGAATAAACCAGTATTTGACCAAATAAGGTCAGTGCTATGGATTTCTTATTATATTTCCTTCCTTTTAAGTTTTAGAAGAAATCTAATATGATTGCTACAACCTTTAATGAATGTCGTAAAATGAGAAAAAATGAAATCTGCTGAAATTAAATAGCAATAAAATTATAAGTAAATAGTTTTTTTTAAGGGCCATTTTCCCAGTAGTTGATCAATCGAAGAAATCAGTCAAAAATTCAAAAATTAACCTTTAAAATATCATGCTTAAGCTGTGATTAACAGTAATGCATATAAAACTATTGTTTGAAATAAGCAAGATTATTTTAACAATTCGTAATTGTCAGCAACTAATCAAAAAATAATTTTTACATTTTCCAATTAATAAAAATCATAAAATTGCTTCTCTTACAGCTGACAACAATGTGATAAGAGGTGCTCCAGCATTCAAACAAAAATATTGTCTTGATCCAAATGTAAATTTCATTTCCGCCACTATTTCGAAAATTTGATCAACTACTGGAGGGGTATCAACTACTTGCGCGGTCACCCTATATGTCTATGTAATCTCTGTGTAATCTAAGAAAAAAATTGCCCATCAACTTTATTCAAGATATATATTAGCACAGTGTTAAATGGTTTTATGACTGTATGATATGATTTCTGTGTTTCAGCATGTTATTTTTCAAATATGCCTTACTCCTGTTATTCTATTTTTCCCAGAGATAAGTGTTTAACGATCAGATCTTTTTTTTTTCAAGAAAGGCATTCTAGTTCATGAACAACCTCCCCCCCCCCAAAAAAAAAAAAAATCCTTGCAACTATTTTGAATTTTTAGAACTTATTCTTTAATATTTTTTACTTAGAATACTAAGATCATTCAGTGGTTATGGTAACCAGTGTTAAAGAAGGACAAGAAATCATGCGTCAAGTTTAGTCCATAAAACTTTGTAGTATATGTTACTCTGTTACAAGCATAATAAAATTGATATTAATTTCTAAGGTGTACTAAAACATGCGTTCTGTAGAATATGGAGATGCAAATCGTTCATCATTCATTTACAGGGTCACACAACAGAGTTCTATTATAATGAAACGGTGAAAAACTATTCCCAGGTATTTCAGTTAGGTTGGACTATTTCAAATATGCTGAAATTGATATACATTACTGAGGCTTACTGCAAGATGCTTGCACTGGGATATGATGAGCATTGCATTTATCGTCATTTACAGGGACACATAAAAGATTTTGGAGATAATGCTGTACCCGAAGTGTTGTCTGTTAGAGATGATTGCTGAAAGTGAGTTTTCAGTTATGGTTTTAAGTTTAACTAAACTTTTGCATGCTACATAGTGTGAATTAATTCTAGACATATACAAGGTAGCCAGTACATATACAAGACTACACTAAAGAATTCATAAGCATTACTGAGAATGAGCGTAAATTGATTAAAGATTTTTTTTATTTGTGTTATGCAACTTCAAGTTGATTTTCAAGCTCAACTACATTTCGTATAATACTATGGAAAGTTTGTGACATGTAAATGAAATCCTATACAGGGCTATGCAAAGAGTTAGATACATGGCCGCCTGTAGATAGGAATTCCTGGAAGTGTGATTTCAGTAGTTTTAAGCATATTTTGCCTGAATTAAATTTCAGAATAATATATGGCGTCTATCAAAATCTGTATGTATACAAGGCTGTACAAAAGAATTCAAGTACGTTTCCGTCTATTGCTACAAATTACTGAAGGGAAATTTTCAACAGTTGTATGAGTTTTCTTACTAAACTAAATTTTAGCATACTTTCTAGAATCTCTACAAATCTGTAGATTATATACAGAGCTCCACAAAAGAATTGGGGTGCTTTTATTATTATGGGCGGTAATTATTGAATTCTGGTTTTTAAATGTATTACATGTTTTCTAAAATTTTAACTTAGGTATTTTCTTTACCTTATTAAAAGGCGAAGGTTTGTTTAAGCATTTTGCAAGCTTTGTTAAGTGTTACGTAACCTATGCTTTAGGCATGATTTTTCTTTCCTGTTCAAACTAATGGAAGGATTATTTTATCAACAAATCTTGTTTCATACCATATTTTAAGCACTTTTTGAATTAACTTCGTCTAGTTATCTGCAGCAGATAATAAGTTAATAGGTTTTGTATCTTTTAAACGCGTCGAAAATTAACGAAAAACTTCAAAGTTTGCCTTAGTCTATCTTTAAAACCTTTTTATGTATAAACATGAAATTTTGGATATTGATTAAACCGATTGTGCTTTGTAATATGCTACCATTAGAAATTTATTAACATTTTATAGAATTTGTGTATTGTTGAAATCAAAATAGCTCTTTTTTTTTACTCCATAAGTCAATACGCGCATGATATCTTGAGAAAGTATGTATGGATTGTCATAAAATTTTGTAAAGGTACTAAACAAATACGTGTATTTAAAATGATCTATTTTTAAGTACTTACAATGGTAATATTTTTAGTTATGACTATTTTTACTCATAAAAAATGTAAAATTTTAACTTTTTTTATACAAAAATATTTTTTTATATAGTTATGAAATAATTTTTGCCTAAGAATAGATCATTTTAAACACACATACTTGTTTAGTATATTTACCAAATTTCATGACAATCCATGCATACTTTCTCAAGATATCATGCGCGCAATGACTTATGGAGTAAAAAAACGAGCTATTTTGATTTCAACAATACACAAATTCTGTTAAAGTACAATAAATTTCTAATGGTAGTATATTACAAAGCACAATCTGTTTAATAAATAGTCAAAATTTCATGTTTATACATAAAAAGGTTTTGAAGATAGACTAATCCAAACTTTGAATTTTTTCGTTAATTTTCGTGGCGTTTAAAAGGTACAAAACACCATAAAGCACGTTTCAATCTTTTGGGGATGCCCTGTATTTCATTATAGATTAAAACTGCCCAATCTGTTAAAGAAAATAATATTAATTACACGTGAATCTTGAAAATTTGATTTACTGGCGTAGCTGTTGGTCGAACGGTAAATTCTAGATAACATTATATGTATAACCCCATCATTAACAATTCTCATTTCATTAAAGTTTCCTGTTTGCATTTAAGTTGTTACATTGCACGAAAAGGTTCCAGTTGACCTTTCTTAGTTATTTTTTGAATTAATAATTTTCAATGCATCTGAAAGTGTCTGACCAATTTTAATTTGCTGATTGTAATTAGTTTTAGTTACCGAAAGCGTATTTACGAAAAGCAACAATTTTGAGTAATTTGAATCTCCCGACAACATGAGGTTAACATGTAAACAACTATTTCATACCAATAAATTAATGATTTGTTTGTAAGATAGTGAAAACATGTTGGCCTTCAGAATCTTCGAAATTGCCTAGAAGTTTTGAGCGAAACAGCTTTTTAACTTTAATTTTATTAATTGAAGTATATAACTTATATAACGTTAATTAAAATTAAATTACTTGGTTTTGTTACCATTAATTTTACATTTTATGTCTGTTTATCATCTATATTTCAAAGTCTATATACTTAAAAGACAAGGCTGTTTTTTTAGTCATCTCGCCAGAGCTTTCTACTGCACCGATTTTGCTAATTATTTTTTTTTTTAATGAAAGCTGTTAATTTCTAGATGTGCCCGCATTAGCTGTTTGTTAAAATATTCTTTTTTTACGATTTTAATTTTAATTTTAAAAGTCCTTTATGAAATTTCTTTACGTTGTCGGCAATCGAGTTACTTCCATTGGTGAGGTGATAGGGAAAGCAACGGGAAATATCATAGCATTGATGCCATTTTCGCATTATAATTAAAAATAACTTTTAAAAAATTGACCAGAAAATGACGTCACGATTAAACAAAATCCGCATTTCACTCATAAAGCTGTTACATTTCATCATTTTTTTTTTATTCCGCTGATACGGAGATTGAGACGCCAATCTCAGAGGACTTCAGCGAGTGAAAATGACGTCATAGTAAAAATAGAATGAGTATGTTCTTGGATAAAACTAAATGTTTTACTACGAATGCTTCTAAAAGAGTAAATTTCTGGATTTCTCGAGTACTCAGATTAAGAACCTTATAATCCGAGAGCTGTTAAACATTTTAGGTTAGGTATTTGAGGCACCATGAAAATTTGTGTAACACTTCTTTTGCAATGTCTGAATACAAAATCGAATGCCTGGCTGAAGGATCGTGGCACTTAGCTGACCCGTGAATTTTTAAATTTCAAAAATTTTCGTTGAAAAAAAATCCTTGAGGCATTTTGAAATTTTAATACCTTCAAATTTAGTATTTAATGAAATAAAATGTATAAAAGCCAAACACTTTAGTCAGCCCAAAAACTGTCCGAGACACGTGTCAAGTAGTATTTTATAGCTACCGAAAAAAGGTGTTTGAGGCACGCTGAAATTGAGACAGAATAATATTTATGCTTAGAAACATTTTTGAAAATGACAGACTTTTGTTGGAACTTTCTACTTGCCAGACAACATGGAAAGTTAAACGCGAGTGTCAGTAAAGCTGAGCTTGCGGCCGCGCTGAAGATCTCTTTACTGACTTACGATACAAACAAAGCGTAGACAGTGTTGCAGTGCCTCGCGAAAGCTATCTTAAAATGAATTTCAACTGGATGCATGTGCAATCACAACAAATCTAACTGCGATAGGCTCTCGCAAGACCACATGACTCATAGCAAGCGTGCAGTTGTTCGGAAATTTTTGGAGTAGTTAAAAAATTCTTATTCGTATGCGTAGTAATTCGTATTCATGTGCAACTTTATAAGTGCTATTTTGTTTGTATATTAAAATATTTTTCTTTTTATATAATATGCGTTGCTTATATATATTAATCATGGAAAGTAAAAAAAAAATTCCATGACAACAATACTTTTCTTATGTTGTCTCCGACACTATCACTATCGAAGTCAAATTGACAGTGCTCAGAATCGGACCTTAATTTTGAGTTTGAAGCAATTTTAATCAGTTTAAATTTTGTACGAACCGTCATTAAACGATCGTTAAATTGCATTATATATGCATATAAATGTATATGACAAAATCATATGTATAAAAGTATATTTATTTAAGTTAAACTTTCTTGAACTAGTTCCGTGTAAAGAGTAGACAAAGTTTATTTATTAAAGAGTATTTTCATCAAAGTTTTCTGAGTATGCGCTTATGCAAACATTCCTAGTTAACAGTTTCTAAAATTATATGATGTTAAAAAAATATTTGGTGTAAAATTTTTATTTACATTTATTGAGGCAACTATTAAATTTCATGACATGACATCGCGGTGCTTAAGGAGTGCCAACGCGGCGTGCAACGCCGCCGCGCGTAACCTCCAACTAAATATGAAAAAGAACTAAGGATGAATTTCGAAACAATGCACGGCCTAAAAGTATAATTTGGTAGCTCTGGTGGAGTCCCGAGGGCCGTTCCAGAGTTGGAAGCACGAGGTTAAATATAACCTCCAGAAAAAGGGGCGCATACGGCATCCAAGAATATTTTTGGTTGCCCTATACTTTGATGTCACTTCACCGACTGGCGTAGACAAAAAACGGAGAATGTAAAGGTAGTAGGGTACCAACGATCACAGGAAAGCTATAGCATAAGGTAGCCAAGCCTATCTATTTCTAAACCTTAAAAAAACAAAGGGGGCCACATAGCTCACTAATTTAGATGCCAAGCCTAGTGCGCATTACAGGTCGCGGGTCTCCCGGCTTTCGCACAAACCGTATAGCCTTTAAAAAGGCTTTGCGGTACTAGACATCGAGAGATCACCGCTATTGCAAATTGCATTTCGGCGTTGACAGTGATCGAAAATGGGGGCAAGTTAAGATTAAAATTAAAAGCTAAAAAATAACATGTAACTTCAAAATTAACTATAAAACTGGGTCAAGAATTTCGTGACCGGGATGCCTGAGCACCGCCGGTCAAATGAACCAAAATTGGGAAGAATAAGGTATAAATAGCCGGGGTGCAGGGAGCAAACACCCCAAGGCCGGTCGGGAAAAAGGTAGGCAAGGCCTAACCTCTCCCTGGGTGGAAGTAACTAAACTGTTCTACATAAACTAAAATTTTGTAAAGTAAAGAGCACCCACAAATACTTAATAAAACTTTAAGGAAAGGAAGCTCCAAATAAGTAAAGATAAAAAATATATTAATGCACAACAAAGATTAAATTAGGGAAGTTGAAAATCGCGGTTGTTGACAATGAACAGTATGCTGCATGACGTCACGGGGGAAAGCCAATTCTAGATGAACATTTCTTTTAATCTTGGGAAAAGGTAGAATTTTCCCGGGGAATTCTGCGTTTAATTGACACCAGATAGATTCCTCCTGGATGTTTTGGAGCATGGGACGAAATTGTCGTCCCGAGTGAGAATTGCGAGGGGCCGATTTCGGTTCCTCCCCCACTCTGGCGTCATAACGACGGATGGCATCTAACGCAGGATTCCTCACGGCTGGGGTTGACCTGTGAAACTTCAACGCAAGTTTTTTGATTTCTGTAAAAACAGGTTTGATTTTGAGGTCACGATGAATGACGTCATTTCGGACATAGCGGGTCGCCTTGGTAAACCTACGCAGGAGTTTATTTTGAAAATTTTGAATTCTATTTAGTTGAGATTTTGAGACACTACCATATACTGCTGATCCATAAGTAATGATTGGTCTAATCATTGATTTGTACAGTAACAATTTATTGACAATATTTTTGATTGACAGGAGGCTGTTCCAAGCCAAGAGGGGATTAAGGGAACCCACGGCGGGGTCAGCACGCTTCAGACTGTCTGTGATGTGCTGGCACCATGTTAATTTGGAATCTAGGTTAATGCTTAGGTATTTATACTCAGTCTTCCAGGTAATGTTTTCGTTATTCAATTTAAAGTTAAGATTAGCATCTGGGGTAAAATGTTGATTGGTGAAGAAGATGGTGGCACTTTTGGCACTGTTCACTTTAATTTTTCATTTCCTTAACCAGACCGAAAGTATATCCAAATAATTTTGAAGTCTAGAGATGCAGATAATAAATTCATAGACGAGCTGATATTACAGCTATTGAATTGAGATATACAGGTAAAAGACATAAATATATTGTATAGTTGGTATAATTGAGTGTTTTCATCTATCCGACAGACAAGATTTATTTTAGTCAAGGACTATGAATGCCCTACGCTATTTGTTAATATATTATTATAAGGAATAAAAATTAAATTATACTATACCTAACGAAGAAGGCGGCACATTGGGTTTTCTTGAAGCGTTGTCATCACAGCATTTCTTCATTAAAACGATGAAGCTTTTATAGCAATGTCTATGATAACCCTCTTTGAGATTAGCATTGAATGGTAAAATAAAGTCTTTATATTTTAACTTATGTTTTTGCCAAATTTTCAATACTTCACGACATTTTTGCAGACTTTATTCACTAAAAAGAGCGATTTTTCTTTCGCTTTTTGTGCAAATAACACAATTTTTTTTTAACTTTCAATGATTAATATATATAAATAACGTATTATATAAAAAGAAAAGTATTTTAATATACAAACAAAATACCCAGATAGCATGAACATTAGCAGCAAGTTTGATTTTTTCTGATATTATCTTGCCGTGACAAATTTGAATTGAGAAATTCGCAGCAAATCTCTCGGAAGGTATACCATCACCCACTTGCATGAGTAGTTTGTTGTGAAACTAATGGAAAGACTGCATTTAATTCACGAAAGTGAGAAAAGCAAAAAATCCCTCTGTCGAGAGAATAGACAATCCGCAGATATGCAGAAAATGCACAAATTTTATTCGATTGGATGCATCGTTCGACCTGATCAGGTCTATGGACCCCTTCGAAGGGGTTAAACTTATAGTGTAACAGTTGCAAACAATTAATTTGGTATGGAAAGATTACAACTTTGCAGTAAGTTTGCAGTATTTTTGATTACTTGTTTGCCGTTAATTTACAATAAACGTGACACAGAATGAATTTAACTTGCACGACAAGTTAGCTGCAAGTTCAAAGTGTGGTGACTTCGGTGTTTGCGTTATCTTGCTGCGGTCGTGTTATGACCTCAGTCTTGTCATGCTTGCTGCAACTTTGCAGATTTTCAAAGCAAGACTTCCGCAAATTTTCTGCAAACTAAAAATGCTAGTTGGGTAGCACTTTTAAAGCTGCACATGTTTCACTACGAATAAGAATTTTTTAACTACTCCAAAATTTTCCCACCATCTGCACGCTTGCTATGAGTAAGTGGTCTTGCGAGAGCCTATCGCAGTTAGATTTGTTGTGATTGCGCATGCATCCAGTTGAAATTCACCTTAACACGTTAAGCGCCACTCAGTCACAGATGACTGACACTGAACTTTCCATTTAGAATACGTCATTCACCGATGATTGACGGACTAAAATATGATATAAAACTAAATAATTTTTTAAGTAATTACTGAAAAATTATTTAAAATTTACTTACTTTTTATTTATTAAAGGATTATACTTTCTTAAAAACTACTTAAAACATTGTAATTTTTATAACTTCAGTGTCATTCACCGTGGCACTCAATCTGTTAAGATAGCTTTCGCGAGACACTGCAATACTGTTTACGCTTTGTTTGTATCGTAAGTCAGTAAATGGATCTTCAGTGCGGTACCGCAAACTCAGCTTTGCAGGCACTCGCGTGTAACCTTCCATGTTGTCTGGCAAGTAGAAAGTTCCAACAAAAGTGTCTGTCATTTTCAAATCATTTTTTTCTAAGCATAAATATTATTCTGTCTCAATCTCAGCGTGCTCAAATAACTTTTTTTGGTAGTTATAAAATACCACTTGGCATGTGTCTGGCAAAGTTTTTGGGTCGACTAAAGTGTCTGGCTTTTATACTTTTTATTTCATTAAATACCGAATTTGAAGGTATAAAAATTTCAAAATGCCTCAAAGATTTTTTCTTTTTTTGCAACAAAAATTTTGGAAATTTAAAAGTTCACGGGTCGTCTAAGTGTCACGATCCTTCAGCCAGACATTCGATTTTGCATTCAGACATTGCAAAAGTAGTGTTACTCAAATTTTCATGGTGCCTCAAATGCCTACCCTAAAATGTTTAAGAGTTATCCTGTTATTAAGCCAAGAATTGCAATGTTCACAAGCAAAATTGTAACTGACAACCGTGACGTCAAGTTTGGGAATATATTTATTTATTACATATTAAAAAATTCCTTAAATAGTGAAAATGAATGTGAAAAATAAGCATGTAAATTTGCGACGGTGAAAACCATGTTATTTTTACTCTCGTAGAAAAAAAATTATGATTATGTCATAGTGGCACAATTTCCGTTGATTTTTCACTGTGTAATACCAAAGACAGAGCCGGACGAACACTCCGTCAGAACGTGCCCCGACACGGAGTAAAAGATATCGAGAGGCGTAAATTTGCCAAAACCAAATGAGAAACAAAAGCAGTTTTCAGAAGACTGCTCCGTAGATGCAGTTCCTGATCGTGTTGAGCAACAAGAAGACAATGAGGATGATCGAAAAAGGTATAAAATGCATCGCGCTTGCAGATAGAGAGAGATGAAAGTCGGCCTGTCGGTTTGTTTTTGAGTTCTGATCAAGAACTGTTGTCTGAAGGTACAGTCGTGGGAAAAAAAAGTAAACACCTCCTACTAACTCCTCAGAAAATTATCGTAGAAGAAAGTTACTGGTACCGAATGATTGGAAATAAAGTTTACTTTTAAATGATGTATATAAAATTTGTTTAGGGGGCCATCTACATATTAAAACGAACCATAACTTTGTTTTTTTCAAGAGCAGTACACAATTCTGACAGCATAAATGACCTCTACACCCTTTAGTTTGTCTAAAAACAAATTTTTATGCAATTCCTACCATAAGTTTCCGAGAAATTAATTATTTTAAAACGAGCGTATTTTAAGGGCTGTATCTAAATTGAAGTTCGGTACCCGATTGTTAATCGAAAGAGCTCCCTTCTTGGTCAAGGCACTTTAAGCAGTCAATTAAGCCTGTTAGATTACAGGATAGCATAAGAAATTTCAAAATATTTAGTCACTTCTATCATAGACGGCCCCTTAAACCATCATTTTGTCATTTTTTAAGCATAATTTGAAAACTACTTGGATGAAGAATGCGAAATTTTGGATTTCCATAAAGCTGGACTTAATAAATCTGAATCCATCAAAAACATTGTAGGTTGCAATTCATAATTTTTTTAATATTAATTTCATAATTCATAATTCATATCAGAAAATTATAAAAATTGCAAATTCAACGTATTTATGTTTGGGTATATTAGTATTATTGTTACACAAAAAATTAGAACATTAGGGTCGTAATTTCAGAAGTTATAAATAATAATATGAAAATGCAATTTAACATTAGAAGCACTAAAATTTGAATGTCTATAATTCAAAAACTTATCATTCACATGACTTGAAATTTGGTGTCTAGGCATAGTTTGAACCGAAGATTTGAAATAATTCGTTAAAATTGGGTACTGCCATTGAAAAAAATAAAGTTTGGATTCGTTTTAATATGTAGATGGCCCCCTAAACAAATTTTATATACGTCATTTAAAAATAGACTTTACTTCCAATCGTTCGGTACTAGTAAGTTTCGTCTACGATTATTTGTTGAGGAGTTAGTAGGGGGTGCTTACTTTTTTTTTCCACGACTGTACTTCTGATGCAGAAAGAATTTGTCTATCGAAAGCAAGTTCACTTTGATTTCCCTAGTGATACCAGCGGACGTAGGTTCACCTCAAACAACTATACAAGAAAGAAGAGACCTCAGCAGCGGAGAGAAAATTCACAGAAATTGGCTGGTGTATTCCGTAGCCAAAGACTCAATTTTCTGCTTCCACCGCAGACTTTTTGCAACGGCTACAACCTCTTCTTCAGCAATTCGTTTAAAAGCTTCACAAACAACAGATGCTATATATCAAAGATTTTGCAATGCTGTTTTTCAACGTGAAGCTCGATCGCCAAACTTTTAGGAGAAAGTTGCTTGGCATTTAGAGGTATCAACGAAAATTTGTATCAACATGACAATGAAGTCTTTTTAAAGATTATTGCTATTTAAATTCAACTACTGTTAGCTGAATTTGATCCTGTAACGGCGGAGCATGTAAGGAGGGCTTTGAACAAATAATATAAATTAACCATATACTTGAGTAAAACCATTCAAAATGAGGTCATTCATGTTAAGACACATATATGAAGTTAAATAAAAAGGAAAATATCACTCAATTATATTAGACTGCACACCTGACTTGAATAAAACAGAACAAATGACCTTTGTTATAAGATACGTGTCGATTGAACAAGAAGACATCAACATTCGTGTACATTTTTTGGTCTTTCTTCCGTCTGAAAGATCAAAACACTTTTCGATGTCTTACTTCGAGAGCTTAAAAACCTGAAATTGCATTTAGCAAACATGAGAGGGCAAGGATATGATGATGGGGGCAAATGTGAAAGGAAAGCATACAGGGATGCAAGCAATGATTAGAAACATCAACCCTCGTGCTTTTTTATGCCATGTGGTTGCCGTTAGGTTGCCTGCTGGTAAATGATATGGCCAAATCATCATTAGAAAAAGCCAACTTCTTTGAATCAAACTTCAATACCGAGACATTGATTTCGTCTGCATAAAAGGCAGTTTGATTATGGAAATTATGGTGAACTCATAGTCCATGCAGAAGAAAAATACAAAATTGAATTATTTTACCACATTGTTGACACTGCGATCAATTTTTAAGAGAAAAGATTTTCTCCGGTGCAACATCACAACAGTTACTTCTTTTTTTATATCATATATATGAACTAAAAGATGTTTGTTCTTCTATAATTTTGGGCAATTGAAAAGATTTGGAAGCCATTTCTACAGATGGAAAATCATCAGATATAAACAGCCTTGAACTTTGTGATGAAATATCAGTGGTGTGTTCTCTATCCGGAAAAGATTTACAATTTTAAGAAGTTATGAAAGTGACAACAAAAAAGAATTTTGTTCCAAACTTGACCATTACTCTAAGAATTTTACTAACTCTTCCAGAAACTGATGCATCCTAGGATCGTAGTTTTCCAAACTAAAAAAAATCAAGAGCAGTACTTACGAACAACATTATCTCAAACATTGATGTCAGACTAAGCTATTTTAGAAATTCAGTATGAACTCATTAACAGTTTAGATGTTTCTGAATTAATTAACCCTCTGTCTACCAGAAGGGTCCAATGGACCCGACATGTACATTCAAAATATTTATTCAAACCAGAAATTTCTTCAAAACAAACTAAATTTATAAATCAGACAATAATAAGTTAAATAAACAAATTAAATAGTTTTAAGTAAAAATTCTGGTGTAAAATGTTTTTATAAAACTTGAGTAAAATTTTCGGTAGTTCTAGGGTTAAAGAAATCTCTGAACTAAAAGTTCGCAAAACAAAATCCTGAATTTTACGCCTGTTAACTATTTCTATTTTTAATGAAGTTAAGTATTTTAAGGGGTTAGGATACCTTTGAACACGTGAAAAAAGTAAAAAATATCACTATGTTCCAAGCTTCAAAACTTGTGTAATAAGTCAAAATTAAAAATCAAACTTCATTTAAATATAAAGCTCACATTTAAATTTATATTTAAAATTATATATATACTTGTAAATTCATAAATATATATTGAAATGATAAGTTTAAAATATGTGATAATAAGAGAAAAAAATCTTGTGTGCATAATAAAATCTGAAAATATGCATATAAAGAGGAAATTTGGGTGAAAGTAAATACATAATAGAGTTATCTTTACACTAAAACCAGAATATTTATAAAAAATATGGACTAAATTAAAAAAATTAACAAAAAATAAAAAAATTTCACTTAAAAAAAAATATTTTCAAAGTACAAAAGTTTGAAAAAAATAAAATTTTACATTTTTCTAGTTTTAAGTTGTAGATAATACAGAAATGAATATGTTGTAAAAATTTCTTTTGATTGCCATGCAGGGTTTTATAGTAACACTGCGCGCAGTATCAAAATTCATCATTTTGAATAAACTCAACGCAATGTTCAATTATCCTATCTTAATATGTAGTCATAATAAAACTGCCATAATTAGTAAACTAATGGGAATTTTTTAATGCAGTTTTCTGCATATTGTTCAGAAATGATTAAGGAATCAAAATATGTATTAAAAAGAATTCGAAAATTTTGATGGTTTAACGGTATCCTACCCCCTTAAGAGAAAAGTTATTATAAGTATTTGTGTCAAATACTGAGTGCGAGTTACACTGTTTTCTTTTTACGTTCGATAAAAAAAGTAAAAAAAGACCATACATCTTTTTTTATACTTAATATGTATGCCTACTATGTAGAGGCGCAATTTTTTACTTTTGTACGTAGTGGTTTAAGGGTTAAATCCGAACCTGCTAAAGATCAAAGCCTCAATTAATAACTTCATAATTTCTTATCTTGATTGCATGTTACTGATTACGTATAAGAATAAAGTTTAATTCTTCAATAATTTAAGAAGTTTAAATTAAATTTTTGTTAAAAATTATATTTGTTTTAATACTTAGGCCAGCCAACATAATATTGATTAATTTACTGTAATTATTTTTGTGTTTTTTTTTTTATAAATTCAGCCTAACAGTTTTTTAAACGTTTTCATAATAGTTTTTTAAACATTTTCAGAACATTTCAAAAATATATATTCTAAAAACATACTCAAAATATATATTAAACATTTAAATTTTTAAATTTCATTTGTAATAGTTTATTGTCATTTTCCACCTTTGTGTTTATTTGTTTTTCTGATGATGATTGAGTAAATTCAATCGAAACATGTCAAATTATTAAGATCTTTTAATGTATTTTATTAACGTTTGACGTCCTTTTTAGCAATTAAATGTTTAATATATATTTTGAGGTGTTTTTAGAATATATATTTTTGTAATATTTTTAATGGACGTATAAGAGAACTTCTGCTTATAATTTAATATTTTCAGAACAGTTTTTTAAACATTTTTACACCGTCCAAACATCCCAATGGCTAGATGGATTTTAATGAATAAGGTCACTATCGACTTGTCTTAACTAGAATTTGTTTTCATAAATTCAAAATGGCGGCCGTAAAATATAAAATGGCGGTAGAGGCGGAAAAAAAATTTTATGCACCTTATTGAGCGGCATATCACTGCATAGGTCTTTCAAAATGAAGACGATGTTTCATTGACTATTTTACCGTTAGAAGCTCCGTTTAAATATTACAGAGCCTGGAAGTTGTGTAAGTAGGATCTCTAGCTTTACTGCAACTCTAACTTTCATAGACATTATAAATAGTATTATGTAATGGTGATTTGTTGGAAAACATTCGTTACGACCTAATATATATAAATTTCATTGGGTTTAAAATAATGTAATATCATTAAAATACACCGCAGATGATTTTTCCCTATAGGCCGTAATGTAACGAAATTCTTTTGAGTGTCCTTGTAAATGAACCATGAATGCTACACACCTCATTTTCATTACTGAACATGCCATATTAAACCCAAATGACATATAAAAATTTCATGACAATCTGGTTGTATTTACGTGAATTAGAGCACGGACAGACTACAGACAGACAAATCAAAGTCATAAACACTTTTCAACTATGTTGGAAAGTGTTAAAAAGCTACCTATTGAAGCCGTTCGGAAGAAAGCAACTCCAGAAAAAAATGGTGTATTTTCACCAATCATGTTCACCCCGAGACCCCAAAACCTCCCTCCGTTCTATTGAGGATTTATATATATATATATATATATATATATATATAGGATTTTTATCATGCTGTAAGTCTTGTGTTTATGCATCGATTTGGATGTGACTTAGCATGTGCATAGTGCATAACATGTGCATAGTGTCTCAACCGAGTTCGTTGGCCAATTTCATGGAGGAAAGAGATAGAGATGCAGTATGCCGTAAAAACGGTTTGCAATATGATGCGCATTATCGCACAAATTTAAATGCCCTCATTATCGGCAAAATAAAACAAGCACATGGAACTGGGGTCGAATTATTTGCCATAACCCGTACATTTTTTCTGTAAATGAAAATGATCTGCTTATATTTAAGCATTCTAAAGTAGAATTTCATTGTATTATGAATTAAAAACTTTATTACTAAAAGTTTTCTTCTTTTTTTGCGAAAGTACGTGGTTGTGTTTGGACCGAATGTAGCGGATTTTAGGGTTACATTTTTGGTGGCGCCACCAGTCACCACACTTCATCTCTATTCTTTCTCTTTACTCTATGTGCCAACTTCATCCGCCATCTTGGTTTAAATGACGGCCACTTAAAATTTTAAAACTAAAAAAATTATACAAAAAATTTAGAAATCCAAGTGTTAGGCCTTGATACAAGGATTCCCGAGCATTTTTCTTTTTGTCTCTAACTTAAACAATGATGAGATATAGCAGTTGGAAGTTCTAGGGTATTTGGCATTTTGAAACAAGACAACAGATTAAAAAAATCAGGGATTAATTTATGAGTTTTAGTGAACGTGATTTCTCGCAAATTAAGTTTCATTGTTGTAACCATTTTCCCAATCGTAGGCATAAAATTATATATTCATCTACGTTAGCATCAAATTCTTGCGAAGCTTAGAGACATTTGGCGAAATTTTACGACCAAATTTTAAGACCAAAAATAAGTCTCCATAAGGGAAGCCAACTTGGCTGTACCTGACCAATTTAGCGAAATTCTCATTCAAATTCAATATTGAAGAATCTTCTGTTATAGCAACGAATGACTTATGACGAATCTTCTCTTCGTATTTAAGCATGGTACAAAAGTAAAATTAGCTTCGAGTAAAATGTGCAAAGTTTTAAAACAAAGCAATAGAGAAGCTACCTTTTCTTCTTGGTGCAGGCCGAAAGGACTTTTTTGTGGTTATTTCATCTTTCTTGTCAAAAACTGCTAAGCTCACTTAGGCATTTAGAACATTGTTTGTTCCTTCACAGTTTAACTTTTCGAATTTTTCGTAACCTATTCTGTGAAAGCATTTGCGCATTAAAAGTAGGAGCCATTTCAAATTTCAAGTTTCTAGCCCTAACAGTTCCAAATAAATCGTAATTTAGAAAGTTTTCCGAACATTACGCCCTTTTTTAAAAGAAACCCTTCTTAGCGAGTAATTATATTCTAAAAGCGACCGTTTATCAAATTTTAAGTTTCTAACCTTAAAAGAATCACAGAAATCGCAAACTTTGGCATTCTCATAGAATATTTCAAAATATATCATATCCGAGGCTGGAGTAGCACAGTTGAAGTTTATTCCAACAGAGCGAAAAATGTCCAGACCAGGAATCGAACCTGGATACTTGGCGTGCCGTGCCAATGCCTTACCTGTTAGGCTATCCGGACGATACCTCGCTGAACATAATTCATATGGCTGACATATGTCGATTCCTGGTCTGGACATTTTTCGCTCTGTTGGAATAAACTTCAACTGTGCTACTCCAGCCTTGGATATGATTTAATCCAGTTGTGGAAAAATATTCGTTCCCTTCATTATTTCAAAGTATTTAAGAAATTTTAAAACCTTAATATACAATGTGTAACAATGTAATCACAGATTGCGTTAGAATTCTAACGATTATATGCAATGCGAGTATATGTGAACGAAGCAGTAAATTTCATCAAAGTGTTATTCAGATGAACAGTAAGTTATTTTGTTAGATAATGAAATACCTAGCATAGGTCAGGCAAAAATGTCAGAGCATTTAGTCGCATAAACTTAAAAGACATTTTTTTAAGATTCAATTTTTTTTATGTTTACTCTTTAATAATATAAAAGTAAGTTTGCAATAACAGTGTTGAATCTGCATTTTCAAGTGTTTATTCTGTCGTTATTTGCCTCAGGAAATGCTCAAATGCTAATCCCTCAGATAGCATCCCCATTCTTCAAACTTGGTTGACCCTATCATTTGCGAAAGGCACTTCAATTAGAACGTCCTCTAATCGACGAAGTCTACTAAAGCCACATAAATTGCTCTAAGTGGCAACTCCTTTGGATCAATGTCCACAATGTCTAAACGTTGAAAAACTACCGAGCCAGTGTACCGGATACTATTTTTTCAGTATATGTCAGTAAAAGCTATTTGTACTGGTATTACATTCAATCTATATCGGTTTCCTTTTATTATCTAAGATATATCTATATTCTCTCCTGGTTGGAACGGTTGGGTGGTCGGAACTAGAGATCTGCACGGGTCGGCCCGCGGGCCGGGCTAGGGCCTGATTTCATTCATGGCACTCGGTCCGGCCCGGGCACGGGCCATACTTTTGCTGAAGGCTCGGGTCGGGCCGGGCTTAGTGACTACTCTTTACGGGTCGGGTCGGCTTCGGGCCTTACTTTTTTCCTGAAAAACCGGGCCTGGCCGAGCCTAACTTTTTTTTTCTGTACAGATCCGGGTGGTTGCTTTCCTTGTCTTCACGGGCCAAAATTTTCAGTCCTAGTTTTGAGCCAGCCCGTATGAAAATCATTGTCTCGGTGTGGCCTGTCCATTCAAAGGCCAGTAAAATTAAATCTGGCCATTTTTGCAAAAAATGCATACATTTTTAAATCGCCATTATTCTACAATTAAACATTACCATTTATTCATTTTAAAGAAAAGTACATTTCAACGCTAATTATAATATAGCTAAATTCAAATATAGTAAAACGTGTGAAAAACAATCCCGGAATCCTATTTTAAACTGAAAAACGTAATGATCCATGCAAAATTAATATATTAATACGTAAGAAAAGAATATATAATACATTTACACTTGCTAAGAAAGGAACTTGTCTATAACACATTTTTTTTCTTTTCTATGTAATTGAGTCATAGAAGATTTTACTGTATAGCATTTTTCAGATTTTTAACATTTCAATACATGGAATATGGATTGACAATATTAATGATAACTGAAACATTTACATACAAGAAATATCGATTCATTAAAAAGATAAATATCGCAGCCTGCGGCACTTCTATAAAAATGAAGTTTAGAAACATGAAAAAAAGTTAAGATAAATATTTTTGGTCAGAACTCCTCGTACAAGACAAATATTTAACCAAATCGACGTAAGAATAAAATTTTTGTAGAAATTCATTCGGGCCGGGCTCAGGCCGAGATTTTAACTTTTTCCGGGTAGGGCCGGGCCGGGATTCGGACGAACTTTTAGCTGTTATACCGGGCCGGGCCAATAATTTTTTTCTACGGTTTCGGGCTCGGGCCGAACTTTTAACTTTTTTACCGGGCGGGATCAATATTTTTATGTACGGGCCGGGACCGGGCCTGGAAATTTCGGCGCGTGCAGACCTCTATTTGGAACCAATCCAAATTTTTTAAAGATTTGTATAATGTACCTAAACTTTTGTGACAGTTTCTTATTTAAAAAAAGTCAAGAAAGGGGTATTTTTCAAAGACTGATTGCTGATTTAACCAGTCTAATATCTCTGCTGTTTTACAAGCGAATTACATTTTGAACATTTATTTTGAAATTGTTCGATACATTTATCCTTCCAACTTTATTATAATATTTTAGTGTGTGCCTAAACTTTGAGACAGACTATATCCCACCATAATTAATCTCTTGCGCTCTGGCGCTGTTAGCAGATGTTTGTCACTAGCCACCGGTGATGCCGCATTTGGCAGATTTTCTTTTTTTTTTTTTTTTTGACATTTTGAATGAACACTACAAAAATTTAATTGGTAATTTTCTTTTACTTTATTTATGGAAAAGCAATCATCTTGTAACGTAAAAATAAGAGTTAAAACTTTCTGGTGCGATTTCGGAATGTCTAATTAAATAATCAGCCAGATATCATGACGTACACTGAATTGTCGGAAATCACAAAAACAGCATGACGTACAATGCGTACGCCACAGAGCGCAAGAGGTTGAAATGTTGAAAGACAATGTAATAGTGGTGATTTAACCATTCTAATATCTCTGCTATGTTTCACGTCAATTATATTTTTGTAATTTATTATGAAATTATATTTACCCTTTAAATTTTATTAGCCGTAAAAATGTGTATTTAGAAGCAATCTCCATTTTATATGTATTAGATGAGAATAATTCTATAATTCGGCATTTATTACTTCCTAGTCTATTATTAGCACATTAAAACTGCAATTTTCAGTGTAAGTACTCGAGTACTATCATTTTATTCTAATAGAATGTTTATAGAATATTTTCAAATTCAAAGTAATAATCCTAGAAGTGGGATTTATTCTGGGAATGTTATACCTTTCAAGAAGTGCAACTCAAAAGCTCTCCGTCTTTCGCGGGAAAGCGTGTGTCAATCTGAAAAGCCCAAACACTTATAAGGCGTTTCACGCAAATCATTTAAGTGTTTGTAGCATATAAGAGAATTATTTTTAAAATAAGTCCCGCTTTTCTCAGAATAATTCTCACAGAAAAGAATTCAGATAAAGAAATTTTAAACTGTAGCATTTAAACGCTTTTGGGGTTCAGAATAAGTCAGAATTTCATAGGAATAAATCGATTTTCATAAAATTCTTTCCGATGAACCTTTCTAAGTGATAATATTAAAAGATTAAAGAGAATATGTGTAATTTTACCCTCTGAGATTGTTGGTAGTGAATCTGCTATTAACAATTAGAGGGATTAGTTGTTTGCATGACATAATCATATTAGCCGGGATCCAGATAGATTTTTCGCTGATAGCGGGAGGAAATTGACCAATCAGAAGCTTGCATTTTTGCGACATTTCTGCTGTTTGAAGTAAACAACACTAGAAAACAGGAATTCTGCTTTTTCAAAATTTAGTGTTGCCCCCGATTAAAATATATATACATATATATATATGTGTGTATATATATATATATAAATATATATAGTTCAGTTTTAAGACTCCAAACACGCGCTTTTATTTCATATAAAATGACATCATCCGCACCCGCTAAAGAATTCCTCATTTACGATCCAGTCTTAAACAACATCTACAGTAAAGATGCACAGGACGTGACTATCGCTGAATAATACACAAATACATAAAAAGAGATTTCGTCATTCAAAAAACTGGACAAAAAAGAAATCGGCTACCTCATGATTCATATGCCTTCTTTTGTTTTTAATATTAATACAGATACTTAAAATTAAATTTGGTTTATAATAGCTCCATGTTTTATCAGAAATCATTCATTTATATTTTTTTGAAATAGCGCGTATTTTAATTACATTTTTTTTCAGCTATTATGAGAAAATGGGAACAAAAAGATATAATTGCCATTTTTCAACTATTTTCCCTTTACTTTCTACAGAAATGGAGTACTTGAGTTGCCAAAATTAAACAAATGGTGCTAAAAACTACAAAAATATTAATAACTGAAAAATAAATGGAAGTGTAGTTTTCAAACAATTTGCATTTAAAAGTACTTTTTTTTCAATACGACGGTATAAAAATTGAAAATGCTTAGAAGCTTAGGAGTTTAAAAAATTGCAGTAGAGATTATTCCGTGCAATGATACATCTGCTTTGTTTGGTGGCTGGATTATACAACGTAACGTTATTTTCTGGAAACGACACATTAATAGGTGGGAGAAAGAAATAGCACATCGGGGGCTAAAAAGTTCGCAAAAATGCAGGCTTCTGACTGGTCAATTTCATTTCGCTAACAGCGAAAAATCTATCAAGATCACGGCGAAATTATTAATTAAACTATCATCTACTGAATTTTTTTAATTTTGTTGGTAGATGGTAAGTCATTTAAAAGAAGAGATGAAAGGTTTGAAATGGCGAAAAAAAATGTAATACTTAAATTTTTTAGTCCCCGATATGTTATTTCTTTCTCCCACCTATTAATGTGTCGTTTCCAAAAAATAACGTTACGTTGCATAAGCCAGCCATAAAACAAAGCAGACATATCATTGTATAGCTGTAAGTGTCATGCCTAAAAATAACGTTCCGTCCCATAAAACTTCTGTAAAACGGAGCATATGTATCATTGTACATTTAAATACTAATATTATCTACTGCAATTTTTTTAAACTTCTAAACATCGTACATTTTCAATTTTTAAAAAGTACTTTTAAATGCAATTTGTTTGAAAGCTGCATCTCAATTTATTTTTGAGACATTAATTCTTTTTTTTTTTTTTTTTTTTTTTGTAGTTTTTAAGGTTATTTCTGTAATGGTGGCTACTAAAGTACTCCATTTTTGTAGAAAGTAAAAAGAAAATAGTAGAGTACTATATCTTTTTGTTGCCATTTTCTCATAAATCTGAAGAAATTTGTAATTAAAATACGTGATAGGCCAAGACTGCCATCTGCTATAAAAATGTATTTTAAAGTATATATGTATGACTCTTTTTCTCCGCATTTACTTAATTCCCATCAAACAGCTAAAAGAATGCAATTTTATTCATTCCTGTCTAACAACGTTTTCCGAATTTTGAAAAAATATCAATGAATGATCTCTGATAAGACATGGAGCTATTATAAACTATATTTAATTTTCAGTATCCATATTAATGTTACAAACAAAGGAAGGCATATGAATCATTCGATACCTTATCATTAAATAGAATCATTAGATAAACTTTTGATGGGTTTGTGTATTTTTCTGCGATAGTGGCGTCATATGCATACTTTTGTATAGATGCTGTTTAAGACTGGATAGTAAATGTGGAATTGAGGACTAAGAGAGGAAAATGCTTAAAGTCTGAAAAGGGAATTTTTTTAAGAGAGCGAAAATAAGAAGGCGAATAGAACGAGCCGTCTTTTGCCATGTTTGATGTAAAATTTTCTACATATTTGAACTATTACTACTAGTGTTAGCACTTCAAGCGTTCTCCTGTTTGTTAAACTTGGCACTTAAAATATTGTTTTCGTAAAAAGAAAAAAAATCGATTTTTTGGTACTTTTAGCGTTTTTTACTCCTCAGTTCTTCAGCGGATGCAAATTGCGTCCTTTTATATAAAATAAAAGCGTGTATTTTAAGTGTTAAAATTGAAATATGATGTTTACTATCTATATTTATATATGTATTTTTTTTTTCATCGGGAGGTGACACTAAATTCTGAAAACGCAGAATTCCTGTTTTCTAGTTTTATTTAAAAATTCTTTGAACATTTAAGAATGTATAGTTGGTTCAATCGGATATTTACTAAAATGAAGGCTGCTTGAACCGTAAACCTTGAGCCGTAAAGAGTAGCAATACATGCGAAGGCATTTCGTTAAGGGGACGGTTGACGTTTAAAAAAAATTCTCTTAATTTTCATAATAGAGATTTGAAACTTTGTGCAAATATACATTTCATCAGAGGTATATTGAACACCTTAAGAGCAATTTCCAATCTTATTATAATTTTAAGATCTTTTTAAAAAATATACAATTTTTAAATGCTCCTTGCGTCTTATTTTAGATAGTTCCTCGATTTTGGATTTTAATCACGTAAAACAAATCTGTATTTTAATTTTTAATCCCTTAAATAGTTACTTTCTTTTAAATATTTTTCTGAATTCCACATCGATTTTCATCAAAATTCTGCTTTATAATAAATTAAAAATCAAATTTAACTGTCTTAATGAAGTCGAAATTTATTATGCATACACAATTTCTTTCTAAGCAATATCAGGGTTCTTCCTTATCAGTTTCGTTGATTTTGATCAAAAATTAAGTAGCAAGTAGAATTTTTTTAAAAAAAGCCTGTAAAATAAAAACATTAGTATTGAGAAAAACAGATTGAAAGTATATTAAAAGACCAAAAAATTGTTTGCGAACAAAATAAAAAACACTTATAACTTTGCGTAAAATAATTGCAGCAGCATGCGGTTTTCCACGAAAGCCGTTCTACAAATTGGAGAATAATAATACACACAAGAAAAAATGTTGATTTTTGCTTAAATAATCCTTGAACTACTGAACTGATTAGTCTGGAAAGACTGTTTTTCAACAGTTTTCCTACGATAACTTTTTAACTAGTTTACGGCTTTACGTGTTTGGGTTTTTATAAACAAAGGAAATTAACATATCAAAAACACATACAAAGAAAATTTTTCTAACTGAGGTAAAGTATGCCTAGGATGGGAGTCAATCCCAAGACCTTTGACTTAAATTTTTTACGCTCTAACTAATGAAGCTGCCTGGACAAACACATTTCATCCTGTTGCGAATCCTCGCATCTATAATTAGTTTTGTGAACAAATCAACTCTACATATATTTTACCACTCGAATAATGTTTGTGATTTATGCTATAACCCAGATAGCATGAACATTAGCAGCAAGTTTGATTTTTTCTGATATTATCTTGCCGTGACAAATTTGAATTGGGAAATTCGCAGCAAATCTCCCGCAAGCCGCAAGGTATACCATCACACACTTCCATGAGTATTTTGTTGTGAAACTGATGGCAAGACTGTCTTTAATTCACGAAAGTGACGAAAGCAAAAACTCCCTCTGTTGAGAGAATAGACATTCAGCAGATACGCAGAAATTGCAAAAATTTTATTTGGATGGCACCGCTTTTTTTAAACGCTATACATATCAAATACTATAAAAAGACTGGAATTGACAAGTACAAATATTACCCCCAACTTACTTATGATGGTAAAAATGATGAATGCACCTTAATGGTGCGTATGCATCAATAGACTTGATCTGGTCTATGGACCCCTTCAAAGGGGTTAAACTTATAGTGGAACAGTTAGTTATAAACTGTTAGTGTGGCGGGGAAAGATTAGTACTTTGCAGTACGTTTGCAGTATTTTTGATTACTTGTTGGCCGTTAATTTGCAATAAGATTGATACAGCATGAATTTAACTTGCACGACAAGTTAGCTGCAAGTTCAAAGTGTGGTGACTTCGGCGTTTGCGTTATCTTGCTGCAGTCTTGTAATGAACTTTCAGTCTTGTCATGCTGAGCTTGCTGCAACTTTGCAGCTTTTCAAAGCAAGACTGCTGCAAATTTTCTGCAAATTAAAAATGCTATCTGGGAATATACTGTGTTTCGCGTGAACTGTTCAAACTATTTCAAAAAACAACTTTTTCCAGAGCATAGTAAGGAGTTCTTCATTGTGACGGTAGATGGCAGCACCAAAACTATCTATTTCACTAAAGAAACTGTTCATCAGAATTCCATTCTAGACTCATCCCAGCCATCAGAATTCACAGACTCATACGAGATGGCAGCACTGAACGGACTACAATTAGACACTTAATTTAAAACTTTAATTCAAAGAAAGCAAACTGCTTAGCAAATCAAAAATGCTTTGTTTTACAAATAGAGCGTCCTGATGACACTTCAGCAGCCCCAGAACCGTTAGTCGCTGCTCAATGTTCTTACATATCAGACGGGCTGTCTGATTAATTTTTTGCTACTACTGTTCTCGGAAGATATTCTCCGGAACATGGCTTATGTGAAAACTACGCTTCAAAAGCAGTTTAAAACTGTTACGATCAACTTGCTGTATATAAGTTTCATTTAATCGTATATGTTTGTTTTTTCTAATATTTTAACCAAGAAATAAATGTACAATTAATAAAAAAGAAAAGTGCCCAGCTAAACTGATGGCATTGAGCTCACAGACTATTCACACTAATTGTATATTATACTCTTATTTTAAAGAATAATACCACTCAAAAAAATAAGTGAAGGGGAATTAGCCCTCGTTTCCCCCTTTATACTTAACCAGTGAACCTCCAAATCTAATCAGGAAAGCTCCTTATCATAATAAACCGGTATACCAAATTTGGAGCAAATCGAATAATCTTGCAAAAAAAAAAAACATTTATCTAAATTAAGGTGGTGGACTAACCCTGTATCCTTAACCAATGAATCGCCAAAACGAATCAGGGAAGCTCCTTAACATAATAAACCGGTATACCAACTTCGGAGCAAATCGAATCATTCTGCATGAAAAACCCATTTATCTAAATTAAGAGGGGCGGGCTAACCTCCCTTTTCCCCCTTTACCCTTAACCAATGAACCCCAAAACTAATCAGGGAAGTTCCTTAACATAATAAACCGGTATACCAAATTCGGAGCAAATCGAATCATTCTGCATGAAAAACCCATTTAACTGAATTAAGGAGGTAGTGTGTGGACTAACCCCGTTTTTCCCCCTTTATCCTTAACTAATGAACTCCCAAAACTAATCAGGGAAGCGCCTTATCACAGTGAACCTAGGAAAAAATTTTGAAGCAAATCGGATGTTTCTATCAAGAGTTATCGCGTTACGTACATACGTACGTACATACATACATACATACATACAGAACGGGCGGGCCCATTAGCTCTCAGGCTTTGATAGCCTGTGTGCTAAAAACGGAAGACAAGCTCTCGTCTCCGACTGATTTACTGCGTAGCATCTACTCTTCACTCACCAATAAAATAAAATAAAATATTATAGGTATCATGAAATCTTCTGCAACTCCTACAGATCTATCTCAGGTAGGACCTTTTCATTATATCTCAATTTATATATTTTCTAATCAATTAAACTGGATGATTTGGCCTATGGCATTTATCAGTCACGGTTTTTTCCCTTAACATTTTTTATACATCCAGATGGCATTATTGGCAATAGTAACTGGTCTGTCATGTAGATATCTCAACAAAGTATTCCGCTGGTTATGCAACTCCATTAAACGATGGATACGTAAATACACATCAGCATGGGGTTTGCCATGTACACAGCTCAACAGAAATACCTCATACATGCAATATATTCTTGTAAACTGCAGTTTAGACCTGATGCTAATGCCAATAAGTTTCTGAGGGAAATGTGTCCACCGATTGTCTGCCCAGGTAGCTCAATTGGCAGTTGTGCACAATTTATCTCAAAGGTCTTGGAATCGACATGGACTTCAAAATAGTGACAAAATTAATTTTCCAAGATTAATTTTGCCGTACAATGTTACTTGTACAATGCTTTTGTTATTTTTTTCCAACTCAACAAATAAATATTTATTTGTATAAAACCCAAATTTTAAATTTTAAAAAATGGTAATAATTTGAAATAATTTTTGGATTCCTAATCCAATATCAAAGTCCAAACAGATTACGTCGTTTCAAAGTTTTCTGATCCTGTTAAAGAGAAGAAAAATGGAATAAAAATATATACATTTAAAAAGAAGTATAGACTATTACAGTGTAGATATTTATTTCATGTTTTCAATACTTATTACTTTAAAAAGAATCCTTGGCTTTTTTAGGAGGGTAAAGTGCCATTATTTCGTTCCCTTTCCTAATTTCGTCAAACTTTACTTATCCGCTTCTGTGAAAGTGACGCCACTTATCACGCAAGGTACAGGGAACGGAAGGTAAAATGGGTCAGTAGTGAAAATTTTGTTCGCCAAGACGCATACATACATTAAAGACGCCGGATTTCCTATTTTTTAAATGCCTGAGTTCTTATTACGTCGTTTGTAGAACGTTTTTACTGTGTGTTTTATTTCTTATTTATTGCATGTATCTTAGGTAGGTAAGGGTAATATACAGTGAGTTTTAGGACGCTTAGTTCATCTTACGGGGACGGAAATTCCGCCTATTTTCAAATCCAGAGCCATTCTAGTCCGACTTCATCACTAGGGTGTAGCATGGAGGGAGAAACGGGTTATTAGCGGGTGCCAGAAACTTCTATCACTTTTGAATTTTTATCTTGTTCATCTCTCCAAACTCTTGTATGCGCAAATTGTAAATAGAAGGTGTGTTGTAATGTGTTTCTAATTGTGATGTTCAATATTGTGTGTTTAATGTACTGTGAAATCCCTGTAAATCCATGAAAAATGTAAATAATTATGCAATCACATTCAAATGATCCTCATGTAATCACTACACACAGTCATGTAAATAGTAGGTGTTTGATATTGTGTTGTAATGTGTTTCTAATTGTCATGTTAAGTATTGTGTGTTAAATGTACTGTGACGTATATATATACAAGAAAATTGTAAACAATTATGCAATCACATTAGGTGAAATGATCCTCATGTAATCACTACATACAGTCATATATCTCGATGTGAAATCTTCGGTTCGCACAGAAAAATTGGGTAACCAATTGTGATTGTAATTGTAAATCTCATAGTAACCGAAATAAATCTCAACAGCTTGATCAGGGACCCGACGCTCCCTCTCAGACTCTGGTTGAGAGTCGGGAGGAGTGGATGTGGTCTACCCCTCGGGATTGCACTAACACTCTAAAGCGAAAGCTGAGTTCCCGAGGTGGTCATCGCTGTCATTGCTGTCCCAATTTCGTCCTCCTTGCATTTCTTATTTTCGTCCTGGGGACGAAATTAGAAATGCTTTTTCATGACAATTTTTTCCTCATGTTTGGATGGCTAATGTTTCGCTATGTTATTCTTCTACTGATAATTAGTACATTTCTTTGTGCCTTAATTTAATGTAAATTAAATTACTTACTCATTTAGAAACATATTTTGATTTAGTTATAAGTTAAGCCTCGACGTATTGGATTTTTTGAGAGAGACGAAATTGGGACTTTTTTTTTTTTTTTTTTTTTTTTGGGCCATATATAGATATTTTTGGAAAAACTATTTTTAGCATTGTTAAAATTGTTTTGTACGATATTTGCCAATGTTTCTATGTGCGTGGGTAGTTAGTCTATCTAAAATCCAAATTTGGTAGGTTTTCACTGATAATTACAACATTTAGGGTCTAAAAGTCACTGGACAGAAATAGGACACCTTTTCTTATCATACAAAATCATATTTGCTTTTTATTAACAATAAAGAGAACAATAGAATATAATTAAGTAGGTGTCATAAATATACGTTCACCACTTCTTTCACATGTTTAATTACCCACTAAGTCACCTTGTGAAAATTAAAGAATTATATAAAAGTTACTGCAATTACCATGCAAAAATTAACAAATTTCAATCATACTTTATAAAAAATAGTTAATAAACTTCCCAAATAGAAACTAATACAATCAAAATTAACTAGTCGGATGTGCAAATCTCGACTTTCTTCTACCTCATACATATTAACACTTCAAATTTCACTATCACAGTGCCAAAAATAACTGGCAATCTATGCCCATCATGAGAATTCTAAAGATTGATTGTAATTCCGTCCATTAGTTCTTGACATATGACTATCACTAAAATCGTGTAAATCCTACAAAATGCAGCACAGCAGCACCCCTGCTTGTGTGATTTATACTAAAACCTAGTCAGCAGCAACCTATCTATTTTTAACAGAAATCAAATTCCATAAGCTTCAAATACAGAAATTCAAAATTACAGCTCAAGTAGTCACGTATTTTTTGAATTATGCTTAAAAAACTACCTACATTTCAATCGGATTTCAAAACGATTAAAATCATTTTGAAGTTAACATTAAGAGTTCCAATATTAAGCTTATATAATGTCTAAATACTTTACTGAAGGATTTACCATTTGATGTATTTAAATATGATGTCGAAATTAGGTGTAATTATCCAAAACTTTCGTGTTTTGTATAGATTTTCTATAAGTAGATTTACCCTATGTAGCATTTAAATATAGGTGTAATTAGTAGACTTTATTACTAATTTGATTGGTACCAGTTAAATTTTAATACAATGACTTGCGATAGAGTTAGATTATTGTGGTCCATTTTATTCCAGGACTTTACAGATATTTTTTAATATATTGCTGATGACGTTAAGCTAAATGCTACCGAAACCAGTATACAAATCTTGGTGAATGCTTTGATGATATAAACGTTATTTTATATACTTGAGCTGTACAGAACCCATGTCTCAGCTGATAGTACAGCTATGAAATATTTCAAAAACTTCCAATGTCTAATCAAACTTTTGTAAAGCATTTCAACTGGTGGAACGGACGTCGTGAGTCAACAAGACGTCAACAAGAAACACGTTTTTGATGCAGCTTAATTTTAATTGTATTTATGAATTCGTTCATTCCAATTTTCATTTTACATGCTCTAAAATTAAAGGTTCTGTAATTTCATTATGATAAAGATCCCAATAATAGGATAAAAAATATATTTTCAGAAAAATGCAAACTTTTTACTATACAGTAAATGAAGTCGGTACTTTTGAATGGGAAATAAGTGGAAAGTACGTAAATCTATTACGTATTAACATATTGAAATTTTATTCATTTATATTTAGATTTCGATTTCATACTTAAAAATATTATGCAAGTTTTATAAAAAAAAAAAATGTAATTTAATAGATTACAACGACCATTTGGAACTTATTTCGTCCACCAAATTCAGTCGCATCCTCTTCAATAACAGATCGCAAAGATCAAACTTCAGACGACCAAAACCTTCATCGATAAACTCTCCAAGTCCCGTTTCGAGAAGAAAAACAGTTTATAAATCGAAAGCAGTTCCACCGAATCATCCACAGATTGCGACAAATTACCTACGTTGAGCTCAATTTTTCCCGCTTAGAATCAACCGATTGTAAAACGCCGTGGCTGGTGGATTGGAGCCCCTCGAGACGTGGCCTTTTACTATCAATCGATTAAACATTAGATTGTTTCCATAAAAATCAAAAATCATCAGACCAATATTTATCCCTTTTTTCTACTACCTTTCATAATTTAACATTACAGAAAAATCTCTTTTATTTAATTCTATAATTCAATCATTTCTTTCCTGTTGCCACAACTTAAAAAACGGTGCAATAATTAAACAAAATTGATAACACGCGTAATTTCTTTTTATAAGCTAATAAAAATTCAGACTCAATCTCTATATTTTTGCATTTTTGAAATTGTTGTCATTCTAATCAAGAAATGCACATTTTTCCATATAAAATAAAAAATTTAACTAAATGTGTGTTCAAATGACGTAGTACATCTTCATTTGAATGTTTCTGAAGCTAAAAAATCTATTTTAATACAGGCGTTTCAATATCAGGAAAATAATTTAGGGAAAAGATAATAATAATAATAATCGCTTGCTAGCCCTTTAAGCCTTGACCCACACAATTGTGGGGGTGATACTAAAGTAAAAGAGAATGACTATTTCCTGTTTTTGTGAGATTTAAAACCAAATCTTCACATTTATATGAGTTAATTGGCTTCAGATGTTTTGATAAGACACCACTAGGAGGCACTAACTAAAATACAGGGTTAGATTTTCTGCTTTTAAAAAGACTATATCATCTTACAGCAATAGACAAAAAGTATGTACTGTCGTAATTTTTTTTAAATATGATTTTTAATGTTTGCTTAGATTTAATTTTTCTTTTCATGTACTTTATTCATGATTTTAATTGATTTTGTCTTTTATAAATTTAATTAGGCTTCACAACTATTAAAAAACATATGACCCACACAATTGTGCGGGTCCGGGTTTTACCGTTTCCAAAACGGGTACAATTCCTAATATATAATTTTTTTTATTTTTAAGTGGTTTTTTTAAAACTTATGTTTTTAGCAATTTATTTTTTATTAATTACATTTTTAAACCGGAATGATTTTAAATAGGTTTGTACTATTCATGATTTCTATTTAAAATATTCATGATTTCTATTTAAAATTGATAGTATTAGATATGTAATATGCACATGTAACGAACGGTATGTTTATGCTCTGAGTTATAGATGCCATACATGATTTTTAAGTTTTTTATGAGTTATATGCATATTACGAGATAGATTTTTAAGTTTGATAAATTCATTCCATTTTGTCGACACAGCAAGTAAGCCACAAGGAATAAATAATAAATTATGGAAAGTTCAGCAAATGCTCGACAGATTCCTTAGTGTCTGCTTGAATTTACCAGGAGATCAGGGAAAATTTTCCATAGATGAACACACGATTCCTTTTTTTAGGACGTGCTTCAGTAAAGCAGTATATAAAAAACAAACCACACTCTGTTGTAACAGTATCACCTGGGATAGTTTTAAATTTTGTAGTTTACCAGTGGGAAAGTACAGACCTAGTCCACAAGGATCTGGGCTTAGGACCTGCTATAGTCCTTACTCTGGTTCAGACCTAGATTTATGTACTTCGATCGGTATTTCAACAAAATACTGCTGCTGGTAAAACTAAAAAAAGAAATTTGAAGGATCAGGCACAATCCAAACGGAGTGAAGGGCATACCATTTGTCAACGGCTCTTAAGAGGGGTGCGAGCATTGAGCACATCTCAGAAAATGAAATTGTAGCCGTCTGTCCAAAAACAAAAGTTGTTTCAAACATTTTCATTGTGACTGATGAAAATTATCTCAATAAACAACAACTTTTTTTGCTTAAACTTTTATTTTTAGATATTTGCACACGTAATCCCAAACTACACAATTGTGTAGATACAGCCCAAAAACAGCTGCATTAAGCCCGAACCCACACAATTGTGTGGGTCCTCCATTGGCATAACCTGACATGGGGTATTTCTTTTAATATTTTTTTTCAATCAAATACGGTCCTATAGGAAATGTGAAACCACCCAAACTTTAAATTTCTACCAAAAAATCTCCCGGTCTTAAAGGGCTAGATATGACGTTAATTTCTGATTAACTGACACTGCTTTCTAATGATGTTTTATTCTGAAGTTTTTACATATATATATGAAAAATGTACATTTTCTGTTTAGAATGACGTCGATTTCAAAAATGCAAAAATACAGTGAGAGAATCTGAATTATTTTATTGTGTTGCCACACCTTAAAAATAGTACAAATAATTAAAAAAAGTCAAACACGTGTAGTTTCTTTTCATAAACCGATACAAATTCAGTCTCTCTGGATATATTGTTACATTTTTTAAATTGATGTCTCTCTAAGCAGAAAATGCGCATTTCTCATATTTTAAATAAAAACTTCAAGGCTTTGAGAAAACTTAAAACCTCCATTTAATATATTTGAAATTACAATTTCACTAAAATACAGGCTTTTCTATTCCAGGAAAAAGGATCAGAGACACAAATCACTAAATACGGCGCCACTTTCAATAAATTTTGACGTCAATTTCGATAAATATGGTCTCAAACTTGCTCTAAAAACCGGTTGCTATGATTTATTTCCTATTTCGTTATAATGTTGTTTCTGTAATTATACCATTTAAGTAAATGTTTTAATGTTTTAAATGCAGTGATAACATTCTACCATTTACATCAAGTACCATAATGTACAATCTACTTTTATACGATTTATATTAAATTGAAATTAAAACATAACAACTATTTTTTTTTTAGAGTTAGCTTTCTCATTTTAAACAAAGCTTCATAGATTGACGTCATTTTCATGTTAATCGCTGTGGATTTGGGTTTTATGATTAGTATGAGTTTCCGTTTAAAAATTATAGGCAATGAATCTTAGAATACCCGTGTTAAGTACCTGATACACTGCGCATTAACAGATCATAAATAAAAATCGTTTTTAATTTGAAACACTAATATATTTAGTGCATTTTTTAGATTCTCAAAAACTACATGAAAAAGCATTTTTGGTACTTTCGTATTATAGCGAGCAGTTACTGTGAATATTTTTCCTATAATTCCCTTATAATCTGAGTAGCACATTTCGCTCGTTCTGCTGGTCGGTTTCTCCAAACGAATCTTGGATTAAATGAAATATATCGGTGAATTTGATCCGTCATTTTAATGCAATATAGGCCTTTATCTGAAACGTCCTTCCGCGTAGATGAAAACGTTACTAACGCCACTGCGCTATTATACTTTCTAATGTTTAAGACAAAACTTCGGTTGTTAAGGGCCAAATTTTTTAGTTGATGATTTACAGTAGTACTTGGTTTAAGAATGATAGACCGATATGCAATATACTAAAACTATCCCTGAAAAATTATCTAACATTTTAAAAGGCTAATCATTCAGAATGGGGTTCAACTGATTAGTAACTTTTCAGCTAACTCTATAACAAAACATGTAGAGCAAAATGGGATGTACTAAAATCATTATAGAAAAATGCGTGGATAGTAACAGCGCAAATTCCATCAAAATCTGTCCAGTAGAACTTTTTAAAAAGGCTAATCTTTTATGATCGGCCTCATCTGATTATTGAACTTTCTTCCATAATTTTATATATAACTGTTTGACGTAAATGCAATATAGTAAAACCATCCGTGTAAAATTATCCAAGAAACGATGAAAGTTCCAAGGAAGTCCATTAATAAAAATCTTTTTTAAAATACTAATCTTTCAAAAACGGGTTCACATTATTATAAAACTTTTCCCCATAATTTTATGACTAAGCAACATAAAACAATATGTTATACACTAAAACCTTTCCTGAAAAACTGATAGTCGCATTGAAATCCATTCAGAAACACTCAAGTTATAAGCAGCCGGAACGAAATTCCCATTTGCATTTTCTATACATAATAGATTATTTTACGTAGTTCGATTTGATATCTGTTAAATTCGTGTTTTATTTTATTTTATTTTGGCGTTTTAATTTCGTTTATGAATTGAGTTATGAAATATTACACGAAAACAAACAAGTACACTGTTAAAAATTTGCAGCATTCTGTCCAGTCATTCGACCGTTTTTTGAAAAAACGGTTTCATAACCGTAATTTAACTATATTCTGACCATAAAATGGCCAATAATATGGTCAGAATAATGTTAAATTACGGTTGTGTAACCGTTTTCGGAAAAAACGGTCAAATGACTGGACAGAATGTTGCAAATTTTTAACAGTGTACTGAATTATTTGCAGCATTTTTGAGCAATTGAATAATCTTTTGTAATTGCACGGACATTTAAAAAATATTCATGCTTGAGAATCACTTTAAAATCTATAAAAAAATCTTTAACGTGACATAAACTTTTCAAACAAATATTATTGAAAGTTTCTTTTTTTGTTTTCTATTAGACGTTGGAACAATCGAATGTGCTATGTTTAAAAGTTAAATTGTAGTAAAATCGAAATTTGTGGATAGATTAAATTGTTGTCACCAATAATATGATGACAAAGTTACACATAGACATGCTTTTTCTTCATAATATTGCATTAAGAGCAAACGGGTTCATCTTTCGTAATGATTTCGTTGGGCTGCACGCACATTTAAAAATATCCATGTTTGAAAATTACTTTCAAACCCATTAAAATAAAAAAAACTGAGATACAATTTTCAAATAAATTTCATTTGAAAGGAATTTTTGTTCTATTCGACAGCTTAAAAAATTAAATTGTGTGCTGTTTAGAAGTTAAGAAAAATTACTGTAGAGGAATAATTTGTCTGTTAGGTCGTTGCCATCAACAGTATGATGTCAGCGTTACTCACTGACATATTCTTACTTTATAATGTAGATATACGCCATACAAACGAGAATTTGGTTATATGATATGCCATTTGGTAGATTTGTTTTTCGTATTGTCATTAAATTACAAATTTTTCTGTTACACCAGCCGAAGAAAACGGGCATTGTGATATTAAAACTCAGACATTTTATTATGGTGGCGAGACAATAACGTATGTTTTCTAATTGTCATTTTTATGATTTGTGGACGGGAATGCTCAAATCTCAGTTATTGTGATTACTATAGTAGTTCATTTTAATTTATTATTTTACATGGAAGGTTTCTTATAATTGACACGGGCGAAGCCGGGTAGTTCTGCTAGTTGTTAATAAATATGACTTCATTTTTCCATTTCAAAACAATATTTTAATTAATCAAAATTAAATTCATATTTAACAGCGGGTTTTTTTTTTTTTTTTTTTTTTTTTTTTTTTACTCTTTTTCTGTGACAACAGGATATTAAAAAAGATTATATAGAAGTATCAATTACCCTGCCTTCAAATAATAAAAATTTTAAAAATATTGAAAATCTACATGCATGAATGACATATCCCATTATTAGTGTTTCTAATATATAACGCAAATAATGTCATTTTAGGATTTTAGAGTTATTAAGACTTAGTCTTTAACCTTAAGCATGTGGACTTTGTCTTATATAATAGTAAGAGGTTTGACATTGAAAAGCTTTTAGCATGTTCATATTTATAGTACATTTGGTATAAAGTGTAATGTACAAGCTTTTAGCGTTATAGATTTTAGCAGTGCGCAGTCAAATTCAATCATCAGAGGTTCACTAACGGAGTTTTTTATTTTGGTGTTAATTATGTACACATTACACATTCGTATAGTGAAAAATTTAATATTTAAACATTTCAAAAATATTTCATAAATATATACGGATTAACATGATACTTTTTTAAAAAATTGATGTGTTATTATTTTTCATAAAATTAAAATATATGATTTTAGTGCTGGTTATTTAAAAGATTAGAAGGATTACATATTTTTAAATGGTAATTTTTATCTCGTTAAAAAGTGACGATTTAGAAAAATGCGCAAAGTTATTTGTAAGATTTAATAATAAATTGCAATAGCAAGCAATGAAAATTGCACTAAAGGTTATTTAAAATGTATTTATTAATAAATAAATGCTGAGAAAATGTTTTATTTTAAATTTTAAAATTATGGTCTAATATGTTTAACACTAGAACGCCCGGAAGGAGTCGATCCCACTCCTACCGTATGATTAAATGTCGATTGGAACCAGAAATTTTTTCATAAAATAAGTTAAATTTGAACCACGTAGATTTACGTTAAATAAATCAGTGAAATAATTTTAAATAAAAATTCTAGTGTCAAATATTTTTATGAAACTTGAGTAAAATTTTCGGCGTTCTAGTGTTAAGTATTTCTAGATGTTAGAACAATGAAAAAATTCATTATTTTTATTACTTCACTTATCAATTTTGCTGTTCAAAGCTTTAATAACTTTATTTTGTTTCTAAAATTTAGTGATTTTTGTCAAAGAAGGCAGGATTTTTGGAAACTGTTTAGTTTTAACGGTAATTTGTGCAATTCTCGTGATTTTTCTGCATCCTACTATTGATGACAAATGCTCTTCATAGATATTTGAGGAGACTGCATATAGTGAACGAATTTTTCATAAAATCACTACTGTATTTTAACATTCATCTTTACAAGAAGAAAGTATTGGATTCGTGAAAATTTTCGAATTCCGGTTTTCGACGGATTGACACAAATTTAGGTGTCAAAGATCCTGAAAAACATGTTTTTACAAAATGTCTGTATATGAGTCTATCTGTGAGTCTGTCTGTCTGCGTGTGACACAAATTTTGTGGGCGCTCTATCTCAAGAACTAATGCACGGAATTTAATACAAATTTATATTCAGTTAGTCCCAGATATAAATGTGTACTGATTAGTTTTTGGTGCAAATCGCTCAACAGGTGGCGCTGCTATGCTGCAATTTTTACGATTTCTGCAATGGCTCTATCTCTATCTATAATGCAAAGATATTCATGAAACTTCAGATTCAGTTAGTCCTTGATTTGAGCTGATGTTTATTATGTTTTGGTGTAAATCTCTCAGCAGGCGTTGCTATACATCATTTTTCCTGGTTTCCACAAGTGCTCTATCTCAAGAACTAATGCATGGATTTTCATCCCACTTCCGATTTAGTTAGTCCTTGATATGAGTTTATGTTTACTACGTTTTGGTTTAAATAGCCCGACAGGTGGCGCTGCTATGCATCAGTTTTCCTGATTTCCGCAATGGCTCTATCTGGAGAACAAATGCGTGGATTTTCATAAAACTTCAGATTCATTTAGCCCTTGATATCATTTGGCGCTGACTACGTTTTGGTGTAAATCGCCCAACGGGTGACGCTGCTATGCTACATTTCTCCTGATTCCCGCAATAGTTTTATATCAAGAAGGGATGCACGGATTTTAATCAAACTTCAGAATCAGTTATCAAGTTGGCTTAAGTTGTTGCTTATTAAGTTTTGGTATATATCGCCCAACAGGTGGCGCTGCTATTCAGAATTTTTTACGATTTCCGCCATAGTTCTACTGAAAAATTAATGCACGGATTTTCACGAAACTTCTGATTCAGTTAGAAGTAGACATAAGTTGTTGCTGATTAGATTTTGGTGTAAATCATCTAACCGGCTGCATTTTTCAGGAAGTATTAACCTGTATCACATAGAAAAAAGTTTTGGGATTGCCCAATCTGACTTTTTTTTTGTGGGGGGGGGGGGGGGTCTTAGATGTCATTGCCATTAGTACCTTGCTAAAATAACTCTAAATGTACTCCAAAAAATCTGATATAAAGTTACTTCGGGGTATACAAAACTTTTACTGTAAAAATGAAATTTTTCATAGTGACTGTATTCTTTAGTTCTTAATTGTACTATTATGTAGCAGTAACTTTAGCAGTAATAGAAACACTAGCACTACTACTATTACTGCTAATGTAACAGTTCTACAGTTTATGAGTACTCTTACCGTAATCAATATGCACTATATAGCCATTAATCAGCAGAAACTGTCAATTTTAAACATTTTGTCGGATATTTAAAGACATATTTGTCAGATTCTTCTGGAACTTCAGGTTGATTACAAAGAATAGGTTTGGCCTCATATTTATCAACGTCAATTTAATAAGGAGGACAATTAGAGGGCCAACAAAAACTAGTATGTTGTGGCCATCACAAAACTTTCTTCTATATAAATTACGTCAATTAAATCGTTTAAATAGTACCAATTCATATCACAATATATCTGAATTTGAAGTTTGGTGAAAATTCGTGCATTAGTTCTTGTATAGAGGTATAGCGGAAATTCTGAAAAATGTAGTATAGCAGCGCCACCTGTTGAGCGATTTACACCAAAACATAAACAGCACTAATTTATATCAAGGTATACCTGAATCTGAAGTTTGATGAAAATTCATGCATTAGTTATTGAGATACAGCTGTGGCGGAAATTCTGAAAAATGCAGCATAGCAGCGCCACCTGTTGAGCGATTTGCACCAAAACATAAACAGCACTAATTCATATCATGGTATACCTGAATCTGAAGTTTGTTGAAAATCCAAGCATTAGTTCTTGAGATAGAGCTATTGCGGAAATTGCAAAAAATGCCCAATAGCAGCACCACCTGTTGAGCGATTTACACCAAAATCTATAAAATGTCTATTCATGTCAAGTACTAACTGAATCTGAAGTTACATGAAAATCCGTGCATTAGTTCTTGAGATAGAGCCATTGCGGAAATCGTAAAAAATCCAGCATAGCAGCGCCACCTGTTGAGCGATTTACACCAACACGTAATCAGCATCAAGTCATATCAAGGACTAACTGACTCTGAAGTTTCATGAAAATCCGTGCATTAGTTCTTGAGATAGAGCCATTTTGGAAATCGTAAAAAAGGCAGCATAGCAGCGCCACCTGTTGAGCGATTTGCACCAAAATCTCTAAAATGTCTATGCATGTCAAGGACTAACTGAATCTGAAGTTTCATGAAAATCCGTGCATTAGTTCTGGAGATTGAGCCATTGCGGAAATCGTAAAAAAGGCAGCATAGCAGCGCCACCTGTTGAGCGATTTGCACCAAAAACTAATCAGCATCAATTTGTATCAGGTACTAACTGAATATGAATTTTTGTTAAATTCCGTGCATTAGTTCTTGAGATAGAGCGCCCACAAAATTTGTGTCACATACACACAGACAGACAGACAGACAGACAGACAGACAGACTCACAGAGTCACAGACAGACATTTTGTAAAAACATGTTTTTTGGAATCTCTGACCCCTAAAACGTGTAAATCCGTCGAAAACCGGAATTCGAAAATTTTCATGAATCCAATACTTTCTTCTTGTAAAGATAGAAGAAAGTAAAAATCAGAGAAAAATAATATTTGGGATCCACTTGTAAAATAAAATGTTTGAAATGATCTATCACTACAGCATACAAATATGTGTGGATATTGTACAGTATGTGTATTCATTTGTGTAAGAATAGCATGCATATTCGTGGAGATACAGGGATTTTTTTTTTTTTTTTTTTAAGTTGAAAAATTTCTTGCATGTTTTTACTTTCTTCTATCTTTACAAGAAGAAAGTATTGGATTCGTGAAAAATTTCGACTTCCGGTTTTCGACGGATTTATACGTTTTAGAATGCCCAGAACACGATTTGATGGTTTTTAGAAAATGTCTGTCTGTGAGTCTGTCTGTCACTCTGTCACTCTGTCTGTGAGTCTGTAAGTGACAAAAATTTTGTGGGTGCTCTATCTCAAGAACTAATGCACGGAATTTCACAAAATTTCATATTTAGTTAAACCTTGATATAAACTGGACCTGATTAGTTTTTGGTGAAAATCGCCCAACAGGTGGCGCTGCTATGAAGCATTTTTCACGATTTCTGCAATAGCTATATCTCAAGAAATACTGCACGGATTTTCATAAAACATCAGATTCAGTTAGTCCAAAATATAGTTTGGTGCTGATTACTTTTTGTGAAAATCGCCCAACAGGTGGCGCTGGTATGCTGCATTGTTCATTATTATCGCAATAGCTCTAACTCAAGAAAACATGCACGAATTTTCATCAAATTTCAGATTCAGTTAGTCCCTGATATAAATTAGTGCTGTTTAATTTTTGGTGTAAATCGCCCAACAGGTGGCGCTGCTGTGCTGTATTTTCGCGATTTCCACAAGAGCTGTATCTCAAGAACTATTGCACGGATTTTCATCAAACTTCAGATTTAGTTAGTTCTTGACATGAATTGACGTATAAATTAGTGCTGTTTAATTTTTGGTGTAAATCGCTCAACAGGTGGCGCTGCTATGCTGTATTTTTGCGATTTCTGCAATAGCTTTATCTCAAGAACTAATGCTTGGATTTTCAACAAACTTCAGATTGAGGTATTACCTTGATATCGTTTAGTGCTGTTTACTTTTGGTGTAAATCGCTCAACAGGTGAAGCTGCTGTGCTACATTTTTTCGGAATTTCCGCTATAGCTCTATCTCAAGCACGAATTTTCATCCAACTTCAAATTCAGATATACTTTGATATGAATTGGTACTAAATCGTTGTTATTTCTTGCACTATTTAAATGATTTAATTGACGCGATTTATATAGAAGAAAGTTTTGTGATGGCCACAACATACTAGTTTGCTTTTATCATGCAGACTTTTCAACCAAATTCAACGCCGGTTTCAGAAAATTTTGTACAATGTTGTAGAGACAATGTAGTGCAATTGGAATATAAATATATTAAAGATTTGATGAAATATGAGCAGTTGTATGAAATATTTTTTTATCTGCGCATGTGCGAATGATAACAAAGATTTAGTTTCATGTTTTATAGCTCAGCTCTATGGAGAAAGTCATATAAAAAAAACCAGTCAAATGTCTTGAAAATTCAGAAATATATCGGCGATAGAGTGATTGGATTTTTAGTTGCTCTCTAAAAGCAGTTGATAAGGGATTTTCCATGAATAGTCATTTTTTATTAACTGACTTTCGGCAAAGTAGTTAGTATTTAATGAATGTCGACGAGTAGATTTGGAACAAATGCTTCCATTTTTATACTTTTTTTTTTTTGAATAGATTCGCTCTGTTGGCTTTCCAAGAAGAGCTATAGCATTAATAAAATATGAAAAAGAAAATTTCAATTTACGAAAAATCCCTTATCATTCAGCTGTTTTTAGAGAACAATTAAAAGTCAGCTGTCTCTATCGACGATATCTTTCTGAATTTTCAAAATTTTTGAAAAGATTTTTCATATGCCATAGTTGGCTGCATAATTATTTCAGCAAGGTCATCGCCGTTAGTATCTTCCTAAAATAACTCTAAATTTACTCCGAAAAATCTGATATAATGTTATTTCGAGGTATACAAAAGTTTTACTGTAAAAATTAAATTTTTTAAAATAGTGACTGTATTCTTTAGTTCTTAATTGCACTATATATGTAGAAGTAGCATTAGCAATAATAGAAACACTAGCACTACTATATTACAGCTACCATAACAGTTCTGCAACTTATGAGTACATTCACTGTAGTCAATATACATTATATAACCATTAATCACCAGAGACTTTATATGCGTTGACCGTTAAATCATGAAAACAAATCTGTTATTCTTCGCGCAAGCGCAGATAAAAACTATTTCATACAAATGCTCATATTTCATCAAATATTTAATATATTTATACTCCAATTGTATTATATTATTTCTACTGCATTTTGCAATTTATTTTTTAAACTGGCGTTAAATTTGGTTGAAAACCCTTCATGATATAAGGAAGAAACCTGAAGAATTTTAAAAAATGCGCATGAGACATTTTAAAATATGACAAAATTTTAAAAATTGAAAAGTAAATAACTTAAATTTTTTTTTACTATTTTAACACAAATTTATAAATGTAACTGTTTGAGCTTGCCATTAACAAGTCTGACAATTTTCAAATGAATTCATTGAAAATTGAAGGGTTTGATTTTTAATGTTCGCTGTCCCCTTAAAAGATTAGCAAACAGCAAAGCATTTCTCGTTAACGACTAAGGAAAAATATAGAACATCAGAGATTGTCCCACCTAGTGAAAACAATTAAGAGGACCGGCAGAGCCCTATCTCCGCCATATTAAATTCAGCAACTTTTTTCCAGTATCTTTTTCCAGAAATGGTAAAAGATAGAGGTCTAGTTTTTTTACGGTAGTTAGAATAACATGTTTTACCTAATTTAACAGACCGTTTTTCATCTAACTGAAACTGAAAAATTATTATTAATTATTTATTGAAAATCATTTTTAACTTAGCGATTTTTTGGTAAGATTTCACTGCTTAAAATAAATAATTCTCAACAAATCATCAATCATCGTTAAAGTGTACAATATAACTTAATATAAGTGTCATTAAAAATCTGAGTTCTTAAGTTTCATAGATATTTTAAAAAAAAAAATCCCTGCCGGCTCGGCCTACAGGCGGAGGTAGAATTCGAAGTTAAGTACTAATTTCACCAACAAAAACTAAATCAAGATCAGAGATAAACCCAGTTAAAAATTTTATCTGACTGCGTTTGACAAATTTTTAATTTCATTTTTCTCTAAGTACTTGTTTTATCAAAATCATAGTAAATCGGTATTAAAAAAAATATTTTTTCACGCTCAACAACTCGAAATTTTCTGGCACATTTTTAAAAATAAAAACATGAAACTTGCTGACGTGATTTTTGAAGAGATTTATAAGCGACCTGTGTTTTTATTTTCCGTTCAATTAATTAGAACTTGATTTACATTTATTTTCTCAGTACGACCATTTTTTCGTTTCCAGCACAATCGCTTCCGGAAATTCAGTTTGAAATGCCCACTTTGACAACATTTTTTTTAAATATATTCTGCCTTTATAAAAAAAAATCGACCCATACAGCACTTTATATAGTTTATGAATAAGAGAACCTGCCAATTGGATGCGTTTGAGAGCGAAAATGAATTTAAAAATGAATCGGAAAATAAGCAATAACTTCCGTAATTCTGCAGAAATCTCTTCCAAACTGATACATAAAATCAAGGAATATGAAATCTCGGTCAAGTTCGTTAATGGGCAAAATCGAACCAAGGGGGTGGAAATAGGGAGGGGTTTTGTGAAAATCGAAAAAACTCCATAACTTCATAATTTTTGTACATATCAAATCAGTTTAAAGTTTTTATTACTTCTAAAAATAGGGCCACAAATTTATGTATCACAGATTTTTGATATAAGTAAAAATGGGCTCAAGGGGCGCAAAAAATAGGGTTTTAGGGAGAAAAAAATTCATAACTTCATCAATTCACAAGATATGAAATCCAATTAAATTTATTATAATTATTCTTAATATTACCTACAACTTTTATACTGATAAGTTTTTGATAGGACTAATTCGTACCGCAAAAAGAATTTTTAAACGAAAAGAAAAAGGGGCGGGGGGGGGGGGGTTGAAGAAGAAAAAATCCATAACCTCGTCAATTCACAAGATATGAAATCCGCCTGAATTTATTATATATCTTCTTAACATTATCTACAACATTTATATTGACAAGTTATAGATAGGACCAATTCTCACAGCAAAAAGAAATTAAAAATACATAGCGATTGAAGAAAAATATCGTGTTAAGGGTGTATTCAAATCCAAACTTCTTATTTTCTGACTCATTTTTAAATTCGTTTTTGCTCTCAAACGCATTCAATTGATAGATTCTCCCATTCGGAAACTATATAATGTACCGTAATGGTCGATTTTTTGACAGAGACAGAATATATTTCAAAAAAGGAGGCAACGTGGCCATTTCAAACCGAATTTCCCGAAGCTATTGAGTTAGAATTGAAAAATATTGTCCTACTAAGAAAATAATTGTTTATAAATCAATTTAATTAATTGAACGAAAAATAAAAACACGGGTCGCTTTTAAATCTCTTCAAAAATCACGTCAGCAAGTTTCATATTTTTGCTTTTAAAAATGAATCTGAAAACGGGTCCAGAAAATTTCGAGTTGTTGAGCATGGAAAGGTATTTTTTTTTAATTCCGCCTTAACATGATTCTGACAAAACCAGCTCTTATATAAAAATGAAATAAAAACTCGACAAAAGCTGCCAGATAAAATTGTTAAAGTGGGTTTATCTCTAATCATGATTTAGTTTTTGTTGTTGAAATTAGCACTTAACTTCTAAATCTACCTGCGCCTGTAGGCCGAGCTGGCTTGGATATTTTATGTTGTTATTGTACCTTTATGTTTAGCTAATTTTCTTCTGACTATATGGTGGGTCGGAACCACTTTTTGATGGTACTTCGATCTAGTTCTGTTTTTATATGTTGCGTACATTGTGTCTTTACTCTATATTAGATTTATTTTAGGCTGTATTCCTTTATCAACGTTTTAGTTTTCATTTTATTTTTCAAAAAAAATTTATAATTTTTATATTTCTATAAATTTCAGTGCCGGACTCCTTCAAACTAAATGGAAGTGTCACAATATCACTATACAGTGTGGTTTAGAACTATATGTCAAAAATGTAAAAGCAGATAGAGGGGACCTAAATAAGCAGATTTCGTATAGGAATGCGGGTGCGAAAATGTAGCGTTTGAGCAGTAGAGGGCGCTGTTGAATTAGGCGGATGATAGCGCTTCGCTGACTTGAATTGTCATTTACCACCCAGATTTCGAACAACCTGCATCATTACACCAACGCTAAGCTTGCTGATATGAATTTCATGTAGGAGGCTGCGCAAGGAAATGGCTCACACACAACGCACGTCCTACAGCTCTCGAGCTCGTCGAAGGATTAGTCCAATGTCAGACGGGCATCTTTTTTGCTGCTCTTTTGCTTAAGTATTGTCCATTCACAATGCTATTAGCATTGTGAATGGATAATACTTAAGCAAAAAAGCAGCAAAAAAGACGCCCGTCTGACATTGGTCTTATCCTCTACTGTGCGTAATACTGCTTCTTCCACTGCATGAATGCTGAGATATCTTTCAGTGTCCGTATCATGCCTCGATCTTGTTAATAATATTTCTATTTTTAAATATTTGTGTACATACCATTATTTGCTTTTAAAATATTATCAATTTCAAATATAACAGGAAAAGAAAACTCTTACCTGTATGCTCGATAACGCAGCGGACCCCGATCCCTAAGTCGTAAAGCCGATAACCATCTTCCTTTGCGCTGTATGAGAACATATTTCACTCTTAATCTATAGTGTAAAATGAAGAGATGTTTTCATTATTATTAATATATATTTTTGTATAATCAATGGGGGAATTAACTATTCCTTGTAATGGCTTAATCCTTTTACTGAAACTTCTTGATTATTATAAAAATGAGCACCGAGAGATTAACTTCTCGGAACATCTTTTAAAACTACATACTACAGGAAAAACGAAAAGAGTTCTGAACAATATATATATAAAAGACAGTCAAAGTTCAAAGTAGGTGACGTCAACGCAATTACAACGCGTACACTGTAGATGTAAGAAAGACGAGGCAAAACCACAAATATGCAGTCCTCTCCAAGCTAGGAAAATTTTAAAGTTCTGCAGTTAAAAAATGTTTCTGGGTTTTCTTTCAGGGTTTATATAGTTCAACACTCGAAGCATAAAACGATCCACTCGCGCACAAATCCGATGAAGACGCTCAAATGTTTGAAGATCCAGCAGATCCCTACCCTGGAATCGTTCCATGTACATCCTTTGAGCAACCGCTCCATTTCCTTGTGCAGCCCCATACAAGAAATGCATGTCGGCAAACGACGCATGTTGCTCAAAATCCGAGCGGAGAATGACGATTCAAGTCAGCGAAGCGCTTTCATCCGACTAACTCAATAGCGACCTCTGCTACCTCAACGCCGCGTTTCCGCACGCACATTTCTATAAGAAATGTGATTACACTGGACAACAGTGGTTTTGTCATAGAACTAAAATTAGTTGATTCTAGATCAGTTTTTGGCGCTGATTCCGAATATGCTTTCCGTTTATCTCTAGGTGGTCCAGATTTTGAGAAATTTGCATATTTAAATTTATGCAAATTTAAGCTTTTTTGTGCTATTTTATGCAAATTTTAGAAACAATATAGGTCACATCTAATTACATTTTCTAGATAATGACTTGACTATTGGCTTCAGATAAATGTCACGATTTGCATATTCTTAACATTTATTTATCAGTTATTAAGCCTAATTTGCATATTTTTCAATGGTGTAATGTTTACATCACTATCAACTTTAAAATAGTTGCCACAGAATTGACGTAATGTTTTACTAGACTTGATTTTTATGCTGATTTCAAATTTGCAGTCTGTTTTCTTATGTCATGTCTAGTTTTTGAGTAAGATGAATTTCTACTTTTTCACGGCATTAACACAGGTTTGATATAAGATGCTTCTTAGGGGTGTGTAATTCATTGACAAGAAGGTGAACAGGGTCAGATTCATATCAGAGGCATAAACAAAAATTTATATAATCGAAAAAAAAATAAGTAGTATAATCTATCCTAACTAGTTGAAGTTTTTCATACAAAGTATCATAAAAAGCTATTTCTGGCTTTTTTGACCAAAAACTAAAATTTCACTTTTTTTCAAAAACTAGGCGTGATAGAAAAAAACAGATGCAAGATTTGAAATCAGCTCAAAAACTGGTTTAGAAACATATTAGCGTACTCGTGCGGCAGAAATATTTGAACGTCAAGAAACATCATTGGAAAAACATGAAAAATATGCAAATTAGGTACAATATTTCACAGTCACATGTCAGTATAATCTCAGAAACAACGTTTTTGTGAAGTAAATTTGGTAGTAATCATAACATAAAACAAAAAACCCTGTCTGACATTGCTTTATACCTTAAATTTGCAAATAATTGTATAAAATTTATTAAATTTGCATAAATTGAAATATCTAAATATCTCTCAAACTTGACGTGCTGGAGTAAATCTAAAACTACACTGATGTCCAAAATTAAAGACCAATAACAAAATGCTAATTTTCAAGTACGCGAATACTCAAAAGGAAATAATATAATTCGAATAATTACTATCTCTACAGCACAGTTAGTCCATATAACATCTCATTCATGTCACACATGGTTACAAGTGTCACAGTCACTGAGGTGAGGCAAAAAAATAGGAAATTCAATACATCTCATTATGAGTCTCAAATGATCACTACATGTGACTCCACTGAGACGTCAATGTGACTGCTGCTTTGTGACGGGTCACCATGTGACTTTACAATGTAGTTATATTGTGACTCTCATGTGACTGTCATCTAGAGACTCAATTTCAAAGTCCTCGTGAACGCTGAATTGAGATAAGTTACCAAATAATGTCACATTAAAGTAACATGATAACTTTCAGGTGACAGAGAGACTACTGTGAAGTCACCATTGTGCTCTTTTGTGAAAAGTCACCATGTGACTATAATGCGATATTATTTGGTGACTTATCATAATGCAACGTTCATGATGACTTTGAAATTGAGTCTAAAAATGACAGTCTCATGAGAGTCACAATGTAACTACATTGTAAAATCACCTGGTGACTCGTCACAAAGCAGCAGTCACATTGAAGTCTCAGTGGAGTCACATATAGTGATAATTTGAGACTCATAATGAGACGTGTGGATTTTCCTTTTTCTTGTTTCACCGTAGTGACTGTGACACTTGTGACCATGTGTGACATGAATGAGATGTTATATGGACTAGCTGTGCTGTAGGGATAATAATTATTCAAATTATATTATTTCCTTTTGAATATTCGCTTACTTAAAAATTAGCATTTTGTGACTGGTCCTTAATTTTGGACGCCAGTGTCGATTCGTAATCAGCACAACAAACCGCATAAAAAACAACTAATTTCTGTTTTAGGACAAAGAAAAAGTTCAAATTTGTTGAACAGTGTTATTTAGGTCTCCTCTAACTGCCTTTATATTTTTGAACAGAGTTCTGAGCCACACTGTACATTTAAAGGAGATAATGCTTGCTGTTGCATTTTTACTAAATAATATACCTACATTAACAAAATAAAAGCATTATTTATGCATTTAAGGAATCTAATAAATTTAATAAACATTTGAACGAATGAATTGAAACGCAGAGAAACGCTTTGTGATCTTAATTATTGATTTGTATTATCGCAGCATCAATTAGGAAAAATCATCTGGGAAAAATGACTATTATTGTCAATTAAGAGATTATACGAATGTCAATTCTATGTAAATGTTTTTATTTATTTATTATTAATATATTCTCTAATATACATCTATAATAATAAGGAAAGAAGTTTGTGTGTGATTGAGTGTGTCGACGGTGTTCTGGAGGGACCGCTGCACGTAGAGCTACAAAATTCGGGGAAAAGGTACGTCTATATATGAAGTTTTGCACCTCGAAGTCAATTTTTGATTTTTTGATTAGATTTTTTTAATTTAATTTTTTATACGATTTTTAGCACTTTTTTTAAGTTTCGAGGCGATTTTCCCACATTAATGAAAAGAATACGGTTTCTTTCTTTTAACCCAATATAGAAAATTGTGTTCTCTTTTCAAAAAAGTTTATTGGGAATTCGTACAACGATTTTTGAATTTTTAGCGCATTTTTTATGCGATTACTGAACAGCAGTTAATGCGTCTTCATGCCTATAAGAGGTTTACCGTAGTGGGGGACACAGTTCTGTCTCCAAATATCGCCAACTTTGTCGCCAACTTAGCAATATATCGCCAAATTTGGCAACCAAAGTTAGTCACCAACTTAGCGATATCTCTAATATTTCTCCAAATTCTCATAGACTTTCATTGTAAACCAATAGTGATTACTTGCTTACAGAAAATCGTCAAATTGAGATATTTTAATGCAACAAAAATTAATATTAACTTAAGGTGTTATATTAATTATATTTAAGGTAATCCAGGTAAATTAAATCTACAATAATAAGAAAAGAAGTTTGTGTGTGAGTGTGTCGACGATGTTCTGAAGAGACAGCTGCACGTAGAGCTACAAAATTTGGGGAAAAGGTCCGTCTATATACGAAGTTTTGCAACTCGAAGCCCGATATTCGATTTTTTTATTAGATTTTTTTTAATTTAATTTTTTATGCGATTTTTAGCGCTTTTTTAAGTTTCGAGGCGATTTTTCCACATTAATGAAAAGAATACGGTTTCTTTCTTTTAACCCAATATAGTAAATTTTGTTCTCTTTTCAAAAAAGTTTATTCGGAATTCGTACAGCGATTTTTGAATTTTTAGCGAATTTTTTATGCGATTATTGAACAGCATTTAATGCATCTTCATAGCTATAAGAGGGTTAATGTAGGGGGACACAGTTTTGACGCCGAATGCCGCCAAGTTTGTCGCCAACTTGGCAATATATCGCCAAATTTAGCGACCAAAATTAGTTGCCAAAAGTGACGCCAACTTGGCGATATCTCTAATATTTCGCCAAATTCCCACAGATTTCCATTGTAAACTAATAGAATTACTTGCTTACAGAAAATGAACAAATTGAGATATTTTATTGCAACAAAAACTAATATTAACTTAAGGGGTTATATTAATTATATTTAAGGGAATGCAAGTAAATTAAATTATGAATAAAAGTAACATGATACAATGCTTAGCATGCTTTCCTAAACATAAATTTTAAGAGAGCCCGCAGGTCAAAGGAATTAGATTTGAAACTTTTATCCAATTACAGTAAATTTTCACTTTCGTGATTTTAATTCGATTTCTACGTTTCTTCGCGATCTGCTGCAATTTTTTGACATTCCATTTTTGGCCTATAATGCTAAAGTAATTCCTGCTCTCATTTCAATAAAGTTTATTCGAATTTCATATAGCAATTTTCTAATTTTTCGGGAATTTTGTATGTGATTTTTAGTGTATTTTAGCGATTTCCTACCATTTTTCCACATTAGTGAAAGGAATCAACTTTCAATCTTCGAACACAATATATATATTTTTTTTCTCTTTTCGAAATTTGTGCGGCAATTTAAAATTTTTTCGCGATATCTTATTGTGATTTTCAGAGCTTTTTTTGCAATTCGAGCTGTTTTTCGACGTACCCGGGCAAGGCCGGGTAAGTTAGTTAGTCTTTAATAAAAATATAAACTATGTTTTAGCAATACTTAACTATCTCTTAGAAATATATTTTAAAAATCCTAATAATTATTATATCAAATTTAATTAAAATAAACACTAAGCTCTTTACTATAGGGAGAATTATTTGAAAGATGTAAGCACACCCATCAACATTTAATGCTATCGTTTCTGAATTTCCAAGAACTTTAAAAATTTTACGTGAAAATTTATACGAAAATAAACTTACTTATTATATTTTGAAAGTTCGTAAAGTAAAAGCCTTTAACAACAATTATGTTCTCACTTTAGACTGGTAAATTCTCTGTTAAGTGGATTGTTTACTAATTAATAGCCTTTACCATAAAATGCAATTTTTACTTTTCTAGCGATTGGTGTATTTGAAATTCAGTAATGTATTTAAAATTCTTGTTTAAGTTAAAGCTCACTAGGAATGATTTGTGGTTTTTCATTGCGTAAGTTATTTCAAATGCACGAGTGAAAAATAGAACTTAAGTAAAAATCACTACACTCTCAGAAATGCTTTCTTCAATTCACGCAAATTTTCCTGGCAGCAGGGCTACCAGGACTTTTCCATTAATAGGCAAACATCCGTTTCTTTTTTTCTCAGTTACAGGAGGTAAAATATACGTTAATTGAAGAAAATGGGGATAAAATAAAAGTTGCTGACGTTGGGATCAAACCAGCTGCCTTAGTGTTACGAAACCAGTACTCTAACCACTCGGCTACAGTTATACAACAGTGAAACAGTTTGAAGTAAATATGTTTGCCTCAGGTGGGTATGGCTTGAGTAATTTCTTTAAAAGCTTTGAATTTCGAAGTTAATATAACAAAGATTTCGTCTTTAATGAGAATATGGCTGGGGTTTTAATACTTTAGAAATAAACGAGGATAAAAATATGAATTATAAATATTTTTATGTAGATTTCTAGATGTAAAATTTGAATATTATATTTTTCTGTAAAATTGATTTTTTCCATTTAATATTTTAATTAATATCTCTATTTCAAATGGGTTCGTTGAAGATATATTTTAAATACGAATATTTTTTTATAACTTCAAAAATTAAACTGTGAATACTTTTAAATGAATTAGAAGATTAATTGTTATTTATTTCTAAATTCAAAAATGTTTCTTTTCTTTGTTGTTAGTTTATATTTTTATTTATATTTTTTTAATTAATTTAGAAGTCTTAATATATAGAATTTTTGGTTTTTTGCTTTTAAAATAAATTTGAATTTTATTGTTAATAGAGCCAATACGCATGCGCGCTAGGAATGAACGAGATTTCCGCCTCTTTTCCAGGCTTTCTGGAAGAATTCACGGATAAAACATATTTTCTAGGAGTGCTAAAATTATTTGTTAAAAAATGAGGAATAATTTTGTGTATATAGGCGAGTTTTTCTGATAGTGTACTGTCTTCAAAATTCCGACTGCTATTGGAAAATTTGAAATTGTTAAATTTCATTCGTCATTTTCTTATTTTATTATTGAGCTTTAAAATTTCCTAAGAAAAATTTTCCGACGCTGGAAATGCGAAGTGCATGTTTGGAATATACTAAAAGTAAAACAATTTTTCCGAAATGCATTTTTGTAGGAGAAAAAAATAAGATTGCTTTAGAATGTTATTTATAATATAAACGGAAATATCAGATGATATCGCAAATTTTTCCTTACTCCGATTCTTATAAGACTTTCCATTCATTTACATCTATTTTTTTTTCAATTCCTACTATTAGTTCACACTCTCCCTATATTTATTTATTTATTTATATATCTTGTTCAAATTTTCAATCGTTAATAAAATACTTATTATTCATCGTATTAAGTGGAAATAAATTTTTTAAAACTTGTATTGGATGACACTTGATGTTAATACAGTTTTTTCAAATATTAATTCTTTAATTAATTATAGTTTTATATGGGAGACAAAATGGCGGCCATTGGTTATTGAAGCATTTAATGCATCTTCATATCTATATGGGGGGGTTACCATAGGGAGGACCCTGTTCTGTCGCCAAATACCGCCAAGTTTGTCGCCAACTTGGCGATATATCGCCCAATTTGGCAACCAATATGAGTCGCCAAAAGTGACGCCAATTTGGCGATATCTCTCATATTTCGCCAAATTCCCATGAGACTTCCATTGTAAACCTACTTGCTTATAGAAAATCAACCAATTGAGATATTTTAATGCAACAAAAATTAATATTAGCTTAAGGGATTATATTAAAATTTTCTTTGATGACCTAAGTAGGAATTGACTTTAAAAACAAAATTTTTATATTACTTGTTTTTTTTTTAAGATTGATGTTTGATTTTCATTTTTCTAAACATAAATCTACCAATATTATTTTGATAACACTCTTAAAAACGGCTAATTTTGAATTATCTTCACGACCCGTCTTTTAATTTTTAAATAAGGATGCTCTCTTTCTGTATAGCGGCGTGCATTATCTGATCTGTAAAATTTAGGGTAATTTTAGGGTTGCATTTTGGCGTCACGCCCAGCCACCACGCTTCATTTCTATTCTTCCTTTTTACTCTGTGGAAAATCATGGAGGAAAGAGATAGATGGAGATGAAGCATGGTGGCTGAGCTTGATGCCGAAAGTGCAACCTTTAAAATCCATTACGCTCGGCCCAAACAAAACCACGTGCTTTGACACGACTATCAGTTCAAACGTGCTTAAATCTGTATTTCTTTGCTTTCGTTTTTTACCGTCGGAAATTCTTATTCGAAATATGATTGAAATGTCGATTAAAAAAGAAATTACCATTTGCGCTGTTTTAGGATGCAGTACTAGATCAGAATGTATAAAAAATACTAAATCACTTCACAGATAAGAATTATTTGATTATTACCTGACTGCCAAGAAGGGTTATGTGTTTCACGCGTATTTGGGTGCGTGGATTTCTTTATACTCTTGAAACATCCCAACGGCTGGATGGATTTTTAATGAATGAGGTCTCTATCGACTCGTCTTAACCGTCCGATTATTATAGGCTAGGTTTTGTTTTTATAAATTAAAAATGGCGGCCGTAAAATACAAAATGGCGGTAGGGACGAAAAAAATTTTCACGCACCCTATTGAGTGGCATATCATTGGATAGGTCTTTCAAAATGAAGACGATGTTTCATTGACTATTTTACTGTCAGAAGTTCCGTTTAAATATTACACAACCTGGAAGTTGTGTAAGTAGGATCTCTAGCTTTACTGCAACTCTAATCTTCATAGACATCTATAGTCCTCATCCAAACAGTGTTTAGAGATAGGAACTAACAATTGAACACAACTTAAAAGTCATCAATACAAGTAAATAAAAAAAAGGTATATAATATAAAAAACAGTTTCACATTGATGAGAAATAATTAGTTCGCTTTTTACGCAGTCGGGTTTTTTATTTTTTAAATTTAATTTATATTATTTTATCATATGTATTTTAAGTATCAATATCAGAAGATTTTGCTTGAAAGGGTAACATTCTTTCGTTATGCCCTAAAATCTTTTGCACTCGAAAATCTAGATTAATATTTATAATTTAAATTTTCATACATAATTTTAAACGAATGCTTTCATCATTGTATTTTATCTATTTGCATGCGATTATTAATATATTGTTAAAGACAAATAAAGACATTTAACTAAATTAGCAGCGATTGATCGAAGCAAAAATCTATTTGAAGACCAATCACAAAATTTCATTCCATCAAGAAATCTCTTCATTAATTAGTTTGAATTAGTTGAATTTTGAAACGTATTATTGTTTGCAACCAAAAAAAAAAAGTTCACCTAATAGGAAAACTTTAGCTGCAAGAATAAAATTATTATCAATAAAAGCTTGGTTCACATTTGATTAATTGGACTTGACCTTTCAATACAAAATTTTATTTTTCACAAAATTATTACACATTTCACAAGAATAACTTTTTCTTTTCAGAAAATTGACACAAAAAACAAACAAACTTGCATCTTCCTCCCCTATAGTAATAAATAAAATAAAAAAGTCTGTAACTCAGAGGAAGACACAGTTACCCTACCTTCTCTAAATAACTCCTAGATAAACATTAACATTATTGTTACAATTTAAGCATTCTGCATTTTGATAAAAATAAAATCTTCCGTCTTTTTATTGCTCTCTATAGTAAAAAGCAGTTATCTCAATTATTTATCCCAACATTTAGATATTCCCATTTCCCTTTGACTTCTAGCAGATTATTTTAAAATGCTTAAAATCTCTCTATTCTAAAAAAAAGTAACTCCCGCTGTCACCGCCGCCGCCGCCGCCGCCGCCGGTTTTGAATTTTTTGTGACCGGAGGTCTTTCTTCGTTAATATTAAGAAAAATAATGCATACAAAAATATGAAAATTGGTAGTATTATACAGAAATGTTTGATAAACACGCTGATGTAGACAGTTTTCAAATCGAAGAATTATTTTAAGAGATATTTAATGCTAAAGTTGGACAAAATCGTTCCATTAAAAAAGTTTTATAGGAGCAAAAACTATACATCGGAATTTAATACTTTTTAGATCATTTTATACGTTATAATTTCCCGGTGTGCAGAATTAATTTATTTTTTTAATTTGACTCATTTTTCGAGGTTTCATTTCTATTTTAAATTCAAATTTTCAGCATTTCGAGAGATATTTTTTTACTTATTTCAGAAAATTGTACTAATTTAACCTGTTGCCAAACTGTATAAACAACGGAAACAATAATGTTTGCTTCAAATTAAAAATTTATTTACACGTGACTATTATAAACAGAAAAGAAAAACTTTCAAATTAGAATTAAATAATTACGTATAAAAAGCAGGAACTTATTGAAAATTACTTCATCTATAATTACACGTGAATTTTAACAGAGAAAGGATATTGTAAAGTAATAAATTCATTAACATGCGTTAGAAGTCTTAAATAGGAGAAATTACATCACATTTACGTCACATTACACTTATTACGTAAAATGAACAAAAAATAATATTGCAAAATAGTAGTTTAAATTTAAAAATAGCGCGAGACATTTACTTGATATTTTGAGATGAACTTTTCAACTATTTTTTTTTTGGACAGCGCAAATAATATTTCATTTCTAATAAAAGCATTTTCACGTGAATATTAAAAAGGGAAATAAAAGTTTGGTGAAAATTACGTCAGATTAAAACGATATATTTAAAATGTTTTATTTAAAAGGACTTTCTTTTCGCTTTGTTAAAAAATACCGGGAGACAAAGACTCTGTTTACTTAATTCCTTTTATATTAGATGATTTTGAAATGCCATTGTATCTTTTAACAGCAGCTGATTTTTCCGTAAAATTCCCCAATCAAAGAGAAATGAATAGAAACCCGTTTATAGGGAGATCGCCTTTGTTTTTTTAATTATAATTCAATCTTCCAAAAAAATTCTATTAAAGCCGATCAAATTAGCGTGCTTTTAGAGACTGCAGTGTCTGATCGGGGGGTTGGCGAGCGTAGCTCGTAGGGGGCCGAGCCCCCTAGTTCCAATTAAAAAAAAAAAATGTAATTTAACATATTACAACGACCATTTGGAAAATGATTTTTTCAAAGACTAAAATTTAAAAGATAGAAAATCGCACGGAGTTGATCATACATTACGTACGCCATGAATTACATTTTTCGGTACTGTAAATTTTTAAACTTCTACGGAGCTAGTCATACGTTACGTACGCAATGGATTAAACATTAATATTCCTGGACCCATTTTAAATGAAATTTCATTCTTAAACTTCTAAACATCCCACAATATTACTTTTTACAGCGTCGTAGAGAGAAAAAAAAATGTACTTTTAAATGCAATTTTTTTGAAAGCTGTATCTCAATTATTAATTTTTTTTTTGTAGTTTTTATTACTTTTTTGTCATAGTGGCAACAGAAGTATCCATCTCTGTTGAAAGTAAAGGGAAAATACAGATTACTGTATAGACTAATCAGAAAACGAATAAAATTCGGATTCAACTTATAAAAAAGCTTCAGATATGTTTTTGATTTCCTACGCAGACGAGGACAATAACCATTTTTCCAAATGGTTAAAAAAAATTTTATTTGCTGTTTGGCTCTTCTCATCCCTGAATTATTTATTTAGTATAAATTTATTTATGACATCGCAACATAGTATTTATGTTTAATTATGCACATTTAATTGTAATTAATGTTAAAATATGATATTTTATTTTAAATTAATTTTAAAAACAGCGTTTTGAATTTCGTAAAGAATTAGATTTATCAATATATACATAAAGGGTATATATATGCTTTTATAGCAATTAATCTCTGACTCAAAAACATTTTCCGCCAATAATACTTTGATTTGACAGAATTAAAATGATACTCAAGAGTGTGTAAAAAAAATTACGTCTGGATGCTCAAAAGCTATAATTTAAAATGAAATTTAGTTTACAAAGGTTTTTAAAACACTTCGTTTTATAATTTAAATTAAGAGCGTCATATGAGACTCAGGTGATCAGAAGGGTTGACTTTCAAACATTGGCGCGATTGGCAAAGGAATACAAAATGACGCTAAAAGGCGGTTTTTAGAATCTTATCAAACTTTTCAAGATGGCAGAAAAACATCTTTTTTAAATATTTATGAACATATATTTATATTATAAATGGTATACAGTCGGACCTCGTTATCTCGACACCCGGTTTTCACGCCACTCCACTCATCACGTCAGTTTTTCAACGTCCCAAATTTTTGTATATGATTTTAATGTAAATAAACTCCAGATTTTACGTCGTTGAATAATTTTCAACTCCGAATATCCTGACGGTTTAGGAACATTGTCCATTTTTCATAATCCATCTTATAAGCATGGAAATTAAGCGGTAAGAAATGTCTTAGCCAAACTTTTCACCAAAGTTTCTAAAATACCCACTGAGATAAATGAGAAATTTTTCTTCAATCCTTTACCTGAATAAATAAATCCACACACTATGAATGACCCACTTAAGCTCCAGATAGACGTATTAGTCTACTCGCGGTCTTTTCGTTCTGGTATGGTGGCACTTTCTTCTTGTTAAACGTCGTTTTTCATCCGACTAAAATCGAAGCATTGCATTGCATTGAGATGATCAGAAATTATCTAACATCCATATCTAAAACAACGAACATTGATTACGATTCATTGTATAATATTGAAAAAAGAATTCTAGGAAACTCATCTAGGGCTAAGCAATTCTTAATTCATCAATATTTCATGTAACAATTAAAATACAAGCCATCGTAAATATGATTTTATTCTTTTCAATTTTGTTTTTGTTTCTGTGTTTATTTTGGCTCATAATAATGTTTTATTGCTTAAAACTGCAAGAACAGTTATGAAGTTCAAATTGTCTTAAATTAATTAAAAATACAGCTTTTTATAAAGATATTTTTCTCTAAAGCAAAATTAAGGAGGACTGAATGATATTATCACTATAAAGGGGACTATATTCTGTAATATTTACCATGTTTTTTCCGTTGGAATGGGGCATTTTTCGATTACCATGGCCTCATCCATCTCTGTCGTAACAAAGGATGGCTTTTTTCGATATTGATAAGTCAAATCAATTACATATTTGAAAATCAGCTAATATAAAATGTTTAAGTTAAAAATGTCTCTATCTTTCTTACTTTTAATACGACGCTATGGACAATATTCTCCCTTTAGATACTGGGAGGTGGCTGCACTAATCATCATCACATCGAGTTGACGGAATAGTTAATTCCTGGATTAATTAAAATTCGATTCCTATATTGAAATGCAACTGATCTGCCAAGTCATATCTTGATGGAAAACACCTATAAACCGATTTCAGTGGTTTACTTATAAGTTTACCATTGGGTTTTCCTGCTCCCAGTCATCTATGATTTCATACCTTTGCGTGGTAGGAAAACGCAATGATAAATCTACCAATGAATCACTGAAATCGTCTCTGCAGGGGGTTTCCACCAAGAGATCACTTGGCATACCAGTTGTATTGCTAAACATGTTCTGTCTAATCCTGGAATTCCAGCTGCCAACTCAATGAAGTAATAGTATGTGCAGTCACATCCCGGTCTATTAGGTTCGAGGTTAAAAACTCCGTCGGTTTGGGAATACATTTCTCATTCATGGAAATAAAAAGCTGTGTATTTTGAAATTTTACGCTTATATTTTATTTTTTGATCGAGTTTTAGTTATTTTCAAGAACACATATAGCTTATTCCTAAAATATTTCGGGCATTTCTTTCTCTTTACTCAGAGGAGCATTTTACATATGACGAAATTATCACCTTTAAATGCGTTTCGCGTGTAAAATTCTATTATTATAAAGCTTTCGTACTTTTTTTATTTTGACTTAATTTTTCCTATTTTCTGCTTTTAACACGTGGCCATTTAATTCTTATTTTTAGGGTTTCGTACTTATAAAGTAAAAACGGAACCATTATAAGATCATTTCTGTGTCTGCCTGTCTGTCACAGCCATTTCACTCGTAAACTATGGAACGTGGAAAGTTTAAATTGGTGGAAGTAATAAAGACTATTAACCTACATATTTTCAGGTTATTAAACATTCACAAATATATTTAGGGAAAATGTAAAGGGATTAATTAAGCTAGCTACTTGAAAAAAAAATATATATTTTCTTTGTAAATCGTGTGGGGTATCGTGTGAAAGCTTTCGTAACACTGAACAAAAAATACATTTCTTTTAATTTTAGGTATTATAGTTGTAGAGATATCGTCGAAAATATAGTGCAAAAATATGTTCCCCCCATCTATTTCCGAATCTACTCAAACTAAAATTATGAAAAAATTAGAGGTAGTTGACGTTAACTTAAACCTTGCGGAAACTTATAGCGATCACCATAGATCGCTTAGTTTTTGAGAAAAGCCCGTTTTTCTGTTACACACAAATTTCAATTTGCGGTCATTCAGCAAAGGTGTTGAGGAGCGCTGATGGTGCATTTCTTTGCTGAAGTATGCAAGTACTGTTGATAATGATTTTCGAAAAAAATCGTCGGTAATTAGCGGAGATATTAACCCTTAAAGACACGGACGGTTTGGACATACATAATGACATCAGTGACGTACTCTATGTGCCATCGGCTTTTAAAGCGTAGATAACAACTTTTAATGATACATTTTTGTTATGCAATGCCTAGTAGCAGTATAAAAACAATAAACGTAAAATTGTTAAAAATAGACTAATTTAATTAGAATTAATCACACAAATACTATGGGATTCGCGACTAGTTTCCATGGGGTGGATATCTCTATACGCCTCCCGTGTCTTTAAAAGTTAATTAAAAACCTATCTGGAAAAACGCGTTAAGGATTAAGGCGGCGTTGCAAATTTTGCGACCTCCTTTCGAAGCGCGCTTAGCACAATGCCAAGTTTAAACTTTTAACAAGGGTTTTGTTTTAGCTAAACCGTAAAAAGAAAAGATTATTACAACGCTGAATTTAGTTTTATGAAATGCCAAATGAAGTTTAAATACGCACTATTTTTATTATCAGTACCGAATTAAGTTCATCAGAAACATATTACGATAAGAATAAAATAAAAAAGAAAAGTGCCCAGCTAAACTTATGGCATTGAGCTCACAGGCTCTTCGCACTAATTGTATATTATACTCTTATTTTAAAGAATAATGCGCCTCAAAAAATAAGTGAAGGGCGATTAGCCCCCTTTATAATTAACCAATCAATCCCCAAAACTAATCAGGGAAGCTCCTTAACATAATATACCTGTATACCAAATTTGCAGCAAATCGAATAATTCTGCATGAAAAACCCATTTATCTAAATTAAGGGGAGCGGACTAGGCCCCCTTTTCTCTCTTTATCCTTAACCAATGAATCCCCAAAACGAATCAGGGAAGCTCCTTAACATAATAAACCGGTATACCAAATTTGGAGCAAATCGAATAATTCTGCATAAAACACCTCTTTATCTAAACTAAGGGGGGGACTAGCCCCCCTTTCCCCCTTTATCCTTAACAAATGAATCCCCAAAATTAATCAGGGAAGCTCCTTAACATAATAAACCGGTATACCAAATTCGGAGCAAATCGAATAATTCTGCATGAAAAACCCATTTATCTGAATTAAGTGGAGTGGACTAACCCCCCTTTTCCCCCTTTATCCTTAAACAATGAACTCCCAAAACTAATCAGGGAAGTTCCTTAACATAATAAACCGGTATACCAAATTCGGAGCAAATCAAATAATTCTGCATGAAAAACCCATTTATCTGAATTAAGGGGAGGGGGACTAACCCTCCTTTTCCCCCTTTATCTTTTACCAATCAACCCCCAAAACTAATCAAGGAAGCTCCGTAACATAATAAACCGGTATACTAAATTTGGAGCAAATCGAATAATTCTGCATGAAAAACCCATTTATCTGAATTAAGGGGGGGGGGGGGTGGACTAATCCCCCTTTTCTCCCTTTATTCTTAACCAATGAACCGTCAAAACTAATCAGGGAAGCGCCTTATCAGAACGAAACTAGAAAAAAGTTTTGAAGCAAATAGGATGTTTTTATCAAGAGTTATCGTGTTACGTACGTACATACATACGTACGTACATACAGAACCGGCGAGCACATAAGCTCTCAGGCTTTGATAGCCTGTGAGCTAAAAAGAGTTATACAGATTAGCAATATTTGCTATTCTTTAGGCTTCAAATCTCTTTGAAATTTTAGGTATACTTATTCATACTTTTCTAGTATATACAGCTATACGCAACCCTATGTTGTATAGTTGTTTAGCTCACAGGCTATAAAAGCCTGAGAGCTTATGAGCCCTCCGGTTCTGTATGTACGTGTGTAATTTACGTACGTATGTACGTAACGCGATAACTCTTGATAGAAACATCCTATTTGCTTCAAATTTTTTTTTCTAGTTTCCTTCTGATAAGGCACTTCCCTGATTAGTTTTGGGGGTTCAATGGTTAAGGATAAAGGGGAAAAAGGGGGGTTAGTCCACCCCTCTTAATTTAGATAAATGGGTTTTTCATGAAGGATTATTCGATTTGCTCCAAATTTGGTATACCGATTTATTATGTTACGGAGCTTCCTTGATTAGTTTTGGGGGTTCATTGGTAAAAGATAAAGGGGGAAAAGGGGGTTTACCCCCCCCCCCCTTAATTCAGATAAATGGGTTTTTCATGCAGAATTATTTGATTTGCTCCGAATTTGGTATACCGGTTTATTATGTTAAGGAACTTCCCTGATTAGTTTTGGGAGTTCATTGTTTAAGGATAAAGGGGAAAAGGGGGGTTAGTCCACTCCTCTTAATTCAGATAAATGGGTTTTTCATGCAGAATTATTCGATTTGCTCCGAATTTGGTATACCGGTTTATTATGTTAAGGAGCTTCCCTGATTAATTTTTGGGGTTCATTGGTTAAGGATAAAGGGGGAAAGGGGTGCTAGTCCCCCCCTTAGTTTAGATAAAGGGGTGTTTTATGCAGAAATATTCGATTTGCTCCAATTTTGGTATACCGGTTTATTATGTTAAGGAGCTTCCCTGATTCGTTTTGGGGATTCATTGGTTAAGGATAAAGAGGGAAAAGGGGGCCTAGTCCACTACCCTTAATTTAGATAAATGGGTTTTTTTTCAGGACTAGGGGGCTCGGCCCCCTACGAGCTACGCTCGCCAACCCCCGTCCAGACACCGCAGACTATAAATGCACGCTAATTTGATCGGCTTTAAAAAGATTTCGAAAGATTGAATTATAACTTAAAAAACAGTGGCGGTCTCCCTATAAACGAATTTCTATTCATTTCTCTTTGATAGGGGAATTTTAACGCCAAATCCGCTGCGGTACTACTTGATTATCCCGTCGACCCATTTCGCCAAATTATACAAATTGACATAATTTTGATTTTAAATAACGAAAGAACAAATAAATTAGTACGACATTAATAAAAATACAAATAAAACGTCGAAATAAAAATAACTTGATGACGTAGACACGTGTAACAACATTTCAAAATAAGCTAATATAAAAGGAATTAAGTAAACAGAGTCTTTGTCTCCTGGTATTTTTTAACAAAGCAAAAAGAAAGTTCTTTTAAATGAAACATTTTAAATTAATCGTTTTTAATCTGACGTAATTTTGACCAAACTATTCTTTCTCTTTTTAATATTCACGTGAAAATGCTTGTGTTAGAAATGAAATATTATTTGCGCTTTCCTGACAAAAATAGTTGAAAAGTATCCTCTCAAAATATAAAATAAATGTCTAGCGCAATTTCTAAATTTAAACCGTTTTGCAATATTATTTTGTGTTCATTTTACGTAATAACTGTAATGTGAGGTAAATATGACGTAATTTCTCCTAATTAAGATTTCTAACGCATGTTAATAAATTTATTATTTTGCAAATTCCTTTCTCTCTTAAAATGCACATGTAATTACAGTTTTTATAACGTAATTTTTAATAAGTTCCTGCTTTTTGTACATAATTATTTAATTCTAAATCCAAATATTTTTTTCTGTTTATAATAGTCACGTGTAAATAAATTTTTAATTTATTTACACGCATAAATATTTTTTTTTTGAAGCAAACATTATTGTTTCCGCTGTTTATACATTTGGCAACAGTTTAAATTAATATCCCTTTCTAAAATCTGTAAAAAATATCTCTAGAAATGCTGGAAATTTGAATTTAAAATAGAAATAAAACCTCAAAAAATGACTCAAAATAAAAAAATTAATGCAATCTGCACTCCGGCAAATTCTAACGCATAAAATGATCTAAAAATGATTACACTGCCATGTATAGGTTTTGCTGCTATAAAACTTTTTTAGTGGAACAATTTTGTCCAACTTTAGCGTTAAATATCTCTTAAAATAAAAATTAGATTTGAAAACTGTCTGCATCAGCGTGTTTATCAAACATTTCTGTATAAAACCACAGATTTTCATATTTTTGTATGCATTATTTTTCATAATATTAACGAAGAAAGACCTCCGGTCACAAAAAATTCAAAACCGGCGGCGGCGGCGGTGGTGATAGCGGTAGTTACTTTTTTTTAGAATAGAGAGATTATTCGATTTGCTCCAAATTTGGCATACCGGTTTATTATGTTAAGGAGCTTCCCTGATTAATTTTGGGGGATCATTGGTTAAGGATAAAGTGGGGAAACGGGGGATAATCCCCCTTCACTTTTTTTTTTTTTTTTTGAGGGACATTATTCTTTAAAATAAGAGTATAATATACAATTAGTGTGAATAGCCTGTGAGCTCAATGCCATCAGTTTAGCTGGGCACTTTTCTTTTTTATTACAAAGTCTTATTATTCTTTTAGCAACGATTTTTTTAAATAATACAGTTAATAATTCACATATTTATTGTACGGAACCCTCAGAGGGCGAGTAATACTTCCACTTGACCGTTTATTTAATTTTCTTTCCGTTTTTAATAATTTCAATTTGAAAATTACGACAAAAACAAATCTTATTTTTAATTTTTTTTTTTTTCCATAAAACATAATTTAATCACAATATTGTTTCACTATCAATTGAAATAAACGATAATTTCAATTTCAAATTGAAAATAGCGAAAAGGAAGATATATAATAATCCCTATATTTTTTCCCTGTTTTCTCTATTTTTTCCACAAAAATGGAGTAATTTTGTGATATCATTAATCAAATGTTATTAAAATTAGAAAAAAATTAATATCTCGAAAACTAATTCAAATTTTTAAATTCTAACACCAGTTTTGACATCTGTGGATAAATACGGATAACTGGTCTCAATTTCACTGCCAAACTTTTCATATTTTAGGAGAAATAGCCGTGAAACATATTCAGTCATTTAATCAGTCGTTTCATAAAATCGTTTTATAAATTCGTTTCATTAGGATTTTATATACATAAGGTATGTATATATATATATATATATATGTACGTATATATACATTATACATGTATAAATAAATATCATATACATATATAAATAGATACTTTATACTTATATATTTTTTTATAATTTTATGTATTTCATATTTTATTTATTTATGTTATATGTCACATATTAAAACATAACATTACAAACGTTAATGTCATACATATCATGAACCATATAAAAATGCACACAAAATATAATTACATAATATTATAACCTACAGAAAAATGCCGTTTGAAACAATAACGGAAAATTGTAATTTTTTCCGGAAACATCATGCAAAATGCAATGAATTACACAAAAAATAAGTCCTTTTCTGTTGTAAAAAGGCAACCATAAAGGCTGAAGATCGCAACAAACACATCAAAACATTTATCGCAAAAAAAAAAAAACTCGCTAAACTACTAGGCTAGTAAAATTAGCTAGCTCAAAACAGGGCCGTTTCATGCAATAATTCGCGGAAAGCTGGAAATCGTTTTATTTACTTTGTTTTACATACAAATGAAAGGATTAGCACAGTAGAAATAAGGGAAAAAACACTTTTAGGTGGAACTAATTGGAACAAAAATAATTCTTGTTGTAATCGGCAGTTAACGCGCTCCTAATGAACATACTAAAAATATACTGTCGTACTGCTGCGCAAAATGCGTTAAATTCGGTTTTTTGGCGGTCATCTTGAGAAAAACATGAAATTTTTTTTAAAAATCGCAAACAGCCATGTGGGATATCAAGTTACAGGAGATTTTGAACTGAAAAATAATATTATTTGTTTTTAAAAGTAGAAGTAAATAAAAAAATGATGGAGAAAAAATGAAGGATTATGGATTCTTGAAAAACATCACTTTATTTTAAAAATTCAAAAATTTCATATAAGTACACAAAAAGGGGGATTTAATTATATATATAAAATCATATTTATGTAACCAACTTCAAATCTCCTCTTCATTTTAATCTAAATAAAAACTGTCTCCTGTGTTTGCACAGGCCTTTCCACGACAGTTTTTTACAAACTACTGAACTTGGAAATCCATATTGGCGACATGTACACTTTGTAATGTTACATTGTTCTTCAACTGTAGTTCGTCAGGCACATTTAATCATATTTAAGAGTTTGTCTGGTGCTGTGTTTAAGTCTCTTAATATCGGCTGAAATTCTCCATCAACCAACTGCCAACCCCATAGTGTAGGATCAGGAGTTGACATATTACGATTTTTCTATATAAAATATTGCAAATGCACTCGAAGTAGATGGTATTTCGATGCATTTTGCGTTGGAAGCAAACAAGCCATATTAAAGTCTTTTTTAGCTGTAACTATTTTCCTCATGTATTGTTCATAACAAAGCACGTTTAAGTCACTTGTTTCAATGTTGCCTCCATAAAGTGACACAAGAACTTTACAGCTATTTTCAACCAGTTCTTCCATAGTAACATCTTTGGAGGATCCATAATGTGAAGGCCATTAGCATAAAATTTTCGACTGATTGATTTTTTTTTTAAACAGAAGATTTACTTTTCCCAAATAGTGCACTACTGGTGTCACATCCTGTTAATGCGTGAACAAAAAGTAAAGTTTTTCAAGCCTTCTCTCCATTAGATTTTTGCATGGCTTGATTGTCACGAACATTATCAGATTGTGTCGCAGACTGCATGAAATGTTCTTCGAAGAATGATATAGTGGTAGGATTAAAATATCAGTGTCATCAATTACTACAGTGACATGTTTTTCCTCGACTATGCTTAAAGCTTCTCTACCGATTACCGTGTCTGCATCACCTTCTTCATGAATGATGGAATGACCCCTTTCTTGAAAATAATTCCCCAGCATATTGGTAAAGCGTCGTTTGTTCGTATAGAAAGAATTTTCTTTTTCTTGTTGAGTACGGGTAACTTTTCATCAAAGAATACTACAACAGACGACTACTTCATGCGTAGTCTATGCTCCATACCGTTTATATTTGGTTTTTCATACCCATAAAAACTATTGCCACTTTTCCATACCTTCAGCTGACATACGATTCGTATTGCATTATGACATCGCCAAATGATGCAGAAGCGCACCTTGGTAACTGGTGAATTAATGCACCACCACTAAGAAGGTAGTAAGTAGTTTTCTGGAAATGAGACCGCTGTATTTCATTTAAATTCATGCTATCTAGTGAGTGTATCAATGATGATTTACCCGTTTTTCTCATTTGCTGGGTACTATGGTCAAATAATGAAGTTGATAGAATGGATAACTCGTAATTGAAAAACTCTGTTGTATCTTGAGCGCTATTAATCAAGGAGATACAAGCAAGCATCCTCTGTGTTAAAAGACTAGAATCTACATGGTGAGTCTCACCAGCAATAATAATTCTTTTTTCAATACTTCCATGGTTACTGCTTGGTCTGATTTCAATTAAAGTTTCACCTTTAAAAAGTTTACCGGTAAGTTTATCTTGAATGCTTTTTCCAGTGATCATTATGTTAACATTTTCTGCAGTTACTTTCTTTTTACTATCTGTAATTCCAATAAAAATACTCCATAAATCTGTTGAAGTAGCAGTAAATGGATTGTGGTCTATAAAAAATTACATTGCCTTTTTCATATCTTCGAAATCTCTCGCCATCCTTGCACCAGTTAAATCAGTATGCTGTTCACTGCCAATATGTGAAACACCGGTCATCAAACTCATTGCACATGCTACTTCATTACATCTAAAATGGCTCAAAATCCAAGTTGCACGTTGACTTTAAGTCATGCCTCTGTTATGAGTTATACCAGAACGACTTTTAGCGCATTTCATGAACGTTTGCTCAATGTGCATATCAGTCCAAACACCTGACCACTTCCTGTACTTTCTTCGTACAGTAAAGTGGCCTTCATTCAGCATTGGTTTTTGGTTTCCAGTTCATTCCAGTTCTGGTTTCGTTGTTTTTAGTTCTCGCACTTATTGAAGCTATATTCTTGCACATTTAACATAATTGTTATGACCTGAACTCGCAAAAAAGGAAACATATACTCAACCGCCTGTAAGTGCATTTCAAAGTTTCCTGATCGCTCAGCCGAAATAAATGTATTTACAATATTCACCATGATCAGATACAACAGCCAGAGCTTATCATGGTGATATAAACATGGTTTTGTGATATAAGAAGATTCTTTCTTTCATGTATTAGTGTTGGAAGTTTATGAAGACTAAAATAAAAAAATAAATAAATAAATAAATAAAAAATTAATCTGCCTTGATATCACCTTTGAGCACTTTTTGGAAAGATGAATAAATTTTTCAAGATTAAAATCATCATTTGACTCCACTTCCATTGCGTCACCGGTAGTGCATTGACTTTTTGATGCATTCTCGCTAAAAATTGAATTTAGAGCAATTCACTCTTCGATAAATTTATTTGTATAAGATTTTTCTTTTAGTGAAAATTAACGTTTAGTGTAAAGAATAAAGTGTATCGTCTAATGACTCTTTATTTTAGTAGAGTCGTTTTTTTTAGTATGTCATTAGGATTATAAAACTCTATTGATTAACATCAATGTGGAATACCCTGTCCCGATCCTTTGGAAATTTGGAGATAAGAGCATTTTGATATCTTACCTTTTGTAATGAATAAATTATTTAGAAATTAAAAAGTTGATTAATATTTATGTGAAAATTTTGCTATAACAATTAGTGTTGCAGTCGGAGTTGTCACATAAGAGTATCTGGTATAGGTGTGATGTAATGTAGCATAGTTACATTTAAAGTTTACCTAAGGAGTAATACAGGTATCATTTTTTAAAAATTACCCCCTAGTTGATCTTTATAAACATTTTACTTTTAAAAACCAATGTTATACTCTTTTTAAGCTTTAAATTTCCTGTAATTTGATACCTGACATGATTTTTAACATTTTTTTAAAAAATTTCATATTTTTTCAAGTGGCCGCCAAAAAGCGCATTTTGCGCAACAGTATGAATGTATATTTTTAGTATGTTCATTAGGAGCGTGTTACCTATCATTTACAACAAGAATAATTTTTTTCCAATTAGTTCCACCTCTAACGCTATTTCTACTGTACTAGATTTGAAGTTTGTCCCATTTTTCCCGGTGAACTTTAGACGTAACACAACAAAAACTTCAAAATTTTCGGACTTTTTTCAGTATTTCGCAAATAACTCAAAAACCGTTCACTATACTGAAACAGTCCTAGTTTATAAATTGTAGAGCATAAAATTCTGCTTCGATTGCGTACCACAGACTAAAAATTACACCAATAATAAGTGAGATATGATAGATCAAATAAGTGCATTTTTCCTAATTTTTCTAAAAAAACGCATAAAATTTGTTCTTCAAAATTTAATTACATCAGTATGGGAATTTCACCAACCTTTGCAATAGATGATTACACTTGAAATGCAACCGATGTCTCCAAATTAATTTTAATTCTGTCTTTTGTAAGCAAATTATTTTTTTAGGTGCATAAATGATTATATTTTGAAAATTCTATGAAATGATGAATATAAGGGATAGGTAATTTAAAAATGAAAGAATTGCATGTGCACTTTAAAAAAAAATTATGTATTTCATAAAATGTTAGAGAACAATATAATAATAACAGAAAATCAAGAAAATTTATTTATTTATAACTAGTATATTGTGGTCATCACAAAACTTTCTTCTATCTCATACTTGTCAATACTTCAAAATTCATTATCACAGTGCATCTATACTCATCATGAGGATTCTAAAAAGATGAAATTACGTGCATTAGTTCTTGAAATATTACTGTCCCTGAAATCGTGTAAATCCATCAAAATGCAGCATAGCAGCGCCACCTATTGGGTGATTTACACCAGAACTTAATTATCATCAACATTTGTCAATGTCTAACTGAATATGAAGTTTGGGGAAAATCCGTGCATTAGTTCTTGATATAGAGCTATTGCGCAAATCATGACAAATGCAGCATAACAGCGCCACCTGTTGAGCGATTTACACAACCACATAAACAGTATCAACATTTATCAAGGTGTACTTGAATCTGAAGTTTGATGAAAATTCGTGCATTAGTTCTTGAGACAGAGCTATTGAGGAAATAATGCAAAATACAGCATAGCAGCGCCACCTATTGGGTGCTATTCACCAACTCGTAGTTAGCATCATTTCATATCAAAGAGTAACTGAATCTGAAGTTTGATGAAAATGTGTCCATTAGTTCTTGAGATACAGCGATTGCAGATACCGTGAAAAATGCTGTATAGCAGCGCCACCTGGTGAGCGATTTACACCAAAATGTACAAAATGCCAATTCATATCAAGGATTAATTGATTCTGAAGTTTGGTGAAAATTGTTGCATTAGTTCTTCAGATACCTCTATAATGGAAATTCTGAAAAGTGCAGAATAGCAGTGCCACCTGTTGAGCGATTTGCACCAAAACACAAACAGCACTAATGCATATCAAAGTATACTTGAATCTGAAGTTTGTTGAAAATCCAAGCATTAGTGGTTGAGATAGAGCTATTGCGGAAATCGTAAAAAATGCAGTATAGCAGCGCCACCTGTTGAGCGATTTACACCAAAATGTACAAAACTTCAACTCATGCTAAGGACTAACTGAATCTGAAGTTTGATGAAAATCCGTGCATTAGTTCTGGAGTTTGAGCTATTGCGGAAATCGTGAAAAAGGCTGCATAGCAGCGCCATCTGTTGAGCGATTTACACCAAAAACTAATCAGCGCCAATTTATATCAGGGGCTAATTGAATATAAATTTTTATTAAATTCCGTGCATTAGTTCTTGAGATAGAGCGCCCACAATATTTGTGTCACATTCAGACAGACAGACAGACTAACAGATTCACAGACTCAGAGACAGACATTTTGTAAAAACATGTTTTTCGGGTTCTCTGACCCCTAAAACGCGTAAATCCGTCGAAAACCGAAAGTCGAAAGTTTTCACGAATCCAATACTATCTTGTAAAGATAGAAGAAAGTAAAAATTGGTATATAAGCAATGATAATAAAATTAACTCAAGTTATTTGAGGGAAGTACAGGAAAATCGGGCTTAGAGCGTTTTTTTTTTTTTTTTTTTTTTTTTTGCTGTACCTTGACTTGCCCGTTCTTCTTCCTCCTGTACATGGAAGGCCTGTTCTCCATATCTACTTTTTTGTCATATCCGGTTTGTGGCTCTTCTTCCTCTGCGGTATTTGTGCACGAAGCACCTTTAGAGTGGTAACATATAATTGAGCATTTAATCCCGTTCTTCCTACAAGAACATAAACCACCTTTGCAACCCTTTGCACATTTGCATGACAGAGTGTTTAGTAGATCTGGTGGTGTAACTACATCGTTTGTGGTGATAATATGAACTGGAAGTATACTATACCTGAATGTCTTCCAACCCCAATCAGTGGGATTCATCACCCTTCCATTCCAGATGTTGATCTGAAAAAAAGCTTTCTATGAATGTTGTTTGGCTCCATCTTAAGTTGGAGGAAGAGAAGCGAGGTTAAATTGGGTCTTTATAAGGTTCTTTCCAAATGTGTTGTATCGCAATTTGTGCAGTGTTGTGGATTCGTCATACTGGGGATTGTATAAGGTGGCAATAAATTTCTTCCCCGCAACAATTATGTCCAGAAGCGTAGCATATTGGTTATTAATGACAGCTGGACCATCTTGTAGGTGAGCATGATTTTCCAAAGGCCTTAAGAATTTCAGTTTGCCCTGCCTTAAGAAGGCCCATGTAGAATCACAGTCACTAAAAGCATGTAGGAATAGGATGTTATTCTTCCCAATCGGAAAGTGCTTGAAACTTAATGGTGAATAGAAAACATTGCCTGACTGTCCTTTTCCAGATTTCAAGAAGTATATCGTGGATGAGTTGGGAGCAAATGCAGTCAAAAGCACAAGCAGATCAGTATCTTCCCCAACTATGATGATACGTTCTTACTGCTAATTAAGTTGAAGTTGGATGGCTTCCATCACGATGCTAGTATCTGCATCATCGACAGCTTGTTTTACAATAAAATTGTGTTATTCCAGTTTTCAATGAGCATTTTTATGAAATGGTGTTTATTGTCTTCATTTGCAAGGAAGGTTCTCTTTTTGCATTGTGAGCGTCGTATTTTCGTCAAAGTCAACACTTACTGCAATGTATTTATTTTTTCGACGGAAGTGCTCAGCAGATTTGGTGCCATGTTCTGACCATTCTTCTGGGTAACCGTCAATTACAATGGTTGTAGTTTTACTGTAGTTGTTTTTCAAATATCCAATGTACTTTGAAATAATTGACGAGAACTTATTTCTTAGCTCCCAACTCACTCGATAAAGAAGAAAGCTACCATCAATCACATGGACAGTTTGTGCGGTTTGTTCTAAATTATCAAGGGGAGTAAACAAATCGTAAATTACCGACTTTCGCGTCTTCCTAATCCCAAAGTTATCAAACAGAGAAATATAATCATTTATGCACCTCAAAAAATAATTTGCTTACAAAGGACGGAATTAAAATTAATTTGGGGACATCGGTTGCATTTCAAGTGTAATCATCTTTTGGAAAGTTTGGTGAAATTCCTATATTGATGTAATTAAATTTTGAAATTGTTAATCAAACAGTACAATTTGGAAATTTATCCAGTTCTACTGTTTTGTAAGGGACAGGATTCATTTAACCGATAACTGGTACGCAAAAAACCAATTTTATGCGTTTTTTTAGAAAAATTAGGAATAATGCACTTTTTTTATCTGTCATATCTCGCTTATTATTGGTGTAATTTTTAGTCTGTGGTACGCAATCGACGCAGAATTTTATGCTCTACAATTTATAAACTAGGACTGTTTCAGTATAGTGAACAGTTTTTGAGTTATTTGCGAAGTGCTGAAAAAAGCCGAAATTTTTGAGGTTTTTGTCGAGTCACGTCTAAAGCTCACCAGGAAAAATGGGACAAACTTCAAATCCCTTCATGTAAATCAAATCCCTTCCTGTTTGGGTGTAAAACAAAGTGATTAAAATAATTTCTAGCTTTCCGCGAATTTTCGGTTAGTAAAATCCTATTTTTACTGGCCTATTCCGGCATAGGATATGGGTTGTTTCCCCCCAAATAGTTCCATGCGCTCTCGCTCAACTGTTGCTTCAGAAGAAGAGAATAACTGCCTTCTTGGCTAGTATTCAGATCGCTGTCTATAAGTCAAGACATGTCAAGTTCTAATCTCAATCAAGCATAGGTTTTCGCAATTTGTCGGATTCCCCTTAATATGGAAGCGACCTTATTAGCCCCAATTTGCGTATCATTCTCGCAGCCTAATTATGGTTCAATGTATCACAGATCCATTCTTGAACATTTTACCTATTCTTAATCCAACATTTTAACAATTAGTGGTTCTATCAGCAAAAGTTTATGGTTGAACCTGAATCAACCCTATGGTTCAATGTTGTTCAATTTCATTGTTCATGCGAAGTGCCAAATCACTGTAAAATCTTTCTCCATCTTATGATTGCAACTACTGGAACACCGAAGTTTTTAATTAACCTTGCACGAAACACTCTGCAGTGTATTTAAAAACTAGTGTGATGTGCGAATCCCAAAACTTTCTTCTTTCTGATACATGTTAATATTTTAAAAAGTTGTTATACATGTTAATACTTCAATGTTATTACTTAATGTTATACCAACTTTGATTTCCATCTTAAGTTTCTGCTTCATTTTACTATTCGGAGTAAAAAACGAGTTAATCTCAATCATAATATTTAATAAAATCAACATTTTTCGTTATTCTGTTGTTCATCAGCTGCTTGAGATTCGCCACGTTAACTGAATGCGAATTGTACGTCGAAGCATGAAAAGTCGATGTACAATAGAACTATAAAAAAAATCCAGAAAAATCGTTATTACCGCGTCCCCTTCCGGCGGATTTTTACCAAATTCAAGGAGGGTCTGATGGCCATAGTCTAAAATATACACAAAAAATTTGGTTCTATTCTATGCATAACTTCATGCATTTTTCGATGGTAGAATAATGAAATGGCACAAAATTGGCCTTTCCAGGGGGAAGGTTTCCAAATTAAAGGAGGACTTTCTGGCCATAGCCAAAAAGTTACACAAAAATTTGGTCAATTTTATGCATAACCTTTTCAATGGTACAAAGTGGACATATGGACACACGGACATACGCGCATACAAACGGACAGACGGACATTTTTTGTAAACCTGTTTTTCGAGGTCTCTGATCCCTAAAATATTTAAATTCGTCAAAAACCGGAAGTCGAAAAACATTTCGATTACAATACTTTCTTCTTTAGAAAGAAGAAAGTAAATAAGAACTACAGTTGGGGCACGTTTAACTAGTCAATGGGTACTATGCTACGCCAGCCTTTTTACTAACTTTGGCGTTGTAGGATCGCCGGATTTGGCTGTTTATCGTTGTTTGGGGGAATAAATTTGAGCGAGTTCATGTTACCAATTCTTTTGTTTTTTCATGTTCCACGCAGATTGTTCCGTATTTCTAAAAGAATTTCGGTTCCATTGTTTTAGCCTAATGTACTAAATTTTGTCATCTGTGATTTCTGAATTTTTAGCGATTCTTATGCGATTTAATGTTTCTTTTTTGTTTTTGTTTTTCGCGGGGATTTTCTACATTATTAAAAATACATCCAATTGTTAACTTTTACTCCAATACAATAAATTTTATCCTTTTTTCAATGAAGTTTATTTGGAATTCGCGTACAGCAATTTTTGTGGGTTTTTTTTTTTTTTTTTTTTTTTTTGGGGGGGGGGGGGTTGCGCAACGATTTCTCAAAATTGGCAAATTGAACCTAGGGGTCGATCCAGGCAAAATTTGGGGCCAATTTAGGGACCTTTCACAAAAATCTATTTAATAAAATGGGCCCCTTCACAAAAATAAATTTAATAAAATGGGCCCCTTCACAAAAATAAATTTAATAAACTGGGCCTCTTCACAAAAATGAATTTAATAAAATGGGCCTCTTCACAAAAATGAATTTAATAAAACAGGCCCCTTCACAAAATTCCTTTTAATAAAATAGGCCAGGCCCCTTTCGTAACAATCTTTTTCATAAAAACTGTTTTAAAATATGTAATTTGTAAATAAAACCAGGTCACGAAAGCAAAAACTTTAGCAAGGGGATTTAAAGAAGTTTTTGTTAATAAATTCTTGGTTCGAATTTGAGTAACTGGATTTCAACTTTCATTACAAAATGGTATTTTTCACAAAAATATTATAAAATTCACAAAAATAACTTTTACTTTTCACAAAATGGGCCCCAAGAATAAAAACCTGCATCGACCCCTGGAATCCTATTTTTTCCAATATAGAAATTTTTTTATCCTGCAATTTTTGAAGTTTTAGTCATTTACAATGCTATTTTCAGCGTTTTTTCGCGAAGATATAAAATTAACTATGATTTAATGTACAAAAATATTCAGAAAGAACTAATTTATAAGAGAAAAATTGTGTTTTAGTTCAGACACCTTCCCACCCAACCAGAAAAAAAAAAGGACAGGAAATTTTATTTTAAAAGTGCGCGAACAAAAATCATATCATATAAAATTAGCTAGCAAGAAGCTATATCATATTAAATTAAACAGTTTTTTTAATACATTCAATATAGAATTTATTGTAAATCACATGAAACGTGTATAAAATAAAAATTGTTTTCCCCCTTATTTTTATAATAAAAATAAATGGTCTTCGCTGATTTGTTTATAATAGAAATCTTCTTCGAGAAATCATAAAAGAAAACAGGAATTAATATTTTTAGCTTTGATTTTCTAAATCAATTATTATTTAGTCCCAGATTTGAAAGCTTTCATTACAGTAATAACAATAAATAAATCTACCGGTGTAATAAACTCATAGTAATTAATGCTAAAATTCATAAGCTGTGCAGTGTTTTATTATGAAGCCGAATAAAAATGTTATTGATATATATGTTAACATTTTAAATAAAGATAAAATTCTTATTATTTAGCATTCAATTTTTATGTTTAAAACAAAAGAAAAATTTGAAAATAATCTAATTATATCCTTACAAATTTTATTCCAATTTCATATTCAATATAAATTTCATCCTAAAAATTATTATAATATCACTTTTTTCAAACTTATCTATTAAAATAGAAGGAAACACACATACACACCCTCTCACAATGTTCGTACAACACTTTACTCACAATTTTTTTTTCTCACAATGTTTACAAACAAATGCACATTTTTAGTAGCATTGAAGAAATTGTTTTAAACTAATCCAATATATTTAGATATTTTGCAATTTCGTTTCCAGTTAATTGATTTATGTCAAATTGAATTATAATTTAACTTACAATCAAATTAACTTACATTTATGTATAAAAATATAGTATGCATTATGAATAACTGGTGAATTTTTTCTTGTTTTTGTGTCTAAAATACTGTTAAAATATTGAATTTATATCATTGTTTAAAAGACAAATTAATTTAACTTCTGATCAATTCTAAGTAAAATAAGAATAGTTTAAACTTCTGTCCGCATTAAAAAAAAAAGAGGTTCGTTTTAATTCACACAAAAGGAAAATTCTTGTTATTTTACATATTCTTTCCATATGCTTCATATTTATTTGAGGTGAAATTGTTAATCCACCAAAATTTTCTATCCAGCGCGATTGTCCAGTAAATTAGATAAATAAATAAAAATCCCTTCTTAGACAACAATTGCTTGTAATTAATTTACCGGAAACTAAAAAAAAACTGTTAGATTTCAAATCCCTTCAAATATCATGCCTGCAAGTATCCTGTTTTTATCTCTCTATTCTAAAAAAAAGTAACTACCGCTGTCACCGCCGCCGCCGCCGGTTTTGAATTTTTTGTGATCGGAGGTCTTTCTTCGTTAATATTAAGAAAACTAATGCATACAAAAATATGAAAATCGGTAGTATTATACAGAAATGTTTGATAAACACGCTGATGCAGACAGTTTTTAGATCGAAGAATTATTTTAAGAGATATTTAATGCTAAAGTTGGACAAAATCGTTCCACTAAAAAAGTTTTATAGGAGCAAAAACTGTTCATAGAAATTTAATCATTTTTAGATCATTTTATGCATTAGAATTTGCCGGAATGCAGATTGCATTAATTTTTTTATTTTGACTAATTTTTTGAGATTTTATTTCTATTTTAAATTCAGATTTTCAGCATTTCTAAACATATTTTTAACAGATTTTAGAAAGTGATATTAATTTAAACTGTTGCCAACTGTATAAACAGCGGAAACAATAATGTTTGCTTCAAAAAAAGAAATATTTATACGTGTAAATAAATTAAAAATTTATTTACACGTGACTATTATAAACAGAAAAAAACATTTGGAATTAGAATTAAATAATTATGTACAAAAAGCAGGAACTTATTAAAAATTACGTCATAAAAACTATTATTACCCGTGAATTTTAAGAGAGAAAGGAATTTGTAAAGCAGTAAATTTATTAACAGGCGTTAGAAGTCTTAAATAGGAGAAATTACGTCATATTTACGTCACATTACAGTTATTACATAAAATGAACACGAAATAATATTGCAAAAAGGTTTAAATTTAGAAATTGCGCTAGACATTTATTTGATATTTTAAGAGGATACTTTTCAACTATTTTTGTTAGGAAAGTGCGAATAATATTTAATTTCTAACACAAGTATTTTCACGTGAATATTAAAAAGAGAAAGAATAGTTTGGTCAAAATTACGTCAGATTAAAAACGATTAATTAAAAATGTCTCATTTAAAAGGACTTTCTTTTCTCTTTGTTAAAAAATACCAGGAGACAGAGACTCTCTTTACTTAATTCCTTTTATATTAGCTTATTTTGAAATGTTGTTACACGTGTCTACGTCATCAAGTTATTTTTATTTCGTCGTTTTATTTGTATTTTTATTAATGTTGTACTAATTTATTTGTTTTTTCGTTATTTAAAATAAAAATTATGTCAATTTGTATAATTTGGCGAGTGGTTTGGCGATTTATATAATTTGGCGAAATGGGTCGACGGGATAATCAAGTAGTACCGCAACGGATTTGGCGTTAAAATTCCCCAATCAAAGAGAAATGAATAGAAATCCGTTTATAGAGAGATCGCCACTGTTTTTTAAATTATAATTCAATCTTTCGAAATCTTTTTAAAGCCGATCAAATTAGCGTGCTTTTAGAGTCTACGGTGTCTGGACGGGGGGTGGCGAGCGTAGCTCGTACGGGGCCGAGCCCCCTAGTATTTAAAAAAGAGCCTTAAAATATAAAGTTTCCGGTTCTTGAGCGGGGAAAGATAATTTTTTTTAGAACAGCCTTACAATAAAGAGCTTCTTTTATTCGTTTTAATTTGCAAAAGAAAATTTTCTTTGTTATTTTAAATGTTTCATCCATATGTTGGGTATGTACTTGGGGTGAAAATTTCCGAAAAATTCGAATCCACCGGAAATTTTTCTCTAAATGTAATAGCTTAAAAAAAGAAACTTTTGATTGGACATCAAAAATCTACAATCTCTGATAATAAGAAGAGGCAATATCTATTGACCATCACCCCGCACAGCTCTGTTGGGGGTCTAAGGTTGCTAGTTATTTGCGAGCACCGCGCCAAGTACTCGCCAAAAACCTTTCTTGCGAATAAATACATTTCCTTGATTATTATTAGATATTTATGATAAAAATGAATATATGCTAAGCTCAATCGATTTCGATTAATGAGTCAATCATTTTTCCTGAGAAAATGAAGAAAAAAAAGAGATTTAATATGCCATTTCTTTCATATTCAGTACAGAACTATTTATTGCCGCGGACTTACACTCCTCTCTAGTATAATCACAATTGACAACTTAGGTCTTCCTTAGGTATAGTTGCGTATGCCAATCCCAAAACTTTCTTCTATCTAATGCATCTTAATATTTCAAAATGTGGTTACACATGTTAACACTTCAATATTATTAGTTCAATACTATACCAACTTTGAGTTTCATCTGAAATTTCTGCTTCAGTCAATTAATCGGAGTAAAAACGAGTTAATCTCGATCATGATATTTATTAAAACCAATAGTTTTCCTTTATTCTGTTGTACGTCTGCTGCTTGGGAATAGCCCGCTTATCAGGATGCGACGATCGCGTCGCTGCACAAGCTGCGTATGTACAACAGAACTACGAAAAATCGAAAAAAATTATACAAAAATCGCTATTACAGTTCTCCCTTTCGGCAAAATATTTCCAAATTCACGGAGGACATGCTTAACATAGCCAAAAACATACACAAAAAAATTAGTTCAATTCTATGCATAACTTCATACACTTTTTGATGATACAATAATGAAAATGGCACAAATATCGCTATTACAGCGCACCCTTCTGTCGTAATTATACCAAATTAAGGGAGGACCTGCTTGCCATGGTCAAAAACATACACAAAAAATTTGGTTCAAAATATACATAACTTCATACACTTTTTGATGGTACAATGGCAACACACGAACATTTTCTATAAACATGTTTTTCGGATTCATTTGAATCACATTCAATTCAAGATAGAAGAAAGTAAAAAAGAAAAAATCACGAAACTATTTTCTCAAGCACAAGTTAATTCAGAAATAAATATTTCTTTTAAAAGGAAAAATGTTACTTTTTTTACAGTTTCATAAAAAGGTATGATTTTTTAATTTATTAAAAACAAACCTTTACATATTTTATAGTTAATATTATATATTTTACATATATTTATAAAATAAATCTTCGAAAAAAATCCCCGATAACATTCTGAAATACAAAATTTAAATCCATGTAACAATTCAGAAATTTTTTTATTCATTAATTTCATTCATTCTTTATTATTTCGTTTAAATCTGTAGTAAAATTTTGCTACAGACATAAAGAAAAACTAAACTTCTTTAATTTTTCAGGATGGACCTTGGAGGATTCATGCTGATGCGATACGTAATAAATGTTTATAAAAAGAGTTATTTTTTTTTATACTCAAAATTATTTTTGTATTCTGAAAATTACTTCCTGAAATTTTTCTGTTTATTTTCTGTTTCACTTGAGATATTCAGAGAAAACTAATTATGACTATTTCCTTTTAAAGGTTTATCTACGGCGGTTTGCGTTTTACGGCTGTATAGTTCCTTTAATGTTTGATATCTTAAACTACGAAGGAATTAAATTTTATCTTCAAGAGTATTTTTCTTGAAGTTAAGTTAAAAGATAGACGCAATCGAGAAAGATTTCATTTATTAAAATGTATAAATTAAAATTTTTTAGAGAATTTTTGAGCTTCCCGAAAGTCAGAAAAAGAGGGAGAAATTCCGCTCATTCACAGCACGCATGCGTATTGGCTCCATCAATTCTAAAATCCGAATTCGTTTTTAAAACGAAAAGCCAAAAATTCTATAAATTAAAATTTCTAATATATATATATATATATACATATATAATAAATTAAAACATCAACAAAGAAAAGAAACATTTCCTAATTTAAAAATAAATAGCAATTAATTTTCTCATTCATTTAAAAGTATTCACAATTTATTTTTTAAAGTTATAAAAATAGATTCGCATTTAAAATATATTTTAAATGAACACATTTAAAATAGATATTTTAATTAAAATATTAAATGGAAAAAAATCGATTTTGCACCAAAAATACATTTCTCGCATTAAAATATAATATTTATATTTCAAATCTAGCAATCTACATAAATATATTTATAATTCATATTTTATCTTATTTTATTACTAAAGTATTAAAACCTCAGCCACAACCTCATTAAAGACGAAATCGTCCCGAAATTAACGTCAAAATTCAAAGCTTTGTAAAGAAATTACTCAAGCCATACACATCTGAGGCAAACATATTTACTTCAAACTGTCTCACAACTGTACAACTGTAGCCGAGTGGTTAGAGTACTGGTCTCATAACACTAAGGTAGATGGTTCAATCCCAAGCTCACCAACTTTTATTTTATCCCCATTTTTTGTCAATTCGAGAATATTTCCCCTCCTGAAACGGAGAAAAGAAGTAACGGATATTCTTCTATTAACAAAAAAATGCTGGTAGCACTACTGCACGAAAATTTCCGTGAATTGACGAAAGCATTTCTGAAAATGTAACATTTACATCTTAATTCATTCAACCATAAAATCTATCTATCACATGTACTTTTTTTATCCATAAATGGCCAGTTAACATCTTTTCTTTCAATCTGTCCTTTTTTACAGAAAATATAATCTAACTAGGGGGCTCAGCCCCCTGCAAGCTACGCTTGCCAACCCCCGTTCAGACACTGCAGAATCTAAAATCATGCTAATTTGATGGGTTTTAAAAAGATTAGAGAAGATTGAATTATACTGAAAAAACATGTAGCGATCTCCCTGTAAACGGGTTTCCATTTAATTCCCTTTGATTGAAAAAATTTAAGGCAGAATCAGTTGCTGTTAAGACATCCAATCCAATGGTTGTTTTCGCATTTGGTTAAAGAAGATCAGTTAAACATTTGAAAAAAAAACGATATAAAATGAATTAAGTAAACAGAGTATTTGCCTACCGGTTTTTTTTTTTTAACAACGTTATTAAACGATTGGCATAATACAATTTACTTCAATTACTAAAAGTTACTGTTTTAACCTCTTCAAGGGCGGTGGTTCATATTTGGACCACTTAATTTTAATTCTTAAATGCCACACTGGCACCAGAATATTGGGATGAAAATTTTTCTTTTATTAAGTAAGTGAACAAAAGCATTTTTGTATTTCGAAATTTGTTTGTAAATTCTGGTGCCATTCACTGATTTCAAGATTTTACGAATAGAAGTACTTCGCCCCTGAAAGAGTTAGACGCATATTAATGTATTTATTATTTTAAAGTTTCCTTTCTGTTTTAATAATCACGTGTACATACAATTTTCAAGACATAATTTTCAGTATTTTCCTGCTTTTAACACGCACTCATTTAATAGTAATTTTAGGGGGGGGGGGCTGTTTTCAATAGTCACGTGTAAATAAATTTTTAATCGTTAGGAAATATTATTCTTTGCGCTGTTTTTAGAATTGGAAACAATCTCTATAATAATAGCCTAAATCATGTGACTATCATCAACAGTTCCGGGCGGATCCCTTCGCTTTTTATATTCCATGCGGCCGTTTTGGCACTTTAATGTTAGCCAGCTACAGGTGTGATAAGTCGCCAAATATTATTCTATCTTCATTATTTCACTTATATTATAATAGTCCTAGTCATGTAACTGCCATAAGTAATTATGGGCTGATCACTTCGCTTTTCCTAAGGAAGGTTTCCATTTTGATTAAAGAATCAAAATTATTTTTTCGAATAAAACTTCATGAAAGTTGCCATAATAGCAAAGAATTCCAGGTACTTTTATGTTAACCGAGTACAAATCTCGCTAATAGCTTTTTTTAATTCCCCAGTTAGCATTTTTTTTTTCGAGTTGTAAATTAAAACGGTGCTACTTGGTTATCCCATTGACCAAAAATCTGTCGCCAAACTATAAGATTAAATGCCAATAATGGTTGATCGTAAATGTGACATTCACTTGACTTTAAGGAAGTTACACGTGCTTACGCCATCAAGTGATTTTCATTTCGACGTTTTATTTGTATTTTTATTAATATTATACTAATTTATTTGTTCTTTCGTTATTTAAAATGAAAAATTCTGTCAATTCGTATAATTTGGCGATTTATATAATTTGGCTAAATTGGTCGACGAGAGTAGTAGCACCATTAAAACATTGCTTTGAAGTTGAAATTAAATGTCATGATTTGTTGCATTGTCATATACGCACCGGGTTTAGCGTGATTTTTTTTTTTTTTTTTTTTTTACGACAATTTGTCGAAAACCTCGTTTTCGAATACCAGTTACATGTGTATTTTTTAATTATTTTCTATTATTTTTAAAATGAAATAACAATGAATAAAAAAAATGTTTAATTACTAACTATAGAACAAAACAATTTAGAACATTTTTTGTAAATAAAAAGAAAATAAATTCAAATAAACATTTATTAATAAATATAAGCAACAATAGCCGGGTTACCATGTCAGGCAAAATAACGCCATTTTGGCACCAATTAGGTACCCCGTTGCGTATATGACGTCTGTGCCTAATATTTTTCGTTTCGTTTCGTTTAAATAAAATAAAGAAGTGAAAGCCATTTATTTTAAATGTTTCAATTTTGAATGAAAGTTTTGTATTAAATAAAATGATAGTTAAATACAATTTGAATTATGAATAAAAGTAATATGATACATTTCTTAGGATACATTTAAGGGAGGCCAAACTGCTCGCCAAATTAGTTTAAAATAATAACCTTTTCTAAAATATGATATATATATATATATATATATATATATATCTGTTATGATTAAAATTTGAGTTGCCATCATTAGAGAAAATTATTTAAAATTAGAAAAAAATTAATATTTCGAAAACTAATTAGAATTTAAAAATTATAATTCCAGTATTGAGATCTACGGATCAATACGGATTTTTGGTGTTAATTTCATCTCAAAGTATTCTATATTTTAGGAGAATTCGCCGTGAAACATAATCAGTCGTTTAAGAGTCGTTTCATAGAATCGTTTCATGAATTCGTTTCATTAGGATTTTATATATATAGGGTAGATATGACCTTATCTAATTTCGGAAACTCACAAAAAGCATAAAAATATGTCATATTACAATCTTTTATAAGGTGAAAGAATCACTCAAAAAATCTTTTTTACATAAAAAATTAATGCAATTGTGTTTAAAAATACTCATTATTAAATTTTTCAGCAATATTTTTTTAATGCGATGAATCTGTTTTCAGAGGTGTTAAAAATATTTTTTTTGCTTTTGACAATATTCCCTAAAAAATTATTTGGACAAAAAAATCTTTTTTGCTCAAACATTAATGAAATTTCATTTTCGTAAAACGTTGCAAAAAATAATTTGATTTCTACATTTTAAATGTATTTTCTTTAAAGCAAATTGAAGTGATTTTATTTCTAATATTAACTGTAAAGCTGCATTTATAATGCAAATTGGTGATTACTTTTTAATGTTCACATAAATCCTTAATAAATATTTGTCTGGATGACATTAACATCTCACAGACTCCCTGCATTTCTTGGAAAGATTTATGATGAAAAATATTCGATTTTGAATTAAACTTTATCGTAAACATTGGTAAGCTTAGATCGATTTCTAAGTCTACGAAAAAAAAAAATCCGTTTAAAAAAATCAGAAATATTTATTTTTTATTAAATGAAAACCACACTTTATAACGCTAATGAGGCGAACATTTTAAAAATTCCTTTAAAACATAAACAAATATTTTGCGGAATGACACTAACTTTTCAAACACTTCCGTGTTACCTGTCACGATAGTCCTATAACAGTATTTCAGACAAAAAACATTTCCTCGAATGTTTGTGAAATTTCTTTATGGCAAGCATCGGCAAAGATATTCGTAGATCAATTTCTTAGTGTGAAAAATAATTTAAAAAAATAAAATTAGAAGTTTTTTTTAGCCCCGGTGCGGTATGCTATTTCTTTCTCCCAGCTTATTTTGTGTCGCCTCCAAAAAATAACGTTACCTTACAGAAGACAGTAATAAACAAAGCAGATGTATTATTGTACGATGAAATGCTCTATAGCAATTTTTTTAATTTCTAAGCATCGCACATTTTAAATTTTTATACCGCCGCATTGGAAAAAAAATACTTTTAAACGCAATTTGTTTGAAAACTGTATGTGTCATTTTTGAAATATTAATTTTTTTTAAGTTTTTAGCACCATTTGTTTAATTTTGGCAACTCAAGTACTCCATTTATGTAGAAAGTAAAGAGGAAAATAGCAATTATATCTTTTTGTTGCCATTTTCTCATAACAGCCGAAAGAAAATGCTATTAAAATACGTGTTATTTTGAAAAAATATTAAACGAACAATTTCTGTTAAAACATGGAGCTATTATAAACTATATTTAATGTTACAAACAAATGAAAGCCTATAAATCATTAGATAGCCTTTTTTTTTTGTCGAGATTTTTTAATGACGGCATCTTTTTGCTGCATTTGTGTATTATTTTGCGATAGTGACATCCTATGCATGCTTTACTGTAGATGTTTAAGAGTGGATCGTAAATGTGGAATTCTTAAGCGGATGCGAATGACGTCTTTTTACATAAAATAAAAGTGTGTGCTTTAAGTCTTAAAATTGAAATATGTTTTGTACTATTTATATATACATATATATTTTTTTTTCATCAGTGCAACACCAAATTCTGAAAAAGCAGAATTCCTGTTTTCTAGTTATTATTATTCTAGTCGAAATTATATATATATATATATTTAAAACTGAAAATTACATTGTATAATCCATAATGGCAAGTTTTTCTTTTTTTTTTTTTTATTCGCTGGATGCTTTTTGAACCTCAAACACTTCTGCCTTTCTTGGTTCAATATTCCCTGAACATTTTTTTCAGACAAAGAACATTCAAATTTTAATGAAACTTTATCATAATCAATGGCAATCTGAGCTGGATTTCTATGTCTATGAAAAAAAAATCGTTTAACAGAATTAAAAGTATTCATTTTAAATTTAAACCACATTTTATAATGTACATAAGGCGAAGATTTTTAAAAGTTTCAATAAAATATTAATTCACTTTTTTTTTTTTTTTTTTTTTTTTTTTTTTTGTGGAATGACACTAACATCTCAAACACTTCAATACTTCCGCGTTACTTTATATGATAGTCCTTGGACAATATTTCAGGCAAAAAACATTTAATTGAATATCTATGAAATCATGAGATTTCAAGCATTGAGAAAGAGTGATATATTTCTTTAAAGTATTTCTTTAAATATTTCTTTCAAAATTTTCTTTACAGTAAATTAAAAGTGTTTTTTTAAATTACCGAAAAGTGCATTTTATAATGCACCAGTTTTTTTCTGTCTTCGTTTTTAATATTCACAAAAAAAAAGTGTTAAGAAACACTTCGCTGAATGGTACTTAAACTTCAAGCACGTCTGCGTTTCTTGTTCCAATATTCCCTGAACATTTCTTTACAAACGAAAAACATTCGTCAGATTTCGAATGAAACTTAATATTGTAATGACCTAAAAATGAGATTGGTTTCTATGTTTACGAAACAGCTATTTTGATTTCTATGTTTACAAAACAGTTATTTTAAACTAATTAGAAATGGCAGTAAACCACGATTTATGATACACATCACCAAAGATTTTTTTAAGTTCTGATAATAACTTCAAGATATATTTCGACGAATGGTTCTAAGAACTCCAATACTTCAGCGATTCCTAAGACAATAGACCCTGTACAATGTTTTATATAAAAAGCTTTCTTTCGAATTAAAATAAATCTCATCATCGTAAGTAGCGGAGACTAATATTGATTTCTACAAGTCTAATTCAAGGCATGCAAATATTATCATAGGTTACGCATTGCCTTTTCCCGCATTTAAATCTTTGTTTATCACTAAATTCCTCTCTGAATTTAATAAACAGTTTCGCTGTATTTCAAAAGTCTTTCCTGAAAATGCGTTAATTTTAAAAGAGATTTAAACATAATTATAAATTCTTAAATATTAAAGAATGTATTAAAGTATGTTTGTACAGTTGAAGTATTAAAGTACGTTTGTACAGTTAAAATCTTGTTTAATTCCATGAACAAAATATTAAGCGGTAAATAAATTCAAGTTTCCAGAATCACAAGTAGTTACTCAATGAAGTTAAAGCATTTATTTAATTAAGAATCATGTTCTTCCCTTTTCTGAAAACTTGTAATTAAAATATGACACAGAAATATCACTTTTCCAAATTATTATTTTTGTAGCCCCGGGACGGTATGCTATTTCTTTCTCCCAGCTTATTTTGTGTCAAAAAATAACGTTACCTTACAGAAGCCAGCCGTAAAACAAAGCAGTACGATTAAATATTCTATAGCAATTTTTTAAACTTCTAAGCATCGCACATTTTCAATTTTTATACCGCCGTATTGGGGAAAAAGGTTCTTTTAAATGCATTTTGTTTGAAAACTGTATCTCCATTTATTTTGGAAATATTAATTTTTTTGTAGTTTTTAGCGACATTTGCTTAATATTGGCAACGGAAGCACTCCATTTCTGTAGAAAGTAAAGAAAAAATAGTTGAAAAATAGCAATCATATCTTTTTGTTGCCACTTTCTCATAAAAACTGGAAAAAAAAGTAATTAAAATACGTGCTATTTTGAAAAAATATAAATGAATTGATTTCTTTTTGCTGCATTTGTGTACTGTTCTGAGATAGTGACGTCCTACCCATACTTTATTGTAGATGTTTATGATTGAATCGTAAATGAGGAACTCTTCAGCGGGTTCGGATGACGTCATTTTATATAAATAAAATCGCGTGTTTTAAGTCTTAAAACTGAGCTACAGTAGAGTCCCGATTTTTCGAGTCCCGCTGAACCGAGTTTCGCTTTAATCGAGTTATATTTTTCTGATGAACTGATGGCTTCTATTATTATGAAACAGCCATTATAAATGAAGTGTTAGATGAAGATGCAAGAGCAGCAGTAAAAAGTTAGAGCCCTGATTTTCTGGTCAGAATGGGGGAAAATAAAAAAGGCCATTTTTTTTTTTTAATTCTAACTTTTTACGGCTGCTTTTTCATCTTCACCTAACACTTTATTCATAATGGCTGTTTCATAATAATAGAAGCCACCAGTCCATCAGAAGAAAATGAAGTAATGGAAATGTCGGGGGCAACACTAAATTCTGAAAAACCGAATTCCTGTTCTCTAGTCTTAATTCTTTTTTTCATACTAAGAATGTAAATATTATAATTTAATTTTTTATATAGAAATGGAAACATATTTTGCAAATTTTACAATCCATTACTGAAGAAGTGGTTTATTTCGGAAGCAATTTGAAAGTTTATGTTCTCTTTTTGTTTATAATGCAGGATAACTTTGGATTTGGGAATAGAACCAGAATTTTAAAAAGTTTTTTAAAGTATTTCAACCGATTCGGAATTTCTTGTATCATTTTAAATCTCTAGAACATATTCGAAGAAATAGAATTCAACAAATTTGTTACGTAGTAATTGTATATATTTTTTTAGCTGTTTCCAATTTAAAAGTTATTATTTAGAGATACCAACTTCTTTTATAAAAATATATGTAATTTAATTAAAGATGCATTTTTCAATGTTTTTTTTTTTTTTTTTTCGGTTCCTACTATTAGTTCACACTCTCCCTATATTTATTTATTTATATATCTTGTTCAAATTTTCAATCGTTAATAAAATACTTATTATTCATCCTATCAAGTTGAAATAAATTTTTTGAAACTTGTACTGGATGACAATTGGTGTTAATACAGTTTTTTTCAGATATTAATTCATTAATTAAATTTTAATTAATTAATTTTAGTTTTATATGGGAGACAAAATGGCGGCCATTGGTTACTGATCATTATTTAATGCATCTTCATATCTATAAGGGGGTTACCATAGGGAGGACCCTGTTCTGTCGCCAAATACCGAAAAGTTTGTCGCTAACTATTCGATATATCACCGAATTTGGTGACCAAAATGAGTCGCCAAATGTGACGCCAACTAGGCGATATCTCTAATATTTCGTCAAATTCCCATAGACTTCAATTGTAAACCTACTTGCTTATAGAAAATCAACAAATGGAGATATTTTAATGCAACAAAAACTAATATTAGCTTAAGGGATTATATTAAATTTTTCTTTGATGACCTAAGTAGGAATTGACTTTAAAAATAAAATTTTTATATTACTTGTTTTTGTTCATTTGACGGAATTGAGAAATTATGTGTGGTTATTCTAAAAGTAAATATTAGAACTCTTTAGTTGAGGGAAAATTATTAATATTTTTTTGTTTGTTAATCTTTTCAGGGGTAAGTCTTTTTTGTATCTGGTATGTAACAATGTTTTTTAATTTTTTTTAAGAGTCCGAAAATTCGTAAATTGCAAAACACTTACAAGCTAACCATGTTGAAAAAAAGGGCGTATCCAACCCTCAATTTAGAGGGGGGGCAGGTCATGTCTCCTGTTTTAATAGGGATAGGGGGGAGCGATGGATTATACCACTTCATGATCAATTTTTATATTGAAGTCTATAACCAAATTAAAACTGACGATTTTTCTGATACTTTCGCGAATTCATTTTCACTCATCAATACAAAAAATTTGCATTAGTATTTGTAAAAATATATAGAAAGATTTACAGATTTCATTCAGATACCAAGAAATAGAAGCGTTTTCCATTTTCTTATAAATACAAAGAATGATTCAGAAATGTTGTCAAGTTAGCATTTTCAACCAATTTTTAGGACTTCAGAGGAACAGAAATGTCGTCACGAGGGAGCAATTAGCATTTGCGTCCGAAAATTTAGTTTAAAATGCCAAATTTTATGGAATTTTTTTATAAAGATTCTTTGTTTTTATTGAAAAATGGAAAAACTTTTTGATGACACAGTTTCTGAATAAGTGCACTTGTAAAATTCTTGAGATTAAAAATATTTTCACGGATGCATCAGAAATTGCCTAATTTTGATTTGAGCAAAGCTTTAAAGAGTCAGAGAGATACGCATTGTTGAACAGTGGGCGGGGGATTGAAAAAATTTAAGATATGTTTCATTTTTTAAATAATTTTTAGCATTTTTCTGTTGTTCAGCGGGGGGGATGTTATGGCCCACTTGACCTCCCCCTTGGATCCGCCATCGGTTAAACAGCAGTTCGAAAATGTTACACTAGGTCTCTGAAATAACAGTCAGTAGCTCCTTGATGTACCTTAAGTACAGCGACCTCCAAAAACATTCAAATGATGGTCATTACCCCAACTCTAAAACTCGCAAAATAAACAAGTTTACACCAAATCCCCTGTTTATTTTTTTCTACAATTTTCTTCAGTTGTCGCCACCATAGTAAAAATGTATCAAACTTTAAGTTTTTAAATAATTTTAGCATAATATGTGAATTTTCAAGTGAATTTTATAGAAAAAATATATTCTTTGTATTTTATTAAAAAAAAAAAAAAAAAAAAAAAAAAAAAAAAAAAAACTATAAATTGTAACTTATTATCTCTCTATTCTAAAAAAAAGTAACTACCGCTGCCTCCGCCGCCGTCGCCGGTTTTGAATTTTTTGTGACCGGAGGTCTTTCTTCGTTAATATTAAGAAAAATAATGCATACAAAAATATGAAAATCGGCAGTATGATACAGACATGTTTGATAAACACGCTGATGCAGACAGTTTTCAGATCGAAGAATTATTTTAAGAGATATTTAATGCTAAAGTTGGACAAAATCGTTCCACTAAAAAAGTTTTATAGGGGCAAAAACTGTTCATAGGAATTTAATCATTTTTAGATCATTTTATGCGTTAGAATTTGCCAGAGTGCAGATTGCATTAATTTTTTTTATTTTGACTCATTTTTTGAGGTTTTATTTCTATTTTAAATTCAGATTTTCAGCATTTCTAGAGATATTTTTAACAGATTTTAGAAAGTGATATTAATTTAAACTGTTGCCAACTGTATAAACAGCGGAAACAATAATGTTTGCTTCAAAAAAAAATATTTATACGTGTAAATAAATTAAAAATTTATTTACACGTGACTATTATAAACAGAAAAAAACATTTGGAATTAGAATTAAATAATTATGTACAAAAAGCAGGAACTTATTAAAAATTACGTCATAAAAACTATAATTACACGTGAATTTTAAGAGAGCAAGGAATTTGTAAAACAATAAATTTATTAACATGCGTTAGAAGTCTTAAATGGGAGAAATTACGTCATATTTACGTTACATTACAGTTATTACATAAAATGAACACAAAATAATGTTGCAAAACGGTTTAAATTTAGAAATTGTGCTAGACATTTATTTGATATTTTAAGAGGATACTTTTCAACTATTTTTGTTAGGAAAGCGCAAATAATATTTCATTTCTAACACAAGTGTTTTCACCTGAATATTAAAAAGAGAAAGAATAGTTTGGTCAAAATTACGTCAGATTAAAAACGATTTATTTAAAATGTCTCATTTAAAAGAACTTTCTTTTCGCTTTGTTAAAAAATACCAGGAGACAAAGACTCTGTTTACTTAATTCCTTTTATATTAGCTTATTTTGAAATGTTGTTACACGTGTCTACGTCATCAAGCTATTTTTATTTCGACGTTTTATTTGTATTTTTATTAATGTTGTACTAATTTATTTGTTTTTTCGTTATTTAAAATAAAAATTATGTCAATTTGTATAATTTGGCGAGTGGTTTGGCGATTTATATAATTTGGCGAAATGGGTCGACGGGATAATCAAGTAGTACCGCAACGGATTTGGCGTTAAAATTCCCCAATCAAAGAGAAATGAATAGAAATCCGTTTACAGAGAGATCGCCACTGTTTTTTAAATTATAATTCAATCTTTCGAAATATTTTTAAAGCCAATCAAATTAGCGTGCATTTAGAGTCTACGGTGTCTGGACGGGGGTTGGCTAGCGTGGCTCGTAGGGGGCCGAGCCCCCTAGTTTTTTTAAACAGAAATCGAAGCTTTTAATATGCGAATCCAAAATTGCGGCTCAGTCTGCCAAGTAATGTTTTCCCTGAACTACTGCCCATATTGCAATCAGTTTTGCCATGATTGAAGATTAATTTAAACATTACGAGTTCCAAAAATTACATCCGTTTAATGACCGAAAGGCTTCTTGTTTGGTATCCTTGGGTAAAATTTTCTGCATAACCCAAATAGGATGCCAAAATTGGGTGTTATTATAGAAAATTTTAAAATTGGATACAGTGTCATTTGTAGATGATCTCTCAAGTCAATTGCAATGTAAATAAACAAGGAGCTTTTGTGGAAATAGGTTTACTTCACGACTTTCAGAATTAGACTAACGACCACCGCTCGGATACTTTTTTGAGGGAAGGAAGGGTACTGTACATCATATATATCCACTTTTATTTCTCGAGAAATAAATTATGAAAACGTATTTATCCGTACATACTACCTAAGTCAATGAAAAAAGTCCTACACACAATTACACACAAGTATCAACTAATATCAACAAATGATTACGACGAAAAGGTTAAGTTTATTAAATAAACAAGAAAGTCACATTAAGTAATCATTTGTTGCGCCGAAGATATCATTTTCGCTATGTTCGAACGACGCAACAAAAGAGTGAAAATACTTTAAGGAAATATCTGATTAGATATGGATTTTATATATACATATAATCTGGTAAATCTGCAGATCAGGAGACTCAAAGGTACCTGCGTAAGACACATTTTTATTTTGATCTTGTTTTATATAATATCAAAAATCGTATAATACTCAATTTATTTTTTTAGATTATACATAGGTAAAGAGTATAATATTTTTATTTATTTATTTTTATTTTTTTTTTTTTTTTGGAAACCTAAATTTAGGAAGTGTAACATTAAACATAATTTCGCTTCCTAATATTCTGTGTTTATAAAACTGACTTTTTATAAACTTAAGATAGAAAGCGTTTTTCTTTCGTTAATTGTTTTAAATATATGGACTTTTAACGCAAAATTACACAATTTCTTATAAACAAATCAAACTTCCTATTAAATTATAAAGACGCAAGAAACTATGAGCACGTGTATAGTAATCTTACATTGTTAACCTCTTGAGGAGCACCGGTATATATTATATACCACCTACGATTAATGAAGTTTTACACAAGAAAAATTTTATTAAATTTTACTTTTCTAACTTTGGTGGAAAAAAGCCGTAAAATTGCTTTTACTTATTTTGAAATAGAATTTTTCAAAGATTCCGGTGGGAATTCAGCATTTCACAAACGTAATTGCTTGCCCCTCAAGGGGTTAATAACGGTACCAAAACAGTAGCTATACTGCGCTTGTCTAATTATCGAAATAGATTTTCGAAAATTAGCATATTTTCAGATCCCTTAATGAAAAATTAGAAATATTATTAGCACAAAATAATGCAACTTTAATCTGAGATTTTTTTTAACAAAACTTGACTCTTTTCCCTTTAAAGTCCTCCCTAAAAGTGATTCTCCTTTACATATATGGTCAACCTGGACGATGCCTTGAAAAAAAACCAAACCAAAACCTACCGTCTAGAAAAGAAACACAGCTTTAAAAAAAAAAAAGATTATTTCAACGAATTACTTAAAACATATAATATGTTAATTTAAAATTCTGGGTCTTCAATGGTAATTTTTTTTTAACTAGGGGGCTCGGCCCCCTACGAGCTACGCTCGCCAACCCCCGTCCAGACACCGCAGACTCTAAATGCACGCTAATTTGATCGGCTTTAAAAAGATTTCGAAAGATTGAATTATAATTTAAAAAACAGTGGCGATCTCCCTATAAACGAATTTCTATTCATTTCTCTTTGATTGGGGAATTTTAACGCCAAATCCGCTGCGGTACTACTTCATTATCCCGTCGACCCATTTCGCTAAATTATATAAATCGCCAAACCACTCGCCAAATTATACAAATTGATATAATTTTTATTTTAAATAACGAAAGAACAAATAAATTCGTACAACATTAATAAAAACACAAATAAAACGTCGAAATAAAAATAACTTGATGACGTATGCACGTGTAACAACATTTCAAAATAAGCTAATATAAAAGGAATTAAGTAAAGGGAGTCTTTGTCTCCTGGTATTTTTTAACAAAGCGAAAAGAAAGTTCTTTTAAATGAGACATTTTAAATTAATTCTCAAAATATCAAATAAATGTCTAGGGCAATTTCTAAATTTAAACTTTTTTGCAATATTATTCTGTGTTCATTTTATGTAATAACTATAATGTGACGTAAATGTGACGTAATTTCTCCTAAGACTTCTAACGCATGTTAATAAATTTATTATTTTACAATATCCTTTCTCTTTTAAAATTCCCGTGTATACTTTTTATGACGTAATTTTTAATAAGTTCCTGCTTTTTATACGTAATTATTTAATTCTAATTTGAAAGTTTTTTTTTCCTGTTTATAATAGTCACGTGTAAATAAATTTTTAATTTGAAGCAAACATTATTGCTTGCGCTTTTTATACTGTTGGCAACAGTTTAAATTAGTACAATTTTCTGAAATGTGTAAAAATATCTCTCGAAATGCTGAAAATTTGAATTTAAAATTGAAATAAAACCTGAAAAAATGAGTCAAAATAAAAAAATTAATGCAATCTGCACTCCGGCAAATTCTAACGCATAAAATGATCTAAAAATGATTACACTGCCATGTATAGTTTTTGCTGCTATAAAACTTTTTTAGTGGAACGATTTTGTCCAACTTTAGCATTAAATAACTCTTAAAATAATTCTTCGATTTGAAAACTGTCTGCATCAGCGTGTTTATCAACCATTTCTGTATAAAACCACCGATTTTCATATTTTTGTATGCATTATTTTTGTTAATATTAACGAGGAAAGGCCTCCGGTCACAAAAAAATCAAAACCGGCGGCGGCGGCGGCGGTGACAGCGGTAGTTACTTTTTTTTAGAATAGAGAGATTCAAATAAATTCCCCTTTGGCGAAACTAGACGATTTCTAGTGAATAAATCTTTTTTAGAAAACAGTTTGTAAACCAACACTTTTAAATTATTTTAAATAATTTCTTTTTATTTAAGCATTAAAAAAAATTATGCAAAATTACACAACTTCTCATGAAGTAATGACACTTCCCAGTATCTTGTAAATAACCTAAGAAACTATGCGCACGTGTATATCTTTTCATTGTTGATGTAGCTATCAAAACCAGGAACCCGGAGCCGGAGCGCTCCGGAGCTGTGTTTTCCCTGGAGCTGGAGCTCTAAATTTTCCCCAGCTCCAGGGCTCCTTTAGTTTTTAATATTCTTTTAAATCTTTTCTTTTTCAGTCTTTTAAATTTCTAGGCTTAAAATATTTTAATTACAGTAGAAGATCTTTATAACGCGATTCTATATAATGCAATTCTCCATATAACGCACAACTTCTCAGATGTAAACAATGAATTTTGCAGGTAAGAAGCACCTGAAATCCCACATCGTAAAAATTGCTACTCTCTAGAAAACTACATTTGATACATTAATTCAACTTTATCTCCTTAATTCAAAACTTTTTAATGAAAAAAAAATTGCTATTATTACAATAAATATTATATTTTTGGAAATGAGTAATATAATGAATGATTGGGTCCAGGTATAGTTGGACCATGTTTATAAAATAAACAATATAAAATGATCATATAATGCAAAAATTTATAATTTGGATAATTCCTGGTGACAATAAGTGCAGTATAAAGATACTCTAATGTATTTTGGTATGTTTCAGATTTATATGGTCGTGTTTATAAGGTAAATTTAATGATGTGTGAAATGTGATCCATATAATGCAAAATTCTATATAACGCACAACCTTGCGTTTTTAGGTTTGCGTTATAAAGATCTTCTACTGTACATCATTATTCAGTATTTTAATTATATCATTTTTTAGGTTTTTATTATTAGTAGTAATACCTTCTCGAAACATGGTAACACTACTTTACTTCTACTTTCTACTTAAACTAAGTGACAACACTATTAAAAAACAAATATGGCCGCCTGTTGTTTGCATGTGTAGTTGTACAATTTTAGCTGTTTGAAAAGTGTAGAAGAAATTTAAGATTTTTGTGTTTAAAATTCCACCAAACTTTCTATTTTAAAAGCAAAAGCTAAAAGATGTCATACTTTCTGAACAAGCATTTGAAGTTTGATGAGAAGAAAAATGCATTTTGTCAGATCTTTAATGAAGGTAAAAAGTATTTGTGAGCAAAAAATTAAACGTGTAAATTAAAATTTGCAACTCAAAAGCGCGAAGTCGGAGCCGAGTTGGAGACGGAGCCGAGTTGGAGTCGGAGCCGAGTTGGAGCCGGAGCCGAGTTGGAGCCGGAGCCGGAGCTGGAGCCACAGTATTTTCTTTAGGAGCGGAGCTGGAGCTGCAGCATCAAAAATTGTTCGGCTCCGGGTCACTGATCAAAACAATCACCTTACCTCGTGCGTTTCCTTGAGGAAATCGCTTTCCGAAAATTTAACTCTATTCAGAAAACAGAATGAAATGATAAAAATATATATGATTTGTTATCACAAAATGGTGTAACTTCAAAATCAAATGTTTCCTTCTATTCTAAAAAAAAAAAGTAACTAAAGCTGTCAGCGCTGCAGTAAAGGAAGTTTTTATGAGCAGAGGTCTTTCTTCGCTAATGTTAAGAAAAGTACTTCATACAAAAATATGAAAACTAGCAGTATTATAGAGAAATATTTGATAAATACGCTGAAGAAGGCAATTTTTTAATCAAATAATAATTTAAAGACATATTTAAAGCTAAAGTTGGTCAAAATCTTTCCTTTATAAATTTTATAGAAGCAAAAACTATACATAGGATAGGAATTTAATTATTTTTTTAAGGATATACATTAGAAGGTCGCGATGTGCAGACTGCATTTATTATTTAAATTTGACTAATTTATTGAGAGTTTTTTCAATTTTAAATTAAAATTTCCAGCATTTCAAGGGATATTTGTTACATACTTTAGAAAAGGTTATTATTTTAAATTGTCGCCAATTGTAAAAACAGCTTAAAGAATAATATTTCCTTTAAACTAAAAATTTATTTACACGTGATTGTTATAAACAGAAAAAACTTGCAAATTAAAATTAAATGATTACGTCCCAAAAGCAAGAAAAAATGCAAATTAAGTCATACAATTTGTATTTACGCGTCAATGTAAAAAAAAGAAAGAACTTTAAAATGGCCAAATATCAGTATTGCCAAACAGTTTATACTTAAAAATATATTTGCACGAGACATTTCTTTCATATTTCAAGATGATCTTTTTAACCATTTTTGCAAATTCTAAGACAGCACAAATAATAATTTTTCCTTTATAACAACAAAAGTATTTTCATGTGAATGTTAAAAAGTGAAGGAAAAATTTAAAGCAATAAATTCAGTAATATACGTTAAAAGCAATAAATGGGAGAAATTACGTCATATTTAAAATAGCTATATAATAATATTGCCAAACAGTTTAAATTAAAAAATATATTTACACGAGACATTTATTCCATATTTCGAGATATTTTTAACTACTGCTTCCAAATGCAACTTTCCTATAGCACTATGGCCACACTGCCCGATTCCCGGTAAACACCACATTTCTATGTCATAGAATATGATGCACGGCACTTTCATTCAAAATATTCTGAAAAATAATCTTCATGTATTCCACGAAATTTCACGTTATCACAATTCAAGATATTTTTATTGGGAGAGCATAGTTATAGACTTCACGATTCGTTTTAAATCATATTTGGGAGAGCTTATTAGATGAAAACTTCACTATTCATGTAAAATCACATTAAAATAATAAAACATATTTCACAACTGAAAATGGCGCTGGTGTTGTTCAGTATAAGTCCAAGTCAAGCACAGGATGATTAAAAACTTTGTTAATTCTATTTACACTTATAAATATTTACAGTATTTACAATGAAAACATTTGGATAATGTTTCTTTAAAAACATGTAAATATTCCACACTGGGAATTCAAGATAATTTCTTTTATATGTTCAAGAATATTTATTTCTCCCTTTTCGGAAGATCAAGAAATACACAGCCAGCATGCTGCTTTCGAGATTCACATTCGCAATAAAACTAAACTAAAAAAAAAAGAAACAAGAAAGAAAAAATATTTTTTAATATTAATTCTCTAGCCAGACCACGTGACCTGGGATCACTGGCGCCTAATCAGTCTGGTTGAGAAAAAAAAGGGGGTTTCGAAATTTCACATATTCTTTATAACTACTTTAAACAAATAAATTGTTAATGTAAAATTACATAACTTCTCAAAATAGTACTCCCAACTATATTTTAAAGAAACTAGAGACTTCGAGCACGTGTATAGCACGTGCATTGCTGATGACAGCATCAGAACAATCCCCCTATTTCGTGGATATAGTTGCCGAAATCGATTTCCGAAAATTATTGTATTTTCAGAAACCGCAATGAAACATTGAAAGTATATAATTTGCTTGCATAAAATTACGGGACTTTAAAGTGCAAATTTTTATTTCGAGTTACTTTACTTTCAAAATATCTTCCCACTGGTGTCTCTCCGGTGGAAGTATCGTCAAATTGACCTAGACTGAGAAAATATCTCATTCCAATATTCTAGAAAGAATTGTTTAACACAACGCTCTTTTACTATTCTTTGAGTAATTATTTTAAACATGCAAATTCTTAACGTAAAATCACATAATTTCTCATAAACTTAACAAACTCATAAACTTAATAACTTTTAAAGAAGCTAAGAATTATGTGCACGTTAAAATCTTGAATTGAAGATAGATATGTCAAGACAATCGTCATACTCGTGTGTCTCATTACCGAAATCGATTTCCAAAAATTAGCTTCTTTTTCGAAACCCACAAAGAAATATTAAAATTATATAGGGTAACTGTAGGATAGATGGCCATAGTTTTTAAAGAATAAAATAAAAATTCTTAGAAGGCAAATACAAGAAATACTGATGGATATTTAACATTCTTATACATACACTCATAATATTTTATGCAAAAAATAATTAAATATTGAAAGCAAAAAGTGTTAAACAAAATTGAAATTTAAATGGCAGAAAGATATGTCTCCTTAAATCCGAGGAGAGATGGTCATCCAATACAAGAAAGAAAAAGTTAGTTTAAATAGCAAAAAAAAAAAAAAAATAAATAACACCATTCATATAGTTAATCATGAAAAGCATATAGCAATTTGTAAAGAAGCCGTTATATGATGGAAAATGAGTGAAGAAAACTCGAATAAACAAAATTTGAAGTATAGTTTCAACACTTCACATTTCGCAAAATCTTACCACATGCATGGCAAAGGTCTTGATAATTTGTACACGTTTCATGGAACCCCTTCAGGTACCTTATGCATTGTATCCAGACATTCTTCTTGGATGTGATATTACATTGTTTTGCACAACCAACAAAGTGATCCTAATCCAATTCTATTTACTCGGAATCTGTAGAATATGATAATTTAAATGTATTTCGTTTCCTTCGCTACTGGAATTGTCGTGTTTTTTTTTCTAGCGTTAATTGTTGGTTTATTACGTTAATTTAGTTTATTTATGAACTTTATCAATTTCTGTTACGAAACTTTCCGACATTTTTCAGTATTTTCTGAAACAAATAAATCGTTAGGTCTTATTATATTATTATTATTAAAATATTTATATTAGTTAAAATTTAAATAATTGTATCAATTAATATATTTATAAACGTAAACGTTATCGATTTATTTTAAATTTAATTATAATTAGTTAAAATGATCACTAAGTATAATTTTGAAATATTGATTAAAGGTGGCCATCAGTGGCGTGGCGTGAAAATTTTCGGTGGTCATCGCAATTATTTAAGTTTGTGGTGCAAAATTATTAACTCTAAAATTCAATGGTTGAATGTTCAAAAAAGAAACTTTAAATCTTACATTCACTTATACATGAACTCCAAATGTTCTGCTAAAACTGGATCGTAGAGTTTTAAAAGCTTATTAAGAGTTTTAAAATATTGCTTGGTCATCGCCGCATCCAGCGATGACCGGACGCCACGCCACTGGTGGCCATCTCTCCTCGATTTCATGTGGCCATCTATCCTGAAATTGAAGGACTGATGATTGCCCAATTTAAAGCATCAATAGCCATTGTATGTCTTTGTTTTAGTCTTAGAAGTAAAAATTAGATTATATACGTGCCTTAAAAGTCCATATAGTAATATATATATATAACGTACGCACTGAAAAGCATTTAGATACCTAAGTCAAAAAAAAATATTCCACCACATATTTAATTTACATTAAAATTACACTTACTTTTTATAATCGAAAAACACAACTGCTGTTGCAATAAATAAACACTTTGAACTATTTCATACGAACAATGTTTATACTGTAATCTATGGTCAGGTTTTGGAGATATCTAGACTGGCCATCTCTCCTCTATGGCCATCTATCATCGAGTTATCCTAATTTCTTAGCACAAAATTATAAACTTCGAAGCGAATTCTTTTGCAACAAAAAATCAAATCCTTTCCCTTCAAAACTCCTCCTAAAATGCCTCCTATAAAAATATCGTCAAACCAGACTAGGCCTTATAAATATTGAATATAAATAGCTTGTCGTCTGGAAAATATTGCATAACAGGACCTTTTTGCTTTAAAATATTCGAAGATTAATTCCTTAAAACATAATACTTTAACGTAAAATTGTAAACCTCCAAAATGGCATACATTTTTATAACAAAAATATGAGTAAAGTTCTATTTGACCAAATTGACCGAAGCCTCGCAAAACTTTCACTCCTAATATCAGAAAGTATTTTAAAACAAGACGTTTCTTTAAAAATACATCAATCCCTTAACATTCGCGAGGGTTAGGTTCGCAGAAACCACAGCGAATGTTAAGTCTACCTTCCCGTGTATAAAAGGGCGTTAAGTTTCAAGACTTTGTTTTAATGAAAAAAGCAGTTGAAATGTAAAAATATATTTATTAAACATTAAAACGTACATGCTGCAAATATATTTGAATAATTATCAATATATTGTACAATTTTTAGTTGATAGTTGATGGGTGAAAACATTTATTGATATACGATTTTTTGGAAGAACAAATCTTTTGTTTATGAATTTCCGTCTAAAGAAAAGATGCGATCTCTATTTCTCTTTTAAATTTAAGACTCCTCACCAATTAAGAATCGAATTCTATTGCTTTTTCAACAAGTTGCTGAAGTTTTAATTTCCCAGGTTATACAGTGCAATGTAGTTGTCCAGTGTCAAATAGTTTTATGGAATTGGTAAAACAAAGCTAGTTTACTTTGTAAAAAATATTCTTTATAAAACAAAATTCGCGAATAATCAAGTTGAGTATTAGCGAATGTTGAAATGTTCTTCATTTTTTATTTCGCGAATAATCAAAAATCGCGAATGTTAAGGTATTACTGTATTCCGAAGAATTAATTAAAACATAATATTTGAACGCAAAATTGGAAAGTTGCTAAATTGTATAATTTTTTACAACAAAAATTTGAATGAAATTATCTTTGGTGAAATTGCCTGAAGCCTAGGAAAACTCTCGCCATTATATTCTAGAAAACATTATACAGGTTGCGGCAGGTATTTGAGAACAAAATAACGCTTGCTTTGAATTAGGAACAGACACTAGAGATAAAGCAGTTTTTACATTTAAACGTTCTATGAGCATGATTACATACACAATGGATGGCATCGTTTATTGAAACCATCGTCATCCACAATAACTGCCACTACACGTTGTCAAAACTGAATGCAATAATCAGATGGGTGTTGGGAACATTTTCCATTGCATATAGTCCAGTCATTTGGTAGAAAATGAAAGAAAGTTTTGGTGTAATTTTGATATGTGGTGACTTTATGTTTTTTGAGTCTCTGAACACGAATTTGAAGATTGACAACAATATGTTTCTCGGAAAACACGGGGTTTTTTGGCAAAAAAGTGTAAAAAGTGGGCTTTTCATTGATTTTTCAAAATAACTTCAAAACTATTCATTTTATTTAAGAGTCGGCAGTACGCAAATTAAAAAGGATAAAATTTCCTACATTTTATGTATTAAAAGTTTGTTTCTATGATCAATGGTTTAGCCGTGACAGTGCTTCAAAAATAGGTGTTAAAAGTAAAAAACTGAAAAAACTGGAATTACGGCACTGCATGTCGATGAAACATGAAAAATAACCAATTTTGCGAAACTTTGACCATTAATAATACTAAAGATTATATGATTGACTACATTTTATTGATTTGAGGTTCACGGTTTTCTTCGTGTTTCTGAAAAGGTCGAAAATTACTGTGGTGTTCAATTTCGTTATTCAGAACAGTATATAGACCTGAAAGATTCTACAGTTGTACGGGACAACATGGATAGTACCAAAATGAACGAATGGTTACTGTAGCATTTACCTTTCCCTGAAAACCCTGATTTATACTCAATAAGCACTGGTGTTTTGGTTGATGGATGATTTAACTGCCATAATTCTTGAAAATCAGGCATTAAAGACATCAACAGTTGGTGGTGGTGATTTTGGAACTGCCAAATTTAAATGGAGTGGCAGAGTAGAACCTCTTGCTGAATAATAACCAGTGTAATGTAAGTAGACAACGAGTTGGTTCCTGTCAAACCCACAACTTTGTTGCAACGAATTTTGGTTGCAAAGCATTCGGATGAAGATCTTGAGGAGTATTTGACGCGCAATCTAGGCCATTATCCCTTGTCCCTATTTGACAATTGCTTAACCTCTTGAGGGGCGGTGGGATATATTTTATCCCACCTACCATTAATGCAGATTTTCACCAGAAAAATTTTATTAAATTTTACTTTTCTAACTTTGGTGGAAAAAAGTTGTAAAATTGCTTTTCTTTATTTTGCAATAAATCTTTTTGCAGATTCCGGTGTGAATTCGGCATTACAGAAACATAATTACTTTCCCCTCAAAGGATTAAGAAAAGGAAACAAATCTACTTTGTACAAGGCATTCAAACCCCTTACAGGTAATCAGTTCAGAGGCAAGGTTCAATTCGTCATTGATGGAGTTATTTTATTACACACAATTGTTTGGCCTAAGAATCAGTCTTTTTCGTCAATCTGTGACAAATATGTTCAGTATGTGCAGGCAAAATATCAACCACAGGCAATAGTTGTCTTTGATGACTATCCTGATGGTGTACCATGTGGTACAAAAACTGCTGAGCGTATGAGACGATCAAGAAAACATGCTTCAACTGACATATTGTTTGACATAACGATGAAAGATTTCCAAAGAAAAGTTCCTTGTTAACACAAAAAACAAAAGTCGGTTAATATCTATGATGATTGAAAAGTTCTCATCAGCAAATATTACATGCAAAACAAGTAAAAGGGGACGCAGACACCTTGATTATAAACACTGCTTTGTCCTTAGCTCCATTGGCGCATCCACGAAGGGGGAGGGGCTATAGGGCTGAAGCCCCCCCCCCCCCCCAGACCCCAAAACTTGACTAATGAAGTAATAATATAAATTTTCTAAAATTTATGAAAAGTAATTTTTATTATTTCTAATATGTCTTTAGGGAAATGGAAATTTTCGAAAATATTGATTTTGTCTCAAAGTCTTACTTATTTTCAAATTTCTTATTAAATTTAATGTATTAGCATGTTTAATCTTTGATAATTAAAAAAATAAAAAAATTATATATACTACGATTAGAGAAAGAATAGACTATTAACTTTATCTCCTTTGAAATCACATTTTACGGTAAGGGGTGGCGGGAGGGAGAGGCATGTAAGTTTTTAAAAATAATCTGTCTGGATACATTTTCACTGACTGTACAAATACATTTATACCATATTGTTGGTAGAAATAGTGCTAGTAAGATATTTAATGTATTTGTATACAACTTTACTTCTTCCAATATTTTGGGATAAGTAAATACTCAAAACCTTTATATTTCAATTCTTTGTCATTTTCGACACATGTAAAGTGTAAAAAATAATAATTATAGTGCTACTCTCCGATTCTCTGAATGTCCGAGTTCTCAGTACGTCCATCATCCATATCCTTAGGGCACGGTCAAGCGGCTGGGGGTCTAAAGAAGGATGGTACTACTTCTGTGTAATAGACACAACCTTTTGAAGGTAAAAAAAAAAAAAAAAAAAAAAAAAAAAAAAAAAAAAATTCATTCGTCTCCTTTTTTTCCTAAATTCTCACATTTCTAATAGGGCATGTCCGCTTAGTCTCCTTTTCTTTTCTCTTGTATCAGTACTACTGAATAATTGCTGTTTTTTTTTTTTAAGCATCATTTGTGTAAACGTAAACGCTTATCTCATAGCATAAAAAATCAACCATAGTTTTAAATTTTATATTTGAAGAATTTAATTCATCAAGACTGGAGAAATCATCTAAGACCGGAAAAAATCGTCTAAGAGTGTGATAAATCATCATCACTAGAAAGATAAACATAAATATTAATTTCTAAGAATAACTGTACTGGAACATTCATAGGCGTAGAGATTTCAAATTTATTGGTGGAACTCAGCCAGCAAAGTAGCCAGGAGAGGGGAGGTCCGGCGCTCTGCCCTCTCCCCACGTCGAACAAGGAACTAATTTACTGAATCATGGAATGCAAAAACAGTGAGAACTGCTAAGACAAAATTCCAAAAAACCGGTGAAGAATTCCGTTTTAGATTTTCATTTTAGTAGGTAAATTTTCAAGGTATTTCTTTCATTGGAACTATGAAATGTTTGCGACTGAGACGGGATCCTGTTATAGGCAGGTTATATTTACACTGGTGAACCAGATATGGTATATATAGTAAAATTTGTGAAAAAGCAGTCGCAAGCGACCAAAAAAAGTTTTAGACAGATTCCTGCATTAGTAAGTATACGAGTAATTGAATGGTAATCCTTCCATCTTGAGTGTGAAAAGTTTTCATTTAAGACATGATTCTGGTATAGTCAGGCTCTGTTTTGACAGGTTTTATTGTACATATAACTTAATAACTGCATATGTGTAAATACAGCAAAACCTGTGAAAACGGAATCTTCCTTAAACGGAAATGTAGTTTAGTCTCACTGAAAAGAATACCGTACAATTACAACTGAATTGCTAATACGAAAACCGTAAATTTATCTACCGAAAACGTTATACAGTATTTTTTTTTTTTAAATAATTAGAAATTCCAGTTTTTCCCCACACTACATCAGTTGACTCAAAGAAATATAGTCAATCTTAAAAAAATATTGGGGGGGGGGGGGCATACAACTCTACGCCTAAGGATATAATTATTTACTGTATTTCCAATTAACCTGCTGTCTTTATGTTACTATTATGTGTTAAAGCGGCTCAGTAATAATAATAATAATAATAATCCCCGTTCAACAATGCAAAATTTTCTGACTCAATTTTAAATATAAAAGAATGATATTTGCAGTCATTATTATTGAAATGATTTTTAATCGAACAGTTATTTTACATTTCCTAATAAATGAATTACATCTAGAGTTCTACGGGATTGTTGTCTCAGGACGGCAATTTTTTTTCTTTCATGCATTGTAGAGTCATTCGGCTCAAAATGCCCACTTTCACAGCATTTTCTGAAAAATCTTCTGTCTATACCGAAAAATAAGAAAAGAAGTCATCTGATTTTCATTACGTTGCTGCCCTATACACAGCGAATACAGTACTATATACCCATAAAACATAATACAGAGATAATGTACGCTTGATATCCTAAAATAATACATTTTGTAACATTTTTCAGTAATCTTGAAATACGGTACTTTGTTTGTAAAGGAAAGAAGCCAAAAATCTGCACAAAACTAACAAATTTTGTATCGTTGGTTGATATTAGAAGTGCAGGAATAAAAGTGCACTAAAGCCATTTTGGAGCAGTAAAATCTATTTTTGTAGAAGAAAAAATCTGATTTTGGAGCAGTAAAATCCATTTTCGTAGCAGTAAAAATCTGATCTTGTAGCAGTAGAAATCTCATTTTGTAGCAGTAAAATCCATTTTCGTAGAAGTAAAAATCTAATTTTGTAGCAATAAAAGCTGTTTTTGGAGCGGATTGAAATTCTAATGCTAATAAACTCCTACAAAATTAAAATGATTGCTATCTTGAAAATATTTTGACGTTTGAAAGAATAATTAAACAGATGAAATTTCTCCACACTTTTTGCTAACTCTGAACATTCTACATAACAACGGGGGTACCGATTGCAATAATAATGAATAATTTACAGCAGAAAGCAAAAAAAAAAAATAATGTTTATTTGGAGGCATGAGATTGAAAAAAGATTTAAAAAAAAAGAGCAAAAGCACACTTGAAATGGGAAAATGAGATATTATTTCTAATAGTGCATGTATAAGATAATTAAGAAAGTTATTTTATTCACAATTTCATTGTCAATATTTCTGTTTAAATCTTACTTTATGTGGGGTGAGTGACAATCAAATAATTCATGCAAATACTATAAGTAATTGTGAAATGAAAGTTTCTACTTTAAGTTCATAATTCTGATGCAATGTTTTATGCAGCAATTTTAGCTAGTTGTCTAATTCAAATTTTAACATGCTTTCACTCAAAACATCAGTTAATAAACATGGGAAGCTAATGTTTAATCTGCCACTCGACTGCAAAAAAAAAATCAGGTGAAAACAATGTCGCGACAAATTTTCTGCGATTCTTTGTCGAAATTCCAGTTTCTCGATATCTTTTGACAAAATGCACTGTTTTGTGCGATCCTTAGACGAAATTCGCGTTTTTTTTCGTGATCCTTTGGCGAAATTCACATTTTATTCTCGATCTTTAGAAAGAATTCACGTTTTTGTGATCTTTTCACGAAATTCGCATTTTTTCCGCACTCCTTTGTTAGAATTCTCGTCTATTCCACGATCGTTTGAAAATTCGCGATTTTTCATAGACTTTTTCCCACGATCCTTTAACGAAATTCGCGTTTATTCTGCGATCTTTTGACGAAGTTCGCGTTTTTCAGAGCCTTTGACGAAATTCGCGTTTCTTCCGCGATTCTTTGACGGAATTTGCGTTTTTTCCGCGATACTTTGACGAAATTTGCATTTTTTCACGAGATCTTTTGACAGAATTCGCATTTTTTCTGAGATCCTTTAACAGAATTAACGTTTTTTACCGCAATATTTTGCAAAATTCGCATTTTTTGCAATATTTTAACGAAATTTACATTTTTTCGCAATCTTTAGAAGAAATTAGCATATTCTTATGCAATCAATTGACAGAATTCGCGTTTATTTTGCGATCTTTTGACGAAATTTGTAATTTTCTGAGATTATTTGAAAAAATTCTCATTTTTCTGCCATCCGTTGACGAAATTTCGCGCTTTTTCCGCGATCTTTTGATAAAATTTGAGTTTTCTCTGCGATCATTTAACAAATTCGCGTTTTATCCCCGCCTCCTTTAACGAAATTCGCGTTTTTCCGCGATCCTTCGATGAAGTTGCTATTTTTTCGTTTTTATCCGCGATCTAAAGAAGAAATTTGAGTTTTTTTACCAGTACTATGTCGAAATTGTTTGTTTTTTTTTCGCGATCCTTTGCGAAATTAGCTATTTTTTGTGAACGAAATTGTTTGTCGGCGACCATATGTCGAAATTCGTGATATTTTTTATGTACGAATCTTTCGAATGACCGATTTTTTTAAATCTCGGAACAAATCACCCTTGCGAGAAACGGCAAAAAAGCGGAAAATCGCGGATCCGCGGAAGAACTTAATGCCTGTACTAAGTATGTTTTGGGCGCAGGCTTGCTGCAAATGTAAGAAAAAACACTATTTCTGCGCAGATATGCGCAAAATGCGCAGCACTTGAAATCCTGGAAGGGGCTACAGTAAATTTCAGAGACTTTTGCAGTGCGCAAACAAGCTTGGTTACTGATCGCCCGTCCATATGCTGCCCGTCCATATACTGATCGTCTGTGTCATACAAATATACTACCGCCCCCCCCCCCCACACACACACACACACATACAGTCACACACCCAAAGCGAAATCCTCGGTGCGCCACTGCTTAGCTCCATCAAATATAATTGTAGTTGGGGAGTATGTAGATCTTTTGATCATTTTGATAGATGAAATTGTCTCCTTTTTAAAAGTAGGGAAGGACACCATTTCTCGAGTGACATTTTCTCCAACTAATGCTGTAAATTCAACTGGTGCGGAAAACTTCCTCTTCCTACACACTATGAGCGATTACGATACAACATCAGCACTGTTTATGCAATGGAAAATGAAGTTTCTCAAAACTCTTGTGAAAAATCCCCATCTCGCCGACGCTACTCAGGAGATAATTGCAACTATGGGTAACGTTTTCTTGTCCCACTGTAATGGTTATAGTGGGACTAATGCACTATTTTTGCTAAACCACCTAAGGTGTATTTCGTACAAGAAGTCAGCCTTTAGATACGATTCGAACATTGCTGCTTTACCATCATCTGGAGCTACAAGCTGCAGCACAACAACACTCTTTAAGAATATATCACCAGGTCCAGCAGTAGCTGGAGGTTAAAAAATGACTGAAGAGTGGGGATGGAAAAGAACAAATACTAGCCTTGAGTCTGTGTTGATTGTACTACTCACTGCCCTCTTACTTTGTTGAAGCTTGTACCCTGCAACTGCAGAAAGAGCTGCTAATGAAAATGTGGGTACAAGAAAGCAGGGCTTTCTTGGTCCAATATGTGCCACAACTGCGAGAGGAATTGCAACATCGCATTGATGTGTCAATACGAGGAGGATGAACTAGACTTTGAAACCGAGCTGTAAATGGATTGCCCACCCAATGAACCCTCGGATCCAACGGAAGAGGAAAAGGTGATGCCAAAAGGTATCAAATGTTTACTATTAAATGAACATTTATTTTATAATATTGGTAATAATAAAAACACCCACTAATTCCATACGTTTATTTTTTATGTTGTAGATGTCGGTGAAAAGCAGGGACCTTCAAGTTAAAGAAAGTGGAAATAGGATTTTTTTTGTTTTTTACGGTTCCGTACTTAAAAAGTAAAATCGGAACCATTATAAGATCACTCTTGTGTCTGTCTGTCTGTCACAGCCATTTTACTCCTAAACTATGGAACGTGGAAAGTTCAAATTGGGGGAAGTAATAAAGACTATTAACCAACATATTTGCAGATTATTTAACATTCATAAATATGTTTAGTAAAAATGTAGAGGGGCTAATTAAGTTACTTGAAAAAAAAATTCTTTGTATATCGTGTAGGGTATCGTGTGAAAGCTTCCGTAACACTGAACTCAAAAAATAGATTTCTTTTAATTTTAGGTATTATATTTTCAAAGATATCGTCAAAAATGTAACTCAAAAGTATGTTCCCCACCGAATCTACTGAAACTAAAATTATGAAAAAATTAGAGATAGTAGACGTTAATGTAAACTATGCAGGAAAATTATAGCGATTACCCTAGGTCAAATAGTTTTTGAGAAAATCGCTTTTTTCCGTTACACACAAATTTCCATTTACGGACATTCAGCAAAAGTGTTGAGAATCGATGAAGATACTTGTCGTAGCAGAAGTATAAAAGCATTGTTGATAAGGAATTTCGAAAAAAATCGTCAGTAATTAGCCGAGATATTAACCCTCAAAGATACAGATGATTTGGATATACCTTACGACAGGGGCAGTACTCTATGTACCATCAGCTTTTAAGGCCTAGTTAGCAACTTTTGATGATGTATATGTGTAATGCAATGCCCAGTGGCAGTGTAAAAGCAATAAACGTCAAATTGTTAAAAAAAACTAATTTAATAAGAATGAATCACATAAATACTATGGGATTCGCGACAGGTTTGCCTTCAGTGGATCTCTCACTATGCCTCGAAAGACTTTAAAAGTTAATTAAAACGTGTCTGGAAAAACACGGCACGGACCAAGGCGGAGTTGCATCTTTGCGGACCTCCTTTCGAAGCGCGCTTAGCACAATGCCAAATTTAAACTTTGAACAAAGGTTTTATTTTGGCTACACTGTAAATAGAAAGATTATTACTAAACTGAATTTAGCTTTATGAAATGCCAAATGAAGTTTAAATATGCGCTACTTTTATTGTCAGTACCGAAATAAATTCATCATAAACAGATTAGGATAATATTAAAAAATGAGTTATTCCGAATAGCTATATTTCATTTTATTTAGGTTCCATATCTCTTTGAACTGTTATGGCATATCCATTTACACTGTTCTAATATATACAATTATACCCAACCCTACGTTGCATAGTTTTTGTATAAAATATTAGTATTCTTTTAGCAACGATTTGTTTTTAATAATACAATTACTAATTCACATATTTATTCTACGGAATCCTCTGTACGCGAGTAATACTCTCACTTGACTGTTTATCAAGTAATTGTAATTACTAATGTATATCATTATTTATAATTAAAAAATGATGCATAATGAGTCGTCGTATTTATTATCAGTAATTTCATTATAAATTTAGCGAATCAGATAATCTTTAGCATCATTAATAGTCAATGTTTGCTTAAAATGGTTAGTTTCATGTTAAATCGACATACAGCCCCTTAACCCCTTGAGGGGCAAGTAATTGCGTTTCGGTAATGTCGAATTCATACCGGAATCAGCAAAAAGATTTATTGCAAAATAAGGAAAAGCAATTTTACGACTTTTTTTTACCAAAGCTAGAAAAGGAAAAATTAATAAAATTTATCTGGTGCAAATCTTCATTAATCGTAGGTGGGATAAAATATATCCCACCGCCCCTCAAGGGGTTAATTCCCGTTTTTTCAGAATTTTTTGCTTTTCACACCCATTTTTGCGGCACTGTCACGGCTAAACCATTGATCAGAGAAAAAAAACTTTTAGTACATAAAATGTAGGAAATTTTATCTTCTTTAATTTATGTACTGCCGACTTTTACGTAAAGTGCATAGTTTTGGAATTATTTTGAAAAACAAAACAAAGAAAAGTCGTCTTTTTTACGCGTTTTTTGCAAAAAACAAAACGTGTTTCCCGGAAAAAAATTTTTTTGGCAATCCTCAGATTCGTGTTCAGCGATCCAAAAAACATAAAGACACCATATATCAAAACTACACTAAAACTTTCTTTTACTTGTCCTTTTTGAGCACCCAATGCCTGGACTAATACACAACAACTGCCCTAGGAACCGCAGCAGTGTTTTGTGGAGGACTATTGGAGCTCCACTCAACCTTGCCTCATACATAATAGCCCATTTGATTAATATCTGGAGAGCTATGGGCCAAGAAGATGAAGATGACATGGATGACTTTCAAAAGTTCTTCCCACAGGCACTTCTCCTATGGAAATGTCGCCAAATTGCCATACACTGAGAAAACATCTCATTCCAATATTCTAGAAGGAAATGTATAACACGACGTTCTTTTAATATGCTTTGAGTAATTATTTTAAACATGCAATTTTTTAACACAAAAACACATAATTTCTCATAAACCAATACATTATCTGTCGAAGAAGCTATGAATTATGAACATGGTATATGACCCTGCATTGTAGTAGATCTGTCTGAACAATCGTCATGCCTCGTGTGTCTTATCACCGAAATCGATTTTCGAAAATTAGTTTCTTTTTCGGAACCCACGAATTAAAATTAAAATTATATAATTTCTTAGCATAAAATTATAAACTTCAAAGTGAATTCTTTTGTAACAAAAACTCGAATCCTTTCCCTTCAAAAGTCTTCCTAAAATCTCCCCTATAGAAATATCATCAAACGAGACGATGCCTTATAAATATCGAATATAAATAGCCTGTCTTCAAGAAAATTTTACATAACAAGACGTTTTCTTTAAAAATACTTGAAGAGAATTTCTTAAAACATACTATTTTAACGTAAAATTCTAACGCTTCGAAATGGCACACCTTTTTAACAAAAATACGAGTTAAGTTCTATTTGGCCTAATTAATCGAATCCTCGTTCTATTATATTTTAGAATATATTAGAGGCTGTGTAAATATAACGTTATCATTTTAGGGAGGAGGGAATGGTCTGACACATGATATCGTAAGATATCTCTACGGGGAAGGAGGTGGGTTGCCTTTTGATATCGATATCATTTTAGATCCAACCAAAAATTTCTCTTTTTATTTGTAACGCGGTCTTTACATCAAAATAGTATGTTATCTTTTTTTTTAGTCTGTCACTTTTTTTTTAATGAAAATACAAAGTTATTATTAACAGCACTAAATGATTATAAAATTATTTTATTCCAAAATATGAAGTACCTGAACGTTTGACATTCCTATTCTTCTTCATATGCATATATAATCGCTGTTCCAGAAACCATATGCGAAGTACATTTGAAATGAAACTTGTGTTTACTAACAAATAAAAGAGAAAGAGAAAACAAGTGGGTAAGTGTGATCACAGATCGCACAGAGGGTTTCGTTTAATATTCCTTTCAAAACACTTTATCCTTTTGCGAAATCTGTTAGTTCCACATTTCGCAACAAGGGGCGCACTCTATTCTACACAAACCTCTATCCGAATGAAACTCCGTTTTGCAACCTATCCGTAGGCACATTAGTCGAGGGGATCGGTTCTATAGCACCTGAGATAGGTAGGCGCCCCCTGGCGGTAAAAAGTGGAACTGAAATATGTAAGGCTATGTGCATAATATGAAACAGTGGTCAAAGGGGTGTCGGCAAAAGTTAGAAAAGTACCCACCGGGTGCAATGGGGGAGGGTAGAAAAATTGCTTAAAATACACAAGTTAGAGCCCAGTGGGTAAATAATATAAGACTTTTTGAAATTTTTATGATTTTTCGTGTGATTGCAAGTGTTCTGCTATACGTATGCAAAATTTCAAGTCTTCAACTTAAATAGGGGCTCAGTTAGAAAACAAAAACTTAAAATACACAAGTTAGAGCCCAGAGGGTTAAATATAAGACTTTTTCAAAATTTTATGATCTGTCGTTTGATGTGAGGTGTTCAGCTATAAGTATGCAAAATTTCAAGTCTTAAACTTAATTAGGGGTTTAGAACAAAAAGATTAAAATACACAAGTTAGAGCCCAGAGGGTTAAATATAAGACTTTTTCAAAATTTTATGACTTGTCGTTTGATGTGAGGGGTTCAGCTATAAGTATGCAAAATTTCAAGTCTTAAACTTAATTAGGGGCTCAGTTAGAAGAAAAAGATTAAAATACTCAAGTTAGAGCCCAGAGGGTTAAATATAAAACTTTTTCAAAATTTTATGATTTTTCGTTTGATGTGATGTGTTCAGTTATAAGTATGCAAAATTTCAAGTCTTAAACTTAATTAGCTGCTCAGTTAGAAGAAAAAGATTAAAATACACAAGTTAGAGCCCAGAGGGTTAAATATAAGACTTTTTCAAAATTTTATGATTTGTTGTTTTATGTGATGTGTTCAGCTATAAGTATGCAAAATTTCAAGTCTCCAACATACATAGTTTCTGAGAACGGGCTCTGTGACGGACAGACAGGCGGTCGGACAGACAGACAGAAGAGCGAGACGAATAGGGTTTCGTCAGATGAACGAATTTTGTTGATAAGAATTTCCATCTGCCACACTCTTTTTCCGTGCGGGGCAAGTGCAAGAAGACATTATTCATGTTGAATGCATTACGTATCAAAAAGCTATTATTAAATACTTTTAACTATTATATTAACTACTATATTACTATTATATTATAGTAACTATTTCTTTTAGGTGCCATTTGATATAAAGTTATTTCATATATAAAGTGATATTTTAATGACTTCTCTTCATTTGAATCAATAACGTATGCGAAATATAAATGATACAATTTTTGTATATCACTCCAAACAAAAGAAATAAATTCTAAAAAAAAAAAAAAAAGAAAAAAGAAAAAATTAGCCATTTATAACGATTTTATTACCGAGGTTGGGGGGGGGGGGGTTGTCGAGGGATGATAACGTATGATATCGGAAGGGGAGGAGGGGTCCAAAATTACCTTTTGGGGAAAAAAATCTGACAAAATTAAACTTGCTAAAATAGCATTTTAATCTGACAGACGAATGCCTTAATGATTCAAAATAAAGAAAAAATGGTCAGCAGCGAAATTTTTTTTATTTAATTGAAGTTTAAGTTAAACTTGCGAGTTTAAGTTTCCTTATCATTTTACCCCTATAACTTTTTATTTAATTCTAAATTTTTACTTATAATGAATTTGAATAGTACCCACAGGACATTCAAATAAGAAATAATAACAATGTAATACTTTTAATACAGAATTTTGGTATAACATTGTCTTAAAAGGATGTTAAAGAAGGGACGGTAAGGTAAAAAAAGGGGATGGTACTGGATAAAAGGGACGAAATGGTAAAAAAGGGACGGTAAGGATGGAACGGTAAGGAAAATTACCACCTATTTTTAGGAAAATCATGTTAAGACTAAGTGATAGCCACAATGTTCATTGATTTTTAGAAACAGTTGTTAACATTGGATTAAATATATATATTTTTTTTAATTTACCTCCAAAAGTGCAGGAATAAACCTTGGGAACGGTGAGACTACCAATAAAGCCACGGTGCTTGAAATTGATATTTAAATGCTGATTTAAATTCTAGTCTATTTCCTGCCAAAGAATTTTAGACATTATTTCTCTAGCATACTTCTGCATGAGAAAAAACTTGAAAAAAATTCTGTGGCTGCATCTGAAATGATTTTCTGTATAATTTTAAAAGAGGGATGGTAAGGAATCTAAAGCCCAGGGTCAGAGTTTAAAAAATAATAACAACCCTAAAAATGTGTGCATGTTAATTTTTAACTACATAGTTATGTAAAACAATAGTTCCAGTTTCAGAAAAAAATTACATCGAATTATTTTTATTGAAACAATTTTATGCAGACAACTCCAAACTTAAAAATCAGCATCAGGGACACGGGACGGTATAGGAGTTTTCCAGGTGTTTGGATTCCCAACATCGTCTAAAACTTATTTATCTCGTTAATATTGCTGTGCAATCATGCAATGGGATGTTCCTCAGTATATGAAATTAAAAAAAAAAAACACAAAAAAGTGTATTAAAATAAACATTATTATTCAGGGACATGAAAGTCAAAAGATTGTGAGAATGCCCCATATCACATACTTTCTTTTGAAATCTTTTGAAGAATTACTTTTTACTTAAACATATTTTTTTACGTAAATGTACACATTTTCCCTATATCCGATAACTTCTTTCCACTAAATTGTAAAGGACCTAAGAGACTATGAGCACATGCATATAACCTTGCATTGTTGATGGAAGGTGTCAAAACTATCGCCATAGATTCTGCGTCTTGTTATCAAAATTGATTTCCAAAAATTAGTTTATATTCAGAACCAACAATGAAACATTGATAATATATGGCAGATTCTCCAATAAGTGGGTAATTTGCGTCCTTTGGAGTTATATACTACATTTTATCATTTATAGCTTTTTCGTTAACATAAAATGTGATACCTGTATACAATTTCGAAAAGGAAATTCAAGAAAATAACTGTAAATTTTGCTCCGACAATAGTTTAAATATTCCAATTTTCATCTCTGTCCCTTGTCCCTCAGTTCATGCATTGAGCTTATGCAACACATTTAAGTTTAATCAAAAAACTATTTTTAGAAATTTTACTATAAAATATAAAAATATACAGTCGTGGAAAAAAATTTAAACACCCCTATTAACTCCTCAACAAATTATCGTAGAATAAAGTTACTGGTACCGAACGATTGGAAATAAAGTCTACTTTTAAATTATGTATATAACATTTGATTTGGGGGACATCTATATATTAAAACAAATCTAAACTTCATTTTTTTTTATGACAATACCCAATTTTAACGAGATATTTCAAATCTCCGGTTCAAACTATGCCTAGACACCAAAATTCAAGTCATTTGAATGATACATTTTTGAATTATAAACATTCAAAATTTAGCGCTTCTAATGTTAAATTATATTTTGAGGTTTTTATTTATATCTCCAGAAATTATGCTCCTAATGTGCTAATTTTTTGTGCAGCAGTAATACTAATATACCCAAACATAGCTGAATTTGCAATTTTTATAATTTTATGATATGAATTATGAATTATGAAATTTATATTTGAAAAAATTATGAATTGCTACCTACAATTTTTTTGATGGATTTAGAATTATTAAGTCCCGCTTTATGGAAATCCAAAATTTCAAATTTTTCTTCCAAGTAGTTTTCAAATTATGCTTAAAAAACGGCAAAATGATGGTTTAAGTCTATAAAAGAAGTGAGTAGATATTTTGAAATTTCTTCTGCTGTCCTGTAATCTAGCAGGTTTCATTGATTTCTTAAGGGTGTATTCGAAAAAATATTTTTCCACCCTCAACAGCGAAATTTTCTGAGACATTTTCAGACTCATTTTTAAAAGTAAAAACATGAAACTTGCTGGGGTGATTTCTGAAGACATGTTTAACATGCCGTGTGATTTCATTTTCAACTCAATTAATTAGAATTTGATTTTTAAACAATTATTTTCTCAGTATGACCATTTTTTTTCATTCTCAGATCGCCCGCTTCGGAAAATTCGGTTCAAACTGCCAACTTTGACAGCGTTTTTTACAGTATTTTCTGCATTTATCAAAAAATTAAGAAGCACCGCACATTATACAGGGTGTCCGGTCTCAACGGTGTCCAATGGCTAATTCCTAAACCGTTAGTCATAGACATATAGTTCCAATTACAAAAATGTTTTAAATCACGTAAAGAAATATTTCAAAAGCGATTTGGGTCAATAAAAACTTTTCTTAAAAAATTACGAAATTTAAATTTTTATACGGTCCCCCGGTCCTATAAGTTATATTTAGTGAAATTTTCCTTTTACACTGACAAGTAATACAAAAAAAGTCCCGTTATTCTACGATTAAAATTGACCGAGTAATAGCTGTTTAAAGTTGGAGCATATTTTTTGCTGCAAATTGGGGGTCATTCACAAATTTAGTCGAAATATAATTTCGTCAGATATAAAAAATATCTGGGAGTAAAATTAACAATTCAATATAAATTTGAAATCTTTAATCATTCTGGCATATTAATGGAAAATATACAATTTGTAATAAACATTTAAGAAGAAAGAAAAAACAGAATTTTTCTTAAATAAAATGATTCTAAATTAACAGCCTCAATTCTTTACAAAATGATACGTATTTTAAAATATTATTAGATTGCACAAGCCTGCAAAAGTTGGGTTATGTCATGTTTTTTAGCTAATGATAATTGATTCTTGTATACTCTGTACCGCTGAATCCGAAATTGACCTTTATTTTAAACTATCATATCAGGATTTTTCGCACATTGCAAATTTCAAAGTTAAGGAGTTCAATGTTAAAATTGAATTTCCTCCCCCATCTCATCGGACCACTCAGCTGTTTAGCTGAAAGAATCCCAGGATAAGCAAAAATATCGAATAAATTTTTTAATCAAATAAAATAAAATAAAATAAAATAAAAAATGTTTTACATATTAAATAGTATGAGATTTTAGATATATTTTAACTTACACATTTGCGATTTGCAAAAAAAATTCTAACGTGATGGTTAAAAATGAAGGTCATTTTCAGATTCAATGCTAAAAAGTGCGTAAAAATCAATTATCAAAAGTTAAAAAACACAACCATCTCCGCTACTTTATAGTATTCGATTTTTGTTATTCTTTAAATTTGAAAATTTATGATTTGCGAAATATCCTGACATGACGGTTAAAAATTAAGGTAATTTTCGGATTCAGTGCTAAAAAATACATAAATGTGAAAAACCCAACAATCGCTGTCTTGTATTATCTAATCTAAAACTTTTTCTTAAACTCCTTCGCAGAAATTTATCCAAATTTTTTTGTGTTATCCTGTAAAATAAGTATAAATGGTAACCACCGAAAATCTTAATAATATTAGATTGTTATCGGATTTGCGCCAGTATGTAAAATGCAATCTCGATCGGATATTTAAAAGTGGGTTAAAGTTAGAGTACAAATTTTGAACTGGAAAAACCTACATATGATTGTTGAAGTAACATAAAAACTTATAAAAAAACATAATTTTTGTTAAAAGAAATCATAAGAGAAACAGTCTCAAATCCTGACAAAATAAAACCTATGTTATTTTAGCCAATTTGAGACTTAATCATAATACTTGTAGGATTTTTTGTCAAAGCGCAGATACAAATGAAGTAAGACCTTCGAATACTTTAAACACTTGGCATATGATACCTCAAAGCCAAGCCGAACTCATTTGTTTTCAGAGTAGAAAAGAGGCATAAGTCATGCATTTTTAAAGTTTCATAACTCGCTCAATTTTAGCGTTATATGAATGGGACTTTTTTTGTCTTAGTTGTCAGTGTAATAGGAAAAAATTACTAAATATAACTTATAGGATCGGAGGACCGTATAAAAATTTAAATTTCGTAACTTTTTAAGAAATGTTTTTATTGACCCAAATCGCTTTTCAAATGTTTCTTTACCTGATTTAAAATATTTTTGTAATTGGAACTATATGCCTATGACTAACGGTTTAGGAATTAGCCATTGGACACCGTTGAGACCGGACACCCTGTATAGTTTCTAAATAAGAGAATTTCCAAGTTTGATGCGTTTGAGAGCAAAAATGAATTTTAAAATGTATCAGAAAATAAGCAGCTTGGATCGGAATACACCCTTAAGGTTCCTTGATCAAGATTGAAGCTCTCTCGGTTAACAATCGAGTTCCGAACTTCATTTTGGATACAGCCCTTAAAATACGCTCGTTTTAAAATAATTAATTTCTCAGAAACTTATGGTACAAATTGCATAAAAATTTGTTTTTAGGCTAATTGAAGGGTGTAAATTTCATTTATGCTGTCAGAATTGTGTACTGCTATTGGAAAAAACAAAGTTGTGGTTCGTTTTAATATGTAGATGGCCCCCTAAGTAGATTTTATCTATATCATTTAAAAGTAGACTTTATTTCCAATCGTTCGGTACCAGTAACTTTCTTCTACGATAATTTGTTGAGGAGTTATTAGGGGTGTTTACTTTTTTTTCCACGACTGTACATTCTAAAGTATAAAATAATGAATTTTTATTGAAAATTATATATAGTTTTATATTTATTCTGGCCAGAGAAATGTTGTCCCCTAGATTTTATGCCACTACTCTCCCCTTGTATAAAACTGCTCATGTGATCATCAAGAAGTCAGATAAAATTTAGAGGACAGTTACATTTAGTACAAGCAGCAATCTCGATTGCTGAGTAAGTCACGTGGTTTAATTATATGGATTTCAAAAGCAGTAACAAGCTGCAAAATAGATAGAAAGATAAGAATATGTTTATTACCTGTCACTACTGACCCGTACTTAAATTTTCTTTACTATATATATTTTTTTTAATTTATGATTTTGTTATGAAGTAACATACTTTTGCTTAATTCAAAATATCATATTACAGTCTTACTAAGCTTAACTTACTATGCGCACAGAAGCAATTTTCTTAATTTTGTCACCTGCCACTTCAGTCCCTTTTCAATGAAATTGCATCAGCTGACTACCCTGTTGAAATTTTACTAAACTTTTTTAAAACATATGCACCAGAATCTTTATTTAAAACTATTCAACATATTTATTGAACTTAGTTATATGTGGCTTTTGTTTAAATAACTTTATGAAGAAATTTCTAGTTCAAATCGAATGCAATAAATTATAGAAACGGTTCGATTAAAAGTAAGTTAAAGAAAAATACTGTTTAAAGTTTATGCCGGAAAACTACATTACTCATTAACTTGTGTTTTATTTATTTCCAAAAATATTGCTTAAAATTAAACTTTTATTTTTCACTAAATCACAGAGTGAAATTACCTCTTTTTGGAGAATCGCCCATATAATTTCTTCGCATAAAATTACCCGGCTTCAAAGTGCATTTTTTTATAAAATAAAATCGAGTTAGTTTAATTTTAAAAGACCTCTCAAAAGACACCTCCCCTGTGGAAATATGGCAAATCTGTTCAAGGCTTGGTGAACATAATATTCCTATTATTGAAAGGATTATATTACATAACCTTCTTTTAATATGCTTTGGAGATTTACTTTAAACATATGAGCATCTACCCCCCCCCTCCATACTTGCTCTTGTCCCCCCCCCCAACCAGAAAATGTCTGCCATCTTTTACTTTCATAAATCGTGCCATAACTGTTTGTTCTGATTCTCACTCACTTAATAGTGGAATTCAATATCTTAGAGCCATTGCGATTGACAGAAGTTACAACCATTGTATTATCAATAATGCTTTACGTAACTACAGCACCCTCGTCTCTCTAACTCAAATCAGTCCTCTACCACCAATATATTCAAAAACAGGAAAACAATAAATTTTCAATTGCGAAACATTGCTGAGAGATGAACCACTCTTTTCATTTTAATTCAGCCAAAATCATCTCTAAACCCATTTCTATACATGAACTTAACTTTCTTGAAGCATTTTGTATCTACAAAAATTATGACAATATTATTAACCCTCCGACTGTCTTGGAAAAGGGCAAAATTGTAACGTTGTTTTCTCTGCATTGTGTTTTAAATGCTAAAAAAAAATGATTCTTTGAACATTTTATAAAAAAACTTAATAATGAATATGAATGCAATCCTTGGAAGTATTAATCATTGTTCAATGTATCAAAAATACATTAAATCAATAGAATTATATTACTTTAAATATTGCTTGTATTGGAGTGAAACCTGGAGCTTAGTGAACGTATTAACACGGGCTTGTCAGTGAGGGGGTTTTAATAGTGAATTCGCTATTCCCCCTTTATCAGATTGCAGAAAATATTTCATAAAATCCTCTTTTGCTTAATTACTACAAGACTTTTTCACATTTTTGGTGGCATTACCTATACTAGTCTAATTCTGGCTGGTACCCGTATTTTCCTATTTCCCCATTGGTTAATGATTTCTCATTTGAATCCGCTTCTCCTCTATGTAATTGAGCAAGTTTCCGTTATTCTTTGCACTGAGGACGGTACGCTAAAGGCTACCGAAACTGCTCAAAGTTTGCATATTCTGGCGTTTATTAACGTTGCTTTTAAATTTAAATCATTCTGTGTCAAGTAGAATCTTAATATATATATATATGAGTATTTACTGAACGCAAAATTACAATAATCGAGTATTACTCATGCAGGCAATAAAACAATCTCCATATCTCGTGCGTCTCGTAACCGAAATCAGTTTCCAAAAAATAGTTTTATTCAGAACCGACAATGAAACACTCAAAATATACAATTTGTTTTCATAAAATTACCAGACTTCAAAGTGCAATTTTTTATAACATAAAATCGAGTTACTTTCATTCCAAAAGGCCTCAAAAAGGCACCTCCCCTGTGGAAATCTGGCAAATCTGGCCGAGGATTGGTAAACATAGCTTTCCTATATTCCTGAAAGGATTGTATAACATAAACCTCCCTTGTAAAAATCTGGCAAATCTGGCCGAGGATTGGTAAACATAGCTTTCCTATATTCTTGAAAGAATTGTGTAACATAAACCTCCCTTGTGGAAATCTGCCAAATCTGGCCGAGGATTGGTAAACATAGCTTTCCTATATTCTTGAAAGAATTGTGTAACATAAACCTCCCTTGTGGAAATCTGGCAAATCTGGCCGAGGATTGGTAAACATATAGCTTTCCTATATTCTTGAAAGGATTGTATAACATAAACCTCCCTTGTGGAAATCTGGCCGAAGATTGGTAAACATAGCTTTCCTATATTCTTGAAAAGATTGTATAACATAAACCTCCCTTGTGGAAATCTGGCAAATCTGGCCGAGGATTGGTAAACACAGCTTTCCTATATTCTTGAAAGGATTGTATAACATAAACCTCCCTTGTGGAAATCTGGTAAATCTGGCCCAGGATTGGTAAACATAGCTTTCCTATATTCTTGAAAGGATTGTATAACATAAACCTCCCTTGTGGAAATCTGGCAAATCTGGTCGAGGGTTGGTAAACATAGCTTTCCTATATTCTTGAAAGGATTGTATAATATAAGCTTCTTTTTAGATGCTTCGAAGATTTTCTTTAAACATATGAGCTTTTAACGCAAAATTACAATAATCATGTATTGTTGATGCAGGCAGTAAAACAATCCCCGTATCTCGTGCGTGTCGTCTCGTTAACGAAATCAATTTCCGAAAAATAGTTTATTTTCAGAAACCAAGATGAAGCAATGAACATATCAAATCTCTTGGTATAAACTTATGTGACATCAACATAGCAATGAACATATCAAATTTCTTGGTATAAACTTATGTGACATGAAAGTGCAACTTTTATAATATAAACTCCAGTTTCTTTCATTTTTAAAGTCCTCCTCATAGGCACCTCTCCTATAAAAATAAAACTGGTTAAGGCTTTGTAAACATCTCATTCCTATACTCAAGAAAAGATTATATAGGACAAACTTAATTTAAAATGCTTTGAAAAATTACGTAACATATAAATTTTCAACAAAAATTCGATAATTTCTCATAAACCAATATACTATCTTTTAACCTATTTTAGGCCAAGCACAGAAATTTTATAAAATGTGGTATTATTTTCATTGAAATATGCCTAAATTACATTCATTAAGACACAAAATATGTTTCGTGCATGGAAAATAATATTTTATTTAGAAATAAAATGGCACGTATACATTTATTTGTATACTTGGCCAAATCAATGAACAAATCATTCAGTTGAACAATTGTATTATAGTCGATTTTTTTTATGGAAATTTTCGAAACATTTTGGATGCATATGGACTTCGTATTTGAGGCACAAACAAATCACACTAAATTTGCAATAAAACTTTGAAATTTTACATAAAAAGTGTAGTTTTGATTTTTTCCTATTTTTCATGCATTTGACCAATGGGGCGTTAACGTACCATTAAATTTAAATAAAAAATTTTAAGTTTTTTATGACATTTGTTTTATTTTTATTTTATTTACAGAACTTGCAACTTTAATCCATTATAAAAAACATATGATTAATCTGAAGTGTAATAATTATACATTTTCAAAAAGTCGAATTTGTCAATAACCCTTTCAAGTTAAAAAAAAAAAAAAAAAAAAAAAAAAAAAAACTAGCGTGTTTTAAAAATTTACAACAGAAATGTTTTTACTCCAATTGAATTACTAATAGTTTATAATGTCTTCCGAACCCTTAAAAATAGCAGAAAAGTAAAATTAGAGAACAATATACGTCACAGTGTTAATAAAAAAATACTTATTGAAATGGTGGGTTTACGCACTTTTGGCCGAAAATGGGTTAAAGAAGCTGAGGAACTATAAGCACGTGCAGAACCTTGCATTGTTGATGTAGGTAATCAAAACAATCGCTCTACCTCGTGCGCCTCGTTACTGAAATCGACTTCCGAAAATTAGTTTCTTTTCAGAATCCACAATGAAAAAGTAAAACGAAAAGTAATTTTCCGAAATTTAAATGAGTGGGCGCAATGCAATGTTAAGAAGTCCATCCCTGTCGCTATGGCAATGACGAGATGATCCCATTCTAGGACATCCGTCTCCGCATCTTTCTTCGCGCCCCTGGAGTACCCCGGTTCAGTAATCATTCCACTTGTGTCGAAGCAACACGTGGAATGTTAATAGACCTTTAACATAGTAGGCCGTAATCAGCCGTAGTTAATATAGGAACGGACTTGTTTTTATTCAGACTGCAGCTTTTATTTCCATGCGTTGTTGAGATTTTCACCTTCGCTTTAAACGGTAAGTTAACTTTTAATTCTTATTGAATATAATAATTTCAAAACGCTTTATGAATTAAAATTATAAAAAAGAGGCATAAGTTTTTTAAGTCTGAAAAATTTTCGATTCAAACGATCAGATAAGAAAGTGTTTTCTTAACTTAATCTTATAAAAAATTATATTTTCTTTTTTTAGGTTGGAATATTTTTGGAGTTGCGAAATATTTATAACTTAAGAACAATAAGTTAATTTTTAAATATGAAAGACTAAATATTTGCAAAAAAGTCTCACTTTAAATTATGTACATAACTTATTCGATTTTAAGTTTCAGATATTTTTTTTAGTTAATTTTTTTTAATTGGACATTTTAGCCATTTGTTTTAGCGTTGTATTCTAAAATAATTTAAAATATCTTTATATTTTAAAATTAAAAAAAGAGAAGAATTTGTTATATTTTGATTATGAAAGTTATTAATAATCATGTAAGAGAGTTTTTAGTAACTTAAAGTTATAAATTTAAAAAATATTCTGATATATTTGAGTTAGAAAGTTCTTTGAAACTTAAAATTATATATGAAAAAGTTATAACAATTTTTATGTTGAAAAATGTTTTTGAGTTTCAAAGTTTTTATATCATAACTTTTTTTTTTTTTTGAAAATTCGAACATTGTTCCGTATATTTTGAAATGTCTTGATTTTGGAAATCTTTAAAAAACTGATTTGAATTTTTCTTTTTTATAAATTTTAGTTATGAAAATTACTACAAAATGTTAATATTTTAACTCCTATATTTAAAAAATAATGCTATAAATTAAAATCCTAATAGGCGAAAAAAACGACTTCTGTATAGTATGATTAAGGAAATTTGAAACAAGTCGATAAAAAAAATATTAGACACTTACGTTTGTTATAATATTTTAAAGATTTTAACCGTTGACGAACGATAACCGCCAAAAAATGTTTACTGTCTAAATGTGTTGTTTCAATTATTATTGTTTTCGCACCGCTTTTTCTGACAAAGTTTTTTTTTTTCCTTAATTAATTGCTGAAATTTTGAGATCAGATAAAGCGAAATTTCTGCGCAAAAATACTAATGTCCAACTGGAAACTACACATTTGGAAAATAAAAAATGGTTGTACCGAATACGGCGGCTTTGTTCGTTGAAAGTTGAGTTTAAAAATTTTTTAAGCTTAAATTTTTTTATAAAATTGAAAGCTCTCAGAGAAGTATATTTATTTATATCTGAATTATGGAATTAAGAAGTTGATATAATTTTTATATTCATTTAAGTTATAATTCATTAATTGAAAAATTTTTAATTAATTAATGTATTTTTGTAAATTATAATTTGTTACAACATTATAAATACTTCTGTGAATATTGATTGTATTGTTTTATTTACAAGAAAATATATACCAATTTATCGATTGGAAATTCGTGAAAGATGTTTAATACAATTTTAAAATATATCTATTAAATATATATAAATAAATAAAGGAATAAAATGAAGTATTCGAGTATTATTTTGTGTATTCGATATATATGTATACGTATATTTTATATAAATGTACAATAAATTATTGAGATCATAATTTTTTAATTGCAAATAGATTATTAAAATAAAAAAATTGATAAAAATAAAAACTCCCGGCATTTATGTATTTTTAATGTTTTAAATTTAGTGTATTACATTATTACTTTTATAAATAATATTTTTGTATGTGTTATTTAAAATTTGGATATGAAAATCTACATGTATAAGCCTAAAATATAAGACCATTAGAAATGGATATATGCTAATATATTATTTTTTATGAATTATTCACGGTTATTACATGATTATCTAAAATGTACGAAATATATATCTTAAACGTATTTAATATTTTCAAGCTAATCGAAAAAACTAAATAAACATAAATTCTAATTTTATTTTTAATAATCTTTTTAATGCGACTTTTAAGGTAACTGAATCTCAGTTTAAAATTTGCAATTTCTTTTTATTAAAATGATAATGACGTTATATGAAAATGCGTTCGGGACGATTTTTCTAGTTTCAAATGCAGCAGCTGTATGATACTAATGTAATGTAATGTACATATTATTAAGTTATAGTTGTACTGATTATAATTTCCTTTATTAAAAAAATATGTATTTAAATGCGCAACTTAGAGATATATTTAAAACTCATAAGCATATTTATTTTTAAATTTTTAGTTAAATAAAATATTTTTTATTTTCTTTTGTTCATATTGAATATTTGTGGAAAATTAAATCCCATTTATTGATTAATTACTTTGAAGAAGAAATAATCTATAAAAACCATTTCGAAATCCCATCAGGAAAATAATACTTTTATTAATAATGAAACGTTGTACTATTAATTCTAACGCGTTTAATATTGACAACAAAGGAAATCAATCTGAAAAGAAAGCGCTGTTTTTCTATGCTTGGAATTTTAAAAGTGTTTTAAAAAACAAACGAAAACACATGATAAAACGCGAAACTACTTGTTGAGCGAGCGCTTTTTTTCGACAGAAACCTCCCAAGAGCAAAGATTTTAAGAATACGGTAACAGGAAGATGAGGGAAAGAAAGAGAACTATTTTCATCAAAACATTTAAGGTGTTACGTAAGTTCTCGGCGCCGAAAAATTGATATATTTTGGATTTTTTTAGGAAGTGAATAACAATAATTGAAAACTAATAATTCTGCGTTGTTTTTTATTGCTTCAACTATTTAAAAATATTTTTAACTTAAAATTACACTATGTGCAAATTACTTAAAAGACGATAAAATATTTTAAAAGGTGTTAAATTACCTTAATAATACTTAGTACTTTTAACTATATACATAGCCTTCGTCAGAGAATACAAAAATACTGCAATTAGCGTCTTGTTTTCAAATTTCACGTAGTTGGTGTCGAAAGGATTGAAAGTGAAAGTCAAATTTTAGATCTGGAAAACATTGGGAAAATAAAAATATGGATATAGAGGGAAGTGGAATGTTATGTGTTTTATGATTCTTTAAGCAAACTGAGCCAAATTCTGGATATGTTGTAGGATAAAACGTCAATACAAACAGTATTTTCTTTAATAATAATTTCTATTGATACACGGATAATTAAATCCTGATAATTCTTTATAGAGGCATTCTTGGAGTGGTGGAGGTACTATTAATTTTCAATTTGCTGTCCATTATTGATGGCCAAAATCCTCTATTGATAATTGCTGCAGTTTTACTCTGAATTTGGTTGTTCGGATGCTTGTCAAGTAGTATGCATTCCATTTCTGAGATGCATGTTTACATTTTTGTGATATAATCCATACGATTCATTACTGCGATTTTATTTGTTTTGTCTGTCTGTATAATAATAATATTTTTATTTACTTTAAGTCAATGCCCCTATAAGAATTACCCTTAAGGAATTATTTAATTATCCGTGAATCAATAGAATTATTACTAAAGAAATTACTGTTTGTAATGACGTTTTGTCCTACAACATACCCAGAATTTGGCTCAGTTTCCTTAAAGAATCATAAAACAAGTAATATTCCATTTCCCTCCATAATCCATATTTTTATTTTCCCAATGTTTTCCGGATCTAAAATTTGACTTTCACTTTCGCTCATTTCGACACCAAATACGTGAAATTTTAAAACAAGACGCTAATTGCAGTATTTTTATTCTTTTATCCTCTGACGAAGGCTATGTATATAGTTGAAAGTACTAAGTATTATTAAAGTAATTTAACAACACTACAGCCGCGTTGACCTGTACCAAAATATCCGTGCTCGAAGGGGAGCATACTAACTTCCTGCAGAAATAAAAAAAATGTTAAAATCTCAGTTTCTTCTTGTAAAATTAAGTTGCATCTAAAGGCCGTACACTCATTTTTTTTTATTTGTGAACAATAAGAAAATTGCGCTACTTTGAAAATAAAATTTTATTTTTCGTCTAATTTTTTTTTAACTTACTGGAAAATATATAAAAAATTTAAATTTTCAAAAAATGGCTCAATGGTCCCTTCCACAATTTAATTATGCGTAGATGAAAACAAATTTTATCCAAAAATGCTAAAAATTGTTGAAGTTATCATGCTGTCCATGTTGAAAAATGTAGTTTCCTGAAAATCGCGTTTAAAGTTTTAGAAGATAAAAATATACTGATATACACTATATGGCCAATGATAATTAGTCACTTGCGATTTTAGACCTTTTAGATTTTAGTCACTTGCGTTTTGTTAAATATCTAGAAAAACACATGAGGAATTATCTTGAAACTCCAGGTGTGTAAACAGTTTCTGTTGATTAGTGCCAAGATAGCTTACACAATATCGCACGTACTACTATATTTGGATACAACCCCTCATCTTTTTGCTTTCTTTTGCGAACAACGGATTTCGAGTATATTCTATCGACGATAATTTTTAGAATTTTCAAGCTATGATTTTGAGACTTTCAGAAAAGTTGCTCTATATACTTAGCTAATACATTATACATATTATATTTTGATTGCAATCGTGCATTTGCAGTGAAACATTTTTTAGTAAACCTGCTCATTTTTTTCTAACTTTTATTATTTTTTAATTCTGATTGCAGGATATTGTGTACAATGTTGTTTGTCATATTTTCTAAAAAGAACATTTTTTTTATATTATGAACTCTTCAAATTATAAGCAAGAAACATGGCACAATTTAGGACTGTTTTTATAAAAATCTTAATTTCTCTACGAATATACATGCTATCCTCATAAAAATTAACTCAGTTTATTACAATAAGCCTCTTAATCATGTTCTACAGTTTGGACGCCTTTGCTACATTAGTTTTTATAGGGTTATCCAAAAGATATTAGTTTTTTTTTTTTTTTTTTTTTTTTTTTTTTTTGAGGGTCCCATATGAGATTTCAGTAAAAAATCTTAGCTGAAATACATGACCTATATTATCCTTTTTACGCACCTGGTGTTTCAGTATAATTCCTCATGCATTTTTGTAGATATTTAACAAAACGTCTAAAACCGCAAGTGGGCAATCATCATTGACCATATAGCCATATAGTGTATATATATATTTTTTTTTCAATTTATACTTAATTTACTATTTCAGTGCTGTGCCATAATATGGGCCCTCCTGTGCCTTAAACTGCTTATTTAAAATGTTTTTGTTACATCTACGAGCAGCACGCGCCTCTTTCGTCGCTTCTGTCGCTTTGATTCTAGCATGTCGCAGACGGATGGCGTCCTTTTACTCGCCCTTTGCATCCCATTACTTGTAGTACCTGCATGTAAATTTTTCCATCATCATTATATATTGCAGAAGCAATATCGCTGGCAATTTGAACAATAGAGCGATTTACGGATGTGAGTTTTGTACAAATTTCCCAAATTTTAGCATTCAAACTCTCGTTAGCGTTCAAAGTAAGGGAGAACAATCTTTAAACGAGCAACCAAAACATGCATTTGTGAATTACTACCCGAGCGCTACAGGTGGCTTTATATTGTTCGGCGAGGTCGGTTTTACGGATCGCACTCACATTTTTGCTCATATATATTTTTAATAATTGAGATATCACTTTAAAACTTTTTTCCCATAATTTACACACTATAGGGATTTAATTCCCATCCAAAAAAAAATCGAATTTTTGAAAGTTGAGAACGTATGTAACCCTTTAACAGGCAGTGCTAAACTATATCAATGTTACCAGGCGTGAAAACGCACGATTCCACTCCCAATTAGTATAGTTGAGTTGAAATAAAAAATATGAATTTTTTCAACTATTTAGCAGTTGGATTGAACCATTGTGTTACTATATAAAATCTACAGGCCTCCCATTGGTACGTTTTTGTAATTGCCACTAATTCTAAAGAATAATTTGTTGTGATAGGTTTTTTACAACATTTGAACTTTCTGGTATAGGTTTCTAAAAAATTTGCAAGAGAAATATTAAAAGAACGTTTTTGTTTTGGAATAGTAGTGTTCAAAAAATGGATCCAATGGTAGCCCTGGAACAAAGGCAGTCCAAAGCATTTTTTAACTTATCATATTTCTAGACATTTGGCATGTAATCCCATCATAAAACAAAATGTAAGTAAGGCTGCTGTAAATAATACCACGGTGAAGCATGGAATAGGTGGCCTGATGCGCGTATTCCATCTAGACATGTAAGCAAGGAATTTGAACTGTCATTGCGAATAGCTACTGGTCTGAAATGTTATCGTAAATATCGAGTGGTCTTAAACTTTGTTAATGACTGTATCAGAATCTAATTTCCATTATTAAAGCATAGATTTTATAGCTAAAAAACATAAATTAAATATTTTTTTAAATACTAAAATAAATATAAAAATAAATAATGACTATGCAGGTTGAATGAAATTTTCTGTGCAGTGTAAATACAAGATATGTACTTTTCAAAGGTCCGAATTCATCAAATATTAAAATTATGTGTTTGTACATTTTTTTTTTCATTAAAATCTATATTCATATTATAAGAAAAGCACCTAAAAAATAATAAAATTTAATTTTCTAGTTACTTATCAGAACTATTTTGAGGAAGAACGTGCAGATAATAGAAAACAGCAATACTTTTTGAATAAGGAATTAACAATATATTTAAAATAATAGCTTGACGACATCGTCAAAATATTTAGAAACGTCAATAGAAATTATAAATTTGAGGACTAAAATGCATTAATTTTACTTCGTTTGTGTTGCATATTACAGAAAAAATTAATTTAATGCGTACATGTTTCATTATTACTTGAAACATTAACCTCTTTAATTAAAAATAGTGTAATTACGGTTTCAAAAAAATAAGGCGCGTGCACTCTTTCGAATTTCTAAACAATCTGAAACCGATTTGTCTGATTAGAAATTTTCTATTTAATATTTTAATCGCAAAAGTTATGATCGACTCACTTAATGGTAGAATTTGCAACACATTTCTCGAATTCACTGAAGGGAAACTTTCTATTAGAAAATCGGGGTAAACATGCGCGCACACTTCTAAGATTCTTTCATTTCGCTATGGCGAACGTATATTAGCCATGTGTTCCGCTCATCAAATTATTTTAACATCACAACAATAACTTAATGATAGTTAGAGACTTACCTTTGCCAAAAATAATAACAATGAAAAGCAAAAATTTTTAATTTTAATGAATAAATGGTAAAAAAGAAAAGAATAAAATTTCATGAAGCATTAAAGGAAAAATAAGCAATGTTGTTGATTTTTACTTCTAAGTTTAATGGTTTATACATCACAAGAGAAATAAAACTGCTTGTTGATGGCTTATTACCGATTTAAACAGAAGCCTCCTAAAGCAGCAGAATAAAAAATAATAATAATTTGTCGCGATAGCTAATATACAGTAGAACCCCGCTAATCTGAAATTCCGGTTAATCCGCACAGATTTTATTTTCGTCTTGATTTATTTAGACTTTATTTTCGTTCTGGACTTGAATTATGCCAGAATACGAAATTTTCTCGATTACAGATTGAATATCGGGAAAATGTCTAGAAGTTAGAATTAAATAAAAAATGGAAGTAAAGCAAGTTTGTTATTCTTTAAACAGCTTGAATAGATTAAAAAAACACTCAATAATGTAAAAGTACAATATATGTACAGGAATATAAAATGAAAACCTGCACTGTAGGTCTACTCGTAGCTGTCTTAAAAAAATATCGAATATCAATTTGTTTTGCCAGTCACTATAAATTTTTTTTCTAAAATGCAAAAAGTATTTAATTCAGATGGTAAAAATTTATTTTTCCTTTCAACAATTTTATTTCTCAAATTGTCTACAGAAATGATTTTTTTCTTCCGCCCTCGTCGACGTGGTGACTGAGCAATTTATAGATTCGTGATTCTGAAGCGTTTGTAATGGATTGTTATGTAATTCTTCATTTTGAAGTTCCATTGGATTATTATAAACATCAGGAGTGATTAAACAAGGAATACTATTTTTTCCAAAAGTCGCGCCGGATTATCTAGCATGCCGAATCTTAGGATGCCGGATTAGATGATGTTTACTGTACTACTGAGTACTTATAATTTACATTTTTTCAGCACGCATCTTTTCTTTTCTATTTTTATCGGAATTTCAGGCGATCCTAATGTTTGGTAAATCGTACAGGCACCGGGCCCAATTAGTTCGTATTAGCGGGGTTCTACTGTACTTTTACTTTATTTAATTAGATGAAATACCATCCAAATGAATTAACGTAATATGTCTTTAATATTTACATAGTCGAAATAAATTATGTATTATGTTTGTTTTTCAATAAATTTCAATTATTTAACATTTAAAATAACTGAAGAAATATATAAACCCTTTCGCATCTGTAATAGAATCCTAAATTGACTGGGGTAACTCGATTTTATTCGAACCCGACCCAACCTCGGTTCGGGTTGATAATAGAGATATTATAGATATAGAGATATAGATATTATAGGTATAGAGATATAATAGAGAATATTCGGTTCGGGTTGAACCGAATTATTTTCATTACGGATCGATTGACTTTAAATGTTTTTTGTTCTGGTCGATTTCGGGTTGAGTTTTCTTTATTTCGAGTTGGATTCGGGTTCACAAGATTTTTCAAAAGAAAGTATTGAACATTTTTCACTGAAAAAAAACTATATATTTGAACATTAATAAGTGTATTTATATTCATTTTAATACAAAAAAGGTAAATTTGACGTAAGGCATATAATTGCTCATTACTTATCTCTAATTGTATTAAAATATGGACTAGTCTTTTTTAATTTAGGATTCGGGTCGTGTTGTGGTTAAAGTGTATTGTGTTCCAGCAGGGTTTTAGGTAGACGAAAGTCCGGTTCAGGTTGTGATTCAGCTCACTTTAAGCAGAATTTTCGGGTTCGTGTCGGGTTGTATCCCACCCTTTCCAAGACTCTAATATGTATTCGTAATGATAGTCAAAAACTAATTAATATGAACTTTAAAAAGTTCACCGTTTACTTAAAAGGTGACAAAAAATAATAATAGAGATGTTACAAGTTTAAAAATATACATTTTATTTAAATTTCCGAATACTTTCTATCCGCAATCCTGGTGCCATCGTCAGGGAATGATTTCATTAATTCTCTGATGATGGCTGCGGAATTGCAGACCGAAAGCACTCGGAAATTTAAATAAAATGTATATATTTAAACTTGCAACATCTCTATTATTATTTTTCTACTTTTTATGTAAACGAGGAACTTTTTAAAATCATATAATGTTTGTGATTGGATAAAGGTGGAATATTGCATTTCGTCTTATGATTCTATTTACTTAATAATAATAAAATCTTTAAGTTTTTTGGCTTTACACTTACTTTTCAGCTCACAGGCTACCAAAGCTTCACAGCTAATGTGCCCACATGTTCTGTATGTACGTACGTAACGCGATAACTCTTGATAGAAATATCCGATTTACTTCAATTTTTTTTCTAGGTTTATACTGATAAGGCGCTTCCCTGATTGATTTTGGGGGTTCATTGGTTAAATATAAAGTGGGAACAGGGGGCTATCCCCCTTAATTTAGATAAATGGTTTTTTCAGACAGAATTTTCCGATTTGCGTCAAATTTTGTAAATAGGTTCATTCTGATAAGGTCCTTCTCCGATTACGTTTGGAGGTTCATTGGTTAAGTGTAAAGGGAGAAACGGGGGCTAACCCCCCCCCCCCCCTTAATTTAGATAAGTTGGTTTTTCAGGCAGAATTTTCCAAATTCCGTCAAATTTTGTAAATAGGTTCATTCTGATAAGGCTCTTTGATTACTTTTGGGGGGCTCATTGGTTAAATATAAAGGGGGGAACGGGGGATAATACCCCCTTAATTTAAATAAATAGGTTTTTCAGGCAGAATTATCCGATTTGCATCAAGATTTGTAAATAGATTAATTCTGAAAAGGCTGTTCCCTGATTACTTGTGTGGGTTCATTGTTTAAGTATAAAGGGGGGCTCAGGGCTGATCCCCCTTAATTTAGATAAATGTTTTTTTTCGGCAAAATTATCGGATTTGCCTCAAATTTTGCAAAGAGGTTCATTCTGATAAGGTACTTTTACTAGTTTTGGGGGTTCATTGGTTAAGAATAAAAGGGGAACGGGGAGTCTAATCCCCCCCTTTATTTAGATGAATGGGTTTTTCTGTCCGATTTGCTTGAAATTTAGTATAGCGGTTTATTCTGATAAGGCGTTTCCCTGATGATATTTGAAAGCTCATTTGTTAAGTATAAAGATGGGAAACAGAGGGATGGTGCTAATCTTCCTTTAATTTATTTTTCGAGGGCATTGTTCTTTGAAATAAGAGTATAATATACTATTAATGTGAATAGACTGTGAGTTCAATGCCATCAGTTTCAATGGGCACTTTTCACTTTATTGTTACTATCTGTCTATATCTCTTGTTTGCATGTATTATTGATTGTATTTGTCTTTACGTTTATTATTATTACTTCCTTTATGTTTCAGCATTTAATAATAAAATAAAATAAATATTGCCCAGCTAAACTGATAGCATTGAGCTCAAAGGCTATTCACACTAATTGTATATTATACTCTTATTTACAAAAATAATAACCCTCGAAAAATAAATGAAGGGATTAGCCCTCGTTTCCCCTTTTTATACTTAACCAAACAACCTCCAAATCTTATCAGGGAAGTTCTTTAACATAATAAACTGGAAGACCAAATTGGAAGCAAATCAGATAATTCTGCATAAAAAAACCATTTCACTAAATTAAGCGGGGTATTAGCTCCCCCATTTCTCCTTATGCTGAACCAATGAACCTTCAAATCTAATCAGAAAAGCTCCTTATCAGAATGAACCTAAAAAAAATTAAACTAAATTAGATAATTCTGCATGAAAACCCATTTATCTAAATTAAGGGGAGGGGGCACTTGCCTCCCTTTTCCCCCTTTTATACTTAACCAATCAAATGAAGAAAGCCATATCGGAATAAACTGGTATATCAAATTTGAAGCAAATGGAATAATTCTGCATGAAAAACTCATTTATCTAGATTAAAGGGGGACTAGCCCCCGTCCCCCCCTTTATACTTAATCAATTAACCTCCAAATTTAATCAAGGCAGCTCCTTAACATAATAAACCGGTACACGAAATTTGGAGCAAATCGAATAATTCTGCATGAAAAACCCATTTATCTAAATTAAGGGGGGAGGGCTATCCCCCCTTTCCTCCTTTTTATATTTAACTAATGAACCTCCAAATCTAATCAAGGCAGCTCCTTAATATAATAAACCGGTATACCAAATTTGGATCAAATCGAATAATTCTACATGAAAAACCCATTTACATAAATTAAGAGGGGTAGCCCGCCTCCCCCCACCCCTTTATGCATAAGCAATGAGCTTCCAAATCTAATAAGGGAAGATGCTTAACATATTAATCGGTATACTATATTTGGAACAAATCGGATATATCTGCATGAAAAACCCATTTTTCTGAATTAAGGGGCGGGCTAGGCCCCCCTTTCCTCCCTTTATATGTAACTAATGAAGCTCCAAATCTAATCAAGGCAGCTCCTTAACGTAATAAACCGGTATACAAAATTTGGAGCAAATCGAATAATTCTGCATGAAAACCCCATTTATCTAAATTAAGGGGGGCTAGCCCCCATTTCCCCCTTTATGCATAAGAAACGAGCTTCCAAATCTAATAAGTAAAGCTCCTTAACATAATAAACCGGTGTATCAAATTTCGAGCAAATCGAATATTTCTGCATGAAAAACCCATTTATCTAAATTAAGTGGGGAGGTGACTAACGCCCCTTTTCCCCGTTTATCCTTAACCAATGAACCCCAAAAGCTAAACAGGGAAGCACCTTATCAAAATGAACCTAGAAAAAAATATTTGTACAAATCGGATATTTCTATCAAAAGTTATCGCGTTACAGAACCGGAGAGCACATAAGCTCTCAGGCTTTGATAGCCTGTGAGCTGAAAAATTTCCCCATAACCTATTTATGCCTGAACTTTTGTTTTCTCAAATTTCTTGGTAAAATCACTTTAAAATGTTGAAAAATTAACTGGAAAAATATACAGTTTTTAAATTACGCAAAAATATTTTTGTATTTATTTGATGAAATGTATACGTATTAAATATGTAAATATTCATATGTAGAAAAAGGCATAATTATATGTTTTGTCTAAATTTATACAAATTAAGCTTTTAAATCGTATATTATATACTGTAATTAGTATTTTTATGAACTATTAAACAAATATACTTATTTCTTTACCGAGACTGATAACTTTACAAGTATTATTAATAATAAATTAAGAATAATCGTATTTGAACCCAGAAAACAATTTTTTTCATAATCATCTTGAAAATGACTTTACATAAATAACTGTCCCCTAAATGGCTAATAGAAATATGTACCCATTTACGCCTAGCGCCCTATATTTTGTATTTTAAAAACTTCCATAAAAAATAGACTTGAACATATAATTTCGCAATTTAAAACAGATTCGTATTTTAAAGAAGTCTACAAGCTAGGATTATGACTTATTTAATTGGATCCTTGATTAATATATATATAGATATATATATATATACAAATAAACTTACTTTTTACATTTCGTCACCTTGAAAAATGAAAAACCTATAAACACAGAAAAAAGACCTTTATTTAAGCAAATAAATATCAATCTTATGCTGTCATCGCTCGTTAATAGATAAAGACATTTATAGACAATTACTTCATACAATTCTTATGTTATAAAGAAGAAGAAAATTTTAAAAATTTGTTTAAATTCGAAACGTCCCCAAAACATAAATGGCATAAATAGGTTAAATTTCTATACATTAAGACTTTAATTTGAAACTTGATTTTCATTTTTGAAAAGAAAGAGCTGCTTGTCCGAACCAATAATTATTGATAAAAAATTAAAAACAAAATAATGGAAATTTGTTACATAATCGTGCTGCAATACAACATTTTTTAAATGTCCTCAAAAATAATTCCTTAGCCTGCCTATTGTGATATTAACAGAGCACAAAATAACTAATGACATGCTCGTTAAACTTCAGCAAATAGTATTTTTTGGCATTTGGATAGATTTTTTTTAACTAAAATGTAATTTCACTCCCACCTCCAAAAAAAAAGTTTCTAAAGGTACTTATGCATGTCGTAGGCTAATTGAGAAATCCGGTTCTTTGCAAAGAGCCTAGGATGATTAACAAAGAGACGGGCACTGAAGAATCATCTCCAGTTTTCCTATCAGCCTGATATTTTTCATGCTTATTGGAAAAGGCCTGTGCGGCTTTAGGCTACTTGGAATATGACCATTTATTTCTCAAACAGGAAGATTTTTTTTCATGGTTATTGCAATGAGACTATGCACTTTTCGGTTAATTAGAAAAGTATTAATTGGTACATTACAGTACAAACAGTTAACTGTTTGTCCAAACATCCAGTCTAGATTCCTGCACGAGTCTATTTGTACTGACTCGAATCCGAAAATTCCATTTGAAGTCAACCCATAACCTGATCCCCCCCCCCCAAAGAAAAAATTGCCCAGTGACCGGCAACACGTTCAGATCACGACAAAATAATTTTGATGACCTGCAACCCTTCCCAATGATGATGAAAAATGTTGATTTTTTAAATCCAAACCCGAAAATAGTCAACCCGAACACTAAATGAAAGGAAATTAATTCATGTTTTAATGCAAATATGAAAAGAAGTGTAACATTATTCTCTATAGTACTAATTTTGTGCTTTAAATTGAAAATTTTAACCATTCTTTAATATTTAAATATAGTAATATCTCTGAAGAGCGTTTAATAGGGTCTTGCATCGGGTCGAATTTTCTTTTTGCGAGTTTTTTGACAATAATTTTTTTTCTGTGCGTCGGGATCACTCTAGAATGCTTCTTCAGGGTTAGGCTTAGTTTCTTACAAGTAGGGTTGCTGAGATTTTTACAAAAAAAATATTAATGAAAATGAGCAGAACTATGTTTCAGAGCTATTGAGTTTTAAAAAACTTTGTTGTAATTTATGTTTTAATTTTCCTCGCATATATTATTAGATAGTTTTTAATTATTAAAAATATAAATTTTAAACGACATATTATGATATAAATGCAATGCTACTAATTTAATTAATTTTAATAAAGGATTTCCTTTAATAATATTTAAATGAACAATCAGTTTCATTTCATTTTGGTTTTGGATTGAAGTTTGTCAGATTTGGTCCTGGTTGCAAGCAATAATGTGGAAAGGGTAAATACTCAGTGGGTAGGTATTTATTTTTGGATATATACCGGTTATTTTTGTTATTTTCATACTTCAGTGTAAAAAAATACTTCACTATATAAAATTCACTAAAACTTTAAAATAATTTCAAGGATAATTCACTGGAGAAAAAATGATTTTATAAAATGAACACAATGACAAAATATGTCTTCAAATCATAGATTTATATTAAAAAATAATTTTCCAAAGACATGAGAGAAATGTATTCATCACATTATTTTTTAAGAAAGGTTTTACAAACTAGAAATTTAAATAAGTAGGTTGAAAAAAATTTTGTTATTTTCATACTTCAATGTAAAAAAATACTTCACTATATAAAATTCACTAAAACTTTAAAATAATTTCAAGGATAATTCACTGGAGAAAAAATGATTTTATAAAATGAACACAATGACAAAATATGTCTTCAAATCATAGATTTATATTAAAAAATAATTTTTCAAAGAGATGAGAGAAATGTATTCATAAGATTATTTTTTAAATAAGGTTTTACAAACTAGAAATTTAAATAAGTAGGTTGAAAAAAAAAATTGTTATTTTCATACTTCAGTGTAAAGAAATACTTCTCTATATAAAATTCCCTAAAACTTTAAAATAATTTCAAGGCTAATTCACTGGAGAAAAAATGATTTTATAAAATGAACACAATGACAAAATATGTCTTCAAATCATAGATTTATAGTAAAAAATAATTTTCCAAAGAGGTGAGAGAAATGTATTCATAAGATCATTTTTTAAAAAAGGTTTTACAAACCAGAAATTTAAATAAGTAGGTTGAAAAAAAATGTTGTTATTTTCATACTTCAGTGTAAAAAAATACTTCACTATATAAAATTCACTAAAACTTTAAAATAATTTCAAGGATAATTCACTGAAGAAAAAATTATTTTAAAAAAGGAACACAATGACAAAATATGTCTTCAAATCATAGATTTATATTAGAAAATAATTTTCCAAAGAGATGAGAGAAATTTGTTCATAAGATTATTTTTTAAAGAAGGTTTTACAAACTTGAAATTTAAATAAGTAGGTTGAAAAAAAATTGTTATTTTCATACTTCAGTGTAAAAAAAATACTTCACTATATAAAATTCACTAAAACTTTAAAATAATTTCAAGGCTAAATCACTGGGGAAAAAATGATTTTATAAAATGAACACAATGACAAAATATGTCTTCAAATCATAGATTTATACTAAAAAATAATTTTCTAAAGAGATGAGAGAAATGTATACATAAGATTATTTTTTAAAAAAAGATTTTACAAACTAGAAATTTAAATAAGTAGCTTAAAAAAAAATTCACTAGGTGAGTTAAAGGATAACATTTTAAAGTGACAGATTGCGGAAAACTATCAAAAGGTGTTTTTAAATATGGATTTAAATTTAAAACTAGTCGGATATACCAATCCCAAAACTTTCTTCTATCTCATACATGTTAATACTTCAAAATTCGCTATCACACTGCCAAACTTAAATGGCAATCTATGCATGTCATGAGGATTCTAAAGATAGGAAATTCCGTGCATTAGTTCTTGAGATAGGAATATCACTGAAATCGTCTAAATCCAGCAAAATGCTGCCTAGCAGGGCCACCTATTGGATGATTTATACCAAATCCTAATCAGCAACAATTTATGTCAACGTCTGGCTGAATCTGAAGTTTGGAGAAAATCCGTGCACTAGTTTTTGAGATAGAGCTATTGCGAAAATCGTGAAAATTCCTGCATAGCAGCGCCACCTATTGGGTGATTAACATCAAAACCTAATTAACAACAACTTGTGTCAACATATAACTAAATCTGAAGTTAGAAGAAAATTCGCCCATTAGTTCCATAGATAGAGCTATTGAGGCAATCGTGAAAAAGGCAGCACAGAAGCGCCACCTGTTGGGCGATTTACACCAACACATAATCAGTAGCAAGTAATATCAAGGACTAACTGAATCTGAAGTTTGATGAAAATCCGTGTGTTAGTTCTTAAGATAGAACTATTGGGGAAATCGTGTAAATCCTGCAAAATTCATCATAACAGAGCCACCTGTTGGGAGATTTACACCAAAAACTAATCAGCATCAATTTGTATTAGGGACTAACTGAATATAAATTTTTATTAAATTCCGTGCATTAGTTCTTGAGATAGAGCGCCCACAAAATTTGTGTCACATACACACAGACAGACAGACAGACTCACAGACAGACATTTTATAAAAACATGTTTTTCGGAATCTCTGACCCCTAAAACGTGTAAATACGTCGAAAACCGGAATTCGAAAATTTTCATGAATCCAATACTTTCTTCTTGTAAAGATAGAAGAAAGTAAAAAATGTATTTTGAAAGTAAGAGAAAAATGCATGCGAGATTCCTTTTTCAACTACATTTCTTTACAACAGTAACCCAAATAAACCGCAGCTGAAGAAAATAAATCCGGACTTTTTCTGTTTTTGCCTGGTTGTTTATGTCTGAAAGGGGTATTATTTTGATCCTGTGCTCTAACAGGAAAGGCGAGATCAGACAGAAAATCCGATTTCTATATAGACACCGTTTCTCTTTCCCTCCATCCCTCGATAGCTGATCAAACAGTTCTCATAACACATCACTTCATGATTTAGAAATGCGTTCCCCATCTGTCATTCGTATAAAAAAGGGTTTAGATGGAATCACTGATTGATCTACTTTGCATTATTTGAAGTACCATTATCAATGGTTTTATTTCAGTGCAAAACAAGATTTACTCAGACAATATCACTTGCTTATTTAAGGCTCCTTAATTAGGAAGATCGCACACTGAAGAGACAAGCGACAAAAAAGCGTGAGTCAAGAGGCATTTCATCCTGCTAACAAAGAAGAAATCGGTTTAAACACTAGAATTTGTCTCTTGTATCACGCTTTTTGTCTCTTCTCTGTTCAGTATGCGATCTGCCTTTAGGCTGCAACTTCTTCTCTCCAATGTTCTCCAATCTCTCCTATGGGAGATTCTCAAAAGGTGGGATCATTAAACGTTAACTATATGTAATTTTTCAAATTTTCAAATTTAAGGCCAATTTTTTTTAATTTTGTCTATAAATATAATATATAAATATTTTTAATAGTATGTCTACAAAAGTATACACAAACATTAAAAGACAGCAACTATTCTGGAAAATTAATTATTAAAGCATGTAATTAGCAGTTGTGTACGTTACAGATTTTGGGCGTTGAAAAATTCTTAAGACTAAGAATGTAGTAAATGTGTCTCTCTGTATACATATATATATGTATAATTAACTTTTTGTTATCCAGTAATAATAATAATAAAATCAAATGCTTTGTTACGTACGTTACTTTCGGACATAACAAAATACAGAAAAATTCTTTATAGAGAAGTTCTTCTATCTTCAAAAAAGCAATAAATCAGCCTGCCATCTCTTAACGAAATTATCAAAAAATCATCCGTTTCCTTTATGCATTCGTTGTTTACCATTAGAACCACCTGGAAAAAAGTTAAAACTCTTTTTCTTGGTGCTACATTGGAGCAGTTAACGTTATGAATGTCCGAAATTGTCCTCTTTAGCATATAATAATAAAATTTTAAGATATTTATACAAAGCTTTTACAATAAATTATGTCATTTTCTGTCTCTGAATAGAATTAAAAACTCAATGTAAAAAAGAAATAAAGTCAATGATAATTAAAGTTATGTTTGAAAGGCTTAAAGTTATGACGTGTGTCCAGTGCCCACCTTTTGAGAATCGCATCTATATCTTTTGAATGCTTTCCTATTTTTCTAATTTTTAATTAGAAAATGAAATATTTTGCCTCGGTTTTTTTTCTGTATCCTTTCCTTAGGGGGTCTCAGGACTCTTAAAATTGGAAAAAATGAAAAAAAAGGACCATTTTCAACATTTAATATCTTAAAATGCATATAATTTTAAAACACAATTTTAATTGGGATGAAAGATATAAGTATGTTCTTTCATTTCATGTATTTAAAAATTGAAAGATGCAAAATTAGTCATTACAGGGGGCTCCAAACTGTCAGACATTTATCGATCAGACAATTGGTATGACAGATTACGCGCAGGATTACAAAATAAATTTGCAACTAGAATGACATTTTTCGTGCGTAATTATACTTCAGATTATAATAATTATCCTGAGCTTAAATAAATTTGTATTTAAAGCATTTTTATATCTTTAACACAAAGTTGTATTTAGCTTATACAAAATTTTGCAAATTTTAGCAGTATAATCATGTAAAAAAATATTTTTTTGAACGATAGAAATGAAATTTTAAGTTCAGTTTAGACAGACTAACATGAGGCATATGTTTTAATAATTTCATGAAAAAAAAAATTCAGAAATGTTTAGGATATCCTGTGCGTTACGCTCAAAAACGTCATTTGGAGAAAAATGACTTCAAATTTTCGAAAATGCTGCTTTAGCTATCGAGCGGGTATCATTCTAAAAGCCATAACTTCTGTTCTAATGAGAATTTCAAGGAAATAATTATATCAAAATGTCCAGAGAAGATAGGATTTTAAAATCTAAAAAAAATAAAAATTTCGGAAATTTTGAAGCTTTAAGAGTCTTGAAACCCCTTAAAGAAAGATTCTTTGTCATTTTACCTAGCAAAGTACTTCATAAATATATATTTACTTATGGATTTCAACTACAAAAATCTTGTGAAGCTGACGAGCTGCGAATAAAATTAAAACATTTGAAAATAAAATTAAATATATGTAGGATTTATTGTTTTAATTACCTAAATCTCATATTAGCTTATAGATATGGAACAGATGTCATATATTCCCGCATCCGCCATATTGGAATTTTTTTCTTAGCGTACATAATTTTATTTCAACAATTGTTTAATTATATTTACATTTTAAATGTTTAGAACTATAAATTATTACATTATTAGAATTTATTACACTATAAATTATTACATTATTTGAATTGTTACATTATTAGAATTAGAAAAAAAACCCAAGATGGCGGATGCGGGAATATATGACATCTGTTCCATAGATATTAGTGAACTCACCAGTCGGTTTTTCAAGTATAAACTAAATTTATCACTTATACGAACAAACGTAGATTCTAGAATATAAATAACATTATAAATAAAGTTGGCGAATTGCATAAAGGTAAATATAAATAGAAGAAATCGCCTAGACTTATTATTTAAACCAGCTTCTCGGCTGTAGACAGTTTTTCCACTTTTTCTGGATATACCATACATGGAGCTTTTTTTAGACCTCTCTTGGTATTATTTATTTTCCAATCCAGCCTTTGCCACATATCATGCGCTTTTTTCACGCTCCCCGTGTTATGCTTTTTATTTCCTATAATATTGCGTATTCGTTAAATAAACCCTTGAGTCTGTCAAGTTGCATTGTTGAGAATATTTATAATCCCACATTTATACTTTAGAAATATTTTCCCATTTAAAAAAAAAATAAACATACCTTGAGAAAGAAAAGTAAACAACACAATTTTTTACCCCTTGTGTAGAATTTTAAAAATACGATTGAATCCAAGCACGCAGTGTTAAAAGTGGTAAGGGGAATCTCAGATCTAACTGATAAGAGCCTTAACTCCTGCAGCAATGCATCTCATGAATTAAAATTACAAATAAATAAATAGAAATGCTTAATTCATCTTTAAAAATACAGCTTAAACTTAAACTTACACTTACACTATGTGCAAAACTACTTAAAAGATGAAACAATATTTAAAAAAAGATGTTAAAATATTTTTAATAAATTGGTACTTTCAACTATAAAAAACATAGTCTTTGTCAGAGAAATACGAGAAATACAATTGTTATTGACGTCTAATTTTCAAAATTCACGTAGATGGTGACGAAAGGAGTGAAAGTGGAAGTTAATTTTTTAGATCTGGAAAACATTGGGAAAATAAATGTTTATCTGATTTGTACGCATTTCTCAACAGAATAAATAATATGGACCCTATCATAAAATTTACCATCGAAATAGAAAACAATAGCGAGTTATCATTTCTTGACGTAATGCTAATTAAAAATTTATCAAACTTAACAATTGAGCGCAGAGTCTACAGAAAAGTAAATAAGTCTAACAGCACCATTCCTTTTGAAAGTAGATCGCCTTTTAACTACAAACTTGCTCCGTTCAACTTTTATGTAAGACGAGCGTTTAGTGTTTGCTCTATTAATCACCTTTAAAATGAATTAAATACTATTAGAAACATTGCAGTTGAGAATGGTTTCCCAATACGCATTATTGATAAGCTAATCAACTCACAGAAGAACCATATGAAAATACAAAAAACTCCACGGAGTAATATGAGATATTGCAAGATGAAGTACATACCAGTACTTTTCGAAAACGTCAGACATGCACTTTTTCGCTTTGACGTAAACTTAATCGCCACTCCTCCAGCAAAACTGAAAAATCTAATTAGTGCCAACATAGACCCGATCCGGAAGATGAAGTTAATTCCAATGAAAACAGAAAATATTTATCTCGAATACCTAGAAATGACTTCACGTAAACTTAAAGTCCGTATTAAAGAACATTTGAGAGATTTAATGTATAACCGACCAACAACAGCCCTGTCAAGACTTAACCAGATGCAGAATATACAAGTTAATTTCGAAGACGCAAAAATTATATATCCCTCAAAGAATTATCATGATTTAATCATCCGCGAATCAATAGAAATTATTACTAAAGAAAATACTGTTTGCAATGACGTTTTATCATACAACATACCCAGAATTTGGCTCAGTTTGCTTAAATCATCATAAAACGAGTAATATTCCACTTCCCTATAGCCATGTTTTATTTTCATTATTTTGTTTTCCGGATCTAAAAAATTAACTTCCACTTTCACTCCTTTCGTCACCATCTACGTGAATTTTGAAAATTAGACGTCAATAACAATTGTATTTCTTATATTTCTCTGACGAAGACTATGTTTTTTATAGTGGAAAGTACTGAGGTATTAAAATAATTTAACATATTTTTAATATTGGTTCATCTTTTAAGTAGTTTTGCACATAGTGTAAGTTTAAGTTTAAAATTCCAAATTTAGTACATTTTTACTTTCTTCTATCTTTACAAGAAGAAAGTATTGGATTCGTGAAAAATTTCGATTTCCGCTTCTCGACGGTTTTTTGGATTTTAGAATGTCCTGAACACGATTTGACTGTTTTTAGAAAATGTCTGTCAGTGAGTCTGTCTGTATGTGACACAAATTCTACGGGCGCTCTATCTCAAGAACTAATAAACGGAATTTAATAAAACTTTAGTTTCAGTTAGATCCTGAAATAAATTTGTGCTGATCAGTTTTTGACTTAAATCGCCCAACAGCTGCCGCTGCTATATTGCATCCTGCACGATTTCTGCAACACATCTATCTCCAGAATTAATGCACAGATTTTCATCAAAGTTCAGATTCCGTTACACGTTGACGTTAGTTGCTGCTAATTAGGTTTTGGCGTAAATCTCTCAACAGGTGGCGCTGCTATGCTACATTTTTAACCATTTCCGCAATATCTGCCTCTCAATAACTAATGCACGGATTTTCCTCAAACTTCAGATTCAGTTAGACGTTGACATAGATTGTTGCTGATTAGATTTTTCGTGTAAGTCGTCCAACAAGTCGAGCTGTTATGTTACATTTTTCAGGGTTTTAATGATTTTAGTGAAGTCATACCTCAAAAACTAATGCACGGAATTTAATCAAACTTCATGTTCTGTTAGACCTTGAAATAAATAAATCATTATTAGGTTTGGGCATATACCGCCCAACAGGTATCGGTTTTATGCTCTTTGGGTTGGGATTGGTTGCAGATATCTAAGAGGGTGGGTGCCAAAATCCAATGATTTATAGATCTAAATTTCCAACTGGGCGAAGAATGTCCGTACCAGGATTCAAACCAGAGATCTCCTGGCTGAAGCCGCCAGTGCTCTGGTACCTGAGCTATCTTGGACGAATCTGGTGGAACTTTCTCACCTAGCTAACCTTAATGATTATAGCATCTGGTCTGAAACATGGTCAAAAGATCTATACAGCCAAGTAAGAGAAAGCAAAAGGCTGCAAATATTACAAGCACAGATTTTATAAACAAGAAAAAAGAAGAAGGAAATAAAAAGCATAAGAAGCAAGAAAGCGTCAAAGAACGACAGCTTGGCAGAAGTAAAATGTGTAAAAAAAGGAAGGGAAAGATCCACTTGAAAACACCTCACTTAAAGAAGAAGCTGAAATATGAGTCATCTTCTGACGATGCCGAAAGTATTCCTCTTATGGATTCTGGAGGCAGTATTGGGTTGGAATTTGATGACTGAATGTGCTGAGTGTCTGGAATCATATCAAGAAACAAAGTCTAAAGCGGGCTGGATTCAGTGCATAACATGCAATCGGTGGCTGCATGAAACATGCTCACTTTACTCTTGCAACGGAGAGTGTGGTGATTGTGGGTAAATAGAAATACGAAATAAAAAAATGAGAAGAAAAACCAAAAATAAAAAGACTACGGCCTAAAAGGAATGGAACTAGTACTTAAGAGCAAACTACAATGGTCGCCTGGATATAAACAAGTGGTTTATATCTTTTTTAGGTGCGTTCGTAATTATATAAATACGTAGCACCTATACTCGTCGTTCAGTCCGTCTGTCTGTCCGTCTGTCCGCCCGTCTGTCCGTCCGTCTGTCTGTCCGTCCGCATATAACAGAGCAAAAACTACCCGACCGAATGATCTGAAATTTTTAATATATAATTGCTGCAAAATTTTGTCGAGCCATTTCCAATCTTATGAAAATCGGATGTACAGTTTAATTACAGGGACAGTCAAAAGTTTTTCTTTACATTACGGCCAATGGGAAAAAATTATAGCAAATGCATTTTAATGATGTTACAGCCTTCCGAATGGTCTGAAATTTTTAATATATAATTGCTGCAAAATTTTGTTGAGCCATTTCCAATTTTATGAAAATCGGATGTATAGTTTAATTACAGGGACAGTCAAAAGTTTTCCGTTACATTACGGGGAATGGGGAAAAAATTATTGTAAGTGCATTTTAATGATGTTACAGACTATGCACTTATGAAGCGCAAAAAATATACATTCAGTACAATATGGGGTGCAAAAAATAATTATAAAACTAGTTATAGTACGAACGCACCTCATTTGCCACGTTTGACGAGCAATTTCCAACTTGTTGTAATTATGCTGTCTATTGTTTCCAGTGAAAAGTTTTTTTTTTCTTTTTTGCCTTAAGTTTTTTTTTTTTTTTTTTTTTTTTGAGCTTGCACTTTTGCAATTTCGTTAAATTTTTCACAATTTAATGATATATATAATTTATGTAAGTTTATTGTTATTTATTTTCATTTTAAGTAGTTTGAGGAAATAAAAATGGGATTTATTTGAAAAAAAAAATAAACAGCATAGCTTTTTTCTCCATGCGGCATCTGTACCACACCCCATGCGGCATCTTGCCAAGCACATTAAAAATGACGTTAAAAAAGGACGTTTGGGAAAATAATTATGCCTGCTTTATTAAGAGGGCTTTAACTTGTTTAACATAGAAATTTGATTCTAAAGGGTTTGATTAATGATTTTTGGTACTTAGTTTCTTGTTTTCTGCTTTATTGTACATTTTAAAAGAAGAAAAGTGAAACTGCGGCATCTGTCCCCACTTTATTATACATTTTAAAATACAATTCTATTAAAAGTATTTTTATCTGCAACTGATTTAAGTTGTTTTGGGGAAACGAAAAAATACTGGCAAACTGCTTAGAGGATGCCTTAAACATTTCGAATGTAAAGGAGGGGAAAGTTAGTACATCTATCAAAAAACACAAAAAGCAATGCATTTCTTTTTTTTCTCTTAAACATAAGCTATAAATGAAATACAAATCAACGTATAAAAAAGAAATGTATAAATGCAGCACGTATTTATATCTGTTTTCTTTAATATTTAAAAAATAAATGGCTAGTGCGAGTATTACTCGCACTCCGAGGGTTCCGTACAATAAATATATGAATTAATAACTGTATTATTAAAAAAAAATCGTTGCTAAAAGACGAATAAGACTTTGTAAAAACCATGCAACGTAAGGCTGTGTATAGCTGTATATATTAGAAAAGTATAAATAGATATACCATGAATGTTCAAAGAGATATGAAGCCTAAATAATCTATTTATATAAAATCCAAGTCTCTGTGTGTCCCTCACAATTCCGGTTGGACCGCTTCATTAATCGTGGCCATATTAGGCTTACTACGGACATATCGGTATACGGTATTAGCTTCAACGATGAGTAATTGTTGAAAAGTAGTAACGGCAGGGTTGCCAGAATAGCGCCAAATTCTGACCAACTTGGCAAAAATATCCAAATTTGGAAAAATACCGCCAAATTTGGCGACAAATATAAGTTGCCATATATGAAGCCAACTTGGCTATAGCTGGCTATAATTTGGCGAAATTCCCACTGAAACCCATAAACTTTTTTTTTTCTTTTCCATATGAATGAACGGCATATATAAAATAAAAAAAAAAAAGAAAAAAAGTGAAATGATCTTTTCAACATTTTAAAACATTTATTTATATAAAATCCAAGTCTCTGTGTGTCCCTCACAATTCCGGTTGGAACGCCTCATTAATCGCGGCCATATTAGGCTTACTAGGGACATATCGGTATACGGTATCAGCTTCAACGATGAGTAATTGTTGAAAAGTAGTAACGGCAGGGTTGCCAGAATAGCGCCAAATTCTGACCAACTTGACAAAAATATCCAAATTTGGAAAAATACTGCCAAATTTGGCGACAAATATAAGTTACTATATATGAAGCTAACTTGGCGATAGCTGGCTATAATTTGGCGAAATTCCCACTGAAACCCATAAACCGATCATAACCTTCATCATCAATTTAATTTAAATTCCGCGCATTTAAGGTTTTTTTCAAAATCTATGGGTCAGAATTTGAAATCTAATATACGAAAATGTACTCTTTACATCTTAATCCCGATGCTACTAATAAAATAACCGCAACTAGACGGCGCTGTATAGCTCCTAACAGCCCAATTTTAATGTGATTTACATAGCCAGATACAGAAATTAAACTCTCGGTATTTTTTCAGTATAGGGGCCTTGGCGAAATAGAGAATACTGCCTTGGCGATATAGAGAAAACTGGCTTAGCGATATACAGAAAACTGCCTTGGCAAAATAGAGAAACCTTTCTTAGCGAAGAAGGAAATTTGGCAACATATTTTCTTGCAACATATTTCAGCATTTTAAAATGTGTTATTTTTATCTATCACTGTGGAACAGGTGAGAAAAACTACTCATATTCTTGCACGTTGCTGTATATACCTTTATTTTCCGACTTTTATGACGGGCTATCTTTCTAGTATCAAATATTATTTAGGTATACGGTAATACTGTTTGGTATAATTCTTTTTTTAATCTTATCCTATTATGTTTATGATGAACTTAATTCGGTACTGACAATAAAAGTAGTGCATATTTAAACTTCATTTGGCATTTCATGCAACTAAATTCAGCTTAGTAATAATCTTTCCTTTTTTCAGCGTACCTAAATCAAAACTCTTGTTTAAAGTTTAAATTTGGCATTGTGCAAAGAGCTATTCCAAAGTTGCAACGCCGCCTTGGTCCGCGCAGCGTTTTTCCAGATAAGTTTTTAATTAACCTTTAAAGACACGGGGGACGTATTAAGAAATCCGCTCAATGCTAACTAATCGCGAATCCCATAGTATTTATGTGATTAATACTTTTGTTAACAATGTTACGTTTATTGCTTTTATACTGCTACTGGGCATTGCATTATACAAATATATCATTAAAAATTGTTATCTAGGCTTTAAAAGCCGATGGTGCATGGGACGCCGTCATGTCATTATGTATGTCCAAACCGTCCGTGTCTTTAAGGGTTAATATCTCGTCTAATTACTAACGATTTCTTTTTCGAAAATCATTATCAACAATGTTTTTATACCTCTGCTACGATAGGTACCTCCAGCACTTCTCAACACCTTTACTGAATGCCCGCAAATCGGAATTGTGTGCAATAATGGAAAAATGCGATTTTCTCAAAAACTATGTGACCTAGGGTAATCGCTATAATTTTCTTGCAAGGTTTAAATTAACGTCTACTACCTCCAATTTTTTATAAGTTTAGTTTCAGTAGATTCGGAGATAGAGGGGGGTGGGGGGGGGGGGAGGGTAACATATTTTTGCACTACATTTTCGACGATATCTCTGAAAATATAATACCTAAAATTAAAAGAAAGGTATTTTTGAGTTAAGCGTTACGAAAGCTTTCACACAATACCCCACACGATGAACAAAGAATTTTTTTTTTCAAGTAACTTGCTAATCCCCTCTACATTTTTCCTAAATATATTTGTGAATGTTTAATAATCTGTAAATATGTGGATCAATAGTCTTTATTACTTCTCCCAATTTGAACTTTCCAAGTTCCATAGTTTATGAGTAAAATGGCTGTGACAGACAGATACAGAAGTAATCTTATAATGGTTCCGTTGTTACTTTTTAAGTACGGAACCCTAAAAACTAATAAAAATATTCACATTTATATTAAAAGTCACATTAGTATATTTTTAAAATAATTCACACTCCTGTGTTACACCAATTCTCTTGCAATATTTGCTACTTTTTAAAGAAGTAGAATGTAAAATAAAAGCTTATAAATCCTTTTTTCGCGAATATGTAAATCCGGAATGTTTGACCATATTAAACACGTCGAGCCAGAAACTGCTTTTAGATTCTAAAGTTTTTTAAAAATAAAATCAAATAATCAATCGCAATATGAAACAAGGCTGTATATGGAGAAGAAAATTACATTCAAATAATATAACAGAAAAAACTATAATAAAAATGAAAATGCTGTGATTAATCACTTTTAAAAAATCATTGCAATAAAGATTTTAAATTACCCAGAGCTGATGAAATAAAGAAAAATATGTAAATTGTAAATATTTTTTGAAACATTTCAAAAGTTATTAATTTTATTTAAAGACTAGTTATATAACTCCCTTCAAAAGGGACATAATTTTGATGTGCGTTTCATTTTCATAAGACTTCATACAAACAAACAGTATGAAGATTTTGTTATTGAAAGGTTTGTGCTGTAGTAAAGTACATTTTAAAAACGACAAATGTTGTCTATAAATACAAATGATGGGGATACTTTTTTTTTACCCCATATTCAATTTTTGAAATAGTTCAAAGATCCATAAAGGTTCCGATTCTAATCTCTAGAATTAAGAAATGAAAAATCAGTCAAAGTTACGCCATGTTGACACAATCATATAAATTTTTCTCTTTAGTTTTATTAATGTAATAATACATTTCAAGCTAAGCATAACGTCACTGGTGCAAACTGTTCAAACATACTTTGGCGCGAGTGGCGCCGATGGGATACGAACCACGGATCCCATGATCAGGAGGCGAGAACGCTAGCGTCGAGCAAAAGGCCAAGCCAGTTACTCTAATCTAGTAACTCGCTTTATACTGATCATGTGAGATGAGATCGCTACGATACGTTATACACTTGCTTTTATGCTTAACCATAGTATATTCATATAATAATATATTTCCTATTTAGTTGTAATGAAAAAAAAATAATTAATACAGTAATAATGCATAACAAAAAATAAATAATAAGTTAAAATATAACAAGTTGGAAATTGTTCGTCAAACGTGGCAAATGAGGTACGTTCGTACTATAACTAGTTTTATAAATATTTTGTGCACCTCATATTGTACTGAATGTATATATATATATTTTTTTTTTTTTGCACTTCATAAGTGCATACTCTGCAACATCATTAAAATGCACTTGCAATAATGTTTTCCTATTGGCCGTCATGTAACGGAAAACTTTTGACAATCCCTGTAATTAAACTATACATCCGATTTTCATAAAATTTGAAATGACTCGACAAAATTTTGTAACAGTTATATGTTTAAAATTTCAGACCATTCGGAAGGCTGTAACATCATTGAAATGCACTTACAATAATTTTTTTCCCATTGGCCATCATGTAACGGAAAACTTTTTACTGTCCCTGTAATTAAACTATACATCCGATTTTCATAAAATTTGAAATGACTTGACAAAATTTTGCAACAGTTATATATTTAAAATTTCAGATCATTCGGTTGGGTAGTTTTTGCTCTTCTATATGCGGACGGACAGACAGACGAACAGACAGATGGACTGAACAACGACTATAGGTGCTTCGTATTTATATAATTACGAACGCACCTAAAAATGGGAATATTTTAAAATAGTTAGTTGCGGGCGCATCTACAAATGAACAGCTTTCATTTAGGAAAATAATTAGAAAATCGGTTCAGTAGATAGCTCAAGGTACACTGGTTATCAAAAATTAAGGAAAAGTCTCAAAATGCTAATTTTCAAATACGCGAACACTCAAAAGGAAATAATATAATTCGAGTAATTACTATCTCTACAACACAGCTAGCCCATATAACGTCTCATTCATGTCACACATGGTCACAAGTGTCACAGTCACTACGGTTAAGCAAAAAAAATAGGAAATTCCATACATCTCATTATAAGTCTCAAATGATCACTATATGTGACTCCAGTGAGAAGTCAATGTGACTGCTGCTTTGTGACGAGTCACCAGGTGACTTGACAATGTAGTTAAATTGTGACTCTCATGTGACTGTCATTTTGAGACTCAATTTCATAGTCTTCATGAACGTTGCATTATGACAAGTCACCAAATAATGTCATATTATAGTCACATGGAGACTTTTCCCAAAAGAGCACAATGGTGACTTCACAGTAGTCTCTTTGTCACCTGAAAGTCATCATCTGACTTTAATGTGACATTATTTGGTAACTTACCACAATGCAGCGTTCACTATGACTTTGAAATTGAGTCTACAAATGACAGTCACATGAGAGTCACAATGTAACTACATTGTAAAGTCACATGATGACTCATCCCAAAGCAGCAGTCACAGTGACGTCTCAGTGGAGTCACATATAGTGATCATTTGAGACTCATAATGAGATGTATGGAATTTCCTATTTTTTTTGCTTCACCGTAGTGACTGTGACATTTGTGACCATGTGTGACATGAATGAGATGTTATATGGAATAGCTGAGTTGTAGAGATATTAATTACTTGAATTATATTATTTCCTTTTGAGTGTTCGCGTATTTGAAAATTAACATTTTGTGACTTGCCCTTAATTTTTGATAACCAGTGTAGATGACTAAAAAAACAATCTTGTAGTTTAAATACTATGGATGGCGCGACTCACACCGGAATGGTTCCCTACACTTTCCTACTCTTGGATTTCATATAAGTAAAATGTCACTACACTCCTGACTAGAAACTGCAGTTACGTTTCATAAATTTAATATTTTGTCATTTTCCAACAGATTGTTTTGAATTTAAACAGAAAACTAGAAAACAGGAATTCTGCTTTTTCAGAATTTAGTGTCGCCCCCGATGAAAAAATATATATGTATATAAATATAGATAGTTCATTTTTAAAACACCAAATACACGCTTTTATTTTATATAAAATGACGTCATCCACGTCCGCTAAAGAATTCCTCATTTATCATCCAGCCTTAAACAATATCTATAGTAAAATATGCACAGAACGTGACTATCCCTGAATAATACAAAAATCCAAAAAAAAAAAGAGATTTCGTCATTCAAGAAACTGGACAAAAAAAATCGGTTATCTCATGATTCATATGCCTTCATTTCTTTGTAATATTAAAATACTAGATACTTAAAATTAAATTTAGTTTATAATAGCTCCATGTTTTATCAGAAATAATTCATTTATATTTTTTCAAAATAGCACGTATTTTAATTACATTTTTTTTTCAGTTTTTGTGAGAAAATAGCAACAAAAAGATATAATTGCTATTTTCCAACTATTTTCCCTTTGCTTTCTACAGAAATGGAGTATTTGAGTTGCCAAAATTAAACAAATGTGCTAAAAACTATTTAAAAAAAATTAATATCTCAAAAGTAAATGGAGATGCAGTTTTCAAACAAATTGCATTTAAAAGTACTTTTAGGTAGCTTTCATTACAAAAAGCTACCTATTGCAGCCGTTCGGAGGAAAGCGATTTCAAAAAATTTTGGTATATTTTCATCGATCATGACCCCCAGACCCCGAAACCACCCTCCGATCAAAAGTTGATATATATATATATATATATATATATATATATATATCCATATATATATATATATATATCTGACCTTTGTCATACTGTAACTCTCGAATTTATGAACCGATTTGGATGTAATTCGGTATGTACATAGTACATACCAATGTCTCGACCGAGTTCGTTGGCCAGCTTCATCCGCCATTTTGTTTCAAAATGGCGGCCATTTAAAATTTTCTTAAAAATTTTAAATTTGACATGTGGTACCAGAGAATTGAAAATGGAAAAATATTTTTTTCTTATGTATTTGACCTTTATACAAAGATTCCGTAGCAGTTTTTGTTTTGTCTATATCTTAAAAAATGGCTGAGTTATTGCATTTTGAATTTCTAGCGTGGCTGACATTTTGAAACGTCCTGAATTTTGTCACGCGATAAAAGGCGTATTTATGAACCGATTTGGATGTAACTTCGTTTGTACATAGTACATACCAATGTCTCGACCGAGTTCGTTGGCCAGCTTCATCCGCCATTTTGTTTCAAAATGGCGGCCATTTAAAATTTTCTTAAAAATTTTAAATTTGAAATGTGGTACCAAAGAAATGAAAATGGAAAAATATTTTTTTCTTATGTATTTGACCTTGATACAAAGATTCGGGAGCAGTTTTTGTTTCGTCTATATCTCAAAAAATGACTGAGTTATAGCATTTTGAATTTCTAGCGTGGCTGACATTTTGAAACGTCCTGATATTTGTCACGTGATAACAGGCGTATTTATAAACCGATTTGGATGTACTTTGGTGTGTACATAGTACATACAAATATCTCGACCGAGTTCGTTGGCCAGCTTCATCCGCCATCTTGTTTCAAAATGGCGGCCATTTAAAAAAAAATTTTTAATTTAAAATTTTAAATGAGATACCAAAATATTAGAAAATAAAAAAGATTTTTTTTGTATGTGTTTGACCTTAATACAAAGATCCCGGAATAGTTTTTGTTTCGTCTATATCTAAAAAAATGGCTGAGTTATAGCGTTTTGAATTTCTATTGTGGCTGACATTTTAAAACGACCTGATTTTTGTCACGCGATAACAAGCGTATTTATGAACCGATTTGGATGTTACTTGGTCTGTACATAGTACATACCAATGTCTCGACCGAGTTCGTTGGCCAGCTTTATTCGCCATCTTGTTTCAAAAGGGTTGTCATTTAAAAAAAATTAAATTTAAAATTTAAAATGAGGTATTAAAAAATTGGAAAATGAAAAAGATTTTTTTATGTGTTTGGCCTTGATACAAAGATTCCGGAGCAGATTTTGTTTCTGAAAATTTGTTCTTTTGTTTATATCTTAAAAAATGGTTGAATTATAGCACTTTGAATTTCTAGTATGGCTAACATTTTGAAACAATCTTGTATTTGTCACGCGATAACACACGTATTCGCCTATTTCCATGTGAGAAAGCATGTGGATAGTATACATCAACATCTCAGCCAAATATAAGTTACTTTAAATAAAAGCAGCTTGGATAAAGCTGACTAATTTCGTGAAATTCTCATTCATAATGATTTAGTATTGATAAAAATTAGTATTGAATCTCCTATATTCGGTTTCCACTAAATTGAGCTTCGTGTGTTTGAATAATATAAGTTGGCTTTTTTAAAATAAGGTATTTGAAAGCTACCTCTTCCTCCCGGCACTGGCCGGAAGGACTTTTTTCCTATACGACGGTATAAAAAAATTGAAAATGTGCTATGCTTAGAAGTTTAGAAAACTGCAGTCGAGATTATTTCGTACAATGATACATCTGCTTTGTTTTGCGGCTAGCTTATACAACGTAACGTTATTTTTTGGAGACGGCACATTAATAGTTGGGAGAAAGAAATAGCATACCGGAGATAATAATACTGTCATTTAATTGACCTCCGACAATAATTTTACACACTGTGATTTATCACTAGGATTTTTTTTTCCAAGTACTGAATCAGAGCATGTGTCTCCAAAATAATAACACTTGAACTTTAAGTAATTAATTTGATTTCGTAAATGTATAGATTATTTTTTACACCTTAGTATACAGCCATGTTTACTGTTTATGCATTATAAGACATGAAAACTGTAAAAAATAATAATAATAATTAAATAATTTGATAGCGATTTCTAAAGAAATTATTTACCTCATTTCAAACCTTATTGTATCTTAGAATTAACAAGGGGTCTCAAGAAGTGAAACACGCATCAATCATTTACTTTCTGAATATAAATAGGGTAGTTAACTGGAAAAAATTGTTAAAATATGACAGTAAATAACATTATGTGTTAATAAAATGGTTCTGCTTTATTTACCAAAGCGCTGCGCTTTTTATTCAACCTCCTAGAAAAAATTGTTAAGTCAGAAAATTTTTCATTTTCTGCAATAAGATCATGACGAAAAAAGCATATATTATATATAACATATATATAGCTATATTTAATTGAATGATGCTTATTTGATAATTGGCTAATCTGAATGAACTGCACTGCATATATATATATATATATATATACATATTAAACTGAATGACGCTTAGTTGATAATTGACAAATTCTTATGGATTTGGAAGAAAGTGGAAAAGAAACACAATAATACATATTGTGACAATTGTAATGTAAATTGACGATATTGCATATGCAAATTGACCGTAAACAAAAAGTAATCTAAATTATTAGTTGTTAAAAACTGAGCAAACAGAAAAATATTCTAAGCTGACATTTTTGTTTAGTGTGCTCCAGTAAAAAAAATTTAAATAGTCGTAGGTAAACTTTATTAAGGGGACTGGGAAAGCCCTATCTCCGCCATGTTAAAATTCACCAAATTTATGTACCTTCTTCTCAGAAATGGTGAAAGGTATCGGTCTAGATTTTTTAGAGTAATTAGAATAACATGATTTACGTGTTTTAAAAGTCCATTTACTTTCTAAGTGAAACTCAAAATTAATTATCAATTACTTATTGAAAGTCATTTTTAAATTAGCATTTTTGGTAAGATTTCACTGCCTAAAATAAATAATTCTCAACAAATCATTAAATCCCTGTTTTAAAGTATACAATAAAACATAATACAAGTATTTAAAAAAATCCGAGTTCTTAAGTTTAATATATATTGAAAAAAGGAACATAAACATGAAAAATCCAAGTTATTGAGAAAAAGTCAATTAAAGATTTAAATAGCCATTAAGCTCTGAAGTACTCTTTGAAATAATGAATAATTTCAACGCCTATTTTTTTATATATCCTCCTGAGACATAAGGAAAATGTAATGCATAAATGTTTTTAAATATGAGTTTTTTTCAACAAATAGGCATCAAAAATGATGTTTTTAAAGAAATTAATAAATTTCGATTTTTTAATTTTGTTTTACAGCACATCCATCTAAATGGATGTTCAGGCCATAACTCGCTTTAAAGTAATTAAAAAAATGCGAGAAGTATAAGAAAAAATAGAATTTATTATAAAGAACATAAGGCAAGTATTAACATCTGATTTAAAATTGCAAAATAAAAATAGTTTAAACAAATTAAAATAACATAAAAACGAAAATTACCAGCAGAACGTAGAATTCCAACTTGACTCATTTATTACGCCATTTTGTAAACAAAGTAGTTACCGTTGCCAAAATCCAAAAGCTGAATGTTGATTCTTGATTCATACATTACAAAAACCAACCGGTTTTAGATTGCTACAATGAAATTTAACGCAATAGAAGGAGAAAGCAAAACATTCATTTAAATGGATGCCAGGTCTCAGGAGGGTATATAAACATGTGTGACACGTCGTTGGAAAGATAAAAATTTAAACTATTTAATGATATAAACTAGAAAACAGGAATTCTGCTTTTTCAGAATTTAGTGTCGCCCCCGATGAAAAAAAAAGTATCTATAAATAGTACAAAACATATTTCAATTTTAAGACTTACAGAACACCCTTTTATTTTATGTAAAATGACGTCATTCGCATCCACTTAAGAATCCCACATTTTCGATCCACTCTTAAACATCTACACTAAAGTATGCATAGGACGTCATTATCGAGAAATAATACACAAATGCAGCAAAAAGCTGACGTCATTAACAGAAATCATTCGTTTATATTTTTTCAAAATAGCACGTACTTTAATTACATTTTCTTTCGGTTCTTATGAAAAAAGGGCAACAAAAAATATAATTAATATTTTTCAACTATTTTCCCTTTACTTTCTACAAAAATAAGCCCAGTGGTGTAGTGGTCAGGGCATCTGACGACCGCACCGCAGGTCGAGAGTTCGACTCTCGACTGGGCAAGGTTCACTCAGCCCTTCATCCCTTTGGGGTCAATAAATTGAGTACCGAGCTTGCTTGAGACTAAACACCGAGGGTCTCGCGTTAGACTGGCCACCTGGCCGGGACGCCTGCTGTACAGCACCTCGGGGCCCAGGGTCAAGAAAACAGAGATGGGCACAGTCGGCCCAGATCCTTTATGGATTGTATAGCCACAGAGTTTAGTTTAGTTTAGTTTCTACAAAAATGGACTATTTCCGTTGCCAATATTAAGCAAATGGCTCCAAAAACTACAAAAAAAATTAATATTTCAAAAATAAATGAAGACGCAGTTTTCAAACAAATTGCATTTAAAAGTATTTTTTCCCAATACGACGGTATACAAATTGAAAATGTACGATGCATAGAAGTTAAAAAAATTGCTATAGAGTATTTAATCTAACTGCTTTGTTTTACTGTTGGTTTCTGTAAGGTAACGTTACATTTTGGAGACAAAATAAGCTGGGAGAAAGAAATAGCATACCGCGCCGGGGGGGAAAAAACCGAATTTTTTGGTTGAGTTTTGCTTTTCCGGTAGCCTTAAACCTCATTATGAGCAATTTTTGAAAATGAACTGTCTACGCATCTCCCACAGATAAGAAAATGAGTGCAATTCATGCTTTTTGAGGCCATCTGTACATCTAAATATAAATTATTGTTAAAGAAAAATTAGCTCAGAGTGATTTAATATTTGCTATAAGTGGTAAAAATAAATTTAATGGGCAAAAAATACCTTTATTTATTCACATTCGACATGTTTCATTTCTCCGACGGCACCAGTATTGATACAGATATTTTCGCAAAAGTTTTAAATTGAAAAACTAGTAAACAAAAGTCCTGCGAACATAAGCATAATGAAATTAACTGCAATAATAAAAAAAAATGCAATTTAACAAATTACAACGACCATTTGGAAAATGATTTTTCCAAAGACTAAAATTTAAGACATAAAAAATCGCACGGAGTTGATTATACATTACGTGCGCCATGGATTGCATTTTTCGGTACTGTAAATTTTTAAACTTCTACGGAGCTGGTCATACGCCATGGATTAAACATTAATATTCCTGGACCCATTTTAAATGAAATTTCATTCTTAAACTTCTAAACATCCCACAATATTACTTTTTACACCGTCGTATAGAGAAAAAAATGTACTTTTAAATGCAGTTTGTTTGAAAGATGTATCTCAATTTGTTTCTGAGTTATTAATTTATTTTGTAGTTTTTATTACTTTTTTGTCATAGTGGCAACAAAAGTATCCATCTCTGTTGAAAGTAAAGGGAAAATACAGATTACTGTATAGATCCATCAGAAAACGAATAAAATGCGAATTCAGACAATAAAACGCTTCAGATATGTTTTTGATTTCCTACCCTGACAGAGGACAATAACCACTTTTCCAAATGGTTAAAAATGGATATTTGTGAACGTGAATTATTTTATATTATTGTTTCATTATTCTGTAGAGCATCTCTTTCCAAATTTTAGGAAGCTCCATGGAAGCTGAATCGGCTAAATCATTGCATATATTGTCACTGCATAAGAAGATCTCTATTGATTCTCGGATAATGGATGGCAAATAAAATCTTGATGGATAAATTAGTCCGCTATTTTGAAAATTAATTTGTAAACCTTCTTTGTTATACAGTCTTGCTAAAGCTATATTCTTGTTGTATATTATGTCTACTATATGTCCTTTGATCCTAGTTTTGAGCTTTCTGTTTGTCAGTTTTTTTTTGTTTGTTTGTTTCAACAGCACAATTTTATATAGGAAACTCATAGGAACTTTTATATAGGAAGCTCAAAACTAGGATCAAAGAACATATAGCAGACATAATATACAACAAGAAAACTAGAGCTTTAACCGGACTATATAACAAAGAACCTTCACAAATTAATTTTTAAAATAGTAGAATAATTTATCCATCAAGATTTTATTTGCCATCCATTATCCGAGAATTATTAGAGATTTTCTTACGCAGTGAGAATATATGCAATGATTCGGCCTCCATGGAGCTTTCTAAAATTTGGAAAGAGATGCTCTACAGAATAATCAAACAATAATACAAAATAATTCACATTCACAAATATCAATTTTTATTATTGCAATTAATTTCATTATGCTTCTGTTCGCGTGGTTTTTGTTTACAAGTTTTTCAATTTAAAATTTTTGCGAAAGTTTTTGTATCATTTTAATTCTTGAGAATGTTGCCGTCGGAGCAATGAAACATGTCGAATGTGAATACATAAAGGTATTTTTTGCATTTTAAATTTATCGTTATCACTTATATAAAATACTAGCCGCCTTCGCCCGCTACGCTGGTCGGTTTTTCTAAAGAAATCTTGAATGAAACAGAATATATCTGTGAATATGATCATGCGTTTTAAAAAAATATGGACATTTACCTGGTGTATCCAACCGGATTGCTGAAAGCAATATGAATGTCATTACGCTATTATATCTTTTATTGAGTCATACAAAATTTAGACTGTTAAGGACCAATTTCTTTAGTTGATCTGTTAGTGTTGGATTCGGTAAAGAACAATAGAACAATATCTAATATACTAAACGCGTTCATGAAAAATTATCAATGCAAGTCTCATCAGAATCTGTTAATTGGACTTATTCAAAAGGTTGATCGTTCATAATAATTGGGTTCGCCTGATTCTAGAACTTCCATCTATAATTCTACAATCAAGCAACCTAACAACCAAGCAACAGCAAATGATATGTGCTTTATACTAAAACATTCACTGAAAAATTAACTAACCGATCAAGTTCCATCGAAATCCACTTAGCAAAATCTTTTAAACTGGAAAATATGCCGTAACCTTCCCTAAAAATGATCTAATTAACAGTTTAAATCCCATAAAAAATCATTCAGTGGAACCTTTAAAAAAAGCAAATCTTTCAAAATTGGGTTCATCTGATTTAGAACTTTCCCAATTATTATTTAACTAAGCAACGTAGAACGTTATGCTTTATACTAACATCTTTTCTGAAAAATTATCTCACTAACAATGTAAGTGCCGTCAAAATCTATTCAGCAGAACTCAAGATATAAACGGCCGGAGAGAAATTTCTCTTTGCATTATATATATATTTAGATAGTTAAGTATAACTTTCATAATCGCGTTAACCTGACTATAGAACACTCTGGGATGTAGGGGTAGGTGTATACTACATCACTTCTGAATTTTTTTAAGGAACTCAGCTCAACTTCCATAACTATAGCATATATACTTTCTAGTATACCCTATCTCTGTAGCGTATATCTTCCAATTTTCTTTATTGTACCACTGATAACTTTTTCCGCATAGCTCTGTAACTAAACAACACAGAATGATATGACAAATATTGAAAAAAATCCCTGAAATATTATCTAATTTACTGTGCATTTAATTAGTTGACTTGAAATTTTTCATAATCGAGTTCACCTAATTTTAGAACTCCCGTAGCAACTTAGAATGATGGTTTTTACATTAAACCATTTATAAACCAAATTTACTATTTAACAGTGTAAGTTCTACAAAATTCTGTTCAGTAGAATCTGAGTTATAGTCATATTTACAATATTTATTGCTCATTAAGCCTTTTTTCTTTACATTTGAAATCAAATCAGTAACTGTTTTGGTATTTCCCTGTTATGCCAACACCATTGTCACTAAGCGTAATAGTTGGCACAAAAATAAAATGATACATTTGAAAAATAAATAATAATTTTCTTGATAAAAAAATGAGCATTTAAAAAATATAACTTTTGAAAATTACAGACTTTGACTAAAATCAATAAAAATAATGGTACTACATGGTTATCCCGTCGACCAAAAATCTATTTCCAAACTATAAGATTTAATGCCAATAATGGTTGATCGTAAATGTCACATTCACTTGACTTTAAGCAAGTTACACGTATTTACGTTATCAGGTGATTTTTATTTCGACGTTTTAAATGTATTTTTATTAATGTTATACAAATTTATTTGTTCTTTCGTTATTTAAAATAAAAATTATGTCAATTTGTATAATTTGGCGAGTGGTTTGGCGATTTATATAATTTGGCGAAATTGGTCGACGAGTACCAAAATAAATACTTAAAATATAAGAATAAATAAATATTTTGCAAGTAATAAAATAAAGTCAATTTAAACTGCAGTTTTGAAATTGTAAATGCCTTTTACTACTGAAGCATGGCGTATGTAATACGTATGTCGCACACTGCAGTAAACATTTCATTCTTTCAATGAAGACATTCATGGTTTTTTGAACAAAACATTTTTAAATGTATAATTTCCAACTTCTGAAATAATTATATTGTAGCTTCCTCATCACCAGCTAACTGCGAAATGGTAAAATCTATATCAGTATATCAGTAATAAATATTTTCTATTCAAAAAATAACAAATTAAAAAGTTTTACGAGATTATGATGGAATAAAATAAATTCCTACATAAAAATATTCACGTTCAATAATTAGCAAATGTTAATGTGTGCCACGGTTTGCAATAAAAATCGTTTGCACGATTAGGGTTGAAGTAAATGGCGCGATACCATACATTTTGGCAAGGTATCGCGAGGAAAATTAGAACAAAAAAGTACCACAGTTTTTTTTTTTTTAGTTTTTGAGGCGTTTGAATTTTTTTTCTAATTGACGAAGTTTTTTTTTATTTAACCGAAAGGATTTGTTAAAAATTATTCAATTTGAATTTTTTCCCTTGCTGTAGTAACAGAATGAAAAGAATGAGTTTTTAGAAATTATCACTTAAAAAATTCAGGTTTTGTCGCCAAAGATACTGCCAAATTAGAAAAATATGAAATATCTCTCGAGCTATTGGGGTTAAAAGAATTTAGTTAGTACCATTCGATTCAGCATACAAAAATACACCAAAATATGTTATAAGTTGAAAAATAACTATAAAATCAGATTTTTAAGGAATTTTTTTTAAGTTCGTTCTTTTTTTTACCCCCCTTAGGGGTGTAATTTTGGAAAATCCTTTCTTAGCGGCACTCTATATCATAAGAAGTATTTTTACCCCGATTTTCAAGATTTTAGGTTCAGTAGTTTTGGCTGCGCGTTGATTAATACAAAATTCAGACTTTCTTTTATATATATAGATTAAGTTACTTTGATGTTTTGAAGTAATTTTTACATGCAGTTTAAAAAGTTGTTGTTGGAATTTAGTTATTGGAAAAAGGTAAAAGACTGGATGCATTATTGTACACATTTTTTTATACATTACATACTTACCTACGTTATATAAAACTACATAAAACTACATACACACTCTCAAAAAGACTCGTGAATTGAACGAATTTTTTTCCGTTGTTAATATTTCGTTAAAATATGAAAACTTCCGCTTTTATTATCTTCTTACAAAATATGGAAAATACTCCTTAAAAATTACTTGAAATCCTCCAATCTAAAGTTGCATTTTCATCAGATCACAGAGATATTCCTGGAATTGTATTACATGGTGCACTTTAAAAAAAGACATGCTTTTTAATCTAAGAAAACTATAATAGGGTAAATCCGGGTTAAATGTTCCATCGGATTAGTTTCCCCAGTCCTTGTATTTAACCCGGGAGAACACGCTACATGAGATTTTCTCTCACCGTCGTCCTTTTTTTAAGACTCTTATTTAAACCATTTTTCATTTTAATTAAAATTTAAAAATGTTATTTCAATTATTTTACCTATTTGTGAGTAAAAGTATTAAGGAAAGCAAAAAAAAATTATATTATGCGAATGTTAAGTAAAAGAAAAGCAATTGGGCACCGTGAGAGAAATTCTCACTAGCGAGTTCTCCGGGTTAAGCTACTGGACATGGACTGTGATGGAGCTAGTGACGTTTTTCTATTCTCAATCGTTATAAAACTAGTCGTTGGGGTCCACCGTAATACTTACCCATCTTGGATATGTATAATATGAAATATGAAATAGAACATGTGTAAACTCTTTATAAAATGCATTGCAATTCCAAAATAAAATCTAAGCATGTATTTAAATATTTCCAATTCATAGTAATGCCCTATTACTGAATTGGGAGTACTACTTGACTATCCTGTCGACCAATTTCGATAAATTGTGACAAATCAATTCGACCAATTTCGACCAATTTTATTTTTTACAATTTAATCTTATAAACTTACATAATTACGTTCTTAACAGAGTTTTCTAGGATTTTTCTTTTATATTGTTACTTTAATTATCATTTTGTAAGTTAAAGGTGAACAATACAAGTACGATAAAAAATAAAAGCAGCTAAATAAATAAACCGTAAATAGAATATCGCCTACCTCCTCGTTTCAGGAAAGAATAGGTACTCAAAACATAGAGCGCAAACATATTTCTTTAACATAGGTAAATTTCGGAGGATTGTTAATTCTTCCCCTTGTCGGTCGGTAGTGACGCTAGTACTGTTGCCATTACAGATTTAGCCGTAAATGCCCCATCTTGTATATTAGTCTATGGTGTGGGAAGAATTGGACTTTATGTTGGATGGGTGCCGTATAATTAAAAGTGCACATATTGATCATTTGTAAGAAAAACTAGATTAGTTTACCTTCAAATTCGCACGATTTGTTGTAAATAGTCTAAACTAAACTGTTGTAATATACCATAGAAACTGGGAGATTTTTCTCCCGCACAAAAACGTCTCCCGAGTTACGTCTCCCGATATTTTCCAGATTTAAGGAATCGTTTATAAAAATAAAATTTCCTTTTCTGACACTGATTTTCGGAAACATTTCAGAATAATTACTTTCTTCTATCTTTACAAGAAGAAAGTATTGGATTCGTGAAAATTTTCGACTTCCGGTTTTCGACGGATTGACACGTTTTAGGGGCCAGAGATCCCAAAAAACATGTTTTTACAAAATGTCTGTAAGTCTGTCTGTCTGTCTGTATGCCACACAAATTTTGTGGGCGCTCTATCTCAAGAACTAATGCACGGAATACAATAAAAATTTATATTCAGGTATTCCCTGGTATGAATTGGATCTGATTAGTTTTTGGTGTAAATCTCACAACAGGTGGCGCAGCTATGCTGCATTTTGCAGGATTTGCGCAATAGTTCTATCTCAAGAACTAATGCACACATTTTCATCAAACTTCAGATTCAGTTAATCCTTGATATGAACTGATGCTAACTACGTGTTGGTGTAAATTGCCCATTAGGTGGTGCTGCTGTGCTGCATTTTGCACGATTTTCTCAATAGTTTTATCTCAAGAACTGATGCACGAATTTTGATCAAACTTCAGATTCAAGTATGCCTTGATTAATATTGCTGTTGATTATGTGTTGGTGTAAATCGCTCAACAAGTGGCACTGATATGCTGCATTTGTCATGATTTGCGCAATATCTCTATCTCAAGAACTAATGCATGAATTTCCCCCCCCCCCAAACTTCATAATCAGTTAGAGGTTCACATAAGTTGATGATGATTAAATTCTGATGTAAATCACCCTATAGCTATGCTGCATTTTGCTTGATTTATACGCTTTCAGCGATAGTCATATCTCAAGAACTAATGCCGGAATTTCATCTTTTTAGAATCCTAATGATGATAATGGATTGCCATTTAATTTTTGCACAGTGATAACGAATTTTGGATATTGGCATGTATGAGATAGCAGAAAGTTTTAGAATTGGTACATCCGACTAATTGTTATAGTGTTTTTATCAATTTTCTTAACACGGAATGTTGATTTTACAAATGTAAATAATTCTCAAGTAAATATTTTCATGTTCAACAAGCATGTTTTACAGACAAACATGATGAATTCAGAGTATTGATGGTTAACTCTTGCGTGTATAATTTAAATTACCCAGATGAAAATGCCTAATTGAGAATTAATAGCATCCTAAATACCGATATTCTGATTCAGGGAAACGGATTAATACGCTATAAAAGTTATTCGAAAACGCTTCCAAAAGTCGCTGGTAGCAAAATAAATTTCTTTTTTATAAATATTTTTTTTTATTATGAAAATATATAGATTTATGATGTTTCGAATGATCAAGAATGCTTTTCGGAAACTTTTCAGAATAATTTTTATAGTGTTTTTTATCTTTTTTTTTTTTTTTTTTTTTTGACACGGAATGTTGATTTTACAAATGTAAATAATTCTCAAGTAAACATTTTCATGTTCAACAAACGTGTTTTACAGACAAACATGATGAATTCCAAAGCATTAATGTTTTTTTTTTTTTTTTTTTTTTTTTTTTTTTTTTTTTTTTTTTTTTTTTTTACTCTTGCGTGTATAATTTTAATTACGCAGCTGAAAATGTCTAATTGAGAATTAATAGCATCCTAAACACCGATATTCTGACTTAGGGAAACGGATTAATACGCTATAAAAGCTATTCGGAAACGCTTCCGAAAGTCGCTGGTAGCAAAATAAATTTCTTTTTTATAAATATATTTTTTTAATTATGAAAATATATAGATTTATGATGTTTCGAATGATCAAGAATGCTTTTCGGAAACTTTTCAGAATAATTTTTATAGTGTTTTTTATCTTTTTTTTTTTTTTGACACGGAATGTTGATTTTACAAATGTAAATAATTCTCAAGTAAACATTTTCATGTTCAACAAACGTGTTTTACAGACAAACATGATAAATTCCAGAGCATTGATGTTTTTTTTTTTTTTTTTTTTTTTTTTACACTCTTGCGTGTATAATTTTAATTACGCAGCTGAAAATACCTAATTGAGAATTAATAGCATACTAAATACCGATATTCTGATTTTAGGGATTAAAAGCTACTCGGAAACGTTTCCGAAAGTCAGTGGTAGCAAAATAAATTTTGTTTTTATAAATTATTTTATTATAAATTAATAATTAATATAAGTTAATTATATATGAAAATATATGGATTTCTTATGTTCGGAATGATCAAGAATGCTTTTCGCAATCATAAATATATCGGCAAGGGTTATTGTATACATACTGTATTTTCGATAATTTAGAAACATTTTTTTTTTTTTTTTTTTTTTTTTTTTTTGCTGTTTAATTTGTAGGTGCGTTCGTAAACATATAAAAACGTTCACCTATATTCGTCGTCTGTCTGGCCCGTCCAACTATCCACATATAACAGCTCAGAAACTATATTCAATCGAATGGTGATAAATTTAATAAATATAATCGTTGCAGAATTTTGTTGAGTCATTTCAAATTTTATGAAAATTGAATCAAAACTTAAAAAGATATTAATAAATGTTTCCTTCATTCGATAGGGGTTGCCCAAATAAAAAAGTGAACACATGCGATTGCGTTAGATTGACTGCAGCTATAGCAGCATCACCGAACAGGGATAAAAAGGGCAGTGCACTGTTAAAACTAGTATGTTGTGGCCATCACAAAACTTTCTTCTATCTCATACATGTCAGTGCTTCAAAATTCACAATCTCAGTGCCAAATTAAATGGCAATCTGTGTTCATCATGAGAATTCTAAAAATATGAAATTCCGTGCATTAGTTCTCGAGATAAGACTGTCACTGAAATTGTGTAAATCCAGCAAAATGCAGCATAGCACCGCCACCTATTGGGTTATTTACACCAAAACCTAATTATCACCAACTTATGTCAACGTCTAACTGAATATGAAGTTTGAGGAAAATTCGTGCATTAGTTCTTGAGATAGAGGTATAGCGCAAATCATGACAAATGCAGCATAGAAGTGCCACCTGTTGAGCGATTTGCAACAACACATAATCAGCAGCAATATTAATCAAGTTATACTTAAATCTGAAGTTTGATGAAAATTCGTGTATTAGTTCTTGAGATAGATCTATTGAGGAAATAGTACAAAATTCAGCACAGCAGCGCCACCTGTTGGGCGATTTACACCAAAACGTAAACAACATTTATTCATGTCAAGGACTAACAGAATCTGAAGTTTTATAAAAATCCGTGCATTAGTTCTTGAGATAGAGCTTTTGCGGAAATCTTGCAAAATGCTACATAGCAGTGCCGCCTGCTGGACGATTTACACCAAAAACTAATCAGCACCAAATCTATATCAGGGACTACTTGAATATAAATGTTTATTAAATTCCGTGCATTAGTTCTTGAGATAGAGTGCCCACAAAATTTGTGTCACATACAAACAAACCGACAGACAGACTCACAGACAGACATTTTGTAAAAACATGTTTTTTGGAATCTCTGACCCATAAAACGAGTAAATCCGTCGAAAACTGGAATTCGAAAATTTTCATGAAACCAATACTTTCTTCTTGTAAAGATAGAAGAAAGTAAAAAGGACTAAAATACGGAAACTGTACTGGCAATCGAGACGCCAGTACTATTTCTGTATTTTAACGGAACTTTTTCCCCATAAATTACAGAAAATTTTCTGTTTTTTTGGAGTTTACGGGAGAAAAACTTTCGTTAAAATATGGAAATAGTACTGGTGTTTCGATTGCCAGAACAATTTCCGTATTTTAGTCCTTGTTTTTTTTTACAGTGTAGGGGATGTGTCATTACCGTCTCAATACTCAAGGCCTCCGGACTGATTTCGTGACGTACCAAATGAAGATTAACCCCTTGAAGGGCAAGCAATTTCGTTTGTGTAATGCTTAATTCCCACCGGAAATTTAGAAAAATTTTATTTCAAAATAAGGAAAAGCAATTTTACGACTTTTTCCACTAAAGTCAGAAAACTAAAATTTCCTAAAATTTTTCTGGTGCAAATCATAATTAATCGTAGGTGGTATATAATATATACCGCCGCCCCTTAACCCCTTGAGGGGCAGTGGTATATATTTTCCTCACTTGCACATTTGACGTACAATTTCCGACTTTTTCATATCAGAATTGAAGTTTTCTGGTATGTTATTTTCACCTCAAAACACAAAAATTTCATCGAGCATAAATCAAAATATCCTAATATTCTCCTGTCAAAAAACAGAAAACAGAAGAATCTCTTATAAACACAGGTGATTCCAACAACATACTGCCTGTAGTTTTTACGCTTTTTAACATTTTCCAATAAAGTTGAAAAGTGTTTATGCATTCGGTTTGTCTGGCCGTCTGTCCACGCTCTAACTCCCGTAAATATGATCGGATTTTCATACAATTGATAAACGTTATTGAGGGTCACCTAAGCATGTTTGGTATTGCGTATGATGTATGTGGGACACATAATCCATTTACAGAGGAACTCAAAAGATTTTCAGTACATTATGGTATATGGGAAAAAATCCTTTGCAGAGTATTTTAATAACATTACGCTATTTCAAATATATTGAAACTGATATATATCACTGAATATTTCATTACAAGATGATTACGCATTATTGATTAAGGCATTCATAGTATTTATTGTTCATTTACAGGGACACACAAAAGAAATCGATTACAGTACTGTCTTTAAGGAATAATGGTTGAAAGTGAATTTTCAATTTCGGCATGCGCTTTTAAATTAATTTTTTTTTTGTTTGTATTATACTAGTTGTATATAAATTCTATCCCCCATATACAGGGCTGCGCAAAAGAATTCACGTGCCATTCTCCATTTTAGCGGAAATTGCTGAAGGGGAAATTTCAACTAATGTATATATGTATTTCTTAACTAAACTAAATTTTGGCATGCATGTAGTTAATACATGCAAATCTATATACAGGGCTGCTCAAAGAATTAGGATAATTTTCCGATTGTAGATGGAAACAGCTGAAATTGGGTTTTCAACTGTGTTATGCATTACCATATGGTTGAATTAAACATAATACTTCAACTTATTAAGAGAGGCAGTTATGTTGCTATATTCTGAACGTGTTGGAAAGTGTTCAACTTATTGGGCGATGCAGTTATGTTGCTATATTCTGAACGTGTTGGAAAGTGTTTGATAATCTATGCTTGAAGCATGATTTTTTTTCTTTCTTGTTTTATTTTATCTGAGTATATGCTTGCAAAAGTTTAATTCATATAGATATAGTTGATATAGATATAAGATATAGCTGCAACGTATAAACAAAATAGAAAATACAACATAGCAACCTTTTGTTTGGAGTCAGTTTCCAATTAAAACGTCATGAATGACGTCACGACTGAAATCGTCTACATTAATGTTACAAACAAATGAAGGCCTATGAATCATTAGATAGCCGGGGTTTTTTATCGAGTTTCTTTAATGACGGCATCTTTTTGCTGCATTTGTATATTATTTTGCGGTAGTGACATCCTATGCATGCTTTACTGTAGATGTTTAAGACTGGATCGTAAATGTGGAATTCTTAAACGGATGTGAATGACTTCATTTTACTTTGAGTAAAAATATATTTCTTTTTTTATACTCTAGATTCTCCATTTTGAATCATCAGAATGGAGTCTCACTTTCCACAAAGTCTGAATTCAAGCTCTGAATCACATGCTGCAGAACTCAACTCTACAGAACTACAGGATTGGGCATGTATTCTGGAAGTTGGCAGTCTAGGCATAGTCGCAATTTTGGGGGCCGTCATAAGCCTCTTTGTTTTTCTGCTGTACTTCAATAAGTCTAGCTTGAGAACTTTCGCCAATACGTTTGTTTTGAGTCTCAACGCTAGTGATTTTCTTCGATGTGGTAAGTCCCTTGAGTTTTTGTGTTTGGCTTATGTTTCTTTAAGTTAAATTTATTACATGTTTAATCAAAATTATATAAATCAAAAACCATCCTATGTTACTGATAAATTTTTGAATACCGCAATTTTTGGCATATAAACCGAGGTCCAGATAACTTTGTTTCCTACCAGCAGTTTTATCTAATGAAAAATAACTTATTTCTACTTGGTAATTATTTGACTGCTTTTGTTAAATAAAATTTCTGGGTTTAATTTAGCCGCGGCTTATATAGTGGAAACTACTGTACTTATTTACCAGTCTTATAAAATACTGAAAGTTTTGTGGGTTTGTGTCGTTTGGAATTATACAGGATGACCAATCTTACCGTTTTCCAATAGCCAATTCTTAAACCGTTAGTTTTAGAGTCTAGTTCTAATTACAAAAAACTTTCAAAGGTTGTTCTTCATCACATTAAAATCCAAACATATATATATACAGCCGGACCTCGTTATCACGACACCCGGTTTTCACGTCACTCGGCTTATCACGTCAGTTTTTCAAAGTCCCGATTTTCTTTACATGATTTTAATGTAAATAAACTCCAGATTTTACGTCATTGTATAATTTTCAACTCCGGATATCCCGACGGTTTAGGGAAATTGTCCATTTTTCATAAGCCATCTTAGAAGGACTAAAATTAAGCGATAAAAAATGTCTTAGCCAAACTTTTCACAAAAGTGTCTAAAATATCCATTGAGATAAATGAGAAATTTTACTTCAGTTCTTTATCTGAATAAATAAACTCATACACTGTGAATGGCCCACTTAAGATCCAGATAGAGGTATCAGTCTATTCGCGAACTTTTTGATCTGGTCAGGTCTTCTCGTGGTTAAACGGAGTTTTTCATCCGACTAAAACCAAATCATTGCATTGAAAAGGTCAGATATTATATAACATCCATTTCTGAAATAACGAATATTGATTAGAATTCATTGTATAATATTGAAAAAAGAATTGTAGGAAGCACATCTAGGAATAAGCAAATATTAATTCATCAATATTTCAATAAATAAGCAAGTCATCATAAATCTGATTTTTATTCTTTTCACATTTGTTTTTGTTTATTTTGTATAATAATAACGTTTTATTGCTTAAAACTGCAAGAACAGTTTATGAACTGAAAATAGTCTTAAATTAATTAAAAATAAAGCTTTTTATAAACGTATTTTTCTCAAACTCCAATTATCGCGACACTCCGGTTATGATGACACTTTTTTCTGGTCATTAGAGTGTCGGGATAACGATGTGCGACTGTATATATTATAATATATATATATATATATACATATATAATTAATATATATACACAATACATAAATTAAATACAAAATTAATTCCGTCAAATTTACTAAAAGTTGTTTGAATTAATTGTTTGAAATGTTGTTAATTTATATAAAATACAAATTTGTACATCTTAAAGCCAAGTACTTTCAAGTATACACGTGCTCCTCATCAGAGTTTGAAATAAAAAAATAAATAAAATATTTCAAATTTATTAAAAATATTAAGGTTTTTTTTTATGATGACAAGTACGTCTGTACTTGAAAGTACTTGGTTTTAATATGTACAAATTTGGTAATTTACATTTTAAACTGCTTTTAGTAAATTTTGACCGAATTAATTTTTTTTAATTCATCTATTATAATACAGTTAAGGGGAATTTGCGTATTCTATTTTGTATATATTTTGGATTTATATCGTAAATTAGTATATACAGTGTGCCCGCTTAAATCCGTTATCACCCCATTAATTTCTGATCGGAAAGAACTATAGCCATAAAAGTGGGATCTAGGTATAGTAAAGTTGCCATGCGCTACTGAATGAAACCGCCTACGGCGCCACCTGGTACCGGATTGCGGAGTTAGCCTTCCTATCTTGAACTTATCCTGCCAATTACCAACACAAGGGATATAGACCCGAAGGGGGGGGGGGGAGTGCCCTTCGTGGTTGTTTTTCTAAAGAAACTTAACCCGTATTTACGCAAGGAAATCCAAGGTTCGAAGAAAACCAAGGAAAACTCCGAACGATTAGGCCGATAGGCGCGATTCTGCCAGTTTTGAGAGAAGAACTTCTCGGCTACTGGTGGCTTGAAAACGGAACGAGATAAAGAAAAAAGTGTTTTACAAAGTTGTAAAGCATCATTGATTTAGAACGAAAAGACACATTGTGGACATTAATGCGAAGAATAGAACGGCTAAAACGGGCATTTAGTTTTTTCGTTATTTCCAACACTGTGACTTCACGAAACTTGAACGGATGGAGAAATGATTATTTTTCGACAAATGTGCATCCAAATGTGCATTACAGCTGATGTGGGAAGTTCGAACATCTCAAATAAAGGTATATTGTTGTAACTAGTTGTTTTTTTCTTTCTAAGATCGTTTTGTCACATCACAGTGTAGGAAATCACAAAAAAACAAATGTGCGTTTTAACCATTCTATTTATCGAATTAATGTGCACAAGGTACCTTTTTGTACTAAATCGATGATGATCTACAACCTTGAAAATCACTTTTTTACCCTATCACTTTCCGTTTTCAAGATAGGAATACTAACACCGCTGTCTTCCACCTGGAGGCGCCGTAGGTGCTTTCATTCAGTAGCGTATGACAACTTTACTATATCTACATCTCACTTTTAGGTAGCTTTCATTACCTAAAGCTACCTATTGCAGCCGTTCGGAGGAAAGCGATTTCAAAAAATTTTGGTATATTTTCATAGATCATGACCCCCAGACCCCGAAACCACCCTCCGTTCAAAAGTTGATATATATATATATATATATATATATATATATCCATATATATATATATATGATCTTTGTCATACTGTAACTCTCGTATTTATGAACCGATTTGGATGAAAGTCGGTGTGTACATAGTACATACCAATGTCTCGACTGAGTTCGTTGGCCAGCTTCATCCGCCATCTTGTTTCAAAATGGCGGCCATTAAAAAAATTTTTAAAAATTTAAATTTGAAATGTGATACCAAAAAATAAAAAATGGAAAAATATTTTTTTTTATGTATTTAACCTTGATACAAAGATTACGGACCAGTTTTTGTTTTGTCTATATCTTAAAAAATGGCTGAGTTATAGCACTTTCAATTTCTAGCGTGGCTGACATTTCGAAACGACCTGATATTTGTCACGCGATAACAGGCGTATTTATGAACCGATTTAGATGAAACTCGATGTGTACATAGTACATACCAAAGCCTCGACCGAGTTCGTTGGCCAATTTCATCCGCCATCTTGTTTTAAAATGGCGGCCATTTAATTTTTTTTTAAAGTAAAATTTGAAATGTGATACCAAAAAATTGAAAATTGAAAAATATTATTTTCTTATGTGTTTGACCTTGATACAAGGATTTCGGAGCAATTTTTGTTTCATCTATATCTTAAAAAATGGCTGAATTATAGCACTTTGAATTTCTAGCGTGGCTGACATTTTGAAACGTCCTGATTTTTCTCATCCGAAAACAGGCCTATTCATGAACCGATATGTATGTACCTTGGTGTGTAGAAAGTACATACCAATGTCTCGACCGAGTTCGTTGGCCAGCTTCATCCGCCATTTTGTTTCAAAATGGCGGCCATTTAAAAAAAATTTAAAAATTTAAAATTTAAAATGAGGTATCAAAAAATTGAAAAAGATTTTTTCTTTATGTGTTTGACCTTAATATAAAGATTCCGGAACAGTTTTTGTTTCGTCTATATCTAGAAAAATGGCTGAGTTATAGCACTTTTAATTTCTATTGTGGCTGACATTTTGAAACGACCTGATTTTTGTCACGCAATAACAGGCGTATTTATGAACCGATTTGGATGTAACTTGGTATGTACATAGTGCATACCAATGTCTCGACCGAGTTCGTAGGCAACCTTCATTCGCCATTTTGATTCAAAAGGGAACATTTAAAAAAATTATTTAAAATTTAAAATGAGATATGAAAAAATTGGAAAATAAAAAAGGTTTTTTTTTATGTGTTTGACCTTGATACAAAGATTTCAGGGCAGTTTTTTTTTCGTCTACATCTTAAAAAAAGGTTGAGTTATAGCACTTTGAAATTTCTAGCATGGCTGAAATTTTGAAACGATCTGATATTTGTCACGCGATAACACACGTATTTATTAACCTATTTGGATGTGAGAAGGCATTTGGATAGTATATAGCAATGTCTCGGCTAAGTACACTGGCCAGCTTCATCCGCCATCTTGAATCAAAATGGCGGCCATTAAATTAAAAAAATTATATTTACAGTGAAGTGCAAAAAATTTAGTAATTGAAAAAGGTTTCTTTCTTAAGTATTTGACTTTGATATAGGGATTCTGGAGCATTTTTTGTTTTGTCTTTATCTTAAAAAATGGCTCAGATACAGCAGTTTGAATTTCATTATGTGGGTGACATTTTGAAAAATCTGATTTTTGCCTGCGACAGCACTCATATATATCAACCGATTCCGATGTGAGCGAGCGTGTGCACAGGAACTACTAAGGTCTCGACTAAGTTCACTGGTTAGCCTCATCCACCATGTTGTCTTAAAAGGGCAGGCACTTCACATATCGCCGAATTTGGAAACCAAATATATCTTTAAATAAAATCAGCTTGGATAAAGCTGACTAATTTCGCGAAATTCTCATTCATAAGGATTTAGTATAGATAAAAATAAGTATTGAATCTTCTATAATCTGTTTCCACTAAATTGAGCTTCGTGTGTTTGAATAACATAAGTTAGCTTTTTAAAAATAAGGAATTTGAAAGCTACCTCTTCCTCCCGGCTCTGGCCGGAAGGACTTTTATGACTATAGTTCTTGACGTTCAGAAACTATTGGGGTATATATATATGTATGTATAGTGTGTGTGTGTGTGTTAAAAATTACGAAATTTTAATTTTGTGCGGTTCCTGGGTTTTACGAGTGGTTATATAGTAGAATATTTTTTTAATGGTTTAACCACTTGTTTGATGGGATTTTCATTTTTTAATGTGTTGTTTACGATTATTATTGTATAGCACTTTTTTCTGATTTTCTCTTTTTTTTTTTTTTGCATTAATTAATTGCTGAAAGTTTGAGATTAAATTAGGCTTTTTTTTTTTTTTCAAAATACTGGTGTTCAGTTGGAAACAATACGTTTGGAGAGTAAAAACTGAATGTCCGTGTTCTGACATGGGCATGTCAGGCAACTGGTTAACAAGTAAAACATTAAAAGTTCCCTTCTTTAAGACTAACCAAGAAACACAGACATATGGTGTCAGTCATTGGGAGTTTACGGAAACTATTTCAAAATAACAGGGTTGCATACGAAGGATAATAAAACAAAGCCCTCTCTAATTTGAAGCGTATCTAATGAACTAACTTTGAGCCACAGTTGAGTAACTGTTAGCAAATGATTATTTGGCAATGGTATTGCAATTTGGACATTTATGACTGCGGGACAGCGTGAAAAAACAATTATCTAACAATTAGCCACAATGGTCTACGCATTTTGTGATACTTAAGAAAATTTCAGCTCACAGGCTATCAAAGCCTGAGAGCTAAGTGGGAAAAAAAGTAAACACCCCTACTAACTCCTCAACAACTTATCGTAGGAGAAAGTTACTGGTACCGAACGACTGTAAATAAAGTCTACTTTTAAATGATGTTATAAAATTTGCTTAGGGGGCCCATCTACATATTAAAACGAACCATAACTTTTTTTTTCAATAGCAGTACACAATTCTGGCAGCATAAATGAACTCTACACCCTACAATTAGTCTAAAAACAAATTTTTATGCAATTCGTACCATACTTTTCCGAGAAATTAATTATTTTAAAACGAGCTTATTTTAAGGACTGTATCCAAAATGAAGTTCCGTACTCGATTGTTAACCGAGAGAGCTCCCTTCTTGATCAAGGCACTTTAAGCAGTCAATTATGCCTGTTAGATTACAGGATAGCATAAGAAATTTTAAAATATTTAGTCACTTCTATCATAGACGGCCCCTTAAACCATCATTTTGCCGTTTTTTAAGCATAATTTGAAAACTACTTGAGCGAAAAATGCGAAATTTTGGATTTTCATATATCAGGACTTAATAAATCTGAATCCATCAAAAAAATTGTAAGTTGAAATTCATAAATTTTTTAATATTAATTTCATAATTCATAATTCATATCAGAAAATTATAAAAATTGGAAAATTCAACGTATTTATGTTTGTGTAAGTTAGTATTATTGGTGCACAAAAAATTAAAACATTAGGAACATAATTTCAGAAGTTATAAATAAAAATATGAAAATGTAATTTAGCATTAGAAGCATTAAATTTTGAATGTTTCTAATTCAAAAACTTATCATTAAAATGACTTGAAATTTGGTGTCTAGCCCTCTAAGTGTTTCCGTTCACTAAGCTCCAGGTTTCACAGCAATATAAGCAATTTTTAAGATAATATAAATCTATAGATTTAATGAATTTTAAATTACATTGAAGAGTGATTAATACTCTCAAGGATTACATTCATATTTGTAATTGCGGTTTTTTTTTTTTTTTTTTTTTTTTTTTTTATGCTGAAAGAATCATATTTTCTAAGCATTTAAAGCAAAATGCAAAGAAAACAACATTACAATTTTACCCTTCTGCAAGACGCTCGGAGGACTAGGCATAGTTTGAACCAAAGATTTGAAATATCTCGTTAAAATTGGATATTGCCATAAAAAATGAAGTTTGGTTTTGTTTTAATATGTAGATGGCCACCTAAGCAAATTTTATATACGTCATTTAAAAGTAGACTATATTTCCAATCGTTCGGCACCAGTGACTTTCTCCTACGATAATTTGTTGAGGAGTTAGTAGGGGGTGTTTGCTTTTTTCCCCACGACTGTACGTATGTATGTACGCGCGTCCTTGAATTAATTCTTGATAGAAATATGCGATTTGCTTCGAATTTTGTAAATAGGTTGATTCTGATAAGGCACATCCCTGATTAGATTTGGAGGTTCATTGATTAAGTATAAAGGAGAGAACGGGGGACTAATAGACCCGCTTAATTTAGATAAATGGTTTCTTCATGTAGAAGTATCCGATTTGCTTCAATTTTAGAATACCGGTTTATTCTGATAAGGCCCTTCCCTGATTATATTTTGATGTTCATTAGTTGCACATAAAGGGGGGAACTTGGGCTAATCCCTCTCTTAATTTATTTACCGTCCTGCTCAAAAAGAGTGAGTTTTATTTTATGAATAATAAATATAAATAAGATTATAATATACAATTAGTGTGAATAGCACGTGAGCTGAATGCCAACAGTTTAACTGAGCACCTTTCTTTTTATTCAATTACTACTATTAGCTCACACTCTCCCTATATTTATTTATATATTTATCTTGTTCAAATTTTCAATCGTTAATAAAATACTCATTATTCATCCTATAAAGTTGAAATAAAATTTTTTTTTAACTTGTACTGGATGACAATTGATGTTAATACAGTTTTTTTCAAATATTAATTCATTAATTAAATTTTAATTAATTAATTTTAGTTTGCATGGGAAACAAAATGGCGGCCATTGGTTATTGAAGATCAATGAAAATATTTTCAATAAGGGGTTACCATAGGGGGGATCCTGTTCTGTCGCCAAATACCGCCAAGTTTGTCGCCAACTTGGCGATATATCGCCAAATTTAGCGGACAAAATGAGTCGCCAAAAGTGACGCCAACTTGGCGATATCTCTAATATTTCGCCAAATTCCCATAGAGTTCCATTGTAAACCTACTTGCTTATAGAAAATCAACAAATTGAGATAATTTTATGCAACAAAAACTAATATTAGCTTAAGGGATTATATTAAATTTTTCTTTGATGACCTAAGTAGGAATTGACTTTAAAAACAAAATTTTTATATTACTTGTTTTAATTGTTTTTTGATTAGAAGATGATATACTGTTCTAATAGATTTTCAAACACTCTATTTGATTAAATTTCATTGGATCGTTGTTCAGCCAACCAACAATCATTTCATCGGGCCACATCGTATAATACGGATACCTGAAAAGTTAACGTTTGAGCCAGTGGTGAGTCTAAGGTATAAATTCTAACAAACAAAAGCACAAGAGCACTAATATTCTGCGTTGTGTACCCCCGCCCGTCCCCTCCACCCGCATGTATGTGCAGGGTGGTTATAATTAAACTTCCCCTGTAAACAGCATCCTACAGCGCACACGGGTGAACGGAATGGAATGAGATTTGGTATATAGACTATACACGAAATGCGCTCACGAAATTTCGAAAAAAAAAATTTGTTCCAAAATGTCCACCAGCTGGCGCTTTTTCCGGGAAAAACATTAAATTTAACACAATAAATGGTCAAAACAGCAGGTTTTACATTTTCTTACTCATAATTCTTGTTCTGGATTGTTAATATTGTTTTTTATTCCGTTTTGGTCGTTTATTGTGTTAAATTTAATGTTTTTTCCCGAAAAACTGCCATCTGGTGCACATTTTGGAACTAATTTTTTTTTTTCGAAATTTAGTGAGCGCATCTCGTGTATAGACTATATACCAAATTTCATTCCATTCCGCTCACCCGTTTGCGCTGTAGGATGCTGTTTATAGGGGAAGTTTAATTATAACCACCCTGTATATTTCAAACATCCTTTTCAAAATTAAAAGCAAACCCGTCTACAGCAAAATAAAGAAATTTAATATATTTTGCCCATATCTGCATGCATTTATATACAATAAAAACTCATAAATAACAATTGTAAAACTATTAAAATGAAGAGCGGGGAATTTTTAGAAAATCCTACTCCGAAAAGATTCATTTGTATAAACTAGCAAAACACAACACAAAGCGATGTTCCGATGAGCTTCGGAGCGCAGTATTTATAAGTTGAGGTGAGTTCCGACTAATAATTAAATATTCATGTAAATTAAGATGTACTCTAGCTCCCGTGAGTTTCAGCGCAAACTAATTACCGCGTACAGCTAAAAAGTTGATCAGCAAGAACATTTTACAAATACGAACAAAAAGCAGTGAGAAAATATAACGCAACCACAAATAAGTAAAAGTAGTATATGCGATTGCAATTAATTCTGACATTCATCGTCGCCGTCGGGAAACCATTGAGTCTGTATTTAAGAACGCTGAATTGAAGTATTCTCCTATGTGTGCGAGACGCTACGTCACATATGTAAGCGGTTTGGTGGGAAAGAATGTAAAATTGGTTCGAATATAAAGGACTGGAGATGGAAGGGAAAGAAAAACATAATTTAGCCTACATTTTTTTAGGAAGCGATGTTCTGCTGGGCTCCAGAGGGAATATTTATGAGTTCCAGTAAATTTCGAAAAATATTTAAATAATCACTAAAAACAAAGAAGGTGAGTTCCGGTGAATTCCTGCAGACATTTTTTTACCATTGGCCAAAGTGGGATTCCACACTCAGCTGACATTATTTCTACAATTTTGTGCTATTGAGGTAAAACTTAGCTAGTTATGATAATTTGAATTTTATGAGTTCTCAGCATTTTCCGATTCTAAAGACAAAAACAGGCGTTCTTACAAATGCTTTGTCTAGGAAAAAAACTTTTTAAATTCCGAAACAGGCAAAGAACGATTTGAAGAAAATTTAGATAAAGAAATTTATTAGGTAAATTGCAATCATTTTTCAATTTGTTGATTAGCAACCAAATACATTCTCCTGTCTTACTACTTGATTATAGAATTTTACATTTTTGATAAATAGTTGGGAAAATATATTGCATAATTTTTGTATTAAATGAAAAATATGTAATAAAAACTTGTGATTCTATGTGTTTTTTGCAACTTGCTTCTAAATTTTATTTTTCAAAGTTAAAAATTAAAAACTATATTTTTTTATTCTTTTCAGTATTCCTTCTACCAATCTATATAATGTTCTTGAAAAGATGGACGCCCAGACAAGTGTGGTGCAAATCTTTCAGCTTGCTGAGCCTTTGGCTCAATATGGCGTCGGTTCACTCCATATTGCTCATTGCGTGTGATAGATACCGCGCTGTCACTGATCCTCTACATTACATCAAAATCAATTCAAAATGGCGAGCAAGAATTTTGGTAATATGCATATGGTTGTTCTCATTATTAGTGGCCGTTCCAATAGCTTTTGGATTCCCAGAATTGGACTATGATACATGTGATATAAAAGTTTCTTCGACGAGATCTATTTTTGATCCCTCTGTCATCTATGAAGTTACAATCATATTAACGTCATTTGTCCTGCCACTTCTAAGCGTAACTTGTCTGTATTATGGCATGTACAGAGCGGCCAAAAATAATCAAGCTCGATGTGAGAGGTACAGCTGCAGCAGTTGTGGCTCCAGCGAGGTAGCCGTAAATATGAAATCGCAAAGTAGCTCTGGAGATAGTATAAGACGTCATTTGTATACCCTTGAAGGGGAACATTCGCGACAGAAAAATCGCTTTCTTAATAAGCATAGGGCCGCAGTAACTGGTCTTCTTGTTGTATTTTCATTCATCATTTTCTGGTCACCATACTTCGTCATTAGATTTTATCAGCAGTTTAAAGTGGTGACAATGCAAGTCAAATTCTGGGCTCAATTTTTTACATACCTATCAGGCATCGTTGATCCATATGTGTATTTCTATCGTAATCGCAGCACGTGGAACTACACCATAAACTTATTCTCACGCCTCTTCCACAGAAGGAAGGCTTCGATGTATCTTCCCACCAATATAACGCAGAGCATTGTTACAATCAGTAATCTCTGCCATACTACAGCTTCTCAATCTCAGGCTGTAACATCAGGACAGTATAATCAGGGCAGAGAAAACAGATATTTCTGCCGTTTTTCTCAGTCCGAACAAAATGGAAAAGTGAAGATAACTTTATATGGGCAGGATTTTCTGCAGAAAAAGAACAATGGACAATCTCCAGATAAACCAAAATTATTTTCGCACCAAGATTCTTCTTCGAGTAATAATAGTAGTGACCTGTGTCCATCTGTGGTAAACAGTGACTCTGGTGAAACAATGCACTATTAGTAACTCAAAATAAAATTCTCAAGAAACGTCATCTGAATAAATCCATTAGATGCTGTGGATGCACACTTTTAAAAGGCAAGCTGCATGAACTCCAGCCAATCATATCACATTTGTATGATATTTTTTAATGTTTCGGTTTTAATTTGTTGGTAGACGCAAACAAACAATCAAATAATCAATCATTTTAATAATCATTTTTTTAATAATTTTTAATCTATTGCCTAAAAACACTTGCTACCTATTCATTTTTTATAATTTCTGGTGAAAACAGAATCACATAAACGAAAGCAAGAATTTTGAAAGATGCTCAATGTATTTCATTGATTGATTCATTCTTTGTACGAACAAACAATCATACAAATAATAATTTTAATCAATTGTCTAAAAAAACATTTGTTACAGATTTATTTTTTATAAACGTTGCTGAAATGTTACATATTCAAAAGATTCTTAAAACGTTTTAACTCTAAATGGAACTTGAGACAAATTTATCCTAAAAATACGATTTCAAGTTCACTTTGACACTTATCCATCCCGAGATTTCCGGATTACATAATATAGATTAAAAATATTTTTTTTTATTGAAAACTGATGATTTTTTTACATTTAAAATATTTTGAGATTATCCACTAACAATGCCAAAAAATATTTTTATATAAAAATATCAATTATTCATTCAAATAAAGTTTCGAAATTGCCTAAAAGGAGGTAGTTCCGTGTTATCCGAATACCAAGAACTATTAGCTAACGAAATCCCCCAAGATAGCTGCTTACAAAAGCCCTTTTGATTCTGGTAATTTCAGTGGTTTAAGCGCGCAAATAAATTACATGTCTATTAAATTCGAGTTTTATTTATATTATTTTATTATTTAATTTATTTATTGATGACCTTTTAACTTCGTTAGTGAATATTACCATCACCAGAAATAAACGCTGGAATATTTGCATTGTTTAAATTACAAACGAGTTAATCCTGCTACACGCAATAATTTTTTTTTTTGTTTTTAAATCATGTTTCAAAATTATTTTTTTTTTAAGATGAAAAATTAGTACATGTTGATACAGTTTTCAAACAAATGCATATTTGTCAATTCGACGGTGCAAAAATTTAAATTGTGCAACGTTTTGAAGTTTAAAAAAATTACAATAAAAGCTAAATTTATCCGTGTAATGTTGCTACCGTTAAAATGACGTCAGCGTTACTTACGGACATGTTTCTGCTTTATAATATAGATTTTTTTATGTCTATACACAAATGAAGCAAACATAATTATAATACATAAGAATTTCCAAGTAATAAATGTGCTTCAAAATTTAAAAATATCCTTCCGTAATATATAAAGCCGCATTTTCTAATTTTTACCTTTAAACCTACCTGAATAGAGTGTAGGCACATGTAACTTCAAGAATTACATTATATCTAAAGTGAAATTGTCGTTTTAATTTGGTCTATATATTATTTTTAGTGATCAACGTTTATGAAAAAAAAATCTCCTTTATATAACCCCCCCCCCACACACACACACACACACACAAGAAACTAAAATTGCCATTATAAAAAGCTTTCACAAGCACAATGCTTATATATTTTTTTTTTTATAATTACTTAATTTTCTTTAAAATGCATTTCTATACTTTAAAGCATCAATTTTCTTTTTTAATGTTAAGATTATCTCATATAGTTTTTAAATTTTTTCAACATATTTTTTCATACATTACATTATATTCCCAAATATTTAACCTATTGACAACAGGTTTAACTTCATATTATCTGACACAATTTTTAACTTTTTCGATAAATCTTTTTTTATTTTATTTTATTTTTATTTATTTATTTATTTTTTTTTTTTTTTTTTTTTTGTACAATAAAGAAGCTAACCTGCACAGAAATATATGGAATGTGCATTTAGTGACTGGATAATTTAAGAATTCAGTTCTCCATGAATATCTTACTGATTTTTCTATTAAAGTGTAAATATGCATGGATATAAATGGTGCTAATAGAAGTATTCTTGTACTAAGTAAAGAACGGAAAATAGTAAGTGTAATTTTAGTAAGCGTAAGTTTTTAATTACTGATGTAAATTAGGGTCATCAGATTGTACGTAAAGTATTTTTGGCAGTTAAAGATTGTCTTACTCAACTTATCCTAGTGATAGATCAAACGTGAAAGAGAAATAATTTTTAATAATGACTGAACTAGAATGATTATTTTTTTAAATATATTTTAAGTTTAAAGGAAACTGTAGAAGAATGCCACTGTTTCTAATATTTTAGAATATAGAATAAGATGAGTAGAATTAGATGTAGGGATCGACCGAAACAGGTTTTTAAGACCGAAACTGAAACCGAAACCCAATTTCGCTAATCTTCCTATTTTTGGCCAAAAACGAAAATGTCCAAAAAACATTTTTTAAAGTAATTAATACATTCATAAATATATATAATTATTAATTAATTATACGTGTGGTCCAAGTTGGCTCTCTGTGCATGTGATTAAAACTTTTTATCTTCATATAAAATAAAATGCAATTAATTCATCAATGACACAATGATTTTCTAATAACATTGCTCAACAAATTTGAACTTTTGCTCTGTCCTAAAACAGAAATTAGTTGTTTTTTATGCGGTTTTTTATGCTGATTCCGAATCTAGTTTTAGATTTACTCCAGCATGTCAAGTTTGAGAGGTATTTGCATATTTCAATTTATGCAAATTTAGTAATTTTTATACAATTATTTGCAAATTTAAGGTATAAAGTAATATCAGACAGATTTTTTTGTTTTATGTTATGATTACTACCTAATTTACTTCACAAAAACGTTGTTACTGAGATTATACCGACATGTGACTGTGAAATATTGTACCTAATTTGCATATTTTTCATGTTTTTCTAATGATGTTTCTTGACATTCAAATATTTCTGCCGCACGAGTACGCTAATATATTTCTAAACCAGTTTTTTGAGCTGATTTCAAATCTTGTATCTGTTTTCTTCTATCATGTCTAGTTTTTGAAAAAAGTGAAATTTAATTTTTTGGTCAAAAAAGCCAGAAATAGCTTTTTGATATACTTTGTATGATAAACTTCAACTAGTTAGGATAGATTCTACTACTTATTTTTTTTTCGATTATATAAATTTTTGTTTATGTCTGTGATATGAATCTGATCCTGTTCACCTTCTTGTCAATGAATTACACACCACTAAAAAGCATCTTATATCAAACCTGTGTTAATGCCGTGCAAAAGTAGAAATTCATCTTATTCAAAGACTAGACATGACATGAGAAAACAGACTACAGATTTGAAATCAGCATAAAAATCTAGTCTAGAAAAACATTACGTCAATTCTGTGGCAACTATTTTAAATTTGATAGTGATGTAAACATTACACCATTGAAAAATATGCAAATTAGGCTTAATAACTGATAAATAAATGTTAAGAATATGCAAATCGTGACATTTATCTGAAGTAAATAATCAAATAGTCATTGTCTAGAAAACGTAATTAGATATGACATATATTGGATCTAAAATTTGCATAAAATAGAACAAAAAAGCTTAAATTTGCATAAATTCAAATATGCAAATTTCTCAAAACCTGGACCACCTAGAGATAAACGGAAAGCATATTCGGAATCAGCGCCAAAAACTGATCTAGAATCAACTAATTTTAGCTCTAGGACAAAACCATTGTTGTCCAGTGTAATATGAATTTCATGAAATTAAAAAATGTTTTAGGTATGCATACCACAATTTATCTTTTACAATGATTTTTATAAATGACCACCTGTTATACTAGAACTTTCCCAATGAGTATTCGAAACACTTCTGCGGTTTCAATCTAAAAAGTTTCTACTGCAGCCAAGTCTGCAGATTTTAATGAGCACGTGAAAAGCATCTTCAAAGTTTGGTCATATATTCATTTCTTGCTTTATAATCTTCTCTCATAAGATGTGTCAGTGATGACTGATAATTATAAACAGTGAAGTTCATAGCAATAAATAAAGAGTATCTCATTTGAGCCGATACAGCTCAAATAAATTTGTAATGTTGAAAATTTCCGAAGAAAAAAAAATAGATTTTTGGAATACAGATAGTTTCGGTAGAGTTTCGGTCCGACGAAATTTTCAAAAGCATTTTCGCCGAAAACGAATTTTCAACGAAATTCAGATTTTGTGCCCTAAACGAAAACGAAACCGAATTTTCGGTCGACCTCTAATTAGAATAACTTGTGACGCTATTATAATGAGGGTTCTGTATCGTAAATAACTTGAACAACTAAAAATCGGAAGTGTAATTATTAAAATGAGTTAGATACCAAATTATATTTAAACTATTTTTAACAATAAAATATTTTTTTATTCAACTCACTCTGGTGATAGATAAAACGTGAAAGGATGGTAATTTTTTACTCAATACTTAACTAGAAATGCTATTTTAAAAGATAAACTTTGCTTTTAAAGAAGATCGTAGAAGAATTGAAAACTTTCTAAGATTTTAGAAATTATTATTTAATGAGTAGAATAATTTACCTGTGACAGTGTGTATCTGTACAGTAAGAGTTGTGTCCTCAAATACTAAAATCTATTCTGATTCGTTAAAAAAAAAATAAAGAAGTGAGCTTAGAATAACTTTCTATTTGTGATTGTCAAATGTAGCGCACAAAAGTGCATTCTTTAAGTCGGTAAATATTATAATCTTTTTTATTATTTATCTACATAAAAAAATATTGCGTAAACTAAATTTGATATTAAAAATAAAGTAAGGCTGGTATGAAAAAGGTAGATTGGAATTTTTCTGTATGTGAGATAAATGATATACTATATCTGTAAATGTAAAGTAGTACTATAGAAGAGATTTTTATTAAGAATAAAAGCTCCAGTGTTAGAATTTAATTTAAGACATTATTTTGCATTTTTTATGTTTCCAAAGAGAAAATACTAATAAAAAATATTAAAACTTAAAAAAGGTTATAATTTATCAGAAATCTCATAAAATATTACATTATTGCTTCTGTTAAATGTGTAGTCAAAATTCTGTATCTTTGGTTAACTGTAATGAAACTGTGTTACTGAATACTGTTTAATTTCGTTATTGTAATCTTGTTATATTATTTTTTCTAATAGTTTGTTTAAAATATTTTAATTTTGCACGTATACTTTTAAAAAGTTATTTAGTTTGTTTGTTTTTACTCGCGATTGTATTGTTAATGATGTTGTGGATAGTTTGATTTCGCTTATAAATGACATTACATATTTGATAATAATTGAGATGAATATAAATAATGAGGTTTTTATGGTGAATGTGATTTCTTAATGATGTTGTGGATAATTTTGATTTCGTTAGAAATGACATTGCATAAGTGATAATAATTGAGATGAAGACAAAAAATGAGGTTGTTTAAGGTGAATGTGATTTCTTAATGATGTTGTGGATAATTTTGATTTCGTTAACAATGGTATTGCATAAGTGATAATAATTGAGATGAAGACAAATAATGAGATTGTTTAAGGTGAATGTGATTTCTTAATGATGTTGTGGATAATCTTGATTTCGTTAGAAATGGCATTGCATAAGTGATAATAATTGAGATGAAGACAAATAATGAGGTTGTTTAAGGTGAATGTGATTTCTTAATGATGTTGTGGATAATTTTGATTTCATTAGATATAATATTACATATTTGATTATAATTGAGATAAAGATAAATGTTGAAGTCATGCGAGGTGAATATGATAACTTGAAAATATTTTTGCTGGTGGTGCATAATAATGAAGCACTGAAACTGCTGAAATCTATGTTTATTGTTATTAAGAGTCGATGTTTTTCGTGATGATAAAGTAAATTAATTGTAATTGTGATATGTGACATTTTTCTATGGGATTTTGAGAACTACGCTAAAACCGGAACAGTTAATAATTTCTCTTGGTCAAACATATATGCTATTAATTGAGATAAAGATAAATGTTGAGATCCTGCGAAGCATTATAAATTGAAAATATTTGTAGTGGTGCATAATAATGAAGCACTGAAACTGCTGAAATCAATGTTTAGTGTTATTAAGAGTCGGTGTTTTCCGTGATGATAAAGTAAATTAATTGTAATTGTGATTTGTGAAATTTTTCTATGTGATTTCGAGAACAGTGTTATGCTACGCACAGTTGGTAGTTTCTCGTGGTCGAACATAAATGGTTTTTATGTGTATTTGTGAAATTACACTGATGTGTTTGTATAGTAATTGACTGATTACGCATTATAAACTAGATGAATGGATTTATTTCGTAGAATTACTAACTATATGCCAAAAGAAGAGACCAAGAAGTTAAGATAGGTCATTTCCTAATTTTTGGGACTTTTGGCTAATCACTCTTTGACTAAAAAACGTTCATAACATGAGACAAGTAAAAGCTAGAAAGACACTCTTAAATGCTGAAGACAGAAATAGCATTAACTAATTGTAAAAAGTTCATTGTTAAAAAACTAAATTATGTTGTATTTTACTATATATATATATATATATCTTTATTTATATGAAATTTATATTTATATATACAGGGTTCGTACGGGTTCTTGAATTTCCATACTAAGAAATTCTTTGAAACCAGTATTTTCTTATAAAAAATACATCCTCAAATAAGTTGAAATCACGCGGGTTTAAACTACATTTATTTTTCCATAGAAAAATACTGATATTTTGCCTTGAAAATAACGGTACCCGTACGAACCCTGATATGTGATATAAATAAAACTTTCATAACATAAGACAAAAATAGAAATATCCTTGCTTAAAAATTTAGAATCATAGCATTGATTAGACATTTGAAATCTATCAGTAATTGAGTTATTTTAAATAGAGAAAAATTATTTTGTAGAAGTTGTCTCTTAGTTTTCAATAAAATATCCGATTAGGTATTTTTATTATGAAATATCGAATTTTGCTCCCATGCATTAAATTTATAGGCAACGAATGCATTTTTAAATTTCTAATTCTGTTTCCGTTTGAAATTGGAGTTCCAACAATAAATTTTAATAAAAAAATATTAGTACACTATGCTTAATCAGTCAAGTACATTTTGTTTTGGTAAGCGAAGAATAATATTTGATATGTGGTTATTGTTAGTACAAATGTTGTATATTCACATCTGAATTGCTCAATTCTGACACATGTACACTCTGCATAAATGTTGTCACCAAATGATTTGTTCTAAATATAGCGTATATCGTGTATGACTGTTTTAATATAGCAGTTTTTATTTTCATCTGTCATCTAAGTTTGACTTTTAACTTTATTCGGGATGTATAAAAGTGATAATAGGCTTTTATTATCATTAATGATGAACATATCTTCTTTCTATGTCTTCTTACAAATATTTTATTCTTTGTGTCATAATAATGATATGCACTAACTGCATATGTGTAAAATACACATATTTAGCGGAAAACTTCAAAATGTGACTTTATACATGGATTTCATCAGAGAATAGACTGATAACAGAAAATGTTGATTATGTTTTGCAGTAATATTTATGTTGTAAATTTTTAAATCATATTCTGAGTATTTCTTGTTATATTAATGTAATAATAGACGTTGTTGATCATTTAAAATTAAAACGCATTACATATATATATCATGCAGTAATATGAAATTTCTTCAGCAAAATATTGAATGTTTGTCTATTGAGCTTTATTTGTAACTAATAATAAAAGCTTGTTATGTATGTACTTCGGAACTTTAAACTAAAGCTTTGATATAAATGGAACTTTTCAGAAATTAAACTATACTTTTAATATATTTATATAAAAAGTGTTTTAAAATATTTGAGCATGCATATTTCGCCGAAAATCTTGAAACATTAAGAATTTTAATTATCAATTATTACACCTCATTATAACTGAAAATTTGCGAATTTGTATCTAACCTTGTACATCTCGCTTTTTAGAAATTACAAGTTTTTTATTTATTTTTTTTTTAATTCGTGTATATTTCTCTGAATCACTGTTACAAAATTGATTGTAATAGGGAAATGTATTGTAAAAATATATCATTCGTCTAAACAATGCTAATCTAAATAGAATTTTTCTTATAAAAGAAAAATTATAAGGAAACAATTTTTTAGATTTTATGATGAGCTTAAACACATTTTATCCAGCGCTATCATGATTTTAAAATGAAATTTCTAAACAAATGATATTGCACGGAAAGAACTGTTTTGTTGAAACAACTAAATTTTGGTTAATATAGCTCCAACGAAATATTTTGGTTGGAATGACCAAATTTTGGTTGGATTAACCAAATGATTTGTTGAATTAACAAAATCATTTGGTTAACCTAACCAAAATTTAATCATTCTAATCAAAATATTTGGTTGGAGCTATATTAACCAAAATTTAGTTGTTTCAACAAAACAGTTTTTTCCGTGTGCGTTCCAAAGAACAAAACTGTGGTTCAGTTCATATAACGTAATATGATTGCTCAAGAGGGGATATTTTTTTTCATTTATTTTAACATCAGTTTTATTGCAGGCCAATTTTACTGTAATATTGGAAATGTTTGCTAATATGCTAATATTTTATAATGATGGTATATTTACAAGTCTTGTGTGTAACACCAATATTACTATCAACCTAGGCCCAATAATGTTATATTTTGTGTAACGCTGAACAATAATCAGACAATATATTACAAATATTAAAGAAATATTTAGATTAAATTGCTATATTTCTTATAAATTTCTGATTATTTTTTAATAGCTTTATTCCACTGTAAAATATTTCCTAAGTTATTTGTATATCTAAATCACGAGTATTATATTGAAAATATTTTTTAATAAATTCATTAGTTGAACAAACATTATTGGAACAAACGGGAATAATTGGAATAAATTGTAACAAAATTGGCTTGCTATGAATACATATAAAAACACTGTCTATTTTCGTCAGTGAGAAATTGATATTAATCAGGGACAATGTAGCAAACTGAAATCATTGATTATGTTATGCTATTACAAAATCATTGTTGTTTTTATGTATATGAACTTCAGCGCCAAATTTCATAATATTGTTTTTTTCTCTCATTATATAAAAAAAGTTCCCCCTCAAATATTAAATGTTCCAATTTTTTGGATAGTTGTATCTGTGTACGTCTTGTGATATTGTATATTGTGATGATATCTAACTTTCAGTACATTCCATATATTTATACAATTGTTGAAATAAACTCAATGTAAAAGTACATTTTTGAATTGTTTTATTTAGTCTCTTGTCTTTGCTTCTTAAGGTAACAACGGACCTTCAAACAAGTTTTTAAGGTGCAGTCGTAATTATATAAATACGAAGCATCTATAGTCCTCGTTCAGTCTGTCTGTCTGTCTGTCCGTCCGCATATAATAGAGAAAAACTACCCAACCGAATGATCTGAAATTTTAAATATATAATTGTTGTAAAATTTTGTCGAGCCAGTTCAAATTTTATGAAAATCGAATGTATAGTTTAATTACAGGGACAGTCAAAATTTTCCGTTACATGGCGGCCGATGGGAAAAAATTATTGCAAGTGCATTTTAATAATGTTACAGCCTTCCGAATGGTCTGAAATTTTAAATATATAATTCTTTCAAAATTTTGTCGACTCATTTCCAATTTTATAAAAATCGGATGTATAGTTTAATTACAGGGAGAGTCAAAAGTTTTCTGTTACATTATGGCCAATGGGAAAAATTTATTTCAAGTGCATTTTAATGATGTTACAGCCCTTGGAACAGCATGAAATTGAAATGCACTTATGAAGTGCACTAAAATATGCATTCAGTACAATATGCGGTGCAAAAAATATTTATAAAACTAGTTATAATACGAACGCACCTCATTTGCCGCGTTTGACGAGCAATTTCCAACTTGTTTTAAATTGCACTAATAGTATTTAAACTATTCAAGTGCACACTAGATGAATTATGGCATATATTTATCACAAAAAAATTTTTTTTTAAATTGGGGGAGAAAAATAGGGAATTTTCCTGAATATTTTAAGCGTTATGAAGAACTCTTCAAAATGACTCATGCGCATTCCATATCAATTAAAATCCTCAATATTTTTTTTATGGCAGTTTGGTTTACATATACAAATAAAACTTTCGCATTTTTAGAACGTTTTTTGCTCCTGCACCCCCTTTTGGCCAGTGGCACGGGCATAAGATATAGCCTATGTTCTAAGTTGGACTAACACCATCATTTTGATACCATTATTCTTGGAATCGGTTCGGTAGTTTCAGATCTTACCTCCTACAAATAAACAATTTTTACCTCTTTATAATATTAGTATAGAAGTATAGATAAACGTCATTCATCTAATGAGCAAAAATATTTTTTACTTAAATATGGATGAATTCAGAAACCAATTTTATTTTAATGTTGAAAAATCCTTATTAACGTTTTGGGGACAATTTGTATGTTTCCCTCTTTTAAAGTATGAATTTTTAAAAAAGTATATATTTTTTTTTAATTACATCAATTAATTTTTGCCATATTTAAAAATTGATATACCTTCTGAAAGAATAACGATTTTTGAATATGTTTTCCCTTTCTGAGAAAGGAAAAATATAAATATTGTCTTCAGTATTTCCATAAACATTTATTTTAAAAGTTAATAAATATTATAAGAAAAAGAAAGTAATTTTTGTGAGTGCTTTTACTAAGAAATTCCTATTTTTATTTATTTTTAGATATTTTTACCCTAGGAAAAAGAGAGTAATTTTCATGAGCACATTTAGTACGAAGCTCTTTTCAACACTTTTCAACAAATGTGAAAAGTGTTAATGAATTCAGTTTGTCTGTCTATCTGACCTTCCGTGCTCTAACTCACGTAAATATAGTCCGATTGCCATGAAATTCATAGATGTTATTGGGTATCAATGTGGCATGTTCGGTATTGAAAATGAAGTAATAGCGTTTACGGTTCATTTACAGAGATACTCAAACGTATTCCGTTACGTTAAGGTCTATAGAGAAAAATCGTTTGCGGTGTATTGTAATGATATTACACTATTTAAAACATACTGAAATTTATATATATCACTGAAATGTACTACACGGCGCTTACTTTAGAATATAATGTGCATAGAATATATCGTTCATTTACAGGGACACACAAAAGAATTTGGTTTCAGAAGAAATTGAACTATTGAAGCCTATGAACAATAATTACTGAAAGTGCATTATAAATTGAAGTACTCGTTTCTAAATTTAAATAGTCTTTTAAATATTAGTTGGTGTAGAAAAATTCTTTAGAGTACATACAGGGCTGCACAAAAGTTCTAAAGTACATTTCCGTTTATTCACGGAAATTGCTGAATGAAATTTTTCAACGGTATTATTTGTTTCACTGAACTAACATTTAGGGTACTATGCGGTAAACATATAAAACCATACATGATATACGAGGCTGCACAACAGCAATAATAACGCAAAAAAAACCGGATATTTTTCCGACAATTGCTTTTTACAGCGGAAATTGGATTTTAAAATCCTTTATGAGTTTTTGAAATTGCTTATTTGGACATCATATTTCACCTGAATAAACTGTAAAGTTTTGTTACAGTATTCTCATATGTTGGTAAGTGTTACAAAATCCATGCTTGGTCCATTTCGTTCTTGTTTTAATATATTTTTACATATTTTTACTCTATGAAAAAGACAATAATTTTCATGACTATTCATACTGAGAGATTCTCAAAAGGTGGGATCATTAAACGTTAACAATATGTAATTTTTAAAATTTTCAAATTTAAGGCCAGTTTTTCTTTAATAGTATAGTATTTTGTCTATAAATATAATATATTAATATTTTTAATAGTATGTCTACAAAATTATACACAAACATTAAAAGACAGCAACTATTTTGGAAAATTAATTATTAAAGCATTTAATTAGCAGTTGTGTACGGTACAAATTTTGAACATTTTTTCGCACGTACGTTACAGATTTTGGACGTTGCGCTTAGTGTTTAAAAAATTCTTAAGACTAAGAATGTAGTAAATGTGTCCTATAATTGTATGTGTATACATATATATAGATGTATAATTAACTCTTTGTTATCCAGTAATAATAATAATAAAATCAAATGCTGTGTTGCGTACGTTACTTTCGGACATAACAAAATACAGAAAAATTCTTTATAGAAAAGTCCTTCTATCTTCAAAAAAGCAATAAATCAGCCTGCCATCTCTTAACGAAATTATAAAAAAATCACCCGTTTCCTTTATGCATTCGTTGTTTACCATTAGAACCACCCCTGGAAGCAAGTTAAAACTCTTTTTCTTGGTGGTACATTGGAGCAGTTAACGTTATGAATGTCCGAAATTGGCCTCTTTAGCATAAAATAATAAAATTTTAAGATATATTTACAAAGCTTTTACAATAAATTATGTCATTTTCTGTCTCTGAATAGAATTAAAAACTCAGTGTAAAAAAAAATAAAGTCAATGATAATTAAAGTTATGTTTGAAAGGCTTAAAGTTATGACGTGTGTCCGGTGCCCACCTTTTGAGAATCGCCCTACTACGAAATTCCTATTTTTATCCTCTCAAAGAAAAGATGCAGATAATTTGACGATTATATGTTATGAACTTCAGTTCGGCAATTCAGACTTTTCTTTTGACTTTTATTTAATGATTTAGAAAGGACATCGACCTTATGATGTTTCAGATTTTAAGATGTTCCGGGAGTTTAAACCCGCAAACTAATTATTAAAACGCGTTTCCAGGGCCGAAACTAGCCTTTTTTGCACCCGGGGCAAACATGAATTTCGGCGCCTCACCCCCCCCCCCTTTCTTCCTCAAAGTATAGTATTTACAAAGAGAATTTTACTAATTTTCTAATGGCCAAGTAATATTGAACTACAAAATTGAATGTGATGTTTGTTGCAATTATAGTTCGTTCACATAAAAGAATTCGCATGTATTACCGGCTATTTACAGTGTTTGCTTATACAGTAGAGTTCCGATTATCCTAGTCCCACTTAACCGAGTTATTTTCTTCTGGTGGACTGACGGCTTTCATTATTATGAAACAGCCATTATAAATGGAGTGTTAGGTGAAGATGAAAGAGCAGTCGTAAAAAGTTTGAACTCTGATTTTCTGGTCAGAATGCGAAAAAAAATGGCCAAAAAATTATGGCCATTTTTTTCCCGTTCTGACCAGAAAATCAGAGTTCAAACTTCTTACGGCTGCTCTTTCATCTTCACCTAACACTCCATTTATAATGACTGTTTCATAATAATGAAAGCCGTCAGTCCATCAGAAGAAAATGATCGATTACAAAGGTATAATTTTTCCTTTGGCGCGCCCCTTGCCTCTGGCGCCCGGGGCACATGCCCCCTCTGCCCCCCCCCCCCCCTTAGTTTCGGCCCTGCGCGTTTCTCGCAATAACGTTCAACGTCTGTATTAATTTCTGATACATTTCTCGTATTAAAAAATGTTATTGTTTTGAGGGTGCTCTGTCATTACACGTCGTTACAGAAATTTGATAGTGTTTAATTTGCAGAATTTTTACCATCTCTGTAATCTATAATCTACTGAAATCAACATTTCAAAAGTAAAAAATAAATAAATAAAAAAAGTGTGAAAATGTGGCTAAAAAATGATGTGATATCAAATTTCCATGCTGATATCATAGTACTTATTTTACGTTTTCCATTAAATAAGTTAACATATGAGGACATCAGAAGCCAAGGGGTAAAAGTGACAAAATTTCGATTTGTAGTAAATTGAGTTCAAAGATAATTGACGTTAAAGTTGAACATCAATAATAATTGATTGAATTGAAATAGGAAACTGCTGCTTGTTTCACAATGGTCTTTGAACTCTTATTTCAAAAAATGTGAAAAAAAGTAGAATGCAATTTTCTTTAAATTTATAATTAATCACTGTTGATTATTATTCAGCAAAAGTGGTTGATCTCTAAAACACAACACATAATTAGAAAATCACTTATATTTCTTTACCTGAAAAGAAAAAAGCCTATTTCCAGGTCGTTTGTGCACTTAGTTCATTTTTTTCAATTTTGTCACTTATACCTCTTGGCTTCTGGAGTCCTCATATGTAAGTATATGTTGGTAGAAATCCTTCTCTCCTGTACTAAATACGTCATAACGTGTTTCTAAAAATACAAATTTTTACAAATTATGCATGACACCCTTTCTGCCAGCATTCTATATTTTACACAAATTTATAAGAACCAAAGTACTTAGTTAAAATCCGAAGTTTCAAATTGTTACTAAAAAAAGATTTTACGCCTTTTCTTTATATATTTTTATTGTTAAACTGTTCGCCAAGCCCATCATGCATCATTTTTTTTTTAATTGAATTTTTATAAACACGTTATGATGCATTTAGTACAGGAAGAAAGAATTTCTGTCAACATATAACGTTGGCACTTGACTTACATATTTTAACTTAGTTAATGAAAAATTTTAAGTAAGTACCATGTTATGAGCTTGGAAATTTAATATCGAACATTTTTTAGCTACAACTTTCACCATGTTTTTTAGGGGAGAGGGGGGGCCTGAAAAGTTGTTTTTTTGTATGTATAATTTTTTTTAAACATAAGACTTTACCTTAAACACTTACAGAATTTTTAATTAAATTATTTAAGGGGGTCCGGGACACAATTTAAAATAATTTTTATTTATTGAGTTAAAATTTTGATTTTTTTGTGATGGTTAACCATGTTATTTGCAAACAAAATCACATAATAAAACTTTTCATATATTTTTAAAATTTAAAATTCATTAAAAAAGTGGGGTAATTTAAAATCGTTATAATTCGAAATATTATTTGTAGAATTTCATTTTTTTTTTCATTTAAATAAACAGAAATATACAAGTTTTAATTTAGATTCAACATTTTTAAAAATATTAATTTATAAAAAAACTAAAAATATTCAAAGTTAAAAAAAAATGTGTAACTTTTTTTAAAAAAATCATATTTTCAAAAGTAAATGTTTTTTTCTAATTTGCTGAATCAAAATTAAAGTAAAACAATTGAATAAGACATATTCCAAGTTTGAACCATTTATCTTTAACGGTTCTTGACTTATAACTATTTAAATACGAGAAATGGCGAAAAAAGCCATCATGAAGTAAAATGCATTTTCACGAGAAATCGTTTTCATAACAACCATTGCTTGAAAGCCAGATTTTGAAAACAAACCAAAATGAAAAATTTAATATTTCTTGCTCTAATTAAGATAGAAACATGATTTAACCATCATTTTAAGCCGAAAATTACAGAGCAATTTTTAATGCAATAAAAGATTTTAGAAAATTTGGAGATTTTTGTGTCCCTGACCCTCTTAAACTTTCAAAAAATGCATACTAAATATCATGCATCCGCCTCCCCTCTGAATGCTCTTACTTTATTCAGGCCTTACGCACACTTACAATATCCTTTAGGTTATTAAGAATCAGTTAAAATTAAAATTTCATTAGATTGATTAGGTCTGTAGGTTACACGCGGTTTTGTCAAATTCCGAGATAATCGGAAAAATGGATTATATCCACCTAGATCATCGAAACGTCCCACTGTGCGACGATTGGCGCTTGGCGACAGAACTGGCTGGACGTTCTCGCTTTCGCCAACTCGCCAAGGCTGATGCTCAAAACGTGAACCTTCCTAAAAAAAGCGTCCGGGATCCGTTGACATCGAAAGCCCCGTCATCGCGGAATTGAAAATTTTTTTATGTAAATCGATTTTTTTGACAAGCCGAAAATATGGTTAATTAAATTAATTATTATTAAAAAGAGATAAAGTTTTACCGTCGTCGAGAATAGTGATCACTCTTAGAGCATTTTATAGAAAATTTTGTGCTATTTCAGAAAAAAAAAATGGTATGACAAACTGTAATCTGCCTATTTTAAGAAAGCGGCCGGTAATAAAATTTCACATTTATTTTCCTTTCAATTTTTACCGGTGGTTATTTTATTTCGTGTCTGGGCGCTGGCAAAGTGTCGGCTTTCTGCGAAAACGGTAAATTATTACAACTTTTTAATAATAATTAATTTAATTAAACTTATTTTCTGCTTGTCAAACCTAGTTACATCTAGCTCATTTTGTTCGTATGACTTTTCACAATCCCTTTATATAAAAAAATTTCAATTCCGCGATGACGGGGCTTCACCGACTACCGGACTAGAAGGTCCTACATTTTAGAAACGAATTAACCAAATTGACCAAAACTACACTGGTAGACAAAACTTAAGGACCACTGTTATTTTCAACGATTACAGTTAGAAATAGATCCGCAGCAGCACGTGTAAATTTACATGAATGCGGAATGTACTCTGTTTTGTGAAACTTATGCAAATTTTGTACTTCCGCTTTTGTCGATCACGTGACAGCAGAGATAAGAGATTTTAGGCAATCGGCGGGTGCTGTGAGTTGCCATTAGATGTAAAAATTGAAGGAAATGGAGTGAAGCTTGAACAGTGAAATTTTGAACATGTCTTCGTCGCATCATTTAGATGATATTACTAGTGGTAGAATAATCGGAAAGTTGGAAGAAGGACGCAAAATGCGAGATATTGCCCGTGAATTTAATATCGCGCACAGTATTGTTTCTGGGCTATGGGCGGCATTCCAAAAGAGTGGAATATGTACTAGGTGCACGGGAAAAGGTCTTCCTGGCAGTAAGACGTCCCAAGAAGATCGCTATATTGTTATTTCGGCAAAAAGGAACCGAAGCAGCACAGGTGGTCAATTAGCAAATCGACTTTGTGCTGCCACAGGAACTAAAATATCGCGGAAAACTGTTGCAAGACGTTTGAAAAAGAGTGGCCCGAAGACCTGTTGTGTATATCCCATTCTCGAGACGCCAACATAGCGCCCGTTTACAGTGGGGCCGTATGCATTGCATTTGGACTAATGACGACTGGTTTAGCGTGCTCGTCTCAGATGAGTAGGTTAAGTCTACCATCTGATTATAGACGTAAACTGATATGACGCGAGGTTGGTGGTGCTCACTGTCGCGAAAATATTCTAGAAAGAGATGATATGCGACTTCAAGTTTCATGGTGTGGGCAGGCATCACCTTCAAAGGCCGCACGGATCTCTATGTACGTGACAAAGGCTCCATGGCCGGTAGACGGTACATTAAAGACGTCCTGCTTCCACATATTCGACTTTTTTGAGGTGCCTCTCGGCGAAAAGTTTCGTTTTATGGACGATAACGCTCCTTGTCATCGCACACAGTCTGTACAAGATTGTCTTGAGGCCGAAGATACCCATCGCATAAGACTGACCAGCACGTTCCCCTGACCTGAATCCCATTGAAAATGTATGGGATGTCTTGGGGATACGTATTGCTACTCCACAATTTCCTCCCACAAACAGAGTCGGCCGGGTGGAGGCCTACCAATTGACTTTAGCACTACTAGCCCCACCTCCCACAAACAAGGAAACCCTCATCCGTGCAGTGAAGGAGGAATGGGTCAACTTGCCTCAACAGATACTGAATCATGTAGTTCTCAGTATGCACGCCCTGTTGAAAGTTAGCTCGCATTACAAGGTGGCCACATCCATTATTGATATGGCACTGACGATTATTAATTGTGAGTATTTTGCTTTCTTTGTACAGTCATGTTTTCGGACAATATTCACGTTTCTGAAAAAGAACCTCTTGTAATACCCTGTATACATCCTTTCAACAAAAATTTTACATTAAATCCTGTGTAACATTCTGTTAATACTGTTGTTTGCCTCTTGACCCACAATTTAGCGTAGATTCTCAGTTACGTTTACATTTCATTTTGGTCCTTAAGTTTTGTCCACCAGTGTATATGCCTACTGAAAAAAAAAATTCCGCGAAAAATAGAAGAATTTACTGGCAGCAAAGTTAACCATCTATCGTCTATTTTTTCAGGAAACTACTGGATCGCTTTGGTCCGGAATTATAAGAAAAGCACTCTTACTCTCATTAAATTTCTCATTCTCTTGTTTAAACAAAGTTTATTACATATGATCTCACAACTCTCTATTCCGGACACAACTCAAAGCACAATACACACAAAATTCTAAACTAAAACTTATTAACAGCACATTCTCGAAGTAGAACTTCGAACAAAAACTAAAACCAAAGACAATGTCCTTTTCACACAGCTTAGAAAATAACTACAAATTTAAAGGGCCGTGTCTTTTTCTCACAGCTTATATATTTCTAGTACAAACATTTTGATATATCTGCAATGTAGCGACATCTGTTGGTATAATTAAAATATACACTTTATCAAACATACCGCCCCTCTTGAAACCTCTGAGGGGGTTTCAAACTAAACCACTACAATTACAACCATTGCAAAGAATAAAAATTACAATATAACATAAATGAGTCACAGTTAATTTAAATTTATACAAATATCTAAAACAATTAATAAAGCAATATTACAATAATACACAATTTCTTAGTAAAAAATGAATTAATTTTCCAGAGGTAATACGGCAATTTTTGACACTGCTCTTTTGAATACTCCATTTGGGGTTTTTACACTTACGACTCTTACCTTATTGTCATTGCCACAAAATACCTCTACAAATTTTCCTAATAACCATTTACAAGCTGGAAGATCATCTTCCTTTATCACAACCATATCTCGAATTTTAAGGTTGTCTTTTGCTATCACCCACTTATTTCTCTGCTGTAATGTACCTAAATAACTGTTTTTCCACTTTTTCCAGATGGTCTGAACCATTTTTGTGGTTTTCTGCCATAGGTTTAATCTGTTATTTTCAATATTACTCAAATTAGATTCAGCAATGGCATTAAGTGGGCGACCAATAAGAAAGTGTCCAGGGGTCAAGACCTCCAAGTCATCAATATCTGAACTCAAGGGAGTAAGTGGGCGAGAATTCAAAATGCCTTCAATTTGGTTAATTATAGTTAACATTTCTTCATAGGTTAATTTAGAATTGCCCACAACACGTTTTAAGTGATACTTGAAAGACTTGACTCCTGACTCCCATAAACCTCCAAAATTAGGAGCTCTAGGGGGAATAAATTCCCATGCAATATTTTCAGACAACAAGTAATTAGCAAGTTTGTTGTCTGGTTTGTTTACCATATTTTGCAACTTTTAAAGCTCTAAATTAGTTTTTACAAAATTGCCAGCATTATCACTGAATATTTTTCGAGGTTTGCCTCGTCTGGCAAAAAACCTCTTTAAAGCGGCAATAAAGGCCTCCGATGTTAAATCACTAACTATTTCCAGATGTACTGCCTTAGTTACCATACAAATAAAAATACAAACATAAACTTTATGAAAAATACCTTTACGTTGACCTTTATATTTAATCAAAAATGGGCCACAGAAGTCAGTTCCTGTGCAATTAAAAACAAAGTCTACATTCACTCTATCCTTAGGAAGCTCGCCCATAATTTGTTCTGATATTTTAGGTTTGGCCCTAAAGCATATAACACAGTTATGTACAATTTCTGCAAATAGCTCTACCGTTTAGAGGCCAAAATTCTCTACGAACACAAGAAAGTAAATTTTGTGGTCCTATATGTAGATATTTTTTGTGATAACTTTCAATAATTAATTCTGTAAGTTTATGTTTAGAGGGCAGTACAATTGGATGTTTTTGAACATAACTTAACATGCTATTTTGGAGGCGACCTCCAACTCTGATTACATTATTTTTATCTACGAAAGGATTTAAAGAAATCAATCTACAATTTTTCGGTAATTCCTTACCCTTGGTTAACAATGTTAATTCAGAACTGAATTCTTTTTGTTGCACAGATCTTACCATATATTCTTCAGCTCTCTTCAGCTCAGCAGATGTTAACCTACCTGAACACCTTGCCTTTGGTTCCTTGAGATTCTGAATGAACCTAAAAACATAGCTAAGAATTCTAATTAGTTTAGCATAATTATTACTTAATTGCAGAAAATTGTCAATAAAAGGTGCACAGTCCGTAATTAATAATGAAGTTTCTGAAACAGTATTTTTGAGTTCACACGAATATAAGTCCTTATCATTTTGCTCCAGTTCAAAACTATTTGAAGAATGCTCAGTTCGTTGGGTTAGGAAATGGGGACCATGCCACCATAAGCTGTCCTGAAAAAGTTTGTCGGGATCCACACCTCGAGACACGAGATCAGCAGGATTGTCAGCAGATGCCACATGACCCCAATGGTTAATGTCAGAAAGATTTTGAATTGAAGATACGCGCGATGCCACAAAAGTTTTTAAATCACATGGTTGTTTGCGAAGCCAGCACAACACAATAGTACTGTCTGAATAATAGTAGATAGCTTCTTTAGGAACTTTTAAGATTTTGGAAACCTTTACCATCAATTTTGTTAATAAAACTGCAGCACACAGTTCTAAACGTGGGATGGTAATTGTTTTGATCGGTGAAACTCGACCTTTACTGCAGAGCAACTGAGAAGTTTGTTCACCTGAAGAATTTGAAGAAACAACATACAAAACTACACCGTATGCTTTTTCAGACGCATCTGCAAATCCACAAATTTTAAATTGCACTGGATCGTTCGTAAAAATATATCTAATAACACTTATGTTGTTGATGGCCGTTAACGATTCTCGGAACTGCAACCAGTCATCAAGCTCGGCTTTAGGTAGAGTATCATCCCAATCAATGTTTAGTCGCCACAGTCTTTGCAAGAAAATCTTTGCTCTCGTTAACACTGGACCTAGCAATCCTAATGGATCAAATATGCGAGCGATATTTGACAGAACACTTCTCTTTGTCACCTTAGTTTGATCACTGAACGATACACTAAAAGTAAACGTATCGTCATGGGCTTTCCAACAAAGTCCTAAGGCTTTAGTTTCACTCATTTTCTCAAAAGTGTAGCTCTCAGATTTACACACTGGCTCCATTAATTCTGGATGGTTACTGAACCATTTGTGTAACTTCATATCGCAAGTATTTAATAATTGAATAAGTTCAGCTTGCAGTCTCTTAGCCGATTCTAAATCAGCTGCACCAGTCAATACGTCATCCATGTAGAAATCCGACTGCACCACAGCTGAAGCATACGGAAATTGGGATTCACCGTCTATACCAAGCTGTTTAAGACATCGCATTGCTAAATAAGGGGCACTAGTCATTCCATACGTAACAGTACACAGTCTGTAATGTTTCACCTCACCATTTACAGTATCTTTCCAAACTATGCGCTGTAAATCACGTTGACTCTTATCAATGAGTATCATGCGATACATCATTTTCACATCTGCCGTAAAGGCATAACGATGCGTACGAAATCTAAGTATTATGCTGAACAAGTCATCTTGAATGACACCTCCATTCAATTGTATAGAATTTAGGGATTCCCCGGAAGAAGTTACATGTGAGCCATTGAAGCCAACTCTTAGTTTTGTGGAACTTTTATCTGGGCGATAGACACCATGGTGAGGAAGGTAATTTGAATGTATCGATTCATTTGGCTCCTCTACTTCCTCCATATGGCCTAATTCTCTATACTCCGACATAAATACACAATATAACTCTAAGAGATTTGGATTTTTAACTAGCCTATTCCAAAGTGAGTTTAATCTATTTTCCGCAAATTGTTTTGATTCTTCCAATGAACTAGGATCCTTTTTCAAGGGCATTTGTACTATGAATTTGCCTGATATATCTCTCTGATGTGTGTTTATAAAGTGGGTGTCGCATGCTTTTTCTTCGGTATTTCTCAATGGTGCGGTATCCTCTACTTGTTCTACTTCCCAAAATTTTCTCATTTCGAAATTTAAATCTGTTTCATTAACTAACCCACAATGTACTTGCTCCTGACCGCTACAGTCGTTAACACTCCCACTCACTATGCAACCAAACACCGTATTTTGCAGTATTAATTTAGAATTTGGTACATTCATACGACCCACCTTTATCAGTTCTAGAAATACTTCCGCACCTAGCAAAAGATCGATTTTTCCTGGCCTATTAAATTCAGGATCAGCCAGAATGATTGACTCTGGAATTTCTAGCTCTGAAATATTGATATATTTTGAGGGCATAATTTGCGAAATCTTTTGTATAATAAGAAAATCTAACTCCCGACAATAATCTCCCAAATTATTACTGATCAAGGCTGTTGTTTTATTTTTTACTGCCACTGAGGATCCACTTAAGCACGATAACATTATTTTTTTCTTTGCGAATTCCTAATCTTTCAACTAACTGCAAAGTTAAAAAATTGCTCATTGATCCATTGTCTAATAAGGCACGCACCGGAATTTTATTTCCGAATTTATCTCTCATATAAACAACCACAGTGGAAAGAAGAACTGTTTTAACATTACTCGATCTCACATTCGCAGTACCAGCGAAATTCTGAATTTGGTTATTTATATCAAAGGGTATCGCGTCAGCATTTAATGTTTGTCTACCTTCATTCGCTGCCAGTGAGTTTGGCGCTTCTTTATCGCTAGAATTTTTTGTGTTTCCCATTGCAGTGGAATTTCTCTCGCGCCTATCAAAACAAAGAAGTACATTGTGCTTTTTATGACACTTGGCACACGAAAATGTCGAATTACATTTTTTGACACAGTGGTATTCTGAAAGACAATTGAAACACAAACTATGTTTTTTAACAAATTCTACTCTGTCCTGTACATTAAATTTTTGGAATTTTGGACATTTAAAAACACTGTGATTTTCCTGGTTACATACAACACATTTGCGCATATTTTTCTCATTTAACCCCGTAACCATGGAAGTCACCTTTGAAAAGCTATGCCTTGTATGGCTTTCGTTTTGAAAATTTCGTTTTGTATTTACTTGTTTGGACGCACTTAGTGTACGCGCGTGGTCTCTCAAAAATTCTAGCAATTGAGTTAAAGTTGGTAAATTATCCCGCTTAAGATGTCTTTCCCACCACATTTTTGTATTTGCATCTAATTTTTGAGCTAAAATGTAAGCAAACATGGTAGTAGAAAACCCCTCAACTTTTTGTTCTAAAATCTCTAATGACCTAGTGCACTCATTTGTAATGTCTATTAAATTTAATAATGCTGATGGGGACTCATTCTGAATAACAGGAATATTTATAAAACGTTTTAAATGCGCGTAAACCTGTTCTCTCGAATTTAAATACCGTTCCTCTAAAAGCGACCATGCAACTTCATAATTAGCATCCACAATTGAAATGGATTGAATGATTCTAAAAGCATCTCCCTTTAATGAAAATTTTAAATATTGCAATTTCATTGCCCCAGATAAATTTGAGTTATCATGTACAGTGGCTTTAAATATATCTTTAAAAGAAAGCCACTCATGCAAATTTCCCGTAAATATCGGAAGAGTCAGCTTAGGCAATTTTATATTATTTTCAGCCTTTGACGCATTTTCGAAATTAACATTCTGAAATTTTGTTTTTGAAAGCTTTTTGCTGAGTTCAAATTCTAAATTCTCTAATGACTCATTTATTTCCTCGTTTTCTTTGATAAAACCATCAATTTCATCTTCTTTACATGCTTTATAAATCGCGTCAAATAATTCAGAAAAAGTTAGAACCAGCTTATTGTGTTTCTCCTTTATGAGAAGTTCTAGTTCACTTGGTTCTAGTTCAGAACCTGACAATCTGTCTTTTAATTTTGTCAAACTAGTTTTATTTGTTTTCTTTTTAGCTTTAAGCTCTTTCAACTCTTTCAAACTCATTTTGACAAAAAATATATAAATTAAATGGGTATACACTTACCCCTCTTGATTCTTTAAATAATTAATCCATGAGCGAAAAAGGAAAACACAAGGTCAAAAACACGCAGCTGTGATTCACACTTTTTGCCGCTTAAGCACTTAAACGATGACATGTTGATCTTTATCACTTTTATAACGATCGCAGTAAATATTTATATCACCCTCCTGGTTTTTCTCCGGCAATGAATACGGACCATAATATGAATCGCTTTGGTCCGGAATCATAAGAAAAGCACTCTTACTTTCATTAAATTTCTCATTCTCTTGTTTAAACAAAGTTTATTACATATGATCTCACAACTCTCTATTCCGGACACAACTCAAAGCACAATACACACAAAATTCTAAACTAAAACTTATTAACAGCATATTCTCGAAGTAGAACTTCGAACAAAAACTAAAACCAAAGACAATGTCCTTTTCACACAGCTTAGAAAATAACTACAAATTTAAAGGGCCGTGTCTTTTTCTCACAGCTTATATATTTCTAGTACAAACATTTTGATATATCTGCAATGTAGCGACATCTGTTGGTATAATTAAAATATACACTTTATCAAACAACTACCGTTTTGGTATATACCCGTTTTCAAGATTAAAAAATTCTGCTATTCATGGAAATTTTTGTTTTTAACACTTTCCAACGTAGTTGAAAAGTGTTTATGACTTCGGTTTGCCTGGCTCTAACTCTCGTAAAAATATTCAGATTGCCCTGAATTTTTTGTATGTCATTGACGGTTTACTATAGCACGATCGCTATTGAAAATTAAGTGTAAAACGTTTACAGTTCATTTACAGGGACGGTCAAAAGTATTCCGTTACATTACGATCAATGGGAAAAAATTGTTTCAAGTTCATTTTAATGATGTTAGACCATTACAAACATAATGAAATTTACATGTATTTGTGAAGTGCACAAAAACATGCATTCTGGTTATTGTGGGGTGCAAGGCATTTATTATTGATTTACAGGGTCACACAGAAGAATTCCGTTACATAATGGTCTACGGGGAAAATCTGTTTGCAGCATATTTTAGTTCTGTCACACTGTTTCAAATAGAACGATATTGATATACATTACTGAGGTTTACTACAAGACACTTGTAGTATAACACGATGTTCATAGCATTTATCATTGATTTACAAAGATACACAAAATAATTCCGTTACATAATAGTATACGTGGTAAAAATGATTTCAGCGTATTTCAGTTCTGTTAGACTATTTCAAACATAATGAAACTGATATACATTACTGAGGCTTACTACAAGATACTTGTGGTATAATATTATGTGTTACTTCTATAGTTCATTCACGGAGAAATACAAAAGATTCGGATACAGTATTGTATCTGAAGAATTCTCAATTAACGATAATTGCTGGAAGTGCTATTTCATATATATATATATATCATTATATATATATATCATTATATATATATATATATCATCATATATATATATCATTTCGGTATGCGTGTTTAACTAAATTTTGCTTTCTATGGGGTTTGTATAAATCCAATAAATCATTTACAGGGCTACACAAAAGAATTTTTAAGCATTGCGGCGTATCAGCGTGAATGGCTTAAAAGCAGTTTTAATTTATCTATGCACTTTCAAGTTGAACTATACGTAGTATACTAAAAGATATATGTGTAATATAAATTAAATAATATGCAGATCCATCCAAAGAAATGATGCAGGAGTTCCTAGGGATGATAATGTTTGAAAGTGTGATTTCAATCCTTTTAATCATGGTTTAGTCTGAATTAAATAAATTTTAGCTTAATATGTGCCTGATATAATAAGCTTTTGGTAATGTACAGGGCTGCACAAAGAAATTCAAGAGTGTGTCCGTATATTGGTTGAATTTGTTGAAGGTGAATTTTCAACCTATTATGAATTTCCCTACTACACTAAATAATTGGATTAATTTCCCGGTTATGGATGGTATTTTCTGATATATGGTTTTCAAATTTACATTTTTTTTTACCTTATTAAACAGCGAAGTTTCTTTAAAGAAATCTGGAAATGTTGGAAAGTGTTTCATAATCTATCCTTGATGCATGAGTTTTCTCTCTTCTTTAGAAATAAATGTGAGCAATAGAGCAACATTTAAAAAAAAATCTTATATTAATTGTTTGTATTAATACATATTTACACGGAACAACCTTCCTTAGAAAGAAATTTAAACTGATTTTCTTTGTGCTTATATAAAATCTACGCATAGTTACTATCTGACCTGCCCAGTGTTCTCCGGAACCGTGATAATCGTCATAAGTATACCTAAAATCAGGATTGAATAATTTTATATTTTTAAACTAAAACCTTTCCAAATTAACCTAATGATAAGGGCCAAGCTGCCTTCGGGTGCGTACATGGGGTGCGCTACGTACGCTCGGGTCTGTTTTTATTTTTTATTTTTAACAGAAAATCTTTCCAAATGAACCTGATGTTGGGGGGGGGGGGGGGGCGCAGCCTTTGTCAGCGTACTCTCACGAAGTTGCATTATTTTATATTTTAAAGGAAAATCTATCAAAACGAGACTAAAAGGCTCACAGTCTTCGGGTGCGTACATGGGATGCGCTACGTACGCTCGGGTCTGTTTTTATTTTTTATTTTTAACAGAAAATCTTTCCAAATGAACCTGATGTTGGGGGGGGGGGGCGCAGCCTTTGTCAGCGTACTCTCACGAAGTTGCATTATTTTATATTTTTAAAGGAAAATCTATCAAAACGAGACTAAAAGGCTCACAGTCTTCGGGTGCGTACATGGGATGCGCTACGTACGCTCGGGTCTGTTTTTATTTTTTATTTTTAACAGAAAATCTTTCCAAATGAACCTGATGTTGGGGGGGGGGGGCGCAGCCTTTGTCAGCGTACTCTCTGGAACTTGCATTATTTTTTATTTTTAAAGGAAAATCCATCAAAACGAGACTAAAGTTGGAGGCTCACAGTCTTCGGGTGCGTACATGGGGTGCGCTACGTACGCTCGGGTCGGTTTTTATTTTTTATTTTTAAGAGAAAATCTTTCCAAATGAACCTGATGTTAAGAGGGGGGCGCAGCTTTTGTCAGCGTACTCTCTCGAACTTGATATTTTTAAAGGAAAATCTATCAAAACGAGACTAAAGTTGGAGGCTCACAGTCTTCGGGTGCGTATATGGGGTACGCTACGTACGCTCGGGTCTGTTTTTATTTTTAGGGTTCCGTACTTAAAAAGTAAAAACGGAACCATTATAAGATCACTCCTGTGTCTGTCCGTCTGTCCGTCTGTCTGTCACAGCCATTTTACTCGTAAACTATGGAACGTGGAAAGTTCAAATTCGGGGAAGTAATAAAGACCATTGACCCACATATTTTCAGATTAATAAACATTCATAAATATATTTTGTAAAAAAGTAGAGGGGCTAATTATGCTACTTGAAGAAAAAATCTTTTCTTTGTATGTCATGTGGGGTATCCTGTGAATGCTTTGGTAACGCTGAACTCAAAAATACATTCCTTTTAATTTTAGGTATTATATTTTCAAAGATATTGTTGAAAATGTAGCGCAAAAATATGTTCCCTCCGATCTAATTTCGAATCTACTGAAACTAGAATTATGAAAAAATTAGAGGTAGTAGACGTTAATATAAACCTTGCCGGAAAATTATAGCGATTACCCTAGGTCACATAGTTTTTGAGTAATTACGATTTTTCTGTTATACACAAATTTCGATTTACGGGCATTCAGAAAAATTGTTGAGCATCGCTGAATATACCTATCGTTGCAGAAGAATAAAATCATTGTTGATAATGATTTTCGAAAAAAATCATCAGTAATTAGCCGAGATATTAACCATTAAAGGTACGGTCAGTTTGGACATACACAAGGACAGGGGCGGCGTACCCTATGCCTAGTTAACAACTTTTAATGATATATATGTGTAATGTGATGTCCAGTAACAGTATAAAATCAATAAACGTCAAATTGTTAAAAACATACTAATTTAAGGGGTCTCGGGACTCTAAAAAGTGGAAAAAATGAAAAAAAGACCATTTTCAACATTTAATGTCTTAAAATGTATATGATTTTAAAACACAATTTAAATTGGGATGAAAGATATAAGTATGTTCTTTCTTTTCTTGTATTTAAAAAATTGCAAGATACAGAATTAGTATTTATAGAAACTGTTAGACATTTGACGAACAAAAAATTGGCATAACAGTTTACGCGCAGGATTACAAAATAAATATTGCAACTCGCAGGAACATTTTGGTGCTTACTTATACTTCAGATTGTAATAATTTCCCTGAACTTAAATAAATTTGTATTTAAAGCATTTTTATATTTTTAATGCAATGTTACATTTAGCTAATACAAATTTTTGAAAATTTCAACAGTAAAATCACCTTAAAAAAATATTTTTTTGAACAATAAAAAGGAAAGTTTAGGTTCAGATTATACAGACTAACATGAAATATATGTTTTGAAAATTTCATGAAAAAATATTCAGAGGTTTTTGAGGTATCCTGCGCGTTATGCCCAAAAAACGCCATTTGGAAGATGATGACTTTAAAGTTTCGGAAACGCCGCTTCAGCTATTGAGCGGGAATAATTCTAAAAGCCAAAACTTCTGTTCTAACTGGAATTTCAAGGAAACAATTATATCAAAATATTCAGAAAAGATAGGAGTTTAACATCTAAAAAAATTAAAATTTCTTAAATTTTGAAGCTTTAACAGTCCTGAGACCACTTAATCCTTTCCGGCACGGAGTAATTCTATTTATAAACTTATGAAATAATGATCTGACACCGGAATTTATAAACGAATTTATTAGAAAATATGAACTTGCTTATTTTAACGTACATAATAAAACGAAAATTTTAATTAAATATTCTTGGTGCCGTTTGTCTGTTTTGGAATTAAAATTAGGTGTCCGTTTTTTAAGGGCATCGCCCTCGAAAGATTTAATTAGAATAAATCGCATAAATACTGTGGGATTCGCGATAGTTTGCATTGATTGTATTTCTCAATACGCCTCGAGTGACTTTAAAAGTTAATTAAACACCTATCTGGAAAAACGAGGCACTGACCAAGGCGGCGTTGCAACTTTGAGACCTCAATTCGAAGCGCGCTTAGCGCAATGCCAAATTTAAACTTTGAACAAAGGTTTTGTTTTAGCTACACTGTAGAAATAAAGGTTATTACTACGCTGAATCTAGTTTCATGAAATGCCAAATGAAGTTTAACTATGCACTTCTTTTATTATCAGTACCGAATTAAGTTCATCATAAACAGATTAGGATAATATTAAAAAAAGAGTTATACGAATAGCTATATTTGATATTATTTAGGTTCCATATCTCTTTGAACTTTCATGGTATACCCGATTACACTTTTCTAATATATACAGTTATACCCAACCCTACGTTGTATAGTTTTTTACAAAGTCTTAGTATTCTTTTAGCAACTTTTTTTTTTGTTTGTTTGTTTGTTTTTTTTTATATACAATTACAAATTCATATATTTATTCTACGGAACCCTCTGTACGCGAGTAATGCTCGCACTTGACCGTTTATTTATTTTTAACAGAAAATCTTTCCAAATGAACCTGATGTTGGGGGGGGGGGGGGTGCGCAGCCTTTGTCAGCGTACTCTCTCGAACTTGCATTATTTTATATTTTTAAAGGAAAATCTATCAAAACGAGGCTAAAGTTGGAGGCTCACAGTCTTCGGGTACGCAAAGGGGTGCGCTACGTACGCTCGGGTCTGTTTTTATTTTTTATTTTTAACAGAAAAGCTTTCCAAACGAGCCTAGTGAGCCCCACTGCCTTCGGTAGTGTACACCCTAAAAATTGTATGATTTTATTTTTAAAGGAAAATTTATCAAAAAGAAATTACGAGGGGTGTCCTTAATAGCTATTTCCAATTTAATGTTTGACATTTAAATACAGTGAAACACGTTTAAGACGGAACTGAGGGGACCGAAAAATTTTTTTGGTGTTAAAGGAATTTCGGGTTAAAAGATTCTTAAAAAAAGAACAAAACCCACAAATATTTTCGACGTCATCAAATTTTATTTCGATTTCCTGTTAAACTACCAGTAAGTTGCAACCATTAGGATAAAAAGCAAGTAAAAACAAGTTGGAAATTGCTCGTCAAACGTGGCAAATGAGGTGCGTTCGTATTATAACTAGTTTTATAATTATTTTTTGCACCCCATATTGTACTGAATGTATAATTTTTTGCACTTCATAAAGTGCATAGTCTGATACATCATTAAAATGCACTTGCAATAGTTTTTCCCATTGGCCGTAATGTAAAGAAAAACTTTTGACTGTCCCTGTAATTAAACTATACATCCGATTTTCCTAAAATTTGAAATGGCTCGACAAAATTTTGCAACAATTATATCCTTAAAATTTCAGATCATTCGGAAGGCTCTAATATCATTAAAATGCACTTGCAATAATTTTTCCCATTGGCCGTAATGTAAAGAAAAACTTTTGACTGTCCCTGTAATTAAACTATACATCCGATTTTCCTAAAATTTGAAATGGCTCGACAAACTTTTGCAACAATTATATCTTTAAAATTTCAGATCATTCGGAAGGCTCTAATATCATTAAAATGCACTTGCAATAATTTTTCCCATTGGCCGTAATGTAAAGAAAAACTTTTGACTGTCCCTGTAATTAAACTATACATCCGATTTTCATAAAATTTGAAATGGCTCGACAAAATTTTGCAACAATCATATATTTGAAATTTCAGACCATTCGGTTGGGTAGTTTTTGCTCTGTTACATGCGGACAGACGGACGGACTGAACGACGACTATAGGTGCTACGTATTTATATAATTACGAACGCACCTAAAAATATTGTTTTGTGCGGGAAAATCAGATACCTTTTTTGAAGTATCTTTTTCAACATTCTGAGTCTAGCTTGTTTGAACCAAATAAGCTAAGCTGTCTCTAAATCTTCGTGCTTAGCAGTTCTTATACGTTTTCGGTCAGGCTTGAACATACTGCGCTCAAACATTAACGTAATGAGATCCCTGTTTTTTTTTTTAATTGCTGATAATGTAGAATGGGTAATGGAAAACTCTTTGCAGATTTCTGTTTTCGTCCTTCTCTTTCATCAACTGCATTAAGCAGCTTCATCATCATTTGAAGCGAAATAGCAGTTTGTTTTCACACCGATTTCTCAGCCGTTGTGCTCATAAAATATAAGCTAATTCACAAAAAAAGAATTATCTGATTTTCACCAAACATTCAGTGGTTTTAACACAAAATTCACCAATTTCAACTTAAACTCTCTAGCTCGAAAGCGATTTTTTTCGTGTTAAAAGAACAAAAATGTATTTAATTGCATCGTACATTGTCCGAACCGCTATATCATTTTGTGTTAACCTATTTATCGTGTTAAAAGATTTTTGTTTCGTGTTACGAGAACAAAAATGCATTTAATTGCATCGTATATTGTCCGGACCGCTATATCATTTCGTGTAAACCGATTTTTCGTGTTAAGCGTTTTCGTGTTAAACGTCTTTCACCGTATATTAAACATTAATCTCTGACCAAAACTTCCTGAAAAACATAAATTATATAAAGCGCTCCCTCTTCTCCTCTTTTAAAACACGAAATCCGTAACTTTAAATTCCGACCAAAAGTTCCTGATAAAAAATACATAATAATCAACTCCTCCTTCCTTCCTTCCTTCTTCATTTAAAACGCGAATACCATAAAGCTGCAGGAAAGTTTTTTTTTTTTTTTTTTAACCCAAGACACCGGTGGAAGCGAAAAAGTACCAGGAATAAGTAGATATTTTTGTTGTTTGGAAAGCGGATGCGGGATTTAACCCTTTATGTACTGAATTATGAATTCATGAAAATTTTATATTCTAAAGCATTTTTTGTGAATTGTTTAAACTACATTAGAAGATTTACATAATCATTTAATAAATTTTAGAAGGCTTTTAGAAGAATTGAAGGATTTAGATGGATTAATTAAATTTGAATTTATAGGTATTTTGTGCAATATTTATAACCCCACTCAAATATTTTATTTTAAATATTTTTCTTAGTATTTTGTAGAATTAGGAAATGTACAAATATAATGTTCTTACAATAGAAATATTTCCGAATTGAAAAATCATCCCCCCCCCCCCCCCACCAACGCCAAGAAAGCTGAAAAGATGCAAAGGCAAAAGAAATCATCCTTTTAAAAATATTTTTGTTTTGTGTAACCAATAATGCTTTTGGAACAAGACAAAGTAATGTATCTATAACTCATTCTAAACTGTATTACAACTAATCGATGTGTTAAATGAATTTTATAACAAGTTATTTTAATAGTACATATAAGTGCCGTCAGTAGATAAAGAGTTAAAATCTGCAGAAAAAAAAATATGAAATGGGCATTCAGAAAATATTTTTTAAAAGATATATTATTTTTTTTTAAATAAAGGGGTCGTTAGAACGCAAATAATAATCAAGTGGGAATTTCTTTTTTTTTTTTTCGTTTTTTTTTTTTTTTTTTTTTTGGATCGAAATCGCATACGAATTTTTAAAAATGGCAATAGAAAAATAAACGAAAAAATAGGAAATCGGTCTTAGCTAAATATACATATTTAATAAACGGTAAATATTAATCTTTTTTTAAACCAATAACACTGTTTGAATCGGATAGGTATGCTAAATCGTAATCAGGGGAGTGCTGTTTTGTAAATATATGGAAGAAGAAAAAAACAGGATATCGACATTAGCAATATTTTTAAATAAATATTATTTATTTTTAAAAAATAACAAATAACATCATGGGGATTAATAAATTACCAAGCGCAAATGGATATATTTTTTGTTTTTTCGTATGTTGATCTGAACAGCGGATGCGACGGCAGTTTCAAAATACGAAATAAAACGGAACGCTTTCCATGTTTTTTTCTTCTCTGGTTCAAGATCTTCAGAAATACAGTTATAAAAAAGACAACTGCGACAGTGCGTTATTTTGCTATATTCATTAAAGGGTTTAGGGATTCTTAAAGGTTCAAATTTTTCAAAATTTTAATTTTTTTTATATGTTAAACTCCTATCTTTTCTGAACGTTTTGATATAATTTTTTCCTTAAAAATCCCATTAGAACAGAAGTTAAGGCTTTTAGACTTGTACCCGCTTAATAGATGAAGCGACGTTTCCGAAACTCTGAAGTCATTTTACTCAAAATGATGTTTTTGGGCATAACGCGGAGGATATCTCAAAAACTTCTCAACATTTGTTCATATTATTTTCAAAATATATGTTTTGTTACTCTGTATAAACTGAATCAAAAATTTTCTTTTTATTGTTAAAAAATATATATTTTTTAAGTGATAATACTGTTGAAATTTTCAAAATTTTGTATTAGCAAAATACAACTTTGTATTAAAAATATAAAAAACCTTTAAATACAAATTTATTTAGGTTCAGGGTAATTATTATAATCTGAAGCATAAATTAGGCACCAAAATTTTCATTTCTAGTTGCAAAATTTATTTTGTAATCATGCGCGTAATCTGTCATACCAATTTTATGCTCGGCAAATTTCTTACAGTTTGGAGCCCCCTATAAATATAAACTCCGCTTCTTCTAATTTTTAAATACATGAAATAATAGAACATACTTATATCTTTCATCCTTCTAAAAATTGTGTGTTAAAATCATATACATTTTAAAATATTAAATGATGAAAGTGGTCCTTTTTTCCAATTTTAAGAGTCCTGAGACCAATTAAGGTTTTGGGTAGATTTCGTATGAAATACTACCTATTGGCATCTCACTTATGTTGGAATTTCGGGGGGGAAATTGCAAATCGACGCCGATCATGACGCCTAAAACCAAAAACTACACCCAGTAAATATGTATATATAGATATCACTTTTTTATGGACACGATAACTTTCATAATTCTGCACAAATCTTTTCCAAACTGATACATAAAATCAAGGTCATGTTCGTTAATGTGCAAAATCAGACTAAGGGGGTGGAAATTGGAAGACGTTTTGAGAAAACCGTAAAAAACACATAACTTCTTAATCATAATTCATATCGACTCAGTTTAAAGTTATTATTTCTTCTAAAAAATGGGCCAAAAATTTATGTATGACAGATTTTTGATAAAACGTAAAATGGGCTCAAGGGGCAAAAAAACAGGGTTTTGTAGAGAAAAAAAAAATTCATAACTTCGTCAATTCTGAAGATATCAAATCTAATTAAATTTATTATAAATTGTCTTAATATTATCTACAACTTTTAAATTAACAAGTTTTTCATAGCACCAGTTCTTACTGCAAAAAAATTTAAAACGAAAACAAAAAAAGAGGGGGGCGTGTTGAAGAAGAAAACAATCCATCATATCGTCAATTCACAAGATATCAAATCCGCATGCATTTATTATATGTCTTCTTAATATTATCTACAACTTTTATATTGACAAGTTGCTGATAGGACCAATTTTCACAGCAAAAACAAATTAAAAATACATATAGGTTGAAGAAAAAAATATCGTATTAAGGATGTACTCGAATCCAAACTGCTTATTTTCTGACTCATTTTTAAATTCATTTTTGCTTTCAAACGGATCCAATTGGTAGATTCTCTTATTCAAAAACCATATAATGTGCCGTAATAGTCAATTTTTTCATAATGATAGAATATATTTTACAAAATGATGTCAAAGTGGGCATTTTGAACCGATTTTCTCGAAGCGATTGTGTTGGAAGCGAAAAATATGGTCCTACTGAGAAAATAATTGTTTGCAAATCAAGTTCTAATTAATTGAAGGAAAAATAAAAAGTTAGATCGCTTATAAATATCTTAAAAAATCACGTCAGCAAGTTTCATATATTTCCTTTTAAAATGAATCTGAAAATGTGTCAGAAAATTTTGAGTTGTTGAGCATGGAAAAATATTTCTTGAATACTGAATTAACATGATTCTGATAAAACCAGCTCTTATATAAAAATGAAATTAAAAACTCGTCAAAAGCGGCCAGATAAAATTGTTAATGTGGGTTTATCTCTAATCATGATTTAGTTTTTGTTGGTGAAATTAGTTACTTCGAAATCTACATGCGCCTGTAGGCCGGGCCGGCAGGGATTTTTTTTTATTAATAAATCGCTTAGTTATCATGAAATGAAGCATCTGAGCCTCAGGTGCATTCGGACATGACTTTGTCTGTCCTCATCTAAATTGTCAGGCTTCTAATTGCAGTAGATTTCCCATGCCATCGCCAATAGACGGACAAACAGACAGACAGACAAAAGCTTTTTTTTTTGTATAGATGCAAAGAATTTCAAAACAGTTAACGAACAGTTTTTTCTTTATAAGTCGATAAAAATTTTATAGTGGAAATGCATTCCTGCCTTATGGGAATTTTAATAATCATGTAAAAATGAAACTTTAGTACTTTACACTATAGCAGTTCATTCTACACATTCAATGCGGATACTTAAGAACTTCTGTTAAATCCAGTTTTATGTGTATTAAAGAAAATAATTTATAATTTCAATATATTTTTTAAACTGTAACTACTTCTGACATCCCTGTGTTTAATTAAATTTATGCTCAAATAAATGCAATAACGAGGAAGGATTACATTAGAGCAGAAAAGGAAGATTAGTGAGAAGGATTATAATCTGGGTTTCCATAATCACTGCTAAATATCTTTTTTTAAATAATAATTTCCGAAATTATCGATTTAATTCTTACTGTACATATATATTAATTTTACAAAACCGAAAAGTAAATAGTTATTTTATAATTGGCATCATCCATCTCATGCCATCTTTTTGTGGTCCCGAGAATTTTAATTAATCTTCTTGTGGATTTTGTGCAGCATTTTAATGTTTTTCTTGAATAAAAGCAGTAATTTTTAGTATATCTCTATTTCTTTTTATTTAATTAATGCTGCTGTTGCCGTAATTGAATTAAGTGTGACTTTTAACATTTCTCGGTATATCATGTAAAAAATATTGGGTATAAAAACTTGAAAACGGCCAGTTTTATAGAGAAATTTGTGATAAAAGCTTTGAAGTAGATAGTTTTTAAATAAAACAATTACAGGGTGTCTAGAAATTAGTTGGGCAAAAAGAATGATTTATTGAATGGAACTGACAGGGAAAAAAATTAAAGTATATATTGTTGTGTGATAGAAAAATAGTTCAAGTTTACCATTATCACAAATGTTCAATGTGTCTTCCTTTCGTGAATCTGCAAATGCCCCATCGGTAAATCACTTCTTGCCACAGATTTGTCAGCAAGTTTCATCGATCAAATTAATTGCAGTGCATATTCTTCACTTTAGTTCAGGAATGGATGCAGGAAGTGGCGACTTGTTCACTTCATCCTTTACAAAACCCCATACACCGAAATCAGGCGGAAATATCTGGTGATCGCGTCGTGCCGGACAAGAATGGTTATCGCTCGCTAAGCGATAATGTCAGTTATGACACCTAACGCCATCTATGAATAAACTTCGGCAATATTACTACTAGTCTGATTTTCAACTAGTTGATTTCATTTAATATTTCGAAAGTTCTTAACTTACGAAATTGCCCAACTAATTTGTAGACACCCTGTATTTTAGACGCTATTTAATGTTGAAATTGGGCAAGAAAGCTCACTTACATAAGTATTCTTGGATTAAAAACTATGCAGTGCTTTTTAATTATTTTTCGCAGGCTTATACTTACAACGAATTTCACGACATAGGTAAAAATAATATGTATTTTCTACAGACGTGTCAAAAAAGTAGTAACTTGTGAAACATTGTCCAATAAGTCCAATTTCTCAAATTGTTATAAATTATATTTTTGTAATCAATATTCTGAGCCTAATATTTTTCTTTAATTATTGGGTTTTGATACCAATGTATGATTTCTGAAATTTTGTTATTTTCAAAATTTTCGTCTTGTAAAGCCAAGATTCCGCTAAATCCCGCTAAATAATTGGTACATTTCTCATGTGTAGGCATTTGCGGAATGAGAAACGTTGCTATCACTTGTGCCCAGGTGCGACCTTCGCAGTTAGGGGTGTTTGATTAAATAAATGTCGACGTAAAAAAAAAAAAAAAAAAAAAATAGAAAACAGGAATTTTGCTTTTTCAGAATTTAGTGTCGCCTCCGATGAAATATATATGTATATATATATATAAACTTTCTGTACAATTAAACCATTTATACAAATGAAAATTGACCAAAACTGATGCAATAACCAGTTATAGACAAAAGATACAAAAAAACAGCTAAATAATTAATGTTGAACTATTAAATGATGTATGTAAAAACAAATGAAAGATCAATTGGGTGGATGTAGAAGGAAGCTTATAGTGTTTTTCACTTCTTCAGGGGTACATAAAATACAAATATAAGAAAAACACAGTCGAGATCTGTAAAAAAATCAAGCTATAAGTGAAAAAAAAAATTATTCTTTTATATACCCAATCGACTGTAAACCAAGAAGTATAAAGACAATATAAAATAAGAGTTTCATAGATTGAAAGAACTAAGAAAATTATTTGAAAATACTTGTACAAATAATTAAACTTACCCCCTAGAAAATCGTTGAAGGAACCTTAAAAATACTTACACGTAAAAAAAGGTATGTGTACGGTTTAAGGTGATCAACACCGTTAGAATATTGAAAATGTATAACAGTTAAAAGTTAATATCGTTAAAACACATATTTCTAAATTTAAACAAAAAAAAAAAAAAAATAGTAAAATATTATAAATGTAAAAATTATTCAAAATGATGTATAATTATATATACAAATTTATTAATAAACTAATATTAAATTGTTTAGATAATAATAATAAAACTATATACATATGTATATTTTAGTGTTGACATCCAGTGAGAGTTTTTGATAACTAAATATTTGCAGACCTAGGTAGCATAAACTATTTTATCTACCCTATATATATAAAATCCTAATCAAACGAATTTATGAAACGGATATGTGAAACGACTGAAATTAAACGAATTTATGTAACTGCTGGAAGTGTTATCATATAACTGATACAAACACCCTTGATACCACTTCAGCAGGTTGTTATTTTTTTAATGCCATAAAAAATACTATTATTTATATATTTTGATTATTATTATTATTTTATAAAGTGTGTATGTATATATAGAGTGTGTTCTTACATGTATTTATTTTGATTATTGTTATTGTTATTTGATATAAATATGCTCATATATGTATCTACGCTATAAAGCCTTAATAAGAGAACGACTGCACGGTTGGATCTTATCTTTAAAGGGGATCTTTTTAGATAGACACGAAGTCTCCAAGTTTAACAAAAGGTTGACATAAAATGCCAAGCTGTATTTATGACTGGATATAAGATTATTTATTGGTCCTAATAAAGAAGTCGTAAAAGATGGACCACACGGGCGAGGGAAGAAGGCCCGGAGTTTCCACATCTCACGATCGCTGACGCTCAGGGGGCGGAGTACTGTATACCCCAAAAAAGAGTAATACCAAATCACAGGTTTGCGAGAAGACGGAAGAAGAGGGGGTCGGCAAGACTGACCGACCATTTGACGAAGGGGGCAAAGGACCATCCTCCATATTGTTATGACGAGGTGATGTCGTAAGCGAAGAACGAAGTTACAGTGAGATCAGTCCGAGTTCTCAACTACGAGGATTTAATAAAGAGATCAGTGCGAGTTCTCAACTATGAGGGTTTTAATAATAGATTCGTTCGTTTTTCTCAACTAAGATGGTTTAATAATGAATTGTGCTGTGGTTTTAAAAAGATGAATTCCAATTCCCAACGATGAGTGTTTAATAAAGATGGGTTCTATTCCGCAACAGGGATAGTTAAACCCAGATGTCCTAAGGGTTTCAACGATGCTTCTAACAATGATTACTGGTTACTCGGGTCGTGTTTTCCCGCTAAGGGACGGCCCTAAGAACGGCAGTTCGTGAACTTTGATACATCACCTGTTTTAAATAAATTTGTGAACTTTTCCTAGAGTGTGAAAAAACATTCAAGGAGCCACGGATATAAGTGTGATTTAAAACTACGAGTAAGCCTCTACTACAGAAGGTATGTGTTATTCAATATTTTTGTATTCCCATTGTTTTAATAATCTATGTTGTGCTAGGGATGTACAATTTATGGTATCCAAGCAATTAATTAATATTTGTAATGATAATTTAAAAGGTAAACTTAATGCAAATACCAATTCAATTTCGTTCTTTGGAAAGCTGGTGTCTTGCGACACATTTCTATTTTATTTTTGTAAATATGTAAATTAACTGTAAATAAACTTTTGTTTATTGTTAAATTTTGGCTATGTTTTTAATACAACATGAGTCCATTGTTTTAATTTAATGTAAGTTTTATTTCAGATTATGAACTTCTTTAGTATGTTATTTATGCGTAGTTTCGATAGGTTTTAATTAGATATAACTGCGCGGTCTATACGCTATTTCTTCACTAAAATTACACAACGCAGTTTGGGGCAGTTTTGGAGATGTGTTTCCTCCCGCCTCAATTTAAGATAATTATGGTTAATCTAATTATCAGTAATAACCAGGACCATTATTCAATTATTACGATCACAATTGTTTGTTTATAAATTATAATGAATGTTTTTAAATACCCACTATAATAATTCAGGTACAATAATTGAGGAGTAGTTAACCTGCAATTACTAAGGTAATTACCTTTATTACCAATTATTTTTCCCCACCTTAAAGATTGGGGTTTACACTGTCCCCAATCCCGTGTATGTTTGGGTAGTTAAGTTGGTGCTGGTATATGGACCTGGATCTGCCCAACAGTAACGATTCTTTGAAACGACTGATTTAACAACTGACTATGTTTCACGGATATTTCTTCTAAGATATGGAATACTTTGCGATGAAATTAACACCAAAAATCAGTATTGATACGCACATCTCAAAACTGGTATTAGAATTTTTAAATTCGAATTAATTTTCGAAATATTAATTTTTTTCTAATTTTAAATACATTTTTCTAATAATGGCAACACAAATTTTAATCATAACAGATATTTTTTTTTTCCATACTTCAGAAAAGGTTATTATTTTAAACTAATTTGGTGACCAGTTTGGACTTCCTTAAATGTATGCTAAGAAATGTATCATGCTTCTTTTATTCATAATTCAATTTACTTGAACAATCTTTCACCAAATCGAAAGATTCTGATAGAGAAATCAATTCTAACGGTATTTTTATGTTAGCGAGACGCAAGTGATAAATCGCCAAACATTTTTCCTGTCGCATTTTTTTTTTTTTATATTTCATTAATTTCGTTTAAAATATAATACTTTCATTCATTTTATTTAAAATTGATGGCTTTGACTTGTTTATTTTTTTTAAACAAAACAAAAAGAAAAAAATTAGGCACAGATGTTATATACGCACCGGGTACCCATTTGGCGCCAAAATAGCATTATTGTGACTGACATGGTAACCCGGCTATTGTTGTTTATTTAATAATAAATGTTTATTTACTTTTATTTCTTTTTTTAAATTATATAAATTACTTTGTTCTATAGTTATTAATTATTTTTTTATATATTTCTTTTAGAAAATAATAGAAAATAATTAAAAATACGGTACTACTTAGTTATTCCGTCGGCCAATTTCGCCAAATTATATAATTCGCCAAACCACTCGCCAAATTATACAAACTGACATAATTTTTATTTTAAATAACGAAACAACAAATAAATTAGTATAACATTAATAAATATACAAATAAAACGCCGAAATAAAAATCATTTGATGACGTAAACACGTGTGTAACTTGCTTAAAGTCAAGTGAATGTGACATTTACGATCAACCATTATTGGCATTTAATCCTATAGTTTGGCGATAGATATTTGGTCGACGGGATAACTAAGTAATACCAAAAATGCATATGTAACTGGTATTTGAAAACGCGGTTTTCGCCAAATTTTCGTAAAAAAAATAATCACGCCAAACCTGCGATGCGGTGCGTATATGGCATCCGGCCAAATATTATCACTCGGAAAAAAAATGCTAACTAGCGAGTTGAAAAAAAGCTATTGGCGAGATTTGCATCCGGTTAGAGTAACAGTACCAAGAATTCTTTGCGACCATGGCAACTTTTATGTAGTTTTATTCGAAAAAAAAAATTTCATTTTTAAATCAAAATGGAAAACTTACGGCCCCCATATTGGCGTGATTTTTTTCTGACGCCATTGTCATATACGGAACAGCACTTAACTGGCGCCAAAGCATCGTTATTTTGCTTGATTTGGTAAGCCGGATGCTGTTGTTTATGCTGTTGATGCGTTCCCCAAATTGGTGTCGGAAAAAAAATCGCGCCAATATAACATCTGTGCCAAACATTCATATGAAAGGCGGAGGGATCAGACCGTATTTCTTTATGGCAGTTGATGACTAGAACTATTATAATAGAGATGAAATGATGGCGATAGAATAATATTTGGCGACTTATCACCTGTTCCTGGCTATCATTAAAATACCAAAATGGCGCCTAGAGTATAAAAAGCAAAGTGGTCCACCCGGAACTGTTGATGATAGTCACATGACTTAGGCTATTGTTATAGAGATTGTTTTAAAATGCCGGTCCGGGAGACAAAGATTCTGTATACTTAATTCATTTTATTTTAGTTTCTTTTCAAATGTTTAACTGATCTTCTTTAATCAAAAATGAAAACAACCATTGGATGTCTTAACAGCAACTGATTCGCCCTTAAATTTTTGCAATCAAAGGGAGTTCAATGGAAGCCTGTTTACAGGGAGATCTGCACAATTTTTTTCAGTATAATTTAATCTTCTCAAATATTTTTAAAACCCATCTGATTAGCGTGTTTTTAGATTCTGCGGTGTCTGAACGGGGATTGGCAAGCGTAGCTTGCAGGTAGCAGAGCCCCCTAATACATATAGATATAGATATGCGGCATTCTCACAATCTTTTGACTTTCAGGAATAAAAATCTGGTGAAATTAAACTTGCTAAAATAAAATTTTAATCTGATAGACGAATGCCTTAATGATTCAAAATAAAGAAAAAATGGTCAGCAGCGAAAAAAATTTTATTTAACTGAGGTTTAAGTTAAACTTGCGAGTTTAATTTTCCTTACCATTTTACCACTAAAACTTTTTATTTTCTTCTAAATGTTTACTTATAATGAATTTGCATAGTACCCACAGGACATTCAAATAAGAAATAATGACAATGTAGTATTTTAAGTACATTAGGGGGCTTGGCCCCCTACGAGCTATGCTCGCCAACCCCCGTCCAGACACCGCAGACTCTAAATGCACGCTAATTTGATCGGCTTTAAAAAGATTTCGAAAGATTGAATTATAATTTAAAAAACAGTGGCGATCTCCCTATAAACGAATTTCTATTCATTTCTCTTTGATTGGGGAATTTTAACGCCAAATCCGCTGCGGTACTACTTGATTATCCCGTCGACCCATTTCACCAAATTATATAAATCGCCAAACCACTCGCCAAATTATACAAATTGATATAATTTTTATTTTAAATAACGAAAGAACAAATAAATTAGTACAACACTAATAAAAATACAAATAAAACGTCGAAATAAAAATAACTTGATGACGTAGACACGTGTAACAACATTTCAAAATAAGCTAATATAAAAGGAATTAAGTAAACAGAGTCTTTGTCTCTGGTATTTTTTAACAAAGCGAAAATAAAGTTCTTTTAAATGAGACATTTTAAATTGATCTTTTTTTTCTGACGTAATTTTGACCAAGCTATTCTTTCTCTTTTAAATAATCTCGTGAAAATACTTTTGTTAGAAATGAAATATTATTTGCGCTTTCCTAACAAAAATAGTTGAAAAGATCCTCTCAAAATATCAAATAAATGTCTAGCGCAATTTCTAAATTTAAACTGTTTTGCAATATTATTTTGTGTTCATTTTATGTAATAACTATAATGTGACGTAAATATGACGTAATTTCTCCTATTTAAGACTTCTAACGCATGTTAATGGATTTATTATTTTACAATATCCTTTCTCTTTTAAAATTCACGTGTATACCTTTTATGACGTAATTTTTAATAAGTTCCTGCTTTTTGTACATAATTATTTAATTCTAATTCCAAATGATTTTTTCTGTTTATAATAGTCACGTGTAAATAAATTTTTAATTTGAAGCAAACATTATTGTTTGCACTGCTTATACATTTGGCAACAGTATAAATGAATATCATTTTCTAATATAATGTAAAAAATATCTCTAGAAATGCTGAAAATTTGAATTTAAAATAGAAAGAAAATCTCAAAAATCAGTCAAAATAAAAAAAATAATGCAATCTGCACTCCGGCAAATTCTAACGCATAAAATGTTCTAAAAATGATTACACTGCCATGTATAGTTTTTGCTGCTATAAAACTTTTTTAGTGGAACGATTTTGTCCAACTTTAGCATTAAATATCTCTTAAAATAATTCTTCGATCTGAAAGCTGTCTGCATCAGCGTGTTTATCAAACATTTCTGTATAAAACCACCGATTTTCATATTTTTGTATGCATTATTTTTCTTAATATTAACGAAGAAAGACCTCCGGTCACAAAAAATTCAAAACTGGCGGCGGCGGTAGTTATTTTTTTTTTTTTTTTTTTTTTTTAGAATAGAGAGAAAATTTTGGTATAACGTTGTCTTAAAGGTGTGATAAAGAAGGGACGGTAAGGTAAAAAAAGGGGATGGTATAGGAAAAAACGGACGAAATGGAAAAAAAGGGACAGTAAGGATGCAATGGCAAGGAAAATTACCACCTATTTTAGGCAGATCATGTTAAGACTAAGTGGTATCCAAAACGTTCATTGATTTTTAGAAACAGTTATTTACATTGGATTAAATTTTAAAAAAATTTACCTCGAAATGTGCAGGCATAAACCTTGGGGAAGGTGAGACTACCAATAAAGCCACGATGCTTGAAATTGATATTTAAATGCTGATTTAAATTCTACAGTAAATTTCCTGCCAAAGAATTTTAGACATTATTTCTCTAGCATACTTCTGCATGAGAAAAAACTTGAAAAAAATGCATCTGAAGTGATTTTCTGTATAATTTTAGAAGAGGGATGGTAAGGAATCTAAAACCCAGGGACAGAGTTTAAAAAATAATAACAACCGTAAAAATGTGTGCAGGTTAATTTTTAGCTACTTATTTACAAAGTCAAAAGATTTTAAGAATGCCCCATATATAGATATAGATAGATAGATAGATAGATACAGCAGAGTTCCGATTAGCCGATTTGATATGGACCAAACTCACCTCGGATAAGCAAAAAACTCGGATAAACCGGATTTACACAAATCGCCGCCAACTTAGGAGATGAAATATAAATTTTCACTTAATTCATTAATTAGTTCATCGTTTTTTTTTTCAATCGAACTTATACCTTTCGAATGGATCATTTTTTTCTGATGGACTGATGGCTTCCATTATTAGGAAACAACTATTATAAAAGAAGTGTTAGGTGAAGGTGAAAGAACACCCGTAAAATGTTAGAACTCTGATTATCTGGTCAGAATGGGGGAAAAAATGGCTATAAATTTTTTTTTAAATTATAGTCATTGTTTTAAGAAGGAACATCGTCTTTCTTCTTCAGGCTTAAATAACACGTGCTACCTCATTGAAAGCAGAAGCAATATTGAAAGGAAATCTTTGCATCACTCGTACTACTTTCGAATTTAATAGTAAACTTTTCAAACATTCTGATGGCTTTAATGCGGGAAATCCTTTATCATCAATTCTGTATGGCATTTATAGGCATTATTTTGAAGACAAATTATTGAATTTATTAAATTTTAAATACTAGATGTGTTATGTTGACGATAATTTTATATTAGTTGATAATCGTTTTGATATTTATACCATTCTTCAAACTATCAACTCTGTCGACCCATATATTCAATCTACTTTTAAAATAGAAAATTGTAATAAACTTCCCTTCCTTGATGTTTTAGTTACCAGATGTGATTCTTTTTCATACCTGTGTTTAAAGAAAACCTTCTTATGTATTTAACATTCCTCAAGCTTTTTCAAATCCTCCAGCAAACAGAGATGTCATTTTGGCCTTATTTTTAATTCCGAAATTTCTCAATCATGCCAGAAATTCACTACAATATTATTTTCTTTGTTTAATGACAGAGATTTCGTAATTGGTTAAAGTAATAAAAAAAATCTTTCATGATTTCTGATGTGAAATCGAAATTTTTGAATGAAAAAAAAGCTAAATTGACAACCCATCCAGCCAACTAGAAAGTCGGTGTATTTTGCAAGTATGCAAACCGTGCCCTCAACATTTGTTCAGATTCTGCTTCTCTTAATCATATATGTACAGTCGTGGAAAAAAAAAAGTAAACACCCCCTACTAACTCCTCAACAAATTATCATAGACGAAAGTTACTCGTACCGAACGATTGGATATAGAGTCTACTTTTAAATGACGTATATAAAATTTGCTTAGGGGGCCATCTACATATTAAAACGAATCCAAACTTCATTTTTTTCAATTACAATACCCAATTTTAAAGCGATATTTCAAATCTTTGGTTCAAACTATGCCTAGACACCAGATTTCAAGTCATTTGAATGATAAGTTTTTGAATTAGAAACATTCAAAATTTAGTGCTTCTAATGTTAAATTACATTTTCACATTTTTATTTATAACTTCTGAAATTATTATCCTAATGTTTTAATTTTTTGTGTAGTAATAATACTGATATACCCAAACATAAATACGTTGAATTTGCAATTTTTATAATTTTCTGGTATGAATTATGAATTATGAAATTAATATCGAAAAAAATTATGAATTGCAACCTACAATTTTTTTGATGGATTCAGATTTATTAAGTCCTGCTTTATGGAAATCGAAAATTTCACATTTTTCTTCCAAGTAGTTTTCAAATTATGCCTAAAAAACGGCAAAATGATGGTTTAAGGGGCCATCTATGATAGAAGTGACAAAATATTGTGAAATTTCTTATGCTATCCTGTAATCTAACAGGCTTTATTGACTGCTTAAGGTGCCTTGATCAAGAAGGGAGCTCTCTCGTTTAACAATCGAGTACCGAAATTCAATTTGGATACGGCCCTTAAAATATGCTCGTTTTAAAATAGTTAATTTCTCGGAAACTTATGGTACGAATTGCATAAAAATTTGCTTTTAGACTAATTGAAGCGTGTAGAGTTCATTCATGCTGTCAGAATTGTGTACTGCTATTGAAAAAAACAAAGTTATGGTTCGTTTAAATATGTAAATAGCCCCCTGACCAAATTTTATATGCATCATTTAAAAGTAGACTTTATTTCCAATCGTTCGGTACCAGTAACTTTCTTCTACGATAATTTGTTGAGGAGTTAGTAGGGGGTGTTTACTTTTTTTCCACGACTGTACTTTATTACTTAAAATGTGTTGCTGTTGAAAAAAGTTTCAACTCTTCTGTTATCGATAATGCGGTGAATAAATTCAATAGATTCTCTAGTAGATCTGTTCATTCTAAATCTGAAAAAATCAAACCTGATAATTTGATTTTTCTGCCTTTTTATCCTCTTAAATGTTTCAAAGTAGAGTTGTTTCAATCTTATGTTTCAATCTAACAAATGTGGTAACAAATTTTTAAACTAACCGGAATGATTTAAAACTTCTCATTGTGAAATTTTAGCAATCACACATTAATGTTTAAATCGATTATCCAACTGCGCCATTTTCTTTTCAATAAATGGTAAAATTTGAAAATCATCTGAATTCCAAGCATTATGACGTAGAAGAAAGTGGTCTATATTTTTTAACAATTCTGCCATATTAACCAAAACCTATACAGCTAAATCCAGGTATCTCGCCATCATAGCAACCAAATTACAAGCTGATCTAGTGGGTTTTGGGGAATTTCTGTTAAAACAGACAAGCAAACACACAAACAGGCAGAACCAGAAAAAAAAACATTTGTTTTTTTCCTCAGCGAGCCTCAACTGACATTTCAATAATAATTTAATGTCTAGAAAAGGAAACGGGAATTTTTATTTTTGGATTAGTAATCTTCATACATTAATTCATATTTATCCATATGTGCAGAAAATTGTGTCAATAATTATATTAGAAAAAAATTGAAAAAAATTCCACTAAATGATCCATTACTAGTGCACTCACCCTGTTATTCAGTAAATTCTTACATGTATTATCATTCGAGAATATATATTTACCTAGAAATTATACATATAATTGTGAAGAGATTTCGTCTCTAAAAATATCTTAAAAGACTCTTCTTGAAAAAATGTTTCTAAGACATGTACAAATACATTTTTTCTTATCAAAGAAATTATTACCGGGAATACTTGTTACATATTTGTTTTTGAAATATTTTTCTTAGAATACTTCTGTCTCAAAAGGTCGCAAAGTACTATTATATGCGGTGTTTCTGGATTACTCTTAAGAAATATTTATCAATAAGTGTTTCTGTATTTATTTTACATAGAAGTTTGACGGCATGCGAATGTCTTTCGGCGTGAGATTTCGTAAGCATATTCTTTTTTTTTTTTTAAGTAAGCAGTCGTACTATAACTGTGAAAAATTTTAAAGGTAAATTTATTTTAGATTATTTTTTAATGAAGCATTTTTACCTTTTTCTATGTACAATCGTGAGGGGGAAAGTAAGCACCCCTTACTAACTCTCAAAAAATTATCCTAGAAGAACATTACTGGTACCACACGATTGGTAATAAAGTCTACTTTTAAAGGATGGACATAAAATTTGATTAGGGGACCATCTACATGTTAAAACGAACCATAACTTTGTTTCTTTCAATAGAAGTACACAATTCTGACAACATAAATGAACTCTACACGCTTCAATTAGACTAAAACAAGTTTTTATGCAATTCGTACGATAAGTTTCGGAGAAATTAATTATTTTAAAACAAACGTATTTTAGGGGTTGTATCCAAATTGAAGTTCCGTACTCGATTATTGATCAGGAGAGCCCCCTTCTTGATCAAGGCATCTTAAGCGCCACTCAAGCAGTCATTGAAGACTGCTAGATTACAGAATAGCATAAGAAATTTCAAAATATCTAGTCACTTCTATCGTAGACGGCCCCTTAAACCATCATTTTGCCGTTTTTTAAGCATAATTTGAAAACTACTTGGAAGAAAAATGTGAAATTTTGGATTTCTATGAAGTATGGCTTAATAAATCTAAATCCATCCAAAAAATTGTAGGTTGCAATTCATAATTTTTTCGAATATTCGTATCATAAAATTATAAAAATTGCAAATTCAACGTATATATATATATTTGGGTATTATAGTATTACTAGAAAGGTAGCCCGTCAAAAATGACGGAAATTTAGATAGATAATGATATATGCAACTCATGTGCAAGAATATGAGTTTTCTCGTTTGTTCCGCAGTAATAGATAAAAATAACACATTTTAAGAACGAAACACATTTATGAAAATCTGTGTACAGTAGAAGACCACTAATCTGCACAGTTTGGTTTCAAGTGTTATGCAGATTTGAGGCTCTTTGCTGTCATGTCTATTCAATCTTTGTTTACATTTTTTTAAATTCATATATTGGAAACTTAGATTGTTAATGTCAACAACCGTTGTAAGTTTTCGTAAAAACTCAAACAAAATTTACTTCACCTTTTCATATCATATAAATAAAAACATACATTTATTTTACTTAAATAGGTGTCACAAATATAAAAATTAAAATATGTTGACATGTTTCGGTTTAATAGTAAAAAACCGTAATCATAACATACACAAAATCAATAGAAATGAATGACACTGGGTACCAAAAAATAGTCTAAAAGCCAAAAAACATAAAAATGCAAAACATTGCGCCCTCTATGATCTCAAATAGCCTACGCTACCGCGGCTCCCTCTATCAGACTCCCTTTTTAAGTATTTATTAAGGAATTCCCACCATAAAATTGAAATATCAACGGATAAAGAATCATTACACACAGTATCCCTCCTAGAATATATCTCAATAGATTCCCGGATGATTGACTTGCGGTATAAACTCGAAACAAACAATAATCTACTGTCTCTGAAACAAATATTAACCCCACTCTTTAAAAATAGCCTTGATAACGCAGTCTTATCCCTACCAAATTTTATATCAGATTCATGCTCTTTCCTCCTAATCCCAAACTTTCTACCTGTCATACCAATATAATAATTAATATCCCCCCCCCCAACCCTCATTCTCATATGGAATTTCATACACCCCTGCGAGATCATCCTGTGCAACCGGATGCATCGCCCTATATAGGCGCGATTTTTTTCGGTTGCCAATTTGGCGAAAACATCAACAGCATAAACAACATAATCCGTGTTACCACATCAAGCAAAATAACGACACTTTGGCGCAAGTTAAGTACCAGTTGCTTATATGATATTGGCGACAGAAAAAAATCGCGCCAATATGGGGCGAATATGACATCTGTACCGATGATAATATCTGGAAATGTGATTTCAGTAGCTTTAAGAATAGTTTAAATTAAATTTTAGCTAAATAGTGGCATGTAATAACGGTACTATTGGCTATAGACGGTAACTGCTGAAATCATTTTTTAAAATTTTTTATGCGTTTTCTAAAATGTTTACTTAGTTATCTTATTTACCTTACTTCCCTAAATAACGAAGTTATGTTTAACCCTTCAGGATCTGTTGGAAAGTGTTCCATATTCTATGCTTAATGCATGATTTTTCTTTCTTTTTTAGTTTTATTTTGCATTTATTTTATTCTTAATTTTTTAGTCTTATACTGCTTTATAGAAACTTTGGCACAGTTGTCATATATACCCCATATTGGAGCGATTATTTTTCCGACGCCAATTTGGCAAAAACATCAACAGCATAAACAACAACATCCGGGTCACCATATCAAGCAAAATAACGACACTTTGGCGACAGTTAAGTGCCCGTTGTGTATATGACATTGGCGTCAAAAAAAAATCGCGCCAACATGGGGCGTATATGACATCTGTGCCGAAACTTTAATATTTAATGTTTAAACACTTCGCTCCGCACTCACCTTGCATATAGTATAAACTATAACACAGATAGCGCAAAATAATAGACAGTTTGATTCTTTTCCATTGAAATGGGTTTTGGCGTTTTTTAAAAAAAGCTTGGTGTAATTTGGGCATCAGAAAGTGAGATTTGGGTACTTTTCCGTTATACGGATACCATTGTCGCCAAGAGTAATAGTTGGCGCAAAATGAAAATCACGTGAATTGAGGCATTTGAAAAATAAAAGAAAAAAATATTGTCGCATACTAAAGTGAGCATTTAAAAAATATAACATTTGAAAATTCCAGACTTTTACGAAGTATTTCATTAAATCACAAATATATACTTAAAATAATTGAACAAATAACTGTCATAAAATAAAGCAATAAAATAAAACTCATATTAAACTGCTGGCATAAAATTACAAATATCTTTTAGCATTTTGAAATAATTGGCGCATTAGCATACATTTTGGCATGATGTCCGTATAACGGAAAAATATTGAGATTTGTTGTCAAATCATATAAACAGCTATGAAAACAAACTTGATAAGCGTTTTATATATATATATGTTTATTTTATATGTATATTATTCATGTTTTTATGTACAAATTACACCTGTTTCTGTATAAAATTAGAGAAACGGCTTTTTTATGTTAAACAAATCGTATAAATATCGAGAAAAAAAATGCGTGTGTATATAGAAAATGAAACAGTGGATAGGTTCCCGGAAAATATGTTGCCAAATTTCCTTTTTCGCCAAGGCACCTATACCGGAAAAGTACCTAAAGCACATTAAAATCGCGCAGTTAGGAGCTCATGCAGTGCAGTGTCGTCTATTGGCGGTTATTTTATTAGTAGCATCGGGAGAAAGATGTAAAGATGTACTTTAAATTCTCACCCGTAGATTTAAAAAAAATATCTTAAAAGAGCGGAGCTTAAATTAAATTTTGGTGACCTCCTTTATGAAAGATTAGTGGTTTTAAATGGGAATTTCGCCAAATCAGCCAGCTATCGCCAAGTTGGCCAACATTTGGCACTACTGTGGTAACCCTGCATTAGTATTTTTCAACAACTACTCATTTCAATGAGGTGGTCCTACCGGAATCGTGAGGGACACACAGAGACTTGGATTTTATATAAACTAGGGGATCGAACCCGAGCTCCTCGGGTTACAGAATATAGGTGAAAACCAATTTTTTTTTTTTAATTAATTATTTTTTTACATGTAATATATATTTTAGATTGCCCACTAATATCAAAAAGAATTTTTATATGAAAAATATCAATTATGCAATCAAATAAAGTTTTGAAATTTATCAAAAGCGATACTTTCACATGTCACCACATGCCAGGAATTATTAACCCAAGATTTTGCGACTTACGCCAGTCTTTCCCATCATTTGGGTGCATAAGCGCGTGGTTCAATCACATGTTTGTTAAATTTGTTTCTTATTTACATTAATTTATTTATTTTTCTATAGAGGAAGTTTTAACTTTGTTATGGAACATTAGCCGGAAACATATGCTGAACTTTGTACATTGTTTTAAGGGCAAGCGGATTAACCTTCCGTAATCGAGCTACACGTGACAGAGATAAATTAAAAAATAATTTATGGTAGAAAATCTATATATATATTACGCTATCGTACGTGGCACAGAAATCGCGATTAATTGTTGTTTAATTGTTCAATTGGTTAATTGTAAACAATTGGCGGTTAATTGTTTAATGGCAACGCCCGAATGAAACGCATCTCATTGTTTATTTTGCAATATTTTAAAAAAGTGAATAACAATAAATAAATAAAAAGTTTAATTAATAACTATAGAACAAAACAATTTATATAATTTTAAAAAATAAAATAAAAGTAAATAAGCAATTTATTAATAAATAAACACAGCATCCGGGTTACCATATCAAGCAAAATAACGACACTTTGGCGCCAGTTAAGTACCCCGGTGCGTATATGACATTGGCGTCAGAAAAAAGTCGTGCCAACTTAGTGCGTATATGACACCTGTGCCGTCTTTTATTCATCTAATTTAAAATACAATAAAAAAAAAATAAATGAAGGCGCTTTTCCAGTATAGGTACTTGGCGAAATAGAGAAAAGGTCCATGGCGAGAAAAGAAATTTTTTTCTGGCAATCGATTTAATCAAAATATTTTTTTCAAATAAAACTACACAAAAGTGTCTATGGTCCCATAGAGTTCGTACTTTTATGTTAGCTGGGTGCAATTCTCGCCAATAGCATTTTTTAACTCGCCAGCAGCATTTTTTATTTTTCGAGGGGCGATTCAAAACAATGCTTTGATGTTGAAATTAAATGGTTTATGGTATTATTTATTCTTTTTCTTTTTTTAATGAAATTTTTTTTTTTAAGTGAAAGGCATGAATTTTAAAGGTTTTATTTTTAAATTAAAGTCATCCATTCTAAATAAAATGAGTGAAATGATTATATTTTTATCTGAATTAACGAAATATGAAAAAAAAATGCAACGGGTACAATGTTTGGCGATTTACCACCTGTGCCCGACTAACATAACTGTAGGGAGTTCTCGATTTCTCTATCAGAATCTTCAAATTTGGCGAAAGATTGAGCAAGTAAATTAAATTATGAATAAAAGTAACATGATACAATGCCTAGCATACATTTAAGGGAGGCCAAATTGGTCGCCATGGGTGGATAGTTATTTTAAAAACCATAATAACTCAGTCAATTAAGATACAATTTTCAAAGAAATTGCATTTGAAAGTAGATTTTTTTCTCTATTTGACGGTTTAAAAATTGAAAATGTGCGATATTTAGAAATTAAAAAAATCGCTGACATAGCACGTATTTTAATTTCAATTTATTTTTTCAGTTTTTATGAGAAAATAGCAACAAAAAGGTACAGTAATATATTATTTTCTTTCTTCCGTGATTAGTTTCCCTTTACTTTCAACCCTCCACGACTTTCAACAGAAATGGAGTTCTTGAGTTGCCACAATTACAAAAAATGTATTAAAAACTACAAAAAAATTAATATCTCAAAATTAAATTGAGATACAGCTTTCAAACAAATTGCATTTAAAACAGAATTTTTTTCGTTACACGACGGTGTAAAAAATTAAAATGTGCGATGGTTAGAAGTTTAAAAATTTGCGGTAGAGAAAATTGCAAAACCAAAATTTTATTTCAAATTTCAAAGTTGCCATTCGCAGAATGACGTATGCGTTACGCACAGATATGTTTGTCCTTTATAATATAGGTAGATAATAGATAATTAATAACTATAGAACAAAATAATTTATATAATTTAAAAACAGAAATAAAAGTAAATAAACATTTATTATTAAATAAACAACAATAGCCGGGTCACCATGTCAGTCACAATAATGCTATTTTGGCGCCAAATAGGTACCCCGGTGCGTAGATAACATCTGTGCCTAATTTTTTTCTTTTTGTTTTGTTTAAAAAAAAAAAAGAAACAAGTGAAAGCCATCAATTTTAAATAAAATGAATGAAAGGATTATATTTTAAATGAAATTAATGAAATATAAAAAAAAAATGCGATGGGGAAAATGTTTGGCGATTTATCACCTTCGTCTCGCTAACATAAAAATACCGTCAAAATTGATTTCTCTAACAGAATCTTTCGATTTGGTGAATGATTGTTCAAGTAAATTGATCAAGTAATTGTGCTCATAAACACAGAGAGATTCTTCCATGGAAATGGATAAGAATTTCCAAATAGAGTATCGACTATCGGTCTCAACTTGAATAAATTATCTTCTCCATTAGACAATGTTCTATCGTTCAGATGGGAAAATTGTCGCATACTTTCAAATATAGTCAAAATCATAGTGCGACTACCTAGTCGTATACCAGTAACAGGGTTCCAAAACGATCTTATGATTTTTATGTTTTACACGCTACTCAAGATACAAATTCTTAGATGTTTTTAGTTATCAGTCGAACATATATTGAGTGGCTTTTGAATATGTATTAGCACTGAATATGTATTAACACTATGCCGGCTTGTTTGTTCAGAGTACAGTCAAAAAGTACGGGGTGGAAAATTACAAAAAATATTTATATGGTAGTAGACTCTCTCAAATCCGCAACTCTAAAATCCACAAACACCTAACATCCGCACATGATCTCAGATGTAAACAATGAAACTATAAGTTCAGGTGTAAGGGCAAAATTAAAGAATTTTTTAGTTTGATATCATTCCGTATGTATTTTAATATGTAATTCTCGATAATATGACTGAACTCATTTTTTTTTTCATGAAGCAAGTATAAATTTACTTCTGAAAAAAAAATCAAAATATTGCTGATATCACTGGTAATCACAATCTTTTTATCAAACATATTTTTGTATTAATAAAGCTTTTTTGGTTTTTAAGACTGGTTAAATCTGAAATAAAACTTCCTTACTTTATGATTTTAATGTGAATTTATAGGGTACCTATAAGAGAAAAGTTTCATTGAATAATTAAAGAAAAGTGTATCTCATTTTTATTATGCATATTTAATTATACATTATTATTATTATTTATACTTGGCCTTTACTTTTAATAATTAAATATTTTTTAAATTATCTTACTTTTTATTATTTTAGTTTATTACTTTACTTAATTAGTATTTCAATATTTTACTATATTGCAAGCATTCATTATAGCTTTGATTGCATTAGTACATTCAAATTACGGTTTAAAAAATGTAAACAAAGCAATGACCAGAAATCCACAAAATTCTAAAATCCGCACAATCTCTGGTCCCAAGCTGTGTGGATTTAAGAGAGTCTACTGCATTTTTAATGATAAAACACTTTCAGGCAGAGAAACATCTCCAATAATCTTTATCCAAGAAGGATCTGGCTAAAGAGTTTGAATATTAATACATGGAAATTATTCCAGAGAAAAATATTCGCCTTGCATACAATATTTCAAATGAAAATCAAATTTCAAAGTAGAGTAGAACATCGATTATCCGAAGTAATTGGGACCGACCATCTTTCGGAAAATCGAAATATTGGGATAATCGAGAATGCTTCAATTTTAAGATTAAGGAGAAACATATGCAATATTTCGTATTATGGTAACAAGGGCTTAATAACAGTAAAGTAATAACAAAATAGAAACAAGAATAAATTACCAGAATTTTCATTTTGAAATTAAGTGCCTTTTACATATATCACAAGGGTATGAAAAAGTTTTGTTTGTCGCAGTTTCGATTGCCTTTGCTTTGAAGCTCTATCACGGAGTTTTTAATATTATTAGTTTACCAGTATTACAGTCTTTCTGCTGCTTCAGCCATGCCAAACCTTTTGCAAAACCTTCAAAAGCTTCAGAATTGCTACTTTGTTCGCTTTTTTCGTTTCACTCCGCAGCTTCCGGAGCTCAAGTTAAATTCAAAGAAACTGTAAGAAAAGGGATCGAAAATATTTGTATGTTCTCGTAGTTTGGAAAGGACCGCTTTCACACAAGGAATATGGTAGTTTTAAAAAAAAAAATCTTCCAAATTGGATTTTGCACACAAGGAATGTGATGGTAAAAAAAAAAGGCTTTAAAAATGGATTTCGGTTAATCGAGAGTTTCGGATAAAAGAGGTTCTACTGTAATTGCTTAAGAGGCCAAAGGCCAACATAGTGGTCTTTGCGCCTCTTAAGCAATTACTTTGAATTTTGATTTTCATTTGAAATATTGTATGCAAGGCGAATATTTTTCTCTGGAATAGTTTCCATGTATTAATATAGTTTCTATCGATGCTGGATTTAATTAAGCTTCGTGTTCGCCCAAGGTCGGTGGCTCCCGATAAATATTCCATCTTGTGCTGTTGTGCTGCGCTTGTAGCCTTGCCAACATATAATAGTGAGAAATTTTCGGAACAGATGTCATATTCGCCCCGTATTGGCGCGATTTTTTTCTGTCGCCAATATCATATAGGCAACAGGTACTTAACTTGCGTCAAAGTGTCGTTATTTTGTTTGATGTGGTAACCCGGATTATGTTGTTTATGCTGTTGATGTTTTCGCCAAATTGGCAACCGAAAAAAATCGCGCCAATATGGGGCGAATATGACATCTGTACCAAATTTTCCATGCTGGGTATCGTTCCATGTGGTTTAGTCGGTAGAACGTCAGTGCGCTAACTGATGGCCCGGGTTCGTGTCCTGGCATCGAATCTTTTTCACTATGTTGGCCTTTGCGCCTCTTAAGCAATTACTTTGAAATCTGATTTTCATTTGAAATGAAGTGTTTGAAGCTTTCACCTTTTTCTGTTTACGTTTACCTGACTGCTTTTGTTTTGATATAGATGAAACATTCAATATCCCAACGTTTGCATCAGCATTCTAGTCAATTTCTTTAGCTAATTTATCTGCTTGTAAATCACAATCAGTCTCATCATAAGTGTCTGAACCGTTTTTGAACAGAAAGTTTGGATCAAACGGTGGATCGTCATCGCTATCATTGTAAAAAATGCCAGTTTCACTTGACAATACAATTCATATTTATTCTGTTAATGCCTTTTTTGTGTGTGTCTTTGCTTGAACATGATGAGGCTTTATCAGAACAAATTTTCCGATGAAAAAATAGACAAAAAGGAAGATGAAACAATCAACAAATTTATTGAACAGAATACTAAAAATGTAAACAAAAGCGGAACTCAATTCATGGTGTTGCCAAATGCCAACAAACGTATATTCGCATGCATACAATATTTGCTGCAAAAATTTACTGAAAATTATTGAAAATAACTTTTAAAAGCATATTTTTCTGAAAAACAAATTTTTCAAATGAAATTTTGCATTTTAAATATTTTTTATTTGTGTTAGAAATGGCATCTATGGCTAAGAAAATGGAAGGCTTCAAAAGTTCCATTTTATTTGCAACTGATTAACAACTATTATCACCTATGATATATTTAATGAACTAAACCTAAGTATAGGGTCAAAATGAATACGTAAAGCATAAAGTAATCAAGAGGCAACGTTAAATAAACGATAAGGAGAGAAAATTTAATTTGTTGCCAATTGGCAACAGTATACACTAGATGGTTAATTTGTAGATGGTCTCCTAAGCAAATTTTATATACATCATTTAAAAGTAGATTTTATTTCCAATCGTTCGGTACCAGTAACTTTCTTCTAGGATAATTTGTTGAGGAGTTAGTAGGGATGTTCATTTTTTTTTCCACAACTGTACATAAGAATAAAGTACTAGATTCCCGAAAATTTTCATTTTTCGACTTTTCTTTTTCTTTTTACCCGACTGAAAAGAAGGGTTATGTGTTTCACGCGTATCTGTGTATGTGGATTTCTTTATACCCTCGAAACACCCCAACGGCTGGATGGATTTTAATGAATGAGGTCTCTATCAATTCGTCTTAACGGCCCGATGGTTATAGGCTAAGTTTTGTTTTTATAAATTCAAAATGACGGCCATAAAATATAAAATAGCGGTAGAGACGAAAAAAAGAAAATTACTCACCCTATTGAGTGGCATATCATTGGATAGGTCTTTCAAAATGAAGACGATGTTTCATTGACTATTTTACAGTCAGAAGCTCCGTTAAAATATTATACAACCTGGAAGTTGTGTAGGTAGGATCTCTAGCTTTACTGCAACTCTAACCATCATAGACATCTATAGGCCTCATCAAAACAGAGTTTATAGATAGGAACTAACAATTAAACACAACTTAAAAGTCATCAATACAAGTAAATAAAAAAAATAGGTAAGTAATATAAACAAGTAATATAAAAAATATATATTTTAAGTCAATTCCTACTTAGGTCAATAAGAGAATTTTTTTCCTCCCATTCTTCTTTCCTCGTGAATGGCGCTTAAAATGCCTTGATCAAGAAGAGGGCTCTCTCGGTCTTAAAATACCTTGATCAAGAAAAGGGCTCTCTCGATTATTGAAAATTAATTAATTTAATTTAATGAATGAATTGATATTTGAAAAAAACTGGTTTAACATCAAGTGTCATCCACTACAAGTTTTAAAAAATTTATTTGAGCTTGATTGGATGAATAGTGAGTATCTATATTATAAAGGACAAACATATCTGTGCGTAACGCATTTAGAGTTGCCATTTTGCAAATGGCAACTCTTTGAAATTTGAAACAAAATTTTGGTTTTACAATTTTCTCTACCGCAAATTTTTAAACTTCTAAACATCGCACATTTTAAATTTTTAAACCGTCGTATAAGGAAAAACATGCTCTTTTAAATGCAATTTGTTTGAAAGCTGTATATCAATTTATTTTTGAGATATTAATTTTTTTGTAATTTTTAATACCATTTTTCCAATCGTGGCAACAAAAGTACCCTATTTCTATTGAAAGTCATTAAAAGTAAACGGGAAATAGTCTAAAATAGAAGATTACGGTATCTTTTTGTTGCCATTTCTCATAAAACCAGAAAATAAAAAGATGAAATTAAAATACGGGCTATGTCAAGAATATAGTCTATTATTCCGCGATAATGATGTCATATGCATACTTTTCTATAGACGAAGTTTAAGATTGGATTGCTTTAGAGGAAGCAAATCACGCCATTTTATAAAACAGCGTTTATTTTCATTCTTAAAACTGAATTATGTTTTGTAGAAGTGCGTCATTTTCACAGCCCAGCTGCTTTCAAAATTTTCACAGGTGAAAATGCTTCACTTTTGAAAATAATGTTATCGAAATTACACACTGATAAAACGCAATGTTTTACAAAAATTTAGAGTGTCTTTATAAAAGAGAGGTGACATGCAAATAATAGCGATTTATATAAAAGAAATTGATGACTCTCGCCTGGATAGATTTGCTTCGCCGAGTTACACAAGGAAACAAATAATTCGAGGCTTAAAATAATCTCATGTTCCTGAAGTTATTGTCCAAAATTCTCTCGAAAAATAAAACTTTAATGCTATTCTTTAGGACATTCTACTATAATTTTATCAAAATAACAGAATTTGCTTAATTTAATTTTTCACAATTTTATATAATCTATATATTTAAAACACAAGTGTGTTTTTTAGTCATCTACCCTGATCTTTCTGCTGAACCAATTTTACTAATATTTTTTTCAACTGAAAACATTTCATTTGTAGATGTGATCGCACTATCTTTTTTTTTTTAATATCCCTACTTTTATATTTTAATTTTAAAAGCATTTTATGAAATTTCTCCAAAATTATGAAAATTAGATAGCTTTCATTATTGCAGACAAGAGAGAAAAAAAAATGAGGTATTTTTATCTGTATTCATGCCCTTTTCTGATAAAAATTAAAAATTGTTTATAAAAATTGTTGTATAGGGTTTAGTGGCGCAAAATCCCATTAGGAGCATAATATTATATTAGGGGAATAATAACGGAAAATGACATACTGCTTTTGAAAACACGCATTTTTCCTCATAAATTTTCTATATTGTTTTTCCTTCATCATGTGTGCTGATACCAAGTTTCAGACACTTGGCGAAATGCTTATTTAAGTGAAAATGAAGATATATTTAAAAGAAAATTATCATTTTCTTAGATAAAACTAAACATTTTAACACAAATTCGTCTAAAAAACATAAATTACGGAAATTTTTACTCTCCGGAATTGAGATTAGAATCTCAAGTAAAGAGTGCGTCTATTCACATAAAGCTGACAATGGTGACTACAAGTTTTGAATTAAAATGATTTTTAAATGATCAAAGAAAATACAATTTTTTTTAAAATGATCAATATGGATATGAGGAGTACGTATGCAAATTTTGAGAAGGTAAAAATTGCTGTTTTTCATTCCGGAATACCAAGCATAAGAGCTTCAATTGATAACGTCATCGGAATAACTGATCTAGACACACGGCAGTGTGTCAGCCAAGTTCGCCTGACATAGCCGTGTGTTATTTACACGAACCATTTCGAGCTGTTTTCATCAAATTTCAATGCTCTACAACTGAAAATCTATGAGACCTACGTACTTGTTATACGAAATGTGTAGTAAAGCCACCCTAATTACCTAAAATCGAAAATTTTATAAATAACGCATAATTAGTTTCCGAGATAATGATATTTGAAAATGTCTGATAATCGATAATTTTACCACTGACTGACTCACTCATCAAAAAGATCTCGTATATCTACTGCAGCTACAGACTTCAAATTTGGTGCGAAGTTCGTTTACACTATAAAACTAAGGAAAAAAATAAAAAAAATTGTGAAAATCGATGAATTACCCACCTGGGGGTGCCCATTTTTACTTTACCATTGCGTCTATTAGGCGAAATTTTAATTTGCCGTAGGAGGGGACGCTGTTCTGTCGCCAAATACCGCCAAGTTTCTCGCCAACATGGCGATATATCGCCAAATTTGGCGACCAACATTAGTCGCCAAAAGTGACGCCACCTTGGCGATATCTCTAATATTTCGTCAAATTCCCATAGACTTTGTAAACCTATCTACTTACTGGGGGTTTATCTGGATTTACTTGCTTACAGAAAATCAACAAATTGAGATATTCTGTCCGTCACAGATAAGAGCCCGTTCTCAGAAACTATACATGTTGGAGGCGTGAAATTTTGCATATTTACAGCTGAACACCTCACATCAAACGACAAATGATAAAATTTTGAAAAAGTCGTACATTTAACCCTTTGCGCTCCCACATGTGTATTTTAAACAATTCTTTCTAAGTGAACCCTAATTAGGTTGGAGGCATGAAATTTTGCATACTTACAGCTGAACATCATATTTTTCTATTTTTGTGCTGAATTCGTATTCTTCATATGAAAAATGCTTTTTTAATGTAAGTGGGCAATCAAAAGATTTATTGCATATAAAAAAAAATATTAGTTTTCAATTGAAAAAAACTGTTTTCACCTATATTCTGTAACCCGGGAAGCCCGGGTATGATTCCCTAGTTTTATTAACGATTGAAAATTTGAACAAGATATATATAGCGAAAGCGTGAGCTAATAGTTGGAATTGAAAAAAAATAGTGTCACACTGATGAGAAATAGTTAATCAGTTCGCTTTTTACGCAGTCGGGTTTTTGGATTTTTTAAATTTAATTGGTGTTTTTTTTATGTTTTCCAATAAAGTCTAAAAATGTTTATGATTTTGGTTTGTCTGTCTGTATGACATCTATCTGTCTGTCCGTGCTCTAACTCACATAAATATACCCAGATTGTCATGAAATTTGTGTATGTTAATGAGGTTTATTATAATACATTTGGTATTGAAAGTGAAGTGTGTAGCATTTATGGTTCATTCACAGGAACACAAAAGAAATGCGTTACATTACGGTCTAGAGAAGAAACATTTTGCGGTGAATTTTACTGATGTTACGCTATTTCAAACATATTGAAATTGATATATATCACTAATGTGCTCTACAAGAGACTTACTATAGAATGGGATGTGCATAGCATTCATCATTCATTAGCAGGGATACACAAAATAATTAGGTTACAGTACAATAATTGCTGGAAATGCGTTTTAAGCGTGTCAAGCGTATTCGTTTTTGCCAGAAAATGCTGAAAATTCAAAAAAATTCAACGCATTATAGCAAGGTGTGTTTTGGCCGTACTAAAATGATCATAGCTAAACTTTTTCTTTGAACAGCTAAAGAAAGTTTTTCTAAATTTAATTTATAGAAACCATAGATAGTATAAAAGCTATAAAACAGGAGATCTGCTTTTTCAGAATTTAGTGTCGTCCCCGATATATATATATATATATATTTAGAGTTTTAAGATTTAAAACACACGCTTTTATTTTATATAAAATGACGTCATTTGCATCCTCCGAAGAATTCTTCATTTACGATCCAGTCTTAAATAACATCTACAGTAAAGTCGTCATGACGTACTATCGCTGAATAATACACAAATGCAAATGCAAAAAAAAAAAAAAAAAAAAAAAAAAAAAAAAAAAAAAAAAACAGATATCACTCAAGAAACTTGACAAAAGCAAAAATGGCTATCTAATGATTCATATGCCTTCATTTGTTTGTAATATAGATAATTGAATTAAACATCGTTTATAATAGCTCCATGTTTTATCAGAAATCATTCATTTATAATTTTTCAAAATGGCACGTATTTTAATTACCTTTTTTCAATAGTTATGGGGAAAGGGCAACAAAAAGATATAATTACTATTTTCACACTATTTTTTCTTTACTTTCTATAGAAATGCAGTACTTGAATTGCCAAAATTAAACAAATGGCGCTAAAAACTACGAAAAAATTAATATCTCAAAAATAAATTGAGGTGCAGTTTTCAAACAAATTGCATTTAAAAGTACTTTATTTCCCAGTTCGACGGTATAAAAATTGAAAATATGCGATGCATAGAAGTTTAAAAAAATTGCAGTAAAGTATATAATAGTACAATGATACATCTGCTTTGTTTTACGGCTGGCTTATACAACGGAACGTTATTTTTTGGAGACGACACTTTAATTGTTGGGAGAAAAGAATAGCATATCGGGGGCTAATAAAAATTTCATACCTATTAAAACATATCTATTTTCATGTAAATGGCTTTTGATAAGTAGAAGAACCACATATAAAGTTTTTTTTTTTCAAATGTAACTCTACCTTTAACAATGGAAGGTTGATATGTTAGGAAGTGAAAAGGCGCTGACCCTTTGCATATCGATAGAATATAGACAATAAATAAACGTACGAAAGCAATAAAGTGCTATGGCTAGAGGATCCTAATAAAATAAAACCCAAAGTTTGAGCGTCATTTACCCTTATGTCAAGGCTAACAAAAAATACAAGCTACCGCGGTGCATCCCACGTGTCTTTTTATACAGACCACTAAAGTGACGTGATGCTCTTTTTGCACACCATCATTGGTGCATTGGAGCATCACGTGACTCTGTAAAAAAAGATACGTGCAATGCACTGCGGTAGCCTGCCTTTCTCATTAGCCTCGCCCTTACGTATATAATCTGATAAATAGCTCTTTTTACTTACCCATCATACGTAGTATAGGGTAAGTCTTGTAATGGTTTTGAAAATCGAAAAAAAAAATTGACGGATTTACACGTTTCAGACACTGGAGATTCCGAAAAACATATTTTTAGAAAAAAAATTGTCCGTCCGTCTGTATGTCTGTGTGTCTGTAATCGCTCTATCTCCAGAACAAATTGAGATAGAGACTTGAAATTCGGTGTGTACTTAGGGAGTAATAATGGGAAGAAGCCTATTGAATATCAGTAACCGCGATTAACCGGAACAATTTTTTTCGGACTCTTGAAATATTCGTTCTAATAAATGGTATACAAAAAATTTTCGAAATTGTTTATTTGAAGGGGTGAATATAAAAGACAATGAAAAACCATAAATTTTGCATTATGAATGAACCCGATCGGATAATTAGTTGCCGAGATATTTGTAATTCTATTTTTCACACTCTTCGATTTTTCATGACCCTGTATTTCATTCAAATTTCAACTCAAAGATATATTTTAATTGGAAATGAGACGCTTAATCCGACGCAGTAAATTGTTAGTTAATAGGATTATAATTTTTCGAGTTATAAGGATGTTTCTTTTACGCAATTCGGTACTATTCGATTATCCCGCCGACCAAAAATCTATGGCCAAACTATAAGATTAAATGCCAATAATGGCTTATCGTAAATGTCAAGTATTTAATGCATCTTCATACATATAAGGGGTGTTACCATAGAAGTTCTGTTCTGTCACCCTGTTCTGTCGCCGAACACCGCCAAGTTTGTCGCCAAGTTGGCGGTATATCGCCAAATTTGGCGGCCAAAATGAGTCGCCAAAAATGACGCCAAATTGGTGGTATCTCTAATATTTCGCCAAATTCCCATACACTTCCATTGTAAACCAATAGCGTTTACTTGCTTACAGAAAATCAACAAGTTGAGATATTTTAATGTAACAAAAAGTAATATTAGCTTAAGGGGTTATATTAATTATATTTAAGGAAGTCCAAATAAATAAAATTATGATTAAAAGTAACATGGTACAATGCTTAGCAAATATCACATGTTTTATTTTCATATTTTATATTATCTATATCCATAATGGGTAAGTATTACGGTGCCCTCAACGACTAGTTTCTGAATGATCTTTTGCACTGCTGATAGTGCAGTGGTGCACCGAACTTCTGAAAAAGTTTTTATTCTGCCTGAGTTCGAGACCAAACAAACTATTATTCCAAAAAAATTAATGATCAATTAATTTCAAACCAAACAATATATATATATATATATATATATTATGATTTATACTAGTTGTAACAAGATCTGCTAAAAATCTGGTAGAAGGATAATTCTTTGCATGAAGGAAAATATTGACTGGAAGGTAGGAATTGGGGGTATGGAAATCGGAATCATAAGAAACATGCTACCAGTTTTGAAAAACAACAACGATGATTAACAGTATCGGTAGAGTTAGTAAAATGGATCGATAAAGTTCTCATATTTGGCTGGTGACAGAACAGTTGGGAAGTCGTAATCAAGCTGCTTTAATGGGTAGGCACGAAACAACAAAGTTGTATTTTCCAACTGATTAAAAAGTCAGCAAATTGCAGAAGAAAACATTTTATTATGGAAATGTTTAGCCCACGGATCATACAGAATAACTCTTCACACAATTCCGTATTGAGTTCGTACTAGCTTAATTTTACAGCTCGTATTAAAAAGCCATATTAAATTTCATAATAAAAATAAACAACTAATGAATAAGTAAATAAATAAACAATATAGTTCCAAACAATACATTAATACATTTTCCAAGATTCTCTGATATCATGCACTTTTGGATGAGAAGAAGAAGCATGGAAAGAAATTGTCTCTGAGACCATGAATTTGTTTATAACGACCACAACGTAGGAGCACAAGGCTCCAAAAAAAGCGCATCGTGGCAAGACATCTGGACCAATCAGAGTACCTGCTGTAACTCGTTAGCTAAGCTCGTAAAAATTTGACGCTCGTAAAAATTTGAATTCTGCCCCCGACCATAATAAACAATATCCCACTTCATCTACTTAAAGTTATTTTGAGACCCCCCCCCCCTTCCTGAGCTAAAAATACCCCTTCGCTGAGTTAAAAATGCTCCCTTCCCTGATCTAAAAAGCCCCGCCCCCTTTTGCATTATACGGAAGGTAAAACAACTTTATTTGGGGGGGGGACAAAACGAATCTTCACTTCTAGTATCAAAACGAAGCTCTTCCAAAAGTTTGGTGAATGACCATTAGTTGTATGAAAAAATCCTATATTTCCCGTACTACACGTAAAATTTAGAGAATTGACAAGATTAGTGCATATTTGCAGACAGTGTGACATGACAATATTACCTAGTTTGCAGTAAATTTGATGCAACAAGATTGAAACTTGCACGACAAGTTAGCTGCAAGTTCAAAGTGTGGTGACTTCGGAGTTTGCGCAATTTTGTTTCAGTATTGTTATAAACATACAGTCTTGTCATACTGAGTTTGTCATGCTGTAAATTTGCAGGCTTGCAATACAAGACTGCTGCAAATTTTCTGCAAACTAAAATTGCTATGTGGGTATTGGTTCCGTTTTTACTTTTTAAGTATGGAAACCTAAAAAGTAAGTAAACTGTTTATTTTTTCAAAAGTAATCGCTGTAACTGCCAATACATTTATCCCACTGTGAGACAAGATGGTCAATGCCGTCATGGAAAAATGTTAGTGGTTGCCTACGGAAACATGGTTGTACCCAGGTGTACCTCATCGTTCGAAACAAACAACGGCCACGAATGTTTTTCTTCAGGGCTCCAAAAATATGGAAATCGCAAGGGGAGGTTTCTGGACTGTATGGTGGATGTGTCAAGGCTTTCCAGCGAAATTTTTGCAGCGTAGTCGAAATAACCTTATTAACATGTGAGCGGTCATTAGTATGCAGTAGAATGATGACGTACGTCAATATTCCTGGACGTTTAGACTTGATGGCGCGCTTCAATTTTTGCAAAGTTTCCACGTACTGCTGTGCGCTAATTGTGACACTGTGTTCCAGAAAGTCAATGAGCTGCGGCACTTGCAGTCAAAGAAAAATGTCATCATGACTTTCTCGGAGCTGGCGTGTACGGTTTTGGATTTTTTTCGGAGAGGGTGAATCACTTAGCTTCCATTCTTGATTCTGACGCTTGCTCTCCGGCTCAAAACGATGGCACCATGTTTCATCTCCTGCGAAATATGGGAAAAGAAACGATATTCTTCAACGCGTTACCGTTCCAAATGCTGCAGTGACGTCGACATTCTGTTCAGCTTCTGCTCCTCCGTCAGGCTGTAGGGAACCCAAAGCGAACAGATTTGCCGATGCTTTAAGTGCTCTGTCAAGATATCGTGAGCGGTACCGTGAGTAATGCCCAAGATAATCCGAATGTATTCTACCTTTCACCATTGGTCCTTTCGGATGGCAACATCCACCAAGGTAATGACACTATGAGTCTGCCCTGGCCGACTGCTCTCTTTAAATGACACCCGATCATCTCTAAATCGTTTATTCCACTCACACACAATCACACGTGATTTACTGTTTTCGCCAGCAGACATTCGGGCATGAATTTTACTTCCTGACACTCTTTCCGCAGTCAAAAAATGCAATACGCCTCGCTGTTCATTTTTCCCGGCCTCCATAGTTATGTCGGATTCACATACGACTTCTTCACCTCATTTCGAGCGCGTCTAAGAGACCACTCGCGCTAGTCCTTCCTGATTCCCTATAGAGGGAACTACTGTCTCGTTTTCATTTGACTGACCCATATATATTAGGGTTATGTCTCCTTCACGCCCATACATCGTTAATAAGCTAATAGTGTTTTCTTTGGGAAATGGTGTTAATTTACATTTAAGGCAACTTGACCCTTGATGATCTCAAATAACATTTTTTTTTCAAGCAGAAAAGTATTTTTTTATTGCAATAAAAAAATATAATAATACCAATTAATTCCTCATTTTTCGGGATAATAGAAGAAGCACAATTGCCACAATTTCGAAGAAGTTTCATTAAAAATATTTGATTTTAAAATAAAATAAAATGAACAAAAAAATTCTTGTGCGGTTTCATCATCCTAAAACCATCTCACGACTTTTTATTTAGACTTTGGCCACACGACCATTTCACAAACTGGCCAACCTTTCCATTTCAAGAACTGACCAACGGCCTCTAGCCATTTCGCGAACTGGCACAAATTGGCCAATCAATTTAAAAAAAAGTTCAACACTTCGCGAATTGACCGACTTCGGCCTTTGGCCGCAACATATATATATATATATATATATATATATATATGTGTGTGTGTGTGTGTGTGTGTGTGTGTGTGTGTGTGTGTGTGTGTGTGGTGTGTGTGTGTGTGTGTGTGTAGTTAAATCAAGATTTAAACGGGGTTCGTTTTGGGGTCTGAGGGTCATGATCGGTGATAATAATTCAAAACGTTTCCGGAATTGCTTTCCTCAGGACGGCTGCAGTAGTAAGCTTTTTATTTTTTTCTAAGGAAAAATACCTAATACAAGCGTAAATTTTCTAAACACAGTGCTTTTCAATGTGGCGGTTCTGTTTGTTATTCCCAAGCAGACGAGTTTTTGTTATCTCAAATCCAATGAAACAACATTGTTGGCAGCGACATTTCTCACTTAGCCATTTTATAAAAGCTGATTTTCAAATGTGAATTAGATCTTACTTACCAATCCCAAAAACAGCCGTCAGCTGTCTGGACATCAATGGATGAGGCGATGGGAACCGAAAAATTTCCCAGTCAAACAAAATAGCATGGAAAACCGATTACAGAAGATCGCCGCATTTTATGACAATATCATTCAATCCGTATTCATTGTAATTCATAGCATTCTTGCAATCCGTATCATTCATTCCGTAACCAAATAATCTTTTTAAAAAAGGGCACATTAGCATGTTTTTAGAGGCTGTGAACTCTGAACTGGAGTTAGCGAGCCTAGCTCGCAGGGAGCACCGAAGTATAATATATAAAATAATAAATATATATATATAAATATGTGTTGTTTTACATTTATTTTAAATGTTAATTATAACATTTACATTTGTAATTGGGATTGTGAAATAATTGTCTGGAGGAAGTCTGATCCGGGATCGAACTCACACCAAAAAAGAGTCTCAAGTTTTGAATTACGGCAAGATAACAACCATGCCACAGAGTCTCTTTGAATCGAAAGTAATTTATCCGCTTACGTACGTAAGCGCAAATGAAGCGCAAACTTTCAAGCTTGTATTCTTAAGATCCCCTGTCCATCGCACTTGATGTCTTTTATTGTTTTCCTATAGAATATATTTTACTGCTTCATAAAGGGTCACCATATTCTCTGTTTCTGACTTTAGAAAACCCCATCCCACCCCTTGTAAAACTAATGATTTAGTTAGTAATTAGCTACTGATGGCGATAAAAGGGGCACCTTGTATATCGACTGTTTACAAAAAAAACATATTTTGTTGCATTCTCCATAAAACCAATCTACACAAAAAATGTTTATCCAATATAATAAAAAAAACTGTCTGATTCTATCTCATTTCAGTGTGCAGAGTTTCTTAATCTCTATGCCCAACCTGTTTTTAAGTCTTAAATCAAAATGACGTTATGAAGCTTAATCTTTTTTGTAACATATTAATAAAAAGCTATTAATCTAAAAAGCGTGAATTTCGCAAAACAAGAATGTCATTTGCTTTATTTTTAAATAAAATGTCTTTAAAAGATCAAACAATGAATAATCTTCTTCAAAAATGGCAGAAGATCTAAAAGTGAGAGACATCTAAACACGAATTCATAAATTATTTTTCATGTGATGAATGAATTAGCAAATAATGTCTAGACATTGTTTCTTGTTTAATGTTGTTTAATGACTTCTGTGTTATGAAGATGTTTTTCTAATTGTAAATCCTCAACTTACCACACATGTCTTTTATCTTTATATTGTTTAATTTTTTTAAGTGCAGTAATCCCTTAGCATTCACGAGGGTTAGTTTCGCGGAAACCGCCGCGAATGTTCTCGCGAAATCGCGAGACTATCTTCCCATGCATAAAAGGGGGGTTAGGTTTAAAGAAAAAAATTTTATGGAAAAGAGCAATTGGAATTCAAGAAGTATATTTATTAAGCATTATACGTTAAAAGTACATGATTTAAATAAATTTGAATAATTATAAACATATTGTACAAAATTTATTTGCTAGTTGATGGCGGAAAAAATTTAGTTAATCGCGATTGTTTGATAGAACAGATCTTTTGTTTATGAATTTCCATGTAAGGAAAAAATGCGACTACGATTTCTATTTTAAATGTAAGACTCCTCACCAGTGAAGAATCGCATTCTATTGCTTTTTCAACAAGTTGATGATGTTTTGAATTTTTCCTAACAATTTTTGCAGAAAATATTTCACCTGCAATAAAATTTTGGAATTTTAGAAAATTAAAAAAATTAAAAGAAATCTGCATAAAAATAAAGAAAATTACTGATCTATATTATCCCTCAACACAAGGGCTGAAGTTCTCGCAACTTAGACCATACAGTAATACAGTAGGCTATACAGTCGATATGTGTCCAGTGTCACCTAGTTCATAGAATTGGTAAAGCAAAGTGAGTTTACTTTGTAAAAAAATATTCTTTATGAAACAAAATTCGCAAATAACCAAGTTCAGTATTCGCGAATTTTGAAATGTTCCGCAATTTCTATTTTGCGAATAATTAAAACTTGCGAATGTTAAGGGATTACTGTATTAAATTAAATCTAATGTTTTAATTCTTAAAATCAACAAAACTGAAATGAAAATTTTGAACAATTAGAAAGAGTTTCTGGAGTCTAGTAGAGGTAGCTTGGTTCTTGGAGGTTCTTGCATTTGTTGCAGAAATAAGGCTCACTGTTCTAATATCTCTGTTTGAAAGATATCCTTTGGGCGTTAGGCAATATTTTTTATAAGTGTTAAATATTTCACAAAATAACAGCTATGTGATGTATGGCTATATAGATTGGTATTTATATACCATGCATATTTATTTATCTTATGCAGTACTCAAAAGCAATATAAATTTGAAAATTTTGTTACAGCAGATTTTTAATTCTTCAACTAGATGGCGTAATTAGTTGGATGTGCCAATCCCAAAATTTTCTTCTATCTCATACATCTTAATATTTCAAAAAGTAGTTACACATGTTAATACTTCAATATTATTAGTTCAATACAATACCAACTTTGATTTTCATCTTAAATTTCTACTTCATTCAATTAATCGGAGTAAAAACGTGTTAATCTTGATCATGATATTTATTAAGATCAATAGCTTTTCCTTATTCTGTTGTCATCAACTGTTTGCGAATAGCCGTCTTAGCAGGACGCGATTTCCAGTCGCTGCACGAGCCGCTGGTGGACAATAGCACCAAGAAAAATCAAGAAAATTATACAAAAATCACTATCACAGAGCTCCGTTCAGGCGGAATATTTCAAAATTCAATGAGTACCTGCTTGCCATAGCCAAAATCATGCACAAAAAATTTGGTTCTATTGTATGGATAACTTTATACAGTTTTCGATGGTACAATAAAGAAAATGGCACAGACATTGCTATTAAAGTGCCCCCTCCCGGCAGGATTTTTTCAAATTCGAAGAAGATCTGCTTGCCATAGCCCAAAACATACACAAACTAGTCGGATGTACCAAACCCAAAACTTTCTTCTATCTCATACATGTTAATACTTCAAAATTCGCTATCACATTGCCAAAATTAAATGGCAATCTATGCATCTCATGAGGATTCTAAAGATATGAAATTCCGTGCATTAGTTCTTGAGATATGACTATCGCTGAAATCGTCTAAATCCAGCAAAATCCTGCCTAGCAGCGCCACCTATTGGGTGACTTATACCAAATCCTAATCAGCAACAATTTATGTCAACGATTGACTGAATCTGAAGTTTGGAGAAAATCCGTGCATTAGTTTTTGAGATAGAGCTATAGCGAAAATCGTGAAAATTCCTGCATAGCAGCGCCACCTATTGGGTGATTAACACCAAAACCTAATTAACAACAACTTGTGTCAACATACAACTAAATCTGAAGTTAGATCAAAATTCGTCCATTAGTTCTATAGATAGAGCTATTGAGGCAATCGTGAAAAAGGCAGCACATAAGCACCACCTGTTGGGCGATTTACACCAACACATAATCAGTAGCAAAAGTAGCAAAATCAGTATCAAGGACTTACTGAATCTGAAGTTTGATGAAAATCCGTGCGTTAGTTCTTAAGCTTTTGGGAAAATCGTGTAAATCCTGCAAAATTCATCATAACGGCGCCACCTGTTGGGCGATTTACACCAAAACGTAATCAGCAACAATTCATATCAAGGACTAACTAAATCTGAAGTTTGATCAAAATCCGTGCATTAGTTTGTGAGATAGAACTATTGCGAGAATCGTGAAAAATGCAGCATAGCAGCGATTTACACCTTATCTTATCATGTATTCTGTGATGCCTCCCAAAAGGCATATGCCACATGCATTTATTTAAGATGTAAAAACAAAGCTGAAGTATCGTGCCAACTTGTACAAGCTCGTACAAGAGTAGCTCCCCTGAAACCTACAACAATTTGTAAACTTGAATTGTTAGCTTGCGCTATTGGAGTGAGACTAATGGAAACGGTTAAGCAAGATTTAAAATTGGAAAATATTCCTATATTCTACTGGACGGATTCGATGAATACATTGTATTGGATTAAGAATACAGAAAATTGGGGTGTATTCGTGATGGATAGGGTCAAAGAAATTAGGGCACACAGTAATCCGGAAAACGGGAAGTTTGTTCCTGGGAATTTAAATACCGCTGATATTATTTCAAGAGGATGTTCCGTAGAAACACTTAAAATTAAGAAATGGCATGAAGGTCCGACGGGGCTGAAACTTGAGTCAGACTTTTGGCCAGCTTTTGATATAACTCTGAAAAAGGATGAGGTTGATAAAGAAAAGAAGAAGACAGTTATATCTTCTTTGATTTCTCTAGATGAAGAATTTCCATACTTTTCTTGAGTTTCACAGTTCAAGAAGATAATTAGAATCACTGCTTGGTTGGAGAGCTTTATTGACAACTGTAAAACTAACAAAAAAGAACGAATATTTGGGAATTTAAAAATTGAAGAAATTAAACGAGTTGAAGTCACTGTATGGAAAATTGTGCAGAAAAGTTGCTTCAAATCAGAGAACGCTTACGTCATTTAAAACCCTTCATTGATCCATACTAGGCCAGAGGAAATGTACCAAAAAAAGGGGGTTACCTTGCAAAAGGTCGGGTAAAAGATTTTTTTTCTGAATTGTTTATAATGATGCCAACATGGAAAAACCAAGTTTTCTAACAAAATTTCTGAAGGCTAAATTTTCTGTGGCCCAAAAAACAACAAAATTTTTGGGACCTTTTTTGGTTTTTCTTTAAATATCTCGAGACCCGTTGCCGTAGCATGTCATTTGTCAATCACAATATTAAAGAAGATAAAATTCTCTACAACTTTCATAATTACAACTTTTTTATACACTCAATAGCAAGCGCAGTATGCCATTTCAAAATTTTCAATTTTCTTAAAAACCGTGAAAAACGCAGTTCTGCCCCGATTATGCAAATGTTTCCCACAGATTTAATCGTGTATGTCAACTTCTATGTATTAGTAAGAGTAAATTGTGTGTTTCAGGGCTAAAACTAGCCTTTTTTTTCACCCGTGCCAACATGGATTTTGGCGCCCCCTCCCCCCCCCCCTCTTTTAAAAAGAAAATTTACCACGGGAATTTTAATGAATCTCTAATAGCCGGATTTTGAAAATTTTAAGTGTGTAAGCATTAAATACGTAATGCTGAACTACGTAATCAGCTTTCCCAAATATTGATTCATTAAAACCTTGAAAACCGTACCGGAAGGTACCGAAATATATTCCGCTTTAAACAGGTTTCCATCTTAGCAGGTATAATTGTTCGTATTATTTCTCTTGAAAAAATATATACTTTTCTTTAAAGACCGAATTCCGTATATACAGATTTCATTTTCAAAGACTTTACGGTAGTTGTCGTATTGAGGAGTTTAAAGCCAAAGTTATATGAATTATAGGACTAAATTAGTCACACGAAGACATTCGCAAGGTAACATTAAACCTATGGGAGCGTTCTTGACAAATATCTCGCTCGCATTTTGCTACTTTTAATTTTTTTTTTTTTCATGGGATACCTGAGATCAATATCTAATGTTGTGCTTTTGTACTTTTTCGGGTTTGGTTGCTTTTTTTTACATATATTCGGACACTTTCATTTTTGGAAAACTGTTTGGAACCCGTTCTGAAATTTAAAGTATCCTTTTTGAGCTTTAAAGCAATTAATAGATAATCTTAAAGTTTTACATATTTTTGCATTCTCAAGTGATATAATCTCTTGTTATATTTATTGATATAAGTGGAAAAAAATTGACAATATATTTTAAAACTAATATTTTAAATATTTTTTATAAAACTATTTTATTAACAGAATTTATAAATTTTACAAGATATAAATGCATAACATTATTTAGTGAAATAATCTGGTGTCATTTTTATTGTAGCTATTTTATAAGGTAAAGGTATTTCTTTCATAAAAGATATTTATCTTTTGAATCCCCCCCCCCTTTTACATGGAACTACAATTCAATGTTTGCTATCTTTAAAACAGTAAAACATTAAAACATATGTTATCAATAATTGGTAAATAAAATATACCATTGTAGTGGGGAATAAAATATGTTTTACGCAAATTTTCATAGCTGGGTGATTTTCAAAAAAAGGCTCATGTTTTACTGTCGTTTCACATTTGCACAGAAAAATAGTTAAATATCATAATTTTAATTATCGCATTTTACCTATCATGTTTTTTTAATGATAATTTATTATTATTTATAAAAAAACTTTAAAAATAAGAAATATATTCTTTTTGTGAGTGTCATTATTGCCATGCTTCTGACAAAAAGTTCCTTCGGATTTTTTAGAGGACAGCACATGCCTTTTTATCAAGGCAAAAGCACTCCTTAAAAATCAACTTGTTACCAGGTTTAGGGGAATAGAGTAAATAGTTTTATAGTTTCAATAAAACAAGCAAAGACTGAATGTTTTGGTGAGTATTCTTTTGCAAGTCATTACCGTACCCAATTCTAATTGATAATTAAATGAACTTTTATTTCTTAATCTGCTTTCATTATACGAGAAACAGAAAATTATTGTATGGGCCAGAAGATATAATGGCTGCCATTTATGCCTGGGGAAAAATAAGAATATTTTGCTTAATTTGTCATTACCGTGCTCACTTACGTCATTATACCAAGTGCATTAAAATTTAAAAATTAGTTTTAAAATGTTAAATTAGTAATTTGGTCTCTTCTGATGCTTGTATATTAATGTTTATGGGGTAAGGTAATTATTTACAAACAATTAAAACTTTCTGATTATTTCTAAAAATTTGATTTTGTTATTCCAAAATATGGACAGATTTTGAAAATAACCCACCTATCCCATTGATACCTGGAAAAATATGTATGCATTATAAAAATTATTAAAATTATAAAATTTATAAAAATTTAGCAAGAAATCTTTTTTAATTGAAACTATCGTGCCAATAAGTTACTATAGATTGAAAAATTCTTTTAAACAATGCTTTGAAGTTAACATTGTATACACTTAAAGTTACTGTCTAAATATGAAAATTGTCTCATTCATCTACACTCTGCCCTACTTTTAAAATTATATAAATTTATTGCATATAAAATGTCTGTTGAGTTGAAAATAAAGACGTGAGTGTGCAAATAATAGATAATTTACTGCTACTAATTTTTAGAAGTCGACGTACACAATAAAATCTGCGGGGAACATTTGAATAATCGCGGCAAAACTACGTTTTTCACGGTTTTTAAGAAAATTGAAAAAATTGTCCCATTTTTGAAATGGCGTAATGCGCTTGCTATTGAGTGTATAAAAAAGTTGTAAATATGAAAGTTGTAGAGATTTTTTATCCTCTTTAATATTGTAATTGACAAATAATATGATACGGCAACGAGTCTCGAGATATTTCCAAAAAATCAAAAAATGTCCCAAAATTTTGTTGTTTTTCGGCCACAGAAAATTTAGCCTTAAGAAATTTTGTTAGAAAACTTGGTTTTTCCATGTTGGCATCATTATAAACAATTTAGAAAAAAAATCTTTTACCTGACCTTTTGCAAGGTAAAATGTACATTTCCCCTGGACTATACGGACTTATAAGACTTAAATCCAGAATAATTATGAGAGAAGACTCGGAGGATTTCAGACTACCTATAATTTTGCCACCTGACCACCCAGTTGTTACGAAACTAATAATTGAGAAACATAATCAATCACTACATTGCGGAGTTCAAACATTAATGGCAGTCTTAAGAGAGAAATATTGGATCTTAAAAAGTCGTAAAACGATCCGGAAAACTCTGAAGAATTCTATAAGATGTAAGAAGTTTGATGCCAAACCCCACGATGTATAAATACCACCATTGCCGGAAGATAGGATTAAAGACTGTTCTCTATTTCAAGTCATAGGTGTCGACCTGGCTGGACCTTTGTTTTTTAAGAATGGGTCGCCGCATATTGAGCTATTCACCTCGAACTTGTCACTTCATTATCCACTGACAGTTTCTTGCTTGAATTTCGACGATTCATATCACGACGTGGAAGACCTCAGATTGTCTATACAGACAATGGAAGTAATTTCGTTGGTTCAAATTGTTTATTAAAGAAAATAGATTGGGAAAGAGTGATTAAGGAACATACTGTAGAACGACTTACTTGGAAATTTATTCCGCCTGCATTTCCTTGGTGGGGAGGATTCTGGGAACGTATGATAGGATTGATGAAGAATATTCTCAGAAAGGTGTTAGGAAATGCATCATTGAAATATGAAGAAATTAATACTATTCTTTGCGATTGTGAAAATATTGTAAACTCCAGACCGTTAACATATATATCTGAAGATCTTGAATTAGAACCCTTAACCCCTGACATGTTTCTTCGTGAAATTAACGAAGGTGGTGTTCCTGATCTGAACAATATAGATGCAAGTTATCTTCAAAGAAGATATGAATATCGGATTCGGATGAAAATTCGTGAAGATTTGAGAAAACGTTTCCGACTAGAATATTTGGGACAGCTGAAAAATTATCGTAAAAGGTCAAACAGGTATCCCGAACTCTCAGTTGGAGATATTGTTATAATTAATACAAAAGAAAAAAGGATGAATTGGCCTCTAGGAAAAGTCATCCAGTTGTTTCCAGGTAAAGACGGCATAGTACGATTGGCAAAGTTACGAACTAAGTTTGGTGAGTTCCTTCGACCAGTACAAAGTTTGTATCCGATGGAAGCGAATTTCCAGGCAAATGACTTTTCTCCGAAAACCATCGAGTCTGCTCACCTTAAAGATTCTCCTGGTTCTGTTAAAAAGGATTCTCCTAGAATGTCTAAATTTGGACGGGTGATACGACCACCAGAACTTTTAGACCTCCTGAACTTGTCCACGACTGTGGTTGAGTTTGACCTGGCAAAACTCAACGGGGGGAGTATGTCGCGGACAGCTCCCTCTGTATCCCTTTGCAGTGACAGTGACACCTGAATTTAACTAAAAACTTTTACGTCTAAGTGAACTGAACAGAACTGAAAAACTGTAGAATAATGTTTTGTTTTTGTGAACGGAGTTGCGCCTCCGTTATGATTCGATTGAAGTTAAAACACTTAAATGTTAAGTAATATAATCTTGTAAATAGTTTTTAATATATTTGTAAATAAGTATTTGAAATTAACCGAGTGATGTATTATTTTAGTCGAGTGAGTTATTGAATAGAATTAAGTCAAATCATAATTCGGCAGTCCGAACTCACGACGCGACGAAACAAGCGGGAACTTATCTGATAGAAAGGGTAAGTTGAAATTTATGACATTTTTAGTCTAATATGAAAGCTTGTTCATCATAGTAGTGAAGTGAGTGGAATAAGCAATACAAGCGGGAAGAAACCATTAGTGGTGGCTTCTGAAGGTAACTGAATGTCTAGGGGTTATCTGAGGAGTTAATTACTTTGGTAATACAGGTTGTGTTCACAAAGTTTCAAGACTGGTTGTCTGCGGAGTAGGAGTGCGCGCATACCCGTTCCACCGACAGCTTGAGGTGGTGTGAGGTGTCAGCTAACAGAGCGCATGCGCGTCAATTGCCTCCGAGTCGTAGAAGTAAGTAGATCGCTAGTGGAGCGAGTGCGTGTCATTGAACCCCGTCGAAAGCCGGTTGAGTCGCTTGCAAGACGATCCAAATTTTTGGGATAAATTTGTTACTGTTAATGAGACCTTGGTCTACAAGTACGATCCTGAAACGAAATGTCAAAGAGAGGAGTAACACACCCCTTTAGATTGTTCACCACGACAATGCGCCCTCTCACTCTTATTGATCTTAAAATTTTAAGTTTTTAAGTAAGGATAATTTTTTAATTGAAAAATAGTGGTGTGTATGTAAATAATTTAAATATGTTCTTTTATTTTGACCGTTGCGTGAACGCAACACCAGCGGGGTTAACACCCTTGCGCGCGAAGACTTCCAGGGAGCCTATGAACCATGGAAAAAACGCTAGCAGCGGTGTGAGCCAAAGAGTCCTATTTCGAAGAACTTTAGTTCGCTGTACAAAAATATTTAATAAATTTTGTATTCTCAAACCAGTCTTGAAACTTTGTGAACACACCCTGTAAGTAGGATGTCGTGAAAAGATCTGAAATTTTTATTTAATTCTATATAATCATCAAAGAGGGGTTGATGTAATTTGTGTATAGCTTTTGTATAAAATAGTTCGTGTTTGAATATAAACGTTATAATTAAAATTACATTCGCACTGGATCTCTTCATCGGCCGTCCATAGATCACATTCACAATATTGTTTCTATTATCTACTTCTGGAGATAACGAAAACTGTATCACCGTAAATTCAAATAGAGAAGGCACCTTTGGAGCATGTAAAACTTAAACACATTCTAAGTACTCCTCGTAAGAAAAATTGCAAATAAATCGTCTCAAACGATACAGTAACATCCCCGTTTCGAGGTCTATTTTGAAGCCGAATAAATTGGAACTAAAATGCCCACTTTGTGCTATGCCGTTTCTTTGTTCACATTATATCATGCGGCTAAATTTAGGATCATTACTTCAAATACAAGCTTTTTATTACTTTCTTCTATCTTCAATAGAAGAAAGTATTGTAATCGAAATTTTTTTCGACTTCCGGTTTTCGACGGATTTACACGTTTTAGGTGTCAGAGATCTCAAAAAACATATTTATAGAAAATGTCTTTTTGTCCGTGTGTCCGTATGTCTGTCGCCATTGTATCATCAAAATGTGCATGAAGTTATGCATAAAATTGAACAAAATTTTTATTTTAAGTTTTTGGCTATGACAAGCAGATCCTCCCTGAATTTGGAAAAAATTCGCCGGTAGGGGGCGCTGTAATAGCGATTTTTGTGCGATTTTGGATATTGTACCATCCAAAAGTGTATGAAGTTAACCATAGAATTGAACCAAATTTTTATTTTAAGTTTTTGGCTATGGCAAGCAGATCCTCCCTGAATTTGGAAAGCATTCGCCGGTAGGGGGCGCTGTAATAGCGATTTTTGTGAGATTTTGAAAATTGTACCATCGAAAAGGGTAGGAAGTTATGCATAGAATTGAAAAAAAATTTTATTTTAAGTTCTTGGCTATATCAAGCAGCTCCTTCCTTAATTTGGAAAAAAAATCGTCGGTAGGGGGCGCTGTAATAGCGATTTTTGTTCCATTTTGAATATTGTACCTGTTGAAGAGTGTATGAAGTTATGCATAGAATTGAGCCAAATTTTTTGTGTTTGTTTTTGGTCATGGCACGAAGGCCCTCCCTGAATTTGGAAAAATTCCGCCAGAAGGAGGCGCTATAATTGGATCTCTGTGCCATTTTCAGTATTGTACCATCGAAAAGTGTATGAATTTATGCATATAATTGAACTAAATTTTTTGTGTACGTTTCTGGCTATGGCAAACATGATATAGATTCACTCGTTTTTAGTTCGTTTAATTAACTGAAGCAGAAATTTAAGATGAAAATTAACGTTGGTATAGTATTGAACTAATAATATTGAAGTATTAGCATTTGTAACTAGTTTTTGAAATATGAAGATGTATAAGATAGAAGAAAGTTTTGGGATTGGCACATCCAACTAGTTTGGTCTTATAATTGTGTTTGTTAGAGAGATAAACAGACGAAAAAAGAAAAAAAAGTTACAATTTTTGATTAAAATTCACTACATACTGATTAAACTAAAACTCTATCAATATACATAATTAATTAACACATAATATTTAATGTACATTTTAATTGAGGAATCATCCGTACTTGAACTTAAATAAGTTTTTAATAACAGCGCGTTTACAACAAATATAAACAAGAAGGAAATTGTACGTCAAACGGGCAAAAGAGGTACGTTCGTACTATAATTAATTTTATAAATATTCAGATCGTGGTATAATAGCTGTGAGACTCTTATGCAAAAATGCATGAATACAAAATTTATTACAATTTTATACATTAAATTCAGTAACAACACGGAAATAACAGGACTCCATCTTAAATAGGACGTCGTCACCATGGCAGCCTAGAATCATTACCAGTTATGGAATATCATTGAATTAATTACGTATGATAGGATTTAATAGAATGAATAAAACTTCTATTAATATCTTTTTAAGTTTTGTTTCGATTTTCATAAAATTTAAAAAGATTCGACACAATTCTGCAACGATTATATATATCTAATTTCAAACCATTCGATTGGATAGTTTTTGGGCTGTTATATGAGGACAGACAGACGGACGGACCAGACGACGACTGTAGGTGCTACGTATTTATATAATTACGAACTCATCTAAAGAAGACCACTCTGTCGCTAAAAGGATTAACTGAGACTAATTTTAACATTAATTTTTTTTTAATATATTGGCTATTTACTTTCTAATAAGTAACATACTAATATATTCACAATCCATGACACACACAGTCTTAACACATTTAAGTACTTTTTACTTTCTTCTATCTTCAATATAAGAAAGTATTGTAATCGAAATTTTTTTCGAATTCCGGTTTTCGACGGATTTACACGTTTCAGGGGTCAGAGATCCCAAAAAACATGTTTATAGAGAATGTCTGTCTGTCCGTGTGTCCGTCTGTCTGTCGCCATTTTACCATCAAAAAGTGCATGTAGTTATACATAGAATTGAACCAAATTTTTATTTTAAGTTTTTAGCTATGGCAAGCAGATCCTTCCTGAATTTGGAAAAAATTTGCCGGTAGGGGGCGCTGTAATAACGATTTTTGTGCGATTTTGAATATTGTACCATCCAAAAGTGTATGAAGTTATGTATAAAATTGAACCAAATTTTTATTTTAAGTTTTTGGATATGGTAAGTAGGTCCTCCCTGAATTTGGAAAAATATCGCCGGTAGGGGGCGCTGCAACACCGATTTTTGTGCGATTTTGAATATCGTACCATCCAAAAGTGTATGAAGTTATGCATAGAATTGATCCAAATTTTTATTTTAAGTTTTTGGCTATGGCAAGCAGGCCCTCCCAGAATTAGGAAAAAAATTCGCCGGTAGAGGGCGCTGTAACAGCGAATTTTACGCGATTTTGAATATTGTACCATCCGAAAGTGTATGAAGTTATGCATAGAATTGAACCAAACTTTTATTTTAAGTTTTCGGCTATGGCAAGCAGATCCTCCCTGAATTTAGAAAAAAATCACCGGTAAGGGCGCTGTAACAGCGATTTTTGTGCGATTTTGAATATTGTACCATCCAAAAGTGCATGAAGTTATGCATAGAATTAGACCAAATTTTTATTTTAAGTTTTTGGCTATGGCAAGCAGATCCTCCCTGAATTTGGAAAAAAATCGCCGGTAGAGGGCGCTGTAACAGCGATTTTTTTGCAATTTTGAATATGGTACCATCCAAAGTGTATGAATTTATGCATAGAATTGAAACAAATTTTTATTTTAAGTTTTTGACTATGACAAGCAGGTCCACCCTGAATTTGGAAAAAAATCGCCACTAGGGGTGGCTGTTATAGCGACTTTTGTGCGATTTTGAATATTGTACCATCGAAAAGTGTATGAAGTTATACATAGAATTTAGCAAATATTTTGTGTTTGTTGTTGCTCATGGCACGAAGGTCCTCCCTGAATTTGAAAAAATTCCGCCGGAAGGGGGCGCTATAATTGCGATGTCTATACCATTTTCATTATTGTACCATCGAAAATTGTATGAAGTTATGCATAGAATTGAACCAAATTTTTTGTGTACGTTTCTGGCTATGGCAAACAAGTCCTCCCTGAATTAAAAAAAATCTGCCGGAAGGGGGGTGTTGTAATAGCGATGTTTGAGCCATTTTCTTTATTGTACCATCGAAAAATGTGTAACATTATGCATACAATTAAACAAAATTTTTTCATGCATGTTTTTGGCTTTGCCCAACAGATCCTCCTTGAATTTGGAAATATTGCGCTCTAAAGGGGCTCTGTGATAGCGATTTTCGTATGCTTTTCTTGATTTTTTGTAGTTCTGTTGTCCATCGGCGGCTCGTGCAGAGGCTGGAACTCGCTTTTTGCTAAGCCGGCTATTCGCAAACATCTGATTGCAACAGAATAAGGAAAAACTATTAATTTTAACAAATATCATGATATTGATTAACTCGTTTTCAGTCCGTTTAATTGACTGAAGCAGAAATCTAAGATGAAAATCAAAGTTGGTATAGTATTGAACTAAAAATTTTGAAGTATTAACATGTGTAAGTTGTTTTTGAAATATTATGTATAAGCACATCCAACTAGTTTTGTATACTACTAGGTTAATCAGAATATTTCAAATGGACCAAATAACTTTAAATTCTAATTAGAATATCCAACTTTTTTACATTTTAACTTTTAAAACATTGTATAAATTCATACTTTAACTATTCGGATGTTAAAAAAATTTCTTAAAGAAAATCTGAAAATACTCTTTACTTTTAAAGCATTAACAATTATTTCTGTTGAAGCCAGAATCATCAAATTACTTCTTATATTAAAAAAAAATGAGTTTCACGTGGGAGAAAATAAGAGATTCCAGTTTGTTTTTGCAAAGATATCTGCATTCATTTGAAGCTGGGATAAAAAAGAAAATAGAACCTTTCTTTTCTTTCAAGGCGTCATGTAACTCATATTTTTCAGATAGTACTTTGTAAAATATTTTTGATTTTATATGCAATGGTATAAAAAGTTTCTTTAAAATAGATATGAAAATATTTTTTAAACTGAAGATTAAAAATAATTTATGATCCAAACTTAAAAGACATCAAATTCTTTTTTCTATAAGAGTATTAAAGAGACTCTTTTTCATCTTTTATAAAGAAAAATCACTGAAAAAATTAGTTAAAATAAAATAAAGATTCAGAAAAATAAAAGTATAAAAAACGCTCTGTTATAAAAAATCAATATTCATCTTAAAAATCACGCATAATTTCATAACTTCAATTTATGTTGTTTCGAAAAAATTTCCGTTACAATATGTTAACTTGGCGCGGATCCCGATTATGGAAAGTTCACCGCTTTGATTTAAGCTCGCGAGAGCGCGTGAACTAGTGAATTTATCTTAAACATATATATAATTTTCATTAATTTTCAGCAGTGAAATTGCGCTTGAAATTATTGAATATTTAATACGTGATCTATCACATTGCTAACTGTTGGGAAGATCTGGGTCCATAATACGGTACCGACTTAAACTACCCAAACATACCGCTAAATTGGGGGGAGAGGGTAACCCCCAAAAGTAATGTAGGTTAACTACTCCTAATCACTTATACCTGAAACGTCATAGTGGTAATTTAAACAATTTATAATTGAATCATTGTGATCGTAAATAATGGTCCTGGCTAGCTTCTGATAATTGAAACATAATTATCTTAAATTGGGCGGGAGGGGGGGGGGGGAAACACATCTCCAAAACTGCCCCAAGTTGCGTTGTGATTTTTTACGTGAAGAAGTAGCGTTTAGAATGCACAAATTATCTAAAACAAACCTACAAAATTTACGCATAAATAAAATAAAAGAACCCGGAATAAATCTGAAATAAAATATTAATGTTAAAGTAAATTAACAGACTCATGGATAAATGACGTATGCCAAAATTTAACATTTAACATTATTTATTTACAGTAACAAAAACATATGTACAATTTAAGTAAAAGGGTGTCACATGACACCGATGTTCCAAAGAACAAATTGAAACTCTCATTATGCATTATATTTAATTTACTCTGATTACTTATCAAAACATTTGAGTACTTACATACCAGCTGAAGGTAAATCCTTAGTAATACATTAATACATACATAAACATAAATTGGGAAACAAAATAGGATAACATCACATACCTCTATACACTGAATATTGATGGAATAATTCCTGTCACATTGGGTAAGATACTAGGCACTCATCAGCATGGTAGATACACCACATCTCGTAGAAGTTCCGTTCTTCTATCAGAGCGCGCGCTGCAAAGGTCTACAACGACCAATATCGTTATTACACCCTAAAACGGGCAAGATGAAACGAAGAAACTCATATTTATTGTATAACTGCATGTAAGCAGTAAGACTCCACGTCTGTTAAACATCACTAAGTCTTGAATCAAATTGTCGCTATAAAAGCGGCTAACTTATTTAAATCCATGAGAGAATAACTATAATTCTCTGAGACATAGTAATGTCTCTCTGAGACTACATGCTACTCAGCAAAACTCAGTAATAATAATCATGTCTCTCTGAGACTACACGCTACTCAGTAAAACTCAGATATCATAATCATATAATATTATTTTGACCCTTACGTAAAAAGCCTTCGTACAACAATAGAAGGTTGGGTTTTCAGCCCCCTGTTCAATCGTAAGGAAACTTGACTGGATCCCCTCATTAAAAACTCCCCGCAACTGTGCGATTCGTTACCTCGAATCTTTGGGGATGCTAAAACGCCCCGCCTCAGAAAGGGCTCGTGGGATTATGAACAGCTGGTCTGTCCGTGAGTGTGGTCCGCCTGTGACTCTTTTATGGGGTATCATAAATTTTAGTGGAGCCTGCAATAAATAAACTTTTGACTGTATGTCAAAACTTTTGTTAAAGAGCAGACTCAGTGTCTGCCTGGAAAAGATCCCCTCCTTAGATAACAGAGTATCTGTGGATACATTTTCCATACCTGTTGCCTTTACTACATAAATATATATAAAACACACTATATTTAAATACACAATTTATATAAAATAATAATAATAATAATAATAAATTTGAAAAATATGTAAATAATTGTATTTTTACAGTATTAAAAATATCTGAAAACCCTGCTGAAACGATATCAGTGGCGTTTACATTTTTGACACGATATCGATTCCAGCACTAAATAAGCTTAGAACCGACAGAGTGAAAAATGTCCAAGCCAGGAATCGACCCGGAACCCCTGGAATAACGCTCCTAGTGCTCTACCAATTAAGCTACGAGGATGATACCCAGCTCAGCATCTCTCACTCACATATGTTGGTAACCCTGCAACTGCAACACAACACTGTCTGCTCATGAAGGCTATTCCATCTTGTACTGCAGTTGCAGCCTTATCAACATAAATGAGTAAGAGATGCTGATTGTGTGCTCGTGAAGACTATTCAATCTTGATACTCCATCATGAAGACTATTCCATCCAGTTACTATTATTCAACTCTTTTTTTTTTTCGATATCGGATCAGTAAAAAGAAAAAAAAGCGCTATTAAAACTATCTGTTCGGCATTTTAAAACTGATTTCTCAACATATAATCATAATTTAATTAATATTAAACTATTAGTAATTTATTTATCTACTAGCAAACCCCGCGGCTTTGTTCACGTAATATTTGGAATATGCCAAGTGATATTTATATGACTATTTTTTATTAGAAAAACACTTTTTGGAATAATTCAAAAATTACAAATTAAGCCACAATTTGACTAAACTTTATTATAAAAGTGCGATAGACAGAAATGAGATTTCAATTAATAAGAAGAGCTAAAACTAATTCCAAATAAATGATAATTTAGAAAACTATTTGAGTCTTTTTTGCTCATTTCATACGCTCATTTCAGTATTCATTTGAAGTTTTGAATTTTTTAGAGTCCATCTTAACAGATTTACATCTTAAAATTAACCATCATGTCAAATTCCAAGCTTCTTGTCTAACAGTCTACCACCTCTCTGGTGTTAGTGGCACCAACAGAAAATGCCGAAATAGAGTTGAAATAGAATGTATCGAAAAATGTTGAAACAGAGACTGTCACCATTAATTTGAGAATATTAATCTTCAAATCGGTTGGTATTTCCTAATATTCTATAGAAAACGGAATTTAGATGTTTTTAAAGGCTTTCTTGTTGTTCCTGCCAACCAGATGGTAGTAAAACCGGCATAAAATATAGCCCGTATAGGATCAGGGACTATCACTCTTGACTCGCAACCAGTAACTTTTGTAATCGGTTTATTATTTCCAGAGATTCCACAGAATAGTAATTTAGGACCCTTTTAGAATGCTTTTCGCTCCTTCCCTTCGCTTCATCTCTTTTTAATTTCGAATTTATTTTCGGCTGCTGTTAGAGGACATTTATATTTTATAAGTAACTACGGTGCTATATTTAAAGTGTCTAGCCTCTTCAGTACCGCATAAATCGCAAGTTAGAAAATTGTTTGCTCCTGCAACCCTCGAGGGATTGTGGCACCGACATAAAATAGAGCTTATGCTTGTGCAGGTTCTATCACCATCAATTTGCAACCATTATGTTTGAAGTCGGTTTCGTATTTCTTACGATTGCCTAAAAATCGTAATTTAGAACGCTCATAGAACGCTTTTCGCTCACTTCATCATTTTAAATTTGGAATTTTCTTTCGACAATTCTTAGAAAGCATCTGCATTTTTGAAGTAATTACCATTCCAAATATAAAATGTTAGACCCCTCAGTAACACAAAAAACGCAATTTAGAACATTGTTTGCTCCAGTAACCCCCAGGTGGTAGTGACAACAACGTAAAATATAGGCTATGTTGGAGCGGGGACTGTCACCATCAATTTGAAACCATTACTTCTGAAATCGGTTTATATTTCCTGAGACTGCGTAGAAATCGCTATTTAGAACATTTTTCGAACGCTTTTCGTTCATTTTCACCCCTTTTAAATTGCAAATTTTTAAGGAACTCTTCTCAGAGAGCATTTACATCTCATAAGTAATTACCATGCCAAATTTCAAGTTGCTAGCCACTTCAGTATCCCAAAAATCACAATTTAGAACAATTTTTTTTTTAAATACAACCGCAAGGTGGTAGTGACGCCGACATGAAATAGATCCTATATTGGAGCAAGGTCTGTCATCATCAATTTCCAACCATTAATTTTGAAATCGGTTGGATACTTTCTGAGACTGCATAGAAATCGCAATTTAGAACGTTTTTTAGAACGTTTTTCGTCCCTTTTCACCGCTTTTAAATTTCGAATTATTTAGGAAATGTTCTTAGAGATCATTTATATCTTATAAGTAACTACTATGCCTAGTTTCAAGTTGCTAGCTCCTGCAGTATTACAAAAACACAATTTAGATCGTTTTTTGCTCCTTCATCCCCTTTGGGGTAGTGGCACCGACATGAATACAGCCTATGTTGGAGCGAGGGCTGTCACCTTCGTTTTCACACCATTATTTTTTTAATCGGTTCGGTACTTCCTGATATTCCATAGAAATTGCAATTTAGAAAGTTTTTTAGAACGCTTTTCGCTCATTTTCACCCCTTTAAAATTTCGATTTTTTAGGAAATGTTCTTAGAGATCATTTGTATATTATAAATTACTGTCCTGTCTAATTTCAGGATTCTATGCCCTTCAGTAACACAAAAATCGCAATTTAGAACGCTTTTTGCTTCTGCAACCCCTAGGTGGTAGTGACACCGACATGAAATAAAGCCTATGTTGGAGCAAGAGCTGTCATCATCAATTTCCTACCATTACTTTCGAAATATATTGTGTACTTTCTGAGATTGCGTAAAAATAGCCATTTAGAACGTTTTTAGAACTCTTTTAGCGCATTTTCACCCCTTTTAAATTTTGAATATTTTAAAAAATGTTCTTAGAGATCATTTATATCTTATAAGTAACTATCACTCCAAATTTCATGTTTCTAGGCCCTTCAGTAACACAAAAATTGAATTCTCGAGCATTTTTTTGCTCCTGCGCCCCCTTTGGGGGTAATGACACCGACATGAAACATAGCCTATGTTGGAGCAAGGGTTGTCACCATCATTTTGACACCATTATTTTTGAAATCGGTTAGGTACTTTTCTAGATTGCGTAAAAATCGGCATTTAGAACATTTTTTAGAACGCTTTCGGCTCATTTTCACCCCCTTTTAAATTTCGAATTTTTTAAGAAATGTTCTTGGAAATAATTTATAACTAATAAGTAACTACCATGCCAAATTCCATGTATCTGGGTCCTTCAGTAACACAAAAATTGCAATTTCGAACGATTTTTTGCTCCTGCACCCCCTTTTGGGGTAGTGACACTGACATAAAATGTAACCTGTGTTGGAGCAAGGGTTGTCACCATCATTTTGACGCCATTATTTTTTATATTGGTTTGGTACTTCTTGAGATTGCGTAAAAATCGCCATTTAGAACTTTTTAGAACGTTTTTTGGGCATTTTCACCCCTTTTTAATTTCGAATTTTTTATGAAATGTCCTTAGAGATAATTTATATCTAATAAGTAACTACCATGCCAAATTCCATGTATGTGGGCCCTTCAGTAACACAAAAATCGCAATTTCAAACGTTTTTTAGCTCTTGAACCCCCTTTAGGGGAAGTGGCACCGACATAAAATGTAGTCTATGTTGGAGAAAGGGTTGTCACCACCATTTTGACACCATTATTTTTGAAATCGGTTTGGTACTTCTCTTGATTGCGTAAAAATCGCCATTTAGAACGTTTTTTAGAACGCTTTTTGCTCCTTTTCACCCCTTTTAAATTTCGAATTTTTTAAGAAATGTTCCTGGAAATCATTTATACGTAATAAGTAACTACCATGCCAAATTCCATGTATCTCGGGACTTCAGTAACACAAAAATCACAATTTCAAACGTTTTTGTTCCTGCACCTCCTTTAGGGGTAGTGGCACCGACATAAAATGTTGACTGTTTTGGAGCAAGGGTTGTCACCATCATTTTGCCATCATTATTTTTTATATCGGTTTGGTACTACTTGAGATTGCGTAAAAATCGCCATTTAGAACGTTTTTAGAACGCTTTTTGCGCATTTTCACCCTTTTTTAATTTCGATTTTTTTTTAAAGAAATGTCCTTAGAGAACATTAGTATCTAATAAGTAACTACCATTCCAAATTTCATGTTTCTAGGCCCTTCAGTAACACAAAAATCGCATTTTTAGAACGTTTTTTTCTCATGCACCCCCTTTTGGCCAGTGGCACGGACATAAGATATAGCCTATGTCCTAAGCTGGACTAACACCATCATTTTGATACCATAACTTTTAGACTCGGTTCGGTAGTTTCAAAGCTTACCTCCTGTAAATAAACAATTTTTACCTCTTTATAATAGTAGTATAGAAATATAGAAGTATAGATATGTCATATATTTTCAGGATATATTTTTGTAAACGAAAAATCACTTTTTTTTAATGTTTCGCATAAATTAAAGTTCACGATTCTTGTAGAAAAATATAAAAATTAATACTGGAAATCACACTTTATATTTCATAATGATTTGTATTGATGTTTGTATTGCAAAATCAAATATTCTTTAAATTTTGCATAAATTCTTATCTACAGAAACATAGTAGCACCCGTATAAATAAATCATATTTCTGCAAAACCATTCTCCACGCTTGTTTCAAAAATAATTCCAAAAAGAAAAGTTGATAGGTACGTTCGTAATTATGTAAATACGTAGTAACTATATAGTCGTCGTCTCGTCCGACCGTCTGTCCACATATGACAGCGCTAAAACTAACCAACCGAATGGTTTGAAATTTAATATATATAATCGTTGCAGAATTTTGTGGCGTCATTTCAAATTTTATGAAAATCGAATCAAAACTTGAAAAGATGTTAATAAAAGTTTTCTTTAGTCTAATAAATCCTATCATACGTAATTAATTCAATGATATCTCATGATAGGTAATGATTCCATGTTGCCATGGTGATTGCGTGTTATTTAACATAGAGTCATGTCATTTCCGCATTACTGAATTTAATATATATATAATCGTAATAAATTTTGTATTCATGCATTTTTGCATCTGAATATTGCAAATCTGAATATTTATAAAACTAATTATAGTACAAAAGGGCCTCATTTGCCAAGTTTGACATACAATTTCCTACTTGTGTGAAAAGCAAAAGATGAAAGTATGTATGATAATCAGAAAATTAGACATACCTGATAATTAAATATGAAACGCGACATAAAACAAAAAAATTCAATTAAGAGCAGAGCAGTGTTGGAAATATTATGAAATTCAGAATAAAAAATCAAGATAATATTTGTTATTTAATCTAAATTATCATCCAGATAACCCTTTCTCGCGCTGACATGAATATTTACTGAATTAAATTTTTAGGAAATTAGGGGAGCTCCGCCCCCCTGCTCGCTACATTCACCAACCCCCCGCGTAATCGCTTCGCGATTCAATTCAGTATAGCGAAGCAATCACTATTTTCTAGCCAACACCAGACGTAATTGCTTTGCCTTTCCATTCTGGATCGCTTCGCGTTCGCTTATTTTCCATGCATTCAATTTTTAGATTCCACTTGGTAAAAACGCGCTCCTCCCCAACTCCTGACAATTTTATTTCCTTATCTCCAAGCTCATAATCATTAGATCTTACAGAGTTTCATAATTATAAGAATTATTAAATATAAAATTATTATATAGTGTTACGAATATTGTAAATAGTTTGTGTTTGTGCTTAAAAATAATGTAAATAGTTCCATTAAGCTCTATTCATAAGCTAATATTAGTTTTTGTTGCATTGAAATATTCCAATTCGTTGATTTTCTGTAAGCAAGTAAATCCTATTGGATTTCAATAGGTGTCTATGGAAATTTGGCGAAATGCTGGAAATAGCGCCAAGTTGGCATCACTTTTGGCGTCAAATTTGGCGATATATCGCCAATTTGGCGAGAAACTTGACTATGTTTGGCGACAAAGCCCCCTCCTCTTGGTAACCCCCCCCCCCCCCTTATAGCATCAGAAAGCTCTGACCAATCAGATGCGTTTTGCGGTATCTAAGCAGATTTTCATTGGTCCATTTCCAAATCGCTACTTTTTTTTATTTATAGAAGGATAAAATGTAAGCGAAAACATTCATTAAAAAAATAGATAATACAAAGTTTATTAACAAATCAGAAAATTCATAATACGAAAATTGTGAAGTGTTCGTTTGAAACGCAATGAATCCTGAAATACACATGAAAAAATTCATTCGAAATAAAGATTTACATCATGAAACTAGTTGGATGTGCCAATCCCAAAACTTTCTTCAATCTCATGTATTTTAATATTTCAAAATGTTGTTACAGATGTCAATATTTCTTTTTTATTAGTTCAATACTATATCAACTTTGACTTTCAGATTAAATTTCTGTTTCAGCCAATTAATCGTAGTAAAAACGAGTTAATCTAGATCATGATATTTATTAAAATCACGAATAGTCGCGAATAGCCGGCTTATCAGGATGGGAAGTTCCGGTCGATTCACGAGCCACTGGTGTACAATAGAATAACGAAAAATTAAGAAGATTACACAAAATTTGCTACTACAGCGCCCCTTCCGGCGGAATTTTTCCACATTCAGGGAGGACCTTCTTGCCATGGCCAAAAACATATACAAAAAATTTGGTTTAATTCTATGCATAACTTCATACTCTTGTCGATGATACAATATTCAAAATGGCACAAAAATCGCTATTACAGCACCCCCTACCAGCGGAAATTTTCCAAATTCAGGGAGGACTTGCTTGCCATAGCCAAACACTATAAAAAAATTGGTTCAATTCTATGCATAACTTCATACACTTTTTGATGGTACAATGGCGACAGACACACGGACAGACAGACATTTTCTATAAACATGTTTTTGGGGATCTCTGATCCCTAAAACGTGTAAATCCGTCAAAAACGGAAAGTCGAAAAAAATTTCGATTACAATACTTTCTTCTATTAAACATAGAAGAATGTAAAAAAGGAAAAATTAAAGAAGTGAAAAATAAGTAACAATTTTCTTTCTGTAGAAAGATTTCCGTCGCCCCACAGATCCTTAAAATCTCAAGAATACATAATTCATTAACCCTTTATGTCCCAAATTATGAATTCATGAAAATTTCCTCTTCTAAAGCATTTTTCGTGAATTTTTGAAACTACATTAAAAGTTTTACACAATCATTTAATACATTTTAGAAAGATTTAGCCAATTAAAATTAATTAATTAAATTTGAATTTATACGGATTTTGTGCATTATTTATGAATGGGGTTTTGGCATTTAATTTACTCCATTGTTGTTGTTCAGCCATACTCAATCTATTTTTCCTCGCGGGCTGCAAACATATGTTTACGTCTTTAGGCGGGTCGTACCCACTTTAAAAAGGGTAATTAAAATTAAGGATCCACCGAGACAGGTTTCGGAAACCGAAACAGAATTTCGGTAATATTTCTATTTTCGGGCGAAAACGAAAATTTTCCAAAAAAAATTTTAAGAAATTAATACATACATAAATATACACAATTTTTAATGTATTTTAATGCATATATTAATTATTAAAAACTTTCTTTGGAAATTTTCTTTTTCGGTTTTGGCCGAAAATAGGAGGATTACCGAAATTCGGTTCCAATTATACGTGTGGTCCAAGTTGGCTCTCTATGGCTCTGACCAAAACTTTTTATTTTCATATAAAATACAGTGCAATTCATTCATCAACGGCACAAAATGGATTTCTAATTAAACGAATTTCATCTAATTAGAAAATGTTTTAAGTATACATACCCCAATTTATCCTTTATAATGATTTTTGTAAATGATCATCTGTTAAACTTAAACTTTTCAAAGAGTATTTAAAACACTTCTGTAGTTTTGAAACTAAAATTTTCTACTGCAGTTAAGTCTGCAAGCTTCTAATAAGCACGGGAAAAGGGTCTCCAAATTAATTCCTATAATTATTGCTTGCTTTATTATTTGCACTCACGTATTGAGTCAGTCATGACTAATAATCATATAAAGGAGGAATTAATAAAATTAAAAATTAAATAATATATAATAAATAATAAATGAATTAAATAAATTAATAAAATTAACTAAACAACGTGAATACCTTATTCACAATACATTTATTACTAAATCGGTGCAAGTATACAGAGTGTATCTGAAATGCTTCAACAAACTTAGAGGGATGAAAGTACCCATGAAGACGAACAAAAAATGCAATGGAACATGGGGTCGTAAATGACGTTTAAAGGATGAAAATCGAGAAAATGCGTCTGGAAATGGACAAACTGAGACAAGAAAGAAAAACGCCAGAAAATTATTTATTGCACAGAAAAGGTAGAACACAGCTCGTGATGTCCAGAGAAAACAAATATTTTACAACGATTGTTCAAAGCGTCGACCGCGGACATTATTACACAGAGTACATCTACAGAGGAACGACTGGGGGACACGCTCAAATTTGCATATGTGTATTCCTGCTCGCAGATTTGTTTGGCTTTCTTCCAAGTCTTTGTTATCTATTTTTGACCGGATATGCAGAAACTGAAAGGAAAACCAGTTTCGTGCTCCTAGCAAGTTCTGCAGAAAAGTAGCATGCGAGATTTCGATATTTTTATTAGTTTTGCGATTGTCACCCTTTAAACGTCATTTGCGACCCCATGCTCCATTGCATTTTTTGTTCGTCTTGATGAGTAGTATCATCCCCCTAAATTTATTGAAGAGTTTCAGATACACCCTGTATATAAGTTTTAAAAACATTTAAAACTATTCAAGATGTTAAAAACATTGATGTCAGAATATGCCAAAATCCCTAGAGCTTTCAGCTAAACATTAGCAGTTCCCCTGATGAAGACTAAAGTTTATCTGAAAGCACTGGGGATTTTGACATCTTCTGACATCAATGATTTTAACATCTTGAACAGTTTTAAATGTTTTTAAAATGTATATATACTCGCACCTATTTAGTAATAAATGCATTTTGAATCAAGTATTCACGTTGCTTATTTTGTATCGTTACATACAAGATTTAATTTAAGTTAAATAAAGGAATGACAAATAGAAAGCAATTTTTTATAAAACATTATAATCTTCATTCGCTGTAATTTTTCGAAAACATTTCCAAGTCATTTTACATTTTTTTACAATTACTAAGTCATTTAAAAAACGATAAAATGTTCTCATGACATAATTTTAAAATTATGAATTGTGCTTTTAAAAACGAATTTTATTTTTAAATTTTTATTTACATTCCTCGAAATAACATTAAAAATCATTAGAACTGAAAAGTTGCTCATCAAAACAGGAAAAAAAAGAAAGAAAAATCATTCGTTAAGCATAGATTATGAAACACTTTCCAACACTTCCTGAATTCTTTAACAAAACTTCGTAATTTAGGGAAATTAAGATATTTAAGTAAACATTTTATAAAACGCATAAAACATTTGAAATACTGATTTCAGTAGTTACCGTCCATAGCCAAATATATATTCGAATTCTTTTGAACAGCCCTGTATTTGATCTGTAGGTTCATATAGATACTATATAATGGGAAAATTTAGTTTAGTAACAAAACGCATAACAGGTTGAAATTTCTCTTTCAGCAATTTATACTAATAGATGGGAACATACTTGAATACTTTTGTACAGTCCTGTAGTTTAACTAGTATCTTTATTACACGCCACTATTTAGCTAAATTTTAATTCAAACTAAAACACTTTTAAAACTACTGAAATGACATTTCCGGAAATTATCACCCATAGACGGTCATGTATCTAATTCTTTGCGTGCCCCTATATATCATTTTATCTATATTCTACAAACATTTCTTAGTAAACTAAATTCAGTTCAGCATAAAAATGCATAACTCATTTAAAACCCGCCTTTAAGCAATTTATGCTCATACTCAGTAACCCTTACGAATTCCTTTCTGTAGCTCTGTATATGAACTATAGCATTTATACACACTATATAGTATACATAAATATAGTGAAACTTAAAAGTGCATATCATAATTAAAAATGCATTTCGAGCAATCATGCTAACATACACTAATTCGGATACAATATATTTACAATTTATGTGTCCCTGTAAATGCTATGCACTTCGTCTTATACATGTTATAACTTATAGTAAAGCTCAGCGACGTATATCAATTTCATTATATTTGAAACAGTTTTACATAATTCAAATACGCCGCAAACGATTCTCCCTTATATCATTATGTAACGGAATTCTTTTGTGTGGCCCTGTAAATGAATAACTATTCTTTGCACCGCGTATTCAATAGAATGCATATTTTAGTGGACTTCATAAATGCATATCAACTTTACTATGTTTCAAAGAGTGTAACACCATTAAAAATCATTTGAAACTATTTTTCCCAATCGCCGTAATGTGACGGAATACTTTTGACTGTCCCTGTAAATGAACTAAACATGCTACAAACTTCATTTGAAATAGGGATTGTGCTATGGTAGAGGTCAGTAACATCCAAAATTTTCAGAACGATCCGAGTATATTTACGAGAGTTAGAGCGCGGACAGGCAGCCAAACGAACAGACGGACAGACAAACCGAAGTCATAAACACTTTTCAACTTTGTTGGAAAGTGTTAAATGAAATCTGATTTCATTTGAAAAGTTTCATGCACATTCTTGAAATGAAAATTCATTAGAAATGCAAAGTTACATCATCATAAAAGAAATAATCTTTATCTGTTGTAATTCGACGAAAATATATAAACATTACCAAAACATTTTTTTGAGTGAAATATATTTTTTAAAGGATCAAAGTTTGATTTTTTTAGAATTTTTCTATGCTCTTCTAGTTTTTTCTCACTAATAAGAAACCTCGTCAAGCATTTAATAAATTCATATTGATATTTAGATATTAATTATAAAACTCTCAGATGACGCTATTAATTCTTCGCATCTTCGAAACGATCGATATGTGTTTCCATGAATAAGAGTAATCTAAAACCTTATGAATGAATGTAAAATATTTTTTTTTATTCTTGCTTTGAAGTATTTTCGTTATTGAAGTAGCTTCGAATTTTAAAATCATCTTCCTTTCAACACATTTTTCATGGTTTTAACATCACCTGTATTTCCATGAAAACCAATTATTTTTTCTATGGTGTACAAAAGAAACACACGTTCATATTTTCAATTTCTATAGGAATGTGAGGATAACCTTGAAATCACGTTCTTTGTAAACAGAATTATAGACGTGGATAATACGCATGAATTAATCTAGTCGTGATAATAGAAACTTTCGAAAATTCAAAATAGTATAAATGGAAAAAATATGAAACTTCAGTTAGTCGCATAAGAAATCAAATAAATCAATATTTTAGATGTATATGTTTTCTAAAGATATTGTTAAAATCTGTTAAATATAGAATACATGATTATGCAGCTTCAGGCGATAATACCTTTCATTTGAGAAGATCTTATCATAAATAGCTGAATACTTAGTAAAACATTAAGGGTATACAAATTTTGTACTAACAGTTTGATCTCCCTTAAATGTATGCTAAACATTGTATTAATGTTACTTTTATTCATAATTTCATTTTCATGCTCAATCCTTCGCTAAATCAGAAGATTCTGATACAGAAATCTTGTACTCGGTATTTTTATATTAACCGGAGTCAGGTGATAAATCGCCAAACATTGTTCCCGACGTATTTTTTTGTATTTCATTAAATTCCTTTAAAATATAATACTTTCACTCATTTTATTTAAAATACATAACTTTCATTTAAACTGAAATATTTAAAATTGATGACTCTCAATTATTTCTTTAAAAAAAAAAAGAAAAGAAAAGAAAAGAAAAGAAATTAAATAATGCCATAAACCATAACATATAATTTTTCAACATCAAAGCTTTCTTTTAATTTAACACGCGAAAAATTGTTTATGATAGTCGCATGAAATGGTCTATTATAATATTGATCACATGATGGCGATCGAACAATATTTGGTGATTTATCACCTGCGCCCGGCCAGCATTAAATTACCAAATTGGCCGCCTGGAATGTAGAAAACGACGCCATCAACCCGGAACTGTTGATAAAAGTCACATGACTTAGGCTATTATTATTCTGTACTAATAATTAGAGATAGGCCGAATATTCGGTTTCGTTTTCGGTACAAAATGTGAGTTTTGCCGAACATTCGTTTTAGGCGAAAATACTGCCAAATATTCGGTCGGGATTGAAACTGACCGAAACTCTCTGCATTCCTAAAATCTCGTTTTTTTCCTTCGGGAATTTTCAACATTACTGATAACAGTGATAGAATTTTTTTTTTGGTTTGAATTCCGCCGAAGTGTTTCGAGCGCGTTCTAAGAAATGCGTAAAATAAAAGTAGAGAATGAAATTAGAGATACATCTGATGACCATTTGCAAAAGCCATTATAAAAGTTATGTATACCTAAAACGTTTATAGGTAGATTTCGTATGAAATACTACGTATTGGGATCTCCCGTACTTTGGAATTTCGGAAAAAAAATTGCAGATCTACAGCGATCATGACCCTTAGAACCCAAAACCACCCCCAGTAAAAAAATTTATATATGTATATATATCTCCCTCTATATATATACACTGGTCATCAAAATTAAAGGATAATAAGAAAAAATATGCTCACTAAATTAATGTTGCAAACAATGCCCAATACTGCAATTATTTATGTTAATTAAATACTATTGAACTCAAAATTGCACTTCCGCGCATACGTTAGCGTCGGAAATATGCAAATTAGATGATTGACAATGTGATGCGTAATGGACGTATGTTGGAATTCTGGTCTGTAATGTTGTTTAAAGTGAATGTGGTGCCTGAGTGTGATTAGTATTCATTATAAAAACATGTATAAAAATCACTTATAAACAGATTAAGTAAAATAATGCTATAAAAAGTGATAAAATATCTTTATTAAGATTGACGATCGTTTCGTCGCACCAACGGCGACATTTTCAAAATCATTTATGATAGAAAATATTTTCACATAATTTAAAAACAATAAACATAGTAAACAATGTCACGAGACATGATGCATAATGAAAAACATTGCAAACATAAAATTAAATTAAAATTAAATTAGCTATTTGTGAGCGTCGATTAATTTCCATGTAATTTAACAAAACATGGTAAACAATGTCACGAGACAACATGCATAATGTAAAACATTCCAAAACATAAAATAAAAATAAATAAAATTATCTTGGCTATTTGCGAGTGTGGATTAATTTTTACTATTGTTATTAAAATTACATAGCATCTCTTTCCAAATTTTAGGTAAATCAAGGGACACTGAATCATTGCAAATATTCTTGTTGCTTAAAAATATCTCTATTGATTCTCGGATTATGGATGGTAAATAAAATTAAGTACAACAGAAGAACCACAGCTTTGGCCAGATTATACAGCGAAGAACCGTTACAGATCGATTTTAAAAATAGCAAGTTATTTTATACATCAAGATTTTATTCCAGGATTTAATTCCCAGATAGATTGAAATTAATCGCGTGAGCATCGGAGCTAGGTTGGCACATTCAGTACAACAAGCACTTTGTGTCCAGAACATGAAAACAATTTTTTGGAGTGGCGCCATGGTTGCGTTGTACTGGATAAGCAAATATGGTGAATGGTCCGTTTTTGTTTCGAACAGGGTAAATGAAATAAAAAGTATTTTCCCCAATAACGAATGGCGCCATGTGCCATGAAAAATGAATCCTGCGGATTTGATTTCTCGTGGGTGTTCTCCACAGCAATTGCTAGAATCTGGGTGGTGGGAAGGGCCGAAATGGCTCATTAAAGAAAGGGGGAAATGGCCCAGGACTGAGACTCTCGATATACTCCTGAAATTACTAGTGAAAGGAGAAAAGTGAAATTGTGTAATGTAAATACAACAGTCAAAAATATTCCTTGGTGCGCTGGGAAATTTTCAAAATTTGAGTCGATTGTTAGACTAGTTGCTTAGGTATTAAGATTCATAAATTATGTATAATTGCAGTACAGTGCTAGGAAAAATGGTAAATTATCAGTTGAAGAATTAGAATATACTGAAAAACTTTAATTTCAATTGCACAAAGTGAGTTTTTTCCAGATGTAGATTCTATACCTAACTTAATCTGTTTTAAAAATGAATATGGTATATTTAGAATAAAGACAAGAATTACAGAGCGCATTGATACACCATATTTCTTATCGCCCATTCTTTTACCTGATGACTGTATTTTCACGGTTAGACTGATAGAACATTTCCATACAGCGAATTGTTATTCTGGAACTCACATTCTTTTAAGTATCTTGAGAAAAAAAAATATTGGATTCAAAGAGATAGAAAAACTGCCCGAAAAGTTGTAAATTAATGCATTCCATGCCAGCGCTATAAAGTTATATCACGTGAATCCGATCCAGTGCCACTACCCTTTGATCGTATTAAAGATTCTAGCGTTTTTGAAATTGTAGGCATTGCTTTAGCTGGACCTTTATTTGTTAAAAATGTAGATAAAACCTCGATAGTTCCCTATACTTGTGCAGTCTATAGAGCCGTGCATTTAAAGCTTGCCTCCTCTTTGTCAACTGATGCATTTTTGCTGTCTTTGCAACGTTTCATTGCAAGAGGAGGAAGACCTATAATAATCTATTCTGATAATGGTACCAATTTCAAAGGTGCCAATAATGCTCTGTCAAAGATTGATTGGGAAATATTGACTCGTTTCTCCGACGTGAAACGAATCGTTTGGAAGTTCAATCCTCCCTCAGCCACTTGGTGGGGTGGCTGGTGGAAAAGTCTGATCGTGTGATCAAAGAGTTTCTCCGACGAACACACGGTAAAGCTTTCGTGACTTTGGAGGAATTACAAACAATTTTGTGTGATTGTGAATCTATTATAAACTCTCTCCCTCTCACATATCAGTCCGGAAATCCAGAGGATTTAGTTCCATTAACACCTAACATGTTTTTAGTGCAAAACTCTAATTCTAGTGGCACGGACATTGATGAAGTTGACGCAACATAGTTTCGCAAAAGGCTGCGATACAGAGTTAAGCTCATGGAACAATTGAGAATACGCTTTCGAACAGAATATCTCGGTCAACTTATTCAAAGGCGTCGTGAAATCGCCCAGTTACGCGACTTGAAGCTGGGTGAACTTGTGCTGATTGGAGATGATGTGCAAAAACGTCTCAACTGGCCGCTTGCAAAGATTGTGGATCTAATTCCTGGAAATGGTGGCAAAATTAGAACTTTTAAATTAAAAACTGAACATGATGTGGTTATCAGACCCATACAGCGAGTTTTTCCATCAGAACCATTTTCTACTAATTTTTATCCTCTTTTCAGCTAGAAAGCAGTAATCAAGGTGCTCTGATGGGAACAGATTCTTCAGACATGCTGACTGAATCTGAAGCCACGAGTTACAGAACCCGATTTGGCTGTGTGACCAAAATGCCCCAGAGATTTGGTAAATAGCAATATAGTTTTGAGTAGCTAGTCATCAACTCAAAGGAGGAATGATGTTATCTACAAATAATCATATAAAGAAAATAAATTAGTCAGAAATGAAGTAAAATAATTTTTCAATTCAATAAGTGAGATTTATTGTCATTATAATCATTTATAAATCATTAAATAATATTTATTCATGTTAAAATAATTTCCTAAAGCATTAAGTGTGATTTATTGCCTTTATATATTTATTCTATGCTGCGCGTAGGCGTCTCTGACGTCAGATAATTTTTCTGACGAGAATGTAATCGAGTGATAATGTGTGAGTAATGTGTGAGTGATAATGTGTGAATGATGTGAGTGAATGCGTGAGTGATAATCGAGTGATAGTGTTTATATTAAAGTTTTGGATATGTAACTTGCCTTTCGTAATCTTTGACTCAGATTTATGTCTCGCTTAAAAGCGTATTTATTGCTATGATACTACAGTTGTAGTTTTCATTTCATGAGTCTGTTGATATTATCATTGAATTTTAAATTACGTTATAAGAAATAGCAATAGCAGAGGATATAGATTTAATTTTTCTGGACAAAAATTTAAAAAAATTATTTGAAATTGTTTTTTACAAAATTAACATATCCTCATATTGTAATCATCTCCTCGTTCTAATAAAAATTTAAAAATCTACTAATTATAGACTTTCTTAATATTAAGCCTGGGTTTTTTGTAATAAGTATCTTTTCTAGTGTCTTGTTACAAAAAATTAAAAACTTCTGACATGATTTATTTTTTCTTCATCGCTATGATGACAATGGCCCATTTGCGTAGAATCGCCTACATACAAATATATAGATAATATACAGGGCTGCAATAAACAATTCGGATATTTTTTCAACTATTAACGATAACTGCATTATGCATTTTCTGAATCGTTTATTTAGATACCTTCACACTTAATAAACTGTAAAGATTTATTACAGTATTTTGAATGTGTAGGAAAGTGTTTCACAATCTATGCTGGACGCTCCTTTTTAGTCCTTTTTTAAAATGGTTTTGGCATTAGCAAAACTATAAATTAATCGTTTAATGATAACTGCATTATGCATTTTCTAAATCGTCTATTTAGATACCTTCACACTTAATAAACTGTAAAGATTTATTACAGTATTTTGAATGTGTAGGAAAGTGTTTCACAATCTATGCTGGACGCTCCTTTTTAGTCATTGTTTAAAATGGTTTTGGCATTAGCAAAACTATAAATTAATCGTTTAATGATAACTGCATTATGCATTTTCTAAATCGTCTATTTAGATACCTTCACACTTAATAAACTGTAAAGATTTATTACAGTATTTTGAATGTGTAGGAAAGTGTTTCACAATCTATGCTGGACGCTCCTTTTTAGTCCTTGTTTAAAATGGTTTTGGCATTAGCAAAACTATAAATAAATTAATCGTTTAATGATAACTGCATTATGCATTTTCTAAATCGTTTATTTAGATGCATTCATACTTAATAAACTGTAAAGATTTATTACAGTATTTGAATGTGTAGGAAAGTGTTTCACAATCTATGCTGGACGCTCCTTTTTAGTCCTTGTTTAAAATGGTTTTGGCATTAGCAAAACTATAAATTAATCGTTTAATGATAACTGCATTATGCATTTTCTAAATAGTCTATTTAGATACCTTCACACTTAATAAACTTTAAAGATTTATTACAGTATTTTGAATGTGTAGGAAAGTGTTTCACAATCTATGCTGGACGCTCCTTTTTAGTCCTTGTTTAAAATGGATTTGGCATTAGCAAAACTATAAATTAATCGTTTAATGATAACTGCATTATGCATTTTCTAAATCGTCTATTTAGATACCTTCACACTTAATAAACTGTAAAGATTTATTACAGTATTTTGAATGTGTAGGAAAGTGTTTTACAATCTATGCTGGACGCTCCTTTTTAGTCCTTGTTTAAAATGGTTTTGGCATTAGCAAAACTATAAATTAATCGTTTAATGATAACTGCATTATGCATTTTCTAAATCGTCTATTTAGATACCTTCACACTTAATAAACTGTAAAGATTTATTACAGTATTTTGAATGTGTAGGAAAGTGTTTCACAATCTATGCTGGACGCTCCTTTTTAGTCCTTGTTTAAAATGGTTTTGGCATTAGCAAAACTATAAATAAATTAATCGTTTAATGATAACTGCATTATGCATTTTCTAAATCGTTTATTTAGATAACTTCATACTTAATAAACTGTAAAGATTTATTACAGTATTTGAATGTGTAGGAAAGTGTTTCACAATCTATGCTGGACGCTCCTTTTTAGTCCTTGTTTAAAATGGTTTTGGCATTAGCAAAACTATAAATTAATCGTTTAATGATAACTGCATTATGCATTTTCTAAATCGTCTATTTAGATACCTTCACACTTAATAAACTTTAAAGATTTATTACAGTATTTTGAATGTGTAGGAAAGTGTTTCACAATCTATGCTGGACGCTCCTTTTTAGTCCTTGTTTAAAATGGATTTGGCATTAGCAAAACTATAAATTAATCGTTTAATGATAACTGCATTATGCATTTTCTAAATCGTCTATTTAGATACCTTCACACTTAATAAACTGTAAAGATTTATTACAGTATTTTGAATGTGTAGGAAAGTGTTTCACAATCTATGCTGGACGCTCCTTTTTAGTCCTTGTTTAAAATGGTTTGGCATTAGCAAAACTATAAATTACTCGTTTAATGATATTTGCATTATGTATTTTCTAAATCGTCTATTTAGATACCGTCACACTTAATAAACTGTAAAGATTTATTACAGTATTTTGAATGTGTAGGAAAGTGTTTCACAATCTATGCAGGACGCTCCTTTTTAGTCCTTGTTTAACATGGTTTTGGCATTAGCAAAACTATAAATTAATCGTTTAATGATAACTGCATTATGCATTTTCTAAATCGTCTATTTAGATACCTTCACACTTAATAAACTGTAAAGATTTATTACAGTATTTTGAATGTGTAGGAAAGTGTTTTACAATCTATGCTGAACTTTCCTTTTTAGTCCTTGTTTAAAATGGTTTTGGCATTAGCAAAACTATAAATAAATTAATCGTTTAATGATAACTGCATTATGCATTTTCTAAATCGTTTATTTAGATACCTTCATACTTAATAAACTGTAAAGATTTATTACAGTATTTGAATGTGTAGGAAAGTGTTTCACAATCTATGCTGGACGCTCCTTTTTAGTCCTTGTTTAAAATGGTTTTGGCATTAGCAAAACTATAAATTAATCGTTTAATGATAACTGCATTATGCATTTTCTAAATCGTCTATTTAGATACCTTCACACTTAATAAACTTTAAAGATTTATTACAGTATTTTGAATGTGTAGGAAAGTGTTTCACAATCTATGCTGGACGCTCCTTTTTAGTCCTTGTTTAAAATGGATTTGGCATTAGCAAAACTATAAATTCATCGTTTAATGATAACTGCTTTATGCATTTTCTAAATCGCCTATTTAGATACCTTCACACTTAATAAACTGTAAAGATTTATTACAGTATTTTGAATGTGTAGGAAAGTGTTTCACAATCTATGCTGGACGCTCCTTTTTAGTCCTTGTTTATAATGGTTTTGGCATTAGCAAAACTATAAATTACTCGTTTAATGATATTTGCATTATGTATTTTCTAAATCGTCTATTTAGATACCGCCACACTTAATAAACTGTAAAGATTTATTACAGTATTTTGAATGTGTAGGAAAGTGTTTCACAATCTATGCAGGACGCTCCTTTTTAGTCCTTGTTTAACATGGTTTTGGCATTAGCAAAACTATAAATTAATCGTTTAATGATAACTGCATTATGCATTTTCTAAATCGTCTATTTAGATACCTTCACACTTAATAAACTGTAAAGATTTATTACAGTATTTTGAATGTGTAGGAAAGTGTTTTACAATCTATGCTGAACTTTCCTTTTTAGTCCTTGTTTAAAATGGTTTTGGCATTAGCAAAACTATAAATTAATCGTTTAATGATAACTGCATTATGCATTTTCTAAATCGTCTATTTAGATACCTTCACACTTAATAAACTGTAAAGATTTATTACAGTATTTTGAATGTGTAGGAAAGTGTTTTACAATCTATGCTGGACGCTCCTTTTTAGTCCTTGTTTAAAATGGTTTTGGCATTAGCGAAACTATAAAATAATCGTTTAATGATAACTGCATTATGCATTTTCTAAATTGTTTATTTAGATACCTTCACACTTTATAAACTGTAAACATTTATTATAGTATTTTGAATGTGTAGGAAAGTGTTTTACAATCTATGCTAAACGTTCCTTTTTAGTCCTTGTTTAAAATGGTTTTGGCATTAGCAAAACTATAAATTAATCGTTTAATGATAAATGCATTATGTATTTTCTAAATCATTTATTTAGATACCTTCACACTTAATAAACTGTAAAGATTTATTATAGTATTTTGAATGTGTAGGAAAGTGTTTTACAATCTATGCTGAACGTTCCTTTTTAGTCCTTGTTTAAAATGGTTTTGGCATTAGCAAAACTATAAATTAATTGTTTAATGATAACTGAATTATGCATTTTCTAAATCGTCTATTTAGATACCTTCACACTTAATAAACTGTAAAATTTTTATTGGATTTTGAATGTGTAGGAAAGTGTTTTACAATCTATGCTGAACGTTCCTTTTTAGTCCTTCTTTAAAATGGTTTTGGCATTATCAAAACTATAACTTAATTATTTAATGATAACTGCATTATGCATTTTCTAAATCGTCTATTTAGATACATTCACACTTAATAAACTTTAAAGATTTATTACAGTATTTTGAATGTGTAGGAAAGTGTTTTACAATCTATGCTGGACGCTCCTTTTTAGTCCTTGTTTAAAATGGTTTTGGCACTAGCAAAACTATAAATTAATCGTTTAATGATAACTGCATTATGCATTTTCTAAATCGTCTATTTAGATACCTTCACACTTAATAAACTGCAAAGATTTATTACAGTATTTTGAATGTGTAGGAAAGTGTTTCACAATCTATGCTGGACGCTCCTTTTTAGTCCTTGTTTAAAATGGTTTTGGCATTAGCAAAACTATAAATTAATCGTTTAATGATAACTGCATTATGCATTTTCTAAATCGTCTATTTAGATACCTTCACACTTAATAAACTGTAAAGATTTATTACAGTATTTTGAATGTGTAGGAAAGTGTTTTACAATCTATGCTGGACGCTCCTTTTTAGTCCTTGTTTAAAATGGTTTTGGCATTAGCAAAACTATAAATTAATCGTTTAATGATAACTGCATTATGCATTTTCTAAATCGTCTATTTAAATACCTTCACACTTAATAAACTGTAAAGATTTATTACAGTTTTTTTGAATGTGTAGGAAAGTGTTTCACAATCTATGCTGGACGCTCCTTATTAGTCCTTGTTTAAAATGGTTTTGGCATTAGCAAAACTATAAATTAATGGTTTAATGATAACTGCATTATGCATTTTCTAAATCGTCTATTTAGATACCTTCACACTTAATAAACTGTAAAGATTTATTACAGTATTTTGAATGTGTAGGAAAGTGTTTCACAATCTATACTGGACGCTCCTTTTTAGTCCTTGTTTAAAATGGTTTTGGCATTAGCAAAACTATAAATTAATCGTTTAATGATAACTGCATTATGTATTTTCTAAATCGTCTATTTAGATACCTTCACACTTAATAAACTGTAAAGATTTATTACAGTATTTTGAATGTGTAGGAAAGTGTTTCACAATCTATGCTGGACGCTCCTTTTTAGTCCTTGTTTAAAATGGATTTGGCATTAGCAAAACTATAAATTAATCGTTTAATGATAACTGCATTATGTATTTTCTAAGTCGTCTATTTAGATACCTTCACACTTAATAAACTGTAAAGATTTATTACAGTATTTTGAATGTGTAGGAAAGTGTTTTACAATCTATGCTGAACGTTCCTTTTTAGTCCTTGTTTAAAATGGTTTTGGCATTAGCAAAACTATAAATTAATCGTTTAATGATAACTGCATTATGCATTTTCTAAATCGTCTATTTAGATACCTTCACACTTAATAAACTGTAAAGATTTATTACAGTATTTTGAATGTGTAGGAAAGTGTTTCACAATCTATGCTGGACGCTCCTTTTTAGTCCTTGTTTAAAATGGTTTTGGCATTAGCAAAACTATAAATTAATCGTTTAATGATAACTGCATTATGCATTTTCTAAATCGTCTATTTAGATACCTTCACACTTAATAAACTGTAAAGATTTATTACAGTATTTTGAATGTGTAGGAAAGTGTTTTACAATCTATGCTGGACGCTCCTTTTTAGTCCTTGTTTAAAATGGTTTTGGCGTTAGCAAAACTATAAATTAATTGTTTAATGATAACTGCATTATGCATTTTCTAAATCGTCTATTTAGATACCTTCACACTTAATAAACTGTAAAGATTTATTACAGTATTTTGAATGTGTAGTAAAGTGTTTCACAATCTATGCTGGACGCTCCTTTTTAGTCCTTGTTTAAAATGGTTTTGGCATTAGCAAAACTATAAATTAATCGTTGAATGATAACTGCATTATGCATTTTCTAAATCGTCTATTTAGATACCTTCACACTTAATAAACTGTAAAGATTTATTACAGTATTTTGAATGTGTAGGAAAGTGTTTTACAATCTATGTTGGACGCTCCTTTTTAGTCCTTGTTTAAAATGGTTTTGGCATTAGCGAAACTATAAATTAATCGTTTAATGATAACTGCATTATGCATTTTCTAAATCATTTATTTAGATACCTTCACACGTAATAAACTGTAAAGATTTTGTTAGGTATTCCATTAATTTATTCTTATTTACCTACCTTTTGGAAAAGCTAACTAAATTTTGGCATACCTCCATGGTGTATGATTTAGTCAATGTCACATTTTAAAATTGAGAATATGTTTTTGGGTAAACGTATGTGGCAACGATTGTGTTTAGTTTTTGAAGTTGAGTTAATAAATGTTTTTGATGATAGCTGTTCTATTTGTCTTGAGTGTGAAAAATAGTTTTCTTTACTTTTACATAATGTCTTTAGAGAGATAAGTGTGGATTTATCCTACAAATGAACATGGTTGCAATCTTTTGAAGTCATTAACGAGTTTTTTGAGTAGTTCATAAATCACGGACATTAAACTGAGCAATTTTCAAGTACGTGATCGAACATTTGGCGTCCGCTAACAGGACTTCTAACTGCGAAGTAAGCAACTTTTGTTTGTTTATCATGGATAAATTGAAAAATATTCGTAAAAGTAATAGAAGGCTTTTTACAAAAGCATGTAATGAATATTCTAAAAAGGAAGCTGAACTATCGGCAGACGAAAAAATTGTTCATTTAAGATTAATTGAAGATAAAGCAAAATTTATGCTAGAAATCGAGTATGCCATTAGGCAAGAGCAATTTGATATTGCAACAGCCGATTTAAATGAGCAGGAAATTGAAAAAGAAATTGATGAGTCCGAGGCTTATACTGATAAATTGCGAATTTTAGAGCAGAAATTATTTAAACTTATAGAATCAGAGAAAGGGAATTCTGTTATAGGTGAATCTCCGCAAAACAAGTTATTGAATTATTCTAAAATACAACTGCTCGTATTTGACGGAAATATTAAAAATTGGTTAGAATTTTGGGGACAGTTTCAAAAAATTGACAAAGATCCCAATTTAGATGAACACGATAAATTCGCTTATTTGTCCCAAGTTATGGAAAAAGGATCAGTTGACGATGAACTGGTTAAAAGCTTTCCTCCTGGAGCAGAAAGCTATGATAAAGCTTTGAAACAACTTCATTCCCGTTTTGGTAGGGAAGATCTACTAATTGAAGTTTATGTCAGGGATCTTCTTTCTCTTGTGCTGAGGAAGAACTCAAATCAAAAATGTTCTTTACGTAAACTGTATGATAGCTTAAAGTCAAAATTAAGTGCGTTGGAAGTTCTTGGTGTGGCTAGGGATAAGTATGCTGCAATGCTCTATCCTTTGGTAGAATCGTCATTGCCTGAAGAAACATTTCGCGTATGGGAAAGGTTTAGAGCTCAGCACCGCAGGAATAAAAATAGTACAACTGATAGCGAAAATCTTACGCTACAAGAAATTAGCACGGACTCTTTACATCGTACAGATTTAGATAATTTGTTGTTATTTCTACTAGATGAAATTGAGGGTGAAGAACGTGTATGCATAGCAAGAAGCTGTTTTGATACTGGTATGCAAAATCGACAGTCAAAAGTTACGCGCACACCTTTTAAGTGTGAACAGTCTAATTCCAGAGCAACGGCAGCTACATTAATTGCTGCATCAAATGAAACACAGAATATGTGTATATTTTGTTATAGTATGCATAAATCAAACGACTGTTTTAAAGCACGTAAGATGCCATTAGTTGAAATATAAGCTGTAGTTGAGAAGGCACACTCTTGTTTTTTATGCTTGAAGAAAAGTCATGTCGTTGCTAAATGCAGAATAAAAGCTGGTTGTTTACTTTGTGGGAAAAGACACCACTTACTTTTATGTAGAAGTTTCTCAAAGCAACAAGATAATGTTAACGTTGCGAAAAATGATGAATTATCTATTAAACAAGATGAGGCACTTGCTAATTTTTCGAGATCACCAGATGTTATTTTGCAGACATTAGTGGTCACGTTACGAGGTCATGATAAGAAGTGTAACGCTCGTGCTATAGTTGATACAGCTTCACAACGATCGTATATTTTGAAGAGTACTGCTGAAGCAATCGGATATGAATGCATAAAAAAGGAACAACTGAGGCATTCCTTGTTTGGAGGGAGTACTACAGATGTCTTAGATCATGAGGTTTTTAACATAGCTCTTTCAAAACTTGATGGAAATTATAACTGTCATTTTGATGCTCTTGGACAAGAGGTAATTTGTAATTCTATACCCTCAGTAGGACCAGTTGAGTGGATGCAAGAGCTTGAAGCATTCGGTATACATCTCCATGATCGAAAAGCCGGTCCTATAGAAATTTTAATAGGAGCTGATGTAGCTTAGGAGCTGATGTAGCTGGGAAGCTGATGACGGGAGGCTACAAATTACAAGATTCGGGGCTTGCTGCAATTGAGACTAAGTTAGGATGGACTGTCATGGGTAAGAATCCTACCTCAAATGCTCATGAAAGTACAGCGTTATTTGTTACAACTCTATTGACTAAAGATGCAGCGATTTCGGATTTGTGGACCTTAGGATCACTCCGAATTCTGGACCCATCAGAGAAGAAAACAAAAGAAGAACTCCATGAAGCAGCAAAAGAGTATTTTTTGAGCACAGTTGTGGTTGATAAAGATGATCGATTTATTGTTCATTTACCATGGCTTGACGATCATCCTCCTTTACCAGAAAATTGTAACTTAGCTTTGAAGAGGTTAGATTCCACTGTCAAAAAATTAAGATCAGAAAATTTATATGAAGCCTACGGCGAAGTTTTAAATGAGTGGGAAAATGAAGGTATCATATAAAAAGTTCCTATGTGCGAAATGGAGACACCGTGCCATTATCAACCTCATCGACATGTTGTGAAGGAGAACAGCACTACTAAAATAAGGCCCGTCTTCGATGCTTCAGCCAAGCAAAGATCGTCACCTAGTCTCAATGACTGCCTTGAGAAAGGTTTGAATTTAATAGAATTAATACCTTCAATTTTGACAAGATTTCGCATGAAAAAAATTGGAGTTTCTGCAGATATACGGAAAGCGTTTTTACAAATAGGTCTTAACCCTAAAGACAAGAATTTTCTGCGATTTCTTTGGAACGATGATAACGGCCAACTTATACATTAATTCGCTTAATTACTTAAATACATTAATTCGCGTCGCTTAATCCGACACGGTAAACTGTTAGTTAATTTTTTAATTTTTTTGGAGTTATAGTATATATTACTCTTTTACGCAATTCGGTCCTACTTGATTATCCAGTCTACCAAAAAATTATCGCCAAACAATCAGATTAAATGCCAATAATGGCTTATTGTAAATGTCACATTCACTTGACATTAAACAGGTTACACGTGTTTGTTACGTCATCAAGGGATTTTTAATTCAAAGTTTTATTTGTAATTTTATTAATCTTTTGCTAATTTATTTATATTTTCGTTATTTAAAATAAAAATTGTGCCAACTTGTATAATTTTTCGAGTAGTTTGACGATTTATATAATTTGTCGAAATGGGTCGACGGGATAATCAAGTAGTACCCACAATTCAGTAATAGAGCATTACTATGTATTAAAAATATTTAAATATACGTTTAAAATTTATTTTTAACCATTTGGAAAAATGGTTATTGTTCTCTGTCAGGGTAGGAAATCAAAAACATATCTGAGGCGTTTTATTGGCTGAATCCGCATTTTATTCGTGTTCTGATTGGTCTCTACAGTAATCTGTATTTCCCTTTACTTTCAACAGAGATGGATACTTCTGTTGCCACTATGACAAAAAAGTAATAAAAACTACAAAACAAATAAATAACTCAAAAACTGATGGACATAAATCAAGCTAATTAGCTGTGATAAAAGTAATTTCCTCAGTTACATAAATAATGCGTCATATCAACTCAGCCATAAATCTTTTCAAATGTGAAAAATGTATTTAACCTTGAAAACCTTGATAAAGATAATGACTTGTTGAGTGACTCATAGACATTAAACTGATTTATTATTATTATTATGATATTGCTATTACAATTATTATTACTGATTTATTATCTTATAATGTAAATATTTTTTCATTCTGAAAATGTAGTTGTTCAAGAGAAGAGGGTTGAAAAATGCTTTCTCTTTTTCACAATTTAAAAGAAAGTGAATTAAATAGCTTAAAGTGTTACCACTGCTTATTCATTTGAGATAACAAATCGTCTATAATTTCTTTATTTGAAGGAGGCATGAAAAGCAATTAGAGGATACAATCTTCAACTAATTAAACTATCGTCAACTAATGCATATTGTATTCAAATAAATTGTGGATTTACACCGAATATCCTGAAGAAGGGTAAGTCTCAATTTTATATAACTTACTCACGCCTTTTCTCATTGAGATTCAAGTACTAACAAGATTATGATTACTGATCACTGAATAAAAATAAATAAATTAAATAGCCTCCACTGAAATCTGAAATATCAGATATTTGATAAATAAACTTTTAAACTTTCAAACAGAAAAGTTGGAAGAACTTTTTACGGTAACACGTAAGTAATCAAAAGTTAAGAAAATGGCAGCTTCTAAAGATAATTTAGCAATTGAAAAACTTACAGCTACAAACTACTCAATTTGGAAATTCAAGACCGAAATGATGTTAACTAAAGAAGACTTATTTCATGTAATTACGGAAGAACCGCCTAATCCAATTACGGACGCTTGGTCCAAAAGTGATAAGAAAGCCCGTGCTCTAATTAATCTAACAATTGATGATAGTCAGATTACTCATGTTAAAAATTTACAAACAGCCAGACAAACTTGGCAAGCTTTGCGTGAAATCCATGAGTGACATAATTTGTCTAGCAAACTTTATCTCTTAAGAAAACTTTACGGGATTAAATTAGCGGAAGGTGGCAACGTTGTTAATCATATTACAAAAATAATGGAATTAGTAGATAAATTAGCGGCCATAGGAGAAGTTATAAATGATAACCACATTTCTGCACTGTTATTATGCTCCCTACCCCAATCTTATGATACTCTTATTACTGCCCTTGAATCAAGAGAAGAAAATCAACTCACACCATCATTTATTAAGTCTAAACTTATTGACGAATATAACCGACGATATGATAATAATGAGAGAACAGAAAATCCTGCCAGAGCATTTAAAGCACAGAAAAATTACAACAACAAAACAAGTAATAAATACTGCTCCAATTGTCGGATGAGAAACCATTATACCCAGGAATGTTGGCATAATAAAGCCAAAACACAAAATACACCACAAAATCAACACATTAGACCAAACAAAAAACATTACTCTACATCACTAGTTTTTCAAAAGAGTGAAAACAATTTTAGAAGTGAACAAACACCAGAATCAAATCGTAGGTACAGTCACTCTGAAAATGAAAACAATACATGGAGGGCGAGCAAAAATAAAAATTACGCCTTTATAACACAAGGAATAGAAAACAAAACATTTATAGTAGACAGTGGCAGCTCAAGCCATATTGTGTGTTCAGAATCAATGTTTACAGAAATAAAATCACGCGAAAAAACAAATGTAACCATCGCAAACGGAAAAAAACTTATCAGTTACGGGTCAGGTGACGTAAATATAAACACGCGAACATCAGACAACAAAGTTCATGAAATAACACTTAAAAATGTATTACTAGTACCTGAAATCGAAACAAATTTATTATCGGTTAGCAAAGCGACACAAAATGGATGTGAAATTATATTCAGAAATGATAGATGTATGTTCAAACTTAACGGAGAAATATGCTTAGAAGCGCGAAAGGTAAATAACCTATACGAAGTTCAGTTGGCATTACAAAGCTATGCAAACATAGCACAATGCTGCAACAACAAAAATTGCCTAGAATTATGGCATCGTAGGTTAGGACATAGAAATTTAACATCAATTAAAGAAATTACGCAAAAGGAATTAGCTACAGGAATCCAAATAAACAACTGTAAGCATAACATAGATTGCGAACCGTGCATTAAGGCAAAATTAACTGATGAACCCTATCCAAAAATTGCAGAGTATAGAGCAACTAAAAGGCTTCAGCTCATTCACTCCGACGTGTGCGGATCTTTTCAAACACCGACAATAGGGGGGAAATCATACTTTTTGACTTTTATTGATGACTCTCACGATTTACGATCATATACCTATTGTCTAGAAAAAGTGAAGTTTACGAAAAACTTAAAGAATTCATCGCGTTAATTAGCAACAAATTTGGAGAAAAACCGAAAGCAATTAGAACAGATAACGGAGGGGAATTCACATCAGATGAAATAGAAAATTACCTCAGGGCTAATGGGATAAAACATCAACACACAGTTCCATATTGCGCAAGCCAGAACGGTGTGGCAGAGAGGAAAAACAGATCGTTAGTTGAAATGGCAAGGACAATGTTAAGTGAATCAAATTTACCATTAAAGTTCTGGGGGGAAGCAATTTGCACAGCAAATCATTTGCAAAACAGACTACCGACAAAAGCAAATGAAAAGACGCCATACGAGTTATGGACAAACAGACAGCCAAACTTAAGTTACGTTAGGGTATTTGGCTGCAAAGCCTTCGCATATATCAGTAAAGCCAGAAGACAAAAATTAGACGATAAAGCTATAGAGGGAATTTTCGTCGGATATGATAATGAATCCAAAGGATATAGAATATATGTAGGAGGAAATGAAATAAAGATCGCGAGAACCGTTAAATTTCTCGAAAACAAATTTAAATATAGAAACGAGAAAGTAGAAAACAAACCAAAACAAGATGAAAATCGGGTTAATGAAAACTTTGTCGAAATAGAAATTTCAAATAGAAATGAGACACCATCCACGTCCAATCAACCAGTAGCAGAACTTAGACGATCAGAAAGAATTAATAAAGGTGTACCTCCTGATAGGTTAATATACATGGTTAAGAACGAAAACGCTACTGAACCAAAAAATTATGAGGAAATCGAAAACATGGAAAATTTTAAGGATAAACAAAATTGGATAGATGCAATGAAAAGCGAAATGAACTCCCTTATGAAAAACAAAACTTGGTCAATTGTAGAACCTCCACCAAATAGGAGAATAATAGGTTGCAAATGGACCTACAAACTAAAACGCGACAACACAGGAAAAATCCAAAAATATAAAGCACGTTTAGTTGCAAAAGGATATGCACAAAAATTCGGGGAGGATTATGATGAAACTTATGCACCAGTCGTGTCATATACAACAATAAGAGCATTATTAATAACAGCATTGCATCAAAATTTAAATGTAAAACATATCGATATTAACACCGCGTTCTTACATGGAGAGCTTGAGGAGGAGATAAATATGTCACAACCAGAAGGTTTCGCTAAACCAAATGAGGAAAATAAAGTATGTAGGCTAAACAAAGCCATATACGGACTTAAACAAGCCGCGAGAGCGTGGCATAATAAAATCACAGAAACACTAAAAAAGATGAATTTCAGTCAGAGCAAATTTGACTCATGCCTTTTTACGCGAAAAAGGGGCGATAACACAACATACATAATAACATACGTAGACGACATTTTAATTGCTGGAAAAGACGAAATAATACAGGAAGTAATCGCGAGCTTAAATAAAGAATACGAGCTAAAAGATTTAGGTGACATCAGTAACTACCTATCTATGAACATTAAAAAAGTAAATAAAAGCTACATGATAAATCAAACTCAGAAAATAGAAGAATTAATCAATAAATTTAATTTGCAAGACGCAAAACCGTTTAGCACACCCATGGAAACAAATTACACACGCTTTAATGATGAGGATAACATTTTACCAAACAACACATATTACAGACAAGCCATAGGAGCACTTCTATATCTAGCAACTATAAGCAGACCTGACATCTGTGCAGCAGTAAACATTCTTAGCAGAAGAAATGAATCACCAAGAATGAAAGACTGGAATGCAGTAAAGAGAGTGATAAGATATTTAAAGACTACAAAAAATTATAGTCTAGTTCTGAGCGGAGAAAAGAAACCGATACTTGAAGTTTATGCGGATGCAGATTGGGGAGGAGATGTAGATTCACGAAAATCAACGAGTGGGAACCTATACATGTTAGGTAGAAATCCAATACAATGGTCGACCAAGAAACAATCCTGCATTGCATTATCATCGGCAGAGGCCGAGTATGTGTCAGCAGCAAATGCAGCAATTGAAATAAAGTGGCTAGTCAATCGACTGGAAGAATTAAACCTAAAGCAAACCTTACCTATAGACCTATATGAAGACAACCAGTCCACGATCAAGATGATAGAATTAGAAAAGCACTCAAGCAAGACTAAACATATTGAAATTAGGTTCCACCTGATAAAACAACTAAAGCAAGAAGGGACTATCAACCTAAAGTACTGCCCAACCAAATTGATGATAGCAGACCTGTTTACGAAACCAGTTCCCAAACCTGTTTTTCAAACCCATAGAAGGAACTTAAATTTGTGTGAGAATGAAACTTCAGAAATTAAGGAGGAGTTGATGGACATAAATCAAGCTAATTAGCTGTGATAAAAGTAATTTCCTCAGTTACATAAATAATGCGTCATATCAACTCAGCCATAAATCTTTTCAAATGTGAAAAATGTATTTAACCTTGAAAACCTTGATAAAGATAATGACTTGTTGAGTGACTCATAGACATTAAACTGATTTATTATTATTATTATGATATTGCTATTACAATTATTATTACTGATTTATTATCTTATAATGTAAATATTTTTTCATTCTGAAAATGTAGTTGTTCAAGAGAAGAGGGTTGAAAAATGCTCTCTCTTTTTCACAATTTAAAAGAAAGTGAATTAAATAGCTTAAAGTGTTACCACTGCTTATTCATTTGAGATAACAAATCGTCTATAATTTCTTTATTTGAAGGAGGCATGAAAAGCAATTAGAGGATACAATCTTCAACTAATTAAACTATCGTCAACTAATGCATATTGTATTCAAATAAATTGTGGATTTACACCGAATATCCTGAAGAAGGGTAAGTCTCAATTTTATATAACTTACTCACGCCTTTTCTCATTGAGATTCAAATACTAACAAAAACAAATTGAGATAATGCTTTCAAAAAAATTGCATTTAAAAGTACATTTTTTTCTCTATACAATGGTGTAAAAAGTAATATTGTGGGATGTTTAGAAGTTTAAGAATGAAATTTCATTTAAAATTGGGTCCTCTTGGAAATCTGAGGATGGAAAATCCTTTTCCCGAACAGCCAATGATATGCTTGGACATTACGTAAGTTTCAGGTGGATAATACGTAAGTTACGATCTGACGAGACGCAGGCGATTTTTGTCGCTTGCAATTTTTACGTGTAATAACAATATTAATGTTTAATTCATGGTGTACGTAATGCATGATCAACTCCGAGCGATTTTTTATGTCTTAAATTTTAGTCTTTGAAAAAATCATCTTCCAAAAGGTCGTTGTAATTTGTTAAATTGCATTTTTTTTTTTTTTAATTGCAATGCATTTTATAAATAGTATACACATGTTTTATTTTCATATTTTATATTATACATATCCATGATGGGGGAGTATTACGGTGGGCCCCAAATACTAGCTTAGTTATAAATTAAAATTCAAAATATTATTGATTATCAAAAATTAAAATAGCACTTTTTGGAGCATTAAAAGACGTCTTCAAGGTCGAATTACATGCTTTGCAAAAATGTAAACCATAATTGTAAATATTTTCAACTGCGGCTACCGAAAATTAAAAGGAATGGTTACAAATAATTTTTAATCAATAAAAAACTGCCTTCAAGGGATATAGTTTCTTACATCCGTATTTTTGCATCAACTCTGTATTTTTATGCACATTATAGTCCTGCACGTTTTGGGTATAACACGAACCAGACCCGAAAATTCTATTTGAAGTCATCCAAAAATCCGATGCAGTCGACCACATATTTTAATGCATTAATCCATATTTTAAACACAATTATAAAAACATACTCTGTGATTATATTTCTAGTATATTTTTTGTCTTTTATGTACAAATGTACATAAATATATATATATATATATATATTTGTGTGTATATATACCGGGTGTCCCAAAAAGGACTGACTGATTTTAAAATTCAATAACTTCCAAACGGTGACAGATATTTAAAAAATTCTTGCAGGAGGGTTATGCATAAAGTCAAAAGTTTTATTACAGTGATTTTCGATTTTAGTTCGAATTACAAACAATAGATGGCGCTGTAAGCAATAGTCGCTAAATACAGCTCGATTTTCGGTCCTTTCTGTTGTTCTATGCAGAAAAAGGCGATGGAAATGTATTATCCGGGCCACGAAGTACCAAAAATCGAGCCTGAATTTAGCCTCTATTGATCGCAGCGCCATCTATTGTTTGTAAATCGAACTAAAATCGAAAATCACTGTAAAAAAACTTTTGACTTTATGCATAACCCTCCTGCAAGAATTTTTTTAATATCTGTCACCGTTTGGAAGTTATTGAATTTTAAAATCAGTCAGTCCTTTTTGGGACACCCGGTATATGTTATATTACAGCACTCATTCTTTATCCTGTCGATTAAATGTTGCATTAATAGCAACATTGGATTATTTCTATAGTTGATTATTTCTATAGTGTTAATGGCTGTCTCGATAGCAGTAGTGAATCAGATTCAGCAGTAATAGCGTAACATAAGTTGTCAGAACAGGTAATTCGATCCTGTTGTATTAGATAACGAAGACTGGATGGTGATTGGAAGCTGTAGCAGTCAACGAGTGAAGGCTATGGAATACATTTTTCCGTGAAAGTTTAACCAGAAATAATTGAGACAAAAGTAATATCAGCTCAGCAACATACTAAAACATCTTTCAGCGGCTCAATTTCCACCAATCATATCAGCCATCTCTCCATATAGTCCAGGCAATAGGGAATTTTACCTAGCAAAGTTAATGGTAGTACTGGAAATCGGCTTTCTAGATGTTTTTTGGGTCGTTGAATCCGAATTTGTAACTTCCCACCAAAATTTCCCCGGCAACACCCCCAAATTTTGGTAAAAAGCCCCCCAAAAAAGGTTTTTATTAAAAAATTCCATTTTTTATTGCTTTAGAGAAAAAGTATCTAGAAATTCAGAAAGTAGATAAAATTTCCAAAAATTAGATATATGACATTATGACTTAGGATGAAGGGGAAGGGGGATCTGCCTCGGAACATGCGCGCGGTGCTGCGTAAACTAAGTTGCGCAATTCCACTTAACCACTCACACGTTTACATTCACCCTCCCATCTCCCCTCCGAACTTTCTCTGTAAGGTTTACTTTAAGATTTTTGGGTCGCTGAATCCGAATTTTTAACTTTCCCCTAAAAATTTCCCCCAAATAGTTGTTTTTAACTTAAATTTCTTATTGTTTTAGGGGAAAAGCATTATGAAATTCAGAAACTAGACAAAATTTGCAACAAATAGGATATATGACATTATGAATTAGGATTAACGAGGAGGGTGAGAGCTGCCTCTAAACATGCACTGCGGCGCTGCGTGCACTAAATTTTGAAGTCCAGGAAGTTTTTTATCTGGCAAAATTAATACTAGTTCTGGATTTCGACTCACTTTATGTTTTTTGGGTCGCTGAATCCAAATTTGTAACTTCCCACCAAAATTTCACCGGGCAACCCCCCAAAAAATTGATTTTTTGAAAAATTTTGGTTTTTGAGAAAAGCGCGCGGGGAATGTTCCGAGGAAGCCCCCTCTCTCCCCGTTTATTCTACGTCATAATGTCATATATCCTATTTGTTGCAAATTTTGTCTAGTTTCTGAATTTAGTAATGCTTTTCCCCTAAAACAATAAGAAATTTAAGTTAAAAACAACTATTTGGGGGGTTTCGGGGGGAAAATTTTTGGGGGTAAGTTAAAAATTCGGATTCAGTGACTCAAGAAACTTAAAGTAAACCTTATAGAGAAAGTTCGGAGGGAAGATGGGAGGGCTAATGTAAACGTGTGAGTGGTTAAGTGGAATTGCGCAACTTAGTCCACGCAGCACTGCTGCGCATGTTCCGAGGCAGATCCCCCCTTCCCCTTCATCCTAAGTCATAATGTCATATATCTAATTTGTTGCAAATTTTGTCTCTTTCTGAATTTCTAGCTACTTTTTCCCTAAAGCAATAAAAAAATGGAATTTTTTAATAAAAACCTTTTTTGGGGGTCTTTTTACCAAAACTTGGGGGGGGGGGGGTTGCCGGATGAAATTTTGGTGGGAAGTTACAAATTCGGATTCAGCGACCCAAAAAACATCTAGAAAGCCGATTTCCAGTACTACCATTAATTTTGCTAGGTAGAGTCCCTAGACGGTCTCTATTGCCTGGACTAATAGTAGTAATTAGGGCTAAACAAAGTTGTAGATAATAGAATAAATGGACGGTGACCAGGGGGTGGTATGAAAAATAGAAAATACGACTCAAATCTGCTGAAACACAGCGAGCATCGGCTTTTTGCTCTTCAAGTGTGGGAATACAAATATGAACTAGATCGCGCTCTCAACCAATGAATAATTAAGAAAACCACGCCATGGAAAGAGTGCTGACAGAGCGAGTAAATGAATTTGAAGGTAAAACGGATAACCTAGGAATACGCGTGAAAATAAAATGGAAGCTAAAAGAACATTCTAGAAAGAAAAAAGCGCGGAAATGGATCATTTAATTTAAGAATACTAAAAGCGTAATATTTAAGCAATTTAGATAAGTGAGACATTAAATTAAAGGGAATTTAACAGAGTTAACGATAGAGATTATTTAAGAATAAAGATTTAGTGAATGTAAAGTAGTAATTTAGAATAAGATAAGGAAATAGCGGAATTAGATCTAATAATGTAGCATGTATATATATACAACCACATAGTTTAATTTTTATCTTAACAATGTGAACAATGTTTAAAAAAAACGAGTTACCAAACCCAACACGCGAGAGAAAAAACATAAGTGAATCGGAAACAATTAGAGTCAACCCTGCCTCACAACGGAAAACATGTCACCATTCGGATCAAACCGTGGCTAGGGTCGACCGTTCAAATCATGGGTCGTTACGTTGCCATCGAAATACTCAAGGCCAGAGGACACGAGTTGTGACGTCATCACTAATCGACCGACTTCTCACTAGTATTGGAATTCACGCCATAAAATTTTGAATAGCAATTTTCTTTTACTTTCTTTGTGGAATATCTATCATCTTATAAAACAATAATAAATATTTAAACTTACTGGTGAGAATTCGGAATCCCTAAATAAAAATTGAGCCAGATGCGGAATGACACAGTGTTGCTTCATTTGGCTGATTTTTTTATTTGGGGATTCCAAATTCTCACCAGTAAATTTAAATAGTTATTATTGTTTTATAAGATGATAGATACCCCCCCCCCTCCCTCCCCCAAAAAAAAAAAAATATTTTGCTATTCAAAATTTTCCGGTGTGAATTCCAACACTTGTGAGAAGTCAGTCGATTAGTGATGACTTCACAACTCCTGTCCTCTGGCCTTGAGTATTTCTATGGCAGTGGTCGTTCTCATGCGGGTGAATTTTGGCTACCTGATCTGATACAAGACCGTTATCCATTTATTTTAAATTTCATTGTCAATATTACTTATTTTGAAGCGCAGTTAGCGATGATATATTAATTTTTTTAAGTGTCCCTGTAAAACAAACTGTACACGGTACGACAAATATGTTAAAAACGTAAAGTATTATTGCGTACCTTAACCCCATATAAACACTTCGTGAGTAATCGTCAATTTTTAATAAAATTAAAGCCTATAAAATAAAAGAAAACAGACAGACAGACATATCATTTTTAGATCTTAATAGTATTGATAGCGACACCATATGCAGACCCAGACTATTCCTACAAAAATCATGCATCAAGCATAGATTATGCTTTCCAGCACCTTTAAGAATATTGTAACAAAACTTCCCCGTTCAATACAGTGACACATTATATACATATAAACAAGTTAGAAAACAAATAATACATTTGAAAACTAGATTTGAGCAATTACCATCCGCAGTCGAAAAAGAGCCTGAATTCTTCTGTGCAGTCCTGTATATGATCTATAGATTTGTATACAGAGTGTATCTGAAATGCTTCAACAAACTTAGGAGGATGATAGTACTCATCAAGACGAAGAAAAAATGCAATAGAACAGGGAATCGCAAACCACTTATTGAGTCACAAAAATGTTTCACCTTAACTGAAGTCGGGTTGTCGGTAACAATTTTGCGAAAAATTAAAACATTGCAATAAAAATGTAACAATATGTACCTTATTTTGTATGAAATGGGATACCATCACAAAAGTTCTGGAAAAACAGGGTACTCATGCAATCGATGATACCGTATGAACTGATAATTTCACCCAGCTAAAAATTAACTGCAGTTTTTTTTTTTCAGAAATGAGGTATTTTTGAAGTTTTTCTACGGTCAACTGTAGTTTTTTATTTTATTTTTATTTATTTATTTTTTTTTTTTTGTAGTGCAATCTCGACAGTAAAAACATTTCAGTTATTTTACAGTTATTGACAAGTATTTTTTAAACCCCAAATTTAAAAAATAGTAAGACTTAATGTCTGCAGTGAAACGGCAGTGAATTCAAAGTGATTTTATAGTAATTAATTCACAAAAATATTCAGTGGTGTATCTGCAGTATAAATGCAGTTACTGAAGAACTTTACAGGTTTTAATTTTTGTAAGTATGATTATTATAATAGTAACTGCAGTATAACGGCAGTTACTGTAAAATTCTTATGCAAGGCACAATGTAGTATGATTGTGTGATATTTTCCGAAGTTTCTAAAGTGGTTAAAAATGTTTTAATTTTGTGAGAGATGCATGAGATGAAACACACTTTTTAAATACTAGTAATAATTAATATTCTTTCCAAGACTGTTAAGGACTTAATTAAAAGTCACATGCGGTAAAACTTTATCCTAACGTAAAATAATTCCTCTTTCATTTTAAGCTAAGAGAAAAATTAAATTTCACTATGATTTTCAAAATCAGGGAAAAACTAGTATGTTGTGACCATCACAAAACTTTCTTCTATATAAATCACTTCAATTAAATCATTTAAATAGTACAAGAAATTACATCAATATTGCACCAATTCATATCAAAGTAATCTGAATTTGAAGTTTGATAAAAATTCATGCATTAGTTCTTAAGATTGAGCTATAGCGGAAATTCAGAAAAATGTAGCATAGCAGCGCCACCTGTTGAGCGATTTACACCAAAATATAAACAGCACTAAATGATATCAAGGTATACCTGAATCTGAAGTTTGATGAAAATCCAAGCAATAGTTCTTGAGATAGAGCTATTACAGTAATCACAAAAAATACTGGATAGCAGCGCCATCTGTTGAGCGATTTACACCAAAAACTAAACAGCACTAATTTATATCCATGTATACCTTAATCTGAAGTTTGTTGAAAATCCCAGCATTAGTTCATGAGATAGGGCTATTGTGGAAATCGCAAAAACGGTAACATAGCAGCGCCACCATTCGAGCGATTTACACCAAAATGTATAAAGCGTCAATTCATGTCAAGGACTAACTGAATCTGAAGTTTGATGAAAATCCGTGCATTAGTTCTGGAGATTGAGCTATTGTGGAAATCGTGAAAAATGATGCATAGTAGCGCCACCTGTTGGGCGATTTACACGAAAACCTAAACAGCACTAATCTATATCCAGGTATACCTGAATCTGATAAGTTTCTTGAAAATCCGAGCATTAGTTCTTGAGATAGAGCTATTGCGGAAATCACAAAAAATGCAGCATATCAGCGCCACCTGTTGAGCGATTAACACCGAAATGTATAAAACGTCAATTCATGTCAAGGACTAACTGAATATGAAGTTTGATGAAAATCCGTACATTAGTTCTGGAGATTGAGCTATTGTGGAAATCGTGAAAATGATGCATAGCAGCGCCGCCTGTTGAGCTTTACACCAAAAACTAATCAGCGCCAATTTATATCAGGGACTAACTGAATATACATTTTTATTAAATTCCGTGCATTAGTTCTTGAGATAGATCGCCCACAAAATTTGTGTCACATACATACAGAGACAGACAGGGTCACAGACTCACAGACAGACATTTTGTAAAAACCTGTTTTTCGGAATCTCAGACCCCTAAAACGTATAAATCCGTCGAAAAACGATAGTCGAAAATTTTCACGCATCCAATACTTTCTTCTTGTAAAGATAGAAGAAACTAAAAATTAGTTAAAATTAAAAATCGAGGGAGGGGCAGTGGCATCAGCTCACCTGTGCCCCTGCCTACAACGGAAAATTCTTAGGGGGGTTTTTATTTTAAGTTGCTCTTTTTTTTTTAATGTTGCTATGTTTTTTTTTCCAAAACCGGAGAAAAAAAAATATTAATTAACTATCAAAAGCCAGGGAGGAGCAATGGCCCTCTCACTCACCAGTCCCTTAATGAGAAATTTCGTCTCATTTTTTATTGTAAGTTACTTGAAAAGTATACATTTTAATTAATTAACTTTTGAAATCCAGGGAGGGGCAATAGGTTTCTACTGCCCCTATCCCTAACGGAAAATTCTTAAATTTTCTTATATTCTAAGGTAAAAAAAAAAAAAAAAAAAAAAAAAAAAAAAAAAATTAAAATTCTGTATGTTTTTCAAAAGCGAAGAAAATAGTTAAAATTTAAATTAGAGGGAGGAGCAATGGCTCATCTATGCCCCCTTCCCCTAACAGAAAATTCTTAGTTCCATTATTTTTAGTTACTCTAAAAGGATAAATGTTATTACGTTTTTGTAAATCGGAGAAAAAAATTACTAATTAAATTTCAAAATCCAAGGAGGGGCAATGAGTCTCCCCCCCCCCCCAACCCTTAACTGATTTTTTTTTTTTTCATTTTAAGTTAGTACTTGAAAAATTTACTTTATGTTTTTGAAAACAGAAGAAAATGAAATTACAATTAATTACATTTTAAAATCCAGGGAGGGACAATATCCCTTGCTCACTGCCCCACCCTCTTCGTAACTGGAAATTTTTAGTTCCTCTATTATTTTAAATTGTTCCAAAAAAAAATACTATGTTTTTCAAAATCGAAGAAAAAGAAAATTTAATTGGATAAATTTCAAAATCGAGGGAGAGACAATGACCCTGTCATTATTTTTATGTCGCCCATAATTAGAGTTTAGAAACACAGGTGGGTTTATTTCATAAAAACAAAGAAGAACTACAAAAGAATAGTATAATTTTTTCCTCTATTTATTACTCATTTGAACTTATGATTTATTTTTCAAGCTCTTACATTTGCAGTTGCATTTCTGACCCCATGATTTCGTATTTACTAGAAGAGAAGTAACAAAGAAACATCTCAACTCCTCACCGAATCGGCTTGTTGACATGTGAATCCGCACGTTACAGCGTCTCACGTTGCTTTGCTAGAAAAAGATCGTTTAGTTTTTATTGAATTTAAGTTAGAACGAGTAATTATTGAAGTATTTTTATATTGTGCATTGAAATTGTATTGTGAAATCAAAAAATAGTCTTTATTTTGTACCGCTTAAGACTGAAATTTGAGGTAAACTAGAGTCTGTCACATAAATTAGTCCTCTATTATAACCTTGAAGTGACATTCAGTGTTCAAATGTAAAAATTTTTATAGGTATCTTAAAAAATACTTGATTTTAAGCTGCTTCAGCTCAGAAGGTCGTCGAGTCATATACATTGTTTACATACATACTTCAGCACTTTTTAAGAAAAAACTCAGTATCATCTTGTAACAAAAGAAGAAACTGATGCAGAAATTCATGTTAACTAAGCTATGTTTAAAAAAATTTAAGAATTTCGGTGAAAATTTGAGAATATTAGTGAAATTTTAGCACATTTTTAGAGTAACGGTATTTGTCATATAAAAAAAACTTTCTCAATAAATCCTTAATCTTCTTTTTATAACAGGTGTGGAAGTTATGTATGAGACTAGTAAACTAAAAACTAATCAATATATTGAATTAAACAAAATTGAAATATCTAATAAAATAATTTTTTTTTTCAGAAAAACATTAAGAACGCTTAAAATTAAAAAATATTGTTTATTTCGTGCCGCTTAAGACTGAAATTTGAGATAAACTTGTCTGTCACATCCACATGAATTAGTCTTCTATTCTAACTTTGAAGTGACTGTCACAGTGTTCAAATGTAAAAATTTTTATAGGTATCTTACTTGATTTTAGGCAGCTTCGGTTCAGAAGGTCGTGGAGTCATATACATTGTTTACATACCTGCTTTAGCACTTTAAAAAAAAAAAAAACAGTATAATCATTTAACAAAAGAAGAAAATCATGCAGAAAATCATGTTAACTAAGATTTTTTTTTTTTTTTAAATTAAGAATTTGGGTGAAAATTTGAGAATATTAGTCAAAATTTATTAAAATGTTTTACAGTAACTGTATTTGCCATATATAAAAAAACTTTATCAATAAATCATTAATCTTCTTTTTTATCACAGGTGTGGAAGATATGTATGAGAGTAGTAAACTAAAAACTAATCAATATATGGAATTATACAAAAAAATACATGGGATTATATAAAATTGCAGTAATTTCTCATGTCATTACTCTTAAAAACAGATAAAAATCAACAAATAATATGCCTAGAAGCAAATGTTTACATCAATACACTCAAGATAACATAAAACACTTAACTGAAAACTTTAGTGGTCATATCATTGAGATTTGTTTAATATTTTGAATGAAAATCAAATTTTCAAGCGCACTTTTTACATTATAAATAATTTCTACATACATTCGTAGAAGCTTTCTGAAATCATTCAACTTTTGGTTTGTTGCGATGTGATGGACGTGGTCTTCGGCCGCGAAGTGCTTGGGCAGAGTGTGTTAAAGGGATTGAAAGTATCCAGTAAGCAGGTACTGGATCCTAATATCGTTTCAGATATTCAAGGCCATGTGACTGCTAAATTCAATGTCAATGTAGCCCTGGTGCGGGCTACAATCCGAAACAAATTAAATACTGCATCTAAGGCAGAAATAGCCGCCAAAAATTTACAATAAAATATTTTGTATTTTAACGTATGTTGTGTAACATATTTATTTTTTGTTTAAATTTGCTCAGTCCATTTGTATGTGTTACAATTTCTAGAAGGAGAGTAAATATCATAGCTGCCAACTTTTACGCTTTTTTCTTACCACTAAAATTTTATAGTAAATGTTGTCTTATTTAATCTTCGAAATATCACGATTATAGAAGGCGGAAATCGCTATTAAATTTTAGTGGTAGCAAAAAAGCGTAAAAGTTGGCAGCTATGAAATATGCAGGTAAGATTATTTTTTGTAAATTTTAACATGCTTGTAAAAAAGTATCTTCATTAATATAATATTATAAAATACAGTTGAGGGAGGGTTTTCATTTGTAGCAAAATGAATTTTATGCAGTTTTTTTAAATTGTATGATTTAAATGTATTTTTTGATCTAAATTTGTGCAATTATTGGAAGTGGTTCACGGTATCAGTATCACAAAAGAAAAATATACCACTATATAAAGAATTGCTAATGAATTTTTTAAAATTCATATAAAATATTTTTAATTACAATTTTTATTGTGGCAACAGAACTATTACAAAATACACGAGTTTAATTTATCTAATTTTATTTCCAGTGTGCATATTTTTCAATTTTCTTCTTCACATTGAATTTATTTATAAAATTACACTTTTTATTACAAAAGCGCAAAATTTGAAAAAGATCAGAAGATTTAAATTTTTTGCCACCCATTTCCTTGTTTTTAATTCTTTCATTTTTCAAACTTTAACCATAATAATTGAATAAATCAGACATGAGCAAAAAATATTTTTCAATGATGAATTGTCGTTGTATGCTTGATATAATTTTATGCACAGATTGCACATAGATTGAGATATGTAAAAAAAATATATATTTAATTAGATTTTAGTGCTTATTTTTATATACAGAAAAATTAAAATTGATTTTTAGCTCGCAGGCTATCAAAGTCTGAGAGCTTATGTGCCCGCCCTTTCTGTATGTATGCACGTACATAGCGCAATAACTCTTGATAGAAATATTCAATTTGCTTGAAATTCTTTCTCTAGGTTCATTGTGATAAGCCGCTTCCCTGATTAGTTTTGTGGTTCATTATTTAAGGATAAAGGGGGCAGTCCAATCCCCTCCCCCTTTAATTTAGATAAATGGGTTTTTCATGCAGAATTATTCTATTTGCTCCAAATTTAGTATACTGGTTTATTATGTTAAGGAGCTTCCCCAATTAGATTTGGAGGTTCGTTAGTCAAGTATAAGTGGAGGACAACCCCCCTCCCTTTAATTTAGATAAACGGGATTTTCATGCAGAATTATTCTATTTGCTCCAAATTTAGTATACTGGTTTATTATGTTAAGGAGCTTCCCTGATTAGATTTGAAGGTTCATTACTTCAGTATAAAAGGGGGTCTGGCGCCCCCCCCCCCTTAAATAAATGTGTTTTTCATGTAGAATTATTCGATTTGCCCCAAATTGGGTATACTGGTTTGTTATGTTAAGGTGCAGCCTTGATTAGATTTGGAGGTTTATTGGTTAAGTATAAAGGGGGACGGGGGCTAGACCTCCCCCCTTAATTTAGATAAATGGGTTTTTCATGCAGAATTATTCGATTTGTTTCAGATTTGATATACCAGTTTATTCCGATATGGCACTTCCTTCATTTGATTTGGAGATTCATTGGTTAAGTGTAGAAGGGAGAAAGGGGGGCAAGTCCCCTTCCCCTTAATTTCGATAAATGGGTTTTCATGCAGATATATCCAATTTATTTTCATTTTTTTTTTATAGGTTCATTCTGATAAGGAGCTTTTCTGGTTAGATTTGAAGGTTCATTGGTTGAGCATAAACGGAGAAATGGGGGAGCTAATACCCCCCCCCCCCTTAATTTAGCAAAATGGTTTTCTCATACAGAATTATCTGATTTGCTTCAAATTTAGTATACCAGTTTATTATGTTAACGAGTTTCCCCGATTAGATTTGGTGGTTCATTGATTAAGTACAAAAGGGGGAAACAGGGGCTAATCCCCCTTCATTTATTTTTTGAGGGGCATTATTCTTTGAAATAAGAGTATAATATACAATTAGTGTGAACAATGCCATCAGTTTAACTACGCACTTTTCTTTTTATTCTTATATGTAATAATTTTTTTAAAGACTGCAGTGAAACTGCGAAAAAAAGGCAGTTGGAGGACTGCGGTGATTTGGCACAAATCCCAGCAGTTTTTTTAAGTCAACATAACTTCAAATTCACTGCAGTAAGTGTGTAGTTGATAACTACGCACTCTGTGCAGTTAATTTATAGTTATCAACTACACATTGACCGCTCTAAATTTATAGTTATGTCGACTACAAAAAAAACTGCAGGGATTTGTGCTAAATCACTGCAGTCTTCCAATTGCATTTTTTTTATAGTTTCACTACAGTTCATTTTTAGCGGGGCAGTCCAAAATGGGGAGCGTCCAATGCATACTGCTAGCGCGTATAATGGAAACATCTATCACTTTTTTTTGTGATGTTATCCCATTTCATACAAAATAAGGTACATATCGTTATATTTTTATTGCAATATTTTAATTTTTTGCAAAATTATTACCGACAAGCCGACGTCAGTTAGGTTGAAACACCCACTATTTGTGACTCAATACGTGGTTTGCAATCCCATGTTCCATTGCATATTTGTTCGTCTTGATGAGTATTATCATCCCCCTAAGTTTGTTGAAGCATTTCAGACACAACCTGTATATACTGAATAGTATGATAAAATTTAATTCAACTGTGAAATATATCATGTGTCATCAATTTCCGACAATAAAATGAAATGTAGTCGAATTTTTTTTGTCCAGCCCTGTATATGATCTACATAATTTAAACATGCCAAATAATATGCAAAACAAAATATTTAAATTTAAAAACGCACACCACAATCGAAAATGCACTTCCTGCAATTACAGGGTTCGTACGGTCCTTGAAAGTCCTTAAAAGTGCTTACATTTTTCAAAGGAAATTTTTGGTGCTTAAAAGTACTTATTTTCATGCAAAATCTGAAAAAAGTCCTTAAAAGTGCTTAATTTTACTCTCATATTAATTCTTAATCAAAGGTGAAACTCTAAAAAAAAAATTTTTTTTTTTATCTTAATCCCCCCTTGCATCCCCTTCATCTGAAATTTCACTTCCCTCTTCGTAATATCAAAGTTAGAAACTTCATTTTTTTTAACCTTTTCCTGCTCTCAGGGATGTAAGACCTACGCCAATTGCGCCAGACGAAGCCAAAATCGCTTTACTGCGTCAAGCTTCTACGAAACCGCTATTTTTTTCCATTTTGTGCCAAAATGTACGTAGTGCCAAGATGAAATGTAGCACGATTTCGTCGATCCGAGAAACAAAAAAAAATCCATTTTTAACCTTTTTCTAGGCCGCTAATTGCGTCAAAAAAAGCAAAAAACCGCAGTCAAAAGATCTCGAAAAACACGCGATGTTTGTCAAATGATCACGAAAAAACGTGAATTTTGTGAAAGGATCGCTAATTTCGTCAAAAGCGAACAAAACGCGGTCAAAAGATCGTAAAAACGATAATTTTGTTAAAAGATGGCGAAAAAAACCTGCAAATTTCATCAAAATGTCGCAAAAAACCGTAAATTTCGTCAAAGATCGCTAAAAACGCGATTTCGTCAAAAAATCGCGAAAAACATGCAAATTTCGTCAAAAGATCGCGAAAAACACGCAAATTTTGTCGAAAGATCGAGGAAAACGCACGATTTCGTCAAAAGATCGCGAATTTTGCCAAAGGATCGCTAATTTCGTCAAAAAACGAATGAAACACGATCAAAAGATCGTAAAAACGCTATTTTTATTAAAAGATGGCGAAAAAACCCCGCAAATTTCATCAAAAAGTCGCAAAAAACACACGAATTTCGTCAAAATATCGCGAAAAAAACGTGCATTTTGTCAAAGGACAACTGACTTCGTCAAAAAACGAACAAAAAGGGGTAAAGAAATTGTGAAAAAACACGAATTTCGTTAAAAGATCGCGAAAAATACGCGAATTTTGCCAAAAGATTGCCAAAAATAAGCGAATTTTGTCAAAAGATTGCCATAAATACGCAAATTTCGTCAAAAGATTGCCAAAAATGCGCAAATTTCGTCAAAAGATCGCGAAAAATATGCGAATTTTGTCATAGCGAAAAAAACACCCCGTTAATTTTGTCAAAGGATTACCAATTACTTCTAAAAACGAACAAAATGGGGTCAAAAGATTGTGAAAAAAAGTAAATTTCGTTAAACGATCTCGAAAAAACCAACAAATTTCATCAAAAGGTCACAAAAAACGCAAATTTTGTCAAAAGATAAAAAAAAACCACGCTAATTTCGCAAAAAATAGCGAACAGCACACTGATTTCAACAAAGGATAGCAAAAAATACGCAAATTTTGTCAAAAGATCGCGAAAAATACGCGAATTTTGTCAAAAGATCGCGAAAAACACGCTAATTTTGCCAAAAGATCGCGAAAAATACGCGAATTTCGCCAAAAGATCGCGAGAAATACGCAAATTTCGACAAAAGATAAGAAATATGCAAATTTCCTCAAAAGATCGCGAAAATGCGCTAATTTCTTTTTTATTAGCATTAGAATTTCAATTTGCTCCAAAAACAGTTTTTATGGCTACAAAATTAATTTTTACTGCTACAAAAATGGATTTTACTGCTACAAAATCAGATTTTTGCTTGCTACAAAAATAGATTTTACTGCTCCAAAATTCGATTTTTGCTGCTACAAAGCTGCTACAAAGCTGCTACAAAATGGCTTTAGTGCACTTTCATCCCTGTACTCTATTTCTTACTTTATACTGAACTAGCAAACCCTGCGGCCTTACTCGCGTAATAATTGAAATATGCCAAGTGGTATTTGCATTACTATTTTTTATTAGAACACTTTTTGGAATAATTCAAAAATTACAAATTAAGCCACAGTTTGACTAAACTTCATTATAAAAGTGCAATAGACAGAAAAGAGATTTTAATTAATAAGAAGAACTAAAACGAATTCAAAATAAATGATAATTTAGAAAGTATTTTGAGACTTTTATGCTCATTTCATACTCTCATTTCTGTATTCATTTGTTACATCTTAAAATTAACCATCATGTCAAATTCCAAGCTTCTTGTTTAACAGTCTACCACCTCTCTGGTGTTAATGGAACCATCATAAAATGCCGAAACAGAGTTGAAATAGAATGTTTCAAATAAAAATCAAATTTCAAAGTAATTGCTTAAGAGGCGCAAAGGCCAACAAAGTGAAAAAGATTCCATGCCGGGACACGAACCCGAGCCATCAGTATAGCGCACAGACATTCTACCGACTAAATCACATGGAACGATACCCAGCCTGGAAAATTTCTCACTATTATATGTTTCACTTTGTTAGCCTTTGCGCCTTTTAAGCAATTACTTTGAAATTTGATTTTCATTTGAAATGTTGTATGCAAGGCGAATGTTTCTCTCCGGAATAATTTTCATGTATTAATATTGAAATAGAATGTCTCGAAAAATGTTGAAACAGAGATTGTCTCCATTAATTTGCCAACATTAATCTTGAAATCGGTTGGTATTTCCTAATATTCTATAGAAAACGGAATTTAGATATTTTTAAAGGGTTTCTTGTTGTTCTTGCAAACCAGGTGGTAGTGACACTGGCATAAAATATAACCCGTATAGGATCAGGGACTATCTATCACTCTTGATTCGCAATGAATAACTTCTGTAATCGGTTTATTATTTCCTGAGATTCCATAGAAATCGTAATTTAGGACTCTTTTAGAATGCTTTTCGCTAATTCCCTTCGCTTCACCCCTTTTTAATTTGGAACTTATTTTCGACTGTTTTAGAGAACATTTATATTTTATAAGTAACCACCGTGCTATATTTAAAGTTTCTAGCCTCTTCAGTACCGCAGAAATCGCAATTTAAATTTTTTTTTGCTCCTGCAACCCTCTAGGGGTTGTGGCACCGACATAAAGCATAGCTTATGTTTGAGCAGGTTCTATCACCATCAATTTGTAACCATTATGTTTGAAATCGGTTTCGTATTTCATACGATTGCATAAAAATCGTAATTTAGAATGCTTATAAAACGCTTTTCGCTCACTTCATCCTTTTAAATTTGGTATTTTCTTTCGACAATTCTTAGAAAGCATCATTGCATCTTTGAAGTAATTACCATTCCAAATTTAAAATGTTAGACCCTCTCAGTAATACAAAAAACGCAATTTAGAAAATTTTTTGCTCCTGTAACCCCCAGGTGGTAGTGACAACAACGTAAAATATAGGCTATGTTGGAGCGGAGACAGTCATCATCAATTTGAAAACATTACTTCTGAAATCGGTTTATATTTCCTGAGATTGCGTAGAAATCGCTATTTAGAACGCTTTTCGTTCATTTTCACCCCTTTTAAATTTTAAATGTTTAAGGAACTCTTATCAGAGAGCATTTACATCTCATAAGTAATTACCATGCCAAATTTCAAGTTGCTAGCCCTTTCAGTATCACAAAAGTCACAATTTGGAATGTTTTTTTAAAATTCAACCGCAAGGTGGTAATGACGCCGACATGAAATAGATCCTATATTGGAGCAAGCGCTACCATCATCAATTTCCAACCATTACTTTTGAAACTGGCTGGGTACTTTCTGAGATTGCGTAGAAATTGCAATTTATAACGTTTTTCGTCCATTTTCACCCCTTTTAAATTTCGAATTACTTAGGAAATGTTCTTAGAGATCATTTATATCTAATAGGTAACTACCATGCCTAGTTTCAAGCTGCTAGCCCCTGCAGTATTACAAAAAACACAATTTTATCGTTTTTTGCTCCTTCACCGCCTTTGGGGGTAATGGCACCGACACGAAATACAGCCTATGTTAGAACGAGTGCTGTCATCATCGTTTTCACACCATTATTTTTAAAATCGGTTCGGTACTTCCTGAGATTTCATAGAAATCGCAATTTCGAAAATTTTTTAGAACGCTTTTCGCTCATTTTCACCTTTTTTAAATTTCGATTTTTCAGGGAATGTTCTTAGAGATCCTTTGTATCTTATAAATAACTGCCCTGCCTAATTTCAGGATTTTAGGCCCTTCAGTAACACAAAAATCGCAATTTAGAAAAAATAGATTTTTGCTTCTGCAACCCCTAAGTGGTAGTGACACCGACATGAAATAGAACCTATGTTGGAGCAAGGGCTTTCATCATCAATTTCCAACCATTACTTTTGAAATAGGTTGGGTACTTTCTGAGATTGCGCAGAAATCGCCACTTAGCACGTTTTTTTAGAACTCTTTTCGCGCATTTTCACCCCTTTTAAATTTCGAATTTTTTAAGAAATCATTTTAGAGATCATTTATATCTTATAAGTAACTACCATTCCAAATTTCATGTTTCTAGGCCCTTCAGTAACACAAAAAGCGCAATTTCGAACATTTTTTGATCTTGCACCCCCTTTAGGAGTAGTAGCACCGACATAAAATGTAATAAATGTAAGCAAGTTTGGTCACCACCATTTTGATACCATTATTTTTTAAATCGGTTTGGTAGTCCCTGAAGTTGCGTAAAAATCGCCAATTAGAACGTTTTTCAGAACGCTTTTTGAGCATTTTCATCGCTTTTAAATTTCGAATCTTTTAAGAAATGTTCTTAGAGATCATTTATATCTAATTAATAAGTAACTACCATGCCACATTCCATATATCTGGGCCCTTCAGTAACAAAAAATCGCAATTTCGAACGTTTTTTGCTCCTGCACCCCCTTTAAGGGTAATGGCACCGACATAAAATGTAGTCTATGTTGGAGCAAGGTTTGTCACCATCATTTTGGCACCATTATTTTTTAAATCGGTTTGGTACTTCCTGAAATTGTGTAAAAATTGCTATTTAGAACGTTTTTTAGAACGCTTTTCGCGCATTTTCACCCCTTTTTAATTTTTTAAGAAATGTCCTTAGAGATCATTAGTATCTTATAAGTAACTACCATTCCAAATTTCCTGTTTCTAGGCCCTTCAGTAACAAAAAAATCGCATTTTTCGAACGTTTTTTGCTCCTGCACCCCCTTTTGGCCAGTGGCATGGACATAAGATATAGCCTATGTTCTAAGTTGGACTAACACCATCATTTTGATACCATTACTTTTGGAATCGGTTAGGTAGTGCCAGAGCTTACCTCCTACAAATAAACAATTTTTACCTCTTTATAATATTAGTACAGAATCTGTCCTAAATTTCTGTAACAATTCATTCCATCACATTTCATTAAAATTTCATCTGAATTTCACCCTCAAAATTTTTCTTCCTCCGTTTTTCTTTGCTCCCCCACAGTACTCAAAGTTTAAAAACTCTTCGAAACTGTTTAATTAAAAATTTTTTTGCTTTATCATTTTATTGCCACAATAAATAATCAATCAAGATTTCTCTTCGCACCCGAAATTGGAATTTTCCTTTTGCACCCCCCCCCTCTTCCCCCCCACACACACACTTAAAGAACACATGGAATTTAAAGTCTTTAAAACTCCTCTTAGTTTTTTTTTCTTGTAAATTTTTAGTAAGGTAAATAAATAAGTCATCTAATAAACTCCCTCCCCCCCCTAAAAAATTAAAAAAAAATATGCTTGTCCCTTTGCCCTCTCAAGTTATAAGGTTTAAAATCTTAAAAATCACTGCTTTTTTTAAAACTTTTTCTGCTACATTAGTTAATTTATTGTAGCAATAAATAATCGATCATACAGTTTTACTCCCCCCCCCCTCCACCGAAATTGACGTTTCGCGACCCTCCCCCTTCCTTACCAAGAATACAAAATTTAAAGTATTTTAACCCCTTGGGGACGAGCGGCACGTATACGTGTCGCATGAAGCGCTCAGAATCCTTGCTTTTCCTCACCAGTAAAATTTTACTGTAAAATTTGCCTTATTTAATCAGCGCACTTTCTCGATTCAAGAAGACACAAAATTCTGTTTTTAAAAAACGGTGACAAAATATTAAAAATTTCGTAAAAGGCTCCCGTCCCGAAGGGGTTAAACTGTAAGTTAATTATAAGTCTGTTAAACTACCCCCCCCCCTCAATAATAAGAAAAATTATGTTCCTCCTCTTTGTTTATCTTTACAATAAGAAAGTATTGGATTCGGGAAAATTTTCGACCAATTTACACGTTTTAGGAGTCAGATATCCTGAAAAACATGTTTTTACAAAATGAGTCTGTGACTCTGTCTGTATGTGACACAAATTTTGTGGGTGGTGTTTCTCAAGAACTAATGCACAAAATTTAATAAAAATTTATATTCAGTTAATCCTCGATATAAATTAGTGTTCATTAGTTTTTGATGTAAATCGCGCAACAGGTGGTGCTGCTATGCTGCATTTTTCATGATTTACGCCATAGCTATATCTCAAGAACTAAAGCACGAATTTTCATCAAACTTCAGATTCAGGTATACCTTGATAATTATACGTGCTGATTATGGTTTGGTGTTAATCTCCCAACAGATGGCGCTGCTATGCTGCATTTTCCATGATTTCTGCAATAGCTATATCGCAAGAACTAATGCACGGATTTTCATCAAACTTCAGATTCAGTCAGATGTTTACACAAGTTGTTGCTGATTAGGTTTTGGTGTAAATCACCCTACAGGTGGTGCTGCTATGCTATATTTTGCAGGATTTGCACGATTTTAACAATAGTCGTACCTCAAGAACTAATGCACGGAATTTCATATCTTTAGAATCCTCATGGGGGGGCATAGACCATTTAATTTTGGCACTCTGATAATGAATTTTGTGGTATTAACATGTATGAGATAGAAGAAAGTTTTGGGATTGGCACATCTGACTAGTTTTTTCTTCTGCTGTATGTTATTTTAAAATTTTCTAAATTTCTACTGCCACATGGTGAAATTCCACCCCCCCCCTTCCCGTCCATTTGAATATTTAAAACTTTTACAAAAATGAACGAAACCCTTTATTAAAAAATGCATGTTATAATTTATTACTTTATTTAATTTAAAGGTCCTTAATTTTTTTTGGTTTTGGTCCTTGAAAGTCCTTAAAAGTACTTGATTTTTATTTTAAGAAATGTGTACGAACCCTGAATTACCACTTGCAGGCAGTACTGTAACAGAATTCTTTTGTGTGTCCCTGTAAATGAACGAGAAATCCTATGCACTCCCTATTCGACAGGGACCAGCTTGTAGTGCGCTTCAATGATGTATATCAATTTCAATATGTTTGAAATAGTGTAACATCCTTAAAATACATTGGTAACAATTTTTCTCCATAGACCATAATGTAATGCAATTCTTTTAAATGTCCCTGTAAACGAACTTTAAATTCTACACTCTTCATTTTCAATATATTTCAATGCCATAGAAAACCCCTAATGACATATATCAATTGCATGCGGGTATACTTACGTAAATTAAAGCACGGAACGACAGACAGACGACCAGACAAACTGAATTCATAAACACTGTTCATTCATGTTTATTGGACCATCCTTTCAAAAGTTATGCGTGGACGTACATAGAGAAAACAAGTCGGAATAATGCTCAGATCTTGGTGCAATAGCTGTTGCATTCTTATACAAAAATGTGTGAATACAAAATTTATTACGAATATATGCATTAAAATCATTAATACGGAAATAAACTTCATCTTAAATAGGACGTCATCACCATGGTAACTGATAATCATTACCTATCATGGGATATCATTGAATTCATTGGGTATGATAGGATTTAATAGAATGAACAAAACTTTTATTAATATCTTTTTAAATTTTTGATTCGATTTTCAAAGATTTTGCAATAACTCGTCGAAATTCTGAAACGATTATACATATTGAATTTCACACCATTCGATTGGGTAGTTTTACGTTGTCGTATGCGCAGAGACGGACGGACAGACAGACGGACTGACCAGTCGACGACTATAGGTACTACATATTTATCTAATTACGAACGCACCTAAAATTACAATCGAATGTATAACCTCCCTTGTTTAAAATCTGTTAAAAATATACCAATGTAAACTAGACCTCAAAATTCTTTTTTCGATGCTAGAAATTTTAAAATAGACAAATCCTATAAAAAATTAAAACAGAGTATTTGAATCATGGTAATATAAAGCAAAACGAAAGTAAAATTTTAAAATTAATCCCAGTCTATCAGTTACAGCGGTCTTGATATCTCCATCTTATCGAACGATTTAGTAAATTGTTTATGTCTTGAGTTAAATCCAGATAAATGCTTCACTTATTTTCAAAAGAGTTTTCAGAGTCAGCAGAAAAAGATAACAGCATACATTTAATTTAATTTTTGCCGCTGAATATGAAACATTCAGTCGCATATTTCTTTATCTTTAGCACCTTTCTTTCAGGTTTCATATACTCTGAGTATACACCACAAAATTTATCCGAATTATGTTTTTACATTGAAGAACATGGTGTGATTTTGGTTTGCCACGGTTTAACAGACGACGATATTGAAGATGAAACGATTTTTCTCTATGTTGATCTAGAATTTCAAACGTTCAACATTTCGAATTCGGTTTTGTCTTTTATTCCTTCAAATCCTGAAATATTTCAAAATGTGAAGACAATTTACATTACTCAATCATCGCTTACGTTTTTATTTGCTGGTGTCCCTCCATCAAAGCTGGAGACCATTATTATGGATGAAGTAGAATTTCAGTATGGTATGAGCTGGGAATATTTTGAAGATCTGCATAATTTAAAGGATATTATTATTAGGAATGTTAACCTAGTTAGTCTTGATACGGAATTCGAAAGGAGTGCAAGCAGGCGTCTTGTAAGGTTAATATTGCAAAATACAAATACATCTTTCATGAGCGAAAACGTTTTCGGCAAATTCACATATCTGCGTGATTTACGAATTGAATCATGCAGCATAAAGAGGTTAAGAAGAAATATGTTTCCAAGACCTGCTGAATTTCTGAAAATACTTTCCTTTGAGTAAGTACATAATAAATAAATTATTTATTAAAAAATTAACTCCTTGTAATAATATGCTAATTTTAATTGCTAATAGACCTAAATTACAACTTTAAAACCAATAAAAAAAAAGTTTTACATAGCAAATTAATACCTTGTAATAATATACTAATTTCAAATACTAAAAGGTTTAAATTAAAACTTTAAAATCAGTAAAAGTACGTTTATTTCTACTGTTGACATGTTTCGACTCACCCCGAGTCATTTTCAAAACAAATAAATAAAAATATTCTAAAATTGCACGGTCTATGAAACGCCACCATTCAAATTTCCACGTATTACGCATGTTATTATTATTATTTTTATTTTTTTTACTTGGATAGTTAGTTTATTTTTTTATATTCATAACAATGAAAATGAAAAATAAAATAAACATCCAAGTAAAATAAAAAACAAGTAATATAAAAATTTTGTTTTTAAAGTCAATTCCTACTTAGGTCATCAAAGAAAAATTTAATATAATCTCTTAAGCTAATATTAATTTTTGGAGCATTAAAATATCTCAATTTGTTGATTTTCTATAAACAAGTAGGTTTACAATGGAAGTCTATGGGAATTTGGCGAAATATTAGAGATATCGCCAAGTTGGCGTCACATTTGGTGACTCATTTTGGTCGCCAAATTTGGCGATATATCGCCAAGATGGTGACAGACTTGGCGGTATTTGGCGACAGAACAGGGTCCCCCCTATGGTAACCTTCTTATAGATATGAAGATGCATTAAATACTGTTCAATAACCAATGGGCGCCATTTTGTTTCCCATATAAAATTTAAATTAATTAATTAAAATTTAATTAATGAATTAATATTTGAAAAATCTGTATAAACATCAATTGTGATCCAGTACAAGTTTAAAAAAATTTATTTCAACTTGATAGGATAAATATTATTTTATTAACGATTGAAAATTTGAATAAGATATATAAATAAATCAATAAATATAGGGAGAGTGCGAACTAATAGTAGGAATTGAATAACGTGCATAATATGAAATAATATGTGGAAAATTGAATGATGGCGTTTAAAATACAAAGTACACGTCAAAATGATGGTTTAAGGGCCAGTCTATAATGTGCAGAAACGATAATTTGACAAAAATATATTTTAGTCATTTTATTGAAACATTTGGGGGCTGGTAATAGTCGAAACCTATTAAGTGAGTGAAAGGGTCCTATTGGCAGGAAATAATACACTAATAGGTGTGACATGGTCATTCTGTAGCATTTCAACAATCGAGTACCGAACTTCAATTTGGATACAGCGCATAAAATAGGCCCATTTTCAAATAATTAATTTCTCTGGAACTAATTGCACGAATTTCATGAAAATTTGTATTTAGGCTAATTGGAAGGTGTAGAATTTATTTATGGTGTCAAATTTGGGTGTTGCTATTGAAAAAAACAAAGCTTGGCCTGGACTTGGTATGTAGATGATCCCTAAACAAATTTTATATACATCATTTAAAAGTAGGCTTTATTTACAATCGTTTGGCACCAGTAACTTTCTTCTACAATAATTTGTTGCAGAGTTAGTAGGGGGGTGGCGGTTTTTCGACTGTACAAACACCCTTGGTGAAGGCAAGACTAGCCATCGCCGTAAGTATATGTGCCGCTCTTGCTCTTTGTTTTAATTTTTTGCACTTTCTGTTTTTTGCACAAGAATTGACCCCTTAACTGAAATTTTGAAACATCTGTATGCCTAATTAATTCTTGCCACTTGTGGCTTTTCGTCTCCATTTTTTAAGAAACTGATTTTTTTTTTCCTTCTTCAGTTTCTGTGTACTCTATACATTCTCTTAGGTTTTGTTTGATGTTATTCCATCATCAAAGCTCGACATGATGATTATGGATGCAGAGGCTATCTTCAATAGAAGAAAGTATTGTAATCGAAATTTTTTTCGACTTCCGGTTTTCGACGGATTTACACGTTTTAGGGGTCAGAGATTCCAAAAAACATGTTTATAGAAAATGCCCGTCTGTCTGTCGCCATTGTACCATCAAAAAGTGTATGAAGTTATGCATAGAATTGAACCAAATTTTTATTGTATGTTTTTGGCTATGGCAAGTAGGTCCTCCCTGAATTTAGAAAAAATTCGCCGGTAGGGGGCGCTGTAATAGCGATTTTTGTGCGGTTTTGACTATTGTACCATCGAAAAGTGTATGAAGTTATTCATAGAATTGAACCAAACTAGTTGGATGTGCCAATCCCAAAACTTTCTTCTATCTTATACATCTTAATATTTCAAAACCTAGTTACACATGTTAATACTTCAATATTATTAGTTCAATACTATACCAACTTTGATTTTCATCTTAAATTTCTGCTCAAGTCAATTAAACGGACTAAAAACGAGTTAATCTATATCATGGCATTTGTTAAAATTATTAATTTTTCCTTATTCTGTCGTTATCAGCTGTTTGCGAATAGCCGGCATAGCAGGAAGCGAGTTCCCGTCGCTGCATGAGCCGCCGATGCACAATAGAACTACGAAAAATCAAGAAAAGTATACAAAAATCGCTAGCACGGAGCCCCTTTACTGCGCAATATTTCCAAATTCAAGGAGAACCTGCTGGCCAAAGCCAAAAACAAGCACAAACATTTTGGTTCAATTGTATGCATAATTTTATACGCTGTTCGATGGTACAATAATGAAAATGGCACAGAGATTGGAATTATAGCGCCCCCTTCTTTCGGAATTTTTTCAAGTTCAGGGAGGACTTGTTTGCCATAGCCAGAAACATGCACAAAAAATTTGGTTCAATTATATGGATAACTTCATACACTTTTCGATGGTACAATAATGAAAATGGTACAGACATTGCAATTATAGTGCCACCTTCCGGTAGAATTTTTCCAAATTCAGGGAGGACCTTCGTGACATGACCAAAAATAAACACATAAAATTTGGTTCAATTCTATGCATAACTTCATACACTTTTCGGCGGTGCAATATTCAAAATGGCACAAAAATTGTACAAAAATCGCTATTACAGCGCCCTCTACGAGCGATTTTTTTACAAATTAAGGGAGGACCGCCTTGCCATAGCCAAGAACTTAAAATAAAAATTTGGTTTAATTCTATGCATAACTTCATACACTTTTGGACGGTACAATATTCAAAATCGCACAAAAATCGCTATTACAGCGCCCCCTACCGGCGAATTTTTTCCAAATTCATGGAGGACCTGCTTGCCATAGCCAAAAACTTAAACTAAAAATTTGGTTCAATTCTATGCATAACTTCATACACTTTTCGATGGTACAATATTCAAAATCGCACAAAAAACGCATTTACAGCGCCCCCTACCGGCGAATTTTTTCCAAATTCAGGGAGGACCTGCTTGTCATATCCAAAAACTTAAACTAAAAATTTGGTTCAATTCTATGCATAACTCCATACACTTTTGGATGGTACAATATTCAAAATCGCACAAAAATTGTTATATCAGCGCCCCCTACCGGCGAATTTTTTCCAAATTCCGGGAGGACCTGCTTGCCATAGCCAAAAACTTATAATAAAATTTTGGTTTAATTCTATACATAACTTCATACACTTTTTGATGGTACAATGGCGACAGACAGACGGACAGACGGACGGACGGACAGACGGACAGACGGACACACAGACAGACAGACATTTTCTATAAACATGTTTTTTGGAATCTCTGACCCCTAAAACATGCAAATCCGTCGAAAACCGGAAGTCGAAAAAAATTTCGATTACAATACTTTCTTCTATTGAAGATAGAAGAAAGTAAAAATGTTTTTAAGTATTTGGCTATAGAAAGTGGGTCCTCCCTGAATTTGGAAAAAATTCGCCGGTAGGGGGCGCTGTAATAGTGATATTTGTGCGATTTTGAATATTGTACCATCTTAAAGTGTATGAAGTTATGCATAGAATTGAACCAAAAATTTGTTTTAAGTTCTTGGCTATGACAAGCAGGTCTTTCCTTAATTTGGAAAAAATTCATTTGTAGGGGGCGCTGTAATAGCGATTTCTGTGCGATTTTTGTGCCATTTTGAATATTGTACCATCGAAAAGTGTATGAACTTATGCATAGAATTGAACCAAATTTTTTGTGTATGTTTTTTGGTCATAGCACAAAGGTCCTCCCTGAATTTGGAAAAATTCCGCCGGAAGGGGGCGCTATAATTGCGATGTCTGTGCGATTTTCATTATTGTACCATCGAAAAGTGTATGAAGTTATGCATATAATTGAACCAAAATTTTTGTCCATGTTTCTGGCTCTGGCAAGCAAGTCCTCCCAGAATTTGAAAAAAATCTGTCGGAAGGGGACGCTGTAATAGCGATTTCTGTGCATTTTCATTATTGTACCATCGGACACTGTATAAATTTATGCATAGAATTGAACCAAATTTTTTATGTATGAATAAGGCCATGGTCGGTAGGTCCTCCCTGAACTTGATAAAATTCCGCCAGAAGAGGGCGCTATAATTGCGATGTCTGCGCCATTTTCATTATTGCACCATCAATAAGTGTATGAAGTTATGTATAGAATTGAACCAAATTTTTCCTGTATGTTTCTTGGTATGGCAAGTAAGTCCTCCCTGAATTTGAAAAAATCTGCCGGAAGAGGGCGCTGTAATAACGATGTTTGTGCCATTTTCTTTATTGTACCATCGAAAAGTGTATAAAATTATGCACACAATTCAACCAAATTTTTTGTGCATAATTTTGGATATGGCCAACAGGTTCTCCCTGAATGTGAAAATATTGCGCGGTAAAGAGGGTCTGTGATAGCGATTTTTGTATACTTTTCTTGATTTTTCTTAGTTCTATTGTCCATCGGCGGTTCGTGCAGCGGTGGGAGCTCGCTTTCTGCTAAGCCGGCTATTCGCAAACAGCTGATAACAACAGGATAAGGAAAAACTATTAATTTTAACAAATATCATGATATAGATTAACTCGTTTTTAGTCCGTTTAATTGACTGAAACAGAAATTTGAGAAGAAAATGGAAGTTGATATAGTATTGAACTAATAATATTGAAGTATTAACATGTGTAACTACTTTTTTAAATATTAAGAGGTATGAGATAGAAGAAAGTTTTGGGATTGCCACATCCAACTAGTTTTTAAATCAAATTAATTATTATTAATTTATACTTTGGGATTCATTTTGAGCTTTTCGGGGCACAGAATATAGGTGGAAGTCATTATTACTTTCTTCTATCTTTACAAGAAGAAAGTATTGGATTCGTGAAAATTTTCGACTTTCGGTTTTCGACGGATTTACACGTTTTAGGGGTCAGAGACCGAAAAACATGTTTTTACAAAATGTCTGTCTGGGAGTCTGTCTGTATGTATGTGACACAAATTTTGTAGGTACTCTATCTCAAGAACTAATGCACGGAATTTAATAAAAAATTAAATTCAGTTAGTCCTTGATATAAATTGGTGCTGATTAGTTTTTGGTGTAAATCACCCACCAGGTGACGCTGCTATGCAACATTTTTCACGATTCCCACAATATCTCAATCTCCAGAACTAATGAACAGATTTACGTCAAACTTCAGATTCAGTTAATCCTTGACATGAATTGACGTTTTTTAGATTTTGGTGTAAATCGCTCAACAGGTGGCGCTGCTATGATGAATTTTTTGCAATTTGGGCAATAGCTCTATCTCAAGAACTAATGCTTGAATTTTCAACAAACTTCATATTCAGGTATACCTAGATATGAATTAGTTCTTTTTATGTTTTGGCACAAATCGCTCAACAGGTGGCGCTGCTATTTTCCATATTTTCAAAATTTTCACCATAGCTCTATCTCAATAAATAATGCACTAATTTTCATCAAACTTCAGATTCAGGTATACCTTGATATCAATCAGTGCTGTTTATGTTTCGGTGTAAATAGTTCAACAGGTGGCGCTGTTATGCTACATTTTTCAGAATTTCAGCTATAGCTCTATCTCAAGAACTAATGCACGAATTTTCATCAAACATCAGATTCAGATATACTTTGATATGAATTGGTGCTAAATTGATGTAATTTCTTGTACTATTTAAATGATTTAATTGACTGTTATTTATATAGAAGAAAGTATTGTGATGGCCACAACATACTAGTTTTGTTATGGAAAGCATTTTTTACATTTAACATATATTTGTACATTTTCTATCTTTGCAAGAAGAAAGTACATGGATTCATGAAAATTTTCTAATTTCGGTTTTCGACGGATTTACACGTTTTATGGGTCAGAGATTCCAAAAAAATGTTTTTACAAAATGTCTGTCTGTGAGTCTGTTACTCTTTTCTGTCTGTCTGTATGTATGTGACTCAAATTTTGTGGGCGTTCTAGCTCAAGAACTAACGCACGGAATTTAATAAAAATTTATATTCAGGTAGACCCTGATATAAGTTGGTGCTGATTAGTTTTTGGTGTAAATCGCTCAACAGGTGGCACTGCTATGCTACATTTTTCCCGATTTTTGCAATAGCTGTATCTCAAGAACTAATGCACGGATTTTCATAAAACTTCAGATTCCGTTATTCCTTGACATGAAAGGATGCTGTTTACGTTTTGGTGTAAATCGCCCAACAGGTGTCGCGGCTATGCTGCATTTTGTAGGATTTACACGATTTCTGCAATAGCTCTATCTCAAGAACTAATGGACACATTTTCTATTCAGTTGCTCCTTGATATGAAATGATGCTGACTACGTGTTGGTGTAAATCGCCCAATAGGTGGCGCTGCTGGGCTGCATTTTGCACTATTTCCTCAATAGCTCTATCTCAAGAACTAATGCACGAATTTTCATCAAACTTCAGATTTAAGTATAACTTGATTAATATTGCTGCTGATTATGTGTTGGTGTAAATCGCTCGATAGGTGGCGCTTCTAGGCTTCATTTGTCATGATTTGCTCAATATCTCTATCTCAAGAACTAATGCACGAATTTCCTCAAACTTCTTATTCAGTTAGACGTTGGCATAAGTTGATGATAATTAGGTTCTGGTGTAAATAACCCAATAGGTGGCGCTGCTATGCTGCATTTTGCTGGATTTACACAATTTCAGCGACACTCATACCTCGAGAACTAATGCACGGAATTTCATCTTTTTAAAATTCTCATGATGAGCACAGATTGCCATTTAATTTGGCACTGTGATAGCGAATTTTGAAGTATTGACATGTATGAGATAGAAGAAAGTTTTGTGATGGCCACAACATACTAGTTTTCATTGCTCACTAACATCATCCAAAAACATTTTTACTCGTTCGTACTGTTTCTACCGCGTCTAGCAGTCTGGGACGATTTTACTATCGAAAGGGGCTATATACGCTGAGATGGGCATTTTCCGAAATTCTACTTTAGCGTTTTCGTCTGCGTTGTCACTAAGATTGGCGCTAACTTGTTTGTTATTACTTTCTTCTATCTTTACAAGAAGAACGTATTGAATTCATGAAAATTTTCGACTTCCGGTTTTTGACGGATTTACACATTTTAGGGGCCAGAGATTCCAAAAAATATGTTTTTACAAAATGCCTGTCTGTGAGTCTGTCTGTCTGTCTGTCCATCCGTCTGTCTGTCTGTATGTGACATAAATTTTGTGGGTGCTCTATCTCAGGAACTAACGCACGGAATTTAATAAAAATTTATTTTTAGGTAGTTCCTGATATAAATTGGTGCTGATTAGTTTTGGGTGTAAATCGCCTTGCAGGTGGCACTATGCTATGCTGCATTTTGTAAGATTTCCGCAATAGCTGTATCTCAAGAACTACTGCACAGATTTTTATAAACCTTCAGATTCAGTTACTCCTTGGTATGAGTTGGTACTGTTTACGTTTTGGTGTAAATCGCCCAACAGGTGGCGCTGCTATGTTGCATTTTGCAGGATTTACACTATTTTCGCAGTACTCAAGAACTAATACACACTTTTGCATCAAACTTCGGATTTAGTTACTCCTTGATGCAAAATTATGCTGACTACGTGTTGGTGTAAATCTCCCAATAGGCGGCGCTGCTGTGCTGCATTTAAAACGGTTCTATCTCAAGAACTAATGCACGATTTTTCATCACACTTCAGATTTAGTTATACGTTGACAGAAGTCGTTGCTAATTAGGTTTTGGTGTTAATCACCCAATAGGTGACGCTGCTATGCAGGAATTTTCACGATTTTTGCAATAGCTATATCTCAAAAACTAATACACGCATTTTTCCCAAATTTCATATTCAGTTAGACATTGACATAAGTTGACGATGATTAGGTTCTAGTGTAAATCACCCTATAAGTGGCGCTGCTCGGCTGCATTTTGCTGGATTTACACCATTTCAGCGATAGTCATACCTCAAGAACTAATGCACAGAATTTCATCTTTTTAGAATCCTTATGATGAGCATAGATTGCCATTTAATTTTTGTAAAGTGATAATGAATTTTGAAGTAATGACATGTATTAGATAGAAGAAAGTTTTGGGATTGGTACATCCGACTAGTTTTTTACTTCCATCAAAGTTTAAAATTCTATTAATATCTCGTTTTAATTCAAATTAAAACTTCTATATTTAGTATTCAAAGGGCTAGTTTGAGTGGAAATAGATCTTTCAAGTGTGGTAGTAAGAAGATTTTATATAATGTTATTCAATTTTGTGATCAAGAAACAGTAAAAGAATTAATTGTTCCGATAACTCATTCTGCAAAACGAGGCAGTCAAATTGCTGGGGTTTCTAGTAGTACTATTAAAAATATTCGCCGTGAAGCAGTAGATGAGCGTAATCCTGTTTTTTGTAAAAGAGTTTTAAAAAAAAGTGTTAAAAAGGATGTCTTTGAAAATTCAACTATTGATGAATTCGATTGCGTTATTAAACGAACTGTACATTTAAAGGTATACTTTAACAAATAAGCTTTTTTAATGTAATTTGCAAGAAGAACAAAAATAAAATAAATAAAAGTTAATTTTCTGTTGCATCACGTAAAGCTTAAATGCTATATAACTTTTTAAAATATTTTAAGCGTTTCATTTTTTTTATAAATATTAACTACAAAAACGTTTCTACATAAATCGATATTATTTCCCCAAAAGCACATTCTTAAAAATTGCAGCTAAACGAACTCCTTTCACCCCTATTTTGATAAAATCAAAGGAGACCTGACGCATGCGTAAATGCGCGGAGAGTTTCGCTTTCCGAAAACAAACGGTAGGGGAGACCGGGATACAGTGGACCACTTTTGCAGTTAACAATTTTTTTTCTCTTTAACGGAGAGACCAATCTACCTGAAACTATTTTTGAATATTCTTTAAACCTTTCTACATGCCTCATAATTTTCGCAGAACATAGTTCCTACTACATTTTTGAAAAACAAAAATTATATACACCCGTAAAATGGACCAGTGTGCCCCGGAAGCGGGGTACACTGGTCCACCACTGGGGAACAGTGTTCCACTATTAGTTATTGTCTGAAATACAATATAAATCTATTTAGAATTAATATAATTCTTTTTTATTTCCCTTTTACCTCCAAAATAATATAATAATACAAATTTGCAAGTAGTATTTTCAAGCAAAAAACATAAAACTAAAGAATTATCAAAAACTTTATTATATTTTGAAAATAACAATATAAGACACAGGAGTGATTGCAAATAAGTTATTAATTAAGTACAAAAAAGTGTATAGCATTTACGATTCATTTACAGAGACATTCAAAGGAATGCCGTTACATTACGGTCCTTGGGGAAAAACCGTTAATGGTATATTTTAATGATATTACACTATTTTAAACATGCTGAAATTTATACACACTCATGTTCAAAATTAAGAGAATTTGCACATTTTGTCAAATTTCATAAAAATTACTGAACGAAAGGTAAAATTAATGTTTCGAAATAAGGACACAACTATTTAGTGTCGAATACGAAAGCGTACACGCGTGTATGGGTACAAGAACAAGTTTTATAAGCGAGCATGGCAATTTTCGCGCATTTTTTGCTCGCACACATCGCTGAATACCTTTGGTATTTTTTTGCAAGATTCGATGAAATAAAAAAAAAGTAAAAATGAGTAACCACCAACATTTGAATGATGGAATGAGGTGTCAATCCGCGGGAAGACTGCAAACAGGGCAGTCCCAAGATCAGATTCCTAGAGACTTCAATGTAACGCCCAGCGTCGGTCGTGTCCAACTTTTGAAAACAGTTTAAGGATACTGGATCCAAAGAGAGAAAGCCTGGGCAAAGTCGTTCAAGAGCCACGACAGACAACAGAGTTCGCTATTTGTCCATTACAGCAAGAGGTAACAAGTGTGCAACAACTTCTCAGCTTCTCGTGACCTGTATACAGCCACACGCAGTCGATTTTTAGGGGTTACTGTTTGAAAAAGGCTACATGACAAAGGGCTGTTTGCAATAAGACCTACTTCTTGCGTCCCACTTACTTCTTCACATAGTGGAACCCCTTTAGCATGGTGCAGGGACCGCTATGTCAGCGGAGGTTTGATGGTCTGGGCAAGCATGATGCTGGATGGTCGAACACCCCTCCCTGTGTTCGGCAAAAGCTCTATGACTGGTATAACGTGTAGAGGGGATATCTTGGTACCCTATGTTCGCCTTTTGAGAAATGCAGTTGGCCCTGATTTCAGTTAAATGGTCTACAAAGGACGCCTAGATAGAACTCATCTGGTCGACGAATTTCTGGAAAGTGGGGCTATTCGCTTGATGAATTAACCAGCCAGATCTCCAGACCTAAACCATATAGCGCATGTCTGGGACGTTTTGGGGAGGAAAATTGGAACTCGCTTTCCATCTCGCAGAACCACCCAGGGCTACAAAACAGCGTTGCTAGGGGAGTGAGACTAACTGCCATAGGGAGACCCATAAACTGTCTGATTTCCAGTATGAGTTTACGTTGTGAGAACTGTATAACTGTAATAGGGGGCCATACCTCCTATTAACACCTTTTTGGTGCAATAATGTAAGCTCTATTTTATACCTTCCGACGCTGATGATTCTTACGCACAATTAGGCGTGCGCATTATAATTGCTGAATGTTTAATTTTCTTGCGTTATATCAACCTGAGTACATACCTAATTTCATTAAAATATGTCCAGTAGTTCTGGAGATAATAGACCAAATCTGAAAATTCTCCTCATTTTGAACATGAGTGTATATCACTGAGATATATTGCACGGAGCTAACTGTAGAATAGGGTATGCATGGAATTTATTATTCATTTACAGGGACACACAAAACAATTTGACCTCAGAAGAAAAAGAACTGTTGAGGCCTGTGAACAACAATTGCTGGAAGTGTTTTCAGATGTAGTATGCGTTTTTAAACTGAACTACTTTTTTAAAAATATTATTTGGTGTGCATAAATTCTATAGATCCTATACAGGACTTTACAAAAGTTCTCGAATACATTTCCGTTTATTCACGGAAATTGTTGAATGAAAAATTTCAGCTGTTGTATTCGTTTAACTGAACTTACTTTTAGCATAGTATCTAGTATGCATACAAATCTATAGATCACATACAGGAGTGCACAAAAAAGGTTATTTTCCCGAATATTGATTGTAATAGCGGAATTTGGGATTTCAAGTGCGTTATGAGTTTTTCAAATTGTTTATTTAGACATTATGTTTCACCTTAATAGACTGTGAAGTTTTGTTACTGTATTCTGAGTGTGCTGGAAAGTGTTATCATTAAGCCTAATTTATGCTGGACGCGTGATTTTTCATTCTTTTTGGTATTTTAACGACTTGACTCGTCACCAATAGAATCATGTGTAATTAATTTAAATCATCACTATACTTGACATCTGCACATCAAACATTTATTTTTCTCACGACACTACATTTTTGCGTTTCTCTAAAAACTACTTTTTTCAACATAGTTAGCGATATCTTAAGTACAATTTATCCAATTTACTTCAAATTTTGTACCAATCTCCAATGTATAACTTTCTATCGCTCTTACCATTTTTGTATCAAAATTATTTTTTTTTACAATTTTAAAAAATTAAAAATTATGAAAAAAAAGGTCGAAAATGCCTTTTTTTTTTAGACAGCCGCCATTTTGCGAAAAAAAATTCCGTTTTCTATTAGGTAGGGGCTATAATAATATTTTTACTAATTAAGAATTATTTTTAATTTTGTTTAAAATAAGACCAAAAGAGTTGCAATCGTGTCAACCAGAACATCCCTTTTAGGTAGATTTCGTACGAAACACTACCTATTACATTCTCCAAAATTTTTGCAGATCTACGCCGATCATGACCCCTAGAACCCAAAACCACACCCAGTTCAAAACTTTATATATATATATATATATATATATATATATATATGATACAGAAAATCAAGGGGCAGAAAATCTCGATCAAGTTCGTTGATGGGTAAAATCGGACGAAGAAGGTGGAAATGGGGTGGGTTTTTGGGAAAAAAGATAAAACACCATAACTTCTTAATTATCATGCATATCGAATCAGTTCAAAGTTATTATTACTTCTAGAAAAAGGGTCAAAAATTTATATATGATAGATTTTTGATATCATTAAAAATGGACGAAAAAACCGGGTTTTAATTAGAAAAAAATTAATAACTTCGTCAATTCTTATATCAAATCCACTTAAATTTATTATAAATCTTCTTAATATTATGTACAACTTTCATGCTGACAAGTTTTTGATAGGACCAACTGTCACAGCAAAAATAAAACTAAAAACTAAGAAAAAAAGCAGAGGGGGGGGGGGGTGGAGAAGAAACAAATTCATACCTTCGTCAATTCACAAGATATCAAATCCCCTTGAATTTATTATAAATCTTCTTAATATGATCTAAAACTTTTATGCTGACAATTTTTGATAGGATCAATCCTTTCAGCAAAAAACAAATAAAAAAGAAAAAAAGAGAGAGAGAGTGGGGGCGGAGAGTGTTTAAAAGAAAAAATTATCGGATTAACATAATTCTGATAAAACCAACTCTTACAGAAAAATTAAAAGCGACCCGATAAAATTGTTAAACTGGTTTTATCTCCAATCTTGATTTAGTTCTTGGTGGTGAAATTAGTAGAGTAGAACCTCTTTTATCCAAAACTCTTTTAACTGAAACTGTCGGTTAACCGAAATCCATTTTTAAAGCTAACTTTTTTTACTATCACATTCCTTGTGTGGAAGACCCATTTTTAAAGCTTTTTTTTCTAACAAATTGATCAAAGCGAAAAAGAGGACAACGACATGGGCGAAGAAAACGAACAAATTAGCAATTCTGTAGCTTTTGAATGTTTTGGTATGGCTGGAGCAGCAGAAAGACTGTGATATTGGTGAACTAATAGTATAAAAAAAAACTTCGTGAAAGAGCTGCAGCAAACGAAACTTTTTTCAAAATTCTTGTGGAATATGTAAAATGTACTTAATTTCAAAATTAAAATTCAGGTAATTTATTCTTGTTTCCGTTTTTCTATTGCTTTATTTTTATTAAGCACTTGTTACCATAATACGAAATAACGCATTTATTTGTTGTTAATCTTAAAATTGAAGCATTCTCGATTACCCGAAAATTTCGATTTTCCGAAAGAGGGTCGGTCCCAATTACTTCGGGATAATCGAGGTTCTACTGTACTTAACTTCGAAATCTGCCTGTGCCTGAACGGCCGAGCCGGCAGAGATTTTTTTTTTTTTTTTTTTACACCCAACTTTACCAGCTTATATATTATTTAATCTTCTTTTTTTTCAAAAATTTTTTGTGTATTTTCAAAATATTATTAAATATGTTGTAAAAGAAAAGAATGGTATTTTTTTTTTATAGAGCTCGACAAAACGCCCAAAATGTATGCATCTAGACTAGAATACCCCTTAAAAACTATACATTCATCTAGCCGCGTGCCAGGAAATAATAGCAGAAGAAATCGTCAAAAATTTAGGCTAATGTCAGAGGATGTCTTTTTGCACGCTTTTTTACTTACGTATTATCCTTACACAATGCCGCTAGCATTCTGTAGCGATAATACGTAAGTAAAAAAACGTGCTAAAAGACTTCGTCTGACATTAGCCTTAGCAACTTAGAGCAACATTTTTTTATTCTGATAATTTCAGTGGTTTGGGTGCAAATTCAATTGCATGTCTGGTTAATTTGTGTTTCATTTATATTTATTTACTTATTGTAGAAGTTTTAATTTCGTAATCGAATATCAGCCGGAAACAAATGCTGAACTGTCTATATTGATGTAAGTGCAAATGGGTTAATTATTCGTTTTGGAGCTGAACGCGATATTGATTTTTTTTTTCTTGATTCAAAATTATTTTTTTTTAAACACTAGGGGGCTCTGCCCCCTACGAGCTACGCTCGTCAACCCCCGTTCAGACACCGCAGACTCTAACAGCACGCTAATTTGATCTGCTTTAAAAAGATTTCGGAAGATTGAATTATAATTTGAATCTGGCAATTATAATCTGACGTAATTTTCACTAAACTTTTCTTTCTCTTTTTAATATTCACGTAAAAATACTTTTGTTAGAAATGAAATATTATGATCATCTTAAAATATCAAATAAATGTCTTGCGCACTTTTTAAATTTAAACTGTTTTGCAATATTATTTTTTGTTCATTTTACTTAATAAGTGTAATGTGACGTAAATGTGACGTAAATTCTCCTATTTAAGACTTCTAACGCATGTTAACGAATTTATTATTTTATAATATTCTTTCTCTTTTAAAATTCACGTGTAAATATAGTTTTTTTGACGTAATTTTGAATGAGTTCCTGCTTTTTATATTTTCTGTTTATAATAGTCACGTGTAAAATAAATTTTTAATTTCAAGCAAACATTATTTGTTTGCTCTGTTTATGCAGTTGGAAACTAATACAATTTTCTAAAATATGTAAAAAATATCTCTCGAAATGCTGAAAATTTGAATTTAAAATAGAAATAAAACCTCAAAAAATGAGTCAAAATAAAAAAACTAAATGCAGTCTGCACACCGGGAAATTCTGACGCGTAAAATGATCTAAAAATGATTAAATTCTTATGTACAGTTTTTGCTCCTATAAAACTTTTTTAATGGAACGATTTTGTCCAACTTTGGCATTAAATATCTCTTAAAATAATTCTTCGATTTGAAAACCGTCTGCATCAGCGTGTTTATCAAACATTTTTCTATAATACTACCGATTTTCATATTTTTGTATGCAACAGTTTTTTTTAATATTAACGAAGAAAGGCCATGCTTAAGCATTCAAATTGGATGCCAATCTGCCGGGAATATCTACGCAGATTTTCATTGGTCCATTTCCAAATCAAAACTTTTTATATATATAGAAGGATAAAAAATCAATAAATTAATATGCTGATTTCAAACAAATTGCATTTGAAAGAACATTTTGTCCTTCATTTAACGGTGTAGAGTTTTAAATTGAAATTATGCTCTGTTAAGAATTTTAAAAAATTGCAGTGATAGCGAATTTCATTGGTATAATGTTGCCACCGTCTATATGACGTCAGTATTACTCGTATTACTCACAGATATGTTTTTGCTTTATAATGTAGATTTTTAAGAACACTTTAATTGAATAAATTTTAATTAATAATTTTAACTTCATTTTTAATTCAAATTATATTTAATTAATAATAATATACCATTTGTAATTCCAATGCAAAATACTGTTTAGATAATAATATGCATGATATAACTGTAGCTATATATTTGTTTGAAGAGCTATAGAAGCAAATTCAATGTAGACGTTGACCGAGATATTGCATATGGCATGTCACATTATTTTTGCATGGAATGTTTCCTTGAGAGGCAGTGAATCATAAATTTTGATATAGACTGTTTTAACCCTTTATCTACTGACGGTACTTATAAGTACCATTAAAAAAACTTGTTAGGTCAACCGAAAGTACCCTATAGATTTTGAGAATAAAACCTATAGGGTATTTCCGATTGACCTAGTACCTTGAAATTTGCCACGAAAGAAGGTCTTATAGCATATGTAAAGGAAAATATCCGAAAGTCAATCTAATACATAAAAATGAAAATTTGTCTGTCTGTAATTCTATAAAAATCATCAGTTTGGAAGCCAGAATTGTGAAATGTTACGTACATGTGTATTAACCCTTTATCTACTGACAGTACTTATAAGTACCATTAAAATAACTTACTATAAAATTCGTTTAATACATCGATTATTTGTAATACAGTTTAGAATGAGTTATAGATACATTACTTTATCTTGTTCCAAAAACATTATTGGTTACACAAAACAAAAATATTTTTAAAAGGAGGATTTCTTTTGCCTTTGCATCTCTTCAGCTTTCTTGGTGTTGTGTGTGGGGGGGGGGGGGGGGGAGATTTTCCAGTTTGGTAATATTTCTACATTTCTATTGTATGAACATTATATGTGTATATTCCCTAATTCTACAAAATACTAAGAAAAAATATTTAAAATAAAAGAAATGAGTAGAGTTATAAATATTGCACAAAATCCCTATAAATTCAAATTTAATTAATCCTCCTAAATCCTTCAATCCTTCTAAAATCTATTAAATGATTATGCAAATCTACTAATGTAGTTTAAATAATTCATGAAAAATGCTTTAGAAGATAAAATTTTAATGAACTCATTATTCAGTACATAAAGGGTTAAATCAGAATTATCTGATACATTTGTTGTTTTGAGCAGTGCAATTTTTCATTGCTGTTCTGCACCAAATATAGTATTTAAACTTTGGACGTTCAGAAAAAACATTCTTCCCATAAAATTGTATAGAACTTGTAGTAGCGGAGGGCCTATTGAGCCAATGGATTTTCTTTCATCTGTCTATCTCCCCTCTCTCTTTGCACCACAGTATGGATGAAGTAGAATGCATGAGCTCGGAATACTTTCACGATATGTTTTAAACTAGTAAGATGTGGCAAGCCCTAAAGTTTCTTCTATCTCATACATGCTAATACTTCCTGAAAAATGCAGCATAGCAACACCACCGGTTAGATGATTTACACCAAAATCTAATTATCAACAACTTTGACAACTTTTAACTATTTGTGAAGTTTCATGAAAATCCGTGCATTAGTATTTAGATAGAGCCATTGCGGAAATTGTAAAAAATTCTGCATAGCAACGGCACCTGTTGGCCTATTTACAACAAAAACTAATTAGGACCAATTTAAAACAGGAAGTAACTGAATCTGAAGCTTGTTCATTAGTTCTTGGGATATAGCTATAGCGGAAATCGTGAAAAATGCAGCACAGCAGCGCCGCCTGTTGGTCAATTTACACCAAAAATTAAACAGCACTAATTTATATCAGGGACTAACTGAATCTGAAACTTGATGAAAATTCATGCATTAGTTCTTGAGATATAGCTATTGCAGAAATCGTGAAAAATGCCGTATAGCAGAGCCACCTGTTGGGCGATTTTCACCAAAAACTAATCAGTACCAGTTTATATCAAGGTCTAACTGTATCTAAAATTTTATTAAATTCCGTGCTTGAGATAAAGGGCCCACAAAATTTTTGTCACATACAGACTCACAGAGTGACAGACAGAGTGACAGAGTGACATAGTGACAGAGGGACAGAGTGACAGACAGATATTTTCTAAAAACCATCAAATCGTGTTCAGGACATTCTAAAACGTATAAATCAGTCGAAAACCGGAAGTCGAAAATTTTCACGAATCCAATACTTTCTTCTTGTAAAGATAGAAGAAAGTAAAAATATAAATGAAGAATGTTATTAGATTTAAATCAATTTAAGGGGGTCCGCGATACATTTTAAAATAATTTTTATTTATTCACTTAAAATTTTGAATTTATTTTTATGATGCTTATTTTTGTGACGTTTGTAAACAAAGTCACATAAAACTTCTCATTTTATTTATTTAAAATTTAAAATTTATTAAAGTGGGGTAATTTAAAATCGTTATAACTTGGAATATTATTTGTAGAATTTCAATGTTTTTTTCATTTAAATAAACAAAACTATATAAGTTTTAATTTTGATTCAGCATTAAAAAAATATTAATTTAAATAAAATAAAAATATTTAAATAAAAAATTATGTAACTTTAATATATATATATATTCTAAAAAAAGTAACTACCGCTGTCACCGCCGCCGCCGGTGTTGAATTTTTTGTGACTGGAGGTCTTTCTTCGTTAATATTAAGCGAAATATTGCATGCAAAAATATGAAAATCGGTGGAATTATAGAGAAATGTTTGATAAACACGCTGATGCAGACAGTTTTCAAATCGAAGAAATACTTAAAGAGATATTTAATGCTAAAGTTGGACAAAATCGTTCCATTAAAAAAGTTTTATAGGAGCAAAAACTGTACATCGGAATTTAATCATTTTTAGATCATTCAGAATTTCCAGGTGTGCAGACTGCACTCAGTTTATTAATTTGACTTATTTTTTGAGGTTTTATTTCTATTTTAAATTCAAATTTTCAGCATTTCGAGAGATATTTTTTTACACATTTTAGAAAATGGTACTAATTTAAACTGTTGCCAACTGTATAAACAGCGCAAATAATAATATTTGCTTCAAATTAAAAATTTATTTTACACGTGACTACTATAAACAAGAAAATATAAAAAGCAGGAACTCATTGAGAATTATCATAAAAACCATATTACACGTGAATTTTAAAAATGAAAGAATGTTGTAAAATAATAAACTCATTAACATGCGTTAGAAGTCTTAAATAGGAGAATTTACGTCACATTTACGTCACATTACACATTACGTAAAATGAACAAAAAATAATATTGCAAAACAGTTTAAATTTAAAAATTGCGCGATACATTTATGTAATATTTTAAGATGATATTTTCAACTATATTTATTAGGATAGCGCAAATAATATTTCATTTCTAACAAAATTATTTTCACGTGAATAGTAAAAGGAGAAAGAAAAGTTTAGTGAAAATTACGTCAGATTAAAAACGATAAATTTAAAGTGTCATTAAAAAAAAAACTTTATTTTCGCTTTGCTAAAAAATACCGGGAGGCAAAGACTCTGTTTATTTAATTCATTTTATATTAGCTTATTTTGAAATGTCAACTGATTTTATTTAATTAAAGACGGAAACAGCCATTGTATCATTTAACAGCCGCTGATTTGGCTTTAAAATTCCCCAATCAAAGAGAAATGCATAGAAACCCGTTTATAGGGAGATCGCCACTGTTTTTAAACTTATAATTCAATCGTCCGAAATATTTTTTAAGCCGATCAAATTAACGTGCTTTTAGAGTCTCCGGTGTGTGAACGGGGGTTGACGAGCGTAGCTCATAGGGGTCAGCGCCCCCTAGTATTTCAAAAGTAAATAATTTTTTTTCAAATTTGCTGAATCAAAATTAAAGTAAAACAATTGAAAAAGACATGTTCCAAGTTTGAACCATTCATCTTTTTTTCTTCTTGACTAACAACAATTTAAATACGAGAAATGGTGAAAAAACTCATCATGAAGAAAAATGCATTTTCACAAGAAGTCGTTTCTATGACAGCCATTGCTTGAAAGCCAGATTTTGAAAACGAACCAAAACCAAAAAAATTAATATTTCCTGTTCTAATAAAGATAGAAACTTGATTTAAACGTCATTAAGCAGAAAAAACAGAAAAACTTTTAATTCAATAAAATTTAATGCAAAAAAAATAATAATAATTCCTGTTCTAATAAAGATAGAAACTTGATTTAAACGTCATTTTAAGCAGAAAAACTTTTAATTCAATAAAATTTAATGCAAAAAAATTAATAATAATATTTCCTGTTCTAATAAAGATAGAAACTTGATTTAAACGTCATTTTAAGCAGAAAAAACAGAAAAACTTTTAATTCAATAAAATTTAATGCAAAAAAAATAATAATATTTCCTGTTCTAATAAAGATAGAAACTTCATTTAAACGTCATTTTAAGCAGAAAAAACAGAAAAACTTTTAATTCAATAAAATTTAATGCAAAAAAAAAATAATATTTCCTGTTCTAATAAAGATAGAAACTTGATTTAAACGTCATTTTAAGCAGAAAAAACAGAAAAACTTTTAATTCAATAAAATTTAATGCAAAAAAAAAATAATATTTCCTGTTCTAATAAAGATAGAAACTTCATTTAAACGTCATTTTAAGCAGAAAAAAAAACCAGAAAAACTTTTAATGCAATAAAATCTTTCAAAAGAAATTTGAAGATTTTTGTGCCCCGCAACCCCTTAAAGAATATTATTAATAAAAATGTTGACATTATTAATCTTGTTACAGAATTCGAAAGAAGTGCAAGAAGGAGGCTTGTAAGGCTAATGTTGCAGAACAATTAAGGCGGTTCTCAAACTCTCTAATCTACAACGAGAAACTTTCTGACTCAATTTTAAACGTAAAAGCATAAAATTAACAAGCCTGATTATTGAAGCGATTTCTAATCGAGTGATGTTTTAATTTTTTTTTTAAATAAATTACTTATTGAGTTATAAACGATTGTCAAGTGGTGGCAGGTTTTCTCCTTTCCCGCACTATCGCGTCCATAAATTTGGTTCAAAATGTCAACTTTGACGTTACTTTCAAGAATATTTTCTGTCTTTACCAAAAAATGGAAAAACCATTCGATTACAAAGCTTTTGAATTAGAACACCTGACAATTTCATGCATTTCTGTGCAAAAATGAGTTTAGAAATGTGTCATAAAGTAGCTCTTTTGGATCTGAGAACAGCCTCAAATGAGCGAAAACGTTTTCTTCAAATTCGTATATCTGAATGATTTACGAATTGAATTATCTTACGTAAAGAAATTAAGAAGGAATATTTTTCCAAGACCTGCTGAATCCTTATATAAATCCTTTTCTTTAAGTATAAGTGCATTAAATAAATGATTTATTAAGTTTAAAATCAAGTCTTTTTACTTACCCATCATACGTAATATAGGGTAAGTCTTCTAATCGTTTTAAAAGTTGAAAAAAAATTGACAGATTTACACGTTTCAGGCAGATTCCATATAGAAGACATATTTTTAGAAGTAAAAAATATTGCCATCCGTCTATCTGTTAGGTCTGTGTGTACGTGTGTCTGTGTGTTTGCAAACGCTCTATCTCCCGAACAAATTGAGTTAGATACTTGAAATTTGGTGTGTATTTAGTATGTAATAATGGGAAAAAGTCTACTGAATATCAGTAATCTCGATTATCCGGAATTATTTTTTTCGAGCTCTCGAATTATTTGTTTTGATAAAAGGGACATAAAAATTTTCGAAAGTGTTTATTTTAAAGAGTGAATGTAAAAGATAATAAAAAAACATAAATTTTGCATAAAAAATAAAGTTGATCGGATAATTAGTTGCCGAGATATTTTTAATCCTATTTTTCACACTCTTCGATTTTTCTTGACCCTGTATTTCATTCAAATTTCAATTCAAAGATATATTTTAATTGGAAATGAGACGCTTAATCCGACGCAGTAAACTGTTAGTTAATATGATTATCATTTTTGCAGTTATTAGGATGTTTTTTTACACAATTCGGTACTACTTGATTATCCCGTCAGCCAAAAAAATATCGCCAAACTATAAGATTAAATGCAAATAATGGCTCATCGTAAATGTCACATTCACTTGACATTTAACATGTTACACTGTTTCTTACGTCATCAAGTGATTTTTAATTTGACAATTTATTTGTATTTTTATTAATCTTTAACTAATTAATTTGTTCTTTCGTTATTTAAAATAAAAATTGTGCCAACTTGTATAAGTTTGCGACTAGTTTGGTGATTTATATAATTTTTCGAAATGGGTCGACGGGATAATCAAGTAGTACCCACAATTCAGTAATAGGGCATTACTACGTATTAAACATTTTTAAATATACGTTTAAAATGCCTTTTGGAATTGTAATGTATTTTATAAATACAGTAGAGTGCCGATTGTCAGAACTCCAATTAACCGAACTTCCAATTATCCAAACATCCAATTTCTCTCAAAAAAAAAAAAATTAACCGAACTTCCAATTATCCAAACATCCAATTTCTCTCAAAAAAAAAAAAAAAAAAAAAAAAATTAACCGAACTTCCAATTATCCAAACAGCCTATTTCTTTTTCTTTTTTTTTTTTTTTTTTAACGAACTTCCAATTATTTAAACACCCTATTAGACCTGGATATCAGATTTTAAATGGTGATGAGATTCTGGATGAGATTCAAGATGAAACCTAAATTGAAGAAAATGAAAAGGAATGCCCTGAAAATGATCCAGGTCTATCACATAACGAAGCCTTTGAATGTTTGGAAACAGATATGAAATGGCTCGAACGGCAGAAGAATGCTGATTCTATTCAACTAACATATTTAAGAAGAATTTGAGGCATGGCAGCATTGAAAAAAATGTCTTCTTTGAAGCAAGCAGAAATCGAACGATTTTTTGCTTAAATTATAATCTCTAGAGTTCAGCAAAAAATATAAAAAAGTAAACAAAAAGAAAATGAAAAGACAAAAGTCAATTTTTAAACATGCCAGCATTAACTAGTGCTGTCAGTCCGAAGCGTGGATAAAGTGTGAAGATCTGAGTACAGTTAGAAACATCCGCTAAATTGGCTGTCCAATTATCCGAACTTTTGCTTATCCGAACTAGGGTCCGTCCCGACTTGTTCGGATAATCGGCGCTCTACTGTAGTTTACACGTGTTTTATTTTCATATTTTATATTATGCATATCCATGATGTGTAAGTATTATGGTGACCTCCAACGACTAGTTTAAATATAGATTTGGAATTAAAAGAGTTATATTAAGGTTATTTTCATATCTTTATTTTATTTTATTTTGTGCCATTGTTGTTGTTAAAAAAATGCGATTTTAAAATCCTCCTACAAAATTACGAAATCGGTTTAATTCTTATATGAATAAAATTTTCAATTTTCTGAATCATATTCTGAAGAAATGAACAACTTTTTATTTTCATGTAAATCCGGCATGTGTGCTATTACATTCGACGCCTCATTATCGCTGTCATTAAGTGGTTTTCCTGTCTAAAATTGTTTTTGAAGGTATCTGCCAACATTAAAATGGCCGTGTTGGTGTGAGGGAGATTCAGTTTATTGTTTTATTTGAAACAAAAATCTTTTACGATTCCAAATCAGTTTTAATTTTATTCCTACGATTACCTGAAGAGGAGTTATCGCCAATTTAATAAACATGAAGTAATGAGTAAATACCGGAAGGGGGAGCAGGAACTCCAGTAGAAATGTAAACAGTGTTGCTATGATTTTATTACTTTTTTATGTAAACTAACATTACATTTTTACATAAACTTATTTGACACATAATTTACTTTATATTTACCTATATACAGATATTAAAACAATTTTTTTCAAACATAAAAATCATGTAGATGTCATTTTTTAAAAAAAGTATTTAACTTTCTTAAGGACAGGAGAAGTCTGTCTTTTAAAATCACGAGGATTCGAATCTCGACAAAGAAAATTTTTAAGAAGGAATTCTTTCATTGGTTTCTATTAAACCTGCAAAATCAGTTTTAATTAAAAAAAAAAAATGCATGTTATATCGGTTAGTCTAACTCTCAAACAAATATTTTAACCTAACATTAACAAAATAATATTTCTACAAAACTCGTCCAGGTTATTAAAATTAAACTTAATCATTAAAATATAATAAAGATCAGTTATTCTGAAGTTATCAATTGAAGATCTTATACTCGCTATTCCTGAATGAAAAACAGCAAAATTTATTCCACTTTGACACGATTATAGAACTTTTTCCCCGTGAAATCTAAACCCGACATCATTTTCACATTCTCAAAATTTAGATCCGCACCTCTCATATCCGTGTTCACCATTTTTTAATGGTATTTTAATTTGATCATTTTAAAATCATCTTAACTCAAAACTTGAAGTCATGATTGTCAGCAACATCTTTGCTTGTGGACAATCGCATTCTTAACTTCAGATTCTAATCTCAGTACCGGAGAGTAAAAATTGCCGTAATTTTTGTTTTTTAGACGCATTTGTGTTATAATTTTATCTAAGAAATGATTATTTTCTTTTAAATATGACGTTATTTTTACTTACTTAAGCATTTCGCCCAGTGTCTGAAACTTAGTACACATGCAGAAGGGAAAAAATAAGGAAACTTGCGGGCATATCTATAAATAAACAGCTTTTAGTTAAAAAATTATTAGCAAAATTTATTCTGTAGATAGCTCAGGGCAGATAACTAAAAAGCAGTCTTGTGTTTTAAATATAAAGATTTTTAACAATGTAATGGGATTTACAATTCTTTTGCTTTAAGTAATTTTTGCTTTTTCATTTCTTTCGAAATTTTGTTTTTTCCAGTAATAATTGTTCTCGTAACGAAGCAATCAATTATTTCTGCTTGTTTCTCCTATAATTTCTTTTTGTCATTTTTTTTCTGTCGTGTCCTATATTTTTTTTCATTGTAAGATTGTAAGTAAGAAGTCACATTTACAATTTGGATTACCTGAAAATTATGAAATGTTAAATTAAGCAAATTATGTTATTTTGATAAAATTACAGTAGAATGTCTTAAAGAATAGCAAAAAAAATTTATTAGTCGAGAGAATTTTGGACAAAAACTTATGGAACCTGATATTATTTTAAACCTCAAATTATTGCCTTCTTTGTTTGCTTGTCTAACTCGACGAAGCGAATTCATCCAGTTGAGAATCATCAAGTTCTGTAATATAAATCGCTACTTTTTTGACAAAGACTTACGATCTGAGCATGCACACTGTATTTCACTGCTCTTCTATAACGACATTCTATTTTTTTTTTTTTTTTTGTAAAACATTGCGCTTTATCAGCGTGGGATTTCGATTAAGTTATTTTCAAAAGTGAAGTATTTTCACCTGTGAAGAATTTCAAAGCAGCTGGGGTGAAATGACGCACTTCTACGAAATATATTTTAGTTTTAAGAATTAAAATATACACACTTTTATTTTAGAAAATGGCGTCATTTGCATCTGCTAAAGCATCCCCCTTTTACGATCCAGTCTTAAACAACATGTATAGAAAAGTATGCATATGACGCCATTATTGCGGAATAATACACAAATCCAGTAAAGAGCAATATCGTCATTCAAGAAGCTGTGCAAAACCAAATCGGGTATCTAATGATTCACATGCCTTCATATGTTTGTTTATAATAGCTCCATTTTTATCAAAAATCTTTCATTTATGTTTTTTCAAAATTCGGAAAATATTATTAAACGCGGTTTAATGAAATTGCATTGTTGCAGCTTTCTGATACGAATTCAGTAAATGCGGAGCAAATAAGTCACACAAATATTCTTTAAAATATATTTTCGCAAAGAGAAAGTGTTGTATTGTTTGTAAAGTAAGTTTGTGATGAAGAAAAAGCATTTAATTGATAAATAAAAACTATATAAAACTAAAATTCACTGGGTTTTATTAAAAATTTGCAGTAGCAAAAATTGCAAAACTGAAATTTCATTTATACTTCAAAGTGTTGCTATCCGCAGAATGACGTCAGTGTTCGCACATATATAAATCTACATTATAAAGAATAAACATAACAGACGATGTTCTTGACATAGCCCATATTTTTAATTTTAAAAAAAATCAGTTTTTATGAGAAAATATCAACAAAAACATACAGTAATCTTATTTTCCGCCTTTTACTTTTAATAGAAATACTCGAATTAAATAGAAGTACTTGAGTTGCTACGCTTACAAAAATGGCATTAAAAACTATAATAAAATTGATATCGCAAAAATAAATTGAGATACAGCTTTCAAACAAATTGAATTTAAAAGAACATTTTTTGCCGCTATACGACGTTGTACAAATTAAAAACGTGCAATATTTAGAAGTTTAAAAATTTGCAGTAGTGAAAATTGCAAAACTGAAATTTCATTTACATTTCAAATTGTTGCCAGTCGCAGAATGACGTCAGCGTTACGCACAGATATGTTTGTCCTTTATAATACAGATATGTGTTCGTAATGTTCACATGTATTCATAAAAATGCTAAAAATTATTTTTAACCCTTCACTCTGGCGCATCTTCAGTTTACTGACGTTTTTCTTCATCGCCTATGGATTTGGTTGGAGTTTCCTGGTCTTTTCAAATGTAAAAAGTGGCGCCATCAGTTGTCGATTGTGACGTGCATTATATCACTACAAACCTCTGAATTTCCTGCACTAATCTCAATAGCTTCACGCATTAATGCAAAATTTAAACGCTACACTTACAGCGCCATCAATTGCTGCTATTTGGAATTGAAATCGGGAATCTTAGTAAAAAAGACTCCTGACATCTTACATAACCCTCCAGCAAGAATTTATTCAATAGCACTATTTGCACGTTATTGAATTTTGAAAACAGTCAGTCCATTTTAGAACACCCAGCACTTTAACGATGATTTCAGAAAAATTTATTGTTGTTGTGTACAAAGGCTATAATTATTCTTTTTTTTTTTGTACTTCTTTTATTTTATTGTAATTTTATTTATTTCTTTTATTTCCTTTTCTTTTTTCTTTTCTGTTAATTTCTTCTATCATTGTGACAACACTTTCTTCTTCCTTTGGGTTCCTTTGTAATTGGTGCTTACCTTAGAGCTGCGCCACCTGTTGCACTCTTTTTAAGGGCAGTTGGAAGTAAAATTTTTGAAAAAGTCGTTTTTTTATTCTTTTAATATTTTTAGTCCTTTTATTTTCCCCCTTTTGAATGGTATATTAATTTTGTTTCTATGACAACAAGAAGTTAAAGAAATTTAAGTAATTTAGTTTGTTAACATCATACATAAACATTACATGCGTAAACTTTAAATTGGATTTTCTCAAAATGTTGCTTTTTGTCACTTCGGTGTACCTTTTTAGAAAAACTACTGCGCATTATTATTTGCAATTTTGACAGAATAATTCTTACATATCTCCGATCAATCTGAAGTGAACTTTTGTTACAAACATTTGTACAAAAATTTATAAAAAAGATTTTCTTTAGAAAAATGCAAGTTTTTTTTTTTTTGTTGTTATTTAAAGATTGTTTTCATTACACATTAAAAAAAATAACTAAAACATATCTGATAAAGTTGACTTCACTTTATTAGGACTTATTCATATTATGTATATAAAGAATTTCAAGTGAATATCTTTGGTAGTTTCTGAGAAAAGATACATTAATTTAACATGGTAGGTATAGGGACTTCCAACTGCCCTTAAATTCTGTTCTTTCCCCTTTCTGTTAATTTGTGACTTTGTACCCTTATGGACACGTGTTTGCATTAGCTGATGGCGGTCTGTTATATTTTCCATCTCGCAACGCGTCCTGTGTGTTGTTATGATTTTATGGTGATTTATACAAAGCTTTATTATTTTAATTAAGTTTGTAGGTATAAATAATTGTCATTATGCACGTAAATAACGGTAGATGACTGTTTTCCGTTATTTATTTTTTTTTTCAAAACATTGTGAATTAATTGCTTTTGACTATTGTTTTAATTTTGAACTTGACTTGTTTATCAAATCATTGTTGAATTAATATATTGTTTACTTTTACAATATTAGGGACAACAAGATTTCATATCTACCGAAAGATTTATTTGCCGAGATGCCGAGTTTGAAAATCGTAGACTTCTCCTTTAATTACATAAAAGAAATATCTATATCTTTACTTCGAATCATCAAAGATTTAAATTACCTTACGTTTGAAGGTAAGTGACTGATCTTTAAAATATTATTTTCTCTTAGAAATTAAAAAGAGATACTGGTGTAAAACCTACAAAAAAAATTTTTTTTTTCATAAAACTAAGGGTCTCTGCCCCACTGCTCGCTACGCTCACCAACCCCCACCCCCCTCCCGCGTAATCGCTTCGCGATTCCGTTTGCTATCACGAAGCAATCCCTATTTTCTAGCCAATCCCAGACGTAATTTTTTCGCGTTTCCATTCTAGATCGCTTCGCAATCCCTTCTTTGCTTTGCATTTAATTGTTAGATTCCAAACGCAGATGACCCCCCCCCCTTTCTCATTAGTTAATGGAAAATATCTTCTTTCTGTAAAAATCACTTTTGCCATCGACCCCTAAAAAAATCCCCAAAAAACAGAAATCTATCAAATAGCAGAAGATTTTTCCCTTTCCCGCCCATCTTATCTAAATTTTCTACTTTCATGGTTTTCGCCAAGCACAATTTCCGCTAAGAGAAAACAGAAAGTTCTGACCAATCAGATACGTTTCGCGGTATCTATGCAGATTTTCATTGATCCCTTTCCAAAGCTTTTGGCCCATTTCCAATTCATTACTTTTTTTATATATATAGAAGGAAATATCTACATATCTTTCTGTTTGAAATACTGATTTTCTATACATTTAAGAGGTCTCAGAACTTTTAAAGCTTCAAAATTTTCGAAATTTTAATTATATTTAGATGTTAAACTTCTATCTTTTCTGAACATTTTGGTATGGTTGTTTCCTTCAAATTTATAGCTATTAGAATTAAACCCGCTTAATAGTTAAAGCAGCGTTTCCGAAACTTTGAAGTCATTTTTCTCCAAATGCCGTTTTTGAGTATAACGCGCAGGATATCTCAAACAGTTTTGAATATTATTTCATGAAATTTTCAAGACATATGTTTCATGTTAGTCTGTATAAACTGAACCTAACATTTCATTTTTATTGTACAAAAAAAAAAAAAAAAAAAAATTATGTGATTATACTGTTGAAATTTTCAAAATTTTGTATTAGCTAAATACAACTTTGTATTAAAAATATAAAAACGCTTTAAATACCAATTTATTTAGGTTCCGGGTAATTAGTGCACTCTGAAGTATAATTAGGCCCATTTTAGCTTCAAAATTTATTTCGTAATCCTGCGCGTAAGCTGTTATACCAATTTTCTGCTCGACAAATGTGTGACAGTTTGGAGAGCCCTATAAATATTAATGCTGTAACTTGAAATTTTTAAACAGATCAAACGAAAGAACATACTTATGTCTTTTAATCCCAATAAAAATTGTGTTTTAAAATCATATACATTTTAAGATATTAAATGTTGAAAATTGTTTTTTTTTTTTCAATTTTAAGAGTCCTAAGAACCCTTAATCAAATAAAACCCCGCTATAGCGCTCATGAATAATATATCTCATGAAACTTTTAAGAGCGTTTTTCTCAAAGTAGGATTTTTTGAATTGATGCCTATTGTATAATATTTAGTAATTAAGCTATTGACTTCAATCTGGAGGAAGCTACAGGAAACATATCTTTATATGTAATGTAGAAAAGTGGCTTCTAAGAAAATGTTTTTACCCGACTGAAAAGAAAGGTTATGTGTTTCACGCGTATCTGGGTATGTGGATTTCTTTATACCCTCGAAACATCCCAACGGCTGGATGGATTTTAATGAATAAGGTCTCAATCAATTCGTCTTAACCGTCCGATGGTTATGGGCTAAGTTTTGTTTTTATAAATTCAAAATGGCGGGTGTAAAATAAAAAATGGCGGTAGAGACTAAAAAAACTATTTACGCGCCCTATTGAGCGGTTATCATTGGATAGGTCTTTCAAAATGAAGACGATGTTTCATTGACTATTTTGCAGTCAGAATCTCCGTTTATATATTTCACAACCTGGAAGTTGTGTAGGTAGGATCTCTAGCTTTACTGCAACTCTAACTTTCATATACATCTATAGGCCTCATAAAAACAGTGTTTATAGATAGGAACTAACAATTAAACACAATTTAAAAATCATCAATACAAGTAAATAAAAAAATAGTTTCACATTGATGAGAAATAATTAATTAGTTCGCTTCTTACGCAGTCGAGTTTTTTTTTTTTTTTTTTTTTTTTTTGATTTTTCAAATTTAATTCTTCTTATTCATTTTTTTTTCAACATTTCCCTTTAAAATTAAGTAATATTAATAATATATTTTTGTGAAAATTAATGGTTTGCCAGACTTCTACATTTAGTTCAAACCCTTGTTTACTCAGAACCACAGTTGCTAACAAAGAGTACTTAACAATGAGAAAAGAAATTACTAGTAATTTTCTTGTTCTGAGCTTTCCAGTGATCATATTAATTATATTTTATAGAATTTGTTCGTTAAACTTTAACTAATCTAATAATAATTTGCCTTTAAAAAAAAAATTTTTTTTAACGTCAATCAATTTCAAGCAGTCCAAAAAATATTTTATTGGTTGCTTGACCATTTTTTTTTAATTTGAAATTTTTTGTACAACAACCCTAATGTGATGGAAGTTCAAAATGACTATTATTTTAATTTTATTAATTTTTATTTGTGCATGGCGGCCATCTTTGTTTCATCATGTGCAGTATTTTCTCACATCCTAGGGCTTACGGAATTGTAAATAACCCTTCTTTTATTTTTCCAATTCGAGTGGTGTTTAAAGCAATTTGTTCAGAATAAAATAGGCTAAAAGTCTGGTAATAAAATAGTTTCCTAAAATAAATCCTTACTGGTGAAATTTTAGAATAAAGCTTACGGTTTTTTCCAAAATCTGTCAGTTTAAAAGAAGTTTTTTTAGAAATTAATGCTGTCAACATGACACAATTTTTTTTACAAATAGGCAGAAAGTACTTGTACTCACAGGCCAAGTTGCAGATCTGGGACTTGTTTTCCCTTCACTAAAAAAAAAACCGAAATTATTCAAAAAGTTCAAAAAGCGCACTTTTAAGGCTTTGATATCTCTGGTAGAGCACGAGATAAAAATAAAAAAATTCTGGCCTCTGATAGTATATATGGTAGTACTAGCAGACTGTGCCCGCTGAGCTGGTCTATTTTTCAAATAAACCTTCAATCAAACGAAATGGAGAATTCGACCCTGTATTCTAAATATATATGGACCTTCACCTGAAAATGCTTCCACATTTTCTGAACACGCATCGGACGCCATTGCGCTATTATATTATGTGATGCGACGAAATGCAATCTACTAGACGAAATTCCGGCAATTCAGAAGCAACTTTTTAGTACATCATGTAGAGTTTGGGAGGGAAATGCGGCCATTACGATCAACAGAAATTAAAATGTTCTCTTATCACCACACTATAGAGAGAATTACAATGATTGCAGAGATCGACCATTTAACTTAAAGAATGTTCGGGTTATTCACTTTCGTTTGTTAGTTCTTTTACTCCGGGCTTCTCAACTTGGTGCTATGTGGGAATCTGATAGCATAAATACAATCTCTCTCTCCACGTTACATTACATTTGGTAATATACGTCTTCTTTTGACATATTTTCTACAGTTTCTTATATTCGAATTCCAGTGGGGTAAATACAGTGAAAACAGTATTTAATTTTTGTATTTTAAAAAATGTGAATCATATAAAAGTGAATATTTAAAGCTGGATTGTGTGAATAATATTAAAACTATGTCACTTTAACACTGCCGTTTCTTTTTATATAACAGTTTTAATCATGAAACTATTCAGCTAGGAAAATAACCTCAATAACTGATTCAAATAGAAAAGTAAACCTCTAGTTTTCATTCAATAAAATCTTCCCAGTCGTCCGTAATCGGATCCACAACCAAGTTTGATGTGAAACGTTAGAAATGTTCGTAACGGCATGGTTACAAATGTACCAGAGTTAGTTACAAAACAGAGTTAATTACGCACCAAACTACATTCATTAAATAATGTCAAATTGCTGTTTATTGAATTTTAGATCTTTTACTATCAAAACTCTTCGCGAATGATAAATAAAGTTAGTTATGCAAAATTTTTAGTAATGATCTTTTTGGCAAAAGGAAGATTTTTTTCGCATTTCGCTCGCATAATAAGACGGAGAAATAAACATACTTGTTATTTTCAAGACGTCATTATTTATCAGTCTGTTGCCTAAATAAAACTAAAAACGCTAATTTGTGATTACGATCAGCTGCTCGGGCTGTGTATCAGCCTAAATTGCTTTATAATGGTTGAAAATTTATTTGAATCTAAGGTACTTATTTTTTAACATGGGATAATTGACAAATACTGTTCCGTTGGCCACCTTTGGCATTTGAAAGGGTTTTTTGTACATTCAAAGTTATGCTTTTTTAGTGATAGTAAAATAACTGCAGATGAAAAATATATAATTGTAAATATTCTTTTATCCGTTTGATCCATAATGAAAAAAATAAACATTAATTTACTAATCGTAAAATACAAATTTCCCGTAATCTTCTGAAATCGAATTTACCGTCGACGGTTCCTTTCAAATATTAACGAATCTTCCAACATTATATAGTAAATTCGCCAGTTGTAGGGTGGTTTATTATGGAAGATTCATCCAAAATCTTTTAATAATCTCTCTATTCTAAAAAAAAGTAACTACCGCTGTCACCGCCGCCGCCGCCGGTTTTGAATTTTTTGTGACCGGAGGTCTTTCTTCGTTAATATTAAGAAAAATAATGCATACAAAAATATTAAAATCGGTAGTATTATACAGAAATGTTTGATAAACACGCTGATGCAGACAGTTTTCAGATCGAAGAATTATTTTAAGAGATATTTAATGCTAAAGTTGGACAAAATCGTTCCACTAAAAAAGTTTTATAGGAGCAAAAACTGTTCATAGGAATTTAATCATTTTTAGATCATTTTATGCGTTAGAATTTGCCGGAGTGCAGATTGCATTAATTTTTTTATTTTGACTAATTTTTTGAGGTTTTATTTCTATTTTAAATTCAGATTTACAGCATTTCTAGAGGTATTTTTAACAGATTTTAGAAAGTGATATTTATTTAAACTGTTGCCAACTGTATAAACAGCGGAAACAATAATGTTTGCTTCAAAAAAAAAATATTTATACGTGTAAATAAATTAAAAATTTATTTACACGTGACTATTATAAACAGAAAAAAACATTTGGAATTAGAATTAGATAATTATGTACAAAAAGCAGGAACTTATTAAAAATTATGCCATAAAAACTATAATTACACGTGAATTTTAAGAGAGAAAGGAATTTGTAAAGCAATAAATTTATTAACATGCGTTAGAAGTCTTAAATAGGAGAAATTACGTCATATTTACGTCACATTGCAGTTATTACATAAAATGAACACAAAATAATATTGCAAAACGGTTTAAATTTAGAAATTGCGCTAGACATTTATTTGATATTTTAAGAGGATACTTTTCAACTATTTTTGTTAGGAAAGCGCAAATAATATTTAATTTCGAACACAAGTATTTTCACGTGAATATTAAAAAGAGAAAGAATAGTTTGGTCAAAATTACGTCAGATTAAAAACGATTAATTTAAAATGTCTCATTTAAAAGAACTTTCTTTTCACTTTGTTAAAAAATACCAGGAGACAAAGACTCTGTTTACTTAATTCCTTTTATATTAGCTTATTTTGAAATGTTGTTTTATTTGTATTTTTATTAATGTTGTACTAATTTATTTGTTTTTTCGTTATTTAAAATAAAAATTATGTCAATTTGTATAATTTGGCGATTTATATAATTTGGCGAAATTGGTCGACGGGATAATCAAATAGTACCGCAACGGATTTGGCGTTAAAATTCCCCAATCAAAGAGAAATGAATATAAATCCGTTTATAGAGAGATCGCCACTGTTTTTTAAATTATAATTCAATCTTTCGAAATCTTTTTAAAGCCGATCAAATTAGCGTGCATTTAGAGTCTACGGTGTCTGGACGGCGGTTGGCGAGCGTAGCTCGTAGGGTGCCGAGCCCCCTAGTATTTCTAAAAGAAGCGAGGATATGGAAAAGAAATGAAGCATTAAATGGAATATCGAAAAGTGATTTTTATTGCAATAGAAAGCAATTTTTATTGTAAAATGTTTTCTTTCGTGATAGTAATAACGCATAATTGCTTACATTTTCTTAAGAACAATCTTTATTACTTAACATTGCAAGCATTGAACGTTTCTATAAGGGAAATTGGAGATGTTTTTTATTTAAAAAAGTGTGGACAGTATTAGCTAATCTGGCTTCGAGGTTATAAAAGTCACAAATTTGGGAAAAACAAACCGACATGTTTTCGTAGTAAAGTATGGTGAGAAATTCTTTAAATGTCTAAAATTAAATTATTTTATAATATGTATACGCGTGTGTTGGCGACATTTATACTAAAATTTAAATATTGGACTCCATTTTTAAAATATTAATTGCTATTTATATATTGTACATTTGAATTTTAAAAAGTACTCTAAAAATACCTTCGTACACTTGCAAAATCACCTTTATTGTAAACTTCGCTTGAAACTATGTCACGCTTACGTCTGTTTGGCTTAAAATCAAATTGTTTGGTGACAAAAGTGAACTCAAAATCATAAATAAACATATAACATGAAAATCATAAGTACAGTAGGACTCCAATTATCCGAACTCCAACCATCCGAATCGCTTTCAGAATTTCAGAAAAAAAAATTAAGATGGAAACGTACTGTTATTCGCAAAATAATGGTTCTTTCTACGCGCACTATTGTCCTTTCCTCCGCGTAGCTACTGTAGGTGTAGCACGAACATTATTGATTATTGGGATGATGAGTCACTCTCTCATAGTGCACTGCATAGACGCTGCGTTTCAAATCCTAAATGATGATGAACTTATTGAAAGTATCGAGGAAGAAGATGACTTTAATGTCGAAATTGAAGCAGACACGGGATCAGCTAGTGAAGCATTTGCCGGCCTTGAAACTGCGTTGAAATGGATGGAGCGTCAGCCCGAGCGTGACCACATGCAACTTCTCACTGTCAACAGGGGCCTCGCTAGGGGGGGGGGGCTCCTCCCCCAAAACGTTTGTGAATACTGTTACACTTGGCAAATTTGTTTAAATCTTTAATAAAAAATATAATACACTTTCTATTTCTGATAAGCTTGGCAAAAGTTAGAAATCTAATTGAGAATATTATGAAAGTTTTTACAAATAAGAGCTTAATTACATTTTTTAATTGTGGTAACTTGGCAAAATTATAAAACTAGTTGGCAAATACTGAAATTTGACTTGGCAATTTAAGGTCCTCCCCCCCCCCCCCCCCCCGAAGAAAAAGTCTTAGCGATGGCCTTGACTGGATGCGCGACTTGGCTGCCCGAAAACGGATGAAGACTGTCAAACGGCTTACTTTGACCGAGATGTTCAACAAGCAGTGACTTTCGTTTACACTACAGTTCGTACATACTGTACTAAAGTACAGCACTTTTAAGTACGCTTAACATGGAAAAGTGTTGCCTTTTCATTTAATTAATTAAAAGCTCTTTTTCTTTAAAAATAGTTTTTTTTCCTCCCATTTTCAACATACATACAGTAATTAATTAAAACAGACCCTTTTTCGGAAAAAATCCAGTTATCCGAATTTTTGATTATCCGAATGGGATCCGGTCCTAATTGATTCGGATAATTGGAGTTCTACTCTACCATCATTTTTACAATTACAGCTGCTAGTTTCGTCTGTAAGTCACATGAGGAAAGAGTTAGAAATAAAAAAGAACAAATCAAAAACAAAATTGTTACTCACAACGAAGGTCTCCTTAAAGAGCATACTCAAATTATTTTGAAAAAAAATGCTTATAAAACTACTCGTATATGTAGTAAAATATCAGTCCAATTTGGCGGCGGAATCTCAGTAAAAAGAAAAGAGAAATATATTCGAGTATTTGGCGCAAAAAAGACAAACATTCCACGCTATGTGGCTAGCCAACACATTTCCTTCCCAAATGCAAGATATTTAAATGCATTTGGAAATTGCTTGTTAAATTAGCATTTAAATGCTTAAAACTCAAAGAATTTAAATCTAAACGAAAGATTAGCATGTTATTTTTTACCTGTAAGCGTATATAATATACACAAATTGCGTGTTGCAGTAGTTATTTAATTTTACTTGGCTTCACCGGCTGGAAAAGTTTTAAGGGTACTATTTGATTATCCTGTCGACCAGTTTCGCCAAATTATATAATTTGCCAAACTACTCGCCAAATTATACAAATTGGCAAAACTTTTATTTTAAACAATGAAAAAATAAATAAATTTGTAAGCATTAATAAAATTACAAATGGAAGTCAAATTAAAAATCACTTGATGACGCAACAAACACATGTACCGTGTTTAATGTCAAGATAATGTAAAATTTACGGTCAGCCACTATTGGCATTTCATCTTATAGTTTGGCGATAGTTTTTTTGTCGACGGGATAATCAAATAGTACCGTTTTAAGTTTGTTTTAAATGTATCTGGCTAATTAAAAATGCTATCATTAAACATTTTTATATTAAGTAGTTGTTTCCATTGCAACAATAACCTTCACTTCCTGTATCTGACATTAACAGTATCGAAGTCAAATTGCCAATGTTCAGAATCGGACAATAATTTTGAGTTTCGAGCAAATTTAATAAACTTAAATTTTGTTTTAAACCGTATAATTACTATAGTAAAATTTTAATATATACACATATAAAGGTATATGACAAAACTATAGTAATAAAAGTCTATTTATTTAAGTTAAACTTAATCTAACTTCGAATGAATAGAAAAAGGTTTTACTTAAAAATTATTTATCCTAAAAAAAAAGTATCATTCAAAATTTCATTATGTCGCCAACTAGCATTAAATCGCCAAAAAAATTAAATTTTCATTATTTTTTTTACGAATGCTAAATCGAGGTTCTGCCGATTTTTTTTATAAACATATCATATGTCATGAGAAGAATATTCTAAATATTCCTCATGAGAAGATATTTTTTCATATTGCGCTTATGGAATCTTCCTTGATATCAATTTTTCAGATGCATTTTTCTTAACCTGGGGCAAAAGATAAATATCCAAATCTTATTTCAATTGCAATATTTTAACTGGGTAATTTTTTAAGTATTGCGAACATTCCCTTTCATGTTTAAATTAAATATTCTCGTTTTTTAATATTAACACTCATTAAAACGGATTTTTTCCTTCTTTTTTTTCATCTTTTAAATAAAATTAGAAACAGTTTTTTCTTTTATTTTTCGAGGTGTAATAGCCGTTTCAATTTTTTTATCAACGATAAATTTCGCCAAGAAATAAAATGGTAACCTTATCGTCTAAAATAACAGAACTTTCCGTCATAATTATATAGTTAATCTACGTAGAACGATGTGTTATAGCTTAAAACCTTCCCTAAAACGATACCTATCTAACAGTATAAGTGCCGTCAAAATCCATGCAGCAGAAATCGAAATATAGAGGTTCGGAACGAAATTTCCGTTTGGATTTTATATATATACTAGTAAATCTGCAGATCAAGAGCCTCAACGTCATCTCTGCAACTTATTGTTTTTAGCAAATTTTGCTTAATATTAATCTTTCTACAAAAACAAAATTTAAACTTTTAAATTACACAAACATTTATAGAAGGAGAAAAAAATATTTCTATGGTTTCAGACATTAGAAGCGTTAAATTAAACACGTTGTTATGTAATGATATTCTGAAATTCTCACGAGCTACTTATTCTAGTAATTTTTATATAATAAAGCAAATTTCTTCAGCCCCCCCCCCCTGAACCCCCCGTTGTGTAATTTATTTTGCATTTGTAATTTTCTATTGATTGAGTTAATGATTATCCTATATCTTAGATTCATTTTTACACTGCGATTTATAAGGATAAGCAACAATTTGCAATTAAAGCAAGCATTTTACGTTATCCTAATATCCATACAGAAGTATTTACTTGCCTGCTAACCACAAACATCTGTATCTAATGGATAAAGAACTTTTGGAAATGTAAACTGAGACATCTAATTTAGAAATCTAATAATAATTTTGATTACCATTCTGCAATATTTATATCTAAGATCTAATCTAAATATCTAAAAATGTACTCGATAGCATTAACTTACTAAAATCACCCTAAAGTAGGGGGAGTTCTAAACCTAACGGTTAATAATTCATCATCGTGCCCACTTCCAATTGACTAAATAGATAAACGTGATATGGCGCCGTTAAGTATTTTTTGTGATAGCCTTTTAATAGTATCCACATTTAATTTAAAATCGTGATGTTACAAACACCGTTGAAATTTGATGCACACCTGTGTTCAGGTCAAATTACGAAAGGTTAACTAACCTTTTATTTCCCTTAGCCGGGCATTTTGTTTCATTTTTCGTAATAGGGATTATTTTAATAATTTATTTTACACTCTACAAGCTGTTACACGGGGCGTTGTTCACGTAGCATTAAAATAGAGGTAAATGCATTAAATAAAACATTTCACTCACCACCAGACATGGCAAGTCTCAGGATTTTTGCACAACACTATTACCTTACAGAAAATGTTGTTCTTTTAAATCGCGCAAATGTTTCAATTAAATAAAGTAACATTTTTTGTATTAAAATACTGGTATCCAGAACGCCGGAGGCTTGGCAGCCCTGCTCCTCTTAATAGAAACATATATAGTTAACCAACACTTTATCACATTTTATAGGAAACAATACGGAATTTCTTATTTGTATGGCCTTACATATACCTCAGTCATAAAAATGTAAAATTTTTTGCCAATTAATATACGCAATTGCGAAAATGAAATCGCAACCAATGAGAAAAGGAAGGCCAAGTAAAATCGTGTAAATCGAGGAATCTCTCTTCGTAGTGTGGGAAAAGACCACTACAAAAATTAATTTAGGTGGTATTTGGTGTGAAATGTTTATATGTATTCATTCCTGTCCTATTTATCTTTTTTATTATTTGTAATTTGCTGCATTTTCCCTTTGCACGTGAAAATCTTACAAATTAAAATGAACTCTTTGGGAGAAATTGTTATTCCCTTTTTTTTTTTTTTTTTTTTTTTTTGGCAACAATAAAGTTTATAAAGTTTAATAGAATAATGTCAGTTTATTCTGTATGAAAATAACGAACTTTTTCCTTTATAATCAAAATAGTTGAATACATAAATAAAGATATTATTCTATATAGTATATAAATACTATTTTCATTTCTGCGTTTAAATCAATCTATATGCAAATATCTATACAAAGGCATTCATTAATTCATTCCTTTTAACTTTGATTTGACTTTAAAAACCATACATACTTTCACATTTATGATATTTTTAGATGAGATATAGTTGCTACGCAACGGTTAAAAAAAAAAAAAATGAAATATAAGTAAATTCATAAAATAAAATGTTTTATATTATTCGAACACATGTATAAAATTCCATCATAAGTTATACACCTAATTTAAAAGCTCTTACAAATGTTTTGACAAAATTGCAAACTAATAGGAATAATTTACTACTCTTATTTAAAAATTTCAGCATCAAAAATTTACCATTTAAATCCATTTTTTATATGAGCCATTTCTTTCAACAAATGAAAATTTGAAAATCGTCTGACTTGCCATTGAAAAGCATTACAGAGCAAAATAAAATGTTCTATATTTCCCGAACGAATGAACCAAATTTAACCAAAAACCATACAGCTAAGTCCGAGTACCTCATCAACATGCCACATTAATTTCAAGCCGATCGGATGCTTTTTGCGGCAGTTATCGCGGAACAGACGGACAGACAGACAGACAGACAAACGGAAATCAAAACTTTTCGTGTCTCCACAGTAAGCCTTCACTGACGTTTCGGCAACTAGCAGGCTACGCCCACTTCGCTGGTCCATTTTCGAAATGAACCTTGATCAAACAAAATTATGAATTCGACCTTGTATTTTAAATTAATATGGACCTTCAACTGGAATGTCTTTCCGCATTTGCTGAATACGATGCAAACGCCATTTAGCTATTATATTATCTTATGCTTTAGGCAAAATTCGAGCTATTCAGAAGAAAGTCTTTTATAGCAGATCTTTAAAGTAGAGGTTGGGAAGGAAATGCATCCTTTATGGATAATCAGAAGTTAAAATGTTCTCTAGTCACCACACTACTAAAATAAGAGATAATTACAATGATTGCAGAGAGTGACCACTGAAGATTAATCATGTTCGGATTATTCACTATCGTTTGTTAGTTTCCGAACTCCGGGCTTCTCAGCTTGGTGCTATGTATGCTTCTGATAGCTTAAATACAATCTCTCTCTACGCTACATTATATTTCGTAATATAAGTTTTCTTCTGGCAGGTCTACTACAGCTTTCTATCTTCGGATTACAGCAGAGTAGATACAGTAAAAAATGTAATAAATTATTTGCACCGAAAGAACTGATTAACTTTCATATTTAAAAGAAATGTGAATCATATAAAAATGGATTTTTAAAACTGAAGTGTTTGAAAAAAATTAAAATAATATTACTTTCACTGTCATTTCATTTTTTTTAAACCAATTGCAATCATGTAACTGTTAACCTGAAAAAAAAACCCTCGATAACTGATTATGATAGAAAGATAAACCTCTTGTTTTCATCCAATCAAAATCTTCCCAATCTTCGATAATCGGGAGCACAGGTAAGTTTGACGTCAAACATTAGAAGTCTTTGCAACTACATTGTTACAAATGTGTCAGAGTTAGATATAAAAAAAGAGTAATTATGAACCAAACTACATTCCATTAAATAAAGTCAATTTGCTGTTTACTGAATTATATTAGATCTTTTACAAAAATACTCTTTGAGGATGATAAATAAAGTAAGTTATACAAAACTTAATAACCTAGTACGTATTAATTTTGTAATGCACCGAAGGGTTTTTTTTCCTTTCTCTAAGATCATAGTAGCAATGAGAAATAAATAGGCTTTTTATTTTCAAAATTACATTATTCTTCAGTCTGTTGCCTAAATAAACCTAAAATCGTTAATTTTTCACTAAGTTTAGTGGCTAGGGCAGTACGTCAGATTTTTTCCCAAGTATTGTCATTTCAAATATTGCTTATTTAGTGATAATAAAATAACTGCAGATGAAAAATATATAATACTAAATCTTATTTTGTCCGTTTGCTTCATAATGAAAAACCATAAATTTATTAATCGCTAAGTACAAATTTCATGTAATCTTCTGCAATCGGAATCACTATCCACAGAGTCGCTTTCAAATATAAAAGAAACATACAACAGTTCAGTAAATACGCTAATTAAGCGGGTAACCTGATTGCGGAAGATAAATCCAATATCATTCAAAAACCTTCAAAAACGAAAAAAAGTTACGTAAAAAAAAAAACTGAAAAAATGGTGTCGAATTAAAAAGATCATCGAAAATTTATTTCAGTAAGCAATTTTTATTGTAAAATGTTTTCTTGTGTGGTATTAATAAAGCATAATTGCATGAATTTTCTTAAGAATAATCTTTAGTACTAAAAATTTGTAACAGTAGACATTTCTAAGAGGGAAATTGGCGATATGTGTTAAAAAAAAAAAAGAGTGTACAATATTCGCAGATCTGAGTTTCGATGTTATAAAAGTCACAAGTTTGGAGAAAACAAACCAGCATGCTTCCGTAGTAAAGTATGGGAAACATATTTTAAATGTCTGAAATTAAATTATTTAGAATATGTGTGTATGAGGGGGGGGGGGGGCAGACATTTTCACTAAAATTTAAATCCACTGTTATAATATTAACTGCTATTTATATAATTTACACTTCAAAATAAAAAATTGCTCCAAAAATGCTGTCTTACATTTGAAAAATCACCTATATAATGTGAACATCGATTGGGCTGATGTCCCGTTTACGCCTGTTTGGATTAAAATCAAATTATTTGGCGACAAATGTAAAATCAAAATTTAAAAAAAAGCAATTTAAGAAATTACAACGACCATTTGGAAAATTATTTTTTCAAAGACTAAAATTTAAGACATAAAAAATCGCACTGAGTTGATCATACATTACGTACGCCATGAATTAAACATTAGCATTCCTGGACCCATCACGAACAAATTTTAAAAGAAATTTCAGTTTTCAATTTTCGGTACTGCAAATTTTTAAACTTCTACGGAGCTGGTCATACATTACGTACGCCATGGATTAAACATTAATATGCCTGGATTAATTTTAAATGAAATTTCATACATTACGTACGTCATGGATTATATTTTTCGGTACTGTAAATTTTTAAACTTCTACGGAGCTGGTCATACATTACGTACGCCATGAATTAAACATTAATATTCCTGGACCCATTTTAAATGAAATTTCATTCTTAAACTTCTAAACATCCCACAATATTACTTTTTATACCGTCGTATAGAGAAAAAAATGTACTTTTAAATGCAATTTGTTTGAAAGCTGTATCTTAATCTGTTTTTGAGTTATTATTTTTTTTGTAGTTTTTATTATTTTTTGTCATAGTGGCAACAGAAGTATCCATCTCTGTTGAAAGTAAATGGAAAATATAGATTACTGTATAGGCCAATCAGAAAACGAATAAAATGCGGATTCAACTAATAAAACGCTTCAGATATGTTTTTGATTTCATACCCTGACAGAGGACAATAACCATTTTTCCAAATGGTTAATAAACAAACATGTAACTCATAAGTATCGTCATTACATCTGCTAGTTTTTTCTGTAAGGGTTAAATAATAAAAAAAATAATAATAAATAAAATTTTTACTCACAAGGAAGGTCTCCTTAAAGCGCATACTCAAAATATTTTGAAAATGGAAATGCTAATAAAATCACTCATGTATGTAAAAAAAGATCTCTCAAATGCAGCGGAGAAAATCTGTAAAAAAAAATATTTTTTCAAGTATTTGGCGCGAAAAGACGAATGTTCCACGCTATTTGGCGAACCAATACATTTCCTGGCCAAATGCAAGAGATTGAAATGCATTTATAAACTTCTTGTTAAATAAGTATTTAAATGCTTAATGCTCTATCAATTTCAACTTAAACTGTGGATCAGTTTATTACTTTTTCTGTAAGCTTATATAATTACATACAAATTGCGTGTTGCTGTAATTATTTAATTTTATACGGTGTCACCGGCGGGGTAAGTTTTAAGTGTATTTTGATTAAGAATGTTATCATTAAACATTTCGATAGAAAATCGTTGTTTCCATGGCAACAATACTTTTCTGTTGTTGTTTCTGACACTAATAATATCGAAGTCAAATTGCCAATGCTCAGAATCGGACCTTAATTTTGAGTTTGAAACAATTTTAATCCATTTAAATTTTGTTCTAAACAGCATAATTATAATAGTTAAATTTCATTATACACACACATAAATGTATATTACAAAACTGCAGTTTTAAAAACGTATTCATTTAAGTTAAACTTACTTAAACTAACTGTGTATGGAGAGTTGAAAAAGTTTTTCTTAACGAAAATTTATCATAGTAAAATTCAAAATTTTGTTGTGTCGCCAACCAGCTTTAAATCACAAAAAAATAAATTTTTATTATTAATTTACGAGATTCTGCCGATTTTTTTTTTACAAACATATATATCCTCATGAGAAGATTATTCTATAATTTTTTCAAATATTTCTCAGCTTGCGCTTATGGAGAACTTCCTTAATGTCATCTTATCAATTTTTCAGTTGCATTTTTCTTAACCTGACGCAAAAGATAAATCGCCAAATCTTCTTTCAAGTACAATATTTCAACAGAGTAATTTTTTAAGCAAAACGAACATTTCCTTTCATGTTTAAATTAAATATTTTCGTTTTTTAATATCATCACTCATTAAAACTGATTTCTTTTTTTCTTTTTCTCCTTTTTTTAAAATTTTAAATAAAATTGGTAACAATTTTTTCTTTTAATTTTCGAGCCGTTTCAATTTTTTCATCAACGATAAAGTTCGCCAAGAAATAAAATGGTAACCATATCGTCCAAAATAACAGAACTTCCCGTCATAATTCTATAACTAATCTACGTAGAACGATGTGTTATAGCTTAAAACCTTCCCTGAAACGATATCTGTCTAACAGTATAAGTTCCGTCAAAATTCATACAGTAGAACTCGAAATATAGGCGTCCGGAACGAAATTTCCATTTGGATTTTATATATATACTAGCAGGCTGAGCCCGCTGCGCTGGACCATTTTTCAAATAAACCTTCAATCAAACGAAATGGAAAATCCGACCCTGTATTTTAAATTAATATGGACCTTCACCTGGAAGATCCTTCCGCATTTTCTGAATACGCATCGGACGCAGTTGCGTTATTATATTATCTGATGCGTTTGACAAAACACGGGAAATTCAGAAGCAACTCTTTAGTACATCATGTAGAGTTTGGGAGGGAAATGCGGCCATTACGATCATATCACCACGCTACTAAAAAAGAGAGAATTACAATGACTGCAGAGATTGGCCATTTAACTTAAAGAATGTTCGGCTTATTCACTTTCGTTTGTTAGGTCTTTTACTCCGGGCTTCTTAGCTTGGTACTTTGTGCTGATCTGATAACATAAATACAATCTCTCTCTACGTTACATTATATTTGGTAATATACGTCTTCTTTTGGCAGGTTTTCTCTACAGTTTCTTATCTTCGATTTCCAGTAGAGTAAATACAATCAAAACAGTATTTAACTTTTATATTTTAAAATATGTGAATCATGTAAAAGTGGATATTTAAAGGGGAATTGTGTGAATAAAATTAAAATAATGTCATTTTAACTGCCGTTTCTTTTTACATACCACTTTTAATCATGCAACTATTAACCTAGGAAAATAACCTTGATAACTAATTCAAATAGAAAACTAAACCTCTAGTTTTCAATCAATACAATCTTCCCAATCATCCGTTATCGGATCCACAACCAAGTTTGATGTGAAACGTTAGAAATGTTCGTAACGGTATGGCTAAAAATGAACCAGAGTTAGCTACAAAACAGGGTTAATTACATTGCAAGCATTGAACGTTTGTATAAGGGAAATTGGCGATATGTTTATTAAAAGAAGAATGGACAATATTAGCTAATCTGGCTTCGAGGTTATAAAAGTCACAAATTTGGGGAAAACAAACCGACATGCTTTCGCAGTAAAGTATGGTGAGAAATTTTTTAAATGTCTAAAATTAAATTATTTTACAGTATGTATGTGCGTGTGTTGGAGACATTTATACTAAAATTAAAATATCTGACTCCATTTTTTAAATATTAATTGCTATTTATATATTGTACATTTGAATTTTAAAAAATACTCAAAAAATGCTTTCGTACACTTGCAAAATCACCTTTATTGTAAACATCGCTTGAAACCAATTCACACTTACATCTTTTTGGCTTAATATCAAATTGTTTGGCGACAAAAGTGAACTCGAATCGCTTCCTTTTCAGGTCTTTCTTGACCTGGGGGAACAAAAAAAGTTGCTGGGAAAAAGGTCGGGGCTGTAAGGGGTTTGTAGCAGTATTGCCGCGTTAAAGATAGCCAAAACTTCGGCGGCGGCGAGCGACGTGTGAGAGGGGGCATTGTTGTGGGAAACAATCCAATCGTTTCTGATGTCTGAGTGGACGCGACGGGTCAGGTCAGTTTTTCTCTGGAATGCTCCATCAGTTTTGGGCTATATTTAACGTGGCAATACTGCTACAAACCCCTTACAGCCCCGACCTTTTTCCCAGCAATTTTTTTTTGTTCCCCCAGGTCAAGAAAGACCTGAAAAGGAAGCGATTCGACACGATTCCAGCGATCCAGGCAGCTTCGACGAGGTCCCTTAACAGCCTTTCGTGCGAAGACTTCTATGGGGCCTATGAACAATTGTAAAAACGCTGGCAGCGGTGTGTTGATGCCCAAGGCTCATATTTCGAAGAGTTTTAGTTCGCGGTGCAAAAATGTTTAATACATTTTGAATTATCAGACCAGTCTTGAAACTTTGTGAACACACCATGTATTGCTACAAAAATGTTTAATACATTTTGAATTATCAGACCAGTCTTGAAACTTTGTGAACACACCATGTACCCCTTACGCTAGGTGGCGTAATTCATCTAAGTTTTAAAAAAATCACTAATTGTAATTTTTATTCAAATATTTTAATCTGAAGTGTAAAAATATTTAAACAATTCCGTTTCAAGTTTAACAAATAATAATTTATTAGACTTTTAAATATTTTGTCAAGTCTATATTAAAATAAGAGTTATTTTTATCACCCCGCGGCAGATTAATGAATTTGAACAGAAATCTGAAATGAATATCTTAACACAATTTAAGCTGTTAAACTATTTTTTTTAACTGTAAATAATATAACACCACTGCTACCAACAAAATAAATAAGTAAATGAATAAATAAATAAATTCTTTATTTCAACGCACTTTTTTTTCTTCTTAAATCTGGTTTTACTAAGTTACAAAGGATTTCGGTTTCCGTAATTTTCACAGTTGAGAATCAGTCAACGTATAAAATATATAGGATTTCTATACAATACAATAATTTCTATACAAATTTAATGATTGGGAACACAAATCACAAAAGAAACAAACTTGAAATAGTGTAATGAGAGCTTCAAAGCAACGAGCGGTGATAGAATACGCTGAAAGTACTTGTTCGTGTCCAATCACGAAAACCAAACAGCACCGAACGCAGTTAGTACTTGGGAGGGTGAACACATGTAAACAGCTGCAAGTTCAAATATTTCTATAGGCATTTCTATTATAGACACTTCTATAGCTGTTGGTGAAACTAGCTCATAGAAACACGGGCCATTATTCTATAATAATTTAGTTTTTTTTATAGAATTCTATAAGAAATTTTTGTAGCGGAAAGTGCGGGCAAAGTAATAGAAATAGGATAGGTGCTAGCACTGCAGGAAAAGTGCCGGATTGAAGTAATGTGATGGCATACCAATGCTGGCCTGCTGTTGGCCATCACTAATGGGCCAGCTGCATTCCACACGGACACTTTTGTACTGGTTTAAGTAATGGCACCATTACACTTTACCGCTGATGGCAGTGCTGGCTGCCATTTTTTGCCAGCTGCCACAATTTCTTTCTTTGTTGGGATGGATAATGCATGGCTTTTACAAGAGAAAGTGATATCATGAAAGACTTTTCATGAATTTACATTTCTTTTTCAATTTTTTTTTCAAAAATCAAAACTTTATTTATATAGGCTTAGGAAACATTTTTCTTTCAATCTAATATATAAAAATGAAAATTTGTCTATCTGTCTGTAATTTTATACAAACACACAGTTTGGAAGCCAGTATTGTTAAATGTTACGTACATGTGTATTACAACACGGCCGAGTCAAATGAAGTAATCTGGAATCGAAATAATTTATAATTAATTTTTAATTAATAAAAAACCACTAATTTAACAGCAGTTTCCTATCAAATCTAAACATTTTTAGTCATAGCAGTTGCCAGTAATTAAAAATCCACAATAAACTTCTTACCACAACAAATAATTTTCTATTGCAAAATTCCCACATGAAAAAGGAAAATTAAATAAATAATTTGACGAATTTTAAAAAAAAGTTAATATTGCGTCATAACTTTTCTGTTCTAAGATTTCCACGTGAAAAATGAAAAGGAAATAAATAGTTTGACGATTTTTTTTTTAAAAAGTGAATAATCTGTCATGTTGGAAATATAATGGACGTCAGCAGGTGAATATACAACGTCATATGAGTTTGAAAAAACGTATTGAAACATGACAAAAACCCGATTATGGAAATATTGGCACATTTCAACATTTAGAGGCTTTCTGAATTTTTTTTCGCTATTTTTAAATTTATTCCGTATATATACGTGTGTGCATGGCGTGTATATTAGAATTTCCACAAAGGTTAGTGAAGAACTAAAATAAAGATGGTTTTACTGATTTTTTTTTATTGTTTCTTTTATAGTATGTTTAATTTTGAAATTGATTTTTCAAAACAAACATTCTTAAAATTCCGGGCAACGCCTGGTACTTTAGCTAGTACTGGTATAAAAACAAAAATTCTCAAGGCTTTTAATGTATTAAACAAGTGGGTAAGTGTGATCACAGATCGCACAGAGGGTTTCGTTTAATATTCCTTTCAAAACACTTTATTATTTTGCAAAATCTGTTAGTTCCACATTTCGCAATCAGGGGGTCCACTCTATTTGAAACAAACTTCTATCCGAACGAAACTCCGTTTTACAACCTATCCGTAGATATATTAGTCGAGGGAGTCGGGCCCATAGCATACGAGGTAGGTAGGCGCCCCTGGCGGTAAAAAGTGGAACTAAAATATGTAAGTCTATGGTGCATAATATGAAAGAGCGGTCACAGGGGTATCGGCAAAAGTTAGAAAAGTGCCTCCCGGCTGAAAAGGGGGGGGGGATGAAAAATTGCTTAAAATACACAAGTTAGAGCCCGGAGGGTAATTAGTATAAGACTTTTTGAAAATGTTATGCTTTATCGTGAGATCTCAAGTGTTCTGCTATAGGTATGCAAATTTTCAAGTCTCCAACTTAATTAGGTCCTGAGTTAGAAAAATTGCTTAAAATACACAAGTTAGAGACCGGAGGGGTAAACATAAGACTTTTGAAATTTTTATGATTTGTCATGTGATCACAAGTGCTATAAGTACAAGTAATAAGTATAGTGCTATAAGCTATAAGTACGCAAAATTTCAATACTACAACTTAATTAGGGGGCTGAGTTAGAAAAATTGCTTAAAATACACAAGTTAGAGACAGGAGGGGTAAATATAAGACTTTTTGAATTTTTTATGATTTGTCGTGTGATCACAAGTGTTTAGCTATAATTATGCAAAATTTCAAGTCTTCAACTTAATTAGGGGCTGAGTTAGAAAAGAAAGCTTAAAATACACAAGTTAGAGCCCAGGGGTTAAATATAAGACTTTTTCGAAATTTTATGATTTTTCGTTTGATCGCAAGTGTTTAGCTATAATTTTGAAAAATTTCAAGTCATCAACTTATTTAGGGGCTGAGTTAGAAAAAAGAGCTTAAAATACACAAGTTAGAGCCCAGAGGGTTAAATATAAGACTCTTTCGAAATTTTATGATTTGTTGTTTGATGTGAGGTGTTCAGCATACACGAGAAGACGGGTCAAACTTCAAAATTTCGTTTATTGAAAAGCCTTTGGTGTCAAAGAAATAAGTATGATTTAAGTTTACTTATATTTTTTATACACTCTGTTAAAAAAAAATTCTTTGAAATTACATAGAATCTACTGGTAATCCATTATTTTAAGTCTTGTGTAAAATTACAGAGATTAGAAAAACAAAGATTCTGCTAAATAACAGAGAAGTTATTCGGTAAATTCACAGTAAATTAACACTTTAAGCGCCACGTCGGTCACCGGTGACTGACAATGAACTTTCCGTTTAAAACGCGTCATTTACCGATGATTGACGTCTAAAATATGATATAAAACTAAAAAAATATATATTGTTTTAAGTAATTACTGGAAATTGTTTTAAAATTTACCTACTTTTTATTTATTATAGAATTATACTTTCTTAAAAATTACTTTAAACATTGTAAATTTTTCAGCGCTTCAGTGTCAATCACCGTGACACTCAACGTGTTAACATCGTTAAAGATACACAAGACTCCGTAAATTAACTTCGTTAAAAATACAGATAAAATCAATCTCTGTAAATCAATTTATTTTTAATGAAAATAATTTAACATAGTTCTTGAAATTAGTGAATTTTAGAACTTCGAAATATCAGAATTTTTCGAGTAAATTTGAACTGCTGTACCATTTAATTTTTTACACAGTTTGTTTCTAGCCGGCCTGAGGTTTGGACCCGAGACCTCTGGGCAGGAGAAAAACATCTTACGGAGCGCGCCATAGGAGCTGTTGCTGTTGTGTACAAAGGATGTCTTTTATAATGAAGTGGGGAAAAATCTATTGTATTTGTGCTTTTCAAAAATTTCGCTTCAAATATATTCGTTAGAAAATTTCTTAAACGGTTTATTTTAATTCAGTTTGGACCGATACATAATACCTATTTTTTTTTTTTTTAAGTCAAATTTAATTTTTTTAAGGAGGCCCGGGGCTCAAAATTCTATTTTTTTTTTTTTATTTATAGAGATTTTGTTATGAATTTTTTTTTCTGAAATATCTTTTAATATAATAAGAACTAGGGGGGCTGCGCCCCCCTGCTCGCTACGCTCACCAACAGCCGCGTAATTGTTTCGCGTTTCCATTCTGGATCGCTTCGCGATCCCTTCTTATCTACGCATTCAGTTTTTAGATTCCACTTGGTAAAAATGCACTCCTCCCTAACTCCTGATAGTTTGTATTTCCTTATCTCCAAGAACATAATCATTAGAGCTTACAGGGTTTCATAATTATATGAATTATTAAATATAAAATTATATGTATAGTGTTACGAATATTGTAAATAGTTAGTGTTTGTGCTTAAAAATAGTGTATATAGTTCAATTAAGCTCTATTCATAAGCTAATATTAGTTTTTGTTCCATTGAAATATCTCAATTTGTTGATTTTCTGCAAGCAAGTAATCCCTATTGGATTTCAATGGGAGTCTATGGAAATTTGGCGAAATACTGGAAATAGTGACAGGTTGGCGTCACTTTTGGCGACTATTTTGGTCGCCAAATTTTGCGATATATCGCCAAGTTGGCGACAAACTTGGCGACGTTTGGTGACAGAGCAGTCCACTTTGTAACCCCCTTTATAGCGTCAGAAAGCTCTGACCAATCAATGCGCTTCGCGGTATCTACGCAGATTTTCATTGGTCTATTTCCAAATCGTTACTTTTTTATATAGAGAAAAGGATATTGCATGTAAAAAAAAATCTAAAAATTTCTAAATGTTTTTTTTTAAATTTAAATTGTAAAATTTGAAACATATTTAATTTTTGATATAACTCTGGAAGTACTTACTCGAATTACAAAATTTTTACACTTTTGTGTACAGAAACACTTTTGTGTAATTTTAATTTGTCTTCAGGATTTCTTAAAATATTTATTAGGAATCCTTCTATATATAAAAAAAAGTAATGCTTTGGAAATGGACCAATGAAAATCTGCGTAGATACCGCGAAACGCACCTGATTGGTCAGAGCTTTCTGACGCTATAAGGGGGTTACCAAGGGGGGGAGACTCGGCTACGTCGCCAAGTTTGTCGCCAAATTGGCGATATATAGACAAATTTGGCGACCAAAATTAGCCGCCAAAAGTGATACCAATTTGGCGCTATTTCTAGTATTTCGCCAAATTTCCATAGACTCCCATTGAAATCCAATAGGGTTTACTTGCTTGCAGAAAATGAGCAAATTGAGATATTTCAATGCAACAAAAACTAATATCAGCTTACGGATAGAGCTTAATTGAACTATTTACATTATTTTTAAGCACAAACACCACTATTTACAATATTCATAACATTATATATATATAATTTTACACATATATGTTGGCGGAGAAAGGGTGGCGGGTGTGACTGGAGAATACTCTACTTCTTTGGCGCGATTTCAAAAAATCACCAAATCGGCGCGTTTTTATAACATCCAAGGTTGCTATTTAATACCAAGTTAATACTAAATACCAAGGTTGCCACTTTAGCGCATTTATCGCCAGGTTCTGGAAAAGTAGACAAGTAGAGTATTCTACGATTCACCCAAGCGGCGAAGTGAAAATTTCAGAGGAAAGGAGATTTTATATGATAAGATTATTTACTGTAACTACAAATTAGCAACTTCATTACAAAGATAAGGATAAAAATCCAAATAACTTTAATAAATTTGTAATTATTCAAATAAATTATAAAATTTACCTTTTTTTTAATGATTTTATATTTAATAATTCTTATAATTATGAAACTCTGTAAGGTCTAATGATTATGAGCTCGGAGATAAGGAAATAAAATTGTCAGGAGTTGAGGTGGATCGCGTTTTTACCAAGTGGAATCTAAACATTGAATACATAGAAAATAAGGGATCGCGAAGCGATCAAGACTGGAAACGCGAAGCAATTACGTCTGTGGTTGGCTAGAAAATAGTGATTGCTTCGCCGTACCGAATAGAATCGCAAAGAGATTACGCGGGGGGGTGGGGGGGGGGGGGGTGAGCGTAGCGAGCAGGGGGCGGAGCCCTCCTAGTTTTATAAAAAAAAAATTAAGTAAAAAAAGAAGTTTTTTTATGAGTGAGTTTTGCATTAATTAGCATATTTTCACAATTATCACTAAAAATTAAAAATCCTGAACACAATTTGTTGGAAATATATTATAAAATCCCTGTTAAACATTTCATACATGTATCTTGCAAGGAACTTTAGATATATCTATATTATAAAGGACAAACATATCTGTGCGTAACGCATACGTCATTCTGTGAATGGCATCACTTTAAAATTTGAAATAAAATTTCGGTTTTGCAATTTTCGCTACTGCAAATTTTTAAACTTCTAAACATCCCACGTTTTAAATGTTTACACCGTCTTATACAGAAAAAAATGTTCTTTTAAATGCAATTTGTTTGAAAGCTGTATCTCAATTAATTTTTGAGATATTAATTTTTTTATAGTTTTTAATACCAATTTTCTAATTGTGGCAACTGAAGTACTTCATTTCTATTAAGAGTGGTTTAGTTATCTTTATTGATTATATTCTTACTGATGCCATTTTCTCATTATAATTAAAAATATCTTTTTTAAAAATTTGAACAAAAAATGACGTTACGCTTTAAAAAAGACATAATTTCCCTGATGATGCTGTTATATTTCACTATTGTTTCATTCCACTGATATTGAGTTTGAGACAATAGGCAAAATATTTCAGCGACTGAAAATGCCATCATAGTTAAAAGAAAATGATAATTTTATTTCATAAAACGAGATGTTTCCCCTTTAATACGCCTAAAATTTATAAATTTCCGGGATTTTTACGCGAAGGTACAGAGATTATACTAAGACCTGAAATCACGAGTGAGAATTTTCCCATGGAAAGCTGTAATAGCTGACTTCAAGCTTGGAAATATATTTATTAATAACCTATTGCGCGGTATTTTTTTTTAATGGTTAATATAGATGTGAAACGTGGAAAATGACTGGATTCGGTTTAGATTTAAAGGGGGGGAATTCTATGATTATGTCAAGATGAAATCATTTTTGCTGATTTTTCATTCCGTAATACCAAGCGCTAATTGATAACTTAAACAAAATTACTTATATTGATTATATGTTACTGATTACGTATATGAATAAAGTTTATTTTTTCAATAATTTTAACAGTTGAAGTTTATGAAAAAAGTATTTTGTTAATCTTAGGTTAAAATATGTTTTTGTAGAGTTAAACTAAGAAGTGTAAGATGGATTTTTTATTGTAATTATTGCTGTCGATGTATTATAAATTTGATGCAACAGTTCCTTTATAAAAATTTTCTTTCGTCGAAATTCGACGGGATTCACCTCGTTCTTTTAAAGTTGACAAATCATGAAAAAATTCATGCTGAGATAAATAGAGCTAAATTTCTTGTCAGCGGGCAGCTCATGCATCGCTTCTCAAGGCAAAAGGTGTTATACTTCTGGATCTAAGGAAGATAAAAGCATGCCGTTTGCGGTATTTTACGCTAAAAACTCGGTACTTTTTTAAGCCAATAAAAAAAAATTGCTTTTTTTTTTTTTAGAATTTTTTGCCTCGGACCCCCTTAATCCTCTATTTACGGAATTATTTATCAAGAAATTGCTTCTTCTCAATAATTATCTTCTTTAATATCTGAAGATATACTGGAATTTTTAAATAATAATAATGTGAAATGTAGATATATTTTTTCATTAAAACTGGTTAAATATATCGGCAGTTATAAATTTTTTTTTGTAAGATACTTACAAAAATAATCAGATTAATTAACCAAAAATACTTTTATGGTTATATCACAATTCTTATAAAAGCAATGTAGTTAAATGTATTATGATCTTCTTCGTAAATGGAAAGGCTTTTTCAGATGAAAATGTTTCATGTAACTTTTTTTTTAAAGAAAAATTATAACTATGAAAATGATTCAAAATTTACCACTTTTTGAAAATATTTAGCTTCGACTATTTCTCTTCTATTTAAATTTGATTGAAAGATATGGAAATCCCTACAGGGAATTAGATAAAAGACAAAGGAAATGTCTGTAAAACGGTGACCGAGAAACTCAATCGAATGCATTTAAGCGAGAACTAGTCTAAATTTACAGAGAGTCTTGACAGAGAAACTAAATCGAATACATTTAATCGAGAACTAGTGTAAATTTACAGAGAGTCTTGACCGAGAAACTCAATCGAATGCATTTAACCGGGAACTAGTGTAAATTTACAGAGAGTCTCGGCTTTCTTTTCTTTGTTTTTATAGAAATTTTTAACAGTGCAGCCACACATTGATGATAATCAATTTTTGGCAGATTATTTTTTTTCTGAAGAAGTAAATAATTCAAAAATATTTCTCGCACTGCACAACGAGCAAAGGCTTTTTCTTCAGCTGACTACAACACACTTAAAACAGGTCTGTTTCTTTTCTTGAATTTTAAAACAGTAGTCTGTAGGGCTGACGCAATTTTCATCTCTATTAATGTCGCCCCCTTTGGCAAATCCATACTTGAACATAGGGATGAACTTAACTGATATAAACTGATACTGTGCCAATGATTAAAGTTTTGTGAGGTTATTCCTAGTCATGAAGAAAATGTTTAATTCTTCTTACTCAAAGTTTATCCCTGATTCAAAGAATTCAATGAGATTGTTGGGCGTATTCTTGTCTTTCACAGTAACTGCGACTTTCGGCTCATACTAATATTTATCCAGTAGAAATCGAGCAACGTTCTTTTGATTGAAGATTAAATAACGTAGGTCTCGAAGTTCAAAACTTTATTTTTCAAATTTCAAGAGTCTCATAACTTTAAAAGAAACTTCGAACAATCTTTAAAAAAGTTGGAGAAAATTCCGTTTAAACTTTAATAATAACAGGGATTTGTTTAAGAAAGTTAAACTGGGACCAGAGAAGAGTGAAGCGCAGTGGAGAATATTATCAGATTATTAAAAGCTTAGTAATTTAAAAACAAAAACAGACATATTTGCTTCACAGTCCAAACTTAAAACGAAGAGTATAAGAACAACATGAGAAAAAAAAAATTTAAAATAGTAACATCATGTTGCAGAAAAAACTTCAGGTTTTATAAATAAGGCAGAACTAAAGTCACATACCACCTAAAAACGCTAACCCATTACGTTCGCCACACATTCACAGAAGAATTTTAATAATGCAAGTGGCCGAAAATAAAATAGCTACAGCAAAAATCCCCTTCGCATGCAGCCGTACGCAGAAGTTCCGAAAAATAAGAGGTGACTGGAAAACTGACATAACCGGCAATCTGTGAGCGCAAAGAAATTTATTCATAATGAGGGAAAGGGTATTGACAGGATGAACAAAATTAGACGAGGATTTCATAACTTGCGAAAACCTGCCAATCAAATAGCATACTAACAATTTATCTACAATTAAAATATCTTATAATAACCGTAATAATATAATCATGTAGTACTATCACCATTGTATGCCAGCGTAAGAAACGTAAGTAAACTTAAATCATATACTTATTCCTTTGACGACAACTTTTTTTCAATGGACAAGATTGAGAACTTTGAACCAGCCCCTGTCATTATTAAAACTCAATAGCAGTTATGCGAGGCATCATATTACTAAACTCAATGAGATGAATCAAATAAGCTACAAAAATCTAAATTCGCTGCCAAGTCCTCTGGTATCTTTACTGAGTGTGAATGACGCATCCAGTACACCGTAGTCTGTGTCTTTAAAGATTAATTAGTGACAATCGATAAACAGAAGAAAGTTGATTTTAGGTTCAATTCTGCATAACAAAGCCTTTTATCCGATTGACGCGCAATTGATCACATCAAACCTAGACGACATTTGACTAGCAAAATAAAACTCATTCCGTGCTTTGGTCACTCATCGAAATTTTTCCCGTATTAATCGAGGGATCGGCCGTCTAAAAAAATTACCACACTAACAGAAACCACATAAAGCGAGATAAACCTGTATATTTGTTATTGTTTAATATTATTACCGTGTAACAAATATATTTATTATCGTTTAACAATTGCTTTGAATTTCAACATATCGCAAACCGTAATTTTTTTAAGTGCCGCAAAACCATCCAAAAACCATTTCTAACGCTTTCCAACATAGTTGAAAAGTGGTTAAGACTTTGGTTTGTCTGTTGGTTCGCGCAAGCTCTATCCCTAAGATTGGCCTGAAATTTTGGTATGTTATTCACATCACGATCGCTATTGAAAATGAATTGTGTAGTTTTTATAGGTCATTTACAGGGACAGTCAAAATTATTCCGCTACATTACGGTCACTGGGAAAAAATCGTTTTAATTGCATTTCTATGATTTTACATAGCTTCAAGCATAATGAAATTGATATGCATTTATGAGGTGCACTAATGTATGCATTCTGAAAAATATCGAGTGCAAAGAGTTTATTATTCATTTAAAGGGCCACACAAAAGAATTCCTTACATAATGGTATAGGTAGGTATCCTCAGACGATAATTTAGAAGAATTGAAACAACTCTTCTCCGTTGTTTTTATTGACGCTAGAGTCTGTGCACATTCAAATTTAATAATGTGGTCGGCGCCATGAAGATTTAATGCTCTGTGTTTTCTGCTTTGTAATTTATTTTTAAATTATTAATATAGAATATTAGTTTTCTAATCAAGCCCCAGTGTTTCGTTCTGCTTCAGGTGTTTCATAATTTATGCTTCAAGTATCATTTTTTTCTTGTTTATTTTGTTTTATTTTATTTATTTTATTTATTTATTTATTCATTTTGTTTTCAAAAGGAGGCAAGCTTTTGAGCTATGTGGTGTTTTTATTATTATACACTGATCATTGTAACCATGGGCGTCATTTGGAGGAGGTTAGGGTGAGGCTGTTGCCCCCTCAAGGAATTTGGTACTGGTCAGAGCTCAAAAAATTATTTTTAGAAATGACACAGAAACTAAAATAACTTACCAGATTTGATTAAAGTAGAAGCATTAGCATTAAATAAACACTTAAAGCACCAAACTTAATAACTATTAATAATATTTACTAAAGCTTTGCTATTGAAACGTTCTTATATGTATCATCAATGAGTATTTTTGATAATTCAAAAACATTGTAAGAATAAGGATAATGTTAGACGAACGTCTTTTTGCAAGCTTTTTTCGCTCTTACACCATCCCTGCACATGCTAGTGACGGTGTAGGGATGGTGTAAGAGCAAAAAAAGCGTGCAAAAAGACGTTCGTCTGACATTAGCCTAAATTCTCAATCATGCACAAGATCGAAGGAAATGTTTGAGCCCCTCCTCTAAGAAAACTTTCTTCTACTTTCTCCCTAGCACCTAAGAAAATTTTAAATGGCGCCCCTGACAGTAACTCTGTGTTTAATTCAAAGAAATGCAATTTACTTCCTGTTCGTAATTATTGATGTGTAACTTATCTATTTAAATTAACATATTAGAATGATACAGAAAAAGTTTTGTGATGGTCATAACATACTACTTTGCTAATCTCTTTCTTTTAATGTTATAGGAAATCCGCTGAACTGTAATTGCAATATGCAATGGATTCTCTGGAAGAACATCACTTGGGAAGAAACGTTCAACCGACAGTTAGAAGGAGTTTGCAAAAGTCCACCTAATGTAACAGGAGTGGAACTTCAAGCTTTAACTCCAGAAGATTTTGCACACTGCCCAAGTAACAGTTTTCTTCGCGTATGGAAGAAAGTAGCAACAATTCATGTAAATCAGATGCAAAGGTTACAAAAACTGAAGCAAATCAGCAACTTTTAAAGAGAGTGAAAAATTATTTTCCAGTTACATGTGTTATTATACAGGGTGGATATTAATTAGTTGCGCAAAAAGAATATTTTATTTTCGTTGTTATACAGCCATATATAGTCCGGAAGGCAGCGTCACATTTCTACAACCAATTTCAGCGTCGATAATTTTGCTATATATGATAGGTGAGATGATGCAGATAACAAAACTGCCTGCCGGCTGGCACACCAGGGCAAAATGTTGCACCAGTAACAAGATCACACACCTTCATGCAAATGTGAACTGAATGAAAAATTGTTTACTAACGATGACTCCCCATATTCGGGGTAACATTATTGATCGGGTTGTCCTTCATTTTGCATTACAGCTATGCGTGTGCAATGTTGCTGTGACAATCCCCTGATTGGCAGTTTCACTATCTGCACCCTCTCATTTATCGTAATCATAGCTAAATTGGTTTCAAAAGTGTGAGGAATAGTGATTGACAGAAATAGTGAGAGAACTAGGTGGATATGACAAATGGTCGTGTTGGCCATGGAATAACACATCCTAGATCAATCAAAATTGAGTCTTCATCACTGAATTAACGCGTACAATCTGCAAATTTATGATACAACTAGCTGACAAGGCCGGCGTTGACTTGTCCCGTGATAATAACCTTAAATGTATCTAAAATATGTGCTGAATAATTTTATATTTTTAAACTAAAATGAGCTTGCAAGTAGCGTCCTTCTATATATATAGATATTTTTTTTTTCCATCGACTGCCATCGAATACATTTAAACTTTTAAAAAAAAATACTCCTTATTGTCGAAATTCTTTGACATTTTTATGAGTTATAAATATAATGTTTCAGAAACCTGTGTATAATTTCGTTCTAAAATGTTTATATTTATTTGTAAAAAGCAATGTGTTTGTTCTTCTCACTTTTTTTCGCAGCGAAATCCTATTCGAAAAAATAAATTCGCCAAAAGTAACTTTCGGAAAGGAATCTTTTTTCAAATGGCTAATATTTGTATTTTTTAAACAAATTGCACCGTTGGACAGTGAAATGAACGTGTATGCGGCTGGTGATTTTCTTTGCTTGTATTTTGATTTCCCAAGCCGATGCGTAATTTTGAACTATGCCGAAAAAAGTAAGGGAGGGGGAGGGGTCGTCGGGTACATTACATGTTTAAATAAATAGTCGTTAATGCCTAAACTATTTGAAATTTTTATGAGTTAAAAATATAAAGTGTTCGCAGCCTGTAAAAAAATCGTGAAAACGTATTGATATTTAGTAGGTAAACGTACTTGTGAGAAGACTTATTTTTCCCCTCGCCGGGTCATTTAATTGTTTAAAAAATAATTGTCCAAACTCTTTGAACTTTTCATCGTTTATAAGTGTAACAGCTTTAAAGCTCGTGTAAAAATTTCGAGCTAAAATATGGATATATAATTTTTAAAATATGAGCTGAAGTCTCCCGCGTATTTACTTCTGGGCAAAAATTTTGCAGGTGTTTAGTTACTTTTAACGTAGAAAAAAGAGGTTCTCCAGCAGGCTCGAAGTGGCATCAAGTCACGAATTTTTTAAAGGGTTAACATTCGTATTTTTGAAAACGAATTACACTTGCGTAGAGAATCATATGCCTGTTTTAAGTGGGTGTTTTTTGTTTATGCGTTTATGTAAAATTAAGCCGAGCTTTATAAAAAGGAAAACAAATCGCAAAATCGAACTTTTTTCTAAAACAATTTTGAAAGGATTAATAATATATTTTCAAACAGATTGCTGCATTTTAAACATAAAAGTTTAGAAAGACGGGTGAAAAAAAAGCCGCTCTCGTACTTCTGGATCTTCACTGCTCCGGTGCTCTGGAACAGTCTCTAAAACGTACAATGCAACTTTTTTTCGGCAACCTCTTTTTAATTGCGGGTTTTGATTAATATCTCGGCTGATTATTTCATTTTATTAATATCTAGGCAAAAAACAAAAAAGCTGAGGATCAGGTGCATTAGATCCAAATTTTAAAACCTCTACGCCCTGTAGATTTTCCTAGCTATCACACCAGACAGACTGACACACAGACAAATATCTTCCTTTTATTAGTACAGATACTAATAATATGCCATTGAACTAGAACCTTACAATTAATATTTCGCAAATTATTCAGTTGCGAAATTGCTCAATTAATTTGCGTCCACCTTGTATAAAGATTTTATTTCATGAAACTATATTTCGGAAAATAAAATAGTATTATCTACTTTTAGTCAGCTGTTATGCGATTCCCAGTAATAAACTTTTATCTGTTATATTTCGATTATTCTTTTCAGTTATTACACTCTTCTCAAACACGTTGCAGCATACTGTTTTCTAATAAGTTAAAAACCGCCGTGTCGTTATATATAAATCTTATAGATAAATATGAAACCTAACATCCATATTAAATATTTTTATAAAAATAGCGCAGGAACTTTAAATTATTTGCCGCTAAATGCTGCAAAAAGTCTCAAAATGTTGCTTTCGAGACATATAGGACCCAAATGAGACTAAAAGCTTTCTTTTATCTTTGAAAATAACTCAGAATCCTAACGATTTTCTCGCATTTGGATCTCTCTAAAGATAAAAACAACTGTACCTGTGATTTCAATGGAATCATTCCCTACTGTTTTTTATTTATTTGTTTACAGGCCCGACACAGCAGCTAGACAGCTTCTAGCCTCCAGACTTGGTTGACACACAATAGTTTTTTCCTCTTCCCCTCCCTCTCGAATTTTTCCACTTTTGAACATAAATTGTACAGGCTAACCCATTTCTAGTTTTCGTTTCCGAAAAAAGAAATTATACAGAATTTTATTATTCAGAAATTGCAGTCTATAGTCAAAAAACTATCCTTATTTTTGTGCCGTCCTGTATATGACATAGTATACTACATTGTATACTACTTAGCATGCGGAATTTTAGTTTAGTTAGAAAACGCATAACAGAGCTCAAAGTTCCTCTTCGGCAATCCTTTTGTGCACCTTGTATATAATCTTTAGAATTTATTCGCACCAAGTAATATATATAAAAATTTGTTAAATTTAGAAAAGCATATCACAGCTGAAAACGCACTTCCAGCAACTTCTGCTCATAGACTGTACAATAACCGATTTCTTTTGTGTGCCCCGATAAATAAATGATAATTACTATGCACACCATATTTTATAGTAAGCATCTTATAGCGCCCGTCTTTGATGTATATTAATCTCATTATGGTTGAAAAAGTATACATAAAATCATTATAATAGACTGAATCCAAGTATATTTACGCAAGTTAGATTACGGCCATACGGACAAACAGGCTTAAGGCCAGACAAACGAATCCATAAACACTTTTCAATTATGTTGGAAAGCGGTAAAAATTAAGACAGTTTTATAAAATATAATGTATTTATTAAAATGTAATATTTTTTATAAGTTGATTCAGGAGTACTTAAAATAAAAAATACATATTTTACTATTTATTTTAAAATTTTATTTCTGTTTTTATTCTATGTTAATTTTTAAGCATTTATTTTCTCTTTTTGCATGCCTTTCCTATGTTATTTATAGAAATCGCAGTATTGATTGTTAGTACCATCTATGAATACTCAGTAACTCAAAAATGATTAATTAGATACCATTTTAATAAGTAACATACAAAAATTTTAAATCAGTACATCAAAAACTAATTATTAGGTATATTCAAGAAGTTTTTTACAAACCAAATAACCATCATTAAAATGTATCAATGGAATGTAATAGTGATTTGTTTTGGTATTACTTTTTTAGGACTGTTAATCAACAGTAGTAAATTAGATAACTATTATATGTTCTTTATAACAATTAAATCAACTGATAATTACGACTCTTCATTTACCTGCAGTAAAATCTCCCCCATAAAGACTGCCTTGTAAAACATTGCTCGCATAGACATCCGTATTTTTATAATTTATTTTTTTACAACATCAACAGAGTGGAGGGTATACGCCGTATACCTTATGGATTTATTTTATTTTTTTATTATTTTTTTTAGGAACTCCATGTACTCTCTGTTTCTCAAGTAAAACTATGGCGCAAACTCTAGCCCCTCGCTTATAGCTTTATTTTTTTACAACATCATCAGAGTGGAGGGTATACGGTGGTACACGCCGTATACTATAACGACTATTCTGTTATATATGTTTTCGTTCTACTCCCCCCCCCCCTCAGTTTCACTTCAAAATTCAATTTAATACTTTATTTATTTTAAGGAACTATTTTCATCCACTGCGGTTCCTAAATTAAATCTAATATTTAAAAACTGTATCGATTGTATTAATAGCCCCTCACATTTAAATTAAACTATTTTTAATTACTCATTTACTTTAATAAAATAAAACCAGTAATTCAGAATCCCCATTCTACTTTGAAATATTTCCTCATATATTTTTAGCCTTTAGAAAAACGTTACAGCTGTCAGTTAATACGAAAACATTTTAATTTCTCAGCTGTGCATATTTGGTAATGTGTCTGGCGCATCATCAAAAGTTATTTAACCTTTAAATGCCGGTAGTTGCCTTTCGGCAATATACCCAATTTAGGCTTCTAAAATACTATTAAAATAATATTTAAGCTATAATGCCTAATGTTGCCAATAAAATACATTCTGCAAATATTATTAAATCGATTTTCAACATGTAGAGGGCAACACTTGTGCTGTTTAAAAAAGATAGATTTATTTTTTCAATTGTTGCTACATGTTCTTTTTGGTTTGTTCGGAAGCTTGCGAAATACCCTATTTTATTCTGCCGTGAGCAAGTAAGATTTATTTCTTATGATAGTTCTGAAAATTCTTGTGTGTTTAATATTGGAGAATTTTATCAGAGAAAATTATTGTTTCAATTAAAGACCAGTATTGCCGATTAGTAACAAACTGTGTTTTAGCCGTAAACCATACTTAAAACAAAATATGATTTTTTTTTAGTATTTTTCCCATGATTTATTTAAAAAATGAAAGCCGAAAAAAATTATTAAAATGATTTTCGAAAAATCAGGCATTTAAGGGTTAACTTTCATTCTATTCATTACAGTTATCCTCTCACCGCACCCTAAAAATCCAGACTGCTAAAATCATACTTATTAGAATGCTGCATATATATATATATATATATATATATTTTTTTTTTTTTTTTTTTTTTTTTTGTAACAGCTACAATCTGCACTTCAAACTGAACTCCGTATTCACATTGTCTTAACCGCATTTACATGCCTTTCGCCTAACGATTCTGTGATTTTTTTTCTACCCTTTGTCTATATTCGAAAGCATTTTCCGTTGTTACTTAAAACGCATTATATCCCAAGTGCAATGTTCTTTTTTTTTTCTTTTCCCAGACCACAGGAATCTAATAACGTCAAAATATGGTACCCCTACGCAATTCAAGTATGTAATAAGCTCACCGCTTGCATTTGGCCAGTCCTGGCGATATTGTATCTGGCCAAGCACATGAATTTTAGCTGCGTAATCACTCACTTCCGCTCTGACGCTCGCCTCTGGATGTTGTTCTGAAGAGAGGTTTTGTTTTATTGAACACATACATCAGACTTGTGTGCTTGACACCAGGGCCCGCTTATAAGTCATCGTTGATATACAGGGACGAGATAGCACAAGGAAATTTACAACACCACAGAATTACATCCTGGGGGCTTCACAAAGAGCGTGCAACTGAGCCGGCGGGATTCGAACCCGCCCCCAACTACGCTCTCAAGCGATTACCGGCGTGGTGTCTTATCCACTCAGCCACGGTGGGCCTTCTAAACAGAGGCGTCTGTTTTCGTCCCCTGCTTGTACCTCTCCCTATTTAAAATTATAGCGCCTATAATATATAGTGTGGAAATCGGCTATTCCTGTAATCTCTCTATTCTAAAAAAAAAAGTAACTACCGCTGTCACCGCCGCCGGTTTTGAATTTTTTGTGACCGGAGGTCTTTCTTCGTTAATATTAAGAAAAATAATGCATACAAAAATATTAAAATCGGTAGTGTCATACAGAAATGTTTGATAAACACGCTGATGCAGACAGTTTTCAAATCGAAGAATTATTTTAAGAGATATTTAATGCTAAAGTTGGACAAAATCGTTCCACTAAAAAAGTTTTATAGTAGCAAAAACTATACATCGGAATTTAATAATTTTTAGTTCATTTTATACGTTATAATTTCACGGTGTGCAGAATTGATTTATTTTTTTAATTTGACTCATTTTTCGAGGTTTTATATCTATTTTAAATTCAAATTTTCAGCATTTCGAGAGATATTTTTTACAGATTTTAGAAAATGATATTAATTTAAACTGTTGCCAACTGTATAAACAGCGGAAACAATAATGTTTGCTTAAAAAAGAAAAAAATATTTATACGTGTAATAAATTAAAAATTTATTTACACGTGACTATTATAAACCGAAAAAAACATTTGGAATTAGAATTAAATAATTATGTACAAAAAGCAGGAACTTATAAAAAATTACGTCATAAAAACTATAATTACACGTGAATTTTAAGAGAGAAAGGAATTTGTAAAATAATAAATTTATTAACATGCGTTAGAAGTCTTAAATAGGAGAAATTACGTCATATTTACGTCACATTACAGTTATTACATAAAATGAACACAAAATAATATTGGAAAACGGTTTAAATTTACAAATTGCGCCAGACATTTATTTGATATTTTGAGAGGATACTTTTCAACTATTTTTCTTAGGAAAGCGCAAATAATATTTTATTTCTAACACAAGTATTTTCACGTGAATATTAAAAAGAGAAAGAATAGTTTGGTCAAAATTACGTTAGACGTTAAAAACGATTAATTTAAAATGTCTCATTTAAAAGAACTTTCTCTTCGCTTTGTTAAAAAATACCGGGAGACAAAGATTCTGTTTACTTAATTCCTTTTATATTAGCTTATTTTGAAATGTTGTTACACGTGTCTACGTCATCAAGTTATTTTTATTTCGACATTTTATTTGTATTTTTATTAATGTTGTACTAATTTATTTGTTCTTTCGTTATTTAAAATAAAAATTATGTCAATTTGTATAATTTGGCGAGTGGTTTGGCGATTTATATAATTTGGCGAAATTAGTCAACGGGATAATTGTTGTGAAGAGAATCGATTAAATCTGTTAAATCGATTTCTTCACAACATTCTTATTTGAGTTCATCTCCATTTTTGTTATTCCTCCATGGTTTCTGTATCATGTGTTTTCCTCCATGGTTTCCGAAGTCTATCAGTTTTCAATGTTAATCTAAGTTACTCTTCTGCTCTGCTAAAATTTATCATTTGTTCATATCGATTCTAAAATATCATGTTAATCGATATTCATTTTACCATTTTGAAGCAATGTTTTATTTTATTTAATATTCATTTAATTTCAATAGTTAAGTCTTAGTTCATATACTTCTACTTCAACTCCCAGTCATATATTGTTACCGCCCTTTCCTCTCATTGGTTGGGTGAAGCCTCTCAAAGAATTTTCCACATTATTCTAGAAGCTTCCAACCAACCAGCGTCTGTTTGATTCGACCGTTTGCCAGTTTGGCAGATTCATCGCCTTGTTCAATAAGGCTTGTTCTATTATGTGTTACTTTTTGTTGGCGAATTTGTGATGTGCCTGTTGGCGTGTGTTGTAGTGTGTGGTAACCCACACCACGCGGTTGATGAAAAAAATTTGATTCAGTAGAACCTAGAACGATAGCATTGGAGTTGGTACCGAGTTAGAAGTACAAGAAATGTGAGATCGTGTCATCCAGTTGTGCCACTTTTGGTGGTTCACTCAGAATCAGAATAAGTGGCTTGAAGAGTCATTCTATTCATCGAGGCGAGTCGTCTTCAACATGTCCTGCAGATAAGCCTTTTTTCCATTTTCTTTTACCTTGCTTTACTAAGTTTATTTAGAGAGATAAATTCTATTATTTAATGTATCAAAAAAAAAAGAATTTAACTTCTGAATGGCATGCCAAGTAATATATTGAGATAAAACTTTTTTTCTTGATCATGCACAAGGGAAAGTTTCTCTGAAGGAGAATGTTTGTGAGTGGTCAACGAGATTTTAATTTGAAATGTATTTGTGTACACAGTTAATAAACTGGTGTTTTTTCATTTTTAAAAAAAAGAGTCTACGCTCATTTTAGTTCATGGTCACGTGGAACCTCAGTTGAAGTAAAATTTTTGTTTTCGTGACCAATTTATTCCAGGAAAAAAAGTATATTTACCTTGATATTTTCAGTCTAATTCCCACATTTTTGCTATTCAACTTTATAGATAATTACCTTTAGATTATTCAGTTTGCCACATGTCACATGGCTAAAAATAACCACTCAAGTTACAATCATGTGATGCCGAATCCCTCTTCACCTGAGGTCTTTTTTTTTCTTATGTGTTTGAGTGTAGATAGTTGAGAATAAATACATATAACATGCAATTTCTCATGAAACAACTACATTAATTAAATATTTGCTTATCAAGAACAATTATATTTCTTTTACAATGATGAAATGACAGAAAATGATTGATTTAATGTATAAATTAAGGAATGAAATTGGAATTTTTTTTGAAATATGGTATTGGAAACTACTTAATATTTTCAAAATATGAGAAAATAATCATTTCTGTGACCTTTTTTATCATTTTTGCTTCCTATGTGTTTAAAATAATTCCATCAAAACTTTTACATAATTGAAGTGTTATATAATGAAATTTGAGGTAACTCTTCACGTATAATTATAATTCAATATATTGAGGTATACTTAAAATCTGACTCAATAATCATGTTTGAAAGTAACAAATGCAGGACTTTTATTCAATTTTTTCACTTATGATGCTCAATATATATTTTTGTATTAAACCAATTGCTTTGAAGTATTGATATATTTGTGTATTAAGTATATATATATAATATAGAAAACTTAGCAATGCAGTACTTTTCAAATATTCCTGACTAAAGTATATATAATTTCAAATAACTTATTAAAATGGCTAGCAAACATATAAATATTCAGATTCAACAATTCAGTGGGGATCCCACTCTTGTCAAATTTTTTTTTGATCAAATCAAAGAAGTAAAATCAATTTATAAGCTGTCAGAAACAGAGACTTTAGCTTTATTTAAAAGCAAATTGGTAGGTCCAGCTTTGCAATTTTACTTAGATTCATCTTACATTAACTGTAAAAATGATATTGAGGCTATACGAAAAGAATTTGAAAAATTCTTTAGTAAGAAAAGTACACCTACTGATCTTAATAGTCTCAAACTTGAGGAAAATGAATCCCTAAACAATTTTTCATTTCGTCTTGACAAAGCGCTGCATCAAAAGTATCCAAAATTGGATCAGGCAGCTGTTTCTGAACTTAAAAAAGACTTATTTGTTAGTGCCTTACCAAAAAAAATAAAAATAAAGATCTTAGAGTATGAATTATCATCATTTGATGAAATTCTAAAAAAAGCTGAGCAACTTAAGAGAATATTTGATGAAAATGAATCACCAGTTGCCAAAATCGGTGAAAACTTTCATGTAGATAAAGAAAACACACCAAAACTTCCTAAATTTAAAAGACAAAAGAACTTTAATCCCAAAAAGGATAATCAAAGATTTCAACATAAAAGGCGAGACGACTCATATGATTCATTCAAAAGTAATAATCATTTCAACAGACAAAACCGTGAGGTCAAAATATGTAACTTTTGTTCTAGGCGTGGCCATCTTATGCCCCAATGTTATCAATTTTTGGAAGTAATTGGCAAAAGAGATGACAAACATAAGCCTAAAAATCAGGGAAAAAGTTCAAAATTTCAAGAAAATTTAAACGAGAAATGAGGTTGAATACATCTGGCGGTTTAGCCTCGTCTCCTGAATTAAAGCCAGAAACCTCAAATCCTCCTCGTCAAAAAACAAGAATCTTTCTTAACAAGAGTTTAAATACTTCATTATCATTCACACCTAATAAAGTTTCTTCTAAATCTGTGGTGGACTTGCATAGTAATGAAAATAGTGTACAAAAAGATGATGTTGATCATAGGATCTTTTCAGCTTTTGAAAAATCAGTACAGTTACCTTGTATTAGTATAAACTTTCAACAAATTTCCCAAAACGCTTTAATTGATACCGGTTCTAGTTTGTCGTTTATAGACGAAGAATTCTTTCACTTCTTAAAACAGCAAGTTCCCTATAAGTTTCTTTCAAGAAAGGTGTCAATAAAAACCATCAATTCCATAGTTAAATTTTCTGGATGTATCCAAATTAACATAAGAATTCATGGTAATCATTTTTCACATAATCTTTACATTACTGACATAAGCAACAATAAATTTACAGTAATATTAGGCTTTGACTTTCTTTCAAAGTTTTCAATCACAATAGCTCCAAGCTTTAATGCTATTCTTTACAAAGATAAGAAAATTCCTTTTGTTAATGATAACGAAGAAAATAATCTCATAAATACAATTAGTTCTAATGAACAATTAACAAACTGGTTTGAATTAGATCTGACAAATTATAATAACTTAAATCCTACTATTAATGAATCTTGTCAACCTGAAGTATCTAATAATCAAATGTACAATAATAATGGTGTAACACAAAATCAAATTGGAGTAAATGAATCAAATCATACTCCTATGGTACATACAGTTGTCAGTAATCATCAGTCTATAAATGAAGCTAAACCATGTGATATAAATAATGTAGAAGGTAATAAAATTCTAAATTCAAGTACAATTACAATTCCTCCTAAAGAATGCTTGTATGTTAAAGTAAAATATAAAAATATGCCTGATTATTTTTTCCTTTTTACACCTTCTTATGAAGATCCTAAATTACATTTTGTTGACAGTATTCATTCGCTGGAACATATCAAACAAAACATGTTCCTTATTATAATTGAAAATAATTCCAAGGAATTTGTCCATATTAACAAAAATGCAATTCTTGGTTATTATACCAATTTAACAGAAAATGATATCCAAGAGTACAAATTTGATTCTGACTCTCATGAACTATGCAATGTAATTGTACCATCAGAAGATGTGATTAGACTTAGGAAAGAACAATTAATTAAAGAGGACTTTAAGTTAACTCATCTGCCTTCTGATCAAAGAGAGAATTTATTAAGAACACTTCTACAAAATTCACAAGTGTTCTCGAAGAATTTAAAAACTCTTGGTCATACAGACTTAGTAACCCCAGAAATAAATTTTTTGAATTCTCATCCCATTAAGGCTTTGCCATTTCCTGTACCACAAGCATTAGAAGCTGAGGCAAAATCACAATTATCAGAAATGATAAATGCTAATATTATTAACCGTGCTAACTCTTCATGGGCATGTCCAATGTTACTGGTTAAGAAAAAAAGGACAGATCCTAGTCAAAAACAAAAATACAGACTTGCTCTCGACCTAAGATTACTTAACGCAATAATCATTCCAGCTTCTTATCCTTTACCTAAAATTAACAACTTAATCTCCCAATTATCAAAGTATAAATTTTTCTCTACATTAGACATGCCAAATGCATATTGGCAGATTGCATTGCCTAGGGAACTCCAAGATAAACTTTCTTTTATCACTCCTTGGGGTACCTTTACTTATAACAGACTTGTATTTGGTTTAAAAACAGCTGCATCTACATTTCAACAACTAGTGGATCAAATCATACAATTAACCGAATGTGACAACATATTTTCTTATCAAGATGACATGGTCATAGGTGCTAATTCATTTAAACAAATGTTGGAAACTTTAGAGAAGTTGTTTTCAGTTCTTGCAAAGCATAATATAACTCTTTCTCCTGAAAAATGCCAATTTCACACCAATTCCATCAATTTCTTAGGATTTCACATACAAAATGGAACCATTTCTCCAATAGACTCAAACATAAAAAAAATAACAGGTTTTCCTATTCCTAAAACAAAGAAACAAGTAAAATCATTCTTAGGACTTGCATCTTTTTATAGAAACCTTATTCCTCAATTTGCTGAAATAGCAGCTCCTTTAATTGCACTAACTTCTCCAAAAATTAAATTCAAGTGGACTTCTGTACATGATCATTCCTTTGCAAAATTGCAAAAACATTTCTTTAATCAACCATTCCTACATTTACCTAATTGGGACAAACCTTTCTATATCAATACGGATGCTTCTATCAATGCCATATCAGCTATTTTAATGCAATTTGATGGTGATAAGCTATATCCCATCTCTTATTTTTCAAAGTCATTAACTCAATCCGAAAAAAGATATCCACCTTTGAAATTAGAATTATATGCCATTTTCAAAGGCATAACTGCATTTAAGCATCATATTTACAACAGGGAATTCTTCGTATTGTCAGATTCAAAGCCTCTTGAAAAGTACAAAAAGTCAAATTCACCTGCAGACATAATCACAAGATGGCTCATGGAACTGTCAGAGTTCCAATATAAATTCGAACACATCCCTGGTAAATTAAACATATTAGCCGACTACCTTAGTAGACTACAAGAAGACCCACCTCATCAAGACCTGTCCACTAACCCTGAATTAGTAGAATCTCAAGACATTCTTCCAATCTTTAACAATAATCTTGATCTTGACAAAAATTTACCTCCTATGTTACAATCTGAAAGTGTAAATGAGGGAAACCCGTCAAAACCTAATGTTGTGGATTCAGATATTGATAACTATCAACATGAAAAAATTAACAACATTAATATGAGTGATATTTCTTGCAATGACATTTCAGATCAAAATTTAAGAGAAGAACAAAATAAAGATAAAGCATTAAGAGAAATTATTGAGGAGATAAAAGAAAATAAAATCCAAAATAAAAATAAAGCATATTATATAAACCCTAAAAATAATTTACTATGCTTTAATAGAGCCTCTCACATCTTAGAAAATGCTTTACATAGAGCTGTAGTTCCTACATCCTTAATCCCTAAAGTGATCAAGATTGCACATATAACTCATACAGGTCATAACAAAACCCTGCACAACATTCGAAAAAGATTCACATGGAAGAATATGATCGCTGATGTCATAAATTTTGTAAACAGTTGTGAGACATGTAAAAAGTTAAAAAATCAGAATCCTCCTAAAATTCCATTCTTACCTGCTCCTGTTCCTACAGAACCAGCTCAGAAAATCCCTATGGATTTGCTTGGTCCTTTAAAAAATCATTCATTCATCTTAACTGTTATAGACCATTTTTCGCGACACCTTGAATTATATAATTTAAATCAAATTACAGCATCAGCTATAACAAAAGCTTTTCTTTCTTACATTTCCACTCATGGAAAACCAAATATTGTCCTCACAGACAAAGGCTCACAATTTACAAGTGATTTATTCCATACTGTTTGTGAAAAAATCAAGATTTATGTCAAGCATACAACCATTTGCAACCCACAAGCTAATGGATTGAGTGAACGCATAAACACTCAAATAAAAACTGCCATAACTACAATGTTAACTGAAGGTTATGATGTTTATACAGCAATGAAGATTCATCAATCAATTTACAACTCAACTACTCATCCTGCAACTCAATTCACCCCAAACTTTGTCCATTTTACTCGAGAACTTAACGACATCTACTCAAATTATAAAAATCAATCTGAATGGAAGATTTTAGACACTGCACATGACATTTTCGAGTTAACAAAAATTTTAGACGAAATTTATACCACAACATTTCTGAATAATGAGAAGAACAGACAACAAGTGTACAAGAAATTTCGTAAAGAAAGAACATTTCAAAAACTCAAAGTGAATGACAAGGTGTTAGTAAAATTCCCTAAAGAAAAAAAAAGAAAACCTAAAAAAGAAAACCAAGGTCCTTTCATTGTGCAAAAAATTATTTCCCCTGCTATTGTACAAGTTAAGTCAATGGAAAATGAGAATGCATCACCATTCTATATCCACCAAAATAAACTAATTCGATTAGATGAAAGAAAAGAACATCTAATCCAACAACCTTCGAACAGTGTACCCAGTACAAGTGCTCAAAGTGCCAATGATAGTGTGAACAGTGCCAACAACTCTGAAAACAGTCCTCAAGTAACAAGAGTTGTCAGACCAACTCGCAACAAGAAAAAGTTAGATCCCAACTTTGAATATTACTAAAAAAAATTTTTTTCCTCCATTGTCAGCTATGTTTTGTTCACCGACTCAAGCATTCTGGATCCAGATGGATGGCGCCCCACCTGTATTTGGATTGACGTGAGACTCTCCATGGAAGCTGCCTGGTAGCTGACCTTCTGCTGGCGGAAAACTCTTAGCTGCCCTGTAGTCTCCTGTGGAATGATGGACCTGATATAGAAGACAATTATGCAACTCCTAAATTCAGGTTAAGATAAGTTTCCTTTTAATGTTCACATAAGCTAGGTGTTTTTTTTCAATATGTTAAACTTGCAAAATCTATTATGATCTAAAATAATTATGTTAATCATGCTATGTAATCTATCATCATGAGTCTTATCAACCTTTATTATTGGCAACTTCATTAAGTATTTAAAAAAAAAAAAAAAAAAAGTGTTCTGGAAAATAGTTTTGACCTTTTTTATATAATACCAATTTGTGACAACTTCAGCTACTGGTACTTTAGATCTTGACTTTTCTAAATATTTTTGTGATGCTGTGCAAAACCCATCACATCCCTTTTTTTTTCTACGACTATACAATTTCTTCCCTTCGACATTGTGTTGCAGTTCAAAATTATTGCCCTGTATGCTTCACATGTCACTGTACCAGAAGCTACCTCTTTTTGTTGGTCTGTACCAACAGTTTTTCTTCAAAACAAAATTTTACTGAAAGTCGACTCGACTCCTTGCACTGGTTAATAAACCAATGTGGAGGAGTAGGGCTTGTTTGGGTTGCACTGAACAAGTCCTTTCACAGCCCTTTTCCCCTCTAGGACTGAGACCATAAGTCAAAGTCAGCCCTCTTTCATTTTTTTTTACTCTGAAAGTTTTGGGTATGTGAGAGTGTTTGTTACCGGATGGGCAGACAAGACTCCTCATCCCCGTGCGGATGCACAAAACCACCTTTTTCAATTTTTCATGTGTTCATTCACATTCTTCTTTTTACAATGTCTGCGATTGGATGGGCAGACAAAATCTTAGATGCTGTGTGAAAACAAAAAAAAAAAAAAAAAAAAAAAAAAACAAGTCATATCATTTGTGTAAATAATTTTCTTAATTGTTTTGTTTAAATTTATCCATTTATGTGTAAAAAAATTAGAAATGTGTAATTTTGTTATTTCATTAGCTATATTAATTGCTCACTCTTTATATACCTATTAAGAGTAAATTGTAAGGTATAAATATGTTTAAAAAAAAAAAAAAAAAAAAAAAAAAAAAGTGAGATAAAAATTACTAGTATATGTTGATGAAACAGTAAAGATTTAAGTTTGCTTTTTCTATAAAAAGAAATTATGGAGCACACGTTTACAAATTATACTCATTTTTGTAGAACCAAGTTGTTTTCTACACGGATAGTATTAGTAATAAACTTAGGCAAGTTTAAAAAAAAACTTTTAGTATTATGAAAGTAATGTTTTGTTCATGGCACATAATGGAATTAGTGTCAATTGTTCATTTTTAATATTTTTTTAAGTGCACTTGAAACAATTGCTGAAGGATAGAATATGTGATAACTTTTAATCACTTGTTACTTAATGAATGATAAGTTAGGTAGTATTTCATTAGTCACTTAAAGGATAGTGATAGTAACTTATTGTTTGTTCAGTTAAACTAATAAAACAGCCTTTTCATGAATTTAACTCAAAAAAAAAAAAAAAAAAAAAAGCAACCAAAGGCAGTTTGCTGTTATTGATTACCAGTTAGGCAGTCCTGTTTTCCTAAAAAAAAAAAAAAAAAAAAAAAAAAGTCACAATTTTTTTTTTTTGCTTTGTAAATTTGCTGATTTGATCAGTTACTTATACTGTGGCTTTATATTTCAGTGTTTCTAACATGTGTTGGACAGAATGATGGTATTCTCCAGATGTAACTCATCAAGTGAACTATTTAATTGTAACTCATATAAGAGGAGCACCATAAATAAGATTGTTGACACAGAAGTTCTGACTGTAAATTCATTTATATTTGTAATGACCACAGAAGTGTAAGTAAATTGTATATAAATCCCTGTGCATGATCCTCTGCAAATTGGTAGGTTAATTTTTTCTTTGCTTCATTTTTTTTCATTCATATTTCTTGTTATGTTGTATTCAGATTTGGTTTTTATTCAAAAAAAAAAAAAAATCTCTTTTCTCCTTCTGAAATTTAGCAATTAATGCTCCATTTCATTCAGTTCGTGCATTCAAATTTTTTTTTCTCTGACAGCAAGGAATATGTTGTGAAGAGAATCGATTAAATCTGTTAAATCGATTTCTTCACAACATTCTTATTTGAGTTCATCTCCATTTTTGTTATTCCTCCATGGTTTCTGTATCATGTGTTTTCCTCCATGGTTTCCGAAGTCTATCAGTTTTCAATGTTAATCTAAGTTACTCTTCTGCTCTGCTAAAATTTATCATTTGTTCATATCGATTCTAAAATATCATGTTAATCGATATTCATTTTACCATTTTGAAGCAATGTTTTATTTTATTTAATATTCATTTAATTTCAATAGTTAAGTCTTAGTTCATATACTTCTACTTCAACTCCCAGTCATATATTGTTACCGCCCTTTCCTCTCATTGGTTGGGTGAAGCCTCTCAAAGAATTTTCCACATTATTCTAGAAGCTTCCAACCAATCAGCGTCTGTTTGATTCGACCGTTTGCCAGTTTGGCAGATTCATCGCCTTGTTCAATAAGGCTTGTTCTATTATGTGTTACTTTTTGTTGGCGAATTTGTGATGTGCCTGTTGGCGTGTGTTGTAGTGTGTGGTAACCCACACCACGCGGTTGATGAAAAAAATTTGATTCAGTAGAACCTAGAACGATAGCATTGGAGTTGGTACCGAGTTAGAAGTACAAGAAATGTGAGATCGTGTCATCCAGTTGTGCCACTTTTGGTGGTTCACTCAGAATCAGAATAAGTGGCTTGAAGAGTCATTCTATTCATCGAGGCGAGTCGTCTTCAACATGTCCTGCAGATAAGCCTTTTTTCCATTTTCTTTTACCTTGCTTTACTAAGTTTATTTAGAGAGATAAATTCTATTATTTAATGTATCGAAAAAAAAAAGAATTTAACTTCTGAATGGCATGCCAAGTAATATATTGAGATAAAACTTTTTTTCTTGATCATGCACAAGGGAAAGTTTCTCTGAAGGAGAATGTTTGTGAGTGGTCAACGAGATTTTAATTTGAAATGTATTTGTGTACACAGTTAATAAACTGGTGTTTTTTCATTTTTAAAAAAAAGAGTCTACGCTCATTTTAGTTCATGGTCACGTGGAACCTCAGTTGAAGTAAAATTTTTGTTTTCGTGACCAATTTATTCCAGGAAAAAAAGTATATTTACCTTGATATTTTCAGTCTAATTCCCACATTTTTGCTATTCAACTTTATAGATAATTACCTTTAGATTATTCAGTTTGCCACATGTCACATGGCTAAAAATAACCACTCAAGTTACAACAGATAATCAAGTAGTACCTCAGCGGATTTGGCGTTAAAATTTTCCCAATCAAAGAGAAATGAATAGAAATCCGTTTATAGGGAGATCGCCACTGTTTTTTAAATTATAATTCAATCTTTCGAAATCTTTTTAAAGCCGATCACATTAGCGTGCATTTAGAGTCTGCGGTGTCTGGACGGGGGGTGGCGAGCGTAGCTCGTAGGGGGCCGAGCCCCCTAGTACTTAAAAAAGCGCTAAAATATTGTATCCCTTAAATGTGCAACGATGCTGCTGAAATATAAAGATCGCAGCGACATCTGCAGGATATTTTTTACAACTGCAAGATATTGCTAGTCTATACAATGTAATACTAGTAATACGAAAATCCCACAGATGTCGCTGCGATCGATACTTGGGATTTTAGCTGTATCGTCGCACATTTAAGGGATATAAATTTTTAACACTGTTTGGATAGCATATTTCCACACTAGGTATTCTAGACGCTGTATTTAAAATGCTACAATAAATCCACCTTCTTATATCACATTGGAATTTTTTTTTCATCTTACTATACCTGGTGATTATTGCATGTTTTTGTTTCTTTACGATCAGCCACGGCCTAAAGGACCAACAAACAACTCCTTCACATATACCTTCTGGGTTTTTTTTTTTGAGGAACTTCATGTATCCTCTGTTTCTCAAATAAAACTAAAGGCGCAAACTCTAGCGTATACCCTTCACTTATAGCGCATGCTCTCTGCCTAAAGCGTATTCCCTCTGGTTTTCTTACGACTACATCGCTGAAAGCCACTGTTTCTTTATTTAACCCTTTATCTACTGACGGAACTTATAAATACCACCAAAATAACTTGTTATAAAATTCATTTAATACATCGATTAGTTGTAATACAGTTTAGAATGAGTTATAGATGCATTACATTATCTTGTTCCAACAGCATTATTGGTTACACAAAACAAAAAGATTTTTAAAAGAATGACTTCTTTTGCCTTTGCATCTTTTCAGCTTTCTTTGCGTTGAGGGGGTAGTGTGGAGTTTTTCAATTAGGAAATATTTCTATATTTATATTGTAACAACATTATATTTGTACATTTCCTAATTCAACAAAATACTAAAAAAAATATTTAAAATAAAAGATTTCAAGGGGGGTTACAAATAGTGCGCAAAATCCCTATAAATTCAAATTTAATTAATCCTTCTAAAATTTATTAAACGATCATGTAAATCTTCTAATATAGTTTAAACAATTCACGAAAAATACTTTAGAAGATAAAATTTTCAGGAATTCATAATTCAGTACATAAAGGGTTAATACTTATTTACTTTTAAAGTTTACTTTGTTTCAGATAAAGCAGCATAGCTACATACGCGGAATAGCTGTAACAGCGAATGACGCATTGAAAACTTTTATTTCAGCATAAATACGAAATATTCTTCAAACTAAAAGGTTCACAAAATCTAAAATACTTTCTGTAAAAAGATTTTTATTTGGCATTCCCTTTAATTTTTTCATTGTTAGTAATAACTGCTACATTAAACTTCATTGTACTCTCTACTACCTATAACAATTTAGCTACATGTATTAATGTGCCTACCGGCGCAAGCTCGGGATGACAGATGACCTTATTGTAGATGAGTCGGTTACTTCAGTTAATTAATCCGAAGTGTAGTAACAACTAACAAATTTATTAACATAACAATAGAATGAGGAGCGCCTGGAAATTAATGGTACATTGCGCTCTGGTACTAATTGTACGAAGGAATGGTTGCGCTAATGGTACGAAGCAATACTGACGAGGGATATCCCGCTAATTTCTTATAGTCTGGTGTAGAGCTGCTGTAACACAGGTTGAATCATCCCCGCCATTTATTAGTCCGCGAACAAAAAACAAGCTAAAACACGTTAGCTTTAGTCAATAGCGGACAGGGAGTGACGACGACAGCGCCATTTAAATACGGCAAACCCAGCTGTGTCCAATAGACTAATGCTGAGCCGGGACCCAATATGGCGATTATTTTGGGCAACAAAATGGATATGCGTCAGCTCCCCTTATAGGAGTCTTCGTCTGCTGCATTCTGGTACTCCCTACTTTAAAGTACGGAGAAAACACTCCCTTGTCGATTAAAATAAAATTTTCAGTATAAACTTAAACATATAAATTTGAAAAAAGGAACATAAAATAATAAAGATATAACATTAATAAATATAACATTAAATGCACTAGCATACTAAATAAATTACTGAAATAATACATCATTTAGTTGCGCTTAAGTTCTAAGTCATATTCAGGAAGAAAAGAATATTAGGTAGCTTTCATTACAAAAAGCTACCTATTGCAGCCGTTCGGAGGAAAGAGATTTCAAAAAATTTTGGTATATTTTCATCGATCATGACCCACAGACCCCGAAACCACCCTCCGTTCAAAATTGATATATATATCTGATATATGTCACACTGTAACTCTCGTAATTATGAACCGATTTCGATGTAATTCGGTGTGTACATAGTACATACAAATGTCTCGACCGAGTTCGTTGGCCAGCTTCATCCGCCGTTTTGTTTCAAAATGGCGGCCATTTAAAATTTTTTAAAAAATTTAAAATTTTAAATGTGGTACCAAAAAATTAAAAATGGAAAAATATTTTTTTTTATGTATTTGACCTTTATACAAAGACTCCGGAGCAGTTTTTGTTTCGTCTATATCTTAAAAAATGGCTGAGTTATAGCGTTTTGAATTTCTAGCGTGGCTGACATTTTGAAACGTCCTGAATTTTGTCACGCGATAAAAGGAGTATTTATGAACCGATTTCGATGTAATTCGGTGTGTACATAGTACATACCAATGTCTCGACCGAGTTCGTTGGCCAGCTTCATCCGCCATTTTGTTTCAAAATGGCGGCCATTTAAAATTTTTAAAAAAATTTAAAATTTGAAATGTAGTACCAAAAAATTGAAAATGGAAAAATATTTTTTTCTTATGTATTTGACCTTTATACAAAGATTTCGGAGCAGTTTTTGTTTCCTCTATATCTTAAAAAATGGCTGACTTGCAGCATTTTAGGTAGCTTTCTTTACAAAAAGCTACCTATTGCAGCCGTTCGGAGGAAAGCGATTTCAAAAAATTTTGGTATATTTTCATCGATCATGACCCCCAGACCCCGAAACCACCCTCCGTTCAAAATTGATATATATATATATATATATATATATATATATATATATATATATATATATATATCTGACCTATGTCATACTGTAACTCTCGTATTTATGAACCGATTTGGATGTAATTCGGTGTGTACATAGTACATACCAATGTCTCGACCGAGTTCGTTGGCCAGCTTCATCCGCCGTTTTGTTTCAAAATGACGGCCATTTAAAAATTTTAAAAAAATTTAAAATTTGAAATGTGGTACCAAAAAATTTAAAATGGAAAAATATTTTTTTCTTATGTATTTGACCTTTATACAAAGACTCCGTAGCAGTTTTTGTTTCGTCTATATCTTAAAAAATGGCTGAGTTATAGCATTTTGAATTTCTAGGGAAGCTGACATTTTGAAACGTCCTGAATTTTGTCACGCGATAAAAGGCGTATTTATGAACCGATTTGGATGTAACTTCGTTTATACATAGTAAAGACCAATGTCTCGACCGAGTTCGTTGGCCAGCTTCATCCGCCATTTTGTTTAAAAATGGCGGCCATTTAAAATTTTAAGAAAAATTTAAATTGGAAATGTGATACCAAAAAATTGAAAATTGAAAAAATATTTTTTTTCTTATGTGTTTGAACTTGATAAAAAGATTTGGGAGCAGTTTTTGTTTCGTTTATATCTTAAAAAATGGCTGAGTTATAGCATTTTGAATTTCTAGCGTGGCTGACATTTTGAAACGCCCTGATTTTTGCCACGTGATAACAGACCTATTTATGAACCGATTTGGATGTACCTTGGTGTGTACATAGTACATACAAATAACTCAACCGAGTTCGTTGGTCAGCTTCATCCGCCATCTTGTTTCAAAATGGCAGCCATTTCAAAAAATTTAAATTTAAAATGAGATGCCAAAAAATTGGAAAATGAAAAAGATTTTTTCGTATGTGTTTGACCTTAATATAAAGATTTCGGAACAGGTTTTGTTTCGTCTATATCTAAAAAAATGGCTGAGTTATAGCATTTTGAATTTCTAGCGTGGCTGACATTTTGAAACGCCCTGATTTTTGCCGCGTGATAACAGACCTATTTATGCACCGATTTGGATGTACCTTGGTGTGTACATAGTACATACAAATAACTCAACCGAGTTCGTTGGTCAGCTTCATCCGCCATCTTGTTTCGAAATGGCAGCCATTTAAAAAAATTTAAATTTAAAACGAGATGCCAAAAAATTGGAAAATGAAAAAGATTTTTTCACATTTTGAATTTTTTCACATTTTGAAAGATATTTTGAATTTCTATTGTGACATTTTAAAACGACCTGATTTTTGTCTTTCGATAACAGGCGTATTTATGAACCGATTTGGATATTACTTGGTCTGTACATAGTGCATACCAATGTCTCGACCGAGTTCGTTGGCCAGCTTCATTCGCCATCTTGTTTCAAAAGGGTTGCGATTTTTTTTAATGTATTTTAAAATTTAAAATGAGGTCTTAAAAAATTGGAAAATGAAAAAGATTTTTTTTATGTGTTTGGCCTTGATACAAAGATTCGGAACAGTTTTTGTTTCTGAAAATTTGTTCTTTTGTTTATATCTTAAAAAGTGGTTGAATTATAGCACTTTGAATTTCTATCATGGCTAACACGTTGAAACGATCTTGTATTTGTCACGCGATACCACACGTATTCGCCTATTTCGATAGAAGAAGGCATGTGGATAGTATACATCAATATCTCGACCAAGTTTGCTGGCCAGCTTCATCAGCCATCTTGTTTCAAAATGGCGGCCATGAAATTAAAAAAAATTATATTTAAAGTGAGGTGCAAAAAAATTAGAAATTGAAAAAGGTTTCTTTCTTAAGTATTTGACCCTGATATAAGGATTCAGGAGCATTTTTTGTTTGTCTTTACCTTAAAAAATGGCTCAGATATAGCAGTTTCAATTTCTATTGTGGGTGACATTTTGAAAAATCTGATTTTTCGCATGCGACAGCACTCGTATATATCAACCGATTCCGATGTGAATGAGCATGTGCACAGCAATTACTAAGATCTCGACCAAGTTCACTGGTTAGCCTCATCCACCATGTTGTCTTAAAATGGCAGGCACTTTAAGAAATCGCCGAATTTGGCAGCCAAATATAAGTTACTTTAAAGAAAAGCAGCTTGGATAAAGCTGACTAATGTCGTGAAATTCTCATTCATTATATTGATAAAAATTAGTATTGAATCTCCTATATTCGGTTTCCACTAAATTGAGCTTCGTGTGCTTGAATGATATAAGTTGCCTTTTTTTAAAATAAGGAATATGAAAGCTACCTCTTCCTCCCGCCACTGGCCTTTTTGTTCTTGCACCGGTAAAATCCAAATATTCTTTTGGGAACTCGTACGGCTCATAGACGTAAATTCACAACAGTAATTATTTTATGCCTTCCTTTAAGTGTGGTATTCGAAAAAATATTTTTCCACCCTCAACAGCTCGAAATTTTCTGAGACATTTTCAGACTCATTTTTAAAAGTAAAATCATGAAACTTGCTGAGGTGATTTTTGAAGAGATGTATAAGAGGCTGTGAGATTTCATTTTCCATTCAATTAATTAGAATTTGATTTTTTAACAATTATTTTCTCAGTATGCCCATTTTTTTCATTCCCAGATCTGTCGCTTCGGAAAATTCGATTAAAAACGCCAACTTTGACAGTATTTTTTACAATATTTTCTGCATTTATCAAAAAATCGAGAAGCACGACACATTATGCAGTCTCTAAATAAGAGAATTTCCCAGTTTGATGCGTTTGAGAGCAAAAAATTAGAGTTTGAGATTTAAAAATTAATCAGAAAATAAGCAGTTTGGATTGGAATACACCCTTAAAAACCTTGGTTATTTTGCCACTTGGTAGAAAGAAAATTTTCTTGCTTTAAGGCTGTTGTTCAGTCAACTTGCAAATTCCCTTCACTAATATTAAGCCTATGAGCGTAGGATGCATTAGTATATTTGAAATATCTCCTCAAGGGGGCATTCCACGTCAAATCAGGCAGTAAAATATCAATATGTAACCCACCATCACAGATTTTAATGAAACTGCGTGTGTTTGTTCTTACTATTAAGATATGATCACCAGTAATTTTTTTTGCTCCTTGGTGAAATAGTTTCTGAGAAAAAAATTGTCAAAATTTTGAAAAACTGCCGTCAGTTGGCATTCTTGATAGCTGGGTTTTCAAATGTAGCATGTCATATATATAATCATATTTCAATATCTACTCTACAAATCATCTTCAAATAATTTATGCAGAATATTTAGGGTACGCAGCTTATGAAAAAAATATATTGTTACGCTTATAACATTTTAAGTGTGTCTAAAAAAATATTTAAACTTTGAAGTCGTGAATTTTTTATGAAAAATAATGCATTAATAAAAAAAGCATTATCAACAAAAGGCGGTATTTTTATTAAATTTATTTTTTATGGGAGATATACTTAAAGGTGTCCTTTACCTGATTCTGAAATAAAAATAGTGGGATTTTGGGTGTTTTTGGTAGTATTTCCTATTTAAAAATATTTTGAGGTGCATTTCATATCAAATCAAGCAGAGTCATTCCATGTCAGTTCCACTAAGCCATTTAATCACTGTCACAAATTTCAATGAAATTGGGTTTGTTTATAGCTTATTTTAAGACGTAATCACCTTTAATTTTCTTGATAAGTAAAATATTTTTTAAGATAAAAAATATCAAAATTTTGAAAAATTGTTTTAAATTTTTTTAATGACAGTTCGATATTCAAAGACTACATAAAAAAAAAAAAAAAAAAAAGTCATTTCAATATAAAATCACTAAATAGGTTTCAAATAATGTATATGTGACAAATAATGTAGGCTGATTATTATTTCTTGTTTTTTATCATGTTTAAACACTAAGAGTGTCTTTTATCTTATGAATTTTTAAAATCAAGAATTTTGTCAAAAATAATGTGTTAATCAAAAATTTATTATTAACCGAAGGTGTTATTGCTTTTTTTTTAATTGTACGTAAAAATATCTTTTAAATGGTTATAAAATAAAATAGTGAACATATGAGAAAAAATTATCAAAATTTTGGAAAAATGCCACGAGTTGCCATTAATGATTGTTCAATTTTCAAAGGCCTCATTTTATATATAAAATCATATTTCAATAACTAATAAAGAAATCTTCTTTGAATAATTTAAGCAAGGTAAATAAAGTATGTAGATTATGAAAAAAATATTGCTGTAATGTTAAAAAATATTTAAATGTGTCTAAAAAATTGTATAATCTTTGAAATCAAAAATATTTTACAAAAAATAATGAAATTATTAAAAAATCTTTATCAATCAGAGGCGGAGTTTCTATGACTAATTTTTTAATTTTAAATTGTACATAATACTACATTATAACTGGATCTGAAATAAAAATAGTGGGATTTTGGTTGGTTTTAGTAGTATTTAAATCATATTTAAAATTATCAATATTTTCAAATGTAAAACCTATCCAATGTATCATCCCTGGAAATATTTTTATTTATACATTTATTTTATTTTTCAAATTATCTTTTATGTTCGTTTCTTAAGGAAAAAAATAAACAATATTGTTTTTTAGTAAAACTTCTAGGGCGAAGAGCAATTATCCCTTTCCAAAAAAGAGAAAAATCACTAGCTCCTCACCGCCCAATAGAAATTTTCAAAATGACAGTCCTAATCTTTAAACTCATATTTGGCTGTTAATATTGAAAATTTAGCATTGAGCTGCTAATATTGAAAAAAAAAAACCAAATTTCACTCTGTTGAAGAAAATTTTGACGTATTGTGCTTTAAATATATGCAAAAAATGCATAATCCATTATATTTATATCTTTCAAATAACTATATCTAAAAAAATATTTTAAACTTAATGAGTTGCACTTTTGTAACTTTATTCAGTTTCTAATGATATGTACCGTAATTTCGGGTGTATAGCCCGCAGATCAAACAATTCAGTTTGGACCCAGAAATTTTATTTAGTATTTGAAGACCAATATTTACTGTGATCTAAAAAGTTACATTTTATTTTTAAAAATTTCTGGGTCGAAACACGATTGTATGATCCGCGGGCCGGAAATTATGGTAATTTGATTTATTTCATCACAATATTGCTGAAAGATGGATTTTCAACATATATATGTGTGTATATATATCCCTGTTCTCAAACAAATTATTTAAAAATTATTCATTTATGTTTAATAAAGCATATATATATTGTTTATACACTTACAGAAAATACATATAGTAAATTTTATGATATTATGTCAATAATGTCTAAAAGTAAAGAACTTATCTAATAGTATGTAACGAAAAATTTAACATCTGGTGTAATGACAACAAAATATTATAATTGTTTTACTTAATTTGGATGAATGAAAAAAGCTTACATGTTTATATTTTATTGAAGTACAGGTGAAAGTGTCACAAAGACATACCTCAACAACCACTGAGTATGTCACATTCGCACTACAGATGATTTTTTTTTCTTTTGATCTTTCGGGTTTGATTTCAGATGGTAATGAATTAATTAGTTTTGTTAGAAGTGTCATTGCAGTCAGCATATTAGGCTCACTATTTTTTTTTATATAATTTGTTTTGATTGACTCGATGAACAACAATATTTAAAGGGACCATTTCATGACTTTTCAATTAAAAGCTGATTTATAAATTCATCATGTTGTTTAGTTATTATTATCGTCTTAAGATAATAAGTTGATATTAAAATTTTTAAATGCAGTTTATTTATTATTTGAACAGTTGAAAGTATTTTTCAATAAGAGTGCGGGCTGTTGATTTTAAGTCGGCTGTTGAGCAATGTAGTGTTGGTAAAGGAACTGGTACTATTTAATTTTTATTGCTGTAAATAATATTTGTTATTTTATTATTGTATGTATTATATTTAAGCAAGAGTAGAAATACACGATATCGTAGTCATTTTAGTACATCTTAGCATGAAAAGCTTCAATATTTATCATTAAACATTCACATTTTATGAAAATTTTATTAAAATTGCTCATATTTTCACTATTTTTATTTTATAACTATTGAAAAGATATTTTTACGTACAATTAAAAAAAGTAATAACAGCCTGCCTTCGGTTAATAATAAATTTTTGATTAATACATTATTTTTCACAAAATTCTTGATTTTAAGAATTCACAAGATTAAACACACTCTTAGCATTTAAACATGACAAACAACAATAAATAATAATCTGCCTACATTATTTGTCACATATACATTATTTGAAACTTATTTAGTGATTTTATATTGAAATGACTTTTTTTTTATGCAGTCTTTGAATATAGATCTGCCATTAAAAAAAATTTTAAAAAAATTTCAAAATTTAGATATTTTTTTTTATCTTAAAAAATATTTTACTTGTAATCACCTTTAATTTCCTTGATCCTGTCTTAAAATGAGCTATAAACATACCCAGTTTCATTGAAATTTGCGACAGTGAATTAAATATCTTAGGCGAACTGACATGGAATGACTCTGCTTGATTTGATTTGAAATACGCCTCAAAATATTTTTAAATATGAAATACTACTAAAAACACCCAAAATCCCACTACTTTTATTTCAGAATCAGGTAAAGGACACCTTTAAGTATATCCCCCACAAAAAATAAATTTAATAAAAATACCGCCTTTTGTTAATAATGCTATTTTAGGTAATGCATTATTTTTCATAAAAAAATCACGACTTCAAAGATTAAACATTTTTTTAGACACACTTAAAATGTTATATAAGCGTAACAGTATTTTTTTCATAAAATACGTACCCTATATATTATGCATAAATTATTTGAAGATGATTTGTGGAATAGATATTGAAATATGATCATATTTATGTCATGCTACATTTGAAAATCGAGCAGTCAAGAATGCCAACTGATGGCAGTTTTCAAAATTTTGACAATTTTTTTCTCAGAAAGTATTTGACCAAGGAGTAAAAAAAAATACTGGGAATCATATCTTAATAAAAGGAACAAACACACGCAGTTTCATCAAAATCTGTGATGGTGGGTTACATGCCTGCCTGAACTGACATGGAATGACCCCAAGAAATTATTATTTTTAACTTATTTTTTTGTGTAATCTATTTAAAGGATCTCTTTTATGTAGCTTTCATTACAAAAAGTAAAAAGCTACGTATTGCAGCTGTCCGGAGGAAAGAACTGCTGAAAACGTTTGGTATATTTTCACCGATCATGACTCCCAGACCCCAAAACCACCCTCCGTTGAAATGTGACTTATATATATATGTGTGTGTGTGTGTTTGTGTGTGTGTGATTTTTATCACGCGATAATTCTCGTATTTATTAACCGATTTGGATGAAATTAATTGTATGAAAATCGTATGGAATATCGCATTATAAAATCTCCAAAATTCAAAAATCATCGGGAACAAAATTTAGTACATTAGGCTAAAAGTTTGAAACCGAATTCATTTTACAAATGTCAAAAAATCGCTGTGGGATTCGAAAAACGCTAAAAATCTCATTTAAGTCTCATTAAAAATCGTTAAATATTCAAAAATCGCTGGGTTCACTATTTACTATAATGGGGCAAAACATTGTGATCGGAAAGATTTCAAGATTGACAAAAAATCGCTAAAATTAAAAAATTGCGATGGACAAAATTTAATATATTAAACTACAAGTTTGAAAGTTAATTCCGTTTCGAATGTAACGCTGTTTCTTTGAGTAACTCTGAAAACCGCTATAAAATTCACTAAAATTCAAAAATCGCGGAGGATAAAATTTACTATATTAGAATAAAAGTTTTAAACCAAATTCTTTTTCGTAAAGGCAAAAATCGCCCCGGGACTGGGAAAAATCGTATTGAAAATCACATTGAAAATCACATTGAAATTCACATTGAAAATCGTATTAAAAATCTTTAAATATTTAAAAATCGCTAGAGTCAAAATTTACTAATATGTGGTAAAACATTCTAATCGGAATTATTTGATGATTAACTCAAAATCGATGCGGAGTGTAAAAAATCTCTAAAAATTGCTACAAATCACATTGAATATTGCATTAAAAATTGCTAAAACTCGAAAATCTTAGACGAAAAAATTTACCATATTACGCTAAAAGTTTGAAACTGAATTCATTTTACCAATGTGAGAAAATCGCTAAAAGCGCATTGGAAATCGCATTAAAAATTACTAAAATACAAAAATCACCGTTGTCAAATGTAATGTATTGTTAAAATTTTGAAACCAAATTCCTTTTCCGAATGTCAGAAAATTGCAATGGGACTTGAAAAAACTCCAAACATCATATTAAAAATCGCAGGGGACAAAGCTTACTATAATTGCGTAAAACAGCGTAATAGAATTTCTTTCATGGATGGCGAAAAATCGACGTGAAAAGCCAAAATTCTCTAAAAATCGCTAAAAATAACATTGCATACCGCATTAAAAATCGTTAAAATTCAAAAACCGTAGAGGACAAAATTTACTACATTATTCTAAAAGTTTGAAGCCGAATTCCTTTTACCAAAGTCAAAAAATCGCCTCGAAACATGAAAAATCGCATTGGAAATTGCATTAAAAAGCGCTAAAATTCAAAAATCTTGGGAAACAAAATTTATTATATTAGGTTAAAATTTTGAAAGCAAATTCCTTTCCCGTATGTCAAAAAATTGCCATGGGACTCAAAAAATCACCAAAAGTCACATTGAAAATTGCATTAAAAGTCGCTAAATACTAAAAAATCGCCAGGAACAAATGTTACTATAATTGTGTAAAACAGTCTAATCAGATTTCTTTCATGAATGGCAATAAAATCGACGTGAAACGCAAAAAAAATCGCTGAAAATCGATAAATATCACATTGAAAATCGCATTCAAAATCTCTAAAATTCAAAAATCATAGGGGGCAAAATTTCTTTTATTGTAGGCAAAAAATTTGAAATCGAATTCCTTTTACCAATGTAAAAAAAACGCCGCAAAATGCTAAGAAACACTAAAAATCGCATTAAAAAATTCGCGAAAAACTGAAAAATCGCGGTTCGAATTCCGAATAAATTTTACCGAAAAGACAGCAAAATTTACTATATTGTGATAAAAATTTTTGAAACTAGTTTCTTCTTAGTAATGTAGAAAGATCGCATCAAAACGTAAAAAAACGTAAAAATCGCATCAAAAATTTAATAAAAAAAGTCTAATAAAGAATCCAAAATAGGGCTTCAAGATGCAAAATTTCATATATAGAGGTACCTCCCCACTAAATTTTGTAGCTTTACGTCCAACGGTCTCTTCAGAAACCGCCGACACACTCACACACAAACTTCTTTCCTTATTATTACAGATACTTAACTCTATTTAAAATGTTAAACTCTTATTCCCAGTTCATCAACTTTTAATGCATAAAATTTAACATATATTTTAGAAATATTTTAGCAACTAAGAAAAGAGGCATCCTTTAAGAAGAGTACAAAGAATAAGAGAGTTAAAAATATTAATTTCCTAATGAGATATTTTAAATATACGAATGCATTCTAAGCCCATAGGTTTAACATTAACGAGGGGAATTAAGGAGTTGATTGAACAACGGCCTTAATAATTGAAGACTAAAACGCTAAAAGTCCAAAAGAGGAAATTTTTCAAGAGAGCGAAAATAAGAAGGCAAAAGCATCTCATTTGCCACGTTTGATGTACAATTTCCGACTTAACTGAATTTGACTGCTAGGGTTAGCACTTCAAGCGTTCTCGTGTTTGTTAAGCTTGGCATTTAAGGCATTTTTTCGCAGGGTTGCCGGCTTTTAGCCAGGCCAAAAAAAGCCGGACGGCTTTTTTTGGTTTTAACCACTTTAAAAAAGCCGCCTTTTATTTATCAAAAAGGTGGTTTATAGATAATTCATATAAAATTTGGATTAATTTATTTTTAAAACACTTATAAATATTTTCTGCTTCAAAAATATAAACTTCTATTAAATTTTGTCAAATAAATAAGTCCCTATAACTGATAGAATGCAACTGTGAAGTCATTATGTCTGAAAAAAAATTATAAACCTTCAGAAGAATACATTAAATTAGACGAAGTATTGGTTTGCAATTCTTTATTATAGCTCTACACATACCACACATTTTAAAGATTATATGAAAGAATAAGAAAATGTCACATCAAAAGAGAAACATTCTTACATACTGATATTTACTTCTAAAATTGATTAAAACTAAATAGCATATGTGTATTTAATAACTGAAAGTATCTTATATAATACTCGAGAACACCCAGTAATAAGCAATTGATATTCTAACTTATAAAAATGATATACGTAAAAAGTTTTTCTGTTACTACGCTATAATATAACTTATTCCGGATATGTCCATACGGACAGATTAAAATCGTAGAATGAACAATGTTGAAAGAGAAATTAAGATGGATATAACATTTGAGGAAATTTTAGTACATGTAAGTGCGTAAAAAAGAGAACAATTAAAAAAAAATTCTCTAAATAAAACTTATTGAATTAAAATTTTAAAAAGCTAGTTTCTATTTAAAATAGTGCATATTCATGCATAAATTAATGCATATGTTATTCATAATACTGTTTTAATAGAGAGAAATGACGTTTTTATTAAATGACTTTATGTGTGATTTTAAATAAATGCTTGTGAGAAATAAAATAAGACTTATACATTAATATCTTAAAATTAGTTTAAAAAATATATAACTAAGCAACCATTGTCCTTTTTAATTATATAAAGCAGTAAAAATGAAAAAAAAGGGTGTTAAGGTCAGTGTAAACCAGAAAAAACAATTGGTATGGCCTTTTATTCCAATATTAATGCCTTCATTATTGGAAAATTGGGTTATATTGATTTCTACCCCAATTAAATGTCTTTAAAACTAATTAAAAAACACATAAAAATGTGTCATTTATAATTAAAATGCTTCACTGTATAAAAGCCAATTCTGGCCATAAAAGGTCAAATTTGGCCAAAAAAAAGCCGGTTAGAACCAATAAAAGACACCGACGTGGCTTTTTTAAATTTTAGCCGGCTTTTTTGCAACCCTGTTTTTTCGTTTTAAAAAAAAAAAAATCGATTTTTAGTATTTTCAGCGTTTTCCATTCTTTGTCCTCAATTCCAAAGCCCCTTTCTTTGCAGGATTTTTTCTAAATTTCCATTTGCCCTGTCTTGTAGATTATTCAATAATAATCTCGTTTTCATACTCTTTGACTTAATTTCGTTATATTTTGCCATTTTGACAGCCTTCTTTCGCTAGTATTATCTAAATATAGTTATGCGATTGAAGTGCATAGAGGATTTCCTGATTCTAATCTCATTAAAATCTCAAAATTTTCAAATTCTGGTGATAACAGGGTAAGTGCTCATGAGTTTAACCCGAGAGAAACCGCGCATATCAGGCATATGTACGGTTTCTACTTTGTCACTAAAAATTACAAATAATAATAGTCACCTTATTTAGTCAGAGACAATTCTTTAATGTCATTTCAGATGCTTTCCTTAATTCCTCACCTACTTGTTGGAAGAGAATATTCCTTAAAATTGCTTCAGACAAATTATTATCCTTCTATATATTAAAAAAAGTTTTGATTTGGAAATGGACCAATGAAAATCTGCGTAGATATTCCGGGTGGATCCACATCCAATTTGAATGCTTAAGCATGGCCTTTCATCGTTAATATTAAAAAAACTGTTGCATACAAAAATATGAAAATCGGTGGTATTATAGAGAAATGTTTGATAAACATGCTGATGCAGACGGTTTTCAAATCGAAGAATTATTTTAAGATATATTTAATGCTAAAGTTGGACAAAATCGTTCCATAAAAAAAAGTTTATTGGAGCAAAAACTATACATGAGAATTTAATCATTTTTAGATCATTTTATACGTTATAAGTTCCCGGTGTGCAGATTGTATTTATTTTTCTTACTTGACTCATTTTTTTTAGGTTTTATTTCAATTTTAAATTCAAATTTTCAGCATTTCGAGAGATATTTTTTACAAATTTTAGAAAATGTTATTAATTTAAACTGTTGCCAGTTGTATAAACAGTGTAATCAATAATGTTTACTTCAAATTAAAAATTTATTTTACATGTGACTATTATAAACAGAAAATATAAAAAGCAGGAACTCATTGAAAATTACGTCATAAAAATTATAATTACACGTGAATTTTAAAAGAGACAGAATATTGTAAAATAATAAATTCATAAACATGCGTTAGGAGTCTTAAATAGGAGAATTTACGTCATATTTACGTCACATTACACTTATTATATAAAATGAACAAAAAATAATATTGCAAAACAGTTTAAATTTAAAAATTGCGCGAGACATTTATTTGATATTTTAAGATGATCATAATATTTCATTTCTAACAAAAGTATTTTTACGTGAATATTAAAAAGAAAAAGAAAAGTTTTGTGAAAATTACGTCAGATTATAATTCTCAGATTCAAATTATAATTCAATCTTCCGAAATCTTTTTAAAGCCGATTAAATTATCGTGCTGTTAGAGTCTGCGGTGTCTGAACGGGGGTTGACGAGCGTAGCTCGTAGGGGCAGAGCCCCCTAATTTTCTAAAAATAAATATTAATCTCTCAAATGACTAAGTATTCCTACTCTACTAAAAGACGTCACTAATTTCCAGATTTCTGTTGCGTTTTCATTATTAACCATTTGGAAAAATGGTTATTGTTCTCGTCAGGGTAGGAAATCCAAAGCATATCTGAACGTTTTCATTGGTTTAATCCGCAATTTATTCGTTATCTGATTGGTATATACAGTAATCTGTATTTCCCTATGGTTTCAACAACGATGGACAACAGAGTGTTGCCACTATGACAAAAAAGTAATAAAAACTACAAAAAAAATAATAAATCAGAAACAAATTGAGATACAGCTTTCAAACAAATTGCATTTAAAAGTACATTTTTTTCCTCTATCCGACGGTATAAAAAGTAATATTGTCGGATGCTTAGAAGTTTAAGAAGGAAATTTTATTTAAAATTGGCCGTGAGATTTTTTTGAAATCTACTGATAGAAAAGCCTTTTCCCGAACAGCCAATGAAATGCTTGGCTATTACGTAAGCTTCATAGGAAATCTGACGAGTCGCAGGCGATTTTTCTTGCTTGCAATTTTTACGTGTAATAACACTATTAATCTTTAATTCATGGCGTACGTAATGTATGACCAGCTCCGTAGAAGTTTAAAAATTTACAGTACCGAAAATTGTAAAACTGAAATTTCTTTTAAAATTTGTTCATGATGGGTCCAGGAATGTTATCGTTTAATCCATGGCGTACGTAATGTAGTATCAACTCCGTGCGATTTTTTATGTCTTAAATTTTAGTCTTTGAAAAAATCATTTTCCAAATGGTCGTTGTAATTTGTTAAATTGCTTTTTTTATCTTTTTTTTTAATTTTTTTTGTTAAGCAGCTCTGATAGAGGTCCATTAATAATCAGTCTTTTTTTTTTCAAACCTCTCTTCTAATTTTTCGAAAAACGTTGCATGTAGACTGGGAGTCGGTGGCACAAGTCATCGCTTCATCCAGTTGATGGCTGAAATTCCAGGATTAATTAAAACTCGTATTGCATATTAAAATGCAACAGATCTGCCAAGTCATATCTTGGTGGAAAACACATGCAGACCCGATTTTAGTGATTGATCGGTAGGTTTACCATTGTACTTTCCTCCTCCCAGTCCTCCATGTTTCCATACCTTTCGGTGCAAGAAAGCACAATGAGAGCAAGAATGAAGCAAGAAAACGAAAGCTCAATGTCCCACTGTCAGCCAAATACAAACCCGCTCAAGAGCTGGCAAAACATACCCCATTAGAAATTATATACCAAAATAAACGAATAGACAAAAAGCCTACTGATTGTCTACTAAGCAGAATGGGTCGCAAAATTCTCAGACTGCAATGATTTAAATACGGCTCTCAATGAAGATCATAATCAATTATGTCTGATCAGAATCAGATGTGAGAAAAAATTATATTTTTAAACTTTTAACGAAGTGTCTGTCAAAAAAAATCATGTTGTCAACTTTTACGATTCTTATTAAGCTATTCACATTAAATCCAGTACAACTAAAATCCTGCTTCTTTCCTTGATTTTTTAAAAATATTCTATATACATATGATTGAAAATTTTCGCAAGATCCTTTTACGTTTTATTATAAGTTTTTAATAGGAAAACATGAAATAAGTATTAATGTTTGTTTGCTTTTCTGTGATTTGTAATCGAGATTTTTAATTAATACGTATGACTATTCTCAAAACTATCAATTTTTCTGAAAGATTATATATACCGAGTGAGCCAAAAGTTCGTTAAAACTTTAAAAACTCATAAAAAAGAGAAGAAATTAAGATGATGAAGTGCGGTTTGCAAGAAGGGGCTTACCAGGTAGTCTGATTTTTTTTTAGAAGCAAAAAAAAATTTAGTTAAAAAATCACATGTAGAGGGCACTGATAACCCGAAACACAATGAACAGGACAACAATTCCATTCATTTATTCTCCCAATAACAAATGTTCAACATGACCTCCAAAACATTCTACGACACAACTAGGTTGTGTCGTTTGTGCCGTGGTACCTGTTCATTGTGTTTCGGGTCGCCAGCCTCCTCTACATGTGTATTTTTTTTCTGCTAAAAAGAAATCAAACTACTTGGGGATTCGCCCGGAGTCTGCCACCTTGGATTTTTTCTTGGCGTGAAAAACCGTTTTCGCGTCAAGTAATTGTCGCCAAATAGTCATTTATAGCGACTTTAGACTTAAAAAGCTTTGAAAAATCAGAGATTAAACAATTAAAGAAAAGCAAGAAAAAAAGGAAATTTTTAACACAAATCAGTAATTTTCAGATTTTTTTTTTTTTTTTTTTTTCCTTGCTGTCCTTTAAGTGTTTAATCTGTGAATTTTCAAAGTTTTTTAAGCCTATAGCCGCTATAAATGACCCTTTTAAAGCAGTAGAGTGAACCAAATATTCAATTTTAAATTTAAAAACAATGCAAATTGAACAGAAAACAGCACTCGAATCGTTATTTATAATAATAAAAAATGAATAAAAATAGGGGGGTGAGAGAATTTGAAATGAGTAAACGATAAATACGTTAATTTTAAAAGAGTTTAGTAAATGAAATATTGATTTTAAACAAATTATTACCACCAAAAAAATGAAATTTAACCATCAAAATATTCATATACAGAGATTAAATAAATATGGCGGCCATCTCCGGGCGATTATTCGAAATCGGCGATTAGCCCTATAACGGCTTTCCCGTTATATATTCATTTAAAACCTTTCCCTCCCCCCCTCGAAAATCACCATTTAACTTTAATTATTCATTTTTGGTTTTTTGTCATTATCCCCCCTCAAATAAAAATATTTAATTTAAATTTGACATTTTATACTTAATTTCGTACTTCTGTATTCATTCACCCCCCCCCCCCTCACACTACTGTAAGTTTCATTTATACTTTAACAGTTCGTTTTAAATGCATGCATCATTTTATCAGCCATTTCCTTTTTCTTTTAACTTCACACAGACATGTGTATAGAAAAAAATCTTAACCGCAGTGATTTTCCGTTTAGATAAAAAATAGAATAAAATAGAAATGTATTTCCTTGGCCTCTCAGCCGACAATATGTAATACATATTTTATGAGTAACACAGAACTGCGCATTAAAGTTTTCTCATCTTTTTTGCTTGCATTGCTATTAATTCCCACTCTTGATTTTGTCAGATAACGACCATATGCCCTCCTGACTAATACAGACAGTTGTTAAATTGTAACGTACATGTAATATCACGTGTTTAGCTATTCCTTCGGTTACCCCGCATAACCACAAGAATTTTATTAACTAGCAACCCTTTAAGCCCGCCATGGCGTATAATTTAATTCAATGTAGAGCTTCGTGATTTTTACTGATTGCTTTGTCTACTCCATTCGTGTTATCGCCAATATCTTACATATGGTTGTCTTAAGCTCGCCAAAGCGTGAGTAATTGTAACAAATACTTTATCACTATTGCTTCTGATCTTGAGCGTGACAGACGTCAGCGTTCCTCCTTGTGGGGCCCGCCCCACCTGGCCATCTTGTTAACTTCTCCCCTATTCTCTGTATGCTCACGGCCATCCCTTTAAAAGTTTCCATAATAAAATAATTTAAGTCCTCTAAAATTTTGTGTTGGAGATTTTACATTGTTTGTGAACCTGGGTACACGAAAACACCTTCATAAGACCTAACGCAAAATTTTAACATTTATAAAAAAAAAGGGTAATATATATTTACAATAGCAATATTTTAACATTATACACAAAAAAAATTATTTTTTTTTTCTAGATTAAATAAATATGCGATAAAATGAGATTAAATATAAATTTCTAGATTAAATAAAAATTACGCAAAATTTTAACAATTATCAAAAACAAATATTAAATATTTACAACAGCACAATATTGAAAGATTATACACAAAAAAAATAATAATAATTTTTACACAACACAACAGAAAGCACAAAATAATCATTTTTTTTTTCTATTTTAAAATCCTCCCACTTAATTCCCCTTATAATTTCCAAAAATTGATTAAACACATGAATTTTTTTTGTCATAACACGCTCTATCAAAAAGGAGCATCGCCAAATAGTAACAGAAGTCGGTTTTATGATTGTACGACGGCAACGTGTCCTTAATAGGACGCCACATGCTTTCTATTGCGTTCGTGTGGCAACCAGTGACAGGATCGACAAAATGTAAGCTGTGGTTGACTTGTAATAAATTATAATTGTACGCTCGTAGATTGTAGTATGCTTTCCAACAGTCAGAATAGATCATAGTGCCTTTCTCAATCCAGTGCTCTATGCACTCCCTTAAAGTGTCAGCAGTTCTGTTGTGGACAGCAACCAGAAACATGCTACCCGAACCTCTCTCCACACCACCAAAAACCCACTGTCCTTCAACCTCATGGCTTCTATTATGCTTCCGCTTACCAAACTTGGATTCATCAACTTCAACTATTTGACCAACACCTCCAATTTTCTCCGACTTAGACTCAATAAACTCCAATACCTGTTCATTAACCCCTTAACCTACAATGACGGGCATAGCCCGCGTACGATGATCGAGCCAAATGTAAATTTTTCTTACCACTAAAATTTCACAGTAAATATAGTTTAATTTAATCGTCGAAATTCAATGATTAAAGAAGGCGAAAATCTCTATTAAATTTTAGTGGTAGCTATGGATTTGCCAAACCGTAGGTTAAGGGGTTAATAAACTGCCTCCAAATTTTTACATTACCGAAGGGAATTTTTAGAAGTTTTTAGTCAAAATATTAAATTTGAATTACTAAGTCATGGGAAATAATTTTAAATAACTTTGAAATTTTAATTAACATTTAAATTTCTTTCAGAGTTTATTTTTAAAAGATACAGCATACCTTCAAGATTCTTGGCTGTTATTTGGAATACAAACGTAACAAAAGCAAAGTACATTATAACTTCAAAAATCCGGCACCATCGGGACCGAAATTATGCCGGATTTTTGAAGGAATGTCAAAAGTAGTAAATAGAAATATGAAAAGTAGTACTGTATCCTTAATGGCGTCTTTAGCCATAATTTAATTCATTATTAAGTGATAGTTATGTAAGAAATAGAGAAAATTAAATATATAAAAACTTACATTAATTAATATTTTCTATATTACAGAAAAAAAATCTAATAAAGAGTGGAATTATTTCTTCCCGTGTAATTTTGGAAACATCGATGTCAATTTTGTTTGCTTCAATGTTTTTGGACGTTCTTTACTAAGTTTTTCTTGTATTTTACCAAATAAAGAATCACTATTTCGGAAATACAGCCTTGTTCTCTAAAACAAATATTAATTCTCCATCCAAATTTATGCATTTTTCTAGTGACACCTTGTCTTCTGTCTGTTGTTCATCCTCGTCTTCGGAGTTGTTACTAGAGTTATCGGTGGTTCTATTTAGCACAGCGTCACAAGAGAGACTCCAAAGAACTTGTGAACTAATCACCACGCCGCGCCGTTGCTGAGAAACGGTGCAGCTCCCAGAAAATTTCTTCAGGAAAAATATTGTCTCTGACAGATGAGAAAAATGTCAAATATTATTTTTTTTTCAATTTCGAACTTGAAGTTTTTAATTCGTAAATAATTATTATTTTTCTTCTACCATAACTTAAAAGTATAAAAGAAAAAGGAAGGGAAAACATGGCTTTGATGCCGGATTTTTGAAGACATACTGTATTTACTTTTTCTCAACACCAACTAAAAACCTAAAACGCATTGCAAGAAATAATATCAGATTATAAATCTGAACATTCAATCTGAACAATTTAGAAAAACACATTTTCTCCCTGTAAAGTCCATTGAATTTTTTGCTTATCATTGTCTGCACCCTTTCTCATTTCTCCAATAGTATTGCAAATCTGAAATAGGAGGCAGTGTAAAGTTTTTACTTTATTTCTTTCAACAGCAATCACATTTTATTATTATTATTATTATTATTATTATTTCACCTACTATTCACATTCCAACTTCATAACTCCCTTTTTCTTTAACATATTGTAAGACTCCGCCTATATTTATGTAATTTGTAGATAGCGACATGAAGTGTATTACAGGAAGCACACCAAAGCCCAAGATTCATTTAAGTAGGTCCTCGGATGCTCAAGCTAAATCTTAATCAAACAAGTTTAAATGAACATTTGCCTATTTTGCTCAATTTTTCCCCGTACAGAACTGAATTTAAAGAACTACTTCATTTAAAGCATTCCATTCACGTTATCTCTATAATAATAGCCTAAGTCATGTGACTGTCATCAACAGTTCCGGCTGACCACTTCGCTTTTTATATACAAGACGGCCATTTTGGTACTTGGTGCAGGTGATTAATCGCCAAATATTGATCCATTGCCATCATTTCATCTATATTATAATAGTTCAAGTCATGTGACTGACTATCCTAAACAATTACGATTTTCATATGCGCAGCCATTTTCAATCAAAATTATTTTTTCGAATAAAACTAACATAAAAGTTGCCATGATCGCAAAGAATTCCTGGTACTTTTATGTTAGCCGGGTAAAAATCTCGCCAATAGTATTTTTTTAACTCGCCAGTTAGCATTTTTTATTTCTCGCGGGGTAAATTAAATGAATGCTTCGATGTTTAAATTAAATGTCATGGTCTATGGTATCATTTATTATTTTTCTTTTTACTTTTCTTTTCTTTTCTTGGTTTTTTTTTTTTTTTTTTTTTTTTTTTTAGTAAGTAAAAGTCATGAATTTTAAATGATTCAATTTTAAATTAAAGCTGTGTATTTTTAATAAAATGGGTGAAATGATTATATTTTAAATGAAAATAATAAAATGCGAAAAAAATGCGACAGGAACAATGTTTGGCGATTAACCCCCAAGTCCAGCTAACATAAATATACCAAGTTCTTGGTTTCTCCAACAGAACTTCGATTTGGCGAAGAATTGAAAAAGTAAATTAAATTATGAATAAAAGTACAGTAAACTCTGTCTAAGGCGGAAGCGATCGGGACCAAGAAAATTTTCCGCAGTAGACAATATTCCGCCTTAGACAAATTTTACTCTATGTATATGGATTCACGTGGACTTGAAAATCTTTCCGAGTTAGACAGATTTCCGTCTTAAACAGAGTCCGCCTTACAGAGAGTTTACTGTAACATGATATAATGCTTAGAATTACATTTAAGGGAGACAAAACTGGTCGCCAAGGAAGGCTAGTTAAGTATAGGGACCCATTCTAAATTTGGGCAAAAAATATCATAATTTGTATTTCAGCTTCATTGTATATTTAACTTATAGTTTATCGGAAAGAAATGTACACTGCACGTTCAACATTTCTTAGTTAATATTGCTGAATTCAAAACAGAACAGAAGCGTATGTGTAAACTCCTTACGCCTCCTTTTTAATTGCAAGAAAATCGTGGCTTTAGTGATTTAAATTCTGTATTTTAGGTTTTTCATTGTGGATCTTTTCTATTTGAAAGTATGGATATTTATTTATTTACTTATATATATATATATATATATAAAGAAATGAAATGATCTAAATTAAAAGAGCGAGATTTAAAAAACGATTGCATGATTTTCTTTTTTTATAATTGGATATTTTTCTGATTAACCTTTTTTTTTTTTTTCAATACTCAGATATGTGACTCATGAAATAATACACTGCTCAAAACAATTAAAGGCTATTTGAAGTTTTATATAAAATAAAGATATAAACGAAATTTTTTTGCCGAAAATAGAAGAAGAGAATCACAAATGCAAATTTTTCTGGTTTTCAAACTGTGGAGTATGCAAATTTTGAGTTCGATGTCAAAAACGTCGCTTCAGCGGCAGCGAATGAAATTTGACTTTCAACTGGATAAAAGAGAATGAAGACAAGGATGATCGGTATTCAGTGATTGCTTTGTTTCGATGAGTACGATGTCTCAGCGAAGTCATTTGACAGATTCAGAAGCTTTGAGAATTGTTGGTAGGTTAGAAGGGGGCCAAACTCAAGCCGAAGTAGCGCAAGCCATTGGAGTGTCACAAAGTGTCATTTCCAGGATCTGGAATCGTTTTTTGGAGAGTGGATGTGCAGGCCGAAGACCAGGGCACGGTCGTAGACGGGCAACAACGCCCAATGAAGATCGGTATTTAGCGTTAACAGTTCGGAGACACCGAACCATGAACGCTACTCTTCTCCAACAACACCTTTGCTCGGCTACAGGCACCACGATTTCAACTCAGACTGTCCGAAACCGGCTCCATGCTGTAGGTCTGTATGCTCGCCGACCGATGGTATGTGTTAGATTAACATCAAGGCATCGTCGCGACCGCAGGGAGTGGGCAACCGAGCATGTCAACTGGAGGAGAAATGAATGGAGCAATATTCTGTTTTCTGACGAGTCCCGTTTTTCTATGCATCCGGATAATAGGCGTATTTTCATCTGGAGGTACCGTGGCAGTAGGAATAATCCTGCGTTCGTGCACGAAAGTGTCAGATTTGGCGGTGGAGGAGTGTTGGTGTATGGTGGCATCTCCATTGACGGGCGCACTGACCTCTACATCATTCGAGATGGAGCTCTGACTGGTCGCCGATATAGGGATGAGATCCTCAGACCTATTGTAGTCCCTTACGCTGCAGCAATCGGAGATAACTTCATTTTAATGGACGATAACTGCAGTCCACATCATGCAAACCTGGTGGAGGATTTCCTTTTCGAGGAAGGAATCGTTCGAATGGAATGGCCAGCGTGTTCTCCAGACATGAATCCAATCGAGCACGTTTGGGACGCTCTAGAAAGACGAGTTTCTGGCCGCCAACAACCCCCACAAACTCTCCAAGAACTGGAAAGAGCTCTTCTGGAAGAGTGGGGCAGAATACCCCAACTCGTCATTAATAGCCTCATTGAGTCCATGCCTCAAAGGTGTTCAACGTTGCTGGCCGCCCGTGGAAACCATACCCCTTACTGAAAATGATTTTCTTTGAAGAAAACACCTTTTCTTATTCTTTTTTTCTCATATCCACAAATTGTATTTTTTTCCTTTAGTATGCCAAGTTTCCAAATGCGCAATAAAATGCATTTTTTTCTGCCAAACATTTGTAATTTATTCTCATATAACCTACTATGTCTGTCGACCATGTATCAATCAGCTAAACAGTTTACCAGATACAAAATCCACCTAAAACTGCAATATCCTTTAATTGTTTTGAGCAGTGTATATATCTATATCGTAGGTAAAACTAATGAGCGGAATAAGATCACATTTTAATTTAGACGACTGTTCAAGGCATGAAAGTATTAATTCCGTAGAAAAATACAGTACTTTTTCTCATAGGCGTAGAGTTATATGGGACCGTGGGGCTCGGGCCCCTCCAATAATTTTTTCAGATGGGCTATATTTTTTTATGCCAACTGACATAGAAAAAAACTCAGATTTTGGAATTTCATGTAATTTACAAAAGTTTTTAGCGTATAATGTTTTCGATGGATAATTGTTCTTTCTCTAAATTCGCTGTTTACTTTTATTCTTTGTAAACAAGTAAGAAACTGGAAAATTTGAGCGTGGCGTATGGGGAACAACTAAGCACTCTCCATGGTGGCGTTTTCTCCTTCTTTGGACACTGGGCATGGGCACACTTTCTGGAAAGAATTTCTTTTACTGATTCGGCGCCATAGACATAGCGCAATAAATTCACATTTTTAACGGACAACAAATGGTGTCCGATATGATTTGATTAGAGCACAGATAAGATGGTTCGCCGTTTCCCGAACCTACAAAGAAAGTGACTCCAATTTACGAGCTTTAAAGAACTCGGCAGGGAGGGGAAGAGGGTTTAAGTTTTGTTACAAGTGATGAAACTAGAAGCCAGGAAGAATGACCAGTGTCTCCAAAGCATAGAATATAAAGGGAGAAATTCTTTGTCTCTAAATCATGCATAAAGCTCATGTTAATTAAAATAGTCCAAATCTATCAAGCGGTCTCTCTGTATAGTAAATGACAATTCACCAGGATCTGATAACAATAAACAGTACATATTCAGTTGTTCTTATTCAGGACGAGCAAGAAACCCTTTCTCGGGGCCATTTTCTTTCATTAATATCAGCCTGAGTAGGGACCGGGTCTAAATTTTTTCTGTAAACCCGGGCCATTCCTAAACATTTTTTCCGTGTCGTTTCGGACTGACATTTGATTCGATTTTCGTGATATTTTCAAACTTTTCTATGTTCATATAAAAGTATGTATCTGTACATGCGCATTCATGGCAAACACAGAAGGGCCACTTTTTCCTGCGCAACCCTGTAGTATTTATATTATGCATTTATACACAAACTAGCTGACATGCCTTGCGTCCGGTCCGTCGAAAAATAGTACAAAACACGAAAAAACTTAAAAAATCTCGAAAAATTAAAAAAAAGCCGCACGAATTCCAAATAAATTTAAATGAAAAGAAAACAAAATTTACTATTTTGGGCTACAAGATAACCGGATTCCTTTTACTAAATTGGAAAAATTGTAGCGAATCGCGAGAAAACTCTAAAAACTCAAAAAATCGCAGGTGGCAAAATTTTGTTATTATGGGCTAAAAGATTAAAACAGGATTCCTTTTACGAATGTAGAAAAATCACCGCGGAAAGCGATAAATCTCTAAACTAGGGGTGCACAACCTTTTTAAGGGAAGGGCCACTTACAAAAATTTCTGGGTTGTTGAGGGCCACACCAGTAACACGGAGATAATTCTATTAGGGGGAGGTGATCTATAATCAGATAAAAAATATGGTTTCAGAGGGGGCTCTTACCCCTCTAGCACCCCCCCCCAACCTAGTCAAAATATCCAATTCAGTTGGCAAGGATATATCAACAGTTTACATTTGTATATATAACAGAGAGAGCAGGGATTATTTAGAGGGAATGATAATAGTCCTTGACTTTATTAGGAGGAATAAATTTTTTTTTATTAAAACTGCTAAAAAACAAATATAGGCATGAAAGTGGCTAGTGCTGAAAAAAGGGTGAACGTTATGAATGTAGGGGGAAGGAGGAGCTGATCAAAAAAATTTGCTATTTTTCCGCACTCGATCAACGAAATTTGCGATTTTTCAGGGGCTGATCGACAAAATGCTCAAACTGCCCGAAGCCGGTCGACAGAATTCGTGATTTTTTTCGCGCCGGATAGACAAAATTCGCGATTTTTCCGCACCTGATCGACGAAATTTGCTATCTTTCCGCGTCTGATTGACGAATTTCGCTATTTTTACCACGCCCGATCGATTAAATATGTGATTTTTCCGTGCCTGATCGACTAAATTTGCGATTTTTGGTGTCCGACCAACGAAATTTTCAATTTTACGGAGCCCTATCGAAAAACTCGTTTTTTTTCCTTGCCCGATCGACGCAATTTACGATTTTTCCACCTCTGATCGACGAAATTCGGGTCCGATCAACAAAATTCGCGATTCTAACTAAATCTGACGAAATGTACAATTTTTTCCCGCGGCAAATTGACGAAATTCGCGAATTTTTAAGTGATAAACGGAGGACACTCCCGATTTTCCCGCAAGCCGATCAAAGAAATTTTCAATATTTCCGATCATCATCGAGAGAATTCGTGATTTTTCCGTACCTGACAAATGAAATTTCCGATTTTACCACTCCTGATCGTCAAAATTCGCGATTTTTTCGTACCCGACCAACGAAATGCGCGATTTTTCGGAGCCCGATCGACAACACTCCCGATTTTTACGTACCGGAACGACAAAATTTGCGATTTTTCCACGCCTGATCGACGAAAGTTGCGAGTCTTAACTGACTCTGACGAAATTTGCAATTTTTTCACGCGCGAAATTGACGAAATTCGCGGTAAATTGAGGGAACACGCGATTTTTCCGCAGTCGATCAACGAAATTTGAGATTTTCTGCTCTTAATCGGCAAAATTCGCGATTTTTCCGCATCCGATCGACGAAATTCGTGTTTTTCCACCATCAACAAAATTTGCATTTTTTTCGCGCATCATCTACAAAACGCATTTTTCGTGCCCTACCAACTAAATTAGCGATTTCTCCGGACTCGATACACAAAACGCACGATTTTACCGCGCCCGATCGACGAAATTTGTGATTTTTCTACACATAATCGATGAAATTCGTGAATTTCTTTTTTTGTGTGTGTGTGTTTCATCAACTAAATTCGTTATTTTTCCGGGCCTCACCGATAAAATTCGCTATTTTTTCACAATCGATCAACAAAATTCGCGATTCGTAGCTGACTGATGGAATTTTCAATGTGTCCCGCGGCAAACTGGCGTTTTTTTCCAGTGACCTATGGATAAAAATTGCAATTTTTTTTCAGTTATAAATTGCATCCCTACTCTAAACAATGCATAAAAATTCACAAAAAATTCAAAAATCGCTGTACGAATTTCGAATAAACTTTATTGAAAATTTTAGCAAAATTTATTATATTGGGCTAAAAGTTTGACACCCAATTCTTTTTACGAATGTCAAAAGATAGCAGCGGAACGCTAAACATCGCATTAAGTATCGATAAAAAATCAAAAATCGCAAAGGTAAAAAATTACAACAACGTGTTGCAAGTTTGAAACGAATTTCTTTTATAAATGTAAAAAAAGGTACGGAACGCGTAAAAACGCTAAAAATCGTGTTGAGATGGGGAAATTTGTCTTTAGAAATCGTGGAAGAGAAAATTTGCTATATTAAGCTGAAAGTTTGAAACCGAAAAAATATTATGAATGCCAAAAAATCGCTACGGAACACGAAAAAAACGCAAAAAAGAGCATTAAAAATTCAAAAATCGTTGAGAACACAATTCACTATAGTGGACTAAAACATTAACCGGAATTTTTTCACGAATGTCAAAAAATCTCCACGGAATGCAAAAAATCACAATAAAAATCGCTCAAAGTGAACAAAATTTACTATACTAGACAAAAAGTTTAAAATCGAATTCCTTTTACCAATGTAAAAAAGTCACTGCAGAACGCGAAAAACCGCTGAAAATTGCATTAAAAAGTGCTCTAAAGCATTTTAACCGGAATTCTTTCACGAATGTCAAAACTCGTTGCGAAAAATCGCAAAAACTCGAATTAAAAATTCAAAAATTTCGGAGGACAAAATTTACTGTATGATGCTAAAAATTTGAAACCGATATCCTTTTATCAATATAAAAGAACTGTTGCGAAACACGAAATAACGCTAAAAATCGCATACAAATATTTGTGAAAATTTCAAAAATCGCTGCACGAATTCCGAATAAACTTTTTTGAAAAGAGGACAAAATTCACTATATTATACGCTAAAAGATTTTAATCGGATTTATTTTAATAATTAAAGAAAAAATCGCCTCGAACCATGAAAAAGCGTTAAAAATTGCATAAAAAATTACATTGAAACAGTCTATTCAAAAAGTTCGAAATCGGGCTTTGGTGTGCTTAACTAAATACATAGAGGTACAGTCGTGGAAAAAAACAGTAAACACCCCCTACTAACTCTTCGACAAATTATCGTACACGGACGTTACTGGTACCGAATGATTGGAAATAAAGTCTACTTTTAAATGATGTATATAAAATTTGCTTAGGGGGCCATCTACATATAAAAACGAACCCAAACCTCATTTTTTTCAATGGCAATACCCAATTTTAACGAGATATTTCAAATCTTCGGTTCAAACTATGCCCAGACACCAAATTTCAAGTCATTTGAATGATAAGTTTTTGAATTATAAACATTCAAAATTTAGTGCTTCTAATGTTAAATTACATTTTCATATATTTATTTATATCTCCTGAAATTATGCTCCTAATGTGCTAATTTTTTGTGTAGCAATAATACTAATGTGCCCAAACATAAATACGCTGAATTTGCAATTTTTATAATTTTATGATATGAATTATGAATTATGAAATTAATATTCGAAAAAATTATGAATTGCAACCCACAATTTTTTTGATGGATTTAGATTTATTAAGTCCTGCTTTATGAAAATCCGAAATTTCACATTTTTATTCCAAATAGTTTTCAAATTATGCTTAAAAAACGGCAACATGATGGTTTAAGGGGCCGTCTATGATAGAAGTGAGTAGATATTTCGAAATTTCTTCTGCTGTCCCGTTGTCTAACAGGCTTCATTGACTGCTTAAGGTGCCTTGATCAAGAAGGAGGCTCTCTCGATTAACAATCGACTACGGAACTTCAATTTGGATACAATCCTTAAAATACGCACGTTTTATAATAATTAATTTCTCGGAAACTTATGGTACGAATTGCATAAAAATTGGTTTTTAGGCTAATTGAAAGGTGTAGAGTTCATTTATGCTGTCAGAATTGGGTATTGCCATTGAAAAAAAATGAATTTATGGTTTGTTTTAATATGTAGATGGCCCCCTAAGCAAAATTTATATACACCATTTAAAAGTAGACTTTATTTTCAATCGTTCGGTACCGGTAACTTTCTCCTACGATAATTTGTTGAGGAGTTAGTAGGGGGTGTTTACTTTTTTTTTCCACGACTGTACCTTCATACCAAATTTTGTAGCTCCGCGTGCAGCGGTTTTTTCAAAACATAGCCGATAGACAGACAAACTTCTTTCCTTATTATTATAGACTAGCTGACCCGCCCGGCGTTGCCCGGGCCCGTGATAATAACCATTAATAAAGCGCAAATTTGTATGAATTTATACCTTTAATCCGATTTTGTCCGAATTTATAATTTTAAACGAAAAAAATCTCCAAAAAATATTGACTTTTAATGGTAAAAGCGTTCGTATGAAGTCATTTTCTGTTTTTCACGTACGGTCGTTTCATAATTTTTTTTTTCAAAATAGTTTCTTTTGGTCCGAACTCTTTAAAAATTTTGTCGTTATAAATATAACCGTTTCTCAGCCCGTGTAAAATTTTCGTGAAAAAAATATACTACTTCTAAAAGATATGTACTTCTAAAAGACATGTTTTCTTCTTCCTTTTTACTTTCTTCTATCTTTGCAAGAAAAAAGCATATTGGATTGAAGAAAATTTTCGAATTCCGGTTTTCGACGGATTTACACTTTTTAGCGGTCACAGATCCCGAAAAACATGTTTTTACAAAATGACTCTGTGAATCTGTCTGTGAGTTTGTCTGTATGTGACTGAGGCACCCTGAAAATTTGTGCAACACTTCTTTTGTAATAGCTGAATACAAAATCGAATGTCTGGCTGAAGGATCGCGGCCCAAAAACTGTGCTAGACACGTGTCAAGTGCCATTTTTTGACTACCCAAAAAAGGTATCACGCTGAGATTGAGGCAGAATAATATTTATGCTTAGAAAAAAATATTTTGAAAATGACAGACACTTTAGTCGGCACAAAAACTGTGCCAGACACGTGTCAAGTGCCAAATGGCATTTGATACGTGTCTGGCACAGTTTTCGGCCCACGATCCTTCAGCCAGACATTCGATTTTGTATTCAGGCATTACAAAAGAAGTGTTGCACAAATTTTCAGGGTGCCTCAAATACCTACTCAAAAATGTTCAACAGCTCTCCTACTATTCCTCTCGAAAAGCAGGTTCTGGTCACGCACGAGCGCGCCTCTGCCAATTTTCAAAAAAAGATCTGTTTTTTGATGAGATTTTAATTAATATATCGGCCAATTATCAAAAAAATAAAAATGTGAGCCTCAGGGGCATCCATACCTGCAACGAACTCATATAAATTTTCAGACCTCTGCGTGCAGTAGATGTTCCTAGACATCGGTAATAAACACACAAACAGCGATCTTGTCTTTTATTATTAGACATATAGATATTTATGATACATGTAGAGTAAAACCTGTCAAAACGGAACCTGTCTATGGCATAATCTTGTCTTAAATGGAAACTTTTCATGCTCCAGAAGGAAAGATTGCCGTACTATTTTACTTAATTAGCCTGAAACCTGTCTTAAACGGAATATTGTTTCGGTCGCTTACGATTGCTTTTACAAAAGGTTTTACTGAATGGATATGGATATAAGATTAGCCTGTGTAAACGGAACCTGTCTATAACGAAATCTTGTCTAATGGCAAACATTTCATGATCCATCGAAAGGAACTCTTTGAATTTTTACCTGCTAAGGTTGACGAAAACCTGTATAAAATGGAAACTTTCAGCGATTATTTGTAATTTTGTCTTAGCAGGTTTTACTATTTTTGTATTCATTACTTAGTAAATTAAATCCCTGTTCCAGGGAGCGGTAGACCCCCCCCCCCATTGTCTGCGCCACTGGCTGAGCCCCTCCAATAATTTTGAAAACTCTACGCCTATGCTTTTTCTTTAAATTCCATTGAACTTTTTGCTGATAAATTGGCTATATTCTTTCTCATTCCTCCAAAAGTGTTGCAAATCTGGAATAGGAGGTAGTGTAAAATATTTAATTTAGTTCTTTTAATGCCAGTCACAACTTTTTATCAGGGGTCTCCGTATACCTTCTGAAAATTTTTAAGAAGTTCGGTATACCCTCTACTTCTCAAATAAAGCTTTAACGTATACTCTAGGCATGATGTTCAGGATTTTAGAGTATGCCCTCTGTTTGGTTTTTCTTTTCTTTTACTTGAACACTGCGTTTAATTATTTCACATTAAAGTCATTAAGAGTTTTACAGACTGTAAGAATCCGCCTACTTCTCATAAATTGTAAACAGCGACAAGGAGTGTGTTACAGAAAACCCAAACATAAGTTACTTTTATTAAAATTGGTCTTCGGTATACCTTTGTTTCTACAAAGTTTGTCGAAAGAGAAAATTTTCTCATCAGTGACAATAAAAAGAGTTTTACACACTGTAAGACTCCGCCTACATTCCCATAAATTGTAAAAGGCGACAAGGAGTGTATTACAGAAAGCACACCGAAACATAAGTTACTTTTATTAAAATTGATCTTCGGTATACCTTTGTTTCTACAAAGTTTACCAAGAAAGAGAAAATTTTCGCATCAGCGATAATAAAAACAGTTTTACAGACTGTAAAGCCGCCTACATTCCCATAAATTGTAAAAGGCGACGAGAAGTGTATTACAGAAAGCACACCGAAACATAAGTTACCTTTATTAAAATTGGTCTTCGGTATATCATTGTTTCTACAAAATTTGTCGAAAGAGAAAATTTTCGCATCTGTGACAATAAAAAAAACAGTCAGTATTTACATTAGGGATTATCCAATAATTACATCACTCTTCAAGAAGGGAGGAGAGGAGAGAGTTAATGCATTGCCACATCATATTCAAAATATGAAACACTTCGATTGGTATTATTTTGAAAGAGCATAATAAAGTTCATGAAAATACGGTAGAATTTGCTAAGACGGAATGGACATTTGAAGTTTTCACAGATTTTACTAATGTACGTTTAGCAGGTAGTATTGATTTTAAGGAGGTTGGAATGGTTTTTAATGTAAAATGTATTGTAATTTGCTTGCTAGAATACGTCAGTAAAATATTTAAAAGATTACAATAATAAATAATATTATCTCACGGCTGTTTTTATCGAAGTTTGTTGTAAGTTCACAATGAGTCACACTAAGGAAATATAATTCGAGTGTTTTTCCCAGTCATTTTTCCTACCTTTTACACTACCTTTAACAATGCTATAAGGGGAGGAAGAGTAAATATCCAACGAAAATTGCGTAATAAAGTTAATGAATAATCCGTTATTCGGTAATATATATATATATACATATATATATTGTGCCTGTTTCTGTTCTTATACAATAGCAGCGTCACTAATTTTTCTTGAAAACATCCAGAAAAATAACTCATTCGAATAATTGATTAAATGTGTTATTTCAGTTACACAGTACACACACTTTCTTTGACTTTTTAAACTATCCTGTTTCATAGAAGTAATCTCTGTATACTTTTAAAAGTCTAAATATCAAATGTGGTCTCATTCCGTATATTAATCATAACGATAAATACTTCCAAACAGAAAAACCTTCTTTTTTCACTACATGGAGAAACGCAACTCAAAATAACAAAACTCACACCAGTAACGAGGAATAGTAAATTGTTATAGGGAGCTCCTTCCTGTTTTGTTAACATGTCAAATTCTCTTCACTATATATCGCTAGAATCAAGATACCACACCTAACAGTGTGGTAGAAATAAAAGACTAGTCTTTCCTTCCTGATATAATTTTACGAACGACAGTGAGCTAAAGCTTACTTACTGAGGCTTATTTGTGTGTGTTGTGTCGTATCAAAGAAATTGAAGCATGGAGAAGGGTAAGTTTCACACACAGGCAATTAGAAACTCCCAGACGAAACACTGGAGGCCGTAAATTGCAGCGCCGTCTATTGAGAGATGGTAAAACACACTCTGCCCTGGGACGATTTGGCGAGGCGGAATCAAGGGAGGAAATCTCCTGGCAGAATTAATTTTAATATATATACACACACACACACATATATATATATATAGTGTTATGCATATGCATTTATATATATTATTATTATTTTTAAATCTGTAATTATTGCTAAGTGTTTACTTTCACTATAGGATTTATGATAATATTTCTCAATGTTATTAGATTCATTCTTTATATGAGACTTTATTTAAATCAAAATGGGATTTATATATAAATATTAAATATATACATTATTTATCAATATTTTTCAGGAGGAAATAATAAAAGTATTAATCTAATAGTTTATTATTACTTTAATAGTATGAGGAATGTAAACTATACATAACTTTATGATGATTAATTTTATTACTTAGGTAATGACAAGAATTTTCATGAAATATATTACTAAATAAATATATAATATAATATATTACAATATAGATATATATATAAGTTTTTCATTATATTTCATGGAATTTAATGGTTTTGTTTTGCTTTTGTTATTTTTCTCGGTTTTAATTTAGTTGCAAATCTGGTTGCACAGTTGATTGGGCAATTTGAGAAAGAGCCCTTAAATGCAATGCATGCTTTCCTCAATTAGAAATCAATTGTGTATTGCTTACATTTGTGGGATATAGCCAGTGGTGGGATTCAAATAATTTAACAACCGGTTCGCTGCCCGGATGATTTTTTATGTACAAAAATGAAAGAAAATTGAAGCATCACACATAGATTATGAAACACTTTCCAATATTATAAGAACATTGTTAAAAAGAAAACTTTGATCCTTTGGTACAGTGAAAAAAATCCTGAAACATGTTACTGTATAAAAGGACGTTAATAAATGTTCGGCAATTATGAAACCCTGATCATAACTTCTATCAGAAAATGCATCAAAACAATAAACAATATAATATAAAAATAGCATAAATGTAAGATTAAGAATTAACCCATGTTCATGACCTGAAGTTGTATATAACATATTTAGAAAAATATTATCCATGCTATAGCTAGTGAGACAAATTTTTGCACGACCAAAACTTCTTGAGTTATGACATTTAGGAATTTTTATCATTTCTTACAAAAGAAAAAAACAGGCCAGACAACGCTGGAAATTCGTAAAATACAAAGTATCATGATTCGGCAAGTTTAGATCATACAATGTCTTTTCATTTGTTAGAGCTAGAAAAATATTTTTCTAAATATAAATTATAAGACTAGAGGAACTTATCAGAATTTTGGATTTGTTACATTTACGAAAATAACTACTTTCATTTAAAAAACTTCTAAGACATGAAGAACAATATTTAAAAATGTGCAGTTGGAAGTATATATCTAAATCTGATGATTTAAGTATTAGATATGGATCAGAGATAACAGGGAACATTCCGTGCCAATGCAAAGTACCGTTTATTCAAATAGTAGCGCTGCCTGGGCCCGTGATGAATTACCCTTAAATTAACCTGAAATTTGTATGCTTTTATATCTTTAAATCTATTTTATCTGGATTCATATTTTTAAATTAAAAAATATTGAATTGAAAGTCTATGCTATTTGGTACTTTACTTTCTGCGCAATTTGATTTGTGGAGTCTATGCGCACCGAAAGCGAGCGAAATCGCGAAGAAACATTTTCATTGATTTCGTCGAAATATCACACATTTTATTTTGTAAAAAATATTTCTACCTGTCCGAATGCTTCAAAATTTTTGTAGATGATGTAGATCTGATCTATTGAGAATCTCAATACCATCTAAATTTGATGTGCCCTTAAAAGATTGTGTTTAAATGCGGTCGTTTAATTTATTTTAGTGTAGAAAATTATCGTCTCCTTGAGGCGCGAAATGACCTGCATTTGCTGGTATATTTGTATGGGTTAAAATTCCTATTTTTTAAAACCGATTGTCCCATCGATAAGAAGGTCGTTTCAGATTTACGAACATGTTATGGGTTTGTCAGTACGTCTAAAATTTCGCCCTGAAGGAGCGAAACCCCAATGAAACACTTGTCGAAATTTTCACACATTTTATTTTCTAAGAAATATTTCTACCCGTTCGAACATTTCAAAATTTTTGTAGGTGATATAAATCTGGTCTATTTATTGAGATGCTCTAAAAAGAATATGGTTGTTTAGTTATTTTTAGCGTAGAAAAAATATCGTCTTCGTGAGGCGCGAAGGGACCTGCGTTTACCAGTGTATTTGAAAGAGTTAAAATTCATATTTGTTTTAAACCAATTGCACCACCGATTAGAAGCGGGTTTCACTTTAAGAATATATTTTTGTTTTGTCGGTACCTCCAAAATTGCGCCCTGGGGAGGCGTTGAAATTGGGGAGAAAAATGTTTTCGGAAAAACGATCCTTTTTTAAAATTGTTTTTCAAGTGGTTAACTGAGATATATATTTTTTAATTGATTGCGGCATTTGAGACGTAGATCTTTCAGCATGTGTCTTTCATTTTTAACTTTACTAAGCGGTTTGGCCGATGTAAGTTTATAAATAATGACAAAATATCCCCGAAATTTCTTCGTTTCGTTCTTCATTTTCAACTGCTGCTTAAATAAGGCTTCTGTGCGTAAGCCAGAATTTTTCTTTGTCACAAGGACCGAGTTGAGTCTTTAATGAGAGTGAGTTGCGATTTTTAATTAATAACTCAATTAAGTATTAGAATTTTAAAATTCTGTGTCTCAGGTGCATCAGGATATATTTTGAGCTAACCTCACAAAAATTTTCAGTCTCGTACGTGCCGTAGATTTTGCTAGCCATCGCACACACACAGACAGTGCAAAACTTTCTTTTATTAGTATAGATAAGTAGTTAGTGTAATTTTTAATAACCTTACCATATAACTGGGATTAGCCTAGGACTGTCAATTTAGTTACCAAAATTCTTCAAAATTTCGTTTTTTTAAGATGAATTTTCTCTTATAGGACTGATAAAGAAAAATATATTATTGTTAAAAATGAAATATTATTTTATTAAATAAAATTAATCGGGATTTATCACAGAGTTATGCCTACAAAACAATGTTGTGCAGATAAACATTTAAAGAAAGCAAATTAATGTAAATGCGATTTTCGCATTTGAAGTATCATTTTAACAACCGGTTCGCAAAACTCAACACAAATTAACAACCGGTTCTAGCGAACCGGTGCGAACCGGCTGAATCCCACCACTGGATATTGCCCCTGATGAAAAGTTCCACAATATAAGTGTTATTCATATTCTTGATATTCATTCTTATTTGCATTCCTTTTGTAAATTTTTACTCAGGCTTATATTGCTCCTCCACTTTTTGAAACTAAATTTTTACGCTTTAGTTTTATTCAACTATTTTATAAGATTTACGATATTGTAATATTAAACAATTTAGGTTTTTTAATATTTTGAGTTTTCTTTGTGGGTTCTGTATGCCGATTAGTTTTACTATAATGTTTTTTATAATGATTAATGTATTAATTTTTGCATCATCTTCATTTAGAATTTTGGTTAACATCGTTATATGAACTTGTTAGATAAATTTTGATTCAAAGGTATTTTATATGTATATTAACATATTTAAAATAAAAGAATAAGTACATTATATTTATACACAATATAGTTATTTAACAATAAATATTATCTATAACTATATTCGAAACTTATCTGTGGCCACGCAATACTGATTTTTTTTCTTTTTCCCCCTCAACAATTTCATTTTTTGATTCAGTTTTATAGATTAATGCTTTATCTTTCTGTGTGTTGAGTTATATTTTGTTAAAATAGGCCAATTGTAGTAAATGTTTAATATTTTGTTAAGATTAGCACCAACATTAAAATAATCATCGTATTCTACTTCTTTTTTTTCTTTTTCTTTCTTTCTTTCTTTTCTTTTCTTTTTTTTTTTTTTTTTTTTTTTGTAAGCTTATGTCAAAATTTCCCGTTAAGTGAATTCGATTTAAATATTTTATAATGCATTTTTAATATATTATTCAACGGTTTTCTGACATAATATATTTTTTAACGATTACGTTTGGCAAATTAAGTAGGAAGGAGGTGGGGGGGGGCGATTGGGTTACATTTTTAATTTCCAAAAAAGAACGAAAACACAAATTTCCCGTTTGGTTTACCTCATGCATTTCCCATTAAATGAAATTTTCCTTCCAGAGTTGCAACCTTTAGAGTTTTTATTATTTTATATTTTTAATATATATCAGTATCATTAAATAGTCATTATTAGTATTCATTTAATAAAATTAAGGACAGGTTTCCCTCTAATATAATTTGAATATTGATGACTATTTGCTTACTTACTATAATATATATATATATATATATATATATATATATATATATTAAGCAAAAAGTCATTTGTATTTCTTTTTTTACATGACATGACATTTTATTTATTTTTCAAAAATTAATTAATTATTCAGAAATCTATTCCTTGCCGTTATAGATCATAGTAATGTTATAGAGCACACATGGAATTAAAAATATGAAAGACAAATAATGTTGCAAGGAATTCAAAAGAAGTGAGGTTTTAAAATCTTCTTAATCATTTTAAAATTATTTTATCAAATATTATTATAGTGATTAGTTTTTGTTTCATTAAGTCATTTTCCTTCATAATTCCATTTAATAATATGTCAGTAAGATATAAATTTTTTTTTTTTAAAGTTACAGAATTACCTTAACTGGAAATTTTGACATAAGTTTATCACACACACACACACACACACACACAAAAAAAAAAAAAAAAAAAAAACGTAAGATGCGATGGTTATTTTTAAAAGGCTGTTCATAATCTTAACAAAAAATGAAGCATTTACGACAATTATCTTGTTTTGATTAAATTTACGGTAAAAGGAGATGGATATACAAACACAAAAGTAAATCATTCACTTATAAGTCCTAATTAAAAATGAAATTACACTGGTTATCAAAAATTAAGGAAAAGTCACAAAATGCTAATTTTCAAATACGCGAACATTCAAAAGGAAATAATATAATTCGAGTAATTACTATTCCTACAACACAGCTAGCCCATATAACATCTAATTCATGTCACACATGGTCACAAGTGTCACAGTCACTACGGTGAAGCAAAAAAATAGGAAATTCCATACATCTCATTATGAGTCTCAAATGATCACAAATGTGACTCCACTGAGAAGTCAATGTGACTGCTGCTTTGTGACGAGTACCAAGTGACTTTACAATGTAGTTAAATTGTGACTCTCATGTGACTGTCATCTGTAGACTCAATTTCATAGTCATCATGAACGTTGCATTATGATAAGTCACCAAATAATATCATATTATAGTGACATGGAGACTTTTCCCAAAAGAGCACAATGGTGACTTCACAGTAGTCTCTGTGTCACCTGAAAGTCATCACATGACTTTAGTGTGACATTATTTGGTAACTTATCACAATGCAGAATTTCACGATGACTTTGAAATTGAGTCTACAGATGACAGTCACATGAGAGTCACAATTTAACTACATTGTAAAGTCACCTGGTACTCCTCACAAAGCAGCAGTCACATTGACTTCTCAGTGGAGTCACATATAGTGATCATTTGAGACTCATAATGAGATGTATGGAATTTCCTATTTTTTTGCTTCACCGTAGTGACTGTGACACTTGTGACCATGTGTGACATGAATGAGATGTTATATGGGCTAGCTGTGTTGTAGGGATAGTAATTACTCGAATTATATTATTTCCTTTTGAATGTTCGCGTATTTGAAAATTAGCATTTTGTGACCTTTCCTTAATTTTTGATAACCAGTGTATAAAGATGAGTCCTCTGGGAGGAAAAAATCAGTATTCCATGAACAGACACAGATAGTTTTCGAATATAATAATAAATAAATATAATTTATAGTCGAATAAATACTATATTATCTATTAAAATATTGAAGAATTCACAAATCTACTTATTATTTTTAAGTCTGTTGCAAAAATATATTAAAATATAATAATAATAAAATATGAAGCTACAATTTTTTTCAGATTTATTTACCAGATGATTTTTCGATAAATAATAGCCATTACTATAATTATTTTAATTTTTAAAATAATTATTTCCTTTTGAAAACATTTTTTTTTTTTCGAATTCTATGTTTTCTTTGTTCAAATTTTAAAATTCAACATTCTTCGCTGTTTATTTATGATTTTAATGATTTCCATAAGCGAATAACAAATGCAAGCGAAAAGGAAAAGGCTACCTAAGGTTGTTGAGGGAAGAACGCAGTAGTTTTCCCCTTTCCTTCACAGCCTCGTTCACAGCTGAAAGGAAGGGAGAATTTTTTCAAAGTTCTACTGTTAGAAGTCGTTCTCTCCCCAGACACTCGTCTGTTCCTAGGAACCTGTTCCACGTTTCTCTACCCATCCCTAGTTATTTTCTTAATAAAATTGGACACAAGGGATACTATTCCTATATCCAATTGTCAGGAACCCATACTATTAAGAGGCCACACTAGTCACGCCTTGAAGTTCGAACGCTAATGCTAAGTCTATGGGAACAATGTTTTCAAATATCTTGCTTGATTTTTAATATTTTTAAATGATTTTTTTTGCACAGGATAGCTGAGGACTATCTGTTTCCGGGATATTTTTTACTTTTCCGATTTTCGTTGTAGTTTAATTCTCAGGATCCTGTCAATTTAGGATCCAGTGAAATTCTAGGTGTTGTGTCCTTTTTAGTCTTATAACATTCATATCAGCAAAATTCAGGAAAATTTTTTAAATAACAACGAAAATATAGAGTTTAAGCTTTCCAATAATATGCTTTCAATAGTTCTACTACAATTAGGCTGAGCAAAATTTGCAAAGGTTTTGATGAAACATGTGTCAAAAACGGCCTCGTAATGATATGTTGCCCGCCCCATATCGGACATGAAAACACCGCCCTATTAAAAATCTGATTGGCTAAGACCGACACATTTTAGCAAATGGAAACTATTTCATATTTCCTTTGGTGTGATTGGATTATTGTAACGTGGTAAAATAGATCACTCCTATTTATACTTTGGATTTATTCTTTTCTACGATTATCGTTTAATTTTGACAAAATACTCTTGAAAGAATGAAATATTTCAAATTCTATATTTCTATGAATAACGAAGGATATTACGCATTTACTTTGTATATATAAAATTTTAGAGCCGTATACAGGGAGGTAAAACATGTACAAGTTACTAGGGGACAAAATTTCAGCCCGAGTTTATTACAGTGTTGAATTCAGTCACTTTTATCCGGGAGGGATTTCCGAGGTTCCGGGGGGGGGCATAATAGAGTTCTAGGGGGAAATTGCACTTTTTGACCATTGAAAATGCAAAATATCGAATCTTCCGGGGGGGGGACAACTCATCGCTCCGGGAGGTGGATGTCCCCGCCCCCCCCGGGCTACCCCCTGAATTCGATATTGGTTTATTAAGTAAAACGGTAAAAATAATAGACGCGTTGTTTTTAAAGTAATTTTAAGTTAAAATAGCTAACAAATAATAAAATTACGAAGTCAGAATTTGCTAGAACATGTTTGTGGACTGGCCAGGAGACTGGGTTTCAAGTTTCCTATTCTTGTATATGTATAAAATATTCGACAATTTAACATTTTAATTTCGAAAAACAGTTTTTTTAATTAAAAATCAGCAGAACTTAAAGTTGGTAAGTTTTAAAGATTGTTAACTTTAAAATTGTAGATCAACTTGTTCAAATTTTTAAAGAAATACTTTTAATATTTCAAATGAAAATCAAATTTCAAAGTAATTGCTTAATAGGCGGAAAGGCCAACATAGTGAAAAAGATTCCAAGCCGGGACTCGAACCCGGGCCATCAGTATAGCGCACTGACGTTCTACCGACTAAACCACTTGGAACGATACCCAGCAAGGAAAATTTCTCACTATTATATGTTGGCAAGGCTACAAACGCAGCACAAGATGGAATATTTACCGTGAGCCACCAACCTGGGGCAAACACGGAATATAATTAAATCCAGCATCGATAGAAACTATATTAATTCATGGAAATTATTCCAGAGGGAAACATTCGCCTTGGATACAATATTTCAAATGAAAATCAAATTTCAAAGTAATTGCTTAATAGGCGCAAAGGCCAACATATTGAAAAAGATTCCAAGCCGGGACTCGAACCCGGGCCATCAGTATAGCGCACTGACGTTCTACCGACTAAACCACTTGGAACGATACCCAGCAAGGAAAATTTCTCACTATTATATGTTGGCAAGGCTACAAACGCAGCACAAGATGGAATATTTACCGTGAGCCACCAACCTGGGGCAAACACGGAATATAATTAAATCCAGCATCGATAGAAACTATATTAATACATGGAAATTATTCCAGAGGGAAACATTCGCCTTGGATACAATATTTCAAATGAAAATCAAATTTCAAAGTAATTGCTTAATAGGCGCAAAGGCCAACATAGTGAAAAAGATTCCAAGCCGGGACTCGAACCCGGGCCATCTCACGGTAAATATTCCATCTTGTGCTGCGTTTGTAGCCTTGCCAACATATAATAGTGAGAAATTTTCCTTGCTGGGTATCGTTCCAAGTGGTTTAGTCGGTAGAACGTCAGTGCGCTATACTGATGGCCCGGGTTCGAGTCCCGGCTTGGAATCTTTTTCTCTATGTTGGCCTTTGCGCCTATTAAGCAATTACTTTGAAATTTGATTTTCATTTGAAATATTGTATCCAAGGCGAATGTTTCCCTGTGGAATAATTTCCATGTATTAAAATACTTTTAATATTCATTACTTTAATATTTATTATTTTTAAGGGGACAGTACACCTTTAACAGTCGAGAACGAAATTTGTCCTGTGTAACATATCTTTTTTTAAGAGCCCACTTCAGACACGAGAAGAAAGGAAAAGGTTAATATTAAGTCTATGGGGGCGTTATTTTGAAATTCCTCGCTTTGATTTTAATATTACTGAATGATGTTTTTTGCACAGGATAGCTGAGGGTGATCTACAACCAGGCTAGTTTTTACCTTTTCGATTTTTGTTTCAGTTTTTTTTTTTTTTTTTTTTTTTTTTTTTTTTAAATTAGGATAGTTTAAATTTCAGAACGGATTCCAACCGGTTATGAAAGTAAAAGTATATATATATTTTTTAAATATCTGAAACCAAATTCGAAAAACTAAAAACTACCCCGGTTATAGAGCGTCCTCAGCTATCCTATGCAAAAAAATTCATTTTAAATTTTTAAAAAGGAAGCGAGATATTTGAAAATAACGCTCCCATAGACATAACATTAGCGCTTTCATATTTTTCCCCGTTACTAGTGTGCGTTCTCATGTAACGTAAAGGTATTATTTTAACTGTTAGGAAACGGGAAAATTTATCATTAACTATAATAATGTAAAACTAAAAGTTATGAGACTATAAGGTAAAATATAGCATTTTATAAAAGTCTGTCAACTAGCAAATTTATTTTTCAATACGTATTGTAAAGGAATCCTGGTTTAAATGGAATATTTTCAAGATTCCCCTAAAAATATCTTACAATTGTATGTGCAAAGACGGAAAAAACCCACCTAAAACGGTATTTCGCACTTATTGTTTATGTTTTCATCTTACCAGGTTTATAGTGTTATGTTTTTAGCATGAGGGGGGTCGAATTTTAATTACTATTAGGTCCCGCGTTTTTCTCTACGCCCTCTGTATTTTCCATATGTATATCCAACACAAAACTTTTGGACGGGTACTCAGATGTTTAGCACTCTCCAACATAGTTGAAAAATGTTTATGAGTTGGGCTTGACTGCTTGTATGTCCGTACTCTAACTAGCGTACATATACTTGGATTGTGATGTAACTGAAATACGTTGTTGAAGTGTGTAATAATTTATACTTCATGACATGGACATTCAAAAGTATTCTTTTATATTATGGCCTATGTGGAAAAATCATTTGCGGTGTATTTTAATGATGTAAAGCAATTTAAACATAAAATCTATGCACCTTATTGAAGTGCACAGGTTCGTGTACAGGGGAATTCAAAAGTACATTTCTTTATATTGTCGACTATGAAGAAAAAACGTTTTACGGCGTATTTTAATAATGTTTCTCTGTTGTAAACATAGCGAAATGGATATGAATTCATGAGGTGTACTAACATGTTTGCTGAAGGGGTTGCAAAGCATTTATCATTCATTTACACTATCACAGAAAAGAATTCAGTTTTATTATAGAAAAAACTGCTCGCGGCGTGTTTTAGTTCTGTTTCAACATTTTAAACAAGATGAAATTCATATACGTTACTGAGGTTTACTACAAGATGCTTACATTAGAATATGATGTGAATCACATTTTATTTCATTTACAGGGGCACATAAAAGTTGCTGGATACAATACTGTATACGAAGTATTCTCTATTAGGGATGATTGCTAAAAGTCAGTTTTCACCTATGATATACTTTTTTAATACTAGATTATACATATGATTTCTATAGACCGTGTACAGGGCTACGCAAAAGAACTAGGAAGAATTGCTGAGAATGAGAGTGAATTGCTATTTTTTTTTTTAATTTAATTCTACATTTTCAAGCTCAACTATATTTAGAAAGATGTGTTTGTAAAATATAAATATAATAATATACAAGGCTATTCAAAGAATTGGATGCATGCGCGCACCTATGAATGATAATTTCTGGAAGTACGATTTCAGTTGTTTTAAGCATGTTTATACTGCAATAATTTTGATCTTAACATGTTGCGTGTATATAAACTTGTTCGAATGCAAGGGCTGTACAAAATAATACAAATATACTGGCGTTAATTGGTAGAAATTGCTGAAAGTTTACTTTAATCTGCATTAATCGTTTTCTTATTATATTAAATTTTATCATTTTTTCATGCCATTAAAACAAGCCTAAGAATATCCATTGATGACTTTGTCATTTTAATTTTTCAATAATTTGAACAATTTAAATTTACTAAGATTTAACAAAAACTTAAAGTTAGTAAGTATTAAAGAATGTTTACTTTGAAAGTTTTGATCAACTTGTTTGAAACTTTAAAGGAATATTGTTAATATTTATTACTTTTAATATTTGTTATTTTTAACAAAAAATTACACCTTTAACAGCCGCAGAAAATGCGAAATTTGTCCACATTTTTCTTTAAGAGCCCACTTCAGACACGGGAAGAGATAAAAACTCTAATTTTAAGTCTATGGGGGCGTTAATTTCAAATTTCTCGCTTTATTTTAATAGATTTTTGCATTGGACAGCTGAGGACGATCAACAACCAGGCTAGTTTTTAATTTTCGATTTTGGTTTTAGTTTTTTTATAATATTAGGATAGTTTCAATTTCAGAACGGATTCCAATCGGTTCCGAAAGAAAAAACTAAATATAATAATATACAAGGCTATCCAGAGAATTGTATGCATGCACGCCTATGGATGATAAATTCTGGAAGTGCGATTTAAGTAGTTTTAAGCATGTTTATACTGGAATAAATTTTATCTTAACACGTGACGTGTATAAAATCTTGTTGCTAATGTAAGAGCTGTACAAAAGAATGCAAATACACTTCCGTTAATTGGTAGAAATTCCTGAAAGTTGATTTTCATCTGTATTACTCATTTTCTTATTATATTAATTTTTAGCATACTTTTCATGCCGTTAAAACATGCCTAAGAACATTGATGACTTTATTATTTTAATTTTTCATAATTTGAACAATTTAAATTTACTAAGTTTTAACAAGAACTTAGAATTCGTAAGTTTTAAAGATTGTTAACTTTAAAAGTGTTGATCAATTTGTTCGAAACTTTAAAAAATAATAATATTTATTATTTTTAATATTTGTCATTTTTATGGGGACAGTATACCTTTAAAAGTCGCAGAAAATGCGAAATTTGTCCTGTGTAACATATTTTTTGTTAAGAGCCCGCTCCATGCACGGGAAGAAATGAAAATGCTAATTTTAAAGTCTATGGGGGCGTTATTTTCAAATTTCTCGCTTTAATTTTAATATTTTTGAATGATTTTTTTTTTTTTTTTTTTTTTTTTTTTTGCATGGATAGCTGAGGGCGATCAACAACCAGGCTAGGTTTCACTTTTTCGATTTTAGTTATAGTTTTCTTTTATTATGATAGTTTCAATTTCAGAACCGATTCCACAAGTTTCGAAAGTATAAGTAATTTTTTTTTTAAATATCTCTAACCAAAATCAAAAAAGTCAAAAACAGCCCGGTTGTAGATCGTTCTCAGCTATCCTATGCAAAAAATTTCATTTTAAAATATTAAAAAGGATGCGAGATATTTGAAAATAACGCTCCCATAGACTTAACATTAGCGTTTACATTTTCCCCCCGTTACTACACTGTAAAAAAAGGACTAAATTACGGTAATACTACTGGCAATGTAGGCGATAGTACTATTTCCGTATTTTAACGGAACTTTTTCCCTTTAATTTACAGAAAAAATCCGTTAAATTCCAGAAAAAACGGAAAATTTTGTGTAATTTACCGTAAAATATTTCCTTTAAAATAAGGAAATAGTACTGGCGTCTAGATTGCCAGTAGTATTTCCGCACTTTAGTCTTTTTTTTTTTTTTTTTTTTTTTTTTTTTTTACAGTGTTGTGTGTGTTCTCAAAGGTAACCTAAAGATATTTTTTGTAACGGTAAGGAAACGCGAAAATTTATCATTAACTATAATAATGTTAAACTGAAAATAAGGAGACTGTATGGTAAAATATTGCATTTTATAAATGTCTGCTAGCTAACAAATTTATTTTCTGATACGTAGCTGTAACGGAACCCTGGTTTAACGGAATTCTCATTATTCCCCTAAAAATACCCGGCAATTGTATCTGCAAAGACGCAAATAACCCATCTAAAAAGGTATTTCGCACCTATTGTTTATGTTTCCGTCTTACCAAGTTTTATAGTGTCATGTTCTCAGCATGAGGGGGTCGAATTTTAATTACAACTAGGACCCGCATTTTTCATGAACTCTGCCTTTTTCTTTGGAGGGAAAATAAAATTTGATGTCGATACGAGTGTGTTTCGAAAGGTTATCAGCCCGACAAAGAAAATAGAAAAATTTTGACAATATTTCATTTTTTTAACGTAGTTCCTTACAACTTATAAAATTTAAACCAACGAGTTTCCGACTTTTTATTATCTTCATCATAATAAGCCTTATCTAACTTTGGAAATGAAGTGGTGGTCTCTGCTTTACCCCCATATTTTGAAGTGAATTTCCGACTACCGAGCCATTTCTTCAGGCTTGAGAAAAGGAAATAATCGCTGGGAGCAAAATCCGGTGCATGTGGAAGCACTACTGAGCGTAGGTCATTGACTTTCGTAGCGAAAACTACAGGCATGTGTTAACAAATGTGTTAAAGAACACTTTTTTTTTGCTCAGGTATGGACGTTTTGTCGGAATAAGCAGTCTTTAATTGGTCCCGTAGAAATGCATAACACTGTCCGGTGACGATTCTACCTTTTTGCCGGTGGTCTATGGTCACCACACTTTGTGAATTCCGAAAACCGTATCCATGGGTTTTCCAGCAGATGGAACCGTTTTCACTTTCTTTGGCGCAATTTCAGCTGCTCTTTCACATTGTTTAGATTGCTGTTTCATCGCTAGTGAATAATGGCGGTTTCATGTTTCATCCACTGTTATAAGACGTTGGCGAAAATCAGCAGATTGGTTAAGTTTTCTAACTTAACTTGAAATCACCATAGTCCACATTACTAAAGACAGTGGGCCATCTGCCTTCTTTTGAAAAAAAAAACGAACAGTGAAGATGGAGAAACTCATAAAATGATAAAGAAAGGGGGGGGGGGTGAAGAAGGAGATCAATTTCACGAGGTTTAATTTGATTATGTTAATAAATGAAATGTTTTCATGAAGGAATTTTCAGCAGAAAGTCCACCCAAATCAGCATTTTATTGCAAAGTATATCTATACTAATATTATAAAGAAGTAAAGTTTGTTTGTTTGTTAGAGGTAGTCTCTGGAGCTACCGAATCGATTTCAAAAGTAATGGTATCAAAATGATGGTGTTAGTCCAACTTAGAACATAGGCTATATTTTATGTCAGTGCCACTACCTCAAAGGGGATGCAGGAGCAAAAAACGTTCTAAAAATGCGCTTTTTGCGTTACTGAAGGGCCTAAAAATATGAAATTTGGAATATTAGTTACTTATAAGATATAAATGATGTCTAAGAACAGTTCTTAAACAATTTGAAATTTAAAAGGGGTGAAAATGCACAAAAAGTGTTCTAAAAAACGTTCTAAATGGTAGTTTTTACACAATCTCAGGAAATACCAAACCGATTTAAAAAATATTGGTGTCAAAATGATGGTGACAACCCTTTCTGCAAGATTGTCTATGTTTTATGTTGGTGCCACTAAACCAAAGGGGGTGTAGGAGCAAAAAACGTTCTAAATGTTAGTTTTTACACAATCTCAGGAAATAACAAACCAATTTAAAAAATACTGGTGTCAAAATGATGGTGACAACCCTTGCTCCAATATAGGCTATGCTTTATGTCGGTGCCTCTACACCAAAGTGGGTGCAGGAGCCAAAAACGTTCTAAAAATGCGATTTTTGCGTTACTGAAGGGCCTAGAAATATGAAATTTGAAATATTAACTACATATTAGATATAAAGGATTTTTAAGAACAGTTCTTAAACAATTCGAAATTTGAAATTGTGAAAATGCGTGAAAAGCGTTCTAAATGGGGGTTTCTACACAATCTAAGGAAATACCAAACCGATCTAAAAAATAATGGCGTCAAAATGATGGTGACAACCCTTGCTCCAACATGGGCTATGTTTTATGTCGGTGCCACTACCTGAAAGGGGATGCAGGAGAAAAACGTTCTAAATTGCGGTTTTTGCGTTACGGAAGGGCCTAGAATCGTGAAATTTGGAATGGTAGTTAGTTATAAGATATCAATGGTCTCTAAGGACATTTCCTAAAAAAAAAACAAAATTTTAAAGTGGGTCAAAATGCACAAAAAGCGTTGTAAAAACCTTTCTAAATTGCGATTTCTATGCAATCTCAGGCAGTACTGAACCGATTTCAAATATAATGGTGTACAAATGAAGGTGACAGATCTTTCTCCATGATAGGATATATTTTATATCTGTTCCCACCTCTCCAGAGAAGATGCAGGAGCAAAATGCGCGAAAAGCGTTCTAAAAACGTTCTAAATGCCGATTTGTCAGCAATATCTCAGGAAGAATCAAACTGATTTCAAACGTAATGGTAGGAAATTGATGCTGACAGCCTCTGCTCTTACATAGACGCTATTTTATGTCGGTATCACTATCACCTAGACGTTGCAGGAGCAAAAAAGCGTTCTAAATTTCGATTTTTGTGATCGGTAGTGGCTAGCAACTTAAAATTAGGCAAGGTACATATTTATTAGATATAAATGATCTTTAAGAACAGTTTCGAAAAAATTGGAAACTTAAAAAGGGGTGAAAATGCGCGAAAGCGTTCTGAAAACGTTGTAAATTGCGATTTCTACTCAATCTCTGGAAATACCAAAGCTATTTCAAAAGTAATGGTTGCAAATCAATGGTGACAGTCCTTGCTATAATATAGTTTATATTTTATTTTGCTGTCACTAACATCTGAGGGTTGCAAAATCAAAACATGTTCTAATTTGCATTTTTTGCACAACTGAGGGGTCTAACACATTGAAATATGGCATGGTATTTACTTACAAGATGCAACTGATTTCTAAGAACAGTCGAAAGAAAATTCCAAATTTAAAAAGATGAAGTGAGCGAAAAGCGTTATAAATTACAATTTTTAAGCAAACTTATAAAATACCAAACCGATTAAAAAAATAATGATGACAAATTGTTGGTGATAGAAACTGCTCAAAAATAAGCTATAATTTATGTCTGTGCCAGTACCACCAGAGGATTAAAGGAGCTAAAAACTTTCTAAATTGCGAGATCTGTGATACTGAAAAGTCTAGAAACTTTAAATATGACATGGTAGTTACTTATAAAATATATATGCCCTCGAAGGAACGTCGAAAATAAATTCGAATTAAAAAGGGGTGAAGGGAAGGGGAGGTGCGAAAAGCGTTCGAAAAAAGTCCTAAATTACGATTTCTATGCAATTTCAGAGAATATAAACAAATTATAAAAGTAATAATAGTTTCGAATCAATGGTAACAGTCTCTGATTCTACACAGGCTATATTTTATGCCGATGATTCTACCACTTGGGGTTCACAGGAAAAACAAACGTTCTAAAAAAGGCCTTTAAAAGCTTTCTAAATTACGTTTCTGTGGAATATTAGGAAAAAAACCGATTTCAAAATTAATTTTGGCAAATTAATGGTGACAGTTCCTATTTCAATATAGCCCTTTATCTTGAGAGAGGTGGTAGGACTTGGAATTTGACATGATAGTTAATTTTAAGATGTAAGAAGATGGTTTCTAAAAAATTCAAAACTTCAAATGAATACTGAAATGAGCGTATTATTGAGCATAAAAGTTTCAAAATATTTTCTAAATTATCATTTTTTTAGTTTTATTTCGTTCTATTAATTTAAGCCTCATTTCTGTCTAATGCAGTGTAATAATGATATTTAGTCAAACTGTGTTTTAAATAGTAATTGTATATAGTATTTGTATATAGTAATTGTATTTAAATAGTATTTGTATATAGTAATAGTAATTGTATTTAAATAGTATTGTAAATTGTAAATAGTAATGCTTTTGAATTATTCCTAAAAGTAATAAGTACCTTTTACTAAAATAACATATTACTTTTTAATAAAATAAAAATTTAGTTAGTACTTTTTAATAAAAATTACATATAAATATTACTTGGCATATTTCAAATATTACGCGAGCAAAGTCGCGGGGTTTGCTAGTATCTGATAAAACCACAATAGAACCTCCACTTTTGAGTTTGCCAAATTCGGTCTATAAGCGATGATCTAACGGAGGCAAATCAGGCAAATTTCTAACACTTATTTTAAAATGTTATTATTGACTTAATTAACTGAAGTTATTAAATAGGATAAAAAAAAAATTAAAAATTTGTATTAGAAGTATGCCTACTTCATCCTCGTGAAGTCGGAAGCTACGGCTCGATCCAGCACATTTCGGCCTGAAACTTTTTCTATAAGCAAGACTCTATGATTGAATACCAGTCATAATTGATTGTATCAGTTTCTAAGTCTTTGTTGTCTAAAAATTTTAAAGTAGAGGTCTCCTCGGATAGAAATTTCTTGTTCCCGGTTTTACTTTGCAGCCTCTACTTGAACTTGCCGATCAAGACAATGTTAAGCTATCATTCATTGGTGCCCATAAAATGTTTTTATCAGTTTGTTAAAAATGTCCTACTGACATTTTCTACGTAAATAACGCAGACTTTCACAGTGATAGACTTGTTGATGACGGTATTATCCTTCTCCTATAATTCTTGAAAAGCTAATGACAAATTTACTAACTGTTGCTTTGTTAGCCTTAATTTCCTGTCTACTCATTTTATAAAACTGTGTCATTGAATAATGAATTGTAGTAAACGAAAGAATGTGCCATTACAAATACAACATGAAATAAAAATTTTAAGTAACGCAATCTTTAACATGATACCAATGTAAATTGAAAGTAAAGATGGAGTGTTATTAAAATTTATAGAAAAAGACCAGAGAAGAATCCATTACCAAATTCCGATTTTTGAGACTGATGCAAAAGTTTGCCGCATATTGTTGATGGAAATTAAAGAAAATGTATTTCGTGAAAATTTCAATTCCTAGCAGTTACATAATTAGCGCTCATCTGGCTAAAGAATCGATGTATTTTCTCAAATCTTCCAAAAAATAAAATATCTTATCCTCAAAATGTTTTAAAGTGATCTAAATAAACGGTCATTCGACGATGCAAGTTTTGGAGAATGGTTCTTGGATTGAAACATTAACATTTCATCTCAATTATAACAGTTTGTGTCTGAAGTGGGCTAGATACATGTGGTCTTGCAGTCTTTTTGGAAAACAATGTCTAATCGTTGATTATTTGAAGCTGCTTCTAGCGGATTGCTTGATTTAATTCACTTAATTATAAACAGTATTTCTTCAAATTAATGCTGTATTTTCTGAGTAACATCTATTAATAAACAATTTTCTTGTCTCACTGAATGCGAAAAAAAAATCTTCTGTGGGTAGGAACTGACTTTTGCTTTGATTAAAATGCCTCTTCGATGTAGTCATCAATGTAGTCTAAATAATCATTAACATTGTTATTATTCCTTATATTCCATGAATTACGAATATAATCTGAAAATAAAAACTATGCGTAAATCTGGTTTTTAATAATGTAGAATAACGTTGTTTTAAAAATATCGACATGTTTTGTAGAAATTGAGTCGTGCTAAAGTTTTAGCTTCATAAAACTGCTAATTTACCAAACTAATTTATAAACTAATAAAAACAGTTTCTTAGCAACAACGAATGATAGCTTAACACTGTCATGATCGGCAAGTTCAAGTAAAGACTATAAACTAAAAGTACTGCTAATTTACCAAATTCCGATATAGGACACAGATTGGTAAAGGATATTACGGCAACTCCTCCTTAACTTGGAAGTAAAGGAAGAAGAGGGAGAACGTCTGGAGATATTTGACTGTAAGCTTGCAACTGACAAGGTAAAAAAAAAAATCTCTATCAGCAATGTGGGGAAAATAAAATTATAACTTAATCTAAAGATAAAGATGCTGAGAAAAATAAATTTATTTTCTCTGACTTCTGATAATGAAAAAGAATGCTTCGGTAAAATTGGAAGAAATTCGAAATATTGCTTTGAAATGGAATTCTAAGAAACTCATTATCAGAATTGCATATCAATGTAATGAAAAATCCAAGAAGTTTTCAGAGAAAATAAAAACAAAATCTTTCTCAAACAATTGTAGAAAAAAAAAAACTACAACTGTATTTGTTACAAAAAACTCCAAATTCAGAGTGATGAATTAAAAAAGGTTTTTATACACAATCTAGGTATAAAATCACAGATAGGATGTTTTTGTGCCTGTCCACAGATTCCTAAAGAGTGATACAAGATTTCACAGGAAGGGATTTGCTCGACGGGTGGCAATTGCACAGACCATCAGCTCATCAAGTTGAAGACTGAAATTTTAGGATTAGATAGAACTCAATTAGTATATTAAAATGCAAATGGTCTGCCAAGTCATATCTTGATAGAAAACACCTGCAGACCGGAGTTTAGTATTTGATCGATTGGTTTATCATTGTATTTTCCTGCACCCAAATGTATGAAAACATTGAAGTTTGGGTGCATGAAAACACAATGGTAAACCTGGAGATCAACCACTAAATTGAGGTTCTGCAGATGGTTTCCACCAAGATACGACTTGGCAGACCAATGCATATAACTTGTATGTAAAATAAACGGTCAAGTACGAGTATTACTCGCACTCAGGGGGTTCCGTACAATAAATTTATGAATTATTAACTGTATTATTTAAAAGAATAATGAAACTTTGTAAAAACCTATACAACGTAGAAGGCGGTATAGCTGAATATATTAGAAAAGTATGAATGAGCATACAACAAATGTTCAAAGAGATATGAAGCCGAAATAAAATGAAATATTGCTATTTTGTATAACTCTTTTTTAAACTTATCTTAATCTGCATATGATGAACTTAATTCGGTACTGACAATAAAAGTACTGCATGTTTAAATTTCATATGGCATTTCATAAAACTAAATTCAACATAGTAATATTTTTCTTTTTACAGAAAGAAAAGAAAGAAAATTCTGAAGGAAAATTCTTGTTCAAAGTTTAAACTTGGCATTGTACTAAGCGCGCTTCGAAAGGAGGTCGCAAAGATGCAACTCGACTTTGTCCGTGCCGCGTTTTTTCAAATAGGTCTTTAATTATCATTTAAAAACACGGGCGGCGTATTGAGAGATCCACTCAACACAAACTAGTCGCGAATCCCATAGTGTTTATGCGATTAATTCTAATTAAATTGGTCTGTTTTTAACAATTTGATATTTACTGCTTTTATGCTGCTACTGGGTATTGCATTACACAAATATATCATTAAAAGTTGTTATCTAGTATTTAAAAACCGATGGTATATAGAGTACGCCGCCTCTGCCATTATGTATGTCCAAACCAACCGTGTCTTTAAGGGTTAAGGCTCTTGCCCCTGCCAGCAAAGGCACTCACGAATTAATGCTAATCTTATGGGGAAGGATTTTTCTAATATCTCTTTTGCATTTCGATATTTTAAAATATTTTTTTTTTTGCATTGTATAGCCGAGATCCGTCTCTACATCGCACCTTTCTTTACTTTTTCCTCCCCATAGGATTAGCATTAGCTCCTTATTGTCTTCGCCGGCAGGGACATGAGTCTTAATATCTCGGCGAATTACCAACGATTTTTTTTTCGAAAATCATTATAAAAAATGCTTTTATACTTTTGATACGATAGGCACCTTTAGCGCTTTTCGATACCTTTGCTGAATGCCCGCAAATAGAAATCTGTATGTAACAGAAAAATGCGCTTTTATGAAAAACTATGCCACCTTGGGCAATCGCTATAATTTCCCTGCAAGTATTAAATTAACCTCTACTACCTCTAATTTTTTCATAATTTTAGTTTTAGTAGATTCGGAAACAGAAGGGGGGGGGGGGGACATATTTTTGCACTACATTTTCGACGATATCTCTGAAATTATAATATCTAAAATTAAAAGAAATATATTTTTGAGTTCGGCGTTACGTAATCTTTTAACCGATACCCCACACGATATACAAAGGAAATATATTTCTTTTTCAAATAACCTAATTAGCCCCTCTACGGTTTCCCCCACATATATTTGTAAATGTCTAATAATCTGTAAATATGTGGGTCAATAGTCTTTATTACATCCCCCAATTTGAACTTTCGACGTTCCGTAGTTTACGAGTAAAATGGCTGTGACAGACAGACAGACACAGGAGTGATCTTATAATGATTCCGTTTATACTTTTTAAGTACGGAACCCTAAAATCATGATTATTGCAACTAAGAAATACAAAAACATAAGAAGATGAATTATTGACAATAAATAAAACAAGAAAGGAAAACCATGTGCCAAGTATGGATTATGAACCCTTTCCTACATTTTTAGTTCAGTTAGAAAAACATAACACATTTGAAAATACACATTTATTAATTCCTAACAATAGACGGAAACGTACTTCAATTGTTTTGTGAAGCTCTGTATGTTCCTTACAAATTTTTATACACGCCACATACTGAGCTGAAATTTAATTCAGAAATAAATACGCTGAAAATTATTGAAATCACACTTCTAAGGCTAACATTAGCCTAAGAATTGCTATCCAGGGACGGCCATGTATCCAGTTTTTTGGCATACCACTATTTATTTATATGCTACAATGTCATTTAGCCGACGAGACATTTAGCAGACAGCAATTAGACGACAGGATGTTTAGCCGACATGACAATTAGTCGACAGCGACAGTTAGCCGACAAGATATTTAGCCGACAGAGGACAATTATTCGACATGGACATTCATCTGACAGGACATTCATCCGACTTAACTGTAACGTAACTGTAACCTGATCTTAACCTAATTATAACCTAAGTATAAACTAACTCTAGCGTAACAGTAACCTAACCAATACCAAACTGTAATGTAGCTATAACCTATCTGTAACCTAAACGTAACCTAAGTGTAACATAACCGTAACCTAAATGAAACCTAACAGTAACCTAATTGTAGCCTAAATGTTACCTAACTGGGACGTAACCGTAATCTAACTGTAACTAACGTTTACCTAGTTATAACCTAATCGTATGCTAACTGTAATGTAACTGTAACATAACTTTAACATGACCAATCTGTAATCTAAGCGTATTCTAATTATCTCCTAAACGTAACCTAATTATAACCTAACAGTTATTTAACCGTAATCTAAACGTAACCTAAGTGTAACGTAACCGTAACCTAAGGGTAACCTAATTATAAAGTAACCGTAACCTAATTGAAACAACAGTAACCTTATTGTAGCCTAAATATAATTTAACTGGGACGTAACCGTAATCTAACTGTAACTAACGTTTACCTAATTATAACCTAATCGTATGCTAGCAGTACTGTAACTGTAACACAACTTTACCATGACCAAGCTGTAACCTAAGCGTAATCTAATTATCACCTAAACGTAACCTAATTATAACCGAACAGTTACCTAACCATAATCTAAACGTAACCTAAGTGTAACCTAATTATGAAGTAACCGTAACAAAACTAAAACCTAACAGTAACCTAATTGTAGCCTAAATGTAACCTAACTGGGACGTAACCGTAATCTAACTGTAACTAACGTTTACCTAGTTATAACCTAATCATATGCTAACTGTTATGTAACTGTAACATAACTTTACCATGACCAAGCTGTAACCTAAGTGTAATCTAATTATCACCTAAACGTAACATAATTATAACCTAACAGTTACCTAACCGTAATCTAAGAGTACCTAATCGCAACTGTAACCAAACTGTAAATTAACTGTAACTTAGCGGGAGGTGCATAATATGAAAGAGTGATCAAAGAGCTGCCCAGTCCAATGATATATCACTTGAGGGATGTCGGAAATGTCAGAAAAATGCTCCCGGTGATACAAATTGGGGGAGGGGGGGGGCGGGAGGTACATAATATGAGAGAGTGATCAAGGGGCTCCAATGCGATGTATCTCATGAGGGGTGTCGAAAAATGTTAGAAAAGTGCCGGCTAATTATACTATCAGCTAAATGTCCTGTCGGCTAATCGCCTTTTCGGCTAAATGTCCTCCCGGCTAATTGCCACGTTCGGCCAGTTGCCTATCGGCCAATTGTCTGTATTGCTAAAATTATTGCTATATGTCTGTTTCGGTCAATTGTCCTGTATGCTGTATGTAAATTTCAGCTAATCGTGTTGTCGGCTATATGTACGTATCGGCTAAATGCACGTGTCAGCTAACTGCTATCTGCTAAATGTCTTGACGGCTATTTGGTTGTCGGCTAAATGTCTGCCACCGGCTACGGGTCAAATATCTATACTAAAAGTAGTTGAGCTTGAAAATGCATAAATCAAAATAAAAAACATCTTTCAGTAATTCATGGTCATTCTCGGTACTACTGATGAAATCTTTTATGTAGTGTGTATGCAATTCATATACACCACCTATGTGCCTGTGCAAAAATATTAGTTTAACTTAACTTATACCATAACTTATCATAAATCAAACATATCATAATTTAAAACTCACTTTCAGCAATCATCCCTAATGTTTCCCTGTAAATGAAAAATAAATGCGATGCACACCATATTCTTATCCAAACATCTTGCACTCTTTGTCTCCCCTTCTTCGGAAATTTCGTTTCCCGTTTTGCTCCCTTTACAGTATCAATGTTTAAAATCTTTAAAATTCCTTAATGTTTTCTTTAATTTTCTGTTTTATTTGTTACTTTAAACTAACAATAAATAATCAGTCATAAATTTCATTATCAATTTATTTCACCACATTCATTTCATTAAAAGTTCTTGTAAATTGCCCCTTCCGAAAATGTCATTTCTCCCTTTTGCTCCCTCACCCACGGTACCCATATTTTAAAATAAAAACCCTTTAAAACTCTTTAATTTTTTTTAATCTTTTCTGCTCAATTTGCCACTTTATTTTAACAATAAACAAACGATCATAAAAATTCCTCCTCCCCCCCCCCACACCCCAACTGAAATTGGTATTTCCTTCTCGCCTCTCCCTCTTACCAAGCATCTGAAATTTAAATCCCTTAAAATTTTTTCGTTTATTATTTTTTTAACCTATTTGTAAATATTTTCTAAGGTAAGTAAATAATAAGTCACCAATAAACTTCCCTCCCTCCCCTCCCGCAAAAAAGGAACTAATTCTGCTTATTCCTCTTTTTTCATTCCGGTCACAAAATTTTAACCTTAAAAGTCATTGCTTTTTCTAAATCATTTTGTACTCTATCTGTTAATTTATTGTAATCATAAATAATCAATCATATAACTATACTCCTCCCCCACCAAAATTGACGTTTGTTCTGACTCTACCCTTACCTAGAACACAAAATTTAGTCTTTTTTTCTCCTATTTCTTATTCTTTAGTAAGGTAAATAAATAAGTCATCAAATAACCCCCCCCCTTTTTTCCTTCTTTCCCTTATTTAAGTTTAAAATCTTTGAAAATCTTTTTTTAATACATTTTCAGCTTTATCTGTTTCATATTGAACAATAAATAATCGATTATATAATTTCTTCCACCCCCATATAAAATTGACGTTTTCTTTTCTCCCTCCATTATTTCCATGCTCATAAAATTTAAAGTCTCTAAAACTCCTGATTTCAATGTTTTGCCCTATTTGTAAATCTTTAATAAGTTACATAATCAGTCATCTATTAAACTCACCCCCCCCCCAAAAAAAAAAAATCTGTTTCCCCCCTTGTCTTACCCTCAACTCATGAAGTTAAAAAAATCTAATTTACAGTCTTTAAAACTTTTTAATTTTTACTTTTTTTGGTCCTAATTATAAATCTTTATTATCTATAATATTAACTAAATCTTTTCAACTATGTGCGAAAGTGTTAACAATAAAACGATAGGTATACATTTAATTATGCACAAAACACATTTTAACTGTACTTCTGAAAGGAAAATGTCTATAGAGATATATTTCAAAGGAAAATATTGTGTTTTTTCGTCAACGTGCAAGTATATTCTCAAAATCTTTTAAAATCCTTTCATTCGGACTAGCTCAGAAAGAGCCACCAAACTTAGATACCAAAGGTGTTATCGACTAAGCCGAATACATCCATAAACAAAAAAAGAAAAATCATGCTTCAAAACTTTCCAACACTTTCAGAACACTGTAACAAAACTTCGCCGTTTAATAAAGTAAAGAAGTTACCTAAGCTAAACATTTGTAAAACGTATGACACATTTGAAAAGCAGATTTCAACAATTGCGCCCGTAACCGGGAAGATATTCCAATTCTTTTGTGCAGCTCTGTATATGATATATTTGTAGAGATACTACATACTATGTTAAAATTTAATTTTGTAAGAAAATACATAAAACAGTTGAAAATTCACCCTCGGCTATTTCTACCAATAGACGGAAACATACTTGAATTATTTTGTGTAGCCCTGTATATAGCATACAGATTTTTATACAAGTCAGATATTAAGCTGAAATCTAATTCAAGCAAAAACATGCTTAAAATTACTGAAATCACACTTCTAGGAATTATTTTCCATAGGCTGCAATGTATCAAGTTTGTTTAATATCCCTGTATATGATTTTATTTGTATGATACAAACACACTCTAAATTAAAATGTCTGAAATTCAGACACTTAAGTGTCTGAAATGGAGTGTTCAATTTTCAGACATTTTAAAATGTCTGAATTTTTTCAGACACTTTTTGCGTCTGAATTTCAGACACTTCAAACGTCTGAATCGCATCCATTTTTTTGTAAGCATCATACGTAGCCATGTTTGACCACGTTGAATCCTGGAAAAATATTTGGCTGTGGTCCTGCCCCTCCCCCCCCCCCCAATACAGCCTGATTTTTTTGGTGCTCTCAGTTTTGGTATACAATTTTCGTTACGTTGATAATTTAAATCTTTTACGACATTGTACTGATTATAATCAATATCTTGAACTTCAGGAGTAGAACAAGATTAAAAAACAAAAAATATTTATCTAAATATTAGATTTTTTTAAATTTATTTTGTTTTTAACCTTATTTTACTTTAAAAGTTCAAAATATTGATTATAATCAGTACAATTTCGAAACAGATTTAAAATATAAGCTTTACAAATATTGCACATCAAATTTGGGGGCACTACAGTCGTAGGGGGACGGGGCACTTCCCAGTTTGCCCTTCCTTTAATCAAGAAGTACTTTTGCAAAAAACGCAACCCTGCATTATAGTTGTCTAAATTGAGATGTCCGGTATTCGGGAGTATCCGTTGTGGAGGTTAATGGACATTCTCGAATAGCGAACACCTCTATTTAACGAATACTTTTTTAATCAGCAGACATACATATTTGTATATTTTTACCTCAAAAAAGTAGACATCTCCAATTATCGGACAAATTCCGCGGTCCCGAAGTGTTCGCTATTAAGCGCTTTTAAGGTACATAGATAAATATATATATATATATATATATTATAATCTTGTCCTACTCTAAAAGTTCAAAATATTTATTATACTCGGTTGAATGTGGAAAAAGATTTAAAATATCAGATGTACGAAAATTGCAAAAATCCCCCCCCCCCCCCGAAAAAAAAATGAAAATATAAAAAAATATATTGCCACATAGGCAATTTTACATATACATCACTTGATAATCACAACAGCCATTTAACTATGAATAATGAAAATAAATAAATAAATATTCTACTTTAATAACATTGGGGAAAAAATGACTTTGGTATTTTGTTAAATATATTTGCGTTTTTAAACTTGTCCTACTCTAAAAGTTCAAAACTTTCATTATAATCAGTGCAAGATTTAAGATATCAGCCTTACAAAAATTCATGCAAAATCCCCCCCCTCCCCCCCAAAAATAAAATGAAAATACTTATTTAAAAATTATGTTTTTAAAAAATTTATATTTCCACATGGGCAAGTTTTTATGTAGATCAGAGGGTACTCACAAAAGCTATTCAACTATCAATAAACAAATAAGTACATATTCTATATTAAAAACATGAGGAAAAAATAACTTATGATTTCCAAACTTCTTTCGTCTTAAATATATACAGTAACATCTGTCATTTTTGTATTTTTCGTATAAGTGCATATAAATAAAGTTACCACAATTTTAAATACGAAATCTAGTTAGAGGTTTTTACTTTTTCCCATTATAAATTTCAAATTACTTTTTTATTAAAAATAATAAAAAAATCAGTATTAGAGTTGATTGCAAATCAAATACATATGTATATTTTTACAGGCAGCTTCATATAATAGACCAGTCTCATTTACTTTATTTATCTTTTTTTAATCTGCGGTTTTATGCCAGGAAGTAAGAAAGCATTAGGTCATCTTTCAAAGTTTTTTTTTTCTTTACTTCCTTGTGGCCTTCATTTACTGCGAGATAAAAATTATCCGTTGAAACTAAGAACCGACATTGAATATATAATTCGTAATAAAAAAGAACGTCATAAGTTTAAAAATATATACTTCTAGAATTAGTGGGGTTTTTTGCGAACAGATTCAAAACTAATTAAATTTCATGCAGGATTTTGTTTAGTACAATAAATAAAATCATAAAATACACTAATTTTACTACTATAAAGAAACTTACTTGAGTTGCTGCAAGAGGTAAGAAATATTCCTCGATTTGAAATTTTAAAAACTACCACAACCACAGTGAGGGAGAAAGACTTTCATCAGTTTAAAAGGTAATCCCATAATACATCCGACTAACCATATTTAAAGAATGAGATGTTTCATCCTAAAAACAGGACCCGCCAGACAAAAGTTTCTTTTTTTTTTTGCCAGCTTCGACAGGACAAAGATGAATAACACAATATTATTGATATAAATTGATACGAGTTAACACTAAGCCCATTGCACACGCTTTGTAGAATTTCCGGGTGTAATCTTCAACCGTCGTCTACTTCTGTTCTGTGTCTATCCCGCCCTTGTATCGACGACAGCTTCTAAGAGACATTTGATGTCGAGCACACACGTCAGATGTATGTATTCAATAAATAAATAATCTAAGTTAATACGAATTAAAATCACAATACTTCACATTTCGCAAAAAACGAATTAAAATACACGCGTACATAAAAACAAACTTTGTTTGAATTACAACGTATACCACTTCGAACGAAGACATCTAAAACGCATGCGCAACTGGGAGTGCTAGTGCCCCCTGGTGGTTATTGCGTCGGAAGAATCAAAACGTCTTAAATTAAGACACGTTTAAAGCAATGAAGTGTCTTAAAATAAGACGTTTGCGGATATTTTAGACATTATTCTCAGTTCGTTTACACCATGGTCATAGTAAGACGCTTATGTATCTTAAATTAAGACATCTATAGTGTCTTAATTTTCAGGTTAAGACACTTAAGTGTCTAAAATTCTTTTTCAGCCACATATGTGTCTAAATTTAAGACGCTTCTATTTGCAGTGCATCTCTTAGCATAATAAATGTAGTTGAGCTTGTACATTTATAACTAAAAAAACCAAGCATCTTTAAGCCATTCATACTCATTCTCAGTAATGTTTACGAATTATTTTGTGTAGTCCTGGTCTAAAATTTAAGCACACCATGTAGTACGCAAAAATTTAGTTAAACTTAAAAACGCGTTCTGTAATTGAAAATGCACTTTCAGCATTAATTTTTAATAGCTAACACGTCGGATACAGTATTGTATCAAAATATTTTATGTGTCCCTGTAAATGAACGCTAAATGAAATGCAAACCATATTCGAATGCAAGCATCTTGTAACAAATCGAAGTAATGTGCATCTATTTCGTCATGTTTGACATAATGTAACGTAATCGAAATACACTACAAACAGTTTTTCTTCGTAGACCATATATAACCAAGCTCTTTTGTCTGACCCCGTAAATAATTGTTAAATGCTCATGTTGTACAGAAAGTAGGCTTAGAACACCTCAGAAATTCATATCAATTTCATTATCATTGTGACAGAGTTATATCAATCAAATACTCCGCAAACGATATTTCGTCATGGGCTATAACATAACGGAATACTTTTGAGCCCCCTATACTCGTACTTTAAGCGTTACACATAACTTAGTCTATAGTAACCATTTTAACGTGTATCTTAAAGTATATAAAATTAACTATGTTTAAGATTGTGTAACACTATTAAAATGCACCCTAAATGATCCCCCCCTCCCCCCCCCCATAGACCATAATGTAAGAGAATACGTTTGAGTGCGTCTGTAAATGCACCATGAATGGTAATTCATTCGATATTCATTTTGAATACCGAACATACCATGATGATTTTGAATATCGTATATCAATTACATGGCAATCCGACTACATTTACGCTATTTAGAGCTCGGACAGACAGACAGACGGACTTACAAACCGAATTCATAAACACTTTTAAACTTTCTTGGAGAGTGTTAAAAATGAAAAAAAAATGTAATGAAAATAAAAGTATTTTAGTGTTATTTAGATTACGAACCGCTACAAAAATATTCTTATCTGACTGCATCATTTAAAAAATATTTAGTGTTCAGAAATCCCCCCCACACACACACACACACACACTTATAAAGAGTTCTTATAAATTTCTTGATAAATTTCACGTTTTAAAAAGAATCCCCACAAAAGATAGTTATTTTAGAATATTTGTACCTGATATTTCCCCCCTCATTTAATATCTCCCCCTTGATTTTAAATGTAATTGCGTTATGTGAAATAAAATAGTGTTTATACGGCAATAATTTCAATTTTATGTTTGTAAAAACTGTAAAATGAATCTGAATATAAAAAAAAAGAAATATATCTAAATAAAATATTCATTTATTTTCTGAAATCGTTTTAGTTTTTGCACTCTTATCATAAACAGATTAAAATTCTTTTTACGGCTTTTAATGTTATCGAGGGTATCCACAAAGCAGCGGCTTTGATCTACGCTAAAAGCGCAGACGGTTGAAAAAAAAAAATTCTTTAGACCTGAAACTCACTGGAAATGATCAAATGTAGCTCTCAGCCGAAAGGAGGTGGGGGGGGGGGGTGGAATCGTGACAGATAATTGGCCATTTGCTGATTGGAAGAGTTAGCTTGTCAATCATTTGAATTTAGACCATCCTTTCAATTCAGCTAAAATGCCAGCGGCCATCTTGATTTCTTTTCGTCCGTGTTCAAAAAACATCTTGTTATATTTATATAAATTTCTTATGGAAATTGTATGGTGTAAGTTTTAAATTTAAATGATAGTTGTTGCAGTTTTTGGTATACGATTTTGAGTACGGTGGAACCTCAAAAACCATACACCTTCAAAATCACGTCTCATTTCATGTAGGCAGTTCGTGTTTTTTCGCAAACATTTCCGTTGCAATACATAAATTTGTCTTGGCACAGAACCCGATTACGAAAAAAATCACTGTTTTGTTTTTTCTATGTTTCGTAGAAAGCCTAAGGCAGTGAATTTATTTTAAAATATATAATTTTCTCTGCTTCTTTTGTAAAACTGTGTAGCGAGAAAGAAAAAAAATTAAACATTATTTAAACTATCTTATTAGGATATCTATATTGTTATCACAACAGATATTCGTGATTTAGTTAATATTAAACTATTAACAGATAAAAGCGATATTTTAAAAATATTACACTTCTTATATTTAATTTATAATTTATTTTCGAGTTTTTATCCTTTAAAATATTTTATGTGGTAGTTTCACTACTGTTACACCGATTTTGGCGACATGTATTGGCGCACCATTAAATCCACTGTTGTTTCAACTCCTGTGTAATTGTACGAGTTACATAGAAAGTCTCGTGATTTATCTCTTGTCGCGGTATAACGTAAAAATGCTTTACAAATGAATGTGTTAATTTATTAAGTTCTAATTTTTTTTTTTTTTTAAATGGTGTATCGCCATCGCAAACGTAACTTTTTTAATTCTATCGTATAAGGAAGTGGGTTAAAAATTAATTATAAATTTCCATCTTTACATACAAAAACTAGGTTAAATGAAATAAAAAGTGTAAAACCTTATATATCGCTAAATATGAAAAATGAAACAAAAAATCGATGTTTTTAAAGCTTAAACAGCTATCCGCCCATTATGAATTCACAGTGAAATAGAAAATTTTATTTAGCCAGTGTTTTAATTTTAAAATATTAAAATATTTACGCCAGTAAATTTAAACAATATTAGATCGATATAATAACACAACTTTTCTGTTACTTCGTCTCCGAAAAGTGTGTAAAGTGATAGCCAACACACATGGTTGGCTGGAAATTGTAGAATAATGAAATAGACGGAACAGCGACATTCAACCTCATATCATCTATTGAAATGTACGTGCTAGATGATTATTTAAAATTAATTATTTTCCTATATTTTCGTAAAAGTCTGCCCAAATGAATGTTCCAAATTAAGTTAGTTCTTTTCTTTATATAAAAATATCATCAGCGTACCCCTGACCTTGGATACATTTTAAACTATACTGTGTGCCCTGCGTATACATTTTTAAAAATTTATCTCTCCGAGAATAGTGCAATAGCAGGACTTTAACAAATATTATTGATACTATTGATAAGGAAGGTCTTCATACGTTCATACTCCGAAAAATCTGAAAAAATTACACAGTTCTTATCAAGAGGATATGCATGTTTATAAAAAAATTTCGGTGGACCTCGATGGAGCATGCATACAAAAATAATGAAAATTCCGTTATTTGGCGATTTATCATTGGTTGGCGAACATTTAAAAAAATACTTCTTTATGTCAAATAATCTTTAAGGAAAGAAAAATGTTTCACGCTGAACTTGTTTAAATAAATGTAATATAAGTAACTTTAGTTTGTTTTAACTGTAGCTTCGTCATATATATAATTATATGTATTTATAATGAAATTTAACTGTTCAATTTCACGATTTTAACAAAATGTAAATTAATTAAAATTGTTTCAAGTTCAAAATTAAGTTCCATTGAGCACTGTCGATTCAATTTTGTTGCTTTGGAAACAAAGACTTCTTCGATATTTAAATGTATAACTGCAGCATTTATCATCGGGCCTTTATTTCTGAATACGTCTAAATATATGAAAACATTTTTTTTTTTTTCAATATGAAAATATTTTTTCAACAGTACAATTGAAAAACTGCAGCAACAAGCAACTTATATATATAATAAAATATATCTATATATTAAACTATCGCGTTGTTTAAGTTTAAATTCATTAAATACTATTTATACGCATTCTAAAAATCAATTAACAAACAATTTTCCGATGCATTACAATCGTTTGCTTTTGGCGAGGAAAAGCGCTGCTTGCCTATTCGTGTCTCACTTTCGTCTTTTCGCGCCATATATTCGAAAGTATTTTATTTTTTTACAGACTTTCTACTGGAATTCCACCGCTAAATTTGATTGATCCGTTATTACATACATAAGTAATTTAATTAGATTTTCTTTCTTCAAAATATTCTGATTATGCCCACTAAAGCAGTGTTGCCAGATTGGGGGCTTTTTTCATTCAGATTATTTGACTGTCACCACTTTTTAAATAGTATAATTAGAGTTATTTTTCAGAATTTTTAATATATTTTAATATAGGCCGAATATTTATATTAAAAAAAAAAAACGTTGACAGTCAACATTCTGGGGACAATAAAGCCCCCAATCTGGCAACACTGCACTAAGGAGACCTTCCTTGTTAGTCAGATCTCACAATCTCCTAGCTAATATATGTACGCTGTAAGTGAGGAATGCATTCCCATTTTAAAAATATATATTATCAGGAAATTAATATTTTAAACTTCTTCGTTATTATGTACTGTTTATAAAGTATGTACCTTACTTTTAGTTCCTTTTTTGTTGTTGTTGATGAAATATATCTAAATAATATCCTTAATTGTATTTGATGTTTTTAAATCTTACGCACAGTTCGTCATCTTTGCTAAAACTTTAACACATAAAATATTAAATTAAGCATGTATATTGTGCATTTACTTATTTATAATATTTTCTAAAATTTTTGCCTTCTTTTGTGTTATTGAAGATAAGTTATAATTTACCACGTGTTTTGCAACTTAACGTGTGCGGTTATTGTTACAGTCACAGACTGAAATAACTTTTTCAAACCGCTAAAAATATCATTAGCGTACCCCTGACGTTGGATACATTTTAAATGATACTGTGTGCCTATCGGATACATTTAAAATATATATATCTCTCACTTTCAGAATATTGCAATAGCAGGACTGACAAATATTATTGATACCTAGTCAGATCTCAGATTCTCCAAACTAATCACGTACGCTGTAAGTGTGGAATGCATTCATATTTTACAAATATATTATGAGGAAATTAATATTTTAAACTTATTCATTATTATTTACTGTTTTTAAAGTATGTATCTTTCTTTTAGTTTCTTTCCATCTTGTTGTTGTTGATGAAATATGTCTAAATAATATACTTAACTGTATTTGAAGTTTTTAAATCATACGCACAATTTCATCATCTTCGCTAAGACTTAACACATAAAACATTAAATTAAGCATGTATATTGTGCATTTTCTTATTTATAAAATTTTCTTCTAAAATTTTTGCTTTATTTTCATAATATTGAAGATAAGTTATAATCTACCACGTGTTTTGCAAATTAACGTCTGCGATTACTGTTACAGTCACAGACTGAAACAACTTTTTCAAACCGAAACAAAACCGAAATCGAAATTAGGTTCCGCTCCAGCTGTGGCCAAAAACGAAATGCGGGCAGTTTTACAAAACTCTTTCAAATGAAATTTTACGATAATAATATATACATACATAAAAAAATAGTATTAAATATTATATTCATATGTAACAAACACGGGCAGGTCCCATTTATTCAAATAATTTCGTAGATACTTTTACTTATACGCATGTGCAAGTGTAGAATATCCATTCTTAGAAAGGGAAATAATGACATTAGATTACATATTAAGAGATATAATAATTTTTAATTATTACTTCAGTAGAAATTTAATGTGCAAATGTTTTTACACTATAAATTCTAAAGAAATTTATTTGTTACTGGAGTTTCTACTAATCTGAATACAGCAATCTCTTCCAGTATGCGGAATTGAAAAGATAAAATTAAAACAATGTCAGAGCAGAACGATAAAATAACGCATAATGAGAGACTACGATGTCAATTATTTTGCAAAATGAAGTTTTTTAGAACATAAATATATGCATAAGAAATCCTTTCAATGACAAGATTGTAACAGTAGCTTTTAATACAATTAGCATTTAGGTATCGCATGTTTTTCAATTGCTTATATTGAAAATTCAATATTAAATTTCATTATGTTCTTTATTCTGAAGAAACATTGTTTTAAATTCAAAAGAGTAAAACTTTTTTGAAAGAGCTATCAATATATATATATATAGAGAGAGAGAGAGACCGAAATTTCCGTTTCGATTTCGTTTTCGGCCCAAAATCAGATTTTCACAGAAAATTCGTTTTTGCCGAAAATGCTGTCGAAAAATCGGCCGGATCGAAACTATCTGTATTTCAAAAATCTCGTCTCCTCTACCGGAAGTTTTCAATGTTACTCATACATTTGAGCTTTATCGGCTCAGACGAAATACTCTTTATTTACTGCTATAAACTTCACTGTTTATAATTATCAGTCATCACTGATTGAAGACGTTACTGTAAATCATAAAGCAAGCAATGTATAGACAACTAAACTTTGAAGAAGCTTTGCACGTTCTCATTAAAAGTTTCTGACTTAACAGTAGTAGAAATTTTTCAATTTGAAACGGCAGAAGTGTTTCGAATACTCTTTGAGAAGGTCTAGTATATCAGATGATCAGTTACTAAAATCATTATAAAAGATAAAGCGAGATACGTATACCTAAAACACTTTTTAATTAGATGAAATTCATATAATTAGAAAATTATTCCGTATCGTTGATGAATTAATTACATTTTATTTTACATGAAAATGTAAAGTGTTGGTCACAGGCACAGAGATACAACTTGGGCCACACGTCTAATTGATTAATAATTATATAGCATGTTTAATAAACACATATAATTAATTAAGAATTATGTATATGTATGTTTTAAATACTTAAAAATAATTTTTGGATATTTTCATTTTCGCTTTCGTTTTCTCCTGAAAATAAGAAGATTACCGAAATTCGGTTTCGGTTTCGTTTCCGGTCTTAAAACCTCTTTCGATCGATCCTCACATATATTTATATTTTTTCTGAAGCCATTTTTATCCAACGACATTTTCTAATCCATCAAAATGCATAATTACATTTGATAACACATTGATGTTTCAATACATTTAAAGTATACACTATATGGCCATTAAGGTTCGGACACTTTCAGTTTTAGACATTTTGTCGAATATTTAAAGAGATATTTGTCGGATTTTTCTGGAACTTCAGGATTATGAAGAATATGTTCGACTTCATATTTATCAACGGAGGTTTGATCAGAAGGACAATGAGGGGGCCAACAAAGAATCGAAGAAAATCAATAACTTTTGGGATCACCTTGTAAAATAAAATGCACAAAATAATCTATCGCTGTAGTTGACCAATATATGGATATTTTACAATATATGTATCCATTTGTGGAAGAATAGAACGTATATTCTTGGAGATGTGTCGATTTTTTTTTTTTTTACATGTTTTTTGTTTACATTATGCAGGGTTTTTTACCATATTTAACGCCAGTTTCAGAAAATTTGACAAAATGTAGTAAAAATAATATGGTGTAATTGGAAGGTAAATATATTAAATATTTGATGAAATAAGAGCAGTTGTTCTTTTATCCGCGTTTGAAGAGCAGTTTTATTAAGTTAATAAGAGCAGTTGTTGCAAATGTCTTTTATCTGCGGATGCGCTCACGATAAAAAAAAATATTTTTTTATGATTTGATAGTCAACTCTATGGAGCAACTCATAAAGAAAAATCCAGTCAAATATCGTGAAAATTCAGAAAGATATCGGTAATAGACTGAACTGATTTTTAGTTGTTGTCTGAAAACGGTTAAATGATAAGGGGTTTTCCATAAATAGTCGTTTTTAATTTTTACTTTTTTAAATTTTCATTTTTTATTGATGCTTTAGTTCTTCTTGGAAAATCACCAGAATGAGCCAATTCCAAGAAAAAAAGAAGTATCAAAATCTAAGCATTTCTTCAAAATCTACTCGTTGACATTCATTCAGTAATCCAGACATTAAAAAATGACAATTTGAGGAAAATCCCTTATCATTCAGCAGCTTTTAGAGAGCATTTAATAATTCGCTCAATGTATTGTCGACAGGGCCGTGCGAACAGAAAACTGCGCCCGGGGCAGCGTGCCAATTTGGCGCCCCCCCCCCCCCACTCTCCTTCAAAATTGATTAAGGACAGTAACAGAAATAAATTATATCGAATAAATATTTTGTGTTTATTTTAGAACTTTAAAATATTTAATTTTAATTCAGAAATTCCAAACAACTAAATAACAGAAAAGAAAATTGCACTTATTTGTTAATGAGATCATGATGCTTTGCGACAGATTTTTCTTAACTTTTCTCACATGTTTTTCTGTACATTTTTAGTTGTTGTTAGTCTTTCAGCTGCAGAAAATGGGTGAAAATCGCTAACAACCAAGTTGGAAACAAGTGGTCTCTTCAACCGATAAGTACTAAATAAGCAAAACAAACAAAAAACCTGCAGAACATAACATAAAAGATAAAAATAAATTATAATTTCAGTACATTAAGAGGCTACTTCAGTCAGCCGAAAAGATCCGTTCGCTAATGTTAATCCTACGGAAGAAATTTATAAAGATATCTCGGTTGCATTTCAATATTTTTGAATGATTTCTTTTGCATCGAATAGCTGAGACCAATCTGTATGCAGGCCGTTTTTTACTTTTTAGATTTTTATTACAAATTTTCTTTATGGGGATGTTTTCATTTTCGAAACCGGTTCCGAAAATGAAAGTGTCTCCACAAAAAATATCTGTAAAGAAAATCGAAAAAGTAAAAAACAACCTTTGTACAGATCGATCTCAGCTGTCTAATGCAAAAGAAATCATTCAAAAATATTGAAATGGGACCGAGATATCTTTATAAATTTCTTCCATAGGATTAGCATTAGCGAACAGGTCTTTTCACTTCACTGAAGTAGCCTCTTAACTAAGGAAGATAACTGAAACAATGTTTTAATTAACATAAAATATAATTATCAGGCAAATACATTTACTTCCATTTTATTTTTCTTGAGTTTAGGATAGCAAAATCGTTTATTATTTTATGTGTAAAGAATGCGACACACTGAATTTTATAGAAAGTAAATTCAGGTTGCTTAATCTATCGCTCATAGTAGATCTTAAGTATTTTTTTACTATTTTATTGTTACTGGAAAATTTTGTACGCTCTCTCCAAGTTTTTGCAATTCCTTGTTTTCCCTAAGTTAAAATAATGGAGCAACTAAAGGATTTCTAAATCATCCCTTTTATAAATGTTCTTATTCTCAGTTTCGTACAGTTCAGTTGCACGGTTATAGTGTCTCTATGTAACACGAAATCCTTTACTTTCATTTAAATTTCCACTTTCATCAGGAGCTTCGTAGTCAAACTGTTCTGCGAATTTTACGTTTTCTGTTTTGCTCAAATAAGGACTCTACATTTACGGACATAACCAAATCTTCGTTTTCTTGTTCAAAAATTCCCTCTCTTATTGTCTGAAATGTGTTCTTTTAGTGTTTCAATCAGTTTGCTGGCGATCAAAACATTGACAGGTTTTTTTTCTTCTTTTTTTTTCATGATTAACTTTCCCTATTTCGTTTGAAATGCTGTGTCAAACTACTAGACTGTAAATAAAGGAGAATTTCTTTATTTGCTTTATTAAGCGTTTTGCTTCTGAGTAAGTTTACTCATTTTACTTCATTTCTATAAGGTCTTCCAGAGCTTTTAAAATCTGTGGCAATTGTTTGTAAACTGCTATATAGCTTTATTTTTTCGTGACCATAGAGTATTGCAATGTTTCTTTAACCCTCCGTCTACCAGACGGGTCCAATGGGCCCGATGGGTACATTCGAAATATTTATTCTAACCAGAAATTTCTTTAAAATAAACTAAATATCTAAACCAGACAATAATGAGTTAAGTAAATAAGTTCAATAGTTTTAAATAAGAATTCTGATGTGTAATATTTTTATAAAACTTGAGTAAAATTTTCGGTAGTTCTAGGGTTAAATAAAGTGGGACATAAGTATATCCCATCTTTCTGTAGAAGAGAAGAAACAAACAAACACATTTTATGCAGTTCCGGACATAATTGGACATACACTAGCAGCACGAACTCAAAGTTTAGAGAATGTGCAGAGCATGGTAAAAAATAGACGATTTTATTTACTTCACCGATTCGAGCTTACACAACATTATATTGGGAAGCCATATTTGCACCATATCACAACATTGAGCTCTGAAGGGTCGATATTGATCTACAAGTTGGATATAGTAGGCCGGAGTGGGATGAGGGTGTCCTCTGTAGGGTCTTTCTAAGGGAACCTAACCCGTATTTACACAAGGTTCGAAGAAAACTATGGACAATTTCGAAGGATTAGGCTGACGTGCGCGATTGGATCGAACTCGGCACCTCCCGTCTACCATCTTTGAGAATAGAACCTCTTGTGCAGCTGTGAATGTCGAGATTGTCGGAAGTTATCTTATCTTAAATTTCTTGCGCTAATTTTTTCCCCTTTTTACTTGATGTAGTCAAGAAACCTACCCAGGATTGAAAAATTTCTGTTTTCGATTCTTATTTCTAATTTGCGTCATTTGTTCTTTGTGAGGTGTACTGGATTCCTAAACTGCACTGTATTTAAAATTCAATAACTTGCAAATGGTGACAATTATTAAAAGAAATTCTTGCATTAGAGTTATGTAAGATATCAGAAGTATTTTTACTGCGGTTCTTGGTTTTAGTTCCAAATAGCAGAGATAGGTGGCAAGCAATAAGCGCTCAATGCAGGTCTAAACTGAAATCCCCTAGCATCATGCGAAGGAAGGAGGTTAAATATATAGAGTAGGCCCCTAAAAATAAGATTGTATTGGAGAATGAGAGCCACTCTATATATTTAACCTCCTCTTTTCGCATCAGTGTTGGGCGATTTTGGTTTTGGCCTTGACTGAGCACCTATGGTGCTAGATGTTGTCTTTATAGTGCTTGTGTGGCTATACATTGCTGGCATAATTCCGTATAAACTTGATTGATTTTCACGAATATGGTTTAATAAAGTATACTGCTGTAACCTGAATTGACTATAAACCTGTTTAATTCTTCAACAAATCATCGATATTTATGTTGTAATGTGAAATTGTAAAACTGCAGTATAAGAATTGAAAAAATCATTTGTAATGCAAGCAGCTAGTGGATTTGGTCTGCCCCTCGGGATTGTACTATCACTCTAAAGCGTAAGCTGAGTCCCCGAGGTGGTCATCCCTGCTTTCCGCGCCATTTATAGTTGTTATTTGGAACTAAAGCTGGGAACCGAGGTTTAAAAAAAAAAAAGACTACTGACATTTTACATTACCTTCCCGCAATTTTTTTTAAAAATAGCTGTCACTATTTACAGGTTATTGAATTCTAAAAACAATCAGTCCATTTTAGGACACTCTGTATATGGAGTGCGATCGAACAAAATTGAAAAATACCTTGCTCTATGAATTTCTTCTACAATCGTTTTTCTTACTTCATTGGCAAGAAGGTTCATAATTTCATACTGAATATATTTTGCCATTTACCTTTTTTACTTTCAATAATTTTCACTTTTGGTCTTTGCAAATTCGCTGTCGATTACATGATTTAATTTTAAACGTCTCTCAAGTTTCTTTTAGCGAATGCATGCATTCCTGTATTCTAGAGTATTTTTATGCTCAAGAATTTTATGATTTAATTTCTTCCACTTGAAAAACACACAATCTGGATTGGCTAACTTTGGAGGGCTATCATGATAATTGGTGAATAATAAACAGAGAAAACAAAATACAGTAAAACCTCCCTAAAGCGACCACGTACCGTTCCAATAAAAATTGGTCGCTCCGAGAGGTGGTCTCTTAATGGAGGTCATGTTTAAATCTAGATTTTAATTGTTGAAAAACAGGTAACTTAACTTAATATTACTAAAATTTATTTTTCACATTAGGAAAAATTATTAAAATTTAAGTATCAAAACAAAAGTTAATTACATAAGTTAATGATTGCAGAGTTTAAAAAATGAACACATAGACGTTTGCTTTGATTTTACGGTTTTATCTTTTATAATTTTTATTAACAAGTCCTTTCGAAGTTCAGTAAATAAATCCAATTTTTTTGGACGGGAACAAATAAGGACGATTTAATTAATTTATCTATTTCTTTGAGAGTTTCCTGACAGAATAGGGCAGGGAAGTTTATGGACCGTCATTCTTAATGTGTCACCAGAGTTAAATTCATTGCCTAAAAAGGCACAAAGGTGTTTAAACACTTAAAAGTTGCCGGTATTAAAAAATTCTAAACTTATTTTAGAAGTTTGATGAATAATGCGCTCTCCGGAGTTATTTTTCTAATAAAACCTTCTTACAGCGACCAGGAAACAACGGAATTTGTTTCGTTTTCTTCAAAGAAATTGGTCTCTCATGGAGGGAGTTCAACTGGGATGGTCTCTGAATGAAGGTAAAATTAGTATTGAGCCTATGGGAATAAATTTTATTCCATGAAAAAATGGTCGTTCAGGGAGGTGGTCGCTTAATGGAGGTTTCTCTGTATAACGATTCTCTTAATTAAGTTATACAATAAGCCGCAATCACGGTTAATAATTTCTCCACTAGGTATAATTTTCTTGAACGTTAATTTCGAAAATTGTCGTCCTTCTGCAACTGCAGATTTCATGTAATCAGCATTTCCATTCCGTGCTGGACCTTTTTTTAACAGCAAAGTAATGACTGAAAGACTATAAGAATGATCCCATAGTGGAATCAGAAGAGGTTAGCAATTCATATTCGCTGAGTGTGGGAGGTGACAGAAACTTTCGTATACGATGTAAAAGGGGCCGCAGAGTGCAAAAGTTTAGGAAACACTGCAATAAGATATCACAAAAGCATATTATAAAATCATCAAGTCTAAAAAGCTCAATGAAAAGTAGATGTGAACGATGCCATAACTTTCAAATGAAAAATGCACGTACTTTCATTGGGAAAAGAAATCCCGATATGTAAATATATACATTTTGTTTTACAAAAAAAAAAAAAAAAAAAAAAAAAAAAATAGAATATCGAAAAGTGAAAAAAAAAAATTCTAATAAAAATGATCGACGACCAAAAAAAAAAATAATAAATAAATAAAAATAAATAAATAAATAAATAAAATAAAATAAAAATTAGTAATACAAATTTGGCGCCCCCTAAATTTCCGCGCCCAGGGCGACCGCCCCCTTCGCCCCCCCTTTCGCACGGTGCTGATTGTCGATATCTTTCTGAATTTTCACGATATTTCACTGGCTTTTTTTTTTTATGAGTTGGTCCATAGATTTGTTTGACTATCAAATAATGAAAAAATATTTTTTTTTTTTATCTTGCGCGCATGCACAGCAAAAAAAAAATTATTTCATTTAACTGCTCATATTTCATCAAATATTTAATGTATTTATATTCCAATTACACCATATTATTTCTACTACATTTTGTCAAACTTTCTGAAACTGGCGTTAAATTTGGTAAAAAACCCTGCTTGATATAAAAAAAAAGTTCAAAAATTTTTTGAACTTTAAAAAAAAAATCGACATACCACCATGAATATACATTCTATTTTTCTACAAATGAATATATATATTGTGCAATATCATTATTGTAGAGAAAAGATTCTCTACATAATACACTCTTAAGTACTGTGAATAAAGTGTAACAAGCATTATATAATATTCTCCAAAAATACAGCCAGCAACAAAGTCAGGTAACGAGCATCCTTCAAATAAACATATAATCAGCGTTGCCTCGCTTTGAAATGCCCTGTGAGTTTCGCAGCTGTTACAACTGCATTCACCCTCCTTTGCCAGTCAACCGTAAAGGAAGAATGACTTTTTCTACTTTCCACTACCGGTTTTTTTGGCAACACGTTGGGGTAGCGTCGGAGAGGGATTTTGGGGATTTTCGTTCGAAGAGTGCGGCGTTCGTTGCAGCTTCTCACGTTTTTTTTCTTGTTTTAACAGAAGATATTATGTTTGTGGCAAAGAATGGATCCTGAATTAAAGATTTTAAAAAAAGTTTTCTGCGAATTTATACAAGATGTATAGTTAAAGTGAATTGCGGTGTGCTTGAGATGTCTCTAGGTGAGGTGTTCATCCAGAATAAGTTCGGTGTGGATAAACCTAACCGATCCATGCTTCATAGTGAGCCAATGTAGAGGTGTGATAAAAATTAACATCCATTTGTGCAATATCGAAGAATTGTTTTTTGAGAAGTGAGCCTGCACTTATATCTACGTTTTTAAAATCCCATTTGTCTTTTTTTTTTCCATCGTGCCTATGTGCTTCTTTTATGTGAAAATGTGTTGACGTTCAAAAAGAAATATCATCTATAATTAAAAATGTAATTATTTCACGTCATGATGATAATAAGAAAATGTTGATCATAAAATGTGACGACATGATGAAAGAAGATTAAAGTCTTAGTAAGTGCTAAAAAGAAATTAGCACCTGTGATTTATGCCTCTCTTTTTCTATACTTCACAATGAAAAATGACAAATCAGTCATATATATAATTCTTGATTTAATCACGGTTTTTTTTGTTTTATGTGTTTGCTCATTTTGATATAAATATAATTGAATTTATGTGTTTGCTCATTTTGATATAAATATAATTGAATTCATGTGTTTGCTCATTTTGATATAAATATAATTGAATTTATCCATAATAAATAATCTAGAATTCTTGCAATCAATTAAGACTTTTCTTAATCCAGTGTTTTAAATGTATTTTTCTTAATATATTTATAATTTTTAAAAAATTATTCAAACACAACGCATACCTAATTATTTCTCTCTGATTAATTAATTGATTCATAACTCTTACCCCTATAATTATATTTGTAAGCAATAGCGATAGATCGTTTCGTACATTTTATTTTACAGAGTGATCCCAAACATTATTCTTTTTCTTTGCTTTTTTGTTGACCCCCTAATTGTTTTTCTGATAAACCACCTTTGATAAATATGAAGTCGAACATATTCTTCATAATCCTGGAGTTCCAGAAAAATTCGACAAATATATCTTTAAATATTCGACAAAATGTCTACAATTCAAAATGCCCGATCATCAATGGCCATATAGTGTATTTGCTTGAAAACACTGGGCATTTACAAGAACAACCATCACAAACCTCTTTATAGGAATTATTTTTATGGATAAGTTTATGAAAAAAATAATCTTATGCCTCTTAGTGAGAAACACTCTATGCATTTTATACGCAAATAAAGCAGGCAGGTGTTTTAGAGTGGGATTTATGCCAGGAATATAAGGCGCTATTTGCCGTTTACTAATGTCTGGACAAAGAAAAGCACACATGTCAATGAGAGGCGTATAGTTGACAACTGCTATAGTTGATAGTATGACAGTATTAAAATTTATATTAGCATAAATAACTAAAAAAAATTTTTTTTTTTTTTTAAATCAATATTAAGTATTAATAATTTTAATAGTACGTGAGTGGTTCAATAATTATTGTCCCTAATGTACATAAAATATTTGTACTGCGATGGTTGATGTGGGATATCGAAACCCAGTCTCTTGACGCCTATATGTTCAATTTCAGAACCATAGCTGCTATATTAACATAGTTTTGGAGGGTGGGGTGAAACTTTAAAGACCTATTTTTGGGGAGTTTTTAAGAAGGGGGTGAGGGTGAAATGCTAGTTCGGAGCTTATGACGCTACATTTGGACAGTGGATGAGATGTGGCTGCATCACTAAGATTCCGAGTCCAAACGACAGTAGTTACGTCTCTTCCAGTGTCGCAAATCTAGCCCCACAAGGTAAAAATCAGACTTTCACCCTCACACCTCATCTTTCACTCCTCTCTCTAAAACTACGTGAATATAGCAGCTACTGTTAGGCTCCGATATTCCACGACAACCATCGCAGTACATAGATTTTACATACACCAGGGACAATAATTATTGAACCATCCTCGTAATTTAAGTGAAAGAAATCTTAAGGGTACTGATTACTCAGCTTCCGAATTCCCCTCCGTAATGTTAAGTCTATGGGTTTATTAATTCTTATTATTTTCAAAATATCTCCTCATAAATATATTTTTAACTTCTTTCAGTGTTATCTTCTTAAAGGATGCCCCTTTTTTCTTAGTTCTCAAAATATTTCTAAAATCTTTGCTTAATTTAATATTTTATATTTTAAAAACTGACAAACTGAGAGTAAATTTTTAACACTTCATGTAAAATTAAGCGTAGCTTTTAGAGATATATTGAAAACTAAGAAAAAAAGAGACATCCTTAAAGAAGAGTGCCTTGAAAAAAGAAGTTAAAAATATTAATTTCCTAAGGAGATATTTTGAGCATAAAAATGTATCAAACGCCCATAGACTTAACATTACGGAGGGGAAATTCGGAAGTTATGTGACATGCACCCTTAACCAGGAATGTAGTGGAGGGTATATGGGCGTATACGCCGCATACCTTCCGGATTTTTTTAAGGAACACCGTATACCCTCTGTTTCTCAAGAAAGCTATAGTATATACGTTCTAGGGTATACGCTCTACCTTGAGCGTATACCCTCTGCTTAGAGCGCATACCCTCTGTTTTTTTTTTTTACGACTGCACCACTGTCCTTAACCCCTTGAGGGGCGGTGGGATATATTTTATATACACTATATTTTACACTATATTATATACACTACATCATATATTTTATTCTACCTGTTGATGAAGATTTGCACTAAAAAAATTTTATTAAATGTAACTTTTCTAACTCTGGTGGGAAGAAGTCGTAAAACTGCTTTTCCTTATTTTGCAATGAAATTTTTTTAAGATCCCGCTGTGAATTCGACATTATAGAAACACAATTACTTGCCCATCAAAGGGATCAGTGATTTTTCTGAAAATGAACTTTTCAAAAAGACACCATATCTCCTGAACTCATTAATATTTTATCTTGAAACTGAAACTAAATTTGCTTATTGTTTCATCAATAAAAAATTAAAATAAAATAAAATAAAATAGAGAGTAGAAAAAAAGATTTAAAAAAATTTAATACCTTCAATTTAATTTTAAAGTTAGAAATTTTGCTAAAATATATATAACTTGAGATCCAGTCTTTAATTTAAAGAAAATGAGAGGCGTGAAGGGCGGGTTCAAGGAGGAGGTTACGAAGGTCATGGGCTGCCCATATATTTTCGTAAAAGAGTATATTTTTTCTTTATAGATACATATACATTAGTGACATACCCTGAAATTCAAACAGGGCATTTCTCTTTTTAATCATTTTATCCGAACCTTTCGCTTTGTTTAATCTAAAATATTAATAGAAACTGCAACAAAATACGTCTAATTGTTTGGAACGTATGGTAAGAAAGACCATGCGCTGTTTGAATAGCAGGTATCACCGCTATATAAAAATTGATATGGTGAAGGTTTCAACCCTCCCCCACCTATCAATACTATTAATGTCCGTAAACGTCTGTATGTATGTCTGTGTGTAACATTCGCCCTTGTACTGGGAACTACTTTTCTCACAGGCGACGCAGAGGGTCTTATAATATGTCAATTTGGGCCGCCGTTTTCTCAGACAAACGTTCTTTGTGGTTTCGAGAAATTAGCTAATTAACAACTCATTGTCGAAGGAAAATCCGTTCAAAATTGAATCTTTTTTATGAAAAGCACCTCTCTGACTACAATTGGACCCTTTTCGCGAGGCTAGCTTCGGAGCACTACCATTGGAGGATTCAGGAAACCTGAACCCCGATTTTATCTGGCGAGGCTAGCGGTTACCGAGGCGATGAAAATGTAGTAGACATTTAAAAATCCAAATCGAATCTCCCGATCTAATAGTCGGAGATATTCTTAAAAGGTGTAGAAAGACGCGGAAAAAAATCTACTTTATTTTGGTATAAATTTCATATTTGTGCGATATGTAGAACTGAAAAAATCCACTAAAAATCGATCGATAAAAATTTAATTTCTTCAATTCCAAAGAAAAGTAAAACAGATTTCATTTCCACAAAGCCAGGTGTTCATGATTTTCATTATCGACTGCCGGGATTATTCTTTCTCGCCAGACACATCGGCACCTGGCCTCCCCTCTTTGAGAGTACGAAATTTAAACTTTTTAAATATTGAATTTTTAGAGGAAATTTTTTTACATCCCGACGTAAAAAATTTCGCCAATTTCATACATACCCAGTTCAAACTTGTAGCTTAATTACGAGCTGAGATATTAATTATTATTTCATTAATTGGATCATTGCTTTGAAACTTTCCTTTCCACGTGTTTTTTATCTCAGACATGACGTCGCGCTCACGGTTTTTATTTTAATACGAAATTTAAACTTTTTAAATATTAAATTTTTTGATTAAATTTTTTGCCATCCTGGTTTGAAATTCTTCGCTGATTTCATACGTACCCAGTTCAAACTCCTAGCTTAATTACAAGCGGAGATATTAATTATTACTTAATTAATTAGGTTTCATTTCCATCAAATGCCGGTGGCACGTGCTTTTTTAACCATGAAATAATTTAAATTAGGAAATATAACAATTTGCATGAGGTTCAGCGCAGTCAGATAAGTATATTCGAAGTGAGAAAAAGAGTACTTCGCCCGCTGACGATGGGAAGGGGGGGGGGGGTAATACTTTTGATTAAATATCCCAATAAAATCGCATTACAGATATTATTATGACAAAGACCAACGTGCTTCGCCCGTTATCGGATAATTTCTGTGCGTGATAGCTTATTTATAATTTGCGATATTAAATATTATTTAATGAATCTGTATGTGTAGTGGACAATGGGGTGCGTTTTTGATCCTTTTTAGGCAGACGGGGAGGGGCGCTGGATTTCTTTTTTAAAAAATTAGCTTTTATGACCTTTTTAGATACCGTTTCTTGAGGGAGCCCTCAGATATATGCTACTTATTAAATATAAAAATGTCAAATTTTTAGTTACCACTATTTCCGAATAGTAATTTTAGCGAGTTTCTTTATTTCTAGCTTAAGACCGCCACCAACTCGAGTAACATATCACTGATAGGTTTTTTAACACAGTTTCGTTCAGATTCACTTTCGTTATGAAAAGAGTGCGCTCCCTGGTGGTCGAATGTGGAACTAACATAACGCGATTTTGTTAAATTTAGGAAATATAACAAGGTGATCTGCTTGAAACTTTATGATAGTTCATAACGCATTGACATATATACTACTTATTAAATATAAAAATGTCACAAGTTTTGTTACCACCATTTCCGAATAGTAATTTCTGAAAATATCTTAAATTCTTGCTTAAGACCGCCACCACCTCGAGTAACATATGTACTGATAGGTTGTTTAATGGACTTTCCTTCCGACACAGTTTTGTTATGAATAGAGTGCGCTCCCTGGTGGTGGAATGTGGAACTAACAGAGTTCTTGGTTAGGACCGCCACCATCCCGACGCATGTATCTACGGAAAGGGTGCGTGAAGGCGTTTCGTTCAGATATGTTTTTGTTCAGAATACAGTGCGCTCCCTGGTGGTGGAATACGGAAGTAACATAACGCGATTTTGTTAAAATTAAGCAATCTAACAAGGCGATCTGTTTAACATTCCACCTTAGAAAAACTTCGTTCTAAGCAGATTTTTCCCGTACGTTCTTTCTATGCTATCAGCTAAACTCTATTTCCTAAGGGGGAGAAGTTAAGGGGCCCGGGGGAGGGGCCCCCACCAAAAATATTTTTAGCATTTTGATTGCATTTTTGGTTATAGCTCTTCAAAGCAATTCTACTACACGCATCATTTCACTTTTGGGGTGTCGGCCCTTAAAGGGTTAACTTTTTCATCTTCTCTTCTTTCTTAAATATTACAGTCATGTTGCATATCAAACTGTTGGACATCACGAGACCAGTTTGTTCCCACCTTTCTCTTCCTCCCTCCCCCTTCTCAGAGTACCCCTAAAGGGTTAACTTTTGCAACTTCTTCTGGTTTTCACTTAACACAGCGGTGTTTGATATCAAACTGTTGGACATCACGAACCCAGTTTGTCCCCCCTCTTGCTACTATGTTTATGCATCTCCGGTGTCCATCCCCCCAATTTCCCCCCCAGGGGGAGCAACTTTTCTGTATTTATCTGTTACCCGCAGTGTGATATATAATAGGAAAGGTCTGTGAAGGTTGATTCAAATTATGCCTCTTCGGTTTTCATCCTCTCCCTTTTCACCCCCTAGGGGGGCACTTTTCTAAATTTCTTAAAATATTGGTTAAGACCGCCACCCTCCCGACCCATGTATCTACGGAAAGTTTGCGTGAAGGAATTTCCTTCAGATACGCTTTTGTTAAGAATAGAGTGCGCTCCCTGGTGGTGGAATGCGGAACTAACATAACGCAATTTTGTTGAAATCAGGAAATTTAACAAGTCGATCGGTTCGGCTTTCGTTCGAGCGTGATAGGTTTTTTTTAAGTGTTTGCCGTGCGTGCGCAGCACGCCTCCTATACGGTGCCGTAGGCAGCGTGCACCCGGTTCGAGGTTCGTTCGAGCGCGATAGGCCTTTTAAAAAGAGTTTGCAGTGCGTGCGCAGCACGCCTGCTATTCGGTGCCGTAGGCAGCGAGGACCATTTTCGACTTTCGTTATTGCGAAAGGCTTTTTTATAAGAGTTTGCAGTGCGTGCGCAGCATGCCTGCTATACGGTGCCGTAGGCAGCGGGAACCCGGTTCGAGGTTCGTTCACTTCCAGATTTCATATTATTAGAGGTTCATAAAAAGGAGGGGTTTGCAGTGCGTCCGCAGCACGTCTGGTATACGGTGCCGAAGGCAGCGGTGACCGAAATCGCCCACTCGTGGACAGCCTACCGTGAGGTATAGGGACAATAAGTCCACGAGAGGAAAAAGGGGCTGCCAGGCAGCGCAAGCAGGGTGGCGCACATTTATTACAACATAAAAAGCATGTTACAAATACTGCCTTATTATTGAAGGCAGTGCGGACACATATGTATAAATAAATATTGAAAAATATTTACAGGTTAAATAGAATGTAAAAAAAAAAAAAAAAAAAAAAAAAAGGAAAAGGGGCAGCGGTGACCCGGTTCGACTTTCGTTCGAGCGCGGAGGCTTTTTTTAATGAATTTGCAGTGCGTATGCAGCACGCCTGCTATACGGTGCCGTAGGCAACGGGGACCCGGCTCAAGGTTCCTTCGCTTCGAGATTTTATAAAAAAAGGAGGTTCATGAAGAGGAGGGGTTCATGAAAAGGAGGGGCCCGCTAGGGCCGTAAGCAGCGTGCACCCGGTTCGAGGCTCGTTCGAGCGCGATAGGCTTTTTAAAAAGAGTTTGGAGTGCGTGCGCAGTACGCCCGCTATTCGGTGCCGTAGGCAGCGAGGAGCAGGTTCGAGTTTCGTTATAGCGAAAGGCTTTTTTATAAGAGTTTGACGGTGCCGTAGGCAGCGGGGACCCGGTTCGACTTTCGTTCCAGCGCGATAGGCTTCTTTTTAAAGTGTTTGCAGTGCGTGCATAGCACGCCTCCTATACGGTGCCGTAGACAGCGTGCACCCTGTTCGAGATTCGTTCGAGCGCGATAGGACTTTTAAAAAGAGGTTACAGTGCGTGCGCAGCACGTCTGCTATTCGGTGCCGTAGGCAGCGAGGACCGAAATCGCCCACTCGTGGACAGCCTACCGTGAGGTACAGGGACAATAAGTCCACGAGGGGAAAAAGGGGCTGCCAGGCAGCGCAAGCAGGGTGGCGCACATTTATTACAACATAAAAAGCATGTTACAAATACTGCCTTATTATTGAAGGCAGTGCGGACATATATGTATAAATAAATATTGAAAAATATTTACAGGTTAAATAGAATGCAAAAAAAAAAAAAAAAAAAAAAAAAAAGGATTAAGGTTTAGCTATAGTCTTAGAAATAAACGAAAAATGTTTGTTTAAAATGTCGTAATTTTCTAGAAGTCTCTGGAAGTTGCCTGCGTTGAAAAGAGTGTTATTCAAATTTTCTCTCAATGTTTTGTTTCTGTCAAAATGGAAATGATGTTTCATTATGGGGCAGTTTCCAAAGATATAGTGTGTAGCGTTTCCAATATTCTTTCTGCATAAACAAAGTGGTGAGTCTCTTTTTTTAATTTTATGTAGAAATGATGGGAAACTTCCATGACCAGTAATATAGTTAGGTAACGTAGGGCGATCACAGATGAACTGTATGTCAACTTTATTAATTATACTGTAAGTATCGCGACCCTTTGTCGACTGAGTCCATGAGAGTTGCCATTCATCCAGAGTTTTTTGCCTAAAGATATACTTGAATTTGGATTGTGGAAGAAGCAATTCCTGGCAATCGTTGTATTGGTTGTTATCTATAACCGCCTTCGCCAGAGAATCGGCTCTTTCGTTTCCCGGGATACCTATGTGAGATTTAATCCATGAGATATAGAACTTTTTGTTAGGGAAATGTAGTAAAAGATTGTAGATATTATAAATTATATAATTGCGTGGAAATGCAATTTGAAGGGCGTCATAAGATGAGTGGCTGTCTGTAAGGATAAGAATTTCATGATGAGAAGAGTTAATGGACCATTCCATTGCCTTGTAAATTGCGAATAATTCAGCTTGGTAGATCGAGTTATCTACATGAAGTTTAACTGCATAATCATATACGAATGAGTTTTTAAGACAGACTGTAAATGCACATGCTGCTCCGTCGTTCATGACAGAACCATCGGTATATATGGATGGGTCATAGATTTGGAGTAATTTTTCGTATTTTTCCTCCAAAAAGAAGAGGTTGTTTATCTTGTAATATTGAGAAAAGTCGAAGGTGTTTAGTTTTGACATAATGTGGTTGCTGTTAATGATTTTGCCATTATGGTTATATGATCTTCTTCCTTTAATTAGTTCGTAATAATGATAATCGTTCTTGAGCAAAGTATCGATTGGGGGAGAACCAGTAAGGACACAGAGAGCGTCAGAGGAAGTACTTCGATAGGTCTTGATAATGCTTAAGAGAGCTGTACGTTGTACTGACTTTAATTTTCTTATCCCATGCGAGTTGAGGCTTGGAAACCAAATTTCATAAGCGTAGCTAATTTGTTTTAATATGACGGTGTTGTACCAAAATTTCAGTATACTTGAAGATATTCCTCCTTTATGAGATTTTAGGCTTTTGAATCCGTTTAAAAATTGAGTTACCTTTGTTTTAGTATGAGTTAGATGCTCTTGAAAATTAAATTTTGGATCTAGTATAACGCCAAGATAGGGAATAGTATTTTCAAACTTGATAGTTTTGTTATTCAATTTGAAAATTGGTCGACGTCTGTTAAGAAGAAAGCGGCCAAAAAGCATGGCCTTTGTTTTAGTTTCCGATATTGTAAGGTTGAAATTCCTGCAGAAAGTTGAAAAAATTTCGATGCGTCTATTAGCAACTTGCTCCAACTCAGGTCTGGAGTCTCCCGCAACCTTAATTACGAAATCGTCAGCATAAACTGTCATGTCTGATTCTATTTTGTAGAACTCCTTTATAATAAAATCTGCAATTAGCAACCAAAGAAGGGGACCTAAGCATGAGCCCTGAGGGCACCCTTTAAATGAAATGAACCATTCTACAACGCTTCCTTCTTTTAAACCAATATATCGATTGGAGATGTAATTTTTTAGTAAATGTTTTAGATATAGAGGGAGAGGAGAATTATCGATTATTTGGGAGATAGTATTCCAATCTATCGAATCAAACGCTCCCTCTATATCGAAGGAAAGAATACCACAGTATTTCTTATTTTCTAATGTATTTGTGATAGAGGATTTCAGTTCATTTAAGGCATCTATTGTGCTTCTTGATTCGCGAAATCCAAATTGCATTTCATGGAGAAAGGAAATATCTTCTAAAAATCTCATTGCACGCATCTTGATTAATCGTTCAAGGACTTTTCCCAGCATAGGGAGAAGGACTATCGGTCGGTAAGATTTTAATTGCCGAGGATCTTTATTCTTCTTTCGAAAATAAATGACAATGCCCTTCTTCCATATGTCTGGGAAATGGGCAAGGGAAAAGCATTTGTTGTATAGTTGAAGCATTAATTGTGGGAAAGTTTTGATCAAGTTTTTAGTAACCCTTGCATCGATCTTATCGAAGCCAGGGGCTTTGTTGTTCGACTGTCTTGATGCGCAATATTTTAGTTCTCTATAGCTGATTAGATATTCATTTATATCACTTTCTGATAGTGGCTCCAAATTTTCAAATGAATGTAGATTTTCAGGGATTTCTTTTCCAAAATGATGGCTTAAGAGTTGGTGTTGAATGTCTCTAAACATGTCAGTTGAATTTGATGTGTCAAGTATTGAATGTATTAAGTCGGTATTTTTGAGGTATTTGCCCTTTACAATTTTGAAAGCGGTTCCGTATGTTGTGGATGTTGTCTCACAGAAGGATTTCCACGAATTTAATTTTGCGTTTTTGATGTTTAATTTGTATTTAGCTCTCTCTTTCTTGTAGCTAACTTGGTATTGTACGTTTTCAGGATTTTTATTTGATCTTTTCCGTAAAGCGTTTAATCGATTTCTTTGTATTTTGAGATTATCTGTGTACCACTTTGTATTTACTTCATATGACTGTTTTTTCTTTTTGAGAGAAGATTCCATGATTTCTTGTAGAAGCTCTTCAAATTTGTGGGTCCATTCATTCAAGTCATTAGGACTTTTGACCTCGCTGAGAGTTGTCTGTAGATTGTCAACATTAGGAGAGAGTTGGTTGTTAAATTTTTTTAAATTCTCAAATTTAGTTTTAAATCTGTATTCATTTCTTAGAACTGGATCTATAGCTAAATCGTATCTTATGTACAGATGGTCGCTGAGGGAGTCATTGATGTCGTCTACGTACCAAGAATTGAGATAGTTGCGTGCTTGGTTTCCACTTAAAGTTAGATCTGGAGTACCTTTTCTTTTGTTCTGTTTGAATGTATATGGTGCATTGGGATCATTAACTATGGATACGTTATTTAAAGCGAGGTAATCTAGAAGAATGTCTCCTCTTGCATTATTGCATTTATATCCCCAGTCCTTTAAGTGAGCATTAAAATCGCCTGCTAAAATGATATTTTTACAGTCTCTGATAGTGTTGGTCCAGGCTTGTAGGTCTTCTTCAAGGTCTCTTGCGGAACGAGGACGGGAATACTGCGAGCCAAGTGTTAATTCATGGTATTTAGTGCTAGTGTTAATAAAAATGCTGTTGTCAAAAGATAAGGTTTTTAGGTGATATAGTTGGGAGTTTGCTATGATAATTCCAGCTGTTTCATTTTTTGAGGCATAAAGAGACCATCCAATTGGGAGGCTTGTAAATGAATTATTTGTTCTATGGTAATCTTGGATTATAGCTATGTCAATTTGTTGATTATTTATATATTTGATTAGTTCTAGATTCGCTGCGCGACAGTTATTCAGATTAATTTGGACACATCTAATTTTGGAAAGAGTTGCTTTGTTATGAATTACTTTAGTTGGAACTGCTACATTAGCAGGGTTGGAAGCCATAGTAAGAACATTGTTATTTTGGGTAAAGATATTTGAAAGGTTATTTAGGGTCGAGAACGTTGCTGTCGGTAGTTAATTATACGATGTCTATTATAGAAGTGGTTTTGAAAGATATTACATTCGTTTGAATTTGCGCTATGATCGAACTTGTATTGGCGACCTTTGGGGTTCACATAATTATAGCAATTATAGCATTTGTGCTTCCTTGGATCATTTTTATTCGGACATGTTGAGGTTTCATGGTTCTTCATGCAATATGCGCAGGTTTCTTTTCTTCTGCATCTCTCTTTTGTATGTCCATAGATTTGACAGTGACTGCACCTTATTATGGGGGCGTACTGAGCGATTTTACAGGCAGCGAGGACCAAGTTCGACTTTCGTTATAGCGAAAAACTTTTTTATAAGAGTCTGCAGTGCGTGCGCAGCACGCCAGCTATACGGTGCCGTAGGCAGCGGGAACCCGGTTCGAGGTTCGTTCACTTCCAGATTTCATATTATTAGACGTTCATAAAAAGGAGGGGGTTTGCATTGCGTGTGCAGCACGTCTGCTATACTGTGCCGTAGGCAGCGGGAACCCGGTTCGACATTCGTCCGCTTCCTGATTTCATATTATTAGAGGTTCATAAAAAGGAAGGGGTATGCAGTGCGTGCGCATCACGCCTGCTATACGGTGCCGTAGGCAGCGGGGACCCGGGTCGAGGTTCGTTCGCTTCGAGATTTTATAAAACAGGAGGTTCGTGAAGAGCAGGAGCTCATGAAAAGGAGGGGCCCGCTAGCGGGCGAAGCCAGCTAGTCTAATAATTCAAGTGCAGGGTCATGGCAGGAGTCACCTCTGAAAAGAGTTTATAGATAGTCAGAAATAATTTAAATATTTCTTCTGTTGCGTGTAAAATTGTTTCTTATCTAAAATTTTATTATTAAAGATAAATATATCTGAAAGCTTCCATTTTAAATGATTCGTGCAGTAAATTTAAATAGAATGAGTCATATGATAAAATATATGTTACTGGACTATTCTACATACGGTGTACCAATACCCTGTCTGCTAAGTCAAATATTTAAGTAATTTATAAGTATCAACGAATTATAGGTATAATTGAAATGTACTTATATTTAAATATATTAATAAATTACAATCATTATATTACAAACAATTTAATTGTCTCTCTTATTGTATGTTAAAATGTTACTTAAAATTCAAGATAACTAATAGTATTTTAGAAACATTTCATTTTTAATATTTAACGCAACTACGTAATATGATAAAATTTGACAAAAATTGCTTCATGCTGAGGATTTAATACGTGACACACCCTCCTCCATATACACATTCGCTAAGTCGAGTGGCGGGGTCATCCTTTAACAGTTTAAAAATTATTTACTTAGTCTCAAATAATTTAAATAACACTTCTGTAAAGGAAATCGCTTATGATTATTGATTAAAAAAAAAAAAAAAAAAAAAAAAAAAAACAGGCCGCAGCAAAGGACAAAATATGGATCGCAGACGATGTTTGGGTGGGCTGCAGAACTATTAGTCAGAAAATCAAAATCATATATTTCCATTTACCTTTTCAGTAATGTAATATAAAAACACTATGTTGCAACTGTAAAATAAAATATAGTGAGCTCTGCGAAAAATTTGTGCTTTTATTTTAAATTTCAGGGCTCCCAAATGGTCCGCCAACTGAATAACAATATTTTTTTAGAAATTTTTTCTTTTTAAATTTTTCTTACAATCCGCCCCGGAAATACCTTTGAAAGTTAATTCTAGCGCAAACCTACCATAAAATTTTCTGTTAAAATTTATTGGTATTCAGTTGGCGGAACATATTAAACTATTTTTAAAATACATTTAATAACAAACTTGCCTTTTTTTTTTTTTACTTAGTAACAGATTTCCGTAGTTCAGTTCTCACATTTGTACTCTCTATTATTGCTTTAATGTTTATGATTTTTGCTAAAGTTTATTTTCCTTAGTATAAAGTACGCAAATGGCTCTATGTACTACCCATTGTAGCCGCGACAAAATATTGAAAATTGGGCTGAAAGAGGGTCGCATAACATTGAAGTTTGACAACCGCTGGTACAGTATTTCTGGACGCCTTCATTTTAAAGAATCTCACGCCAGTAAGTTTAAATAGGATTTGTGCAATTATCAAATCGATTTTTTGACTTTGAGGTTTGAATAAAGCTTAGCCATATCGCGTGAATGCACTGCTTTGTAGCTGACCGAAAAGGTAAGAAATAAAGAAAAGGAATTCTTCAGCATCAGTAATCTTTGCCACAGTTTTGTTTTTTCTGCGTTCCGTAGAAAACTCCAAGAAAGTGAATTTCTTTAAAAATATATAATTTTCTTTGCTTCTTTTGTAAGACAGTGTACCGAGAAATAAAAAAAAAATTAAACATTATTTAAACTATCTTTTTAGGATATCTATATTGATTTCGCAACATATATTCGTGAATTATTTAATATTAAACTATTAACTGATAAAATTGGATTTGTAAAAATATTACTCTTTTCATATTCAATTTATAATTTATTTTCGAGTTTTTAACCTTTAAAATATTTTATTGTTGTAGTTTCGCAACTGTTTCACCGATTTTGGCGACATGTATTAGCGCACCATTAAATCCACTGTTGTTTCAACTCCTGTGTAATTGTACGAATTACATAGAAAGTCTCGCGATTTATCACTTGTCTCGGTATAACTTGAAAATGCTTTAAAAAGGAATGTTTTAATTTAGTTAAATTCTAAAAAATTTTAAATGGTGTACCGCTATCGCAAACATAATTTTTATAATTCTATCGTATTAGGAAGTGAGTTAAAAATTAATTACACAATTCCATCTTTACATATAAAAACTTGGTTTAGTGAAATAAAAAGTGTAAAACTTTATATATCGCTACATGTGAAACAGGAAACAAAAAAATCGCTATGTTTAAAGATTAAACAGCTGTCAGCCCATAAGTAATTCACAGTGAAAGAGAAAATTTTAATTTTAAAAATTGACGCCAGTAAATTTAAACATTCATCTTTAATACTATAAAATCGATAGAACTATATACTGCTTCATGGCCAGTTGGAAATTGTAGATTCATAAAATAAACGAAACAGGGACATTCACCCTCATATCACCTATTGAAATAGCGAGAGTGCGTGCTAGATGTTTATTTAAAGTTAATTATTTTCCTATATTTTGGCAAAAATATGTCCAAATTGAGTTCTTTTCTTTACATAAAAAATAAAAAGTACCTGGTACACCGAGCATCACTCGGTGATTTTTTTATTCTGCGATCATACTGCATTTAAAAAATGCTGTTTATTTATTATTTAAGCGTATTTATTTCTACATGAACATGTCATTTCTACTTTCTAAAAATAATAATAACACATACTAAATATTCGTTTTTTGATCTTTTTATTTATTTACAAATCTATATCCCTTTCTTAATACTTTCTAGTAAACCATTTTGTTACATATTTCTGCAGTCTTTTAAATACTAAATTGATTGGTTGTTGGTGTATTCAGTACTTCTTTCCATACAACATTATGAGTGTGATGAGGATTTTCTGTAGGTAGAAGTACCTTTAAGTTGTTTTGCCTCTTAACACTGGAAAAAGCAACGTAGAGCATTCCATGCATAAAAACAGATGTCCGTAAGTCGAAGCCAACAAATTCGGAGGTCTGACCTTGAGCTTTATGTATAGTTATTGCAAATGCTGGCCTCACAGGAAATTGATGCCTTTGCATCGTGCATCCAAGTTGACCTCTGCTTGAATCGAGAGTTATTCGCGGAATATGTACTTCGATACCTGAATATTCTCCTGTGATTATTTTTGCTTTGATTATGTTATTGCAAAGATCTTTAACAATTAGCCTTGTTCCATTGCAAAAGCCTTGTGAAACATCTAAATTGCGCAATAGTATCATTATTGTGTTATTTTTAAGCTTTAACTCATGAGGTGGCAAATCAGCTATTTCGATGGAATTGAGAAATTCCTTCGTAAACTGGACTGCTCCTTCAGGTTGATCTTTGACGGAATCGTAGCTGTGGTAGATTTTATACTCTCCAGGAAGCTTTTAAATAATTTCGGCGTTAATCTTGCTGACATCAATACTATTAATGTCCGTAAACGTCTGTATGTATGTCTGTGTGTAACATTCGCCCTTGTACTGGGAACTACTTTTCTCACACGCGACGCAGAGCGTCTTATGATATGTCGATTCGCACCGCCGTTTTCTCGGACAAACGTTCCTTGTGGTTTCGAGAAAATCCCGCCGTAATTACGGACGCAATTAGCTAATTAAGGTATGTTGCTTATTTGTTAACTGCGCGCTTCCATGTTCGCATTCGTTTCTTTACTAAAATTTGCAGACGTCTTATGTTACGGCGTCTTTGTTCTTCCAAATCTTGATCTTGTCGCTTATTTATTTTATTTGCTATGTGCTGAATGGAACAATGCTGCATTTCACGTATGTGTTGAATGCGGCTTTCGTTTGTTTTGCCAACTCTTTTCCGCCTTTTTTAATGTACACAATTGATCTAATTCTTGGGATCCAGATTCATTAAGACAATACATCATATCTGCGATCCATTGTCGGCTTCTTTCTTTAGCAGCACGCATTGGTCTAGACGTTGAAATATCATTTTCAATTTCAGTATTTCTAATCGGACTCGGCATTCTTTCGTTACATTTGATCTCTTGTTTTTTTAGGCCGTCCTGCAGACGTAATGAATTTGCAATTACACAAACTAAATTTAAAGAAAAATGAATACTTTAGTTCTAACTTCACAGTATTAGAAATATTTACTTTTTTCAACAAGCATAGAAAAGTGATAGTTACTAAATATTAGTAGAATATCAATAAGTCGTAGAGTTAACGTTTGTATTTATGGCTCCTAGTCTTAGCACGGTCAGAAACTGAAAGTCATAGAAAATGATGCCATTGGGCAAAGGTTGAGATATTTCACTTTTAAATCGAAAAAAAAATCCTTGTTTTCTTTTAAATATAGTGTCATTTATTCAGTGGGGGAAAGAAATATAAAATTTAAATTTTTTTATTCCGAAGCATTTATTCGAGTACGTAAATAATATATTTAACGTAAAAAAGGAAAAGAAAAGAAAACTTTGCATATAGTCGGAAATTTGGATTGTCATATATGAAAATAAACTATTTTTATATGAAAGGTACACATATATTAAGACAGACTTTAAATACAATTAAATACAATAAACCCAACTGGAGAGAAAAATTAGCCGGGGCTAGGAATCGAACCTGGGCATGCATATTTTTATATGCATGCGATGATCAAGCATATCCTGAGTGCTATACTCCATGTTTTATAAATTAAATGATTATTAACAAGATACGTTGTCTAAGACAGTGTTTGGCAAAAAAATTAGCTATGTGGAAAGATTGACACAGAAAAATTATCTTGCTTTTAAAATTGTTGCTAAATTTGCGCCAGTGTATATCGCCATGGCAACAAACTATACAGACGTTTGTAACAATATGACAGTTGTTTTAAACTTAGCAAAGGTATAAGTACATTTATTTATCAAGAAATATTGCTAATGTTTAAGAAGATATTTAAATTCATGAAATATAATCATAATCAATAATTATTATCAATCAATTTTTTTTGTTCTAGCCAGTTAAAACAAATTTTGCCGTATTTTTGATCTACATAAGCCGTTATCTAGTGCTCGATTAAGCGTAGAAGGCAATCTTTTAGAGCCACTTTCGAGATTACCTTTCATTGTATTGGCGAGGATTTCGATTACGGATGATTAAATATAAAACAATTGCTTAAAATTACATTTTCTTCTACCTAAATCGAGACTGAGTTGGAAGGTTTTTTCATGTTAGAATAAAGTATATTTCATAAATATCGTCAGAATTTTTTTCGATTAATACCGCTTTTTTGAGTAATGAGCTTATTTTAACCACAGAAAACGATTTTTCTCGAATTAACGACTTAGCTAAACCGATTTCTTGAGCTCGAATTAGAATAGGCGTCAAATTTTATGAAAATCGTTACAGCCGTTTTCGATATCATAGCAACATTTTCAGTGCTGAATTTGTTTTAATCGATAAAAACGAATTTTCTTGAATTTGAAACCTAGCTAGATGTGTTTCTTGTTCTCGAATTAGTATAGAAAACACGTTTCATGTAAATTGCATGAGAATTTTTCGATTTATAGCAAGCAGAAGTTTCGGCTAAGAACTTGTTTTATCCTGTAAAAACGAATTTTCTTGAATTCGGGACCTAGCTAGATCTTTTTCTCGTGCTCGAATTAGTATATGCGTCAAGTTTTGGGGAAATCGTTAGAGCCGTTTTCGATATATAGCAACATTTTCAGTGCTGAGTTTGTTTTAATCGATCAAAGCTAATTTTCTCGAATTCGAAACCTAGCTAGATGTGTTTCTCGTGCTCGAATTAGTATAGAAAACACGTTTAGTGTAAATTGCATGAGAATTTTTCGATTTATAGCAAGCAGATTTTCAGCTAAGATCTTGTTTTACCCTGTAAAGACGAATTTTCTTGAATTCGGAACCTAGCTAAATCTTTTTCTTGTGCTTGAATTAGTATATGCGTCAAATTTTGGGAAAATCATTAGAGCAGTTTTCGATATATAGCAACATTTTCAGTGCTGAGTTTGTTTTAATCGATCAAAGCTAATTTTCTCGAATTCGAAACCTAGCTAGATGTGTTTCTTGTGCTCGAATTAGTATAGAAAAAACGTTTAGTGTAAATTGCATGAGAATTTTTCGATTTATAGCATGCAAAAGTTTCAGCTAAAATCTTGTTTTACGCTGTAAAGAAGAATTTTCTTGAATTCGGGACCTAGCTAGATCGTTTTCTCGTGCTCTATTTAGTATAGGAGGCAAGTTTCATGAAAATCGATCCAGTAGCTTACGATATCATTCATAATCGGGAAAATCGCTTGCTCGTTTAATATATATGATATTGCATAAATTTCTCCTTAACCACTTAACTGTTTTGCCAGAACAGAGTTCAGGCAAGAAAAGTTAGCTTGCTCTTTACTAAAAGCTTTTCCACACCACTAATTTTTGCCTGAAATCTTCGGTTCATTAAATGACAGACTTTTCTCGATTATTTAAGGCAAATATTTTTGTACTTTAAAAATGATGTTGGCTCCCTGTTTTTAGTTTATGGTGTCAAAAAAGAAAAAAAAATGTGACAGTTAAGTGGTTAATCTTAAAATTGAAGCATTCTCATTATCCGAAAATTTCAATTTTCCAAAAGATGGTCGGCCCCAATTACTTCGGATAATCGAGGTTCTACTGTACCATGAAGCGAAATATTTTGTTTCATCATCAAAGTTTTGTTTCTAATTTGCACACGCGAAAAGTAAAAGCTATTATTGGCAAGAAAATAAAATGTTGGCGAGATTTGCGCTCGCCTAACATAAAAATGCCTGTTTTGGTCATAGTAGCATTTCTTTTTTTTTTTCATTTTCTTTTCAATTCTTTTTTTTTTATTTCAAATGAAATGAGTGAAAGGCATCTATTTTAAACGCATGTAATATATGTATATTAAATGTATATACTGTAAAACCTCCTTAAAGCGACCACGTTACGTTCCAATAAAAATGGGTCGCTCCGAGACGTGGTCTCTTAATGGAGGTAATGTTTAAATCCAGATTTTAATTGTTGAAAAAAGATAACAATTATTATTTCTAAAATTTATTTATTTACATTAGGAAAAAATACGAAAATTTAAGTATCAAAAGTTAATTATATAAGCTAATTACTGCAGAGTTTAAAAAATGAATACATTGACGTTTGCTTTGATTTTACGGTTTTATCTTTTATAACTTTTATTTCCAAGTCTTTTCGAATTTCAGTAAATAAAGGCAATTTTTTTTCTGGACGGGAACAAATAAGGACGATTTCATTAATCTATCTATTTCTTTGAGAGTTTCCTGACAGAATAGGGCAGGGTAGTTTATTGACCGTCATCCTTAATTTGTCATCAGAGTGAAATTCATTGACTAAAAAGGCACAAAGGTGTTTAAACACTTAAAAGTTACCGGAATAAATAAAAATTCTAAACTTAGTTTAGAAGTTTGATGAATAATGTGCTCTCCGGAATTATTTTGCTAATAAAACCTTCTTCAAACGACCCGGGGAAAAGGGAATTTGTTTCATTTTCTTCAATGAAATCGGTCGCTCATGGATGGAGTTGAACTGGGATGGTCTCTGAATAGAGGTAAAATGGTACTTCTTAGTTACCCCGTCGACCAAATTACTGTCGCCAATTTTAAGATTAAATGCCAATAATAGTTGCCATTAATTAATTAATTGTAAGATTAAATGCCAATAATGGGCAATAAAACCATCAATTCGACGTTTTATTTGTATTTTTATTAATTTTTTACTAATTTATTTGTTCTTTCGTTATTTAAAAAAAAATTATGTCAATGTGTATAATTTGGCGAGTGGTTTGGCGATTTATATAATTTGGCAAAATTGGTTGACGGTATAACTAAGAAGTACCGGTAAAATTAGTATTGAGCCTATGGGAATAAATTTCGATCCATGAAAAAAATGGTCGTTCAGGGAAGTGGTTGCTTAATGGAGTTGGTCGCACAGGGAGGTTTCACTATATATTAAACGACATTGTGATATGTCTGTGTTTTAGAAGAAATGAATGAAATCTTTACATTTTAAATGAAATGAATGCAATATGAATAATGGCAACGGGTGATTAAACGAACTAAACATGGATGACTAAACAGATGGGCAATATTTGGTAAGCTATCACCTGCACTTGGATAACATAAAATTACCCTTTTTTCCTCAATCTATGAACAAATAAAATTTTTATATTGAATCCGAGCCCATAGTAGACCCGTGCTCGCGTCTTGCTGAACCAGTCTCATGTCATACCCGCAGAGATGTAGCTGTCGCCACACGTCGGTAATACCCATTTCTTAAACATTTTAGTGTTTTATGTTACATACAGAAATGAAAGTGGCATTAACGTGATTTTAAATCGACTGGTCTCGTGTTTAAATTTCAAATCTGTAAGAACATTTCAAATTAACCGAAGACTTCTTTAACGTAGTTTTGATGGGATACCCAAACTTTAAACGGTAAGTTCTTTTTTTTAATTCTTTTATAAAACAATATGTATATTTAATTAACAATTATTATTAATTTATAACATCTAGCTGAAATATTATTTTTTTCAATTTCTTTTTGCTCAAACTGAAATGTTAGTTATTTTATGCCATTGACATTACTACAATTATTATGAAACGGAAAATTAAAAAAATGTCTAAGTTTTGTAGAAATATATTCCGCTAATACTATAACTGTTCTAATATTAAAAAGAATTTACTTTTTAAGACTATTTTTTACAGTTATGGCAATTACCAAACTCTTTTTAGTATTTTTCCTGTAAAGTCGTTGGTACTTGTTCTATCAATAGTAAAGTGGAAAAATTGCTAATTTCTCCTTCGACAGCTATAGTAACCCGATTTTAAATCGTGATGTATAAATACATTTTTATTTCAGTTTACTTTTTTGACGCATGAATGTTTGTTTACATATATACTAATCTATATGTATATGAGGACGTAGTTTCAAAACTTGCCTTATCCAAAATTTTAAAAATCGAGTTTTTTCTACCAATCTATTCCATTGGTGAACCTCCATTGAAAAAACGCTACAATTAGAAAAACTATTAGTTTTATCATGTATTTCTGGCATTGCTAATTCTTGGTTTTCAATTAAAACCAACGGACGCAATCAGAGGTTTTTCACGATTTCTCAAAATTTGATAATATGGATAAGGCGAGTTTCGAAACTCGCGTCATCATATTTTAATATTGGGTACTTTTCCGTTATATGGACACCATTGTCGACAAGCGTAATAGTTGGCGCAAAATGAAAATCACATGGATTGTAACATTGGAAAAATGAACGAAAAACATTATCGATAGTAAAGTGAGCATTTTAAAAATATATAACATTTGAAAATTACCGACTTTCGGTAAATCGCAGTTTACTCTCCTTCGCAAAGGCGATTTTGTTTGGCGCGATAACTGCGTCAATGTGGCAACTCCGGTATTTCAAACTGCTCCTCGGACTTCTCCCAAAATGAAAATCCTAAGATGAGAGCTCCATTTTAAAATATTTGCTTTGTAAACTGTTTTTGGCGATTTTTGAAAATCGCGCCAAGAAGGAGATTAAACTGCGATCGCAACCAGATCTTTACGATCTATTTTATTAAATCGCAAATATATACTTAAAATAAGTGAACAATTAATATCGAATGGTTCGCAATAAAAATCCTTTTCGCTAAAATCCTTTCAGGGTTGAAATAATTGGCGCATTAGCATGCATTTTGGCATGGTGTCCGTATAACGGAAAAGTACCTAATATGGTTTACACAATTTGGCAAATACTGAAAATTGTGTGAAGGACTCTGTCAAGGCAAAGATATAGCTGTAATTTTAAATATACCAGCTGAGCTCCAATTTCGTCAATATCAGCTTCCGTTTTTGCGCACAGATGTCATATACGTACCTTATTGGCGCAATTTTTTTCCATTGCAAATTTGGCGAAAACATCAACAACATCAACAACATCATCGAGGTTGCCATAGCAAGCAAAATAATGACACTTTGGCGCAGGTTTAGTACCCGCTGCGTATATGACATTGGCGTCAGAAAAAAATCCCGCCAATATGGGGCAATGTGATATGTATATGACAGTCTGTATATGACATCTGTGCCCCTTTTTGGTTCTATTTAGTTAGGTATAGATGTCATATACTCCCCATATTGGCGCGATTTTTTTTCGGATGCCAATTTGGCGAAAACATCAGCAGCATAAACAACAACATCGGGTTACCATATCAAGCAAAATAACTTAATTGGCGTCAAAGTGTCGTTATTTTGCTTGATATGGTAACCTGGATATTGTTGTTTATGCTGTTTATGTTTTCGCTGAATGTCATATACTTCAATATTATATCATCAATATTGGCGCGATTTTTTCCGACGCCTATTTGGTGAAAATCTTGTTACCTTATGATATATATCCGGGTTACCATATCAAGCAAAATAACGACACTTTGGCGCCAGTTAAGTACCCGGTGTATATATGACATTGGAGTCAGAAAAAAATCGCGCCAATATGGGGCGTATAAGACATCTGTGCCAATGTTATATGCATCTAAAAACATATTAAAATGCACAAAAATATGCTTATATAATATTACATCTACAGAGAAATACCGTTTAAAAAACGAAAAGTTATAAATCTTTTCGAAAAAAATATGTAAATTTCACAAAAAACACATAAACGAAGTCCATTCCAGTAGTAAAAAAAAGCAACCCCAAAGGCAATCAACCAACTACCGCAACAGCGTCTAAACATTTATCGCCAAAAAAAAAAATGGAACAGGCTATAGAACTCTTTCCATAAAAGTGCCTAATTTTTTTTTGGTTTATGGCATTATTTCGTAAAGGAGATTTTTGGGTACTTGTTAGTTATCCCGTCGACCAATTTCGCCAAACCACTCGCCAAATTATGCAAATTGACATAAGTTTTATTTTAAATACCGAAAGAACAAGTAAATTAGTATAACATTAATAAAAATACAAATAAAACGTCGAAATAAAAATCATTTGATGACGTAAACACGTGCAAGTCAAGTGAATATGACATTTATGATCAACCATTATTGGCATTTAATCTTACAATTTGGCGACAGTAATTTGGTCGACGGGATAACTAACAAGTACCGATTTTTGTACTTTGGTAGTTTGAAAAATAGCTATGGTTGCCATTATTCTGAGTTGCCACAAAAAACGGTTCATCGCCAATTATTTTTCATTTTTTCGCCAAGTTCAATCATTTCAAATTAAAAGAATGAAAGATGTGTCCTTTGTATGGCGACACATGTTACAGACGCACGTGGATTTCTGTGTTATGCTTCAATGGCAATTTTTCTGATCGGACGTAATAACCTGGCAATTTTTGCTTCGCATGCAACCTGGTTTTATAATAAAAATAGGTACTTTTCGGTTACCCGGGTGCCAGTGTTAAATATACGTATATATACACATATATGTACATATATAAATACATGGCACAGATGTCATATTCGCCCCATATTGGCGCGATTTTTTTCTGCCGCCAATGTCATATACGCAATGTATACTTAACCGGCGCCAAAGTGTCGTTATTTTGCTTGATATGGTAACCTGGATGTTGTTGTTTATGCTGTTGATGTTTTCGCCAAATCGGTGTCGGAAAAAAATCGTGCCAATATGGGGCGAATATGACATCTGTACCAAATACATATGTAACAGCGGGCGTGTTATCCCCAGCTCATGCCTTCCTCCACTAGTGTTAAACACCGTAACTGGTAGTGCGAAAGGCTTTTTTCAAAGCCGCGTATGTCAGTAGCATATTCCGGCAGGTGCGAGACTAACAGCGTGTGTGTCAGCACAACTGAGTGAGCGCCTTCTGGATAGCGACGGAGCCTTGATGCAGTCGCCGGCAGGGATGTCGGGCGAGGCGTCGGCAGGTAATATGTCCTTTTTATGTTCGGGATCTAAGGGTTCAAGCATGATTTTTAAGGATAATTTACAAGCAGTCCCTCCGGGATCGGCATTAGCTAATTATCTTCTTGTGAATGGGGAGCTGTTAGACGATTCGGACTACGAATATTTAAATGATTTTGACGCTTATGGTAATTGGGATATAGAAAAGCAAAGCATTCGTTTTATTGAAAGTATGGAGAGAAATGACGCGTACCCTGATCTTTCTGATGAGCAACGCGAAGCTATGGTTATGAAAGCCGAGATGTTGAAAAAAGCCATAAATTATAAAAATTGTAACGACGTAGAGGTTAAGCCTAATTCTAATAATTCTAATGATTTAGACGCGAAACCATCTACTAAAAAGAAAAAAACCTAAAATGAAAAAACCTAAATCTAATCTTAGTATCTCAGCTGGTCTAGTTGTACCAAATTCTAAAAGAATTAAAACGGGAAATAGTGAGTCAACTTTAGAAATTGATCTCCAAAATGCAGCAAACGTAGAATTACCCTCCGATTCGGAGGACATGGAGCATGATCAACTCCAGGAAATGCCAGTAGATGGCGACAGGAGTACGGTTGAGACTCAAAAGATAAACCAAACTATAAATTGTAACCAGGTTACTGAAGTTAAGGATTTAAATCCAATTAAAGTTAAAGTTAAGCCCCCAAAACCTATTATGGTTAGGGAAGTTAACGATATTGTGGAATTTACTTCCATGTTAGAAATTGATTGCGACCCTGAATTTTCTGTTGAAATTTCGGGCAGGTGGGTTAAAGTCTTAACTCAAACTTTCGCAATTAAAAATAAAATTGTTGAGTATCTGAAAGAGAAAAAATTTCAATTTTATGTTGTCCCTGACACGGACGCACCTATGAAAGTGGTGATTAGGGGCCTCCCCAAATCAGTTAAAACAGATAATATTGAGCAGGAACTAAATAAAAACGGTTATGATACTATCAAGGTGGTGCAAATGATAAATAGGAAGGACTCTAGGGTTCTATCGCTTTTTCTTTTGCATCTACCGAAAAATGCAAATTCTAAGAAAATTCTAAACCTTAAATCTTTATTCAAGATTAGGATTGATGTTGAAAACTGCAGGGGACCCAGAAAAGCTGCGCAGTGCTGGAATTGCCAGGGGTTTTTTCATATTTCTGCGCAGTGCTTCATGGACCCCGATTGTGTAGGATGTGGCCAGGGTCACAAGTCCCCAGACTGCCCCAGGAAAAATGAAAATCCCACCGAGAATAAAAATGAGGACTCGGATAATGCTACTGTAAAACCGCCGCCGTTGTGTATTAATTGTGGATCTGAGCACACGGCAAATTTTAAGGGCTGCAAAAATTACCCCCTAAAGCCACAATTTAGGAAAAGTTATGCGGAGATAGCAAAAAATAAGGGAAAAAATATAAAAAACGAGGAAAAAACCAAACAAGACAAAAAGAAAGTCGCGCAGGCGGAGCCAAAAACAGCTCCTCGTCCCCCGGTACAACTTTACCAGCTGAGCGAATTGGAAAATGGTGTAGTCAAAATTGCTGAAATTCTCGAAAAAATTAAGCTAGAACTAAAAGTAGAGTCATTTCTTCACTTAGCAAATAAACTGGAGGGACTACTTGCGAATACGCCCGGAGTCCGCCATCTTGAATTTGGCGCCTTTTTGGCGATTTCGTGCTGGCGATGCTTTACTCCCGATGGGCTTCCGAAGATTGTAGTGTTCTGGTAACCCTAAATTTTTAACGTCACTTCCGCGATTATTCTCGAAGCGCTCACTTGATTTTTGGAGGTTGTCGCGTCCAGACGTGCGTTTGTTGTTCCGAGATTCTCAGCTACACGTGGTCAAGGTTGTATTGTTTCATGTTGTTTTTTTCTTTTATTTGATTAAGAAACTTATATTTAATCTAATTTTATCGCATATTTATTTAATCAACAAAAAAATTACATTTGTATCTCATTTTATTGCATATTTATTTAATCGAGACAAGGAAAAAAATTACATTTGTATCTCATTTTATCGATATTTAATGGAGAAAAAAAATCATTTTTTTGTGTATAATGTTACAATACGGCTATTATAAATATATATTGCCTTTTTTTGGATAAATGTTCGTATTTTGCGTTTGGGCTAATCGCCGGTTTTGAGTAATCGCCCGGAGATGGATTCGAGTGCTTTTACTGTTCAATTTGCATTGTATTATATTTAACGATTCGAGTGCTGTTTTCTGTTCAATTTGCATTGTTTTTTATTTAAAATTGATGAATATATGTCAATATTTTGCGTTTGGGCTAATCGCCGATTTTGAGTAATCGCCCAGAGATGGCCCTTATTTTAATAACGATTCAAGTGCTTTTTCTGTGGAATTTGCATTGTATTCTATTTACCTTCTTTTGGATAAATGTTAAAATTTTACGTTTTGGCTAATCGCAGATTTTGAGTAATCGCCCGGAGATGGTCCCCTATTTTTATTATTATAAATAACGAATCGAGTGCTGTTTTATGTTCATCTGCTGTTTTCTGCATTGTTTTTTATTTAAAATTGAATATTTGGTTTAATCTACTGTTTTAAAAGGGTCATTTATAGCGATTTTAGGCTTGAAAAACTGAAAATTCAGATATTAAACACTTAAAGAAAAGCAAGAAAAAAAAAAGAAATATTTATGAAAATTACTGATTTCTGTTAAAAATTTATTTTCATTTTTGCTTTTCTTTAATTGTTTAATCTCTGAATTTTTCAAAGTTTTTTAAGCCTAAAGTCGCTATAAATTACAATTTGGCGACAATTGCTTGGCGCGAAAACGGATTTTTCACGCCAAAAAGAAAAACAAGATGGCGGACTCCGGGCGTATTCGCAAGTAGTTCCAAACTGGAAAATATTTATGAGGAAATAATTAAACGCAAAGATGGCGCATACAAAACTTTAGCCTTCATGGACGGAGTTTCGAAAATTCAGAGAAAAGAAAATCAGAATAATGAGGAAAAAAAATAACTGTAAATATTAAATTGTAAATTTGTATATAATCATTTTTGTAAATTGTTAGTATAGTGTAATTAATTTATCATTGTAAAATAATGCTTTAAAGTAGTGTAAAAAATATGTGGAACTGAAATTGGGCCTTTTTTTTTATAAGGGTTGCCTGGTACCAGCTTGCCTGAACTTTCCTTAATATCCCTTGAACGTCCGGAAATTGTCTTGGCTCCCCGGGGATCCGGTCACGGTTGGGTGTTTCGACACTCAGCTGTTCGCGGGTCCTGGCGGGGGAGGAAGACTAAGGTCGCTCAACACTGCAAGCATGGACTGTCGTCCCAGAGGGAGGGGCTTAACGGCTCTGACCAATGAGAAAACAGTCACCAACATGCACTTCCACCATCACTCCATCCTTCGAAATTCATCTTTAGTTGCTTTTCAAGTTCGTTGGAGATTTAGCGGGAAGGTTATTACTTCCTGTAGGCGCTCCGTAAGCTCAATGTTGACTTGACTTGAAATACATATGTATACATATATATGTGTGTGTGTACATATATATATGTACATATACGTATATATATATATATATATATATATATATATATATATATATATATATATATATATATATATATATACATGTATATATAACACTGGCGTCCGGCTAATAAAATTAAACGAGTGCGTAAATAAATAAAATAATATAAGAACAACTAACGCACCGATGTCATATACGCACCGTGTTGGCGCGATTTTTTAACGCCAATTTGGCGAAAACCTCTTTTTCGAATACCAGTTACATATATTTTCTTAAAAAGGGAACAGAAATTAAAAAAAAGTTTATGTAATAATTATAAAACAAAACAATGGTACTTGTTAGTTATCCCGTCTACCAAATTACTGTCGCCAAATTGTAAGATTAAATGCCAATAATGGTTGATCGTAAAAGTCACATTCACTTGACAACACGTGTTTACGTCATCATGTGATTTTTATTTCGACGTTTTATTTGTATTTTTATTAATGTTATATACTAATTTATTTGTCGTTTCGTTATTTAAAATAAAAATTATGTGAATTTGTATAAGTTGGCGGGTGGTTTGGCGATTTATGTAATTTGGCGAAATTATCGACGTTATAACTAACAAGTACCAAAACAATTTATGTAATTAAAAAAAGAAAATAAAAGGAAAAAACCAATATATTAATAAACTAGCAAACCCCACGGCTTTGCTCGCGTAATAGTTGAAATATGCCAAGTATTATTTGCATGACTATTATTTATTAGAAGAATACTTTTTGGAATAATTCAAAAATTACAAATTAAGCCACAGTTTGACTAAACATCATTATAAAAGTGCAATAGACAGAAATGAGATTTTAATTAATCAGAAGAACTAAAACTAATTCCAAATAAATTATAATTTAGAAGGTATTTTGAGACTTTTATGCTCCTTTCATACGCTCATTTCATACGCTCATTTGAAGTTTTGAATTTTTTAGAAACCATCTTAACGCATTTACATCATAAAATTAACCATCATGTGAAATTCCAAGCTTCTTGTCTAAATTTACCACCTCTCTGGTGTTAATGGCATCAACATAAAATGCCGAAACAGAGTTGAAATAGAATGTCTCGAAAAATGTTGAAACAGAGACTGTCACCATTAATTTGCCAACATTAATCTTGAAATTGGTTGGTATTTCCTAAAATCCTATAGAAAACGGAATTTAGATGTTTTTTACCCCTTGAGGGCCAAGCAAAAATGACTCTAAATATTGTATTCTCACCGGAATAATTGAAATTTTTTTTTTTAAATAAGGAAAAGCAATTTTTCAATGCTTTTCTATAAAGTTAAAGTTATAAAATTTAGTTAAAATTTTCTGGTGAGATTCTTGTTTAAATTAGGTGGGATATATTTTATCCCACCGCCCCTCAAGCGGTTAAAGGCTTTCTTGTTGTTCCTGCCAACCAGGTGGTAGTGACACCGGCATAAAATATATCCCGTATACGATCAGGGACTATCACTCTTGATTCGCAACCAATAACTTCTCTAATCGGTTTATTATTTCCTGAGATTCCCTAGAAATCGGAATTTAGGACTCTTTTAGAATGCTTTTCGCTCCTTCCCTTCACTTCACCACTTTTTAATTTCGAATTTATATTCGACTGTTCTTAGAGGACATTTTATATTTTATATTTTATATTTTATAAGTAAATACCGTGCTGTATTTTAAGTTTCTAGCCTCTTCAGTACCGGATAAATCACAATTTAGAAAGTTTTTTGCTCCTGCAACACTCTAGGGGTTGTGGCACCGACATAAAATATAGCTTATGTTTGAGCAGGTTCTATCACTATCAATTTGCAACCATTATGTTTGAAATCGGTTTCGTATTTCATGCGATTGCACAAAAATCGTAATTTAAACGCTTATAGAACGCTTTTCGCTTACTTCATCCTGTTAAATTTGGAATTTTCTTTCGACAATTCTTAGAAAGCATTTGCATCTGTGAAGTAATTACCATTCCAAATTTAAAATGTTAGACCCCCTCTTTAACACAAAAAACACAATTTAGAACATTTTTTGCTCCTGTAACCCCCCCCCCCCCGGGTGGTAGTGACAACAACGTAAAATATAGGCTATGTTGGAGCGGGTACTGTCACCATCAATTTGAAACCATTACTTCTGAAATCGGTTTATTTTTCCTGAGATTGCGTAGAAATAGTTATTTAGAACGTTTTCGTTTATTTTCACCCCATTTAAATGTCAAATTTTTAAGGAACTCTTCTCAGAGAGCATTTACATCTCATAAGTAATTACCATGCCAAAATTCAAGTTCTAGCCTCTCCAGTATCACAAAAAATCGCAATTTAGAACGTATTTTAAAATACAACCGCAAGGTGGTAGTGACGCCGACATCAAGTAGATCCTATATTGAAGTCATCATCAATTTCCAACCATTAATTTTGAAATTGGTTGGGTACTTTCTGAGATTGCGTAGAAATCGCCATTTAGAACGTTTTTTAGAACTCTTTTCGCGTATTTTCACCCCTTTCTAAATTTCGAATTTTTTAAGAAATGTTATTAGAGATCATTTATATCTTATAAGTAACTACCATTCCAAATTTCATGTTTCTAGGCCCTTCAGTAACACAAAATCGCATTTTCGAACTTTTTTTTTTTTTTTTTTTTTGCAACTGCACCCCCGTTGGGGTTAATGGCACTGACATAAAATGTAGCCTATGTTGGAGCAAAGGTTGTCACTATCATCTTGACACCATTATTTTTGAAATCGATTTGGTAAATCTTGAGATTGCGTAAAAATCGCCATTTAGAACGTTTTTTACAACGCTTTTCGCGCATTTCCCCCCCCCCCTTTTAAATTTCGAATTTTTAAAGAAATGTTCTTAGAGATCATTAGGATCTTATAAGTAACTACCATTCCAAATTTCATGTTTCTAGGCCCTTCAGTAACACAAAAATCGCATTGTTAGAACGTTTTTTGCTGCTGCACCCCCTTTTGGCCAGTGGCATGAACATAAGATATAGCCTATGTTCTAAGTTAGATTAACACCATCATTTTGATACTATTACTTTTGGAATCGGTTCGGTAGTTCCAGAGCTTACTTCCTACAAATAAACAATTTTTACCTCCTTATAAGATTAGTATAGATAGATTAGTATAGAAAAACAACAACATCTGGGTTACCATATGAAGTAAAATAACGACACTTTCGCGCCAGTTAAGTACCCCGGTGCGTATATGACATTGGCGTCAGAAAAAAATCTCGCCAACATGGTGCGCTTATGACATCTGTATCTACCGATATAAAAATAAATATTGCCTTAAATAATGAAACATTTTGACACTTCTTCATTATGCCGTCGACCACTTTCCATATAAAAAAAAACGCGCCAAACCATAGGATTTAAAATTAAAATAACAATTACCTTCTTAAGGCTCCTGTCCCTGTAGGCGTAGACACTCGCGAGCTAATGATAAACTTATGGGGAGGTTACTTTCAAATATCGCGTTTGCATTTTGACATTTTTAAATATATAAATACATAAATTGCATTGGATAGCTGAGGTCCATCTCTACATCATTCCTTTTTTAATACTGGTTGCAGACATTTTTTATAAAGTTACTTTCACTTTCGAAACCGGTTCGGAAAATGAAAGTGCCATTCTAAAAAATAAAAAAGGAGCGATGTTGTGATGGATCTCAGTAACCAAATGGAATAAAATAAAGGTACAGTCGTGGAAAAAAAAATTAACACCCCCTGCTAACTCCTCAACAAATTTTCGTAGAAGAAAGTTACTGATACCGAACGATTGGAAATAAAGTCTAATTTTAAATGACGTATATAAAATTTTCGGTACTTTACGGTTAGCCGGGTGCCAGTGTTATGTATACATGTATATGTCTATATACATGTTTATATACATATGTATATATATATATATGTGGATATACATGTATATATGTGTACATATACAATATATGTATACATACATGTATATATACATATATATGTATGTATATATAACACTGGCGCCCGGCTAACTGAAAAGTACCAAATTTTCTTACGGGGCCATCTATATATTAAAACGAATCCTAACTTCATTTTTTTCAATGGCAATACCCAATTTTAACGAGATATTTCAAATCTTTAGTTCAAACTATGCCTAGACACCAAATTTCAAGTCATTTGAATGATAAGTTTTTGAATTATAAACATTCAAAATTGAGTGCTTCTAATGTTAAATTACTTTTTCATATATCTATTTATAACTTCTGAAATTATGATCCTATTGTTCTAATTTTTTGTGTAGCAATAATACTAATATACCCAAACATAAATACGTTGAGTTTGCAATTTTTATAATTTTCTGATATGAATTATGAATTATGAAATCAATATTAAAAAAAATTATGAATTGCAACCCACAATTTTTTGGATGGATTCAGATTTATTAAGTCCTGCTTTATGGAAATCCAAAATTTCACATTTTTCTTCCAAGTAGTTTTCAAATTATACTTAAAAAACGCAAAATGATGGTTTAACGGGCCGTCTAGGATAGAAATGGCTAAATATTTTTAAATTTCTTATACTATCCTGTAATCTAACAGGCTTAATTGACTGCTTAAGGTGCCTTGATCAAGAAGGGAGCTCTCTCGGTTAACAATCGAGTACCGAACTTTAATTTGGATACAGCTCTTAAAATACGCTCGTTTTAAAATAATTAATTTCTCGGAAACTTATGGTACGAATTGCATTAAAACTTGTTTTTAGACTAATTGAAGGATGTGGAGTTCTATTATGCTGTCAGAATCGTGTACTGCTATTGAAAAAAACAAAGGTATGGTTCGTTTTAATATGTAGATGGCCCCCTAAGAAAATTTTATATGCATCACTTAAAAGTAGACTTTATTTCTAATCGTTCGGTACCAGTAACTTTCTTCTATGATAATTTGTTGAGGAGTCAGTAGAGGGTGTTTACTTTTTCTTTCCACGACTGTACTTTTTGGTAGGCCGGGTGCCAGTGTTATATATACATATATGTGTATCTACAGTTGTATGTATATGTACACACACACACATATATATATATATATATATATTTAAAATCACAAATAAAATATCAAACTCCATCACTCATCATCATATCTAATTGAAACTCTACATCGAAATTATTAAAATAACCAACATAAACTTTAACTTTTAAAACCAAACTATTTAACCAAACTAAAGAAATTATATATAACTGCAAAACAGAACGGAAGGCGAGTGGCATGGTTAACGACATGCTCTGCAGGGTTAAGTCAGACTTTACGCATGCTACGCCCCCCTTTACTCGCCAAGACCAAAATGAAAAAATGAAAAACAGTGAAAATCTAAACAGAACTACTAAATCCATGAAAATATCTCTCTAACTCATTGGATCAAGCAACGCATCAAAGCCTCCATTCTCATCCATCACTGAGTTCAGTTCAGTTTCGTACCTGCTACTCACAATAAAATCACTAGTTATTCTCCTGATGAAATTGCGAGGATAACCTTGCTTGAATCCCTGACGACACCATTCTAAAATGTCATTAAACATATCCTTAAGTCTAGTACTCAGTCTTTCGATTCGTATTAAGCCATTTCTAAGGACATTTCTTTTAACCGAAATATGAACATTGGAATCAAAATATATCAACTTTAAGGTATTAAAATCGAAATCATTTCGCTTGTCAAATAACTTAGATATCAAATTTTCACTTTCTATATTTAGGGTCACATCTAGAAAATTAATATTTTTACAATTCTGGGAGGAGGGTTCCAGACTCAGAGACGTAGGATAATATGTAAAATCATTATTTTCAATATCATTATTTAATTTGACTATCAAAACATCATCTATATATCTGTAGGATAATGTGTTACTGTTTAAATTATTATTTCTTTCATATATATGTAAGTAAATGCTTGCCAAAATGGTCTGCAACTCCCCCCCCCCCCCATTGGAATACCCCCAATCTGTTTAAATATTGTATTTCCCTCGTAAAGGTAGTTTTCTTATACTACCAACTGAAATAAATTCCTGAAAAAATCATTATGCACATCCAAAGTGCTATTTGTATTATAAAAATCTACTATTTTTTCTTTTAAATCTGTCAAATCAATTGTGTTACATATATATGTATAACTAAACTACACTGGTGAAAACAATTAAAGGGACAAATGGTTTTTTTGCAATAAAAAAACTAACAAAGCAAATAAAACCAAACTTGGCCAAAATATCATTCGATATAAGATCAATGTATGGGAAAACAAAAATGGGCACAGCCTGCACCCTAAATAAGGTAACTGGTCACGTGTCCTGCACAGCAGCTGACCGGCACCCTGTCAATTACAGAAAAACATGTCAAATAGAGTGTATGATCGTCTGTAACAACTACACAATTCTCGCATCGGCGTTTCATACTGCTTACCAGGGTCCTTATCAATCTCTGTGGGAACTGCAACGACTCTTGCACCAAGACACCTTTAAGCTCATCGATGGTCGTTGGAGCCGCTTTTCGAGCTGCAATTGATCGTCGAAGGGCGTCCCATATGTGTTTGATAGAATTATGGTCAGGGGACATCGCAGGCCACTCCATTCGTTGAATATCCTACGATTCGAGGTATTCGTCCACCAACTGAGCTCTATGTGGACAAACGTTATCGTCTATAAAGACGAAATTTGGTCCATATGCTCCGCGGAAAAGTCTCAAAGAGGATGCAAGGATCTAGTCCCTGTACCGCTGACCTGTCAGAATACCTCTATCAAACACATGAAGGTCGGCACGCCCGTCTGCCTTGGTGCCTGCCAGACTATCAGACCACCTCCAGCATAGTGATCATTTTCGACAATGTTAGAGGGCCGATATCGATTCTCGGGTTCTCTCCAGATGGGAGCACATCTCGAGTCGTTGTCCAGACTGAATCGCGACTCATCACTGTAGAGAACCCGCCCCAAACTAATCTCTGTTCAAGAAAGGTGTTCTCGGTACCATGGTAGAATGGACTTTTTGCGGTTCACAGACAAAGGGTTGCAGACTACAGGGCGCCTGTCATACAGGCCACTGCATTAAGTCTCTTGGTGACTGTTTTCCTTGAAATGGATTCTTCTGTAGCATTATACAGCTGACGAGACAGCTGTGTCGCTGTCGCGGACCTATCCCTTTTGGCAAGAAGTCTCAAATAATGGTCTTTAGCCGGCGTTCTTGCCCTTTTTTTGGCCTTTACCAGGTCGGAGGATCACTGTTTTGGTCTCTGTGAACTGTTTCCACAGAGTTGACACCACATTTCACGCAATACCGAGGCCCTTACAACATGTAGCCTGTGATTGGCCGACCTCGAGTCTTCCAACTATCTGCTATCTTGTGGCATCATCTAGACGATGTCGACTAGCCATACTAACTTTAGGTAAACAAAGAACTTCAAAAAACAAGGATTGGGTTGTGCTACGATGTTTCAAAACGTCCTTCCACTACAAGCTTCGGCGGTCAAAGGAGGCACCTCTGCACAAACGTGATCACAGCGCCACTGCCTTATGACCACACAGACCACTGAGTGTGCAGGTGTGTCCGCGACGAGCTTAACTATCATCTGATACTTTATTTGCGTATAGGAATAACTTATTTTGTTTTTGTTTTTTTTAAACCGTTTGTCCCTTCAATTGTTTTCACCAGTGTATATGTGTATATATATATGTATATAATATATAGTTTATGTATTTAAGTATTGCACGACAGCGCAATACTTATTTATTTCCAGTGTCACTTCTCAATGTTAATTTAACATAGAAAAGCCTATGGAGATCATAACTTTTTCATTTTTTCTTCCCACCTTTTTGTCCCTGATGCCACTCATTTTTTATTTTTTACTAATTCTAATGATATTATAAATTTAAAGTGTAAAAACGTTTGCCTGACCTCAAGGTCAAAACCAATGGTAAAATGCTTTTCCATATGGGTGAATTATAATCCAGAGAGAAACATGGACCAATATTTTTTTACATGATTCAAATATTTTTCTTAATTCCAAATTTCGTTTTTTTTTCATTGAGAATCAACGGACATTTTTCATAGCAAATGTAACATTTTTTCTTCATTGTTGCAAAAATTTCAAAAGCCGTAAGAATAATTTATTTCTTTTTAGTTGAAATATTTTCACGTGAAATATTAAATTGAATTAGTTTATTTTTCAAGAATTAAAAAGGGGAATATGGCGCCATAGTGGAAAAAAAAAAGATATTTTCAGAATACGTTTTTGCTTTGGTCAAGTTTATGTTTAATAAAAAGTTTCAAAAGATAGCTGTTTTTACGCAGGTAGCGAACTTAGTGAGGAATTACATAACTTAAACTTTAGGATGTATTTTTTTTCCGAGATGAGAACTATTTATACCCCACGTTAAACTTAGGTAATAATTTTCTGATGTGTTTACATCACCCCTTGGGAGAGATTAAAGTAACAAAATTTAAGTAAAACTTTTATTTTTTATTTTTTACTGTATGACAGCTATAATATTGTTAAATACCAACAGTAAGGATTCAACACGTTATTTTTGCATTCATAGCGTCCCTGAGGGGGAAATAGGGTATCTAAATTTAAGTGAAGTTAATTTTTTATGTTTTGATTATAGATTTTTTACGTTCAGATTGGAAGTTTTTGTCCAAACTACAGCAACCTGCATTACTACAGCGGTGAAATATTTTGAATTATACATTGGCAAACTGCATCACTCATTGTAATGCATACATCAAAGCCTGATGATGATACCCTCTATTAATTTTGAAATGAGTTCATCTGAATGCGGTAGTTATTAAAAAAACTTAACATATTAAATAAAAACATAATTTGAAGAACAAATTAAAAAAAAAAAAAAATTATTTCCTACATTGTTTAAGCCCGAGAAGGGACAGATATTAAGATATTTCATTCAATTAATTCTACATTTAATGTTAAATTTTTGTAACATATCAGTTAAGCGAATTGAAGATTAAAAAATAGAAATAAAATTCATACAATATGATACTTAAAACACCCTAAAAATTAGATTCCGTTCAAATGAAATCGAAATAAATCTTAGACATTTTTTTAAGTTTTGTATTTTGCATGCATATTATCATTTTATAAACAATTGTCATAAACATAACACAAAATCTGCAATACAAATATTTTCAATTAAAAATGGTAGAAGTCTAAGATTTATTTTGATTTCATTTGAACGGAATCTAAATTTTTAGGCTGTTTTAAGTATCATATTGTATGAATTTTATTTTTATTTTTTAATCTTCAATTGGCTTAACTCATTTGTTACAAAAATTTAACATTAAATGTAGAATTAATTGAATGAAATATCTTAATATCTGTCCCTTCTCGGGCTTAAACAATGTAGAAAATAAATTTTGTTTTTTTTAATTTGTTCTTCAAATTATGTTTTTGTTTAATTTAATATAATATATGTACAGTAGAACTCCACTAATCCGAAATTCCGGTTAATCCGAACCGATTTCTTTTGTCGAAAATTGTACTTGTACAGCTTAACTTACGAAATTTTCGAATTACAGGATGAATGTCGGGAAAAACGTGTAGAAGTTAGAATTAAACAAAAAATGGTAGAAAAGCACGTTTTTTATTATTTAAACACCTTGAATAGAATGAGAAATATAATCAATAATGTATGTAAAAGTACAACACATGTACACGAAAATAAAATGAAAACGTGCACAGGCATACTTGTAGAAGTCGTCTTAAGAAAATCTCGCATATAAGTTTGTTTGCCAGTCTGTATAAAATTATTTTCTAAAATTCAAACAGTATTTAATTCAGATGATAAAAATTTATTTTTCCCTTCAACAGTTTGATTTCGCAAATTAGCTACAAAATTGTTTGTTTTTTCCTCCCTCGTCGACATGGTGACTCAGCTATTTATAGGTTCGCGATTTTGAACCGTTTGTAATGTGCTGATACGCAATTCCTCATTTTGAAGTTCCATTGGATTATTATAAACATCAGGAGTGATTAAACGAGGAATACGATTTTTTCCGAATGTCGTGCCGCATTATTCAGGATGCCGGATTAGAGGATGTTTACTATACTGAGTTTTTTTTAGCACGCATCTTTTTCTTTTATATTCGTAACGGAATTTCGGGTAATCCTAATTTTTCGTAATCCGGACAGGCACTGGTCCCAATTAGTTCGGAATAACGGAGTTCTACTGTATATATAACACTAGCACCCGGCTAACCGAAAAACGCAAAAAAATGCTTAAAAAGGGCGAAATGCAAACGAGATATTAGAAATAACCTCCCCATAGGTTTAGCATTAGCTCGCTAGTGTCTTCGCCTGCAGGGACAGGAGCCTTAAACGGCGATGACATGTTATTAAAAGAGAAAAAAACATTGAAAAATGTTGCGGTGCGTAGTTACAGATCGGTTTAACTGACGTTACACGCATTCACCAGTCTAGAAAAATAACTAAAACAAGTAATATAAAAATTTTGTTTTTAAGGTCAATTCCAACTTAGGTCATCAAAGAAAAAATAATATAATCCCTTAAGCTAATATTAGTTTTTGTTGCATTAAAATATCTCAATTTGTTGATTTTCTTCTATAAGCAAGTAGGTTTACAATGGAAGTCTATGGGAATTTGGCGAAATGTTAGAGATATCACCAAGTTGGCGTCACATTTGGCAATATATCGCCAAGTTGGCGACAAACTTGGCTGTATTTGGCGATATAATAGGGTCCCCCCTATGGTAACCCCCTTATAGATATGAAGATGCATTAAATACTTCAATAACCAATGACCGCCATTTTGTCTCCCCTGTAAAACTAAAATTAATTAATTAAAATTTAATTAATGAATTAATATTTGAAAAAACTGTATTATTGTCATCCAGTACAAGTTTTAAAAAAATTATTTCAACTTGGTAGCATGAATAAGAAGTATTTTATTAACGATTGAAAATTTGAACAAGATATATAAATAAATAAATATAGGGAGAGTGTGAACTAATAGTAGGAATTGAAAAGAAATAATGGGTACTACTTAGTTATCCCGTCGATCAAAAATCTATCGCCAAACTGTAAGATTAAATGCCAATAATGGTTGATCGCAAATGTTACCTTCACTTTAAGCAAGTTACATGTGTTTACGTCATCAAGTGATTTTTATTTCGACGCTTTATTTGTATTTTTATTATTTATTTATTTATTAATTAATTATTAATTTAATTATTAATTAATTATTTATTTGTTCGCTCGTTATTTAAAATATGTCAATTTGCATACTTTGGCGAGTTGTTTGGCGATTTATATAATTTGGCGAAATTGGTCGACGGCATAACTAAGTAGTACCAAATAATAAATAAAATTATAAAATATAAAATATATTTAATAAATAGAAGTGCAATTTTTTTTTATTAATGTATTGTTTAAAATTATTGATAGTTGACACTTTAGTGAGTGAGGTTTTTCGAAAATCATTTTTTTCCTTTTTCATTTTGGTTTTAACTGCAACATACTTTCCTTTTTGGCACAAATGTCTCAGACGCGGAGTGCCTTTATGGCTCAAAATGGCGATTTTGGCGAGATTTTGCTTTCTATGCCAAACCGGTAAAACAGACTGCGAGTGTTTTACATTAAATTAAACATTGTGTGTTTTAAAAATAATTTGTGTGTGTGTTTACAATGAAAGTCATGTGTGTTTCATATAAAATTGTGTTTTTTACTTTCTTCTATCTTTACAAGAAGAAAGTATTGGATTCGTGAAAATTTTCGACCTCCGGTTTTCGACGGATTTACATGATTTAAGGGTCAGATATTCCGAAAAACATGTTTTTACAAAATGTCTGTCTGTGAGCCTCTGATTGTCTATCTATATGCGATACAAGTATTGTGGGCGCTCTATCTCAAGAACTAATGAACGGAATTTAATAAAATTTCAGATTCCGTTTGTCCTTGATGCGCGATTGGTACCGAAACCACCACCTTTCAGAGCAGAACCGCCAAGCCCGCTAGAGGATTTTTTGACATTCGGAAAAGAAATTTTGTTTGAAATTATGTAGTAAACTTTGTGCTCCGCGATTTTTGAATTTTTGTGATTTGCAATGCGATGTTCAGTGATTTTTCGAGCTCTGTGGCGATTTTTACTTTCTTCTATCTTTACAGGGATTGGATTCGTGAAAAATTTTGACTCCAGGTTTTCGACGGATTTACACGTTTCTGGGGTCAGCGATCCCAAAAAACATGTTTTTACAAAATGTCTGTCTGTGAGTCTGACTGTATGTGACACAAATTTTATGGGCGCTCTATCTCAAGAAATAATGCACGGTATTTAATAAAAAATTACATTAAGGTAGTTCCTCATATGAATTGGGGCTGATTAGTTTTTGCTGAAATTCGCCCAAAAGGTGGGCTGTTATTCTGCATTTTTTGCGATTTCTGCAATAGCTCTATTTCAAGAGCTAATGCGCGGAGTTTCATCAAATTTCAGATTTAGTTAGTCCTTTACATGATTTGGTGTAAATATATGTACATAATATATTGAGTATATTATGAACATAATACATCCGAACTAATTGGTACACTATACTCCTCAAGTATGGTGGTTTTAGTGTAAATCGCACAACAGGAGGCGCTGCTATGCTGCATTTTGAAGGATTTACACGATTTTCGCAATAGCTCTATCTCAAGAACTATTAAACGGCTTTTAACCAAACTTCAGTTTCAGTTAGTCCTTGATATGAGTTGGTGCTGGTTACGTGTTGGTGTAAATCTCCCAACAGGTGGCGCTGCTGTGCTGCTTTTTTCACGATTCTTGCAATAACTCTATCTCAAGAACTAATGCATAAACTTTCATCCAACTTCAGATTTAGTTAGACCTTGACGCAAGATGTTGCTGATTAAGTTTTGGTGTTAATCGCTTGATAGGTGGCGCTGCTGTGCTGGGATCATTACGATTTTCGCAATAGCTCTATCTCAAAAACTAATGTATGAATTTTTCGCAAACTTCAGATTCAGTTAGACGTTGACATAAATTGTTGCTGATTACGTTTTGGCATAAATCACCGAATAGCTGCTAGGCTGCATTTCTGGATTTACACGAATTCAGCGATAGTCATAGCTCAAGAACTAATGCACAGAATTTTTATATCTTTAGAATCCCCATGATGGGCATCGATTACCTTTTAATTTTGGCTGTATGGTAGCGAATTTTGAAGCATTAACATGTATGAGATAGAAGAAAGTTTTGTGATTGGTACATCCGTCTAGTTATATAAGATAACAGTTTCTTAATAAATAAAATTGACATGCTGTTTTTGAAAGTTAGGCCAGACACTTGCCCCAAAAAGGGGTTTTCTTGCCAGAATGGTGCAAAAAAAATCTCGCCAACCCCAGTGCCTCTGAGACATCTATATCCCATTTATTTATTGGGCATTAGAGTCTGACGAATAGGTTTATTTTAGGGGCAGTATTCAGCAGAATAATGGAGAAGTACCATTTTTATACATTGATAAGAATACATCATAACTTTCTTAACAATTTCATAACAACTGCTTACAATGGTTCACAAGAATAACAACTTTTTAATGTTACGCGATATTTCCGAACTAATGTTAATATTTCATCAAACACATTTTTCTCAAGTATTATCTCCACGTAAAAACTGTAATATACGATTCAAGGCGAGCAGTGCCTCGTTAATTTTTATTGCGCCATTTAACAGAACCCCATACATTTTTTCAACACGTTCCGTATCAACAGTCGTTGTCGGATCAACAAAATTGTGCTTGTGGTTCACAGTAAAGTGATTGTAACCTACTTTTTCAAGCTGCGGTTCAAATCCGGTTTTCGACGGATTTACATGTTTTAGTGGTCTGAGATCCCGAAAAACATGTTTTTAAAAAATGTCTGTCTGTGAGTCTGTCTGTCTGTGCGTGACACAAATTTTGTGGACGCTCTATCTCAAGAATTAATGAACGGAGTTTAATAAAACTTTAGATTCAGTTAGTCCCTGACATAGATTGGTGCTGATTACTTTTACGTGTAGATCGCCCAGCAGGTGGCTGCATTATTCATGATTTTCACAATAGCTGTATCTCAAGAACTAAAGCACGGATTTTCAGAAACTTCATATTCAGTTAGTCCTTGAGATAATTGGGTGCTGATAACTTTTTGGTGTAAATCGCCGAGTAGGTGTCGCTACTATGCTGCATTATTCATGATTATCGCAATAGCTCTATCTCAAGAACTAATGCACGAATTTACATAAAACTTCAGATTCATTTTGTCCCTGATATAAATTACTGTTGTTTAGTTTTTGGTGTAAATTGCCGAACAGGTGCTATGCTGTCTGTTTCACGATTTACGCAATAGTCGCATCTCAAGAACTAATGCATGAATTTTCATCAAACTTTAGTCTCAGTTAGTTCCTGCTATAAATTGATTCTGTTAAGTTTTTGGTGTAAATTGCCCAGCAGGTGCCCCTGCTATGCGGAACTTTTCACGATTTCCCCAATAGCTCTAACTCAAAAACTAATGCACGGATTTTCATCAAACTTCAAATTCAATTAGAAGTTGACATAAGTTGTTGCTGATTAGATTTTGGTGTAAATCACCTACCGGAGCCACTGTTATAATGCATTTTTCAGGAAGTTGTATGTGACATAAGAAAGTTTTCGGATTGCCACATTCGACTAGTTTCAACATGTTGTGTATGAGAAGTCGTTGTTGGATCAATAAAATTGGGTACTACTTGATTATCTTGTCGACCAAAAAACTGTCGCCAAAATATAAGTTTAAATGCCAATAATGGCTGATCGTAAGTGTCACATTCAATTGACATTAAACACGTTACAGGTGTTTGTTACGTCATCAAGTGATTTTTAATTCGACGTTTTATTTGTATTTTTATTAATGTTTTACTAATTTATTTGTTCTTTTGTTATTTAAAATAAAAATTATCTTAATTTGTATAATTTTAGCGAGCAGTTTGGCGATTTATATAATTTGGCGAAATTGGTCGACGGGATAATTAAGTAGTACCCATAATTGTGCTTGTGGTTTACAGTAAAGTGGTTGTAGCCTACTTTCCAAAGCTCCTCTGAATTGTACCCTCTCCAGCAGGGAGTGTAGACTGTTGATTCAAGTTCTACATGTTTACAAATTCTTTGTCTCAGAGTACTAGCGTTTCTATTTGTAATTTGAACGAAAAAGCATTTGTCATTTTTTCCAGCATATGCCTTAAAAAATCCACTGTGGTGGAAGTAACCTTCCGCTGTTGTTTTTCCAACGCAGAAAGAACTTTTCATCGATCTCCACAATTTTATTGGTACTACCAATTCGTCCATTAAATCATAGTATTATTATACTCATGTAACTATTTCAATCAACTGTCGCATTTTAACCCGTATATAGTTATTTCTCAGATCATTTTATGCATGATGTCCAAAAGCACATAAATCATAAAGCAGTTACGAACGGGATTCTCGAACTAACAAAGCAAGTTCTGACTCAGAGGACATTTTCTCTTTCTTTTTTGCAACCTTTTACTTTGTTTCGGTGTGACTTAAGAATTAACTCCCGTTTGGCGTGATTTTAAAGTATTTCCAAATTGGCGATTTTTTAATTGGTTGTTTACATTTTTCGGTACTACTTAGTTATCCCGTCGGCCAATTTCGCCCCATTATTTATATCGCCAAATTATACAAATTGACATAATTTTTATTTTAAATAACGAAAGAACAAATAAATTAGTATAACATTAATAAAAATACAAATAAAACGTCGAAATAAAAATCTCTTGACGACGTAAACACGTGTAACTTGCTTAAAGTCAAGTGAATGTGACATTTACGATCAAACATTATTGACATTTAATCTTATAGTTTGGCGATAGAATTTTGGTCGACGGGATAACTAATTAGTACCCATTTTTAATACTATAACCCAGACAAAGAAATAATGATGTTTCCATTATGTGTATTTAAATAGTTACAGATAAGGAAATTAGTGAATTTAGAGATTAAAAAAAAGGTCAGTGAAGAATAGGGTGTTTTTATATGAAAGTGACGACCTATTGGATACAAAATGATTGATTGAAGCGATTATAGACAAAAGAATGGTTTAAAACCGAACTGCGTGATTGTCAAAATTGAAATACTAAAAAATCTCTGAAAATTGCATTGCAAATCATTAAAATTCAAAAATCGCGAAGGACAAAATTTACTATATTAGAATAAAGTTCAAATCAAATTCCTTTTCTGAATTTCAAAATATCCTACAGCGGCCGAGGGGTTCTGCCTTCAAAGCAGGTACACGGGAGGTGCTAGGTTAGATCCTAATCGCGCCCGTCGGCCTAATCGTTCGGAGTTTTCCGCAATTTGTTTCAAACCCTGTGTAAATATATGGGACTCCCAGGAACATATCCAAGATAACACCGTCATAAATAATACTAATTCTGATACTGGACATCATGAACACCATTGGACTCGGAAAAAAACCCTTAAAATCTCATAAAAAATCGCTACAATTAAAAAATCGTGGAAGACAAAACATTAGGCTAAACCTTCGAAACAAAATTCTTTTTACAAATGTCAAGAAATCGCCTTAAAGATCGCAACTTCAAAAATAGCTGAAAACCGCATGAAAATCCCTAAAATTCACGGGGCCATACCAAAGCTAATCAGCCGTCACAAACAATGCTAATTCCAATACAAATTGTCAAAAAGCCGCCGTGGGACTCGAAAAAATGCTAAAATCGCATTAAATATCTCTAAAATTCAAAAATCGTGAAAGAGTAAATTTATTATAACAGGCTAAGTGTTTGAAAAAAAATTCTTATTAGGCTAAAAGTTCGAAACCGATTTCCTTTTACAAATGTCAAAAGATCGTCGAGAAGCCCTAAAAATCGCTAAAAATATCAAAATCGAGGAGGAGAAAACTTATGACATTAGACAAAAGTTTGAAATCGAATTGTGTTTTAGAGTGTTAAGGCTGTTCTCAAATCCAAAAGGGCAACGCTATGACATAAGTTTTAACTTATTTTTGTTCGGAAATGCATGAAACGAGCAGGTGTTGTTGTTCAGACACTATATAATCGAACTGTTTTTTTTCCGTTTTTTTTTTTGCAAACGCTATAGACCTTTCAGAAAATAGTTCCAAAGTGGGCGTTTTGAACCGAATTTCCGCGCGAAAGAAGAATAACTACTCATGAAAGTTTGAAAAACGCGTTTGTCACGTGATCAAAATGGTTTACAACTCAATAGATAATTTATTTATAAAAAAAATGGAAAACTCGATTCCAAATAGCTAGCATGGTCAGGCTTTCCAATTTTATATCTTTACGTTAAAAAATGAATTTGATAAAGTGTCAAAATATTTTGCGATTGTTGAGCAGAGCAGTTAACAGCCTTAAACTAATCGGATGTACCAATCCCAAAACATTTTTCTACCTCATACATGTTAATACTTCAAATTTCGCTATCACAGTGCCAAAATTAAATGGCAATCTATGCTCATCATGAGCATTGTAAAAAGATGAAATTCCGTGCATTAGTTCTTGAGGTATGACTATCGCTGAAATCATGTAAATCCAACATAATGCAGCCGAGCAGCGCCACCTATTGGGTGATTTAAAACAGAACCTAATCATCATCAACTTATGTCACCGTCTAACTGAATATGAAGTTTTGGGGGAAAATCCGTGCATTAGCTTTATATAGAACTATTGCAAAAATCATTAAAAAACTAGCAAATTAGCGCCACCTGTTGCACGATTGACATCAAAACCTAAATAGCAACAACTTGTGTCAACGTCTGACTGAATCTGAAATTAGATGAAAATTTGTACATTAGTTCTTGAGATAGAGCTATTGCGGAAATCATTACAAACGCAGCATAGCAGCGCCACCTGTTGAGCGATTTACACCAAAACATAATCAGCAGCAATATTAAGTTATACTTGAATCTGAAGTTTGATGAAAATTCGTGCATTATTAGTTCTTGAGATAGGGCTATTGAGGAAATCGTTCAAAGTGCAGCACAGCAGCCCCACCTACTGAGCAATTTACACCAACACATAATCAGCATCATTTCATATCAAGAACTAACTGAATCTGAAATTTGATGAAAGTGTGTGCATTAGTTCTTGAGATAGAGCTATTGCGAAAATCATGTAAATCCTGCAAAACGCAGCATAGTAGCGCCACCTGTTGGGCGATTTACACCAAAAACTAATCAGCAGCAATTTATAATAGGGACTACCTGAATATAAATTTTTATTAATTTCTCTGCATTAGTTCTGGAGATAGAGCGCCCAAGACATTTGTGTCACATACAGTCAGACAGAGTCACAGTGTCACAGGCTCACAGTCAGACATTTTGTAAAACCATGTTTTTGGGATCTCTGACCCTAAAACATGTAAATCCATTGAAAACCGGAAGTCGAAAAAATTCACGAGTCCAATACTTTCTTTTTGTAAAGATAGAAGAAAGTAAAAATTGCCGCAGAACTCGAAAAATCGCTGAAAATCGTAATGAAAATCACATAAATTCAAAATTCGCGAAGGGCAAAATTTACTACATCAGGATAAAGGATAAAGATTCAACCAAATTTCTTTTCCGAATGTTTAAAAATCCTCCGGTGGCCTAGAGGTTCTGCTCTGAAAGGTGGTGGAAGGGAGGTACTAGGTTCGGTCCCAATCGCGCACGTCGGCCAAATCGTTCGGAGTTTTCCGTGATTTTCTTCGATCCCTGCGTAAATACTAAGGTTCCTTTATAAACACTTTGCAAAGGGCACATCCAAGATAACTGGCTGCCATAAACACTACCACTACCAATACCGAATGTCGAAAAACCACCATGGGACTCTAAAATCGCTAAAAACTGAAAAATCGTGGAAGAGAAAATTTACTATAATAGGGTAGGAGTTTAATAGAAAAGTCATATAAGGCTAAATGTTCGAATCTGAATTCCTTTTAAAAATGTAAAAAGATCACTGTAAAATCCTAAAAATCGATAAAAATGTAAAATTTCTGAAGGAGAAAATTTACTACGCAAAAAATTTACACGAAATTGCGTTTCCGAATGTCAAAAAATCACTAACAATCACATTGAAAATCGCATTAAAAATCAATAAATATTCTAAAATCACAAGGAAATTAGTTACTATAATGGGGTAAAACAGTGTAATCGGAATTCTAAATCGACGGGAAACCTAAATAGTCTCTTGAAAATCACTAAAAGTTTCTAAAAATCAAATATTGTAGAGGACAAGAGTTACTGTAAAATAAAATAAAATGAAATTTTATTTTTCACATATTAATAACTAATCAAGAGAAAAAAAAACGATATTATAATTTTATTTTTATTTTTATAGGAGCTATGATATGATGTCAGTATAAATAACCTACATTTTTTTCCATATGAAAATCTTTCAAGTATTTACTATGTAAATATACATTACATTTACTATACATAGTTATAGTTTGACTGCTGAAATATATGTACCTTGCATTACAGAATTCTATTTCATGCTTTATATTGCAATGAACATTATCCGAAATTTATCAATAAGAATTATGAAAACAATACGTACTATTTCATTCATATTTCTAATTTTTTTTACATCTGGAAACAATTAAAGATTTTTTTTTGTTTAAAATGAAAGTCATTCGTACAATATGTGAAAGCAAATTTGTTGGGAAAAATATTCACAATAACATTAAAAAATCTCAAACATAATGTTGCGAAAACACAACGTTAGTCTTCAATGGATTAAAATGCTTGGCACAAAATGATGAAAAAATTCACGAGTCCAATACTTTCTTTTTGTAAAGATAGAAGAAAGTAAAAATTGCCGCAGAACTCGAAAAATCGCTGAAAATCGTAATGAAAATCACATAAATTCAAAATTCGCGAAGGACAAAATTTACTACATCAGGATAAAGGATAAAGTTTCAACCAAATTTCTTTTCCGAATGTTTAAAAATCCTCCGGTGGCCTAGAGGTTCTGCTCTGAAAGGTGGTGGAAGGGAGGTACTAGGTTCGGTCCCAATCGCGCACGTCGGCTAGAAGTTTGTAATCGAATTCCTTTTAGAAATGGGAAAAAATCGTTGCACAATGCGAAAAAACACTAAACATTGCATAAAAATTTTGCGAAAAATTCAAAAATCGCTGTACAACTTCCTATTAAATATTATTGAAAAGAGAACAAAATTTACTATGATGGGCTAAAACCGGATTCCTTTTATTAATGTAGATATACTGATTGCTTCAAAACGTAAAAGAGCGCTTAAAATCGCATAAAAATTATATTTAAAAAATCTAACAAAAAATCCAAAATCAGGCTGCGAGATCCGTAACTGCATACTAGATGTATGTTTCTCTCGAATTCCTACCTCTGTCTCAGAACACAGCGAACACACACACAAAGAAAAATAAATGAACTGAATGCAATATCAATATGGTATAGGAACAAAATTTGGCGATTTATCATCTTGCACTGGCCCGTTTCATATTATACCCATATACGAAATATATACCCTATTATATGTATTTTAAATGAAATGCTTGAAAGGTGGTTAGTGATTAAATAAATGCAATACGAATGATAAATTTGTGCGGTATTTGGCGATTTATATAATAAAATCTGTATACTCGGTTTCGAAGCAACATAGCGCTTTGGCGCCTCAATCATAGACCGGAACCCCCATTTAAAAATTTCCGCTTCCTTTAAACATCTGCTGTTATGCTATTTATATGTTTCAGTTGTATATTATATGTTCTATTTATTCTCAATTGTGGTTCAGTCATTATTGTTTTTGCATTAAAAAGTGATCATAATTATTTCTTTTATTTTTTTCAGGCATTGTGAAATAAGGAATAATAGGGAATAAATTTGGGAATAATTGGGAGCCCGGAAACGCACAAAAGTTAGTAAATTTCACTCTAACTGTAAGTAATCTTAATTTTAATTAAGCTGCTCTTTTTAATCTATATGTTGTGTTTCAGCCAGGAAACAAAGAATGATGAACCAAGAACCAAGAAAAATCCTGCTGTTTGTAAATTTTGAAAATAAATTTTCACAAAATTCGTTCTTGTCATTTCTCATTGTCCAACTGTCTCATTGTCTCATTTGTTTCATTGTTAGTAACTAAGTAGTTTTCATGTCGTGAGTCATTCTACGTCATTCATTCAGCATCGTGATGATTCGCACGAACATGAATGACTCATGATGAATGAATCCCAATGAATCATTCATGAATCATTCATCGCGATTCATTCATTAATAATTGACTCGATAGAATCCCAATCACAACACGGCGAATAAGCTGAATGAATCATGATGAATGAACCACGGTGAATGACTCACGATGAACGATTTGTGGAATCAGGATGAATGACTCACACTAAATGACTCAGGACGAATGATTCACATGAATGAATCATGATGAATGGCTCACGACGAATGACTCACGCTGATTGAATCATTATGAATGACTCACTACGAATGACTCACGACGAATGACTCACACTGATTGAATCCTTATGAATGACTCGCTACGAATGGCTCACGACGAATGACTCATGCTGATTGAATCCCGATGAATGAATCCTGATGAATGAATCCTGATGAATGACTCACGACGAATAACTCATACTGAATGAATCATGATAAATGAATCATGATGAATGTATTAATGATGAATGACTCACTCCGAATGACTCATCTCGAATGACTCACGACGAATGACTCACGCTGATTGAATCCCGATTAATGAATCCTGATGAATGACTCACGTTGATTGAATCACGATGAATGAATCATCGGGATTCATTCAACTTTCTTAACTACTTTGAAAGTTTACTCTTACTTACTTATCTAATTATTTATGTATTTAACTTATTTAATTTACTTAATATTAAGACATGAGAACAAATTTTATCAAAATTTATTTTCAAAATTTACAAACTTTATCCAACTTCAACAGTTTTCTGTTCGTTCATCCTTTCTTTGTTCTTGTCTGAAAAATAACATTAGAAAATTAAAATTAAGATTACTTGGGGCGAAATTTTACTGACTTTATGTATTTACTAACTTTATTAATGTTCCCGAACTTGCACTGCAATTCCACTGCACTTTTTCCAACCTGAAAAAAAAGAAAAAATATTAGGCAATTCCACTGCACTTTTTCCAACCTGAAAAAAAAGAAAAAATATTAGGGAAAATGAAATTTAATGCAGAAACAAAAATGACCAAAACATAATTGAGAAGCATTTAGATGTAGCATTTATATAAATAGCATATATAGCTTGTATATATGTATTATGTATAATTGTATATACATGTGTACACACATACTGGTATATACTTGTATATACCAGCATGTATAGCGGAAATTTTTTAATGGGTTTCTGATGTAGGATTATGGCACTCCACAAATTTATCAATTATTTAATTAATAATAGAAACCTATCACGCATTTTATTTAAAATACATAGAATATGGTATACAGGGTGTCCACTCTCAGGGTGTCCAGTGGATAATTCCTTAACCGTTAATCATAGACACGTAGTTCCAATTACAAAAATGTTTTAATTAAGGTAAAGAAGTATTTTTAAATCGATTTGGGTCACGGAAAATATTTATTAAAATGTTACGAAATTTAATATTTTATACGGTCCCCCGGTCCTATAATTGATATTTAGTAAAAATTACCTGTTACACTAAAAAGAAAGACAAAAAAAAGTCCCGTTCATTTAAGACTAAAATTGACCGAATTATGAAACTTTGAAATTCATGACTGATACTACTTTTCTGCACCTGAATACAGAAGAGTTCGACCGTGCTAGGGGTCGTATTCAAAGTGCTTTAAGTATTCGAAGGAATTATTTCAGGTGCATCTCCGCTTTGAAAGAACTTGTACAAGTATTACGATATAGTTGACTTTTATCAATTAAGTTTTAGATTCGTTAAAATAATTGTATTTTAACATAGTTTCATTTTGTAAGGATTTGAAGCTGTTTCTTTTCATGATTTCTTTTAACGAAAATTATGTTATTTTAAAAGCTTTTACCTTAACTATCACTTGAAACTATCGTATGTATATATATTTCCAGTCAAAAGTTGTACTTCAACTTTAACTCAGAAAAAAAATTTCCGATCGAGGTTAAATTTTACATACTGACAATGTCTGATGACAATGAAATATTATGATTTTCATTGCTTACCATTTATACTTATTTTACAGGATAACACAAAAAATTTCGGAGAGATTACCGCCAACAAGTTTAAGATTAGATAACACAACCCTGTGATGGTTGTGTTTTTAACTTTTAAAATTGATTTTTATGTATTTTTCAGCGCTGAATCCGAAAATTGCCTTCATTTTTAACTATCATGTCCGGATTTTTCGCAAATCGTAAATTTCAAAGTTAAAAAATATTAAAAATTTTATGCTATAAGGTAGAGGAGATGTTTGTGTTTTTTTTAACTTTTGATAATTGATTTTTATGTACTTTTAGAGCTGAATCCGAAAATGACCTTTATTTTTAACCATCACTTTAGATATTTTCGGAAATCGTAAATTTCCAAGTTTAAAAATAGAGAAAATCTGATAAACTTCTTTTATTCAATTTATTTAATTCAATAATTTATGGATTTTATTTTTGTCTTATACCTACTGGTATTATTACAGCTAAACATCTCAGGGATCTGATGAGGTAGTGATAGGGGGCAGTCACTTTGAAATTTACGATTTGTGAAAAATCCTGATGTAATGGTTAAAAACGAAAGTCATTTTCGGATTCAGCGCTACAAAATACACAAGAATCAATTATCAAAAGCTAAAAAACATAACACAACCCAAATTCTGCAGTCTAGTGTAATGCAATAGCATTTTAAAATATGCACAATTTTGTATAGAATTAAGGCTGTTGCTTTTCATTATCTTATTTACGGAAAATTCTGCTATGTTTTCCTCTTATGTGATTAGTATAAGCTGTATATTTTGCATTAATACTCAGAATGATTTTATATTTCAAATTTATATTGCAATGTTAATTTTAGTCTGAAAAATATGTATGTGTAATATATCTGACGATTATTTATATTTCTACTAAATTTGTGAATGACCCTTATTTCGTAGCAAAAAAATATGCTCCAACTTTAAACAGCTATTACACGGTCAGTTTTAATCGTAGAGTAAGTGGATTTTTTTGTCTTATTTGTCAGTGTAATAGGAAAATATTACTAAACATATCTTATAGGATCCGGGGACCGTATAAAATTTTAAATTTCTTATTTATTTTTTTTTTAAGAAATGCTTTTACTGACCGAAATCACTTTTAAAATACTTCTTTACCTCATTTAAAACATTTTTTAAAGGGGAACTATATGTCTATGACTAACAGTTTAGGAATTAACCATTGGGCACCGATGAGAGTGGACACCCTGTATATTTCGTATACGGGCAGATGATAAATCGCCAAATTTTTGTGTTCTGAAAATACCGCTGCACGCAGAGGAAAGAATCTGGGAAGACATCTAGTATGCAGTTACGCATCTCACTGTCCGATTATGGATTTTTTTATTTTAACGTAATTTTATGCGATTTTTAGAGTTTTTTTTATGTTTCGAAGCGATTTTTCTACATTAATAAAAGAGACCCGGTTTTAGTCCATTATAGTAAATTTTGTACTCTTTTCAATAATGTTTATTCGGAAGTTGTACAGTCAGCAATTTTTAAATTTTTCACAAATTTTTTATGCAATTTTTAGTGTATTTTCGCATTTTGCGGCGACTTTTTCTAAAAGGAATTCGGTTTCAAACTTCTAGCTTAATATAGGAATTTTGTCCTCTACGATATTTGATTTTAAGAAATTTTTAATGTGATATTCGATGGGATTTTTAGTGATTTTCAGAGACTTTTTGGGTTTCACGTCGATTTAAAATATCTTTTACATCGCGATTTTAGAATATTTAGCGAATTTTAGCCTAATATGAATTTTCTTTTAAACTCTTAACCTATTATGGTAAATTATTTCCTCCACAGTTTTTGCATTTTAGCAATTAAAAATTGTTCGAAATTGTGTGTGTTTTCGAATCTCGTGGTGGTGTTTCGACATTCGGTATTGATATTGTGTATGACAACCGGTTATCATGGGTGTGCCATTCGTAGGGGATCTTTATAAAGGAACCTATCCCGTTGCTAGTGTCGAAGAAAACCACGGAAAACACCGAACGACTGGACCGACGGGCGCGATTGGTATCGAAGCTAGCACTTCCCGCCCACCAGCTAACAGAGCAGAAAACACTAGACCACTGGAAGATTTTTTTACATTCTGAAAAAAAAATTGCTTGAAACTTTATACTATCATAATAAACTTTGCCCGCCGCGATTTTTGAATTTTTGTGATTTTCAATGCAATTTTCAGTGATCTATCGAGTTTTACGGCAAATTTTTTTACACTCGGAAACGCAATTCGGTTTCAAACTTTTGCCTAATTCAATAAATTTTCTCCTCCTCAATTTTTACATTTTTAGAGATTTTTAGGCTTTCACGACGATTTTTTGACATTTGCAAAAGGATTTCGGTTTCTAACTGTTAACCTAATAAGAATTTTGTTTCAAACACTCAGCCCATAACACAACCACATTATAAGTCTATATATAAAGTTTCTCTTTCACGATTTTTGAGTTTTAATAATTTTTAATGCGATTTTTAGCTTTTTTTCGAGTTTCAAGTCGGTTTTTTGACATTCGGTATTTGAATTGGCATTGTTTATGACGGCCTCCTGACTGACATCTTGGATGTGGCCTCCGTGGGAGTCTTTATAAAGGAACCTATCCCATTTATACGCAAGGCTCAAAAGAAAACCATGAAAAATTCCGAACGATAAAGCCGACGAGCGTGATTGGAATAGAACCCAGCAACTCCCGTCTACGAGCTTTGCGAGCAGAACCTCTCGGCCACTGGAAGATTTTTTGACATTCGAAAAAGGAATTTTCTTTGAAACTTGATCCTAATTTAATAAATTTCTTCCTCCGCGATATTTAAATTTTAGTGATTTTCAATTCGCTTTTTCGAGTTCCGCTATGATTTTTTGACATTCGGAAACGCAATTAGGTTAAAAACTTTTGCCAAATGTAACAAATTTTCTCCTTTTCGATTTTTACATTTTTAGCGATTTTTAAGGTTTAAAAAAAATTCGTTTTCGAACTTTTAGCGTAATATGAATTTGGTTTCAAACTCTTAGCGTGTTATAGGCAATTTTCTCTTCAATTATTTTTAATGCACTTTTTAGCACTTTTTCGAGTCCCAAGGCGTTTTTTTTGTCATTCGGTATTGGAATTGGCAATCTTTATGAAGGCCGATGAACTCTAGTAATTTTGAATGTGATGTTCAGAGATTTTTCGAGTTTATAAAGTCGCGCCGATTTTTTAATGCGATTTTTTTGCGTTTAACGACGATTTTTCGACATTTGTAAAAAGAATTTTATTTCGAACTTTTAGCCTTACACGAATTTTGTTTCAAACTATAGCAAATTTTCTCATCCACGATTTTTTAATTGTAGCGATTTTTAATTCTATTTTTAGCGTTTTTTCGAGTCTTACGGCGTTTTTATTACATTCGGTATTGCTATGGGTATTTTTTATGACGACTGGTTATCTCCTTTGTGCCCAGGATTCGAAACTGGGTTCGGAGAAAACCACGCAAAACTCCGAACGATTAGGCCGACGGGCGCGATTGGGAACGAACGCAGCTCTTTCCGTTTACCAGCTTTGTCAGTACACCTCGGCTATTGCAGTATTTTTTGACATTCGTAAACGGAATTAGCTTTGAAACTTTATCCCAATATAGTAAATTTTGTCCTCTGCAATTTAGTTTTGTCGACAATGTCCTAACTTTAATCAAAGTGTTCTGAACAGTATAGGGTGCCTCATTTTTAATAACTTAAGATTCTAAAATTTTATTTAAATATATAAAACAGGTTTTAAATATTTTTATGTAATTTTTAAATTAAGGAGACGTCAATTGGAATTAAATTCATCCAGTGCGCGGGACGCGCACCTCTCTCCTTAGGCGCTCTACATTTTTATAATTGGTCGGCACAACTTAGCACTCTTTTTATAACGCATTTTACGTCATATTCACTTTAGTCCTTTTATAGTTTCTGTTCGAAGCCCTCAAATTCTGGGTGGAAGAGTTGAAAATTTTCTTTGACCACTTGTATGATTTGGTATCATCACCGGGAATGTCACAGTTTTCATTATTGGGAAAGTCAGAAAGTTTCGCGTTCTTGAGCAGGGGCTCTGAGAATAGTCTTAAGAGGCTACTTCAGTCAGGGGAAAAGACCCGTTTGCTAATGATAATCCTATGGAAGAAATTTATAAAGATATCTCGGTGTCATTTCTATATTTTTAAATGATTTCTTTTGCATTGGATAGCTGAGATCGATCTGTATGCAGGCCGTTTTTTATTTTTTTAATTTTCATTGTACATTTTTTTATGAGGATGTTTTTACTTTCAAAACCGGTTCCGAAAATGAAACTGTCCCCATAAAAAATATCTGTAAACAAAATCGAAAAGGTAAAAAACAACCTTTGTACAGATCGATCTCAGCTGTCTAATGCAAAAGAAATCATTTAAAGATATTGAAATGCAACCGAGATATCTTTATAAATTTCTTCCATAGGATTAGCATTAGCGAACGGGTCTTTTCATTTGACTGAAGTAGTCTCTCAAGGAATTTTTACTTTATCCCAATTTTACGTGCGCGAAAAGAAAAGAAAAAAAATCGTAAACGCCGCACTTGGCAAAAAAATTAACTTTCAAACTCATAAACGCCGCAGCGTTTCTTCCATAAAATACGGTATTTAAAAATTAAAAATGTCAACATTCTTCTATTTCTTTATGGGGGTTATAGAATGAAAGATGTAAACAAACAATAAAAAAATCGGCTATTTGACATTTTTTTGAAATCATGCGAAACAGAAGTTAATTTTCAAGTCGCACCGAATCAACATAAAAGGTGGCAAAAAAAAGGGGGAAAAAGGGTACTTTTCCGTTATACGGACACCATGCCAAAAATGTCTGCTAATGCGCCAATTTCAACCCTGATCATGAAAATGATTTTTTATTCTAAACCATGCGAAACAGTGATTTGCTATTTATGAAACGTGAATCACGTGAATTATTATTTAACCTTACCCTCGGAAAGCTTTTTAATTTGCTATTATTCGAATTAAAAATACTTTCATTAATTTTTCAAATGTTTCAATTCACGTGATTTTCATTTTGCGCCAACTATTACGCTTGGCGGCAATGGTGCCCGTATAACGGGAAAGTACCAAAAAATGTCCTTAGAGCCGGATATTGATTTGGATTTTATTATTTAGTTATCCCGTCGACCAAATTCCTGTCGCCAAATTGTAAGATTAAATGCCAATAATGGTTTGCCATTAATTAATTAATTGTAAGATTAAAGGCCAAAAATGGCCAATAAAACCATTCATTAATTTGACGTTTTATTTGTATTTTTATTAATGTTTTACTAATTTATTTGTTTTTTCGATATTTAAAATAAAATATATGTCAATTTGTATAATTTGGCGAAATTGGTTGACGGCATACTAACAAGTACCTTGATTTATTAGTACCGTTCGTAACAGCTTTAATATAGATGCGCTGTTGGACAGAGGAATTAACATCTATAAAATGGTGTTAAGAATAATGGGTGAAAATGCGAGGTACTACTAGATTATCCCTGTAAAGGAGAGAGAGATTTTGGATACCCAGATTCATGAATGAATAAAAGAAACTCCAACACAATACTTTAGGAGACTTACATTTATTGTAAATAACTTTTAAAAGAGGGGCCGTGAAAATACAGAAGTACGGGGAGAGTTTCGTTATCTGCCCAGCGGCAGAAGCCCCAGAGCGGGGCTTAAATTACGGTTTACATGACTCGAGGTCAGGAGCAAAAGAGAGTGAGATTTTGTTAGGAATACTTACAGATTGGCGAACATTAGTCAACCATATGTACGATGTTTGGCGAAAAACAAATTGGGTAGACAAAACAATCAAGAAGTTTTACATTGAGTTAAAAACTATGCCATGGCGGGCTCTTTAGGGTTACAATAAAAAACATTCCAGCGGTAAGTGAGAGTAGCTTAAAGAAAGAGCAACCACATGATACTACATGCACGTTACAGATTTAACGACAGCTGCAAATTAGTCAGCAAGGGGCATGTGGTTTGTATCCAACAAAGTACAAGGGTGAGAATTGAATACTAATGCAATCCCAGAGGCTGAGAAAATATGCATTACATATCGTCGGCTGCGAAGCGAAAAAGACATCCAATTGTATTTTATGCTTTTATTTTATTTCAACGGAAAATTGCTGCGGTTAAGATCTTTTTCTATCCGTATGAACTTGAAAGACGGAAAAAGGAACCGAGATAAATGATGTCTGCATTTAAAAAGAATTTTAAAAAGTAAAAGTGAAACTTACAGTGGTGTGAAGGGGGGGGGGGGGTTAGAGAATGACTAAAGCCATATGAAATTAAATATAAAATGTCAAATTTAAACTAAATATTTTATTTGAAGGGGGGGGGGGGAGAATAATGACAATTTATAATGAACCAGTAGGTTAAAAGTTGATTTTTGAGGGGAGAGGAGGAATAATGAATATATAACGGGAAAGCCGTTATAATCCCGTCAACCAATTTCGCCAAATTATACAAATCGCCAAATTATTCGCCAAAGGCACAGATGTCATATATGCACCACGTTGGCGTGATTTTTTTTTCGGTCGCCAATTCGACGAAAATCTCGTTTTCGAATACCAGTGGCATATATATTTTTAAAAAGGGAATAACAATAAATAAAAAAAGTTTAATTAATAACTATAGAAAAAAACAATTTATATAATTTTTAAAAAGAAAATAAAAATAAATAAACAATTTATTAATAAACTAGCCGCCCTTGGCGACCAGTTTGGTCTCCCTTAAACATATGCTAAGCATTGTATCACGTTACTTTTATAAATAATTTAATTTACTTGCTCAATCCTTCGCCAAATCCGAAGATTCTGATACAGAAATCCTGAACTCGGCATTTTTATGTTAGTCTGGTGGAGATGATAAATCGCCAAACATTGTCCCCGTCGTATTTTTTCGTATTTCATTAATTTCATTTAAAATATAGTACTTTCACAGAATTAAAAAAAAAGGAAGAAAAGTAATAAATAATACCATAAACCATGACATTTAATTTGAAAATCAAAGCTGCCTTTTAATTTACCACGCGAAAAAATGTTTATGACAGTCGCATGAAATGGACTATTATAATACCGATGACATGATATTTGGCGATTTATCACCTGCTCCCGGTTAACATTAACTTACCAAAATGGCTGCTTGGCATACAAAAAGTGAAGCGGTCAACCCGGAACTTTTGATGACAGTCACGTGACTTAGGCTTTTATTATATGGATAAACAACAACATCCGGATTGCTATATCCAGCAAAATAACGATACTTTGGCGCCAGTTAAGTAAGTACCCCGGTGCGTACATGATACAGGCGTCAGAAAAAAATCGCGCCAACATAGTGCGTATATGACATCTGTGTCAAAAATACAAATAAAATGTCGAAATTAAAATCACTTCATGACGTAACAAACACGTGTATCGTGTGTAATATCAAGTGAACGTGACATTTACGATAATCCATTATTGACATTTAATTTTATAGTTTGGCGACAGATTTTTTGGTCGACGGGATAATCAAGTAGTACCAAATGCGACAGTTGTTTGGAATAGTTACATGAGTATAGGGTAAGGTGCCCTATTATCGTCCCCCGGTCGCTTTTAGGCCCTTACAAGTTATAATTTTCAGTGAAAATCTACCAAATTTGGATTTTAGATACACTAACTACCCACGCACATAGAAACATAGGCAAATATCGTACTAAAATATTTTAACAATGCGAAAAATTGTTTTTTTTCCATAAGTATCTAAGAAATGCAAAGAAAAAAAATGGTCCCAATTTCGTCCCCTCAAAAAATCCAATACGCCGAGCCTTAACTTATAACTAAATCAAAATTTATTTCTAAATGAGTAAGTAATTTAATTTACATTAAAGTAAGGCACAAAGAAATGTAAGAATTATCAGTGGAAGAATAACATAACGAAACATTAGCCATCCAGACATGAGGGAAAATTTTGAAAAAAAAGTCATGAAAAAGCATTTCTAATTTCGTCCCCGGGACGAAAATAAGAACTGCAAGGAGGACGAAATTGGGATCATGTTACTTCCCAATATGACGGAGCTTAAGTTCCCGTAAGATGAACTGAGCGTCCTAAAACTTACTGTATGCTACTGTCAGCATCTTACCAACGTAAAATACATGCAATGAATAAGAAATAAATACTTACAGTACAGTAAATAGCGTTCTACAAACGATGTAATAAGAACTCATGTCTTTTATAAATAGGAATTCGGCGTCTTTAATTTATGTATGCGTCTTGGTGAACGAAAATATCAATCCTGACACATTTTACCTTCCGTCCCCTGTGCCTTGCATCATAAGTGGCGCCACTTTCGCAAAAGAGGAGAAGTTAAGGGGGGCGAAATTAGGAGAGGGGACGAAATATGGGCACTTTACCTTACTAATAAGACGATTTAATGGACGAATTGGTGATGCCAATGAAATTGACGAGATGAGCGAAAGGTTGTTTCTGCATCGGAAAAACAACAGCGGCAGGATACTTCCACAACAGTGGATTTTTTGGGGCATATGCCGGAAAAAATGGCAAATAAATACCTTTTCGTTCAAATCGCAATTAGAAATGCTAGCATTTTGATGCAAAGAATTTGTGAACATGTAGAAGATGGATCAACTGTCTACGCTCCCTCCTGGAAAGGGAAAAATTCAGAGGAGCTTGAGAAAGCAGGTTACAATCACTTTACTGTGAACCACAAGCACAATTTTGTTGATCCGACAACGACTGTTCATACGCAACATGTTGAAAAAATGTATGGGGTTTTGTTAAATGGCGCAATGAAAATCAACGAGGCCTCGAATCGTAGGCATCGAACTCGCCTCGAATCGTATCTTAAAGTTTTTATGTGGAGATAGGGTAGGGGAGTACACAGTGAGACATGGTACACAGTGAGACAGCAGCCACTTTGACATAGAGTTGTAACTTTTTCTTCAAGCTGGCACACGCACATAACGACTTCATCTTATGCAACACGTGGATGTAGTTTCGGCACTTCAGTTACTCGTCCGACAAAATAGTAAATAATTCCTTATTTTATTGTGGTTAAAGTTATATAAACGTCTATTTTAGAGTTTATTTCCTTCAATATGACATATATTTACTTAACCAAGCCTAGCTATATCTAATAATAGACTATTTTGGCAAAACGACATAAACTTTTTAAATCGATTAAATTGATGTAACATATGTTGCATCCATTTTGTTACAACGTAACGAAAGTACACAGTGAGACATACAGTTGTGGTACACAGTGAGACGTGTCTTATTGTGTACCTACTGTGTGGTTCTGATGTTAAAAAAGTTATTTATTAATAAAAGAAGGTTTCTCTTTCTCTCTCTCTCTCTTTCTCTCTGTGTGTATGGACGTGCAATGGCTAGGGAAATTTATTGAACCTAAGAGGCTGAAAATTTGCATGAAGGTAGTCCAAGGTCTGCCATTGTCCACCCGAGGCTCATATTTTTAATATTTTGAAAATCTAGAAATATTAATTAGAAATAATAAACTACAGAAAATTATTGATAGAGTGTAAAAATGTATGATTTATGAAAATATATACATTGTCTCACTGTGTACTACTTGTGGTACACAGTAAGACAATTTTCGATGCTGCTTCTGTGCTTTTATGAATAACTATTTTAAAACCATTTATACATTAATGTGTAGCGCATTTGTGTAGCTTAAAGATGTAGAAAAACAATTTAAAAAAAATAAATAAAAATCGTCGCCATTTGTTAAGTAATAATAATTTTCGTCTCACTGTGTACTACCTTTCCCTAATACTTGAGAAAAATTGTTTTTGATGTCATATTAAAAGCAGTTTCGGAAACATCGCGTACCATTAAAAAGTTATTATTCTTGTGAACCGTTGTAAGCAGTTGTTATGAAATTGTTAAAAAAGTTATAGTACATTCTTATTAATATAAAATATTGGTACTGCTCCATTATTACATTGAAAACTCTCCATAAAATAAGCCTATTTGCCAGACTCTATCGCCCAATAAATAAATGGGACACAGATGTCTCAGACGCACCGGGATTGACGAGATTTTATTGAGCCATTATGGCGAGAAAACCCCTTTTTTGCGGAACTTTTAGGTCTAGTTTTAAAAAATAACATCTCAGTTTTATTTATTAAGAAACCGTTATCTTATATAAAAACACAATTTTATTATGAAAAACACACAATTTTCATTATAAACAAGCACAAATTATTATAATATAAAACACACAATGTTTAATTTAATGTAAAACATACAGTTCAGAAGGAGCTTGAAAAAGCTGGCTACATTCTTTTAGGTAGCTTTCTTTACAAAAAAGCTACCTATTGCAGCCGTTCGGAGGAAAGCGATTTCAAAAAATTTTGGTATATTTTCATCGATCATGACCCCCAGACCCCGAAACCACCCTCCGTTCAAAATTGATATATATATATATATATATATATATATATATATCTATATATATATATATATATATATATATATATATATATATATATATCTGACCTATGTCACACTGTAACTCCCGTAATTATGAACCGATTTCGATGAAATTTGGTGTGTACATAGTACATACCAATGTCTCGACCGAGTTCGTTGGCCAGCTTCATCCGCCATTTTGTTTCAAAATGGCGGCCATTTAAAATTTTTAAAAAATTTTAAAACTTGAAATGTGGTACCAAAAAATTAAAAATGGAAAAATATTTTTTTCTTATGTATTTGACCTTTATACAAAGATTCCGGAGCAGTTTTTGTTTCGTCTATATCTTAAAAAATGGCTGAGTTATAGCATTTTGAATTTCTAGCATGGCTGACATTTTGAAACGTCCTGAATTTTGTCACGCGATAAAAGGCGTATTTATGAACCGATTTGGATGTAATTCAGTGTGTACATAGTATATACCAATCTCTCGACCGAGTTCGTTGGCCAGCTTCATCCGCCATTTTGTTTCAAAATGGCGGCCATTTAAAATTTTTTTAAAAATTTAAAAATTGAAATGTGGTACCAAAAAATTGAAAATGGAAAAATATTTTTTCTTATGTATTTGACCTTTATACAAAGATTTCGGAGCAGTTTTTGTTTCGTCTATATCTTAAAAAATGGCTGAGTTATAGCATTTTGAATTTCTAGCGTGGCTGACATTTTGAAACGTCCTGAAATTTGTCACGCGATAAAAGGCGTATTTATGAACCGATTTGGATGTAATTCAGTGTGTACATAGTACATACCAATGTCTCGACCGGGTTCGTTGGTCAGCTTCATCCGCCATCTTGTTTAAAAATGGTGGCCATTTAAATTTTTAAGAAAAATTTAAATTTGAAATGTGGTACCAAAAAATTAAAAATTGAAAAAATATTTTCTTCTTATGTGTTTGACCTTGATAAAAAGATTCGGGAGCAGTTTTTGTTTCGTCTATATCTTAAGAAATGGCTGAGTTATAGCATTTTGAATTTCTAGCGTGGCTGACATTTTGAAACGTCCTGATTTTTCTCACGTAATAACAGGCGTATTTATGAACCGACTTGGATGTACCTTGGTGTGTACATAGTACATACAAATATCTCGACCGAGTTCGTCGGCCGGCTTCATCCGCCATCTTGTTTCAAAATGGCGGCCATAAAAAAAATTAAAAAATAAAAAAATTTAAATGAGATACCAAAAAAATTGGAAAGTGGAAAAGATTTTTTTTTGTATGTGTTTGACCTTAATACAAAGATTCCGGAACAGTTTTTCTTTCGTCTATATCTAAAAAAAAATGGCTGAGTAATAGCATTTTGAATTTCTCTTGTGGCTGACATTTTAAAACGACCTGATTTTTGTCACGCGACAGCAGGCGTAATTATGAACCTATTTGGATGTAACTTGGTCTGTACATAGTACATACCAATGTCTCGACCGAGTTCGTTGGCCAGCTTCATTCGCCATCTTGTTTCAAAAGGGTTGCCATTAAAAAAAAGTTAAATTTAAAATTCAAAATGAGGTATTAAACAATTGGAAAATGAAAAAGATTTTTTTATGTGTTTGACCTTGATACAAAGATTCCGGAGCAGTTTTTGTTTCTGAAAATTTGTTCTTTTGTTTATATCTTAAAAAATGGTTGATTTATAGCACTTTGAATTTCTAGTATGGCTAACATTTTGAAACGATCTTGTATTTGTCACGCGATAACACACGTATTCGCCTATTTCGATGTAAGAAGGCATGTGGATAGTATACATCAACACCTCGACCAAGTTCGCTGGCCAGATTCATCAGCCATCTTGTTTCAAAATGGCGACCATTAAATTAAAAATATATATATATATTTAAAGTGAGGTGCAAAAAAATTAGAAATTGAAAAAGGTTTCTTTCTTAAGTATTTGACCTTGATATAAGGATTCAGGAGCATTTTTTGTTTGTCTTTACCTTAAAAAATGGCTCAGATATAGCAGTTTCAATTTCTATTGTGGGTGACATTTGGAAAAATCTGATTTTTTGCATGCGACAGCACTCCTATATATTAACAGATTCCGATGTGAGTGAGCATGTGCACAGCAATTACTAAGGTCTCGACCGAGTTCACTGCTTAGCCTCATCCACCATGTTGTCTTGAAATGACAGGCACTTTAAGAAATTGCCGAATTTGGCAGCCAAATATATGTTACTTCAAAGAAAAGCAGCTTGGATAAAGCTGACTAATTTCGCGAAATTCTCATTCATTATATTGATAAAAATTTGTATTGAATCTCCTATATTCGGTTTCCACTAAATTGAGCTTCGTGTGTTTAAATGATATAATTTGTCTTTTTTTAAATAAGGATTATGAAAGCTACCTCTTCCTCCCGGCACTGGCCGGAAGGACTTTTTACTCTGAACCATGAGTACAATTTTGTTGATCCAACAACGACTTAAAAAAAAAAAATATGTGGGGTTCTGTCTAATGGCGCAATAAAAACAGACGACGCACTGCTCACCTCGAATAGTAGCTTACAGAATTTACGTGGATATAATACATACGTTACCAAACCTTAGGAAAAACGTGTTTTGGATGAAACATTAAAAGTAATATCGAAAATATTGCGTCACATTAAAAAGTTGCCATTTTTGTGGAACATTGTAAGAAATTGTCATGAATTTGTTGAAAAAGTTGTAAGATATCTTTATTAATGTAAAATATTTGTGGCTTAGATGCTGTATATTCCAGCAGCCGCCATCTTGGTTGTTTTGATATTTTTTTGTTGATGATGTTTTACACATTTTATTTTCGTTAAGCCTTAACATGCGCATAAATCGCTGCTTGGCGACATTTACTAGTTGGCGGAAAAGGGGTTTTCACGCCAAGAAAAAGTCAAAGATGGCGGCCGCGGGAATATATGACATCTGTATTTCTCCATTATTCAGTCGACCACTCTCAATAAAGAAAAAATAAAAACTATCGCCAAACTATTTGCCAGACTCTAACGCCCAGTATATAAATGAAAAGGGAAATATATTGCTATTTAAAACTTACAAAGAAAAAAAAGAAAGAAAGAATGGGAAAAAAGATTTTTGGAAAAGCTCCACTCACTAAAATGCTAACTACCAATAACTTTAAAAAACGGAAAAAAAATTCTGGACAGTTATTTATATCCATTATTTTTCTTAGTTATTCTTCTGGGCTGGTGAATACTTATGACATCAGTTGAAAGGGTACTACTCAGTATCCGTCGACCAAAAATCTATCGCCAAACTATAAGATTAAATGCCAATAATGGTTGATCATAAATGGCACATTCACTTGACTTTAAACAAGTTACACGTGTTTACGTCATCAAGTGATTTTTATTTCGACGTTTTATTTATATTTTTACTAATGTTATACTAATTTATTTGTTCTTTCGTTATTTAATAAAAATTATGTCAATTTGCATAATTTGGCGAAATTGATCGACGGAATAACTAAGTAGTAGCCGTTGAATGTAATTTATTGTAAGTAACGTAATTATGCATCGCAACATTTTTTTAATGTTTTTCTCTTTTGATATCATGTCATCGCCTTTTAAGAACGTAATTGTTATTTTAATTAACGAAATAACTAATAAATCAGTACATCCTTAGAAATGCAGATAAACGTTAAAATAAAATATTTGATGACATAACAAATACGTGCAACGCATCTGACGTCAAGTGAATGTGACGCCACGATCATGCATTTTTGGCGTTAAATCCTGTAGTTTGGTGATAGTTGCTTTTTCTTTTTCTTTTTTAATGCAAAGTGCTCGACGGCATAATGGAAAAGTCAAAATGTCAATGGAAAAGTCAAAAGTTAAAATGTTTGCTACTTGTTAGTTATCCCGTCGACCAAATTATTGTCGCCAAATTGTAAGATTACACGCTAATAATGGTTGACATTAAACATGATCACGTATTTATTACGTCATCAAATGATTTTTAATTCTACGTTTTATTTGTATTTTTGGTACTACTTGGTTATTCCGTCGACCAAAAATCTATCGCCAAACTATAAGATTAAATGCCAATAATGGTTGATCGTAAATGGCACATTCACTTGGCTTTAAGCAAGTTGCACGTGTTTACGTTATCAAGTGATTTTTATTTCGACATTTATTTGTATTTTTGTTAATGTTATGCTAATTTATTTGTTCTTTCTTTACTTAAAATAAAAAATTATGTCAATTTGCATAATTTGGCGAAATTGATCGACGGAATAACTAAGTAGTAGCCGTTGAATGTAATTTATTGTAAGTAACGTAATTATGCATCGCAACATTTTTTTAATGTTTTTCTCTTTTGATATCATGTCATCGCCTTTTAAGAACGTAATTGTTATTTTAATTAACGAAATAACTAATAAATCAGTACATCCTTAGAAATGCAGATAAACGTTAAAATAAAATATTTGATGACATAACAAATACGTGCAACGCATCTGACGTCAAGTGAATGTGACGCCACGATCATGCATTTTTGGCGTTAAATCCTGTAGTTTGGTGATAGTTGCTTTTTCTTTTTCTTTTTTAATGCAAAGTGCTCGACGGCATAATGGAAAAGTCAAAATGTCAATGGAAAAGTTAAAAGTTAAAATGTTTGCTACTTGTTAGTTATCCCGTCGACCAAATTATTGTCGCCAAATTGTAAGATTACACGCTAATAATGGTTGACATTAAACATGATCACGTATTTATTACGTCATCAAATGATTTTTAATTCGACGTTTTATTTATATTTTTGGTACTACTTGGTTATTCCGTCGACCAAAAATCTATCGCCAAACTATAAGATTAAATGCCAATAATGGTTGATCGTAAATGGCACATTCACTTGACTTTAAGCAAGTTACACGTGTTTACGTTATCAAGTGATTTTTATTTCGACATTTATTTGTATTTTTGTTAATATTATGCTAATTTATTTGTTCTTTCTTTACTTAAAATAAAAAATTATGTCAATTTGCATAATTTGGCAAGTGGTTTCGAGATTTATATAATTTGCTTAAATTGGTCGACGGGATAACTAAGTAGTACGCCGTATTTTTATTAAGGTTTTACTAATTTATTTATTCTTTCGTTATTTAAAACTAGCTAGGTCGCCCGGCGTTGCTCGGGTACGTCAAAAAACAGCACGAATTGCGAAAAAGCTCCGAAAATCAGGATAAGATGTCACGAAAAATTTTGAAATCGCTGCACAAATTTCGAAAAAAGAAAAAAATATATATATATTGTCTTCGATATTGAAAGTTGATGCCTTTAAATTGTTAATTCCATTACCTGGACTCCTTTAAATATAATTAATATAAGTCCTTAAGTTAATACTAGTTTTTGTGGCATTAAATGTCTGAATTTGTTCATTTTCTGTAAGGAAGTAAACCCTATTGGTTTACAGTGGAAATCTATGGGAATTTGGCGGAATATTAGAGATATCGCCAAGTTGGCGTCACTTTTGGTGACTAATTTTGGTCGTCAAATTTGGCGAAATATCGCCTAGTTAGCGACAAACTCGGTGACATTTGGCGACAGAGCTGGGTCCCCGTACGGTACCTTTATAGGTATGGAGATGCATTAAATGCTGTTCAATAACCAATGAGATGCGTTTCATTCGGACTTTGCCATTAAACAATTAATAAATAATCGTGATTTCTGTGCTACGTAAAAAATATCGCTAAAAATCGCATTAAAAATCGCTAAAATGCAAAATCGTAAATAGCGAAATTTACTGTATTAGGCTAAAAGTCTGAAACCAAATTTTATTTCGGAAAGTCAAAAAATCACCGTAGAAATCTAAAAAACGCTAAAAATCGCATTGAAAAATGCATTAAAAATCGCTAAACATTAAAAAATCGCAGGGGTCAAAATTTATTTTAATAGGGTAAAATATTGTAATCGTAAATATTTCATAAATGAGAAAAAATCGACGCTAAACGCAAAAAATCTCGAAAAATCGCTAAAAATCGAATTAAAAATCGCTAAAATTTAAAATTTGTCGCATACAAAATTTAGTACATTAGGCTAAAAGTTTGAAAAAAAATTCCTTTTACCAATATCAAAAAATAGCCTCAAAATGAGAAAAAATCCTAAAAAATTCACTAAAAATTTTAAAATCGCTGTACGAATTCCGAATAAACTTATTTGAAAAGAGAACAAAATTTACTATATTGGGTTAAAAGAAAGAAAGCGTATTCTTTTCACTAATGTGGAAAAATCGCGTCAAAACTTAAAAAAGGGCTTAAAATCGCATAAAAAATTAAATAAAAAAAACCCATTGAAAAAAATCGAAAATCGGGCTTCGAGGTGTAAAACTTCATATATAGACGTACCTTTTCCCCACATTTTGTAGCTCTACGTGCAGTGGTCTCTTCAGAACACCGTCGACACACTCACACACAAACTTCTTTCCGTATTATTATAGATAAAAATTATGTCAATTTGTATAATTTGGCGAGTGGTTTTGCGATTTATATAATTTGGCGAAATTTGTCGACGGGATAACTAACAAGTACTAAATGTTTTATTTTTTAAGGCAATGGTATTTATTTTACTATCTCTATTATGCGCTTTGTTCGCGTTTCAGTAGCTTGGCTATGACCTTCGCGAAATTGAGTGTGACTCGGCATAATAATAATTACGGAGTCGCTATAACTCCAAAAATGTTATTAGCGAGATTTGCGCTCGGCTAACATGAAAGTACCAAATACGTAATTTACATACATTTAAAATAACAGATGTAACAGACGCAACAGACGCAACGTGATTGGAGCCTTTTTTTTTTTTTTTTTTTTTGTCGAGAGAACCCTGTTTATGACTCACTATTAAGCGTAGCGTGTGAAAACAGAATGTTTGCTTTATATTATAATATTTCTGTAAAAGACACGCATTTAAATCTGTTTAACATACACGTTATTTTTATTTAACACACCCATTTCATTTTATTTATCATTTATTCTTATATTATTTTATCTTTTTACACACACGATTAATTGGTACTTTCCCAGTATAGGGGCCATAGCGAGATAGATAAAATGTTTTTGGCGGTAGAGGGAAATTTGGCAATATATTTTCTGGCAACGTATTCACTGTTTCATATACACGAACGATTTTTTATGCAATTTATTTAACATAAAGAAGCCATTTATCTATTTTATTTGCCAACATGGCACAGATGTCATATACGCACCACGTTGGCGCGATTTTTTTCTGACGCCTATTTGGCGAAAACCTCGTTTTCGAATTACAGTTACATATACATATTTTTAAAAAGGGAATAACAATAAATAAAAAAAAAGTTTAATCAATAACTATAGAACAAAACCATTTATAAAATTTCAAAAAGAAAATAAATGATAATAGACAATTTATTAATAAATAAAGGTACTTCTTAGTTATCCCGTCGACCAAATTCGCCAAATTATATAAATCGCGAAACCACTCGCCAAATCATACAAATTAACATAATTTTTATTTTAAATAACGAAAGAGCAACTAAATTAGTAAAACATTAATAAAAATAGAAATAAAACGTCGAATTAAGGGTTTGACTGGCCGTTATTGACATTTAATCTTACAAAGAATTAATTAATGGCAAACCATTATTGGCATTTAATCTTACAATTTGGCGACGGTAATTTGGTCGATGGGATAACTAAGAAGTACCTAAATAAACAACAACATCCGGGTTATCATATCAAGCAAAATAACGATACTTTGGAACCAGTTAAGTACCCATTGCGTATATGACATTGGCGTCAGAAAAAAATCGCGCCAATATGGGGCGTATATGACATCTGTGCCAAAATAGTACCATGAACCAAAACTTTTTAGGGACTTTTATGTTACCCGGGCACCAGTGATAACTCGCCGAATCTTGTTTCACTTTGCATCATTTGAATTGCAACTTTTGGCCGAATTAATGTGAAGAAGAACTAACGATCTATTTTTAAAATTTTCTAAATGATATTAAAATGCTTTAGGACATTGGAACAGATGTTATATATTCCAGCGGCCGCCATCTTGGATTTTTTCTTGTCGTGAAAACCCCTTTTGTGCCAAGTAATAAATGTCACCAAGCAGCGATTTATGTGCGCATGTTAGGCTTCACGGGGTTGCCTTATCGATAAACGCCAACAAAAAATCGCCAAGAAATCCAAGATGGCATCCGTGGGAATATATAACATCCAAAGACTTTAAATATCTTAAGCATCTTTGTATATATAAAATTAGATAGATGCTTTTTGGCGATCAATGGCGCCTAGATAACATAAAAGTGGCACATTTTAATCAACATCAAAGCATTGTTTCTAATTTAGGTACTACTTAGTCATACCGTCGACCAATTTCGCCATATTATATAAATCGCCAAACCACTCGCCATATTACATTAAATTGACATAATTTTTATTTTAAATAACGAAATAACAAATAAATTAGTATAACATTAACAAAAATACAAATAAAACGTAGAAATAAAAATCACTTGATGACGTAAACATGTGTAACTTGCTTAAAGTCAAGTGAATGTGACATTTTCGATCAACCATTATTGGCATTTAATCTTATAGTTTGGCGATAGATTTTTGGTCGACGGGATAACCAAGTAGTACCTTAATTTACATGTATACGAAAAACAGAATCTGCTATTGGCGGCATTTGAGTCCAGTTGAGTTATTTAAAAGTATAACCTATATCTTTGCCCTCACAAAATTTAATCCCACAACTTTTAGCATTTGCCAAATTGCGTAAACGATATTAAAATATATGAGAACGTGAGTTTCAAAACTCGCCTTATGCAGAAAATCAAATTTTGAAAAATTGCGAAACCATCTCACTACGTCCATTGGTTTTAATTGAAAACCAAGATTTTATGACTGCATGATAAAACTAATATTTTTTGCAGATTGTAGAGTTTTTTAATGCAGGTTCACTAATACAATAGGGTACTTCTTAGTTATCCCATCGACCAAATTCGACAAATTATATAAATCACCAAACCACTCGCCAAATTATACAAATTGACATAAATTTTATTTTAAATAACAAAAGAACAAATAAATTAGTAAAAGATTAATAAAAATGGAAATAAAACGTCCAATTAATGGTTTTATTGGCCACTATTGGCATTTAATCTTACAATTAATTAATTAATGGCAAACCATTATTGCGCATTTAATCTTACAATTTGGCGACGGTAATTTGGTCGACGGGATAACTAAGAAGTACCTATAATAGATTGATAGAAAGAAAACTTGGCACAGATGTCATATTCGCCCCATATTGACGCGATTTTTTTCTGACGCCAATGTCATATACGCAACGGGTACTTAACCAGCGGCAAATTGTCGTTATTTTTCTTGATGTGGTAACCCGGATTATGTTGTTTATGCTGTTGATGTTTTCGCCAAATTGGCAACCGAAAAAAATTGGGTACAGATGTCACATTCGCCCCATATTGGCGCGATTTTTTTCGGTTGCCAATTTGGCGAAAACATCAACAGCATAAACAACATAATCCGGGTTACCACATCAAGCAAAATAACGACACTTTGGCGCCAGTTAAGTACCTGTTGCCTATATGATATTGGCGACAGAAAAAAATCTCGCCAATATGGGGCGAATATGACATCTGTGCCAAAAATTGTGCCAATATGGGGCGAATATGACATAAGTACCGAAAACTTGATTTTTTAAAACTTTGGATAGGGCTAGTTTTGAAATTCACGTCCTCATACATATATAAAAAAAACATTCATCTGTCAAAAAAAGTAAACTGAAAGAAAAATCTATTATATATGACGATTTAAAATCGGTTTATTACAGCTGTTGAAGGAAAAATTAGCAACATTTCTCACTTTGCGACTGGTGTTCGATTATACGAAAAGCACCAAAAGCGTTATGAAATTACTAAAACTGTAAAATACAGGTTAAAAAGAGAAATTTTTTATATTAGAACCATACAGAATTTGTAGAATACTTTTCTACAAAACTCACATTTAAATTTTCCGTTTCGTAATCATCAAATTCAATTCATCAAGCAGCTAAACATTTCAATTTGAACAGAAAGAAATATAAAAACAAATATATTACCTAGAGGTTTTTTAATTAATAATATTTTTAATTAAATATACATATTTTCTTATAAAGAAATTTTAAATAAAAACTTACCGTTTAATTTCTGGGTATTCCTGCGAAATTATGGTAAAGAATTCTTCCGAAAATTTGAAATTTTCGTGCAATTTGAAATAAACACGAGGCCAGTTTATTTAGTATAATTCACGTTAATAGTACTACTTTCTTTTCTGTGTGTAATGTAAACCCATTGCCTACGTAAGATATATAATGAGCATATAAGCTAAAAGGTTTAAGAAATTGACACTATCCATGAGTGGCAACTTCTACGAGTATGAGATGAGACTGGTTCAGCCAGAGCGCGAGTACGGGTCTACTAAGGGCTCGTTGTCAATGTAAAAGTTTGATTTAATCACGGACTAACAATTGAAAAAAAAAAGATACTTTTATGTTAGCCGGGCGCAGGTGATAAATCGCCAAATATCACACATCTATTTAGCCACCCATTAGTTAATAAATTTAATCACACATCACCATCATTCCTACTGCATTCATTTCATTAAAAATGTAAACCTTTCATTCATTTCATTTAAAATATAGAAATATCACAATGTCATTTAAAATATATACATTTAAAATACAAGCTTTTCATTCATTTCATTTAAAATATGAAAAAAAAAGAAATACTACTATAATCAAGACAGACATTTTTATGGGTACTACAGTCGTGGCCAAAAGTTTAGGACCACCGTTCAGAAACTAGTGTTTTTACAATTGAAACCACTGCTAACGTCAGAAATCAAATCGATTGTGTCAGATGGCGTCATTCCGTCTGGCAGTGGAGTACTGTGTTCTCTTTTCGTTTGATCTTTGAGTAATAAGCGTCGCAGACGCAATTGTTGCTTGTTTTACAAGTTTTGAAAACCTATGAAAATGGGTCGAAAATCGTCAGTTTCTGAAGATCAGCTTGCACAAATTGTTATTCTTCATAATGAAGGATATTCTGAACAACTAATTAGTGAACTAGTAAGACGAAGTAAGAATGCAGTTCACAATGAGATCAAGAAAATTAAAGAAACAGGGACTTATGTTGATGCCAAAAGGTGTGGTCGACCTCGTTAAAACCACACCTAGGGATGACCATGTCATTAGGAGAATAGCAGTTCGTCCTCCAATGAGTTCCGCAAGCAAGATACTGTCAGTACTGCTTGCAAAAGGGGCGGATGTCAGTCGTAGAACAGTAAGTCGACGTTTGTTCGACGACTTTCATTTAAAATCCCATAAACCTGCCAAAAAACCCAGGTTAATAGCGGTCATGTGAGCTAGGCGCTTGAACTTTGCCAAGAAACATGCCAAATGGACAATTCGTCAGTGGCACCTGTGTTTTTTTCTTTTTCAGACGAATCTACCATACAGCAGTTCTCTGCACGCAAGTAATATGTCCGTAGACCTCCTGGAAAGCGATTCGATGAACCTTATACTTTACAGACTGTTAAACACTCCCCAAGTGTCATGATTTGGGGTTGGAATGTCAGTGAACGGAACGGCTGGATTGTTCTTCCTACCACCATGAATGACTATGAATGGCAAATATACGTAGATTTGTTGAAGGAAAAGTTACAATTACACATGATCGTTCATAAATACACAATTTTTATGCATGATGGTGCACCATGTCATCGCTCTAAAATTGTTACTCAGTTCTTGAAGACGAAGAAAATTCAAATCCTTGACTGACCTGGAAACAGTGCCGATTTGAATCCAATTGAAAACTTATAGACTCACTTAAAGCATATGGTCTCTGAGAAACAACCAACAAGTGGTAAGGAACTGGAAAAAGCAATTAAGGAAGTTTGGGTGAAAGAATTATCAGCTGCATACTGCCGAAGTCTGGTAGAGAGCATGCCAAAACGCTTGCAGGCCGTAATAAAAGCTAACGGCTGACCAACAAAATATTGATTTTTCTGTAAAATTTGTGTTTAATTTATCTAATTTATATGCGTCGAAATGTCATATTCATGTAATAAATGGAGTTTATAATTTTACTAACGAGTGAGTATTCAATTTATTGTCTGGATCTTAATTTTCAGTGGTGGTCCTAAACTTATGGCCACGACTGTACTTAGTTATCTCGCCGACCAATTTTGCCAAATTATATAAATCGCCAAACCACTCGCCAAATTATACAAATTGACATATTTTTTTTTTAAATAACGACGGAACAAATAAATTAGTATAACGTTAATAAAAATACAAATAAAACGTTGAAATAAAAATCACTGGATTACGTTAACACGTGTAACTTGCTTAAAGTCAAGTGCAAGTGAATCTGACATTTACGACATTTACGATCAACCATTATTGGCATTCAATCTTATAATTTGGCGATAGATTTTTGGTCGACGGGATAACTAACAAGGAAAGTCTCCATACTGGGCATACTCAGAATATTTTGAAAAAAATACCAATTAAACTGCTGATGTATGTAATAAAGGATCAGTCAAATTTAGCGGCGGAATTACAGTAGAAAGTCTGTAAAAAAATAAAATACTTTCGAGTGTTTGGCGCAAAAAGGCAAAAGCGTCACACGATTTGGTGAGCAGTACTTTTCCTCGCCAAAAGCAAACGATTTTAATGCACCTGAAAATTGTTTGTTAATTGTTTTTTAGAATGCGAGAAAAAATTATTTAATGAATTTAAACATAAACAATGAGAGAGTTTAATAAATACATTTTTTCGTATTACGTATTTATGTTGCTTGTTATTTAATTTTATTACTTTAAAAACAATTTTATATATAAAAAATACTTTCATAATTTTAAGCGTATTCCAAAATAAAGGCAAGGTTCATTTAGCCGTTATTCATTTCAATATCAAAGAATTCGTCGTTTCCATAGAAACAAAATTGGATCGACAATGCTCAATTGGACTTAATTTTGAGATATTGAAACAATTTTAATTTATCATAGCAAACGCGGTAACGTTAAGCTATAATATGATTAAGAAATAGAAAATGCAAACGACTTTCTTAAATTTCTGGCGAACCAGTTGACATACGACAATGATTTTTCTTTTGAAAGATAGAGCTCGACGAGACGAATAAACTGATAGCATTTAAAAAATTACTGTAGCTTTCAGTAGTATTTTATTTAATCTTAAACGGAAAAATGAAGACCCAAAATTCAACAAAGTGTAGCTAACGTTCCAGTGGGTGGATTAACTTCGTTTTTGTTTTATTTTGATCCTCTTGTTAGTACTTAGAATAAGTTTTTTTTCATCTTTGTATGTTTGACGGTCGCTGAGAAAATCGAATTTGTCTTTTATAATGTCCCCATAAAATTATAGAAATCTCTCCTTTTCATTTTCTAATTCAATAATTTCTTTCGTGTTGCCACTCCCTAAAAAGCAGTACAATAATTTAAAAAAAAAGGATAACACGTGTACTTTTGTTTTTATAAGTCAATAAAAATTGAAATTCAACTAACAGATTTTTGTATTTTTGAAATCGACTTCAACCTAAGCAGATAATGCATAATTTTCATAAATATATTTTATAAACTTTCTTGATTAATATTTTGAACTGGAGTAACAGACACAATGGAGCACAAACGAGTTGATAGGAAAGAAAAAACAGGGTAAATCCCAAGCTTCTGTTCTGGAAAATGCTGGAAAAGCTAAATGCAATTTTTTTTTTTTAAATTATCATCATAACATCCTGACTTACACAAGCGATAGTTATGCAGTAATATAAATACTTCGCATACTAAACATACCTTAAAAAGTACCATTCCATCTATTTTAAATAAGGAAGAGATGTCATATACGCACCAGAGTACATAACTGGCGCGATAATGGCGTTATTTTGCCTGATACGATAACTGAGCTATTGTTGTTTATTTATCAATTATTTTTTTATTTACTTTTATTTTATTTTTTTAAATTATATAAATTATTTTGTTCTATAGTTATTAATTAAACTTTTCATTATTTATTGTTATTTCCTTTTTAAAATAATAGAAAGTAATTTAAAAAAAATCCCTGCCAGCTCGGGCCTACAGGCGGAGGTAGATTTCGAAGTTAAGTACTAAATTCACCAACAAAACTTAAATCAAGATTAAAGATAAACCCACTTCCTTCGCTAAGAATGAGCTCTAGGGAGCTAAACATTTTGTGAAAATTCTAATATACACAAATATACACACGCATGTATATGGAATAGGTTTAAAAATTGTTAAATCAAATTCAGAGAACCTCAAAGTGTTAAAACATGTTAATATTTCCATACTCGGGTTTTTATCATGTTTTAATACGTTTCTTCAAACTCACATGACGTTACATGTTCACCTGCTGTGGCCCATTATATTTTCTATATGACGCAATATTTTGTTTGTTTTTTTTAATTCGTCAAACTATTTATTTCATTTTGAATTTTCATGCAGAAATCTTGCTCTAGAAAACTTATGACGTAATATTCAATTTGTTTTCAATTCGTCAAATTGTTTATCTAATTTAATTTTTCACGTGAAAACATTGCATTACAAAAGCAATTGTTGTGGTGAATATTTTTATTGCTTTTTTTTAATTGTTGGCAACAGCTATAACGAAAAATATTTATTTTTTCCTGCCATTGTTGTGTAAAAGCTGGTTTTATCAGAATCATGTTAAGACGGTATTCAAAATTTTTAACCTTCCCCATTCCCATTCCCTTGGACCGATTTTGCTCATTTTCAATCCCCGCCGAGAAATTAGCCATCTTAAAGTTGTTGGCGAGTTTGAAGACGTTCCGTGCATAATTGCGACTTTTATCGTGCGGACAAAATTTAGTACATACATACATACATATATATATATATAAACTTTTTAGGTGGGGGTGGTTTGGGGTTCCTGTGGTCATGTAATGAAAAGTTATGAAGGAATTTTTCAAAAGTCGCACCATGGTAACGAATGCAATAGGTAGTATTTCTTACGAAATCTACCTAATATATCTGTAACTGCTATTCGAAAACGCGGTTTTCGTTAAATTGGCGTCAGAAAAAAACCCCGCGCCAAACCCGTTCTGTATATGACATCTGTGCCTTAAGGGGTCTCAGGACTCTTAAAATTGAAAAAAAAGAAAAAAAAAAGACCATTTTCAACATTTAATATCTTAAAATGTATTTGATTTTTAGACACAATTTTAATTGGAATAAAATAAATAAGTATGTTCTTTCACTTCATGTATTTAAAAAATTATAAGATGCATAATTAACATTTACAGGGGGCTCCAAGCTGTTAGACATTTTTGGAGCAAAAAATCAGCATAACAGCTTACGCGCACGATTACAAAATAAGTGTTGCAACTGGAATGAAAATTTTGGTACCTACTTATACTTCAGATTGTAATAATTACCCTGAACCTAAATAAATTTGTATTTAAAGCTTTTTTATATTTTTAATACAAAGTTGTATTTAGCTAATGCAAAATTAAGAAAATTTCAACAGTATAATCACCTAAAAAAATATTATTTTGAACAATAAAAAGGAAGTTTTAGGTTCAGTTTATACAGACTAACATGAAACATATGTTTTGAAAATTTCATGAAAAAATATTCATAAATTTTTGAGATATCGTGCGCGTTATACCCAAAAATGTCATTTGGAGAAAAATGGATTCAAAGTTTCCGAAACTACGGTTCAGCTATTGAACGTGTATAAATGTAAAAGCCATAACTTCAGTTCTAATAGGAATTTCAAGGAATCAATTATTTCAAAATGTTCAGAAAAGATAGGAGTTTAACATCTAAAAACATTAAAATTTCGAAAATTTTAAAGCTTTAAGAGTCCTGAGACCCCTTAAATAATTAGGGTTTCGTAAAACTTTAGGTACTTTTGCTTGAGATATTGTCGAAAATGTACAGCAAAAATATACGGTACTACTTGATTATCCCGTCGACCTATTTCGCCAAACTATTCGCCAAATGATACAAACTGACATTATTATTATTTTAAATAACGGCAGAATAAATAAATAAGTAAAACATTAATAAAAATATTAATAAAAACTTGGGCACAGATGTCATATAAGCTCCATATTGGCGCGATTTTTTCCGACGCCAATTTGGCGAAAACCTCGTTAATATACCATCTATATCTGGCTTACCATATCAAGTAAAATAACGACACTTTGGCGCCAGTTAAGTACCCGGTGCGTATATGATATTGCCAGCGTCAAAAAAATCGCGTCAATATGGGGCGTATATGACATCTGTGCCAAAACATGAATTAAAAATCACTTGATGACGTAACAAACACGTTTATCGTGTTTAATGTCAAGTGAATGTAACATTTACTATGATCCATTATTGTCATTTAATCTTATAGTTTGGCAATAATTTTTTGGTCGACAGGATAATCAAGTTTTACCAAGTATGGTACAGATGTCATATACGCACCACTTTCACGCGATATTTTTTCTGACGCCAATTTGGTGAAAACCACGTTTTCGAATGCCAGATACATATATATTTTTAAAAACGGATTAACAATAAATTTATAAAAGTTTAATTAATAACAATAGAACAAAACAATTTATATAATTTTAAAAAAGAAAATAAAAGTAAATAAACAATGTATTAATAAATAAACAACAACATTCGGGTTACCATATAAAGCAAAATAACAAAACTTTGGCGCCAGTTAAGTACACCGGTGCGTATATGACATTGGCGTCAGAAAAAAATCGCGTCAACGTGATGTTCATATGACATCTGTGGCGGTTCAAGTACACTTCGGAACGTTACTTTGAAATCGGTGATTTTCATCGCCAAAATCGCCAAGATGCTTAATGATCATCGCCATTGAATATATAAATAATGCCATATTTGCAAACTTATAGGTCAAAATATAAGTGGAACCTCTGTTCACGACCACCTCTGTTTACGACCAGTTCGGTTTATGTCCAACTTCGATGATCAAAATTTGACTCGGTTGGCGTGTAATATCTCGGTTCACGACCAATGCTGCCGAATAGTTCAGTTGGCAACCCTCACATAACTAATGTTATTAGTCAAGTTTGGTGTAAGTTGTGCATATCAGAGTGCTTTGTGTACCTTTATTACAGTAAAAAAATTAACTTTTTGTTTTACTTTTACTCAGGTTTGCGCTAATAATAGCTCTCATTATGGCTTCTAACAATGAAAAAGTGCTTAGTGATAGCAGTAGTAAGAAACTTAAGCGAATTACTGTTCAATAAAATTAATTGTAGCAAAACATGAGAACGAAGTTAGTATAACCGGTCTAGCTAAGCAATACGATGTGGCCTAAACCTTCGATTTCCACGATAATCTATATATATATTACGCTATCGTATGTGTCACTGGAATCGCGATTATTTGTTAATTGTTTAATGGCAACGCTCGAATGAAACGCATCTCATTATTTATAGAACAGCATTTAATGCATCTCCATACCTATAAGGGGGTTACCATAGGCTGGAACCTGTTCTGTCGCCAAATAACACCAAGTTTGTCACCAACTTGGCGATATATCGCCAAATACCTATGGACTTCCATTGTAAACCAATAGGGTTTACTTGTTTAGAGAGAATCAACAAATTGAGATATTTTAATGCAACAAAAACTAATATCAGTTTAAGGAATTATATTAATTATATTTAAGGGAGCCCAAGTAAATTAAATTATGAATAAAAATAACGTGAATTTGATTAAAAAACTTTGAACCTCTTAAAACAGTGTGCATTACTTTTTTAAATATTGCATTATAGTGCGAAATAAGATAAAAGTATTGGGAATATTTAAAAGCAACTCAGGTTTATATTTATATATATTCAATATATAATTATCAAAAAATTTAAATGACTAGTATTAAAAAATGCTCTTACGAGCACCAAAAAAGGCTAATATGTTTTTAAGTATGAAAAAGGGTTTGACAAGTGCTTCTAATTGAGCATGAAAAACGACAAGGTGTACCTTCTTGGCTGCAGCTCACTGTCAATGCCAACTTTGAAAAAATCATATTTGCGCTTTTTTCATATAAAAAAAATCAACCACAGTTACGATAAAAATGTGTAGTGTAAAGACATAGCCAGTAAAGACGCAGCCTGATTAAATATGAATGTAAGGCGGCATAGTACCAAAAACCTTAGTTCCTGCAGCGTATTACACTCATGCAGTGCCACCAAGCATGCCCGCAGTGTAGAACTGTACAGAAAACTGATTTGTAGTGCAACAGTCTGCACAGGAATAATTCCACATGTGCTCGCATAACAGTATAATGCATTCATTGATTGTTGAAATTATATCCAAGTGGCTGTGGCTGTAAGATGTACTATGCAGAACAACAGTGCATGTGTAAATTATAAACGAACATTAGACGCATACACCTTTAATACGGAAGTACAAAAGCACAATGTGAGTGTGCGCTGAGGTTCAAAAGCATAATAGGAATGTACAGTGTAGTATAATTTGTAGAGAAATAATAGTAGACAGTGCACTGTACAAAGTTGCATTGCAGACGCATGTGCAGTACAGTCGTGGAACAGTGCAGTTAATATGTAAAGCACGACGGAAAGTTTTAATAAAGTACTGCGAATTTATTTTATAGTATGGAAAAAGCGCAAATATTTTCAAAGTTGGCATTGACAGTGAGCTGCAGCCAAGAAGGTACTCCTTGTCGTTTTTCATGCTCAATTAGAAGCACTTGTCAAACCCTTTTTCATACTTAAAAACATATTAGCCTTTTTTGGTGCTCGTCAGAGCATTTTTTAATACTAGTTTTAATTTTGTTTTAATTCATAAAATTTGATATTTAACTTTCATTATAAATATATATACTATATATGAAAAAAATATAGTTAAACCAAACTAAAACTCCCAAAACTAAATTTATTTACATTAAATTTATTTAAACAAGTTCAATATGAAACATTTTTATCTTAAAGAGTATTCGACATAAAAAAATATTTTTCGAAATTTCATTTCATCGCCAACCGATGATAAATCACCAAATAAACGAAATTTTCATTATTTTTTACGAGCGTTCTATCGAAATTCGCCAAAAAAAATTTTATAAACATATATATCCACATGAGAAGAACACTCTGTAATTTTTTCAGATTTTTCTGAATATGCCCGTATGGAGACCTTCCTTCTAAGTAGTACCTTTTTATGTTAGGCAGGCGCAAATCTCGCCAACAACATTTTTTCTTGCCAATAACAGCCTTTATTTTTCGCGTGTGCAAATTAGAAACGATATTTTGATTGTAAAATAAAATGTTTTGCTTCATGGTATTATTTTTATTTCTTATTTTCTATTTTTTTTTTCTGTATTTTACTTGAAAACGAGTAGAAGACATGTATTTTAACATGTATTGTACATTCAGGTTCGACGATGTTTGTATAACTTTGTTGAGATTCATACAATGAAGCAATTTTGCATATAAATTTAGTTACGTCATTTAATGGACTCAATATTTCTCGAGCAGTGTTAATAACGTGATTTGAAATCAGAAACATGTAACCATGATAAGATTGGAGATCATATTTGGCGATGTATCTTTCTAGTACGGATAATATGCAGTACCTACATTTTTAAGAGTTAATAAATATACTTAAATTTGTGCAAGAATTTGCCCGTAAATAATTTTTTCGCTTGTACTTTTCCAGTATAGGAGTCTTGGCGAGCTAGAGAAAATGGCCTTGGCGAGAGAAGGAAATTTGGCAACAGATTTTCCGGCAACCTTTTACTGTTTCTTATACAGGGGTGTTTTTTTTAACATTTATGCTATTTAATTACCATAATTTATCTATTATGCCCATGTATCTATTTTTATATACAAACAGAAATAAGTTGTGTATGATAAGCAATAATAATAATATATAAATAAAATGTTTAGATATTTCTATATAAATACCCATATAAGCAAACATAAAAGTTCATTAGGTTTATTGTTTTGATAGCTGATTATATCAGTTGGCAACAAATGTCACTTTCTGAAACTCGAATTGCGCCAAGCTTTTGAAAAAAAAAAAAAAAAAAAAAAAAGACAAGGTCCTTATACTGAAAAAATACCTTTTCACGTTGTTTTTACTTACTTCACGTTTGTTTTTGATCCACGCTGCTGCCTACATCGTTATGTTTGCCGCCAAACTTAAGCGTGGCGACACAGTACAGAAGATAAACTTGCATATAGTTGATAGTTTTATGATAGGATTTCTTCCTCCCGGCCTAGGTAGCTCGATAGGCAGGACGTTGGCAATTTAAGCCAAAGATCTTGGCCTCGACGGTGTTTTAGGGTTATTGTGGCCCATGATGGTGAATCACCAAGGATCAAGATTCATCGGATTATTAATCGTAATTATGGTGGCCGCTATAACAAAGAAATGTCGCTTCGACTCCTGGACACTGTTTTAGCTCACAGGCTATCAAAGCCTGAGAGCTTATGTGCCCGCCGGTTCTGTATGTACGTATGTACGTAACGCGATAACTCTTGATAGAAACATCCCATTTGCTTCAAATTATTTTTCTACTTTCGTTCTGATAAGGCGATTGATTCGCTGATTAGTTTTGGGGGTTCATTGGTTAAGGGTACAGGGGTGTTAGTCCACCCCCCCCCCCTTAATTCAGATAAATGGGTTTTTCATGCAGAATTATTCGATTTGACCCGAATTCGGTATACCGGTTTATTATGTTAAGGAACTTCCCTGATTAGTTTTGGGGGTTCATTGATTAAGGATAAAGGGGGAAAAGGGGGCTAGTCCATCCCCCTTAATTTAAATAAATGGGATTTTCATGCGGGATTATTCGATTTGCTCCAAATTTGGTATACCGGTTTATTATGTTAAGGAGCTTCCCTGATTAGTTTTGGGGGTTCATTGGTTAAGTATAAAGGGGGAAAAGGGAGGCTAGTCAACCCCCCTTAATTTAGATAAATGAATGTTTCATACAGAATTATTTCATTAGCTCCAATTTGGTATACCGGTTTATTATGTTAAGGAGCTTCCCTGATTAGATTTGAAGGTTCATTGGCTAAGTATAAAGGGGGGAAACGGGGGCTAATCCCCCTTCACTTATGTTTTTGAGGGGCATTATTCTTTAAAATAAGAGTATAATATACAATTAGTGAGAATAGTATACAAATAATAATATACAAATTTTGTGAAGAAAAGACACACAAAACTATTATAATTGTTTCCTGCCAAACAGCTGATTTGTTAAGAATGGAACTTCTATTAACTTATGTGCAATATTTTTCCCTGACAGACTTCTTTATCTTAGAACTCATGTGCAAATAGTTTTCATTTTGTAAATTCAGGTGTGAAAATTATTAAATTAATATATATTGTGTAAAATCTCTGTACTTCTAGAAAGTTGTTACGATGCAGTTACATAATATTACAAAAAAAAGCAATTTAACAAATTACAACGACCATTTGGAAAATGATTTTTTCATAGACTAAAATTTAAGACATTAAAATCGCACGGATTTGATCATACATTACGTACGTCATGAATTAAACATTAACACAGCAATTAACAACAGCGACAAAAATCGCCTGCAACTCGTCAGATTTCCTGAAACTTACGAATTATCCACCTGAAACTTACGTATTATCCAAACATTTCACTGGCTGTTCAGGAAAAGGCTTTTCCATCGTCAGATTTCCAAGTAATCTGACGACCCATTTTAAATGAAATTTCATTTTTAAACTTCTAAACATCCCACAATATTACTTTTTACATCGTCGCATAGAGAAAAAAATGTAGTTTTAAATGCAATTTGTTTGAAAGCTATATCCCAATTTGTTTCTAAGTTATTAATTTTTTTTTTTGTAGTTTTTATTACTTTTTGTCATGGTGGCAACAGAAGTATCCATCTCTGTTGAAAGTAAAGGGAAATACAGATTACTGTATAGACCAAGCAGAAAACGAATAAAATGCGGATTCAACCAATTAAAAGCCTCAGATATGCTTTTGATTTCCTACCCTGACGAGGACAATAACCATTTTTCCAAATGGTTAAAAATTAAAAAACCAATTAGAATTTTTTTTTTTTAAATGTCAGTTGCCACGCTTTACACCCCAGCGTTTCATATACTAATGAAAATGCACTATTTTGAATTTAGACTTGCTGAGTTTTTCTAGATTAGGTTGTCATACAGATTGAATAAACTGAAATGAAACTTTATAAATCCCAATCTATCTCAATATTGAGTCAAAAAATTATACTAAGAGAATTAGGAGATTATCGGGAAATAACGACCATAAGCGAAAATTCCGATGGTGAAATGGAAGTTGGAATTTCGAATTCAATTCAGTAAGAAGTTTTTTTTTTAAAAGAAACCATTTTGATACATTTTTTTTCGGATAGTTATTTTTATTTTTATTATTTTTATTTTATTTATTTATTTATTTGGAGGGGGGGGGGATAGTATTGAAAAGTATGAAAAACTCAAGTAGAAATCTGTTATCACGTGTCTCCAATCTAGCTGGCATTCTCATAAGGAAAAACTGGAATACGAAGCTGATCTGATTTATCTGGCATCTAAGAAGTAGGATTTTGTAACATACTTAAGTATGTTACAAAATGTTACTTATATATTTTAAATCCTAAAATCAGTATTTTAATTAATTTTGCTGCTTCGATCCACTAAATTTGTTGGCACGCCGAGATCATTTAAAATATTTTTGGGGGGAAATTGGCATACGGATGCGAAAAGGTTGGCCGAACCTGGTCTAGTGTCTAGTCGATTGTGCAGGTGAAGCTGAATAGGGGCTGTAAATATATAAGGTTATCAACCTTTTTTCAAATTCGGACACCCGCTCAAATTTCCGATATCATATTTTATCATTCCTCGACACCCCCCCCCCCCCCATCTCGCTAATAATACCGTTATCAGTGTCTAAAAATTCTTTTTATTTTTACTTTTTTTTCTTTTTATACGTTTGTAATGGTATACAGATATGGTTGTACATTTTTTATTCTTATATTTTACCGATTTAAATGAAGAGAAGAAATTCATAAAGTATCACTTTTATATAAGAAATAACTTTATATCAAATAACATTTTAAAGAAATATTATTTAAAAGTTTTTAATAATAGCTCTTTGTTACATAATGCATTGAACAGTAATGCTGTCTTCTTGCACTTCCCAATTGCACGCGGATAAGCAGAATTTCTTGTAAACGAAACAGGTGGACAGCATTCTTCCCCATTTTTCTCTAGCAAAAATAACAAATATAATTTCGAATCTGGTTTCTCTAACAACGAATTATATAAACACATGGCAGGAGAATATTAATAACGGACGTTGGGTTATTCCATATTTTGGAATGAAATGATTTTATAGTCATTCAATGTTTTTAATAATAACCTTTTATTTTCATAAAAACACGAAAACAGACTAAGAAAATTTAAGATAACAGATGTAAAAAAAAGTTAACAAAAAAGTAGATTTTGATTTGATTAACAATGATAACGATATCAAATGACAAACCCCCTCCCCCGACAGATATCTTCCGATGTCAAGTGCCAGACCCCTCCCCCCCCACACTCCCCCCTAAAGTGATATGTAACAGAGATGTACACTGTACAGCCCCACAGCCTTCTTCAGTCTGAAAATAATGGTAGCCAAATGTTACCATTTTGTTTGTCAGTTCTTGATATTATTACGCGAGAAGGATGCGCAGTACGCCAAAATAACAGAATATTTACAAACACGAAAAAAACCTATAGAGAAGTGGTATGTATGGAAACATTCTCTTATTTTGGCTATGTATATATAAATAGTACAAAACACTTTTCAATTTTAAGACTTACAGCACACGCTTTTATTTTATGTAAAATGACGTCATTCCTATCCGCTTAAGAATTCCACATTTACGACCCACTCTTAACCATCCACAGTAAAGTATGCATAGCACGTCACTATCGCGAAATAATACACAAATGCAGCAAAAAGATGCAGTCATTAAAGAAACTCGACAAGAAAAAACGGCTGTCTAATGATTCATAGGCCTTCATTTGTTTGTAACATTAATATAGATACTTAAAATTAAATATAGTTTATAATAGCTCCATGTTTTAACAGAAATCATTCGTTTATATTTTTTCAAAATAGCACGTATTTTAATTACATTTTTTTTTTTCAGTTTTTATGAGAAAATGGCAACAAAAAGATGTAATTGCTATTTTTCAACTATTTTCCCTTTACTTTCTACGGAAATGGAGTATCTGAGTAGCCAAAATGAAACAAATGGTGCTAAAAACTGCAAAAAAATGAATATCTCAAAAACAAATGAGATGCAGTTTTCAAAGAAATTGCATTTAAAAGTACTTTTTTTTTCCAATACGACGGTATAAAAATAGAAAATGTGCGATGCTTAGAAGTTTAAAAAATTGCTATAGTGTATTAAATCGGACTGCTTTGTTTTATGGTTGGCTTCTGTAAGGTAACGTTATTTTTTGGAGACGATACAAAATAATCTGGGAGAAAGAAATAGTATACCGTACCGGGGACTAATAAATAAATAAATAAAAGCATATTTAGAGATCTTCAATCAGTTATAAATAAAATAAGAGTGTTACATTAGATAAAAATTTGATCTTTCTGCACTACAAGTCTACTTTTGTCGTTTGCTAATAATTTGTATAATTTAAAAACATGAACTGATAAAAAATACAACAATTACTAGTACAAAAAAAATCTATAAACACTCAAATTAAAAGTGCAATAATACAATAAATAATTAAAAAAACTTACATTTGAAGGGAACAAAACATGAACTTCTTTACAAAGGGTTAAAAACATGAACATTTTTACAAAATATGACCTGAAAAAACGTACATTTGAAGGCATTTGACGGCATGATAAACACGTAGAAGAATATGATGTCTTTCGTTGCGAAGCACATAGCCATGAGATTTCATTCCTTGATCTCGTCCTCGCCAATTCGTCCCAGCGCAGAGTGTGTTTTACCGTCTCTCAATAGACGATACTGCAATCAAAGCTTCTATATACACTGACGGTATAGCTGTCCTAGATATAGGCTCTATATCCAATCCTGTACAATTGTTGAGGCATTTTCAATTTGCCGAGGGTATTTTTATTTTTAAATGATATTTATTTGTCTATATAGTTGTGTTTTTTTTCTTCTCGTTACCATAAGATTTCATGAGAAATAAATGTGAGCGATAGAAGGAGACAGAATAACTTTAACCCGTCAGCACACGCGTGGGATAAATCTCACCCCATTTTGTATTCCATTATTATTATTATTATTATTATTATTATTATTATTATTATTATTATTATTATTATTGGCTAAATACGTTTTAAAAACAAGTCTACTATTCTGTATTGTAAAACGCATCAGTACTACTTGTTTTTAGGAGGAAAAATCATGTTTTTCTTATAGAAGGGTTGCACATGACGTCACATGTCTGGCATCGCTTCATATGGCGCTCAAACATAAGGCGAATGTGGTACTCTCCATTTGACTTATTAGGTTTATTTGCACTATAATAATAAAAATAAGAAAGATCTAAATTAAACAGAAAGATAACACGTGCTTTTAACGGCAAACGAGCAGTTTTGTGCTCCACGTGTGTGCTCCAGATGCAATAGTATCAGTCGTTGCTAATGGCAACGTGACGTCAATGCAAAGGGGTCTATTTATTTTTAGATGTTGTAGCAATCTCTGTAAAAATCACGTCTTTTTCCCAAGAAAATATGAAAAGGATTTGTTTAAAACCCTTAAAACATGAAGTATTTCGCAAAATGGATACTAATTACAATTAATAACCTTTCATCAATATAAACACGTAGTTTTTCTGCTTTTTAAGTAGCTTTTATCTTACTCTTTCATTAAAATTATTTTAGTGTGTGTTATCCCGTAAGAATTGAACATATCGAAATGAAACGATTCTACACGCTTGAAATTATTTAATCCCAAGAGCTATATTTCTCTCCTCCTATTGAACAAAGAAAAACATTTCTTCACCCACACCTTCTTGAGCTTGAAAGGCACAAGTCAGGTCAGAAGTGTCCTCAAAAAATTTATCCTTTTTTTTTTTCGAAGAAAAAATGAGATTGGGGTTGATCATGCAATTTGCTCCCTTCTCGTAGAATTTGACTTCGGGCATTTTTCAACGGATGAATGACAACCGACAATTGTTAATTGTTATTCAGTCTTTTGCTTTTCCAAAAATGAGATAGAAAAATATCATATGACATACGTGGAAACTGCCTATAGTCTTTTTACTGTTTTAAAATGACACAAGATCTTTTTAAAAAGTGTTTTGAATGGGGAAATTTGGAGAGTGGGGATTATACGAATTAGTTTTAAAACTAGTTTATATTTCTCCCAGGAGAAATTTCAAGTTGGGAGAAAAAAATATTTTGCCAATCTGATTTTCTCGACCGAGCTAGCGAAATTTAAATTACATATTTTTGAAGAATTCGTTATAATTGGAATCAAATATTATATCTGCAATTCAGAGGAGTGATTGATAAATAAAATGGCATAAAATAATACAAAACATTTCGTAAATGTTTTTAATCACATAATTTGTGAGTATTAGCCATCTTAAGGCAAATATTTCTTCAAATAACCTAAAATCTGTTAAATGATTTTGTTGAAAAACATCAGAATGTGATTTCAGGTGAAAGTAGCAATATGTGCCAGTGTAATCAAATTTTATGTATTCCATTTGCTTTATAAAAAACAAAATAAAATTTATCAATGAAGATTAATTGTATTTTAAATGATATAAATATTAATGTAATTTATTCTTTCTTTATTTCATGAAAGCATTCCCGATTTGCTTTTTTTAAAATGAATTCATAGTAATGCTTTTTGCGAATTTAAAATTTAATGTGAATATTGCATGGTATCTTATCAAAGTTGAAATTGAAAGTCTTGATTAGAAAATTCTACCAAATATTGCAGTGCTTGCGAGAAGGGAAGTTACCTTCAGTTTTGTAATTTTTTAATTTTCAAAAACTAATTTGTTTGTCCGACTTTGTGGTTTCTTTAACTTTTTTAGTTTTTGTCTTCTTCGCTGTCGCTGAAATATTCTTAATTAATCCTACACTGCATGAATTTCTTTGGTTTGGAACTGTATTGACAACCATGCCACACCCACAAAATCTGAAAAAAAATATTTTTTAATAAAAATAATAAATGAAAATAATGCATTTGAAAATCCATGCTGCTGTTTCCCAACCTTGTTGTTGGCACGCAGGACCTCCGATTGGACACGATTGGAAAGTCTTCGATTGGAAAGTAGATTGAGTTGATAAAAAAGTGCAGAAACCATTTTGGCGCTGTAGCTTGCATAGTGTGTACTATATACTGTAGAATATGAAAAATGAAACAAAAAATCTACCTTTTTAAAAGTAATTCACCGTGAAAGTGAAAAGTTTCATTTAAAAAAACTGATGAAGTTAAATTTAAATAGCAATTTCTTTTACTATAATATCAATAAAACTTTCTGTACTCCATACAATTCTCTCTTCATAGTTTCATGTCGATGCCATCCCCGATGGCTGGCTGAAAATTATAGAATAAGTAACTAAACCGGCTTTCCCTAACCTTTTTTTCTTTCACGTACCCCTTTCTGAGCCTTTTTAATTCGGAGTACCCCCCATTTCTCATAAATACGCCCTTTCCCTCCACTAAACTAGATTACGCAAACATGCTTTGTTTTCATTAGTAATCTTATCACAACCATATAATAAATCGATTCATATTGCATTGACATGTCTAACAGTTTATTTTTTTATTTTGAATTTTAAAGTTACTAATTTGTTTTGCTTTTTATAATATTAGCCAAACATTAAGATAAATCAATGAAAAGTTAAAAGACATTTTAACTAATATCTTACATTGATTATTGATAACAACTTTGCATCATGATATACAAATAATCAAAATGGAATCAGAAAAGAAAATTGGATAATGATAAGTTTTCGGGAAGATGTTGGAAAATATATAAGTACTCAGGCAATATGCTTAGCAGTTGGCGGTTGGCGGAGCAACTGACATTGCATTATTAGTGTTTTATTACGTACAATGAGCCTTTTCTCTCATTCTGAGTGTAACATATTGGATGTACACGAGACTAACTTAGTAATCTAAGACTATCGATTTTCTTTATGTGTTTTTAGTTAAAACATTTTTGTGATTTTAGCCATTACCGATATTATTTTCACGTACCCCCAGCAGGCCCGCCCCGTACACCAATGGGTACGCTTACCTCAGGTTGGGAACCGATGAAGTAAACAATAAAATGAAGAATGAACCTCATCTATTGAAAAATATATTATGAACTGTTTTTAAAGCATATACCTTTTTTTAATTTCTTTTTTTTCCCGTTCCTCTTGTTTTCTTTTTTTTTTACTAGGGGGCTCGGCCCCCTACGAGCTACGCTCGCCAACCCCCGTCCAGACACCGCAGACTCTAAATGCACGCTAATTTGATCGGCTTTAAAAAGATTTCGAAAGATTGAATTATAATTTAAAAAACAGTGGCGATCTCCCTATAAACGAATTTCTATTCATTTCTCTTTGATTGGGGAATTTTAACGCCAAATCCGCTGCGGTACTACTTGATTATCCTGTCGACCAATTTCGCCAAATTATATAAATCGCCAAACCACTCGCCAAATTATACAAATTGATGTAATTTTTATTTTAAATAACGAAAGAACAAATAAATTCGTACAACATTAATATAAACACAAATAAAACGTCGAAATAAAAATAACTTGATGACGTATACACGTGTAACAACATTTCAAAATAAGCTAATATAAAAGGAATTAAGTAAAGAGAGTCTTTGTCTCCTGGTATTTTTTAACAAAGCGAAAAGAAAGTTCTTTTAAATGAGACATTTTAAATTAATTCTCAAAATATCAAATAAATGTCTAGCGCAATTTCTAAATTTAAACTTTTTTGCAATATTATTTTGTGTTCATTTTATGTAATAACTATAATGTGACGTAAATATGACTTAATTTCTCCTAAGACTTCTAACGCATGTTAATGAATTTATTATTTTACAATATCCTTTCTCTTTTAAAATTCACGTCTATACTTTTTATGACGTAATTTTTAATAAGTTCCTGCTTTTTATACGCAATTATTTAATTCTAATTTGAAAGTTTTTTTCCTGTTTATAATAGTCACGTGTAAATAAATTTTTAATTTGAAGCAAACATTATTGCTTGCGCTTTTTATACAGTTGGCATCAGTTTAAATTAGTGCAATTTTCTGAAATCTGTAAAAAATATCTCTAGAAATGCTGAAAATTTGAATTTAAGATAGAAATAAAACCTGAAAAAATGAGTCAAAATAAAAAAATTAATGCAATCTGCACTCCGGCAAATCCTGACGCATAAAATGATCTAAAAATGATTACACTGCCATGTATATTTTTTGCTGCTATAAAACTTTTTTAGTGGAACGATTTTGTCCAACTTTAGCATTAAATAACTCTTAAAATAATTCTTCGATTTGAAAACTGTCTGCATCAGCGTGTTTATCAAACATTTTTGTATAAAACCACCGATTTTCATATTTTTGTATGCATTATTTTTGTTAATATTAACGAAGAAAGGCCTCCGGTCACAAAAAAATCAAAACCGGCGGCGGCGGCGGCGGCGGCGGTGACAGCGGTAGTTACTTTTTTTTAGAATAGAGAGATTCTTTATTTATTGTTGTTGATGAAAAATATATAAATAACTTAATTTAAATTTGAAGTTTTTAAATCTTACACATAATTCATCTTCTTCGCTAAGACTTTAACACTAGAACCGCCAAGGTGGTCATTTTGACCGTTTCGAAACTTTCATTCCGTACCAATCTATTTCTATTTGGAGTATAACTTTCAGTTTCCGGGACTTTTCCTATAATTCGAAAAGCTATGATTTGCCAGTGGTAATTTTTCCAGTGAGTTAAAATTTATGAAGTATTGCAGTAGTATACCTAGAACCGCCGAAACGGTCAAAATGACCGCCGTCAATTTTAATGCACATTTTATCTAGTAGCTGTCGCAACAGTCCATACTTCATACAACTTTACTTCAACAAAGGTTACAACATTACCACAGATAACTTATTTACTTCACTGCCCCTTGCAGAAAAGCTGAAGTCACTAAAAACAAGCATTGTTGGTACAATCAATCGCGGGCGAAAAACAAAATTCTATAGGCCATAAAATGTGAAAAAGAAGTCTTTGTATAGTAGCCAAATTCTTGTCAAAGATGATATTACGTTGAGTTTATCTAGGGAAGAGAAATAAATATGTTTTAATTCTAAGTTCCCGACATCCATCAGTTACATCTGAAACTGGTGATTAACACTTACCTAAAACTGTATAGTTCTATAATTCTAAAAAATTTGGCGTCGAGATGCTCGACCAAAAGGCACGAAAGTATCCTTCTTACAAAAGCTAGTTCTAGACGATGACCTCTAAAAGTGTTTTATAATTTTCTTGATCTAGCGGACATCAATTCTGAAAAACACAGTCAAAAAAGGTGTTGAATGCCATTATTTTGTAAAAGAGAAATCCGCTTTCGTTAATCCCTTTATATTACTGGTAGTATTCTCGCGAAGAAAATACTGGTAGTTTCTTCTTCTTTTGACTGTGTTTTTCTCTGACCACTCGCCACCCTGAATATTGTATTGCTCATGGGATAAATATACATGTTTATTTTCATCAAGTTTAATCTTGTTTTTAGCAATTTTGATTTCTCATGCAAAATATTTTTTACTATAAAAATGTTCTTAAAATAAAAAATATAAATAATATATACATATAGTATAATTATAACATAATAAAATATAAAATAATGTAATAAAAATTATGAAATATATATTATTATATGGACAATGATGGTAATAATAGTAATAAACGATGCTAAGAGTAAAAAATAGCAAGTAAACAATAGTTGAGCTTGTTAATCCACATCGGTCAAAACGACTGCTTTGGCAAATATATGTATACGGTTTTGCCGGCGGTTGGAGTAAAAGAAATTTTCAGTCTGAAAATACTGCCTACGTTAGCATTCGCTACTAGTACTTGTAGTCTGCTCTCTATCCATACAGACTGGATCATTCCATTTATTTTGCAGGTGTGGAAATGAAAATCTTCTAGATAACGCAAAACGTATGTGGCCGGAATTAGAAATTCGTTAGGCGTGTTTGATACATGAGTGGACATTTCCTAAACCGGGTGCCTAGTGTTCTACAAAGCTTTAAATTTAAGGTACCTGTACCCAATATGGACACCCTAAGGAAAATTGATTTTTTTCACCCCCGTGTACACGTCATAGGACTCCCAAAAATATATGACCACTATCCCTGGACTGTTGACTATCATTATTAAAATTAGCAACCTTGTAATTATTCTGGTTTAATTTTATGATAAAAACAAGAAATGTTTACAAGTGTCCATATAAGGAACCACCTGTCCCTATTATGGACATGCATGTCCATATCAGGGACAGGTGGCTCCTTATTGACTTACTACACAGGGTGTATGGAAGACCCACACTTCCAAGGGATTTTAAAGGAGAGGGGGGAAAATAAATATCTCTTAAAGTATTGTGGAAGAGGGGGGGAACAGTAAATATCTTCAGAACATTTACTTTAGAAGTGGGGGGGGGGGTCATTTTCGGTTGTGGCTCTTCGAAGAAAAGCACCTGAGTTACTACAAAATATTATGAAATAATATACATTAGCCTCCCTCTTAACCGGAATTCCGCTTTAACCGGCCGACTTTTTTCCCCAATATCAGGTAAAATTCAGTGATCACGACTCGGGAACTCAGCTTACGCTTTTGAGCTGAAGTGCAATACCGAGGGGAAGAAGGGAAAATTCAGAAAGGAGAACGTCGGTTTGGATACGCGTAGACCTTCACCAGTGTTGAAATCAGGGTGTTGTCCGGGAGGGGGGGGGTTATACCTCCTTCCAGGAACAATGAGATGTCCCTCCGGAAGATTTAAGATTTTGTGTTTTTAATGTTCAAAAGTGCAATCTAGCCCCCCCCCCCCGGAACTCTATAATGTCTGATTTATCTGCAAACTGTTTTGTACAGACATTTAAAAAGCTTGAGGGATGCGAACAGATCACCGTAGAAGATGTATAAGAGTTGTTTGAGTTTTATAAAGAGGTCAAGCACAAAATATTATTTGACGGGGGTATAATTAGAACTGTATAACTGATGTTGTTCAATACGAAGACGATCCTGATGATGATTCAGTTGAAGTTGACACTGCTCAAATTCCTCATACATAAGGGGTAAAAACATTAGAGTTGGCGCTACACTGTGTTAAGCAGCAGCTAACAGCTTCCTAGGTAAAACTTAAGATGTGAAAGAGATGGAGAGATTAAGCTGCAAAATGTCGGCATCTTGCCTTCAAAAGAAGAAGGTCGCTGATTTATTTACGGTTGATTAACTTAAATATACATAATGTAGAACAATTTCAACTTCTTAATTTTTTTAAACTACACAAATTGAAAAACTAAATGCATCGTACGGGTTTAATTAAATTACGTAGATACTTATTTATTTTTTTTTTTTTTTTGCTTCTCCGCTTTAACCGGTTTTTCTCTTAACCGGCTAACCCTCGGTCCCGTTTAAGCCGGTTAAGCGGGAGGCTACTGTAGTTGGTTCTGCTTAGCTTTATTGCATCTGTCTGCAGAATTTACATCTGTTATTACTCAGTCCTCACAGGATGGACAAATAAAAACTTCTTCATCATGTGCGGTAATCCCCACACAGTCCTCATGGGCATATCTGCCGCATGTCTGCAACAACATCAATACTGCGTAAGAAGCAGTACCAGCTCTCCTTTGCTGAGGAAGTCATACCGCTGGTACCTGCGTTTTTGCCAACAGGTACTCTACTGAGGGGAGGCTTCTTTTGATTTTTCTGCAAGGGCTTTTTGGAGGATTTTTTTTCTTGGAGGATTGCCCAGATGACATTAAACAGATAATTTACAAATTTGTGAATCTGAAGATTCACTTGCTGTATTTCCAATGTGGACATAAGGGGTCCATATTGGGAATCGGGCATAGTTTTACTAAATCTTGTAATAAATAAACAAAGAAAACATTTTCAAGCAATATATGCAATAGCAATCGAAAATATGTTTTATCAGCTTTCTAAAATACTCCACTTTTCAATATTTAAAGTAATTATTTTTTAAAGTCTGCGATGATATATCAGTAAATGAAAAGAGTATATATGAAGCATACTTACCTGTAATTACGATCAGCACACCACGAAACAACAAGTTTTCTTCCAAATGGCGAACAGCGCGCTTTTTTGCATTTTCCAGGCTTAATTATCTTTTCAACTGCTTTTCTTCACGGACATGTAGCGCCATCTCTCGATCAAAATTGTTACTTTTAAAGATATTAGGGGTGTCCATATTGAGAGCTCTGTCCATATTGGGTACAAGTACCTTATGACGAATTTTAAGATTTAAAAAAAAATATATTTTAATAAAGAATTTATAAGCATAAGAACAATAAAATAATAATAGTTAAGTAAAATTGAATTAATTTTTAGAAGCGAGATTTTTTTTCTGTCATCTTCGATACTGACAGATTTTGTTTATATATTTATTTATTTTGCTTTTCTGTAAGTTTGTTCCAAAGCCAAGACGCGATCAGGATTGATTAATTAGCGGATATTATTTCATATTATTATTTTTTTAAGTCTGCAGTGATAAATCAGTAAATGAAAAGAGTATATATCAAGCAAGTTTAATGAAAAGAGAATCCCTGCTATCCTGCTACAGGTGCATCCGAAAAGGAAGGCATTTTCCTGTTAATATTTATTTTAACCTAGTAACCGATTTTCTATTTCTTTTGCTTGCAAAAATTGTACTAATATTTTCCCTAAGTTTTTGCATTATTAAACATTTGGAAAAATGGTTATTGTCCTCGTCAGGGTAGGAAATCAAAAGCATATCTGAAGCTTTTTATTGGTTTAATCCACATTTTATTCGTTTTCTGAATGGTCTATACAGTAATCTGTATTTCCCTTTACTTTCAACAGAGTGTTGCCACTATGACAAAAAAGTAATAAAAACTACACACACAAAAAAATAATAATAATAACTCAGAAACAAATTGAGATACAGTTTTCAAACAAATTGCATTTAAAAGTACATTTTTGTCTCTATACGACGGTGTAAAAAGTAATATTGTGGGATGTTTAGAAGTTTAAGAATGAAATTTCATTTAAAATGGGTCGACAGATTTCTTGGAAATCTGACGATGGAAAAGCCTTTTCCCGAACAGCCAATGAAATGCTTGGATAATACATAAGTTTCAGGTGGATAATACGTACGAGTCGCAGGCGATTTTTGTCGCTTGGAATTTTTACGTGTAATAACACTATTAATGTTTAATTCATGGCGTACGTAATGTATGATCAACTCCGTGCGATCAATTTTTTATGCCTTAAATTTTAGTCTTTGAAAAAATCATTTTCCAAATGGTCAATGTAATTTGTTAAATTGCTTTTTTTTATTGTTATTGTTATTGTTATTATTATTATTATTATTATTATTACTATTATTATTTGTATGCAAAATGAATGATTGATAATTATTCTAACTTGACTAACCATTTCATCTTTTGTTTAGTTTGTCTTATTCATGTGACAATCACGTTCATTCAACCACTCATTGTGAACCAAGCAACACCAGAAGAACGAAACAGTAACTGTTTAACTTTAATAATATAATTTATTAAATATTTTCTAAAATAAAATATATTAAATTCAAAATTATTCTGCTATGAAAAGTAAATTATACCAATTTTCTCGAAATGACTATTTTTTATACAAATTATGTTTACATAAAAACATCACTGTATTACATGTTTTCTATTATGTATGTTTGCTAGATATAATTACAAGTTTGCAATTCAAATCTTCCTGGGGCGTGAAGGGGTGAGATACCGCGAAGAAAAAAATCTCAGTTCTTTCTCTGTTTAATTATTTTAGTCACCTAGGAAGAATAAATTTTACCGTTTTCGGGAAAATCATCGGTGGTAAATAAAATTTAGGTAATTAGATTTCAAAATATAGGGAGCAGCGCTGCCCCTCTGTGACGTATATCTGTATGCATCTATTAATCAATGAATATTAAAAATATATTTATAATTATTACACAATCACCATTTTGTTAAAATGAGAAAGTATATGAAACAAAATCATAGGGACAATTTTTTAGCATCATTATATCTCTATATTTATTAGACTTGATATATTTTAATATTCTTCTATAAATCACAAATCTGTAATGAACAAACACGACAATTTATATGCAGGCGCGATACGTTTAAACATACATTGAAAAATCAAAATATTAATTTCAAATACTTTTAAAATTTGGATTTTTTTTTTTTTTTTTTTTTTTTTTTTTTTTTTTTTTGAAAAAAAATATAGTGAATTTCCCTCGTTTTTACAAATGAGTTGAATTTGGGCTAATTCGTTTTATACATTTTTAATTAGAGCATGAACTTAACTCGTTGTTCAGCAGTTGTGTTTGAGTTTGAATTAGTTCGTTGCATGTGTGAGTTTGTCCAACACTTATCAAAATGCTAAAACTTCAACATATTTTTTTTTTCAATTAACTCGATCTTTTTAAAGGACAATCCTTGTGGTTCATATAAAATTAAGGATCGTATATCCCGTAATATAAATTGACTATTAATGACTATTTGCTTCATAATATAAAAAAATAAAAATGTTAAGCAAAAAGTCGTTTTTACAGTATTTCTACACATATACAGCACTCGGGAAGAAAAATATATATATTAAAAAAGAAAAGTTGCAAAAAATTTAAAATTATTGTGATTTTTAAATCTTCTTAACTATTTTTTAATTATTTTTTTTTAAATCTTATTATAAGATTTGAATTTTTTCATTATTAAATCATTTTCCTTCATAAAACAATTTAATAATATGTCTGTAAGGTATTATAAAATATTCGAATAAAAGAAAAGTACAAAAGTTACAGAATTCTTAACATGAGGTTACGAAACAAGGAAAAAAAAAAAAGAAAGAAAAAAAATAGGATACCATGGTTACTTTTAAAAGGTGGTTCCTAATCTTAACAAGAAATTAAATATTTACGACAGTTCGCCTATTGCGACAAAGGATACGACAAGAGGAGATTCGTGTGCAGACACAAAGGTAAATCATTCATTTATAAAGCTTAATTTAAAAGTGAATATTGTAAAAATTTGTCCTCTGTGCAGAAAAAAATATCATTATTCTGTGAACAGACACAGATAACATTCGAACGTATCTACTGTCGAATAAATATACATAAATGTATTGCAGAAATAACAGACTACTTTCTTAATTTTTAAGTCTATTACAAAAATATAATAAAATATTTTAATAATAAAATACGAAGCTATAAAAATAATTTTTTCAGATTTATTTAACAAAATATTTTATATAGATAACAGCCATTACTATTATTCTTTTAATTTATTTCTTTTTGAAAATATGTATTTCATTTTTTCGCAACTTTGATGTTTTCTTTTATTTAATTAACAATTTCAACGTTATTAGCTGTTTATTTATTATTACGATTTCGACAACCGAATAATAATTGCAAGCGAAAAGGAAAAGCCACACAAGGTTGAAGGAAGAAAGTAAAAAACTGTTTTTCTCTTATCTCCACTTCCGAAAGAGAACGCAATTTTTTTTTCAAAATTTTACTATCAGAAGGCGTTCTCTCTCCAGACAACATTGCGCTCTTAGTACTTGTTTCCATTGTGTTTATATAAAGTAAGCTCGGCTGATGTTGCAGAAGCCGAACGACAAGATGTAAAGTGGGTGACTGATTAACGAAATTAATCCGTTACAAAACAGTATTCGCTAACTGAATTGTTCGTCAACCGATCTTAGATTTAGTAGAGATTTGTAGGGGAATTTAATTAATTCGTTCTTAAAAGATAAATAATATAATTCTTCCCTTTGTAATAGGGTTTAATATACGTCCTTATTTAATATGGATAGATCGTATTTTGATGGCTTTGTCCATCTCCATTTCGTGGCGTATTAAAAAAAGAATGTCATGCTCTTTGTAAGATCTTTTAGGATTACATTCATTAACTACGGCATTTACCCGGTAATTCTCCGTCAACTTCAACCTCGCGTTTCGGAGCTTAACTCTCGGTTGAATGCGAAATCCAATTCTCCATTTACCCAACCTGACGAAATTCGAGGTAAATACTAACCTGGGGTTGACTAACTCAACCAAGGTCTGGTAGGTAGGTTAGTGAACCGCGCATGCCTAGTAGAAAGAAAGATGGCGGTCGTTTTAAATTGTGCGCTGATGCTTCTTTTTTAAAAACAAAGCTTTTTGGAATTTACTAATTAAACGAAGCATTAATTATTAAAGATGGTATTATAAAAGAATGTGTCACTTACATTTTTCCCCTTTTTTTTGGATATCTTTGCTCTATGAATGCAAAATTATACTAATTTGTGTGTCGAAAACGAAGCTTCAAATTTTATTGATTTACAAAGTATTTTGTGGTGGCGCCATCTAACAAATCTAAATGGAAATATGTACTTTCAATACCAATTTTGTAAAAATATATGATTCAAAACTCTTTCTTTCTCTCTCTCTTTTTTAATAATAATGAATAAATAGAAAACAAATTTTCTTCCATTTGAGTCCCTCGTTCATAGTTGCTTAAAGCATGAATTTACTACCGAATTGTGTATATGTGATCAATTGTTCATAATAGATAAATAATTATTTCTTTTATTACATACTTAGTAAGTTTGAAATTTCAGAAGATTTTTTTTTTATATAATTTCGCAATACATCAAGAATATTAATACATGTTCTCGGCCTTCTTCTAAAGTTATTAAACATGATCTCTAAAAAAATGTGTAATAATCAACACAGAATTTTCTAAGGCCTCGTCTTTTTTTTTTTTTTTTTTTTTTTTTTTTTTGCTACCGGCATGCTATTTTATCCAAGATATTTTAATTGAATCTGTACAGACATTTGTTAAATAAAATATATATGCATTAGAAATAATTATATGAAAATATCTTCACATCTAATATTCATAGTAAAAAATAAATAAATAAACCTATTGCGTTATTTACTTTTATTCTACTTAATACTACTAGTTTGATCAGATAATTGTTTATTAAACTTACATTAAAGAATATGATTTTTTTAATCAAGATATTTTTTAATCAACTGTTTTTTAAGAATTTTATTGTTAAGAATTTTATTGAAACTTTTGTTCTGTAAAAGAACAAAATCATGAAATCAAAATGGTAATTGCACATTTACTTATAAGAATTTTTTATTTAAAAATTAAACATAAGTATATGCATTTCCAATTTCAATACTGCCTTTAGTTTCGTTATTGAAAAGAAACAGATTAAGATGGTGTCAAGAAAGGACAGAACTCGCAGAGAGGATTGCTAGGTCATGTGATTCCTTTGGCCAATCAACTACGCAGATTTCAAGCGAGAGTTGACTAACTCAGGTCACAGATTATATATAATCTGTGACTCAGGTCGACTAATCGCGGCTTGAAAGTTATCAATGAATTCGAAATATTAACCGGCGGTTAGATTTGTCAACGGAAGGTTTCTCAACTGAGAGTTGAACCGCGAGTTAAAGGTTGGTGGAGAATCGACCGGTAAGTAACATGGTTGAAGGAAGAACGCAGTACTTTTTTCCCTTTTCCCCACTTCCGAAAGGCAAAACGAATACTATAAGTTTTACCAAAGAAATGGGGCGTAAAGAAGGAAAACTTCCATTGACGTAATGTAAATCTTCGACTATCAGCAAAAGAGTGCAAACACATAAGCAGTAGAAGTCGCATACAGGGACGAAAGATAAAACGGGGTTCACATGGCGCTCTTTGACGTGATCGCCAGTAGCGATAATTATCAAAAGGAGGAATAATGCTGAATGAAAATTTATTATTTTACCGAGTCCTGCATCATTACAGATTTTTCCATTGTACTATCTACTTGCAATACAGAAAATGTATCATAACAACAGATCATATTAAAAAATCTGTCACAAATCTCGAAGTTTCAAGACGAACTATCAAAGAAATGCCGTTTTGAATTTTACGCGGGGGAGTTGGTCTAGGTTTACTACAAAAAAAAAAAAAAATGGCGAATTTGCGGATGAAATAAAGTATGCCTATAATTGGATCTCCCCTTTGAGTGTGTTTCCCAGCTGAGCTGTTTGCACTGTTTCGGTTTTTAAAACCTTCCCTTCTTTTCCACTACGTTCTTTGGTTTTATCAGAAGTCGTTCTCTCCCCAGATCCAGAGCGTCATGCAAATATTATGCCCTTTGACTAGGTACTTATATGTAAACTTATAAGATCAACGCTACTGTTGCAGCGACCGTCAGACAAGATATGCGTTACGTGACTGATATCTCTACACCCCATGTGTTTAGCGTGTTTAATCTGTACTATTTTTATTTTTTCGTATTTATAGTGTGAGTTTTATGTTTGAAAGATTATGTTTCGTTACACAACAAATGTTTATTTTTAACTTATGTTTTATTATGTCGATATTACGATTATTTTAAGCGATATTATCTTTGTACAATATTACCTTTTTAAAAAGCTTTTTAATTTTCTTTCAAATTTAAGAAAAAAGAAATATTGAAAGGAAGAAAGGAAAGCAAAATATTTATTTATTAATATATTTCCCGAAATTACTGCATGAACTTAATTGTATTTTAATTATCTTTTAAAGTGAAAATTTCAAACTGTATTCTTCTTATGTATGCCTTTTTTAAGTTTGGGAATTCGAAAGTGTCTTATTAAAGGGATAATTGTTCACATTCTATGCCCATTCGTATCACATTATACACGTGTAGGCCATTTCTAGAAAATTAGATATTTCTAACAAACGCAAGCTCTAATGTCAATGTTAAAAGTTAAATGCTGTGAATAATTGAAATAACATTAATGGTATTTATTATTAATAAAATGATTTTAGTACATGAAATTTCGTATAAAACAACTTTATCAAAGCAAACTAAATTTAAAAATATCAACAGTAATTACAAATCCTTAAAATGAAATTGATGAACAATCGAAATCAACAGCTTTACATTTGGTCTTTTAATGAAATGTATGATATATTTAAACAAATTGAGAGGCGTCAAGGGCGGGCCCAAGAAGGAGGTTACGAAGAGCATGATCCGCCCATATATTTCCGTAAAACGGAATATTTTTTGCAATATAATTGCACATACATCAGTGACATACCTGCTAATCAAACAGGCCAGGCTCTTTTTAAACATCTTTCGCGAAACCTTCGCTTAAGGCTATTCTCAACTGCTCTCCTCGACAAGCGCAAAACGTTTTGACACATTTACAAATTCATTTTTAACGGAAAGATATAAAATTGGAAAGCCTGATCATGGAAGCGATGTAGAATAGAAATGTGTTTTCCATTTTTTTTTTTTAATCAATAAATTACCTACTGAGTTATAAGCGATTTTGATCACGTGACAAACATGTTTTTCAAGCTTTTTTGAGTGTTTTTTCTCCTTTCGCGCGGAAATACGGTTCAAAACGCCCAATTTGACACTCTTTTCTGAAAGACCTATTGTGTTTGCAAAAAAGTGGATAAAGCAGCTTGATTACATAGTTTCTGAACAACAACAACTGCTAATTTCATACATAAATTCCAACAAAAATAAATTAAAACTTATGTCATAAAGTTGCCCATTTGGATTTGAGAACAGCCTTAATCTCGCTTTGTTTAATAAAAAATATTAATAGAAACTGCAACAAAGTATGTTTAACTGTTTGGAATGGTTCATCATTCGGTGCCATTCCCAAAACATTCATCTTTCTCGTGCATGTTAATATTTCAAAAAGCTGTTATACATGTTACTCCTTCCGTGCTATTACTTCAATACTACACCAACTTATTTTCATCTTAAGTTTCTTCTTTATTTTACCAACCGGAATAAAAACGAGTTAACCTCGATCATAATATTGCATAAAATCAATATTTTTCGTTATTCTGTTTACATCAGCTGCTTGAAAATTTGGCAAGCTGAATCGAATTACCCGTCGCTGCATGAACAGCCGATGGATATTCAATAGAACTATGAAAAATTGAGAAAAAAAAATCCACCCCGGTTCAGCCTATAGGCGCAGGTAGACCTTGATGTTAAGTACTAATATCAAAATATAATATTAATATACTAAACTTTAATTTAAAACTCACACCGGATATATTTTGTAAAATATTCATACGTATTTAAAATTGAATATCTATAAAGCATTAATTTTTGTGGAGATTTTCGCTCTTGTCAGACGAATGAGTAAATAAAATCTTAACAAACACCCAACCGCTTAGCCGTGTTTTCAGACGCAGTCATGCACTAATTTCGTTTTTTTTTTTTTTTTTTTTTTTTTTTTTTTAACAAGTCAAGTTACATATTTTGGTCTTGTATCGTTTTTGTTTCATCACTGTTTACCAGAATTTCGTAAACATGAATGTGATAGTCAGTGATAAATGTAGATGAAAGGGAGGAAATGACTTTTATAGGGTTTTTGTCAGGGCTATATTGTATTTATCGCTATTATTAGTATTAATGTGTTTATATTTCGATTATTTTTTATGTGTTAATTAAATATCTTCCGTAAATGATTAATTATTTTAAGTGCTAAATTTGTTAAGAATGCATATATATATATATATATATTTAATGGAGAATTTTTTATATCTATATATAGTGCGAAAACAATAAATAATATTTTTAAATTTTCAAAAAGCATTGTTTTACTTTGTTCGCATTTTTTATTTCCAAATAAGCTAGAATTTACTTCCTATATATTATGGCAATAGATTTAGCTGTGTTAATGATAATTTTAAAAAAATAAATAAAATCGCTCCGCTGATTTATAACAATAATAATAAACAAGCATTTTTATTATTATTATTCATTCAAATTGCTGAAAATTGGTTTATTCTCAATACTGTTTAAAATAAAAAATGAATTTCAGGTAATAAAATGAACTATAATAGTATATTTATGTAATAAAAAAGTTAAAACAACCATAATCTTTTACATAAACCATTAAAAAAATGAATCTTTTTTTAAAGTTTAGTAGGAAAGATGCACGATGTTAATATATTTTATCATAATTGAAAATGCGGAAATACAAAACTAGCATTAAACAAAAAAAATAATTTGTCAAATTTCGAAACTATTGCTAATTCTGAAACAGGACCAGTTATATATATCCCCTGCATATATAGCCACATCAAGATTTTTTTACCCTTTCAGAGATAAGTAATTGTCTTCTTCTAATCTTGAATACAAATTGGATTAAAATTAAATCATTTAAATAATATGTAACCGCTGTCTATACACATACTTTAGAATAGCATTTAAACTATGTCAGTTCATACAAAGGTTTTTTTACCTTTAATTTTTCTCATAGGTGAGCAAGAGAAATGAAAAAATGTAACTTGCTGAAATGCACGACTAACTTTCTTTTCGTATTACTTTATATAATCGAGAAATTCTTTATCCCAGATTGTTGGAACGAGTTTTTTTACACTTTGACATAGTAAAAATGCTTGAATAACAGTATATTTCGAATATTATATGCGTAAAAAGTACAGTATGTAACCGAAAATAAATAAAGATTTTTTTTTTTTTTTAAGAATAAATTGTAACAAATTGTTTCGCGGTATAAGTGGTTCTCGAATAATTATAATAATAATAACTAAATTTATATTCATGCGTGAAAAATTTAACATGGTTTTATGAAAAAAAAGCGGCACTATATAAAAGTACGCTTTTGACAAATATACGGGTCAAATGAGAGAAAAAGAGAATTTTTATATCATTTGAGACTTTCTTTCCAACGTTTCATGCATGTAAAGTGCATAATCGGATAAGCATTGGAAACATGCCTTCCAATCAAATTTCCTTATTTTTATCGAATATGTGGCTACATATCTCACAATATATTTTCCCTGTTATCACCCTATAAATATTGATATTTAATGAGATAAAAATGTTTTTACGATTTAAAAAAAAAAAAAAAAAAACGGATTTTCTCAAAAACTGCCGCACGGATTTTCATGCCATTAACTGAGGATATATAGATACCAAAGATGCATAACTGGTATTTTTTGTATAATTTTCTGTTCATAAAAACTGTGTGAAATAGCGAAATAAAAATTTAAAAAAATAAAAATCATATCTTATGTTTATCCGAAATTTACCACTTTCTTGTAGAAAATTCTCCATATGTGACCGTATATTCTATATAAATGCCGAAAGTTTGCGTTGGGTACTACATATAAATATTTACAAAAATGTATATTAAATCAGTAAATAAATACATAGAAATGCTTAATTCATCTTTAAAAAGTTAAACTTAAACTTACACTATGTGCAAAACTACTTAAAAGATGACAGAATACTAAAAAGATGTTAAATTATTTTAATACCTTCGTACTTTCAACTATAAAAAAACATAGTCTTCGTCTGAGGAATATAAGAAATACAATTGTTGTTAGCGTCTAATTTTCAAAATTCCCGTAGATGGTAACGAAAGGAGTGAAAGTTGAAGTTAATTTTTAGATCCGGAAAACATTAATAAATAAAACATGGATATAGGGAAGTGGAATATTACTCGTTTTATGATTATTTAAGTAAACTGAGCCAAATTCTGGGTATGTTGTAGGATAAAACGTCATTGCAAACACTATTTTCTTTAGTAATAATTTCTATTGATTCGCAGATGATTAAATCATGATAATTCTTTGAGGGATATATAATTTTTGCGTCTTCGAATTGCGTCTTCTTCGTCTTAGTGTTTGCTCTATTAATCACCTTGAAAATGAATTAAATACCATTAGAAACATTGCAGTTGAGAATGGTTTCCCAATACGCATTATTGATAAGCTAATCAACTCACAGAAGAACCATATGAAAATACAAAAAACTCAATGGTGTAATATGAGATACTGTTACGTAATGACTAACTTTATCTTTCATCCATGTATCAGTCACCTGCATAATTATTTAACCGGTTGTAATTGCATTGTTTCAATATCTGGCAACAGTTGGTTTTGTTTTGTTCTAGAAAAAAATTTATAAAAATAAAGTAATTTGAAATATATGGCTCTTCTATCATTGAATTTAAGTTAGAAATATATTCGCTTTAACAATAAGAAATGTTATTGAGGGCAGTTTTAATAGCTTATAGATATTTTAATACTTAACTTTTAGGGATTCATTTAGTTAAGAGATTTATTTACATTGGAATCCAACATATGGCGTCCGCTGACAAGACTGGAATCTGTAAGTAGAATTTTATTTGAACTGCTCAAGTGATAATTATTATTATTGATGAATAAAAAATTATTGTTGATGTTGAATAATATGGATACGTTGAAAGCAGCTAGACGACAACATCGTAGAATTTTCACTGAAGCATGTAACGAATTTGATGCAAGTGAAAATAATTTATCGACTGCTGAAGAAATTCTGAAATTGACAATGATAGAAGAGAAAGCGAAATTTATGACCAATGTAGAATATAAAATTAGAGAAATATTGTATAGCGACCAAGCTGACGAAGAAACAATAGACAAAGATATCGATGAATCTGAGGTTTACATCGATCGCTGGCGTGTATTACAACAGAAATTAAACGAACTTTTGATTGTAAAAAATGAAGATTTCAGATCTGATATTTCGGTAATTAATAAGAATGTATTGCTTCATTATCCGAAGATACAGTTACCTACTTTTAATGGTGAAATAAAAAATTGGTTGCAATTCTGGGGTCAATTTCAAAAAATTGATCAAGATGCTAGCCTAGATTTTCATGACAAATTTGCGTATTTAGCACAAGCCATGGAAAAAGGCAGTGTGGCAGAAGAATTGATTAGAAGTTTTCCGCCTGGCGGTAATAGTTATGCCAAAGCTGTAAGTCAACTTAAATCTCGTTTTGGACGGAAAGAACTTTTGATAGAATATTATATTAGAGATTTGTTAGGCCTTGTACTGCAGAAGCAAAATTCAGGAAAACATAATTCTTTGCGACGATTATATGATTCATTAGAATCGAAATTGCGATCATTAGAAACTCTTGGAGTTATTAGAGACAAATATGCTGCGATTTTATATCCGCTTGTTGAATCGTCTCTTCCAGATGATATTCTTAGAGCATGGGAAAGGTATAGAACGTCTCACAGAAGATCGTCAAATAGATGTAATGATGTGGAATCTGAACTAGATAAAAATCATGATACAGATTTAAAGAATGGTGTTGTAATTGGCTCAAAAACTGATCTAGATAATTTATTAGAATTTCTGCAAGACGAAGTTGAAGCAGAAGAAAGAATTTCTTTGGCAAGTAAAAGTTTTGACAAAACTTTTCCATACAGAGCTGCGCGCAATAATCATGAATTCGAAGAATCTCAAATATCTACTGTATCAGATTTATTAAACATTGACATGAGAAAATATACCAGAAAAAAGAATAATTTTAAACAAAAACTGTGTATTTTTTGTGACAAACGACATGCATCGGAAAAATGTTTCACGGCAATGTCAATGTCGTATGATGTTAAGAAAGACATAATGCAAAAGAAGGGAACTTGTTTCGTGTGTTTAAAATTAAACCATCTAGCCCGAAATTGTAGAGCAAAAGTAAAATGCGTTTTATGCAGAAAAAAACATGAAACTCTAGTATGTCCAAAAGTTCCTGAAAAGTTAATCAAAACTGAAGAAGCCCAGGATCCCTTAAAAGCTCTGAATAATTATTACTTCAGAAGATCTTCTTTGAGTGTTGAGCCTTCAAAAAGCAAGCTTCATCATGAGCCAGGATCACAAGGACGAGCTAGAGGAGGTTCAAGCAGAGGACGTGGTGGTTATGGTGGACCCCGTGGTGGTGATGGGTATGCTAATGGCTACGGCCGAAGGTATGACAGTCCACCTTTTGGAAGTCGAGATTTTTATGACAGGGGCTACAGTTCAATGTCGCCTCGCATGAGACCATACCCTTCACCTTATGATCGTCGTAGTCCATCTATTGCGCCCATGAGAGATAAACATGCGGATCCCTATTCATCATCTTTGAGAGATCCATATTCACAAACATCTGGCATGTCTCCTGTTTCACGTGATTTGTATGAAAGAAGCAGCAAAGCAAAATTTCTTTGACACAGTTAAGGTACCGAAAAGATTTAACTTGTAATTTTAAATTGTCGAGTTGTGCATTCCCCACAACTCAAGGTGGGAGTATGTTACGTAATGACTAAATTTATCTTTCATCCATGTATCAGTCACCTGCATAATTATTTAACCGGTTGTAATTGCATTGTTTCAATATCTGGCAACAGTTGGTTTTGTTTTGTTCTAGAAAAAAGTTTATAAAAATAAAGTAATTTGAAATATATGGTTCTTCTATCATTGAATTTAAGTTAGAAATATATTCGCTTTAACAATAAGAAATGTTATTGAGGGCAGTTTTAATAGCTTATAGATATTTTAATACTTAACTTTTAGGGATTCATTTAGTTAAGAGATTTATTTACATTGGAATCCAACAGATACTGCAAGATGAAGTACATACCAGGACTTTTCGAAAAACTCAGACATGCACTTTTCCGCTTTGACGTAAACTTAATCGCCACTCCTCCAGCAAAACTGAAAAATCTAATTTGTGCCAAAATAGACTCGATCCCGGAAGATGAAATTTCTGGAGTATATATAATTCCACTGAAAACAGAAAATATTTATCTCGAATACATAGGAATGACTTCGCGTAAACTTAAAGTCCGTATTAAAGAACATTTGAGAGATTTAAAGTATAACCGACCTACAACAGCCCTGTCAAGACTTAAGCAGAAGCAGAATATACAAGTTAATTTCGAAGACGCAAAAATTATATATCCCTCAAAGAATTATGGGCCCCACCAGTGGCTGAGAGGTTCTGCTCTCGAAGCTGGTAGACGGGAGGTGCTGGGTTCGAACCCAATCGCGCCCGTCGGCCTAACCGTTTCGGAATTTTCGTGGTTTTCTTCGAAACCGTGGTTTCCCATGCGTAAATACGGGTTAGGTTCCCTTAGAAAGACCCCCACGAAGGGCACTCTCCCCAGGGCCTATATCCCACGTGTTGATAATCGGCCGTCATAAACACAAAACCAAACCAATCAAAGAATTATCATGATTTAATCATCCGCGAATCAATAGAAATTATTACTAAAGAAAATACTGTTTGCAATGACGTTTTATCCTACATCATACCCAGAATTTGGCTCAGTTTACTTAAATAATCATAAAACGAGTAATATTCCACTTCCCTATATCGATGTTTTATTTATTAATGTTTTCCGGATCTAAAAATTAACTTCAACTTTTACTCCTTTCGTCACCATCTACGTGAATTTTGAAAATTAGACGCGAACAACAATTGTATTTCTTATATTCCTCAGACGAAGACTATGTTTTTTATAGTTGAAAGTACTAAGGTATTAAAATAATTTAACATCTTTTTAGTATTCTGTCATCTTTTAAGTAGTTTTGCACATAGTGTATGTATATTAAAATTATTGAAATTCATTTTAAGGCGTTATTTGGGGTGGAGTTACTTAACTTCGACCTCCGAAGAATTTTTGGAACAAAGTCAGCAGACAATATGTCAACCGATGTATTTTAGATTCCATTAAATATATAAGCCATGTTTTTCAACTTCATGTTCCCTTTGATATCGACAGCGTTGAAAATGTTGCTCATGTGTTCATTAAAATTTAAAATACAGCAATTCTGTAACTGTTAATTCCAAAAATTCTTCGGGTGTGGAAGTTGAGTAGCTCCTCCCCAAATAACGCTTTAAAATGAATTTCAATAATTTTAATATACATTTTTGTAAATATTTATATGTAGTACCCAACGCAAACTTTCGGCATTTATATAGAATATACGGGCACATATGGGGGCTTTTTACAACAAAATGGTAATTTTCGGACAACCATAAGATATGATTTTATTTATATAAGATATGATTTTTATTTTTTTTTTAATTTTTATTTCGCTATTTCACACAGATTTTATAAACAGAAATTATACAAAAAATACATGCATCCTGGGTATTTAAATATCCTCAATTAATGGCATGAAATTCCGTGCAGCAGTTTTTGAGAAAATCCGTTTTTTAAAAAATCGAGAAAACATTTTTATCTCATTAAATATCAGTATTAATAGGGTGATAATAGGGGAAATATATTGCCAGATATGTAGCCACATCTGGGGGAAAAAATCAGGAAATTTGATTGAAAGGCATGTTTCCAATGCTTATCCGGCTATGCCCTTTAAGCGCATTTTGTTGCTACCTATTTGCTGCTTTCAAAATTCGATAAAAAATAATTAACCTAACGTAATTATGTTAGTATTCAAGAATTTTGACTGGATGAAGGTTTACAAACACTCGAAATGATGGGTGCCTGATTTATAGCAGAGGATTCAGGACCCCAAATGCAATACTGCTGAAAGTTTTTCAATTTTAGTCCAAAATCTGATGTAGTTTTAACATCTAATTGAATTTTATATTTCATTTTACATTCTATTGCGTGTTCGTATTGTATTTTTATAACATTTTACATTTTGTCTGAAACATCCATATTTAATCACTGTATTATAGTCACTATTTTCTGTTATCTTTATCACTTTAAAAGTTTATTATATTTTTAATTCTTATTTAATCTTGTCCCTGTTCTCGTCAGATTTATGAGCGTAGCTCGTAGGTAGCAGAATTCCTAATATTTTAAATAATTATAGCTTGGTTTCGTGGAAAATTTATTATTAGTTGTTGCATACTTTATCATTCGAGATATATAGACTTGCAAAAGAAAAGATAATTAGCACCACACAATTTATTATAAAAGGTTTGTTCATTTAAATTTCATAATTGTGAAATAATTATTTAAAAGTAAATTAATGATTTATCAAATTTAATTTTTTAATGGATATTTTAAAATAAGTTATTAAAGTCACTAGTGGTTATCTTAATAAATATCTTTTTTGATATATTTTTTTTACTCAATCCGTCTGTAATGAAGATTTTGTTTGTCGATTTTCTCACATCTATGTTTAACACGGTATTGTTAAATTCATCCTGTCTGGCGTATGACAAAGCATAGAAGAATCTAAAGATGATATGGCATAAGGATCCTGTATAAAGCGGAATTTTTTCGATTCTTTGTTATTCCGTTTTCAAGATTTTAATCAATCAATATTTGGCAAAGCCAAGAGCGATCCAGCTCACCATTTAGTCATGGGTTTCCTTTTTTGGGGTGGGAGGGGATCACATCTCGTTATGAGAATTTTTTATATTGAAAGCTATTCCCAAATCCAAACTAACTACTTTCGCGAAGTCATTTTCATTCGTAATTAACAAAAATTTGCATTAATATTCGTAAAAATATAAAATTTACCGATTTTTTTTTTTTCAGATACCAAGAAATTAAAGAGTTTTTCGTTTTCTTATAAAGGCAAAGATTCATTCAGAAAATATTGTGAAAGTTAGCATTTTTATCCAAGTTTTACGAGTTGACAGCCACAGAAATGTCGTCACAAGGGAACAATTGGCTGTCACTTCCGGAAATTCAGCTTAAAAAGTCTAACAATTGTCAACGATAAAATATGGCAAAAGTTTGTATTCAATTTTAGAGGTAACTAAACCGTACACATTGGCAACTATGTGATTCTATTAGTGTCATAAAAATTGCAGGTGTAACCTCTTCTTTCTGCTCAAAGTATTAAATAGTTTTCTTCAAAAGAACTTATAACTTTGGAATAGATCACTTTCTTCTTCTATTGAACTGATGACTTCCATTATTATGAAACAGTCATTATAAATGAAGTGTTAGGTAAAGATGAAAGAGCAGCCGTAAAGAGTCAGAACTCTGATTTTCTCGTCAGAACGGGGGGGGGGGGGGATAGCCGTAATTTTTTTCCAGAAAATCAGAGTTCTAACTTTTTAGGGCTGCTCTTTCATCTTTACTCCATTTGCGCATATTATTCGCTGTTAGAGAAACCAAGGGCATAATATGTTGGAAATGATACTTGTGTTTACTAGTAAAGAATGAGAAATAATGTTATCCAATTTTTCCTTGATAAGTTCTGCTGTTACCCTCTCCGGGCAAAGGGCAAGTAGAAGAAGACAATATTAATTTTGAATGCATTATGTAACAAAAAGTTATTGTTAAATACTTTTAAATAGTAAATAACTCTTTTAGATGTTATTTGATTTAAATTGGTTTAGGTATTGATATTTTATTGACTTCATAAATGCGTAAAACATACGACTAACAAATGTACAATCATATGTGTATATCACTGCAAACGTGTAAAAAGGAAGAATAAGGATGTAAAAAAAAAAAGTTTTTTTAGACATTGATAACGATATCATCCGGGGGGGGGGGGGGGTCAAAATTAGCAAAATGTTGATAACGTTATTTAAGTATTGCGCGGCAGCGCAATACTTATTTATTTCCAGTGTCAATTCTCAATGTTAATTTAACATAGAAAAGCCTATGGAGATCATAACTTTTTCATTTTTTCTTCCCACCTTTTTGTCCCTGATGCCACTCATTTTTAATTATTTGCTAATTCTAATAATATTATAAATTCAAAGTGTAAATACATTTGCCAGACGTCAGGATCAAAACGGATCATAAAATGCTTTTGCATATAGGTGGATTATAATCTAGTGAGTAACATGGGCTAATTTTTATTTACATTATTCAAATATTTTTCTTAATAATTCCAAATTTCGCTTTTCTCATTGAGAATGAACGGGCATTTTCTAATAAAATTTAACATTTTTCCTTCATTGTTGTAAATAATTCAAAAGCCGTAATAATAATTTGCCTATTTTTAGTTGAATGATTTTCACGTGTAACATGAAACTGAAATAGTTTTTTTTTTAGTTTTTTTTTTTTTTTTTTTTTTTTTTAAGAATTAAAAAGAAGATGAATATGACGTCATAGTGGGAAAAAAAATGACATTTTCAAGCAGATTTTTTAAGTTCAGATTGTAATTTTTTGACCAAACTACAACAACCTGCATTACTGCACTGGTGAAACATTTTGAATTATACATGGGTAAATTGCATCACAAATTGTGATGCGATATCGCACATATCAAAGCCTAATGATGATACCCTCCATTAATTTTGAAATGTGTTTGTCTGAATGCAGTAGTTATTAAAAAACTTAACATATTAAACAAAAACCTAATTTGCAGAACAAATTAAAAAAACAAAATTTATTTCCTAAATTGTTTAAACCCGAGAAGGGGCAGATATTAAGATATTTTATTCAATTCGTTCTACATTTAATGTTAAATTTTTGTAACAAATAAGCTAAACCAATTGAACATTGAAAAATAAAAATGAAATTCATGCAATATAATGCTTTAAACACTTATTAAAAGTATAATAATAGCTTTTAAAAATATGTTGAAAATCGTCTCGAAATTTTTGTATTTTTTTTTCCTCTTACTTTTTCTAAATATTATTTAAACTTCATTTAGTTAATTTAGTCAATGAAAATTTTGCTGAAACAAAATAATTTTTTCTGCACTCTAAATAGAAAAGAAAGAAAGTAACTTCCTTTTCAAAATATTTTATTTAATAAATGTATATTAAACTACTTTTAAATATATTTATAAATATTAAGAAAGAAATATCTATAATTCATTCGTTTAAAAATAATTTCGATAACTTATACGATAACATAAATTTAATAAATTGAAATCTCGTATCACTATCTACTGAATGGTACAATTCAACGATATTTTGCACAGATGAAAAGAATTTTTTAATAATAATAATAATAATCAAAATTTTGGCATTATTTTTAATGACATGCGTCCATTCAATCCATGGGAACATTTAACAAGTTGAAAATGGCACGTCAAACATGGCAAATGAGGTGCGTTTGTACTATAACTAATTTTATAAATATTTTTTGCACTGCATATTGTACTGAATGTATATTTTAGTGCACTTCATAAGTGCATATTAATTTCATTCTTTTCGAAAAGCTGTAAAATCAATAAAATGCACTTGAAATCACTTTTTCCCATTGGCCGTAAATGTAATGGAAAACTTTTGACTGTCCCTGTAATTAACCCTTTCATGCATAAATTATTTTTCATTATTTTCCATTATTCAAAAAATCTTTTTTTGTGATAAATGAGAACTCATTATAAAATAATGTTATTATTGTGCTGCATGTCCTATCATCTACCCATGTGCTATTATCTGTCCACAAATCAGATCTCCATAAATGAATACTGATTTTTTTTAGGGCAATACTTATCTGTCCTCATATGAGGCCTGTATGAATGAAAGGGTTAAACTGTGCATCCGATTTTCATAAAATTTGAAATGACGCGACAAAATTATGCAACAATTATATATTTTAAGTTTCAAACGATTCGGTTGGGTAGATTTTGCGATGTTATATACGGACAGACGGACAGACAGACAGACAAATGGACTGAACGATGACTGTAGGTGCTACGTATTTATATAATTACGAACGCACCGAAAAATGAAACTGAATGAGTAACGAATTTCACAAAAATCGCATGACCCTGTCAAATCGTCTTGAGGCAACGCCTACTTAACATAGAGTATCAAGTAGGTGTTACTTGATGCAGAGTCACTGTCTTCTAACAGATGTACCAAACACAGGATAAGTATAAACGCATATAATTAATTGCAGGTTCTTGTCTACGATCAGAGTTCTCCGATTAAATGCTGATTAAGGGCAACTTATCAATATCGAAATTTCGTAAAAATTTCGATTTTTATATTTTTATCTTATCACATACTATGTACTTTCGTCTACATACTGACTAAATTTCAGACACATAAACCACTCTTAAGGCAAATTTAATAAGCATCACCCTTCAAAAGAAATCTTTAAACTCATTTATCCAGTTCGTGTTTTTTAGATTTTTGATGCTTTCAAAATACTAAGGCATTTCTACATATTAAAGAAAGGGCTTGATTTTTTTTCTAGTTGAACATCATACTATATGTAAGAAATGTAACGATCCTATTTTTAATATTTTGATTACTTAAAAGAAAAAAATCATATGTACAAAAACTAGTCATTTTTCTGCCTTTTTCCCACTTGCATTTAGTTATTATTTTATTTTTCTCTAAAACTATTGCTCTTAAAAGAAATCCGATTCTTAAATCTATTCAAAATATCGTTAATGACCTGCACAAAAGAATCAACTGCAAATTTTTAAAAGTAAAATACTACTAGCATTTTGAAATAAGTGATAAATATTCAATTTCTTTTCAATTAAGTTAAAAAAATATTTTTGATTTTTAAGAGAGTATTTTAAAAAAGTCAAAAAAATATTTTTGACTTCTTTACAAGAAGAAAGTATTGGATTCGTGAAAATTTTCGACTTCCGATTTTCGTTGGATTTATGCGTTTTAAAATGTCCTGAACAAGATTTGATGGTTTTTAGAAAATGTCTGTCTGTGAGTGTCTGTCGCTCTGTGAGTCTGTATCTGACAAAACTTTTGTGGGCGTTCTGTCTCATGAACTGATGCACGGAATTTCACAAAACTTTATATTCCATTAGACCTTGATATAAACTGGAGCTGATTACTTTTTGGTGAAAATCGCCCAACAGGTGGCGCTGTTATGCTGCATTGTTCCTTATTATTGAAAAAGCTCTATCTCAAGAATTAATGCACGAATTTTCATCTAACTTCAGATTCAGTTAGTACCTGATATAAATTAGTGCTGTTTTGTCTTTGGTATAAATCGTCCAACAAGTGTCGCTGCTATGCTGCATTTTGCACGATTTCCGCAATTGTTCTATCTCAAAAATTTAATTCACGGATTTTCATCAAACTTCAGATTCAGTTAGGGGCCGTCCAGAAATGATGTCACGCTTGGAGAGGGGGCGGGGAGTTCGTGAAATTGTGACAGTTTGTGACAAGGCAGTGGGAGGGGGTAAGAAGAAGAGTGACATCACACATTTTGGTTAAAATTAGAGGACTTTACTATCCCCGAGGATGAGAGCGATGTTAAAATGCCTGTGTACTCTATGGACGAGTATATATCTTCTCCAAGGGAGGAAGAGTCGATATAGTAAATGATTCAGTGTAATTTTTATTTTATGATTTAATATATAATTTTATAAATGTTCATATTAATGTGACTAATGAAATGATATGACAATTAAGTAAAACTAATATTGAGGCTTCTTCTTCAAAATCAATCTGTTTTAAAGTATTTTGTGTTCATAAAGTAAATATAAGATTTAACCAAATATATTAAATTCCATTTCAAATTCTAAAATACTACTGTTTTCAATTGCTCTTTCATATTAATATTTTATTACCATTATTTATTAATTATGTCTTTTGTTGTAAACCTTAATCTTATTTCATACAAAATAAGTACACGAATTATTTTTATTGTTATCTTCACAAATGCCATTAAAAGACATAGTTAAAGCTCAAAAATAAAATTTGAAATATGAGCTGTAACGTAGTGCTTTGTTTCTGAACTGCAAGTATATGCTTACGGAATATAGCGTGACATGTGACAAGGGGAGGGAAGGGGGGTATGGTGAAGTGTGACATTTTGTGACAAAGGGGAGGAGGGGGATACAAAATATTGAAAAAAGTGTGACATCATTTATGGATCGCCCCTTAGAAGTTGACATAAGTTGCTGATGACGTAAATCACCTAACCGGTGGCGCTGATATGCTGCATTTTTCAGGAAGTATTAACATGTATGAGATAGAAGAAAGTTTTGGGATTGCAACATCCGACTAGTTTCTTATTGGATTCATTTATTTCTATTTAACTATTACATAATAATATACGAAAATATTTTTTTTAAGTTGATAATATATATTTTTTAATGTTTTGGGTGCCGAGTCCCCTTAAAAGCAACCAGTGAGGTACTGAAACGAAAAGAGGTAACTTCGACATGCATCATTGGAGTAAACCAGCTATTTACCTCCCTACATATCGTCCCTAAAATTTAGGAGGGATTGGTGATGTCGGCTTAAAAGGCTACTGCACTCATGCGAAAACATCCGTTCGCTAAAGTTAATCCTATGGCAGAAATTTTTAAAGATATCTCGTTTATATTTCTATATTTTTAAACGATTTCTTTTCTTTTTTTGCATTAGTTAGTTGATGGCTGATGCCGATTTATACAAAGGCCGTTTTTTACTTTTCCGTTTTTCTTTACAGTTTTTTTTTTTTTTTTTTTTTTTTTTTTTTTTTAACGAGAATACTTTTATTTTGGAAACTGGCTCCGAAAATCAAAGTATCATAATAAGAAAACCTGTAAGCAAAATCGAAAAAGTAAAAAACAGCCTTTGTGCAGATCGATCTCAGATAGACAATGCAAAAAAAAAAAAAAAAAAAAAAAAACAATCGTTTAAAAATATTGAAATGCAAACGAGCTTTATTAAAAAAAATTCTTCAATAGGATTAACAATACCGAACGAGTGTCTTTGGGTTAATGCACTTAGGGCTCCTGTCAGTGCCGGCGAAGGCACTCACAAGCTAATGCTAATCCTATGGGGAGGGATTTTTGTAATAACTCGTTTGCATTTTGACATTTTAAACAATTCTTTTTTGCATTGGATAGCCGAGATCCGTATCTACATCGCACCTTTTTTTCGGCTTTGGTTGCAGATATTTTTATAGAAATGACACTTTCATTTTCAGAACCGGTTTTGAAAGTGAAAGTAACTTTATAAAAAATATCTGCGACCAAAATCGAAAAAGTAAAAAAGGGGCGATGTAGAGACGGATCTCAGCTATCCAATGCAAAAAAAAAAAATATTTAAAAATGTCGAAATCGAAATGCAAACGAGATATTAGATAAATCCCTCCCCATTGGACGAGCATAGCAAGCATTAGCTTGTAGGGATGGGTAGAGAAACGTGGAACAGGTTCCTAGGAACAGTTCCAAGAGAAAAAACGAAGGAACTGTTTCTCTTCGCCAAAAAGAACCGTTCCTTTCGAACTAAAATTCCATCTGTCGCCAAAGCAAACGTTGTCACATTTTTCTCTCACTTGCGATTGGTTGATGATGTCAAAAGGTTTTCAAACAATAAGAAACGTCATTAAAGTATCAAATGCTAGATGCCAGAAAAGGGAAAAATCGCCTGATTAACGATGCCAAATCCGAGGAGCAGTTTAAGAGGAACATATCTGGAAAAAAAAATTTCCCGTTTCTGTTTCTCATCATTGCGCAGCCGCGGAAAAACGCAAGGAACAGATAGTGGAATGTGGAATGGAGCAGGAACAGGAGCAGATCGAGAAACGTACTTCAGGAACATGTTTTTTTTTTTCTGTTTCTTCTTTGTTCGTATCATTTTTTAGAGGTATTTTGCTTGGATTAGTGTGTGTGAGGGACGGGAGAGGGGGGGGGGGTGATAAGAAGCACTGGTAAGAAAGGAACTTTGTTGGTGCCAGGTTGAAAATTCAGTTTTCACTTTGACATGAGGACATAACGGATAGAATTTGTTGGTCGCTGATGAATTAGACAAATAAAGGAAAGGGGAGAAGGTCTCTTAACCCTTTTTCTTACTGAAGATACGTCAGATTAAAGGTCTTTTGCATTTTCATGAATTTAGTATTATAATTTAATACGGATTATTAATGTAAAAAATAATTACTATTTTTTAACCATAAGATATTTATTTTGTATTTAATACATAAAAATTTCAATTTACACATTTAATACACAAAAATGTCAATTTCTTTTTTATTGTGAGTATCGAATTATGATAATAATATTTCTTTTCGTTCTTAATATTTGTTCAACAAATGTATGAATGGGAATAGGCACATAAAAATCAATACTAGTATTAACAATAGTAATAATAAACGTTTTCGTTTACATCTGAATGAAGGTTTTCAGTCCGCCCTCAACTCTAAATTTGTTACTATAACTAAAGATTATTTTTTAACTATTTTATAAACACGATTTTTGCGCAGCTGAATAATAAGGATATGTTAAAATAGCAAAAGGAATGAGGTTAAATTAATGTTAATACAATAATAATAATAAAACAGCACTAGTAAGGTTATTTGTAAGATAAAAGTTGAATGCTATTTCTAGAAAATGAACAAAACTCTAATAAACGAATCAATAAAAACTTTTAATTTATGAAGAAATCCAAAAAGAATGTTTAAAAGTTTTAAAAATGTAATTTTAATTAAATAAGCAGCTCAATAAATGTTATTATTTAAATTCAGTCTTTAAATTTGTATTACAAAATATTACAGCAAAAAATTTAATTTTAAATCTTGAAATTAAAAGAATTAAGGAATATTGCTGTAGATTCTTATAAAAAGAGTATTTAAAAAAACTGTTATCGAACGGTTTTTCAATTTTCGATAAATGGACTACATCTTGAGCTATTAGCTATTGTTGTATCATGATGGTAGTTTTTCCTCTTCTCCGCACTGTCGCGTCCGGAAATTCAGTTAAAGATATCAAATTCGCAGAATTTTCTGAAACACCTACCTTTTTATTGAAAATTGGGGAAAACCCATTCGATTAGCTAATTTTTGAGCAAAAGTACCTAGTAATTTTATGCGTTTGCGAATAAAAATGAAATGAAGAATGTGTCAGAAAGAACACAGTTTAGATTCGAGAACAGACTTAAGAAAGTCTGTTCTCGAATATCAAGAAAGTATACATGAGGTCAGATATTTTTTAAATTCATATAGCTTAAGAAAAAAAAAAAAAAAAAAAAAAAAAAAAAAGCTAGTTCAGTTAAACAAATTGTTCGGGAATAATTCATCATACATTATGCGTATTTTCCGATTTTCATAGACATCAGGTAGAAAAATATAGTTTATTATTGGTATTGTATTTATAGAATTTTAATTATGATGACTAATGAAATCAAAAGAAAATATTCCTTAAATGCCTTTTTTATTTTGGCTTTTCTTGAAAAATAAAGATATTTTATCATGAGTTGTTTTATGGATTCAAGTCAGTTGGATAAACAATTCTTTAGAAGATTTCGCAAAAATAAATAAATAAATAAATAAAATAAAATAAATAAATAAAAAGAATGCAAGGAAGAAACTGCATCCAGTTTTAAGTTACAAATCTTTCTTCATGTATCCACTAGAAATATTTCTAGTGTCAGCTTAATAATGTATGCTAAAAAACTTTGAAGCAGTGCCAGATATGTTCTTAATTAATCTCTATCGGAATTAAGGTTTACAGAAGCAGCTACTAAACACTGAGAATATTTGCATTTAAAGAGTTCCTTAGATTCTATTAGAAACAAAATTGAGAAGTTTTTAAACGATTTTTTTACGCAATTTTGAAATACACAACCAACACACACACACAAAAAAAAAATCACGGTGGCACTAGATTTTGATGTTATTGGTGTTGGTGACGGCCGATTATCTGCACGAGGGATATGGGCCCGAGGGGGAGTGCCATCCGTGGGGGTCTTCCTAAGGGAACCTAACCCGTATTTACGTATGGAAACCCAAGGTTAGAAGAAAACCCCGAAAAACTCCGAACGATTAGGCCGACGGGCGCGATTGGGTTCGAGCACAGCCCCACCCGCCTATCACTTTCGAGAGCAGAGCCTCTCGGCCACTGGTGGGGCCGCACTAGATTTTGGAACGAATATGTCTGTCATCAATTGCTTAGTCTGCTTTGTCTTTAAATCGGGTATATACACATGAAATAGAACTTTGAAGAATTAAATCATTTTATTATCTTCTTTTTTTTTTTTTTTTTTTTTTTTTTTTTTTGTCGAGGATCCCTTCCCCCATCTGCCGTTTAAGATAATTTTAAACTCATGAACTTAAGAGAAACAGAATTAAATATTGTCTTCAACGACAGATTTAATGAGAGAAAGCTTACCCCTTCACCAAAAAATCCTTAATTTACTTTTCTCTTACTGTATAATTATTTTAAGTTACTTGAAAAATAAATAAATAATATTAATTTTTTTAAACCATCTGATAAAAAGAAAATTTAGTTAATTGAACTTGGAACCCTCACACTCCCCCCCCCCCCCTCGCCTTCCTAGAGCCATATCTCAATTCTTGGCCTTATTTTCAATTTTTAGCTTGCTAATTTTAATAAGAAGTCTCAAAAATTTTAGTTTATCTAATCCTATTAGTTTAAGTTTAGAACTAATAAGTTTGAAAAAAGGTATTTCACGGAATTTATTTATTGGATTATCTTAAAACCAGTTTCGAGTCAAATGCTAACAGTATTTATCGCAGTTGTTTTAAATATTATCCATGGTGTCCATTTTTACATTACTGAAAATGTTATTAAATGTTTTTTTTTATTATTATTATTTAATTTCTTTTTCAAGCAACATCCTCTTCATTTTTTGTATAATCAAAATTTCCACTTGAAAACTCAAAGGTTAAAAAAAAAAAAAAAAAAAAAAAAAAAAAAAGAGAAAAGAAAAAAATAATAACATGATGTATCCAGATTTTTTTTGTATCAGAAACCCTCATTGCTTTAAACTCCCTTCCTCAGTGTTATGTATTCAGTAAAGAAAAGAGAAAAGACGGCTTTTTTTAATCCCTGAAACCGAACAATCAATCAGTGCTCTGTCTGTTACTGCAACTTTCCAAAGCCGCCTTAAGACTATCAAGCCAGACACAATTTCCTTCCCCCTCGTATGTGACGTAACGAGCCGGGGCTGGCGCCAACGAGGAGAATTTTGTATTCCTCTGTTTAGAATTAGAGTACAACGTGTTTTTTATTCGGAAGCAAAGGACGTATTCTTTTTAAGGTAAGTTTATTTTCAAATTAACTATTTATATACTATTAGTACTAGTTATCTTTTTTTGTTCACTATGTACTTTATTTTTAATTTGTTTAAGATAAGTTAACTAGTAAATCCTAATGAAATATCGTGTTGTAATATTCCGTGTCTAAAAAAAAAAAAAAACGATATTAATCTAGTTCTGTTTCAATACAGCAATAATTTAAAATGGAAAAAATGACAAGATCGTGTCGAGACTTACATCATTCCCTGTCTCTCGTAATTTTCTAAAAATTGGGGCTTGAATTGTACTAATAGGTGAATTATCTCAAAAGTTATTGATTAATAAATTTTCCATTATTTAATTATAGCCTTTATTAATTTGTCAAAATAATCTGATTTCAATATCTGCTAGACAATTCTATTGGCGCCAGCACATTTTGCCTCATAATTTGGAAGCTATTTATTCGATTCACTTGAAATTTTAATGTCCTATGTGACATATTTTTCTACCTCAACTGTTAAACTTTCAAGTGCAAATTTTAATCAGTTCTTTTAATTTATGAAAATTAGTAAAAAAAAACTTTAAAATTATTATTACTCAGAAATTTATCACTGAAAACTGATGATATTTTGTATACAGTAAGTACAGCATAAATATTATTAGTTTAAACTTTACCTTTCTTGCTATTCAATAATTTCGATTAAAACTTCTGACTTTATTTACTCGGAAATACTGGCACCAGATAGCTGAAATTTATGTCAGACTGAGTTTCTTGGATACTAATCATGCTAAAACATTTTCAGCCAAAAGTCTTAATTACAAGCTTAATTATTATGTAATGTATAACTTGTCACACCTTCCTATCTTTGTAATTTGTTCTGATTTCTCTCATTAGAGTGACTTTTAATGATCGACTTTTATTAGAAAACACTTGTCGTGAGAATAATAACTCTGATTATTCTGTAGGCAGAATTGATTGGGCTTTAATATGATACAAAATTTATGTATTTTTATAGATATTTTCATACTTAAAAATTTAAATGTACTAGAAACTTTCATCATAATTTCTATGGATGCATAACATTGTTACCTTGTTTATTTCTTTTAAAGCCCGATCAATATACATACTAATTTATTGTTGTTTTTTAATCTTAAACTCTTAATAAAAATTCATTTTATAATATTTGTTACACAGTGCATGCTTATACATGACAATTGCAGATATGGGAATGATGTGTCTGAATCTTTTTATTTTTACAATGACTGTAAACAATTTATCCACCTTCCCCCTTCCGAATTCGCAAAAATTTTGTGTGTTTTTATATAACTTTTAACGTTTGATTAAAAATAACAATAAATAAAATTATTGTTATATAATTATAAATTTAGTTTTCTGTGTAGTCAGGACCCGACTTCGTCTATCTAGGTCCTCGGAGCAAGCACCATTTTGGGGCCCCCCTTTTATCTATCCGTAGAAATTATTCGCGAATAATGCATAAGTGGTTTGTGCTAAACTTCATACGTATTGTATGCATGCATAAATTTCGTACCAGGTACTATTTACATTTGTATACAGGGTATCACAAAAAGATGGTCACAACTTTATGAAAAAATACTATTAGAATAATAGTAGAAAAAATCATGGATTTGTTGCAAAGGAGTATTTGTTTGGAAACTTTTATTTGTTTTTCTATTTATGTTATAAGGTATCTAAAAAAAATACCCCCAATCGGTCCATAATAAATGATTTCAACTTGACTCGTTATGAGGAAAACATGTATGAAGAATTTCTTTTGAAAACAATGTAGTACTAAGTTGTTATAATAAAATTTAAATCATTAGTTTTCTAATGATATATAGTACAAAGTTCAAAATCCAGAATCCTTCGGCACTCGGCGATTCCAAAATTCGGATTTTGGCTTATTTACAGTTTTTCAATGAAAAAAAAAATCTATTATATATATTTCAATTCCAATTGATGAAAGTGTTTTCTTTCTTTCTTTTGTTCTCACAATGTTTCAGTACACTTTTTAAAAACTCTATTGCTTGTACCTTGCATAATATCTTAAAATAATACAAAAATTAAGAAAATAATAATTTTCTGTTTCATGACCTTGTTTTGTTTTATTATGAGCGCTTTATGTTTTTTTCAATTTAATCGATTCTATGTGAAAATTACCCATTTCTGCTGAGTAAAGTTTACAGTAAGAAAAATTTATCTGTGTTGTTACCTAATTTCATGCACTCTGTAGTTTTACTATTTATTTATATTAAATTTATTATATTCCTTTGCATGTTTCAAATCACTAAATTTAATAGGATATTTATTGTATAATTTCAAGCCACAATGAATAATAAAAATAGCATACAACTTGAATTTGTTTTCATTTAACAATCATTTTTCATCCACTTTAATTTAATTTTAAATGTGGGTTTTGATTGATAGAATATTGATATTTATTTATTTCTTTTTGAAAATGAAATAATTGAAAGCAAAGTAATTCTTTCTATGTGTTTAAAACTACATATATATGTGTATATATATTTTATATACATATTTGTAGATTTTGCTTACATATATTTATTAATGTCTTGTTTTAGAATATATAGAAAATAGATAATTGATATTTTTGTAAATTTCAAAGTAGAATAAATAATGAAAACTGTTCACTAAATTAAATTTAATACTTCAGTTTTTTTTTTTTTTCATTAACCAACCATTTTTCTTTAATGTAACTTTAATTAAGTGCACATTTTGACTGACACGGTGATATTATTTCATAAATTTTGTTTTTGTGTTATCATTATTATTATTGTTTCGAGTGATCGAAATTGATTAAAAAGCACTTAATTAGCGTCTGTAAACTATAAGTTTTTATATTTTCCCCATATGCTGTGATAATAAATTGGAATATAGAGGAAAGAATTAATATGTTTTAAATAACGCATGTGCTCTCCACGGCTGATCTAAGCCCCGCGTCGTGACGTCACGAAACCTCGTGTTTGGCTTGTAGTCTTGAGGCGGCTTTGAACAGTCCCAGGAACAGGTCTCGGTGTCTTCGTTCCTCTTCTCGTTCGTTACGAGATCACGTGACCTGTTCCTTTGGAACGGGTAAAAGGAACAGTTCCAGGTTCTGACGGAACGGTTCGTTTTTCAAAAAGAGCAGGAACGACCATCCCTATTAGCTTGTGAGTGTCTTCGCCTGCACGGACAGGAGTCTTAACAATTCTTTTATTATATCCCAGCCGCTCGAAAGCAGCTATCTTGATCAAACAAAAGGTTTTTCTTTGGTATGAATATGCTCGTAAGGAATATGGGTAAATCTTCATAAACATTTTCTTCCTAATATATTTTGGTGTGAGACGTTTATATCTAATGCAAGATGTTTTTATTCATTAGTATTTTATAAGAGTTACTAAGTTGACTTAACGGGCGATTCTCCACTAACCTTCAACTCGCGGCTCAACTCACAGTTGAGAAACCTTAGGTTAGCAAGTCTAAGCGCCGGTTAATATTTGAAATTCATCGTTAACTTTAGAGCCGAGATCAGTCGACCTCGGGTTAGTGTAGATTAGGTAGAAATGTGAATAGCTGATTGGCCAAAGGAATCACATGCCGTACTAATCGCGTTAACGAGTTCTGTCCTCGCGTAGCACCGGTTTTCAATAACGAAACAAAAACTAGAATTGAAATGCATACTTGTGTTGAATTTTTAAATAGATAAATTTGGAATTACGGTTCTGATTTGTAGTTTTGTTCGTTCACAAAATTAGGCTCAAAAGGTAAAAATACTGATACGAATACTGATACAAATATGATAAGATGTTAATTTTTACAAAATTTTGCATTACAGTAAAATTCTTTCATAAAAGTTACTTGATTAAAAAAATACACATTTTTTCTTTAATCTATAAGTTTAATAAACAATTTTCTGATCAGATTAGAATAAAAGTAAATAACGAGCTAATTTTATTTATTTATTCATTTATTTTGCAACGAAAATTAAAAATATATCTATTTTCATGTATTTATTCTACTATATGCTTTTTTTTATTATTATTTATTTGACTAAAGTAATTGATGCGAAAATTTTCAAGAAATCCTCTTTAAAATGTTTCTTTCAAACAAAAGTAACTATTTTAAACTTAAAAATAAATCAAATTAATTATTATAATATGTATATATTATAGTTCAACGGTTTATTATTTTGCTATCATATTAAGTATATAATATCATCTGTAATTTCGGAATATTTGCTTTACTCTGCTCTTTTAAAATTTATGTACTTACCGTTTTCTAACTATAAATTCCCCCCCTTCCCCTATTTTTTTATATAAGTAATGTTTGGAGTACGGATTTCTGTTTAAAATTTATTCATTTGGATTTTTTTTTTTTTATGTTTGATCTCTGAATTTTCAAAAATTAAGCATAAAATGGTTATAAATGACCTGACCAATGACCCCTTTTTTTTTTCATCTTTGAGTGAAGTGTGTTTTGTATCGATTCTGTGTTTTAATGAAAAATATTTTTGGTTGAATGCTTATCAAAGCTGTGATTAGCTAGAAAATATTATTTATTAACATTTCTTTCTTCGGTTATACGCATATTACTAATTTCAAAAAGTATTTTCTGTTCGATCCAGCCTATTTAAAAACTGCACAGATTTTGAGAAGGAAAAAAATAGCTAATGATTCTATAATATACTTCTTTTACTTAATCTTTATGTTGCGGATCCAGTACCTATGGAGTAAAGAAGAATTTAAAAGTAGGAAATATTTGGCTGCAGATAAAAGTAGGCATTCGGATAAAGTAGCATGAGAAGAGATTTTAATATTATTACCTGGAATAACACAAGGGAGAATGATGCATTAAAACATTTTGTTGTAACTTACGTATGAAATATTCATCAACTCAAAACCTTCACAAAATTGCAATTTTTTTTTTTTTTTTTTTTTTTTTATTTTTTTTTTTAAGATTTTAAGTTGACAGTACGTTTAATCTTAGGGATGTTAATAAAAGGCACTGAATAAGGCTATTATTGTAAGCTGTACTATTATCATCTAGTTACATACAGTAGTTTTGAGTGTGAATGTTGCAAAATAGAAATACAGTCGGACCTCGTTATGCAGACACCCAGTTTTCACGTCACTCCGTCAGTTTTACACGTCACGTCAGTTTTACAAAGTCCCGATTTTCTGCATATGATTTTAATGTAAATAAACTCCGGATTTTACGTCGTTGAACAATTTTTAACTCCGGATATCCCAACGATTTTGGAAAATTGTCCATTTTTCATAATCCATCTTATAAGCGCGAAAATTAAGCGCTAAGAAATTTATTAGCCAAACTTTTCACGAAAGTGTCTAAAATACCCATTGAGATAAATGAGAAATTTTACTTCAATCCTTTATCTGAATAAATTAACCCACACACTATGAATGACCCCCTTAATCTCCAGATAGACATATCAGTCTACTCGCGGTCTTTTTGCTCCGATCAGGATGCGCTTTATTGTGGTTACACGGCGTTTATCATCCGACTGAAACCGAAGCATTGCATTGAAACGATCAGAAATTATCTAAAATCCTTTCTTGAAACGACGAATATTGATTACAATTCATTGTATAATATTGAAAAAAAGAATTGTAGAAAGTACAACTAGGGATAAGCAAACCTTAAAATTCATCAATATTTCATGTAATGATTAAAAAAAAAAAAAAAGTCATCATAAATCTGATTTTTATTCTTTTCAATTTTGTTTTTGTGTTTATTTTGTTTAATAATAATGTTTTATTGCTTAAAACTGCAAGAACAGTTATGAATTTAAAGTTAAATTAATTAAAAATTAAATTAATTAAAAATATAGCTTTTTATAAACATATTTTTCTCTAACTCTGGTTACCGCGACACACCGCTTATGGCGACACTTTTTTCTGCTCATTAGAGTGTCGGGATAACGAAGTTCGACTGTATTACTAAAATAATAAAAACATACATTATTCACTCCACACATGTCTGACATATAAATATATTAATCTCACACCAGTAAATATTCACTTTAAAATAACTATTATACTTTCTGAGGCATTTAACACAAGATTCATACAGGAGAAAAACCATTTGTTATTCAAGAAAAGCAGCTCGCTCTGAGCCGCTTTTATATTATAAAATAAAATTCCATTACGCAAGCGCTAAACTTAAACTCCCTGTAGGAAAAATCGGTTTTTCCAGGACAAACGTCCTCTTTTCATACTAAGTACTACTCGTAAGTCTGCTCCTTCTGACTCCCGGCGAGATCCACGAGGTGTTCCGCCGGTTGAGGTGGGAGGACTGGGCGAAAAGCCCGTAGCAGGGACGCTTTACGTCCGACGGGGGCTTTCCCCGCCCCTTCGGGGTCTTCCGCTAGGGGCATCTTCCACTCTATTATCGGTTGTTCCTCATAAATGTCTTTGCCGGATAATGGTAGTCTATCTTGAGGGACCTCCGTAAAGTAATCCCCCGTAGGGATCCTCGGCAGTGGCTCGTGTCCTTAATAGGATTTCGTACTCTGCGGGTCGTCGGGGTGAACTGCGGAGGGACCAAGAGAAGGAACCATCTGGCTCTTCTAGCTGGGTGGGAGGTTCTGTCGCTTCGACCGGATGTCTAACCCCTGGGCGCAGGGCAGCGCGAAGTTCTTGGGCGACCTCGTACTAACGACGGGTGCACGGCGAGGACATTTTCCTTCCAGAGTTGCAATCTTTAGAGTTTCTATTATTTTATATTTTTAATATATATCAGTATCATTAAATAGTCATTATTAGTATTCATTTAATAAAATTAAGGACAGGTTTCCCTCTAATATAAATTGAATATTGATGACTATTTGCTTACTATAATATATATATATATATTAAGCAAAAAGTCATTTGTATTTCTTTTTTTACATGACATTTTATTTATTTTTCAAAAATTAATTAATTATTCAGAAATCTATTCCTTGCCGTTATAGAGCACACATGGAATTAAAAATATGAAAGACAAATAATGTTGCAAGGAATTCAAAAGAAGTGAGGTTTTAAAATCTTCTTAATCATTTTAAAATTATTTTATCAAATATTATTGTAGTGATTAGCTTTTGTTTCATTAAGTCATTTTCCTTCATAATTCCATTTAATAATATGTCGGTAAGATATAAAATATTTTTTTTAAAGTTACAGAATTACCTTAACTGGAAATTTTGACATAAGTTTAACACACACAAAAAAAAAAAAAAAAAAAAAAAAAACGTAAGATGCGATGGTTATTTTTAAAAGGCTGTTCATAATCTTAACAAAAAATGAAGCATTTACGACAATTATCTTGTTTTGATTAAATTTACGGTAAAAGGAGATGAATATACAAACACAAAGGTAAATCATTCACTTATAAGTCTTAATTAAAAATGAAATTACACTGGTTATCAAAAATTAAGGAAAAGTCACAAAATGCTAATTTTCAAATTTGAGAACATTCAAAAGGAAATAATATAATTCGAGTAATTACTATTCCTACAACACAGCTAGCCCATATAACATCTAATTCATGTCACACATGGTCACAAGTGTCACAGTCACTACGGTGAAGCAAAAAAATAGGAAATTCCATACATCTCATTATGAGTCTCAAATGATCACAAATGTGACTCCACTGAGAAGTCAGTGTGACTGCTGCTTTGTGACGAGTACCAGGTGACTTTATAATTGTGACTGTCATCTGTAGACTCAATTTCATAGTCATCATGAAAGTTGCATTATGATAAGTCACCAAATAATATCATATTATAGTCACATCGAGACTTTTCCAAAAGAGCACAATGGTGACTTCACAGTAGTCTCTGTGTCACCTGAAAGTCATCACGTGACTTTAGTGTGACATTATTTGGTAACTTATCACAATGCAGAGTTTCACGATGACTTTGAAATTGAGTCTACAGATGACAGTCGCATGAGAGTCACAATTTAACTACATTGTAAAGTCACCTGGCACTCCTCACAAAGCAGCAGTCGCATTGACTTCTCAGAGGAGTCACATATAGTGATCATTTGAGACTCATAATGAGATGTATGGAATTTCCTATTTTTTTGCTTCACCGTAGTGACTGTGACACTTGTGACCATGTGTGACATGAATGAGATGTAATATGGGCTAGCTGTGTTGTAGGGATAGTAATTACTCGAATTATATTATTTCCTTTTGAATGTTCGCGTATTTGAAAATTAGCATTTTGTGACTTTTCCTTAATTTTTGATAACCAGTGTATAAAGATGAGTCCTCTGAGAGGAAAAAATCAGTATTCCATGAACAGACACAGATAGTTTTCGAATATAATAATAAATAAATATAATTTATAGTCGAATAAATACTATATTATCTATTAAAATATTGCAGAATTCACAAATCTACTTATTATTTTTAAGTCTGTTGCAAAAATATATTAAAATATAATAATAATAAAATATGAAGCTACAATTTTTTTCAGATTTATTTACCAGATGATTTTTCGATAAATAATAGCCATTACTATAATTCTTTTAATTTTTAAAATAATTATTTCTTTTTGAAAACATTTTTTTTTTTTCGAATTCTATGTTTTCTTTGTTCAAATTTTAAAATTCAACATTCTTCGCTGTTTATTTATGATTTTAATGATTTCCATAATCGAATAACAAATGCAAGCGAAAAGGAAAAGGCTACCTAATACCCTGTTCACACTGCGTTATCGGAACTCTCTTAAACCTCCGAACTCTCTGAGGGAGTTCCACAAACTCTCTGAGAGAGTTTCAACTTTCTTCGGGCTAGAGACAGTCACGACCATTCACTCTCGCTGGCTGTAAAGTTTCGCATTAACTGATTGGGTGTTGCGGGCGGTTTTATCTTAAGCGCATGCGCAAACAACACAGTGACGTTCACTGAGTTATCTTAAGTGAGTTTTCCCATGTGAACAGGCTTCCAATTCCGGGAGGGTACCACCTCAAAATTAAGAGAGTTCGACGGCCTAAGATATCTTAAGTATTCGTAGTGTGAACATAGTATAAGGTTGTTGAGGGAAGAACGCAGTAGTTTTCCCCTTTTCTTCACAGCCTCGTTCACAGCTGAAAGGAAGGGAGAATTTTTTCAAAGTTCTACTGTTAGAAGTCGTTCTCTCCCCAGACACTCGTAAAGTTCCATAGACGTAATGTAAATCCCCGACTGTCAGTTAAACAGCTAAGCAGTTGAAGTCGCATAAAGGGACGAAAGATAAAAGAAGGTCCACTTTGGCGTGATCGCCAGTAGCGATAATTATCAAAATGAGGAGTTAACGCTATGCTGTCCGCTGTCCACACGAAAGCAGTGCGCTCCCCTCTTTTCGTCGATAGAGTTTCTCTCCGAGGGAAAATCCCCTTTAGTGGAAGTTACGTCAAAGATCATGCAATACTTTAGATGAATCTGTTAGTTGTTATGTTAGATTTCGAGTGAAAGTGGAAATTTCGATACGTGAAATTGATTATTTTATAGAGTCCTGCATCACTGAAAATTTTTCCATTTTGCGTATCCATCGGCTATCTACTTGCAGTACAGAAAATATATCATAACAACAGAAAATAAACAGATCATATTAAAAAATCTGTCATTCTGAAAAATCGCTAGAATCAAGACACCGCACGTAATGATGCGATAGAAATAAGAATTGAGAATTTACTTCTTCATAATTTTAGGAACGGCAGTGGGTCAAAGCTTATTTCCTTTAGGCTTTTTATTTGCGTGTAGCCGTATGTTGCGTAGCATACGGAAAATGGGCAGAACTATCAAAGCATGTATAAGTTCTAAATGCTTTGAAGACCATAAACGACATAAGTGTGTTATCTTTATTAGAAGCTGGTCACTAGTTTCTAGCTTTCCTGTTCTAGCAGTCAGAAAGAAATTTAAATCTCGTAGTTAGAATTGTTTATTATCTTAGTTTGCTTACAGTCTCTTTGGAACACTTTCTACGAAGAAGTCCCATGTGATAATGATTTATTTAATAACGTCTGAATATCTATGATTTTGTTGTAATCTCAAATTTATGCTTGCTTTAAGTTTAATTTTGTGTTTTTTATTATCTTAATGACCTGTTTAAATTTTTTTCCGATTTTTATTTTCTACATTTGTGTATTACTAAAAAAATCATCATGTAATTTCATTCACTCATTTAATTATTAAAATTTATCTTTTTTGGAATTCGGTTGTTTCCAGCCTTGTATAACTGATTAGAATATTATTGTTAAGAAACTTATTAATTTTAACTGGCACTTAAATTGAAAATGAAGACTTTTCGAACTGCATATTTTTTGCTAAATAATTATTTAAAAATTAAACTGTTTAAAAAAAAAATCGTATTTTTTATTTGAAACGAAATTTATATGTCTTCGTAAAGAAATAGGACAATATTTAACTGTGCGACATTTCTCCTGCTATTATAGCTTCCATTAAATATAGCGATCGCACACTGTCAGTAAATAATTTGTAAAGACTCTGATTCAGCAAGAAAGCTAAAGAGGTAAAGCGTGGCGTGACTTTCGACCTTTAATGCTCAAGACCATTCTTAGTTTGCTTTTCTGCTACTGTCAGCTGCGGCACTGTTAACTCGCGACTGGTTTTAAGACACCATGACATCGATTATTGTTAATTTAGCTTTGCTTACCTCAGAGCCAGAGTTCTCAGGCCGAGCAAGGGTTCTTTATAGATCTAAGGAAAGTCAAATAATGATAACAATTAAACTTGGCAGTGGCAATCCTTTTACAAAATTTTGCAATTTTTTCCCCCATTTTTAGATATTTTGTTGCGAATTAATTGTAGGAATTTTCAATCATACCTCCTTAAATTATCACCCTTCCTTTTTTGTCTTTGTTGTGCAGCACCAAAGCGCAGAAATTCTTAAATATGAAATAAATCGTTTTTACAAATAAATAATGTTTTGTTGTGAAATCATTAAAATATAGTGAAATTACTGTATAACTCTATTATTTTTAAGTCAAGAGTTGTTTTATCAATTCTATGTTTTGCTGAAAAATATTTTTTGTTGAATACTGATTAAAGCTTTGATTAGACAGAAAATATTCTTTATTAACATTTCCTTCTTTTGCTATACGCATATTACTAATTTCAAAAAATATTTTCGGTTCAATCCAGCCTATTTAATGACTACATAGGTTTTGATAAGAAAAAATCCTCTATTAATTCTATAATGTATTTCTTCTCCGTAATCTGTAGGCTGTGGGTCCAGTACCAATGAAATGAAGCAGAATTTTGAAGTAGGAATTATTTGGCTACAAATAAAAGTATGCATTAAGATATAGTAGCATGACTACAGATTTTAATATATTACCTGAAATAACGCCAAGGGCGAATGATGCATTAAAAACTTCCTAATGTAACATGAGTAATATTCTTCAAATCAAAATGTTCACAAAATTTATAATAATAATTTAAAAAAAAAAAATGATAGTACGATTAATCTTAGAAATGTCAATAGCTGGCACTGAATTTGGTTATTATTTACGATCTACTGTTATAATTTAGTTAAATGCACCAATGTGTATACATTGGAAATTAGAAATGATACAAAAATAATAAATGTATATATTTTCCACGCCATACATAGTACCTGAAGTATAACAATATTCATCTCACACCAGATAATATTCTCGTTGAAATTATACTTATATTTCTGAAGCACTTTGTCTGTTGCATACTGAAGAGAAACCATCTGGTTTTCCAGGAAAGCTGTTCCCGCAGTTTTTTATATTACTAAATAAAGCCCAATCAATCAACCTGCAATGTGCAGGTTTTGTTTGAGCTCAGTATTTTACGTGGGTTTTTTTTTTACGGTTGACGTTGACGTAATTTACTCTTGAATCGTTTGTGTTTTTGTCGCCAGTAACCAAATTTTCGTAAACGTGCTTGTGATAGTCAGTGATAAATGAAAATAGAAGGAAGAAAATGGCTTTAGGAGCCCTTTTTTTGTGAGAGCAATGTCATAGTTATCGCTATTTGTATTAGTATTTATGTGTTTATATTTCTATTATTTTTTATGTGTTAATTAAATATCTATGACTGCAGATTTTAAAATAATACCTGAAATAACTCCAAGGGAGAACGATGCATCAAAGATAATAAATAAGAACTTGTGTGAGAAATTAAATCACTAAAAAACCAACGTTTGAACACACAATGTACACAAATCAAACACTATGAAAATGTCTAACGTAACTAATTCTCGATACGATTACTCACGAAACATATACGTCTGTTAATTTTCACAGTGTTTGTTTTGTATATATTGTCTGTTCAAATATTGTTGTTTTTTTAGTGATGCACTATAAGGTTTTTGATGTAACATAAGTAAGAAATATTTTTTCAAATCAAAGCGTTCACAATATTCATAACATTTTTTCTAAAAATATTTTAAATTGGCAGTACGTTATCTTAAGAATGTTAATTATAGGCACTGAAAGATCTGACTATTGTACGCTCTACTGTTATCATTTAATTAAATGCATCAGTGTGTCTACATTGGAAAATAGAAATGTTACTAAAATAATAAAAATATACATACTTGAAATATATATATTCATCTCACACCAGAAAACATTCAGTATAAAATAATTTGTAATTTTTTCAAGCATTTTGCATGTGTGATTCATGTTAGAGTTTGATTCTTTGTGTCTCAAGCTGTTCATTCAGAACCGCTTTTGAATCTCAATAAATAAAATCTTAACAAACACCCAACCGCTTAGTCGTGTTTTCAGACGCAGTCACGCACTAATTTTTTTTTTTTTTTTTTTTTTTTTTTTTTTTTTTTTTTTTTTAACAAGTCAAGTTATAAATTTTGGTCTTGTATCGTTTTTGTTTCATCACTGTTTACCAGAATTTCGTAAACATGAATGTGATAGTCAGTGATAAATGTAGATGAAAGGGAGGAAATGACTTTTATAGGGTTTTTGTCAGGGCTATATTGTATTTATCGCTATTATTAGTATTAATGTGTTTATATTTCGATTATTTTTTATGTGTTAATTAAATATCTTCCGTAAATGATTAATTATTTTAAGTGCTAAATTTGTTGAGAATGCATATATATATATATATATATTTAATGAAGAATTTTTTATATCTATATATAGTGCGAAAACAATAAATAATATTTTTATATTTTCAAAAAGCATTGTTTTACTTTGTTCGCATTTTTTATTTCCAAATAAGCTAGAATTTACTTGTGATAAATGAGAACCCATTATAAAATAATGTTATTATTGTGCTGCATGTCCTATCATCTATCCATGTGCTATTATCTGTCCACAAATCAGATCTCCATAAATGAATACTGATTTTTTTTAGGGCAATACTTATCTGTCCTCATATGAGGCCTGTATGAATGAAAGGGTTAAACTGTGCATCCGATTTTCATAAAATTTGAAATGACGCGACAAAATTATGCAACAATTATATATTTTAAGTTTCAAACGATTCGGTAGGGTAGATTTTGCGATGTTATATACGGACGGACAGACAGACAAATGGACTGAACGATGACTGTAGGTGCTACGTATTTATATAATTACGAACGCACCGAAAAATGAAACTGGATGAGTAACGAATTTCACAAAAATCGCATGACCCTGTCAAATCGTCTTGAGGCAACGCCTACTTAACATAGAGTATCAAGTAGGTGTTACTTGATGCAGAGTCACTGTCTTCTAACAGATGTACCAAACACAGGATAAGTTATAAGTATAAACGCATATAATTAATTGCAGGTTCTTGTCTACGATCAGAGTTCTCCGATTAAATGCTGATTAAGGGCAACTTATCAATATCGAAATTTCGTAAAAATTTCGATTTTTAGATTTTTATCTTATCACATACTATGTACTTTCGTCTACATACTGACTAAATTTCAGACACATAAATCACTCTTAAGGCAAATTTAATAAACATCACCCTTCAAAAGAAATCTTTAAACTCATTTATCCAGTTCGTGTTTTTTAGATTTTTGATGCTTTCAAAATGCTAAGGCATTTCTACATATTAATGAAAGGGCTTGAATTTTTTTCTAGTTGAACATCATACTATATGTAAGAAATGTAACGATCCTATTTTTAATATTTTGATTACTTAAAAGAAAAAAATCATATGTACAAAAACTAGTCATTTTTCAGCCTTTTTCCCACTTGCATTTAGTTATTATTTTATTTTTCTCTAAAACTATTGCTCTTAAAAGAAATCCGATTCTTAAATCTATTCAAAATATCGTTAATGACCTGCACAAAAGAATCAACTGCAAATTTTTAAAAGTAAAATACTACTAGCATTTTGAAATAAGTGATAAATATTCATTTTCAATTCATTTAAAAAAAATATTTTTGATTTTTAAGAGAGTATTTTAAAAAAGTCAAAAAAATATTTTTGACTTCTTTACAAGAAGAAAGTATTGGATTCGTGAAAATTTTCGACTTCCGATTTTCGTTGGATTTATGCGTTTTAAAAAGTCCTGAACAAGATTTGATGGTTTTTAGAAAATGTCTGTCTGTGAGTGTCTGTCGCTCTGTGAGTCTGTATCTGACAAAATTTTGTGGCCGTTCTGTCTCAAGAACTGATGCACGGAATTTCACAAAACTTTATATTCCATTAGACCTTGATATAAACTGGAGCTGATTACTTTTTGGTGAAAATCGCCCAACAGGTGGCGCTGTTATGCTGCATTGTTCCTTATTATTGAAAAAGCTCTATCTCAAGAATTAATACACGAATTTTCATCTAACTTCAGATTCAGTTAGTACCTGATATAAATGAGTGCTGTTTTGCCTTTGGTATAAATCGTCCAACAAGTGTCACTGCTATGCTACATTTTGCACGATTTCCGCAATTGTTCTATCTCAAAAATTTAATTCACGGATTTTCATCAAACTTCAGATTCAGTTAGGGGCCGTCCAGAAATGATGTCACGCTTGGAGAGGGGAAGGGGAGTTCGTGAAATTGTGACAGTTTGTGACAAGGCAGTGGGAGGAGGTAAGAAGAGTGACATCACACATTTTGGTTAAAATTAGAGGACTTTACTATCCCCGAGGATGAGAGTGATGTCAAAATGCCTGTGTTCTCTATGGACGAACATATATCTTCTCCAAGAGAGGAAGAGTCGTAATAGTAAATGATTCAGTGTAATTTTTATTTTATGATTTAATATATAATTTTATAAATGTTCATATTAATGTGACTAATGAAATGATATGACAATTAAGTAAAACTAATATTGAGGCTTCTTCTTCAAAATCAATCTGTTTTAAAGTATTTTGTGTTCATAAAGTAAATATAAGATTTAACCAAATATATTAAATTCCATTTCAAATTCTAAAATACTACTGTTTTCAATTGCTCTTTCATATTAATATTTTATTACCATTATTTATTAATTATGTCTTTTGTTGTAAACCTTAATCTTATTTCATACAAAATAAGTACACGAATTATTTTTATTGTTATCTTCACAAATGCCATTAAAAGACATAGTTAAAGCTCAAAAATAAAATTTGAAATATGAGCTGTAACGTAGTGCTTTGTTTCTGAACTGCAAGTGTATGCTTACGTAATATAGCGTGACATGTGACAAGCGGAGGGGAGGGGGGTATGGTGAGGTGAAGTGTGACATTTTGTGACAAAGGGGAGGAGGGGGATACAAAATATTGAAAAAAGTGTGACATCATTTATGGATCGCCCCTTAGAAGTTGACATAAGTTGCTGATGACGTAAATCACCTAACCGGTGGCGCTGATATGCTGCATTTTTCAGGAAGTATTAACATATATGAGATAGAAGAAAGTTTTGGGATTGCAACACCCGACTAGTTTTTTATTGGATTCAATTATTTCTATTTAACTATTACATAATTATATACGAAAAATTTTTTTTTAAGTTGATAATACATATTTTTTAATGTTTTGGGTGCCGAGTCCCCTTATAAGCAACCAGTGAGGTACTGAAACGAAAAGAGGTAACTTCGATATGCATCATTGGGGTAAACCAGCTATTTACCTCCCTACATATCGTCCCTAAAATTTAGGAGGGATTGGTGATGTCGGCTTAAAAGGCTACTGCACTCATGCGAAAACATCCGTTCGCTAAAGTTAATCCTATGGCAGAAATTTTTAAAGATATCTCGTTTATATTTCTATATTTTTAAACGATTTCTTTTCTTTTTTTGCATTAGTTAGTTGATGGCTGATGCCGATTTATACAAAGGCCGTTTTTTACTTTTTCGTTTTTCTTTACAGGTTTTTTTTTTTTTTTTTTTTTTTTTTTTTTTAACGAGAATACTTTTACTTTGGAAACCGGCTCCGAAAATCAAAGTATCATAATAAAACAACCTGTAAGCAAAATCGAAAAAGTAAAAAACACCCTTTGTGCAGATCGATCTCAGATAGACAATGCAAAAAAAAAAAAAAATCGTTTAAAAATATTGAAATGCAAACAAACTTTATTAAAAAAATTTCTTCAATAGGATTAACAATACCGAACGAGTGTCTTTGTGTTAATGCACTTAGGACTCCTGTCACTGCCGGCGAAGGCACTCACGAGCTGATGCTAATCCTATGAGGAGGGATTTTTGTAATATCTCGTTTGCATTTTGACATTTTAAACAATTTTTTTTGCATTGGATAGCCGAGATCCGTATCTACATCGCACCTTTTTTTCGGCTTTGGTTGCAGATATTTTTATACAAATGACACTTTCATTTTCAGAACCGGTTTTGAAAGTGAAAGTAACTTTATAAAAAATATCTGCGACCAAAATCGAAAAAGTAAAAAAGGGGCGATGTAGAGACGGATCTCAGCTATCCAATGCAAAATATATATATATATATATTTAAAAATGTCGAAATCGAAATGCAAACGAGATATTAGATAAATCCCTCCCCATAGGACTAGCATAGCAAGCATTAGCTTGTGACTTGTGAGTGTCTTCGCCTGCACGGACAGGAGTCTTAACACTTCTTTTATTATATCCCAGCCACTCGAAAGCAGCTATCTTGATCAAACAAAAGGTTTTTCTTTGGTATGAATATGCTCGTAAGGAATATGGGTAAATCTTCATAAACATTTTCTTCCTAATATATTTTGGTGTGAGACGTTTATATCTAATGCAAGATGTTTTTATTCATTAGTATTTTATAAGAGTTACTAAGTTGACTTAACGGGCGATTCTCCACTAACCTTCAACTCGCGGTTCAACTCACAGTTGAGAAACCTTAGGTTAGCAAGTCTAAGCGCCGGTTAATATTTGAAATTCATCGTTAACTTTAGAGCCGAGATCAGTCAACCTCGAGTTAGTGTAGATTAGGTTGAAATGTGCATAGCTGATTGGCCAAAGGAATCACATGCCGTACTAATCGCGTTAACGAGTTCTGTCCTCGCATAGCACCAGTTTTCAATAACGAAACAAAAACTAGAATTGAAATGCATACTTGTGTTGAATTTTTAAATAGATAAATTTGGAATTACCGTTCTGATTTGGTAGTTTTATTCGTTCACAAAATTAGGCTCAAAGGGTAAAAATACTGATACGAATACTGATACAAATATGATAAGATGTTAATTTTTACAAAATTTTGCATTACAGTAAAATTCTTTCATAAAAGTTACTTGATTAAAAAAATACATATTTTTTCTTTAATCTATAAGTTTAATAAACAATTTTCTGATCAGATTAGAATAAAAGTAAATAACGAGCTAATTTTATTTATTTATTCATTTATTTTGCAACGAAAATTAAAAATATATCTATTTTCATGTATTTATTCTACTATATGCTTTTTTTTTATTATTATTTATTTAACTAAAGTAATTGATGCGAAAATTTTCAAGAAATCCTCTTAAAAATGTTTCTTTCAAACAAAAGTAACTATTTTAAACTTAAAAATAAATCAAATTAATTATTATAATATGTATATGATAGTTCAGCGGTTTATTATTTTGCTATCATATTAAGTATATAATATCATCTGTAATTTCGGAATATTTGCTTTACTCTGCTCTTTTAAAATTTATGTACTTACCGTTTTCTAACTATAAATTACCCCCCTTCCCCTATTTTTTTTTATATAAGTAATGTTTGGGGTACTGATTTCTGTTTAAAATTTCTTCATTTGGATTTTTTTTTTTTTATGTTTAATCTCTGAATTTTCAAAAATTAAGCATAAAATGGTTATAAATGACTTGACCAATGACCTTTTTTTTTTTTTTTTTTTTTCATCTTGGAGTGAAGTGTGTTTTTATCGATTCTGTGTTTTAATGAAAAATATTTTTGGTTGAATGCTTATCAAAGCTGTGATTAGCTAGAAAATATTATTTGTTAACATTTCTTTCTTCGGTTATATGCATATTACTAATCTCAAAAAATATTTTCTGTTCGATCCAGCCTATTTAAAAACTGCACAGATTTTGAGAAGGAAAAAAATAGCTAATGATTCTATAATATACTTCTTTTACTTAATCTTTATGTTACGGATCCAGTACCAATGGAGTAAAGAAGAATTTAAAAGTAGGAAATATTTGGCTGCAGATAAAAGTAGGCATTCGGATAAAGTAGCATGAGAACAGATTTTAATGTTATTACCTGGAATAACACAAGGGAGAATGATGCATTAAAACATTTTGTTGTAACTTATGTATGAAATATTCACCAACTCAAAACCTTCACAAAATTGCAATTTTTTTTCTTTTTTTTTTTTTAAGATTTTAAGTTGACAGTGCGTTTAATCTTAGGGATGTTAATAAAAGGCACTGAATAAAGCTATTATTGTAAGCTGTACTATTATCATTTAGTTACATACAGTAGTTTGAGTGTGTGAATGTTGGAAAATAGAAATACAGTCGGACCTCGTTATCCAGACAGCCAGTTTTCACGTCACTCCGTCAGTTTTACAAAGTCCCGATTTTCTGCATATGATTTTAATGTAAATATACTCCGGATTTTACGTCGTTGAATAATTTTTAACTCCGGATATCCCGACGATTTTGGAAAATTGTCCATTTTTCATAATCATTCTTATAAGCGCGAAAATTAAGCGCTAAGAAATTTCTTAGCCAAACTTTTCACGAAAGTGTCTAAAATACCCATTGAGATAAATGAGAAATTTTACTTCAATCCTTTATCTGAATAAATTAACCCACACACTATGAATGACCCCCTTAATCTCCAGATAGGCATATCAGTCTACTCGCGGTCTTTTTGCTCCGATCAGGATGCGCTTTATTGTGGTTACACGGCGTTTATCATCCGACTGAAACCGAAGCATTGCATTGAAACGATCAGAAATTATCTAAAATCCTTTCTTGCAACGACGAATATTGATTACAATTCATTGTATAATATTGAAAAAAAGAATTGTAGGAAGTACAACTAGGGATAAGCAAACCTTAAAATTCACCAATATTTCATGTAATGATTAAAAAAAAAAAAAAGTCATCATAAATCTAATTTTTATTCTTTTCAATTTTGTTTTTGTGTTTATTTTGTTTAATAATAATGTTTTATTGCTTAAAACTGCAAGAACAGTTATGAATTTAAAATTAAATTAAATAAAAATACAGCTTTTTATAAACATATTTTTCTCTAACTCTGGTTACCACGACACTCCGCTTATGACGACACTTTTTTCTGCTCATTAGAGTGTCGGGATAACGAAGTTCGACTGTATTACTAAAATAATAAAAACATACATTATGCACTCCACACATATCTGACATATAAATATATTAATCTCACACCAGTAAATATTCACTTTAAAATAACTATTATACTTTCTGAGGCATTTAACATACGATTCATACAGGAGAAAAACCATTTGTTATTCAAGAAAAGCAGTTCGCTCTGAGCCGCTTTTATATTATAAAATAAAATTCCATTAAGCAAGCGCTAAACTTAAACTCCCTGCAGGAAAAATTGGTTTTTCCAGGACAAAAGTCCTCTTTTCCTACTAACGGCACCTAAGTCTGGTCCTTCTGACTCCCGGCGAGATCCACGAGGTGTTCCGCCGGTTGAGGTGGGAGGACTGGGCGAAAAGCCCGGAGCAGGGACGCTTTACGTCCGACGGGGGCTTTCCCCGCCCCTTCAGGGTCTTCCGCTAGGGGCATCTTCCACTCTATTATCGGTTGTTCCTCATAAATGTCTTTGCCGGATAGTGGTGGTTGAGCTTGAGGGACCTCCGTAAAGTAATCCCCCGTAGGGATCCTCGACAGTGGCTCGTGTCCAAAGCGTTATAAGTAAGCGAACAAACTTAATGCTGGAATCAGGCGTAAATTAACACAGTTGCGCCACCTTGTGGACGGAGTGATAATTCACATACGCGGATTTTTAGTGTGGCGCGTATCTTCTAAATCTTTAGTCACTCATGGAAACGAATTTTGTTTGCCACATTTATTGCAAAAAAATGGCGTAGCGAGAGGGGAATCCAGATGCACTTGACACCACGAAATTTTAATCGCCTTATCATAAACACTTCAGTTATTAATCAAGGTGACAAAAACTTTACAATTTTAGTGGTGTGAGTAAGAAAACAGTTAGGTTTCTACCTGTAGTTCACACTCCATCCACTACGTGGCGCATGACCTTGATTGATTTTACCTCGCTCTTAATCTTGCGGTTACTTCTACCATTTAAGATAGGACCCTTACTTATATCGCTTTGGCTCGTGTCCTTAATAGGATTTCGTACTCTGCATAGACTTCTCATATAACTGGACTTAGAAATAGCAACCCTTTCTTGACGCCGGGATCGCTACCCACCGTCACGTGATGGTGGGCAGAGAAAACGCGCCAAACCGGTTTTTCTCCTCTGGTTCCCGCTGAAACTTTCTTGCATCGGCGTTTCTCTCGCATAAATCAAATCCGACAGTTGCCAATAAGGTGATCACCGCCATAAAAGACAACCTTTTGGCGATGAAAGCGGGAAACATGTGTGCCTCAAGTTCTGACCGAAATAACAATGGGATTCGGCCTCTACTTCTTATCTTTACTCTGAGGTACTCTGCGGGTCATCGGGGTGAACTGCGGAGGGACCAAGAGAAGGAACCATCTGGCTCTTCTAGCTGGCTGGGAGGTTCTGTCGCTTCGATCGGATGTCTAACTCCTGGGCGCAGGGCAGCGCGAAGTCCTTGGGCGACCGCGTACTGGCGACGGGTGCACGGCGAGGAAACTTCTTAAGGGAGGGCTTACTCCGTGTCAGTTGCGCGCAAGTCTGGGCCCTGAGTGGCCTATGTCGCCGGACGAAGGCTTGCAGCTTCTCTGCAAGAGCTAGTTTTTTCCCTTCGTTATCATAGTTACTATACCGGAGGAGTAACCAACGAAGGGATAATGAAAAGAGGACGTTTGTCCTTGAAAAGTCAATTTTTCTTACAGGGTGTATAGTGAGTCAATCCAGTGGCGCCAATGTTTGGAAAATATTGGGTGGGCTGAAAATTTTTTGATTAAAATAGCATGCAATTTTTTGGGCCCACGTGCCCGTATAAGTTGGCGCCACTGAGTCAATCTTTGGGTATTTTTATGCGTGTGGGTATTTTCGAACGCAGTAGTTGAGGGTATTTTTTAAGTTGACTTAATTTAGTCTCATATCCTTTCCTCGTTTGTGTTTCTCTCACTTCACTAGTAAACATTACGTGAAAGTGACAGTTAATGATAAATGAAGATGGAAAATAGGAAATGGCTTTAGTCAGGTCTTTGGAGGTCTATATAATATTTATTGTTATTAGTATTTATGTGTTCATATCTCGATTATTTTTTATGTATTAATCAAAAATTCTCTCAAAAAAGATTAATTTTTGTTACATAATTTGTAGAGACATTCGGGTACAAATTTGATTAAAATTAAAATCATTTAAACGATATCAATTCAAATAAAGATTTTTTACTTTATTTTCATAGCTGAGCAAGAGGTTTGAAACCACATAACTTGCTGAAATGCCCGACTAACTTTTTTTTTCACATTTCGTAATACAATCGAGAAATTATTTCGATTTGTCAGAACGATTTTCCGATTCATTTTCTGTTGAGTTGAACCAGGTTTCAGACCAGATGATATAATCATTAAGGTTAGCTGGGTAAGAAAGTTCCACCAGGTTTGCCCGGAATAGCTCAGATGGTAGAGCACTGGCGGCTTCAGCCAGGAGATCTCTGGTTCGAATCCTGGTCCAGACATTTTTCGCCCAGTTCGAAATTTACATCTAATATGATTTTCTGACTTCCTGACATGACATTTTCATGGACGAACCACTGGTTTCAGCTATAGGGTATAGAATAAATAGTGTGGAAATCTGCTATTCCAGTAATTTTTAAAAAAGTGCTAAAATATTGAATCCCTTAATTTTATTAATGTCCAACAATGTTTAAATCCAAAGAGTCGATTGCAGCGATATCTGCAAGATATTTTCTAAAACTGCAAGAAGATTGTTAGTTTAGACCATGCCCTATGTCCCGAGTCCCAATTTGGGACTTAAAACAGCCTATAGAGACGCTGATCGCAGCCTTCAGTAGAGGAAAAATGTATATTTGACTAATGCTAAAGCTGCGCTGCCAGTGGGCTACTTTTTTAAATTCAAATTTCTTGATTGGCGCCACTTTTTTGAAATAGTGAAATCCGCCTTATTTAATGGCATATTAATTAAGGAGAAAACAAGGGAATTTTACCATTTCAGAAAAGTGGTGCCAATCAAGAAATCTGAATTTTAAAAAGTAGCCCACTGGCAACACTGTGCTAAAGTGCCACTGAAATAATTTTTTATTATAAATGCGTTTGAAAGTTTTAGATATTCAAATTCGGATGATTTTTACTTTGTCATGTAATACAAAACACAAATGTCATCTGAAATTGTGCGAAAAAAATAATCATTCTGAGAAAATTAAAAAAACATCTTATGCAATGTGCTTGCATAGCATTTTCCTGAAGCGAGAAGTTACATCTTTTTTCCACCAGATGGGGTATTCGAGCGCTTGAATGGCTAATCTATGACGCTCTATGATAATACGATTTATACATAGAAATACATTCCATATATTTAAAGCTCCTATGTGATCGGGGATCTTTAAATTTCTTGAACATAGGCCAAAACAAACTATCGAAAAATTGAAAAATATGGCTGCGACCTTGTGCAGGAATTGGAGATCGTCTTCTTCAATATTTCAAAATTTTAAATATCTGTCTGCACGATCTAGTTCTTTATCAAAGTCGATTGATGATCAAGTTACGCATACAGGACAGGTTTTTAAAAAAAATTGTATTCTTTTTTATTATTAAAGCAATTCTATAATAATGATATAATAAATTGAAAGTTTTTAAAAACAAATAGTAACAATGTGAAACGAATACCAAAAAACATTATTCTAACCTATTCCAGAGTATTAATGGCGCGAATTGATTAACTTATACTAATATACATTTATAATATAAGAAACGCACTATTTAGAAAAAGACTTGTAAAATGAAATACTCTTGAAGAAATTTTAATAGCACTTAGATATAAAAACATAATTTATTTCCCACATTGTTTCGGCCCGAGAAGGGATTGATAATAAGATATTTCATTTAGATGCTTCCACATTTAACGTTAAATTCTTGTAACATATATGGGTAAACTAATTGAACTTTACAAAATAAAAATAAACCAGTCGGATTTCGACGAAAAAAAATGTTTAAAAAACTGTTACATTGATTTATAATAAACCTACACGATGCATTGAAATAAAAAATACATCGAACATTGGTTAGTCCGACTCCTAAAACAAACATCACTTTAATCTAAAGTTGCCAAAATACTATTTCCTTAAACTTCAACTCTTTTAAATTATTTGAAAAGTTAAACTTTATTTGTAAACGTAATTAGTAAAATATCGTCAAGGAAAGTAAATATGAAGAAATTATCGATTGTGGTTCTTATGCTACTTGTTATGGAACGAAAAATGTGCAAAAGTTATTTCAATTTGGCACAAATTTTTTTCCGCATGAAATCTAAACTTTGCGTTATTTTCACCATCTCAAAATTTATTTACGCCAAATCCATATTCACTATTTTAAAAATATTTTTATGCGCAATGGGTTATTACTATATATTTTACCAAACTTGAAATCACGTTTGTCAGCCTACAACTTTGCATATGAACATTTGCAGGCTTGACTTGAGGCTCTAATCTCAGTAGGGGAGAAGGGGGCTAGTGTGGACAACTTGAATAATTCTGTTATTTTTTAGTTAAAGTTGCTCTGTAAGTTTTTGCAGATTGACAACACTGATATACACTTCCATGTGTAATTACATGAGAATACATTTCATAGTTCATTTGCAATTTATAAAAAAAGGTTTTTATGGTGAAAAAGTAAATTCATGGTTTGTTTTTTAATTACTAAGTTAGACTATTTATATTCATTATTTCAAATGAAAGGGGATATTATATTATATCTGTATCTAATCGGTATATTTTTTGATATTCACTTTTGCTCTGCATGGTTTACATTTATCAGTGTTAGTCCTAAAAAAATAAATGGAACCATGGGGCTAGTGTGGACACATGGTGGTGGGGCTACAGTGGACATGTCCATACTAGCCCCATTCAGTTTTCAGTTGTAAAAACATTAATTAGGTATATAAACATATCACTTTATGCTATTTGCATACTATGTAAGATTCATTTGTGAAGTAATAACTGAATTTAAATGTAGAATACACACATAGTAGAATTTAGTTTGATAAACATTTTTTATTTAAATTACTAATGCTAGTCCATTATAATAGCATAGGTTGGTAGTACATTTTTCCTAGAGTAAATTATAAGGATTATTTTCTTGTTGGTGCTCCAACTGGAAGTCTAGATTTGCCTTCAAAAAGCGGATGGATGGTGAAAGAACTATTTCCAGCTGTTTTACACCATATACAAGAACACACAAAATCTGATATAATCCACCCTGTTTTTTTGCTTCTTGATAATCATATTCACACATTTCTCTTGTAGCAATTACACATATGTGAAGGAAAATTGCATTGTGTTACTGTCTTTCCCATCACATTGTTCCCATAACCTTCAACCTCTACATGTTGCAATTTATGGTACATTCAAAGGAATCTGTAAAGTTGCATTGGTACTTTTCGGTTAGCCGGGCGCCAGTGTTTTATTTACATTCATATCAGGGTTGGCAAGTTTCTTCCACAGTGGAAAAAACCGGCCGAAGAAATAGGTTTCTTCCAAGTGGAAGAAACTGTTAGCTTTAAGAATTTAGCATATAACTTTCAACTTTGTAAAATACAATAAGTGTCTTCTTCCTACAACCTTAAGTAAATTAATTCCATCAGACCTATACAAATTTAATTAATTATGTATGCTAAATTAATTTCATCAGTTTTCTAGCCAAGATCACACAAAAAACTTGTCTAAAGATCTTCAACCATTGGTTAAATGAAAAAAAGAAATTTTATCCAAAATGCACAAAATCAATTGTTATCCATTTCAATTTAAAAAGCATATTTTTTAATTATTTTAATTTTTGAAACTGGTAGTAAATGATACGTGGATCATTCACCAATGGTAGAATGAAACTCACTTAAATAAAGGACAGTGCTTTTAATTTACACCAATTTAATTAAGGTAAATAATATAGTACAATGATTACTGTATTAAAAGAATCATTAAAATCCTCACTTTCCTTACTACAATGCAGCATAGTATAACAAAAAGTCTCTTTTATCAGTTTCTCAACTTAGAATGGATGAATAAAAAAGTCCTACAGAAAACTTCATTAAAGTTTAAAAGCATTTCGACATACCCATTGATATTTTAAGAACATTAGTCTTTTAAAATCAGTATTGAGATATGTATGCTAGATGCTAGTATAAATAATTACAAATTTGTTCGTTTTCTGTGTTGTGCAGTTCAAAATAATGCATTTTTATAAGAAAATAATGTATTTTTATATGAAAAATAAACATTTTGTAGATAGATTTTTTTCTCTTTTTACATAAATGGCATAATTAATAATAATAATAATAATACTTATACCTCTAAAGTTGTAAAATCCATCAACTGTAAATGTCTGCTGAACCTGAAGTATGTTATTAAAAATATAACTTATTTTTCCAAAAATAATATTTTTAATATTAATTAAATTTTCCAATTTAGGGGTCATATAATTATACTTTGAGTTTAATTTTTTTACATAGATAATATACTTTAATTTTGAGCACCTATTTTGTTTTCCGTTGGTTTCTTCCATTTCTTCCAGTTTTTTCCATTACTTCCACTGTCCTGGAAGAAACTGGTTTCTTCCGGAAGAAACCCAACCCTGATTCATATATACATATATATGCACATATATGTACATATATATATGCATATGTATGTATATAGTTATGTATGTGTGTGTACATATATTATGTGCATATATATGTATATATGAATGTAAATAAAACACTGGCGCCCGGTTAACCGAAAAGTACCGTTGCATTTAATGACTGGATGTTAAATTATACCTGCAAAACAGTATCAATCTGATATTGCTTCCTTAGCAGCGAAAGCATGTTATAAATTATTTACATTAAGTAATATTATAACGAGATTTGCAAAAACCTGGCATTATAACATTAAATTGATTAGCATTTGAAGATGATTATTTTTTTGAAGCTATATTATCGACCGTGAATGCCCAGGTATTACACAAGATCAGGTAAGCACACGTGAAGACAGTGGAAACAGCCTTTTTGACATGGAAGTTGATGAAGTAGAAATGAGTGAAAAAATAATCAAGCCAGGAGATTTTGTATGGGCTCAAGTTTCTTTAATTTGCAAGAAGTCCAGCCACAGGACATTTTATAGCAGTTATTCAAAGTCTGTTTCTGTTGTCGAGTATGAAACAGTGCCTCAAGAGTAGTAGCTCTAAGAAAACCATTTATATTGAAAATGATGTCTCACAAATAAACATCATTGGAAAACTCTCACAGCCAGACATTATCCAAGAAGCCATAATGCTTATTATGCAGTTTCCTGGCTGTGTAAACACTAATGAAAAACATTTAGTTGCTTTGACAAATACTTTAACCTTGTAAACAAACTTAAGATTTTAAGATAGGTAAATACATTCATATATCTTTTTATTTGTGCATTTTATTTTGACCAGTGTTTTGTAATTTTGTCTTTAAAATAGATTCATAACATACCTAATTGTAAGTCCTCAGTAATAATAAAAAATATTAGGTATAACATTAAGTTATATTTTATTACGATTAATATATTTACTATGTTGTTTAGGTTCAAATTTATTTTATTATGGTTTTGCAAACACTTTTAAGAGTTGTATTACATTGTCTAAATCAATATTCTAGCTTGTCCACACTAGCCCCATGTGGTGGAGCTAGTGTGGACAAAAAAAAACTTTTTTTAAAAAATATATTAATAAATAACTGTATTGCCAAATAATTTAATATATCAACCAAATCAAAGATAAAATAACAAATTCTTATAAAAAAAAATACTTGAAGTGGGAAAAATGGTATTTAGTACATTTTTTTACGAAATTATAAAAAATGTCCACACTAGCCCCCTTCTCCCCTACTGGCAAGTAAAAATTCCAGAAATTTATGCCTTGTTAGGCACATTTGTAATTTGTGGTAAAATATTTAGCTTTATCAAAAAAGATGTCAGTTCTCTTTCTTTTAAATGACTTCATTTTTTATCATTTTAATGAAGCATTTCACCTGGCGGCTCATTAGTATCAACAGAACGAAAAAATATTGGAAAGTAACAGCTTTATGAGGTAAATGCATGTTTTTCAAAGTGTGACGTCATATTGTTAAATTTTTTTAAAGTTATTTTCAATTGCAATGAGAAAATGCATCAATAATAAGGGTATATAATAAAAATAAACGAACTATGGTCTTCCTTTTCTCCTCAACAATAGAAGCAATCCAATAGCCAACATTTTAAAGAAATTTAGCAAAAAAACTTTTAAAATAAAATATAAAAATGGAAATAAATTTAAAAATAGCTAATATGGGCACATCTAACCAATAAACAGCTTTAATTTAAAAAAATAATTATCAAAATTGGTTCAGTAGAAAGGACCTTTTTCTATTTTTAAGTTACAAATTTTTGTATAATGTTTTATACAAAATGATACGATGCATGCAAAATACAAATCTTAAAAAAAAAAAAAAAAAAATCTAAGTTTTTCAGATTCAGGTGGTTTAAGTTTCATATTATTTAAAATTTATTTGTATTTTTTAAAGTTCAGTTAGTTTAATCATATATCTCTCTATTCTAAAAAAAAGTAACCACCGCCGCCACCGGTTTTGAATTTTTTGTGACCGGAGGTCTTTCTTCGTTAATATTAAGAAAAATAATGCATACAAAAATATGAAAATCGGTAGTATTATACAGAAATGTTTGATAAACACGCTGATGCAGACAGTTTTCAAATCGAGGAATTATTTTAAGAGATATTTAATGCTAAAGTTAGACAAAATCATTCCACTAAAAAAGTTTTATAGGGGCAAAAACTATACATCGGAATTTAATAATTTTTAGATCATTTTATACATTATAATTTCCAGGTGTGCAGAATTCATTTATTTTTTTAATTTGACTTATTTTTCGAGGTTTCATTTCTATTTTAAATTCAAATTTTCAGCATTTCGAGAGATATTTTTTACTTATTTTAGAAAATTGTACTAATTTAACCTGTTGCCAACTGTATAAACAACGGAAACAATAATGTTTGCTTCAAATTAAAAATTTATTTACATGTGACTATTATAAACAGAAAAGATACTTTCAAATTAAAATTAAATAATTGCGTATAAAAAGCAGGAACTTATTGAAAATTATGTCATAAAAAGTATACACGTGAATTTTAAAAGAGAAAGGATATTGTAAAATAAAGTCTTAAATAGGAGAAATTATGTCATATTTACGTCACATTACAGTTATTACATAAAATGAACGCAAAATATTGCAAAACAGTTTAAATTTAGAAATTGCGCTAGACATTTATTTGATATTTTGAGAGGATCTTTTCAACTATTTTTGTTAGGAAAGTGCAAATAATATTTCATTTCTAACAAAAGTATTTTCACATGAATATTTAAAAGAGAAAGAATAGCTTGGTCAAAATTACGCCAGATTAAAAATTATTAATTTAAAATGTCTCATTTAAAAGAACTTTCTTTTCGCTTTGTTAAAAAATACCAGGAGACAAAGACTGTTTACTTAATTCCTTTTATATTAGCTTATTTTGAAATGTTGTTACGCGTGTCTATGTCATCAAGTTATTTTTAGTTCGACGTTTTATTTGTATTTTTATTAATGTTGTACTAATTTATTTGTTCTTTCGTTATTTAAAATAAAAATTATGTCAATTTGTATAATTTGGCGAGTGGTTTGGAGATTTATATAATTTGGCGAAATTGGTCGACGGGATAATCAAGTAGTACCGCAGCGGATTTGGGGTTAAAATTCCCCAGTCAAAGAGAAATGAATAGAAACCCGTTTATAGGGAAATCGCCACTGTTTTTTAAATTATAATTCAATCTTTCGAAATCTTTTTAAAGCCGATCAAATTAGCGTGCATTTAGAGTCTGCGGTGTCTGGACGGGGGTTGGCAAGCGTAGCTTGTAGGGGGTGAGCCCTCTAGTATTACTTAAGAATCTAACGTTAAATATGAAGGCACATCAGATTATGCACTTTAAAAAAAATATCCATGCTATTTAGTTATCCCGTCGACCAAATATCTATCACCAAACTATAAGCAGGGTTCGCACAGACTCCTTAGACTCCTTGGAAACTCCTTAGAAATGAAAACATTCCCAAGTTGTACGTAGAACTACTTAGATAAGCAAACCACTCCTTAGAAACTTCTTAAATTATATTGCGGCTTCGGACGCAAGTGATATTGCTGCTGAGGGGAAAAAAAATCGTGATTGTAAAACGCACAGTAAATCCTTTATGCACGTCATTCATCTGAAGCACAGCATTGATTGGGTAGGATAATCTTAAAGCAGGGCTCCCACTAGTTCCGTTTTTCAATCATTAGGTCCGTAAAGTCCGTTTTTCGACACTATTAGTCAATCTTTATTTTAAATTTTATCGATGTTTGGCATTTAGCCAAGAATCCCGGAAAAATCACGTTTTTCGCAAATATGTTCCAAAAAATACCATCAAATTTCGCCAATCGATCTCGGAAAAAATTCATAAATTTTGTCAAATGATCGTGAAAAAACGTGAATTTCTCGAACAGATCGCGGAAAAACTCGAATTTCTTCAAAAGACGCGAATTTCTTAAAAGTCACGAAAAAACGTGAAATTACTCATCGTATCACAAATTTCGTTAAAGATCGAGAAAAAAAGCAGATTTCCTCAAAAGATCGCATAAAACGTGAATTTCCTCAAAAAATCGCGAAAATGCGAATTTCCTCAAAAGATCGCGAAAAACATGTGAATTTCCTCAAAGGATCGCGAAAAACATGCAGTTTCCATCAAAAGATCTTGAAAAAAACACCAGATTTGTTAAACAATCGAAATAAAATGCGAATTCCATTAAAAATCGCGAGTTTCTCCCAGAAGATCGCGAAAAAAAACGCGAATTTCCCCCAGAACATTGCAAAAAAAGCGCGAATTTCATCATAAGATCGCGAAAAAAATGCGAATTCGTCAAAATTTCACTTTCAAAGAAAGAGATTACCGCTGATTCTAAAAGAATAAATTCAAAACTTGTTATATTTTTTCTTGTATGTTGCGTTTAGCATTCTTTTTTTTTTGCCTTTAAAAATTTTCTTTAAGATGTATCATGTATATATGATATTACGTAATAAGTGTTTGGGGTTTGACTAATAGGGTCAGGTGGGGGAAAGTGGTCATAAAAACAGGCTTTTCAAACTTTCAGAGGATATAAACATCAGAATTTCTGTGATGTTTTCTAAAATTTTGGGTGTTATTTTACATTACATTACTCTAGAGTACATCCATATCCATTTCAGAAATATTTTTGGGGAATAACACCTTTTTATAACATATTTTTCCAGGCATGTTTTTATGACCACTTTACCCCAGGGGGTGGGGTAAAGTGAGTAGTGCATGGGGTAAAGCGGTCACATTGAAAAAGTGTAATAAAAAAATAAACTAATGAATAAAAAGTGACATTTTATTATTTACAAACATTTTAAACAACCTTTATAATAAGTTATCTGCCATTTTATTTTATTAAAGTGTAAATTTGTAATGTTAAAATTGTTTGTTGTTAAAATTTGGTTCTTCAAGGATTTTGATCACATCTGATTCTGGAAAAGTATAATGATTGCCAAATTTGGATTTTTTTTAACATACTTTGAGAAAAATAATCATGTTTTTTCCCAATAAATTGCTTTATTGATTTCTTCATTCCATATTTTAGCAACACTCAAGGTCCTATAGATATGGTTTGAGATGTCATCTTTAGCGATTATAAATGGATTCAAAAGATAATGTTGACTAAGGATATTTTGTTGTTGTTTTTTTCCTCTTGGAAATTTAAGCAACTTTTAAGTATCCCATTCCTCTTGTTATTTTTGCAGATATAATGCAAGTGTTTTTTCTGCCAATACTACCCCGATCTTGGACTGGACACATTTCCTTTTCCTTTAAAACTATGTCTAACAATTCTATTCACATCTGAAATGAGTGTAGAAAATGTTGTCAATGTAGCTTATTTTAAATTTTTTTACATATTTTGCAGTCAGTTTTCTTGATAATGTTTCTTTAAAATTCCTTTCCAGACCTTTTTTTAATGGGGGAAAATACACCTAGATCCAATGGTTGTAGACTATGACTAGTATGAGGTAGCAGGCAGAGTATTATAATGTGATTGTCAATAGCTATTTTTCACAGCGTCATAATTCATTTATGTCCATCACAATCATAAATAAAAGGGCAGGCTTTTGTAAGCTTTCGGTGTACTATCTACTTAATAAAATGATCCATCCAAGATTCAAGTACAGAATCCTGTATCTATCCAGATTCCATGATTCATACAATGCTCCTGCACAACCACCCTTTATCCCTAATTCATATATACTCACTCATTAAACTGTGAATGGGAGAATGTAATAACCACTAGCTGATATACCAAAAGGAACACTAAACATTATCTTTCCTTTGGTTTCTGAATTTTATATAATGCATTGCATTGCGTAAAATTTTTTAAACTGAACTATTTTAGCTATCCCTATCCATTCCAGCCTCATCAACATTAAAACTTCTTTCAGGACTTTCTTGTGGACCATTTTCTTAGATAATACAAGTATAGGTATTAGAAAAAGTAGTTAATGTGTTGGTTGTTAAATTAGTTGATGTAAACTTTACAAGCAATTCGGGTTTACACTTAGTTAATTCATTCACTATTCTGAACCTATTAAAAATTAAACCTAACCTTTTTTAACCCCCATATTATAAACTATTATTAAATAATAACTATTTGCAGTTAGTTTTTAATAATTATTAGTATTAAATAAACTGGCATTGTATATAATGAATAATTTAACTCAGATCAAATATCTATAAGTTAAGCCTAACCCTATGACCACTTTACCCCATGTAACTAAAACTATTATAAAATAAAATCTGTGATAAATATAACTTAGCTATAAATGAAAATATGTTCTTGAGATATGTGAAAAGCTTTCTGAACTGCCAATTTAACAAAATTTGGGATAAACAAAATGCAGCAGAAAAGTTAATTAAAGAGTTAAAAGAACAAGGTGTAACAAAGACAGACAAAATGAGTGCTCAGTGGCTCAAACATGTTATTAAAAATGTTTTTTTGAGTGAGAAACTTTGATCAATACTTAATAAATCTAAAATTAAAAGAAAATTATTCAAATTTCTATATTAGTCAAGATTTTAGCACTTTTTATGAATTATGACCACTTTACCCCGCCTGACCACTTTACCCCACCTGACCCTATCTATCTATATGACCTAGTGGTGATTTTGATCCGAATTTTCCGAAAATGTAAGGCATTCATTTCCAAAATTTAAAAAAAAATCGGTGACCAATCCGAAAATTCGGACATATGGTCGCCGAAAAATATAAATTCAATCAATATTGTCAAATATTGTCAATTGTTTGCAGAAAAATCGCCGATTTCGTCCAAGGATTGCGGGGAAAACGCAAATTTCATCTAAAGATCGCAAAAAACCCCACAAATTCGTCTACAGATCGTGAAACAACAACAAATTTCGTCAAAAGATCGTGAAACAACAGCAAATTTCGTCAAAAGATCGTGAAACAACGGCAAATTTCGTCAAAAGATCGCAAAAAACCCACAAATTTCGTCAAAAGATCGCGAAAATCGACAAATTTCATCAAAGATCTCGAAAAAAACCACAAATTTCGTCAAAAGATTGCGAAAAAACCCACAAATTTCGTCGAAAGATCACGAAAAACGGCAAATTTCGTCAAAAGATCACGAAAAAACGCAAATTTCGTTAAAGAGTCGCGGAAAAAACGCATATCTAGTGTCAGGAGTGGAATTCTGCCTCCGCTCCCCTCTGGTGTAACTTTTCAGAAGATTTTCTGTGAATTTCAATTTTTTTTTTTTTTTTTTTTTTACTCAGAACAACCCTTGTGACATGACGATTGGTCACTGCATAAAAACGTTGATTGTCCATTTTGTATTTAAACTTACGAAATCAGTAAGCAATGTATTGTGAATACTGTGCAATTTCAGCACTAACAGTTAGATTCTAATACATACAGTAAAATTTGTTTTTGAAATGTTTTTCTCTCCAAATTGGGCATTAAAAATTGGAGTGTGCATACCACATAACGATGCAGCACATAAAAACATCGGCAACAACAGCAACAAAAATGGCAAATCCTTAAAACTTTTTGGACTCCTTGGATTTTTTTGGTACTCCTTGGATTTTTTCTTCTCAACTCTGTATGAACCCTGTATAAGGTTAAATGCCAATAATTGTTTATTGTAAATATCATATTCACCTGACTTTAAGCAAGTTACACGTGTTTACGTCATCAAGTGATTTTTATTTTGACGTTTTATTTGTATTTTTATTAATGTTATAGGGCAATTCCATTGTAACAGACTAACAGTCATAGAGGAAAAAATGACTTTATCTTATTTAAAATATAATAATCAAGTAATTGAAAGATGGTTACAATTAGCATGTATTATTATAAGATAAATGAATGTAGTTATTAAGAATAAATTATTTACTGCGAATAATTATCACTAAAAAGTGGTATTGTAACAGACAAACAGGAATTACCATGCTTTTCGGACACCTTAATGTTTATCTACATTATTTATAAAATAACATACAATTGATTATAACAAAAATGTATTTTCATTCAAAGGCAGTTCAGAAACATTCGACTTCCACAAAATTTGACTGTTGTCACAATATAGTTATGAAAAATATGTAATCTTACCTGTAACAGACCAACATCCAATATGTAACAGACAAACAGATAAGCACATAAAAAGAAGCTATGCTGATTATAATGGATTTTATTGATTTTGACTATTTAACCTTTTATAAAATACATTGCAAATATAAAAAATATAGGTTTAATACTATCAGAAAATATGCGTATTACCTATTGGATGTAAAAAATAAAATACTAAAAATGGTAACATTGGCTTGGAATTGCCCTATACTAATTTGTTCTTTCGTTACTATTTAAAATAAAAATTGTGTCAATTTGTATTATTTGGCGATTTATATAATTTGGCAAAATTGGTCGACGGGATAACTAAGTAGTACCAAAATATATTAAGAGAGCATTAACCATGTGTTTCTGATAATTTCCAAAATTATAAAAGTTTCTCTGTGCTGTGTACCTCTTGAAAGAGGTTTTATCACCCACAATTAGAGTTGTAAGTTTCCGGAAATTCTTCTAAGGCACAAAAATTAATATTGTAAAATTAAACTCTCGTTGACTAGAGGCTACAATTAAACAAAACTGGGCTTAGATTCTGTATATTCCCACGGCCGCCATCTTGGATTTCTTGGCAATTTTTTGTTGCCGTTTATTGATAAGGCAACACCGACGAGTGACGTGTTCTAGCAACCCCATTAAGCCTAACATGCGCATAAATCGCTGCTTGGTGACATTTACTACTTGCCGGAAAAGGGGATTTCATGCCAAGAAAAAATCCAAGATGGCAGCCACAGGAATAAACAGCATCTGTTCCCAAAACTGGAGTATTTTCGTCAATTCTGGATGGGATGCCCTTTTGAGTTTTAACCTTCCAATAAACGAACAATAAGCAAAATTAAATAATTAACAAAGCATAGAAATCAGATTTATAAGTTTTTAATCATGTATAAAGCTGAAAAGTTAAAATATGGTTCTTTAATAATTATTCTGCATTATGTCTTGGCAATTCATTTTAAAAATACCATATTAGACAAAATATTTTATTTACTAAATTGATCTATGAATATCTGAAATGAAAACAAAATATGTACTAAATACTGCGTATATCTATACAAAAAATAAAATGATTTTTTTTTATTAATGATGTTGGCACATTTCATGAAAAAGCTGAACTACTATAAAAATGTGTTGAAAATCAAAACAAAAGACCAAAGTTTATACATTCAAGAATTTGTGTAAAAAAATCAAATATAATATGATTTTGATCGCAATTTTTCCTACAAATGCTTTTTTAACTGTGGAAACACCAAGATTCTATGATGTTGAGTTCCAACTTTCTGGGACACTCTCAGAACTGGAGAGCATAGGGCTAAATCAGAATTGCTGCTACTAAGTGAAGATTTTGTTTCTGTGTGTTCCTTTAATAGATCATGCTCAGAATCAGAATTTGAAAGCCTAGCATTGCCATCACTTATCAAACGAAAATTTTGTGAAACCTGACATCTGCTTTGTAGTGCATTCATGTGTCAATCTATTTCTCTTTTATGTTGCTAAACATCTTCCAATTTCATTCACATGAAGCAGCTGTTGGCGTAATATTCAAAATTCTGACTGCAACCTTAGATAGTTCTCTTGTATTGCAATAACCTTTCCACCAAGTTATTGGGATTATTTTACTAACAGCTTTCCAAATAATGTCCCTGCTCCAGAGCTTTTGTTTTGCCTGGTATTCTGCTATTATCTGACATTACTGTAACTTTATTTACTTCAGGAGTGTTTTTAGAAACTTCGATTACTTGTCATTAAATCATCTTCTGACAAATGTTGTCCACAATGCCATGGTATTATTTGCATATGCTTGATCTCAATATTTGCATTTACCAATAATTTTGTTGTCTTCATAGAAAATCATAATGCTCAGACTTAGATAAAATGTAAAACTGTCTGCGAGCTCAAATAATTTCTTTAAAATTTTCTGCAAAAAAACGTTGCGTCCCTCCAGAGTCCTATAACGCCGCTAATAGCAAAAATGAAAAAGCCCTCTTTCCAATCCCTCGCATTACGTTACATGCACCCCCCCTCCTCCCCTCCAGTTTTCTGAATTAGACTTTATTGAAAAGAGGATAATATTTACTAAGATATTAAAACCGAATTCCCCTTTCGAATGTAAAAAAAATTGTCGCAAATTGCGGAAAAACGCGAAACAAGTGCATATGAACATTCGCTAAAATTTCCAACCAAATAAACTTTATTTAAAAGAGATCAATATTTAACATTTATTTTTTAACACAAAATTTATTTTTAATCTGTTAAGTTAATCTGCAAAGCCTAAAATAATCTGCAGCACCCGCTTCGGTGTTGCACTGTTTCTGCTACCGGCCCTGGCAGGAGAAAAAAAAAAGCATCCTTGATCCCTTGATCGTAAATCATAAAAATCGTAAAAAATCCCTTGATCGTACCCGCTGTTCCGGCATAAGTGGCACACTTACAATATTTTAAAGTTTTAAAATCGCATGCGTCGCAGGGCTTCTTCCAAAAAATACTGTACTATGGTACATGGCAAATAATTTCTAGCAAACTTTTTTTTTCTCCAGTTGAAAATTAGTCTGCAGACCTTCTCAAGAGTCTGTGACATGCGTTGCACCAATTCTCTGCCTGGGGGTCTTGATAATTTTTTTTTCATTATTATTATAAAGAAATTTATAAAAAAAAAAACCCATCAAAACTGTCTGCAAACTTTGAAAATTTTCTGCGAACAGCGTTCGCGTGTTCGTCTATATTATCTGACTCTGATAATGCTCTTTTTCTGTAGAAAAATATTAAAAGGCAGAATATGTGGTGAGTGATGATTATCAATTTTTGTAGTAAAGTATTACTTCCAGATTCTAAAGAAATTGCATACTTATGTATGCTGCAGTCTTAAAGTTCTGGTTGCCAGAGGTGACTTGGTGACCAGAGATTCCTAGTCTTGATTTTAGGTTTCATGATCTGGTCTAGAAGATTTTCTTAGTGGAGCGGGGAGGGTGATGTTGAAAATGGTAGAATATCCTTGGAAAAAATATCTAAATTTGGTACTGTTCGGTTAGCCGGGCGCCAGTGTTATATATACATACATATATATGTATATATGTATATATGTATACATATATTGTATATATACACATATATACATATATATACACATATATGTATATGTATACATATGTATATATACATTTATATAGACATATACATGTATACATAACACTGGCGCCCGGCTAACCGAAAAGTACCCTAAATTTTTCTGATATACCAAATAGAGATGCAACGGTTATTCGACCGAAGCCGAATAATCAGCCCATTTGGCCTATCCGCCGAATAATACTGTAAGAACTGTTCTTTTTTTTATTTACACAGTAAAATTTTTTAATTTGGCAATTTATTTTCATCATGTATAATGAAAATTTTATTTGAAATTAACTAACACTTTTTTCCCCTTAACTTCATACCCTGAATGGGTTTTATCTACCCATTTTTATATAACAGAGTAATTTTGGAATCATGTTAAAATTTTTATGCTGTATCAATAAGTACAAAAAGTATCTGTAATAAGCTAACATAATCTATTCAATTTAAAAATTAATCTTCAAAATTTTCCTAATAGAGCAATACAAGGAAATTCTAACTTTTTAAGGCTAATGGGAAGTTTAATATTTGTCCCTTGTTATTGTTACATAAAAAAATATTTCTTTCAGTGATATGTTTAATTAGATTTATAAAGAACATAAATATATGCAATAGATTAAGTATAGATGTATTGTATGTATAACAAATATTTAAGTCGTATATGCTTCAATACTTAAGTGTGTTTTTTTTTTTTTTTTAGTAAAATGCTCTTAAATTTAAATATAATTTAAGTAATTTTATTAAGTGTGTTATTAAATTCTTTTAATTAGTATATATGCATGTTTTTACATCAGTATTTAATTTTGATTTTTTGTTACCTGAAACTTAAATTTTTGTTGTCTAGTACTTTTAAAATTTTGTGATTATTTTAAAATGTAACAGCAACAATGTACCTACTATCTATTAAATTGTAACAATATACTAACTAAGATACTACATAGTCAATATTTTAAAATTTATTTTCCTTACAGATATTTCCTTCCTTTAAATCTGAAATTATTCACCATACACTTCTTAACAGTCTGCTGACATAGCAAAACAATACATGACTTTTTTGTTAATTGTGAGCTTTATAAAGTCTACACTGATTTCTTTCCACCATTTTAATGGATATTCCTTTCTGTTACACTGATTTCTTTCCACCATTTTAATGGATATTCCTTTCTGTTAATGATTTTTCTTAAGATATTAAGATTTCTTATGTTTATTTTCTTTCATCTGAAAGTTGAAATTTATGTTTTCTAATACTTTTAAAATTTTGTCATTTTAAAATGTAACAACAACCATACATAATACAGTAGACTCCCTTAAATCCGCGACCCTAAAATCCGCGAACGCCTAAAATCCGCATATTTTTTCAGATGTAAACAATGAAATCTACAGTTAAGTTGCAGGAACAAAATTCAAGATGGTGCCGAAATCAGCGACTACCGCAATGTTTTTTTTCACTAAATTTTTTGTTAATCATTCTCTTTTGGCTATTGCAGCTGATTTATTACTAAATAAATGTACATTACTTTGGATTTTAATATAAATTAGCATATCTATATAAAAATTCCAGGGTTCGAAATTGAAAAATCCACGAAACAGAACGCTATTTTAAAATTATTGTTCGCGGAATTTTATTTTTAATTATAGACAAATTTATTTCTAAACATACAAAGCAGTATAAGAAAAGCATTCAAGATTCTAAATAACAATGAAAAAAGTTACTAAATTTAAAAGTGCTAAGAACGAATAATAACGTATTGATCTTACGATCGCTTTACCACTTGATGGCAGCATAAGACTTTTGTAATCGAATTGAATCGATTTCATTATTTTAATAATTACTTACTTTTAAACTAATAAATTATTTTAATATTTTACTTATTTTAATGTTTCACTTTATTCTAAGCATTCATTATAATTTCCCTTGCTTAACTACCAATCAAATTAAAGTTTCAAAAATGTAAACAAATCAATGACCAGAAATCCGCAAAATTCTAAAATCTGCACAACCTATGGTCCCAAGCTGTGCAGATTTGAGGGAGTCTACTGTATCTACTAAAATGTAACTAGACAGTAACTGATGAGGAACTTTTGATAAGATTTTTTTTGAGGGGGGTGGGGAGGGGATTATATTACTGAGGCAATTTTTAGACCGAACATAGCCAACTATTTTTTCAGAATAAAATAATGCTTTAAAAAACAAAATTTGTATATAAATAATTTTTTAAAAAGAAAATAATCTATTTTAATTGTGAAATATGCAAGAATTGTGCATATAGTGCATAATATATTTTGATTTTAGACAAAAATGAGTTCATTATTCGGTGGCCGAATAAGCCGAATATTCGGCCATAACTAGACCGAATAATTGGTATTCGGTTATTCGGCCAAACCATTATTCGTTGCATCACTAATACCAAATAAATGGTCATTATTGCTGTTTTTTTGTATGCTTGCCTTTGCCTTGTAACTTACATTATGTTATTGTTATTTCAGAAATTTGATGAAAATGATAAGCGACTTGCCAGATTTCTTGGCAAAGAAGGAAAGCAGGTATATTTCTGTTTGAATTGATTTTAATTACTTAAGTTTTGATGCATTCATAAACTTTTTATTAGATGTAATTTATCAACATAAACAAGGATGGTTCTTAGGTTCGGTAACCATCCAGAGTACTAAATTGGATACAGTATAATCGCAAAAATCCAGCATTGTCAGGAGGACCAAGACTATGCCAGATTTTTGAAAATTCTGGATTTCTGAAAGAATATCAAAAGTACTTCTGATATTCTTAATGGTGCCTTTATTCACAATGTAATTCATAGACAAGTGGTATTTATGTGAGAAGAAGAGGAAAAAAAAAAAAAACTTAATAATTGATATTTTGTATGTTACAAAAAAATTCTAATGAACAGTAGTTATTTCTTCTCGTAAATTTTCTGAGTTTATTTGCTTAATTTTTTTATATCATGATATATATCCGGTATTTATTTTCAAAATATCAAGATTTTTGATATTTTCATATCACTTGATATTTATTTTCAAAATATCAAGATGTGTGATATTTTCTGTATTTGATATTTATTTTCAAAACATCACTGTGCAAGATATTTTTGATATTTTCAGTCAAAACAAGTGTAAATGAAATTTCCAACTGCTATTGACTGTGTTGTTCTGTAGATGAAGAACTTTTGTCTCTGGTAGTGATTTTTTTTTTTTTTAGCCGAAAAGGAAAACAGTTATCTTTTTCAAGCTTTGTTTGAATTTTTTACTTTTAACTGTAGATTATGTGGGAGATAATTAATTCAGAACAGACACTAAAAGATAAACTGTTTAATTTAGATACTCAGTTATATACAGATTCATTAGAAAAGAATCTCTTCTGGTTTTGATTTAGTTCAGTTTAAACTATACAAGATGTTATGTTGAAAACTTTGAATCGCAAAAATGTTTTGTATAAAAATTTTGTTTTATAAATTTCTGATTTCTTGATGATACTGAATCCTATAGCTTTTTTTTTTTTTTTTTTTTTTTGAGCATCATGTAAGTGGATAAAGAGAATTATTTCAATTAGTTGATCTTCAATATTGTTCTAAGTGAAACAAAAAAAAAAGTGCACTTTTAATATATTTAAGTTTTCTTGTTAAATGCAATATGTTTTAGTTTTTAATTTATATTATGCTTGAAATATTTATTAACAGCAGTAAGTTGATTATTTTGAAAATATCGGATATATATATCGAAAATATTGGATATATATCAAAATATCGGATATTTTTGAAAATATCATGATATTTATGAACCCTGAGAATTATAGAATGATGTAAATTAAAGTTATGTGATGACTTGTACCATGGTTTACTAGTTTATTTCATACGATAAGTTTTTTTATGTTAAAAAAAATCATATAATTTTAATATTTTACTTAAGAAATTTATTTTAGTTCATTTTTTTATTGTTTTACAAGTCATACTGTATTATAATTTTTGGCATTCTTATTCTTAGATTATCATTTAATGTGCCATAAGATTGTAAGCAATCATAATATTCTACAGATTGAATTTCTACTATGTTAAAATAATATCATTTGGAGTTAAGCAGTATGTTTTTACTGGGATGTTGCAAGTATATGCATGCAATAGACGACTTACCCTGGGCTTTCAATAGTATTTCAGAAAGATAATAATTGTGATTTTTGAGGATTTCTGCCAGTGGTTGGATATCAATTATAAATTTGCTTTTTTAAACAGGTTTTCAGGGACATGAATATCATGAATTTTTCAATCATGGGAGAGCATTTAGGTTTAATAGCAGCGTTCGAAATCCTTGGTGGTCCACTGGTCCGAGACCACTAAAAATTCAATCGGACCACTAATTTAAAAAATTTAGTGGTCCGCAAGACCAGTAACTTTTTTCCCCCTTTTGTCAGTTGAAATAAATAATCGGAAATAAAATATATAATTGATAATTTTATAGTTTTTGTTTATGTGCTGTTTAATTTTTAGAAAATTATAATTTTACATTTTATTATGCCGAAAATTTTGGGTTACTGAAAGGAAGTTTGGTTTATATTCTAGGAGGAGGCGGGGTCACTCAAAGGGTTAAAGATACTTAACTTAATAACTTAATAAAATTTTATGTAGCGGGCCAGTGACGATGTCTGCGGACCAGTAAACTATGATGTTTACTGGTCCTTGGGACCAGTGACTTTTTTTTATCAATTCTACCGCTGAATAGATATTTCTATTTAAGAAGGGAATTTTAAATGAAGATATATTTTTAGTGGTGTACCGAGTAGAGTAGTACTTTGGCCGAGTAGCCGAGTACCGAGTAGTTGTGTAATAAGAAAGAAAACACTGATGTGCACATAATGTGAGCTTAGGTGTACATATGTGTGTACATATATATAAATATACCTCTGTACATATATATATACCTGTGTGTATATACATATATAATACCTGTGTGTACATATATATAATATACATATATAGTATATATAAATTAACTAATTAAATTTGAAATTTATTTGTGCACCTTTTAAAGACAATTTCTGACAATTCGAAACAGTAGCAAAAAAAAAGGAGAATTGACACATAACAAGTACAATTATTAACCAATAAAAAATTAAAGCATTCTTCAACCTTCCAATATATTCCAATACCTGAAATCTGTCTATCAAAAATAAAAATGTTTATTGGTTACTGTAACAAAACTATTCATTGAATAACACAAAGCATTTCATATTTATTTTGTAACTGTACCTTATTTTCTTTCGATTAAAAATAAGAAAGAGAAAAATAAAAAGAGAGGTACAAAAAGAGATACAGGCTTTCTTAACAGAAGATTTATGTAAAACTGACACTCCATTTGCATGGTGGGGGGAAAAAAAACTTTTTCGATTATGTGCAACCTTGCAAAAAAATTCTTATGTGCACCTTCAACCACTGTTTATTCTGAATGTATATTTTCAGAAGCAAGCCAAATTTATAGTAGTAAAAGAAATACCCTGTCCACTGATAATGTAGAACCTTTGGTGTTTCTGAACCATAATTTGAAATATAATAAATTTAATTATTAATTTTTTTATTACATTTATTGTATTTTCAGTTTCTTTATCCAAAATAATAGTATTTTCTGTTTTCCTATATATTTAAAAAGAACTTATTTTTATTTGTATAAATGTGAAATTTTAATCTGGAATTATTTTATAAGGGTTTTTGTTCTTAACTTTTTCTATATTTTGTAGACATATTGTTAAATACCGAGTAAATAGTTTTATGAATTATTGCATATATTATACATTGATATTCGAATAACTTTTTACAGATCAGTTTTAAATTCATATACTTAAAAAATGAAATTCTTACAACTACTCGGTATTGGCCGAGTACTCGGCCAAAATTTCACCGAGTACCGAGTACTCGGCAAAATGGCCGAGTAGGCCGAATACCGAGTATTTACCGAGTACTCGGTATGGCTCTATATATTTTAAAACAATTTAAAAATATTTTTAACAATTTCCTACTGCCTACTTTCTGTAGGGCTGTTAAAACAAGTGTAGAAAGTACAAAGTAGGATAGTTACTATTCTTAGGCTCTGATTTTTTTAAAAAATCAGGCTTGGGTGGGTTCTGATTTCAAATCTTTGTGTTTGAGTTCAGAAAGATGAGAATTCATCTCTAATGCATACACCTTTTGTGTATGTAGTGATAAGAAATGAAAATTTTAAACTTTTAGGAGAAAATGAAATAAAAAAAAATTATCATTAAGCCCAACTTCAAAGATACCATTTATATTTACCCTTTATGTGGGCAATATTTGTTTGTTGGAAATTTGTATAGAAATTTTTTAAGCTCTTTTATCACTTGTATAATCTTTTATCATTTCAATGCAGAAAAATACAAGCAAATGTATAGCTATACAGGCTAAAATCACTCTGTGACAAGATTACTAAATTGGTTATTTTCTTGAGTTAAACTCATTGTACCTCTAAACATTATTTTAGAATAAACATACTACAGATAATATTGTCACAGTATCTAGTCGCATAACTTGAACCATAATATAAAATTATGCATGTTTATAATTGTTTTTTACAATGTTTTAATGTTTTTGCAACATTTTCCTGAAAGCAGATGTTTGGAGAAAATGTAGAAGTAAACTTTAAAAAAGTTCTATTAGACAAGTGTTTGAATTGTTGATTTATAATTTTACTTTTTACCTCCCAGTAATCCTAATAATGTTATAAATGTGAAAGTGTGTGTAAATGTTTGAGTCAAGTCAATATCAAAATGGATGAATTAATACCCTTGTATTTTTGGTTATAAATGGATTATAATCCATAAATGAACATAGGCTATGTTTTTTATTTATTGTATTCAAATATTTTTCTTAATAATTTCAAATTTCATTATTTTCATAGAGAATAAATGGACATTTTCTTATAAAATTTAAGTCTTTCTTTATAGTTGCCAAGAAAATCAAAAACCGGCCGGAATAATAATTTCTCCTCGGCAATTAATTTTTAATTAAACAACTTTCACGTGAATAATGAAAATAAAAAATTATTCAAAAGAAGATGAGTATGACATTGTATTTGAAACACAAAAAATGGAATATATGTATTATACATGATGCATGAATATCAGTTACATTAATAAGAGTTTTTCTGTCAAAAATGGTATCATAATTAGAATGAAAAAGAATTATGTTATTAAGAAAATATTTCACTTAGAAAAATATGTCATATTTGAAATAAAACAGCCATTTTCAAATATTCATAAAAAAAAGCATAAATATTATTAAGTATTGACAATAAATAAATAATGATGTCATATTTAAAATGAATGACAAACATATTTTTTACTAATAAGCCTTTTATATATGTTACGTGCAAATGAAAGTTTTCATTCAAAATTCATGTTATGATTATCAGAAAAAGAAAATGAACAAGAATTATATTGTTAAAAAGGGATTTTGTTGGGGGAAAAGTGACATCATATTTGAAATAAAACTGGTATTTTCTACTAATATAAGAATCAGGGTATACAGAAAGTAAGTGAATATGACGTCATATTTAAAATGACAAATTGAAATATCTTTTACCGATACTGATTATTAAATATGACTATCAGTTAGATACTGATGAGAGTTATCTGCCAAAAATCATGTCATGTTTAATGTGGGAAGAAAAATGATCAAGAATATGTCATACTTAATTCTGACTGTCTGTGTGTATTTAACAACTCCTCCTCCTAGAATATCAAATGCAGCATGATTTACTAAACATTGGTTATCATAGATCAAAGGATGTGATATAAACTCTCAGAATTTACAAATTCGAATTAATTTCCAAGAGATTTTTAACTTTTAACTGATTTTCTCTAAAGATGGCAATTAAATTACTCCATTTTTTGGAGAAAAAAGGAGGAAATAAAAAGGATTAATGTATTCTTTGATACTATCTTCTCATTGAAATTGATTAAGAAAAAAATTAATTTCAATTTGAATAGATGGTGAAAAAAATCATTACATTAAATTTTCCAAAAATTCAACATATTTTCACACATTGAAGCTTCTCAAGTCAATTTATTCCACAGAAGCAAAAATTGTCTGTCAACATATTGACATTTAGAAATCATTATATCATATATTTTCAGTTTTAGATTCAACCAAGGATGTAAATATAACTTTTGTGCATTTAGGTGGTTAATCACACAAATTCAGTTTTTAAAAACAAATCATACACTATTTTAATTAATTATTTTTAAAAGTTAAAATGTTTCACAAAGGCATTTTTAGTAAAAAGGTTTATCTGGTAAAAATGATGTAATATCTTTTCATGTAAAGCATTCATTTGAATTAAAAAAAAATTAATATATATATATTTATTTTAATTTTGTCAAAGTGACATCATTTTCATTTCAACAGCTTCAAAATTAGAAACTAAATCTTAAAATAACAATATACTTTTCAGAAATAATGTTTTGTATCAAAAGTCAGCATAATTTCAAAATGCAATTTTTGCTTACATTGCAAATACAATTTCTTACTTGAAATTTAATATTTAATAAAATTAATGTTTCAAAGTTTTCGAAATGTACATTAATATTGGATTTTATGAGGTGATTTCATTCTTTAATTAAATTAATATTTTTACATGATTCATGAAGTGAAAGAATTTTTTTTATCTCAACAAGTATTAGTCTGTACGAAAAACAAATCTGGTGAAAGCGTCGGTTATATTTTAAATTCTGCCAGTTTTCAATCAGAAAATATTAGCATTTTGTAGCAGTTACACAAAATGGCGTAATTTCTGCAGAATTTATCATTCGCAGAGTAACAGAGACATAAGTTTAACATCCTTTTACCGTACAATCTCCCAAAAAGTTGATTTCAATAACATTTAATAAATATATGAAAGTCTATTTAAAAAAGTTTAGCAAATAATTTTAAGTGGAGACTAGGATTTACATGTGACATCGGTTACGTGTAAAAAAGAGCCAATGCCACTAATTAAAAAAATTTGCCTTTCACCTCATCCCCTTCTGATTTTTAAAAGCACAAGAGAAAAGCCAATAACAAATTCCCATAATAATCAGTTATTCTTTGTTGATACTTTTATAATTCCTTTAAATTTTAAAATATCTAAATCTAGAGTTGGAAATATCTCCAAAAGATAATCTTTGTTCCCATTGGAGCATCCCATTCCTGCAGATTTCTAAACTTCCATAATCCTAAATTGCAGCACAAGAATCGATATGAAAATGTTTATCCATAATTGGGATGCTTTTCCATAGATAGATTTTTTCACGATTCAAAGAATAAGCAACTTACTTAATATTATATTTGTAAACTCTTTTTAAGTTTTTAAAAAGTGTAATATGTGTTAACATCTTTTATATTGTGACATCTGTTGTATAAAAATGCACCTTTTAAGCAAGTTTTTATTTTATTTCGATACATTTTCAAGGTGAATGTGACATTCCCAAAAATATATGATTATTCATATATATATATATTTATGTTACTTAATAAATAAGCATTTAAGCTTCGAGAGTCTTTGAAGTGTGATAAACTTTGATATAGGTGATGATGGTACTGTGAAATAAAAATTTAATAAATGTTTAAAAATTGAAGATATTTTTCGTACTTTTATTATTTTTTATTTTTAAACTTTGATGCTTTACCATGTTTGATTTTTTTTCTTTTTTTTTAAATACAATATATATTGGATTTTTGGAATAAAAACATAACGTTGTATGTTGATTTTTTAAATTATTATTCTAATCAAATCAAAGTTATGTGTGAAGTGACCTGTTAATTAACCACTTTTCTTTAAAAATAGTTACAGACATAATCTCTTTAAACAATATTCTTTATCACGAAAATATAAATCAATATCCATGAATGGAATAAATATAAAAGATAAATGGAGTAACAGAGATGTAAATTTATTCCTCATTTAATCTTACTGATGGCATATGAAATTTCAAGCTCATGAAATATGTTTAAATGATCCTATAGATAAAAACTAAAATATGCAAATTGAGATCATCAGAAGTTTTTTCTACTACAAAATGTAATAAAGGGTTAATTGTATATCCTTTTAATTATTGAAATTTTTTGCTTAATAGATGTATTTATTCTTCTTTAAATGTTACATGAATGAAGTCACAGGTAATAGCTAGTTTATTTTATATTTTTGAAATAGTAACTTGTAAAATATCATAATTTTTATTTTCTAAATGTCTATGTAAATGCAGTTCCTTTCTTTTTTTAGTTTTAAGTCTATTACTTTAATAAAATTACTTTAATAAATTACTTTAATAATTCAGCTGCTTAAAAAGGTTCAGTGATAGGTGATAGATTACTTTTAAAATATCGTCATTTAGATATATATTAACAACCTCTTTGTTAGGAAAATATTAACAAGCTCATTTCCCAGTTCTCAATGCCTCTAATTGTATTCAATAGTACATTAACCCTGGTAGTATAATTTACAGTTCTTTATTTATAATCTTTATTTTTATTAAGATCATTTCATTTAAATAGTATAAGTATAAAGTATTCTGTATTTAAAAGTATTCTGAAATTAAACTCACCTTTTATCTTGCGTTCATTCTTTTAATCCTTTAGTTATTTATTCAGTTTACGTTTCTTTAGTTACAGTTCATTGATAACGCCGTATCTTTATTTTTACAACTTCAGATGTTTACGTTTTCCACGCGACATAGTAGAATTTACGAGAGCGTATGACGTGGTGTATTTTTCTCCCGACAGATGGCAGGAACGGATTTATGAATGAATTAGTTGACGTAGTTCGTCACCGGCAAATCACCATCTCGTAGATCATTCTGGAGAGTGGGCGTGTCGACACGTGCCGTTCCAGCTGCTGTATTTAAAGGGGTTATTTGGAAGGAAATGTTACTTACTTGTTTTATCTACCAATGCTCTCGATACGAGAATTGCTTTGAGCATTCTCGGGATGCTGTATTTGATCTTGTGGTAAACATTTAAAATCATGCGGCTTATTTTTATTTTTTTTTTTGTTTTGTTTTTAAAATCATCTTTTAAAGTTACGATATTTAATCTTTCCTGTTCTTCATGGCTTCTGAGTTAAAGTATTTAAATGGCTGTTTTGATTTAAAGAGATTCATTGTTTATTCATCAGCATTTGGTTTATTTTTAAAGACTGTTTTTATCAAGATATTTTTATTGTGAACTTTGGATCTTAATAAAAGAAGTTTAAGCCTGGAGCTTTATCTCACTTGTCAATTTACTTCATCCACTTTTTAACATTTCTTCATTCAACGTACTTCATAATTTTTCTCATTTACATATTTTTAGAAATCCATCCTCCGATCTACTTTCACTGTTGAACTCTGCTTTATCAACATAATTTTTAATCAGTGTTACAAGTATAAGATGTTGGGGAATTGGTACTAGTGCTAATCCCTAACAGTTTTTGGTTATGGGCAGATAAGTCCAGATTTGAGGATATGGATTAATGGGAAGGATTGAATTTGATAATCTTCAGTTGGCCCTTTACCCTTTATAGAGGTCTATGAGAAATATTTAAGTTAAAAAGAATGACGCAGCGTGATTAAAAAGAGGGGGGGGCCGAAGATTTAGTACGTGTCTGAAAAAAAAAAAAAAAAAAAAAATTTTATTTGAAGAAGATTATGAAGAAAGTTTTATATTTTTAAATTCTAGTTTTATCATTCATCTTTATTTTTTTTTTGTTGATGAAAAATGGCCGGCAACACAATTGAAAAGCTGAACTCCACGAATTATGCTGGATGGAGTATTGACATGAAATATGTCCTAATTGACAAAAGACTGTGGGACATTATAGAATCTGGTAAAGAGGAGCTGGTCCTGAGTAGTACAGTAACTGAATCAGATGCAAGCGTTTTTAAACAGCGTTCAAGGCAAGCTCTTTCGGCAATATTTTTGAATATTGAGGGAGAATTTAAGCGTGTAATTGCTGAATGTACAAATGCTGTTCAAGCTTGGAACAAAATTAGGTTACATTTCCATCCCGACTCTAGGTCATTTTTGATGAAGTTATTTAGTGAATTGATAGAGTGCAGAAAGAGGGAGAGCGAGTCGATAAGTATCTTTGCAACTAGATTAAGGAGGCTTATGAGTATAATTAAAGAACAAGATAAAGGGTTTAACGAGATTTATTTGAGTTTTCAATTAATACGATATTTACCACGGAAATATGATGGTATTGTGCAGAGTATCTTGAGGTGGTTCGACGACGAGTTTAAGTTTGAAAAGATAGTTTTAGAATTAGTGTCTGAAGAGACCAGATTGACTGTTCGTGATCAAGATAGTTCCAAGTACGTGCCATCAGCTAATAGTGTAAAATATAAGAAGAAACCACGTTTTTATAAGAAATGTTGGCATTGTGGGGTTTCTGGTCATGTTCGAAGCAAGTGTCGCAAGTATCTGAACTCTCGTTATAATTCTGATCGACAGAGCCATCCAACGTATGCAGAATCATCACCAAAATCCAGGAGTTCTTCTGATTTTTCTCCGACTGTGCCCAGAGGTAGAGGATCTCACCGACGTGATTATCGTGACTCATCGACTGATTCCACTGCTGGCCGGAGTTTTTCTCGTGATTCCAGACAGTATCCTAGATCTCCATCGCCCAGGCCTTACAGAAGATCCCGTAATTTTGGAAAGAATCATGTATCCAGACAACAGCCCAGAAAGCATGGAGCAGATATAGAGGACTTTCCTGACAGCTCACGTAAGTCAACTTATGTTGTATCTCAAGCCAGTTTATGTAATGCATCGGATGTTGACACCTGGATCTTTGATTCAGGTGCTTCACATCATTTCTGTTCTAATCGTAGTTTATTTGTTAAATTTTGTAATATTTCAGATGAACAAATGAATGTGGCTGTTAAGGATATATCTTTTCCGATTGAGGGTAAGGGAGAGGTAAAATTACGCTTTGGACAAAGAGTGTTCACCTTTACGGAGGTGATGTACTCGAGCCAACTAAGACGTAATCTAATCTCTGGCCCTCAGTTGGATAAGAGAGGCTTAACATTTCTGGGTGGTGGAGGCGTAATTGACATCATGAGGGGAGACATCATTTTATTCAATGCATTTTTGAAAAATGGGTTTTATCAGCTTTTCCCTAGGGCTCCTAAAACTTTGAAAAATGTATCTTTTGAATCTAATTCTGCGGGTAATGCTAAACGTATAAGTAAAATACAATTATGGCACCGCCGATGTGGGCACATTAGTCCCTCTGTTTTGATTCATACATGTAAGGAAAATGGGGTCCGGGGATTGGTTGATCTGAAAGATAACGGTTTTCATTGTGAAGTCTGTAAGTTGAATAAGTTTATAAGACCTTCATTTAAACCCATTGGCAGCATTCGTTCTGAACATCCCTTAGAACTTTTATTTGCGGATGTTTGGGGACCTTGTAGAACTGTTGGGAGAAATGGGGAAAGGTATTTTCTTTCAATTATGGACGACTACTCCCGTAGAGTTTCAGTATACCCAATGAGATTAAAATCGGATGTTTTTGATATTGTCAAATCTCATATTACTCGTGCAGAAAATTTCTTGGGTAGAAAAGTGAAGAATTTTAAGTCTGATAACGGGGGTGAGTTCGTCAATGATAATTTTGAAATATATTTTGATGAAAAGGGAATACATCACGAGTTGACAAATCCATTTTCTCCCCAACAGAATGGGGTCATTGAGAGGTTTATGCAGACGGCTGTCAATGGAGTCCGTACTATTTTGGCTGAAAGTAAATTGAATCCCAGGTTTTGGCCAGAGGCCTTAAAATATTTTTGTTATACCTGGAACCGGGTCTGTCCTAAGTCTTTAACGAAGACTCCTTTTGAATTGTATGGGGGCCGAAAACCATCTGTGAGGCATCTTAAACCTTTTGGGACAACTGCTTATGTGGGAATTCCTCACCAGAAACGTAATTCAAAGTTAGATCCAAAAGCAAAAAAGGGCTATCTTGTGGGTTATGCTTTTAATACCAAGGGTTACCGGATCTGGATACCTGAAAATGATCAAATTGTTGAAACTATTAGTGTTACATTTAGAGAGATTCCTGAGGATGTTCCTGGAGGCAGTGGATTCGTGATGGGCCCGGGATCTTGTGATCCTTTCTCCATTGACTCCGGTGATAATCAGGGTGAAGATGCTGGAGGAGTAGATTCTTGGGGACCCTTGAATCCTCCCGACATACCACCGGATTCCCGGGTTAATGGGGAGGGGGTTGCGGATTCCGAGTCTGATTCCGAAGCTGAAGACGTTAAGACCCCTATTTCCTCCAAGCGAGAAGTTAGGTGGTTACGTAAACCCGTAGAGCGATCTTCCAGGGACAGAACAGATATTTACTATTTTGAGGAAGGTAAAACTAATAGATTAAGATCACCTGCAGAAGTTGAGAGGTATTGTAATGTAAATGGTATTAAGTATGATCCAAATCTTTTTGATTTCAGTGGCTCAAATACGTATGCTGGTTTAGTCCCTATACATTCTGAATCTGATGACGAGAACTCTGATAATCCTGAATCTTCAAATATATCTGCATGACTAGACAATATAATAATTCCAAACTCTTTTAAGCAAGCACAGAAATCTCCGCAGCGTGCGATGTGGTTTGATGCAATGCGAAAGGAAATCGGGGTTATGAACGAACGGTCGGTTTGGCATTTGGAGAATTTGCCAGGAAACGTGACCCCAGTGGGCTGTCGGTGGGTATACACGGTCAAGAGGGACGAATCGCTCGTTTTAAGGCCCGTTTGGTGGCCCAGGGATTTAAACAAGTGAAGGGCGAATCGTATGAGGAGTCCTTCAGCCCTGTTGTAAACTTTGGAGTGATTCGATTTTTCTTTTCCCTCTTAGTATCTTGTTGCGGATGGTCACACGTTCAGTGTGACGTAACAAGCGCCTACCTATACGCCCCGCTACGGGAGTCTGTTTTTATGTCACAACCGCCCGGTTTCGTTATCCCCGGTAAAGAGCATATGTATTGCAAACTGGATCGCGCGCTGTATGGGCTGCATCAAAGTGGCCGGGAGTGGTACTATGAGATCCATAAAGTTTTATTAAAGATTGGTTTTAGGAAATTTGAGTCATGTAACTGTACTTACCTTTTTGATTCTGATATAGTTCTGCTACTATACGTTGATGACTTCGTAGTTTTTGGGAAATTTAAGAAGATTGACATAATCTTAGATTTGCTTGGAAAGCATTTTGACATCAAGCTTTTAGGAAGAACACGTAAACTTTTAGGGGTCGAATTTGTTGAAAAGGGGAATTCGTTATGTATACACCAGTCTAGTTATATCGATGAGGTGTGTGATAAATTTAAGAATTTTCGAATTCCTATTTCATCTCTCCCTATTAGTAAGGGTGTTATATTATCTAAGGTTAATTGTCCTTCTTCTGATTCCGAGAAGGGGTGCATGGCTTGTTTTCCTTACAGAAGCTTACTGGGTTGTTTATCATTCATTGCCAGTAGAACCAGACCAGATATTAGTTATGCGGTTAATATATATAGTCAGTTTCAGTCTAATCCGGGTATTTCACATTGGGACGGGTTATTACGGGTGCTTGGTTATTTAAAGTATACTCGACACTACCATCTCCGGTTACGGTGTAACGAGGAGAAGTTGGTTGCCTTTTCTGACGCTGATTTTGCGGCGAATCGGGATGACCGAACATCGGTTGGTGGGCAAATAGTCATGGTTGGCAGTTCCCCCGTGGACTGGCGTACCTTTAAAGAAAGGTGCGTCAGTTTATCCACAATGGAGTCGGAATTTGTCGCCATGACTGAGGCCTCCAAAAACCTGGTTTGGTTTGACCGGATCCTGCAGGAGTGTCGGGATAGAGCAATCATACGCGATTTAGGTATCAAGTCGAGGCTTTATGCAGATAACCAGGCGGCCATTAATTTCGTAAAATCACCTATAGAAAACTATAAATCTCGTCATATAGATGTCAAGTTATTTTTTATTAGGGATTTAATTTACAGTGAAGCTTTTGATTTAGAATATATTCCTAGTAAGTCAAACCTCAGTGATGTCTTTACGAAGCCTCAAACCAAACACGATTTGTTAATTTTTGTTAGAACTGTATTTGATACAGGTTTTTAATGTTTAAATAGTTTTTCAGATTGTTTTTAGATTTCTGTTTGAAGTTTTTAGAAATCATACTGCGTACCACCATTTTTCTTCAGTATAAGATTTACGTGTATTAAGATGTATAAAGTTTGTAATCCTGTGTACGTGGTGAGTGGCCATAACCATTTACATGGTTTATGCAAACGATGTTTAGCAAGTTTTTATCTAGCTTTTTATGAAGTCTCTTGATCACAATTGTTTTCCATTACCTTTTTCATCTAGCTGTTAAGCATTTAATTCCCATCCAATGGTGGAAATGGTGCCTCTTACCGTTCTATTCTTGGGGGTTCGAGCAGCCCACAGTACCGTTTCGGGTGGGTGGTCCCTTGGGAGACAAATGCCAGAGAACTTTCTGAGGTAGTTTGTGTGAGAGGTAACCGCCACTGGCGGATCTTCTGCGGGCATTGTATTTTTGATTTTGTGAGTCCCTAGTTTTTATATATGAGAATGTCACTAGTCCCCGTTTATCAGTTGGTTGAGAGGTATATGTAACTTAATTTTAAAAATATTTGGATATCTATTTAATAGTTTAAAGGTTCTGATTAATCTGTTTGAAGTTTAAATATATATTAAATTAAAGTTAAAGTAATAGAAATTAAGAATATGAATTTTTGTTTAGGAAATCCAGTTTCTCTCCTTTGTAGCAATAGTTTTTTTTTGAGGTTTTATGTTTTTAAAGTTGTTATACCTTTGTTAAGTCTTAAGTTGGATTTAGTACTGTTATATTTATATAGAAGTTTTGTTACAGGAATATATCTTATGATAATGGACTATTTTTGTATTGATTATGTTGTTTCTAATAGATCTTTTTATTTGCAGGCATCTGATATCTTCAATGTGAATATTTGTGCGAATGTAGGTAGAGAAAATGGATATTGCTGTAAGATGTTGTCTGTAGATGGATAAGTGTACAGCTATTTATTGTTATGTCTTATTAATCAGATGCCAAGTTATTGCTTAAGTTTGTCATTTTTACTGGATTTTGGAAGCTACTGGGAGAGACTGATGAAGTTACTCTAGTTAATTTTTCTATCTTTGTTCTTGTTAAATAAAAAGTTATTTAAGTTTTGTATAAATTTGCATATTTAGCTGTGGTCAAGATGACGGAGTTGGCTAGTATGTATAGTTTCAAATTGAAACTTTACTTTTGTAAGTTGGTTTGTATGGTGTACGTATGGGGTATATGGTTGTATATGGTTGGTACGTATGTTGATTTTTCACTGTGATATTTTTCAATTTGTTAAATGTTTGAATTGTGTTTATATTGTTAGAAATTTAAATTTTGAATTTTTGTAAAGAGGCCATGAATGGATTTAGGCAAGTTTTTATGCTGGATCTTTTGGCTTTTGACTTTGAAGTTTTTGATGGTTGATTGGTGGGATTTCGTTTGGAAATTTTTGTTGGGCATTTCTCGGTTTTTAATGTTAGTTGTTAAATTTAAAGCATTGGGAGTTTATTAATGCTTATTTTTGTTAGTTGCTAGCCATTATCAGGCATTTTTCATGTTAAGTGTTAGGATTAATATTTTTCTTTTTAGTTTTGTTCATTGTTTTTTAACCGTTTTTATAGAAAGGAGGTGTTCCATGGTCAGTGAAGATTTTTTTTTAGATCTTTTATTTTTCATTTTCGATTGAGACATTGAGAGGGGGGGCACTTGTTAGGAAAATATTAACAAGCTCATTTCCCAGTTCTCAATGCCTCTAATTGTATTCAATAGTACATTAACCTTGGTAGTATAATTTACAGTTCTTTATTTATAATCTTTATTTTTATTAAGATCATTTCATTTAAATAGTATAAGTATAAAGTATTCTGTATTTAAAAGTATTCTGAAATTAAACTCACCTTTTATCTTGCGTTCATTCTTTTAATTCTTTAGTTATTTATTCAGTTTACGTTTCTTTAGTTTACAGTTCATTGATAACGCCGTATCTTTATTTTTACAACTTCAGATGTTTACGTTTTCCACGCGACATAGTAGAATTTACGAGAGCGTATGACGTGGTGTATTTTTCTCCCGACAGATGGCGGGAACGGATTTATGAATGAATTAGTTGACGTAGTTCGTCACCGGCAAATCACCATCTCGTAGATCATTCTGGAGAGTGGGCGTGTCGACACGTGCCGTTCCAGCTGCTGTATTTAAAGGGGTTATTTGGAAGGAAATGTTACTTACTTGTTTTATCTACCAATGCTCTCGATACGAGAATTGCTTTGAGCATTCTCGGGATGCTGTATTTGATCTTGTGGTAAACATTTAAAATCATGCGGCTTATTTTTATTTTTTTTTTGTTTTGTTTTTAAAATCATCTTTTAAAGTTACGATATTTAATCTTTCTTGTTCTTCATGGCTTCTGAGTTAAAGTATTTAAATGGCTGTTTTGATTTAAAGAGATTCATTGTTTATTCATCAGCATTTGGTTTATTTTTAAAGACTGTTTTTATCAAGATATTTTTACTGTGAACTTTGGATCTTAATAAAAGAAGTTTAAGCCTGGAGCTTTATCTCACTTGTCAATTTACTTCATCCACTTTTTAACATTTCTTCATTCAACGTACTTCATAATTTTTCTCATTTACATATTTTTAGAAATCCATCCTCCGATCTACTTTCACTGTTGAACTCTGCTTTATCAACATAATTTTTAATCAGTGTTACAAGTATAAGATGTTGGGGAATTGGTACTAGTGCTAATCCCTAACACTCTTGACTAATAATTTTTAGGCTATTAATCATCATTTCATTGTCATCAGTGTTATAAAGTGTTGGATATTTTGTAGTTTTATTGCATTTCATCAAAAGAACTTTCTGCAGAGCAGCCAGTTCCAAATTTTCGTTATTTCACTATTTTTAGCTCAATGAATATTTTTTTTTTTTTTTTGCTACCAAACTAGGTGTTTTTTCTTTTTTTTTCTCTCTCAAAAATTGTATAAATTTATTCAAAATTTCAGTAGATTAATAAATGAAGTTTTAGATGTACTAACCAGAAGTGCTTTTGTTTTTTTTTAAGTAATTTTTGCTTCACATTTGTTTCCTCTGTTACAGAATTCAGAAATTTGTATATGTGGCAATTTTGTCACCTACATTACCAGTAAAAAACAAAGTTCTTAAAAATTATTTCAAAATTTTGCGCTGTTGAAGCATAGATTATTCTCCTAGCTATTATACAGATAAATAAAAACTACAATTAAAATATATTTAAATTATTTTTATTAAAGGAGTGGGCATTACAAATTGGATCAGGGACATGAATAGATGCAAAAATAGTTTTATATTAAATTTTTTAAATAAAAAATAGGAGAACAGGAATAGGTGCAAAGAATAGCTTGATATTATTATTTTTAAATAAAAAATGGAGGAACAGGAATAGGTACAAAGAATAGTTGATTAGCTCTTGCTTTATTTGTTTTACAAATGATGCAACAAATGTAAAATACATTACTTTTCAGTTGTACAAATATCTAATGTATAGTGTATACATTAAGCATCTTATTTAATTGGTCATCTTCAGTTACAATTTTTGTTAATGTAATTTGTTTTCTAAATTATTACATTAAGTACAAATTTTCATTGTTCTATCTCAACTCAAACATGCTGGATATGAGTTGAAATTTGTTCAAATTATTGTGTCAAATTTTGAAGCTTTTGTAAATTTATGCATCCCTTGTAGTGTTTCCCCTAGGCGTTTTCGTGAGGGCGCAGCGCCCTGCCCGTTTTTCTATAGCTGTAAATGCGCCCTGCCCATTTTTATATAACTGCAAACGCGCCCTGCCCGTTTTGGGTTTGCAAAATTTTGCCCTCGGCATGTTTCAACTAACGAATCTTAACAATACGTCGCGAAAAAATCCGGAAATTTGCAATCGATCGATGGATCTGAAATTCTAGAATTGATCGCGGGAAAATATTGCAAAATTAGTCTATCGATCGTGAAAAAATATTGTGAAATTCGTCAGTCGGTCGCGCAAAAAAAGTCTGTCAATCGCGGGAAAATATTGTGAAATTCATCAGTCGGTCGGAAAAACAACTGTTTCAGCCGGACGTGGAAAAAATCGTGAATTTCATTAATCTAACGCACGAGAAACTAAAAAAATTCTCCAATCGCTCACAGGGAAAAAATCGCAAAATCTGTCGATCGTTCGCGGAAAAAAATCGTGTAATTCGTTTACGTTAGTATGAAGCAAAAACCGTGAGTTCCGCCAGTAAGCCCCGGAAGTTACCCAATCGGTCCCAAGAATAAAGCCTGCAAAATTTCCTAACATGTAGAAGGAAAATATTGCCAATTATGTTAATCGATCACAGAAAAACAATCACGAAATTCTCCAGTAGGTCACGGGGGGAAAATCTCGAAAGTAGTCGATTGGTCGCCAGAAAACCCCCTCAAAATTTGCCTAAAAGTTGCTAGAAAATAACGCGAATGTCATCAATCAGTCGGAAGAAAAGAAATCGCGAAATTCAAAAATCGCATCCAGGAAAAAAATCACGAAATTTGTTAATCATTCGCAGGGAAAAAAATAGCGAAATTTGTACACGATAGAGGGGAAAAAATCTCTGGAAATTAGCCAATCGATCCAAAGAATAAAACCTACAAAATTCGCTGATAGGTAGCTGGAAAATATCGGCAATTATGTTAATCAACCGCGGGAAAAGAATCACGAAGTCTTTCAGTTAGTCGTGGTAAAAAAGCCGTGAAAATCGTCGATCGATCGCGGGAAACCCCCTCGAAATTCTTCAAGGGATCAAAAGAAAAACCTCAAAATGTCCCAATAAGTTGCTGGAAAATATCACAAAAATCGTCAATCGATCGCAAGAAAAATTAAATTCATCCATCAATCAGGGAGAAAAAACGAAATTTTCGTCAAAAGAATGCATAAAAATGATCGCAAACTTCGTCCAGATTGTGCAAACAAAGATCGTTAATTCTGTTGATCGGCTGCGAAAAAAAATTGCCAATTTGATCAATCGGTCACAGAAAAAGAATCGGCAATCAAGTGAAGCAAAAAACCCTAATTTCATCAAAGGAACGCGGGGGAAAAATGTGAATTTCAACAAACGATCCTGGTAAACAATCGTGAATTTTACGAAATAGTCGTGGAAAAAATCGTTAAAAAACCATGATTTTCGCGAAACGATCGCGGGAAAAAACGTGAATTTCGCGAAACGGTCGTGAAAAAAAAATCGTGTATTTCGCGAAACAGTCGTGGAAAAAAGTCGTGTATTTCGCGAAACGATCGTGGAAAAAAATCGTGTATTTCGTTAAACGATCGTAGAAACATTGTGAATTTCGCGAAACGATAGTGGAAAAAAATCGTGAATTTAGCAAAACGATCGTGGAAAAAAATCTTGAATTTCGCCATATATGTGGTTGTAGTATTGTTTCTGATATCAAATCAATTATTATATTACACAGATTAAAAATCTGATCCAAACAAATTAAAAAATTGAGTTTTTGAGAAAGTAGTCTATGAGCATACCTTGGAAACAAAAATTCCCCTGTTCCTTCTGCATAAAAATCTGAATTTCAATATATAACTAAATCAGGGGGATTCTAAGTAAAAAAAAATGAAATTCATAGTAAATTTTCAGAAACGTTACAGCAGAGGAGAATGCCGGGGGACGATCTCCTCTCGGCGCTAATTATGGATGTTTTCAGTGGCCCTTAGACAAAATTCGCGTTTTTTCATCGGTCTTTCGATGAAATTTGTGTTTTTTCTCGCAATCCTTTAGCGAAATTCGCATTTTTTCATCGGTCTTTCGATGAAATTCGGATTTTTTGCGCTATCCTTTAACGGAATTCGCATTTTTCTGCGATCCTTTGACAAAAATTCGCGTTTTTTCTGCAATTATTTGACGAAATTCGTGCTTTTTCTGAAAATATTTGACCAAATTCGCATTTTTTCCGTGATCTTTAGATGAAATTTGAGTTTTTTCCGTGATCATTTGACGAAATTTGCATTTTTTCCGCGATCTTTCGACGAAATTCGTGTTTTTCCGTGATCTTTTGACGAAATTTGCGGTTTTTCCACGATCTTTTGACGAAATTCGTGCTTTTTGCGCGATCATTCGACAAAATTCGTGTTTTTTCGCGATCTTTTGACAAAATTCGCGCTTTTCCGTGATCATTTGACAAAATTTGCGCTTTTTCAATGATCTTTTGACGAAATTCGCACTTTTTCTGCAATCTTTTGACGAAATTCGCGCTTTTTCCGCGATCTTTTGACGAAATTTGTGACAATCAAATAAACAGCAATCAAAACAAAAATTTCAAAAACCTTTTTCTTAAAAAAGTTCCCTTTTTGTTCAGCTGAAGCGCCCTTTTTGTTCGGTTAAAGTGCCCTTTTTTGTTCACCTGAAATGCCCTTTTTTGAAGGAGCACCCTGCCCTTTTTTATTCTGGGGGAAACACTACCTTGATGATAAAGTAATAGAATTAATTTTATAAAATATCTTCTTTATGTATTATTTTGAATTTGATAAAATGGTAATTTTTTTTGTATGATTGCATACATTATATATTAATTACATACATCCTGTGTACAATAGTGGCCGAAATTGTGGAAACCTCTTAAGGTATATTTTTCAGGTTTGATGGCTCATAACACTACTTTCTGTTTAAGTTATACCATAAAATTTTATATCAGTGGAAAGAAAATTGATTAAAGAGTGTACAACTTTTGTTAATGTAATTGGTTTTCTAAATTATTATCTTAAATACAAGTTTTCATTGCTCTACCTCAACTCAAAAATGCTGGATATGAGTTGAAATTTGTTCAAGTATTGTGCCAAATTTGGAAGCTTTTGTAGATTTATGCATCCTGTGTAATCTTATGATAAAATAATAGAATTAATTTCATAAAATATCATCTTTGTATATTATTTTGAATTTGATAAAGATCCTTTTTTTTTTTTTTTTTTTTTTTTTTTGTATGATTGTGTACATTATATATTAATTACAGGCCATTACTGTATATGGGGCATTCTTACAATCTTTTGACTTTTATGTCCCTGAATAATAATTTTTATTTTAGCACATATTCTTGTGTTTTTTTTATTTCATATATTGGAGAACATCCCATTGCATGATTGCATAACAATATTAATGAGATAAATAAGTTTTCAACGATGTTGGGGCGGGTCCAAATACCAGGAAAACTCCTATACCGTCCCGTGTCCTTGATGCTGATTTTTAAGTTGTGAGCTGTCTGTATAAAATTGTTTCAATAAAAGTAATTCAATGTAATTTTTTTCCGAAACTGGGACAATTGTTTTATATAAATATGTAGCAAAAAATTAACCTGCATACATTTTTATGGTTGATATTATTTTTTGAACTCTGTCCCTGGGTTTTAGATTCCTTTCCATCCCTCTTGCTAAACTTATACAGAAAATCAAATCAGATGCAGTCACAGAATTTTTTTCAAGTTTTTTCTCATGCAGAAGTATGTTAGAGAAAGAATGTCTAAAATTCTTTGACAAGAAATTTACTACAGAATTCAAATCAGCATTTAAATATCAATTTCAAGCATCGTGGCTTTATTGGTAGTCTTACTGTCCCCAAGGTTTATTCCTGCACTTTTCGAGGTAAATTAAATTTTTTTTTAAAATTTATTTAATCCAATGTAAATAACTGTTTCTAAAAATCAATGAACATTGTGGCTATCACTTAGTCTTAACATGATTTGCCTAAAAATAGCGGTAATTTCCCTTACCGTCCCTTCCTTACCATCCCTTTTTTTTCCATTACCATCCCCTTTTTTTTCTCCTTCTGTCCCTTTTTTAACACCCCTTTAAGACAATGTTATACCAAAATTTTGAACTAAAAATGCTACATTGTTATTATTTCTTATTTGAATGTCCTGTGGGTACTATGCAAATTCATTATAAGTAAAAATTTAGAATAAAATAGAAAGTTATAGTGGTAAAATGGTAAGGAAAATTAAACTCTTGTGAGTTAAACCTCAGTTAAATAAAAAGAAAGTTTAATTTCACCAGATTTTTATTCCCGAAAGTCAAAAGATTATGAGAATGCCTCATACAGTAGTGGTCAAAATTGTGGAAACTTCTTTAGGTATATTTTTGAGGTTTGATGGCTCATAACTCCACTTTCTGTTTAAGTTATATCATATTTTACATCAGTGGAAAGAAAATTGATTGAAGAGTGCAATGAAACAAATTTTGTTCATTTACAGTGGAAGGTCAAGATCTTTATAACACAATTCTATATATTGCAGTTCCCCATATAACACACTTCTGAGATGTAAACAATGAATTTTGCAGTTAAAAAGCATCTGCAATCCACATTTTAGAAATATTGATACCTTCTGGAAGACTAAATTTCAAGCATTATTTCATCTTATCTTCTCAGTGTGAAGTTTTTTAATGAAGATATTGCAATTATTAAAGTAAATTTTTTTTTTGGAAATTACAAATATAATGATTTTGTTCATGCATATTTGTATCATGCTTTATAAGGTAGTTTAATAATATTTGAAATCATCAATATTCTGCACGAGTTTTTTATGCCAAGGAATACAATATAAAGATCCTCTACTGTGTATTAATATGCTCCAGACATATTTTACCCTGTTTACAAGGTAAGTTTTAATGATGTGGGAAATGATCTATCTATATAATGCAAAACCTTGTGTTTTTAGGTTTGCGTTGTAAAGATCTAGTGCAGTGGTTCCCTACGTGGGGCGTACGTCTCACAGGGGGGGTAATATAGCTCTTAAGGAGGGCAATTTCAGATTTCTTAACAAATTTTCTGTCACTTTTTTTCTTTTTTTTTTTCCTAATGAAAGTAGTGTCGTAGTCTAAAAACAGAAATAAAAAATGAAAAAATTTAAAAATAACTCAATAAAAATTAATTCTCGAAACGTTCCCATTTAAAAATTCAAAATACACTGACACCGGAATAATTATATGAATTGTTTTTAGATATTTTGACACCTTTTATATATTAAAAAATCACTTAAATTTTTCTGGTTTTAATATTATTCTAGTAAAACACACCTCTTTTTTTTTACTGTTTGATAAAAATAACTTGTACATCTATTCATAGTGCAATATGCCCCATGAAGGAAATTTTACATATGAAATTCTGTAGGGTATATCTAAAATTGATTTTTTGGACAGGTTTAATCTAAAAAAGGTTTCAAATTATCTAAATGAGGTACTACTTTTATGAAATTAGTAAGTCCCCCTACGCATCACGGAAGGAAATGGCTAGAAAGTAAACTTCTTATTGCTCTTCTGCAGACCACATACAAAATATATAAACATACTTCATGACATATGCATTTTAAAATTTAAAATCTGAGAAAACATGGTGGCCAAATAATAATAATGGGAAAAAGAAAGCCAAATATCAAAGAAGTATGTTATGAGGGGAAAGAAAAATAGTTCCATAAAATGGATAACAGCGCAAATCCGGAAATGTTACTTATAAATTATGTTATCCATACAGTCTCGGTGATAAACAAATAACACTTGTTCTTAATGAAGTAATAAAATTCATTATAAAATGTATCAGTTCTATCAGATGTAATACAAAATGTGAGAGAGATTTCAAGAAAATTTACAAATATAAAAATGTAGGCTATTTATCACTTTTAAATGCAAGGTAAGTGGCCAAAAAACAATAAAACTTTTGTAAAAGTAAATGCGAAGAGTTATGATAAAACATACTTCTAATAAAAAAAATATGATTTTGATAAATTAAAGAATGTGATACCACTTATCAGAGTTAATGTTATTTTCGGATCCTTCTGTGAAAATAGAAGTTTATTTTTTATGCAATAAGATTTATATGACATACAAGGGAGGGGGGACATCATGATTTCAGAGATGCTTAGGTGGGGTGTGGCCAAAAAAAGGTTGGGAACCACTGATCTAGTGTATTAGCATTTAATCAAAAGTTAGAGACTGCCCCCCAAAAAAAGAAACATAATTTGATTAGTTTAATTTTCCCTTTATTTGAATGCAGCTGATGAGCATAAGTGTTTAGAGAATCAATCATGTCTTACTCTGTTTTGGCAATGAGTTAATAAAGTAACAGTTGGATTAAGCTGTTGTTATGTTTCAGAGTTGTGAGGGGGACGTTTGGCAGTGCTTTAAGTGATTGATATTAAGAATTGGGTGTAAAAAATAAAGAAATGACATAAAGAGTACATTGGTCAAAACAATGTGAAATAGTACTATTAAGTGAAAAAGGTTGCAGTTATGAAGAAATTAGAAGGCAAATTGCTGGAAATTGTACCCAAGGTGGCATTTCTAAATTTTTGAAGTGGTATAAGGAGACTATGCCAGTACAAAACCAAACTGGTAAATGCAGAAAAGGTGTACAGCAGCAAGAGTTGACATGAGACTTAATAGGCATAATTACATAACTGAAAGAAGAAAATCATCTTGATGTATACAAGGGAAGTGACATGAGCCAATCTGATGTTGAGTGCAAGGACTGTTCGGTGCAGACTGCAGGGATAAATGCTAGAGTTCCACAAAAATGCCATTTTTGTCTCTTTATCAATTGTTGAAAAAATTAAACTGGTCTAAAACTCCCATTAATTGGACAACGGAACAGTGGGATAGTACAGTGTTATTTGGTCTGACGAGATTCAAATCTCCCTGTTCAGTTTTGATGGCCTAAATTACGTAAAGAGAAGAATCAAATGATTTGCATCCTAATTGGGTTACACACAGCATGAAACATCCACTCAGTGTTACAATATGGGGTTGTATGACATCAGAAGTTATTGGCAGATTTTGTGTAATTAATGGGTACATAAATGCCCAAAAATATGTAAATGAAAACCCAATCCCAAGCGAAGTTTCTGCATGTAATAATTTAAAAAGTAATGAAGCTTTTATATTTCAACAGGATTTAGCTCCATGTCATGTTGCTAAAGTGTGCAAAAAGGGCTTTCTAGATAATCATATTTCAGTATTGGAATAGCTCAGACCTTAACCCAATTGAAAATCTATGGAGTCGACTAAATAAACTTATTGCATAGACCAGGGTTGCTACGCTACCTGGAGAACCTGGAAAAGTCAGGGAATTCAGAAGTTTATCTAATAAGTCAGGGAAATGTCAGGGAATTTCTATATTTTATCCAAAATTCTGGAAAAGTCAGGGAATTTAATAAAATTTCATGGAGGTCGCCGAATAAGTACAACTTTTGTCCCATGGCAAATGAGAAAAATCTTCCACGTTTTTGCAAATTCCAATTTTTAGAAGTTTTATTTAATTACCTCTTATTCACCTCTTAAAATTTCCTTTTCCCTTTTTCTTCCTCTTTTCTTTTTTCCAACTGTCATCTCCACACATACTTTAAAATTTTTAACTGTTTAATATAATTTTTTGAAAATTTTCTACAATATTTTTTTATTCACATTTAATGTAACTAATAAATCATTTCAAATCTGCATAACCTCCACCCTGAAATTTTTGCTTCTCAACCCCCTTTGCCTATAGTTGAACTTAAGTGAGATTGTGATAGATGGTGAAGGAACGATGGTTATCATTCAATGCAAAAATATTGTATATGTATGTATTTTTTTTTCCATTTTACAGAACACTTACTTTGAAATACTCAGAAATTATTAAGGAAAGCAATTTCTATTGCAGTCCTTAGAGCATTTTTTTTTTGTGTGTGTGTGAGGGGGATGGGTGCATATGTGAAAATTTTAATTGTGATATATAGTTGAAAATTTTTATATTTTCACGTGGTACAATATTTATTTTACTGTCGTCTTGTCCAGTTCACATTACACCGCTAGACTGAAATTTTCATTAAATGCACCTGAAAAAGTCAGGGAATTTCATTCTTTTACATGAGTAGCAACCCTAATAGAAGCAGGGTTCGCACAGACTCCTTAGACTCCTTGGAAACTCCTTAGAAATGAAAATATTTCCAAGTAGTACTTAGAACTACTTAGATAAGCAAACCACTACTTAGAAACTCCTTATATTCTATTGCGGCTTCGGACGCAGCGATATTGCTGCCGAGGGAAAAAAAATCGCGATTGAAAAATTCACGGTAAATCCTTTATGCACGTCATTCATCTGAAGCACAACATTGATTGGGTAGGGTAATCTTAATAGCAGGGCTCCCACTATGTCCGTTTTTCAATTATTAGGTCCGTAAAGTCCGTTTTTCGACACTTTTAGCCGACCTTTATTTTAAATTTTATCGATGTTTGGCATTTAGCCAAGAATCTCGAAAAAATCGCGTTTTCCGCAAATATGTTTCAAAAAAAAAATAACGTCAAATTTCGTCATTCGATCGCGAGAAAAATTCATAAATTTTGTCAAAGGATCGTGAAAAAACGTGAATTTCTCCTACAGATCACGGGAAAACTCGGATTTCTTAAAAAGACACGAATTTCTTAAAAGACAGCTAAAAAACGCGAATTTATTCAAAGGATCACGGAAAAACGCTAATTTCGTTAAAGATCGAGAAAAAAAGCAGACTTCCTCTAAAAATCGCATAAAACGCGAATTTCCTCAAAAAATCGCGAAAAACACGCGAATTTCCTCAAAGGATTGCGAAAACATGCGAATTTCCTCAAAGGATTGCGAAAACACGCGAATTTCCTCAAAGGATCGCGAAAAACGTCAGATTCGTTAAACAATCAAAATAAAACGCAAACTCCATTAAAAGATCGCGAAAAAAGAGAATTTTGCCAGAAAGTCGCGAAAAAGAAAAAAAAACGTGAATTTCATCATAAGATCGCGAAAAAAATGCGAATTTGTCAAAATTTCACCTTTAAAGAAAGCGATTACCGCTGTTCTAAAAGAATAAATTCAAAACTTGTTATATTTTTTCTTGTATAGCATTTAGCATTATTTTTTTTTGTCTTTTAAAATTTTCTTTAAGATGTATCATGCATGTGATATACATAATAAGTGTTTAGGGTTTGACTAATCTCTATTTATATGACCTAGGGGTGATTTTAGTCAGAATTTTCCAAAAATGTAAGGCATTCATTTCCGAAAAATTTTTAAAAATCGGTCGCCAATCCGAAAATTCGGACATTTAGTCGCCGAAAAAAATAAATTTTGTCAATCGTTTGCAGAAAAATAGCCAATTTCGTCAAAGGATCGCGAGAAAAACGCCAGTTTCGTCAAAGGATCGCGAAAAAATGAAAATTTCGTCAAATAATCGCGAAAAACCCCGCAAATTTCGTCAAAAGATCGCGAAAAAACCCACAAATTTCGTCAAAAGATCGCGAAAAAACCCACAGATTTCGTCAAAAGATCGCGAAAAAACCCACAGATTTCGTCGAAAGATCGCGAAAAAACCCACAAATTTCGTCGAAAGATCGCGAAAAAACCCACAAATTTCGTCGAAAGATCGCGAAAAATCGACAAATTTTGTCAAAAGATTGCGAAAAAACCCACAAATTTCGTCAAAAGAGCGTGTATAAACCCATAAATTTCGTCAAAAGATCGCGAAAAAACGCGAATTTCGTTAAAGAGCCAAGGAGAAAATGCATAGCTAGTGTCGGGAGTAGATTTCACCCCCCCCCCCCCTCTCTGGTGTAAATTTCAGAAGATTTGCTGTGAATTTCAGAGTTTTTTTTTAACTCAGATCACCCCTGTGACATGACCATTGGTCACTGCATAAAAAAGTAGATTGTCAATTTTGTATTTAAACTTACGAAATCAATAAGCAATATATTGTGAATACTGTGCAATTTCAGCACTAACAATTATATTCTAATAGAGTAAAATTTGTTTTTGAAATGTTTTTCTCTCCAAATTGGGCATTAAAAATTGGAGTGTGCATACCACATAACGATGCAGCACATAAAAGCAACAACAAAAAATGGCAAATCCTTAAAATTTTTTGGACTCCTTGGATTTTTCGGGTACTCCTTGGATTTTTTCTTCCCAACTCTGTATGAACCCTGTAGAAGTAACCTAGTAATGAAATCCAATTAGTAGAAGCAATAATTCAATCTCTGGAGGGGGGGGGGGGGGGGTGATGTCTGACAGTGGGCATTCCCCACCAAATTCCTCTCTAGTGTCGCCCTTAGTTATGAACCGTCAAACTTAAAAAATACAGTAGATCTTTATAATGCAATCTTGTGCATTATATGGATCCCCTTTCATACAACATTAAATTTACTTTCCAAACATGGTCAAATGTATCAAACTACATTAGAATATCTTTATATTGCATTCCTTGTTACCAGGAGTTATCCAGATTATAAATGTTTGCCTAATATAGATCATTTCACTTATTGTTAAATTTACTTTATAAATAGGGTCCAAATATGCCTGTACTAAATCATTCATTATATTATTGAAAAATTTATCGTAAGAATAGCAATTTTTTCATTAAAAAACTCTGAATTAAGGAGATTTAGTTGAACAAATGCCTCAAATTTAATCGTCTAGGGAATAGCAATTTTGTACAATGTGGGAATCCAGGTGCTTCTTAACTACAAAATTCATTGTTTACGTCTGAGAAGTTGTGCATTGTATGGAGAATTGTGTTATAAAGATCTTCTATTGTATAGTTTTTCAAAAAGGTTTCCACAATTTTCACCACTGCTCTACATCATCATAACAATTAAAAAATTATCAAATGTAGAATAATTTTCCGAATACGTAATATCCTAGTAATCGAAACAAGATTGTATCTATTAATAATCTTTTAGCTGAAAAGCACTATAAGCTTCATTTTGATTGATTTTATATATGTGTCATCTTAATGCATAAAAGAAAAAAAATCCTGATAATTCTCTTTCCATGCAGATAAATCCTCGTTTTGCAATTGACTTGATCAATTCAGTTCCTCCCAAACCTGTGAAAGAACGTGTCGTTTGGTGTGATGGTGGTGGTGGAGCCCTTGGTCATCCTAAAGTGTACATTAATCTAGTATGTTTTCTCTTTCTTTTTGTTATTATTAAATTGTAATTTTAAACTTAACTTTATTATAGTTTTATTAGGTATTTTACGATTCATGAATATTTAAGCAGAAAACTCTTGTGAAATCACATGTACATACTTGGTAAATCTCTGTTTTTTTAAGTGAGACTCCCTTATTTTGACATTGTTTCCCTTTCTCCCTTCATTCAAACATAACATTTCTGCTGTTTTCTTGAATATTAAAAATATGTATAATATTTCATAAATTTTATTAACAAAGCGATACATTTGATAAATTTTCTAAAGTTTTTGCTAAAAAATACACCTTCTCTTGTTAACCATAGTAATTGGCTTAGTGTTTGGATTTTAAGTTATTAATTTAAAAAAAAAAAAAAAAATTCTATGCTAAAATATCTGTATATATGTTTTTTCTATTTAAAGAGGTAATACATGTCAATGTAAAAAATGCGTCTGCTTTACTTATGCGTCTCTCTTTGTAGCTTTTACGTATAGGGGAGGTAGGGGTAATCAGGATCACTTTTTTACAATTAATTGCCAGAGAATGAAGTGGACTACATACTAATAGACCAGGAGGTGGTAGCACAGACAATTATCTCGTCGAGTTCACGGCTGAAATTCCAGAATTAGTTAAAATTTGATTTGCATATTAAAACACAATCGGTCTGCCACAAGTCATATCTTGGTGGAAAATACGGTTTTAGCGGTTGAGTCGTAGGTTTACCATTGTATTTTCCTGTACCCAAAGGTATGAAAACATGGGGAGCTGGAAGCAGGAAAGCACAATGGTAAACCTACGAGTCAACCGCTAAAATTGGGTTTTCAGGTGTTTTCCACCAAGATATGACTTGGCAGACCAATTGCGTTTTAATATACAAATTGAATTTTAATTAATTCTGGAATTTCAGCCATGAACTCGATGGGGTGATTGATTGTCTGTGCTGCAACCTCCCGTCTATAATGCTATGCATAATTTTACTCAGTAGGTAGTTGTCTCTTGAAATGTGTTAAGAATTATTTTTCAATGTACCATGTTACCTGGTACAAGTGTCTTTTTCAAAAACTACCTCTGTGATCCCAATTATCCCATTTCATGGGGTAATTGGGATGAGTGGTATTTTCTCTCATGCCTTATAAGATACACAATCATAGGTAAATGGGATTAAAAGATCTCGGTCTGGGCTTTACAGCAAGATAATTTTGATTTTACAACTATTCTCAGAGATACAGTATTGGAAAGATAAGTACGCTGGAAAAAGCATTTTTTAAGAGATTTTCAATATTCATATATTTTACACTCTGCCTACAAAACAAAATCAAATGCAAAATTTTCTATTGGCAATTTGTAGCCTTGTTGTATTACTAAAAGACTAATTTTTAAAGTAAAAAAAAAATTTTTTTTTTTTCAAAATAACATGAAATGCAAGCAACGGGGGAAAAGGATCAGCCAAAAGCTCTATGTTGGTGAAATAGAAAAATTTCATTTGCATTGAAAGTGTTCAGGCCTAATTAGGCCTAAAATAGGCAGTCAAGCTAAAATTTGGAATAAATGCAAAATAAAATTGTAAAATAAATGTTTTGCTAACAAAAAATGTGCAGTAAGGTAAACCAAACTAGGGGTATTTGACAGGATCTGAAAACAGAGTAAAAAATGCATTCCAAACCATAATTTGATTTAAATAGGAAGAAAAAAAATATGTGATCCCATTTACCTTTAACCCCAAAACTTTATGATCCTGTTTACCACAAAAATGTTATTTCTGGGGAAATTAGGATAATGCAGATTATTAACATTATGCTGCGTCTGTTGCAAAATATAACCATTTCCTCTTAAAAACAACCTTTTTCTAAATTTCAATCCATAGCTATATTTCAATAATCCTACAATTTTTTACACAGGACCTTTTTTACTAAAACATTCTTACTTTGACGGACAAAGTTTTTCTGTACGTTCTGGGAAAACAGTGATTACTTCTACAGGAACATACATTTCCACTTAAATGTGCACATGTAGAATATTAGTCAAACTTCATAATTAGCATAGTCAATTATAGATTGCCCCTGAAGTGTCCTTGATCCCAATTTATCCTGATCCTAATTATCCCTACCTCCCTTATGTTTTTTAATTGCATAATAAACTAGACAATGTCACTAGAAGAATCTTCCTTATTCTTTCACTCTAAAGTTGGCAAGTATACTTTAGTTATTATGAGAATAAAAATGGTCCTTTATGAAAAAAAAAGATATATATACATTATTATTTATTTTGTTTTATGCCTGCAATATTCCTTTAATATACCCATTACTAGTCCAGTGGTTAGGGATTTGAATTCAGAATTAATTAGGGGAAAGCTGGAAATTGTTTTAATCCCTACAGTTTAGGTCTAGAGTAAATGTGCTATGTTTTCCCCCTCGTACTAGGTGAGCATTAGGAAATATGTATAGATTTATAGTCAAAAAACATGTTTTTATTAAATACCATAGCAATATCGCAAAACAACTAACTCTATCAAAAACATTGTCAATACAAATGCTGTAGAGCTTAAAATTCTGAGTAAAATGAGTACCTACATTTAATATTTTTGTTAAACATTAAGGTCACAATCCAACTTCAAAGTTTTAGCCACGTGGTCAGAGAGTTGAACTCAGAATTAATTTGAAGAAAACGGAAAATTGTTTTAATCCCTTCAAATTAAGATTTAAAATGAAAGTGCTATGTTTTCTTCCTTGTACTTGGTGAACGTTAGAAAATATGTACATATTTATTTTTAAAAAACACGTTTTTTTTAATTACCTTAACAATATCTCAAAACAGCTACTCTGTAAAAAACATTATCAATACAAATGTTGTAGAACTTAACATTCTGAATAAAATGAGCACCCATATTAATATTTTTGTTTAACATTAAGGTCACAATTCTATTTCAAAATTTTGCCTTATTCACTAATCAAGAGCTTGAAGCCAGGAGAGAGCAAGTTAACTTAACAATATCTCAAAACAGCTCACTCTATCAAAAACATTGTTAATGTAAATGTTCTAGAGCTTAAAATTCTAAATAAAATGAGCACCCACATTAATATTGTTGTTCAACATTAAGGTCGCAATTCCATTTCAAAAATTTACCTCAATTGCTAATCAAGAATTTGAAGTCAGGAGAGACCAAGTTATCTTAACAATATCTCAAAACAGCTAACTCTATCAAAAAAATGTCAGTACAACTGTTGTAGATCTTAAAATTCTTAATAAAATGAGTACTCACATTAATATTTTTGTTCATAATTAAGGTCGCAATTCTATTTCAAAATTTTGCCTTAATTGCTAATCAAGAATTTGAAGCCAGGAGAGACCAAGTTATCAATCCACCTTGCATCTAATTTTTTTATTCATGTACTAGGGGGCTCTGCCCCCTACGAGTTACGCTTGCCAACCCCTGTTCAGACACCGCAGACTCTAACAGCACACTAATTTGATCAGCTTTAAAAGATTTCGGAAGATTGAATAATAATTTGAATCTGACAATTATAATCTGACGTAATTTTCACCAAACTTCTCTTTCTCTTTTTAATATTTACGTAAAAATACTTTTGTTAGAAATGAAATGTTATGATCACCTTAAAATATCAAATAAATGTCTCGTGCAATTTTTAAATTTAAACTGTTTTGCAATATTATTTTTTGTTCATTTATGTAATAAGTGTAATGTGACGTAAATTCTCCTATTTAAGATTCTAATGCATGTTAATGAATTTATTATTTTACAATATTCTTTCTCTTTTAAAATTCACATGTAAATATATTTTTTATGACGTAATTTTCGATGAGTTCCTGCTTTTTATATTTTCTGTTTATAATATAATGTGTAAAATAAATTTTTAATTTGAAAGAAACATTATTGTTTGCGCTGTTTATACAGTTGGCAACAGTTTAAATTAATACAATTTTCTAAAATATGTAAAAAATATCTCTCGAAATGCTGAAAATTTGAATTTAAAATAGAAATAAAACCTCAAAAAAGGAGTCAAATTAAAAAACTAAATGCAGTCTGCACACTGGGAAATTCTGACGCATAAAATGATCTGAAAATGATTAAATTCCTATGTACAGTTTTTGCTCCTATAAAACTTTTTTAATGGAACGATTTTGTCCAACTTTGGCATTAAATATCTCTTAAAATAATTCTTCGATTTGAAAACTGTCTGCATCAGCGTGTTTATCAAACATTTCTCTATAATACTACCGATTTTCATGTTTTTCTATGCAACAGTTTTTTTAATATTAACGAAGAAAGGCCATGCTTAAGCATTCAAATTGGATGCCGATCTGCCGGGAATATCTACGCAGATTTTCATTGGTCCATTTCCAAATCAAAACTTTTTTTTATATATAGAAGGATTTGTGTTAATTTCTGACCTATGTCGAAGGGATTAAAACAATTTCTAGCTTGCCCCAAATTAATTTTGAATTCAGCCTTTTTTTTCATCTCCTACCACTGTCCCCGTAATCAAGAGGTTAAACCGTAATTCACAAAATATCCAAAATAATAATTGATCTGAAATAATTACAAAAACATCTTAAATGCCTCCATAAATTTAAAAAATATACATCTATATAAAAATTAGAAGCAGGGTGGACTGATAACCGAGTCTGTTCTGGCTTCAAGCTCTTGATTAGCGATCTTGGCTAAATGTTGAAGTAGAATTGTGAGCTTAATGTTCAACAAAAATATTGAGTATAGGTACTCATTTTACTCAGAATTTTAAGCTCTACAACATTGTTTTTGATAGAGTTAGTGTTTTTGAGATATTGTTATGGTAATTTAAAAAAACCTGCTTTTCGACTATAAATCTGCACATATTTTCTAACACTCACCTATTACGAGGGGGAAAACTTAGGATATTCATTCTAGACCTAAACTAAATGGATTAAAACAATTTCCAGCTTTCCCCTAATTAATTCCGAATTCGACCTTTTCCCCTCCCCTACCACTGGGCTATACACTGAAAATAAGTTTATATTTAAAAAAATATATATATTTTTCATCAATACAACTTTTATTTTCTGTTTATGTATGAAACATGGTTCTTCAGGCAAGAAATATATCACTAATATAATCCTCTACATGTTGGTGATAAAATCTCCTGTTTTTCTTCTCCTTGGAGTTCAAGTATGCTTGTAAAACAGCTGACATTGATATATTATCTTTTCTCATTAATAACTGCGGTGATATCAATAGTTTTTTTCATGGTTTTGTCAGTAGCTAAACTATAAATTGTCTGAAAAGAAAAAAAGAATGCAACCATTAAGCACATAACTTCCCTAACAAGGAAAAAAAAAAAAAAAGAGTTTTAAAAAAAGTAATATAATTATTGTATTATTTATTTATTTTCTAAGCTACCATTTTGTAGTTTAGCTACTACCAAAACTAAAAGAAAAAGAAAAACAATTGAATGTTTGTCTAAGAAACATTAGAGTAACGTGCGTCCCCTACCTTTGGAAAATGGAACTAACAGATCTTGCAGCTTGTGAACAGCACGACTGCTATTTGGTGCCGAAGGTAGTGGTGACCCGTGTTGATTTAAGTACTGAACATATTGAGCCCTTAATTTAGGAGTTGTGGTTACCACTATTTCTAAATAGTAATTTCAGAAAATTTCTTAGTCTTAATTGAGTCTTTCCAACCCCTCAAGTAAATATATCCATGGGCAGGTTTTATAACTGAGTTTCATTTAGAACAGAGTGTACCCTTGGAGGTGGAAAGTAGAACTAACATATTTTGCAGAGCGTGCACAGCATTCCTTGCTATATGGTGCCATTGGCAGGTTTGTTTTTGGAAAAATTTCATATGAATTTGAGGCCCCGATGTAATTAATTGCATACAAATTTAAGATTCATTTAAGGCTATTATCATGGTCCCAGGCAACACCTGGTGGATCAGCTAGTATATATATTATACAGTATGGAATCATTTATCTGGAAACCAGTTAACCGGAAAACCAGTTATCCGGAATGATATTTCTAATAGACTTATTTCAGAATCTTTGCAGAAAAAAAGTGTCATATACTGCCAGTTTGACATATGCATTGCTTGAAACAATTGTATAATTTGATGTCAACATCTAGTATTTGAAATGGAAACATATTTAGTTGTATTTTAGATCTTTTAATTTTTATGCAGAGGAAACAGAAGAATTTTTGTTCCCAAGGAATTTCCATAAGTTACCTCCTTTCAAAATCTGGTTAACTTTTGATCTTTTTTGCATCTGATTTTTAATCCAAGTAATCCAGACCTGCCAACTGCTACGAAAAAATCGTAGTTGCTACGATTTGGACCTATAAACTACGATGCTACGAAAATCGGTCTTAAACTACGATTTTTTGCAAAAAAAACACAAACGCACTTTTTGTTTCTATTTGCGATTTTTATCCCGCACAGCATATTTTTCAGGAGTGATTCTGTTCCAAAATTTCAAAGTATTAATTTCTGAAAATTTTAAAAAATTGGTCATTAGAAATTCAGATATAAATGGTCATGGGGAAAAAAAAATCTGGGCTGCAAAACAAACTTCTTAACACAAAATCCTCTTTATGAATATTGACCACGAGTGAATTCTGTAAATATTTATACAGAAATTGACTTCCTGAGAAACAGAAGTGCCATTTTAAGAATTTCTGGAGGGGGGGAGGAGGTGGTTCTTTGAGGGGCAAGGTTTGAAATAGTGCCCAAAATCGCCCGATTTGCTCACGGGAAAAGAAATACCTGCATGATGAAAAATGCTGTACAGTATTTCCCTCTGCAAATTCTTCCACAGACCTATGATTCTTTTGCGAGTATATTTTGAAATTTCTTGGAAGTCCGCGAAATTTTTTTTTCTTTTATGAAATGTCCCCAAATTAATTCGTGAATCGATCGCGGAAAAAATGAGAATTTCTTCAAATGATCGTGTAAAAATATCGGGTATTTCGTCAAAGATCTCAGAAACAAACAGTGATTTTCTTCAATTAGCCGCTGAATAAAATCGCTAATTTCGTTAAGAGTTCAGAAAGAAATTGCGAATTTCGTCAGAAGAGTGTGCAAAAAATCATGAATTTCGATAAACTATCGAGGGGGAAATATTGCAAATTTCGTGAGATGGTCAGGGAAACGAGTAGTGAATTTTGTTAATTGGTAGCGAAAAGATATCAAAAATTTTGCCGATCGGTTGCGATAAAGTATCGTGAATTTCGACAAATGACCGTGTAAAAAAAATAAATTTTGTCAATTGGTCGCAGAAGAAAATAAATCATGGTAAAAATGTGAATTTTGTCAAAATTTTGCAGAAAGAAAACGCGAATTTCATCCAAAAAACAGCAAGAAAATGCAAATTTCACCGAAAGATCGCGGAAAGAAAACACTAATTTCGTCAAAGGATCGTGGTAAAAAACGCAAAATTAGTCAAAGGATCGCGATAAAAAATACGAATTTCGTCAAAAGTTCGTGGTAAAATTTCAACAAAGAATCGTGATAGAAAAATGTGAATTACGATTGTGGGAAAAAAAATGGAAATATCCTGAAATGAACGCGGGAAAAAAAGTTGCGACTTTCGTCAAAATTTACTGCACTGGGCACTGGGCTAGAAAACTGAAACCAGGCTCCTTTTACAATGTAAAAAAAAAAAAAAACCGCTTCGAAACGAAAAGGAACTCTAAAAATCGTATACAAAGTTTCAGAGGAAAAAGTTTACTGTATTGAGTTTAAAGACTGAAGCCTTATTCCTTTTACGAATGTCAAAAGATGGCTGCGAAACACGAAAACCAACCAACCAACGTCCAGATTAATTTTAATTTTGTGTGCTACGATTTCTCATTTTCAAAGGTTGGCAGGTCTGGTAATCTAATAATTTAAAATCAGAAATAATGCCACAACCAGATATATTCCACAAAATTTATAAAATGGATGCTGCTTTAATGCCCAACCAGTTAACCAGAAAAACCAGTTATCATGGAAGACGGTAGTATTCCGAGTGACGCAGCCTTAAGCCTAAAATTGTATCGTATCGTATCGTTAAAATCGTATCGTATCGTATCGTATCGTAGAATTCGTAGATGGCGGAACTCATATATACAGCTAACTCGACATCAAAGAAAACGCGAAAAGCCGCCTTTTAATAACTCAGCAGATATAGGTCCTATTGTTCTGAATTTTCTAGAACAATCTTATATCTGCAGTCTAATCGTATATTGAAATTTTTACATTTCTACGTGCAGTATATTTTGAGATCTAAATAGCCATTTTTAAAGTGAAAACGTTGGTATAATATCGAGGAAGTTCCTAATTTGAAAATCTCGAAAACGGTTCTTACGATTATCTTTAAATTGATACATAATACAAATGTGATTAAGGCGAGGTGAATAAGATATATCTTTTATCTGGGAAAACTCATTTTATTTTTGACATTTTCGTTTCCGTTAATGCCCAGTCAACCATTAATCTCTGGTAATTTTCTCGTCTGTGATTAGTGAGTGCGAGGCTAACATTAGCCTCGTAATGAGTAGGTTTGACGTCATCACATCGCGCCAATGAGCGCGAAGGGCTGTGACTTTCAGAAGATAGATAAAGATAATCCATGTCTATTTGTGTACGGAGCAGAAATTACAAATTACTCTATAACGATGGATTTAGTGTTTTAAGTCGTTGTTTCCTCTCGGATTTGAAGTTAATTATTTTATATTTCCTTATTTACATTTAGTTATTCGCGTTTGTAACAAAAAACTCGCCCTCTAGCGATCTAAAGGGTACCACTGCTTCTTTCATCGCGTTAGCATTACCGGTATTACTTACCGTGAGTCAAATATCATTTGGGATTTTTAATTCTTAATAAATATGAATAAAACCGCAAAAAAAAGATAATACATGCTGCTATGTGCCCCAATGCAACTCTAGATAATCGAAAAATCCCGATTTAAGCTTTCAGTTATTTCCAAATGAAAAAAATAAAATACCTGTCATCTCTAAAAACGGCAACAAAACTTTGATCAGCAGAAAATCCGATGTCTCGTTGAGGCTGACAGTTTGTTCAAATTTAATCGTGATTTAAATCAGATTATTAAAAAAAAATAATGGATTAAAATATTTTTTTAATGATGTGAAAGTATATTAAAATAGATGTTACCAGGTTTAAAAAGCATTTCATTTAAAGCTTTAATTAAATCTGGTCATCGTCATAAAAACTTTCTTTGAATAATCAAATTATTCACTCTTTTATAGAAAATAAGCACAACAAATAAAATAATTTTTTCTAGATTAAATAAAATAAATAAATAAAAGATTCTTATTTGTTTTTTATAAATAAATACATAATAAATTTCAGGTAAAAGAAAATTTCAGAATGATAACATCTGTTATACAGTTATAGTAAGAGAATGGAAAAAAGTAAAAAAAAAATCTAATTAGTATAAAAATGTTTAGGAAGAACTACTTCAGTAAAAGGTTATAAAATATTTTCTACTTTTGGATTAGCACAACATATCAAAGAAAGCAATTGATAAAAGATGAAAAGTAACAAAATTTTTTTGCTTTTTAATTGGAAGAGCTACGTTCCAATCAAAGTTAATAAATATCACAATAATTTCAAAATGGTCAACATAGCGATGACTATAAATATTTTCGGAGTCCATACAAATTAGAAATTGAAACATAATGCACTTAGCATGAAAACTAATATATTCTGTCTTTCTTCTTCTTTTTTTCTTTAATACTTTGGGTAGTTAATGTTGATAGAATGTATGACTAACCATTAATATGATTATATTTAGTCTCTGTATATGTATGAATTAACAGATATTATTATTATTTTTGTTGTTAATGCACATATATCTGCATCAGCTTAGAATTATGCAACTGCAATAATTTTACAAATACATAAAGAACTGCAATGAAATTTCTTTTATTTGTTATATTCTAAGAATTCTATTAATTTCATGCATTAAATTACCTAATGAAATTATTTATTTATCGTTTTTATTATTTATCCAATTACCATCTATTATTTTAATAATTAACGATAAAAATATTCTTTAATATCTAATTACCGGTTTGGTTGTTTTAAAAACCTACAATTTTGACGGTGATTAACCCTTTATGTCCCAAATTATGAATTCATGAAAATTTCATCTTCTAAAGCATTTCTCATGAATTTTTTAAACTATATTAGAAGATTTACATAATCATATAATAAATTTTAAAAGGATTTTGCCAAATAAAATTAATTAAATTTGAATTTATTGAGATTTTGTGCAATATTTATAACTTCATTCAAATCTTTTATTTAAAAAATATTTTTTAGTATTTTGTAGAATTAGGAAAAATGTACAAATATAATGTTCTTACAATAGAAATATTTCCGAACTGAAACTACCCCCCCCCCCTCCCTAATCTTTTAACGTCAAGAAAACTGAAAAGATGCAAAGGCAAAAGAAATCATTTTTTTTAAAAATATTTTTGTTTTGTGCAACCAATAATGATTTTGAAACAAGATAAAATAATGTATTTATAGCTAATTCTAAACTGTATTACTACTAATCGATGTATTAAATGAATTTTATGAAAAGTAATTTCAGTGGTACTTTAAAATATCGTCGGCACAAAAAAAGTTAACACAGAAAAACAATCATAAAAATCCATTTTTAATAATTATAATAAAAATACTTGTTTTTTTACACACTACATTACAAACATACTAAAGTAAGCTGATTTTCCATTAAGAGACTTTAAAAAGCTAAAAATTTATTCCACAAGTAACCAATTCACATGAGGCAAACACAAGACACAAGCGAAAGCCAGCAGTGATAACCGCGTTCACGTAAACTGTTTACAAACATTAGCAGGTCTAAAAGCGCCACCTATCTTTGATTACAAACGTGAATTCCTGAGTGCGAAGTGCTGTCACTTTCAAGTGATAGATAATCTATATTTATTTGTGTACTTCTTGCGAGGAGATGGATTTGAAATTAATTATTTACATTTCCTTATTTACATTTGGTTATTCCTAATACTCAGAAATTTTGTCAGTCTTCGCTTGGATGAACTTCTTGCATCATGATAATATATTAGCATAACTTGACCAAGTTGAAAGCTTAATCCAATTTGCTATGCTGTCAGATTTACATATGTCTCAGCAGAGCTGTACGAATGGTGCAGGCACGGAGGGGGCGCCAAATTTATACTACAAACCTCGTCTTTTTCTTCCTTAAAAAAAAAAAAAAAATGCACGGGTGCAGAATATGTCCGATCCGGCGATCTAGGATCGGGGGAAATTTTGCAGAAACATATACAATTGATTTCGGTTTTAACAACAAATTCCATAATTTGCTGAGATAGAAAAATTTCACTATAAATAAAAAGATCCGTATGGTGACCTTCACAAAATCAATCTCAGAATAATATGTACCGTATATCGGGTGATTCTGTTCCCAATTTTCCAAAAAATAAAGGCATTCGGTTCCGAAAATTTAAAAAATCTTTCATCAATCTGAAAATTCGGACATAAAAATACCGCGAATTTTGTCCAAGAATTACGGAAAAAACGCAAATTTTGTCATAAGATCGCAAAATAACCGCAAATTTTGTCAAAAGATCGCGAAATAACCACAAATTTCGTCAAACGATCGCAAAACAACCGAGTTTCGTCAAAAGAGCGTGAAACAACCACAAATTTCGTCTAAAGGGGAGAAATGACCACGATTTTCGTCAAAACGTGGCGAAATAACAGCGAATTTCGTCAAAAGATCGCGAAAGAGCAAATTTCGCCAAACAATCGCAAAGAAACCGCGAATTTCGTCAAAAGAGCCGGAAGGGAACGGAAATTTCGTCAAACGATCGCAAAACAATTGAGTTTAGTCAAAAGTTCGTGAAACAACCGCGAATTTCGTCTAAAAGGACAAAATTACCACGATTTTTGTCAAAGGAGCGTGAAAAAACTAGGAAATTTCGTCAAATGTTCGGAAAATGAACGCAAATTTCATCAAAAGATTGCCAAAAAAAACCGCATATTTGGTCAAAAGATCGCGAAAGAAGAGCAAATTTCGTCAAACAATCACAAAACAACTGCGAATTTCGTCAAAGTGCACAAAATGAACGCAAATTTCGTCAAAAGATCGCGAAACAACCACGTATTTCGTAGCAGGGCGAAATAAGCGCAAATTTTGTCAGAAGAGGGCGAAATAACTGCTAAACTCGTTAAAAGGAAGGCGAAATAAACGCATATTTCGTCAAAAGATCGCAAAAAAACTGCAAATTTTGTCAAAAGGGACAAAATAACCATCATTTTCGTCAAAACATAGCTAAATAATCGTGAATTTCGTCAAAAGAACGTGAAAAAACTCGCATATTTCATCAAAAGATCGCGAAACAACCATTTATTTCGTCAAAAGGGGTGAAATAACCACAAAACTCGTCGAAAAAAACACAGATTTCGTCAAAAGATCGCGGAAAAACCGCAAATTTTGTCGAAAGATCGCGAAACAATTGCAATTTTGTCAAAAGATCGTGAAACAACCGCAATTTTGTCAAACGATTGCAAAACAACCGCGAATTTCGTCAAAAGATGGCAAAACAACCGCCAATTTCGTCAAAAGAAAGGCGAAATAACCGCAAATTTCGTCAAAAGATCGCTACAAAACGCAAATTTCGTCAAAGGGCCGCGAAAAAAACATAGTGCTGGGAGTGGATCCCCCCCCCATTTTCCTCCACTGTGCTGTAACCTTTCAGAAAATTTGCTGTTAATTTCAGAATTTTTGCTTTTCACTCAAAATCACCTCTGCTATATATACTCGCGCATAAGTTGAGAAATATTGGAACCTACGATAATAACAGCATTTACCTACAACATACTGTAAAATTTTCGGGAAATTTTCATGTGGATTGGGGGAAATGTTGGGAGTAGAAACATTTTCTGCACCCCTGAAAAAATGTATATTTACATGTTAATTTTTTTTTTTCAGTGAAAGTACAAACATCTTACGTTTCAAAGTTATTGCATTCTCCTTTACCTCATACCGACAGAGGCGTCCCTACGAGTGTGCGACAGGTGCAGCCACAAAGGGCCTCGCACCCGAAAAACCGTCAACCAATATTTTATGAATATTAGGCAGTTTTTGTTTTTCTCTTGAAAAAAAATATTTTGTCCTTGTAGGAAGGTAGCCGCTGACAATTTCTTAATAGTCACTTTTTACCATTTAGTGTCCATATGGCAGGTGCGAATCCAGCAGGTCCCTATGGTAGGTGCAGGGGGGGGGGGGGATAATCACGCTGATCCCCCCCCCCCCTCCAAAAAAAAATATAAATCCAATTTTTTTATGGCAGATTTGCGGAAAATACAAACAAACGGAAACCCGGGGGGGGGGGGGGGGGGGGGGGCAAACGGCCTCGATCATCCTGCCCACCAAGTAAATATATATATTGGAAAAACGTGAATTTCAACGAAGGATAACGAAAAAACGCGAAGTTCGTCAAAGGACTCAGAAAAAAAACATGAATTTAGTCACTGCATCGTGGAAAACACGCGAATTTCATCAAAGAATCGCAGAAAAAAATGAATTTCGTTAAAGGATCGTGAAAAACGCGAATTTTGCCAAAAGATACAAAAGAAAACATGAATTTCGTCAAATGATCAAGAAAAAACGTAAATTTCGTCAGATTATTGCGAAAAAATGCGAATTTTGTCACAAGATCGAGAAAAAAGCGCGAATTTCACCACAGAATCGAGGATAAAACACTAATGTCGTTAAAAATGCAAAATTCGCCAAAGGATGACGAAATAAACACTAATTTCATCAAAGGATCGCGAAAAAACGCTTGTCACAGGATGGCGGAAAAAACACTTTTTGTCACACTATTGCAGAAAAAGTGCGTATTTTAGCCTCAAGATCGTGGATAAAACAATAATTTCACCAAAGGATCATAAAAAAATGCGAATTTCGCCAAAGGATCATGAAATAAATGCAAATTTCATCACAGGATCGCTGAAAAACACGAATTTTGTCAAAGGAATGCTGAAAAACAGGAATTTTGTCAATGCATTGGTTAAAAACGTGAATTTCGCCAAAGGATTGATTAAAAACACGGAAAAAAATGCAAATTTAGCCAAAGGCCGCAAAAAACTGGAATTTCGTCAATGGATTGCGGAAATAACACAAATTTTGTCAGATAATTGCGAAAAAACACAAATTTTGTCACAGCATGTTGAAAAAAGCACAACTTTTGACACAAGATCGCAGATAAAACACTAACTTCGTTAAAGGATTGTAAAAAAACACGAATTTCATCAAAGGATCACGAGATAAATGTGAATTTTGTCAAAAGACCGCATTGTAGTAAAAGCATTGTTGCAGTAAAAGATCTTTTTAATGCAATTCTCTGTATAACAGACAGCTTCTTTAATGTAAACAATGAATTTTACTCTTAAAAAGAGCCTGCAATCCATTTTGTAGAAATATTGCTACCCTCTAGAGCAGGGGTTCCCAAACTTTTAGGTCAACGCACCACTGAATAGAAGTTCATACTTCCGCATACCACCAAGTTACAAACTCCATGCTATTACAGAAAAACCTGTGTAAATGGAATACGTCTAAAACAAGGTATTTGTGCAGTCTTTTGTGCTCCGTCTAAGCAGATTTTACTGTATTTAATTGGATATTACTTTATTAAATTGGTATACTTAGATTGACTGCTTTATATTAACATTCAAGTAAAAAGTACTAGTATCATTATTACTATATTATTAATATGTACATTATCAAAATATAGTGTTTTGATTAAAAAAAAAGCTACAATACTTAATGGCATATTGGTGTAGATTGATACATATGCACAAGGATGACTATTAATTCTGTTGTATTGCTAATGATAAGGGTGATGCTTGCTTTACCAAACACATCTTCCTCATATCTGATTCAATCTTAGTTTTAGGCATAAATCAGATTCGATGTTTATGTTTATTCCTGTATTTGTTTTTCATATAAAGAAGTGACGAGAAAGCATTTAAAACAAATATATGTTGTGTTAAAAACAAGCAATAATTTTCAGGGTTGTAGTGGGTATCTGCCCGGGTACCCAACCAGCTACCAGCGTTAAATCTGCACATCATCACAGATGTAAACAATGAAACTTTCAGTTCAGGTGTAAGGGCAAAATTTCAGATTTTTTTAATTTTATATCATTCCGTTTGTATTTCAGTATGTAATTAATTCTCTATAATATGACTGAACTCATGATTTTTTAGGAAGGAAGTACAATTTATTTCTGATTAAAAAAAAAAAAAAAAAAAAATTGGTAATCACAATCTTTTTATCAAATCTTTTTATGTATTTTAATCCAGATTTTTTGACTATTAAGACTGGCTAAACCTGAAATAAAACTTCCTTACTTTATAATTTTGATGCAAATTAATAGGTACCATTAGGAAGGAGGTAAGTTTCATTCAATAATTCAAGGAAAATGATTCTTATCTTTATAATGCAGATTTAATTATACATTATTATTTACTTGATCTTTATCTTTAATAATTTAATCATTTTTTAAATTATCTTACTTCTTATCATTTTAGTTTATTACTGTAATTAATTATTTTAATATTTTACTATATTGCAAGGATATTTTATAACTTTGATTGCATAAATACATTCAAATGACTGTTTAAAAACTGTAAACAAAGCAAGGACCAGAAATCTGCGAAATTCTAAAATCTGCACAACCTCTGGTCCCAAGTTGAGTGGATTTGAGGGCGTCTACTGTATAATGATTTTGTTCAGAGGTACTGTTTGTTTTCGTAAAGCGAAACCTTCTGTGCTTTTGTGCATGCATCAGATCTGTTTTGATTTTATCAAAATAAGGATGATCGGAGGCTGTTTAGCTGAGTGACAACATACAACTGGAACTTCGGCAAATACCCATCTCAGCATTACCCCTTTTGATCTTAAAATTGTCTCAGAGTGTCAGGCACAGCTTTCGAAAACGAACTGTATTTTTGATGTGTTTATAAGGCATCATTTTGTTTACATTTTAAAACTTCACCTAAATAGTTGTAATTTTTCTAATAAATATGTTACATATAATGTATGGTAGTAATAATCAGTATATCTGATGAAAATTCAATTAATTTTTTAAAAATAAACTATATTTATTTAATGATTTTTTTTTCCCTCCCTATTACTGTATTTCATCAATAATAGTTCGAGAGCCATAATTTTATATTGTAAAATTATTAAAGTATTCTGCAAGCAGTCCTTGTTCAATCACAAAAGCCTGCCACTAAAAAATTTTAATACAGAAGATGCATATAATGTTTTTCTCAGATGTAAACAATAAATTTTGCACTTAAGAAGCACATGTGTTTCACAAATATTGCTAATTTCTTGAAACACTAAATTTGATACATTGTCTTCTTTTAACGCATTATTTTGGAGCAATGGAAACAATATGTTAAATTTTTTTGTAAATGAGTGTTATAATCGGTGGCAGCTCTTGACAGGGTCTTTTTTTTTTTTTTTTAGGCACTAAATTCATGCCTTCCAAAAGTAATATTTTTTTAAAAAGAAATTTTTGCCTTATTTAATATAAGAAACTTCTGCCAAAAATAAGGCAAAGATTTCATTATTAAAAATAGTGAAAAAGGAATAAATTTGCCAGCCATGCATTTAGTGCACCCAAACTGTCAGTCACGAGCTAAAGGTAATTTAATAATGTGTGACATGATCTATCAGGGCCAAAACTAAGGGGGCGAGGGGGCATGTGCCCCGGCGCCAAATGAAGGATTATACTTTTGGAATGGATCATTTTCTTCTGATGGATTGATGGCTTCCATTATTATGAAACAGTCATTATAAATGAAGTGTTAGGTGAAGATGAAAGAGCAGTCATAAAAAGTTAGAACTCTGATTTTCTGGTCAGAATGGGGAGGGGGGGGGCAAGGGAAATAGCTTTTTTTTTTTACGGCTGCTTTTTCATCTTTACCTAACACTTCATTTATAATGGCTGTTTCATAAAAATGGAAGCCATCAATCCATCAGAAGAAAATAACTCAGTTAAGCAGGACTTTGATAATCGGGACTCTACTGTATATTTCATTTTAAAAATGCTCTTTAGAAAATTTTTGTTGGTGTTCAGAGGAGAATCATGACCCCTGTGACCTCCCCTTTGGACCCGCCATTGTAGATTACGTAGTTCAGAATAACATGTCTTATGATTACATACTTTAAATTTTAAAATAAGTCGGCTATTAGAAAATTAATAAAATTATCTTTGTAAATATACTTTACAGAAGAGGGGGGGGGGCGCCAAAATCCATGTTTGCCCCGGGTACAAAAAAGGCTAGTTTTGGCCCTGTGATACTATTATGTATAGGTGCAGATTCACAGTCGCCATGTGACGACTAAATTTTTTGCTTCGGCTGCTAACTTTCATTGTCTCAGTCGCCATACGCTATACAGGGATGCTCCTTTTCTGCTAATGGTGGATTTCTACCTTTTAAAAAAAATGAAATCAGTGTATTTTCCTTCCTACAATCCTGAATGATCTGTTTAACACAGAAAACTATTGTATTACATAGAAAAACAAACGTCTGAAGTGTGTTTTGATTTTTATAGCGCTAAATAATTTTTCACATTCACAAACTTTTTAATGTAATGTTATACGATAAAATCAAAATTAGAAATATTGTTATCCTAATATTTCCCACTACCATGATTGCTTAGCTTTACATTTTTTTAAAATGTATCTTGTCCAACTATATCTTCTGAATGAACATAGTTTAAGATTTGTATTAGACTTAATAATTAAAGAATTTTGTGATTAAATTAAACAAACCCATTTGATGTAATTAGTCTGTGTTTTCTTGTACATAGACATATGTATATATAAAATAAATTATTTTCCACTTTGAATTCAGTCCCTTACAAACACTAAATTCTTTTTATGTGTTTGTTTCATAATGAGGCCACTGGACTTTTTGGGTTTAGGAGCCACTTTCTCCTTCCAGATATTGGGAATCTGCACCTATACTATTATGTAAAATTTTATAATTTTCACTATTTCTAGTTCCAAGGAATGTAATTTAAAGCACGTTTACAAGGTAAATTTAATGATGAATGAAATATGATCTATATAATGCAAAATTCTGTAATATGCAGAACTTCTCATCCCAAGGTGTGTTATAAAGATCTATCGTATTTATCTTCATATGTAATTCACTCACCAAAAACCCTAAAGATTTAATATCTGCGAGTGCTTTTTTTTTTTTTTTTTTTTTTTATGCTGTGCAGTAGGGGGGGGCGGGAGGAGAGGAGAAATGTACATTTGGGGAGTTAGGGCTTTATTTATTTATGTTAGTGAGCAACAAATATTGCAGATTTTTTTTTTTTTTTTTTCAAACTAAAGTTTGAAAGATTTCAATTATTTAGGTAAGCTGGAGAGATGGGTGAGAAGGGAGAAGTGAAATTTTTGGGGCTCAGGAGATTATTTTATATGATTTACTATTATTGCCAATAAAGAGCTTTAAAGAAGGATGGTGGAAATTTATATATATATATATATATATATGTATGTTTAAAGAGCAATATTTCTTGCTATTTTTCTTAAGACAGTAAATTTTTTATTTAGTAAAATTTAACATAGCTTTTTATATCTCTGAAACAAACCAACAGAAATACCATCTAAACATGCATGTTGTGAATTACTCCCATATTTACCAATGAGTGGTTTAAAAAAATCTCATTGCACAGTGCTCTTTAAAATTGAAATATGAGGCATCTTTTTTTGCGGGGAGGGAGGGGGAGAGATTGAAGGTGAATAGAAATCCTGACTATGAATTCTTTGTCTGGTCTTTAATTTTTGTTGTTGTTGTTTTATTTTTTTTTTATCATTAACTTAAAAAAAGTACTGATATCAATACAAAAACCCTTAACGGGTTAAAAGTTTGTGATGCAGCGCTTTATCTTATGCTCTAAGAATTTTAAATATGGAACTTAAAAATAATGATATCAAATTTTGAGTGACACTATGCTATTAATTATAATATCTATATACATTTATTTCATCATTTTATTTTTTTATAATTGCATGTGCAAAAATTATGTTCATTTTAAAAAGATGTATAAAAGTTTATTCATTGATGCATTATCATCCGTATCTCTCATAAATTCAAAATATGAGTTTTAAAAGATATGATATCAAAATTTAAGTGACGCCTTGATGTTGCTTAAAACGATTAGTTTTAAAATTCAATTTAAATTTTCTTTTGGCTAAATACATTTACACATCTAAACAATACTTTTCATTTTCCAATGCACTGTTGAATATATTACTTTCACTGAATCTATATAATGCACTGAAATGTATTCATTTGAATAAATTGATTTATCTTTTGTGCCACGCTATCCAAAAATCAAAAGTAAAATTTATGTAAATAGTTTTTGCGTCATTGTATCCAAACTAAGTTAAATGTATGCAAATGGATAATATGACGAAAAAAACTATTTACATAAATTTTACTTTTGATTTTTGGATAGCGTGGCACAAAAGATAAATCAATTTATTCAAATGAATACATTTCAGTGCATTATATAGATTCAGTGAAAGTAATATATTCAACAGTGCATTGGAAAATGAAAAGTATTGTTTAGATGTGTAAATGTATTTAGCCAAAAGAAAATTTAAATTGAATTTTAAAACTAATCGTTTTAAGCAACATCAAGGCGTCACTTAAATTTTGATATCATATCTTTTAAAACTCATATTTTGAATTTATGAGAGATACGGATGATAATGCATCAATGAATAAACTTTTATACATCTTTTTAAAATGAACATAATTTTTGCACATGCAATTATAAAAAAATAAAATGATGAAATAAATGTATATAGATATTATAATTAATAGCATAGTGTCACTCAAAATTTGATATCATTATTTTTAAGTTCCATATTTAAGATTCTTAGAGCATAAGATAAAGCGCTGCGTCACAAACTTTTAACCCGTTAAGGGTTTTTGTATTGATCCAGAATACATCTGACACCAACCATTCTGGATAAATGGTTCTGTACTGTATATCTTTCCAGGGATGGGGAAACACATAACTTTACTTGCCTCTGGCGAGTGGATTTTCTGACAGGGTGGGTGAATTTTTTGGTTGTCTTTGAAGAACTGAAGGCTATTACTATAGATATATGCCAAAAACTTATTTTTTTTACTAATTAGCTATATTTTGCAACATTCCAAATTTACACGATGCAATGCTAAGTTTTTACCTATTCTATACTTTCCTCTTTAGTATATATATTTTAATTTTATAAAAAAAAATACGAAAATGCTGCATTATACTAATAATAATTAACTATTTTTGCAGTCGCGTACATTTTTTCATGACAATTTTCAACTGTATGTTGTATCTTGCTGGCTGGTAAGATTTTCTGAAAATTTCCCACCCCTGTTTATAATAGGTCCGAGAAATGTTCTTATCACATTATATCAACCAGTATAATTTGTTTCTCTTCATGTATCTTTATTTTTCCTAAAATTTTTAAGTTTAAATTCAAGTTAAGTTTATTTTCAAGAAGTTTAAACGTTAAGTTCAGATATCAAGATTATTTTCAAGTTTAAATATAAATAGTATCCTTATTTTCCTACTTTCAGTTTCAGTTGTTTAAATTTCCATTAGATGTGTTGTCCTGTTTCTTCTTTCTGGCTTTCAGTATCGTATTTTATACCCCACAAAACGATACCATATTCACTTTTTTTTCTGGCTTTCCATCCCCATGCTACAGTCTCAATGTCATGAGTTAATCTAAGGAGAGTTGAGAGCTGATGACAGTTGGCATTTTCTGTCTGTCATCGCCTTCTTTTCTTTTGAGCTTCTTGATGGAGAGTGCGTAGTAGATGAATTTTGTGATAGGCATGGAGTATTTATAATGTGGGCCACCATATGTTCTTCAATTTTGTTTGTTGTTTTAGTAGTGCAGCGACTAAGTATAAAATGATGGCTCGTTATTGAAACGAGGGATTTGACGAATAGTGATTTGGTCGAATACCGAATATTCGGCCAAATTTTAGGCCGAATACCAATTCTTTTTTTTTTTATAAAGAAAATAACTTCTGATTATATATACATATATAATTTAAATTTTTAAAATCGAAAAAAGAATTAAAAGCAAATTTATCTTCTATTATTAATCTTTTTAAGTTTTTTAATAACTTGATGTGAAACCCCCAATGACTAACACCTTAAAGATTCTTTCTTGTTCAAATCACTATTACAAAATTATAAATCCATTTTATACTCATTTTCTTTTTGAAGGGATAGTAGAGAGACGTTTAAAAATTTCTGCTGACAAAATTATCCGAAATTATACATTATTAAAAATTAATGTTTTTCAGAAATATAGTGAATAACTCCAGTAGCTGACACCAACCCTATTTTGAAAAACCAATAACTGACACAAAGTGAACCAGTGTTTAACACTTTACTTGCAAAGATTTTTTTTTTTTTTTAAAGTTATTTTTTATTTCAAGGAATTTATGCTTCAAAAATACTTTAATCTTTATTATAAAAACAAGTTACTTAAACTTTATTTATATACATTTATTAAAATCTAAGAAATTCTCAACTACCGTAAAAGGTGTTGAAAGCAAAAAATATATATCAGAAGGACATTTTCCAAACTAACGTACTTTAAAGAGCAAGCAAAACAACTAAAAACAAAAGTAGAAAACGTATGTACAGAGGAGAAAATGAAAGAGTATAGTAATAAACTTAAGGGAATAGCAGAAAAGAAAGACATGAGCAGGCACAAAGCAGAAAATTGAAATTCTGGCTAAAAAGAATGCAAGATCCAATGAAAAATAAAGACTAGAAAACAGGAATTCTGCTTTATCAGAATTTAGTATTGCCCCCGTTGAAAAAAAGTATATATATATAAATATTACAAAACATATTTCAATTTTAAGACTTAAAGTAGACACTTTTATTTTATGTACAATTATGTCATTCACATCCGCTTAAGAATTCCTCATCTACGATCCACTCTTAAACATCTACAGTAAAGCATGCATAGGATGTCACTATCATAAAATAATACACAAATGCAGCAAAAAGATGCCGTCATAAAGAAACTTGACAAAAAAAGGCTATCTAATGATTCATAGGCCTTTATTTGTTTGTAACATTAATATAGATGATTTCAGTCGTGACATTTTGGTTGGAAACTGACTCCAAAGAAATGGTTGCTATGTTGTATTTTCTATTTTGTTTGTGTATGCAGCTATATCTTATATCTCACATCTAAGTGCATTAATACTTAATTTGTACTGGTAACATTTTCCACAATTTATATTTAAAAAGAAATGACACATAGCAACCGTTTGTTTGGAGTCAGTTTCCAACCAAAATGTCATGACTGACGTCACACTGAAAGTGTCTATAGATACTTAAAATTAAATATAGTTTATAATAGCTCCATGTTTTAACAGAAATTATTTGTTTATATTTTTTCAAAATAGTACGTATTTTAATTACATTTTCTTTCAGTTGTTATGAGAAAGTGGCAACGAAAAGATATAGTTGCTATTTTTCAACTATTTTCCCTTTACTTTCTAAGTAAATGGAGTACTTGAGTTGCCAAAATTAAACAAATGGTGCTAAAAACTACAAAAAAATTAATATTTCAAAAATAAATGGAGATATAGTTTTTAAACAAATTGCATTTAAAAGTACTTTTTTTTCCCAATACGACGGCATAAAAATTGAACATGTGCGATGCTTAGAAATTAAAAAAATTACTATAGAGCATTTAATTATACAATGATACATCTGCTTTGTTTACTGCTAGCTTCTGTAAGGTAACGTTATTTTTCGGAGACAAAATAAGCTGGGAGTAAGAAATAGCATACCGTACCGGGGGTTAACAAGGAATTTCACTATTTGAATCTTACGGAAGAAAAATTTAGTGATTACCAATAACAGCCTGTTAAAGAAAAGACCGAAGTGCATTTTAGACGACAATATTAACCTGAAGGTCACAATACGTAAAATAGAAGAAATTATTGAAAAGATGCCCAAACTTGAACAGAATATAATGAGAGGAAAAATCCAAGGCATTATCCCAAAGGAAATGGATTAGATAATGAGGACAGAAAAGAACTGAGCAAACTTAAAAGGAGAGATGACATTACTTTTCTTAAGACGGACAAGACAGGCAAAATAGTAATAATGCCAAGAAAAGATTACATAAATAAAATGTTGGCAACAGTTGAGGGAATGAAAGTAGTAAAATTAAAAAGATGCCCTGACCCAACACTTATTGATAAAACAAAAGCCATAATAAAAAATCCAAAATGTCCTAAGCATATAACTTTTAACTTCAATAACACCAAGGTTATTTGGGAGATTAAAGGAACACAAGAGCCCTTACAAAATGAGGCCAGTAGTAAATGAAAGAGAAAGGATTACATATCAGTTGGAAAAAATAATGAAAAATGTACACAACAAAATTTTACCAGCATCGGAAAATGTGCTAGCATCAACGCAAAGTTCAGAGAAATAAGGATTGATAAAAATGACATACTTGTAAGTTTCGATGTGAAGGAACTGTATCCTTCGGTGGATACAATGGATATAGCGAACATAGTAAATGAAAAACTAGAGGAAACATTTGAGAAAAACCAAATGGCAGGCTTATTTATTAGATCAAGCAACTTAGTAATACATGAAAGTCATTTCTCATTTGATGGCAATTTTTACAAGCAGATTGAGGGCCTCCCTATGGGGTTGCCTATATCGGGCATTTTGGACAAGTTTAAACTAAGAGATCCAGAGGCAAAAATACTGAATGATGAAAGTGGAAAAATTAAGACCTGGTTAAGATATGTTGACGACGTCTTTGGGGTAGTAAAAAAGGGAGAGAGCCCACACGAAATTCTAAAGGAAATGAACAACAACATTAAGTTCACATTGGAAATGGAGGAAAGGGGAATCCTGAACTTCCTTGATGTGAAAATAATAACAGATGAAGAAATTAGAACAACGATATACAGAAAGCGTACAAATACTAACCATATTATTAATGCAAAATGCAAAACACTAAAAAGTTACAAATGGGTCACCCTAAGAGCCCAGGGGTGCAGAATATGTCCGATCCAGCGATCTAGGATCGGGGGAAATTTTAACCACCTGGGGAAATTTTGCAGAAACATATACAATTGATTTCGATTGTAACAGCAAAGGCCATAATTCCCTGAGATAGAAAAATTTCATTACAAATAAAAAGATCCATATGGTGACCTTCACAAAATCGATCTCAGAATAATATGTACCGTATATCAAGGGTGATTCTGTTCCGAATTTTCCAAAAAAAAAAAAAAAAAGGCATTCGGTTCCGAAAATTAAAAAAAAAAAATCGTTCACCAATCTGAAAATTCGGACATAAAAATACAGCGACGTCTGTCCAAGAATAACGGAAAAAACGCAAATTCGTCACAAGATATATATATATATATATATATAAAAACCTGCAAATTTTATCAAAAGATTGCATAAAAACTGCAAATTTCATCAAAAGATCACGAAAAAACCGCAAATTTCATCATAAGACCGCGAAAAATGGCAAATTTTGTCAAAAGATCGCAAAAAACTGCAAATTTTGTCAAAAGATCATGAAACAACCGCAAATTTCACCAAACGATCGCAAAACAACCACAAATTTCTTCAAAAGAGGGTGAAGTAAGCGCGAATTTCGTCAAAAGATAGCGAAAAAAGCGAATTTCGTCAAAGGGCCGTGAAAAAAAAACAATGCTGGGAGTAGATTTCCCCCCACCCTGCTGTAACCTTTCAGAAAATTTGTTATGAATTTCAGAATTTTTTTTCACTCAGAATCACCCCTGCCATATATACTCGCGGATAAGTTCAGAAATATTGGAAAAATAAATTTTCCACACTTACGATAATACAGCATTTACCTATAACACACCGTAAAATTTTGGGGAAATTTTCATGTGGATTGGGGGAAATGCTGGAAGTGGAAACATTTTCTGCACCTCTGTAAGAGCCTATGTCAATCAAGCTATTGACATTTGCTCTAATAAGGAATTATTAAGAGAAGAGATTAGGGCAATAAAAATCATAGCTAAAACTGCTGGTTTCGAAACCTGTACAGAAAACATATCAAAAAGTTATCGATCATAACCCCCGCTCAAAAACCAAGAAAATATTTTATTAGAGCAATACCCTATGATAAAGAAGCAGCTAACATACTTAAAAAAGAAGCTGTACAACAGAACATCAATATACAATAAAGACATCTTCCAAAGAATAAGAAATAAAAAAAACCTGAATAGATGATATGAAAACTTCGGATATGTTCAGAATCAACCTAAAAATGAGAGGGGCGATGAAAAATGTTATATTGGTGTAACAAATCAAAAAATAGAGAAGAGAATAAAGAGCAAAAGGAGGATATAAACAAGTTGGAAATTGCTCGTCAAACGTGGAAAATGAGGTGCGTTCGTACTATAACTACTTTTATAATTATTTTTTGCACCCCATATTGTACTGAATGTATAATATTTTGCACTTAATTAGTGCATAGTCTGTAGCATCATTAAAATGCACTTGCAATAATTTTTTTCCCATTCCCCGTAATGTAACAGAACACTTTTCATTGTCCCTGTAATTAAACTATATATCCGATTTTCATAAAATTTGAAATGGCTTGACAAAATTTTGCAACATTTATATATTTAAAATTTCAGACCATTCGGAAGGCTTTAACAACATTAAAATACACTTGCAATAATTTTTTCCCATTGGCCGTAATGTAACGGAAAACTTTTGACTGTCCCTGTAATTAAACTATACATCCAATTTTCATAAAATTTGAAATGGCTCGACAAAATATTGCAACAATTATGTATTTAAAATTTCAGAACATTCGGAAGGCTGTAATACCATTAAAATGCACTTGCAATAATTTTTCCCATTGGCCGTAATGTAAAGAAAAACTTTTGACTGTCCCTGTAATTAAACTATACATCCAATTTTCATAAAATTTTAAATGGCTCAACAAAATTTTGCAACAATTATATATTTAAAATTTCAGACCATTCGGTTGGGTAGTTTTTGCTCTGTTATATGCGGACAGACAGATGGACTGAATGACGACAATAGGTGCTACTTATTTATATAATTACGAACACACCTAAAAAGGGAAGAATGACAACGGCTTTGGCAAGGTTCAGAGAAGAGGAGAAGATAGAAATTGACTTTCGAAATACCAAAAAACTAGCAAACTATGATAATTTTAACTAAAGAGAGAGGCAGTGGAAATAGTCAGAGAGCACAAGGCAATCAACCGCATGGAGTCAACCGCACTGGTGAAGCAGGGTTGGCACGAAATGATAAAGAGACATGCATATGCGCAGAAGATGAAAAATGATCCGAAGCAAGGCCCAATGGAAGACAAGTCTAGCTCAGTGCAGAATTGAAAATGGTCCAGAGAGGACTGAAATATATTTTTTGCTTTTAACACCTTTTATGGACGTTGAAACATAGAGAGTTTCAAAGATTTTAATAAATCTAACTAAATACTGGTGTGTTTTATGACTGAATTATATCCTTATTTATATATATGATATCGTATACTGCAGATGTATGTCTCTCTTTTTTCATGTTTTAAATTATTAGTAATGCAAGTATCCAATAACTGACATTTATGAACCTGTAACTGACAAATGGTGTCAGGCTCTGGTAGTACAACTTAAATTTTAATGGTGTTGACAACAAGATAAATTTATTATTATGCTGTTGTTGTTTTTTTTTTAACAGTTTAAATAATATATTTCAACTTTATTTAATATTACCAATAATTAACATCCTTGTAGGAGACTGCTGAAATGAAATTGCTGGAACCAATAACTTTCACCCCACATTAAACTAAATTAAATTACTATAAACTAGAAATCATGGTCCTAATGTATCATGGATATCTTTTAACTGATTTATACAAGTATAACTTTAAGAAAAAGTTTACGATGGTTGCATGTTACATTATAATATAAATAAATTTTTAAAAAGAACTACCTTAATTTTAGAAATAAGATGGGTGCCTCAAAATGGCGCTTTTTGTGTTCTCAAAAGCTTCTTCCTTATTAAATATGTTTTTGGTCTACTAGTGGTAAATAAATTGACTCTAAAATAAAAATAAGTGTTTAAGTTACCACTAGATGAATTTACTTTGAAGAATTTTAGAAAAAAATGCTTATTTGAGTTATGCAATTAAGAATGAAAATGACTTCATAAATGTGCCAGGAAGTAGCCTGTGTAGATTAGAGGAAAAATTGCAAAAAAATTCTTATCCTGAATTTATTTGGCAAGATATCTTCCAATATTCGGTGAAATTTTAGCGATATTCGTTGAAATATCTTGAAACCTTGGCCGAAGCATTCGGCCAACATGCCTTCAATATTCAGCAAAAGGTGCTGAATATTGACAGATTTCCAAAATCTGGAAGGAGCCAGTGGCTCCTAAACCCAAAAAATCCAGTGGTCACATTGTGGAACAAACGCATAAAAACCAAAATTGTTTATAGGATGCACAAAAAATAACAACCAAAAAAAACTCCCCCAGGAATACAAAGTGAAAAATTATTTATTTAATATATACACAGGTACAATAAAACAGACTAATTACATCAATGTGTATATTTAATTTAATCATAAAATTCTTGAAATTTTAATATTAATTAAGAATAATATGAATCTTAAACTGTCTACAGTGAGAAGATAAAGTTGGGCAAGATACAGTTAAGCAATATATATAGTGAATATTAGGAAAAGAATATTTCTTATTTGATTTTGTCATGCAAAAATACATATACAAGAAAGTGTGAATATGCAAGGTTATGTTGCAGTATAAAATTCAAAATACACTTCAAACATTTGTTTTTCTATCAGAAAAATTATCTAAAAAAAAAAAAAGAAACATGACTGCTTAGACACTGAAAGTTAGTGGCCACAGCAAAAAATTATTCTGCATGTATACCGAATAGTGGCCGAATATTCGTCCCATCTATAATGGCTTTCCCGTTATATATTCATTTCACCTCCTCTCCCCTAAAAAAAAATCAACATTTAACTTTATTGTTTCATTTTGTAGTTGTCATCATCCCCCCCCCCCCCTAAAATAAAATATTTAGTTTAAATTTGACAGTTTATACTTAATTTCATATGTCGGCATTCATTCATTCCCCCCCCCCCCCCTACACCTCATACTACTGTAACTTTCATTTATACTTTAAAAGTACGTTTTAAATGCATGCATCATTTATCTGTCAGTTCCTTTTTTGTTCTTTCACTTTCACACGAATAGAAATATATCTTAACCGCAGTGATTTTCCGTTGAGATAAAATAAAAGAATAAAATAGAAGTGAATGTCTTTCGCCTCGCAGCCGACAATATGTTATGCATATTTTCTCAGCCTCTTGGCTTGCATTAATAATCAATTCTCACCCTTGTATTTTGTCGGATAAAAGCCATATGCCCCTTGCTGACTAATTTCAGCTGTCGTTAAATCTGTAACGTACATGTATTATCACGTGTTAGCTATGCCTTCAATCACCCCGCTTCACCGCAGGAATTTTAAAATACTTGTAACCATATAGCCCGCCATGGCGTAAGTTTTAGTTCTGTGTAATTTCTTCTGATTCCTTTGTCCATGCCACCCATATTCATCGCCAATATAGTACATATGTTCCTATTCATCTCACCAATGAGTGAGTGATTGTAATGAATGTTTTACCACTACTCCCTCTGATCTTGAACGTGACGGACCTCGGCTTTCTGCCCTTCGGGGCCGCCCCATCGGGCAGTCTTGTGTTTGACTTCTCCCCGTCCCTCTGTACATCTTCACGGCACTCCTTCTAAAAGTTCTTTATAATAAAAAGTTTAAGTCTCCTAAAGTATTGTGTTGGAGTTTTTTTTTTAATGTTCTGTGAGCCTAGGTATACGAAATCAATGTTATACCATCCCCAATTGAAAGCTGTGTTTTTCAGTGATACAAGAATAGATAAAATGGTTTTCCTGTATTGTTTTAAATAGTCGTGATGCGTTCTGTCTTTTCCATTCCTTAAGTGATGTTTGGCATACGTTTATAGGAATGGCATGCTGCTGATGGAAAGTGCTTCACAGTCAGCAAGATGTTTTTCCAAGGAAAGCGAAAGGGGAAAGTATGGAGTTTTTAGCAGCTAAACAACACATATTTTTGTTTTCCTTTGGTGGTGTAGCTTATAGTTTATATATTGGCAGTTGTTTTTCTGCCTATTTCTTTGAAATCATGTTTTTAGTTTTCTATTTCTTATTTTTAAGGTCAGACAGATTAGGCGGTTAGGAGTTACTTTTTTATGACTTCACTTTTTTATGAAGAAGTTCCTGTATGTGTTTACCAAAGTTTATTTGGCACTTGCTTTGATACTGACAGCAATTCTATTTGCTAGATTTGCATAGAATATCAAATGATTTTATGAGGTGAGGTATGAAATGGAGCTGAATTTAACACCTTTTGAGAATGAATTACGTTTTAAAGAGGGATGAGGGAAAAAGTCAGTTTGAGTATTAACGCCATCAAAATAGTTTAATATCATTAAAATTTATAAAGCTGAAAAGTTATAATGGAGAGAACGAATATTTTTTCCAACTGGATTAAATTATATTCAAGGCTGGAGTAGCACAGTTGAAGTTTATTCCAACAGAACAAAAAATGTCCAGATAGGAATCAAACCTGGATACTTGGCGTGGTGTGGCGTGCCGTGCCGTGCCATGCCATGCTAATGCATTACCTGTTAAGCTATCCCTCAGATTAAAGAACTAACTAGATGCGGCAAGAGCTCAAAAGTCTCAACTGTAACTGAACAGCCATACTGAAAGGAGCAGATTGCCAGCTAAATGTACTGGTACTGCCATCTGTTGGTGGTAAAAGAAAATACAAATTAGTAAATTACTTTTTTTTTTTCTCACATGTAAAAATGTATGTGTATCTTAAGTAAGCATACATATTTTTATTTTGTGAATGCAGTATATTGCATCTCAGTGCATTATTTATAAGAAATATTTTAAATGAGTTGCATTAATTGCATTACTTTTATAAAAATCATTCGTTTGATTTTGTGAGCTTTTCATCAATGCTAAAATTTAAATCCAGAATTTCATTAACAAAATATAGAACCTAGATTAAAATTATTACTACTGCTTTAAATGAACTGCATTACTTTTATAAAAATCATTTCATACTTCAGTAAGATTTATAAGCTGAAAACTAATCAAGGGATCATGAAGTATTAAAAATCATTTTAAAAGTGTCTGTATTATAAAAAATATAGAAGAATTTTTTATTATCGCTAAACTTTTATTGCATTTTAATAATTTGCGAATCATAACAAATGATATATATGTAATTTTTTTGTGAAATAATTAATTTTAAATAATAAAAAATCACTTATCAGGCAGAAATCTGTTGTTAACTCACTGATTAGTCATTTGAAGACCACTGCTTAAGATGTTTATTTTAATAAACCATCTGGTTGACAAAATCTAGTGAATTTAGAAACGTCAATTGTGATTTAACGTGAACTAAAATTATGAATAATTATAAAAATGAGAGGTTGGAATGGGGATGGATAGTAATTAATTTTGTGTTTGCATTTTCTTATTCATAATTTTACTTTTTGATAGTGACTATTCAACTCTCAATGATGAGAATTCTAAAAAATATTTTTTAAGATAATGAAATAAACGTAATAAAAATGGTTTAAAATCTAAGAACACAGGCTTTTAACATTTATTTTAATAAATTTCCTGATAGGCAAAATCTAGGGAATTTAGAAACACCAATTCTGATTTAATCTGAAATAAAATTAATAATAATAATAAAAGGTATTTTGAGAGGTGGGAGGGGGAATAATAATTTTGTCATTAAATTTTATTATTCATAATTTTATCCTTATTTTCTATAAGAATACTTAATGAAATTAATGTAATAAACTAGCTCAAAATCTGGAATTTTAATTCTAAAGTAAATGAAGGAGAAATATTGCTTATTATTGAGTAAAACTGAAGTATTTTAGTACTTCAGTGTCAGCATACACATTTTTCTCAAGTATTTCAGTATCATTTAATAACATTTAATCTAGCATACTTTTTAAACATTTTTAATGTTAAAGATTTTTTTATTCAATTTCATCAAGTTTGGTTCAACAGATGGCAGCAGCAGCAATCTAGGCAGTTGATATTTTTATTCTCTCAGATTTTCGAGTAAGGGAAATTCCACAAAAAATATTAAATAAGAGTTGAGAAATCGCTTGAAAATAACAGTATTACTTATAAATGAAAACAAGTATAATCGGGAATCCTTTGAATTGCATACATGTTAATTTATTTTTAATAATTGTTAATTTGAGTTTCACTGCTCTCGCACTGGCCGCCATATTGGAAGGGTTAGAAAATGTCCCTAGATCACGCTCTCAGTTACTTCATTCGTTAACATAGGCTGAATTTGTGTTGCCGAGTCTAGTTTTCTTTTCTGTGTCTGAGAGCTATCCGGATGATACCTGGCTGACATAATTCACTCTTATTTGTTGGACATGGCTGCAAAATAAACTTAAACTGTGCTACTCCAGCCTTGAATATGTTAAAAAGTTAATTTAAGTACGATTTGATGACTTTTGATGATTTTGAAGCATATGATTTGATGTTAAAATCTATTTAAATTGTGTTTGAGAGTTACCATTGACTTCTATATTAATTTTAAATAAAAGTTAAAGTGTCTTAAAGATTAAGTGCTTTCTAAAGTTAATTTTGGTAAAGATTATAGGTACAGATTCCCAAAATTTTTAAGGAGCCGGTGGCTCCTAAACCCCAAAAATCCAGTCGCCACTTTGGCTCCTAACCAAAATCTAGTGGTCACATTGTGAAACAAACTCATAAAACATTAGTGTTTATACAGAAAAAAATTAAAAAAAAAAACTCAGGAATTCAAAATGAAAAATAGTTTAATTAATAAATAAACATATACAACAAAACACAGACTAATTACAACAAATGTGTATATATAATTTAATCCTAAAATTCTTGGAACTTTGATATTAAAAAAGTATAATATAAATCTGGAAAAATCAGAAAATAAAGTTGGACAAGATACAATTGAATAACAAAGCATGCGTAAGCTAAGCAGTCATGATAATGGGAAATATTAAGAAAACTTTATTTCTTATTTTGATTTTGTCATATAAAAGTATATATATAAAAAAATTTAGGATGTGTAAGATTATTTTGCACTATAAAAATCTCGCACTTGCAGAAAACATTTACAGAGCAAAAATATACCTTGCATTAAGTATCTTTTTCGTGCGAGTTTCTTTTACTTTTTGTTCTTATTTCTTCAGAATTTGCAATCCTCTATCCTCGTGACTCCATGATGCCCTTAAATAATCTCCATCGCATCGAGAACTTTAGACTGTCTCGTGAGCCGATCTGCAGTAAAAAAGTATTTATTTCAACTCTGGATTTCAGATGAAATCTTCGAAGAAATGCTTGCTTTCGCTGGTGTCTAAAGGAGAAGCTTTACCATTAGCGCGCTCACGTGTCGAGCTTCGCAGCTGCTAAGTTTTGTAGTGGAGCGGACATGAACAGAATTATATTCGAACATAATGTTCGGCAAGAAAGCAGTACATCACAGGGGCAGCGTTCACGACGATAACTGAGATCATAAAAATTCCCTGACTTTTTATCAAGGTTATACTTGATCTCGGTCAGTGAAAAGAGCAGGTGCTTTTCTATTTGCAAAAGAAAAAATATATATTGGGAGTACAAATTAATTCGGTCCGTTTTTTTTTCGTTAAAAAAACATTTTATTTATTATCAAAATGAAAAAACATGTTATTCAAATTATTGTCCATCGGCAGCCACAACCTTTGTCCACCTTTCTGGCAATTTTCGGATTCCATCTCTGAAAAATGAGTCCTCTCTGGACGCAAACCATGAATCGAGCCATTCTTGAATTTCTTCGGAAGAAGTGAAGCGGTGTCCAGCCAAATCGTGATGCATCCGTCGGAACAACCAATAATCAGAAGGAGCAATGTCTGGCGAATACGGCGGGTGGGGTAGGACCTCCCATTTCAACGTTTCCAAGTAATTTTTAACGACAATTGCGACATGGGGCCGAGCATTGTGCTCGGCTCAAACGCATTAATTGCAGTCGGTAGCGTTGGCCAGTAACTGTTTCGCCAGGTTTTAGCAGCTCATAGTACACTATCCCAGTCTGATCCCACCAAACGCACAGCATTACCTTCAGACGATGAATATTCGACTTTGGCGTTGATGTTGACGTCGATGGCAATGATTCACCAGGCCGAGCATAATATTTTCTCTTCTTGGGGTTATCGTAGTGTATCCACTTTTCGTCTCCGGTAACAACTCGATGCAAAAAACCTTTCCTTTGTTGTCGTTCGAGCAGCAGTTGACTGATGAAAAATCACTTTTCAACGTCGCGCGGTTTCAACTCGTATGGGACCCAATTTCCTTGCTTTTGAACCATTCCCATGTTTTTTAAGCGCACGGAAATTGCTTGCTGAGTGACTCCCAACGATCCTGCAAGCTCTTGTTGCGTTTGGCACGGATCTTGATCGAGCAATTCCTCCAATTCGGCGTCTTCGAACTTTTTCGGCTGGCCCGGGCGCTCCTTGTCTTCGACACTAAAATCACCATTTTTGAAGCGTCGAAACCACTCTCTACATGATTTATCAGATGGCGCAGATTCACCATATACTTCCACAAGCGATCGATGCGCTTCAGCGGCACTTTTCTTCCAATTAAAAAAGAAAATCAAAACTTCCCGCAAATGTTGTTTATTTAGCACAAAACTCGACATATTGAATGCTCAGAAAACCAATTTTGTTGTATAAAACTCGAAGCTTCGTTGACTGAATATGGTTGACAAAGGTCAAACCTTTCTAACAATGCCAAAAACATCTATCATTATTCAGTAAACAAATCAGCCAGAGCCATCTATTGAAAACGGACCGAATTAATTTGTACTCCCAATATATAAATTCTGCGACGAGGATTGGTAACACTGAAAATTGATCTCTGGTGACTAAGACACTGAAAGTTGGTCGCCACAGCAAAAACTTTAGTCGTCATGTGGCGACTGGCAACCGTAAATCTGCACCTATAGTAAAGATACATTTAAAATTAAAGTAATTAAAATAAAATTTAATGTAAATATATTTTTGTTTAATTTTGTCGAGTGTCTAAAAGTTCCTTTGATGCTTCAGTTCTTGTTCAAATGTATGTTGATATAGAGATAGGAAAGACCTTTTGATGTTTATCATGGAACTTCATTTGTTAAGGATTGTGTGAAGTGTCCATGGTGGTAAACTCATGTCATATACTTATCCTGCTTTTTGTTTTGAAGTTTTTAATCTTTTACTCTTGTTGTTTTTGTGTTAAATAAAATTATAATTATTTTTAATTTAGTTTATCCTTTAACCCTTTGCGGGGCGAGCACTGGTGTTTCTGTAATGTTGGATTCCCACCAGAAATTTGGAAAATTTTTATTTTAAAATAAAGAAAAGCAATTTTTTACCAAAGTTATAAAAGTAAAACTTAAAAGTTAATGGTGCGATTCTAAATTAAATGTAGGTGGGGTATAATACATCACACCGCCCCTCAAGAGGTCCACTTTGAACATTTTCTTTTTTTTCAGCTGTTTAATTGATTTGACTGATTTATTAGATCTTACTGAAATTTATTACTTTGCTATATCTTTTACCTTTGGTAATTCCTTTTAAAAGAGACTTTGTGACGTTAAACCTCATACAATCAACCAAGGCTCGAAAAATCTATTGCCTGACATGCAAAATTTCCAATCGGGCATGTATTATTCTAATCAACATGCTCAAACAGGCATGTATTATTCTTATCAACATGCCCAAACGGGCATGTATTTTTTATGGCATTTGAGATGCTATCTGTGATCAATGAAAGTTAGAAAAGACATCTAATATAGCAATCCACAACTATAACTCAAACAAGATATCACCAATACTATACTTTTATTAGTTGAAATAATCCAGGCCTAGCAGCTCTCCTATATTTCCTATAAATTTGAAAAAGTTCCTATTTTTCAGCCCTCCACCCTTGCAATTATTTTTTAAAGCCGAGTTCAGCATTCCGGATGCGATTTTTCCGAGAATATATTTTTTTAATTTTGCCAAATTTCACAATTTTTTTTTAATCACAAATTTCGACACTTCTATGCAAAAAAAAAAAAAAAAAAAATCATAAATGTAAATCAATAAATTTGTCACGGTACTAAAAATTTCATCATTCAATTGCGAAAATAATCTCTAATTTTGTCAATTGTTTGAAAATAAAATTGAGATATCCGTCAATGGTTTCCGGAAGAAAAATTTTGAATTTTGCCAAACTGATGTTTAAAAAAAAAATGTGGATTTTGTTAATCTTAATCGATCATTGAAAAAATTGTAAATTTTGTTAATATGTTGCTGATAAAAAATCGTGAACTTATTCGATCAAGGGTGGAAAAAAATATATGAATTTCTTCAGTCAGTCTCATGGCAAAAAATAGCAAAATTCTTCAGTAAGTTATGTTAAAAGTTCACTGATTTCATAAGCTGCGTTAAAAATTCACTGATTTCGTAAATATGTTGCTGTATTATATTGTGAAATTTGTCGATTGGTCATTCGTAAAATAAAAAAACGCAAATTTCTTCAATCAGTCACAGCAATAAATTGCTTATTTCGTCAATTGGTCGTTAAAATATATTACGAAATGTGTGGATCATTTGTTGATAAAAATCATAATTTTCGGTAGTCACTCGTGGTAAAAAAATCATGGATTCCACCAATCAGTCGCATAAAAAAAAAAACTTGATTTTGTCATTCGGTCATTGAAATGCATAACAAAATTTGTCAGTCATTTTTTATAAAAAAATCGTAAATTTCAGCTGTCACTTGCTGTAAGAAAATCGCAGATTTCATCAATGAATTGTGGCAAACAAAATCCTGAATTTCTTCAATCAGCTGCAGCCAAACATTACTGATTTTGCAAGTCGGTCGTCATTCTTTGATATTGTAATTTTCGGCAAACACTGCCAGTTAAAAAAAAAAAAATCAGGATTCCAATAATCAGTTGCGGAAAAATTCACTAATTTGTCAGTTTGTCACTTAAAAAAATTCAAGATCAGTTGGTTGCGAAAAAGGTGCAGGAAAAAAATTGCTAATTTCCTCAGTGTATCTCAGGATCTCAGAAGAATGTCAATCAGTCATTACAATAAAAACATAGATTTTGTCTGTTGGTTGTTGACAAAAAAAAAAAAAAAAATGTAAATTTCTTTACTTAGTTGTGGCAAAAAATTGTGAAATTTCTCGATTGGTCATTGATAAAAATCTTTTGCCAATCGGTTGCAAGAAAAAAAAATCTCATAATTAGTCAATCACTCGCATAATTTCACACAATTATATTGATCGTGAATTTTTGCTCTATAGGGATAAAACAAATGTAATTCATTTTATATACATTTATTACAAAAAAATCATTGATACTTAAAAAATATAAGTAAATTAGTAACCTTTATTTCAATTATGTTTGTATTGATATATGCAAATGTTATAAGGGGTATGATTAAAAAAATAATTGTAAAAAATATTTAAAAATATAGCTTGAAAAAAAAAAAATTGCATACAACTACTGAAACGCTTATATATTACTCCTGAATAGAGTTAAAAATTTCTGAAATAATAATGATTGACCTTTAAATAGTTTTATCCTGATAGTCCAATGTCTATGATATTACATATGTAAGTGTATTAAAACATGTGTAGGTGTATATACAGATAAATAAATATTCCTATATTTTCTTTAAAACAATTCCTATATTTCCTATAATATTTTCGGAGAAAGTCACTTCTAGGCCTGAATAATGTTTTGTTTTTTGCTTAGTACATCTCCATGTGAAAGGGGCTTTAGCTTTATGAATAGAGTTAAAACCTCCCTTCGCACTAGCCTCTGGGTAGAAACTATGAATGACTTAAGGTGAATAAGCATTGATGGCCCTGACCTGACACTTGTACCTATGACCCCTCACTGGCTACCGGACACTGGCAATCGACTGCCAAATGTACACGACACATTAGTGGACATTCTCTGCACTAGCAATCGAATGTTACTTATAATATAATAAAACAATGTTTAAAGTTTTGTGATGTAATTTTTTTCTATTAAATGAGAATCATTTATTTAAAAAAAATTGAATCATAAGAGTTTCATATTCCCTTGAATAAAAAATATTCAGCATATCCTTTATCGTTTTATAGATTATGTTATATTTACCAGCTTTAAAATTGCAGCTACGAAAATTAGAAGTGTAAAAAGTCGGGCATGTAAATTTTTTATTTGGGTATTAAAAATTAAATATAATAAAAGTAAAAACAGCTTTTGAAAAACATTCTTTTATATGCATTTAATGTTTATCTTAAAAATCAAACCTAATTTCTTGATTTTTCATTAAAAAAAAAAAAAAATAAATAAATCCGATAACATATGTGATTTTGACATGGGCACGAAACCCATAAATTTACTACTTTGACTTATGCTTCGTAAAAAGTGGGAACTCATGAATTTATTTTTAAAAAGTTAGATTTTTGCTGTGTTTTTTAGTAAATATGACTAACAGGAAAGAAAAGCAAGCATTATTTATACTATCTTTTTAAGATTTCTAATTTATTTCTCAGTATTTATTCATAATTTAATTAATATGAAACTATTAATTGCTAAAATCATTTTTTTTTCAGTTATTACATGTTAATTTTTTATTTATATTTTATTTTCTCCTGTTAGTGTCTAAAATTCAATCATTGCAGTTTCCCAGCCTTTTACCCTATATACTAACAATAAGTAAATAATCAATTAAATCCTCCTCTTTAAAGTGTCCATTCCTTTTTAGTCCCTTTCTTTCAAAAGGGCAGTAAATTTCTTGATAGGGGAGGGGGGAGAGTGCTGGGTAGAGTCCTGCATGGATCATGTTGAACCCTACCTGAATTCTGAAATTTCTGCTACATGAAACTCTCATCCTAAATAACCCCAAAACCTGACCCAAACACCCCCAAAAAGTTTTGTCAACCTGAAACCAACCCAAGCTCAAAGTGAAAATTTTAATACAAGAATACGTACTTTAATAAAATTACGGAAAAGTAGTCTACAATTACATCTCTAACATCAGTTTTCTTTTTTTGTATAAAAATGAACAAATATACACACATTAATATTCAAATAGATAGTTTTGTTCATTTGAAGAAATATTCAGGACTTTCTTTTGAAAAATCAGGTCAACCCAAAACTGTCCTGAAAGAGTGAAAAACAAACCTGACCTGCAACAAAAAAAATTAGTGTCAACCTTAAAAAAAAAAACCTGGTTTGTGTAAAATGGGCTTACCTGATCTGATGCAGCTTCTACTGCAAAACAAAACAAACAACAACAAAAAAAAATCAGTTTTTTTCTTTGCAGTTTAACAACTCTCATCTTTGCATATAATAATGAAGTTTAATGTTCTAATAATGAATTTTTCTTATTTATTAATGGATATTTTGCCTTTTGTTTTTTAGGATCAACCAGGCCCTCAAGCATGTGGCTATTGTGGTTTAAGATTTGTTTTAGAACATCATCATTAAAGTCTTGTATATATAGGTTCAGAATGTGTAAGAATTTTTCTCTTGAATAAAATTAGAATTTAAGTTGCTTTTGTTATATTTGATTAAAAATTTGTAGCACAATTAATACAACAATTGATTTTTCATAAATGTTTTTTAATCAGATTTTTTTTTTTAAATTAAAAAAAAGCATTTTTTTTTTAATTACTGAAAATTAATATATTTTCTATCCTGTATTCGAAAATAAAAAATATTTTTGTCAGTAAACAGTTTTTTTGCTTGACCTACAGTTGGTCATATATGTAATATCCCATTCATTCATCTCCAGTTTTTCGAGCAATTCCCACAAGTTTATTTTATTTATTTTTTTTTTTAAAGCCTGATACTATTTTTATCAAATCTATTGCTTTAATTTACTTAAAATATCTGCATCATAAAAACTATTAGATAGACAAAAAAAAAAAAAAAAAAAAAAAAAAATGGTTTTGAAGATAGTTTTAAATCCTTACATAAAAACAGCTTTATAATATTTCTTAGTTGTCAGAAAAAAAAAAAACACACACACACACACATTGAAATCATTTATTGCAGATTATTTTATAATAGTCTGGAAGCCGGTGACATCAAAAGTTCCGTCATCGTGGAATTAAAATTTTTTTATGTGAATCGATAGTAAAAAATCATGCGAACAAAATGAGCTCAGTATGACAATCCGAAAATATGTTTAATTTAATTATTATTAAAAAATTATAATGTTTTCCTGTCATCGCAGATTTTAATCACTGTTAAACCATTTTATAGAAAATTTTGTTCTCTTTGAGAAAAAATTGGTATGACGAACTTTATTCTGCTGGAAATGTCATACCTATTTTAAGGATACGGACGGTGATAAAATTACCTACCCATTTATTTTGCTTTGAATTTTTACCAGCGACTACTTAATTTTGCATCTGGATGCCGGTCAAGTGTCGATTTTCCACGAAAACAGTAATTCATTATAGCTTTTTAATAGTAATTAATTTAATTAAACTTATTTTTGGCATGTCAAACCTAGTCATACCTATACCTAGCTCATTTTGTTTGTATGACATTTTACTGTCGATATACACATAAGTGTTTAATTCCATGATGACAGGACTTTCAGCGTCACCGGCCCCCGGACTATAAAAGTAAGCAACTTCGCAAATAAAATTAAGAAAAAAAAATGCAAAAAACAGTCATGGAATATTATGTAATGTGTAAGTAACAAAGATTCAATTTTCATAATGCAGTTTTTCTCATAATGACATTCATCACGTGGCACCGACTGTAGGGGAGGGTAGTACACAGTGAGACGAAAATTATTATTACTCAAGAAATGGCAACGATTTTTATTCTTTTGAAAAATTTTTTGCTACATCTTTAAGCTACACAAATGCACTACACATTAATGTATAAATGGTTTAAAAAAAGTTATTTATAAAAGCACAGAAGCAGCATAACGGAGTATCAAAAATTGTCTCACTGTGTACCACAAGTAGTACACAGTGAGACAATGTATATATTTTCATAAATCATACATTTTTACACTCTATCAATAATTTTCTGCAGTTTATGATTTCTAATTAATATTTCTATATTTTCAAAATATTAAAAATATGAGCCTCGGGTGGACAATTGCAGACCTTAGGCTACCTTCATGCAAATTTTCAGCCTATTACGTTTAGTAAATTTCCTTAGCCATCGCACGCCCACACACAGAGAGAGAAGGAGAGAGAGAGAAAAAAACCCCTTTTGTTAATAAATAACTTTTTTAACATCAGAACCACATAGGTGTACAATAAGACACGTCTCACTGTGCACCACAACTGTGTGTCTCACCGTGTACTTTCATTACGTTGTAACAAAATGGATGCCACATCTGTTACACCAATTTCATCGCTTTAAAAAGTTTATGTGGTTTTGCCAAATTTTCTATTATTAGATATAGCTAGGTTTGGTTAAGTAAATATATGTCATATTGAAGGAAATAAACTCTAAAATAGACATTTATGTAACTTTAACCACTATAAAATAAGGAATTATTTACTATTTTGTCGGACGAGTAACTGAAGGGCCAAAACTACATCCTCGTGTTGCATAAGATGAAGTTGTTATGTGTGTGTGCCAGCTTGAAGAAAAAGTTACAACTATATGTCAAAGTGGCTGCTGTTTCACTGTGTGCTCCTCTACCCTACAGTTATAAAAAACCAAACGTATGAAATGAGACAACAACAAAGAAAGGGTTAAAGTAAGATTTTATGATTTCTCCAGCCAATAACATATTTAAATATTAATTTAGATTCACATTCAAAAAGCATTAATATTTATAATTTAAAATTTTTAATAAGTCAGTAGTATGGAGTATTTTTGTTTCTTATGGATGTTAATTATGCTGCTATTTTGCTTTTAAAAATTGTACATATACAGTAGAAGATCTTTATAAAATAAACCTAAAAACGCAAGGTTGTGCATTATATAGAATTTTGCATTACATAGATGGGTTGTTCTCTACAATACTTGCAAATTTGGCCAGCGGTCTGACTTGAATGATGCATATGTAAATTTTCATAAAAATTAGATAAATGGTAAGAAATCAGTCAATTATTGAAGATTTTAATAGCAACAGAAATTGTTTTAAAAATTTGACTTAAAAAAAAAAAATAAAATAAAAATTTGTGGAAAAAATAAAATAAAAAATGTGAGGGAATGACAAGTGAGGGAATGATGAAATAAGACATTTTTACTAGTTGTAGGGGGAAAATGCAAAATTATGAAGAAATCCAAACTGTTTCCTTTAAGAGAAACACTTAATATATAATGTATGATAAAATTAAAATTTTTGATATTTACAAAAAAATTAATATTCTGTGTGAGGGAATGACTGTTAATAAAAACGCTTCCGGATATACTGACTAAAAAAAAATTCTGTAAAATTAACAAAATCTTACACCACCAATTTATGTTGCTGGACTGACAAGTGCTCAAAATAGCTTCTTCTCTGTGAAGGATGCTAGACTGCTACTGCTCATTAGTGGTAGATATTTGAGATAATAGCAATGTGTGAGGGAATGATGGTCTAACATGGGGAAACATATAATTGATTGAGTAGACTATATAATAATAGTAAAAATTAATATTTTTATTATTTTTTGTAATGTATCAAATAAGAACTTTATTTTGCTTAGGGTATTTTTAATTATTTTTATTTCTGGATGGAAAGAAATAGGCAATAAAATAGGGTAGTACAGGTGGGGGGAAGGTGAGGGAATGATGTTTGCATGATGTATATTATATTTTTAAATACTAAATTTATTTATTTTTAAATTTTACTTTCTGTCCCTAATAAACTATGTTTAGATCTTCTAATAAAAATAAAAATAAATAAAAATGTAATAAAATTAAGAGCATTTATATGGCTGGGAAGCACTTTTTGCACTATTGCAGAGAATAACCCAGATCACATTTCACAAATCGTTAAACTTACCATGTAAACATGATTAAATATGTCTGAAACATATCAATACACAGCAGAGGATCTTAATATCACATTCCTTGGGACCAGAAGTTGTGCAATTTATAAAATTTTTGCATAACACAGTCGACTCTAAAATCTGCTCACTTAGGGACTGAGAGTTTTGTGGATTGTTGACTTCTGTTAATAGTATAAAAGTAAACAAAGATACTATCCTTTGTTTACTTTTATTTTTTAAAGTCTAACTTAGGAACAACTCAAAAAAAAATTACAATAGGAAAGCAAATTATAATGCAACATTGGTTTAATATATTTAATAACTAAGTTAATTTAAAGAAAAATTAAATAACCAACCAACAAAACATTGATGCCTATTTAACAACAATTTCTATTTTGATTTGATTGTCTCTTTTACTATGTACAAATTTTCATTTTTGAATGCAGGGTTCAAAATATATAAATTTTCTTAAATCTCAGTTTATTTCACTGGAAAAATCATAATTCATGAAAAATACCACATTTAACTTTATCTGTGAACTTAACTCTTAATGAAAAAATTTTCACTGTTTACATTCCAACATGTAGTTAAATTCCAAATAGACATTTGCAGATTTCACAGAGTTGACGATATAGATCATTTTACATATTGTTAAATTTACTTTGCGCATAGTCCAAACATACCAGGACCAAATGACTTCATTATATTACTCATTTTCAAATACTTTTATTGTAACAATAGCAATTTTTCATTATAAAGCTCTGAATTAAGAAGATAAAGATGAACTAGTGTATCAAATTAGTCCTCTAGAGAGTAGCAATTTTTTTTTTACATTGTGAAATGCAGATGCATTTTAACTGCAAAATTCATTGTTTACATCTGAAAACTTGTGTGTGTTATACAGAGAATTTCATTGTATAGAATTGTGTTATAAAAATCTTTTACTGTATTTAAAACTCCTCTGTATTAATTAATAAAATTCCATTGATCACTAAGTCTGTTTTCAAATCTTGGCGTAAATTCTGATATATTGAAGATATATGGTATATTTTCATTGATAAATATGTAAAATTTGTAGTTTTGCTTATACTCCCTGAAATCAACACATCTTGAAACAAGGGATTGTGCAGATTTTAGATTTTTGTGGATTTCTGATCCCTGTTTTGTTTACATTTTTTAAACAGTAATTTGAATGTAATTAAGCATTGAAAATTATAATAAATGGTTACAATAAAGTAAATTATTAAAATAATTTAATAATTATTTAATAATTACATTAAATAATTATGTAAAATAATAAGAATTTAGCTTTGAAAGCACAATCAAGCTTTTTTATGGTCTCTACTTTTTGGATTATTGTCAAACTAACGTGTTTTCTTCTCCTGTCTTTTTGCCTTAGAAATATTGGAATCAGCCATATTAGGCAGAATTACGTACGAAATCACTAAAAAATAAAAATCATTACAGATTATAACTGAAATGAATGCAAAAATTAAACACAAACACTTCAACAGTTACAGGTGTGCGAAAGCTACTGTTGTGCCGTATGTTTATCTTAGATAAGAACATAATTTACACCATAATCGTTAAATAAAATTTCATGTCATGTTTATCCAGATTTAATAAACAAAAACCCTTGATTTATTTTAAAATGTCTGGCGGGGGGGGGGGGGGGGGGGGCATTGACATTAGCAGCATATTGCTTTTTAGATTCATATTTTCTTCATAAAAAAAAACTTTAGTTTGGTCATATTAACCAGAATTAACATTAAAACACATATGTAATATTGACAAAATAAAAATTGAGGCATGGATAAACGAATGCAAGAAAAATAAACAATTCAGTTACAGTTTACACTTGCGAATATTGTGCAGGACCTACAATATGGCATATTTTTGCTATAGATATGCTAATTTACATCAAAATCAAAAGTAACAATTTTATTTAATAATCAATCAGCTGTAATAGCCAAAATAGCATGATTAACAAAAAAAAAAATTGCAATCACCACTGATTTGAGTGCTATCTTTTTTTCCTGCAACTTAACTGTAAGTTTCACTGTTTACATCTGAAAAAATACATGGATTTTAGGGTCGCAGATTTAAGGAAGTCTACCGTATAGATACAGGGAAAACAAATGAGGTTTTTGTTTTTCCTACACAGAGAAAAATGATCATTCAGAAAATGTTGTCAAAGTATTTATTTTTGAACTGAATTTTATCAGAGAGCAACTGATTATAAATCACGATGTATTACTTTTACAAGAAATTTTATAACACTGTTCAATTCTGCAGCATTTGAATTGTAAGCAAATTTCAGGCATTTCTATATAAAAATTATTTCCTGAATGTATCAGAAAGTTTTGTATTGTTAAAGAGCCAGGAAGAAAAAAAAAAAAAAAAGAAAGAGCATCCTTTGAAAACCTACTTTCATTTTAAATCCAGCTGAAAAAAACAAAAATTATTTCATACTTTGGTATTCAACATTTATTTCACATCATGATTCATTAATGAATTCATGTATAAACTCATCTTAATGCGTGTGTGTAAAACTGGGAAAATTGTTTTTAGAAGTAAAAAAATATTTTCCATTTTTTTAAAGTAATTATTGTAGGAATTAATTTTTATTAAAATATTGTCTCAGTTTACCTTTAAGTTATCCATATGCAGACCTGCCAACTTTTGAAAATGAGAAATCGTAGCACTCAAAATTAAAATTAATCTGGTGGCTGGTTGGTTGGTTTTATGTGTTTTGCAGCCATTTTTTGACATTCGTAAAAGGAATAAGGTTTCAGTCTTTCAACTCAATACAGTACAGAACCATTTATCCGGAATGCTTGGGGTCAGATGTATTCCGGATAACTGGTTTTTCTGGCTAACTGGTTGTGCATTAAAGCAGCATCCATTTGATAAGTTTTGTGGAATATGTGTGGTTGTGACATTATTTCTGATTTTAAATTATTAGATTACTTTGATTAAAAATCACTGCAAGAAAGATCAAAAGTTAACCAGAGTTTAAAAGAAGGAAATTTATGGGAATCCCTTAGGAACAAAAATTCTCTTGTTTCCTCTGCATAAAAATTAAAACATCTAAAATACAACTAAATATGTTTCCATTTCAAATACTAGATGTTGTCATCAAATTATACAATTGTTTCAAGCAAAGTCTATGTCAAACTGGCAGTGTATGACACCTTTTTCTGCAAAGATTCTGAAATCAGTCTATCAGAAATATCATTCCAGATAACTGGTTTTCCAGTTAACTGGTTTCCGGATAAATGGTTCCATACTGTATAGTAAATTTTTTCCTCTGAAAATTTTTATACGATTTTTTAAGCTCCTTCTTATTTCGCAGCTTTTTTTTTTTTTTTTTTTTTCACATTTATAAAAGGAGCCCAGTTCCAACTTTTTAGCTCAGTCCAATAAATTTTGACGAAATTTGCGTTTTTTTTTTTTTTTTTCCCATGATCACTTCACGATATTCACAATTCTTTTCCCCACAATCGTAATTCAAGTTTTTCAATCTCGATTCTTTGTTGAAATCCGTACTTTTTACCCCGAACTTTTGACGAAATTCGCATTTTTTATCTTAATCCTTTGATGAATTTTGCATTTTTTACACGATCCTTTGGCGAAATTCGTGTTTTCTTTCCGCAATCTTTCGGTGAAATTTGCGTTTTCTTACTGACCTATCGATGAAATTTGTGTTTTCTTACTGACCTATCGATGAAATTTGTGTTTTCTTACTGATCTTTCGATGAAATTTGCGCTTTATTTCTGTGATCTTTTGACGAAATTCGCATTTTCTTTCTGCGATATTTTGACTAAATTCACATTCTTACCGCGATCCTTCGACGAAATTGATTTTTTAAGCGGTCACTTGTCGAAATTCGCGATAGTTTATAGCATCAGAGCGGCAAATTTCGTAACAGTTTTGTGCAACCGATCAGAAAAATTCACAACAGTTTTTCACGACCAATTGGTAAAATTTTTGATATCTTTTCGCGACCAATTAACAAAATTCACTACTTGTTTCCGCGACTTTTTGAAGAAATTTGTAATATTTTCCCTCAATAGTTTATTGAAATTTGCAATTTTTTGACGAAATTTCCAATTTCTTTCTGAATTCTTAACAAAATTAGATTTTATTCCGCGAACAATTGAAGATAATCACTATTTGTTTCTGAGATCTTTGACGAAATATCAGATATTTTCCCATGATCGTTTGAAGAAATTTAAAATGTACTGTATGGACTAAAAATTTCAACTGGAAAAAAAAAAAAAAATGAGTTTTTTTTTTTTTTTTCAATCATAGTTTGAGACAGATTTTCGTAGCATCGTAGTTTAAAGATCCAAATTGTAGCAACTACGATTTTTTCGTAGCAGTTGGCAGGTCTGCATATGTTACCAAACTACTTTCACCAACCCCAAAAATAATCATGTTCCAAAATTTTTCTTCATAATGACAGCTTTATAAAAAATATCTTTTTAAAAAGTACATATAAATTTAGCAAGATTTTTATAAAAATAGATGAAGTATGAAGAGAAATTGTTATGGAAACCTGCAACTCTTGGTCTTCATTCAGTATCTTAATACAGGAAAAACCATAAAAATCCGATTTAAATAAAATTGATAATTTTGATTTTTTTTTTTTTTTTTTTTTTAATTATGATAACCTGATATTTGTGATAATGTGGACTATTATGTGCATGAACATTCATTTAAAAAAATTGACTTAGACAATTACATTCAAATGAAAATTTAGTAAGAAAATCAATGTAGTTTAGAAAAAAAGAAAAATAAAGTTGGTAAAAAATAAAGAAAAATAAAGGTTGAAGAAAATTTTAAAGGTCTACAAAGAAAAAAAAAATGATTAACAAATATTTCTATATAATTTATTGAATCAACTTAAATTTCTAAAGATTTTATTAAACAAAGACACCTTCCAGGAATTTTTTCCCATTTAATGATTGTTTCATGTTAGATTCCTAATATTTTATTCCTTTTCAACTTCAATGTACTGTGTTGTTGCCTTTTCAATTAATTAAGGCCCCACCAGTGGCCGAGAGGTTCTGCTCTCGAAGCTGGTAGACGCGAGGTGCTGGGTTCGTTCCCAATCGCGCCCGTCGGCCTAATCGTCCGGCGTTTTCATGGTTTTTTTTCGAACCTTGGTTCTCCAAGCGTTAATGCAGGCTAGGTACCCTTAGAAAGACCCCCACGAAGGGCACTCCTCCCCCTTAGGGCCTATATCCCTAGTGTTGATAATGGCCATCAAAAACACAAACAAACAATTAATTAAAATGCAGGAAAGCTCTCATACACTTAGAGTATTAAAGATTTTATATTGCTTTATAATTTCTTGTGGTTGTAAAAGGGTTGATATACCTTTTGTAAATCGTACTGGAAAAATCACCCCCTCCCCTTTAAAATAATGAACTGTGAATAATAATTATGAATTTAAGAATTAAAACATTATGAAATGTCAAAAATATCCACTAATATTTTTAATGAAATTTAGTTCTACAGAATTTTCAACTCATTCCTCAAAGTAGTTTTTGAGTTAATTTAAGAAACATTGTAGAAGAGATTTAATTGTAATAATGTTTTTCTTTTTGGAACTTCGGATGAATAAGCAGATGAAAAATGCCTTTTGCATTTTTAAAATAAAACTGAAGCTTTCCGTGATGATATACGAATGCATGTACTATGAATAACTCAAGTTCAGAAGATAAAAAATAATACTTGTAGCTCAAAAAATAGATTATAATGGAGATAAGAGAAGACGGACAGGTATCCTGGGAGTGACCCCACGGACACACAAAAATCAAATTATATTGTTACATCATGAAGAGCAGGGAAAGAGTGATAGAGTTAACATTTTTCCTTCATAAAGTTTTTGGCGAGAGATAGATATTGGCTAAGACACAGATCTTGCCAAAGGATGAACGTTACATTGTTAGACATGGGGCAGTTTAAATTTAGATGAAAAGCATAATAGATGATAATTAGCCAAGCGTTAGTACATGAGAAAGTAAGAAAGAATTTTATGTGTACTGATAGTATTGGAACAGGTGCAGTAAAATAAAGGCAACAGAAGTTTAAAAGTACATCTGGATATTATTATATAACCGCTGGTTTAAGGCTGTTCTTAACTGCTCTGCTCAACAAGCGAAAAACATTCTGACATATTTAAATTTATTTTTTAAAGGAAAGATTTAAAATTGGAAAGCCTGGTTATGGAAGCGATTTGGAATTGAACTGTTTTTTCCATTTTTTGATCAATCAATTACCCATTGAGTTATAAGCGATTTCGATCACGTGACAAACCCATTTTTCGCCTGCTCTTGAGTGATTTTTCTTCTTTCACGTGGAAATTCAGTTCAAAACGTCCATTTTGACGTTATTTTCTGAAAGATCTATTGCGTTTGCAAAAAAATGAAAAAAAAAAAAAAACCAGCTCGATGACATAATTTTTGAACACCACCACCAGCTAGTTGCATGCATTTTCAAACAAAAATAAATTAAAACTTATGTCAGGAAGTTGCCCTTTTGGATTTGAGAACAGCCTTAACGAAAGTTTTGACTATGTTTTAGAAAAGGTACAAATTTAAAATGGCATGGGCAGATTCAACGTGAAAAGAATCTTTTGCATAAAATGGCTGTGAATATTATTTTTGTTATTTTCTTTTCTTAAAGAATAGAGTAGTGTGAGTTATCTGGGAACATTAAAGTAACATGTAAAAGGGAAATAGATTATTTTAACACTTAGCTATTCAAAAAGAAATAGAACGGTGCATATTTATCGATAGCTAATATTAAATTTTAACTATATAGGGATAATATCAACTACCCATAAAGAATATCAAGTATATGTGATATCATACGATATCACAAACATCATGATTAAAGTAAAGAAGATTACAATTTTTTGTTAGACCAGAGACATAAGGTTAAAAGAAATTTATTTACTGTTCATACTATGAAATTTTTTTTATAAGAACCTCAATACTGACAAAAGAAAGAGGGTGAAAAATTGTTGCTTTTACATAATTACAGTAATTTTTGTTCTGAATTTTATTAATAAAAATGTACAGTACATAAAAAAAAACATCAAGGCCATCACTCTAGTTCTAATTAATGCAAAGAAAAAATATAAATAATTTTAATGCATATAAAGGTCTTCATTCTCGTGTGTGTTTAATTTTGCCATAAGAGGTCTTCTGCATAAAAAAATGTACCACATTTCATTTTTCAAATGGTAACATGCACTTTGAGTTCTTTGCAACAGCCCAGAAAAATATATAGTTGATACATTTTTCCTTAGAGTTATAAAAGAAAATATGTTTAAAGTGTATCCACAAAATTAGAAAAATAAAATCAATCTTTCTATGGCACACCTTATTTTTCAATCATCCATGACATACTGGGTCAATTTGACACACGCCTTTTTTTCCCCTCAAACTATATTTCTGTCAGTTTATGCCAAATGTTTAGATTTTATTATACAGTAGACACTCCCATGTCCGCACCTCTCACATTCAGACTCTTTCATATCCAGACTCACTGATAAACGCTCAAAATTTATTGCACACTTGCAAATTTTTAAAAAAAGTTTTTAGAATTCCGCCTACTCGTTGGGTGTGTTCAGGAACAGGGTTGGTAAAAATCACGATTTAAAAAAAAAAAAAAAAAAAAAAAAAAAAAAAATTAGATTTCTTTTATTTAAATCGGATTTTTTTTAAATTTAAATCAATTTTTTTTTATTAATATTATTTGTGTACTTATTTATGTACATGCATGTATTTATTTATTTTTTCTGCATAGATTTACACATTTCTATTAATTTCATTACATTTCCTAGATAAGAATTCAAGATATTTTAAATAAAAATTAAAAATTGTTGCAAACAAATTTAAAAGATTCACTTAAAACTTAAAAATTTTATTATTCTACTATTAAATTTAAATTGTTATACATAAATCTATGTATGTTTTGTGTATAAATTTCTAGTTAATTTAAAGTTATATATATATTATTGGAGTAACACATTAATGAAAAATAAATAACATATAAACACATAATAATTGTAACAAAGAATTTTAAATGTATATGTGTATTCCATTGCAGATTAAGATTCTATGTTATCACATAGACTGCAAGTTTCTTTGTGTTTTACATTCTTGCCATAATCCCCATCATTTTATCACTACACTATTTGCATATTACTATTACACCTTTTCCAAAAATAGTATTTTTTTCTGTAAAATAAAGCCACATTGGATCTTTTTTCTGCGAACCATTTTTCTTATGTATCAAAAAATCCAAAAGCTCTCTCTAACCATAACTTAGCATTGGTAAATGACATTATTGGTTCAACTTTTGATTCACACAATACTATACTAATCTAATAATTGACAAAATAGTTACCAGATGAAAAATAATCACATAACTGAAAGCCTAAAACTATCAATTGTCAGTGTTATTTCCTCAGCCGTTGACAATTTCAACAATTAATCATGCTTACTGGCAGTAGGAATTGCTGCTTAGCTTAGAAATAACAGGGATTTGTTTAGGAAAAATTTGGGTCCTTTAAAGGGCCTTTCACAGTTTTTTAAATATTTAGACAGGACACTTCACGCAAATTTTCATCGTAAAACAAGGCCCTTCACAAAATTCTTTGTCTTCAAAATAGACCTTTCCCTAAACTTTTCTGTCTTCAAACTTCAACATTCACAAATTAATTATTTTAAAATAAAATTTAACCTCTCACAAAACAGGTGAAGTTAAAAAAGTATCTATTACATACTCTTTATATATATATATATATATATATATAAATGATCCTGTTAAAAACATAAACAAAGAATCTATGCATAATGACTTTTACAAATTCACAAAATTGTGGTTAGATTTTTCAATAAAAAAACTTTACAAATACAAGACACAAATCCTGGACAGACGCATGAATAAGGTACTAATTATAGCTTAAGCATTTAACTTGCAAAAATGAACTGATCATTTAAAAAAGAAAATTTAAAAATGAGAGAGCATTTATCAATATTTTTTAGGAATACACTATGGATTGATAATATTTTTAATACAATTGCATTTACTTTCATAAAATAATAGTATTTTGAGCTTATAAAAGTTTTATTTAATGTTATTACAAGGTAATTTTTAATCTGAAACATGGGTGCAAGTCTTCAGTCTCAGGACTGATTTCAGTCTCGGAGAGATTTTTGACTAATAGTAAATTGTACTTTTTAAAAAGAAATAATAGCAATTTTACAAGCAAAGACTTTTAATAACTTTCTTTTCTTGTAAAAGATCAATTTTTAGCTATAATTTGAGACATTGAAAATCTTCTAGCCTATCTTTTTAGTTAAACCTAATACTCAGGAATGTTTTCAGTCTTGGCTTGGATGGACTTCTTGCACCCATGATCTGAAATGAATGAATACTTTTCTTATAACATAAATGATGAATTTGATTCTTATTTAACCTGTAAATAACAATGTTAAAAAAAACTGATTTAAATCAACGATTAAAAAAAAAAATCATTTGATTTAAATCGAACAAGCCTGTTCAGGAAAGACGTCCAAACAAATTTTTTCCAGTTTTGGCAACCATATACAGTAGACTCTCTCAAATCTTCTGCAACCCTAAAATTCGCAAAAGCATGAAATCCGCACATCGTCACAGATGTAAACAATGAAACTTTCAGTTCAGATGTAGGGACAAAATTAAGATTTTTTTTTAATATCAATTCTGCATGTCTTTTAATATGTAATTATATTAATATTACTGAACTCATACTTTTTGATGAAGGAAGTATAAATTTATTTCTGAAAAAATTCAAGATATTGCTGATATCACTGGTAGTCACAATCTTTTTACCAAATATATTTATATATTAATCAAGTTTTTTTGGAAATTAAGTCTGGCTAAACCTGAAATAAAACTTCCTTATTTTATGATTTTGATGTGAATTAGTAGGGAACCTTTATGAGGCAAGTTTCATTGAATAATTTAGAAAACATGTTTCTCATCTTTATTGTGCACGTTTAATTATACATTATTAATTATTTACTTGATCTTTACTTTTAATATTTTAATCATTTTTAAAATTATCTTAAATATAATTATTTTAGTTTATTACTTTACTTAATCAATTTAATATTTTACTATATAGTAAGCATTCATTATAATTTCAATTACATTAAAATTACTGTAAAAATGTAAACAAAACAATGACCAGAAATCCACAAAATTCTAAAATTTGCACAATCTCTGGTCCCAAGCTGTGTGGATTTGAGGGAGTCTACTGTATTCAGTCTTAACACATTATCTCCTCTATTTTTTATCACTTGTATGGAGAGTTCTCAAAGATTCTCCGCTAAGTTTTGGGATAATCTTAAATCTGTACAGTATTCTAGTCTGCTAAAGCATGGGAGACAGTCAAAAGCTCTACTTCAAAAAAAGCGTTGGAATAAATTATCAGCAATCAGTGAAAGTTGTGTAAATTCAGAAGACCTAGATGTAACAATACATACAGTAAAGAAATTTTCTCGTTGTGAAAATACCACAGAAACAGAAGTTTTTGACTAGGTAAATAGTGATGGCAAATAGTTTTAGGTAAATAATTCATCCACCTGACTGACGAAGAAATTGTAAATTTCATAAATGAAAAGGAGATGGATGTAACAGTGACGAAAGTACATCTTGAAGAGAAATGTTTTTTTTTTTTGTTTTTTTTTGAGAAAGCATTTCAGGCATTAGAGGTTTACATTTTTGAAAACTTTTTAAAGTTGACACTGCATTTTATACATTTTTAATTCCACATTATAAAGGGCGATTTGCGATTCATAGAGCAGCACAGCAAATCAACTCCCTCTCACATAATTATAATGAAGCATTGGCATGAGATAGCAGCTCATCAGCGAAGAAGAAAACAGACAAATTTAATGCAATATTAAAAATATATATATGTACTTCACATTGTAATTTCAAAAATAATGTGTAAATATAATAAAAAATGAAAATAAACTTTTTTATATGTTGAATAGGTACATTTATGATTCTTTTTTTAGGGTATGAAAAAATCACGATTTTTTTAATAAAAAAATTGGGTTATTTTGATTTAAATCTAATTTTTTAAATTTAAATCAGATTTATTTGATTTAAATTAACTAACGAGATTATTTTAAACTTTGAAGACTATACCATGACATTTTCAATAGTTTTATAAATGCAATTAAGATAGAGGCTTGAAAATAGCATTTAGTTTTTTATACTTGTGTGTAACAATTACACCACCTACCTTAAGAGCTGTTAACATCATTAACCCTTAACTGGAAATGTGAAAATTGCGTGCACAAACAGAACACTTAACAATTTACCACATAGTGAATTTAAACATTTAATCTTTAATAGTAATGCATTAACAGGACCAATTTTTTAATATAACAGCATAAAAATAAGTTTGGAGTGTCGGAGAGAGAAAATATTAAGGGCAGATATGGAGATGAAGATGCAAACATCTTACAGACGTACATTTACGGTTAAGGGTTAAAGATATCATCCACTACCTTACTGCACCAAATCACCAAAACAACCCCCATTATTGTATATTATTTAGAAATATTATAAGTACAATACACTATATGGCCAAAGGTGACCAGTCACCTGCGATTTTTGACGTTTTGTTAAATATCTAGAAAAATACATGAGGAATTAACCTGAAACTGCAGGTGTGTAAACAGTATTGTATAGGTCATATAATTCCGTGAATATTTTTTCCCGAAACCCCATAGGGGACCATCAAAAAATTGTGAAAGAACGAATATATTTTGGATAGCCCTGTAAAAACTAATGAAACAAAAGCGTTCAAACTCGAGATTATTAATAAGTGGCTTATTGTAATATACTGTGTTCATTTTTATGAGGATAGCATGTATACTGATAGAGAAATTAAGGTTTTTATAAAAACAGTCCCAAATTTTGCCAAGTTTTTTGCTTATAATTTGCAGAGTTCTTAATATAAAAAAAAAGTACTTTTCAGAAAATATGACAAAGAACATTGTACACAATACTCTGCAGTCAGAATTAAAAAATAAAAAAAAAATTGGATGAAAAATGAGCAGGTTTATTAAAAATTTTTCACTGCGCATGCGCGAATGCAATCAAAATATAATGTGCATAATGTGTTAGCTAAATGTATAGAGCAACTTTTGTAAAAGTCTCAAAAACATAGTTTGAAAAGTCTGATAGTAATCGTTTATAGAATAAGCTCAAAATCTGTTGTTCCCAAAATGAAGCAAAAACATGAGGGGGTTGTATCCATTGATTACTGCCAATTTAGCATACACAATATTGCACATACTACTGTATTTGGATACAACCATTTGGATACAAGCATTTTATCTATTTTCACCCCTTAGTTTTTTTTAGTACCCTGATGGGTCGCCCGAAACCCCCCCTTCCTTTAAACATTTGGGACATCCTAAATATGATTTGACTGTTTTTGGAATAATTTCTGTCTGTGTGTTAAAAGTTTGGGTGCTACTATAATTCAAGAACTAATCCACAAAATTCAAAGTCATTTTATATTTAGTTAGACTGAGTCTAATGATTAGACAATGATACTTATTAGGTTTTGCTGATAATCCAGAAGACATGGTAATTGTCAGGAAGGAAGATGTGCACATCAGGAATTCCATTTTACTTTGAAGACGATATTTTGTATAATTTCTCTTAAATAGGGCTCTTTAAGGGAATTTATTGAATGGTGTGGTATCCCAGAGTAAATACATAACAAAGAATTTCCTTCTTTTGACTGCTGACCCAGAGGCGGATTAAAAAAACCTCAGGGCCCATAGGCCTGACTTTTTTGTAGACCCTTCTTCCTCCTTCAAAGAAATATGAATACCGGGTGATCAAGCAGGACGGTCGTTCTGCCAAGCCAAGCTGAAAAAAAATGCTAACCCGCAAAACAAACAAACGCCAAGAATAATGGCAAGACACAGTAACTGCTTATTATACTGAAGACAACTTGTCCATGTTAAATGGACGAAATATGCCAGTGTAAAATTTCCCATATCAAAAGAAGCAATCATCGTAGAAAAATAAAACCAACACCAGAAGGACCTAATAAAGAAGATCTTCAATTTGAGATCAAATGCATCCTCATAAATTAATTATAAACAGAGATATAGATTTTTTAAAATAACGTCGAGATACTGAAAATGACAGATTTATTTTCTTCGTCACAACTTATGTCTCAATCGAGGTAGAGACTTAAATAATGGACAGAAAAAAGTAAGGATTGAATTTTTGGATAGATATTTACTCAATCTATGTGCTTTTATAAAATTCAGCTTTAAAAACATTAATTTTCTATTCATAATTAGCGAAAAACTGTTAATTAGTTCTAAAGTTTACAAATTATGCCAAATAGCGATAAATCCGCCAAAATATTTTAGAAATCTTATAGTTTTCTTTTATATTATCCTTTTGCATTGATTTGATCGAAGATAATTATGACTGAGATTCAGATAGATTTTTCGCTGTTAGCGAAATGAGTTTGACCAATCAGAAGCCTGCATGTTTGAGAATATTTGCTGTTTCTGGATCCCGGCCTATGTCATGAAAGTTTTGAGTTATTTTTTTAGTGCCGTGGATTAAGTGCAATGTTTGTAGAAATGTAGGCTAGGATCCAGATAGATTTTTCGCTGTTAGCGAAACGAGAATCACCAATCAATAGCCTGCATTTCTGCAAACAGCGAAAAGTTCACAAAAATGCAGACTTCTGATTGATGAATCTCGTTTCTCTAACAGCCAAAAATCTATCTAGATTGCGCCCAATGGAGGATATTCCAAATATGGGTTCGAGGCTGAAAAAAGTCACGTGATACCGGTAATTTATCCAAGGAACTTCTAACTGATAAGAAGGGAAGATACTACTACTTTGCCTCATGAACCGTTTCATTGGTTAGCGGGGATTTACATTACACGTCTACGGAGCCTTCCCTTCTTTACGATAGAAGTTTTTACCTTGACCACAAAATCAAAATGTAGATGGAATATCCTCCATTATGTTGAATACAATTTTGCATTTCCACATCCAGGAAGGGTATTGATTGTCATAACAACAATACATATTCGAAACTATTTAAGGCACTGATTCTGAACTCCTTTGCTATATATTTCAATATTAAAGAAGTTGTTGTTTCCATAGTAACAGTACTTTTCTGTATTGCTTTCTCTAAAACACAAATATAGAAATTTAACAAAGAGCGCTCAGAATCAACACCATAACAGAGAGCCTTTATACATAACAGTGGTGATATATGCACAGGAAGCATGCTCATTTCAAGTTTTTGCCGAAAGTATGGCTACAGCGTCTAGAATACCTTGTGTGGAAATATGCTATCTAAACAACGCTAAAAATTTGTATCCCTTAAATGTGCGACGATACTGCTAAAATCCCAAGTATCGATCACAGCGACATCTGTGGGATTTAGTATTACATTGCACAGACTAGCAATATCTTGCAGTTTGAGAAAATATCCTGCAGATATCGCTGTGATCTGTATATTTCAGCAGCATCGTTGCACAGTTAGGGGATACAATATTTTAGCACTTTTTTAAGTATTACAGGGATAGCCAATTTCCACACTATATATTCTAGGTGCTATAGTACGGCAATCCCCTTTCTTGAATAGAGGCTATTCTATCTACGTTATGATCACTTGGTCAAGACAAAAACGTCTAACGTAAAGAAGGGAAGGCTCCGTCGACGTAATGTAAATCCCCGCTAGCCAATGAAACAGTTCATGGGAGAAAGCAGTAGTAGTTTCCTGTTTCCCTTCTCATCAGTTAGAAGTTCTTTAGGTAAATTGCCGGTACCACGTGACTTTTTCAGCCTTGAACCCATATTTGGAATATCTTCCATTAGACGATACGCACATGGACGAGCTTTATTAGACTAGGGAAATAATTCAATATGCATTAGCCTGACGATAATGACAAGCTTGCAAAGACCTTTAACGATTTGTTTTTATCACTTCTACCAATAAACCTTTATTGGCCATATGTCGCTACTTCGTTATAGCGACACACTTGTTCCTAATTGGATCCCGGCCTTAATGTATCAAAATACGGAGTTTGTTTTCTGTACTATTCCTGAGCTCAGCTATAACGTCTAGAAATATAGGCCGAGATCAAGGTACATTTTTGCAAACAGTGAAAAGTTAGCAATAATTCTGGCTTCTGATTGGCCAATCTCATTGCGATAACAAAGAAAAATCTACCTAGATCATGGTCATGGTGTGGAAACCGGCTATTCCAGTAATACTTTAAAAATTACTAAAAATTTAATCCCATAAATATTGAAAAATACTGAATGACAAATGTCGATAGCAGCAACATTTTCTAGATCTTCTCTGAGCGAAATGTTTTCTCATTTGATGTCTTTTGAAATAGTTACGTTGGAATTACCATATGTTGCTGTGATCGACATTCATCGTTCAGCCTCGTTCAACATTTATGGGATACAATTTTTTAGCACCTTTTTAATAAGCCGATTTTTAAGCTATATCTTCTAGATACTATAGCTCCGTTATAGGCCTAGATTATATGTTGTAGAAATCGACTATCCCAGCAATACTTAAAAAAGCACGGAAATAGTGAATCCCTTAAATGTACAACGATGTTGAATTCCAAACAGTCATTTGCAGCGACATCTGCAGGATATTTTTTAAACAAGAAAGAGACACGTGCAATGCACCGCTATAGCGTCTAGAATACATAATGTGGAAATTTGCTATCCAAGCAGCGCTAAACAGTTGTATCCTTTAAATGATCACTGACGCTGAAATCCAGGGAGCTGATCGCAGCGACACCTGTGATATACTTTCAAAGTAAACATCGTATTATTACAGCGGGCTTGAAGCCAAGCACACAGGTCAGATGTATGTTAATAAAATCTATAAAAAAAAATGCTACAGCGTCTAGACCAAATTATAGCGCCTAGAATATATAGTGTGGAAATTGGCTATCCCTGTAATACTGGTACCCTGTACTGTATGTGTAATCCCTGTACTGTAAAGTATTACTGGGATAGCCGATTTCCACACTATATATTCTAGGCGCTGTAGCACTGCGGTAGCCTGTCTTTTTCGTTTACCTCAGAGTAGATATAGATGAGTCATTTGTAGCTGTTCCTAAACTGTGGCCAACAACATATAAGGCCAGTTCATAATGTCACACGGAGTTGATTATCTGTACATGGCAATGGACACAAAAAAAAAATCGGCGCGCAGCTTTGTACTAATCATTGTGTAAAGATGATGTAACTCTGAGTCTAACGAAAAAGACAGGCTATCGCGGTGGGTCCGATTCTTCTTTTTTTACAGACCGCTGGAGTCACGTGATGCTCGAATGCACCAAAGAAGGTGCATGAAAAGAGCATCACGTGACTCCAGCGGTTTGTAAAAAAAGAAGAATCGGACCCACCGTGGTAGCCTGTCTTTTTCGTTAGCCTCGATCCAACTCCGTGTGACTTTTAAACATCATGAACTGGCCTATTATGTCATTGGTCGCGCTAACACCCTCCCTCCTGCGTCCACCGTATATAGCGGCATCTTGTACTGGAGACTGCTAAATGGGCTGCTATCGGTCAAAATCAAGAGAGAAAAGGGCAGAAGAGAGGGAAAGAACTCATTTTTTTTGGTAACTAGTTTTTCACATGGGAAGATTGACATGTCTGTTCCTCTCCTTTCATAACTTCATGGTGGTGAAATAAGCCAAAGCCTCCTAAATATTTCAGAAAGTTTTGCCTGCTTTGTGTGACGTTTTCCTGACACGTGTCAAGGCTTTCTCCAATATTTAAAGAGCGTTGAATAGGCCGGGATCAAGATAGATTTTTCGCTATTAGCGGGATGAAATTGATCAATCAGACGTCTGCATTTTTCCGAACTTTTTGATGTTTGCAGTAAACACCGAAAAGCCTGCAAGGATGGAGGCTACTGATTGGTCAATGTAATTTTACTAACAGAGAAAAATTTATCTGGATCCCAGACATTAACTTTGGTTGGTTAAAAGAATTTTGAATAAAATCAAATCAGGAAGCCAATGTTTGTTAACTTTTCTGGTTAGTTTAATTGAAATCTTCCTCGTCTATTACTGAAAACTGAGTTACCGTACTTTGGACAAAAAATTGAATATGAGTACACGACTTGTGCATATTTCACCACTCTAACACAGTGTTGCTAGATGGGCTACTTTTTTAATTCAGATACTTGATTGGCACCACATTTTTGAAATTGTAAAATGCGCCTTATTTAATGACATATTAATTAAGGCGAAAACAAAGGGAATTTTACTGTTTATAATAAGTGCTGGCAATCAAGAAATCTGAATTTAAAAAAAAGTAGCCCACTGGCAACACTGCTCTAACATATAAATGTTCTCTGTTATGACCATGATTCTAAGTGCAGTTGGTTAAATTTGAGTATTTGGGCATTAGAGAAAGCAATAGTGGCCCACCGTGGCTGAGTGGATGAGACACCATGCCGCTAATCGCTTGAGAGCGTAGGTGGAAGCAGATTGTAATCCCGCTGTGATCCGCATGTGATATGATGTATGTGTTCAATAAATCAAACAAACAAGCAAGCAAGCAATAGTGAAAGGTACAGTTGGCATGGAAACAACGACTTCTTTAATTCGTATAGAAAATTAATGAATAGTAGTAAATGACTCAAGTTTAAAATGTAGGCAAATGGTCTGGAAATATCAATGGCTCCCATCTAGTATTTCACAAAATTAATTTAATAGATTCACATGATGTATAACTTGATGCAACTCTTAGCTAATTAAAATTCTGCAACAAGACTTATGTAGGTAGATCTTTTGAATGAATAATTCAAAATTCTGAGAACAAAACGAAGTTCTTAAGGGCTCTTCCTCACACCCCCTTCAAAAAAGGAAATACGATAGAAAGATATAAGAATTTGGATAGCTTCAATATGTCTGTGATCTTTTGTCAGAGTTCAGAAAAAGAGTCTGGGCATAAAAAAAAAAAAAAAACAAATTTGACGAACGATAAGACTATAGATTTCAGGCAATTTTTAACCGAAAAATATTTAATTCTAATGTATATGCGGCTTCAATAATAGACTATTAAAGATAATCAATTTAGGGGAAATTTTATAGTAAATTAATATCCTCACATTTATGCAAATAGGTATGGATAAACAGACTTGAGTAAAATTACATATTTATTCTTTCTTCTCTATAACACGATCTAAATGAAGATGAAGTTATATGTACAGTTTATATCTTTAAATTTTTAGATTTTTTTTTATCAAAAATGTTCCTTTATTATGTCTAGAATTGCTAGATTTACAGATCTTCGATTCTTTAGATGACTGCGGGGTTTCATTCTCGGATTAACCGTAGGTATTTGTAAAGGTAAATTTATTTTGCAAAACCGTCAGCAAAAAAAAGTTAGAAAAAACAATTAACTGACGGACTAACTGTAAATATATATTTTATTTCGACTCTGTTTTTTTCTAAATTTTCATCTTTCGTAGAAAATTTTAAGGAGATATAAATTGAGAAAGACTGATACTTTGAAAGAATAAATTGACTTTCCTTACTTTTAAATTATTAATCACTATAAAAAATGAATGATAGGTAAACAAAATGTATAATATTGTGTTTGCTCCCTGCTTATAAAGGCTATACAAGGACTAATTTTAATTTGAGCTAGTAGAATTATTTCAATTATATATCATTTGTTTTAAAAAAAGAACTGATATCTACTAAAAAACAACTTTTCAAAAGTAAAAAAAAGCCAAGCAAAAAAAAAAAGAAAAAAGGTGAAAATTGTGGCTAAAAAATAGTGTGATATCAAATTTCCAAGCTTATATTACGGTACTTATTTAACATTTTTTGATAAAAATTTACCATATGTAAGTCGAGTACCTAAGTATGCATTGATAGAAAGCCTTTTCTCCTTTACTAAATACATCATAACGTGTTTCTGAAAATTAAATTTTTTTTAATTATGCATGATGGGCTTGGCAGCCATCTTTCCATATTTTACACAAATTTCTAAGCACTCAAGCTCGTAACATATTTGCATTATTAAGAATTTCGAACTTCTAGTTTTAACTACAGACAGATAAATTAAGAAAGTTTTTTATTTTGAAAAAACAAATTGATTTTTACTGCTTTAACTAATTAATTAACCCCCCTCCGAAAAAAGAGAATCATAAGAGGAAACCTGAAGTTACTTCAGCTTTATTTTTAGACACAAATTTTTAGGCACTCATTTCCATAAATTAAAAGAATAAAATGTTTGCTTTAGTAACAATTTCGAACTTCCAATCTTAACAATGAACTTGTGTGCTTAGAAATTTGTATAAAATATGGAAAGATGGCCGCCAAGCCCATCATGCATAATTAAAAAAAATTTAATTTTCAGAAACACGTTATGATGTATTTAATAAAGGAGAAAAGGCTTTCTATCAACGCATACTTAGGTACTTGACTTACATATGGTAAATTTTTATCAAAAAATGTTAAATAAGTACCGTAATATAAGCTTGGAAATTTGATATCACACTATTTTTTAGCCACAATTTTCACCTTTTTTCTTGGTTTTTTTTTACTTTTGAAAAGTTGTTTTTTAGTAGATTCTAAATACAGGTCTGCTCAATTACCTCACAAATCACTGATGATAAAAGCATATAAGTAGTGTACAGAAATTAAGTTCGGTTTTATATATGGCATTTGTTTTACAAAGGGCTGTATACATATTAATATACGAAATTTAATTTTTATACAGTTTCAGTGTCTTGTAACTTATATTTGAGGAGCAAACATTCAAACCGTGCTTTCTCACAAAAAAATAAAAAAATGAGTTATTGTTATTTTTATGAACTCTGTGTTAAATTGCACAGAAATAAACGATATTTTTTACCAAAAAATATTTTTCTCCGATTATAAACCAAGTTTAAAACTTGACGTTTCAATCAAAGAGTGTTTCCTCCAAAGCCTGCATTCAGTCAAACAGTGATTTCTCCAGTCTGCCAATCACAGTTATCCCTTAACGTGTACTTTCGAAACCTACCATACATATCACAATTGAAACGGATTGTTTTAGAGAAAAATAAGTTAATGTTAAAAGTTTCCAGAATTATAGATTTCAAGATCTAAGTGAAGGATATGATGTAAATCTTCTTAAAGAGGGAGTTACTGTTGGTTGCCCTGTTTCAAAGGGTTGTTTTAGAATCTCTTCCTCTTAGCCGCGCCATATGAGTTGAAAAGAAAAAAAGATGTTGAAAAACTTTTGAAGGTAATGTATGGTGAACAATAACAAAATCAACCTGATGATGTCTTCAAATGCTACAAACACATTATTCATGATTTATAAGCCTGCAATGAAGAAGAGGGGGATGTGTGTGACTGTCTAGATGAAGATATTGGTTTTAAAATTTTAAGTGGATTTCTGGCAAACGAGTATTTATTTAATAAGTATTTAATGAATACTACTAGGTACCATAATCTGTCATTTTATTTTATCAATAATCAACTGAAATTCGGTATTTATTCAAATAAAATAATGCTTTTGTATTATTTGTGAGTTAGAACTTATTTCATTCAAAAAGCATTTTATCTACTTGTCAAACAATCAAAACATGTTTCCTCCTCTGAATTCGGTCAAAACGTGATTTCTCCAAATATTAAATGCATTTTATTAATTTGTTTTATGTTTAATATCTTAGGTATGCTTGCAATTCGTTCTAATAACCAGTAATAAAAATACACAATAAAAATTAGAATTAAATACAAGTTATTTTCTAATTTATCAGTTTTTTGTGTTTTTTGAAAATTTGTATCTAAAGGAGAAAGCATGGTTTGCATGTTTGCTCCACATTTATAAAAATGCGGGACATTAAAGAGAATTTTTCAACGAAACCTTACCAAATTATGAATTTTATGCAATTTCCATGTTTTCTGACAGTAAAAATAGAAGCACTTTTAGTGCAGGTTAGACTGAGATTAAAACTTAAAAGCAGCTTTAAAAGGTATAATTTGTGAATGGATTAAAAAATCTTGCTGTGGCTCTGTGTAAATCTATCGCAGGTTTTACTGAGATTTCATTAAATTCAAAATATCATTATTCAGTAAATTTTAGTTGTAAAAGAATGGGATTTTTTAAAATGTTTTTATTAAATGGAGGACAACAGTTTTTTAGGATACAGTGACCATATAAAAAACTAAATTATGTATATAGCCCCTTCTAAAACAAATACTATATCTAAAAGCTGTACTTGATTTGTATATTTTTTGCAATTAGAAGTATGTTTCTATCATCATGTATGTAAGAGATAAATGATCACATATCTATTTTGAATCAACCGATACAATTCTAAGAATGTTTTTCATCTTTTGCATATATATATATATATTTTAAGAATGAATTTACAGTAAGAAAAATTTACAAATTAATGTATTTTCATGTAAACATTAATGTGAAGTCTCCAACCTCAAAAGAACTTTCTTAATTTAACAATGAATTTTACTAGAGTATATTTCTCATTGCATATTAAGACTGTTTTCAATACTTTATGACATATTTCTGAATTAGTTTTTGTTTGAAAACTCATTTTATCTATTTTCACTCCTTAGTTTTTAGCACCCTGGTGTGTCGCCCCCCCCCCTCCCTCTAAATGTTTGGGACATCCTAAATATGATTTGACTGTTTTTGGAAAGATTTCTGTCTATGTGTTAAAAGTTTGAGTGCTACTATAATCCAAGGACAAATCCACAAAATTCAAAGTCATTTTATACTTAGTTAGACCCAGTCTAATGATTAGACAATGATACTTATTAGATTTTGCTGATAATCCAGAAGAAATGATAATCGTCAGTAAGGAAGATGTCTTCAAAGTAAAATGAAATTCCTGAGGTGCACGATATTTTGTATCATTTGAAATTCAATATTAAAACGAATTATTGAAATAGGTCTGAATTTAAGAATCTGCAACTTGATTTAGATGTAGGTTTAAAACTCTTAAATCTTTATATCAATACTCATTGGATTTAATGTTTCGTTTCAGGTTTTCAAAGTAGAAGTAATGTCACAATCAATCACTGCAAACTGTGTCATATAAAGAACAAAGAAAAAGTACAACTAACAGTAAAATAATATGCTATAATGAAAATACTAAAAAATACAAATTCATGCATTCTAATTTCTAAATAAATTTTTATGTGCGGATTTTAGAAAATTTATTGATAGAAATAAACATAATATGAAAAAATATTCCACTCTCTTAAGTATATGCAAAAGAAGAAACATTGTGTTTACAGTTTATTGGAATTTTTTTGTGATTTAGCACACAGAATTTTTTTTTTTTTTAAAGTATATCAAGACATACTTATACTCAAAAGTAAGTGGCAGAAAATTGAAAATTCTAGCAATAATGCAATTTAATCTGCAATATTAAAGTAAAGTTGAAAATAAGACTGTTCTCAAATTTCCTGTTCAACAATGCAAAACTTTGACATATTTTTTTAATTCATATTTAGACATAAAGGCATAAAATTAGCAAGCCTGACTATTGAAGCGATTTGGGATTGAATGGCATTTTCCATTTCTTCATAAATAAATTATTTGCCTAGTTATAATAAAGTTGTCATGTTTTGTGATGCGAGACCGTTTTTTCTCTTTTCACAGGATGTTGCGTCTGGAAATTTGGTTTTAAAACTCCAATTTTTACAGTTTTTTATGAAAGATCTTCTGCTTTTACCAAAACCTGGAAAACGCCATTCGATTACATAGTTTCTGAATAATACCTACCAATTTCATGCGTTTCCAAACAAAAAGCAATTCAGAAATATGTTATAAAGTATTGAAAACAGTCTTAATATGCAATGAGAAATATACTCTAGTAAAATTCATTGTTAAATTAAGAAAGTTCTTTTGAGGTTGGAGACTTCACATTAATGTTGATATGAAAATACATTAATTTGTAAATTTTTCTTACTGTAAATTCATTCTTAAAAAAAATATATATGTAAAGATTAAAAATATTCTTAGAATTGTATCGGTTGATTCAAAATAGATATGTGCTCGATTATCTCTTACATACATGATGATAGAAACCTACTTCTAATTGCAAAAAATATACAAATCAAGTGCAGCTTTTAGATATAGTATTTGTTTTAGAAGGGGCTATATACATAATTTAGTTTTTTATATAGTCACTGTATCCTAAAAAACTGTTGTCCTCCATTTAATAAGAACATTTTCAAAAATCCCATTCTTTTACAACTAAAATTTACTGAATAATGATATTTTGAATTTAATGAAATCTCAGTAAAACCTGTGATAGATTTACACAGAGCCACAGCAAGATTTTTTAATCAACTCTACAAATTATACCTTTTAAAGCAGCTTTTAAGTTTTAATCTCAGTCTAACCTGCAGTAAAAGTGCTTCTGTTTTTACTGCCAGAAAACACTGAAATTGCATAAAATTCATAATTTGGTAAGGTTTGGTTGAAAAATTCTCTTTAATGTCCTGCATTTTTATAAATATAAGTTACAAGGCATTGAAACTGTGTAAAAATTAAATTTTATATATTAATATGTATACAGCCCTTTGTAAAACAAATGCCATATATAAAACCGAACTTAATTTCTATACTACTTATATGCTTTTATCATCAGCGATTTGTGAGGTAATTGAGCAGACCTGTATTAGTATCACCTGGTATTCATATCTCTTTGAAGGAGGAAGGGCGGCTTACAAAAAAGTCAAGCCTATGGGTGCTGGTTTTTTTTAATCCTTATTCTAAGTCAGCGGTCAAAAGAAGGAAATTTTTTGTTATGTGTTTACTCTGGGATACCACACCATTCAATAAATTCCCTTAAGAGCCTACACTAGTCACTCAAAAAGACCCGGATGATAATGTTAATTCTATGGGGAAGTTTTTTGATATTTGCAAATGATTTTTTCGCATGGGATAGCTGAGAACAATCTACAACTGGGATAGTTTTTTCGATTTTGGTTATAGTTTTTTTTATATTAGGATAGTTTCAATTTCAGAACCGGTTCAAACCAGTTCTGAAAATAAAAGTAATTTTTTAAAAAATATCTGAAACCAAAATCGAAAAAGTAAAAACTAGCCCGGTTGCAGATCGTCCTCAGCTATCCTATGCAAAAAAAAAAAAAAAAAAAAAAAAATCATTCGAAAATATCAAAATTCAAGCGAGATATTTGAAAATAACTTCCCCATAGAATTAACATTATCATCCGGGTCTTTTTGAGTGACTAGTGTAGGCTCTTAACTATCCAGTGACAGAGAGTGTATACAAAGAAAAGCAAGCAGAAGATTGCTGTTGAAAATGAAAGAACATTCTTAGAGTGTATTGAGAGCATACACCTTTAACTTTTGTTTGTTTTGTTTAAATAACATTGTACTCTTTTCAAGATATTTTGATTTAGAGTGTAGTTAAACATTGATTAAAACCACACAATCACATTTTTTCATTAGCAATGATTTTTTTTTTTTAAATCAAGCTGATTTAAATCAATGCACCCTTTTTTAATAAAAAATATATCCCTCTCTCTTATCTGGATTACTCCAGTCCACATTAATTTGCTTATGGGAGAGTCTACCGTAGTTTTTTAATATAGCTTTTGGACTATAAGATCATTTCATTAATTTTAATAGAGAAAAATTCATTTAAACAGGACAATGTTTTTCAAAATGTTAATTTAGCTAAAAAGTTGCATATTATTTTATATATATATATATTTTATGAATTAAAATTTCAAATAGAATTTCAATAGAATTTCAATTTCAATACTAAACAGCTGCTAAAAAAGATGAATGGAAGTCTATGAGTCAAAATGACCCAGTATCTTCTCAAAGAGTTTTTCAAAGAGAGAGTATGGTGGAAAGTACTAGTAGAATAATTCAATTTGTAACCAGAAAAATGCTTGAAAAATCTAAATATATAAAATAAACTAAAATAAAAATTTATACAACTTTAGCTCTCCTCACCTTCTTCTTCTTCCCTCCTTTTTTTTTTTTTTTTGTGTGTGTGTGTTTACGATTTTCTTTTCTGGGGATGCAAATGATAAAATGAGGCCACCTTTTAGACCATTAAAAGGTAAAATCAAGGTCTTGTAATCTTTAAAATTAATGATCGGAATGAGCTGTGGATTTACACAGTGATGTTTTTGATTTTTTAATGTAAAAATTTCAGTAGGTCATAATTCCTAATTTTATTAATATGATTTGAATAATAATTTTACAATTGAAAATGTTTTACAAATTAAAATAATGCCTAGATGATGTTTGAACCCATTCACATAAACAGAAATGGTTGCTACTTTTTGCCATATGACAATTTTTCAGTGCCGTTAAAAACTGGGGATTTCCTACCTAAACGTGATTTTAGTAGCCTTACAACCAGAAAACAAATCGTGTGTTTTGATGTCCTCCTAATTTTGAATTATGTAAATTATATGCATATAGTCTTAATGACATTATCTGCAGCAACATCCTCGCCCACTACTGCCACGATTTTGAACTACTTTTTTCCTGCTGTATAAAATCTCAATGTGACTATTAATCTGCAAACTGCTAGTTTCTCTCAGTAGTCCAGGCAATAGAGACCGTATAGGGACTCTACCAAGCAAAATTAATGGTAGTACTGGAAATCGGCTTTCTAGATGTTTTTTGGGTCGCTGAATCCGAATTTGTAATTTCCCACCAAAATTTCCCCCGGCAACCCCCCAAATTTTGGTAAAAAACCCCCCAAAAAAGGTTTTTATTAAAAAAATCCATTTTTTTATTGTTTTAGGGGGAAAGTAGCTAGAAATTCAGAAAGTAGACAAAATTTGCAACAAATTAGATATATGACATTATGACTTAGGATGAAGGGGAAGGGAGGATCTGCCTCGGAACATGTGCCGCAGTGCTGCGTGGACTAAGTTGCACAATTCCACTTAACCACTCACACATTTACATTAGCCCTCCCATCTTCCTTCCGAACTTTCTCTATAAGGTTTACTTTAAATTTTTTGGCTCGCTGAATCTGAATTTTTAACTTACCCCCAAACTTTTCCCCTCCAAAAACCTCCCCAAATAGTTGCTTTTAACTTAAATTTCTTATTTTTTTAGGGGAAAAGCATTACGAAATTCAGAAACTAGACAGAATTTGCAACAAATAGGATACATGACATTATGACGTAGGATAAACGGGGAGAGAGGGGCTGCCTCAGAGCATTCCTTGCGCGCTTTTCTCAAAAACCAAATTTTTTCAAAAAATCAATTTTTTGGGTGGTTGCCGGGTGAAATTTTGGTGGGAAGTTACAAATTCGAATTCAGCGACCCAAAAAACATCTAGAAAGCCGATTTCCAGTACTACCATTAATTTTGCCAGATAAAATCCCCTATTGCCTGGACTTCATCATTTAGTGCACGTAGCGGCGCAGTGCAGGTTCCGAGGTAGCCCTCACCCTTCCCATTCATCCTAATTCATAATGTCATATATCCTATTTGTTGCAAATTTTGTCTAGTTTCTGAATTTCGTAATGCTTTTCCCCTAAAACTATAAGAAATTTAAGTTAAAAACAACTATTTGCGGGGTTTCGGGGGGGAAATTTTTGGGGGAAAGTTAAAAATTTGGATTCAGCGACCCAAAAATCTTAAAGTAAACCTTATAGAGAAAGTTCGGAGGGGAGATGGGAGGGCGAATGTAAACGTGTGAGTGGTTAAGTGGAATTGTGCAACTTAGTTTACGCAGCACCGCGCGCATGTTCCGAGGCAGATCCTCCCCTTCCCCTTCATCCTAAGTCATAATCTCATATATCTACTTTGTTGGAAATTTTGTCTACTTTCTGAATTTCTAGATACTTTTTCTCTAAAACAATAAAAAAATTGATTTTTTTAATAAAAACATTTTTTTGGGGGCTTTTTACCAAAATTTGGGGAGGTTGCTGGGGGAAATTTTAGTGGGAAGTTACAAATTCGGATTCAGCGACACAAAAAACATCTAGAAAGCCGATTTCCAGTACTACCATTAATTTTGCTAGTTAAAATTCCCTATTGCCTGGACTACAGCCATAGATGTTTTTTCTATCAAGTTTTTGCTCTGGACTTTTGAAACAGCCGGTCTTCAACAACTTCTAAACATTGCCCAATTTCAATTCTGAAATTCATACGCACACAAAAACACAAATTTAACAGATATACAGTGAGCAAAAAAAGTATTTGCACACCAGGTAAATTTGTTGTAGCATATGTATAAATAAATAAAAAGCAACTAAGAATAAAAAATACCAACACTACTACAAAACAAATAAACATATTTAATATCTGACTTAATTGTTAGACATAGTTTTAAAGGAAAAGGAAATGTGTCCAGTCCAAGATCGGGATAGTATTGACAGAAAAAACACTTGCATTATATCTGCAAAAATAACAAGAGGAATGAGATACTTAAAAGTTGGATAAATTTCCAAGAGGAAACAAAAAAAAAAAAAAAAAAAAAAAAAAAAAAAAAAATCCCTAATCAACATTCTCTTTTGAATCCATTTATAATCGCTAAAGATGACATCTCAAACCATATCTATAGGACCTTGAATGTTGCTAATATATGAAATGAAGAAATCAATAAAGCAATTTATTGGGAAAAAACCTGATTATTTTTCTTAAAGTATGTTAAAAAAATCGAAATTTGGCAATCATTATACTTTTCCAGAATCAGATGTGATCAAAATCATTGAAGAACCAAATTTTAACAACAAACAATTTTAACATTACAAATTTACACTTTAATAAAATAAAATGGCAGATAACTTATTATAAAGGTTGTTTAAAATGTTTGTAAATAATAAAATGTCACTTTTTATTCATTAGTTTATTTTTTTATTACACTTTTTCAATGTGACCACTTTACCCCACCCCCTGGGGTAAAGTGGTCATAAAAACATGCCTGAAAAAATATGTTATAAAAAGGTGTTACTCCCCAAAAATATTTCTGAAATGGATATGGATGTACTCTAGAGTAATGTAATGTAAAATAACACTTAGAATTTTAGAAAACATCACAGAATTTCTGATGTTTATATCCTCTGAAAGTTTGAAAAGCCTGTTTTTATGACCACTTTCCCCCACCTGACCCTAATTATATTTAAAATATGAAAATAAAATAGTAGCATTTGTACTGCCAAAAAAATATTTGCACACTAGCAATAAAAATAGAACTAGAAGAATTATTTATAAGTTAAACAGCCCGAAAACTGGCAATTTGAAGCAATTAAAATAACAAAACTTTGTAAAAAATCACCATAAAATAAAACAATACACAGGACGCGTTTCGAGCTAAAAACATAACAGCTCGTCATCAGCTACAGCAAACACGTGTCCGCAAGCGAACAAGGTAAAAAATGAACTGAAGGTAAAGAATGCACCAGATGGTGCTAGCTGAAAGAGGCACATGCAGAAGAGAAAGGTGTTGCCAAAAGGATAGAAGAGAAATTGACAGGGAAAAAATGGAAATAAAGGAAATAAACAAAATAAAAGTAAAAGAAGTAAATTAAAAAATATAAATAATAATAATAAATAAAGAAATATAAAAGAATAAAAAAGAGACTGAGAACCGGTGGGGTGTTTATTTTATTTCTTGTTCTTGCATTAGGTTATATTGGTCAAACAAAGAGAGCTTTAAAATTCAGATTAGGCGAGCATCAGAGGGATATTGCAAATCAAGAAATCTCTAAATCTTCGATTGCTTCTCACTGTTGGCCTTCCAGTCATTGTTTCAATTTCTCCATGGCCAAAATTATTTCTTCCCCCGCCTCTCCCTCTCATTTGGATTTTCATGAAGCATATTTTATTTCTAAAAATTCTGCTAATATTGTCAATGATCTCACATCATCTCCTTTCCTATCTCCAGCGTGGAAATTACTTTTGTAATTCTTTTCCATTTTCTCTTGTTTCTTTTCTTTTTATTTTGAAAAAAAAATAAAAATAAAAATAAAATAAAGGATTTTTTGTTTTTTTCGTGTTTTATTCTTTTATATTTCTTTATTTATATTTTTTAATTTACTTCTTTTATTTTTATTTTGTTTATTTCTTTTATTTCCATTTTTTCCCTATCAATTTCTCTTCTATCATTTTGGCAACACCTTTCTCTTCTGCATGTGCCTCTTTCAGCTAGCACCATCTGGCGCATTCTTTACCTTCAGTTCATTTTTGACCTTGTTCGCTTGCGGACACGTGTTTGCTGTAGCTGATGATGAGCTGTTATGTTTTTAGCTCGAAACACGTCCTGTGTATTGTTTTATTTTATGGTGATTTTTTACAAAGTTTTGTTATTTTAATTGAATTATTTATAAGTTAAAAACAGTGTTAATATTTAGTATGCATGCCCTTTGCTTCAATTACAGCTTGTAATCCTCTGGGCATTGATTCTATTAATTTGTGACATGTTTCACTGCTGATTTGTAGTCATTCTTCCCTAAGAGCTTGCTTAAGTTCTGATTTGTTAGAAATTTTCTTTTTCCTTATTTTCACATCCAAAATATGCCATAAATTTTCAATCGGATTGAGGTCTGGTGATTGTGGTGGCGTTTTCAATTGATTTTTTACATTATAAAGCAGCCATAACCTCGTAATATATGCAGTGTGTTTCGGATCGTTATCCTGTTGGAAATACAGTAGACTCCCTTAAATCTGCGCCCCTAAAATCCACGAACGCCTAAAATCCGCGTATTTTTTCAGATGTAAACAATGAAGTCTACAGTTAAGTTGCAGGAACAAAATTCAAGATGGCGCCGAAATCAGCGACTACCGCAATGGTTTTTTTTTACTAAAGTTTTTGTTAATCATTCTCTTTTGACTATTACAGCTGATTTATTAATAAATAAATTTACATTACTTTTGATTTTGATATAAATTAGCATATCTATATAAAAAATTCCAGGGTTCGAAATGGAAAAATCCACGAACTGGAACGCTATTTTAAAATTATTGTTCGCAGAATTTTTTTTAAAATTATAGGCAAATTTATTTCTAAACATACAAAGCAGTACAAGAAAAGCATTCAAGACTCTAAATAACAATGAAAAAAGTTATTAAAGTTAAAAGTGCTAAGAACGAATATTGACGCATCGATCTCATGTTCGCTTTATCACTGGATGGCAACATAGGACTTTTGGAATCGAATTGAATCGATTTCATCGGTAATAATTTAATATTTTTCTAAATTTTTATTTTACGTAATTATTTTAATAATTACTTACTTTTAAACTAATAAATTATTTCAATATTTTACTTATTTTAATGCTTCACTTTATTGTAAGCATTCATTATAATTTCCCTTGCTTAACTACCAATCAAATTAAGGTTTCAAAAATGCAAACAAATCAGTGACCAGAAATCCGCAAAATTCTAAAATCCTCACAGCCTCTGGTCCCAAGCTGTGCGGATTTGAGGGAGTCTACTGTAATATGAATTAGGAATTCCTAATTTCAGAGCACTATTAGATAAATGATCTCGCAATATATTAATATATTGTTTAGCATTCATATTGCTTTCAATAAAGGTCATTTCGCCAACTCCATTAAAAGACATGCATCCCCAAATCATTACATGACCACTGCCATGTTTTACAGTTGGTTTCAAGTTTTTAATTTGAAGAGAAGTATTTGGCTTTCGCCATACAGTTTTCTTACCATCTGAGCCAAAAATATTGAACATGCTTTCATCGAAAAAAAAATAACAGTTTTATAAAACTCTAGTGGTTTGCTGACATAAGCTTTTGCAAATTCAAGTCTTTTCACCCTATTTGTTTCACTAATAAATGGTTTTTTTCGAGGGGCTCTTCCTCGTATATTTGTATCATGAAGAATATTTCTAATTGATTGTGGTGTAACTATTGTTCCCGACGTTGAAGTGACATCAACAGCCAATTCTCCAGCACTTAGAAAAAGGTTTTTTGAAGATTCTTTTATGATGGCTCTCCTTTGCCTGTTATTTAGCTTTCTTGGACGCCCAATTCGCGGCTTATTTATTGTCGAACCAGTTTCTTTTTTCTTCTTAATTACATAACGAACACTAGAAAAGTTTAGATTTAATTTTTTATCCATTCCTTGGTAACTTAATCCAGAATTGTGAAGAAATATAATCTTCTCACGGGTAGCAACAGACAGTTCACACGTTTTCGGCACCATTAGATCAAAAACTCCCAAGAATCCCTGCTCCAGTTAATATATTACGAGACTTTAAAGTGTGGGGCTAATGTAATGCGGGACTGATATGCTAAACATTTGCATAATGTTCACATTTAATGCCTTTTTTAACAGTCAATGCTTCTTCTGCAAATACTTTTTAGGTATGAGAAAATATTAATTTATTTTTTAAAATGTGTAATATTACTGTTTAAGGAAAATGGGTAATTATTTTTATTTTCTTCTTATTTAAATAAATGAATAATTAAGAGAATAGTATCAAATGTGCTTTCTATGGTTACTTATGCAAAGAATCGTCTGCATGCAAATACTTTTTGTTGCTCACTGTATAATCGAACTATGCACCTAACCACTGAAATAATTAGAATCTAAAAGACTGCTGTAAATAGAAAAATTTTTGGCTATTAACCCCTGGCATGTGACTAATAACAAAAATATCATTTTAAAATAAAATCATAAGACGAAATGCAATATTCCACCTTGACCCAATCACGAACTACATAATATAAACTTTTTAAATTCCACCATTTACTTAAAAGGTGACAAATAATAATAATACAGAAGTTACAAGTTTAAAAATATACATTGTATTTAAATTTTCGAGTACTTTCGGTCAGCAATCCCACAGCCATCGCCAGGGAATATTTTCATTAACACCTTTCAAGTAAACGGTGAACTATTTAAAGTTCTTATTATTTAATTATCATTTCTAATTAATTTCAAAACTTTAATACATAAATGATATTTCTCATATAAAAATGCTTGTTGGTATTATTAGTGGGTAATAATCTAAAAAAAAAAAATAAAATGTAAAAAATCTATTAGAGTTTGCAATAAAACAGGTATGTAGTGGATGGTATATGGTGGCATGGTCCGTATATACCTTCTGGAATTTTTTAAGGAACAGCGTAGACCCTCTGTTTCTCAAAAAAGCTAAAGTATATATACTCTAGGGCAGCCATACTCAACCTTTTTTTCTTGCGGGCCACAAACATATGCTTGAGATGTTAAGTGGGTTACAACATATAAGGGCAAAAAACAAAATTAAAATATAAGATAACATACATGTTTCAATAAAGTAAACAAAATTAATGTTATCAGTATGATTGAACGTTTGTCATAGAAGAAATTAAAAAAAAAAAAAATAGCAGCACTATTTCGAAACAATAATCTTCGTGGTAGATTTCCACTGTCCTAAAAAGCAGCATTAGCTATATAATAAGTATAAAAGGAAATGATATAACAATGCCCAATTTCCTGGTTCTAAAAAAAAAAAAAAAAATTAGGAGATTTTTCCTCACAAATCAGTCTTTTCCTGAATGTGAAAACTTTTCCTTTTTATTGTAGAAATATGCATTTTGTATACATTTTATTTTATTTTCATTGCAATACTAAAAATTTACTGCAAATTTAATTAATTTGAAATAATGTATGATTGATGTTGAAGATTAAGAAATCCATATATCACTATGGAACAAATAGGACTACATGTGAAAAGAACTGTTGATTAACCCGGGAGAACTCGCTAGTGAGAATTTCTCTCACGCTGCCCAATTGCTTTTCTTTTACTTTACATTCGCTTAATATCTTTTTTTTTTTGCTTGGCTTAGTACTTTTATTCACAAAAAGGTAAAATAATTTAAATAACATTTTAAATTTTTATTAAAATGAAAAATGGTTTAAATAAGAGTCTCTAAAAAAGTACAACGGTGAAAGAAAATCTCATGCAGCGAGTTCTCCCGGGTTAAGAAAACTACATTTAAAATGTTTTAACAATTATTTTAAAAGATTTGTAAATTACAGAACAGGTTTGTCTTTCCATGAAAATATATAAAACAAAAGTGAAACAATTAATACTATTTATGCACATTTCAATTATTTATAGATATCGATTAATGATTGCATATCTCGGGCCGCACATAAAAAGTTGCTGGGCCAGATGCAGCCCGCTGGTTGAGTATGGCTGCTCTAGAGTATATCATCTGATTTGAGCGTATACCCTCTGTTTTTTTTATTGTTTTACATCTACACCACTGCAGTAAAAAATATTTTTCATCTATATTCTGTACACCAGACAGTATGCTCTATATCCTGAGGAGCCCAGGTTTGATACCCGGTGTTTCTTAATGCAGATTTTTAAATGAAGTAAAGAGCAAATCTAAATATTTTTTTATTAATTACAAACCAAATTATTTTATTTTAACAAAAGGAAAAAAGTTCAAATCTGATGTTGTTTTAAAATTTCTTTTTCCCATGAGTAATATGGGTAATAATATACTTTTCCTTCATGTCTATTCTTTGAGCTTGCTTGTGTCTTGGATGTTTATCGCAAAAAACATACCAACGATCTTCTATTTTCCTAAAATAGCAAGCTTCACATCTTTTGGTTAACACATCCTTGTATTTAAGACCACAAGAGAGATTTAGGTGAGGAAAGAATGGGGTATGATTGATAGTTTTAGGCATAAGACTATTTTCATTTCCTTTGTGAAAATGAGATGTGACTAAATGTCTTGTATTGACAGCAAATGAAACATATAAATTAGAGTGAAGACTATTCACGGAAGAAATGGCTCTTCTTAGTGAATTCATTGCAACCTATAAGAAGCAAAATACACATCTATGAGTAAAAATATATATTAAGATATGTTTTATAATAATATCATGCTCATTTATAGGATAGATAAGGGAGGAAATAGGAGATGGGATTAACTGCGAGTTGGGATGTTAATTATTTTTCTGCTCTAAAATACAGCTATAATCAGGAGATTCACAAAGTGGGAACTTTGAAGCAGGCAGTTCGTCCGAATCAGAATTTGAACCAGGGTCTTCAATAGCAGACATGCCCAAACGCATATCCCTTTCTCTCACAGCGTTCGCCAGATTTAGAATTTAGATTTGGTATATCATTATAGGTAAGTTGCATTAAGAGCTTCATCTGTGCTTCAGGATACAGGAATTGTGACAACCAGGAATAAAGATCTCGTCATCAATAAAGACTTGGCCAGGTGACAGAAAAAGAAACTTGAAAAGAAGATACAGGAGGGGGGAAATTTTGGAGGATGAAAAATTACAACCATATTTTTGATGGTAGAAATAATAACAAAATATTCATAGCAAAAAGGGAACAAGCGGCACCGTCAAGAGAAATACCAAGCACATATCACTAATGGCGTGCGAAAATGTACGTGCCCATTTTTATGAGCCTATTCCTGTTTCATGGACATCAGAAATGCAAAAGGCTGAAGATTTGAGTACTCTATTAATCTAGCTCCGTTTCAGTTGGTAACGGTCTTACGTCAAGTGGTTCTAAAATCGAATTTAGACAGTTGATGTCACTGATAGAGTGGAAGCTCGTTCATATGAAGAATACATATCAAATGTTGCAGATTTCTTCTTGATTTTTTCCCAAAGCAGATTTTATTCTGGCTTAGAAATGTATATAATGATTTTGTTATTTCTCCGCAGTGACCAGAAGGAGGTGTCAAGTGACTCAAATATTCCAAACCACGTTCAGAAAACATGGTGATATTTGTTTCATGTTTCTGTCGATGCTGCTGCTAGTCCCCATTTTTTTTTTTTTAAAAGATCGTTTTATTTTTTCTACTATCAAAAAAGATGCTTGTAATTTTTCTTCCTCCAAGATCTTCCCCTCCTGTATCTTCTTTCTAAGTTTCTTTTTCTGCCTAACGACTAACGACCAAGTCTTTATCGATAAAGATATCCGTATTTCCTATTGTCACAATTCCTGCAATTTTTGCTCACTTATATGCGAAAAAGCTATAAAAGTCACGTAATTCAAAACACACAATCAGATCTTATCTACATATATTGTACACTAAACATGACATTTCAAGTAAATTGAGCTAAAATAACTTTTTTAACATTTTTTTAAAATTTTTTCTAAAAAAGTTCAAAAATCAGAATTTGAGCAAAACTTCAAGTGATTTGCGGCAAATGAAGGAATTATTTGAAAAATCTCAATTTTTTTGGGTGAACTTAGTGCTACCTATAATAGGCCAAAATTAATATTTTTACCCACTGGCCAGTACACTGATTTTTTTCACTGGCCAGTTTTTTTTAACCACTGGCCAGTAATAAAGTTATGTACACTCCATACAAAATTGTGTTTATTCTAACTATCAACATTGTAATTTACTAATATGTATTACTTACCATTCGATATGATTACACTGAACTGAAAATTTTTAATTTTACTATTAATTGCAATGAAATAAATTCACAGGAAATTTTCAGAAAGGTTACAGCAGAGTGGGACGGCACCCCCACCCCTCGGCACTAACTAATATGCATTTTTCTACGACCATTTAATGGATTTCACGTTTTTTTTTCGCGATCTTTTCACGAAATTTGCGTTTTTTCCACGATCTTTTTACGAAAGTTGCGTTTTCTCCGTAATCTTTTCACGAAATTTACGTTTTTTTCTGTGATCTTTTCACGAAATTTGCGTATTTCCGCAATGTTTTCACGAATTTTGTGTTTTTTCCGCGATGTTTTCACGAATTTTGCGTTTTATCTGCGATTTTTTCACAAAATTTGCGTTTTTCCGCGATACTTTGAAGAATTTTGAGATTCTTTTTCGCGATTTTTTGTCCAAATTTGCGTTTTTCCGCGATCTTTTCACGAATTTTGAGTTTTTCTGTGATACTTTGAAGAATTTTGTGATTCTGTTTTGCGATTCTTTGTCGAAATTTGCGTTTTTTTCCGCGTTGTTTTCACGATTTTTGCGTTTTACCTGCAATTTAGTCACGAAAATTGCGTTTTCTCCGCGGTCTTTTCACGAATTTTGCATTTTTTCCGCAATCTTTTCACAAATTTTGCATTTTTTCCGCGATCTTTTCATGAATTTTGTGCTTTATCTGATCTTTTCACGAAATTTGCGTTTTATTTGCGATCTTTTCACGAAATTTGCGTTTTATTCGCGATCTTTTCATGAAATTTAAGTTTTTCGCAATCTTTTCACGAAATTTGCGTTTTTCCGCGATACTTTGAAGAATTTTGTGATTCTTTGTCGAAATTTGCATTTTTTTTCCGCGATCTTTTTACGAAGTTTGTGTTCTTTCCGCGATTTTTTGACGAAATTTGCATTTTTCCACAATCTTGTCACAAAAGTTGCGTTTTCTCCGCGATCTTTTCACGAAATTTGCGATATTTTGATGTAATTCGCGTTTTTTATGTGGTCCTTGGGTGAAATTCACGTTTTTTCGCGATTCTTTGACGGAATTGGTGATTTTTTTCTACGAACGATTGACGAAATTGATTTTTTTTCGGAGACCATATCGAAATTAGCGATATTTTTATGTCCGAATTTTCGGACTGGTGACCGTTTTTTTTTTTCTTTTTTCCGGAAAAGAATGTTAAATTTTCGGAAAATTCGAGACAGAATCACCCCTGCTACTGTCTTTTCTTATGTTCTGGAGAATCGCCGATTTGGACGCCATAAATTCCGAACAAATTTCACCCCTTTCCTCCCTGGCATTGATCTTTCAACCATTGCGTTTGGCGAGTGAAGACAATAAAGTTAATCGCCACATTTTAAGTGTTACTCGATGCCAGGCGAGTGGCGAGTGCTAATTTTGTGCTGTAGTGGTACCAGTAGCAACTTTTCTGCACTACCCATCATTAAAAATCGGAAAAAAGTTTTTTTTCGTCCCACCCTACTGTACAGGATGTTTGGGAATAAAAAATTTTCAGTTAAAACAATATTATGTATTTAAAATTTTGTTTACATAAATTTCTGATTACTTGATAATTGATACTGAATCCTATAGCCTTTTTTTTTTTTTTTTTTTAATGTAAGTACATAAAAAGCAAATTGTTTCAGTTTTCAATTAGTAGTTGATCTTCAATTTTGATCTAAGTAAAAAAAAAAAAAAAAATTGCTTTTAGTATATTGTTTAAGTTTTCAGGTTAAATGCAAGCAATATGTTTTAGTTTCTAATGCATATTATGCTTGAAAATATTTATTATCAGAAAATTGACTATTTTGAAAATATCGAATATATATCAAAATATCAGATATTTTTGATATTTTCGAAAATATCATGATATTTACAAACCCTGATCCCTAACATATATTCAGAATCACATAACAAACATTCAAAAGTAGGCAGAAAAATATAAATTAACAAAAAAAAAAAAAAAAAAAAAAAGAGGAAAAGGTGTTTTTCATTTTCAATTAAAAGTGCAAGAAAAAAGACAATTTTAGAATTCAATGAAAATTTTGGCAATAGAGATCAAATAACTTTGTTAGGATAGGAAAGAAAATAAACAAAATTCACTTTTAAGCTGAAATTATGAAAAATCTACATAGCCTGGAAAGATAGATTTACAGATTTTGGATCACTGCTTTGTTTACATTTTAAATCTTATCAAACTAGTTATGTTTTTTAAAAAATAATTGTTATTATGAATACTACATATTAATAAAAATTGATATACCTAATGAAATTGAATTAATTCATTAAAAAACTAGTTTAAAGAATAATTTTGATAAGTTATAATTACTACTACAAATTCTAATTTAAACTTTGTATGATTAAAGACATTTATTCAGTATGGAATCCTGCGCACTCATCTATCTATTCGCACTTATGATGCTAGGGTGGGCAGGGGCCGGAAACGTCCCCTGGCTATCTTAGCTAGGGATAATGACTTTATTCCTTGCTCAAAAACATCGAGACGTAACCCTAGTTACTTAAAGGCAGAATTCCCCTGCAAATTCACTATTTCCCTAGACCGAAAGAAATTTTCGTCTAGATTTGGCTTTTCCCCGACGTCATGCAATCTGCTGTTATTTTTAACAACAGCTGCAAGTGCAACCTTCCTTATTTATTTATTTTTTGGTATTAAATTATTTTAATGATTTGCAATCTGTTTTTAATTGATCCTTAATTTTAACCTTTTAGTTTTATAGTATCATCATTTATTTATTTATTTTCTTTTTTCTCTGCTCCTTTTGGGCCAGAGAATGCTTATGACATCATAGTCCTAGCTCCAATCAGCGATTCTGGTCAGGTTAGCCCTTCCAGCAGGGTTCGCAAAAACCCAGGTTTTTTTGAAAAAACACAACCCGCATGGGTTTTTTCATGAAAAACCCAATTTTCCCCGGGGAAAATCGGGTTTTTTCAAAAGTACAATGAATGCGATATTACATTATTGTATTACTATATTATTTATATATTATATATACTATACATAAAAAAAGGCATTGTTCCTTTATATACAATATAATTGTAATGCTATTTTACAAGTTAACGATTGTATAAATTATGTGAATTTAAATCAAATTAAGTGTCAGTGTTTCTCACAAATTAGTTTTAAATATAATAGAAGATATAAAATTGTTAATTTGCTTTAAAATCAAATAATGAATACAATATTAATATTTAAAATATATAAGTAGGAAGAAAAAGGGATTAACTAGTCGGATGTGCCAATCCCGAAACTTTCGTCTTATCTCATACATGTTAATAATTCAAAATTCGCAATCACAGTACCACATCTATGCCCATCACAAGGATTGTAAAATATAGGATCATTGAATTGGATGCATTTAACAAGGAGATGTATCACATTGTTTCAAATAAATCATTGAATTTTGGAACCCACTATCTTAGATGTCCACAACCAAAATTTTCAACCCAAACACTGTAAAATCAACACCTGTTGTTCAGTTTACATTAAAGTCTAATAAGGATCTATTTACATGAAAATGAAACAGAATATTAAGTTTGATTAAATTACATGCATTAGTTTTTGAGATATAGATTTTGCAAAAATCGTGAAAAATTCAGCATACCAACATTACCTGATGTGCAATTTACACCTAAACCTAATCAGTAACAGCTTACGTCAACGTCTAACTGAATCTGAAGTTTGATGAAAATCCATGCATCATTGCTTGAGATATTGCGGAAATCATACAAAATGCAGCACAACAGAGCCACTGTTGGGTGATATTCACCTAAAACTAATCAGCACCAGTTTATATCAAGGTCTAACTGAATCTAAATTTTTATTCAATTCCATACTAGGGTTTAATCTAGGAAAAAGGGATTTTTAGCTTTTTGGCTAATTGCAGCCAATAACTTCTAGCCAAATAAAAATAGCTTTAGCCAAGGGAAAAAAAAGTTTTATTTATACAAAATTTCTATATACATAAGTATTATTTTTAGTTATGCAATATACAAACAAATACATCACTCTGTAAGATTAACACTTCGAGATTTGGCTGTATACCACACAGCAAATGCTTTTTGAAATTCCCCTTCCAAATTAATCATCATTAAGTAAGTTACTTAAATTCTTGATTGTCAGTTTGTTTCTCAAGTCAGTTTTTGTTATTTTCATGAGACTGAATCCCCCTTCACAGTCTGCTGTAAACAAAAAAAGTGATGCTACAAATTCATACAAAGAAGTCACATTGGAAAACATGCCAGTAATGCCATTTTTATGAAAAAAAAAAAATAATACAATAAGCTAGTTTCATTTCTTTACACCTTGTAATAAATTCAAGTCTGAAAAGTTTATACCACATGCATCTGGCACATTGATGATTCAAAGCTAGTGCACATCACATCCCATGCTGCATAGCTGCCAACTCTTCCGATTTTTTCAGAATTCTTCCGAAAAATCGGCATGTTTTCCGATTTTACGCGCATAATGCATTTTCTTCCGCTTTTCGTCATTTTCTTCAGATTTTCGGCATTTTTCTTACGCTTTTTACGTGAGTTTGGTCAAAGGACCGCGGAGAAACCCCGAAATTTCGCCGAATGTTCGCGGGAAAGACGCAAATATCGTCTGAAGATCGCGTAAAAAACGAGAATTCCCCCAAAAGAGCGCGTAAAAACACGAATTCCGTGAAAGGATCGCGAAAAAATGCGAATTTCGTCAAAAGATCGCGTAAAAACACTATTTCCGTAAAAAAAAATACGCGTAAGAACGTGAATTCTGTTAAAGAATCGCGGAAAAAACGCGTGTTTCGTCAGAAGATCGCAGAAAAAACCCAAATTTCACCGAAGAATCGCCGGAAAAAACCCAAATTTCGCCGAACGATCGCGGGAACGACGCGAATTTCGTGAAAAGATTGCGTAAACAACGCGTAGGGGTGATTCTGATCCGAATTTTCCGAAAATGTAAGGCATTCATTTCTGAAAATTGAAACAAAATCTCACCAATTCGAAAATTCGGATATAAAAAATATCGTGAATTTCGACAAATGTTCGTCAAAAAAAAAAAAAATAAATTTTGTCTATCGTTTGCAGAAAAATTGCCAATTTCGTCAAAAAATCGCGTAAAAACGCAAATTTCGTCAAAAAATCGTGAAAAAAACGGCAAATTTCCTCAAAAGATCGTGAAAAACGGCACATTTCGTCAAAAGATAGCGAAAAAACCACAAATTTCATCAAAAGATCGCGAAAACCCCCACAAATTTTACCAAAAGATCGCGAATTTCTTCAAAAGGCCGCGGAAAAAATGCATAGCTAGTGTCGGTATGATTCCCCCCCCCCCCCCCCCCTCTGCTATAACTTTTCAGAAAATTTGCTGTGAATTTCAGATTTTTTTTTTTTACTCATCACCCTAAAAAAAAAAAAAAAAAAAAAAAAAAAAAAAAAAACTGTTAGGAGGCAGAAGTTTTAAGTGTCTTTTAATGTGAAAGGTAGAAAATCTATGAATGTTCAAAAAAAAAAAAAAAAAAGTAATTTTTAATATATTCAAGTTATTTTTTTATCATAATATATATATTGTGTAATTGCAAATTAGTGAATATTTTATTTGAGTTTCTCTTTCAAATTTGTTTATTTATAAGGATTCAGTTGTTTTTTAGTCCTTACTGAAAGTGTTATAAAACTTAAAAAATCTTCTGATTTCTTCTGATTTTTCACGAAAATCTTCTGATTTCTTCTGACTTTTTGTCCAAAATCTTCTGAGTTTTACCGAAATTTAGTTGGCAAGTATGCATGCTTATACAATCTGCGATTTTCGTTTTTCGCCATATGCTGGAGTTGTCTGATGTAAATGATGTCACACTATTTGAAGACGCTTGCATAGAAAGCACGAGACAAATTTTTAAGTATTGCTACAGCGTGGATGCAATATGAGATTTTTTTTTTTTTCATTTTTGTGCGATGGCAGCAGGTTTACAAAATGTGGAACAACAAAATGGGAATGATATAGCATATTTTTTTTTTTTTTGGCTGTCGCTATTTGGCTAATTCACTAAATGCTTTGGGGGCAAAAAACACTTCCAGTTAGCTTTTTGGCTATTTGGCTAGCTCTAGATTAAACCCTACATACATTAGTTCTTGAGATAAGAAATATTGCTGTAATCGTGAAAAAAAATGCAGCATAACAGCGCTACCTGTTGGGCGATATACACTAGAACTTGATAAGCAACAACTTAACTTGTAACTGAATCTAAAGTTTGATGAAAATCCATGCATTAGTTCTTGAGATAAAGCTGTTGCAAAAATTGAGATAAATGCAGCATAGCAGCACCACCTTTTGGGCAATATACACCAAAAACTAATCAGCATCAGTTTACATCAAGGTTTAACTGAATCTAAAGTTTTGTGGAATTCTGTGCATTAGTTCTTGAGAGAGCACCCACAAAAGATTTGTCACATACAGACAGATGTTTTCTAAAAACCATCAAATTGTTTTCAGGACCTTTTTAAAACGTATAAATCCGTCGTAAACTGGAAGTCAAAATTTTTTACAAATTAAATACTTTCTTCTTGTAAAGATAGAAGAAAGTAAAAATACATACTTTTATTTTCACGAATATAGTTCATTTGAATTTTTTATAAAGACATTCTTATGATATGCCTTTATCTATAATTATGTACTATGTATGGTGACTACTGTGTTCTATGTTACTAAAGTATTTTAATGTGCTAAAATATATTTTTATTTTACCTCAGGTGTTTATGTAATGGCTTTTATATATATATTTTTTTTTTCAAAATTAACTGAAATGACTTAAATTCATTAAATGTATATGTTTTTTAAAATTTTAAATATTTCTGAAAATTGAAAAAACCCACATTATGGGTTTTTCAGTGGGCTTTTTCAAGTGGGCCCATTCTGAAAAAACCCGCCAGGTTTTTTCGAACTGCGCCCAGCTTTGCGAACCCTGCCTTCCAGTAATTTCATTGGCCGAGAAGATCCTGCTCACGAGATCCTCGGCTACTCTATTTAAACCCCAGTTTTTGACCCACAGCCTCAGTTCTTCCAAGATTGCCGGCGTGTGCACCTCTCTGGAAACCTGATAAGCAAAGTGCTCTTTTCAGAGCTAAACGGTCCAAGCTGTTTCAGGGATTACGGGAGTCGTTGCTATCCGGTCTGGTCACAGATTCACTCAGTGTAGTTAATTATTTTTATATTTTAATAGATTTTTATTAAAATTAAAAGTACCCCATTTTTCGATCATGGTCAACGCCAAAATGTAACTTGCAGTCGTAGAAATTTCGATGTCTAGTACCACAAAGCCTTTTTCAAGACTTCCCCATTTGTGCGAAAGCCGGGAGATCTGCAACTTATGAGGGACACTAGGCTTGACTTTCAAAATTTCATGAGCTATGTGGCCCCCTTTGTTTTTATAAGGTTTCCGAGAAAGTGTTAGTAAGGGCCTCTGGTTCTCCTGGATGTCAGGCTTGCTGTGACTCCTGGCGCCACCTGCCTTTTCATTCTCAGACTATTGCCAAGTCAAACATCCGTCTGTCAACGAAGTGTAGGGCAACCAAATTTATTTGGATGCTCTACGCGCCATTTTTATTTAAGAGGCAGAATTGTGCCTCAGGTGCTTCTAAACCCCGGAATGAGCCTAAGGGCCCTCCACCAGGGTTTCAAAATTTTTAGTTATTTTATCCGCTTTTTCTAAATTAAATTTATGTTGCATTTTTCAATTTCGTTGGAGGTTTCGCATGGCGGTAATACATTCCACGTCGGTACTCCTAAAGCACCGTGTTGACTTGACTTGACATTTATTTTATGTTTTACAATATTTTCTTGCAACTTGTTAAAAATCAGCAGTTCTTGTTCAGCTGCAAAAAAATGTGTCTGAGGCCATCAGAAATAAATTTGGTACTTGCATATTATCTGAAACAGGAGATAGATCCCCAAAATGTAAACTTTTAAAAAAATAAAACTGTCAACAAAATATGTTGTAAAACAGTTTATCTCAAACAACGGCCGAAGTTTGAAAGAATATATTGTTATTTATTTAGTCCAAAAATGAGCAAATACAAGAAAGAGATATATTATTTTTCGCATTTAATCAGTGTCAATTCTTCTGACCAGCTATTAAACCTTCATTGCGTTACAAATGCAATTGTGACCTTTTTTTAGTAGATTATTTTGTAATGTAACAATTTCTCAAATTGCATCTCCATTATTTATTGATTTTAAAATATTGTGTCACGAATGTACAAAGTTTTTTCATGGGAGAAATTTATAACCTTGAAAATACTTGACAACAATCGACAACAGTGAATGTAACATCATGTTGGAATATAGTATTGTAGTTAAATGCCAGGGCTGCAAGCAGGGTTGGATGGCAGAGTTGCATAATATAGACGCACACGCGCACGCCGTGCACGGAAAGTTTTCCACAAAATTCGGAACTTTGTGGAAAATTTTTTTGAAAAGAAAAAAACGTAATTTTTGTTTTTGTAACTTAAAAAAAAAAAAAAAAAACCAAAATATTAGAAATATTTCCCAATTTTATGCATGATTTATTTATTGTTTGCCAGGGGTAGTTCTGTTCTGAATTTTCCGAAAATTTAAGGCATTCGGTTCCGAAAATTAAAAAAAAAATTGGCCATCAGCCCGAAAATTCAGGCATAAAAAAATATCACTTAAAAATATTGAGAATTTCAACAAATGGTCGCCGAAAAAAATCAATTGCGTCAATCGTTAGCAGAAAAAAATCACCACTTTCGTCAAAGCATCGCGGAAAAAACGTGAATTTCGTCAAAGGACCGCGAAAAAAAACGTGAATTTTTTTAAAGGATCCTGAAAGAAAAAAGAATTTCGTCAAAAAAGGAAAAAACCGCGATCAAAAGATCGCGAAAAGCATGTGGATTTTGTCAAAATCGAAAAACTTGCGAATTTTATCAAAATATCGCGAAAAAGGTCATGAAACAAACAGCAACTTTCGTCAAAATACCGGAAAAAACACGCGAATTTCTTCGAAAGATAGCGAAAAATACACGAATTCCGTCAAAAGATCGCGAAAAAAACTAGAATTTTCTCAAAGGATCGCTAGTTTCGTGAAAAAACGAACAAAACGCAGTCAAAAGATAGAAAAAAAAACCCTGTAAATTTCTACAAACGATCGCGAAAAACAAGCGAATTCCACCGAAAGATCACGAAAAACACGCGAATTTTGTCAAAAGATCCCGAAAAATATGCGATTTTAGTCAAAAGATTGCAAAAAACACGTAAATTTTGTCAAAAAATCACAAAAATATGCGAATTTCGTCAAAAGACGGCAAAAAAATACGCGAATTTCGTCATAAGACCGTAAAATCACACGAATTTCGATAAAAGATCGTGAAAAACAAGCGAATTTCGTCAAAAGATCGCAAAAATACGCCAATTTTGTCAAGACCTCAAAAATACGCGAATTTCGCCAAAAGATCGCGAAAAATAAGCAAATTTCTTCAAAATATTGTGAAAGTCACTCGAATTTCGGCAAAAGATCGCAAAAAACACTCAAATTTTGGCAACAGATTGTGAAATCACGTTAATTTTTTCAAAGGATCGCTAAAAATGCTAATTTCGTGAAATGATGGCGCGGATTTTGTTTATTTTATTTTATGATTTGCTGAAATTAGGTCCCCAAATGTTCCTTTTTATGCAAAATATATGGTCTTTTTTGGTCCCTTTTTTGAAAAAAAATGATCCCCTTTTAGCATTTTTTACTATAAAAGTTGAGTGGGAGTCCTGTATGTTGTATTCATAGGCTTTCCTTTGATTAATTAAAATTATTGCTCTAAAATAATATTTTTTAAAGCCAAATAAAACTGATTTTTTTTTTCTTCCTGCTGCTAATTTTTCATTATTGCAATCTGTACCCAATTGTCGTTTAGTTAGCCCAGAGTTAGCAAAATGTGTGCAGAAATTTTATCTGAGTAATTATTCTTTCAAATGTGAAAATATTTTCAAGAAAGCAATCATTTTAATTTTTAGGAGTTTATTAGCATAAGAATTTGAGTCTGCTCCAAAAACAGAATTTTAATTTTATTACTACAAAATTAGATTTTTGCTGCTCCAAAAATGGATTTTACTGCTCCAAAAGCAGATTTTTGCTGCTCCAAAATGACTTTAGTGCACTTTCATCCCTGCACCAGTTCTCTTTAATGGTGATACCTATGAATAGACCTCTCCCTATAAAATGCGATTCAGTTGTTTCAGAAGCAATGCCATATTCTTTCTCTGAACAGAGTGACTAGTATTTTGTGCAAATAGATATTAAGGATTGGGCTGTTTCTAAATGCATTGACAAAATAATTGATAAGAATCCCCCTTTTCTTATCATGGATTTTTAGCTTTATTATTTTTTTCAACTAAAATAATTATACTTTAATTAATATCGATTAATTTTTTATTTAAATGGAAATTACTTTAAAGCTACTGTTTTTAATTAATATCGTCAAAATAATGTAACACATTATTTTATTAAACATTAATTTAATTTGCAGAAAGTTTTTGACCCGATATTTGCGTACGCATAAAGTTTTTGGTTTTATACAAGTCTGTTGGACGGTATTTACCATCTGATGGTTTTTACTGGTTTTAACCAAGTTTTTACCGTCTTTGGAAGAACGTGTTTTTACCACCTTTGAAAAAACTTATTAGTTTTACTGTTTTTGACACTTTTATAAAAATGTATCCACTAATTTTTCATTTTTCTAGGTGTGAAAGTTTTCCGGGTATTTAATACCACTATAAAAATATTCATCTAATTTAGTTTCTGATTAGGTTAGTAAAAGAATGCTATACGAAAATAGTGGTTTTTAAGGAATATAAAAGGCCCGCTAAACTTTCATTCACGTTTTCCTCCTACAAGAATTTAAAATATATTATTGTACATTTATCATATAACTATTATTATGAGAATTCGCATTACAATATTTATTATATTTTATCTTAATGGTGACTAGTTTATTAATTTTTACTTAAAATTGATAGTTTACTTAAATTTTTTCTTTAAGTATCATATAACTATTATCATGAGAATTTGCATTACAATATTTATTATATTTTATCTTAATGGAGACTAGTTTACTAATTTTTACTTAAAGAAAAATTTTAAGTGCACTTTTATCACATTTAAAAAACCTTAATCATTTTAATAAAACCAAACACTTACAAATATTAATTATCACATAATGTAGTAGTTTGTACAAGTCTGTTTACCAATCTATGTCCTTGGAGCTGGAGTACAACCTGCACCAGCAAATTCAGTTTGAAAGGAGAGTTTATTGCATCCTTAGGTTTTTACCACTTTTTCCCAGGTATTTACTGGTAAAAACCAGTTTTTACCAGTAAATGCCAGGGCTGCAAAAAAGCCTCGGAAGACTCACCTTTAGAAACTCACTTAGGAAAACTAAAAAAAAGATTTCATCAACACATGAACCGTTCCATTTCTTAGCATACCAGATCTCAAACACTTTGGTGACAAATGCACAACAAAATACAGCAGAAATGTGGCTTGAAGGAAATTATGCTGAATTTTTACCTGATGTACTAAAATTTAAGATCAAAGATCCCAAAAACCCCATCTTTACTTTTCCCTGAAAAAATTATAGAGCACTTTCCAGAAAAAAATGAGGAAATCATGCTGAAGTAAAGGCATAAAAAAAGGATGGTTTATTACCTAATGGTTTCTCAGATTTTTTTTATTAAATTACTCAGCTGTCCTCCAAGTTCTTCATCTATTGAGAGAACTTTTTCAGCATATAGTTTTGTTTGGAACAAGATCAGAAACAGCTTAGATGTTGAAAAAGCAGAAAAATTGGTTAAAGTGTAACCGTTATTTGAAAACTGGGCTAAATAATTGGTAACTTATTCCATAGACCAGTAGTGAATCTTTTTGAATAAATGTCTTATTTGGTAAAAATAATTTGAACTACAGTAGAAGATCTTTATAACGCAAATCTAAAAACGCAAGGTTGTGCGTTATATAGAATTTTGCGTTATATGGATCACATCATTAAATTCACCTTGTAAACATGGTCAAATATGTCTGAAACACATCAAAATACATTAGAATATCTTTATACTGCATTCCTTGTTACCAAGAGTTATCCAAATTATAAATTTTTGCATAATATAGATCAGGCATTGTTAAATTTACTTTATAAACATGATCCAAATATAACTGACATAACCATCCCTTATATTAGACATTTTCAAAAATGTTCATTGTAATAATAGCATTTTTTCAGTAAAAAGGTCTTAAATTAGAAGATAAAGTTGAACTAATGTATCAAATTTAGTCCTCTAGAGAGTAGCAATATTTTACAATGTGAAAGTGCAGGTTCTTTTTAACTGCAAAAATCATTGTTTACATCTGAGAAGTTGTGCGTTATATGGAGAATTGCGTTATATAGAATTGCGTTATAAAGATCTTCTACTGTATTTAAAAAAGTTTTTATTGCACAAATTTTCTAATAAACATTCCTATCTGTTGGCCACAAGAACATTTCTACTATCAATTCACTTATATTTTAATTGTAAATTTATTTATTAGACAGTTCTACTTTAATTTGATGTACATTTTTATGGCAACAATAATTAAAAGTTAACTAATTAATAGTAAATATAAAAAATTTTATGAATATTTTTTATAACAGAAAAAATTATTTTTATAAAGGCTGGCTTTGTTTTAATATAAGCCGGTCTTTTCAAAGTGGTTTAAACCAGAAAAAGCCAGCCGGTTTTAACGAACCTGGCTAATTTTCCATCAGCCCTGGCTTAAATCACACTGTTTGGTGACAAATTTGGTTCACTGAGTAAATGGCTGATGGGAAAGTACCAAAAAGTTTTCAGAAATCATTATTGCAAATTCAAAAATACTTTCAATATATTAAAAAATAGACAAAAAAAAAATTCCCACGGATTTTGCATTTTTTTCACAGCAGATGTGGGTAAGAATGTTTCCACACTCTATGGATGGACATATAGTATGGAGAAGAAGGGTAGAATCAAAATCAAAGTTTCACTTTGTGTTCCAGCTTTTGTCCAATGAAATCTGGTGAACTCAGATCAGTGGTTCTCAATCTTTAGTGCATCACACACACCTTGAAAAAGTATATTTAAATGGTGCATCAGTTATTTTATACACATGTAAGATCCATGAATAGAAAGATGGAAAAAAGAAAACTGTGAATGTTTACAAATAAACATTACTTTTACTTTACACTTCAAGTTGTGTTACAGGTAGCGAATTTATACTTGTATATTTTTTAGATTTTTGGCATTAAATATCCGAGGTAGAGTTGTAATATCATCTTTAACAACTAGGAAGATAAAGAAGATTTTTAGGCTTAGATGCCGTATCTTCCCTCAGCCATTGTTGTTTTGAATTGTTTGGCGATTTTTTGTTGGCGGTGTTTACGGATATGACAAACTCGATATGTAAACCCCATGTGACGTGTGTGTTGTGACGTGTCCTGTTCTGGCAACCCCTGAGAAGCTTAGAATTTTGTGGATGTATTTTGATATTGTGTTCTATCGTTGTCTTTTTATTTTTATGTTAAATTTATTGGATGTATTTCATTGACTATAGTTTCTGTAGTCCGTTTAAATGCTGTTGCTGAAGTAATTAAGAAATATGAGGAAATTTTGACAAAAAAGGGAGGTTTGTTTATAGCGTGTCAATGCGTATTAAGCCTATTTTGGAAAATGACAGCGATGTTATGAGAGGTATTTCATGCTGGAGGTTTCAAGAAAGCAGATGTCTGTTAAGGTATGTTGATAATTTTATGTATATTTTGCTGCTTTAAGAGTTTTTTACATTTTGAGATTGCTACAAAACGAGAACTGCTGAATTTTGAGAATGCTATACCGCGAGAAATGCTGAATTCGGCGATGTTTTTTTTCGGTAAATGTGTGCAAAGCATTCATACAACTATTGCTGATTGCCACTTTAGGGAGTTTCATTTTTTATGTATATTTTGCTGCTTTAAGAGTTTTTTACATTTTGAGATTGCTACAAAACGAGAACTGCTGAATTTTGAGAATGCTATACCGCGAGAAATGCTGAATTCGGTGATGTTTTTTCTCGGTAAATGTGCGCGAAGCGCTCATACAACGATTACTGATTGCCAGTTTAGCGAATTTTGTTTATTATTTACATTTTATTTTCGTTAAGCCAAACATGCATACAAACCGGTGCTTGGCGACATTTACTACTTGACGGAAAAGAGGTTTTCACGCCAAGAAGAATTCCAAGATGGCGGCCGTGGGAACTTATGACATCTGTTCCGATTTTTATATTAAAAATGCTTATTTTGATTTTAAAATAGTTGCTGATATGACTAAACTTTTAAACTGACTTATTTAGCGATATATAACTTATTATTAAACTGACTATTTTAGTGTTTAGGCACAGACTCCTTGCGTACCCTCTAGAACAGTGGTTCCCAACCTTTTATTGGCCAAACCCCACCGAAGCATTTGTAAAATGGCGAATGCCCCCCCCCCACCCCCCACCCCCACACACACACACTCTTATCTCACATACACTTTCTGTAACATATATCTCTTATTATTTAAAAAGTGAACTCGATTCCTGAAAGAAACCTGATAGAACCTTAACTGTTAATTTCACATTGTTTTAAAACTTATCAAAGATATGAATTATCTGTCACAAATGTGTTTTTAACATTATTCTGAAAATGAGGCAATAAATCTTCTCATTTTATGACAAAAAAGAGTTTTGTTGTGCATTTCAAACTAACCTGAATATTTAAGAAAAGTATTATATGGTTTGCATTTTTATCTTCGCAAAATGAAAGACTGCCACATTTAGCATTAAAAATTGATAGCATTGACACATTTTATAATTCTTAGTAACTTATTAAATGTTGGTGAAATTTTTTCTTTCTATGGATAACAAAATACAGAAGTATTTGAAGATGCTAACCTTTATATCAATTTTAATTGGTCATTATTCCCCGACAAAACACATTTATCTTTTTTTTCAATTTGCAATTATCGTTTATTCACTGCCATGTATTATCTGATTTTAAAATTTAAATTGTAAATGTTTTATATTAATTTACTGTGTAGGAAGGCCTGCACTTCAGCCATAAATATTTACTACGTATTTACAATTTTCCTTTTCCAATGCTATTTAAGATGCATAAGTTTTATAAAGTTAGTAGTACCATGTTTAGGTATTCCAAATATGTTCAAGACAGTAAAATTTAGATATACCTGTAAAAAGTTTAAGCAAAAGTTTTTTCATGTTACATACAGCACAGCAACAAATAATCGATATGTTTTATATTAATTTACTGTGTAGGAAGGCCTGCACTTCAGCCATAAATATTTACTACGTATTTACAATTTTCCTTTTCCAATGCTATTTAAGATGCATAAGTTTTATAAAGTTAGTAGTACCATGTTTAGGTATTCCAAATATGTTCAAGACAGTAAAATTTAGATATACCTGTAAAAAGTTTAAGCAAAAGTTTTTTCATGTTACATACAGCACAGCAACAAATAATCGATATGTTTTATATTAATTTACTGTGTAGGAAGGCCTGCACTTCAGCCATAAATATTTACTACGTATTTACAATTTTCCTTTTCCAATGCTATTTAAGATGCATAAGTTTTATAAAGTTAGTAGTACCATGTTTAGGTATTCCAAATATGTTCAAGACAGTAAAATTTAGATATACCTGTAAAAAGTTTAAGCAAAAGTTTTTTCATGTTACATACAGCACAGCAACAAATAATCGATATGTTTTATATTAATTTACTGTGTAGGAAGGCCTGCACTTCAGCCATAAATATTTACTACGTATTTACAATTTTCCTTTTCCAATGCTATTTAAGATGCATAAGTTTTATAAAGTTAGTAGTACCATGTTTAGGTATTCCAAATATGTTCAAGACAGTAAAATTTAGATATACCTGTAAAAAGTTTAAGCAAAAGTTTTTTCATGTTACATACAGCACAGCAACAAATAATCGATATGTTTTATATTAATTTACTGTGTAGGAAGGCCTGCACTTCAGCCATAAATATTTACTACGTATTTACAATTTTCCTTTTCCAATGCTATTTAAGATGCATAAGTTTTATAAAGTTAGTAGTACCATGTTTAGGTATTCCAAATATGTTCAAGACAGTAAAATTTAGATATACCTGTAAAAAGTTTAAGCAAAAGTTTTTTCATGTTACATACAGCACAGCAACAAATAATCGATATGTTTTATATTAATTTACTGTGTAGGAAGGCCTGCACTTCAGCCATAAATATTTACTATGTATTTACAATTTTCCTTTTCCAATGCTATTTAAGATGCATAAGTTTTATAAAGTTAGTAGTACCATGTTTAGGTATTCCAAATATGTTCAAGACAGTAAAATTTAGATATACCTGTAAAAAGTTTAAGCAAAAGTTTTTTCATGTTACATACAGCACAGCAACAAATAATCGATATGTTTTATATTAATTTACTGTGTAGGAAGGCCTGCACTTCAGCCATAAATATTTACTACGTATTTACAATTTTCCTTTTCCAATGCTATTTAAGATGCATAAGTTTTATAAAGTTAGTAGTACCATGTTTAGGTATTCCAAATATGTTCAAGACAGTAAAATTTAGATATACCTGTAAAAAGTTTAAGCAAAAGTTTTTTCATGTTACATACAGCACAGCAACAAATAATCGATATGTTTTATATTAATTTACTGTGTAGGAAGGCCTGCACTTCAGCCATAAATATTTACTACGTATTTACAATTTTCCTTTTCCAATGCTATTTAAGATGCATAAGTTTTATAAAGTTAGTAGTACCATGTTTAGGTATTCCAAATATGTTCAAGACAGTAAAATTTAGATATACCTGTAAAAAGTTTAAGCAAAAGTTTTTTCATGTTACATACAGCACAGCAACAAATAATCGATATGTTTTATATTAATTTACTGTGTAGGAAGGCCTGCACTTCAGCCATAAATATTTACTACGTATTTACAATTTTCCTTTTCCAATGCTATTTAAGATGCATAAGTTTTATAAAGTTAGTAGTACCATGTTTAGGTATTCCAAATATGTTCAAGACAGTAAAATTTAGATATACCTGTAAAAAGTTTAAGCAAAAGTTTTTTCATGTTACATACAGCACAGCAACAAATAATCGATATGTTTTATATTAATTTACTGTGTAGGAAGGCCTGCACTTCAGCCATAAATATTTACTATGTATTTACAATTTTCCTTTTCCAATGCTATTTAAGATGCATAAGTTTTATAAAGTTAGTAGTACCATGTTTAGGTATTCCAAATATGTTCAAGACAGTAAAATTTAGATATACCTGTAAAAAGTTTAAGCAAAAGTTTTTTCATGTTACATACAGCACAGCAACAAATAATCGATATGTTTTATATTAATTTACTGTGTAGGAAGGCCTGCACTTCAGCCATAAATATTTACTACGTATTTACAATTTTCCTTTTCCAATGCTATTTAAGATGCATAAGTTTTATAAAGTTAGTAGTACCATGTTTAGGTATTCCAAATATGTTCAAGACAGTAAAATTTAGGGCTTAGATGCCGTATGTTCCCTAAGCCGTTGTTGTTTTGAAATGTTTGGCGATTTTTTGTTGGCGTGTTGGCGGTGGTTATGGATATGGCAACCTCGATATGTTGAATGTCGTGTGACGTTTTTTGTGACGTGTCGTTCTGGCAACCGAGAAGTTAATGTTGGAATATCGTGAATGTATTTTGATATCGTATTGTATAGTTCTGCCTTTTTATTTTTATGTGAAATTTATTGAATGTATTTGATTAACTATGTTTTCTGTAGTCCGTTTAAACGCTGTTGTTGAAATAATTAGGAAATATGAGGAAATTTTGACAAGAAAAGAAGGTTTGTTTATAGTTTGTGAATACGTATTGATAAGCCTATTTAGGAAAATGTCGGCGATAATATTTCGAGCTGGATCTTTCAAGAAAGCAGATGTTTGTTAAGGTATGTTGATAATTTTATGTATTTTACTGCTTTTGAGTTTTTTACATTTTGTGATTCCTAGAAAGCGAGAATTGCTGAATTTTGAGAATTCTATATAGCGAGAAATGCTGAATTCGGCGATGTTTTTTTTTCGGAAAATGTGCGCAAAGCGCACATACAACGATTGCTGGTTGCCATTTTAGCGAATTTTGTTTTTTATGTGTATTTTTGCTTTAAAAGTTTTTATATTATGAGATTGCTAGAAAGCGAAAACTGCTGAATTTTGAGAATGCTACACCTCGAGAAGTGTTGAATGCAGTGATGTTTTTTTTCGGAAAATGTGCGCGTAGCGCACATACAAGGATTACTGGTTGCCATTTTAGCGAATTTTGTTTATTATTTACATTTTATTTTCGTTAAGCCAAACATGCGTATAAACCGGTGCTTGGCGACATTTACTACTTGGCGGAAAAAGGGTTTTCACGCCAAGAAAATTCCAAGATGGCGGCCGGGGGGAACTTATGACATCTGTTCCAAATTTAGATATACCTGTAAAAAGTTTAAGCAAAAGTTTTTTCATGTTACATACAGCACAGCAACAAATAATCGATATGTTTTATATTAATTTACTGTGTATGAAGGCCTGCACTTTAGCCATAAATATTTACTACGTATTTACAATTTTCCTTTTCCAATGCTATTTAAGATGCATAAGTTTTATAAAGTTAGTAGTACCATGTTTAGGTATTCCAAATATGTTCAAGACAGTAAAATTTAGATATACCTGTAAAAAGTTAAAGCAAAAGTTTTTTCATGTTACATACAGCACAGCAACAAATAATCGAAAAAGTTGAGAAAAATTGTAAAATAGATACGTAACCAGAAAAATTATAAATTTTAAAAAAGGCATTACAATATTTTTAGATTATTCATATAATTATTCCGGTGTTGATTTTATTTTAAACTTATGATTCGGAACTCTTTTAAAATTTAACAATTTTTCTTTTATAATTATTTTCATTTTGCATGTATTTATGTTTTTTTTTTTAGTCTGAAAGATTACTTTTTCAAAAAACCTGACAGTGAATGGGTGATTTACAAATTTGAAATTTACCCCCTAAAATGCCAAATTGCCTCCCCCCCCCATGTGGGGCTTACGCCCCACGTTGGGAACCACTGCTCTAGAACTTCTTTGAGCATCCTGAAGATGTACGCAAATCCCACTTTGAGAAACACCTTAAGATAAATTCGTTGTTTTTGTTTATAAATTATGCTATATTTCTTATGATTAAGATATGAAATATGGAGGCATTTCAAGATAAGATAAGAAAGAGCAGCATATTTAAGAAATTAATAGAGATGCACCAAATATTCGGTATTCAGCCATGTTACCAAATATTCGGTTTGGCCGAATAGCAAACTATTCGTCCTGCCAAATATTCGACCAAACTGAATACTTAAAAATAAAATCTTTTTAAACATATTTTTAAAAACCTTATACAACTTCTACATTTAACAGTCAACTTATAAAGATATTCAGAATAATTAGAAACAGAATCCTATTTAAATAAAAGAGAATGTTTTTACATTGTTTATTTGCTATTTGTTAAGTAGGTATTATTTAAGAAAATTAACCAATCACGGGGATTTTCATAGGAATTAATTATGTACAAATGCAAATTCCTGAACATTGTCCAGTAGTAAATAATCTGTTTCTTGCTAAGATTTTAAGAACAACGTTTACAATCTCTGAAATGATTGTCCACTCCAGACACCGATCTAGGATGCATTTAAAAACTTCCTTGCTTAATCAAAAGGAGTAGAACAGTTATTCTTGCTAAGTTGCCACCATATAAAATTTGAATAGATTGTATTACTTATTTACTTTTACTTTAGTCTCTTCCTGACAAACAAATAATATATGATCCTGTACAATTTTTCTTCCAATTTTTTCACAATTTCTCTTTGATTTTAAAATGTTTCTTTTAGAATTTAAGAAAATTTTATTAATTCTCCGAAGAAGACATGAAATTTAAAATTTTAATAATTAAAAAAGTTTTATAACTATGAACTATCCTCTTCTTAAATAAATCAAAGTAGACTTCTTCAGCATAAAGATACTTGAAAAAAGTTCTTGTTTATTAGAATAAAAGTTTGTTTTAAATATTATGTAAAATTGTTTTAAAATTTAACATTTTAATGCCTTTAAACTTTGAAATATAAAAGTATTCGACAAGCCGAATATTCGGTTCACCAGTAGGCCGAATATTCGGCCAAAATCACTATTCGGTGCATCCCTAGAAATTAATTACGTGTATTGTTCATAAAAAGATAAACAGTGAGGATACATATATATATATATAAATCATTTATCTACAATGTTGTTACTACTGTTGAATTCAGAGAGTGAGGCGAGAGGGGAAGGGCATCGATATGTGTTCCTAGAAGATTTTGGATGTTATGCTTAAACCGTAAGCACACATGCTTTTTTTTTTAACTTTAGCACACACATGGGGTAAGTCTCACTCCATTTTTCTCACATTATATTTTTGATTAAATGTTTTAAAACAAATCTAATGGCGAATATTATAAAATGCATTAGTTCTAATTCTTTTTAGAGAAAAAGCCATATATTTTACATATTTTTAAAGATTTTGTAGCAGTTTCTGTAAAATTTACAACCACTTTTTCGAAGAGAAAGTGTGACTTCGGTAAGATCTACTCGGTGCGTGTGCTTAGGAGTTAATAATGATCTAAAAGTGTGATCCCTCCCCCTCCCTACAGAGCTGCAGAAATCCCTAACGAAAAAAAAATGTGTGAATTCAACACTATTGTTACAATAAATAAATTACAAAATAGTTTCATTTTAATGCTTTAAATCTGTAAGATTTGAAACGCAACTAAGTATTACTTGCCTTCCTTATCTTCAAAATATTTTAACTATTAATAATTACGTAGATCTGAAATTTCACACTTTTAAAACAATAAGTAATGTTTACATTTTTTTAAAGATTCGTTCATTATAAGAATCATAGCAGATTGGTTGGTTGTGGGTTGTGCCTTAGACCATTGACCTGTCTGTGTGGACAAAAACGTCTAGGATGGGGACATACACAAAATAAAATTTGATTGGTTGGTGGGCTTGGATAAATCAAAATGCCGATCGGGAACCTGATAGATTTTTCGCTGTTAGCGAAATGAGATTGCAAACTTTTTGCTGTTTACTTCAAGCAACGAAAAGTTCGCGGAAATGCAGCCTTCTGATTTGTCCTTCTCGTCTCGCTAACAGTTTGGACAAAAATTCAAACTAAGCATGTGTGCCTGGATGTGTGCTGTCGAGGCAACGGGTAATACTATATTAGATGTAAATTTCCAACTGGGCGAAAAATGTCCGGACCAGGATTCGAACCCGGGACCTCCCTGGCTGAAGCCGCCAGTGCTCTGCCATCTGAGCTATCCCGGACGATTCTGGTCGAACCTTCTTCACCCAGCTAACCTTGATGATTACAGCATCTGGTCTGAAACCTGGTTCAGCTCAACAGAATAAATCTCAGGTAATGGAACTCCAGAAAACGCTGGACACGAAATTACACTAGATTAATCTAGGGTAATACTATGTTCACACTACGATACTTAAGCTATCTTAGGCCGCCGAACTCTCTTAATTTTGAGGTGGTACCCTCCCGGAATTGGAAACCTGTTCATATGGAAAAACTCACTTAAATAATTCAGTGAACGTCACTGTGTTGTTTGCGCATGCGCTTAAGATAAAACCGCCCGCAACACCCAATCAGTTAATGCGAAGCTTTACAGCCAGCGAGAGTGAATGGTCGTGACTGTCTCTAGCTCGAAGAAAGTTCAAACTCTCTCAGAGAGTTTCTGGAACTCCCTCATACCCTGTTCACACTGCGTTATCGGAACTATCTTAAACCTCCGAACTCTCTGAGGGAGTTCCACATACTCTCTGACAGAGTTTCAACTGTCTTCGGGCTAGAGACAGTCACGACCATTCACTCTCGCTGGCTGTAAAGCTTCGCATTAACTGATTGGGTGTTGCGGGCGGTTTTATCTTAAGCGCATGCGCAAACAACACAGTGACGTTCACTGAGTTATCTTAAGTGAGTTTTTCCATGTGAACAGGTTTCCAATTCCGGGAGGGTACCACCTCAAAATTAAGAGAGTTCGGCCGTCTTATACTATGTTCACACTACGATACTTAAGATATCTTAGGCCACCGAACTCTCTTAATTTTGAGGTGGTACCCTCCCGGAATTGGAAACCTGTTCACATGGAAAAACTCACTTAAGATAACTCAGTGAACGTCACTGTGTTGTTTGCGCATGCGCTTAAGATAAAACCGCCCGCAACACCCAATCAGTTAATGCGAAGCTTTACAGCCAGCGAGAGTGAATGGTTGTGACTGTCTCTAGCCCGAAGAAAGTTGAAACTCTCTCAGAGAGTTTGTGGAACTCCCTCAGAGAGTTCGGAGGTTTAAGAGAGTTCCGATAACGCAGTGTGAACAGGGTATAAGATATCTTAAGTATTGTAGTGTGAACATAGTATGAGAGAGTTCGAATGTTTAAGATAGTTCCGATAACACAGTGTGAACGGGGTATAATACTATGTTCGCACTGAGATAGTTGAGTCACTTAACTTTTTTGTAACGGGATACCCGGAATTAGGCTTCACCTGCTCACTTTGCAAAAAGTTTTAAGAGACGTAACTTATTAATATATGGACATTTTTCCAGAGAGAAACATTCGCCTTGCATACAATATTTCAAATGAAAATCAAATTTCAAATTAATTGCTTAATAAGCGCAAAGACCTACCTAGTGAAAAATATTTAGGCCGGGACTCGAACCTGGGCCACTGACGTTTTACAGACTAAACCACATAGAACGATACCCAGCCTGGAACTTCTCACTATTGCAGGTTGGCAAGGCTACAAATGCAGCACAAGATGAAATATTTTCGTGAGCCACCGACATGGAGCAAATACGAAACTCAATTAAATCCAGCGTCGATAGAAACTATATTAATACATGGAAATTTTTCCAGAGAGAAACATTCGCCTTGAGTACAATATTTCAAATGAAAATCAAATTTCAAATTAATTGCTTAATAGGCGCAAAGACCAACTTAGTGAAAAAGATTCCATGCCGGGACTCGAACCCGGGCCATCAGCATACCTCACTGACGTTCTACCGACTAAACTACATGGAACGATACCCATGATTCGATTGACTACGATATTTCTCTCTGGAAAAATTTCCATGTATTAACATAGTTTCTATCGATGCTGGATTTAATTGGGTTTCGTGTTTGCTCCATGTCGGTGGCTCACGAAAGAGAAGTTCCAGGCTGGGTATTGGGAATTAAAACGGTCTATAGAGGCGCTGCTCGCAGCCTTCGGTACAAAAAATTGTCCCTTTAATTCCCCTTTAGCTAACGTTAAAGTGCCATTGAAATAACGCTTTATTGTAAATACATTTGAAAGTTTTAGATATTCAAATTCGTATAATTTTTACTTTGTCATATAAGATAGAACACAAATGTCACAAGAAATCTGAAATTGTGCAAAACAATAATCATTCTGAACAAATTTAAAATACAGTCTGACCTCGTTATCCCGTCACTCGGTTTTCACGTCATTCCGCTTATCGCGTCAGTTTTTCAAAGTCCCAATTTTCTGTTTTTAATGTAATTTTCTGATTTTTTAATTTTCTGATTTTAATGTAAATCACCTCCGGATTTTACGTCGTTGAATACTTTTCAACTCCGGATATCCCGGCGGTTTAGGAAAAGTGTCCATTTTTCAAATCCATCTTATAAACACGGAAATTAAGTGGTAAGAAATGCCTTAGCCAAACTTTTCACGAAAGTGTCTAAAATGCCCATTGAGATAAATGAGAAATTTTAATTCAATCCTTTATCTGAATAAATAAAGTCACACATTTTGAATGACCCACTTAAGCTCCAGATAGGCGTATCAGTTTACTCGAGGTCTTTTTATTCTGGTCAGGCGGCGCTGGTTATTGTGGTTACACGGCGTTTTTCATCCGACTTAAACCGAAACATTGTATTGCATTGAAAGGATCAGAAATTATCTAACATTCATTTCTGAAATAACGAATATTGATTACAATTCATTATATAATAATGAAAAAAGAATTGTAGGAAGCACATGTCATCATAGATCTGATTTTTATTCTTTTCAATTTTGTTTTTGCGTTTATTTTGTTTAATAATAATGTCTTATTGCTTAAAACTGCAAGAACAGTTATGAATTTCAAATGGCCTTAAATTAATTAAAAATACAGCTTTTTATAAACATATTTTTCTGAAACTCCGGTTACCGCGACACTCCGTTTATGACGACACATTTTTCTGGTCATTAGAGTTTCGGAATAACGAGGTTCGGCTGTACATGTAATGCAATGCGTTTGCACGGTACTATCCTGAAGCGAGAAGTTACATCTTTTCTCCACCAGATGGCGTATTCCAGCACTTGAATCGCCAATCGTTCGATGTGGTTTAGTTGGTAGAACTTCAGTGCGCTATACTGATGGCCCGGGTTCGAGTCCCGGCATGGAATCTTTTTCACTAGGTTGGTCTTTGCGCCTATTAAGCAATTAATTTGAAATTTGATTTTCATTTGAAAGACTTAACTTATGTTAAATTTGTGACTACAACTTCTAACTGTACATAGTTTATTATTGTTTTTATTCTTTGCGGCGCATAGTGTAACATTTTGCGGCTCTAGCGGGTCGAAATTCAATTTATGAAAATTATCGATATTAAAGTAATAAAATTTATCTTACTAGAGATAAAATGCTTATGTATTATGAAAAAAATACAGTGAAACCTTCCTGTGCGACCACCTCCATTAAGCGACCACCTCCCTGTACGACCATTTTTTCTTGGAACGAGATTTAGCCCCATAGGCTCAGTACTAATTTTACCTCCATTCAGAGACCATCCTAGTTGGACTCCTTTCATGAGCGACCAATTTCTCTGACGAAAATGAAATCATCAAACTTCTAAACAAAGTTTAGAATTTTTTTTTATTCCGGTAACTTTTATGTGTTTAAACCCTTTTGTGCATCGTCATTATTTGTTCCCGTCCAAAAAAATTGCTTTTATTTACTGAACTTCGAAAGGATCTGGAAATAAAAGTTATAAGAGATAAAACCGTAAAATCAAAGCAACGTCAATGTATTCATTTTTTAAAGTCCGCATTGATTAACTTATGTAATTAACTTTTGTTTTGATACTTAAATTTTCATATTTTTTCCTAATGTGAAAATTAAATTTTAGTAACATTAATTGAAACTTTTTTCCAATAATTATAATCTAGATTTAAACATGACCTTCATTAAGAGACCACCTCCCGGAGCGACCAATTTTTATTGGAACGGAACGTGGTGGCTTTAGGGAAGTTTTACTGTATATCTTTACGCATTACATTGTACAATTTACGTCATTGGTATTACGTCATCATAATCTTAATAAAAAGATGTTTTCTCATTTTCATACGCTGACATTTGCCTAGTGATATGGGATTCAGTGCAGATTTTTAAAAATGTAGTACATATATATCTTCAATAAGAAGAGTTTTCTAGTATTAAAAATAGTAATTAATAAATTACATACTGCTGTAGTTACCGGTGTTATAAAGTGAATGACTGTCATTTTCCGTTGTTTGCTATTCTTTTATTATTTCTATATTCGGTGACCGTATAAATGTTAAACTTCAGGATGCTTCAGCCGCTCTATAGCTTTATTGCGATGTTAATGTCATGATTTGTAATGCTTAAAGGCAGATATATTTATCTTGTATCTACATGTCGCGTAAAATTATATACAAGAAGAGCTTGTCAACACCTGTTATGCTAACGGCCACTGCAGCTTCCTTAAAAAATTCTTCCTTTTTCTATTTCCTACATTAATATTATCTTGCCCTTGTTTTAGAGTTTTTAATAATAATTCTCTTTTAAGTCTAAATCTTTCAATTATATATTTTTTCTTTCTGCGATATCTTATTTTTCTTCAGGTTTTCGGAACTGCTATTTTTTTACACCAAATCTATAACCAATATGTAAGAGGCATTCCATAAATCTTAATTGTGCATGCTGTGCCGATAAGACCCAAGAAAACGTGTGAGTGTCATTCGTATATTATCGAATATTTTTTAAGTTACTAGGGGGGCTCCGCCCCCTGCTCGCTACGCTCACCAACCCGCGATTTCATTCGCAATTCACGATTCCATTCCTTCGGTATCCCGAAGCAATCCCTATTTTCTAGACAACCCCAGACGTAATTGTTTCGCGTTCCTTTCTAGATCGGTTCGCGATCTTTCATTTTCTATACATTCAATAATTTGTAGTTATAGTATATAATCTTATATAAATCTCCTTTCTTCTGAAATTTTCATTTCGCTGCCTTTTCTCCGCCAACATACATGTGTAAAATTATATATATAGTGTTACGAATTTTGTAATTAGTTAGTGTTTGTGCTTAAAAATAATGTAAATAGTTCAATTAAGCTCAATTCATAAGCTAAAATTAGTTTTTGTTGCATTGAAATATCTCGATTTGTTGATTATCTGCAAGCAAGTAAAACCTATTGGATTTCAATGGGAGTCTATGTAAAATTGGCGAAATACTGGAAATAGCGCCAAGTTGGTGCCACTTTTGACGAATAATTTTGGTAGCCAAATTTGGCGATAAACTTGGTGACGCTTGGCGACAGAAGCGCCCCCCCCCTTGGTAATCCACCTTATAGCGTCAGAAAGCTTTGACCAATCATATGCTTTTCGCGGTATCTACGCAGATTTTCATTGGTCCATTGTCGAAGCGTTACTTTTTTTATATATATAGAAGGATTCACCACCTTAAATTTTCTTTTACAGACATTGCATTTTTAAGTTGCTTTATTTGAAGATAGAATGCTGCACATTATGCTATCTACCACTGTGTCTTCAAATTTGTGCTCTTATGTCATACGTCTGAACATTGAATTCTATTACAGTTAGTGCAAGAGCTGTAAAGATTTAATTTCTGACAATTTCAAATTCTTCTGTTATTGACTGATCAGTTTCCATGATGAACTTAAACTTTATGGATCTAGAGTAAGAAGTAGATAACGACTATAGATCTACCCATTATAAAATTTTGATTTTCTTCATTACAGCCCTTTTTTATATGACGAGTATCCGGCTTTTTTGAAAGAATTTTTAAAATGCCGTTGCTCTTTAAGGGCTTTCGGATATATTTTTTAACACATCCATAGCATCCTTTTTCTCCAGATTGTCTGAGTTTTAAACACGTGGCGCGTGGTTATTCATTAGTGTTCCGGGAATAATGAATGCACCTTTTGTCTTTTGATTTCGATCCACTTAAATAAAAAAAATTTTTTGGTTGCCCAATCTTTTTCTGGTAGTAATTATTACTTCTGTCCTGTAAATATATTTATTGTTAATATTCGAATCTGACCATCTCTTATTTTACTTCAAAAAACGTTCTCTAAGTCAGTTTCTCCATCTTTGATTACTGCCAATTATAAATGAATGGATCAGCCGCTTAATCTGGTCTAACATAACAGATGGGCAATGTTGAATATTATATTTGTGTAATAAATAGTCTATCAGGATATTTTTAGAATTAACAGGGGATGATTCATGTCCCGTAACATAATTTTTAAAAATCTCATATAATTCTCTTTTCGAAATTCACACTTCCGTATCTGCTAAAAAATGATTTATATTCAAGAGTTGCAAATAGTGGCAGCTGAATTTGATTTATTCTATATCTATATGCATACATAATTACAAAATAAAAATTATATTACAATGTACCGGCGTGTACAAAATTTTTGGCAGCTTTTTAAATTTTATCATATGCTATTAAATTTTCAAATAATTTTTATATTGAATTAAAAAGTTATTTTTTTAATATAGCACTTCTAAATAACTATTGTAACTGTAAAATACAAAGTATCTACATGGTTGTAATGATTCCATACTATCATTAAAAAATATTTACAAAATAAGTATGTTTTTAGCCAAAATATATCATTGGCAATTACAACTACAGAATCGCCTTTCTAAAAAGGTTAAAAGAAAATTTGGTTTTTGATGGTATTGTTGTCGGGTTAGGCTGCTACCACTGTTCATTTGTTTTCTCCAATGTGTTACATGTTATTTGAAATATCTAAAAGTGAAATTACTGCAAGTCGATTTTTGGACATTTTTCCAGCTAGATTTCCAAAATCTCACACTGTGTGGCGTGTTAAACAAATAAACGTTTCAAAAGGTCATTCCAAAAAGCTGAATACACTGTTAAAAATATGCAGCAATTGCTGTATATTCACTCCACCATTTTTATAGAATCTTTCTGTTCTGACCAATGAGAATACCCCATAATATAGTCAAGTTACAGTTTCCTATAAAAGCGATGGAGTGACGATGCAGCAAATGCCCCAGATTTTTAACAGTGTAATTATTTGTAGAACTCAACTCTGATTTTAATAACAGCTTCAAATAAGAAAAAGAGTTCGGCAGGTAAATTTCCACTCAACTCATAGTGAAGAGAGTATCATGGAGCTATGAAGTTTAAAGGAGACGATATAAATGACGTCACTTGAAACTGTTTCTACCTTTCCTGCTTCCGCCATATTTGACTGCGGTGCAGGGCCTGTTTACCGAATAGGCCCGTGAAGCCCCATGCTTACCGACAGAAATACAAAGGGGCCCGAAATTTACTTTTCAAAACTAATTTTTAGAAAAAAAAATTCAATCAGGGTAAAACATGCATTTTTTCTTCTTATTATGCTGCAATTTGTAAGTTATAAAAGATATTTTGAAGTTCAAATATTCTCAACTGTAGTTCTATATTTGACATTTACAAAATTAATTGGTTAAATCGATATGTATAGTTATGTATATAATAAAATTAATTTCATATGTATATAGGTAGTTAGTTTTAGTTTAATATTAAAAGTGTTATTTACTCGAAATTTTGATATTAAAATTATTTAAGCATACGAAAAATGGCTTTAGTAAATAAAAAGTAATTGATAGAGTAATAGGGGGCCCCCTGTGTGACGTCGGGTTTCCCCTACTTCTAAGTCTTAAGCAGGCCCTGCTGCGGTGAGCTGCGCTGTGAGCCCTGTGAAGTCAAATATGGCGGACGGCAGAGAGGGAGGGGGACTCGTCTCCAACGCTTTCTGCGGTGCTACACTCTTAAAAATCTGCAGCTTTTGCTGCATAGTCACTTCACAGCTTTTATAGACTATCTCTATTCTGACCAATGAGAATGCGTCATAATAAAGTATATAATAATTAGTATATAATAATATTATGTATATAATAAAATAAATTTCATATGTATATAGGTAGTTAGTTTTAGTTTAATATTAAAAGTGTTATTTACTCGAAATTTTGATATTAAAATTATTTAAGCATACGAAAAATGGCAGCACCGCTTTCTGCGGTGCTACACTCTTTAAAATCTGCAGCTTTTGCTGCATAGTCACTTCACAGCTTTTATAGACTATCTCTATTCTGACCAATGAGAATGCGCCATAATAAAGTAATCATTTTCTATAAAAGCGCTGGAGTGATTATGCAGCAAAAGCTACAGAGTTTTAACAGTGTAGATTGATATGTCGTCTCCTTTTAATCTTCATAGCTCCATGGAAAGTAAAAAGTTAAAACCCTGTTCACACTGGAAACTTAAGATATCTTAGGCCGCCAGTTTTGAAGTGGTACCCTCCCGGAATTAGATGGCGGTTCACATCGAAAAACTTATCTAAGATATCTCAGTAGCGTCAGTGTGTCTGCGATCTGAAGAAAAGTAAAATATGTGCATGTGCTGAAAATAAAATCGGCCTATCTTTAATATTTATGATTCTAAAATGCAATGCAATTAATAAGTATGCTAATTTTTTAGTAAGTTAAAAATAATAAATTATTATCTTTAATTATCCTAATATGCATTATTCTTTTATTATTATGCGTTGAAAGAATTGCTTTATAGCCAACGAAAGTGAGTGGTCGTTCCTGTATCTAGCCGAAGTAAGTCGTAGCTCACTGAGAGAGTTTGTGGAACTCTGCTTGAGATATCTTAAGGTATCCAGTGTGAACATAGTATTAGTGAGTTTCAGAAACTTGCTTAACCTTTTGGATCCCATAATAGCCGAAATCATCCGAATGCTCAGAATCCCGTAATAGCCGTCTTTAGCTGAAAGGATTTTCATTCTACTGAAAGTGGGTTGGCGCGCTGTCAAAGGGGTGGTCCCTCTCATTGACGGATGGGCATTTTCGGTCAGTACAGCGAAATAAAAACTTATTTTTTCAGTTTTACTTGAAAACTGTCATTCGTACGTTTGCATATTTCGGAGTGGAAATAATTTTATTTTGCGAATTTGAAAGCTTTTAACAGCAGACGAACAGAAATAAACAAATTGCTATTGATTTGCAATATTACTGTAATTTATTTTGCAGAAGAATATGCACTCTTGAAACAGTTACATGCTAAAATAATATTAGAAGTTTATTGTTTTCTTTTTCACTTAATTTTACTCATCATCTTTTCATCTCAACACAATGGATTTTGTATGCATAGCAGCGTTCAGTGAAGGTGTATACTCTCTAACCCCCCCCCCCCCCCCCCAACTTTCTCTATGTGCCAGTGCTTTTGAATAACATTTTTACACAAAACTTTTTATTTTTAAACACAAATGTCTAATTATTATTTTTACACTACAAAGTAGCTAGTTTTGTTATTCTTCAAACCTTATCATTTTTATGCCATAATAAACTTACAGAACTATATCAAAATTTAGATACTTCTCTATGATTTTCTTAAAGTTTGGTTAAAAAATAGAATAGAAACTAATAATAATAAAATAATAATTCTATTAACTTCCTGCCTTTAACGGCTGAGAAAAAATGCAGTCCATGTCCACCCAAGCTCCGGATTTACAGAAAAAAAGGAAATACGGCTCTTGTCTGTACAGAAAGAAAGGGCTAATAAATAAATAAAAAAAAATCTAATTTGGCCTGGATTCCTGAAGAGTTCTAATTTAATCTTCAACATTTTTTGTCATTGTTAAATAGACAAATGTTTCTTAGCATATATATATATATACATATAATATAAACACAGAAGAAAATTTACAATAGCCTCTTCTTAGTTACCCATTATTCTGAAAAGCGTTATGTACCTTTATAACCACAAAAAAAACAATGCATTTTCAAGATTTATGAAGACACAATTTCTTTTTTTTCTTTTCTCTTCTTTTCTTTTCTTTTCTTTTCTTCTTTTTTTTTTTTTTTTTTTTTTTTTTTTTTTGCCACAGATTTTTGAAAAGTTCGCGAATAAATTTACAGTGTATTAATCATTCTTTTCAAAGGGGAATTTCGGTTTTTAGAATGCTTTCCATTTCAAGTAAAGATTTTCAGATTCGTAACTGAATTTACACATTATTATTATTTTTTTTTTAGATTATGTGAACTCTTTAGTTTGTATACATATAAGTTATGATAATTTTCTTATATAGTGGTATATTTTAAAAATATAATTATTTGAACTAAAAGACTTTTCTGGGTAATTATGATTTAAAATTCAAAATACAGTTCAAAAATACCCTTTTTTAGCATGACTAAGTAAACGAAAATTTACATAGAAATGGCGTAATTCTATAAACATAAAAAGATTATTTGTCTGGAATTTCAAGGGAAAGAACAACACGTGCAATAAACAAAAAGTAATCTTTGAAAATTTTCAATCTTTGTGTTTCTTTTATCCCGTTATCTGTAATTGAAGCAGAACGATAAACGAGGGATGTACCACCTGTTGTAATTTGACGAGAGGGAGAAAGCAGTGGGTTGTCGCTTCCACAACTGACCGCTTAGATAAGGGGGAAAAAAAGAGGAGAATTTTCGGCTATTTCTCTGGGATTCTAAGGTCATTCTGTTTTTTTGAGCTTGGGATCTAAAGAGTTAAGTCATAATCTTGATTCCGGGTACGTCCGCTTCAAAAATCTTCAAGTTAAGTGATTCAGCTATCTCAGTGCGAACACAGCATATAATACCCTGTTCACACTAGAAACATAAGATATCTTAGACCGGCAGTATTGAAGTGGTACTCTCCCGGAATTGGATGCCTGTTCACATCGAAAAACTTACCTAAGATATCTCAGTAGCGTTAACTGCGTCTGTGATCTGAAAAAAAGTAAAGCATGCGCTTAAAATAAAAACGGCCGCAACATAGATCCTTTTAGCGGGAATTTTGAATGGAGGTTGGCTGTGCGAGGTGCTCCCTCCTTCTACACGTGGGGGGCGGTGATCGTTTTGCAGCCGGCGGTATCTGAGCTTTCTTTTCGGTGAAGCTTTCGCTTTTACGTTGTTGTGGTTCGAAGTAAGGTGTTTATTTTTTCTCTCTTTTCGTGGTGGTCATTAGTGAACTATCTTATTGGTGATTTGGTGGGTGTTTGGTAGGTGTAATAGTTTTATTTACGTTTTGTTTACCTCTACTTTTTGCTGATTATGTCCCTGGATAGTGTTATGGCTTGTTCTGAATTTAAGATTGTGGATATTGATGGAACAGCGGATTCTTCTGTTGTCAATGTTGATATGGTGGAATGTGAAGAAAGTACCTCATCTGACAGCGACAAGAAAAACGGGTCAGAAAACTTCTTGACATGTGACAGCGATAATAAAAATGTGGCGCGGTCCACTGCTTCCACAGAGCTGCTTCTTTCAATGGCTGCCGAGAATGGCGGTAAGTGTTTCAATATTTTTTTACAAAGTACAGATTCAAAATCCATTCCAAATAGAGATCCTAGAGCTGTGCAAGTAGAGATTAAAAAGACAATCCCTCATGCTAATCATATAGAGAATGTCCGTCACACACGTACGGGCAGTCTACTTATTAGCACGAAAGACGTCAACTGTGCTGTTGATATTTGTCAGGTTACAAACTTTTTGGGGGTTCCAGTTAAACATAGAGTTATTTGGGAGAACATTTCGAATCGCTTCTTGGTGTTCAACGTACCTGTCGACATCCCCCTGGAGGAGGTGGGCCAGGAGATAATGATCAATAACAACGTGCAGATCTTAGAAATGCGTCGATTTATCAAGAAAGATTCATCTAGTACTGTTTCCCCAGTTTTAATTGCCTCTCTTGGTATTGCTATACCGACTGAAATTAAGTTATGGTTCACTCTTCAGAAGATCCGACAGTTTATCGATAGACCAAGGCAATGTGTACGTTGCTTCAAATTTAACCATGCAACCGGAAAATGTCAGTCCGAAAATATCTGCGCCACGTGTGGCCAAAAGCATACTGGTCCGTGCACGCTAGAAGTCAAATGTGTGAACTGTGTGTGGGGGGGGGGGCACAGGTCAGATTATCTCCAGTGCCCCATCCGCTTGAGAGAAATGGATTTTCTCCGCTTCAAAAGTGGAAATTTCCTATCTTTTACTGAAGCTCGACGAAAATTTTCGACGAGGGCGAATTCTGAATCATATGCACAGAAAACCAGTGTTAAAAAACCCGACCAAGATGAATTAAAAAAGCTATTGAGATCAGGACGAATAACATGTTAAAGATTTTAGTGGATCATTCAGAAAAGCAGTCTGCAAAAATTCTAGAAACTATCAGTGCTCTGAGTAATATTATTATGAACTGTATGGCTAAACTCAGTGACAAATCCCCGGAGCGGAAACGTGCCTACGTGCATGGTAAAGGGGGATAAAAAAAAAAGTTTTTGTTTTTCTCTTGTGTTTTGGGTGAGTGTTCCTGCAGGGGGCAGGTTCTTGATTTTTGTTTTGTGTTTGATAGTTTTTCTTTTTTCTGTCTCTTATGGATATTAGTGTGCTTCAGTGGAATTGCCGCGGTATCTCCAACAAGCTCCCCTTCCTCCAGCTTGAACCTTTCTTGTCGTCGGATGTCTTGGTTCTCCAGGAAACTTTTCTTTCTCCGGTGAAGCCTCTGTCGGTGTCGGGTAAAGTGATCTACCGTCAAGACAGAGTCGGTCGGGCCGGTGGTGGTCTGGCTTTGGCGGTGAACTCTGCTTGGTCGTCTACAAGGTTGTGTTTCGATAACTTGGGCTCAGCTAACGAATTCTTAGGCGTCCGCATTTCCCTTGGTTCTTCCTGTCTCAACATTATCAACGTTTACTCCTCATCTGGGTTGGTGGTTGACGATCTTTTGAAGGTTTGCCGTGATCTTTCTGGTCATTCTCTTATCTTGGGAGATTTTAATCTTCATCACCCGCTGTGGGGATCCCCGGTGTCCTCGCGGGCCAGCGTGCGTTTGGTGGACTGGCTTTCTGATAGCCCCTTCTGCTTAATGAACTATTCTGCTCCTACCCATGTGGCCCCTGGTGGGGTTACTTCGTTAATTGATCTTTCGATCTGTTCTTCTGGGCTTCTTACTTGCTCCTCGATCGTCGTTGAGGATGATCTTTTCGACAGCGATCACTTCCCCATTGTTATCTCTGTAGAGCTTAATCCTTCTCTGCGTCCCGGCCCCATTCTTTACAACTGGGCCCGCATCGCCCAGGAAGTTAACTCCAGCCTACATTTGGCTACCGACATCCAGCCGTCTTCGTTCCAGTCCTTGGTTCGTGGTGCCATGTCGAATCACAGTACAGCCTGTGTTAAGTCTCTGAAACGCCTCCCTGTGTGGTGGACTGCGCGTTGCAGCACCCTCAGCAAACAGAAAAAGTTCCATCTGCGAAGAGCTCGTCAACTAACTTCTGTGGATCACTGGATGAAATATAAAAGGTTCTCGGCCAAGCTCCGCCAGGTGGTCAGGAAGCCAAGCGTCGGTACTGGGACTCCATTTGCTGTAATGCGAACGACCCTGGCCTTTTATATAAAATTTTTCGTAACCTCAAATCTCGGTCCAGCTCTTCTCCGGATTCCCACCTCTACTTACAACTACCTGACTCTTTTTCTGCTGATGCGGTGGCCCAAGCTGAAGCCTTTGCAGATCACTTTGGTGAGGGAAGCTGCCACGAGCCAATCCCATTTACTTATGGTGATGAGTGTAATGATTCGCTCAACTGTCTGTTCACGATCTCAGAGCTAAAGATGGCCATTGGAAGGACGAGAATTTCTACTCCTGGGGAGGACAGGATTAGTGCGGCCCTGTTCAAGGGGCTAAACGATCACTCTCTAGATTGCTTACTGAGTATGTACAACAGCATTTGGTGCTCAGGGGACATTCCCTCAAGCTGGACGTCGGCGACCATTCTCCCAATTCTGAAGCCTGACAAGCCGAGACATCATATTTCTTCATACCGTCCGATTGCCTTAACCTCTGTAACGGGTAAAATCTGTGAGCGGATGATTGCCAGAAGGATTGTGCACCACCTACTCTGCCATAAAACCTTGGTCCCTAGGCACCTTGGATTTCTTCCCTTCCGGGATTGCCATACGGCGTTAGCGATTCTCCAGCATGATATCACGTCTACCAAAAAGGCGAAGAAATATATTTTGGGCGTCTCTTTGGATTTACATTCAGCCTATGACTCTGTCTACATTGATGGACTTATTTATAAATGTGCCCAGGTGGGCATCACAGGACGGGTGCTTCGGTGGGTTCATCGTTTTCTTTCTACTAGAGTCGTCAAGGTTGCGTGGAGGGGCCACGTGTCTCCCTCCCGAACTATTGGTAGAGGTGTTCCCCAGGGGGCGGTTTTGAGTCCCATCCTTTTTACAATTTTCATGGCAGATTTTTATGAGGTCCTCGTGGGCCTGGGCATCAAGTTCCTCATCTATGCAGACGATATTTTCATCTACTGTGTGAATGATTGTTTGGACACCTGTAGAGTCAAACTCCAAGAGGCTCTTCGTCTTATAATAGTGTGGTGTTCCTATTGGAAACTATCCATCCGGGCTGACAAATGCCATTCGATTAATCTCTCGAGACGGAGAGCGGTCTGTGATTTCCACTTCAGAGTGAACGGTGGACTCATCGAGTGGTGCCCCGTTCTAAAGTTCCTAGGTTTCCTCTTTGCCCGTCGTGGAGGCTTCCGGAAGCATGTAGAATACCTCCGGACGAAATGCTTTAAAAGGATCAACATCTTAAAAGCTCTAGCCCACAAAAGGTACGGGGCTCGTTCACATCATCTGCGGACGTTGGCCCTCTCTTCTATTTGTAGTATCATCGAATATGGAGCTGCTCTTCTCACGGCCGCTAGTCCTTCGCTACTGAAGATGCTTGAAGTGATACAGACGAGTGCGTTACGGGTTGCTCTGGGGCTCCCGAAGTGGACGCCTAATATTCTTCTTCTCAAGCACGCTGGGGCTTGTCTCCTAGCTGACAGAATCAGGGTTCTGGCTTTCGGCTTCTGGGTGAAGCATCTTGCCCTTGGCAGCTGGTCTCCTCTCTTGGACTCTTGTGAGGATATTCTGGTCTCACCAGGAAATCATCTTTCTCATGTTTCTGAGTTTTTTGCCGGTCTGGGCATTGATCTGGATTTCCTCATCAGCTTCCAAGTTCCTCTTTCCCTTGACTCGAACGCAGTGAAATTTTTCACCTCTGATCTTCCTTTTCAGTGTACGGACCTTGATGCTAGCATCATTGCCCCGATGTTTGCTGATTATTTCCAGAACTTTACTGACTCGTGGGATATTATTGCTACCGATGCCTCAAAGACAGATTCCCTCACTTCGATTGCAGGCTGCACTTCCTCACACCACTTTGGATATAGGGTACAGCATGTCAACTCAGTCTTCACGGCGGAAGCTCTCGCAATAGGCGTGGCTCTCGACAAATTGATCTCGTTATCTCGTCCCGTGGTGATGTTAACGGACAGCTTGTCGGTTCTTTTGGCTCTCCAGTCTGCTAATCTGAAGTCTCCCAGAGTTATCCTTTGGCTCCACAGTAAAATTGTTCGGATGCAGCATTTCTCCATTCACCTTTCCTTTTACTGGGTTCCGGGACACCGTGGTATCCCCCTCAATGAAAGGGCCGATGGCCTTGCCAAAAGTGTTTCTGTCTCTGACCCTCTGATTGATTGGACCTCGCCAGAAGATACTATCCGTAGGTTCTCTCACAGTGTTCTGCTGCAGGGTGAGCACGCTTACCGGACTTGCAAGTATTATGCTTCTTATGGGGATATCCCCAATGTCAATCACTCTCGGTGTTGGGTTCATAATCGTAGAGATGATGTGATTGTGTCCCGTCTCCTCTGCAGGATGCTTATTACCCCGGAGATTTTAGCTCGCTTTAACTTGGTTGCGGACGGCAGCTGCCGTGCGTGTGGTGTTTTGAACTCCTTGGAGCATATTTTGTTTTCTTGTGTCAGGTACCACGCTCAACGCAGGAGTTGTTGGGCGAGTTTTGATTTGAGCGATGAGTGTTTTCGTTCATTTGGTTGCTTTATCAAAAAGTTTTGTTCGTCGAGTGTTTTTCGTAACTCTACGCTACGGTATATCCATAGTATTGATTGCTTCTAGCTAGGTGTCTAGTGCTGTCTATGTCTGTCGTTTCTGTTTGTTTGGATCATTCGGGACAACAGCCGTGCTGCTTATAGGTCCCAAAGCCCCCCTCCCCACTACCTACCTACCTACCTACGGCCGCAACAGCCAATCAGTAAAAGCGAAGCTTCATAGCCAACGAGAGTGAGTGGTCGTTCCTGTATCTAGCCGAAGTAAGTCGAAACTCACTGAGAGAGTTTGTGGAACTCTCTCAGAAAGTTCGGCGGCCTGAGATATCTTAAGGTATCCAGTGTGAACATAGTATAAGGCTCCTGTAATACGGGCTGACCATGGAGCTATGAAGATTAAAGGAGACGATATAAATGACGTCCCTTGAAGCCGTTCCTACCCCCTTGCCTCCGCCATATTTAACCGCGGTGAGCTGCGCTGTGAGCCAGTTTCTTCTCGCTGCACAAATCAACTATGGTAAAAGTCCGATATGGCGGACGTCGGAGAAGAGAAAAGAGCTCGTCCTTCAGCTTCAACGCTCTTCACGGTGCTAGATTGATATGTCGTCTCCTTTTAATCTTCATAGCTCCAAGGGGTTGACTCAAGCCTCCATTTAATTTTTCAAACAGACGCCTGACTTGGCGTCTTATCGCATAAGGTGGCGAGTGAATTTAGTTACTTAATCTCATGTAAATATATAAGAATAAATATTTAAGACATTTAATTATGTCGTATATTAAAAGATAAGGCGGTTGGTGCCCCCCCAAAAAGGGGACCGTCCTCCGGTCCCAGGCTCTTTTCAAGCCCATGTGTCTACGCAGGGAACCACCCGCAAGACAAGCCCCGCGGAGCGTCCCGAAGGCCGCCACCAGACAAGCCCCGACAGAGCGGAACCCCACGCAAACTCCGGGCAAGCCGACGCGCTGCCCAGCGCACGCCACGATGGCTATTCCCAAGAAAGAGACGAATGGCCGCATGCGACAATCCTCACCACCCAGCTAGAAAAACAAAGTGGTCCCTGAACTTGGTTACCCGATCCGGTAGACCCCGCAAGCTCGCAGGAACCAGACGCCTATAAAGACGCTGAGCCCACGAAACTCAACCGAGGCTTCCCGAACCGGAGTTGCTTTACGGAAGGCCCACAAGATCAACTACCATTTTCCGGCAAACACATTTATGCTGGCTAGCCGATAAGAAAGTTATTTAGAGGCCTCTAGCGTGAAGACCCGGGAGGACGGGGAAAATCCCTCCGGCCGTAAAGCGACCCTGCTCCGGGCTTTTCGCCCAGACTCCCCGACGGAACCCCTCGCGGATCACGCCGGGAATCAGAGAGCCCAGACTATGTGCCGTTAGCGACCCCAGGTGGGCACGGAGAGCACCACCTAGACGGAATAGACTCCGCCTCGCTAGGGGGTTGGATGGTGCGGGGTCCCGCCCGCCTCCAACGGCTCGACTCCGCCCGAAGACGGAGAAGCCACCGGAGGCCGGCAGAAGACCGCCCACCACTACCTTACCTCACGCTCTTCGAGGGTACCCAGGCACGAATGCCCATGACCCCGTGCAGTGATCGACCGCTACCGTTAGTTGTAGACACCTCTAGGTCCTCATCACTGGGCGAGGCAAACTCCAGTAGCACATAGGCACGCAGGACCTAGGTCGGACCAAGGATTCCCACGAGGCTCGAAGCGCCGCCGCGTTACCGGCGAGCCTCCGGCCCGGTTCCCTGCGGTAATAGTGTTCGATGGTGGATCTGCCGGCCGACCCCCTCCCAAGGGGTACGGCACGACGCGGAGCAACCAGAGCCATACTGGCCTCCCCACGCGACTGCTCCTTGGTCAACGGGGGACCCGCAAAACACTGCCCACCTTAGGGCCGGCTCACAACTGCTTCAGCTGCAGTCCTTGACGGGATGAGCCACCCGAGTCAAGAAGTAACCGGGCGCTTTCCGAAACCCTCGCCCTTCAGTTGCTCCGGGAGTCCCTGCATGGCGTTCCCTCGAACCCCGTCGTCACTAGCGAGTCACCAAGGACTTTCCACTACAAAGCCTGTTCTCTCACCTCAGGCTCCCTCTTAGTCAATTGGTGGATGTGGTCCTATCGCTTTGGCTACCCTTTGCCCAGAGTCACCACCCGGTCAATGACCGGCTCTAGGATCAGGCTATGGAGCGTCGCTATCCGGCTTGCCCAGAGAATCTAGGTGCCGGAGGTATATTAAAAGAAAAAATAGTCGCATATAGTTATGCATTTGTATAATGCTATATTAGAATTTAAAAATTTTGATATGTTTAACATGCATATTTAAGAAAGACAATGTAAATTGAACTAGTACTAAATTTGATTTAATGTGAGTATACATGTATTCACATGCATTGGACATATGTTTTTAATCCCTTAAATGTGCAATGATACTGCTGCAATATGCAGATCGCAGCGGCATCTGCAGGATATTTACTACAGCTGCAAGAAATTGCTAGTCTAGACAATGTAATACTAGTAATACGAATATCCCACAGATGTCGCTGCGATCGACACTTAGGATTTTAGCAGTATCGTCGCACATTTAAGAGATACAAATTTGTAGCGCTGTTTGGATAGCATATTTCGACACTAGATATTCTAGGCGCTGTACTAGCAATTACAGCAGAAATCATTACTTGGGCGCAAGGAAAGTGTGATGCGGTCGCGGTAGAAAGTGGATCGGTGATTTAGCCCTCTGCTTAATTATAGAGCTCAGTATTCCAAACTGTGCCAAGCCTAAATTCTAGAAATGACGATATTGGCCTAGACAAATTCAATTATACGAGTGTCACAAGTTAAGAAGCATTACCTCGGCGGTTATGACAGACCCGTCAATATGATTGGCGATTCGCTTTTTTGTGTTTTTTAGCTCACAGGCTATCAAAGCCTGAGAGCTAATGTGCCCGCCGATTTCGTATGTATCGGGTATCCCAAAAATGACTAATGGATTTTAAAATTCAATAACTTGAAAACGGTGACAGATATTTAAAAAATTCTAGCAGGAGGGTTATGTATGATGTCAGGAGTTTTTTTACTGTGATTCTTGATTTTAGTTCGAATTTCAAACAATAGATGGCGCTTCGAGAAACAGCTGCTAATTCCAGACCCGATTTTTGGTACTTCTTGATCCATTCAAAACATTTTTTCGCATGGGAGAAGAGAAAGGCCGAAAAATCGAGCCTGGATTTAGCGCCTATTGCTTGCAGCGCCATCCATCGCTGCTATTTGTAAGTAAAACTGAGAAACACAGCATAAAAACTCCTGACAACTTACATAATCCTCATGCAAAATCTTTTTAATATCTGTCACCATTTACAAGTTATTGAATTTCAAAATCCATAGTCATTTTTGGGACACCCGATATGTATGTACGTACATATGTACGTAACGCGATAACTCTTGATAGAAATATCCGATTTGCTTCAATTTTTTTAGGTTCATTCTGATAAAGCGGTTCCCTGATAGTTTTGGAGGTTCATTGGTTAAGTATAAAGGGGGGGGGGGGAAAGGGGGCTAGTCGCCCACTTAATTTAGATAAATGGGTTTTTCATGCAGAATTATTCGATTTGTTCCAAATTTGGTACACCGGTTTATTAGATAGTTTGCATTAAAAAAAGTAAAGAGCTACCTATTGCAGCCGTTCAGTCGAAAGCACTTCCGAAATATTTTGGTATATTTTCATCGATCATGACCCCTAGGCTCCAAAACCACCCTCCGTTCAAATGTAACTTATATATCCATATATATATCTATCTCATTTTTGTCATGCGATAACTCTCGTATTTATAAACCGATTTGGATGAAATTAATTGTATGCATAGTACATACCAATGTCTCGACCGAGTTCGTTGGCCAGCTTCATCCGCCATCTTGTTTCAAAATGGCGGCCATTTAGATTATTTTAAAAATTTAAAAAGCAGTGCAAATAAATTAAAAACTAAAAAATATTATTTTCTTAAGAGACTTATTGACCTTAATACGAGGATTCCGGAGCATATTTTGTTTTGTCTTTATCTGAAAAAATGGCTGAGATATAGCAGTTTTAATTTCTAGGGTGGCTGATATTTTGGCTTCATCCGCCATCTTGTTTGAAAATGGCGGCCATTGGTTATTGAACAGCATTTAATGCATCTCCATACCTATAAGGGGAGTTACCATAGGGGGCTGTTCTGTCACCAAATGCCGCTAAGTTTGTCGCCAACTTGGCGATATTTCTAATATTTCGCCAAATTTCCATAGACTACCATTGTAAACCAATAGGGTTTACTTACTTACAGAAAATCAACAAATTGAGATATTTTAATGCAACAAAAACTAATATTAGCTTAAGGGATTATATTAATTATATTTAAGGGAGTCCAAGTAAATTAAATTATGAATAAAAGTAACATGATACAATGCTTAGCATGCTTTCCCAAGCATAAATTTTAAGGGAGACCAAACTGGTCGCCAAGGGCGGCTAGTAGCTTACTAATTTGGCGCAATTATCATTCAAATTCAGTATTGACGAATATTCTCTTATCAGTTTATTAGTGAAAATTGCAGACTGAGGTATCGGCCGAAGTAGCTCAGTGGTTAGAGCGACAGCCTGGAATGCTGTGGTTCCGGGTTCGATTCCTGGCTCAGGCTAACTTTTCACTCCAGTTAGGTTTATTGTATTTATTGTATGTATATCTGTATAATATTTATATATACTGTTGAATGCAGGCGTTATTTATGTGTGTTATATTATATATTATAGTATGTGTGTTTTATTCTCTTATCGAGTTCGTCGCATTTTAGCTTCTTAAAATTTGAGTAAAATTAACTTCGAGTAAAACTTGCAAAATTTTAAAACCAAGAAATATGAAAGCTACTTCTTCCTCCTGGCTCTGGCCGAAAGGACTTTTATGTTAAGGAGCTCAGTCATTTGAAACGCCGATATCATCTAACAGGCTGAAAAACGTTGCCACCGCGAGGCGTATCCCAATCACAAAGATTGACATCTTAAAAACCAATGAAATTTCCTAAACTTGTAATTGACAAAAAAAGGGTCATCCCACAATATAAAACTATACACCCTTTTCCTAAAGGCAAACATTTGGGGGTGGGAGGGGGATTAGATACGTGACGCCACGCCGCACAGTGGGGCAAAATCCCGAAAAGCTGGCCAAAATATGAAAATATTATTTAAATGCCACGAAATTTCGTACACATGTGTTTTTCAGGATTCTGATATCGATTCTAAAATTAAAATTCCAAAATACAAAACAGCGGATGCAATACGGCGGACTTAAAATTAAAATGCTTTGAAAGTTATTCTATTTGTGTGAAATTTTGTATACAGGTACTTTTGAGGAGCTGAGTACGATTCAAAATTTAAATTTTAAAAAATGGCGAATTAAAAATAAAACAATTAGATTTAAATAAAATATTTCGAGTTTCGAGATTAAAAAGTTTCGAGGCTAAACGTTACAAGGTGTTTTCAAGGAACTAAGACTTTTTAATCGAAATTAAACGATGAATATTTATTTATGAATGCAGTTAAGTACGTTAATGAAAAATAAAATACTACAATGTTTAATTTCCGTATATTATTAAAATAAAACGAAAGGATATTCTAAAATTCATCTTCTGAATAATCTGTAGTATACTAAGTAGACTCTTCAGAAGGGGAGGTGTCAAAATATTTTACAGACGTATTACAGTCTAGGGGCAAGGATATTAGTTTCTTCAATGGTAATTTACGTAAGCTTGAAATGAAGGGATCTAATAGCATTAAAAGTCGAAATAAATCTTCCATTGTTTACATCCTACTGCATTTTAGGGAGAAATCGTCTCGATACCTTTTGATCAATTTGTTGCACGATCCTTGAGCGTCTCCCGAGATTTGCCCAACAGGCAATAATGAGGAAGCTGTGCCGTGAATCAGTAGTTTGCGCACTGAAGTTGGCATATAGAACTACAATACAATCCGATGAATTTACAAGCTGTTTGTGAGCAATAATCCACAAAATTGGTCAAATGAATGTTAAGAAATTACTTGTAATATGACGTGGATCGTTTGATCAAATCTTCGTCTACGCTCCTTATGAAAGCAGAAATAGTTGCTTTTTCAAAGAATCGACAAGCTGCATTGTAATCATTTGTGCTTCCAAATTCGAGCTTTGATTTATCGACGAGAAGTCCTAATTGTAAACGAAATCTTTTTTTTTGTTAATTTTGTTTTGCAATTTTAATTTTTTTCTTCTCGTCGGGAGTGCACACTTGCCATTCCTTTATATAACGTTTGTATGCCAAATGCAAGCTACACTCAAAAGATTTTATACATGCATGTGACGTGGACATCCAGAATTGTAAATGATTTTCATTCACTTTTAGTTTGAAAATGTCATCAAGATTATTAAAGTTGTTTGAAGTTGCCTGATATAGGTATCAACGTTGAGTTGACAAATTACTAGTAATGAAAATAAAAATTTTACAATCAATAATCGTTAAAGCTAGTTTATAATTAACACCTACTTATTTTCTATCAATGATTATTTTAAAAGGAATAAGTTTACTCTCCTGATCTGTAATATAATCCATTTCACTGACAGTAGCTTTCGTATTTTCGTGCAAAAATTGGATTCTGATGAGCCTAAAAAATCGAGGAGATGAAGATCTCGAATTTTTCCGGATAACGATTTCTAAATAATTCGCAACACTAGTGGCACTAGAGAAGTGAAAAATCTATTTGAACCTAATTTCTACCATCATCAACGCTAAATTTTTGTTTAAAAGTACTTTGTCCAGATGTACTATCACATCCCCACTTGAAAATAAAATTCAAATTGCTAATGTTCTCGGAAGTCAGATTCTTAATAATTACCGTTTGCATTAATAAAATACGTGCTGCATGCCAGTATGATCTAGCAAAGATTGCAATTGACAAGATAATTCTTCTAATTACGATAGAATACACAAAATTATTAGCTATAAAGATAAGAAAATGTATTTCTATTGTATCGGCATTAGAGAATTATTTTCATTTTTTTGTTACTAATCTTGCTTATCAAATTCCTTTATGCTTATGATTGCAATACTTATTTGTAATATAACACATAATAATCTATCACAAAACTGAATAATCTAAAAATTTCAAAAATGTTTGCCAGCTAAATTACTGTGAAAAGTAATAAATGTCATAGCTTTTGAAGCGAGTAAAAAAATGATATTTTTTTCTTGTGGTTACAAAAACCTGCACGAAATGCAGAATGGCGGTTTTTGGCAGCTAATTTTTCATGATTCATTAGATAATAATTCAGGCTATTGTTTCCAATATATGTCGTTGCGGAACACCGTGGAACTTATACAGTTTTTGATGTTTGAAAGCAAAAAAATAATGTATTTAAAAAAAATATCAAAAATAATCATAAAATTATTAAATTTTATGTACTTAATATAATTTTTGTAACATGGGCAAAAAAAGTACACACTATCATCGTGTGAATCCATTTTAAAGCATTAAAATCGTATGATATGGAAAAATGTAGCACGTGCACTGTAAATTAAAATGTCTGAAATTCAAACACTTAAGTGTCTGAAACGGAGTGTTCAGTTTTCAGACATTTTAAAATGTCTGAATTTTTTCAGACACTTTTCGTGTCTGAATTTCAGACACTTCAAACGTCTTAATAGCATCCATTTTTTTTGTAAGCATCATACGTAGCCATGTTTGACCACGTTGAATCCTGGAAAAATATTTGGCTGGGGTCCTGCCCCCCCCCCCCCCTCTCTCTTACAACCTGATTTTTCTGGTGCTCCCAATTTTGGTACGCAATTTTTGTTAAGCTGATAATTTAAATCTTTTACGACATTTTACTGATTATAATCAATATTTTGAACTTCAGGAGTAGAACAAGATTAAAACAAAAAATATTTATCTAAATATTAGATTTTTTTAATTTGTTTTATTTTTAATCTTATTTTACTTTAAAAGTTCAAAATATTGATTATAATCAGTGGAATTTCGAAACAGATTTAAAATATAAACTTTACAAATGTTGTACATCAAATTTCTGGGCACTAAAATCGTAGGGGGGGCGGGGCACGGCCCAGTATGCCCATTCTTTAATCAAGAAGTTCTTTTGCAAAAAATGCAACCCTGCATTATTGTTATCTTAATTGAGATGTCCGGTATTCGGGAGTATCCGTTGTGGAGGTTAATGGACATTCCCGAATAGCTATTCTGAAACATCTATTTAGCGAATACTTTTTTAATCCGCATGGCATACATATTTGCATATTTTTACCTCACAAAAGCAGACATCTCCGATTATCGGACAAATCCAGCGGCAAGGGCTATTGAGGGCTTTTAAAGTACATGGATAAATATATATATTTCTTATAATCTTGTCCTACTCTACTTCATATAATTTAAAAATTTATATTGCCACATAGGCAATTTTACATATATATCAGATGATAATCACAACAGCTATTGAACTATGAATAAATAAATAAATATTCTACTTTACCCTTTGCACTCGAGGGCTCCGGAGCGGAGCCATTTAAAATTTGTCTTCAAACTCGAGGGCTCCGCTACGGAGACAATGCAAATAATTTTGTGATACCTGTCTAGAAAAGCCAAGATTACATGGTATCACAAAACTATTTGCATTGTCTCCGTAGCGGAGACTTCGAGTTTGAAGACAAATTTTAAATGGCTCCGCTCCGGAGTCCTCGAGTGCAAAGGGTTAATAATGAGAAAAAAATTATTTCGGTATTTTGTTTATTTATATTTTGTGTTTTTTAATCTTGTCCTACTCTAAAAGTTCAAAACCTTCATTATAATCAGTGCAAGATTTAAGGTATCAACTTTACGAAAATTTCATACAAAATCCCCCACCCCCTCCCAGAAAAAAAATAAAAATCCTTATCATTTAAAAATTAGATTTTTTAAAAATTTATATTGCCACATGGGCTTATTGTTATCATTCCTATGAGGTACTAAACAAGACATCTTTAAAGCAAAATAAAGCCAAAAAAAAAAAAAAAAAGTTAGCACATGATATCACTATGATACAAACTTGCGATGCTTATCAGTAAAGTCTAATTGGAAAATGACCTTCGAATCCACGCATGCAGCGAAATCTAAATAAACAAATGATTTCCTTTTTCCTGACTGGCTTACTTCTATGTTTCCAAATCAAAAGTTTTCACACATTAAAAGATTTAATAGCTTTAGAAATATATCTAAGAAATACTTGAGATAAACATTCATTTTCAATTATATATAAATTTCATGAAAATCAATTGATTTTTTTTTCCAAAATCGAAAGTTTATAAATATATTTTTTAATTTCAGCTGAATATTGTTCAATGGAAAAAAAAAAGGCAATCCCGAAAATCCCGGAATTTTCCAGTAAAAATTCCGGGATTTTCGGGGTTAAAATTAAAGCGGGATCCCGGGATTTCAATCCGGGATTGTAATCCCTAGCTAGGAAGTAAGAAAACTTTAGGAGATCTTTCAAAGTTTTTTTTTTCTATTTCCTTGTGTTCGAGTATGAGATAAGCATTAGCCATTGAAATTGAAACTAAGAACTGCCATATTGAAAACAAAACAAAACAAGAGAATGAACTTAGCTTTTAAATATGTCTGTTTTTTAGTGATGTTATTACTTTAATTTTGAGAAAAAAGATGAGAATAAATAATACATAATTTGTAATAAAAGACAACGTCATAAATTTAAAAATATATACTTCTAGAATTAGTGTTTTTTTTTGCAAAAAGATTCAAAACTAATTAAATTTCATGTAAGATTTTGTTTAGTACAATAAATAAAATCATAAAAGACAATAATTTTAGTACTATAAAGAAATTATAACACTTACTTCAATCGCTGTTTGCAAGAGGTAAGAAATATTCCTCGATTTGAAATTTTAAAAACTACCACAACCACAGTGAGGGAGAAAGACTTTCATCAGTTTAAAAGGTAATCCCATAATACATCCGACTAGCCATATTTAAAGAATGAGATGTTTCATCCTAAAAACAGGACCCGCCAGACAAAAGTTTCTTTTTTTTTTTGCCAGCTTCGACAGGACGAAGATGAATAACACAATATTATTGATATAAATTGATACGAGTTAACACTAAGCCTATTGCACACGCTTTGTAGAATTTCCGGGTGTAATCTTCAACCGTCGTCTACTTCTGTTCTGTATCTATCCCGCCCTTGTATCGACGACAGCTTCTAAGAGACATTTGATGTCGAGCACACACGTCAGATGTATGTATTCAATAAATAAATAATCCAAGTTAATACGAATTAAATTCACAGTACTTCACATTTCGCAAAAAACGAATTAAAATACACGCGTACATAAAAACAAACTTTGATTGAATTACAACGTATACCACTTCGAAAGAAGACATCTAAAACGCATGCGCAACTGGTAGTGCTAGTGCCCCCTGGTGGTTATTGCGTCGGAAGAATCAAAACGTCTTAAATTAAGACACGTTTAAAGCAATGAAGTGTCTTAAAATAAGACGTTTGCGGATATTTTAGACATTATTCTCAGTTCGTTTACACCATGGTCATAGTAAGACACTTATGTATCTTAAATTAAGACATCTATAATGTCTGAATTTTCAGATTAAGACACTTAAGTGTCTAAAATTCTTTTTCAGTCACATATGTGTCTAAATTTAAGACGCTTCTATTTGCAGTGTGTTTAGAAAAACCTTTGTTTTGCTCTTTTTGTTCGCCTCAGATGATAATCCTCAAAGCGTCACTTTTGAAATGATACGGGTTGACAAAGCAAAACGAAAACCTTTATATATATATAGATTATGACCATCTGTCATATTATTCTAGCCATCTGTATAGTCAAAATTTCCTAAATAGTAACTTTATTTTTCGACTTTTGGCCAGCTTTTTGGGATTTGTGCGCCATCTGGAAAAAAGTAATTAGCAGACAGACAGGAAATGGAGGTAGGCTTCCAATTGCATCTTCTGAAAAAGTTTTTCTGAAGTCTAATTTAAAGTTTTTATGTTAGAATATATCGGAAAGATTTACGTTGTTGAGGCTCTATTATTTATTTTTTATGTTACGATACACATTTTTAAGTTACTAAGTTTTGCGCACTATTGGGTAAGTGTAAAAGCGGTGTGGGGGGGATACGGTGTGTCATATACAGGGCTGTACAAAAGAATTCAAATATTTTTCGCCTATTGATAAAAATTAATCCGGCCGAATTTTTGCCGAAAACGAATTTTCGGCGAAACTCAGATTTTGGGCCAAAAACGAAAAAGAAACCGAACTTTCGGTCGATCTCTAGTAATAATAATGCATGGCGGGAAGCAAATAAAATACATATGGAACACAATAAAAATGAAAACATATACTTTTTGGCAATAAAAAATCGTGCATTGTAGGGTTAAAACAGTTGATTTTAATTATCTAATAATATCGAAATTAAGGATCTGCATAAAATAATCAATCTTATTTTTAAAAGAAGATAAGCATAATCTAAATTTAAATAATAACTGAAAAATGACACAAAATTATTTTAAACCTTATTTCACATTATATCATAATTATAAAATACATAACTATTTTATCTATGAACAATGCATAGATATCTCCCAAGGGTGAAAGTAAGTTATAGTGTATGTTTTTCCTTTTTAAATAGAGTTTCTTTAATAATTATTTATAATTATTTATAATGATTTATTTTATTCTTTATTTATTTTAATTACAATTCGAGATATCTTTATTTATTTTATTCTTTATTTATTTTAATTACAAATGTGTTGCTTATCCCTTTTTTAAAGATTAATATTACTCAAATAATTTAATGATTGTACATAAGAGATGTAACAGCATTATTCATAAAAAATGCCATAAAAATAAATAATTGAGATAATTTTTTTTTTTTTTTTTTTTTTGTAAATTCTGCTACGATATATAAAAATAGTCGTCACTCACGGCCCGTAATCAAAAGGTTAACTAGTGTTGCCAGATTCAGTGTCACAAAAAGCCGGGTAAAAACGAAAAACCAAAAATTCTATAAATTAAGATTTCTAATTTAATTAAAACAAAACAAAACTAAACTAAACTAAACCAACAACAAAGAAAAGAAGAATTTAAAAATAAATAACAATTAATTTTCTCATTCATTTAAAAGTAATCACAATTTATTTTTTAATGTTATAAAAAATATTCTCATTTAAAATACATTTTAAATGAACACATTTAAAATAGATAGTTTAATTAAAATATTAAAGGGGAAAAAATCGATTTTACTCATAAAAAATTCTCGCATAAAAATATAATATTCATATTTTACATCTAGCAATCTACATAAAAATATTTATAATTCATATTATTATCCTATTTTAATACTAAAGTATTAAAACCCCACCCACAATCTCATTAAAGACGAAATCTCCCCGAAATCAACTTCGAAATTCAAAGCTTTTTAAAAACATTAAACAAGCTATACCCATCTGAGGCAAACATATTTACTTCAAACTGTTTCATTAGGGTAGGATTGTAGCCGAGTGGTTAGAGTACTGGTCTCGTATAATTAAGGTAGCTGGTTCGATCCCATTGTCAGCAACTTTTATTTTATCGCCATTTTCTTCAAGTTCACGTATATTTCACCTTCTGTAACAGAAAAAAAAAAAAAGGAACGGATATTCGTCTATCAACGGAAAAATCCTAGCAGCACTTCTGCCAGGGAAATTCCGTGAATTGAAGAAAGTATTTCTGAGAGTGTGTATAGAAATTCGTATCGTAGGGACAATGAAATTTTTACTTTTATAACCGAATTAATTGTGTTATAAACACGGTCCGTTTACACATAGGGCTTACTTAACCCCTTCACGGTCGCTTAATATTTGGAAAAACCATAAAAAAGTACCTATTTATTTTATTACAGAAATTGAATAATTATAAGGTTTCTAATTAAAATATGCAATTAATTTTTTTTAAGGCGAAAAAAAAAGATGTTATAGAACAAATTCATATTTGTAGAAAAGTCATCATGCGAGAATTCCGTGTCTTAATGTTTGTTTTAAACCGCACAAATTAATGCGAAAAAAACCTTTATTTTTCACATCTTAGATCTTTATTTATCATCTTTACACACATTTTTACAAATAATATTTGAAATAATATACAGACATTAAATTTCGATTATTAATATTTTTTTGAGTGTTACATATTTCGAATCATGCAATACAAAGCCCAACATTACAGTCCTAAAACAAGCCAAACCCAAACGGAGATATTCAAAGACTTCACAGCGAAATGGCAGTTAAATTTTTCTGGTTTCAGAAGTTTTTTCCAGCAATAAATCTCCAGCCCGGAAATAGGACGAGAGCGAGAAATAACGAACGACACGTCAGCCCGTGATATTGACGGGAGCGAGAATTAAGGGGTTAACAAAGTGCAGTAAAACTTTGCTAAGAATTGCTAGGAACTAAAAAAATCATTTTAAACAGATTTCCGCCTAGGGAGGTAGATTGGCAGCTATGCACCGGAGTTCTGCACGGGTCGAAATATCCAGTCTGGTTCCGAGCCGACCCATAGAAAAAAATGTTCTGCCCGGCCTAACTGAAGTTCTACAAAACACATTTTTTACAGTAGAAAGAGCACCAAAAATTGGTGATTACTCACAATAAAAATTATAAAACTTTGGAAAAAAAATCATAGTTTTTTACGTCAATGTGGTTTAAAATTGTTTCCTATGGAGGAGTTCGGTTGATTGGTTGGTTGTGTTTATGACGGCCAATTATCAGCACGAGGGATATAGGCCCTAAGGGGAGAGTCTCCTCCGTGAGGGTCTTTCTAAAGGAATCTAACCCGTATTTCCGCTTGGAAAACCAAGGTTCGAAGAAAACCACAAAAACTCTGAACGATTAGGCCGACGGGCGCGATTGGGATCGATCCCAGCACCTCCCATCTATCAGTTTCAAGAGCAGAAATGGAGGAGTTCGGAGCAAAAATACTTATTATAGCTTTTCTTTTTTCATGTTTATAATCTTCATTTTTAAAGAAGCGCCAAAGACTATGATATTTATATCTTTTAATGAATCTCTATTTGTATGTAAATGTTTCACTTATTATTTCATATCGTTAATCATATCTTTAGTGAGGACACTTTCATTTTCGAACAAGTTTCGAAAGTGAAAACACCCCCATAAAAAAATCTGCATTCAAGATCGAAAATGTATAAAACGGTATTTGTACAGATCGATCAAAGATATTCAATGCAAAAAAAAAAAAAAAAAAAAAAAAAAAAACATTTAAAAATATTGAAATGCAACCGAGATAGCGTTTAAGTTTCTTCTCTAGGATTAGCATTAGCGAACGGGTCTTTTCGCTTGACTAAAGTAGACTCCCCATAAAAAATTCTGCAATCAAGATCGTAAGTGTAAAAAACGGCCTTCGTATAGATCGATCTCCACTATCCAATGCAAAAAAAAAAAAAAAAAACATTTAAAAATATTGAAATGCAACCGAGATATCTTTATAAATTTCATCTATAGGATTAGTATTAGCGAACGGTTCTTTTCGCTTGACTAATGTAGCCTCCCCATAAAAAATACTGCAATCAAGATCGAAAATTAAAAAAATCGGCCTTTGTACAGATCAATCTCAGCTATCCAATGCAATAAATTTTTTTTTTAAAACATTGAAGTGCAGCCGAGATATCTTTATAAGTTTCTTCTATAGGATTAGCATTAGCGAACGGGTCTTTTCTCTTGACTAATGTAGCCTCCCCATAAAAAATTCTGCAATCAAGATAAAAAATGTAAAAAAAAAGTCCTTTGTACAGATCGATCTCAGCTGTCCAATGCAAAAAAAATCATTTAAAAATATTGGAATGCAACCGAGATATCTTTATAAGTTTTTTCTATAGGATTAGCATTAGCGAACGGGTCTTTTCGCTGACTAAAGTAGCCTTCCCATAAAAATCTTTGCACTCAAGATCGAAAATGTAAAAAACGGCCCTTGTACAGATTGATCTCAGCTATGCAATGCAATAAAAATCATTTAAAAATATTGAAATGGAACCGAGATAAAAGTAAAGAAGGACAAAAGGAAAAAAGTACTTTTAAACGCAATTTGTTTGAAAAGTGCATCTCAATTTATTTTTGAGATATTAATTTTTTTGTAGTTTTAAATGCCTTTCTGTAATGGTGGCAACTGAAGTACTCCATTTCTGGAGAAAGTAATAGTCCAAGAGCCGACAGCACAAAAACCTATGTTATCAAGCACAAGAAAAAAATCTTTATTTTATGGAAGATTAGGAGTAGGATAATCTAATGATCCATGTCTGCCGGAAGGGGTGCATAAGCCAAAAATTAATAACATCAGTGGTTGACTCGTAGATTTATCTTTGTATTTTCCTGCTCCCAGTCCTCCATGTTTTCATACCTTTGTTTGTAGGACAAACACAATGATAAACTTATGACTCAACCATTGGTGGTATTAATTTTTGGCTTATGCACCACTTCACTTCCGGCAGACATGGATCATTAGATTCCCCTACTTCTACTCTTCCATAAAATAAAGATTTTTTTCTTGTGCTTGATAACATAGGTTTTTGTGCTGTCGGCTTTTGGACTATAAAGGGAAAATAGTTGGAAAATAGCAGATTACTATATCTTTTTGTTGCCATTTTATAATAACAATAGAAGAAAAATTGTAATTAAAATACGTGCTATTTTGGAAAAATATAAATGAATGATTTCTGATAAAAATTGGAGCTATTATAAACTATATTTAATTTTAATTATCCATATTAATGTTGCAAACAAATGAAGGCATATGGGTCATTAGAAAGCCGACTTTTTGTGGCGTTTCTTGAATGACCACATCGCTTTTTGCTGGTTTTGTGTATTATTCGCGATAGTGACGTCATACGCATACTTATCTATAAATGTTTTTTTAAGGCTGGATCGTAAATGTAGAATTCTTCAGTGGATGCAAATTACGTCGTTTTATGTAAAATAATAGCGTGTATTTTAAGTCTTAAAACTGAAATATATTTTGTACTATCTATATTTATATATATATATATATATAAATTTTCATCGGAGGCGACATTAAATTTTGAAAAAGGCAGAATTCTTGTTTTCTAGTTTTGTAATTTTGTTTCGAGTGAATTTTTTACATCTGATACTGAGCACATTTCATTTTCATTTCGATAGTTGTTTTAATATCGAACAAGGAGAATCCAATAGAAGGAGCAGTCATAAATGACGTCACTTGAAGCTGTTCCTACCCCTCTCCTGCGTCCGCCATATGTAGCCGCGTGTTTCACTTGAGAATGCTGATTGGACTGCTATCGATAAAAGTCAAATATGGCAGACGTAGGAGAGGGGGAAAGAACTCGTTCCTCGGATTCAACGGTTTCCATAGTGGAAGACTGAAATATCTACTCCTCTCCTTCATAACTTCATGAGCTGTTCCTATTCCCCTACTGCGTCCACCATATTTAGCCGGTCTTGCACTGGAGACTATCGGTCAAAGTCAAATATGGCGGACGCGGCAAAGAAGGAAAGAACTCTTTTTTCGTCTTCGCAACTTTTCACAGAGGGAAATTTATATGTCAACTCCTTTCCTTTCACAGCTCCACGATATCGAAGGGAGCAGAAGGTTAAATTATTGTTGCCATAGGCATTAGTGCTTTTAAATTTTACATTGTAAAAAATTCAAAAGTAGGAGGTTGTACTTTTTAAATCTCGTTATACTTTCAATGTTGTTTGTGACTTCAATATGACATAAAGAAATTAGAGCAAAGTGGGCTTTCGTTGTGTGCCTTTATACGATGGTAACGACATACGGGAAATAAAATTTGATTGATATAGACGATTTTGAATAAAAACAAATCGCCTGGCATCTAGCGACGGCTGTCATTGTTGCCAAACTAATGTTTGTTGACGTGTTTCATTTTAGGTGATTCTATCCGCGACCAACGACATACAAGGCCAGTTTATGACTTTTAAAACGTCACTTGGAGTGGATAATCTTTACACGGCGAATGGTAAAAAACGATGGGCGCGCCGCTTTATATCAATCACCATGTAAAGATGATCTAATCCGAGGCTAACGAGAAAGACAGGTTACACTGTTAAAAATATCGTGAAAAATTACCTCTGTTTTTAAAGGCTCTCTATTTTCTGACCAATGAGAACGCTACATAAACACCTATGAAGCGTTCTCATTGGGCAGAAAATAGATAGCCTTGAAAAACAGAGGTCATTTTTGACGATATTTTTAACAGTGTACTGCGGTGCATTCCATATATATTTTTTTTCACAGCCTGCTAGAGTCCCATGATGCTCGAATACACCAATGAAGGTGTGCGAAAAGAGTCTCAGTCATTCTAGCGGTCTATAAAAACGACATGTGGGTTGCACCCCGGTAGCCTGTCTTTTTCGTTAGCTTCGATCTAATCCGTGTGATGATTAAACGCCATGAACTGGCCTTGTATGTCTTGGTCGCGCTCTATCCCGTATGTTTCCACTCTCATACAGAGAGCGGAGACATACTGAATATCAAATTTGATTGGTTGAAACGATTTTGGACAAAAAGAATCGCCGAGCATGTTGGCGATGTTTCCATTATCACCAAATTTTTTAACTTTCCTCACCCATCTAATCGAATTTGCCCAGGTAATTATTGCCAAGTTCAGGAATGAAAGTTGGTCATAGTATGTACAAGAACGTCTATCTGAGCACAGTCTGAGTATGTGCCCTGCTCGTATGTCGCTAAACTGAGATACAGGCATCCTAGTCTAATTCGTTTAATCGAACTCGCCCAGGCGATTATTGCCAAATTCTAGAATTTAGGTTACCCCAGTTTAAACAAAACTATTAGTGCGAGCATGCGCTCTGTGCATATGTCGCCACTCTCTTATGCAATAGTGTACCTCTATATGAGAGTGGTGACTTATGATACTCAGATTATACTTAGGCAGACGAGTTTGTCCAAACTATGGAAAACCTCGGTACAGCGTCTAGAATACCTAGTGTGGAAATATGCTATACAAACAATGCTAAAAACTTGTATCCCTTAAATGTGCGACATAACTGCTGAAATTCCAAGTGTCAATCGCAGCGACATCTGCGGGATTTTCGTATTACATTGTATAGACTTGCAATATCTTGCAGGTGTAGAAAATATCCTGCAGATGTCGCTGCGATCTGTATATTTCAGCAGCATCGTTGCACATTTAAAGGATACAATATTTTAGCACTTTTTAAGTGTTACAGGGATAGCCAATTTTCACACTATATATTCTAGGCGCTATAACCTAGGCATCTTCCATTCCAGAACATAGCGATACTCGCCTGGACCAGTTATATTATCCAAGTGAGATAAGTCTTAGCTTGGCAGGCTTGCCGCGACCAACGATATGCAATGCCAGTTCATGACTTTTAAAACATCACACGGAGTGGATCTCTTTAAACGGCGATTGGCACGAAACGAGGGGCGTGCCGCTTTGTACCAATTACCATGTATAGATGATCGTGTGACTTTTAACCGACCTGAACTGGCCTTGTATGTCGTTGGTCACGAGCTTGCCGAGATGTTTGGCAATTTCCTTTGTCAATAGTTGTCATAACCAAAAAAATGTTATACCCCGTATGTCGCCTATCTCATATCAACGGTGTTAAAAATATCGCGAAAAACTACCTCTGTTTTTAAAGATTATCTATTTTCTAACCAATGAGAACGCTTTATAGGCGCTTATGTAGCGTTATCATTTGTCAGAAAATACTTAGTCTTTAAAAGCAGAGGCAATTTTTCACGAAATTTTTAACAGTGTACACTACAGCGCCTAGAAGATACAGTGTGGAAAACGGCTACAAAATAGTGCTAAAAAATTGAATCCCATAAATGTACAACGATGCTGAATAACAAGATGTCGATCGTAGCGCCATCGTAGTGATTTAAAAACGATAGTCATTTTAAAAGAGACTCTTTAACCTATTTCCCGTCATTCCTTAACTAAATTAGCTTATAACAGACCAAAATATCTTATATTTATAGTTTTCGATATTTAACATTCTATAATTTCTGAAAACACAGTGTTTATATTGAAAAGATTTACGAGATGGCGCTCGTTTCAGCATATTGCCACTGAGCATTGTTGGAGATTTATGGGATACAAGTTTTTAGCACTTTTTAAAGCATTATAGGAGATTTATGGGATACAAGTTTTTAGCACTTTTTAAAGCATTATAGGAATAGCTGTTTTCCACACTGTATCTTCTAGGCGCTGTAGTGTACACTGTTTAAAATATCGTGAAAATTACCTCTGTTTTTCAAGGCTATCTATTTTCTGATCAATGAGAGCGTTTCATAGCTGTTAATGTAGCGTTTTCATTGGTCAGAAAATAGAGAGCCTTTAAAAACAGAGGTAATTTTTCACGATATTTTTAACAGTGTAGGCTCCCTAATATAGAAGCATCCAAGGATTTTGTTATTCTTCACTGCTTTGGTACGTCATGATCATGTCATATACGATATCGAAAGTATAACGAGATGAATTAATTAAGCCTTTAAAAATTATTCCAAAAAACTTTGAAATCTAATATCTAACTATGACTGTTATTCACCTGCGCATGGCAGAAAGGTTTTCAATAAAATTCGTAAAATGAGGGTGAACAGCCCTTCCGCGCGCGAGTTGGTCCATTAGACTTGAAGTTGACTAGCTCCAGCCATAAATCTAAGCACCCCACCAAAACAATGGCCTCACTTGTAAGAAGTGAATCATTTAACAGTAATCCTGAATCTCCTGCTTCCCCATCGGAAAATCAATCGGAAACCACCATTGCAGAGCAAGATCTTGACTTTGATTCAAAAACTTACGCCAATGAATTGTTAGAACATGGACTGAAAGAGGAGCGATTTAGGATTGACAGGAAGAAACTGGAAGACATGCTTCAAATTCACCAAAGTAAGCACTTTTGTTTTCGGATCAACGGCCTTAGTTCTTTTTATTTTACGCTATGAAATATTTATTTTATGATTATTTAAAATTGCTGCATTTCGAATTTCGCCTCGAACATACTAAAATTGTCTAAAACTGTGTAAATGTTTTATTACCAAAGCGTTTATACAAAACTGGTCAAATTGAAAACTTTTTAAAATTTTTCAGGGTATGCATTTGAGATAAATGTAAAAGATTATAGCAGTGGTGGATTTTCCGATTTTATCGTTCTAGGCCAGAAGTCCCCAAACCTTGACTGATGTACCATAAATTGACATTCACTTTCGCCGTACCACCATTAAGAAGGATAATGAGAAAATTTAAAATGACATATCATTAAGTTACTGTCATTTCTAAATTATTACGGAGAATATCATCTCTTATTGACTTTGAAGGGTTTGGCCTTAATAAAAAAAAACTAGCCAATGCCTTTTAGAAGTAATGATTATATTTTACGATTCATTCAATATATAAGTAAAATATTTTTTTAATGCGACAAAATACGATAAGGCTATGAAATATATTGTGGATTTAATAAATTGTGACACTTTGACTTATGTCATACACTAATGTGCTATAGGGCATACGAGAAGTCTCTTAACATATATTTTCAGTTCTATAATTTTCTGTATAGCCTTAGTGCACCAATATCGGAAGGTTCACATGCCAGAACTGGTACTCATACGGGTCACTCTCCCAAAAATGTAAATTTTCAATATAAAATTTTAAGATAAGTCAACTTTAGAGACTTATTATTTAGTGCAAGTGAAAATATGCAGTGGTCCAGCTACATTGTACTTTTGTTTTTTTACTAACATCGTGCTTTATTTCTTTTGTCTCGGAATTGAAGTGTTACATTGTAAAGAAATCTATAGATTCAATGCTATTCATTTAATGTTTAAATAATGCACTTTATTAATTCAGTATCGTATAGGATTTTTCGCAGTACCACTGATTATGCGGCTCGCAATTCGCAGGGTCGGTTTTACCATTAAGCGAACATAGGTGGTGGCACAAGGCCGATGCACTAAGCTGTATACTTAAAAAAAAATTTTTGTTGCTTTTAAGTGTTTGTATATTGTACTGTTTGAAATATCTATTTACTCATTTAAAGCTAAACAATATCGAAAAAACTTGTAGTCTGAAAATGTAATCTCATGAATCTATTAGTAGTATCTTAGATTCTTAAAGTTCGCTATGTTCAAATAGCTTATTAGATTTTTCAAATATTCATTGAAAATGAAATGTATAAACCTCAGATGTAGAATTCCTTTAAAGGGATAGGCGGAAGGGTGGGTAGACAACATATTAAGCGTCTAAAAAGGATAGTTTAGAACTTTCATCTGGCCTTCAACATTTAAATTGTTGGTCAATATATAACGTTGTTTGGGGAATGTTTCGCAATTTTTTTCATAAACATAAATCGGCCTTAATCTCCATGTAAACAAGGATTCACTGTCCGCTTGATGATTGCATCGAGAATTCATGAAATGTAAGGTTAGAAAATTCTTAATGCAATCGATCATTAATGTATTAACTTATGGCATAGCTCAGGATTTTTTGAAAATTTAAATATTTGTGAAAATATAGGCTATAAAGAAAAGTTGTCTCCATAAAAATGGCTTTATGTTTGTAAAAAACTTTGATATAAAAATCCTTCGTAGTGCCATACAGAGAGGATTAAATTCTGAACGTTTGCATTAAAACTTAAAGGAAAGCGGTCAACTGGTTATCGAGCAGTCTGAAGTGGCCAGTTAAAGGCGTTTTGAGAAAAATGGCTTTAAAGTTTCTTATTGGCAATTAGTTAGCGATGTATTTGTTATTTTGCAATTGTAATTAAAAAAAAAATTAAATCTCTTTTGGGGTATGTTCTAGACACAAGCCATACGAAAAAGAAAATTGTAGTGCATCGTTCGGACCAAATGTAAATATTATGGACATGGTCTCTGGTATAATGATTGAGCCAAATGTAAATATCATGGTCATGACCCGTGGTGCGACAGTAAAGGCTAACGGGATTACTAATAAACCTTTTGTGGTATATCTACCACAATTATTACACCAAGTTGTAATTGCTTATTAAATATTCCACAAAATTAAATCCGTTGTATCTTACACCTGTATTTACATTCCATAAATCATTCGCGTTTGGTACAACTTAGGAACGATTTTCCGAACCGTGGAATGGCTCGAAGGCTGCTCGATTTTGTTTACGTTTGGGGCCAGCCTGTTGAAACATAAATCGTAGATTAAGGGGTTAAAAAAAGTTAAGCTTATTTTTCTCCATCTCTAATACTCCACAATGATATTTTAAACTTCACCAATAAGACAAATTTTAAGATATTTAATCAACTACGCTTTTAAACACCGAAATAATCTATCAAGAAGGCTGCTGTAAATAGCAAAATCTTCGGATATTAACTTTTGGAATGCGGCTAATACGAAAGTATAGCTTTTAAATAAGTCAAAACTTTATTTGAATATGCATTTGAAATTTTTCATACTGTTTTCTGTTGGTGGAAAATCTAAAAATATTAATCTATTTTAAATTGTTTTCGCTTATGTTCTGTTCACCAGGCAATATTCTTTCAGCTCTGGTTGATTTACCTGGTTATATTAAAAATGGATTATATTGTCAAAACATATTAAATTTGATTTTTTGAATTATGAGGAATCAAATGAGTTATCCAGATCTCTTTTTGAAATCTGCTCTAGATTTTGCAATACTATGAAACAATTTTTGCAATACTATGAAACAATTTTTGCAATACTATGAAACAATTTTTGCAATACTATGAAACAATTTTTGCAATACTATGAAACAATTTTTGCAATACTATGAAACAATTTTTGCAATACTATGAAACAATTTTTGCAATACTATGAAACAATTTTTGCAATGTATATAGTAAATTGGTATTTTAAAACGGACGTTATAAGCCAATCAAAGACCATAAATTCATGTTCCCCTTATCAGTAGTCGTATTGCCTTCCATATTCGCATACATAGATTAATAAAGTAGCATAATCAAATTATTAAATATTTTGTATTAACAAATCGTAAAACTTTACATATAACGTACAGCCGTGGGGGGGGGGGACAAGTAAACACCCCCTACTAACTCTGCAACAAAGTATTGTAGAAGAAAGTTACTGGTACCAAACGATTGGAAAGTCTACTTTAAAATGTGTGTAAAATTTTCTTAGGGGGGTCATCTACGTATTAAAACGAACCCAAACTTCCCCCCCCCCCCCAATACCAAAACTTTGACACCATAAATACACCCTTCAATTACCCTATAAACATTTTTGCGAAATTCGTACGATTAGTTTATTTTAAAATGAGCACATTAGGGGTTGTATCCAAATTGAAGTTCAATACTCGATTGAACTGCTACAGAATGATTGTCACTTCTATTAATGAATTATTTCTTGTCAATATGGCCATTTTACTCAGTTTCGGCTATTGCCAGCCCAAATGCTTCAATGAGTAAAATAAAAATATTTCAAAGTATGCTTTACTGTACATCTTAGACGGCCCCTTAAACTATAATTTTGATGTTAAAGCATAATTCGAAAACTACTTGAAGAAAAATTGAAATTGAGAATTTGCATAAAGCAGGATATAAATATAAATCTATCATTGTAGGTTGCAATTCATATTTTTCGAAAATTAATTTCTTAATTCATATTATAAATTTTTAATTACAAATTTAATGTATTTGTTTGGGTTTTTTAGTATTATAATTGCAGAAAAAAATTCTCACATTAGGATTATAATTGCAGATGACATTAATAAAATATGAATATCTAATTTAACATTAGTAGTTCTAAATTCTGAATGTTTGTAATTCAAACTTATCGTCCAAATGAAATTTCTTTTCTAAGCATATTTTGAACCGAAGATTTAAAATATTGTCAATTAGGTATTGCCATTGAAGTCTGGTTTTGATTTGTAGATGGCCCCTAAGAAAATTTTATATACATTTAAAAGTAGACTTTATTTACAATCGTTCGGTACCAGTAACGTTCTTCTATTAGTTTGAGTTAGTAGGGGATGTTTACTTTTTCCCCCACGACTGTACAAAAGTTATTCGCTGCAATCTAATATTTAAGACGTTTGAATTTTATATATCGCTGTCAAGATTAGCTACAAAATCTTGAGTGTATTCAGAAGGGTTTTTAAATTTCAATTTTGCAACTGCTCTTAATTGCCTACACATAAAATGTTGCGAGTACTCAACGTGATATGTGGAACACTATTGGAAGTAAAGTGACTGCTGTTTTAACGAAAATTTTTTTATTTTAAGATTCTTAACCCAAAAAGGAATCCAATTCCTATTTTTTGCATATCTGAGGTGGTATTCTGCTAGATAATTGTCAGTCGATAAACTGGCAATTTAGTGCGATTGACGAGCACTTTTTCTGGGACAGTTAGCGGTTGTCTAGCAACACCCAGATTCGGACTGGCCCATCGGCCTGAAGGCAGGTGTGTTCTGATTGGGTGTGTTTCGCGTCCTTTTAGCCAAAAAATTTTCTTTGTTCAGTGTATGTATTCAGACTCGGATCTTTTCAGGATTAGTTTATCAATTTTAAATTAATAGACAAATAGAACATGGGAGAATTGTTATTACATTGTAAAATCAGAATCTTGCATCGGATAGAGTAATCCGATTTTACCCGAACTCGACCTGCGATTCTAATCGATTGTAGTTAATTTTTTTCAATGCGGGTCACTCAATTTTTTTTGATTTCGGGTTGAATTTAGATTCTTATTTGTTGGTTAATCTGATTTTTTATTAGTTGAGTCTAAAAAATTGTTTTAGATGAAAAACTGTATTTGAACATGAACGTGCCTTTACATCAGTAATATCCTTAGACTTTTGAAATCTTTGATCCAGATAATTCCCCAAAAACGGTCTTTTTTTACAAAAGTGGATTTTTCTTTTAGAAGTGAGATTCAACGTAATTAGTACAAATTATGCCGCGTTTGCTGTCTTTTCAAAGGAAAAATCCCATGTCCTCAAGGATCCATGACAATTTTTTATACATTTCAATTTTTGCTTAAATGATACACTAGTGCACATCGGGCATCAAAAGGATATTAGAGATTTTAGGCTTTTTTGTAGGCGCATGTGTCAAATCTTCTATGTATGTATAGAAGTAAGAAAGAAATTGAGTTCATAAAAAAAAACTTGCTCCCACTGAATATCAAAGGTCAGCGCCCTTTGATCTGGCCCAGTCCAACCCTGACAACACCTAATGGCCAAAATCGGCCCTGCTTAAATTGCTATCTAGAAAGTAATGTCAATATTTAAATATAAACTGTCTTTCTGTTAGTCCAAGAGCCGACAGCACAAAAACTTATGTTATCAAGCACAAGAAAAAAACCTTTATTTTATGGAAGAGTAGAAGTGTGGGAATCTAATGATCCATGTCTGCCGGAAGTGAAGCGGTGCATAAGCCAAAAATTACCACCAGTGATTAACTCATAGGTTTATCATTGTTTGTCCTACAAACAAAAGTATGGAAACATGGAGGATAGTTGTAGGACAAACACAATGATAAAGCTACGAATCGACCACTAGTGGTATTAATGTTTGGCTCATGCACCACTTCACTTCCGGCAGAAATGGATCATTATTTTTTGGTAGGATAGAAGTAGGGGAATCTAAAGGTTTGTTTCGTGTGCTTGATAGCATAGGTTTTTGGGCTGTCGGCTCTTGGACTTATGTACTCTTCATAAGACTTTACCCCTTTTTTTCAGATTCGAACAATGCAGCTGAAAACGCAGAAGTATTCTTTCAAAGGGTAAGCGTTAACTAGGAAACCTTCTTAGTTGAATTCATTGTTTGTTTTCTAACTAAAGAATTGTTGCAGGTGATGATGGAAACTTCAACTCTAGTAACTTGGCCTTCAAAGTTAAAAATTGGAGCTAAGTCTAAAAAAGGTGAGTTAAACGACTAATATTGGAAAGCGAGGATTAGTTGAGTTAATGTAAACTTCGTAATCTCTTTACGATATTGGTGATAAATTCTGCATTCAGCGGGTGGCTACAAGTTTATTTTGAATGGTCAACCCCCCCCCCCCCTTACAAAGTCTGCTAGCCTCAACACAAAAGCCGCAAGCTGATGTTAAACCTAGGGGAGCCTTCTTTCAACTTTCTCGTTAGAATTGGATATCTTTAGAGTAAGATAAAACTGAGACCTCTCTAACCTGTTTTTTAGATTTTAATGCAGATTTTTTTCAAGACTATATCTCGAAACCAGTTCCAAATCGATGTTTACAACTTTGATTATTCTAGTCAATAGCACAACAATGAATGCTTAAGTCTCGCTTTGGTTTTTAGTTTCGCAGTTTTGTTTGATCTTACAGTGCTAAAGGAAAGCAAGACTGAAATATTTAAGGCTGTTCTCAACTACTCTGCTCAACAAGCGCAAAATGTTGACGCATTTTACTAATTCATTTTTTAACTTAAAGATATGAAATAGGAAGGCCTGACTATGGAACCGATTTAGAATGTTTTCCATTTTTTTTATCAATAAATTACTTATTGAGTTGTGATTTTGATCACGAACACTATTTTGATCACGTGACAAAGACGTTTCTCTCCGTTCGCGGGCTGGTTTTTCTTTCTTCGGGAACTTCGGTTCATAACGTCAACTTTGACAATATTTTCTGAAAGATCTACTGCGTTTGCCAAAAAAACGGAAAACAGTCAGATAAGTTTCTGAACACCTGCTAGTTTCATGCATTTCCGAAAAAAAAAATTAACTTGTCAAAGCTGCCTTTTTGGATTTGAGAACATCCTCAAGTGTATCTTAATTTTATGACCATATTAAGCTTAATACAGAGTTTTCAGATTTGCTCCATTTTAAATTTCCAGTCGAGTCAGTGTAGTTTTTATATTGTGAAAAAAAATAATTTAAATATTGTATTAACTGTACAAGGCAAACCTATCTGTCAAATGCTATTTAATTTTAATCGAAATTAAATATTGCGGAAAATTAGTACGAGCGTCTTGAAACTTCGGTTTTCTTATCAACCCTTAACTGCTGTGACAAATTGTCGCGTAAAAACTGACAATTGGTATCTGAGACCGCTTGATTGGAAGATAAATAAAAAGCTCGATTAACTCATAAGATACCGTTCAAAAGTCTCTGGTGATAGTACTAAAGTTCCAAATAGAACAAAATTTCGGTAGTGTTTGCAGTTAAAGTGAAAATTGCAAGTTAAACTATAAAAATTGAAAAGTCGCGGTCTGAGAGACCGGTAACACCAGTTAAAGGTTAACATAGGTGACTTTAGAACTAAATATTGGTGAAACTTTAATATTGAACCACTAAGAGCTGTTTTACTTTCAGACCCCCATGTAAAGATAGTTGGAAAACCCGAAGCTGTGCAGCAAGCAAAGGAAAAAATTCTCGAGATACTAGACACCAAGGTAAGTTTATTACAATATTCATTAGTATGTATCATCCAATATGGTTGCGACACATTTTTTTCCTTTTTGGAAAGGATTGTGGGCATCGACCCAAGTTTAGTGGCTCACATTTTGTTTTTGAACACTTGTTTTTGAAACTTACTTATAAAAAAAAAATCCTAAATATTAAAGGTTTTACTTAATTTTTTTTCTCAACTTTTTGTCTATAATAAAGCTTATATATATTGTAATTCAAAGCTTTTTTTTCAAATTTTACCGGGAAAATATTAGTCTCGCATAAGTAATTGGACACTTTGAACATTCAATAAATGCAAACAAAAATATGAATATAATCAAACATTTTAATACTTTGTTGGATATCCTTCAGCTGAAATTACTTTTTAATACGTTTTCTCATGGATGCAACTAGTTTTTTGTTAACAGAGGAATGGAACAAAATTGAATATTAATACTGCTTTAAGTTCTTTCGAGAAATATCATGTTTTCTTGCTCTTTTCTCCAGATCATGCTCTGTAAAATATTATGTAACGTTACTCCATAAAATTGGTCTCAGCCTTGCTGCCTCCATTTAATGAAGTACTTTAACCGATATAACTGGTGTTACGTTACTGTGTAATATTACACCAGTTATCAGTTTAAATTACACCATTATGTAAGTGAAAAAATTTACTCCATAAAGTTGGAGGCAGCATCCTGCCACCAATTTTATGGAGTAACGTTACATAATGTTTTAGTGTGCCACGGATTTTTAAGTGGATTTAAATCTGGAGAGTATTGTTAGAGTTTTGATAACTTTGGCACAGTTGTACAGCAGCCGTAAGTGTACACTTAGAGCCGTATGTTTGAGATCATTATCTTCATGCACCTTGAATGCGTTTTGAATTTAAAGTTTTTGGGAGGTATTTTCAAATTTTCTTTCAGGATATTTGCATACTTTTTTATCCATGTCATTTTCAATAAAAACTAAATTTCTCGTACCAGAAACAGCAAAACATCCCCAAACCATTATGCCTCCACCTCCATGTTTGAGAGTTGGCAGATTTTTCGGATAGAGCTCCTTGTTGGATTTTCTCCAGTTTTTGCCCATCGGACCCAAATATGTTAAATTTTGATTCATCCACAAATGACGTTGCCCCACCAAACGATAAATCTGTCTACCATAGGTTTTTCAAAATTTAGACAACTTTCTTGCTCTTTCGTTAACGAAACATTTTTCTTCTGGCGACTGTTGTATTCATATGATCTGATAACTCGTCTAACAGTTTCAGGGTTTATTTTTATTGCAAATCTGTTTTCTAATTCTGTTGCAAGTTTCACTGCACTAATTCTTTGATTTTTATGCATAAACCTTCGATTCCTGGGAGTTAACTTGTGAGGAGCTCCTGATTTTATTGCCTTTTCAACGGTTCCACGTAGTTTACATAGTCTTATAATAGCAAAAACAGTTGAATTGTTTACTTTAACAAGTTTTGAGATGGTTCTGATGCTTTTACTATCTTTTTAAAATCTTTTATATTATACAGTCAAATTGTGTGTGTAAATTTTATCTTAAACGCTCTAACGATTGACTAAATTTCGTATTTTACAATTTTCGGGTACGAGAAGGCCATTGGGCTAGGTCATGTGTTTGAGAAAATTAGATTAGTGGGCCATTTTGGGTCATAATGGGTCAGGGTTAAGTTAATTATATCTAAAAAACGGCTCAATCGATCTTGACTAAATTTATATCCAACCGTTTTTGGGAACGAGAAAACTATTGGGCTAGGTCACATGTTGGAGAAATTTCGATTAGTGGGTCATTTTTAGGTCACTTCGGGTCCAGGTAATTTTATCTAAACGATTTTGACTAAATTTTGTAATCTAATGTTTTGGATTACGAGAAGACCAATGGGCTAAGTCACATGTTCGAGAAAATTCGATTAGAGGGTTTTTTTGGGTCACGGAGTCAAGATAATTGTATCTAAAGACTCGCGCGATTTGATAAAATTTTGTATTATACCATTTCTGGGCATGAGAAGACCATTGGGCTAAGTCGCATGTTCGAAGAAAATCGATTAGTGGGTCGTTTCTGGGTCACTGAGTTAAGCTAATTGTGTGTTTAAAAAAAAGCTGAAAACAAATTTTGTATTATATCGTTCCTGAGCATGAGATCATTGGGCTAAGTCACATGTTCAAGAAAATTTGATTAGTGGGTCATTTTTGGTTCACTGTTTGTCAAGTTAGATGTATCTAAAAAAAGGCTCAATCGATTTTGACAATTTTTATTACATAGTTTCCCAGCACGAGAAGACCAATTGGGATAAGTCAATGTTCGATAAATTTAGATTAGTGGGTCCCTTTTGGGTTACCCTGGGTCAAGCTAATTTTATCTAAAAAGACCTTAACGATTTTGACTAAATTTTGTTATTCTATCGTTTTCTGTTCGAGAAGAGCATTGGTTAGGTCGCATGTTCGAAAAAATGCGGTTAGTGGGTCATTTTGGGTCACTGTCTCAGGATCATGGCAATTGTATCTAAACAGCAAGAATGATACAATGAGAATAAAATATCGAACTGAACACAACTAATTTTAAGAGCTTTGCTCTGTCGTCCCTGCTATTGATTAAATTACGAATAGAATTTATAACTTTGTAGCGTCTGGCCATGTTTACTTCATGTACATTTATTTCTATATTTGAAGTAGCAATCTAAATGTGCAGACGATATTTGACATATTTCCATTTATAATAAATAACAATAGTCTCAAATTTTAGTAAAGCTTTCAAGTGTCCAATCACTTATGCGAGATTGTTTTTAACTTTCTCTGTAAATTTTTTGAAAAGTTTTGAATTTATTTTCATTACAATATGTAGGTTTTATTATAGATAAGTTTATATGAGAAATTTAAGTGGATCCCTTAATATTTAGGTTTTCTACATGTTTCAAAAACAAATATCGAAACAAATGTGAACCACTGTATATGTGAAGATGAGTTTGACAGTTTCCAGTAATTTAAACTTTAGTGGTCGCGGAGGAATTCCCCTTTGCGATATCCAGAATGGCATCTAGCAAAACGCTAAAGATTAATTAGTATTAAGTGCACGAATGCGGCGGCAAATGGTCGGACATATTAATACATTAAATTATCCAGAACGCAACGTAAATCAGTGGGGAAAATTTCAATTTTGCTTGGATTTATTGGAAAATGGTATTTTCGTCCAGCTTAGAGTATGAGTAAGTTCTCTGAATTAAGATTAGATATCCATTTCTCTGTTCACATTATACGAAAAATTTCAAGGTATTTGGAAGTCTCATCTTAAGTTGGATAATTACGACTATCAATATAAGTTTTGCTTCACAAAATAAATCTGTATAGAGTTGCCCAATATCAATTTCGGATTTCCGAATACGTGAGCTGGCATAAACGAGGTAAAAATATTCACTTAGCATTAAGCAGGAAATGTAAACCATGTAAAACCCCTATAATTTGGGTGCACCAATTCCAAAGTTTAACTGTATAAGGAAATGGTTGGTCAATGCACTTGATTTAGACACCGAAATAATGTTGGAGAAAATATATTTGAATTCTCTTAATGAAATATTTTGAATATGAGAACTAAACAGTATTTGTTAAAGAAATTAGACTTTATCTGTCGTAAGCGATAGGCTTAATCTTAAGCCTATCGTCGCAAAATCGGGACGTTTAATTTTTTGAATTTTGTTTTACGATTATTTTTGACGATTTACAAACAGCATTCAGGCTAGTCTAATATTAACAAGTGCTTATAAATATAACAATTATAAAGTACCGAGAATGGGGAGGAGTGGGATCAGGCGCGAATAGGTTGTTTCTGTATATGCTGAACGTAGCTTTGCAATCATTATAGAAAGATATAGGGGAGAGGGCACATGTGCATATCAGTTTTTCCATAGTTATTTCGATTTTTTTTGAGAAATTACCAAAGATGGCAACAGCTCCAGACGTACGATAAATTTTTGAACCTCTTTGCCTTTTTTTGTCTTAAAGTAGCCAAAAGTTTGTAGATCTCTAATAAAATCAGTTCCAACTTTGTAAGCGATTAACTTAATTTATTTGAATTTTACTGTTTTAACATACTATGAATAGTAAAATTTTTGATAATTTTTCTTATAAAATTGAAATATTAATGATTTATCAAATTAATTCTAGCAGCCATGTGGGGCACTTGTGAATAGACTAGTTGGGGACAGATATGAAGAATACATAAGTGCCCCAATATTCATTCTGAAATTCTGTTTCTTTCGGTTAAATTCAAGAGAATGAGCTCAATACCTATAATTTTCCTGAAATCAGATATTTTCGTCATACAAAAAAGAAATCTTGTATTGAAATTTCCACAACCACATCTGTGAGGAAGTACACAGCAACAAGCTTGTTTACGTTCAATTGCAATTTAAATATTTCATAAAGAATAAGTGTTATATATTAGTTTAGTAAATGGTTTAAATTTCTTATGCATTGTTAATTCAAAAGTATGTCAATTTTTCATTTTCCCCCTACTTCATTTGTTTCAAACTTGCAACCATGACTTACTCCCATCTCTAAAACAGCTATGTACTCGTATGTTTTGAATGAGGATAGATATCGGTAACACTTTAGTCAAATTTGTCAATTGATAACGGATTCTTGTGTGTGTGGTCAGAACAACTTTGTATTTACTTATTTTCATTTTATATTTTCCTTCAACAAATCATTCAGGAACTATAGCAATACTTTCATATTTATTTTTTACTTTATGATGAATTTAAGATACAGCTAATGATTATGACAATACTACTTAAAAGCATGTGAGAGGATACTATTCCTATGTCCATATGTGCCCCACGTGCGTTCACAACTACTCCAATTATTTTAATTTATAAAACTTAAAAATACTATAAAGGTGATTAAAAAAATTACCTTGTATAAGAAAACTTTTACGTTTTAAGTTTTGGAAAGTTTTATAAGGAAGTTATTGAATAGTTTTTGTACATAAAAATTAATCAAATTATGAGAAAGCTATATGTGAATTGCTCGCATGTGCCCCCCTCTTCCCTATAGGAAATTCCCCTTGCAGACTAAATTTTCCAATGAATTGGTCTTTGTTCATGCTTTTTGAATAATCTGGTACATATTTCTATCCCAGGAGAAAGTGACGCAACTTCAAAATCCTTTGTTATTGCACAAATAGGATACTTATGTGGATTTTCTACGGAAGAGTTTCATAAGTGTAATTATACTGAAAATCGCTATGTCACTTCGCCACAACAGAGGCGGGGAAAATTGTGCCTGTGTTTGGGGGAATAAATTTATTTAATCCTTCCTGCCTCTTCTAAGCTTAGATTCTTAAGAGTTTCTATTAAATATGCTTCTACAGCTGCATGCCGAGATTTTCTATAGTTTTGTTAGAGAAAAAATTGCAAACTTTTTTCTTATTGTGAAATATATTTTTGTGTTGTGCCGCTTTTTCTTGCGGATGAGAGGCTTGCTATTTAAAAAAAATGTTTGCTATATCTATCCGTTTATCGCGACTTATTTTCGTCACAACATTTTCTTGATTCTTTTTTTTTAACATTGGTATGTCCTTCGAGAAATTTTTTGTAGTCCGAGCGAAAATGCGTCCAGGCTGGGACTTTAAGCCAGAACCTTTTTGGTTGCAATTGCCAATACTCTTCAAATTGATCTATCTGTACGACATCCCAGCCGACACAATATGCGCTCAGGTAACCATTTGGTAATGACATCTGCTGTAATTTGAAGTAGCTCCACAGAATTAACTGCAGGTAAGAGCTCTAATAAACTATGGATAAGCAATTGCTTCATTTTAAACAGAATCAACCGATTAGAAAAAATTCATAAGTAATTTTTTCCATCTGATCGAAAATGTGTATGCTGGGGCTCTAATCGGGACTTTTTGGTTGCAATCAGTTGATTGTATTTAAAATAGTGTAATTACTCATCCATAGTTCATCCACTTCCCTTACTGCGGTTTTTCTGTCGAGCTGTTTTCAAATAGACTAGACGTAATTTCCAAATGGTTACCTGAACCAATATTGTTTAGGCTGGGATGTCATCCAGAGCTCAATTGGAAGAGCATTGTCAATTGTAGCAAAAGATTCTGGTTGTCTCAGCCTGTATACGTTTTCGCTCTGATGGAAAAATTACTACTTGCATGAATTCACATAATTAAAGAGAATTTTTAAAGAGCGAAAAAGAAACTCCATCTTTTGGTACTTAAAGCGTTTCCCATTTCACTCCATTTGGGCTCTTGGGGAAGACTTTAAAATGTAGATACGTTCCTTTCGTTTACATTTTAAAGTAAATTTCGTTTAGTGTTACCTAATATTTGTAAACATTTTTTTAAACTTAAAAATATACCATTGATGCTAACACGAGCAAATTGCGTGATGGCAACCAGACGCCGCGCGTCTTATCACTTGCACTTCCAGCGTTTTCCACTTACCTTCGTGTGGCACATTCAACCAGGGACATCTTTTACTCTTGTTTGAAACGTTACACCTAAGATTGCCACTTTAAGCAATCTCTTGCTTATGCTTGGCACTTAAAACATTTTTTCGTAAGATTTTTGATTTTTTAGTACTTTCGGATTTCTCAAATTTTTAGTCCTCGATTATTTACCTATCGGCTGATTGTGTTAAAAGTAATTAAACTGGTATATGTATTAATTTATAGTGAAGATGCATTTAACGTAATTGTTATTACACTAGAAAACTGTTTTAACCCGGGAATGGAAGAATGGTTTATTTTGGCTCCTTATTTAAAACAATATTAAAAATTTTGTTTTTAAAGTCAATTCCTACTTAGGCCATCAAAGAAAAATTTAATATAATCAAGCTAATATTAGTTTTTGTTGCATTAAAATATCTCAATTTGTTGATTTTCTATAAGCAAGTAGGTTTACAATGGAACTCTATGGGGGAAATTGGCGAAATATTACAGATATCGACAAGTTGACGTCCCCTTTGGCGACTCATTTTGGCCGCCAAATTGGGCGATATATCGCCAAGTTGGCGATAGACTTGGCGGTATTTGGCGACAGAACAGGGTCCCCCCCCCCTATGGTAACCCCTTATTGAAAATACTTTCATTGAACTTCAATAACCAATGGACGCCATTTTGTTTCCCATGCAAAACTAAAATTTAATATTTGAAAAAACTGTTAACATCAATTGTCATCCAGTACAAGTTTAAAAAAATTTATTTCAACTTGATAGGATGAATGAGTATTATTAACGATTGAAAATTTGAACAAGATAAATATATAAATATATGAATATATAAATATAGGGAGAGTGTGAGCTAATAGTAGGAATTGAATAAAGGGGTGGGGATTATACGGAAGCGGTGCATTCTATCTTTAAAATACCTCGAATTTTTAAACAAGCTTCAAAAGCATCGTAAGTGGGAAAATGTCATTTTCAAGGAATCGATGACTAATACTTCGACTTGTTCTTCCATTCCAGGGCTAACAGCTTCTTAACCAACGAAAGGTTATGGAGAGGGGGATTGAACTAAAGTCACGAACTGAAGTTTGAGAGAGGTTGCAATGAACTAGAGGTTAGAGAGGGAGATTGTAATTAGAAACCCCTGCTTGGCTTTAACATGTATTTTAAGATCAATAAAACTTAGGATTAAATATGACATAGTGGATGAGAATAGGGTTAATTAAAATAGCAATTAAAGCCTTTGTGCAGGAATATTGAAATGCAGTAAACCAACGTTTAAAATGCACAAATAATGCGTGAAAAAGCAGCAAACAGCTGTTTCGAATCGACAGCGAGATTCTTCTTCAGTGCAAGAGAGGGGGGGAAAAAAGGAACAGCGTGCTAGGAAAAGCAAGGCTGAGCAAGGGCTCAGCCTTGCTTTTCCTAGCACGCTGTTCCTTTTTTCCCTCTTGCACTGAAGAATCTCGCTGTCGATTCGAAACAGCTGTTTGCTGCTTTTTCACGCATTATTTGTGCATTTTAAACGTTGGTTTATTGCATTTCAATAGGGTTAATGTTTCGTGTAAATTGAGTAACTTTAGAATGAGCTAAAATTGGCGTTCTCTCATTTAAGTGTTTGAAACATAACTGGATTTTTAGTAATTTGTCTTCTATACTTTGCTATTTAGACTTGAATATCGAGCCTGCTTCATTATATATGTTAACTTTATTTCAGAAAAATCGAGTCACTTTAAAGATGGACGTTTCTCATACGGACCACTCGTACATCATCGGGAAGGGAGGATTTAAAATCCAACAAGTCATGGAAGAGACAGGATGCCATATTCACTTCCCTGATTCAAACAAACCGAAACCACGAGTAGCATTTCCATGCTTCAAACCTTCCATTGCAGATTTGAGAAATAATTTAACCACCGAAAAGAGTAATCAGGTATTTATTGAATTCATTACTACCTTTTAACATACAGAAGGACCTGTCTCGAAATAGTCTTTAGAGGGTGGGGGGAACCAGTCTGCTAATTCTTGAAATAGAGGTGCTGAATGTTTGTCTGCTTCTATGAATGACCTGCTTGATTTATCGTCATCCAACGAACGCTCTCTCGTTGGCGTTTTCTGTCAATTCTTTGTAGCCCGTCATTTTTGTTCATGTTAACAGCATTATCTGTAGCGGACTAAGAACGATCGGATTTTCAGGTCCATATGGCATTTTATTACTGTCGTATAGATGGCACATAACTCATTTTCACATCTTGCGACTTGGACTCTGATCCACGTCGTTAGCATTATAATTAAAATGTTAAGTTACTATAAGATCTTTATTGCTGAAAATTGTCTATAGGAAAATACCATTTGGCCCAGAATCGTACATTTTCATATCGCACCCCCCCCCCAAAAAAAAAGGCGACAAACACGGCAGGCGGGTTGCTTTATTTATATGGAAGCAAACTTTTGTATGTTCATTGTGAATGCTAAACTAATACATTTTATGAAAATCTGAACAGGGCACGAGTATGCATCGCTGCATGCAGCTATTGAACTACTAGACGCGGATCAGTCCTACGCATTTAGTATTAAAGTAGTTTAACATTTTTACTATTGTGATAAAAGTCCTCTGTTCTTGGTTACTTTTTATTGATATTTCCTTTATATGAATGACAACTTTCAGTGTTGAGCATTCCCCTGTCTTTGAAACTCGCTACGAAAGGATTAATTTATACTTTGGTTCAACCCTTTAGGGCCCTGACGGTTCTTTAAAGTATCTTGTTATAATTCTAATACATCAATTGGCAGTCAAAGTTTAGAATATTTCTAGATATCTTATGTTCCAAAACTATTATTCGTTGTATAAAGTTTTTAAATCTTCAATTGCTCCGACATTGTCGCGTACCTACTGCCACCAGTCTCTAAGACTACTTGATCGGAAGAGGAATATAAGGCTTACGTACAGAACTAATAAAATCCCCTTATTCAGGAGTCTAACAATGGTACTAGGTCTCTAAATGAAACGCATTTCCTTCAGTATCTAGAGTTCAACAGTGAAAATTGATTTCTTTTGGATTGATTTCTTTTCAAAGCAATTTCAGCCTTCTTTGATGCTGGATGATATGGAAATGAGTTTTCAGCTCTTTAATAAATTTGTAGTTGTGTCATAATACAATTTCATTTTCTAATTTGATAAACTACTAAATATTTTAAGTAGATTTGAGTTTTGAATATTTCACAACTCTTGCATTCTCTTTATTTTAGTAGGCGAAGTTCTAAAATTTATTGAATTTTTCAAATCCAACACTTCCAATCAAACTGGTGGGGTGGGGAATGATTAAAAAGGCAATCTTCAGCCATTCATAATTTGAGACATAAAGGATAAAATTGTTCAGAATGCCTTTTCTCTTTATTAATGTCGCACCGTTAGGCAGTTAAAATTGAAAAGGATCATAGTTTTGATGTTTTTATATAAATGATCTTTAATCAGTCTTATTCAATGCATTAAATCTTCATTATAAACTTTCCAACTATAAATGTATTTAACGTTTACGATTCGGTAGAATTCCGTATAAAATGTTTATTTTGTTTTCTTCAGATTTTAAATTGTCATCCCCGTAGTCCAGGTGGAAAAACATTGATAGAAGATAATTTTCTGCTCTCGACGGTTTCTTTAATTTAAAAAATATACATATTTGCTATTTCAATTTTCTGAAGGTCCTTTCAATTTGTTTTTCTGTAGTTGGATAGATGTAGTTTTCTGTAGTTGGTAGGCGTGGAATTTTTCTTGCTAGACTCGGTGGGACCCGAGGTAACAGTTGGTTTTCTAGTGAATTAAAAATTTCTCTTCTAATGATTTTTTGCTGAATTTTGGAAAAATACGCTAGAAGACTTGTGCAATCATTAAATATTAAAGATCTCGCCCGCTAAAAGTAATAAACTAAATGTTTTTGTATTTTGTAGAATTAGAAGAATCTAATCCATCCTAAATTGTATTGCTTCCAGTCCATGTGTTAGATTAAGTTTAACCTTTTTAAATGATTTTGAGGGTCATCTGTACCATTAATTTACCTGATTTGTTTTGAAAATTGCAGAATGTTTAGTCTAAACATTATCCATATCGGCATGCGAATTGTGGTTAAAATATTTTTAATGGTTCTTGAGATAATTGAATTTTTTTTAAAATCTCTAATCATCGTTTTTAAAAATTCAACCATGCCTATTTTATTTTTACATAAGTTAAAAATCCTCGCACCGTCATTTTAATCATAAAAATGAAAATAAAATTTAATTTCAAAGCTTTAAAAATCTACTTAATTTTGAACACGAGATTTCAAAATTTTCCACATTTTTAGTTTAAAAAATTTAATTACTTTTTCTAAATGGCATTATTTTAGGTATAGTAGCGATAAGGTATAGTAGGGAATCTAATTACTGTTGACATAATTTTGAAAAATGCTTTTTATTACTAAATTTTTTCATAAGTATCGGTCAATAGCTCCAGTAACCAACACATTCCTATTTTGAAACCCAATAACTGATGCATAATTTATAACAGTTAAGACTAATTAGTTACACCTAGATGGCATTGCTTTACAGAATTTTACAAGAAAATGCATATTTGAGTTGTATTTTTGCTGAAGTGTCAGTTACGGGTTAGATGTCAATAACTAAGGGTTTCACCCTAATTCTACATAATGCAGTTTTAAAACGGTGAGTAATGATTAATACTATCAAGGATTATATCATATGTAATTTTTTTTAATATAATGTTGAAAAAACCCTTTCTTAGCATTTAAAAAAATAGAACATTGTAATTTTATTTCTGGGCAGTCACTTGGTTAAAGGTACCATCGCGGCATAGTTCATTAGATCTTCAAATGAAATACAGGAATCTATGGACTGCTTTTTATTTGAAGTGCACTTTCCGGCTTAATGCGATTCTGGGTTTCTGGAAATATGAAGACTTAACGTCACTATTGAATATTTTAACTTGATCTATTCTATAATACTGATTGATCTTCTGTTAATTTTGCAGGTATCTATTGCTGGGCAAGCGGCTGGAGTTGAACTTGCAAGGGCCAAAATTAGGGTAAGATTTTGTTTTGCGAACGTTGAACTAGCAACCTTCGTAAATTGTTCAGGCATTTCAAATAAAGGGCACTTGTCAGTTAGCAGCTGAAAATAGTATAAAAGTTAGTCTCCACGATTGTACCAATACTTTAATAATTGAAACACTGTTGCTTAATTCAAAAACAGAAATGTACTAGAATAGCGGTTCAAAACCTGTAGGTCGCGAACCACTGGTGTGTCGCGGAATAATCGAGGTTTGCCTTAAAAATGTTATTTCATCTAATTAAAAATATAAGAATTTCAACAGCAAATAAGATTTGAAGGGGAAAATCCTTGACTTCTTTCTGGGTGACTATACGAGCAGAATATCCAGAAATACTTAAATCAGCTTTGAATTCCTTGATGTAAAATTTCCTTGATGAAGAAAATGTAGAAAGTGACTTAAGGTTAAAATTAACCAGTTTAACTCTGATATAGAGGCCCTAATCGGTAAACACCAGTGCCAGAAACCTCGCTGATTATAAAGTTGTTTTGATAAGTAAACGTATTTTTAATTATTTGTAGTTTGTGTTAAATTACTTGCACATAAGGGTTACCAATTGTTTTTGTTGAGTGTATCCTTCATACGAAAATTGGCCTTTTTCGTAGGATAGGGCAGCCGATAGATTATAGAGATCGTACAACAATTTGCATTCTGATATACACAGTTATATTAGGTGGGTCGCGATTCGTTTTTTTACTTAAAGGTGGGTCGCGTACCAATAAGCGTTGGGAACCAAAATCCGTATTTTTCCAGCTTCTTTCTGGGAAAATTGGAAATTAGATTTTTTTTCCCGCCTTAGTCTTGGTAAATATTCTTGGAAAATGCAAAATAAAATATTATACATAATATATCTTAACTTTCCATGAATGTTATAAAAGATTGCTATAAAAAATTTAATCTTAGCATACATTCCATAGTTTTCTTTTACATAGTTCCTTTAACAAAATTTGTCTAAATTTAAACTAAATTTTAAACTGCCAAAATTTTGAAAGAATAAAACCTTAAAACCAAAACCCTTATAATACAATGGTTTGAAAGAAAAATTTAACTTCTGTAACTTGTTTATCCTTTAAACCATATAGACTACTTTTAGCTCTCATTTGACGTAATCGGGATGAAATTTCGCAATTTTTTAAACGTTAATAGTTCGCATTATATTTAAAAGTTCGATTTCCTCTAAGAATAAAATTTAATGTTGGGTTTACTAAATGGATGCCACAAATCTATAATATAGAACTGTATGTATAAAATAAAGTACCTTATACATAATTACAAGAATTAATAAGAAAGAATAAAATAAGAATACGGATTCCGAAAAGAATGAAAAACTTATATATTGAATTACGTTTTCAAGGGTACAGAATTCAATGATATAAGCAAATCTGTTGTTTTCTGTGAGAAAAAAGCTTAAAGCTGAATTTTTTTTTTTCTCCTGTACTCGAACAACCAATAGATCCAAAAGAATAGTCTCAAGATGAAAAGATATATATAAAAAATCCTAATACAACGGATATTATGAAACGATTGATTCAACAACTGATTGTTTCACGGCAATTTCTCCTAAAATATGGAATACTTGCGATGAAATGAACACCAAAAATCCGTATTGATCCGCAGATTTCAAAACTGGTATTAGAATTTTTGAATTCGACTTAGTTTTCGAGATATTTTTTTTCCAATTTTAAATACTTTTCTCTAATGATGGCAACTCAAATTTTAATCATAAGATATTTTTTTTCATACTTTAGAAAAGGTTATTTTAAAATTTGGCGACGAGTTTGGCCTCCCTTAAATATATGCCAAGAAATGTATCATGCTACTTTTATTCATAATTAAATTTCCTTGAACAATCTTTCGCCAAATAGAAAGATTCTGATGGAGAAATCATGAACTCTGTATTTTTATGTTAGCGGGACGCAAGTGATAAATCGCCAAACATTTTTCCCGTCGCATTTTTTAAAATTTCATTTAAAATATAGTCCATTCATTTTATTTAAAATTCAAAACTTTCATTTAAAACAAACATTTAAAATTGATGGCTTTATCTTTCTTTTTAAACAAAACGAAAAGAGAAATATTAGGCACAGATATCATATACGCACTGGGGTACCTAATTAGCGCCCAAATGGCATTATTTTAATAATGTTTGAATGTTTAATGTTTATTTACTTTTATTCTTTTTTTAAATTATATAAATTGTTTTGTTCTAGTTATTATTTTTTTGGTGCTTTTCTTAAAAAAAAAACAGAATAATTAAAATGCGGTACTACTTGGTTATTCCGTCGACCAATTTCGCCAAATTATATAAATCGCCAAACCACTCGCCAAATTATACAAATAACATAATTTTTATTTTAAATAACGAAAGAACAAATAATAGTATAACATTAATAAATATACAAATAAAACGTCGAAATAAAAATTACTTGATGACGTAAATACGTGTAACTTGCTTAAAGTCAAGTGAATGTGACATTTGCGATCAACCATTATTGGCATTTAATTTCTAGTTTATCTCGTCGACCAAAAATCTATCACCAAAGTCTCAAAAATACATATGTAACAGGTATTCGAAAACCAGGTTTTCACCAAATTTTCGTAAAAAAAATCACGCTAAACCCGGTGCGTATAGGACATCTGGCACAAATATTATAGTGCAACAAACAATATTTAATTTCAACTTCAAAGTAAATTTTTAATTTACCACTCAGAAAATAAGATGCTAACTGGCGAGTTGAAAAAAAGCTATTGGCGAGATTTGCACCCGGCTAGCGTAACAGTACCAATAATTTGTGACCATTGCAACTTTTATGTAGATATTCGAAAAAAAATTGATTTTTTAATCAAAATGGAAAACTTTCGGCTCAGATGTTATATACGGCTCCATATTGGCGCGACTTTTTTGTGACGCCAATGTCATTCGCAACGGGTACTTAACTGGCGCCAAAGTATCGTTATTTTGCTTGATATGGTAAGCCGGATGTTTATGCTGTTTTCTCCAAATTGGCGTCTGAAAAAAAATCTCGCCAATATGGGGCCGTATATGATATGTGCCAAACTTTCATATGAAAAGCGAAGGGATCAAACCGAATTTATTTATGGCAGTTACATGACTTGGACTATTAAAAAATATAGATGAAATGATGGCGATAGAATAATTGGCAACTTATCACTTGTGCCTGGCTAACATTAAAGTACCAAAATGGCACCTGGATTATAAAAACCAAAGTGGCCCGCCCGGAACTGTTGATAGTCACATGACTTAGGCTATTGTTATAGAAATTGTTTTAAAATGGCGGGAGACAGTGTCTCTGTATACTTAATTCATTTTATTTTAGCTTCTTTTCAAATGTTTAACTGATCCTCTTTAATCAAACGAAAACAATCATTGGATGTCTTAACAGCAACTGATTCGGCCTTGAATTTTTGCAATCAAAGGGAATTGAATGGAAACCCGTTTACAGGGAGATCTGAACAGCTTTATTCAGTATAATTCAATCTTCTCTAATATTTTTAAAACCGATCAGATTAGCGTGTTTTTAGATTCTGCGGTGTCTGAACGGCAGGGTTGGCGAGCGTAGCTTGCAGGGGGAAGAACCCCCTAGTATTTACATAAAATGATAAAACTACTTAGTTTACTGAAGAAACGAAATTTTTCAATGAAAGGACTTTAATAATAATGCATATGGTAGGAAGTTCAATATGAAACTATATGGAAAGGACCGGAATATATGGATTGATAAGTACGAAAATTAGATTGCCATCTGTTTGAATATTCCAGTTTTGAACAAGCTGCGAATGTTTGCATAAGATAAAATAATTGTAGATCTCTTTATTAGGAGTTTGAAGGTTTTTAATTTTCTTACTGAAGAGTCTTTAACAATGAATTTAACTGAAGTCTTTAACACAATGATTTTCTGTGGAATTGCCCTCTAATGTTAAACCTATGGGCTTGGAATGCATTCGTATTTTCAAATTCCTCTTCAGAAATTTTTTTTAAAACTATTTTTTGCATGGTCTTCTTGAGGGATGGATTTTTAGTTTTAATTCGACAAAATATTTGAATCGATCATTTGAAAACCAAGTCACGGAATCTGAACTTTCAGGGGAAAAAACTTAAACTAATTTTTATTTTTTTTTTGAGCCGATTATAGAGTTTGGACTTGCGAGTTTGCAACTATTGAATAATTTTTTAAAACTAGTGAATAAAAACAGAAAAACCGTTCCCGACTTATGTTTGGAAAAGACTTGTGGTTTTTGAAGTGACTCATTTCAGAATTGAAACTAATTTAAAGTGTTAAAATAAAACTTTCAGTTTGCCAGCTTCGCTAAGGGTTGAACTTTTGAAATAAAAGTACACATTTTAGAACTTTTTGTGAACAAAGTATTTAAACAATTTTTTTGCGATGAGAGGAAATTTGAAACATGCGAATGCATTCAAAACTCGCAGGTTAACATTATGGAGAGGAATTTAAGGTCAAACTGAGTCTTAAGAAGGTATGGCCAGTGTAACTCCAGTTAAGTTCATTTTGAAGGTTTACAGAAAAACTTTTTTTTTTTTTTTTTTTCCAAATTGAAATCCTAATTATGTTAGGCAAACCATGAAGTTTATTTTTATGGAATCGTACGTAAACTGATCATCGGGAATCATGAAACAAATGATTTGTAATGGATTCTGAAACAAAGGTTTAAAAATTTTTTTAAATGTAGAAATGCGTTAGACCATTCTTTCTCAAGGGAAAAAAAATTTAAATGATTTTGAAAAATGCGAAAGATTGTTTTGGAGAAGCCACTGTTGTCCAAAAAATGGACAAATTTATAGTTCACCAGATAAGTAGATATCTGTAGTTTCAAGTCTAATTTTAAGTACAGATCACTCGCAAAGGAAGGGGCAGAACTTTATTTCACAGGAGAGCATAAAATCTTTTTTCGGTAACATAAAACTACAGTACTTTGCTCTTCATCCAGCTGGAAAGTGTACAGAAGGCGTAAAACCAAGACTTGGAAGAGATGGGTTGGATTAAGTAAACGTATTCCCACTCACCCCCCCCCCCCCCGTAGTTGCAAAGCGACTTGCAACGTAATGTTTTACAGATGAGTACTATAGTTTCTCTGTAGCAACTGTAAGTTAGACCTATTTGTGCAATATGTAAAGTTTTTTCGAATTCTTTTCTTGTAGGTGTGCTAATTTTTCCCATAGTGGCCATTAGCTCCGAAATGTTTAAAGTTTTTCTCAATAGTTGTTTTGGCACGGATTTCGCGAAGCTATAGTGTTTTTTAGAGCTGTGCAAAGTTGCGTTGGAAACCTGAAAAAGTGAGATTTAGTCGGATCTTGGAATCATAAGGTTTTACAGTGGCACCTAGCTCTCCCCTTCCTAAATTGCCATTTCTCAAACATTGCCAATCTCAAACCTGCCCAATGGTACTTCACATGAATTGAAAGTTCTTTTTTTTACTGTTTTTTAACTTTTTTTTTTTTAAACTTAAGGACTTGCTTCCGTTTGTCTACATGTTTGAATTGCCTAATGGAGAAACAGTGAATCCTGGTGAAGAATGTTCTCCTGCAATTCAACATATTCAGCAGACCTATAGTTTTAACGTTGCTTTTCGACTAACTACTATTGGCCGTACCGTGGTGATAGTCCGTGGCTGTCAACGTTTGCTTTCAAGGCTTAGACAAGGTCTCTCTCTGCTCATGGAGTACTTGACTGGATCAAAAACGGTATGAAATTTTTTGGTAATGAAACCTTTTCTTGACATGTAATAAAGATTCACTCTTTCAGAAATACTTTTCAACACTAAAAGTACGTGTTGATAATACGATGCACACGATACTTAACGGATAGGCCCTACAGGAGGGTTTTTACAAAGTTTGGAGATCTAAAAACCTACTTGAATTGCGATAGTTGAAATGTTTGGGTTTATTTTTATTAGTTTTAAGTGTTCTGCTAAGCACTTAGTTTACAAGTTTTTATTGCATTTGAATAGAAACGGGAATGAATACAAATTAGCATAGGTCTTGAGAAGATGGAATGGTAAACGTAATTCGGATTTTCCTTTTAATTGTTACGGTAACTCAACCACCAAATGACATTGTCACTCTCGATAAAAAGAATAGGTGTGCTTATTTAATGTCAACTTCCAAACATGTCTCTTCGCTTCGCAAATCTTTAAATTTTAACTTTACATTAAAAAAGGATTAAGAATATTGTACTAAAGTTTAATAAATGATTAAAGAACCATACTTTGTATAAAAGAATCTTATAAAGCAGATCAAATATTGTTGCTCTTGAATGATTTGACAAAGCACGAAATCATCTCGTAAATTTGAGAGGCCGGTGTATTAACTTTGCAGAATGTAAATTCCAATGCCTTCTGTTCCTGAAAGTTCCCATTTAAATTGAATCCCATCCAATTTCGGATTTGAAGTCTTCAAGGGGGTAGGGTTTAAAAATATTACCTACATTGCTGTTTCTTTCGAAACTAACATCAAGAGTTCAACTTTAAACTTACATAAGTCATAAACTACTTAACCAAGACTTTCTGATTGGTACCCGAAGATCAAAAGCCGAAGAATCAAAATACGGTGTCAAAATAAATTCATATTAAAATTTTCTAAGTTAAAATTTCTTATTGAAAATGACCACCCAAAGCTTATTCTTTTAACATTCAAAGACGAGATTACCAATCGAATTTATATTTTAATTTTTCTTGGTCCATTTAGAAATAAAATAGATTAACCTTTAACTGATGTTACCGATCTCGCAGACCGGTGCTTTAAATTTTCATAGTTTAACTTGCAAATTTCAGTTTATCTACAAACACTACTGAAATTTTGTTTCGTTTGGAACTTTAGTACTAACACCAGACTATTGAATAGGTGAATTTTAATTATAACACTCCTCTTCAAAAAGTTTAGTACAAAAACATCGTATGAGTTAATCGCGGCTTTTATTCATCTTTCGATGGAGCGGTCTCTCGGACCGCTTCACACTAGTTATGTGACAATCTCTCTGACATCAGTTAAGGGAGCGGGGATTTAATTTGAATATCCCCAGACGCTTACATTGTTTGATTGAATCGCATTACAGTGAATACGGAAAATACTTAAATTAGTTTAATCGCTACGGAACTATATATTTTTACACGATGGAAAAACAATAGTATAAGTTCCCTTTTAATATGTGAAGAGCTCGGAGGACAAAGGTGGTGACACATCATTGAAAACTCACATCTTGAACTACTTTTATCAACTAAAATTAAAATTCTTGTCATGCCATTTTTATCAATTAAAATACGACTTAGTTTTTTTCAAATGGTAATTAACAGATGGCAGAGGACCACTGATAACTTCAATCATACGAGTAAATTCTTTTATTTTGTCACATTTATCAACTGCGCTCTTTATGTGTACTTTGATAAAATTTCAAAATATGCTGCATAATGAAATCTGGTAACTCCATCAGCTATTTGAATTCAGCATAGTTTAAATACTTATATTACGAATTAAGACCTATTTATTAACCTTTAACTGATGTCACAGATATTGTCACATAACTACTGTGAAGCGGTCTGTAAGACCGCTCCATCAAAAGATGATTAAAAGACTCAATTAACTCATAATATGGTGTTTTTGTACTGAACTTTTTGTACAGGACTGTTATAATTAAAATTCACCTATTCAAAAGTTTCTAGTGATAGTACTAAAGTTCCAAACGGAACAAAATGTCTGTAGTGTTTTTAGTTAAACTGAAAATTGCAAGTTAAACTATAAAAATTGAAAAAGCCGCGGTCTGAGAGACTGGTAACATCGGTTAAAGGTTAACTACCAGTTTCCAAAACTTGTAAAATGAAGATATCCATATTGACAAACTGACTGAATTTATTTTCTTTTCGCCGATGATAGGTGAATTACGATATCGTAAAATCGACATTGTTTCAAAAAACGCAGTCTTTTTTTTAACCATTTGGAAATTTGTTGTCCTCCGTCAGGGTAGGAAATCAAACATATCTGAAGCATTTTATTGATTGAATCCGCATTTTATCAGTTTTCTGATTGGTCTATACAGTAATCGGTATTTTCTCTTTACTTTCAAATGGATACTTCTGTTGCCACTGACAAAAAAGTAAAAAAACTACAAAAAAAAAAAAAAAAAAATGGAGATACAGCTTTCAAATTGCATTTACATTTTTTTCTCTATACGACGGTGTAAAAAGTAATAGTGTGGGATGTTTAGAAGTTTAAAAATGAAATTTCATTTAAAATTGGTCCAGGAATATTGTTTAATCCATGGCGTACGTAATGTATGACCAGCTCCGTAGAAGTTTAAAAATTTACAGTACCGAAAAATGTAATCCATGGCGTACGTAATGTATGATGCATTCCGTGGATTTTTTGGCTTAAATTTCTTTGAAAAAATCATTTTCCAAATGGTCGTAATTTGTTAAATTGCAATTCTTTTTTTCATTTAAAGAACAAAATACTTTAGTGCATACGGACATTTAAGTAATTACTATCGTAATGGATTTTCTCTCGTGAGTCACTTAAATGAAACCTAAAGCTTGTAAAGCTAATACAAAACTTTTATGCAAGTATCTGATAATTTGATTATTTTAGAACTTGTCTGTAATCAAAGGTAAAAGACGAATACTTTTTTAACTCTCTATATAAGAGTCAATTCTCGGTCATTTTCTTGATGTTTACAAATTTGGAAACATAATAGCATAATTTTAATGTATGTTGAAACATGCTTTTAATTTCTTTTTAATAATGGATAAACTGTTTCTCATCGGATTGACTACCTAGTACAGTGTTTAAAACTTGCCTATTATGCGAAACGTTTAACAGCTGTCGTGAATTTTTATTGAGTTTAAAAAAAATTCCCGTCCTAGATTACGCAAGATCCCGTCTTACTGAATGTTTTAATATCTGAGCTAAATATGTTGCTGTAAAGACCTTGGAGATTTTAAATGTCTTCGCGTTTACTTTTAACTACATTGTTTTTCAGCCTTTTTTGGTTGACGGCACACTAAAAATATCTAATTTTTTTGCGGCACAATCAAATATAAAAAAATATAAATTGTATCTCTCTATTCTAAAAAACAGTAACTTACGCTGTCGCCGCCACAGGTTATGAATTTTTTGTGACCGGAGGTCTTTCTTAGTTAATATTAAGAAAATACTGCATTAAAAAAATATGAATCGTCGGTATTATAGAGAAATGTTTGATAAATATGCTGATGCAGGCAGTTTTCAAATCGAATAATTATTTTAAGAGATATTTAATGCTAAAGTTGGACAAAATCGTTCCACTAAAGTTTTTTATAGGAGCAAAAGCTATACATTGGAATTCATTTTTAGATCATTTTATACGTTAGAATTTCCCGGTGTGCAGACTGCACTCACTTTTTTAATTTGACTCATTTTTGAGGATTTATTTTTAAATTCAAATTTCCAGCATTTCGAGAGGTATTTTTTTACTTAGTTTAGAAAATGGTATTAATTTAAACCGTTGCCAACTGTATAAACAGCGCAAACAATGTTTGCTTCAAATTAAAAATTTATTTACACGTGACTATTAACAGAAAAAAACTTTCGAATTAGAAATAAATAATTACGTATGAAAAGCAGGAACTTATTGAAAATTACTTCATAAACTATTTACACGTGAATTTTAAAAGAGAAAGGATATTGAAAAATAAATTCATTAACATGCGTTAGAAGTCTTAAATAGGAGAAATTACGTCACATTTACGTCACATTACACTTATTACGTAAAATGAACAAAAAGTAATATTGCAAAACAGTTTAAATTTAAATTGCGCGAGACATTAATTTGATATTTTGAGATTATATTACTAAGATTAATATAAATTTTATTGAACGCGTTTAGACTGCTTTCGAGCGACTATTTAGTAATTTAATAAAAATTAAAAAGATTACAAGCTGAAAATGAAGTGTCATCAACAAAAATAGGATTTGAAAGAGAAATCTGAAGCAGAAAATAAATTGCTTAAATGGTTTAGTTAAGATTCGTTAACCTTCTGTGTCGTTTCCGTCAAAAGAAGGCATTGGTATTTGTAAAATATTTGCATCTTGATGCAGATTTCCTTATTACATTAGCTTATTTTGAAATGCTTGATTTATTTTAATCGGACAACAGCCATTGTATCTTTTAACAGCAGCTGATGTTTCCTTAAAATTCCCCAATTGAAGAGAAATGAATAGAAACCCATTTATAGGCAGATCGCCACTGTTTTTTAAATTATAATTCAATCTTTCAAAATATTTAAAGCCGATCAAATTAGCGTGCTTTTAGAGACTGCGGTGTCTGAACGGGGGTTGGCGAGCGTAGCTCGTAGGGGGCCGAGCCCCTAGTGATAAAAAAAAATATTTACAGAAACTATTTAATGAGAGGGCTCAGTGTGTTTTCTTAAACAAATTCAATCATAACGAGGTTGGAAAGTCGCCAGACAAGTTCGCATTTCACCTTCAACTTTTAAGACTTGCTCGCTTTTTGAACTTTATTTCTGTCAATGTTGAAAATCAAAATTCGCAGAACCATAAAGGTGCAAAAGGCAGAATTTTATCAGCTTTCAAGCTGATTGCGGAGTACACATTTTTGAAAGTGTAAACTGGTCCCGATTTTTCTTGGAGATTGTTGAACGGTCAAACATATCGTTTTTCATATCAATGAGCTGTTCTTTTTCTGTTGTTAAATTTGGTGTCTTGTAAATTACAAATGGGTTTGTTAACCATTCATAGCCAACTGAAAGCGGAGGAAAGTAGTTTTGAAGTGCTAAGCACATGATAAATAGAAAACGTCTTAGGAGCCTTCCACAAATGACGTCACGTTTGGAGGGGGGAGGGGGTTCCTGAAATTGAGTTTGTGACAAGGGAGGGGGTAAGAAGAAATGTGACATTAGACATTTTGGGTAAAATACAAGTATGAAAAATCAGCAGATTAAATTTTGAAGCTGTTTTGAAATTAAAGCATTTTGTGTTCATAAAGATAAGATTTAAAGCCAAATTCCGAAATACTAATGCTTTCAATTGCTCTTTCATATTACTATTTTATTACTATTGTATATTATGTTTTTTGTTATAAACCTAAATCTTATTTCATACAACATAACACTAATAATTTTTGTTATGCTCACAAATATTATTAAAATGCATAGTTAAAGTTTAAAAATAAAATTTGAAATGAATGATCTATAACGTAGTGTTTTGTTTCTGAACTGCAAGTATATGTTTATGTAATATAGCGTGGCATGTGACAAGAGGAGGTGAGGAGGGGGGGGGTGTGGTGAAGTGTGACACTTTGACAAAGGGGTGGGGGGAAGGGTGTCAAAAATATTGAAAAAAAGTGACATCATTTATGGACCGCCCCTTATAGTTGTTACGACGCCATATAATCTTATTTATCAAACCTCGCGGCACATTTGATAATCTCTCGTGGCACACACTTTGAGAAACACTGAACTACATAGTAGAAATTGAAACTAATTTCGATAAGGCATTACTCAAGGATTATTAATTTTTTAGGTTCCCGTTATGGGATTCATGAAGACTGAAATCGCTGCTCAGCACCACCATTTTGTCATGGGTAACTGCAATGTTAATATTCAAATGATTATGAACAAGACGGGTGCAACGGTAACCTTCCCCGACTCTTCTACATTTAGCCCAGACAGTCCCACTCAAACAATACCAGTACTAGCTGGGCACAGTGTTATGAGAAGTAAATCGACAGTTATCATTCAGGGATCTTTTGATAGCGTATGCATGGCTTGGCAAGAAATTCTAGTAAGTATAGAATAGCTCTTTGACTTCTAACTGAACACCCATTTTCCTGCTTATAATTCACGGATAGAAATCCGTGAATTATATCGGATTGCTAATACAGGGTACCTACAGATTAGTTGGGCAATTTCGTAAGTTTAGAACTTCCGAAATGAAATTAACTAGTTGAAAGTCAGACTAGCAGTAATATTGTCGAAGTTTATTCATAGATGGCGTTAGGTGTCATAAGTGACGCTATCGCTTAGCGAGCGGTAATCATTCTTGTTCAGCATTACGATAATGGCGACGTACAACGGTGCTGAAAAAGCGAAATGCTGTCTTTGGTTTAATGAAACTCATTCTGCTGTCCACATCGAACATTTATGATAATGGTGAACTTGAACTATTTTTCTATCTTGCAACAATATGTATTTTTTTTTGTCAATTCGTTTAATAAAGCATTCTTTTCGCCCAGCTAATTTGTAGACACTTTTTATTATTGTCTATTTAGTTTACGTGCATACGTATTTGTATTTCAAGCATTTCAGTTTGAATATGTAACTGTGCAGCAATGACATTGCTTCTGATGTGAAAAAGATAAATTCTGTATTAAATTGACTCGCTGAACACTAATATCATAAAAGAACTATTGGCTGTATTGGAGATACAGATGTCCACGGTTGACTTTCAAAATGTTTCTAAATTTGAAAAATATCAATTATAATCTGATGAAATTAACAAATCTACTTCTAAAAGCTATAAAAGCTATTCGAATACAAAATTACAGCTCATTCAAGTAGTTATGCTTGAACTATAAAAATCCAATGTCAGAATAGGGTGTTCATACATAACTTTTTAAATACGATATAGAGGTTGATTTCAAAGATTTATTTTAAATTAGACTAACAGAAGTCGCAATTCCCAATCAAATAACTTTCGTTTTAACTGACAATTTTTTTTATTTTTTTTATTTTATATGAATGGGTTTTTTATTCTATGGATAAAATTTAATGTAAATGCTTTTTTTAGGGGGGGGGGGGGTTGCAATGCTGAGAAACTAATTTTGAGACTAGTTTAATAAAAATTTAATTGCAGCGTGTAAAATTATGATCCATATGGTCAAAATTAGTTTGATTTTTGGAAATTGAGGTTTAACTAAGTTTGTAATCTCTGAGTTTGAATCAAGCATCTGAATTCGATCTTTTATTTGGTCCTTTACCCCTAGCCAGCATTCGCTTTCTTCGAAATGTTGAGAAAATGCTGGAAATTTTTTGAAATATCTGTCAAATGTTTTAAGTACCACAAAAGCTCACTTTAATTGCAGTTAAACAAATTTTGCTCTTGAGATTTATATTTCTAATTTTATTTTCTATGTCAGGATCCTTATAATTTAAAGACGTATATATTTGCAAGGAGAAGGCCAAGAGTTCGGATCGCGGATTTGCCACAAAAATAAGGAGAGGGCCAACCTTGTTAATCAGATTTTGATTATTTTAATATGTTGTAGGGTAGACACCCCTTAGTGTCAGGTTCAACGGATTTTATCCAATGTCCCTTAATTCTTGAAAAACCAGGGGGGTCTAATATTAGTAGACAACTTAAATACTTACTTCGCAGTAAAAACGACAGGTTAGTCGTAGCTCAGTTAGCATGGCGTTTGCCGGCTGATCCGAGGGCCCGGGTTCGATACCTGAATGCGCTACATTTGTTTTTCTCATTTTTTGTTTTATAAATATAGTTATAATTATAATTTAATAATTTCAATTAAAAATTTTAACACCAAACATTAATTATAATGTTAACAAGCTTAAATTTATCATTTCTTATTTGTAAACTATCATTTCTCATCCATTAAAGAGGTTTAAAAAGAAATTGGATATATTATTGAATGATAAAAATTCCAAAATCGTGACAAATTCTGTTGTGGTGCCATCTAGTTATGATTAAAAAAAAAAGGAATATTCAAATTAAATAAAAGCAGAAAAAAGATAAAGGGGAAAGCAAAATAATTGACAGCGCAAGCATACTTATTACAAATTTAAAAATCTTTAATATGCAAAAAATCGGTTGTAATTTAATTCTGATGCTAATTTTTAATGATTATGCTTGTTACTTTAAAAACAGAATAATAGTATCTCATTGACTTCCTTTGTTAAAGCAATCCGTAAATGTTTCTTAAAAATCGCGAATTGACACAATTGCTCAATTCATTGCAACGATAAAGAATATATGAAATACATTTTAAGTGATTTTAAAAAAAAATTAAGTTCTATGTTTTATTACAACTATTCAGTTAAAAGTAAAAAATTAAATAGGTTAAAATTATAATTGATATACAATATTAAAAATTTTAATCGACAGTGAGATTATTGAGTTATACTTACAAGTAAATTTATAAAACAAAAAATGAGAAATGTAGCGCGTTCAGGTATCGAACCCGGGCTCGCCAATCAGCCGGTTAACACCATACCAACTGAGCCACGACTGACCTATCATTTTTGTAGCAAAGTAAGTATTTAAGTTGTGCACTAATATTAGACCCCCCGGTTTCTCAAGAACTAAGGAGCATTAAATAAAATCAGTTGAACCTGACACTAAGGCGCCTCTACCCTACAACATATATTAAAATAATCAAAATCTGTGATTAACAAGGTTGGCCCTCTCCTTGTAAGTAATTAAATGCAAACATTAAAAAAAAAATCTTGCGGGGGAGACCGGGGGAATAGCGACACATCAAGGGAATTTAATTTTTTCACTTCAAAAAATGTTTATTTTTTAATAGTAAAAATTCTAAAGCTGAATCGTGATCTTTAGTATGTGTATAAATTTAACCGTAATCATAACTGTAAAGTAAGCACACGTAAAAAAAAAAAAAAATCTGTACAGTGGCGGGATTACCCAGGATACTAGGGTAATTCCGCCACTGTATCGGGGTAATGACTCCACTCTTTAACGACCTAGTAAATACATAAAATGGATACTATGAGACACATAACCTACTGAAAATATTTAGAAAGCAATAATTTATCAAAATAATTAATGTTCCTTAAGCTAGATTTAATGTGCTAAACTTGCAATTTAACTCAAATTGGAAAAGTCTCCCTTTGCCATGGTGGCGGCATGACCCCGAGAGAACAATATAGCGGAAATCCCCCAGCAAAGCTGAAAGAATCGAACTTGTTCAACAAATTGCATCAAAATGTTGGCGAATACATGTACAATACCGGTATTATCTCAAGTACCCAATGTTACAATAAAAGGTGTTTACCTCTACTCATTTGAAGCTCCAAAATAAGAAGCAAATAGATGAAAACTAAAATTTTCACTAGAACAAGCGAACAACGTACAACAATCATTCTTGCCCTAGGCACTGTTTCTATTGTTGGCCGCTATGGTGCAGGCGCATTTATCTCAAACTGTCGTTAGTTTTTAAACTAGGAGGGGTGGCGTTAAATTGGATTCTGCTTGCGTCTAGACAATACTTTGAAACCCGCACTCTTCTTCAGATTTTTATGTACTCTGTTTCTGTTTATTTAATGTTTATTTTTCTGTTTGCTTTGTTTTTCTTGGTAAATGGAAATTTTTTTATCCCAACAAAAAGTTTTCGATAAAAAAAAAAGCGCCAAGTTCTCCTTAATGTTTCGGCCAGAAAAGGTAGTGATATCTGAAGTTCGCACAAGTTAAAAGCCAAACATCCCAAATTTTTCATTGAAAATGGCTTCCTGCGACTTGGCCGTTAATGCCTTCTACAGCATTTCAAAATTAATGATTGGAAATTACGCATTTATGAATTATTTAAATATTAAAAGCAATAATAGAATGCAAAGTGGCAAATTCACATAAAGACATAAGTAAAAGATTTCTGATAACTACCATTCAGTTTCAACAAACATTAGTTTTGATTACAGATCATTTAGTCCAGGGGTGTCCAACTGTGGCCCGCCGGATACCACTAAAATTTTAAAGAAATAGTCGACAAGTTGAATCGTAGCATTTCTTTAAAATTTTAGTGGTATCCGGCGGGCCACAGTTGGACACCCCTGATTAGTCAACTTGTGGTTTAATTGCCATTTTGTACGGACTAAAGCTAAAGTTATTAACGTAAAACCCAAGAAATAAAACAAAATTTATTTACTTCAAATCTCGCAATATGTTACATTATATTTTATTGTACAATATTGAAATCTTGTGTATTGACGAAAGATTTTTTTCGTTTGAACATTTATTATAGTTTGTTTGCATACATTAAGAGGTATTCGATTTATAAACTGTTAAAAGCTGATACTAATTATGTTTTAGCAATTAGGGATATTTCCTGAATACAAGTATTTTGTTATTTTTAACTTCTAAGCATTTAAATAGACTGAAGTTGTTTAAAGGCTTTTTTCAAATGTGTATTTTATTTCTGTACTCTGTGCCACAAAATGCCTAAAATCAAATGTAGTTGGCATGTAGCTCATTTGTACATATTTTAAAATTTGGAAAACTCTCTCGAAGGCATTAATGGCCAAGTCACAGGAAGCCATTTTCAATGAAAGATTTGGGATGTTTGGCTTTTAACTTATGCGAACTTCAGATATCACTACTTTTTCTGGCCGAAACATTAAGGAGAACTTGGCACTTTTTTTCTTTTACCGAAAACGATATCGCTACTTTTTGTATGTTTTTTAAAGTTTGTTATTCTAAACTATATTAATATGAAAACTTAAATTTCGGTACTTTTATGTTAGCCGGGAGCAAATCTCCTCATTAGCCTTTTGTTTTTTCGCCAATAGCAGTTTTCATTTTTCACTTGTTTAAATTAGAAACAATGCTTTGGTTTTCAAATAAAATATTTTGGTTTATGTTATTATTTCTTATTTATTTCTATGTTAAGTATTCTATTAAATAAAATGAGGGAAATTAATCTATTATAAATGAGATGACTGAAAAGTATATATCTTTAAATGAAATGAATGCAATATGAACAATGGAGTTGGGAACAGTATTTGGCGATTTACCACTTGCGCCCGGCTAACATAAAAATACCTAAATTTATTTTATTGAGCTTTACAAATTTATACTTTATTTCTTTTTATATTAAAGTACTAGCCGTCTTTAGCAAGCAGTATTTACCGTATTAATCCCATGTTAAACGTTGCATCATGTTACTGTCATTCATAATTTACTTGCCCATTCTTTCGCCAAGTCGGAAGCTTTTGATAGAGAAATCACGAACTCTTTACGATCATGGAAGCACATATGTATTTTGTTATGTATTTCATCTTTTGTGATAAATATCTCTTATGCATGTTTCCTTATCAGTTACGATTCGTTCTCTAATGCGGAAATTTTTAAACCTATTAGGTAATCTTTTCTAATTGGGCTCACTGCCAATTGTAGCATTTTAACTGATACGACTGGGTACAAGTGAAATGGTTCTTATGAAATCCTTTGACAATATCTGCATTTACATTAAACCATATTGATGCTAATATCTTTTTGTTTCACGTTAACCTTTTCAATAGACTCGATTAAGGAAGAATAGGTCTACCGACTCACTGCCATGATCCATTTGAAAATCTATCATTCTTCCCATCTGATCGTGTTGAAGAATTAGTCAATGTGCCATGGTTTTAAAACTTTAGCTAATTTTATTCGAAACCTGACAACTAAAATGCGAGGAACCGGATTATAGAAGATTCATTCTAACGTACATATCGATTAACAGGTTACATATTATAGAATTATAATAACTGGCAGTTTCAATGCTTTAATAGTTTCCGTAAATTATCTTTATATAATACAGAAGTTTTAGCGGTGTAAAGATCAACAACATAGTCACAGTAAGTATACTAACAGTACAATATCATAATAGCAGAGGTTTGGGGCAGTGACGAAACTATTAGCACTTTGGAAATATTAATACGTTATATCATTTAACTATTCAGATGATATGCGGAAAAATAAATAGATGGCTCGCATTAATAATTAACTCATTGAAAAATAGCCACTAGCGTCAAATATTCGCCAAACTTGACGACATTTAACAAAGTTTCGCCAAATTTGGTAATATATCATGTCAATTCTCAAATTTGGCGACAAAAAATGTTTTGCTTATTCTGACGTCATAATGATGGATATGTATTATGTATTATACACATACCTATAAATTGTATTATGCAAATGTGTTATGCATTATATGTATAATATGTATGATGCATATGCATAAGCTCATTAACATCACTAAAACGCACTTAAAGGAATAGTGGTCCATAAATAGTAGGGATAATTGCCAGATTGACCAGAGTGCTATTAAGATTAGAATTCCAACATTTATAATAGACCGGGAGGTGTCTGCACACACCATCACCTCATCGAGTTCACAGCTGAAATTTTAGGATCTAGTTAAAACTAATTAGTATATTTAAATGCAACTGATCTGTTAAGTCATATCTTGGTAGAAACCACCTGAAGACCTAATTTTAGTGGTTAAATGATGGTTTTATTGTATTTTCCTGCATCCAAAAGTTTGGAAACATGGAGGAATGGGTGCAGAAAACACAATGGAAAATCCACCAATTAACCCGTAAAATCGGGTCTGTAGGTGGTTTCCACAAAGATATGTCTTGACAGACCAGTTACATTTCAATACACTAATCGATATTTAACTAATCCTAAAATTTCAGCCGTCAACTCGATGAGGTGATGATTTGTTCAGACGCCTCCCGGTCTTTAATAAAATTTGTTTTAAGGAAGTAAAAGATTGAAAGATGGACAGATAAACTGAAAGATTTGCCCTATTAAGGTTTTTGTAAAAGCATATAAAAATTCATTCAGCTTGAAATCATAAAACACCTTTAACTCAGGCTAATTTTTTGTAATCGGGTTTTGGCGACCAACATATCTTATCTATAACTATAATCTTTCTTTTACAGATTTAAAATTAACAATAAATTAACATAAGTAGGCTAATAATACAATATAATAACATTAGCAGCGGACTTCGGACGCCGCATCTGTCGCACATCGTTAAAGGTTTGGTTTGTGTTTATGACGGCCGATTATCAACACGTGGGATATAGGCCCTGGGGGGGGGGGTGTCTAAGGGAACCTAACCCGTATTTACGCATGGGAATCCACGGTTTCGAAGAAAACCACAAACTCCGAAACGGTTAGGCCGACGGGCGCGGTTGGGTTCCCAGCACCTCCCGTCTACCAGCTTCGAGAGCAGAACCTCTCAGCCACTGGTGGGGCCCGCACATTGTTAAACACAGTTTATTAGTTACACATTTTATTTAATTAAAAGGAGATTTTTAAACTTTCATATGGAATTAGGATATTTTTCCACTATAGGGACCTTGGCATGTTTTTAAATTCTTGGCGCAATTCGGACTTCAGAAACTGAGATGTTGCCAAATGATATAAACAACTATGAAAACAAACCTGGTGAACTTTATATGTATATAAATACATATATAAATAAAACATTTTATTTATGCATGTATAAAATATTATTTTTTATATACAAATTATTTATGTTAGTATATAAAAATAAACGGGTTCCTTACATTAAATAAATTTTATACATATGGGGAAAAATTGCTTGTGTATATGACAGTAAATTGGTTGCCAGAAAATACGTTATCAAATTTCTTTTCTCGTCAAGGCTATTTTCTTTATTTCGCCAAGGCTACTATATCGGAAACGTACGAAATTGCGGTTATATTTTGTTAAATGTTTTATTGTTTTAATATCGTAAATATATCATAACCTATACTGATTAAAATTTTTAGGTATATTCATTTTTTCTATTTAACAAACATCTTTGGAAAAGCATATATGTTATTGTGCTTGAAATCACGCGACCCCCTTCAAAACTCTGTAATCGAATTTTGGCGACTAACATTGGCACAATTGAATGTGTTAAGGAACTGTTTACGGCCAAATGAACACTCCCTGTTTGAAGGGTTGAGGCGGAAATTGTTTTCAGATTTTTCTGGTTAATTGTGCTACAAACCCGACTTGTGAAATTTCATGATTCTACGACTTTTAGAAGTACCTTAGTTATTTGATGATGCGAAGCGAGTCAGTGACAAAAAAGCGCTTATTTGGAATTTAATATTTCGAAAACTACTAAATATAGAAACATGAAATCGTGGAACCTTAGTTCAGTTTGACCATATGAACATGTGTTTAAAAGAGAAATTTCTGTATCTCCCTAAAACGACGTTATTAGGGGGTGAAAAGTATGCCGTAATGGTTCAGGAACAGGTAGCTTACGGCTTGTGCGAACTTGGCGGGCGCACTGCCGTGCTCCCAGATAAAAATGTTCTTATCACATTAAGAAAAACTAAGTTTTTATAAGAACAAAGTTTCATTAGTCTTTTATAACATTGGAGAAACAAATATTAAAAGGAATTTTTTTTTTCTGATGTGAATATCTAATTTTTGTTCTTGTATTTTAAATGCACGTATATGAAACAACCCCGGTTTACAATTTTACTCTGTTACAAATCTCGGTAAAAAGTCTCGGGACTCTTAAAATAGTAAATGAAGAAAAAAGACAATCAACGTTTAATATCTCAATGTATATTTTAAATCGCAATTTTTTGGTGTATTCAAAGATATAAGTATGTTCTTTCATTTCATATATTAAAAAAATTAAAAGATGCAAGATTAATATTTATAGGGGGTATTCAAACTGTCAATTTGTGAAGCAGACACCTGGTATGACAGCTTACGCGCAGGATTACAAAATTTTGCAACTAGAATTAAAATTTTGATACCTAATTGTACTTAAGATTGTAGTAATTACTCTGACCCTAAAATTTGTATTTAACATTTTTATTTTTAATGCAAAGTTGTATTTAGCTAATAAATTTTTTTGCAAATTTCAACAGTATAATCACTTAAAATATTTTTGAACAATAAAAAGGGAATTTAGGTTCAGTTTATACAGACTAACATGAAGCACATTTTGAAAATTTCGTGAAAAAATATTGGTTATAAGATGCACTGCGCATTATGCCCCAAAACATCACTCCTAAAAAACTGACTTAAGTTTCAAAAAGGCCGCTTCAGCTATTGTGCGGTTATAATTCTAAAAGCCATAACTTCTAACTTAATGGGAATTTCATGAAAACCATTATCACAATATTCAGACAAGATAGTAATTCAATATATAAATTAAAATTTAGAAAATTTTAAAGCTTTGGGTCCTGCGACCCCTTAAGGGACAAGTTGCAGTACACGAATGTTGGTATATGCAAAATAGTTAAGTATTTCAGGGGAAAATATGTATATTCTAAAGATGTCTTATCCATTGCAAAGTAAGATGTCGAATATCAAGAGATTAGTCTGCGTAAACAGAAATTTTCGCACAATATTTGTTTAAAAATATATTCAATACTGCATTGAGAAGAAACTTCAAATATTTAAAGACATATTTTAATGTAAAATTAAAATATTCTACGAACTCTCAGTATCGTATTAATATATTGTTACTAATATAAATCTGATAAGTACTATGAATTTAGCTTTATAACTAATATTCCGTTTACAGGGCTGCCACAGGCGACTATTTTTTAATTTTAACTGGCATCACTTCTCGAAACAGAACCTTAACGCACTTTGACAACATTTGCAAGAGAAATATACTTCAAAATTTATACTATAAGAAAAATACTGGTGCGAATAGAATATAAAAATTGTCACCTGTGGCAGCCCTTTTTACTATTAAGTAAATAGAAGTATATTGAAAACATTAAAATAAAAAAAAATATATATATATATATATATACTAGCTGTACCCGGCCACGCGTTGCTGTGGTGGCAGTCTGGCTAAATAGAAAAGTGCACGTTTCTCATGTTTAATTTCATGATGCTCGTGGATATACAATATTTTTTGTTACATTGTCTGAGCAGATTTAGATATTGTCCAGTTTGCCGATTCTAGAACGCGAAACATAATTGTCCGTGTGAAAAGCAATCGGTGTCTAGATCTAAACCGCAGAATTCTAAAGCTTTGCCCTAAGGTTTGTTGATGGAGATTGCAAACGCCAATCAAATTGGTAACTGCAATATCTCAAATTGAAATGATACATCCATTAGAATCAATGGAATGCGAGGAATGAGGACATCTTCATCTTTTGAAAGGTCCTGTCAAGATTGTTGCTTCTACGACGTTGCTCATTGTTTTTTTACTGCAAGCCGCGTCCCGTTGCAAAGCTTTGGCTGATTGATATTTCGCAACATCATAATTGGCCCACCGTTTGTCAATTGCAGTACGTGCGCTGGCATCCCTATCAGATCGAGTGAATTAAAGTGCCCAGGTAAACTGACATTGAGCTCACAGGCTATTCGCAAAAATTGTATATTATGCTCTTATTTCAAAGAATAAGGCCCCTTAAATAAATTAAGGGGATTATCTCCACGTTTCCTCCCTTTATACTTAACCAATGAACTTCCAATTCTAATCAAGGAAGCGCCTTATCAGAATAAACCAGTATACCAAATTTGAAGCAAATCGGATAATTCTGCATGAAAAACCCATTTATCTAAATTAAGACGAGATTAGCCCCCGTTACCCCCCCCCCCCCCCTGGTAAGCGACTTATCAGAATGAACCTATTCTCAAAATTTGAAGCAAATGGGATAACTACATGGAAAACCCATTTATCTAAATTAAGGTGGGTAATTAGCCCCCCGTTTCCCCTTTACATTTAACCAGTAAAACACCAAAACTAATCAAAGAAGCACCTTATCAGAATGAACCTATTTACAAAATTTGAAGCAATCTGATAATTCTGCACGAAAAACCCATTTATCTAAATTAAGGGGGGATTAGCGCCCCGTTACCCCCTTTATACTTAATCAATGAATCCCCAAAACTAATCGCGGAAGCGCCTTATCATAATGAACCTATTTATAAATTTTCTATCAAGAGTTAACGCGTTACGTACACATGAGTCATTCTCTGAGAAGTAGCAATTTTATGTCCCAGGGGTCTTGAAGACATTTTTTAAAATTACAAAAAAAAAAACTGATTTAAACTATCAATATTAATCGGTTATAAACTGTAATTATTTGCCAATTGAAATTTGATAAGTTTAATGTATTTTTTAATGCAAATATCATTCCCTCACTATATCCCCATTCACATATGTAGGAAAGAAAATTCTTTCTCTGCCATTGCAGCACGTATATTTTTTTTTCTCAATCCATTAAACACACTTAAACACATATTTAGCCATTTAATTGTATTTATATTTTATATAATGAATGAATTAGGGCGCTTTTTAATGATGTCCCTAGCATTTGTCGCCATTCCCTCGCATAACTATAAGTTTGCCATTATTTACTTAATAGAAAGCAGCACATGCTTTATATGTCTAGGGCTTTTTGTACAAGAGTAAAGTGAAGTATCCATCTTGTTTGCTCAAAAATGTTCTTGAATAGTTGGTGTATGGCTTTGAAGTACAGGGTGGTTATAATTAAAGTTACCCTGATTAGACTTACGTAGTCCTCTCTGGTTGACAGGTATAACTTGGAATATAAGTTATATGGACTATGGGGAAATGAAATCCACAATAAAAATAGTTCAAATTTTGACCACCAGGTGAGGAGGTTCATGAAGACCAAAAATCTCAAACTGGAAACAACTTTTATTTACAGAATACGTTCAGTGTGCATTCTATTTGTGTCAAGCACTTGTTCAAAGCGTATTATAGCGTGTTCAACAGTAGCGGGAAGTGTTTCTCTATCAATTGCAACATGACAAGTTATGCTTGCTTGATCAGGCAGAATCCGTATGCTTCCTCCATACACACGATCTTTCAGGAATCCTCGCAGCCAGACGTCACAGGGATTCAGGACCGGGGAGCGAGGAGACCAGGTTGTCGGAAAACTTCTCGAAATTACCCGATCATCTCCAAAGTGGGCACGAAGCAGTGCCATCACTGCTCGGGCTATGTGAGGTAATGCACCATCTGGCATGAATACGGTAGTCTTTAAACACACTCGCTCTTGTAAGGATGGAATGACCTGCTTCTGAAGGTCTCGGTAACCGGTACCCGTAATGGAACACCTTTTTAGGACCCTGAGAAGTTTTGTTCTCCTAAAACAAAAAGGGGACCAAGAATGAAATTAGCCGTAAAGCAACCGTAAAGCCGCAAGCATATAGTAATGTAATCAGGGTGCAAAGACTGTTCATGCACAATATTAGAATTTGCAGTACCCCATACGCGACAGTTCTGAGTGTTCACTGCTCCAATTGAGTAAAATGTGCCTCGTCCGACCACAAAACGTTCCAAGGCCATGCATTGTCAACGGCTATTCTGGCCAAAAACATCCTCGCAAATTGAGTTAGTGTGTTCGGAGGGTTCAGCACTTGCACAACGTGAATCTTGTATGGGTACCACTTTATAATGGATCGAAGAACCTTTCGTACACTAGACCAAGAGATAGACAAATCACGCGACACAGCTCGAGCAGTTCTCGAAGAATATTGGGAACTGGACGCTCTTTCGATCACAAGAGCGACTTCTTCTGCAGTTTCATTTGAAATCTGTTATAGTCCTCTTCCTTGCAGCACGGCTCCCCAGTCTCTTCGAATTTAGACATTACCTTTATCAAAGCCTGCCTCAACATTCGTCCTTTTCGTAAGCCTTTCAAGCGTCAATCTCGCAGTGCAATTGACAAATTACTGCCGCTCTGATAAACCAACTTCACAAGCAACGCTTGTTCCTTCTAAAAGCATGGTGTCAGAATGACTTTACGACAGCGACTACTGGCTTTTTATACCGCTCCAAATTTGTTTAAAGTCCTTTCTCGTAGATGAGAACCGCTTTCCATCGGTCGAAATTTGAACTATTTTTTTTATTGCAGATTTCTTTTCCCCATGGTCGATATAAACTATATTCAAAGTTTCATCGATATCTTGTCAACCAGAGCGGGCTCTACGTAGGTCTAAACAGGGTAACTTTAATTATAACCACCCTGTACTATATCAATGTATTTTTATTACGCGTCATTTCCTCATCTATTATAAATTTAATAAAAACTAATGAAATGTCTTTGTTATATTATTAGAAATGTTTCAAAAGATATTTAACTGAAAATATGCCTAAGATTAATTCCTTTTGTATAACATGATTTTCAGAAGTATTTTGTCATTCCCTCACAATCATTCCCTCATAATTTTAATATGAGGGAATGATTTAAATTGTGAGGGAATGATCTGATTCCATTTATATATGTACTAAACAGTAAAATAAGAATCTAATGCAATAAAATACACATTAAGAAAAACTCATAAGACTTAATTACCGTAAGTAAAGATAATACATTCTTGACTTATTTTACAGAAGTTAAAAAAAATTTTTACTAATTCAAATAAAGCAACTCTTCTAAATGTTAATGCTTTATCTTTATTTTTTCAATTGACAGAGTTAAAAATATTTATTGACAGTATGACTTCTAATTTTTTCTTTTTAACCCTTTCACGGGCGGTGGTATGATGTTTATGAAACAACTTAATTTTATTTCCCAAGCGCCACAATGGTACCAGACTTTTATAAACTTATCTATTTAACATGTATGTGAAATATAGCATTTTTTTAATTCATAAATAAATTTTGTTTTTAAATTCTGGTGTCAATCATTTATTGGAATATTTTAGCAATGGGAGTGCTTTGAAATTAAAATATCAAAACTGAGCGATACTGTTTCGTTCTTGTAGGCTAAATTTTGATATTTTTGAGGCAATTTTATTGAGCCGCATTTTTTATAAGTCACTTTTCGGAGAATGACCCATATACATATATACGTACGTACATGCAGAACCTGCGGCCACATCAGCTCTCAGGCTTTAATATGCCTGTGAGCTAAAGGAAAGACATGAACTGAAAAACAAAGAAAAAACATAAATACTGACTGAAATCTTTCAGTAAAGTGCCCCCAGGGGCAAAAGAATGGGAGGGGGGGACGGGAGGTGTATGATTGAAATTTTCAAAGGGCTTTCTAACGATGTACCACATAATGGGTGTCTAAATAAATTTAAAAACTGCCCCCGGATGGGGAAAAATTGGGGAACGGGGCAAGTGAGGTTCATAATGGTATATTAAAACATGCGCGCATTTAAATGCAACGCAGTCCGTGAATTTCAAAGTAATCGCTGAAGAACTTTCGGAGCTTTAAGATTTTGTACAAATGAACATTTACATTTTTATTTACATAAAAATGTGCCTCCCGGGGGGGGGGTGAGGGAGGGGATGTGCATAATATGAGTGGTCAAAGCGCTTTCTAATGATATATCAAAAGATGGATGGCGGAAAAAATTAAACTCCACCCGGTGGGTTGGTGGGGGTGGCAAATTGGGAGGATGGGTGAGCGAGGTTCATATTAGGTATATAACACGCTCGCTCGTATTCGAATGCAACTCAATCCGTGAATTTTAAAGCAATCACTGAAGAACTTTCGGAGATCAGTGATTTTGTACAAACGAACATTTACATTTTTATTTATAGATTACTCGTCGCATTGCTTCCGCTCCGCCAATATGACGACCTTCTGCGAGGAATTATTTGGATGAACTCAAGCCAATCGGTTGCACGGAAAAAGAAGTGTTATAATAAAAGCAGATAAAATTGCAAAAATTAAATTAAAAAGAAAAGTGCCTAGTTAAAATGATGGCATTGAGCTAGCTCACAGGCTCACACTAAATGTATATTATACTTATTTCAAAGAATGACTTTTTGAAAAATAAATTAAGGTAGATTATCCACCTGTTTCACTCCCCTTTATACTTAACAAATGAACCTCCAAATCTAATCAGGAAAGCGTCTTATCAGAATAAACCGGTGTACCAAATTTGAAGCAAATTGGATAATTTTACGTGAAACCCCATTTTTCTAAATTAAGGGAGATTAGACCGTTTCCCCTTTTACACTTAATCATTGAGCCCCCAAAACTAATCGGAGAAGAGCCTTATAAGAATAAATTCATTCACAAAATTTTAAGCAAATCGGATAATTCTACATGAAAAATTCGTTTATCTAAATTAAGGGGGGAATTAGTCCCGTTCCCCCTGCACACTTAACCAATAAAAGTCCACAACTAACCAATAAAACTCCAAACTAGCACTAACTAAAAGGAAGCACCTTATCAGAATGAACCTATTTACAAAATTTTAAGCAAATCTGGTATTTCTATCAAGTTATCGTCGTACAAACGATCGTTTACATTTTTTTATATAGGAATGTGCCCCCAAGGGGTAAAAGTGAGATGAGAGGGATGAAAGGTGCATAATATGAAAGGGCAGTCAAAGGGCTTTCTAATGATATATCGCATGACGGGTGTCGGAAAAATTTTAAAAAGGGCCCCCTGGTGGTGGTGAGGAAATTAGGAGGGAGAGAGGTTCGTAAGAGGTATATAAAACACGTGCGTATTCGATTGCAACACAATCTGTGAATTTCAAAGCAATCGTTGATCTTTCGGAGGCTTAAGATTTTGTACAAACGGACATTTACAATTTTATTTATATAGAAATGAGCCCCTACGGGGGAAAGGGGGGGAAAGAGGTGTGCGAGGTGCATAATATGAAAGAGTAGTCCAAGGGCTTTCTAATGACATATCACATGAGTCTTGCAAAAAATTTAAAAAGCGCCCCCTGGTGTGTGTGTGTGGGGGGGGGGGGGGAATGGAGGTGAGCGAGGATCATAAGTATATAACACTTCCGTATTCGAATGCAACTCAATTCGTGAATTTCAAAGCAATCGGTGAACTTTCTGAGATTAGCGATTTTGCACAAACGAACACACACACACACATGTATAATTTTGAACTTAGTCTACGTATATAAAAATAAGAATACAAACTTTAGTTTAAAATTTTATGAGAACAGCTTATTTAGACTTTGAGAATGTCGCCGCTGAGTGTACGAAACTAGTGTTTATTGAAAGGGATTTTAATTTTTTAGTACTGTAATAACTTTAGCATATGAAAGTGGCTAGGGGAGAGGATAATTTTTACAAATTTATCAAATTTTTCTGTTAATGTCAGAATTCATTAAATTTTGACTAACAGATCTTTATATTCGTTTACTGCTATTATAGGGCTCAAGATACTTCTGTTCTTTAATTTGTCTGTTTAAGAAGCCTTACAGTAGCTCGGTGGGGCAAATCGAGCAACTGTGGGGAATTAATATTAGAGGTTTGAAATATTTAAGATCTTATGCAACCCTTCCTGTACTATGCAACTCTAGCAGTAAGTTTTGGATAATTGTGCTGCAAGATTCAACGTCTCCTAAGTAGCAATAGAAATCCTTGGCTAAAATCGCCTTTCGAAATATTTAAGATATCTGTATTAAATAATTATATCGTTAGCTATTGCTTAATAGCGATACCTTATAAAAACAAACCATCTAATTGAACGAAAATAATTATCGACTTGTGTAGCAAATTAGCACATGTTACTGGCACATAGTACGTCATGCTGTTTTCTATCAAAGCTGGTTGCATAGCATATTATGCTCGCAAGCATAAAAAAGCATATAATAGCATGTAAAAGTACCTACCTCTCCATGCTTTGACAGAAACTTAAGCAGCAAATAAGCACATAGCATGACAAGCTATGTACAAGCATTTTATTTCTCTCTGAGCTGGCTGCATAGCATTATGCGGGCAAGCATATAATAGCACGTTAAGGTATCTACCTCTCCATGCTTTGAAAGAAGCTTAAGCAGCAAATAAGCATAACATGCTTGTACATAGCTTGTCATGCTATTTCTCAATAAGCTGGCTGCGTAGCATATTATGCTGCCAAGCATAAGAAAGCACATAATAGCACATTAAGGTACCTAGCTCTCCATGCTTTGGAAGAAGCTTGAACAGCAAACAAGCATAAAATGCTTGTACATAGCTCGTCATGCTATTTCTTTCTAAACTGGCAAGCATAGAAATGCATATAATAGCACGTTAAGGTACAGTCGTGGGGGGAAAAAAGTAAACACCCCCTACTAACTCCTCAACAAATTATCGTAGAAGAAAGTTACTGGTACCTGACGATTGGAAATAGTCTAGTTTTAAATGTGTATGAAATTTGCTTAGGGGGCCATATACATATTAAAACGAATCCAAACTTCATTTTTTTTTCAGTAGCAGTACCCAAATGTAACACAATATTTCAAATCTTCGGTTCAAAATATGCCTAGAAATCAAATTTCAAGTCATTCGAATGATGTTTTTGAATTAGACATTCAAAATTTAGTACTTCTAATGTTAAATTACATTTTCATATTTTTATTTATCTCCTGAAATTATGCTCCTAATGAGCTAATTTTTTGTGTAGCAATAATACTAATATACCCAAACATAAATACGTCGAATTTGCAATTTTTATAATTTTATGATGTGAATTATGAAAGTAATATTCGAAAAAATTATGAATTGTTATATACAATTTTTTTGATGGATTTAGATTTATTAAGTCCTGCTTTATGGAAATCCAAAATTCCACATTTTTCTTCCAAGTAGTTTTCAAGTTATGCTTAAAAAAACGGCAAAATGATGGTTTAAGGAGCCGTCTATGATAGAAGTGAGTAAATTTTTAAAATTTATTTTGCTATCCTGTAACCAAACGGGTTTCATTGACGCTTAAACGTGCCTTGATCAAGAAGGCGGCTCTCTGGGTTAACAATCGAGTTGGGAACTTCAATTTGGATACAGCCCTTAAAATACGCTCGTTTTAAAATAATTAATTTCTCGGAAACTTATGGCACGAATTGCATAAAAATTTGTTTATAGGCTAATTGAAAAGTGTAGTTCATTTATGCTGTCAGAATTGTGTACTGCTATTGAAAACAAAGTTATGGTTCGTTTTAATATGTAGATGGCCCCTAAGCAAATTTTATATGCATCATTTAAAAGTAGACGTTATTTCCAATCGTTCGGTACCAGTAACTTTCTTCTACGATAATTTGTTGAGAAGTTAGTAGGGGTGTTTACTTTTTTTTCCCACGACTGTACCTACCTCTCCATGCTTTGGAAGAAGCTTAAGCAAAAAACATTCTGCTTAAGGTGGGGTTAGGTGGGTGTTTAAACTATATTTACCATTCCATTACAAATGGTCTTAAAACCATTGGTATTGAAAATATATGTAAAAAGATGTTACATTAACCCTCGGATCTTTCAAACACAAACGTGATTATTTTCAAGGGGATAGCAGTAAAGCTGTCTTCTTGAAAATGATCACGTTTGTGATTGAAAAATCTCTGGTTTAATGTAATCTATCTTTTATGTTTACTCCGCTTTAACCCCCTTTTTTGAGTTTTATATTACCTAGTTGAACATTCTCATGTTTTTAATATCGATGGTTTTAAGTTTTTAAGACCAGTTCATATGTAATTGAATAGTAAATAAAAAAATTTTAAGCGCCTTTTTAGTAAATTGATAATTATTTAGTTAATGCAAGATGAATGTGACATTCCGCTTTAACCACTTTTTTATTTTATATTATCTAGTTGAACATTCTTTAAATATGTAAACTACGAAGTTGGCTTTGTTACGGTAATGTTCATGCACTTAACATAAACTTATTTAAAAATATCTTCTCTAGAAATGTCTTCCGTTAGTGCTGATGTTTGATTTAAAGGAAGGACAAGAACTGGATCCAGGTGAGTAAATACTTTGTTTTCTTTAAACTGAAGATTTGGTTTCACTACAAAAATATTTTTCTTTTTAGTTATGGTGAATAACTTTGTAGAGACATTTAACATCAACATTACCGTTAGACCTAAAATTAAAGAAAATACAAAGGTAAGAATCTTATTATAAATTTTTACATATTTTTAACTTAACACTTGAACCTCTTTAAACTTAAAAAGGGCTACAATTGACCTTGCGCTTTAAAAGAATCTCGCTAGTCACTTAACCTTAAACTGATGCGACAGAAATTGTTACATAACCAATTGAAGTAGTCAGCGAGACCGCTCCATCGAAAGATGAATAAAAAGCGCGATTAACTCATAGGATGATGTTTTTGTACTAAACTTTTTGAACACGGCTGTTATAACTAAAATTCACCTATTCAAAAGTCACTGGTGTTACCACTAAAGCTCCAAACGAAACATATTTCGGTAGTGTTTGTAGTTAAACTGAAAGTTACAAGTTAAACTATAAATTGGGAAAAGCTCCGGTCTGTGAGACCGGTAACATCAGTTAATGGTTAAATCTGAATTCAGATTAAGCTTAAGCAATTGTATTTTATAAAATTATATTAACATTTTTTAAAATTCAAAGTCTAAGGTTAGATTCTCCTTAAAAAAAAATCGCCGAATCAAATTTTGCCTGGCTCAGAAAAGTTTCCGGAAGGTACAAAGTCGCATGCGGTCGTAAATTTTTAAAAAGGTTAAAATTCGTATATTTGAAAATTGATTGCACCGAAAATTAGAAAGATCTCGGCTTTAAGAGCCTATAATTTTTCTTATCGGTACCCTTTTAAATTTACGTTCTTGAGAGGGGGGGGGGGGTTGGCATAAGTGGAAAAATATTTATTGCTAATACGGCTCTTTTTGAATTTTTTTTTTCCTTCAAAGGGAGACTACTAAGATATCTTTTCGAACTGATTGCGGCGTTTGAGACTCAAAAGTACGAACTTTAAAAATATAGCTTCCTTTTTCCGTATACCAAACGGTTTGGCCGATAGAAGTTAAATCAAAACGAAGATTAATGTAAAAAAATATTTTAAAAATCCTGCTATCATTAAAATTTACTGATGTAGAAAAAGTATTAAATGATTACCAAATTTGGCACTGTTGTGGTAATCCTGCCATTTTACTTTTCCACAAATACTCATTGTTGAAGACGATACCGATTTCTCCATAGGAAATCAAACTGACTGAGTAACCATTAAGTTTAAGTAGTGTTAGTTTAACCTTAAGTAGCATTTTTGTGAAAATGGAGAGCACTTGGGAGCAGTCCTCCTTTAGGGTTGAATTTTGAAAAATTCCGAAATATGTATTTACTAGTCTTAGTGTATTTACTTAGTGTATTTACATGTATTTACTAGTCTCTAGGCATACCAATTTGAAATATTTAGTTGGATTGGTTTGAGAGGTAATTTTTTAAAAATTTGCCTCAGGGCCCGAATTAGTCATTTATGTATTTCTCTCCGGAATACATAGAGTAGGTGGGGGTAAAGATACGCAGTGACTGATTTAATATGAAGAAACATTTCTACAATCATGACCGCTAGGGGGTAAGTTTGTTCTCAAGTGTAGTAGTTGTGTGTTCAAACCTTTTGAAAAAAGTAGCAGCCCGTGCCAAGAAAATGAGGTAAGTTTAAATTTTCGAATTTTGATCTAATATTTTTAAAATTTCACTTTATTGTTTAGCTGGCAATACTTCGAAATTTTTACAAATCCAAAAATTCAGTGGAGAACGGAATCTCTATAGCTTCTAAAAGCTGTATTGTTTACCTCGATCCCATTTATTTAAACTTCTAGGTAGCCGGTTAAGTGAAATATTGCAGAATGGGGTAAAAGTACGCATCCGTCTTGGGGCAAAGATATGCACAAGTTTAAGATTCGGTACTTTGCTCTATCGTTTTAGCTAGATGCAAAGCTTTTCCCAAGTTAGTATTGTATAAAATATAGAGTAGGTGGGGGTAAAGATACGCACTTTCTCTACATTTTGATTTTTACCGCACACATTGGTCTAAACTTATGTAATGAGTGATTAAAATGTTAGATTAGAACCTTAGGCAAGTGCCACCATCAACCGATATTTTATCAAATTATAATTCTGTGAGAAACTGCAAATTTTAAAACATTGCTCTGCGTATCTTTGCCGCATCGGTTGGGGCAAAAGTACGCAGTGGTGGTGCAAAGATACGCAGTACGTATTTTTACCCCATTGATGTGGGTTTTTCCCCATTTCAAATAAAACGAATGAGTTATGCAAAAGCATTAGTAAATTTCACTAGTATTTATAGTTAAACTGAAAATTGTAAGTTAAATCATGAAAAACAGAACAGCGGTCTGTGAGATCGCAAATAGCAGTTAACCTCTAACTACTGTGACCAAAAATTGTTGCATAAATACTGTGAGCGGTCTCTGACCCCTTGACCGTAGAATGAATAAAAGGGTTGGCTGACTCATAAGATGCCGTTTTTGCGCTAAACTTTACGTAAAGACCTATAATAAAAATTCTCCTCATTTAGAAGTCTTCAGCGAATACTACCACGTCTCCAAACGAATCGCAATTAAACTATCATCAATAGTTAAATTACTACTTAAGCTATGAAAACTGAATATAGCAGCGGTCTGCGAGACCGTTAATAGGAGTTAAGGGTTAAGACTTAAAATAAATCGTTTTATGAAACAAGAATATTGATTTTTAAAAGCAGGTAGGTAGATACCTACGTTCTATATTGAAAAAAACTTAACCAGAAAAGGAAAAGGTAGTTAACTAGCTTATATTGGTTAAGTAGCTATTATCTATCTATACTAATATTATAAAGAGGTAAAAATTGTATATTTGTTGGAGGTAAGCCCTGGAACTACCGAACCGATTCCGAAAGTAATGGTATCAAAATGATGGTGTTGGTCCAACTTGGAACATAGGCTATATCTTATGTCCGTGCCACTCTCCAAAAGGGGGTGCAGGAGCAAAAAATGTTCTAAAAATGCAATTTTTGCGTTACTGAAAGACTATGAAATTTGGAATATTAGTTACTTATAAGATATAAATTATGTCTAAGAACAGTTGTTAAACAATTCAAAATTTAAAAGGGGTGAAAATGCACAAAAAGCGTTCTAAAAAACGTTCTACATGGTGGTTTCCGTACAATCTCGGGAAATACTAAACAGATTTAAAAAATAATGGCGTCAAAATGGTGACAACCCTTGCTCCAACATAGGCTATGTTTTATGTCGGTGCCACTACCCCAAAGAGGGTGCAGGAGAAAAACGTTCTAAATTGCGGTTTTTGCGTTACGGAAGGGCCTAGAATCGTGAAATTTGGAATGGTAGTTAGTTATAAGATATAATCTCCAAGGACGATTTCCTAAAAAAAATCGAAATTTAAAAGGGGTCAAAATGCGCAAAAAGTGTTGTAAAAAACGTTCTAAATTGCGATATTTCAAATAGCACGCGAGCAAAGCCGCGGGGTTTGCTAGTATTTTATACAATACTAACTTATAAAAAAAAAATCCACAGCGTAATGGTGGAAAGCTTTGCATCTAGCTAAAACGATAGGGCAAAGTCCCGAATCTTAAACTTGTACGTATCTTTGCCCCAAGACAGATGCTTACTTTTACCCCATTCTGCAGTATTTTACTTAACCTGCTACCTACATGTTTAAACATATGCAATCGAGGTAAACTATACGTCATTTAGAAGCTATAGAGCTTCGGTATTCCACTGAATTTTTGGATTTGTAAAAATTCAAAGTATTGTCAGCTACACAAAGTGAAATTTAAAAAATATTGGATCAAAATTCGAAAATTTAAACTTGCCTCATTTTCTTGGCACGGAGTGCTACTTTTTTCAGATGATTTGAACACACTACTACGCTTTAGACCAAACTACTACCTAACGGTCATGACTGTAGCAATGTTTATTCACATTAAATCGGCTAATGCGTATCTTTGCCCCGTGCGTATCTTTACCCCCACCTACTCTAACAGCTACTTAACTAATATAAGCTAGTTAAGTTTTTTCAAGCTCGCAAGCTTGTTGAGTCTAGAACTCATCTATGTTGGAGTCTCTTACTTCAGTCTGTGTGCTTATGTGTCTTACGGGTTTTGTTTCTTGAGTAAACTGAACTCTTTTCAACCAAATAATTCACCTGGGACACAATACATCATTATAAATAAACAACCGTAGTGTGCAATTTCTTGCTAATACAATAACTATCCCAAAATTAAAGCTTTGGCCACCATCATCGGAATCGGTTAAAATAGAATATTATGATCCTGCTGTTCATTTACATACCTTTTGGTTGGTGTATCACAAACCTCAAAGTCTCTCTAAAAAGATAACTGAACGGAATTTGTTTCATCGGCAAATAAAATGCAAAAACCTCATGTTTCCCTAAAACAAAACATCTGCTTAGAATAAAGAATCTGAAGAATTCCTCAACTTCAGTAGAAAACTGAAGAAAAAACAAACATGTCATAGCCCAACTTATACTAATTTCAAGGATCCCAAACAGTTGCAAAATTATGCGGAAGAGGCTATGGAGTCAGAATCTTATGATTCGAATGCAGATGAAAATAGTTTTAGAAGAGTTCGTGCCTGAATAAATTTAATTTTGTGATTTTTATACTTGTTCTTTTATACATCTCGTACTTTGTTTATATTTTAACAATTATTTTATCCCTTTTTTCAGATTTAATTGTAATATTGTCTTTTAACTATGGTGTTTTGACTTTTTAGATGGTTTTAATTATACATATCATTTTTCATTTGTTTTTTCTCATCTTGAAAGTAATTTTTACTCAACTTTTTGGTATATAATTTTTGGTTTTGACTTGGCGTAGCATGTCTCAAGGGGGACTTTGTCATTAAAATCCAACCAACACATGATAGTATTCTTTAAAATGCTTGATACTTATGCTTACGATACATTTATACAGCAAATGGAATGATGCAAAAAAACTAACCAAACTAAGGCTATTTTTAGAATTGGTGAAATCGCTCGTTTATCCACGCATTGAAGCAAAACACTAAGAAGCGAGTATTCAAATTAGTGAAAAGAATACAGAGTAAAAGTCAAAATGTACCTTCGGGATCTGCTGTGAATACTTCATTGTGTATCAAACTCACAAGGTGAGAGTTCTGTCCATCAAGAAATGATTTAAAAAACTCATTTGTGCTACAATTGAAGAGCTGAGTAGATGAACAAGATATGCCAGATTTTCTCATTTTTTTTTCTTTTGGATGAAAGCGTTATGAGGTATCCTATCGCATGAAGTTAAAATACCAAGATTCTATTTAGTCTTGAAGATTAAGACATTATTCATGAATATTTAATAATGTCAATAATTTTTAATATTTGAGAATTAAATATGAATAAGTTATTCTGAGAGAGTTTAGTACCATACCTGTTAATATTTTAAACGCATGGTATCAAACAGAAAATAAATCATTAAAATTTAAAGCAAAAACTTCACTTAAATTTCTTCAAATGTAATTTTTTTTTACTTAACATGTTCTTCCACTTAGCTCTTCAATTGTAAGAAGCACATTTGCAAATCTGATGTCAAATATTACTGATCGAATTGAGTTTCAAATATTTTTTGTTAGTTTTTTTAGATATTATTTCATCTGTATTTATACTACTTTATTATTTTTTAAAAACCATTTCTAAAGATACTTTCATATGCAGCTAAAAATATTCTCAACAGAGTCGTACTGGCCCGAACACTGTATACTTGCAGCAAATGCGAATAGAACAGCAGGAACTATGTGTTTGTATTTAGTTTTAAGAGTAAATTCATTATGTTTATAGTGAATTATATTATTGATTTTTAGGTTCATTCTAATTTGTCGGATATTTACTGTTTTGATACTTAATCTATCAAAAGGTCCGAAGTTTTTCATATCTATGCTTGACGCATATTTTCTTGTTTACTTTGATCTTTTAATAAACTGCGACCAAAAATAGCCCCAAAGATTGGAAGGCAACTAATAGTTGCATCTTGATTTTGCTAGGTAACCATATACTTAGTAGAGATTTAGTTGTTTTCAGCTTTTAAATGATACTGCGTAGATGCCCAGATTCTCTACTTTTGAAGGATTTCCACTTGTTGTACTCTATAGAAATATATAGGGTTGCCTAGTGAAATAGATACGATCTACTTTTACCAACTTTAGTTTCATCTCTTAACTAAATGTCCAAAAAAATAGCCGTTAATTTGAAGGATTACCAGTGGTTCTACCCAAATTATAGCTGACAACCCTGTTTTTTAATAGAGAATTGTAAAATCTTAATTTTAGCACATTTCTTTTAATGAACTAAATAAGCGATGAAATTCACACCGGAAGTGAGCTTATCTATTTTCTCTGTACCATATCAACAGAGTTAAGTGTACTGATGAGGCTGTGCGTTTGCACAGCGAAACGTCTTTTGTATATATTTTTAGTTTTTAAAATGTTTTTATATATTTTTATATTTTTTAATTGTAGTCAAGTCTGTCTAATGTATGTAAATTAATTTAAAGATTTTAATTCAGACGTTAAAATGTATGTGTATCTTCATATTTAAATATCTAGTTAAGCATATTTAAATATCTAGTTAAGATTAGCGTTTACTAATTTCTTAAGCTTTCCTAAATTTTGTTAAGCAGATGCATTTCATATTAATGCAATGGAAGTTCTTATTGTACAAATTTATTTCTTATTTGCTGTCCACAAGATTTGAAATATTGTATCGCTGACAAGTCACTTGTGTGAAAGGCATTACAAAGATTGTTCATGGAGTTTTATAAAGCCTTATTAAAAAAATAATTTTCAAATGTACCTTTAATTATTGCTTAAACTTTAAATATCACTAGTCTAATTCGGATATTTGGTTTATACATTCTTAAATTTTTAGTCTGTTCTTATCAGTGGAACTGAAAAGGATTGTAAAGTTCTTTTCAAAGTCCGTAAAGAGATCCTTGGACTAGATGAAGACGATTCCTCTTCATCTCCAACCAGACCCAGAACTTTTCAGGTTCCTTGCAATGGAAAATTTTCGGAAGGCAAGAATTCTATTTCCAATGTTGGTATGTTCTTTTGAGTAGTTATTTTATAATTTGCATGTGCTGATCTGAATTGGAACGAAAAACTTTGTGTATCTCCCCCCCCCCCCCCCTTCAAAAAAAAATGGCACGAATAAACATTGCCAATTATTTCATTTACAGATGCCCTTTTTCTTGTAGTGTTGTATAAAAGTTTCATCTGGGTCCTCGCTATTTCTGTGCCGAGATTCTTGATTGCAATTTGCGATGAAAACTACTCTTTAGAGGTTAAAAATGGTTCTTGAAAGTAACTGTAGTGCGCAATCTTAAAGGGTCTTATTGGATTTCATTGTTTCGTCAATTCAAAATTTTTAACCCCTAAATGCGAGATTTTTTGTTACGAAAAAATTGATTCTCTGAAAGGTTTATTACACAGGAAAAATAATGAAAATAATCGGATACTTTTCATATGTCAATCTTTGCTTCTGTTGCACATCTGCAATACAAGTCAAAACTACTGTCGCGTGGCTGTTTTACACTAAAATAATGCTAATTAGTAAATATTTTAACAAGTACGTCTCCAAATACTTTATTTTATAAAACCTGACATTTAACCCTTTAATTCCCATAATTGAAAACGTTCTAGAAATTACGTAGTTCAGAGAATCTGACTTTACACCAGAAAGCTTCAATGGTTAACTTCGCTTTAAGAAAAAGAATGTCTGTTATTAAAGCGCATATTGCTGTTTTATTTTTCTGGTGTTAATTAGATATATACGAATAAAAGAAATCTATTAAATTCAAAACAATGTTTGCATATATGCAAAGCTGTGCACTAAAGTGTTAACAATTTAGTCATTGCGAAAATGCGTAGGTATAGTTTTTATTACTTCGTTACTTGTAAAACTCGTAGAGAAATAAGTGTATATTCTAATCTTTTACTAAGTTGATACTTTCACAAACTATTTTCTTCTGCATGTAAATTTCTGGATTAGTTTTTCTCCTGATGCTCTAACCGTTATATAACTGAAATACTGGATTTTTTGAAAAATCCATGTCTTTTATTTTTGTGTATTACGACATATTTAGACCCTTTTGTTACAATTGTAGTATTTATTAATCTACGAAAATAAGTTCCTATCTTAAGCTTACTACCACAGTGTAAAGCAGAATAGTGCAAACATGTATAGCGCAGAAATTCTCAGACAATCGTACAAACATGCAAAACCAAATATTGTTAGTAGAAATAAAGTCAAGCTTGATGACTTAAGAACGAAGTTGTTGTATTGAAATTGAATTTTTCTTCCGAATGAACTTGTCACTTATAAATCTAATTCTACAGCTGGAATAAAAAATTGCACCTCAAATGAGACGGTCTAAAATTTATCCCCAGCTTTTGTTCTTGAGCAAACGTAAAAGCTACTTTATTAAAAACTGGAACATGAATTATTGCAATAGATTAAGTGTATCCTGTTTATAACTATCAGATGTAAAGTCCTAACAGGACTGCAACGCCAGACCTAAGGTTCTTTTAATGAGGGCTGGCTCATGCAACGTCCCCTAGATAAGGGAAAAAACCTTGACATGCGTCATGAAAACGTCATAAATCGGGAAAAACAAATTAGAACTTGCATGTTTAGATTTCGTTGACTCGTGGAATTTTCTAAGAGCCAAAGAAAACAAAAACATGCAAGTTGTTTGAAATTTATTTTTTTTTTTTGTTTTGTGCGACCGTTTTCGTGACGAGTGTCAAGGCTTTCTCTCTTATCCGGGGCATTGACTCCTGCCGCCATTTAATTGGTGAAGCTGATGCCTGTCTAGGCGTCTTATCGCTTTAGGTGGTGAACGAGTTTCACATGCAAAAATATAAGAATAAATAGTTGACATTTAATAGTGTCGTATTAAAGGGTAAAAATAAATGTAATTATACTTTTGTCATACCATATTAAACAAATTTTCATAAATTTATTTTTTACACTAATAGACTATAAATTGCATTAATATTAAATTTGATTTAATGTGAGTATACATATTCACATGCATTGGGCTGCTATATTTTTACTTGACTATGAAGTTATACGATTTGATAAAACAAACTTATTCTAAACTTAGTACTAATATTCTATGGAATAAATTTCGCAAGTTAAATATCCAGTCCAGAGATTCTTTTGCATGTAATTAAATCTTAAGATAAAAAATAAGAATGAGAACCTTCAACGTTTCGACTGATTTCAGTTTCTTTTAATTTAATCTCCCCCACTCTACAACAAAAATCCCTCCCCCTCCCCAAACTCTAAACAGTTTAAAATTTTGTACCTCTTATTTGACTTACTTTGACACAATAAACTATTTAAAACTCTCATCCACCCATTCCGAAATTTTAACTATTTTGCACTCTCCTCCCGAACTGAGAATTCAAAATTTAAAATTGTTAAACAACTTTAAATTTTTTCTTCCCTATTTGTAATTTGGTAGAAACAGTAAATGAGGAATCTACAAAATTACCCTCCTCCCGCCGTCCAAAAATCCCCTCGCCTCCCACCGTTTCTTACTGACGAAATTAATCTTCAACGCTTTTTTAAACACATAATCTAAAGCTTTCCTCCAAACAGTATAAAATCTTTTAATTTCTATTAAACTCCATATTTGTCAGTTTTAGCAACATTAAATGAATTCAACGATCTAAATCGCCCCCCTTACCTCGAGAACGTCTTATAAAATATCAGATTCGAAGAACCGGTTTATTGTATACAAATGGTTAGGTTGGCGAGATATTTGGATAAATTCTTCAATTTCGATAGTCTTGTAAACATTTATAATACAACTTACTCCGCTTTTATTCATTTATAAAAAATCTAAATATTCCTTGACAGGTTGGAACAATTTTCTGCTGGACAACTGTTCGACTTTAACTATTTTGTAATTATGATTTAAACGCTTCTCGTCAGATAGGCAACAATGAGCAAGAAACAAGTGCTCAAGATGCTTGACGAGTCGGCCTGTATTAACCTTTTGCACTCCGGCGTCTCTTACGCAAAGTTTATTTGGGCGGCACCTCTTTTTAAAAAGTTTACTTCAAGTACACAATTTCAAAAATGCTCCGATTAAATAAATTTTATTTTCCTTTCATTACTGGTGCCAAAAACAAGGCTTGCAAAGAAAGATGTCGCCGCAGTGGCGACAACGGAGTGCAAAGTGTTAAAGGATTTTTTATCTTATAACAATTATATTAATTATTGCATAAAAGTTTAAAAACAGTGAAGTTTTATTATTATACATAAAAGGTCAGTCTTTCCGGATCTACATATTTTTTTAAATATACAGTTTTATTCTCTATATTAACCTTTAACCCTAGATCTACCGGGAATTTTATTCAAGTTTTTTAATAAAACGTTCTACACCAGAATTTTTATTTAAAACTATTTAACTTATTTATTTACCTTATTTTTGTCTGGTTTATATACTTAGTTTATTTTAAAGAAATTTCTGGTTTGAATGAATATTTTGTATGTACCTGTCGGGTCCAATGGACCCGTCTGGTAGACGGAGGGTTAACTGATGTCGCAGAAATTGTCACTTAACTAGTGTGAAGCGGTCTGTGTGACCGCTCCATCGAAAGATGAATAAAAGGCGCGATTAACTCATAGGATGGTGTTTTTATGCTAAACTTTTTGTACAGGAGTGTTATAATTAAAATTCACCTATTCAAGTCTCTGGTGTTAGTACTAAAGTTCAAAATGGAACAAAATTCCGGTTGTGTTTGTAGTTAAACTGAAAATTGCAAGTTAAATTATAAAAATTGGAAAAATCCACGGTCTGAGAGACCGGTAATATTAGTTAAAGGATAAGCTATACCTATGAGGATATATCTTATAAGGGAGCCATAGCCAGACCATTACAAAATTTTTAAAACTAAAATCGCCAGTTTAAGAGCTGTTATGCCAGGTTAAGGTTGCTGGATTATGCAGCTGCCTTCACCTTTAACTGATGTTACCGGTCTCTCAGACCGCGGCTTTTTTCAATTTTTGTAGTTTAACTTTCAATTTTCAGTTTAACTACAAACACTACCGAAATTTTGTTCCGTTTGGAACTTTAGTACTATCACCAGAGACTTTTGAATTGGTGAATTTTAATTAGAACAGTGCAAAAAGTTTAGTACAAAACTCCATCCTATGAGTTAATCGTGCCTTTTATTAATCTTTCGTTGCAACGGTCTCACAGACCGCTTCACACTAGTTATATGACAATTTCTGTGATATCAGTTAAAGGTTAACCCGATGTCTTACGGTGCAATAGGTCTGGTGTTGCGGTGGTGTTAAGAATTGAGGCGCCAACTATTAAACTTTGGTTGATGCAAGTGATTCTAGTAACAATATTCTAATTTCATTTTCAGCCCAGAACTTATCAACTGCAGAATCTATCAACTTGTTGAGTGCTATTATTCAGCAAAATCCTCAAATTGTTGGCCTCCTGAGCAACTTGTCTTCAGCAATTCCTACTATGAATCCTCCAGATGCACTACCTCATGCTTCTCTTCCGAACCCAGTTTACAGAACCGCTGTTCAGAATCAAGTTAACCAAATTTCCATGGACCAGTATGCTGCTAAACGTAAGTAAATACTAAGACTTAAGATCTCTAGCTTTAACACTACGTTAGTTCCATGGGCATCTCGTAAGCTGTTATTTTCCTTTTGTAACTTTGGTTGCATTAGCCTGTTTGAGAGCAACTGCCGCGGTTGAAAAATTGTCAGTGGGATGGGAAGGTAGAGGGAGCCACAGGTTCCAAATATGCTTGTTTAGAAATTTGCAAGAGGAAGATAGTCTTGTATAACACGAATACACATGTGACTAACGCAGGGTTAAATCTTCCTGCGTTCTAAAGCAGGGAGAGTATGCGCGGGATAGGACAACCTGGGTGCGTACGGTTTCTACAACTTTCACCATTTTATGAAAAGTAAAACTTGGCCTTAGTTTTTATAGCTGAACTGTCTACAATTGAGGACTATAATTTTGAAGTATTTGTGCCAAAATCAAAACCGTACACACTCTGGGTATGTCATATCTTGCGTGTGTGCTACTGGTTTCAATTAAATTGAGAACAAGTTGATTCCTTTTGGCTCTTTTTGACGTACATTTTGGAAGTTAGAACATGCTATAACAGGAATTTCTATATTTGCCGATTTCTCGTAAAACGGTTAACTTACCAAAGTCTGTTTGGAATAGAGAAATTTATTTAATAAAGTCATACCGAATAAACATAAGATGCATTCCGTTGAACTTCCAGCTTTTGAAACTTATTTAGTCTATTTGGTAAAATTGGCTGTTTTACGTGGTGTTTACAATTGAGTTTCCAACTAGGTCACTAATTTTGCGTTATTTCTACAAGTAACTCTGAGAAATTACGTGCTTAACCTTTAACTGATGTCGCAGAAATTGTCACATAATGTGAAGCGGTCTGCGAGACCGCTCCATCGAAAGACTAATAAAAGCCGCGATTAACTCATGTTTTTGTACAAAAGTGTTATAATTAAAATTTACCTATTCAAGTCTCTGGTTTTAGTACTAAAGTTCCAAACGAAACAATTTCAGTAGTGTTTGTAGATAAACTGATATTTGCAAGTTAAATTATGAAAATTGAAAAATGCACCGGTCTGCGAGACCGGTAACATCAGTTAAAGGTTAATTGAAGGGAAAAACTGATTTTTCTTTTTAACAATGCGTTCCTCCCACCCCAATAACCCTTAATTAGTGATAGCGGTCTCGAACTACCACTGTTGTTTCAATTTCCAGGTTAATCGGATACTAAAGAAATCCTTCGTTTGGATTAAACTTATCCCCCCCCCCCCATGTATTCAGAAAGTACTCCATCTAAATAGTGCGTAATATATTAAGAGTATTACGATAGTTTATAGAAAGCATTTTAATAATGAAGTTGGTAAATTCTGTATTGCCAATTTATAACTTAATGTAAATGGATTTTTACAAATTTTATGGACGGTCCTAATTGTTAAATCAGATTTTTGAAAATGAATACTTGAGTCTCTCCCATAAGGTAATTGTTATGCTACTGGCTGGTAACATTTAAAGAGCGCGCAGTTTTCGCGAGATTCAGATTTGGCTATATTTTTATGTACTTGTATTACTTCTGGAAATTTTCTGCATATATCTTAAAGTTAAGACTTCAGGTGAAAACTTTAAAAATTAGTTTGTCTCATTTACTTTCTATTTTCCTGTTGTCATTTTATAGGGGATGTTGAAAACTGGATCAATCATCATGATAGGGGATATGCATTGCAAGGTGGGTCAAGTACGAAAAGAAACCTTGGTGATGACGATGTAGATTCCGCAGATTCTGGGATATATGTTCATCGTCGAAACAGGCCAGTTTTGTTTAAAATTCTCCTATTCTTTCTCAGTCCTTTTTATTTTTATTCTTTATTTAACCTTTTTAAATACTTATTTGCTTTTTTCCCATATTTTTATATAAAATTACCCCAGTTGTAAATAATGCATTCGAATTGAAACTGCTTAATCTTTTAAGTTTCATTTCAAAGCAAAATTCTTTCACCCTAAGATGCTTTCTTATATTTAGCTAACTTAATGGTAGTATATCCAATCATCTTAAGATTAAAAAAATTTTTAATGTAAAAATCCTTTGAATTAGATATGAAATTCTTTCTGAAATATGAATATACGCACACGGAAGTTTAAATTTTCTATAGTGAGATTTCTCAGTATTCAAGGGAAAAGTACTTATGTTACGAAAACCTTGAAATGGTTCAAGGACACCAGAATTTACGAACAAACTTATTCGAAACTAAGTTAACTTTACAAAGTAAACAATTAAAATTCAGAAAATTTACTTAAAACGTTTAAACACATTAATAATTACGTTTCGGGTTATTGCATCGCTCATTAGTACGCATAACGTCATGACCGTAAAAGATGTAAACTACATTTTAAGAAATGTACAAGTTTCGAAAGTCAAACTAAATATCGGAACAACACTACTACGTATTCAGATAAAATAGGGAATATTTTGTTATATGGAGATGGTAAAATAGTTTTTGACTTTCGGAACGTATTTAACTAATTATTGATATTTTACGGTCTTACTTTTATGTGTAGTGATTAGTGGTGTAATGGCCCGAATTCTCTAGGGGAATACCTTCTTTAGGTATTTACGGGTTTCGCTACCACGGCTTCCTGGGCGATCTTTATCCCTTTCTGTTCATCTCTTTTTGGTTGTCTATCCTCTTTACTTTCACACTTTTTAATCTCCTTTTCAGTTTATCACGTTCAAATTGTTCTTTGTTCTACTAACCTTGTTTTTGTTCTGTTAATTTTTTTTTAAAGTATCTTAAAGACAAAATAGTATTTCTAAGTTCTCTCTCGCATGACTTTTTTTTTTTATACAATGATAGTGCACTTTATTTTCACGTGAGACTCTGGGTATTCGAAAATAGATGACGTCTATGGAGGATGAAGAAGCCGCCGAACTTTAACTTGAATTAGATTTAAAAGAGAACGATGGAGATAGTATGTGTCTACTACCTCCGAATAAAATGACGCAGATAAATGTATCTAAAATCAATTATAACTAAAATATCTCGTGGAACTGCTGTGGTTATAATAAATATGACAAAATCCGTAATATTCTCCCTGACCAATAAACATTACGTTTAGCTCTGCAGGGAACCAACTTAAAATCCAATAACAGCCAAATTACGCAGCTATTAAACTTACAGGAAAAACTTATGTATTGATAGGGCCACTGGTGGAGTGGCTCTTTTCATCTCTCGCAGTTTACCCAATTCTCATATCACCTTAAATACAAACTTGCAAGCTGTTGCAGTCAGTGTTCATATAAAGCGACTCTTAACAATATGTACCATTTATTTACCACCAAACAATTCAGTCATCACATCTTTATAATCGCCTTCTCTAACTCCCCGCTCCTTACATTATAGTTGAACTGTGAGGTAACCGTGACTTTAATCAACGTGGTGATGTAATAGAGAAATTCCTGTCTGACAATGGCTTATGCCTCCTCAATAATGGTGATCGCACTTTTCATGAATCAACCCGCACTTTTCGTGCAATGGATCTTTCAATCTGCTCCCCATCTATCCATTTTAGAAATTCTTGGTCTCTAATGATCTGCACTGCAGTGGCTATTTTCCTACATTTATTTCGGATTACTCCTCACAGCGATTCTAACCATTTTAAACGCTATAGCAGTCAATTGACCAACTTTCACAGATCTTTCCAAAACTACAAATGCTATAGTGTGATATTGACGATGCACTTGATAATATCACCCAATGTATTATCGATGCTGCAGATATAGGCATTCTCAAAACGTCTATACTGAGACACAGGAAGCCATGGTGGAACAGTGACTGTCATGCAGCGAAAAAAATAACAAAGCTTGGAGCATCTTCCGAAGTTATCCCAATAATCTTAACTATATTGCCTAAAAAAAAAAAGAGCAAAGGCTGAAGCTAGAAAAGTACATCCTAAAAGTCAACGTGATCCCTGGATGAAATACATATCTAACATTAACTCTAATACCTCAAGTAAAGTAATTTGTAGGGGGTCTATATATTCTGAAAACCACATCACAATCTTAAATCGCAACGGACAAACAATAGCTTCTTCCAAAAATATTGCTGAAACAATAGCAGGTACACTTGCATCTAATTCTTGCTCAGACTCATGCCCGGAACCTTTATCATATAAAAGACAAATGGAAACTACCAGCATCAATTTTAACTCTCGTCTCTCGTATGAATAAAATTTCCCTTTTACTCTTTCAGAGCTTTTAAAATTTTTGCGAAAAAGCCATCTATCTGCTCCAGGTCACGATGCATCACCTATACCACACTGAAACATCTCTTTACAACCTCTCAATTATTTGTTTTCTATAACAGAATTTGGATGGAAAACTTTTTATGCCTGGAGCAAAGTTATAATTCCTTTCCCCAAACAAGGGAAAGATGCTAGCAATCCCAATAATTACAGGCCGATCGCACGTTTTAGCAGCCTTTGCAAAAATGGTCAATAGTCGCCTCTTGCCTATTTTAGAAATTAAAAATTGCTTTGCCGTATTTGAGTGGATTTCGATGTGGTAGACCTACTATCGATAACATGATCATCTTGGAAATCTCATACGGGCAGCCTTTCTAAAACTCAACCATTTCGTGTCTTTATTTTTTGACGCGGCGAAGGCCTATGACAGAACATGGAGTTTTGGGATCCTTAGAGATCTTTTTAATGACGACTTTCGTGGGAATGTCCCTATTTTTAAACTTCCTCGTCATTCGACTTTTTCCAGTACGAATCTGGGGAATCCATCTAGTTTTTATGTACAAGATGTCTGTCACCCTTTTTACAATCAAAATAAATGACATCCTTAGCCAACTATCCGCTTCAGTAAAAGAATGCGTGTGCCCCATATACCTAATTAAACTAATAAAAATTGCTTTATAATTTCTCATGACAACTTCTTGTGTGCATTTCTGTAGACGTAGGGATCGGCATCCAGATCCTGAAATTTTTATTGGATTAACTAAAATTCCTGTTATGAACAGTGTCCGTTTTCTAGGTCTCCAAATTTCATAAGTTAATATTTTACAATTCCGGTCAAAATGTGACTCTTGATTTACTAAAGATACTTTCATATACTTATTGGGGAGCAGACCGTACGTCTCTCCTTAAATTCTATCGAGCCGTGATCCCTTCTAAAATTGACTATGCCTGCCAGGTGTACGGTTTCTCATATAAATAAATCTGTTAAAAAAAAAAAAAAAAAAAAAAAAAAAAAACTTTGTGCACCATATCTCATTTCGTATTTGCTCGGGTGCATTTCGTACATCTCCAATTTTAAGTTTATATGTTGACTGTAATGAACCAGCATTGCACCATACTCGGGAAAAACTTTCATTAGATTTTTAATACCATATTCTTTCACATCCCGGTCATACAATTCACACCTATATTTTAAATACGGACAAGGATTCTTATCTGCACCGACCATCCAGCATACCATCTTTTGGAGACGGAATGAGGAATATTAACAATAGCCATCTAACAAGGAGAGGGTCCGAGGTTGGTGTCGCCGACTGCGATGAACATTCCTCTATCGATAGCGTATAGTTAGTATATATGACCGCCATAAAGCGCAACCTCCCGGGGATCGTGAAATTAAATCGCCAAGTTTAAGCTACAGCTTATAATCGGATAAATTTTCCTTTGTCAAGCGGTTCAGTAGCATAGGGCAGCATGCGGGATTTGAGATTTTTCTACCAGAGTTCAAATCCGGCTCGTACTTGTTTTTCGGAACGAAATTTTTATCTATCATTTTCGAACCGCAATTGAAAAAATAAGTATAATTGAAATTTACGAAAAATATGAGTTAAATGTGTTTTGTAGCATAAGTGCTTTTTTAACTACGAAATTTTGAATGTTTTTAAATATATAATGAAAAACCACATTTATATCTATAGACCAGACACTTTGTTATTTAAAATTATTTGCAGTTATTTCAATGAATATCTAAAACTTTTAACAGAGAAATAAGTGAACAAATATATTCATTTTGTTTTCCTCATTCAAATACTTTTAATATTTCATGGTTTATTAAAAATGTGCTTTTATATTTTTAATGATTTTTTAAAGTCTGGGATTCTTGATTTTTAATTAGAATAACTGTGTACGTAGTAATTTCTTTTGGAAATGAGTTTTTTCTTGTTTGATATTTTTATATAATGCAGTTTATAAATATAATTTTTTACTTCGAATCTTTGCATGTTTATATATTTAATGAAAAGTAAAAATAAATAACAAGCTAAAGTCAACGGAAGCTTTTTTTTATAATATAAAAATTATCTATATTAAAACATATATTAATATTTTTCGTAAATTTCAATTATACATATTTTTTCAGTTGCGGTTCGAAAATGATTGATAAACATTTTCGTTCCGAAAAAAAAGTCCAAGCCGGATTTGAACTCTGGTAGAAAAATCTCAAATCCCGTATGCTGCCGACCATGCTACTGAACCGCTTGCCGAAGAAGGAAATTTATCGGATTCTAAACTGTAGCTTAAACTTTGCTACTTATTTTCTCAAGACTCTTTGGGGAGGGGTTGCGCTTTATGGCGGTCATATTTATATAAACTATACTCTATCGATACACAAACGTTCATCGCATTCGGTGACACCAACCTCGGAACCTCTCCTTGTAAGCAATATAGAGGTGACACATTCCCTCGCCCCTGGAAACCTTAATTTTACCACTCATCCTTTTTAACCCCTTGAGGGGCAAGCAATTGCGCTTGTGTAATGCTGATTTCCCACCGAAAATTAAAAATTATTTCAAAATATGGAAAAGCAATTTTAAGACTTTTTTCCACCGAAGTTAGAAAGTGAAAATTTATAATTTTTCTGGTGCAAATCTTCATTAATCGTAGGTGGGATATATTTTATCTCACCGCCCCTCAAGGGGTTAAAAGTTGATAAAAAGAATTTAGCACCTACCTTTCAACAATTATTTGCTGCACATCGTGCAAATTTTAAAAGTATAGACTTTTAGGAGTGAAGGGGGCAGATGTGAACATCACATTATTTTTTTTTATTTGAAAAAAAAATTACCAAAGATGGATGACAAGAAAATTACCAGACATTTTTTGTCCTCATTAGCCAAAATACTGTTTATAGATCTGTTCCAACTTGATAAGCTTTTATTTATTCATTAATTTTTTCATTATTCAACTTTATTCATTTATTTGATTTTTAATGTTTTAACATATACTACGGATATTAATATTCTTGATAGTTTTTTTTTCTTCTAAAATTGAGAAATGTTAATGATTTATCAATTTAAGAGCCATGTGGGCACTTATGAAGACTAGTTGGGCAGATATGAACAGTTCATAAGTGCCCCAATAATCATTCTGCGATTCTGTTCCTTTCAGTTAAGTTCATGAGAAATATTGTCTCTAATGTCTCTAATTTTCCTGGACTAGACATTTCCTTCAAAGTTGATTTTGTATTGAAACTTCCACAAAAAACTCGTTTACGTTCAATTGTAATTTAAACTTAACACTTATTGCCATTTTACAAAACATTATGTATTTTTTACTAGGCGATTTACAACATTTATGCATTTTTAATACAAAAAGTATTACGTTAAATAACTTTAAAATTTTTTCTATTTCATTTGTTCGAAACTTGCAATGTTGGCTTACTTCATCTCTAAAACAGCTATGTATATGATGCTTTGAATGGAGATATCTGTAATATTTTAAGAAAGTGAAATTTTTAAACTGACAACTATCGTAAAATCCCGATTGCAAGCTCCCCCCCCCCCCCTTTCAAAAGCAAGTATTTTTTTGGGGGGGGGCGGCGGCGGCTTATAATCGAATTTTTCTTTAATTACTAAACCTTTTTATTAAGTGAATAAGGTAAATACAGGGGTGAGATCTTTTGTATTTCGGCAGATTTCGGATAAATATTATATAAATGGCCCCTCCCTAAAATATCCCTCCAAACAAAACCCGTAAGCAAAATTTAATTTCTTTCCAAATTTACTTTTTTATTGCAACAATATTTAATCATCCAAGCCTACCCCCCCCCCCCCAAAAAAAAAAAAAAATCATTTTATTTTTTAAACTTATACACTCATGATTGTAAAAGCTGCAACAGCATGAAAGAATCATCAGAATTAAATGAAATTTAATACATAAACATTTGGTACAAATGATTACATTTTTAAAGCTAAACAAACTTGTCAGATATCGGTATTTGGTGTAGCCACATCGCGCTGCAATAAGTGCTGCTATACGACGTGGCATGGAGTCGGATTTTGAATGTCTGCCTGGGGAAGAGCATTCCTTATTGTTAGTATGCGTACCCAAAGTTCATATGTAGAAGCTGTAGGACGAGGATCATGAGCAAGACTCTAATCAACGAAATCCTACACATTTTCAATAGGCGACATGTCCGGCGAACATGCAGGCCGCGGAAGAAACTTTTCTGACTTCAAGTCTTGAACATCTCTTGCAACATGTGGGCGTGCATTATGTCGTTGAAAGATAGCTCCAGGAATGCCTTGAAAAAAAGGAAAGATTTCGGGTTCCAGCGCACTTCACTGATGCACCTGTTTTGGTGTTCAGAATATCCAAAACTCTTACCAGCTGGATTCATCATATGCAATCGCACCCCCGATCACAACTCTTGGTGTTAGTCCTCCATGACGTTCGCTAATGCTCTCCGGAAGGTGGCATTCACCGGTTTAGCGTCTAACATGAATGCGTCCATCATGGTATCGCATATTAAAGCGGAATTCGTCGGTAAAGACCGCTTTTTGCCAACCTGCACGCCAGTTTCTAAGCAGCCTATTGCAGCCGCAGGCGGCGTTGGTTTTGAGTGAGGGGATCCTGCATAACTGATGTGGTATGCTATTAATCCGTTATATCATAAAATTCCATTCTCGGACGTTAAACTATTTATTCAGAATAATTGGAAAGAAAGTTGGGATATAGAATACAATAATAAACTGCATCATATCAAACCAACTATCGTGACCTGGCCTCAGTTATCGGAGAACAACGGATGTTCATTTTGATTTTCCTGCCATACATTTTTTAACTGGCTGTACGGGTCTCCGGCAACTGTATATAAATTCATCACTCACCTAGACTAACCTCATTTGGGGGGGGGGGGGGACACGCACCTCATGGGAACTTCTAACATTTTATGCAGGATTTTAATTTGAGATATTTCTTTCTTTGGTTTACCAACTCTATTTTCTTTTACACTTATGACGTCTGGATGGGAACTCTATCCAGGTAGTTTTATTTTAATTGTAATTTTTTTTCTCTATTTAAAAAAAATTCTCATTTTTAGTTTTTCTACACTTATCTGACAAAAGTAACCTTATTTTTATTTTTTGTACTTTTGTGTTTATCACACTTCCCTACACTTAATGTTTGTTTCACTTTTTAAGTCTTTAATGGCCTCTTGTTTTTTTTTTTTTTTTTTTTTTTTTTGGGGGGGGGGGGGGGGACGCAGCACGTCCCTAAAAGGATCTATGCCTTAAAACTGTACAAACAACGTAATGACCCAAAATGTATACTTTTAATGTGTTTAAATGTTTAAGTCAATTGTTTTTATTTTGCAATTATACTGCTCGAACGTAAGGTGTATATTTTTAAAAAAAGCAAATTTTTATTCAAATTCCGGTGCATTTGGGGATTAAAATTAAATCGTTTAATATACCACTGCTTTTCTTGTGGTTAGAATCCGATTAATTTGTTGGAGAGTTTGCATTTTTCTAGGATCTTGACAATGACTCTTATTTTTGACTTTAGCCGCGTCTTTAGGACATATACTATCCTATTTAGGAAAGAATGGAGACCATTGTACACCTGATGATCCATTGCTAATATCTTTACTTCAAAACGAATAACCCTATATATTTTCTGAAGAGCCAAAGCATTTAAAGTATGAAAATATATAAAAATAAAACAAATCTAATCCAAAAAATATCTAAATGGTCCAGTCCAAAACTAGGCTTTGTAAGGGGTAACACCACTCTGTCGCCCTGAAATTCAAGGATATTTCGGGAATTTCTTTTTAAAGAAATACGAAGTGTTTATAAAAATAAAAATATAAAATCGTGTTTTACTTCCTTCTATCTTTACAAGAAGAAAGTATTGGATTCGTGAGAATTTTCGAATTTTGGTTTTCGACGGATTTACACGTATTAGGGGTCAGATTCCGAAAAACATGTTTTTTACAAAATGTCTGTCTGCGCGACTCTGTCCGTCTGTATGTAGGTGACACAAATTTTGTGGGCACTCTATCTCAAGAACTAATGCACGGAATTTAATAATTTATATTCAGTTAGTCCCTGATATAAATTAGTGCTGATTAGTTTTTGGTGCAAATCGCCCAACAGGTGGCGCTGCTATGCTGCATTATTCACGATTTCCACAATAGCTATATCTCAAGAAGTAACGGACGGATTTTCAGAAACTTGAGATTCAGTTAGTCCTTGATATGATTTGGTGCCGATAACTTTTCGGTATAAATCGCCCAATAGGTAGCGCTGCTATGCTGCATTATTCACGATTTCCACAATAGCTATATCTCAAGAAGTAACGGACGGATTTTCAGAAACTTCAGATTCAGTTAGTCCTTGATATGATTTGGTGCCGATAACTTTTCGGTATAAATCGCCCAATAGGTAGCGCTGCTACACTGCATTTTGCAGGATGTACACTATTTCCGCAATAGCTCTATCTCAAGAACTAATGCACGGATTTTCATCAAACTTGAAATTCAGTTAGTCCTTGATATGAATCGGTGCCGGTTGCGTGTTGGTGTAAATCGTCCGGCAGGTGGCGTTGCTGTGTTCTTTTTCACGGTTCCATTAATAGCTCTATTTCAAGAACTAATGCACGAATTTTCACCAAACTGTAGATTTAGTTGGACGTTAACACAAGTTGTTGCTGATTAGGTTTTGGTATAAATCACCCAATAGGTGGCGCTGTTAGGCTGCAGTTAAATGATTTCAGCTATAGTTATATCTCAAGAACTAATGCACGGAATTCCATATCTTTTGAATCCTCATGAGCGATATAGATTGCCATTTAATTTTGGCAATGTGCTAGCGAATTTTGAAGTATTAACACGTATCGTTTGGGATTAGTACATCCGATTAGTTTTTTAAATTGAAAAAATGTCACTTGACAGCTGATAGGCGGAACCGCTTCGAAAAACGTAGAGCGGCGGACACGGTAACTCATTGTAGATTTGACCTAGAAAAATGCAACGAGTTGGTTTTCTTAGTCCTTAAAATAAAATACGTAGCCTTTTAAAAAATCTATCTTTGGCAAGTGGCGCCTATTCTAAGTAAAATCGAAGTTTTCAGCCGCAAGTTTAATTGCTTAAAGTTACACAGAACCGATATCGATGTTTCGAAATCTTACGCGTTTCCATAAAAAAAGGAACTTGATTATCAAAGATAGACGTTGAGTAAAAATTGACATTGTCCATAAATTTTTGAAAATTCATTTCTTTGCTGTTTATTTGCTATGACGTGCTCTGCTTTCTATAGCTTTAAAATTGACCTTCCTTTTTCTAATAAAATGATTTTCGTATGTATGAATTACTAGGTGACAAAATATAAAAAAAATGAAAATTCGCAAAGATACAGTGGTGTTGCCTCCTTAATTTTCAATGAGTGTGACTAGTCTAAACGCATCCAACAAATTTTTAATCTTAAGTATTCAATTCACTTGAAAATCTGTAATCCTCAATTCACCAAATTGGTGTTTTTAATAAAGAAGTGTTCCATTAAATGTTTGAAATTTGCAATGAACTAATTATAAGGTTTTAGATTCCAGCATGTTTTGGAAGCTAAAAATGAAGTCAGCAGTCAACCAGAATCTTCAGCATCATCTACATCATCAAATGATACTCCAGACTATAAAGTGAACGCATTCTTTAAAAGAATGTCTCAGTCGAATGAGCCTACACTTGGTACCGAAGTTCATCACTTGCTGGCAGATTATGGAAACAAGAAGCTTTCGGCAAATAAAGGTGAGGATTTTCATGAAATAAGTTTGTGTGAGGGGGGGGGGGGGGGGTAGGATTTGCGGACGTTAATTTGATATTTAAATTGCAGAAGGCTGAAATAATACGAACTTTAATCCCTTGAAGACATTTAACTTTATCATGCGCTATGACTAGTTTTTTAATTCACCATTCTCTTACGAAAATAATTCGTAGAGCTGTATAGAACTCTATAGAATTCTTTACAAGTTCTATAGAATACTATTTCTATAGTTTTGAAGAGCTCTATCGACTTTGCATTTTTCTAAAGAAAATGTTTCTATAGAAAAATTTTCTTATTTTGGTCTCTTAAAATTTGTATTTTTTTTTTTTAATTTTCTAATACATTAATATAATAACGTTCCATAGATTTTATGATTATAATTTTATTCAGTTGTAATTCAGTGTGATCCAATCGTTAATGTAATAATATATTAGTCGAACTACTGATTTTAAATGGTTAATTAAATTGATAAATATTCATAAATTATATATTTTTTTAAACACTACCAATAAAATAAGTATGTAAATAATTACTCTTTATTTTAACGGACTTTTTATCAATCCTTAAATCTGTTTTTCTAAGTTACAAATGGTTTCGGTTTTCTCATTCACACAGCTTGAGAATCTGTAAATAACATACCGGTTTAATAACCAGGAACGCAAATCGCAAAAGAAGCAAACTTGAAATAGTATAAGAGTTGACTGTCAACGGACATATCAAGCTGAAAGTACCCGTTCAAAATCGATCACCAATATAGAAGCAGCATCGAGCGCGGTTAGTACTTGCGAGTGTGGCTAACTGAAAACAGCTTGCGATATTCGTATATTTTTATAGAATATGACTATTCAAATATTTTATACGAACTCTATAATTTCTAGATATTTTTTATAGAAGCTCTACAGACATTCCTATAGAACTTCTGCAGATATTTCTAACTTTTAAACTACCTTATAGAAAAACGGACCATAATTCTGACTTTTTAAGACTTTTTCTATAATTTATTTTTAGAATTGTGTAGGAAATTTTTGTAAGGGTTGGCTCTTAAAAACAGTTTATAAGATATTTGTAGAACATTCCAGTTAAAAGACTACTACAGAAAATTGCTTTATTGACCGCTTACGGCCAATGCTTTATGAGCGTCTCCTTTCTGATTTTTAGTCGCAAGTCATTGTGCTCGTGATGCATTAATTTTGCTCTGTCATGCGTATTATAGGCAGCAAATAGCCGAATTAATTTGCTGCTCACGCACGTTATATATTTTATTGCATGTTTAACAGTGAAGAATAGTTAAATATACACGTTAATTTTAAATATTAAAAGTTGTATAGATTGGTTTCAAATCTTAAGTGCATAACACTTTAACATTTCGGCACTGTTGTTTATCTAACATATAAAATACTTTCTACTTAGCTATGCAGCAGCAAATTGGTGACGGTGTTAGAACGCCTACTCAATTATGGTCAGGATACGGCTTCTCAAAGTCCATGCCAGACTACGCTGCAAGAATGAAAAAAGCAACACGAAACTCTGGATCTATAACTGAGTATTTGGATGTAAGTAACATTTGTAATCTTAACTAAATGCACAATTTAATATAAAAACTGAAAAGTACATAAGCATGCATCAATGAATGATATTGTCTATTTCATTTGCTTAAAATATTTTCAGTGACCTTTTATTCACTCTATTCATGGATTTTAGAACTTGTACCGTTACCACAGTCCACAAGCAATCTTAACCTATAAGCTTGGTTTGGTCCTCTTTGACGTAGCTAAGTTTGCTATTCTAAAATAGATAAAATACCGTTTATAACTCTTGTGATATCTGAAACACTGAATTACAAACTAGATAAAAAATTTGATTTTTCGATATTGTCGGATATACGTCAACCTATACAAACCAGTATGGTAATCCCTTAAATGCCTGATTTTTCAAAAATCATTGTAATGTTTTCGGCTTTCATTTTTTAAATAAATCATGGGAAAAATACTTAAAACAAAATAGATTTTTTTAAGTATAGTTTATGGCTAAAAAAGATTGTTACTAATCGGCAATACTGGTGTTTAATTGAAAAAATAATTTCTCTTGATAAAATTCTACAATATTACACACAAGAATTTTAGGAACTATAATAAGAAATAAATTTTAATTGCTCACTGCAGGTCAAAATAAAGGATTTCGCAAGCTTCCAAACAAAACAAAGAACCAGCAACATTTGAAAAAAATAATTTATTCTTAAAGAGCACAAGTGTTGCCATCTAAATGTTGAAAATAGATTTAATATTTTCAGACTGCATTTTATTGGCAACATTAGGCATTATAGCTTCAATATTTTAATAGCATTTTAGAGCCTAAATTGGGTATGTTGCCGAAAAGCAACACCAGGCATTTAAGGGTTAACATTCGCGAGGGTTAGGTTCACGGAAACCTCCGCGAATGTTGACTATCTTCCACTTCCAGTGCATAAAAGGGGGTTAGGGTTTTTAAGATTTTGTTTTAATGGGAAAAAACAATTGAAATATAAAGATGTTTATCAAACATCAAATTTACTTACAGCATGTACTTTTTAAATAATTATAAATATATTGTAAAAGTTCAGTTGATGGCTGAAAAAAATTTGTTGATATACGATTGTTTGGAAGAACAGATCTTTTTGTTTCTGAATTTCCATACAAGGAAAAGTTGAAGACTCCATTTCTCTTAAGTTTGACTCCTAACCAGTTATTGAGAAAGCAATAAAATGCTATTTATAAGTTGTCGAATTTAAAAAATTTCCCATACAATTTTCCAGAAATTTCATAACTTGCAATAAAAACTTTAAATTTTTAGAAAATTTAGGAATTTTTTACTTCTAGCATAAAATTGGGTTTCTCGAAATTACCGATCTGTATTTTGCCTCAATGCAAAGGTTGACGTTCTCGGAACTTAGGCTATACAGTACAATGCAGCTGTCCAGTGTCAAATGATTTATGGAATTGGAAAAACAAAGCGAGTTTACTTTGTAAAAAATATTCTTTATAAAACAAATTCTCGAATAACCTAGTTAAGTATTCGCGAATGTTGAAATGTTCATTTTTTATTTCGTGAATATTTAGGGATTACTGTATTACCAAAACCAGTGTTGCAAGCACTTATCTTTAAGATTTTAAAATTCTTAATCTCCCCCTTTTTGACTGCTAATACATGCACCAAAAATAGGTCATTTTTAAAGAGAAACTGAAATAAACTTCAGGTTACTTCAGCTAAATTTAAACCAGTTGGCTATCAGAAAGCCATACATTTCTGATGATTGGAAAATTAGAAAGCAATTTTTCGATCGTAAAACTTTCTCATTAATTCCCAATTTAGTGTCTCAACAGCATAAAATTATTGGGTAATTTTCGTTAAGCAATTAAAAGAAAGTAAACTAATAAGTTTGTTTTAACGGAATTCATAGTTATTTTACCTTTAGATATCTGCCAAGTTACTTATCTTAAAGTGCTGCAAACTGTGGAGAATTGTAACAAAAATGATCATGTAAATTAAAATTTGTTTGGAAATTTAACGTTCGTTGTTTATAGAACTGAAACACGTTACATGCATATTTTAAGGTACTGTAGTTTTAACCCTTAAATGCCTGATTTTTCAAAAATCATTGTAATGTTTTTCGGCTTTCATTTTTTAAATAAATCATGGGAAAAATACTTAAAAAAATCATTTTGTTTGAAGTATAGTTTACGGCTAAAAAAGTTTGTTACTAATCGGCAATACTGGTGTTTAATTGAAAAAATAATTTTCCTTGATAAAATTCTATTATATTAAACACACAAGAATTTTAGGAACTATAATAAGAAATAAATTTTACTTGCTTACTGCAGGTTAAAATAGGGCCTTTCGCAAGCTCCCGAACAAAACAAAAAGAACAAGTAGCAACAATTGAGAAAATAAATCTATCTTTATTCTTAAACAGCACAAGTGTTGCCATCTACATGTTGAAAATCGATTTAATATTTTCAGAATGTATTTTATTGGCAACAGTAGGCATTAGCTTCAATATTATTCTAATAGTATTTTAGAGCCTAAATTGAGTATGTTGCCGAAAAGCAACACCAGGCATTTAAGGGTTAAAGACCTATTTTGAAAAGCATAGTATGCAGTTTAAAAATGCTCGAAGTATTTAAAACTATTTTGTTTTAACTTCAGACGCTACTATCTCATTTTAAGAAAATTAAGCGGCATTTTTTTATTTTAACTATGTACTATGTCATTTAATATGTCATTTAATTCTCCTAAATGAACAGTTTGAAAATAGAATTTTTATAAATACGAATAATAGGTGGTTAAGTATTTTACACCGAACATTTTGAATCACGTTACATGTAAAGTTTTGAACTAGTAGATTTAATTAAACATTCGATGCCGGCGTTCATCGTTATTTATAAATGAAAAGAAATGCCTTTAGGACATTTCTCGTCTTACTTAACTAGATTTGCTGCAAACAATTTATTTCTATAGTAGATGAGCTATATATACGACTAGGCTACAAATTACTGACCTATTAAATTCATGGCTGTAGATAGTCTTGCCAAGTGTCCCACGTAAATCGGGGCTCCAAATTCTATGGACACCAGTATTTGAAAGTAATTTTCTTTGTCTTATCTAATGAGTTATCTGCGATTAAAGATGACTAAATGAACTAAGAAATTAGTTAATATTTGGAAATTTTTCCAGAGAGAAACATTCACCTTGAATACAATATTTCAAATGAAAATCAAATTTCAAATTTATTTTTGCTTAAAAGGCGCAAAGACCAACTTAGTGAAAAAGATTCCATGCCGGGAATCGAACCCGGGTCATCAGTATAGCGCACTGACGTTCTACCGCTAAACCACATGGAACGATACCCAGCCTGGAACTTCTCACTATTACAAGTTGGCAAGGCTACAAACGCAGCACAAGATGGAATATTTTCCGTGAGCCACCAACATGGGGCAAACACAGACACTTAATTAAATCCAGCATCGATGAATCTATATTAATATTTGGAAATTTTTCCAGAGAGAAACATTCACCTTGAATACAATATTTCAAATGAAAATCAAATTTCAAATTTATTTATAAGCAAAAATAAATTTGAAATTTGATTTTCATTTGAAATAAGAAATTAGTGTCCAGAGCATTAGGAGCCCGGATTTGAGTAGCAGATGCACCTGGCAACATTAGCTGCAGAATGTCATGAATAATCCCAGGCAACAATTTAGAATGCATAAATGTTTAATCCATGTTAATAGAATATACACGTAGGCATGTTCGAAGAAAGGTTAAGACTTAGGGAAAGTAAATTTTCCCTTCAAACCTCATACGTTGAAGAAAGTAACTAGCCGTCTCGCTGGGAGTTACCTTGGAGATTGCCTCGTATCTGCGAGATGCACGATCAAATTCTCACAACTAACAATTATTTCTTTGAGGGCAGGGAGATGCATTATTATAGAACATTTATTGGGACACAAAGAAAATCATGTATAACATTACTCATGTTGCATCGAAGATTCACGGACAGAGCATCTGAAAGAACTGGCGCGAGTAATGGAGTGTTAAAGATAAAATGAGAATAAGATTAATATTTAGTACATAAAGAAAAATCTTGTAAATTCAAATGGGAATTTCGTCCCGGCTGTTTATAACTTAAGTTCTGCTGGATTGGTTTTGATGAGACTTGTATTGTTAATTTTTCAGGTGAGGTTTCAGTAATTGTTCTACGTTGCGTATAAAATTTTCGGGGAAAGTTTGAAAATAGTAATTACAGATTATGAAAGATTCGAATTTTTTAACCCGGGAGAACTCGCTAGTGAGAATGCCCAATTGCTTTTCTTTTACTTTACATTCATATATCAACCTTTTTTTTGGTTGGCTTAGTACTTTTATTCACAAAATAGGTAAAATAATTGAAAAACATTTTGAAATTTTATTAAAATGAAAAATGATTTAAATAAGAGTCTTAAAGTACGACTGTGAGAGAAAATCTCATGCAGAGAGTTCTCCCGGGTTAAAGATTTCGCTGAATGCATTTCAATGGAACTTTCACGGTTAGAAAAATTCTCAGGCATGGTTTTAGGATACTTCGTATTGTTCTACGGTGCTTGGTTATAAAATTATAGGGAAAGTTCTATAATCATGTGAACCCTATTATGAAAAATTTAGCTTTTTCATTTAAATAATTTTAATGGGTGCATTTAACATTTGCATTCTTAAATCTTTCAGGGATGGTTTTAGTATACTGCATATCGTTTTATCGTTCTTTACCAAATTCTACTATAAATGATGACCAAAATATTTGGTCCTTAACCCAAAGTTTTGACACATTAGAAAATGTGATAGCGCAATGGCGTCGTATAGTTCAACTATGTGGAAGAACATTCCAGGTAAAGGTCTATATTACTTTAAAACACAATACCAAATTATCACCGATATATTTAGTTTGAGTTTGTTTGGAGAAAGACCAGCGTAGCGGGAGAAACCTGCTAGTAGTTCAATAAAATCTTTTCACATGCACGATGTTTGTTCTATTTGTTAGCAAGAATTAGCAATTTTTTCTTTTTAAAAAATATAATTTGTAAATTATAAAAAAAAAAAAAAAACAGTAGTGTGTGTCCAGATTCTAGTGACATGGAATCCCCGATTTGCACGATTAGTCTGATTTTGATAATCTTTCACGCTAACTTTAACTACTGCTACAGAAATTATCGAATTATACTGAGACCGCCGAGTCGAAAGATGAATAAAAGGCTGGATTAACTCGTAGGATACTGTTTGTGTACTAATATTTATGTGCAGGATTAATATAATTAAAATTTATTCAGAAGTCTCTAATGATACAATGGCTCCAAATGAAACAATTCCACTATTATCTTAGTTAAAATAGAAGTTGGAAATAAAACTGAAAATTGAAAATTAGCTGTCCGAGAGACGGCTAATAGAAGTTAGTTTTACATTTTACAGCAACGAAACTGAAGTTGAGCTTATTGAAAGTGCTTTTGTGCAACCTACTTAAATTCACAAAGTTGAGCTCCGCTCTCTTTACTAGGTTATTTAACGGCCAACCGTTCTTTCAATTGCTAAAATTCTAATATTGACTTATTTTAGTTTGTCGTGTTTGCTCGAAGTCCACACAACTTTGAAGAAATCCTTTACTATTTATATGCTGCCACCACCGATATGGTTACGTGATATCGGTCTCTATGAGAGGATTGTTGAAAAGAACTCTTTCAATTAAACTGAATTAAGTTTATTTACTCTTTACAAAACACTTCACACTTAACTCCGATATAGGTGATCCGGTTCAACATTAAATTACAGTAAATACTTGCTGTGTACTGTTAACTACTTGATATCCCTCTCGCCCTACGCTAGTTAAATTTATCGGAGAACACTATTAATATCCCAGCACATTAGCTCTATATTCTAAGAGCTCCACTCCTAATCAAGCTCAATCCACGAGCTACTCTACAACGAACTCTCACAAGCATAAACTTCCAGGCATCAACTGTCCTCTGCTAGAAAGAGACTACCCACTTTCAGCTAAAACCATTCACTGATCTCTCTCCACTGTATCATTCCTCTCCCAAAAACATAAACAGGGTTTCTCTTCTGACTGGGGCTATTTCCCTATCTGCTGAAATAATTTTGTCCGCCTTATCTAAGTATGCATTTGAACAACAGGGTACACCTCTCTATTGATAAACTACATTCCTTTACCTCCCCTTTCTAAGTCACTAGCCCGGATTAAGTTTCAGGTCAGAAAAGAATGTTACTTTAAAATTCCCAGTACACAGACAATATGCACGCAAGCAAAATATATAACCATAGTTCTAATAAATGTTTATCGAAACCTGACAGTTTATCACTTTATTTCCTTAGTTTTTTGAGGAAAAAATTGGTATTTATTTGCTATGAAGTCCTATTTTGGTTATGACGGACTTTCCTGTCGTCCTTAAATATGAGTAATTTAGAATGCCTGTCGTATTTTTGTTTTTACATAATTTCTAAATCTCGTAATTTCAATTGTTACATCATATAATAGAATGTGCTTTCGAATGAGATTTGTTGGAAAATTCTAGTTCATTTTGGTAACTTTCAAACTCTTAACATAATTTAATCATTCAAAACATGAGCATTTGCTACAATAATATAAAAGAGCTACTATGAAAGTAACCAAAATTCTCGATTGCACGTGCAAAAAAAAAAAAAAAAAAAAAAAAAACCTTAAAATCAGATTAACTAGGATACCGGCACTTCGGTCAAAAAGTATAATATGTAAGGCACATTTGGTTAATTTTATGTTCAAAATAGAATGAAAGTTTTATTGGTTAAATCCGTTGAATCGAAATATACTTAGAATTGTATTTTCATATTTTTTACTTCTCATCTTTAATTCCAGATGGACAACTCTAAGTCATCTGCAACTTGGTCTTCAGACTTAGTTGATAAGAACGACAGTCCTACAGAAGCAAGTTAGTATGATTTTAGGTGTTAATAAAAAATTGCCTTGAAAATCTTTTTTCTCTTAATAGATCGCTAACTGTTTCAAACGTGTAACAAAAATTTAAATACTGCTGGGCGTATCAGTTACAGTATAAGGTGAACAAAAGTATACTTTGCCCATGTACATTTTGCAGTGACATAATATGGATCTGAAGGGAATTTGATACGAGGTGAGATCTTGGCTAATATGACGACTGCAGGCAACTTATTCAGAGTTTGAAGCCATGTTAACTCCATGTTCAGAATTTGAAGTGATGTTAGACAATTTTATACACAAAGAACGGTGTTTTACTAATTCTACGAAGCAAGTTGCATTTCGAAAGCGTAATTTTGCTAGATGTTTGGTCATGTTGCTGGCAACTTTGCTTTGATGTATCGCCATAATTCATTATCCCACTATAAACGGTTGAGTGGCCAGGTCATAAATGGGACGTCCACAACCAAAGTTGGATAGTATTTTTTTTCAATAAATGGAAGTTTTAAAATTCTAGAGATTCTAGAGCTCAATTCACCTTGAGTTAAATAATTAAATTCACATAAATAGTACAAATACCTGCACAAAAAATACTTTGAGGTGCATATTTAATTATAATTTATATGTAAATATAATTTATATATAATTTACTAGGGGGCTCTGCTCCCTACGAGCTACGCTCGCGAACCCCCGTTCAGGCACACCAAAATCCAAAAAGCACGCTAATTTGATCAACTTTGATTTTAATATTGAATTAAAATTAAAAAAACAGTAGCGATCTCTCCGTAAACGGGTTTCCATTCGTTTTCCTTGGATTGGGGATTTTTAAGACCGAATCTACTGCTGTTACGAGATACAATGGCTGTTTTCATATTTAATTAAAAATTTAGTTAAACATTTGAAAATAAGCTAATGTAAAATGAATTAAGTAAACAGTGCCATTGTCTCCCGGTATTTTTTAACAGCGCTATTAGATAGTTCTTTTAAATAATTCATTTTAAATGTGTCGTTTTAAATCTGACGTAATTTACACCAAAGTTTTATTTCTCTTAATATCCAGGTGAAAATACTTTTGTTGTTAGAAGGAAATATTATTTGCGCTGTCTTCGAATTCACGATAATAGTTGAAAGGATTATCTCGCGCAAATATATTTTTTAATTGTTTTGCCATATTTTTTGGCCATTTTAAATATGACGTAATTTCCTCCATTTACAACTTTTAACGCATAATTTTTTTATTTTAACATTTTTTTTATCTTTTTAAAATTAAAGTGTAAATATGGTTCTTATGACGTAATTTTCCTGCTTTTAACATGTAATCATTTAATTCTAATTTTAGTTTTTTTTTCTGTTTATAATAGTCACGTGTAAATAAATGTTTAATTTGAAGTAAACATTGTTTGCGCTGTTTATACAATTGGCAACAGTTTAAATTAATAACATTTTCTAAGATATCCCTCGAAATGCTGAAAATTTGAATTTAAAGTAGAAATAAAACTTCAAAAAATGAGTCAAATAAAAAAAATAAATGCAATCTGCACACCGGGAACTTATAACGTATAAAATGATCTAAAAATGATTAAATTCTCATGTATAGTTTTTGACCAATAAAACTTTAATGGAACGATTTTGTCCAACTTTAGCATTAAATATCTCTTAATAATTCTTCGATTTGAAAACTGTCTGCATCAGCGTGTTTATCAAACATTTCTCTAATACCACAGATTTTCATATTTTTGTATGCAATTTTTTTTAATATTAAAGAAAGGCCATACTTAAGCATTGGATGCCGATCTGCCAGGAATATCTACGCAGATTTTCATTGGTCAATTTCCAAATAAAAACTTTTTTTATATATAAGAGGATATAATTTATTTCAGGTGCATATATAAGTATTTAAAATACATCAAAAATCCTAAAATACATTAGAAAAAAAAACCCAGAACACTTTCAACCGTCACAAGGCCGTCGTCAGTAGGATTTAATTGCTATTTTCTTTGCGCTTACTCGAATAAGCGCAAAGAAAATAGCATTTAAATTCCACTGACGCGACGGCCTTGTGAAGGTTGAAAATGTTCTGGGTTTTTTTTTCTAATGTATTTTTTAAGATATTTTGATGTATTTTTTAATACTTAACAAGTAATATTATAAATTTTGTTTTTAAAGTAAAGTCCTACTTGGGTCATCAAAGAAAAATTTAATATGATCCCTTAAGCTAATATTAGTTTTTATTGCATTAAAATATCTCAACTTGTTGATTTTCTATAAGTAGGTTTACAATGGAACTCTCTGGGAATTTGGCGAAATATTAGAGATATCGCCAAGTTGGCGACTCCATTTTGACCGCAAAATTGGGCGATATATCGCCAAGTTAGAGACAAACTTGGCGGTATTTGGCGACAGAGCAGGGACCCCCCTATGGTAACCCCTTATTGAAAATACTTTAATTGATCTGCAACAATCAATGGCCGCCATTTTGTTTCCCATGCAAAACTATAGGATGAATGAGTATTTTATTAACGATTGAAAATTCGAACAAGATAGATAGATAATAGTAGGAATTGAAAAATTACATATGCACCTGAAAGTACTTTTTGCACAGGTATTTGTACTATTTATATATGAATTTAATTAGTCTTTTTTTCAGTTCAGTAGTTTGCGAAACCTTGTAGCTTTCTGATCTAATGTCTCTCTTCTTATATATTCTCTTCAGCTCCACAACCTACCGTGTCTCAAAATCAGTTATAATACATCGTTTATCCCCCTCCCCTGACATGTGTATTGTGCATTCAACACAACTTTAAACTGTGCGAGAATTTTAAATACTGAACATAGCTAGTGTTAGTAGACATTTTAAGATTAATCTTTAGTTCTGAACTTCAATTCCTGGTCGAGTTTAGAGCTGTGCTTCAGAATAATTTTGCCTATTGTTAATGAGATTCAAAATTGCTACACAAATATTGAAGGAATACTGTGTCATCTAGTTGCAAAACCGGCCAACTCCTCAAAAATGCAAAATGTGTTTTTCCCGCTCTAAGTAAAGGTTTCTACCATCTGGAAACGATAAACCATGCCAAAACCGGCCAATCCTTGTGTTATATGCGTTTGAAAATTACGATATGCTGCAAAACCGGCCAAATCCTTCAACCGGCGAGTTTCAAAACCGGCCATCTCCATATCCGCCAGATGACGCTTCTGTTTGGGCCCCATAACCTCTCACTTGTTGATTAGATAAACGTTATCCTGTTTTCTCTCGCCTGTGACTGCTCTCCCTTGGTGCATACAAATTTTCTAATTTAGCTTTGTTTTCTCCGACTATGGAAAAGTTTTAAGGAAGAAGTATCTACTAATCAACCAAGGAAGCGGCAAAGTGGACCTACGATGTGGTAAAAGAGAAAAGCCAAAATTCAAAGGTAATCTACACCTTTTGACAACAAAAGACGGTTTACCTCTTTTTGACGCGCTAGGCCAAAATACTTTAGTGCGACCCCCCCCCCCCCCCTTCATAAAACTAAGTGAATTTTCTGATAAATTTAAGAATTTTTTAATCTGTTTAATTCATAATCCATTAATTTTTTTAATATAAATTTAGTATTTTGAGGATTGTAGATTCTGAATGAACGGGCTTGTGCTACACTTAAAATCCGAGAGAATTTTGTGTTGGTGTATCGAAAAGTAGAAAAATTGGTTTAAATGTAATTGTTACAAATTCATTTTTTAACTTTTCGTTAAAATTTTAAATTGTCCTATTGTCCTTATTTCATTAAATTTAAATACATTAAAGTACTTAATTTTGCAAACCCTACCCAACGTACGCCCCTAGGCCATGACTTAAGAGCCTACACTAGTCACTCAAAGACCCGGATGATAATGTTAATCCTATAGTGAAGTTATTTTCAAATATCTCGCTTAAATTTTGATATTTTCGAATGATTATTTTTGCACAGGATAGCTGAGGACGATCTACATCCGGGCTAGTTTTTACTTTTTTGGATTCAGATTGTTTTAAACTTTCGGAACCGGTTCAAACCGTTTCCAAAAGTAAAATCATTTAAAAAAAAATCAAACCCAAATCAAAGTAAAAACTAGCCCGGATGTAGATCGTCCTCGCCTATCTTGTGCAAAAAAATCATTCGAAAATATAAAAAATTTAAGCCAGATATTTGAAAATAACTTCCCTATAGGATTAACATTACCATCCGGATCTTTTTGAGTGACTAGTGTCCGTTCTTAAGTTGGCCTTATGGGTAATCCACCTGGTGGTAATATAATACATAATTGATAGCACCATAGTTAGCATATTTTGATTAATTAATCATCATGATGCCATAATATGTATTAATCTAATAACTTACCTAAGTTGATTCAGTATTCTTTTATCCCTCCAGTGTTTTAGCTCACACTGAAAGGAGATGAAGATAGTCCCTCGTTGAGCCTGCAAAATATGAAGAAATTTTATCTGAACATAGAACTGTTTTTAAGCCGGGAAGAAATTGCACCGACCATGATTGGAAGACCAGCAATTTCTTCCTCAAACCACTTGCACAGTGGCATTTCAAATTTGCTCCTACGAAAAAAAAATTTCATAAAATATAAAAATAAGGTGCTGGTGCAAGGAGAGGTCTTCTACAAATCTGAGGTCAGTCTGTTGTCAACGGTAAGTATTATGAACAGCAAGCTTGAGGACGTGACTCCGGATACCGTGGCTTCTAAAACTTCGGGATGTCCAAAACTTACTGACAAAACATTTCGGACCAAATTGGGATGCTGACAAGCGGGGTTTTTTTACAAAAATATACTAGCATCGCTGCTCAAGCAGAAAGCAGAGATGAAGACGCATGGATGGGCCATCATGACTAAATTTGTGCGACTGTCAAATGATGAGACCACTAAAGTTTGAAATTGTACATACATGTACACAGTAGGATTTTTAATTTTTTTAAATTTTATTAAAAATATATGCCATTTAAATCATTTGTTTAGTGATATTTAAGTCTGTTTTAACAGCTAGTCAATTTTAACTGTTAGTCAGTTTTTAATAATCGGTAACTATGTAAATGTTTTACGTTAATAACTTTCCTAAAGTTATTTTTGTTAAATAACATTTAATTCAACAAAACATTTTTGTGTATTTGCTACCCATAAAACCCAATGTCAGATTAAATTTAGCAAAAATTAATTTCTGGTTTGTTGCAAAACCAGCCAACTCCAAAGTAAGTTGCAAAAGCGACCAAAACAGACTTAAATAACCCCCTCCCTTCATGGGGCACCTGCCACCTTATTTCGTGTTTTCAAATATGCTGTCCTAATGACTATAAAACTGAAGAGTTTTGGTTCCAAACTTTATTTGGCTAAGTGTGGCAAAAAATCGGCTTTCCCCAAAAATTGTTTTTTGGAGATGACCGGTTTTGCAACTAGATGACACATAGATAAGTATCTACGTATGTTTGGTTATATTGTGTGTTTTACTTAAGTTTTAAAACTTCTTGAAATTTGTATATTTAAGTTATCAAACATAAAGAAAAACTCATTTCTACGTATGAAACTTGATATTTACAGGTGTTTAACTTTTGCTATTATCTTGCCTTTTTATTTTCCCAATATTAAGTAACAGGGAAAACATTCGCTTAAAGATCACTAATTACAAGAATAGCAAGTATGACGCTAAAATGTAAACAAAATGCGAAATTTTAAATCTCAATAAAATCTTGACTATAATAATCCTGCAGCCTAGTGCTAAGAAAAGTTTAACACTTTGAGGTCTCTATTTCAACCGCATATTTCTCACTGGACTGAGTGTATTTGGTACTTTTCGTGATTTTAAATATTTGGAAGGTTGAAGTTTATAATAAAAATTATTAAAATAGATAACTGTTTTTATTCATAATCCAAGGAACTATTTAAATGTACTAAAAATTAATGTTAATGAGAAATTATTGAAAAAAGCATGTTTTATATTTTTAAAAGTTCCGCGTAAAAACATTTAACAATTTTACATAGACTTGAATAAACTTACCCAAATGTTGTAGTAATATCTGAAAGTAGTTTTTTTTCGTATATAAAAATTAGTAAAATTCTTTTGTGGTACATTTCAAATCGCGGATTTGCGCAAAGAGTAACACCACAAGGTTCGCAACAAATTTTAAGCTCTGATTCTAGATATTTTCATACTTCTGTTTAGTGCTGCCACCTATATTTTTTAAAAATAAAAGGTTCGTAAGTAATATCTGAAAAGACCGCGAACGTATATAGTAGATACTTTTATAGCTCGGTTAAGTGATCCCCGAGAGACTCTCGGGCTTAGTTCGCTACACCGAAAACGGCAACTCGAGTGGCACTGTCTTGAACCTGTGTTAGTTTGATTTTTACATTTTAATGTCATTCTTTTAATTAGTAATTTTTAAGGGAATGTTTTCCCTATCATTTAATATTGGGTAAAATAAAATGAAAGTTAAACTCCTATATAGTTTCATATGTAGAAATAGTTTTCCTTTGTTAGATAACTGAAATATACAGACTTCAAGGAGTTTTAAGTGTTTCTGTTAAGTAAACAACCAAGATACCCAAACATACGTAGATTTTATCTTATTATATCGGATCATTTCAATATTTGAGTAGGCAGTTTTGAATTTCATTTAATTATTGACAAAATTAATCTTCTGAAGCACAGCTCCAAACTTGACCTGGAATTAAATTTAGAACTAAAATTTAATGAGATCTTGTTAATCTTTGTCCCCACTAACACTAGCTGTATTTACTCAGAATTTAAACTAACGAAATATCAACAGCTAAAGCATTAAAAGAACGTATAAAGCAGCTTTAAGATTTCTTAATTTGATAATTCTGGGTAGTTAGCTAACGTCTGAGCTACTGTATCTTGCAGAACTACAAACTTTTTTATAATTATTCAAAATTTGCGATTTTTTTCGTTTTTACAATATTTTATATACTCTACATATGCCTTGTATTTAAAAGTAACTGGCAAAGCTTTCAGCCCACTTGTCATAACGGAATATGCGGGCCAATTTCCGGACATCTTTGGAAAAAATTACCACCTCAATCTCTTATTTTTGAAGGAAGCTGATATAGTATAAAGCAGAGTTAATATCTGACGCAATATTAGCTCGAAAAATTAAACCAAAACTACATACCTGTTAAGCGTACAAATCTAATACTGGAATCAGGCGTAAATTAACAAAGTTGCGCCATCTTGTGGACGGGGTTGATAATCCACCCACATAAGCGGGCTTTTACTATGACGTCATATGACAGTATCTACAATCTGCGCATATTTTCTAAATCTTCAGGAATAGGAATCTTGTTAAACAGATTTATTGCAAAATAATGGCGTACCGAGAAGGGCGTTGGGTCAGATACACTTGACACCACGAAGTTTTCTTCACCTTATCTAATCTGGCTTTTCAGTTATTAATCAAGGTGAAAAAAAACTTTAATTTTAGTGGTGTGAAGGAAGAAAAGTTAGGCATTCTCCTGTAGTTCGACCGCATCCGATACGTGGCGCGTGACCTTGATTGATGTCACCTCTTTAATCTTGTGGCTACCTCTCCCATTTAAGATAAGACTCTTAATATGTATGCAGTTTTGAATTAAACTAAATTTAGATTTCTATACATGCCACTAAACTTGAATAAACATGAGCTTATTGCATAATAAAGTTGTTTAATTTTTTTTTCAGTTTCACCATTTAGCTTCAGTAATTTCTGGGAGAACATTCCTAAACAGCCCACAATAGATTATGGAACAATCAAGACCGTAGAACAGCTGCTTAATCTTTTAGACTTGCAGAAGTACAGCGAGGTTCTCAGCCATCATGAGGTAAATTGCTATCTTATTTGCACGAGTTCCATAAGCTACCACTGACATGTTCGCAAATTTTGTCACGTGTCATTAAGAAAATTGATAAAATTAGTTTCTTTTTAATCTTCTTAAATGTTAAACACAATGTTTTACTGTTCCATGTGACATATCGCAATCCTATGTCTAAAGTAACAACTCTGAAACCGAAGTTTTCAGAAAAGGTGAAAAACATTTTAAAGTATTAAAACTGTTTTAAATGGATAATTAAATTATAACTTTCATATTTAGTCAAACAGGAAATTCAATGAGCCGGATTTCACCCAATTATGTGAAGATTTGTAGACAGTAGGGCTGTGTAACATAAGCGGAAAAATCTGTTCTAGCTCTAATATTTTTAAAATAAGATTTTAATGGCAGATGGAGATATGTTTGATTCACTCAATATATCGTGTTTGGAGTTTGTCCCTTCAGCAATGCGATTTTATGCGCAGAGATACTCTCCTTATGTTTCATGCATTTACACGATGGGAGTTAATCTTTGCATATAGAGCGATCCGAATATAAAATGGCACAAATTTAGTCTAATTTGTAGTTCACCACAAAAGGCTAAATGTTTTGTGGAAACTAAAATTGGAATAAGTTTGATTTCTTATATGCGATCTAAACAGAAATTCTGCTAGATCTTTAATGTCATTATACTATATCAGTCGCATGGTTTCAGATGGATAAAATGAGAACTTAAATAAAAATTGGATTCCTTTTTTGATGAAAAATTAAAGCAAGTTTTTCCATTCCCACACTACTCGGAATGAATATACCTTTCTAAAAGTTTCGCAATAATTAAATAGAAAGAACTTGTGTATTTTAGTTTTTACTTGGACCTCTAATGTAAAATTAAACTCTTTTGGTCACAAACAATACAAACGTCGACTCCTATAAAGTAAAATAATTTTTAAGAAATCTATTCTTTTGGGGTCCTTTATTGAATACTCAATCTTTTATATCCTCAAATTTAAAATTAATGCATTTTTAAAGCTCAAGTTTAAAATAGATTGGTTTTGAAATATTGGGGAAAGATAATGCGATGTTTTCAATGATCACGTTTAGTTTGGCGCTTATTGCTTTCCATTCTTGTACATTTCTCCAATTAAGACAATCTAAATGTTCTCAATCAAGGTTACGCGCATGGATTTAAAACTGGCCAGCCTAAAATGTTAATATTTTGTGCGGAAAGTATTTTGTACAAGAAGAGTTGTGAATATTTCAGCATCGTTGCACGGTGAGAGATTTACAGATTCTAGCTGGCCAAAAGTCTATCTTTAAAAGTTTATCCTAGCGCAATTTATTTTTTGCCTGTTACAGCTTAATAGTTAAAGCTTTATACCCTGCTATTAGTTTTAATATAAATATACTTGTATGGTGCATGGACTAGTGCAAAATTAGTGCTTCTTAGTTGGGAATGAATCTATTTCAATACGGTTGTTTAATCTGTTACTTGAAGCTGAACTGCTCGATTATGGACGCTTTCGAACAAATATGGACTTTATTTATCTGATTTATGTGCATAAATTTCAGCTGTCTTATATCAACTGTTATTTCATATTTAATGTATCAAACTTTTTTGCAAGTTTTTATTTTTAATATAGAAGTTAAAGCAAAATTAAGCTCAATTTTTCATATCATTAGTTTCGAATATTACCTTTTTCATTACAATTTATCTGCCTCCCCAGTTTTTAAATTGTTTTTAGCTTAAGTCTAATTATTTTTTAAATTTTAATGTGCCATTTTCTTTGATAAGTCTGAATTCAAGTAGGTCATTATAAACTTTTGCACCATTATGCGACATGATTTAAGATTTAACGAAAATGTGAATTTGGTTGAAAATGTTTTGTTTATAGAGGGGGAAAAACTGAAGTTTTGCAAGCGCGCAAAGTTTTTAAATTGATGACCAAATTTGGACAAAAGTTGCCAGTTGTATGTAGATATCTCTGGACAAATTGCTGTAAAATATATTACTTGACTGCAAATTTTAAGTGGTTACAAAATTGATCCAAATTTTCCAAATTCAGATTGGATACAATGCAAAATATAATGTAGACCTTTTCCCATGATCTCTTGATTCCTATTCTTTACACCAGGTTCCGCTGCGCAGAGGTAAACATGCAATATAATAGCAATTTTCATTAAAGTTGTCTAATGTGTCTCTTATCTTAAATTTTAATAGAATTTGAGAATTTTTGTTATTCAAAAATGGTTTTATCACTTTAGCTTCAATACTGTTAAGTGATTAAAAATCAAGAACATAAAATGAAGCCTCAAGTGGATTATGAAACATTTTTCAACGCATTCAGATTATAATAAAACTTCATAGTTTAATAACGTGAAAAATGATGTCGAAGTAATTTGTAAACGCATAACATGTTTGAAAAAACAATTTCAACTAAAGCCGACAAAATAACTGAATTTTGTACATCCCTGTATATGAACTATAGATTTAGCATATGCCATAATATGCTAAAATTTAGAACAGTTAGGAAACGTATAGCACAGTTGAAAATTCCCTTTCAGCAATTTCCATTAATAAATGGAAATGTACTTCGGATGTTTTGTGCAGTCCTGTATATGATTAATGGAATTTATACACTAAATAGTAAGAATTTTTTATTTAAAAAAGCGTCCATAACTAAACGCACTTTCAAGTTATTCATAGAGAAATGTAATAGATTTATTTTGTGTGCCCCTATATGTGAACGATGAATGCTATGCACTTCATATTCAATAGTTTCTTATAGAGAGCACCTCGAAGATGCACTATTTCAAACATATTGATATAACATGAACAAAATACACCAATTTTTCTCCACAGACCGTAATGTAACGTAATTCTTTTTAGTGTCCCTGTAAATGATTGATAAAGGCTATCCATACCATATTCCATAGCATCTTGTAGTGCACTTTAGATATGTATATAAATTTCATTGTTTGAAATTATGAAATATCACTAAACCACTTCAAACGATATTTCCCTATAGGCCCTAATGTAATGCTTTTGAATGTCCCTGTAAAGAAATCGACTTAAGTTTCTTTTTCAATACCGATCATTGCATAGCAAATATAAATTTTTAAATTTCATGGCTATGCGACAATATATACGACAAAACTAATTTTGGCCAGCTAGAATCGGTAAATCTCCCACTGTGCGTAGTACTGAAATTTTAATTCAGGACCCCTAAGATGTCACGAAGTAAATATTGCTGCAGCGTATCTTGATACTTTGTTTTTCATGCATGACCAGGGGAGGGGGGGTGGCCTTTTTTAATGCCAATCTCTTCCCAAACCATCGGAGACTTGTCTTAATCTCTACTGGAGAATGTACGCGGCTGCTTCCTGAAGTCACGCCAGTAGCAATTTCAGCTATCGGGACATCCATATTTAATTTGTTAGTCGTTTAATAATAGGACGAGCCACTTATCTTCATACGAGTTGCACTTCGAGCCCAATCCATTATGGCCTGTTTATAAAGATTTTTGGCACGGTTTGCAAGATAGTTTTTAAAGTTAGTTTCTTGATTCACTTATGTGTATGTATTGTCTTTTTGAGACACTGACACAATATTTTTAGTTTCTTATGGTCATATTTTGTCTTCGCACCAATTTTTCGATTGGTCTGAACGCTTGTTGTACATGACTGCTCGCTCTATGTTTGGTCGAATTATTTCTAGCTGGTACTTGGAATATTTTTCACTTATATTATGATTCTAGAAGTTGCAACTTGCCTTTCAATTTAAATTTTAAATTTACTCTACGAATTTGAATTTAGTCTTCATCTTTAGTAAGAGTAGAAATTAAATATGCACTGTTACAGTGTTTAGAGAAGGTGGTTGGTTGAAACAAATTAAGCATTTAGCATTTCCATAATGTCCCTAAACTTCAGAGGCTGGTTTGTTTACAAAAAATAACGGCGATATAATCATTGTTTCCCTTTAAATTACAATTGGAGTATGTATTTATAGTGAAATTAACATTATCTGAATTTTGTCTTGGTGTACTTTTGAGACTCTCTAGAATTGATTACCGAAGAATCCCTTTTTATCTTCAGCTGTCCCTATCACTCCCTTAAATTTCGAAAACAGCTGAAATAAGCGTTTCTACTTTTTAGTAATTTGTTATACTGCATATCGCATTCCTACGTAAAGCTGCTGCTGCTGAGATGGCAAAAGGACACTTTAGATATAGGAACACCCCCTTTAATCCCTTTTTAGAAGTTTAATTTTGAGAACTATTTTTAGCGTCTCTATTTTGTTACGAATATATACCAAAGAGTTTAGTTTCATCTGTGCGTTGATGAATCGCAGGACAAAGCCTTATCGATTTTGTATTTGTTATAGAGGTTTCTAGAAACATCTTTTAGCTTTTTCAAAAAATACTTTATTTTCATCTGGATACAAGAAAATCAAATGTTAAGTTTAAAAGAATGGATAATCTTTGAAGTGTTTTAAATGTCATCAATACATTAGTTTATAAATCTGGGAATATAGGGTGGATTGACTCCTAGACAGGGATCGTAAGTAGCGCTAGAAGTAGTGAATGTACAATAGTTTGTAGTGTAGTGCGCTATAAAAGGTGGTTCAGAACTATGCCAATGTGAAGGCAGGCAGATGGGATCTAATAAACGGATTTCGTATAGGAATGGGGGTGCGGAAATGCAGTGTTCAGGCAGTAGAGGGCGCTGTTGAATGCGGCGAATGAAGGCTCTTCGTTGGCTTGAATCCTTTCCCGCACGGATTTAGAGCAGTATGCATTATTACACCAATGCGGAGCTTGCCGACGTGCATTTCATGTATGGGATTGTGCAAGGAAATGGATTGGCTGCAAAACGATTTATATTAACAATTCAAGCAGGATTTTGCCGGATTTCCGAACATTTGAGCATCTTTATTAGTTGCGCTCGAGTGGATCGTTCTATGCTTCCAGGCGTGATAAGGGCACGGTAAGATATCTGAGAATTTCTGCAGTGGAAGAAGCAGCACTAAGCACAGTAACGGATAGCCCTTCGATAAGCTCAAAAGCTATTGGGATTTGAGCCATTTCCTTGTGCAGACCCATACTTGAAATTCATGTCTGAAAGCTCCGCAATGGCGTAGCGATGCATGTGGCCCGAAATCTTTGCGGGAATGACGATTCAAGCCAGCGAAGCACTTTCATCCACCGAACTTAACAGCGCCCTTTATTGCCTCAACGCTGCATTTCTGCACCCACATTTCTATGGAATCTGCCTATTTAGGTCCCCTCAACCTGCCTTTACATTTATGACATAGTTCTGAACCACCCTGTATTTTGAACAGTGCAGTGTAGCGAATAGCGTGTTACCAAAAAATTATGTTTGTAGTGAGAACAGGCGCCACTTTTAATGCTACTTCAGAAAAAGTGCCATTCTACAAATCATGTGGGCATAACTTTAATATCTTTTTTTTTTCTTGCTGAATTGGTTCTGCTCAATTTTCGAATCTGGGAAATCTTAATTCCCCCCCCCCCATTTTTTTACGTTTGCAGCAAAAAGTACTCGCCAAAGGAATTTCTTGCTGACGATACTTCTCTATATATTCATTGTCTTTGTTTTGATGCAGTGTTTCGTATTCGGAATTGCTTTAGAATTGTTTGCATTTTTTTTCTATAATTTTCTACAATATAAAATTAGACAACTAAATATCTCATCAGAACTCAATACAATTAATATATTAAGTGTATTGAACAATTAAACAAATCTACTGGTAAAATTTTAATGTGTAATGCTAACTTTTGGAAACTCATTTTATTTCGCAATTTTTTTATTGCCCCCGGTTATATCCATTATATCGCGTCTGCCGGAATACAAATAAATATGAGGGGTAGGGGGTCACTGAGGGGGGGATGGTGTAAATCGAATCCTTTAACAAAATCTGACAGTAGCAAAGTAGTGACTACCTTTCGAAAAGTAATATTATAATCACTACTTTCTAAAACAAATAGCTGTAGTTAACTACACTTTCGATAAAGTCGTTTTTCCAACCGCTGCTCCTGGATTACAGTGCATTTTTATTCGAAATATTTTAAAAGTTGAGTTAACCTAGCTTAATTATGTACAATAACTTTCCATAGAAAAAATAATGGCAAATAAGATCATCTTGAACGAATGAAATGGCCAAAAATTTGATTTCTGAGAATATCGGAAGGCCTAAAATTTCGTTTCAAAGTTTTTAAACTTTGAATGTTTCTTTAAGCATCATTATTTATTAAAGAAAACTTACGTTTAACTTGCATATCGGATTAAAAGTGCATATAAGGCCAAAATATCCCATTATAGAAATTAGCTTGTCTCGTTATTTGAAAACTTTCCGAGGTCTTTAAATTCCTGATAAAAATCATTGAATTATCATGGGTTTGTCTGAGCTGAGCGATCTTTTCTCACAGCTCTTCTAATTTTTTTGAAAAATTAATTTGAATACTTCCCTTATCGAACATAACTAGCATTTAAATTACAAAATAAAAGTCGTAAAATTTTCTATTAAAACCTGGAGGTGACATCTTCAAGCTTGACAGATTAATTTCGAAATTTCTACTTATTACAGTGGGAACGTTTTCAGTGGCCGATTGGTAAAGTTGTTTTTTGGCGTGTTTCCTGGCAGCATTTTGCTAAATATCGCCAAGCGTAACCTGAATTTGTGTTAGTAAACGTTTGTGTATGCAAATATAAATTACTCGCCTATTTACTGTAATGAATTTAAGTGTGTAGTAATCGTGTAATGGCATATGCTAGCGTACTGGCACATGTGTACAAATACGTTTGTGTTAATATAATGGATATTAGTTGATGTATTGAATATTTTAATATACGAGTGATGATAAAAAATTTACTACAGATTGATCTGATTACTTTGCTGACTCTGACGGACATCGACCTTCAGCAACTTGGTGTAAGCTATGGTGCCAGAAGAAAAATGCTTGCTGCCATCGCAGGTACTTTCAATACTTAAAACGAGGTTCAAAACGAGTGACATTTCTTCTAATAACTTTTATTTTTTTTTCAGCTATTCGAGACCATAGACTCGGCGACTGTCTAAAAAACTTCAGAGCTGCGCCTGGTGCCGAACGTAAAACGTTCTTGACAAGATATCCTCCAGGCTCGCCGATTTCTGACGATAATGGTGCTAGAATGTAATTTATAAAAGCCTATACCATCAGAGTAATTTGAGACTGGTTTACTCAAATTATGAAGTTTCCAAAGTGATAGGGGGCATCTTCAGTACTAATCTTATTTCGAATATTGAATTCCAGTTTCTTCTAAAATGTTTTTCACATGTAGAATTCGTTGTATCCTATGTGACGTTTTATTAAATATTAAGCTAGACAGTGCTGAAACTGCATGTATATTTTTAAAAATCTAGCTATCTAACAACTTCGTTTTAGCTTTTAACACTAACCTTTATGGCTCTATAATTTTAGCCTAAACTTTCGATAACTTTCGAGGCCAATGTATTCTAGTTTCTTTTCATTTGGCTTCGGCGTGTTTTTCAAATTTTTCGTTTTATTTTTAGGAAAATTTTTTGAACTTGACAATGTTTTGAAAATTCGCTTAGTTTATAACAAAGTCCAAGAGACATTATCTTGTTTAGATTTTTATACGTTTCTAACTTTTTAAATTTCTTGATGTTATGGAACTAGAGAAAATAGTTGGAGTTTACCTCTCGAGGTTCATGTAAAGTTCTTGCTGAACCGAGACTTAAAAGGTTTCGGTAGAAAATTTCGTTGCTTACTTGCCCTATGCCTGTAGTAAGATTAAATTCTCTCGCCGTTGTTGTTTAATGCAGACTAAATCATTAACGATAAAATTTTCAGAGTGCTTGGAACCGTAATGAGCCCCATGCAATGAAATATTTTAGTAACTTTGTAAATTTTTAGTGTTGCCTGTAACTTAATTTATTTTATCAGTTGATTCATTTCAATAAAGATTTCTGTGAAATTGTGTTAATTTGCTTTACTGTTGCAATCTCTGGCGCTATGATTTTTTAATGCACAAGTTTCATATACAATGTTACACCTTCAATTACACCATAAAAGTGCGAAAGTGTAAAGAGTAGTTTGAAGATACTTAAGGTGAAAGTCGGACAGTGCTGAAAGTCAGTATTTTTTAAATGATCAGTTTAAGAGTTTCACTTGTCACGTGACAATATTTGCAAGCTAATAAAACTTGTGGAAGTTTTTTTACAACTGTCTGATTCACATTTCAATATTAAAACTTTTACATGGGATATGTAAGGCGAGTGCCTAACGTGTTTTGACTTTTAGATTATTTGAAGTTTATTTCTGAACACTTTCAGTTTCGCAATAAACTATTTTGTTCCTATACTCTGAAAGAATTTTCATCCAAAATCTTTAAATTAAAACTGCACATCGTCAGACATCCACATCAACTATCCCGTGCAAAAATAATTTTAAAATGCGGAAATACAAATTTCTAAAGAACTGAACTAGGCTTAACGTTAGCTTGCGAATTCTTAGTGAGACTGGCGTAGGCTCTTGCGTTTCTTGGGTCCTACATTACATGAATTTAAACTACATAAAAATCTTTGGATGTTTCTAGAACACGGATCACTTACACCGATCTTCCAATTAACTTATTTACAGTGATGGCCAAAATTGTACTTTTTTTGAAATTATGTTTTATAACTTTGTGTGCTTATGGAACATTAACTTTAACTTAAATGTTTAGATATCAAATTCAAGGAAATTTAATGTAGAATTTAATAACCAGAATGAAAATATCTGCATTGCAAATAGTTACGCTTACTTTAGTCTAAAATACGAACACAATTAGTCATGAATGCTGAAGTGTATTGTACAGCTCATATTCAAACTATTAGAATAATTACTTTTTTTTTCACAAACTGCAAATATCGTTTGGTAATTTAGCATCTTTTAATGCAAATATGCAAACGATATTTTTATCAAGAACTTATTGTTGATTAAACTTATTTATTATCTTAAAATTAATCTTTTCTGAAAAGATTAATTGGAAAAAAAAATATTTTGAAAACTCAAAATATTAGAATATTTATTCAAGTGGTTCAAAATATTAGAATATTTCTCATTAATTCTCCTTTAATTATCACCAATTCATAACTGGTGGCATCATTGATTAAATTAGTACTATTTTATTTAAAATCAGTGTTCTTTTTACAGCTTGTTTGCTTTTTCGTCTTAAAATGGGTCCTGTGGGTGATATTCCTGAATCTATTAAACTTCGTATGGTTGGTTTGTATCGGCACGGTAAAAATCAATGTTATATAGGGAATTATTTACATTGTTCGCAATCAAGCGTTGGTAAAATACTAACACAATATTAAAAAAAATCCCTGCCGGCCCGGCCTACAGGCGGAGGTAATTTCGAAGTGAAGTATACTAATTTCACCAACAAAAACGAAATAATTAGAGATAAACCCACTTTAACAATTTTATCTGGCCGCTTTTGACGAGTTTCTCATTTTTATATAACTGGTTTTATCAGAATCATGTTAGGGCGGTATTAAAAAAAAATACTTTTTCATGCTCAACATCTCGAAATTTTCTGGCATAACTCCAGATTCATTTTTAATAGGAAAAACATGAATCTTGTTGACGTGATTTTTGAAGAGATTTATAAGCGACCTGTGTTTTTTAACTTTCGTTCAATTAACTTGATATATAAACAATTATTTCCCCAGTAAGACAATATTTTTCGTTTCTAACACAATCGCTTCGGGGAATTCCGCTCAAAATGCCCACTTTGACATTTTTTTAAAATATATTCTGCCTCTGTCAAAAAATCGATCATTACGGTACATATATAGTTTCTGAATAAGCGAATCTACCAATTGGATGCGTTTGAGAGCAAAAATGAATTTAAAAATGACTCTGAAAATCAGCAGTTTGGATTTGAATACTCCCTTAATACGATGATTTTTCCAACACAATCCGCTTCGGGAAATTCGGTTCAAAAGGCCCACTTTGAAAGCATGTTTTAAAATATATTCTGCCTCTATCAAAAAATTGACCATTACGGTACATTATGTAGTTTGAGTAAGAAAAGGTACTAATTGGAAGCCTTTGAGAGTAAAAATGAGTCAGAAAATGAGCAGTTTGGATTTGAATACACCCTTACTAAGATTTTTTTTCTTCAACCGCTATGTATTTTTAATTTGTTTTTGTCGTAAGAATTTGTCCTATCCAAAACTTGTCTATATAGATGTTATAGACAATATTAAAAAGATATATGATAAATTCATGGGGATTTTATATCTTTGAATTGACGGAGTTATGGATTTTGTTCTTCAAACGCCATTTTTGTTTTAGTTTTTAATTTTTTTTTGCGGTACGAATGCGTCCTATCAAAAACTTGTGAATATAAAAGTTGTAGATAATGTTAAGGAGATTCCTGATAAAATTAATTGGATTTGATATCTTGAGAATTGACGAAGTTATGAATTTTTTTCTCCCAAAAACCCTATTTTTTGCGCCCCTTGATCCCATTTTTAACGTTATCGAAAATCTGATATGGATCAAATTTTTGGCCCTATTTTTAGAAGTAATAAAAACTTTAAATAGATTCGATATGTACAAAATTTAAGAAGTTATTGGGTTTTTTTCGGCTTTCACAAAACCCCTCCCTATTTCTATCCCCTTGGTCCGAATTTGCCCCTTAACGAACTTAACCGAGATTTTATGCCCCCTTGATTTTATGTATCAGTTTGGAAGAGATTGGTGCAGAATTGTGGAAGTTATCGTGTCCAGAAGAAAGTGATATATAGATATAAAGTTTTTTACTGAGGGTGGTTTAGGGCTCTAGGGGTCATGATCGGTGTAGATCTGCAAAAATTTTCAGAAATTCCAACATAGGAACGACGCCAATAGGTAGTATTTCATACGAAATCTACCTAAAATGGAAAATTTCGGAATAATCGCCGAAATGGCGGCCGAAAACCAAACGCATCTGCTAGAGCTGACAGGAAACTGAAGCCTATAGCTAAGAAAAACCGTTTTAAAGGTGTGCAATCCTTGCACCGAAAATGGAAAGGAGTAAGTTTCTGCATAGAGAACATTAAAACGTCTCAATAAATTTAAGTTTGAATCTCGTATACCGAAAACAAAATCTCTCATGGCTGCAAAACAAACTTATAAGATTCAATTGGTGTAAAAAAGACGTTTATGGGGCGAAGATGATTAGAAAAATATATTATTCAGTGATAAAAGTGTATTTTGTATCTACAACATAATTTCATCACTCACTGTTTTTCCAATCTTCGCTCCATAAACGTCTTGATTTTCACCAATTCAATCTTATACGCTTTCGTTTTGCAGTCATGAGATTTTGTTTTCGGTACACGAGATTCAAACTTAAATTTATGGAGACGTCTTAATGTTCTCGATGTAGAAACTTCAACTCATTTTCCATTTTCGGTGCAAGAATAGCACATTTTTAAAACGGTTTTTCTAAACTCTACCCTTCGGTTTCTGTCATCACTAGCAGATGTTTTTAGTTTTCGGCCGCCATTTCGGCGATTATTTCGAAATTTTCTCATTTTTAAAATTGTGTTGGTATTTTACTAACGCTTGATTGCGAACAGTGTAAAAAAATTCGCTATATAACATTGATTTTTACCGTGCCAACACAAATCGGCCATCCTAAGTTTAATAGATTCAAGAATATCACTCACACGACCCATTTTAAGACGAAAAAGCAAACTGCAAAGAGAATATTGATTTTAAGTAAAATCTTCTTAATTTAATCTATGATGCCACCAGTTATGAATTGATGATAATTAAAGGAGAATTAATGTGAAATATTCTAATATTTTGAACCACTTAAATAAATATTCTAATATTTTGACTTTTCAATTTTTTTCAATTAATCTTTTCAAAAATGATATTAATTTTAAGATAACAAATAAGCTTAATCAACAATAAGTTCTTAATAAAAATATCGTTTGCATATTTGCATAAAGACACTAAATTTGTCAAACGATATTTTCAGTTTGTAGAAACAAGTAATTATTCTAATATTTTGAATATGAGCTGTAATACAAGCTTCCTAGATAATCACAATGACTGTTCTGAGAACCAATCAAATGTCGGTAACTAAACTGTAGTATATTTTGATTTGCAAAAGCAGTATTTTGCAAGAATGAATTTTGTAGGAGGGTGATTACTAGTATAACTGTTTTTAAAAGTTTCTATTTTTTTTTCTTAATGCAAATAATTTAAAATGTCATCAAGAACTGATTGGACACCTACAAAAAGCAGGATTGTTATGAGAGAAAATGGTCTCTTATGCGGAAATTGCAAGGCAGCCTCACTTTATCTTACGTACGAAACTTGTGCTTACGTTATCAAGAAACTAAATCGGTGATAAGGGAAAATCACGCCGAAAAAAAATAAACAAGTGCTTCTGACGATAAAAAGGATATGCCTAAAAGACAGAATTTCATCAGGTGCTATTAGATGCGAAATGAATGCAATGGGTATTTTAGTTCAGGAAAAATAAGATTAGCAGGTTTTGGGCTGAAAGGTAAATTCCTAGGAAAAGCCATTGTTAAATCTTCAGCAACGCAAGAAACGAGTCGGTGGGCAAAAGAAGACATTAATTGGTCAAAATTAGCGGAAGCAAATAATTTGGAGCTATGAGAGTAAAATCGCTCTTTTGGTAGTGATGGGCAAAAATATGAGACTAGGAGTAGAAGAGCTGCATCCTGATTGTATTGAAGTAACTACAAAGAACTCAACAAATGTCATGGTTTGGGCCTGTATGTCTGCAGATGGTGTGGACTGCATTCAAGTGATTAATAGCATTCTGAATGCCAAAAAAAAACTGTCCTGGAACCAAAATTGATACCTTCCATCAGGGATCTCTTTCCCAATTAAGCACCATTTATCTTTCAGCAGGATTCAGCTCCATGCCATACGGCAAAAGTATGCAAAGAATGGTTCGAAAATAAAAGCATACAATTATTATCCTGGTCAGGAAACAGCCCTGATCTGAATACTATATTTGTGACGGCGTTTAAAAATCCTTCTACAAAAAAGCGTCCGTCTGATAAACAAAACTTATTGAAGCTATAAGGGGGGCAGTCAAACGAAAACGACTGACTAAATAACGGTCATGGCGCGGAAGTTGATAACGCAGATAAGTGTCTACGTTAGTGTCATCTCTAGGGAATCTGAAACGAATAGTGCGAGTGGTCACCGTTGTGCCATTTGTCTATTAGATGCTATCGAAGTGAGGTGGGAGAGTCGTGTGTTCATCCGACATAACTATGGAGGGCAAGAAAGAGAGACAGAGGTAAAGCGAATTTTTTGACTACGGAAGTAGTGTCAGGAAGTGAAATTAATGCCCGAAAGTCTGCTGTGTATGACTAAAACAGTATGTCACGTGCGAGTGTTTTAGTGGAATAAACTATTTCAAGGAGGTCGGGTGTCATTGAAAGACAGCGATAGGTTGATCGTGTGATTGTCCCTTGTGTCATTGCTGCGGTGGATGTAGCCGTTAGAAATGGCTGACGGTGGAAAACATTCGGCTCATGTTAGGCATGAGACACGGTACCGCTCACACCCTCTTGAGAGAGCACGTGACATTGTTTTCGTCATATACAGCAAACTTTCGGGCATGAATTTCACTTCCTGACACTACTTTCACAGTGAAAGAGTGCACTACACCTCGCTGTTCCACTTTGTCCTCCATAGTTATGTCGGACGCACACCCGACTCCCCCACCTCTCTTCGAGCGCATCTAACAAATGGCACAACGGTGACCACTCGTACTGTTAGATTCCCTATAGATGGCACTACTGCAGACACGCCTGTCTGCGTTACCAACTTCCACGCCATGGTCGTTATTTAGTCGGTCTCATTTTCATCTGATTGCCCGTTAAATAATTATTGGCATCATGTGATTAAAAAGGATGAACTCCAAACACTAGTTCGCTCAATGAAAAGACTCTGTGAAGCTGTAATAGAAAAACGAGGGTTATCCTACTAAATATTGAATATGCAAGTGTAACTTTAAAATATAATGAAATTTCTTATTTTTTGTAAGCGTAACTTTTTTTGTAATGCAGATATTTTGATTTTTTAAATTAAATTCTACATGAAATTACCTTGAATAAGGTATAAACATTTGTATTTAAGTGAAATTTATCCTCAAGCACACAGTTAAAATATGAAAATTTCAAAAAATGTTCGCAATTTTGGGCCCCCACTGTCGATCAGGATAGCCAGTTGTGACCCTCCTCTTTTAAAAAACTGAATACGAATTCATACCGGAAATTCAGAATTTTTACAAAATGTAATCTATAAATATGTCATTAAAGAAAAAAGTACTACTTGATTTTTTGTATACATTCGAAATTTCTGAATAAAGACCAAATTAGCAACCCTGTTCTAAGCACCTCCCACAAACTTAAAGCTAATTAAAACAATTATCAACCTGCACCACAAACTTTAACCCTAGTATGCAGAATGTCTGTTTTATCACCCCAAAGTGTGTGCTAAAATCGTGATCGGTATATTCATGGGTTCTAGTGTTAAACGTCTCATTTAAGGGGATGCGACGGTGGACTTTAGTTTTGCATTATGTTATTTAAATAAGGTGTTCTGTACATATAACAGTTGCCAAAAATTAGTCCATAATAACGAAAAATGGTTAAATTTGATAGGAAATTGCTGTTAACTTTTTTATTAATTAAAAATTAACTTATTTCGATTCCGGATTACTTTAGTTGCCTCGGCCGTGTTTTAATACGCATGTACGTAACATTTCAGAATTCGCGCTTCCAAACTGTGGATTTGTATAGTATTACAAAATTTCTTTTTTATATATTAGATTATCGCAGAGGTGCTAGAAGTGTTAGACTAGGAATTGTTTAATTGCCTAATATTGATTTTCTAAATAGGGATTGTCTGCATATACTTTAATTTTTCAAGCGACGCCCGCTTTTTAAAGAATATTTTAGTTCATTCTATCAAGGCAGCCAGGAAAAAGCAGTTAAAATACTTTTAAATCGTCATTGTTAAAGTGCCATATTTTGACCATGCCAATGTTAAATGCCGTGAAAAACTATCAAAATCCATTATAACGAAAATTCTTTTTTGAGGTACTTATTCTTATGTACTTCTTACTAATCCGAACATATTCTAGGATTTTTTTCGAACCCGAAAATGCTTTTATGAAGGTTAATAAATTAGATTTATAAATGACCTTCCTTATCTGTCTTAATACAAAAAGAACGAATTTTATCCGAAGTATTGCTGTGCTTAACATTCCTATTTTTCCAGAAATATTTTTTGGCACATTAAGAATAAGTCTCTTGCTATCGTTGGCATTCTTGAAAAAGCAAATCGTAGGAAGCAATCGGAAGAATTTTGGTTTCTTAGTTTTTTACATACAGAAATTTTATAATTTTCTGGAAATCGATGTTCTTTATACTCTTGCTTCATCTTTATCATAAATATCCATAAAGATAAAAGAAAGTGAGTTTTGAGCTTATCCACAAATTTTTAAAAATAAATTACTTTTTTTCCGAGCCGCTTTGATCAAGATACCGTAATACAGTTTAAAAAGTGGGCGATACAATTTCGGATATGAAATTGGTTACTTTTACATGCAGAGGACCCCCTCCCCCCTTTTTTTTACAAAAATTTCATATTCGCAAAAATAACTATTCCCAGTCAAACGGTATAGCTCTGCAACAATTTAATGAAACAGCATGCGGTGGTGCTGTTTTCACGACTGTGTATATACTGTGCATTTTACTCACCATAGTTTACCTATATTTTAAGAAATGGGACTAACAGCGAGTGGTCTCTTTGAATTTTCACACTTCAACTACAAAGATATTAATAAGACTGAAAAATTACTTTCATTTAAATCATTTTCGATAATTATTCATTGATTAAAAAAAAATCTTTTTCTATCGTTGGTTCCGAGGCTAACGGAAAAGATAGTTTGCCGCACTAACTTTCATGTTAATCTCTACTCCGATAATACTCTTTTCGTGCACCTACATTCAAGTATCAAGTGACTAAATCGGTCAAGAGTGCAACGGACCACGGCAGCCTGTCTTTTTCGTTACCCTCGCTTTAGTTCAAAGTGACGTATATTTCAAACTTTGTATTTATTCCACCAGCCTCGAAGTAGGTGGGCAGATAGGGTAACTACTACTTTTTCAGAGATGCTACTGTTTAAATATCTTAAGATGTGTATTTACTGCCTTTTAGATTAATTTTTGTTGGAAAATTGTTTAACCCCTTCGCAACGAGCGCACTTTAGAGAATTTAATTTTTTATAATCAACTTTATACAAAACCAATTTTTTTTTTAAAACCGAATCTCTGAAATGCTCACATTGAATAAGGCTATGTTTACTATTAAAATTAACTGTTGGGAATAATGAAGGATTCGAATAACTTTTTATCAGAAAAATGTACAATATGTAGTCACGACCAATTTGTGTTCATTCCGTATAATTTTAATACGAAATTCGAATAAAAGGAGTAAGAAACAAACGGATGTATTCGTATGTTAAAGATTTAATTTTTTTTTGGTAGTGCATCTACAGACTGTACTGTCACCATTCCGGTTTTACAAGTATACGTGTAAGAATATCCTTTTAAAATTAATTATCCAGTTAGTATTTTATTAATTTGGATAATATATGTATTTTCTCTTCTTAAATAATTTCTTTTTAGCAAAATTTTTCCTTTAAATTATTTGCACTAACTTTAGTGACAATATTTTTGTGGACAGAACGTAATTTTAGATGAAAACCTACCACAAGGCAGCACGGTGCAATTTCAATGCTAATAGAGGGTTGCCAGTTTGGTATTAACTTTTATTCAAAAGTACAAATCCACACCAGAAAACTAAAATAGTATTTTTTGATTTAATGACGGGCTTTTCAAGATTTCTTGAAGTAAAAATTCTAAGTTTCCGGTGCGAAATTAAAATTTCGAAATAGGAATAGAGGCCAAACTGTAGTAACCTAAAATATTTTTTGCAGATATTTTGTATTAAGTTGCAAGTGAGTGTTTTGCTTTTAGTGGCTGTTTATCTTCCTGGTTTTGCAATAATTGTAGATTGCCCAGATCATAGGATCGCATGTTTCTAAAAAAATGCGACAATATTTGCAAATAATGTAGATGTGAATTGATCACATCAATTTTATGAAGTAGGCTTAAAATTACTTCTTTCAAAAGGAATGCTTGAATATGTCATATCTGTGGACATTCCAATAGGAAGAATGTGATCATAACTTTTTTACTTAAAATTTTAACAAGCAAATGATAAACTTTATTGATGAAATTAATAAGCAGTGCTAATCCAGACTTCCTAAATTTAAAAATTTTCCCTTCCTAAAACTCTCTATTTTTAAGTTCTTTATAAGTGATCGTTATCTACACCATTTTTCTAAATAAGACAGCAAAAATCCAATATAACTGTTTATACAAGAACTTAATCGCTGTATAATTAAAATTGTAATACAGATGCAAATACAGATAGTTGTGGAAAAAAAGTAAACACCCCTTATTAACTCTGTAAAAAGTTATCGTAGAAGAAAGTTACTGGTACCACACCATTGGTAATAAAGTCTACTTTTAAATGATGTATATAAAATTTGCTTAGGGGACCATCTAACGACACTAAAACGACATTAAAACGAACCATAACTTTGTTTTTTTCAATAGCAGTACGCAATTCTGACAGCATAAATGAAATCCACACGCTTCAAATATCCTAAAAACAATTTTTTATGCAATTCGTATAAGTTTCCGATAAATTATTTTAAAACGAGCCTATTTTATGGGCTGTATCCAAACTGAAGTTCGGTACTCGATTGTTGACCGGGAGAGCCCCTTCCTGATCAAGGCATCTTAAGCACCACTCAGTCATTGAAGATTGCTAGATTACAGAATAGCATAAATTTCAAAATATCTAGTCACTTCTATCATAGACGGCCCCTTACGGGGACCGGGAAAGCCCTATCCCTGCCATGTTAAATTCGCCAACTTTATGCACCTTTTTCTTAGAAATGGTGAAAGATAGAGGTCTAGATTTCTTAGAGATGTTAGAATAACATGTTTTACGTATTTTAACGGGCCATTTTATTTCTAAGTGAAATTGAAAATTATTTACTGAAAGTCATTTTTAAATTGGCATTTTTGGTAAGACTTCACTACCTAAAATAATTCACAACAAATCATTAAATCCCTGTGTTAAACTATACAATATAACATAAGTATTTGAAAAAAAATCCGAGTTCTTAAGTTTAATAGATATTGAAAAAGAAGGAACATAAACACGAAAAATTCATTTTTGAGAAAAAGATTTAAATGGCTATTCTAGCTGTGAAGTACTCTTAGAAAAGGATGAATAATTCTAACTTATTTTTTTTTTTATATATAAACATGTGTGACACATCGTTGTAAAGATAGAAATTTAAACTGTTTAATGATATGAAAAAGTAAAAATAGATTTTTTGGTTGAATTTTGCTTTCCCGTTCCCCTTAAACCATCATTTTGCCGTTTTTAAAGCATAGTTTGAAAATTGCTTGGAAGAAAAATGTGAAATTTTGGATTTCCATAAAGCAGGACTTAATAAATCCAAATTCATCAAAAAAAAAATTGTAGGTTGCAATTCATATTTTTTTTCGAATATTAATTTCAGAATTCATATCATAAAATTATAAAAATTGCAAATTCAACGTATTTATGTTTGTGTAATTTAGTATTATTGCTACACAAAATATTAACACATTAGGAGTATAATTCCAGGAGATTTTAATAAAAATATGAAAATGTAATTTAACATTCGAAGCACTCAATTTTGAATGTTTATAATTCAAAAATTTATTATTTAAATGACTTGAAATTTGGTGTCTAGGCGTAGTTTGAACCGAAGATTTGAAATACCTTGTTAAAATTGGGTATTGCTATTGAAAAAAAAATGAAGTTTGGGTTCGTTTTAATATGTAGATGGGCTCCCTAAGCAAATTTTATATAAATCATTTAAAAGCAATTTTATTTCCAATCGTTCGGTACCAATAATTTTCTTCTACGATAATTTGTTGAGTTAGTAGGGGGTGTTTACTTTTTTACACGAATGTACAACAGCTGATTGTATCTGTAGCGTCTCGGAGATTGCTTGTAAATGCAAATATAAAAAAATTGTTGAAAGAGAAAATATTCCTCAAAAAGGACGTAAATATTCCAATGCGTGCAGGAAAAAATAGAAACAATTGCAAGGAAGAACTAAAAAACAGAGGAAAGTTCTGTGTAACTCAATGTTAAAACACCAAGAAATTTATTGGGCGATTTCCTACAATTCCAGATGTTATTAAAAATTTTGCCTCTTAAGACTGTGGTACAACCTAACTGTAAAAGCAAATGCATGTTTGCATTCAGTGCATATGCAAATTTTCATCTACTTGTGAAAAAAGTCAATGCAGCACAGATGTTTGATGCAAGATCACCAAAAGAAATTTAGTTTACACACTTGTTCGGATGACAGAGATATCTGGAACGTAAATTTTCACAAATCATTAGAATGGAATGAATTCGAAGATGAAATTTTAAGTTCTCAGTAGTGGATAAAATATATAATGAAGTATACATTAAGGGAACGCTGAAAGTTATAAAAAGAACGGTTAAAGAGGAAGTGCAGTTTTCGAAAAATCATTTGGCATCTATTTTTTAAGATGCCAAATTTTTTTTAAGAAATTTGTTTTAGCTGCTTAATTTACTTATTATATTGAGTCAAACTTGAGCACATTCAATTTTATTTACCTTTTGACAGCAATTTTTTTCTCTTAAATTAATTTTAATGTTTCGAGTAAGCTGTTTTAATATCATTTATTTCAATGTTCATGTATTTTGAAAATTAAAAGTTCGTTATTCTTCAAAATGCTCTTCTGTGTTATATCTTAAGTAGTTCTTTGGGTTCTAAGCAAGCAACTTCAGTTAATATTAATTTCAATAATGAACAAAACTAGTTATTCAAATCACGTCTGTGGACTTTACAATCTCGTCTTTGAATCTTTATTTTTTTAAATATTATCTGAAATTGAAATGTATGATCTACACTAGTATTTGTAAAGGTAAAAGCTACCACACAAAGTAATATAAGAATTTTTCGAGAAACATTCAAAATTAAAATGACTAAATTGTGCGGTTTTTTTGCCTATATACGTGGATTTTTTTCCCATAAGAAAACTAACTAAAGTGCTTAAATATTACAGCTACTGCTTTGCTTTTCGTATTGACACGTACTGCATAAGCAAACATACCAGTGCGACAATTTTATTATTCTAAAGGTATGATTGCTATTAAAAAAATATTTACATTGAAAATATAAATCTGAAACATAATCAAATTTCCAAAATAACACAGTGTTAAACAAGTCTGAGAACAAAGAGGCCCTTTAGAACATGCAACTCGGTGATAAGAAGCTTTGAATAAAATAAAGACATTTAGTAAAAGGCTAGATCAAGTAAGACCTTTTGAAGCTTTATATCGGATATAAAACCTGAAAATTATTAAAAATGCAAGCTTAATGATTTAGTCTTCCAACAGACTATTGGAAAAATTTTGAAAGATGCTGGTTAATTTAAATGGGTCCCATAAAATTGCCAAACAGTAGAATTTCTTGAATTGATGAATTCAATGTGAAGTCTCCTATTCCTACCAAACTTCAGTCGTGTTAAATTTTAGTGAGTTATTTGTAAGAAAAAAAAAGGATTCAATCATTCTTATGGAATGAAATATCATTGTTGAGGTTTTATGGGACAATATACCGGGTGTCTTGAAAAGGACCGACTGATTTTAAAATTAAATAACTCGCAAATGGTGGCAGATATTTAAAAAATTCTTGCAGGAGGGTTATGTATGGGGTTATGTATGATGTCAGTTTTTTTTGCCGTGATTCTCGAATTTAGTTCGAATTAATAACAGATGGCGCTGCAAGCAATAGGCTCTAAATTCAAGCTAATTTCTTTTTACCTTTCTCTTCTCCTATGCCAAAAAAGGAGATTAAAATGTATTGAGTGGGTCCCGAAGTACCAAAAATTGTGCCTGGATTTAGCGCATGCTGCTCGCAGCGCCATCTATTGTTTGTAATTAGAACTAAATTTGAGAATCGCAGTAAAAAGACTCCTGATATCATGCATAACACTCCTGAAAGAATTTTTTAAACATCTGTTACCGTTTGCAAGTTATTGAATTTTAAAATCAGTCGGTCCTTTTTAGGACACCCGGATCATCTTTTTGAAGCTTTCCATTGATCTGTAAAGATTTCAAGAAAGTATTTCGTGAAATACTGTAAAATTTGCAATAAAGATAAAAGTTTTGTAAATTAGTTTCTAGAACAAAATGACGTAAGCTATACTATAATAAATATTTTTCCTAACATAGTTACTGGGTGTTCTAAAATGGACTGTTTGTTTTTAAAATTCAATAATTTGCGAATGGTGACAGCTATTTAAAAAAAAAACTATTGCAGGAGGTTATGTAAGATGTCGATTTTTTTACTGCGATTCCCGGTTTTTGTTCCAAATATGAGAGGGAAGGCTCTAGAAGCAGTAGGTGCTCAATAGAGGCCAAAACCGAAATTACCCAGCATCGATGTGAAGGAAGGAGATTAAATATTCGGATCGAGCCACTAAAAACAAGATTGCACTGACAAATGAGACTCGCTCCATATATTTAATCTCCTTTTGCATCAATGCTTTGTGATTTCGGTTTTGACCTCGATTTAGTGACTATTGCTTGCAGCATCATCTATCGTTGCTATATGGAACTAAAGCCGGAAATCACAGTAAAAAGAATTCGACATCTTACCTAAGACTCCCGCAAGAATATTTTTTTAATAGCTGTCACTATTTGCAAGTCTATTGAATTTTAAAAACTGTCGTCCATTTTAGGACACAGTACGTTTGCCATTTTCCTATTCCTCAACTGTACAGAGAATATCATAAATAACATATGAATTTTTGTTTGAAACAATTGTGACATTAAAATGAACTTCCGATAATCGCTAGCCTATCACCATAATATATCGAAAACATCTTCTGGATCACTGTAAAATAAATAAAATTTCTATGCTAATCATTTTCTATAAGTGAAAATGATTTAGCCAATATCGATTTCATTGTTGATGTAGTAGGTAAATAAAGCTTATAAGATGTACTAAAATGCACTTTGATTTTTAAAAATTGAATAATAAGCAAATGGTGAAAGGTATTGAAATAACTTTTATAGGAGAGTAAATGTGCGAAGTCCAAAATTTACTGAGCTCTTTTTAGTACCAAATATCAAGGATTGACACTACATTGTTTCAAACTCCCCAAGTAGCACAGGTTGTTGGTTCATCGATGGCAGTTTGTGGAAACAGTTGGAAAATGATTGAGTACAAAGGTCTCTGTAGTTCAGAGCGTATCTGAGCAGCTAACTGTTAGGTCATTTGTGGCATCACTGCCCCCTGAAAACTAGGCCTGAACGCTGACATAAAAATGGTGGCTGTCGTTGGCGGATTATTTGTAAGCGTTCATATGGTCCCCTGAAATTAAACACCAGTATTTTCCAAAAGTTTTCTTTGACTTATTTAATCGTAGAAAAATAAAGTGGAAAAAACCTTAAATTATTCAAATCCAAGGGGGCGGTGGTTGGCAGAACAGGGCGATTAATTGCACGATGTTAAGGCAACGCGGACATTTTTTACTTCGGGACAACAGTTAGGCAACGTTGGACCAATTATTTTGTGCTACTTGGTTGTAATGCAGTCAAAATTGCCCAAATCGGACTTCGGAAACATGCCCAATTTGAACTCGATAATTTCATGATCCTGTCCGAAAAAAGTAAATATGTATATAGTTGCAGAAATACAAGTCTAACGCGAAAATTGAAAGCAATAATTAATAGCAAAACACGTGCATAATGTAATAAAATACATAATACACAAATATGTTCACTATTCAAATTGGCTAATCTGCTATCGCCGTTAAAAAAGAATGCATTTGCGGTCTATTGGTTTGCATTGTCTAGGTTTGCTTTGTAATTTTCAGCTTTGTTTTTTATTTGTAAGCTTAAACATTGTAGCATGGTGCAGTGTGATGACAGTAAGTATACTTATACATCATTGCAAAAATGGCATCAATGAGAATCCCCACTCATACATGAAACGTGCAATAAAATAATTAAATTTACTACTATTGTACATTTATTCTTTGAGATTCCATTTTGAATAAGTTTACTGTATTATATAATCTTGTAATTTCAAAGAGCAAATAAATTTTTATTTGTTTTTTATTTATTTTTTGGCAGGGTGGGAATGAGGGGAGGGGGGGAGGCAGTTTCAGCAGCTAAAGAGATTAAAGATTAAAAGCTGAATGAATATTTATTATACATTAGTTTCAGAGTTTTAACATTTCGAGAACAGTACAGCGCCATTTATCGGAGGTATTTGGAAATAAAACATGGAAGCGTAGTAAAGAAATTCCTGTCTTTACACGTTATATATCCAGCAAGAATAACTTTAGTCACCATTTACATATTTTGAAATTTTTAAAATTTTGAGTTCATTTTAGGTCAACCTGTATTTTCAGCAATTATCAAATAGAGCATAATGTTCAAATTTATTTTGCAGTGCTCCTGTAATAAAACGATAGTTGTTTCGCATACCAAAGAAAGAAAAAGAAATTTTTTTCACGTGATGCATATTTTGTTTATTATATATATATTTTTGGGGGGATTGGGAGGAGGGGAGAAGTACTTTTGATTAAATATAGCAAATAGTCCGCATGACAGATATTATTGCGATGGATAAAAATTTCAAAAAGGCGTATACCGGGAGCACGATAGTTGATCCTTCCGGGCAATATTTTTATTTTTTCCGAACACCTCATGTGATATATCATTGAAAGGCCTTTGACCATTTTTAGGTGCGTTCGTAATTATATAAATACGTAGCACCTATAGTCGTCGTTCAGTCAGTCCGTCTGTCTGTCCGTCCGCATATAATAGAGCAAAAACTACCCAACCGAATGGTCTGAAATTTTAAATATATGATTGATGTAAAATTTTGTCGAGCCATTTCAAATTTTATGAAAATCGGATGTATAGTTAAATTACAGGGACAGTCAAAAGTTTTTCTTTACATTACGGCCAATGGGAAAAATTATTGCACGTGCATTTTAATGATGTTAAAGCTTTCCGAATGGTCTCAAATTTTAAACGTATAATTATTGGGACATTTTGTCGAGCCATTTCAAATTTTATGAAAATCGGATGTATAGTTTAATTACAGGGACAGTCAAAAGTTTTTCTTTACATTAAAGCCAATGGGAAAAATTATTGCAAGTGCATTTTAATGATGTTACAGCTTTCCGAATGGGCTGAAATTTTAAATATATAATTGCTGCAAAATTTTGTCGAGCCATTTCAAATTTCATGAAAATCGGATGTATAGCTTAATTACAGGGACAGTCAAAAGTTTTCCGTTACATTAAGGGGAATGGGAAAAAATTATTGCAAGTGCATTTTAATGATGTTACAGACTATGCAGTTATGAATTGCAAATAAATACACATTCAGTACAATATGGGGTGCAAAAAATAATTATAAAACTAGTTATAGTACGAACGTACCTCATTTGCCACGTTTGACGAGCAATTTCCAACTTGTTTCATATTATGACCCTTCCTTTCCCCTCACCCAAATTTCCCGCCGCGGGATACTTAAGTTTGCATCTATACTAATATTATAAAGTAACGTTTGTGTGTTTATTTGTAGGGTGTAATCTCTGGAACTACCGAACCTATTTCATAAATAATGGTAGCAAATTAATTGTGACATTCCCTGCTCCAACATAGGCTACATTTTATATCGGTACCACTACCATTTGGGGTTCCAGTGCCAAAAAACGTTCTAAATTGCGATTTTTGTGATACTGAAGGGCTTAGAAACTTGAAATTTAGCTTGCTAGTTACTTATAAGCTGTAAATGCTCTCTAAGAATAGTCGAAAAAAAGATTCGAAATTTTAAAGTGGCGAAAAGCGTTCAAAATTGCGATTTCTATGCAATATCAGGAAATACCAAACCAATTTCGAAATTAATGGTTACAAATTGATGGTGCCAGTTCTTGCTCCAACATAGGCTATATTTTATGCGGGTGGCACAACTCCCAAGAGGGTGCAGGAGCAAAAAACTTTCTAAAAATGCGATTTTTTGTGATACTGAAGGGCCTTGAAATTTCGCATGGTAGTTACTTATAAGATGTAAATGCTCTCTAAGAACAGTCGAAAAAAAATTGAAATATAAAAGGTTTAAACATGCGCAAAAAGCGTTCAGAAAACGTTCTAAATTCTGTGCATTTCAAAAATTGCGATTTCTACGCAATTGTTAAAGATTGAAATTTGGCGTGGTAGATATTTATGAGATATAAATTAACTCTAAAAACGGTTCCTAAAAAAATTCCAATTTAAAAGAGGTTAAAATGCACAAAAAACGCTCTAAAAACGTTCTAAATAACGATTTCTGTGGAATATCAGAAAATACTAATCTGATTTTAAAGGGAATTGTTTTAAAATGATGGTGACAGTCCCTGCTTCAACATAGGCTGTACTTTCTGTCGTTGCTACTAACACCTGGGGGCTGCAGCAGCAAAAAAAATTCTAAATTGCGATTTATGTGATACTGAAGAAGGTAGCAACTTGGAATTTAGCGTGCTAGTTATAAGATGTAAATGCTCCCTAAGAACAGTCAAAAAAATATTTCGAAATTTAAAAGTAGTGAAAATGTGCGAAAAGCGTTCTAAAAACATACTAAACTAAAATTTCTATGCAATATCAGGAAATACCAAACCAATTTCATAAGTAATGGTTTCAAATTCATTTTGACAGTCCCTACTCCAACACAGGTTACGTTTTCTGTCAGTGCCACTTGGACAAAGGGATTGCAGGAGCATAAAACTATCTAAATTGCAAGTGTTGTGATACTGAAGGCCTAGGAAATTGAAATTTGGCATGGTACAGTAGCGCTCAAAAGTATTTTGACAACCTTATATTCTCTCTTATTTTATTTAATATAAAAATGTAAAAGAAAATATATTCCCTATAATTGAGAACACTATGACTGCAGTTATTCAAATATATCAAGTTTCAACTTGTTTGTTTACATTCGGCACCACCGAAGAAATATGAGTCCTCCTTAGCTCAAAAGTATTTTGACAATTAGTTTGCATTTAATTGTTGAAGGTGTCAGTGGCGCTATAGCTTCGATTAGCGTTTATATCGACTTATTGTGATTATTTTTAAATGCCGAAATGTAAAAAATATTGAAGAAATTCTAGAAAAGCCGCTGTAAATGCACTTAAGAAAGGTAGACTGCAAGCTGAATTAGCTCGTTCTTTTAACGGGTCTCGGCAACTTGTAATTACATTGAATAAAGTTTTTAATAAACAGAAATATATCGAAAATAAGCCTCAAAGTGGCCATCCGAAAAAACAACAAGCAATGTTGACTGTATTCTAAAAATGATATCTACAAGTGATTGTCGTAAGTCCGCTGTAATAATAAAAAATGAATTGGAAGAAAATTACGGCATAGAAATACACATTTCATCAGTCAAACGACGCCTAAACCTCTATGGTTTACATGGCAGAAGACCAGCAAAAACACGTTTGTTATCTACTAAGAATAGGAAGGCTAGAGTCGCATTTGTAAAACGGCATAACCCTTTCAGGGGAAAAGCAATTCCATTGCTAAAGTGTTGAAATTAATGATTGACACCGGAATTTTGGTTAAAAAAAATTCGGTTTATTATGTGTGTGAAATATAGCTTTTTCTTATTTATAAATAAATTTGTTTTCAAATTCCGGTGTGAGTCATTAGCTTTGTCAATTTTGCTCCTTCAAACCTTTCGAGAAAGCAAAATTGCGTTGCTCTGTCTTCAACAGAGGCAGAATGGGACAATATCATAAAATACGAAAACTGCAGTCCGCACAATAAAATTTCTATTTAATGTTATATAATGCAATTTTCTTTTTTACATTCCAATAAAAAATATTCTTAGAAGTATTTTCAAGAGATATTGTATTTATAATAACACAAAAATAAAGCATTTAAAAGACTTAAAATTTCATATTGTCATTTTTCTGGTATGTCACACTGTGATGTGTGGAAAGTAAAAGGCTTTCTGCTATACTGTACAAATATCTTTTTCTAGTTTTTTAAAATTTCTAATTAATAATTATACCTTATATAACACATATGAGGAAGGTAACAAATTCTGCATTTTACAAATAATTTTCCATAATTAAAATATTATTGTTACTTAAAATGAATGTCATTTTCCTGGCCTGCTCATTTTAGTTCTTTATGAGGTATAAAGATCGCGCTGCAGAGTAATTCTTTTTGTTCTTGACACAGTTGAAGTCGGAAGTAATAAAATAATCTCTACCAGCAAGATCTTTTAGATATTTCTTTGAAAATAACGTGTTTAAAGGCTTTGTAAAAATTGAGTATACTTTTATTATGTCATCTTCCTGGCTTCTATAAATTACAAATAAAACTGAACATTACACTGAATTTGAGGTAGTATAGAGTAAATATCGTTCACCCGTAAGAAAAGTGACACATCTCGCAAAGATTCATTTTGCGTTTTATGTCACTAATAGGTCCGTCATAGGTGCGCCTTGAAAAGTTTCACAGGTGTAGTTACGCGGAAAATTATTTTATTACGCTATATATCTATTTGTGACCGCAGAAGAGGGGTGGATTGTGTGAGGAGGTAAAATTACCTAACCCTCCAAACCTCATCCTACTCCTTCACTCTTAAGGGTTTTATGCTATTATGCACGTTTTTACTCCTGCATTCAGAGCTAAGTGCGATAATTTCATGTTACAGTAAAATCATGCAAATTTTCTTTTGCCTCTTCTGTAAAATTTACTTTTCTCTAGATGTGTCACTTTTCTTGCAGGCGAGCGATATGTTCCTTTAAACAAAATTAAAATGTTAGATCTAAAAATAAAACAAGCTGGAAATTGCTCGTCAAACGTGGCAAATGAGGTGCGTTCGTACTATAACTAGTTTTATAATTATTTTTTGCACCCCATATTGTACTGAATGTATATTTTTTTGCACTTCATAAGTGCATAGTCTGTAACATCATTAAAATGTACTTGCAATAATTTTTTCCCCATTCCCCGTAATGTAACAGAACACTTTTAACTGTCCCTGTAATTAAACTATACATCCGATTTTCATAAAATTTGAAATGGCTCGACAAAATTTTGCAACAATTACATATTTAAAATTTCAGACCATTCGGAAGGCTAAAACATCATTAAAATGCACTTGCAATAATTTTTTCATATTGGCCGTAATGTAACGGAAAACTTTTGACTGTCCCTGTAATTAAACTATACATCCGTTTTTCATAAAATTTGAAATGGCTTGACAAAATTGTGCAACAATTATATATTTAAAATTTCAGACCATTCGGACGGCTGTAACATCATTAAAATGCACTTGCAATAATTTTCCCCATTGGCCGTAATGTAACGGAAAAACTTTTGACTGTCCCTGTAATTAAACTATACATCCAATTTTCATAAAATTTGAAATGGCTCGACAAAATTTTGCAACAATCATATATTTAAAATTTCAGACCATTCGGTTGGGTAGTTTTTGCTCTGTTATATGCGGACAGACGGACAGACGGACTGACGGACTGAACGACGACTATAGGTGCTACATATTTATATAATTACGAACGCACCTAACGAGACGAATAGGGTTTCGTCAGATGAACGAAACCCTAAAAAAAGAGAAGGGACATTTTGACAAGTACTTTCGGGCAAGCTATTCGCTGGTTATATACCGACATTTATTCAATATTTCTAAAATTTATTCAATGCTAGATGAGTAGCTACCCGTTTTGTTGCATTTAAATTGCATGTTGGGGGGGGGGGGGGGAGGTAGTAGTGTTAAATATTTAAAGTTTCTATATCTAAAAATGCAAATTAATGGTACTTTAGAACATTATCCGTTCATTTCATCTTTTTAAATTTTGTATTTTTTAGAAGACATTCTTAGAGATAATTTAAATCTTAAAAGTATCCCGACAAAAAATTTCAACCCGATAAAAAGTTTTTAGGTGAGCAGTAACACAGAAATAAGGGTTGAGCCCCTAGTATAAATATAAACATTGTATATACAAGTAATAATATTATTTTTTTTATACAAGTTACTTCTGTTTGTATGTAAAAATAGGCAAATGACTTGCAGGTTTCGTTGATATATGGGACATATAGAATCAATCTTTTGACTTTTGGGAAAAAAAATCTGACAAAATTAAACTTGCTAAAATAGCATTTTAATCTGATAGATGAATGACTTAATGATTCAAAATAAAGAAAAAATAGTCAGCAGCGAATTTTTTTTTAATTAACTGAGGTTTAAGTTAAACGTGCGAGTTTAATTTTCCTTACCATTTTACTCCTATAACTTTTTATTGTCTTCTAAATTTTTACTTATAATGAATTTGCATAGTACCCACAGGACATTTAAATAAGAAATAATAACAATGTAGTACTTTTAATACAGAATTTTTGTATAACATTGTCTTAAAGGCGTGTTAAAGAAGGGACGGTAAGGTAAAAAAGGGGGATGGTATTGAAAAAAAGGGACGAAATGGTAAAAAAAAGGGCGGTAAGGATGGAACGGAAAGGAAAATTACCACCTATTTTTAGGAAAATCATGTTAAGACTAAGTGATAGCCACAATGTTCATTGATTTTTAGAAACAGTTGTTAACATTGGATTATATTACATTTCTTTTAAATTTACCTCGAAAAGTGCAGGAATATACTGCTGGCAACGATATCATCTTAACACAAATATCGTTTCAGCAGGTTAAAATATATATTTTTAGTGCATAAAATATAACTATATTTATACTGAATTTATTTAGAATTATTATTATTATTATTATTATTTATATGTGTTTGTATCTGTATAATAAAAATATATGATTTCATATATATATTCATGTAAGCAAGACAGTGTTTACGAAGAAGGTACAGACAGATGAAGTTATCTCAAAAAGGGGATCTTTTACCCAGCGCCAGAATGTTTATATTTTAACAATACGTTTGACACTACAGTCAAAATATTTACAACAGTCTCATGGATATTTTATGAGGGGTTATAAAATAGGCCACCCAGGGTGTGGGGTAGGGAGCTCTTCCTCCCCGAGCGCCCCTGGTCAAGGGCGGGGCGCGTCCCATCCCATATGGTCCAAGTACTAATCAGGCTGTACATGGGGGTGCATGCTGTCCACGGATTGAACGAGGAGCTTCAGGTCCGCCCCCCCCCATTGTGACAGCTGTGTCTCTTACGTAAGAGAGAAAAAGATATAGCATCACTTCTTGTGATGATTAGTTCTCCTTAAGTTTTCGTAATGATCACTGCTTCTTAAGTTTTTGTCATGAGCAGATCGACTCGATTTTCATGGAGTACAGTTCTCCTCGTACCATAAAAATGTTTATTCCTCTCTAAGTCCTTAAGGACTGAAGTATGAATTGGAGCGCTGCTTACAGGCAGCTCATATTATGCTCCCATATATTTATCTTAATCTGGTTTTCACCGGATTCCATTTACCCGTTCTAGGGTACTTAAATCAACGTCGATCTTAGAGACTTGCTATTGCCCAAAGGATTGTAGTGTGTCGTACATCCTGATGTGTTCATCTGTGACTGTTCTAGAGTGATCTCAGCGATATTGATGGAAAGAGGTATGAGTTATTATTATACTTGTTCCCTATTTTTATTGTGAATTTTGATGATGAGGGAATATATTGTATCAATTGGTACGCAAGGATTTAAGCATTTAAATAAGGAATAATTTTAAATTAAATGAAAATTAATATGATGGGTATTGTTTTATTATCTAAATCATGTGTGTCGTATGACACAATATTCTTAACTTGTAAATATTTTTGTGTAAATAAAAATACTGTTAATTGTTAATCTTTGGTTTATGTCTTTCATACACCATGAGTCTGTTAATTTAATTTAATATTAGCTTTTGTTTCAGGTTTAATTCTAATACTTAATGTTCATTAGATGTGTGAATTTTATAAATGTAATTTGGTTAATTGCTGAGTTTAAACGCTACTTTTTCCACGACAAAGTACACAACGCAATTGGGGGTGTTTTGGAGATATGTTCCCTCCGCTTTTTTTGGATAATTATGTATAAATTATCCCAGAAGATAGCCAGGACCGATTTAAACGATCACAAATTTTTATTATGAATTTTTCAATTAACACTATGGATTTTTTTCAGGTTGAGTAATTAAGGGTGGTAGCCTAATTACTCCGGGGTTTTGGGAATTAGATGGGTTGAGTCTCTCCCTCTCTTCTTATGTTTGTATTATTAGTTTCGTTTTTGTACCTGTATCTTTTAAAGAATACTAATTATTAATAATCCCAATAACCCCTTCATCACATCTCTATGTTGGGTACTTAAACTGGTTACCGTTATATGGACCTAGTTCTGCCCAACATATACCTTGGGGACGGTGAGACTACCCATAAAGACACGATGCTTGAAATTGATATTTAAATGCTGATTTAAATTCTACAGTAAATTTCCTGCCAAAGAATTTTAGATATTCTTTCTCTAGCATACTTCTGCATGAGAAAAAACTTGAAAAAAAAATTCCGTGGCTGCATCTGAAATGATTTTCTGTATAATTTTAGAAGAGGGAGGGTAAGGAATCTAAAACCCAGCGACAGAGTTTAAAAAATAATAACAACCCTAAAAATGTGTGCAGGCTAATTTTTAGCTACATATTTATGTAAAACAATAGTTCCAGTTTCAGAAAAAAATTACATCGAATTATTTTTATTGAAACAATTTTATACAGACAGCTCCAAACTTAAAAATCAGCATCAGGGACACGGGACGGTAGATGAGGTTTCCTGGTATTTGGAACCCCAACATCGTCCAAAACTTATTTATCTCCTTAATATTGTTATGCAGTCATGCAATGGGATGTTCCCCAGTATATGAAATAAAAAAAAAAACACAAAAAAGTATATTAAATAAAAAATTATTATTCAGGGACATGGAAGTCAAAAGATTGTGAGAATGCCCCATATATCAATGAATATATATATCATGATATACATCTGATATTTATTTTTACAATATCAAGATTTTTCATATTTTCGATATTTTCATACGTTTCATTGTATCATTGTGCAAGATAATTTTGATATTTTAAGTCAAAACAAGTGAAAATGATATTTTCAACTGTTATTGATTGTGTCATTCTGTATATAAAGAACTCTTGTTTGCACTCTGATAGAGATTTTTTAGCCAAAGAAGAAAGCAAATATATTTTTCAAGCTTTATATTTGAAGCTTCCTTCTCAGCAGTAGGAAATCCATCAGAGCAACTAGGAAAAATTTTTCTACGAACTTTCTACGAGCAACTGATCCACTAAAATATTTTAGCGAGCGTGTTTGACGCATAATTATATCAATTGTTATTATAATTCATATAATGTTAACCATGTTGCACTTGGCGATTTATCATTTGCGTGTGGTTAATTAAAAAAAAAGCCATAAGAGTCTACATTACTCACGGGAAAAAATACTCATGTTAATCCTATGGGAACGTTCTTTATAGATTTCTCGCTCGCATTTTAAGATATTTAAATGTTTTTTTTTTTTTTTGCATAGGATACCCGAGGTCAATATTTAATGTTGCATGATTGTATTTTCCGATTTTGGTTACCTTTTTTTAAGAGAATAGTTTCACTTTCAGAACCGGTCCTAACCATTTCCAAAACGGAATGTAACCGCATATATAACTTTTTTAACCAAAATCGAAAAAGTACAATCACACAACAATAAATATTGATCACAGATATCCTATGCAAAAAATAAAATCATTTTAAAATGTTAAAATGCGAGAGAGAAATCTGTAAAGATTTCTCCAATAGGTTTAACATTGGCGTTAGAGTTTCTCCGCGTGACTAGTATAAGCTCATAAATTAAGTAATAATTAAATTCTGAAAATGTTATATTGTCATCAGAAACACACCTGTGTATATAATTTTTATAACTCTAGCATATCAGGAAAAGAGTAAAAAAATCATTACAAAATTTCATCTTTATATACATAAATAAAGTTCAGTTAGATAATAGTAATACAAAAATATTGATTAAAGATATTATCAAAGCACATAATATTTTTTGTAAGTGATAAAAATTAATTTAAAAGGCAAAAAATACTTTTATTTATTCACATTTTTTGCCTTTAAAATTTATTTTTATCACTTATAGAAAATATTAAATACTTTGATGTTTTGAAGTGGTATATATCTATAATAATAAAGAAAGAAGTTTGTGTGTGAGTGAGTGAGTGTGTCGACGGTGTTCTGAAGAGACCGCTGCACGTAGAGCTACAAACTTTGGGGAAAAGGTACGTCTATATATGAAGTTTTGCACCTCGAAGCCCGATTTTCGATTTTTTGATTAGATTTTTTTTATTTAACTAGGGGGCTCGGCCCCCTACGAGCTACGCTCGCCAACCCCCGTCCCGACACCGCAGACTCTAAATGCACGCTAATTTGATCGGCTTTAAAAATATTTCGAAAGATTGAATTATAATTTAAACAAGTAATATAAAAATTTTGTTTTTAAAGTCAATTCCTACTTAGGTCATCAAAGAAAAATTTAATATAATCCCTTAAGCTAATATTAGTTTTTGTTGCATTAAAATATCTCAATTTCTTGATTTTCTATAAGCAAGTAGGTTTACAATGGAACTCTATGGGAATTTGGCGAAATATTAGAAATATCGCCAAGTTGGCGTCACTTTTGGCGATATATCGCCAAGTTGGCGACAAACTTGGCTGTATTTGGCGACAGAACAGGGTCCCCCCTATGGTAACCCCTTATTGAAAATACTTTCCTTGACCTTCAATAACCAATGGCCGCCATTTTGTTTCCCATGCAAAACTAAAATTAATTAAAATTTAATTAATTAATTAATATTTGAAAAAACTGTATTAACATCAATTGTCATCCAGTACAAGTTTAAAAAAATTTATTTCAACTTGATAGGATGAATAATGAGTATTTTATTAACGATTGAAAATTTGAACAAGATAAATATATAAATACATAAATAAAAAAAATATAGGGAGAGTGTGAGCTAATAGTAGGAATTGAAAAACAGTGGCGATCTCCCTATAAACGAATTTCTATTCATTTCTCTTTGATTGGGGAATTTTAACGCAAAATCCGCTGCGTTATTACTTGATTATCCCGTCGACCAATTTTGCCAAATTATATAAATCTCCAAACCATTCGCCAAATTATATACATTGACATAATTTTTATTTTAAATAACGAAAGAACAAATAAATTAGTACAACATTAATAAAAATACAAATAAAACGTCGAAAAAAAAATAACATGATGACGTAGACACGTGTAACAACATTTCAAAATAAGCTAATATAAAAGGAATTAAGTAAGCAGAGTCTTTGTATCCTGGTATTTTTTAACAAAGCGAAAAGAAAGTTCTTTTAAATGAGACATTTTAAATTAATCGTTTTTAATCTGACGTAATTTTTACCAAGCTATTCTTTCTCTGTTAAATATTCACGTGAAAATACTTTTGTTAGAAATGAAATATTATTTGCGCTTTCCTAACAAAAACAGTTGAAAAGTATCCTTTCAAAATATCAAATAAATGTCAAGTGCAATTTTTAAATTTAAACCGTTTTGCAATATTATTTTGTGTTCCTTTTATGTAATAACTGTAATGTGACGTAAATATGACGTAATTTCTCCTATTTAAGACTTCTAACGCATGTTAATAAATTTATTATTTTACAAATTCCTTTCTCTCTTAAAATTCACGTGTAATTATAGTTTTTATGACGTAATTTTTAATAAGCTCCTGCTTTTTGTACATAATTATTTAATTCTAATTCCAAATGTTTTTTTTTCTGTTTATAATAGTCACGTGTAAATAAATTTTTAATTTATTTACACGTATAAATATTTTTCTTTTGAAGCAAACATTATTGCTTCCGCTGTTTATACAGTTGGCAACAGTTTAAATTAATATCACTTTCTAAAATCTGTAAAAAATATCTCTAGAAATGCTGAAAATTTGAATTTAAAATAGAAATAAAACCTCAAAAAATGAGTCAAAATAAAAAAATTAATGCAATCTGCACTCCGGCAAATTCTAACGCATAAAATGATCTAAAAATGATTACACTGCCATGTATAGTTTTTGCTGCTATAAAACTTTTTTAGTGGAACGATTTTGTCCAACTTTAGCATTAAATATCTCTTAAAATAATTCTTCGATTTGAAAACTGTCTGCTTCAGCGTGTTTATCAAACATTTCTGTATAAAACCACCGATTTTCATATTTTTGTATGCATTATTTTTCTTAATATTAACGAAGAAAGACCTCCAGTCACAAAAAATTCAAAACCGGCGGCGGCGGCGGTGACAGCGGTAGTTACTTTTTTTTAGAATAGAGAGATTTTTTATGCGATTTTTTGCACTTTTTTAAGTTTCGAGTTGATTTTTCCATATAAGTGAGAAGAATATGGTCTCTTTCTTTTAACCCAATATAGTAAATTTTGTTCTCTTTTCAAAAAAGGTTATTCGGAATTCGTGCAACGATTTTTGAATTTTTAGCGAATTTTTTATGCAATTATTGAACAGCATTTAATGCATTTCCATACCTATAAGGATGTTACTGTACAGGGACACAGTTCTGTCGCCAAACGCCGCCAAGTTTGTCGCCAACTTGGCGGTATATCGCCAAATTTGGCGACCGAAATGAGTCGCCAAAAGTGACGCCAACTTGGCGATATCTCTAATATTTCGCCAAATTCCCATAGACTTCCATTGTGAACCAATATGGATTACTTGTTTACAGAAAATCAACAAATTGAATATTACGACGTGATAAAAATGCAACGGTAGACTACCAATCAGAGAACAGTTCTCATTTCGTAGCCAAACAAGAGTTCGCCAAGAGCGATAAGCTGTAAAAGCGAAAGCCCAGCTGGTATCTGCGGTGAGGTCCCGCTCATTTTATTTTTGTTTACCTTTCTTTTGATGATGATCACGCTTCGACACCACTTTAATGAACCATGTTCACATACATCGTAACAAATGGACAATATATTTCAATATTTGTTCGATAGCATTTTTAAATATAAATATATGTAAAAGACTTGAAGAAAAAAAAATTGTATACGAAGTTCTTAAGAGCTGACGATCCAAGCAAAAGAAATTTACCAATGCTTGTGGAATATATACCAAAATAAAAATTGAAGATTTTAAAGAAATGATGAGTCCTCTTTAAATGAATGAATATTGCTTGTGATGTGTGTTATAATTCACATCATACACACTAGCAATATTTCTTCGATTATGCTGCACGAGATAATGATTCGAAAATTCGACATTCTGGGAAACTGTAGATGGATTCCTGAATTCATTTCAAGAATCATATTGCTTTGCTAAAATTAAATTACATTTAAGTAAGATACGTTTTTTTAATACAGGTATTTTCACCCTTTTTTCCTTGCTGCTTAAATATACATAATGTTATACAGTGATTTTTTTTTCTTTTGTGCTGCTTACTAATTAATATTTTACTATATTTCAACACCAAACTATTAATTTCATTTTTCTTCATAAAAGTCATTTTAAAGAATGCGGCATGGGAAAAAATGGATAATTGATGTTTAATAAGTAATGGTAAAAATATATTAAATATTATATAGTATATGCAGGGGCGTAGCTTGAAAATTTTATTGGGGGGGGGGGGAGCTGACTTTGGCGCCCTTTTATAATTTTTATTTTTCACGCCCCCCCGCAACGTCGTCTCTATCCATGCTAAGGTTCCTACAATTCATATAATAGTAGCCCTAATCCGTGCTATCATCATGTCTTTTATATATAATTCATCTTCTGTGATACTTTACACAACAATTATCTTGATTAATATTTTCACCTTTCGAAACACATTTTGCACTGTCGATTGATATATTGTAATCTAAATTTTTTTGACGTCTGGTTTTCGGCGGATTTACACGTTTTAGGGGTCAGAAATCCCAAAAAACATGTTTATACAAAATGTCTGTCTGTCCGTGTGTCCCCATTGTACCATCGAAAAGCATGAAGTTATGCATAGAATTGATCCAATTTTGTGTGTATATTTTTGGCTATGGCAAGTAGGAGTTTCTTCAATCTGGAAACATTCTGATGGAAGGGGGCGCTGAAATATCGATTTTTGTGCCATTTTCATTCTACCATTGAAAAGTGTATAAAGTTATGCATAGAATTGAACCTAATTTATTGTGACTGCAGAGTTTCTCCCAGATTTAAAAAAGGGCAGGGTGCTTCTTGTAGGAAAAGGGCACTTTTGGATTCCGAAGGGCATGTTTTGGATACTTAAGGGCACTTTTGGATTCCGAAGGGCATGTTTTGGATACTTAAGGGCACTTTTGGATTCCGAAGGGCATGTTTTAGATTCTTAAGGATTCTTAGATTCTTCCTTTTTTTAATTTTTAAAGGCATTCTTTTGATTTTTAAAACTACTTTTAATATTTAATAGACAAGACGCTATTTTAAAGACAACAATGAGTTAATTTTTACTATGCAAGTATTTTTTTTTAATAAACAAAGGAGTAAAGGCACTTTTTTCAGCTGGGGGCAACAAGGGTGCTAATGTTTTTCATCAGGGGCAAGAGGGGTGCTATTTTGTAAACGTAAGGGCAGGCAGGGTGCAGCACCCTCCTGAAACTGTCTTGGGGAAACTGTGACTGTATTAGCTATGGCAAGCAGGTCCTCCCTGAATTTGAAAAAAATCTGCTTGTATGGGGTGCTGCAATAGCGATTTTTGGCCATTTTCCTTATTGTACCATCCGAAAGTGAATAATCTATAGAATTGAACCAAATTTTTTGTCTTCCCTGATTTTAAAACAGGTTCTCCCAGAATTTAAAAATATTCTGCCGAAAAGGGGTTCTGTGATAGCAATTGTTGTATAATTTTCTTCTTTTTTTTTGTAGTTCTGTTGTCCATCGGCGACTCGTGCAGCGACGGGAACTCGCATCCTGCTAAGCTGGCTATTCGCAATCAGCTGGTGTACAAAAGAATAACGAAAAACTGTTCATTTTAATAAATATGATCGAGACTAACTCGTTTTTACTCCGATTAATTGAATGAAGTACAAATTTAAGATGAAAATCTAAGCTGGTATAGTATTGAGCTAATGATATGAAAGTATTAACATATGTAGCTACTTTTTGAAATTTAAGCTGTATGAGATAGAAGAAAGTTTCGGGATTGGCACATCTAACTGGTTTAGTAGTATATTTAGACATTCCTTATTAACTCAAAGCAGTATTGTAAATAATCTATTATAAGAGTATAGTTGCTACGATATACCGTAAATTTTGGAAAGTGTGCCGTCCGCCACTTTTGGCAGACATTAATCTATTTGAATACATTTATGCAACAAAGACAAAAACATTTCAACAAAGTTAAAAAGTGCTAAATGAGTTTTGTTCTAAGAAGGATTTTTTTTTAGATTTTTTTCCCCCTCTCGAAAATGAAAAATGTTTGATGCAACACAGTTAGGATGTTGATTTCATGTCTACATGCATCAAACTTTCAGATTTTCATATTCAAATACAAACGAACCGACGAACCGAGAAAGCTTTCTTTTCTTTTTAAATATGTGAAACACACATGGAATTGTAGCTTGATTGTTACCTGGTGATCACTTCTCTCACCATCACTTCTTGGAAGCCTGTTTAAAATATCAGTTTTGATTTTTACAGAAAAATTCCAGTGCTGTTTGATTCTTAGAGAGCTGGTTAAAAATACGTGAAATTTTATATGCGAACAGATGATGATGATTTTACGAATGTGTCAAAAGTAATATTTTGGATGGAATTTGAGCTTTAACTAAAGTAAACAACTGTAAATGCTCTTACATTCTGCTCAATCATCAACAATTTAAAACAAATCTTTCATAAATTAAGTTACATAATCTGCTTTCTTCGTAAATTTTTTTATTGTTTTCAATTTTGTAAAAAGGCACCTAGTTTATTTCTTCTGTTTATTTACTCTTGAGCAGGGTTCGTTGATATATATCAATGGATATATATCATGATATATATCTTGATATATATCCGATATTTATTTTTAAAATATCAAGATTTTTGATATTTTCGATATTTTCAAATTCTTGATATTTATTTTCAAAATCTTAAGATGTTTGTTATTTTGTATATTTGATATTAATTTTCAAAATATTACTGTGCAAGATAATTTTGATATTTTCTACAGTCAAAGCAAGTGCAAGTGAAATTTCCACCTGTTATTGACCACATATTGTCATTCTGTAGATAATGAACTTTTGCCCTGGCAGTAACTTTTTTAAGAAAAGAAGAAAACAAATCTTTTCCAAGCTTTATGTTTGAAACTTTTATTTTTAATTTGAGAACTAATAATTATGCTAGGCAGTTAATTCGGAACAACCTTTGAAAGATAAAATGTAATTTAGATAATCATTTATATACAGCCAAAGTTTGTTGTTATATACCAATGGATATATATCAGATATTTATTTTCAAAATATTAAGATTTTTGATATTTTCATATATACTTGATATTTATTTATCAATTTATCAAGACGTTTCATATTTTCTGCATTTGATATTTATTTTCAAAATATGAATGCGTGCAAGATATTTTTCATATTTTCAGTCGTAATTCATAATATTTCAGTGTAAATTAAATAAATTTTCAACTGTTATTGACTGTGTGAATCTGTAGATAAAGAACTTTTGTCTCTTCTTTATGTGACTTTTTAGCCAAAAAAGGAAACAAATATATTTTTCAAGCTTTAGATTTGAAGCTTTTATTTTTAAATGTTGAACTAATAATTATGTGCGACGTAATTAATTCAGAACAACCATTAAGTGTATAAAGCAAATTGTTACTGTTTTCAATTAGTTCATCTTCAATTTTGTTCTAAGTGAAAAAAAAAAAAAAGAAAAAAAAAAGAAAAATGCATTTTTAAAATATTGTTTAAGTTTTCATGTTAAGTACAATATATTTTAGTTTCTAATCTATATTATGTTAGAAAACAATTATTATCAGCGGTAAGTTGGCTACTTTGAAAATATCGGATATATATCAAAATATCGGATATTTTTGATATTTTCGAAAATATCATGATATTTACGAACCCTGCTCTTGAGGCATTCGTGCCTGAGACACCAGTTTATATATATAGTATATATATATACATTCACTTCAAGAAACACATATCTCTAATCTTCCAAATGACCGGAATGCACTGTTGTCACATTTTGCACAAGAGGGGAATTCAAACTTTAAGTGGAGGAAATTTTTATTCAGGGGATTCTTTCAGGAGAATTGCTATATGACAACCTTAAAGGTCTGCATCTGCACGGCCGGAGTTCGGTACAGGACGAAATAAAGTCAAACTTTCAAACGGGCTGTGCAGATAAAAAAAATTAAGAGGACCTCAATGTACCAAGTTTTAAAGAAAATAAACATGTATGCATAAATATGTATGCAGCATTCTTTAAAAGAAAATCTTAATTATATGTTAAGAAAAATCTGATTTTTTTGTTAAAATTTAGCCGTTCTGGGTTTTTAATTTTTAAAAGGGTTTAGGTAAAGGCTTTAGGTTTAGGTTTTTAGTTTTAAAACCAACCAAGATAGTTTTGTTTTGTATTGGCGGATGTCCGTCAGCCTTAGAAATTTTGGCCCGTGCAGTCCTCCAGACAACCCCTTCTAGTCATTTCAACTTCTTTCCACTTTCTTTCTACTACAAGAGTGATCAACAACTACTGAGATAAGGATAAAATGAACTGCTAAGGAGCGAATTATACTTACTTTCTCGCAATTGACTACAATTCCTGTCTTCAGAATTATCTCTTCCGCATATATAAATTGCTTTTGTTAGGGAATAGAGGTAGTAACAATTCTAAAATTAAATTTCTTATACAAATATGGTATGTTAAAAGTAACTTACTTTATAATTTAACATTTAAAGTAAAGTGCTTGTACAAATAATTGTAACTACTATTTAAATCATTTCTTTATGGGTGCCTCACGGCGCCATTGAACCTTGTGTGGCGCTCTTTTACTTGACCATAATTGTGAACCGTTTTAATCCCTCCAGTCACTTCCACGTCTTTTCACTTTCTTTTTAGGTGCGTTCGTAATTATATAAATACGTAGCACCTATAGTCGTCGTTCAGCCCGTCTGTCCGTCCGTCTGTCTGTCTGTCCGTCCGCATATAACAGAGCAAAAACTACCCGACCGAATGATCTGAAATTTTTAATATATAATTGCTGCAAAATTTTGTCGAGCCATTTCCAATTTTATGAAAATCGGATGTATAGTTTAATTACAGGGACAGTCAAAAGTTTTTCTTTACATTACGGCCAATGGGAAAAATTATTGCAAGTGAAGTTTAATGATGTTACAGACTTCCGAATGGTCTGAAATTTTTAATATATAATTCCTACAAAATTTTATCGAGCCATTTCCAATTTTATGAAAATCGAATGTATAGTTTAATTACAGGGACACCCAAAAGTTTTTCGTTACATTATGGCCAATGGGAAAAAATTATTGCAAATGCATTTTAATGATTTTACAGCCTTCCGAATGGTCTGAAATTTTAAATATATAATTGCTGCAAAATTTTGTCGAGCCATTTCAAAGTTTATGAAAATCGAATGTATAGTTTAATTACAGGGACAGTCAAAAGTTTTCCGTTACATTACGGGGAATGGGGAAAAAATTATTGTAAGTGCATTTTAATGATGTTACAGACTATGCACTTATGAAGCGCAAAAAAATATACATTCAGTACAATATGGGGTGCAAAAAATAATTATAAAACTAGTTATAGTACGAACGCACCTCATTTGCCACGTTTGACGAGCAATTTCCAACTTGTTACTACCAACGGTGACAAACGACTACTGAGATAAGAAGGAAATAATTATACTTATAAGAATCGATTTACACTTACTGTCCCGCAATTCATTACAATTACTGTTTTCAGAATTTTTTCTTCTGCATGCATAAATTGTTTTTGTTGGGGAATAGAGATAGTGATTTAAGCCCTTTCTTTTGAGGGTGCCTGGCAGCACCCTTAAACCTATGGCACCCTACCATTTGAATATATTGGAAAACTGTGCTCATCCCCTACAGTCACTTTCAGTTGTTTCCACACTTTCTTTCTACTGTTAAGGGTGACCAATCTAGGTGAAAGGAAATAATTGTATTTCTAAGGATCATATTCTAGCACTTTGGGGCCTAGGGTCAAGTAAGCAGAGTTGGTCACTGTAGGCCCTGATCCTTCATGGATTGTACAGCCACAGGTTTAGTTTTATTTTAAGGATCAAATTACATTCACAGTTGATTACAATTCCTGTTTTCGGAATTTGTTCTTCCGCATATATATAAATTGTTTTTATTAGGAAATAGATGTAGTAATCTAAATTCCTTTTTTGTGGGTGCCTGATGGCGCCCTTAAATTTTCTGTGGCACCCTACTAAACTAAACTAATCTCTGTGGTTATACAATCCATGAAGGATCTGGGCCAACACTGCCCATCCCTGTTTTCTTGACCCTGAGGTACTATGCAGTATATGTCCAAATCAGGTGGTCAGTCAAATGCGGGACCCTTGGTGTTTAATTCCCAAGCAATCTTGGTACTCATTTCATCGACCCCGAAGGGATGAAAGGCTGAGTGGACCCTGTCCAGTCGGGAGTCGAAATGTCGACCTGCAGCGCGACTGACAGATGCTCTGGCCACTATGCCACTGGGCTTCGTGGCTCCCTACTATTGAACATATTTGCGAACTTTTCTAATCCCCCCAGGTACTTCTTTCCACTCTCTTTCTACTGCCAAGCATGACCAACAACTACCGAGATAAGAAGGAAATAATTGTTCTTCTATCCTGCAATGATTACAATTCCTGCTTTCATTTTTTTTTCATTCCAGATGTAAAAAAATTTCTTCGGGATAGGGGAAGGGGTGTAGAGGAAGTAACAGGTCTAAAATTGAATGCCTTATACAAGTTTTGTATGTAAAAAGTAACTCACTTTGTAGTTTTAAATAAAATTATTTTATAATTACTTTTTACTACTGATAAACTTTTTTTACGGGCGCCTGACGGCGCCCATATACTTGAACATATTGGAGGGGGGGGGGGGGAAGCTTCTCCCCCTCCCCCCCCTAAAGCTACGTCCCTGAGTATATACGACCTCAACTATTGTATGAAAAAAAAAATCAGTCCAAAATATTCACATTCAAACGAGAAATTTGAAAAGAACCCATCCATACATTTAATATTTGATTGGGAGTGTCTTTGCAGCTGAAGAGTCCCTTTAAACTGCCAATACTCTACCAACTGAGCTATTCTGGACAAGTTCACTGACAATATTTTGATAATGACATTTGATCTGCTATTTGAAACAGTTCAACAGAATAAATTGCATTTAATGGAATTCCAATAAATGTTGATCAAGTAAATGTTGGATATGTAGTTACATTTTAATAATTCAGTACAGTTATTCTAATTGGTAAATAAATCATAAGAATTGTAATTTTTTAGCTTAATGGAAAAGTGTCCAGGCTGAAATGTGATGCCAAGACCTTGGCTTAAGCTGCCAGTTCTCTACCAACTGAGCTATGCTGATCAAATACAGTGGACACAATTCACTCAGACAACCTTTTGACAATGACACCTGGTCTGTTATCTGACACAGTGCAACAGAATAAATTGTAGGTAATGGAACTCCAAGTAAATGTTTGATACTTTATTACGCTTTATTAATTCAATGCAATTATTCAAATTGGTGTTATTCACTGGAGTTGTAATTTTTCCACTGAGTGAAATGTGTGTAAGCAGGAATTTCTACCAGTTAGAAAAATTGTACTGAATTAACAAAGTGTAATTACATATCCAACGTTTGCTTGAGGTTCCATTATCTGCTATTTATTCTGTTGAACTATTTCAGATACATATCAGATGTCATTAACAAAAGGTTGTTGGAGTGAATTATGTTCACGTATTTGTCCAAGATACCTCATGTGGTGTAGCATTGGCAACTTAAGCCCAGGTCCTGAGTTTAAATTCTTGTCTAAACACTTTTTCACTCAGTTGAAATAGAGATACAACTTTTATGATTTATTTATCAATTAGAATAATAGTCCATAAATAACATTTACTTAGAGTCTCATATTACCAGTGATTTATTCTTTTGAACTGTTTCAGACAACAGACCAGATGTCATTATCAAAAGCTTGTCTGGGTGAATTGTGTCTACTGGATTTGTCCAGTATAGCTCAGTTTGTAGAGCATTGCGAGTTTAAGCCAATATGCTGGGTTGAAATCACCTGGACACTTTTTCACTCAGTTGGAAAATTATAATTCCTATGATTTATTTATAAATTAGAGTAATTGTGTTGAATTAAATGTAGCATAATCATGCACCCAATGTTTATTTGGAGTCTCATTACCTGTGATTTATTTTCTTGAACTCTTTCAGATAAAAGACCAGATGTTGTTATCTAAAGTTTATCTGAGTAAATTGTGTCTACCGGATTTTCCCAGTATAATTCAGTTTGTAGAACACTGGCAGCTTAAGCCAAAGTTCTAGGTTCACATCTCAGCTTGGACTCTTTTTCACTCAGTTGGAAAATTAGAAATCTTATCACCATGTATAAAATTTGCTCATGTTGCATTAATTACAACCCAAGTATTAGTCCTCTTAATGTGTTAAACTCATATTACAATTACGATCAAATATGGGCAGGCTTCGAGATAAATAATTCATTTTTTAATCTTTTTTTTATATTTACCAGTACAAATAAATGACAGGACTGCTTCAAGTAAAGCCTGAGTTATAGTCTGGAAAAGTCACTTCTTATATTTATTTTATTTCAAACTAGTTGTACCCGGCCACGCGTTGCTGTGGATCAGTCTGGCTAAATCGAAAGGAAAAAAAAAGAGAAAATGCACGTTTCTAATATGTTTAATTTCACGATACTTGTGGATATACAATATTTTTTGTTGTTACATTGTCTGTGCAGATATAGAGATTGTCTGATTTGCCGACACTAGAACACGAAACATATAACTGCCCGTGTGAGAAGCAATTCATGTCTAGATCTAAGCCTCAGAATTTTAAAGCTTGGCCCTAAGCTTTGTTGATGGAGATTGCAAACGCCAATCAAACAAGTAATTGCAATCTCTTAAATTGAAATTGCTCATCCATTGGAATCAAAGGAATGCGAGGAATGAGGACATCTTCACCTTTGAAAGCTCTTGTCAAGATTGTTGCTTCTACGAAGTTGCTCATTATTTTTTTAGTGCAAGCCGCGTGCCGTTGCAAAGATTTGGCTTGTGAATATTTCGCAACAACATAATTGGCAGGTCGATTGTCAACTGAAGTACGTGCGGTGGCATCCCTTGCACATCGAGTGAATTAAAAAGATATGTGCCGAGTTAAACTTATGGCACTAAGCTCACAGGCTATTCACACTAATTGTATATTATACTCTTATTTCAAAGAATAATGCCCATTGAAAAATAAATTAAGGGGGATTACCCCCGTTTCCCCCCTTTATACTTGACCAATGAACCTCCAAATCTAATCAGGGAAACGCCTTATCAGATTAAACTGGTATACCAAATTTGAAGCAAATCGGATGATTTTGCATGAAAAACCCATTTATCTAAATTAAGAGGGGATTAGCCCCGTTTGCCCCTTTATACTTCATCAATGAACCCCCAAAACAAATCAGGGAAGCGCCTTATCAGATAGAATATATTCACAAAATTTGAAGCAAATCGAATAATTCTACATGAAAAACCAAGTTATCTAAATTAAGGGGGGGAGGGGTGGCTCCCCCTTCCCCTTTGCACAACCAATAAAACACCAAAACTAATCAGGGAAGCACTTTATCAGAATGAACCTATTTACAAAATTTGAAGCAAATCTGATAATTCTGCGTGAAAAACCCATTTATCTAAATTGAGAGGAGATTATCCCCCCGTTGCCCCTTTTATGCTTAACCAATGAACTCCCAAAACTAATCAGGGAAGCACCTTATCAGAATGAACGTACAAAATTTGAAGCAAATCGGAAAATTCTGCATGAAAAACTCATTTATCTAAATTAAGGGAGGATTAGCCCCCGTTCTCCTTTTATACTTAACCAATGAACTCACAAAACTAATCAAGGAAGCGCCTTATCAGAATGAACTATTTACAAAATTTGAAGCAAATCGAATATTTCTATCAAGAGTTATCGCGTTACATATATACGTACATACAGAACCTGCAGGCACATTAGCTCTCACGCTTTAATAGCCTGTGAGCTAAAAAGAAAAAAAATACGAACTAAAAAAAACAAAGAAAAACAAATATCATAAAAAATACTGACGAAATATTTCAGCAATGTGTCCTCCCGGAGGGCATAGTGGGGGGAGATGCATAATATGAAAGCGTGATCAAAGGGCTTTCTAATGATATACCACATAATGTGTGTCGAAAAATATTAAAAAAGCGCCCCGGGCGATGCGAGCTTCATAATAGTAATATTAAAACACGCGCGCATTCAAATGCCACGCAATCGGTGAATTTCAAAGAAATCGGTGAAGAACTTTCGGAGGTTTAAGATTTCGTACAAACGAACATTTACATTTTTTTAAAATATAGAAATGTGTCCCCACCGGGGGAAAGTGGGATGAGGGGGATGGTAGGTGCATAATATGAAAGAGTTGTCAAATGGCTTTCTAATGATATGTTATATGACGTGTGTCTGAAAAAATTTTAAAAGCGTCCCCTGGTGGTGGCGAGGAAATTGAAGGAGCGAGGTTCGTGATAGGTATAGACAAGTTCACATCACGTGACTTTTACTGGAGAACAATGAACAAAGCTGTAGGACACACAAATAGAAAAAGCATTGATAAAGGTAGCGATGCCTGTCCTACAGCAGCAGCAAAAACCTGTTCGTGACGTCACCTTGCACAGCTCTATATAAAAACATGCGCGTATTCGAATGCGACGCAATCCGTGGATTTCAAAGCAATCGGTGAAGAACTTTCGGAGGTTTAAGATTTTGTACAAACGAATATTTATATTTTCATTTATATAGAAATGCGCCCCCACGTGGGGAAAGTGAGGAGAGCGAGATACGGGGCGCATAGTATGAAACAGTAGTCCAAGGTCTTGCTAATGATATATATCACATAATGGGTTTTGGAAGAAATTTAAAAAGTGCTCCCTGGGGGGGGAGGGTGAATCCAAATGGGGTGTGGGGAGGGAGGTTCATAATAAGTATATAGCAACACTTCCGTTTCGAATGCAACTCAACCCGTGAATTTCAAAGGAATCGGTGAAGAACTTTCGGAGATTAGCGATTTTGAACAAACGAACATTTACATTTTTATTTATATAGATTTAGTGGTGGCTCCGATAAGAAAAGAAAAATTATAAGGATTATGTATACTCATATAATATTTGGATGAAATAATGACTTCAGAAGTTTTTCTTAGAGGGGGGGTCGCAGCTGGGAAAGAATTAATGGTATTATGGTGTGCCGGGGTGAAATTTGAATTTTTGAGCCATTACCAAATACAAAATCTTAAATTTTCTACTGTGTGTGTCTGTATGGGGGCTGGGGGATGTCTGCCGTTGGGCCACCAGCTGAATTCAGCACTCTTCGTTAATAGACCAGAACATCACCTCATCGAGTTGATGGCTGAAATTCCAGGATTACACAGATCATGATTAGCATATTAAAATACAAGTGGTTTGCCAAGTCATGTCGTATATCTTGGTGGAAACTACCAGCAGACCCGATTAAGTGGTTGATCGGTAGGTTTATCATTGTGTTTTCCTCCATCCAAAAGTATGAAAACATGGAGGATTCGAAGCAGGAAAACACCATGGCAAACCTACCGGTCCACCAATAAAATAGGGTTTGTAGGTGTTGTCCGCTAAGATATGACTTGGCAGTCCAGTTGCATTTTAATATGCGAATCGAGTTTTAACTAATTTTGGAATTTCTGCCGCCAACTCGAGGTGATTGTCTGTGCTGCCGCCTCCCGATCTAATTGTTTAAACGCTAATATTTTATGGAAACGTTAGCGCAGTCACCTATTGTAAAAATCGATTATAACAATCTTAAGCTGCTCTGTGACCAATTTCTTGTACTAGGAGGTAAAAGATGAATGTGTGAAAGAATATTTATGAAAAAATCCTCAAAAAGCTCTGTGATATGTTCTAAAATCTAATTTGCAGCTGATTAACACACCATACATAGCGGGTTACATTATTTAAATCACTGTACTAAAATATCTTTAAAACTAATTAAATAAAAAAATTACAACAGCTTCATAAATGAATATGCTTTGTAAGGCTTTGAACAAAGCCACCCCAAGTAAAAGTCTACCATTTTGTTTACCACTATGAAATCCACCGTAGTGGAGATTAGAGGTCTGCACGGGCCGACATTTCCAGGCTCGGTCCCGGACCGACTCATAGAGAAAAAAATTCGGCCCGCCCCGGAAAAAAGTTAAAATCCCTGCCCGGCCCGAGTGAACTTCTACAAAAAATTGATTTTTACGTCGAATTGGTTAAAAATTTGTCTCGTACGAGGAGTTCTGACCAAAAATATTTATCTTAACTTTTTTTTTTCATGTTTATAATCTTCATTTTTATTGCCGCAGGCAGCGATATTTATTTTTTTAATGAATCTCTATTTCTTGTATGTAAAGTTTTCAGTTATCATTTATATTGTTAATCCATATTCCATGTATAGAAGTGTTAAAAATCTGGAAAATGCTATACAGTAAAATCTTGTAAGACGGAATTGCATAGAAAAGCAAAAAAAAAATGCGTTATAGACAAGTTCCCTTCTTAGCAAGTGTAAAAGTATTTATTATATATTATTTTCTTACTTATTAGTATATTAATTTTGGGTTCCGTCATAGGCAGGTTCCTTTTCACACATTTTACTATATTTTAATTTAGTTATATTTTAAAATGCGTAGAAATCTACTATTCTTTAAAAATAAAATATATTTTGATGTTTAAATGTAGAATAATGGCGATTCAAAAATGTATGCATTTTTTGCAAAAACTTTTGGGCCAGGCTTAATTTAACTGACCTTTAAATGGACCAGGCCACGCTGAGACAACGATTTTCATACGGGCTGGCCCAAAACTAGGACTGAAAATTTTGGACCGTGAAGACCAGGAATGAAACCAGGGCCGGTTCTGTACAGAAAAATTAAGTTAGGCCCAGCCCGAGCCTTCAGAAAAAAGTATGGCCCGGCCCGGCCTGAGTGCCGTGAATGAAAATTGGCCCGAGCCCGGCCCGCGCAGATCTCTAGTGGAGATTGCTTTGAGACCTATAGCAACAATGGCTGTCGCCTCGAATGATCCTTATTTATACACATAAATTGTAACACAAACCAGACATAACAATTTTTATTTCGCTACATTACATATATATATATATATATATGCAGGGGAGGTGCAGCGATAGGGATCGAACCGGAGAACCCACGCTCAGAAAGCGAGATCTTACTTTCCGAGCAAAAGGCTAGCTCGATCGCTTTCTGCGAGAAACTCGTTTTACTGACCGCGCAAGATGGCGTCGCCACAGTACTCCACTCCCAGTGAGAAGAGCATCTCGATGATGCTGTACGAGCGATGTGCACTCGTGTTGCGCTGGCGGTTGCCAGAGTGATGCTGTCGTACTGCCGTGCGCATGTGAGTGCCCCCGAAGATGCGCGGCGTGACAGGCTTTGTGCTATGAGATTTGTCATAGGCTTTGCGTGCTGTGATCGTTTCACAGGCTTTTTTGCAGGGAGTGTTTTCAGTGCTGCCATCTGTTGGTCTCGAAAGGATATGATGATGTTGTTGAAGGTGCGTGTTCGTTTGTCCAAGGTCACCAATGCAGGAGACGGTGCGGCGATAGGGATCGAACCGGAGAACCCACGGTCAGAAAGCGAGATCCTACGTGCCGAGCAAAAGGCTAGCTCGATCGCTTCCTGCGAGAAACTCGTTTTACTGACCGCGCAAAATGGCGTCGTCACATATATATACTTTGGAAACACAATCACAATTACATCCATGTCTTACCCAGGGACTCGAAACCGGACCCTCAGCATTAGAGCAGCCTCCACTTACTGACCACGCCACCGGGCGACTTGTTTACCACTCATATATACATAGAGTTGCAAAAAACCCGCAGTTTTTGAGGAGCGGGAATAAACCCGGGAATTTCGTGGAATAAACCCGGAATTTTAGGGAATATTGGAAATTTTGAAGGAGTTTTGAAGATAAACAAAACCAGTTATTTTCCAATTTGAAATTTTTATTTTAAAGAAATTTCAGGGAAGAATGTTCCAAAAAGATAGAATTTACTTTATGAATTCACAAAACTTATGATTTTACAGTCTAAGTCTTTATAATTTATTAGCTTTACAACAATGGCGGCTGTAAATAGGTGAGGATTTGAATATTTCTTTAAAAAATGAATTTTTTCAGTTTCTGTTGGCTCGCACATCTCGTTTTCAGGCATATTTTATATTAACCCCTTAACCTACGGTTTGGCAAATCCATAGCTACCACTAAAATTTAATAGAGATTTTCGCTTTGTTTAATCATGGAATTTCGACGATTAAGTTAAACTATATTTACTGTGAAATTTTAGTGGTAAGAAGAATTTACATTTGGCTCGATCATCGTACGCGGGCTATGCCCGTCATTGTAGGTTAAGGGGTTAATTTTCTAACGAGTTGCTTTGTATTTTTGCATTGATTTCTTTTAATTTTGTTCATTTTCTTTTTTGTTTACATTCGTTGATTCGAAGAACAGAGGTGAAGTTTATATTCATGTCAGACCTCTCATTTGCCTCTTTCACTTTTTACTTATCGACGATTAAAATAACAATTTTTTAAATTTCTCTTACTTAATATTTCTGCAGTTAAGCCTGTATTTCGTTAGTTTTCATGTAAACCGTGCTATTTTTTTATGTTATTAGTTTGGTTTACATTAAGAGAAATTGAAATCATTAAAAATAATTTAAAATAATAAATTAAAAATGTTTCATGCTTAAAACTTTCTGAAAACTCCCGGAAATTTTGAAAATTTCCTTCCCAAAAAACCCGGTTTATTCCCGGTAATAAACCCGGTTTTTTCCACCCTTTGCAACTCTATATATACACCAAAGAGCCAAAACATTATGAACTTCCCAACATTTTGCAATGAGCGCGTCTGGATGACGTTGAGGGCACTTGATCAGGTAGGAATGCTATTTAAATGTTGCTGGGGAGTATGAGGAATGATTCTTGTCCTTACTTGTGCGTTTGATGTGAAAGGCTGTTGATTTAAGTGACTTTGATAGATAGCAGATTGAAATGTCCCAAAGTCTCGGAACTAGTATCTCCGGAATTGCACTACTCGTGGGTTGTTTGCGACCTGGTACTGCAAAATGTTGGATATGGGACTATGCAGCAGTCGTCCCACTCATGTGCCTCTATTGACCAAGCTCTATTGCCATCTACGCCTACACTGTGCCCGGAAACATCATGACTGGACCATGGATCATTGAGAGAGAGTCGCCTGGTCGGATGAATCACAATTCGTCATTCATCACCTCGATGATCATGTCAGGGTAAGCCGTATTCCAGGCGAACAGTTTCTCAATGTACAGCATGCCATACAATCGTCGGTGGTGGCGGGATTCAGCTTTGGACAATGTTCTCATGGGCGTCTTTGGAACCCGTGGTTATGGTACAACAGACCACGAAAGCAACGGACAATATAAATATCATTGCGAACCATTTACACCTTTACATGGAGTTTGTCTTCCCAAATCAAAATTGAGATTCCCAGCAGGTTAAGCAAGCTCCATATCACAAGGCTCGAATTGTGCTTGAGTTGTTCCAGGAACACAATGCTGAATTCCAGTTAATGCCATGGCCACCTAACTCACCTGATCTTAATCTGATAGAGCACATTTGGGATGTCCTGGAACGACAGCTCAGAGCTCAAAAACCACCATTTCGGATTATCCGGGATTTGCGTGACTGCTGCTTAAACATCTGGTACAATCCGTCTCCTGCCATCTTTCAAGGACTTATGGTATCCATTCCAAGGCAGCATGCATCAATTGTTTTGCGCGTTATTAGGTAGGTGGTCATAATGTTTTAGCTCTTCAGTGTATATATTTAGCATTATTTTCAGCCCCAACCTCATATTAGTAAATTTAATAGCGAAAATGAATAGTAGTATATGTAAAATGTCAAAAGTGAACAAAAATAATATGTTGCTGTCCATAATTTTTTTACAGAAAAAGATATATTGAACTCGTTAGAATTTTTACAAGCGAATGGTAAACTTTTGAAAATCGAAGATATTTTATTTAAAAGTGCAATTCATAAAATATTTGAACGCTTTGTGTTTATTTATTGGACACATACATTTATCGGACTTGTATTGGTTGGCGCCAAATGCTCGGTTATCAGCAGTCAACCGCGATCAACGACATACAAGGCCAACTCATGAAGATTAAAACGTTACACAGAGTGGATCATCTTTCCACTGTGATTAGTACAAAATTGCCGCACCCATCGTTTTGTGCCAATCGCTGTGTAAAGATGATCTACTTCATGTGACGTTTTAATAGTCGTGAACTGGCGTTGTATATCGTTGGTCGCGCGTCCACTGTGTGTGTTTAAGGCGCGCCACACACCAGCGAGACATGCGACAACAATTGTGAGATATGAGACAAATTCTGCTGTTCAAACCGGGTTTTTCTTTGTTAACAGGGTGAAATTGTCGCATGCCTCACGCTTTTTTGTTGCATGTCTCCCTGGTGTGTGGCGCGCCTTAGGCTACAACTTTTAAATTCTTTAAAAAAATGTCCGCAAATCAGTTAACACTAGAACGCTCGGAAATTTTACTCAAGTTTCATAAAAATATTTGAAAGCAGAATTTTTATTTTAAATTATTTTATTGATTTATTTAACGTTACTGCGTGGTTTAACTTTAACTTATTTTATGAAAGAATTTCTGGTTCCAGTTGACATTTAATCATATGGTCGGAGTCGGATTGACTCTTTCCGGGCGTTCTAGTGTTAAAAAAAATTAGCGTTAAAGATCAAACTCTCAGCATTTGAGAGAGCCTTCATGCTCTTGCTATCCCACTACGCTGCAGGCATGCGCTTTTGTCCAAAATGGAGGATATTCCATCTACGTTTTGATCATGTGGTCAAGGTAAAAACTTCTAGCATAAAAAAGGGAAGAGTCCGTAGAAGTAATAAAAAACCCTCGCTAGCCAGTGAAACAGTTCTTGCAGAAAGCAGTAGTAGCCTCTTTTCTTATCAGTTAGAAGTTCTTTGGGTAAATGGAGGATATTCCATCTGCGTTTTGATCCCGTGATCAAGGTAAAAACGTCTAGCGTAAAGAAGGGAAGTCTCCGTAGACGTGTAATGTAAATCTCCGCTAGCCAATGAAACAGTTCATCAGGCAAAGCAGTAGCATTTTCCCTTCTTATCAGTTAGAAGTTCCTTGGGTAAATTACCGGTATCATGTGACTTTTTTCAGCCTCGAACCCAGATTTGGAATATCCTCCATTATCAAGGTTTGCCATAGGTGAGATAAACGCGTCTGCCTAAGCCGCGAGCAACGACATACAAGACCAGTTCATGACTTTTCAAACGTCCAAAAAGATGGGTGCGCCTCTTTGTTGTTATCCCCGTGTTCACCCCGAGGCAAACGAAAAAGGCAGGCGACCGCGGTGGGTCCGATTCTTCTTTTTTTACAGAACGCTGGAGTCACGTGATGCTCGAATGCACCAATGAAAGTGTGCGAAAAGAGCATCACGTGACTCCAGCGGCCAGTAAAAAAAGAAGAATCGGACCCACCGCAGTTGCCTGTCTTTTTCGTTAGCCTCGGATTCACCCCGTGTGACGTTTTAAACGTCATGAACTAGCCTTCTTGAATACCATTGGTCTCGTCTAAGCACACTTTGATAATCGTATGCCGACACTCTCATATAGAGGCACTCTAGGCTGAACTTTGATTTTTTGAGAGATTAGCGGTCGCTACGTGATTCGCTGTTGGACTGTATATTGATGTCAGTCTGGCGATCCTGGATCGGTGAACTTTTTTACATTGGAAGCGGCTGCACAAACAGTCATCTCATCAAGTTCATAGCTGAAATTCTCGGATTAGTTAAAACTCAATTCGCTTATTAAAATGCAACTGGACTGCCAAGTCATATCTTGGTGGAAAACACTTGCGGACCCGATTTTAGTGGTTGACTGGTAGGAATTGAGTTTTCCTGCTGCCTATCCTCCATGTTTTTATACCTTTGGGTGCAGAAAAACACAATGATAAACGTGCCGATCAACCACTAAAATCGAGTTTGCAAATGTTTTTCACCAAGATATGACTATATGTTCTATATGAACATACGACACGTGTCCCGCTGTCAGCGGCACCGTATAGCAAGCGTGCTACGCACACTCTGCAACATCTGTAAGTCCCACTTTCTACCGCCAGGGGGCGTACTCTGATCTAAACCACTTTCAGAGCGAAACGTCGACACTTGCCACCGCTGTCTGCTGCACCGTATAGCTGGCATGCTGCGCAAGCGATGCAAAAATCTTTAGTTCCACATTCCTCCACCAGGGGACACAATATGTTTTATACGATCATTGGACACCGATCCGCGCTACTGCAGTGCCGTATAGCAGGCGTGCTCAGCACGCGCCTCAAAATCTGTTATTTCACACATTCCACCACCAGGAGGAACACTTTATTCTTAACAAACGTCTATTTAAACGAAACTCCGTTTTCAACCTATCCGTAGATATATTACTCAAAGTGGTCGGACCCATACAACCCGAGATAGGAAAGCGCCCCTTGATGGTAAAAAGTGGAACTAAAATATGCAAGGCTATCGAAAACCACGTTGAATGAACCGAATCATGTTGCTATCAGGACCATAGAACATGGATAGCAAAGCGCCCTGACGGAAAAAAGTGGAACAAAAATATGCAAGGTTATGGTGCATAAAATGAAAGTGATCAAACGGCTGCTCAATGATATATCACATGAAGGATGTCAGAAAAATTGAGCAAGTGCCCTCGGGGACAACTTGGGGGGGGAGGGGAGATGCATAATATGAAACAGTAGTCACAGGGTTTTCCAATGATATATTACATGAGGCGTGTCGGCAGAAGTTAGAAAATTGGAGGGAAAAGGGACGGGATATAGTACTTTTTTACTATAAGAATTTAGCGCATCTATAAATTAAACCGTATTTAGAAATTTTTAAGATGTTTGTAGAAATATCAAATTTATTATACACTAGCTGACTCGACCGGGACCCTCAATTTTTTCAAATGAATCGCAAATATTTAAAATTTCAATTCATATTAAAATTAATGAAAAAGAATATCTGAAAATGAACCTTTGGAATGGATCCCCGCTGCCTAAGACAGCGTAAATCGGGAGTGCTTTGCAGTATGTCCCAAACAAACATCTGCAAATGAAATCTCTTACTTCCACATTCCACCGCCAGGAATGCACTCTTTTCTAAACAAATCTGTATCCAAACGAAACTCCGTTATTCAACCTATCCGTAGATATATTAGTGGAGAGGCTGGGGTCTCAAATAAAAGAAAAACCCAACTGGAGGGAAAAGATGGCAGGTAATAATAGGAAACATTAGTCAACGGGCAGCCAATGATATATCATATGAGTGAGTCGGAAAAAGTTAGAAAAGTTCCCCCAGCGGGGCTAATTGGAGGGAAGAGGCTGGGAAGGTCATAATATGAAAGAGTGGTCAAAGGGCCGTCCAATTATATATCACATGAGGGGGTCATAACAAGTTACAAGAGTGCCCTCCGGGAGGTTAAATTTGGGGGGGGGGGCGGGGACGAGAGGTGCATAATATGAAAGAGTGGTCAAAAGGCTGAACAATGACATATCACATGAGGAGTGTCGGCAAAAGTTAGAAAAGTGACTCCCCAGAAAGGGGTTAAGTGGGGGGAGGATGGATGGGATGTGCATAATATGAGAGTGGTCACAGGGCTTTAAAATGATAAATCACATGAGCAAGTCGGAAAAAGTTAGAAAAGTACCCCCAGCGGGGAAAATTGGAGGTAGGAGGCTGGGAAATTCATAATATGAATGAGTGGTCGAAGGGTTGTCCAATTATATATCACAGGAGGGTGTTGTAGAAAGTTACAAGAGTGACCCCCAGGGGGTAATTTTATGGCAACGGGGACGAGAGGTGCATAATATGAAAGAGTGGTCAAAGGGCTATCCAATGATATATGAAATAAGGGGTGTCGGCAAAAGTTAGAAAAGTGACTCCCGAGGGAGGATGGACAAGATGTGCATAATATGAATGCAGGCAAATGTTAGAAAAGTGCCCTCCCCGGGGGGAAAAGAGGGGGGAAGGGGGACGGGATGTGCAGAATATGAAAAAGTGGTCAAAGCTGTACAATGATATATCACAAGGAGTTCGGAAAAAGTTTGAAAATTGCCCCTCTCCACAAGGGAGGGCATACTATCTTGCCTTCGTAGTATAACCCCTATTACATGAGGGGAAAGTAAACTTTCAACTATCGAAATTTCAAACATTAAAATATTTAGCTCTCAAATAATTCATTCTGTTTCTACTATGAAGATATTTTAATTAAAACGACTAGGGGAGAGCAGGAATTATTATTACCTCTTTCAAATATAGAAATTTCCAATATTTAGCTATCAATTTGTTCTTATTTTTTCTCTAACATTTAAACCACCAGTAACTTTTAATTGCATTGCACTCATTTAATTTAAAATACATGTACTAAATACATTCAGAATAGATATCCTTCACACATTTAAGGTGATTCTCAAATATATATTTTTCTCACTCAAAAACAGGAAGCTTTCTGATGTATTAATCATATGCACTAATTTCATTTAAAATACAAATCTTTATTTTTTTCTTTTAAATAACTACTTTTAATTTAAAACAGATATTCTTTACACATTTAAGATTACTTTCCCCTGCTCAACAATGGAAAGCTTTCTGACTTATTTTTAAACATAAAAACATTATATTTGGAGGTATAATTATCAATGTAATTTGTAATTAAACATGTTTTCCTTTTTCGATAAATGAATTACAAGCTGTTGTCTTAGGATGACTTTTTTTTCTGTCTTGCACTGCCACATCTGTAAATCTAATTAAAAATGCAAATTTTGACAGAATTTTCTTAGAAAATTTTTATCCTTATTGAAAAATGGAAAACACAGTTCGATTATGCAGTTTTTCAATAACAGCACCTGCCAATTTGATTCGTCTACACATAAAAATGCCAGATAGTAGCCAGTTTGGATTTGAGTATACAGCCTTAATCTATACTAATAAAAGGAAGTTTTGCTGTATGTGTGTGAGCATGTCTGTCTATGATAGCTAGCGAAATCTACTGCACGTACAAAGCTGAAAGTTTTTGTGAGGGTAGTCGAAGTCTTCTCCTGGTGCACCTGAGACAAAAAAAAAATTTAATTTCTAATTAGCTGAGTTATTAATTAAAAACCCCAATTAAAAGAAATAAAAATTATTTATAATTCAACTAAAGCATAGGTTTTTATCAAACGGCAGAATTCATTAATCAGAGGAGACCAAATATCTGACACTTTCACAGCCAATAAGATGTATTCGTCAAGCAGACCCTGATATTATTTCAAAACAACACGTGACTAAAGAGAGTAGGTAATTTTCCAGCTGTATAGAATTTTTTTATATATTGCATTTATCAATTTGAAATTAACACATCTATGCACAAAATATTACGCTGAATCCAGAAATTTTATTTTTATAAAAATCTATAAATAACTTTTTATTATATATAGATAAATCGATTTTTAAAAGGAAAAATAAATGTTTTGACAATTTGTTTATAAAGAAATGTTTGCATTTGTTATATTTGTGGGAATGTGAAGGGGAGGAAACTACTTTTGATTGAATATGGTAATCAGCCCACATGACAGATATAATTATGATCCCTAGTAGGCTTCGCCCACTATTGGGCAATTTCATCAAATCTTTTAAATTCTTATTTGATTCTGCCACCCCCGCAAGTAATATATCTACAGAAAGGTTAAAAAACGGAGTTTTGTACGGATATAGTTTGTTTTGGTACTAGCAGATTTTGCACAGCGTATGCAGCATGTCTGTTATACTGTGTCACAGGCAATGGGGACATGTGTTAGAGTTTTGTTGGGGAGGTGGATCGTTTAAAACAGTATGCATCCCCCTGGCAATGGAAAGCAGAACTAACAGATTTCTCAGCGTGTGCACAGCTGGTATAAAATCACATGAATTTAAGTTTCATTTAAGAATATTATCATGGGCCCAAACAATGCCGAATTGGTCAGCTAGTTTATAATAAATAAAAATGTTCTAATAAGAGCTTGATAAGCAAGTATTTCAAACCAGGTTTGCAATCAATTGGTTGCTCATGATCATGAGCTTCCTAACAGCTACTTTCTAGTTTCGTATACTAGACTTCATTTGTATATACTATAGGTCCTTGAAACACTGCGAGTTAAGAAGTATATCACATGTTTTACTAATTGCATATAGAAGGAAAGGAGAAGGTTTATTATTATTATTATTTTTTTTAATCTGGAAAAATATAATAAAGTCTTTTGCTGTGCTGGACAGAAAAAGGTTAAAATTAAATGTTGGAAATATAAGTAGACTCCTTCAAATCCACAAACGCATAAAATCTGCACATCATTGCAGCTGTAAAGTGTGAAACTTACAGTTAAGATATAAGACAAAAATCCATGATTTTTAACACTTTCCAACACTTTTTTTAATTGAAAAGTGTTTGAGACTTTGGTTTGTCGGTGATCTAACCTGTGTAAATATTTTTTGATTGACATGTAATTGATATACATCATTGAGCTGTGCCATGTCATGCTTGGTATTGAAAATGGAGTGTGTAGCATGCATAGTTCATTTAAAGGGCATTCAAAAATATTCCGTTACATTAAAGTCCATGGGAAAAAATCAATTGCTGTGTATTTCAACAGTGTTACACAATTTTTAAAATAATGAAATTTATATACATTATTAAGATGCACTAGAAGATAGTAATTATAGAATATGGTTATCTGTATCACAGACTACACATACAGGGAAACTCAAAAGTATTCTGTTATATTATGGTCTATGAAGAAAAATCGTTTGCGGTGTATTTTAATGGTGTTACTTCGTTACAAATATAATTAAATTGATATAAAATTCTGAGAGGCAATAAAACATGCTTTCTGTAGAATATGGGATGCAAAAGATTTATCATTCAGTTACAGGGTCACACACAAGAGTCGGTTATAATAATAATCTATGGGACAAAATTGTTCGAAGAGTATTTTAATTATAATGCACTGTTTCAATCATGATGAAATTGATATACATTACTGAGGTTCGCTAAAAAATGCTTGCAGTAGAATATGATGTGCATCACATTTATTGTTCATTTACAGGGACACATAAAAGATTTTGGATACAAATACAGTATCTGAAGTATTGTTTATTAGGGACGATTGTTGAAAGTGTATTTTCTGTTATGGTAACTGTTTAGTTTAAATAAATTGTTGCACAACACAAGGTGTATATAAATTCTATAGACCATATACAGGGCTACACAAAAGAATTTGCAAGCATTATTGAGAGAGAGTGCAAATTGTTTAAAGGTAGTTTTTTTGTATTTGGGTTGTGCATTTTCAAGCTCAACTACATTTACTTTACTCAGAGATATTTGTAACATATAAATAAAATCACATACAGGGCTATGGAAAAAACTGGATAAATTAAAACTAGTAAAACTGGCTGCCTATTGATAGTAACTCCTCAAAGTGTGATTTCACCTACATACAGGGCTGTATGAAAGAATTCAAGTACATTTCCATCTATTGGTGGAAATTGCTAAAAGTTAATTTTCAATTGTGTTATGAGTTTTCTGACTAAACTAAATTTTAGCATACTATGTAAAATATACAGAGCTGCACAAAAGAATTGGAGTACCTTAGCGGCTTTGTGCAGTAATATTTGAAATTTGGTTTTCAAATGTGTTATGCGTTTTCTAAAATGTTTACTTAGGTATATCTTCTTTACCTTATTGAATGACGAAATTTTGTTAAAGTATTAGGAAAGTGTTTCATAGTCTATGCTTGATGTACGATTTTTCTCTCTTGTTTAAATTTTTATGTCATTTCGTACACATTTTAATATGTAATTCTAGTTAATATGACCGAATTCATGCTTTCTTATAAAGAAAGTATAAATTTATTTCCGAAAAAATTCAAAATAGTGCTGATCAGTCGTAATCACGATCTTTTTACCAAATAACTTATATGCATTAATATAACTTTTGCTTTTTTGGTTATGAAATCTGGCTAAACATGAAATGAAACTCTGTTTTTTGATGATTTAGAAGTAAATTATTAGTGTAGCTTTATGAGGTGAGTTTCATTAACTAATTGAAGAAAAATTTATATCATCATTATTATGCATATTTAGTTTTTAACTTGATTTTTACTTTTAGTATTATAATCCTTTTTTAAATTTTCTTAATTTTTTGTTAATTTACTTTATTATTTAATTATTTTACTGTTTTACTACAGTGTAAGCATTATTTATGATTTTAAGGATATTATTACATTCAAATTACTATTTAAAAAATGTAAATAAAGCAGTGACCAGAAATCTGCACAACCTGTGGTCCCAAGCTATGCAGATTTGGGGGAATCTACTGTATTTACATTAAAAAATATAATCGAAAATGTAGCTAATTTCGATGTTACCTGAAGATATTCAACTCTGAATGAAAATGTTTGTTATTTAAATGTCTTTCTATTCTATGCTTTGATACTGAAATATACAATATAATTATAAAGATCAATCATGAAAGAGAAAGTTACTTGAAAATATACTGATTTAGAAAGGTAATTATAAGATTCATAGATCTCTGCTTTTCAAACTTTTCAAAGTAATTTGAGTGTGAATGAAAATTAATATTTATAACTTACCAGTTATGAAAAGCTCTTTTTCCTCTTGGGTTTTATTCATTTTTGACTGAAATTATGGATTGCGACCCTGGTCTACTAGACAAAAATTGTTTATAACAGTTAGGAATGCACCGAATAGTGATTTTGGTCGAATACCGAATATGGCCGACTACAGGTAGACCGAATACTGAATATTCGGCTAGCCATATAGTAACTGTTAGGCAGAATACCGAATATTCGGCTTGTCGAATACTTTTATATTTCAAAGTTTAAAAACATTAAAATGTTAATTTTTAAAACATTTTTACATAATATTTAAAACAGAAATTTTCATTTTGATAAATAAGAGCTTTTTTCTAGTAAACTTCATGCTGAAAAAAATCTGCTTTGAGTTATTTAAAAAGAGGATAGTTATAAAACTTTTGATTAAGCAAAGAAGTTTTTAAATGCATCCCAGATCGATGTCTGGAGTGGGCGATCATTTTCAGAGATTGTAAATGTTGTTGTTAAAATCTTAGCAAGAAACAGATTATTTACTGGACAATGTTCAGGAACTTGCATTTGTATATAATTAATTCCTATGAAAATCCTGGTGATTGGTTAATTTTCTTAATAATACTTAACAAACAGCAAATAAATAACGTAAAAACATTCTCTTTTATTTAAATATGATTCAGTTTCTAATTATTCTGAATATCTTTATAAGTTCACTGTTAAACATATAAGTTGTATAAGGTTTTTAAAATTATTTTAAAAGTTTTTTTTTAAGTAACGGTTTAGCCGAATATTTCTATATTCGGCTACACCGAATATTCAGCAGGCCGAATAGTTTGCTATTCGGCCAAGACGAATATTCAGTATACCGAATACTTTGATATTCGGCCAAATACCAAATATTTGGTGCATCCCTAATAACAGTTATTTACAATTGTTTACTTCAATCTCTTAATCTCATCACTTTTGAAATACTTTGCCTAAATCTAATACAGTAAAACACTGTTTTTTGTTTATACGTCGTATCATTTGTACTACGTCATTTCTTTCATGCCATAACTGATTTTCTCAAAATTTTCCCCCCAGCGTCATTCTTTTTTCTTTTCTGCTAATAATATTTAGAGAAAGATGAAGAACAAACAACATGTGTAACTGCTAGGACGGTTATTTCAAATTTGCGGAACAGTGAGTGGGATAAAAAGAATTCATAGTGGGTGGTCTGCTCATTTAGAACTTTTTTTGCTTTCCACAATATTAGTGAGAAAACTTTCCAGGAACTTAACTCCATAAATAATGCTGTACTTAAGTCTGAAAGAAAATCAGCAGGTAAGACGACAATTACAGATTATTTTAATTAAAATCTCTTTATACATCCAATAATGCAATAAAGAAAGTGTAATTCATGATGCACAACTTCATGCTGCTTTTAGGCATAGTTTAAGTTATAGATAATATAAAGCATAATGTTCCATAAATAGGGAAACTATTACATCTACGCATAAACAAGTCATTAATATACAGAAAGCATAACAAATATATGAAGAAAATTTACTTTTGATTCTTGAAATAATCTTTTTCTTATACAATTGCAAGCTTATGCAGATCAGCTACTTTTTTCAACTGAAGGTTAGGGTACCATTGCTTCATCTAATGTGTGACTGATGAAGTGTTTAGAATGCAGGGATGGCTTTTTGCCGGCAGAAATGGGTTTCTGCCCTGCCAGTGGCAGAAAGTGGTTATAACCGGTTTTAACCGGCAGAAATTGGCAACAACTGGCATAAACACATTTCATACATAATCTGAGATTTTTTTAGTAGTATTAAATTCCTTAAGTACATTTTTTTCAGTATAAATAACAAATGAAATATTGTGGGTAGTTTTAATTAAAAAATAAATAGATTTGTATTAGAAAAAATGAGTTATATAACAGATAAAATTTTTGTTATAATATGATTGTAGGGTCACCCGGGGTAAAATGGGTATAAAATACAGCTTTTTTAATTTTAATGTTTCATTGCAGAAACATTATGAAATATAATCATGTTTTTGTTCAATATTTTTTACATTATGTATCTTAGGTCTAAATTAAACATAATTTTTGTTTTAATTTTTGTGTAAAAGACTATACCTATTTTACCCCGGTGTATACTCATTTTACCCCGTGGTTCGGGGTAAAATGGGTATATGCTGGTTAAAGTTTAATTACATTATAATTAATGTGTAAACCATTTAAATGTTTTGTACATTCATCCTCTAAGTCACATATATATAAAGTGGGGAGAGGAAGGAGGGCAAAAACCAACCACTTTCAGTTTGTTTACATTTTTTTCTTGACAAATAAAAACACTGTTATGAAACTAGTAGAAATAAGATGTAAGTACCGACAAATCCTATCCTTCGTCCCTCCCACCCTAAACTGCTCCCAACTTTCATTACATCAATTTACGCCCATGCTCTGAACCATGTTTCTAACAGTGTTTCATTTTAAAACTTTTATTTTAATTTAATGCAGTTCAAAATCAGATAGATATCGGCATGAGTATCTGTAGGAAAAAATGAGGAATTAAGTTAACTGAAAAATATTTTTAATCAAAACCAATTTATAAAGTTAACTAGCTGTAACTGAATGAAAATTTATGTACAAAATGTATACTGACAACGAATGGTGCAACTTGTTTGAGATAGACTTCCTGACAATTCGGGATGCCTGCACATCAGCAATGTCGTCTTTCTCAGGGAAGACATAAAATAATCTGGCAGATGACTTTGTTACAAACTTCACAGTGTATTCATCTTCATCAGGGATATATCAATAATAAGACCTGTGAATTCTTGATCAGACTTCTTTACACTGACTTTCACAAGGACCCAGTCACCAATCATTGGATCCACTGCAGCGAGAACCTCTGATTTAACTTCCATGGGTTGCTTTGACTCTTTTTACTGTTTGTCCTCTGTTAATCCACCCAATTTAATAATATAGTATAGTTAGCACATGTGTTTTAATTTAATTTATGGCCGAAAATACGGTACCTTGATCTAATGTGATTTTTGAGAAATTGTCTGTTAACAGCGATTTTTAATATTTACATTCCAACGTGTAGCGCGGATAACTGATGATCGCGGCTAATTTATAGACTAATTTCAAATAACAAAGAATGATTTCAGTTTTAAACATAGGATCAATAAAAATTTGCTCTCAAAGGTCTTTCAATTTTGATCAATATTCATACATTCATATATTGACCTCAAGTCGCACAAAACAGATGGCCTATACCCATTTTACCCCATGTGACAAAAAGTGGTATAAAATTTTTGTGAGTAAATAAATTTACTCATTTTTTGTTTTCTATTAGAAAAATCCTTCTTCTTTAAAATCCAAACAGTTTATTTTTTAAATTCTTCCTGTATATTTTTTTGGAAAGAAGTTTATCACACCCTAAAAACACTTTGTTCTACCTTCTGAAAAACAAAATGGCTGCCAAGCCCAGTATATATATTGCTAGTTTGTTTTTACCAAATTTAAATATTGCCAGATATGTGAGCATTTAATTCATACTTTAAATTTTTCAAAAAAAAATTTGCCTAGTAAAATAATAAAAATAATATATAAAATATACCCATTTTACCCCGGGTCCTCCTATAATTTTATATGTAAACAATTATTAGAGTATTTTAAAATTTCAGTTTAAAAATCAAATAGAAAACTATATCCAATACTTATTTTAAATTAAATAATGAAAAGAAAAGAAAACTAATCAATACTTACACAGAATACCTTTCTGTAATTTAACATAATAATTTAATAATAACAGTAAAAAAATATCTCTCATAGAGATGTTACAGTTATATGTGGATCTAGTAAGTGCAAGGATTTAAAAAATATTTCATTTAAATACAGTATTCAAAGGAACAAATCTGACTTTTTTTTTCTTCAATTTAAGACAGTTAGTTGAAAATATTCCAACCGCATTTTGCACTTACAACACAAACAAATACAAAGGTTCAAAGAAGATTTAATACAGTAATAACCGACTACCATATGCTAGCTTAATTACTTCATTCTAAGTATATGGGATTGAAATTGATATATGAACATAAAGAAGAGGCAAGGAAATTGCTTTCTGATATTAATCCCAATTTTGTGCCATATATAATATCTTTGAAGCAAAATTGACTCCTGTCCCAGAAAAACATTTCTCGAAGGAAGCCCTAGAAAATGTCTTGCCTTCTGTGTGGTGGTCGTCTTTAAAAACGAAAACTGGTGAAAATGAGGATTTTTCAAATTTTGCATCCTCAATAATGACATTGCCAGCAAGTAATGACAGTCTTGAAAGAATATTTTCGAACTTTTATTTTATTCAGAACAAATTAAGAAACAGTCTGTGTTCAGAGGGATTAGCAAAATTTGTCCTGTGCTATGGAATGTTCTGTGGAAAAAGTAATAATAGTATATTTGAGTGGCAATTTGTTCTTTCAATATTGTAAAATAATTGTACAAGATAGTTCATTAATTTTTTTTCTGTTATTTATTGTGCTTCAATTATTTACTTATATGTTTTCACAAGAATCATAATCTTTAAGTTATTGCATTGCATTATTTATTTAAAAATACTCGGAAAAACACATTTGTTAAAATATCACAGAATTTTTTGTAAATTTCTTTTTTTTACTTTTAAATAGAAATTCAACTCTAAACAATAATATTAATAGTTAAACTTGTACAGCATCAGACTACCATTATGAAAATTTCTGTTTTTCAAGTGAAAGAAAATTAGTATTATATAAAGAAAGTATATTTATATGATCATTTTGAAACTTTTTTGCAACTTTGAATAACATTCATAATCTTTAATTTTAAATTTTAACTTAATTGTTTACATATCAAATACATATGTGGTTGTGTGAATTATGAATCATTGCACATTAAAGTTCTTATTAATATTATTTCTTAGTTTCTGCCATGCCGGTTTTAACCACTCTGCAGAAACTTGCCAACCCTGTTAGAATGATACATAAAGAGAAAAACCTACTGTCCCATTCCTCCCCACCACATTTTTTTCCTTAGGGAAAAAAAAATCAAGTAAGTTTTGCTGCTATGCATTATGATTTCATTTATTAAAAAGACTAATTCAATTAACTAGTGATTCAAATAAGCAGTGATTTACTAGATTAATTATCAATAAACCTTTCCTTCCAACATATTTCTGACTGTGCAGTATCGTTTTGATTTTATATTCATATTAGAGTTACACGGATTGATACTGATAATTTGTTCAGAAATAAGAAACTTTTTTATTTACAAATGGTACAATTTATCATAATATATTTTTCATACATTTTTTATGGTGTTTTTAAGTAATTATATAAAATGATATTTCTGTATTATGAAAAAAAAATTATAGAAGGTAGTATTAATTTGCATTAAATACTTTTAATACCCAATATTTATACTTAATGCGTTTAATTTTTTTTTTTTTTTTTTTTTTTATTGAACTTAAAATAATAGTACCTATTATTTATTACACTTTGTATTTTTAAAATAATTTTTAATTGCACAATCATCTTGTAATAATTATTCTATATATCATTATTCACAATTTCATGGTTTGCAATCTTCATATTTTTAAATCAGAGTACAAAAAAAAAAAAATAATAATAAATAAATAAAATAAAAAGAAAACTTAATTTCGATGCTAATTTTCTCAAAAAAGATGAAGAAATATTATACATTATAATAATATAGCATTAAATCTAAAAAATGTTCGTCTATGATATTTTATTTAACGAATAATATGTTGTAAATACACACACAAAAAAAAATATATAAAATGCATAAGATTTAACGTGTTCCACTTTGTAAAATCATAACACAATGGAAAAAATTCGAAAGATAATAACAAGACATAAAACATTATATTTTCAAATATAGATTATTAAACTGAAATTTTAAAATCAAAGTTTTACAAAGCACTAATATTTGAGAAACTTTCATTTAATCCATGGCAGAAATTTAACAAACGAAAAAAAAAAGCCTTAATAAAAATAATACATGACCAATCTTGAATAAAATAAAGGACAATACAACGAAACTGTCAGAAATGATAGACTATAGAGATAAACAGGATATATCAGACAAAAGCTTTATTATACTTCTTACGATTTTACTTTATTAAATGTTACCAAAAAAAAAAAAAAGAGAGAGAGGGAAAAGATTTAAAAATTTATACGTTCTAAGTGTTGATTCTAATTAGCTTTATAATTCGTCATCTCATTCTTATTTAGAATACAACATGACGCTAGACGATTTCCCCAAATTTGTAAATAATGTCATGTGATCAAAACGCAAGTAACCCTAAAGACACTGCCAACAAGTAATGTTTTGGCGAAGATTTGGCGACAGACACTGTCTACCGTTTGCATTTTTATAGAGACGTTTGAATATTTTAATGCAACAAAAACTAATATTAACTTAAGGGATTATATTAATTATATTTAACGGAATCCAAGTAAATTAAATTGTGAATAAAAGTAACATAATACAACGCTTAGATTATTGTATTTTATTGATATTTTCGACAAAAGGGTTGCCAGTGGTCATTTTGGCGAAAATTATAGTTGATAAATGAATTGAAATGGCTATATCCGTTAGAAAATAATGTAAACAACTCGCAAATTAAAAGAAAATAACTGTTATTTGTTTAATTTAAAAAAAAACAATCAAAAACCTTTTTAATGCGAGATAAAATTTATAAAATGAAAATATTTAATTTAAATATGAAAGGAATGTTTATAAAACTTAAAAATAAATTAGTATGAAAGAAGCAATTGATACATTATTTGGCCATTTTTCGCTTCGCCAGGTTAATAAAAATGTGCCTGAAAAAGCTTGAAGAAATAAAATTTAAGTAACAGTATTTTAGTCCTTCCTTTTTTCTTTATTCAATTTAATTATCATTTTTATGTAATTTTCCCATCGTATGTCTTACAGGAGAAAGACTTTATTTGTGAGTTACATGCTATTTAATTATTACCTTGGTCGCCAAACAATGCAATTTTAAGCCACAAAGGCAGAAGTGTGAAATAAGCCAGGCGAAGGTCGTAATAATTTTTTTTAAGTATAGACGAATATTTTGGAGTAAATCTTTATATTCAAATGTAAATTATATAAAAAGGAGTAAAAATTATAACTATGTAGTCAAGTATTTAAATTTTAGTGTAAAAATGTCCCATATGCACACTTTTTTTATAATCTTCGATAATCAAGCCACCACCAAATGAATTATTTACTATATTATTGAAAGTTTTGTTGGCACATATGTCATATGCGCTCCATGGTACATAATGCTCTCCAAAATGGCGTTATTTTGCCTGACATGTGGTAACTCGGCTATTGTTGTTTATTTATTAATAAATTGCTTATTTTCTTTTACTTTCTTTTTTACAGTTATATAAACTGTTTTGTTCTATAGACATTAATTAAACTTTTTATTATTTATTGCTATTTCCTTTTAAAATAATAGAAAATAATTTAAATATATATATGTAACTGGTATTCGAAAACGATGTTTTCACCAAATTGGCGTGAAAAAAAAATCGCGCCAAACCCGATACGTATCTATGCCTAATAGTTATTTACATTATTGTGATTACTTAGTATCAGGCAACAGATTGAATAGTATTTGGTATATTTTTAATATATGGGCTTTGGTGAGTTAGAGAAAATGGCCTTGGCGAGTGAAGTGAATTTTACGTATATTTACTGGGAAACTATTTACTTTTCATATACATATAAGAATTTTTTTACAATATTTATTTTATTTATTTTTATAAAGAAGAGCTATTTATCTACTTTTAAATACGAACAGAAATAATTTGTGGCTCTACCTGATAATCCCGTGGACCAAAAAAAAAAAAAAAAAAATATCGCCAAACTATAATCTCTGGAGGTGCCTGGCCAGGTGAAGGTCTCGTCATCTGATCAAGGTTCTAAATTACGAGACCAACATGAGTAGCAATGTGCAGGTGCCGAACAACAGGTTATAACGTTAAGTAACCGGCAAAACATAGTATACACAAACGAGCAGTAGGCACTGCAAATAGGATGACGATCGAGGCAATGATGTCAGGTTTATTGCCGCTTCGCGGCGGTTAGGCGGTCTTTCGCCCCGATGCCAGGTACTAAACCCGTTAACCTGGGGCATCCCGGCAGGTAGGGGCCTGGTCATCGGTTAGAAAGAAAGAAAGATTAAATTCCAATAATGGGTGATCGTAAATGTCAAATTTACTAGACATTAAAAACTTTACACGCGTTTGTTACGTCATCAGGTGGTTTTAATTCGATATTTACGTTTCTTTGCGATCTGCTGCAATTTTTTTGACATTACATTTTTGACCTATAATACTAAAGTAATTTCTACCTTCATTTCAATAAAGTTTATTTGGATTTCGTATAACAATGTTTGAAATTTTCGGGTATTTTGTATGTGATTTTTAGTGTATTTTAGCGATTTTCTACCATTTTCCACATTAGTGAAAGACGTTGATAGAAGTTGAAACAACTTTCAATCTTCGAGCACAATATATAATTTTTTTTCTCTTTTCGAAATTTGTGCAGCGATTTAAAAATTTTTCGCGATATCTTATTGTGATTTTCAGAGGTCTTTCGCAATTCGTGCTGTTTTTTTTGCGTACCCGGGCAACGCCGGGCAAGTTAGCTAGTATAGTTTATAAAGATATAATGTTGAAAATAAAAATAGCTTTTCTAGATAGGCTTATTTAACCCTGTTCTGTAGTAAATTTTAAGAGGAACAATTTCCGATTTTGTGACTGTTATTCAAAGCAATAGAAACTTTCGTTACATTTTTAGTAAAGTGACCAAATGTCGTCTTAAAAAAATTGCTAATTTTTTAAGGCATTTTTCTCGGATTTAAAAAGTTGAAATTAGGATACAATGTATCCTCATTTGTAAATTTGTGGTTAAAATACAATTAACATTTTAGCATAAAAAAATAAGAATTTGAAACTTAATCATTTAATATCCAATGACCTTCTGCAATGATAACCCAGGGATTTCTATTTATTTTTAAGCCCAAAATTCTCAGTAAAACCTTCCTAGGTATCCTGAGCATGGTTCTCTAGATTCTAATTTCGCTGGAAGTATTACGTAAAATTCAACAAATAAAATGAACGCCTATATTTGTTGTCTTGAGCTACCTTATCTGCGCCAAGGTGGAGAATGTAATTTCTTGCACATTTATTTACCTGGGAATATGGAAAATGCTTGAAAACTTGTTGACAGCACTGCCGTAAACTAATCGATAAGATTGCCGCAATTCGCATTGCAAATTTCTATTTCGGGATATTTAAGATTTTTTTAAATGCAATATAAAATCCAGGGATAATTATTTTAGTTCACAGTTTCTTAAATGCATTTTTTTTTTCGTTAATACATACTTTAGGTTAAAAAATAATCAATAAATAAACAGCAACAGCTATGAAAAAACATTTTTGAAAATATTTTTTTCAATTAGTCTAACGCTGGAATATTGTCTCTAACTTTTCTTTTTAAACTTAAAATAGGCTCAGTTTAGGACTTTGATTTATCGAATTGCGAGTCGAAAAATAATATTAATATCGATGGAAGCAATGAAAAAACATGTGTCAAAAAATATCTGCTAAAAAAAGTATATTCCTTCGGTATTAAAGCATATTGTACAGTTTAGAGCCACTCAGTCACAGGAACTATCGTGTAATAATGTTATAATAGTAAGTTCTCATTCTTATACCTAATCGAAATAGAAACATTAAAAACCTAATAATAATTCGTAAAGTTGAAGTAAAATATGTGCAAATAACTGAAAAAATTCTTAAGTTACGAATTAAAATATTGCCTGAATACAGGCTATATAGCTTTCGTAATTTTCGAAATTTTCAACAAATCGGAAAAAAACACTTGGTAAAATAATTCGATGAATCTTGTTTTTTTTTTTTTTTTTTTTTTTTTTTTTTTTTTTTTAAGTTTTTGAGGCGTTTGTAATTTTTTTTCTAATTTACAGTTGTTTTAATTATTTAACCAAAAGAATTGATTAAAAAATTATTAAATTTGAATTTCTTCCATTGCAGATGTATTTTTAGAAATTATCTCTTGAAAATTTGAGATTTTAGCACCCAACACATCGTCAAATTAGAAAAATATGAAATATCTCATGACTTAAAAGAATTTGGTAGTACCATTTAATTCAATACATTAAAATACACAAAAATATGTTATCAGTTGAAAAATAAGTATAAAATCAGATTTTTAAGGAAATTTTTAAAAGTTCGTTCTCTTTTTTTAATCCCCTTAGGGGTGGAATTTTAGAAAATCCTTTCTTAGCGGCACTCTGTCATAAGAAATATTTTTACCCCAATTTTCCAAATTTTATGTTCAGTAGTTTTTTACTTTTATTGCCCGAGAGAGACTGCTCAGACTAGGAAGTGAGTCTGTAGAGCATAGATTGTCCCTCCCGGTCCCCTTTATTCAGGTCTTAAAAAAAAAAAAAAATACAAATTTCAGCAGAGGCTGAGCCCGCCAATACGCGCGACAGAGGGCGGAGTGGTATATATAAGATATAAATAAATGTAACATTAGCAAAATTTGTGAAACAAACATAAGGACATTAAATAATACAATATTATACAAAGTTAGACAATATTATACAAGTTGCTGCGACCCCGACATTGAGTACTGAATAAGGGGGAATCCAAGTCCCTGTCTCAGTGATGGAGTAAAACTGAAAGGTTACATAAGAAGTTGAAGATGTTTTTAAGCTTTGAGAGCAAAGTCGGTCGCGATAAAATATTTGCTAGCCAACCATCTGGAAGAACAGGAGGACTGTGCGTTGATTAATCCCCAATCTAGACTTTCTTATATATATATAAACTGCGGGGGCTCAGCCCTCTGCGAGCTACGCCCGCCAATTCCCGTTCAGACATCGCAGCCTCAAAAAACATAGTAAAGTGCCCTGTTTAAAGAATATTACCAAGTTATGGATGATTGAATGATATTATCAATTTAACGGCTGTTATCTTCTATAATCGGGTTGCCATGCTTTTCTGTTTGAAAGTGGCATTTTTCAGTTACCATGGCCTCACCCATCACTGTCTGAACAACTGAGGGTTGTTTTGGGACTAATAAGTAAGATCAATTACACATTTGAAAAACAGCTTGTATAAAATGGTTAGGTGAAAAATGTCGCTATCTTTCTGACAGATAACGACGCTTATGGGTATTATTCTTCCTTTAGGTTCGCGGTTAAAAAACTGCGCCTGATGGGAATAGCTTTCTGAACCGTGTTACGCTTACATTTTATGTTTTGATCGAGTTTTAGATATTTTCAGGAACAGGTATAGTTTATTCACGAAATCTTTTCGTATTTTAATGCTCCATCACGCATATTTTCATGTTACTTTTACAATGCATATTGTTTATAATAATTAATAAGAATATCAGAATTTTCTTGTATGTATTTATCAAATAGTAATTTCTACAAAATAAATTGAAAGTATTTTGCGCTTATATTTACCTGTATTTGTGCTGCATCAAGTGATGTCATATACAAACAAATCTGCTATAGTTAGACTCATTTTATTCCATATGGCGTAACATTAAAATTCTCGGGAATGAATAACGTTTTAAATGTATCTTTTTAATATATGACGTAATTTTCAATATTAAATGCATTTCTCATGTAATTATTTATTTTAAAAGTTTTTTTTTGTCTCTTTTAAGATTCACGGGTACATATATTATTTAATTTAAAAGTGTTTGGGAATATTTTTTGAGCTTTTTAAATACGACCTAATATTCACCATTAGAAGTTTTTCACGTGCAATAATTTAATTATTTCAGACAATTTAAATATGATGATATATAATATTAAGGCATTTTAAATTTGATCCAAGTATCACCTTTAAATGCGATTCGCGAGCAGTAATTATATTATTTTAAAGTTTTCGTGCTTTTTTGATATTTACATGTACATATTTTGACGTAATTTTCCCTATTTTCTGCTTTTAACACGTGATCCTTCTGTTTTTAATAATTTCACTTTTCAATTTCACTATGACAACAAAAAAGAAATCGAATTATCCCTTTCCTCTTCTCCCCCCCCCCCCTCCCACAAAATTGGATTTTATCATATCAGTGGAAATTATGTCAAAGTGTAAGATGACAGACTACCTTTGATTTTTTTTAAAGAAACTGATGGCTGACGGTCGAAATATGAAAAAAAGATTTTATTTTATCAAATTTTCCCGGAAAACATAATTTAAGCGCAATATTGTCTACACTACTGATTGAAATAAAAGATAATTTCAATTTTAATTTGAAAAAGGCAAAAAAGAAGAAATCTAATAATCCCTATCGTTATCCGTTTTCTCCCTTTTTCCGTAAAAATGGAGTAATCTGGTTGCCATCATTAGAGAAATTAAATTCAAATCAGAAAAAAATTAACATCTCGAAAACTAATTCAAGTTTTGAATTTCTAATAACAGTTTTGAGATCTGCTGATCAATACGGATGTTTGGTGCTAATTTCACCACATAATATTCCATATTTTAGGAGAAATCGCCATGAAACATAATCAGCCGTTTCATAAAACCTTTTCATAAATTCGTTTCATTAGGATTTTATATATCTGTACCTTGGAACAAAAAGGGTCAATGTCCAAAATTGAGAAATTTGAGTTAAATGCACGAATGAATTCAGGATGCGATATAAAGTAATTGTTAAAAGGGCAAAATTCCTCCCAATATTAGATCATTGAAAACAAAATATTTTGTCGAGGCCAATGTTACTTACTGTTAATGTAAAAATGACCAATTTAAAATATTAAAAAAAAACTAAATCAATGTAACATTAGATTGCAGTGAGAAAAACATTACTGAACTGAAAGGACCAACTTTGAAAAATAATAGTACAGAAATCGTAGCAAGATTCTTAAAATTCCTCAAACTTAAATTGGGTTTCCTGCCATTTGAGAAAAATGGACATTGGCCCTTTTTGTTCCAAGGTACAGATATATAGGGTAGATAAATTCGTTTCATTAGGATTTTGTATATATAGGGTAGATATTAGGATGGCTTCCTAGGAAACTTTATCCTAGAGGCTCAAGTTGGCTCTTTGTGCTTCTGCATGTAATTGAAGATTAATATAACATGTTCTTTATTAAAAATGAAACGTTTAACATTTATAGCTTGCATACAAGAGCATTCTGAGGTAGTCAGTTATATATTATAGTCTATGAATGATAATTTTTGTAAGCATGGCATAATATATGTTCGTTTTTATTCCATTTTTACACCCTTTTATTTAACTAAACATGGTTTTTGTATGCAAAAATGGAATTTTATAATCAATGTATTACTCCCTGATATGCTGTAAATATAAAAATTATGTACACAAAGGCGGGAGCACAAAATATCACCTCATCAAGTTCACGGTTGAAATTCCGGAATTAATTAAAACTCGATTCGCATATTAAAACGCAATCGGTCAGCCAAGTCATATCTTGGTAGAAAGCACCTGACAGACCGATTTCAGTTTACTCGTAGGTTTTTCATTGTGTTTTCCTGCACCCAAAGGTATGAACACATGGAGGACTGGGAGCAGGAAAACACAATGATAAACCCACGAATCAACCAATAAAATCAGGTTTTCAGGTGTTTTCCACGAAGATATGACTCAGCAGACCGATTGCGCTTTAATATGCGAATAGAGTTTTAACTAATTCTGGTATTTCAGCCGTGAACTCAATGAGGGAATTGTCTGTGCTGCCGTTTCCTGGTCTATCTGCTTCTGGTGACAATACAAAATTTTATAAATTTTACTTAAAAAACTTAATTATAAATTAATAAATGAATATTAAAGCATTTTCCTTCATCCGGCCGTTGGTGATAAATCGCCAAATATTCTCTACGATTATAACCATTTACGAGTTACAAAAACAATGAGTCAAATAACTCTCTTCAAAATATCCCAACTGGCTGTAAAACTGCTACAACGAAATATTTTAAACTTGAGAAAGTAGAAAATATAAATAAAAAAATCAAGAGCGTAAAAATTACACAAGAAAAGTACTTTTATCATTTAATAGTTCAATATTAATGAAATTACGATAATACATTAAGAAAAGAATATAGAAATCCTGAATAGATAGTGGTAGATTTCGAAGTTAAGTACTAATTTCACCAACGAAAACTAAGTCAAGATTAGAGATAAACGCAGTTTAACGATTTTATCTGGCCGCTTTTGACGAGTTTTAAATTTCATTTTTTGTAAGAGCTGTTTTTTCAGAATCATGTTAATGCGACAATTTTTTCTTCAACTCCTATTTTTTTTCTGTAAGAGTTGGTCCTATCAAAAACTTGTCAATATAAAACATGTAGATAATATTAAAAAATTTATAGTAAATTTAAGCGTAATTATTAAGTAATGAAATTTAATTTAATTAAGCATCAATTTTTGTGAATTGATGAAGTTATGAATTTTTTTCTTCTTCTCTTACCCCCCTCCCCTTTAAAAAAAATTTTTTTTTTTTCGCTGTAAGAGTTGGTCTTATCAAAAACTTGACAGTATGGAAGTTGTAGATAAGATTAAGAAGATTTATAATAAATTTAAGCTAATTTGATATCTTGTGAATTGACGAAGCTATGAATTTTTTCTTCTTAAAATCCTATTTTTTCGCCCCTTGAGCCCATTTTTAATGATATCAAAAATATGTTACACATAAATTTTTGGTAGAAGTAATAACAACGTTAAACTGATTTGATATGTATTATAATTAAGAAGTTATTTTTTTCTGTTTTCACAAAAATCCTCTCTATTTCCATACCCGTGGTCCGATTTTCCCCATTAACGAACTTAACCTAGATTTCCTTCCCCTTGATTTTATGTATCAGTTTGGAAGAAATTTCTGCAGAATTGTGGAAGTTATCTTGTCCACAAAAAAGTGATATATATATATATATATGTATATATATAGAGAGAGAAAGAGAGACAGAGAGAGAGAGAGAGAGAGAGAGAGAGAGATGATAAAGTTTTGAACTGGGGGTGGTTTTGTATTCTAGGGGTCATGATCGGCGTAGAACTGCAAATTTTTTTCAGAAATTCGAACATAAGGAAGAATGTAATAGGTATTATTTCTTACGAAATCTACCAAATAATGTTTTTCTTCTTTCCTGTTACCACATCTAAAAAAAAAAAAAAAAAAAAATTAGTGCAAAAAATATAATCTCTCTACTCTAAGAAAAGTAACTAACGCTGTCACTGCCGCTGTAAATGAATTTTTTGTAACCTAAGGTCTTTCTTCGTTAATATTAAGAAAAATACTGCATACAAAAATATGAAAATTGGTGGTATTATAGAGAAGTGTTCGAAAACGACACGGAAGTAGACGGTTTTTACATCGAAGAATTATTTTAAGAGATATTTAATGTTAAAGTTGATCAAAATCGTTCCATTAAAAAAAAGTTTCATAGGAGCAAAAACTATACATAAGAATTTAATATTTTTTTCTAAAGATATACATTTGAAATACCGGGTGTGCAGACTGCATTTATTTTTTGAGTAATTTTTGAAGGGTTCATTTCCATTTTAAATTCAAATTTTCCTCATTTCCAGAGATATTTTTTACATATTTTAGAAAGGTTATTATTTTAAATTGTTACCAATTAGTAAAAACTTTGCAAATAATAATATTTTCTTTAATTTAAAATTTTATTTACACGTGACTATTATAAACAGAAAAAACCCTTATGAAAATAGAATTAAATGATTACGTGTTAAAAGCAAGAAAATATTGAAAACTACGTCATAAAATTTGTTTTTACACGTTAATATTTAAAAAGAAAGAAAACTTTAAACTAATGAATTATTTAATATGTGTTAAAAGCGGTAAATGCGGATGAAATTACGTCCTATTTCAAATGGCCAAATAATAATTTTGGCAAACAGTTTAAATAAAAATATATATTGTACGTACACGAGAGATTTGTTACATATTTCGAGATGATCTTTTTAACTATTGTTACCAATTCCAAGACAGCGCAAATAATAATATTTCCTTTCTAACAATAAAAATATTTTCAGGTGAATATTACAAAAAGAAAAGTTTGGGAAAAATTACTTCAGATTTAAAACGTTACATTTAAAATCTTTTCTTAGCGTTATTAAAAAACACCGGGAAGTAAAGGCTCTTGTTGACCTAGTTCATTTTATGTTACCTCATTTTCAGATGTTTAACTAATCTCATTTAATCAAACACGAAAACAGCAATTAACAGCAGCTGATTTGGTCTTAAAATCCCTCAGTAAAAGAGAAATGCATGGAAACCGGTTAACAAGGAACCACTGTTTTTTTAATTATAATTCAATCTTCCGTAATCTTTTTAAAACCGATCAGATTAACATATTTTTAGAGTTTGAACGAGGGGTTGGCGAGCGCAACTCGTAGGGGCCAGAACCTCCAAGTGTTTTAAATTAATGCACTAGAAACTATTCCTCTTTTTATCAAGCGCATATAAAAGCAGTGAATTTTCGATAATCGAAGCAAAATTAACGCATTATAACGGGCGTTTTTTGGAACTGCACGAATAGCTGTCATGAAATTAGGCGTGATTTTTAAGGTAAATATTGAATGCTTATTAGACTTTTTTTTAAAACTATTACTTTTGTTATATACTACACTTAAACACGGGAGTAGCATAAGTAAACGTATTTTAGAATAGAGGGATATATCAAAGATTACTATAGCAGGGATTTGAAATGAATCATCTGACATCGGAGTATATTTAACATCAATGAATCTCAGAACTCTTAAAACTGGTTTAAAAAAAAAAAAAAAAAAAAAAAAAAAAAAAAAAAAAAAAACATTTTCAACATTTAATATCTCAAAATGTATATTATTTCAAAACTCAATTTTTAGCGGTATTGAAAGATATTAGTATGTTCTTTCATTTCAAATATTAAAAAAATTAGAAGATGCAAGATTAATATTTATAGGGGTCTTCAGACTGTCAGACATTTGTCAAGCAGAAAATTGGTATGACAGCTTACGCGCAAGATTACAAAATTAATTTTACAACTAGAATTAATATTTTGGTGCCTAATTACACTTTAGATTATATTAATTACTCTGAGCCTAAATAAATTTGAATTTAAAGCATTTTTATATTTTTGATGCAAAGTTGTATTTAGCTAATAAAAATTTTTGAAAATTTCAACAGAATAATCACCAATTTTTTTTTTTTTATTAATAATAAAAAGAAAATTTTAGGTTCAGTTTATACAGACTAACATGAATCATATATTTTGAAAATTTCATGAAAAAATACTGAGAAAGTTTTGAGATATCCGGCGCGTTCTGCCCAAAAACGTCATTCTGAGAAAAATCAATTCAAATTTTGGAAAGACCGCTTTAGCTATTGCGCGGGATAATTTTAAAATAGATAACTTCTGTTTTAAAGGGAATTTCAAGAAACCAATTGCTGTCGTACTTACCATAATGTGTTTTGAAAAAAAAAAATATGGCCATTTTTTCCCATTCTGACCAGAAAATCAGAAACTTTTTGCGACTGCTCTTTCATCATCACCTAACTACAGTGGGTTGCATACCTGCCTGAATTGACATGGAATGACTCATTGCCAACCATTTAAGAAAATGGCTCTAAAAACTACAAAAAAAAATAATATTTCAAAAATAAATTGAGATAGTTTTCAAACAAATTGCATTTAAAAGAACCTTTTTTTTCCAATACGACGGTATAAAAATTGAAAATGTGCGATGCTCAGGAGTTTAAAAAATTGCTATAGAGTATTTAATCGTAGAATGATACATTTGCTTTGTTTTAAGGCTGTCTTATACAACGCAACGTTATTTTTTGGAGACGACATAAAATAAGCTGGGAGAAAGAAACAGCATACCGGCGGCTAATAATTATACACTAGAAAACGCGAGCTGTAAATAAAATCTTTGCTTTAAAAGATAGTGCCACATGCAGTTCAAAATTTCGAATTGTTTTGTCTCTTAACCCTTTCAAGAGTAATTAATTTGTATTTCTGTAAAGTTAAAATTGCAAAAGAAATTTCGAAAAATTTCATTTGAAAATAAGGAAATGCAATTTTGCAATTTTTTTTTATCACTAGCCTTCTACGAGCTACCCTTGCCAAGCCCCGTTCAGACATCACTGACTCTAAAAACACGCTAATTTGATCTGCTTTAAAAATATTACGGAAGATTGAATGAGAATTTAAGCATTAGTGGCAATTTCCCTGTAAATGCGTTTCCATTCATTTCCCTTTAATTGAGGAAATACAAGGCCGAATCAGCTGCTGCTAAGACATCTAATGGCTGTTTTCGTGTTTGATTAAATAATATCAGTTAAACATTTCAAATAAGCTAATATAAAGGGAACTAAGTAAAGAGATTCTTTCTCTTCCGGTATTTTTTAACAACGCTATAAGAGAAAATTGTTTTAAATAAAACATTTTAAATGTATCGTTATAAATCAGACGTAATTTTCAAAGTTTTCTTTCTCTTTTAATACTCACGTGAAAATATCTGTAGTTAGAAAGGAAATAGTATTATTTGCGTTATCTTAGAATTGGCAACAATAGTTAAAAAGATCATCTCGAAATACGAAATAAATGTCTCGTGTAACTATATTTTAATTTAAACTGTTTGGCAATATTATTATTTTTCCACTTTAAATATGAAGTAATTTCTCCTATTTATTGCTTTTAACGCATATTAATGAATTTGTTATTGTTTGTATTGATTGTTAGATTAATGTACACTGGTGGACAAAACTTAAGGACCATTCACAAAATATCAATTTTCAAGCGATTTTCAAGCGATAATTTTCACGCGAATACTCAAAAGGAATTAATATAATTCGAATAATTACTATCCCTGCAGAACAGCTAGTCCATATAACATCTCATTCAGGTCACACATGGTCACAAGAGTCGCAGTCACTACGGCGAAACAAAAAAATAGGTAATTCCATACGTCTCTTTTATGAGTCTCAAATGAGTCTCTTTTATGAGTCTCAAATGAGTCTCTTTTATGAGTCTCAAATGAGTCTCTTTTACGAGTCTATATGTGACTCCACTGACAAATCACAGTGGCTGTTGCTTTGTGGCGAGTCACCAGGTGACTTTAAAATGTCGTTTCATTGAGACTCTCATGTGACTGTCATTTGGAGACTCAATTTCAAAGTCATCATGAACGTTGCATTATGATAAATCACCAAATAACGTCACATTAAAGTCACATTGTGATTTTCTGTCACATGACTTTGTCAAATGGTGACAGAGACCCTACTGTGAAGTCACCACTGTGAAAAGGGGTGAAAAGTCGCCATGTGACTTTAATGTGACATTATTTGGTGATTTATCATAACGCAACGTTTACAATGACTTTGAAATTGAGTCTCCAGATGAGAGTCACACAAGAGTCTCAATGAAACGACATTTTAAAGTCACCTGGTAACTCGCCATAAAGAAGCAGTCACAGTGACCTGTCAGTGGAGTCACATATAGTAGTCATTTGAGACTCATAAAAGAGACGTATGGAATTTCCTATTTTTTTGTTTCGCCGTAGTGACTGTGACTCTTGTGACCATGTGTGACCTGAATCAGATGTTATATGGACTAGCTGTTCTGCAGGGATAGTAATTATTCGAATTATATTACTTCCTTTTGAGTATTCGCGTGAAAATTATCGCTTGAAAATTGGCATTTTGTGACTCGTCCTTAAGTTTTGTCCACCAGTGTATATTTGTTATTGTTTATTTGCTCTCTCAGTCAGGGCCGTTTTAATGCATTCAAGGGCTCTAGGGCTTGATTATATTTTACGGGCCTTTTATAAAATAACCTATATTCTCTTACTTATTTTTAACAGGCGGCCACCAAAGGAGATTATGTAATTAGTTTGAAAGTTATGTGTTTTTACAGTTCTCTAATACAATTGTTGAATCATATTTCTGCTTCAAGTTTCTTTTCTCTTTAAATTTTCACGTGTAAATATAACTCTTATGACGTAATTTTCAACATTTTCCTGCTTTTAGCACGTAATCATTTGATTCTAATTAAAAAAAAATTTTCCTGTTTTTTTTCCTGTCCTTTTCCTGTCCCTTTCCGTTCCTGTAAATAAATTTTTAATCCAAAGGAAATATTATTCTTTGCGCTATTTTTACAGTTGGCAATAATTTAAAATAATATTTTTTTCTAAAATATGAAAAAAATATCTCTTGAAATTATGAAAATTTGAATTAAAAAAATGAAAAAATACCCTCAAAGAATTAGTCAAATTAAAAAAAATAAATGCAGTCTGTACATCGTAAGTCATTTATTATTTAATCATTCATTTAAGTCATATCATTTTTAAAAAAATGATTAAATTTCTATGTATAGTTTTTGCTTCTATAAAGCTTTTTTAATGGAAAGATTTTGACGAATTTTAACATTTAATAGCTCTTAAAATAAATCTTCAATTTAAAAACTGTCTAATTCAGCGTGTTTATCAAACTTTTCTCTGTAATACTTCCAATTTTAATATTTTTGTATGCAGTAGTTTTCTTAATACTAGCAAAGAAAAATCTCGGGTAAAAAAAAATTCATTTACTGAGGCTATGGCAGCGTTAGTCACTACTTTTTTTAAGAATAGAGATAATGTCATTTTAAAAGTAAATTTTTATTCAAAACTTCTGGTAGAAAATTTGACTACGATTAAGTGGTACGAATAATATACTGCTGTCCTTCAAGGATTTTAAATATCCTTTATATACAGTAAAAACTTGTTTTCTAACACTTTCCAACAAAGTTGAAAAGTGTTTATGACTTCGGTTTGTCTGTCCGTCTGTCCGTCTGTACGCGCTCTAACTACCGTAAATATACTCGGATCATTCTGAAATTTTTGGATGTTAGTGACCTCTACCATAGCACGAATCTTATTTCAAATGAAGTTTGTAGTATGCTTAGTCCATTTACAGGGACAGCCAAAAGTTTTCCCTTACATTACGGCCTATGGGGAAAAATCGTTTAAAATTATTTTTAATGATGTTACATGCTTTCAAACATAATAAAATTGATATGCATTTATCAAGTGCACTAAATATGCATTCTATAGAATATGCGGTGCAAAGAATAGTTATTATTCATTTACAGGGCCACACAAGACAATTTCGTTAGATAATGATATAGGGTGGAGGGAATTTTTTCGTAATTTAATTATGCGAATTTTAATTATGTTAAATTATTTCATGTATAATCAAACTGATATACGTCAGTGAGGTTTACTATAACTTATTTCATGTATAATACGACGTGCATAGCATTTACAGGGACACACAAAAGATTTCAGATACTATATTGTATCCGAAGTACTGTACAGTAGCGATGATTGCTGAAAATGCATTTTTAATTATGTTATGTGCTTTCATGTTTCGCTATATTTGTACATTATATATGGTGTGTATAAATGCTGAATTCATATACAGGGCTACACAAAAGAATTCGAAATGGTTACTGGGTATGATTGCAAATTGCTTAAAGGTGGTTTTTAAATGAATTATGCATTTTTACGCTGAACTGCATTTACTTTACTAAGAAATGTTTGTAGAACATAGATAAAATTATATACATGGTCACGCAAATAATTGGATACATGGCCGTCTATAAATGATAATTTCTGGAAATGTGATTCCAGTAGTTTTAAGAGTTTTTTACTTTGAATGAAACTTCAGCTAAATAGTGGCGTGTAATAAAGGTACTAGGTAAACTACAGGGTTGTACAAAAGTATACTAGTATGTTTCCATCTATTAGTATAAATTGCTGAAAAAGAAATTTCAACCTGTTATGTGTTTTCTTGCTAAACTAAATTTCCCCATTTTATGGTATATATATCAACCTACAGATCCAATACAGGACTGTTCAAAAGAATTGGAATACATATTTGCTATGGACGGTAACTGCTGAAATCAGTTTTTCAAATGTTTTATGCGTTTTTAAAAATGTTTACTTAGTTCTCTTATATACCTTATTTCCCTAAATAACGAAGTTTTGTTAAAGCATTCAGGGAGTGTTGGAAAGGGTTTCACAATCTATGCTTAACGCATGATTTTTCTTACTTGTTTTGTTTGAAATTGATGTCAAAAGTAAAAAGGCAACTTTGGAGCTACAGAGATACTACAGTAAATAAACAGTAATGGAAATTTTAACCTTTTTTTTTTTCAGAACAGCATTTTAAAAATTAATGGACATCATAGCTTTGTGAGTTTTTAAACAACCAATTTGATATTTTTGCAAATTTATAGTCACACATTTGTCTAGTCAAATATGTAGGGTTTTTTCAAAATATTAATATTTCGCTCTTCTGTGGGATTTTAAGTAACGAACATTTAGGTACAAATTTACATTTTTCTTTGAATTAACGCCATTTCACTAAAAATGCACATTTTTTTTTTATAAAATAGGCTACGTATTTTCCAAGCTTTTCGACTGAAGAGATTAATTTTTTATCTCATTGTTCTTGATTAATTCTTCGATGATTTATCATGTCTACTGCTTTATCCTCTTTTCTCCTGCCTGCTATATATGAAACTGCCATTTTTCAATATATCAACTTGAAAAAAAAAATACATTTTAATATATTATGATAATTAATTGTAAATGGTTTTTTATAAACACTTCGGATTTCGTTAAACAATAATTCTCCAAAAAACCTTGAATTTCAAGGTGTCAAAGTAGGGTTATTTTTAAATTAATACGAGAAACATGGAATTTCTTCTTGTTTACATTTACACATTATATCTTACGACCATTGTTGAAGGAAACACTGATAATATTCTCAATAAGTCTTTAAGAGCATTAAAATCTTTAAGAGCTCCGATATCTTGAGATATACACGATAAGAAATAAGCTTAAAAACGTTGGCAATGACATTGCGCGTTTAGAATTTCACCTTCTGAAAGACTTATTGTGGGTCAGAGGTAAAGTGTTATATATTTTTTTTATAATTCTCTAATATGATTTAATTATATTTTTACTCTCAGTCAGGGCTGTTTTAAGGCATTCAATTGCCCTGGAACTCTATTTTTTTTTACTTTTTACAGGCCTCTTTCAAATTAACCTATATTATCTTATTTATTTTTAGCAGGTTGCCACGAAAGGAGATTACATAATTCGTTTGACTGTTACATTTGTTTACAATTCTGTAATACGATTGAATCATGATCCGATTCAGTCAGGGCCTTTTCATGCATTCAATGGCTCTTGGGCTCGATTATTTTTTACGAGCCTCTAATTAACCTATAGTCTCTTAATTATTTTTAACAGGCTGTCACAGAAGGAGATTATGTAATTAGTTTGACGACTATTTTTTTTACAATTCTCTCATACGATTGAATCACATTTCCGCTCTCAGTCAGGGCCGTTTTAATGCATTCAATGGCTCTTGGGCTCGATTATTTTTTACGAGCCTCTAATTAACCTATATTTTCTTAATTATTTTTAACAGGCTGCCACCGAAGGAGATTATGTAATTAATTTGACTATTATTTTTTTTTACAATTCTCTCATACGATTGAATCACATTTCCGCTCTCAGTCAGGGCCGTTTTAATGCATTCAATGGCTCTTGGGCTCGATTATTTTTTACGAGCCTCTAATTAACCTATATTCTCTTAATTATTTTTAACAGGCTGCCACCGAAGGAGATTATGTAATTAGTTTGGCTATTATTTTTTTTTACAATTCTCTCATACGATTGAATCACATTTCCGCTCTCAGTCAGGGCCGTTTTAATGCATTCAATGGCTCTTGGGCTCGATTATTTTTTACGAGCCTCTAATTAACCTATATTTTCTTAATTATTTTTAACAGGCTGCCACCGAAGGAGATTATGTAATTAATTTGACTATTATTTTTTTTTACAATTCTCTCATACGATTGAATCACATTTCCGCTCTCAGTCAGGGCCGTTTTAATGCATTCAATGGCTCTTGGGCTCGATTATTTTTTACGAGCCTCTAATTAACCTATATTCTCTTAATTATTTTTAACAGGCTGCCACCGAAGGAGATTATGTAATTAGTTTGACTATTATTTTTTTTTACAATTCTCTCATACGATTGAATCACATTTCCGCTCTCAGTCAGGGCTGTTTTAATGCATTCAATGGCTCTTGGGCTCGATTATTTTTTACGAGCCTCTAATTAACCTATATTCTCTTAATTATTTTTAACAGACTGCTACCAAAGGAGATTATATAATTCGTTTGACTGTTATATTTTTTTACAATTCTCTAATACGATTGAATCATATTCCCGCTCTCAGTCAGCACGTTTTTCATGTATTCAATGCCTCTAGGGTTCGGTTTTTTAGGAACCTCTTATAAATTAACCTATATTCTCTTAATTATTTTTAACAGGCTGCCACCAAAAAAGATTATATAATTCGTTTGACAGTTATATTATTTTACAATTATCTAATACGATTGAATCATATTCCCGCTCTCCGTCAGGGCCGTTTTAATGCATTCAATGGCTCTATGGCTCGCTTCATTTTTATAGGACTCTGAAAAATTAACCCATAATTTGTCATTTATTTTTACCGGGTGTGAACACTTTGTATATGTTTACGCAAAGCTTATGAAATTTGGAGTATACATTTATAATTCTTATTTAGTTGGAAAAGGTTCGTTGGTGATCCCGCATCAATATCATTACGATTTAAGGCGGTCCGTGACACATTTTAAAATAGTTTTTATTTACAGAATTAAAATTTTATATTTTTTGTGATGTTAACCATTTTGTAAACAAAATCACACGATAAGTGGGGTAATTTAAAATCGTTATAACTCGAAACATTATTTGAATTTCAATTTTTTAAAAATTTAAATAAACAGAAATATATACGTTTTAATTTTGATTCAGTATTTAAAAAAATATTAATTAAAAAAATATTTAAAGTAAAAAAAAATGATGTAACTTTAAAAAAAAAAAACATATTTTCAAAAGTAAATATTTTTTACAAATTTGCTGAATACAAATTAAAGTAAAACAATTGAAAAAAATATGTTCCAAGTTTAAGTAATTTATCTTTAACGGTTCTTGAGTTATAACAATTTAAATACGTGAAATAGTACGTGAAATAGTGAGAAAATTCATCATGAAGAAAAACGCATTTTCACAGAAAGATGTTTCGATGATAATCATTGCTTGAAAACTAAATTTTGAAAACAAACCAAAACGAAAAAATTAATATTTTTTGTTCTAATTAAGATAAAGCATGATGTAAACGTCATTTTAAGTAGAAAAAAGTAGAGAAATTTTTAATGCAATAATTGCTTTTTATAAAATTTGAAATTTTTTGTGTCCCGGACCCCTTAAAAGAAAAAATATCAAAATGTTTTCACCATGACTGCTTTTATGGTTCTAACTTTCGGACAATTCGCTTAACGGTTAAGTAATTTGAATATACTGTTAAGCCATACAATACTACACTATGTTTCTTAAATAATCATCGTATAGTTCATTGTTTTTAGGTGCGTTCGTAATTATATAAACACGTAGCACCTATAGTCGTTTTTTGGTCCGTCCGTTTGTCTGCGTATAATAGCGCAAAAACTACCCAACCGAATGGTTTGAAATTTAATATATATAACAGTTGTAGAATTTTGTCGAGTCATTTCAAATTTTATGAAAATCGAATCAAAACTTAAAAATATATTAATAAGAATTTTCTTCATTTTATTAAATCATATCATACGTAATTAATTCAATGATATCCCATGATAAGTAATGATTCTAGGTTGTCATGGTGATTATGTCCTATTTGATATGGAGCCCTGTTATTTTCGTATTACTGAAATTAATATAATCGTAATAAATTTCGTATTCATGTATTTTTGTATGAGTGCAAAAGCTATTGCACCAAGGTCTAAACATCTATAAAACTAGTTATACTACGCACGCACCTCATTTGCTATGTTTGACATACAATTTCCGACTTTTTTGTATTACAGAGTCAAGTCGAACATTTTAAGATGTGAATTCATCAATTACACTTCAAAATGAGCGAAATCGGAAACAATAAAATTGTAAATAAATGTGGACCACATTAAGGATTGCCACAAAAAACATTATATTCTGCCAAACTACTCTAATTAAATTACGGCAACTGTCGATCAGTGGAATAAATTAAGAAATAAAAATTACTTGAAGGGGATTATGCAAAATTGAGAACTTTTTATCACACGAGAGGTTTGACCCACTAATTTTATTTTATTTAAAAAATCTTTTTTTGGTGATAAACACAGCATATTACAACCATTTGTTGTTTTTCAGTCATTTGTAGTGATAATAAACTAGTATGCTGTGGCCATCACAAAACATTCTTTTATATAAATCACGTCAATTAAATCATTTAAATAATACAAAAAATTACATCAATTTAGCACCAATTCATATCAAAGTATATCTGAATTTCAAGTTTGGTGAAAATTCCTGCATTAGTTCTTGAGATAGGGTTATAGCGGAAATTCTGAAAAATGTAGCATAGCAGCGCCACCTATAGAGCGATTTGCACCAAAACATAAACAGCACTAATTGATATCAAGGTATACCTGAATCTGAAGTTTGATGAAAATTCGTGCATTAGTTACTGAGATAGATCTATAGTGGAAATTCTGAAAAATGCAGCATAGCAGTGCCACCTGTTGAGCGATTTACGCCAAAAGATAAACAGCACCAGTTAATATCGAGGTATACCTGAATCTGAAGTTTGTTGAAAAACCAAGCATTAGTTCTTGAGACAGAGCTATTGCGTAAATCGCAAAAAATGCAGCATAGCAGGGCCACCTGTTACCGATTTACGCCAGAATGTATAAAACGTCAATTTCTGTCAAGGACTAACTGAATCTGAAGTTTGATGAAAATCCGTGCATTAGTTCCGGAGATTTTTCACGATTGTGGAAATCGTGAAAAATGCTGCATAGCAGTGCCACCTGTTGAGCGATTTACACCAAAACGTAATCAGCACCAACTTATATTAGGGACTAACTGAATATAATTTTTTTTTTAATTCCGTTCATTAGTTCTTCAGATAGAGCGCTCACAAAATTTGTGTCACACACAGACAGACAGACTCACAGACAGACATTTTGTAAAAGCATGTTTTTCGGGTTCTCTGACACCTAAAACGTGTAAATTCGTCGAAAACCAATACATTCTTCTTGTAAAGATAGAAGAAAGTAAAAAAATAAAACTAGATTTGGCATCCCCCCCCCCCCCCACACACACACACACAAAACAAAAGGAAGTTTTCCTTTTGTTATTCATAACCTCCTCTGCTAACATAAAATAAATTTAATGAAGATATTTTTGCTTTAGAGTATACTTTATTTAAGGATCTGAAGGATAAGTTTATTCGACCGTGGTATAGCTATTACCATGTGTTTTTATATTTTATTCAAAATGGCAGTTGCGGAATGTTTGACCCACTACATCAGTGCGATATTTGATTAAAATGTATTCTCCGAATTTTTATCTAGTACAATTGATTACATTTGAATAATTGGATTTATATTGATTAAAAAAATTAGCTTATTTCAATAATTAATAGGATGACTTATATCAGTGTTTTAAAATATGAACTATAATACAATAATTTCAATAGACAGGGAATGCAAAAATAAATATTAATAAATGACGTAAAGTATAAATTCGAACAAATGTGTTTCACAATTCGAAACAAATTATTCAGAATAATACTATATACATCTTAAATGTTTATATTTTATGAATAATGTACACATATATTCACACTGCTTGTGTGAAATATACTGCATTAATTTGTTCGAGGATCTTAAGCAACCACGTCCAATTACCATAAGTGGTTTGGAAAGAATAGCTTTAAGAATGATAAATATAATTCCTTGTTTGACTATAAAAATATTCGTTTATTTGTAAAATTATGAATGCAAGATAGTATTAACAAATTGAGAATCATTACCCAATGGTCAGATCAGCTAAATATGTTTCGTACACTGTAAAATATATGAATATGCAGAAACTTTTCTCTAAAAGCTTACAGAATAATTTCCTTTTTCTGAAAACACTACAGTTTCTTTAATTGGCCACATGACAAATTCGTACAAATGCAATAATTTATCTGTTAATTGTATGGAATATTTCCGTATTGCTTTCAAAATAGTAGAATTTTCGAAAATGACGTTAAGAGATTTGCGATAGAAGTTTCTATGTTTGGAATGGGAAGCAACACTGTAAAAAAAAATACGACCAGTTTTCCTGTAGGAATCTGAAAAATAGTTGGCCTTATCGTACCGGAAAAATTTCCAAGTCAGCTCGGAATAAAATCCGTAAAATCGGAATAAAATCCATAAAATACCGTTTTATTGACTATTTCCTTTTTTTTTTACGGATTTTATTCTGAGCTGGGTCGGAAATTTTTCCGGTACGATAAGAGAAACTATTTTTCCGATTCCTACAGGAAAACTGGTCGGATTTTTTTACAGTGAACAGACTGTTGTACATACTTCTTTTGTATTGCAAATATTACCATTGAAAAGTCAATATTGCACAAATATTGGCTTTATATTAGAAATATTTCCAACGGAATGCCAGTATCGTCAAATATTGACTTTCCATTGCAAACATTTTTAATGAAACGCAAAAAATACAGAAATATAGGCTTTAAGTTGAACATATTTCAAGCGAAATACTAATATCTGTTCTACATTGAAAATATTTTCAATAGTATGCTAATATAGGCTGTATGTTGATTTTAAATTCGAAATATTACCATTAAACCAATATCAATTTTTGCGTCATCTACACTGTAAAAAAAAATCTGTAGTTCTACAGATGTAAAGTTACATGCTTACTAAACTTTCACCTGTAACGGTACGAAAAAAGCTGCAAATCTACAAAACTAGTTTTTGTAAAGCTACAAAAATCTGTAACTTTACAAATGAATCTGCTAAAATTTCAGTAATCTTACTAAACTTTTATTTGTAACCCTGGTTGCAGTTACATGAAAAGTTCTCGGAATCCCAGTTTCCAAAAAAATTCTTAGTAACCTTACAGATTTTTTGATTTTCGGCGCAAAAGTGTGTCTGTTACATGAAATTTTGTTGTTGCCGTTACATGAAAAGTTCTAGGAATCCCAGTTTCCTAGAAAAACTTTAGTAACTTCACAGATTTTTTTTTACAGTGTATATGCACGAATAAAATTTCATTATTTATTCTTAAGTCGGAGGCAATTAAAAAGTAAATATCACAGCCTCTTTTAATTATCAGTTTAAACTAAAGTTTGCTTTATATCTATCACAAGATAATTAATATCTAAAATAGCCTCAAAAACATTTTTTTAAAATATTATTATTTTTAAATTATTCGGTTTAATAATATCGCGCACAAAAACTTTCAGCGTATCTTAAATATAATTTATGATAAAATTATTGTTTACCTCTAAGTTATATTAAGATTTTTTTAAAACAGTATGTAGTAGTTATTTCTGCTTAATATATTTATCATCGAAAATAAGTTAAAATAATACATGTTTCAAGGAAAAAAAAATATATTTATCTGAAAAAATTTACAGTTTTAAATTAAAGGTTTAACTTTTCTTTTACAAAGCGTAAAAAAAAACAAATATTTAAAATTACAGAAATAAAATATCTAAAACATACAAAATTATATACTCGGTTGGAAAAAAAATATATCTACCGAAAAAAATTTTCATACCTTGTTTTGCTCCATAAAAGGTATCTAAAAAAAGTAAACACCATCTTGTGAAATCATAGTTTACTGGTCATGTCAAGAAGATGGAGAAACGGAGGTCGCTGTTTCAAGTCCCATCGCGGTGGTTGTTTACTAACGATTGACACAAATATAGAAATTCTTCCCGTATAATGTAAAGTTATCCTTGAACAGTAATTTTTCTCCCTATAAAATTCATTTTAATGTAATCAAAATTCCTAAACAAATACTGAAAATATTTGTTATACAACGAAATATATTAAAATGGATATTTGAGAAATGACGGAAAATTTCCCGAAATTTACTGAATTTTTTCCCGGTAATTTATAGAAATAGTACTGGCTTTTTAATTAGTAATTAGTAAAATATTTATTTAGTAAAACAAATTTTAAGTTAAGTAAATTGTCTGCTAGAAATCTACTGTTTTTGATTTAGTGGGCCAAATCTTCCTGAAGTAGCGAAAATTGAGCCACTTTACAGATTTAAGGGAAATAATAATAATAAATCCTTTGTGCCCTTTTTAAAAATTGTAACGCTGTAGGAAGATACAATATATAATAAGCTTCTTCAATGTGAAAAACTGACATGCTATTGTATGTTAAACATAAAAATCTAATTATTTTATTTAGTAAAACAAATTTTAAGTAAACTTTCTGCTGAAAATCTACTGTTTTTGATTTAGTGGGTAAAACATTCCTGAAGTAGGACAAATTGAACCAGTTCACAGATTTAAGGGAAATAATAATAATAAATCCTGTGGTGCCTTTTTTAAAAACTGTAACGCTGTAGAAAGATACAATACATAATAAGCTTCTTAAATGTGAAAAACTGACATGCTATTGTATGTTAAACATAAAAATCTGACTATTTTATTTAGTAAAATAAATTTTAAGTAAACTTTTTGCTGGAAATCTACTGTTTTTGATTTAGCGGGTCAAACCTTCCTGAAGTAGGACAAATTGAGCCAATTTACAGATTTAAGGGAAATAATAATAAAACATCCTTTGGTGCCCTTTTTTACCCGACTGAAAAGAAGGGTTATATGTTGCACGCGTATCTGTGTATGTGGATTTCTTTACACCCTCGAAACATCCCAACGGCTGGATGGATTTTAATGAATGAGGTCTCTATCAATTCGTCTTAACGGCCCGATGGTTATAGGCTAGGTTTTGTTTTTATAAATTCAAAATGGCGGTCGTAAAATACAAAATGGCGGTAGAGACGGAAAAAAATTACGCACCCTATTGAGTGGCATATCATTGGATAGGTCTTTCAAAATGAAGACGATGTTTCATTGACTATTTTACAGTCAGAAGCTCCGTTTAAATATTAGACAACCTGGAAGTTGTGTAGGTAGGATCTCTAGCTTTACTGGAACTCTATCCATCATAGACAGCTATAGACCTCATCAAAACAGTGTTTATAGATAGGAACTAACCATTAAACACAACTTAAAAGCCATCAATACAAGTAAATAAAAAAAATAGGTAAGTAATGTTTTTATTTTTAAAAGTTAGTTTACAGCTAATTCGTTTTAAATTTGTATCAATTAATTTTTAACACTTATAAATATTTTCTACTAAAAAAATTACAAATTTCTATTAAATTTTGTCAAGTAAATAAATATTTATAACTGCTAGAAGGCAACTGAGAAGGCATTATGTCTGAGAAAAAATTATAAATATTGAAATGGGTATAAGTTAGACTCCAAAGTGGTGTTTTGAAATTCTATAATACATAGCTCCACATAAACTACACATTTTAAAGATTATATTTAATTAAACAATGATAAAATGGTAACATTCTTATGTGTCCATATGGAGAGATTAAGTTATAAATGTTAAAAGATAAATTAGAAAGGATAATAATATTTGAGGAGAGTTTGATACATAAGTGTATAAAAATAGAGCATTTGAAAAGGAAAAAAAAAAAAAAAACTCTAAATAAAATTTTGAAAATCTTGTTGCGAAGCATATTCATGCATATGCATGTATATATGTATAATACCCACAAGTAATATAAAAAAAATATTTTAAGTCAATTCCTACTTAGGTCAATAAGAGAATTTTTTTTCTCCCATTCTTCTTTCCTCTTGAGTGGCGCTTAAAATGCTTTGATCAAGAAGAGGGCCCTCTCGATTATTGAAAATTAATTAATTTAACTTAATTAATGAATTAATGTTTGAAAAAAACTGGATTAACATCAAGTGTCATCCACTACAAGTTAAAAAAAAATATTTGAGCTTGATTGGATGATTAATAAATATTTTATTAACGATTGAAAATTTTAACAAGATATATATAGCGAGAGTGTGAGCTAATAGTAGGAATTGAAAAAAAAATAGTTTCACATTGATGAGAAAAAATTAATTAGTTCGCCAATCGGGTTTTTTGATTTTTTAAATTTAATTAAAACCATAATTTCTCAGTAATATATGTCGAAACAGCTAAGTTCGTGGATACTTTAAATAAATAACTTTCACTGCATTCTACAAGAATTTGGCTAAATAAGTCTGACGATAAATATAAGGTTATTGTAATCATTTTATTTAGACACCATTAATGTTCTACTTTTGCAGTAGGGCAGACCGGGGGAATGGCGACGCCTAAGGGAATTTAAGTTTTTTCACCCCCCAAAAATGTTTACTTTTTAATAGTAAAAATTCTAAAGCTGAATCATGATCTTTAGTATCTGTATAAATTTAACTGTAATCATAACTGTAAAGTAAGCACACACAAAAAAAAAATTCTTTCAACCTCTGTACAGTGGCGGGATTACCCAGGATACTGGGGTAATTCCGCCACTGTACCGTTGTAATGACTTCACTCTTTAATGACCTAGTAAATACATAAAATGGATACTAGGAAACACATAACGTACTGAAAATATTTAGAAAGCAATAATTTAGCAGAATAATGAATAATTACAATGTTCCTTAAGCTAGATTTATTAATGTGTTATCCTTATAATTTAACTCAAATTCGAAAACTCACCCTTTGCCATGGTGGAGGCATTACCCCAAGAAGACAATATAGGGGAAATCCCCAGCAAAGCCGAAAGAAGAACCGAACTTGTAAAACAAATTGCATCAAAATGTTGGCGAATACATGTAGATTACGGGTAATATTATCTTAAGTACCTAATGCTACAATAAAATGTGTTTACCTCTACTCATTTGAAGCTCCAAAATAAGATGCAAATAGAGGAAAACTAAAATTTTCACTAAAACAAGTGAGCGACGAACAACAAAATCACTCTTATTCTAGGCACTGTTTCTATTGCTGGCCGCTATAATGCAGGCGCTTTCACTATCTCAAACTGTCTTTAGTTTTTAGTTTTTAAACTAGGCGGGGTAGCGGCATAACCTCGAATGGCACCATTCCCCCGGTCTCCCCTACCATTCCGGAAAATTCGAAATTTCAATGAACTTTAAAGTTTATTTGAAATTGCATTTATATTTTCAACATACTAACAGAATCAAACAAAAAAGATATGGTAGCGTAGATTTTCGAATTTAACTGTAGTAGATTTTCGAACCTTAACCATCTTAATTGATAGTTAATTGTATACTTACAGTCATCTTGACAGAAATTTTAGAGGGGTATCAAACCCTCGTGATCTCCCAACATACTAACGGAATGAAACAATAAAGATATGCTAGCGTAGAATTAGAATTTGACTGTAGTAGATTTTCGAATCTTAACCATCCTGATTGATAGTTAATTGTGTATTTACAGTCCTCTTGGCAGAAAATTTCGGAGGGAGATCAAACTCTGGTGATGCCCACATTGGCTATGATCTTTATCGTATCAGTAATGTAAAATTAGTTTTGGTAATAGTAATAATATATCACTGCGAACATCGCTTAAAACATATACAGTAGACTCCCTCGAATCCGCAACCCTAAAATTCACAACTCTCTAAAATCCACACATAATTTACAGATGTAAACAATGAAATTTTAGTTCAGATGTATGGGCAAAATTTGATTTTTTTAGTTTTATATCAATTTTATATATATTTAAATCTGTATTTTTTGTTAATATTACTGAATTTGTGCTTTTTCATGAAGGAAGAATAAATTTATTTCTGAAAAAAAAAATCAAGATATTGCTGGCATCACTGATAATCACAATCTTTTTGCCAAACGTATTTATGCATTAATCAAGCTTTTTTGATTATTAAGTCTGGGTAAACCTGAAATAAAACTTCCTTATTTTATTATTTTGATTTAAATTAGTAGTGTACCTTTATGAGGAAACTTTCATTGAATAATTTAGGAAAAATGCATCTCATCTTTATAATGAATATTTAATTATACATTATTGATTATTTACTTGACCTTTGCTTTTAATATTTTAATCATTTTAAAAAATTATCTAATTTATTATTATTTTAGTTTATTACTTAATTATTTTAATATTTTCTTATACTGTAAGCATTCATTATAATTTTAATTGCATTATTAATTACATTTAAATTACTGTTTAAAAAATGTGAACAAAGCAATGACAAGAAATCCGCAAAATTCTAAAATCCGCACAACCTCTGGTCCCAAGCTGTGCGGATTTGAGGGAGTCTACTGTATAATCATAGTTTTCTCAGATCTCACTATGCTAAAATTTTCATGATATCGCTCATCCTCAAGAAAAGTGACACATCTCGCAAAAATTCGTTTTACGTTTTATGCCACTAATAGGTCTTGCTACACAAAAAGTTTCATAAGTGTAATTATACGGAAAATAACTTTATTACGCTATATGTCAATTTGTGACCACAAAAGAGAGGTGGATTGTATGGGGAGATAAATAAAGACCCAGCGATACAAACCTCATCGTAAGTCTTCGTTTTTAAGTTGATGCACGATTGATTAAGTTGATTTTATGCACGTTTTCATTCCTGCATGCAGAGCTAAGTGCTGTAATTTCGTGTTACGGTAAAATCGTGCAAATTTTATTTTGTCCCTCCTGTGAAATTTACTTTTGTCGAGATGTGTCACTTTTCTTGCGGGTGAGCGATAATCATTTATTTCAGAAATTCAGTCTAAAGAAAATTAATATTTATCGTAGAAACATTAAATATTTCATTAAATTAGCTGTATATAAATTTATTTATTTTTTGTAATTAGATAAAATAATTTATTTAGTAATAACTAAAAAAAAAAATATCGAAAGATCCTTAAAAAACTAATTTAAAAAGAGTAAACGTTAAAATTTTATACATAAAGCACTGAAAATCATTACGAAAAAAAAAAAAAATGCATGCTTAAGCTTCTCTTCTTTCGTCCTCATTTACGCCACAGTTTCTTTCGCTATTTCCGTTTTTAATATTATTTCAGTCCTCAAGACGGACATTAAAAGTGATTTCACTACAAAAAATTGAAAAAAAAAATAATAATGGGCTCGAAGTAGCTAAGAGTCGTTCGGTAGCTTCATAGCCCCGAGTCCAACCCTTCCCGCTTTTCGGTGTCTTTAATTTCTGTAATTTCCCTTTTAAATTTGTCCGGTTTCAATCTTTGAATTTTTTTTTTTTCAATCTCGCTTTCGCCAGAGAGTCTTTTACTCGGGACGTGGCTGGGGACCTAAGAATCTAGCTTCCGCAAAAGAGTCGGAGTAGAGTAGAAGAATAAAGGTCTGCGGACGAAGATGTGCCGCTCGCCGCGATTGAGATTTTAGATCGAAATAAGTATAGGGGAAAGAACTGTAATGATACTCAGTGGACAATCCCGCTCAACCAAATATCTCTAAACAGAATAGAATTGAAAACGTGCGATCGGTACCGGCACCTAGCGAACTTCATCCTAAGCTCCCAGTAAGGATATAGTGACCGTCGGGAGGAAAGCATTTTTATGTCTTCACGTTATTAGTTTGAAGTTGTTTTATAATAAAATTCTACAACATCTAACTTGATGGTAAGTGTACACTCTTATTTTCAAATGTTAATTAACTCATTATTTTTACAAAATATGTACATTTAGCTGTACGTTCATGGTTTTATTTATTTTTGTAGTACTTTGTTACGCCAACTTAAATGCTGTATTCAAATTTTGAGTGCAATTACCCTATCATGTCGAGCATTACCGCTCAATCCATTGTTAATTAAATAAAACGATAAAAAAAAATTCCTAAAACTTGTATGCAAATTAGTTGATTGAAAACTGTTCCTTATACTTTGGAGTTATACTTCATTAATAAAATATTGATCTTTTGTGTAAATTTTACTAGCTATTCATGTTTTACCTTAAGTGAGCGTCATTACCCTACTCTCTCCTATAAGGGCCATTATTAAAAAAAAAAAGTACAATTTGATCATCACGTACTTTAATTTTGAAAGTTTCTCCGAAACTTCTATAATAATTTCTGAGGTAGCCCTTACCTTTACTAAAAATACTAATATAGTAGTCAAGATCACACATTTAAATTTTAAATCATATTTTAAAAAATAAAGATCCACAGACGTAACTGTGACGTCCACAGACGTGATTTAAATAACTCTTTCGTTCATTATTGAAATTTATGTTAACTGCAGTTGCTTGCTTAGAATCCAAAGAACTATTTAAAGATGTAATAACAGAGAAAATAATTAAAAATAATAAATTTTTACTATTGAAAATACATGAACACTGAAATAAATTGTAGGCAAATTTTATAACTTGAAAAATTAAAGTCATAAATTTTGTCGCCTGATCTTTAAAAGTAGATGTCAACGGATTTTCCGTAGATTGCACTTCCTCTTTTACAATTCTTTTTATAACTTTCAGCGTTCCTTAATGTTTACTCCACATTTTGTTTAAACGCTGCTGATAGCTTACAATTTCATCTTCGAATTCATTCCATTTTAATGATTTTTGTGAACATTCACATCATTTTGTTTCTAGACACATGAAGAGCTAAGTGGAAGAACATGTTAAGTAACAAAAATTACATTTGAAGAAATTTGAAGTGAAAGTTTTTGCTATGAATTTTAATGATTTATTTTCTGTTTGATACCATGTGTTTAAAATACTAACTGGTATGGTACTAAACTCTCTCAGAATAACTTATTCATATTTAATTCTCAAATATTAAAAAATATTAATATTATTGACATTATTAAATATTAAAATATTAAATATTAATGAATAATGTCTTACATCTTCAAGACTAAATAGAATCTTAGTATTTTATCTTCACCATGTGATAGGATACCTCATAACGCTTTCATCCAAAAGATAAATTTTTTTTTTTTGAAAATGTAGCATAACATGTTCATCCACTCAGCTCTTCAAATGTGCAGAGCAGATCCTTGGCATAGCCAACGTACATGATGAAAAAAAAATAGAAAAATCACTAACGTTATTTTCATGCTCGTGCACAATAGAAGACTAAAACTCTCGAACAAAAAATTCCTCAAGCTGATGCTTGTTGAATAAAAACAAAAGAAAATATTCTTTTCGTATTAGCTATCTATATAAACAATGGTTCCTTTGCCGTAAGGTTGGCTATAAACTACCCAATTAAAAAATATCCTACTGTCACAAAAGAAAATCAAACTGGAAGCAAATTCATTGTTCGCTCTCTTGTGTGGCGCCATATCAACACGTCACCACTATCAATTCCAGACGTACTTAATCTGCAAATATTACTAGAATAGAAAGACACAATTTTTGTTTCCCCTTCATTCTGATCAAAATAGAATTAAAATGATTTGAAATGGCCACTCAGCTCTTGATATTTCTTTTGCCTTCCTGTCATCCGAACAAGTAAGCAATATAAGTTAATAACTTCTTTTAGTATGTTTGGATAAATTATCGCTGTTACTGGATTGACTTTTGTCACAAGAAGTTGAAAAAGTTTGCAAGCACTGAACACAAATAATCACTCTTTACGGCAAAAATGGGTCTTTAACGGCAAAATTTTGAATAACCCAACATTTGGAATTGTGAAAAATCAGCGTTAAATTTCTTTTGAAGAATTAACATTGAGTGATGCAGAAGACCCTTCTGTATTTTACTTTATTCCTTGTAATTGTTTCTTTTTTTCCTGCACACATTCGTGTATTTACGTCATATTCGAGGAATCTAATACCAGTTTTTTTTCTGTCAATAGTTTTTCTCTTTTTATATGTTGTATTTTTACATTTACAAGTGCGCTCCGAGATGGTATAGATGCAATCAGCAGTTGGTGTCTGTATTTTCATTTCTATTACAATTTTAATTATTATACAGGGTGTTTACTCTCAACGGTGTCCAATGACTAATTCCTAAACCGTTAGTCATAGGCATATAGTTCCAATTACAAAAATGTTTTAAATGAGGTAAACAATTATTTTAAAAGCGATTTGGGTCAATAAAAGCAATTCTTAAAAAATTATGAAGTTGACATTTTTATACGGTTCCCCAGTCCTATAAATTATATTTAGTAAATTTTTCCTATTACACTGACAAGTAAGACAAAAAAAGTCCCATTCATATAACACTAAAATTGACCGAGTTATGAAACTTTAAAAATGCATGGCTTATACCACTTTTCTGCATATGAACACTGGTGAGTTCCGCGATACTTTGAAAGGTCATATACCAAGTGCTTAAAGTATTCGAAGAACTCATTTAATGTGTATATGCGCTTTGAAAAAAATCGTACAAGCATTGAGTTGACTTTTATTAAGTTTCAGATTAACTAAAATCATTATATTTTAACATATGTTTTATTTTGTAAGGATTTAAGACTGTTTCTTTCATGATTTCTTTTAACAAAAATTATGTTATTTTTATAAGTTTTTATTTAACTTCAACGATCGCATATATGTTTCTCCAGTTCAAAATTTGTACTCAAACTTTAACTCACTTTCAAATATCTGATCAAGATTAAATTTTACATACTGTCGTTAATTCAATGTCAATCTAATATTATGCTTTTCGCTGGTTACCATTTATACTTATTTTACAGGATAACACAACAAATTTCGAATAGATTACCGCCAAGAAGTTTAAGAACAAGTTTTAGATTAGATAACACAAGACTGCGATGGTTGTGTTTTTTAACTTTTGCGTATTTTTTAGCACTGAATCCGAAAATTATCTTAATTTTTAACCATCATGTCAGGATTTTTCGCAAATCATAAATTGTGAAAGTTAAAAAATATCAAAAATCGGATACTATAATATAGAGGAGATGGCTGTCTTTTTTTAACTTTTGAGAATTGCTTTTTACGCACTTTTTAGCATTGAATCTGAAAATGACCTTCATTTTTAACCATCACGTTTGAATTCTTTTGCAAATCGTAAATGTCAAAGTGAAAAAAAAAGCGAAAATCTGATGCTATAAAACAGGTGTAAAACTTATTTAATTTAATTTTATTTTATTTAACTCAATAATTTATTCAATTTTTTGTCTCATACCGGGATTCTTATAGCTAAACAACTGAGGGGTCCGATGAGGTGGGGGTGGAGGTTCAATTTTAACTTTGAAATTTACAGTTTGCGAAAAATCCTGATGTGATGGTTAAAACTGAAGGTCATTTACTTATTCAGCGGTTAAAAATGCATAAAAATCAATTATCAAAAGTTAAAAACACAACAATGACATCTATTTTATAGTATCAAATTTTCGCTATTTTTTTCTTTTTTTAACTTTAAAATTTACGAGTTGCGAAAAAACCTTTACGTGATGGTAAAAAATGAAGATTAATTTTGAATTCAGCCGTACAGAATACATAAGAATCAATTATCAAAAGCTAAACCTGTTAATTTTCATCATTTTATTTAACAAAAATTCTGTTTTTTTTCTTCTTATATGTTTATCACAAATTGTATATTTTGCATTAATATGTCAAAATGATTAAAGATTTCAAATTTATATTGCAATTTTAATTTTACTCTCAACCATTTTTTTTAAATATATCTTACGAAATTATATTTCTACTAAATTTGTGAATGACCCCTAATTTGCAGCAAAAAAATATGTTCCAACTTTAAACAGTTATTACTCGGTCAATTTTAATCGTAGAATAACGAGACTTTTTTTTGTCCTACTTGTCAATGTAATAGGATAACTTATAGGACCGGGGGACCGTATAAAAATTTAAATTTAGTAATTAAAAAAAAGTTTTATAGACCCAAATCGCTTTTAAAATATTTCTTTACCTCATTTAAAACATTTTTCTAAATGGAACTATATGTCTATGACTAACGGTTTAGGAATTAGCCATTGGACACCGTTGAGAGTGGAGTGGATACCCTGTATAACAGTAAAGATCCTGTATAACAATTAAAATTGGATTTTGGCTATCTTGCTTAGTAGAGCGCAGATAACTACCACCTAAAGAATTTAAAACCACAGAGAATTTAATGGAGGGAATATTTTAAGTTAGCAAGTCTGTATTAGCATTGCTTATTAACTTTATCAATAAGGTTTATCCTTTGCTTGTTAAAATTATACTTTTATGTAAAATAATGTAAATTATGAACACATCCAGCCTATAGTAACGTCTATAGACATAGTACTCATATCTGTGTACTTACTGTACATGCCATGTCCACAGATATGACAATTTCAAGCATTTTTTCTTTTAAAAACTAATTTTTAGCCACACTTTATACAATTGATGTAGTTTATTCTACATAATGCAAATTGACATTATCTGCAAGTATTGATAGCAACATACATTGTTTTATCTTTTTTTTAGGAAGCACAGATGTGATACTATGATGTGGATAATTTGGAATTGTTGCAAAACTGAGAAGACAAACAGTCACATATGCTTAAACCAAATCTTTACCTTTAACTATTTGTACAAACTGACTGTAAAAGAGTTTATATTAGCATTCAAATTGCATTCTGCTGGCATTAGATCAGTTTTTATGGAAAATTTTATTCTGTCCACAGACAGGACACAAAATTTAGTGACAATAACAAATTAAGGAAAAAAAATAATTATTTTGCTAAAAGAAAGAAAAATATATTATTGAACATCTGAAAATATATTCCTTATGCATATTAATAAAAATTTTAGCTGGATAGTTAACTTTAAAAAGGATGTTTTTAGATATATACTCGTAAAACGAGAATGGTGGCTGTCCACAGACATGAGATATGGTCTGTGGACATATAATAATTTGAATAATTTTTTTTAACTTTTTTACATTTTTTCACATGTAAGTATACAAGATGCCCAATGGCTAATTCCTAACCTGTTAGTCATAGACATATAGTTCCGGTTACAAAAATGTTTTAAATGAGGTAAAGAAATATTTTATAAGTAATTTGGGTCAATAAAAACATTTCTTAAAAAATTACGAAATTTAAATTTTTATACGGCCTCTAGGTCTTATAAGTTATATTTAATAAAATTTTCCTGTTACACTGACAAGTAATACAAAAAAAGTCCCGTTGTTCTACGATTAAAATTGACCGAGTAATACCTGTTTAAAGTTGGAACATATTTTTTGCTGCAAATTGGGGGTCATTCACAAATTTAGTCGAAATATGATTTCGTCAGATATATTAAAAAAAATGTGGAGAGTAAAATTAACATTGCAATATAAATTTGAAATCTTTATTCATTCTGACATATTAATGCAAAATATACGATTTGTAATAAACATATAAGAGGAAAAAAAAAAACAGAATTTTTGTTAACTAAAATGATGAAAATTAACAGTTTTAGCTTTTGATAATTGATTCTTGTGTATTCTTTACCGCTGAATTCGAAATTTACCTTCATTTTTTACCATCACGTAACAATTTTTTGAAAATCGTAAATTTTAAAGGAAGAAAGAAAAAAATAGCGAAAATTTGATACTATAAAATATATGTCATTGTTGTGTTGTTAACTTTTGATAATTGATCATTATATATTCTTTGCAACTGAATTCGTAAATGACCTCTATTTTCAACCATCACATCAGGATTTTTCGCAAATTGTAAATTTCAAAGTTAAAAAATTGAAATTTAGAATTGAACCTCCTCCCTCACCTCATTGGACTCCTCAGATGTTTAGCTGTAAGAATCCCAGTATAAGCCAAAAATTAAAAAAAAATTATTGGATTAAATAAAATAAAATAAAATTTAAAAAATTTTACATCTGTTTTATAATATCAGATTTTCGCTACATTTTAACTATGACATTTACGATTTGCAAAAAAATTCTAACTTGATGGTTAAAAATGAAGATCATTTTCAGATTCAGTGCTAAAAAGTGCATAAAAATCAATTATCAACAGTTAAAAAATACAGTCATCTCCTCCTATTTTTGTTATTTTTTAACTTTGACTATGATTTGCAAAAAATCATGACATGATGGTTAAAAATTAAGGTAATTTTCGGATTCAGTGCTAAAAAATACATAAAAGGTAAAAAGCACAACCATCGCAGTCTTGTGTTATCTAAACTAAAACTTTTTCTTAAATTTCTTGGCGGTAATCTGTTAGAAATTTTTTGTATTATCCTGTAAAATAAGTATAAATGGTAACCACCGAAAATCATAATACTAGATTGTCATCGGATTTACGTCAGTATGTAAAATTTAATCTCGGTCGGAAATTTGAAAGTGAGTTAAAGTTAGAGTAAAAATTTTGAATTGGAAAAACATTCATACGATCGTTGAAATTAAATAAAAACTTCTAAAAAAACATAATTTTTGTTAAAAGAAATCATGAAAAGAAACAGTCTTAAATCCTTACAAAATAAAACATACATTAAAATACAATTATTTTTGACAATCTGAAACTTAATAAAAGTTAACTCACATCAGTCGTAATACTTGCACGATTTTATTCAAAGCGCAAATACATATGAAATACGTTCTTCGAATACGTTAAGCACTTGGTATATGACCCCTCAAAATCTGGCGAACTCATTTGTATTCAGGTGTAGAAAAGTGGCATTTTTAAAGTTTCATAACTCGGTCACTTTTAATGTCATATGAACGGTACTTTTTTTGTCTTACTTGTCAATGTAATAGGAAAAGTTTATTAAATGTAACTTATAGGACCGGGGACCGTATAAAAATTTTAAAATCGTTATCTTTTAAGAATTGTTTTTATTGACCCAAATCGCTTTTAAAATATTTCGTTACCTCATTTAAAACATTTTTGTAATTGGAACTATATGTCGATGACTAACGTTTTAGGAATTAGCCATTGGACACCGTTGAGAGTGGACACCCTGTATATCTAAAAGGTTTGTTTTTTACTCCTTTCATTTGAATTTTGTGTAAATTTATACTGAATGAACACAAATTGGTAGTGACTGCATATTGTACATATTTTTATAATAACCCATAAATGTTTATTTATACTCGCAAACTATTGATATTCTAAAGGAGATGGAATTTGAAAATTAATGAAACGTTCAATTTGATATTAGGTTGAGCAAAAAGTTCTGGGAAATTTTTTATCTAATAGTTACCAGAATTTTTATCGCATATAGGAGTACTAGTGGTATATCTATAGGAGTTCCGGAATTTCGGCTCCAAAATGCCTATTGAACAGTATGATTTGCATGTGTTGATCCGGCATTATTGGAGAAAAGGTGTAACAATTTTGAAAGATTTCGATTAGAATCCTTTAATGAAGTTGAAGAAGCATGTCAAGAGTTTTTCGATTCCAAGGAGCCGCCTTGGTACTTCCAGCAACTCCTGAATCTGGAGGAACGATGGCAGAAAATCGTGGACTATGATGGCCTCTACTTTGAAGAATAGTCCTTGTTGCTTTTGTTGTTAATTTGCGCATAACTACGCAACTTTCACAAATTTACCAGGACATTTTGCTCAACCTAGTATTATTATAGAGTAATTCACAAACAAGAAATAAAACCTAAAAAAATTAAATAACACATTTCTTAATACAAAATTTGATATAATTTCTAATAAAAACGGGAAAGAAAATCTTTTTTCCTGGAGTCCATTCCCAGTGGCGTACGTCCCTAAAAATTTTAGTTGAATATGCAATGCATTGCCATCAACATTCGAATTTGTGTGCAAAATTTGGGCGAAATTGTTTCCTTAGAATATCAATCAAATATGTTAAAGAATGTTTTTGTACATGGGGTCTGTACCTGATGCGGTACGTGTCTGAAACTACACGAATGTTGCATTATTAACGACAGATCACTTGTGTAGAAATGCACGGTAATTGCACTGCCATCGACAATATTTGGGGGGGAAATCCGATCGACGAAAGTGGGTCAAAAATCGATGGCAAAATTTGATCCAGATACAAACGAAGTTAAATAAAAGTGTGTAAAAGTTTTTTTTTCCTTTTGTTATTGTCTGAGACTATGGAAAATAAATTTAAGTTTTGTTTTTACATTTTGACGACAAAGTTAAAGTACGGAAGTTTTTGTCGAAATCGCCTTGTTAAATTAAAACATTGTATTGTGTTTTCATTTCTTGGACTTTTAACTACGATGTCACTCAATTGTAAATCAACCTCAAGAATCTTCTCGAATTTAAATTATCTTCAAAATAACAGATTAAAAACAATTATTTACAATGTTTTCAGTAGCTGTCTGAGGGTAAATATTCTTTATTTCACAATTTTTATTTTTAAACTGTCGGTCATTTTCTTTCACTTTTATCTTAAAACATTTCATATAAAATTTTAAATTATTTATCCTATTTTTATTTTCCAGATTTAATTGAGCAGAAATGGCCACAGCTGGAAAAGTAAGATATGGATTTTATTATTTTCACAAATGGATGTTCAGTATTTCTTATAAATGTTTTCTATTGAAAATAATGATTGACTGTTTCTATAAAAGGAAAATGTAAATATTTTGCTATTGGAAATGAACTTACATTGTTCTATTCTCTTACTTTATAATTAGAAGCAGTATAGCCTGGTCTCGTCCGTATTTCCATTCAAATATTTTTAAATTTCACTGTCGTTTGAATAACAAATATTTTTATATTTTAATTACCGGGAGTCATCCGAACACATTGATTTTCTAAAGGTATATATAAATATTATACAGACATACATGAAATAAATACAATAAACCCAACTGGAGTGACAAATTAGCCAGAGCCAGGAATCGAACCCGGGACCACAGTATACAAGACTACTGCTCTAACCACTGAGCTACTCCGGCCGATGCCTGGGTCTGCAATTTCTCACTAATGAACCATGTTGGGGAAGTCACCAGCCATCTATACGACAGCCTTGGATGACAGGACAACGATGAATAGATTTTACTATTATAGTTATCGTAGATCGATGTAATTGTAAAATCTATTACATCTTGGGGTCCCGACCATAGTGATCGCTGAATATTTCATTCATATTCGAAGTTCATGTTTTTAGAGAATAATATGCACCATGTTATATGAGATCAATATAACAGTCTGTCTAAAATATAAACATAACGTGTCGGAGAAGCATGTTTGCGTTTTTCATTATGACATAGCAAACCAACATCCGCTATACCTTTTTTTAAAGTTTATTTTCAAATTTTAAAATCACCCTTTTCACTAGTTAGAGTTATAAATTTAACAGAGTTGAGGCAGTCAGAATCTTGATCTCGCATAAATGTGTATTATTATTGAACTTTATCTTTTTCATAGCATCTGTGATTGAATATCCAGATTTTTAAACTTTTACGTAGAATTTTTGCACCTTTCTATAGATCAAAAATTATTTTTTTATTTACTTATTTTTCTCTTTCCAATGAACCTTAAAAATCTGCTCTATACAGCTGAAGCATCATATTTCACTTCCAGTGACTAATTAAATCCTATAAAATTCTTTGATGGCTGTTGCGGCATTGATTATACTGTTTCTGAAAAGGCACCACCAGTTTTTAAGTTGTGTTCAATTCTTTTTATATCCTACCTTTCTTTTTGGAGAAGATGTTCCAATTTCATTGTCTCTCATAAAAATTCTGCAAAAATTAGATTTTTCTAATAGCATCAGAAGAAGGAATTAAGAGGTGAAAGGAATGATAAATGTGATATGTGACAAAAAAATGAGTTAATCACATGGTTGAAGATAATCAATGGTCCTCTACCAACTGTTAAATTATTAAAAAAAAAACTACTACCCTGCGATTTTAATTGATAAATGAGGCATTTGACAAACGCATATAGATATTTGGAGCTTTACAGCTTCTTTTCTAGAAATGATAATTGTTTCACTTACCACTTTTATCACCTGGGCTCTTCAAATGCATTTCTCTTACAATCGCAGATTATAAGAATATAAAGGTCAATAATTGTTACTCATTTTCTATGAGTAATATCAAATCTTATATTAACGAAAACAAAGTATGCGAATTCTACTCATATCGGATGCATGTATTATTATTGCCTTCTCAACGACTGAAGTTATTTAAAATTTAACCAAAAGTGTTCTTTTTTATCTCTAAACCTCATTACAATATTCAACATCAAGTATCCGAGATCAAAGCAGATGAATTCATTTTGAGGCAGAAACTGACAATTAACCAGCGATTCCAGAAAGAAATCGTCTTGTCCCAGATAATTTGTACGCTTACTAGCAGGAAGGTCTGAGTTAAGCTCGGTCAAATTAGCTTTGAGTTCATCTTGGTATATTATTCTCACTGAATCATTATTGCTATTTTAGTTACAATTAGCTTGATCCTGAGCCATAGAGACTCAAAATGACCCACTAATCGAATTTTTTCGAACATGCGACCTAACAAAATGCTCTTCTCGAGCCTGAAAACGATGAAATATAAAATTTAGTGAAAATCGTTAGTCATTTTATAGATAATATTAGCTTGATCAACGTTGATCCAAAAATGACCCACTAATCAAATTTATCGAACATGTGACATATTTCAATGGTCTTCACATACTGGGAAACGGTATAATAAAAAAAATTGTCAAAATCGTTTGAACCTTTTTGAGATAGTTAGCTTGACCCTGACCCATTCTGACCCATCAATAGAATTTTCTTGAGCATGCGACCTAACCCAATGGTTTTCTCGTGCCCAGGAACGATATAATAAAAAGTTTTGTAAATATAGTTTGAGCCGTTTTTTAGATACAGCTAGCTTGATTCTGATCCATTAGGGCCCAAAATGACCAACTGATTAAATTTTCTTGAGCATACAACCTAGCCCCATGGTCTTATGCTCGGAAACGGTATACTATAAAGTTTTGCCAAAATGTTTTGAACTGTTTTTTTAGATACAATTATCTTGACCCTGACCCATTGTGACCCAAAATTACCCAATAACGTAATTTTTTGAACATGCGACCTAGCCCAATGGTCTTCTCGAGCCCGACAATAATAGAATACAAAATTTAGTCAAAATCGTTTCAACAGTTTTCTAGATAAAATTAGCTTGACCGACAGTGACCCAAAAATGACCCATCAAATTTTCTCGAACATGTGAATTAGCTAAATGGTTTTCTCGTAATCCAAAACTACAATGTTACCATCGTAACCGTAATCCAAAACTAAAAATCGTTAGAACCGTTTTTTAGATAAAATTAGCAATACCCGCAGTAACCCAAAAATGACCCATTAATTGAAATTTCTCGAGCATGTTACCTAGCCCAAAAGTTTTCTCGTACCCGAAAACGGTTGGATACAAAATTTACTCAAAATCGATTGAACCGTTTCTGGATAAAATTATCTTGACGACAGTGACTCAAAAATGACCCACTAATCGAATTTTCTCGAACATGTGACTTAGCCCAAAGATCTGCTCATGCCCAGAAACGGTATAATACAAAATTTTGTAAAAGTCGGTTGAGTCGTTTTCTATATACAATTAGCTTGACCCACAGTGACCCAAAAATGACCAACTAATCGAAATTTCTCGAACTTGTGATTTAGCCCAATGGTTTTCTCATGCCCAGAAACTGTATAATACAAAATTTTATCAAAATCGTTTGAATCGTTTTTTAGATACAATTAGCTTGACTCACAGTGACCCAAAGATGACCCACTAATCGAATTTGCGCGAACATGGGACTTAGCCCAATGGTTATCTCATGTCCAGAAACTGTATATTACAAAATTTGGTCAAAATGTTGTGAGCATTTTTTAGATTCAATTAGCTTGACCCTTACCCATTGTGACCCAAAATGGCCCACTAATCGAATTTTTTCGAACATTTGACTTAATCCAATGGTCATCTAATGTCCAGAAACGGTATATTACAAAATTTTGTGAAAATGATTTTAGCCTTTTTTATATTCAATTAGCTTGACCCTGACCTATTGTGACCCAAATGACCCACTAATTAAATTTTCCCAAACATGTGACTTAGCCCAATGGTCTGCTCCTGCCCAGAAACGGTATAGTACAAAATTTTGTCAAAATCGGTTGAGTCGTTTTTTAGATACAATTAGCTTGACCCACAATGACCCAAAAATGACCCACTAACCGAATTTTCTCGAACTTGTGACTTAGCCCAATGGTCTTCTCATTCCCAGAAATGGTATAATACATTTTTTTTTCAAAATCGATTGTGTCGTTTCTTAGATATAATTAACTTGACCCACAATGACCCAAAAATGACCAATAATCGGATTTTCTCGAATTTAAGACTTAGCCCAATGGTTTTCTCATGGCGAAAAACTGTATAATACAAAATTTTGTCTTAATCGTTTGATTCGTTTTTTAGATATAATTAACTTGACTCACAGTGACCCAAAAATGACCCACTAATCGAATTTTCCCGAACATAGGACTTAGCCCAATGGTCATCTCATGCCCAGAAACGGTATATTACAAAATTTGGTCAAAATGTTTTAAGCATTTTTTTAGATTCAGTTAGCAAGACCAGACCCAATGTGACCCAAAATGACCCACTAATCAAATTTTCTTGAGCATGCGACCTAGCCCAATGGTATTTTCGTGCCCGAAAACGATAGATTACAAAAAAAATCCCAAAATCGTTTGATTCGTTTTTTAGATACAATTAGCTTGTCCCACAGTGACCCAAAATCGAATTTTCCCGAACATGGGGCTTAGCCCAATGGTTATCTCACGCCCAGAAACGGTACATTACAAAATTTGGTCAAAATGTTTCGAGCATTTTTTTAGATTCAATTAGCTTGACCCTGACCCATTGTGACCCAGAATGACCCACTAATCGAATTTTCTCGAACTTGAGACTTAGCCCAATGGTCTTCTAATGCCCAGAAACGGTATAATACAAAATTTTGTCTTATTCGTTTGATACGTTTTTAGATATACAATTAGCTTGACCCACAATGACCCAAAAATGACGCACTAATTGAATTTTTCCGAACATAGGACTTAGCCCAATGGTCATCTCATGCTCAAAAACGGTATATTACAAAATTTGGTCAAAACGTTGTGAGCATTTTTTTTAGATTCAATTAGCTTCACCCTGACCATTTGTGACCCAAAATGACCCACTAATCGAATTTTCTCGAACATGTGCCTTATCGCAATGGTCATCTAATGCCCCAAAACGGTATATTACAAAATTTTGTGAAAATCTTTTGAGCCATTTTTTTTTAGATTCAATTAGCATTCATGGGACTTAGCCCAATGGTCATCTCATGCTCAAAAACGGTATATTACAACATTTGGTCAAAACGTTGTGAGCATTTTTTTAGATTCAATTAGCTTCACCTTGACCCGTTGTGACCCAAAATGACCCACTAATTGAATTTTCTTGAGCATGCGACCTAACCCAATGGCATTCTCGCACCCGAAAACGATAGATTACAAAATTTCGTCAAAATCGTTAGAGTCGTTTTCTAGATAAACTTAGCTTGATTCACAGTGACCGAAAAATGACCCTCTAATCGAATTTTCTCGAATATGTGACTTAGCCCAATGGTCTTCTCGTAATCAAAGACTGTAGAATATAGAGTTTAGTGAAAATCGTTAGAGCCGTTTTTTAGATAAAAATAGCTTGACCCGCAGTGACAGAGCCGAAACTAGGGGGGGGGGGGGCAGAGGGGGCATGTGCCCCGGGCGCCAGAACAAAGGGGCGCCAAATGAAGATTATACCTTTGGAAAGGATAATTTTCTTCTGATGGACTGATGGCTTCAATTATTATGAAACAGCCATTATAAATGAACAAAAAAAAAATTATGGCCATTTTTTCCTCCATTCGAAACAGAAAATCAGAGTTCTAACTTTTTACGGCTGCTCTTTCATCTTCACCTAACACTTCATTTATAATGGCTGTTTCATAATAATGGAAGCCATCAGTCCTTCAGAAGAAAATAACTCGGTGAAAGCGGAAACTTGGTTAGGCGGGACTCGGAAAATCGGGACTCTACTGAATATGTCATTTTAAAAATGATTTTTAGAATATTTTTGTTGATGTTTAGAGGGACCTCCCTCTTGGATCCGCCACTGTAGATTACGTAGTTCAGTATTACATATTTTATGATTACATATTTTAAATTTTAAAATAAGTCGTCTATTATAAAATTAGTAAAATTCTCTTTGTAGATATAGTTTATGGAAGAGGAGGGGGGGGGGGGGGGGGCGCCAAAATCCATGTTTGCCCCGGGTGCAAAAAAGGCTAGTTTCGGCCCTGCGCAGTGAACCAAAAATGAAACACTAATCGAAATTTCTCGAACTTGCAACCTAGCGCAACAGTCTTCTCGTACCCGAAAACAAACAAATATAAAATTATAATATTATAAATATTTCACAATAAACTTTTTTCGTCATTTAAGGGACATGTTAAGCTCTGTCTCCGCCATATTAAATTGTCCTACTTTAAGTATAGGGTAATTCCGGGATCTATGCCGCACTTTTTTTGAATTTGTGTATAAAGTTCCATGGTGGACATAAAATAAAAAAAATCATGCTGTGCTATTTAATCTTAAATATACAAAGCGTGTAGTGCGACAAAAAAATTCAAAATAAATCTATATATATATATATGCCGTCCTCTGTGTGTATGTCCTTTATACAAATCTTCAATTTTTGACCGATTTGCACGAAACTTCATGTACATACGTTTTAGTACGTGGAAAAGATCACTGTTTATTTAAAAAAATTATTAGACCACTATTTATCCCTTTTTTCCACCACTTCCATAATTTAACATTATAGAAATATCTCTTTTTAAATCTTTTTAAATTCAAACGTTTCTTTCCTGTTGCCACACCCTAAAAATGACACAATAATGTGAAAAAAATAAGGATAATGCGTGTATTTTGTTTCTATTTGCCAATAAAAATTCAGATTTTCTTGTTATATTTTTGCGTGTTTGATATTGACGTCATTCTAAACAGAAAATTCACATTTTTTTATATATAAAATAAAAACTTTAACAATAAGAGCGGGAAAATAACGTAGCACCTCAAATTGATTGTTTATTTTTTTTTTTAAATTAAAACATCTATTTTAATACAAACAGTCAAATTTCATGAAAGCAATTTAAGTAAAAGAAAAAAAAGGCTAGATATGACGTCAGATTCTATCAGATATTTTCAACGTGTAATGAAACTCATTGTAAACATATGGCTCCTATATTTTGCTTACTACTTCGATTGTATACTACAGCCATATCTTATAGCTATACGTTATCGCCAAGAGTTGTATTGCTTTAGATTCAGTGCTAATATTTTCTGTGATTTATAGCAAAAAGAGAGCGGTTATTTACATTTTCAAAAAAAAATCTTGACAGATGTCTTGATTTAATATTTATGGAAAATGACATCATTTCATCTAAGCATTGTAGATTTAATTTCAATAAAATTTCAAATTTTCCAAATAAAATTTCTGTAACTACTACCTCATTTGGATGTATTTTTTTGCATTTTCCCCCTTATTGTGGGAGATATTGTATACTTCTGTTGTGCGCGCCAAAGAAAACATGTATTTTAATTTTAAAAGTTAAAAAATTTACCACAATGTGTCAAAAGAACATCCTTTTTCTGAATTTAAATTTCGCGAGTTCCAAAATTAAAACTAAAAATGTGAGTTTTTTCATAAACGTCAAGTTAAGGCTGTTCATAAAGTTAAGGCTGTTCTCAAATCCAAAGGAGCTATTTTCTGACATATTTTTTAATTAATTTTTGTTCGGAAACGCATGAAATTGACAGGAGTTCTTATTTAGAAACTATGTAATCGAAAGATAGTTTCCATATGTTGGTAAAGGTATAAGATCTTTCAGTTGGTGTTTTGAACTGGACGCAACAGAGCAATAAAGGATAAAAACAGGCCGTCACGCAACCACAATTGCTCATAACTCGATAAGTAATTTATTTTTGAAAAAAGGAAAAACTCATTTCAATTCCAAATCGCTTTAATAGTCAGGCCTACAAATTTTAAGCCTTTACGTTTAATGAGTCAGAAAATGTGTGAGAAAATTTCGCGTTGTTGAGCAGGGAACTGGAGAAGCACCTTAAGCATTTGCAGGTTAGTATTTTGTAATCAAGTTGCATGCCAGGTAGTCGCTTAAAACATAAGTCATTCTATATTGTTTTAAACAAAGGTGCATGCCATAATAGGTGTCAGGCACACACTCATTAAAATAAGAATACTCTAGCGCACAGCCCCATTACTGAAGATAAACCCGTCAATATACTTAGAGATAAAAATAGTTCTGCATTTTTCATTCATCTAATAAGACTAATCCTTCATAATTGGGTTCACATGATTATATAATTTTCCCCTATAATTCTATGACTAAGCAACGGAAAACAATATGTTACGCACTAAAATCTTCCCTAAAAAACTAATAGTGCAAGTCGCATGGAAATCCGTTCTGAAGAATTCAAGTTATATGCACCCGGAACGAAATTCCCATTTGAATTTTATATAATTATCAGGTTATTTTGAGTAGTTTGATTTGATATCTGTTAAATTCGTGTTTTATTTTATTTTATTTTTGGCGTTTTAATTTCGTTTGTCAATTTAGTTATTGAATATTACGCGAAAGAAAACAAATTCTGAATTATTTACAATGTTTTTGAACAATTGAATTAATCTTTTGTATTTGGGCTGCAAGCATATTTAAAAAATATGCATGCTTAAAAATTATTTTAAAACCCATAAAAAATTCGTAAATTGAGATAAACATTACAAACAAATATTACTGAAAGTACTTTTGTTTTCTATAATACGTTGGAACAATCGAATGTACAATGTTTAGACGTTAAACTGCAGTAAAAGGGAAATTTACTGTTGTGTTAGGTTGTTGCCACCGAAAATATGATACCAACGTTACTCATAGACATGTCTTTTCTTTATACTATTGCATTAAGTGTAAACAGGTTCATCTTTCGTAATCGGGTTGCACTCAACTTTAAAAATATCCATGCTTAAAAGTTACTTTAAAATCCATTAAAATCAGAAAACTGAGGTACAATTTTCAAACAAATTTCATTTGAAAGAACTTTTTTCTATTCGACATTGTAAAAAATGAAACTGTGTGATGTTTAAAAGTTAGAAAAATTGCAGTAAAGGCACATTTTATGGGTTACAATTTATGGGACACAATTTATGGGCACTGAAATAGTGTTTTTACTTTATAATGTAGATAATAATACCATACAAACGAGAATTTCACTAAGTGCTGCGCGATTTGGAGGATTTTTTTTTTCGTATTGTGAGGAAAATCACATATTTTTCTCTTACACCCGCCAAAGAAAACGTGCATTCTGTTATTAAAGCTCAGGGATTTTACTATGGTTGCAAGACAATAACGCCATGTTTTTTGATTGTCTTTATAACGATTTGTGGATGGGAATGCACAAATTTCAGTTATTGTGATTGCTGTATTATTTCGTTTTAATTTATTTTACCTGTAAGACTCCTTATAATTGACACGGGTGAAGCCGGGTAGTTCTGCTAGTTATTAATATTTTTTAACATTTTTTTTCCTAAAACATTACACTGCGGCGCGTCACCCTTACATTCAGGCTGAGACGCCGCACTTGTGCGGTAGCTATGCCGCGCTTGTAATAAGAATAGAATAAAATTATAAATAAAAATATTTAAAAAAAATATTCATATCTGGATTATAATTAACGATGTAATAACAAAATGAAACTAAATTAGTAGAATGAAACGTATTATTAGATTCAAATTAATAATTGTTGCCTACTTTCACTATTAAAATTATCGACTTATTTTTTTTACATTAAATTTTAATTATTATTTCAGCAACAACGTAACATCAATGTATTAGAAAGGGAAAAGAAAAATGTAAAATTGTGTTTACACAATTAATTTGTTAACCCTTTCGGGACCGGTGGCTTTTACACAAATTTTATTCGGTTGGTACTACTTTTTTAAAAGAAGTTACCTTTACTTAAATAATCATGAAAAAGCTCTAATTAAACAAAGCAAATATTACTTTTCTTTTTTACTGGTGCCAGAAACAAATTTTGTAAGGTATTCAAAGGTGCTTATATGCACCTATGGTTTCGAATGGGTTAAGAGACCTGTTTTTTCTACTACAATCTACAGAAAAAGTGTCGAAAAAGCACAGTCTTTATGTAACTACATTTAAACACATGATGCAACGAAGCCAATTACACTTCCTCTTTTATGGAGTAGTTTGCAAAGAACGTCTGCGTTATGCGTAATCCAAGTTTTCATTATTAGCATCTTGGCTTGCATCTTTCTTGCCCTTTTTACTTTTTATTTTCGCCTTTTTCTCCTTTGGTTTTAGTAAACATGATAACATGCCTAACATGGTTAATCTGTGCAAAAAGAAAAGGAAAAGTTAATAAAACTTTATCATCCCGTACAAAAGAAACTGCGGCTTGTATACCGGAATAGCAGTGCGGCATGTGTCCCATTTTGCATGGTGCACACGTCGGCCGTCACAGTTACCTGCCATCGCTAAGGCAAATGTCGTAACCATACACACAGTACTCTATACAAACGCTGCACGTAGTTTTGACTTCGAATTCCTGCATGCATTTAGTAATTAGTGTATGAAAAGCATTTAAACATAACGTGTTTAAAAGTTTGGACAGTGAAATCATGCACTTACGTCAAATTAAGGATTGCACTTCTACAAGTAAACATCGAAATGGGATTCACGCTATACACTAATTAAAATAATCTAACTGCGCACCTATACTGTGCGTTTGACGACCATCTATTGATAATTACAAGAAATACAAGGGGTGCGGCATCTATCCCGTATCCGGCGATTCTCCCGGAGTTACCCTACCTTTTTCTCAGAAATGGATCTAGATAGAGATCTAGATTTTTTTATGGTAATTAGAATAACACGCTTTACATACTTTAACACATGGGTTTAATGATTTGCTGATAATTATTTATTTTAGGCAGTGAAAATGCTAATTTAAAAATGGTTTTCAATAAAACATTAATAGCAATTTTTCAGTTTCACTTAGAAAGAAAATGGTGTGTTAAAATATGTAAAACATGTTATTGTAACTACCGTAAAAAATCTAACCCTCTATATCACAGTTTCTGAGAAAAAGGTACATAAAGCAGGTGAATTTAACATGGCGGAGATAGAGCTTACCTAGTCCCCTTAAACAATTATTTCAATATTTAAGAAATATTACATTCACATGAACAAGCTAATTGTACAATATTGTTATTAATTTTCCGATATAGTTAATAAAATTATAAAATAAAGAATTAAAATTTATAATTTAATGATTTTTATCTTTTTAACAAATCCATCAATTCAAAATATCAAGACAGTGAAAGTAGGATGAAGAATTTTTAATATAATAATTTGATACTGAGCTGATTTTATTTCATTTTTACTGTTTTTAGCCCATTAAATGCCGTGCAGCAGTGGTATGGAAAGTAGGTGACCCTTTCGCTATTGAAAATGTAGAAGTAGCAGTTCCACAAAAAGGTGAAGTTCGAGTGCGGGTAAGTTTCCCTTCATATTTCTTTAAAGCAAGAAAAATATTAATATAACATTTAAAAAAATCAAAGCTCAAAGATTAAGCATAATTGACATGAAATATAGTATCATACATTACAGATTACATCAGGTTAATAGCTAAAAGTTAAAATGGAACAAGATGAACGCAACTAGATAAAAAACAATGTAGGGTCAGGGGGGTAATTATGACCCCTTTGCATATGTTCAACATTGTTATTTTTTTTATTTTTTCTATTTCGAAAAGCGGTGTTTTTAAACCATAGGAAATAACTTTGACCCTTGAAGAACACTTTATAAAAGTTTTAATTGCCATAACTGTTTTTTTTTTTAAGTTAAAAGGATGTTTATAATTACTCCATTTAAAACTCACAATCAGAAAAGTTTGGGGTAATTAAGACCACTAGTGGGGAAATTATAACAACTATATTTTCTCTTTAAACTTCCCTATACACGTTTGTTTTAGATAATTGAGACCACTTTGAACTCCCAAGTGACAAATCCGTTTATCAAAATTTTGACAGACTTAGTTTCAAATTGCTATTCGGATCTCAAAAAAGCTTCAGACTAGTGATAAAGAATATCTAAGCTGAAACATACATTATGAGGTTAATATCTGAGCTTGAAACAAAATTTTACCATACACAGTTTTCTCCAATATGGTAAGGGTCATAATTACCCCTCCTGAGTCTAATAGGTTTTACAAATTAATTTCTAGAATAAACTGTAATATAAAATATCTGTTAAAAAAATTTGAAGCAGTAAATAAAAATTAACATTACATGATATTCAACTCTATATAACAAAGTGCAAATACATCACAGCACACACATAACAATATTTTTTATTGTTCAATAATTTTTTTAAATTGAATTAACACACTGGAATTAATGTGTTTTAGTAACAAAGTATGTATTATCTGATATATTTTCAGCATGACATTAATTGTGATAGGAAAATGAAATCTCAACTCTGGAATAAAATGTTTCTTACTATCAACGTAAAATCTGTATTATGCAATATATGTAATTTTTTCCCCACAAAAAAAATAATGATAATTCAGTAGGAAAGTAAATTTTACTTTTCAAATTAAATGAAAAATCTACGAAAAATGTATAATGTAGATAATTTAATGATCAAAGTTTTTAACGACATTGTATTTGAAAAGAAATGTTAGCGATTTTACTGGAATTTCCTAACACTAATTATATCTAGAAAGTAATACATATCCAGAAAACAATATATATATGTTACTTGCTTGTACCAGGCTGTCCTGCTACAAGAAAATTTTTGTAAGTATAAGCATCCAGAAAATTTCTGTATTACACTAGATGTCCCATTTCCATCACAAAAAATGTGAAGTGATGAAAGAAGAAAAACTACACATCTCAAAAGAAAGGTTTCCATAAGCGCATACTCAAAAAAAAAAAAATAAATAAATAAATAAATAAATAAATAAAATCGCGATACGTATAGGTTTTTTTTTGTGTGTAATATATACAGGGTGTTTCATAAAAGATGGACAAAACTTTAAGAGGTGATAGTACACATTCAAACAAACAACTTTCATCAAAAAATGCATGGTTGGAAATAAAACGCAAAGATGCTGGCGCTTTTGGCAACTTGGTCCATGCAAACATTAAAGCTCCATTCCTCTTGCGAGTTATCGGAAGAAGAACGACACTAATAACATGCGAATGTGATATGGGGAAAAAGAACAAAGCATATGCAAAATTTCGCCTCGATTAATACATAAAAACCGTTGATCCGAGTGCGCAACTGTCAATAGCGGGAGGAACTTTTCGTAAGACTTTGCCTTTCACTAATAGGAAGAAGGCTGATATGCATTTTAACGGAACTGCAAATGTCTCAGAGGCTTAACGATTGTATGGACAGCGATTTCCCAATTTGCATTTGTCACTTAATCGTTGTTTGTGTGTTTTTGCCTCGTATAATAACATCACCTTCGGCGCTCTCTAGTACCGTTGTACCGTCTCTAGTATAGTTGCGTTTTAATTCCGACCATGGATTCTTTGATGAAAGTTGTTTGTTTGGATATATACTATCACCTCTTAAAGTTATGTCCCCTTTTTTATGAAACACCCTGTATATATATATATATATATATATATATATATATATACAGAACTTTTTTAAAATATTAAGGGCGGAAACTCAGTATTTTAGTTGAAAAATCCTGAAAATGGTAGAATAATTCATCAAAATTGCATTATTTGTCGAAATATGGCCAAATATTGCCCTGTTGTAATTGCATTACATTCATATCGATCACTACAAACGAATGATTACAAGTGCTTTTATTCGAATGTTAGTATACAAATTAATAATACAACAGAGATAAAGATCTGTAAATAAGTGATAGAAATAGCTGGACATTTTCAAAAACGAACCCATCAATAACTTTCTCAGTTATTACATATCTGTTAACATGTTTGAAATTTTCCCGTTGTTTTAATTATTCACAAGATAGATTTAATTTGATTAGTTTTGCAAATTCATAAATCTCAATTCTTTTCCAGTACAATATATAGGAAAAAAAGCTGATATTGATGGATGGATAGTATTGAGTTTTTCTGTTATCTACGTATACTAGTATATAAACTGCAAGTTATTCAAATAACAGCCTGCAAGTTATTCAAAGAACAGTCTGCAAGTTATTAGTTATTCAAAGACTGTTCTTTGAATAACTTGCAGGACCGTGTTGCATTTATTTCGATATATCTAAAAATGACTATTGGGGAAAAAAAGTTTTAATAATTCAGATTGAAAGTTAAGTTCTTGAAAGTCTTCTTAACTTGATTTCATTATTTAAACTTACAATAAGTTACATTTTAACTGAAAAACATTGAAACTGCAAAATTCTCTCGTTTAAAAGCAGTGTCGAAATTGAACTAAATACAATCACAAGCGTTTCGCTATTTTTTTCCTCATAAATCGCGGTAACATAATTTTTACCAAATAGTACGGAGAATTAGATTTGGTGTTTAGTTGGCATTCAGTTTTTCATTTTATTTAGGAAATTCTATCGAACTGCTACATTTGATTGATCTTTTAGTGCATGCATAGATTTTCCAATTTTATTGTTCATAGTTTTTGAGAAGGCGCTTTAAAGAGACATTCCTTATACCGGGGGTCCCAAAAATGAGTGATGGATTTTAAAATTCCGTAACTTGCAAACGGTGACAGATATTAAAAAAATTCTTGCAGGACGGTTATGTATGATGTCAGGATTTTTTTACTGCGATAATTAATTTTAGTTCGAATTTCAAAAATTAGGTGGCGCTGCGAGAAATAGGGGCTTATTCCAGACCCGATTTTTGGTATCCATTCAAAATTATTCGGTATCCATTCAAAATTATTCGGTATCCATTCAAAACATTTTAATCTCCTTTTTTCGCATGGGAAAAGAGACGCCGAAAAATTGAGCCTGGATTGAGCGCTTATTGCTTGCAGCACCAGCTATCACTGCTATTTATAACTAAAACTGGGAAGCGCGGCATGAAAATTTCTGACATCTTACATAACCCTCCTGTAAAAAATTTTTAAATATATGTTACCGTTTGCAAGTTATTGAAATCCATCAGTCATTTTTGGGAAACCCGGCAAGTAGGGTTATGGTCTTCATTGGTGTAGCATGTTGCGCGAGTCAAGTGTTACATCTTGAGCTAAAACAATAATTTCTGTTTGTATGCCAATAGTTTTTGTCATCTGTGTTTTATATTTTGAAATGGGAATCTCCCTTTCTCCCATCGACCCTTTTTAAATTAATCTTATCTTTCACCCGGGACAGTTGCTCTTGAACCGACTAATGCAGCGTTGTGTATCTCATAGATTACGACCGAATTGCTAACGCCAAGTTAACAACAATGACTTATAGTGTCACATATTTACTTTGAGTGTTCTCTGACAGAGCTTGATCGAAATATGAATAAAAGACTATATTAACTCATAAAATACGGTTTCTGTATTAAACTTGATGTACATGTACAGTCGTGGAAAAAAAAGTAAACACCCCCTAATAACTCCTCAACAAATTATCGTAGGAGAAAGTAACTGGTACTGAACGATTGGAAATAAAGTCTACTTTTAATTGGCGTATATAAAATTTACTTAGGGGACCATCTGCATATTAAAACGAATCCAAACTTCATTTTTTTCAATGGCAATACCCAATTTTAACGAGATATTTCAAATCTTCGGTTCAAATTATGCCCAGACACCAAATTTCAAGTCTTTTGAACGATAAGTTTATGAATTATAAGCATTCAAAATTTAGTGCTTCTAATGTTAAATTACATTTTCATATTTTTGTTTATAGCTTCTGAAATTATGATCCTAATGTTTTAATTTTTTGTGTGGAAATAATACTAATATACCCAAACATAAATACGTTGAATTTGCAATTTTTATAATTTTCTGGTATGAATTATGAATTATGAAATTAATATTAAAAAAAATATGAATTGCAACCTACAATTTTTTGGATGGATTCAGATTTATTAAGTCCTGCTTTATGGAAATCAAAAATTTCACATTTTTCTTCCAAGTAGTTTTCAAATTATGCTTAAAAAATGGTAAAATGATGGTTTTAAGGGGCCGTCTATGATAGAAGTGACTAAATATTTTGAAATTTATTATGCTATCCTGTAATATAACAGGCTTAATTGACTGCTTAAGATGCCTTGACCAAGAAGGGAGTTTTCTCGGTTAACAATCGTGTACCGAACTTCAATTTGGATACAGCCCTTAAAATACGCTCGTTTTAAAATAATTAATTTTTCGGAAACTTATGGTACGAATTGCATAAAAATTTGTTTTTAGACTAATTGAAGGGTGCAGAGGTCATCTATGCGGTCAGAATTGTGTACTGCTAATGAAGAAACAAAGTTATGGTTCGTTTTAATATGCAGATGGCCCCCCTAAGGAAATTTTATATACATCATTTAAAAGTAGACTTTATTTCCAATCGTTCGGTTGCAGTAATTTTCTTCTACGATAATTTGTTGAGGAGTTAGTAGGGGGTGTTTACTTTTTTTTCCACGACTGTACAGGACTATTATAATTAAAATTCACCTATTCAGAAGACTTTATCAGTAGTACTAGAGATACAAATGAAACAAAATTTATTAGTATCAGTAGTTAAACTAAAAGTTAAACTGTGACGATTGAAAAAAAGCAGCGGTGAGACCGGTAACAGCAGTTAAGGGTTAATCAAAAATACTTAGAACATTTAGATGAAAACTAATAATTTTTTTAATGGTTTATAATAATTTAAAGTTAAAACATTGTGGTTAAGCCAAATCCACATTTTTGCATGTACTCTTTTGAGAGGGGCCTGAAATGATAAATTGTGCCGCAAAAAAATATCAATTCAAAAAAGGTTACTTTTTGAGGGTGTGTGTGTGTGTGTGGGGGGGGGGTATACATTTACTCAATCCTCTCTATCTCTTTTACGTCTATGTTCTCAATGATTTTGCGCTTTTATAGGTGCATGCAGAGCTAAAGGCTATAATTTCACGTTAAATTAATAAAAGGCGAATCTTCTTTTGCCTCTCCTGTGAAATTTACTTTTTTAGAGTCATTTTTCTTATTGGTGATCGATATGTTAAAACCTACAGTGACATCATGAATATTGTTCTTTCATAAATTAACTTACTATATAAGTTGGCCTAAATAGAGTTGGCAACATTGTTAAGATTTATTAATTTAATGTGCATAAAAATATTGGAAACAATTACAGATACTGACACATATGCAATTCTTGTAATTGTGGATTAAAAATGTTATGCGATGCAACGGTGTCCTACGTGATTTCTTTTGTTAGGCACTAGACTATTCGGCTGTTTCCAGTGCTGTTTGCTATCTCTATGTTGCGGTAAATGTCAAAACTATTCATATAATTAGTCAAACTGGATAGATTAATTTCCAAATTGGTGATATGGTAATCGTACGTGTAAATTTTAACTTTTGGAAAATATATTAAGTTACACATACATTCTTAAAATTTGTCATTGTCACACAGTTTACGACATTTAAAAGAGTTTTAGCCTTGTATCATCAACTATATCAACCAGATCTTGCTCCAAAAGATGTCTTTCGTTTGCTGCATCTGAAAATCAATCTTAAAAAGAAAGATATTTTCAGAAACAGACGTTCAAAGTCATGCCATCAGGATTCTCTATGTGATACCAAAAATGGAATTTGTCTGCAATTTTCAGGAACTATAGAGTCGTTGTTAAAAGTGCATTGCACAAAAAAAAAGACATTACTTTGAAAGGATTTACAGAGTTCTTTCCTTATTTAGATAAGAATCTTTTCTTTATGAACACAGTGACTGAACTTTACAGTCCTATCTTTTATAACACTATGTTAAATTGATTATTTGTAATTGTTTACTGACCTTACTAGAAGTTTTGCAAATTTTTATTCGAAATTTCGATGAAAAACCAATAAAAGTTATCTAGTATTCCTAATGTATAAGCCCATTTAGAATGAAAAGGAAAAATGATATCTGCTGATAGTCGATTTCTGTTATATTTAAGTGAGGAATATTTGATCATTTTAGGTTGTAGCCCAGTACTAGTTTCTTATTGAGTACTTTATTCTAAATGAATTTTCATTGCCATTAAATAATAATTATCAAGACACCTTTTATGTTTTCCCTCAATTAAAATCAAACTTGTTAATTATATTGATTTGTCAAACTATCTTGAAGTTTCCGGTTAATTAAAATCTTGCAAACCATTAAATATTAATCAACCTTTTCGAAATAGGCAAGATTAAAACAATACTTATTTCTGTCTTTGAACTATGGAAAAAAATTTAATTTAGAATAATTTATCAAACACTCAATTTTTTAAAAATATTAATTTTTTTAAACAATTCAAATAATTAAATATTTTCCCCTTCAGATGGCATCAACTGGTGTTTGTCATTCAGATTTACATGTTAAAAATGGCTGCATTCCTAATTGGCATTTCCCAGCAGTCTTGGGTCATGAAGGAGCTGGAGCAGTTGAAAGTGTTGGAGAGGGTGTCACATCAGTTAAACCAGGTAAATTTTATTCAACTTTTCCTTTATTTGAAAATTTTTATAGAATGTTAGAAATTTCTTCTCCTTCATTGCTTTGTCGAAGCTTAAAAAATAGTTTTATAGAACTAGAAATCTACATACTACTCAACAGGAACTTTATTTTGGAAACAAACTTAGCGGCTTCGTTATCGTAATAATCAAATTTAGCATAAAAACTAATCAGAAAATTTTCAAAGAAAAGGTTTTTTTTTCTAACGAGATAATATCTGGCATATTAGAATATACTTCTTTCCTGTGTTAAGAAACTCAAAACTCGAAGTTTTTACATTATCTGATTTAGGGGAAAGTAGCGTAATGACGCTCATAAGGGTAATCACGCTCACCAAATATCTCTAAACAGAATAGAATTGAAAACGTGCGATCGGTACCGGCACCTAGCGAACTTCATCCTAAGTTCTCAGTAAGGATTTAGTTCCCGTCGGGAGGAAAGTATTTTTGCGTCCTCAAGTTATTAGTTTGAAATTGTTTTATTATAAAATTCTACAACATCTAACTTGAAGGTAAGTGTACACTCTTATTTTCAAATATTAATTTACTCATTATGTCTACAAAATATATACATTTATCTGTACTTTCATGATTTTATTTATTTTTGTAGTGCGTTGTTACGCCAATATAATACAATAAAACCTAACATGGCGATGACGGGTAATGTCGCTCGCAGGGAATTCCAGAAGAAGTGTTGCCAGTGGGCAACTTTTTAAAAATTCAAATTTGTTGATTGACACCACTCTTTTGAAATGGTAAAATTTCCCGGTTTTCGCCTTTATTAATATGTCATTAAAGAAAGAGAATTTTACTATTTCAAAAAAGTGGTGAAAATCAAAAAACCTAAATATAAAATAAGTAGTCCACTATATGTCTAACACAATATGTGTGCACAATATATGTAAAGTGGTTGCAAAAAGCCTGCAGTGGTGGGAATAGCCCACACAACAACATATGTGACTTTTGTCTTACTTAAACGTTGTATTCAAACTCTGAGCGCAATTACCTTACCATGTCGGGCATTACTGCTCAATCGATGGTTATTTAAATAAAACGATAAAAAAAATTCCTAAAACTTTTATGAAAATTAGTTGATTGCAAATTGTTCCTTATGCTTTGGAGTTATACTTCGTTACTAAAATATTGATTTTTTTGTCCAAATTTGACTAGCTATTCATGGTTTCCTTTAAGTGAGCGCCATTCCCCTACTTTCCCCTATATGAATCTCGGGGTAAAGCCTGCCTTGAAAATTCATTGCTGGCAAAACATCCTAGTTGGCTATTACAAGCTGTTCGTAATGACGCTACGTTAATTTCAAGCAAGGATTAATATTCATGCTATGAATATGATAAATGCATTAACATTTTCAGTAATATACCCGTTTATGAATGTTTTCTTTTTTCTGTGACCCAGGTATGGCCGTATATACAGCGGGGTGCAAAATTATGGGAACGACGCAAAAACAAAGAAATCAGTTCGCATTTGCTATGTAAGTGGGCAAATCTTTGCGTTAAAAATAAATACATGATATTATAATTAATATTAAAGAAATATTGATATTTTTTTATTACGAATCAGTTTGATTGAGTTAAAAATAATAAAATTTGTATCTACGTATCCATCGTTTGATGGAGTTCCATTATATGCGGTATAATGTGTTGTGCTGTTAACATGGCCGACCAGATACTATTGCCAATAAGATTATCTGAGTTAAATCTGTCTAATCGTTGTAGGTCCTGATAGATCAATAGGTAGAACATTGGCAATTTAAGTCAAAGATTTTTGGTTCGACTCCTGGCCTACCCATTTTTTTCACCTGGTTGAAAAAATTCAGTTCGTATTAAAGCAATCGTTTACAAAAGTTATATGCATATTTTTAAAATCTATTTTAAAATATTTCTTTTGCTAAATTTACGCTGGAAACCGCTGCTCGTGACTGATGCCTATTTTCGTATAACATTCAACAAAGCGTTAAATAGAGATTCTGAGCACGTTTGCTTGGTTCTCAAGACTTTGATGATGGAGAGAGTAAAAATTCTTTTTGAATTCAAAAGAGGTCATAAAATATTAAGACATTATAAAAATATACATAATAGCAAAGTTTTGAGAACAAAAAAAAATACATGTTTAGCGATTGATTTGAGCTATTGAACATTGAAAAAATACTGAATAAATATAAAGAATAATTTAGAAAGGTATAATAAATATTTTTAAAAGAAACTTCTTTGTTCACCAATTGAAATGGGAAATTTTCACCGTCTCACTGTGGGGCAAAATCCCAAAAAGCTGGCCAAAAGTCGAAAAATAAAGTTACTATTTAAGAAATTTCGACTATACAGATGGCTAGAATAATGTTTGGAGGGTCATAATCTATATTTATAAAAAGGTTTTAGTTTTGATTTGGCAAACTGTATCATTTCAAAAGTGACGCTTGGAGGCTTATCATCTGAGGAGAACAAAAAGAGCAAAACAATGGTTCTTCTAAACACGTGCTACATTTTTTCATATCCGATTTTAATGCTTTAAAATGGATTCACACGATGATAGTGTGTACTTTTTTTGCGCATGTTACAAAAAATATATTAAGTATATAAAAATTAATAATTTCATGATGATTTTTGATAAATTGTTTTTAAAAAATATATTATTTTTTTGCTTTTAAACATCAAAAAGTTTATAAGTTCCACGGTGTTCCGCAACGACATATAATGAAAACAATAGCCTGGACTATTATCTAATGAGTCATGAAAAAACCAGCTGCCAAAAACTGCCATTCTGCATTTCGTGCAGGTCTTGCAACCACAAGTAAAAATATCACTTTTTTAGTCGCTTCAAAAGCTATGACATTTATTACTTGAAAATTTTAGATTATTCAGTTTTGTGATAGATTATTATGTATTATATTGGAAATAAGTATTATAATCATAAGCATAAATGAATTTTTGATAAGCAAGATTAGTAACAAAAAAATGAAAAGAATTTTCTACCATCGATACAATAAAAATACATTTTCTTACCTTTATAGCAAATAATTTTGTGTATTATATCGTAATTAGAAGAATTATCTTGTCAATTGAAATCTTTGCTAGATCATACTGCTGAACGTATTTTATTAATGCAAACGGAAATTATTAAGAATCTGACTTCCGAGAACATTAACAATCTGAATTTGATTTGCAAGTGGGAGTGTGATAGTAAATCTGGTCAAAGTACTTTTAAACAAAAATTTAGCATAGATGGGGGTAGAAATTAGGTTCAAATATCTTTTTCACTTCTCTAGTGCCATTAAAGCTTGTAAGTGTTATCGGATAATTCAGAAATCGTTATCTGGAAAAGTTCGAGATCTTCATCTCCTTTATTTTTTAGGCCCATGAGAATCCATTTTTTGCACGAAAATACGGAAGCTACTGTCAGTGAAATAGATTATATTACAGATCAGGAGAGTAAACTTATTCCTTTTAAAACACTCATTGATAGAAAATAAGTAAGCGTTAATTACAAACTAGCTTTAACGATAATTGATTGTAAAATATTTAATGCCATTACTAGTAATTTGTCAACTCAACGTTGATCCCTATATCAGGCAACTTCAAAACATTTTAATAATCTTGATGACATTTTCAAAAAAAAAAGTGAATGAAAATCATTTACAATTCGGGATGTCCACGTTACATGCCTGTATAAGATGTTTTAAGTGTAGCTTGCATTTGGCACACAAACAGGATATAAAAGAATGGCAGGTGTGTACTCCTGACTAGAAGAAACAAATTAAAATTGCAAAACAAAATTTACAAAAAAATTTCATTTACAATTAGGATTTCCCGTCGATAAATCAAAGCTCGGTTTTGGAGCACAAATGATTACAATACAGCTCGTCGATTATTTGAAAACGCAACTATTTCTGCTTCCATAAAAAGTGTAGACGAATTTTTGATAAAACGATTCCAAGTCATATTACAAGTAATTTATTAACATTTATTTGATAAATTTCGTGGATTATTGCTCACAAATACCTTGTAAATTCATCGAATTGTATTCCTAGTTCTATATGCCAACTTCAGTGCACAAACTTACTTATTCATGGCACAGAAATAATAGCTTCTTCATTATTGCCTGTTCGGCAAATGTCGGGAGACGCTCAAGAATAGTGCAACAAATTGATGAAAAGGTATCGAGCAGATTTCTCCCTAAAATGCAGCATTACGTAAACAATGGAAGATTTTTTTGCGGCTTTTAATGTTATCAGAACCCTTCCTCTCAAGCTTACGTAAATTACCACTGAAGAAATTAACATCCTTTCCCCAAGAGGCACAGAAACTTCTTTAAAATACTTCGACACCTCCCCTTCTGAAGAGTCTACTCAGTATACTACAGGTGATTCAGAAGATGAATTTTACAATATCCTTTCGTTTTATTTTAATAATATATAGAAATGAAACCTTGTAGTATTTTATTTTTCATTAATGTACTTAATTGTATTTCATAAATAAATATCCATCATTTAATTTCGATTAAAAATATCTTAGTTCCTTGAAAACACCTTGTAACGTTTAGCCTCGAAACTTTTTAATTTCGAAACTCGAAATATTTTATTTAAATATAATTGTTTTTATTTTTAATTCGCCGTTTTTTAAAATTTAATTTTTGAATCGTACTTAGTATCCTCAAAAGCACCTGTATACGAAATTTCATAGAAATTGATAACTTTCAAAGAATTTTAATTTTAAATCCGCCATATTGGATCCGCCATTTTGTTTTTTGGAATTTTAATTTTAGAATCGAGATCAGCATTCTGAAAAACACCTGTGTATGAAATTTCGTGGCATTTAAATAACATTTTCATATTTTGGCCAGCTTTTCGGAATTTTACCCCACTGTGCGTCTTATCGGCTCTAATCAATTCCCTCAACTCGCATTTTTGACATTTGCTTTTTGAAAACTGAATGCTAATGTAAATAGAATCTTTGCTGATTATATTTTTGTAACTGGAATCATTTAGTAACCACATATGTAAAGGATCAGAGCTCAAATCAGGATCAGGACAAATGCGGTCGGCAGGTTGCCATGGCGACCAAAATGTTTTATCTAGTGAGTATGTTTTTGATACGTCTGCCAACTATTTTTCTTCCTTTCTTTTCTTTTTTTTATATAAAGCTTCTTCAATAGAAACAATATTCTGCCCTTTCTTTTGAAAAAATCCGCTTAATCCGACCTGCAAGAATCAAAACCCATCTCAAATAATTAGTGCCAATCGGACTCGTACCAAACAAAGCAAATAAATGAATAAATAAATTAGTTCTAATGCGATACGAACTAGTGTTCTGAGCGAATCGAATTACATCTGATGTGAATCCAATCCGCAATGTCTATTTAAAGTTTACAAGTCAACCAACTCAACACCGACAAAAATATTTCCCGAAAATCGCAATCAAAGATAATTATTCCATAATTAATGTAATTATGAAAAAAAAACTGTAATATCGAATTTATCTTTTAAGTAACAATATGAACACCACATAAAGAATCGTAAAAATTTAAATATGTGTTATTTTTTTAAAAATCTAAAACAGTATTACGGTTTTTCTTTTGAAAAATCGGGTTAACTCAAACTCTACCCCCAAGAATCAAAATTTAGCCCGAATCATAAACAACCAGTTAACCAGACACTTAAAGAAAAACATTAGCCCCAATCTGATGCAAGACTCTAACCTAAACCAAACCGCTCGTTGGGTCGAGTTGTGTAGAAACAGGTTACCCGATGCAGGACTCAATATAGATTCAATAGTATCAATTCTTTATTAAAAACATTTAATAGGATTTGTATTTATTTATTTTATTTTTTACATTTTAGTCTCTCCTTTTTACCACTCCTATGCTAAATTTAAAATATGGGAAAAAAATGACCAACAGTGGGAAGAAGGATATTTTTTAACTGGCGACTAGAATTTTTGGTTTTTGTCTAGATTTTCCCACATTTCTAGAACCCTGATTATGGTTTTCATACTCTATCTTTTTTTTTCCTATAGGGGATGTAGTCGTGTTAGTGTTCAAGGCTTACTGTGGTGAATGTGACCGTTGCAAAGATCCTAGGACAAATGTGTGTCGGACGCAACCGGTAAATATGATATGAATTTCATTATGATGTAGATAGACAGTAAAATAGCTACAAGGAAGGTACTTCAACGAGAACTCACAAAATGTTTTAGAAGAAAATATAGTGGTTCTTTTCTTATTAAGCTATCATGTGTGTAAAAAATAAACTTAAATGTCAATACAAAAGCAGTAAAAAAATTAAACCGATTATCCGAAAAATTTACCGATCTCTACATGTGACATACTGTTGGAAAGATCTGTGACCACTTATTCATGTTATGTACATCCCAAGCGCCTCCCCCAATTTGCCCTCCGGGAGGCGGTTTTCTAAATTTTGCGGACACCATTCATATCCCCCTGAGGGCAAATTTGGGGGGAGGAGCTCGGGTGGTGCATAACATGAATAAGTTTTTACATGCCTTTCCAACAATATGTCACATGGGGGGGGGGTCGACAAAAGTTCGAAAAATGAACCCCTTTAAGTCTACTAATGCATCCTCCTGGAATACATCCTCCTCCCTCTTTTTGAAATACCGTTTGCAGAAATGTGTTACTGTGCACGGTGACTATATAGAAAAGGACTAATGCAATGTAGCAATTTCATGAATTTTACTCAATTATTTCTATGTGAGAGCAAAAACTTATTGATACACCCTCGTATTACATAGTACGCAACGATTTAGTTCTGTTAGGAAACGCATAACGCAGCTGAAAATTAAATGTTAGCAATTTCCGTCAATAAGCTGAAATGTACTCTTATTCTTTTATGGGGCCATGTATATTATCTATATAATTTATGTACACCATGTAATATGCAAAAAAAAATTAGTTAAATTTAAAAACGCATAACACAACTGAAAACACTTCCAACAAATATTCCTCGTAGATTAGTACTGTAACAGAATCCTTTTGTATGTCCCTGTAAATGAATGATAAATGCTGTGCACATCATATTCTATAGTAGCTTGTAGTGCACTTTAGTCATCTTGATGCCTCAGTGATAAATATAAATTTCAATATATTTAAAATAGTGTAATATCATTAAAATACATTGCAAACAATTTTCCCCCATAGACCGTAATGGAACGGAATTCTTTTGAGTGTCTCTGTAAATGAACCGTAAATGCTCCACACTTCATTTTCAGTACCAAACATGCGATAGTGATCCCAATAACATCTATGAATTTTAAGACTATAGGACTATATTTACGTGAATTAGAGCGCAGACAGACAAACGGAAATCATAAGTTGAAAAGTGTTAAAAATGAATGAATATATGCTAAAAGTAGATGCCCATTTTTTAGGCAATAGGTAATCAAATTTCAATGATAGACGTTAGTAGAATTTCTTTTTCCACTTTGTCCTTTAAATTATTGTCACCCTCTAATTTAAAGCTGACCATTTTCTTTTTGTTATTAGTTCGAAGATTTCCACAGGGATGGAACATCCAGGATTACTTGCAAAGGGAAAGTGTTGAGTCAAATGAATTCTGTCAGTACATTCTCTGAATACACCGTTGCTCCTGAATTCAACGTCACTAAGGTAAGTAAAATGTATTTTAAACATTATTTATTTGTTTAATATCACATTTTTTAAACAATTTTATTATTATTAATATAAAATCTATTGAAATTAATATAAAGTTTTGAATGCATGAAATTCATAATTTTCCTCGGGACATTTCAGCTCTTTGTCTATGTATACTGGGTGTTTCATAAAAGATGGGCAAAACTTTAAAAGGTGATAGTACACATCCAAACAAACAAATTTCATCGTCGGAAATAAAACGCAAAGGTGCTGGCGCATTTGGAAACTTGGTCAATGCAAACGTAAAGCTCCATTTATGTTGCAAGTTATCGGGAAAAGAACGACACTAATAGCATGCAAATGTGATGTGGAAGAAGTGCCTCGATTAGTACAACAAGTTGGAAATTGCTCCTCAAACGTGGCAAATGAGGTGCGTTCGTACTATAACGAGTTTTATAAATATTTTTTGCATCGCGTATTGTATATTTTAGTGCACTTCATAAGTGCATATCAATATCATTCTGTTCCAAAGGCTGTAACATCATTAAAATGCACTTGAAAATTTTTTTTCCCATTGGCCGTCATATAACGGAAAACTTTTGACTGTCCCTGTCATTAAACTATACATCCGATTTTCATAAAATTGGAAATGACACGAAAAAATTTTGCAACAATTTAATATTTAAAATTTCAGATCATTCGGTTTGATAGTTTTTGCTCTGTTATAAGCGGACGAACGGACAAACAGACAGACGGACCGAAGGACGACTATAGGTGCTAAGTATTTATATAATTACGGACGCACCTAAAAAAGCGCTAATCCGAGAGTGCAACTGTCAATATTGGTAGAACGTATCGACTTCATTAACAGGGAATAGGCTGATATGCATTTTATCTACGGAACTGCCAATGGAAATGGCTCAGAGGCCCAACGAGCCGGAGAGTGGTTTCCCGGCTTTCTTTTCTTATTTAATCATTCTTTGTGTATTTTTGGCCTGGTATAACAACATCACTTTTTGTGCTCTCTAGCATCTTTACGTTTTAATTCCAACCATGCATTCTTTGATGAAAGTTTTTATTTGGATGTGCATGATCACCTCTTAAAGTTTTGCCCATCTTTTATGAAACACCCTGTACACATATATTAGTTGGATGTGCCAATTCCAAAACATTCTTCTATCTAATACACCTTAATATTTCAAAATGTAGTTACAAATGTCAATACTTCAATATTATTAGTTCAATACTATACCAACTTTGACTTTCATCCTAAATTCCTGCTTCAATCAATTAATGGGAGTAAAAACGAGTTAATCTCGATGATGATATTTATTAAAAACCATTGGTTTTCTGTTCTTCTGTTGTACATCAGCTGTTCGCAAATAGCGGGCCTGATGCGAAGTTCCTGTTGCTTTAAGAGCCACCGGTGTACACTAGAAATGAAAAATCAAGAAAATTATACAAAAATCGCTATTACAGTGCTCTCTTTCTGCTGAATATTTCCAAATTCAAGGAGGATCTGTGCCCATAGCCAAAGACATACAAAAAAACTTTGGTTCAATCCCATGCATAACTTCATACGCTTTTCGATGATACAATAATGAAAATGGCACAAAAATCCCTATTACAGCACCCCCTTCCGTCAGAAGTTTTCCGAATTAAGGGAGGACCTTCTTACCGTGACCAAAAACATACACACAAAAATTGGTTCAAGTCTGTACATAACTTCATACATTTTTCGATGGTACAATAATGAAAATCGCTCAAAAATCGCTATTACAGCACCCCCTTCCGTCAGAAGTTTTTCAAATTAAGGCAGAAGACAAACATTTTACATAAAACATGTTTTTTAGGATCTCTGACCCCTAAAACATGCAAATCCGTCGAAAACCGGAAGTAAAAAAAAATTTCGATTGCAATACTTTCTTCTATTGGAGATAGAAGAAAGTAATAACATACTTTCGGATCAAATTCTTTTTTCTATTTTTAGCAACAAGTTACTTTTACGTTAACAATGTTAATAGTAGCTATCCAAGTACATTTACTGAAGTTTAACGAATACGTCATTGCCTGAAATCTAAAGAATATAGTTACTTTGCATACTATTCAACTCACATTCATATGATGATAGGTTAAGGAAGAGTTTTTGGAGACCTTTGTAAAATATTGTATTTCAATAGGATTTAGCCCTCAATTAGCCGACCTTGCATAGTGTAACTCAGGAGTTACATGATCTTTTTTGCCATTAGACGCTTTCCGTTGGTCTTTTGGTGAACTTGTATGTGTTACTTACGTGTGATAACATCCATTTAAGATCGTGAAGTCTATTTTTGTTCCGATTTGTTATCACAGTAGGTATAGCATCTTTTGTTGATACTGCTTGCCATGTGCTCGACTGGCGTTTTTTCTCTATCTATATAAAGTAGTCATTATTGATTCTGAAAACTATTAAAAGCATTACAAAAAATATTATATCGTTGAATGGTTTTTATTGAGCAGTGTAAACATTTTAGAGTAAGTAGGGGAGACCGGGGGAATGGCGCCACTCGGTGTTATGCCGCCACCCCGTCTAGTTTAAAAACTAGCGGCAGTTTGAGATAGTGATTGCGCCTGCACTGTAGCGGCCAACAATAGAAACAGTGCCTAGACTGAGAATGGTTTTGTTGTACGTCGTTCGCTTGTTCTAGTGAAAAATTTAGTTTTCTTCTAGATGCTTCTTATTTTGGAGCTTCAAATGATTAGAGGTAAACACCTTTTCTTGAAACATTGGGTACTTAAGATAATATTACCCGTAATCTACATGCTTTCGCCGACATTTTGATGCAATTTGTTGAACAAGTTCGGTTCTTCTTTCAGCTTTGCTGGGTGTTTTCCACTATATTGTCCTCTCGGGGTAATGCCGCCACCATGGCAAAGGGTGACTTTTCCAATTTGAGTTAAATTGTAAGCTTAGCACATTAATAAATCTAGCTTAAGGAACATTGTAATTGTTCATTATTTTGATAAATTATTGCTTTCTAAACATTTTTAGTAGGTTATGTGTTTCATAGTATCCATTTTATGTATTTATTAGGTCATTATAGAGTGGCATAATTACCCCAGTGTCCTGGGTAATCCCGCCACTATACAGAGGTTGAAAGAAAATTTTTTTTATGTGTGCTTACTTTACAGTTATGATTACGGTTAAATTTATACAGATACTAAAGATAATGATTCAACTTTAGAATTTATATTTTTGCTATTAAAAAATAAACATTTTTTCGAGGTGAAAAAAATTAAATTCCCTTAAGGTGTCGCCATTCCCCCGGTCTCCCCTATATCATTTAAAATTATCTTTTTTGAGCAAATTATGTTATGTAACTCTGGAGTAATATGTCCAACAGAAACATAAATAATTTTTTTCACTAATTTTTTTGTGGATAATTAACCTTTAACTGATGTTACCGGTCTCACAGACCGGTGCTTTTTTCAATTCTCATAGTTTAACTTGCAAATTTCAGTTTATCTACAAACACTACTGAAATTTTGTTTCGTTTGGAAGCTTAGTACCAACACCAGAGACTTTTGAATAGATGAATTTTAATTATAACACTGCTGTACACTCCTGTAGTTTAGTACAAAAACAACATCCTATGACATAATCGTGGCTTTTATTCATCTTTCGATGGAGCGGTCTCACAGACCGCTTCACACTACTGTGAAAATTTCTGTGACATCAGTTAAAGGTTAAGATGTATAAATTACTTACTAAACTTGAACTTTATTTTGGTCAGTTGCAAAAGTTTATTGCAATCTTGAAAAAAGTTTCCATTTACCTCCGAAGATAGGACATGCTTATTTCTGCATGTAGGAAGTTTTTCAGAAAAGTTTAAATTATTTTCAAACTTCAAAACAAACTTTTCATTAACCTTTAACTGATGTCATAGAAATTGTCACATAACTAGTGTGAAGCGGTCTGTGAGACCGCTCCATCGAAAGATGAATAAAAGACGCGATTAACTCATGGGATGGTGTTTTTGTACTAAACTCTTTGTACGGTACTGTTATAATTAAAATTCACCTATTCAAAGTCTCTGGTGATAGTACTTAAGTTCCAAACGGAACAAAATTTCGGTAGCGTTTGTAGTTAAACTGAAAATTGCTAGTTAAACTATAAAAATCGAAAAAAAAATCGCGGTCTGAGAGACCGGTAACACCAGTTACAGGTTAACAAAAATAGACTCAAATATGATTTTTTTGGAAGAACAACAACAACAAAAAAATCGAGCATTAAAGGGATAATACATAGAGGTTTGTACAGTTGTGGGAAAAAATACCCCTACCACTAACTCTACCACATATCGTAGTATAAAAATTGTACTGGTCCCAACCGATTAACAATAACGCCTTCTATTAAATGTTATTCTTGGGTTAGAGTTTGGGGGGGGGGGATTTCATGTGAAGACTTGTACCAGTTTGTTTTTTAAAAGTGTAACATCCTATTTTGACATTATATTAGAGTTTCTTGAATGAAATCACCCCAAAAAAGTACACAGTTTGTGCATTTCTCTTAACCCTTTAATGCGCAGCTTTGCATATATGCAAACAACAGTGCTTTGAATGTAAGAGATTTTTTTTTATTCGTACATACCCAATTCACACCAGAAAATTAAAATAACAATATTTGCTTTAATTAATAAGAGACATTCCGTATTTAAATAAAGCGAAATTAACCATTGAAACTTTCTGGTGCAAAGTCAGAGTCTCTGAACTATGTAATTTTTAGAAAGTATTCTATCTTGGGTTAAAGGTTAAGTTTTATAAAATAAATAATTATATAAAATAAGGTATTTGGAGACATACTTATTAAAATAGTTACTAATCTGCAATATTTTAGCGTAAAACAGCCACACCACAATAGTTTTTTCTTGTACTGCAGATGTGCAACAGAAGAAAAGATTGACGTATTATATGAAAAATGAATCTCTGATTTTTTTCATTATTTTTCCTGTGTAATAAACCTTTTAGAGAATCATATATCATTTTTTCGAAACAAAATAAAAAATCGCGCATTTAAAGGTTAAACCTTGAGATTTATAAGAGGTTAAATTTGAGAATGCTAACATTAAATACACATGACAAAGTTTAATTTATATCTTGCGCAAAAATCATCCGATTTAAATGTTTCTTTTTTAATTCAATCGAATGAATGTGAATAAAGTCATTCTAGGCATTTTTTCTGTTAAAAAATATTTTTCATTATGAAAATTTTTAATAAATTCATAGTTTAAAAAATATGAATTATAATCTACATATATCTTTCGTTAAGAATTAACGTCGTGGAAAACATGAAAACATATCGCTATGCTTTTAAAGCTTTCCTATCATTATTTTCTGAGATATAGAGACGTTTTACTTTTCGACGATTTAAAGGTTTCGTCGCTTTTTACCAATTGCATACACAGAAAAAGAAATCTTATGTTAGAATGCTGCCGAAAAAAATATACGGAATTTTATTTTACATAATGTTTATCTTTAAAATTACTATAAAAGTTTTATGGTTATCAATTACTTTTTTTTTTGTATTCTCAACTATAAGATCTTAATTTCATCTTCCTAAATTTATGGATAAATCCCTAACACATTTTCTTTTATAACTACTATAAAGATTAAAATAAAAGTCATACGCTATATAGTTTTCCTGACTGCTTTGATCCTATAAACGCAAAGTGTCAAAAGTGGATGTTGCCGTTTGCAAAATGAAAGTTTGTACAATTTTTAACATGTAGGTGACCTCCGAAGCAAAATTTTCGGCTAGCGTTTAATAATAGAGATCATCTTTAGTCGATTGGTATCTTTATCTTTTTTACACGATTATTTTCAGGAGAATTAGCAGAAGGTGATTAGTTTTTTTCCGGGACTATGGTGGTGAAAATTTATTTATGAAAACATTTTTTGAGAAAAACTACTATAATACTAATTAAAAATGAATGAAATTTCATACATTATACATGCTATGTATAAAAAATTATTTACAAAAATAAAATTTGATACTTAATAATAAACAAAAACATAAGGTCAAAAATTAGATTTTCGTAACATGGAAAATGAATTATGAAATGTTTAGTTTCATTGGCCATTCTGAGGTAATGTGACGAAAATTTATATAAAGCAAAGTAAAGTGGGATGCGCAGTAGTCATAAAAAGCGTTTGGAAGCAGTACGTTTCAGTCATACTTTTCACGATGGGTAAACGAAAGATGCTGTCTGAGGAAGAAAGAGCCAAAATCTATACATATCTAAAATGTGGAAAGTCTGTTCCGGAAATTAGTAAATTAATTGAAAGATCAGTTTGTGCGATATATAACTATCGAAAAGATCGAGAAAATTATGGCAAAAATTTTAACAAAAAAGAATCCCCGTTTAAAAAAGAGGGAGAAAAGGGAGATTCTTCAACTTGCATCAAAAACCGGCTCCAGTTCAACGCAGATTTCTGCAGAGCTATCCCTTCCTGCTACTTCTTGAAGAGTTAAGCAAATTTTACATTTTTCACGGGGTTTGAGATAGTCGAAAAGGAAGTCTGGTCCAAAGTTACTTCTGCGCCATAAGCAAATGCGTTTGCAGTATTGAGAGAAGTATTTGGCAATGGGGACAATGGAGGATATTCCAAATATGGGTTCGAGGCTGAAAAAGTCACGTGGTACCCCCGTTTAAATCCCCGTTTAAAAAAGAGGGAGAAAAGGGAGATTCTTCAACTTGCATCAAAAACCGGCCACAGTTCAACGCAGATTTCTGCAGAGCTATCCCTTCCTGCTACTTCTTGAAGAGTTAAGCAATTTTTAACATTTTTCACGGAGTTTGAGATAGTCGAAAAGGAAGTCTGGTCCAAAGTTACTTCTGCGCCATAAGCAGATGCGTTTGCAGTATTGCGAGAAGTATTTGACAATAGGGACAGTGGAGGATATTCCAAATATGGGTTCGAGGCTGAAAAAAGTCACGTGATACCGGTAATTTACCCAAAGAATTTCTAACAGATAAGAAGGAAAACGGGAAACTACTACTGCTTTCCCCTATGAACTGTTTAATTGGCTAGCGGGAATTTACATAACGTCTATGGAGCCTTCCCTTTTTTACGCTAGACGTTTTTGCCTTGACCACCTGATCATGGCGTAGATGGAATATCCGCCATTGAAAGAAGGTCATTTTCTTCGATTAAAACAAAAATTGAATGGACCGATAGTTGGTTAGAAATATTATTGGAGGGATCTCCGAAAAGAACCAAAATCTAAATTCAGCAGAAATTTGGATGGCGGAAGTTTGATGATTTGAGCAGCGATTGATTATGATTGCAAAAATGAAATTGTACTTTTCAATGATCGGCAGAGTTCATTTAATTACAGATTAGTTTTAGAAAATTCCCTTCTTCCATTTGCATGGCAGTATTATAGAACATGAAAGACAATGCAAATATTCACACTTCAAATGCAATGAAAGATTGATTTGACGAACAGAATGTTGTTCTTTTAGATCACTCACCCCACCTATTAGTTCCGATTGGAACCCCAACGAAAACATTTGGGAATAGCTTGTTCGAATGGTTTATGCAGATGGGATGCAGTACACATCACTTGTCACTTGTAGAATTGAAAGCTTCAATCTGTCAAAACTCTAAATTAATTTATCAGAAGTACATTCAAAATGTTGTTTTATCAATGCCATCTAGAATAAAAGAAACTTTGATGAAGAAATGCGGCTTTACTAACTATTAATTTCAATGAAATCTGATGTATAATAAATCAATTTCCATGTTTGTATGTTACGAAAATGTAAATTTTGACACATTATTACGAAATTATAATAAACATGTTATGTTTATTATTATTATTATTATTATTATTATGAATTTTTATTTTTGTAAATCATTTGTTATACATAGGATGCATAATGTATACAATTTCATTCATTTTTAATGAATATTATAGAAGTTTTTGTTAAAAAACCGTGTTTTCATAAACCAATTTCCACCACTGTATATACATTCAATATTCAGCATCATCATGGCATTGCCCGGGAAATGTCTATCGAGCTATCAGTTTCTTTACCCTTTCTATCTATATGTATTATAAAGGACAAACATATCTGTGCGTAACGCATACGTCATTTGTGAATGGCAACACTTTCAAATTTGAAATGAAATTTCGGTTTTGCAATTTTCTTTGCTGCAAATTTTTCAACTTCTGAACATCGCACGATTTCAATTTTTACACCGTCGTATGGGGAAAAATGTTCTTATAAATGCAATTTGTTTGAAAGCTGTATCTCAATTTATTTTTGAGATATTAATTTTTTTGTAGTTTTTAATACCATCTTTCTAATCGTGGCAACAAAAGTACCCCATTTCTGTTGAAAGTACAGGGAAAATAGTCAGAAATAGGAGATTGCTGTATCATTTTGTTGCCATTTTCTCATAAAACCTGAAAAAAGGTTGAAATTAAAATACGAGTTATGTCAAGAATATTGTCTGTTATTATGACGTCATATGCATACTTTTCTATAGACGAAGTTTAAGCTTGATTGTAAAGTGGATTGCTTTAGCGGAAGCAGATGACGTCATTTTATAAAAAAGCGTGTATTATAATTCTTAAAACTGAATTATGGTTTGTAGGAGTACGTTATTTTCACAGTTTTCACAGTTGAAATTCTTCACGGGTGAAATTGAACGGGACTTTTGAAAATAATGTAATCGAAATCACTCACTGATAAAACGCAATGTTTTACAAAAATTTAGAGTGTCTTTATAAAAGAGAGGTCACATGCAAATAATACCGATTTATATTACATAAATTGATGATTCTCGCCTGGATGGATTTGCTTCGCCGAGTTAGACGAGCAAACAAATAATTCGAGGTTTAAAATAATATCATGTTCCCCAAGTTTTTGTCCAAAATTCTCTCTACTAATAAAATTTTATTGCTATCCTTTAAATATGTTACTGTAATTTTATCAAAATAACATAATTTGCTTAACCACTTCACTCCCAGGCTTAATTTTGTTGGTGAAGGGCTATATACCAGGCTGTATGGTGTAAAATGTTTGTCATAAATCATTTCATAACTTCCACTAGTTTATTATAATAGATAATATTTTAACTTGCAGGTTAATCCAAAAGCAAATCCTAACAATATTGCATTTGCGGGTTGCTGTCTACCAACGGGGTACGGAGCTGTGATGAACGCAGCAAAAGTGCATCGTGGAGCAACATGTGCAGTGTGGGGACTCGGAGGCGTTGGAATGTGTGTCGCAATGGGATGCCGAGACAGTGGTGCTTCTAAAGTTATAGGGATAGACACGAACCCAAACAAATTTGATCAAGGTAACTAATTCTTTGAAAAATACACCATTTTATCCTTTTTTTACTTACCCATCATACGTAGTATAGGGTAAGTCTTGTAATCGTTTTCAAAATCGAATTTTTTTTTTTTTTTTTTTGGCGGATTTACACGTTTCAGACACTGGAAATTCCAAAAAACATATTCTTAGGAAAAACATTTTGGTGTCCATTGGGTGTGTGTCTGTAATCGCTCTATCTCCCGAACAAATTGAGACAGAGACTTGAAATTTGGTGTGTACTTAGGAAGTAATAATGGGAAGAAGCCTATTGAATATCAGTAACCTTGATTATCCGGAACTTTTTTTTCGGACCCTCAAATTATTCGTTTTGATAAAAGGTATACAAAAATTTTTGAAATTGTTTATTTGAAGGAGTGAATATAAAAGACAATAAAAAAACATAAAATTTGCATCAGGAATGAAGTCGATCGGATAATTAATTATAGAGATATTTGTAATCATATTTTTCACACTCTTCGATTTTTCATGCTCCTGTATTTCATTCAAATTTCAATTCAAAGATTTATTTTAATTGAAAATGAGACGCTTAATCCGACGCAGTATTAATTAATAGGATTATAATTTTTCGAGTTATAAAGATGTTTCTTTTACGCAATTCGGCACTACTTGATTATCCCGCCGACCAAAAAACTATCGCCAAACTATAAGATTAAATGCCAATAATGTTTGATCGTAAATGTCAAGCATTTAATGCATCTTCGTACCTGTAGGGGGGGGGGGGGGGTTACCATAGGAGGGACCCTGTTCTGTCGCCAAATGCTGCCAAGTTTGTCGCAAACTTGGCGTAATATTGCCAAATTTGGTGATCAAAATGAGTTGTCAAAAGTGACGCCAAATTGGCGGTATATCTAATATTTCGCCAAATTCCCATAGACTTCCTTTGTAAACCAATAGTGTTTATTTGCTTACAGAAAATCAACAAATTGAGATATTTTAATGCAACAAAAAGTAATATTAGCTTAAGGGATTATATTAATTATATTTAAGGGAATCCAAGTAAATTAAATTATGAATAAAAGTAACATGATCCAATGCTTAGCATGTATCACATGTTTTATTTTCATATTTTATGTATATCCATGATGGGTAAATATTACGGTTGCCCCCAACGACTAGTTTAGATATCTGAAAGAGAAAATAACAACAGAAATTTAGCTTACGTTATCGGTATTTATTTCTATGATTCCTTTGACAGCAGTTTCACCACAGACGAATTAGCCGGATAAAATGGTGAGAGTAAATGACCGATATTTGTAGTTGCGACGAAAGAATAGAACCTCAAGCTGCAACTAAAATATTTCCTTTCTGCAGCTATGTTAACTTTCACTGTACGCAAAGGATTTCATAACGGCTCAGAATTTGCCGCTGAAACTTTCTGTAAAAACACAGGAAAAAAACTGAGACTCTCTCTAAACTTACACTAGTTCTCTGTTAAATGCATTCGATTGAATTTTTCTGTCAGCATTTTACAGTCATTTTCCTTTATCGTATATGGAATCCCTTGTAAGGATTTTCATGTGTTTATTTAAAGATATTTTTATTTTGTTATAATCTGTAAGTCAAAATACACTTTTAAAATTTTTTTAAAATTTTATTAGAATTATTAAATACGAAAGTTCTATTTTAAAATTGTTTTATTAAAAATTAGAATAATTTAAAAAGGAAAAATTCGTCTCTGCGGAAATTAGTGGGGATTTTTATCGATAATAATTTTGCGGTTGTTTTATACACCATGTGCATGAAGCTTGGTAATATTAAAAGTAAATTTATTATTATTATTATTATTTCAATGGTAAATGCATTGTAAAAATATACCAATCTTCTGAAAACATATAACACAAAATGTATAAAATAATTAAAACGTAAAAAATCAATTTTTTTAAATAAATTACATTTTTATTCCCCCCCCCCTCTAATTTCTTGCAAAAAAATTATTTTGAAAAATATTAGCGCATTAAAATACAGATATTGCGTGACAATTTCGAAAAATTCTCTAAAGCATTATTGTTGTAAAAAACGAATTACGTTTAAAATATTTTTATTAAAAAATATCCATTAAATATTTTATTTATTAGATAAACTTGTTTTCCAAAATTATAATTAAACATAATAAAACATTAAAATTGATTTCTAAAAAAAATTGTAGATATTAAATTATTCGGTATCGGCCAAAAATAAATCGTATAGGAATGTTTTTAACGAATACATTTCAAACGATATCTTTGTATACGATAACAAGCACAATGGATCCCTCCCCCCTCTGGATCATAAAAGACATTCGTTGGTAGCAACTGTAACAGCTCCAATAGCGCAGTCATTAAGGTGTTCGTCTCTAGCTCAGAGGTCTCGAGGTCGAACCCCGTGGCGACTCGAAATAATTCTTGAATAAATAAGTTGAATGAACTGAACATGAATACTACAGTAGTTGAAATTTATTCGGACAACTCTAATGCTTCTTCATAAAATTCGCTAATTTCGAAAAATAGCTAAATCGTTTTTATTAAAAGTAAATTTACAGTTATTTTACTGATGTAAATTGACAGGGTCTACTGTAAATTAACCAAATAATTTCTCTGTTAATTAACAGAATCTGTTTTTTAATCTCTGTAATTTTACATAAGACTTAAGATAATGGATTACCCAGAGGTTCTCTGTAATTTCACAGAAATGTTTTTTTAGCAGTGCAGAAGAAGACCGCCGCAGAATTCGCGGAGCGCGGCTTTCCGCGGTCCCCCGTCAGGGGTCGTTTCACTTTATTTACGACACTGACCGTTTTCTGACACTCGACAGGACCGGAAAAAACGGAAAATTAAAACCGGACTAATTTAAAAGCTAAAATTCGTTAAATAAAAGAAATCGAAACTCGTTCAGAGATGGGTCCGGAGACTAGCGTCTAAATCGCGTCCCTCACAACGGCTCTTATCACAAATGCACCTGGGAAGTTTTCTAGCACGGCGCGCTGGCTGGCTAACCCATATTGGACCACTGTCCTATAAATAGGACAGCTGATAAACATTTTTAAAAATAAAATTGGTAAGGATTTTCTGGAATTATTTTGTTATGACGTCTTTAAAATACATAAAAGTATACCATATAAACAAAAAAAAAAAAATAAGTAACCAATTAAAATTTACTTGAAAAAAGTCTATTTAAGAAATGCTTTAAAAATTGTGATATTATAATCTAGAATTTTACCGTTATTATTATATTTTTATTGGAGAAATCATAGAGTATTTTTGTACAACATAAACAGTATTTTAAAGTAAAATAAAATATTTGCTCATAAAATTAGTTTATGTATACATTTTATATGTCCTTACTATGTGTCCTGTTTATAGGACAGCTAGTTATTTAAAAAATTAAAAACTTTTTTTCAAAATTTTGTTAGTATCTACTTAATTACATCATATTAATGATATAATCGAAGTTTTAAAAATTTTCAAAAATATTTAATCGGTGTGGTCCAATATGGGCTAATATGGTGCTTTTGTTTTACTTTCAGCTTAAAAGCGGAGCGTTGCATATCCTGTCTTCATAGTTTTTAGAAATAAAAAAATCAGAAAACAGCTAACAAATATCATTCATGTACTAGTTAAATGAGCTTTATTTAAAACCGGATTTAAATTGCTTGATATCATCATTTATTTTTATTATTATTTTTTTAAATCTGAATAAAATAAGTTTATTTTTTCTTATAGATTGATTTTTATTGGAGACAGGATTTTTTATTTATTAATGTTCAATAAAGAGAAATTTAAACAATATTACAGACAACTTAAACAAAATGAATGAGGTAACATTTTATAAAATTTCTGTCTTTTAGAAAAGAAAAAAAGTCGGTATTATTTTATGAAAGTAAATACTAGAATACATTTTAAAAAAATCAGTCTTTTAAGTACTGATGCGAGATACAATATCTATAAATAAAAGTATGGATAAATATTCTTTTTTAAAAAACAGCTTCATTTCCTAGTTAGATGATCACTTTATTTTTGTAAGAATATAACTATACTGATGTGCCAATCCCAAAACTTTATTCTATCGCACATGTTAATAATTTAAAATTCGCTATCATAGTGTTAAAATTAAATGACAATCTATGTCCATCATGAGGATTGTAAAGGTATATAGGTTCGGTGAATTGGATGTATTTAATAAGAAGATATAAGTATCTCTTTGTTTCAAACAAATCATTGAATTTCGGAACCCGACCTTTTAGACGTCTGCAACCAAAATTCCAACTCAAAGTATATAAAATCAACATCTGTTGTGTCATATACACCCAAGTCTAATAAGGATCTATTTACGTGAAAATGTAACAGAATACTAAGTTTGATTAAATTGCGTGCATAAGTTTTTGAGATATATCTTTTACGAAAATCGAAAAAATTCAGCATAGCAGCCTCACCTGTTGTGCGATTTACACCAAAAGCTAATAAGTAACAGCTTACATCAACGTCTGACTATGAAGTTTGCTGAAAATCCGTGCATTAGTTCTTGAGATAGAGCTATTAATTACTCAAATCGTACAGAAAGCAGCACAGCAGCGCCACCTGTTGTGCAATATACACCAAAAACTAATCAAGCTAGTTTATATTAAGGTCTAACTGAATCTAAAGTTTTATTAAATTCCGTACATGAATAGATCTAATTCAATCTCATGCATTCTTGATAGAGTTATTGCTGAAATCGTGAAAAAATCAGCATAGCAACGCCACCTGTTGGGCGTTATACACCAAACACTAATTAGCACCAGTTTATATCAAGGTCTAACTGAATCTATAGGTTTGTGAAATTTCGTGTATTAGTTATTGAGATAGAGTGCCCACAAAATTTTTGTCACATACAGACAGAGTGACAGACAGACATTTCTAAAAACCATTAAACCGTGTTCAGGATTTTCTAAAACGCATAAATCCATCGAAAACCGGAAGTCGAAAATTTTACCGAATCCAACTAATTTCTTCTTGTAAAAATAGACGAACGTAAAAATGGGAAACATGGGTTTTTCATTTACAATTTTTATTAGTAATTAAAATCAGTAGGATAACCCTCAACGGGTTAAACGTTTGTGACACACAGCACTTTACCTTACGGCTCTAAATATTTTAAATATAGGTCTTAAAAATAATGATATCAAAATATGCATTTCTTGCTTTATACTTTGCACTCACATCTGGAGTCCCTGATGACTGATAATTATAAACATTGAAGTTCATAGCAATAAATGAAGAGTGTATTAGAGTGTATTTATAAGAGTGTAGAGATTTAAGCGGATACAGCTCAAATCAATGAGTAATGTAGAAAATTTCCGAAGAAACAAACGAAATTTTTGAACGCTATGCTATTAATTAAAAGAAAAATATATCATCATTTTCTGTTTTCTATTTATATTCACAAGTGCAAACAGTATTTTCAAAATCAATTGATATACGGTGAAATACGTTCAACACGAAAACGCTTAACACGAAAAATCGGTTAACACGAAATGATATAGCGGTCCGGACAGTATACTATACAATTTAATGCATTTTTTTTCTTTTAGCACGAAACAAAATTCATTTAACACGAAAAAAATTCACTTGCGAGCTAGTTAGTTTGAGTTGAAATTGGTGAATTTTGTGTCAAAACCACTGAGTTTTGGGTGAAAATCCGTGAATTCGTGTTTTTTGTAAATTGGCTTATGTTTTATTAGCGCAATGGCTGAGAAATCGGTGCGAAAAGAAACTGCTATTTCGCTTCAAATGAAGATGAAGCTGCTTAATGCAGTTGATGAAAAAGAAGGACGAAAATAGAAATCTGCAAAGAGTTTGGCATTGCCAATTCTACTTTATACACAATAATAGAAAACAAGGATCCCTTTACGTTAAGGTTGAGCGCAGTATGTTTATGTCAGAGAGAAAACGTATGAGAACTGCTAAACACGAAGATTTAGAGACAGCTTTGCTTATTTGGTTCAAACAAGCTAGATCTCAAAATGCTGAAAAAGACACTTAAAAAAAAGATATATTTTTCTCCAAAAAACAATATATTTTTACTTGCTTTTTATCCTAATGGATGCAACTTACTAGCAGTTTAACAGGAAATCGAAATAAAATTTGACGACGACGTCGAAAATATTTGTAAGTTTAGTTCTTTTTTTTTTTACGGATCTCTTAACGCGAAATTCTTTTAACACGAAAAACATTTTCGGTCCCTTTGGCTTCGTGTTAAACGTATTTCACTGTATATACAATTTATTCACTAATGTTTTTCATTCAGGTCTCTCATAAATTCATAATATGTGTTTTAAATGAGATGATATGAAAATTTGAGTGCGAATTTATAGGACTTTAAAAGATTTTGTTTTAAATTTGATAAAAATTATTTTTGATTTTTCTTTTTAAATATATTTTCATATCCAAACGATATTTTTAATTTTCCAGTACACTGTTAAATATCACATTTTCACTGAGCTTATATCATACATTCAAATGTATTTATTTTAATCGATTGAGTTATCTTTTGTGTTAAGCTATTCAAAAATCATAAGTAAAATTTATGTAAATGTTTTGTTTGCGTCATTAGTAGCCAAATTAAATGAAATATATGCAAATCGCTAACATAACAGAAAGAAAACCCGATAGTTTTTTTAAATTCTTTATTTAAAGAAAATAATCTGCAACATTTGCTGTTCAGTAAAAAAAATAAATAAATAATTGCTGTTAACTTTGCAGCTTTTAATGAGCACGTGGAAAGCATGTTCAAAGTTTAGTCATCTGGAGTCCTTGATGACTGATAATCATAAACACTGAAGTTCATAGCAATAAATGAAGAGTGTCTCATTTAAGCTCATATTACAGCTCATATCAATAAGTAATGTAGAAAATTTCCGAAGAAACAAACGAAAATTTTGGAATACAGATAGTTTCTGCCGAATTATCAGTAGCAATTTCCCCGAAAACGAATGTTTGGCGAATCTTAGATTTTGAGCCGAAAACGTAACAAATATTTCGGTCGATCTACACTTAAAGTTACTAAAACTTTTAAATCTGTTAAACGCAACTCGTTAGTCGCTTGTTTCTCTGACTTCTAATACCAGATATTTGAGATCTGATTGCATACCTTTACCTAAGAAAGCCATTTTTAAAACTAATATTCATATACTATTTATTCTTTCCTTTAAATACTGAAACAACCAGAGATTTGATAAGTAAAAAAAATAACATAATTAACAAAAATCGTATTCATAACATCTAATGGGCAACATTTTTATCCAGAAATATTCCTCTACATTCATCTATTTATTTTATACAGAACCAATCCATAAAAATTTAATCCCACTATTATCAAATCTATTTAAAATAATTTTGCTCCCCATGCCAATAACAACACACACATACGCAAAAAAAAAACAAAAAAAAAACATCTAAATTTAACTCATTTCCGCAGATAAAAAAGAAAACTATATTTTTCCTTTAATCCTTAAATATCCTTTAATCCTGTAATAATGTTTTTCGGCTTTCATTTTTTAAATAAATCATGGGAAAAATACTTTAAAAAATCATATTTTGTTTTAAGTATGGTTTACGGCTAAAAAACAGTTTGTTACTCATCAACAATACTGGTCTTTAATTGAAAAAATAATTTTCCTTGATAAAATTCTATTATATTAAGCACACAAGAATTTTAGGAAATATAATACGAAATAAATTTTACTTGCTCACTGCAGAACAAAATAGGGTATTTCGCAAGCTTCCAAACAAAACAAAACGAACAAGTAGCAACAATTGAAAAAATAAATCTATCTTTATTCTTAAACAGCACAAGTGTTGCCATCTACATGTTGAAAATCGATTTGCCAATTTTCTTTTATTACATTCGGGCCCATACCGGGTTCAGGTTTAATTATTTTTTTCCAGCACTCCCGACTCAGGGCCTCCATTTTCTCGAGTCTGGACTTAATTCTTCCCGGGACCTATCGAGCCGGCAATTTGTTTTCTTTTTGTAAGAATAAGTAATATTCAACATCTTTAGCGGAATCGTCCGAAGTTTACATTGTTTAATAAATTACTGAGACATATTTTTTGTAAAATGTACTTTTTCATTACAGCAGCTTCAAAAAATTCTTTAAACATGTTTTCTTTTTATCGTAAACTACATTAATGTTTTCATTGTGTCTGAATGCTGTTAGGTTGTCCTTAACGATACGTTGTCCTATTCGATATTGGGCAATTCCACAGAAAAACATCATTTTTTTGGGGGGGGGGGGGAATCAAATTTATAATATGTTTAATTTAAGGGTATGATTGGAAAACTTGATATTTTTATATTCTACAGAAAAATACTAATAAAAAGGCATTGTGAATTACTTTTTACAAACTAAGTTGAGTACTATTATTGTCTTTGTAAAGTCATAATGTTGCGTCAGTTATACAATAAAAGTTACTGTTATAATTTGGCATTTCTTAGTGTTGTTGAGAACATTAAATCACTTTTTTTAACTGGATAGTTTTGATAATTTTTACACTTCAATGAAGGCAGAAAAAATGTTTGTCTATTTCATGTTACGTCAGTTACAGAATTTTGAATTGCAATTTTTGGGTCTCAAAGAGAGATTGAAATAATCTGCAGGTATTCGGGTATTAAGACCTTAGTAAGAAATATTTTAAATTGTAAAAATTTGTTTTAGCTTTATTAGTAAATTTTCTACATAGATTTGAAAACAAAATTCGAGAATAAAATGTTATGTCAGTTACGATGGAATTGCCCTATTGCTGACATATTGTCTGAAATATGCTGTAAACATTTCACACAAATATGTATGCAGTATTCCTGCAAAAGAATCTGAACTGTAGTTAAGAAATATTGGTATTTTTTCGAAGATAGTGATTCAGGCCGGACCGGGTTCGGAGCTGAAAGTTTTGGTCTGTGCAGGGCCTCTACTCTACGCGGAGTAACCAGTCGTTTAATACTCACGCTTACATCACCGCCATTTCAGAAAGCGTTTGAGTTGAGTACGTCTATATGGCTACAAGAATGAAGATCAGATCGTTGTAATTATGTAAACGAATTTTAATACCACAGTATTGATTCGAGTTTCCAAGCATTTTTTTTCCAAGTCGTCTGCTCTTCCATAATTTATTATAACCTTTACGTGCTTTTATCCATATTAAATACAGTAGAATCTCATTAAAAACGAATGTCCGTTTTACGAATTTTTCAATTTAACCAATATAATTTTTATTGTTAAAAAATCTTATCTATACTAATCTATATTAATATTATAAAGAAGTAAAGTTTGTTTATTTGTAGGAGGTAAGCTCTGGAACTACCGAACCGATTTCAAAAGCAATGGTATCAAAATGATGGTGTTAGTCTAATTTAGGACACAGGCTATATCTTATGTCGGTGCCACTGGCCAAAACGGGATGCAGGAGCAAAAAACGTTCTAAAAATGCGATTTTTGTGTAACTGAAGGGCCTAGAAACATGAAATTTGGAATGGTCGTTACTTACAAGGTATAAATGATCTCTAAGAACATTTCTTAAAAAATTAGAAATTTAAAAGGGGTGAAAATGCGCGAAAAGCGTTTTAAAAAACGTTCTAAATTGCGATTTTTACACAATCTCAGAAAGTATCGATTCGATTTTTTTTTAATGGTGTGAAAACGATGGCGACAGCCCTCGCTCCAACATAGGCAATATTTTATGTCGGTGCCACTAACCCAAAGGGGGTGCAGGAGCAAAAAATGTTCTAAATTGCGTTTTTTTTACGATACTGGAGGGGCTAGCAACTTGAAATTAGGCATGGTAGTTACTTATAGGTTAACTCTAGGATAGATGGCCATAGTTTTTAAGGATTGAAATAAAAATTCTTAGAATGCTGTTCCCGTCGATAGCTCAATCTCAAATAATCACTCCACACAACTCACCATAAATAAAACTAGCGGACTGTATTACTAATTAAATTTTAATTCACAAACAATAAATGGATCAAGAGCCGATATTTACACTACTCCTCTGATCGGCGTCTCGAACCCAACTCACAAGTTTCAAAACAAATCACATAGATGGCGCTTCTAGCGGCAACAAATGCAAATACAAGAAATATTGATGCATATTTAAAATTCTTATACATATACTCATAATATTTTATGCAAAAAAATAATTAAATATTGAAAACAAAAAGTGTTAAACAGAATTGAAATTTAAATGGCAGATGGCCGTCTCTCCTCAAAGACGAGGAGAGATTGCCATCCAACAGAAGAAAGAAAAAGTTAACTTAAATGGCAAAAAAATAACATATTTCGTATAGTTAATCATGGAAAACATATAGCAATTTGTAAAGATGCAATTATATGACGGAAAATGAGTAAAGAAAACTCGATTATACAAAATTTGAAGTATAATTTCAATACTTCACTTTTCGTAAAATCTTACTACATGCTTGGCAAAGGTCTTGGCAAAGGTGTACACATTTCATGGAACCACTTCAGGTGCCTTATGCATTGTATCCAGACATTTTTTTTTTTGGATGTGATATTATATTGTTGTGACAACCAACATAGTGATCCTAATCCAATTCTATTTACTCGGAATCTGTAGAATCTGATAATTTAAATGTATTTCCTTTTCTTCGCTACTGGAATTGTCGTGTTTTTTTTCTCGCATTAATTTTAGGTTTATTACGTTAATTTAGTTTATTTATTAACTTTATCAGTTTCTTTTATGAAACTTTACGACAATTTTTAGTATTTTCTGAAACAAATAAATCGTTAGGTCTTATTATATTATTATTAAAATATTTATATTAGTTAAAATTTAAATAATCATATCAATTAATATATCAATTAATATATTCACAAACGTAAACGTTATATATTTATTTTAAATTTAATTATATTTAGTTAAAATCATCACTAAGTATAATTTTGAAATATTGATGAAAGGTGGCCATCTCTCCTGAAATTGAAAGGCTGATGATCTTCCAATTTAAAGTCTCAATAGCCATTGTACGTCTTTGTTTTAGTCTTAGAAGTAAAGATTAAATTATATTATTTGCCTTAAAAGTCCATATAGTAAAAATTATATGTAATGTACGTACTACAAAACATTCAGATACCCAAGTCAAAAAATATTTCACCACCTATTTAATTTACATTAAAATTACACTTAATTTTTATAATCGAAAAACCCAACTGCACGTTGCAATAAATAAACACGTTGAACTATTTCATACGAACAATGTTTACATTGCAATCTATGATCAAATTTCGGAGATTTTTAGACTGGCCATCTCTCCTCTATGGCCATCTATTCTAGAGTTACCCTATGATATTAATGATCTCTAAGAACATTTCTTTAAAAAATTCAAATTTAAAAGGGGTGAAAATGCGCGAAAAGCTTTCTAAAAAACGATCTAAATTGAGATTACTACGCAATCTCAGAAAGTACCCAACCAAATTCAAAAGTAATGGTTGGAAATTGATGATTACTGTCCTTGCTCCAACATAGGCTCTATTTCATGTCAGTGCACACTAGCCCAAAGGGGCTGTAGGAGCAAAAAACTTTCTAAATTGCGTTTTTTGTGACACTGCAGGAGCTGGCAACTTGAAATTAGGCATAGTAGTTACTTATAAGATACAAATGATCTCTAAGATCATTTCCTAAAAAATCAAAATTTAAAAAGGGGTGAAAACGACCGAAAAGCGTTCTAAAAACCTTTCTAAATTATAATTTCTACGCAATCTCAAGAAGTATAAAACCGATTTAAAAAACAACGGTGTGAAAATGATGGTGACAGCCCTCGCTCCAACATAGGCTGTAATTCATGTCGGTGCCACTACCCCAAAGCGGATGCAGGAGCAAAAAACGATCTAAATTGCGTTTTTTTGTAATACTGCTGAGGCTAGCAATTTGAAATTAGGCATGGTAATTACTTATGAGATATAAATTATCTCTAAGAACATTTCCTAAGTAGTTCGGAATTTAAAAGGGGGGGGGGATGGACGGAAAACGTTCTAAAAAGCGTTCTGAATGGCGATTTCTACGCGGTCTCAGAAAGTACCCAATCGATGTCAATTGTTTGGTTGGAAATTGATGATTATAGCCCTTACTCCAATATAGGGTCTATTTCATGTCGACGTCACTACCACCTTGCGGTTGCATTTTAAAAAATGTTCTAAATTGCGATTTTTGTGATACTGAAAGGGTTAGCAACTTGAAATTTGGTACGGCAATTACTTATGAGATGTAAATGTTTTATGAGAACAGTTTCTTAAAAATTGAATTTAAAAAGGGTGAAAATGAACGAAAAGCGTTCTATAAACTTTCTAAATTGCGATTTCTACGCAATCTCAGGAAATATAAACCGATTTCAGAAGTAATGGTTGAAAATTGATGGTGACAGTATAGCCTATATTTTACGTTGTTGTCACTATCATCTGGGGGTTACAGGAGCAAAAAATGTTCTAAATTGCGTTTATTCTGTTAAAGAGGGGGTCTAACATTTTAAATTTGGCATGGTAATTACTTCAATGATGCAAATACCTTCTAAAAATTGTCGAAAGAAAATTCCACATTTAAAAGAATGAAGTTAGCGAAAAGCGTTCTATAAGCGTTCTAAATTACGATTTTTATGCAATCGTATGAAATACGAAACCGATTTCAAACATAATGGTTGCAAATTGATGGCAATAACATCTGCTCAAACATAAGCTATATTTTATGTCGGTGCCACAATCCCTAGAGGGTTGCAGGAGTAAAAACTTTCTAAATTTCGATTTCTGCGGTACTGAAGAGGTAGAAACTTTAAATGTAGCACGGTAGTTACTTATAAAATATAAATATCCTCTAAGAACAGTCGAAAATAAATTCGAAATTAAAAAATCCCTGCCGGCCTGGCCTACAGGCGGAGGTAGATTTCGAAGTTAAGTATACTAATTTCACAAACAAAAACCAAATCATGATTAGAGATAAACCCTCTTAAACAATTTTATCTGGCCGCTTTTGACGAGTTTTTATTTCATTTTTATATAATAACTGGTTTTATCAGAATCATGTTAGGGCGGTATTCAAAAAAATACTTTTCCATGCTCAACAACTCGAAATTTTCTGGCATAACTCCAGATTCATTTTTAATAGGAAAAAGATGAAACTTGTTGACGTGATTTTTGAAGAGACTTATAAGCGACCTGTGTTTTTAATTTTCGTTCAATTAATTAAAACTTGATATATAAACAATTATTTTCTCACTAAGACAATATTTTTCGTTTCTAACACAATCGCTTCGGGAAATTCCGTTCAAAATGCCCACTTTGACATCTTTTTTTGAAATATATTCTGCCTCTGTCAAAAAATCGATCATTACAGTACATTATATAATTTCTAAATGAGCGAATCTACCAATTGGATGCGTTTGAGAGCAAAAATGAATTTAAAAATGAGTCAGAAAATAAGCAGTTTGGATTTGAATACTCCCTTAATGCAATGATTTTTCCAACACAATCCACTTCGGGAAATTTGGTTCAAAAGGCCCACTTTGCCAGCATGTTTTAAAATATATTCTGGCTCTATCAAAAAATTGATCATTACGGTACATTATATAGTTTCTGAGTAAGAAAAGATACCAATTGGAAGCCTTTGAGAGTAAAAATCAATTGTAAAATGAGTCAGAAAATAAGCAGTTTCGATTTGAATACACCCTTACTAAGATGATTTTTTTCTTCAACCATTACAACCATCTGAGTAAAAAAAGATACCAATTGGAAGCCTTTGAGAGTAAAAATGAATTGTAAAATGAGTCAGAAAATAAGCAGTTTCGATTTGAATACACCCTTAATGCGATGATTTTTCCAACACAATCCACTTCGGGAAATTTGGTTCAAAAGACCCACTTTGCCAGCATGTTTTAAAATATATTCTGGCTCTATCAAAAAATTGATCATTACGGTACATTATATAGTTTCTGAGTAAGAAAAGATACCAATTGGAAGCCTTTGAGAGTAAAAATCAATTGTAAAATGAGTCAGAAAATAAGCAGTTTCGATTTGAATACACCCTTACTAAGATGATTTTTTTCTTCAACCATTACAACCATCTGAGTAAAAAAAGATACCAATTGGAAGCCTTTGAGAGTAAAAATGAATTGTAAAATGAGTCAGAAAATAAGCAGTTTCGATTTGAATACACCCTAAGATGATTTTTTTCTTCAACCATTATGTATTTTTAATTTGTTTTTGCGGTAAGAATTGGTCCTATCCAAAAATTGTCTATATAGATGTTGTAGACAATATTAAGAAGATATATGATAAATTCATGGGGATTTTATATCTTTTGAATTGACGAAGTTATGGATTTTTTTCTTCTTCAAACGCCCTTTTTGTTTTCGTTTTTAATTTTTTTTGCGGTACGAATTGGTCCTATCAAAAACTTGTGAACATAAAAGTTCTAGATAATGTTAAGGAGATTCATGATAAAATTAATTGGATTTGATATCTTGAGAATTGACGAAGTTATGAATTTTTTCCCCCAAAAAACCCTATTTTTGCGCCCCTTGAGCCCATTTTTAACTTTATCAAAAATCTGTGATACATAAATTTTTGGTCCTATTTTTAGAAGTAATAAAAACTTTAAACTGATTCGATATGTACAAAAATTAAGAAGTTATGGGGGGTTTTCGGTTTTCACAAAACCCCTCCCTATTTCCATCCCCTTGGTCCGATTTTGCCCATTAACGAACTTGACCGAGATTTTATGCCCTTTGATTTTATGTATCAGTTTGGAAGAGATTGGTGCAGAATTGTGGAAGTTATCGTGTCCAGAAGAAAGTTATATATATAGATAGATACATAGATAGATAGATAGATAGATAAAGTTTTTTACTGGGAGTGGTTTTGGGCTCTAGGGGTCATGATCGGTGTAGATCTGCAAAAATTTTTCAGAAATTCCAACATGGGAACGACGCCAATAGGTAGTATTTCATACGAAATCTACCTAAAAGGGGAGAAGCGAAGGGAAGGAGCAAAAAGCATTCTAAAAGAGTCCTGAATTACGATTTTTATGGAATCTCAGGAAATAATAAACCGATTACAGAAGTTATAGTTTGCGAATCAAGGGTGAGAGTCCCTGATACTATACGGGCTATATTTTATGCCGGTATCACTACCACCTGGTTAGCATGAACAACAAGAAAGCCTTTAAAAACATCTAAATTCCGTTTTCTACAGAATATTAGGAAATACCAATCGATTTCAAGATTAATGTTGGAAAATTAATGGTGACAGTCTCTGTTTCAACATTTTTCGAGACATTCTGTTTCAACCCTTTTTCGGCATTTTATGTTGGTGCCACTAACACCAGAGATGTGGTAGACTGTTAGACAAAAGACATTGGTAGGAGACACACTGGTCGATAAGCTTTAGAGTCTTGTTTTCCAACAGGATAAAGTTAGCCATATCACACTAAACTATTCAAAAATTCTAGATTTCAGAATCACTTCGAGAGGATATGACAATCCACCTACACTATTAAAAATCTGCAGCTTTTGCTACATAGTCATTCTAACGTTTATATAGAACACGATTGCTTGACTATATTATGGAGCACTCTCATTGGTCAGAATAGAGATTTTCTATAAAAGCGGTGGAGTAACCAAACAGCAAAAGCTGCAGATTTCAAACAGTGCACTGTATTCGCTTGATGTTGCTCCTTTAGATTACCATTTGTTTCGTATCATGCAGAACTCTAATTCGCGAGAGCGGCCTAGATCTTTTACATAAATTAAAAATTGACATGTTTACTTGACTGATTTATATCAACCATATTTGTTCTATTTCGGAATTCATTTGTAACCTGACAGATAGACAATATCGTAGCTTCTGATAGGATATACGTTAAATAAGTATTTTTCATTTAAACAAAAAAAACAAGCTATTCGGAAAAGGGTAGAATCACATTTACATGCCTTATAAGTTAGATGTCAGTCATTTAAATCCGTTTTATTTTTCCAGCCAAAGAATTTGGTTGCACCGAATTTTTAAATCCCAAAGATGTGGAGGATGTACCCAAAACTTTAGCAGAAATGACGAACGGTGGAGTAGATTACTGCTTTGTGTCTGTTGGATTTGTGCCAGCAATGGTATGTTAAATAGATTGAAGTTATTTCAATTATTTACCAATACCTGTAATTTTTAACTGATTTTTATGGGTTTTTTCTCCCATAGGAACAAGCTTTTCAATCAAGCCATCCATACTGGGGGAAAACAGTTATCATAGGACTTGCTAATAGAGGAGAAAGTATGCGAGCCGGAATATGGGAGCTTATTGATGGCAGGCAACTTATTGGAACTTCATATGGGTGTAAGTTTTATTTTCATAAAATTTCAAGAAAACATTAATGAATAAAAGGCTGCTCTCTATTTTTTTTTTCTCTCGTAAATTAAGAGGGTCCAGGACACATTTTAAAATAATTTTTATTTATTAAGTTAAAATTCTAAATTTTTTTTATGAAGGTTAACCTTATCATTTGTAAACAAAATCACATGATAAAATTTCTCATAATTTTTTTTAAAAAATTTAAAATTTAAAATTTATTCAAAAAGTGGGGTAATTTAAAATCGTTATAACTCGAAATATTATATATAGAATTTCAATTATTTTCATTTAAATAAAGAGAAATACATAAGTTTTAATTTTGATTCAGCATTTTAAAAAATATTAATTTATAAAATTTTTCTTTAAAAAGTGGTGCAACTTTTTAAAAAAAAATTATATTTTTAAAAGTAAATATTTTTTTCATATATGCTGAATCAAAATTAAAGTAAAACAATTGAAAAAGATATATTCCAAATTTGAACCCTTTATCTTTAACAGTTCTCGAGTTATAAGAATTTAAATATGAGAAATGGTGAAAAAACCTAACATGAAGAAAAACGCATTTTTACAAGAAGTCGTTTCCATGACAGCCATTGCTTGAAAGCTAGATTTTGAAAACAAACCAAAACGAAAAAATTAATATTTTTTGTTCTAATACAGATGGAAACATGATTTAAATGTCATTTTAAGCAGGAAAAAATAGAGAAATGTTTAATGAAATAAAATATTTTTGCAAAATTTGAAGATTTTCGTGTCCCAGACCCCCTTAAGTAGATGTTATTTTTACAAATATTTAAAAATAAATTGCATCATTTATATGATGGGAAATTTAAAATGAAAATTTTGCCGCGATGCTCATAGCGTTCACGTTTTCCGATTCAAGCGTTTTCCCTTCATTTACTAAATTGTGTCTTATACACGTCCAGGATGTTCCAAAAGAGATAACCCAACTTTAAAATTCAACGTATGATAATAGTAATTACAACAGGTAATATAAAAATTTGTTTTTAAAGTCAATTCCTACTTAGGTCATCAAAGAAAAATTTAATATAATCCCTTAAGCTAATATTAGTTTTTGTTGCATCAAATTATCTCAATTTGTTGATTTTCTATAAGCAAGTAGGTTTACAATGGAAGTCCATGGGAATTTGGCAAAATATTAGAGATATCGCCAAGTTGGCGTCACTTTTGGCGACTCATTTTGACGATATATCGCCAAATTGGTGACAAACTTGGCGGTATTTGGCGACAGAACAGGGTCCTCCCTATGGTGAGGAAAAAACAGAAACTGTTTTTTCCCCACTTTCGAGCAGTAACTGTTTCACTGTTAAGAATTCTTTTGATTTTGTTTAAAAACTTCATAATTTTAAGCCGCATGGTCACATGATGGTTTCTTTGATGCTGAATCATTATTTAGAAACGTTCCGGTTGAGGGGGGCTTTAGATTGCCTCAAGAAAAGGCTTTGTGGATTCCATTCCTCTTATTTTGAAATCGAGGAGCTTATCCTTCTCACTCGCGCTTGCTTGTCGCAAAATACTTTTGTTTTCAATGGTAATTTCTTCCGTATGATTGACGGTTTGGCTATGGGTAATCCTCTTAGTCCAATTTTATGTGATATTTATATGCACTATTTTGAGGTCAAACTTTTTGAAATTTTAAAATTTTTGTTCTATGTTCGTTATGTTGATGATGTTTATGTCCTGGTTGAAATGAATTCGGCTATTAATCATATTCTCTCTATTATGAATTCCATTCATCCCTGCATTCAATTTACCTGTGAAATTGAGACCGATAACTGTCTTTCTTTCCTGGATGTTCTTGTTATTCGTTGTGAAAATGGCTTTCAGACTACCGTCTTTCGTAAAACTTTTGCTGTCAGTCTCCCACCTCACAGGTATTCTTCTCATCCCCGTAACCAGAAATTCGCTGCTTTCAATACTTTTGTTTTTCGGGCCACCAATATTTGTTCCACTCCTCAGTTACTTAGTGCTGAACTTAATTACCTCAAAGCTATTGCTGGTGATCGTGGTTATTCCTCTAATATTATTGATTCTTTTTATAAGAAATTGACGAAATCCGTCTATTCTGAAAAGCATTCTAATTCCAACTCTAACACTTCAGTTGTGTCCCCTAAAATCAGTCAGCAAGTTGCTAAAATCCTAAGAAGGTTTGATTTTAAAGTTATTTTTCTCCTGTTAATAAAATCACTTTTTTCAAATCTCAAACACCCCGTTGATCGCCTAGACAATTGGGGCATTTACCAAATCTCTTGCCAGTGTGGCCTTTCTTATATTGGCCAGAATAAACGTGCTCTTAGATTTCGTTTAAAAGAGCATGAAGGTTACGTTAAAAATCAGGAGCTCAAACGTTCTTCTATTGCTCAACATTCTTGGTCTTCTCAACATGGGTTCGATTTTTCCTCAGCCATCATTATCCAAAAATGTTCTTCTAACCTTGATCTTGATTTTTTGGAAGCTTACCATATCATTAAAAATTCTCACTCTTTAGTCAATGACTTATCTAGTACTCCTGATTTTCCACGTACACTGGTGTCCAAAATTAATGACTAGTCACGAAATGCTACTTTTTAAGTAAGCGAATACTCAAAAGGAAATAATATAATTCAAATAATTACTATCCCTACAGCACAGCTAGTCCATACAGCATCTCATTCATGTCACACATGGTCACAAGTGTCACAGTCACTACGGTGAAACAAAAAGTAGGAAATTCCACTTTCATTCACCTTAACTAAAGTACGTAGATTATTTTAGTACCATTGGTTTTAAGTTAACGGTTAGTTTTACCCCTTTAAACTTTACATCAAAAACTGCATTTTTTGAACATTTTCCCCATAGACTTAACATGGGTTAAACAATGGAATTCTATTGTCCTAAAAACTACCTAAAACTCTTCAAAATGATAATATATTGTATATTTCACTTAGATAAGACTATAAGCTTTAATTTGATACCTATTATGTCCAAAAATATTGATATTTACTATGCCAAATGATTATTTTAAAAAGTGTTCTTTTTTGTGATTTTTGATATCTGAAGTAACCCTCATTCCCATAGAGAAACATGTGTTTTTGGAGGCATATTCTATACTTTTAACATAGCTTAATTTTTATGATCTCTTTATTATTTTGAAAAACTAACGCCAGATCTCGATATTTTGAACTTTTAGCTTTTCTCCGCCTCCACCCGTGTCTCTCTAGGTCAATTTGATATTTTTTAATTGATTTTTGAAAAAGTGTCATTTTTTTTTAAAAGAAACTTTTCCGATTTCCCATAGGAATGTATTAGGTTGTTTACTATTTTAATTTAATTTTTTAACTACTATTTATGTACCGATCTTTTACATATTTACATATTCTGAAAGTTGAATCTTTACTCTTTTTAGCGGTACTATTTGTTTTAATACTGAATACCTAGAAGTATTTTTAATTTTAATTTTAAAATTGGTAATTTTTGATTTGGAGCGGTTGGGTGGACACTGGTTGCTCTCACACAATTCGTGTTCTGTAAGGGCAAGTCAATATTAATGCTTTAAAATAATTGAAAACTCAAGTAGGTTGCCTTCTCAAAAAATTTCTCAACGCTTTAAAATAATACATAAATTAATTATAATAAAAAACTAATAATGAACACTTAACTATTTTTTCAATGGCAACATGTATAGAAAGGTCTTCTCCAACTTTTAGCACAATAATTAACTACTAGGTTTGCCATCTAATCACTAAAACACGCCATTTTGTTTCTGATGGATGTATTTTACACTTGAATTATTGCATAAAAAGCTAAATAACTCGAAAAGTATTGGTCGTAGGGGTATTCTGCTGCGCCAAAATCAGCTGCTTGCAGCCTAAGTGAACTTTTCCCCCCGTCTTTTCCACTATTCCGTTTACCTCTAGCACAATTAGGGGCCTGCCGGGGAGGGGTCAAATGTGTCTCTTCATTATAATAGCTTTTATTTTTGTTATTGTCATATTTTTGACACTTTTTTATATACTACATTATTATTTCTACTGTCACCATCTTTTGCACCATTTTTTGCCTCCCTCCCTTATCTATAACAGTTGCTACTTTTTCCCTAATTGGGCTAGAGACATGGTTTTTTCTAATTTACATTCATTTTCGACTGTTATAACAGTCCCAAGTCACATTTTACACTTTTTATAAGTTGTTAAGGTTTTTCCTTAACATTGGCAACTTTTACAATTATTAAGATATTTTTCTGGTTTTTTCTTGATTGTACTAGGGGTTGCACACAGTATTGATCCCACTAAAAATATTTGACATTGCACTCATTTCTAAGCTTAACATTGACTACTTTTTTATTATTTGAGTTATTCTTTTGATTTTTTCACTAGGATAACTCATATGGCATATTTTCTTGATCCCAATATACATTTTTACATTTAATATTTTTTATCCTTAACAATAGCAACTTTTTTGTTTATTGGGTTATTTCTCTGGTTCTTTCTGGAATGTACTGGAGGTTGCCAACAATTTTATTCTCATTTTAATTATTTGACCTTGCACACATTTCTTGTCTTAGCATTGACTACTTTTTTTTATTATTTGAGTTATTCTTCTGTTTTTCATTGGGATTTCCCATACGTCATATATTCTTTCCCACTAATCACTACTACAATTAGCACTCATTTCCTTATTATTAGCAACTTTTTTGATTACTGGGTTTAATGTAAACGATTATTAAATTTGAGTCATATCATGTCCTACATTCTTGTTCCCATTTACTATTTTACATTTAGCACTACATTGCTGTTGGCATTATCCTCTCCGTCTCATTTTACCCTCCTTGGTCCTTGGGAGGTCCCTGCACTGATTTTGGCGCACTTACGTTTAAATTTTAAATTTTAAATCTCTTATATTGTGTTTTACATTATCTTACAGGCAAGTCGGCGGGACCCTTGTAGTGTTGGATGAGTATTGTTTGCTTTCCTACTGCAGTACATTAAGAAATATTTTCCAAATGTTTTCCATCTGACAGGCCCACCCAATCTACCATTACTCCCTTTACTCCTTTTTTACTCCTTTTTTGGTTCGTTTATGGGAAATCGAGACTCGACGTGCAATACTCATACTAGAACAATATTGCTGAAGTTGTACATAACAGATCAACATTAAGAGTGATTAAATGTAAATTTGTGTACTAATAAATTACTTTCAATGATTTATAACAAATTATCAATATCAAAAATGTACATATGTAAATTTGTCTATTATTTAAAATTGAATTAAATTACATTTTATATTATATACTATATTATATAATTCTTTATATTTTACATAATTACGAATTCCTCATCAAAATTTAACGCTACAACTCCTGTGAAAAATAGTGAGATATTGTATACATGCAGTAATGCATTTTTCACAGGGGAACAATGTTATTGGTAAAAGAGTAGTAACTGATAATTAATAATTTAAGTGTATGGTCTTGGTGGCACGAGAGCAATAGCACATACTTCCCTCTTTTCTCCCATTAGTAATGGTTTTACTATCACTCTTTTTTTTTTTTTTTTTTTTTTTTTTTTTAAATTCAAAATTACCCCCCATTTGGCAATTTAATTTTATTCTAAGTCATCTTCGGTGGTTACGACCACTGGTTTTTGCTTTTAACTATCTATTCCCTTTCCTTCAAAGATGTGTGGCAGGGGCCTAGTGGCTCCCCGATCCAGTTACAATATAACTTTCAGATATAAATATACTAAATAAATAATTCTCACGAAATAATAGATTATAAAAAGTCCAAAATAAAAGTGGAATAATGAATAAGTCACAAATACAAGAAGAAAGCTCTTTAATAGGCGAACATTCATATGAAATAAGTAGCTCGGAACCGACGCTCCTACAAATATTCCACGAATACAGTCAGAAATTAAAAAATAAAAAGAAGAATAAATTAAATAAAGAACAAAACGAACTTAAAATAGCAGAGTACAAAGAAAAATTAGAATGTGCTCTGATGAAAAGTGACGAAATTGAGCAAAACTTGAAGGAAAAAGAACATGAAATAATGGAGTTGAAAGAAATCGTAGAGGAAAAAGAGAGAATGATGATACAACTGGATCAGACAATCCAAAAATTAGAAAATCAGTTAATAACTGCCCAGGCGACTCCAAAGCCACAGAGAGTAAAGGATCTTGTGGAGCATGAAACTGAAGGATCATTTGATTCCAGTATATCAATACACTCAACACCAAGATTAAATACTAAAGACCTTCCAAAAAATCTGACAACATATTCAGAACCCATGGCAAAATTAATGTCGCTGGAACAATTGATAGATAGCTACAGCAAGATGAAGAGCACTCATGCTAAAGGAGCGTCTAGTATGGCAGAAAAATATCTCATCAAAATAAAACAAAAAATAAGAGAATTAGATGACAACAAAAATAATCTGGAAAAAAGAGCGGAACAGCAGGAAAAGATGATTAGAGAATTAAAGGAGAAGACTAGAAGAACGGGGACAGGAAAATCGGGCAGACATGACTTAAAAACTACAGAAGAAAGAGCAACTCAAATATCTATACAAGAAGACAACACACAAAATTCCTCAATGTCGACTCAAGATCCTCCGGAGGAAGTAGCCACGCCGAGGTATGGTGAACTAGCTATAAAGAAGATGACAATGACTCAAATGATAGAGATTTATAAATCACTTACAAGAAGTAGAAGAAGAGGTGATTGTGAAGAAGCTAAAAAATACCTAGACAAAATTATCTTTAAAGCAAGTGAAATGGTGAAAGACCTTGAAATACAAAGAGAAGAAAATAATAGAATAACGGCGAATCTCAACACCGTCAATAAGGTGACGTTAGATCAACGTCAAAAAATCCTTGAACACGAACAAATCATAAAAGATCAATTAGAAACGATTAAGAAGTTGCAAGAACAGCCCACTCTAACAAATGAATTGGAAAAATGCAATAAAGAATTGAATGAACTACTAGAAAAAGAATTAAAATACAAAGAAGAAATAGAAAAACAATTAAAAGAAATTAGAAACAAAAATAAAGTAATAGAAGACTTAATTCAACAGCAAAATACAGAAGAAACGATACCTTATACTAGAATCATCTTGGAAGAACTTAAAAAGATAAGAGAAAAAATAGAAACAGTAGAGGAACAACAACCAATCATAAAATGCAATAATATAGAAGAAAACATACAGGCAAATACAGATAATTCACTATATTCGGAGGTGGCTGCAATACCTAAGAAGACAACAATTCCAACGGTACATGCACAGTATTCAAAAGCAGCTATCCTGATAACTCGGCAGAAAAACACGAATATGTCGCTCAATGACATAAAAATCATGCTAACAAGAGAAACTAGAAACACAATTGAATATAAACAAATATATTGTGAACTTGCCAAAAACAAAAATACACTAATAATTAAAACGTTTAGTGATGAAAACACGAATAAGCTGCTTGAGACGATTGAGAAGATAGAAACCCTAAAAGACATTGTGGATATAGAATATAAGGCTGCGGATCTCCGAAAACTGATTCTTTTAGGGATCCCGACATATATGGATCCACAAGAAATAATAACCAATCTAAAAAATCTTTATGATTCAGATATTCCAATAAACTACATTAATAGAAAACAAAGAGAAAAAGCTTCAACATACCAACTAATTTTTGAAGCAGAAGCTCCAGTTGCGATTCATCTACTGAGACAACGAAAGATCGTCATGGGATTTACATCGGTCAGGATTGCACCTTACCAACCTATATTAAGATGTAAGAACTGTCAATCTTTCGGACACGTGGATCAGAATTGCCGACAATCTCCAACGTGTGAATACTGTGCAGGACGCCATGATCAAAAATATTGTTATTACAGAAATAAACCACAACAACACAGATGCAGAAACTGCATGGGGAGTGCGAGTGACTTCCCGCATGCAGCTAGTTCTAGTGAATGTCCGACTTTACAATATTTAATACTACAGCGAAGCAATCTAGCACAAATAAATAAAATAAATTCGATATAGGCAGAAACTGTGCTGGAACAAATAGCGACTTCCCGCATAGATCGAGTTCATCAGACTGTCCAACACTACAGTACTACCTGTCACAGAGAAATAAAAATATACAAATTAATCAAGAAAGTTCAATCCGATAAATGAAGAAATAAATAATTCTAATAACTCAACAAACTCAAACAACTCCAATACTCAAAATGGAAATTTAACAGTAAACCAAGAACAAATAATAACAGAAATTCTGAATAACCCTGCAAAACCACAGAAAATATATATTCCAAATGAACTAACCTTTATTCAAATTAATCTACAGGGATCAAGTTCTGCAACATCAACCCTAATGGGATTTGCAAATCAGCATAAAATACTAGTTCTTCTATTACAGGACTTTTACTACTTTAACGAAGCCATATGGTCAATTCCGTCAAATTGGCAAGCATTTATCTCAAAAAATAAAACAGCGGCAGTTGTGGTAACTCGAAAGGACGTGGAAGTGATAGAGACATATAAAGACGATAATGCAGTATTCGTCAATCTTACTACTGAATCCGGCAAGATCACAATAGGCTCTGTGTATGCCAGACCAAAAGGTGATTTCAGAGGTGATATGAAGTGGCTGGACTTCTTCGAACCATTGAATCACATCATAATGGGAGGAGACCTCAATGTCCACTTGTCACTTTTAGGATATCAGAAAGAAGATGAACGGGGAAAAATTTTGACATACTTACTATTATCTAATAACTTAACTCTGATCAATGATATAGAGGCACCTCATTCATTTATAGGACAGCCGAATCGTCCCATGAAGGGGAATCCAGATGTAACCCTTTGTACACAAGACCTGGTGGACTGCGTGGACTCATGGTATGTAGATGACACAGTAGAAAGCACGTCGGACCACAGGTATATCAGATTCTCATTAAATCTTAAACCAGTTATTCTAGACCTTAAAAGATTTAAAACAAGATACTCAAATTTTAAAAAATTTAATTACATCTTGAAACCGAAAATTAATAATTTACTTAAATTCTTATCTGATACTAAAACTCGACTAGAACTGGATGAATGGCTTGATGGTTTTAACCAAGTAATTCTAGACACCTGTAAATCCTCACTAAAAACAAAAAGTTTCAAATTATATCCAACATTTGACTGGTGGACGGCAGAGCTGAAGGTCCAGCGAAATAAAATCTCAGCATTACGGAAAAGATTTAAATCAACAAATGACCCAAAGTGGAGAACCCTCCTACAAAGAGAAAGAGCAATATACAAAAAACGTATAAAACAACAAAAAACTAAATCATGGCAGAGTTTCTGCTCTAAAACAAAAGACAAATTTGGCCAAGCCTTTAAAATAGCAATGAATAAAAGACTCAAAAATAATCATTTCATACACACAACACTACAGGGTTCAACCCCATATACTACAAAATTAGACACTTTCAACATATTACTTAACCACCATTTCCCAATACATCAAAACCCGCATCCACCTCTCATGGACCCAGCGGCAGAGGAAGATCTTCCCCCCCCTCCCCCCCTAATATCTTTTAAAGAAATAAAATCAGCACTTAATGAGCAAAATAATTTAAAAGCCCCTGGATTTGATAAAATTGATGCATTTATTATTAAAAACATATACAATAATTTTAAACATCTAATACGTGACTTATATAACAAATGTCTTACTCTTAACTACTTTCCTAAATTATGGAAAATAGCAAATGTGATCTTCTTCGCAAAACGTAATAAAAATCCACGCCAACCTTCCTCCTATAGACCCATTTGTCTCCTTCCCATGCTGGGAAAAATCTATGAGAGGATCCTAAAACGAAGAATTAATCACTACTTAGAAAAATTAAATGTTCTTCACGGGGCCCAGTATGGCTTCCGTGAGAACAGAAGCACAATTCAACTATTAAACAAATTAAAACATAAAGCAAAAACGTATCTTGAAAAATATAAATACTGCAGCATTATCTCATTCGACATTGTAGGGGCGTTTGACAATATCGATTGGGTCACTTTGGGTCAACAAATTAACGAATTACCAATTCCGCAGTATTTAAAATGTATCCTTCTTAGCTTCTTATCCGAACGAGAACTACTAACAAATTATTTATCAAATAACATTAAAAGACCAACTTATCAAGGCTGTCCACAGGGGTCGTGCCTTGGGCCGCTTCTGTGGCTAATCATAGCAAATATAATCTTAATAAACTTTTACAGTAAATTCGAAGACCTGTATGTTTTTTGTGATGACTTCAATATGGTTGTCAAAGCGAGGAGCAGACTCATCTTAGAGACCGAAACCAACCAAAAAATAAAACTTTTTTATAATATTTGCAATAACTTAAATTTACAGATTTCAAAGGAAAAAACGACTTTTATTATGTTGGGGAAAAACACTTTGGATAAACGTCCACCAACCTTTAAATTGGGTAACTATACCATCAAGCCATTAAAGGAAATAAAAATTTTAGGGATAATATTCCAGAGTACTTTAAAATGGGACAAGCACATAACTAGCATAAAAAACAAAATTTTACAGCTAACCTCATCCATTAAACGGGTCTTCTCGGCTACTTGGGGGGTGGACAGAGGCTATCTTAGAACCTGGTACATAGCAGTACTAGAAAAAATTATAGATTATGGTTCAGAGGTGTGGTTTGGAGACCTCAGGATAAAAGATAAACGCGCTCTCCAATCCATCCAAAGAACTTGTCTCACGTCAATAACCAAAACATATAAAAATGTTGCAACACATACGTTACAGGTCCTATTAGGAATACCACCAATCTTAATAACACTGGAATATAAAAATCTAAAATACAATATTTTACACAATAAAAACTTATTACTTAAAGAACCCAAACCAATATGTAAAGATGATATAGAAAATAAAATCCTAAAATATGAAATAAATCCGGAAATTCATTTAAATAACTTAATAGTTACAGACAAAATTATCACAAAAACTAATCTTATTTCGATTTACACAGATGGTTCTAAGGTGGACTCTGGCACAGCATATGCAATGGTAGCCTACAATCATAACATTAAAATTTATGAAAAAACAGTCAAACTGAGAGCAGAAAATTCAATCTTTCAGGCGGAGCTGCACGCAATAATTTCGGCAATTAATTGGGCCATTAACTCCCCTTATACAAAATTCCAAATATTAAGTGACAGTCAATCTACTATTAAAGCCTTAGACAATTTATTTCCAACTAACCCCTCAATTTATTACATCCATAATTTAATTAAACAAAATCAAAATAAAATTTTTTACATTACTTGGATAAAAGGCCACATTGGCATAGCGGGTAATGAACTGGCGGATGAGCTGGCGAATGATGCCGCCCAGTACTGCGACCTACCAGTGGATCGAGGAGTTAAATTGCCTCGGTCCTATCTTATAAAATGTATTCGAACCCAATTACTGGACAGGTGGCAGTACAACTGGGATCACTCAGGGGGTGGCAGATATACGCACGGGCTGGTACCAAAAGTTCAGAACCAAATAATTTCAAAAGATAAAGTATCTATTTACTTTTTAACAGGCCGCGGCAGCTTCCCGTCTTTCCTTTATAATATCGGCAAAAAAGATGACGACCTTTGTAAATGTGGTGGTCGAGGAGACCCGATGCATTACATTTTCGGCAACTGCAAATTCATGAAGTTTAAATTTCACAGAACAGAAACGACAATCCTTCAGGACATCCTAAAAATAATTAATGACCCGGCACAACTTAAAAAACTTTATGCTAACTACGATATTCTCAATAGCCATTATTCTTTTATTCAATATAAATACATTCAATAATTACCTCTTCTGATTGCCTGTGGTGGACATGTCATGGGTCCACGTGGTGTATGGAAGGGTGTTTTTGAGATTGTTTTATTTTTAAGAACTTAAATACCACTAGAAATATTGTAAATATGTATAAATATTTTTGTTTAAAAGGGTGAAAAAAAGGAAAAAAAAAATATTTCTTATCAAATGAAAAGATGAATGTAAATACTTAAAAGTTTTTCAAATAGTACGTAAATTCCAAAACATATAAATCATAATCGTAATATATTTCTAGGCTCGCCCTGAAACAATAGGGTAGCCAATTGTGATGCCTCTTGTGCTCTCTTCGGCGTGTCAGGCGGGTCGTTCTGAAGTCTTCTTTCCCGGAGACTGGGGTTCTGGGCTTGTTTCCGCAGGTAGTAAAACTTTTCCCTGCCCTGGGCTTGGGGGTTACACCTAACCATAAGCCAAAAGCGGGTTCCCAGGGTGGGTGCTTACTTACTTACGTCTCATTATGAGTCTCAAATGATCACTGTATGTGACTCCACTGAGACGTCAATGTGACTTCTGTTTTGTGACAAATCACCAGGTGACTTTACAATGTAGTTACATTGTGACTCGTGTGTCTGTCACTTTTAGACTCAATTTCAAAGTCATCATGAACGTTGCATTATGATAAGTCACCAAATAATATCACATTATAGTCACATGGTAACTTTTCACAAAAGAGCACAATGATGATTTCACAGTAGTCTCTCTGTCACCTGAAAGTCACGTGACTTTAATGTGACATTATTTGGTAACTTATCACAAGCAGCGTTCACGATGATTTTGAAATTGAGTCTACAAATGACGGTCACATGAGAGTCACATTGTAACTACATTGTAAATTCACATGGTGATTCGTCACAAAGCAGCAGTCACAATGACGTCTCACTGGAGTCACATATAGTGATCATTTGAGACTCATAATGAGATGTATGGAATTTCCTATTTTTTGCTTCACCGTAGTGACTGTGACACTTGTGACCATGTGTGACATGAATGATATGTCACATGGACTAGCTGTGCTGAAGAGATAGTATTTATTCGAATTATATTACTTCCTTTTGAGTATTCGCGTACTTGAAAATTAGCATTTTGTAATTGGTCCTTAATTTTGGACACCAGTGTATTTGGAAAGCATTAATTTAATTCCCCCCTTTTTGGTTCCTTTTTCTCTCCTTCTCCGGTAGATGTCACTACTTGTCCACTCAGTCGTTTCCACTGCTTCTCTCTGATTGGTTGTTTTGGTGCCTTCGCTACCCGCATAGGGTATATAAGCCAGCGCGTGTGTAAGCCAGCAGCCTGTCTATCATTTTGCTCAGCCTTGCCCACACTGCTCCTTTTTCCTTATCTTGCAGTGAAGAAGAATCTTGCTAGTAGATTCGAAACAGCTGTTTGCTGCTTTTCGTATATTATTTGTGCATTTTAAACGTTGGTTTTTCTGCTTTATAATAATGCTTTTGTTCACTTACTTAATAAAAGGAAAGTTACCCTCCCAATATTCTGGTGCCAATGTGGCATTTAAGAATTAAAATTAAGTGGTCCAAAAATGAAGCACCGCCCTTGAAGGAGTTAAAGCAGCAAATTTTAGTAATTGTAGTAAATTGTATTATGCCAATAATTTTATAACGCTGTTAAAAAATACCGGGAGACAAAGACTCTGTTTACTTAATTCATTTTTTTTAGCTTCTTTTCAAATGTTTAACTGATCTTCTTTAACCAAACACGAAAACAACCATTGGATGTCTTAACAGCAACTGATTCTGCTTGCAACCAAAGGGAATTGAATGGAAACCCGTTTACAGGGAGATCGCTTCAGGTTTTTTCAGTATAATTCAATCTTCTCTGATCTTTTTAAAACCGATCAGATTAGCGTGCTTTTAGATTCTGCAGTGTCTGAACGGGGGTTGACGAGCGTAGCTTGCAGGGGGCAGAACCCCCTAGTATTATGTATAAAGTAATTTTAAATGCAGTTTTTTCGCCAATAGATGACACAGTGTTGCATTAACCTTCAATAAATGCTATAACATGTAAAGTTGGGTAAAAAATCATTTAGCTTTTACTCTTCACTTTGTTTTTCGGGTTAAAATACGTTTGCATTCTAATATTAATTAGTATATTGCTACAGGTTAAGACTGTACAACTATTATTTAAAATGTCAGTCATGGTACCGTGAGGTAGAAAACGTTTATTTTAGTGATAAGAAAGGAGTTAAAAAACATTACATTCCACAACTTTAATGAAGATTTGAAAATTTTACCGAAATATTCTGTATTTTATTGCATCCTGTGGGGTAGTAAGAAATTGTCCCTTCAAAATTAAGATAAAGACTTTGTTAAACTGAATAGGAGTATAAAACTAATATTAAAATGCTCACACAGCGTTTTAGATTAAAAAAATAAAATTACATTTTTCAGTTATAGAAAGCTAAATTATTGATTTTTTTATTCATACAACAAAGTTTCTTTACTTGTTCTAAAAATTAATAAACAACTCTTGATATACCAAATACATCTAGATGTACCTCTGCATATAAAATACTAATGCACACACATTAAGCGTCAACTAAAATAACTGACTAAATGGGGAAACTTTACACAGAGAGACAGAGACAGCCAAGTTCACCTCTCTTTTTACCCAGTAGGCATTACGAACAAATAAGGTAATTTGCTAAAATTATTTACAAGTGAAAAGCTTAATAATTTACAAAATGGAATATGAATTAACGTCTTATTAGACAAAAATTGACACAGCAGTTTTCTCTAAAACTTTAATCTATTTTACGCTAACAATTTATTGTGAAAAATCTTGAAATACACTGGTAAAAAAAATTAAAGGAAAACTATAAAAATGTACTTTATATTAATTCTTTAACTCTTAAATGCATGGGAGTTACATGATCTTTTTTTGCAATTTGGCGCTTTCTATTGATCTTTTGATGAACATTTATGTGTTATTTTCGTGTCTAACATGCGATAACGATAACATATATTTAAGGGCATGAAGTCTGTTTTTGTCGATTTGTTATCACGCGGAGGTTATAACATTTTTGTTGATTCTACTTGCAATGTGCTCGACTGACCTTTTTTACCCGCCTGAAAAGAAGGGTTGTGTTTCACGCGTATCTGTGTATGTGGATTTCTTTATACGCTCGAAACATCCCAACGGCTGGATGGATTTTAATGAATAGATCTCTATCGATTCGTCTTAACCGTCCGGTGGTTATAGGATAGGTTTTGTTTTTATAAATTCAAAATGGGGGCCGTAAAATACAAAATACCGGTAGAGACGAAATTTTTTTTTACTTACCCTATTGAGTGGCACATCATTGGATAGGTCTCTCAAAATGAAGACGATGTTTCGTTGACCATTTTGCTGACAGAAGCTCCGTTTAAGTATTACACAACCTGGAAGTTGCGTACTTTGGATCTCTACCTTTACTGTAACTCTAACCTTCATAATAGACATTTATAGGCCTCATCAAAGCTGTGTTTATAGATAGTAACTAATAATTAAACAACTTAAAACTCATCAATACAAGTAAATAAAAAAAAAGGGTAAGTAATATAAAAAATAGTTTCATATTGATGAGAAATAATTAATTAGTTCGCTTTTTACGCAGTCGGGTTTTTTGATTTTTTAAATTTAATATATTTATTGTCTATCTTTATAATGGAGTTATGAATAAAGAGGGTGAGACATGTATTGTAGAGTCTACCAGTTGCGATTGAAGTACCTGAGGAGGTTGTCACAAGATGGCGGATGACGTTTTACGTCGGATCAACTGTTTCTGAATATCGCCGCAGCAAACTTCCACTAGTAAATTTTAAATGGAAATTTTTGCCTTATTTTAGCGGCTCATTCTTGAAAGTTTTCTCTCACAAACGTAGTAAAAATTTCTATTCGTTTTTACTGGTAGGAGTTAGCCGGGGCTGTTATAATATCTTTCACTGATACTGACTGGTCGTTGCTTAGGTTGTCACAATATGGCGGAAACGCTGTGCCTGACTACAGCAAAAGTAATCTGCCGCCAGTTAAAATATACATTTGTTTTTGGTGATAATTAGGACTGAAATTCTGCAATAACGCGGCGTTTAAATAAGGAGAAAAATTGTATTCAAATTTACTGTTGCAAGCTGGTACGACTCTAATGAGCCGCTGCGAAGCCGGTTATAGTTGAAACTTCACAACTCTGAGGATATGTCGTTCATTTTTATTCATGCTTCCATGATCTTTATAAGGTAGTCCTTATATTAATTCTGTAAACTATTAAAAACATTATAAAAATTATTGTACCATTTAACCCTTTCATGCATAAATTATTTTTCATTATTTTTCATTATTAACAAAAAATCTTTTTTTTTTGTGATTAATGAGAACCCATTATACAATAATTTAATTATTATGCTACATGCTAGCTATTATCTGACCACAAATCAGATCTCCCTAAATGAAGGCTGAAAAGTTTTTTGCTTTAGGGGCTGTGCATATATAACGTTATCACTTTTTTGGCACTTTTGAACCCCCCCCCCCTTACGATATCATACGTTATCATCCCTCGACCCCCCCCCCACCACCACCTGTAATGATATCGTTATCAATGTCTAAAAATTCTTTTCATTTTTGAAATTTTTTTCTTTTGCTTGGAGTGATATACAAATATGGTTACATTTATTTTTCGCATACTTCATTGATTCATATGAAGAGAACTCCATAAAATATCACTTTATATATGAAAAAACTTTTTATCAAATAACACTTAAAGAGAAATAGTTACTATTTAAAAGTATTTTATAATAGCTTTTTGTAACATAATACATTCAACAGTAATAATGTTTTCTTGCACTTGACCCTGCACGGAGGGGGGGAGACAGGGCTTTTTATCACCAAAACAGGTGGACAACATTCTTTCTCTTTTATTTATTAGTAAACACAGGTATCATTTGAAACATACTTCGCATATGGTTTCTCAAACAGCGAATTATATATGCATACACATATGACAGAAGAAACAGGAAATTTGGAATTAAATAATTTTATAATCATTTAATGATTTTAATAATAACTTGTACTTTCATAAAAATAGATAGCAGACTAAAAAAAGATAACATTCTATTTTGATGTAAAGGCTAAGTTATAAATAAAAAGAGAATTTGGTTGAATAAAATATGATAACGATATCAAAAGACGAACCCCCCTCCCCCTTAGAGATATCTAACGATATCATTTGCCAGACTCCCCCTCCCCCCTAAAATGATAACGTTATATATGCACAGCCCCTTATAGGACAATACTTATCTGTCCTCATATGATGCCCGTATGAATGAGATGATTAATAGTTGTTATCGTGCAGTGTAAACACTTTAATGTAAGGATGTAATTTCAAAATGTCATTTTTTGAGCAATTTTTGATTTGTAACTCAAGAGCGATAGGATGACATTATGACCAACTGAAACAAATAATTTTTTTCACTATTTTTCTAGTGGATAATTAATAAAAATAGACTCGAATATAATTTTTTCCGAACAAAATAAAAATCTATGCATTAAAGGGATAAAGAGAAATACAGTAAAAGGTAGTTGGTTAGTACCGGAAGGTCAACGTTATCACATAGTCCAATGGTATTCACCTTTGCTACTTAGAAATATGCAAATTCAATAAAACTTTCTGGTGAGTAAAGTGAGGTATACCATTGAAAAGTCATTTGTCGGATTGTGAGAAATGGCGTTTATTTGGAAGACTGGAAGGAAGAGAGTAATCTTGTAAAGTTAATAAAGCTTGCAATTTGGTCAGGGGTGTTCACACACATTAGAAAAGTTTTCTACGTATATCTAAAATGTTGCAAAAAGTACCAAACTTTGAAATACTTCAGATAAAATGAATTCCGATGCCATTAAAAATTATTCAGCCAGTTCAAAAAGATCGTTGGAAGTTTTAAGAATTGACAGAATTAGGTACTTATTAGTTATCCCGGCGACCAATTTCGCCAAATTATATAAATCGCCAAACCACTCGCCAAATTATACACATTGACATAATTTTTATTTTAAATAACGAAAGAACAAATAAATTAGTAAAACATTAATAACTAGTATGTTGTGGCCATCACAAAACTTTCTTCTATCTCAAACTTGTCAATACTTCAAAATTCATTATCACAGTGCATCTATGCTCATCATGAGGATTCTAAAAAGATGAAATTCCGTGCATTAGTTCTTGAGATATTACTGTCCATGAAATCGTGTAAATCCATCAAAATGCAGCATAGCAGCGCCACCTATTGGGTGATTTACACCAGACACTAATTATCATCCACATGTGTCAATGTCTAACTGAATATGAAGTTCGGGGAAAATCCGTGCATTAGTTCCTAAGATAGAGCTATTGCGCAAATCATGACAAATGCAGCATAACAGCGCCACCTGTTGAGCGATTTACACAACCACATAATCAGTATCAACATTTATCAAGGTGTACTTGAATCTGAAGTTTGATGAAAATTCGTGCATTAGTTCTTGAGATAGAGCTATTGAGGAAATAGTGCAAAATGCAGCATAGCAGCGCCACCTATTGAGCGATATTCACCAACACGTAGTCAGCATCATTTCTTATCAAAGAGTAACTGAATCTGAAGTTTGATGAAAATATGTCCATTAGTTCTTAAGATACAGCGATTGAAGAAATCGTGAAAAATGCTGTATAGCAGTGCCACCTGTTGAGCGATTTACACCAAAATGTACAAAATGTCAATTCATATCAAGGATTAACTGATTCTGAAGTTTAGTGAAAATTGTTGCATTAGTTCTTCAGATACCGCTATAATGGAAATTCTGAAAAGTGCAGCATAGCAGCGCCACCTTTTGAGCGATTTGCACCAAAACACAAACAGCACTAATTCATATCAAAGTATACATGAATCTGAAGTTTGTTGAAAATCCAAGCATTAGTTGTTGAGATAGAGCTATTGCGGAAATTGTAAAAAATGCAGTATAGCAGCGCCACCTGTTGAGCGATTTACACCAAACTGTACAAAACTTCAATTCATGTCAAGGATTAACTGAATCTGAAGTTTGATGAAAATCCGTGCATGAATTCTTGATATAGAGCCACTGCGGGAATTGTAAAAAATGCAGCATAGCAGCGCCACCTGTTGAGCGATTTGCACCAACATGTAATCAGCATCAAGTCTTATCAAGGACTAACTGAATCTGAAGTTTTATGAAAATCCGTGCATTAGTTCTTGAGATAGAGCCATTTCGGAAATCATACAAAATGCAGCATAGCAGCGCCATCTGTTGAGCGATTTGCACCAAAAACTACTCAGCATCAATTTGTATTAGGGACTAACTGAATATCAATTTTTATTAAATTCCGTGCATTAGTTCTTGAGATAGAGCGCCCACAAAATTTGTGTCACATACACACAGACAGACAGACAGACAGACTCACAGAGTCACAGACAGACATTTTGTAAAAACCTGTTTTTCGGGTTCTCTGACCTCTAAAACGTGTAAATCCGTCGAAAACCGGAATTCGAAAATTTTCATGAATCCAATACTTTCTATTTGTAAAGATAGAAGAAAGTAAAAATACAAATAAAACGTCGAATTAATGGTTTTATTGGCCATTATTGGCATCTAATCTTGCAATTAATTAATTAATGGCAACCATTATTGGCATTTAATCTTAAAATTTGGCGACAGTAATTTGGTCGATGGGATAACTAAGAAGTACCCAGAATCTGTAAAACTTAAATTACCAGCATTCATAAACAGGTCATCATACAGCGAATTTGGTTTGAGATAATTTATGTGGGTAACAATAACCCTATGTAACTTGATACTTTTTCAGGTTAATCGATTTATCGTTTTCCCCCTTTTCAGTGCCAGAAAACGCTGAAAATTCGTAAAAGTATCATAACTTGGCAAGTTTCGATAGTAGAGGAATGGAGTTTACAGTTTTACTTGGGAGAGCATTAAGAAAGTTTTTCTAAATATAACTTATAGGACGCAGAGACCGTATAAAATTAAAATTTCGTAATCTATCTATACTAATCTATACTAATCTATACTAATATTATAAAGAGGTAAAAATTGTTTATTTGTAGGAGGTAAGCTCAAGAACTACCAAACCGATTCCAAAAGTAATGGTATCAAAATGACCGTGTTAGTCCAACTTAGAACATAGGCTATATCTTATGCCCGTGCCACTACCCAAAAGGAGGTGCTGGAGCAAAAGACGTTCTAAAAATGCGATTTTTGCGTTACTGAAGGGCCTAGAAACACGAAATTTGGAATGGTAGTTACTTATAAGATACTAATGATCGCTATGGACAATTCTTTAAAAAATCGAAATTAAAAAGGGGTGAAAATGCGCAAAAAGCGTGCTAAAAAACGTTCTAAATGGCGATGTTTACGCAATTTCAGGAAGTGCCAAACCGATTTCAAAAATAATTGTGTCAAAATGATGGTGACAGCCCTTGTTCCAACATAGGCTACATTTCACGTCGGTGCCACTACCTCTAAAGGGGGTGCAGGAGCAAAAAACGTTCGAAATTGCGATTTTTGTGTTACTGAAGGGTCCAGATACATGAAATTTCGCATGGTAGTTACTTATTAGATATAAACGATCTCTAAGAACATTTCTTAAAAAAAAAACGAAATTTAAAAGGGGTGAAAATGCACAAAAAGCGTTCTAAAAAACATTCTAAATGGCGATTTGTACGCAATCGAAAGAAGGTACCAAACCGATTTAAAAAATAATGGTGTCAAAATGATGGTGACAACCCTTGCTCAATATAGACTGCATTTTATGTCGGTGTCACTACCCAAAAGGGGGTGAAGGGGCAAAACACGTTCTAAGAAGGCGATTTTTGTGTTACTGAAGGGCCTAGTAACAAGAAATTTGGAATGGTAGTTACTTATAAGATACTAATGATCTCTATGGACATTTCTTTAAAAAATCGGAATTAAAAAGGAATGGAAATGCGCGAAAAGCGTTCTAAATGGCAATTTTTACGCAATTTCAGGAAGTACCAAACCAGTTTCAAAAATAATGGTGTCAAAATGATGGTGACAGCCCTTGCTTCAACATAAGCTACATTTTATGTCGCTGCCACTACCCCTAAAGGGGGTGCAGGAAAAAAAAAGTTCGAAATTGCGATTTTTGTGTTACTGAAGGGTCCAGATACATATGGCATTTGGCATGGTAGTTACTTATTAGATATAAACGATCTCTAAGAACATTTCTTAAAAAAAATCGAAATTTAAAAGGGGTGAAAATGCGCAAAAAGCGTTCTAAAAAACATTCTAAATGGCAATTTGTACGCAATCGAAAGAAGGTACCAAACCGATTTAAAGAATAATGGTGTCAAAATGATGGTGACAACCCTTGCTCCAATATAGGTTGCATTTTATGTCGGTGTCACTACCTCTAAAGCGGGTGCAGGAGCAAAAAAACGTTCGAAATCGAGATTTTTGCGTTACTAAAGGTCCCAGAAACATGGTATTTGGAATAGTAGTTACTTATAAGATATAAATGATCTCTAAGAACATTTCTTAAAAAATGCAAAATTTAAAAGGGGTGAAAATGCGCGAAAAGCGTTCTAAAAAACGTTCTAAATGGCGACTTCTACGCAATCTCAAAAAGTACCCAACCTATTTCAAAAGTAATGACTGGAAATTGATAATGACAATCCTTGCTCCAACATAGGCTCTATTTCATGTCGGTGTCACCACTACCTAGGGGTTGCAGAAGCACAAAACGTTCTAAATTGCGATTTCTACACAATATCTAAAAGTACCCAACTATTTCAAAACTAATAGCTGGAAATTGATGATGACAACCCTTGCTCCAACATAGGCTCTATTTCATGTTGGTGCCACTACCCCAAAGGGAGTGAAGGAGCAAAAAACGATCTAAATTGAGTTTTTTGTAATACTGCAGGGGCTAGCAACTTGAAACTAGGCATTGTAGTTACTTATAAGATATAAATGATCTTTAAGAACATTTCCTAAATAATTCGAAATTTAAAAGGTGTGCAAATGGACGAAAAACGTTCTAAATTGCGATTTCTACGTAATCTCAGAAAGTACCCAACCGATTTCAAAAGTAATGGTTCGAAATTGATTATGAGAGCCCTTGCTCCAATATAGGATCTCTTTCATGCCGACGGCACTACCACCTTGCGGTTGCATTTTAAAAAACGTTCTAAATTGTGATTTTTGTGATACTGAAGGGGCTAGCAGCTTGAAATTTGGCATGGTAATTACTTATGAGAAGTAAATGCTCTCTGAGAAGAGTCCCTTAAAATTTTGAAATTTAAAAGGATTGAAAATGAACGAAAAGCGTTATAAAAGCGTTCTAAATTGTGCTTTCTACGCAATCTCAAGAAATATAAACCGATTTCGGAAATAATGGTTTCAAATTGATAATGACAGACCCCGCTCCAACATAGCCTATATTTAACATTGTTGTCACTACCACCAAGGGGTTACAGGAGCAAAAAATGTTCTAAATTGCGTTTTTTGTATTGCTGAGGGGCTCTAAAATTTTTAATTTGGAATGGTAATAACTTCAAATATGCAAATGCTTTCTAAAAATTGTCGCAAAAAGAATTCCAAATTTAAAAGGATGACGGGAGCGAAAAGCGTTCTATACGCGTTCTAAATTACGATTTTTATACAATCGTATGAAATACGAAACCGATATCAAACATAATGGTTGCAAATTGATGGTGATAGAACCTGCTCAAACATAAGCTATATTTTATGTCGAGGGTTGCAGGAACAAAAATTTCCTAAATTGCGATTTCTGCGGTACTGAAGAGGCTAGAAACTTTACATATAGCGCGGTAGTTACTTATAAAATATAAATGTCCTCTCTAAGATCAGTCGAAAATAAATTCGAAATTAAAAAAGTGTGAAGCGAAGGAAAGGAGCGAAAAGCATTCTAAAACAGTCCTAAATTACAATTTCTATGGAATCTCAGGAAATAATAAACTGAATACCGAAGTTATTGGTTACGAATCAAGAGTGATAGTCCCTGATCCTATACAAGCTATATTTTAAGCCAGTGTCACTACCACCTGGTTGGCAGGAACACCAAGTAAGCCTCTAAAAACATCTAAATTCTTTTTTCTATAGAATATTAGGAAATACCAACCGATTTCAAGGTTAATGTTGGCAAATTAATGGTGACAGCCTCTGTTTCAACATTTTTCGAGACATTCTATTTCAACTCTGTTTCGGCATTTTATGTTAGTGCCACTAACACCAGAGAGGTGGTAGGCTGTTAGACAAGATGCTTGGAATTTGACATGATAGTTAATTTAAAAATGTAAATGTGTTAAGATGGTTTCTAAAAAATTCAAAACTTCAAATGAATACTGAGAGCGTACGAAATGAGCATAAAAGCCTCAAAATACTTTCTAAATTATCATTTAATTGGAATTAGTTTTAGTTCTTCTTATTAATTAAAATCTCATTTCTCTCTATTTCACTTTTATAATGAAGTTTAGTTTAACAGTGACTTAATTTGTAATTTTTGAATTATTTCAAAAACTGTTCTTCTAATGAAAAACAGTCATGCAAATATCACTTAGCATATTTCAACTATTACGTGAGCAAAGCCGGGGGGTTTGCTAGTTTAAAATAAAATAATATATTTTGACGTAAATTAATTTTCATGCGATGAACTACAGCTGAAGCATTTTTGCAAATGGGAGTATACCTCTAAAATTGACGGTTGAGGAATTAGCAATTGTCAACGATAAGTGAATATATACTATATATCAATGTATATGCATCACTTAAGTATTTCATAGAAATATAGATTTGGATATTTTTCAGATATTCTTTTATATAAAATTATAATTTATCGTAAATTTTTACAAAATCGTGGAACACATATTTAAATCAGCTATCCGAGATTTTATGCATCTATTTTGTTTTATAAGCCTATATTGTTGATGTAAACCGAAGCTGCAAAAGCAGCAATTTATATTTAACCCTTTCAAGGGTGGTGGTTCATTTTTGGACCACTTAGTTTTAATCACTAAATGCCACATTGACACCAGAATATTGGAATGAAAAATTTCCTTTAATTAAGTACGTGAACAAAAGGTTTTGATTATTTTTAAATAAATTTGTAAATTCTGGTGCCATTCATTCATTTCAGCATTTTGCGGATAGAAGTACCTTGCGCCTGAAAGGGTTAAAGGAATTAAGCAAATAAATTCGTATATAAATGTCCAATATAAATTATGAAAACTAGATCAGTAATTTGCAGTATATTTCAAATTGGCAAACATGCTTGCTGCAAATATTTTAAAGTAGTAGTATTCAGTGTTCGCTGATGGATACATCAATGGATACACATCATATCTATCCGATATTTGTTTTTTAAATATCAAGATTTTTGATATTTTCATATTAGTTTAAATTTATTTTCAAAATATCAAGATGTTCGATATTTTCTATATTTGATATTTATTTTCAAGATATTTGATATTTTCAGTCAAAACAAGTGAATGAAATTCTCAACGGTTATTGACTGTCATTCTGTAGATAAAGAAATTTTGACTGTCACAGTGACTTTTTTAGCTAAAGAAGAAAAATATCTTTTCTAAGCTTTACGTTTGAAGTTTTTATTTAAAAAAGTAGAATTAATAATAATATGGGACATAATTAACTCAGAACAGACATTGAAAGATAAACTGTCTAATTTAGTTAACTAGTTATATACACTATACAACTTCGTTAGAAAAGAATCTTTTCTTGTTTTGGTTTAATTGAGTTTAAACTGTGCATGTTATACGAAATAAAAAGCAAGATAAGCTGACATTTTATGTTAATTTTTTTATAAATTTCCGATTTCTTGAAAGTTGATACTGAATCTTATATATATTTTTACTTTCTTTTATCTTTACAACAAGAAATTATTGGATTCGTCAAAATTTTCGACATCCGGTTTTCGACAGATTTATACGTTTTAGAATGTCCTGAACACGATTTGATGGTTTTTAGAAAATGTCTGTCCGTCACTCTGCGAGTCTGTATGTGACAAAAATTTTGTGGGCGCTCTATCTCAAGAACTAATGCACAGAATTTTACAAAACTTTAGATTCAGTCAGACCTTAATATAAACTAGTTCTGATTAGTTTTTGGTGAAAATCGCCCAACGGGTGGCACTGCTGTGCGGCATTTTCCCCGATTTCAGCAATAGCTATATCTCAAGAACAACTGCACAGATTTTTATAAAACTTCAGATACAGTTAGTCCAGGATATAGTTAGCTGCTGATTAGTTTTTGGTGAAAATACCCAACAGGTGGCGCTGCTATGTTGCATTATTCATGATTATCGCAATAGCTCTAACTCAAGAAAAAATGCACGAATTTGCACCAAACTTCAGATTTGAATAGTCCCTGATATAAATTAATGCTGTTTAATTTTTGGTGTAAATCTCCCTATAGGTGGCGCTGCTGTGCTGCATTTTTCACGAGTTCCGCAATAGCTGTATCTCAAGAACTAACGCAAAAAATTTCATGTCTTTAGAATCCCATGATGGGCATAGATTGCCATTTAATTTTGGCACTGTACTAGAGAATTTTGAAGTATTAACATGTATGAGATAGAAGAAAGTTTTGGGATTGGCATATCTGACTAGTTTTCAATTTTGTTCATAGTGAAAAAAAAAACTAAATCATTTTTAGTATATTGATTCATTTTTCATGTTAAATGCAATATATTTTAGTTTCTAATTTATATTATGCTTGAAAATATTTATTTTCAACAGTAAGTTGACTATTTTGAAAATATCGGATATATAACAAAATATCGGATATTTTTTATATTTTCGAAAATATGATATTTATGAACCCTGGTAGCATATTTAAAGCAAGAATCATATTTACACAAGAAGCTAGCTTAGGACAAAGAGTTGATATTTCGATTTCTGCAAAAATAAATCATAACTATGCAGATAAATAACATCTTTAAAGCATGCAAGCAATCACTTTGTTTTAATTTTCAGTTAGTTCTTCTTAAATACATCTGTATTGAATCAAACTGTATAAACTATTATCAAAGTAATGGGGAAAAATTTACTTAAATCTTCATAATTGTATATTTTTGTAATCAGAAGTCGAGTTTGGTTTAAGTTTTTATTGGTAAACTATAAAATTGCTCTCCTTTTATTTTCAGCGTATAAAGCTAGACTGGCTATTCCAACTCTCGTAAACAAAGTACTTGATGGACAAATTCAGCTCGAGAAGCTTATATCTCATAGATTTCCTTTGGACAAAATCAATGAAGCCTATGCTATGTTAAAAACTGGGGAATCGTAAGTATAAGCAAAATATTTTTCTATGTCTTTCCTTGGGAAATGGAAATATGACTTACAATCTTAAGTAATGCTTAACTTGCATTTTGCGACGTTTCATTGTTTAAGTAGACGATTACGAGTATCTGCTTGCTTATAGTCTTATATAGGAATAGCTTGAGTATTTTAGCTGCAATAAACTTAAGTAGATATGCATAATAAAAGCGTTAAGTTCTGAATGTAATAATTTAATTGAATCTCCCTATCAGTTAATATTCACAACGCAGTCTTATCGGATTATGGTAGATCAAATGAAAATTGACTCTCCAACAATAATTGAGATAAATGAGCTCAGATAATAAAGGTGGTATCAGACAAAACAAAGTTAATCATATGATTGAAGATAATCAATGATCCTCTATAAATTGTTAAATTACTATTTTTAAAAAATGCTTGACGGCTCGGCCTACAGGCGGAGGTAGATTTCGAAGTTAAGTACTGATTTCACCAGCAAAAACTAAATCAAGATTAGAGAAACCCAGTTTAACAATTTTATTTGCCCGCTTTTGAGGAGTTTATTTCATTTTTCTGTAACAACTGGCTTTATCAGAATCATGTTTATACGATTATTTTTTCTTCAACCCCTATTTCTGTTTCATTTATTTTTTCTGTAAGAGTTGGTCCCATCAAAAACTTGTCAATATAAAAGTTGTAGATAATATTAAGAAGATTTATAATAATTTCAAGCAGATTTGATATTTTGATAATTAACGAAGTTATGAATTTTTTTTCTTTTTCAACCCCCCCCCCCCCCTCCTTTTATTTTTGTCTTTTAATTTTTTTTTTTTTTTTGCGGTAAGAGTTGGTCCTATCAAAAACTTGTCAATGTAAAAATTGTAGATAGTATTAAGAAATTTTATAATAAGTTTAAGTGAATTGGATATCTTGAGAATTGGCGAAGTAATGAATTTTTTTCTCCCTAAAACCCTATTTTTTCTCACCTTGAGCCCATTTTTAATTTTATCAAAAATCTGGAATACATAAATTTTTGGCCTTTTCCAAGAATTAATAATAACTTTAAACTGATTTGGTATGTATTATAATTAAGAAGTTATGAGTTTTTCCCGTTTTCACAAAAATCCTCTCTATTTCCACCCCCTTGATCCAATGTTGCCCATTAACGAACTGCACCGAGATCTTCTACCCCTTGATTTTATGTACGAGTTTGGAAGAGATTTGTGTAGAATTATGGAAGTTATCGTGTCCATAAAAAAGTGATATAAAGTTTTGAAGTGGAGGTGGCTTTGAGTTCCAAGGTTCATGATCGGCGTATATCTGTAAAAAATTATTCAGAAATTCCAACATAGGGAAAAATATAATAGGTAGTATTTCTTACAAAATCTACCTAAAACTTAATGCTCACAGAGACTTTTATTTATGAAGGAGGCATTTGATAAGAAACGCAAATAAAGATTTGGAACTTTACAGCTCATTTTCACAAAATGATGGTTGTCATCTGAACTTTACATTTCACTCTAGTTGAGTTCAAGGGCTTAAGTACCTCGATGCAGCGATTCCGTCCCCTCTAACCATTTTTAGTAAATTCTGCATCAAGAACCTTCTGTCTAAGCCTTCGATCCATCATTACCTACAAAACTAAAGATCTGGAACAAATTTACTATATTTACTAATAATATGTTAGGCAATAGTTTAAGGTTCCCGCTGTATTTTTAACAAATCCCATTTTAAAATAATTAAATTTCTGAAGAACGCATTTGCGATATGAAAAAGTTTCGTAAAAACTCCTTTTAACCTGGGAGAACTCGCTAGTGAGAATTTCTCTCACGGTACCCAATTGCTTTTCTTTTAATTTACATTCACTTGATATCAACTTTTTTTGTTTGGCTTAGTACTTTTATTCACGAAAGAGGTAAAGTAACTAAAATAACATTTTCCATTTTAATTAAAATGAAAAATGGTTTAAATAAGAGTCTTAAAAAAAGTACGATGGTGAGAGAAAATCTCATGCAGCGAGTTCTCCCGGGTTAAGACAGCTTTGTAAAGGGTTAAGACAAAACATTTCGTATACAATCTTGTTTTAAAATGATTAACAAAAAATGACATGTTCTATAAACACACCATTTTTCAGAAACAAATCCTTAAGGGGTCTCAGGACTCTTAAAATTGGAAAAAAAAGACCATTTTCAACATTTAATATCTTAAAATGTATTTGATTTTAAGACACAATTTTAATTGGAATAAAATATATAAGTATGTTCTTTCATTTCGTGTATTTAAAAAATTATAAGATGCAGAATTAGCATTTACAGGGGGCTCCAAACTATTAGACATTTTTCGAGCAAAAAAGCGGCATAACAGCTTACGCGCACGATTACAAAAGAAGTGTTGCAACTAGAATGAAAATTTTGGTACCTACTTATACTTCAGACTGTAATAATTACCCTGAACCTAAATAAATTTGTATTTAAGGCTTTTTTATATTTTTAATACAAAGTTGTATTTAGGTAATGCAAAATTAAGAAAATTTCAACAGTATAATCACCTAATAAAATATTATTTTGAACAATAAAAAAGGAAATTTTAGGTTCAGTTTATACAGACTAACATGAAACATATGTTTTGAAAATTTCGTGAAAATATATTCATAAGTTTTTAAGATATCGTGCGCGGTATGCCCAAAACCGTCATTTGGAGCAAAATGGATCCAAAGTTTCCGAAACGACGCTTCAGCTATTGAACGTGTATAAACGTAAAAGCCATAACTTGAGTTCTAATAGGAATTCCAACTAAACAATTATATCAAAATGTTCAGAAAAGATAGGAGTTTAACATCTAAAAAAATTAAATTTTCGAAAATTTTAAAGCTTTAAGAGTCCTGTGACCCCTTAAATACATAAACTTATCAATAAAATTGCTATACTTAATAGCCCCCTTTTGCATTCCGTTTCCAGATGAGCACGGAATGAAATCTGGGATAAGTGCCCATCTGGGAACTTATTTCTAATTCTTCAGAGTTAGGTAGTATTGAAAATATGAGAATCCCCATTTTTAAGGAAAATCGGTATCCTTGGAAGTTTTTTTTTCTTTTTACTAAAACATTTTCACTTGCCTGTTATGTATATTATTAGAAGTTATTACAAGATAAACTACCTTTAACGGGCAAACAAATAATATTTTGTGGTGAAATTAGAAAACAAATTTACGAATTTAAAATTCTTTATTTTTCAATTTACAATAATAAGCACAAATCTTTTTAGTATGATTATAAAAGTCTACTCTATAACTTTAACGATAGATTCTGGTGTTAGTTTTTGACAAAAATAAAATAAAATTCATGTTTATGTGGAGAAATGCAGGAAAAAAAAAGATGAAACTGTTACATTTTTATTTTTAATTCTCATTATATTGCAAAATCCAACCAAAATTGTATTAAGTAGATCATACTGAATATTATAAAAAAGTAACCAAAACATTTGAAAAATAATTTTTGAAGTTTTAGCATTTTAAAATACAGCAAGTTTTTAGAAAACAGCAAGCTGAGAAAAATCAAATTAAAGATTTTATGTTTAGGAAAAATGATTAAAAACTTAAAATTTTTTCTTAATATTAACTGAATATTGTTGTTGCTTATATGCCTCTAGTGGGTGTGACATTTAAAGAGTTGGCAAAATAATAAGCTTTTTTACTACACTTATAATTGTCAGATAGTTTCAAAACTTCGCTCAAATATACTGGAAGTACAACAGTTTATTTTTAGCAAAAACAAATTTTTAGTCATTTTCCCAATTTGAAGTGTACCAAGTCCCTTTAATAGGAACATTGCAATTATCAGAACACTTACATATATTAGCAGCTGTTCATTACAACACTGTTTAAGGGGGATAAACGCTTAAAAATTCTAAAAATTCATGCAGTATAATTTCAGCCTACACTATCATAAAATATGAAAAATATTACTCAAAAGTAGGAGAAAAAAAAGGCATTTAAGCTCAATTTTGACAAGTTTTAAACTTTACTTTCTATTAAGAGTTCATATTTTCTGAAAATCTCTAATTTTTATGCAAGTGAATGATAGTCCAGGCAATAGGGGATTTTACCTGGCAAAATTAATGCAAGTTCAGGAAATTGGCTTACTTTATGTGTTTTGGGTCGCTGAATCCGAATTTGTAACTTCCCACCAAAATTTACCCGGCAACCGCCCAGAAAAGGTTTTTATTAAAAAATGAATTTTTTTATTGTTTTAGGGAAAAAGTATATAGAAATTCAGAAAGTTGACAAAATTTGCAACAAATTAGATTCATGACATTATGACATAGGATGAAGGGGAAGGGGGATCTGCCTCGGAACAAGCGCCGCGGTGCTGCGTGGACTAAGTTGCGCAATTCCACTTAACCACTCACACGTTTACATTCGCCCTCCCATCTCCCCTCCGAACTTTCTCTATAAGGTTTACTTTAAGTTTTTTGGGCCGCTGAATCCGAATTTTTAACTTTCCCCCAAAATTCCCCCCCCCCCTGAACACCCCCTCCCCCCAAAAAATAGTTGTTTTTAACTTAAATTTCTTATTGTTTTAGGGGAAAAGCATTACGAAATTCAGAAACTAGACAAGATTTGCAACAAATAGGATATATGACATTATGACGTAGGATGAACGGGGAGAAAGGGGGCTGCCTCGGAACATGCACTGAGGCGCTACGTGCACTAAGTTATGAAGTCCAGGCAATAGGGGATTTTATCTGACAAAATTAATACTGGTTCTGGATTTCGACTCACTTTGTTTTTTTGGGGCCGCTGAATACGAACTTGTAACTTCCCACCAAAATTTCACCCGGCAACCCCCCAAAAAATTGATTTTTTCAAAAAATTTGGTTTTTGAGAAAAGCGCGCGGGGAATGTTCCGAGGCAGCCCCCCCCTCTCTCCCCCTCTCTAGTTGTTTCTTATTTTGGAGCTTCAAATGAGTAGAGGTAAACACCTTTTATTGAAACATCAGGTACTTAAGATAATAATATTACTCGTAATTTACATACATTTGCCGACATTTTGATGCAATTTGTTGAACAAGTTTGGTTCTTCTTTCGGATTTGCTGGGAGTTTTCCACTATATTGTCCTCTCGGGGTAATGCCTCAACCATGGCAAAGGGTGACTTTTCCAATTTGAGTTAAATTGTAAGCTTAGCACATTAATAAATCTAGCTTAAGGAACATTGTAATTATTCATTATTTTGATAAATTATTGCTTTCTAAACATTTTTAGTAGGTTATGTGTTTCCTAGTATCCATTTTATGTATTTACTAGGTCATTATAGAGTGGCATCATTACCCCGATACAGTGGCGGAATTACCCCAGCATCCTGGGTAATCCCGCCACTGTACAGAGGTTGAAAAAAAAATATGTGTGCTTACTTTACAGTTATGATTACGGTTAAATTTATACAGATACTAAAGATAATGATTCAGCTTTAGAATTTTTGCTATTAAAAAATAAACATTTTTTTGAGGTGAAAAAAATTAAATTCCCTTAAGGTGTCGCCGTTCCCCCGGTCTCCCCTACATAAAGTTTAGGGCAAAAACAGTATCTTATGAGTCAGTCAACCATTTATTCATTCTACGATCAAAGGGTCTTTGAGACCGCTCACAGTATTTATGCAACAATTTTTGTCACAATAGTTAGAGGTTTATTGCTATTTGTGATCTCACAGACCGCTGTGTTTTTTTTTTCATGGTTTAACTTGCAATTTTCAGTTTAACTATAAATACTAGTGAAATTTACTAATACTTTTGCATTTTGCATAACTCATTCGTTTTATTGGAAATGGGGCAAAAATACGCACTGCGTATCTTTGCCCCACCACTGCGTACTTTTACCCCAACCGATAGGGCAAAGATACGCAGAGCAATGTTTTTTAAAAATTGCAATTTCTCACAGATTTTAATTTGACACAATGTCGGTTGATGGTGGCACTTGCCCAAGGTTTTAATCTAACATTTTAATCACTCATCACATAAGTTTAGACCAATGTGCATGTTAAAAATCAAAATTTATTGAAAGTGCGTATCTTTACCCCCACCTACTCTATCCCAGTATTATTCTTGATCTTCCCTCCCACTGAGAAACCGATATAGTCCAGTTTTTCCGTTTGTTGTTGGAGCATGAAAAACGTCATTTTTCTGTCTCTGGAGTAGATCGTAAATTTCTTCCGACAAAGGGATACAATTGAGGCGTACGTTCTAGAGATGAGACAAGCTCAGGCTCGACTTTTACACAAAACTTAGGGCTCGATTTGAAATAAAGTTACTTTTAAATTTATATATATATATATATATATATATTACGAAACAATTTAATGGGTTAAGTCGAACAATCACGTCGTGCTTTTTACGACGTATTACTGGATTCGTACCACCTTTTAATCAGCCGTTGGTGCGGTTGTATAGCAGGCGTACCACTTAGCGCAAGCATCGCTAGTGAAGGTGTCAACTCTGTGAAAATTTAGCAGCCGTGGAATGTGATTCATGATGAATACAAGGCAGATTTAGGCAGCATGAGTGGTGAAAGAAGTAAAGGCTTATGAAGAAATCTGGGGTTTTCCCAATAAGACATTGAAACGCAGTCATAGGAAACTGTTTATTCCATCAGAATATACCAACATTAAACAATTCCCACAGGATGAGAAATCAGAGCATTCCGCTTGAGCATGAACTAGTTATTCATGCGAAATAGATGTTAATTAACGAAATGAATATTCTACACACCAAGTAACAGATTATGTAAACAATCAAACAGCACAAAAAATCTGCTCCTGAGCTCATTCTTGAGATATTTATTAGAATGAAATGAAATCTTCAGGCTAACCAAACAAAATCACGAACGAGACTCCAAGTGAAACTGCGATCCGTCACTCAGCCAATGGAGAGCGATCGAGAAACGTCACAGAAAAAAATCCCGGCGCTGGTAATGGAAGGATTTCGATGTAAAAAGTTATCCCCCAGCTGGCGGGAAAATGAGATGAAATAGAATAAAAATGTAAAAATGGTTTTTATAAACATTCAAAAATAAGTAACTGCGTTCAGAACTTTACAGTTTGGTAGACGATAACAATTAATGAAGGGATTAAAAGTTTACATTACGTTTTGGAATGAAACTATTACTAAGATACGCGTTTTAAAATTATATGAATTTAACTAGAAATAAATAATAGAGCGTATTAAAATAAAAGGAAATAATGAATATGCCGGCAATTTAGAATAATTTAAATGAATAGTAAAAGTAAAATTTTTTATATAACATATATATATATAAATTTGCTTAGGGGCCCGTCTACATGTCAAAACAAACCCAAACCTTGTTTCTTTTAATACCAATACCCATTTTTGACATCGTAAATAAATTCTACACCCTTCAATTAGCCTAATTACAAAGTTTCATGAAATTCTTAAGATTAGTTTCAAAGAAATTAATTGTTTTAAGCCTATATTTTGAGCCTATTATTTTGAGCCTATTTTAGGGGTTGTATCCAAATTGAAGTTCGCTACTTGATTGTTGAAATGCTACATAATGACTGAGACACTTCTATTAGTGTATTATATATTGTCAATATGACCATTTCACTCACATAATATGTTTCGACTATTAACAAGCCCAAATGTTTCAATAAAATGAGTAAAATATTTTCTTTTTTAAATTATATGGCCCTTAAAACTGCGTATTGACATTTTTTAAGCATAATTTGAAAACTACTTGAAAGAAAATTTTGAAATTTTGGCTTTGCATAAAACAGGACATAATAAATATAAATTTATCAAAAAAAATTGTAAGTTGCAATTCATATTTCTTTCGAATATTAATTTCATAATTCATATTTTAAAATTATAAAAATTACAAATTCGATGTATTTATGTTTGGGTTTTTTAGTATTATAAGCGTACAAAAAGTCAGCACATTAGGATTACAATTTCAGGAGATAATCAGGAGAGACAATTTCAGAGATCTTATTAATAAAATTAAGAAGATGCAATTTAACATTAGATGCTCTAAATTTTGAATGTTTATAATTCAAAAATTTTTTATCCGAACGACGTGAAAAATCGTATCTAGGCATAATTCGAACCGAAGATTTAAAATACGTTGTTTTTTCAATACCAACACCCAATTAAAAAAAAGAGTTATTTTGATTTGTAGATGGCTACCTAAGCAAAATTTATATATATCATTTAAAAATAGACTTTATTTCCAATTGTTTGGTACCAGGAACTTTATTGTACTAGCTTTATTGTAACTTTATCATAATTTGTTGCAGTTAGCAGTGGTGTTTACTTTTTTTCCACGCCTGTGCAATGGTATTGTTAACGAATAATAAAATGAGACTTTTGAAGATTTCTGAAAGTGGTTGGTTATGAATAACAAATTTGCTATATTAAACAAATTTTCAGACATGAAAATCGAGAAACGTTGCCATCAGGGAGTACTAACGACTAATACAGTAAAACCTGTGTAAGTTGACCACTTGCGGTGCCACACTTCCGTGGTCAACTTATAAATGGTGATGATAAATTTACTTTTTTTTTACGTAATATTCATACTATATCACTTTTTCTCACAAAAATTTTATTTATTGATAGGACTTTAAAATAATATTGTATTACCATGCATATTTCTAACACCTTATAAAAGAAAAGATTAACTGCAAGAATGAATTAATAGTTTTGTATTAATTTTAAGATCAATAAGTATTACCACTATTTATTTAAAAAAAAACAGTCAATAAATTACTCCCAAACTGCCAGATTAATTTTTCATTTGATGTTTTTCTCAATTTTTGTTTTCTATACCACTACTCTACAGTTCTCTAACTACAATTTAGTTATTTCTTCCCCATTCTTTGATATATTAAACACTGTAGATTTGGAAATTCGATATCTATCACATAATTTTCTCTGGCATTCTCCTTTTCTAATTAAATTTAATATATTTTACCATTTGAAAGTCCAACTAATTTTCTTTTTGGAGCCATTTTAGGTTACAATCTTCCATGTTAAAAAGAAATTACAAAATATAAATGTCTCGTATACTACCTCTACACCAACTTTACTGAATGAAAACATTCCTTCTGTACTACAACACAGTTCTAGTGTAACTCATCATAATCACAAATAATTTTCTTAACTGGGTTGTTACAATTGCCACAAACTATTGCAACTAATGGAAATATTTCTGCTTATCAACTAGTACCTGGGATTATTGAAAGAAAGGAAGGAATGATAAGAGAATGGGAAATATAAGAAAGAAATCTAGAATCAAAGAAAGGTGGGGGAGGGTTGAAAAGCCAAGACACACACAAACAACACAAGAGCAACAATGTAAGAATAGATAAGCCTTAAATTATTTACCTACATCTATCACTAATAAAAACATTTCCCAGGTTAATAGCTACTTAACCCTTTTAGAAATTCTAGTTTTAAAGAAATTTCGTGGAGTTACTTTTTTTTAAATTCATGATTTGTTAGCTTTTTGGATGGTCAAGTTATAAAGGGTTTTGATGGGCATTTTATAATAGTTCTAATCAAATTTGAATAATTTTAGTGGCCAAGATACAAGATAGACAGGTGGTCAGGTTGCAAAGGGTTTGTCTTATAGTTTCGTATACGATCAATTTAGTTCCTAACAACAGAGGTTTGACAATAGACAGGCGGTCAACTTTACAGGTTTTACTGTATTTATATCTGTGCAAGAAGAGATTTTTAAATGAAAAAAATTTATCTTCAAAACTATTTTTAAATGTCAAAAATTTTCTACTGCGTACTTTCAGTATCTGGCTTTGCTCTGATGACACAGAAGATTTCGGGTTAGGACTCCGAAAAAGTGCCCAAACTCATCTCTAGTACGTAGTATCTCTTGTCGCTGCAAAAGGGGAGATTTCTTTCTGCTCTCGTCGCTGACTTCTTTTTACACTTAAGGAAAAAAGTGATTTCTTTCAAAACGCGTTGCCTTATTTTTTTTATGATTCATTTAAGAAATGCCTTTCCTTAGTATTGCAAGATGAAACTTCAGAGATTCTTATTTCTGGACTTTGTAAAAATATCCTAAAAAATGTTACTTAAATTCAAACTTTATAACAGTGTAAGAGTGTTAAATGGTTAGATACTTTTGCAAGCTGCAAACACAACTTGAAGAATTTTTTTTTTTTTTAATAACGTATGCAAGATGCTTAAAAAAAACTAAATTTATGACTAATCGTATGGCTTATCAAAATATTTCTACATTTACTGGTACCATAAGCAGTTTTCCGAACTATTGAAATATTGGTTTGCATATAAACATGCAAACCTAGATTAACCCTTAACTGCTGTTAGCGGTCTCATAGACCACTGCTTTTTTCAATCGTTACAGTTTACTTATAACTTTCTGTTTTACTATAGGTACTAGTGCAATTTTGTTTCGTTTTTGGAGCTCTAGTATTATCGTTAGAAACTTATAAAGGTGATTTTTAATTCTAGTCTTGTGCATAAATTTTAGTACAGAAAAAGTATCTTAAGAGTTATTCTAGCATTTCATTCATTTTTCAATCAAGCGGTCTCCGAGACCGCTCACAATAACATGTACGACAATATATGTCCCAGTAATTAAAGGCTAATCATAATCCGTAACAATACAAGAAAACGCTCTTTGACATTATTAGTAAGTCCTCTGGAATTCATATCAAATGAAAAGAGTCACCTGGTGAGCCATTACTATTAATATCAAAATAAATTTCATATTAGTAAAGCCAGTAATTGTTTAACAAACTGAAAACAATTAACCTTTAACTGATGTTACCGGTCTCACGGACCGGTGTATTTTTCAATTTTCATAGTTTAACTTGGAAATTTCAGTTTATCTACAAACACTACTGAAATTTTGTTTCGTTTGAAACTTTAGTACAAACACCAGAGACTTTTGAATAGGTGAATTTTAATTATAACACTCCTGTTCAAAAAAAGTTCAGTACAAAAACGACATCCTATGAGTTAATCGCGGCTTTTATTCATCTTTCATAGACCGCTTCACACTAGTTATGTGACAATTTCTGCGACATCAGTTAAAGGTTAAATTAAAATTCTGATTTTTCTCACTGTATCCAATATCGAGCGTTTTGTAAATTAAATTTTTATACTTTATTAATTATTGGACGCAGTACCTTTTTTTGTGCAATGATTTGTAGTATAACTTGGGGGAGGAAAACGAAGTGATTATTTCTCCCAGCCATCCATCCAAATTGTAATCAATCCTTTTGTTATTACTAACGTGTTTTGTTTGTTAAGAAAACTGTCTGGAAGTGCATTAAAATCTAAAATAAACTTTTCTTTTCCCTTACAAAATCATGAAATTAATTAGTTTTCTTTTCAGGTTGAGAACACTCATCGATTTTGATCTAAAAGCTTGAAACTTTATACAGAAATTCGCTGGTCGAATTAAAGGCCATCTGGAATTCAAAATGTTACTGTTAATAAAAACTTCAGTTATGAAATAAAGTATTTTTTCAATTTTTATTTCTATATATTGGCGATTTTGTGTTAAAAGCAGAATCGTAAAAATATTTAACAGATATGAATGCGAAAACTCTGGGTCCAGTGCAGTCTAAATTAAGGAGGCGGTCGGGCCCCTATTAATAGACACTCAATTGCGATATTTTAAATATCGCAGATTAATTTAGCACATACGCAGATCTGAAAATTGTATGAAAGGTTCTACTCATTACAGTTCCTGTGGTCATGAGAATTTATTACATGCGTTCTATTTAGGGATCTTGTAACTTTTAAACGCGTCAAAAATTTACGAAAAACTTCAAAGTTTGGATTAGTCTATCTTCAAAACCTTCTTATGTATAAACATGAAATTTTGGATACTGATTAAACGGATTGTTCTCTGTATTATGCTACCATTAGAAATTTATTAGCCTTTTACAGAATTTGTGTATTGTTAAAATCGAAATAGCTCTTTTTTTTACTCCAGAAGTCATTGCGCGCATGATATCTTGAGAAAGTATGAATGGATTGTCATGAAATTTGGTAAAGATACTAAATAAATATGTGTATTTAAAATGAACTTTTCAGTATATATAATGGTAATATTTTTAGTTATGACTATTTTTATTCATTAAAAATATAAAATATTCATTTTTTTTTTCGAAAATACTTTTTTTGTATAGTTAATGAAATAATTTTGGCCTAAGAGTAGGTCATTTTAAACACATATATATGTTTAGTATCTTTAGCAAATTTCATGACAATCCATACATCCTTCCTCAAGATATCATGCGCGCAATGACTTATGGAGTAAAAAAAAGAGCTATTTTGATTTCAACAATACACAAATTCTGTAAAAGGCAAATAAATTTCTAACGACAGCATAATACAAAGCACAATCTGTTTAATCAATATCCAAAATTTTCTATTTATACTTAAAGAGGTTTTGAAGATAGAGTAATTCAAATTTTGAATTTTTTCGTTAAATTTCGTCACGTTTAAAAAGGTACAAGACCCCTTAAAAATATTATTATCATGCATAACTAGGGGGCCTCTGCCGCCTGACAGCTAAGCTCGACAACAAGCATTCGGACACCAAAGCCTCTAAAAGTACGCTAATGTGCCCTGTTTTAAAAAGATTATCGATTACGGAAGATTGAATGGTTATCAGTAACGGCGACGATCTTCTGTAATCTGGTTGACATGCTTTTCTTCACTATTTTATTTCCATGGCTCCACCCACCCGCTGACGGCTGTTTTTGGGATTGATAAGCAGAATCAATTATACGTTTGAAAATCAGTTTGTATAAAATCGTTAGGTAAAAAATGTTGCTGTCTCTCTGACTTCTATAACGACGCTATCGCCAATATTCTTCCTTGCGGTTAGTGGTTACAAAAAATTAGTCTTCTTGTGAATAACATTCAGAACCGCTTCATTGAAAAGCAATGTGTTTAGAAAACTTACGCTTATATTTTATGTTTATATCGAGTTTTAGATATTTTCAAGAACAGGAATAGATTTTGCTGGACTTTCTTTATTTTATTACATTTTCATACATGTTATTGTGTCAATTTTAAGATGCGATTTAACTAGTAAATGTATATGATTTTCTAAAACTTTTTAAATAAAACTTTTCACAGGCTTCATTATACAGCCCTTAATCTAATTCTTCGATTTAAAAACTGCCTGCTTCAGTGTTTATCGAGCATTTCTCTATTTAATAATGTATTTTAATGTTACACCATTTCAAACATAATGAAATTGCTATGCATCAATAAGGTGTACTACAATATGCTTACTACAGAATATGTTGCTGATAGCATTTAACTTTCATTTACAGGGGAACACTAAAGAATTCGGTACCGTACTGTTTACGAGTAATAATTGCCAGAAGTGCATTTTCAATTGTAGTATGTCTTTTTAAATTTAACTTATTTTTTGCTCCTTACTTAGCGTGTAAATTATATGTACAATATACAGGTCTCAACAAAAGATTTCGAGTACTTTCTCACTTATTAACGAAAATGACTAAAGTGCAATTTTCAGTTGGGTTATGTGTTTTCGAATTGAACTAAATTTTAAATATACAAATCTATATGCAGGGTTTTTATAAATTAGTTGGGCAAAAAGAATGATATATTGAATGGAACTGACGGAAAAAAATTAAAGTCACGGAAAAAAAATAAACACCCCTATACTAACTCCTCAACAAATTATCGTAGGAGAAAGTGACTGGTACCGAACGATTGGAAATAATGTCTACTTTTAAATGATGTATATAAAATTTGCTTAGGGGGTTCATCTACATATTAAAACGAACCATAACTTTATTTTTTTCAATAGCAATACCCAATTTTAACAAGATATTTCAAATTTTCGGTTCAAACTATGCCTAGACACTAAATTTTAAGTCATTTGAATGATAAGTTTTTGAATTATAAACATTCAAAATTTTCATATTTTTATTTATATCGCCTGAAATGACACTCCTAATGTGCTAATTTTTTGTGTAGCAATAATATTAATATACCCAAACATAAATACGTTGAATTTGCAATTTTTATAGTTTTATGCTATGAATTATGAAATTAATATTCGAAAAAGTTATGAATTGCAACCTATAATTTTTTTGACGGATTTGATTTAAGAAGTCCTGTTTTATGGAAATCCAAAATTTCACATTTTTCTTCCAAGTAGTTTTCAAATTATGCTTAAAAAACGGCAAAATAATGGTTTAAGTGGCCGCATATGATAGAAGTGACTAGATATTTTGAAATTTCTTATGCTATATCCTGTAATCTAGCAGTCTTCAATGACTGTGTGAGTAGCGCTTAAGATGCCTTGATCAAGAAGGAGGCTCTCTCGGTCAACAACCAAGTACCGCACTTCAATTTGTATACAGCCCTTAAAATACGCTCGTTTTAAAATAATTTCTCGGAAACATATCGTACGGATTGCATAAAAATTTGTTTTTAGGCTAATTGATGGGTGTAGAGTTCATTTATGCTGTCAGAATTGTGTACTGTTATTGAAAAAAACAAACAAAGTAATGGTTCGTTTCAATATGTAGAGACCCCCCCCCCCCCTAAGCAAATTTTATGTACATCAAATAAAAGTAGACTTTATTTCCAATCGTTCGGTACCAGTAACTTTCTTCAATAATTTATTGAGGAGTTAGTAGGGGGTGTTTACTTTTTTTTTCCACGACTGTACATATCGTTGAAAGATAGAAAAATAGTTCAAGTTTACCATTATCACAAATGTTTGATGTGACTTGCTTTCGCGACTCTGCAAATATCCTTTCGGTAAATCATTTCTGGCCACAGATTTGCCTGCATGTTTTCGTCTATCCAATTAATTGTAGTACAGATTCTTGATTTTAGTTCAGGAATGGATGCCGAAAGTGGCGGCTTGCACACTTGATGCTTTGCAAAACCCCATACACCTAAATCAAGCGGTAAAAGATCTTGTGATCGTGGTGTCCATTGAATAATACATCCGCTCGCTAAGCCATGGCGTCAGTTTATGACACCTAACGTCATCTATGAATAAACTTCGGCAACATTACTACTAGTCTGACTTTTTACTAGTTAATTTCATTTAATATTTTGGGAAGTTTTAAAATTACGAAATTGTCCAACTAATTTGTAGATATCCTGTATTATATACAGAACTGTACAAGAGAAGTTGGAAATTTTTCTGACTATAGTTCGTAACTGATGATTCTGGGTTCTCAAATGAGTTAGGAGTTTTAAATTTTGTCAACTTAAAATCTTTCCCCGTCTTACACGGTGAAGCTTTGTTAGAGCGTTCTGAATGTCTAAAAGAACCATAATTCCGCTTATTCAATAAAATAATTCAATATATTTTTTAACTCAACAGGAATATACCGTATATACTCGCGTATAAGTCGACCCTAAATACGAGAGGAATAACAGACTGAATACCAGTATTTAAAAAAAGTTATCTTTGTGTTATCTAAAAGCACAATTTGTTGATATTAAATAAGACGAAGATGGATACGAGAAATACTGGCATGCAACATATTTTTTCCATGAATTTAGGGGTCGACTTATGCGCGAGTATATACTGTAGTTATTTTCCCCCCTTAAAATATTATCGAAACGTTTGCAGTAAAAATAAACGTTTTATTTCTGTAAAAGAATAAGATATTTTTTTAAGATTTTATTTAACTTATTTTTATTTACTAATATTGCAAACCCATTATTTAAACACATAAAAGAATCTTTTTGTTGAAAACATCAGCATTAAAGAAAGATATGAAGATAGAAGCTCAATAGCAGAAATATTCCGTGGATGAGAAGCTTCTTCCCCCTTGTCGCAACTGGCGCTGCCATCGTCATCGCGTTACCATTATACTCTAAGATAAGTCCAATCTTTTGTTAGTTAATGTACATGATTGATAAACATCAGCGGTTTTTTTTTCTATTTCAGTCAATATTAATAAATTTAAGAAATAACGAAAAAATAGCAATTCATTAACACCCATAATTACTAAACCAAATAAGTATTAGACAGCAGTAATATTGTTCGTAATTCCTGGCTCTGCCAAAAATCAGCCTTTAAAGATTTGGAATCTTTGAAGAAAAATGGAGCGAAAAACGCAAAGAGACACCAACTGAACTCAAAAATATTATAATTCAGTATCTATATTATAAAGGACAACCATATCTGTGCGTAACGCATACGTCATTCTGCGAATGGCCACACTTTGAAATTTAAAATGAAATTTGGGTTTTGCAATTTTCGCTACGGCAAATTTTTAAACGTCTAAACATCGCACAGTTTCAATTTTTACACCATCGTATTGAAAAAAAAAAGTACTTTTAAATGCAATTTGTTTGAAAGCTCTATCCCAATTTATTTTTGAGATATTAATTTTTTTATAGTTTTTAGTACCAATTTTGTAATTGTGGCAACTGAAGTACTCCATTTCTATTAAACGTAAAGGGAAATTAATCATGATTTATTCATTTTTATTGATTATATCCTTATTGATGCCATTTTCATATTACAAATAAAAGTAACTTTTTTTCTAATTTTTTAACAGAAAATGATGTCAGCCATTAAAAAAAACACGCATTCTTCTTCATAAATCAAAAGATTGAAGAAGATATTTCAATATTTTTACATTACACTGATATTGAGTTTGAGACGCTAGGCAAAATGATTCAGCGAGTAAAAATGATGTCATATTTAAAACAAAACGATCATTTTCTTTGATAAAACTAAATATTTGACCAATACTAAATGACCAATACTATGGCAACTAAAGGCAAATTTCTGAATGGTAAGTTTTAGCGGGTACTGAGATTAGAACTTAAAGTTTGTGCGAATATTCACATGAAAAGATATATCGGATAAACGTGACTTTAAGTTTGGAAATACATTCATTAATAATGTATTGTGAGTTAAAATACTTTTAAATTGCGATTTGAGTGGTGTGTATGTACATTTTGAGAATGTGATAATAATGTACAGTTTAGATTTTATGGGGGGGGGGGGGATTTTATGATGTGACAAAGCGAAATCCTTTTTACTGATTTTTCATCCCGTAAAATCAAACATAGGAGCCTCAATCGATAACTTCAACATGATTACTGATCTTGATTACGTATTCTAATACACTTTAATTTTTCAATAATTTAAGCAGTTGAAGTTTGTGGAAATAATATTTTGGTAACTTTAGGTTAAAAACATAATTTGCTTTAAGAATTACACAACCAATGTAAGATGAATTTTTTATTGTAATTATTTTTGTAGGTTTATTATAAATTCGATCCAACAGTCCCATTCTAAACATTTTAATTCGTTGAATTACGACGGGTTCCAACTCGTTTTCTTAAAGGCAAAACAGGAAACGGTATTGATGAAATAGTGAAATAGCCTATAACAACTATCCGCTATTTAACACTTTACCGACTGGTAGCGGTTCGAACATATTATGCCCTTTCACCGCCCGGCCAGCCGCAGATCGTCCGAGACACCGGCTTGGTTTCGGCCTAGACTGACGCGCGGGAATATATGCGCTTTTCTTAAACTCTGGTAAAATTGTACGCTTCGTGTTATTCTAGGGTAACGAAATTTAATAAAATCTTTTACTTAAAATAAATATTGTTTAACACTAATATGATTAATCTGTTACAATCGTTTTCAGTTTATTATTTACATAAAATATACCATAATCCATATAACAATATTTGTCAAAAAAGAAGTTGTTTAATATTTTTTTAACTATCATAGCGCTCGAAACAGTCACCTTTGTGTAATGGGACATAGCAGTATTTACAAGCGAAACCTGTTCTGCTTGGTTTTTTTTTTTTTTTTTTTTTTTTACTTGCACAAACTCTGCATTGTCATAGGGGTTTTTTACATTGACCGCTAGTCACTATATTTACTAGTTTATGCTTTCCGAAATTTGCCAATCTTCCGGGATGATCAAATCGGGATGTGGTTCTTGTGGGTTCGGAATTAGGTAGATCCTTACCTTGTTCTTCAGTTTCGCTGTCTTCTATCAATGAAAGTGCCGCTTTGTGCAGAAAATTTTTATATGTAATCTTCTGTCCGTTCAGAGTTGTATATACTTTAAAGGAGTTAAAAAGTGCACAACTGATGAAGAACATTACGACACGTTTCGTCCATTTTTTTTGTTTTCCTAAAAATGGAGTAATAGGACAGATATTGATCTGCGCGATCTACGCCCTTCATATATTTATTATAATCTATTATTGAAATAGGTTTCTGTATGGGGCAATCTGATGTCCTGCTTCTGTTTCTAGATTCCGCCATTTGTGCAGAATGTATTGTCGATATCATGTTTACATTCTTTTTGCCATCATTCCATACTTGTAATAAAATATGGCCATTTCTAAGAAATTGATGTTGGCCTCTTGAAAGCTTGACCGTTTGAAGTATTTGAGGAAGACCTCTGTTCTTTCGAATCGTCCCGCACACTCGCAATTTATTTTTTAAATAAATTTTAGCTATGTTGATACTATTATAATAATTATCTTGATATATTCCACATGTTCTTATACGGTCCAATGACCGATAATACTGTCTCTTCTAATTTTTTTCCATCAGCGGCATACACACAAAAGTTGGATACGTATCCTGTACGAGCTTCAGACAGCACTAACCAGTATTCCATATTTTGTAATTTTTACCGGATTATATGTTTTGATTGACAGTCTATATGGAATTAAACATTCATCTAGAGAGAATTGTTGATCTGGTTTATATACGTTATTAAATTTTTCCTTGAAATAATCAATGACAGGCTGGACCTTCACCAGTCTATGCGAATTGGAAGAAATATCGTTATTATTACAAAAATGCCAGCTTTGCATTATTTGTAAAAATCTGTTCCTGCTCATAACCTTCGAGAAGAACGGCGTTTCTATAGACGGGTCTGTAGACCAATAATCGTAGAGAACGTCCTTCTTTACTTGTCCCATGAGAATGATCAGGCCCAAAAATTTCTTCATTTCATCATTTTTTCGTTTTTGATGTAATTCTATATTTTTCCACAATTTGATAATGATATCTATTAGACTCCCTCACGAAGTGCTCAATCAGGTCACTTCCAATGAATAAATTCACAATATCCATTACGCTTTCGGAGGAACTTGGCACAATTTTTACGCCAGAGCTGCCTTCGAAAGGTTCCAAAATTATACACTTGTCGGTCGTTGACTATGTATCATTGTTGTCTTCAACATTATTATTCATGTCCTCGTCTTCTGAATCACTGTATATTAGCGGTACAGGACGTCGCTTTCGAATGGCTATACTACTGCTATCACTTTCGTCATCAGTCTACTTGCTGAACGGCAGTCAAGACAATCTGACAGGTCGTCGAGATAAAACTCGCCGAGACTATCTTTTCCATTCATTTCTAAGGGCTAAAGCTTATAAAAAAGCACTGATTATCTGAATAAAGAAGGCTAAATGCTTGCTGCTTGCTACTTGTCAATCTAACCTAACCAAATCTAACAGAAAGATCAAAAGTCGATTAATCGACGACCGGTCGGTAAGCGCCGGGGACCAAACGTCGAATAATCGACGGCCGGTCGGTAAGCGCTGGGGAACAAACGTCGAATAATCGACGGCCGGTCGGTAAAGTGTTAATTGAAAAATATAAATCGGGTGGAATGGTGGAAAATATGCCTAGAAATGGTCGCCTAAGAAACTGGTTGTTGAAACATTGTGCGGGAAAAGAAAGATCCTCGATTCAATGCGCCCTAGTTAGCAAAAATTGCATCGGACTACATAGACATTTAATTTTACCCCTGAAAGAATAAAAGAAATGAAAATTAACAAATTACAACGACCATTTGGAAAATGATTTTTTCAAAGACTAAAATTTAAGACATAAAAAATCGCACGGAGTTGATCATACATTACGTACGCCGTGGATTACATTTTTCGGTACTGTCAATTTTTAAACTTCTACGGAGCTGGTCATACATTACGTACGCCATGGGTTAAAACATTAATATTCCTGGACCCATTTTAAATGAAATTTCATTCTTAAACCTCTAAACATCCCACAATATTACTTTTTACACCGTCGTATAGAGAAAAACATGTACTTTTAAATGCAATTTGTTTGAAAGCTGTATCTCAATTTGTTTCCGGGTTATTAATTTTTTTTGTAGTTTTTATTACTTTTTTGTCATAGTGGCAACAGAAGTATCCATCTCTGTTGAAAGTAAAGGGAAAATACAGATTACTGTATAGAGCAATCAGAAAAGGAATAAAATGCGGGATTCAACTAATAAAACGCTTCAGATATGTTTTTGATTTCCTACCCTGACCGAGGACAACAACCATTTTTCCAAATGGTTAATAAAAAAAATCATATCAGATCTGCCTAGAAGAAGCCATATCTCCAAGAAAAACATACTGGCTAGACTAGTTTATTAAAGTGCACGTGCCTGTAAATTTCTGGATGTTATATTTGCAGACGAATGCAAGTTCAATTTTATGGATATAATAACAGATTTCAGTAACATAGAAGGCCAAATACAGAGGTCGAGGAAAAGAGCATGGTGGTATAACAATTACTATGTAATTGTTGACCCTATAAAACTTTTAATTGAACTATCTTGGATAATTTAAACATTGAATAGCTTTTAAAATAGATTTAACACAGTTTTCAGCATGTTCTCTATAAACTGCAAGTTTTCATAGGCAGTTTTTGCTGTATAAGCTGAGAAAGTGAAAATAGACATGGCCGATTCATAAGCGGAAACAGCAGCACCGGCAGCGTTAATAGATTTCGAACAGAGATAGCTTTTTGCATTCAGCAAAGCGAGATTTAAAGAAAACCGCATATTTTATATTATTACGTTTCATACTTATATAGCTATTATCGATTAGCTTAATTTTGTTTACATTTCTTTTTTTTACACTACTTTTGTAGTATTGCTACTACTTTAATTAGCCATATTTTGAAATTACATAAGTACACCATATTGCTCGCTGCCTACTTAACATAATAAGCATATGTTATGGTATACAATATGATACGCGATATAAAAAAGTTTGAAATAATACGTCAAACGTGACAAATGATTCGCACTATAACTGGATTTCTAAATATTCAGAACTTTGTGCAATAGCTGTTGCCCTCTTATGCAAAAATTCATGAATACAAAATTCATTAGGATTACATACATATATTAAATTCAGTAATACGGAAATAGGACTCCATATTAAGTGTGACGTTATCACCCTACCGACCTAAAATAATTACCTATCATGGGATATCATCGAGTTACGTATGACAAGATTTAATAGCATGAAGAAAACTTTATATCCTAGTTTTGATTACATTTTCATAAAATTTGAAATTACTAAAATGCTGCCACGATTATATACAATTCCAAACCATGTTCGGCAGTTTTTTGCGCTGTTATATGCGGACAGACTTACAGAGACGGACCAGATGGCGACTATAGGAGTTGCATATTTATATAATCCCAAGTTTCTTCATAGACGACAATGTAATCTAATACTTTGAGTGCATAAATGAACTATGAACGCTATATACTTTATTTTCAATTCCGAACATGGTATAGTAAATCTGACAGACAAACGGACAGACGGCGACTATAGGTGCTACGCATTTATTTAATTACGAACGCACCTAAAAAGGTAGAGTACGGCTGATTCAAACCACCGAATGGTAAAATTTATACTAATGAGCAGTAAACTTGCACACCTACGTTTGACGATTGTTAGTTCTCTCGAAAAACTGTAGATCATAATTAGTAATATTTTGTTTTCATATTTTATTTGAATTTAAAAAATGACCGAGAAATGTTTGGTTCTAGTCATTTCACCTTTAAAAAACTGATTCTGGTGCTTTTTTAGGAAGATGAAAGTTTTTCGCGTAGATTTAGCATTAGCATCCTCAAACTTTGGACTTATGAAAATTTAAGAAAGCGCATAACCATCTTTTTCCTGGCTGCCTTGATCCATAGATCAAATGAGCCGTTCAGTGCACAAATCGATTAACTCCACTTTTGAAAAATCTTAAATTTTAAGTTTCAAAGCACTTGGTATAGTTATAACTTTTTATATTTGTAATAACTTTCCTGAATAATAAAGATTAACACCATTAAATGACAAATTTTTTTTGGCCATTGAATAAATAATTTCAGAGGCCATTTTGATTAACTCGATACTCTAGTGTAAATCGTTGCAATAAAGCAACTCAAATGCACTAGCAAGTGTTGAATGCAAGCACAAATTTTGAAGAATGTAAATCTGCCTTTATTATATCCTAAAGATATAACTATGACAACGGAAAAAAAGAACAAGCATGATAAACCTGAAAAAATTCATTCCTCCTGTTAAACATGATTAATATAAAAACTTGACAACAAATTGAAATGTGAGTACTCACATACACCTGATGAAGACATTTCTGATGAATTAATCAAATATATTATAACAACTCTTTTATTCATTCATTTTTATGGTACATATAATAAAAATATATAACTTTTTCTGTAATAAATTTTTTTTAAATTTAGACACTGAATTTAACTTTTTTTTCAAGTTGCCAAATCGATTAACTCAACCCATCACAAAAATTGCAACATTACTGACGATTATTTTTTTTTGCTGTTCTTTCTTATTATATATATTGTTAGATGAAAGCTATATCTGTATGCATTCTACAATATATTTTTGAATTTATATTATAAAGGGAATTTTAAAAAACAATGTATATTATTTCAACCCATTTCTAAACTTTGTTTTATTGAGTTAATCGATTTGTGCACTGAACGGCTCAAATATGGATTTCATAGTAAGAGTTGCCCTTTGAAAATTTAACTTCGCACAATTGCAATATGTAGATGCCCTCATTTCAAAAGTTGCGTTCATGTTCGTAATGCAGACAATTCATTGTCTAAAGAAAATCTTTCTACATTTTTATCGCCAGATTGCCTTTGACGACTATGTTCCGCTTCCAGAAATACGATTTCTACTTCCTTTTATAAACTGGCGGTACTTATAAGTACCATTAAAATCACTTATTATAAAATTCATTTAATACATCGATTAGTAGCAATACAATTTAGAATGAGTTAGATGCATTACTTTATCTTGTTCCAAAAGCATTGGTCACACAAAACAAAAATATTTTTAAAAGGATTTCTTTTGCTTTTGCATCGCTTCAGCTTCCTTGGCGTTGCACAGTGGGACGTTTTGAGGATCTAGGTGGACAAAATCCATTTTTCCGATCATCGCGGAATTTGACAAAACTGCGTGTACTGGTAGCTGAATGTCTATTTTCGAGATCCGTACTAGTTTTGGCGTAAAAAATCAGAGGTATCGATTAATTGTGACCGTAAAGTAGCCATTTACGCAGTTGGTTTGAGGGAGTTTCAAAAGTTTCACTAGCTACCTCTAAGTTTGAAAGCACGTCGTGACTATTCTTTTTTATTTGAAAGCACGAGTTTGCTGATCTAATGTCACGGCTTTTTCAAGGTCAGATTTAACCCATTTTAGTTTGAAAATAAGAGATATTAAACCCGCTTTACCGCTTTTTTCAAAGGCTGAAATTCTGGATGATCCTTGATATTGTTTACAAATTTCATCTTGACTTTTAACAAATTATTCAGCATTATTCAACAATAAGCATTTTTTTAATCAAAGTACCATTCCTAAAGTATTGAAAAATTAAACTCCTGCAGATATCTGCAGATCAGTAATTTTTTATTAATAAACAAGCATCATATTAACTTCCAGTGCATATAAGTATGTTTAGTTCAAATCTTGCAAGTCGAATTTAAAATCACTTTTAATTATCCTGTTGAGCCTAAACAATGAATGCGTGTGTAATTTGAATGACAATACTATATTATGATTTAAAGAAAGTAGAAGTTTGTTTAGAATACTGTTTCTACGGGGCTACATAAAAATTTAGATTAAAGCTTGCAAGTTATTTTAAACCCTTTTCAATAATCTGAGCTGAAACTTTGCTCAGGATATGCAGTTCTGGTGGCAATGCAATATTATAATTTATGGAACGTAGCATTTTTTTTTTTTTAACAGGGCCACATAACATAAAAGATTAGTTCAAATCTTACAAGACATTTCAAACCACTTTCAATTATCTGATTGAGCTGAAACTTTGCCTACATGCGTTTTTCCGATGACAAGTCTTAAATTATAATTTTACGAACGTAGAAATTACGCATTTTTTACAGGGCCATACAAAAAATCGCAGAAAGATCGTTGCTAAAAAGCAGAAATTTTAAATAAGGGGCTCAAAACCATAGTAGACCAAGTCCATTTATCTCTATTGTGAATAATAATGCTTCAAGCTTTAACTGATGTCACAAAAATTGTCACATAACTAGCGTGAAGCGGTCTGTGAGACCGCTCCATCGAAAGATGAATAAAAGACGCGATTAACCCATAGGATGATGTTTTTGTACTAAACTTTTTGTACAGGGCTGTTATAATTAAAATTCACCTATTCAAAAATCTTTGGTGATAGTACTAAAGTTCCAAACGGAACAAAATTTCGGTAGTGTTTGTAGTTAAACTGAAAATTGCAAGTTAAACTATAAAAACTGAAAAAAGGCGAGGTCTGAGAGACCGGTAACATCGGTTAAAGTTCATAAATAATTCGGGTCAAGTAATTTACAAGTATTATATATGTCAATATTCAATTTAAAGTACCATTTTTATAGTGAACTACTTTTACAAATGACAAATTAATATTTCTATTGTAAATTTATACTTTTTTTTAAAAAATGAGGACTTGGTCCAGTATGGTTGTGAAATTTCCTGTGTAAAAAAGGGGGACTTCTTTATTATGATTGCAAAAACTCTTGATTTTGATTTACTTTTTCTATTTTTTACTCATAATTAAACACAAAGAGGGAAACATTGCCAGTTTTCGTAAATCATTCACTGTACACAATTACTATCTTCATCGTCACCATGATGTACTTCAGAGAAAATAGCCTGGAGTCTGGTATTGACATCTACTGGAAGATTCTTTAAGTATACATGAATTGGAGGAATGCATGACAGAAGATCCATCATATGAGTCTTTTTGGACAAAGTGATTTTTCTCCGACCCGCGTACAATGCATCTTGACCGACACTTGACAAATAAAGTAACTTGCGCCCACGAGTCCGTTTTTCAAAATTTTGCGAAAAGGTTGATCCTCATTGAGGATTTCTTTGAACAGTAACATGAAGGGAGAACCTCTCACAACCATCTAATATCCATCCAACTGAAAACAGTTCCTTCAGTATCCTTTCTGTTTGTTTCTACTACAGCTTTGGGACAAAATATCACAAAGTCGGAATTCTTAATTTCAATGACATCAAATTTCGGAAATTTCCTCTTTGCATTCACAATAGTTTCCTCCCAGCCTCCAGGAACATAATTGCGTTGTTTCTTGCGATTCGTTGCTTCAAACAGACCAAATTATGAGTCATTCGGAAGGAAAGATTGGCCGTACACCATGAATTTATGGTCAGTTGACTCTGCTGTTATGTTTGTACTATTAACTAGTTTCAACAGCATAAGAGGTATTCAGATTCCCTATTTTGGCCATCACAGGCATCAGAATATAGAATAATTTTCTTATGTTTAGAGGTTCTCTCTTAGGTGTCTTTCAACACTACTAGAAAGGCCTTGAGAACATTTTCCTCCCTCTATTTCATCCCAGACGTAGAGTAGTGGGGAAAAAGTAAACACCCCCTACTGATTCCTCAATAAATTATCGTAGAAGAAAGTTACTGGTACAAACGATTGGAAATAAATTCTACTTTTAAATGATGTATATAACATTTGCTTAGGGGGAAATCTACATAATATCAAGAACCATAACTTTGTTTTTTTTTTTTCAATAGTAGTACACAATTCTGACAGCATAAATGTACTCTACACCCTTCGATTAGCCTAAAAACAAATTTTTAAGCACTTTGTACGATAAGTTTCCGAGAAATTAATTATTTCAAAACGAGCGTTTATACGCTCGCTAGGGGCTGTATCCAAATTGAAGTTCGGTACTCGATTGTTGACAGAGAGAGCCCCCACTCAAGCGCTCGTTGAAGACTGATAGATTACAGGATAGCGTAAGAAATTTCAAGATATCTAGTCACTTCTGTCATAGACGGCCCCTTAATGTGAAATTTTGTATTTCCATAAAGCAGGACTTAATAAATCTAAATCCATCAAAAAAAATTGTAGGTTGCAATTTATAATTTTTTCGAGTATTAATTCAATAATTCATAACATAAAATTATAAAAATTGCAAATTCAACGTATATATATTTGGGTATTTTAGTACCACTACTAGACAAAAAATTAGCACATTCGGAGTATAATTTCAAGAGATATCAATAAAAATATGAAAATGTAATTTAACATTAGAAGCGCTAATTTTGAATGTTTATAATTCAAAAACTTATTCAAATGACTTGAAATTTGGTGTCTAGGCATAGTTTGAACCGAAGATTTGAAATATCTTGTTAAAATTGGGTATTGCCATTGAAAGAAATGAAGTTTGGGTTCGTTTTCATATGTAGATGAACCCCCTAAGCAAATTTTATACTCATCATTTAAAAATAAACTTTATTATCAATCGTTCGGTACCAGTAACTTTCTTTTACGATAATTTGTTGAGAAGTTAGTAGGGGGTATTTACTTTTTTTTCCACGACTGTACATGTATCCTATATTATTAAAGGAATGCGCCCCAAAGTTAAACATATATATTGCATAAATAGATTGCATTTTTAGGAAGCTATGGATGTTAAAACCTTAAAGGGGAGTGCTTTTTTCAAGTCGAACGCACAGCAGTAAGTTTCATCTGAGGCTTTAATTTTATCTCTAGCCCAGCCATACTCAACCCGGCGAGCTTTTATGCGAGGCCCAAGGCACATAGTCATTCACCTATAGTTATGAAATTAATCGAGATGCGCATAGAAAGTATTCAAGATCTTCAGCGTTGTTTTATATATTGTCATGGGAAGATAAAATCTGTCGTGTTATTTATTAACTTAAGGGGGCACAGAACCTTTAAACTTTCAAAAAATCAGTTTTCAGTTTTTGCTTTATTCTGAATGTTTTAAAATTTCTCAACAATATGCAGAAAAAGACGAATAAAAAAATCTGCATTATTTTTCGAGTTTTAATCAGTTATAGACAGCGAGTATAATGGTAGGTCCGTAACTATTGAAAGTTTAAAAAGAGTATTCTCAGGCAAATAAATTTGGAGTTAGCGCGCACTGTTACTTTTAAACTATGTAAGATACAGCTCTAAAAATTAACCAAATATGCGTTTATTTATATTCTTCAGACTAAAACCAAAAACATTCACGTATTTTGGTTATTTTTTTGCATTTGAAGAAGAACTTGGAAATTTGAGATTTTTTAAGCTTTTTTTTCTGCTAAAATTAAACATTTTGCGTAAATTTTGGTTTTAAGTTGAAGTAGGTGTGTTATGACTATTTTGTTCAAAAATTATCTTCTATATGCATAATTTAGAATTTTATCATGCATGCAGCACTTAATCACGCATCAGTGAGATGGATTTTTTTAATTAAAAATTCAAATATTAATTCGGTACTTGCAACATTTTTTCTTCTGGACAATATAGTTAAGGATATATATTTTAGGCAGGAAGGGGGGGGGGGGGAAGAGATCTTATTTGCATATTGTTTTTGTTCTTTGAAGGCGGCGATGTTTTTGATTGTTTCGACAAACTCCAATGTCCTGTGCCTTCTTAAAATTATGTTAAAAGCTCATTCCTGTACTCAAAGCTCTTTTTGCATGTAGTCCTATTTGTCTTAGCGATGTAGACATTTCTTAATCTTCAACATTAATCTAACATCAATCCAAATTAAGTTTGCACTATATATTTCTACAAAAAGTCCTTTGAACAAAAGGTTGATTTATTAGAGAAAAAGTATTTTTTTTCTTTTGAACTTGGAAATTCTGTATTGTTATATTAAGTTTTATACTCATATAGCAAACACTGATTTTTAGGGTTGAAGTCTAGACGCGAAAAAAATTTGCACCAGAACATTTTACAGCGCTGTTGCAAACCAGCAAACTTCGCGGCCTATTTCTACGGCATTTGCAATAGAAATCTACTAAGCTTATTATTTGGAAAGAGTGGTGTTAATTTTTTAGTAATATTTCAAACGCGACAAACGTTCAACCCTAATGGTAGTATTAACTTTGTTAAATTGCATTGTTATACTACTTATGTTCATTACTGTTTTTATTAACCCTGTTATGAGTGTATTGCGGCCCGCCAAAAGTCAAACTAATGTTTGCGGCCCGCGAAGAAAAAAAGTTTGAGTATGGCTGGTCTAGCCTGTTTATTTTCCACAACTGGAACTCTCGCTCGGTCTCAAGACCTTTTTCTAGTGTTTACCATTTTCTGTCGAAAGCTTGATTGATATGTCATCACAATTTACATGTATCTGTACTTGGCGACTCTAAGTAAATTAAACTTTCTGCTGAAGACTTGGTGATAAAATTCTCTTTCACGAGGGTTTTATACTTTGTCGTACATTCCTCTTTAGGCCAAAGATCGAACTATGCGATTAGAATTTATCTCCCTTGAAATGATTTTTTTTAAAGAAAAACTATTTCGACATGTTTACCGTTTGTTTGCCGCAAGGAGGGGGGGGGGGGGTCATCAAAAACAATATTACTTTCCATTCATAGTTTATCCGATGATTCAAGAACGCTTATTTTTCATCAGAAGTTTTGAAATCTCTATTTAAACTACAACATTTTTGATAGCAATGAGGCAAGGATGGATACAAGAATAGACCACATATGAGAGAGTAGTACACTAATGAACAGACTTTATTCAGTTTTGTGAAGGTTTCTTGTATTACTTCAAACTCTGAACACAGATGCAATTTATGAGAAAGTATGTGAACTATAGGTTTGGTGCACTATGGTAGTAGATAAAACTTTACTGCACCTTCTACATGCTTTTTTTTTTTTTTTTTTTTTTTTTAAAGTGAACTTTGTCTACTATGGTTGAGAGTCACTCAATTAAATTTCTACAAAATTACTATAAGTTATCAAGATACACAATAGCATTTTTTAAATTGAAAACAAAGTGCGTAGCAGCTGTATTTCTTTTACAGGGACACAAAAATTCGAATTCATTACCGTCTATATGCAGAAGTTTTATTTGAAATTTAATAGAATTTATATAGGTTATTTATTCACACAACAGCAATTTTTCAACCGAAGATTTTGGCAGCATTTATGTTTTACAGGGTACCACAAAACATTAAAGTTTTATTAATATGATTTTATTTTTCAGGATGGCTACACAAATTGAGAAATTCAGAGTAGACAAAAATACAAAAAGAAATGAATGTTAACTTACATGTGTGCATTAAATTGTTTTTTTTTTTTTTTTACTTAATTGTAATATAAGTATGTTTAACGCATTATTTGTAATGTATTATACAGGGTGCCTACTAAAGTCCTTCCAACGCTCATAACCTTTAACTGATGTTACCGGTCTCAGACTGATGCTTTGTTTTCAAATTTTCATAGTTTAACTTGCAAATTTCAGTTTATCTACAAACTCTACTGAAATTTTGTTTCTTTTGGAACATTAGTAATAGTACCAGCTACTTTTGAAACGGTAAATTTTAATTATAACACTCCTGTGCAAACGTTTAGTACAAAAACAAGATCTTATGAGTTAATAGTGGCTTTTATTTACCTTTCGATGGAGCGGTCTCACAGACCGTTTCACACTAGTTATGTGACAATTTTCGCGACATCAGTTAAAGGTTAATTGCCGAACGGTTGCTCCTATACTCATAAAATTGGTGTCTAGGGATAATAAAGTGGCTATGCTCTACGAGATGACAGATTCTCGCGTCACATGGTGCGAAACAGCCGAGTTAGTATTCCCATCTCGAAAACGAGATTCATGCTCAAAACGAGATTAATTTAGCATTCGTGTTCATAAGGTGTCCTTTTGAACTAAATCGACGATGCTCCCTTTTATCCCATATTTCGAACCGTTTTCGCGATAAGAACGCTAATGCCGCCATCTTGCACCAGGTAAGCGGTCTCGTCTAGTAGCGCATAGCCTCTTTTACTTACCTAGACGCCAAGTTTACGAATATAGATGCAGTGGTTCGGCAGCTAAGAGGGTGGGAATGGACCTCAGTGGGCACCCTGTTTTATTATTTTAAGACGTTAAATAACCAAATATTTAATCACCGAGTATTTTATTAGCTTTGCATTTAAAAAAAAAAAAAAAAAAGCGGGGGGGGCAAAACTTATTAAATTTTAATATAATTTTGTCCACCTAGATCGTCAAAACGTTTCACTGTACATTATATTTGTACATTTCCCATTCCTACAAAATGCTAAAAGATTAGAGTTAAATGTTGCACAAAATCCCTATAAATTGAAATTTAATTGGCAAAATCTTTAACATTTATTAAATGATTGTGTAAATATAATGTAGTTTCAAAAATTCACGAAAAATGGTTTAGAAGTTGAAATTTACATGAATTTATAATTTGGGACAAAGGGTTAAACTGTTCAAAGAACAAAGTTTCAGTTTTGAGAAACCTTAACCACCAATATATTCATGGGTGACTATTCTTCCCATCTCAGTTCCAGATATTTTATCAGTGGTATAGAAGATATTTTTCCCGACTAAGTTTTTACTACGTTACTTTGGTTGAGAGTTCGTAGAAGAAAGATTACAACGTATTATCTTTTGGTTGGGGGCGGGTCAAAATTTATAAAAACAATGTTTTTACAAGAGTAACAAATCAGCATCACTAACATAATCTCAAATGAATGAAGAAATTACAGGAGTAACAAATACGTGAGTGATTACCTACTGTATCGATTTAAAAATGAAGTTTGAAATATTTTTCACTTGAAAAAATGTTAAAGCAAGTGCTTAAGAGGCGCAAAGGGCGAACATGGTGAAAAAGATTTCATGCGGGGACTCTAACCCCGACCATCAGTATAGCACACTGACGTTCTACCGACTAAACCACACGGAACGATACCCAGCCAGGAAATTCTCACTATATGTTGACAAGGCTACAAACGCAGCACAAGATGCAATATTTATCGTGAACCACTTACATAGGGCAAGGTCGTTCCACGTAGTTTAAGTCGGTAGAACGTCAGTGCGATATACTGATGGCCCGGGTTAGAGTCCCGGCATGGAAACTTTTTCACTGTGTTAACCTTTGCGCCTCTTAAGAAATTACTTTGAAATTTGATTTTCATTTGAAATACTGTATGCAAAGCGAATGTTTCTCTGGAATAATTCCCATGTATTGATGAAGTTTAACTCTTAAATGCTTTCGTTTAAGGGTATTCTACATCTGAAAAAAACTTTCACACAAAATAGAGTGAATCTTTATCTAGGATCAATGCGCCAGTTTGACAATATCAGTGTTTGACAGTAAAAAAAAAATCCAAGCAGATAAGATTAGAAAATCTAAAGCTTTTTCAATAAAATTTTGAAGCCAAGCAAACTTGCTGACTAAAATCCAAAACTAACTACATAATTTACAATGTTTTGTTTTATGTGAGGGGATTACAGGATTTTGAAGCTTGAATATGTACAGTAATAGAGGCATGGAGAGAATTACAAAAAATGTTTCAATATTAGTGTCAATTACCGATGCCACAAAAAGCAAAATATTTTAACTCTTAACTGGCGTCGTGAAATTTGTACACAACTAGCGTCATTTTGCCTCCATTTAGTAAAAAAAAATTAAAAGTTTATTCAATCCGCAAATAGTCAAGTAAAAACAATTGTTTTAGACATTAAGTATCACTATCTGAATCGTAGATTAATGAAGAAACTGCACGGGAACCAAACAGTACAACACCAGTTAAGGGTTAAAACAATCTAGATTTTCGGGCTTTTCTGCAATGCCCTCAAAAGGAGATTGTGACTGATGTAAATGCAAATAGGAGATAATCGTGAAGGAGAGTAAAACTGCAAAATTGAGTACTAAACCTGTAGAACAGCTGACTTCAGATGAAATTTCTACACTTAAAAATTGGTGCAGTAATTTTACTGCAGTAGATTCCAGGGAAAGGCACAAAACGAGCTTTACCTTTAGATAAACTGGTTATGTCCGTAAAACACGAAATTAGCGGAATTTGGCCATTTATCTGGAAAAAGTGGCATTTTCTGTAAATTTACGGTAAAGTACACGTAAATTTACAATTTTTTTTTTGTCAGTGTAGGAGGATCTTCTGGATCAAAGGCCAGTACATCATATCCCAATATGTAAACTAGCAACGATTTTAATTTTGTGCAAGCAATTGTTAAAAAAGACTACACAAAACAAACGCAACGAATTTTATTTCAACAATAAGTTAAAAAAGGTTAAAATCAACTTAAAACATTGGCTTCCTCCAAAATGCTATGTGTTCTCCAACAGCAGGAATGAAGTTTCGAATATCTGAAAAGAGATGAGTTCTTTCATCTATTTAGCATAATACACATTACCACAATGAAAAACATACTAGCAAAAAATAATTCGGATCGTAAAATTATGGCTTAGTCTATTCGATCTACACGGCAAAAAGTAGACTGCATACACTTAAAAAAAAAAAAAAAGATTAAGGAGCATAGAAGTCTTCAAACTGAAAATGAGTATTAAATGATTAGGTGTTAAAAGCAGATAAATATTTAAAATTACGTCATTTTTTTTTTTTTTTTTACACAAGCATTAAAAATGAAAGAAACAAATTATTTAATGTGTTAAAAGCAGTAAATGGCGTCCTATTTCAAATGTCCAAATAACATTGCCAAACAGCTTAAATTTAAAAATGAGTTTACATGAGAATTGAAATTTCGATTTTTAATATTCACGTACATAGTTTTTATGACGTAATTTTCAATATTTTCCTGCTTTTAATGCGTAATCATTTAATTCTAATTGGAGTGGTTCAAAGGAGAAAATTTCTCAATAAAGAATTTCATGAATGCGTTAAAAGTCGTAATTATCCATTGAGATAGGCCAAAAATGCTATTTTAAAGATACTGACCTAAGTTAAGAGCCATGTATTTGACCTTGAGAAGTCTTAAAATTATGCATTGCTTCGATTTATGCTAAAAAGTACCCGCACTGCAATATGTTTTGAAACGATTAAAATTAACATTAGGAGTTCAAAACTTTAAACCTTTATAATTCCTAAATCACTTGACCAAATGAATGTTTAGTATCAAAGGCAAAAATTTTCCGAAAAAGCCAAATATGCTGTCAAAATTATTTATTGAAAATTTAAGAGTTTTGTATTATTTCTGTGAAAAACTGGCCGCCTAAGATATAACGAATTTATATTATATGCAATTCACAGTTCAATAGCTATTTGCTATATCCCCCCCCCCCCCCCCAGAGACAATTTAGGGTTTGAAATGTATAAGTTTTCGGGCAGACTGCACAAGCTTTTAGATAAATCTTCACCCGCTACAAAGATTTCTGTAGTGGAAAACTACGCTACGATCAAGTTGTTGGACGTCTGCAAACGATTCCTTTGTTTCCATTTTAAAATATCTTTTATTTCTCTATTATTTTAAGTGAAATTAAATAGTTTTTCACAAATGAAATGTTAAAAATGCCGAAAACCGATGCAATAAATTTGACAAAATTCAAGATTACAAAAATTAAGAATCCGGTAATTATACTCTATGTTTGAAACTAAAGTACTGTGACTAAAGCCTGGTACGGCGAAACTCTATACATGGAAAAGTGAAAGAACGAACTTTTCAATATGAATTAGGTTTATAGCTCAAATTTAGATTTATGCACAAAGTGTTACTACCTCGTTCCTATCTTTATCCAAATGGACTTCTGAAATTGGAGAAATACAGTAACATTTCGTGGCTGCATTCATTTCAGAAGTGTTCCGAAATCTACAAACATCAAAACTCGTACAAAATTACCTCCAAAAGTGACTCAAATTCCTAATAACTTCGTCATATTTAACTTTATTCTCACAGTCGTCAGCACATAAAGAGTTTGTTACTTACCCATCATACATAGTATAGAGTAAGTCTTGTAATCATTTAAAAAAAAAAAAATTGGAAAAAATTTGACGGATTTACATTTCAGACCCTGGAGATTACGAAAAACATTTAGAAAAAAAATTGCCATCCGTCTGTAAACGCTCCATCTCCCGAACAAATTGAGATGAGACTTTAAATTTGGTGTGTAATTAGTATGCAATTATTTGCAGAAGCCTATTAAATATCGGTAAGCTATTATCCGGAACTATTTTTTCCCCCGGACTCTAAATATTCTGATAAAAAGAGTATATAAAAATTTTCAAAAAAATTTTAAACCGCGAATATTAAAAAAAGAAACAAATTTTGCATAAAGAATGAAATCCAATAATTAGTAGCAGAGATTTGTAATCTTTTTTCGCACTCTTCGATTTTTCATCACCCTGAATAGAAATTTGAATGAAATACAAAGATATTTTAATTGGAAATGATATGCTCAATCCGACGCAGTAAGCTTACAATGTGTTTATAATTTTTGGGAGTTAAGAATGTTTCTTTTACGCAATTCGGTACTACTTCATTATCCCGTAGACCAAAACACTATCGCTAAACTAAGATTAAATGCCGAAAATGGCTTATCGTAAATGTCATTCACTTGACATTAAACACGTTACACGTGTTAAGTCATCAAGGTTTTCAATTCTACTTTTTAATTTTATTAATATTTTTACCATTTCTTTTTCGTTATCTACAATAAGAAAAGTTTGCGAGTGTGCGAGTCTGTTCTGAAGGGACCTTGCAAGTAGAGCTACAAAATTTCGGGAAAAGGTACGTCTATATAAAGTTTTGCACCTCGAAGTCCGATTTCGATTTTATTAGATTTTTTATTTAATATGCGATTTTTAACGCTTTAAGTTTCGAGGCGATTTTTCCACATTAGTGAAAAGAATACGGTTTCTTTTAACCCAATATAGTAAATTTTGTTCTCTTTTCAAAAAAGTTTATTCGGAATTCGTACAGCAATTTTTGAATTTTTAGTGCATCTTATGAGATTACCGAACAGCAGTTAATGCATCTTCATACCTATAAGGGGTATTACCGTTGGGGGGGGGGGGGGGGGACACAGCTCTGTCACCAAATACCGCCAAATTTGTCGCCAACTTGGCGATCTCTAAAATTTCTCCAAATTCCCATAGACTTCCATTGTAAACCAATAGTGATTACTTGCTTACAGAAAATCAACAAATTGAGATATTTTAATGCAACAAAACTAATATTAACTTAAGGGGTTATATTAATTATATTTAAGGGAATCCAGGTAAATTAAATCTATAATAAGGAAAGAAGTTTGTGTCCGAGTGTGTCGACGATGTTCTGAAGTGACAGCTGCACGTAGAGCTACAAAATTTGGGGGAAAAGGTCGTCTATATGAAGTTTTGCAACTCGAAGCCCGATATTAGATTTTTAATTTAACTTTTTATGCAATTTTTAGCGCTTTAAGTTTCGAGGAGATTTTTCCACATTAGTGAAAAGAATAAGATTTTTCTTTTAACTCAATATAGTACATTGTTCTCTTTTCTAAAAAGTTTATTTGGAATTCGTACAGCGATTTTTGAATTTTTAGCGAATTTTTTTTTATGAGATTACTGAACAGCATTTAATGCATCTTCACACCTATAAGAGGGTTACCGTAGGTGGGGGGCAGTTCTGTCGCCAACTTGGCGATATATCGCCAAACCTTGCTATCTCTAATATTTCGCCAAATTCCCATAGACATCCATTGTAAACCAATAGGGATTACTTATTTACAGAAAATGAACAAATTGAGATATTTTATTGCAACAAAAACTAATATTAATTTAAGGGGTTATATTAATTATATTTAAGGGAATGCAAGTAAATTATGAATAAAAGTAACATGATATAATGCTTAGTATGCTTTCCCAAACAAATTTTAAGAGAGCCCCGCAGGTCAAAAGAATTACATTTGAAACTTATCCAATAGCAGTAAATTTTGACTTTCGTGATTTTTGAACTTTTTGAGATTTTTAATTAGATTTCTACGTTTCTTCGCGATCTGTTTCAATTTTGACATTCCATTTTTGGCCTATAATACGAAAGTAATTTCTGCCCTCCTTTCAATAAAGTTTATTCGAATTTCGTATAGCAATTTTCGAATTTTTCGGGAAATTTGTACGATTTTTAGTGTATTTTAGCAATTTCCTACTATTTTTCCCACATTAGTGAAAGGAATCAACTTTCAATCTTCGAACACAATTTTTCCTCTTTTCGAAATTTGTGCAGCAATTTAAATTTTTTTTCGCGATATCTTGCGATTTTCAGAGCTTTTTCGCAATTACAGCTTTTTTTGACGTAGCCGGGCAAGTTAGCCCATTTTTTTTAATTTTGCGATTTATATATAATTTGTCGATACTGGTCGAGGGAATAATGTAGTACTCACAATTCAGTAATCGAGCATTACTATGTATTAAAAATATTTAAATATACGTTTAAATTTTATTTTGGAATTGTAATGCATTTTATAGTTTACACGTGTTTTATTCATATTTTATATTATGCATATCCATGATGGGTACGGCGCCCCCCCCCCCCCCCCAACGGTTAGTTTATAGTTGCAAGTGTCAGTTAATTGGGAAATTTCTACCCGGACATCAGATTGCTGTAAGGTTGGCCAAAGAACCAACAGAACGTTTCCTTGGGCCAAGTTTAAAAAGTAAAAAAATGGAAGTTCGAGGCACCGTTTCAGTTATTTCGGGGGGTCCACAAACTTAAGAAAAGTACGCGATTCTTGTACCTTTCTAGTAACCAGGCCGTTTAAATTTACACTTCATAAAATATGCTCAATTTTCAAGCCACTCAACCCTTTAAGCGTCCTAACAGTGTTTTTCCGTCACGTAATCTTAATTTACAAGCTATTTTAACACAAAATTCATATTAATGTTATTTTTTTGCAGTGCATAAGATAAATATGGAGAGGTATTATAAACTAATTTTCATTCAAATAAATTATAGCTATTATTTTATGAATCATTAATCATACATTTTAAATTCTGCAGGACGCTTAAAGGGTTAAAGAATATTTACCGCGTTTATTCATTTGATAAGCAGTTTAGTCTGCAATGCATTTATCCACTGAAGAGAAATTATACACCTTATAGCAAATCTTTCAGTTTGTAAATAAATTATCACTGACAAAAATCCTCCAGTTTGCGTTTAAAATTGATTTAAGAAAACAATGCCTCTTACTAATTTCGCAATACATTAGAGAAATTTAGGATATTGTCCCAAAAATAAAACTACCAAAATGATCAAGTAGATTCCAAACTATCAAAAGGATCGAATAGGGAGCTCGCAAATGTCTCATAATAGGCATATCTGAAATTTTAACAAGGAACTTTGATTAAAGAGTTACTCTGAAACTTTTGAACAGGAGTAGACTACCTTTAGGAATTTTTAATGCGTACATTCAAATAGGAACATGCACATTGTATCTTAAAGCTCCTCGTTCAAACATTTATGAAGAAATTATTCTAAACATTTTAAAGTCTCCGTTAAAATGAGAATTTAACAAACTTCATTGTCAGCTCGTACATCTCGTAAATAAACTATACCTATTAGTTAATATTCCTAAAGAAATCCTAATCAATTTCAGGGAGATCCGATCCCAACACTGGAGATTTACCTTAGAAATAAGACTAGTTCAAAAGAAACATTTTAAAATTCAAACTAAAAATGACGTAAAAAGCATTTTGGAAGAAAGTGCTTCAAAGCTTCGTTTACGCAGTAAGATTAAAAAAGTCCTTCCGGCCAGAGCCGGGATGAAGAGGTAGCTTTCAAATCCCTTATTTTAAAAAAGCCAACTTATGTTATTCAAACACACGAAGCTCAAAATTTAGTCGAAACCGAATATAGGAGATTCAATACTAATTTTTATCAATACTAAATCATGAATGAGAATTTCGCAAAATGAGTCAGCTTTATCCAAGTTGCTTTTATTTAAAATAACTTATATTTGGCTGCCAAATTCGGCGATTTCTTAAAGTGCCTACCATTTTAAGACAACATGGTGGATGAGGCTAACCAGTGAACTTGGTCGAGACCTTAGTAATTGCTGTGCGCATGCTCACTCACATCGGAATCTGTTGATATATACCAGTGCTGTCGCAGGCAAAAAATCAGATTTTTCAAAATGTCACCCACATTAGAAATTGAAACTGCTATATCTGAGCAATTTTTTAAGATAAAGACAAACAAAATATGCTCCTGAATCCTTATATCAAGGTCAAATACTTAAGAAACCTTTTTCTATTTCTAATTTTTTTGCAACTCACTATAAATATATATTTTTTTAATTTAATGGCCGCCATTTTGAAACAAGATGGCGGATGAAGCTGGTCAGCGTACTTGGTAGAGATATTGATGTATACTATCCACATGCCTTCTTTCATGGAGGCGAATACGTGTTATCGCGTGACAAATACAAGATAGTTTCAAAATGTTAGCCATACTGGAAATTCAAAGTGCTATAATTCAACCATTTTTTTTTTTAAGATAAACAAAAGAACAAATTTTCAGAAACAAAATCTGCTCCGGAATCTTTTTATCAAGGCCAAACACAAAAATATCCTTCATTTTCCAATTTTTTAATACCTCATTTCAAATTTAAAAATTTTTTTTTTAATGGCAACCCTTTTGAAACAAGATTGCGAATGAAGCTGGCCAACTAACTCTGTCGAGACATTGTATGTACTATGTACAGACCAAGTAACATCCAAATCGGTTCATAAATACGCCTGTTATCGCGTGACAAAAATCAGATCGTTTTAAAATGTCAGCCACACTTGAAATTCAAAATGCTATAACTCGGCCATTTTTTTAGATATAGACGAAACAAAAACTGTTCCGGAATCTTTGTATTAAGGTCAAACACATACAAAAAAATTTTTTTTTTTCATTTTCCAATTTTTTGGTATCTTATTTTAAATTTTAAATGTTTTAAATGGCCGCCATTTTTAAACAAGATGGCGGATGAAGCTGGTCAACGAACTCTGTCGAAATATTTGTATGTACTATGTACACACCAAGATACATCCAAATCTGTTCATAAATACGCCTGTTATCACGTGACAAATATCAGGACGTTTCAAAATGTCAGCCACGCTAGAAATTCAAAATGCTATAACTCAGCCATTTTTTAAGATATAGGCGAAACAAAAACTGCTCCCAAATCTTTGTATCAAGGTCAAACACATAAGAAAAAAAAATGATATTTTTTTCAATTTTCAGGTACCACATTTCAAATTTAAATTTCATAAAAATTTAAATGGCTGCCATTTTTAAACAAGAGGGCGGATGAAGCTAGCCAACGAACTCTGTCGAGACATTGGTATGTACCATGTACATACCGAATTACATCCAAATCTGTTCATAAATTCGACAGTTACAGTGTGACAAAGGTCAGATTATACATATCAATTTTGAACGGAGGGTGGTTTCGGGGTCTGGGGGTCATGATCGATGAAAATAAAAAAATTTTTTGAAATCGCTTTCCTCCGAACGGCTGCAATAGGCAGCTTTTTGTAATGAAAGCTACCTAAAATGTATCCATAGGCGTTCAAATATGCAAATTAAAAATTCAAAATAAGCAACTACAAATCATTGTATAATCTACAATAGGGTGGAGCGAAAAAAATTATTTTTTGAAAATAAAAAACGGGTAGGTGCGAAAAGTTGCCTGTATACTAGTACATCATCTGTGTGCAATATTACCGCTGAAAAAAAATGGCTTGAGTCTGCGCTTTTGGTCCAAAAGTCGAAATTTTGGGTAAAATTTGACATTTTTTCAAAAATTTAAAAAAAATTCTATAGAGATGGTTATTATTTAAAAGTGTTATTTAAACCTTTATTATTAATGACTTAACATATTTAAACGATAAAACTATATCTTTGTTCTGTATAACTGGAACAAAATTGACAACTTTCGGTGAAAAAAAGGCGTTTCCACTCTGTTGTGTCATACAACTAATTGTTATTTGGAATACAGCTCTTACGTAGTTGCTTTGAAATCTACCAAGGGGGTATCAAGTGGGAGTGGCTGCATTTCATGACATAACAGTGAATAGCTTGACCACCCTTCCATCTGAGCACAATGTTTTATTTATATATTGAATTGTGATTTTTTATCAAAGACTGACATAAGATTCCTATGTATCAACCTAATCCATCTCTTCTTTGTATCCACAGACGTTGGGTGCTGCTGTGACACTTCTTCACGTATATTTCTACTGCTTGTGTATGATAAGGCAAGCAGAGTAATGCAATGGAATTAATGGAATCTATTCAGCGCTGTAGTATCTTCACCAAAATTACATCCAGTTACTGCATAGTGATTGGGAGTTCCGTTCCTACAACATTTTACAACATATAGGTATTTCATCTTTGAGTATGCCATCATTTACTCTACCTCTTGAATTTTTTATATGGTGATAAGCTTGTTGTTTAATGTGATGGCGATCGTCATCAAAATTGCAATAAGAATTTGCTCTCGATGTGAAAAGCTACCATTATCCTAAATAAATTTTTTTAGTATTTGTTTTTTGCCGATTTCTGTGATGTTTTGTAGCCGAGTAATTTCCCATAAGTTTTTAGATCAATTTTTTAGATGTGAATTTTATTTGGTGTAAGCCATCATGTGGCATAAACTTGGATTACATACTTTGTGAGTGAACCAGAATCTGATGGTCAATCAGTTCAGTGCTTATATAAAGGCGAATAATTTTATGCGCCGTTGTGGGCCATCTTGCTTAGGACAAGTTTCTTGGGTTCCTATTCGCTAGTTCTGAGCAATATCTTGATGAAATAACTTTGCAGATATCTATCAGGTATTTCTGGTATGTGCTGAGTACCCTTTTCTTGATTTCAGGAAATAATGTTTAAAAAATACTCTCTATGGCTTCGAAAATTGAAATAAGAAGGGAATAAGCACTTGGACAAAGATTTTCCTATTGGTCCGGCGCATCCCTGTGGGTTAGAATCTAATTTTTGCCAACGATTTTATCTAATAAATGATGCAGAGGAAATTAACTGGACTTGGAGGAGACATATGATCAATTGTAATGGTTCATTCTAAATATGCCCCTCGCAGAATGGATGACAACGACTAACAGAATTATCCGCCTTCAAATGAGCACTCACTGCCCATCAGAGTCTCTACGTTCACTCAAAAAGTACTATGTTATACAAGTTTGGCTCCAGAATAGTTTACAATCAAATGTAATTCACAGCTAAAGAAGGGATCTAAAAACTCATGGGCAATTGGCTACACAAAAACAACTTGGATACTAAACAACACACAAAACGGAATTAAAAAATACTGAAAAAAGGTTATTTAGGACAATGGTTGCTTTGCATACACAGAGGAAATTCTTATTTCAATGCTCTCTGACGATTGCCATCACATTAAACAGCTAGCTGCTCAGCACATAATAGTCGAAAGATGAGAGTAAATGATGGCATACGCAAATCGGAATATATCTACAACCAACTTTGAAGCGGATAATTATATAAATCTAACTCATTGGAAAAGTGTTGTGGTAACAGAACCTTTAATCAATATGCATTTATCGTGTGCAATCTTGGTGAAGATAATAGAAGGCTGAATAGATTACATTAATACCATCCGCACTGCATTACACTGTTTGTCTTCTCTTACACAAACAGTAGAAAAATACGTAAATGAGACCACAGCAGCAGCATTCAAAGTCTGTGGATTCAAAGAAGATGTACCAGGTTGATACATAGAAAACTTGTGCCAGTCTTTGATAAAAAAAATCACAATTCAATGTATAAATAAAAAATTGAGTTCAAATGGTAGGGTGGTCGAGCTATGCACTGTTGTGACATGAAAGGTAGCCACCTCCACGTGGTACCTCCTGGGTAGTTTTGAAAGCAGCTAGGTAAGAGCTGTATTCCAAACAACAATTAGTTGTATGACACAACAGAGTGGAAACGCCTTTTTTTCACCAAAAGTTGTCAGTTTTGTTCCAGTTATACAGAACAAAGATATAGTTTTTTCGTTTAAATATGTTAAGTCATTAATAATAAAGGTTTAAATAACACTTTTAAATAACCATCTCTATAGAATTTTTTTTTAATTTTTGAAAAAATGTCAAATTTTACCCAAAATTTCGACTTTTGGACCAAAAGCGCAGACTCAAGCCATTTTTTTTCAGCGGTAATATTGCACACAGATGATGTACTAGTATAAAGGCAACTTTTGGCACCTACCCGTTTTTTATTTAAAAAAAATAATTTTTTTCGCTCCACCCTAATCTACAATATTCCAATGGTTGAAGGAAACTATTTAGAAGATATTTACAAGCGGCGAACGTTCATTCCACACATTCAAGCATTGCAAATGGATCAAAAAGGGTCCGCGTTTGATATTTTAAATATTTAACCATCCATGTGTAATTTTTGAAGTTCATTTTTAATTTTCTTTCGAACTCTAACATTTGTCCAAACGCAAATTTGATTTTTGAATTTAATTTTAAAATGTATAGAGCATTTTGGTATACCATGTATAATGTTAAGGGGGCCCGTGGACCTTATGAGAGTCAAAATTTTGTGTGTCAAGTTTGTGTCCAGTTTGTACTGTGTCATTTGTGAAATACCACATTCCAGATGAGAGGATTTTTCGCCAAAGTCAGCGTTTTAATTTGTACATAATTTTTTGGTCCTTTAATCAACTTTAAATCCGTTTAAAAAACTTTTCGATTTTTATTTGAAATGCTCCATGCGTCATAATTTGTTCAGAATTTTTGAAATTGATAAGGAAGAATCCCGATATTGCTTGCAAATAAACTGTATGCATTTTAAATTAGATTTCATTAAGATAATTAAATTTGATTAACTTATTAAAAAGGCAAAATTGAGGAAAATAGATAATATTAAAGATTTTTCTTTATCCCATAACTATTCAAGGGATTATAAAAAGATACAGGTATGTTTGAAATGAGTTAAGTGATTAAAAATGTGAAATTAAGGAAATAAAAGTTAACCCTTAAATGCCCGATTTTTCAAAATTTTAATAATGTTTTTCGGCTTTCATTTTTAAAATAAATCATGGGAAATATACTTCAAAAAATCCTTTTGTTTTAAGTATGGTTCACGACTAAAAAACTGTTATTAGTAACATCGGCAATACTGGTCTTTATTTGTAAAAATAATTTTCCTTGATAAAATTCCATAATATTAAAAACAAGAATTTTAGGAACTATAATAAATTTTACTTGCTCACTGCAGAACATAAAGTAATTTTTTCAAAAAAATATTAACCGACTTCAAAAAAAGCACTAAAAAGAATTAGATAATTTTTTAAACTCCTCTAATGACGAAACGTTATCCATTAACTGCACATCGGACATCATGTATCGGCATAAAAACGTTAAATATAGAATTTAATATCTACCAAACATGGATTTTCTAGAGAATATTTTTTACAAAAGATTAATTTATATATTTATGATTTAATTTACGAATATATACATATAAAAAGTAATCAATTACTTTTTGAAGTTGGTGCCAACCTGTATTAATAGTAAAATTGTAATATATTGTAGCTATTACCATGAATAAAGTGATGGAAAATATACAAAATTTTAAAAAATGCTCTATTTCTTCAGCAAATTATTTGTTTAATCATTATCGAATGTGAATGTTTGGCACCAACTTCAAAAAGTAATCGATTACTTTTTATATGTATATATTCGTGAATTAAATCATAAATATGTAAATTAATCTTTTGTAAAAAATATTCTCTAGAAAATCCATGTTTGGTAGATATTAAATTCTATATATTAAATTTAACGTTTTTATGCCGATACATGATGTCCGATGTGCAGTTAATGGATAACGTTTCGTCATTAGAGAAGTTTAAAAGATTATCTAATTCTTTTTAGTGTTTTTTTGAAGTCTTAATATTTTTTTTGAAAAGGTTATTTTATTTCCTACTTTAGTTATTCATACCGTAACACATAATTATCCGGATTTCAAGATCTGCTGAATAAATAAGTCAAATAAATTATAATTTACAAAAATTATTAAATAATTTAATAAATTCTTTATAATTTCATTAGAAGTATTGATTTTATTAGCATTTGATACTGATATTTTTTTAAAACAAGTACATTGTATTCACAAGTCTACATTCATTTATTTATTGATCACATACACCTGACTTGTGCGCTTGACATAAGAGGCCCGCTTATAAGTCATCGTTAATATACAAGGACGAAATAGCACAAGGCCTTTGAGCTTTGAGGGGAGGGGGTTCTAGATAGCACAAGGAAATTTACAACACCAGAGAATTACATCTGGGGGCTCCACAAAAAGTGTGCAACGGAGCCAGCGGGAGTTGAACCCGCAGCCCAACTACGCTCCCAAGCAATTAGTGGTGTGGTGCCTTAACCATTCAGCTACGGTCTACATTCAAGCATTATTTTTTGTGGGACTTCGTTTTCAAGAAGCAAAATGCAGACTATGTAGCAATATTTGTGTTGACTCTTCAAGTATATTGACCAGGACCCAGATATATTTTTCGCTGTTAGAGAAATGAGATTGACCAATCGGAAGCTTGCCTTTTCTCGAACTTTTAATTTTTATAGAGTGCGTCCTTTTAAATTTCAAAAATTCTATCAAATAAAAAAAGTTTCTGTACTAAAATACTGGCATCCGAAAAGCTGTAGACTTGTCAGGTTTGAAAATGTGGTCCAGGGTCCACCGTGGCTGGGTGGTCAAGGCATCACGCCGCTAATCGCTGGAAAGCGTAGGTGGCTGCGGGTTCGAATCTCGCTGGCTCCGTTGCACACTCTGTGGAGCTCCCGGATGTAATTCTGTGGTGCTGTAAATTTCCTTGTTCTGTCGCCTTCCTGTATATTGACAATGACTTATAAGCGGGTGCTTGACGCCAAGCACACAGGTCAGATATATGTATTCAATAAACCAATCATGTGGTCCATAATTCTACATTATTCTTTTCTGATAATCTCCATCAATGGACTTTATTCCATCTAAGTTATGATCACGTGGTCAAGGGAAAAACTTCTAGCGTAAAGAAGGGAAGGCCCCGCAGAAGTAATGCAAATCCCCGCCAGCCAGTGAAACAGTTCATGCGGAAAGCAGTAGTAGCCTCCCCTCTTATCAGTTGGAAATTCTTTAGGTAAATAACCTGTACCACGTGATATTTTTCATGTAAGGTGCATCTATTTAAAAGTGGCGAGATACAATGCTCAGACTTCATACATACGTGTTTGCCTACATAATGGCAAAAGTAGACATTTTCTATTCCAAAACTGATATTCCTTGGACAAGTTTGACTATACGAGTGGCGGACAATGGACTTTTTTTCAGTCTCGAACCCAGATTTGGAATAAAGTCACGTAATACCGGTAATTTACCCAAAGATCTAACTGATAAGAAGGGAGGCTACTACTGCTTTCCGCATGAACTGTTTCACTGGCTGGCGACGGTTTTTCATTACGTCTACGGAGCATTCCCTTCTTTACACTAGAACCTTCACCACGTGATCAAAACGTAGATGGAATATCCTCCATTTAACAAGCATTAGTTTGGCAATAATGGCAAGCTCTTCAAGATTCATGGCGATAGCTTTTGTTCAGAATCTATCAATTTTTTTCCGTATGTCACCATTCTCATACCAATACTCCCCATCCTTAGGCAGTAAAGACATCAGAAATGAGCGTCAATGATTAGGCGTTTAGTCTTAATCTGATAACCGAAGACAGTGCTGCTACACATAAGGCACTTTTATGTGTACTGTATATGGATACACTTTGCAGTGTACCGACTAATGGAGACACTTTGCTGAACTCTGATGTATAAGGCCATTTTGCTATTGAATTGTAAGATTTTTGATATCCACTTCCAATGTCGGTTAGCATCGTTTTAAACATTTGGGTTTTTCTGAATGCGGCATCTTTTCTAGACAAGATCTCGCACTTCGAAAAGTTACCGCATCCAGTAAACTATAAGATCCACATAGATACGTACGGACATCGAAATTGGGTGTGAAAAAGCTGACAATCCATCAATAAAGTTTACACATCAGAGCACGGCAAAGTACATTAAGAGAAACTTATGTCCAAACTATAGCAAACCTAGGCATTTTCTATTACATAACTACAGCTTCTAGAATATATAGTGTGGAAATTGGCTATCCCAGTAATACTTTTAAAAAAAGTGCTAAAATATTGGATACTTAAATGTCAAACGATGCTGAAATCCAAGGAGCCGATCGCAGCGACATCTGCGGTATATTTTCAAATTTCAAAGTAAACATTATCGTATTCTTACAACGTCTAGACCAAATAGTCTTGGAGTTATAGAAAATATCCTGAAGATGTCGCTGTGATCGACTCATTGGATTTCAGCATCGTTTGATATTTAAGGGATCCAATATTTTAGCACATTAAGTATTACTGGGATAGCCGATTTCCACACTATATATTCTAGACTCTGTAGCAGTAGTACTTAGAAAGTACTAAAATACTGTATCCCTTCAATGTAAAACGATGCTAAAATCCAAAGAGTCGATCGGAGCGACATCTGAGGACATTTTCTAAAACTCCAAGACCATTTGGTCTAGACGCGGTTATAATACAATGTTTACACTGAAAATTGAAAATATAACGCAGATGTCGCTGCGATCGACTCATTGGATTACAGCATCATCGCACATTTAAAGGATACATTTCTTTAGTGCTGTTTGTATAGCAGATTTCCACACTATTTGTTCTAGGCGTTGTACTTGTGCTCCGATACACGAGAAAATTTAAAGGTTGATTTTCAACTTTTCGACACAGACTTCCGATATCGGTTTGTACCTTTTTGGGCCTTCCGGTTTGGTGGATGACAGAATGGCCAGGATCCAGATAGATTTTTCGCTCTTAGCGAAACGAGATCGACCAATCAGAAGGCTGCATTTTTGCAAACAGCGAAAGGTTCGCAAAACTGCAGGCTTCTGATTGGTCAATCTCGTTTCACTATCAGCGAAAATCTGGATCTCGGCCCTTGTCCAGCTAAGTTTTCGCACTTTGAAAAATCTCGTATCTCTGTAAGAGTAACATTATGAAAGATGAGTGCTTATAATTAGGCGACTGCTTAAAATAGGATTTGAATTTTAAAGTTTTTATTTTTTTTTTAAATGTTCTAATCAGATTTTTATGAAATTGAAATGGGACCAAATGGGTGACTTACACTTTCAAACAAAAAAAATTATCAAAATCGGTTCATATTTAAGAAAGTTATGCATGAACATGGACAAAACATACATACAGATCGAATTGATAACCTCTTTTTTGAAGTCTTAAAAATAGGGTATTTCGCAAGCTTCCAAACAAAGGAAAAAGTAGCAACAATTGAAAAATAAATCTATCTTTATTCTTAAACAGCACAAGTGTTGCCATCTACATGTTGAAAATCGATTTAATAATATTTTCAGAATGTATTTTATTGGCAACATTAAGCATTATAGCTTCAATATTATTCCAATAGTATTTTTAGAGCCTAAATTGGGTATGTTGCCGAAAAGCAACACCCGGCATTTAAAGGTTAAGATGTATGGAGCATTTTAAAATTTCGTTTTAATTTTTTTAATTTAAAAAAAATCTTAAAATAAGATTAGGAATTTTATTTAAGGTGTTCTATATACTTATGGTGATTTTTATATTTCCACAAAATTTCATATCTATGATGGTTCATAGATATCTATGAAGTCCACCGCCCCTTAAACCAAGATACTGTGGGCCAGTTTCAGAGACAATTCCCTTAAATTAACACTTTTAAGAGACTCAAAAAGAACGTACTTTTATACAGATTACGCCAAGTCAATTTTTATTCATTCTAAAAGTTCAGTTCTTTCATATCGGAATATCATTTGCTAAGTAAATAAAAATAAGATTAGACTTAACGCTATAAAGTTTTATAAACAATCGTTCATTCAAGTGTCAAAAATACATTAACTTTATATTGAGATTCTCAAAATTTAAAAAAAAAAGTGTCGCTTTACAAAGTGAAAACCAAAAAACATTTAGATATGCTTAAGTGTAGATTATCAGAAATCAAATGTTGGATTCCCTGTTGTCATTTTACGGATAAAATTAAAAGTACCGGCGAGAAGCATTTTGTTTATAGTACTGCCGATGCAAAGAGTTAAGTATTCCAATGTCATCAGGGTAATTATAGAAACTTCTGTATTTTGAATCCTAAGATTTTATTGTATTTTTGAATGCGTCTCTTTCGATGATTATTTCGCTCAAAATGACTATATAGTCATTTGTCAAACGTCCTGCTATGGTATTTTTTTTTAAATAGATTTATCGTGATTTAGAGATGTTTGAAATAACCCATTTCGTCATTTAATATAGTACAATACGTGAACACTTGTACAAGTATTATAGAAAAATTTGATATGCAATCCTTGTAACCTAATTTCGCATTCTTATCAATATTTGCTTAAACCACTTCCGATTATCCCGAGTTATCTCGGGTTCGTATACAATTTATCCCGAGAAAACTAGGGCGTGGCATAATGTCACTACAATTTGTTTTATCACATTTTTACTCGGCCTGAAGCTTAAAAAAAGATAAATTACATATAACATTTGATTGGCAGTTTCCAAAGTTGTGATATGAAATGCAATGATGAGACTGCGAAAAAGTGATTTTTTTTAATTTTTAAAAAATTGCAATGAAAGTGGTTAAGGAGTTTGTGTGTGTGTGTGTGTGGGGGGGGGGGGGGTCAGATCTCATTCTCGCTAATGTTAAAACCCTTTAACCGGCTGGCCCGGATTTCAGTTTCTAGAAATAATGTTAAAAATGGCTGTAGACATATTTTAAACAGAATTATTTTGAACCATACATAGAAGCGATATTAAAGATATAGCATCAAACTGCCATTAATATATATATCCTGGAATTTACAAGCATTCTTATAAAAATACAGGTGAAAGGGTTAAAACCGTCGGGCGTGAAAAAGTTTTAAATCTCGGGAAATTAATATTTGACTACTCTTCAACCCTAACAATCTTGGAAAAGAGCAAAATTTTGTTTTGCTTTAAATGCTGAAGAAAGATTTTTTTAACGTAATGTTAAAAGCTATAGATTTCAAACTGTGGATGTAAAATCCTTGACAGTACTATTGTTTAATGTCTTTAAAATGCATTAAATCTATAGAACATTTAAATAATGCTTCTATTGCAGTGAAACCTGGAGCTTAGTGAACGTATTAAGATGGGCTTTGTAAGAGGGCTAACAGTATGGTTATCAAAAAATGTATTTCTAAAATACGCTTAATTTTGTCTGAAAATTAAAATCTCGCTCAGCTCTTACAATTAATAAATAAAGCATATATTTTAGAAATATTGACGACTAAAGACCCTATTTTGACTTTGTACTTTTTCTGATAAAGTTCTTTGAGAAATTTAAAAAAATAAAAATGCATACCACTTCAAGTTTAACATTAGGAGGGAGATTGAGATCGGACTGATCAACCCTTAACCAATGACATTATCCATGTATGATTTAAGCTTTGTTTTTGGCAACTTACTTTAGAATGTTACATTTAATCCTGTCAAGTATTTACAATAAATACAAATTTAATTTACAATAAATCATTGTTTCACATGATCGAAGATTTTTAAAAGTATTCCTCAACCCCATCCCCTCTCAAATGTCCCCATCAAATGTTCTAGGTTTTGCTAACTTTATACATTTTTGAAAATATTCGATTTATAATAACTTCCTATAAATCAACGCGTAATTTCATTTGTATAAAAAAGTGTGGGAAGATAGACTAGTACTAGATTTTTTTTTTTAAAGAAAAAGGCGTTCTTTTCTACAAGTCCTTTTTACCAATACTTTCGTAATTGTTTGATAACAGTTTTGTATGATTGATAAACAACGAAATTTGACAACTTAATATTTATACATTGAGTTTATAGGCTCTATAAAACATCTTTTCGAATGTAGCCTAAAAAATGTGCAGAATGTTACAGATTGTAGAAATTCAGAGACAAGATCATTCCATTTACAGGCTTGCTGGCAAAATGCATATCAAAATTAGCATTAGTAAACAAAATAGGAGTATTCGAAATTTTTGTAAAAACTTGTTACAATACTTCACGGTTGCAAAATGTTTGACGCTATTGCAATCGCATGCAGTACAATAAAACCTCCCTAAAGCGACCACGTTCCATTGCAATAAAAATTGGCCGCTCCGAGAGGTGTTCTCTTAATGGAGGCCATGTTTAAAACTATTTTAATTGTTGAAAAAAAGGTAACAATGTTACTAAAATTTTTCATATCAGGAAAAAAGAAAATTTAAGTATCAAAAGTTAATTACATAAGAATTACTGCAGAGTTTAAAAAATGAATACATGGATGTTTGCTTTGATTTCACGGTTTTATCTTTTATAACTTATTTCCAAGTCCTTTCGAAGCTCAGTAAATAAATTGTTTTTTACGGACGGGAACAAGTGACGATTTCATTAATATATCAATTTCTTTGAGAGTTTCCCGACAGAATAGGGCAGAGGAGTTTATTGACAGTCATTCTAAATTTGTCAGAGTTAAATCCATTGCTTAAAAAGGGCACAAAGGGATTTAAAGCAAAAGTTACCGGAATAAAAAAAAAATCTAAACTTAGTTCATAAGTTTGATGAATAATGCACTCTCCGGAATTATTTTTCTAATAAAATCTTCAAGCGACCATGAAAAAGCGGAACTTTTCATTTTCTTTATAAAAAAAATTGGTCGCTCATGGAGGGAGTTCAACTGGGATGGTCTCGACATGGAGGCAAAATTAGTGTTGAAACGATGGGAATAAATTTCGTTCCATGAAAAAACGTTCGTTCAGAGAGGTGGTCGCACAGGGAGGTTTCACTGTAGTTTGCAAATTACGTATTTGCGCGAGGTTTTGAAAATAATCGAAACTAAGTTTAACCTTTAGTCTTACCACAACATCTTGGTATTCTTAGAGTACATTAAAATTTTTACAAAAATCCCGATGCATATTTCCGGTGAGGGATGCATTTCATAACATTTGATAATGCGATCGTCTATATAATTTTACATTAGAGTTCTTACAAAAATGTTTGAAATTAAGGATAGCAACTAAAGCTATTGTAAGTAAAGCATGTAATGAGTAAAAGATTTCAAACGCATTCTTTCATAGAAAAGGATTCCAAATTATTCCAACTTAATAATTCACTTTTATTTTAATTTAGAGTAGACTTCTCTAAACAATTTAAGCTTTCAAATATAGGGCAAGCACATTTGTGTTGCATGTACAGAAATTTTAGGTTGATGGGTAGTGGGGACTATCCCTTACCAACTCTGCTGCAAATCTTAAAATGTCACCTATACCAAACAGGTTAATAAATTCCAATGTTATATTGAGGTTTTTAGGAAGTCTACACAGAGAAATTGTAAACTTTAAAAATTGTCAACACCCAATGTCAGCATTCAATTCTTCAGTATTTTACCTTTGCATGCCAAACAGGAAGTCAGTTAAGTAGTTTAGAAGTTACGATTCTCTAAAATCGTTTGAATTCCCAATGTTAATTTTTAAATCTAAGTAAAACCGACTGGAATGGAGGTAGTTTAAACATAACTAAAAAACTACTTTTAGAAATTAGTTATAATTTATTCGCATATTTAAAATCTTCAAATGTAGACGACCCCTAAGAAAAATTAAAGTATAGAATTAGACGTTAATTTATTGGCACAGATCATTTTTATATTTGCGGCAGAGTCAAAAAGTGGCGATTCACTCCTGTACCGGGGGCTTAGTTTAAAGATACCCTGAACGTCACGTGCATTACTTTCACTTTAAAATCGCTTTGTAAACCGTATATTCATATACAATAGAAACAGGGAGGTTAAAATTTTTAATATAAATATTTTGAAGCTCTTCCGAACCGTTGCATATTTGGGCCTTTAGAAATGACATCCGCTTTAATTCAAAGCCATCCATAGCAAAACAATGAAGCTTGCAAACTGAGAACAAGTCAAATGAATACATCGTTTGAAGCTCATTCTTTAACGTTTTTCATTCATCTGAACGTTATACTTGTTAAAAGACCAACTTACCACCTTCAAAAGGCGCCATATCTTTGGTCGAGTTCCTAGATGTATAAGCTGTCCAATAGAGACCTCTTTCAGCATCGTTCGCTTTACCGCCAATTGAATAAACAGTAGGCTTGCCTTCATTCATATCATATTTAAACCTGAAATTAAAAAATAAGTTACAAGAGATCTATAACTTCCGTTTAATGAATTTTTGGGCTAAGGCCAGAAAAAATAAACTCATGTCCTTACGTTTTGCCGCGTCTTTTATTACGATTGAAGTTATACTAAATATTATTCAAAATTGGCCACACGGGGTACGATCCAAAATATTTACTAGTTCCATAAAATTCTGGAGATTTGAAGACAGATTCTGCCCATTTTGATAACTAATTAGGAACGTTGAAAAATGTCAATGGTCTGCTATCTAAGCAAATCTAATTTTTGAAAATCTTATGTAAATCCGAAAAACCCTTTGTTATATTCTTGCAGATAGAGTACTTTAGTAAAGTTAAGGTGTTGGATACCTTTGAACACGTTGAAAAAATAAAAAATATGTACCAAGCTTCAAAACTTGTGCAATAAGTCAAAAATAAAAATCAAACTTCATTTTAAATATAAAGCCCATATTTAAATTTATATTTAAAAATATATATATACTTATAAATTCATAAATAAATATTGAAATGATAAGTTTAAAAATATATAAGAAAAATCTTGCGCGCATAAAATCTGAAAATATGCATTTAAAGAGGAAATTTTGGTGAAAATAAATACATAATAGAATTACCTTTATAGTAAAACCAGAATATTTGAAAAAATATTGACTAAATTAAAAAAATAACAGAAAATCAAATTTACCTTAAAACCAGAAAAAGGTAATATTTTATTTGTTTTTTACTACAAAAATATTTTTTTTAAGTTGTAGATAATACAGAAATGAATATGTTTTGAAAATTTCTTTTTATTGCCATGCATAGTTTTTTTAGTAACACTCCGCGCAGTATTAAAATTCATCGTTTTGAATAAATGCAACGCAAAGTTTAATTATCCTATGTAAATCTTAATATAGTCTTAATAAAATTGCCATAATTAGTGAACTAATGGAAATTTTTTAATGCGGTTTTTTGCATATAGTTCAGAAATGATTACGAAATCTAAATATGTATTAAAAAATTTCGAAAATTTTGTAGGTTTAAAGGTATCCTACCCTCTTAAGACTTTCTCAACATGCCTTTGACCGATATCGTACAAACCAAACAGTTAAGATAAGGAACAGATAAGGACAGATTAGGAAAAATAAGACCTCAAACAATTAAATAAGAAAAATCCCAAAGCCATGGGTCGGACGCCTCCCCACCTCATTCGGATACTGGTTAAATCTGCTACAAAAGCAAGATTTCTAGTGTTCGTCAAAACTAAAATTCTAAGATGTTAATGCCTACTAGATACAATAAGCATCAAAGTAAACAACCCATCTCATTAAGTCTCATTGTAAATAATTCATAGCTGCCCACAGATATTCTTGTTAAAGCAATATCGATATCTTCTGTAGCAAATAAGCACATTTTAATCCAGGAAAAAACCACTGTGTGGATCTTATTTAACTGCATTCATTGTTTCCGGTTTTAAATATATTCAGCAGAGATTAACTTTACATGTTGCGGAAGATATGTATTTTGGCAGCTACGATATCTTACATAGAATTTATAAAGAATTCTTTATAAACAAAATTTTTGATCTAACCGTACGTGAAAAGTCCTGATTTAGTTTTGTCTGGACACTCTGGAAATTTTCGAGCACGTACGATTTCCTTGATATGTTTAAGATAAAAAAAGTAATCTACGTATTCATAGTTTCTTTGCCTATGATTTATTTTTGAACTATCTCGCAAGATTGACTAGGTATTACCAAATAATTGTCCGACTGAAGTATCCGCAAAAGTTCTCAACTACACCAGTTAGCGGACCACTCACGGTACGCGAAAAGTTCTGGGTTAGACTCCTCTGGGTAATTTCTATTTTGATATTGAACACGCATGATTCTCTTATGATTGAGGTAAACAATATTTATGCATCAAAATAAAAGCAAAACAGCGACAATTCTTTCAATTTCTATCAAGTCAATTTTTCTCCAAGAAATCTATTAAACTTCGATTTATCAAATTAAGATTTTGCCATGGAAACTAAACAGCTGTATAACAGGCGAAAAAGTGCTAAAATGAATAGTCATTACGTTAAATAGGCGCAATTTCAGAAAGACTATTAGAAAGAATGCCAATACAAGTAAAGATTTTTTGAATCGGTTGACTAACATGAAAGCGAAAATTGGCAAGAAAGCTTCAAGAGAATATGCTTTAAATGCTTGACACTGCAAGCTCTCAGGCAAATAAGACCGTGAGTACATTGTACTCTTCCAAAATATTTCGGAAGTATACATTATAAGAAACTAAAGTCAATAAAAGCATATATAATTCGATAGAAGAGTTCAAAAAGGACCAATTTTTTGTAAAATTGGTCACTGTAGCAAATTAGATGTTTAGTACAAACTACGCTAAAAGTATAGACCAAAATATGAAATTCAGTGACAAGTGAAATTCAGATCATGGTGTCTTGACAGACTTGGCGATGCGACGCAACATTTGCAAGAGATTGCTTTCAATCGAATCAATGATAAATCGATTACTTTAACATCTTGAGAGATGTTAGAAGCTCATCGCAAGCGTTCAGAAGTTGGACTTGTCAGGAAACTCTCCTAAAACAATCTTAAGGACCCATTGAAAATGGACACCTAATATTTTGATTCATCCGATACCAAGATAATACCAGGATACAACCGGATATTTGTGGCAGTCCAACTTAAGAAAACAAATCAGAACTACTTCAAATGGAAAAAGAAAACTGCAAAAGAATGGCCTAAAATATTGCTCGATAAGTCTTGGGAATACGAGTGCAAGATTAAAAGAGATGAGCAGAATTAGATTTATCACAGCTTTAGTTATTCACATTTGCTTATTTTATTTTTGGGTGTAAAAATAGGAATAATAGGGACCATTTAGTGTTGTACTTTATACTTAATATGATGGATTTAACATGTCAGAGTTAACCCATTTATGCCTAGCGTCCCTTTTTGGAATGCTTCGAATTTTAATAAATTTGTATATAATTTTCTTCTTTATAACATTAAATAATTATAAATGTCTGTTACAGAGAGATGACAGCATAAGATGGATATTTATTTGCTCAAAATGAAGTCTTTCGGTGTATATAGATTTTTAAAGATGGCGAAATGTAAAAAGTCTTTTCTACCAAGTATCCAAATAAATAAGTCAATCTTAGCTTGTAGACTTTGAAATATGCATTTTTTTTAAATAGCGAAATTATATGTCCAAGTCTATTTTTTGATACATTTTTGTAACGTACAAAATATAGGACGCTAGGCACGAATGGGTACATATTTTTATTAGCCATTTAGGGGGGCAGTTATTTAAGTAAAGACCTTTTCAAGATTATGAAACAAATTGTTTAAGCCTCAATACAATTATTCTTAGTTTAGACTAATAAAATTTCTATTGGTAATAATAAAGAAAAATATTTAGCAATTAATAAAAATACTAATTAAAATATATAATATACAATAAAAAGTTGTACATTATATAATTTTAATGGAGGGGCTAAAACATAGCTCGAAATGTTTGCATTTTTAATTGCATTAAATGTAATTATGCAATTTTTACTTGTATGCCCGATAAATTGCAATTGCCGTATATACTCGCGTATAAGTCGACTCGCGTATAAGTCGACCCCCTAACTTTCGAATGCAAATTCTGGAAAAAATCAAAAACCCGCGTATAATCGACCCCCTAACTTTTTGCTTCAATTTTGCACAAAATCAAACCAAAGATTTCACTTGCCAATGCAAAAAGGTAGTAAGTTAACAAAAACAAATCATTGAAATTTTTTTAAATGATAAATTATTTGCATATTTATTATTTTTTCTATTCATACACATAAGATGCCATATTTTTGCAGTATTCGAAGTTTGTTTTTGCTTTTTTTAACTGACTCGCATACAAGTCGACCCCCCAAACTTGCTTACCGAAAATTCGTCAGAAATTCCTCGACTTACACGCGAGTATATACGGTATTTTATTTTAAATCATATCAGACGTTAAACAATGATTTTTTATATAATATAAAAGCTTTTTTGTTTAATTTAGACAAAACAATTCTGCACATTATATTACAAATATTATTCCCATATTTAGTACTTTTACATTTTATCAAATACAAGAAAATTTTAACGTATTTTTTTTTTTACTATTTTTCCCCCAGTTCATTTTGCAACTTTTTAAAGTGGTCTTAAATTTGAGAAAACAAAAATTCAGGCACAACTGGGTTAAGTTTCGAACACAGGTACTATCCTATTGTGGCCAGTATCCGGTAGTTTCTCATAAACAGATTTTTCACGAGAAAAATTCAACACACCGTGTGATTTTACATCTCTTAAGCGGTCTCGGGACTCTTAAAGCTTTAAAATTTTCAAAATTAATTTTTTTAGATGTTAAACTCCTATCTTTTCTGAACATTGATATAATTGTTTCCTTGAAATTCCTATTAGAATTGAAGTTATGGTTTTTACATTTATACACGTTCAATAGCTGAAGCGTCGTTTCGGAAACTTTGAAGCCATTTTTCTCCAAATGACGTTTTTGGGTATAACGCGCACGATATCTCAAAAACTTATGAAATTTTCAAAACATATGTTTCATGTTAGTCTGTATAAACTGAACCTAAAATTTCATTTTTATTGTTCAAAATATTGTTTTAGGTGATTATACTGTTGAAATTTTCTTAATTTTGAATTAGCTAAATACAACTTTGTATTAAAAATATAAAAAAGCTTTAAATACAAATTTATTTAGGTTCAGGGTAATTATTACAATCTGAAGTATAAGTAGGTACCAAAATTTTCATTCTAGTTGCAACACTTCTTTTGTAATCGTGCGCGTAAGCTGTTATGCCACTTTTTTGCGCGAGAAATGTCTAACAGTTTGGAGCCCCCTGTAAATACTAATTCTGAATCAATTTTTTTAAATACACGAAATGAAAGAACATACCTATATATTTTATTTCAATAAAAGTTGTCTTAAAATCAAATACATTTTAAGATATTAAATGTTGAAAATGGTCTTTTTTTCCAATTTTAAGAGTCCTGAGACCCCTTAACTTTGAGACTAATATCGCTCGCATAAGTATCGGTGCGAATTCTACCAATCGGAGTCTCTAAATAGTTCAATTCTCGGAAGTTACCTTGATTTCTTAAACACTTAACTATTACTCAGGCCCTTGTTATCTCATGGGCAAATCGGGACTTTACCCAGAGGCCCGGACCTCAAGGGGCCCCCAAATCCATATTAAATTATAGAATGTTTACTTTTTTTTTCTTCCAATTCCAGCTGTTCCGTAAGTTGAAGTTATTAAATTCATCTTACAGTAATATAACAAGTTGCTAAAGTTACATAAAAGAATTTTGTTCTGTATTAAGAAAAATAAAAGTATTTTTATTAATTTAGAATCGACGCAGCTAAGAATTCTGTTTAAAATCCAATGTGCAAAAGTATTGTTTATGTATTACACACATGACTGACCCTCAGTTCTATTTGAATAACGTTGCAACGATTCGAATGGGGCCTCCTAATTTATTTTTGCCCAGAGCCCCAATGGGTCATGATGGGGGCCGGCAATTACTAGCCAAATTTTCGGCGTGTTTCATACACTTTTGATTACGTTTAGTCTTGAAAATAAACCTACTTGCATCGTGAAAGGTTTCGCTCGAAGAAAGTAACATTTCAGATCGTATGATATCACGCGTATATGAAACTTAACGCTGACCTCGTATCAATGGTGGCTACGACCCAAGCAATCTTACTTTTATCAAATATTTCTAAGCATCGAAAAATCCTTATACTGTTTGATAAAACCTTAAAATTCGAAACGATCAATTACTCGATTTGTATGGATTTAAATAATTTAACTTTAAATCATTGAGTGCAGCTCGATTGCTAAAGTAACTAGTTTGTACTTCTAGTTCAACGTTTGTTTCAGAATAATTCCATAACGAAATTAATACTTTAATAAAAACCAACAAATTTAGAAGATATGCAATTTAATATTTAAACATAGGAATAATTCGAATCAAAAAGGTTAACAAAACCCTTTAAGACCCGATGAGATGTATCCCTTGTACTTGTAAACAAAGCTAGTCATGCTAGCTGAAAGTAAAACATGTACTACAATCGCTATCTCTTGATAAAAAATGACACTTTACCCTTTCTGCAAATCAGAACGATCGTTCGATTCGGGATTTTATTACATACGACTGTTACGTACGACTCTGAAGCAAAAAATTTAAATGAATGTAACCCGCACGATCGTTCGGGCTGGGTCTTAAAGGGATAAAAATAAAATTTACTATTAACCACTGGAATACGGCTACGAGAAAAGTACCGTTTAAGTTTAAAGGCCATTTTTAAAACAATTTTTATCTTTCATATAAAAACGCTTAACAGTACAGTATAATGTCACAGTAGGTAGTACTGTTTAAATTTAAAGACATTTTAAGACAATTTTTTTTATATAAAACGCTTTATGGTGTTACAGTAGGTAGTCTAAAAAATTTTAGGTGTAAAAAAATATTAGAGTTCAATTTCAAAAGACTTTTCAAAAATAATGCATGTTCTGTCCATCGAGAAGCAAGAATGTTGTGTTGGGGAAATCGGGGGAATGGCAACACCTTAAGGGAATTTAAATTCTCATCTGAAAAAGTTTTTTAATAGTAAAAATTTTAAAGCCGATCATGATCTTTAGTAACTAAATTTAACCGTAATCCTGCTGTAAAGTAAGCACACCCACAAAAAAAAAATCTTTCAACCTCTGTACAGTGGCGGAATTACCCAGGATACTGGGGAGGTAATTACGACACTTAAATGACCTAGTAAATAAGTAAAACTGATACTAGGAAACGCAACCTACTGAATATTTAGAACGTAATGTAATTTAGCAGAATAATGAATAATTACAATGTTCCTTAAGCTATATTAATGTGCTAAGCTTACAATTTAACTCAAATTGAAAAAGCCACCCTTTGCCATGGTGGCAGCATTACCCCGAGAGGACAATTAGCGGAAACCCCCCAGCAAAACAGAAAGAAGAACCGAACTTGTTCAACATATTGCATCAAAGTGTCGGCGAACGCATGTAGCTTATGGGTAATATCTTAAGTACCTAAATGTAAAATTAAAATGTTTACCTCTACTCATTTGAAGCTCCAAAATAAGCAACTCAATGAAAATTTTTTACTAGAACAAACTAACGACAAAATCGCTCACTCTAGGCACCGTTTCTATTGTTGGCCGCTATAGTGCAAGCGCATTCACTATCTCAAACTACTGTTAGTCTGAACTAGGCGGGGTGGCGACAATCCCGAGTGGCGCCATTCCCCCGGCCTCCCCTAATTGTGAGTAAGATTTATCCCCCGGGTTTTTATAAAATTTTAAAGCCAAAATACTAAATTCTACTTTATAATATAAATGTCAATATATTTGTAACATTTAAATTTTGGGGGGAAATTGCCCATTTTACCATCATTGTACATGCTAAACTTATTTTAAGGAGGTCTCAGAACTTAAAAGGGGAAAAACTAAGTTCATTTTCAACATTTAATCTCAAAATGTACAATTTTAAAACAATTTTTAGAAGAATGAAAAGGTATACTTATATCTTACATTTCATATATTTAAAAAATTACAAGATACAGAATTAATACGAGGCTTCAAACAGACAGAAATTTGTCGAGCAGAGAATTTCTATCACAGCTTACGCTCAGCATTACAAAATACATTTTGCTACTAGGACGAAATTTGAACTTAATTATTCTTCAGATTGTAATAATTGACCTGAACGTATAAACTAATTAAAAGCATATTTTTTCCTTCACAAATTGCATTTACCTAGTACAAAATTTTTAAAGTTTCAAAGTATGATCACCTAAAAAACATTGAATAAAAAAGGAAATTTTAGGTACTATTTATACTGACTAACATGAAATTTTTTTTCAAATTTCAGGGAAAAATATTGAGAAGTTTGATATGGTGATCGTTATGCCTAGAAACGTCATTGAGAAAAGAGACGTCAAAATTTCGGAAAGATCTTTTCAGCTATTGATCGGGTATAATTCAGAGAGCCATAACTTCTTTTCTAATAGGAATTTCAAAGAAATGTTTAAACCAAAAATGTTCAAAAAAGATAAGAGTAACATCTAAAAATAAAAACCAAAATTTCGAAACTTTAAGGAGTCCCGAGACCCCTTATACTGCTCTTAGACATTTGACTGCCTAAGGGGAACTGCTCAGACGTGGAAACCGCGTCTGTAGAGCATAGATGTCCGCCCTCCCCGGACACGTTTAAGATCTTTAACCCTTAAATACCTGGTGTTTCTTTTCGGCAACATACCCAATATAGGCCCTAAAATACTATTAGAATAATATTGAAGCTATGCCCAATGTTGCCAATAAAATACATTCTGAAAATATTAAATCAATTTTCAACATGTAGATGGCAACACTTGTGCCGTTTAAGAATAAAGAGATTTATTTTTTCAATTGTTGCTACTTGTTCTTTTTGTTTTGTTTGGAAGCTTGCGAAATACCCTATTTTGACTTGCAGTGAGCAAGTAAAATTTCTTATAGTTCTTAAAATTCTTGTGTGTTTAGCATTATAGAATTTTATCAAGGGAAATTATTTTTTCAATTAAACACCAGTATTGCCTATTAGTAACAAGCTGTTTAGCCGTAAACCATACTTAAAACAATATGATTAAGTATTTTTCCCACGATTTATTTAAAAAATGAAAGCCGAAAAACATTACAATGATTTTTGAAAAATCAGGCATTTAAGGGTTAAAAAAAGGGGGGGTACATTGAGTCAATGGGCTGAAGTCGCCGGAGTAGTGGACGACTACGCGAGTAGTGGGCGACTTTAAGAAACAAACAGTAAGAGATTGCAGATTATGGTCGTAGACCAGATCGCCATGAACACGAAAATGCTCTTGGACATTCAATCTATCAAATTTGCAGGGTTGGAAACTGCGCGAGGCTAATTCTTTTCGCATTTTAGTAAGACACTAAAATTTTCTTCGCTTCATTCGATAACAAATTCTGTGGTTAAATGAGGGCAAGAAAATTTACAAAAAGTGGTATTAAATTATTAAAAGCATTCGAATTTTGCGTATAATTTATATCCCTGAGTTTGTCTAGAGCACGAGCCATTGATATCGTGTATCAAAGTACTAAAGACAAATTGAAAAGCCAAGTAACACACAACACTTAAAAAAAAAATCTATAAAATACTGAAATTGTACTGGCAATCTAAACGCCAGTACTATTTCCGTATTTTAACGGAAATTTCCTCAAATTCAGAGAAAAAAAATTCTGAAATTTATTGAGGCAAATTTCAGTTATAATACTGAAATAGTACTGGCGTCTCGACCGCCAGTACAATCAGTATTTTAACGGAATTTTTTTTGCAGTGAAACACTTTTCAGACGTCTTACTTGTAAGTAGGATTAATTGTTGCAGCTGTTCGCATAATATCCATAAAGTTAGTGTTCTTCGGCACTTTGATCATGAGAGACTGCGACATTTCTAAAGGATTCCCAAAACGCAGTTCGTAATGAACATATATTTTCTCGTCCTTTCTATTTTTTAGAACTTCCACAGGATCAAGACCTACAAGAGATTAGAAAGTTTATAAGCGTATGTTTAATGCTTTCTGAAAAATAAAAATAATTACCGATAAGAATTCAATGTTTCTTAAAAATTATTGATTTCATGTAGTTCTGAAAAATTCTGTTTTAATAAATTAGGCGTCAGCCCTGATAATGGAAAATCCACCTTTTGTATTATAATGCGTGGTAAAAAGCCTTAAACTAGCGAGCTAAAATTTAGTTTCTGTAAAATAAGAAAAATCTTAAGCTATTTAGGATTTCTAAATAGTTCAACGTATAATTTAACTTTACATTTAAAAAATATATTTCTTTAGTGCAATATATTTCGTTGTTGCTTACCATATTGTCGAGCGTGGTCTGGTGCATAATTGTTTTTGCAAACCGTAAACTAACAATATTTGGCGATTTATCACCTGCGTCCGGTTAACGTAAAAACCTTTAAATTCACAATAAAATTCTAAATATTAAAATGCAATATCTGAACCATCTTGTGCAAATTTATAATTATGGCATATAAGTTAGTGAAAATTTTTATTTCTAAAATTCCATCTTTACACACAAAAGTTGGGGTGGGTGGGGGTGAGAAGGTAGTAAATTTACAAATTTGATCCTATGAAATGTGAATTTGAATGCTGACCACTCGTTTCGAAACTAGATTACGCCTCAGCGCAACTATCAATTCATCGCTGCAATATTTCATTTCTACATTGCATTCTTTGATATTTCACATAAGAATCAGTCGCAAAATTTGCGAAAGGGTTTAAATATATAATCAATGTCTATCTTTATTAACCTCTTTGTTCCCTGGGTTCACATATGTGGACCTCCGTTTTACCCCATTTTATTAATGATACTCTAACATAATTACAAATTCGATATCAGAATGATGTAGCCCAAGGTTCGAACTAATGCAAATAAGTTAAAAATCTCGATCTGAAGTCAAATGTAATAAGAAATAATTCAGTAATATTGCACTAATACTCAGTAATGAAGAGGTTAAAGTAAAATACTTGCGGCCAGTGCTCTAACATTCTGCAAATTGAAGCACACCGTCAAAGTACCGTTTGAGAGTTAAATCACGCGATTACAATATGTTCTCGGAAAGTAAAAATTGAGTCTTGCTTAGCTCTCATCTTTGCATCTGCTAGTGTAATTTGTCAAACATTCAATTTGCACTATTTAAATGTAATGTGTCGCTATCCAGAAAATAACTAGGTTTCAGCTTTAGTAGAAGCTTTTTGGAAATGTGCCAATCTTAATGTCTCAAACTGTTTTTTAATGCAACAAAAGAATTGCCGAAAATTTTTTTTAATGTGAAATTAGATTACAACGCTATTGTTATTTTGGATTTGTCCTTTCCTTTGAAATAATTGAAGGCCAGCTGAAAGGCCTCCATATGATTTCGAATAAAAAATATTTGTACAATTAACAGGATCCGCAGGCGCATGCCCAAGCAACAAATGAGTTTCAATCGGCTTTTAAAATGTGTGCAATAATTAAGAATATACTTTCCGTTGGTAAAGTTAGCCTGCACCACTTTTAACAGTATAAACTCAATGAATTGTGGGATTTTCCGATCTACTGTTTTAAACATTACCAAAGAAATGGCATCCCGACCCCGATTAACATCTCGCATTCCATAAACAATTCAACATCGATTTTGTAGGTTATTTTGTTTAAGTACAAGCCTTCTCTTTAATTAAACACATTTATCACGAGATACCTTCTGTAAATCAAAACTTATATGTAGACGTGAATCGACCAGTTCTAACAGCGAATTAAAATTACTTTATTCTTTGAAACGATAAAAGATGGTATTTTCTGCTTGCCCACTTGACTTAGTAATGCAAAATTAATTTGACTTCTCTTAAATTTAAGAATTGTAGCTTCAATCTGTTAATATCAGTTATGCAATACACAAAAAATACATTGCGTAAAAATATCTTCAAATTCTATTCTGCATCAAGATCAGATACAGAAATTAACATTAACAATTTTATAGTATTTGTGAGATACAAAAGCTGAAATTTCAGTCTAATAAAAAGGATCATGATAAACCCCTATAGAACGTCTCAAAAGCAAGTGATGGGTTTACATGTGCAGCAAACTCACAACTGCAAGCGCGCCTTTCACTTTGGCTGCAAAATGAAGACAATTTTATTTTGAAAATAGGTTATCAAGCAGGTTATGCTCCATAAAAATTTAAACCAACAAGTGTGCAGTTCCCCCTCCACCCCACAAAAAATTGTCAACTAGCATAATTCGGGCAATCTTAAGTGCAGGATTTGACTAAAAAATCTATTTTGGAACTTTAATACCTATAGTTTTGCATGCAAGACATTCCCAAAAAATGACAAATTGCAAACTAGTCCCATTTCTTTCGCGAATAGTTATTTAAAAAATTATGACAAGTTAAGTGTTGCTTAAAAACCTAAATTTATCAACATAAGAAAAAAATGCGTCTAGCATACATTATCAAACACATTCAGAATATAGCAAAACTACACCCTTTAGAAAGTTAAAATATATGCAATTCAACCATATGGAAACTCAACACTTGAAAATCCAATTTCGACTGTTCCCATCTACAATCTGAAAATTATCCGAATTCTTTGAGCAGCCCTGTATGAGAGATTTATATGCATGTAGTTAAGATACAAAAGTTTAGTTAGGAAATGTACCTCAGTTAAATTCCCCTCCCTTCCAACCATTTCCGCTAATAAAAAGAATGGTAAGTGAAATCTTGTGCAGCCCTGTGTACGAGGTATAGGATTTATATACAAGGAGTAACACGCAAACAATGAGTTAAATTTAATAAAAACGCATACCGAAATAGAAAACTCGCAGCAATTATTGCTTAAAGACAGTACTGTAACAGATTTCTTGTGTTCCTGTAAATAAACGACAATGCTACGAATGTACTATTCTACCGTAATAATCTTAGTTAAATTTAGCTATTCATATAGATTTCAATACATTTTAAGTAGCGTAATGTCATTAAAATACTTTGCAAACAATTTCCCCCCCACCATATACCATAACGCAATTCCTGCGAGTGCCCCTGTAAACTTAATGCTACACACTTTATACAATACCGAACATTCCATGGTAAGCATCATTAACATATTTCAATTGCATGAAAATCAGTATATTTACGAGAGTTAGAGAGCGGACAAACTGAAGTCGTGCACTTTCTGTTGGTAAAACTGAGCAACATGTTTGATTTGAAAGACATTAGGTGATACCACCAAAAATTTCCCCGCAGCAAACGCTTCGAAATAATTCCGATCTGATGCAAGAAACGACGTATTTCAGCCATTTTGTGTGCGTTTCTGCTCTGTGTAGAGGTTTCAAACTGCGATATGTGAAATTAAAAACCATTAAAACGGAAGCTGTTATGCTCCGTTAAATAACTATACAATACAAAACTTAAAACTAACTATTTTTATAACTAGTCTACTTACCTTATAATAAATCTAAATGTCGAATGAATAAATATGCATCCCCCTCCCCCCCTTTATTATAAAGCAAGCAAGAACTTCTCGTGCTGCGAATTGCATATGCATCATTTAACAGAGTTTCTTCAAACAAAATAAAGAATTTTCGGTGTACAAGCAAGAATACATCTTCGGATATCAGCTGAACACAATGGATTACGAATTGGATTCCGTTAGTCGCCTTAAAGGCGAGAAAACTTTATTTTCTTTTGAAATGTTATTAGTATAAACAATACTCTGGGCCCCGTCAACTCACGCCTTCGTTGGATAGTTAAAAAAGGCACTGGGAAATAAAGACATTCTGAAATTTTTTTTCCAACTACAATCAGGTGAGGGCTTTCTCACGAAAACGGTACATTATGGTTCCGAAGAGGTAAGTTAGGAAATTTAGCAAATTGCCTAATATTCATTCATATTCAACTTTTAAGAAAGCTATGATACATGACAAAATTTATATTTAACTATAGTCTTTTAACCCGGGAGAACTCTCTGCATGAGATTCTCTCAGTCTTACTTTAAGACTCATTTAAATCCTTTTTCATTTTAATTAAAATTTCAAAATGTTTTTCAATTATTTTGCCTATTTTGTGAATAAAAGTACTAAGAATACCAAAAAAAAAGTTTATATATGAATGTAAAGTAAAAGAAAAGCAATTGGGCATTCTCACTAGCGAGTTCTCCCGGGTTAATGAACATGTCGAATGTCCCCTACGTGGACGTTCCTATATCTAAAACATTTATTTCACTGACGTTTAAACAATTCATCTTTTCAATAACATCCTTAAGTCTTCAGTTAAGTGTAAACTTATTTTTATCAAAAAGGTTAATTTATCTGCCCCTAGCAAAAATAGCCTCCTATGGACACTAAATAAACAGTGCGATAATGACAGTACACGCCAAATCATTAGATAGTTTGGGAGAAAGCCCGTTTTCTTTCGATAAAACTTCTGCTTAAAAGTTAAATCTTTCCAATTTTAGTTACCGAGAGAGGTTTAGGCCTCAGTGTGTGCTCCATGGTCATAAATAAGGAAAAAGGCTAATTTATAATTTTAATTACAGATTAGACATTTTTAGCATTCCATTTAAAAATCAAAAGTAACCCATTTTAATAATCTGAAACCAAAGTAAAGCAAGTCAAAACTTCATTTGTCTTTTCGTGGAGTTTCATATTCATTTTTACAGATAGTGTAGTTTATAGCTCATTTATCAAACATTGCAGTATAAGGAGGTCTCAAATTCAAATGAGTTTGAAAGTAATGAAATCCATGTGTGCATTTTCAGAAAATTAAGTTCTATAAATTCTAAAACAAACTTAGTCAATTTTGTCATTTCAGCGAGAATACCCTTAGTTTAATTATAAAAATATAGTAATTGTTGGAAGTAGTTTGTAAATATCTTCGTTTAAAATTGTCAGGTTTTTTAAAAAAATTAAACATTCGGAGGGGGGAGGGATAGCAAATTGACCACTAATATAAAGTTAAGCATACGTTAAAACCAAGCACCTTAAGATTTTGCACAGTAAAGAAGAAGAAGTTTTATAAAAGTACTATTTTGTACCTTTTCGCGAGAACGACCCATGAGGGTTCCTTTCAAACTCCTCTACAAGCCAATTACAATAGGGTTGCTATTTATATATTTCTGGCCTTGGCAACAGGCAATGTTACTAGGCGACCGCAGACGATTTCAATATAAAGTGATATTTTTAACCATAGATTCTTCGGAACAATGCCATTTTAGCTTGATGATTTTTTCGATTTGTAGTAAATAACACATCTTGTGCAAAAAAATTAATCTACTCGTCAATATTTTCGTGCGATTATTTTTTGTAACTTTCGATTCCATGAAATTAATTCTTTATACAGCAATAAAGCACCATCCTACAGCACTAAAAATTTGATAACTAATTCAGTCGTGGTCATGTTCGCTCCAAGACCAATTCCGTAAAGGTCATTTAAAATCGCTTGTGTCAAAATATAGATGCTGTGCGTGAATTGATAAGCAAGATCATGTGACATACCGTGAGATTGAGGGATCTTACATGAACATTTGGGAGTAACAAAAATTTGTTCCCGTTGGATCCCGCGTAATCCGACAGACGCTCAAAGGAAGGCTCGTGCCGATTGATGCAAGGAAATGTTTAAAAAATGCGTTCAAGGTCCATCAAAGGCTGTGTATAACATCTACATAGGTGACGAATCATGGATCTATGCATATGAGCCGGAAACAGAACCGCAATCGGTTGTATGAGTCGTCCAAGATGAGCCAAATCTAATAAAAGTTGTTCGAGAAAGAAGCACATCGAAGCAAATGTTTGCCTGTTACTTCGTCATTACCGGCCACGTGGCGACAGTGCTGTTGGAAAAACGCAGCACAGTCTATTCTGAATGGTACGCGACCATTTGTTTGCCAGAAATCTTCCGAGAAATTTGAAAAAAGCAGAACAGACGAATTCACGACAATACGAGCTCTCACATTGGCTGAAACAAAGAAATTTCTGAAAAGCCAAAACATCGAATTGATAGGTGACCCGGCGTACAGCCTTGATTAAGGAACCCAGTGACTTATTCCCACACATAAAAAATAAATTACGTGGACAACTATTTTAGACGCCCAAAGAAGCGTTTGATGCATTAAAAACGCATGTTTTAGAGTTACCCCATCAGAGTGGAAACAGTCCTAAAATTGTTTCAAACGCATGCAAAAGTCTATTGACCTTCATGGGGAATACTTTGAAAACAAATCCAATGTCGATCATAAATATGTTTTCATTACTAGGCCAGAAATATAAACAGCAACCCTTATAACCAAGGATCTAACAAGTTTTTCCGATTAGAAAGTTTGTTACAGTTCTTTCGTTGTTGAAAGAATGCGTTCGTAACAAGAACTCAATTTTACTGGAAAGGATTTTATTAGCAAACTAAACTCGTATGATGCATTGTCATATCAGATTTGCTTTTAAAGATATCTACTTACCTGCTTTCCCAGGACAAATCTTGCTAATCCAGAGAAAAGATCTTCCAGATAACGTAGGCACTGCGTAGTATGTTGAGAGAATATCGCCGAAAGAACCATCTTTATTCTGAGATTCTGTTATACGATGCATGGCCTCTGTTCTGTTCCAGAGTTCTTGATTGATTCTTGCTTCATTAAGTGCCTAATAATGAAAAATTTGAATTCTAAATTCCCTACTATTAGGATAAGGGGAAAATCAATATGAATGGCAAAGTACTCTATCCAGGAGATTATTCAATGGCCGTGATTGTTTTTTACTACATTGAAACTTTAGCCGATGCTCGACGGAGATATCGCTTTGCTATTTACAGAATTCTAACGCATATTTACATTTTCCGGGACTATAAAACCATAAGTGTTGAGGGCTAAAAGTACGAAAATACTCGCCATGCTAGAAGCCTTGTTTTGAAATCAACTGATGGACATTTAAGTAGTACAGAAAGGCGATGGAAAGAGCACAAGTTAAACTGAATCGAAAATTTAAGCTACAGGAAGGAGTTACTCGCCTACAATTTTTAGAGCATTTAAACATTTTTAGGAGCCAGTCTTTAAAATTTTAAATGAGTTTTTCTACATGGAGTTCTCTTCACCATTTCTCGTTTTTCAAATTATAAGTCAAGAATTAAAGAAAAAAAAAATGTGCAAACTTTGAGCATGTCCGATTTTACATAAATATTTCTTAATTTGCCGTAACAAAATTAAACTTTTGAAAATTTTAAAAATAAGTTTAATTTTAAAAAATGATTAATCTAAAAAAATTCTGAAACAATTTAAATTATTTTCCTCTTTAATTAAAAAAATTTCTGAAATTTAAATGTTTAGAGTTAACGATTTTAAAAATTACCTCACTTAAAGAAAAGTAATTTTTAAAAAAAGACCAAGAAATTTTAGGATACGATTTGTTTCAAATTATACGGTTAACATCACAAAATAAAATTCTAAACAATTTTTTTTCACATGTTTCGTGGAACTCTTAAAGGTAACACTTTCTTGAGACATGTGTCTAATCCCTTAAAACCCGACTAATTATTTAAACGGCCATTTCTCCTATTTTTGCCGATTTGAATATTGAATTATGCGTTTAATTCGGGAATGGATAAGGAAAATTTTCCCAAATTGGAAATTTTATCCTACGTAGGCCGTATAAAAATTTAGTTTCGTATTTTCTCAAATAGAGCCCCCCCCCCCCCATGGAGGGGCAACTCTAATTTTGCACCTTTATGAAGCTTTGCTATTGGAGGTATGTCTAGAGGCAATATTTAAGGAATAGCCTGATGTTTCAATCTCTAGAAATCACCCTGTATAACATCAGCACAAAATTAGTGGATCAAAATAGGTAGTTAAAATCTCATGGGCCCACATGTGGTCCAGAACGGGATGAGGAGAAAGGCTTAGAGATCGGTAGACGTGGAAGACCTGAAATAGCTACTCAAGAACAGTTTGGTGAAATTGTTTTACAGCGATAATCTAAAGACAATTTAAAAATCCAAGAAGAGATTCTTTTCAACCAAAAAAGAATCATTAACTCAACGCAAAGATTTTTCAATATAATCTGACATGCTGAAGAGTCTTCATAAACATTAAGCATGGACGTCTAGAGAAAGTGGAAGGCAAATTGAAAATCTATTACAATATTTAATACACATTTACGCCTTTATTTTGCGTGTGTGGGAAAAAGGAGAGACTTTATATACCATGATTTTCGAATGTTACATACCTGAGTCATTAAAGCAAGTTCGTAAATGTTTGCTGGTAGCCCTCTACCAGAGATTTTGCGGTACAGTCTTCTTGCAGCTACTAGTCCAATCCCAAAAGTTGAAAACTTTGGAGTTCTAGATATACAAGTTGCAGCTAGAGATATCATAGCTTCGCTATCTGTAAAGAAATCCATGTCAAAATTTTATCATATCCATACAAAATTTCGTAAACTAATGTTTATTGAATGGAATAAAATGTCGAACGCTTTCTCATGAAAGTTATCAGAGTTATTTGTTAAATATTGTTCTTTAAAGCCAAATCAAAAAAGGACTAACGCTAGATTTACGGATCAGCACGGTTTCAATTTTAAGTTCCTGAACTATAAGCAGCTATAAATATATTTTACGATCCATATTGCATCTTTTAAATTCCTCCCCTCAGATTTCGAGTAAGTGTAGGTACTGCAAACCCATTTTTTCCACCCGGACTTCTGTCAAATTTATCGTTAATTGTTGGGCTTATAAAAAAGAACTATAACAAGTCAAAGACGTTTGAGTTCGCAATATTTATGCAACTTACCATGTCCCAATTTGCAAAAAATTAACCATCAAATCCAATGCTCAAATCTAAAATTTGGATAAAATACGCAACGCATATTTGATGCAAGCAATTTAATTACAACATGTATACTTATTCAGAATAATTTTATTAATTAAAAAAATTTAATTTCTACAAGCACAATAAAGCAAATTGTGCACTTATAATTATATGTTAGCATTGTTTGTTCGAGGATTTGTAAAATTTGTAACTTTGTATTTTCTTTTACGAGCATTTCGCGTCCATGCTCTCCCCCACCCTAAAAAGAAATAAGTGTGCATGCATGAATCTCGTCTTGTAGCAGTCTCAAAACTGCATGAAATTCGTCAAAGCTGCGATCACCAACACATGCATGAGCGCTTCACGCCTATGAAAGAAATAAGCACAGGACGCATAAACCTCCCCATGTAGCAATCTCAAAAATGCATGGAATTCATTAAAGTCGCAATCAGCAACGTGTGTGTGAGCGCTTCACATTTGTGAACTCCATGCTTATGAACAGCGCTGTTTACAGTCGTGTATTGCAGTTTATTCTAGACTTGTGTTCATCGGCTCCTAGTATTATGTCAAAAAATGGTTACTTTAAATTTTATCAATTTAACGTTTTATCGAAACAAAAAATTGCGCCACAGTGGGAAAACCGATATTAGTAAGCAGAAAGTAAGTTAGAGTAATATTGTCATTTTAGACCTTCAAAGAAGAGTTTAGGAACAACTGTATATCAAACTTAAATCCCAGAAGCAAGATTGTGGCTCATACTTTTAAACTGAAATTTTATCATTTACAAGAGGAATGTTCAGAAAGTCGAAATGTCAATTTAGGTTTTGTTCCCGTTCGATCTGAAAACTTCAGCTCGATGCCCAACTTTCAATAGTTTCCTGCATGACAAGCTTTATTCTAGTCTGTCAGTCTCGAATCATACAATATACTCAATTTTACGTGTAGTGCACAATCATAAAAGGATTCATATTTTAGAAGCTTGGATTCATAAATTGAAGATCAGTCCCATACTTCTGCTTGAAGAGAAGCTAATCTAAAGACCATACATCTAACATTAGTATAGATTCAATTTGTACAATCTAAACAAACTCATTACTGTTACAAGTTCAGCCCTTCCAAACTACGTCCATTGCTTTTCTTTCTGATCTTGCAATTTATAAAGCAACAGCTAATTTTCGCGTTTATATCAAATGGCGATTATTTTGTCAAATGACTTTTTTTAGAGATTAAATTATTGTTGACCAATATGTTTTCAAATGCCTTACATACAAGTCCTTTTATGTCGAGCAGAAAACAAAGGGGTTGCATAAAATCTACTTCAATTAGAAAAAAAAAATGGCAATTCTGAAAGAATAAACATTTATGCCAGAAAGGAAAACTAGTCTTAAATTTGTAAATCTCAACATTGATAGACTTACTAAAAACTACCACCGCACTCATTCCTATAGTAATTTCTTACTAAAACGTCTCAATTTGGTACCAAAGGGTCTGGCCGGATAACCATAGCGAAATGGACCCCACGACCGATGTTTGAAATAACGTGTGGTAATAAGTCTCACCATGAGAATACTATAGCGTTTAGCCCCTGACCTTGAACTGTCCTTGAGATAAACGGGGAAGTATGCGCCGGCGCTACTATTTTTCAAATAAGTTTCTAAAAGTACAGAAGTTAAATATATTTCGCATTTTTACATAAATTTTAACATAGAAAAATAAACAAATATTTTAAATATAGCAATTTTATATTTACACCAACCAAAACGTTACAGAATAATGCTCAATGTATGTACTTAAAAATAAAATTCGTTAAAATCGAAGATCCGCTTTGAGTTACGAAAAAAAAAATGCTAGCAACTTGCTAAAATATTCGTAACTTTCCCCGTTTGCATTTGCAGAAATACGCAACTATCAACGCATTGATCGATCGGCAACATTTCATCTCTAGCAGGATGCGCAGTGCGCCAAAATAAGAACTTTTCCGTACATACTACTTCCCTGTAGTATTGTTTAGTGTTCTTTTTCTTTACTTTGAGTATTAAATTTTTTGGTTGGTGTAAATATAAAAATTACATTAATTTTTTTCTTTTAAATGTTTATTTTTCCGTGTTAAAATTTATATAAAAATGAAAATATAATGTGAACTAATGTATTCTTCAATGATTGGCGTTGGTTTCAATTTTTTAACTTGGTACTTTTAGAGAAAAAAGCATTTGAAAAATAGCGCCGGCGCATACTTCTCCGATTATCTCAAGGGCAGGTTAAGGTCAGGGACTAAATACACTATATTGTATTCTCATGGTGAGCCTTATTCCCATACGTGTTATTTCAAACATAAGCCATGGGGGGGGGGGGGAGGGGGCATTTCGCTATGCTTATCCGGCTACACCCTTTGTGCAAATATCCCTCTTCTACAGAGAATAGAGGTCAAAAGATCCATAACACGTTTGTTCTTTTGAGCACAGTTTCGATACAGTACAGTCGTGGAAAAAACACCCCTTACTAACTCTGCAAAAAATTATCGTAGAAAAAAGTTACTGGTACCACACGATTGATAATAAAGTCTTAAATGTATATAAAATTCTCTTTGGGGATCATCTACTTATTAAAACGAACCATAACTTTACTTTTTTCAATAGCAGTACACAATTCTGATAGCCTAAATCAACTCTACAGCCTTCAATTAACCTAAAAATAATTTTATGCAATTCGTACGACAAGTTTCAGAGAAATTGTTTAAAAACGATCGTATTTTAGGGGCTGTATCCAAACTGAAGTTCGATCCTCGATTGTTGACCGATAGAGTCAGGAATAAGCTGGAGGCAGCAGGGGTCGTTCGGTAACTTCAGGGGCCCCAATCCCTCCCTTCCCGCTTTTCGGTGTCTAATTTGAAACTGGACAAATTTAAAAAAAAATGCACAATTTTCGACTTTTGTTTTTACAATTTGGCTTTCCCAGAAGAGTCGGAATAAGAGTAGAATAAAAGACTGCGAACGGAAAGAGGCCGCTCACCGCGGCAGTTCTTAATCAAGGCATCGTAAGCGCCACTCAAGCAGTCATTGTGACTGCTAGATTACAGGATAAGAAATTTTAAATATCTAGTCACTTCTATCATAGACGGCCCCTTAAACCATCATTTTGCCTTTTTTAAGCATAACTTGAAACTACTTAAGAGAAAAATGAAATTTTGGATTTTCATAAAGCAGGACTAAACCGATCAGAAAAATTGTAGGTTGCAATTCATATTTTTCGAATATTAATTTCATAATTCATAACAAAATTTTTTAAAATGCAAATTCAACGTATTTATGTTTGGGTATTTTAGTTTTATTGCTACACCAAAAATTAGTACATTAAGAGCATCATTTCAGGAGATATTAAATGAATATAAAAATGTAATTTAACATTAGAGGCACTAAACTTTAATGTTTATAATTCAAAAGACTTGAAATTTGGTGTCTAGGCATAGTTTAAACCGAAGATTTCAAAGTTCGTTAAAATTGGGTATTGTCATTGAAAAAAAAAAAAAAAAAAGTAGTTTGGGCTCATTTTAATATGTAGATGGCCCCCTAAGCAAATTTTATATACATCATTTAAAAGTAGACTATCAGTAACTTTCTTCTACGATAGTTTGTTGAGTAGGAGGGGGTGGTTACTTTTTTCCGCGACTGTACATGCTCGTTTATACTATTAATATGAACCTAATCCTAATAAGAAAAATTTCTTTTATTACTACGTAAATCACACCAACTTCAGAAAGCTGACTTTTTCTGCAAGCTTTATAGACCCCTGTATGCACATCACTGCTTAAAGCTATGGTACTTTTTATGCTTACCAATTCTAGTAATGTTCCAGTTGCTTAGCATATCTCGAAGTTTTACGAGGTCTTCATAAGAACTAGCATTATGTAGACACAATACTAAATAAACAAAGGGAGTAACAAATTTAGACGACTCTTGGGCATCATTCGTTCTGTGTCGCAGGATATTAACCAAGTCGTAGCCATAAAAATTCTTCGGATTATCACAAGACGCAGAGAGTGCATTTATGTATAGTGCAAGATCGCCAAGAGGAATTCTTTTAGTTTCATTCCTGAAAAATAAAGAAATTAGTTCGCCTATTTTCAAACTATTCCGTTTTATCGCGTGTACAGGCAATATTGTTTTAATCATTTAACACGTTGAGTGCCACGGTGAGAGACACTGAAGCGCTGAAAATTTTACAATGTTTCAAGTAATTTTTAAGAAAGTAATCATGTAATAAAAAGGCAAGTAAATTTTAAATTTTCAGTAATTACTTAATACAATATATTTTTAGTTTTATATCATATTTTAAACCGTCCGTTATCGGTTGGAATTATCGGTTTTAAACGGAAAGTTCAGTGTCAGTCACCGGTGACTGACGTGGCGCTTAATGTGTTAATGAAGTTGCCATTTCTGAAAACAAATTAAGGAAAAAATTCCACAAACATCGAAACAAGGGAACACTTATTTTCCAAAATAGATTAAAATTTTCCAGAAAACTAATCTAGTTTAGAAATTAAGCTTTAACACAAAAATCATCTCTAGAATCTCAAAATAAAATTGCTATTTACTTCCCTTGCATAAGTGTCCACGTTTATTGCCATTTCCCTTATAGTCCAGGTACTACGGTTGAGAAAACTGCAAATCGTGATAAGAATATAACGATTGGTGAGTATTTACTTTATATTAACCCCCCTAGTTCATACTGTTGCCAATAGGCAACATTAAATTTTCCCTCCTAATTGTTTATTTACCGTTGTCTCTAAAACTTTACGTATTCATGTTGGTCCTATATTTAGGTTCAGTTCATGAAAAGTATTATAGTTGGCAATAGTTTATAAATTACAAATAAAAAGCAACTTTCGATACCTTCCATTTTTTTAGCCATAGTTGGATTTCTAATTCATAAAAAATATTTATCATGCAAAATTTCATTTGAAAAAAATCTTTTTTAAGAATATACTTTTAAAAGTTATTTTAAATTTTCAGTAATGTTTATTGAAACAAAAATTGCATGGACATGAATATGCATTTGTTGCCATTTGGTAGCACCATGAATTGAGTTCCGCTTTTGTAAACATTTTGAGCATTGTTTCACAACTGGTTTGAATGATTTAATTTCTCACCATATCAGTTTACTGTAAAACCAGGGCCTGACTAACGCAGGGGCAGGCGGGCAGCTGCCCCGGGACTCCCGATTTGAGGGTCCCCCCTAATGGCAGATAGTTTTTGTTAAACGGGAGCCAAGTGATAAAAAATGATTAAAATATCTCTTTTTCAGATTTAAAAAGAGGCTATTCTCCTTCCCTTGTGCTTCAGTGTCCATGCCCCCCCCCCCCCCCTGAAGGTAACAGCTACATCAAAAAAGCCAATGATTAAAATTTTATAGTAACAACTTAGTCCATTGTTTTCAGCTTTATGAAACTTCTAAAAATGTCAGGAAGGATAAATTGGTCACTGGCCACAATACTTGGATAAAAAAACAACGGTGTAAAGTTCTGGGCTGTATAAGTTGCACTATAGTAAAATGCAATAACTGTTTGGTACCGCTAACAAAATACAAAAACAATAAATGTTCTATAGGTTACAATTTATAAATATTGATATAAAATTCTATAGTATTCTGAATTGCCCGCATATTTATGGAGTATATTTTATTAGCCTATGATTTTTTTCATCTTATTTTGCATGTGATATACTTTATAAGCCCATTTTGGTTTTTAAATTATTTCAATTACAGGTAAATATGGCTGCTTTTCCGCATTTTATTATGTATTGTATTTAATTATATTTTTTACAATACTTCTATTGTGTTCTGTATCAGTACAGCATATCGTATTCATTTATAAATTTAAAATGATTCTATTGTAGCCTCTAACTTCATATGTTCATTTAATATCTTAAAACTATCTTTTTAACAAAATAATGGTACAAATAATGTAATATTACATGCCGTCTTTATTATATAATTTTATTTTCCTAAGTGTATGTAAAGTATTATATGCATTTAAAATCTCATAATTTACAAAAAAAAAATTGCAATAAAACAGCAGTGTTGCTAGTTGGCTAAGTTCAAAAACATTTGTCTTAATGCATGGTGTTGCCATTTGGCAACAATTTAAAAACTTCAAAATACTAAAAAATAAGAGTGGAAATTTGTTCAATATTTTTCCTGTAATTTATGGCCGTCAAGGAAACATTTTTTAAAGAATAAAAAAAATCATACACTAGAGGGTTATACAATGCATTTCAGAGGGGGAGGCATCGAGTAAAGTCGTGGGAATTCAAGATGGCAGTTGGTATTCAAAATGGCGTCATTTTCTGAATTTTCTTACTACCCATCGTAAAAACGTGTTTCAGGTCGATTTCCATGTTTTAAACGTGAAAATTTTCGTTAATACTTTCCGTCATAGTTGAATGAGTTTATATGTTCAGTTTGTCTACCTTCTTGCCATTTCATGCTGAAGTAACTTAAATATCGCTACTCGCTTAAATTCACTCAGATTGTCATGTAATTTATATATGTTATTTAAGTTTACAATAACATGTTCCGAATAAAAATTTAAGTGTATGTATCAAGTTTTACAGTCCGTTTACAGGACCCTCAAAAGAATTCTATTAAGTTATTGTCTATGGGGAGAAATCGTTTGCAATGTGTTTTAATCATGTTATACTCTCTCAAACATATTCAAATTGACATACATGAGTGAGATGCACTACAAGATACTATAGAATAAGGTGTGCATATTTGTTTATTTACAGTGGCACACAATATAAAACTTCACTTTGTATCATCATATTTCTCACATTCGTTTTTGCAGTTACACAATGTGAAAGAAAATCCAACCTTACTACAGCCACACTTATTTTTACAGATTTTGCGCAGATATTTTACATCAAACGAGATTTTATACCATGAATAGTGAAAATTTGAAGAATTCCAGAAAATGACGCCATTTTGAAGAACAGTCGGCATCTTGAATTCCTACGACTTGACGCGATAACCTCCCCCTCTTACAGTGGCGGTCAAAAGTTTCCGGCCAGCGTAAAATTTTTGGTTAATTTGTAAGTATACAAATATGAAGAGGAATCTCAAAGTGATACTTGTACACTTTGACATAATAGAAAGGAACTTATGGAATAAAAAAATAAATATTAATAAATTTGACAAAATTGCAAAAGGTAAACGCATGTTCCCAAAAGTTTTAGGCCACCTTGGCAAGTTTGGAACAAAATTGTGTTATAACAGAAAATAAGTGATCAACATTTACAATTGGTATTTTGTATTCATACATTTAGCAATAAGTACTGCGGCGCAGCAACGTGGCAACGATTCAACGAACGGTTGCAGAACGTCAATGTTAAGTTTTTTTTATGGTTCTTGCAATTTGTGAAAATGCTGCTGAATTCCACTATTTATAATTCCACACACGTGATGAAGTTAGTTTCAAAGATTTTCTATAGGATTCAGATCGGATGATTGGGCTGTCAGTTTCAAAAGCGAAAATTTTTCTGCGAAAGCCACTGCTTGACGAGCTTGTATGTATGCTTGTGGTCGTTATGAAGATGAAACAAATAGTTGCGACCGTAATTTTTCCTCCAATAAGGCAGCAAATGATCTTGGAAGATATCCTTATGCATTGCACTATTCATCGTGCCGCGGATTTCAAATAACGGACAGGAACATTTTGCAGAAAATGCTCCACAGAGCATAATGTGTCCTCCGTCATGCTTCACTGTAGGAATAACATATCTTGAATCTTATCTTTTGTTTTTATGTCACGGTTGTGTCTGTTCTCTCCCAAACATATTGAATGTCGATTCATCGGAAAATAGTACTTTTTTCCAGTTTTCAGTTGACAAGTTTTTGTATTCCTTGGCAATTGCCAGTCGGGCACTCAGATTTTTTTTTTTACTTTTAAAAGGTTTGACACCGTCTATTCCATAGAGTCCTACGTCACGTAAGCGTCTTGACACGGTAGACTGACGTATTTCAGCAATGTTTTAACACTAAATCGCGGGGAATTGCAGCGGCATTTTTATGCGAGTCATAACTGCTTTTCTCCTGATAATTCTGTCCGCAACAATAGTCTTTTTCCGGGGTCCTCTGGACCGTGGCAAGTTCCGAAGGCCATGACCATCTTTATATTTTTTTAAATATAGCTAACAGCAAATTTTCCGATCGACAATTTCGCCGCAATCTCACGAGAAGATTGTCCCTTTAGCGACAAACAAGTCACTCGTTTAGGAACAATAAATTGTTCAACTTCTCATTTTTGAATTTCAAATAAGTTACACATTGATTAACAAACACGGGCAAAAAACACTTTACAGATATCAAAAACCTAACGGATGACAAATGACCGGAAACTTTTGCACACGCGAATTTCGAATTCCTCCCCTTTGCATCAAGTACCTTCAGCATCCAATCAAACTGATCACGTGGTCAGTGGTACTTTGATTATTCTTAACTTTTGGAGTAATCGTGCTTCTTCGCTGAAATGTTCTGTCAAACAAATCAAAGAAACTGGCCGGAAACTCGACCGCCACTGCATATGGATTTTTTTAAATATAAGTAGATACTCACCAATCGGTATATTATTCTCACGATTTGTTTTCTCAGCCATAGCACTCACCAATAGACAATGTAATGAAATTCTTTTGAGGGACTTGTAAACGAACTATAAAAGCTACACACTTCAATTATTCGGAGCATGTTATTGTAAACTTCAATAACATACATAAATTACATGACAATCTGAGTGAAATAACTCGCTTAAAAGAGAGTAGCGATATTTAAGAGAGTTGGAGCATGGAATGGCAAGCAGACAAACGAACAAACATACAAACTTAATTCATAAACTCAGTCAACTACAACAAAGTATTAAAAACTGAATTTGACGTTAAAAACATCAAAATCAACCATGATGGATAGTAAGAAAATTCAGAAAATGACGCATTTTGAATAACAGCCGCCATCTTTAATTCCTACGACTTTACGCGACGCCACCTCCTCTTACATAGATTGTATTAATATAAAGTAGATACCCACCAATTGGTATATTCTCACGATTTGCAGTTCTCAACCATAGCGCCCGCACTAATAGACAACGTAATGAAATTCTTTTGAGGGTGTAAACGGACTATAAAACCTATAAACTTCATTTTTATTCGGAATATGTTATTGTTAAACTTCAGTAACACATACATTATATGACAATCTGAGTAAATTTAAGCGAGTAGCGATATTTAAGCGAGTTAGAGCATGGAATGGCAAGCAGGCAGACAAACAGACAAACTGAATTCATAAACTCATTCAACTGTGACGAAAAGTATTAAAAACTAAATTTTTTATGTTTAAAAACATCGAAATTGACCTGAAACGTCCATTTATATGATAAGAAAATTCAGAAAATGACGCCATTTTGAATAACAGCCGTCATCTTGAATTACCACGACTTTACGCGATGCCTCCCCCTCTGAAATGCATTGTATTAATATAAAGTAAATACTGACCAATCGGTATATTCTCATCACGATTTGCAGTTCACCCTATTTTGGTCGTGTAGCACTCTGACTATTACATAAGTGTCCAAGTTTATTCTTATTTGATCACTAAGATATGCAGAGCTGGCAAATTTTGAAAGCTTTTAATATTTTCAAGGAGGGCGTAACTATAACAGACTGTCTAAATCTGTTCAATTAAATTTAGAGGCCTTAAATATTAAGGTCTTGCATAGTATAAATATTTACACGCATTCTAGAATAGCATTTTGACTACATCCATTTCAAGAGCTGTTAATCTTCGGGCAAAAGGCTGAAGCTAGTTATTTGTACAGTAATTTTGCAATTAAATCCGCAATCAATCTCTTGGGAACAAGAAACTTTTGCATATACTTTCATATGGCCAAAAAATTTGACGCAACTTAAGGGTTAAGATTGTCAGAGTTTTGCGGATATAAATGATACACTTCAGACAGATTTTAATATAAAAGAGCTAAAACTATTGCGAAAACACGCAGGCAACTAAACAAGAAATGATATAGCGCCTCCATATCCCATTTACGAAAATGGATCATAATTGAGGATGGAACTGAATTCTGACGCTTTAAGGACTTATTTAAAAACAAAAACTTTAGTTACTTTGCCTTTCTGCCAAGCTTGTGTGTTAACTAAGCTGTTAGATTCAGATTTCACGCTTTAGAATTCATGTTAGGTTAATTTTAACACCTTTGCGATAACATGACTTTTAGGGATTTATTCAGCGTAATTTACACTCAGAAAGTAAACTTAATATTTGTCATCTCACTATCTTTATCTCATCGTGCGATTACTCTAAACGCTTAGCTTCTCCCTCATTCTTACCTATCGATTGTTTCTTCACCCCACCCCCTTCTCCACCAATTAACCATTTATGCGCCAAATTAAGGATTTCAAAGTAAGTTCAAATTTCATATGTTTGACTGAATTTATATTTACCAAACGTACAAATTCAGTGTCAAAACCAAGAAAAAGCATTTTCCCCGAAATGAGTATAAAATGCATCTTATTTAACAGAAAAATTGCAATTTGTTTTCTTTCAATTGCTTGCTTTTTATGCCCAAGCTAAAAGTAAATACATTAGCAATTTCTTCCTAGTCCCAAAAGGTACTTAAGAGTACTACTTCAGAAACATTTTCAGAATAAAGTAATGACTTTAATTAAAAATACATTTGCTTAGACTTAAACTATATACAATGGACTCGCGTATAAACATTGAAACTTTTCGGGGCAGAACTTATCGTACATTACACAATAAGACTAGGATGGGATACAAAGACTAGAAAATATCCTTAAATATTTGTTGCTACAAGACATTTAATATTAGCTACAGATAAGAGTGAGGGTCATTCAGAAATTAAATTTCCTACGTCCCGTAAAAAAAAGTTACCTTGAAAGATATTTTGCAAAAACAAATGTTTCAGCTATTTTTACACATAAGAACCACCGGAATGTTAACACTTGTCATAGCGTGGGATAAGTTTTGCTAGTCCAGCATCATAGAAGTTTACCGCCTGGAAATTGATCTAGCTTGTCACTGCACGTCTCATCACCCGTAACAATCTTGTTCAGGTACTCGTTGACCTCATAGGGGTATCAATGCAAAAAAAAAAAAAGCAATGCTGCTTCCATGTGTTTGGTTTGTGTTCGAGTGCAAGGTTCTGCGGCACACGCCTGGCGCATAATTCCCGGAACAGGCGTTTCCAGATTCCATGTATCGCCGATCTTTTTTTGCAGGATACCACGATGAGGGCAACTATACTACTTCAACCACCGAGCTCCATAATACAGAGAGCCAACTCAGAATTCCACTTTCTACCGCGTCACACTTTCAATGCGCTCAAGTAAGGAATCCTGTGCATTTAATATTAAAAGCATTTTCAAACTTTTCCGCATGCTTTATCAATTGCTTATTTCTACATCTTCTATTTTTATTTAGCGATATTTTTCTTCATCTTGCATAACACTAGACTACAAAACTTATCCCACGCTACGACATGGGTAACAATTCTGGGTGGTTTTTATGTTGAGAAGTAGCTGAAACATTACATTGCTGGATGTTTTGCAATAAATCTTTACATGCAAGTATGTTTTGTTTCTTTTAACGGGCAGTGGGAACTTATTTTCTGGATGACTTATTTAAAACTGATCCCGAAACGCAACGGTGGTAACGGAATAACTTAACATGTTTCTACTGGTACTTTAAGACTGATCCAGTCTTGAGCTCTGTTCATAAAGAGTTACACTAGTCTTGCTTTAGCACATTCCTTTGGCCAATGAAACTAGTCGTCTTGATAAAATCTTTATGCATTAAAGCCATGTATAAAATTCCATCTCCCTTTGATAAAACTTAATTTTAAAATACATGCTTAAAACCTTAAAGAATTAACAGTTTATTTGTGGAAGAGATGTCAAACTTCAGCAATTAAAGTATTGCACCTTAAAGGCTACTATTATGAATCATGAGTAAGAAGTAGCGCCCCTTTACACGCGTCTCCAACGGATAGCGCTAGAAATAGAAGACGCCTTTCTTGAAATGACTATGCAAGTCACTAACGCTATGTTAAACCTATGGAAGAAATCTTCAGATTTTAATTTTTGCCCTTCTTTGCGTAGGATACCCTGGGAGGTCGCTATCAAATGTTGAGAGTTTGTACTTTATTCGTTTTTGGTTACTTTTTAGGTGCGTTCGCAATTATATGAATACGTAGCACCTGTAGTCGTCGTTCGGTCCATCTGTCCGCATATAACAAAAAACTACCCCACCGAATGGTTGAAATTGCAAATAATTTGTTGCAAAATTTTGCCGCGTCATTTCAAATTTATGAAAATCGGATGTATAGTTTAATTACAGGGACAGTGAAAAGTTTTCCGCTACATGACGGCCAATGGGGGGAAAATATATTGCCGGTGCGTTTTAATGATGTTACAGCCTTTCTAACAAAATGAAAATTATATGCACTTAAAGTGCACTAAAATATACATTTAGCACAATATGCGGTGAAAAAAATATAAAACTACATTACGAATGCACCTCATTTACCACATTTCACGAGCAATTTCCAACTTGTTAATATAAGGATATAGTTTCACTTCCAGAACCTATTCTAAAAGTGAAAGTGTCCCCATATACAAAACTAAAATCAATATTAGCTATAGACTTCCAGATATCCTATTTGAAAAAAAAATAAACGAAAAATCTTAAAGATTTCTCCCATAGATTTAACATTAGCGTTCGACTTTCTCCGCGTGACTAGTACAGAAAAAATCCTATTGCTATTCATGCAAAGAAACGCGCAAGCTAATGTTAAGTCTATAGGAAGACTATTTTCCAGCTTTCATTATTTTTTTTAAACTATTTTTTGGAAGCATGGGAAATCTGAAGTCTGTCTGTAACCGGGCAAGTTTAATGTTTCGATTTTGGTTGCATATCGCACCCTTGCTGCAAAAGTGTCATAGCTCAAAACTTTGCTTTCAGTTATGGCTGCCATTCGGCTTTGTGTTTATGCCTCTACCAATCACTTAAACAGCCAGATAGTGCAAAGAAAATTCAGCCACTAGGTAGCAGTTGTCTATGTTTGCAAGATGGCCACTGACCATTCTAGAAAAGTGCCACATCTTCAGTTGTGGCATAACCTTCATACGCAAAAGGGAGTTCAAAAGTGCATTATTTTGAGTTGCGGCGTTTTTAATGATTCAAATGGTAATATCTTCCAAACGATTTCGAATTGTGGCAGTCTAGATGATTCATGTTTAAATATGTTCTGTTTCCTATTTTGAATTGACATTTTTTTATGATCAAGTACAATTGTTGGTTGGAACTCTAAATGAGTCTTGATGTTGCAAACGAAGAAAAGAAAGAAGACAGGGAAAAAGTCGGCTGTTCGTTAAACTCGTTGTAGCTACACAATATGAACTTTAAATTTCTCATTTCCTCAAAGATAACCGATAACAATGCAGATATTTCAAGTTCAAAATATGCATTTTATTTAAATTTCCGAGTACTTTCGGTCTGGAATCCCGCAGCCAACTTCAGGGAATATATTAATTGCCGTTCTATTCATTCAAGTAAGTCAATCCTTTGAAATGATAGATTCTACTGGCGTGTTCACGCCATAGATAACCATACAAGATAAGGCATTTTCAGAAAAATCTAAGGGCACAGTTAAGATGAGACACTAGCGATAAGGGGGAACAACTAATAATCTTTCGAAATTTTCCTATGTTTGTGAAATTTTTTTGCTTTATTCTATATTATTAACACATTCTTTGATTCGTTTGTATTCTTTTCAAGGCAGACGATTCTCTCGAAATTTAGCGTTGCAATTCAAGTGTCTTTATTAAGGAAATATTTCTTTCAAAACTTTAAATATGTCCGGCTAGTCTGCACATAAAATCTAAACATTTCGCCGCTTTGATCGTTTTAACACCCACCAGAGAGAAAAAGAAACTTTCATAAAGAAAAGGACTACAAAAATATTTCAAATTGAGTACACATTGCTGTTTACGATATGCAAGCTGATGCCAGCGCTGAGAAGTTTTTAGTATCGTCATTCTACTATAAAAGTAAAATGAAATACAGTTTCACCATAAGTGATTTGCGCGCAAAGAACAGCGCAAAACACTGACGTTGATGTAATAGTGCGATTCAGACAATTGTTGCGGGAAACAGAAATAAGTATTTGCTTGCTGCATATAGAGTACGGTGCTTCGTAATCTGAAATATAACACAATTTCTACTACACAGACATTCTCAAAACGAGAGAGAGCTATAATGTGCATAGTACTTTTAAGGGGACAATACACTTTTAACGGTCATAAAACATGCGAAATTTGTCATGACTTCAGCAATTTATGAAAAAGAACCATTCTAGAAGCACAAAATTTTTAGAGTATATTTAGGTGATATTGAACTACGTTTAAAAAAAATTTGGATATTATAATTTTAAAAAATTCAAGGGGTCAATTTCAAAGTACTATTTAAAATTTTTACAGTGGATAACATTTCACTGTGTGCATGATCTCATGCTAATTTCATTGTATTTGCATAAATTTTATCTTAAAGATAACTAGAAAAATTAGAATAATCATGAATTTTTACATGCATTCAATGGCATTTTTTTTCATACTGAACACAGCTTTATAATTTTGTTCATTTTCATGATAATATAAATATTTATGTAGGACAAAAATTTTAAAGCTTCACTTTAAATAGTTTGAGATATCATGCGCGCAAGAGAAAAATGCTATTTTGAGAAAATATCCGTTTAAAGATTATATATTTTATATTTAAAAAATACAATTTAAAGGAAACAAAAACTAATTATATATCTTATTCTGTATTAAATAAGTTAGATACTAGTTTAAAATGATAAATATAAAATTTGTAAAATGCTGTAGAATATAGGAACATGCTTAAAAATTAAATATGTAATTTGTGAAAATGTTGCATTTACCGTTTCAAAAAAAATAATTTTAAACTTATTTTTTTTAAGCTTTGATTGTAAAGTTAAATGTACATGTTTTATAAAACTAAATGTAAAATATTGGCTTTTTTTATAGTGTTCTCGTATTTCGATATCCGATTCACATACTTTGCTGCACAAAATCCGGGTAGTTTATTAACATATGTTAATGTCAATAAATCCGTTTTCTAAACTGTCAATTGAAACAAATCACTATCAAATTGACTACTTTTTAATTTTCTGTAAGATGAGTTAGCATCTTAGAATAGTTATATCATCGTATTTCGTATAGCGATTACCATTAAACAGACTCCTTCGATGCTGTTTCTGAAGTACATTGATTATTTTTTTATTAAAAAGCTAATAAATACCAAGAAGTAGAATACTGTTACATAAGGAAAGTATTGCTCTAGGAAAAAAAATGTTTTGTTTCAAATTTAAGCACTTAATAGCAAATAAAACTGAAAACCCATGAAAGCAAATTTGGCGAAAGTGGAAGTTGATATTTTAAAGCTTTATTATTGTTCAAGGTATTTAACCAATACAATTGCCGCATTTTAGCATATTTCCAAAGTTATGATAATGTGAAACCGCGAAAACAAAAATGTAAACAAGCCGCCATGATGTCTACATTTTCCCTAATATCTCCCTAATTATCACACAGTTAAAAGATTGGTATCAACTTATTCAGAATACAATAAGCTTTCTAACGATGTAAAAATAAAAAATTTTTAAATTTTTTTTTAAAAAGTGTACTGTCCCCTTAAGAAGCACATTGCAAAGAATCTTAAATTCTCACCAATATACGTAACAAAGCAATACGTCACGTTGATACCGATGGCGAAAAAGGACCCCTTACCATGTTAATGAGCTCACATTCGAGAATTTATGATAAAGTTGCTACAGAAAAATGGGGTAACAACTCCAACGTGGACATAATTAAAATGAATATGAAATGGCAAGAAATCAAGATGCTGAGTGTCGAACGAGATCGTGCATTTTTCTATGAAACATCGTAAAGAGATGAAAATTTCAAGAAGGTGAACATTAAGATCTCAAGATTTAATTCTGTTGCGCTAGTTCGGCCCTATATTTATGTAAAATTCCCTTATCCGACAATGCAAAGAGATGTTAAAGACCTCATTAATAAAAATATAATCCCGAAATTCTATTTTAATTCGTTCCAAAAAAATGTTTTGGGATAAAGCAGCTAAATATTTTTATCCGCAACCAGACCAGAAGACTGACTTATGCTTGTTATTTACAAGTTCAACAGTTGGATTAAAATTTAATGCATTTAGTTATCATTTAAGGATATTATATTAAGTACAGTCGTGGGAAAAAAAAGTAAACACCCCCTACTAACTCAACAAATTATGGTAGGCGAAAGTTACTGGTGCCGAACGATTGGAAATAAAGTCTACTTTTAAATGGACGTATATAATATTTCCTTAGGGTGCCATCTACATATTAAAATGAATCCAAACTTCATTTTTTTTCCCCCAATGGCAATACCCAATTTTAACGAGATATCTTTCAAATCTTCGGTTCAAACTATGCCTAGACACCAAATTTCAAATCATTTGAACGATAAGTTTTTGAATTATAAACATTCCAAATTTAGTGCTTCATGTTAAATTACATTTTCATATTTTTATTTATAACTTCTGAAATTATGATCCTAATGCTCTAATTTTTTTTGTGTAGTAATACTAATATACCCAAACATAAATACGTTGAATTTGCAATTTTTTTATAATTTTCTGATATGAATTATGTAATTAATATTCAAAAAAATTCTGAATTACAACCTACAATTTTTTTGATGGATTCAGATTTATTAAGTCCTGCTGTATGGAAATCCAAAATTTCACATTTTTCTTCCAAATAGTTTTCAAATTAAGCTTAAAAAAACGGCAAAATGGTTTAAGGGGCCGTCTATGATAGAAGCGACTAAATACTTTGAAATTTCTTATGCTATCCTGTAATCCAACAGGCTTAATTGACTGCTTAAGGTGCCTTGATCAAGGGAGCTCTGTTAATAATCTAGTACCGAGCTTCAATTTGGATACAGCCCTTAAAATACGCTCGTTTTAAAATAATTTCTTTGAAACTTATGGTACGAATTTCATAAAAATTTGTTTTTAGACCAATTGAAGGGTGTAGAGTTCATTTATGCTGTCAGAATTGTGTACTGCTATTGAAAAAAAACAAAGTTATGGTTTCAATATGTAGATGGCCCCCTAAGCAAATTTTATAAACATCTCTTAAAAGTAGGCTATTTCCAATCGTTCGGTACCAGTAACTTTCTTCTATGATAATTTATTGAGGGGTTAGTAGGGGGTGTTTACTTTTTTCCCCACGACTGTACGTGTGCCTAGTTCATTTGCAAACTTAGATTTGTTTTGTAGTTTAATTTTATAGGTAAAGGTTAAGGTTTTAATACATTAAAATGTTATTTTAAAAATCTTTGGTTGGTTATTGATTTAGTGTTGAAACAGTTTAATTAGCTGGGAGCTTACCTTCTACTTATGGAACACAGCTTTAAGCTCAATAGGTACTGTGTACTAAATGTTAGTCATTTATCTTAATGTTTCTATTTGAAGTGTTTTGTTTTACTATGTTTAGAGTTAAATATTGCAAAGGAACACATTTTCTTGAAGTTGCCTGAAGTCAAAGTAAAATACTACTCAAATCATGTTTCCAGCTTCATTCATTGACCCAAAATGAAGTGATATTTAGAGATGACATAAAATACATAAATGCTTGTTAACCTGGACGCGTGCCGTTAAAAGTAACATGAGAACGGGCATGGGTTGTCAACACACCGCAAACATTAAATGGCATAAATACGAAAGAAAACTATCATGAATTTCACTAACAGACAGAATTCTAATCACTCTCGTGAAAAACGCTAACTAAAATGTTAAATTATAGTTAATTTTAAAAATTACACAATAAATTAAAAGCACTCGCCGGCAGCAGGCGAATATTTTCGGGCGTGGGGTGTCAAAACACCCCGCACCCATCCTACCGGGTTAATGAAACGTCGTAACTCAAAACCCAATTTTCTGTTGAGTCACCAAGAGTGACTCATGTCCAGAATACAACAAAAGTGTCAACTCAAAATGATCAGGCATTCATTAGACAGTGTTGAACGACAAAAGAGGCACAACTCAAAAAAGTATTTAGTTGAAAATGCGAAAAATCTGCAAGAATGGCAGTCTATAATATATGCACAGTTCTTCCGAATGTCATCACTAGATCAACTAAAATTTACGTATACAGCCCGGAAACAATTTTTCGCTTCTTCTGAAAAACGGAGTTTGAGTTATGCCACTTTTGTAGCAAGGGTGATGGATATAGATGATATTTACTTTCTGAACCAGTTCCAAAGCGAATGTCAAAAAGAACTGCAACCAAAATCTAAAGTTAAAAAAAAATCCCGGTCACACATCGACCTGTTATCCTATGAAAGACAACAAATTACAAATTGCAAGCTAGAAATTTGAAAATAACCTTCCCATAGATTTACCATTAGCTTGAGCCTTTTGCTTAACTAGTGTAGGCTCAAGTGTAAAGATCTTAGCTCATGTTAATTTTTCGATAATCTATCACCGACTTAATAGCCAACACTATTAACGTGGAGAAACTAACGCTAATACTATGGGAACGTTTGCAGATTTCTCGCTCTCGTATTTAAACATTTTGTATAGGATACCAGAGGTCGATCTTATTGTGCGCTTTTACTTACAATTTTGGTTGCGGATTTTTGCATCACTTTACCTAAAAATGAGGTTATATGCTTTTAATACGTTCATTAATATCGGTTAGAGATCAAAATTTCGGTGGTCTGAGGAGGACCAACCGTTATTTGCATCAGCAAAAATATTCCCAAAAAACAAAAAGGAATTTGTAAAAATAAATTCCAAGTTTTTCCGCTACACTTCCACCCCCTCCCCCTGCAAGATCATTTTCTTGCAAAGCTTACGGATAGAACCGCCTTCCTTCAAACACATTTTATAACGATAAAGATCAAGTGCCTATATACTCTTCTGAATGATATCAAAGAACCTGAAAATCTAAAAATGGAGGATGTATCGCAAAAAAATTAGTTTAATATTTTTATAAACGTAAACTCAAATTCACTCGTATTTAAAGACAGTACATTGAATTTTATAGTGTATGAAGACTGGCGTAAGAAACAGTACAAATATTGCTTCAACAAAACAATTTAGAATCAAGGAAAACTTACCTGCTTATTAGCGAGAGCAATTTCAAATGAAGTTGCTTTGACATGAGCTGGATATCGCCTGGTTTTCCAGAAGAGTAATCTGCCATTCTGAGAGCAATTATCCCTCGAGCCGTTTCTTCACCCCAACCATAATCCGAATCTCTGGAATCGATGAGCCACTGCAATGCTTTTTCTTTTGGTTTTTGAAAGCCGTAAGCACGCAATTTAACATAACCTTTATGTAGATCTTCCTCTTTACCAAGAGTTTTGTTAGAGGATACTGAATCTCCTTGATCAGCGTGGAGTTTAGAATGGTGCAACACGTTACTTTGACTATTCCCATTTCCAACAGTCTGTTTATGTCCAGCGTCAAGTTTCAGATTTAAACTTTTGTTCGGCAAAATGGAACTCTGCACAGGATGAAAGTTTATGGGATTTATAGTTACGTTTTGTTCATTTCGCGACGCGTTTATCATACTAAGTACATCACGAAACTCCAAAGCTTTCTGATGATTCATTGGAACTAGAGGCTTAACTCCTGTTTCATTAGAAGCGTTTTCTGAAACATTACGAAGATCTGTTGAAACATTATCTTGCAAAGCTTATGCTGGTCAGTTTTCTTCAGAGTAAAGCTTGATGAAAAGTGCTCTGAAGTGTTAGACCCGCTGACGAAAGAAACAATACTCTTATTTACGGTTGATATGTTTGTATGGGGCACATGGTCAGCTTGCATCCAATTCTCATGATAAAATTTTCCAGATGTCTTCGAATCATTACGAGTTAATGCTATAGAGGGCCCTTCATGTCCATTTATTGGAAGTTCAGTCAAGTCAGTGGAAATAGACGAAATATTTTCTGCAACAACTGAAACAATAAAAGCAAGACTTTAGACAAAAACGATTATCGAGAGTACCTACGATTTTGTATCATGAAATGGTAGTAAAATAACAAACTCCAGTTAAGTTTTATTCTTATAAATCTTTAGAGATTTAAAATATGAAAAATGAGCGTGCGAATTTCTTTAACAGTAAGCATTAAGGGGGTCCGGGACAATTTTTATAGAGTTAAAATTCTGAAATTTGCGATGGCTAACCATATCATTTATAAACAATCGCAAAACTTCGTGATTTAAAAAAAAAAAAAACCTCTGGTTGAAGAAGTGGGGTAAATTAAAATAATTAACTAAAAATTGGTAGCAATTTCTCATTTAAATAAATATTAAAGTTTTAATTCGAATTCAGCATTTTAAAATATCAATTTAAATTAAAAAAAGTAACAAATTCATGTTTTCAAAAATAATTTCAAATTTGCTGAATCAAAATTAGAGTAAAACAATTGAAAAAGACATGTTCCAGGTTTGAACCATTTGTCTTTAACGGTTCTTGACTTATAACAATTAAAATACGTGAAATGGTAAACCCATCATGAAGAAAAACTTCACAAGAAATATCCATGACAACCATTGCTTGAACGCTATATTTTGAAAACAACCCAAAAATTAATATTTCCTCTTCCAATTAAGATAAAAACATTGATTTAAACGTCATTTTAAATCTGAAAAAAATTTAATGAAACAAAAACTTTAGAAAATTTGTGTCCCGTATGCCCTTAAGTAAACGATAGCACAATATTCAAGGAAGTCTTTTAGATAGAAATGATAGATAAACGATACTGACAATCTGCAAAGACTGCCGTCAAGCAATTATTCGTAATCTAACATCACGAAATATCGCAACTAAAGAAAAAAATAGTTCGAAAATGGGGATTAAAAAACTAATTTGGTAATATTTAACCCTCCCTTGAGCGCACGTCTCCGGCAGATGCATTTCTTATTGATATAATAGTTAAGCGACAGGACCTACCTTGTCTTTTAATATTTGAATTAAGTACAAGAATTAAATATATAAAATACAACTATACAAGTGTGAAATTACAATATAAATGACAAAAGTATTGAACAAAAATATACAATAGTAATACAAATTAATATTTAAAAAGAAAAAATTATGCGAATTGTGTAATTTTATGGGTTCTAAATTCCAGGTTTTTCTTTAAACTGATATTGTCCATTTTATAGCTTTATCCTTGCCTAAATAAAAATTATCTTCAGTTTCAAAAGGCATTTATTTCTAAATCACTAGCCAGTCTACTTGAATCTAAATGGATTTCGCATGTTTCTAAAGTATCTTGTTCATCAAGTTAGAGAATACAACTTGATGTCCATCAGAGAATAAAATTTATGTGCGATGTTAAGGTCTATAGGGTTTTTTTAAATACAGATAGAGCAAGATTCGTATTCGAAAAAGGAAATTTCACCCGTAACGAGAGACAAATTTCCTTACGCGATCAGAGACAGAGTCAAAAAGACTCCAATATTATTTTTCTTTGTCTTTTGTAAACAGCATTGAAATTTTGGAAACTCAATATATTCTGGAAATCATGCAATGATAAAGAACTACTTGACGGTATTGAGATTTTATTCAAGAAAAACCACATGATAATCAGAGCCAAAGAACAACGCGGAGTCATTGACTCCTGTCTCCAGTTACGGGATATAAGGCAAGCTAATTTCAACCTAGAATCTGACAAAAATATAAGCTACCGGGCGTGTGTATCTCATGCATACGTAACTTAAAATAAGCACGATAATTAAATTTGACGAAAACTTCAAATCGGTATATTCCCCAATCTTGATCGAAAGGGTAGATACTGTGAAGAGCATGAGAATTCCTTTCGAAAACGGATAAATTGTCACATTACACTATATGGCCAATAAATGATAGGACACCTTCGATTTTAGACATTTTGTCGAATATTTAAAGATTTGTCCGATTTTTCTGGAACTTCAGGATTATGAAGAATATGTTCGGCTTCATATGTATCAACGGCGGCGGTTTGATCAGAAGGACAATTAGGGGGCAACAAAAATTAAAAGAATGTTGGGATCACCCTGTAAAATAAGATGCACGAAATGAGCTATCGCTTTAGCTTACGAATATATGGTTATTGTACATTATAGGTATTCATTTGTGGAACAATAAAACGTATATTCATGGAGATATATCTATATTTTTTAAAAGTTGAAAAAATTCTTGTATGTTTTGTTTATGTCATGCAGGGGAGTTTTTACCAAGTTTAACGCCAGTTTCATAAAATTTGACAAAGTGTAGAAATAATATGGTGTAATAGGAATGTAAATATTAAATATTTGGTGAAATATGAGTAGTTGAAGTTTATTTGCGCATGCGTTCACGATAACTTTTTCCATGATTTGGTAGTCAACTATGAAGCAACTAAAAAAAGCAGTCAAATATCAAAAATTCAGGAAGATATGGTAGACTGCTATTTTAGTTATCTAGAAACTTAAATTTAAAAACAATTTATGGGAAAACCCCTTAACTTTTAATTTTTTCATTTATGCTTTAGTTCTTGGAAAATCACCAGATCGAGCCTATTCCCAAAAAAGTATCAAATCCAAGCATTTCTATATATCTCGTTGACATTCATTAAGCCCAAACTCCTTTGCTAAAAACCGGATAAAAAAATTACTGGAAAATCCCTTATTCAGAGAGCAACTAAAAATTCGCTCACTATATTGCCGATATCTTTCTGAATGTTAACGATACTCCACTTTTTTTTTTACGAATTGTTCCATAAAGTTTACCATCAAGTCAAAAAAAATATCGTGCGCGCATGCGCAGATATTTCTTCCAACTGCTCATATTTCAAATATTTAATATTTTTACACTAATTACACCATATTTCCACTACATTGTTTATATCATACAAGGTTTTCAAATTTAACGGCAGTTTCAGAAAATTTGACAAAAAAAAAATTCCATCTACATGAATATACGGGTGAATATCAAAATGAGAGATTTTGAAAATAGATTGAAGATTTAAATAGTTTCAAAGCTGATTTTTTTTTTATGTTGGTTGAACAGCTGAATAAAGGAATTTATATGTAAAAATTGTTAAAATTTGAAGAGCTTAAGTTCATTTTTATGTAATTATAAGCGTCATTTTCTTGCCATATGTATGACAGGATAATGACAATTTCATTCTAAAACATTTCACTTTTAGATCTAAAATTTAAATTTTGTTTAAAGGAACATGTTTCCTCTATAGTACCTCAAATTCAGTGTAATGTTCAGTTTTATTTGTAATTTATAGAAGCCAGGAAAATGACAAAAGTCTACTCAATTTTTACAAAGCCTTTAGAACACATTTTCAAAGATATCTAAAAAGATCTTGCTGGTGGCAATGATTTTGCTATTTCTGACTTGAACATTTCAAGATCATGAATTACTCTGCAGCGCCATCTTTATACCTCATAAAGAACTAAAATGAGCAGGCCAAGACTATGACATTCATTTTTAGCGACAATCATATTTTAATTATAGAAAATTATTTGTAGAACACAGACCTTGTTACCTTCCACATGTGTTATAAAAAGGTATTAATTACAAATTAAAAAAACCTAGAAAAAGATGTTTGTGCATGATATTAAAAAGCCTTTTACTTTACACACATCACATTGTGACATGCCAGGAAAATGACAATCTGAAATTTCAAGTCCTATTGCTTTGTGTTATGAATATAATCTCTTGAAAATACTAAGAATATTCTTTTAGAATGTAAAAAATTTCATTATATAAACATTAAATAGAAATTTTATTGTGGACTGCGATTTCCGTATTTTGCGATATTGACCCATACGTTCTGTTTTCATAAATGAATATATTGTACAATATCAATATATTTATAAACTATAGCGATAGATCATTTCGTGCATTTTATTTTTCAGGGTGATCCCAAACATTCTTTTTCTTTAATTTTTTGGTGGCTTCCCTCCCCCGCCCCCCCCCCCGCCTAATTGTCCTTATGACCAAACCTTGTTGATAAATATGAAGCAACATTCATAATCCTGAAGTTCCAGAAAAATCCGCCAAATATATCTTTAAATATTCGACAAAATGTCTAAAATTGAAAGTGTCCGATCATCAATGGCCATATAGCGCATCTGCGATATCACGTTCGCCCGATGGTGTTAACCAGTATTGTCACTTAGAGGGGAATTCAGATTGTTTGTTGCTACCACTTTTGAAACTATATTCGCCTTATTTAATGAAAGATTAACTAAAGGTAATATTTATGTTTATAAGTAGCAATGAAGCAGGGGGGGGGGGGGGTCCAACTAGCAACGCTACTATTAACTGCTTCAGAAGAAAGACCTTGACCAGACAGCGCAAGAAAAATACTGTAACCGTAATAAAAGATCGAAATTGGACATTTAAGTTGTGTCAGATTGTTTTTACGACGATTCTGCATTAGAAATACTCACTGTGGCGGGTTCAGCATAGCAACAGAATTAGTTGCTCCAATAGTAAAATCACAAACTCAAGTTGGCTCGCGATTTTCTTTGTATTGTTTTGATCTCCAAGCTTCATCGAATTTTAGCACAAGCATTTAAAATTGCTCCAGGTTTCAACAGAAAGTTTAATTACCATCTACAAAATTCAAATTTCTTCTAATCTATGCTACTTAATTTTAATATATGCTACCAATTTCTTCCTCTTATTCATTCTACACGCAATTGCGAAACTGTTCAATAATTTTAGGAACTTCGTAGAAGATTATCCCCAGAAAAGGGACAATTTTATGAAGGTGCACACGCACAAGATACGTAGGTCTTATCCTACTCTAACCGATCTGCTTCAACTACTTTTATACTAATCTAACTCAAACAGAGCGTTTTTACGTTCGTTATCAGTAACTTCACGAGAAGTTAAGGGGTCTCAAGGCTCAGCTTCAAAATTTGAGATTTTAATGCTTAGACGCAACTTTTCTTTGTTTCCTTGAAATTCGTATTAAAAACAGAAGTTATGGTTTTTATCATTATCCCCGCTCAATAGCTGAAGCGGCGTTTCCGAAAATTTGAAGTATTTTTCTGCATAACAAGCAGGATGTCTAACTTTCATATTTTTCATGAAAATTTCATGTTAGTGATAAACAAAATTTTATTTTTACTGTTCAAACATACTTTTAGGCGATTATATTCAGGACAATTACAGTGAAATATTAGGCACGAAAAATTTCATTCTAGTTTCAAAACTTATTTTGTAATCCTGCGCGTAAACTGTCGTACCAATTTTCTGCTCTGTAGATGTCTGGAAGCTTGGGGTGCCCTATAAACGCCAATTCTGCATCTTGCAATTTTTTTAAATACATTAAATGAAAGAACTTTTATTTCATACAAATAAAAATTGTGTTTTTAATTCCTACATTTGAAGATATTAAACGTTGAAAATTACCTTTACATTTTTTTTCTAGTTTTAAGAATCCGGAGTCTCCTTAACTCATATCGCAGAATTTGTAACATATGCCAAATTAAATGGTTACGATAGTTATTTAGAAGTATTGGTGGCAAAATAAACGTACGCACCGATTGTTATACCCATCGTATGTGCTCTGCTTAAAAATAAAGCTTTCATTAATGCTAGTTTCATTTTTCCAAGGGTTTTTTTTTTTTTTTTTTTTTTTTTTTTTTAATTGTTTTGCTATCAAAATTTAATTCCGAAATCTGATAAGAATGCGTTAAAGGTTTTTATGCGTAGTACGCCATCAAATGGCTGAAGTTTTATGCATAAATGTAAAACGTCGCATTTGTTTTAGGGATCTCGGGACTTAAAATTGAAAGGAAAAAAGACAATTTTCAACATTTAATATTCTGTTGGCGCCGAAAGTTCATATGACAAATTTTCAAAATCCAAGCGAGATGGGAGAGCAATTAGATTAAATAGTTTATCTAATAAACTGAAATAGTATGTAAATTCTATGCATCATTAGAAGTTAATCATTGTTCCATAATAGTAATTCTCCATATTTAACAGAGCCAATACAAAAATGTTCTCCGCTTGGTTGCAGAGTCAGGACTCCCATTATACACTCTGCATTAAACAGAACGACGAATTATACGAATATAACGCCACGAATTATAACTTGCATCTCTGAATACAGAGTCGGAACATGTTACATGTTCTCTGCTTGGTTACAGAGTCAAGACTAACCCTTTTAAAAATGATACATATTATATAAAATAAACATCAAAATAAAAATTACAATATGCAGTTATAAGCCTTCTAAATAGCTATAATATTCATTTAAATGACATCCAAGTAATTATAAAACTAATAAATCACCAATTCAAAATTATAAAAGTAAATCTATATTACATGACCTTGAAATCCTAATGTTACTCAAATATTGATTCAGGATTATAAACAATTTAGATAAACAAATTAGATTTTTTCTATCAAAAAGAAATGAGTTTTAGAAAATATGTTTCACAATATGAAAGATAAACAGAGTTAAATTATAAACAAATTTGAGGGCATTTACGCCGAAACAAATATCTTAAAATGTATGATTTTAACCCGGGAGAACTCTGATTTTCTCTCACCGTCATACTTTTAAGACTTATTTAAACAATTATTTTTACCTCTTGTGAATAAAAGTACTAAGCCAAGCAAAAAAAAAAATTATATTAAGCGAATGTAAAGTAAAAGAAAAGCAATTGGGCAGCGTGAGAGAAATTCTCACTGGCGAGTTCTTGCGGGTTAAGAAACAATTTATTGTTTTTATTGGAATTTAAAGATAAAAGTGTTCTTTCATTTCATGTATTTAAAATATTGTAAGATGCAGAATTAGCATTTACAGGGGCTCTAAACTGTCAGATTTGTCAAGCAGGAAATTGGTATAAAAGAATACCCGCAGGAATACAAAATAAAATTTTGCAACTACCGTGTGTCCTAAAAAGGACCGACTGATTTTAAATTTCAGTAACTTGCAAACGCTGACATTTTTAAAAATTCTTGCAGGAGGATTATGCATAAGGTCGAAACTTAAGTGATTTTCGATTTTAGTTCGAATTACAAATAGATAGCGCTGTAAGCAACAGGCGCTAAATCCAGGCTTGATTTTTTTGCCCTTTCTTTTTCCATGCAGAAAAAGGAGAAAAGTGTATTGAGTGGGCCGAAGTACCAAAAAACGAGCCTGAATTTACCGTCTACTGATCGCAGCGCCATCTATTGTTTGCAATTCGAACGAAAATCTAAAAAAACCTTACCTCATGCATAACCCTCCTGTAAGAATTTAAATATCTGTCACCGCTTGCAAGTTATTGAATTTTAAAATCAGTCTGTCCTTTTTAGGACACCCGGTAGAATGAAAATTTTGGCGCGTACTTATACTTCAGATTGCAATAATTTCCTTGAACCTAAATAAATTTATATTTAAAGCATTTTTATATTTTTTTAATACAAAGTTTCATTTAGCTAATGCAAAATTTTGAAAATTTCAACTGCATAATCACCTGAAAAAATGTTTTGAACAAAAAGGAAATTTTAGGTTCCGTTTAGACAGACTAATATGAAACATGTTTCGAAAATTTCATAAACATATTCAGAAGTTTGAGATACCGTGCGCGTTATGACGAAAACGTCATTTAGAGAATAACGACTTCAAAAGTTTCGGAAACTCCGCATCAGCTATTGGGCGTGTACAATTCTAAATGTCATAACTTCTGTTCTAGAGGGAATGTCAAGCAAACAATTATATCAAAGTCTTCAGAAAAGAGTTTAAAAAAAATTAAAATTTTGAAAATTTAAGTTTGAGTCCCGAGACCCCTTAAAATTCATCCAATTAAAATTTCCGCAAGAAATTTAGTGTATCATTTGGAAATATCTACGTATCGGACTTAAGGACCTATCAAAAAATTGCTAAAATGCATTTAAAAAAAGTTTATTGCACAATTAAAGTCTAGCTATTTGTAGTCATTTACGCTAAAATTTAACAGATACTAGTGCCAAGAAAGCACAGCAAAAGTCTTACCGCAATTTTCTTCATCTGAATTATCATAGCAAGATGAAAAGCCATCACAACGTCCGATTGCAGGTATGCATTCTCCGTCGTCACACAGAAAGAACAAAGTTTCGTTGCACCTGTTAGGATCTAAAACAAATTGTTAAGATTAAAACTAAAGTAGTACATCAAGATAACCAAAATCATAAGTGCACCCCTCCACCCCCCATCTTCCGCAAAATATATTTGCAAAGAGAATTACTAAATTTCTAATAGCAGACTTATTCTAAAATATGTAATATTTAACTACGTAATCTACAATGGCGGATCCAAGAGGGAGGTCACGGGGATCATGACCCTGCTCTGAACAACAAAACTAGTCTGAAGATTATTTTTTAAATTAAATATACAGTAGAGTCCCGATTATACGAGGTCCCGCTTTAACCGAATTTTTTTTCTGATGGGCCCGTGGTTTCCCATATCACGAAACAGCCATTATAAATCAACTGTTATGTGAAGATGAAAGAGCAGCCGTAATAAGTTAACACTGATTTTCTGATCAGAATGGGGGGGAAAGGCCATATTATAGAAGCCATCAGTCCATCAGAAGAAAATCCATTCTAAAAAGGTATAATCCTTTATTTAGGGCTCCCCCTTCGTTCTGGCACCCGGGGTACATGCCCCCTATCCCCCCCTTAGTTTCTGTTCTGCTCCACACACAAATTTAAAGCTATTTTGTCCTTTACATTAATATACCGATAATTGTAGATAGACCACTCATCGTGGTAAGAGACGAGACTTGAGAAAAATTCTGAAATCCAAACCAGTTCCTTTAACCCTTAACCTATGATTTAAGTTTCAACAGGCTGGCCCCAAAACGTAAACAAGATCTTCGAGCCAGCCTAAGAGCCATTCTACGGTTCGTCAAATCGGTCCCAAGCTGTACCAAACGCGCACGACTTACGGAATGCACGCGCAAGATACAACGGATTTAATTTTGTGGAATATTGGATAAGTAATTACAGCCTGATATAATAATTGCGGTAGATATACAGCAAACGATTTATCATCAATCGCTAAAATAAGAATCGCTTGCATTTTTCCCCCGTATAGAACTTATGTCAATAGAGTCAAAACACTTCAACGCTAATGTCGTGATCCCATTTAGTACAGATCATAAGAGTTTATTTTATATTGGTATGATATCTCGAAATTTTAAGGAAAGATTAAAAGAGCACTTTTCTGATATCAAGTTTAACAAACCAAGTACAGCTTTATCCAGACTGCATCAAAAAGAAAATATCAAGATAACTTCGAAAAAGCTAAAGTGATCATTTCAACGTCCAACCATTACTCTTCAATAATCCGTGAATCCATTGAAATTTTACTTTAAAGTGAATGTAACGATGTCCTTATATTCCCGCGATTTGGTATAATATCCTAAATATTTCAAGACCTCCTGATAATATGAACTTATCTTTTCACCCCTCTGCAGAGAAATGGACTGAACTCTGCTTGCGCACTATTGTTTGTTTTTAAAATGCATTTCTTTCAATCAATCATCTTTCCCTTTGAAAATGAACGCGTGCGTGTTCGAAAGATCTCAGGGTTGCATTAAATAACATTTTTATACGTTTGTGTCACCTTTTAAGTAGTTATAAGTATATTTTAAAATTTATTTTGACGAACTTATGTCACCACTAAATTTTCGGTAGCAGAAATATCAGCATAACTGTTCTCATCACAAAATCTGTTTGAAAACATCTTGTGGGGATACTTCTTCAATATTTAAGAATATATTTCAAAGCTCAAATGTGACCAAGAATAGCATGCAACTTATTATGATACAAAGATAAGAATATCATGAGCCTGTCTGTGCTGGACGAATTAAAAACCGCGAACGTCGCACCTCGGGTCATGCCTGTAATATTTACATTTGGCCCGACTGATGTACAACGGGCCAGGCCCGTGATCATCAGCTTTGGCCCGAATACAAGACCACGTGTCACACATAGTTGTAGGTTAAGGGGTTAATCTAACTGATGTCACAGAAATTGTCACATAATTAGTGTGAAGCGGTCTGCGAGACCACTCAATCGAAACATGTATAAAAAGATGAGATTAACTCTGATGGTTTTTTGTACTAAACATTTTGTACAGGAATGTTATTAAAATTCACCTATTCAAAAGTCTCTGGTGATAGTACTAAAGTTCCAAACGGAACAAAATTTCGGTAGTGTTTGTAGATACTGAAAATTGAAAGTTAAACTATAAAATTTTTAAAAAGTCGCGGTCTGAGAGACCGGTAACATTAGTTAAAAGTTAACATGAAATAAACAAGTTCCAGAATTAGTCTCCCAATTTTATGCGTTGTGGCCTCTGTGTACGGCCTGCCTTAGTGACCGGCTATATTAGATCTAAATAAACTACCGTGGATTGCTTTTTTAGTATTGAGGAAAACTTAAGTTTTTGGTAAATTTTCTTCCACAATTAAACATGAAATTTCAAATTCAGTACACTTAGTTTGTATAGCATTTTTCTAATGTTAAGCATATTGCCCAATATTGAAAAGAGACTAGCGCATTTAGATCAGGGTCAAAGTACGCCCTGTACGCAGGGCTTCAATTTAGAGAGAAATCTGAAGAGTTAAACGACAATATCGTTTTATTTACTGAATTCCATATCCTACTACAAAGGTCTCCAAACCAGGGTCCCGTATACTACATGGTCCACGAAAAGTTTGTATTTATGTTTTAATAATTAACCCCTCACTGACAAGCCCGTATTAATACGTTCACTAAGCTCCATGTTTCACTGCAATACAAGCAATATTTAAACGAATATAATTCTATTGATTTAATGTATTTTTAATACATTGAACAATGATTAATACTTCCAAGGACTGCATTCATATTCGTTAAGTTTATAAAATGCTCACAGAATCTTTAAGCATTTAAAACAAAATGCAGAAAAAACATTACAATTTTGCCCTTTTCAAAGACAGTCTGAGTGTTAAAACTATTTTAAGAAATCTACAATTTCAGGGATTTCAGTTTTGAGCATTTAAATTACAGCAGAGATTAATAATTATGTTAGATTTTAATTTCATCTGTATTTAAAGTGAATAAAGTATTCAAATTCGTACCGAAAGGCAAGTAGTTAATTCTCGAAACCAGCCAGCATCAGGATTTTTTTTTTCCTAATTTGTTCTTAAAGATATTTATATTAGCCTGTCACTAAATTTTTCAAGAACCGGAGAAATTTTACATAATCGTGCCACTGAGGGAATATAGGTTTAAAATATACGCCAGGACTAGAGCACCAACGTAATGACTACGGCAAAAGAAAACTAGTCTTTGGGGCCCACGTGATACTTACCCATCATGGATATAGATAATATAAAATATTAAAATAAAACATGTGATATTTGCTAAACATTGTACCATGTTTTATTCATAATTTAATTTATTTGGACTTAAATATAATTAATATAACCCCTTAAGCTAATATTACATTATAATGTCTCAATTTGTTGATTTTCTGTAAGCAAGTAAACGCTATTGGTTTACAATGGAAGTCTACGGGAATTTGGCGAAAAGTTAGAGATACCGCCAATTTTGCGTCACTTGGTGACTCATTTTGGCCGCCAAATTTAACGATATACCGCCAAGTTGGCGACAAACTTGGCGGTATTTGGCGACAGAACAGGGTCCCCCTATGGTAAGCCCCTTATAGGTATGGAGAAGCATTAAATGCTTGACATTTACGATAAGCCATTGGCATTTAATCTTATAGTTTGGCGATAGTTTTTTTGGTCGGCGGGATAATAGAGTAGTACCGAATTGCGTAAAAGAAACATCCTTATAACTCGAAAAAATATAATCCAATTAACTAACAGTTTACTGCGTCGGATTAAACGTCATGAAAAATCGAAGAGTGAAAAATAGAATTACAAATATCTCGGTAACTAATTATCCGATCGAGTTCATTCAAGATGCAAAATTTATGGTTTTTTATTGTATTTTATATTCACTCCTTCAAATAAACGATTTCGAAAATTTTTGTATACCTTTTATCAGAACGAATTTTTCAAGAGTCCAAAAAAATAGTTCCGGTTAATTGAGGTTACTGATATTAAATAGTCTTCCCATTATTACTCCATAAGTACACACCGAATTTCAAGTCTATTTCAATTTGTTCGGGAGAGAGCGATTACAGACTGACAAATTTTCTTTCTAAAAATATGTTTTTCGGAATCTCCAGTGTCTGAAACGTGTAAATCCGTCAAAAAACTTTCGATTTTTAAAACGATTACAAGACTTACCCTATACTACGTATGATGGGTAAGTAAAACCTGGAGAATTAAGACAGATTAGAAAAAGGGAATTTTTTCAGAATTTAGTGAGTCTCCCGTTAAAAATATATAAATAGTACAAAGCATTTCGGTCAAGGGCGCCATTTGAGTGTGGTTGGTGGTCAATTGCCCCCTCCCAGGATTTTGATTGACAATTGTTAAATTTTCTGAACAGATTCAAGCAAAAATTTGAAAAATGCTCAACGCTAAAATAATTTATCAGATTTGATGCAAATAAAAACATGCATTAAATAAATGCTTTATGCATAGAAATTCATAAAAATATTTTCTGTTCAAACTAAGGCGAGACACATCTTTGGTTAATTTAAAAAATACATGGACATTTTATCAATTGTTTCTCAGCTGTGTACAACTTGATCATAGGAAAACTAGCGCCCTCAACACTAGAAATTCAGGAGTAGAGTTCTTTCCTATATTTTTGTTTTTGGTGGGGGGAAGGGGGGGGCGAGTATAATTCAAGTTCTTGATTATCCCAATTTACTTTTTCGGATTATTAGTGTCACATGTTGCAATCATGGCAATGTTATCAAATTTAATTATTTGCTTTATTAAATCATTACGAGGGTTGCTATTTACATTTCTGGCCTAGTAATGAAAAAAATTTTTGATCGACATTTGATTTATTGTTTTTCAAAGTATTCTCCATGAAGAACACTTTTGCACGAATTTGAACCAATTTTCGAAGCACTGTTTCGACTCAGATGGAAATAACTCCAAAACATGCATTTTGAATGCATCGAGTGTCGAAAATAGAGTGTCGAAAAGAGTTTACCACGTACAGTCGCGGAAAAAAAAAATAGTAAACAGCCCTACTAACTTCTCAACAAATTATAGAAGTTGCTGGTACCGAACGATTGGAAATAAAGTCTAGTTTTAAATGATGTATATAAAATTTGCTTAGGGGTGCAACTTTTTTTTTTGGGGGGGGGGGGGGAGACGTTACTAATTGTCCGAAAGAAATAACATATCGGGATAAAAAAAAAAAATCTGAAACAGGTGAGGCAATTCATCTATTTTGATTACATTTAATCTTTACGCATTTTATGAATAAATCATTTCAAAGTATACTCGCCTTCACACAGTAACAAGATACTGCCATTGGGGAAAATGCCAATCTGACTAATCGGCGCCTCGAAAATTCCTTCAGCAACATAATCTTAAATGTCAAGAACTCTCATACGACGACAGGATATCTACAAGCTTTCAGGTTTTCTTTCACTGCTAAATGAAATAGCATTTCAAGAATATTCAGAATGTTTTCAAACTATGAAGTAAAATGAAATGCTTTCAAAAATTACAATGGTGTTTGGCTGAAAATCTGCCATAATTACCAAGAGAAAGCTCCCAGATACGGCAACACGTGAATAGTATTTGCAGAAACATTGGTGGTGGTTTATGGTTAAGCAACGTCCAGTTTTGCCCATATTTGTATTCAAGAAATTAGTTCAGGAAAGGCTAATGCAAAGTGATCCGAACCGCCTTATTCATACAGAAAAATCTTAAAGTTCTCCCTATGATAAACTAACATCGAACCCGCTAGCAAGTGCTTCATTGCGATCATTGCCACTGAACAGAGTGCAGGTACAAAACATGGCAATTTAATCTTTAAATTAAAAATCTTATTCAACATCAGTCTCAAAGCTAATTCCAGTCAAATATACCAAAACACGTTTTTGGCTTTCTATAAATTAACACCTACTGCTGAGTTATAGCAATGAAGATCAATAACATTTGTGGCAAAAACATTCATCTGTCAGCAATTAAAACTGTTTAAAATAGAAACTGTTCTATTTTGCAGTAACATTCAAGCCAAAAATGCATGAACTTATTTCAAACAAGTATTTAAAAAAAACACCGAAAAAAGAAAGTGAATTTTTAAATCTTAACCAATTTTACAATTGGTACCTTTCAAAATTGATAAGAACCATTTACGATTTCTTAGAGGAGTAATCTAAAAATAAGATTTTTTCGAGAAATCGAAAAGCAGCTAGCCAAACAGATCAGTTTAATGAGAGATATAACTATAAGAGTTTAGTTATTTGGTGGCGTACATAAGGATATTGCAGATGGTGCTGGTGAAATGGTGGCAAAAACTAACGGGCGACCTGGTTTTATTTGGAAGATATCAAGAGCATTTTCTGCAATCGTGAGCAAAGGAAGTGAGAATTTAGGTTTAAAAAAAAAAAGCATGGATGACTAAGAATGTTTAAATCGAATGTTAGTATATGAATTGTCAAGGTTTTATTGTCACCCCTGTTCGGTAACACTTTGCTTCAACTAAAACCCTAATCTGGTTCCAAAAGAACAGCCATCTCTTTCCTACATTAGTGACGACACATCAGAAGGCTGGAAATAAGTAAATGGAGGGGAAACTTCTTTTATGCAGGGCACACATTCTTTTAGTTTTTTCCCCCCTTACACTTTAAAGTTATGACATTCAGTGTCTTGTAGTTAAGAAAAAAAAATAGGGGGGAGGGGGAGAACCTATTTATATAAGCAGTATTTTATTTTTGAGGAACAGAAACATTCTTAGTTGGGAAATACGGATTTATATAAGCAGTATTTTATTCGAGGAACAGAAACATTCTTAGTTGGGAAATACGGATTTATATAAGCAGTATTTTATTCGAGGAACAGAAACATTCTTAGTTGGGAAATACGGATTTATATAAGCAGTATTTTATTCGAGGAACAGAAACATTCTTAGTTGGGAAATACGGATTTATATAAGCAGTATTTTATTCGAGGAACAGAAACATTCTTAGTTGGGAAATACGGATTTATATAAGCAGTATTTTATTCGAGGAACAGAAACATTCTTAGTTGGGAAATACGGATTTATATAAGCAGTATTTTATTCGAGGAACAGAAACATTCTTAGTTGGGAAATACGGATTTATATAAGCAGTATTTTATTCGAGGAACAGAAACATTCTTAGTTGGGAAATACGGATTTATATAAGCAGTATTTTATTCGAGGAACAGAAACATTCTTAGTTGGGAAATACGGATTTATATAAGCAGTATTTTATTCGAGGAACAGAAACATTCTTAGTTGGGAAATACGGATTTATATAAGCAGTATTTTATTCGAGGAACAGAAACATTCTTAGTTGGGAAATACGGATTTATATAAGCAGTATTTTATTCGAGGAACAGAAACATTCTTAGTTGGGAAATACGGATTTATATAAGCAGTATTTTATTCGAGGAACAGAAACATTCTTAGTTGGGAAATACGGATTTATATAAGCAGTATTTTATTCGAGGAACAGAAACATTCTTAGTTGGGAAATACGGATTTATATAAGCAGTATTTTATTCGAGGAACAGAAACATTCTTAGTTGGGAAATACGGATTTATATAAGCAGTATTTTATTCGAGGAACAGAAACATTCTTAGTTGGGAAATACGGATTTATATAAGCAGTATTTTATTCGAGGAACAGAAACATTCTTAGTTGGGAAATACGGATTTATATAAGCAGTATTTTATTCGAGGAACAGAAACATTCTTAGTTGGGAAATACGGATTTATATAAGCAGTATTTTATTCGAGGAACAGAAACATTCTTAGTTGGGAAATACGGATTTATATAAGCAGTATTTTATTCGAGGAACAGAAACATTCTTAGTTGGGAAATACGGATTTATATAAGCAGTATTTTATTCGAGGAACAGAAACATTCTTAGTTGGGAAATACGGATTTATATAAGCAGTATTTTATTCGAGGAACAGACATTCTTAGTTGGGAAATACGGATTTATATAAGCAGTATTTTATTCGAGGAACAAACATTCTTAGTTGGGAAATACGGATTTATATAAGCAGTATTTTATTCGAGGAACAGAAACATTCTTAGTTGGGAAATACGGATTTATATAAGCAGTATTTTATTCGAGGAACAGAAACATTCTTAGTTGGGAAATACGGATTTATATAAGCAGTATTTTATTTGAGGAACAGAAACATTCTTAGTTGGGAAATACGGATTTATATAAGCAGTATTTTATTTGAGGAACAGAAACATTGTTCTTAGTTGGAAAATACGATTTATATAAGCAGTATTTTATTTGAGGAACAGAAACATTGTTCTTAGTTGGAAAATACGATTTATATAAGCAGTATTTTATTTGAGGAACAGAAACATTCTTAGTTGGGAAATACGATTTATATAAGCAGTATTTTATTCGAGGAACAGAAACATTCTTAGTTGGGAAATACGGATTTATATAAGCAGTATTTTATTTGAGGAACAGAAACATTGTTCTTAGTTGGAAAATACGGATTTATATAAGCAGTATTTTATTTGAGGAACAGAAACATTCTTAGTTGGGAAATACGATTTATATAAGCAGTATTTTATTTTTGAGGAACAGAAACATTGTTCTTAGTTGGAAAATACGATTTCTTTGGCAAACACTTGTAAGTATTACAGTAAATAAGTGCATTTCATATTCATGATACTGAAGTTCTATCATTATTCTACATATTTTCAAATGTTAGCGACATCCGGATGATTGAGACAAACAGCTAATTTACTTTGTTTTCCTTCTACAAGTATATACTATATCAAAATAGAAATACTATATCAAAAATTCCCTTTCCAGTTCGAAAAGGACACTGGAGACCGTTAGGCAAATAAAACCTAATGCTGTAATCTTAATCGCACTAAATGAGTAATCTAAATTGCAATCCCGATTTCAACGTTTATATCATGCCACTATTTTGATACGCAATTTATACTTGTTTTAAAAAGATTTGTTAGTGATAATGTCCAATGAAACATTTTAAAACATAGCTGTCAAACTTATCGTTATTTTCTCTAGTCAAACATTTTGAACCAGAAATTTTACTTAAATCGAATAACTATCAAAGACATTAAGTTTCCTTCATTTGTTCAGAATGTTGGTTAAAAATTTTATTAGTAACAATGTAAAAAAAGGGTATACAAAATTTATTCAAAAGATACCTGCATGAATTTGTACTACGACGTACATGCAAAAAACAAAAAGCTTAAGTCTTCCAGGATCCTTCTCCCCCAAATGCGACAGTCTACTTTGGTAGAGATACCTTAATCAGCTACACCGTATTATCAATAGCGGTCTTACAGGCCGCTGCTTTTCACTTTTCACAGTAATTCAGTTAACTCTGGATGCTAGTGAAACTTTCATTTGGAGTTTTATGTACAGGACTAATTTAGAAGCATAGTAATAGTATAGTACAAAGTCTAAAGTTAGGACACCCAAAGTTCGGAATCCTCCAAAGTTCGGACTTTCCAGCAGCAGTATTCAAGAAAGTGAAAAAACAAAATTGAAACAAAATAGGTCTACAGCAAAGAAACTTTATTACTGAATCTTAACTCATGTCTACGTACAGAATAAAAGAAAAACTTTATATATCCAAGTTAAAGCAGCCCACATTAACTAAAATGTTCAATAGTTCAGAAAGTTACAATTTCTTCTTAAATTGTTCCCTTAAGGCTGTTCTCAACTGCTCTGCCCAACAAAAGCAAGATGACACATTTACAAATTCATTTTTTAACGGAAAGTCATAAAATTGGAAGGCTTGACTATGGAAGCGAATTGGAATCTGTTTCTATTTAAATAAATTACCTATTGAGTTATAAGCGATTTTGTTCACGTGACAAAGACGTTCTTCAGCCTTCCTTGTACGGTTATTCTTTTTTCACACGGGAATTGGGTTCAAAACGCCCACTTTGACACTATTTTCTGAAAGATCTATTGCATTTGCAAGGAAACGAAAACAGTTCTATTGCATAGCTTCTGAACAACACCTGCTAGTTTCATGCATCTCCGAACGAAAGTAAATTAAACTTGTCATAAAATTGCCTTTTGGATTTGAGAACATCCTTAAATGTTTTGCTTTTTATTTTATGATTTACTTAATGAAAATGATTGTTTAATTTTGTATTAATAGTTGTTATATGCAATTTGTAATATATAAACGTCATATTTTGCATTTTTATGTAGTGAATTCTCTTTTCCTTTTTATTGGAAAAGCAATATTTTTGATCACCCAAAGTTTACCAAGTCCGAACTTCGGAATTTTCCGAAGTCCCGAGGATTCCGGACTTTAGACTTTGTACTGTAGTAAGGAAGAGCATCCTCAATACAAAATGAGCATCCTCTGAACAAATAGCTTTTCTTCATCCTTAGATCAAGCGGTCTGCGAAACCGCTCATAGTATATGAGACAATTTGTCACGGTTGTTAAGGGTTGTGTATGCGAGGGTAACCATTGATTAGTCATTAATTTTACAAGGCCGGTAGACTCGATATCATGAGACCTCAAGCAAGACTACACAGACTTACAAGGGACCTAGACAGCATTCTTTTCGCTGTTTTAACGTTCAAAACAAAAAATCATCCGATTTTTCTCCCAGGCATATTTTGCTTAACAGTACATATTTAAAGACAACCATTTAGGAAAAAATGTAAAGCATTAGTTTGAAAGGCTCATATCAAGAGTACTGTGGCTAACAAGTGTCGACCAACAGATTATCACCTTCGTCTGACGAATGTTATTGAATGGAACTAACATAACAGTCGCGCTGCATTTTAAATCGATAGAAATCTCATTTCAGTTAAAATTTCGGCTAACAAATGCAACTCAAGAACTAATCTCAGCTGAGGTATCAGTGCATACCAAAAGCAAAGATCCCGAACAAAAATTGCTTCTTGTAAATTGCATCGATATATACTTTTATCGCTATTTCTATAGGTGTCGAATGACAACTTTAAAAAAGATTCTAACTTGAGGTAATTTTATTTGCAAATTTTAGATTAAATAGTCATTTAATACTTTGAAGACTATTTTAAATAGTTATTAACTTTAAAAATTACAAATCTAAACTTTTGTAAGCCTATTTTACACCTAAGTAACTTCAAAAAAGAGGGAAAATTTCCCCAAATTTAACTAATTAAAGCGAGTAGATTTCTGAAACAAGGTATAAGTTTTAGGTAGTCTAGGACAATTGCTAGTTACCCCGAGGTAACTTGCAAGTATCAATTTTTAACTTCATATGCAAGAAATACCCGTAATTCATTGAATTAGCCAAAGTCACAAGATAATGTTACCTCGATCCGTATAAACAAACTTACGGGCTTTTATAGATGTTTATACATAACTAAGGCTTTATGAATCGCAAATGATTAAAGCTCGTTGCTACGAAACTTGCGTTTACTCTTTCACGCCAAACACTGTAATCCAACAGGCTTTCAGTAAATAAAATCTAGTATTTGCAATTTAAATTTGCCAGATTAGGTATGAAAACTAATGACCGTTTCAGTACGAAAATACGTAGAGTATGTGGGGGTAAAGATACGCACTGGCTGATTTAATATGAAGACACATTTCTACAATCATGACAACTTGGTAGTTTGGTCTCAAGTGTAGTAGTTATGTGTTCAAACCTTATGAAAAAAAGTAGCACTCCGTCCCAAGAAAATGAGGCAAGTTTAAATTTTCGAATTTTGATCCAACTTTAAAATTTTACTTTAATGTTTAGCTGACACTATTTCGAATTTTTACAAATCCAAAAAATCAGGAGAACGGAAGATCTATAGCTTCTAAATACCATATAATTTACCTCGATCGCATTTGTTTAAACTTGTAGGTAGCCGGTTAAATAAAATATTACAGAATGGGGTAAAAGTACGCATCCGTCTTGGGGCAAAGATACGCACAAGTTTAAGATTCGGGGCTTTGCCCTATCGTTTTAGCCAGATGCAAAGCTTTCCAGTTACGTTGTGGAAAGTTTTTTTATACAAGTATTGCATAAAATATAATAGCTACTTAATATAAGCTAGCTATTATACTACTTACTACCTTTTCCTAGTTAAGTTTTTTTCAATATAGAACGTAGCTATCTTCTAAAAATCTATATTCTTGTTTCATAAAATTATTTTGTTTTAAGTCTTAACCCTTAACTCCTGTTATCGGTATCACAGACCTCTGCTATATTCAGTTTTCATAGCTTAACTTTTAATTTTCAATGTAACTATTGACGTTAGTTTTGATTCGTTTGGAAACTCAATAGTATCGCTAAAGACTTCCAAATGAGAATTATAATAGGCCTTTACATAAAGTTTAGCACAAAAACAGTATGCTTATGAGTCAGTCAGCCCTTTTTTCCATTCTACGATCAAGGGGTCTTTGAGACCGCTCACAGTATTTATGCAACAATTTTTGGTCTCAGTAGTTAGAGGTTAACTGCTATTTGCGATCTCACAGACCGCTGTTTTGTTTTTCACGATTTAACTTACAATTTTCAGTTTAACTATAAATATTAGTGAAATTTACTAATGATTTTGAATAACTCGTTCGTTTTATTGAAAATGAAAAAACCACAGTAGTGGGGCAAAAATTTGTACTGCGTATTTTTGCCTCACCACTGCGTACTTTTACCCCAACCGATGGGGCAAAGATCCGCAGAGCAATGTTTAAAAATTGCAATTTCTCACAGAATTATAATTTGACAGAACGTCGGTTGATGATGGCACTTGCCTAAGGTTCTAATCTAACATTTTAATCACTCATTAAATAAGTTTAAACCAATGTGTGCTTTAAAAATCAAAATGTATGGAAAGTGCGTATCTTTACCCCCACCTACTCTATCACTAAAACTAGAAAAACTAGAAACATTTGACCAATCCAAAAATTCAATGCCACTGAAATAATTATTTTAAGTTTAAAATTCGTAGTTTTAGTTTAAATAAAATACAAATTAATGTTTTACTCACTTTTTATTAATGAAGATCCAAAAAAGCAATAAAGTTCGTCAGAATCGTCATCGCAATCTATTTTAGAATCGCACCACCTGGCCTTTTCGACACAAGAACCATCGTTGCAAGGGAACTCATCAGGTCCACATGTCTTCACTAGTTCAGCTGAAACAAATGTCACCATATTAAGGTGGACCGGGAAACTGTCCATAAATATTTATCAACTTTTAAAAAAAATTTGAAGTAAATTTAAAATTTATAAAATTAAAAAAGTTTATTTAGGCTTAAAATTAGATACCTTCGAAAGGGAACATTCACATTTTTAGTGCAGAAAATTTGTCCTAAAGACTAGTTTAAAATTTATAAAATTAGTTATAAAATTTAACTGAACGTTATAATCGAAAATAACCTTACAATTATTTTTGTTACTTCGATTAATGTACCCAAGCTCTCTTCTCAACTAAAAATAACGAAAAAAGTTAATACTGTTAAAAAATACGTAAAGTGTCGCCTTTCTCAGAAATTTAAATAAATCATTTTGAATGTAGCAAATCTTTAAATACGTCTTGAAATGCATAAGTGTGAGATAGCGCGAGTGTTAGAGCAACAAAAGACATTTATATGCGGTTCTAGAGTAATGCAAAAATTCTTATCAAAACTTAATCCTTTCAGCCTTAAAAATCCCTTAAGAACGTTGTTCCAAGCTAAGTTAAAATAAATGTAATCTAAAGTTATCTAGTAATGATAAAACAAACATTGAGATTAAGAAAACACAGAAAAAGGAATTCATTAAGAAACTGGTCATCGCAACTACCAACCGATGACTAAAACGCAGCTTTGAAACAAAGCTATACATATTTTGGATTTTGTTTTCAAACCCACCTTTCTAATCACCTCTTTAGTAGTTATCTTCCGCCTTTTCGTACAAAACACCTTGATACAAAGTTTCGTACAAACTAATGCCAAGTTTAAAACTTTATATCCACACAAAATAAGATGGATGCTATTTTGTCAAAGTGGAATTATGATAGACATTTAGAATACAAGGTAACAAGTGAGAAAATCTCCGATATAAAGAGTTCTTCAGCGTTTAGATAAAAAAATTCGATATTCAATTAAATTAGTTTGCTAAACATACCAACTTAAAAGCTAGTTGTCGCAAATTGATAGTAACTTCACAAAACAGGAAGAGATTAAACTATTTTTGCAAGACTTTTGGAAATTAAGAATGGATTTTTCAAGGGGGGGGGGGGAATAGGAAAATAGAATATTCTGAAAAAATTCATAGATGCACAAGTTTATTTAAATGCTTAATTTTAAAGACAAATGCAGATTTCATACGCTTTACTATCATGAAACAAATTCGCGTAATAAATACAATGAAGGTTTTCAGTATCAATGGATTCTGCATAGAATAGTTAGACATAGCAATTTTAAATCCAAAGACTGGACTTTATAGTTAACACTAATACAGAATAGAGTTTCTCTCCAAATTTATTTCTTTGTATAAAATTTATTAACTCTAGAATGACTTTCCGAGCAAATCTGACAATGGGGGTCTACAAATTCCAAAATGTTTTCGGCGAAAAGTTTTTTTAGCGATTAAAAACGGGGTTTTATAGACTAAACTATATATGGGGAGATAAAAAACAGGTAAAAGATGTATTAAACTAAAATGACATTTTTCTAACAAATCTGGCACACTGGGGCTCTACAAAAACCAAAAGTCACCCAGCTATCCGAAAGTTCGCAGCTATTCCAAACGATATTTAAATTGGTGTCTATAATAGCTGTCAATCCATTTGAACAATACAGAAATTGTGGGGTTTGGGAGAGCCATGTATCATTCTAATAACTGACAAAATAAAAACTAAAACTAATGGGCTTTGAGAGACCTTATTGCCTTTAGGTTTAAATTGGCATTTAGCTCAGATATGTCAGATTTTCCTTCACAGTAAATTATTCAGGCTTTAGTTACACCAACTTACAAGACACAGGTAGCACAAAGATATCGGCCAATGTCCTACCCAGTATTGGCAAGTATTTAGAGAGTGAATTAGGGCTGCCAGTTTGTACGTTTTTCTAGTAAGTTGTACGTTTAACATTTTTTGGGCCATATAGTATGGTGTACGTTTAAATTTGCCCCGTACCAAGATATCTTCCGTTTTTATGGCCACTTTCTTTTGATGGTTAAGAATTCTCTTCCAGTTTCCTTTAACATTTCACCTTTTGCAGAAAAAAGATATACATATACCCATCAAAATGTAAATAGGTTGTTTCCGATCAGAATGACAAATCTTGGGAGAGTTGTGCAATATTAATTGCGCATTCTTGAGTACCATTTCATCATCAGATCATCTGAACTTGAGACAGACTAAAAGTGCATATAAAACTTAATTTAGTATAACTGTCTTAACTTTATTAATAATTGGAAATTATTCCAGAGAGAAACATTTGCCTTGTATACAATATTTCAAATGAAAATCAAATTTCAAAGACTTGCTTAAGAGGAGCAAAGGCCAACATAGTGAAAAAGATTCCAGGAATCTCACTATGTTGACCTCTTAAGCAATTCTTTGAAATTTGATTTTCATTTGAAATATGGTATGCAAGGCGAATGTTTCTCTGGAATAATTTCCATGTATTAATATAGTTTCTGTCGATGCTGGATTTAATTATAATTTCGTGTTTGCCCCATGTCGGTGGCTCACGATAATTATTCCATCTTGTGCTGCGTTTGTAGCCTTGCCAACGTACAATAGTGGGAAATTTTCCAGGCTGGGTATCGTTTCATGTGGTTTAGTCGGTAGAACGTCAGTGCGCTATACTGATGGTCTGGGTTAGTCCCGGCATGGAATCTTTCACTATGTTGGCCTTTGCGCCTCTTAAGCAATTCTTTGAAATTTGATTTTCATTTTAAAATGTCTTACTTTATATTGTGTTTCATTTATTATCTATGCTTACATACAAGCATTTTTGTAAGGTGCCCATTACTAAAATTTTCATATCATTAAATTGTAGAATGTTTCGATTTAGTTTTATTCTTTGATTAATTTATCATTCATAATGGGATATATAACAGCAAAATTAGTTTAATAGTATTAATAGAACATAATACGAATACAGTTGGAAAATAAATGATTAAAATCAGTTAATAACCACTCTGAAAACGAAGTTGTGACCAAAAACATTACACATTCTACATAGTTTAGTATGGTATAAAAAAGGACGCTAGCACGATAAAACAGACTAGTGTCAATCGAACTTTTTTTAAAGATAATCTGGCAACCCTACGCTGAATGTCGTAGGTCAAGTTTATAACATCTGCTGATACTCATAGTTGTAACTTAAAATTTTTCGAAAGAAATCATTCAAACAAGTTTTCAAAATTTATTTAGTACACAAATAGCATTTGATATAAAATTAAGTTTGCTTTAAGAAAAATAAATTATTTTGCGTATATTGGGCAATGTTGTAAAAATGATATTACTATTACAAAATTCAGAGATATCTATCGACATTCGTAAAAAACTTGTCGGATATTTAAAGATATCGGACATTCAGCATATCTGACGAAGTTTGAAATCCTAACCAAAGTAAAATTCTGAGGGACTATAGTTTATATTCTTCTATAGTTTTTGGTAGAAGAGTATATGATGGAGAGGTCTGCCACGAAATTCGCACTACATAAAAATCATGATCAATAGTTTACACAGAAAAAATTTTGAAAAAGTGGAGGCTTAGAAATCTATAGAAAATTCTATTTTGAAAATGTATAAGTTTATATACAGCAGTAGAAATATTTAAGAAGGAAATTCAATATTAAAATCTATTGATAGCGCTAGATACAAACTTTTTAAAGAAATCAAAATTCTTTAATTATTTGTATTTCAAAAAAGTAGCGTAAAGCCTATAACGATGTTAAAATAAAACTTTTTTTATAACTACGGGTGCTTATACATAATGTTCTTATACACACAAGTTAAAAGTGGACGCTAATTTATCTTTTTAAAATACTTTCGAATTTCAGATTAAATATTTTTTTAAAATTAAAATAGTACAAGTATAGTTTTTCAAAAGGTCATTCATTTTTAGACATTCCCAGGTAACAAAGATAACGGTCACTGTCCTGCCCAATATTGGCTCGAACGATTATACATTTACATAACGTTTAGAACTGTTAAATAGTTAAAAACATCAAGATAATTAGATACTTCTGTTACAACAAATTAAAACAACTTGTCCCATTTTAAATACTTTTAGAATATGAAATTGCATTCAATATACCTCTTAAGGGAGATATGTCGACTGTGTCCGATAAGACATCAGTTCATGCACTGTACACATAAAAGTGAAATGTGTTCCATTTAAAAAAGCGAGGGTAAGATATTGAACAGTTGTCTACTTATATTAAGTTTCTTACAATTTGTGACATTTCACATTTTGTTATGCAAGAGTTACGAATTCGAATAATGTAATTCATTAGGAATAAAATATTTACTCATACAATTGAAGAGCTAAGTGGAAGAACATGTTAAGTAACAAAAATTACATTTGAAGAAATTTGATCTGAAAGTTTGTCAATTTTAATGATTTATTTTCTGTTTGATACCATGTGTTTAAAATATTAACAGGTGTGGTTCTAAACTCAAAAAAAAAAAAAAAAAAAAAAAAAATCTTATTTACATTTAATTTTTAAATATTAAAAAATATTTGTATTATTAAATATTAAAGAATAACGTCTTAAATCGTCAAGGCTAAATAAAATGTTGGTATTTTAGCTTTACCATGCGATAGAATACCCGATAACACCTTCGCCCAAATGATAAAATAATTTAAGAAAATGTAACATATCATGTTCTTCCACCCAGCTCTTCAATTGCAAATGATAGTAATTTATAAGAGTTTATTCACATGACATTAGTTTTATTATTTTATTTTTATAAACTTATATATTTACCTCCACGAATCAAATTTATAACAAACAGAAATTCAAAACAAAGTAAAAACATGATTACAAAATGAAAATTATTCCAATTGCGTGTGAAATGAAGTCTATTTTATAAATCCAAATGTCAATCGTAAAAGACGTCATTTTAATTATTCAAAAGTTTCATGCAGGGATCCAGATAGATTTTGTACTGTTAGCGAAACGAGATGGACCAATTAGAAAATTTGCTTACTTAAAACAGCGAAAAGTTCGCAAAAGTGCAGGCTTCTGATTGGTCAAGCTCGTTTCGCTATCAGTACAAAATCTATTTGGATTCCGGTCTTATCTACTTTCGAAACACAATTGCCAATAAAAAGTATTTTGAGAGATTAAAGAAAAGGACAAATTTCGCAAAACTGCAGTTACAACGTCTAGAATACCTAGTGTGGAAATATGCTATCCAAACAGTGCTAAAAATTTGTATCCCTTAAATGTACGACGATACTGCTATAATCCCAAGTGCCGATCGCAGCGATATGTGCGAGATTTTCGTATTACATTGTACACTGTTAAAAATATCGTGAAAAATTACCTCTGTTTTTAAAGGCTATCTATTTTTTAACCAATGAGATCGCTACAAAAACACCTATGGAGCGCTCTCATTGGTCAGAAAATAGATAGCCTTTAAAAACAGAGGTAATTTTTAACGATATTTTTAACAGTGTATAGACTAGCAATATCTTGCAGTTGTAGAAAATATCCTGCAGATGTCGCTGCGACCTTCATATTTCAGCAGCATCGTTGAACATTTAAGGGATATAATATTTTAGCGCTTTTTAGGTGCGTTCGTAATTATATAAATACATAGCACCTATAGTCGTCGTTCAGTCCGTCTGTCCGTCCGTATATAACAGATCAAAAACTACCCAACCGAATGGTCTGAAGTTTTTAATATATTATTGTTGCAAAATTTTATCGAGTCATTTCAAATTTCATAAAAATCGGATGTATAGTTTAATTACAGGGACAGTCAACATTTTTCCGTTACATTAAGGGCAATGGGGGAAAATTATTGCAAGTGCATTTTAAGGATGTTACAGCCTTCCGAATGGTCAGAAATTTTAAATATATAATTGTTACAAAATTTTGCCGACTCATTTCAAATTTTATGAAAATCGGATGTATAGTTCAATTACAGGGACAGTCAAAATTTTTCCGTTACATTAAGGCCAATGGGAAAAAATATTTCAAGTGCATTTTAATCATGTTACAGCCTTTCGAATAGAATGAAATTGATATGCACTTATGAAGTGGGCTAAAATATGCATTTAGTATAATATGCGGTGCAAAAAATTACTATAAAACTAATTATAGTACGAACGCACCTCATTTGTCCGTTTGACGAGCAATTTTCAACTTGTTTAAGTATTACAAGGATAGCCGATTTCCACGTGATATATTTTTTCTAGGCGCTATACCACGGCTCTGCGGGGGGAAAACCCGCGGATGACGTCACATGGGTAAAGTCGAGGCTACAGCGTCTAGAATACCTAGTGTGGAAATATGGTATCCAAACAATGCAAAAAATTTGTATCCCTTAAATGTAAACTGTTAAAAATATCGTGAAAAATTACCCCCTTTTTTAAAGGCTATCTATTTTCTGACTAATAAGAACGTTTTATAGACGTTTTTAGATTGTTCTCATTGGTCAGAAAATAGATAGCCTCTAGCCTGTCGCTCTAGCCTGTCTTTCTCGTTAGCCTTGGACTCTATTCGAAGCTAACGAGAAAGACAGGCTGCCGCGGTGAGTCCGATTCTTCTTTTTTTACAGACCGCTGGAGTCACGTGATGCTCTTTTCTCACACCTTCATTGGTGCATTCGAGCCTCACGTGACTCCAGCGGTCTGTAAAAAAAAGAAGAACCGCCCGCGGTAGCCTGTCTTTTTTCGTTTGCCTTGGACTCTATTCAGGTGACGTCAGACGCCAGAGCTGGCGGTATGATGATCTGTTATTCTAGTTACTGCACCGGCAGAATACCAGTATGCGCAGGCGCAAACGCGAATTTGGAATCTTCCCTCGATTAACGCACTTTTGGCGAGAAATGCATTTTGAGATGAAATGAAAAATATGGAACCGAAGTAGCGATCGTGCGCGAATCGATGGAAATGCCCAAAGAGTTATTCTTATTATTTCGCTGTCGCTTGTGGCACATTTTCGGTTGGAATTTTATTTGCGTTTTTCGTGTGTCAATAACAATAAACCTTTTTTATTTTATTTATTTATTTATTTATTTTGTGTTCGTGCTGAAGAACTAGCGATGTTATTGTATCAAGAAACGTCCTTTTTAAAAAATATTCTGACACAATAAATATCTTTCAACTAACTGACACATTGAAGACTAGAATCAGAAGATTTCATGAAATACTTTTAAAACATACAAAGTTAAAGAATTGTTTATTAAACATAAACATTGTGTCAATGATTAAAGTAAATTATTATTCTTAAATTTTGCTTTCCAATGTAACCAATATGTTTTTTAATATTATTAGTAAAATTATAAATAAAATATGATTGGAATATAATCCTTAATATTTATAACTTTCTCCCCAAAACTTTGGAAAGGAATGTAGTTACTCCCTTAGTGTTGACTTTAGAAAAAAAGGGCCGCCGGGCGGAAATGTTTCAAAAAGGGGACACTATTTTACTACTAAACACTATACTAAATTTTTTAAAACAGGTCGGGTGAGCAGAATAAAGACAATTTTTGCTATAATGGTCTGAACCGAACTGATAAAAAAATTAAGCGGGCTGACCGACACAATACAACAAATTGGAAATAAACTACGCTGATAAAATAGAAACAATTTTCAATGGACATGACTGGTATGAGAATAAGTACAAATATGCTGCATGAACTGATGCTGCATGTCACAACATCAATACAGAAACATATTATGTCCATTTTAGAAATTGGCATCGGACAGTTAGATGTGTGCGAGTCAGTGTTGAATTTTTTCAGCAGACTCTGGGAGTGCCAAAATCAAGCTTACCTTTTCTCTACATACTCGGGCTAGGTCGAGCTATAACTGGGCTTAATTAATCACAGGACGTATCAATGCAATTTATTTTGTAAAAATAGTAATAGCAACAATGAATTTCAGTTAACAGAATCTTTAAATATGTATTATAATAAATTAGAGAATTAAAAAAAAACAACTAATTTTAGTTTTTCTTCTATCTTTACAAGAAGAAAGTATTGGATTCATGAAAAATTTTGACTCCCGGTTTTCAATGGATTTATACGTTTTAGAAGATCCTGAACATGATTTGATGGTTTTTAGAAAATGTCTATCACTCTATGAGTCTGACGTTACTGTATAGGTAACTTTAGATAAAGGAAATCATCCATTTATTAAATATTGTGTTAATATTAAAAGTAATTCGTGAAATTTACAGGGAGAGAGGGGGGGGGGGTGCACCTTCCACTGCTTGGGGGCGCATTCTTTCCTCGGGTTCTAAGGGCCCAATTTCAACAGGATTTGGTTCAGTCAATTTAGATTACAATTCAGCTACTTTCTGTATTATAAAATTTTATCTTAAGACTTCAGTTGCCAACATTTTTGAACATTAATGGTGCATTATTTTTTCGGGTTCTATGACCTGGCTTGATTACTACGAGAACTGGCACATTCAACTTGGCTTTCGATTATCTCCGGCACATGCAGAGCACCTCCGGTACATACTTGCCTTAAGTTGCGAGAAATGCAGTTCACAAGCTCCTTCAGAAGGAGGTTTGCTGGGAACACACAAGACGCTGCGGAAGATAATGGGGCCCCCAAAACTAGGTTCATTTATTTAAAAGATTTTCAAAAAATATAAAATCATACAAACTTGAGTTTTGTTTAAGGTTATTATAATGGGCCCTGGGCAACACCGGACATACAATATAGATTCAACTACACAGGGTGTTCCAAAAGGGCTGAAAGATGCTTCATGAAGCACACAGGAAATTCAAGAAATGATAGAGGATGCTTCACGAGATCTAATGATTCAATTATACTTAAGAGGCTACTTCACTAGTGCTGTAAAAGTAACGACTAAATGAACAATTTCTGATTAAAAGTGCCTACAGATTTTTTGCGAATATGAGTAAAAAGCAATGATTTAAAAAGTTATATTTCATAAAAATACTTTATCATTCCTTAAATGCAGCTACAATGAATATTTTATTCTGTTCTATTCAGTTCTTTTTACAGTAAAATTATGAGCAATCTTAATAGATTAAATGCATAATTAATACGAAATTAATCTAATTAAAATATTAAAAGATAAACACATCTTGTCTCTTTATTGCTTGGATCCATGCTTCCTTTTTTTAAATGCATTCATAAAACCTCTTGGTAAGAAAAAAAAATCAATTATTCTCTCCATGTGTGAAAAAAGCATATAACACTTCATACCTGAGAAATAAAAAAGAAAAGTGCCCTTTAAACTGATGGCACTGAGCTCACATGCCATTGACATTAATTGTATATTATGCGCTTATTTCAAAGAATAATGCCCCTCGAAAAATAAATTAAGGTGGGATTGCCTCCCTCCTGTTTCCCCTCTTTATACTTAACCAATGATTCTCCAAATGTCATCAGGGAAGCGCCTTATCAAAATAAACCGGTATGCCAAATTTGAAGCAAATCGGATAGAAAAAAACATTTATCTAAATTAAGTGGGTATTAGCCACCCCCGTTCCCCCCTTTATATTTAACCAATGAACTTCCAAATCTAATCAGGAAGCGCCTTATCAGAATAAACTGGTATACCAAATTTGAAGCAAATCGGATAGAAAAACCCATTTATCTAAATTAAGAGGGGTATTAGCCCCCTGTTCTCCCCTTTAGACTTAAACAATGAACCTTCAAATGTAATCAGGGAAGCGCCTCAGAATTAACCGGTATACCAAATTTGAAGAAAATCTGATAATTCTGCATGGAAAACCCATTTATCTAAGTTAAGGGGGAGATTAGCCCCCCGTTCCCCCCTTTATACTTAACCAATCAACCCCAAAACTAATCAGGGAAGTGCCATATCAGAATGAACCTAGAAAAAAAATTGAAGCAAATCGGATATTTCTGTCAAGAGTTATCGCGTTACGTACATACAGAACCGGCGGGCACATTAGCTCTCGGGCTTTGATAGCCTGTGAGCTAAAAAGTACAATCCCTGAAAGAATAAACGATCTCATAGTAATCGTTCTTCTAAAAGCAGTTTGTTCTGCTATTGACCATATGACTTCAAAATCTTCCTTCCAAAGTTATTCACACGGACATTTTCGGCGAATGAACGAGTGCTGAAGCAAAGCCACTGAAGTAACGAAACGATTAAATGAATACCCATATGGGACACTAATACGGAAACAACTGATTTCCGAACACAAATTCTCATCTTTCCGCATCAGACAATGCGGCTCCGTTCATGAATCATGAAATGAAAGTAACGTTTGAAGTTTGTTTCTTAGTTCTGCAGTAACGACTCATATTCCGAACTAATGATTTGATACTTCGTATCAGAGAGATTACCCATTACTCAGTAACGAATACATGCGGTTTGCAATGTCTCTATACTTCACTCATGCAAAAAAAAGTGCTCAGAAATCTGTTAATCCTATGGGAGAATTTTCTTAAAATATCTTGTTTGGATTTCCACATTTTAATTTGTTTTGTTTTTTGCATTGGATAGCTGAGATTGATCTCTACAAAGATTGCTTTTTACTTTCGATTTTGTTTACAGATTTTTATTTTTTAATTAGAATATTTTCCCTTTCTGAACTGGTTTTGAAAGTGGAAGTATCCTCATAAAAAGAATAAAATATATAGACAATTGAAAAAGTAAAACATTGCCTTTGAGGAGATCAACCTCAGCTATCCAATGCAAAAATAAATAAATAAATAAATATTGAAATGCAAGAGATATTTTTAATAATTTCTCCCATAGGATTAACATTAGCAATTGGGTGTTTTCATATGAATGAAATAGCCCGGAAGATGAAATTAAAGACTACGAAGCTCTCAGAAAAATGTGTTGATCCCATAAAATGTAAAAGAGTTAAATGATGAATATGTTATATGTATGCATGCCTGACATCTAGCATGCAAGCAAATAAATCTACAATTTTTAACTAAACACTAGGACTACACAAAGCCTCAATATCTCCATTCCATTTACACCAAAACCTTATTATTTGTATTTTTTTAATGTGTTTTCTAAGATTTTATTATCTTTCATATTTTTTTAATGAAAAGAGAAAGCTAAGAGCTTCAGTTACTCTTTTTATTAAATGAAAAGAGAAAGTTTCAATGATGAAAAGACTTGAGCTTCAGTTACACTTCAACTTTAGATCTTCTTATAAACACGTGAAAGTCCTTTAAAATTTTTCTGTTTATAACACAGTTTTCACATCAAACTGAAAATAATTTTTCGTATTTGTGCATAGGATACATCGTTTTTTTTCCATTTATGGGAGCTGCTTTGTCCTTATTACCAGAAGCAGTTGCAGAAATTCCTTTAGAGGCCGGTGTAATAAATTTTTCTGGGTTTAACGCTGAATTAGCAACGGGGGAGTTTACCGCATTAAGTGACGCAGGATCAGCTGGATTGATAGTTGGAGGTGGCACTTTAATAGGTGGAGCTACACTGGGTGCAATTTTAAACTCGGCACAAGAGACCACATCGACTTTATTAAATTCTAAAACTCAGGCTGAGATTGTTCAAAATTTACAAAACCTAAAAAACGTATTTAATATCGAAAAATTGTTAAAAAATCCATCAACACTTATAAAACATGTCGAAACTCTCTTGCAAAAAGCAGGAATTAACAAGGCTCGGAATGGGTGTAAAAGATTATATAGACGATCCGAAAAAAGTGTTAAAACGCGCAGTGTGATTCGGCAGAGAAGACCACAACGTATTAGTAAAAAAATTGGCCTTGCCAGATCCTCAATTGATGTTAGGCGAAAAAAAAGAATTAAAAGGGTGCGCAAAAACTGAGGAATTTTATGTTTGGGAATTGTTTGAATCAGACATATATAGAAGGCCCACTTCAATACAGGCTAAGACGCCCTACTTCTTTTCCTATGCTTTTCATCACGACGGCATAGTTATGGGCAATTTTCAGAAAAACGGACAGGCACCCATTATAACTAAGCACTTTAAGTCTTGGGAAAATGCTGACCACCACTTTCCACCCTTTTATTCAAAACCAATGGGTTGAAAAAACATATTGCGAGAGTAAAGAGGTGCCTTTACCACCCGTTAAGTGGTCTACAAACACGTTTAGAATGAACACAGATGACGACGGAATTGGAATTTTATGTACCAAACGAAATTTATTTATAAGTGTGCATTTTTTTTCTACCGGTACTGGGGTAAATTATGAAAACTTCGGATTCAGATTTTTTTTCCGCTTAAGAAAGATGACTGCCAATGCCGACGACATTCTAAAAAGACTGTTAGATAAAACTATGGGGTGGCCAGTAGAACCTGAGCCTTTACACTACGGTGATCCAGGTGACTCAATAGACGTTGAATCTGACCTACTTCCCAATTTCTGGGATAATTCCTTGTTGGACCAAGAGAGTTTTGCTGGCCATAAAAGAAGACTAGGAGACGACGATGAATGTAATCACCCAGAGAATCCTTGTAAAAAGGTAAATATTAAAGGGGATGAAGACGATGATGAGGCAAAAAATCCAGAGAATCAAAATAACGATAAGGCTAATGTACAAAATCCGGTATTACCAAAAGATGTACAACCCCCAAACGGACAGCAACAGCAACAGCAACCAACCGAATGACTAGGAAGAGTCCCAACTGATCCTAGACTTATATTTTGCCCAGATCATGTTCTGGCTAACCAGACTCTAAAAGAATACGTATTGAAAAATGTTATTGCATGTTCAAAACACGTACGTATTTAACGTATCTTTTATAGAATTTCTTATTAAATTAACATGTAAAAATTAACCAAGTATCCTGCAAATTTTTTTTTAGGGAATAACATGGAAAAGTACATAGACATGACGCTCGAAATTGTTTTTAAAGCTATCCAGATGTATTTTAAGAATCATTGCAAGTGCGTAAACTCAGGTGACCAGATCGATAGTGCGACAGGAGATGACAGGGATGATCCATCTGAATTTGAGTTAGAAAAGCTTCGGTGCTAAAGAAAGCCTTTCGGTTAGAAAAGCTAGTTCACGTGATGCGCTGCTAAGTTATTTTCTCACTGAAGACGAAATGCGTGCGTATGAGGCTAGAAAACAATTGTGCTGGGAAGCCAAGGACCGTTTAAAATGCAAAAAAGAACTTTATGCAGAATACGGCAAAATTATTGCAAGTCGACAGTTGGGGCACAAAGTACCTGATATAACTAAAAATCTGTTTAAAGCAGGTCTTTCATCATTGATTTACTTTATACAAGAGTTTTCTTCACATGCAGGTTTCGAGGAAATCCAATGTAAAGTAGACCTGCAAAATAACTCCACTTGGATTCGAATTCCTGCTAAAATTTTGTGTATCGGTGAATCTTTGCATGATATCGAACTAAAAACTGAAAAAGACTCAAAGCGTAAAAAAAGTCCTCAAGAATGGAGGATGGTGAAGAGCGATCCGCAATGCCCTTTGAAATATTCGAAAATACTCGAAAATTTTAATATGTGAAAAATATTAATCCTACCTCAAATTAAAAAAAAATTAAACTATACTTACTTGTATTTTTTTTTTTTGGTTTCTTGAGTAATTTGTTATTCTTTGTAATTGTAAATTTAGCAAGACCAAGGGGATCATCCCGAGTGAGTGGCCAGACATGTCAGGCACTACCCGCTCTAGATTCTCTCCAGGCTGTTGCCTTTTATTTACAATAATTTACATTTTGAATTTACATGCTGAGTAATCCTTGTTTTGACAGTCGGTGCATACATTGCAGGTAATCACTTTATGTTCTTTAGGAGAAGGAAACAGGTTCCTCTGATAAGCTCTAGGTGAAGAAGTGGCTGGGGCGCACATCCATGCAGCCTGCCGAGGCCCCCAAAATGACATCCTCGCTGTTCTCCTGCGTTGTTTAAGTCCATTTCTAGCTGGTAAAGGAGTTGATGGTGTTATCGGTGGAGGGCTTGGTGGGGTGTTGGGCACCAATACTTCCATCTGAGAGCATTCATCGTCCGAACTAACCGAGGATGTTATTTTGGCACACTGTACAGTTCCGATGTTTTTTTTTCTGAAATCCTAGCAATAGAAAAAAAAATTAAATAAAATAAAAAGTTATACTACTTAAAAATAAATATATTTACTTTTCAAACTGGCCGCGAGCTCATCCTTAAATAAATCTCTAAGATAGTTATGTTGGTCTCCAATATCAAATTTTAATCCCAGTAGTTCACATACTTAAAAAAAAAAAATTAATGTATACGTACCTTGTTGAACCAATAGTTGAAAAATAATGCTAAAATGAAAGTATTACTTACGTATAACAAGAGCCTTCTTATCAAAACGGACTTGCTCAAAATCCAGAAGATGGTGCTGAAAGAATTCGTTATTTGGTATAAATTTAAAAAACTGGATTCGGACAGAGATACATTTGTACATATCAGAATTAAAGTGCTCCTCATTAGTTGTTATGATCCCGGAGGAAAAAGGACAGGAAGTGGGTCTTTTTTTTTAGAGAAACGCGGTGATCACCGTCCAGCATTTCTCTCATACACCTATCTATATTACGAAAACCCGTGGAGGTAACATCATCTAGATGCACAAACCGTTGACCGATAGCCTGTCCCAGCTGAAATGTTAATCTATTATCTCCATTTGTATTAACATTTATAGGAATCCCGTTAAAAAGTTCTACTATAGCCGAAGCAAAAGTTGTTTTACCCGAATTTACTGGACCCTGAAGCGCGACCCATCTTTTTTTGGGTTCCCCAGTTTGATAAGCCTGGAATACTTTAGTTAACAAATTTTTTAATTTAAACTCCCCATGCCATCTTTTAGTCAATTCAGCTAGGATAACATAGTCGTCCTGTTCGATTTGTGGGGTCATTACGTCACCCCACCAGGTATAGATTTCTCGAAGTTGTGTTATTAGATGATCTGTATTAGTAGTCCTGTTAGTAATTTCTGAAATATATGAATGCACAACCCTCGATGCCGCAACAGAATGACGATGTCTATCGGCCATCGTAACAAAAACCCGTGAGATTCCATAATGTCTCTGGGAAATGTCGGTGTCAAGCTTTGATTTGCCAGAAAGATTTTTATAAATTTCTGAATATTCAAACGTTAGTGTGTTAGGATTTGTTATGTTTTTTTCTACAGCAAAATCAGTAAACAGTTCAAAATTAAAAGGGGTTTTTTCTATTTTCTGAAATTGAGTAGTATAAGTTAGTTCAGTAGCATGCAAAAATTTAAAAAGTTCTTGGGTATCAGTTAAGTTACAGGGATGAGATTGACCAAAAAGCAAAAAAGCTGAAAACTGCGCGAACGACGTTTGACCAATGACAGTTATGAATTTCAGGCGCAACAAATATAATTGCTATTAATATATAATTTACATACAATTTAGCTTTGCGTAAATTAAAAAAAAATTATTAACACGAATTTGGCAGAAATTATTTACTTACTCTAATGAAAAGTTTATTTTACCAAGATACAGAACATTAATGTGAAATTTACGTTTTTTGTGCGATCTTTAGACGAAATTTGCCATTTTTTAGAGATCTTTTGACGAAATTTGCCGTTTTTTGCGATCTTTTGACGAAAATTCCCGTTTTTTCACGATCTTTTGACGGAAATTGTCGTTTTTTCGCCATCTTTTGACGGAAATTGCCGTTTTTTCGCCATCTTTTGACGGAAATTGCCGTTTTTTCGCCATCTTTTGACGGAAATTGCCGTTTTTTCGCCATCTTTTGACGGAAATTGCCGTTTTTTCGCCATCTTTTGACGGAAATTGCCTTTTTTGCTACATTTTGAAGGAAATTGACGTTTTTTTCACGATCTTTTGACAAAAATGCCGGTTTTTCGCGATCCTTTGACGGAAATTTCCGTTTTTTCGCGATCTTTTGACGAAAATTGCCGTTTTTCCGTGATCTTTTGACGGGTATTACCGTTTTTTAGCGATCTTTTGACGGATATTGCCCTTTTTTGCTATATTTTGAAGGAAATTGCCGTTTTTTCGCCATCTTTTGACGGAAATTGCCGTTTTTTCGCCATCTTTTGACGGAAATTGCCTTTTTTGCTACATTTTGAAGGAAATTGACGTTTTTTTCACGATCTTTTGACAAAAATGCCGGTTTTTCGCGATCCTTTGACGGAAATTTCCGTTTTTTCGCGATCTTTTGACGAAAATTGCCGTTTTTCCGTGATCTTTTGACGGGTATTACCGTTTTTTAGCGATCTTTTGACGGATATTGCCCTTTTTTGCTATATTTTGAAGGAAATTGCCGTTTTTTCGCGATTTTTTGACAAAATTGACGTGTTTTAGCGATCTTTTAACAAAAATTGCAGTTTTTCGTGATCTTTTGACGAAAATTGCCGTTTTTTCACGACGAAATTGGCGATTTTTCTTTGAACGATTGACGAAATTAAATTTTTTTGGTGACCATTTGTCTAAATTCGCGATACATTTTATGTCCGAATTTTCAGATTTATGACCGATTTTTTTTTTTTTTTAATTTTCGGAAATGACTGCCGTAATTCTTGGACTTTTCGGAACAGAATCATCACTGGTTCAGCGATCGCGATGAAATAGGATAACTACCTCACACGATAAAAGACTTCTCGTAGTTGAAGTGTTGAAATATAAGCATATTTTGATGCAGATTAAAATCCTTTCATGATTCTTTTTTTTATTTAAACAAATAAAAAACGGATGTCTGCACGAAATAAATTCTTGAAAAATGAGAAATTAAAAGTCGAAAAAATGGCAAAAAAGCGAAAATTTGAAAAAAATCGGAAAATTGGAAAAAAAACGGAAATTCAAAAATGACAAAAAAGCTGAAAACCGCGGATCCGCGGAAAAATCTCATGCCTAAAGTTAGTAGCAAAGGCGTGTTTACAATAATTTTAGAAGCTTCTAAATCTTCCCGAATAGTTTCCTTTTTAGTTGCAAGCATCATTTCCACAACACAAAAACCAACTTCTTAGCTTTTGCCAAGATACTTTCCAAAATAACTACGTTTGAGCATTTTAGTAGCAAAAAATTGGGTGATCAGTTCAAGTTTAGATAAGAAAAAAGCCAAAAAGAAGAATTTTCCTGCCCGGTTAATTAGTGCCTGTGCACTCAAATGCATTAATAATCCATGGTTCATATAATGGTAAACAAACATATTGAAACTTATGAATGAAATAGCATATTGGTGAAGGTAAGAAAAGTTTAATTTACTGTAAATAAATGGTAATTTTCTTCTCATTTAGCAATAAATAGAATGAATCATTTATATTTTGTATTTCCATACTAAAATTAACATTTTTCTTTAATCAGAGAAAAAGGAGGATAAAATAGTCGCATTTTTAAGCTTATCATATAAAAAGGTATACATTACCATTTATAAATATCTTCGCCTATTTCCTAATGAAAATAGTCTGATATTTAATTTGTTTGTTACTCTACAACTATTTCCTTAACACAAGCTGATTAATAATAAATATAGTAAATTAGAATATTCTAGATTTAATTTGTGGTACAGGGTACAGTGAGAAAAAATCATTCATACACATGGTCTGTTTATATAAGGATAAGGGCAAACATATATTGAAATTTATGAATGAAGTAGCTTGTTTGTTGGTAAGAAAAACTTTATTTACTGTAAATAAATAACTTTCTACTCATTTATCAAATAGAATGAAACATTTAATAAAGATTAATATTTGACAATTTTGTTATTCTTTTTTCAAAACAAGATAAAATAGTGGTACTTTTAGGCTTATCATATAAAAAAGGTATTTTTAAGATAATGTAATGTTAGCCTATTTTAGAATGTAACTAGTCTGATATTTTATTTAATTATTATTCAAAATATTTCTTTGGCATAAGCTGACTAAAAATAAATTTCATTTAATAAATTGGAATAGTGTAGATTTAACTTATGGTAGATACAGTAAGAAAAATGTATTCATACACATGATCAGTTTATATGCTATGCTAATGGTAAACAAACATGTTGAAATTTATGAATGAAATAGGTTGATTGTGTAGGTAAGAAAAACTTTACTTGTATATAAATAACTTTATTCATTTATCAATCAAATAGAATGAAACATTTAATAAAGATGAATATTTTGTTGAACTTTTAATCAATTTTTCAAAACAAGGATAAAATAATGGCACTTTTAGGCTTATCATATAAAAAGTTACATTTTAAAAATAATGTTAGCCTACTTTATAATGTAACTAGTTTGATATTTTATTTATTTATTACTCAGAAATTATTTCCTTGACATAAGCTGGCTAAAAATAAATTTAATTTAATAAATTAGAATAGTGTACATTTAACTTATGGTGAGAAAAATATATGTACACATGGTCAGTTTTATGCTAATGGTAAACATATTGAAATTTATGAATGAAATGTTGATTGTGTAGGTAAGAAAAACTATTTACTTCTAAATAAATAACTTTCTGCATTTATCAATCAAATAGAATGAAACATTTAATAAAGATTAATATTTTGTTAAACTTTTAATCCATTTTTCAAAACAACAAAACTGCAGCATAAAATAATGGCACTTTTAGGCTTACATAAAAAGTTACATTTTTAAAATAATGTTAGCCTATTTTATTATGGGAACAGATGTGTTATTATCCCGGGGTCCGCCATCTTGGATTTTTTTCTTGGCTTGAATTAAAAATTATTTTTTTATTAATAGTTATAATCATTATATTCCAGTTTTTTCAATATTACATTAACCTATCAACAATATTTAACCATTGGCGACACTACAACTTGGCAAAAAAGGAGTTCTCATGGAAGAAAAAAATCCAAGATGGCAGACCTCGGGATAATAACACATCTAAGCCAAAACGGTCATTTAATAAATTAGAATAGTGTACATTTAACTTATGGTGAGAAAAATATATGTACACATGGTCAGTTTTATGCTAATGGTAAACATATTGAAATTTATGAATGAAATGTTGATTGTGTAGGTAAGAAAAACTATTTACTTCTAAATAAATAACTTTCACCATTGGTCAAATTGTAAGTGATAAACTATATTGAAAGATATGCTGACATGTTATATAAACGAAAAATGGATTTTTGAAATTAGAATATAATTTAAAAAATGATTTCACATCATGGATATTTCATTTTTACTTAATAGAATCCATTATCACAATTGACGAGTGTCAACTTAAATTTGTGGCAATAAAGTCAATCTCCAAATTTTCAGTATTACTCGCTGATTGGCGAGTGCTAATTTTTTCTTGTACAATAATGCAGTTATTTTTCACAAAATTTTTTATAGTTTATATATAATAAAATCTGATGTTTAAGTGAAGTAGCTATATAAATTTTCATCATCAACAAATTTCAAATCTCAAAAAGAAATAATTCTCCTTGACTTTCAATGTTTATTACTCACCCCCACCCTCTCAACTTCATTCATGAAACTTTTTTTTAGTCAATGACCATTTTGTTTTTGTACTTTTAAAAATATCATTTTACCCCTTCAAATAAAGTCAATGAATATTTCCACTTTAAGAAAAAACTTAATTATATGTGTTATAGACACATATTACATTGTTGATGATGTCTTGCCAACAGAATTGGAACTGTACACTGGATAAAGGGTAAAACTACCACACCCCTCCCCCTTTACGAAATCTGTTTTTACAAGATTATAAGCCATGGCCATAGATCTCCCACTCCCGACATAAAATTTTGTCTGGAGTACAGACTTTGGCCCTTGAAAACCTAAACATTTATGTAACTGAATCTTCTCTTATAAAAAGGTTCTGCCCCCTAATATGCAGGATGTTTCTAAATTAATGGAGCAAACTTTTAAGCATAACTACTCCTGAAAAATATTTTGTACATAAAACCAGACCACAACTCGCTGAATCCAACCTTTCGTTCACAGCTTTAACAATATTGAAGATTTTTATCAGATTAGTTTTGTATAAATGTGATAACATCATTGGAAGTGTGTGAAATTTCGATCAGTGACACAGCATGTACTGCCACGTTTAGGTGAATATTTTTAATAACCACATACATTGAAAAATTACAGCCAACTCTAAAAAAGAAATCCACAGGCATTAAACTGGAACATCATTTACAATGTAAAGAATAAATTTTTCAGTTAAGGGGGTTGTGGTCACTCAGCTTCCAATTTCCCCTCACTAATGTTAACTCTATGGGCATTGGATGCATTCGTCTATTTAAAATATCTCCTCGGGAAATTAATATTTTTAACTTCTATTTTAGTGTACCCTTCCTAAGATGTCTCTTTTTTCCTTAGTTCTCAAAATATTGCTAAAGTATAGGCTTAATTTTATATGAAGTGTTAAAATCTTACAGTTCGCCCGCTTTTAATACATAAAATATTAAATTCAGCATAGCCTTTTAGAAATATTTTGAAAACTAAGAAAAAAGAAAGATTCTTTAAGAAGAGTACACAGAAAAAAAAGATGTTAAAAATAGGAATTTCCCCAAGAAGATAATTTAAATATATGAATGCATCAAAAGTCCACAGACTTAACTTTACGGAGGAGAATTCCAAAGCTAAGTGACCAGCCACTTTAAGATTCATATTTTAAAAAAATCCAAATGGTCATTTTGATTGGTTTATCAGATACTGGGGTAAAAAAAGCGTGCTGGTAAAGCAGAATATCATTTCAAAAATGAAAAAAATTATACTAGGATCATTAAATCTTCTAAGCAATCATCAGTTACTGAATCAGAGGTGGAAAAAGTATTATAGTATATTTTCATACAAGTTGTTTTATTATTCTTAATTATTTATAATTATCTAAAGCTGTTTGGCTTTTTAAGAGTGGCAAAGGTATATTGGAAATTTCCTTAATATAATTTCTTTCGAGATGCGCTTGAAAAATATTTAAAAAGGATTTTAAAATTGGAAAACATTAAAAATAATGCGTAACAAAAAATTGCATGAATTTACTCTTGCCGTAATAAACATTTAGTTATTTAACCAAGAACATTTATGAATGCATTAAAAATAAATTAATGCAAATTGTAAACCACCTTTATTTAAAAAAAAATAGATCCTGCTTTTTTCTGGTAAAAGGGAGAAGGAAAATTAACACTAGATTAAGTACTTCATGATAAGCAATGACCAAAAGGTGTTATGTATATAATTGTAGCACGATATAGCAATATGTAAATAATATAATTATATTAAAACAACAAATTAAACATTCGCAACAAGAAAAATATGATATAGATATGTTTTACACACTAAAAAGAAAAAAAAAAAGATTTACTGCGTCAAATCCTTAACAAAAATACCCGTGCAAAACCACATGGCGATATATTTTCTGGCGGGCGGGGAGCGTATCGTTTACAGCAACCCAGTACTGGTTTTTCAACCGCGCCAAGTCAAAGCCGCCTCAAGACTACAAGCCAGACACGCCCTTCATCCCCCCATGTGTGACGTCACAGCCCGGGGCTGGCTAACTGCCAACGCGCCAGCCCCGAACATTTGAATTTTGTATCTTTCTATTTTACGTGCACGTGTGTTTTACTCAGCCTGATAACACATTCTTTTCAAGGTAAGTTTTATTTTCAAGTTATATTCATATGCTATCAGCACAATTTTTATTTCTTGTATTCAAAATCTTTTATTTTTAATTTCTTTGAAATAAATTAACTAGCAAATCCTAGTACGATTCTATCAATAATACCATGTCTCAAAACGAAACTATATTATTGTAGTTCTGTTTCGTTCCACATAGACCAATAATTTAAAATGGCAAACATCCCTAAATCGTGTCAAGACTTATATCATTTAATTTGTATTTTGTCACACCATCCTCTTTTTCTAACTTGTTCAGAAATTTTCATAAAAGTCGCTGTGAATACATAGCATTTTTATGTTGTTTACTTCTTTTAAAGCAAACCCCGATCGATATACATGTATCAATTTATTGTTGTTTTTTAATCTTAAACGTTTGTTATCTTAATAAAAATTCTTTTTATAATTTTTTGTTAAATTATAAATGCTTATGTACTGCGTAAATAGAGCTATGGGGATAATGTTTTTGAATCTCCCTATTTTTGCCACAAATGTAAACAATTTATTTACAAGACTAGAGGAAGGGTTGTTAGTACCCTTATGCAAAACAGTAGTTGCCTCCCCCCCCCCCCCACCCACACACACCTTCTTCGCAAAAATCCTATGTGTTTTCATATACATTTTAATGTTTAATTAAAAGTAACAATAAATAAAATTATTATTCTATAATTATAAATTTACTTTTAGATCTAGTCAGGAAATACTTTTCATCTCATAAAAATTGATTATTTTAAGCTTAAAAGATGTGAACAAACATTTAAGAACCCACACAACATTATTTTGGAAATGAAATATTTATATTTGTGGAAGGTTTTTGTGTTTTTCGAAGTTTTTTTTTTTTTTTTATCAGCTATTACCTAAACATTCGAGGAAAATGAACATAAATTAGGAATATTTTAATTCCAATTTATGAAAGTCTTTTCTTTCTTTCTTTTATTTATTTCTTCATATGTCAATACACTTTTTAAAAATCTATTGCTTATACCTTACATAATATATCAAACTAATACAAAACTAAATAATAATTTTCTGTTTCATGAACTTGTGTTGTTTTAGTATTATGACAGTTTTGTGGTTTTTAATTTAATGGATTTTATGTGAAAATTACCCATTTCTGATAAGTAAAGTTTACAGTACGAAAATTTATTTATAAGAATACTTAATTTCATGTATACTTTAATTTTACTATTTATCATATGCAGGTTTCAAATCACTTAATATTTAATAGGATATTTACTGTATAATTTCAAGCCCGATTAAAATAAAAATATAACACAACTTGAATTTGTTTTAATTTAACATTCACTTTTCTTCCACTTTAATTTAATTTTTAAATGTGGGTTTTGATTGGCACACTTATTGTTATTTATTTATTTTGAAATAACTGAAAGCAAAATAATTCGATTTATGTGTTTAAACTACAAATTTATATTTACATATATATATGTATGTAATAATGTATAATGTCTTGTTTTTGAATATATGCCAAATAGATAATTGATATTGTTTCTAAATTTCAAAGTAGAATAAATAATAGAAACTGTCTACTAAAATAAATTTAATACTTGGGATTTTCTTTTCATTAACGAACGAATTTTCTTTAATGTAACTTTAATTCTGATGCACATTTTCATTGACACAGTGATATTATTTCATAAATATTGTTTTTGTGTTATCGTTATTATTATTGTTTCGAGTGATCAAAATTGATTAAAAAGCACTTAATTAGCGTCTTTAAACTATAAGTTTTTTTTTTCTATATGCTGTGATAAGTTGAAATATAGAGGAAAGAATTAATATGTTTTAATAACGCATGTGCTCTCCACGTCTGATCTAAGCCCCGCGTCGTGACGTCACGAAACCTTGTGTTTGGCTTGTAGTCTTGAGGCGGCTTTGGCCAAGTGCACTTCGCCAAATGCGCGAATCGAGGGAAGATTCCAAATTCGCGGCGCAAACACCGCTAGTAGCCGACTCTAGCCTTGACCCAGGTTGAGTGCATACATTTTAACTGAAAGTTTGCAAACTTAGGGAATTTTCTCGCATACAGAACAACATTTTGAATTTAGATTACAATATTTAAATATATGCTGCTGCATCAAAGAATTTTTTTGCGGTATTTTTAACAAACAAGCATTAATAACTCACACTCCATAGACTGCTATGCTAACTCCCCTTGGGATCAGTATCGTCGCACATTTAAGGGATACAAATTTTTAGCGTTGTTTGGATAGCATATTTCCATACTAGGTATTCTAGACGCTGTAATATGGCTGCAATGAAGTTGGGGATCGTTTTAAGTGTTTGTGGATGTTGAAGGGGAACTTTCCCCTTCATATTCATAAGAACTATTCACTATTCATAAGAACTGTGCAAGGTGAACGATCAGGTTTTTTTTTTACTGCTGCTGTAGGATAGCTACCGCTACCTTTGTCAATGCTTTTTCTATTTGTGTGTCCTACAGCTTTCTTCATTGTTCTCGGGAAAAAGTTCCGAGATGTGAACTGCTCTATGGTTGTTGATTTGCTTTCGCCCAGAATCATCTCAGTTGCCACTCTTGTATATAGGAGCTTTAATAAGCTTCTTTTACTTAATTCACACTAGATGACGCCACACAATCATTCTGGATAAACAGCTCAATATCTTGGACTGACACATTGACAGAAAAAACAACTCCTTTGTTTATTTTGTTAACAAAAATTGCGGCATGGTGATGATGCCGCTAAATATGTATATATTTGTAGATAACTTTATATATCTTTCATATATCTAATAAAATAAATAATAAGGACTGTTTTAAAGAGCAATAAAACCAAAATGACCTCAGTTACTTTTTGCCGGCGATTGCCTTCTTTTAAGTTCCTGGGATTGAATTACCTTTCCTCTAAAGGCATTCAGTACTATGGTATAAATTTAAGTCTTGTATCTGATTTTATTGAATTGATACTGCTAATTTGTTTCATTGTATGCTTTTTCACATTTAGTTAAAATCCGTTATTTGGTGTTTAGATCATCTCCGTATCACACGGATGTCATGTAATTTAATTAAACGCTTACCCGTGTATACTGACAGTGATCTGAAGTTATGCCGTATAATATTGCGCTTCATAGCCAGCTTAGGAATGCTATGGATCTAGTGCAATATTTGCAGCTATATTGCACCATCTGATCGTAAAATAAGCATCAAATTAAATTAAATTTTATTTGCGTGTCTGGACGCCAGTCTCAATTTTACAGCAGGCATTAACAAGTTAGCAAAGTAAACCAAAGTTTGTTATTTTTTTTTAGAAAAAAATCGGATGCTTTAAATTTAAATCTGATTTTTAAAAAAAATTCAAAATATAATTTTAAAATTACACATTTAAAAATAAAATATAACATAAAAGTAATTACAATTAGCAATTAGAAGAGCTCATTTAAATTTATTTGAAATTTCAATAGAAATAAACTGATTCACTTGGTTAATTTCAAATATTTTAATCATATATATAAACAATTAGATATGTAGTACAGTTAAAATTTGAGCAATGTAAACGTATTTTATTATGAAATGTGAATTTTTCTTCTACTTTTGTAAACATGCGATAAAAAAAAATTGTTTTGTGTTACATGAGCACTCACTTACACAAATTGCAATTTAACAAAATATATAAAACATCAGTACTACTTAGTTATCCCGTTGACCAAAAATCTATCGCCAAACTATAAGATTAAATGCCAATAATGGTTGATCGTAAGTGTCACATTCACTTGACTTTAAGCAAATTACACATATTTCCGTCATCAAGTGATTCTTATTTCGACATTTTATTTGTAATTTTATTAATGTTATACTAATTTATTTGTTTCGTTATTTAAAATAAAAATTATGTCAATTTGTGTAATTTGGTGGGTGGTTTGGTGATTTATATGATTTGGTGAAATTGTTTGACGGGATAACTAAGTAGTACCAAAATATCATCATATATAGGGTAGATGTGCCAGTAATGGTCAGCCCTTGATGTTTTTGGTTCATAAAAAAATAACTAATAAATATTTAGCTTTAATTATTTTTTTATAATACCCCCTTGCATGTTTTATAAAACTGGGCTATTGTTGACACTTTTAATCAAACCAGTCAGGAAGCAGAAAATAATGTTTCAAAGTTTCGCTGTTTTTCTGTGAAAATCTTAATGAAGAGGCTAAGAGTTGGCTTCACTTAATTAATTTATATATATTATTTACTTTCTTGCAAAATTTGAATGTTTTTGTTTGAGTAGCAATAGAAAACGTAGAATATTACAGTAGATTCCCTTAAATCCACGACCCTAAAATCCGCGAACGCCTAAAATTCGCGTATTTTTTCAGATGTAAATAATGAAATTTACAGTTAAGTTACAGGAACAAAATTCAAGATGGCGCCAAGATCAGCGACTACCGCAATGTTTTTTTTACTATTTTTTTTGTTAATCATTCTCGTTTGGTTATTACAGCTGATTTATTACTAAATAAATTTACTTTATTTTTGATTTTGATATAAATTAGCATATCTATATCAAAAATTCTAGGATTTGAAATGGAAAAATCCACGAACCGAAACGATATTTTAAAATTATTGTTTGTGGAATTTTTTTTGTATTATACACATATTTATCCCTAAACATACAAAGCAGTATAAGAAAAGAATTCAAGACTCTAAATAACAATAAAAAAAAGTTACAGAGAGCGCAATAAGCTGTATATACTGATAATAGCATAATGACGTATCGATCTTACGCACTAGATGGCAGCATAGGACTTTTGGAATCGAATTGAATACATTTCATCAGTAATAATTTAATATTTTTCTAAATTTTTATTTTACATAATTGTTTTAATAATTACTTACGTTTAATCTAATAAATTATTTTAATATTTTACTTATTTTAAGGTTTCACTTTATTATAAGCATTCATTATAATTTTCCTTGCTTAACTACCAATCAAATTAATGTTTCAAAAATATAAACAAATCAATGACCAAAAATCCGCACAACCTCTGGTCCCAAGCTGTGCGGATTTGAGGGAGTCTACTGTATATGCTAACGACCATTTACAAAATTTCATTTATTTTTAAGGTTTTAAAAGGGGGTGTCCATTACTGGGATGGTTAATTAGCCATTTTCCAGTAATGGACACCCCATGTAAACATTGCTAAAAAGGAAATTTCAGTAATGTTTATAGTGCATAAAATATTTTGACTTAACTACAAACCTAAATAATCAAATTTAATTTTTAAATTATACTTACCAAAATGTAATCATCAAAACTTTTATAAATAGCTGCTTTTAAGTTATTTTATGTGATTAATAAAATTTCAATGTTTTATTCTTTTTTTTTTTTTTAATGTATATGTACCTGGCAATCAAACCAGCCAGGAAGCAGACAATATTTTTTAAGAGCACAGTCAAAGAAAGGCTCATATGGCTTAATCCCTCTCTGTTTAAATAAAAACAATTAAGTTACAGAAGCTATCAAAAATCTATTTTCTGTCTTAAATGTTTCCTTATTCACCTTTGACAAGAAAAAAAAAAAAAGTAATATTAATGAAAGTTATAGGTAATATTAATGAAACTGGTATGATCCATGTCAATTCAGGCAGCCAAAGAAAAAATCTTACCTTCATAGTCTCAGAAGTTTTTGAATTGAACATATGTTAAAATTCAAACAAAAATAAGATACTTGTATATTTTGGTTTTGCCCAAAAAAATTCCTGGCCCGAGATACAGGCCGCCAAAGATAGCATCCCGGGCACCATTTCATATTCGCCATTTTCGATAAAAATTTTAAAGTGCTCTATCTCTAGAACGGTGCAAGATATTTTGTTGCGGTTTATTTTATTTTAAAGATAATGTTCTTCTGTTTAAAATGATATACCCAATTTTGAAAAATGTATTCAACTTTTCTTGTGGCAACCTTTTTCAAAAAAAATTTTTTTTTCAAAAAAAATTTTTTTTTTGAAAATGCCAATCCTAAAAATTTTGATTTTTTTGCTGTTGATCAATACCACTGGGAACTATCTTCACTGTAAAGGAGAACTTCCACTTTTGAGTTTAACAAATTTTAGAAACATTTAAAAAAGAATTTTACAGGAACTGTATATTTACAGTTCCAGTAAAAGTCACTCAATTTTTGCTTATTTGTATCATATTTGTAAGGATAAGCCTACTGTATATCCTAAATAAGTTAGATATTGCAATATCAAATGTGGCAAATGAGGTGCGTGAATAGTATTAACTAGTTTTATAAATATTCAGATCTTGGTGCAATAAGTGTTACACTCTTGGGCAAAAAGACATGAATACAAAATTTACTGTAATTCCATATATTAAATTCAGTAATACGGAAGTAATATGAATCAGTCTTAAAAGGACTTAATCGCCATGGCAGCCTAGAATCATTACCTATCATGGTATATCATTGAATCAATTATGTATTATAGGATTTTTAAATAGAATGAAGAAAACTTTTATTAATGTCTTTTATGTTTTAATTTGATTTTCATAGCATTTGAAGTGATACATACTTTATTGCAGAGGTTTACAAAACATTACTTCCTGTGTCATAGAAAGTGCATAGTGTTTACAGGGACACACAAAAGATTTCGGATACTTTACCTTATTGGAAATACTGTACATTAGCAATGATTGCTAGAGGTGCATTTTTAGTTGCGATATGAGTTTTTAAGTTTAATTAAATATTTCTATATTACGTTGTGTGTATAAAGGCTGTAGATCATATACAGGGCTACACAAAAGAAATCGTAAGGATATTGCTGGAAGTGCATTTTTAGTTGCGATATGAGTTTTTAAGTTTAACTAAATTTTTCCATATTACGTTGTGTGCATAAATGCTGTAGATCATATACAGGGCTACACAAAAGAAATCTTTAGGGTTTACTGAGTATGAATGAAAGTAGCTTAAAGGTGATTTTTAAATGAGTTATGCATTTTTACACTGAACTACATTTAGTATACTAAGATATGTTTGGAGAATATAGATAAAATGATATAGTACAGGTCCACGCAAAGAATTAAATACATGGCCGTCTATGGATGATAATCTCTGGAAGTGTGATTTTACTGGTTTTAAGGATGTTTTAATCTTAATTAAATATTAGCTAAATAGTTTCATGTCTATAAAGATAGTAGGTAAAATACAGGGTTGTATGAAAGTATTCAAGTATGCTTCCGTCTATTGACATAAATTTCTAAAAGTCAAATTCCGACCTATTTATGTGCTTTTAACAATTTCCAACATAGTTGAAAGTCTTTATGGATTCGATTTGTCTGCCCATCTGTCTGAACTCTAACTTGTATTAATATAATTTGTATTGCTGTGTAATTGTTATATGTTATTGAGATTGTTTTACTATGTTCGGTATTGAAAATAAAGTATGTATCAGTTCAAATGCTATGAAAATCAAATTAAAACATAAAAGACATTAATAAAAGTTTTCTTCATTCTATTTAAAAACCCTATAATACATAATTGATTCAATGATATACCATGATACGTAATGATTCTAGGTTGCCATGGCAATTAAGTCCTTTTAAGATGAATTCATATTACTTCCGTATTACTGAATTTAATATGTAGAATCATAATAAATTTTGTATTCATGCCCTTTTTGCCCAAGAGTGTAACTTATTGCACCAAGATCTGAATATTTATAAAACTAGTTATAGTACGCACGCACCTCATTTGCCACATTTGATATTGCAATTTCTAACTTGTTTAGGATATATAGTAGGCTTATCCTTACAAAAAAATTCAGCGACTTTTACTGGAACTGTATATATACAGTTCCTGTAAACTTCTCTGAATTTTTTAAACGTTTCTAAAATTTGTTAAACTCAAAAGTGGAAGTTCTCCTTTACAGTGAAGGTAGTTCCCAATGGTATTGATCAACAGCAAAAAAATCAAAATTTTTGGGATTGGCATTTCCAAAAAAAAAATTTTTTTTTTCAAAAGGCTGCCACGAGAAAAGTTGAATACATTTTTCAAAATTGGGTATATCATTTTAAACAGAAGAATATTATCTTTAAAATAAAATAAACCGCAACAAAATATCTTGCACCGTTCTAGAGATAGAGCACTTTAAAATTTTTATCGAAAATCGCGAATGAGAAAGGATGCCGGGGATGTCATCTTTGGTGGCCTGTATCTCGGGCCAGGAATTTTTTTGGGCAAAATGAAAATATACAAGTATCTTACTTTTTCTTAAATTTTAACATATGTTCAATTCAAAAACTTCTGAGACTATGAAGGTAACCCCCCTGCCTGAGTTGATATGGATTCAGCCAACTAGTAAATCTGCAGATCAGTGGCCTCAAACATCAGTTCTACAGTTTTTTTTTTTATATTTTATTTAGTATTTAAAATATTCAACTCACAATATCATTTCTTTCATATTTGTAATATTAATTATTATAAATGATATATCAAGTAGTCTCTGGAAGATTAATTGTTAAAAATAGTGAGGAAAAACTAAACACTAATATTCCAAAACTTTTTTTAAAATTTATCTTTTAGGTCCCCCACTGTTTCAAAAATTTGGTAGCTGTAATTGCCTGATATTTAATGTTTTAAACTATCCACCTAAAATAATTAAAACATCGATCTTCTGATAATTACATTAATTGATGCAAACAGTAAACGATTATCACAAATATTTTATTAATTAGTGGTATCCTAATTGTTAAATTTATTTGAAAATAACTATTTTGTTTCATTAGTATGTATTAATTAAATTCTGGTTCTAAATACAATCATAAAAACAATTATATTTATTACTTTTTATGGGGTGTCCGTTACTGGGCTTTTGGGTGTTTTGACATATTTTTGTTATTTAAAATTAAATTTCGATTCATATTGGGAAATGAGACTATAAGAATGGTTAAATATTGTTGACAGGTTAATCTAACATTGAAAAAATTGGAATATAATAATTATAACTATTAATAAAAAAATAATTTTAAAAGAAATTCCTTAAGGGTGTATATTACTACCCTATATTCCCTTTATATACAGCATTCAGTAATTTTGTGACTTTTATTTTCACGTTAATATTGAACTTCTCATGCTGTAAACATCTAGCTCTTTTTTTTATTATTATATATAATACTAGCAGCCTAACGTCCGCTACGCTGGTCAATTTTTCTAAAGAAACCTTAAATCAAACAAAATATATCTGTGAATTTGATCATGCGTTTTAAAGCAGTATAGATATTTACCTTGAATGCCCAATCTAATTGGTGAAAACAATATGAACGTTATTATGCTATTATATCTTTTGAGCTATACAAAATTTAGGCTGTTAAGGGCCAACTTCTTTCATTGATCATTTAGTGTAGTATTCGGTGAAGAACGATAGAACAATATGTAATATATTAAATGGGTTCATGAAAAATTAACAATGCAAGTCTCATCAGAATCTGTTAATTGGACATACTGAAAAGGCTAATCGTTCATAATTTGGTTCGCCTGATTCTAAAACATTCAGCCTTAATTCTATAATCAAGCAACCTGACGACCAAGCAACACCAAACCAATGATATGTGCTTTATGCTAAAACATTCACTGAAAAATTAACTAACCGAGCAATTTCCATCAAAATCCACTTAGCAGGATCTTTTAAACTGGAAAACGTACTGAAACATTTCATAAAAATAATCTAATTAACAGTTTTAATCCCGTGAAAATTCATTTAGCGGAACTTTAAAAAAAAAAACTATATTTCGAAATTGGGTTCATCCCATTTAGATCTGTAGGGGAGAGTGTTGTACCTTGGGACAATTTTCACATTTTAATTTTTTACTTCAATGATTATAATCAGATTTAAAATTTAAAGGCAACATTTCAATACACCAACATATTTCTCTATAATATAATTTTAGAAATTCAGGCAGTTTGAAAATAAAAAAATGCCATTCATTTAAAGTAGGGAAGGCAAACTGTCCCAAGGTACAACATCCTGTTGTACCTTGGGACATACTGCATAATTCAGGGAATAGGCATATAACTCATCAATAATTTTGTACAATAAGTAATACAATATTTTGTACAATAACAATAACTAATTTTATGCCAACAAACTAAACCTTCTTTTTTTTTTCAAGGAAATAGAAAATGAAACTCAAGTTCAAGATCAAAAATAAAGTTGAGTTGTTTTATTTATTGCATTTCACATGATTTGTGAAATTTTCTGTAAAATAAGTAATAAAAATACTTTGATTTATCCAAATTATTACGAACCACGTATTTTTTGTACCATTGGACATGTCCCAAGGTACAATACATATTTTACTGTCCCAAGGTACAATCACCACACGGTTTAAATAAAATCAAAATGGCGGTAAATCTAGAAGAACTATCATTATTTTCTCATACCCGAAACATTTAAAAATCTTCTCTTTTATAAAAAAATAAATTGCAGTTGACTTGTTGTAGAAATACATAGGAAAAAAATGAAGTTAGAATGGAGGAAAATATTTACTTTGGACTAATGAAATTTATTTTGGAACAGATGTGTTATTATCCCACCCTCCGCCATCTTGGATTTTTTTTGGCGAGAAAACCCCTTTTCCGCCAAGTAGTAAATGTCGCCAAGCACCCGTTTCTACGCATGTTTGGCTCAACGAAAATAAAATGTAAATAATAAACAAAATTCGCTAAACTGGCAAATCAGTAATCCTTGTATGAGCGCTTCGCGCACATTTAACGGAAAAAAAACATCGCCGAATTCAGCATTTCTCGCAATATAGCATTCTCAAAATTCAGCAGTTCTCGTCTTGTAGCAATCTCAAAATGTAAAAAACTCTTAAAACAGCAAAATATACCTAAAAAACGAGACTCGCTAAAGTGGCAATCAGCAATAGTTGTATGAGTGCTTCACGCTCATTTTCCGAAAAAAAAACATCGCCGAATTCAGCATTTTTCGCAATATAGCATTCTCAAAATTCAGTAGTTCTCGTTTTGTAGCAATCTCAAAATGTAAAAAACTCCTAAAGCAACAAAATATACATAAAATTATCAACATACCTTAACAGACATCTGCTTTCTTGAAACCTACAGTACAAAATATAACACCGCCATCATTTTCCAAAATAGGCCTAATGCGCATTGACACGCTATAAACAAACCCCCCTTTCATGTCAAAATTTCCTCATATTTCTTAATTACTTCAGCAAGAGCGTTTAAACGGACTACAGAAACTATAGTCAATGAAATACATCCAATAAATTTAACATAAAAATAAAAAGACAGCCATAGAACACGATATCAAAGAGTATCTGGTACAAGAGTCAACCAACCGTCAGCCACGACACCCGGCAGTGAAATGAATGTTCACGCTCTCGCGTCGTAAAAAAGGGGGTTGCCATAATAAGTTACTAGACGCCAAACGCCGGTGTTGCCAAAGCGATAAAAATCGGCAAATACTCAACATCGCGGAGGGTGGGATAATAACACATCTTAGCCTTTATTTTTTTCACCTAGCTGTTAAAATTCGATGCTTCTGATGTTGTCTGTTATTATGATGAGATCTGTTGGTTATAGGTCACTATTAGAAATACACAAAAGATAACTGTTGCCAATAGTTTATTAGAAATTGTCAATGTCCCAAGGTACAACACTCTCCCCTACCCATAATTATTTAATTAAGCAATGTAGAACATTATGTTTTGTCACATTCGGGTTCAGCTAATTTTGGAACTTTCTCTTGTAATCTAATTTTCTGCAATCTGATTTGTTGCCAAGTTTGTGCTTCAGAAAAACAATAACCCAGAAAAAAACTTCGCTATAGAGAAGTACCATCCATGCAAGAAGTACCAACCATCCACAAAAAATAATCTAACTAACAGTATAAGTCCCATCAAAATACATCCAGCAAAACTCAAATTATAAACGGGTGGAAGGAAACGCAAATTTGCATTTTATATAATTACAGTAGATGCATCTTTCATAATTGCGCTCACCTTTCTGTATAGCTTTTCCAATAGCTCTATAACTAAAACTAAGCAACGTAGAACACTGTGTGTATACATAAAAACCGTTCCAAAAACATTACCTAACTAATAGTGGCATAGCCTATCAAAATATTATAAAGAACAGGAATAAAATGCAAATTTCCGTTTTACATATGTAGTAGATGATGATGATATGATTTTCTGTAGTAGAATTCATCATGAAGTTTTCGCTTCATACATAAACGATCCTTTCAACATTGTAATTAATACATCGATTGAAGACGTATCCGATTACGGAAGATTAACCTGAAATTCCCTGAGCAACTACCCAAAGAAAGGTGAATGGGTTATTCTCTACAATAGTGCAAAAAGTGTTTCCCAGTCATATAAATGCTCTTAATTTCATTACATTTTTATTTATTTTTATTTTTATTAGAAGATCTAAACATAGTTTATTAGGGACAGAAAGTAAAATTTAAAAATAAATAAATTTAGTATTTAAAAATGTAATATGTATCATGCAAACATCATTCCCTCACCTTTCCCCACCTGTACTACCCTATTTTATTGCCTATTTCTTTCCATCCAGAAATAAAAATAATTAAAAATACCCTAAACAAAATAAAGTTCGTATTTGGTAAATTACAAAAAATAATAAAAATATTATTTTTTACTATTATTATATAGTCTACTCAATCAATTATATGTTTCCCCATGTTAGACCATCATTCCCTCACACGTTGCTATTATCTCAAATATCTACCACTAAAGAGCAGTAGCAGTCTAGCATCCTTCACTGTATCATATTTTTCTGTTACCATATTAATGACAAATATTAGTGTTGTTATTTATCTTATGACAGATATCAGTGTCATTATTTATTTAAATGCATTCCAGTTTCAAAGCTTTTGAAATCCAGAATTTTCTATAATTTGAAATCGCCGTTAATCGCAAAGTTATACTGTTTCTCTATTTTGTATATATATATTTTTTCAAAATGTTTTTCTTTTCTCACTTTATTAAAATAATGCATATTTTGCGACGATCGGCCATTACCATCCCCCACCCCACCACCCATAGATATCATTACTACAGTTTTAATACCATGTAAGCGCCCCTTCCGATTTGTTTACGATTTTCCGTCGTGTTTGGGGGGCGGATTAACAGTATTTTACAGTAACCAGAAGGTGGTAAGTATCCTGGCTCTATACCCCTGTCCCAGTTGTCAACCTCTCAGTGAGAGGACTGTTCACACCACTGATTTTTTTATGCCAGTCTGTGACATCAAAATTGTACCAACGGCAGATCAGTTTTCCCTGGAGTAACCTTCCTAACAACTGACCATGGCTGATTCTGCTTACTTTTAACCACGTTACCAGCAGCAGGTCTAGGGAAATAGTGTTGTTACCCACGACTTATTTCAGGGCTGCCGTTGGAATGCTTAATGTTGTCTTCAATGCTCTTTCAGGACTTAAGCCTGATGATTTGAAATCTAAACCTAATAACTTTTGTGTCGCCTGCTCTGATATCAAGAGTATGCAGTACAAAAATTGTTAATAACATTTTAAAATTGTTAAATAGTTAATTTTCTCATTTAAAAATCTCTTACATAGAATCTTACACACAATAATCTTAAATACTCCCCCATGACAATATTTAAAATAGCAGATTTGTTATTTATACCCAATCACAGGTAGAAATCTGAAAAAGTCACAATTTTTATTCTTTTAAAATATTGTAGTACAACTATGAACAAAAAGACAGTGTCAAATATGAAAGAGTTCTTTTTTCCAGTAATTCTGATAAAAGAACTGCAAACAGAAAGAGATGATAGACAAGGCATATCCCAAGGCTTCTTCATGTCACTAAAACTGACTGTGTCAGGTTTTTGAGTGAAGCAGTATATTGTTCCTTATATCAGTAACAATTTAATTCCCTTTCAAAGTGAAAGAGAATTCTAAAACAGTTTAAGAAACTTAGTCTACATTCTTGTTTCTCAAATATCATCTGGTATTTTTTCTTTCATTTTTCAATTTGTGAATAAATAAAATGTAAACTTTGAGTCTGTCATGTTTGTGTTTCAATTTATTAAGTCTAGATGGCAGAACCAAAGTTTTTTTTCCATAATTCATTATCAGAGATAAGTTCTCTAGTCTTGTGTCATGTGTGAAGTCTTGTAAGTGATGTGTTTGTTTGTGAAGTGCTTATTAAATGTTTATCTGTCTACGAGCTACCTCATCAATTAAGAGTTGTGTTAATTATTATTAGTTAGTTACTAAAGTTATAATAGAGTCTGAGCACAAAGACTGGTATAAAAATAGAGTACAGGCCCGCTTTGGGCTTACAGATGGTAGTTACATACTTACATGATTTTCTTATTAAGACAAATGAAATTATACCTTGCTTACATGTGTTATTTTTATTAGTAAATGTGCATCTGCCATGTAATGCCACATTCTGCTTTTGCATTTGATTAGCGCATATTTAATCCAGTGATTGGGTATGGAAAAGCTTTACATTTCAGATCTTTGAATGCACTTATTTTTATGTGTAAGACATTATTTCATTCTAAATTGAGAACATGCTATACTTTTGTAATTGACTTTCTTTTTTGCTTGTAGGGTTACTGCAATCACCCTTATATGATAGAGCATATTAATTTTTCTGTAGGTAGACACTCATTCCACAACGCTTGCTTTAGCGATTCAAAACTTATTTGAGTGTATCTTGACTTTAGTTTGTACTCTATATATGAGATAATGTAGTACTAGTAACTATAATCAGGGTTCTCGCTGCCGCTCGCCATTGTGCCAAATCACGACAAAATGCTTCGTTTGGCGAGTAATCGAACAATAAGATTCGCCAAATTGCGAGGGTTCAAGTTCTGCTCTGTTTATGTATACTAGTACAGTCCAGATTCTGATTCGTGTTACTGAATCACTGATGTCACTTTTCATGTTCAATCGTACTGTACCATTTACATTACTCTATTTATAGAGGTACTGAGTCAACACCAATTCTGTTTAGCAACAGCCAAAGACGCAGAAAGGACTGTGATAGATATTTCTCTATTGTCAGTTGATTACTACCTATGCGCCGGCGTCGCGACGGGAAAAACAGAAACAAAATTACCTGCATCAAGTGCCAAATAGAGAAAAAGTTTTGCTGGAATGCAGCGTTGAAATTAGCCATTTACCATACTTATTTATTAGTTACATGAAAGTATCATTGGCCGGTCAATCTTTCTATCTGTTAGAGTCGAAATCTCATAGCTATTTTTAGTGTATATTTTTACATGGTAACCGCTGTTTTGAATTTTTATTTAGACTGCTAGAAGAATGTTTGAAACATTTACACATTTGAAGTGTACTTATTTTTAATACTTTCTGTAGCAGATCGTCGGATTTCTGTTTTATAAACAATTACAAAAAATTAGGTTATTTTAAAACATATTGAAAAAAAAGGGATACAATAAGGGGTTAAAGATAGATATTTCAGTGTGTCACGCCGAATCTATTTTGCTAACATTTTTTTCATTTGGCTACTCTATTTTATTTCTTATTCACCAAATCGCTAATGTTCGTCAAAAGACAGCGAGAACTCTGACTACACTGGTTATCAAAAATTAAGGAAAAGTCACAAAATGCTAATTTTCAAATACGTGAACACTCAAAAGGAAATAATATAATTCAAGTAATTACTATCTCTACAACACAGCTAGTCCATATAACATCTCATTCATGTCACACATGGTCATAAATGTCACAGTCACTACGGTGTAGCAAAAAAATAGGAAATTCCATACTTCTCATTATGAGTCTCAAATGATCACTATATGCGTCTCCACTGAGACGTCACTGTGACTGCTGCTTCGAGACGAGTCACAATGTGACTTTTCAATGTAGTTACATTGTGACTATCATGTGACTGTCATTTGTAGACTTAATTTTAAAGTCATTGTGAACGCTGTATTGTGATAAGTTACCAAATAATGCCACATTAAAGTCACATGATAACTTTCAGGTGACAGAGAGACTACTGTGAAGTCACCATTGTGCTCTTTTGGGAAAAGTCTCCATGTGACTATAATATGATATTATTTGGTGACTTATCATAATGCAACGTTCATGATGACTATGAAATTGAGTCTCAAAATGACAGTCACATGAGAGTCACAATTTAAATACATTGTAAAGTCACCTGGTGACTCGTCACAAAGCAGCAGTCACATTGACTTCTCAGTGGAGTGACATATAGTGATCATTTGAGACTCATAATGAGATGTATGGAATTTCCTATTTTTTTGCTTCACCGTAGTGACTGTGACACTTGTGACCATGTGTGACATGAATGAGATGTTATATGGGCTAGCTGTGTTGTAGAGATAGTAATTACTCGAATTATACTATTTCCTTTTGAGTGTTCGCGTATTTGAAAATTTGCATTTTGTGACTTTTCCTTAATTTTTGATAACCAGTGTATAATCTCAATATTAAATGAGAAAACTGTTTTACCTTATTGCTTATATCATTGTAGTTTTGTATAATTAATTAAAAACCTACTTATTTATTTGTTTGTTTTTTCCCCCAGGAAATTTAAAGCATGTGAGAACTTATTCTAGACATTTGTTCAAGAAAACGATTAGTCCTTTAAGTCAGTGTCAATTCCATGATTATAATATTATCAATGACTTTGTAACATCAAAGCGATCGAAACAGACATCTTCAGATTCAAAAATGAGTACTGAAGATACTTCAAAAGATCCTGAAGAGCCAGCTGAAAAATTGTCGCTGTTTAAAAGGTACAAGAAAATGCTGAAGGAGTACTGGTATGTCTTGCTACCTGTTCATGGTGTTACTTCAGTATTTTGGTTTGGTGGATTTTACTATGCAGCTAAAAGGTAATATTTCTTTAATAAAGGTTGCAATTTTTGCAGAAGTTTGATTTATTGCAGAAAATTATATATAAATTAACACGTTCATGTTTTTGTTGATAATATTTCTTTTACGATAAATGTAAAATACATATAACAATTATATTGTATGCCTTTGAAACTTTTCTTCCTCTGATGTTTTCTTCAATTTAGGAATATCTTGGACAATATGTACAAAACTGCCTTAACTCTGCTTTTCAATTAGGATATGTACTTTTGCCCTTTTGCTAGGCAGTTAGGAAGATATAGTACTTACAACGAATGGTAAGAAATAGGGATGGGACGAATATTCAGCCACTATTCGGTATTCGGCCCTTTTGCTGAATATTCGGTTGGTCGAATATTGAAGGCTTGTTGACCGAATGCTTCAGCCAAATACCTGTGGCCGAATATTTAGCGATAACTTGCCGAGTATTGCTAAAATAGTGAAAGATATCTTGCTAAATAAATTTAGGATTAAAAAATTTTTTTCATTTCTTGCAATTTTTTTTTTCTAAAACAAATTGCCTACTTTCTCGCACATTCATGAAGTCAATCTCATTCTTACTAGTGCAAAATGTGCAGTTATTCAGATACTAAAAAATATACAGCCTTTCTGTGTTTCCTATAAAAGTTAGGGATCTTTTAGAAAATGCTGCCCAAATTGGAGATTCAATTGTCCGGGAAATGACTTCATTAGAGAATGATAGATTACAACTCAAGATGTAAAAACTCTTATAGAAAAAAAAAAGAAAAACACTGTTTCATTCTAAAACACTTGAATATTCATTGATGTCTGCAAATTCCATGCACAAATAAAAAAGGCTTTTATGAAATTCATGATAACTTACTTTATATCTTCTATGAAGTAAGAAATGTAAAAATTTATTCACTAGGTGTATTAGCTAAGATTTATTTTCAAGGTGGAATATTAAATATCACTATTTCAGGTACAACAAACAGTACATCTAAAAACAGAACTGGTGTCAAACTAGATACTCACTAGATGCCACAACTTGCTTTATGAAGATGGTTTTATAAATATTTAAATATAAATTCTAAATATTGAACAAAATAATTTTTTAATTCTATAGTTTTCACTTTTAATTAATTATTTGCATGATTACTGGCTTTAATATGTAACATTATTATGTATATATTTTTCAACTTACGTCTTTCTTCATTCATGTTGTTATCGGTTTCTGCGTATGCTTTTATTGCTTGTTGAATAAGTATGTGTTGGTTCGAATGTCAAACATTTTGTTAACATATGTATTCTATTTTAACCATACATTTTGCTTTAATTTAATTTGTAATTTAAGGCTTGGAAACTGATTTCAGAACAGACTCATTCGTACAATTTTTTTTATTTGTTAGGGATACAAATTCTCAATGATAAAACTTACTTGATGAAAGGTTATTTCAGAAAATATCTCATTGTGAGTTATAAGAGAGAGTAATTGTTTCATTATTGATTTTGAATGCAAGAAAGAATAAAAGTATCATTTGATACTTTATATTTTAATGGAAATGATTTACCATCCTGACTTAGGGGTCATCCACAAATGATGTCATTCTTGGAGGGGGGGAGGGGGGGTCATGAAATTGTGACAGTTTGTGACAAGGGGGTGGGAGGGGGTAAGAAGAAGTGTGTCATCACACATTTTGGTTAAAATAAAGGCATTAAAAATCAACAGATTAAATTTTTAAATTATTTTGAAATTAAAGTATTTTGTGTTCATACAGTAAAGATAACATTTAAAGCCAAATATATTAAATTTCATTTCAGATTCCAAAATACTGCTGTTTTTAATTGTTCTTTCAATTAATATTTTATGACTATTGTATATTAATTAAGTTTTTTGTTGCAAATCTTAATCTCATTTTATACAAAATAAGTACACAAATCATTTTTATTATTATGCTCACAAATGTCGGTAAAACACATAGTTAAAAGTTTCAAAATAAGATTTGAAATATGATGTATAACATAGTACTTTCATTTTGAACTGCAAGTATATGTTTATGTAATATAGCGTGACATGTGACAAGAGGGGGGGAGGGGGTATGGTGAAGTGTGACACTTTGTGACAAAGGGGAGGGAGGAGGGGGGTCAAAAATATTCAAAAAAAGTGTAACATCATATATGGATGACTCCTTACTGAAAATCAATTTGATATACCTAAGATTAAAAGGATATAATGCAATTTTGTAATTTTTTGTGCTAAAATAATTTTTATCAAATTTAAAAATAAATTAAAAAATTTTTCTAGAGTATAGTAATGATCAATGAGTTCCTATTTTTTAAATTCTATATACAAAACTTTTTTATTGGAAAAAAATGTGGGTATTCGGCCAAATCACTATTCGTCCCATCCCTAGTCAGAAACATTATTCACTGTGATTGTCATAAAAATTAAAAAATAAAAATTTTGCTTGAACCAACCTTATATTACAAAAGGATATTTGATATTGAGTGCCACCCTAAAATAGAAAGATCATAGGCAGGTGCCGGAGGTGGGAAGAATCCCTGGAAATATAAAGATGTGCTTTGAAGGGTGTTCAGACACAGCACACAGAGACAGATCTTTAACTCTGAACATGCTTTGGACCTGGTAGCTAAAGTTTTTGTTTTTAAAATATAAAATCAAAAAAGACTGGAGTGTGGGTAGCATGCGGTGTACACTGCAGTTTGCTTAGACATTTGAAAATAAATAAAAATAAATTTAAAAAATCAAAAAACCCGACTACGTAAAGAGGGCTACTAAGTTATTCCATTAAAAAGCAGAAATCCAACGTTTAAAAATGCACAAATAATGCATGAAAAATTAAAAAAATCAAAAAACCTGACTGCGAAAAAAGCGAACTAATTAATTATTTCTCATCAATGTGAAACTATTTTTATATTACTTACCTATTTTTTTTTTATTATTTACTTGTATTGATGACTTTTAAGTTGTGTTCAATTGTTAGATCCTGCCTATAAACACTGTTTTGATGAGGCCTATATATGTTTATGAAGGTTAGAGTTGCAGTAAAGCTAGAGATCCTACCTACATAACTTCCAGGTTGTGTAGTATTTAAACGGAGCTTCTGACTGTAAAATAGTCAATGAAACATCGTCTTCATTTTGAAAGACCTATCCAATGATATACCACTCAATAGGGTGTGTAAAAACATTTTTTGTTTCTACTGCCATTTTGTACTTTACGGTCGCCATTTTGAATTTATAAAACCATAACATACACTATAACCATCGGGTGGTTAGGACGAATCGATAGAGACCTCATTCATTAAAATCCATCCAGCCATTGGGATGTTTCGAGGGTATAAAGAAATCCATATACCCTGATACACATGAAACACATAACCCTTCTTGGCAGCCGGGTAAAAATCATACAAAATGGAGAGTGTATGCTACAATAGGTAACTAGGGGCCCCAAGCATTAGGATTGTTTAGAAAGATTTTTCTTTAAATATATAAAATTATTCAACATTGATTTTATTTATATTTAGGTTATTATCACGGAACTGGGCGATGCCATGTTGGTGAACTAGTAAGTAAAATATATTGTACGAGCTTGTAGCATCTTTTTTTTAGTAACATGTGCTTTAAATGGTATTGCCAGGTGTACCGACTTACGCGGGGCACCCTGATTTTTAAGGATTTTAAGACCCAACCTGCAGAACCACTGTGGGAAATGCCAAAAATTCTGATTTTTCATGATTCACAAATTACTTTAAATCTCTGTTATTACCATGTTTGTTAGTCTACATCATGTGGAACTCAATGCAATAAAATCTGTGTAAACAGACTTGCTAAGACAGAACTTGTCATAAAAACAAAGTATTTTTCCAATCCATAGCAACTCTGTTTTTTCATTTTCATGCATTTGGTTCCAGTTAAACCTGGGATAAGTTTTTTATTATGGATCCTGTCTTAAGGCTATTAGTCAACTTTTGAATTTTCCTCACTAATGTTAAATCTATGGACATAGAATGCATTCGTATATTCAAAATATCTACTCAGGAAATTAATAATTTTTTCTGTTTTCTGTATACAAATATTAATTATTAATAATTTTTTCTGTTTTCTGTATACAAATATTAATTTCCCAAGGATACATTTTAAATACAGTAAAGCCTCGATTATCCATGAGCGGGTGATCTGCGGTGCGGTTTATCTGCAAAGCAATTTTTTAAAATTCAAGCCAACAGCAAGGAAAATCCAATAAGCCCTACCAATAAACATAAATAGAAAAATTCATGCATTCGAAAGTAAAGAAGAATATTTCTAGATTCGGTTGCCATATTTGAAATATCAGATATAAAGTCTTGATGACTTTTCTTGACTTTATTAATCAAACGGAAACACAGTAATTAAAATATTCAACAATTAAATAAGACTATTATGATAAATTCCAGGAGAGCATATCAAGAATAATTTCATTTTCAAGATAAAAATTATACATTATATCTTTTAAATTCCGTACTAAAAGAAAAACAATAGTTTATAATTCAGAATAAAGAAAAGGTGATTCCAAAGCAAGAAGCAAAAACAAGTGAATGATTTTTTTTAAAAGGTGACTCTTTTTGTACAGTATGTATGGCATTGTTTCTTGTTTACTGTTCTTTATCTTAGTGATTTAGACATAAAGCAAAGATTTCTGATGTACTGTGCATATCTATGTATTTAAAACATTTTACTATGTTTTTGTACACTAAAACATAGTTTTTATGTTGAATTTTCTTTCTTTTCGTGTTTGCACCCCATTTTCAGTCTCTTTCGGGTTATCCATGATTTTTGTTATCCGCGGTGCCCTTGCCACCCAATTCCGCAGATAATCGGGGCTGTATTGTATACGAATGTATTCAACAGCCATAGTTTTAACATTAGTGAGGGGAATTCAGAAGTCCACTCACTGTCTTACAGCCTTAAAGTAATTTTTTTTTTTTTACTGAAAGAATACCATACAATTGTGTTTCAGTTTTTAGCGATTTGCTTTCACAGATTTTACTGTAAAAAATTATGTTTATTTAATACAATAAAACCTACTTAGATGGAATCCCAAATAACCAAAGAAATTTCCTGTTTTAGACAGGTTTCCGTCTTAGTAGGTATAATTTTATGGTATTTCTTGGAATACCATTCAATTATTTATTGCTCATTTAGAAACCTCTCTAAAACAGAATTGTGTTTCAGTTTTTAGCGATTTGCTTTCACAGATTTTACTGTGTAAAATTATGTTATTTAATACAATAAAACCTACTGAGATGGAATCCCAAATAACCAAAGAAATTTCCTGTTTTAGACAGGTTTCCGTCTTAGTAGGTATAATTTTATGGTATTTCTTGGAATACCATACAATTATTTACTGCTCATTTAGAAACCTCTCTAAAACAGAATTGTGTTTCAGTTTTTAGCGATTTGCTTTCACAGATTTTTATGGTAATTTTATGGTATTTCTTGAAATACCATACAATTATTTACTGCTCTTTTAGGAACCTCTCTAAAATAGAATTGTGTTTCACTTTTTAGCGATTTGCTTTCACAGATTTTACTGTGTAAAATTATGTTTATTTAATACAATAAAACTTACTGAGATGGAATCCCAAATGACCAAAGAAATTCCCTGTTTTAGACAGGTTTCTGTCTTAGTAGGTATAATTTTATGGTATTTCTTCCATTGGAACTATTAATTTTATGTTTAAGTCAAAATTCTGTTATACTGAAAAATAACAGAGCTACAAATTACTTTTTCATAGGATTTACTGTAATTTTAAGTTCTAATTTGGCAACTGCTATCCTGCTTTTTATTTTTATTTATTTATTTTGTTCTCTGTTCTGCTTTTCATGAGAATTGATAATGGTATTGGCAGCACTAGCTTCAAACTAAAATTTTGAATGTTGTCCACTAAATTACTACTTAGACGAGGTGGGAGGTGGAAGAACTCTGTTTTGCTATCAATTACAACCTCTTTTCTTATTTGGATTACTGGCCGCCGCTGGGCTTTACACATATACCGGGTGTCCTAAAAAAGACTGACTGATTTTAAAATTCAATAACTTGCAAACGGTGACAGATATTTAAAAATTTCTTGCAGGAGGTTTATGCATAAGGTCAAAAGTTTTATTACAGTGATTTTCGATTTTAGTTCGAATTACAAACAATAGATAGTGCTGTAAGCAATAGTCGCTAAATACAGGCTCGATTTTTGGTCCTTTCTGTTGTTCCATGCAGAAAAAGGAGATGGAAATGTATTATCCGGGCCACGGAGTACCAAAAATCGAGCCTGAATTGAGCGTCTATTGATCACAGCGCCATCTATTGTTTGTAATTCGAACTAAAATTGAAAATCACTGTAAAAAAACTTTTGACCTTATGCATAACCCTCCTGCAAGAATTTTTTAAATATCTGTCACTGTTTGCAAGTTATTGAATTTTAAAATCAGTCAGTCCTTTTTGGGACACCCGGATTAAATTACAAAAATTATGTTTTTATATTGATCTCTTTCCTATAACTTACATTTAGAAAGATGTTGTCTTGTGTTTAAGAATGTTTTATATGAGATACATTGAACCTCATGAATTTTTGCTGTTTTTCAGCAACTAAAACACATCTTTCTGCTTTTTAAACTCTTTGCAATTTTTTTTTTTATTTCACTGCATGCAGTATCTGTTTTACTGTAGGCCCCACCAGTGGCCAAGAGGTTCTGCTCTCGAAACTGGTAGACGGGAGGTGCTGGGTTCGATCCCAATCGCGCCCGTCGGCCTAATCGTTCGGAGTTTTCGTGGTTTTCTTCGAACCTTGGTTCTCCAAGCGTTAATACGGGTTAGGTTCCCTTAGAAAGACCTACACGGAAGGCAACCCCCCCCCCCCCTAGGGCCTATATCCCACGTGCTGATAATTGGCCGACATAAATACAACCAACTGTTTTACTGTAGTTACATTTAACTTAAATAGCTAATTAAAATAAATGTAGGTTTAAAGATATTTTTCTGTTAAAATCGTTATTATTTAGTTATTACTAAACAGTTATACTCCCTGCCATTTATAAGTGTTTGTAGTGAGACTATCCTCCTAGGAAAAATTTAATTTCAGACTGTGCCTAATTTGTAAGTTTTTTTCACATTATTAAAGTTTCTAGGCTTTCACAAATTGTTTAATTTTTTTCAGTATTGTTGCATTGTTTTCTTTGTCTTTTTCCTTTCTGTTCTTTTATAATTTGCTGTCCCGCTTATATATTTTCTGCTAAATCATCATCTTTCACACAATTAATTTGATATATTCCATTTTATGTATTTTATTTGACTCCAACCTTTAAAGGTAAATGTTGTTTAATGTTCATGGTTGTGCATTAATATTGTTTATGAAGTCTTTCTTGCATTGTTGAATTTCATATGCTTTTTAAAGTACTTTTAAAAAATGTATATATCACATTTGAGGTCAGATAAAGTTGGAATAGAAATATATTCTTTTTTTGAAAAAGAATTATCTGCTATTAATTCTCTTTTGATTTCAAGTGTGATATATAGGTATATGTATAATGTGATTTCATTTTAATTATATATATTATTTTATCATATAAATATATATAAACATATATATATATTTACAAACAACACATTGTAATTGATTGCTAATGTAAATATTATTAAAAAGTTAATACTTGTGTAGTTTATTAATAAAATTGTAATTAATTAATGTAGAAATCTTTTTTATTTTATTAAATTATCATTTAATGTTTTCAACATCATATGACATAAAATAGTATTATTTAATTGTCAAAATATTCTTGTTGTTATGCATATTTCCATATGGTATTGTTTACACTATCATTGACACTATCTTTGTTATTTTCATGCCTATTTTCCAAAATTTCTCCCACTATTAAAATTCCTGTTTTTTTTTTCAGTTTTAACCCTCTGAGCGGGTTGGACGTATTTTTCCATTTCCCAAAAACAACTTAAATCAGTTGTAGTAAAAAATATTTTAAACAGAATTGTATTTTAAAATGTATGTCAAATAACGGCAATGAAGTGTATTTTAGAAACAAACAGGGAAACAAAATTTAAATTATGATTATTTTTATAAGCACTTTTATGAAAATGTAGGAAAGTCCTCAAGATGCTCAGAGGGTTAATAAAGTTATGTAAAGGGCAAGGGCAGTCTCAACAAAATTAACAGGCATTTCACTCATATTAGCTGCGGTCCTCTTTTTTATCATAAAAAGCCTGAAAATGTTCATGTAGTTTAAATAATGAACCATTCTTTACAAACAGCTCAATATAGCCCTATGCTCTATTTTTATTGGGATTGGATTCAATAATATTGATATGATAAAGCAGTGATTTAACATAAATGATTTCATTTTAGGTTATTTTGAATTCCTTTTATCACTGATGTTAAAAAATTAATAGGCAGTGACTGGATGCTTTTGTTGAATATCTACTGAAATTCTTGACGAATTGTCCTTGAATTTCGAGGATGTAAAGAACATGTTTGACTTCGTATTTTTCAATGAAGATTTAGTCACAGGAACAATTAGGGAGCCAACAATAAATTTGTTAATAAAATAATGTTTGTGATCACCTCATGTAACAAAAATGGTCTGTTACTGTAGCAAATGACTGTGTAGGTCTTGTTTAACGTTTGTGTGCATTTGTGTAAGTATAGCATGCATATTCGTGAAGGTTTAATGTTTCTGTGAAAAATTAAAATGTTTTTTGCTTATAGAATACAGAGTTTCCAACCAAATTTAACATCACTTTCCAAAAACTTGAAAATGAACAGTAGAAACAATATACTGCAATTAAAACATGAATGAATTTTTGAGCAGATATGGGCATTTGTATGAAATATTTTTTAACAGTGCTTGTGTGAAAGATTCCAAAATTTTTAATTTATAATTTGGTAGTCAGCTATCAACTTTTATAAAAAGTTTAGTTAAATATTGTGAAAATTGAGAAAGATAAGGGCGATATAGTAAGTTGTTTTCTAAAAGTAGCTTTATTATAAGTGTTTTTCCATAAATTTTCAATCAGCTAACTGTATCTTTCTGAGTTTTCACAATATTTGATTGATTTTTTTAATATAAGTTACCCTAAATCGCTGATTATCAAATTATGAAATAAAAATTTTGAAATCTTTCATGCATCCACAGTTAAAAATTATTTCATATAATTGCCCATATCTCATCAAATTCAAATATTCAATATATTCATGTTTTAATTGCAGTATACTATTTTTACAGAGCGAGGCATTGAATTTGGTTAAAAATTCTGTATTCTATAAACAAAAAACATCTGAATTTTTCGCAGAAACATTAACACAATCACGAAAGTGCATGCTATGCTGACACAAATGCACACAAATGTTAAACATAACCCACATAATCATTTGTTATAGCAACAGACCATTTTTAGCATTTTCTGTTACATGGGTGATCGCAAACATTATTTTATTAATAAATTTATTGTTGGTCCCCTAATTGCCCCCATGACTAAATATTCAATGAAAAATATGAAATCAAACATGTTCTTTACATCCTCGAAGTTCAATGACAGTTCATCATGAATTTCAGTAGATATTCAGCAAACCATGTACAATCGAACCCTTTAATTTTTGGACATCGGTGTATAAATAATAAACTTTTAGTAATGTTTCAAAGAATAACAATACAATCAATGTATGTTGTATCAATATATGTGATTCTTTTTTTTTTTTTTTTTTTTTTTTTTTTTCGAAAAAATAAATGTATGTTTTCAAATTTGGAGAGGAATTTCTTATAAAAAAAATGGGATAGAGAATATTTTTAATTATATTAAAACTGTGTTTATAAAATTGAAATGATAAAAACAGCCAGAGTGGGCCAATTGAAATCAGTTTAATTAAAATCATGATTTAAATCACTTAGTTTTTTTTTTAAATCATTAATTCAAATCAGTGACATACAATGCTGGCATATTGCATTTTTAATATGAGAGTAAATTTTGAAACATTTACTGAAATAAAAATTTCAAAGTTTATCATTTCTATGAAAAATTAAAATTTAAGTAAATAAATTTTGAAATGCAGTACATCATCATTGGACGTGTACTTTCTGAAGGTGCAATTACTGATTTTTGATAATTATATGCAGCAATATATAATCACCTGATTTTCCCATTGGTTAACATGGGATTTCCTGATCTGTAAAGGGAAAAACTATTTTCTAAAGTGTCTCCTTATTAATACTTATTTAAGTGGCTATCAGTGTTCTAATTTTTCACGTTTTCTTTTGTTTTTCAGTGGTATTGATATTGTTCCTTTTCTTGAGTTTATCAACCTGCCTGAAACGTTCATTGAGCCTTTAAGGAATTCCTCTTTAGGATATATAGCTGTTGCCTCAGCATTTTATAAGTTAGCTACACCAGCAAGGTATATGGTGACACTTGGTGGAACTACAGTGGCTGTTAAAATTCTAACGAAGCGTGGTTTAATAAAACCTGCTCCCACTAAAGAACAGATAAAAACTATTATTCAGAATAAACTAAAAAAAGAGGCAAGTGAAGACAAATCTTAATTTAGATCTTAATTAAGTACTTATTGAGAGTTTAGAACTTGTGATATGTTTTATTATCAAATGAATCTGATGAGAAAAGAAGTGTCACTTATAATTGTTATTGAACTGTTATAAATAAAGACAATTTGAATGGTTTGGTTAGTTATTTTGAATTGCTTTGTTTAGTTTTATCATAAATCTTTTCTTGATTTTTCTTTTACTTTGGTCTGTATTCTAAATATGAATTTTGTCTAATTATGCGTAATGCATTATACATTTATTTCAGAAAGTTTATTCAAATGTTTTAGTACAAAGCTAAATCTATTGGCTCCTTTATTTTAGAATAGAATATGTCCAGTTAATTTTTTGAGTCTGAAGTATACAAAAATTATTTGTTGTACTTTCATTATCAGAAATAACATAATTTTAATTTTAGGTTAGAATATTGCATTTGGTTTTATATGTGATGTTATATTTTATAATACTACAGGGTTCTGCCCTTACAAGCTACACTCACCAAAACCCATTCAGATCATTTGGCCTCTAAAGACAAGCTAATTTGCTCTGTTTTAAAAAAAGAAAAAGAATTGTTACAAATGTAGAAACTCAGTAGCCATTTGAAGATAAATATTATTTTAACAAATGAACTCAGTGTGCAAAATAAGTATTAAAAGTGCTTTAATTACTAGGTTGAGCAAAAAATTCTGGGAAATTTGTGAAAGTTACGGTTTTATGCATAAAATAATAACAAAAGCAACAAGGACTATTCTTCAAAGTAGAAATCATCACAGTCCACGACTTTCTGCCATCGTTCTGCCAGATACCGGATATGCTGGAAGTACCTGCTTACAGTCAATTTTGACGCCGTACCAGCACCTTCAACCTCATTAAACTCATCGACGTCTTTCAGAATCGTTAAACCTTTTCTCCAATAATGTTGGATCAACATACTCAAATCGTACTGTTCAATAGGTATTTTGGAGCCAAAATTCCTGAACTTCTATAGATATACCACTAGCACTCCTATATACGATACAAATTCTGGTAACTATTAGATTAAAAATCTCCCAGAACTTTTTGCTCAACCTAATAATAAAATATTCTTTACTGCCTGTCCCCCTCCCCACAAATAAATAAATAAAGGAAAAATCTTGAAAAGAAATTATGAATGTAAAAGTTTCTGGAACTTAGGCCACTTTGTGTAAGTATAAGATGCTATTTATGTTTTCTGAATAAAACTGGACTTTTCATTTTAAATATGACATTTTCACCAGCAGAAGCTTTAAAGTTCATGATGTATAAATGCAAATGCAGATCAATTTGCTGAATGTTGTGTGATTTTTAAATATAAAAACTTAGCTATTGATATCAAAATATGTTCAATTTTGCTCGTTTTTTTTTTTTTTTTTTTTTTTTTTTTTTAATGTCAACAATAACAATAAAAAAAATTTATTAATTATGATAAAAGTAAAATAAATATTTCAAATAATCTTAAAAATCAAAATTAGATTTAAAAAAAAAATTGTTGTTAACCATGATTCCAAAAACTTTCATTTCCATATTGTTATCCATCTATCATTATGATGTCATGCTTCATATCTCATTAAAAATACTTCAACAGTGCTTGAAAATGCAAAATTTGCTTTAAGTATAATATGATTTTCACAAGTAACTGCTTTTTGCACATAATTTATTTTAAAATTTTCTTTCAGTTTCCATATTCTCATGTAAACATATAATAATTAGAAATATTATTATTTAGACTTTTTAAATTTTAGCAACAGTAAATAAAACAGTTGTTTGAAAAAAATATATGTATATTCTCTATTTGGACAATGGAATTTTGTATAAAAATTTTGACCCCCTTCCCCCTTTCCCCAACCACCACCACCAAAAAAAAAAAAAGTCAAATTTAAAAAATGGTTGGACACTGACCACAATCTAGTCAATTATGCGGAAGATGGTTAAATTGCTATATATAATTTCTCATCCTATAAAACTTATGTAACTGAAATATCTAGGTTGATTTCAACATTGAATAGCATTTTTACAATTCCTTAATTTAAAAACTGTTTACTTCATTATGTTTATCATGTATTTTTCTATAAAGCTGCAAGTTTTCATTTACAATATTCTTGCAGTATAAGCTAAGAAAGTGAAAAAGACTCATTTGATTCAAAAACAGCAGCCAGCAGTGTTAGGAACCCTTTTTTAGAATAGAGATGATTTTAAAACATAAAACAGTAACTAGCAATAAAACAGGTAGTGCTTTCATATTTTCATAGCCAGATAAAAATATATACCTATTATTGGGCAGTCACAAATATGCAGCTCTAAAAATTACAACAAATAAGTGCCCGCATTAGCAGAGACAAAGAATATAGACAAATAGTATGTAAATGTTATTTGTGGAAAAAATTCCAAATTTGTGGAATGTCCTAGAGAACTAGGCAAAGTAATCCTTTTCTACTCATTTCATTTATTACTATAAATTCTGACAGTACTATTATGTAATCATAAGATTGATTTTTTTATAAAGCATGTGATCACCAAAAGTTTATGAGACTAATTTATTCATGTGTATGTATGAATGTATGTGCATCTTATTTAAGGTATGTGCCTACCTTCGGGGCACTTTTTTTGAAAAATATGAAATTTTTATCAAACACATGTGTTTTTAGTTAAAATGGGGAATAAATTCATATAAATTTTTGCTCGAATTTTAATTAACTTTTCAAATTTAGGTAATATTTACTCAAATTTTAATAAAGAATTGTGTTTATGCCAAACCTTCTGTAACAGAATCTATGCAATATATTTCACTTTTTTTTAAACAATGTATTATCAAACCACTTACATGTGTTATGAAGCAAAATATTTGCAATACCTCTTAAATTTACTAACCTATACCAAATTTTGTATAAAAAACATGACTTTTTTAAATAAATTGTGTATTTTTCAGTAAAAATAACTCTTAAGTGTGTATTCGAAAAAATATTTTTCCACCCTTAACAGCTCGAAATTTTCTGAGACATTTTCAGACTCATTTTTATTAGTAAAAACATGAAACTTGCTGGGGGTGATTTTTGAAGACATGTTTAACATGCCGTGTGATTTCATTTTCAGCTCAATTAATTAGAATTTGATTCTTAAACAATTATTTTCTCAGTATGACCATTTTTTTCATTCCCAGATCGTCCGCTTCGGAAAATTTGGTTCAAAACGCCAACTTTGACAGCGTTTTTTACAGTATTTTCTGCATTTATCAAAAAATTGAGAAGCACGGCACATTATGTAGTTTCTAAATAAGAGAATTTCCCAGTTTGAGAGCAAAAAGGAGTTTTAAAATGAATCAGAAAATAAGCAGTTTGGATCGGAATACACCCTTAAATTAATACAGTAAATTTCCGATTAACTGCCACCCTCCTTTCCTCATTTTTTAAAAATCAGAAATGAACAACAAAAATTCAAGTGCATATAAACCCGAGTGAAAGGCGCTATTTTGAGTAAAAGGTTTGTCTGACGTGAGAAACAGCAGCTAAAAATTATTTTTACGGATGAAATCACAGACCGTCTTAATTGTGCCACGAACAATATTGGTTATGAAGAATTAATGGATAATGAAATTATTCAAAATGTTTTGAAATCAGAGAAATCTGAAGTGCATGAATATAATGATTCTGGGGATGATCATCCAGAAGTCAGTCATACTCTTTAAACAGGGTGTCTACAGAATGGAAATCAGGGAATCATGGAAAAATCAGGGAGGTTTATCACTCTGGAAAAATCAGGAAAATGTCAGGGAACTTTGTAAAAATACTGGAAAATCAGGGAAATTTGTCTCTATTGCAAAAATATTTGCATTTTTATCTTGCCAACGAGACTGATTCGTCTATTTTAGGTACCATATTTTTTCACATTCTGATTAATCTTCCCAATATTTTTTAAAAGATGCGCATGGTATGAGTTTTTGATATTTAATGTAAATTAAGGTGATCAGATGTCCTGATTTTCTGTACATAGCACTTATATTGAAGGTAATTTACACATTTTAAAATTTTAACATTAGCGTAACCTGACCAGGTGCCCAGCTTAATCCAATTAGTTATCCTGTCAGATTTAGATAAGTCTTAGAATTGAATATTTTTCAGAAAATGAGGTAACTTTCTGGTCACCCTATATCCATTGGATTCTATATGATGTTGGACGCTATGAAGTTAGTTGAGTTCAGATTTATAAAACTGACAACCAATACTTAATGAATATTAGGCAATTTTTATGTTTTTCTCTTGTTTTTTCTCCCAAATGAGATATTAGCAAGCTGGATAAGTGTGTTATACGAGGAATCGGCATACATGAAAAAATACCGTATGTGTATTGTTAATAATGGAAATCAGGGAAGTCTGATAAAAATAGTCAGGGAAATCATGGAAAAATCAGGGAACTTTTTTTTGGAATTTATGTAGACACCCTGTTAAATGCAATAATTGTTTGAGACACAGCAGGAAGCACATACAATTCAAGTACTTTTATTATGTAGAATTTGTAACCTTGCTGTAGTAAAAGCACAAGCAAAACACAAACATAAAAGTACGATGGATTAGTTTGTATGAAAACGTATACCACATGCTAGGTTGAGCAAAAAGTTCTGGTAAATTTATGAAAGTTGCGTTGTTATATGCAAATTAACAACACAAGCAACAAGGGCTATTCTTCAAAGTAAAGACCATCATAGTCCAAGACTTTCTGCCATCGTTCTGCCAGATTCCGAATTTGCTGGAAGTACGAAGTTTGTTGCCGTACCAGCACCTTCACTTCTCATTAATCTCTTTGATGGTTTTCAGAATTGTCAGACCTTTTCTCCAATAATACCAGATCAACACACGCAAATCATGCTGTTCAATAGGCAATTTGAAGCCAAAATTCCTGAACTCCTGTAGATATACCACTAGTACTCCTATATACGATACAAATTCTGGTAATTGTTAGATTAAAAATTTCCCAGAACTTTTTGCTCAACCTAATATTTATTTAGTAAAATTTTAAATTTGTTTTATAAATAGATTTTTTATTATCAGTTAGGCTTTTTATAAATGACAGTACACAACAAATAAAATTTTTAAAAAATTATTCTTATTTGTATAGAAATGTAATTTCAGTAATGGTCTTGTACTGTCTTTCGATTATCTGCCACACCATCGGTCCCATGAGTGACAGATAATTTGAAGTTTACTATACAGTAGAGTCAAAAATCCGCATAGCTTGGGACCAGAGGCTGTGCGGATTTTAGAATTTTGTGAATTTTAGAGTTTTGCAGATTCTGGATTAAATGATTTATTTTTTTTAACTTACCTGTATCCATTTACAAGAACAGCTTGTAATAATTCAATTTAATCAAATCAAAACTTGAATACTTTTTATTTACCTGTGCATTATAATTTTAATACCTGGAATTATTTTTTATTACAATTTTTAAACATTCCTTGTAAGTTCTTTGCTTGAGAATTTTCTTTTGAATCCTGTAAACAGTCGTTATTTGCTGTTGATCTATACAACTCAAAGCAAATGCAAAATAATAATGAAATGAGTGTTGCCAACCTTACATGAAATATAAAATAAATTAATTCGCTACTTTATATAGTGCCTGAAAGATGGTGCCATTACTAAAACCTTTGTAAGCTTGTTTACACTTCACGCCAATTTCTATTGTTTTACATTTTGTTGTGTGCAGGTTTCTGTGAAATAAAAGTGTTTTATTTGCATAATATCCTGTGACATTACTATTTTCTCATAAATTTACGTTAAAAATAATTTTATTTTCATTTCCTGATATTTGAAATAAAAATTAAAGAATACTTCTTAACTGAGAATCTCACTGTTTATGTTTTGAAATGCAAGCGGATTTTAGAAGTGCAGATTTTAGAGACTCTATGTATATGCAAAGTTACAAGCTATATTTTGCTTCATAGCATACCAATAGATGAGCAGAAGCTTGTTACAAAATTTTATTTCAATATCTTAAAAACTTTTTAAGAAATGATGTTTCTCATAAACATACATAATGAAAAATGCAGTTTTCCAAAAAATGCAATTTAAAATTTTGATATAGCACAAAAAATTATGTATAAAGTTTAAAACTTTAAAATCCACCATATTTGTAGATGTTTATATGTTATTGTATATATCATATATTTTTGTATTAAAATGTATTGTTTACCTGTCTGTGGCTTTTTAAATGGGCACTTCCGGTTTCAGAAAGTTCATTTCTGTTTTATATTTTGTGCTATAACATTGTTTCTAATTATCGCTGAAGGCATTTTTGGAATCCTAAATGTTTGAACTTTAATTTAAAATAATAATTAAACTAGTCGGATGTACCAATCCCAAAACTTTCTTCTATCTCATACATGTTAATACTTCAAAATTCGCTATCACACTGCCAAAATTAAATGGCAATCTATGCATCTCATGAGGATTCTAACGATATGAAATTCCGTGCATTAGTTCTTGAGATATGACTATCGCTGAAATCGTCTAAATTCAGCAAAATGCTGCCTAGCAGCGCCACCTATTGGGTGATTTATACCAAATCCTAATCAGCAACAATTTATGTCAACGTCTGACTGAATTTGAAGTTTGGAGAAAATCCGTACATTAGTTTTTGAGATAGAGCAATAGCGAAAATCATGAAAATTTCTGCATAGCAGCACCACCTATTGGGTGATTAACACCAAAACCTAATTAACAACAACTTGTGTCAACATACAACTAAATCTGAAGTTAGATGAAAATTGGTCCATTAGTTCTATTGATAGAGCTATTGAGGCAATCGTGGAAAAGGCAGCAGAGAAGCGCCACCTGTTGGGCGATTTACACCAACACCTAATCAGTAGCAAGTCATATCAAGGACTAACTTAATCTGAAGTTTGATGAAAATCCGTGCGTTAGTTCTTAAGATAGAGCTATTGGGGTAATCGTGTAAATCCTGCAAAATTCATCATAACAGCGCCACCTGTTGGGCGATTTACACCAAAACGTAATCATCATCAATTCATATCAAGGACTAACTAAATTTGAAGTTTGATCAAAATCCGTGCATTAGTTCTTGAGATACAGCTATTGCGAAAATCGTGAAAAATGCAGCATTGCAGCGCCACCTGTTGAGCGATTTACACCAAAAACTAATCAGCATCAATTTGTATTAGGCACTAACTGAATATCAATTTTTATTAAATTCCGTGCATTAGTTCTTGAGATAGAGCACCCACAAAATTTGTGTCACATACACACAGACAGACAGACAGACAGACTCACAGAGTCACAGACAGACATTTTGTAAAAACATGTTTTTTGGAATCTCTGACCCCTAAAACGTGTAAATCCATCGAAAACCGGAATTCGAAAATTTTCATGAATCCAATACTTTCTTCTTGTAAAGATAGAAGAAAGTAAAAATAGAATTTTTTCACAAAACAGCGATTTGAGGATAGGCACATACCATTGAGACGCATACATTAAGTGATTTTTGCTGAAAAGTTTTGGACAAATAATTGTTTTTGCAGAGAGTTTCCAGTTTTCTGTTACTATGTTCATTAGTAAAGCTGATGCCTCTGTTTTAAACCGGGTTTTTAATATTTATAAACTTTTCCTTTTTACCAATCAAACACTGTAATTATATTGATGAGTTTAACACTAGAATATCCATCTGGTATTGATTCAACACTGACTGAATGATTAAATGTCGACTCGAGCCCAAAATTTGTTCATAAAATAAGTTAAATGCAAACTGCAGAGAACTAAAGTTAAATACATAAGTTACATAGTTTTAAATATAAATTATGGTGTAAAATATTTTTATTAAGGTTGAGTAAAATTTCCGGACATTCTAATGTTAATATGGACATCAATGTTTCCATCAAGAAAGTTACATTTAATTATTTTGTAATATTTGAATCTGGAAATTTATTTCTATATTTTTCAGGGTTCCCAGCAACATGAAAAACCTGGAAAGTCAGGGAATTTACAAATATTTTCTAAAAAGTCATGGCAAAGTCTGTTGGAAAATGACATAAAATTCAGTAAAATTGTGAAATTTGTCAAACAAGCGAAAAAAAAAAAAAAAAAAAAAAAAAAAAAAATTCGAAGAGCGATTGCAGAAAAAATTTTGTCAAAGGATTGTGGAAATAAATAATGAATTTCATTCTATGCCCATTTGGTCATGGAATTTTTTAAGATTTGGTCAAGAAAAGTCATGAAAATTGCCAGACATGTTTTGCTGGGAACCCTGTTTTTCAGTCATTTCATGACAAGCGACCAAAAAATCACATTTCAAAAATTAAATAATATATTTTCATATGAGTTGCACCATAAGGCTTGTCAAAGAGTCTGAGATTCTTTTTGGCAAATTTAAAGAGACTCATAAGTAAGTTCAGATTTCAAATCTACATTATAAAGCAGAAACATGTCTGTCAGTAACGCTAATGTCATATTGACATTGGCTACACATGACCAATAAATTTTGCTTTTACTGCAACTTTTTTTTAACTTTTAAACATCGCACATTTTCAATTATTACATTGTCAAATGGAGAAAAAATATTTACTTTCAAGTGCAATTTATTTGAAAACTATATTTCAATTGACTGGTTTTTTGTGGTTTTTAAAGTATTAGGTTGTAACGAAAGTTTTCTGCCAAATCACCATTACATAATACTAATTATAACATATATTATTAACTGTAATTTTATATATAACCACCATTCTGCCGAACCTTACCAGTGTCATATGATACAACACTAGTACCTAAAGCTGTACACTGTATTCGGTGACATTCTGTAGTTGACTTTTTGCAATAGAGCTGAAAGTAAATGATGGTTGTAATTTGGTAGTGTGATAGTTCCATTTCAGACACTTTGTGTTTAACGATAACGATATTTTTTTACAAATTTCACAACAAAGTGTTATGAAGCAAGTCTCTTTCTTTCAAATGCCAAAAATCGTTTGACAAAATATGAGCAAACACATCAACACGAACTGTTTGCACAGACCGTATTAGCTGTGGCAGGAAACTCGTTACAACCTGATAATTTTCAAGCTTGAATTTTTTTTTTTTAATTATCTGTACACTGCCCAATTATACATAAGATTAACCCATTTGCACTTAAAACAATATAAATAGTTCAGCATTTGTTATATCATAATGAAATTAAAACTTCATCATTAAATAAATAAAATGATGTAAATAAAACACAAATTTAACAGTCATATAATCAAACTATGCATTTAAAAAGAAACATCAGAAACAAAAAAGCTGCTGTAAGTAGAGAAATCTTTGATGATTTCTTGGGCTATTTAGCTCCTGATGTGCGACTTATACGAAAGTATTGCTTTTAATAAATTTCAAAACTTTATTTGTATACATTATTGATGTTTTTCATATAAAAATGCTTTTTGGTGGTGTTAGTGGGAAATCTAAAAAAACTATTAAATCCTAAAAATCTATTGGAGTTTTCAATTAGATAAAAATGGGTTTTACCCAGGGATGTAGTGGAGGGTATACGGAGGTATATGCTGTATACCCTCTAGATTTTTTAAAGAAACTCTGTATGCCCTCTGTTCCTCAAATAAATCTATAGCATATACTCTAGCCATGAACTTCATGATTCTAGCGTATACCCTCTGTTTTTTTTATGACTACAACACTGGTTTTACCTATGTTCTATAACTTGCAAAGCTTGGGTTGGAACCCCTAGTATTCGTGAAAAAAATAATAGATTGTTGTGCCCGAGTGAAGCTTACACAGTAAGATTTGTAAAAAAGTGGGATTTTTTGTTTTTAAAAAAACGTTCAGAGTACACATTTCAAAAATTCATAAAAATTAAATATTGCTATATTGGACTGTGGTTTGAGCTATAAGACTGTGTTAATAGTCAGAAGTTTTGTGGGGAAAAGTAATTATGTTACAAGTTTTTGGGGTGAGAGCTACCTGATGCTTGCTGTTACCAAATTTCAAACTTACAACTGATTAAAGATTTATTTAAACAAAAAGGGATTTGGAGGAATAATTCTTCCTCTCTACTATATAGTTTTCGGTTATATACAATGATTTGATATCTGTTTAAATGTAATCATAGCAGAAGTGAAACCTCCTTTAACCCTTTCAGGACTAATGATACATATATGCATCGTCAAAAGGTGCATGCAGAATTTGTTTTGGGACCATTAATAAATAGAATTAATGATTTTCTTTTTTAATTAGAGCATTTTTTGGTATTTTAAGTAAAGGGAACTGTTTTTTAAAAAAAAGCTGTACCATCCGAATAAAACTTGTGTAAGGTATGTTCGAAGGGTTAAAGAGAAAAAATCAGTGATTCAAAATCTACCAAAGCAAACCCCACTAGGAGTTCAAAATTTAAGAATAGTAAAATGCAGAGAAAAACTATGCAACTGGAAAGAAATAAACAAGTTTAAATACATATAGGTACTGTACTGAAAATAAATGAATATAATAAAATAAAAACAGAAGGAATGAGAATTTACCAAGATGAAACAGTTATCAGCATAAATAAAACTGGAACAGGCTCTCTGATTTTCCCTATTTATTCCAAGAAGACCTTCATTGAGGAATTTTCAATTTACCAGTATATGTTACTCATATTCAGGTTATTATTATTGGGGTTGCATTATAGTTAATTTGGTCTTTTAAAAGAAAGTAAACAAACTGGAATACTGGAATACAGTTCATACTGGAATGCACCTCTTCTTTTTTTATATACTATTTTGCTTAATTACCTTCAGAATAAAACATAGAGATTTCTTAAATAATTTAACTTTACTAATTTATTTTCAGTACATATAAACAAAATCCATTTGAGTAACTCAAATAATCGTAAATACTTTAATTCAAACTAGGAAAAATTTAATTTTTGCTTTAGACACAAGAATTTATCTCTTAGATTAAAAAAGGAATAAACTTTTAACTAAGTAACCTGGCTATCAGAACAATCATACTTATTTCTTAATTTTAAATTTCAATTATTTACTTTAATTACAATTCCCTCAAGTTATTTAATTCAAATAAAACACCAGTTTCATATTTAGTTTATAGAATTTTTCTCATACTACATGAAGACAAATGAATTGTTAATGAACAGAGAAAAAAAAAAAACAGAATTTAAAACAAAAAAATTGAACTAATTATTTATTTAATGTTTTCGAAAGCAATCAAACTGAAATTCATTTGCATATTGCAAATTACCCAAACCCTTGTCGTTTTATTTAGAGTTGTAAAGCAGCTGTATATTTTTCACTAGGTCCTAGCAACACTGCCTTGCATACCGAGATCACCTCCACATAACAAAAAAAATTCTTTGACATTTCCCATCACTGAACCTGAAAATAGTGCAATAAACATCTGATTTTGACATCAGATGCACCCCAGACAAGAAAGGGAAGGTGGTTTGTTATCTGTATGACATCCTGTGATCACATAAATATTTCTACAAGAAGGGGACATTGTCATTTTCCCGTTTAAAAGCAACTACCAGAAATTGCTTTTATTATCATATATGCTAAAAATCATACAGCCATTTACAAAATGCCCTGTAGTTAGAGGCGGATTTAAAAGTGTATCAGAATTTAACAAGTTGGAAATTGCTCGTCAAACGTGGCAAATGAGGTGCGTTCGTACTATAACTAGTTTTATAATTATTTTTTGCACCCCATATTGTACTGAATGTGTATTTATTTGCAATTCATAAGTGCATAGTCTGTAACATCATTAAAATGCACTTGCAATAATTTTTTCCCATTCCCCTTAATGTAACAGAAAATTTTTGACTGTCCCTGTAATTAAGCTATGCATCCGATTTTCATGAAATTTGAAATGGCTCGACAAAATTTTGCAGCAATTATATATTTAAAATTTCAGCCCATTCGGAAAGCTGTAACATCATTACAATGCACTTGCAATAATTTTTCCCATTGGCTTTAATGTAAAGAAAAACTTTTGACTGTCCCTGTAATTAAACTATACATCCGATTTTCATAAAATTTGAAATGGCTCGACAAAATGTCGCAATAATTATATGTTTAAAATCTGAGACCATTCGGAAAGCTTTAACATCATTAAAATGCACTTGCAATAATTTTTCCCATTGGCCGTAATGTAAAGAAAAACTTTTGACTGTCCCTGTAATTTAACTATACATCCGATTTTCATAAAATTTCTAATGGCTCGACAAAATTTTACAACAATCATATATTTAAAATTTCAGACTATTCGGTTGGGTAGTTTTTGCTCTATTATATGCAGACGGACAGACAGACAGACGGACTGAACGACGACTATAGGTGCTACGTATTTATATAATTACGAACGCACCTAAAAATGCTTGTTTACTGAGATAGAAAATAATTCAGTTGTATACATATATATGAAACTATTAACAAAATTGCTAAAATGGATTGACCTTCCAAGTGGTTTTCCATGAGAAAGATTTAACTATAATGCAAAGAAGCACTTTTAAGAAAAATTAAAAAATACTATTTACTGACCAAAGATAATTTATAATTGAGGGAAGGGAGCATGCATAAGAAAACAAAAACTTTGAAAACAAAATGTTAACTTTATATGCGAAATAGGAAAATCAAGGAAATAAGCAAGCATTTTAATAAAGTTCACATTAGAAGAGGAAAATTAATTAACTGGATTGTACAAGTTTATAAAAAAAATAATAAAAATAAATAGGTGTGGCAATAATACTTTCTTTAAATACCTGTAACATTTAAAAGAAAATGTAAACTATTTTTTTTTTTTTTTTTTGCTTTTGCCACAAGCAATCAGACACTTTGGCAAGTCTTACTGTTCAAACTGCTCTCCCATACAACAGATTGTTGATTTTTTTATGAATTTTTGAAATGTGAATGGGCGGGCATATTGCATAATATATATGCGCTATATTGCTGTTAGGTTAGCTCTATCCAAAAAATTCTGTGATGTAATATTTGATGAAAATTCTTCAAGATTTGTGTCATATTTTTTGAGTGGTGGGATAATATGTTGTCTTATAAAGAATAATAAATTATTTGTGTTTAATTAAAAAATTTGAAACTGAAATTCCCATAAAGAAATGCATTTTGAAATTCCCATAAAGAAATGCATTTCCCAAAGAATAATTTCGTCTGTTTAATTTGGTTGTTCTTTAATAAAATAATTGTTATACTGCCTGTGAAGTTGTTGAGATAATTTTTTATACTTTTCTGCATAATTAGAATGTTTGTAAAAAATGTCATTGGGGCAGAAATGGGATATGCTATTGAAGCAATTTATGATATGTTCTGTATTAAAAATGATTACAGTGATTGCAATAACTGTTAATCAACTCTTTAATCGATTGAAATACATTATATATTGTTTATTGATATTATATTTTCAAATGCATGTAATGTACTTTTTTATTTATTAAAAGTTTAATATTTAGATAATTTTGAGAATATTTTTTATTGAAAATTATTATTGTATACATAATGGTTCTTCCGATTGATTAGATTAAAAATTATTATAATATATGAATTCAATTAATATTTTTAGTTGAATTACTAATTGCAGACATAGTCTATAGGTACAGATGAATTTTAACTCGACCTCTGAATAAGTGATAAAAATTAATTTTGAAGATAAATAATCTTTTAATGATATCAGTTGTTTGTATTGGATATTTTAAAAATATTATTAATACTAGTGATTATTCCTGAAATTATTTTTGAATATTTATAATTTTTCTATTTTTGTACAGTTTCAACATTAATTCTGTTTACAATTTAGTACAATTTTAATTTCATTTTTGTTTGAAAACAAAACAGTACAACTACCATATCATGGCTGGCACTGGATATGTTGCTGCCTTGTGAGCATTATCTCTTGCTATTTGGCATATGATATGGTCATGTGATATAATTTGACATGTATTTCATAAAGTATATATAAAAATCACTTCAAAACATCAAAGTACTCAAAAATTGCTATAAGTGATAAAAATAAATTTTAAAGGCAAAAAATACCTTTATTTTATTTACATTTCAACATAAAAAATAATATATCATCAATACATCAAATATAACAAGAAAACTACAGCTCTGACCAGACTATATAACAGAGAACCTTTACTAATAGATTTTAAAAATAGTAGAATAATTTATCCATTAAGACCTTTTTTGCCATCCATCACCAGAGAATCAATAGAGATCTTACGTACTGAGAATATTTGCAATGATTCAGCATCCATGGAGCTTCCTAAAATTTGGAAAGAAATGCTATACAGAATAATGAAACAGTATTATAAAATAATTCATGCTCACAAATTTCCATTTTTAATGTTGCAATTAATTTCATTTTGCTTTTGTTTACGTGATTTTTGTTTTTGTTTACTAGTTTTTCAATTTGAATTTTTTTGCGAAAATATTTTTATAATTTTTTTTTTTTTTCTGGGAATGTTGCCGTCGGATGCAATGGCACATGTTGAAATGTAAATAAATAAGGGTATTTTTTGCCTTTAAAATTTATTTTTATCATAGCAATTATTGAGTACTTTGATGTATTTCATGTTTCACTCTGGCATTATGTACAGCAGTCTTGCTTACATTTAGTTTTAGATTAAGATATTTACTGCAAATGAACGATCAGGTCGACCAAGAGCAACAGTGTCTCGAGAAGACCATATCCTATCTTCTCAAGACACTGTTGCTCTTGGTCAATCTGATTGTTCCCTTGCAGTAAATATCCTATCTAAAACTAAATGTAAGCAAGACTGCTGTACATAATGCCAGAATGATACATGAAATAAATTTCAAATTATATCACATGACCATATTATATGCCAAATAGCAAGGGGTGTGCATTCGTCCAGGAGTTCTTGTAAGAAAATAAAGACAACTTTGTATGTGTCAGGAAGAAATGTAAGCCTGGTGACTGTATCTAGGCAAGGAACTTGAATTGTCATTGCAAAAATATCGAGTGGTTTTGAACTTTTGTTAATGACTGTATAAGGACACAATTATCATCAGTGAAATAACTGCTTTAGTATTTTGCATTGATCAGTTTAAAAGAATATATTATTTAATTTTATTTACTAGCATATTTAAGTTTAAAAAATAATTTTGAGACAAGAGAAGACATTTAAATAATTTAAAACTATCAAATTACATATGAAATTTTTGTATAAATTTAATTAAAAAATTAATTATATCAAGAACTAATTAATTAATACCTATTTGAAATTAAATGAAGAATTTAGTGACTCCTTAGTACAATAGAACCTTGTTCAATACTCAGTTTAGTACTTCTGGTTTACCATTTGACCCTGAGTCACCCATTCAATCATGATGACACCCTCAATATCGAAAAAAATTACCTTTTGTTTTGACTTGCTCATTCGAGTTTTTTTGCTCTTTGGCAATGTGAGGGGTCTTCCAGTACATGTGTTGACACTTCATTTCAGGTTCATACTGGTAAATCCACATTTTATCACTTGCGATGACTTTTTCTAGCAGTTCAGAATCTGCTGTGAATTGCTCCATGATGTTAGATATTTTTTCTGACAGCTGAAATTTTTCCTGTTCTCTTTTTGCTCTTGTGTGAGGTTTTTTGATATAATTTTTGCATAAACTTTTGTTATTTGCAAATCCTGCTGCAAAATTTTTCTTATTGTCTCTCTATCATGTCTGCCATCATCCGAATACTCAAACGTTGGGCTTTCTGCACAATTTTGTTATTTTTCTGAATGTGTTTTGTCAATTCTTGGTGTCACAAGCCGACCAGAACATTCATCTTCAACCTCCTCCCAACCTTCCGAAAATTGTTTGTGCCAATGAAAAACTCGATTGTGTGACATACAAATTATTTCTATACACAGTGATCTCTCACTTATACGCGTTTTTCACTTATGCGCGTTTTTTCCCACGGGCCCGGCCAGCGAAATAGGAAAAGAATGCTAACACTTATTAATTTATATGCGAAACCTAAAATACACCTTTCACCTATGCGCGAAAAAAAAATCAAGTTTTAGTAAAATCGCTACGTTCTCTTTATCGCAAGAATGTACCCTTCCTGTTCTGTCTCTTGGAATGCATCCACACGCCCTTAATCCATTGTTCGGATTCTTCCAAGAATGCGTTCTTTTTCGCTTGTGATTGACATCGAGAGGGAGAACGGGTTACATACCAAAATGTTGATGTCATTAAAAGTCGCAGCCAATTGGTGTGGACGGTAAGCACTGCTCGCGGAAAAGCTTTAGATATGCGTTACTACGCCATTCGCTTATGTACTGTACAGTGTATAAAAAATGACAAAATGTACGAGTTTTGCCACGTACGAACTTGTCGCTTTCTTTGACATTTTATGTCATAAAAAAATTGATGAAAAAGGCTTTAAATCAAAAACAGCGTGAGCTGATCATTTCCGTATTCCAGAATCAACTTTAAGAGGAATTCTGAAAAGCAGAGAAGCTATAAATGCAACTTATCTAGAATAGGAAATAAAGGCCAAGAAAAGGAGTCGAATTCAAACTGGAAAGAACGAAGAATTCGAGAAAGTTTTAGTCCTCTGGTTTAAAGAAACTCGTGCATCCAATATTCCTGTAAACGTTGAACTTCTAAGAGAGAAAGCCTTGGAATTATCGAAGAGTTATGACACGGAAAACTTTTCTGCATCACATGGATGGGTTGGGAAATTTAAGATTAGACATGGATTGTCAACTTGTGTCCTTTCTAGTGGAAATGAAAGTGTCAATAATAAATCTGTTGAACAATGGAAAAAAGACTTGCCTGATTTAGTTAAAGAATACGAACCGAAAAACATTTATAGTTGCGACGAAACTGGACTTTTCTATCGTACGTATCACAGTTTGGTACGACGTATGTAACAACTTTGAATTTTTACATTCTTATTAAATTACAATATATAAACGGAAATTACCTGCATATTTATTTATTAGTGTATTAGTAGTGTACTATTAGTATTAGTTATATTAACTTTTCGCTTTTAAGCTTATTTTATGGTTTTTCACTTATGCGCGAATCTCACTTGTGCACGAAAATTTCGTTGTCCCCTTTTGTCGTGCATAAGTGAGAGACTCCTTCAACAATTAAAAGAACTAAGTTGGAGGTTTGTAACTACATAAGGAATTTGAGATTATTATGTTGCTTGAGATTTAAGCTTAGCACTCAGACACAAGAACTTTCTACTGAAGAAAACATTAAAAAAAATGAAACTAGATAGAGCAACAGAAGGCACACCACCTTCACTGGAAGCATTAACGTCAACTACATTTCATCTTTAAACCCCCCTTACCAAGCTGAACAGCTAAGGCATACACAGTTCCTTTATTTAATTGTCACACCTCATATATCCTATGTTAATACAATAGACTACCTCAAATCCACACAGCTTGGGACCAGAGGTTGTGCAGATTTTAGAATTTTGCAGATTTCTGGTCATTGCTTTGTTTACATTTTTAAACAGTAATTTGATTGTAATAATGCAATTGAAATTATAATGAATGCTTACAATATAATAAAATATTAAAATAATTAAGTAAAGTACTAATCTAAAGTGATAAAAAGTAAGATTAAAATGCTTAAAATATTAAAAGAAAGGTCAAATAAATAATTTATAATGTATAATTAAATATGTATAGTAAAAATGAGATACATTTTCCATGAATTATTCAATGAAACTTTTCTCATAAAGCTACCCTATTCACATCTAAATCATAAAGTAAGGAAGTTTTATTTCATGTTTACCAGTCTTAATAATTAAAAAAGCTTGATTAATACATACATATATTGGGTAAAAAGATTGTGATTACTAGTGATATCAGCAATATCTTGATTTTTTTCAGAAATAAATTTATACTTTGTCCATGAAAAACCCGGAGTTCAGACATATAAAAAATTACATATTAAAATACATATGAAATGATATAAAACTAAAAAATTCTGTAATTTTGCCCTACATCTGAACTGAAAGTTTCATTGGTTGCATCTGCGATGAAGTGCAGATTTTATTCATTTGCAGATTTTAGGGTTGCGGATTTGAGGGAGTCTACTGTATCTAATTTTGCTAGTTTATTTAAAATAAGGTCTGGTAACTGAGCCTCGGTTGAATTTTTCAGATAAAAAATTAGAAAGTCCTTAAATTCTTTAATTATAGAAATAAGAGTAGTCTTTCTTTATAATTCCATTCGAGCTGTAATTATTAGCAAACCTAATATTATTTTGTCTATAATTATTTGAAATATATTCCCATTTTCATTTTCTAAAATAAGAAACTAAAATTTCTCTCTCTCTCTGTCCTTTTTTTTAAAACATGTAATCCAAATAACATATATACACAAGCCAACTGCAACCTGAGGATGCCTTGGACCTTCTACTTGGTGCCAGTCTTGTACTATATTATGTAAGTACACTTGAACAGGATGTCATAATTATGCAATGTACCATTTTTTTTCATGTTTTAAATAATCTATTTGAATTGAAATTTTTTATTATTATTAAAACTTTTAATTAAAACATTTGAACTGCAGATGAAGCATTATATAAAATCACACTGGTTTCAAAAGTTAAGGTCCAAAACAAAATGTGATTTTTTTTATTATAAGAATGCATAACTATCAGGATTTGAAAATATATTGTCTGAAACATGCAAAAACTCCAGTTGCATAAGTTTTTACTATATGCTCATTTTGGCACTTGTTCAATCATGCTGTACTGCAAAAAAAGTTAAGAAATTGCTGTGTTCTGTGTAGTTTAACAATGTTCTCAACAAAGAATAAATCAGATTGGCTCAACTGGAATGGTCAACTTTCAAGTTAAATGCAAGAAGCATGAAACAACTCAACTTTTCCCTTTACTGTGTATTTTTATCTCCTTAAAACAAAACCAAAAGCCATGACCAATGTTCATTTTTTGGTTGAAATTATGTTTTGCTTTTCTTCTAGTATCTCCTGTATGTGCATGAAGAAATTTCAAGTCAAGACTAGGAACAAAAAGAGGTCTCCATTGGTTGAAATTGATTCTGTAGTTCCTCGGGAAAAGGTATTTCTGTGGCAGATGTTTTCCATAAGTTTTGAAAATGTTGTCCCTTTAAATGCCATGGGGGAGGGAGGACTAACGTAATGTAAATTAAATAAATTATTAAGATATTTTAAAAGAATAAATAAGGTGAAAAAAGTAAATACAGGACCTTGTCATCAAAAATCAGGTTTGGATTAAATGCTGGCCAATGAAGCTTTAACGAGAAAATGCATTCAAGAAGAACCTTGAATTATATGGAATAAAAATAAATTGAAAGTATTGTTCAATCTATAATTTCAGAGACACATTCTTGCATAACTATGCCCATAAGAACAGAAAATTATTATCACATTTGTTTATTGTATTTTCTGAAGCAACTGAAAAGTTCTGGTTAATCAAACAAACAAGATTATTTCAGGGACGAAATAATTATATTGTTGCAATTAATTTCAGAAAAAATGGATGAAGATCAATTAAAAATATGGTTATCCAAGATACATTTTAAAACTAACCCGAATATTTTAGAAAAAGTATCTAGGCCAGAATTCGAACCAGGGACCTTTGGCTTAAGCTGCCAATGCTCTGCCAACTGAGTTATCCTTGTAGCAGGACATTGACAGCTTAAGTCAAAGGTCCCTGGTTCAAATCCTTTGGAGGACACTTTTTCACTTAGTTGGGAAATTACAACTTGTGTGATTTATTTACTAATTAGAATAATTGTATTAAAATTAATAAAGTGTAAATGAATACATTCCATATATAAATTTCAAAGAAACAACATTCTTAAGCAAAGTTTAAAAGGCATAGTGCTTCTAGTAGAAAAGGCCAGTTTTAGATCCTTAAGGTCACTGTTTAGATTTGTAAAGGCACTCTTTTGATTTTAAAGGCAGTTTTAATGTATAAAGCCTTTTCAAATTATGATGAGTCAGTTTTTACTATGGAAATAATTTTTTAAATACAAGCACCAGTAAGGACACAATTTTTTGATTGTGTAAAAAGAAAGGCACGATTTATTAGATGAAATCAAAAAGTGTACTATTTTTCAAACCATAGTGCAGGCAGGGGCAGCATCCTCCTGAAACTGTTTGGAGGAAACTGTGGTCAAATTGCAGGCTGTTACACAAAATCGGTTATCTTCTTATCACGTAAATATATTCTCAAATAAAGCAAATTTGTGACACTAAATCTTATTTCAAAGTAAATCATATATGAAATGTCGGAAACTACAGATTCAAGTTTTTAAAAATTTGACATAACTTGGCTTAAAAGTTTCGCGGCGCTCTACTGTGCCACGGCACACAGGTTGAGAACCACTGGTTTAAATAGTCTGATTTTGCAAAACAGCATATCCCGTCCAAGCATTGCATAGTTCAGGTCATCTGGAAACCAAGAACTCTGAGAGCCGACTTCAAAAACTGTGAGATTAAAAGGTATTGACATTTCCCATGTTTTATACAATGTATCTTATTTTTTAATTATTGATATTTTTAACAATTGTTGAGTTAATTATTAGTTTGTTGTTATTTTAAATTCATGAATTATGAGCTTGAATAGTTAAGAAAACATTAAAGTGTTTATTTATTTTAACTGGTAAGGTGTTATAAAATTCATAATTTTGCATGTTTCATTTTATTCTTTAATAAAAAAAGATAATGTACGATGACACGTGAGAATTTATTCTTTACATTTCAAATTGATGTACCTCACCCACTCCTTACTTTTAGGCAGTGCTGTTTAAATATAAAAAATATATAAATCTTCAAAATTATTTCTGTTCTTGTTTTATTCACATAAATTTTAAATGTAGACTGAACTTGTAATTTTATTATATAGTCAGTGATGTATTAAATGGTTGTAAATCACATATTTTAGTTGCACCTTCTCCTCTTTAAAAACAAAATTTTCTTATGATTCATGCTTTTATTTTCTTGCTTTAGGGAAAATATCTAATTTATAAACTACACAATATAATATATATATATATGTATCTTATTTATCAACGAATATGAAGTGTCGAAAAATTTACTCCTCTACAATAATTATTTTCTGGACTTGATACCAAATTAATGATTTCCTTTTTAACAGCTTCTTTTAATGTCATAAAACTATATACAATTCTCATGTTATCCCGTTAGTGCAATATTCGTTAAAGACGATATTAAAGTTTTTAATAATCAAATATGTTTTTAAACCATATTTTATGGTACAGTAAACTCTGTCTAAAGCGGAATCAGTTGGGACTGAGAAAATTTTTTGCGGTAGACAAACAATATTCCGGCTTATGCAAAAAAGCTCCCCCCCCCCCCCCCAAAAAAAAAAAATCTCAATCTTTGACTATCTTTTATTGTACGAATTGTATATTTCCAACTGAGCGAAAAAATGCCCTGTCCGGATTCGATTCCCGGCCTGGGCATTTTTTCGCTCAGTTGGAAATATTCAATTTGTATGATAACTTTACCAATCAGTTTGATTGTGTTAAAATAATAGTTTATCTTTCATTGATTTTCCTGACTCGAAAATCAGTTGAAAACTGAAATTCTGAAAGATCCCTTGTCTTATAGATAAATGAGAAAAGCTATTCAATTTCTTAGTACTGCTATAATACATGCGAAATGGAAGTTTACACACACACAAACTAATAAACTTCGAGAATGAGACAGAACGCTACTATTTTGAATTTTAGTAGAACCTTAAAGTATAACACATTGTACTTTGGAAAATATATATTTTCATAAATTTGCATTTTACTAGAAATAATAACTTTTAAATGCAATATTGAATAGGAAAAAATGGCATAAGCAAGAATTTTTTTAAATTTAAACCTTTTCTGTTCTTTTGAATTAACTTTTTCAAAGTGTTACGGAATTTAACTAACATCCCCGACATTGAGTATTTGATTTAACAGTTTTAAAGTTTGATAAACGAAATGGCTTTCATTTTCAAAATGTCTTTTTTTTCCGCCTTATGCAAAATTTTGGTTTCAGTGGGACCTTAAAATCCTTTCCGTTTCCGCGTTAGACAGATTCAGCCTTATGCAGCATGTAATTTCCTATGGGCTCGCCGGGACTTTAAGAATTTTTTACGGTAGTCAGATTTCCGGCTTGATGTCATTAAATTAACGACAAGGATTTAAGTTAGCAGAGTTTAGAATAACACACAATGAAAGCTAAAGCTAAATGTCCTGTTTGGGTTTTAAATAGTTATGAAAAAGATAAGAGACGTATGGTGGCGAAATGAAAACAAACTAAGTTTAAAAACAAACTAAACGTTTATTAAATAAAATATAAAACAATATGATTAAATATATTTCCAACAGTAATAAATCTTTAAATTCCATTAAGCACATTATATTATCAAATTATACATATCTAAAAAAACATATTTAACAATAAAAGGAAAACTGACCTCACAACACATAAAGAAATATAAGATGAAATCGCTTGAGTGACCGTCGTTCCTTAAAGGCAGGGGCGCCATTTGAGGGGGGCTGGAGGGGCAATAACCCCCCCTCCAAGGAATTTGATATTTCAGAAAATTTATCAACCATTAAATGTAAGGATGCATCGAATTGTGATTTTGGCCGAATACCGAATGCCGAATATTTGGCCTGCAGGTAAACCGAATACTGAATATTCGGCCAGCCGAATAGTAACTGTTAGGCCAAATACCGAATATTAGGCCAGCCGAATAATATCTATTCGGCTGGCCAAATACTATTATATCTCAGTGTTTAACGTTAAAAAGTTAAATTTTAAACAATTTTATATAATATTTAGCACAGATGCATCTTGACAAACAAGACAATTTTTATAAGTAAATTTTGTACTTTAAAAAGTATGTTTTGAGTTATTATTTAAGAAGAGGATGGTTTAAAAAAAATTTAAATAACAAAATTCAAATTCCATGCCTTCTTCAGTTACTTCAAACAAATGAAAAGAATTCTCTTATATTGAACAAGAAGCAACATATCATTCCACTTCTTTCATCAAAAATGAAAGATGTACAAGCCCTAGCAGAATTTTCATTTATAGCTGTATAAAAATGAAGATGGTTGTGCGAAATTTGCATCACATTAATTTGCTTGTATTGAATGTGATGATATCCTTGGAAGAGACTGGATTTTGGCCAGTGGTACAGTACAAGTATTGTTAGCAGCATTCTTAATAAGATAATGTCTAGCTCAGTGCTGTTTAGATATGAATGGTTGCTATTTCCAGCACTTCTCGTTATATTATCATATTTCACAGAAATTAAAGTAACTCTGTTGACAATATAGTTGCAATACCTTCATTATTGTTAAAGTAACAAAAGAAAATTAAAGTTTGACTTGAGGATACACTGTATTTTTGACTGAATAGGTGAATTGCGATCCTGATTTACTGGACAAAAAAGTACATGTTTTGATGCTATTATTATTACCCCTGAAATTTTCTTCCATTTTGTTTAGAAACACTCTGTTTGCGAAAAAGCAAGAAACGGATTATTTACCAGACAATGCTCAGTAACTTGCATTTCCACATTTATTAATTCCCATGAACAAATGACATGTCATTAATGGTTAATTTTTTAAGTGGCATTTTTAAATAAAAGACAATGATTTTATATTATTTATTTGTTGTTTTAAAGATTCTAATTTTTCTGAATATCTTTATTAATTGTCAGTTAAAAGTAGAAGTTGTGTAACGTTTTAAAAAATGTTTTTAAGAGGTTTTTTAAGTATTCGGTTTGGACGAATAGTTTGATATTCGGCCAAACCCAATATTTGGTAGGCTGAATAGTTTGATATTTGGCCAAGTGGAATATTCGCCAAACAGAATAGTTTGACATTCGGTCTAACCGAATATTCGGTAGTATGGCCGAATAGGTGAATACTGAATAGATACCGAATATTCGGTGCATCCCTAATCGAATGTCAGACTCAAACAAACATTAGAAAATTGCTCAAACTCTAAAATAACTATAAGATTTGATTGCAATAAAAACATATGCATTAAATAAATGCTTATGCATAGAAATTAATAATTATAAAAAAAAATTCCCAACTATTTGAACTCTTTCAAGGTAAGACATACATCTTTAATGAGTACTTTGGGTTAATTTTAAAAATACATGTGAGAATTTTTTTATAAGTTACTTCTCAGCTGTAGTTGATCATCGTAAAACTCGTCAAAATCATTGACACAGCAATCACAATGATTTTCTTCTAGCCTATTCTCGAATAAGAGCAAAGAAAATAATAACATTTAAATCCCACTGATGACGGTCTTGTGATGACTAAAAACGTTCTGCATTTTTCTAATGTATTTTAAATAATTTTAAATTATATGTATGCACATAAAAGTAATTCTTGTGCATTTATTTTTGATTTTATTATGGATATTAATTATAAATTTTACCTTTTCTGTAGAAAAATGAAGATATATTACATAGTATTCATTAATGTTCAAATATGTAGTTTTTTAATCCGAAAAATATTTAGAATTTCTTTGAAAAATCTGATTAACATGAAATCATTTCATAATAGTGAAAACACAATCCGAAACAATTAACGCTTTACCTTTACTTGCAGAAAATCACTAACGGAAATTTTCTTATACTTATAGATCACAAAGTTTGTAAATTTCGTGATCTATTCATGACGTTCGTTAGCTGATTATCTCATGACTGATTGAATTTCATGATTTTTTTTTCGAGATCATCTGACGAAATTTGCGATTTTTTCCGCGATCGATTCACGGAATTCATGATTTTTTTCTGCAAGCGTTATACGAAATGGATTTTTTTCGCGCGAGCATTTGCCGAAATTCACAATATTTTTCCGCGACCAACTGACGAAATTTGATATTTGTTTTCACGATTTTTTTGACAAAATTCACTGTTATTTAAATTTCGTGATTTTGTTTCTGCCACCGACTAATAATATTTGTGATTCTTTTTGTGTGAGAGTTAGACAAAATTTTGGAACGCGATCGTTTGACGAATTTTTCCTCGATTTTATTGCGCGATTGTTCGCCTAAATTTTCGTGATTTTTTTTGCGCAATCTTTTGATGAAATTCGCGATTTTCTTCGCAATCCTTTTACGAAATTCAAGATTTCTGTTTGTGCAATCATTTGACGGAATCTGTATTTCTTTTCGCGATCTCTGATGAAATTAGCAATGCTTCCCACGGTCGTTTGAAGAAATTGGAGATTTTTTAAGTGACCATTTGGAGACTTTTTTTTTTCAAAATTTTCAAGATTCGCAATTTTTTTCTGCGACCTATTGACGAATTGATTTTGCGGATTTTGAAAGAAAGAAAAATCGTGGACTTTCACGAAAATAAAAAAAATTGTGGAATAATCACATGCTTGTGAAAGAAGTTATGGAGACAAAATCACATAGAGCATTTTTTACTGTGAGGGATTTTCTTTCTGTGTGATTTGTGCGGTTCTGCAAGTTGTGCAATTTTCCACGTTCGCTGCTCCTCAAAGGAAAATTTTCCTTGTCTTTCGTGGGGAAACTCATGAAATGGCACCTCTGCAATTAAAACTTTGAAAGGGGCAAAAGCGCGTGCAGTCCGATTTCGCCTGAAACCAAAAGCTCCATTTAAACAAGTCTCCGTCTTAGCAAGTATAATTGGATGATGTTTTTTCAACGAAATTTGATTTTTTTCCCCTTCTAGAAAGAAATCTGTTATAGACAGGTTCGGTTTTCACAAGTTTTACTCTCTAATATATCTCTTTTCAGAGCTATACTATAGAGTGGATGGTTTAACAGTTAGGATATCTGTAAAAATGAAACCTGTCTATAACAGAATCCTGTCTAAGAAGGAAAAAATCATGTCCAATATATTAAAATTTTACCTTCTAAGACAGAAACCTGTTTAAAACGAAATATTTCACTGGTTCTGAGTTTTCGTATTCGAAGTTTACTATTATTGTAAGCATAAGTCAGTAAACGTTTCTCATACGGGGGGGGGGGGGGGGTTAGACCCTCTGGATCCTACACTTAGCTATATAGTATCCCTCAAAAAATGTTTGCCCCCCCCCCCCAAGAAAGTTCTGAAATGGCGCCCCTGCTGAAAGGTTCCGTATTGTTTAGACATATCCATGAACTGCCAATGACCTATTACGACTCACATATATCCATGCTAAATAACACCGAAGAAAACATTTCTTAACAGATGAAATCACATTATTGAAGAATAGCAAAAGAACACTTAAAATAGATGCAGTAAAACCATCAATAACTGATCAACTTCAAGCCTCACTCGTGACTCACGACTTGGCATTTACTTGTTGACGAGAAAAACAGAGTCCAAACTTTTAAAGCCGGAGTCGAAGTTGAATACTATCGAACTCCAATCAGTAACCTCATAAATGGCTGACACAAGTTAAAGCAAGAATAGGTAAAGTGACGATTTGTTGAAAACCAACAGAACTTCTAAATAGACATCTTCAGCCATCGAAACTCCGGAGAGATAAAACACTGTTAGTGGGTAAAGAAGAAGGAGGTGAAGAGAAAAGAAAATGGATCTGTATTTATATCAGCCGGGCGTTCAAATAACATCTCATTACGCAATTCAAAGAGCAGCAGCAGACGAAACCATGACGAAAGATCGTACAGCTGATGTGTCGTAGACTCAAACGGATGACGCCATCTGGTGACAGACGTGGAACTATTATCGTGGCAGTCATTCGAATGAAATGTGTGCTCTTGATTGCATGGAAGCTGACAGCTGAAAAACGGATTGAAAAACGAAAGTACATCCGGCAAAGAAAGTAAATAAAATAAAGGACTTTACAAACAGGATAACAGAAGTGGATAAAAGGTAAGTAAAGAAATGATTGACTTTATATTATTAATAAAAGGTATTTAAAGAGTGTTAAAAGATATTTAAATAAAGAAATATATGAAATGTAGAGGAGATATATCTGGACAGTGTCAAGATAGGAATAAGGTGTTTTACACTTATCACGGCTTACACAGAGTCTGCCTTAGACAGAATTTACTGTATTTGTTATTTTTGAGCTAGTTCTAAATTGCCTTTATCAAAATTATCATTTACTATTTTTATGAAAATATTTTTCTGTATACCAGTTTTGTACTGCATCCCAGTTTTAGGGTTATATTTATCATGTTTGTATTTTATGTATTCTCTTTCATATGTTATTATATTGTTTAAGACATTGTTAGCTTTTTTAAAAAAAAAAATCATTCTTTAATTTTCAACCAATATTCTAAATTCGCTTTATCGGAAAAATTAATTTACTATTTTCATAAAAACTATTTTTCTATGTGTCATTTTTATTACTATCATCTCATTTTTAAACCAGACTAATTTCCTTTCATATGTTGTTTTTCTTTTTATAAATGGTAAGAGTTTAAAATTGCATATTTTTATTGTGGATCTAATATTTGGGTTGTGGGGAACAATTTTGTTTTGGGGAATTTCTATGGTATTGTTTTAATGTAAACATTGTTAAATTTCTTAATCAACTTTATTTTTTACCCATGATTTTTTAAATAGTGTGTTTTTATGAATACATATCGTAAGGTTAAAAACTGTTTTTTAAAGAGAAAATTTATGATTAAAACTTTTTGTTACAGAATCCGTGTTTTAATTAGTTATTTTATATTATTGCAATTGTATCTAACAAATACTTATCATTGAGATAGTTTAAAAAAAAAAAAAATCATGCTTGAAAACTGTATAATTGAAGCATCATTAATTATATGGAATTGTGTTACAGTTTACAAAAAATAAATAAATAAATAAAAAATATATAAATAAAATAAAAAGCAATTTAACAAATTACAACGACCATTTGGAAAATGATTTTTTCGAAGACTAAAATTTAAGACATAAAAAATCGCACAGAGTTGATCATACATTAAGTACACTATGAATTAAACATTAACATTCCTGGACCCATCATGAACAAACTTTCAAAGAAATTTCAGTTTTACAATTTTCGATACTATACTGTAAATTTTTAAACTTCTACAGAGCTGGTCTACATTACGTACGCCATGGATTAAACATTAATATTCCTGAACCAATTTTAAATGAAATTTCATTCTTAAACTTCTAAACATCCCACAATATTACTTTTTACACCATCGTATAGAGAAAAAAATGTACTTTTAAATGCAATTTGTTTGAAAGCTGTATCTCAATTTGTTTCCAAGTTATTAATTGTTGTTGTTGTTTTTATTACTTTTTTGTCATAGTGGCAACAGAAGTATCCATCTCTGTTGAAAGTAAAGGGAAAATACAGATTACTGTATTTTGTACAGATTATGTATAGACCAATCAGAAAACGAATAAAATGTGCATTCAACCAATAAAACGCTTCAGATATGTTTTTGATTTCCTACCCTGACAGAGGACAATAATCATTTTTCCAAATGGTTGAAAACTATTTTGTAGATTTCCTTTTAAGAATTTGTATGTGATATCTGTCAGTGCAATATTTTTTAAGCTATTATTGATCTTTCGATCATACCATTATATTGTTACAATATTTATATTGCAGCACATTTCTCAATTTTTTAAATTTTATCTCAAAAACTGAAATTTCAGCTAAAACTTTTGATGACAATTTCAAGGTGTATTAGCATTCTTTTTTACAAACATTGCGTTTATTTTCCATTTATGATGTTTTATGAAGTTAGAATTTTGTTTTCCACCTAGAATCTCATTATATAATAAACTTCAGTTTAATGTATTTTCAGATACTGTTAATTCATCTATTTTATATAATTTGTAGTTTTCAAACCACGAAAGGATGGCAAATAACAGAAATATAAATATTGATGTTTTCATTGCAACTGGCTGAAATTTTCCAGAATTGTAGGTATGATACAAAACATCAAGGTTACAAAAATCGCTCAAAAAAAGCTGATGCATGGTGGACAGTAGATGTACAATGCAGCTTCAAGGAGGGTAACTGCTTTTTTAATTTGTTTGCAGTTTAACAAGTTGATTAAAAATATAAAGAGCACAAATAATTTTGGCATACAGCTATTTAAAAGCTTCATAAAAGGAGCTCCTTCTTCAATAACAGATTGATAAAGTGTTAGAAACATTAGATGTAAAATACACACCATGAATTGGTGCTGATGTTTTCTTCTCCCTTTTTGCCAGGGGTTTCTTAAATGCAGCCTTGAAACAGAATTTGTTCCTTTAATGAATTTTTAATCAGCCTAAAAATATTTGATAATATTTCTGAGTACAAAATTAGTCATTCATATATTTGCTTTAATAAATAAAATAAAATAAAAATGAATTCCTGACATATTATTATTTATTAGCTATTTATTAGCTATTTATATGCTATTTCTTTCAGCCAGCTGTTAAGGTGTCGTCACTATAAAATAACGTTACATTATACAGAGTGTCTGGGCTAAAGGTATCCAAAAGTGATTTTTTATGGAACTACTCATTAAAAATTTTTTAAATATATTTAAATAGAAAGACCATCTCACCAAGTTTTAATATCAGTTCATTTTGATGTATGGAGATGTTAGATTTGGATGTTTGCCAGTTTCAGATACCAAAGTTACTTGGTATCTGAAACTGGTAACAAGAATAACTGTTCTATTCCCTTTGATTAAGTAAGGAAGTTTTTAAATGGACTAAGTCATTAGTAAGTTAAAAGTGTCTGGAGTGGGCAATCATTTTCAGAGATTGCAAACGTTGTTCTTAAAATCTTAGCAAGAAACAGATTATTTACTGGACAATGTTCAGGAACTTGCATTTGTACATAATTAATTCTTATGAAAATCCTCATGATTGGTTAATTTTCTTAAATAATACTTAACAAACAGAAAATAAATAATGTAAAAACATTATCTTTTATTTAAATATGATACTGTTTCTAATTATTCTGAATATCTTTATAAGTTGACTATTAAACATAGAAGTTGTATAAGGTTTTTAAAAATATGTTTTAAAAGTTTTTTTTTTAAGTATTCGGTTCAGCCGAATACTTCGATATTCGGCCAAATCGAATATTCAGCATGCCGAATAGTTTGCTATTCAGCTAAGCCGAATATTCAGCATACCTAATAGTTAACACGGCCGAACACCGAATAGATACCGAATATTCAGTGCATCCCTATAATTAATTGTGTGTTAACTAACTGATCTTTCAATTTATATTATCTTTAATATTATAATAGAAAAAAATATCTTGGGTGCCATTTTGGGAGGGTTAGTGATTAAAGGAGAAAGTGGGGGGATTATACCTCTATCCCCAGCAGCAGAATTTTTTTCTGCAGTCTGCAACACAAGTAGAAACTGTAAAAACAGTCTGCAGAACTTACGGACAAACGCCCTCTTTCCAATCCTCATGCACTCAAAACCCCCAAGTATTTGTGATTAACATAAAAGGATAGTACTTTTTAAAGTAATTTACCTTTGTCCTCAAAATTTTTAACACCATTCTCTGAAAAATCTTTCATAAAATTGTCAAAATTTCTGAGAAGTTAGAAAACAAAATAACAGTAAAAATAACATATGAACACCAATTTCTAAAATTATTGAAAAGATTGATGCAATGTGATAATATCAAAAATTATGTATAGATGTGGTAATACAGGGATGAAAGTGTACTAAAGCTACTTTGGAACAGCAAAAAATCTAATTTTGTAGCAATAAATTCAATTTTTGTAGCAACAAATATCTAATTTTGTAGCAACAAAAATCTAATTTTGTAGCAATAAAAGCTGTTTTTGGAACTGATTGAAATTCTGAGAGAATCAAATTTGAGTAATTCATGCAAATACTATATGAGTAATTCTAATGCGATGTTTTACCTAGCAATCTTAGCTAGTTGTCCAATTCAAAATTCAACATGCTTTCACTCAAAACATGGCTAACTAATATTTAACTTGCCACTCAGCTATAAAAAAACTCGGGAAAACATTAATGTTGCAGCAAAAATTTCCACGATTCTTTGACGGAATTCACCTTTTTTCCCTCGATCCTTTGACGAAATGCGCGTTATTTCGCGATCTTTCGACATGTTCGCGTTTTTTTCGCGACATTTCGACGATGTTCGCGTTTTTCTCGACCTTTGGACGACGTTCGCGTTTTTTTCGCGATCTTTCGACGATGTCAACGTTTTTTCCGCGATCTTTCGACGATGCTCGCGTTTTTTCGCGATATTTGGACGATTTTCGCATTTTTTTCCGCGATCTTTCGACGATATTCGCGTTTTTTGCGCGATCTTTCGAGGATGTTCGCGATCTTTCGACGATGTTCGCGTTTTTTTCGGAATCTTTCAGCGATGTTCGCGTTTTTTTCGGGATCTTTCGACGATGTTCGCGTTTTTTTGGGATCTTTCGACGATGTTGGCGCTTTTTTCGCGACCTTTCGATGATGTTCGCATTTTTTCGCTACCTTTGAACGATGTTCGCGTTTTTTTTCGCGATCTTTTGACGATGTTCGCGTTATTTTTCGCGATCTTTCGACGATGTTCGCGTTATTTTTCGCAATCTTTCGACGATGTTCGCGTTATTTTTCGCAATCTTTCGACGATGTTCGCGTTTTTTCGCGATCTTTTGGCGATATGCGCGTTTTTTCGCGATCTATCGACGATGTCCGCGTTTTATTTCGCAGTCTTTTGACGAAATTCGCATTTTCTCCGCAATCCTTTGATGAAAGTTACTATTTTTCCGTAGCCCTTTGACGAAATTCGTGTTTTTTCCGCGGTCATTTGACGGAGGTCGAATTTTCCTGTCATGCTTTGACGAAAATTGCTATTTTTCCACAGCCCTTTGACCAAATTGACGTTTCTTTCGCGATCTTATGACAAAATTTCGTTTTTTCCTTCGCAGTCTTTTGACGAAATTCGCGATCCTTTGACGAAATTGCCTATTTTAACTGCAAACGATTAGAGAAATTGTTTTTTCGGCGAACATTTGTCGAAATTCGTGATATTTTCGTCCAAATTTTCGGACTAAAGACCGATTTTTTTAAAAATTTCTTAAGAAATAACCCCTATGAGGATTGGCTCGTTTAATAATGGGCGTTTCACGATCGCGTCTCGAGAGTTTTCTCCGTGAATTATTTGTATTTTAAAGGGAATCGGAGCTTCATCAATCGTATGTGGGGCGGATCGTATTATTAAGGCACATGGCAAATAATTTCTAGCAAACTTTTTTTCTTCTAAATTTTAACAGTTGAAAAATAGTCTGCAGACCTTCTCAAGAGTCTGCGACGTACGTCGAAGCGTTGCGCCGATTCTGCGCCTGGGCCTCTATCAAAGGATTTGATATTTCAGAATGTTATAGTCGCCACAGATCAGAGTAAAAAATATTTTCAGAAATAGCATTTAAGCTAAAATAACTTGTCAGAGTTGATATTAAAATAGAAATATTAGCACTGAATAAGAACTTTAAGCACAGAAATTAATAATAATATTTGATAAAGGCTTAGTATTGTAACATAACATATTCAAAGTGAGACTCATTTATCATTAACGGATACTTTAGCTATTATATGACAGAATGAATAATTAAGGTAGGCGAAAGTAAATACCCAGGATATTTACACAATTTCAGTATATTTACACAACTACTTATTGTTGAACTAAGCTAAATTATGAGAAAAAAAAAGCGTATGTTGACATTAATTATGATTTGTAAGTGTAAAAGAGAAGAAAATAGTAATTTGGAATTCTTAAAAGTTTAAATTTAAAGAAACACATTTTAAATTAAAGTACTGTATTTAAATTGAACTTCCTTTTGAATTATGATTAAGAATGTAAAAACTAATGTATTTAATACAAACAACTGTATATTTAAGAAATGTGTAAGTGTAATTTCCATGTTTTATTAAAGGGATCATAAATAAACTTTTGATTACTTCTCCGAAACTATTGTTTTAATTGAAAAATTCATTGAATACATTTGCCAATTTTAATATTAATAGTTATTTATATGCATATTTACCTTTGTTTCTCAGTATATAATTTGAGGTCACATTATCTGACAGAAAAGCCTTCATAATATAACCGTATGTGTATATCATACTTATATTTTATAACATAATGTAAAACTTATTTTTGTTATCATATAAATTCAATCCTTTTAAAAGTTACCATTTATTTATATTTTTTTATGTAACAGTTTTTAAGTTATATTTTAAAGTCTTGTATTTTATGACATTTTTCATCACAACATTTAAAATATATATATATTTTTAACTAAAATGGATTTGCTTAAAATAAATCATATTTCTTATGCTTTTTAAAAGACTTTTTTAAGCAAATCATAAAGGGATGTATAAGAATAAAATAAAGGTTGTTACCTACCCATTTTTTAATTCTGTAAAATTCCAGAATCTGAATGCCTTCCGTAACTTCCAACATTTGCAGTTAAGTACAAGTTGTTTGCATCTGCTAATGCCACCAAAACAAATCACTTTTAATTGAAGTATAGGGAGCCGTTCTTTTTTGGATATTGTAACAGCATGTGTTTCCCATTGACATCCACCTATGCAGTTAGGATAGTTCCATTTTCTAAAAAATTCTTCTGCAGAATTTTTCAACATTTCCATTGATTTCTCAGGCATGTGAAATATTTGTAATCGCTTCCATATCGCTTAACAGATTTCTTGTACAATTCCACTTACGGTGCTTTTTCCTATCCTGCAGCTATTTGATATATCTTGAAATGAATCTCCTGTTATAAAATGCCTGAAAAGAATTTTCTAATTTAATTTCTAATTTCAGCAAGATTTGCAAAAAAAAAAAAAAAAAAAGAATCTAAAAGATGCCTTTTCCAGATGTTTGAAAGATGAAAAATCTAGAACTGGCCAAGATGTCAGTTCAAAACCACCTTGGGCTTATAAGGAACAAATGGAGTTCCTGAGGGATTCCTTGACATATTCAGAGTAAGACCAATGTGATAGAATATTATTTGTATGTCTTAAATTTAGGTCTTTTTTTCAATATTTATTTAGTTATTTTCCGGACTGATTTGAATATTTCTAAAAGGGGAGATCCATGCAAAAAAAGACAGATCTGCAGCCAAAGCAAAAATAATTTCTATTCTGCGAATGTTTGACGAAAAAAAAAATTGAAGAGAAATAAAAAAAAAAAAGAAAAAAGAAAAAAGCACCATGAATAATTTTTTTGAAGGCCTCAAGAGTGCAGTAAGCCAGCTGATCAAGAAAAGGCAGCTAGTTCGAAGCAAAATTAAAACTTCAGGGAGTTGTAAATTTGGGAAGTGAAGAGTTGGAAGAAAAAATATGGTTAGAACATCAATGCCAATTCCCCTTTATTCCCAAAATTTTAACCCTCCATCATTTACTTATGTCCCTTCCCTTATGTTATGGGGAATAGATTTTCCTTTTAAAATATAGTAAAGAGTGTTCTTATGTTTCTTTTCTTATATCTAACATATATTTTCATATACATTTTGTAAGTATGTAACTTAAATTCTACACTCATTTTGTGTGTGCATGTGTGCTGAAAAATGTAATATACATTACTGTTAAAGGTAAACAAATGCAAAATATATGCTTAGATTTTTACATTATTATTTATAATTATTATTGTTATTTATTATTACACAGAATTTTTATTTATTTAAAAGTTGTGATTTATTAATTTTTTCGTTGACTGTTCTCAAATTCAAGCTGGCTACTTTTGATAATTCCTGGATTTATTTTTATTCGTAAGCACAAATAATTTTCAAGTGTTCTTATACAGAAACTATAAAATTGAATAACTTTTTCCCATTTTTTGATAAAGCAAAGAATCATTCAGAAAATATTGTCAAGTTGGTATTTTGAACAAAATTTTGGACAAGAAAGTCTGTCATGAGACAGCAACGGATTATAACTTGAGATTTAATAATTTATAGAAAAACTGAAAATGCTGTTTGATTGCAAATCACTTTAATAATTATTACTGTGTATTTAATACTTCTACGCAGGGCTTGGAAGTAACACGCTAGAAGTAGCAAAACTACGGAAGTCGCTACTTTTTACAGCTGTTTATAGAGTAGCATGCTATATTTTGAACAATGTAGTGCAGTTTTCTATTAGCACAATAGAAAAAATCAGTAGTTTGTAGCAAGAAACAATGTTACTTTTAACACCACATCCAGTGGAAAAAAATATCCTCCCACAAATCACATGGCCATAACTTTCTTCTTTTGTGCAAAATTGATTCTGCTCAACAATTTACAAATCTCAGTGGCAAATCTCATCTGCAGTGTATAGCAAAGCATTGAAGTCATACATTTTTCCCATTGACACTTACTGCTAAAATCAAGTACTAACCCAACAAAAGAATTAATTCACTTGCTGTCAACACATGTTATATTTACTCGTTATTAGTCTTCATGGTTTAAAGCTAGGCCAGATATGATATGATGATGTGATATGGTTAATGATATGATTAATATGGCCAGATTTTTTATTATTTGGAGTTGCTTTATTTACACATTTATTTATTGTTTACATTTAGTGTTATTTTTCTGTAAATATACGAGATTATAAAGTTAGACAACTCAGTATAATTAAATTTCAACTGAACTCAATTCAAATAAAATATTAAGAGAGTATTGGAGAGTTAAATAAAGAAAAATTTTGAAAAATGCAGTAAAATCGCCATAACAGTCAGTCCCAAATAGCAGGCAATTTTTTGATCCCCAGTACCTATACATGTATATATTATACATACATGTATGTCTGCATCCATACATGTATATTTGTACATTTTACCTCTGAATAGTGGACAAACTCCACGCTCCCCAGGTGTCCATTATTCAGGGGTTTTACTATACATGAATACAGCAATTTTATATCACAATTTAATAATTACTTTAAGAATAGTAAATAAAATTTATGCAGGCTATATACATACCTTGAAACTCATTCAAATATATAACTCTGTTTTCGTGCCTCCCTAAAAATAAGCTGTAGTTTAATCGCAGTTTTACTTTCCGTATTTTTGAGTCTGAAAAAAAATATATGGCAACTGCAATTATTTATTAAACTTTTCATTAAAAGTCTGAGAGGAATAAATTTCGCTTTTAGAAACACATGAAGTTGACAACTGTTTGTTCTTACTCAAAGCAAAACTCTCCATTTCTTTTGCTAATTGAAAATTGCAATTTTTAGACTATTGCCTTAACAAAGTAGAATAAAAATGTATAATTATGCACTTACTCATTCACTAAATGCATGATACATTGCATATTCAAGGTCTTCGCGTGATCCAAATGAGTAGTTCGAAAATTCAGTTCGTATGAAATTTTTATCAGAGTTTTAGATACAGCTTTTAAGGGGAATAAATCAAAATTCGGATTGACCAATATTTTAAAAATTAAGGTTCAAATTGAGGAGAGTCAACTGTAACAGGCAAGCTTTGTAAGTAAAATTTAATTTTCTTTCCAGATGGAAGGAAAATAAATTTTACTATAAAAAAATTTCAAAAACCTGAACTAATGTTCATGTGTAAATATGTCCCAATAAGCCGCCTTCTTTTTTTTTTTTTTGCTTTTCATTTTAAACTGAGGGATAAATTTGGATGGGCAGCTTGATTTTGTTATAGAAGATTAAGAAGATGCAACAATTTAGATGGTCCTAGCAATTCTTTAGAAGCTTATTTAAAGTATAATTTTGTGATTATTTTTTTCACATTTTACATTACAAAAATATTTAACTTACTTTTGTGTTTGTGTATATTGTTCTGCTATTAAGTTTTGTTCAGTAATTATTAACCTGAAGTAACAGAAAATTAACGGTATTATTTTAATTTGTGAATGCATTTTCTCAAACAAAATTTTCTTATAAGTAAAATGTTCATTAAAATTCAATGAATATAAAAAAGAATACTAAAAATTCAGCTTATATATAAAATAACTGCATTTTTTTTTTTTTCTCTATCGATAGCATGTGAACGTCTCAAAAGTTCTCTATCGCAGAATTAATTTTTTCTTATAAAAGTATTAGTCTATAATGTCATAAATTAATTTAATCTTATCATACATATTAAAATAAAGACACAAAAATAAGATTTTGTGTGCTTAAAAATAATGGATTTTTTGTTTGTTTGTTTTTTATTGTATACAAAAAACAATTAGGAATCTTCCAGTAATAAAATAACAATATTGGATAATACTTTGGCAAAAATTAAATTTTAATCGATTTAAATGAAAGTGAAAATTAATCAACTGAAAAATTAATTTAGACATTAGTCCATCAGCTTAATATGCTAGTATGAATCATCATCATAATAATACAAGATGTAGCAAGAAAGCAATGGTCTGGCTTAATAAAATTATCAGTTCCATAATAGACTATATTAATTTTGGGTCACTTATTTATTATATACTATCTGTCCTGCCCGAGCCCATTATAATAACTAAAAACAAAAATGAAGTTTGTATGAAAATAATTTGTAGTGCTGACATCTAGTGGTGAGTTTGAAATACAACGCATAAAGCAGGAATTTTCTATAAAATTAGTCCCAGAAAAAAAGCCTTATTTTGCAGTTTATATCGATGTATCAGTGTTGAATTCATGGGTGCGACCAGGGTTCTTGCCTGCTTTTGACCAACATTGGCAATTTGGCGAATAAGAAATAAAAAATAGTATCCAAATGAAAAGGAACGTTAGCAAAATAGATTCGACGTGAAACACCAAAAAATCTATCTTTAATCCCTTATTGTATCTCTTTTTTCAATATATTCTAAAATAATCTAATTTTTTTGTAATTGCTTATAAAATAGAAATTCGACTATCTGCTACAGAAACTATTAAAAATAAGTACATTCTAAATGTTTCCTAAATGTGTAAATGTTTCAGACATTCTTTTAACACTCTCAATAAAAATTAAAAACGGCTATCTTTGATTTACCGGTGTAAAAATATACACTAAAAATTGCTATGAGATTTTGACTCTTAACCGATAGAAAAAATTTGACCGGTCAATGATACTTTGCATACAACTAATAAATAGTATGGTAAATGGCTAATTTCAACACTGCATTCCAGCAAAATTTTTCTCTATTTGGTGCTTCATGCTAGAAATTTTGTTTGTGTTTTTACCAGCGTGATGCCGGTGCATAGATAGTGAATAACTGACAATAGAAAAATATCTATTGTATAATCCTTTCTGTGTCTTTGGCTGTTGCTAAGCTGAATTGGTGTTGAATCTCTATAAATTGAGCAATGCAAATAGCATGGTGCAACTGTACATGTAAAACAACATCGATCGTTCAGTAATGCAGTCGACTGTATTGGCACACCACACAAAGAAAAATGCAGAAATTCAGCACTCACAATTTGGCGAATTTTATTGTTCGTTTACTTGCCAAATGAAGCATTTTGTCACGATTTGACGCAATGGCGAGCGGCAGCGAGAACCCTGGGTGTGGCCCAGAGGGGGCATCCCCCCCTTCCAAGAGCAATGATATGTTCCTTCCCCTCCCCAGAAGATGTGAGCTTTTGTGTTTAATGATAAAAAAGTGCAATTTCCTTCCAGAATTCTATAATGTCCCCTTTAAAGCTACAGAAATCCCTCCTGGAGAAAAGTGTCTGAATTCAACACTGTGATATATCTATTCTAAGTTCATTTATTATGCGAACTGTAACATTAATATACCATGTGGAAAAAAATTGTAATATTAATTGAACTGTATTTAATATTGAAGCCCAGTGGTGTAGTGGTCAGGGCATCTGACTGCCGCACTGCAGGTCTAGAGTTCGACTCCTGACTGGGCAAGGTTCACTCAGCCTTTCATCCCTTTGGGGTCGATAAAATGAGTACCAAGCTTGTTTGGTAACTAAACACCGAGGGTCTTGCGTTAGGCTGACCACCTGGCCGGGACGCATGCTGTATAGCACCTCGAGGACCAGGGTCAAGAAAACAGTGATGGGCACTGTCAGCCCAGATCCTTCATTGATTGTATAGCCACAGAGTTTAGTTTTTTAGTAGTATTTAATATTATGACACACTTTTGTTATAAGTGTTTATTTTTATATTTTATAAAGCCTTACATATGGTTTAAATATTTTATAAATATTTATGCAATTCCAATAAGTATTTAAAAAGTTATTATAACTCACAACTACATCTCTTTTTGTACTGGCGATTAAGATTTTAAAAGGTATAAGGCCCTGTCAATGAAATAATATATTTCTTTCACTAATTTGATAAAAATAAAGATTTATTTTTATTTATTAAAATTTTTTATTTAAATAAAGATTTATTTTTATTTATTTATTTTCTTATGGATGCAATAAATGTGACCCTTAAAATTTCCGAAAAAAAATAAAAAATAAAATTTATTTTATTTATAAACAGAAAATTTCAACTTTGTCTTTTCCAGTGTCAACACAGGGACCTAAAGTTCAGCAATCAGATGCTCTAACCACTGGACCAAGATGAGCACAGGAAAATGCTGAAATTTAGATTAATTTTCATTGTGATACGTACTGGGCATGCGCTTTGATGACTGGGCATGAAATAGCTATTTCTTTATGAGAATGTGTTTTGATTGTTAATTAATTACTCAGCTAATAATTAAAATTTAAAATTTTGAATCTCAGGTACACCAGGAGAGGCCTTTGACTTTCCTCACAAACATTTTGAGCCTTGTACGTGCCGTAGATTTTGCTAGCCATCACAGACACACACACACACACAGACAGGGTTGCCGGCTTTTAGCCAGGCCAAAAAAAGCCAGCCGGCTTTTTTTGGTTTTAACCACTTAAAAAAAGCCAATTTTTATTATTAAAAGTTGGTTTTCAGCTAATTCATATTAAATTTAGATTAATTATTTTTTTATACACTTATAAATATTTTCTACTAAAAGCATTATAAATTTCTATTAAATTTTGTCAAATAAATAAGTCTTGGCCGCTAGAATGCAACAAACAGTGAAGGCATTATATCTTTAAAAAAATTATAAATATTGGAAAGAATATAAGTTAGACTTTAAACTTGTGTTTTAAAATTCTATATTACATAGCCCCACATATACTACTCATTTTAAAGATTATATTTCATTAAACAACCACAAAATGTAGCACATCAAAATGGAAACATTCTTAATTCTTACGAGTCAATATGGATAGATTACGTTATAATCGTAAAAAGAGAAATAGAAAAGGGTATAATATTTAAGGAGAGTTTAGTACATAAGTGTATAAAAATAAATCTAGCAATTATACAAATCAAATAGATAAATAAAATACATTCTGTAAGTAAAATTGAAATAAAATTTTGAAAAGTTTATTGCTATTTAAGAGTGCATATTCATGCATATGCTGTTCATAATATTGTTTTTAATAGTGAGAAATTGTATTTTTATTATATGATTATGTTTTATGTATGATTTTAAATAATGAGAAATAAAATAAGACTTGTATATTAATAGCTCTTAAAATTTGTTAAGTAATAAAACATGTAACTTAGTAATCATTGTGCTCTTTAATTCTATAAAGCAGTAAAAATTAAGAAGAAAAGGGGAGGGAGTCAGTGTTTTAATTAATAATTAAAGGTCAGTGTAAACCAGATAAAGCAGTTGGTATGCTCTTTTAAAATTTAGCTGACATATTTCCAATTCTCACTTCAAACCGCTAGCAGATCCATCTAAGTTTTTTTTCTTCAGTATTATGTCTTCATTATTGAGAAATTGGGTTACTTATTGTATTCTAAATCAACTAAATGTCATTAAAACTAATTAAATACACTTTTAAATGTGTAATCTATAATTAAGATACAGTCAGACCTCTATTTAACAAAGTTGCTAAATTCCGAAAAGAAGTTCGTTATATGGAAAATTCGTTAAATAGAGAGTCACCTTTTAAAATAATTTAAACTACATAAAACATATTTTAAACCCATAAACACTAAATATAATTTTTAAAAAGTAATTAATTACACTTTTTGTATAAATTATATCTATTTGTTTTATATATTTTACCCTTCAAAAAGAAACTTGCAAGGGAAATAAGAATGAACCAAAACATTGTCTGAAAATACATTGTTGTCTGAAAATACATTGTATTTTCAGTTAAAAAATAATTTCACATGAGAATCACGATTTTTTATTGTGGTCGATAAGCTGTTTGGAGGAATAACAAATTTTAAAGCAATATTCTTTTTCTTCACACTTTTATCCACCACATCAAGATTTTTTTTTCTTCTATGCCAAGCACTTTCTCTTTGACATTTTCGAGCTAAAAGAACCGAAATTACCAGCACGACTCAATGATCTAGAAAACGACAGACTCTGGTTAAAGGACACGAGGCAGACACTTATTGGATGAAAAGCAAATAATCACAGTGATTTTACTGCTCTTGGTGAGTTAGGTGCTGGTAAGACCTGTTCATGGTCATTGATCATCATAAAATGTGTTAAAATAAAGAATAAGTTTGAAATGTCCAGTAATATTTTGACAAATAGAGAGAAAAAAATTTTAGATTCCAAGAAAAAGTTCGTTAAATAGAGAATGCACTTCGCTATTTGGAGGTTATTTTACGAAGAAATTCGCGAAATGTTCTTGGTCCCAAGGAAATGTTCGTAAAATAGAGAAATTCGCAAAATAGAGGTTCGTTAAATAGAGGTTCGGCTGTACTTCACTTTATAAAAGCCAATTTTGGCCAAAACAAGCCAGTTAAAACCAATAAAAGTCACCGACATGGCTTTTTAAAATTTTAGCAACCCTGCACACAGACTGAGCGATCCTTACATTAGTGATTTTTACCTGTGAGGGATTGTGAATTATTATCACCTATCAAATGAAAAAATTCCTTGATAAACATGTTTATAAAGCACACTTTTATAAGTATTTTACATGCAAAATAATACAATGTAATTTAAAGCAAAATAAATTTAGCATTCAGATGTTCCAAGCCTTTATAGAAGGAACTTCTTTAGTTTTCACAGAGGAAAGGGAGTGGGAAACATCACATTACTAATATGAGTAATTTGTTGTTACTGTTCCTTATTCTTTGTTAATTTTGAACTGAAGAAGGGACTCGCATTATGAAGCCTTGAAGCAATTTTACATTAAAATTCATTCCTGTCACAGCTCTAGTTCTTATGAGCTTCAATGTTTGTAAATATCATGATATTTTCGGAAATATAAAAAATATCCAATAAAGTATGTATATCCGATATTTTGAAATAGTCAACTTACTTCTGATTATAAATATTTTCAGACTTAATATAAATTAGAAACTATAACATGTTGCATTTAACATGAAAACTTAAAACAAAATTCTAAACATATTTATCTTTCTTTCTTTCTTTCTTTTTTTTTTTTTTTTTTTTTTTTTCCCCCCACTTAAAACAAAACTAAAGATAAAACTGAAACAATTTTCTGATAAAGTAAACAATTTGCTGTTTACTCTCACCAAAACACATACTGTAACCAAACCATAGGATTCAGCTTCAAATACCAAGGAAATTTTATGTTTTATGCAACAAAATTTTAAATACAAAATAATTTTTTTAATTGAAAAATTTTAACATAAATATAATATATCTAAGCTTGTCTGATTTTTTATTTCTTAATATGTTGTGCAATTTAAATTGGACTAAACTAAAATCAGAAAAGATTAAAATCAATGAATTCCATTAAAACTGTAAATAACTAAATAAACTAAATTAAACCTGTGGCCCTAAAATCTATTAATGATCATGGCCTACAGTGTTCAGCCCTGTTTTCTTCACCATGGGCTCTTAGATGCTGTAAAACGTTATGTCCCAGTTAGATGGTCAACCTAATTCTTAACCCTCACTGTTTAGTTCCCAAGCAAACTATGTATTCATTTTATTGACCTTGAAGGGATGAAAAATTGAGTGAACTTTGCCCAGTCTAGAGTTGAACTCTAGACTTGTAACTTGGTAGACAGGCATTCTGACCACTGCACTACTGGGCTTTTTAATACAAACAAGTACTTATCTGAATTAGACAATTTATCTTTCAGTGGAAGTTAATATTGTCTCAAATAATTATTGATTGTACATTTAAAAATTCAGTGAAAGGTAAAGATTGAAAAAGATTGTTATTATTCTTTTCTGGCTAAACAAAAAGCACTGCCAGAAGCAAAAGTCTTTGCCTACATAATGACACAGTCAATAACAGTTGAAAAATTCATTTACACTTGTTTTGAATGAAAATATCAAAAATATCATAACACAAAATGATATTTTGGAAATAAATATGAAATAGTAGATGGAAATATCAAACATCTTGATATTTTCAAAGTAAATATGGTATATACAGGGTGCTTCCTGTATTCGAGAACAAATCAATGACTGCTTTCCAGGCTCGGGCGGGCCAGTGCGCCCTCGTCAAGGAAAAAATTCACGCCCTAAGCCGCACCAATATTTTTACATCATTGTACATTTTGACTAATGTACTAAATTTCGAGAATTCGTTTAGGGAGTAACAATCATTTCATAGACAAACAGCATTATTTTTTATTATAACAAAGAAATTAAAGATAGGATCGAAAATCAAAGTCGGCCTGCGATTGAGAGTGAAAACATGCATCCAAGGAAAGCTTTAATAGCCATGGCGTCATGGGCTAGATTTTTTTTACATCAGTTCTTTGAATGATATATTATAGAATTTAATTTTAAAGAAATATTTTGCATATTTTCATTCCTTCTGCTTTTACTACTTTGTTTCTCCATCCCCTTTAAAGCCGGCCCTGAATGCACCTATATTTGAAACCGTGCTTTTTGAAAACAACTTGAGAAAAGAAAGAAAGATGTATCAGAAAGCAAAAAGACTTTTTGTGGGGTTTTTATTGCTGATAAAAAAATATGATCTTTCTTTTCGAGGAATAAAAATTTGATGACACTTTTAGATTACAATCCTGCAGGCTGTGAAATCTTGCGGCCAGCGTTTTTTCATTCACAGAATTTACACCACAACTTTCGGTTAATACTAATCTTCTCTTTATTTAATTACATACTTTTTCATGGTAAAATAACTATTAGAAAAACTTGTATGTATTTAAAAAGATTGTTTAATCTAATCACGACAAAATCTATCATTAAATAAAGACAATATTTAAAAATATGATAGATTTTTTGAATAAAAAAACTATATGTTATATGATATCAGTCACCTATTACAGGCAAATCTATGTTCACCTTGTTGGAATTTTTAGATATTACATTATTCGTTTTAGAAAAAAAGATATAATAAGCCATTTTCATACTTGGTAATGTGCGAATGGGTTAAACCTTGTTAAACCAGATACAACACAATCCAGTAAAATTGACTTGTATTCTTTAAAATTTTTGCGCCTTCTGAAAATCCAAGGTCTGCGCCCTTTTGCCTGGCCCAGTCCGACCCTGCTGCTTTCAAAGAGGAATATACACTAGAGATAGAGCATTATTTTTATTTTATCAGTATTTTTATAAACTATTTACTTTTTGTTCCTCAATTCCAACTCTGAAAATTTTCAAATACAAATTTCATCTTTAAAAGATTGTACTAAATTTTCTGAAAAACAAATTTCATATTAAATAAATATAGAAAAACTATATTTCAAGTTGAACGACAGATTCACCTTAATAAAATAAATGAGAAATATGAATATCAAATTCACAATATATCTTTACTTAATAGGTCAGAAAAAGAGAGAGGGGAGAAGGGTGGGACAGGGAGGAGGGAAATGGTTAATCAAAACCAAATTCACCTGTTAAAAAATAAATTTTGGCAAGAGGCAGGAGTACCTGAAATGACATTCTATCTTATAACATATAAAGAATCTGGTTTAAAATACTAGGTGTAACAGGTGAATTTGGTTTTGATTAACCATTTCCCTCCTCCCTGTCCCAACCTTCCCCCCTCTCTTTTTTTTCTGATTAGCTGCTCTTCTCTGTTTTCCTTCCTTCCCACCCTCCTATTTGTGGTTCGTTTATTTTCGCCCTTTGATATTTAACCAGCTGTTTGTCTTTCATTCGGCAGTGATCTTTCCCTGATGACGACTGATGGTTCAGTCGAAAGTGCTTGGATTTTATACATCATATGACTCCAATGTTTCAACATATTCATTGTTTTTAAAATGTTTTAACATTTGTATTTTAGCATCTATTAAGTAAAGATATATTGTGAATTTGATATTCATATTTCTCATTTAACAAATTTCATTTTGAATTCTCAGAAGTCAATGCTTTCTCAAAGCTAACCTCAACCACTATTAACTAAGAAATAATATTTTGATTGTTATAGATTGTATTAGCAATGAACTTAAATTATATCGAAACTTTAATGGTTGAAAATAATCAGTTTAAATTTTCTTCCATATTCAAAGTTTTTGCTGTTAACTATGAGTTAAATATGAAAAACAAACCCAGAATTGCCATCTTTTTAGATTTATTTAAAAAACACTTTCTACTTGTGAAATAGAATGTATTTGATTTGATATTATATTGTCTGTAGTACAACATAAAAAGATGTAAAAGAAAGTAACTTGATTAACTCATATTTACATGTTAGAGTACTTGACACTCTTCCATAAGTTGAAGTTATTTTCATCTTTAAGTAATATAACAAGTTGCTAAAGTTTTTTAAGAGTTTTGTTCGGTGCCATGAAAAAAAGAGTATTTTTATTAATGGTACTTAAGTTAGAATTGATGAAACTAAGAATGTTCTTCTATTTAAAATCCAAGGTGCGAAAATATTGTTTACGCATTACATATATGACTAACCATCAGTTTTATTTGAATAAAGTTGCAACGATTCAATTGCGGTCCCAAAATTTATCTTTGCCCAGGGACTCAATTAGTCATGATCTGGGCCTGAACCCAATGACTATGTATTTGAAGTTTGTTAGTAACAGCTAATATCAGGTCGAACACTTTAGTTGTGAAATCATGGCTTAGGATGCTAATTTATTCGATCGATGTGAAGAATACTTCAATGTATTAAAGCATAGCTCCAAGTGAGAAAACATGGTGGTTGTTTGCAGTTGTATTATTAATTCATATGGTCATGGCATAAGTGTTAACAAGGCAACAGATTCAGGAATCCGGTGATTTCTCCATAAAAGAAAATGAAGTAAGCTTGTCATTCAAAGACATTTATTCATCAGGCATAAAAATTTAAACAAATCCCACATTGTAATGAAGATTCCGTAAAGCTTTCAGGCTTTGGACACGAGTCTATGTCATGCTGTAAGATCTTAAGAGGTAAATTTAGAATACTACGAGATTAATAAACACCAGACAACATTTTCTTGGCACTTGAAATAAAACAGAATCTATGCTCAGAGTTCAGTGCATCGGCTTTTTGTTAAACTCACAGAGGAAAACAAATACCGACGTAGTACGGAAACGAACCAATCAGTGAAAAAAGTACATGCCCGAAGATGAGCAGCTAAGCTAATGATGCCAGAGGGGAGTGGCCTAAGGCGGAAGAGATCCTACGTAGTTAGGTAATGTTTTTGAAGTAAAAAGTCTAGCATTGCAATGTGCGGTGAACAAATACCGACAAGTGTAATAAAAATTAGAAATAAAAATAACAAAATGGCTTTTTAAAACATTCGAAAATAAAAACTAGCTTCTCTCACAATATTATAAATGGGATAGCTGATAAAATTTATGAAGGGACTAAAAGCTTTAGATTAAGACTTTTATTAAGATAACGTGTTAATATACGCGTTAGATTAATATACACGTTTAAAAATTAAAGAGAAATTAACTAGGAATAAATAATAGATATTATTAAGAAATAGGGAAATAGTGAATAAGCTGGAAAATTAGATTAATTTAAAGGAATGTCGCAAAGAAAATTTTTTATATAATATATATATATATATATATATTACATGGCAATGTGAATATATTTCATGAGTTAGCACAGGCAAATAGACAATCCAATTCATAAACACTTTTCAACTATGTTGAAAGTGTTAACCCCTTGAGAGGCGGTGGGATAAAATATATCCCACCTAATTTAAACAAGATTCTCACCAGAAAATTTTAACTAAATTTTATATTTTTAACTTTGGAGGCAAAACATTGAAAAATTGCTTTTCCTTGTTTAATAATAAAACTTTTCGATTATTCCGGTGAGAATTCAATATTTAGAGGCATTTTTGCTTGCCCCTCAAGGGGTTAAAAGGTATTTAAGCCTAAAAATATTAACACTTTTGCAACAAGTCAAATAATTTTTCCACTCATAACATATACGTTATTAGTATTTTATACTTACATTCCTTTATGGATGGCAGATTTGAAGGAATGTTTTTATGTTTCTTTGTTCCTAACTTTCAATACAAATAAACGGTCAAGTGCGAGTATTACTCGCGCTCAGAGGGTTCCGTACAATAAATATACCAATTATTGACTGTATTATTAAAACTAGAGAACAGGAATTCTGCTTTTTCAGAATTTAGTGTCGCCCACCGCATTTCCATTATTTCATTTTCTTCTGATGGGCTGATGGCTTCTATTTTTACGAAACAGCCATTATAAATGAAGCATTAGGTGACGATGAAAAAGCAGCCGTAAAAAGTTAGAACTCTGATTTTCTGGTCAGAATGGGGGGGGGGGGGGGGTAATGGACATAATTTTTTTTTATGGCCACCCCCACCCCCCCTCCTCTCCTCCATTCTGACTAGAAAAATCAGAGTTCTAACTTTTTACAACTGCTCTTTAATTTTTTTTTTTTGTAAATTATGGACATTCCCCCCCCCCCCCCCCATTTTGACCAGAAAATCAGAGTTCTAACTTTTTAAAGAATTCCACATTTACAGTAAAACATGCATAGCACATCACTATCGCGAAATAATGCACAAATGCAGAAAAAAGATGCCGTCATTCAAGAAAATCGACAAAAAACAAAAAAAAAACGGCTATCTAATGATTCATAGATACTTAAAATTAAATATAGTTTATAATAGCACCATTATTTTAACAGAAATCATTCGTTTATATTTTTTTTCATTAGCGCGTATTTTAATTACATTTTCTTTCGGCTGTTGTGAAAAAATGGCAACAAAAATATATAATTAATATTTTAGAACTATTTTTTCTTTACTTTCTACAGAAATGGAGTACTTCCGTTGCCAATATTAAGCAAATGGCTCTGAAAACTACAAAAAAAAAAAAAAAAAAAAAAAAAATAATAATAATATATCAAAAATAAATGGATATGCAGTTTTCAAACAAAATGCATTTAAAAGAACTTTTTTTCCCCTTAATACGACGGTATAAAAATCGAAAATGTGCGATGCTTAGAAGTTAAAAAAAATTGCTATAGAGTATTTAATCGTACTGCTTTGTTTTACGGCTGGCTTCTGTAAGGTAGCGTTATTTTTTAGAATACACGAAATAAGCTGGGAGAAGGAAATAGCATACCGTACCGGGGGGCTAAAAATCGTTGCTAAAAGAATAATAATACTTTGTAAAAAACTATACAACATAAGCGTTGGGTGTAGCTGTATTTACTTGAAAAGTATGAATGGGTATACCATAAAAGTTCAAAGACATATGAAGCCTAAATAATATAATTTTTTGCAAGCTCTTTTTTTTTAAATCTTATCCTAATCTGTTTATGATGAACTTAATTCCCCACTGTCTATAAAAGTAGTTCATATTTAAATCCTTGCGCTCTGGCGCTGTTAGTGGATGTATGTCACTAGCCACCAATATTGCTGCATCTGGCAGAATTTTTTTTTTAATAGAAATTTTGAATTCACACCACAAAAATTTAATTGGTAATTTTCTTTTACTTTATTTATGGAGAATGAATCATCTTGTAAATCAAAAATAGGAATTAAAACTTTCTGATGAGAACTCGGAATGTCTAATTAAAAAATCAGCCATATATTATGACGTACGCTGTGTAGGTCATTATCGGAAATGACCATAATAGTAGGACGTACGTACGTACGTCATACTATTAAACGAACTATGTACGTTATAGAGCGGAAGAAGTTAAACTTTATTTGGCATTTCATAAAACTAAATTCAGCGTAGTAATGATCTTTTTTTTTTTACAGTGTAGCTAAAACAAAACCCTTGTTCAAAGTTTAAACTTGGCATTGTGCTAAGCGCGCTTCGAAAGGAGGTCACAAAGTTGCAATGCCGCGCCGGCTTGTTCCGTGCCGCATTTTTCCTGATATGGTTTAATGATATGATTTTAATTAAGACTTTTAAAGACACGGGAGGCCTATTGAGAGATCCACTCAATGCAAACTAGCCTCGAATGCCATAGTATTTATGTGATTAATTCTAATTAAATTACTCTGTTTTTAACAATTTGATGTTTATTGCTTTTATACTCCTACTGGGCACTACGTTACACAAATATATCATTAAAAATTTTTATCTGGGCTTTAAAAGCCGATGATACATAGAGTATGCCGCCCCTGTCATTATGTATGTCAAAAACGTCCATGTCTTTAAGGGTTAATATCTCGGCTAATTACCGACGATTTTTTTTCGAAAATCTTTGTCAACAATGCTTTTATACTTCTGCTACGATAGGTACCTCCAATACTCCTCAACACCTTTGCTGAATGCCTGCAAATTGAAATTTGTGTGTAAGGAAAAATGCGCTTTTCTCAAAAACTATGTGACCTAGGGTAATCGCTATAATTTTCCGGCGAGGTTTAAATTAACATCTACTACCTCTAATTTTTTTTTTTTATGATTTTAGTTTTAATAGAATCGGAAATAGATGGGGGGGAGAGGGGGAGCATATTTTTGCACTACAATTTCGACGATATCTCTGAAAATATAATACCTAAAATTAAAAGAAATGTATTTTTGAGTTCAGCGTTACGAAAGCTTTTACAGATATACAAAGACGAGATATATATATTTTTTCAAGTAACTTAATTAGCCTCTCTACATTTTTCCTAAATATATTTGTGAATGTTTAATAATCTGTAAATATGTGGGTCTATAGTTTTTATTACTTCCCTCAATTTGAACTTTCCACATTTCAGAGTTTACGAGTAAAACAGCTGTGACAGATGGACAGACAGACACAGGAGTGATCTTATAATGATTCTATTTTTACTTTTTAAATATGGAACCCTAAAAACTGACGCGATGCATATTACTTACAGTAATATTTATTTGTCATGTTTTCTTAGATTTAATACCACAAACCTTCATTGTGTTATATCTTATTTGTTGCCACCGTACGTATACTACACTAGATACAAATAGAAGAAGAAAGATTTCAACTTCTGAAAATAGAGAACATAATTATTGCAGAAGGGTTTTATGTTATATCTAAATCGGCTTTTTCATTTAGTATATTTAATGTAGTTTCTAGGATAGTTACAGACATTCTTTCGAGTCGATCAGTGACAGCATCAAAAATTAACGCAATAGCTTTGACAACTGCAATTAATATGATATCAATAACTATAGTAATGCTTATAGCATCAAAAGCTTACGAAATAGACGAATTGACTAAGGAAACCGCCATGGTGATTTTTGATATCCTTTTAAAATTTGATTAAAAGCTTCGGCTAGACAAAATTTTGCGGTTCAATTGTTGCCAACTTTCACTCTTAATGCTTAGAGATTTTTTAGTTTTAGAGAAGATCCCTTATTTCACGCTATTAATATTTTTATTATTTGCACTTTGATTATGATAAATTTTTAATATGTAGACGTCAGAGCTTTGGCTTGGAGATTGGACTATGTGTGAATTTATTTTTATCTCTCTCTTTATTAAATTATTATTTTTTTAAAACTAAAAATGACTTCTAATCAAGCAAAAGAACAATAATTTGTTGATTTCTATACACGTGTCACCAATTTTTCCCATGTAATTGATGCATTATTGTATTTTTTACTTGGAACTCATAATAAGTTACCATATCTACCCTATATATATATATATATATAATATAATATCCTAATGAAATGAATTTATGAAACGAATATTACGAAACGATTCTATGAAACGACTGATTAAACAACTGATTATGTTTCACGACGATTTCTCCTAAAATATGAAATACTTTGCGATGAAATTAACACCAAAAATCCGTATTGATCCGCAGATCTCAAAACTGGTATTAGAATTTAAAAATTCGGATTAGTTTTCGTAATATTAATTTTTTTCTAATTTTAAATATTTTTTTCTAATGATGGCAACTCAAATTTTAATCGTAACAGATATTTTTTTGATATTTCAGAAAAGGTTATTATTTTAAATTAATTTGGCGACCAGTTTGGGCTCCCTTAAATGTATGCTAAGAAATGTACCATGTTACTTTTATTCATAATTCAATTTACTTGAACAATCTTTCGCCAAACCGAAAGATTCTGATAGAGAAATCAAGAACTCAGTATTTTTATGTTAACGAGACGCAGGTGATAAATCGCCAAACATTTTTCCCGTCACATTTTTTTTTTTTTTTTTTTATGATTTCATTAATATCATTTAAGATATAATCCTTTCATTCATTTTATTTAAAATACAAAACTTTCATTTAAAACTGAAACATTTAAAATTGATGGCTTTCACTTCTTTTTTTTTTTTTAAAAAAAAACAAAACGAAAAGAAAAATATTAGACACAGATGTCATATACGCACCGGGGTACCTAATCGGCACTGAAATGGCATTATTTTGATTGACATGGTAACACGACGATTGTTGTTTATTTAATAATAAATATTTATTTACTTTTATTTCTTTTTTAAAATTATATAAATTATTTTATTCTATAGTTATCAATTTTTGTTGTTGTTGTTTCTTTTTGAAAGTAATAGAAAATAATTAAAAAATACGGTACTACTTGGTTATTGTGTCGACCAATTTCGCCAAATTATTTAAATCGCCAAACCACTCTCCAAATTATACAAATTTGACATAATTTTTATTTAAATAACGAAAGAACAAATAAATTAGTATAACATTAATAAATATACAAATAAAACGTCGAAATAAAAATCACTTGATGACGTAAACACGTCTAACTTGCTTAAAGTCAAGTGAATGTGACATTTACGATCAACCATTGTTGGCATTTAATCTTATAGTTTGGCGATAGATTTTTGGTCGACGGGATAACCAAGTAGTACCAAAATTACATATGTAACTGGTATTCGAAAACGAAGTTTTCGTTAAATTTTCGTAAAAAAAAAAAAAAAAAAAACCATGACATTTAATTTCAACTTCAAATCAATGTTTTAATTTACCACTCGAAAAAAAAAAAATGCAAACTGGCGAGTTGAAAAAAAGCTATTGGCGAGATTTGCACCCGGCTAGCGTAACAGTACCAAGAATTGTTTGCGACCATGGCATCTTTTATGTAGTTTTATTCGAAAAAAAAAATTTTGATTTTTTAATCAAAATGGAAAACTTTCGACACAGATGTCATAAACGGCCCCATATTGGCGCGATTCTTTTCTGACGCCAATGTTATATACGCAACGAGTACTTAACTGGCGCAAAAGTATCGTTGTTTTGCTTGATATGGTAAGCCGGATACTGTTGTTTATGCTGTTGATGCTTTCCCCAAATTGGCGTCGGAAAAAAATCGTGCCAATATTTATATGACATCTGTGTCAAACGGACATGTATATAACATCTGTGTCAAACTTTTATATGAAAGGCGAAGGTATCAGACCGTATTTGTTTATGGCACTTGATGACTTTAATTATTATAATATAGATGAAATGATGGCGATAGAATAAGATTTGGCGACTTATCATTTGTGCCTGGCTAACATTAAAGTACCAAAATGGCACCTAGAGTATGAAAAGCGAAGTGGCCCGTCCGGAACTTTTGATGATAAGTCACATGACTTAGCTTATTGTTATAGAAATTGTTTTAAACTACCGTGAGACAAAGACTCTGTATACTTAATTCATTTTATTTTAGCTTCTTTTCAAATGTTTAATTGATCCTCTTTAGCCAAAAACGAAAACAACCATTGGATGTCTTAACAGCAACTGATTCAGCCTTAATTTTTTGAAATCAAAGGGAATTGAATGGAAACTCGTTTACAGGGAGATCTGCACAGCTTTTTTCAGTATAATTCAATATTCTCTAATATTTTTAAAACACACACTGTAAAAAAAAAAAAAGACATTTTTACAGTACAAAGTACTGTTTATCTCGCACACAAACTCGATCACAGTGAATGTGCTGTATCTTTCTTTGGTTTCCTGACTATATTAACATGGAAAATACAGTAGTTGCGTAAAATTAACAGCACTTCTGGCAAATCTACAGTGTTTTTTTTTTTTTTTTTTTTTTTTTTTTTTTTTTACAGTGCATCAGATTAGCGTGTTTTTAGATTCTGCGCTGTCTGAACGGGGGTTGGTGAGCGTAGTCTGCAGGAGGAAAAGTCCCCTAGTATATATATATAATTATTTCGATTTTGCAAAGACATTTATGTTCTGCATAAAGTAGTGCTCAGTCAATTGAATTTTTGAAAGTTGTTATTAATCTTCTACCGTAGCGTTAATGCATTCTTGGTTCTCCGGAACATCCGTCATGAATGCTATTTCTATTTTCTTTTCTTTCTTTCTTTTCTTTTTGTGTGTGTGTGGAGGGGAGAGGAATATACTTTTCAACCAATTTTTAGGGTTTTGTTCATCTGACGAAAACCTATTCGTCTCACTCCTCTGTCTGTCTGTCCGTTCGTCACAGAGCCGTTTCTCTGAAACTATATATGTTGGACACTTGAAATTTTGGATTGTTATAGCTGAACACCTCACATCAAACGACAAAAAATACATTTTTGAAAAAGTCTTATATTTAACTCTCTGCGCTCTAACTTGTGTATTTTAAGTAATTTTTCTAACTCAGCTCCTAATGAAGTTAGAGATGTGGAAATTTGCATACTTATTGTAGAACACTTGCGATCACACGAAAAATCATAAAATTTTCAAAAAATCTTATATTATTTACCCCTCCGGTCTCTGACTTCTGTATTTTTAGCAATTTTTCTAACCTCCACCCTTTTCACCCGGGGTGCATTTACGATCAACCATTGTTGGCATTTAATCTTATAGTTTGGCGATAGATTTTTGGTCGACGGGATAACTAAGTAGTACCAAAATTACATATGTAACTGGTATTCGAAAACGAAGTTTTCGTTAAATTTTCGTAAAAAAAAAAAAAAAAAAAAAAAAACATGACATTTAATTTCAACTTCAAATCAATGTTTTAATTTACCACTCGAAAAAAAAAATGCAAACTGGCGAGTTGAAAAAAAGCTATTGGCGAGATTTGCACCCGGCTAGCGTAACAGTACCAAGAATTGTTTGCGACCATGGCATCTTTTATGTAGTTTTATTCGAAAAATTTTTTTTTGATTTTTTAATCAAAATGGAATTATTTCGACACAGATGTCATATACGGCCCCATATTGGCGCGATTCTTTTCAGACGCGAATGTTATATACACTCTAAATAAAAAAGAGTGACTATTCACTCCGGAGGAGTGAATAGTCACTCTATCGCAGAGTCAAAATATGCCCAACCTCTTTAGAGTGACTATTCACTCTGAGCAAAAGTGAAATTTTTGACTCTCTGAAAGAGTGAATAGTCACTCCTGGGAAGTGAATATTCACTATAAACAGGGGTGGATAATCACTCTTTCGGAGGAGTGACTATTCACTTTTGCTAAAGGAGTGTGGTTTTTCACCCCTGGTAGGAGTGAATAGTCACTCTTTCATAGGAGGTAATGTTCATTTTTTATGTAGTCATTTCTTTTTTTATTTTACTTTTATGGGCATTTTAAAAGAATCACATCTTTTCAGCATGCAATGAAAATAGATCCAACCGTGGTAAAGATTGAAATAAAATACTTTATTAGCAATATTTATTCATAGTTTTTAACACTAGTTGAACTTTTAAGGAAAAAATCAGTTAAAGTTACATATGAATTTAAAATTAGATTACTGACAGAAATAAACTAATATATTTTATTCCAATCTTATCCTTTGTGTTTGCTTTTATTTCATGCCTTATAAAAATATTACTTTTAAAGTTTTATAAATAACTTTTTAATAGGTGGATGTTATAAGTTTAACAATGTTTAATTTCATTTTAATTTTTGTTTTAAATATAAATTTCTTTTTACAGTATTTTTTCCGTGAATTGTTGCTATTTTTGCAAAGTCCTATTGTTCTAAAATATTTTTCATTTTTTCACATAAAAACAATGCTTATAAACTTACATCTTTTTTAAAAATGAGTTCTAAGCATGATTTAAACATTAAGAATGTGTGTGTATTTTTTTATCCGCTGTGATTTGCTTTTGTTTTATTTAATATGAGCATGGAGTCTAATTTTTAAGTTCTCTGGAATATATATATATTTTTCTTTTAAACATATTCCTTAACTTAATCATGATTTCTAATTTTCGCCCATTATTGCTGAAAACAATACTTATTAATGAAACAAAAGTAAGCCATATTTAATTTAAATTTTTTATTCCCGTAGATATTGTATTTTGGAATAGGAGCAAAATAGATTTGATATGTTTTATAGGAAAAGATTGACCTAGGAAATAGAAAAAAATAAATATAAAAATAAACACATTACATTTATCTGTATCTGTATGAATTTTAATAAAAATAAAGTAAATGACTGCATATGAATGACTGCATAGTTCTTATAGTTTGATAAACATTTTAATGTAAAAAAGTAGTTATTAATCTCTTTAAAAAAATATTCAGATTATGTAAGAAAATACGAACTGTTTAAAAAATATACTAAAGCTGTCTTATCGATAAACTTCAAAACAGTCATAAAAAACATTTTATTTCAATGCTTAAATATCATGTTTTATTTCTTACTGCCAAAAATTACGTGCATCAAAAACGTAGAAAATGCGTTTAAATTGAAGGAAATTTAATAATTTATGCAGAATGTCTATAATTAATTTATTTTATACTACTCAGTCTCGAAATTTTAAAATCATAAACCGCAGAAAAAGCTTACATACAGTTTAAAAAAATTAATGTACCATCTAGAGACGGCCGATTTTCATTCACGGCACTCGGGCCGGGCCGGGCCAACTTATTTTTTCTGTACAGAGCCGAGACTGGTTTCATTGCTAGTCTTCACGGCCCAAGATTTTCAGTCGTAGTTTTGACACAGCCCGTATGAAAATTATTCTCTCCGCGTGGCCTGGTCCATTCAAAGGTCAGTTAATTTAGGCCTGGCCCAAAATTTTTTGCAAAAAATACATACATTTTTAAATCACCATTACTCTACTCTTAAGCATATTTTTTTTTTTTTTAATTTAAGAATAGTAGTTTTCTACGCTTATTAAAATATAACTAAATTAAAATATAGTAAAACGTGTGCAAAGGAACCTGCCTATGACGGAGCCCTGTTTTAAACTGTAAAACGTCTTGATCCATGCAAAATTATTATACTAATACGTAAGAAAAGAATATATAATACATTTACACTTGCTAAAAAGGGAACTTGTCCATAACGCATTTCTTTCTTTCTTTCTTTTTTTTTTTTATACAATTCCGTCTTAGAAGATTTTACTGTACAGTATTTTTCAGATTTTTAACACTTCAATACATAGAATATGGATTAACAATATTAATGATAACTGAAGCATTTACATGCAAGAAATAGAGATTCATTAAAAAAATAAATATCCCAGCCTGCGGCACTTCTATAAAAATGAAGATTATAAACATGAAAAAAAAATGTTAAGATAAATATTTTGGGTCAGAACTCCTCGTACGAGACAAATTTTTAACAAAATCGACGTAAAAATCAATGTTTTGTAGAAATTCATTTGGGCCGAACTTTTAAGTATTTTACCGGACCGGGCCAATATTTTTTCTACGGGTCGGGCTGGGCTCGCGCCAAACTTTTAATTTTCGTATCGGGCCGCGCCGGGCCGAATTTTTTTTCTATGATTCGGGCCGGGCCCGGGCCTGGAAATTTCGGTCCGTTCAGACCTCTAATACCAACCTTTTCGTAATATCATAATCATGAAATATCATATTTTAACTCCGAAACAATAATAATGATGATAAATACTCTAAGTGTGTAAAATCTGATATCAGTATAAACCAAAAATGAAAAAACAAAATCTCACAGAACGGCAAATTAATTTTGATTACTTCGCATCTGCTATGAATTGGAAGAAATCCAGATGTCCTCTGAGTCACTCAGCTTTGCAAACGAAACAGATAAAATTTATTATTATTATTATTTTCTTTTTTCGATCGTTGGAAAACGTTGGAATGGGATTGAAAAAATTGAATGGGAAGAATAAATACAGTAAAATCTGTCTAAGGCGGAATCGATTGGGACCGAGAAAGTTTTCCGCCGTAGACAATATTCCGCCTTATGCAAATCAGTAAAAAAAAAAAAAAGAAAGAAAAAGAAAAGAAAAGAAAGACTGTTGCGTATTTTTTTACGTTTGTAATCTTCAGAACCGTTCTTAACGTGAAATATTATTTAGTATAAATATTTTTGGAGTTCGAATCACAGCAAAACTATTGCTTCCCAACAAACAAATGGTATATTATTTTCACACCATAATAATGCATATATATATATATATATATATATATATTTTTTTTTTTTTTTTTGAGACAAATAATAAAAAAAAAACCATGATTTTGCACATGTATTTATTTATTTAATTTTTTATATATATAGAGAGAGTTTTATGTATGAGATTTTGCATTTTATGAATTTAATGAAAAGTATAAAAGTAAAAAATGTATAGATTTTTATTTGTTCAATCGGCATTTTCTTTTTATTTACAATTGTTTACAGTTTTTCACACAAATAAACTCCTATTTTTCTCAGCGAAATGGATCAAAATACGTTATATAAAATTAAACTATACTATTCTAAATTATTTTTCTTTTCAACTATGCTAATAATTTGAAAAAAAATTATGGTTTTTAAAACTTTGTTTTTTAAATTTTAAATGTATGACTTTTTTTAAATCTCGTAGTCTTGTATTTACAGTTAGAATATAGGTCTGTAATTTTTGTTAATTTTTATTATAAGGGTAATAAAAAAATAAATAAATAAATAAAAACGCATATTTTAAATGTAACACTGTAAAAAAAAAAAAAAAAAACCAGAAATCTGTTTTAAAAATTGTAAATAATAAGAAAATGTTGTCGGCTAAACAAATGGAAACTGCATAGTTTCTTTTGCTTTTTATTAAATCCGCAAAAATGCAAAATTTCATAAAAATTCTTTCGCTGTAAAAAAATGAATGAGCAAAATCTGTTTTTATTAATATTTGTATTTTATATGTATTTATTTACATGTATTTGATCTATTAATCAGTTTTAAATTTTCGTTTACTGAATGTTTTTTATTTTTAAAAAATCCTTTTTTCCGTCTTATGGAAAAATTTGTTTACCGCGTGACCTTAAAATCCTTTCCGTTTCGGCGTTATTCAGATTCCGGCTTATGGAGCACGTATTAGTGTTATTTTCTATGGATTCGCCGGGACCAAAATATTTCCGCAGTAGACAGATTTCCGTCTTACCCAGAGTCCGCCTTAGACAGATTTTACTGTATTTACACTCATTTTTTTTTTTTAATTCACATTGGCCGAATTAATGAAGTTTTCATTATCTTTTGCTAACCATTTGTGTGCTTTTCAATTGTTAAAACAATTATATTTTAAACCGCTACATGAAGAAACATGATAGACAATCTCTTTTCTAGGAAATCAATTTTCTAGGAATAGAATCCTCGATCAATCTTTTTCTATACAAAATACAACTATTTGGCTCATCTAACATATCTACACGAATGAATGGTTAAAATTAAATAAGACTTACCTTTATTTTATGTATTCCATTAAGAATAAGTTTAATGATATCCTAATCTGTTAATCGTAAAATGGCGGACGAAAATGTGATCATTTTTCTTATCTTACGAGGGCGCTGTCGCCTTGCTGTTCTTGATTGGTTAATAAGCAATGCATACGTAAGCCACTCTTTCGGGAGTGACTGTTTCACTCTCGATAACGGAGTGAGATATTGCACTCCTTTCTAGAGAGTGGAAAATTCCACTCTTTAAGGAGTGTATTTTTACAAAATTCACTCCTAAAAGAGTGCCAAATGCCTGTCACTCTTTCAAAGAGTGGGCTTTTCACTCCTCCCAATTTTAGAGTGTACGCAACGAGTACTTAACTGGCGCAAAAGTATCGTTGTTTTGCTTGATATGGTAAGCCGGATACTGTTGTTTATGCTGTTGATGCTTTCCCCAAATTGGCGTCGGAAAAAAATCGTGCCAATATTTATATGACATCTGTGTCAAACGAACATGTATATAACATCTGTGTCAAACTTTTATATGAAAGGCGAAGGTATCAGACCGTATTTGTTTATGGCACTTGATGACTTTAATTATTATAATATAGATGAAATGATGGCGATAGAATAAGATTTGGCGACTTATCATTTGTGCCTGGCTAACATTAAAGTACCAAAATGGCACCTAGAGTATGAAAAGCGAAGTGGCCCGTCCGGAACTTTTGATGATAAGTCACATGACTTAGCTTATTGTTATAGAGATTGTTTTAAACTACCGGGAGACAAAGACTCTGTATACTTAATTCATTTTATTTTAGCTTCTTTTCAAATGTTTAATTGATCCTCTTTAGCCAAAAACGAAAACAACCATTGGATGTCTTAACAGCAACTGATTCAGCCTTAATTTTTTGAAATCAAAGGGAATTGAATGGAAACTCGTTTACAGGGAGATCTGCACAGCTTTTTTCAGTATAATTCAATATTCTCTAATATTTTTAAAACACACACTGTAAAAAAAAAAAAAAAAAAAAAAAAGACATTTTTACAGTACAAAGTACTGTTTATCTCGCACACAAACTCGATCACAGTGAATGTGCTGTATCTTTCTTTGGTTTCCTGACTATATTAACATGGAAAATACAGTAGTTGCGTAAAATTAACAGCACTTCTGGCAAATCTACAGTGGGTTTTTTTTTTTTTTTTTTTTTTTTTACAGTGCATCAGATTAGCGTGTTTTTAGATTCTGCGCTGTCTGAACGGGGGTTGGTGAGCGTAGTCTGCAGGAGGAAAAGTCCCCTAGTATATATATATAATTATTTCGATTTTGCAAAGACATTTATGTTCTGCATAAAGTAGTGCTCAGTCAATTGAATTTTTGAAAGTTGTTATTAATCCTCTACCGTAGCGTTAATGCATTCTTGGTTCTCCGGAACATCCGTCATGAATGCTATTTCTATTTTCTTTTCTTTCTTTCTTTTCTTTTTGTGTGTGTGTGGAGGGGAGAGGAATATACTTTTCAACCAATTTTTAGGGTTTTGTTCATCTGACGAAAACCTATTCGTCTCACTCCTCTGTCTGTCTGTCCGTTCGTCACAGAGCCGTTTCTCTGAAACTATATATGTTGGACACTTGAAATTTTGGATTGTTATAGCTGAACACCTCACATCAAACGACAAATAATACATTTTTGAAAAAGTCTTATATTTAACTCTCTGCGCTCTAACTTGTGTATTTTAAGTAATTTTTCTAACTCAGCTCCTAATGAAGTTAGAGATGTGGAAATTTGCATACTTATTGTAGAACACTTGCGATCACACGAAAAATCATAAAATTTTCAAAACATCTTATATTATTTACCCCTCCGGTCTCTGACTTCTGTATTTTTAGCAATTTTTCTAACCTCCACCCTTTTCACCCGGGGTGCACTTTTCTATCTTTTGCCGACATTCTTTAACCATTCTTTCATATTATGCTCCATAGCCGTACATATTTTAGTTCCAATTTTTACCGCCGCCTACCTATCTCGGGTGCTATGGACCGCGATCCTCTCGACTAATATATCTGGGGATAGTTTGTGAAACGGAGTTCCGTTCAGATAGAGGTTTGTTTAGAATAGAAAGCGCCCCCTGGTTGCGAAATGTGGAACTAGCAGATTTTGCAAAGGATAAAGTATTTTGAAAGGAATATTAAAGGAAACCCTCTGTGCGATCTGTGATCAAACTTACGCACTTGTTTGTCTTTGTTAACTGAATGGGATAATCCTGAACACAAGTAAAAAAAGCAACGAATTTAAACGTTGCAAAGAAAATATTGTAACCACGTTACATTCTATCAGTCTTTATAAACGCAGTAGCAGTTAAATGGCCGATATCCGGAGTAGAGGGTTAAAATATCATAGCAATAAGCATATTTTAACGACTTAATTTTAATTCTTATTATATGTGTGTTTTTGATCCTTTCAAATAAACTGAAACAAAATTTATATGTTTTTATTTTAAACTTAAACATAAGAAGAAAATAAATAAATCTTGCGCTTATTATTTGTTATGTATTTCGCATTTCTATGAGTTAATGTAGAAAGTCTGTTCAACGTCAAGCCTTTTATTCTAATAAGTTATATACATGCAAATATAATAATAACAACAACAACAACAATAATAATAGTAAAAAAAAAAGTACCAATCTGTTATCCAATGATAAAATTTATAAAGTATCTAAGAAAAAGATTAATGATGAAAATTTTATTCCTAGTAATTAAAATTATTAAAAGTTATAGGTTATAAAAAAAATCTGGTCTCAGATCTACTGGTGATTAATCTTCTTTTAAATTCAACTATTCTTTAATCTGAAGCATTACGTCTTATCCCACTAAGATTTTTAACACCGTTCCCTTTTCATAGCAATCCCACACTAAATCTATGCCATTTGTGAAAAGAATATTTGTCCTTCTATAAATTTTTTTCTGGTTTTCCTCTTTCCTTCTCTCTCTCTCTCTCTCTCTCTTACAGGGAGAAAAAGAAAAGTAAAAATTTTTGTAATCCTCTTTCTCCCCTCCTCTCTTGAACAGGTCTTTAATGTTTCTTTTTAAGCCTCCCTCCATTTATAAAAATGAATGAGGATAAAAGTGAGAAATAAAAAAAGATTAAATTTTTTTCCCTCTCTAACACAACCGTTGAGTCTTACAAGAAAATAAGAATTTCATATACATTCATGAGCAAATACTTGTAGAGGAAAAAAGTATATTTTATAAAAAATGTATTTGAAAGAATACAAAATGGTATCATATATATACATTTTTAATCTCAGTGTAAATGCTTAGAATTAGCAGAAAATGTTTACTTATTAAAACTCAGCATAGTTTATTTATGGTACCTGTATTATAAAGTAACAATAACGAAAAATCATGCGTGTAGCATAGATTATGTAACACTTCCCAACACATTCAGAATGCTGTAATAAAATTTCACAGTTTATTAAGATGAAGTGTAAATATACGATTTGAAAAACTGATAACGCATTTGAAAACTCAATTTCTGTTATTGCTTTCAATAGTCGGAAAAATATCAGATTTTTTTTCTTTGTGCAGCCCGTATATGATCTTCATCTTTGTATGTATTCTACATAGTATGCTAAAAGTTAGTTCATTTAAACGAGCAGCACAGTTGAAAATTTCCATTCAGCAATTTCCGTGAATAAACGGAAATGTACTTCAGAACTTTTGTGCAGTCCTGTATACGATCTATAGAATTTATACATACCAAGTAATAATTAAAAAAAAATCAATTTAAAAACCCGTACCACAATTGAAAATGCGTTTTCAGTAATTGCTGTTCATAGGCTTTAATAGTTCAATTTCTTCTGTTGGCAAATTATTTTGTGTGTCCCTGTAAATGAACGATACATTCTATGCAAACCATATTCTACAATAAGCTCCGTTTAGTGCACCCCAGTGATATATATAAATTTCAGTATGTCTAAAATAGTGTAATATCATTACAACAGACCGTAAACGATTTTTCCCCATATACCGTAATGTAGCGGAATTTTTTTGAGTGTCTTTGGCGATGAACCATAAATGCTACACACTTCATTTTCTGTACCGAACATGTCATAGTGATACGATACCCATCAATGAGTTTCATGGCAATCGGACTAGGGACTATATTTACGCGAGTTACAGCATGGGCAGACAGACAAACTGAATTCATAAGCGCTTTCAACTTTGTTGGAAAGTGTTAATAACATGTCTGTGACAACTATTTAAGAAATCCATTTATTCCAAGTTTAATTACAGTAGAACCCCGATTATCCAAAGTAATTGGGACCGGCCATCTTTCTGAAAATTGAAATTTTCGGATAATCGAGAATGCTTCAATTTTAAGATTAAGAGCAAATATGTACGCTATTTCTATGGTGGTAACAAGTGGTTAATATAAATAAATCAATAACAAAGTAGAAATAAGAATAAAGTGCCTGAATTTTAGTTTTGAAATTAGATGCTTTTTGCGTATTTCACAAGGGTTTGAATTCGGAAAAAGAAGTTCTATTGTACTTCTAAACATTCAACAGTTTCAATTTTTACACCGTCGAATTTGAAAAAAAAAAAAAAAAAAAAAAATCGACTTTCAAATGCAATTTGTTTGAAAACTGATTCTTTATTTACTGGATTTTTTTAAAATGGTTTTTAAATTAATTTTCAACCATCATTAAATATATATATATATATATTTCGTGCAGCCTGAATATGGGAGATTAATCCGTTTTCACTTGAAGCATTTTAAATACTTCAGCATTTGTTTCCGGCTAGTATTCCCTAACGGAATTAAAACTCCACCAATGAATCAATCAATAAATAAAAATAAAATAAAATACAAATTTAACAGATATATAACCAAACTACAAGTTTAAACTGTGAAATAATCAAAATAAAAAAGGCTGCTGTAAATAGCGAAATATTTCGCGTTTTCCTTGGTATTAACAACTGGACGCTTAATACGCTAAGTGAAAATAAATGTTTTTACTTAGTACTGTAAGTAACTTTATGTGAATACGTATTTGGTATTTTTCATATAAAATTATTTTTGGTGTTGTTAGCTCTAATCTAAAAATTCAACCTAAAAAAATGTATTGTAAAAAAAAAAAAAAAAAAAAAAAAAACTTACAGTTTTGAATTAAAAATGGTTTTCATCTATGTTCTATAATGTTCATAGGTATATATAACGTTCATAGGTATGTTATAGAACCAGGTAGTATGTTCTGTTACTCAGGAAGCTCTGGTTGGGCCCCCGGGGTATTGGTCTCAACTCGACCGCCGATAAGGCCTATATAGTCCAGTAAAATTAGACGAAAAAAGGCGTCTGCCTGGAAAGTTTTGGAGAAGTTTTTTTCTCTTTCTTCCGTTATGTTTTTTGTGGTGCTGAACACGATTTTAAACTTTGTCACCTCGTATCTGGTCTGCTTAAATAAGCGAAAAACCATGAAAAAATTGTTTTTTTTTTCGGTTTTTCCATTGTGGTCACTAAAGGGTTAAACTTTTTAGAAAAAAATGCTGCACCAAATTAAACTAAAGAAAATTTCCTACATTTTTCATACACTATGTTTTTTCTAAGATGAATACTTTTGGGAATACGAGCAAAAAGAATTTTAGCGATATATTCAAATTCCATCATCGGAGGACGAAAACGCAATCCAGTCACAATGCATCCATTTCAATCACGAATTTGAAGCTTTTTAGTTAATTGTAGTTGCATTTCGAATATGTTAACATTTGCTTATCAAGTTTTAAGCCTTTTACATATTTATTAACAAAATAAATTGAAATCGGGTAATTAAGAAAAATATAAAACACAAATACTCCGAACTGAGGAGAGCACCAGTTTTTATTTTCCTACCAATCTGATTATAACTATTACATGATTATAACTGTGCAATTATATATATTATAAGTTTAATGTAATAACATAAGTGTAAGATTGTAAACAGGAAAAAAAGAGAAATGCAGAGTTGTTCTCCCATTAATGTCGTTTTGGTAGCCTTGAAAAGCCTGGTTGATGTTCTTCGAAAGGAGGCTCATCTTTTTCTTGATTGCTCAGGTTGGGACTTCACTTGGCTTAAAATAGCCTAGAGAATTGACTTGTCAACCTCTATTTCCAAGTCATTTTCGGCAATGAAGGAGCTGAGATGCCTATCGCAGTTCAAACGAAGGAGCGAACAAAACAAACCTGCATTCCTACAGCCACACTTTCCACTGCAGTTTGTTTTGCATTTGCAGGATTGTTTTCGCAGAACAGCTTCTGGTCAGTGAGTTTGACAGTTGTTATTGGTGTGTTGCTGCTCTTGGTTTTATTCCAAACAAATTCCTTAGCTTTTTTACAGTTACCTAGCCATAGTTGTACTGATGGTAAACTCTTAGACATGTGTATCGAGTTTGTTGTTTGTTTGTTGCACAATATTTCTTTCTAAGATTAATAGTTTTGGCAATATGAGTAAAAAGGGTTTTAGCGATATATTCGAATTCCCTAATCGGATGTCGAAAACGCTTAATGTAATATTTTTGTAAATGCAAAACGAGTGGGTGGGTGTCCTTCAAACACTTCCTTGGCGCCACGCACATGATATTACAAGAAGCCCCTCACCTTTCCCCTCCTTCCCTTCTCCATCAGGGCTTATTTGGCTCGCGTTAAAATTGAAAGCTTAGCTCTCAGTTTGTTTCTAGACGTCTCGATGGTAGGTTATGCATTTGCTTTAATGTATGTGCAGTGTGCATTTAATTAAAAATTATGTGTTTTAAAACGATTCAGTGAGACATGAAGTGATATTCATGATGGCAGAGAAGCGTTTGGTGTGGAGTTCTTCAGATTAGCAAGTAAAAAATGAAAAGATGGGAAACGGAATTATTTATTGAACAAGGAGTCTCTAAGGATCCATAATAAAGGCCGTAAACTGTACACAAACGAAAAACACATTGCTGCAACTGGAAGAGGATTTCTGAAGACGTAGAAAATGTATGTCATACGATTTTGAGTGATGTTTGATATCAACAAGAATGGTCATCTCCCCAGGAAAAATGGCGGCGTATTGTTCAGATCACGGCGAGGATAGTGGCTGAAGATATTCGGTCTAAGGTTTACAAATCTACTCAATATCCTCCTCCAGACGAGTTTTGAAAGAGAATGAGTCTCTCATTACAGAAACTATAAAGATTTTCATAGAAACACTGTTTTTTAAGAAAAAGAAAAGGGGAACTTAAAAAATGCTAGAACAGGAGTTCTGCACTAGCTTACAGCATTATTATTTCAGTAAGAGTAAGAATTCTTTTAAGACTGCGGCAAATGTAGCGTCGCTTCCTACAACAGAAGATGCAACTTGATACACATGTTTAAGAGTTTACCACCAGTACTGCTATGGCTAGGCAACTGTAAAAATGCTAAGCAAAAAGGCTGGAATAAGACCAAGAGAACAGAAATAACAACTGTCAAACTCACGCACCAGAAGCTGTTCTGCGAAAAAATCCTGCAAATTCAAAACAAACTGCAGTGGAAAAAATGGTTATAGAAATGCAGGTTTGTTTTGTGCGCTGTTTCGTTTGAACTGCGATGGCCATTGTGGCAACCTCAGCTACTTCATCGCCGAAAATGACTTGGAAATAGAGGTTGACAAGCCAATTCTATTCAAACTTAGGATATTTTAAGCCAAGTGGAGACCCAAACTGAGTAATCAAGATAATGATGAGCCTCCTTTCGAAGAACATCAACCAGGTCTTTTAAAGCTGCCAAAATGACATTAATGGGAGAACAACTCTGCATTTCTCTTTTTTTCCTGTTTACAATCTTCCACTTACGTTATTATATTAAACTTATGATAGTTATAATTGTACAATTATAACCATGTAATAGTCACAATCAGATTGGTAGGAAAATAAAAATTGGTGCTCTTATCTGTTCGGAGTGTTTGTGATTTATATTTTTCTTAATTTCTTTATTTGAATTTATTTTGTTAATAAATATATAAAAGGCTTCAAACTTGGTAAGCAAATGTTAACATATTCTAAATGTAACTACAATTTACTAAAAAGCTTCAAATTGGTGATTGAAATGGATGCATTGTGATTGTATTGCGTTTTCGTCCTCAGATGATGGAATTTGAATATATCGCTAAGATTCTTTTTGCTCGTATTGCCAAAAGTAGTCATCTTAGAAAAAAACATAGCATATGAAAAATGTAGGAAATTTTCTCTAGTTTAATTTGGTGCAGCAGTTTTTTCAAAAAAGTTTATCCCTTTAGTGACCACAATGGAAAAACCGAAAAAACCAATTTTTTCATTGTTTTTCGCTTATAATATTTTAAGCAGACCAGATACGAGGTGACAAAGTTTAAAGTCGTATTCAGCACCCCAAAAAACATAAAGGAAGAAAGAGAAAAAAACTTCTCCAAAACTTTCCAGGGAGAATCCCAGATTGACTGGACTAGTTATAGAGTTCAAGTTGGTTCGAATATTTGGAAAAAGCATGTTGATCAAATAACAAATGTAGGTTCAGAGATTCCTTTAGTTAATGATACAAATTCTGAAGAAAGTAATACAGGAAATTTCAGAAGTGAAAATGTAATAGTGAAACAAGGTGATTTTCCACCAATACAGCCTAGTATCGCAGATCTGCAACCAATTGATTCTCATGAGCCAAATAGTCCAGGTCCTACACCACCTGACGTTCATTATCCTGATTCTTCAAGTCCGAAATCAACTGACCCTGAGCCAGTACTTTCAAAACCTTCTGTTCCCACTAGTTCAATAGTTGATGCTGCTGAACTTGTAAAATCTAATTCTTCGTCTTCCCCACAGGTACTGAGAAGATAGGTACAGAAGAGTTCCTGATCGTCTCAAATATTAAGTGGGGGAAAGCTGTCATGTTTTGCTTCCATTTATAAGATATAGATGGCAGCAGCAAAGTTACCTCCCACAGAAATAAATATAAGAGAATTGTTCTTCTCTATCTTGTGTCATGTGTGACGTCTTGTAAGTGATGTGTTTGTTTGTGAAATGAATATTAAATGTTTATCTATCTATGAGCTACCTCATCAATTAAGAGTTATGTTAATTATTATTAATTACTTACTAAATATATATTATATTATATATACATTGGTGTGCAAAAATTAAGGACGAAGCAGATAAATTAGCTTAAAAGCCGAACAAGGCAACGGAACAGATTGTTTAGATGGTTTTAATAACTTGTCCCATCTTTTCACATCTTGAATATCTTATGGTATGATTTCAGTCGTTGTAGAAAACTTCCGCACGACGTTACATTCTAAAAAAAAGCATCTCGTCCTTAATTTTTGCATATCAGTGTATATTATGCACCACTAACATCGGTTGGTGACCTTACCTCTATTGACATATACATATATTACGTCTAAGGAATTTATGTCAAAGATAAAGATGGCAGACGATTTTTGGTTTCTAAAATAAACTAATTCCTGACGATCGAAATGCGAAAAAAAGGTTTTATTTTTTCAAATTTTCCTGAAAAACATAATTTATTCTCAATATTGTCTTCACTATCGATTGAAATAAAAGATAATTTCAATTTCAGTTTGAAAATGACAAAAAAGAAGAAATCTAATAATCCTTACGTTTTTCCTTTCATCCACAAAAATGGAGTAATTTACTTGCCACCATTACAGAAATTTCATTAAAATTAGAAAAAAAATTAATATCTCGAAAACTAAAATTTTAAAATTCTAATATCGCTATAATATACAGTTAATATTAGATTAAATTGTATATTTAATGTATTCAATTTTTTTGTCCCATATTTTTCCCTAACCAGATGACGTCATCCTCTAATGCAGGATGGAATAAATGAAATGATATTCTGTCTTGACTAATGTTGTTTGCAGATATTTTTATCAATAATTTTTCTTCAGTAGTTTAAATCTGCATCTAAAAAAACATTAGATATTGCTAAAAAATGTTAGACTGCAGTGCGGAATCTTCGCACGGCTCCACTGGCTCAATTAAGTGTATCGTAGGCAAGAAATATATACATGCCTAAGTTCCAAGAATAGGGATGAGTTGAGTATAGACGGTTTGGAACTACAGAATTATCATTTTCTTATCTGATTGGTAATTTAATATTAATTTAGTTATTTTCACGTAATATTAATTTTAAAACAAGAAATTCTTTACAATTATTAAGAACAAGTTGCACTGTTAAAAATGTTTAGCAAAGTTTCCAGTCATTTGACCATTTTTATAGGAAACTGCTACATAACAGTAATTTAACTGTAATCTGACCATAATCGCTCATATTATGGTCAGAAAATACTGTTAAAAATACTGTTAGGTTAAATTACTGTTATGTAACCGTTTTCTTTATAAACGATCGAATGACTGGAAACTTTGCTGCAAATTTTTACAGTGTGGAAATTGCACGTCAAACGTGGCAAATGAAGTGCATTCGTACTATAATTAGTTTGATAAATATTTTTTGCATCGCATAGTGTGCAATTTGTATATTTTAGTGCACTTCATAAGTGCATATCAATTTCATTTTGTTCGAAAGGCCGTAACATCATAAAAATGCAGTTGAAATCATTTTTTCTCATTGGACGAAATGTAACGGAAAACTTTGGACTGTGCCTGTAATTAAACTATACATCCGATTTTCATAAAATTTGAAATGACTGGATAAAATTTTACAACTATTAAATATTTAAAATTTAAGACCATTCGGTTGAGTAGTTTTTGTTTTACACTGGGTTTCATAATGATATGAGCACCTAGTAATTTCGTGATATCCTGGCAAAAATTCATAAATAATTATCAGAAAAACTTCATTCTTGAGACAAATACAGTAATTTTACATAATACATCGCTGTTAAAGAAAAACCAAACTTTAAATTCATTGAAAATATGAATTATCTAAAAAAATGTTGTTGCAGAATTATATGAACATTGATCGAAATTATCACTAAACGAGCATGGAAACTGTGCAGTAATGCTTAATGCCACTCCGAGAAGAAGAAACCGAAATATGAAAATTAGTTTAGCATACAAATATACTTTGCAGACTAGGAAATTTCAAAAACTGATAGCAATCGAGTTCTAGGAGTATGGGTCGTAAAAGCGCTTTAAGTGGTTTTGGGAAAGGTGAAATAGTGGCTTTAAAGGATCAAGGACTTTCGGCCAGAGCTATCGCAAAAAAATTGAAAAGATCTCCAGGTGTAATATTACATTTTCTTCGATTAAAAGAGGATTATGGAGCAAAGAAGTCTCCAGGACGTCTGCCAAAGCTGCTCAAAAATTAGAAAAAAGAGCCATTATAAAAAGAATGAGCAATGGGAAAACATCATTAGGCTAACTTTCAAGAGATCCACTGATAGCAGCGTCAAAAAGTACCTTTTCCAGAGTAGTCGAGAGCTCTAAGATGATGAGGTACACGAAAAGAAAGTCCCAACCACGTATGACTAAAATGCATTAGCAGAATCTCCTGGATTGGAAAAAATATCACATGTCCTGGAAGTTAGAATACGAAAGAGTAATATTTTCTGATAAACAAAAATTCAATTTGGATGGACCGGACGGTTTTTCTTATTATTGGCACGATCTGTGCAAGAAACTAGAAACGTTTAAAAACGGCAGAAGGGTGGAGGTTCACTCATGGTTTATGTTGTGTTTGGATTTCATGGTAATATCAACGTTGCGTTTCCCTGTGGCAGGATGAGTGCATTAACCACCAACATCTACTTGAAGAAAACTTGCCGCCATTTGCTGAGGAAATTCACGGACCTTTTTGGACCTTTTTGTTCCAACAAAACAATGCACCCATCCACACTGCGAACAGCACTTGGGAATAGTTTCTTAATAATGCTGTACATGTAATTCCATGGCCCTTTGTTTCTCCTGATTTAAATATTATGGAAAATGTATGGAGTTTACTGGTTAGAGCTGTTTCCGCAAATGGAAAACAATATGCCACAATTTCAGAATTAAAAGCTGCTATCATCTTCCACTGGAATGCAATCGATTAAAATATATTAAAATGCTTAGCCCATTCCATGTCTGATCGCGTTTTTACATTAATTAAAGAATCTGGTGCATACACTGGCTATAATTCTATATTTTCGGCGAATGTTCATATCATTATGAAACACCTGAAAATGGATAAATGCAGTTTATTTTATGTATAAATCGCTGTTTCAATTTTATTTTGTTATAAAATAAAACGATATATAAAATTTCTAACAATGATTAGACTTTGGTTTATTTTGTAACATTTTCTTCTTTTTTATTCTTGAAAAAAACTGGGTGTTCATATATGATTATGAAACCCAGTGTATTATATGCGGACGGAGGGACAGCCAGATTGGCGGACCAAACGGCGACTATAGGTGCTACGTATTTATACACTGGTGTGCAAAACTTAAGCAACCATCATAAAATGCTAATTTTCGAGGTGCGAATACTCAAAAGAAAATATAATTCAAATATGAACTATCCCTACAGAACAGTTAGTCGATATGACATCTCCTTCACGCCGTACATGGTCACAAGTGTCGCAGTCACTTGTGAAACGAAATGATGAATCTTTCATCCGTCACATTATTAGGCTCATACGACGACTCCACTGAGAAGTCACTGTGACTGTTGCTTTTTGATGAGTCACCAGATAAAATTACAATGAGGTCACCTTGTTATTCTCATGTGACTATCATTTGAAGACTCAGTTTTGAAGTAATCCTGAGCATTGCATTATAATGAGTTAATGAGTTACCATATAATGTCACGGTGAAGTCACGTGGTGACTTTCAGGTGAGCGAGACTACTGTGAAGTTACCATTGTGAAAACTCACCAGATAATTTCATTTTCTGTCACTTTAGAACTCGTCACAAAACAGCTGTCATGATGACTTTACAATGAAGTCTAAAAAAGACGGTCACATGAGAGTCACTAGGTGGCTTCATTGTAAATTCACTTGTTGACTCGTCATAAAACAGCAGTCATAGTGACTTCTCAGTGGAGTAACCAATAGAGAGTAAGAATGAAATGAATAAAAGATATCACATTTCAGTTCGTTGTAGTGACTGTGACGCTTGTGACCATTTGTGACGTCAAGGTGAGTTCACATGGACTGGTTGTGCTGTTAGGGTTGTACCTATTTTCTACATTGGATGTTTGTAGAATTTCCTTTTGAGTACTCACGTGTTCAAAAATTAGTAATTTTGTGACTGTTGCTTAAGTTTTGCACACTAGTGTATAATTACGAACGTACCTAAAAATTGGTAACTTACTTGAGTTAGGTAGCATTCAACAAAGCAAAAGTCGCTAGAATTACTGTGTGTTATTATAATAAAATAATGAACAAAGCGCTCGGAAGTTATCAGCATATACTGTCGGTCTCAAAAAGTTAAAATTTTCTTCGACACGAAAGGAGCGAATTTACTTTGTCTGTCAAAATTGTTCTGCCGCCGGTATTTGAGTTAATGTGGAGAAAAATTATGTGTTACGGGTGGCTTTTATGCGGTCTCTGGACTCTTAAAGCTTCAAAAGTTTCCAAATTTTAATATTTTTAGATGTTAAACTCATACTTTTTCAATTCTTACTATTAGTTCACACTCTTATTTATTTAGTTATAAATCTTGTTCAAAATTTCAATCGTTAATAAAATACTTATTATTCATCCTATGGAGTTGAAATAAATTTTTTTAAACTTGTACTGGATGACAATTGATGTTAATACAGATTTTTCAAATATTAATTCATTAACTAAATTTTAATTAATTAATTTTAGTTTTACGTGGGAGACAAAATGGCGGCCATTGGTTATTGAACAGCATTTAATACATCTTCATATCTATAAGGGGGTTACCTTAGGGGGGACCCTGTTCTGTCGCCAAATACCGCCAAGTTTGTCGCCAACTTGGCGATATATCACCCAAATTTGGCGACCCAAATGAGTCGCCAAAAGTGACGCCAACTTGGCGATATCTCTAATATTTCGCCAAATTCCCATAGACTTCCATTGTAAACTTACTTGCTTATAGAAAATAAAAAAATTGAGATATTTTAATGCAACAACTAATGCAAAAACTAATATTAGCTTAAGGGGATAGAATACCTTTAAACCGTCAAAATTTTCGAATTTTTTTAATACATATTTTGATTCCGTAATCATTTCTGAACAATGTGCAAAAAACCGCATTGAAAAATTCCCATTAATTTACGAATTATGGCAGTTTTATTAAGACTACATTGGATAATTAATCCTTTCAGGGGCAAGGTACGTCTATTCGTAAAATGCTGAAATGAGTGACAGGTACCACAATTTAAAAACAAATTTATTTCAAAGTAAGCAAAAGCTTTTGTTCACATACATAATAAAAGGAAAATTTTCATTCCAATATTCTGGTGCCAATCCAGCATTTAGGAATTAAAAATAGGTGGTCAAAAAATGACCACCTATTTTAATAACCTTAAATAACCTTCAAGGGGTTAAACTTTGCGTTGCGTTTATTCAAAACGATGAATTTTGATACTGCGCGCACTGTTACTAAAAAACTATGCGTGGCAATCAAAAGAAATTTTTACCACATATTCATTTCAGTATTATATACAACTTAAAACCAGAAAATGTAAGATTTTATATTTTTTCTGTTTTTCTACTTTGAAAATATTTTTAAAAAGGGAAAATTTTTAATTTTTTGTTAATTTTTTAATTTAGTCAATATTTTTTACAAATATTCTGGTTTTAGTATAAAGGTAACACTATTATGTATTTATTTTCACCAAATTTTATATATAATATTTTATATAAAAGTATATATATATTTTTTAAATATAAATTTAAATATGAGCTTTATATTTAAATGAAGTTTGGTTTTTATTTTTGACTTATTACACAAGTTTTGAAGCCTGGAACATAGTGATATTTTTTACTTTTTCGACGTGTTCAAAGGTATCCTACCCCCTTAAGGAATTATATTAAATTTTTCTTTGATGACCTAAGTAGGAATTGACTTTAAACACAAAATTTTTATATTACTTGTTCTGAACATTTTGATATAGTTGTTTCCTCGTAATTCCCATTAGAAGAGACGTTATGGCTTTTACAATTACACTTGCTCAATAGCTGAAGCACCGTTTCCGAAATTTTGAAGTCATTTTTCTCCAAATGACGTTTTTGGGCATAACGCTCAGGATATCTCAAAAACTTCTGAATATTTTTTCCCTGAAAATTACAAAACATATGCTTCATATTAGTCCGTATAAACTGCACCTAAAATTTCCTTTTTATTATTAAAAAACTATTTTTTAGGTAATTATACTATTGGGATTTTCAATATTATCTAAAAACAACTTTGTATTAAAAATACTATAAATATGCTTTAAATACAAATTTATTTATGTTCAATGTAATTATTATAATCTCAAAGTATAATTAGGCACAAAAATTTTCTTTCTAGTTGCAAAATTTATTTTGTAATCCTGCCCGTAAGCCGTCATACTAATTTTCTGGTTAATAGATGTCTGAAAAGTTTGAAGCCCCCTATAATTATTAATTCTGCATCTTGTGATTTTTTAAATACATGAAATGAAATAATATACTTATATCTTTCTTCCCAATGAAATTTGTGTTTGAAAATCACATACATTTTAAGATATTAAATGTTGAAAATAGTTTACTTTTTATTTTTTCCAATTTTAAGAGTCCCGAGAAACCTTAAACTTTTTTTAAAATCTAAAAAATAGATTTGCCATAGCTACCAAATTTAAGGCTTTTTTTTAGTTTAAATAAATATTTTGAAACATAAATTTTAGTTAATAAATGTTATCAATATAAGTACCACATAAAATCAAGAAAAGTCGACGGAGACAGATTCAAAAAGTATACAGTAAAATCTCGTTACAACGAATCACTGAATAGCACTGATTAATTTCTCTATACTGAAAAATTCGCTAAAGTGATTTTTTTATAATGGAATAGCATAATAGAATTTTTTTTAACAATCCAAATAATATTCGCTAAATTGGAAAGTTCATTCAAGTGATATTCGTTGTAAAGAGATCCTTCCCTATTCACTGCATCTATCTTAAAATATTTTATTTTTCTTTCTGCTAGTCCTTTACTAGTATTTTTTACTTTACTTTAAGTGTCTTTATTTATATATAAAAAACCAAACAATTACCGTAAAAATTTGAAAATTTTATAAAATAAAATAAAATAAATATGTCTTGCTGTAGGTAGATAGACTTTCAATTTTTAATTGTAATGTTATACTTAAATTTCCTATCTAGTATTTGTGCTTTCTTTTCCTATGATCACATTTTTCCAGTTCTATGCACTTTTACTTATATTTTGCCACCTCTCCCATTGCTACCAGCTAGGTAATTTTCTGACCCTCTTATCTCTCTATTTATTATGTGTCGGGAATGTATGGCATTGGTCACAGGCTACTCGGAGAAAACTATCCTCGAAGTTTCGAACAATAAGCATTTCATTAAATATATTTTTGACTCAAAAGAAGTTTTTTCCCGCCAAAAAAGATTTGAAGACCACTAGTTTAGAGGGAAATGTAGAAGAAGTATGCGCATGTGCACACATTCATTAAAATAATGTGTTTTTATATTCATAAAAATAAAGAATATCTAATTTTCAATTTTGAAAAAACAGCTTTTACTTACATTATAGCATATGCATGTTATATAAAAATTTTACTTCGCGATATTCATTTAAATTATTGTAAGTTCCAACATATTCATTATTTAGTTATTTATATTAATAATATCTATTATTTATTCCTATTTAATTTCCCTTGAAATTTAAAACTCGTATATTAATAATTATCTTATTCAGAGTCTTAATCTAAAGCTTTTAGTCGCTTCATAAATTTTTATCAGCTATTCAATTTATAATATTCTGAGAGAAGCTAGTTTTTATTTTCGAATATTTTTAAAAGCCATTTTGTTATTTTTTATTTCTAATCTTAATTCCACGAATCTAGTTTCCCGCGTCTTTCCGACGCTAGACTTTTTACTTCGAAAACACTACGTTAGCAGGTATGGGATTCATTCTCCTTAAGCCACTTCCCTCTCGCGTCATTAGCTTAATTGCCCAGCTCTTGAAGCGCGCCTTTCACTGATTGGTTCGCTTCTGTACTACGCCGATATCTGTCGGTCTCCGCGAGTTCTAACAAAAAGCAGATGCAATGACTTCGGAGCCGAGATTTCTTTCTCGTTTTCAAGTGCTTTAAATATGTTATCTGATGTCTGCAAGTCTTGTAGTATAGTATTCTAAATTTGCTTTTTAAGATCATATAGCGATTCATGATCAAGCCTGAGGGCTTTTACGAATTTTTTCATAGTATCGTTTTTTCTGGAGAAATCACCGGATTTGTAAATACATTACCTTGCTACACTTACGCCCTGATCGCCTGGATTAACAGTACGACTGCAAAACAACCACCTTGTGTTCTATATTGGAATTATCCGATATCAGGCTATTATGAACAATTTCATGCATGTTGACTGGATTTGTCGACTGCAAAATAACACAATCTTTCACCAGCCGCCAGTATTCCATGAATAGAATATACATCCATACTCAACCTTTCACTATTCGACAGGAATTTATACAACCTTTCATGCATGTTATAACTGTACGGTTTTTGTACATCATTTTGCATTTAACCCTTTGCACTCGAGAGGTTATTCTCACTGACCACTAGTGTCTCGCGTAAATGGATGCTCTAAATGCTCTGGACACCAGTATTTAAAAGTAATTTTCATCGACTTATCTAATGACCGAATAATCTGTGATAAAAGATGGCGAAATAAACTGTAAAATATTAGTGGTGTCCCAAGCATTTGGCGCCCCAATTTACGAGGGACACTTGACAACACTAGTGTTGAGTGAGAGTCATCTCTCGAGTGCAAAGGGTTAAATGATGCATTTTTTTAATTTTACGGCTTTGTACTAATTGGAAGATAATCTAATTATAAAAATAGAACTGACATTTCATATCGTTTCAATAATGAGTATTAAAAATAAGCTTTCTAAGGAAATATATGTTTAAAAATAAATTAATTAATAACTTTTTAAAATATAATGATATAAGATCACTATAAGATCTATATAATTTCGATATAAAAAATGAAAGGGAAAAAAATTAGTCAAACTAATTTTTTTCCCTTTCATTTTTTATATCGAAATTGTACAGAAACTTTTATAAAAAATATTTATATACTGAATATTTGCTTCAATTCTGTGTGCCTTTTTTCAAATATATCATCATTTATATATAACAGGAATAAGAAAATTCCCTTACCTGTTTTCTCGGTAACGCTGCTACCCCGGTCCCGTCACCCGTATAAAATGCCAATATCTGCCTTCACATAGTCGCTCGGCATATTCACAAAACAGGCTAAAGTGTATAAAAAAAAAAAATAGATGTTGAATTATTGTGGATGCGTATTATTTACTGTAAATTTTGTGGTCGAATTCCTCTAATTCTTGAATGATATCCTTTAATAAAATTCTGGATTAACATATATTTAAGTACCGAGAGATTATCTTCTCGGCACATCTTCGAAACAACAACTATATATTACAGCAAGGAAAAGGAGTCTGATACAAAGTATAAAAGGAAAGAGTTCAAAGTTTTAAGTCAGTGACGACAAAATAACTGCAACCCGTGCAGTGTAGCTGTATGAAAAATAGGCGAGGCAACCGCATGTATTCACTTCTTCTCGAAGCTAGGAAAGTTTTAAATCTTGAATAATGGAAAAAGATTTCTGGTTTTTCACTTTCAGGGGTTACATTGTCCAACAGAAACAAGAAAGTAAAATCATGCACCAAAGCATAGATTATGAAACATTTTCCAACACTCACAGGAAACTTTCATAAAAGTTTGCGTAACGTAAGAGAATATCGAAACGTAAAGAGAATATCCAAGTAAACATTTTCGAAAACGCATAATACATTTGAAAACCAAATTTCAACAACTATCGACCATAGCGGGAAAAAGATTCCTATTCTTTTGTGTATCTCTGTATATGATCTATAGATTTGTATATAGTATACACTAAAATTTAGCATAGTAAGAAAAGCCATAATACAATTGAAAATTTCCCTTCAGCAATTTCTACCAATTAACGAAAACGTACTTGAATTCTTTTGTACAGCACTGTACATTAGCAAAAATTTTTTATACACGCCACGTGTTACGATAAAATTTAATTGAGGCAAAAGCACGCTTAAAAACACTAAAACAGCACTTTCAGACATTATCCTCCATATGCGTGCATGTATGGGGCATTCTCACAATCTTTTAACTTTCATGTCCCTGAATAATAATTTTTTATTTAATACACTTTTGTGTGTTTTTTTTGTTCCATATACTTGGAAACATCCCATTGCATGATTGCACAACAATATTAACGAGATAACTAAGTTTTGGACGATGTTGGGGGTCCAAACACATAGAAAACTCCTATACCGTCTCGTGTCCCTGATGTTGATTTTTAAGTTTGAAGCTGTCTGTATAAAATTGTTTCAATAAAAATAATCCGATGTAATTTTTTTCTGAAACTGGAACTATTGTTTTACATAAATAAGTAGCTAAAAATTAGCCTGCACACATATTTAGGGTTGTTATTATTTTTTAAACTCTGTCCCTAAGTTTTAGATTTTTTACCCTCCCTCTTCTAAAATTATACAGAAAATCACTTCAGATGCAGCCACATAATTTTTTTCAAGTTTTTTCTCATGCAGAAGTATGCTAGAGAAATAATGTTTAAAATTCTTTGGCAGGAAATTTACTGTAAAATTTAAATCAGCATTTAAACATCAATTTCCAGATCATGGCTTTATGGGTAGTCTCACCGTCCCCAAGGTTTATTCCTGCACTTTTCGAGGTAAATAAAAAAAAAATTAATTTAATCCAATGTGAACAACTGTTTCTAAAAATCAATGAACATTGTGGCTATCACTTAGTCTTAACATGATTTTCCTAAAAATAGGTGGTAATTTTCCTTACCGTTCCATTCTTACCGTCCCTTTTTCCAATACCATCCCCCTATTTTACCTTACCGTCCCTTCTTTAACACCCCTTTAAGACAATGTTATACAAAAATTCTGTATTAAAAGTACTACATTGTTATTATTTTTTATTTGAATGTCCTGTGGGTACTATGCAAATTCATTATAAGTAAAAATTTAGAAGAAAATAAAAAGTTATAGGCGTAAAATGGTAAGGAAAATTAAACTCGCAAGTTTAACTTAAACCTCAGTTAAATAAAAATGTTTTCGCCGCTGACCATTTTTTCTTTATTTTGAATCATTAAGGCATTCGTCTATCAGATTAAAATGTTATTTTAGCAAGTTTAGTTTTGCCAAATCCCCCCCCCCCCCCAAAAAGTCAAAAGATTGTGAGAATGCCCCGTATCCAGTTCTTTGCATAGCCTTGTATATTATCTACCCTATATATATAAAATCCTAATGAAACGAATTTAAAAAACGACTGATTATGTTTCACAGCTATTTCTCCTAATATATGGAACGTTTGGCGGTGAAATTAATACCAATTATCCGTATTGATACATGTGTCAAAAGTGGTATTAGAATTTCAAAATTTGAATTAGTTTTCGAGATTGTGATATCGCCACTTCAATAAAATTCACTACAGCTAGTAAAACCATTGAATTGACACGCAATTCAATATAAAAACATAAACGAATTTAATAATAATAATAAAAAAAATTATGTACAATGAAAGTAAACACAACAGTTCTCTACACTAGAACTCACAAGCCACAAACCTAGCTAATTCATATATTCACAGTTGCTACGTGATTAAAAAAATACTTAAAAAATTTATTGTTCATTCGTCTCAGAAGCCATTTAATCCTTGAATAGTTTTACTCAGGATTTTTTGTACCCTTTTTTTTGTAATGTTATTCGTATGGAGCAAAAGAAATAAACATTAAATCAAAGAAAATAGCTTAACAAGAAGCTTTTTTTAATAACAAAAACCATGTTATCAGAATAATAGAAAACAATAAAAATATTAGGTTTGTTAAAAGGAAACTAAATTGAGTGTTATATATATTTACAGTCGGACCTCTATTTAACGAACCTCTATTTTGCGAACTTTTACTTGGAACCAAGAACATTTTGCAAATTTCTTCGTAAAATAACCTCTAAATAGCGAAGTGTATTCTCTATTTAACGAACTTTTCCTTGGGATCTAATTTTTTTTCTCCCTTTTTCTTAAAATATTACTGGACAAATCAAACTTATTCTTTCTTTTAACACATTTTATGATCATCAATGACCATGAACAGGTCTTACCAGGCACCTAACTCACCCGAGAGCAGTAAAATCGTTGTGATTCTTTGCTTTCCGTTCAAGAAGGGCAAACTTTCAATATCCCCTTTTAAGAGGCTACTTCAGTCAGGCGAAAAGACTCGTTCGCTAATACTAATCTTATGGAAAAAAGTTATAAAGATATCTCGGTTGCATTTCAATATTTTTAAATGCTTTCTTTTGCATTGGATATCTGAGATCAATCTGTATGCAGACCGTTTTTTACTTTTTTGATTTTCATTACACATTTTTTTTATGAGGATGTTTTCACTTTCGAAACCGGTTCCGAAAATGAAAGTGTCCCCATAAAAAATATCTGTAAACAAAATCGAAAAAGTAAAAAACAACCTTTGTACAGATCGATCTCAGCTGTCTAATGCAAAAAAAAATATTCAAAAATATTGAAATGCAACCGAGATATCTTTATAAATTTCTTCCATAGGATTAGCATTAGCGAACGGGTCTTTTCGCCTGACTCCTCAATGGAGCTGCCCCATGCCCTATAGTTTCCCGTTTTCTAGATTATTGATCATGATCAACCGGGTTGGTGTTTTCTGTTCTTGTAGATGTCAAAGCGAAAGTGCTTGAACATCAAAGAAAAAAAAAATATTCTTGATGAGGTGGATAAAGGCATGAAGAAAAAGAATACTGCTTTAAAATTTGGTATTCCTCTAAACAGCTTATCAACCATGGTAAAAAATCATTGTTTTAATGTAAAATTATTTTTTTAACTGAAAATACGATGTATTTTCAGACAATGTTTTGTTTCATTCTTATTTCCCTTGCAGATTTCTTTTGATGGGTAAAACAAGTAAAACAAATAGATATAATTTATATAAAAAAATGTGACTAATTACTTTTTTTAATTATATTTAGTGTTTATGGACTTAAAATGTGCTTTACATAGTTTAAAGTATTTTAAAGGGTGACTCTCTATTTAACGAATTTTCCATATAACGAACTTTTTTTCGGGATTTAGCGACTTCAGGTCGGACTGTACTTACTTTTAAAATAGAACTTAAAAAAAAGGGATATATTTTTAATTGTGGTGTTACTTTACGCTAGCAATCAATCCTCTGTCTCCAAAATGTTGAATAATTATTTTACATTTATAGAATGGCATTTTAAGAGACTTTTTTTCTGTGTAATTGCCGAAACATCAGTAAAAAAAATTGTGAAAGAAAAAAATCCTAATAGAAAAAAGCTATTGATCTTCTATCCAAATTTATATTTATTTAATTAACTGAAAGCGAGGATAAAATTATGATGCTTTTTTAAAAACATATTTTTAAAATTCTTGAAATGATGCTAATTTTATATTTAACTAGCTGACCCGCTCGGCGTTTCCCGGCCCCGTTGTAAAAACTTTAAACAAAACTCAAGTTTGAATGATTTTATATCTTCGGAAAATCTTTCAAATGAATGTAATTTCGGAAGCACCACTGCCTTCGGCAGCACACTTTGTTTTAACTCCTTTACCGGAACTCCAATGCCTTCGGCAGTGCCTTCGGATAGTGTGTTCCCAACAAACCTGTGACCTGGGTCCGCGCTGCCTAAGGAAGCATATACCAGGAGTGCTCTGCATTCGCCGGAGACAATCGAAAACCAAGTTGAATGAGCCAAACCCTGTAGTAATCGGGCCCATAGAACACGAGGTAAGAATGTACCCCCTGGTGGTGTAAGGTGGAACTAAAATTCGTAAAAAAATCGTAAGCTATGTTGAATGAATCAATTTCCGTTGAAATCGAGCCCATAGTAACCGAGAAAAGAATGCGCCGTTAATGTTCGAAAATGGTAGTAACATAAGTCTAAGATAAATTTTCATGATGCGGAAAGTAGATGAAACGTAAGCTAAGTTGAATGGGCCAATACCCGTTGAAATCGGGCTCATAGAACCAAAGAAAAGAATGCACTGTTACTGTTCGAAAATGTTGGTAACTAAAAATCTAAGGTAAACTTTCAAAATACATAAAGTGGCTGAATCGTAATATAAGTTGAATGAACCAATTCCCGTTGAAATCGGGCCCATAGAACGCGAGGAAAGAATGCGCCCCCCGTAAATTTTAAGTAAACGTAAGTTGATGCCGAAAAATAATTAAAAAAAAGTAGTAGCTGGGATATAAGGAAATTTTTAGTAGTTTATAAATAGCTGGAGGATCTTAGAACCATGTTAAAGAAAACTGCAAGAGATTCGGATAATTTTTTAAGAAGCTGCACCAAGGGCCCAAAGGAGGCGATTAATATTCAAAATTGGTGGTAGCTGAAATCTGAGAAATTTTTTGTCGTTCATGTAGTATCTAGAGTACCTAGGAAGCTGTTGGAAAAAAAAAGGGTAGGGAATCAGGCTATTTTTAAGGGGGCTATAATAGGAAGCTCAAAAGAGGTCAACGGATAGTTGAGAGCAGGACCGTAACATGAAAACATGTTAAAAGGTCCTAGTACTTAGCGCTTTAGATCGTCAATTAGTCAGAATTAAGCATAGGGTATAAATTAATCATCTGAATAAAATTTTAAAGAAATGCGCAAAAAATGGGGGGAATGCTTAAAAAAGAGCCCCAGGACCCCAATAAAAATATGAGGGCACGTGGAGAGGAATCCAAGACTCAACTTTAAAGTTATGCATTGAGAGAGTGACACAATTAGGCGGTGAAAAATTCATGATGCACAAAAAGAACAAGGGGCCCAGGGTCTTAAACGGTACGTTGAAACGGGGGAATAACTAAATAGAAAAAGCAGCCCCAAAACGAAGAACGGATTTGAAAAGGACAATTTATTAACAATTTATCCCACAAAAACTTCAAGGGGCCTTGTACCGAGACTCAGTGTGTCAGGGTCTTAACTGGAATCTAGGAAAGGGATTATAAAATGGAGAAAGGGCCCCAAAAATGAAGAAGATCGGATAAAAATGGGGCAGTTATTAACAATTTAGGGCATAAAAACGTAAAGAGGCCCAGGGGCCTCGGTTCTTAAAAATTAGAAATCCGAGCATCAGGAACTGTCTTGGACTATCCTCGCCCAATTTTTCAGACTTTTACAGTTAAGAACGAAAAATGATGCATCAGATATAGATTATGAAACGCTTTCCAACACTAACATGATATTAATAAGTAATTTCTTTTTTTCCTGGAACGAAATGAGATGTCTAAATATGTAACTTAAGGCGGTATTAAAAAAAATCTTTTTCCACGCTCAACAACTCGAAATTTTCTGACACATTTTCAGACTCATTTTTAAAAGTAAAAGCATGAAACTTGCTGACGTGATTTTTGAAGAGAATTATAAATGACTTTTGTAATTTATTTTTCGTTCAATTAATTGGAACTTGATTTATAAACAATTATTTTCTCAGTACGACCATTTTTTTTTTCGTTTCCAGCACCACCGCTTCGGAAAATTCGGTTCAAAATGCCCACTTTGACAGCATGTTTTGAAATAGATTCTGCCTATATCAAAAAACCGACCCATACGGCACATCATATAGTTTCTGAATAAGAGAACCTGCTAATTGGATGTGTTTGAGAGCAAAAATGAATTTAAAAATGAGTCAGAAAATAAGCAGTTTGGATTTGAGTACACCCTTAAGAAAATACATAACTCAGAAAAATCCATTTTATAGCATTGCTGTTTATAACTGGCAATGTGTGCGAAGTTTTTCGTGTAACCCTGTATGTGATCGATAGAATTTGTACCCGCAACCTAATACACGAAAAATTAGACCAGTTTAAAAATTTCATGTGCGTTTTCAAACGAGGAAAACGCACTTCCTGAAATTGCCTATCTTAGTTAGTCCTTTCACCGAATTATTTGTGTGTCTCTGTGAAGTAGTGATGCACAACCTGTGGACCGCGGGTTAAAAGTGGCCCGCCATGGGTTATCTTGTGGCCCGCGATCACAATTTATATAAATTCTTCGTTTTATTGACACAAATTTCGTCAATTTATAACTGGAAAAATTGCAATTTTTTGTCCATATGTCGCAGGAAAAAATCGCGAATTTTGTCAATTTGCCCGTGGAAGAAATTGCAAATTTCATCAGAGCCAATTAAGAATCGCAAATTTCGTTGATCGAGTTCGGAAAAATCGCGAAATTTATCGATGAGTCGCAGAAAAATCTCAAATTTCGTTGATAAACTGGGGAAAATTCTCGAGTTTTAACAGTTTATCGCGAGAAAAAATCGCGAATTTCGACAATTTGCCGCTGAAAAAATTGCAAATTTCATCAGAGTCAGTTAAAAATAGTAAATTTCGTTGATCGAACGCGTTAAAAATCGCGAATTTTGTCGATTATGTAATCTTTGATCGGTTGCTGAAAAATTGCGAGTTTTGTTAGTTGATCGTGAGAAAAAATCTGAATTTTGTCAATTTGCCGCAGGAAAAATTACAAATTTCGTCAGAGTTAATTAAGAATCACAAATTTCGTTTATCGGGCGCGGAAAATTTTCGAATTTTGTTGATCGCGAGAGGAAAAATCGCGAATTTTGTCGACTCGGCGCGGAAAAGTCTCAAATTTCTTTAATCGGGCAGAGAAAATCGCGAATTTTGTGATGAGGTACGGAAAAATTGCAAATTTTGTTGACCGGCTACGGAAAAATCATGAGTTTCGTCAGTTTATCGCGAGAAGAAATGTTGAATTTCATCAATTTGTCGCATAAAAATTACAAATTTCTTCAGAGTCCGTTAAAAATCGCGAATGTCGTTGATCGGATGCGGAAAATTCGCGAATTTTGTCAAAGAGCTGCGGAAAAATTGCAAACTTTCTTGATCGGCTACGGAAAAATCGCGAATTTCGCCAGATTATTGCGGGAAAAAATCTCAAATTTCGTCAATTCGCCGTGGGAAAAATTCAAAATTTCATCAGAGTCAGTTAACAATCACGAATTTTGTAAATCGAGCACAGTAAAATCGCGAATTTTATCGATGAGGTACAAAAATTGCAAATTCCGTTGATCGACTGGGGAAAAATCGCGATTTTGTCAATCTGTCGCGGAAAAAAATCACGAATTTTGACAATTGATAGAAAAAATTACAAATTTTGTCAATTGGGCTCAAAAATATTGCGAAATTTGTCAATCGCTCGTGAAAAAAATCGTGAATTTCCCCCAAAATTCGCGAATTTCGTGAATAGCTCATGGAAAAAATTAGAAAATTTGTGTGTCGGTTCCAAAAATATCATGAAATAGAAATCCATTTCACCGATTGTGCGCGTAAAAGAAATCGCGATTTTCGTCAATTTATTGTGCGAAAAAAATCGCAAATTACATCAATGTATATAAGGAAAAAAACACGTTTCGTCGATTAGTCATTGGAAAAAAATTGCAAATATTGTCAATCTGTCACGTAAAATATCGCAAAATTCGCCAATCACTCATAAAAAAATCGCGAATTTTGTCAATCGTTCATGGAAAAAAACTTGCAAATTTCGAAGATCGATCGCCGAACAAAAAAGTCGCGAAATAATTCTATCGGTGGCAGAAAAAATCGCAATTTTCGTTGATCCGTTGTGGAAAAAAAATCGCGAAATTAAAAAAATTATCGCTGAAAAAAATCGCGAATTGCGTCAATTTATCGCAGGTATCGCAAATGATTGTTTGAAAAGATTGCAAATTTTGCAAATCGGCAATCGAAAATTACCGCGAAATCTGTCAATCGGTCGTTTATAAAAAATCGCGAATTTCGTCAATCAGTCGCACTTGATTGACAAAAGAAAAAAAAACAAGTTTTGTTAATAGTTCGCAGAAAAAGTAGCATAATTAAGTCCATCATGCCTTGTTATTTCAAAAATAAGTTTCCTTTTACTTTATATGAAGTTATTCTTCAATAATTTCTTTTTTTTTTATATAATTTTCAATAACGTTCAATTATTTAGAAATTTTGTGTAATTTTTTTTCTTTAAGTCACTATTTGTCAAGAAGGAACCGTTAGTCTTCATACAGTGTTAAATGGTTATTCATACAGATGCGAAGAAGCCCTGCATTCCTTTATACAATCATTTATTTCCGTTTGTTTACTTTTATTATAGACAAAAAATAATTATTCATCAAGAATAAAAACTTATTATCCCCCCACCTACCTCCCCGATATAGAATTTTTTCTGTGTTACTGATGCGGCCCTCGACAACGCAAACATTTTTGTAAGTGGCCCTTCTCTTTAAAAGGTTGTGCACCTCTACTGTAAAGGAATTATACGAATCAATATCTCAAAATTGGACAATTTGCGTCCACTGCCAATAATATTTCATTAATTATTCTAAAACCAAAAACTGAAAAATGTGATATATTGTAACATTTGTTATAACAATTACCAATGATAAATGCACATATAATGATGTATAAATAATTAATTTTAAGCTTTAACCAAACGAAATCATCATTTCAGTCCCTGTCCTCAGGTACAGATATCCAATATTAAATGTATGCGGTAAACACTTCTATAAATTTTATTAACTTTTGCTATTATATATTTATACCTATATATATATAGTATTTGAAAATATAATTCTCCTTTACTAATATAGATTGTATAGTAAAATATTGTAGTAAATAAATTTGTCCCTGAGGTTGACCATAATCTCAGTCCCTTTAAACACACATTTAGGTTAACAAATACTAGGTGGCGCTGGCAGAATTAATTCAATTGCAACAGCAACTAAAGTTCAACTAGCCGCCATGGAGGGTGGTAAGTTGTTCTTCTCTTTGTTTCATATTTAGACCTATTTAGTTTTTGTTTGAATAGGGATGAGTATTTTTTTTATAGCATCATTCATGTCCCCATATTTAACTTTTTATTTATAAACAAAAAGCTTATTCCAGCTTTATTTATGTAACATACAAATGTCACATGGCATATTTAATAATTTACATGTGTGCAAAATGATTCAACCAAATGTCTGTGCAGCTTTTGAGACAAAAACATCACATCAGTCCCAATTATTAGACACTGATTATGATGTTAACAGACACCGATTATGATGTTAACAGGCACTTTCTTCCATAAAAGTTTATCCTATGCATGAAATATACATCCTTGATCTCAAAACACTACAGCATTTAAATGACAAAACATGTATCGTAGTGTATAGTTGTAGGTCGTAGTTGGTACATTAATTTTAAAAAATAAAAATTTTGGAATGAAATTGTCCGGTTTTCAGATATTGACCCATACATGCTATGCACTCTATAACCTATAGAAAACATTCAGAGCACTTCAGTGAGTTCGTTATAATTGAAGCAACACTGAAAACTATTTTATGATTAATTTCAAATACACTGACGGAAAAAAAATCCCAACACCAAGAAAGACTTGTGTTAGATAAACGAAATTTGGTAGGTGTGTTTATACATCTGAAAGATGACATCGATTCAAATTTCGCGCTTCGCGCATAAGTGTGGCGCTACTGGCGCCACTCAGAACTTGCAGATCAAGTTTACTTTAAATGCGTGCTGTAATGTTCGTGGGCGTTATTTAGTTACGAAACGTGACGTATTGAGTTGATGTTAGCCAAGAATACCTTTAACAAGACGAAGAAGCCACTGTCAACAGCTCCCCGAGTTGGAACGAGGTCGCATAATCGGGCTACGAGAAGGTGGATTTTCTTTCCGCGATATTGCAGAAACACTTGGCTGGAATGTATCCACTGTGCATGATTGTTGGAAACAGTGGTCAATGGATGGTGCTGCATCAAGAAGACCGGGTTCCAGGCGGCCACATGCACTCCTGAGAGGGAAGATCGCCGTATTCGGCGTACGACTGTGGCGCATCGTACTGCGTCTGCGGCAGAAATTCGAGCTGTAGTTGGTACCACAGTGACACAACGAACTGTTAGAAATCGGTTACTTCAAGGACAGCTCCGATCCAGGCACCCTGTAGCGTGCATTCTACTGACTCCAAGCCATTGCCGTTTGCGACTCCATTCGTGTGAGGCCAGAGCTAATTGGTGGGCGGAGTGGAGATCTGTTGTGTTTCTTTTTCATCAGAAAACACAACAGATCTCCACTCCGTCCTCCAATGAGCTCTGGATTGACACCAATGACGTCGCAAACGGCAATGGTTTGGAGTCAGTAGAATGCACGCTACAGGGCGCCTGGTTCGGAGCTGTCCTTGAAGTAACCGATTTCTAACAGTTCGTTGTGTCACTGTGGTACCAACTACAGCTCGAATTTCTGCCGCAGACGCAGTACGATGCGCCACTATCGTACGCCAAATATGGTGATCTTCCCTCTCAGGAGTGCACGTGGCCGCCTGGAACCCGGTCTTCTTGAGGCAGCACCATCCCTTGACCACTGTTTCCAACAATCATGCACAGTGGATACATTCCAGCCAAGTGTTTCTGCAATATCGCGGAAAGAAAATCCACCTTCTCGTAGCCCGATTATGTGACCTCTTTCCAACCCGGGGAGCTGTTGACAGTGGCTTTTTCGTCTTGTTAAAGGCATTCTTGGCTAACATCAACTCAATACGTCACGTTTCGTAGCTAAATAACGCCCACGAACTTTACAGCACGCATTTAAAGTAAACCTGATTTGCAAGTTCTGGGTGGCGCCACTAGCGCCACACTTATGCGCGAAGCGCGAAATTTCAATCGATGTCATCTTTCAGATGTATAAACATGTCTACCAAATTTCGTTTATCTAACACAAGTCTTTGTTGGTGTTGGGATTTTTTTTCCGCCAGTGTATAATGAGATAAATATCAATTTCGTTATATTTGAAATGTCTTAACATCAATAAAATATACTGCAAACGAGTTTCCCCCATAGAGCTTAATGTAACGGTCCCTGTTAGCTAACTATAAATACTGCACACTTCACTTTACCGAACATTCCATAGAAAACTTCAATAAGATATAAAAATGCCATGACAATTTGAATACATTTAAGAGAGTTAGAGCACGGACAGGCAGATGAACTAAATTCATAAAAGCTTTTCAACTACGTTAACCCCTTTGGGACGAGCGTCTTTTACAGAATTTTTAATCTTTTATCACCGGTTTTTCAAAACTGAAATTTTTGCCTAATTGAATCGGGAAAATGTTCGAATTAAATAAGGCAAAATTTACAATAAAAATTTACTGGTGAGAATAATGGCGGATTCTCAGCACCTTAAGTGACACGTTTACCGGTCACTGGTCCTCAAGGGATTAAAAAAAATTAGTGGCACTCCGGGAGTGCCAATAGAAGTGAAAACTTCACCAATTACGTGTGTGTTTTTTTTATTTCAGAAGATATATGAACTTAAACTTTTGCCTTTTCGACACTGATTCACCAATCATCAAAACTCGGAGGTAGATCCTGTATCCCTAGAATCTTGAAATTTGGTATGAAGGTAGTGCTTGGGATACAATGAAAGGGAAAATTTAAAAAATCCGGAAAATTTGGATAAAAAGTCGCAAAAATCAAAAAACCGAGAATTTGGCACATATGTGATATACGAACCAGGTTTGACGCGATTTTTTAACGTCAATTTGGCGAAAACCCGTTTTCCAATACCAGTTACAATATATATTTTAAAATTATTTTCTATTGTTTTAAAAAGTAAACAACAGTAAATGAACGATAATTTCATTAATAATTATAGAACAAAACAATTGTACAATTTAAAAAAATAAAATAAAAGTAAATGAACAATTTATTAATAAATAAGCAACAGTAGCCGGGTTACCTTGTAAAATAAAGCAACGCCATTTTGGTGTCAGTTAGGTACCCAAGTGCGTATCTGACATCTGTGCCCCGTATTTTATCTTCCGTAATCGAAATTCCCGCCAATACTGTTGGTCATTGACCAGACCATCAACACGGTAAAAAACAGCGTTATCGGTTTTTAGTTACACGAAATAGGTAGGTCACGAATACGGTATAATTCATTTTAACTGACGAAAAACAAAATAATAATTTGTTTTACCAAATGTTGTTTTGGTGAATTTAAATATTTCTGCCAGTCAAATAAATCTGCGAGTATGTTAACATTTCTTGATAAATAATTGCGCTTATGCTTTTGCTATATTTAAAACCACTACCATATTATTAGAAATATCGCTATAGTTTGATGCTATGACATACACCATAACGCAAAAATAACACGAATTTTAAAAACAAGAGAGTTTTTCTGCTAAACTTACCCGATATTTGATCGAATAGTTCACTTTTGCCGCAAACTACTGACATAAATAACAACTGTTGAATAAAGATAATTTTATTTTGCTAGAGCAAGGTAGTTTTATTTTAGCAAGAGTCACGAGACTTGGCTAATTTTTACATGAGATGTTTTTGATGAGATTTCCTTTTTCTAACTCTTGTACGTGTATTTCGGGAACCAATAGCGCACAGGCAAGCATGCGGCGCGCTTGCCTGTAAATTGTTGTTATTGATTAAGCAATCAATAACAATTAATTGCCCGCCCTCCCCATACCAAACTATGCACAATACATGTACATACTTATATACAGAGGTGTCGGTTAGAAAAACAGTATCACGAGTTCAATGGTTTTTCCCATCTCAAAAATGCCAAACGCGCCCAAAGAAGCTTTCACTTCAATAATGAAAGTATCAAGTATTTGTCTTTAACAATAAACACAACAGCGTACTGCAACGAAATGTAAATTTTGTGCGTGTTCCTGTGTGAACGGCGGGAGAAAAAGTGAGTTTTAGCTTCGTTCTTCTTTTGCGGATTGAGCTGAAGAGGGAAAAGTTCCTGTCATTCACCGCTTGGCGCGCTAGTGTCTATGTGCCAAAATGCTAGCATGTCGGTTACGCAACAGTGTCTCCAAATCAGTGGTTTTTCTCCATCTCAAAAAAAGCTCAACGCGCCTAAAGAAGTTTTCACTTCAAAAAGTGTTAAAAATGACTGAAGTGTCATTGAAATAATACTTGGCCATTTAACATTTGTACGCTGTTACGCAAACAGTACCAAAAATGTGATGTATGTGTAGATAATTTTTTTTCCATCCTTTAAATTGTACTATATAATAAACCAACAACAAGAATGAAAAATCATGCGTGAAGCATCCATTATGAAACATTCTGGTGAGTTGTTATACTACAATCCCTATCTTTTCGACATACCTGCAACTTAATCAGAAATAATTAGACTCTAAAATAATTAGAACTGTATAGTTACATTTAAAAATACTTCGGTCATCTAAAAGGAAGGACTCAAATTTTAAAACGCCTACAAGGAGATGACAGGAGAGATAAATAAATATTCCAGTGACAGGCACAGGTCACAGTTCATGGGAAGGAGCAACTATGCAAATTTTGAGGAGATTATGCGTGCATTATAATCATGCGGGTGAACACACATCCTCACATGCTAATTACACATCCAATAGAGAAAATAAGGATATATTACTATTGGTTGAAAGATACCACTTTGTCTTTTCAAAAAATAAAAAGATTTTTAACCATTTGGAAAAATGGTTATTGTCGTCGCCAGGGTAGGAAATCTAAAGCATATCTGAAGGTTTTTATTGGTTTAATCATCATTTTATTCGTTTTCTGATTGGTCTATACAGTAATCTGTATTTCCTTTTACTTTCAACAGAGATGGACAACAGAGTGTTGCCACTATGACAAAAAAGTAATAAAAACTACAAAAAAATTTAATAACTCAGAAACAAATTGAGATACAGCTTTCAAACAAATTGCATTTAAAAGTACATTTTTTCCTCCATACGACGATATAAAAAGTAATATTGTGGGATGTTTAGAACTTTATGAAATAAATTTCATTTGAAAATGGCCGTCAGATTTCTTGGAAATCTGACGATGAAAAAGCCTTTTCCCGAACAGCCAATGAAATGCTTGGATAATACATAAGTTTCTGAACGTACGAGTCGCAGGCGATTTCCGTCGCTTGAATTTTTTTTTTTTTTGTCTCTGACACTCTCTCTCGAGGCAGTGAAGAAGAAAGTTCTCCAGAGTTCAGCATTTTTTTTTTATCATGGACCTTTTAACGAGGCTGTCGTTACATATTTTTAAGGAAGATTACTTCCAAAAGCCTTCACTCTTTGAGTTTTGAGCCAAATAATTGGCCTATTACAATTGAAATACCTGAGATGGAGACACACAGCATGATGACGTGGATGTTGCATAGATGTCCCCAGGAGATATCAAAGAGATGATCTGGTGCTCAATCATCAAGGAGGTATTAAAAACATTATTTTTAGCAGTTCCATTATGTACTGATAAGGTTACAATTCACGAAACTTAAAGAGAGAGTGAAAATAGCGACTTCCTTGTAATCATTTATTCAAGTAAGTAGCAAAACATAATTCTTCGTAATTTTAATGTTAAATGTCTTGAGAAATTTATTCAACCAGACGTATTCAGGATTTTCTTTAACTTTTACAATTTTTATAATGTGTAAATACACGTAAATAAACTTTTATTTTGTATTAAATTTGGCTTTCCTCATTTTATGCTTTGCATCTAATTAGTTATTCTTATTTTAGAAATTGGTGATTTTTCACAGGGTAGGCCGAATTATAAATTCATCTGTAACTCTTCTAGGTCACCTATGATCCCTGTGTGATTTATAAGATTCTTGTACTTCGAAATAACACAACACAGTTAAATTTAACTTAAGCAATTTGATTAATTTAATAATAACTTAATTTAAATTGCATTACAAGAATCCAGAATCATGGTGCTCTTTACTATACAAACGCTCACGACATATACAGGTTGTATCTAAACTCTTGGGCAAAACTTTAAGGGGTGATAGTACACATCAAGACAAACAATATTAAATAGGAAACTAAGGGTCCCAAACGTCTTCCAAAGGAGATAGGCGCCTTTAAAGTTTAGGTACCAAAATTTCAAATGATTATAAAAAACGGAAAAATTGGTCGATTCGTTTGCGGTTTTCACTAAAACTATTCTTTATGTCAGTATATTCTTGAAAATAAATTTTAAAGATACAGTTCAAAAAATGCCGATAGAGGGCGCTTTAGACTTTGGAGTAACCAACAACTATTTTTTGCCGTTACTTTTTGTATCTCATTACATGCTTTCAAAAGCTTAGACTTAAACTTAAATTTTGAGCTCAAAATCTGAATCGTTGGGAGTGGTTAAGTAGAGCAAACTGAACTGTGTTCAGGAGTTAAAATTTCAAATGATTATAAAAAACGGAAAAAAATGGTCGATTCGGTTGCGGTTTTCACTAAAACTATTCTTTATGTCAGTATTGTCTTGAAAATAAATTTTAAAGATAAAGTTAAAAAAAATACCGATAGAGGGTGCTTTAGACTTTGGAGTAACGAAAAACTATTTTTTACCGTTATTTTTTGTATCTCATTACGTACTTTCAAAAGCTTAGACTTAAATTTAAATTTTGAGCTCAAAATTTGAATCGTTGGGAGTGGTTAAGTAGCGCAAACCGAACTATGTTCAGGAGGGGGTTTAAATTTCACCTCATGAACACAGTTCAGTTTGCGCTACTTAATCACTCCCAACGATTCAGATTTTGAGCTCAAAATTTAAGTCTAAGCTTTTGAAAGCATGTAATGAGATACAAAAAATAACGCTAAAAAATAGTTGTTCGTTACTCCAAAGTCTAAAGCGCCCTCTATCGGTATTTTTTAACTTTATCTTTAAAATTTATTTTCAAGACAATACTGACATAAAGAATAGTTTTAGTGAAAACCGCAAACGAATCGACCAATTTTTCCGTTTTTTTTTTTTTATATAATCATTTGAAATTTTAACTACTCAACACAGTTCAGTTTGTGCTACTTAACCACTCCCAACGATTCAAAATTTAAGTTTAAGTCTAAGCTTTTGAAAGCATGTAATGAGATACAAAAAATAATGGTAAAAAATAGTTGTTGGTTACGCTAAAGTCTAAAGCGCCCTCTATCGTCATTTTTTGAACTGTATCTTTAAAATTTATTTTTTTAAAAATACTGACATAAAGAATAATTTTAGAGAAAACCGCAAACGAATCGACCAATTTTTCCGTTTTTTATAATCATTTGAAATTTTAACTACTGAACACAGTTCAGTTTGCGCTACTTAACCACTCCCAACGATTCAAATTTTGAGCTCAAAATTTAAGTTTAAGTCTAAGCTTTTGAAAGCATGTAATGAGATACAAAAAATAACGATAAAAAATGGTTGTTGGTTACTCCAAAGTCTAAAGCGCCCTCTATCGACATTTTTTGAATTGTATCTTTAAAATTTATTTTTAAGAAAATAATGACATAAAGAATAATTTTAGTGAAAACCGCAAATGAATCGACCAATTTTTCCGTTTTTTATAATCATTTAAAATTTTGCACCTTAAACTTTAAAGGCGCCTATCTCCTTCGGAAGACGTTTGGGACCTCCAGTTTCCTATTTAATATTGTTTGTCTTGATGTGTACTATCACCCCTTAAAGTTTTGCCCAAGAGTTTAGATACACCCTGTATGCCTAATAAATTCCCAATTTCTTAATTTACTCTGTATGCTGGAATTAGTGTTTTTCTCAATTAATAATTTTTATTATTATTTAATCAGTGTGCATAAAGCGTTCTAGCACTATTCAACACATTCAAAATAATGAAACTAAACTTCACCGTTTAATAAGTTGAAATAGGATGTCTAACTGAACCATTTCGAAACGCATAAAACATTTAAAAACCCAATTTTCCAATTCCAATTTCTTAATTTACTCTGTATGCTGGAATTAGTATTTTCTCAATTAATAATTTTTATTATTACGTAATCAGTGTGCATAAAGCGTTCCAGCAATTTTCAACACATTCAGAATAATGTAACTAAACTTCACCGTTTAATAAGTTGAAATAGGATGTCTAATTGAACCATTTAGAAAAGCATAACACATTTGAAAACATAATTTCCCAATCCAATTTCTTAATTTACTCTGTATGCTGAAATTAGTATTTTTCTCAATTAATAATTTTTATTATTATTTAATCAGTGTGCATAAAGCGTTCCAGCACTTTTCAACACATTCAGAATAATGTAACTAAACTTCACCGTTAAATAAGTTGAAATAGGATGCCATTTCAAAACGCATATTTGAAAACCCAAAATCCCAATCCCAATTTCTTAATTTACTCTGTATGCTGGAATTAGTATTTTCTCAATTAATAATTTTTATTATTACGTAATCAGTGTGCATAAAGCGTTACAGCAATTTTCAACACATTCAGAATAATGTAACTAAACTTCACCGTTTAATAAGTTGAAATAGGATGTCTAATTGAACCATTTAGAAAAGCATAACACATTTGAAAACCTAATTTCCCAATCCATTTTTTCTTAATTTACTCTGTATGCTGAAATTAGTATTTTTCTCAATTAATAATTTTTATTATTATTTAATCAGTGTGCATAAAGCGTTCCAGCACTTTTCAACACATTCAGAATAATGTAACTAAACTTCACCGTTAAATAAGTTGAAATAGGATGCCATTTCGAAACGCATATTTGAAAACCCAAATTCCCAATCCCAATTTCTTAATTTACTCTGTATGCTGGAATTAGTATTTTCTCAATTAATAATTTTTATTATTACGTAATCAGTGTGCATAAAGCGTTCCAGCAATTTTCAACACATTCAGAATAATGTAACTAAACTTCACCGTTTAATAAGTTGAAATAGGATGTCTAATTGAACCATTTAGAAAAGCATAACACATTTGAAAACCTAATTTCCCAATCCAATTTCTTAATTTACTCTGTATGCTGAAATTAGTATTTTTCTCAATTAATAATTTTTATTATTATTTAATCAGTGTGCATAAAGCGTTCCAGCACTTTTCAACACATTCAGAATAATGTAACTAAACTTCACCGTTAAATAAGTTGAAATAGGATGCCATTTCGAAACGCATATTTGAAAACACAAATTCCCAATCCCAATTTCTTAATTTACTCTGTATGCTGGAATTAGTATTTTCTCAATTAATAATTTTTATTATTACGTAATCAGTGTGCATAAAGCGTTCCAGCACTTTTGAACACATTCAGAATAATGTAACTAAACTTCATCGTTAAATAAGTTGAAATAGGATGTCTAACTGAACCATTTCGAAACGCATAACACATTTGATAATCCAATTTCAGCAATTCCCAGCTACAATCACAAAATTATCCGAATTCTTTGAGCAGCCCTGTATATGCTATATAGATTTGTATCTATAAACTACATGTATGCAAAAATTTTGTCCAGTTAGTAAATATATACCACAGTTGAAAATTCACATTCATCAATTTCTGCTAATAAGGATATTGGTACACGAATTATTTTGTGCAGCCCTGTATACAATGTAAATAATTTATACGAAACGAATAACATGCAAAAATTTCTTCAAATTTAAAAGCGCATACTGAAATTGAAAGCGCACTTTCAGCAATATTCCTTAAGGGGGTCCGTGACACATTTTAAAATATTTTTTATTTATTGAGTTAAAATTTTGAATTTTTTTTTGTGATTTTTAACCATATCATTTGTAAACAAATTCACGTGATAAAACTTCTCATAATTTTTTTTAAATTAAAAATTAAAAATTTATTAAAAAAGTAGCGTAATTTAAAATCCTTATAACTCGAAATATTATTTGTGGGATTTTTTTTTTCATTTATATAAACAGAAATAGATAAGTTTTAATTCAGATTCAACATTTAAAAAAAATATTAATAAAAAAATATTTGAAGTAAAAATAATAATAATAAAAAAAAATTATGTAATTTTTTGAAAAAATCCTATTTTCAAAAGTAAATATTTTTTCAAATTTGCTGGATCAAAATTAAAATAAAACAATTGAAAAAGATATGTTCCAAGTTTGAACCATTTATATTTAACGGTTCTTGACTTATAACAATTTAAATACGAAAAATGGTGAAAAAACCCATCATGAAGAAAAACGCATTTTCACGAGAAGTCATTGCTTGAAAGATGGCTTGCGAGCCATTGCTTGAAAGATAGATTTTGAATACAAACCAAAACGAAAAATTTAATATTTCCTGTTCTAATTAAGACAAAAACATGATTTAAACGTTATTTTAAGCAGAAGAGATCAAAAAAAAAATTAATGCAATAATATTTTTTAGAAAATTTGAAGATTTTTGTATCCCAGACCCCCTTAAAGACAGTACGGTAACCGATTTCTTTTGTTTGTTCCTTTAAATGAACGATAAATTCTATGAATGCCTTATTCTATAGCCCCTAATCATTTTGTAGCGAAATTCAGGGATTTATATATTTCAATACATTTGAAATAGCATAATGTCATTTTCGTGTGCAAACGATTTTTCCCCAGTGACCATAATGTAACGAAATTCATTTGAGTGCGCTTGTAAATGAAGTATTAATGCTACACATTTCATATTCAACATCGAAGATGCCATGGTAAACATCATTAACATATATCAATTGCATGGAAATCCGAGGTACATTTACGCGAGTTAGAGTGTGGATAGACAGACGGACAGACAAACCAAATTCATAAACACTTTTCAACTATGTTGGGAAACGTTAAAAAAAGAATTGCTTTACTATCTGTAGTTATCAAATTCGAGAGTTATCCGGAAGTAAGTTCCATGACTGTGTTAACAGTAAAGAAATCGCGTGTAAAGAGATACACATTTATTAACCCTTTGAGGGACAAGCGATGATGTCTCTGCAATATTGAATTCTCACTGGAATAATCGAACATTTTTATTTTTAAATAAGGAAAAGCAATTTTTGAACAATGGTTCGAAGATGATTTGGTCGAGGAGCCTGGGGCCACTTGCCCCACATCCCCGTCACATAAGATTGTGCAGGTTAAATGGAATAGCAAAATTCATAGCTGGTAGCAGCGAGGGCATAAAAAGTAAAAAATCTAACTGGAGTTGCATGGGAAAAGAGCTCAAATAAAAAGTAAAAAAAGGAAGGAAGAGTCTAGAAGAAAGATTAAGTATAGCATTACAACAACAATATATATTTTTGTATTTTCTAAAATCTTTGTATTTTGTAAGTTTTTTTCAAATATTTTTAAAATTTTTTATAACATTTTTTATAATTTTATAATAAAAAGTAGAAAAAATCAGTAGAAAGTGAGATTGTTAGCATTAAAAGGGAATTTTTCAACATTTCGCCCCTAAAGCTAAAATTATAAAAATTTAGTTAAAAGTTTCTGGTGCGAATCTTGTTTAAATTAGATGGGATAAAATATATCCCACCGCCTCTCAAGGGGTTAACTATTGACACTCATTAGACTATTTTCTACCTAATGAATCAGTAAATGAAGATATTCATGATGTGAGAATTTCACGTCCGAATTAGGGTGACAGTGGACGTTTAAAATTTTTTTATTTAATTTTCGTAATAAAGATTTGAAATTTTGTGCAAATATACATTTCACCATAAGGATATCGTTAAAAGAAATTTCCAATCTTATTATAATTTTAAGATCTTTTAAAAATTTTGAAATTTTAAAACAAAATTTTAAAATGCTCCTTGCGTCTTAATTTTTTAGATATTTTCTGAATTTTAGATTTTAGTCACGTAAAATTCTATTACAAACAAATCTGTGTATCGATTTTTTAACCTTTAAATAGTAAATATTTTAGAGATGTTTTTCTGAATTCCATATCGATTTTCATCAAAATTCTGCCTTATAATAAAGTAAAAATCAAATTTAATTGCCTTAATAAAATCGAATTTAAAACGCATACACAGTTTCTTTTTAAGCAATATCAGGATAATATTCCTTATCAGTTTCATGAATGTTGATCAAAAATTAAATAGCAAGAAGCATTAAAAAAAAAAAAAAAAAAAAAAAAAAAAGCTGAAACATCAGTATGAGAAAAACAGATTTAAAGTACATTAAAAATGCCAAAAAAGTTCTTGGTGAACAAAATTAAAACTCTTGTAACTTTGCGTTAAAATAATCGCCCCTGAGTGCGGTTTTCTACGAATGACGTAGTAATAATTGGAGAATAATAATACACAGAAAAAGAAATGTCCATATTGGGATTGATTTTTTCTCAAATAAAGGACCACGGGCACCTTAGGAAAGTTTGGTAGCCTTGGACATCAGAAATTCTCAATTTGATATAGTAACCAATTTTATTCTAGGTTATACAATATTAGGTCAATCGAAAAACACAATTTTAGTACTGGGTCCGGCGTCGAATTTTAAAAGGAAGTTAACAGTTCCTTTCGTTGGAGACCAAGTTCTTAGGAAATTAATTGCACTATATGTCCAGCATGATGTTGAGTCTGATTAGAAGATCCAGAGACAGGATGTCTCTTACTGGGATGGAAATTGACAGCGTTGATCACTGTCTGAAAAGTCCTCCCAACTAACCCTTACACAACTCACCCGCTATGGGCCTTTTCAGGGTTTTCCCCGATACTCTGTGCAGTCAACCGCACTGCGCACTTCTCTGACTCTCTCTGCCTTTTCCAAATTCTCTTTCGTCCCTCTTCTCCGCATCCTCTTCTTTTAGAGGAAAAAGAGGGAAGAGCGCGTCCACTATTACGGCACTTCCAGTCGCTGCAAGTGCCTTCGCTCTCATTGGAGCCCTTTGTTGTCTTTGTGATGCCAGTGTTGCCGCCGTCTGTCTACCGCGAAGCTGAAACTTTGGTCAGAGAGGTTCAACTAGAGGCGAAACTAATCTATCAAAGTTGTACCGTGACGAATTATTAGTGTCAGGAGGCATAGAAAAATATAGACTCTGAGCAGGGTTCTCGCTTCTTTTTGACCAACGTTAGCGATTTGGCGAATAAGAAATAAAAAACAGTTGTTAAATGAAAACAAATGTTAGCAAAAAAGATTCGGCGTGAAACACTAAAAAATCCATCTTTAACCCCTTATTTTATCCGTTTTTTTTCAATATGTTCTAAAATAACATAATTTTTTGTCATTGCTTAAAAAATAGAAATTTGACTATACGCTACAGAAACTATTGAAAATAAGTAATGCCTCCAAAATGTGTAAATGTTTCAGACATTCTTTTAGCTGTCTAAATAAAAATTCGAAACAGCTGTCTTTGATTTACCGTTGTGAAAATATACACTAAAAATTGCTATGAGATTTCGACTCTAACCGAGAGAAGAAATTGATGATTAGCCAATGATACTTTGCATACAACTAATAAAAGGTACGGTAAATGGCAAATTCAACGCTACATTCCAGCAAAACTTTTCTCAATTCGGCGATTAATATGAGTGATTTCGTTTGTGATTTCACCGGCGCATAGGTACTGATTAACTGACAACTGAGAAATACCTATCGTATAACCCTTTCTATGTCTTTGTCTGTTGCTAAACTGAATTGGTGTTGAGTCAGTATCTCTATAAATAGAGTAATTTTAAATGACACTGTGCTATTGAAGATGACAAGCGACATCAATCATACAGTAATGTGGATAAGAATCTCGATAAGAGTACTCGCAATTTGGCGAGTTTGAATGTTCGTTTACTCGCCAAATGAAGCATTTTGTCGTGGTTTGGCGCAATGGCGAGCGGCAGCGAGAACCCTGATTCTGAGATGCAGGCTCTTTGTTTGTGCTAGAAACATTGTTCTCTTACTGTGGAAAACTGCTGTCCATTGTAAAGTCTGAACTTGGGCACTGCACTGTTAAATTAATCACTAATTAGTGCTAATTATTTTAAGACTTTACAATGAGAATAAGATGCAAGTGATTTATGTCACCATCTGAAAACGTGGCCGCCTGTGAGGTTAGCCAGTATTACAGCATCTTTTACAAGAATTTCTTTATGTACAAGAAAAATCACTATGTTGCTTAATTAGGGGCTATACATATATAACTTTATTAACATTTTACTAATTTTGGACCTCTCGCCCCCTTACGATATCATACATTATCATTCGTCGTTGGGGTATTCCGAATTTTGGAATGAGATGATTTTATAAACATTTAATGTTTTTAATAATAGCTTTGTTTTGTATTTTCATTAAAAAAATATATAAAAAAAATTATAAAACATATTACAGACTATTTGGATGTAAAGAAAAGTTACTGATAAAAAGGAAAGTTTGGTTGGGTCAGAAATGATAACGATATCAAAAAGCAAACACCCTCCCCCCAGAGATATCTAACGATATCAAATGCCAAATCCCCATCTCCCCTATAGGGATAACGTTATATATGCACAATGCACAACCCCTTTCAGGAAACATACTCTCAGAAGAACACGCCTTTATATACTAAATTATCAGGTTGTAACGAAAGTTTCCCACCACAGATAATACGGTCTTTGGAAACAGTTCGCGTTTACGTGTTTGCTCATATTTTGTCAAACGATTTATGGCATTTGAAAGAAAGAGACTTGCTTTATAACACGGTGTTGTGAAAATTCTAAAAAAATATCGTTATCATTAAGTACAAGGTGTCTGAAATGGAATTATCACGCTGCCAGATTAGAACCATCATTTATATCCAGTTCTGTTGCAAAAAGTCAGATACAGAATGTCACCAAATAAAGTGTACAGCTTTAGGTACTAGTGTTGTATCATATGACACTGTGAAGGTTTGGCGGAATGGTGGTTATATACACTGCTCAAAACAATTAAAGGATATTTGAAGTTTTATATAAAATAAAGATATAAACGAAATTTTTTTTGCCGAAAATAGAAGAAGAGAATCACAAATGCAAATTTTTCTGGTTTTCAAACTGTGGAGTATGCAAATTTTGAGTTCGACGTCAAAAACGTCGCTTCAGCGGCAGCGAATGAAATTTGACTTTCAACTGGATAAAAGAGAATGAAGACAAGGATGATCGGCATTCAGTGATTGCTTTGTTTCGATGAGTACGATGTCTCAGCGAAGTCATTTGACAGATTCAGAAGCTTTGAGAATTGTTGGTAGGTTAGAAGGGGGGCAAACTCAAGCCGAAGTAGCGCAAGCCATTGGAGTGTCACAAAGTGTCATTTCCAGGATCTGGAACCGTTTTTTGGAGGGTGGATGTGCAGGCCGAAGACCAGGGTAAGGTCGTAGACGGGCAACAACGCCCAATGAAGATCGGTATTTAGCGTTAACAGCTCGGAGACACCGAACCATGAACGCTACTCTTCTCCAACAACACCTTCGCTCGGCTACAGGCACCACGATTTCAACTCAGACTGTCCGAAACCGGCTCTATGCTGTAGGTCTGTATGCTCGCCGACCGATGGTATGTGTTAGATTAACATCAAGGCATCGTCGCGACCGCAGGGAGTGGGCAACCGAGCATGTCAAATGGAGGAGAAATGAATGGAGCAATATTCTGTTTTCTGACGAGTCCCGTTTTTCTGTGCATCTGGATAATAGGCGTATTTTCATCTGGAGGGACCGTGGCAGTAGGAATAATCCTGCGTTCGTGCACGAAAGTGTCAGATTTGGCGGTGGAGGAGTGTTGGTGTATGGTGGCATCTCCATTGACGGGCGCACTGACCTCTACATCATTCGAGATGGAGCTCTGACTGGTCGCCGATATAGGGATGAGATCCTCAGACCTATTGTAGTCCCTTACGCTGCAGCAATCGGAGATAACTTCATTTTAATGGACGATAACTGCAGGCCACATCGTGCAAACCTGGTGGAGGATTTCCTTTTCGAGGAAGGAATCGTTCGAATGGAATGGCCAGCGTGTTCTCCAGACATGAATCCAATCGAGCACGTTTGGGACGCTCTAGGAAGACGAGTTTCTGGTCGCCAACAACCCCCACAATCTCTCCAAGAACTGGAAAGAGCTCTTTTGGAAGAGTGGGGCAGAATACCCCAACTCGTCATTAATAGCCTCATTGAGTCCATGCCTCAAAGGTGTTCAACGTTGCTGGCCGCCCGTGGAAACCATACCCCCTACTGAAAATGATTTTCTTTGAAGAAAACACCTTTTCTTATTCTTTTTTTCTCATATGCACAAATTGTGTTTTTTTCCTTTAGTACACAAATGCGCAATAAAATGCATTTTTTTCTGCCAAACATGTGTAATTTATTCTCATATAACCCACTATGTCTGTCGACCATGTATCAATCAGCTAAACAGTTTACCAGATACAAAATCCACCTAAAACTGCAATATCCTTTAATTGTTTTGAGCAGTGTATAAAATTACAGCTAATTATACAGTGTGTCTACTTATAACCTGACCGACCTTTATTTTCGCTACCGTTGGTCCTAGATGCTTACTTCCAATTACAAAAATGGTCAAAATTAGGTGCAAGGTTAGGATAAAAAATGTTTGAAGCGAAAAAACAATTTAGTGAAGAATTACAGAATCTAAATTTTTATACGGTCCCCCGGTCCTATAAGTTATATTTAGTAAAATTTCCCTGTTACACTGTCAAGCAAGGCAAAAAAGTCCCGTTATTCTACGATTAAAATTGACCGAGTAATAGCTGTAGTAGCTTGGAGTATATTTTTTGCTGCATATTAGGGGTCATTCACAAATTTAGTAGAAATATAATTTCGTCAGATATATTAAAGAAATGACTGAGAGTAAAATTAGCATTGCAATATAAATTTGAAATCTTTAATCATTCTGACTTATTAAGTAAAATAAGGCTATAAAGTGATAAAATATCATTTATTAAGATTGACGATCGTTTCGTCGCACCAACGGCGACATTTTCAAAATCATTCGCGATAGAAAATATTTTTTTTCCTTTACGCCTTTACGGATCGATTTTAAAAATAGCAAGTTAATTTACACATCAAGATTTTATTTACCATCCATAATCCGAGAATCAATAGAGATATTTTTACGCAACAAGAATATTTATAATTATTCAGTGTCCCTAGATTTACCTAAAATTTGGAAACAGATGCTATGTAATTTTAGTAACAATAGTAAAAATTAATCCACGCTCGCAAATAGCCAAGATAATTTTAATTTTTGTTTTATGTTTTGCAGTATTTTTCATTATGCATGTTGTCTCGTGACATTATTTACCATGTTATTGTTTTGTTAAATTATATGAAAATTAATCCACGCTCACAAATAACTAATTTAATTTTAATTTATTTTATGTTTGCAATGTTTTTCATTATGCATCATGTCTCGTGACATTGTTTACTATGTTTATTATTTTTAAATTATGTAAAAATATTTTCTATCGTGAATGATTTTGAAAATGTCGCCGTTGGTGCGACGAAACGATCGTCAATCTTAATAAATGATATTTTATCACTTTATAGCATTATTTTACTTAATCTGTTTATAAGTGATCATTATGCATGTTTTTATTTTCATTCTGACTTATAACTGAAAAATTTACAATTTGTACTGAACATGTGGATAAGGATAAAAAGGATAAAAATAACAGATTTTTTGTTAAATAAAATGATGAAAAGCAGCAGCCTCAATTCTTTACAAAATGATACATATTTTAAAATGCTGTTAAAATACACTGTCTTTCAAATTTTGGATTGTGGCATGCTATTTAGCTTTTGAAAATTAATTCTTATGTATTTTTTAGCGCTGAATCCAAAAATAACCTTCATTTTAAACCATCACGTCAGAAATTTTCTCAAATCGCAAATTTCAAAGTTAAAAAGCTAAAAGTTAAAATTGATCCCCCTCCCCTCCCAACCTCATCGGACCCCGGAGCTGTTTAGCTGTAAGAAACCCAGTATAAGCCAAAAAATTAAGAAAAATATTGAATTAAATAAAACTAAACTGAATAAAAAAATCCTACATCTATTTTATAGTATCAGATTTTTCGCTATTTTTTAACCTTGAAATTTACGATTTGCGAAAAATCTTGACATGATGGTTAAAAGTGAAAGTAATTTTTTGATTCAGCGTTTAATACATAAAATGTAAGTATAAAAGTTAAAAAACACAACCATCGCAGGTTTATGTTATTTAATCTAAAACTCTTTCTTAAACTTCTTGACGGTAATCTATCCGATTTTTTTTGTGTTATCCTCTAATAAGATGGTAAGAGTCGAAAATCATAATAATATTGCATTGTCATTGAATTTAAGTCAGTATGCAAAATTTAACTTCGATCGGACATTTGAAAGTAAGTTAAAGTTTGAGTACAAATTCCAGAAGAAATCATAGCCTCAAATCCTTACAAAATAAAACATATGTTAAAATACAATTATTTTAACTAATCTGAAACTTAACTAATAAAAGGTAATCGTAATATTTGTACGATTTCTTTCAAAGCACAGATACCTTGAAATAAGTTTAAGTACTTTATACACGACCCCTGAAAGCATGGTCGAAATCATCTATTTTGATATGCAAAAAAGTGGTTTAAGTCATGCATTTCAAAGTTTCATAACTCGGTCAATTTTAATGTTAGATGAATGGGACTTGTTTTGGTCTTACTTGTTAGTGTCACAGTAAATTTTTAGTAAATATCACTCATAGGACCGCGGGACTGTATAAAAATTTAAATTTCGTAATTTTTTATTAAATGTTTTTCTTGACCCAAATCACTTTAAAAATTATTCTTTACCTTATTTAAACCATTTTTGTAATTGGAAGTATGCATCAGGACCAACGGTTGCGAAAATAAAGGTCGGTCAAATTATGCGTGGACACACTGTATGTAGTATAATTAGTATTATGTAATGGTGATTTGGCGGAAAACTTTCGTTACAACCTAATATTTCTCACTTTTCAACAAATAATTTCCATACTCCTAGCTTTTTTTACGAATTTTTCCGGGAAGTTAGAAAAAGAGGGGGGAAATTCCGTTTATTCCTTGCACACATGCGTATTGGTTCTATTAATACTAAAGTTCGAATTGATTTTTAAAATGAACAATCGGAAATTCAATAAATTAACATTTCTAATTTATTTAAAAACAAACAAACAAAAATAATGCTTTCGAATTTAAAATAAACTGTCAAGTGCGAGTATTACTCGCGCTCAGAGGATTCCGTACAAAAAATATATGAATTACTAATTGTATTAAAAAAATCGTTGCTAAAATAATAATGAGACTTTGTAAAAAACTATACATTGTAGGATTGGGTATAGCCGTATATACAAGAAAAGTATGAATAAGTATACCATAAAAGTTTAAAGAGATATAAAGCCTAAATACTATCCAATATTGCTATTCTGTATAACTCTTTTTATTCATTCAATTCCTACTATTAGTTCACACTCTCCCTATATTTATTTATTTATTTATTTATATATCTTGTTCAAATTTTCAATAGTTAATAAAATACTTATTATTCATCCTATCAAGTTGAAATAAATTTTTTAAAACTTGTAATGGATGACAATTGATGTTAATGTAGTTTTTTCAAATATTAATTCATTCATTAAATTTTAACTAATTAATTTTAGTTATACATGGGAGACAAAATGGCGGCCATTGGTTATTGAAGCATTTAATATCTGTAAAGGCTCAAATATCTTCATATCTATAAGGGGGATGAGGCCAAAATGAGTCGCTAAAAGTGACGCCAACTTGGCGATATCTCTAATATTTCGCCAAATTCTCATAGACTTCCATTGTAAACCTACTTGCTTATAGAAAATCGCCAAATTGAGATATTTTAATGCAATAAAAACTAATATTAGCTTAAGGGATTATATTAAATTTTTCTTTGATGACTTAAGTAGGAATTGACTTTAAAAACAAAATTTTTATGGGTCATTCCACGTAAAATGAGCAAAAATTTAAAAAAAGTCGTGGCCACATAGTAACAGATTTTAATAAAATTTGATATACAGGTTCAATTCATATTCAAATAGAGCTCTGCAAAATATCTTCACGAAAAATAAATTATTTTAGCAGTTTTGGACATTTAAAAAACTTGTGATAAAGAATGGCAAGTGTGCAATCGTCCAAAGTTGCAGGTTTGAAGTTCTGTATCTTGAAAACTATTTAACTGAAGTGAATTTTTTTTTAATAATGTAACCTCTGAAAAATTATCTTCTTATTTATTGAGCAATAATAATCTGGTAACACCATGATTATTCTTTAATTGGTTGTAAAAATTGAAAATTTGCAAATTTTGAGCAAATTAAAAACTTAATAAAAATTAAAGGAATTCAAAAACATCTGAGAAATTAATGCCTGATGTAGTTTTACATATTAAGATCGAATTACTAAAGTTTTTAAGTTGCCATGTATTTCCTTCACCTTTAAAAAATTTTAGAAACTTTAAAAAAATGACAAAATCGTAATTTTTCCTCTTATTGACAGGTAAAAATAATAATGAAGGAAATGTCCCACATTACAGTTATTGCACAGACATAAAGAACAATAAGTCCATAATCTGCTAAAAAAATTTCAAGCATGCCTTTTTGATTCCTAACGTCACAAAATTGGGTTAAAAAAGGCAATATTAACTACATTCCATGACCTATTTTTTTTTTAAATTCGCGCGCGTTTCTTAAAATACTGCACGATTTCAAGGTGAAAAAATTTAGTGCTGCCATCTATTTTCTGCATGTGGGTTTAGAAAATAATATATAATTTTCTGTTCCATTGAGCTTTTTTTCTACTTCAATTAAAAATCGTCTTGAGGAAAAAATAAACTGAAAGCAAGTATAAAAGTTTTTATATTTAAAATATACACTGTTATCTATAATATGAAAAGAATTAAAAGTTTAAAAAAGCTTTCTTTCACGTCGAAACAAGTGATAGAAATATTGCATTTTATCCTCAACATTTTTTACTATTTATTTTTTTTTCTCATTAAGGAATAAAAAAGGCAAGAATGAAAGTTTAAATATTTAATATATATACTTTTAGCTATAACGTCAAGCAATTTTGATATTGTCAGAGGTGTCCTTCATTTCAATAGAAACGTTGCATTTTTCCCTCAAATTTTTTCAAAAATAATTTTTTTCTCATTAAGGAATAAAAATACAATTACTAACTTACGTCAATCTGTTAATAATCATTCATTCCTAATTATAAATAATTTTTAATATAGTCTTTGCATTCTTAAGGCTAATAACCAAAATTGAAACTTCAAGCATGTAGCCAAAACCACGATTTTGCATCCACTTTTAATATAAATTTTAATACTTAAATAAACAATCCTAAAATCTATTATTTTACATTTACTCATAAATAGATATGATCTATAGTTGGGGCACGTTTAACTAGTCAATGGGTACTATGCTACGCCAGCCTTTTTACTAACTTTGGCGTTGTAGGATCGCCGGATTTGGCTGTTTATCGTTGTTAGGGGGAATAAATTTGAGCGAGTTCATGTTACCAATTCTTTTATTTTTTCATGTTCCACGCAGATTGTTCCGTATTCCTAAAAGAATTTCGGTTCCATTGTTTTAGCCTAATGTACTAAATTTTGTCATCTGTGATTTCTGAATTTTTAGCGATTCTTATGCGATTTAATGTTTCTTTTTTGTTTTTCACGGCGATTTTCTACATTATTAAAAATACATCCAATTATTAACTTTTAGTCCAATACAATAAATTTTATCCTTTTTTCAATGAAGTTTATTTGGAATTCGCGTACAGCAATTTTTGTGGGGTTTTTTTGGGGGTTTCCGCGACGATTTCTCAACATTCGCAAATTGAATCTAGGGGTCGATCCAGGCAAAATTTGGGGCCAATTTAGGGCCCTTTCACAAAAATCTATTCAATAAAATGGGCCCCTTCACAAAAATAAATTTAATATGGAAACCTTCACAAAAATAAATGTAATAAACTGGGCCTCTTCACAAAAATGAACTTAATAAAACACTCCTCTTCACAAAAATGAATTTAATGAAACAGGCCCCTTCACAAAATTCCTTTTAATGAAATAGGCCAGGCCCCTTTCGTAACAATCTTTTTCATAAAAACTGTTTTAAAATATGTAATTTGTAAATAAAACCAGGTCACGAAAAGCAAAAACTTTAGCAAGGGGATTTAAAGACGTTTTTGTTAATAAACTTGGTTCGAATTTGAGTAACTGGATTTCAACTTTCATTACAAAATGGTATTTTTCACAAAAATATTATAAAATTCACAAAAATAACTTTTACTTTTCACAAAATGGGCCCCAAGAATAAAAACCTGCATCGATCCCTGGAATCCTATTTTTTTCCAATATAGAATTTTTTTTTATCCTGCAATTTTTGAAGTTTTAGTCATTTATAATGCTATTTTCAGCGTTTTTTCGCGAAGATATAAAATTAACGATGATTTAATGTACAAAAATATTCAGAAAGAACTAATTTATAAGAGAAAAATTGTGTTTTAGTTCAGACACCCTCCCACCCAACCAGAAAAAAAAGGACAGGAAATTTTATTTTAAAAGTGCGCGAACAAAAATCATATTATATAAAATTAGCTAGCAAGAAGCTATATCATATTAAATTAAACAGTTTTTTTTTAATACATTCAATATAGAACTTATTGTAAATAACATGAAACGTGTATAAAATAAAAATTGTTTTCCCCCTTATTTTTATAATAAAAATAAATGGTCTTCGCCGATTTGTTTGTAATAGAAATCTTCTTCGGAAAATCATAAAAGAAAACAGGAATTAATATTTTTAGCTTTTCTTTTCTAAATCAATTATTATTTAGTCCTAGATTTGAAAGCTTTCATTACAATAATAACAATAAATAAATCTACCGGTGTAATAAACTCATAGTAATGAATGCTAAAATTCAAAAACTGTGCAGTGTTTTATTATGAAGCCGAATAAAAATGTTATTGATATATATGTTAACATTTTAAATAAAGATAAAATTCTTATTATTTAGCATTCAATTTTTATGTTTAAAACAAAAGAAAAATTTGAAAATAATCTAATTATATCCTTACAAATTTTATTCCAATTTCATATTCAATATAAATTTCATCCTAAAAATTATTATAATATCACTTTTTTCAAACTTATCTATTAAAATAGAAGGAAACACACATACACACCCTCTTAATGTTCGTACAATACTTTACTCACAATTTTTTTTTCTCACAATGTTTACAAACAAATGCACATTTTTAGTAGCATTGAAGAAGTTAATAATAGTAAGACCAATATATTTAGATATTTTGCAATTTCGTTTCCAGTTAATTGATTTATGTCAAATTAAATTATAATTTAACTTATCGAATCAAATTAACTTACATTTATGTATAAAAATATAGTATGCATTATGAATAACTGGTGAATTTTTTCTTGTTTTTGTATCTAAAATACTGTTAAAATATTGAATTTATATCATTGTTTAAAAGACAAATTAATTTAACTTCTGACCAATTCTTTCTAAGTAAAATAAAGAATAGTTTAAACTTCTATATGCGGAGGGATGGAAATTATATCGTGAATGTACTTAAGAAAAGCCGCATTAAAAAAAAAAAAAAAAAAAAAAAAAAGAGGTTTGTTTTAATTTACACAAAAGGAAAATTCTTGTTATTTTACATATTCTTTCCATATGCTTCATATTTATTTGAGGTGAAATTGTCTAATCCACCAAAATTTTCTATCCAACGCGATTGTCCAGTAAATTAGATAAATAAATAAAAATCCATTCTTAGACAACAATTGCTTGTAATTAATTTACCGGAAACTAAGAAAAACTGTTCGATTTCAAATCCCTTCAAATATCATGCCTGCAAGTATACTTTTTTAGGTGCGTTCGTAATTATATAAATACGTAGCACCTATAGTCGTCGTTCAGTCCGTCTGTCTGTCCGTCCGTCTGTCCGTCCGTCCGTCCGCATATAATAGAGCAAAAACTACCCAACCGAATGGTCTGAAATTTTAAATATTTGATTGTTGTAAAATTTTGTCGAGCCATTTCAAATTTTATGAAAATCGGATGTATAGTTAAATTACAGGGACAGTCAAAAGTTTTTCTTTACATTACGGCCAATGGGAAAAATTATTGCACGTGCATTTTAATGATGTTAAAGCTTTCCGAATGGTCTCAAATTTTAAACATATAATTATTGCGACATTTTGTCGAGCCATTTCAAATTTTATGAAAATCGGATGTATAGTTTAATTACAGGGACAGTCAAAAGTTTTTCTTTACATTAAAGCCAATGGGAAAAATTATTGCAAGTGCATTTTAATGATGTTACAGCTTTCCGAATGGGCTGAAATTTTAAATATATAATTGCTGCAAAATTTTGTCGAGCCATTTCAAATTTCATGAAAATCGGATGTATAGCTTAATTACAGGGGCAGTCAAAAGTTTTCCGTTACATTAAGGGGAATGGGAAAAAATTATTGCAAGTGCATTTTAATGATGTTACAGACTATGCACTTATGAATCGCAAATAAATACACATTCAGTACAATATGGGGTGCAAAAAATAATTATAAAACTAGTTATAGCACGAACGCACCTCATTTGCCACGTTTGACGAGCAATTTCCAACTTGTTTACATTTAAAAAAGAGCCTTAAAATATAAAGTTTCCGGTTCTTGAGCGGGGAAAGATAATTTTTTTGAGAACAGCCTTACAATAAAGAGCTTCTTTTACTCGTTTTAATTTGCAAAAGAAAATTTTCTTTGTTATTTTAAATGTTTCATCCATATGTTGGGTATGTACTTGGGGTGAAATTTTCCGAAAAATTCGAATCCACCGAAAATTTTTCTCTATATGTAATAGCTTAAAAAAAGAAACTTTTCATTGGACATCAAAAATCTACAATCTCTGATAATAAAAAGAGGCAATATCTATTGACCATCACCCCGCACAGCTCTGTTGGGGGTCTAAGGTTGCTAGTTATTTGCGAGCACCGCGCCAAGTACTCGCCAAAAAACTTCCTTGCGAATAAATACATTTCCTTGATTATTATTAGATATTTATCATAAAAATGAATATATGCTAAGCTCAATCGATTTCGATTAATGAGTCAATCTTTTTTCCTGTGAAAATGAAGAAAAAAAAGAGATTTAATATGCCATTTCTTTCATATTCAGAACAGAACTATTTATTGTCGCGGATTTACACTCCTCTCTAGTATAATCACCATTGACAACTTAGGATTTCCTTAGGTATACTTACAAAATGATTTTCGTTAAAATCTGTGACATGTCTGCCACAGGTGATTTGCTCATTTTGTATGGAATGACCCTTATATTACTTGTTTTTTATCTTATCCTACGATGAACTTAATTCGGTACTCACACTAAAAGTAGTTCATATTTAACTCCTTGCGCTCTGTCGCTGTTAGCGGATGTATGTCACTAGCCACCAGTGTTGCCGCATCTGACAGATTTTTTTTTAGAAATTTTGAATGAACACTGCAAAAATTTAATTGATAATTTTGTTTTACCTTTATTTATGGAAAATCAATCATCTTGTAACACAAAAACAACAGTTAAAACTTTCTGGTGAGAATTTGGAATGTCTAATTAAAAAAATAAAAAAATATATCATATTGTCGGAAATGACCAAAATAGCGTGACGTACGCGGCGTACGCCATAGAGCGCAAGAGGTTAAACTTCATTTGGCATTTCATAAAACTAAATTCAGCGTAGTATTAATCATTTCTTTATTCAGTGTAGCTAAAACAAAACCCTTGTTCAAAGTTTAAACTTAGCATTGTGCTAAGTGCGTTTCCAAAGAAGGTCGCAAAGTTGCTACACCGCCTTGGTCCGTGCCGCGTTTTTTCAGATAGGTTCTTACTTAACTTTTAAAGACACGCGAGGTACATTGAGAGATCCATGTCTTTAACCCTTTCGGGACCATGAGTGCATATATGCGGCCTTAAATGTGCTTAAAACGTTTGAGTTTGATACCAGTAAAAAAGAAAAGTAAAACTGATTGTATTTAATTACCATATTTTCGTGATTTATAAAGTTAAATCAAATAATTAACAAAAAGTGGTGACAAACGAATAAAATTCGTGTAAAAGATGCCGGTCTTGAACGGGTTAAAGGTTAATATCTCGACTAATTACCGACAATATTTTTCAAAATTCATTATCAACAATTCTTTTATACTTGTGCTACGATAGGTACCACCAGCGCTCCTTAACACTTTGCTGAATGCCTGCAAATCCAAATTTGTGTGTAACGAAAATATGTGTTTTTTCTCAAAAACAATGTAACCTAGGGTAATCGCTATAATTATCCGTCAAGGTTTAAATTAACTTCTACTATCTCTAATTTTTTTCATAATTTTAGTTTCAGTAGATTCGGAAATAGATGGGGGGAACATATTTTTGCACTACATTTTCGACGATATCGCTGAAAATATAATACCTAAAATTAAAAGAAATGTATTTTTGAGTTCAGCGTTACGAAATCATTCACACGATGCCCCAGACGATATATGAAGAAAAGATTTTTTTTTCCCAAGTAACTTAATTAGCTCCTCTACATTTTTCTTTAATATTTTCTATAAATGTTTAACCCTTAAATGCACGAATTTTTCATTTAGAATTGTGTTTTTTTATACTTATATTAAGGATTAGACACCAGAAATTTTTTAGAAGAATTTTTAACTTTATTTAGTAGCATATTTATGTGATTTTTACAGGATTAATATTTCTATATAAATATAGTGGTTGCAAAGAACTTGGTTTATTTATTAAAAGTTGAATAAAAAGTGTTGCAAATTCGATACACTATGCATTTATGGGTTAATGATCTGTAAATGTGTGAGTCAATAGTCTTTATTATTTCCCCCAATTTGGATTTTCCACGATCCATAGTTTACGAGTAAAATGGCTGTGACAGACGGACAGACAGACACAGGAGTGATCTTATAATGGTTCCGTTTTGACTTTTTAAGTACGGAACCCTAAAAAGTAACAATTAATTTTCTCATTCATTTAAAATTATTCGCGATTTATTCTGTAAAACTAAATTCAGCGTAGTAATAATCTTTTCTTTACTCAGTGTAGCTAAAACAAAACCCTTGTTCAAAGTTTAAACTTAGCATTGTGCTAAGTGCGCTTCCAAAGGAGGTCGTAAATTTGCTACACCGCCTTGGTCCGTGCCGCGTTTTTTCAGATAGGTTTTTAATTAACTTTTAAAGACACGCGAGGCACATTGAGAGATCCACTCAATGTAAAATAGCCTCGAATCCCATAGTATTAGGTAGCTTTCATTACAAAAAGCTACCTATTACAGCCGTTCGGAGGAAAGCGATTTCAAAATATTTTGGTATATTTTCATCGATCATGACCCCCAGACCCCGAAACCACCCTCCGTTCAAAATTGACACACACACACACACACACACACACACATATATATATATATATATATATGTATATATATATGTATATATATATATATATATATATATATATATATATATATATATATATTATATATAGTATATATATATATCTGACCTTTGTCACACTGTAACTCTCGTATTTATAAACCGATTTGGATGTAATTCGGTGTGTACATAGTACATACCAATGTCTCGACTTCGTTGGCCAGCTTCATCCGCTATTTTGTTTCAAAATGGCGGCCATTTAAAAAATTTAAAAAAATTTAAAATTTGAAATGTGGTACCAAAAAAATGAAAATGGAAAAATATTTTTTCTTATGTATTTGACCTTTATACAAAGATTCCGGAGCAGTTTTTGTTTCGTCTATATCTTAAAAAATGGCTGATTTATAGCATTTTGAATTTCTAGCGTGCCTGACATTTTGAAACGTCCTGAATTTTGTCACGCGATAAAAGGCGTATTTATGAACCGATTTGGATGTAACTTCGTTTATACATAGTACATACCAATGTCTCGACCGAGTTCGTTGGCCAGCTTCATCCGCCATCTTGTTTAAAAATGGCGGCAATTTAAATTTTTAAGAAAAATTTAAATTTGAAATGTGGTACCAAAAAATTGAAAATTGAAAAAATATTTTTTTCTTATGTATTTGACCTTGATAAAAAGATTCGGGAGCAGTTTTTGTTTCGTCTATATCTAAAAAAATGGCTGAGTTATAGCATTTTGAATTTCTAGCGTGGTTGACATTTTGAAACGTCCTGATTTTTGTCACGTGATATCGGGCGTATTTATGAACCGATTTGGATGTAGCTTGGTGTGTAAATAGTACATACAAATATCTCGACCGAGTTCGTTGTCCAGCTTCATCCGCCATCTTGTTTCAAAATGGTGGCCATTTAAAAAATTAAAAAAAATATAAATTTAAAATAAGATACCAAAAAATTAGAAAATGAAAAATATTTTTTTTTGTATGTGTTTGACCTTAATACAAAGATTCCGGAACAGTTTATGTTTTGTCTATATCTTAAAAAATGGCTGAGTTATAGTATTTTGAATTTCTATTGTGGCTGACATTTTAAAACTCCCCGATTTTTGTCACGTGATAACAGGCGTATTTATGAATCGATTTGGATGTAACTTGGTCTGTACGTAGTACATACCAATGTCTCGACCGAGTTCGTTGGCCAGCTTCATTCGCCATCTTGTTTCAAAAGGGTTGCCATTTAAAAAAAAATAAATTTAAAATTTAAAATGAGGTATTAAAAAATTGGAAAATGAAAAAGATTTTTTTATGTGTTTGGCCTTGATACAAAGATTCCGGAGCAGTTTTTGTTTCCGAAAATTTGTTTTTTTTGTTTATATCTTAAAAAATGGTTGAATTATAGCACTTTGAATTTCTATCATGGCTAACACTTTGAAACGATCTTGTATTTGTCTCGCGATACCACACGTATTCGCCTATTTCGATGGAAGAAGGCATGTGGATACTATACATCAATATCTCGACCAAGTTCGCTGGCCAGCTTCATCAGCCATCTTGTTTCAAAATGTCGGCCATTAAATTAAAAAAATATATATTTAAAGTGAGGTGCAAAAAAATTAGAAATTGAAAAAGGTTTCTTTCTTAAGTATTTGACTTTAATATAAGGATTCAGGAGCATTTTTCGTTTGTCTTTATGTTAAAAAATGGCTCAGATATAGCAATTTCAATATCTAATGTGAGTGACATTTTGAAAAATCTGACTTTTTGCCTGCGACAGCATTCGTATATATCAATCGATTCCGATGTGAGTGAGCATGTGCACAGCAATTACTAAGGTCTCGAACAAGTTCACTGGTTAGCCTCATCCACTATGTTGTCTTAAAATGGCAGGCACTTTAAGAAATCGCCGTATTTGGCAGCGAAATATAAGTTACTTTAAATAAAAGCAGCTTGGATAAAGCTGACTAATTTCGCGAAATTCTCATTCATAATGATTTAGTATTGATAAAATTTAGTATTGAATCTCCTATATTCGGTTTCCACTAAATTGAGCTTCGTGTGTTTGAATAATATAAGTTGGCTTTTTTAAAATAAGGAATATGAAAGATACCTCTTCCTCCCGGCATTGGCCGGAAGGACTTTTTATGTTATTAATTCTGATTAAATTAGTCTGTTTTTAACAATTTGATGCTTAATGCTTTTATACTGCTACTGTGCATTGTATTACACAAATATATCCATAAAAGTTGCGATCTGGGCTTTAAAAGCCTATGGTAGATACCGTACGCCGCCCCTGTTATTATGTATGTCCAAACCGTCCATGTCTTTAACCCTTCCGGGACAAAGAGTGCATATATGTGCCCTCAAAAAGTGTAAAACGCTTGAGTTTGATACCAGTAAAAAAGAAAAGTAAAACTGATTGTATTTAATTACCATATTTTCGTGATTAATAAAGTTAAGTTAAATAATCAACAAAAAGTGGTTACAAACGAATAAAATTCGTGTAAAAGATGCCGGCCTTAAACGGGTTAAAGGTTAATATCTCGACTAATTACCGACGATATTTTTCAAAATTCATTATCAACAATTCTTTTATACAGTAAATTCTGTCTAAGGCGGACTCTGTATAAGCCGGAAATCTGTCTACCGCGGCAAATTGTTCAAGTCCCGGCGAACCCATAGAAAATTACATTAATTCATGCTGCATAAGGCGGAATCTGTCTAACGCGGAAACGGAAAGCATTTTAAGGTCCTACCGAAACAAAAACTTTGCATAAGGCGGAAAAAAGGATAATTTAAAAATGAGAAGCATTTTGTTTATTAAACTTTAAAACTGATAAGTCAAATACTCAATGTCGTGCATGTTAGTTAAATTCCCTAACCCTTTGTAAAAGTTAATTCAAAAGGACAGAAACTGTTTAAATTTTAAAGAATTTATGCTTGTGACATTTTTTCATATGCAAAATTATATTTAAAAGTTAATATTTCTAGTAGAATGAACATTTATCAAAATATATATTTTTGAAAGTGTAATATATTATACTTTAAAGATGTACTCAAATTCAAAGTTATAGCATTCAGTCGCATTCTCGAAGTTTATTGGGGGGGGGGGGGGTTAGTGTGTGTGTGCTTAAACTTCCAATTTGCATGTATTACAGCGGTACTAAGAAATTGAATAGCGTTTCTCATTTATCTATAAAGACAAGAGATCTTTCCGAATTTCAGTTTTCAACCGATTTTCGAGTCAGGAAAATCTAAAAAAAAAATCATCAAATTCGAGGGATTTTTTTTTTTGAGGGGGGGGGGAGTTTTTTTTTGCATAAGCCGGAATATTGTCTACCACGGAAAATTTTCTCAGTCCCGATCGATTCCGCCTTAGACAGAGTTTACTGTACTTCTGCTACGATAGGTACCTCCAGCGCTCCTCAACACCTTTGCTGAATGCCTGCAAATCGAAATTTGTGTGTAACGAAAAAATGCGGTTTTTCTCAAAAACAATGTAACCTAGGGTAATCGCTATAATTTTCCATCAAGGTTTAAATTAACTTCTACTATCTCTAATTTTTTTCATAATTTTAGTTTCAGTAGATTCGGAAATAGATGGGGGGGGGGGGGGAGGACATATTTTTGCAATACATTTTCGACGATATCGCTGAAAATGTAATACCTAAAATTAAAAGAAATGTATTTTTGAGTTCAGCGTTACGAAATCTTTCACACGATGCCCCAGACAATATATGAAGAAAAGAATTTTTTTTCAAGTAACTTAATTAGCTCCTCTACATTTTTCCTAAATATTTTTTATAAATGTTTAATGATCTGTAAATATGTGGGTCGATAGTCTTTATTATTTCCCGTAATTTCAATTTTCCGCGATCCATAGTTTACGAGTAAAATGGCTGTGGCAGACGGACAGACAGACATAGGAGTGATCTTATAATGGTTCCGTTTTTACTTTTTAAGTACGGAACTCTAAAAAGTAACAATTAATTTTCTCATTCATTTAAAATTATTCGCGATTTATTTTTTAACGTTATAAACAAAAATATTCGCACTTAAAATTATATTGTAAGCAAACACATTTAAAAAAAGTCCTTCCGGCCAGTGCCGGAGGAAGAGGTAGCTTTCATATTCCTTATTTTTAAAAAGCTAACTTATATTATTCAAATACACGAAGCTCAATTAAGTGGAAACCGAATGTAGGAGATTCAATAATAATTTTTATCAATACTAAATCATTATGAATGAGAATTTCGCGAAATTAGTCAGCTTTATCCAAGCTGCTTTTATTTAAAGTCACTTATATTTGGCTGCCAAATTCGGCGGTTTCTTAAAGTGCCTGCCATTTTAAGACAACATGGTAGATGAGGCTAGCCAGTGAACTTGGTCGAGACCTTAGTAATTGCTGTGCACATGCTCACTCATATCGGAATCGGTTGATATATACGAGTGCTGTCGCAGATAAAAAATCAGATTTTTCAAAATGTCACCCACTTTAGAAATTGAAACTGCTATATCTGAGCCATTTTTTAAGATAAAGACAAACAAAAAATGCTCCTGAATCCTTATATGAAGGTCAAATACTTAAGAAAGAAACCTTTTTCAATTTCTAATTTTTTTGCACCTCACTTTAAATATAATTTTTTTTAATTTAATGGCCGCCATTTTGAAACAAGATGGCTGATGAAGCTGGCCAGCGAACTTGGTCGAGATATTGATGTATACTATCCACATGCCTTCTTCCATCGAAATAGGCGAATACGTGTGGTATCGCGTGACAAATACAAGATCGTTTCAAAGTATTCGCCATGATAGAAATTCAAAGTGCTATAATTCAACCACTTTTTAAGATATAAACAAAAGAACAAATTTTCAGAAACAAAAACTGCTCCAGAATCTTTGTATCAAGGCCAAACACATAAAAAAAATCTTTTTCATTTTCCAATTTTTTAATACCTCATTTTAAATTTTAAATTACATTTTTTTTAAAAAATGACAACCCTTTTGAAACAAGATGGCGAAAGAAGCTGGCCAACGAACTCGGTCGAGACATTGGTATGTAGTATGTACAGACCAAGTTACATTCAAATCGGTTCATAAATACGCCTGTTATCGCGTGACAAAAATCAGGTCGTTTTAAAATGTCAGCCACAATAGAAATTCAAAATGTTATAACTCAGCCATTTTTTAGATGCAGACGAAACAAAACCTGTTCCGGAATCTTTGTATTAAGGCCAAACACATACAAGAAAATCTTTTTCATTTTCCAATTTTTTGGTATCTCATTTTAAATTTAGTTTTTTTTAAATTTTTTTAAATGGCCACCATTATGAAACAAGATGGCGAATGAAGCTGGTCAACGAACTCGGTTGGGTTATTTGTATGTACTATGTACACACCAAGGTACATCCAAATCGGTTCATAAATACGTTTGTTATCACGTGGCAAAAATCAGGACGTTTCAAAATGTCAGCCACGCTAGAAATTCAAAATGCTATAACTCAGCCATTTTTTAAGATATAGACGAAACAAAACTGCTCCCGAATCTTTTTATCAAGGTCGAACACATAAGAAAAAAATACTTCTTCAATTTTCAATTTTTTGCTACCACATTTCAAATTTAAAATTTTCTTAAAATTTTAAATGGCCGCCATTTTTAAACAAGATGGCGGATGAAGCTGGCCAACGAACTCGTTTGAGACATTGGTCTGTACTATGTATAAACGAAGTTGCATCCAAATCGGTTCATAAATACGTCTTTTATCGCGTGACAAAATTCAGGACGTTTCAAAATGTCAGCTTCGCTAGAAATTCAAAATGCTATAACTCAGCCATTTTTTAAGATATAGACGAAACAAGAACTGCTACGGAGTCTTTGTATAAATGTCAAATACATAAGAAAAAAATATTTTTCCATTTTCAATTTTTTGGTACCACATTTCAAATTTTAATATTTTTAAAATTTTTTAAATGGCCGCCATTTTGAAACAAAATGGCGGATGAAGCTGGCCAACGAACTCGGTCGAGACATTGATATGTACTATGTGCACACCGAATTACATCCAAATCGGTTCATAAATACGAGAGTTACAGTGTGACATAGGTCAGATATATATATATATATATATATATATATTGATATATATATATATATATATATATATATATATATATATATATATATATATATATATATATATATATATATATATATATATATATATATATATATATATATATCAATTTTGAACGGAGGGTGGTTTCGGGGTCTGGGGGTCATGATCGATGAAAATACACCAAAATTTTTTGAAATCGCTTTCCTCCGAACGGCTGCAATAGGTAGCTTTTTGTAAAGAAAGCTACCTAATATACCATTATTAAATTAAAAAAAAAAAAAAAAAGCAATTTAACAAATTACAGTGATCATTTGGAAAATGATTTTTTCAAAGACTAAAATTTAAGACATAAAAAATCGCATGGAGTTCATCATACATTACGTACGCCATGAATTAAATATTAATATTGTTATTACTCGTAAAAATTCCAAGCGACAAAAATCGCCTGCGACTCGTATTTGGTGTGAAATATTTATATGTATTCATTCCTGTCCTATTTATCTTTTTTTTTTTTTTTTCTAATTGGCTTATTCCATTTTTCTTTTGCACGTGAAAATCTTACAAATTAAAATTAACTCTTTGGCAGAAATTGTTATTCATTTTCTTTCATTTTCATTAGTTATTATCCACCTGAAACTTACGTATTATCCAAGCATTTCATTGGCTGTTCGAGAAAAGGCTTTTCCATCGTCAGATTTCCAAGAAATCTGACTACCAATTTTAAATGAAATTTCATTCTTAAACTTCTAAACATCCCACACTATTACTTTTTACACCGTCATATAGAGAAAAAAAATGTACTTTTAAATGCAATTTGTTTGAAAGCTATATCTCAATTTGTTTCTGAGTTATTAATTTTTTTTGTAGTTTTTATTACTTTTTTGTCATAGTGGCAACAGAAGGTATCCATCTCTGTCGAATGAAAGGGAAATACAGTTTACTGTATAGACCAATCAGAAAACGAATAAAATGCGGATTAAACCAATAAAAGCCTTCAGATATGCTTTTGGTTTCCTACCCTGACGAGAACAATAACCATTTTTACAAATAGTCAAAAAGAAAGAAAAAAAAAACATTTTTATTCAAAAAAGCAAAATTTTTTTCTCGCATATAATTAAAAATAAAACATTCATATTTTACATCTAACAATCAAATTAAAAATATGTCTAACTCATATTTTTATCCCCTATTATCCTGTAAGTGAACCATTATCCATTAAGTAAGTTAACCATTAGAAACCCGAACCATTATCTCACAAAGACGGAATCTCCCGGCAATTAACTTGAAAATTGGCAGCTAAAGCAACAAATTTATCAATCCTAACCCAAGCCCCGATTTGGAGAAAACTCATATCCTCAATTTAATCCTTTCAGGGGCAGGCTACTTCTATTCCCAAAATTCTGAAATGAGTGAACTACACCAGAATTTACAAACAAATTTATTTCAACATACACAAAAGTGTTTTGGTTTACGTTCTTAACCCTTTGAAGGACGGTGATCACGCGGCGTGACCACCTAATTTTAATTCTAAAACTGGCAATCCGCACCAAGAATAGTTTAATAAAATTTTGCTTTTACAATGACAGTGTGAAAAAGCAGCTTTGTATTTTCTAAGAAATTCGTTCGTAAAATCTGGTGTCAGTCAATTGTTTCATCATTTTATGAACAGAATTTCTCTGCCCCTCAAAGGGTTAACATCTTGACAAGTAAAATGAAGCAGTTTTTGAGAAATATTTAACATCGTGTATTTTACTTAAAAATATACAGAAATGAATTTTTTTTACAGTAAATATACACATTATAGCCCATATATAAATTAAAAGAAATTAATTTCATGCATAAATTAGTTTTCAAGAACTAATTAACTTTTTACGTATCTCTATGAAATTTTTTGAACAATATTTGTTCGGCACACTTTTCTAAAAAACTGCTGAATATATCACCTTAAAATTTGTTCTGGTGTCAGAAAGAATACTACTTGAGTATAATAAGAAGCAATTTTCATTTTGGATTAAAAGAAATAAAATGAAAAATATTTTACTAAAAAACTTTGAAAATCCTAAAAATTTTGAAAACACATTTTTCATTATTTATTTTATTTATTTTTTTTTTTTACTCAGGCTTATAATGTTAGATATTTTTAAAGAAACATGTTAGTTACACAATTTTGGAAAGTTTCAATTGTTTACCTGAAATGGAATTTTAGAAAAGTGAACCAAAGCATAAAAAAAAACTGATTTCGAGAAAAATGCTAAAAACTATATACACACCCACAGTGCTTAAAAAATATTATTTTCAAATCTTCCAGCACCATAATCTTTTAGGTCCATAATCATTTAGCACCATAATCTTTTACCTCTATTTTTTAGGCCGATAATTGTAAACTGAAAAAATTGAACAATTTTATGTTGTCCTTAATGAAAAGATATTTTTCATTCCAATATTCTGGTGCAAATGTGGCATTTAGGGATTAAAATTAGAATTACAAAGAGTAGGAAAAAGTCAGGTTTAAACCGGGCAGGGTCGCCATTTGAGGGGGCCTGGGGGGGTGAAGTAGCCACCCCTCCCCAAGGAATTTGATATTTCAGAAAATTTATGAACCATCAAAATGTCAAACTGAAACAAAAATTAAAACATTGCTCAAGAAGTTAAGGAGACAAAATCACGCAAAGCTTTTTTTTTTTTTTTGTAGTGCAGGATTTTCCCATTTTCTGCGTAATTTGTGCCGTTTTGTACGTTCCCTGTTCCTCAAAAAAAATTTCGTTATCTTTTGCCAGGAAACTCTTGAAATGGAACCCCTGTTGTAAAACATGGAAAAAATGAGTCGAAGGGGACTAGAAAAAAGTTGCATGTGAGACAAGTCTCTGTCTTAGCAAGTACAATTGTATGATATATTTTCATTAAAATTTTATCTTCCCCCCCCTTCGACAAAGAATTCTGTTATATAGACAAGTTTCGTTTTCACAAGTTTTACTGTAATACATCTCTTTTCGGTGGATGGTTTAAAAATCTTTGAGGATACCTGTAAAAATGGGACGTCTATAATAGAAGCTTGTCTAAAAAAAAAAAAAAATTCATAATATAGTGAAATTTTACTTGCTAAGACGGAAACCTGTCTAAAATGAAATATGTCATTGGTTCTTGAGTTTCCGTATTCAAAATTTGTACCGCTTTTGTAAAATAGATTCAGTTTACGTTTCTAGTTTGGGGGGGGGGTAGACCCCGGATCCAACCCTTAGCTATCTAGCTTCCCTCAAAAAATCTTTGCCCTCCCCCCCTTCCACCCCCAAGAAAGTTCAGAAATGATTCCCCTGAAACCTGGAATAAACCTTGTTTTAAAGGAATAAGCCAGGTTTTTTGAGAATAAACTAAGTACTTAAGAATAAACCGGGTTTTAAAGGAATAAACCAGGATTTTTGGGAATAAACTAAGTGCTTAGGAATAAACCTGGGAATAAACCATGTTGAAACTCTAATTGAAATTAAGTGGTCATAAAATGAACCACCACTCTTGAAGGGGTTAAATGGCTGAATAGTTAAGGATCTCGCAGTGTTGTGTTAGATAGTCGAAAGTGAATTTCTCCAAATTTCCTGAAAAATTCTTCAAATCAGTGCTTTTTCCGAAAAAATCCCCAACGCAATTTCTACTCAAAAAAGTAAATTTTCTATTTTCAATTTTACACTATAAAAAATGTTTAACTAATTTAAACTAAAATATTTTCCCCAAATCAAACATTGTTTTGAAAAAATTCCCCATTTACAAAAAATAAACATTTAAACTCGGCAGAATTTTGCAGCTAAAATGACGAGAATGAGAGATACATTTTACAACGACAAGTTCATTTATACTTGTTTTTTAAATTATTGCCAATCGCTGAGCTATCATTACTTTATCTCCGTCTACACTTACACTAATATCTTTTTCAAGGTTTTGACCACCTCTTATCAGTTGGGGTTTGAATAAATCTGAGATGGTGTTGGCATCATCTGCTTCCATCTGACTTAAGCTATAAAATATTGTTTTCAATTGTTTGTCATCTCTACTGAAGCGCCTAATCGTAATGCAAAGTGGGTCATTCCATACAAAATGAGCAAATCACCTGTGGCAGACATATCACAGATTTTAATGAAAATTATTTTGTAAGTAGATCATATCTATTTATGAGTAAATGTAAAATAATAGATTTTAGGATTGTTTATTTAAGTATTAAAATTTATATTAAAAGTGGATGCAAAATCGTGGTTTTGGCTACATGCTTGAAGTTTCAATTTTGGTTATTAGCCTTAAGAATGCAAAGACTATATTAAAAATTATTTATAATTAATAATGAATGATTATTAACAGATTGACGTAAGTTAGTAATTGTATTTTTATTCCTTAATGAGAAAAAAATTATTTTTGAAAAAATTTGAGGGAAAAATGCAACGTTTCTGTTGAGATGAAGGACACCTCTGACAATATCAAAATTGCTTGACGCTATAGCTAAAAGTATATATATTAAATATTTAAACTTTCATTCTTGCCTTTTTTATTCCTTAATGAGAAAAAAAAAATAAATAGTAAAAAATGTTGAGGATAAAATGCAATATTTCTATCACTTGTTTTGACATGAAAGAAAGCCTTTTTAAACTTTTAATTCTTTTCATATTATAGATAACAGTGTATATTTTAAATATAAAAACTTTTATACTTGCTTTCAGTTTATTTTTTCCTCAAGAAGATTTTTAATTAAAGTAGAAAAAAAAACTCAATTGAACAGAAAATTATATATTAATTTTTAAACCCACATACAGAAAATAGATGGCAGCACTAAATTTTTTCACCTTGAAATCGTGCAATATTTTAAGAAACGCGCGCGAATTAAAAAAATAGCTCATGGAATGTAGTTAATATTGCCTTTTTTAACCCAATTTTGTGACGTTAGGAATCAAAAAGGCATGCTTGAAATTTTTTTAGCAGATTATGGACTTATTGATCTTTATGTCTGTGCAATAACTGTAATGTGGGACATTTCCTTCATTATTTTTTTTACCTGTCAATAAGAGGAAAAATTACGATTTTGTCATTTTTTTAAAAGTTTCTAAAATTTTTTAAAGGTGAAGGAAATACATGGCAACTTAAAAACTTTAGTAATTCGATCTTAATATGTAAAACTACATCAGGCATTAATTTCTCAGATGTTTTTGAATTCCTTTAATTTTTATTACGTTTTTAATTTGCTCAAAATTTGCAAATTTTCAATTTTTACAACCAATTAAAGAATAATCATGGTGTTACCAGATTATTATTGCTCAATAAATAAGAAGATAATTTTTTAGAGGTTACATTATTAAAAAAAAAATCATTTCAGTTAAATAGTTTTCAAAATACAGAACTTCAAACCTGCAACTTTGGACGATTGCACACATGCCATTCTTTATCACAAGTTTTTTAAATGTCCAAAACTGCTAAAATAATTTATTTTTTGTGAAGATATTTTGCAGAGCTCTATTTGAATATGAATTGAACCTGTATATCAAATTTTATTAAAATCTGTTACTATGTGGCCACGACTTTTTTTAAATTTTTGCTCATTTTACGTGGAATGACTCAAGTACCTTCGTTGTATCAATCACTGTACTTCGTCAATAATAAAAGAAAAATAGCTGATTTCCCCATCTTTAATTAGTAAATCTTTTAAAAAGCACGGTAAATGAATGTTTCGGATACGTGCTGAAGATTTAGTAACGTGCAGGTTTATGCCATTTAAGACCGCAGAGTTTTCACTCAAGTTTCTTATAAGGAGAACTAGTGGCGGGGAGGGGGGGCTGCTGCATTCATTGAACAATGTTCAATTATAAACGTAGGGATGTGATTGTAGTATGCAGTGGTCTGTCTTGCAAAAAGCTCTACTATCATTCCATGAAGCACAAATCAACCGGGCTTAAACAAAAAAAAAGTTCTAATTTTTTTTCTGTCCATAAATCTATACTAGTAAAATAAATGTGTATATGTGTTTGTGTGTCTATCACCGATGACAAAGAAAATCTGCTGCACTTAGTAATCTGAAAATTCAGGTGGGGATAGTTCAAGACAGGTCGTGATGCACCTGTGATACGTGTAAACTGTAATGTTGTAAACGATGAGCACGACAACGAGAATAATGATTGTTATCTCTCATTTCTGTATTTTATTTTCGATTTCCAAATCAAAATTGAATTCGAGACAGAACCAGTGTTGTCAGATGACTGAAAGTAAGCCTTATGTGAAATAGCGAAAACAATTCCCCAAGTTTTTCCCCAGAAATGTTTATAGTCTCCAAAAATTTCGCACGAACTACTTGTCCCCAAAAAATTCCCCTGGAGGTTCAAAATTCCCCAAAATGGGGACAAATCCCCAATCTGGCAACACTGGGATCTCGTTCCAAAGCGAGGTCCCCAGTTCCACTCCAAGGTCAGCCAGAAAAAGGAGAGATTTTCTTTTTAAACTGACGGTTTCAAATAACGGAAAATTTCTTTCCTTAAAATGGAAAAAAGGGACGAAAAATTCTTCAATTGGTGGATATTTTCTCTCTAATAACAGACAAAAAAGAAACTAACCTTCTTCTTCCGTTATTTGAAGAAAATATTTCTGAAAGTGCAGTTCATCTTTCACTATAGATGGCCACACTTAACGTTATGCTGCATCTCACTTCATCACACACGATCGTTCTGCTGCATTGAGCAATCAAACTCGTAATACAGTACAAAGTCTAAAGTTCGGACACCTAAGTTCGGAATTGTCCAAAGTTCGGACTTTCCAGTGGCAATATTCAAGAAAGGAGGGAAAAACAAAATTTTTGAAACAAACAAACAAAAAAAGATCTAGAGCAAAGAAGCTTTATTACTGAATCAGAACTTACGTTTAAGTAACAGAATAAAAGAAAAACTTCTTAATGAGAAACCTAACTTAATAAAGCAGCGCATATTAACTGAAACGTTCAATAGTTGTAAGTTAGAATTTGTTCTTAAATTGTATGTTCCCTTAAATAAAAGTTCTTCTTTTACTTTTTATTTTATCAGGATTTCTTTAGTTAAAATGGTTTGTTTAATTTTGCTTTAATAACTGCTATATGAAATTTTTAATATATGAACTTCATATTTTCCATTCTTAAGTAGCGATATTTGTTTTCTTTTTATTGGCAGTATTTTTGATGATTCAAAAGACTTCAAAAGAGTCTTGTGAAAATCGCTTGTTTCAGTTTTTCGCCCAGAAATCTCAAAAGTTCTACAGTGATGGAATTATGGTTTTACCAAACAAATTGCAAAAGGTCATCGATCAAAAAGCCACATATCTCATTGATTAGTGTTTGTAATTTATATGAATAAATTTGCTTTGAAACACATGAAAATAAACGAAATTATTTTTTCCTCAACCCAATATATATTATACATTTAAGTTTATAACTCTGTTTATATTGTTTTTTTCTGAAATAAGTAACAGTTTAATGTTTAGTTGATGCTTTTTCATGGTTAACTGTCATTGGGTCTTTAATTACAACCAACGACTCATAAATCAAGTATGATCATTTGATTATTCCTTATAAAGATTTGCCATCTATTATTAGCAATCTTTGGTTGCTAGACTTCGGTCATTTGTTTTTGTTAGAAAATACATTGATTTTTTTCTCTTTCACAGACCTTACACGAATTAAATAGCCTTAGCCTAATGGTCAATGATCTTTTGTCCTGATTGCTCAGGACAACTGAGCATTCGCTGTAGTGTAAAAATCTACACAACAAGGCTTGTTATTAATTTAACTAATTAAATAATTTTCGCACGATCCAATAACATTTAAAAATAATTGAATTCTCGGAAAATAATTCTTTAGTAATTAATTTATACAATAAATTAAAATAACATAAAAAATACTCCAAAATTAAAGTATATTAAAATGAATAATTATATAATGCGTAGAAAAAAATAAAAATATATATGTTGTTTGGTATTGGTATGTTTAGAAAAAAATAAGGAATATGAATTGTGAATTTATTTTGTATTAATATTGAAAATAAAACATTTCGAATTGTAAATATTTATATGTGCAAAAACAGTGTAATAAAATAAAACTCCCCAAATAAGACCAGACAGAAAATAGGAAATTACAGATAAAGAGAACATTGCTGACGCCAGACATGGACAGTAAATGTATAGCGAAAGAATAGAAAATTTACGATGTTGAAACCATAAATTTTCTATCAATTAAGATGGTTTTACAACACTCGACGTGGGTGGTGATTCCCATGAGAAACCTGACGCAAGGGGCAAAAATTAAGTTAATGCTATGCAGTGAAAAATAAATTGGCACGCCCATAGATAGGGATGTCTAGAGTACCAATAAGGGACCAGGAGTAGCCTCCAATCAGAACGACAGCTCTGGGTTAATTTAGCCCTCCCAAAAAAATTGGATCTTGGAAGAAGGAATGAGAAAAGATTATTAAGTCTTGTGTCTCGTCCTCAAGAGGTTCTATAATTTTTGTTAAGATGTGACTTCCTCTAAGACGACCCAGATACTTCAAAATTTTACATCAAGTTCCTTCGCAGCAAAATTTTAAGGACAATACTAAATTTAGCGATTGAAATGAATGCTGAAAGCAGACAAATCTTTGTCACAAAAAAATGATTGATGCAGAAAAAAAGGAAATGATGATGAAAATTAATGCTGAGAGTAGACCTGTCCTTGTCATGATCTATTGACAAAGATCGCTGAGAGCAGACAAGTCTTTGTCCGGGAAATTAACTTATGCAGAATTTTACAAAAGTATTCACCTGATTTGGAGATGTAAGCTCAGTGGTTAGTGATGAGATGCGAATGCAACGAAGATATGATATATCAGCAGATTTCGCCTATGAAAGTGTACATTGTGGAGATGGAGCTCTAATTTTCATGCGTCACAGAGTGCCGAAAGAAAGTGAAATTGGTTTGTGAAAGATCCCCATGAACTATATATATATAAAAAAAGGAACTTTATGCCCCGATGAACTTACTTGTGTTTAGGATTCCATGAACTATGAGTGAACTGTATGATTTGGATGATTACAGAAAAGATCGAAGTCTATTTGGGTGAGAAATTCCTTATATTTATTTCAATATATATTCGTGGCTATTGTTTTCATGTTTTCTTATGATGTGTACATTTAATATTAAGCAACTAATTTTCTAAATTTCCACTAAAGTACATAATCTTATGTCATTGAATATTATGATTGTTTATGATAAAGATTTTAATGATAACGGGAATACTATTTTTCATAAATAAAATTTTGATTAAAATTTTGGCAAAAGCCCCATCATCGGACCGTGCTGTGAACAAAAGGGGCAAGCATAAGATAACATAAATTAATAAAAAAAAATAAGTAACAAAGTATAATTTTGATGAAAGTTTTGCTGTTCTAATGAGAATGGAACTATGTTATATTCTGATAAAATAGTGGATAATTTGAAAAGATTATTATGATATAAAAAATCATATTTGAGTTATGAATTTTGTATAAATTAAAATAAAGTTTGTTTATGTATGTATACTTATATGTCTTTCCTTTGAACTCCTTCCTTGTTCCCTTTTAGATAATATTCATAATTTATGGTATCTAATATTTTGGAATTATTAGAATTGGACGTTTCTCTTTGCAACCTACAAGTTCGATATTTCCATTTCAACGTTAAATAAGTCGTCCTTGAGTATATATATATATATAAGCCAAAATTAATTTTATTCCAAAATTTTCTTCTCTCCTAATTTATTAAATAACATTATCCCATTAGATCTTTTCACAACGCAGATCGGGATAACTGTTTCTATTGTACTAACCATTTTACTGTCGCGTGACCCTGTGTGTTATGGCGTCCAAATCGTCACAACATTCGCCATGACTAAATATACATGACTAAACATGTCCATGACCATACCAAACTATTTTTTATTTTAGCAAAAATGGGAAACGGTTTAACCCTTTCGGGTCTGGTGTACTAATAATAGTACATGTCTTTTCATCGAGTATTATTTTGTCTTAACAATTACTTTTGTTACTATCTACATATAGTAATGATAGTATGCCTTTCTTATTATGATTTCATTTATGTTTTGGCATTTAATAATAACGATAATAATAAATGTTTGCTTAATTCTCTTTGCACCGTTGGCGATTTTATTTATTTTATACACATATTTCACTCTTTAAATTAAAAATATAGATTATTTTTCTGAACGAATCATATGTGATAAAACGCAAAAACTTTAGAAAGTTGTAATATCTGTTAAACCCTGTTATAATACGATATTTTCCAAACGTCTCCAAGAACTCTTCCTTAGTCTATTGTCATATGAATGTGAGTTGAATAGAACACAAATAAGTACAGTCGAGGAAAAAAAAAGTAAACACCCTCTACTAACTCCTCAACAAATTATCGTAGATGAAAGTCACCGGTACCGAACGATTGGAAATAAAGTCTACTTTTAAATGATTTATATAAAATTTTCTTAGGGGTCCATCTACATATTAAAACGAATCCAAACTTCATTTTTTTCAATGGCAATACCCAATTTTAACGCGATATTTCAAATCTTTGGTTCAAACTATACCTAGACACCAAATTTCAAGTCATTTGAATGATAAGTGTTTAGATTATAAGCATTCAAAATTTAGTTCTTGTAATGTTAAATTGCATTTTCATATTTTTATTTATATCTCCTGTAATTATGCTCATAATGTGCTAATTTTTTTCGTAGCAATAATGCTAATATACCCAAACATAAATACGCTGAATTTACAATTTTTATAATTTTATGATATGAATTATGAATTATGAAATTAATATTCGAAAAAATTATGAATTCCAACCTACAATTTTTTTGATGGATTTAGATTTATTAAGTCCTGCTTTATGGAAATCCAAAATTTCACATTTTTCTTCCAAATAGTTTTCAAATTATGCCTAAAAAATGGCAAAAAGATGATTTAAGTTTATGATAGAAGTGAGTAGATATTTTGAAATTTATTCTGCTATCCTGTAATCTAACAGGCTTCCTTGACTCCTTGAGTGGCGCTTCAGGTGCCTTGATCAAGAAGGGGGCTCTCTCGGTTAGCAATCAAGTACGGAACTTCAATTTGGATACAGTCCTTAAAATACGCTCATTTTAAAATAAATAATTTCTCGGTAACTTATGGTACGAATTGCATAAAAATTTGTTTTGGGGCTAATTGAAGGGTGTAGAGTTCATGTATGCTGTCAGAATTGTGTACTTCTATTGAAAAGAACAAAGTTATGGTTCGTTTTAATATGTAGATGGCCCCTTAAGCAAATTTTGTATACATCATTTAAAAGTAGACTTTATTATCAATCGTGAGGTACCAATAACTTTCTTTTACGATAATTTTTTGCAGAGTTAGTAGGGGGTGTTTACTTTTTTTTTTCCCACGACTGTACGTGTATGGAATTTTAAAATAATTATTCTAACATGCATTAAATTTTAATAAAAATGTGACAAAGATTCATTGAATGCTTTAAATTATCTGTTTGTTGCTCCTAAACCAGATGTGATGAGCTACTTTATTGCTTGTAATCTATTAAGAAACTTAGATTTATAAAATGCTGAAAGATGTTTCTCTCGTTTTTCCTCCCCCCCCCCCCGGAAAAAAAGAAGTTAAATCTCTTAAATGCAAATTCAACGCAAATTCAACGTATTTATGTTTGGGTATTTTAGTATTATTGCTACATAAGAAATTAGCACATTAGGAGTATAATCTCAGGAGATATTAATAAAAATATGAAAATGTCATTTAACATTAGAAGCACTCAATTTTGAAAGTTTATAATTCAAAAACTTATCATTCAAATTACTTGAAATTTGGTGTCTAGGCATAGTTTGAACCGAAGATATTTGAAATATCTCGTTAAAATTGGGTATTGCCATTGAAAAAAGGAAGTTTAGGTTCATTTTAATATGTAGATGGCCCCCTATGCAAATTTATATACATCATTTAAAAGTAGACTTTATTTCCAATCGTTCGGTACCAGTAACTTTCTTCTACGATAATTTTTTGAGGAGTTCGTAGGGGGTGTTTACTTTTTTTTTTCCACGACTGTACATTCGTTAGATTTCAGACAATGAGATAATCTTTAAACTTCAGTAGTGTTAAATTCAGGGGGTGGCCTGGGGGACGATATACCACGGGAACTCTATAATGTCCCCCCCCCCCCCGGAGTCACAGAAATTCATCCCGGAGAAAAGTGACTGAATTCAACACTGTAAATTTATTTGGATAGCTACGATTAAAATTATTAAAGCAAAAGTAATTTTGTTTTCAAAATTGAAAACCAATTGGACCCGAAAGGGTTAAAAACAATTATAGACTGTAGTATATTCTATATCTATGTCATTATCGTGCATCATAATATGAATTAAGGTATTTCGAAGGCCACACTCTGAGAAATAAAACTCTCACTTTTGACGCTTCAGCAATCCTTGAGCTTTATTTCGTTATTTTTGACAATAATTTCGTCTCAAAATCACATGATTTTTAACGAAACGGAAAATGTCAAATATTTGACTAAATTATTTCTCACTCACAGGCCAATCTCAATGCATAAGGAAAAAAAAAAAAAACAATTGCGGTAGCTGTTTGCTAAGGGGCGCGCTACACTACCGCCTCAAATCCCGTGATTTTAGTAAGCAGATATGTGTTTATTTATGTTATTCCTGTCACAATTTATTTAAAAAGCAGCGCTTTTTAGCGCTTTTCAGGGAATGCTGAAATATAGACAGTTATTGTTTCTGTATTAGTTACGTTTGTAGCTTTTAAAGTTTTCAGGAATGTTTATTTATTTTTTGTTGTTCGTTATGTTTTAATTCAAAAAGAATAAATTTACTGTGTTTTACAAAATCGTTCAAAAAGAAAATTTAGTCAATTAAATTTCAAAATTCCAGAAGCGTTTTTTCATTTAAGAAATATATTCATTTAATAATGAAATAGCAAATACGCTTAATTGATCTCCCCCCCCCCCTCCCCTATAAATAGCAAATGTTACGCTGTTAAATCCTATAGTTTAGGCATGAGTTCGATTATTATGTAAATGTGAAATTCAAATCTTTATTAAAATTCACTAAAATGTACTTTATAATGAGGTAAGAAAAACTGGAACTTACCCCGTATTCAGACGTCCCTACGGCGCTCTAGTGTTAATCCGATAAAAATCGATATATGCTTTTTTATTCCTTATTTTCTTGTAGTTCATATAATCCTTTTAATTGATCCATCGCTGATGCAATATACAGGATTTATAATAGGGTTGGCAGTAATCACGGCTATATTCCCTGTGTAAAATATAGAAGGTTAATAAAGGAAAAGGTCCAAATACCGGCTAGGGTCCAAATACTGGCTACTAGGTGTTCTGAGAACTGAGCGCAGCGCAGCCTAGTGGCGATAGGTAGAGTTTGTAATTTTAATTGAGAGACGAAAGTTAAAGTTACGAAAAGTACGTCGCTGAAGTCTGTCTCATTTACAAACAGTAAATGCAAAAGTGTCGAAATAACATAATCTGGTACATTAAAAGTTTTTCACATGTGTGTTTCTCATTTTTTAAAAATATACTGATCGTATATTGGATTGAATTGATGATTAAGTTATTTTCTAGACATATTTAGCTCTGAATTGCCGCGCGCACATTATTGGCATTTTATTATATGAATGAGTGATACCGGTTTTAACTTAAATATAGCAGTGGTCCAAATAACGGCTACCTAGAGTGGTCTAAATGCCGGCTAGCCGGTATTTGGACATCTCTCGGTTGCTCTGCTTGAAGGGCAGGAAAATAAATTAATTTAAAAAGTTCCATTATTAATAAATTAATTTAAAAGGTTAAAAAATAGTTCCAGTCCCATTTCGCAATATGAAAAAAAGTAAACGTGGCCGTAATTCTTCATGAGAGACACTGGTTACCGGACCACATCACAAAAAAGCGCTGTTGGACACACCAAAATTGCCTGCAATAAATGTGAAGAGAAAGAAGAAAAAATACGGAGGAAAACAGCTGAAAGAGGCAAAAATTGGATTTTAAAAAAAGTGAAAAGGGAAGATATCTAATAGAGGAAGATGATGCAATTTGTGGCTTCTGTAGGTCTGCTTTCTCTGCGAACAAGAAAGGGGGAGGAGATTCTGGGTTCAATGTTAAGAATGCGATATGTGGCCCTATAGCAACTCCACCGACGCAGAGAGTGATATTATGTTTGTGATTTTTTCAGGTGAAATAATTCACATTTCAATTTGCAAGCTTTTTTTTTTGTTTTACACGTTAAAAAACAAAACAGAAACATAATGGAAAGAAGACTATAAAGTTAGTTGTTAAGAATTTTATAAATTTGACAAAAATGCTTGTTTATTAAAAATTACGTATTTTTCCTGAGCATAAAAATGTTATTAATCATTAAAATTTATTAAAATAATAACTGTCACTAGCTCTATTTGTGTGATCTTTTGGAAAAAAACTTAGGTAGCCAGCATTTAGACCCCATTTTCAAAACTCAAAATTTGAAGACTATCAGAATTTTGCTTTTTATAAACAGAAAACGCCTTTTAAAATTATTTTTCCCCTCTAAACAGGTATAAAACATATCAAGGTACCCTGCTGTCACTTTTTCTTTTACTAATTTTGAAAATTATATGATCTAGATTGAAAACAGAAGTGGTAGCCGGTATTTGGACCTTCTCCTCTATTAACTTATGTAAAATGATTTAACCATTTTTCACAATTAATATTTAATTAAGTAAATTATAACAGATATGAGGAGCATATACATTTAGCTCCTTCCATAATAGGATTACATTTTGAAGTGAAGAGAAAATTACATCATAAAAAAGAATAAAAATAAAAACAGTTATTTTAGTTTATGAGTTTTCTGAGTCTGAAATAATTACAGCGTGTTCTTAGATTATCCTGGGATTTCCAAGGTTACATATCAATCAAGTAGAAAGATTTATTATTCACTTATTCCGATTGCGAAACGGAAGTAAATTAGCTTATTCATTTCATCAGTTTATTTACTTTGAAGATATATTTATATCAGTAAAGTGGTAAATTCTTAAGCATCATCTCAAATTGATAAAATTTTTAGTTTATGAGCTTTTTGAGTCTGAAATAATTACAGCGTGTTCTTAGATTATCCTGGGATTTCCAAGGTTACATATCAATCAAGTGGAAAGATTTATTATTCACTTATTACGATTGCGAAACGGAAGTAAATTAGCTTATTCATTTCATCAGTTTATTTACTTTGAAGATATATTTCTATCAGTAAAGTGGTAAATTCTTAAGCATCATCTCAAATTGATAAATTTTTTAGTTTATGAGTTTTTTGAGTCTGAAATAATTACAGCGTGTTCTTAGATTATCCTGGGGTTTACAAGGTTACATATCAATCAAGTAGAAAGATTTATTATTCACTTATTCCGATTGCGAAACGGAAGTAAATTAGCTTATTCATTTCATCAGTTTATTTACTTTGAAGATTTATTTCTATCAGTAAAGTGGTAAATTCTAAAGCATCATCTCAAATTGATCAATTTTTTAGTTTATGAGTGTTTTGAGTCTGAAATAATTACAGCGTGTTCTTAGATTATCCTGGGATTTCCAAGGTTACATATCAATCAAGTAGAAAGATTTATTATTCACTTATTCCGATTGCGAAACGGAAGTAAATTAGCTTATTCATTTCATCAGTTTATTTACTTTGAAGATATATTTCTATCAGTAAAGTGGTAAATTCTTAACCATCATCTCAAATTGATAAAATCCACCCCAATATGCACTTCAAAATTTTTATTTCTGAGCATCACATTAACCAGACCATATAATAACCATTCATTCAGCAAGAAAATTTCTCTAATATTACCTCTCTATGTCTAATATTAATCAAGCCATACTCTAATTGAATCGGTCATTTCAAAAACGACATAAGTCAAGTTTTTTCCAAATATACTTTTTGTCGCAAATGCTTCCTTAAAGGTAAAGCCGTGATCTGGTTTATAACCACATAAGTCAGTGTATTCCTTCCTCTTCAAAAAATACCTTCTAATTTTGGTTCATTGCTTAAACTACATAAGTCGGTGGCTTAAACGGTTTTTGCATATAATACCAGATGACGTTGCAACCATAATATTCGATTTTATGCAAAATCTACCACTACCACACATACCAATACAAATCATTTATTTTTATTTAAAGCAATTATGGGTTCATTGTTTTGGTATAAAGGATCTTAAAACAGATAAATCGATATTTTACGTGTATAACGAAGGCATTGCTAACAAGGGAGCAAATGAGGTTTGTTCTATGTTGTTACATTATATTGAAAATAATGTTGGATCACATATTAAGCATTTATATCTAGTTTCCGATGATTGTCCTGGGCAAAATAAAATCAACACGATTTTGAGATTTTTGTTGAGTTGGAATGACTTCACACGATTAAAAAAATTATCAGTATATTCCTGTATGTGGTCATTCATTTTAAGCAAATGACCGCGATTTTGGAGTCATAAAAAAAAGTGCGAAATCACGATCGTATCTACGTCCCAGAAGAATGCATTGATTTGGTTTCGAACTCCAGTTCAACATTTACAGTCAAAGAACTGAAAATTGAAGATGTTTTGGACTTCCATAAAAGGGGTGGCCGACTTTATATATAAAAAAAATACTTGTCAACAGAATTGTACGGGAAACGCGTTTCAAAATAACAAAAGAAAATCATTTGCTCCTTTGATATACAAGAGTTTTCACTATGATTCTGATAAAAAAAAGGCATTATCACAGCCAAAACTTTATTGATGGGTCCGTTAAAGATTCATTTATCTTGATGAAACAACTTTCAACCCCTGTGTCACTTTCATCAGCCAAAGTCTATGCATCGAAAGTGTCAATTTATATTAAAAAACTAGACGATTTAAAATGAGTTCCATATAGCATTATGGCTGTGGAATATTCCGCAAACTCTCTTGAGCGGGCCTCTCTCAGTCAGACTGAAAAGGCGCCGGTGATCACATGATCTGTCTAGAGAATTGATATTAAAAAACATTTTGTTCTTGTTCTTTAGTTTTGTAGTAGTAATGTAAAAAATTGAACGCAGTAAGTAGACTGCATTGTTTCTCTTGGTCTTCGGAAAATAGAAGGAATGTTGTTTTAATTTTAAAAAGGAAATTTATCATGAAATCGAATATGAAATCACGCTATTGTTTCTTGGCTTTTTTATAGAAGAAATAATTGCTGAAATTTTAATCTTGGATTCCCAGTGAGGAATATATATATATTTAACAAGTATTAACCAAATGTTTCGCTGTAAATAGTCTGTAAATATTTAAAAGTGTAAAAATAGAATTATCAAAGTTTTTAATTCTTGTGCTCATTTACATTGAACAACACTAGCATAAAACTTTCAGTCGTGAAATATGCTGACTTTAAAATGATATAAATTCAAAATCTTGAACTTTGCTCTCCCAACTGTGATTGAATTCAGAATAACGTGAAACTCGTGGAAAACATGAAGATTATTCATTAATGGCAGAGCATATGTTATTTTATCAAAACATATTTAGCTGACCAACTGCGAATGTTAAAGATAATCCAACTGAGAATGATGAAGAATATGATTACGCACCAAAATGATATTAAAACATAAACCTGTATAAATGTTACCTTCCTTAATTTGATGAAAAATATGTTTAATATGACTGTTTTGTTAAAATTAAATACCACCTAACCTTATTTCTTACTAAAACAACATAATTGAGTTACAGTTTTTCTGTTATTCTTCTTTTTATTATTAATAAATTACAAAAATTATTCGATATTTACAAATTTTGAAATCCATACTCTATAACAAGTAAAAAAAAAAAAAAAAAAAGAATCATAAAAATTCGTTTACTTGTGAATAATACAGGCTTTTTTTGATTTCTGAAAAGTAATGATTCTGTGGCTTCTGTGGTTTTTTAAATAACCGATTCAATTATTCATTAACCGTAGAAAAGCCATCATAATAAATTAACCTTTATAATTAAAACTTGCAGGAACAGCAACGACAAAGTTACAATTTGCCTTATAAAAATATAAACACACAACAAAATTCCTTATCTGCATTCAAAACCATATCCATGCAAGGGCCCAATGACAACACGGGTAAGCGATAGCTCGATCCACCTTGAACGAACAGATAAACGACATAATTCTCCTCTATCAATAAATAGAGATGCCGATAAATAGAGATTAAATGTGCACAATAGATGGCACCACCGGCGCTTTTTTTGCACTTTTTGAACAAGAACTTTTGAAGAAATTCGTATCCTCAAACAAGTGACTAAAGTAATTCCTAAATTTGACGAAATCTTCGCTCGGAGCATTTCCCAGGAAACGGTTTCGTCAAAAACGTAGAAAATTTCGTGAAATCTGAGTATCCACTTCTGAGAGTGCATAGAATCAAAACCAGCCATTTTTAGGTGCGTTCGTAATTATATAAATACGTAGCACTTATAATCGTCGTTCGGTCCGTCCATCCGTCCGCATATAACAGAGCAAAAACTACCCAGCCGAATGATTTGAAATTTTAAATATATAATTGTTGCAAAATTTTCTCGAGTCATTTCAGATTTTATGAAAATCGGATGTATAGTTTAATTACAGGGACAGTCAAAATTTTCCGTTACATTACGGCCAATGAAAAAAAAAATGATTTCAAGTGCATTTTAATGATGTTATAGCCTTTCGAACAGAATGAAATTGATATGCGCTTAGGAAGTACACCAAAATATGCATTCACTACAATATGCGGTGCAAAAAATATTTATAAAACTAGTTATAGTACGAACGTACCTCATTTGCCACGTTTGACGTGCAATTTCCAACTTTTATATTGCGCACATTAAGCCGTTTGATCGGCATACAGCATATTAAATAAACTACAGCATATTAAATTTTCATTTCATCACAATGAAGCGATTTTTCATACAGTGAGTGCGTGGTGCATTCACAATTGGCGGGAATTTCTAATATCTGAAATATCATTTACGCAGGATTACGCGTGTCAGCTTTATACCTTACAAACTATGGTGTCATGACGCATTTCTGAGTCATCGAGAACGCGATACCAAGTGGGTACAGTAGCTCTATCTTTCGGATGCAAAAAATATAAATTAAATACTTTCTTGAACCTATTTCCTAATAACTGTCATAATATAAACAGGTTATAAGTTTGTTTGTGAATTGTTATCAAATTTACAAATTTATTATAAGTAAAGAGTAAGTTGTAAAACACGCGATAGTTGTGAGATAAAATCCTCTGTTAAATTCGAAGAAACTCCATGCTGTTAATGCAAAAGGATCCGAATGACACATTTGAGATAGAATTTCGATGCTTTCTTTTATCTGTTTTGAGTTTTCGTGGCTTAATGATCGAAGCATTTTAAGATTTGATTTCTTTGCTACTTTATCAGCTTCATTAACATCTGAAGCAGCAAATGTCGTAGCGGTAAATAAGATAAAATTGAATATTACGAAGAAAATATCTTTTAGAGAAAGACTCATTGGCGCTTTCCAGATCTGAAGGGTCACCCAGAGCATTCCCCAAAAAGAAAAATTGATCTGAAAAAAAAATGGGAAAAGACAATATTGAATTAACATTGCTAAAAGTTTCAACAATAGTATCATAACGACTGAAACACGAATCACAGTCTATAGATGTTATCCAGCGTCTCTTTACGGTACTGTCATTGATTCTCACATGTTCGATTATAATAATCATCATATAACGACAAATGATGATGTAAAATAATGCAAAGTAGCATGTAAAAAAGTAAATATAATCCCACTCAAAATAATAAATTTCCCAAATAATAAATGATACACTCCAGTGAATGTCATACGAATCTACGCTATTGAAAGTAAATAACCGAACTATCAAATTAGATCTTGAAACGTCATAATCATATGTACATGAACATACTGAAAATATGCATATTAATATAAATAACAAGTAACAAATTAAAATAAATTTTTCAGGTGGTGAAATTTCAATCAATTTCTTCAATTTTTGTAGTTTGCTTAGAGATTTTACCAGTTTTGATTGACATTGAATTATGTAATACCACATTAAGTATGCTCCCAAATAAAGAACTGCAGATATTAAAACACTCTTAGGATTTTCTTTATTTTTAACTGTTATACAAGCTGCGGATATTATACATAACAGCAGCAATATCCCTCCAAAATAGATTAAGTATTTTGCTACAAATGCAACAGATCTTCGTTTTTGCTTGTTATTTGAACAATTTATATCAATACCAAATATCTGAAATATTTTCATAAAGGCAATTAAATTTGCATAGGCGTTTTTGCTTTTATTGGCGCCTGCCTTCTGCGGTTCGATGAACTTTCTCTTATCTTGGATCACTCTAAGATCCATTTTCATTTTTACAATTTAAGTTATGCAATAAGTATTTGTTTGTTTAATCTCTAAGATGAAACTGTTTAATTTTATACGTAGCCAATATGCTGTTTGATAAGCTTCTTATTATTGCAGAATAAATGCTTCTTCTTATCATGAAAAAAATATCAGTTTCTTTATCACTTTTACAATGTATGTTACAATGTAATTTTGCTTTTTTAACTTATAAGGTAAAACCTTTTTTCTTTATGTACTGGCTTTCTGCTGTTCGATGAATTTCTTGTCCCAGAACATTCGAATATTCATTGTTCCTCTCGGAATGAAGGTTATGTCATAAATATTTGCTTCTTTAATTTCTAAGATGAAATTGTTTTACTGTGTGCTGTTACAATATCATACCAAATTATCTACTGCCAAGGTAAATGATGAAGACAAAACAAATATTGATAACCTTAATAACGTCATGTTTTAATAAAGTAATGAATAATTTACAACTTGGAAAACAAAGAAAGATAAATATCACGTAAACCATTTACTTGATTAAATTTTGTAAAAAATAATATGAAAATGTAAACGCTTTTAGAAATATCGATTGAAACATTTTGTATTAACGGAAATTCAACATTTATTATTTTCTCCACCTTAGTAACAAAACAATTTATATTAATGTTATTTGTATTGGTCATATTTTGGCATAGAATAGGCTGTATCTTGGCCAATATTGGGATGAAATATTGCCCTAACTTAGAAATGTTCACATTTTGGCAAAACTGGTAAGAAATATTTTTCCCTTTTATTGTCAGTATATCCATTATAAAGTTAATATTTCTGAAAAAAAAAATGCGTTTCATTATTGTTTCGAAAATTTATTCAACAAATTCATAACTCCCATCAGTCGCGAAAATACTAAAACCCTTAAGGGGACAGTGGGCGTTCAAAACCATTTTTTTTCCACTTTTGCCCCGCTTGTACAGAAATTTTGCACACACAGTAATTCATGCATTTTCTAAATAAATTAATCAGTTGTATTCAAAAATGTGTGTAATTAATTAAGTTATTTATTAAAATATGTTAATTAATCACTCTAATTAAAAATGCTCCATGCGCATTAAATTTGGCTTTAGGAACCTGGTTTTTTGTTAAATGGTAGATTTTTAATATTCCAACGAAAGTTGGTATGCGTTTTAAAACTATACTAATATATTGACAAGAAATAATATAAAAATTCCAAAATTTAAATTTTTTGTTGAAATTTCACGGAAAAGAGTTATACAGTGTGACTTCAAAAATCCAGATTTCAGTAATCCGGCAAGTTCAAAAATCCGGCATTAAATCTATCTTTTCCCTTTCTTTTTCTTTTACACTTAGAATTATTTATGAATGAGAAACTTCAAGATCGAAAGTAAAAAATGCAAAAAAAGATTATTTGACTTTTTTTCAACGTCAAACACTTTGGCGAATGCATAGAACAATATATGGCCAGAACGAAAGTTCGGCAACGGCGACATCGATGATGAGGAAGAATTTTCAGGATTTCGCATTGCCCGTGAAAAGACCGCCATTTATAAACCGACTGAACACGCAAAATCTGAAAATTCATTAAGTGTCGAAAGAGGGATATAAATGATTGGCTATGCATTGACGAAAATGCATCAACAACGAACAATTTAACGAACAGCGCGATCGCTGACGCTGTGCTAAATAGACGCGCTGATAACGCTAGCAGTAACTCAGAAGACGAGGATGAACAACCGGCAGAAGTAAAGGTGCCACTAGAAAAATGCATAAATTTCACTGGAAAATTAATATCTGCTTTAGAGAATCAACTTTGTATTTCCGAAATAGACATTCTTCACTTTTATAAAGTACAAGATTAACTTGTTAAAGAACGGCCAAGAAAATTAAAGCAAACAAAATTGACATTGATGTTTCCGAAATTACACGAGAAGAAATAATTTCACTCGTTGTTAGATTTTTTTTCTTTCTTTCTTTCTTTCTTTCTTTTTTTTTTTTTTTTTTTTTTTTTGCAACATACAAAATATCATTTAAAGTAAATTTTTTTATATTAATTTTCTCTTTTTTTTTACATGATTATCACTTAATAATGAATTAGATTATGGCTAAAGGCACCATTAAGAATATTGTACTACTTTTGTTATTGTTACTACTTTAGATATTCCTTCAAAAATCCGGCATAGCCTCGGTACTGATGATGCCGGATATTTGAAGTTATACTGCATAACTATCAAATTTTCTTTCTATGTACACTAATGCATGCATATTAATACCAAATTTTGAAATATAGAACATTACAAGCAATAATACTTAATAGAACTAGTATGTTGTGGCCATCACAAAACTTTCCTCTATCTCATACTTGTCAATACTTCAAAATTCATTATTACAGTGCATCTATGCTCATCATGAGGATTCTAAAAAGATGAAATTCCGTGCATTAGTTCTTGAGATATTACTGTCCCTGAAATCGTGTAAGTCCATCAAAATGCAGCATAGAAGCGCCACCTATTGGGTGATTTACACCAGAACATAATTATCATCAACTTATGTCAATGTCTAACTGAATATGAAGTTTGGGGAAAATCCGTGCATTAGTTCTTGAGATAGAGCTATTGATGAAATAGTGCAAAATGCAGCACAGCAGCGCCACCTATTGGACGATATTCACCAACACGTAGTCAGCATCATTTCATGTCAAAGAGTAACTGAATCTGAAGTTTGATGAAAATATGTCCATTAGTTCTTGAGATAGAGCTATTGCAGAAATCGTGAAAAATGCTGTATAGCAGCGCCACCTGTAGAGCGATTTACACCAAAATGTACAAAATGTCAATTCATATCAAGGATTAACTGATTCTGAAGTTTGGTGAAAATTGTTGCATTCGTTCTTGAGATACAGCTATAATGGTAATTCTGAAAAGTGCAACATAGCAGTGCCACCTGTTGAGCGATTTGCACCAAAACTCAAACAGCACTAATTCATATCAAAGTATACTTGAATCTGAAGTTTGTTGAAAATCCAAGCATTAGTTGTTAAGATAGAGCTATTGAGGAAATTGTAAAAAATGCAGTATAGCAGCGCCACCTGTTGAGCGATTTACACCAAAATGTACAAAACTTCAATTCATGTCTAGGACTAACTGAATCTGAAGTTTGATGAAAATCTGTGCTTTAGTTCTGGAGATTGAGCTATTGCGGAAATCGTGAAAAAGGCTGCATAGCAGCGCCACCTGTTGAGCGATTTACACCAAAAACTAATCAGCACCAATTTATATCGGGGAGTAACTGAATATAAATTTTTATTAAATTCCGTGCATTAGTTCTTGAGATAGAGCAACCACAAAATTTGTGTCACATACAGACAGACAGACTAACAGATTCACAGACTCACAGACAGACATTTTGTAAAAACATGTTTTTCGGCTTCTCTGACCCCTGAAACGAGTAAATCCGTCGAAAACCGAAAGTCGGAAATTTTCACGAATCCAATACTTTCTTCTTGTAAAGATAGAAGAAAGTAAAAAAGAAAAGTGCCCAGTTAAACTGATGGCATTGAGCTCACAGTCTATTCACACTAATTGTATATGGTACTTTTACTTCAAAGAATAATACATTTCCAAAAAAAAATTTGGGGGATCCACCCCCCCCCCCTGTTTCACATCTTTATACTTAACCAATGAGCCTCCAAATCTCATCAGTGAAGCGCCTTATCAGAATAAACCGGTATACCAAATTTGAAGCAATTCGGATAAAAAAGCCATGTATCTAAATTAAGGGGGGATTAGCCCCCGTTCCCCCCTTTATACTTAACCAATGAATCTCCAAATCTAATCGGGGAAGCGCCTTATCATAATAAATCGGTATAACAAATTTGAAGCAAGTCCGATAAGATAACCCGTTTTTCTAAATTAAGTGGTTATTACCCCCCCCCCCCCGATCCCCTTTTATACTTAACCAATGAACCTCCAAATCTAATCATGGCAGCGTATTATCATAATAAACCGGTATACCAAATTTGAAGCAAATCGGATAAGAAAACCCATTTATCTAAATTAAGGGTGTATTACCCCCCTCCGATCCCCCCCTTTATATTTAAACGATGAACCTTCAAATCTAATCAAGGAAACGCCTTATCAGAATTAACCGGTATACCAAAATTGAAGCAAATCTGATAATTCTGCATGAAAAACCCATTTATCCTAGTTAAGGGGGGAGATTAGCTCCCATAACCCCCCTTTATACTTAACCAAAGTACCCCCGAAACTAATCAAGAAAGCATCTTATGAGAATACCCCCCCCCCCCCCAAAAAAAAAAAAGAAGCAAATCGGATATTTCTATCAAGAGTTATCGCGTTACGTACGTACGTACATACAGAACCCGCGGACATTTAGCTCTCAGGCTTTGATACAGCCTGTGAGCTAATTATGAAAATTGGATAGAAAATAAGACTCGTATAGCATTTTGAATATACTAACTCGATGAAAATTCTCATTTTGAGAAAACACGGTTTAACGTTTTAATTTTAGTATAACTCAACTACGGTGCACAATTTTGAAATCCTTGTAACTTTCGCTAGAAATCGTTGTAATTGCCTGCGGTTTTTTGCAAATGTTGCAGTTAAGATTAGGGTATCTTAACTCTCTATGTACTGAATTATGAATTCATTAAAAATTCATCTTCGAAATCATTTTTCATGAATTGTTTAAACTACGTTTACATAATCATTTAATAATTTTTAGAAGGATTTTATAGGGATTGGTGGATTTAGAAGGATTAATTAAATTTCAATTTATAATGATTTTGTGCGATATTTAAAACCCCACTCAAATCTTTTATTTTAAATATTTTTCTTAGTATTTTGTAGAATTAAGAAATGTACAACTATAATGTTATTGCAATAGAAATATAGAAATATTTCCGAATTGAAAAATCCCCCCCCCCCCCGGCCCAATGCCAAGAAAGCTGAAAAAATGCAAAGGAAAAAAATCGTTCTTTTAAAAATATTTTTGTTTAGTGTAACTAATAATGCTTTTGGAACAAGATAAAGTACTGTATGTATAATGCATTCTAAACTGTATTACAACTAATTTTATGTATTAAATGAATTTTATAACAAGTTATTTTAATGGTACTTATAAGTACCGTCAGTTGATATAGCGTTAATAAACGAAAACAGAGAAAACGATTTTTCAGTCACTTTTTGCCAAACTGAATGTCCACGGCCCCCTTAAAAATCTCTTGAGGAATTGCAAGTCATTTCAAATTTCTCCTGATATCAAATTAACTTCATATCATAAGGACTTCCTTAAGGGGGTCCGGGACACAATTTAAAATAATTTTTATTTATTGCATTAAAACATGGAGCTATAAAGATTTTTAATCTTATAGCGACATAACAATCTAGCCCCGTGGACAGTGTTGAAGCTGAAAGACGAGATCTTTCCCCCTCTCCAGCGTCCGCCATATTTGACATTTCCGTAGTTGATTTGCGCAGGGAGAAGAACTGGTTCACAGCGCAGCTCACCGCGGTCAAATATGGCGGAAGTAGGAGGGTAGGAACAGCTTCAAGTGACGTCATTTATGTCGTCTCTATTCCTTCATTAGTTAAAATTTTGAATATTTTTAGCTCACAGGCTATTCTAAGCCTGAGAGCTAATGTGCCCTCCGGTTCTGTATGTATGTATGTATGTACGTAACGCGATAACTCTTGATAGAAACATCCGATTTGCTTCAATTTTTTTTTTCTAGTTTCATTCTGATAAGGCGCTTCCCTGATTAGTTTTGGGAGTTCATTAGTTAAGTATATAGCGGGGAAAGGGGGGTAGTTCACCCCCCTTAATTTAGATAAATGGGTTTTTCATGCAGAATTAATCGATTTGCTCTAAATTTGGTATACCAGTTTACTATGGTAAGGAACTTCCCTGATTAAATTTTGATGTTCATTAGTTAAGAATATAGGGGGGAAAGGGGGGGCTAGACACCGCTTAATTTAAATAAATGGGTTTTTCATGCAGAATTATTGGATTTGCTCCAGATTTGGTATACCGGCTTATTATGTTAAGAAGCTGCCTTGATTAGATTTGAAGGTTCATTAGTTAAATACAAAGAGAGGAAAGGGGGGGGGGCTAAAACCCCTCTTAATTTAGATAAATTTGTTTTCATGTAGAGTTATTCGGTTTGCTCCAAATTTAGTATACCGGTTTATTATGTAAAGAAGCTGCTTTCATTAGATTTTGAGGTTCATTTGTTAAGTATAAAAGGAAGAAAGGGGGCAAGTCCCCTCCCTTAATTTAGATAAATGAATTTTCATGCAGAATTATCTAATTTACTTTAATGTTTTTTCTATGTTCATTCTGATAAGGAGCTTTTCCTATTAGATTTGGAGGTTCATTAGTTAAGTATATAGGTGGGGGAGGGGTTAGACCCCCCCCTTAATTTAGCAATATGGGTTTTTCATGCAGAATTATCTGATTTGCTTCAAATTTGGTATACCGGTTTTTTATGTTAAGGAGCTTTTCTGATTATATTTGGAGGTTCATTGGTTAAGTATAAAGGGAGGATAGGGGGTCTAATCTCCCTTCATTTATTTTTTGAGGGGCATTATTCTATGAAATAAGAGTATAATATACAGTTACTGTGAATAACCTGTGAGCTCAATGCCATCAGTTCAACTGGACACATTTCTTTTTATTGTGATGGTTAATCTTGTTATTTGTAAGCAAAATCACATGATAAAACTTCGCAAATATAAAAAAAAAATTAATTTAAAATTCATTATAAAAGTGGGATAATTTAAAATCGTTATTATTCGAAATATTATTTACGGAATTTCAATTTTTTTTCATTTAAATAAATAAAAATATATAAAATTTAATCTTGATTCAGCATTTTAAAATATATTAATTAAAAAAAATTAAAAATATTTAAAGTAAAAATTAAAAAACAAATGGTGTAACTGGGTCATTCCACGTAAAATGAGCAAAAATTTAAAAAAAGTCGTGGCCACATAGTAACAGATTTTAATAAAATTTGATACACAGGTTCAATTCATATTCAAACAGAGCTCTGCAAAATATCTTCACAAAAAATAAATTAGTTTAGCAGTTTTGGACATTTAAAAAACTTGTGATAAAGAATGGCATGTGTGCAATCGTTCAAAGTTGCAGGTTTGAAGTTCTGTATCTTGAAAACTATTTAACTGAAATGAATTTTTTTTAAATAATGTAACCTCTGAAAAATTATCTTCTTATTTATTGAGCAATAATAATCTGGTAACACCATGATTATTCTTTAATTGGTTGTAAAAATTGAAAATTTGCAAATTTTGAGAAAATTAAAAACGGAATAAAAATTAAAGGAATTCAAAAACTTCTGAGAAATTAATGCCTGATGTAGTTTTACATATTAAGATCGAATTACTAAAGTTTTTAAGTTGCCATGTATTTCCTTCACCTTTAAAAAATTTTAGAAACTTTAAAAAAAATGTCAAAATCGTAATTTTTCCTCTTATTGACAGGTAAAAAAAATAATGAAGGAAATGTCCCACATTACAGTTATTGCACAGGCATAAAGGTCAATAAGTCCATAATCTGCTAAAAAAATTTCAAGCATGCCTTTTTGATTCCTAACGTCACAAAATTGGGTTAAAAAAGGCAATATTAACTACATTCCATGAGCTATTTTTTTTTTTAAATTCGCGCGCGTTTCTTAAAATATTACACGATTTCAAGGTGAAAAAATTTAGTGCTGCCATCTATTTTCTGTATGTGGGTTTAGAAATTAATATATAATTTTCTGTTCAATTGAGCTTTTTTTTTCTACTTTAATTAAAAATCTTCTTGAGGAAAAAATAAACTGAAAGCAAGTATAAAAGTTTTTATATTTAAAATATACACTGTTATCTATAATATGAAAAGAATTAAAAGTTTAAAAAGCTTTCTTTCACGTCGAAACAAGTGATAGAAATATTGCATTTTATCCTCAACATTTTTTACTATTTATTTTTTTTTCTCATTAAGGAATAAAAAAGGCAAGAATGAAAGTTTAAATATTTAATATATATACTTTTAGCTATAACGTCAAGCAATTTTGATATTGTCAGACGTGTCCTTCATTTCAATAGAAACGTTGCATTTTTCCCTCAAATTTTTTCAAAAATAATTTTTTTCTCATTAAGGAATAAAAATACAATTACTAACTTACGTCAATCTGTTAATAATCATTCATTCCTAATTATAAATAATTTTTAATATAGTCTTTGCATTCTTAAGGCTAATAACCAAAATTGAAACTTCAAGCATGTAGCCAAAACCACGATTTTGCATCCACTTTTAATATAAATTTTAATACTTAAATAAACAATCCTAAAATCTATTATTTTACATTTACTCATAAATAGATATGATCTACTTACAAAATGATTTTCGTTAAAATCTGTGACATGTCTGCCACAGGTGATTTGCTCATTTTGTATGGAATGACCCAACTATTTTTTTTTTAAATCATATTTTCAAAAGTAAGTATTTTTTCTGATTTGCTGAATCAGAATTAAAGTAAAACTATTGAAAAAGACATGTTCTAGGTTTGAACCATTTATCTTTAACGGGTCTTGATTTATAAAGATTTAAATACGAGAAATGGTGAAAAACCCATCATGAAGAAAAATGCATTTTCAAAAAAAGTTGTTTTCATGACAACCATTGCTTGAAAGCTTGATTTTGAAAACAAACGGAAACGAAAAATTTAATATTTTCTGTTTTAATTAAGATAGAAACATGATTTAAACGTCATTTTATGCAGAAAAACACAGAGAAATTTTTAACCCTCTGAGCGGTTTGGACGTATTTTTCCGTTTCCCAAAACAACTTTAATCTGTTGAAGACAAAAATATTTTCAACAGAATTATATTTCAAGATGCCTATCAAATTAAGGGGCATGAAGTGTATTTTAGAAACAAACAAGGAGAGAAAAATTTTAATTAAGATCATTTTTATAAGCATTTTTATGAAAATTCAGGAAAGCCCTTAAGACGCTCGGAGGGTTAATGCAATAAAAGTTTTTTAGAAAATTTGGAGATTTTTGTGTCCCGGACGCCCTGAAGAAAATACTTTGTAAGAATTTCTTCTGGGTTGAACTCTTGTGTGTGTCCTATGTCCTATAGAGCGAACTCCCAATCTAACATTCCTGAAGCCTTATCTGTGAAGTTAAAATGATGGTGCCATCTAATAAATTGATTCTTTATCACTTATCATGGTTATTTTTTATTTTAGTGCATCAATTTATTGTTAACTTTTAATTATTTGTAATTATTTAATTATATTTTAAACTTTTAAAATTGTTTAAGTAGTAAAATATTAAACTTAATTTAATATTTTAGTTACTTGGTTAATACAATTAAATAACTATTTAGTTGAATTTTAATTAATATTTTAATATAACACCTCATGGTTTTTTTTTTCAAAAGTTACCTGTTACAGTTACCTTTTTTCATTATTACTTTTTAAACTAATAAATTATTTAAATTTAGTCACCTCCTTTGAAGATATTCCTGAGGGCGTACCTAAGAACAGATTTAATATTTTTATAGGTTTTTTTAAAAAAAGTTAAATTTAATTTGAACTTCACTTTATTGTTTCGATTTCCTAATGAATGAAGCTTATATTACTAATTATCCATTTTATTTTATTTTTTAACGATAAAAATTAAAAATTATCATCATGGGGGGGGGGGGTATATTTGATGCCAACAGCACCGCAGAATTGGATATTGGATTTTCTTGAAAATTTAGATTTTTACCTTAATCGTGAAGTTATTGTTAACGAAAAATCTGCAGCTACTCTCACTGCAAATAGAAGCGTCTTAAATTTAGAACACATATGTGACTGAAAAAGAATTTTAGACACTTAAGTGTCTTAATCTGAAAATTCAGACATTATAGATGTCTTAATTTAAGATACATAAGTGTCTTACTATGACCATGGTGCAATTGAACTGAGAATAATGTCTAAAATATCCGCAAACGTCTTATTTTAAGACACTTCATTGCTTTAAACGTGTCTTAATTTAAGACGTTTTGATTCTTCCGACGCAATAACCACCAGAGAGCACTCGCACTCCCAGTTGCGCACGCGCTTTAGATGTCTTCCTTCGAAGTGGTATACGTTGTAATTCAAACGAAGTTTGTTTTCATGTACGCGTGTATTTTAATTCGTTTTTTGCGAAATATGAAGTACTGTGATTTTAATTCGTATTAACTTGGATTATTTATTTATTGAATACATACATCTGACGTGTGTGTTCGACATCAAATAACTCTTAGAAGCTGTCGTCGATATAAGGGCGGGATAGACACAGAACAGAAGTAGACGACGGTTGAAGATTACACCCGGAAATTCTACAAAGCGTGTGCAATGGGCTTAGTGTTAACTCGTATTAATTTATATCAATAATATTGTGTTATTCATCTTCGTCCTGTCGAAGCTGGCAAAAAAAAAAAAAAGAAACTTTTGTCTGGCAGGTCCTGTTTTGAGGATGAAACATCTCATTCTTTAAATATGGCTAGTCGGATGCATTATGGTATTACCTTTTAAACTGGTGCAAGTCTTTCTCCCTCACTGTGGTTGTGGTAGTTTTTAAAATTTCAAATCGAGGAATTTTTCTTACCTCTTGCAAACAGCGATTTAAGTAAGTGTTATAATTTCTTTATAGTACTAACATCAGTGTCTTTTATGATTTTATTTATTGTACTAAACAAAAATATTACATGAAATTTAATTAGTTTTGAATCTTTTTGCAAAAATAATAATAATAATAATAATTCTAGAAGTATATATTTTTTAATTTATGACGTTGTCTTTTATTACAAATTATGTATTATTATTCTCATCTTTTTTCTCAAATTTAAAGTAATAACATCACTAAAAAACAGACATATTTAGAAGTTAAGTTCATTCCCTTGTTTTGTTTTGTTTTCAATATGGCAGTTCCTTTCAATGACTAATGCTTATCTCATACTAAACGACCACAAGGAAATAGAAAAAAAAACTTTGAAAGATCTCATAAAGCTTTCTTACTTCCTAGCTAGGGATTACAATCCAGGATTGATATCCCGGGATCCCGCTTCAATTTTAATCCCGATTTTCGGGATTGCCTTTTTTTTTTTTTTTTTTTTTTTCAATTGAACAATATTTAGCTGAAACTAAAAATATATTTATAGACTTTCGCTTTTGGAAAAAAAAATCAATTGATTTTTATGAAATTTATATATAATTGAAAAAGAATATTTATCTCAAATATTTCTTAGATATATTTCTAAAGCTATTAAATCTTTTACCGAGTAGATTAAATGTGCAAAGCTTTTGACTTTGAAACATAGATGTAAGTAACTCAGTCAGGAAAAAGGAAATCATTTGTTTATTTTGATTTTGCTGCGTGTAGAAAATATATTTCACTTCGAAGGTCATTTTCCCATTAGACTTTACTGATAAGCATCGCAAGTGTGTATCATAGTGATTATGTGGTAACTTCTTTTTTTGCGGCTTTATTTTGCTTTAAAGATATCTAATGAAAAGTGTTTAATAGGAATGATAACAATAAGCCAATGTGGCAATATAAATATTTAAAAAATCTAATTTTTAAACGATAAGGATTTTTATTTTTTTTTTCGGGGAGGGGGGGGGGGATTTTGTATGAAATTTTCGTAAAGCTGATACCTTAAATCTTGCACTGATTATAATTAAAGTTTTGAACTTTTAGAGTAGGGCCAGATTAAAAACACAAAATATAAATAAACAAAATACCGAAGTAATTTTTTTCTCAATATTAACCCTTTGCACTCGAGGGCTCCGGAGCGGAGCCATTTAAAATTTATCTTCAAACTCGAGGTCTCCGCTACGGAGACAATGCAAATAATTTTGTGATACCATGTAATCTTGGCTTTTGTAGACAGGTATCACAAAATTATTTGCATTGTCTCCGTAGAGGAGCCCTCGAGTTTGACGACAAATTTTAAATGGCTCCGCTCCGGAGCCCTCGAGTGCAAAGGGATAAAGTAGAATATTTATTTATTTATTCATAGTTGTGATTATCATCTGATATATATGTAAAATTGCCTATGTGGCAATATAAATTTTTAAAATATCTATTTTTAAATTATATGAAGTAGAGTAGGACAAGATTATAAGAAATATATATATTTATCCATGTACTTTAAAAGCCATCAATAGCCCTTGCCGTTGAATTTGTGTTATAATCGGAGATGTCTGCTTTTGTGAGGTAAAAATATACAAATATGTATGCCATGCGGATTAAAAAAAGTATTCGCTAAACAGATGCTTCAGCTATTCGGGAATGTCCATTAACCTCCACAACGAATACTCCCGAGTACCGGACATCTCAATTTAGATAACAATAATGCAGGGTTGCATTTTTTCAAAAGAGCTTCTTAATTCAAGAATGGGCATACTGGGCCGTGCCCCGCCCCCCTACGATTTTAGTGCCCACAAATTTGATGTACAATATTTGTAAAGCTTATGTTTTAAATCTGTTTCGAAATTGTACTGATTATAATCAATATTTTGAACTTTTAAAGTAAATAAGATTAAAAATAAAACAAATTTAAAAAATCTAATATTTAGATAAATATTTCTAGTTTTAATCTTGTTCTACTCCTGAAATATTGAAATATGTTCAAAATATTGATTATAATCAGTAAAATGTCGTAAAAGATTTAAATTATCAGCTTAACAAAAATTGCATACCAAAATTGAGAACACCAAAAAAATCAGGCTGTAGGGGGGGGGGGGGGGAGGGGGAGGGGGCAGGACCCCAGCCAAATATTTTTCCAGGATTCAACGTGGTCAAACATGGCTACGTATGATGCTTGAAAAAAAAAATGGATGCTATTAAGACGCTTGAAGTGTCTGAAATTCAGACACAAAAAAAGTCTGAAAAAATTCAGACATTTTAAAATGTCTGAAAATTGAACACACCGTTTCAGACACTTAAGTGTCTGAATTTCAGACATTTTAATTTAGAGTGCTGCAGCTTGGAAAAACCTGTTCACACATACCATTTTATTTTTAGTATTTTTTTTTCATATGTATATAATTTTTATTTTTTCATATATTGTTAGTTTTATCTATTTATTTTATTTATTTATTTATATGTTATACATAATTGTATTTTTTGTCTCTGTTTATATTCAGTTTGTTTCACAATTCTCCTTCTAGTCTATCTTTATCTGATTGAGTAATGAATGCCCTTGTGTGATTGACTGATGCCTTCTGCTTTCCTATTGGCTGTTCATTCAACTTATCTCCTTCCCTTACCTTTTTCATCTTAGTCTTGCTCCTCTTTTCAAAGTAGAAGCAAGTGTTTTTTGCGCCTGATGAATAAAGACTAAGTTCTTTCGAAAGGTCTTGCGCATTTCTGTAATTTTATTGTGTTTTAAGAAGTTCTTTTTTATCTTATGGAGCCTTTGGCTTTCTCTCTAAATTCTTCAGGCTTTTGGACCTCTTCGTGCTCCAGGGACTTGTCCCGGGGCCTCGCTAAGGGGGAGGGAGGAGGAGCCCCCCCCCAAAAAAAACTTTTGCCAATGTTGTTACACTTGGAAAATTTACAAATTTAGTTGGCAAATTTGTTTGAAAGTTTAAAAAAAAAAAAAAAAAAAAGCTATAATACATTTTCTATTTCTGATAGATTTGGCAAAAGTTACAAATCTAATTGGGAATATTATTAAACTTTTTACAAATAAGAACTGCATTACATTTTTTTAGCTGTGGTAACTTGGAAAAATTATAAAACTAGTTGGCAAATACTGAAATTTGACTGGGCAAATTAAGGTCCACTCGCCCCCCCCCCCCTCTTCCCCGAAGAAAAAGTCTTAGCGATGACACTGTTGTCCACATGCGAAAAGCATCGCGAGCGCAGCGTGGCCTTATGTCGATGCCGATCTGCAATCTGATAACCGGCTGTTCTCCTTTTGTGAGGCTTTCCATGGAAAGATTTAGCGAGGCGCGCTGTTGGGAAAGTTCTTCAAAGGGACAGACATAGCCCAGTAGACTTCTTTTTTCTCTTCGGTTAACTTCATGTCTTTCTCGAGCTTAGTCGTATTTCGGGAGTGCGTTTAATCTGAAAAAGAGGTGGATTGCTCTACCATGACAACAAGAGAGATATGGGCAAAAGTCGACCTGTTCTCGGTTTGAACACCTACCACAGCCTCCTGACCGCCAGTAACGTCAGAGGTTTCACAAAAGGGGAGTGGGTCCGCATCATTTGAGCTTCGACCGAGACTAGCTTCTTCTCTGTTCTGCACATGCACATCGTCGCTAAATGTAGTAGTAATGTTATTGTTTAGTGCTACTGATGCTAGCTTCTCCTTCGGTATCTTGGTCAAATCCCTTTTCGATACTGCAGGGGCCACACCATGTCGATGTCGAGGTGCGATGAAGGAGGCAGACTTCCCCACCTGAACAGCGCGTTTTGCTCTTTCGAGCAATCAGTCATGCATTTTGTGAAACACTCGTGTAGTAGTTTGTAACCACCCCTGGAACTTTCAAGAACTGCGCTTTAAAAATGCACTCTGAACAACTATTTCTAAACCACTTTCAAATTAGTTGAACTAGCACAGATGGGACCACGCTCAGTGTAGGCTATACTCGTTTATACTCTACACCGGGCGTGGCCCCTTAAAACAAATATCTATCTTATATTATATTATATTCAAGGCTGGAGTAGTACAGTTGAAGTTTATTCCAACAGAGCGAAAAATGTCCAGACCAGGAATCGAACCTGGATAGTTGGCGTGCCGTGCCAATGCTTTTCCTGTTAAGCTATCCTGACGATACCTGGCTGACATAATTCACTCTTCCTAAACTTTGCGGACATCATTCATGCCCCCGGGGGCAAATTTGGGGGGGAGGAGATCGGGAGGTGCATAGCATGAATAAGTGGTCACAGGCCTTTCCAACAACATGTCACATATGGGGGTCGGCGAAAGTTAGAAAAATGCTCCCCCTTTGGGTCTACTATCGCGCCTCTTGGAATACATTCTCTCCCCTCTCTTTGAAGTACTGTTTGCAGAAATGTGTTACTGTGCATGGTGACTATGTAGAAAAGGACTCATACAATGTAGCAATTTCATAAATTTCACTCAATTATTTCTATGTGAGAGCAAAAACCTTATTGATACACCCTCGTATAATAAAGAGAGAACTACTGACTGACTGACTGACTGACAAACTCTTCAACGCAGAGCTGAAACAACTAATGCCAGCATCACGAAATTTAGGCAATAGATTGCTGTTATGACTAGGCAAACAATAAAAAATATTTTTGAAAATTCACCTACTAAGGGGATTAAATTGAGTTGTCGAAAGTTTTAGGTAATTTCGTCGCATCTCAGCAGCAGTTCTAGGTAGGTGTATAAAATTCAGCGTAAAAAATATACTGCAAAAATAGGTAAAAAAGTATTTTAGCGATTTTAGGAAATTCAACCACTAAGGGGTGTTAAATGGGAGGTTGGAAGTTTTAGGGCATTTCACCATATCTCAGTACCAGTTTTAGGTAGGAGCGTGAAATTCAACATAAAAAATCTATTAAAAGTAGTGAAACGTGTATTTCAGCGAGTTTAGCATTTCGACAACTAAGAGGTTTTAACATCCTTGGTGGTTGAAAAAGAGGAGGTCGAAAGTTAGAAGATAATATTTTTTTCTGATTGTCTTTTAACGATTTACGTGCGGCAATGTACAGATCTCGGTTATTGTAACCGCCATATTACTACACTTTTACTTATTTTACCTGTAAGACCCTAATGATTAACAAGGACAAAGGTAAAAACGTAAATAAAATAAAATAAGTAAATAAACGTTTATTTAAACAATTAAAACATTAGAAATAACAACTTTTTGCTAACGTAAATTATATATTGTTACCATAGCAAAAGTGCATCGATAAAACGTATCATGATAGTTAAACAAAGTTAAAAATTATTAACGATATGATAAAAATATTTATATATTTATAAAAAAGGTTTATTCCTGAAGTTGAAAAAATTTTGGATTGATTTTTTTTTCTGGTGAAAATTTAACTAGGTAATCACACTACCTCGCTAAAATAAAAACATTTTATTTTTGTTTCTGTTTTTTTTTTCTATGCAGTTGTATCATCGAAACAAAAAATATATGCAATATACGAAAACGATCTTGCATTTGTTTTTAAATAAGTTAAGTGGAAGAATGACTTGTTTCATTTATTTATCTATTTTTTAAATAAATGATCTTTTTTACATAGAAACTTATTTTTTAATACTTATTTTTGAGATGATATAAAATGTTAATTTTAATTCTTATTAGATAACATTTTAATAAGATTCATCTCTTTAATTACTCATTTTTATTGCGAAAGTGTATAACCAAATGATATTTTTTATGCTAATTGAAGAAAGCGGTGTCTGAAAATAAAATTTTTAATTTACATATCATATAACCTTTTTTAAAAATAAAATTTTACTGCTTATTTTATTGCTTCTCTACAGCATTTTATTATCTCATTGTTTATTGCGCTACATTTTAGTATGCATATTTGAACTCAATAGCCTTTTTTTAGGCATGTATTGTTATAAGACCACAAGGGAAAAAAAAGATGCGTTTAAATATCAAAGAACACACAGTAGACAATATAGAGAATATACAAAACACAGATAATTACGTAAGTCAAAACTAATTTTGTTAAAATTAAAAACCGGGATATCTACATTTTTGAAAAGATAAAAACATTTTATTTATCTTGGTATGTGAGTCTATTTATTTAATTTTTAGACAGATTTCATAAGAAATATTACCTATTGCAGTCGTTACCATGGTGTGACTTTTGAAAAATTCCTTTATAACTTTTCATTAAATGACCCCAAGAACTGAAAACCACCCCACCTAAAAAGTTTATATAAATATATATATATATATATATATGTATGTATGTATGTATTAGATTTTGTCCGCACGGTAGAAGTCGCAATTACGCACGGATCGTCTTCAAACTCGCCAAACGCATTGAGATGGTTAATATCTCAGCGGGGATTGCAAATGAGCAAAATCGGCCGAAGGGGGTGGAAATGTTTGAGGGTTAAAAATTTTGAATACCGCCTTAACATGATTCTGATAAAGCCAGCTCCAACAGAAAAATGACAGGAAAATTAACACATTTTTCGTTATAGCAGTCGCCAACAATTAAAAACACCACAATAAAATTCTTACCACAACAATTACTATTGCAAGATTTCCACGTGAAAAATGAAAATAAAATAAATTGTTTGACTAATTAAAAAAGGAAAAGGGAATATTAAGTCATAACTTTTCTATAGCAAGATTTACACGTGAAAAATGAAAATGAAATAAATAGTTTGACGAATTAAAAGAAAGTGAATATTACGTCATATTAGAAATATAATGGACGTCAGCAGGTGAATATGTCACGTCATGTGAGTTTAAAGAAACGTATTGAAACATGATAAAAAATCCGACTATAGAAATATTGGCATATTTTAACATTTTGATGTTCTAATTTTGAATACCACCTTAACATGATTCTGATAAAACCAGCTTTTACAGAAAAATGAAATTCTAAACTCGCCAAAAATGGCCAGATAAGATTGTTAAACCGTGTTTATCTCTAATCTTGATTTACTTTTTATTGGTGAAATTAGTACGTTAACTTCGAAATCTACCTCCGCCTGTAGGCCGAGCCGGCAGGGATTTTTTTAGATTGCTTTTCAAACGAGCAGTCATTATCTTTATCAAAAGAAAAAATTAAGTACAATAGAAAAATTGCTTTTTTTTTTAACACTCTTTTATAATCATTCAGTGTTCATCTTAAATACCATGCCTATTTTTTTTAACCATTTGGGAAAATGGTTATTGTCCTGTGTCAGCATAGGAAATCAAAAACATATCTGAAGCGTTTTATTGGTTGAATCCACATTTTATTCGTTTTCTGATGGGTCTATACAGTAATCTGTATTTTCCCTTTACTTTCAACAGAGATGGATACATCTGTTGCCACTATGACAAAAAAGTAATAAAAACTACAAAAAAAAATTAATAACTCAGAAACAAATTGAGATACAGCTTTCAAACAAATTGCATTTAAAAGTACATTTTTTTCTCTATACGACGGTGTAAAAAGTAATATTGTGGGATGTTTAGAAGTTTAAGAATGAAATTTCATTTAAAATGGGTCCAGGAATGTTAATGTTTAATCCATGGCGTACGTAATGAATGACCAGCTCCGTAGAAATTTAAAAATTGAGAGTACCGAAAAATGTAATCCATGGCGTACGCAATGTATGATCAACTCCGTGCGATTTTTTATGCCTTAAATTGTAGTCTTTGAAAAAATCATTTTCCATAGGGTCATGGTAATTTGTTAAATTGCATTTATTTTATTTTATTTTATTTTTATTTATTTATTTATTTGTTTACTGCAATTCATGTTTTTTCCTAAATATTTCTGTTACAATACATTAATATGGCGTGGGCACCGGACTCGATTATGAAAAATTCACTGCTTTTTTTACGCTTGGTAAAAATCGGAAGTTAGTGAATTTGTTAACAAGAAGGAAAAAGTTATGCGTCCAGCCTAGTTTATAAAACACTTTCCAACATATTCAGAATACTGTAATAATACTTTACAGTTTATTAAGATGAGCGATGCCTAAATAAACAATTTAGAAAATGCACAACGCATTTGAAAAGCCAATTTCTGTAATTACCATCGATTGTAAGAAAATTATTCGATATGCAGACCTATATAGGATTTATACATTTTTATGCGCATTACATAGTATGATAAAAGTTAGTTCAATAAAACGCATAGCACACTTGAATTTTTTCCCATTCAGCAGTTTCCATCAATGAATGGAAACGTACATGAGATCTTTTGTGTAGCCCTGTATAGGAACTACATAATTTATATGAACCATTAATATGTAAAAAGAAAAGAAAAAGTTAAATTTTAAAACGCGTAACCTAACTGAAAATGTACTTCCAGTACTTATTCTTCATAGGCACTATTGTAGCCAAATAATTTTATGTGTCCCTGTAAATGACTAACAAGTTATAGGCACACCATATTCTTCAGTAAGTGCCTTGTAGTACACCTCAGTGACATGTATAAATTTCAACATGTTTAAAATAGTGTTATATCATTAAAATGCACAGAAAACGATTTTTTCCCGTAGACCGTAATGTAACGAAATACTTTTGAGTGTCTCTGTAAATGAACCATAAAAGCTACACATTCCATTTTCAATACCAAACATTCCATAGTAAACTCCAATATTATATGTCAATTGCATGAAAATACGAGTATATTTATGCGAGTTAGAGTGTGGACAGACCAACGCCCAGACGTCCAGATAAACCGAATCCATGAACACTTTTCAACTCTGTTGGAAATTGTTAAAAAAGATATAATTTTTGCTCTGTTTCTTTTTTAAGATAAAGCAACAGGAAAGAAAAAATAGTACATTATTTAAGCTATGTTTTTAGGATTTCTAAACTAATTTCTCAATGTCTCACTGTAACTTCATTAATTTAAACTATTAATTTATAAAACTGCATTTTTTAAAAATATTTTTTAATTTTTTTTAAATTTATTTTTAGCGAATATAAAAAACTTTGCTGAAAACTACATTTTTGAGAAGTTAAACATATTTTAATGTATGTTGAGAAGTTAATTAATATTAAACTATTAATTGATAAAGATGTATTTTTTAAATATTGCACTCTTTATTTTATTTTATTTTAGTTTTAAATTTATTTTTAGAGAAGATAAAAATCTCTTAGTGTACGTTGAGAAGTGAGTTTATTTATTTATTTATTTTCAATCGCTTTCTAGAGCATTACCTGTCAGTCACTATCTTCACCAAAAGGGAAAAAAAAATGTTCCAATGTACCGGGTTCATACGCCTCAGGAAATTTAAGGAGTTCAAATACCCGAATTTTCGTAAAGTAATGGTCGCCACATTTAAACACAATATAGCATTCGTTAGATAAATAAGACAAATATTATTTCACGTAAAATCTTATATTCTTCCTCCTAGGAGTACGAGTCTTGACGTACTTTTTAACACTTTCCAACTGACTTTTGAATTAATTGCGCATGATAGGATTTTATAGAATGAAGAAAACTTTTATTATTATCTTTTTAAGTTTTGATTCTATTTTCATAAAATTTGAAATGACTCGACAAAATTCTACAACGACTTTATATACTAAATTTCAAACCGTTCGGTTGGGTAGTTTTTGTGCTGTTATTTACAGACAGACGGACGGATCAGACGACGAATATAAGTGCTACGTATTTATATAATTACGAACCCACCTAAAAAGCAGAAAAATATCTCGCTGAAATGATATTAATAATTTTTTACACGTTAAATAGGTGAATGACATTTTTTTTTTTTTACTTTTTTTGAATAGTTGACTCTTTTTTAGAAACTTATTTTTCATTGAAATGATGTAAAATGATAATTCTCTTTTTATTAGATTATTTTTTAAATTAGGGTTATCTTTTCAATTACACATTCCGTTTGTATCTTTACAATGATTTAAATTACACTTACATAATTTCAATTACACAAAAATAAAACAAATAAGAATTTATTTTAGCAATAAAAACAATTTAAAATAATAGCTTTTTTTCAATGTGAAAACTGTGTGCTGTTGTCTTGAAAAAAGAAATGTCGATATTAAATATCCCCCTTAGTTAAAAAGACATTAATCATATTAATTATATAATACAACTTATTACGTAATTTCAAAAAGATTAAATTTCTTAAATTTGAATTTTTTGGATTAAGGTGAGTTAGTACCTTTCGTGACCCAATTTTGCTCATAATAACACACTTTTATCTATTCAACATAAATAAATAAGTTTTGCATATTTTGGAGTGAAATTGTTATTTTTTCAAGAATAATATCCTTCCTCTAAAACATTTTCACAACATTTGCAATTTAAATAATATATATATATATATATATATATATATATATATATATATATATATATGCAAAACAATATACAAGGTACACGCAAAAGTAAATATATATATATATGCTTACCTCTCTTTCTTACAATATAACTTTTGAAAAACACATAAGAGAAACAAAATTTTTATATCAAATTGAAGCTAAATATCACCTTTATTCTGTAAACGTAAGACACCGAACTTATCAAATGTTTTATAATTTATTTAAATTAAAAATTTACCATAATAAATGCTTAAAATTAAAAAAAAATTATTTTTTATAAATTTTTAATTAAAAGATTATAAAACATTTGATAAGTTCAATGTTTTATGTTTACAGAATAAAGATGATATTTTGCTTTAATTTGATATAAAAATTTAGTTTCTTTTATGTATTTTTCAAAAGTTATTTTGTAAGAAAGAGAGGTAAGTATATATTTTTCTTTTACTTTTGTGTATACATTATATATTGGTAAAAATACATATATTATTTAAATTGAAAATGTTGTGGTACTTTTTAGATCTAGGGATTCTTGAAACTGTACCAATTTCATTCCAAAATATGCAAAACTTATTTATTTATCTCGAATAGAAAAAAGTGTGTTATTATGAGCAAAATTGGGTAGCGAAAGTGATCAATTCCCCTTAATTTACTTTATGTTCTTGTGAAATTTTAATCTAAAAATCTAATCTAATTTTAATGTAATCATTGTCTCCTTTAAAAAACGTATTTCAACATATTTTTCTCCCCCTGTATCATTGCGGTATCAAAAAAAGAATGAAAAATGTAAAAGAGGTTACAAAAAAGTGCCCTCATATAATTAAAAAAAAAGTTAAATAGATGAATGGTTAGTTTTATTTATTTTTTAAACAGATGATCCGTCACAAGAAACTTATGCTTAGTATTGAAATGATAAAAAAAAAGTTAATTAGATGAATGGTTAGTTTTATTTATTTTTCAAACAGATGATCCGTCACAAGAAACTTATGCTTAGTATTGAAATGATAAAAAAAAAGTTAATTCTTATTCTAATTTATTTATTTTCTAATTAGATTCATCTTTTTAATTACACATTTTTTGCGAAAATCGTATGTTTTATGCTAATTAAAGCAAACAGAAAAAATTGTGTACAAACAGAATTCAGATTTGCATATCACATTTTTTAAACAGTTTTTTATTGCTGTTTTATAGTTTGATATTGTCTTATTTTTTATTACGTCATACTCTGACGTGTTTTTGAGGGATCATTATGTTTTGCTTGATGTATGTTCTACGTGAAAGACAAAAATGCATAATTGGAATAAAAAACAACGCACGAAAAGTCTAAAATTATGGCAATCAAATATTTTTATAAAATTAAAGTTGGGGAATTTGTATTTTTTGCAGATTAAAATAATATTTTTTGTTTCAATTCTGATTCAACTAACACATAATAAACCTATTAAGTTGATCCAAAAATTTTTAATTTTGTAATTTTTATTGGTAATAAATAGCTTACAAAAATAAATCAGTAATAGATGTTTCTCTATCACATAAAAAAGATGCAGTAATATTTCTTTCCATGATCAGGATGCTTTCATCATAAATTAAGCTACATTAGTCGGACGATTAAAAGCAATAAGCATCCATTTTGTTTACAAATTTAGCTTAACATACCTTATATTATAAAGGATAAACACGTCCGTGCATAACGCTGATGTCATTTGGCCGCAGGTAACAACAAACGATTAAATTTAACTTTTACTGCAATTTTTTTAAATTTCGAAAAATGGCGCATTTAAAATTTTCACATCGTCGAATAGGGAAAAAATGTACTTTCAAATGAAATTTGTGTGAAAACTGTCTCTCAATTTGTTTGAAAAATGTATCGCTATTTACTCAGTTGTTATTGTTTTTAAAATAATTTTCAGACATGTTATTTTAGGTAGCTTTCTTTACAAAAAGCTACCTATTGCAGCCGTTCGGAGGAAAGCGATTTCAAAAAATTTTGGTATATTTTCATCGATCATGACCCCCAGACCCAGAAACCACCCTCCGTTCAAAATTGATCTATATATATATATATATATATATATATATATATCTGACCTATGTCACACTGTAACTCTCGTATTTATAAACCGATTTGGATATAATTTGGTGTGTACATAGTACATACCAATGTCTCGACCGAGTTCGTTGGCCAGCTTCATCCGCCATTTTGTTTCAAAATGGCGGCCATTTAAAAATTTAAAAAAAATTTAAAATTTGAAATGTGGTACCAAAAAATTGAAAATGGAAAAATATTTTTTTCTTATGTATTTGACCTTTATACAAAGACTCCGTAACAGTTTTTGTTTCGTCTATATCTTAAAAAATGGCTGAGTTATAGCATTTTGAATTTCTAGCGAAGCTGACATTTTGAAACGTCCTGAAATTTGTCACGCGATAAAAGGCGTATTTATGAAGCGATTTGGATGTAACATCGTTTATACATAGTACAGACCAATGTCTCGACCGAGTTTGTTGGCCAGCTTCATCCGCCATTTTCTTTAAAAATGGCGCCCATTTAAAATTTTAAGAAAAATTTAAATTTTAAATGTGGTACCAAAAACTTGAAAATTGAAAAAATATTTTTTTCTTATGTGTTTGACCTCGATAAAAAGATTCGGGAGCAGTTTTTTTTTTCGTCTATATCTTAAAAAATTGCTGAGTTATAGCATTTTGAATTTCTAGTGTGGCTGACATTTTGAAACGCCCTCGTGATAACAGACGTATTTATGAACCGATTTGGATGCACCTTGGTGTGTACATAGTACATACAAATAACTTAACCGAGTTCGTTGGCCAGCTTCATCCGCCATCTTGTTTCAAAATGTCGGCCATTTAAAATTTTTTTTTAAAAATTAAATTTAAAATGAGATATCAAAAAATTGGAAAATGAAAAAGAGTTTTTTCGTATGTGTTTGACCTTAATACAAAGATTCCGGAACAGGTTTTGTTTGGTCTATATCTAAAAAAATGGCTGAGTTATAACATTTTGAATTTCTATTGTGGCTGACATTTTAAAACGACCTGATTTTTGTCTTTCGATAACAGGCGTATTTATGAACCGATTTGGATATTACTTGGTCTGTACATAGTGCATACCAATGTCTCGACCGAGTTCGTTGGCCAGCTTCATTCGCCATCTTGTTTCAAAAGGGTTGCGATTTTTTTTAATGTATTTTAAAATTTAAAATGAGGTATTAAAAAATTGGAAAATGAAAAAGATTTTTTTTATGTGTTTGGCCTTGATAGAAAGATTCTGGAGCAGTTTTTGTTTCTGAAAATTTGTTCTTTTGTTTATATCTTAAAAAGTGGTTGAATTATAGCACTTTGAATTTCTATTATGGCTAACACTTTGAAACGATCTTGTATTTGACTCGCGATACCACACGTATTCCCCTATTTCGATGGAAGAAGGCATGTGGATAGTATACATCAATATCTCGACCAAGTTCGCTGGCCAGCTTCATCAGCCATCTTGTTTCAAAATGGCGGCCATTAAATTAAAAAATATATTTATTTAAAGTGAGGTGCAAAAAAATTAGAAATTGAAAAAGGTTTCTTTCTTAAGTATTTGACCTTGATATAAGGTTTCAGGAGCATTTTTCGTTTGTCTTTATCTTAAAAAATGGCTCAGATATAGCAGTTTCAATTTCTAACGTGGGTGACATCTTGAAAAATCTGATTTTTTGCCTGAGACATCACTCGTATAAATCAACCGATTCCGATGTGAGTGAGCATGTGCACAGCAATTACTAAGGTCTCGACCAAGTTAACTGGTTAGCCTCATCCACCATGTTGTCTTAAAATGGCAGGCACTTTAAGAAATCGCCGAATTTGGCAGCCAAATATAAGTTACTTTAAATAAAAGCAGCTTGGATAAAGCTGACTAATTTCGCGAAATTCTCATTCATAATGATTTAGTATTGATAAAAATTAGTATTGAATCTCCTACATTCGGTTTCTACTTAATTGAGCTTCGTGTGTTTGAATAATATAAGCTTGCTTTTTAAAAATAAGAAATATGAAAGCTACCTCTTCCTACCGGCACTGGCCGGAAGGACTTTTTTACTTTCTTCTATCATTACAAGAAGAAAGTATTGGATTCGTGAAAAATTTCGACTTCCGGTTTTCGACGGATTTACACGTTTTAGAATGCCCAGTACACGATTTGGTAGATTTTAGAAAATGTCTGTCTGTGAGTCTGTCTGTCACTCTGTCACTCTGTCACCCTGTCATTCTGTCACTCTGTGAGTCTGTATGTGACAAAAATTTTGTGGGCGCTCTATCTCAAGAACTAATGTACGGAATTTCACAAAACTTTACGTTTAGTTAGACCTTGATATAAACTGGACCTGATTAGTTTTTGGTGAAAATCGCCCAACAGGTGGCGCTGCTATGCGGCATTTTTCACGATTTCTGCAATAGCTATATCTCAAGAACTACTGCACGGATTTTCATAAAACTTCAGATTCAGTTTGTCCAGGATATAGTTTGGTGCTGATTACTTTTTTGTGAAAATCGCCCAACAGGTGGCGCTGCTATGTTGCATTATTTGTGATTATCGCAATAGCTCTAACTCAAGAAAAAATGCACGAATTTTCATCAAACTTCAGATTCAGTTAGTCCCTGATATAAATTAGAGCTGTTTAATTTTTGGTGTAAATCGCCCAACAGGTGGCGCTGCTGTGCTGTATTTTTCACGATTCCCGCAAGAGCTGTATCTCAAGAACTATTGCACGGATTTTCATCAAACTTCAGATTTAGTTAGTCCTTGGCATGAATTGACGTATAAATTAGTGCTGTTTAATTTTTGGTGTAAATCTCTCAACAGGTGGCGCTGCTATGCTGTATTTTTGAGATTTCCGCAATAGCTTTATCTCAAGAACTAATGCTTGGATTTTCAAGAAATTTCAGATTCAGGTATACCTTGATATCATATAGTGCTGCTTATTTTTGGTGTAAATCGCTCAACAGGTGACGCTGCTATGCTAAATTTTTCAGAATTTCTGCTATAGCTCTATCTCAAGAACTAATGCACGAATTTTCATCCAACTTCAAATTCAGATATACTTTGATATGAATTGGTGCTAAATCGTTGTTATTTCTTGTACTATTTAAAGGATTTAATTGACGTGATTTATATAGAAGAAAGTTCTGTGATGGCCACAACATACTAGTTTCATCTATGTCTATCGCGTGCAGACGATTTTGTAAGATAAATCCTATTGTACTTAAATTAATGTAAAAAGCTCAGCATTTGTTTCCAACTCATATGACATAACCAAATTAAAACATTCATCAATCAATCAACAAAGTATAAATAAAATACAAATTTATGATATGTGATCAAATTAAGCACATAAACCACTAAAATGATTAGAATAAAAAAAAGGCTGTTTTTAAATAGGGATTTTTGGCTATTTTTTCTGCTGTTAACTCCTGACGTGAGGCCAATACAAAACTATTGTTTTAAATAAATTTCATAACTTTATTTAAACTAATTACTATTTTTCATATAAATATGATTTTTGATATTGCTAGTGCGTATTCTAAAAAAAAATATTATATGTAAAAAATCTAGTACAGTTATCAATTAAATAAACAGTTTTTATCTATAGTCTATAACCCGGGAAGCCCGTGCTTATCCCCTTGTTTGTTTCTATTATGGCTTTTGTTATTCAGGAAAATAAAATGAAAAAAGTTAATTGAGATTTTATTGATCCTGATTTCTTTTTATAACTCGACTATAAGTTGCTTTTGAAATTAAATATTGATATTTTAGTGTAAGTGTTTATTGATTGGGAACTTAATTTTAATAATTTAGCCTATGAATGTTGATATTTTGGCATACATCAATTTATATGATTAGAAAGCTAAAGACTAGTTATAGAAATAATGCCTTTAAGCATATGCTATTTTTCACTTTGAAAGATTAAGCATGCAATAGCAAAAATGTGAAATTCAGACTCATTTATCTGTAACTGTCAAATTTGGAAGGATGTGAGAATATTTTGACAACAGTAAGAGAATAATTTCATAAAAATATTTAACAGTCACTTTTCCTTTTATCAACATATCATTATTTATCCTCAAACAGTACGATAGTGCTGTTTAGTAGAGCTCAGCCGCGTCTTTAACGTTTTGAAACATGAGGAAAAGACAACAACTCAATTACAATACAAACCAGGAAACATTCAGTGATGTGTAATAGCTTGTTCGAAAGTTTTTAATTTAGCAATGTGCCTTTCGAAGGTTGGGTAAAAAAATATCCAATATTAAGGGAAGGGCACCCATTTAATTTAAATGGATTTAAATAAAGTTTAAATGATTTAAACTTTACATAGCGCAAGACCTTCCATAATTTAACAATATAGAAATCTCTCCTTTTTAATTTTCTAATTAAATCTTTTCTTTTGTGTTGCCACACCCTTAAAAATAGCACAATAATTAAAAAAAAAAGGATAATACGTGTACTTTGCTTTTAATGGTCAATAAAAATTCAGGTTCTCCTGACATATTTTTACATTTTAAATCGACGTCATTCTAAACAGAAAATGCATATTTTTCAAAAATATATATAAATTGTAGCTAAACGTGTCTTATAATAGCATTGTACCTTCATTTTAACGTTTTTGAAGTCAAAACAGCTACTATAATATAGGTATTTCCATTACAGAAGGATAATTTAGGAAAAAAAAAATAGTTTGCTAGATATGACGTCATTTTATATTTCCCATTTTTTATTGTTAACTAGCTATTTAACCCGCTCTACGCACGGGAGTTCATGTTCAATAACTATTCGATTTAGAAAAATATTTTTCTACTACTGTGCATTTTTTAAAATGAAATTTAATTTATCATGTTGCTATGGCAGCAGACGAAAAAACGATATATTTTGCATAAGGGAATAAATAGAATAAAAAGTTTTGTTGATGTTTGTAATAAAATATGTTTCTTTATTTTTTTAAAAAAGGTAATAATTAAGCGCAATTAAATAATCTCTAATTATTTGCATGCAAGGTAAAAGAAACATCGTACTAACCGCCACAGCTTCTTAGTATTGCAGCGTGGTGCAAATAATATGAATATCTCACATTGCACTAAACATTTAGAACTAGTTAGAACTCGCGCGATTACAGGATGAACATAAAAAATGGTAAAAATTCGACAAAAACATTTTAAAAATATTGAAATTTTCGAATTTTTTGCCCCAAACGTTCATGGGCCTCCTATCATCAGCCCGTGTGCCCAAATTTCGTAGCCCTGCGTCCTGTAGTTTCCGAGATTTTGAGGTTACATAGATACGCGCACGGATTTTAATAGGGTAGATAGCTATTTAACCCGCTCTACGCACGGGAGTTCATGTTCAATAACTATTCAATTTAGAAAAATATTTTTCTACTACTGTGCATTTTTTTAATGAATTTTAATTTATCATGTTGCTATGGCAGCAGACGAAAAAACGATATATTTTGCATAAGGGAATAAATAGAATAAAAAGTTTTGTTGATGCTTGTGATAAAAACTGAAACACTTTACTCTAATTACGTCAATATAACGGCAAGTGAAATTCAATTTCGCGAGTCTTAAAAAAATTAACATTAAGTTAACTTGGCGCGAAAGTAAACATTTACAGAATATAAATTTTCGAAATTACAGTTTCAAGAACTATTTTATGAAATCAATACAAATATACTAAAAATAAAAGCGCAAATAAATGTTATACATTTTTTTTTTTTAAATCGCTTTTAAAACTACACGCATGAAATTGTAAGGGCCTCTTAGCACTGCACTAAACATTGCAATTTTTGAATCAGCGAAAAATGAAACTAAAACTTAATTTTTCTTAATAATTAAAAATATTTTCAATTCAAAAAACAGTAAAATAATTTTTTTTTTCATGGTTACGATTAAATAATAATTAAAGCCAAAACAAATTCGCATTCAACAAATAGCAAGTCACAATGTTTGGCGCGGTTTGTAAAAATATTTGGTACTTTTCCGCTATAGGGGCCTTGAGTTTTTTTTTTTTTTTTTTAAGTTTTTTGCAATCGGGCGTGAGAATTTTCGATTTGTTGCCAAATGATATAACCAGTTATGAAAACAAACTTGATGGACTTTTTTGTTTAATTATATATGCATTTTAAATATTTGTCTATTATTAATGTTTTTTATATACAAATTGCTTCTGCTTCTATGTAAAATTAGATAAATGACGTCTTTATATGAAATAAATTGTATAAAACTTGAAAAAAAAAAATGCTTGTGTATATGAAAAGAAACAGTGAATAGGTTGCCAAAAAGTATGTTGCAAAATTTCCTTTTCAACCAAGGCTATTTTCTCTATTTCTCTAAGGTCCCTATACTGGAAAGCATCAAAAAATCTTTGTACTTTCAGGATTGAAATAAATGGCGCAATAGCATGAGGGTACAGAGCATTTTAGTACAGAGTTGGTACAACGTAAAAGTAGCGAAAGGTCTCCAAAAAACTTTGTCCCAAATTACGCCAATTCTCTGTAAATTAGAATGTGGAATAGGTTCGCTTTAAAAACACAGAATCAATTTATCCCTTTTTTTTAACACGTAAGCAAACGCGCTAGGGTAAGTCTCACCTTACTCACATTTTTTCTTCGAAAAAGAAATGATAAATTTCTCGAAGACGCTTCCGATCTTCCTTGTACCTTTCAAGGTTAAGGTTGAGAAAGGTTGTGTGAAAGAAGTCTTTTCTTTTTTGGCTAGATGGGGAGAAATATGCCTTTTGGGGTTAAATAATCTCGCGCGTGTACAAACGTTCCATTTCGATATGTTAATTCTTTACGGGATAACACACGCTAAAATAATTTTACTGAAAGAGTGACATAAAAGCTACCTGTATAGGTTGATGAAAGTGTATTAAATGTAATTAATGTAAATTTTATAAAATAATTCATGTTTTAAGAGGTAAAAATTATCGTTGCATATTTTCTAAAATAAATCTATTATATATATAAAATCCAAACGGAAATTTCGTTCCGAACATCTATATTTCGAGTTATACTGCATGGATTTTGACGGAACTGACACTGTTAGATAGATATCGTTTCAGGGAAGGTTTTAAGCTATAACACATTGTACTACGTAGATTAGTTATAGAATTATGACGTTAAGTTCTGTTATTTTGGGCGATAAGGTTACCATTTTATTTCTTGGCGAACTTTATCGTTGATGAAAAACTGAAGCGGCTATTACACCTCGAAAAATAAAAGAAAAAACTGTAACTAATTTTATTAAAAAAAAAAAAAAAAAAAAAAAAAAAAAAAAAAAAAAAAAGAATAAATCAGTTTTGACGAGTGATAATTATTAAAAAATTAAAATACTTAATTTAAACATGAAAGGGGATGTTCGTAATGCTTAAAAAATTACGCAGTTGAAATATTGCAATTAAAACAGGATTTGGCGATTCATCTTTCTTTTGCGTCAGGTTAAGAAAAATGCATCTGAAAAATTGATAAGATGATACCAAGGAAGTTCTTCATAAGCGCATACTTAGAAATATTAAAAAAAATATATAGAATATTCTTCTCATGAGGATATATATATTTATTTTAAAAAAATCGGCAGAACCTCAATTTAGCTTTCGTAAAAAAAAAAAAAAAAAAAAAAAAAATCATTTTTTTGCGATTTAACGTTGGTTGGCGACGCAATAAAATTTTAAATAATACTATGATAAATATTCTTTAAGAAAACTTTTTCAAATCTCCATACGAAGTTAGTTTAAGTAAGTTTAACTTAAATAAATACATTTTTATAACTGTAGTTTTGTCATGTACATGTATGTGTATATAATGAAATTTAAAGATAGTAATTATGCTATTTAGAACAAAGTTTAAATGGATTAAAATTGTTCCAAACTTAAAATTAAGGTCCGATTCTGAGCATTGGCAGTTTGACTTCGATATTGTTAGTGTCAGAGACAACAAAAGAAAAGTATTGTTGCCATGGAAACAACGATTTAATATCGAAATTTTTTATGATAACATTCCTAATCAAAATGCACTTAAAACTTATCCAGCCGAGAACACCGTATAAAATTAAATAACTACAGCAACACGCAATTTGTATAGATTACATAAGCTTACAGAAAAAATAATAAACTAATTCATCTTTTAAGTTTAAGTTCGTTGAGTATTAGGTATTTAAATACTTATTTAACAAGTATAATTTATAAATGCATTTCAATCTCTTGCATTGAATGAATCTTGCGAAATGTTTTGGCTCGTCAAATAGCGTGCAGCGTTCGTCTTTTCGCGCCAAATACTCTAAAATATTATATTTTTTCATATATTTTCTACTTGGATTCTGCCACTACGTTTGACTGATCTTTTTTACATACATGAGTAATTTTATTATTATTTCTTTTTTCAAAATATTTTGAGTATGCAATTTAAGGAGGCCTTCCAAAATACAATTTTGTTTTTGATTTGTTATTTTTTTAATTGACTTTTTTTTTATTATCTAACCCTTACAGAAAAAACTAGCAGTTTTTACTTTTGTCGCAAAACAATTTGATTTTAATCCAAAAAGGCGTAAACCTGACATCAGCCCCAGGGATGTTAACATTATAGATGATTTTTAAAGGGTAAGACAGCATTTTTGAGCAATTTTTTATATTCAAATTTAAACTATATAAATAGCAGTTAAAATTATAAAAGTGGAGTTAATACTTACATTTTAGTTCAAAAGTCTGCACCCCCCCCCCCCCCCACACACACACGCGCACACAAATTGTAAAATATTTTAATTTCAGACATTTAAAATATTTTCATATACTTTACTACGGAAACATGCTGGTTTGTTTTTTCCAAACTTGCGACTTTTATAACATCGAACGTAGATCAGCGAATATAATCCACATTTTTTTTCTTTTTTTTAAACACATACGGCCAGTTTTCCTTTTTTAAATGTCTACTGCTTCAAATGTTAAGTACTAAAGATAATTCTTAAGAAAATTTATGCAATTATGCGTTTTTAAGCGTTGCGTTGCCACAAAGAAAACATTTTACAATAAAAATTGCTTATTGAAATAAATTTTCGATAATCTTTTTAATCCGTCATTCTCTTTTCAGTTTTTTTTTTTGCATATCTTTTCTTCTTTTTTGAAGGTTTTTTTTAAAGATATTGGATTAGTTTTCCGTAGTCAGGTTACCCGCTAATTAGCGTATTTACTGCACCGTTGGATGTTTATGTTTATATTTGAAAGATACTCTGGACAGTGAACCCTATTGCATAAGATTACATGAAATTTGTACTTAGGGATTAGTAAATTCATGATTTTTCATTATTGCTGAAATTATTGTGTTTCATCATGAAGCAAACGAGCAAAAGAGGTTTTTTTATTATTTATTCTTTATCTCAAATTATTTTACCTCATAAAAAACAATACTTTCAATGGAGGGGGAAAACGTTATTATTCCAATGGTGGCAAAAGTAATAATATCTGTCGACTTAACATTTTAGCCTACATAGGATACAACTACCTCAAATTTCGATCATCATAAAGCATATTGCCCAGACGAACACTCTAGCAGCTAATCGTAGCAATAAATTAAGAGTTATTTTCATAATCTGGGTTATTTACACAATAGACGGAAGAATAATTTACACTTGATAATGTAAATATCAAGCCTGTTTATTTTTCCGTGTTAATAGGCTCTTTAGAATAATGCAAAATAAATCTTCAATTCGTATTGACGAAAATGCATACTGCTAAAAATTTTGTATAACTAACTTTATTTATCGTTGTCAGTCCTATTTAAGGTATGGAGATTTGTTGGTAAAATATCTATAATTGAGTCAATAAAAAATGCATTATTTATTGGAACGTAATTTGTCGGATAATTTTGTTTTGCAAATTACCTCTGATGCATGTGTAACAATATTGATGCATCACTTTTAATGTTTGTCCCAACTCTGACAATGAGGTCGATCATGGATGATTAGAAATATTTTATTAAATGCATGACGTTTATTTTTCTAAGTCATAGAGTTTCTTCCCGGGTTAACGGTTACATGATTTCAGCTGGTCTACAAAATGAAAAGGCAATGAAAATGACATAATTTTAATTTTATTCAAACGATTCGATTAAAAACACACATTTTTATGCATCACGTTTTTGTTAAAAATGAAAGTTAAACACTCCTTTTTGTCGCAAATCATTTGCAATCATCTTAATACATTTTTGACGGTATTTACTCCACTGTATTTACTCAAAGAGGGAAAAAGTAGTAATAGAACTGTCAAGAGAGGACATTTATTACGAAGTATAACGTATAATCCAGTGAGATTGTATTTAAGCTACCAAAACCACATATGCTCAAGCTCAGAGACCAGGAGTTCAAGAACAAACACCCAAAAGTTAACTAATCCAGTGAGATTGTATTTAAGCTACCAAAACCACATATGCTCAAGCTAAGAGGCCAGGAGTTCAAGAACAAGCACCTAAAAGTTAACTAATTCAGTGAGATTGTATTTAAGCTACCAAAACCACATATGCTCAAGCTCAGAGACCAGGAGTTCAAGAACAAGCACCCAAAAGTTAACTATTCTAACATTATTCGTATTCAATGGTCAATCTTTGTAATCATTGTGATGCTATCTAATTTAATAGTGTCAGATTAGAGAATTTTTTAATTCCTGTTGTCATAATAGCCTCATTTCCCTACTAAAATGCACTGTATATGATCAACTGAAAGTATTGCTTCTAAATAGCTCAAATTTTCTGCAATTCAGCGGTAATATAATATCGCAATGACGTTCGCATCGTTTTCAGCATTGTGGAAGGATATCCCAGGTGAAGGTCCAGATTGTTTTAAAATGCAAGGTCAAATTCACATTTTGTTTGACTCAAGGCTCGTTTGAAAAAATCGACCAGCGTAGCGGGCGTAGCCTGCTAGTAAATAAGTAAATAAATAAATGCGATTTTTACAGAAACTGTAACAAAATTGGAAAATAAATATGAAACGCTTCCTTTTTCGCTAAAAAGAAGTAGTACTGATGCATTTTACAATGTAGAGTAGTAGACTTTCTTTTAAAACTCATTTAACCGAAAATATAATGCGAGACAAAATGAGGTGGGATTTACCACACGCGTGTGGTAACGTTATAAAAATAGGTGCATGTGCTTACGGTTAAGTTAATTATGCGCTAAACGACCCCCGGTAACATGCGCCAATTGTCTGTATACTCAGACAGCTGCAGTACAAGATATAATTAAATTTAAATCACAAAGAGCCATGTATAAAAAAGCAATTTTGAACACGAAAAAACAGGCATGGACAAGATTTTGTACACAATCCAAAAACCCTTATGGAAAAATAAAAAAGTAGCTTTTAAAAATTATCATAATCGAGAACTGTATTCCTTAGAAGAACAAGAGGAAGAAACGGAAACAGCAGACAAATTCTACGAAACTCTAACCACAGAAATATTTGGTCAATCAGAAATGCCAGCGGAGTCAATATTTAACCAGCAGAAGGCAGAGGCAATTGAAAATTTTACTTTAAAAGAACTTAAAAATGTCATCTACTCATTCAACAAGAACAAGGTCCCGGGGCCCGATGAAATTGATCATAACATAGTACGACAATTATTCAAGCATCATACGTTTCTCTTACTTGAAATGTACAATGTTCTGCTATATTTAAATTACTTCCGCAAAACATGGAAGATTGGAGAATTGGCTTATTTCATAAAGCCCTCTAAAAAACCAGACATCGCATCTTCATATGGGCCATTCTCCTTACTGCCAATCTTCGGTAAAATATATGAAAAACTATTATTAAAAAGGATAAATTTTAACTTATACAGCCTAAAAGAACTACAAAAATCACAACATGGCTTCCAAGAAGGTCGTTCGACGGAGTCAGCGATAGCCGAACTTTTCTCATTTATAAATCTGCTCAAAGATAATAATAATTATATTTCTCTAATATCCCTAGATTTCAAGAATGCACTTGACCGACTACCCTTGCCAGAGACCATAGAAGAATTAAAATTCCTAAAATTAAAACAAGCATTTATAAACTTAGTAGCATCATTTCTTTCAACAAGTGGAGCAATGCCGAATTGACTGTCAAAAAAGATCCACTGGTTTAGAAGGGGTTACCCACAGGGGTCTTGTTTTGGACCTTTTCTTTGGAGAATATTCCTGAATAAATTACTGAGAATATTAATGAAACACTGTTTTAAGATAATAGCATATGCCGATGATCTTCTTCTAATTATTTTTGGCCAAACAAGAAGACAGTTGGAGCAGATGGGAAGAGAGATATTACAAATAATAAGTGATTGGACGAAACAAACGGATATGAAGTTCTCATATGATAAATGTGTAGTGTTAATTTTTCGAAGACCACGTTTCCTGAAGAGAGGACCAATATATTAATTGGATGGGCACTCCCTTAAATCTGAAAATACAATAGACTACTTGGGCTTAACATTGGATAAAACACTGTCTTTTCTTCAGCACCTGAATAAAAAACGCATAGGAAATAATCAAATATAATAAAATTAAAGGCATTTTTGGCTAACATCAACTCAATACGTCACATTTCGAAGCTAAATAACGCCTACGAACTTTACAGCACGCATTTAAAGTAAACCTGATCTGCAAGTTCTGAGTGGCGCTACTAGCGCCACACTTATGCGCGAAGCGCGAAATTTCAATCGATGCCATCTTTCACATGTATAAACATGCCTACCAAATTTCGTTTATCTAACACAAGTCTTTCTTGGTGTTGGGATTTTTTTTTTCCGTCAGTGTATATTTATAGACTTTCGCTTTTGGAAAAAAAAAAAATCAATTGATTTTTATGAAAATTATAAATCATTGAAAAAGAATATATATCTCAATTATTTTTTACATGTATTTCTAACCGACAGATGTAACCGCACAGCTTTAGTCAGGAAAAATGAAATCATTTGTTTACTTCGATTTCGCCGAGTGTGTAGAAATATCTTTCATTACGAAAGTCTTTTTCAAATTAGAATTTACTGATAAGCGTCGCATTTGTGTATCATAGTCCTTATTATGTGCTAACTTCTTTCCTTTTTTCGCTCGTTTATATTTATTTTGCTTTAAAGATGTGTAATGAAAAGGATTTTGTAGCTCATAGGAAAGATAATGATACATCTTCAGTACGGTACTACTATTTAACGACAAAAGATTGAATAAGTGTTAAATACAAAAGATAGAAGTGTAGTGCAGTGTTTAAAACATTATGTGGGTCGACTAAGGGGTTGTATACACATATATCTACGAAAGATGGTACTAAAATTCAGAAAGACCTTAATACAACATCTTTTCCTTTCTCAAGTCAAGATTGCATAGAAGGTACGTTGCTTTATAAAAAGCGGAAAATAGAAATAATATTTTCGAAGAAAACCGATTAGTTAAGAAACAGTGAAGTATTCAAACTAATCTTTTTTTTTCTCTTGATATGTAATAACGTTTTATATTACGCAACGTTTTCGAATTTGAACAACTATCTCTATTTAGAAATTTAAAGTATATATCTATGTAATTTTTTATTGTTGTATGTGTGTGTGTGTGTTAAGTTCTTTTATTTCAAGGGAAAAAAAGCTTCATGTTAGGGAAAATCTTGTGTTTGCGATATCCTAGAATTGCAATCTTTAATTACGTGATTTTGAGAATAATTCAATATTAGTTAGTGATATTAATTATTTTTTAATATTGTAAATATTAAGCCATTCAAAAACTTGTTTAACAGGAAATAAAAGAAATTATCTAGAAGGTGGAACATAGACATTTCATGTTTTTTGTTACGTTGTGAAACATCAACGGCATTTTTATTTTAATTTTCAATTGTTGTAATTTATTCTATACTTTTTTTATTATTAATTAAAGACATAAATTTTTAACTTGGTATATTTTCATATGTAAGTTAGACTGTATTTTTGCTTTAATTATCTTTTCTATAAGATTATGATATTTAGCTATTGTAAAAATTGGTGATATTAGAGAAATTCTAATTTTCGTAATCCCGGGATTGAATCTATGCAATCCCGCAATCGGAAATTAGTCTCGGGATTGCAGTCCTTACTTATATCTTTTGGAAGTTTAAATTCTATATTTTGCTCCGGTAAAAGTTTTATATTTTTAAGACAATTGCTAGTATTAGGTAGCTTTCTTTACAAAAAGCTACCTATTGCAGCCGTTCGGAGGAAAGCGATTTCAAAAAATTTTGGTATATTTTCATCGATCATGACCCCCAGACCCCGAAACCACCCTCCGTTCAAAATTGATATATATATATATATATATATATATATATATATATATATATATATATATATATATATATATATATATATATATATATATATATATATATATATATATATATATATATATCTGACCTATGTCACACTGTAACTCCCGTAATTATGAACCGATTTCGATGTAATTCGGTGTGTACATAGTACATACCAATGTCTCGACCGAGTTCGTTGGCCAGCTTCATCCGCCGTTTTGTTTCAAAATGGCGGCCATTTAAAATTTTTAAAAAATTTTAAAACTTGAAATGTGGTACCAAAAAATTAAAAATGGAAAAATATTTTTTTCTTATGTATTTGACCTTTATACAAAGATTCCGGAGGAGTTTTTGTTTCGTCTATATCTTAAAAAATGGCTGAGTTATAGCATTTTGAATTTCTAGCGTGGCTGACATTTTGAAACGTCCTGAATTTTGTCACGCGATAAAAGGCGTATTTATGAACCGATTTGGATGTAATTCGGTGTGTACATAGTACATACCAATGTCTCGACCGAGTTCGTTGGCCAGCTTCATCCGCCGTTTTATTTCAAAATGGCGGCCATTTAAAATTAAAAAAAAAATTTAAAACTTGAAATGTGGTACCAAAAAATTAAAAATGGAAAAATATTTTTTTCTTATGTATTTGACCTTTATACAAAGATTCCGGAGCAGTTTTTGTTTCGTCTATATCTTAAAAAATGGCTGCGTTATAGCATTTTGAATTTCTAGCGTGGCTGACATTTTGAAACGTCCTGAATTTTGTCACGCGATAAAAGGCGTATTTATGAACCGATTTGGATGTAATTCGGTGTGTACATAGTACATACCAATGTCTCGACCGAGTTCGTTGGCCAGCTTCATTCGCCGTTTTATTTCAAAATGGCGGCCATTTAAAATTTTTAAAAAAATTTTAAACTTTAAATGTGGTACCAAAAAATTAAAAATGGAAAAATATTTTTTTCTTATGTATTTGACCTTTATACAAAGATTCCGGAGCAGTTTTTCTTTCGTCTATATCTTAAAAAATGGCTGAGTAATAGCATTTTGAATTTCTCTTGTGGCTGACATTTTAAAACGACCTGTTTTTGTCACGCGATAACAGGCGTATTTATGAACCTATTTGGATGTAACTTGGTCTGTACATAGTACATACCAATGTCTCGACCGAGTTCGTTGGCCAGCTTCATTCGCCATCTTGTTTCAAATGAGTTGCCATTAAAAAAAAAATTAAATTTAAAATTCAAAATGAGGTATTAAAAAATTGGAAAATGAAAAAGATTTTTTTTATGTGTTTGGCCTTGATACAAAGATTCCGGAGCAGTTTTTGTTTCTGAAAATTTGTTCTTTTGTTGATATCTTAAAACTAGTCGGATGTACCAATCCCAAAACTTTCTTCTATCTCATACATGTTAATATATCAAAATTCGCTATCACACTGCCAGAATTAAATGGCAATCTATGCATCTCATGAGGATTCTAAAGATATGAAATTCCGTGAATTAGTTCTTGAGATATGACTATCGCTGAAATCGTGTAAAACCAGCAAAATGCTGCCTAGCAGCGCCACCTATTGGGTGATTTATACGAAATCCTAATCAGCAACAATTTATGTCAACGTCTGACTGAATCTGAAGTTTGGAGAAAATCCGTGCATTTGTTTTTGAGATATGACTATCACTGAAATCGTGTAAATCCAGCAAAATGCTGTCTAGCAGCGCCACCTATTGGGTGATTTATACCAAATCCTAATCAGCAACAATTTATGTCAACGTCTGAATGAATCTGAAGTTTGGAAAAAATCCGTGCATTAGTTTTTGAGATAGAGCCACAGCAAAAATCGCGAAAATTCCTGCATAGCAGCGCCACCTATTGGGTGATTAACACCAAAACCTAATTAACAACAACTTGTGTCAACATACAACTAAATCTGAAGTTAGATGAAATTTCGTCCATTAGTTCTATAGATACAGCTATTGAGGCAATCGTTAAAAAAGCAGCACATAAGCGCCACCTGTTGGGCGATTTACACCAACACATAATCAGTAGCAAGTCATATCAAGGACTAATTGAATCTGAAGTTTGGAGAAAATCCGTCCATTAGTTTTTGAGATAGAGCAATAGCGAAAATCGTGAAAATTTCTGCATAGCAGCGCCACCTATTGGGTGATTAACACCAAAACCCAATTAACAACAACTTGTGTCAACATACAACTAAATCTGAAGTTAGATGAAAATTGGTCCATTAGTTCTATTGATAGAGCTATTGAGGCAATCGTGGAAAAGGCAGCAGAGAAGCGCCACCTGTTGGGCGATTTACACCAACACCTAATCAGTAGCAAGTCATATCAAGGACTAACTTAATCTGAAGTTTGATGAAAATCCGTGCGTTAGTTCTTAAGATAGAGCTATTGGGGAAATCGTGTAAATCCCGCAAAATTCATCATAACAGCGCCACCTGTTGGGCAATTTACACCAAAACGTAATCATCATCAATTAATATCAAGGACTAACTAAATCTGAAGTTTGATCAAAATCCGTGCATTAGTTCTTGAGATAGAGCTATTGCGAAAATCGTGAAAAATGCAGCATTGCAGCGCCACCTGTTGAGCGATTTACACCAAAGACTAATCAGCATCAATTTGTATTAGGCACTAACTGAATATCAATTTTTGATAAATTCAGTGCATTAGTTCTTGAGATAGAGCGCCCACAAAATTTGTGTCACATACACACAGACAGACAGACAGACAGACAGACAGACAGACAGACTCACAGAGTCACAGACAGACATTTTGTAAAAACATGTTTTTTGGAATCTCTGACCCCTAAAACGTGTAAATCCGTCGAAAACCGGAATTCGAAAATTTTCATGAATCCAATACTTTCTTCTTGTAAAGATAGAAGAAAGTAAAAATGGTTGATTTATAGCACTTTGAATTTCTATTATGGCTAACACTTTGAAACGATCTTGTATTTGTCACGCGATAACACACGTATTCGCCTATTTCGATGTAAGAAGGCATGTGGATAGTATACATCAACACCTCGACCAATATCGCTGGCCAGATTCATCACCCATCTTGTTTCAAAATGGCGGCCATTAAATTAAAATATATATATATATATTTAAAGTGAGGTGCAAAAAAATTAGAAATTGAAAAAGGTTTCTTTCTTAAGTATTTGATCTTGATATAAGGTTTCAGGAGCATTTTTTGTTTGTCTTTACCTTAAACAAGTTGGAAATTGCTCGTCAAACGTGGCAAATGAGGTGCGTTCATACTATAACTAGTTTTAAAATTATTTTTTGCACCCCATATTGTACTGAATGTATAATTTTTTGCACTTCATAACGTGCATAGTCTGATACATCATTAAAATGCACTTCCAATAATTTTTTCGGAACACTTTTGACTGTCCCTGTAATTAAACTATACATCCGATTTTCCTAAAATTTGAAATAGCTCAACAAAATTTTGCAACAATTATATCTTTAAAATTTCAGACCATTCGGAAGGCTGTAATATCATTAAAATGCACTTGCAATAATTTTTCCCATTGGCCGTAATGTAAAGAAAAACTTTTGGCTGTCCCTGTAATTAAACTATACATCCGATTTTCCTAAAATTTGAAATGGCTCGACAAAATTTTGCAACAATTATATCTTTAAAATTTCAGATCATTCGGAAGGCTCTAATACCATTAAAATCCACTTGCAATAATTTTTCCCATTGGCCGTAATGTAAAGAAAAACTTTTGACTGTCCCTGTAATTAAACTATACGTCCGATTTTCCTAAAATTTGAAATGGCTCGACAAAATTTTGCAACAATTATATCTTTAAAATTTCAGATCATTCGGAAGGCTCTAATAGCATTAAAATCCACTTGCAATAATTTTTCCCATTGGCCGTAATGTAAAGAAAAACTTTTGACTGTCCCTGTAATTAAACTATACATCCGATTTTCCTAAAATTTGAAATGGCTCGACAAAATTTTGCAACAATTATATCTTTAAAATTTCAGATCATTCGGAAGGCTCTAATAGCATTAAAATCCACTTGCAATAATTTTTCCCATTGGCCGTAATGTAAAGAAAAACTTTTGACTGTCCCTGTAATTAAACTATACATCCGATTTTCATAAAATTTGAAATGGCTCGACAAAATTTTGCAACAATCACATATTTGAAATTTCAGACTATTCGGTTGGGTAGTTTTTGCTCTGTTACATGCGGACAGACGGACAGACGGACGGACTGAACGACGACTATAGGTGCTACGTATTTATATAATTACGAACGCACCTAAAAATGGCTCAGATATAGCAGTTTCAATTTCTATTGTGGGTGACATTTTGAAAAATCTGATATTTTGCATGCGACAGCACTCCTATATATTAACCGATTCCGATGTGAGTGAGCATGTGCACAGCAATTACTAAGGTCTCGACCATGTTCACTGCTTAGCCTCATCCACCATGTTGTCTTAACATGACAGGCACTTTAAGAAATTGCCGAATTTGGCAGCCAAATATAAGTTACTTTAAAGAAAAGCAGCTTGGATAAAGCTGACTAATTTCGCGAAATTCTCATTCATTATATTGATAAAAATTAGTATTGAATCTCCTATATTCGGTTTCCACTAAATTGAGCTTCTTGTGTTTGCATGATATAAGTTGGTTTTTTTAAATAAGGATTATGAAATCTACCTCTTCCTCTCGGCACTGGCCGGAAGGACTTTTTTTAATTTAAGCGTACTTTTTATAAATGTTTAATTTTAAAAGAAGGATTGCTAGATTGATTAAATTAAATGCTTTAATATCTATAAATTAATAGTGTAGAATGGAGTTTCGTTATGGAGTTTCCATGATCTAAAGCACAAAAAGTATTAAATGTAGATTTTTATAATAGATTGAGTTGGTTTTTAAGGGAAATTTCTTCTGATTTTTCAAACTGAAACATATAACTGACGTTTATGATACGAATTATGGATAACTATGCATTCTGGAAATATCCTTACATGTCGCATAGTATCAGAGACTGCTAAAAATATAACCTAATAGCATTTTAGAGCAGGGCATTATGGGTAACTGTGGGTAGAAGACAATTGGATATATTACCGAAAATTTTTAATGATAACTATTTCAACATGTATTTTAACTCTTTTGGGAATGTTTGATGTCAGGCGTCATTTAAATTTTAACTCTCTGTGTGTCAATTCTTTAAAAGTACAAGTTTTACTATGTTGTAATTGTCATGCAAATGATATAGCTTCAAACTTTGTGAATACCGGAGTTTTGAAATACCATTTATTAAATACCCTCTAGTTAACCCTTTAATAGGCTTTGTAGATGAATTAACCCCAAGAAATGTTTTATTTAGATTTTTAAAATTATTTTTTTCCCTGTACCAGTTATTTCAAATAATAATTTTCTAAAGTCAGTATTTTTAACTTAAATATTGCTCAGAAAGGGCTGATCAGAGTATGTGTGATGTTTTGGGGCATGGGACACCGATGGTGTTGTTCATTTTGTCCTAGCTATATCGAGGAGGAGGGGGGAGTGCAAAATTAAAACTTTATCTCAGTGGGCCATGTGACATATCGTATATAGATCTTCACATAGGCTCCCATTCTCCATTTTGCAATCTAAAATATACTTCCTTTTTTTGCCTCCAGGGGCCTTTTTAAGTTTTTATTCATTCTTCCTTCCAATACCATCGTGTAATATCTCAAATGGAAGGTCTTGATATGGACTCTTTGCTCCTATACTTTACTTCCAAATCGCTTTCATTTCTTGCCTGTAGAGGGTGCTTTTAACTCATTTTTCATCATATACCTTGAAACATATCCATTGTTAGGTCAAGACCTGTACTATCTATTTTTAAATTCTACCCTAAATTTGGCTTAAATTTACGCTCATATCGGCGCTTTTCAGCTTTATAGCCATTTTTTGTACTTTTTACCTATTAACTTCATGAAGTTATTGCATTAAATTAGTTCCTGACAGAGAACTCATCAAGGTTGTCTTCCCCCCCCCCCCAATCCCGGATCTTCCCCCCCATATCTTTTCACTCTCTAGTAAGAGAATTATTGTTATAGCATCACCTTTTCTAATAAACAAGTGCAGCAAGGAATACAGACTACAGGGAGTAAGTACTATAAATGTACTTAATGATTTTTTCTTTTTCCATTGTATCTTTTGGTCTCTGGCATCAATTTAACCCTGCGAAGCTGGTCATACTTTCCTTTACAGGTCTATATTTCCGTTATGATGAAACTTTTCTGTTATGGAACATGCTCTAATACTGTGTAGAAGTACGGTTTGTGCAATTGTTAAATCAAATTAGGAAGTTAATTTTATTGTAAATACATAATAATTTATCATAGTAACTATTTTTAATGTCATCTTACTTTTTTTTTTCTTTGAGTGAAGGTGTCTGAGGCAGCAGAATATCCATCAATTCTGTCCTGTGTGATAGACATTCTTCACTTGTATTAGAGTGATTTATCAATGAGTGTACCATTTATACAAATTGAGACATAGGGTTAGAAAAATCATTATTTTTTCAATACAAACTTTTATTTTTCCTGGTTAAGGGGTCCGGGACACAAAAATCTTCGCATTTTCTAAAAATATTTTATTACAGTAAAAAGTTCTCTGCTTTTTTTTTTTTTTTTTGCTTAAAATGACGCTTAAATCATGTTTATATCCTTATTAGAAGCAAACATATTAATTTTTTCGTTTTGGTTTGTTTTCAAAATCTAGCTTTCAAGCAATAGTTTCGAACGACTTTTTGTGAAAATGCGTTTTTCTTCATGATGGGTTTTTTCACCATTTCACGTATTTAAATTGTTGTAACTCAAGAGTTAAAGATATATAGTTAAAATTTGGAACATGCCTTTTTCAAGTAGTTTACTTTAATTTTTATTCAGCAAATTTGAAAAAAATATTTATTTTTGAAAATATGATTTTTTTTAAGTTACATAATTTTTTTTAAATTTTTACTTTAAATATTTTTACTTTTTTAAAATTAATATTTTTTAAAATGCTGAATCTAAATTAAAACTTATATATTTATGTTTATTTGAATGATAAAAAAATTGAAATTCTACAAATAATATTTCGAGTTATAACGATTTTAATATACTCCCACTTTTTTAATAAATTTTAAATTTTAAATTTTTTCACAAAAATTATGAGAAGTTTTATCATGTGATTTTGTTTACAAATATATGGTTAACCATCACAAAAAAATTCAAAATTTTAACTCAATAAACAAAAATTATTTTAAAATGTTCCCCGTTCTTCTCGCTTTGTACCAAGTTATGCCGAATCAGTCATTTCTCACGTACTATTAATAAGCTTTTCCTAAACCATTAATTAATCTTGAAAGTTGATGGCAAAAGTAATATACATGGCAATGCAACGTAAAATATTATTTTTATAGGGTTTCAATTGTACATTATGTCGTCTTTTTTTATTAATCTGCCGGGGGATTTTACCAGGATATGCGCAGGCAGACCAAAATATCCTTAAAATACTTTATTTTACCTTTCACCAATTTCATCTCGTAACTCGACGACGTGATAGTGAGGCCAAAATGACAAATTGGCGCCCTCTACTGCTTATATCGTACCAAGAAATACCGAGGCAGACCAGTCATTCTTTAATCTACTCCTAATAATCTTGTCCTACACCACGATTTCATCTCGTAACTCGATGACGTTATCATTTGTGTCGCCGACGCCCGCTCTATTATTTTTACTGGTTACACAAAAGTCTATACAGAAATTAAAAGTATAGTGAATTTACTTTCGGTTGTACTCAACTATACTTGGATCATACAATTTTGAAGTGAGGAAATAATAAATATTAGGCTGAAAAAGAAAATTTGTGGCAAAACAGCATAGAGCTTTAAAATTATAGTAATTAACAGCTACAAAAGTAGTACTATACTTACAGTAGTACTTCTAGTAGTAGTACTTGTATCGTACTACAAGTTACAGAAATAACCAGAACTATACAGATGTTTCATTCTAATTGTTACTAATAGTTCTGACCTCGATGCTTTTAAATATGTTTTGAAGAAAAATTTAACAACTAAATATTAATTCTGGGGTAGCCATTTGAAATCAGATTTCATTCATTAAATAAAATCTCGTATTTTAAGTAAATTTTCTAGCACTAAAAATAATAAATAAATAAAAGCAAGAAATTGCCAAGTATGGATCACATTCAGTATCGCTTATAACAAATTTTGCTTACAGTACATCATAATTCGAAAAAAAAAAAGAAATATTTTTCTCAATTAATAAATTAGTTGGGAAATATATAATTCTAAACATTTTAGTTAAGTTTAAAAAGGGATTTAATTATTAATCCTGTCACATATGCCAATACTCCTAAATATTTAATGAGTTTGGAATTATTCTTTTAAAACGATATGAAGCTGTAGTAATAAAATCTCAAATTATGATGTACTGTAAAACAAAATTTGTTATAAGCGATATTGAATGTGGTCCATACTTTCCAAATTCTTGCTTTTATATATATATATATACTAGAAAATTTACTTAATCAGATATTTTATTTAATGAATGAAATCCTATTTCAAATGACTTACCTCAGAATTAATATTTAATTATTAAATTTTTCTTAGCGAAAATTGGAATGAAACATCTGTTTAGTACTGGTTAAATTTAATCCAGTGTCTGTCCACAGACTTTTCTTGTACTTACGGAAAAATTCTGGCAGCAAAAGTTGCCAGAAAATATCTGTATCTACAGACGTTTCTTGTACAAACAAAAAAATTTTGTGTGTACAGATGTTTCTTGTGCAAACAAAAAAATTCTGTATATACTCAAGTTTTCTGTATCTACAGAAAAATTCTAGCAGCAAAAGTTGCCAGAAAGTTTTTGTATGTACCAGACAATTCTGTATATACAGAAAAAAATTATGTGTACAGATATTTCTGGTGCGTACTGAACTTTTCTGGCAACTTTTGCTGCCAGAAATTTTCTGTTATTTTACTAGATTAATTTTTACAGTGCAGGAACAATTTACAGATGCATAGGTTGCGGATAATTTGTTTAAAAAAAATACCCGCCTGCTCGGCCTACGTGTGGAAGTAGATTTCGAAGTTAAGTTCTAATTTCACCAACAAAAACTAAATCAAGATTAGAGATAAACCCAGTTTAACAATTTTATATAACCGCTTTTCAAGAGTTTTTAATTTCATTTTTCTGTAAGAGCTGGTTTTATCAGAATCATGTTAGGGGCATTCTCACAATCTTTTGACTTTTATGTCCCTGAATAATAATTTTTATTTTAGTACATATTTTCTTGTGTTCTTTTTATTTCATATACTGGGGAACATTCCTTTGCATGATTGCATAACAATATTAACGAGATAAATAAGTTTTGGACGATGTTGGGGGTCCAAATACCAGGAAAATTCCTATACCGTCCCGTGTCCCTTATGATGACTTTTAAGTTTGGAGCTGCCTGTATAAAATTGTTTCAATAAAAGTAATTCGATGTCATTTTTTCCGAAACTGGGACAATTGTTTTATATAAATATGTATCAAAAAATTAACCTGCACACGTTTTTACGGTTGATATTATTTTTTGAACTCTGTCCCTGGGTTTTTTATTCTCACCGACCCTCTTCTAAAATTATTCAGAAAATCACTTTAGATGCAGCCAAAGAATTTTTTCAAGTTTTTTCTCATGCAAAAGTATGCTAGAGAAAGAAGGTCTAAAATTCTTCGACAGGAAATTTACTGCAGAATTTAAATCAGCATTTAAATATCAATTTCAAGATCGTGGCTTTATTGGTAATCTTACCGTCCCCAAGGTTTAATCCTGCACTTTTCGAGGTAAATTAATTTTTTTTAATTTAATCCAATGTAAATAACTGTTTTTAAAAATCAATGAACATTGTGGCTACCACTTAGTCTTAACATGATTTGCCTAAAATAGGTGGTAATTTTTCTTACCGTTCCATCCTTACTGTCCTTTTTTTCCTATACCGTCCCCTTTTTTTACTTTACCGTCCCTTCTTTAACACCCCTTTAGACAATGTTATACCAAAATTTTGTACTAAAAATACTACATTGTTCTTATTTCTTATTTGAATGTCCTGTAGGTACTATGCAAATTCATTATAAGTAAAAATTTAGAAGAAAATAAAAAGTTTTAGTGGTAAAATGGCAAGGAAAATTAAACTCGCAAGTTTAACATAAACCTCAGTTAAATAAAAAAAAATTTCTCTACTGACCATTTTTTCTTTATTTTGAATCATTAAGGCATTCGTCTATCAGATTAAAATGTTATTTTAGCAAGTGTAATTTCTCCAGATTTTGATTCACAAAAGTCAAAAGATTGTAAGAATGCCCCGTTATTGCGATAATTTTATCTTCATCCCCTATTTTTGTTTAATTTGTTTTTGCTGTAAGAGTTGATCCTATCAAAATGTTGCCAATATAAAAGTTGTAGATATTATTAAGAATATTTATGATACTTTTTTTTTTAGCAATGTGATAATTCACATCATTAATATTTATGATAAATTTAAGCAGATTTTATAACGTGTGAATTGACGAAGTTATGAATTTTTTTTCCCCCAACCCCCTCTTCCCTTTATTTTACGTTTTTATCTTTATTTTTTTTATTTTTGTGGTATGTTGGTCCTATCAAAACTTGAAATTATAAAAGTTGTAGAAAGTATTAAGGATATTTATAATAAGTTTAAGTGCATTTGATATCTTGAGAATTGACGAATGAATTCTTTTTATCGCCCCTTGAGCCCATTTTTAGGTGCGTTCGTAATTATATAAATACGTAGCACCTATAGACGTGTTTTCAGTCGGTCTGTCCGCATATAACAGAGCAAAAACTACACAACGGAATGGTCTGAAATTTTAAATTTATAATAGTTTTAAAATTGTGTCGAGTCATTTCAAATTTTATGAAAACCGGATGTATCGTTTAATTACAGGGACAGTCAAAAGTTTTCCGTTACATTAAGGCCAATGGGAAAAAATTATTGCAAGTGAATTTTAATGATGTTACAGCCTTCCGAATGGTCTGAAATTTTAAATATATAATTGTTGCAAAATTTTGTCGAGTCATTTCAAATTTTATGAAAATCGGATGTATAGTTTAATGACAGGGACAGTCAAAAGTGTTCCGTTACATTACGGACAATGGGAAAAAATTATTTCAAGTGCATTTTAATGATGTGACAGCCTTTCGAAAGGAATGAAATTGATATGCACTTATGAAGTGCACTAAAATATACATTAATTACAATATGCGGTGTAAAAAATATTTATAAAACTAGTTATAGTACGAACGCGCCTCATTTGCCACATTTGACGAGCAATTTTCAACTTTATTAATACATGGAATTTTTCTTTTTTTCCAGAGAGAAACATTCGCTTTGAATACAATATTTCAAATGAAAATCAAATTTCAAATTAATTGCTTAATAGGCGCAAAGACCAACATAGTGAAAAAAGATTCCATGCCGGGACTCGAACCCGGGCCATCAGTATAGCGCACTGACGTTCTTTGGAAAAAAATCCATGTATTAATATAGTTTCTATTGATGCTGGATTTAATTATGGTTCGTGTTTGCCCCATGTCGGTGGCTCACGAAAAATATTCCGTCTTGTGCTGCGTTTGTAGCCCTGCCAACTTGTAATAGTGAGAAGTTCCAGGCTGGGTGTCGTTCCATGTGGCTTAGTCGGTAGAACGTCAGTGCGCTATACTGATGGCCCGGGTTCGAGTCACGGCAGGGACTCTTTTTTACTATGTTGGTCTTTGCGCCTATTAAGCAATTAATTTGAAATTTGATTTTCATTTGAAATTTCCAACTTCTTAGTATTATAAAAAATTTGTCATATATAAATTTTTGGCCCGTTCCATAGAAGTAATAATAGCTTTAAACTGGTTTGATATGTATTATAATTAAGAAGTTACGGGGTTTTTTCGGTTTTCACAAAAACCTTTTGTATTACGACCGTCTTGGTCCGATTTTGCCCAGTCTGCCCCTTGATTTTATGGATCAGTTTGGAAGATATTTGTGCAGAATTATGGAAGTTATCGTGTACACAAAAGCCCCAAGCCCTCCCTTCCCGCTTTTCGGTGTCCTTAATTTGTGTAATTTCCCTTTTAAATTTGTCCGTATTCAATTTTTGATTTTATTTTTTTTTCAACCTCGCTTTCGCTAGAGTGTCTTTTACTCGGGACGTGGCTGGGGACATATGAACCTTGCTTCCGCAAAAGAGTCGGGATAGAGTGGAAGAATAAAAGCCTGCAGACGAAGAGAGGCCGCTCACCACGGCGGTTCAGGAGTCGTTCTATAGCTCCATCGCGCCGAGCCCCCCCTTCCGGGTTTTCGGTGTCTTTAATTTGTGCAATTTCCCTTTTAAATTTGTCCGATTTCGATTTTTGATTTTTTTTTCAACCTCGCTTTTGCTAGAGTGTCTTTTATTCGGGACGTTGCTGGGGACCTATGAACCTTGCTTCCGCAAAAGAGTCGGACTACAGTAGAAGAATAAAGGGTTGCGGACGAAGAGGGGCCGCTCGCCACGGCGGTTATATATATATATATATAACTATTATAAACCAATAGAAATTACCAACAAAATTTGTGAAATTATAAATAGTAAAGGAATTTATTCAATGCCTATAAAACTGATCCACATAACAATAGCAACATGTATTTTAAAAAACACAGTAAAAACAGGAAAAATGTAAAAATGGAAATTTGTGGAATCATTGCAGATTCAACATACCGGGTGTCCTAAAAAGGACTGACTGATTTTAAAATTCAATAACTTGCAAACGGTGACAGATATTTAAAAAATTCTTGCAGGAGGGTTGTGCATTAGGTCAAAAGTTTTTTTACAGTGATTTTCGATTTTAGTTCGAATTACAAACAATAGATGGCGCTGTAAGCAATAGGCGCTAAATACAGGCTGGATTTTTTTACCTTTCTCTTCTCCCATGCGGAAAAAGGAGGTTAAAATGTATTGAGTGGATCCCAAAGTACAAAAAATCGAGCCTGAATTTAGCGTCTATTGATCGCTGCTCCATCTATTGTTTGTAATTCAAACTAAAATCGAAAATTACTGTAAAAAAACTTTTGACCTTATGCATAACCCTCCTGCAAGAATTTTCTAAATATCTGTCACCGTTTGCAAGTTATTGAATTTTAAAATCAGTCAGTCCTTTTTAGGACACCCGGTATATATATATGGGTATCCCATTTAAATTGTCTGGACTTTATATTTATGATAGGCTAAAATATGAGGAGCTTCTATAAAGAATCCACAGAACTCTCCCTCCCCCCACTCCTGAAAACGATTACTTCTACCATATAAAATTTGCATGGGGTGCTACAATTTGATTGCGAGTTATAAGTGTTTGCGTTTTTCCGGCCCTTATACTCGGGTTATACTAAAATTTCTAGGGTTCACTTAAAAATTCCTATAATGTCCCTCCTTTTATAAAGATTACGTTTACCGTACAAAATATGAGTGTTTTGCGATAATTATAGAGAGAGTTATAAATGTTTTAATTTACCAGGACATTATACTCATGATAGACTAAAATATAGAAAAAGTCAACCCCTGCTTTTTAAAACGATTACGATTATCATGCGAAATTTGTGTGGGCTGCGACAAGTTTGACCTGTGTCATAAGTGTTTGCGTTTTCGAATCCTTATATTCGGGTTATACTAAAATTTAGGGGATTCAGATAAAATATCCGATAATATCCCTCCTTTTATAAAGATTACGTTTACAGTACAAAATATGAGTGTTTTGCGATAATTATAGATAGAGTTATAAATGTTTAATTTATCAGGACCTTATACTTAAAACACACTAAAATATAGAAAAAGTCAACAGAGCCCCCCCCCCCCCCTGCTTTATAAAACGATTATGATTATCATAGGAAATTTGTGTGGGCTGCGACAATTTTGATCTGTGTTATAAGTGTTTGCGTTTTCGAGTCCTTATATTCGGGTTATATTAAAATCCAAGCAGTTAAAAAATGCGATAATGTCCCTCCTTTTATAAATATTACGTTTACCATACAAAATATGCGTGTTTTGCGATAATTATAGATAGAGTTATAAATGTTTTAATTTATCAGGACCTTATACTTATGATACACTAAAATATAGAAAATGCCAATCCCCCCCCCCTTGTTTTTTAAAATGATTACCATACGAAATTTGTGTGACCTGTTACTAAAATTTTAAGGTCTTTATTTAAAAAACACTACAATGTCCCCTATAAAATTGTCACCTATTTCAAGTGCACAAAATTTCAGCTTGCTGGAGAAGGGACCGAAATGGCAAGGGACCGAAATGGCTAGGGACCGAAATGGCCAGGGACCGAAATGGCAAGGGACCGAAACGTCCTGCTTCCTATATATATATATATAACCATTAAATAATTATTACCGACTACCAACAAAAACTGTGAAATTATGAATAAAAGGACATTAACAAATTGACAAACATAAGTTCCCCCCAACACATTTAACATAGATTCCAATAACGTAGTAAAAAACAGCAGAAATTGAATAACAGAAATGGAATAATGGAAATTTGTAGAACTTAGACAGAATCGTCGGGTCGCAAATGCCTAAAATTCCACAAATAAAATGTGTGGTTTCAACTTCATATTAGCCATAAATTTGCTAAAGAATATGAATTTGGGACAACCACACACATAAAAACGGAGAAATAAACCATTGAACACCAATTAAATTCAAAATAAAACAAGATTAAAAAGGATCGAGGAAAAATAAAAAAACAAATTACCAAATTGAAATCCATACTGTCTTAGCATTAGGCATAAAATAATCGAATCATTGGAGATCACCAGCACATGCTGCCAAAAGAGTTTTTTATATGATGGTGGACCAAGGCTCAATAATATACAGCATAGCCAAGCACACTCTCATTATATATAACCAGCGCCCTCTATAGATAATTTAGAATTGAGAATGAACTGCTCCATGTATTCAAATGAATCAGTGTGATGCTGCCATCTATTGTCTTATTAGTAAAATAAAAACTATTATATAATAAAAACTATTAATAACTATTAATGGATTAAGTTTTAAAGCAAATACTGTTTAGATATAGATATATGATAATTAAATAATAATTAGAAATATGTTAATAATATTTATTTATTTATTTATTTATTTATTTATAGTATGTATGTGTGTCTAGCATATTCTACATGATGTGTGGGCCCTAAAGTCTTGTAAAAAGAACGGATTTAGACGGAGACTTGCAGACTACGATTTGAAAATTTTACTTGTAGGTTTGAGCGTACGCTCGTTGTTCTGCATTCATACATGCTTAGCATGTATGAATGGGTGTCTACAGGTCCCCAGGGTGTCTACAGAATCTGGAAATCAGGGAATCATGGAAAAATCAGGGAGGTTTATCAATCTGGAAAAATCATGGAAAAGTCAGGGAACTTTGTAAAAATACTTGAAAATCAGGGAAATTTGTCTATATTTGAAAATATTTGCATTTTCACCTTGCCAACTAGACTGATTCCTTTATGTTACATATATACCATATTTTTTCACATGTTGAATAGTCTTTCCCAATATTTTTAAAAAGATGCGCATGGTATGAGTTTTGATATTTAACGCAAATTAAAGTAATTGTATGTTTTCATTTTAAGTGGATGGCGCTTATATTGAAGGCAATTTACCCATTTTTAAGAATTTTAAATGATACATTAGCATAACCTGAGCAGGTGGCCAGCTTAATCCAATTAGCTATCCCGTCAGATGTAGATAAATCTTAGAATTGAATATTTTTCAGAAGATGAGGAAATTTTCTGGTCATCCTATATCCATTGGCCACTATATGAAGTTGTTGGACTAAATTTTGAGTTCGGATTCGGATTTATAAAAGTGTCAACCAATAATAATTAATGAATATTAGGCAATTTTTATGTTTTTCTCTTGTTTTTTCTCCCGAATGAGGTATTAGCAAGCTGGATAAGTCGGAATCGGCATACATGAAAAAAATACCGCATGTGTACTGTTAATAATGGAAATCAGGGAAGTCTGATAAATATAGTCAGGGAAATCATGGAAAAATCAGGGAACTTTTTTTTTACAATTTCTGTAGACACCCTGTGCTAAGGTAATTTAATTTATTTATCTTTTAATAATATTTAAGTTGCAATTTTAAATTAACTTTTTAAAAGACATTTTTAAAAGCCTTTATGTTTTTGTTTTGAAATTTAATTATGCTTTGTTTATACTAATTTTGTTTAAGTCTGGTTTAGTTACCTTTTAATTTTATAATTATATATCTAAAATGTCAATAGTTTAGTTTTTTCTGTTGTTTTGAGTGCAGGATGGACGTGTGTTTGGAAACCTGCAAGTTTTTAACAGTGGGGGTGGAGTTAGGTATGTCTGTCGACCAACTGATGAAGAATAAACAGTTTTTTACCTGTGTAATTTAAATTTGAAGTTTTTGGGATTTCTATAGTGAAATGTTATAAATATTGTTAATATACAGGTTCTTTCCAAAATTATAGTGTATTTGCATTTTTATTTATTGGTGAAATATATATAGATATATAGATAAAGTTTGGAACTGAGGGTGGTTTTGGGTTCTAGGGGTCATGATTGCCGTAGGTCTGCAAAACCTTTTCAGAAATTCCAACATAGGAGAGATGTAATAGATAGTATTTCACATGGAAATCTACCTAAAATGCATTTGAAATATATTATGATGTGTTATTTTCAGTACTTACCTTTATAAAAAGGGTGAAAATGTATGACATTAAATAAATATTAAAAAAAAAAAAATTATATACAAAAGCAAAAATTATTTTTTAAATTTAAAGAAACATCTCTTAAAAATTTAATGAATAAAAAATAAAAGCTTTTATGTTATCCAGAATTGAAACAATAGATTCCAAATTAATTGCAATATTTTCAAATTTTTTTAGTAAATGAAATTTAAAGGATATTTCTTTAAGTTATTTTAAATAAGATTTTTAGACACGCTATATGTGATGGAGTTTCACCTACTAGTTAATAAATATATGATGATATTCATATTCAAGGTTGGAGTAGCACAGAGTACTGATGAGTTTTATTTCAACAGAGCGAAAAATTTTTTTGAATACTTTTATTCATTATTTATTATACGCTTTTTGCTGAGATGTTATTCCTATGAAGTAAAAAAGAAACAGATTAAATTAAAGAAAATAATTTAAAACAGAAACTCTTTTAACAACAAAAATCATGTTGTCAGAATAATAGAAAATTATAATAATGTTAACTTAATTAAATAGGAAAACTAAATTATTAATTTTGTGATACAAATATTTATGCATTTTTTAAGTAGGATATTTCGCTATAACAAAGTTTAAAATTCATCTTCAGTATTTTCTAGCAATAGACGGCAACGTGCTTAAATTCCTTTCTAGAGCCCTGCATATTACCTATAAATTTTTATACACGTCAAATATTACGTTAAAATTTAATTCAGGCAAAAAGACGCTTAAGGCTGCTGATATCGTACTTCCAAAAAATATCATGCGTAGGCTGCCATGTATCCAATTCTTTGCATTGCCCCGTATATCATTTTATTTATGTTCTACAAACATCTCTTAGAAAATTAGTTGCGCTTCAAAATGCATATCTCAAATTAAGAAACACCTTTAAACAATTCACGCTCATTCTCAGTATTGCTTACGAGATCTTTTGTGTAGCTCTGTATGGTTTATAAAATTTATTCAAAACACGTAGAACACACAACACAATTTCGTTACATAATGATATAGGGTGGAGGGAATTTTTTCGTAATTTAATTATGCGAATTTTAATTAAGTTAAATTATTTCATGTATAATCAAACTGATATACGTCAATGAGGTTTATTATAACTTATTTCATGTATAATACGACGTGCATAGCATTTACAGGGACACACAAAAGATTTCAGATACTATATTGTATCCGAAGTAGTGTACATTAGCGATGATTGCTGGAAATACATTTTTAATTATGTTATGTGCTTTTATGTTTCACTATATTTATGCATTATATATGGTGTGTATAAATGCTGTAATTAATATACAGGGCTACACAAAAGAATTCGTAATGGTTACTGGGTATGATTACAAATTGCTTAAAGGTAGTTTTTAAATGAGTTATGCATTTTTACGTAGAACTGCATTTAATTTACAAATAAATATTTGTAGAACATATATAAAATGATATACAGGGTCACGCAAAGAATTGGATACATGGCCGTCTATAAATGATAATTTCTGGGAATGTGATTCCAGTAGTTTCAAGAGTGTTTTACTTTGAATTAAACTTTAGCTAAATAGTGGCGTGTAATGAAGGTACTAGGTTAACTATAGGGTTATGCAAAAGTATACAAGTATGTTTCCATCTATTAGTATAAATTGCTGAAAGAGAAATTTCAACCTGTTATGTGTTTTCTTGCTAAACTAAATTTCCCCATTATATAGCATATATATCAACCTACAGATCAAATATAGGGCTGTTCAAAAGAATTGGAATACATATTTAGTATGACGGTAACTGCTGAAATCAGTTTTTCAAATGTTTTATGCGTTTTCTAAAATGTTTACTTAGTTTTCTTATATTCTTATACACCTTATTTCCCTAAATAACGAAGTTTTGTTAAATTATTCAGGAAGTGTTGGAAAGTGTTTCATAATCTATGCTTAACGCATGATTTTTCTTACTTGTTTTATGTATACTAGGGTTTTCTGTCCTATGATCTATACTTTCCAATCCCCGTCCAGGACCTGTAGGCTCCAAAAACGCACTAATGTGTGCAAAAGATTAGACGATTACGGAAGATTGAATGGGGTTATTAGGACCAGTGCCAATCATCTCTAATCGGATCGCCATTCATTCCCTTTCACTGGGGATATTTTTCTGCTCCGAAGGCCGCATCCACAGTTATTGCGACAGCTGGCGGCTATTTTCGGTAATCAATCTGTAGATCAGTTTGTATAAAACGGTTAAGTAAAAAATGTCGCTGACTCGCGCACTTTTATAAAGACGCTATAAGAAAGTTAATAAATATGACATTTAAATGTATCGTTTTAAATATGATGGAATTTTCACAATTGAATGCTTATCGCAGGAAATTAATTTTAATGTTTTCTTTCTGTTTTAATATTCACGTGTAAATATATTTTTAAACTGAAAGTGTTTGTGAACATTATTATTTGGGCTTTTTAAAATCTGGCAACATTAGGTAAAAGATGATTATTTGAAACTTGAATTAAATTTCTATTCAGGTAATGACATTTCGAATGAAAAAAATGCCTGCCGGATCGGCCTAAAGGCACAGGTAGATTTCGAAGTTAAGTACTAATTTCACCAACAAAAACTAAATCAGGATTAAAGATAGACCCAGTTTAACAATTTTATCTGGCGCTTTTGACGAGTATTTAATTTCATTTTTCTGTAAGAGCTGCTTTTATCAGAATCATGTTAATAAGATAATTTTTTCTTTAACCCCCATTTCTGTTCAATTAGGTTTTGCTGTAAGAGTTGGTCCTCTCAAAAACTTGTCAATATGAAAGTTGTAGATAATATTAAGAAGATGTGGATTTGCACCGCACAGGTCGACCGTTCATTCCTCAAGCTCAGATTGACATTGTGAGTGGTCTCTTTTTTACAGACCGTCGATGGACTGTCTGAGAATTATCTGTAGAAGTTCTCAGTTATCAAACGGTGTGGCACATAATGAAGAAATGTCTTAACACGAGTAAGTCACACTGGGCTCCACATCAACTGATCGACGTACAGAAATGGCACCGGTATGCATTGGTTGGTATCCACCTCGACATATACCGCAGCGACGGTGATGCGTTTCTGCAGCGTATTGCCGCCATTCATGGGACGTGAGAACGAGCCTAAGAGACTGAATTAAATCGTCAATCGAATGAATGGCGTCGTTTTCTACGTTCACAGAAATTTCGACAGGAACCCAGCCAGGAGAAGATTATTCTTATTGTGACAGATTACGTTTATTACGAGACAATCTTCCTATCTTGCTGCATGACAACGCTCGTTGACATGTCGCACACGATGTAACAAATCTATTGCGACGGTAGCATAGGGAGAACTTAAAACACCCCCCGTACTCACCTGACATGCATCCTTGTGACTTCTACCTGTTTCCTAGGTTAAAAAAAAAACCCTCCCAGGCATCCAATTTTCTGATCTGGCATCTGTGCTCCGAGCAGCAGTTCTGTTGCTGTCATCAACAACAAGAACCTTGTCAAAGTTAACCTACGGCTTTCCAAAATTTGGCAAAAGGTACTAACTTTGCTGGTGTAATCTAAATTTACTTGTAAGTTCATTAAAAATTATTTTCTACCCATATTGCACCTATTTTATTTAAAACCTTGTATAAAAGGAAAATTTCATTCAAAATTTCTGATACAAATGTCGATTAAAATTAACTGGTACAAAAAATATTTCACTGCCCTTCAAGGAGTTAAAGTGTTTACTTAAATGTTCATATTTCTTTGTTGGCATTTAAAAATGAGCGTATTAGTCTTTGGTCGATGGTGTACTGCTCATGTTTTCCATTAATTGCAAAATTAACCTTTTAAATATTTTTATAAAATATTTTGACTAGTTTTAGTAAAAATTAATTATCATTTTTATTCCGACTTTTTTGTGCGTGATTCACACAATCTCCACTTCAATTTAAGTTACAGTTTCTCAGCATAAATTTTTCTCTAAAAGCCCATCTAGTCAGGGCCCGATTAACCTTTGAATCTAGGAGAAGCTCAATATCATTTTGGGGCTCCTTTCAATCGGCAAAGGTTTTCTTAATTCTTCATACATGAAAACTCATCTATACTAATATTATTCCCATGAGTGGCATAGTCAAGTTCACACATATTTCATTAAACACCTTTTTTTTTTTGTTCCCTGTATGCATTTCAGACTATTTCATACATATATCTGTATGCTAAATTACCCGGGTGGTTTCTAATCAGCACATTAATATGTTATATGTTTAATTAACATGCTATTGATGACATTCATATTTCCAGGTTGAACAAGTTTTCTGAAGTAGCGTGTGAATTTCTTCTTGTATTAGGCAAACTTCCCCTTCTAAAAACAAATTAGAAGTGCAATGTAAAAATATGAAAAGGGCAAATAGAGGACCAGTTTCACATTAATTTTGGGACCTCCTTAAATTTTCGAAGGGAAGCACTTGCTTCCCGTGCTTTTTGGATAATCAAGCCCTGCATATAGTGGCGTCATCTATGATCAAATACCTGCTTATTTTAGTATTTTGTTTCACTTTTGGGTAGTTTTGCAGGTGTAGTTAAAGAAACTAATTTTTGTATTTTCTAAAAGAAAACTTTACATCATGAGACGAATTCTCGTCCAAAGCGCACTCTTGGACGCCAATTATTTGGTTTTTAATTGAAGTTTAAAATGTGTCAAGGACATTTTCCCACCTTATATTTTCAAACTGACAGACTTGCATACATGTAATATGAATACTCAAATTTAAAAGTTGAGTCTGTACTTATATTATAAAAAAGTAACGTTTGTTTGTTTGTAGGGGGGGAGTAATCTCTGGAACTACCGAACCAATTTCTAAAATAAGGGTGGCAAAATGTTGGTGATTATCTTTGCTCCAACATAGGCTGCATTTTATATCGGTACAACAACCCCCCAAGGGAGTGCAGGAGCAAAAACGTCCTAAAATTTAGATTTCTGTGATATTGTTGGAGGAACAAATTTGAAATTTGGTGTGGAGTTTATTCTTAAGATGTAAATACTTGCTGTGAACGGTTTCTAAAAAGTTCGAAATTTAAAAGTGTGAAATGAGCGGAAAACTTTCTAAAAGCATTCTAAATTACAATTTGTCTTGAACTGTTGGGGCTAGATAGGGGAGACTAGGGACGGTTGACCACACGGGAGGCTTGACCCACCCATCAGTTTTCATATTTAAAAGAATTTCAGAGTTTTATCATTAGGTGTCAACAAAAGCCACTGGAATGCTCAAACAACAGTCTTTGTTTCATACAGATAATCAAAATAGGTGTGGAAAAAATCACTTGTGAGGGTTTTTAACCTAAAAGGTGTGTTTTTTAGAAATATTTTGTAAGCTTTTTTCAGATAAAATATATCATAGAAATTTAAGTAAGTAGGTTTTAAATAATGCAGAAATATCGAGCTTTCATTCCAGGCATAAATACTGTACAATAGAGGTGCACAACCTTTTTAAGAGAAGGGCCACTTGCAAAAATGTTTGGGTTGTCGAGGGCCACATCAATAACACAGAGAAAATTCTATATTCGGGAGGTAGGGGGGGGGGGTAATAAGTCTTTATTCTTGATGAATAATTATTTTTTGTCTATAATAAAAATAAACAAACGGAAATAAATAATTGTATGAAGGAATGCAGGGCTTTTTCGCATCTGTATGAATAACCATTCAACACTTTATGAAGACTAACGGTTCCTTATTGACAAATGGTAACTTGAAGAAAAAAAATTACACAAAATTTCTAAATACAGTAAACCCTCGATTTAACGGACTAATTGGGACTAAGATGTGTCCGTTAAATCGAAAGTCCGTTAAATCGCAAAGTACTATTTATAATATTATTTTGTTATAAATATAGTACATATATATATTATTGCGTACTTGTAATTACATATATTATTACAGTGCAAATTACATATATATATATATATATATATACTATATATATACAATATATACAATATATACAGTGTATATACATAAATATATATTGTATATACATATATACTACTGTATATGTATATATAAACACAATACATTACTTTTAATAATACAATATTGGTAATGAAATACAAACGAATTAACACATATGCAACTTTTATGCATGCATAGAACGAAAAGCATATTACACGGCCGCATAGGTCGCCAGCATCATTGCGCATGCTTAGAACGAAAACCACGCTGCAGTGAGGATCAAAGCGCGCGCTTTCGGCGTTTCGTGTTCTTTCCCTTTTTTTAATGTTTCGTTCATTTGATCACGAGACATTGTGTCGCCACAGATATATTAAATATTTTTTTTTATTTTACCGAGAAATCGCTTTTTAAAAATAGTAAAAAGAAATGCTTTGTCGTTGTTCATTGCTTGATTTTTTACATATAAAAGCTTAAAAGAGGGTTGTGTGTTGATTCTCAAGTAGGGGAGGGGGAGGGGGGCAGTAATACTTTTTTTTTTTTTTTTTTTTTTTTTTTTTTTTTTTTTTCGAAGCGTGTTTCATCGTTTTAGAAGCTGTTTCATCATGGAGGCTTCCAGTAAATAATAGTGATAAATAAATATTTGACATTTGTCAAATATAAAAATTTGAAATACAGGCGTTGAATTTCAGGTTAGGGAGAGGGGAATAATTTTAAATTAACGATTTTGATTTGTTAATTTAAGGATAAAGTGTTTTAAAAGGGAAATTAAACGAAACCCTCTGTGCGATCTGCGATCACACTTACCCACTTGTTTTACTTTAATTTTTGTTTAATTTTTTTTTTTAAATTAGTCCGTTGAATCTGAAGTCCGTTGAACCGAGGTCCGTTAAATCGAGGGTTTACTGTAATTGAACGTTATTGAAAATTATTTAAAAAAAATGAAAAATAACTTCATTTAAAATAAAAGGAAACTTATTTTTGAAATAACAAGGCATGATGGACTAATTATGCTATTTTTTCTGCGGATTATTAACAAAACTTGTTTTTTTTCTTTTGTCAATCAAGTGCAACTAATTGACGAAATTCGCGATTTTTTATCAACGACCGATTGACAGATTTCGCGGTAATTTTCCATTGGCAATTGGCAAAATTTGCAATTTTTCCAAACAACCAATTTGCGATACCTGCGATAAATTGACGTAACTCGCGATTTTTTTTCAGCGATACCTTTTCAAATTTCGCGATTTTTTTCCATAACGCATCAAAGAAAATTGCGATTTTTTCCGCCCCCCCCCCATCGAATTATTTCGCGACCTTTTTGTTCTGCGATCGATCTTCGAAATTTGTTTGAAAAAAGTTTTTTCCATGAACGATTGACAAAATTCGCGATTTTTTTTTCCTGTGTGATTGGCGAATTTTGCGATATTTTACGTGACAGATTGACAATATTTGCAATTTTTTTCCAATGGCCAATCGACGAAACGTGATTTTTCCCTGGTATACATTGGTGTAATTTGTGATTTTTTCGCGCAATAAATTGGCGAAAATTTCGATTTCTTTTACGCACACAATCGATGAAATTTGCAATTTTTTCCTGCGACCAATGGATTTCTATTTCATGATATTTTTTGGGACCGACACACAAATTTTGTAATTTTTTCCATGAGCTATTCACGAAATTCGAGAATTTTTGGGAAAATTCACGATTTTTTTTCACAAGCGATTGACAAATTTCGCAATATTTTTGCGACTAATTGACAAAATTTGTAATTTTTTCTATAAATTGTCAAAATTCGTGATTTTTTTTCCGCGACAGATTGACAAAATTGCGATTTTTCCCCAGTCGATCAACGAAATTTGCAATTTTTGTACCTCATCGACAAAATTCGTGATTGTTAACTGACTCTGATGAAACTTTTAATTTTTCCTGCGGCGAATTGACGAAATTCGCGATTTTTTCCCGCAATAAGGTGACGAAACTCGCGATTTATCCGTAGCCGACCAAGAAAGTTTGCAATTTTTCCGCAACTCCTCGAAAAAATTCGCGATTTTTCAGCGTCCGATCAACGACATTCGCGATTCTTAACTGACTCTGAAGAAATTTGTAATTTTTACGCGACAAATTGATGAAATTCTACATTTTTTTCTCGCGATAAGCTGACGAAACTCACGATTTTTTCGCAGCTGGTCAACAAAATTTGCAATTTTTCTTTTCCCCATCGACAAAATTCGCGATTTTTCTGTGCCCAATTAAAGACATTTGAGACTTTTCCGCGCCGAGTCGACAAAATTCGTGATTTTTCCTTCCCGCGATCAACAAAATTCGAAAATTTTCCGCGCCCGATAAACGAAATTTGCGATTCTTAACTGACTCTGACGAAATTTGTAATTTTTCCCGCTTCAAATTGACAAAATTCCGACTTTTTTCTCACGATCAACTAACGAAACTCGCGATTTTTCAGCAACCGATCAAGGAAAACATAATCGACAAAATTCGCGATTTTTAACGCGTCCGATCAACAAAATTCACGATTTTTAACTGACTCTGACGAAATTTGCAAATTTTTCAGCGGCAAATTGTCGAAATTCGCGATTTTTTCTCGCGATAAACTGACAAAACTCGAGATTTATCCCCAGCAGATCAACGAAATTTGAGATTTTTCTGCGACTCATCGATAAATTTCGCGATTTTTCCGAACTCGATCAACGAAATTTGCGATTCTTAATTGTTGCAATTTTATTCCCGGGGCAAGTTGACAAAGTTTACGATTTTTTCCTGCGACATATGGACAAAAAATTGCAATTTTTCCAGTTATAAATTGACGAAATTGTGTAAAAGAAAGAAGAAATTATATAAATTGTGATCGCGGGCCACAAGTTAACCTATGGCGGGCCACTTTTGGCCCGCGGGCCACAGGTTGTGCATCCCTACTGTACAATAACTTAGGCTTAACATAACAATGTGCTATTCTTTAGAAAAAGGTTATGTGGGGAGGCTTAACACAGTCAATGTGAGGGAGGGTTGACCAGATGAAATCTTTTTATTATACACTATGCATAATGAAAGATTAATGGTTATATATAAAAATATATATAAAAATTTATTCTGCAAAGCCACGGTAAACTAGGGTGATGGAAAAGAAAATGTTTAGATTAAAGAGAGCTGTGAAAAATCGCTACAGTATCCACTGCAAGAAAAAATTTAACGAGATATAGATGGGAAAGTTGATAGGAACTTTTTCCATTTAAATATTACTAAAATAGGTAAATAGAAACAGTGTAAAAGACTAAAAAATATGAAAGCAACAGTCTTGACATTTTCAGGGGCAGTGGCATGCTTCTGAAACCACTTAATTTTAATTCACAAACACCACATTGACACCAGAAATTTGCTAAAATTTTTCCCATTTAATATGTATGTGAAATATACCCTTTTTCTTATTTCCAAATAAATGTCTTCGTAAATTGCGGTGCCAGTCATTTATTTCAACATTTTAGTACTGAAAGTGCTTTGTCACTGAAAGGGATAAAGAAGATCAGTTAATTACACATACGGCGGTAAAAGAACATAAAATTGATCGAAAAACTTTTGGGAGGTATGTAGATAAATTTCACCAGCATGAATACAGTGAGATGAAGCCAAACTATGTGACAATTAGAGTTGTCAAGTCGAGTGTCACAAAAAGTAGGAAAAGGAGACAAAACAGAGCGGGACAGTGGCTATAAATTCCGGGGATAATAATCCAGGAAAACGGAACCTGTCTCTAAAGGAATACTGTCTTAAATGTTAAAATTTCGTTTTCCCTGCTGTACAATTATACCTGCTCAGACGTAATACTGCTTAAAACAAAATTTTTCTCCTCTGATTTGCAATTGCGTCAAAACGGGTTTGTTTAAGCATCATATTTTCAAAAATGTTTTTTATAATAACTAAAGCATATAGCATAACGTTTTATTGCCCTTTTTTCAAACAGACTTTATTTCTCTTCACAAATATTTCAGTATAAAACAAAGTGGGTCAAGCCTCCCATATAGTGGGTCAACCCTCCCATATGTGGGGAGCCTTGACCCATTATTTGCTCATGGTTAAAATCGAACATTTTAAAAACTTCTTACAGATTACACTTATGTAGCAATTTTATTTTGATAACTGATTGTATAACGAATAAAATGATATATAAAACTTTATTCTACAATCAATATTTAAAAAATTAAAAATATTTTTGTAAAAAGTGGGTCAACCCTCCCTAGTCTCCCCTACTTAAAATTTGGCATGGCTGTTACTTTAGAATCTTAAAAACTCACACAGAACAGCTTTTTAAAAATTTGAAATTTAGAAAGGGTGCAGGAGCGAAAAAGAAATGTTCTAAAATGGCGATTCGTGGGCCAGTGTGTATTTGGTATGGTTGAGACGCAATCGCAAGTCAGAGGAGAAAAATTTTGTTTTAAACAGGATTTTGTCTGAGCAGGTATAATTGTGCTGCAGAGAATGTGAAATTTTAACATTTAAGGCAGTATTCTGTTAGAGGCAGGTTCCGTTTTCATAGTGTTTCATGTTATTATGTCCGGATTTAGGAGCCACTGTCCCGCTTTTTTTTTGTCTCCTTGTCCTATTTTTTATGACACTCGATCTGACAACTCTAGTTGTCACTTAGTTTGGCTTTATCTCACAGTATTCACCCTGGTGAAATTTTGTCTACATACCTTCCTAATGTTTTCCGATCGATGCTATTTTTTTTGCAGCCGCATGCGCACTTAACTTATCATTAACATGATTTAAACCCTTAAGGGGCAAAGTACTTTCAGTACTAAAAAGTTGAAATAAATGACTGGCACCGGAATTTACGAACAAATTTATTTGGAAATAAAAAAGGGCTATATTTCACATACATGTTAAATGGAAAAGATTTTAGCAACATTCCGGTGCCATTATGACTTTTCGGAATTAAAATTAAGTGGTTTTATAAACATACTACTGCCCCTGAAAGGGTTAAGACTGCTGCTTTCATCCTTTCTAGTCCTTTCTAGCCTTTCCCAATGTTTCTATTTACCTATTGTAAGTAATATTTTAATGGAAAAAAAGTTCCTATCAACTTTCCCATTTTCTATCAATTTTTCACATTTTACTTTAGTCAGTTTTAACCATTTTCTTTTCCATCACACCATTTTATTGTAGCTTTACAGAAGAAATTTACATACTTTTATACATATAACCATTAACTTCTCATTATGCACATTGTAGAATAAATATATTTCCAAAACCACTTAATTAAGGAAGAATAGAACATCTGGTCAATCCACCCTCACATTGACTGGTTCAAGCCTCTCTACATAAATCTTTTCTGAAGAATAGCACATTTTTATGTTATGCCTAACTTTAACTGTGCAATCTTTATGCCTGGAATGAAAGCTCGATATTTCTGCATTACTTTGAACCTATTTACTTAAATTTCTAGGATATAATTTATCTGAAAAAAGCTTTAAAAATATTTCTAAAAAACACAACTTTTAGCTTGAAAACGCCTCACAATTGATTTTCCCCACCTATTTCGATTATCTCTATAAAACGAAGACTATTGTTCGAGCATTCCAGTAGCTTTGATTGACACCTATTGGTAAAACTCTGAAATTCTTTTAAATATAAAAATTGATGGGTGGGTCAAGCCTCCCGTATGTACAACCGTCCCTAGTCTCCCCTCCCTAATTGTTAATTTAGAAACATAAATGCATCCATAGAACAGTTCTTAAAAATGTACAAATTTTTAATTATACAGGAAGAAAAAATGTTCTAACATTGCGATTTCTGTAATATAGTTGGTAAAGAAGCTTGCATAACTAGAAGTTTGGAATTTGGCATATTGGTTACTTTTAAGATGTAAATTCTCGCTATGAACGGTTTCTAAAAAATTCGGAACTTCAAATGAAAAATTAAATGAGCGGAAAACTTTCAAAATAGGTTATAAATTACCATTTATTTGAAATTAATTTTAGTACTTCTCATTAATTTAAGCCTCATGTTTGCCTAAAGCAGTATAAGAATTAAGTTTAGTCAATTGTGTCTTAATAAGCAATTTTTGAATTATCCGTAGCAGTATAATTTCCTCTCATAAAAATAGGCACACAAATATCGCTTGGCATATCTCAACAACTATGCGAGCAAAGCCGCGGTTTTGCAAGTAATTTATAAAAGGGTGCTTCACAAAAGCAGATATTTTAGTTTTGATGGCATACACCATATCACCCTTTATTAAAGAATAGAAACGCTTACATCAGTGTTGAATTCAGGCGTTTTTTCTCGGGAGAAGGATTGCACTTTTAAACTATTAACCTTTATCAGGGTGTCTACAGATCAGGAAAAATCACAGTCAAATAAGATATGAAATACCAGTATTTACTTACAGAAAAATTCACCTTATTTATTGGCGCGATTAAACACGATGAATTTCTTTGTAATAAAATACTGGGTTTTCACACTTATTTTGACTGTGATTTTCCCTGATCTGTGGACACTCTGATTATAGAATGGGAGCCGGTAGCACAGACAGATGGTTCTTACGAATCCTGTTATCTCTCCAGGAAAACTACCAGAATCTTTTTATAGAAAAAAAAATCTAGGTTAAACACGCAAAATTTCGCCTTCTTTTACGAAGAGATTTTCTATAAGATAATACTGGTGCCGAAAAAAATTCTGGTCTGGAAAATTCAAGAAGGCGTACGAACCATGAGACAACCCCTCATCGAGTTGGAGGCTGAAATCCCAGATTTAGCTAAAACTCGATTCCCATATTAACCCTCCGCCTACCAGAGGGGTCCAATGGCCCCGACAGCTACATTTATAATGATATTTCTAATTTATTTTAAAAACTGAAATTTCTGTAAATATAGTTTTTTTCTGGGATGTTCTATTCTTTTGAGTAGAACATTCCAGAAAAAGTCACATATTTACAAAATTTTCATTTTTTAAAATGTGAAAAATTAATTTGAATGTATCTATCGGGTCTGTTGCACTGGTCTGGTATGCGGAAGGTTAAAAAGCAATCGGTCTGTCAACTCATATCTTGGTGGAAAATACCTAAAAACCCGATTCTACCGGTTGACTCGTAGGTTTACCATTGTGTTTTCCTGCTCCCAGTCCGCCATATTTTCATAACTTTGGGTGCAGGAGAACGAAATGGTAAATCTACGAGTCGACCGCTAAAATCGGGTTTTTTGTGTTTTCCACCAAGATATGACTTGGCAGACCGATTGCGTTTTAATATAGGAATCGAGTTTTAGCTAATTCTAGAATTTCAGCCTCCAACTCGATAAGGTGGTTGTCTATGCTGCCAGCTCCCGTTCTATAACCAATGACAAAATTTCAAGTTTTTCCGCGGGGATATTTTGACTTATTTCATCACTGGATTACTCAGCAATGAAAATGCAAATATATACAAAACACAAGACAAAAACAACTTTTACTCTTTTTTATTTTGAATAGCAAAAACTAACAAATGCTTTAATGAGAAATAATATCATAAACCAACAGTATTTGATTTTTTCACAAAAGCATGTGAAAGCAACGTATTTGTAATGCATACACTCGAGAAAATGAAAGTTGCATTGTCATTAAAGACTTTTGACACAATAACTCGGTGATTTATTTTTTATGTTCTTTAACACTAGAACGCCCGGAAGGAGTCGATTCGACTCGATCATATTATTAAATGTCAATTGGAGCCAGAATTTTTTTCATAAAATAAGTTGAATTTAAACAAGGCAGAATTACGTTAAACAAATCAGTTACATAATTTTAAATCAAAATTCTGGTGTGAAATATTTTTATGAAACTTTAGTAAAAATTCCAGGCGTTCTAGAGTTAAAGTGAAAATACAAAAGAAAAAACGACAGTACGTGCAGAGATTATTTTTTTATGTAATGTTTCTTGCACTGAAACTGAAATGGAAAAAAAAGAACTATTTCTTAAATAAAATGTTATAAGTATTACAACCAGTATATGCTTTTCTTTGTAAATTATTATCAATCTCACAAATTTATTATAAGCAAAGAGTAAGTTACAAAGCATCCAAGAGCTGTGAGGTAAAATCCTCTCGTAAATTGAAAGAAATTCCATCCTGTTAATGCAAACGGAGCGAGAAGACACATTTGAGACAAAATTTCGACGCTTTCCTTCATCTGTTTTGAATCTTTGTCGCTTAATGATCGCAAAATTCTAAAGTTTGATTTCTTCGCTTTTTTATCAGCTTCATAAACACTTGAAGCATTAAATGTCGTAGCAGAAAATAAAATAAAATTGAATATTAAGAAGAAAATATTATTTAGAAAAAAATCCTTTGGTGATTTCTAAATCTGCAAAAACACCCAGAGCATTCCACAATAAGTATAACTGCTCTCGAGAAAAATGGGAAAAGAGAATATTGAATTAATATCGTCAAAAAGTTCAATAATTGTATCATAACGTATGAAACACGAATCACAATTTGTAGGTGTTATCAAGCGTCGCTTTACGGTGCAGTCATTGATGTTGGTATGTTCCGTTAAAATAATCGTCATATAACGACAAACGATGATGTAAAACAATGCAAAATAACATGTAAAATAGTAAATATAAAACCAGTCAAAATGATGAATATTCCAAATAATAACTGATACACTCCAGTGAATGTCATGCAAATCTACGATATCGAAAGTAAAAAACTGAACTATCTTCTTAGACCGTGAAGTATCATAATCGTATATATTTGTAAATGTTGATAAAATGAATATTATTACAAATAAGAAGTAACAACACATAATTAATTTTTTAGGCGGCGAAATTTCAAGGAATTTCTCTAATTTATGTAATTTATTTAGCGTTTTTATCATTTGTGACTGATACATTATTATGTGATACCACATTAAATATGCCACCAGATCAAGTACTACAGTTACTAAAATGTACTTAGGACTTTCTCTGTATTTAACTGTTAGGTAAACTCTAGATATTATTGATAACAGCAATAATATACCCAGAAAATTCATTAAGCATTTTGTTATAGATGCAACAATTCTTTGCGTTTTCTTTTTATTTGAATAATTTATATTAATACCAAACATCTGAAATAATTTCATATGTGTAGTTAAACTTGCATAGGAATTTCTACTTTTTCTATTTGTGCGGGTATTCTGCAATTTAATGATTCCTTTCTCACCACGGACCGCTCGAAGATCCATTGTTTTTTACAAGCTATATAATTTTGTTTAACCTCTAAGATGAAACTGTTTCACTTTATATGTGTAAGTATTCGACTCTTTGAAGAGTTTCTTCTTATCGCAGAATACCAAGATTCATTGTCGTTTCCACAACGTAAGTTAAATGATGAGCATTTGCTTGTTTAATTTCGAAGATGAAATTTTTTCACTTCAATTGTAGGTATTCTGGTGTTTGATAAGCCTTTTCTAAGTAACAGAATATTTATACTTTCATTTTTGTTTTCACAATGTAAGTTAGGTAATGAATATTTACTTGTTTAGTTACTAAGATGAAACTTTTTTTTCTTTATATGTAGACATTTTGATATTCAATGAGCTTCTTCTTATCACAGAGCAATCGAATATTCATTATTGCTTATGAAATGTAGGTTATATGATTAGTACTTGCTTGTGTAATTTCTAAGAGGAAATTAATTTACTTTATATCTAAGTATTCTGCTTTTCAATGAGATTTTTGTAAGCAGAGAAAATTATGAGATACTTTATCTCTTCTACAATGAAAATTGAATAATGAATATTTGTATGCGTATCTTTAAAAATAAAATCGTTTTACATTATACATAGGTATTCTGTTTTCGATTAGCTACTTGTCCCAGAAGATTGATTATAGCATCCCTAATATAAATTAATATATCACGAATATTTTCTTCTGAAATTTCTAAGAAGAAGTTGTTACTGTATTCTGTATATTGTATTACTGCGTTCTGTAAATTCTTGACATAATTAATGATTATGTTTATTAGTTTAGTTGCGTTCAGAATTTACAACAAGTATCTGAGTTCCCACGGAGAGAAAAAGATTAATCAGTTTTGAACAATGTGCAAGCGCCAGCTAGTCTGCAAAATTCTAAAAGTTTTGACGCTAAAGATTAGTTACGTTACATCCTCAAGTAACAGAACTTCATCTACGCCTCTACGCCTGAGCCCACGGGTAGTAAAGGAGTAAAGTTTCTCCTTCAGCAGACAGAGATTGGCAACGCAGGTTCCGGCTGTAAGCAAAGATTTCCAATGAACTGAGCAATCTCTCTACGATTGGAAGCTCTGGTAATGAACGCCTTGTTCATCGTCCCCTTTTCGATGAGGGAACAAAAGAGCTCGAAAAGTGTACATCGAACTATCGGCACGGTGAAGAGGAAAGGTTCCCCTAGTGTCCATTAACTACAGATAAGTTAAAGCACGTCAGTGCATCATTAGTTGCATACAGTCCAGCAGAGACTGGCAACTTAGCTCGCATCGAAAGAGACCTCTTGTCTCTTATTAACGAAAGGCTACCTAACTGATTTAATGTGAAAACACACCAGAGTTATTATTAAAGATAAACCGATCTGAGTTCAACTTACTGCTGAGTTTATTCCAGACTAATACCGAGTCTTTGAAATTCTCCGCCGATGTTCAAGACGCGCGACTAATTGACCTGTAGACTTCAGTGGAACTCAATTGGGAAACTATTCATGCGGACTATCCTCTGGTTATAATCCACACTTACCCGCGAAATTAACCAACCTGATATAATGATAATGCTAATATCACATATTAATAAATCTTCATTATTATAAGAAAGAGGTTCTAGCTATTCACTATCTTAGTTTCTACACATACTTATATCCGACTAGAATCTTTGCAGTTCTGTTACAATATCATAACTATATAGCTTTTGTAATGTAAATGCTTCAGCCTAAAAAAATCGTTGGTAACCTTAACAATACCCGTTTTTACTAGAATAATCAATAGTTTGCAAATTTAAATGCAGAAAAAATGAAAAAAAAAGTAAACCATTTACTTAAATTAAGTATGTAAAAAAGAAAATATTACTAGGTAATATTATTATAATTTTAAAACGAATTAATCAATATATTATAAAGTTTTAAAATAATGAATAATGTGTTGTTAATGCAAAGATCTTATTTTAGTATTGAACGAAATGAAAAATACACGCATTTAAAAAGCACTTCATAGTTTAACTATTAAGTTAATAGTATAGTTTAACATAGTATAATTTATTAAAAAATGCACTGTTTTTGTTACTTCATAGTCTGGATATTTTTTTTTAACATTTAGGGAATTACTGTTTTTTCAAATAACAATCATTTGCTCTTTTAAAACTTTCTTTTTTATTCTGCGCTTATTTTTTAATTAACGATACTTTATTTGAAATTAAAAACAAGAAATAATGCATGATAGATAATTTAATACTTTGTGCATAGAAACTCCAATTAAATTTAGAGTTATTTCAGTAAATTTGACAATTTGTGATTGTTTTTTTTTTCGCTAAATATGCGGCAGTCGATTGGAAAGTATGACTGAAGGTCCCATGTGAAGCATGACTTTATTAATATCTTTTCGAACTAAAAACAACCTTTTTTGTTCAAAAATCACTTTGCAAATATTTTCCCGGTAACAGAGTAATTACTGGATACTTTATTCAACTTGAAATTACCTTCATAATCAAATACAGCATAAATAATCTTTTCTGATTTTTTTTTCTTTTATTTATTACAAAATGCACTGTTTTTGTTACATCCACTTATACACTGTTAAAAATATCGTGAAAAATTACCTCTGTTTTTAAAGGCTATCTATTTTCTGACCAATGAGAACTAACCATAGTCATTTATGTAGCGTCCTCATTGGTCAAAAAATAGATAGCCTTTATAAATAGAGGTAATTTTTGGCGATATTTTTAACAGTGTAGGCCGGGAGCCGGCAGCACAGACACATGGCTCGTATGGACATCGTTATTTCTCCAGGAAAACTACCAGTGTATTTTTATCGAAAAAGAAATCTAGGTTAAACACGCTGAACAGTGCTGAACGGTGGAGTATCGTTGAGGGGTTTCCTAGTTGTCAAAATTTCGCCTTCCTTTAAGAAGAGATATTCTATAAGATAATACTGGTGCCGAAAAATTTTCTAGTTTGCAATATTCAAGGAAGCGTACAAGCCATGAGACAACCACCTAATCGAGTTGGAGGCTGAAATTCCAGAATTAGCTAAAACTCGATTCCCATATTAAAATGCAATCGGCCTGCCAAGTCATATCTTGGTGGAAAACACCTAAAACCCCGATTTTACCGGCTGACTCGTAGGTTTACCATTGTGTTTTCCTGCTCCCAGTCCGCAGTGTTTTCATACCTTCGGGTGCAGGAAAACGCAATGGTAAACCTACGAGTCGACCGCTAAAATCGGGTTTTTTGTGTTTTCCACCAAGATATGACTTGGCAGACCGATTGCGTTTTAATATGGGAATCGAGTTTTAGCTAATTCTGAAATTTCAGCCTCCAACTCGATGCGGTGGTTATGTGTGCTGCTGGCTCCGGGTCTATTATGAAATCACATGCTTCAAGCAATGGTATTATAAATTCCCCTTTAGCATCAGTTGGATATTTGTTGCAGCGAGCATTGGGAAGACGATATCGGAAAACCATAAAAGAGATATGAGATAAAACTGACATGATTCTAAGAAAAATTATATTATCAGAAAAATTCGCGCCAGGCTAAAGCCAAGAGGTAAAATATTCAAGAGTGTAAGTTTTAAGAAATCCGAAAATTATGCAAAGAAATTAAAAGTAAAAATTGTTTCTATAAAAAGTGCAAATGAATTTCTGTACAGACTTTTTGGGAATTTCTTCGGAGATTGCTATTTTTTCCAACAACATTAATTAATCGAAATGAAGCAACGCTAAAGTAAAATTTAAATATAATTTAAAAGTAACGTATTTATTTATTAAAAATATATATCCCTTTTCATATAGCAATATAATTTTAATGAATTTTGTTGAATTATTGGGCATAAGTAACACGGCATAAAATCAATCAAAACTGATTATCACTAATGAAAGAAATTAAGTTTTTATTCAGCTAAAAATAGATTTTAATTTTATTCTATCTTTATAAAAAATGGAAATGGGTCAGCAATTTTGATTTAAGACGGATATTTAAATCATATAGTTAATCAAACTAATTAAGAAAAACGTATTTTCTTTTCGGAAAGTATAATGATTATTAATTGAAATATCAACACCGATTTAAAATAATTTTAAAATATTGAATAAGGAATTGCAAACTTATTTTACATCGATAGATTACATGATGAATAATATGCAATTTTTATGTAGTAATGATACGCAGTTTTTAGCTAAAAATAAAAGAAAAGAAGAAAGAGAAGTCATTTGTTACGCATAGATAAAACACTTTCCAACATTATCGGAATATTAGGAATACGTTTAATCTTAAGTTGCGATGAATGGCGATAACCGAATAAACATTTTCGAAAAAGCAAAACACAGTTGAAAATCTACTTTCAGTAATTACCAATAAGATATTCGAATTAATATCTGTACCCCTGTATATGAACAGCAGATTTTTATAGATAGCACGTACTGTTGTAAAATTTAGTTAACCCATTTGCGCCTGAATTTTGGTTTTCTCAAATTTGTTGGTAAAGTCACTTTAAAATGTCGAAAACTGAACTGAAAAAATACCAACAAAAATTACGCATTTATTTTTTTTCTATTTATTTCATAAAATGTAAACGTACTAAATATAGGAATATGCATAATATTTATAATAGTATAATATGCATAATTATATGTTTTGTCTAAATTTATATATAATAAGCTTTTAAATTGTATATTATGTACTATAATTTGTATTTTTATGAACGACTAAATATATATATATATATTTATTTCTTTATAGAGACACATTATAAGTATTATTAACATTATAAGTATTATTAATAATAAAATAAGAATAATCATTTTGAGGCTTAAAAACAATTTATTTTATAAGCGTCTTGAAAAGGACTTTACATAAATAAATGTCCAAAAATGGTTAATAAAAATATAGACCCATTCGTGCCTAGCGCCCTATATATTGTACGTTACAAAAATGCCTAAAAAATAGGCTTGAACATATAATTTTAGAATTTAAAAAAATACGTATTTCAAAGAAGTCTACAAGCTAAAATTATGACTTATCCATTTGGATCCTTGATAAAAAAATTACAAATAAACTTATTTTTTACATTTCGCCCTTTGGAAAAATGGAAAATCTATAAACACTGAAAAAAGCCTTCATTTAAGCAAATAAATATCCATCTTATGCTGTCATCTCTCAGTAACAGATAAGGACATTTATAGATAATATTTAATTTTCATGTTATACAGAAGAAGAAAATTATACAAATTTATTAAAATTCGAAGCTTCCCAAAATTGGGACGCTAGGCATAGTTAAAGTTAGCTTATGTGCATTCTTTTCTGAGTGCTTCCGACTTGGTACCGTTGATATCCTTAAATCGTATGTGTACGTCATTGACATCGAAAAAAATGGAACAAAAAACGAGCATCAAAATTTGTGTTAAATTGGTAAATCTTCCGCAGAAACGTACTAAATAATTAAATCTGTATATAGTGTCGATGGTATGAGGTAGTTCACGAATATTTGCGGGGTATTCGAGGTTTCAAGCTGGGAAAGAGTCGACCGAAGACGATGAGAGCTCAGGTCGTCCACGTTCGAATCGAAATGAGTAAAACGTTCAGCGTGTGCAAGCTTTGGTGACATCAGACCATCTCCTGTGTCTGGTGCATTCTATAAAGATGTCTTGCATCGGCTTTAGAAAGGAATGCGGCGTGTGAGGCCATATTTGCTGGACAGTGGAAATTGACGCCGCTTGCGCGACAACGTAGCTGCTCACAAGCCTATCTTTGTGCAGCAATTTTTGGCCAGAAGGCAGTTTGTGTGCACATCCACCCTAACCACGAGACATGTCCATCAGATATGTACTACTTTTTATTTCTCATGCTGAAATTGAAGATAAAGGGGCTGCGGTACGATTCGATAGATAACATTGAAGCGACTGTGACGTCAGAACAAAGTAGTATTGGAGTGGAAGCCTTCCAGAAAACGTTTACCTATTTGTATAGTCTTTCCAAGCGTTATATTGAATTGAGAGGAGATTACGTGGAAGCTTAATATCAAATGTAAGTATAATCTCTGTGTTATATGGTCTGTGTGCGGTCAGTCCGGGAACATTTTGAATGCACTGTGCAGTTAAACATCTTTAATATGTTTATCTTTCATACGTCGCTATTGGTTTTAAATTTACTTTTCTTAGTCTCAAAACATTAATAACTATAAAAATGTTGAAATTTATCTTACTTTCATTTTATTTTCAATTAACTTTCTTTTATTCGCTGTACATTTTTAATGCACCGTGTAGTTAAACATCTTTAACCCTTTGCACTCGAGAGGTGACTCTAACTCACCACTAGTGTTGTCAGATGTCCCTCGTAAATCGGGACGCCAAATGCTTTGGACACCACTAATATCTTACAGTTTATTTCGCCATCTTTTATCACAGATTATTCAGCCATTGGATATGGCGAAGAAAATTAGTTTAAAATACTGCTGTCCAGAGCATTTGGAGCACCCATTTACGCCGGACACTAGTGGTCAGTGAGAATCACCTCTCGAGTGCAAAGAGTTAATACGTTTTTCTTTCATACGTCGCATTGGTTTTAAATTTAATTTTCTTAGTCTCAAAACATTAATAACTATAAAAATGTTGAAATTTATCTTAATTTCATTTTATTTTCAATTATTTTTCTTTTATTTGCTGTTGAGAAAATGCCTAATGTTTTCGAGAAAATTTCTTGCATCTTTCATCACTGAAAATTTGAATTTTTTTTTAATCTAATAATAGTAGGAGAGCTGTTGAACATTTTACGGAAGGTATTTGAGGCACCCTGAAAATTTGTGCAACACTTCTTTTGTAATGCCTGAATACAAAATCGAATGTTTGGCTGAAGGATCGTGGCCCAAAACCTGTGCCAGACACGTGTCAAGTGCCATTTTTAGACACTACCCAAAAAAGGTATTTGAGGCACGCTGAGATTGAAACAGAATAACATTTATACTTAGAAAAAAATATTTTGAAAATGACAGACACTTTAGTCGGCCCAAAAACTGTGCCAGACACGTGTCAAGTGCCATTTTTTGACTACCCAAAAAAGGTATTTGAGGCACGCTGAGATTGAGGCACAATAATATTTATGCTTAGAAAAAAATATTTTGAAAATGACAGACACTTTAGTCGGCACAAAAACTGTGCCAGACACGTGTCAAGTGCCATTTTTTGTCTGGCACAGGTTTTGGGCCACGATCCTTCAGCCAGACATTCGATTTTGTATTCAGGCATTACAAAAGAAGTGTTGCACAAATTTTCAGGGTGCCTCAAATACCTTCCCTAAAATGTTTAACAGCTCTTGGACTATAAACACCATTACAGTTAAAACCATAAAAGCCTATTTCAGGTGATGAATGTAACTTCATCGTTATGTTATAATGCCAAACAAGAAGCAACATAGCATAGTTTTCTCAAAATTGATCATTTAATCCGAAACAACTTTGCTACTAACGCAGAAATTGAGACATGTGCTGTTACAACAAGGATCGATTTTTTGCTGTTTCACGTCTTGTTACACGTGAATGTTTTTAAAGATTAACTTTTTCCAAAAGTACCTTCTAAATATGAAACTCAATCCAACGTGTAGTTCTACAATATTGATAAGCGTATTGAGCAATACATATACGTGTTTATTTTTGTAATTATTTTTCATTCCTAATAAATTTTATATTCACATCTACTTTCATTTTTAGCAATTAAAGTTTTTTGGCAGAGTTTACATATGAAGGTTTTGAAAAAACGTTTTACAATTTTGGAAAACATTTGTCATCAAAATTTCATATTATTTTAAATATATGTGAATCTATATTATCTATAATATTTTTTATTTCATGATCGTAGTCGAAATTCTTTTTTCGTTTACGATCGAACGACAAATAATCACGTATGATAAAAACAGACTGTATTTTTTTCATATTTATCCTCATTTATTTTTATAAATGGTAGAAAACTTACAAAGAAACATTAAAGCGCTTTCTACTTTTAAGAAAGAAGGAGAATTTTGAGATCTTTTCTGTCAGAACACAGTTACAGAAAAAAAGCCAAATTTTTCTTTCTTTTTTTGCTACAAAAAGAGAAAGGGTATTCTGTTTATAAATGACATAGATTTGTACGATTAATCAGAAAGGGAGCATTGGGTTGGTAGAAATCTCTAAATTGCTAAAGAATTATGTCCACATAAAAATTAATCGAGTCTTGAAAAAGTATAATCACAGATAGATAACAGCTATAATTATAAAACTGACAAGTTTCTGTAACTTTAATTATTCAAGAATAAAACTTTTCGCATTATTTTTTCCCTTTGATATCATGCAAATACTAAGGAAAATGCAGCTTTTTTCGGTTTTGAATGCGGCTTGTTTTTACGGAAAGAGAAGGGATATTCCGTTTATAAATGGCATAGATTTTATGTAGGATAAATCTGAAAGCGAGCATTGTGTTGGTAGAAATCTCTAAAATATTAAAGAATTGTGTCCAAATTAAAAATAACCGAGAAAAGTAAAATCACCAACAGCTCCTTGGAAGCGATAAGCTCTTGACATGCTTCTTCAACCTCATTAAAGGATTCAAATCGATGGCTCTTGAGAAAGTGTTGCATTGATCGAAAGAGGCCATTATCGGATGGAACCACGTCTGGACTGTAGGCGGAGTGGGGAAGAATTTCGACACCGTCCAACTGTGCAAACTCATGAACGGCTTTCAGAATCGTTAGGCCTTTTCTCCAGTAATGCCGGATCAATACACGAAAATCATGCTGTTCAATAGACATTTTGGAGCCGAAATTCCTGAACTCCTGTAGATAAACGACTAGTACTCCTACACACGATACAAATTCTGGTAACTATTAGATTAAAAATTTCCCAGAACTTTTTGCTCGAACTAATATTTTCAGATGAGGAGTGGGATGACAGAGTAGCTATGGTTGACGAATGCCCGATGCGGATCAAGAGGAAGTTTATCTGAAGGTATTGGCGAGTTGTGGGAATCTGGTGTAGTCTGTTTCTCCATAGCGTAAAAACGGAGGACTATGGGTGTAAGTGTTGTGAGTGACGTCGTAAGGTGTTTTAAAAGGACTTATGTTGTGACTTTATATTTTCACATTAATTTGGATATATTAATCTTTTACCAGCCTCAACGTGACTAGCTCAACTTTGGGTAAGGGTTTTATTTTATGTTTGCATGTTTAGTTATTAAATAGTTTTGTAAAGTTTAAGTGAATTTTGATTTAAACGTGATTCACGAGTTAAAGTGCAAATTGTTAATCCTGCGTTCGGAATTATATTAACTATGTTCTAACAAAATTATGAATTGGGAAACTTTATGAACAACTAAGTTACCATCAATAAATTTAAATTGTAATTTTTGTAAAATAAAGTGTTAATTTGAGGAATAATATATAGAAGTTTATTTGAATTTTGAGTAATTGTTTATTGTTTTTAAAAGTAAGCACAAAGATTAATTTATCGTAAATTTGTATCTCCAATTACTAAAATGTAAAATCTGTAATTATTATTTGATTAGACTGCCTTAAGATCATCGCAAGGAACACAACGCAATGGACACCTTAATTTTGTAATTTAAATAAAAGGGTGAACCTACTATATTTGAATTTAATAGGCGTTTAGGGTAATTACAGATTTTAAATATTAATAAGTACAAAAGCCAAAATATTTGTATTTCATTTGATGAAAGTACACAACAGTTGCAACAAATGGACATTCCTTTCGTTAACCGTTTTCAAATTATTTTATTTTAAAAAGGGTTTATTCAGACACCCGGCATGAGCACAATTATAGTTTTATTGCACGATCATGGTACGAACAGAATATTTTGTAAGATAAAAACTAATAAAGTTTGGTAAGTTTTTTAACTTAGTATTTATGTTAGTTGTTTAATTATTATGTAATAGAAGTTTCCTGCAAAAGTATTATTATTATTATTTTTTTTAATATGGGTAAAATATCTGTTAATATATGGATTCTCTATCTTGAATTTTATAATAAATTTTAGGAAATATCTTAAAAAATCACTAGCATTTTTAACACAATATATCTTTCACTGATTAGCATAAGCAATAATGATCATATAGTTAAACAAGTAAAAAAAATCATGCCTAAAGCATAGATTATGAAACACTTTCCAACACATTCAGAATAACGTAACAAAACTGAACTGTTTAAAAAATTAAAATATTACGTCTAATTGAACTATATGGAAACACATAATACATTTCAAAATCCAATTTCAGCTGTTCCCATCCACAATCGGAAAATTATACGAATTTTTACAGCAGCCCTCTATATGATTTATAGATATGAATCTATTAGCTACATGCAAGCCAAAATTTAGTCACTTAAGAGATACATATACTTCAGTTGAAAATTTAATTTCATCAATTTCCTCTATTAAGGAGAACGGTACGTGAATACTTTTATGCAGCCCTGTATTTGAGGTATGGAATTTATATATAACGAGTAATATGCAAAAAACTGATTAAATTTAAAAGCGCATACTGAATTTTAAACCATGCACTCCAGCAATTATTACTAAAAGACAGTACAGTACTGTAACCGATTTCTTTTGTGTGTCCCTGTAAATGAATAAAAAATGCTATGAATGTCCTGTTCTAACGTGATCGTAGTGAAATTCAGTGATTTATATCAGTTTCAACATATTTGAAATAGCATAATGTCATTAAAATTCTCTGCAAACGATTTTTCCCCATATACCATAATGTAATGGAATACTTTTGAGCGCCCCTGTAAACGAACAATTAATCCTTCATACTTCATATACCAGGGTTGGCGAACCTTTTTATAGACGCGTGCCATTTTTTTTTCCAAAAATATTTTACTTGACCTTGACATACCAACTACAGTGGTGTAGTCGTAAAAAAAACAGAGGGTATACGCTCTAAGCAGAGGGTATACGCTCAAGGCAGAGCGTATACCCTAGAGTGTATATACTATAGCTTTCTTCAGAAACAGAGGGTATACGGTGTTCCTTAAAAAAATCCAGAAGGTATACGGCGTATACCCCCGTATACCCTCCACTACATCCCTGCAACTAATATACAAATTTAGTGGATTGAAAATCATGAATAAAAATCACTTAAAAGGTTTTTTTTATAAATGAGTATTACACTAAAATAATCTTAAAAACTATTATATTTTAGAAATTATTTAAAACAAATTATGTGTTTAATTGTGTTGTTGTATCTTAGAAGAAAAATAATTAATATCAGGTTCATACTCAGTTACAGAATGCAAACTGAACTGGATTTATCTGACAACTGCTTTTTATTTGATTTATTGCATTATTCATTTGCGAAAACACTGCTTCCCGGTCATAGACGGAAAAACTATTATAATGGCAACGATAGTTTCTTTAAATAGTTCTGAAAATAATTTATACGTTGCCATAATTTTACCATTGGTACATTTACTAATGCGTTAATTTACGGTATTTTAAATAGTCGCAATTAAAATTCTGCAATTTCCAATTAATCCACTTTTCACAAAATCAGGTCATCAAACTTTGTGTATTTCGTGCAATAACACTGTATATTGCTTTAGAGCTACAAGGAACACCGTGCCAAAACTATTCTTTCGTGTGCCACCTTTGGCACGCGTACCATAGGTTCGCCGTCCCTGTCATATACAATACCAAACATGCTTAGGTGACCCTAAATAACCCTTATCAATTTCATGTATATTTACGGGAGACAGAGCGTGGACAGACAAACCGAATGCATAAACACTTTTCAACTTTGTTGGAAAGTGTTAAAAAGTTTAAATTCACGTTGAATACACAAAAATTAAATTCAGTTTATGCTATTTATTTACAAAAATTCAAATTATTCTAATATTCCGGAAGTAATTCAAGGTATATTTATTGTTATATTTAAGGATACGTAATTGACTCCAACCCAACAAAAAATCATTAAAGGAAAGAAGAAGTATTTCTAAAGTCTTCTGGATATTTTATTACGATAGCACTTCTGACAATACCGCCAGACTGCTATCGTTCAACAATCGGCAACATCACAGCTGAAAACAAGTTGAAAATTGCACGTCAAAAGTGACAAATGAGGTGCATTCATACTATAACTAGTTTTATAAATATATTTTGCACCGCATATTGTACTGAATGTATATTTTAGTATACTTCATAAATGCATATCAATTTCATTCTGTTCAAAAGGCTGTAACGCCATTAAAATGCAATTGAAATAATTTTTCCCACTGCCCGTAATGTAACGGAAAACTTTGACTGTCGCTGTCATTAAACTATGCATCCGATTTTCATAAAATTTGAAATGACGCGACAAAATTTTGCAATAATTAAATATTTAAAATTTCAGACCATTCGGTTGGGTAGTTTTTGCTCTGTTATATGCGAACGGACAGACAGACGGGCGGACAGCACGACGACTATAGGTGCTACGTATTTATATAATTACGAATTCAAAAAAAAAAAAAAACTGTGTCTGTACGATCCATGAAGGAACAGGGCCTACAGTGCCCAACTCTGTTTACTTGACCCTGGGGGCCTCGAGGTGCTATGCAGCATGTGCCCCGGCCAGGTGGTCATCCCAACGCGAGACCCTCGTTGTTTAGTTCCCAAGCAAGCTTGGTACTCATTTTATCGACCCCGAAAGGGTAAAAGGTTGAGTGAACCTTGCCCAGCCCGAAGTAGAACTCTCGACCTGTAGCGTGGCAGACAAGCGTGCTGACCACTACGCTACTGGGATTCATATAATTACGAACGCATCTAAAAAAACGTGATTCACTGTGGAAATTCCATATTTATATCCAGAAATTCATTATCTCTTTATATTTAAGGATAGTGAAATGATTTCAGAAAAAGTTGGAAGGGATAACAAGCAGGTGAAAATAACCATATCCAGTTTAAAAAAAACAACCTGGGATCAGTTCTTCGTACTAACAAGCCAATAAATTTAATGGTCAACAAGGGACTTTATCTTCTTTAAAGAAACGATCGCTCGATTTAATTAGTAAAGCGAACGTATCGTTCTTATTAAGGATGAAATATTTCATCTTTCGGATTTTGAAAATGATAAATGACGGTTCAGGGCAGAATAAGTGATAGAAATCTATTAGTTAAACAGAGACATACTGAGAGTAAGTTTGTAAATAAGCATCACTCAAGACTTTCTTCAGAGTTCTTTGTCATTCTTTTGGCTAGTTTTGGCAGCTTAAGTTCCTTAGGAAAATTATTTGTTATGCAGAAAATGGTATTTTTTTTATGAGAGGCGTTGTTTCGTAAAAAATAGAAACAGTAGATCATTTATTACTGGAATATCTATGTTTGGTTTTATTTGATAGTAATGTTCTTTGGTTGCTAATATTATTTTGTAATTAAATTTAAAGAATCAAAAATCCCGACTGCGTAAAAAGCGAACTAATTAATTATTTCTCACTAATGTGAAACTATTTTTTATATTATTTATCTATTTTTTTATTTACTTGTATTGATGACTTTTAAGTTGTGTTTAATTGTTAGTTCCTATCTATAAACACTGTTTGGATGAGGCCTATAGATGTCTATGAAGGTTAGAGTTGCAGTAAAGCTAGAGATCCTACCTACACAACTTCCAGGTTGTGTAATATTTAAACGGAGCTTCTGACTGTAAAATAGTCAATGAAATATCGTCTTCATTTTGAAAGACCTATCCAATGATATACCACTCAATAGGGTGCGTAATTTTTTTTTTTCGTTTCTACCACCATTTTGTACATTACGGCCGCCATTTTGAATTTATAAAAACATAACCTACACTGTAAACATTGGGTAGTTAAGACGAATCGATAGAGACCTCATTCATTAAAATACATCTAGCTGTTGGGATGTTTCGAGGGTATAAAGAAATCCATATATCCAGATACGCGTGAAACACATAGCCCTTCTTGGCAGCCGGGTAAAAAGCTCTTATAGCGTACGCAAGTAGCACAGTTTGTTGGCACATCGTTGGCAGTTTGTGCAAACAGTTGAGAAGTGGTATGATTGGCAAGTGGTAGCTGCAGAGATCAGTGTAATGTGGATCATGTCTGAGCAGGATTCTGAACAACAAAATGTTAAACCACTGTTGGCCCGTCGTTGGGGAATGATCCGTTGGCCAATGATATAGCAAGGTGGCTATTTCTAACTGTGGCCCAAAGGGAAATGACAATTTCAACATTTATAGAAAAGTATGCTTATGACGTCACTATAACGGAATAATACACAAACCCAGCAAAAAGCGATGTCGTCATTCTAGAAACTCGACAAAATAATCGGGTATCTAATGATTCATATGCTTTCATTTGTTTGTAACATTAATATGGATACTAAAAATTAAATATAGTTTATAATAGTTCCTTGATTTATGAAATCATTCATTTATATTTTTTCAAAATTCGGAAAATGTTATTACACACAGAATTATAAAATTATAGTCTTTCAGCTTTTTTTATAGGAATTAAATAAATGTGGAAAAAATAAGTCACATAAATATTCTTTAAAATACATGTTTATACTAGACGATATTATTGGTATAGCACATATTTTAATTACAATTTTTTCAGTTGTTGTGAAAAAAATGGCAGCAAAATGCAATAGTAATTTACTATTTTCCCTTTTTTACAGAAATGGAGTACTTCAGTTGCCATCATTACAGAAATGACATTAAAAATGTAGAAAAAAATAATATCTCAAAAATAAATTGCGATGCAGTTTTCAAACAAATTACTTTTAAAAGTACTTTTGTTTCCTTATGCAACGCAATGGTGCAAAAATTGAAAATGTGCGAGGCTTAAAAGTTTAAAGAATTGCAGTAGATTATCAATATTTATCCATACAAATGTGTTTCGTTTTACGGTTGTCTTATGGTTAGGCGTAACGTTATGTTTTAGTGACGAAACTTTGTTTTCTGAAAGAAATAGCATATCGGGGGCTAAAATATTTTTTATATTAAAATTCTCACCGAATAGTGTAATCTCTAAAGATTATTCAGTTAAAGAGATTAAAATAAAACAGAATGCGTAAAAATTAAATGTGGTTAATTCTACTTACTCACAAAATTGCTAGTTTTTCAATATTAAAATAAATCTAAATGCATTTATTGTAATACTAGGTTGAACAAAAAGTTCTGGGAAAAGTTGTGAAACTTGCGTTGTTATGCGCAAATTAACAACAAAAACAAAAAGGACTATTCTTCAAAGTGGAGATCTTCATAGTCCATGATTTTCTGCCATTGTTCTGCTAGATTCCGGATTTTCTGGAAGTACCATGGCGGTTCCTTGGAATCGAAAAACACTTGACATGCTTCTTCAACTTCAGTAAAGGATTGAAATCGACGGCCCAAGAAAAAGTATTGGATTGATCGAAAGAGGCCACAATCGGATGGAGCCACGTCTGGACTGTACGCGGGGAATTAAGAATTTCGACGCCGTCCAACTGTGCAAACTTGTCCTTGGTCCTCTGGGCCTTGTGCGGTTTGGCAATGTCCTGCTGAAACAAAGCGCGCTTTAGGCGGACCAATCTTGTATACTTTTGCACAAATTTGTCGTAGACGCGATCCAACTGCTGGAAACAAAGCTCCTATGTACGATACAAATTGTGGTAACTATTAGATTAAAAATTTCCCAGAACTTTTTGCTCAACCTAATATTAAGAAAAATCTAAAATACACCGACACCAATGGTATTAAATAAGTGAGGAACAAATATTTCCGCATTGTTCTGGCAATTTTAGCACTTCTGTCAGTTTTAACAGTATATTTTTAACTCTTCTGAAATAAAAAATGTGATTTACCATGCAAAAACCATGTTTCTATTGAAATATGAGAATTCTTTTTTTCTAAAACTTTTATATTTAAGAAAGATGTTGGAGTAACTTTTTTAAATTACGATCACTTTTGTAGTTTTTTTTTTTTTTTTTTTTTTTTTTTTTTGTGGTGGTGGTTGGAGGGATAAGGGGGGAAGTACGAGAAAAACATCCGTTAAAATATAGTTAATCAGATTATCAGAAAAATCAAAATAAAAAAAGATTCATAATCGTCTTTCGGATTGGTGAGCATTGCTGTTTAGTAACGGTGCCTCTGAAAAAAAAAAAAGGTTTTAAAATTTTTTAATTAAATGTAGAAATATTTCAAACCATTCATTTTCCCCACAAAAAATATTACTATTTTTGTTTTAATTTTAAGGTTAAGTTAAAAAAAGGTTTCTTAAAAGCTACCTTTCTATAAAGAAGAGGGCGGCGGGGGGTATTATAAGGGCAAATTTGATAATTCCCTAGATAAGTAATTGATATATTTAGTTTCACTTCATATTTGAAGTAGACAGCTTAATCACTAACTTTCTCACAACGCCCATCACTTCAGAAAAACAACAACAACAACAACAACAACAAAAAACACCATATTCAGTAAAACGCACTTAAATTTCGAAGTAGTATTGACGTTTTGTAAGGCAATGCAATTAAGAGACTGTAGGAGCGCGGTTATGTTAAATTGAACACTGAGAAAGGCGAAGCTGGAAACAGAAAAAAAAAGAATTTCTTATATTAAAAATATTGGATTTACATCAGTATTCTTATTTATCGATAAAGAATTGATTCAAAGAAATGTTATAAAAAACGCTAGACACATGAAAATATAGATATCAGTTTAAGATGAATTTATCTTATACTTAATTAACCGTTAAGATTAATGGCCAACATGAGACTAACTCTTTTTAAAAAAATCCATCGCTCTCTTTAATTAGCAAAGAGTACACATAATACTTATTAACGATAAAATATTTCATCTTTCGGATTTTGAAAATGATGAATGGTTGTTAAAAGCTTAATAAGTAATAGAAGGCATTTCGTGTGGCAGATACATGCTGAAAGTAAGTTTGTATAGAAGCATCACTCAAAATTATGATCAGAATTGTCTGTATTTCTTTTGACTTGTTTTGATTGTCCAAGATATATAGAAAAATATTTGTTAAACAGATAGTGATAAGTGTACTGAGAAATTATTGTTTTCAAATATTAAAAACAGTAAATGATTTATTAATAGACTATCTATATTTTGTTTCGTTGGTTAGAAATATAAATTAGTTGTTAAAATACTTTAAAAGAATTGCGATGGATTTTAAATATTATTTTCATAAAAAGTTATCACAATTACGTAAATTGATTCTGAAACGTTGTTTTTTTATTTATAGGGGACACATGTGAACTTTTTTTTATTTTTCGATTTGTTTCACAATGTCATCTTAAACTAATCAAAAGAAAATAAATTCATACTAATATTTATTTTGTGGGCTTTAAATTCATTTTTTACGACAAATTTCTACACTTTATGCTCATTTTAAAGAACGATTAAAATTGCTCAGGGGGTAGTTGTGAACATGCATGGGGCACATGTGAACAAAGCATAAAAATCAATAATACTTCTTAAAAGCAGTATACATAGCTCGCCTTGAAGAAAAGGGACCTAACTCAAAAATATTAAGGCAAAAGAAGATTGGCATTTTTCTTTACTGTAATATAAAATTACAACACTTAGTTCTGAAAGCAGCTGTAAAACCCTACATAAAAGCGAAAAAACCAGCACGAATCAAAACATAGACGAGATAGGGAAGACTGAGTAATTTATCTCTCCCACACACACAATCTGACCACTCTCTGTGGTGGAAAAGTTACATTTATTTATTTGTGAGAAATTTCTAAGCTTTATGCTCATTTAAAAGAAAAAAAAGATTAAAATTGCTCACATGTGCTTAATCTAGTGTTTTTTCTGATACCTACACCTCAGGCCCGTAACCTGATGGGGGCGAGGTGGGCTGAGCACCCCCCCTAGCATCCTCTCGAGCCCCTCCTAACCATTTCATTATTTTTTATTTTTTTCAACATACATATATTTCAACTAATCTGAAAAGAAAATATTTGCAAGAAAAAGATTTTGATCTTTAAACTGCCTTGAATCGAATATGGAGAAGATTTTTAATTCAGAAGCATATTAGTTTTGTTATATTATCTTGCTGTAAAATTCTCGAAATGCAGACTAAATAGGAACATTTCCTTCTCCTGAAGAAATTGGGTCCAGATCACTACCAATTAAACCAGACACCACATGTTTTGGTATAATCTTTTGAAGTTTGTTAGCGACATTTCAAAAGCAATATCTCGTCAGAGTGAACGGAAATAGACCTTCGTTATTCGAGCTTACCGGTAATTAAGGAAGCGCTAAAAACATGCTCGTTTGCATCTTGACCATATGTGTTTATTTGACAGTAGATTTAGTCAGTGAAATATTGCTTTTAAACGAGCATGCTTGTAGAAAGAAATTACGAAGATATAAGACTGTCAATTTATACAAATGGAATAAGAAAAAAAACATTAAAGGGACACCATTAATTGTTTCGTGCCAAGGATGTGGATAGAGCATTTGCAGCTGGGGGTATATTAGGAAACCTAAGGAGTCATACTCCTGTTTGGTTTTTGAACTTATCTATTTTTTTTTCTTTTGTTCATGACTTTGAATTTTTTTTTTCAATTTGTCTTATGACAATTAAACATTAAGTGAAACAGTATGAATAAGGTAAAATTTATTATAAGGCTTTTGAAAAAAAATCTTCATTTAGACAGTTAGATATTATTTTTAAATCTGTTTTCAAGTTTAAATCCGCGAATTTCTGGCACATTTGAGTTATTGATAAAGGTATAAAATTTACAAATATGGTTATTACATTTAAAGACTTGAACCGCGTTTTGCGTTTTATAAAGCTGTTTTCAAATCTAAACCAGATACTTTGTGAAATATTCGCGAAAAATATATATTGCTGCTTCCCTGTAACAGTAAACAACGATTAGAAAATAGTGGCATATTTGACGCTTTATGCTGGTTTTCATGACATGACAACGACATAACGGTTAGCCATCCGGTAGCAATTGGTTGTAACTCAAGATGTACGAAATGCGTAGAAAAATGGAGAACGCTATTCGACTCTTAGGTGCACTAATGTGAGAACTTGGAAATTTTTAGACAAGTAGGAAAGAAAGTTAGTTCTTGAAAGTGACAAGAACGCGTTGTCAAGTAGGAGAAGAATATTTTTTGAGACCCTTACACCTGAAGGGAACGCGCATAATATTCGCCTACACTTAATGAAAACTGTTCACTACTTTCGAAAAAGGACGACGTTCACCGAAAATTATTTTAATTGTTCCTTTTCGAAATGATGTTGAACCATTGAATTTCAGAAAATACATGAAAACATCCTCAAATTTATTTTTTTCTTTTCTTTCATTCTTTCTGTTTTTTTTCCTCTAACTAAAAATTTAAGTCATTTTCTCTGATAAAAGTATTTAAGAATATGGCCACTAGATTTATTGTTTTTAGATTTATTGTTTTTATTGTTGTTAGATGTTTTTTTTAAACTATCAATAAATTCAGGTATGTTTTGAAAAAATATAAAATATATATATTTATAGCTAGCTGACTCGTCCAGCTTTGCTTGGGACCGTCAAAAAATAGCACAAAACCTGAAAATTTTAAAAATAGCTGCAGGAATTTCGAATAAGTTTCATTGAAAAGAGAACAAAATTAGAAATATTAGGCTAGAAATTTGAAACTGGATTCTTTTCATTAATGTGGAAAAATTACAGCAGATCGCAAAAAAACTTTAAAAGTGATAAAAAAAATCGCTAAAATTTCAATAATCACAGAGGACAAAATTTTCTTTATTGGGCAAAAGGTGCTTTCTTTTAAGAATGTCAAGAAATCGCCGTAAAACATGAAAAAACTCCAAAAATCATTAAAAATTCTAAAATTGCTGTACGGATTCCAAATAAACTTCACTGAAAAGAGGACATAATTTACTGTATTGGATTAAAATATTAAAAACCGGATTCCTTTTACTAATGTGTAAAAATCATCGCAAATTGAAAAAAAAATCACTAAATATTGCACAAAAAATCGACAAAAATTCAAAAACAGCAGGACAGCAAAATTTAGTCCAATGAGCTAAAACATTGCAACCGGAAATCTTTTCCGAATGTCAAAAAATCGGCACGAAACGCGAATAAAAACCACTAAAAAATCTCTTTAAAAATTGCGGAACACAAAATGTACTGTATTAGGCTAAATGTTTGAAACCGATTTCCTTTTAGATATGTCAAAAAATCTTCTCAGAAGGCAAAAGAATTGCCAAAACTTGCATAAAAACTTGCAAAAACTTCAAAAATCCTGGAGTAGAAAATTTATTATATATATAAGGGCTAAAAATTTCAAACTGAATTTTGTTATTTTTAAACTAATTATTTTGCCCTTAAATCTCAATGTTTCTAAATCGAAATATTCTTGGAACAACAGCTAAAAAGTTGGTTTACGGTATTAAATTTTTAAAGGATTAGTGCATAAATGAGTTACTTTATAAGTGTGTGCAATTTTAAACCTATAGGAATTATTTTATTTTCGAGCTGATTCCCCCTCCCTCCCTCCAAACTGAATCTCATAATTTTTTATCCAAATTCACACCCAATCATTAGCTAAAATGCTCGTGGATATGGTATTAAAATTTCAGAACAATTACCGGAAATGTCGTTTTAAAACAAAATGTGCGCTGATTAAGGGAGTATGTTTTATTTTTCTTTGTATATTGTTTTTTGAAGCCGATGGAGAGTTTTAAGATTTTTAAAAATTGCAAAAACGTCGTCCGAAAGGGAATTTTTTTGAAAGGGTTTATATTGATATTTTTAAAAACAGATTGCACTGTCGAAGTGAAGAAGGCACCAGCTTTAAACGAGTATTTTTTATTTTTTGGTATTTCGAACGTTCAAATTTATGCAAGATGGAAGGAAGAGGCGAAAAAAAAACGACGTTTCAAAAATTTTTAAATTGTTAATATTAATATTTTTTAAATTGACTGCACAGTTAGAAAGATAAAATTCGATAATACGGTATATATATATATATATATATATATTTTCTTTTCCGTATCTCCATTCGTCTAGATGAGATACGGAAAAAAGCATGATTAATGTGTTCTTCCCAGCTTTTAAAACTGTTCTACGGGAATTCTGCCACAACGCTGTGCCTTTTCGTACCATTTTGCGATTTTTTTTATGGTTTTTAAATAATATATCGGATAAATTAACAACAACAACAACAAAATCCGAGCCTCAGGTACATCAGGACTTGCTTTGGACTATCCTCACCTGCATTTTCAGACCTCTACATGTGGTAGATATTATTAGACATGCCGGGCACACAAACATCCTTTTTATTAATATACATAGATTACTTTTAAATGGATTTAATTAAGTAAGGTCTATAAAGTACAACACAAATCAGTGCTCTAAGCTTGATTTTTTTTCATTCTACTTTTGTGAAGTAATAAGTTTAAAACTTATTTTAGTACCTTTTAATAGTTTTTACTTATTATATCAATTGCGAATGTAATCGGAAATATTTTTTGCATACTATATTTTGCAAAACATGCTCAATAAGGTCAAAAATGTAATAGGCTTTGAGAATTCGAAAATTCATGCAACCAGTATGATTTTTTCTTTATTAAAATTTTAATAAAATATTTTTTTCTGTGATGTGTCGTATGCAATCTATGTTTTGCATTATATACAGAGAAAAAATTCTATTTTAGATAGGTTATTTGTTTTGTATTCTTTTCCCCGGATCACATTTTTTTTTCTGTTTAACAATTTTGCAATAAAATATTCCGTTATAGACAGGTTACGTTATAACCAATTCCTTTATAGAAGATTCTATTTTCGCAGATTTACTGTATTTTGTTTGCTTAAGAGATATGGATTGTTAAAAGATGTTAGCCCCACAAAAATATTTCAGAGCCCTCCCTAACATTATTCGCTGGTTACGGCCCTGCTACACCTACTGTAGGAAGATGCACATGTTAGTGGAATAATGCGCGAAATAAGTTTCTTTGTTTTTTTTTAATTGCATTACTTTTCTTGCAAATAAGCGACAATTCTATTTGAGTACATAATAATAAATAGTAATATTTACTTCAGTATATTTACATAAGTACATATTTTACTTAATTTACAAATTCCATTTCTACACAATTCTCAATTACAAATTCCCCAATTACTTTATCAAATTGAGGAAAGATTAAGAAAACGTCATCTGCTTTCCTGAAAATGTAAAGCCCAAAATTTCAAAAGAGGTTCATTTTAGAAAGAGGGGTTGTATTTGTTTTTCTTCAACATTTGCTTTGGTGTTATTTCTTGTTATGTGGCCTAAATTCGGATTTGTCCCCTGTTCCATCCTCTTCAATTTTGGTGAAATTAGTATAGGATATGCATACAAATCTAAGATGGACACCTGTCAGTTGTGAGAGTGATGAATTGTATGACTGGAGTCACCAGGGCCGCTTTTATAAAGTTAACTTTTTCATTGTCACTTAAAACATGAAGAAATCATCAAGTTTGCTGCCTTACTGCTCACGATACAAAAAAGTTTACATATTGCAAACTTGCTGTCTAATTCAGCTTTGAGTGCTGAAAAACATAATTGCAGTATTAGGATCAGAAATTAATATATATTCATCACCTCATAGCCACAAATTAGGCCATACAGTGTGCCATGATGAATTGTACTTTATTTTAACAAGCTATAACTACGAAGAAAAGGACTTTGAAAGAGTAGATCTTCACCAGTATTTATTATCCGTAATGCATGTTAGCATGTTATAGAACTACTGAAGCTTTGTTCTTTGAGCTTAAATATTTTTTAATTTATTCATCTTTGAAAACCACTTTAAATTAAATTCAGAAAGTCAATCTCATTTCCAGATAGATGCCTATATTTCAAAATTGTCGCTCAGATTTGATTATTATTTGTACAACATCTTAATTAAGAACAATACTTTAGTTTTATTTTGGCGGTTTTCTATATGAAGTAAAAAAGTAAAGCTTAAACATGGCATTTAACGTATAATTTGCAAGTATAAACGGGTGCAAAGTAAGGACTTTATATACTGAATTAACTCTTAAATGAATAAAGATAGAAATGTGAAACAAGTAATATGTATAGTAAGACGGCTATGCGCTATAATGTGAGAGTGTCTGCAATATTCCTAGTGGATAAAGCTGGAAGTAATCGACACTATCCCCAAAACTATGAGGGATAGCGAAAAGATGACAATTACAAAAAAATGCCTCCTCGATTTAGTATGAGAATATGTCTTGTTTGTAATAATGCCCCTGAAATGCTAATGTTCCGATAATCAATCACCGATTTTAATAAGCCACTTATTGCCTGCATACCGCCCCCCATGGAGTTATGAAAGGAAAAGAGTAGACATAAATGTAGTCACTTGAAGCTGTTCCTACCCCCCTCCCCTGCATCTACCATATTTAGCCGAGTCTTGCCTGGAGACCGCTGATTGGACTGCTATCGGTAAAAGTCAAATATGGCGGACGCAGGAGAGGAGAAAGAACTCGTTTTTCGGCTTCCAGACTTTCCACAAGGTAAGATTGATATGTCTACTCCTCTCTTTTCATAGCTCCATGCCGTCCCCTGATTACTAGGCCTACGCGCTGACACAAAAATGGCGACTCGCGCAGGCTTTATTTTTTAAGCGTCTCTATGGTCCCCTGAATTAAAAAAAAAATTTCTTTATTTAATCTTAGAACAGTAAGGCAGAGAAATCTTTTTAGAAATTATTGATATTCAAATTCAAGGAACAGTATAAACGCTGAAAAAAATTCTACGACAGCCGCCATTTTTGTGTCAGCGCAAAGCCTTGATATTTAGGGAGCGGGGACTTGCAGAAGGGTGGCATTATAAGGTACATGCAAATTTTCTAATAAAACTGACATATGTACGCAAAGTACAATTTATTTTAATAAGAAAATCAAGTTAAGCATGAACATGGTGGACACACTAAGCATACTTAACATGATGTTATTGTTAAAATAAATGATGCCTTGCTTACTTTATAAATAATATAAGTACATATAATAATAAGTTTTATAAATAATATAAGTAAACATATTTACGTCGTATAATTGCAGACTTCCACAAGAGATTGTTGACATATTGAAACGGGTTATTAGTTATTAAATAATTTAGGGCTTCTAATGAAGTTATTTTTACATGAAACACATAATTTTTTTTTTTAATCGAGGATGCTCAACATTTTTTTATCGACATTTTTTTCACTTTCATTAATAGTTTTTGAGATGAAGTTTATAATTTTCAAATTTACAGAGATGCTGCAGCTATACAGGGTGGTTCAGAACTATATGACAAAAATGTAAAGGCAGGTAGAGGGGAACTAAATAAGCAGATTTCGTATAGGAATGTGGGTGCGGAAATGCAGCGTTGTAGTAGTAGAGGGCGCTTGTTCGTCGGATGAAACCGCTTCGCTGACTTGAATCTTCATTCCCTGCAGGGATTTCGAACAACATGCATCATTACACCAATACGTAGTTTGGCGACATGCCTTTTATGTATGGGGCTGCACATGGAAATTGCTCGCACACAGTGCACGTCTTACAGCTCTCGAGCCTGTTTAAGGACAATGCTCTATTATGCATAATACCACTTCTTTCACAGCAAGAATTTTGCTATATCTTCCACTGCCCGTATCACGTCTCGAAGCGTAAAACGATCTACTCGCACACAACTCCCCACGAAAACGTTCATAAGTTCGGCAATCCTGCAGATTCCTACCCAGGAATCGTTCCATGTACAGCCTGGGAAAAAAAGTAAACACCCTCTACTAACTCCTCAACAAATTATCGTAGAAGAAAGTTACTGGCACCAAACGATTGGAAATAAAGTCTACTTTTAAATGATGTATATAAAAATTTTCTTAGGAGCCATCTACATATTAAAACGAACCCAATCTTAATTTTTTTTTTAATGGCAATACCCAATTTTAACAAGATATTTCAAATCTTCGGTTAAAACTATGCCTAGACGCCAAATTTCAAGTCATTTGAATCATAAGTTTTTGAATTACAAACATTCAAAATTGAGTGCTTCTAATGTTAAATTACATTTTCATATTTTTATTAATATCTCCTGAAATTATGCTCCTAATTTGCTATTTTTTTGTGTAGTAATAATACTAAAATACCCAAATATAAATGCGTTGAATTTGCAATTTCTATAATTTTATGGTATGAATTATGAAGTTAATATTCGAAAAAAATTATGAATTGCAACCTACAATTTTTTTGATGGATTTGGATTTATTAAGTCCTGCTTTAGGGAAATCCAAAATTTCACATTTTTCTTCCAAGTAGTTTTCAAATTAGGCTTAAAAAACGGCAAAATTTTGGTTTAAGGGGCCCGTCTATTATAGGTATTTTGAAATTTTTCATGCTATCCTGTAATCTAGCAGTATTCAATGACTGCTTGAGTGAAGCTTAAGATGCCTTGATCAAGAAGGGGGCTCTCTCGGTCAACAATTGAGTACCGAACTTCAATTTGGATACAGCCTCTAAAATACGCTCGTTTTAAAATAATTAATTTCTCGGAAACGTGTACGAATTGCATAAACATTTGTTTATAGACTAATTGAAGGGTGTAGAGTTCATTCATGCTATCAGAATTGCGTACTGCTATTGAAAAAAAACAAAGATATGGTTCGTTTTAATATGTATATGGCCGCCTAAGCAAATTTTATGTACAACATTTAAAAATAGACTTTATTACCAATCGTGTGGTATCAGTAACTTTCTTCTACGATAATTTTTTGCAGAATTGGTAAGGGTGTTTACTTTTTTCTTCCACGATAGTACAGTACATCCTCTGAGCAGCCGCTGCATTTCTTTACGCAGCCCCATACATGAAATATATGTCAGCAAGCTCCGCATTCATTTAACAACGCATGTTGCTCGAAATCCGTGCGGAGAATGTCTATTTAAGCCAGCGAAGTGTTTGAACCACTGAATCCAATATTGAAATCGATCCACTGAACTCAACAGTCCCCTCTATGGCCTCAACGCTGCATTTCCGCACTCGCATTCCTATATGAACTATGTTTATTTTAATCCCCTCTACCTGTCTTTACATTTTTAATATACAGTTCTGAAGCACCCTGTATATAGTCGTACAGATGGTAGACGTGCTAGCACATGGTCGTTTTATTTTAATTGACCTTTGTTTTTCTATTCTAACTGTACCTGATTAAGAATTTGAATATACATGGACTTGACTTTGCACCCATATGCACTTGCGAATCTAACATAAAATAGACATTTTGAACCTTTCTTTTTTAAATTTAAACGGAAGAGTACTAAAATGAAAAAAAAAATTTCGGTCAATTAAGATGTACTTTTTTTTTTTTTTTTTTTTTTTTTTTTTTTTTTTTTTTTACCAATGATACATAGACTAATGAAATCAAAAGGATCAATTTTGAGATATAGGCATCTGAAATTAGGTTGCTTTTCTGAATTTAATTATTTAGTGGATTTCAAAAATAAATAAATTAACAAATATTTAAGAAAGCAGAATATGACTTCAGTAGCTTTCTGATATACCCATAGGCAATTAATTTGTGAAGAAGGAGACGTTCAAAGCCTTTGGTTCAGTAACGAAAGCTTGTTAAATTAAAGGGAAAATTCATCTTGACAAGATCGGTGATATGTGTCAAACTTTGTGATTTGCTCATCAAGCAGAGGCTTCTAGATTAATTTACAAGGAATGACTCTTTGTTAAATCAGAAGTTTTCTTTAAATTGTTAAGTATATTTTGTGCCTTTCGAAAAGCATTCTATGTAGCTAATCTCAGTAGATTATCTTTTTCCCATGACACTGGGTATGGTCGCTAAAAATATAATATTTAGCGTAATTGTGAGATATTTATCTTGCATTTTCATACGTGCGTTAATGTTTCCACAATTTAGAAATCTCCCTGTGACATTATTTGAAAGATTTCCGATAGAGTGGCTAACACTCCATAATTAACATGGGTTGTATTCTGTAAGGGAACTGAAGCTATATCTTCATTCGGCTTATTGTTCACCTTACAGAACTTTATCACTCTCTTAAAAAGCAGAGTAATTTTTAAATAAAACGTTTCTATTGCAATTCAAACGCAAGTGAACTGTTTCCATCTGCGCTAAATTTATATTAATAAGTATCACATCTATCAACTTAAGCTTTACCTGTAAAATACAAATATTTTCAAATAAATAGAAAGACAACACCTATCAAAAGTTTACCTTATTTTGTGTTACGACATTTTGTAATATGGTCTGTAACAAATGGAACATTTAGAACCTGTTTTTACTTTATGATTTGGTTACAACACACCTTCTGTAACAAATAGCTTTTTGTGACTGAAAAATAAAATGACAGATTGTTTTACAAGTTTGACCAAAAGATGGTATTAGTACTGTCAACTACTGGCAATTTTTGAATAATTTTCATCTGAAGTTAATTAGATGGAATGATTGTTGTTTACATGTCCTCCCCCCCCCCTTTTTAACTATATATCTACATAATTTTTCAGCATGAACGTATTTAGTTTATAAAACAATTTTCGCAAAAATATGCTTATTTCAGAATATGATAATACCTTGTATGTGGATTATATTCCTATCTATGTTCCGATTTCATAAAAACATTCTGATTGTTAAAAAATTTAAAGATAAAGTATGGTAGTTTATTTAACGAAAAAATTTCTATAAAAATATCTTTCTCTGGACACTATATTTATATTGAGTAGCAATCAGGGAGTCTTTATTCAGAAATGTATTACTATCTCGACCAATTTCTCGCATTATCTTCTTAATTTCTGTTTACAGCTGACAAAGAATGAGATTTGTTGTACAAAGTATATATTTATATGTAAACTAGGCGGCTCTGCCCCCTGCAAGATACGCTCGCCAACCCCCGTTCAGACACCGCAGAATCTAAAATCACGCTAATTTGATCGGTTTTTAAAAGATTAGAGAAGATTGAATTAAAATGAAAAAACCTATAGCGATCTCCCAGTAAACGGGTTTCCATTCAATTCCGTTTGATTGCGAAAATTTAAGGCCAAATCAGTTGCTGTTAAGACATTCAATGGCTGTTTTCGTGTTTGATTAAAGAAGATCAGTTAAACATTTAAAAAGAAGCTAAAATTAAATGAATTAAGTAAACAGAGTCTTTGCCAACCGGTACTTTTTAACAGCGTTATAAAACGATTGGCATAATACAATTTACTACAATAACTACAATTTACTGCTTTAACCCCTTCAAGGGCGGTAGTTCATTTTTGGACCACTTAATTTTAATTCTTAAATGCAAAATTGACCAGAATATTGGAATGAAAAATTTCCTTTTATTAAGTAAGTGAACAAAAGCTTTTTCGTATTTCGAAATTTGTTTGTAAATTCCTGTGCCATTCACTGATTTCAACATTTTGCGAATAGTAGTACCTTGCCCCTGAAAGGGTTAAACGCATATTAATGTATTTATTATTTTAAAGTTTCCTTTCTATTTTAATATTCATGTGTAAATACAATTTTCTAGACATAATTTTTAATATTTTCCTGCTTTTAACTCGTACTCATTTAATAGTAATTTTAACCCTCCGACTGTCTTGGAAAAGAGCAAAATTGTAATGTTGTTTTCTCTGCATTTTGTTTAAATGCTAAAAAAAAAATTATTCTTTGAACATTTTATAAAAAAACTTAATAACGAATATGAATGCAATCCTTGGAAGTATTAATCATTGTTCAATGTATTAAAAATACATTAAATCAATAGAATTATATTATTTTAAATATTGCTTGTATTGCAGTGAAACCTGGAGCTTAGTGAACATATTAACACGGGCTTGTCAATGAGGGGGTTAAAGTTTTTTTTCTGTTTTTAATAGGCATGTGTAAGTAAATTTGTAATCGTTAGAAATATTATTCTTTGCACTGTTATTAGAATTGAAAACAATCTCTATTATAATAGCCTAAGTCATGCGACTATCATCAACAGTTCCTTCGCTTTTCATAAGAAAAGTTTCCATTTTGATTAAAGAATCAAAGTTATTTTTTCGAAAAAAACTATATAAAAGTTGCCATGATCGCCAAGAATTCTTGGTACTTTTATGTTAGCCGGGCTCAAATCTCGCCAATAGCTTTTTTTGGTATTTTTCCGTTATACGGACACCATGCCAAAATGTATGCTAATGCGCCAATTATTTCAACCCTGATCGCGAAAAAGATTTTTATAGTAAAACATGCGAAAGATTGTGATGTACTATTATTTGCTATACTTTATTGTATAACTGTTATTTGTTCATTTATTTTAAGTATATATTTGTGATTTAGTAAAATAGTTCATAAAAGTCTGTAGTTTCCAAATGTTATATTTTTAAAAGACTCACTTTACTATCGACAGTGTTTTTTCTTTTATTTTTCAAATGTTTCAATTCACATGATTTTCATTTTGCGCCAACTATTAAGCTTGGCGACAATGGTGTCCGTAAACGGAAAAGTACCCTTTCTTTTTTTAACTCGTAAGTTAGCATTTTTTTTATTTTTTGAGTGGTAAATTAAAACGGTACTACTTGGTTATCCCATTGACCAAAAATAAATCGCCAGACAATAAGATTAAACGATAATAATGGTTGATGGAAAATGTAACATTGAATTGACTGTAAGGAAGTTACACGTGTATACTCCATCAAGTGATTTTTATTTCGACGCTTTATTTGTATTTGAATTTTTATACTAATTTATTTGTTTTTTCGTTATTTAAAAAAAAAAAAAAATTACGTCAACTTGCATAATTTGGTGAATGGTTTGGCGATTTATATAATTTGGCGATATTGGTCATTTGCTTTGAATTTGAAATTAAATGTTATGATTTGTTGCTTAATATTTAACACAGATGTCATATAAGCACCGGGTTTGGCGTGATTTTTTTACTACAATTTGGCGAAAACTTCCTTTTCGAATACCAGTTATATATGTATTTTTAAATTATTTTTCTATTATTTTTAAAATGAAAAAACAATAAATGAAAAAAATAATTAATAACTATAGAACAAAGCAATTTATAACATTTTAATCTTAAATAAAAAGAAAATAAATGTAAATAAACATTTATTGATGAATAAGCAACAATAGCCGGGTTACCATGTCAGGCAAAATAACGCCATTGTGGCGCCAATTAGGTACGCCGGTGTGTATATGACATCTGAGCCTAATATTTTTCTTTCCGTTTCGTTTTAAAAAAAGAAAGAAGTGTAAGCCATTAATTTTAAATGTTTTTTTTCCTTAATGAAAATTTTGTATTAATGATAACGAAATAAAAAAAAATGCATTGTTCTTAGCATAGATTTAAGGGAGGCTAAATTTGGTCGCCAAATTAGTTTAAAATTATAACCTTTTTTGAAATGCGAAAAAAATATTTGTTACGATTGAAATTTGAGTTGCCATCATTAGAAAAATGTATATAAAAATAGAAAAAATTAATATTTCGAAAACTAATTCGAATTTAAAAATTCTAATACCAGTTTTGAAATCTGCGGATCAATATTGATTTTTGGTGTTAATTTAATCGCAAATTATTCTATATTTTAGGAGAAATCGCTCTGAAACATAATCAGTTGTTTAATCAGTCGGTTCATACTTCCGTTTCATAAATTCGTTTCATTAGGATTTTATATATATAGGGTAGATATAGGCAGGGGTGTAATGGACGGTATACGGGGGTATAGGCCATGCTCCTTATGGATATTTTTAAGAAGCTTCGTATACCGTCTGTTTCTAAAATAAAGCTAGAGCATATACTCTAGCCATGAACGTTCATGACTCTAGCGTATGTCCTCTGCATATAGCGTATACTCTCTGCAGCGTTGATTTCTGGGGATGGTCCAGGGGGGACGTCCCGCCCGGGGTAATGAGATGTCCCCCCGGAAGATTAGAGACTTTGTGTTTTCAATGGTCAAAAAGTGCTATTCTCCCCCCACCCCCCGAAGCCACAGGAATCCCTCCCGGAGAAAAGTTTCTGGATTCAACCCTGACCCTCTGTTTTGTTTTATGACTACAACACTAAATGTAGGAATTTATTATTACTAAAAAATGTTTACATTTAAAAATGTTTAAGAGATTTAAGAATGGTGAAATTACTACGAGAAAATCTAAAAGAAATAGTAAACAAGCGAAAATACAGTTATAGTTGTTTTAAACGGGTTATCTTCTCCTTTATAAGCCACTAAGATTAATGGCAGACAAGGGGATATTTCCTATTTAAAAAATCAATTACATGGTTTAATTAACAAAGGATACGCATAGTTCCTTTTAACGATGAAATATTTCATCTTTCTCATTTTGAAAATGATGAATGGCGGTTCAAAGTATAATAATTGAGAGTTACTTGTTAAACTGAGACATACTGAAAGTAAATTTGTCAAGAAGAATCATTCAAGGATTTCTTCAAAATCCTCTGTCATACTTTTGGCTAGTTTTCACTGCTCAAGTTATATAAAAACTTGTTTTTGCTAAGCAGATAGTGGTATTTTCTCTGAGAGACGCTGTTTCGTAAAAATCAAAAACAGTAGATGATTTATTACTAGACTATGTAAGTTCGGTTTTGTTCTATAGAAACATTGTTTGGTTGTTATAATGTTCTGGCAAAAAATATGATTATAAAAATATTGTGTTTCAAAATTTGTTGAAACTTATGCATCCTTATTTTAAAAAATCACATGTGAAACATTACATATATATATATTTGTTTACATTTATACTTTCACTCATTGCTATAAAAAGTGGCGCACCAAGAAAGGGTTGTCCGAATGGAACGAAATTTTATATATGTGAATACAACGTTGATATCCGTAAGTGATTAGAAAATTAAAGGAAAGGGATAATTGCATTATAAGAAAAATTAAAACTGAATGGCGATTCAGTATCCTGGACACCTCTATGCATGCATACAGGATGCGATACGGGTGGGCATTGATGCATACAGTACAGGTTCCGTATGCTGTCCTGCGTCGTCTCATTCCACAGTTCCTGTAATTGCGACTCAAGTTCAGTGAAACTCCTAGGTTACCCAACCTGCCGTTCCAAGTGATTCCAGACATGCTCGTTTGATGACAAATCTGGGGATGGGGCAGGCCAGGGTAAAGAGTGTAATATGGCGGAGGCATTGCTGCGACACCGTTTATGTGTGTGGCCAAGCATTACAGTGTTGAAAAATGCGTTCTGGAACCCCTGTCATGAGTGGCAACACATGTGTCTCAACGATGTTCACAACGTACCGCTGGGCTGTCAAGTTGCCTTCGATCAATAGTAGAGATGACCGAGCATCGCATCGTATGTGATGGCACCCCTCTCAATCACACTAGGTGTGGGAGCGGTGTGCCGCTGTAAACCAAAAGCAAGATTAAGGCGTTCACCATGGGGCCTCCACACATGTACACGATTGTCATCACTAGCCAAATTGAATCTTGATTTATCGCTGAAGAGAACTTGATTTTATTCGGTTGCGGTCCAATCCTATCGAGCGCGACACCACTCCAAACGGAGGTGACGGTGGGAGGGCGTAATTGGTAGCAAACGTAATGGGTGCCTTCATCAAGGCGCCTTTCAATGGTACGGACAAACACAGGGGTCTATAGTGAAGGTGTTACCTGTGCGTACAGTGATGAAGTTGGCGCTACATGTGCGTGACGGATGATGTGATGGTCTTCCCTGCTTTTGGTACGGCGAGGGCGAGTATGCAACCTCTCTTTTATCCACGGGTCCCAAGATCTCCTCACAGTTGAGTCAGAACGGGCTAGTCGGCTGGCTACTCGCCGAGCTGACAACCCAGCTTCCATCATCCCGATGATTCTTCTCTTCTCTCTAACTCTGACAGCTGATCATATTGACTTCGGTGGTAGTGTAGCGGCCTCCTTTATGAAAAGTACCCCTTTGCAACAGAGAAAGTATATGAAAAATGCTTCTGCGTACTCTTTTTATACACCAGAGAGATCGAAGGTAACGCCCTCTGGTGGCATTGCGTAATGCGATATCACGTTGTATTGTTAATACTTTGCATATCTGGCAAAAACGTACCCACTGGTCAAGTTTAGTTACGATCCGACAATTACTTCTTGGTGCGCCAATTTTTATGACAATGAGTCTACTTTTGTAAAAGATGTGCTGATTTCATAAAAGAATTTTCGTTCAAAAAAAAAATGCTTTTTGTTTTTTAGGTAGTTCAAAGTAAATTTTGATATGATTATAGCCTTTCTGTTTGTGTTTATTTCTGCTTTAGCTTCATAAAAATTACGCGATCATCACTAAATTTAAATAACCTGTTCATATAAATACCGTACTTTCTTTTCGTAACATTTCATAAAAACAAAAAACTGTACTTTATCTGAATAGCATATTTAAATTCTTTAAAATTAGAGCTTTTACGCCGCGACGTTATAGCATCTTTTTTAAAATGTTCTTAATTTCTATTCGCAACTCATAAAAACAGGTGAAAGTTAATAAGAAAAGCATTTATTTGTATAGACATGTCAGAATTGATTATTCCTTAAAACTTTTATATTAAGCGGTTAATGAAGCGGTCGTAGGAAATATTAAAAGAAATATTAAACAAAGAAATATGCAAACATCAATTACAAAAACTTGGAATCTCTTCTCCATAACAATCCATTAACATTAAAAGCAGGCAAGGGATTTTCCCTGCTTTAAAAAATCCATCGATCTCTTTAATTACCAAAGAGCATCCGCAATTCTGATTAGCGATGAAATATTTCATCTTTCTGATTTTGAAAATGATGAATGGCGGTTCTGGACACAATAAGTAATGGAGAACTATTCGTTAAACACAAACGTACTGAAAGTAAACTTCTAACGGAGCATCCCTCAAAGCTTTATTAAAAGTTCTTTATCATTCTTTTGGACAGCGTTGACTATCCAAGATGTACAGAAAATTGTTTTATTAAAAAGGTAATATTTTCACTGAAAGGTGTTGTTTCGTAAAACTTCGATACAGAGAATTATTTATTGCTATGTTATCTATGTTTGATTTTGTTCCATTGTAATATTCGTTCGTTGCACTAACAAGGAAAGGACCCGGGTCGGGGACACGGACTGTAGCGACCCTTTGTGTAATGACAAAGTATAGTCAATAGATAAACATATGACAAGGATAAAGTGCAATATGGAGAGAGCGGGTCTTACAAAACAAGCCTCAAAGTCACCGAATTTTGACGCCTTAGTACATAATCGAAAAAAAATTACACACATCTCTGAGCGGCTGGGTGGTACTATTGGCAGAGCGCCAGACTTCTAGTTTTCCCTTTCGGAACTTTGTAGGTTCGATACCCCGACAAGACTTTTTTTTCGCTATGAATTGAGTCTTCTAAAATTCATTCTTCGATATTTTTAAATTTAGAAACTTTTTCAATAGACATGTTTTTTTTTTTCATTTTAATTACGACACTACTTGAACTACGTCTAATTCCCGCAAAACTTTAAAAACAAAATACCGTGCTCACTGTAGAAGACAGTTGTTGAAACATTAACACAAACAAGAGTAAACATTCTAAACCCACCCTGTTTATTTTCTATAGTGTACATGTTTTACTAAAAACAACCTGCAAATCTACGTAATTAATAAATATTAATGCTCATAAAAAGATTTTTTTATCATCGAAAGCAGTTATTCTAATTCCAAACTAAAGATCTCGACATTAAAAAAAATATATTTTTTCAAAATTTATAAAAAATATTCGAAAACTTATAAAACTTTTAAATTGTTAGGAATTAGAAAAATTGAAATTAAAATACCATATTTTAATTTTATGTCGCACATTTTAATTGATTTCGCTGAGAATAGATGTTTATTCGTATAAAAACTATAAATAAAATTGAATAAAATAAAAATTTTGCCGTTTGAGGAATGCAAATTATATATAATTTTATTTTTACATTTCATTAGATCCATAAAACTGCCAAAAAATTCCAATTTCTCTGTAAATAAATAATTATATATGTGTACGCCAGAATCCTGTTTTTATATTTAGCTTAAATTTAAATAATTATATTTGTTGTTTTATTGTAGTTCGAAAATAATTAATCATTATTTTGTCAGCGGAAAAGAAAACGCCTTGTCGGAGTATCGAACCCACAGAGTTCCGAGAGAGAAAATTAGAAGTCTAGCGCTCTGCTAATTGTACCATCCGGCCGCTTAGAGTTATGCGTAATTTATCCGATTATGTACGAAAGCGTCATATTTGGGTGACTTTGCGGCTTGTTTTTACCCGACTGCCAAGAAGGGTTATGTGTTTCACGCGTATCTAAGTGTGTGGACTTCTTTATACCCTCGAAACATCCCAACGGCCGGATGGACTTTAATGAATAAGGTCTCTATCGATTCGTCTTAACCGTCCGATGGTTATAGGCTAGGTTTTGTTTTTATAAATTCAAAATGGCGGCCATAAAATACAAAATGGTGGTAGAGGCGAAGAATTTTTTTTACGCACCCTATTTAGTGGCCTATCATTGAATAGGTCTTTCAAAATGAAGACGATGTTTCATTGACTATTTTACAGTCAGAAGTTCCATTTAAATATTACACAACCTGGAAGTTGTGTTGGTAGGATCTCTAGCTTTACTGCAGCTCTAACCTTTATAGACATCTATAGGCCTCATCAAAACAGTGTTTATAGATAGGAACTTACAATTAAACACAACTTAAAAGTCATCAATACAAGTAAATAAAAAAAATAGGTAAATAATATAAAAAATAGTTTCACATTGATGAGAAATAATTAATTAATTCTCTTTTTACGAAGTCAGTTTTTTTTTGATTTTTTAAATTTAATTTTTACTTGTTTAAGAACCCCCTTCGTATTGCAGTTTATCCGTTTCATATCTTTATCTATTGACTACACTCTATGAATGCGCAAAGGGTCGCCGCATTCCATATATCCGACCTCGGGTCCTCTCATTGTAATCTCAGTATGCATTTGAAAAGAAATTCCTACAGATGAATTTTTATTTATTGAACGAATAAATTAGCTAAATTTGTATTACTACTCATTGGTCAACTGACTATAGACGGATTATGCAGGTTGTTCGAAAAGACTTTCCTTGATTGCAAAATTTATTCATATTCGCTATATATATTAGACATGTCAAACTAGGGTCACAATGTTGGAAAACTAACAAAGTTTTTTTTGTTGCAGGTTTCCGTAACTTGGCTATAGCGTAACAGTGTCAGTGTCTAGTAAAACGTAAATATTGACAAACAAGCAAAAAGTTCAGTATGTTATCGTTCAGGCTTTGTTGCCGAATGAGGCCACACGTGAATTTGCGGTCGAAATGTTATCACGTATTGAAGACGATAATGGCTATGTCACACATACTGCTGGCTATGTCACACATACTGCTTTTTCAGACTGCTTTTTACTTTCTTCTATCTTTACAAGAAGTTAGTATTGGATTCGTGAAAATTTTTGATTTCCGCTTTTCGACGGATTTATACGTTTTAGAATGTCCTGAACACGATTTGATGGTTTTTAGAAAATGTCTGTCTGTCACTCTGTCTGTCACTCTGTCACTCTGTCACTCTGTGAGTCTGTATGTGACAAACATTTTGTGGGCGCTCTATCTCAAGAACTAATGCACGGAATTTCACAAAACTTCATATTCAGTTAGACCTTGATATAAACTGGTCCTGATTAGTTTTTGGTGAAAATCGCCCAACAGATGGCGCTGCTATGCGGCATTTTTCACGATTTTTGCAATGGCTATATCTCAAGAACTACTGAACGTATTTTCATAAAACTTCAGATTCAGTTTGTCCAAGATATAGGTTGGTGCTGATTACTTTTTTGTGAAAATCGCCAACAGGTGGCGCTGCTATGCTGCATTATTCATGATTATCGTAATAGCTCTAACTCAAGAAAACATGCACGAATTTTCATCAAACTTCAGATTCAGTTAGTCCCTGATATAAATTAGTGCTGTTTAATTTTTGGTGTAAATCGCCCAACAGGTGGCGCTACTGTGCTGCATTTTTGACGATTTCCACAAGAGCTGTATCTCAAGAACTAATGCTAGAATTTTCATCAAACTTCGGATTTAGTTAGTCCTTAACATGAACTGACGTTTTCTGCATTTTGGTGTAAATCGCTCAACAGGTGGCGCTGCTATGCTGCATATTTTGCAATTTCCGCAATAGCTTTATCTCAAGAACTAATGCTTGGATTTTCAACAAACTTCAGATTCAAGTATACCTTGATATGAATTAGTGATGTTTATGTTTTGGTGTAAATTGCTCAACAGGTGGCGCTACTATGCTACATTTTTCAGAATTTCCGCTATAGCTCTATCTCAAGAACTAATGCACGAATTTTCATCAAACTTCAAATTCAGATATACTTTGATATGAACTGGTACTAAATAGATGTTATTTCTTGTACTATTTAAATGATTTAATTGGCATATTTATATAGAAGAAAGTTTTGTTATGGCCACAACATACTAGTTTGTATGTTGGCTAATGCGTGGACAGAAATGGACTATCGAATAGATGTGATACGTGCTACAAAGAACCAGAGCCCGATTATCACAGTGGTACATGGGGCACGTGCACCGATTCCACATTTTCATCACATTCATTTCCCAAATCAATTTGTAGTTCATAGAAAAAAATGTATGTTTCCCATTCTTGAAAGTAAACTACGTCAGCATTTTTCCCTAATGAAAATGCACTGCAATGTAAACTTCAAAATTCTGAGAAGAACGGATAATACGTTTTATTCAGTCTTATAGGTTTAGAGTTTTACTCACTCTAAAGACAATATGGTGCAGGAGATTTTTTAATGCATTTTTACATGTATCTATAATGTATCGTTTTTTTTTCGTAAATTTATGTTTTAAATTGTAAACTACACATAAAGCTGTTTGTCCAAATTATAATGCATGAATTGTTTTCGAGAAAAGGGCCTATGACATGGCCTGTGTGCCCCAGGTCCAACATAGCGTTAATCAGGCTCTGCAAAGAACGCTTATATGAAGACTTATTGATGCGTGTTTCCTTTTTGCCCATTAAACTAGCTTAGGTTTTCAACATTTTGGCACCAGTTTCACATATATCTATCTTGATCTAGCGTATATGAATAAATTTTATAATCAGGGAAAGATTTTTTGGACACGGTGTACGAATCTATTGAAGGATACATTTCATGCTGCGCAATCGTTTTACGAGATGACGCGTTATTTATTATTCGAAAGCTGACTGTGTTTACTTTGAAGTAGTTAAAAAAAATGCATTACTATAAATTGGTTTGACTGTGCACATAATCTTTCTTTAGTAGACATTCTCGTGGATAAACAAACTTTTTAATAATTAGAGACAATTTTAAATTTATAGAAAATCACAGCTTTTGGTCGATAACGAAAAATATGTCAATGTATTAAAATTTGAGATCTTTAGTTCATTAGTATTACGGCAATCAAAATATTTAACATTTTACACTATTGTGACATGTTCTAAAAGTCTACTTTTCCTTAAATGTTAAGGATATTTTCCTTTTTAAACTATCAAGATTAATCGTTTTAATAGGATTAATTTTCCCCTGAAAATCCGGCAACGACTTTAATTAGGCATGACTACTACCTCTTATTTTGAATTTCTACATATTTTCAGAAGATTTCCTAAAATGCATATGATAAATGAGAAAATAGCAGAGGTTTACGGAAATTGAAAATAATAGGTAAAACTATACGATATAATCTTAATCTTAATATATTTTGCCATTTCTTCCCCTTTTCTTTAAATGACTTTACGGAAACTAGTTTTTATATTTTTCTATGTGTTATATGTTGTTCTTTTTTCATAATTAAAATCGAAAAGAAAAAGAATATTTAGTTAATTTATATTTATTAAAAAATACTTACATTTTTACTCTTTGGATGTTTTAAGCAATGATATATTCTAAAAATGCACAAAAAAGCGAGATATCAATAATTTGAAATCATCCTACATATTTCACAAGAAAAATGTGAGACGACAAATTAAACTAGTCAGATGTGGCAATACCAAAACTTCCTTCTATCTCATACATGTTAATGCTTCCTGAAAAATGCAGCATACCAGCACCACCTGTTAGATGATTTACACCAAAATCTAATTATCAACAATTTGGACAACTTCTAACTGAATCTGAAGTTTGATGAAAATCCGTGCATTAGTTTTTTAGATAGAGCTATTGCGGAAATTGTAAAAAATTCTGTATAGCAGCGCCACCTGTTGGGCGATTTACACCAAAAACTAATTAGGATAAATTTATACAACGAAGTAACTGAATCTGAAACTTGATGAAAATTCATGCATTAGTTCTTGAGATACAGCTATTGCAGAAATTGCGAAAAATGCAGCATAGCAGCGCCACCTGTTGGGCGATTTACACCAAAAGTTATACAGTACTAACTTATACCAGGGACTAACTGAATCTAAAGTTTGATGAAAATTCGTGCATTTTTTTCTTGAGTTACAGCTATTGCAATAATCATGAATAATGCAGCATAGCAGCGCCACCTGTTGGGCGATTTTCACCAAATTGTTATCAGCACCTAACTATATCCTGGTCTAACTGAATATGAAGTTTTATGAAAATCCGTGCTGAGAGATACATTCATGAGATACAGCTATTGCAGAAATCGTGAAAAGTGCTGCATAGCAGCGCCACCTGTTGGGTGATTTTCACCAAAAACTAATCAGGACCAGTTTATATCAAGGTCTAACAGCATCTGAAGTTTTGTGAAATTCCGTGCATTAGTTCTTGAGATAGAGCGCCCACAAAATTTTTGTCACATACAGACTCACAGAGTGACAGACAGACTAACAAACAGACATTTTCTAAAAACAATCAAATCGTGTTCAGGACATTCTAAAACGTATAAATCCGTCGAAAACCAGAAGTCTACAATTTTCGCGAATCCAAAACTTTTTTCTTGTAAAGATAGAAGAAAGTAAAAAAGAGTAATTTGAGTGATTGAAAATTGGCATAGCTAAAGTGTGCACTGATTTTTAAAATTCTGTTCTGAGAAAAAAGCGTTTAAAATTTTAGTTACTGTTTCGTTACTGTAACGTGTTCTACTTCCATAGCTCTAAAATTGCATTCTTTAATGTTCTATAGCAGTTTCTAGGAATTAAACATACAAATTAGGTCGACACTATGTTTGATTAAAATATTTTGTAAGCTTTAAGTTCTTAATAGTCCAAGAGCCGACAGCACAAAAACCTATGTTATCAAGCACAAGAGAAAAACCCATTACTTTATGGAAGAGTAGAAGTAGGGTAATCTAATTATCCATGTCTGCCGGAAGTGAAGTGAAGTGGTGCATAAGCCAAAAATTAATACCACTAGTGGTTGACTCGTAGCTTTATCATTGTGTTTGTCCTACAAACAAAGATATGAAAACATGGAGGACTGGGAGCAGGAAAATACGACAAACCTACGAGTCAACCACTGGTGGTATAAATTTTTGGCTTATGCACCACTTCACTTCCGGAAGTCATGGATCATTATATCACCCTACTTCTACTCTCCCATAAAATAAAGGTTTTTTTTTCTTGTGCTTGATAACATAGGTTTTTGTGCTGCCGGCTCTTGGACTATAAGAACTGCAACTAACATTTCGACAAATCCACATGTATCAGGAAAAAAAATGAAGTTATTAAATAATAACCGAAAAGAAAAATCTATGTACTGAAAATGTGCTTAAAAAATTATTAAATATTCCCTTACAAATGAACTGGTCTTTAAAAGTTAAAAACCATTTATATTAAAAATCATATGTAAAAAAACAGAAAAGACGTTACATGAATCCTGAGATCTTTCGATCACAAACGGTATAATTTTCAAGGGATAGTTTCACTGGAATGTCGTATTCATTGTGCTATTTATATACCAGTTTGGGAAAAAGGATCAGTCTATTATTCATTGGGGGTGTATACGAAATTGGTACGTTCCGACGCTGAAGTGTTAGATATTTTCAAAATATTAAACCAACACTGTGGGAGAAAAAAATCCTCCTTCACCTAAAATGAATAAGTAGTCGTTTTCTGAATCCCTAAACTAGAAATATAGATTTTCGAGCTATGTCAATAGGGTAAACAACTAAGCTGAATAGACGAAATGATCTAGAATTTCCAGTCTCATCTTTTGTAGAAGACGAAACGATAACGAATCGTTTTAGTAACGGGAAATTATCGCTTGATTTTTGGAATGGTTTAAAAAATTAGAAGTGCAGCTACTAATACTACTAACCACGTGTGTCCGCATCTGTTTGCAGAGATTTTTAAATAACGCTCTTGAATTCTAGTAGGAGATTTTAGAATTCTCTGAGAAAGCGAGCTAGAATTTATAGGGATGACATGGAACTATTTTTTTCTAAAGCCACAATTTAGATTCTAGATGGCAGAACCATATTTTTTTCTCACTGAAATATGAGGTATGCCATAGGATAACACATCATTACATATACTATATCCTGTATTCAAAATCTCCAATGATTTCCTAATTATCAAAATATAATAATCTGCTGTAGATGTAATAAGTTTCACATTTTCGAAATCTATTTTTATATTTTGGTGTTGATTTGACCTTGAAAGTGCCGTAGTTGGTCGGTTAAACTTGATATCTCTCATGTGCTCAATTTTTCTTTAAGTTTTCGAAAGAAAAAATCAGGCAAAGAACCCTCTCTTCGTCGATCGCATTGTCTCAAATGACACGTTTCTGTTCGTCAAGCGGTGTTAAAGATATTTTGACGTAAATAATTCAACCCTCAACATAAAAAGGATCAGACAATAAAATAAATTTGATAACTCCCTGCGGCCATGTCTCAAACGTCTTCTGCAATATGGATACTGACATGCCTTTGTATTTACAAATACCTCTAGTTAGAAGACACTGAGCAATCTTTTAGAAATCTGGGAAGACTTGAAATATATTTACCCCAAATTTTATGCTTTAGCAAGACAATTCTTAGGTCTTGTTGCGACTTCTGTCTCCGCTGATACAGGGATGACAATTTGGCCTCTTTTATTCAGAAATTCCGAATAGTAATTTTTGTTTTATTAAATGATTGACATTAGGTAGTTACATAAAGTAAAATTTATTATTCATAATATCTGGTAAGATTCCGGAATTTCTGAATAAAAAAAGTCAAATTAGCAACCCTGAGTTGATATGAGTGTGAGTCTGTTTTTTAAGGTAAAAAATTGAATAATAATTAAAAAAAAATCTGAGTTGCAGCTGTTTTCAAAATTATCATTTTTAATCTTTTTAAATTTTGAATCATCTAAAAAATACTAGAACTACTTCCATCGACTTTATAAACGTAATTTTAAAGATACTAGGTAGAAATTTTAAAATCTATTTTTAAATAAAATATTATGCTTAACATAAACAGAAATAAATCATTCTGTGTATTAAAACATTAAGTAACGATGAAAATATTCCGAAATTTTTAGAAAGATCGATTAATCGACGTTTTCTATCCGATAACTTTTTGATATCGATGTCTTTAGGACTATATATCGATATTTTTTAAATTTTTGCCATTGTTTTTAGGGTTCCTTATGGTGTTATTACACGAGGAGTCGGAGACGCTTGGAATCCCAGGCGTCTAGCGACAACAGCCGCCTCACGGTCCGTCTTTTCCAAGCATTTCATTGGCTGTTCCGGAAAAGGCTTTTCTATCATCAGATTTCCAAGCATTTGATTGGCTGTTACTGGCGACTCGCCTCGTTTCGGGCGTCAAGGACGCTCCGACAGAAAAAAGACGCTCGCTCTCCAAGCGACTCCCCTGCAGCCATAGGATAACATGGAGACGCCTGGAATCTGAAGCGACTTTGACCCCTCGTGTAATAACACCATTACGGAACCATTATAAAATCACTCCTGTGTCTGTCTGTCACAGCCATTTTACTCGTAAACTATGGAACGTGGAAAGTTCAAATTGAGGGAAGTAATAAAGACTATTAACCCACATCTTTACAGATTATTAAATATTCACAAATATATTTAGTAAAAATGTAGAGGGGCTAATTAAGCTACTTGAAAAAAATCTTCTCTTTGTATATCGTGTGGAGTGTCGCGTGAAAACTTTCCTAAAGCAGAACTCAAAAATACATTTTTTTAAACTTCAGGTACTATTATATTTTCAGAGATATCGTCGAAAACGTAGTGCAAAAATATGTTCCCCTCTCCTCTATTTCCGAATCTGCTTAACTAAAATTATGAAAAAATTAGAGCTAGTAGGTGTTAATTTAAATCTAGCAGGAAAACTATCGCGATTACCCTAGCTCACATAGTTTTTGAGAAAAGCGCATTTTACCTTTATACACAAATTTCGATTTGCGGGCATTCAGTAAAGGAGTGAAAGAGCGCTGGCGGTATCTATGGTAGCAGAAATATAAAAGTATTGTTAATAATGATTTTCGAAATAAATCGTCGGTACTTAGCCGAGATATTAACCCTTAAAGACGGTTTGGACATACAGAATGATAGGGCAGCGTACTATATCTATTATTCGACTTTTAAATCCTAGATAATAACTTTTATTGATATTTTTGTGTAATGTAAGGCCCGGTACCAGAATAAAAGCAATAAAAGTCAAGTTGTTAAAAACAGTCTAATTTAATTTGAATTAATCACATAATTACTATGGGGCTCGCGACTAGTTTGCATTGAGTAGATCTCTCAATACGCCTCTCGTGTCCTTAAAATTAATGAAAAACCTATCTGGAAAAACTCGGCAAGGATCAAGGCGGCGTTGCGACTTTGCGTCCACCTTTCGAAGCGAGCTTACTACAATGCCAAGTTTAAACTTTGAACAACAGTTTTGATTTAGCTACATTGTAAAAGGAAAATATAATTACTATGCTGAATTTAGTTTTATGAAATGCCAAATGAAGTTTAAATATGCATTATTTTTATTGTTAGTACCGAATTAAGTTCATCATAAACAGATTAGGATAAAATTAAAAAAAGGAGTATTACAGAATAGCACTGTTTGATATCATTTAGGCTTCGTGTCTTTTTTAATTTTTATGTTATACAATGTTTGATATCATTTAGGCTTCATGTCTTTTTTAACTTTTATCGTATACCCATTCATACTTTTCTAGTATATACAACTATATCTAATCATACGTTGTATAGTTTTTTACAAAGTCTTATCATTCTTTTATCAACGATTTTTTCTAAATAATACAGTTAATAATTCATATATTTATTGTACGGAACCCTCTGAGCGCGAGTAATACTCGCACTTGATGGTTTATTTAAGGGTGTCCAAAAATGACTGATGGATTTTAAAATTGAATAACTTGCAATCGGTGACAGATATTTAAAAAATTCTTGCAGGAGTGTTATTTATGATGTCAGGAATTTTTTTACTGTGATTCTTGATTTTAGTTCGAATTTCAAACAACAGATGGCGCTGACAGCGTTTGACGCTCAGTCGAGGCCGAAACTGACGTCAATCAACAGGCGAAGGAAGGAGATTAAGGCTATGGAGTGGGTGTCATTCGCCAGTAGAATCTTGCTCTTAGGGCCCGATTATGAACTAATTCGATATGATTACAATGAAGTGCTTTGTTGCTATGGAAACAACAAATTCTTCGATACTGGAATACAGCGTTAAGAACTGGGCATGAATTTAAGAAATAGTATTCGAGTTTGCAGGCGCTTTTACATTGATGAAGTTTTATTTTCACGGATTAAATTACTTTTTATGGTCTGATTTAAAGAATATTTTATGCATCGTATTTTAAAACTAGGTGAAGAGATTTAGTATTTTTTGTTGTTTTAAAAATTTCATAACTTTTGTTACATTCAAATAAATTTTAGATCTTTTAAAGAGTCTCAAGACTCTTAAAATTGAAAAAAAAAAGATCATTTTTAACATTTAATAGTTTAAAATGCATATGATTTAAAAGCACAATTTTAATTGGGATGAAAGATATAAGTATGTTCTTATAAGTCTGTTCTTTTAATAAATTTTAGATCCTTTAAGGAAGTTCGTCAGCAGGTTTATATGAATGTTGGATAATAATCGTGTGCTGGTAGCTTGAAAATCAGCAAACAACGAGAAAAGTGATTGTAATGCAAGATTTCGGGCACACGAGGCTTGCCCAAACGGAGACACTCGATTTTTTATTTGTGACAACTGTAACTCTGATGATGATATAGAGTAGGATAGAAGTTACTCAATGTTAATGTTTTATTCATTATTTTTTATGTCTGTATAATTTAAAATTTACATTGTACGGCTATAACGCCTTTGTTTAAACTTACTGGTAATAAATAAATTGATTTCGCTTAACTGCGTGTCTTATTTGAGCTTCATTTAAATTTTTATAAAGCGTGTGCCAACTTACCCCATAGACATAGGCAACTTGCCCCGTGACGGGGTAGGTTGGCGCACAATTTTCCTTTTACTTTAGGCTTCCGCTAAACATAAACCACAAGAGCTACAAACTCAAAACTCCAGGTATTTTTACCTCAATGCCTGTTCTTTAAAAGTACAGTTAAAATTTCATTAAAAAGTTAAATAAAAAATTAATAAAAATCAATAACTAAAAACTGCGCTTACTAGCCCCTGTCTCCTTTATTTGCCGAGCAGAAAATTGGTATGACAGCTTACGCGCAGGATTACAAAATAAATTTTATCACTAGAATTACATTTTTTGCGCCTAATTATACTTTAGATTACAATAATTACACTGAACCTAAATAAATTTGTATTTAAAGCATTTTTATATTTTTAATACAAAGTTGTATTTAGATAATACACTGTTTTGAAAATTTCAACAGTATAATCACCTAAAAAAATATTTATTTGAACAATAAAAAAGAAATTTTAGGTTCAGTTTATATAGACTAACATGAAGCATATTTTTTTTTTAATTTCATGAAAAATATTCATAAGTTTTTGAGATATCCTGCGCGTTATGCCGAAAAACGTCATTTGGAGAAAAATGACTTCAAAACTTCGGAAATGCCGCTTCAGCTATTGCGCGGGTATAATTAAAAAAACTATAACTTCCGTTCTAATCGGAATTTCAAGGAAATAATTATATCAAAATGTTCAGAAAAGATACTAGTTTAACATCTAAAAAAATTAAAATTTCGAAAATTTGAAGCTTTAAGAGTCCTGAGACCCCTTAAAGAAGTCCGTAAGTAGGTTTTTATGAATGTTGGATAATAATCGTGAAAATGGTTAATAGTAGATTGTTGTTCAAAATAACTACCATAAAACAAATATTAGAAGTTACCATGTTTAACCCTTTCAAATAGGAGTATTATATCGTTACATTAAAATTTAAAAAAAATAAAATAAATGTTAGTTAATTAAAATTTTGTTTGACAGTTTGATATTAAAATATTGCACTACATGCAGCTTCATCTTGATGTTTGATAAAATAAAACTAGTAAATATTTTTTATTTACATACATTTTAAATTGTAAAAATGTGTTAAAAGAATTCTTGGAGTTTGAATTTTTACGCTTTGCCAACTCTTTCTACACACAAACGCTAATATGCATATATTTTTAATAATAAAAATATCAATGATATCTAATGTGATAAACTAAGTTCAAATTAAACTTGATAAGAGTCTAAAACTTAGTAGTACTTAAATTATTGAAGGCCACAAACAAGTTTTTATTGAAATTTTTATCTTGATATAAATTAAGACTGTATTTCTAATAGCACATTTGTTGGAATGCAATTGTAATTTTAAAGCTCTTTAGTTTATATATATTTTTAATAAAAATCAGGATTCGTAATAATCAGGTCTTGGCAAATGCGATCGCCACTTGCAATCAATATTTTTTACACGACGACCAAGATTTTTAATCTGGCGGATTTTTTAGTGTTAACGAAAGAACGAAGTGTAAACGGCATTTTCCATATCATACACAGAAAACGACATTCTCTGCTGCTCTAGCCAGCTAGCATGTCATGTCATGTGATTAGAATGAGGGGAGAAGGTGGGACGTTCTTACCAGTTGATACAACAATCAAAGGATTGATTTAATACAACAATCTAAGGATTGATTTTATACAACAATATAAGGTTTGATTTAATACAACAATGAAATCTTTAAGGATAAATAACTCCCCCCCCCCCTTCAAAAAAATGTCCTTCTAATTTTCAGTGGATTTTTTTCCCATTTACTATGGATGATAATTCAAACACTAAACATTTATAATTATAGAATATTCTTCATTAAATAAAGTTATTATTCTAATAGTTAAAATTATCTCTCAATCCCACCCACCCCCCGGGCCACTACTACGAAATTTCTCTGAAAAACTAACAAATTTCTCTGTAAACCGAACTCTCTGGCAAAAACCATTGGTAAACAACCCGTAAGAACGACCACCCTCTCCCCACATTCTAATCACAGGACATGGCCTTCAATAATTTAAGTACTACTAAGTTTTAGACTCTTGCCAAGTTTAATTTGAACTTAGTTTATCACATTAGATATCATTGATATCTTTATTATTAAAAAATATATGTATATTAGCATTTGTGTGTAGAAAGAGTTGCCAAAGCATAAACATTCAAACTCCAAGAATTATTTTAACACATTTTTACAATTTAAATAGCAGATGTTGATAAAAATTATTTACTAGTTTTATTTTATCAAACATCTATATGAAGCTGCATGTAGTACAATATTTTAATATCAAACTGTCAAACAAAATTTTAATTAACTAGCATTCATTTTATTTTTTAAATTTTAATGCAACGATATATACAACCCCTATTCAAAAACAAGGTAACTTCTAATATTTGTTTTTTAGTAGTTATTTTGAACAACAATATACTATTAACCATTTTCACGATTATTATCCAACATTCATATAAACCTACTGACGAACTTCCTTAAAAGATCTAAAATTTATTAAAAGAACAGACTTATAAGAACATACTTATATCTTTCATCCCAATTAAAATTGTGTTTTTAAATCATATGCATTTTAAACTATTAAATGTTAAAAATGATCTCTTTTTTTCTTTTTTTTTTTTTTCAATTTTAAGAGTCTTGAGACCTTTTAAAAGATCTAAAATTTATTAGAATGTAACAAAAGTTATGAAATTTTTAACAACAACAAAAAATACTAAATCTCTTCACCTAGTTTTAAAATACGATGCATAAAATATTCTTTAAATCAGAGCATAAAAAATAATTTAATCCGGGAAAATAAAACTTCATCAATGTAGAATCGCCTGCAAACTCGAATACTACTTCTTAAATTCATGCCCAATTCTTAACGCTGTATTCCACTATCGAAGAATTTGCTTTTTCCATGGCAACAACGCATTCTATTGAAATCATGTCGAATGAGTTCAGAATCGGGCCCTAAGAGCAAGGTTGTGCTGGCGAAGGAGATCCACTCCATAGCCTTAATCTCCTTCATTCGCATCTATGCTGAATGACGTCAGTTTAGGCTTCTACTGAGCATCAATCGCTGTCAGCGCCATCTATTGTTTGAAATTCGAACTAAAATCAAGAATCACAGTAAAAAAACTCCTGACATCACATATAACCCTCCTACAAGAATTTTTTCAATACCTGTCACCGTTTGCAAGTTATTGAATTTTAAAATCCATCTGTCATTTTTGGGACACCCGGTACATATAATTCGGCAAAAAATATTGTAAAGTTATAGACATGAAAAGTTCAAGTAAATTCAAAAAGTTCAAGTGTTTTCCCCCATTCATTCCATATCAATAATTTTTTTATAAAATATCTCTGGAATGCTTAATTGTATTTCAATTGAAATTCCTTGATACCAACTATAATATTGTTATTGCTTTAACCCTTTCAACGGCGGTGGCACATTTTTGGACACCTTAATTTTAATCCCTGAATGTCACATTCGCACCAGAACACTGGAATGAAAAATTTCCTTTTATTAAGAACTTGAACAAAAGTTTTTACTTATTTTGATATAAATTGTTTGTAAATTCTGGTGTCATTCACTCATTTCAGCCTTTTGCGAATAGAAATACCTTGCCCCTGAAAGGGCTAATTAAAAGATAAAAGTGTGATAACATTCCCCTTAGTTTCGAAACAACCAACTAAAAATATTTAATATTTTATCTAAGCTATTAACAGAAACAGGTGACAGAAACTTTTCTAAAGTCTATTTTTCTTTAAAAGGGAATAATATCTCTAAAACAATACAAGACAAAGGAAAAACGATGTATTTTAAGATTTCGTGAAAGGTTGCCAAGAAATATTAACTCTTATAATAATATATTTTTTTAATCTTCCAAGAAGGGTTTCGAGACAAATGTTATTTTTTTCTTCATTATGATTTATAGTTGAACACTAGCCAAACAAAAACAGATTTCATAATCATTTTTCAGTTTTTCTTTTAAATCATAAGCGTACATGATTATTTTTTGCCTAAAACTAAAACTTGGCAAGCTACTGAAATCATAAATTAGACATTTCTTTTTGGATCTAAAGCTGTTTTTCATGCAATATTAACAATTATTTTTTTATATTCTGAATTGTTTATTAAAAGATTCATATTGAACATAAATTTTCAAAAGTACATGCAAAAAATGCTTTTCATTTAGACGAGTATTTTGTTTCAAAGTAGTTATACATACATATATTTCTATATGTTTTCTGAAATAAAAATGCATTTGAATAAATAATTGAATAATAAATGCGATAAACAATGGAATAACTGTAAAATAATAGAAAATAGAACAACTGTAAAATGATAGACAATGGAATAACTATAAAATAGAACAGTTAGTGACTGTTAATTCATTATAAAAAATAGTTTCAACTTTATTTTGAATTCTAATTGAATAATAAATACGATAAACAAGATAATAATTGTAAAATGATAGATAGTAGAATAACTGTAAAATAGAACAGATAGTGTTTGTTAATTCATTATGAAACTCTTTTAAACTTTATTTTGGATTCTAATTGAATAATAAATACGATAAACAATAGAATAACTGTAAAATGATAGATAATAGAGTAACTGTAAAATAAAACAGATAGTATTTGCTAATTCATTATTAAACTCTTTTAAACTTTATTTTAAACTCTAATTCAATAATAAATACGATAAAAAAAGAATAACTTTAAAATGATAGATAATAGAATAACTGTAAAATATAACATATAGTGTTTGTTGATTCATTACAAAAATCTTTTAAACTTTATTTTGAATTCAAACTTTCATTTGCATTCAAAGGTATATTATATTTACAAAAGCTCTTAAATCTATTGCTTTGATATGATAAGATTCTAATTGCTTCGACTACTACTACTTTAAAAAAAAAAAAAAAAAAAAAAAACTGGCTGAAACTTTATTTTATTTGTACGCAATCCTATAGTTAGAACATGTTGAAATTAGTTAACTCTCAAAAGATTAGTTAGAATGCATTGTCTGTCAGCTCAAATTGCACACTAAACAAAAATTCGGGGATAGCGGCACATTTTTTGCAACCAAATTTAGCGTCCTTCATTTTTGTACAGATAATATAATAGATGTCCATAGCAACATATCCCAACTCACTGAAACATGAAATGAATGGCAACCCTATTACGGAAAATATTTCTGTTGTTGGGGTAACATACGTAATCGGGATACTATTCATTTTATTGTGTGGCGTTGCTATGGCAACATTCTTCGCTGGTTACACAGCAGACAGGCCGTTTCTTTATCCGTATCATCTAATCTGCCATATATACAAAAATAAGCGACGGTAATATTGGTTTAAAAAATGTGACGCTACCTCTTGGACTGTACTGTAAATGTCGCTACCGCATTTTAACTTTATTTTTAAGTGAGAACTTTATCATTCCAAAGCAACGAATTTGAATTACTTTATTATGACACTAATCGAATAGTAATCGAATAATTACAGTCTACTAATTACTGTGACTTGTTGAATGTTAATGCACCTATATGTACGTATATGGAATTTTAAAGTCGTTATTCTAACATGCATTAAATTTTAATAAAAATGTGACACAGATTCATTTAATGCTTTAAATTCTCTATTTGTTGTTCCTAAACCAGATGTGATGAGCTACTTTATTGCTTGTAATCTATTAAGAAACTGAGATTTATAAAATGATGAAAGATGTTTCTCTAGTTTTTTCTCCCCCCCCCCCCCCCGGAAAAAAAGAAGTTAAATCTCTTATAGTATTTTTATGGCTTGATGGGGGGGGGGGGATCCTCAATATATATTGATAAAATTATATTTAACATACTCCAAGATATAAGAACGAATGATCTTCCTCAAAAGATGTTTTGTAATATACATGTTTAGTACTTTAAAATAAATTATCAATTCCATCTTTTCTACGAATGAGAGAGGAATCTTCGTTTCTAAAGCATTTTAGACAACAATAATTTAACAAAAAACATTGTCAAAAAACTTATTCGCGTTCTTTTAAATTAGATAAAATAGTTAATTAAAAAAAACGACTTAATAAAAAAAATAAGACTAAAAATTACTTAATGAAAAAAATAATTTAAAACTAAAAAGTTACTTAATGAAAAAAAAATAATTTACAACCAAAAAGTTACTTAACGAAAAAAAATATTTAAAACTAAAAAATTATTTAAGGAAAAAAAATTACCTAATGAAAAAAAAAAATGTGAAAAGTTTTTAATAAAAAAAATATGTAAAGAAAAAAACTTTAAAGTAAAAAAAAGTTTTAACAAAAATTTAAAAAAAAAGTTATAAGTTAGAAAAAAAGGTTTTAACAAAATTTAAAAAGTAAAAAAAAAAGTTAGATTGGGCCTTGGGAATCTTCAATATATATATTCATAAAATTATATCATTTAACATACCCCATGGTATAAAAACGGATGATCTTCCTCAAAAGGGGTTTTGTAATATATATATGCTTAGTACTTAAAAAAATATATCAATTCTGTTAACTCATATTAAATACTCACAAATACACAAAATAACAAAACTGCAGTGCACTGTTTTTATTAAATAATATCACAAGAGCCGCTCATGGCTACTTCTCTCACAACAAAACATTCTATAAACTCGCATAAACAAACGCAGACGATAAAAGTTATTGCCAAAAATGCAAAGCATAAAAACGACCGAACATACCGGCCCCCGTTGAATGATTTTCATTCAACCACAATTATAATACATTATTACACCTCAAATTTTAAACAAATAATACAGCATGTACTAGTAAACAATAAATTGACAAATTTTTGAAATTGGTCACTTGAAAACACCTCGTTGTTTTTATGTTTACTACTCTAAAATTCTGCACACATTATGTAATGATGTTCACTCATGACATCTAACACTCAAATTAAATTTTTAAATGCTGCAAGAATTTATTCCTTTCTCATATTTTATTTAAAAAATAACTCAGAAATACTTTATTTTAAAGTATTTAAAGGTTAACACACTCGATTTTATCAAAATAAACTCAAACCTTCTGGATAAAATAAATGTCATTTAAATAACTCGAAAAATATATATCTCATATGAATAATCTCTCTATATAAATAATATAACTCAAATGATATATACACTCTCAATACACATTTTGTATGAATATTTTCTTTGATAAACACATAATACATTCAATCAAGCAGAAATTAGCTTAATTTCATATGTACACTCATAAATCTTATAAAACATATTGCATTAAGAAAATATAAAAACTTTATACAATATTTATAACATGAAACAGGCAACAATTATGAATTGTTTTTCTACATACTGCACGACCATTTAAAGGCCAAAAATTTTGCCTTAGCTGAAAAAGTAAAGCTTGTTAACTTAAATGTAAATACCGTTTATGAAAGTATTCTACTATCCTTTGAGTAAGTTTACTTTTATTATGTAGTAAAATTGGAAAATTTTGGTTGGCATTTAAGTTACTGTTCGCTAATCTACCTCCTACTCTTAGAAGACCTTCTTTATCAAGAAATGGGTGTAAGTTTTTTAACTGACTATCATGATTAATATTACCTGATTTTTGCAAGGATTCTATTTCCTTGTGAAAAAACTCACGTTGAACACTTTTTAACAAAAAACTTTCTGCTTTGTTGAGCTCTTCGAGGTCCAGAGGACCCTCCTTTTTTTCTTTTTTACAATTACTAAGGAACCTGAAAATAAATCCTAAAATACGAATTATTTTACAATAGTTATTACTTAAATCAATTATATTATGCACAAAAGAATTAATAGAAACTGTAAAAACAGATATGCTTTTAAAGTCACTTATATTAATATTTTTCAGTTCGTTTGAAAAGTCATTGGAATTAACTGGTGCAGGAATATTTGTATTGGGATAGTCTTTTTCCTTTAGGAACAATGGACCACTCCACCATAACTCATTTGATAATAGTTTATCAGGATTAGCTCCTCTTGTTAGAAGGTCAGCAGGGTTATGCTGAGATGGAACATGTCGCCACTGCATCCCTTGAGTTAGTTCTTGTATTGTAGAAATCCTATTCGCAACAAAGGTTTTTAGAACGTATGGTTCTTTTTTAATCCAGGATAATACTATCATGGAATCGGACCACAAGAAGATTTGGTTTACACTAATTTTGAGCGAAGAAATCACTCGTTTCATAAGCTTTGTCAATAAAACTGCTGCACAAAGCTCAAGTTTTGGAACAGTTAATTGCTTTAAGGGAGAAACTCTAGATTTACTTGTCACTAATTTTACAGACACTTGACCTGATTCTGTCACTGATTTGCAGTAAATTACCGCACCATAGGCTGCTTCAGATGCGTCGCTGAAACCATGTAACTCGATCATAATTGCATCTTTCAATAAAATACACCTACTAATCTCAAATTTATTAATTAATTGTAGGGTATCAGAAAACTCTCTCCATTCCTTAGCCTCTTTCTCGGTTAGCCAATCATCCCAATTTAATTGTAATAACCATAACTTCTGCATAAATATTTTTGCTTTAATTATAACAGGAGATACTAAACCTAAGGGATCGAATATACTTGATATAGTTGATAACACTTGTCTCTTAGTGACATTTACGTCATTATGAATTTTAACATTGAAACTTAAACAATCTTTCTTCGATTTCCACAAAACACCTAACGCTTTAGATTCTTCTGAATCACCAAAGGGGTATATTTCGACATTTGTTTTACAAAGTTGTGGAGCATTACTGCACCATTTATGTAATAACATTCCTGCACTGTTTAAAATTTCTATTAATTGATTTTGGAGTTCCAATGCAGAACTTAAAGAATCAGCTCCAGATAGAATATCATCCATATACATGTCTTCTCTCAGTACGGGTGCTGCTAAAGGAAACTTGCTTCCTTCCTCCTTAGACAATTGAAGTAGTGTTCTCATGGCCAAAAAAGGTGCGCTAACAGTACCATAAGTAACTGTCGTTAATTCAAAATTTTTAATTGGCTCGTTAAGACCTTCCTTCCATAAGACTTTTTGCATCTTCCTCTGATCTGGATGAATAGAGATTGCTCTATACATTTTTTGAATGTCTGCAGTGAAAGCGACGATATATTTTCTAAATCTCAACGTAATTGAGAATAAATCATCTTGTATTACACCTCCGTTATATTGAATAGAATTAAGTGAGTTTCCCTTAGTTGTTAAGGAAGACGCGTTAAATACAACTCTCAAAGGCGTTGATATACTTTTTTCTATTCCTCTATACACTCCAAGATGGGGAATGTAATAGGATCCACTTTCTTCCTCGCTTTCGTTAACTTCAACCATGTGGCCTAACTGTTGATATTCTTTTAAGAAATCTGAATATAATCTTAAAAGTACTCAGGATCTTTTGCTAGACGATTCCATAAAGAATTTAACTTTTTCGTAGCGATTTGTTTTGAATTTCCTAAAATAGCTGGATCCTCTTTTAAGGGCATTTTAACAACATATTTACCGCTTTTGTCTCGTGTATAATTTTCTACGAAATGTTTCTCACAAATTAAAGTCTCTTTACTTTTTGGTTTTTCAACCTCGATATTTTCTATCTCCCAGAATTTCCTAAGTGTCTTGTCTAGGTTGGTTTCTTTCTTAATAAACCCACAATGAACTTTGTTTTCATTCTCTGTCGAAAAACTTCCCGATACAACAAAACCGAAAACTGTGTCTTGCAAAATAAGATCAGAATTATTAACACGAATTTGTCCCGGTCTCAAAAGCTCATAAAAAATTCCTGCTCCTAAGAGCATGTCTACATGTTCTGGGATATTGAAACTAGCATCTGCTAATTTTACATTAGGTAAATCTTGTATTGAGATTTCAATTGGACGTGAAGGCGTTAAATCTGCAGTTATTTTCGGAACTACCAAGAAATCTAAATTTTTCACAAAACTTTCATCTCTATTGCATATTGATGCATTAACTTTATGATTTATTACTAAGGTAGCATCATTTAGACCTGACACTAAGATGTTTGTTCTCTCTTTTTTTAAATGCATTAGCTCTATTAAATGGCGGGATAAAAAATTAGACTCACTGCCTACATCTAATAAACACTTTACTCTATGTTTACATCTCGATTCATCAATTAGAAAACATATAACAGTTGAAAGTAAAACTTTGCTCTTTTTATTCGAATAGTTACTAATAAAGGTTTTCTGAACGAACTCTTCTGCATTAGCGTTCAAGACTGATGTGCCACGATTTGTTGGCCTAGAATCTGAACATTCTTCCACATTTACCTTTCTTTGTTTATTTTGTTCCGATGAAACATATTCTTTCACGTATGTGTTGTTATTTGTTTTTGGAAAATGTATAGTTTTATGATGACGTTTTTTACAAAAGCACGTGTACTTTGATGGACAATTTGCAACTGAATGTGAATTTAAACAATTAAAGCATAACTTGTTACATTTTATAACGTTCACCCTTTCATTGACAGATAATTTTAAATAATGCGGGCATTTTGAAAGAGTGTGATTTTCGTGGCAAAAAATACAACTTAATGTTTTAACATCTGATAAGAATACTTTAGATACACTTTTGGAGTTAGTATATTTACGATTAACACTAAAATTCTCAGTAAGAGATTTTCCGCGTGATGTGAAATATAAATCAATCTCTCGTCCCAACTCTTCTGGTAAAAACCATTTATCACCTTGTCTCACACTAATGTGGGAAGCTGTTTCTCTATCTAATGTTTGATATAATTTATCCGATACTATAAGTTGTTTTAGACTCTCGAAATTAGAGACATTTCTTAAATTTAAATAATATTCCCAGTTTGTCATTAGACGTGAAGAAAACTGTACATGCGTCTCATTTGGTTGTTTAACAGCTTTTCTAAATTGCTCTAAGCAAAAATAAGGTGTAGGTTGAAATTCTTTTAACACTAATTCTTTTATTTTTGCATAATTCTCGATATCACTATCATGTAAGTAAGTTAATATGTTAGATGCTTTATCCCCTAATAAATTTAACAGAATTTCTGCTTTATATTGTTCTGGAACATTTTTAGTCTTAAAAGCTCGTTCTAAAGAAGAAAAGTAAAACCCCCATCCTTCAGGACGTATAGGTATTTTTACAGTCAAAGTTCGAATACTTTTTATCAATTGATCTAACGATTCTAATTTTATTTCACCCTCACTAATATTGGATTTAGCTTCAGATTTAATTTTAGCTAGTTCTAATTCAAGTTTCATTTTTTCCAGATCATATTGCTTTTGCTCCTTATCAATTCGCCTTTGCCCCTGCTCCTCATAAATTCGCCTTTGCTCCTGCTCCTCATAAATTCGCCTTTGCTCCTCATCAATACGCCTTTGCGCTTCATGTTTACGATTTTCAATTATATCGTTTGCTATATCTTTCACAAAATCTGGTTTATTTTTATACATTTCACTGTCTTCAATAATAACGTTTAAATCCGCAATTGTCATATTTTCATTAACATTTAGATTTATTTCAGTGGCTATAAGCCTTAAATCCTCTTTTTTTGCACCTTTAAACATTGTTTAATATATGTATAACAGTAAAGATAAGAAAAATCACGTTCACTTACTTTTCGAATAATCTTTTGACGAATTTCGTAGCACGGAACTCTTAGAACTTATCATTCATCTCGGCGTTTCACTCAACTTAAATTTGATTTTAGAAGGTCGTTGAATTTAATCCCAGGCTGCTTCTTCGTTGCTCGGCGGACCATTATGTTAACTCATATTAAATACTCACAAATACACAAAATAACAAAACTGCAGTGCACTGTTTTTATTAAATAATATCACAAGAGCCGCTTATGGCTACTTCTCTCACAACAAAACATTCTATAAACTCGCATAAACAAACGCAGACGATAAAAGTTATTGCCAAAAATGCAAAGCATAAAAACGACCGAACAAATTCCATCTTTTCTATGAGTAAGAGAAATCTTCGTTTCTAAAGCATTTTAACCCCCTAATGTGCTTGGGTTTTCTGGTGGGCTTTTTATTATTTCTTTGATTATTCAGACTGCTTGATTGCCGCCAATTTCTTGAAATATAAATAGTCGCCTTATTTAATCTGAATAATTAATTCGAATATTACTATTTTAACAACAGTAGTAGTAACCAAGCAATCTCAATAAAGAAAATCTCGCGCAACTGGCAGCGCTGGTGATAACATATATGCTTCCAGGTGCATTACAGGGTTACAGTAGAGATGGTAATACACTTGCGGCAAGCTTCGTCATTATAATGAAGAAGATATTTCAAAAAAGTCACATAAATAGTACAGAAAAATAATGAACAAACCGAAAGATTATATCCCTTTAAAATATAAATGCTGTCTCTGATAAGAACGAAATTCAAAATACAAATGACAAAGACGTTTGATGAAGGAAAAGGGAGACACGAAACTCGTCAAGATTTCATCAATTAAGATGGTCTTAGTCGCAAAACAATATCGAGCCAATATATTTTGCTTCTAAGACTATTTTTAGACTATTTTATGATAGTATTGGCATGAAATATTGCTTCAGAATTGAGGTGTTTATGTTTTGTCAATTTTGCAGCAGTATTGGCAAGAAATATTTTACTATCTCATTGCCAGTATGTATAATTGTAAATCATTGCAAATACTTCTACCATGAAATTAATAGGCAAGAAACAATTTGATGCCTCATTGCCAGTATGTCTAATCGTTTAATGTAAATCCTCTTATTTTATAATAATGCCGTTTCATTGCAAATATTTCCACCATGAAGTTAATACGCAAGAAATAATTTGATGTCTCATTGGCAGTATATCGAATCGTTTAATGTAAATCCTCTTATTTTATAATAATGTTGTTTCATTGCAAATATTTACACCATAAAGCTAATAGGCAAGAAATAATTTGATGTCTCATTGCCAGTATGCCTAATCGTTTAATGTAAATCCTCTTATTTTATAATAGTGTCGTTTCATTGCAAATATTTCCACCATAAAGCTAATAGGCAAGAAATAATTTGATTTCTCATTGCTAGTATGTCTAATCGTTTAATGTAAATCCTTTTATTTTATAATAGTGTCGTTTCATTGCAAATATTTACACCAGAAAGATAATCTATACCCGAACCAAAGGTTCGTTTGGAAGGCTATTTTTTTTTTTTAATCCGAGGACCTGACGTAATTTGGGGCCCGCTAGAGGGCGAAGCTAGCTAGTCTATACTACTAATATTTCACTAATGTTGGTATTTTATTGGAAGTAATTTCTATTAATGAAATATTGCAGCAAAATTTAATCAATTCAATCGTCATTGATCGTCTTGTAAATCATCTTGAATTCAATCATCATTTAATCAGTATTATCAATTTTGATTTGCTATCACCAGCTGTTTCAGCAAAATCTTCTATTTCATATTTACCTGGAACTCTAAACGGACGTTTTAACAATTACAATAATAATAATCAATACATTTGTGCAATACAATTGAGTTGAACTTTTTTTTTTTGTTACGCTTTGCTGTTTTGTTTTTCATGTAGAGTATCAATGGCTTTTTTTTAAAAGTAGAAGACTTATCCAATTTATTTATCGAGTTCATCTTATCAAAAACGTGTTACTACGAAAGTTACAGAAAATATTAAGAAGATTTATATAATAAATTTAAACCGTGTCGTGATTGTTTCATTAAATGAACCACACTATATTTTAAATTCTGATGTTCTTTTTATTGAGATACGCGCGCGTTTTAATAGTACAACCCTACATGCAGCATCTCTGAGGGTTGTCAAACATTTTTATCAAGTCAATGATACTATTTTATCACCTTGTGGCGGATTAACAGAGATGTGATTTTTTTCCTCCACAAATCTCCCCTTTTTTAATTTTTTTTTCTTTGCTGTAAGAGATGGTTCTATCAAAAACTTGTCAACATGAATGTTGTAGATAATATTAAGAAGATTTATAATACATTTAAAAGGATTTGGTATCTTGTAAATTGAAGAATTTATCAATTTTTGTCTTCTTCACCCCACCCCCTATTTATTTTTTTTTATTTTTTTGCTGTAAGAGTTGGTCTTATCAAAAACTTTCCAGTATAAATGTTGTAGAGAATATTTAGAATATTTATTTATAATAAATTTATGTGGATTTGATATTTTGTGAACCGACGAAGTTATAAATTTGTTTCTTCTTAAAACGCTATTTTTTCGTCTCTTGATGCCATTTTTAATATTATCAAAAGTCAGTCATACATAAATTTTTGGTCGTTTTCCTAGAAGTAATAATAACTTTAAACTCATTCGATATGTATCATGATTAATAAGTTTTGGGATTTTTCTCATTTCACAAAACCCCTCCGCATTTCTACCCCCTTCGTCCGATTTTGCCCATTAACGAACTTGACCAAGATTTTCTGCCCTTGATGTTATATATCAGTTAGAAAGAGATTTGTGCAGAATTATGGAAGTTATCGTGTCCATAAAAAAGTGATATATATGTATAAAGTTTTGAACTGAGTGTGGTTTTGGGTACAAAGAGTCACAGTCGGCGTAAATCTGCAAAAAATGTTTCAGAAATTCCAACATAGGGGAGAATGTAATAGGTAGTATTCCTTACGAAATCTATCTAAAAAAAGTTCTTATCGTCCAACGACAAACTTATTTTTTCATATATAGTTCTTTATAAATAATTTTATGCGTAGTTTTGGATCCAACTTTAAATTTGTTTAGTACAATTTGATAGGTACAGTGATTATGATCGATTAAAATGTTTTGTTCGGTCGACACATATTCTCGGAGTACATCTGACAAAGGTCTTCCCGAGTGTTCGCTATTACAGAGATAATTTTGACCTCTTCTAACTTCTGTAAACCATATCAATACAATGACACTAGATGGAGCTTCTTTTCCACATACTATTTGTAAACATTGAAGGCATTCTTATTGATTTAGCTCCACTTTAAAATAATTAAAAAATCATAGCTGGATAATCGTCAAAATCATTTTCTCTTCTTTCAAATTATATTCTACAATAGCTAAATTGCAATTGTTGCCACAAATTATCATGTGCGGACATAAATGATTTAAAATCTGTCATTAATAATATTTTGACGCATATCATCTACCCCTGTCTCGAAAATTTCAGTGCAACCTTCATATTTCTTTAAGGCTGCCAGTCACCCAGTTTTCGAATCCTCTTCCGTGTTAAGTCTATGGGCGTTTGATGCATTTTTATATTTAAAACTAGGGGGCAAGCTTTCCCCTGCAAGCTACGCTCGCCAACCCCTTTCAGACGCCGCAGAATCTAAAAGCACGCTAATTTGATCGGTAATAAAAAGATTAGAGAAGATTGTATTACAATGAAAAAACCTATAGCGATCTCCCTGTAAACGGGTTTCCATTCAATTACCTTTGATTGCGAAAATTTAAGGCCGAATCTGTTGCTGTTAAGACATCCAATGGTTGTTTTTGTGTTTGATTAAAGAAGATCAGTTAAACATTTGAAAGGAAGCTAAAATAAAATGAATTAAGTAAACAAAGTCTTTGCCTCCCGGTGTTTTTTAACAGCGTTATAAAACGATTGACATAATACAATTTACTACAATTTACTGCTTTAACCCCTTCAAGGGTGGTGGTTTATTTTTGGACCACTTAATTTTAATTCTTAAATGCCACATTGGCACCAGAATATTAAAATGAAAATTTTCCTTTTATTAAGTAAGTGAACAAAAGCATTTTCGTATTTCGAAATTTGTTAGCAAACACTGATTTCAGCATTTTACGAATAGAAGTACCTTGCCCTTAAAAGGGTTAAACGCACATTAATGTATTTATTATTTTAAAGTTTCCTTTCTCTTTTAATATTCACTTGTAAATACAATTTTCAATATTTTCCTGCTTTTAACACTTACTCATTTAATAGTAATTTTAAAGGTTTTTTTTTCTGTTTTTAATAGTCACGTGTAAATAAATTTTTAATCGTTAGGAAATATTATTCTTTGCGCTGTTTTTAGAATTGAAAACAATCTCTATAATAATAGCCTAAGTCACGTGACTGTCATCAACAGTTACGGGTTGATCGCTTCACTTTTTATATGTCAAACAGCCAATTTGGTAATTTAATGTTAACCGGGCGCAGGTGATAAATCACCAAATATTGTTCCATCGCCATCAGATCATCAGTATTATAATAGTCCATATCATGCGACTCTCGTAAACAATTTTTCGTTAGGTAAATTAAAACAAAGCTTTGATGTTGAAATTAAATGTCATAGTTTATAGTATTACTTATTAATTTTTTTTTTTTTTTTTTTTTTTTTTTTTTTTTTTTTAAGAAATACGAGAAAATTGAGAGTCATAAATTTTAAGTATTTCAGTTTTAAATTAAAGTTATGTATTTTAAATAAAATGCGTGAAAGTATTATATTTTAAATGAAATTAATGAATAAAGAAAAAGTACGACGGGTACAATGTTCGGCGATTTAAAGAATCAAAGGTATTTTTTCGAATAAAACTACAAAAAAGTTGACATGATCGCAAAGAATTCCTGGTACTTTTATGTTAGCCGGGTGCAAATCTCGCCAATAGCTTTTTCTTAACTCGCCGGTTAACATTATTTTATTTTTCGAGTGGTAAATTAAAACGGTACTACTTGGTTATCCTTTCGACCGAAAATCTATCGCCAGACTGTAAGATTAAATGCCAATAATGGCTTATCGTAAATGTCACATTCACTTGACATTAAACACATTACACGTGTTTATTACGTCATCAAGTGTTTTTTAATTTGACGTTTTATTTGTATTTTCATTAATCTTTTACTAATTTATTTGTTCTTTCGTTATTTAAAATAAAAATTACGTCAATTTGTATAATTTGGTGAGTGGTTTGGCGATTTATATAATTTGGCGAAATTGGTCGACAGAATAATTAAGTAGCACAATTAAAACATTGCTTTGAATTTGAAATTAAGTGTCAGGATTTTTTGCATTATTTAATCGGGTTTGGCGTGATTTTTTTTTACGACAATTTGGCGAAAACCTCGTTTTCGAATACCAGTTACATATGTATTTTAAAACTATTTTCTATTATTTTTAAAATGAAATAACAATAAATAAAAAAAATAATTAATAACTATAGAGCAAAACAATTTATAACATTTTTTTTAACTAAAACGAAAATAAATGTAAATAAACATTTATTAATAAATAAGCAACAATAGCCGGGTTACCATTCAGGCAAAATAACGCCATTTTGGGCCATTTAGGTGTCCCACAGGCGATAAGTGTGATTTCTGTATCAAAATCTTCCGATTTGGCAAAGGATTGAGCAAGTAAATTAAGTTATGAATAACTTAATATAATTAAGTTAAGTGCGTATATGATATCTGCGCCTAATATTTTTCTTTTCGTTTCGTTAAAAAAAAAAAAAAAAAAAAAAAAAAAAAAAGAAAGAAAGAATTTGGCGTGATTTTTTTACGACAATTTGCCGAAAAGTTCGCTTTCGTACATATGTATTTTTAAATTATTTTCTATTATTTTTAAAATGAAATAACAATAAATAACAGTTTTGTCGAGTCATTTTAATTTTTATGAAAATCGAATCAAAACTTAAAACTAAATTAATAAAAGTGTTCTTCATTCTATTAAATCCTATCATGCGCAATTAATTCAGTGATATCCCATGATATGTAATGATTCTATGTTGCCATGTTGATGACGTCCTATTTAATATGGAGTCACATTATTTCCTTATTACTGAATTTAATATACAGGGTGTATCTAAAATGTTTCAATAAACTTAGGGGGGTGATAGTACTGATCAAGACGAACAAAAATGCGATGGAACATGAGGTCGCAAACCAGTTATTGAGTCACAAATAGAGGGTGTTTCATCCTAACTGAAGTCGGCTTGTCGGTAATAGTTTTGCGAAAAATTAAAATATTGCAATAAAAATTCTTCTATTTGTGACTCAATAAGTGGTTTGCGACCCCATGATCCATTGCATTTTTTGCTCGTCTTGATGAGTTCTATCATCCCCCTAAGTTTATTGAAACATTTTAGATACACCCTATGTATATAATCGTAATCAATTTTGTATTCATGCATTTTTGCATAAGAATGCTGCAGATATTGGAGCAAGATCTGAATATTTATAAAACTAGTTATAGTACGAAGCACCTCATTTGCCACGTTTGACGTACAATTTCCGACTTATCCGAATTTTTCCGTTAAAAACGTTCTGTTGGATACGTTCTATTTATAAATGAGATAGATTTAACAGGCGTTATAGTATATTTTCTTATACAGTCGACTCTCGTTAATTCGAAATCGGATAAATCGAATCTTTGCTTAATTCGAACTAAACTGAAGTCCCGAAATTTTCAATGGCAGAATAACGTTAAAACTTTTCCTTTATTCGAACTCATTTTCTCTTGACTTCGTTTAATTCGAACTAATGAGAATTCCATTTTTTCATTTTTCCTTACTTTCTAACGGACTTCAGATCCTTGAAATAACTTTCTTTCTTTCATTTTTGTCAGAATTGTTCTGAAATAGTATAATAATTCCATGCATTTGAAATCCGCTTTCTTAGTGCACCCTGTCTGTCCATCAATGACACATCCGCCCCTTCTTCCATTGTGCTTTTCCTAATCCCTTCTGTAGCATTTGACCCAGTGACATTCCAAGAAATTCACTGAGTGGACATCTGTTAAAGATAGGGGAAACCTGTTTTATCACTACATTCTACTTTCACTCTGGGAATCGAATTTTTCAGTCAATGATTTTACTTACTGCTAAATTGTTTTTTGAGAAAGTAAAAGGTCTTGTTTCTTTAAAATATGGCTGCACGTGGAAGTTATAAATCGTTAACTCTAGAAGCCAAAGTGGAAATTATTAAAAAGGTAGGATGTGGCCAATCTAAGACAGAAATTGCTGCAGAATATGGAATAAAAAAGAATACGCTGTCTACTTACTTGAAAAATAAAGAATTCATCCTGAAATCATGGGAAAAGGAAAGATTTGCTAAAGGACGAAAACGTATGAGAACAGCAGCCCATGAGGATTTGGAGGAAGCTTTACTGTTATGGACAAAAGATGCATTGGCAAGAAATGTACCTTTGAGTGGACCTATATTGGCAGCTAAAGCGCACTACTCATGGGTATTAAAAATTCCAATTGCAGCGAAGGATGGCTGACACGTTTTAAGCAGCGAAATAACATCGTACACAAAACTGTGTGTGGTGAAAGTGGTGCTGTAGACCTCGCTGCTTGCAATGAATTCTGCGAAAAGCTACCCGAACTTATTTCTACTTATGCAATGAAAGACGTGTTTAATGCCGATGAAACAGGGTTATTTTATAAACTTCTTCCTAATAAGACTTTAACATTTAAAGGTGAAACGTGCACAAGTGATAAACTTAGAAAAGACAGGATAACTGTGACGGTAGGTGCCAATATGGATGGAAGTGAGATGTTAAAATTGTTAGTTATTGGTAAATCAACTAATCCACGTTGCTTCAAAGGAGTTAAAACACTGCCTGTTGATTATGTGGCAAATGCCAAAGCCTGGATGACGCGTGAGATCTGCATCAGTTGGTTAAAAGAACTGGATAAAAAATTTTCTCGTGAAAACAGAAAAATTCTATTGCTGCTAGATAATGTGCAGAGTCATTGTAAACTACCAACACTGAGCTCTATAAAGATTGAATATTTACCCCCTAATACTACAGCACAACTGCAACCGATGGACCAAGGAATAATTCAAAATTTAAAAACTCATTATCGTAAAAGGATTCTAGAACAAATTTTATTTTCGATTGACCTTAAAGAAAACTACGACATAACATTACTCACGGCCATCAACGATTTATATGCGGCGTGGGACGCCGTACAACCTGGAACAATAGAAAAATGCTTTCGACATGCCGGATTTATCCATCCATCTAAAAAGATTTGTTATAATGCAAATGACGAAAACGACAGATCTTTTGAAGAAATAGAATTTCCAAACTTTTCTGAAAAGTTCCAATGCGATATTACGTTCGCAGAGTATGTAGCAGCCGACAATAGTTTAGAAGTATCTGGACCCTTAACTGTGGAAGAAATTGTTGAAACAAATCACGAAAAATGCAATGAGGAGATGGAATCTGATTCTGGTGATTCCGCTACTATGTCCCAAGTGCTTTCCTTACCTACAGAAAAGTCAATTGCACAATCAATTGAGTGTTTGCGTACATTTATCCTGATGCAGCCGTCATCAGACAAAAAACTTAACTGTTTGTTACAAATAGAAAAACTGGCTAAAAAGTAAAAAATGAATAGGACTAAGCAAACAACAATTGATAATTTTTTTCATAGAGATGATAAATAAGTGTAAATAATTTCTTAAATGTTCATCTAATTTCAGGTAAGAAAATTATAGTACAATTAAAATGTAATTTTAAATGCCGTTGTTCTATAGTGTACTATTAATTTTTATGTTTTATTTATATTATTTTAATATTATTAATTATTTTATGTATTTATATCCTTTAATTTAATATTAAGTCATTCTAACGATAACATCCGAAAAAAAAATACTATAACATTAATTCCTTTGTAATAGTACCCCTTTAAACATGTTTTCTCTCATACTTTCCATAATTCGAACTCTGGATAATTCGAACATTTCTTGTGGTCCCGACGAGTTCGAATTAACGAGAGCCGACTGTATTACGAAACGTGTCTGTTTTGAAGTGTGTGGATTTTAAAATCATTTAGGCGGAACGGGTTAAAATAATTTAAGTTATTATTATTATTATTATTATTATTATTATTGCTCTTTATAGATTTAATTAAATGGATTTTGACGCTGTATTTTATCTGGATAGTTTGGATCAAGAGTTTTAAAAAATTGTCTCATTGCCAACTCATTAAAATATCAGGATCAACAGCAAAGTCTGTTTGTTGGATAAAATCTATGAAGAATTGATTTCCAGATTAAACATTTATCTACTGACGGTACTTATAAGTACCATTAAAATAACTTGTTATAAAATTCATTTAATACATCGATTAGTAATAATACAGTTTAGAAGGAGTTATAGATGCGTTACTTCCAAAAGCATTATTGGTTACACAAAAAATATGTATAAATATTTAAAAGGATGATTTCTTTTGCCTTTGCATCTTTTTCAGCTTTCTTGGCGTTGGTGGGGTGGGAGATTTTTCAATTTGGAAATATTTCTATATTTCTATTTTAAGAACATTATATATGTACATTGCCTAATTCTGCAAAATACTAAGAAAAATATTTAAAAGGAAAAATTTGAGTGGGGTTATAAATATTGCACAAAATCCCTATAAATTCATATTTAACGAATCCTTCTAAAATTTATCAAATGATTATGTAAATCTTCCAATGTAGTTTCAGAATTTCACGAAAAATGCTTTAGGAGATAAAATTTTCATGAATTCATAATTCAGTACATAAAGGGTTAAAGGTCGCACATTGCGAGAAGAAGCACAATCATCGTTACACAGAAGCAACTAACAGATTTTCCTACGCATGATTTTCAATAAATTAAATTATTTAATGAAATTTGATGTAAAATTCAGCTTACTCACATATCGTTACCATCAAATGAGAACGGAAAAAACTAAAGTTAAAAATTTTTTGTCTCGAGTTATTAGCTAAAAATATAAAATCGCAGAGGACAAAATTTACCATTTTCTGCTAAATGCTTCGCCTGCTTCTTTAATGTTTTCTCTCAAACTTACTTTGCATTAAACGAACTTGATTTTGGGGACCTTTTTTTATAAGTACCGTTATTACTTATAATTTCTCTACTGTATTCGGCAGATTACACCCCTACTTCCTACCACCATAACGGCCTCGAATCAACAAGCCTTCAATTAATGTGAATTTTTATTTCGATCCAGATTCAATTCAGATGTTTAGTACTGTTTTTCATTACTGCTATAGGACACAATTTGCATTTTTCCAATTAGAATTAAATTAGTAGCAAAATATACCGGAAAGTTTTTTCCGTTTTTGATAAAAATTGTAAACAAATTATAAAAATGCTAAAAAATGCACAAAAATGTAGGAAAAATTTCAAAAATTGCAGAGAACGAAATTGAGTGAAAAAGTAAACGAAGCAAAAAATCTCCGCAAAAAGAGAAAAAACGCTAAAAACCCCATAAAAAAATCGCAAAGGACAAAATTTACTGTACTACGCTAAAAGTTTGATTTCAAAATCCTTGTACTAAAGTGGAAATATCGGTGCAAAACGCGAAAAATGCATACAAATTTAGCTAAACATTAAAAAATTGCGGAGGACAAAATTTAATCATTTTGGGCTAAAAGTTTGAAATTGGATTCCTTTTACTAATGTGGAAAAATAACTGCGAAATATGAAAAAAAGCGAATACTCTATTGAAAGTTGCGTAAAAAAGTAAACAAAAAATTCAAAAATTGGCTTCGAAGCTCGCAATTTCATATATTTCTGCGAAATCTCGTACCTCTGCTAGCAGCAGTCTTCTCAGCATACCGCACACCAGACATACAAATATCTATCTCTATTAAAGGTATATATAAATATTATACAGACATACATACAATAAATACAATAAACCCAACTGGAGTGAAAAATTAGCCAGAGCCAGGAATCGAACCCGGGTTCACAGTACACAAGACTGCTGCTCTAATCTATTTTTATCTTTATTTATTCCGTGCCTTTTGAAGACATTCAAACTAAACGTTTTGGATATGAATAAGAATATAAGAGATTCTTTTTGCAATTGAGTATTTTTTTAGAGGGCCGTGTAAAAAATAAATTTTGTATTTCGTAGATAAAATCCCCTTTAAATAGTTCTTTGGATTATACAGAATTATACATTCTGTATAATATTTATATATACCTTTAACTGTTGAATGCAGGCGTTATTTATGTGTGTATGTGTGTTTTAATATATATTGTAGTTTGAGTGTTTTATTATACCTATCTCTATTATTTATAAATATAGTATTATTATACTATTAATACGTATTGAACAATTGCACCATAAAATATACTTATGAACGTTGTACTCAAACTAAATAGAACTTGCTAAATGGTATACAAACTATGTAAATTATATTATAAAAATATTAAAATAAATTACAAAAAAAACAAAAATTATTAAAAGTTACAAAATTATTAAAATAAATTACAAAACGGACACTTGTCCATTTTTAACTTTTAGGCTTGTTTAACATCATATTATCCTGATGACGATCGCGGATACGATTCGAAACGTAGATTTGTAATTTATTTTTATGTTTTTGTAATATTGTTTATATGTTTTGCGTGCCATTTAGCAAGTTGTATTTCGTTTGAATACAATTTTTTTTAAATTATTATACTAATTTTTTTTATCATATTTTGATCATACACGTGTTACTTTTTTACAAACATTATATTTTTACTCAAAAGTATTTTATTAATAATAACCTTTTACGATGATACATTTTATCAACATCATTTCATTGTTCTTAAAAGATGTTTTCATAACTTGTTCAGTTTTCTTCTATTCATGAACATATATGAAATTCTTATTTTTCTGTAAGATTTGAATTCAATTGACTATCTCAGAATAAAAACTGTATTTTTTTCTCTCGCATTCTCTTTATTTTTATCCACATTTATTTTTATAAATGAAGGGAGGCTTAAAAAGAAACATTAAAGTTCTTCTCTTAAGGAGAATAACGGGAATTTCAAGATCTTTCTAGGGAAAATACAAGAACATACACATACAGTCACAAAAACTTTTTTTCGAAAAAAAGGAGGAGATGTTCTGTTTATAAATGACATAGATTTTCTGTAGGATTATCATAATATTATAAAAATGGTATAATGGGACGGTTAAAGTCTGGAAGAAAATGAAGAACATATCTTCAAGTTTAAAAATACCCGAGTTGAGAAGAAGTATAATCATCGGTTGACAGAAGCTACGAACAAACTTTCCAATGCATGATTTTTAACAATTTTAATTATTCAATAAATTTTAATGTACAAATCCTTCTTGTTAAATTACATGCCATTATTATCAAAGTAGAAAAAAGAGAATTTTTAATTAATTTTCCAACTACATTTCAGCAGTGAAATTACGCTTGAAATTATTGAATATTAATGTTGTGAATTATCACATTGCTAACAAAGCGTAAACCAACTTAGTGAAAAATTTCCAAGCCGGGAATCGGTTCACTGCTGAAATGAAGTTGGAAAATTAATTAAAAATTGTATATTCACCGATGCTGGGTTTGTTTGCGTCTCATGTTACGCCGCTAGGAATGTGTGCTCATGAAGACTTCTCCATCTTGTGCTGCGGTTGCAGCCTTACCGACTTATATAAGTGAGAAATGCCAGGCTGGACATCGTCCTTGTGGTTTAGTGGTAGAACACTGGAGATCTATTCCAGGGACCCGGGTTAGATTCCCGGCGTGGACATTTTTCACTAAGTTGGTTTACGCTTTGTTAGCAATGTGATAATTCACAACATTAATATTCAAGAAAAAGAGAAGCTTAGATTTTTTTTGTTTTAATTATACATTTTACTATTAATGCCTTATTAGCTTTATAATTGTCATATTTCTTTTCAAGATATTTGATCACATAGTTGTTATATTGGTATTTTTACGTTTGACGAACACCACTTCACGCTAAGCCCAAATGTTCGCTCCAAAGTTACAAAAGCTGCCCGTAACAAATATTGGGAAAATGACATTTAGAAGCAGCGTAAAAATGGGAATGATACACAGTGTGATTCATATATCACATGTGTTACACATATAAACACTATGTGTTGCACTATATAAATTCATAGTGAAATTCAAAAATTGTGGTATCAATTGCGAATACACTTTATAGAAAAATAGATAAAATTTACAATTTTGTGCTAAAAGATTAAAACAGGATTCTTTTTTACCGATGTGGACAAATCGCCGCGAAACTGTAAAAAACAATCGCTGAGAATATCATTAAAAATTGCTAAAAATACAAAACTCGCTGAGGGCAAAATTTACTATAGTCGACTAAAACATTGTATAAGCGAAATTCTTTCACAAACTCAAAAATCGACACGAAAGGAAAAAAAAAGCTAAAAATTGAATTGAAAATCGCGAAAGACAAAATGTATTATATTTAGAGTTGCAAAATACCCGCAGATTTTGAGGAACGAGAATAAACCCGGGAATTTTGGGAATAAACCGGAATTTTGGGGAATATTGGAAATTTTGAAGGAGTTTTGAAGATAAACAAAACCAGTTATTTTTCAATTTGAAATTTTTATTTTAAAGAAATTTCAGGGAAGAAATGTTCCAAAAAGATAGATTTTATGTCATGAATTCACAAAACTTATGATTTTACAGATTAAGTCTTTATAATTTATTAGCTTTACAACAATGGCGGCTGTAAATAGGTGAGGATTTAAATGTTTCTTTTAAAAATAATTTTTTTAGTTTCTGTTGGCTCGCATATCTCTTATTCAAGCATACTTTATATTAATTTTTTAACAAGTTGCTTTGTATTTTTGCATTGATTTCATTTAATTTTGTTCATTTTCTCTTTTGTTTACATTCGTTGATTCGAAGAACAGATGTGAAGTTTATATTCACGTTAGGGAAGATGAATCTCTCATCTGCCTCTTTTAATTTTTACTTATGGACGATTAAACTACCAAATTACTTATGATATTTTAATTTCTCTTACTTAATATTTCTGCAGTTTAAGCCTGTATTTCGTTAGTTTTCATGTAAACCGGGCAATTTTTTTTAATATTTTATGTTATTAGTTTTGTTTACATTGACAGAAATTGAAATTATTTAAAATAATAAATTAAAAATTTTTCATGCTTAAATCTTTCTGAAAACTCCCGGAAATTTTCAAAATTTCCTTCCCAAAAAACCCGGTTTTTCCCCTCTTTGCAACTCTAATTATATTAGGCTAAAACTTTGAAACCGAATTCCTTTTACTAATGTGGAAAAATTGCCGTAAGTCGCGAAAAAAGGCAAAATTTTCAAAAATTGCAGAGGACAAAATTTACTAAATTGGGCTGAAAAATGAAAACGGCATGAACGACATTTTTTAGATGTCTAAAAATCTCTAAAAATTGCATTAAAAAATTAGAAATTGAGAAAATTTAATGTAAAATGTTTTTGGTTATCATTTAGTTATTTATTTAATTTCTTCTTGCAAGGGAACCACTTTAGATGCTGCTCGCACCAGCATCGAGACCTAGTGCACTTTGTAGACCTATACATAAAAGTTAGAGAACCGATACAATTTCTCTGTTAAAATCATATTTTATATACGTTTTTATACTTTTAATTTTTTATTATTACGTTTTTAATTGTTTATTTCACGCCAAAAGTGAGTTAAGTCACCAAATATGGCGCTACAATTTTTCCGCCCGCTTTATCCGAGGAGTACATATTAGAACTATATCAGATTGCGATTTGTTTAATAATTGACAATTGATAGCATAAGAAACAAGAATTAGGTTTTTCTTTTTTTTCCTATGCAGACGATAAATATATAAATAGTAAATATATTTCTACAAAAGCTATCCAGATGATTGAAAACTATTTTTTAGTGAAATACAAAATAAGAAAACTATTTTCTTTTGAAATCGAATGGAATAAAGTTTCGTATGTTTAAAATGAAATGTTGCCTTATTAATTGGTCCTTTGTTAAAAGTATCATAAAGTAAATTAATATTTTTACACAATTTAGAAAAATTACTGTGACTAATTTGGAAGGACATTACAATTTCTACTGAAGACCTCCAAACCATTCCTCACGCAAGACAAACTGCTATGACATTTAGCTAGGGTTGCCGGAAAGCTCTCCTTTCGAAAAAAAAAACCGCCAACTTTTTCCCCGCCAAAAATGTGAATATAATGTTGCAATTTTCCAAAATCAAATTCGTGAGTTTTTGAAGGAATTTTTATACTTTTTTCAATATTTTATACTTATTACTAACTAATTTTTATTTTTAAATGCTTTTCTTTAAAAAACTTCAATGTTAATAGTCGGATAAGCGGTCTCGAAAATTGCATTTTCAGAAAGTTTTGCTGCTGTAAAATCAAGAAATATTATTTTAACAGAAAAATTTTATGGAACTTCGTAATATGGAGCTTTAAAATGAACCAGGTCTCAATGCTAGATGCAAGAAGCACCAAAAGTGATTCCCTTGTTAGTAGCATATGTTTGAATGTTAATAGGGGATACTGAACTCTCTTAGAAAAGAATTTTAACCATTAAGGGGTCTCAGGGCTCTTAAAGCTTTAAAATTTTTGAAAATTTAATTTTTTTAGGTGTTAAACTCCTATCTTTTCTGAACATTTTGATATAATTTTTTCCTTGAAATTTCCATTGGAACAAAAGTTATGGCTTTTAGAATTAGACCCGCACAATAGCTGAAGCGTCGTTTCCGAATCTTTGATGTCATTTTTCTCCAAATGACGTTTTTGGGCATAACGTGCACGATATCTCAAAAACTTCTGAATATTTCTTCATGAAATTTTTAAAACATGTTTCATGTTGGTCTGTATAAACAAAACCTAAAATTTCCTTTTTATTGTAAAAAAAAAAAAAAATAAATAAATAAATAGGTCTTTTCGAAAGTAGGTCGCAAAGTTGCAACGTCGCCTTGGCCCGAGCTGCGTTTTCCAGATAGGCGTATATTTAACTTTTAAAGTCACTAGAGGCGTATTGAGAGAGCCATTTAATGTAAACCAGTCGCGAATCCCATACAATGTATGCGATTCATTCTAATTAAGTGGTCTCAAGCCTCTTGAAGCTTCAAAATTTTAGAAATTTATTTTTTTTAGATGTTAAGCACCTGTCTTTTCTGAATTTTTTGGTGTAATTCTTTCCTTGGAATTCCCATTAGAACAGAAGTTATGACTTAGAACAGAATTATACCTGCTCAATAGGTGAAGCGGCGTTTCCGAAACTTTGTAGTCATTTTTCTAAAAGTGACGTTTTTGGGCACTATGTGCAAGATACCTCAAAAGTTCCTGAATATTTTCTCATGAAATTTTCAAAACATATATTTCATGCTAATCTGTATAAACGGAATCTAAAATTTCCTTTTTATTGTTAAAAATATACATTTTTTAGGTGATTATGCTGTTGAAATTTTCAAAATTTTGCATTAGCTAAATGCAACATTGCATTAAAAATATAAAAATGCTTTAAACACAAATTTATTTAGGTTCAGGGTAATTATTATAATCTGAAGTATAAGTAGACACCAAAATTTTCATTCTAGTTGCAAAATGTATTTTGTAATCGTGCGCGTAATCGAGCTCTGTTATGGAGATTTTCTGCTCATCAAATATCTGATAGTTTGGAGTCCCCTGTAAATGCTAATTCTGCATCTTGCAATTTTTAAAATACATGAAATGAAAGGACATACTTATATCTTTCCTCCCAATTGAAATTGTGTCTTAAAATAAAATACATTTTAAGATATTAAATGTTGAAAATGGTCTTTTTTTTATTTTTTCCAATTTTAAGAGTCCTGAGACCCTTTAATTGTTAAATATTAGAAATTAGTTTCACCACTTAAATTATTAAATATAAAAATATTAAATGTTAAAAGATACTGTCTCATATCTTAATCCTCTTTGTATTTTAGTTTTACCACATGATATAATAACTCATAATGCTTTCCTTCATAAAATAAAACAATTTTTGAGAAAATGTATCATAACATGTTCTTTCCCTAATCTCTTCAGTTACTAAAGCGTGTTAAATAAAATAGTAAATAGGGGAGACCGGGGCTAGTAGGGGCTAGTAGTTTTTAATTATTCATTTTTATTAATTTTTTGTTTAGGGTTTTTATGAAACTTTCACTGTACTTTTAAAGAACGGGCATTAGGCTACAAAATCCGGAGTTTTGAGTTTGTAGCTTTTGTAGTTTATGTTTAGCGGAAGCCTAAAGTAAAAGGAAAATTGTGCTTCAACCTATCCCGTCATGGGGCAAGTTGCCTATACCTATGGGGTAAGTTGGCACACGCTTTATAAAAATTTAAATGAAACTCAAATAAGACACGCAGTTAAGAGAAATCAATTTCATTTTTACCAGTAAGTCTAAACAAAGGCGTTATCACCGTACAATGTAAATTCTAACTTATAGAGACATAAAAATAATGAATAAAACATTAACATTGAGTAACTTCTATCCTACTCGATATCATCATCAGAGTTACAATTGTCACAAATAAAAAATCGAGTGTCTCCGTTTGGGCAAGCTTCGAGTGCCCAAATTCTTGCATTGCAACCACTTTTCTCGGTGTTTGCTGTTTTTCAAGCTACCAGCACACACCAGACACCGAGCCAACTTGCCTCGTGTTCAATACGCCTACTAGCCCCATAATAATGTTTTTCAGAAAGGGGGCATGTAATCGTCTAAGCATAAATAATCCAAGTAAATCACATATGGGGTAGGTACAGTTAATCATACACTAAGAAAAATTGCACAAGTTAAATCGCAATTATTAAGATAAATATTAGAAATTTGAAAAAGAATGAAGCAACAAAAAATTACTTATGAATGCAAAAAACAGAAAAATCTTAATAAATGTCCACTGCACGTAAGTAACGCTTCAAAACTACAATGAGGATTGTAAAAAGCGAAAAGAAAGATACTCTGTGGCTGATTGCGCAATTTATCCACATACAGGTGATTTATGAGGACTGCGCCTAGCCTACTTACCCCTGTAGCCAACTAGCCCCGGTCTCCCCTAAAACAGTAAAAAAGTTTTACATTCAAACTTTCTGCATGCTTTGGTTTCACCAAAGATATTTTCAAGACAAATGAGAATATTCTACAGATGCATTTTCTATAATTCAATGATTTAAAACTCCATCATTCACGTATTTCCCATTCTCTCGCATGTTCTCCATACTCAACACCAGATAATCCAAATTTTGTTGAAGTAAGAGTGCCCATTCCTCAATTAGCATCTGTTTCAGTTATTTGGTGTCGATGAATATTTGGTGGTGTGATTGTAATATATCCGAAAGGCCTCTCTCTAAAACGCCCCACACCTGTTCTTTGGGATTTAAATCAGAAGAGTACTCTGTCCAATCCATTCTACTGATATCTTCCCTTTATAGAAGCTACTAAAAGAAAAGAATCGGATGCGTCCTGGCGTTATTGTCCCTAAAAACGAAATCTGCATCAGCGGCATCTCAGAACAGACACACGTGGGAAAAGATCTGTTACTAACAATAACGATCTCTGGTAAGAGTAACTCTCAAAATTTTGGAGCTCAGTCTGTCTGCTCATCAAAATGCCTCCCCAGGCGAGCATGACAGAAACTCTGAAACAGTCCGTTTTCCTGATGTTAGAGGAATAAAAACATGTCCCTACCTCTCTCCTTGTCAACTAAGCTTTTGATGAATTTGAACTGTAAAAAGAGCGTTACTCTATTGACGATATGTCAAATCTTTGGGTTCTTTTCATCAGTCTAAACGGCGCCGCTGATAGGCAGCTGCCAATGAGATGCAGCGTTCTGTAAGATGAAAAAACCCACATTTATGAAGTCTTCTGGCCACAGTAAACTGCGACATTTGTTGCCCTGTTGCCATATGCAGTTGCTGAGAAATCGGTCTCTTTCCACCTGTAGTGCATATATATCAATAATTCATTGGCGTTGTTTATGTTGGTCGCACACTAACAACCTTTCTTATAGCTGTACCTGAGGTTTGGAACACTTTCCAAAAGCATGAAATGACACTTTGATCGATTCTAATCTATTGGGCTACACTCGTCACACTACACCCCTCCTCAAGCTTGCTGATAATTAATTCTTCTTCGTGTAAAGTCATCCAGATGGTTTCTTCTAACCCTATTGCACGTACAAACGCACTTGAATCTGAAGCTACTATCTTTAATAGCACCTTTTGTCTTTTTTTTTTTTATTTATTAAAACTTTACACAACGAGTGCTGACTGTTAGAGCTGCAAAGAGTGGGAAAAGAAAAATTTTGAAAATTCCCAAAATTAAAAAAATTTTAGTCGTGGAAATTTTTATTTTTAATTTTTTTTAATGATTTCAATTTTTGTCAATGTAAGGATTTTTTTTAAAATGTAAATAAAAACCAATAAAATAACTGTACAAAAACAGCATAGTTTACATGAAACTAACGAAATAGTTGCTTAAGCTGCTGCAATATTAAGTAAGAGTAATTAAAATATCATAATTTAATCTTTCAATAGTTGATAAGTAGAAAGTGAGAGAACCAGATGACGGATTCATTTTGCCCGACATGAAAATAAACATTACACATGTTCGCCAAATTATCCAATATAAACAAAAAGAAAAAGAACAAAGCTGAGAGAAATCAATAGAAAAATACGATTTAACCCACAAGAAAACAAATATAGAGTATGCCTGAATAGTAGACATGTACAGCTAAATGAAATTGAATAATTTTAATTTTTAAAGAAACATTTCAGTCCTCATCCGTTTTTACCGCCATTAATGTAAAACTAACAAGTTTTAAGAAATTATAAAAACTTAGAGCGCAAGTTCACGTTTCGTGAATTAGTAATAAAAAACCTAAACTTCTGACTGAAATTTATTAAAAATAAAAATTTCATATTGAAAAAAATGGCTGGTTTTGTTTCTTTTCAAAATTTCTTCAAATTTTCCAATATTCCCCAAAATGCCGGGTTTATTCCCGTTTCTGAATATCTGCGGATTTTTTGAAACTCTGCTGACTTTAAGCGTTTTGCGTGCCTCACATCATCTTGATCGTAATATCAGCATGCGAATTATCTTTGTACTAAACTAGGTGTTCATTGTACTGATCGAAACAAGTCCTTTACTACAATGTTCTGTCTGTCTTCTGAAATTTTCATCTGTTTTGGAAGCCGGTGTACCTACCTGAAATAAAAAATTTGAATATATTATCATCTACAGGTAGTAATTTCCAAAAAATCTCTTTTAGTTCATTTGTGTGTTTTCCCAGCTGGTTTAATTTTTTAGTTTTACTTTGTGTTATACATAAACATCTCTAGATCATATACAAAGCTATGCAAAAGATTTGCATACATTCCGTCTATGGGCAGCAATTTCTAAAAATGGATTTTTAACTGCTCTAGGCGTCTTTTAATTTGTTTATTTAAGTATCTCACTTTATTGCACGAAAAAAGTAATTTTCTTAACAAAATTTTCATAGTGTTGGAAAGTGTTTCATAATCTATGCCTGATGCAGAGTTTTTCATACTTGTTTTTCTACTCTAAAGAATATCTATACAGCTCTTGCTTTTTTTTAAACATATGAATTCAAGTGACAGTGGGAGAGATAACTCAATTTTCTTTCGCACATTCTGCTCACTTTTATCCTGCATTATTTTTATAAATGAAATGAGGTTTAAAAAGAAACATTAAAGATCTTTACTTTCAAGAAACAAAGAAAATTTTGAAATTCTTTCTAGAGCTCATATATACAGACAGAAGTACTTTCTATCTCAGAAAAAACTAGTTGGATATGCCAATCCCAAAACTTTCTTCTATCTTATACCTCTTAATATTTCAAAAAGTAGTTACACATGTTAATACTTCAACATTATTAGTTCAATACTATACCAACTTTCATTTTCTTCTTAAATTTCTGCTTCAGTCAATTTAACGGACTAAAAACGAGTTAATCTATATCATGATATTTGTTAAAATTAATAGTTTTTCATTATTCTGTTGTTATCAGCTGTTTAAGAATAGCCGGCTTAGTTGAAAGCGAGTTTCCACCGCTGCACGAGCCGCCGATGAACAATAGAACTACGAAAAAGCAAGAAAAGTATACAAAAATCGCTATCACAGAGCCCCTTTACCGCGAAATCTTTCCAAATTCAAGGAGGACCTGTTGGCCATATCCAAAATTATGCTCAAAAAATTTGGTTCAATTCTATGCATAATTTTATACACTTTTCGATGGTACAATAAAGAAAATGGCACAAGCATCGCTATTACAGCGCCCCCCTTCCGGCAGATTTTTTTCAAATTCAGGGAGGACTTGCTTGCCATAGCAAGAAACCTACACAAAAATTTGGTTCAATTCTATGCATAACTTCATACACTTCCCGATGGTACAATAATGAAAATGGTGCAGACATCACAATTATAGCGGCCCTTTCTGGCAATTTTTTTCAAGTTCAGGGAGGACCTAACGACTGTAGCCTTACACATGCACAAAAAATTTGGTTCAATTCTATGCATAATTTTATACAGTTTTCGAGAGTACAATAATGAAAATGGCACAGACATCGCTATTACAGCACTCCCTTCCGGCACATTTTTTTCAAATTCAGGGAGGACTTGCTAGCCACAGCCAGAAACATACACAAAAAATTTGGTTCAGTTATATGCATAGCTTCATACACTTTCCGATGGTACAATAATGAAAATCGTACAGGCATCGCAATTAAAGCGCCCCCTTCTGGCAGAATTTTTCCAAATTCAGGGAGGACCTTCGTGCCATGACCAAAAACAAACACAAAAAATTTGGTTCAATTCTATGCATAACTTCATACACTTTTCGATGGTACAATATTCAAATGGCACAAAAATTGCTATTACAGCGCCCCCTACTGGCGGTTTTTTTTCAAATTCAGGGAGGACCTGCTTGCTATAGCCAACAGCTTAAAAGAAATTTTGGTTCAATTCTATGTATAACTTCATACACTTTTCGAAGGTACAATATTCAAAATCACACAAAAATCGCTATTACAGAGCCCCCTACCGGTGATTTTTTTCCAAAATCAGGGAGTACCTGCTTGCCATAGCCAAAAACTTAAAATAAAAATTTGGTTCAATTCTATGCTTAACTTCATACACTTTTTGATGGTACAAAGGCGACAGACACACGGACAGACAGACATTTTCTATAAACATGTTTTTTGGAGTCTCTGACCCCTAAATAGCGTCCTAAAAAATCCGTCGAAAAGCGGAAGTCGAAAAAAATTTCGGTTACAATACTTTCTTCTATTGAAGATAGAAGAAAGTAAAAAAGCTAGATATTTTGTTTTAAACAAAATAGATTCAAGGTAGGATTACGATAACAATGGTATGATGGACGATTAGGAATTCTAAAATGTTGATGTGCAGATTAAAGAATAGTCGAATTCATAAGACGTAATGACCGTCTGTAATGGCAGCTCGGAAGAGATTTTTCAACGCATTATTTTAACAATGTTAATTAGTAAAAGTTCATGTAAAAATATTTTTATTTTATTACCTTTCTCATTTATCAAAACTAGGGGATCGTACTCGGGCTTCCCGGGTTAAAGAATATAGGTGAAAATATTTTTTTTAATTGAAAACTAATATTTTTTTTTATATGCAATAAATTTTTTAGATTGACCACTTACATTAAATAAGCATTTTTCATATGGAAAATACGAGTTATTCAATCAAATAAATTTTTGAAATTTATCAAAAGCGATATTTTCTTATTAGCCGCATGCTAAGAGTTATTTGCCAAGATTTTGCTACTTATGGCATCCTTTTACATTCTGATAATTTTAAAGCTTATACATGTCTGGTAAATTTGTGTTTTATTTATATTATTTTATTTATTTATTCCAGGGATGGCCAACCTTTTTGTCTAAAATTCACTTGACACTTTTTCCTGAAAATTATAATTTTGTCCTTTTTAAATTGCAGACCTTCTGTCATTAAACAATGCATTTTTTCTGTACATAAATACTGGTATCTCTGTGGCACGCGTGCCGCAGGTTGGCCATCCCTGATTTATTCACAGGGAAGTTTCTTTTAATGGATATTAGTCGTAAGAAAATGATGAACTCTTAATTTTTTTTAAGGGAAAACGGATTAATCTTTCATGATCGAGTTCCGCGCGATATAGATAAATTAAAAAGATATTTCATGCTTTAAAATTGTTTTTAAAAGCATAGACAATCAGTAAACTGAGATGAACTTTGCAAACAAATTCCATTTAAAAAAAAAAATCGTATTTGGTGATCTAAAAATTTAAATTGTACGATTAGAAATATGTTAGATTTGGGTTTTTTCAGTATTATTCTTTTATTTGTTTATAAAAGAAGTATTAATTTCGTTAATTTGTCTTTCACAAATATGTTAGATTGTTGGTTTTTTTTTAATATTATTCTTTTATTTGTTTATAAAGGAAGTATTAATTTCGTTATGCAAAAATAGACAGAAACAAATGCTGAAAAATGTTTGTTGCTTTATGTGCAAAATGTTTATTATTATTATGTACTGAAACCGGCACGTGATAAGATAAACTTAAAACAAAATCATGCTTAAAAATTATTTTAGAAAATATAATACATCGGTCAGTGAATACAGTTTTTAAGCAAATTGCATTTGAAAGTCAATTTTTTTCCCTATGCGATGAAAATTGAAAATGTATGATGGTCAGAAGATTAAAAAATTGCAGAAGCAAAAATTTCAGGATCGAAATTTGATCGCGAAGCGTTGCCATTCGCAAAATGATATCAGCGTTACTCACAGATACGTTTGTTCTTTACAATATAGATACTTAATCAGTAAAATATAATAAAGATCAGTTATTAGAATGTGGTTATCAATTGAGGCTCTTATGCTTGGATTTCCGGAATGAAAACAGCAATTTTCACTTTCTCAAATTTTGCATACGCACTTCTCATATCCATATTCATCATTAAAAAAAAAATTTTATTTTGTTTGATCATTTAAAAATCATTTTAACTCAGAACTTGAAGTCGCGATTGTCAGCAACATATTTTATGTAAACAGACGCACTCTTTACTTGGGATTCTAATCTCAATTCTGGAGAGTAAAAATTTCCGTAATTTATGTTTTTTAGACGCATTTGTGTTAAAATGCTTAGTTTTATCTAAGAAAATGATCGTTTTCTTTTAAATATGACTTCATTTTCACTTAAATAAGCATTTCGCCTAATGTCTGAAACTTAGTATCAGTACACATGCAGAAGAAAAAACAATATGGAAAATTTATGAGGAAAAATGCGTGTTTTCAAAAGCAGTATGTGAGTTTCCTTTACTATGCCCCTAATATAATATTCTGCTCCTAATGGGATTTTGCGCCACTAAACCCTATACAACAATTTTTATCAACAATTTCGAATTTTTATCAGAAAATAGCATGAATAAAATTAAAAATACCTCATTATTTCTCACTTACCTGCAACAATGAAAGCTATCTAATTTTCATCATTTTGAAGAAATTTCATAAAATGCTTTTAAAATTAAAATATAAAAGTGGGGATATTTAAAAAAAACAGATAGTGCGATTCCATCTACAAAGGAAAAGCTTTCAGTTAAAAATATATATATAGGTATTAGTAAAATTAGTTCAGCAGAAAGATCAGGGCAGATGACTAAAAAACACACTTGTGTTTTAAATATACAGATTATATAAAATTAGGAAAAATTAAATTAAGCAAATTACGTTATTTTGATGAAATTATAGTAGAATGTCCTAAAGAATAGCTTTAAAATTTTATTAATCGAGAGAATTTTCAGCAAAAACATCAGGAACACGATATTATTTTAAACCACGAATTATTTGTTTGCTTGTCTAACTCGGCGAAGCAAATCCATCCAGGCGAGAATCATCAATTTCTGTAATCTAAATCGCTATTATTTGCATGCCACCTGTCTTTTATAAAGACAATCTAAATTTTTGTAAAACACTGCGTTTTATCAGTGTGTGATTTCGATTACATTATTTTCAAAAGTGAAGCACTTTCACCTGTGAAGAATTTCAAAGCAGCTGGGCTGCGAAAATGACGCACTTCTACAAAACATAATTCAGGTTTAAGAATTAAAATACACGCTTTTTTATAAAATGACGTCATTTGCATCCGGTAAAGCAATCCACTTTTACAATCCGGTCTTAAACTTCGTCTGTAGGAAAGTATGCATATGACGTCATTGTCACGGAATAATAAACAATATTCTTGACATAGCCCATATTTTATTTTCAACTATTTTTTTCAGATTTTATGAGAAAATGGCAACAAAAAGATACAGTATCTCCTATTTTCAACTATTTTCCGTTTACTTTCAATGACTTTCAATAGAAATGAGTTACTTTTGTTGCCACAATAAGAAAAATGGTATTAAAAACTGCAAAAAAATTAATATCTCAAACATTAATTGAGATACAGCTTTCAAACAAATTGCATTTAAAAGAGCATTTTTTTTTCTTATACAACCGTGTAAAAATTTAAAATGTGCGATGTTTAGAAGTTTAAAAATTTGCAGTACAGAGAATTGCAAAACCAAAATTTCATTTCAAATTTCAAAGTGTTGCCATTCGCAAAATGACGTATGCGTTACGCACAGATATGTTTGTCCTTTATAATATAGATAGCACAGAAAGAGATAGACCGGGAGACGGCAGCAAAGTCTCCAGTTCAATTTCTCCCGGAATTTCAGCCGTGAACTAGATGAGGTAATTAATTGTCTGTGTTGCCGCGTCCCAGTCTAAGAGGCACTATTTTGTTTTTTTTAAATCATAGAATACAGGGTATTCATAAAACAACATACCAGTTAAAATTTTAATAGTATCAGTTTAATAGTATCATTTAATAGTAAGCTTTGTAGACTGTTGTTTCAAGGTCGTAATTAAATAGTAACTCAAACAGTTTTAGATAAGCGCATGCGCGAGTACGGCTTTGTTATTCTCTCGCTTGCAGTGCGACATACGCAAAATGGCGACTCCTGAGAGTAAAGCCATATTGCTGGGCTAAAGATTTAAAAGCCGTTTGAGCCGTGCGATTTTTTCCTTTGGGGCTTTATAAAAGATCGTGCCTACGTTCCTCTGCTACCTAATGAGTTGAGAGAGTTGAGACACAGAATTGAAGAGGCTATTGCTTTCATTATTCCGGATTTATCCGAAGTATGGGAAGAATCGAACTTCAGATTGGATATGTGCCGTATAAGTGAAGGTGAACTTATTGAACATTTGTAAGAAAACTAGGTTATAATAAAATACACACACACTACAATATATAATTAAACAAAAACATAATTTGAAGAACAAATTAAAAAAACAAAATTTATTACCTACATTGTTTAAACCCGAGAAAGGACAGATATTAAGATATTTCATTCAATTAGTTTTACATTTAATGTTAAATTTTTTGTAACAAATTAGTTAAGCCAATTGAAGATTATAAAATAAAAATAAAATTCATACAATATGATACTTAAAACACCCTAAAAATTAGATTCCGTTCAAATGAAATGGAAATAAATCTTAGACTTCTTCCAGTTTTAATTGAAAATATTTGTATTGCAGATTTTGTATTATGTTTATGACAATTGTGCATAAAATGATAAGATGTATGCAAAAATACAAAACTTAAAAAAAAAAGTCTAAGATTTATTTCGATTTCATTTGAACGAAATCTAATTTTTTAGGGTGTTTTAAGTATCATATTGTATGAATTTTATTTTTATTTTTTAATTTTCAATTGGCTTAACTAATTTGTTACAAAAATTTAACATTAAATCTAGAACAAATTGAATGAAATAACTTAATATCTGTCCCTCCTCGGGCTTAAACAATGTAGGAAATAAATTTTGTTTTTTTAATTTGTTCTTCAAATTATGTTTTTGTTTAATATGTCAAGTTTTTTAATAACTACTGCACTCAGACGAACGCATTTCAAAAGTAATAGAGAGTATCATCATCAGGCTTTGATGTATGCGGTATTGCATTACAATGCGGGATACACTTTACCAATGTGTAATTCAAAATGTTTCATCAGTGTAGTAATGCAGGTTGCGGTAGTTTGGACAAACACTTCTAATCTGAGCGTAAAAAGTCTATGATCAAAACATAAAAAAATAACTTCACTTAAATTTAGATACCGTATTTCCCACTCAGGAACGCTATGAATGTGAATGTAAATTGTGTTGAATCCTTACTGCTAATATATAACAATATTATAGCTGTGATACAGTAAAAAATAAAAAATAAAAGTTCACTTAAATTTTTAAACCTTATTCTCTCCCAAGGAGTGATGTAAACACATCAGAAAATTATTACCCAAGTTTAACTTGGCGTATAAATAGTTCTCTGTCGGGAAAAAAAAAATGCATTTTAAAATTTAAGTTATGTAATTTTTTACTTTTTACTAAAATATAAACTTGACCAAAGCAAAAACTTATTCTAAAAAAATCCTTTTTATTTCCACTATGACGCCATATTCACCTTTATAATTTTTGAAAAAAAAAAAAAAAACTAACTCAATTTAATATTTCACGTGAAAATCTTTCAACTAAAAAGAAATAAATTATTATTGCGGCTTTTGAAATTTTTACAACAATGAAGTAAAAATGTTACATTTTCTATGACAAATGTCCGTTGATTTTCAATGAAAAAAGCGAAAATTGGAATTATTAAGAAAAATATTTGAATAATGTAAAAATAAATTGGCCCATGTATCTCTCTGGGTTATAATTCACCCATATGCAAAGACATTTTACCATTCGTTTTGACCCTGACGTCAGGCAAACGTTTTTACACTTTAAATTTATAATATCGTTAGAATTATAGTAAAGAATAAAAAATGAGTGGCATCAGGGACAAAAAGGTGGGAAGAAAAAATGAAAAAGTTATGATCTCCATAGGCTTTTCCATGTTAAATTAACATTGAGAAGTGACACTGGAAATAAATAAGTATTGCGCTGCCACGCAATACTTAAATAAAAGACACATAAATAACGCCTGCATTCAACGGTTAACAGTATAGATAAATATTAAACAGTATTGTACATACAATAAATACAATAATCCCAACTGGAGTGAAAAATTAGCCAGAGCCAGGAATCGATGGAATGCCAGGAATGCTGTGGTTCCGGGTTCGATTCCTGGCTCTGGATAATTTTACACTCCAATCGGGATTATTGTATTTATTGTATGTATGTCTGTTTAAAACTAGGTTAGTTTACCTTCAATTTTATGTATTGTTGTTGATTTTGATTTTTTTCTTTTGTTTTATGATTTGTTGTAAATAGTCCAAATTAAACTGTTATAATATACCATTGAAACTGGGACACTTTTTTTATGGACATCCCATATTATCATTAATTTCTTATTCTCTAAAGAAATATGATATTTTAAGAAATATTTCTTCTCCAATTTTAAAGTATCGTCGCGTCGAAAAATCTGACATAAATCCGTAATATAATTTCTTTTTCATTCAAAATAATTTTTAATCCTTGTTTCAATTTGCTGCACTTTTCCCACCGCAAAATTCGACTGGAGGAATGACATTACTCACAGCACAGGACTGCATTTTGTGTAATTTAATTAATTTTTCAAGTACTCTTTGAAAGGACAAATTGAAGATAAACGCAGGACATTCGTGTTTTCTTATAATAAAATAGAATAAGCATTGTTTGAAGAAACAGATTTGCTATTTTGTTGGGCGTATTTAAATTTAATAAATGAACTTATGAAAACTAAATAACAATAATATGTTAATGGTATTCTAAATGAATGTAAAAAAAAATAAAATAAATAAAAAATAAATAACATGCTTTCATTAAAATTTTAGAAAATGTAGAATATATATATATATTGGGAATTTCGCCAAATTAGCCAGCTATCGTCAAATTGGCTTCGTATATGGCAACTTATTTTTGTCGCCAAGTTTGCCAAGATTTGGCGCTATTGCGGCAACCCTACCATTACTATTTTACCTTGCAACAAATAATCAATGTCCGATTAATGTATTGCCTTCAGGAATACATATATATTCCAAATTTTAAAGATCTATGTCAATAGGAGATGGGTGAAAAATGAATCACAAGATTTGACTGTCACATACAAACATAATTGTAAGTTAAAAGAAAGCATGTAAAAACATAATGGCATTTAAGTATGAAGGTTTTGCTGCAAATGAGTTTCGCATAAAATTAGTTATAAAGGTAATAACAAATAATGGACTGAAAACGAAGCACAGATAGGTAATTTAGGACTTTCAAACATTCAATTTTCCAACAATTCGTAATTTTCAATAGATTTTGCAACTATGTTTCAAGTTTGATTTCACTTAAATGTATGGCCAAAACGCGCGTTGGTAACGTTTGTGAAGTGAAGACTAGAATAAACTACAAGCGATTAAGGGAATACGAAATGAAGATGAAGTATCTGGTAATCAAATTACTGAAGACTTTAACAATAAAGAAAATTCTTGAAACCACCAGCGTTCCAAATCTATCGATTCCATATTCTACAGCACTATATATAGCTACTACACAACCACAGTTACAAAATTAACATATAATAGCAAAAATAACCGGAACGATCAAATCCCAGGAAATACATATGCACTTTGAAACCAAGTTTACCATTATAGAAGAATGTGCTCCAAATAGGGACACATTTTATTAGGATCACATAGAATGTGTCCTAGCAGAATGTATTTTCTATATAGAAAACTCATTCTATAGAAATACTATGCGTTACATGTATTCTACAGAATCTATATAGATTTGTGTATATTTCATATATTACAGAACAAATATAATATATAGATTTATATAATTCTGTATATTCTATTAAAATACTACATGGAAAGGTATACCGTAGAATAATTTTCTATATGAAATATAGATATATTTCATGAGAATCGAAAGATACACTGTTGCAAAACCCTTTATGAAGAAAAGAAAAAAAATAATTTAACTTTCCCTTGGTAATTTTATAAAGAATACACCGAGTACTAAACATTAAAGCGTTATCTATTTTATTATATAGCGTTATCGTATTTATTTAAATTTGATCTCAATATCTGATTCCGCCGATTTAAGTGGGCTGTAATATAACGCGGACATTTTATGCGTATGGTGTTGTGATAGGTATTCTGTCTTATAAATTCTCTGACTTTTAAGTGACGAATAAATGTGGCTGGGAGGAAAGTTTTATAAAGAATATATCTGTGTATCAGTATGTGAAAATAAAATTTAAATAAGAGTGGAGTGGGTACTATTTAAGTCCACTAATTGGTGAATTTCAGCGTACTTTGATTAAGCACATTCTTCTTTGAGACTGAAATGCTCTGTTTCTGTTTGAGTTGTTTTTAGTAAGATTTTGCATTTTCGATATTTGATGAAAAATAATTTTTAAATTTATGAAGCTCCAAATAAATTTGAATTGGAACAATGACTTATTTGTAATAGGCCATACGATATTATTAATATTTTGTGGAGTTCAGTTTTATAGTGAGTGTAATTAAATGTTGTTAGTAGTTATAAATGGACCATTTAAAGTAATAGATGCTTTATTTTATGATCGTTTTGGCAACCAAATTTTACTGCATTTTTAATGAAATATTTTTTACATCTATAAATTTTTGAACTGCATAAGTTTTGCACATTTATGAACCTACATGTGGAGAGGTGTGCTACAACTCTAACCGTACTAAACAGGTAAGCTACCAGGGATTTGTTTAGGGAAAAACTGGGTCCTTTAAAAGACACTTCACAAAACTTTTCATTCATAAAGAAGACTTTTCTCAAAATTCCTTTTAAAAAGTGGACTTTTCACAAAAATTTTACATTTTTAAAACGAACTCTTAATAAGTTTAAACCTCTTAAAGTAAAATCGGTCGTGTCAGAAAACAACTGAAATAACTGAAAGACCTATTATTTAAATATATAATACAAATATTTAAGTAAATTTTAGGCATCGTATATATAATTAATTAAAACAGGACCATAAATGTCTAAATGGGAAATTTGAATATAAACGCTAATTTAAAATTCCCAAAACGTTGATGTTTTTTTTTTTTTTTTTTTTTTTTTTTTTTTTTTTTTTTTTTTGAAAACATTCACAATTTCACAAAAGCAGGATCATGTGAAAATATCTGGCCGGGTTCATAACTGCTTAAAGAGATTACTTCCATGCTTCTTCACACGGTGCTTATATGTTCTGTGACATACCATTCGGGGATGCCAACTGGAATGGAAACCATGACACAAAATCAGCCAAACACGAAAATTTATTTATAACAGTAAACAGGGATTTAGACACGGAGAGGGCAGATTTTAATACAGGCAATCAGAATTAAAATCACTTTAAGAAAGGCTGAGAGGGGAAATTCCTTCCCAAAACTTATTAAATTTAATTACTTAACTCTGCTCCATATGACCTCGCCACTCATTCTACAGGAACCTAAAAAAATTACTTCAGCTGATAATACCGCAATAAATGGAATCCAATGGATTCCGATGGTTCGTTATTTAATAGAAAATTCAATTATTTAGCAAATTGGTTAAAACTCTCAGCCAAAGACTATCAAAATTTCTAATCCGAACTCCATTTCAAGTTAACAAGTGGCTTGAATTTCACGAGAGAACACCAAACCCAGACAGCGAGACGCGCTCCAAATCTATCGATTCCATATTCTACAGCACTATATATAGCTGCTACACAACCGCAGTTACCAAATTAGCATATAATTGCAAAAATAACCGGACCGACCAGATCCCAGGAAATACATATGAGCTTTACAAAATTTAAGGGGGTCGGGACACAAAAAAATTCAAATTTTCTAAAAAACCTTTATTGCATTAAAAATTACTGTTTTTTTTTTTTTGCTTAAAATGACGTTTAAGTCTTGTTTCTATCTTAATTGGAATAGAAAATATAATTTTTTTCGTTTTTGTATGTTCTCAAAATCTAGCTTTCAAGCAATGGTTATCGTGGAAACAACATCTTGGAAAATGCGTTTTTCTTCATGATGTTTTTTTTTTTTTTTTTTTTTTTTTTTTTTTTTATTATTATTATTTCTCGTATTTTAATTGTTATAACTCAAGAACCGTTAAATATAAACGGTTCCAAGATAAATGCCATTTTAAATTGTTTTACTTAAATTTTGATTCAGCAAATTTAAAAAAAATATATTTATTTTTGGAAATATGATTTTTTTTATTTATATCATTTTTTTTTAAAATTTTTACTTTAAATATTTTTAATTTTTTTTTTAAATTAATATTTTTAAAATGCTGAAACAAAATTAAAACTTATACATTTCTGTTTATTTAAATGAAAAAAAAAATTAAATTCTACAAAAAATATTTCGAGTTATAACGATTTTAAATTACCCCACTTTTTAATAAATTTTAAATTTTAAATAAAAAAAAATTATGCGAAGTTTTATCATGTGATTTTTTTTTTACAAATAGTATGGTTAACCATCACAAAAAAATTCCGAAATTTTAACTCGATAAAAATTATTTTAAAATGTGTGCGGAGACCCCCCACCCCCTTAAAGAAAGAACAGAATAGATCTTACTCGGGCACAAATGTTACAATTCACAACGATCGCCACGCAAAAATCTCAAAAGTCATTACACTACTGGAGTTCCCTAATAAAAGAGTAGCTAGGTACATTGCCACAGTCCCTAGTCCAAATATTTTTCTACCTCTAACCGCCTAAAAATTCAAAAGAATAAGATCTATCAAGGTAGAAGAAATATACCATTTGCATTTTATATTATTGTTTTTTTTTACTGTACCATTTCCTTAAAGACGTATTGTGAAAATTTTAAATTTATTCATATACCACAAAATTAATACCATTCTTTTTAAGGGGTCGGGTAACCTTTGAACCAATAAAGTACATGGAAAAGTGACTTGTGTAAGAATTGCAGTCATTCATTAACTAATTAACTTTTAATTATAAAATTGAAAACACATGTTAAGAACGACTTATTTTATCAATCACAGTTGTTAGAAAAGGTATACACATATATAGTTTTTTTTTAATTTATTTTTAAAGATAATACAATTTTTACGAAATAATTATTCTTGCATGCATTGCGCGCATGATTTTTCCCATTTGAATGGCTGAAACAAGTCAAGATTTTTTTAATAAGTACAGATATAAAGAGTTTTCAAAATGACCTACAATGAAAAAAATAAAACTTGTAGATCCCGAGAAAAAAAAATTTTTTTAGAGTAATTCGAAATATCGAGATTTTTTTTATACAAAAGCAGCCGTGAATTCTAAACTTCTTACTTGAGAAACATAATGATAGGTCATTTTGTGCTTCTGTACGTTTAATACATCCACCAAAAATTTCATGAAATTCTAGGCAACCGTTTTTCAGAAATCGTGCGCGCAATGATCAAAATCGCTGTTTTGAGAAAATTGGCTTTAAAGATTGAAAAAACCGTTGATCATATAGCAAAAGCTCAAAGTGTTTCAGACATAAATTCTCTTCTAATGCGAAATTTTGTATGGGGTTTGTTTTTAAATGTTCCCAAAGAATCATATTTAATTATAAGCTATTTAAAAAAAAAAAAAAAAAATTTTGACGCTTCAAAGGTTACCTGACCCCTTAAGTTTAATAAAAAATAAAATATTTAGTTTCAAATGTGATGATTTCATTCACCTAGTTCTAATTATTCTTTATATTTCATTTGATATTTAAATGATACATTATTTCCTAGTCTAGACAAATAAATTAAATAGCGTATAATTAATATATAATAGACATAGTATAAAAAGACATATTTAAGAAGACAAATAAAAGGACAGAAACAGTAAATTGTATGCATGATATGCAAATAAAAATTCCATTATCGTGAAAGACTTAAATAAAGCAGAAATAGAGCAAAGTAAAAAGATTATCAAGGATGGAAATTATTTCGTCAAAAAGAAATAGTAATTTAATTACAGAAATCATCTAATTACAATTAAAACTATCTGTGTGTGAAATGTCAAGAATTTAAGAAATTAAAAATATGTTTCTAATGAAATAAAATCCATAAAAGAACATTCCTAGCGTTCTTTTATTTGAATTAAGAAAACTTACATTATAAATCAATCGACTTCTTATGTTAATATTTTTTTTGTTTTGCAAAATTTATTTTTTAATTTGGCGTTTCAGTAATTACACAGAAAAAATACCTGTAAAAATCTGTTTTTTTTTATAAACTGGAGAAAAAAATAATGCTCGACTTTTTGAAAAGACACAGTAACTGTTATATTGCAATTTCGACAAAATAAATAAAAGTGGTAAAGGAATTCTGTCGAAAAAATGCGCAAATATTTGCATTAAATCATTACTTATTATATTTCAGTTTAATTTACTTCATATTTTTTAAACTAGTATTTTTCGCTACTATGATGTCTTTCAGTTTTCGATTAAACAAAATAAGTTTTTGTTAAATTCTCTTACTTTTTAATAACATATTTATTTGTTTGTCTAATCATACGAATAAGATCTCCGACTAAGTATTATATCGCTGAGAAAATGGTTGCTAAAAATATTTAAAGTATTAAGAAAATTGCAGAATTGTGCTTCCTGGCATAAAGCAATTTTCTGAAAAATCTGTATAATAAAGTAAAAATATGTCCTTCAGTAATGCTGACGTCATATTGATGATGGAAACGATGTAAACAATTCATTCCTTTTTCTCTCAAATTTAATTTGAGTATCACAACATTGCATAATTTTAATTGTTACATCATCGAATAGGGAAAAAATGTATTTTCAACAGCAATTTGTTTAAAAACTGTAATTCAATTTACTGATGTTTTACGACTTATAAAAAAATATTAAGCATGATTTTAAAAGAAAATCCATCTTTATCGCTTGCAGACCGATATCGGGAGAATAATCCTTAACACTTAGTTTTAATTGTTGCAAGTCGAATAGGGAAAAAATGTATTTTCATCAGCAATTTGTTTGAAAACTGTATTTCAATTTACTGATTTTTAATGACTTTAAAAAACAAAAATGTAAGCATGATTTCAAAAGAAAATCCGTCTTTATCATGTGCAAATCGATAACGGGAGATTAATCCTTAACACTTAATTTAAATTGTTACATCGTCGAATAGGAAAAAAATGTATTTTCAACAGCAATTTGTTTGGAAACTGTATTTAAATTTACTGATTTTTTTATGACATAATTTTTTAAGCATGATTTAAAAAGAAAATCCGTCTCTATCGCGTGCAGGCCGATAACGGGAGATTAATCCTTAACGCTTAATCCCCCCAACCCCCATCCTCACTATGCACTTAAAAATATAAATAGTTCAGCAGTTAATTACGGCAAATAGTCCAAAGTGAAATTAACACTTCATCAGTAAATAAATACACAGATAAAATAATATAAATAAAACACAAATTAAAAAAACATGTAATCGGACTACGTTCTTAAACTCAGAAATAATTAGAATAATAAAGGTTGCTGTAAGTACTAAAATTTTTTATCTATTTGTTCGACTATTTACTGGCATGCAGTTAATACAATAGTATCGTATTTAATAAATTTCAATACTTTATGCGAATGCATAAGGGATTTTTTTTTATATAAAATTGCTTTTAATATATTAAATGTCAAAAATGTATTGCTAAAAATCTAATAATAATAATAATAATAATAATAATAATAAAATCCACCTACATATGTTCTGTACACCAGGCAGTATGTTCCGTAACCGGATGAGCCTGGCTTGGATCTTCTGGTGATAATAAATTGCTTAAATACAGTGTGTCACAGGATGATGAATTCTCAAAATATTTTACATTTGAAGGTGAAATTTAAATTAAACATGTAAGCTTTCTATAATTTTGCTTTATATATAGGGAAATTACTTGAGAGATGGCCAACGTTTTTTCTTCGCACTCTGAAAGCCATATATTTACATATATTTTACTTTTCCATATATATATGTATATTGTATGATGTTTCTTAAAGCAGTCCTAATTCAGAAATCCATATTTTTAAAGGAATTTCTATTATATATTTTTAAAATTTTTGCTATGTGTTCCATCTCACCCGGACAACTCCGGGTGAGATGGAACACAATAAAATATTGAAATAATAACGCATATAATAAATTTATAAAAGTTTATTTTCATCACATACAATTTAAATCAACTTATTTACAATTGAATTACTGAAGATTAAGTTTAGATGAATTATTATTTGACCTTTTAATGTATACCTATGAAAATCAAATTTGTTTCTTGAAATCTTAATATCTTAATAAATTTAAACATTATTAATGAAAATGTTATACTATGAGTTAAAATAGTTTTGCAGTAATTTATTTCTGGCTATTTAATTTCTTCCCGCAATTATCGCATGTTACTTCAAACCGTGAATATCCTTCATGAAGTCAACGCAAACAAGAAACACATTGTATCCGATCTACTTTTTACCCGACTGCCAAGAAGGGTTATGTGTTTCACGCGTATCTGGGTATGTGAATTTCTTTATACCCTCGAAACATCCCAACGGCTGGATGGATTTTAATGAATGAGGTCCCTATCGATTCGTCTTTACCGACCGATGGTTATAGGCTAGGTTTTGTTTTTATAAATTCAAAATGGCGGCCGTAAAATACAAAATGGCGGCAGAGACGAAAAAAATTTGTACGCACCCCATTGAGTGGCCTATCATTGGATAGGTCTTTCAAAATAAAGGTGATGTTTCATTGAATATTTTACACTCAGAAGCTCCGTTTAAATATTACACAACCTGGAAGTTGTGTAGGTAGGATCTTTAGCTTTACTGCAACTCTAATCATCATAGACATCTATAAGCCTCATCAAAACAGTGTTTATAGATCGGAACTAGCAATTAAACACAACTTAAAGGTCATCAATACAAGTAAATAAAAAAAAAATTAGGTAACATAAAAAAAATAGTTTCACATTGATGAGAAATAATTAATTAGTTTGCATTTTACGCAGTCGGGTTTTTTGATTTTTTAAATTTAATTTTTATTGTTTCATCTCTTTGTAATTTTCGCCGCATCCCACACATTCGTTTTTGTTCCAATATTCTAAATAGTCATCCTCGTCATTACATATTTCTTGAATGTTTATATCCATGTCAGAGACGAAACTTTTCTAATGTAGACAATCAGCATTTGCCGGAAACAGAAATATACAATTTCTTAGTATTTTAAATTCAGCTCTTATAAAGCTAACTTTGAAATTCAAGACTGCATGGTCAATCCCTCGTGCCAGAAAACCCCGTCCATTTCTCCCGAAGTATAACGCATCCTTACTCTACACTGTAGATATTACGTCGGCATTTTAGGTTATTTAAAAGCCTAAATGTTTTTCGGGATTACATCATTAAAACTAGATAGATCACATATAAAGGAAAACCTTTACATGCATAACTATAACTATATGAAAAAATTTATTGACTTACCAAAAGCAACAATGATTTTTAGCTGAAAAAATATTCTGTTCTTTTGAGAAGCAACAAGTTGCCCACCATACAAAATATCTTTAAATGTCTGAGTAAGATAGTTGCGCCATGTGTAAGACGACCGCATTAACGAAATATTTGACTTGTCCATCTCACATTGTGGTCCAGCTCTCTCGTAATTACCCTATATCTTGAAATAAATGATCAAGAGGTGGCCAACTCTAATTAAATTTAAAAAAATTAATATATCATTTTATGAATTTTAAATTTTAAATAGCTGAATTTTTATTCGACTTGGTGTCGAGGCATAAAACCAACAGTGTGAAAAAGTGTCCAAGCCGGAATCGAACTATTTTCATTGACATTAAGCACCTTGTTCTACCACTGAACTACCAGGACGATACCAGCTTAGCACTTTTTGGACACTTTCCAATCTGTTGGTTTTACGCCTCTAAACCAAGTTTAATAAAATTTCAGCAATTTAAAAATTAAAATTACTAAATTATAGGCATGTGAAATTTCCTGCAGAATTTCCAAAATTATATATGCATGTAGTAAAATGATGTGTAAGAAGTTAATTTATTGAAGTATTCGGGAAGAGTTCCATTTCCTGTTCCTTTTTAGGGTTCCGTGCTTAAAAAGTAAAAACGGAACCATTATAAGATCACTCCTGTGTCTGTCTATCACAGCCATTTTACTCGCAAACTATGGACCGTGAAAAGGGGGGTAATAATTCGGGGAAGTAATAGAGACTATTGACCCACATATTTTCAGATTAATAAACATTCATAAATATATATATATTTTTTAATTTAGAGGGGCTAATTATGCTACTTGAATAAAAAAATTTTCCTTCTATATCGTGTGGGGTATCGTGTGAAAGCTTTCGTAACGCTGAACTCAAAAAGACATTCCTTTTAATTTTATGTATTATATTTTCAAAGATATTGTCGAAAATGTAGCGCAAAAATATGTTCCTCCTCATCTAATTCCAAATCTATTGAAACTAAAATTATGAAAAAAATTAGAGACGTTAATTTAAACCTTGCAGGAAAATTATAGCGATTATCCTAGGTCACATAGTTTTTCAGAAAAACGCATTTTTCTGTTACACATAAATTTCGATTTATGAGCATTCAGCAAAAGTGTTGAGCAGCGCTGGAGGTATCTATCGTAGCAGAAGTATAAAAGCATTGTTGATAATAAATTTCGAAAAACATCGTCAGTAATTAGCCGAGATATTAATCCCTAAAGATACTGACATACATAATGACAGGGGCGGCGTACTCTATGCCTAGTTAACAACTTTTAATGATATATATGTGTAATGTAATGTCCAGTAGCAGTATAAAACTAATAAATGTCAAATTGTTAAAAACAGACTAATTTAAGGGGTCTCAGGACTCTTAAAATTAGAAAAAAAAAAGGACCATGTTCAACATTTAATGTCTTAAAATGTATATGATTTTGAAACACAATTTTAATTGGGATGAAAGATATAAGTATGTTCTTTCATTTAATGTATTTAAAAAATTGTAAGATGCAGAATTAGTATTTATAGTGGGCTCAAAACTGTTAGACATTTGTCGAACAGAAAATTGGCATAACAGTTTACGCGCAGGATTACAAATTAAATATTGCAACTAGAATAAAAATTTTGGTACTTACTTATACTTCAGATTGTAATAATTACCCTGAACTTAAATAAATTTGTATTTAAAGCATTTTTATATTTTAAATGCTATGTTGCATTTAGCTAATGCAAAATTTTGAAAATTTCAACAGTATAGTCACTTAAAAAAATATTTTTTTGAACAATAAAAAGGAAATTTTAGGTTCAGTTTATACAGAATAACATGAAATATATGTTTTGAAAATTTCATGAAAAAATATTTAGAAGTTTTTGAAGTATCCTGCGTATTATGCCTAAAAACGTCATTTGGAGAAAAATTACTTCAATGTTTCGGAAACGCCGCTTCAGCTGTTGAGCGGGCATAACTCTAAAAACCATAACTTCTGTTCTAATGGGAATTTCAAGGAAACAATTATATCAAAATGTTCAGAAAAGATAGGAGTTTAACATCTAAAAAAATTTTAATTTCTAAAATTTTGAAGCTTTATGAGTCCTGCGAACACTTCACCCTTTCCGGCGCGGAGTAATTCTGTTTATAAACTGATGAAATAATGGGCTGACACCAGAATTTACAAACGAATTTATTAGAAAATACGAACTTGCTTATTTTCATTTACATTACAAAAGGAAAATTTTAATTAAATATTCTTGGTGCCGTTCGTGGGTTTTGGAATTAAAATTCGGTGTTTAAGGACACTGCCCTCGAAATGTTTAATTAGAATCAATCACATAAATACTGTGGGATTTACGACTAGTTTGCATTGAGTGGGTCTATCAATACGCTTCGAGTGACTTTAAAAGCTAATTAAAAAACCTATCTGGAAAAACGCGGCACGGACCAAGGCAACTTTGCGACCGCCTTTCGACGTGCGCTTAGCACAATGCCAAATTTAAACTTTGAACAAAGGTTTTGTTTTAGCTGCACTGTAGAAATAAAAGTTATTACTACACTGAATTTAGTTTTATGAAATGCCAAATGAAGTTTAAATATGGACTATTTTTATTGTCAGTATCGAATTAAGTTCATCATAAACAGATTAGGATAATATTAAAAAATGAGTTATACAAAATAGCTATATTTGATATTATTTAGGTTCCATATATCTCGTTGAACTTCCATGGTATATCCATTTGCACTTTTCTAGTATATACAGTTATACCCAACACTACGTTGTATAGTTTTTACAAAATCTTAGTATTCTTTTAATACCTTTTTTTTTTTTTTTTTTTTTTTTTTTTTATAATACAATTACAGATTCATATATTTATTTTACGGAACCCTTTTTGCACGAGTATTGCTTGCACTTGACCGTTTATTTATTTATTATTATCATTTTTTTTGGCGATAAATGTTTCGATGTGATAGTTGCGATCGTTAGTATTTGTGGTTTCTTTTTTCATTCCTTCACTGTAAAAAAAAAAAAAAAAAAAAAAAAAAAAAATCTGTAAAGTTACTAAAGTTTTTCAGGGAAACTGGGATTCCTACAGCTTTTTATGTAACGGCAACAAGAAAAATTTCAGTAACAAACGCTGTTACATGAATTTTTGCTGTTGCAGTTACATAAAAAGCTCTAGGAACCCCAGTTTCCTAGAAAAACTTTAGTAACTTTACAGATTTTTTTTTTTTACAGTGTTGAATGCTCCTTGTGGATAAGTAATAATTTTGTATATATATATTTTATAATTATTTCTTTAATGTATTATTTTTCGGGTTTTTTAAACGATGTTTTCTGTAGTTGTAATATTATGTAAATATATTTTTGTGCATTTCCATATATTTTAAGAAGTATATGACATTAACCTTTATAATATAACGTTATGTTTTAATTTCACATGTATAATAAATATGTCAAATATGAAATATATAAAATTATAAATATATTTATAAGTATATAGTATTTATTTGTATGTGTATTTATGTATATAGTATTAATGTATATTTTCAATATAAAGTTATGTTTTAATTTCACCTGTATAATAAATGTGTAAAATATGAAATATGAAATATTTACAATTATAAATATATTTATAAGTATACTAGGGGTATCTGCCCCCTGCAAGCTACGCTCGCCAACCCTCCGTTCAGACACCGCAGAATCTAAAACGACGCTAATCTGATCGGTTTTAAAAATATTAGAGAAGATTGAATTACACATAAAAAAGGTGTGCAGATCTCCCTGTAAACGGGTTTCCATTCAATTTCCTTTGATTGCAAAAATTTAAAGCCGAATCAGTTGCTGTTAAGACATCCAATGGTTATTTTCGTGTTTGATTAAAGAGGATCAGTTAAACATTTGAAAAGAAGCTAAAATAAAATGAAATAAATATACAGAGTCTTTGTCTCTCGGTATTTTAAAACAATCTCTATAACAATAGCCTAAGTCATGTGACTACTATCAACAGTTCCGGGCGGACCACTTCGCTTTTCATATTCCAGGTGCCATTTTGGAACTTTAATGTTAGCCAGGCACAGGTGATAAGTCGCTAAATATTATTCTATCATCATCATTTCATCTATATTATAATAGTTCAAGTCATGTAACTGCCATAAACAAATACGGTCTGATCCCTTCGCTTTTCATATGAAAGTTTGGCACAGATGTCATATACGGTCCCATATTAGCGCTATTTTTTTCCGACGCCAATTTAGGGAAAACATCAACAGCCGTCTTACCATATCAAGCAAAATAACGATACTTTGGCAGCAGTTAAGTACTCGTTGCGTATATGACATTGGCGTCAGAAAATGTTTAATTCCTTAACCTCTTGTGCTTAAGCACTGCCAGCGGATGTATGTCGCTAGTGAAAAGACTTCGTAATAATATGTACTTTTGGACAAAAACTGTGTCGGCTATTCCAAATGTTTGGAGCAAGATAGCTGTATGCCATACGTGTTGATGAGTTTGTAAAAAAAAATTCATTAATCAAACTCAATTAATTAAGTAGATTTAATTAAACTATTGTAATAAACGTTTGCAAATTATAACTAATACTAACACAAAATAAAGATATAAAGCAAATACGAATACTATATCAAATGCATACAAAAAAACTTATCATGGAAATATAGTTTCATATTCTACTGTGGGTGATAGACATCAAAATGGCTTTGATTACAAAGCCATGGAAAATATACGCAACCAGAACAGATAAACAAAGTATCCATACACTGCTCCTCACACGTACCGACTAGTTTTCATTTATGCCTTTGTAGGAAAACGACAACACGACTGTAAGAGAACACATTTTCACATCTATTGCATGACATATGGGTCATGCGTCATTGTTGGAAAGGATCAAAATATCATGACGTACGCTACGTACGTCATTGATGAAAATGACCAGAATAGAATGACGTACGTTGCGTACGTCATAGAGCGAAAGGGGCTAAAGAAAATTTTAGAATGCTTTATAATAAGCTTTTTCAAACATTTCGGGATTAACACTTAAAATATACACTTTATACAATATCTCTAGAATAGTCTTATTAGGCCTAATAGGTCCAATTGCATTACTGACATCTGCCATGCCAATGATTCATGAATGATGGAAAAATAAGAGAATGACTCTTTTCTAATTTTCAAAGTCTAAAATCTGTGTACTCGTTTTCCGTGAATTTCGCTTTTATATCTCATGCGCTCGAACCATAGACAGTAATAACTATCAGAGAGTTTGTTGATTTGATCACGTACGTCATAAGTTAAATAAGTGACGTACCTAAATTCAAATCCTGCATGCCCAAGTCAAACAATTAGAAAAAATCATTTAATTTGTATCTGGAATTCCATTAAGCTTTATTTCACTGTAGTATAATTGAAAAAGAACAACGGTTCACGTTATAATAAATTTACGTGTTATTAAAGAAAATTAAAACTGTGAAAGATTAAAATTATTTTCATTATTCAAAATATTAGAATACTAAAATAGGTGGTTCAAAAAATTAGAATACTTCTGAATTTTCCTGATTGGTTCAGAAGGTTGCATAAATTAATCATAAAATTAGCTTCTGCGGGACATCTTCTTAAAGGGTCAGGTAACCTTTGAGCCAATAAAGTACATGGAAAAGTGTCCTCTGTGAGAATTGAAGTCATTCTTTAACTAATTAACTTTTAATTATAAAATTGAAAACACGTGTTAGGAACGATTTATTTTATGAATCAAAGTTGTTAGAAAAGGTATACACATATATAGTTTTTTTTAAATTTATTTTTAAAGATAATACAATTTTTACGAAAGAATTATTCTTGCATGCATTGCGCGCATGATTTTTCTCATTCCAATGGCTGACTCAAGCCAAAATTTTTTTAATGAGTACAGATATAAAGTGTTTTCAAAATGACCTACAATGAAAAAAATAAAACTGGTAGATCTCGAGGAAAAAATTTTTTTTTAGAGTAATTCGAAATATCGAGATTTTTTTTATACAGAAGTAGCCGTAAATTCTAAACTTCTTACTTGAGAAACATAATAATAGGTCATTTTGTGCTTCTGTATGTTTAATACATCCACCAAAAATTTCGCGAAATTCTAGGCAACCGTTTTTCAGAAATCGTGCGCGCAATGATCAAAATCGCTGTTTTGAGAAAATTGGCTTTAAAGATTGAAAAACCCGTTGATCATAAAGCAAAAGCTCAAAGTGTTTTAGACATAACTTCTCTTGTAATGCGAATTTTTGTATGGGGTTTGATTTTAAATGTTCCCAATGAATCATGTTTAATTATAAGCTATTTAAAAAAAATTCGATTTTTGGACGCTTCAAAGGTTACCTGACCCCTAAGTTATGAAACCGCTTTGCATCTTTATTGTTTTCATTGTGTGTGAAATATGGGTCGTCCGTCTGACATAACGGAGTTTACAAAGCATCCTATTATTCATTTGCATAAAGAAAGTCGTAATCTGCAATATACCACCAGTTACTTAAAATGTTCTCATCCAAGTGTTAGTAGAGCAATAAAGCAGTATTTTAACGACAGACACTTTGAAAACAAGCATCTAAATAGCTGCCGAAAGCCAAAAACTAGTCGGAGAGATGATAGAAAGCTAAAGAGTATTGCTAAAAAAAGCCGTTTTAGAAGTGTAACACATTAACACGGCGTCGATGTGAGTAAGTATACAGCACTAAGACGTCTCCATAAACTTGGATTTCAATCTCGTGTACCAAAGATAAAGCCTCTCATGACTATTTAACAGAAAAGGGAGAGAGTGAAGTGGTGCAAAAAAAAAAGGCTTTTATGGGGTCTGGGATGAGTGGTAAAAGAAATTGTTTAGTGATGAGCGTATATTTTGCGTAACATATGGTGATCAAGGTGTTCGTGTATCGCGAATGAAGCAAGAAGCATGTGACAAGGACTACATGAAACGATCAGTGAAATTTGCTGCTAGTGTAATCGTAAGGGCTTGCATGACTACAGATGGTCCTGGAATGCTATGTATAATTAACAAAGGGATTAATTCTGAGATATATCAAGAAATCATTGAGCATTTCATATACCATCGTCGGAAGATCTGTGTGGTGACGATTTTATTTTCTAATATTATTTAGCACCTTCATATAGGTCAGTGTCCACCAAGAACTGGCTTAGCCAACACCAAATTAACGTAATTTCCTCGCCGGCAAATTCGCCGATTTAAATCCACTAGAGAATTTGTGAAGAATAATGAAGGAAAGACTGCAAGATATTGCGCCAAAAAACAAAGTTGAGCTTCTTTCCATATAAAGCCGGCATGGTCATGTCTGGGCAGAAAACATTGTGAACCACTTGTAGCTAGCTTGGCAAAGCGAGTTTGTGCTGTTATAAAATGTAAAGGTGATGCTACAAAGTATTTAAGAATATCCATTTACCCTTTTTTAAGACACGTATTATGTACAATGCGTTATTCTAATATTTCGAACCAGGTAAATAGTTATTCTAATATTTTGATTTTTTTCAACTATGATAATATATTATTATAATTTTTGTATTTTTTCCTTTAATTTTTATGTTAAAAGATTCAACAAACTATGTAGATTTTTACAATATTAAGTTTTATCCTGTATTACTTTTTGTATAAGTAATACATAAAAAACTCTTTTTTACAATTATTTTTTTCTACTTGTCATGTATGTGCTTCAATTTAATATACATAGATGGCAGCACCAAAGTTTACTTTCCTCCCACAATTCATTGTCAGAGATATGTTCTTCTCTTGTTTTGTGTCATGTGACTGACGTATTGTGAGTGTAAGTGATGTTTTTGTTTTGTGAAATTAATATTAAATGTTTATCTGCCTACGATCTGCCTCGTCAATTAAGAGTTAGGTTAATTATTATTAGTTAATTACTAAATATATAATATATGGCGACGATTGAAAACAGGTATAATTTCACCGGAAAAAGTTTACCGAAAATGATAATTGTCCCGGGGGAACTAGTTCTACTTCTGTTTTCAAAGTTCTACGCTTCTCTGCAATAAATACTTCAATGTGATATTATTAAGTCATCATCATTACGGCGGTGGTAAGGGCTACATTACATTTATTTTACATGTTTTCTCTTTTCTGCATTTAATAAAGTAAAATGTTCACCCATTTTAAGGAGTTTGATGAAAAAGTAGAATCTTTCACAACTTACGTGAAAAGATTAGAATAAAATTTCATTCTACACGATATTAAAGATCAAAAGAAAATACCTGCTCTTTTATCTTTATTAGGACCGAAATTATACGGGTTACTGTGTGATTTATGTATCCCTAAAGTTTGTGAAACCTTAAAATATAATGAGATTGTTGATATTTTGCTTAAACATTTAAGCTCCACCCCCAACAAATTCATAGAACGTATTAAATTTAGAAAATGTTTTCAAAATGAAACTGAAACAATTGAAGATTTTGCTGCTAGATTAAAAAAGGGTACGACCTTTTGTTTATTTACTGGTGATACTTTAAATGAAAATTTACTGGAACAGTTTCTGCGTGGTCTGAAAAATGAAAGCATTCAGAATAAATTGATTACGCAAGTTGATGTTTTAAATTTGGAAAGAACTGTTGAAAAAGCTTTAGCTTTATATAATGTAGATATTGAAATTGCTGAAATTAAGCATAAAAATTTCAATGTCAATAAAATTTCCAGTACGAAAAATGTACAAAATAAGAAAGTACAAAATTGTTCTCAAAAACAGAATGTCAACAATCATGTAAATAATACACATTCTGACATGAATAAAAATAAGTTAAAGCGTTATCGATGTGGAAATTCCACACATTTAGCAAATGTTTGCAGATTTATTAATGTTACTTACAACCTTTTCAGGAAAAAAGGCCATTTAAGCAAGGTATGTAGAAGTACAAATTTTCAAAAAACATGTTAATTCCTTAAATACAGTAAATGTTTTAACTGTTAAATGTGATAAAGGTTCAAATCCTATTAAGTTGTCTGTTTTCATTGAAAACAAGGCTAGAGCTGATATGGAATTAGATACAGGATCTGGAATTTCTGAAGTTCCTTTAAAAAGATTTCGCAGAATTTTTCCTGATTATACAATATTTCCTCCAGATGTTAAGTTAAAAACTGCAAATGGGGAAATTCTCAAAACTGTAGGTTATGTTGAAGTAAATGTTACTTATGAAAATAAAACTAGAAAGGTAAAGTTGTATTTGATAAAAGAAGATAATTTTCCATTATTATTTGCTAGAGATTGGATATCAGAATTTGATATTTTTCCACATAATTTAAAATTAGTATATGTGAATGAAGTTGTAAATTAATCTGATAAATTATAAGGTTTGTTACAGGAATTTTCTGATTTATTTACTGATAAGGCTGGGCAAATTAAAGATTTACAGGCAGAACTTTATCTTGAAAAATATGCTGCACCCATATTTTGCAAAGCTAGGACTGTCACTTATGCACTACGTGCAGCAGTCAGTGAAGAATTACAAAATTTAAAAGACGCATGTATTATTAAACCAGTTACAAACAGCAAGTGTGCAACTCCTATAGTTCCAGTGGTTAAGCCTAATGGGAAAATTCGTTTATATAGTGATTTTAAAGTAACATTAAATAAATTTCTGAAAGTTGAAAAGTATTCTTTACATAAAATTAGATATGTTAGCTACATTAGACGGTGGTGTACATTTTAGAAAAATTGATTTAAATCAAGCTTGTCTTCTGTTACCTGTAGATGAAAAATCAGAAGAATTATTGACCATTAAGGAAACAGTACACTTATAACAGTCATAAAACATGCGAAATTTGTCATGCGTTTAACCATTTTTTATAAAAAAATATAACTATTTTAGAATCAAAAATAAAATTTAAGAGTATATTTAGGTGTTATTGAACTATGTTTAAAAATTTATTATTTAGATATATTATCATAAAAAAAAATTCATGAGGTCAATTTCTAAGTGCTATTTAAAATTTTTACAGTGGATAACATTTTACTGCGCGCACGATATCTCATGCTAATTTCATGGCACTTTCATAAACTTTATCTTATATTAAAGATAAGGTAAACTCACCGGTAGTGGGCCACTTAAGGTCATTTATCTTATTATTATTAAAGTATTAACGAATTCTAAATGACATATGTTTTTTAACCTAGTCCTAACCTCCATTTATCGGAATAAACATTCAAAGTTTCAAAATATATTATTTGGAAAAAATGAAAAATAATGAAAGTTACGTTCCTCGATTCTCCAGTAATGGGCATAGTAAATTTTTAATGCACCAGTACAGGGCCCCCCTGAAGTGGGCCACTCCAGTTTTGAGTTTAGTGTGAAAATATTGAAGTTATACTTTCTTTTACAGTTCTAGAATTGAATATACACAATAATGAAGTCATACATAAAAGTTTAGATGATTACGTAAAATAATCTCACTAGTAAATCTGCAGATCAGGGGCCTCAACTTCAGTTCTGTAAATCAATGTTATCTCACTTTACATAAAAGCTAATGTTCTACGAGCTGCAAAGTAATTTTTTTAGATTATAGACAGTCCTTTATGCCCTTATATGTGATTATATGATGTATGTGATTATATGTCCTTTCTTATCGTTTAAAAATAGATAATTCCCAAGAAGTTAATTTTAGAGGTATAATTTTAATTGCTGAACTATTTCACATGTTTTTCATCATGTGAAAATCCATTTTCATCAAAATAGTTGCATTTTCTTAATGTTACGAAATTTAATTTTTTTACAGTTCTTGTGATCTATAAGTTATATTTAGAAAATCTGCTTATATGTTTTCACTTGTTAAACAGTAAATATTCCCATGTTCTGTGTTCAAGACTTTCTGAATTGTGCTACAATGAATTTAATGAATTTTGACATTAAAAATACATTGTGTTTTGTACCAGAATGATACAAATGGTAGAAAAAAATCATCAGTTTTTATCTACAATAATAGTAAACAATTTAGCAACCTTTTTTAAAAATCGAAATGCATAGTTTTTGTTTTCTCTAAATAACAGTCTGTTATATTTTGTAACTTAAAAGAAATCTGCCCAATTTTTTGTTTCGCAGTGCTGATAAATAATAAGACAAATATAATAAACAGGATAATTAAAAGCTGAAATGACTGCAAAACAAAATGATTTATCCAAAAACGAAAAAAATCTCAAAATGTGAGAGGGGTTTACAGCCAATTTATTACAAAGAGTACTTTAGGTTGAAACTTCCAATGAAAGAGAGGCATCAGACTCAGGCGATAATTTCCTGATTCTCCTTTTTTCCCATCGGCTATTTTTTTAAACTCTTCCTTTTGAATTTTTTATTTTTTTCCTTTCAGTTTTTTTTTTTTTTTAGTTTTCTGCATCTTTAGCATTTTTTAAGACCTTCTCTTTTCTTATAATATTGAAGCATTCAGGGAGAAGCCACAACTGCAGGAAGTTTCTTTTTTTTTCTCTTTTTCTTTGTGTTATCTGCCCCTTCTGGCCAAAATATAACTCTTTTAAAAGGAGATGGTACACTTCTAGATGTCCCACCATTTTAAAACACTAAATTGCTGCCAGTCTCAGTTGATCCTTCTTGAATGTAAAGGTTCAACTCAGAATCTTCAACAATTGCTCTTTGCTCCTGATCAATAGTCTCAGCATCAACAGTGTCAATAGACTCTTCAGTGTATGCCGCCTCAACAAATATGACTTGTGTACCCTATAACACGTAAAATGTAAAAATCTCTCTATTCTAAAAAAAAGTAACTACCGCTGTCATCGCCGCCGCCGCCGCCGCCGCCGCCGCCGCCGGTTTTGATTTTTTTTGTGACTGGAGGCCTTTCTTCGTTAATATTAACAAAAATAATGCATACAAAAATATGAAAATCGGTGGTTTTATACAGAAATGTTTGATAAACACGCTGATGCAGACAGTTTTCAAATCGAAGAATTATTTTAAGAGTTATTTAATGCTAAAGTTGGACAAAATCGTTCCACTAAAAAAGTTTTATAGCAGCAAAAACTATACATGGCAGTGTAATCATTTTTAGATCATTTTATGCGTTAGAATTTGCCGGAGTGCAGATTGCATTATTTTTTTTTGACTCATTTTTTCAGGTTTTATTTCTATTTTAAATTCAAATTTTCAACATTTCTAGAGATATTTTTTACAGATTTCAGAAAATTGTACTAATTTAAACTGTTGCCAACTGTATAAAAAGCGCAAGCAATAATGTTTTCTTCAAATTAAAAATTTATTTACACGTGACTATTATAAACAGGAAAAAAACTTTCAAATTAGAATTAAATAATTACGTATAAAAAGCAGGAACTTATTAAAAATTACGTCATAAAAAGTATACACGTGAATTTTAAAAGGGAAAGGATATTGTAAAATAATAAATTCATTAACATGCGTTAGAAGTCTTAGGAGAAATTACGTCATATTTACGTCACATTATAGTTATTACATAAAATGAACACAAAATAATATTGCAAAAAAGTTTAAATTTAGAAATTGCGCTAGACATTTATTTGATATTTTGCGAATTAATTTAAAATGTCTCATTTTAAAAGAACTTTCTTTTCGCTTTGTTAAAAAATACCAGGAGACAAAGACTCTCTTTACTTAATTCCTTTTATATTAGCTTATTTTGAAATGTTGTTACACGTGTATACGTCATCAAGTTATTTTTATTTCGATGTTTTATTTGTGTTTTTATTAATGTTGTACGAATTTATTTGTTCTTTCGTTATTTAAAATAAAAATTATATCAATTTGTATAATTTTGCGATTTATATAATTTGGTGAAATTGGTCGACAGGATAATCAAGTAGTACCGCAGCGGATTTGGCGTTAAAATTCCCCAATCAAAGAGAAATGAATAGAAATTCGTTTATAGGGAGATCGCCACTGTTTTTTAAATTATAATTCAATCTTTCGAAATCTTTTTAAAGCCGATCAAATTAGCGTGCATTTAGAGTCTGCGGTGTCTGGACGGGGGTTGGCGAGCGTAGCTCGTAGGGGGCCGAGCCCCCTAGTTGAATAAATAATAGTAAAAAAAACATAAAACCAAACTGTTTTGCGATCGATTTCCTGGGTAATTGGTTCCATTTTCAAAGTCTCCTTCATCTTTAACCACAAGTAGTAAAGATCTGTTTGCTCCACAGGACCTTTCCATTTGCCTTTATTTTCTGAGAAAGATTTTATTTTTTCTTCTACAATTTTATTTTCAAGAACTTCCAATAAAGAAGCCATTTCTCTCTTCTTTATTGGTGATATTATCACTTTCTTTCGTGTTAGTGTGAATTCAATATTTACTTTCTTTGGATCCCATGGAACTAGTCCCCTTGCTTTGAATCCATTCACAATTGTTTCAGGAGTTAAACGATCTAGTGTTGATGTTAGGGCTGGTGGAAAGTCATGTTTCTGCATCTGTTAGCCTTCATGGGTTATTCTGAAGTTCACTGCTTCCTGTCGCCAAGCACTTTTAAGAGTATGGTAAACAGCACGTTCATTGGTTGCGATAGGTGTGTGTAATTTGGGGGCAAAGCTACCATTTCAACTCCATAAGCCGAACAAAAGATTCTTAGATTCGAAGATATGTGAGAAGTATGTCCATACATAAATAACACTACATGTTTCTCTATGCAGAGCTTATTTAAATATGGCTAAAAAATTTGAACCTTTGTATTGAGTAATGAACCTTTGAAGTATGAACTATTTTAGATATTAATTTCTTTTAATAATCATATGTCTGATAGCTTAGTGAAATTGCATTTTTGCTGCTCCAGAAGTGGTCCAGGGTCCCATTACTGGTTCACATTAACAATAAACTAAATACATTATATCAAAGTGTTAGAACCTCAGAAAATACTTAATTAAAATAAATTAAGCATAATTTTTTTTTGGCATATGCTCCAGTTGTGGGCCACCATGCCCACTACTGGCACAATTTAAGAAATTGTGATCCAGAAGTGGGCCACTCCTTAAAATCTATATAATACTCAATTTTTAAGTTTTCAGTTAATCTAATAAATAATTTACAATGTAATCGAGTATATCAACGGCAGATTAATTCAAAATAAAACATAATATTAAAGAAACAACGCTTTAAATAAAATCTAATCTCAATGTGACCACTAAGAATTTGCCAAAAAATCTGTGTTTGAAGACATTCAGAAGATAAACAAAATATCTCCAGGAAAATAACGTTTATGGAAAGTTAACATTTAAGGACTTTAGCTAATCAGATTTCTTTCAGTCGTTTTTCTGAAATGGATTGTGTGCTTGTTTTTAAATTTTGAAAGTTAGTGGCCCTCTACAGGTACGTGGCTCACTACCGGTGCGTTTACCTTAACACTCTGGTCTATAAATTGAACTAGAATATTTGTAATCGGTTGATTAGATAAAGAGTAATTAACTTTTAATTAGAAAAATTAGAAAAACTACGAAATTTTACATGCATTCAGTCGCATAATTTTTTTCATACTGAACACAGCTTTATAATCCTAGTTCATTTTCATGATAATATAAATATTTATATAGGGCAAAAATTTTAAACCTATACTTCAAATAGTTTTGGAAATATCATACGCGCAAGACTAAAAAAATGCCATTTTGAGAAAAAGCCGTTTAAAGATTAATCTGTATTTTTTAAACATAAAATATGCAATAAAAGAAACAAATCTGCTAATTATATAACGTATTTTGTATTAAAAATAAAATTAGATGCTACTTTAAAATGATAAATATAAAATTGTTTGTAAAATGCTGCAGAATATAGGAAAATGCGTAAAAAATAAATATATGTATTTTGCAAAAATATAGCATTTACTATTGCAAAAAAATTAATTTAAAAAATGTAATTTAAAATTATGTTTCGCATTGACTGAAAAGTGAATTATGTATGCGATTTTTATAAAACTAGATTATTTAATGTAACGTATAGGCCATTTTTAGGGATTCTAATATTCCGATAACTGATTCCCATACTGATTCCCATTCGGCATACAAATCCTGATAGTTTACTAAAAAATTATATTAATAGCAATAAATATGCATCCTAAACTTTCATTTAAAATAAAATCATAGACAAATTCGCTACTTTTTTTGTTTTCTAAGAAGGTAGCACCTTAGGATATATTTCTATCATGGCATTTTGTATACAGATTGCCATTAAACTGACTCATTCTTCGATGCACTTCTGAAACACATTTTGCATTATCATTCATTATGAATGCTAATAAATACTAGGAAGTAGAATACTACTATAAAATCAGGAAACTTTTGCTCTAAGAAAACAAAACAGTTTTGTTTTAAATTAAGCACTTAATAGTTAAACAGCTAAGCAATTTTGTGATCACGTTTCATAGCAAAACGAAGAAAGTAAGCAAATGTGGCGAAAGTGGAAGTTGAAGTTAATATTTTAAAGCTTTTTTATTATTATTTGTGGTATTTAACTAAAAAAATTGACGCATTTTGGCATATTTTCAATGTTGCGATAATGTGAAAGCGCGAAAACAAAATGTAAACAAGCCGCCATGACAGTTATCGCAGAGAATTTACATCGAAAATGAAGGAGTGATGTCTTCATCTTTCCTTATATCCTTTAAATAATTTGCTTAAGAAGAATGTTAAGTTTAATTGGTCTTATAGGTGTGAACAGGCATTTAAAAGTATAAAAAAAGAAATTACTTCTGACAGGGTTCTTACTCACTTTAATCCTAAGTTACATTTCGTTTTAGCTATTGATGCTTCTCCTTATGGTATCTCTGCAGTTCTTTCACATCTGATGCCAGATAACACTGAAAAACCTATTGGGTTTGTCCAGAACTTTGAATAATGCAGAAAAACGATATAGTCAAGTTGATAAAGAGACACTACCTATTATATTTGGCGTGAAGAAATTTTTTCAATATTTGTATGGCAACAAGTTTACCTTATTTACTGACAATAACCTTTAGTGTCTATTTTTTCTCCTTCTAAAAGTATTCCTGTTTTATCGGCTGCTAGAATGCAACGATATACAATTTATTTACAAACGTTTCAATATGATATCCGTTATAAGAAAACTACTCAACACGGAAATGTTGATGCTCTTTCACAACTTCCTTCACGTAGTGAAGCTTTACAACAATTTAATTTAAATGATGCAATTGATGAATATGAAATTCTTCAAATTAATCAACTCTCTATTCTACCGTTAAATTCTAAATTTATTGCTTCAGCTACAAAATCTGATCTCCTTTTACGTCAACTTTTACATCACCTCATTTCTGGTTCTCAAATTCCTAAAATTTTACTTTTTGGTGGTAAACAAGAAGAATTTACTTTTCAACATAGCTGTATTTTAAAAGGATGTATGGTAGTTATCTCTGAAATTCGTAGAAACCAAATATTAAAAGAATTACACTTTGGTCATTTTGGTACAGTTAAAATGAAATCTTTAGCCCGTAGTTTTGTATGGTGGCCAGGTATAGACCAAGATATTGAAGATCTTGCACGAAATTGCACTACTTGTGAACAACTTCAGAAAATACAGTTACTTGTCTTTCTTCACTTTTTGCACGATACAGTTTTCCAATTTCTTTAGTATCAGATAATGCTAAACAGTTTGCATCTGAAGAATTTGAAACATTTTTGAAAAATCATGGTGTAAAACATGAGTTCAGTGCTCCATACCATCGTGCTACAAATGGACAGGCGGAGAAATATGTGCAAATTCTCAAACGTGGATAAAAAGCCTCAGCTTACGAGCCTGGTACTTTACAAATGAAATTAAATAGCTTCCTTTTGCAATATAGGAAGATGCCTCATGTTACAACGGGGGAGAGCCCTGCATCTCTATTTCTAAAACGTCATAACAAAAATAGATTTGATAGTGCCAGATGTTACAAATTTCGTTCATGATGAACAAGATGCGAAAAATTCCAAAGTTAAAATAAAATAATTTTAAATTAACCACAAAGTAGCTGTAAAGAATTATACTCCAGAAGCCAAGTGGAAAATTGGGCGAATAATACCAAGAGAAGGAAAATTACATTATAGAGTTCAAGTTGGTACGAATATTTGGAAAAAACACGTTGATCAAATAACAAATGTAGGTTCAGAGATTTCTTTAGTTAATTATACAAATTCTGAAGAAAGTGATACAGGAAATTTCAGAAGTGAAAATACAATAGTGAAACAAGGGGATTTCCATCAATACAGCCTAGCATCGCAGATCTGCAACCAGTTGATTCTCATGAGCCAAATACTCTAGGTCCTACACCAACTGACTTTCATCCTGATTCTTCAAGTCCTAAATCAACTGACTCTGAGTCAATAGTTCCAAAACCTTCTGTTCCCACTAGTTCAATAGTTGATACTGCTGAACTAGTAAATTCTAATTTTTCTTCTTCTCCACAGGTACTGGAAAGATCTCCTCAAAGACTAAAATATTAAGTGGGGGAGAGCTGTCATGTTTGTGCTTCAATTTAATATGTGTAGATGGCAGCTCCAAAGTTTTCTCTCCTCCCACAATTCATTATCAGATATATGTTCTTCTCTAGTTTTGTGTCGTGTGACTGACGTATTGTAAGTGTAATTGATGTTTTTATTTTTTGAAATGAATATTAAATGTTTATCTGTTTATGATTTGCCTCGTCAATTAAGAGTCATGTTAATTATTATTAGTTAATCACTAAATGTACGATACTATTATTCTAATTTTTTGATTTGGATCTGTATATATTTTTATGTTTGTTGTTTATTGGTATTTTGTAAGTCGGAATATAATTTACAAAGGATAACACCTGTTTTTTTTTTATATCTTCGATTATGCGTATATTATTAACTAATATACAGGTTTCAATGTTATCTGTGTTAATCAGTCAATGTTTTAAAAAATATCTTTTTTATTTACATGATACACAGCCCATTTTCTTTCATTTTATCTTTAAGAAAGACACATTATTCTCAGTTAATCAGTGTATTATTAAATAAACTTATAAAAATTCAATAGAATTTAAAAATACATATCTTATGAAGACATATCAAAAAGCAAGATAAATAAATGAAAAAGCGAAAAATATGTTTGATATGATGCATAAATAAAAATTCAATTATCGTTGTATCGTTTTTAATTTACCGTAAAATAAAAAGTTTTCGTTAGCAAGCACAAAGATTATTTCATTAAAAATCTTAGAAATCTAATTATAGAAATACGTAATTACACTTAAAATTATCTTTTTTTTTGTAGTCTTAAGGATTAAGAATTTAAAAAGGCGTTTCTAGCGATGAATCATCTACAACAAACATTTATGGTGCGCTTTTATTTAAATTAAGAAAACTTGGATAAGAGATCAGTTGAAAGTCATTAAAAAAAAAAAAATCTTGCTCATTGTTTTTCCGCACAGTGTTTCCGTAATTACACAAAAAAGTCTGTAAAAATATTTTTTAAATGAAAGAATATTAAATAAAAGAAGAAGATAATGAATTCTTCGGAGAGAGAAGATGACTGCCAGTGTAAAGTTTTTTTTAGAAAAAAGAAAAAAAATGAAACAGTTTCGATTCTTTCTAAATAAGTAAATGCTTGTATGAAACAGTTACTTATACTCTCTTTGATTTACCAACTTGGAATTATTTTTTATTACTATGAAAACTTGCAATTTTAGAATTAAAAAAAAGGAAATTTGGAAAAAAGAGGGGAGGAATCTCCTTTTTAGTAACACTTCCCAACGTAGTTGAAAAGTGTTTATGAATTAGATTTGTCTGTCTTTTTGCCCGTGCTCTAGCTCGCGTAAATACACTCGGATTGACATTTAATTGATATGCGTTATTAAGGATTAACATGGCATGTTCGGTATTAATAAAGAAGAGTGTAGCGTCGATAATTAATTTACAGGGACACTGAAAATTATTGCATTACATTATAGTCTATGGGGGGAAATCACTTGCGATGTATTTTAATGTTGTTACACTATTTCAAACATAATAAAATTTACATATATTATTCAGGTATACTACAAGACGGTTACTATAGAATATGTTATGTGTAGCACATACAGTTCGTTTACAGAAGCATTCAACAAAATACCGTTATAGTATGGTCTATGAGGAAAAATCGTTTGCGATTGATTTATAAGGAGAACTAAATTATGCTTTCTGTAGAATATGTCGTGCAAAGTATTTATCATTCATTCACAGGGTCACACAAAGGAATAAGCTTCTATAATGGTCAACGGCGACAAACTGTTTTCAGCGTATTTTAATTATGTGGCACTATTTTAAACATGATGAAATTGATATACCTTTCTGATGTTTGCTACAAGATTCTGTAGAAATCACTTGCGATGTATTTTAATGTTGTTACACTATTTCAAACATAATAAAATTTATATATATTATTCAGGTATACTACAAGACGGTTACTATAGAATATGTTATGTGTAGCACACACAGTTCGTTTACAGAAGCATTCAACAAAATACCGTTATAGTATGGTCTATGAGGAAAAATCGTTTGCGATTAATTTTATAAGGAGAACTAAATTATGCTTTCTGTAGAATATGTCGTGCAAAGTATTTATCATTCATTCACAGGGTCACACAAAGGAATAAGCTTCTATAATGGTCAACAGCGAAAAACTGTTTTCAGCGTATTTTAATTATGTGGCACTATTTTAAACATGATGAAATTGATATACCTTTCTGATGTTTGCTACAAGATTCTGGCTGCAGAATATCATGTGCGTAGCATTTATCGCTCATTTACAAGGACACATAAAAGATTTTGATACAGATTGTATCTAAAGTATTGTCTATTAGGGATGATTGCTGGCAATGCATCATCAGTTATGGTATGCGTTGTTAAATTTAACTAAATTATTTCATACTACGTGGTGTTCATAAATTTTATCATATATAGGGTACGCAAAAGAATTCGTAAGCATTACTGCGGATGAGCGCGACTTGCTTAAAGGTGTTTTTTAATTTGGGTTATGCGTTTTGAAGCTCAACTATAATTAGTATCCTAAGAGATGTTTGTAGAATATAAATAAAATCATATTCAGGGGTAAGCAAATATCTGGATGCATGGCTGCATATGAATAGTAATTACTGGAAGTGTGATTGTAGCAGTTTAAGGAGAGTTTTACATGATTAAATTTTAACTTAATATATGGCATGTATAAAAATCTCCTGGTAATGTAAGAGAATTAGAGCAGTATAAGAGAATTAAAGTACGTTTTTGTCTATTGGTAGAACATGTTGAAGCTGAATTTTAAACTGTGTTATGCGTTTTCTTACTAAACTAAATTTTAACATACCATCTAGAACACATAAAATTGCATAAATTATATACAGGTCTGCACAAGAGTATTGAAGTATCTTTCAGGATATGGACGGTAATTGCTGAACTCTGGTTTTTTGAATGACTTATGCGTTTTCTAAAATGTTCACTTCTTTGTCTTATTAAACGTTGAAGTTTTTCTTTAAGTATTCTGGAAGTGTTGTAAACAGTTTCATAATCTATGCTTGAAGCATGATTTTTCTTTCTTGTATTTTTTATGAAAGAGACAGAACATCCTTTTATCCTTTATAAAATATGCCTATTTATTTTTTTTATTTTTTTATTCCAAGAGAAAAAAATCACTTAATAAATGTGAATTGCTATGAAAAAAAAAATATATTAAAAGTACTTTCGAATGAATTTTGTAGGATGATTAAATAAGATAGGTGACGAAAAAAAACATTCCGTGAAAAAGCACTACCACATATAATGATAGCGGTGATTTTTGTAACTATTTTTTCGCAGAATACTTCTTCTTCCGTATTGATTAATAATATCACAAAACTTAGCTGCGTTCTCCAAATTAGATCGCGCTACAAAACACGCTTAGCACTGTCAGTTTAATCCGGTAATTGTAGCGCCTCATACGTTCACAGGCAGTCATTTGTGAACAAATTTTATCGCGCCTGTGACCCTCAAGGGCTTAACCCCTCATATCTTTGGTTTAAATATTATAGATTCTTCTTTGATTTTGTTTTTTCTGGGGTTATTTTAAAAGCTTAAGGGCTCAATAAATGACAGCCCCTAATTGACAAACATAAAATATGCCTATTTATTTATTTATTTTTTATTCGAAGAGAAGAAATCTCTGAATTAATGTGCATTGCTCTGAAATTAGCAAAATTTCTTTTGAATGAATTTTGTAGAGTGATTAAATAAAATGGTGACGAAATATTCCACGAAGAAGAGTATCACCACATACCCCTAGTGGTGATTTTCGTAACTATTTTTTCGCAGAATCCTTCTTCTTCCGTCTTGTTTAATCATCTCACAAAATTTAGCTGCATTCTCCAAATTAGATCTCGCTACAAAACCCGTTTAGCACTGTCTGTTTAATCCCGTAATTGTAGCGTCCCATACGTCACAGGCAGTCATTTGTGAACAAATTTTATCGCACCTGTGACCCTCACGAGCTGAACTCCTCATAACTCTGGCTTATATAGTATAGTTTTTTCTTTGATTTTTTCTTTTCTGGGGTTATTTTAAATGCTTAAGGGCTCAATAAATGACAGCACTTAATTGACAAATATAAAATATGCCTATTTATTTATTTATTTATTTATTATCCCAAGAGAAGAAATCTCTGAATAAATGTGCATTGCTCTGAAATTAGCAAAATTTCTTTTGGATGAATTTTGTAGAATGATTAAATAAAATGGGCGACGAAAGATTCCATGAAGAAAAGTATCACCACATACCCCTAGCGGTTACTTTTGTAACTATTTTTTCGCAGAATGCTTCTTCTACCGTCTTGTTTAATCATCTCACAAAATTTAGCTACATTCTCCCAATTAGGTTTCGTTACAAAACACGCTTAGCACTGTCTGTTTAATCCCGTAATCGCAGCGCACCATACGTCACAGGCAGTCATTTGTGAACAAATTTTATCGCGCCTGTGACCCTCACGGACCTCATAATTTTGGCTTATAAATTATAGTTTCTTCTTTAATTTTGTCTTTTCTGGGGTTATTTTAAATGCTTAAGGGCTCAATAAATGACAGCACTTAATTGACAAATATAAAATATGTCTATTTATTTATTTATTTATTTATTATCCCAAGAGAAGAAATCTCTAAATAAATGTACATTGCTCTGAAATTAGCAAAATTACTTTTGGATGAATTTTGTAGGATGATTAAATAAAATGTGTGACGAAAGATTCCATGAAGAAAAGTATCAAGTATCACCACATACCCTAGCGGTTACTTTCGCTATTTTTTCGTAGAATCCTTCTTCTACCGTCTTGTTTAATCATCTCACAAAATTTAGCTACATTCTCCCAATTAGGTTTCGTTACAAAACACGCTTGGCACTGTCTGTTTAATCCCGTAATCGTAGCGCACCATACGTCACAGGCAGTCATACGTGAACAAATTTTATCGCGCCAGTGACCCTCACGGACCTCATAATTTTGTCTTATAAATTATAGTTTCTTCTTTGATTTTGTCTTTTCTGGGGTTATTTTAAATGCTTAAGGGCTCAATAAATGACAGCACTTAAAAAAACTTGACAAATATAAAATATGCCTATTAATTAATTTATTTATTATCCCAAGAGAAGAAATGTCTGAATAAATGTGCATTGCTCTGAAATTAGCAAAATTACTTTTGGATGAATTTTGTAGGATGATTAAATAAAATGGGTGAAGAAAGATTCCATGAAGAAAAGTATCACCACATACCCCTAGAGGTTACTTTCGTAACTATTTTTTCATAGAATCCTTCTTCTACCGTCTTGTTTAATCTTCTCACAAAATTTAGCTACATTCTCCCAATTAGGTTTCGTTACAAAACACGCTTGGCACTGTCTGTTTAATCCCGTAATCGCAGCGCACCATACGTCACAGGCAGTCATTTGTGAACAAATTTTATCGCGCCTGTGACCCTCACGGACCTCATAATTTTGGCTTATAAATTATAGTTTCTTCTTTGATTTTGTCTTTTCTGGGGTTATTTTAAATGCTTAAGGGCTCAATAAATGACAGCACTTAATTGACAAATATAAAATATGTCTATTTATTTATTTATTTATTATCCCAAGAGAAGAAATCTCTGAATAAATGTACATTGCTCTGAAATTAGCAAAATTACTTTGGGATGAATTTTGTAGGATGATTAAAAAAAATGTGTGACGAAAGATTCCATGAAGAAAAGTATCAAGTATCACCACATACCCTAGCGGTTACTTTCGCTATTTTTTCGTAGAATCCTTCTTCTACCGTCTTGTTTAATCATCTCACAAAATTTAGCTACATTCTCCGAATTAGGTTTCGTTACAAAACACGCTTGGCACTGTCTGTTTAATCCCGTAATCGTAGCGCACCATACGTCACAGGCAGTCATACGTGAACAAATTTTATCGCGCCAGTGACCCTCACGGACCTCATAATTTTGTCTTATAAATTATAGTTTCTTCTTTGATTTTGTCTTTTCTGGGGTTATTTTAAATTCTTAAGGGCTCAATAAATGACAGCACTTAAAAAAACTTGACAAATATAAAATATGCCTATTAATTTATTTATTTATTATCCCAAGAGAAGAAATCTCTGAATAAATGTACATTGCTCTGAAATTAGCAAAATTACTTTTGGATGAATTTTGTAGGATGATTAAATAAAATGGGTGAAGAAAGATTCCATGAAGAAAAGTATCACCACATACCCCTAGAGGTTACTTTTGTAACTATTTTTTCATAGAATCCTTCTTCTACCGTCTTGTTTAATCTTCTCACAAAATTTAGCTACATTCTCCCAATTAGGTTTCGTTACAAAACACGCTTGGCACTGTCTGTTTAATCCCGTAATCGCAGCGCACCATACGTCACAGGCAGTCATTTGTGAACAAATTTTATCGCGCCTGTGACCCTCACGGACCTCATAATTTTGGCTTATAAATTATAGTTTCTTCTTTGATTTTGTCTTTTCTGGGGTTATTTTAAATGCTTAAGGGCTCAATAAATGACAGCACTTAATTTACAAATATAAAATATGTCTATTTATTTATTTATTTATTATCCCAAGAGAAGAAATCTCTGAATAAATGTACATTGCTCTGAAATTAGCAAAATTACTTTTGGATGAATTTTGTAGTATGATTAAATAAAATGGGTGACGAAAGACTCCATGAAGAAAAGTATCACCACATAACCCTAGCGGTTACTTTCGTAACTATTTTTTCGCAGAATCCTTCTTCTTCCGCCTTGTTTAATCATCTCACAAAATTTAGCTGCATTCTCCCAATTAGATTTCGCTACAAAACACGCGTAGCACTGTCTGTTTAATCCAGTGTTGAATTCAGACACTTTTCTCCGGGAGGGACTTCTATGGCTCCGGGGGGGGGACATTATAGAGTTCTCGGGGGGGGGGGATTGCGATTTTTGACGCTTGGACATTTCATTGCTCCGGAGGGGGGGGAATTCCCCCCCCCTGGCAACCCCCTGAATTCAACACTGGTTTAATCCCGTAATCGTAGCGCCCCACACGTCACAGGCAGTCATTTGTGAACAAATTTTATCGCGCCTGTGACCCTCACGGGCTGAGCTCCTCATATTTTTGGCTTTTATATTATAGTTTCTTCTTTGATTTTGTCTTTTCTGGGGTTATTTTAAATGCTTAAGGGCTCAATAAATGACAGCATTTAATTGACAAACTTGATTTTAACACAGGAAAGCTTGATTTTAAGAATTTGCGGGAGTTGGAAAATGTGTGTTAGTATAGAAAAATTGACATTTTCAGAAATTTTTTTCAGAAAGTTGCGCGACGACTAAGGGGTTAATTGTGGCCACCTTTTATAATAAAACAAATTCGATTTCTTTTAATTTAATAAGTCAATAGATTTTTAGTTTCAAATATATTGTTCTGACTTGCAGCGAATTCTGAGTTCATTTTCTTTCATTTCATATTTAAACTAATAAAACAAATTAAAAATACATATTATTAACATTTAAAAAGAAAGATAAAAAAATTAAAAAATTAAAAATATGGTTGTGGTATGCAAATAAATATTCCGCTATCGTAAAATTAGCAAAACTTAGCTAAGAATTAGCTTTTTTTTATTTAAATAAGCACCAAAAAAGTGTTTTATAAAAAAGTACAGTATTCAAATTATAGAAATCCTGTAATTATAATTAAATTAATCTGCCTGTAAATTCTGAAGGATAAAAGATTTAAAATGTGTTTCTGCTGAAGAATCACCCTTAAATATATTCTCGATGCTGTTTTATTGAAATTACGAAAACTGGGCTGGAAGACAAATTGATATTTTTTATCGAAAAGTTTTCTTCCTCAAAATCTTTTTTTAACTCAATGCTTCAAGTATTTACACAGAAGAATTTCGGTTCAATCGCCTTTTTTTAAGTGAACAGAAAACAGAAACACTTGATTGTTTAAATAAACGGGATCATTGTTAAGATTAAATTAAGCACATATAAAAGAAAAAAAAAGGAAAAGATAGAAAGAAAAGAAAAGAAAAACTTTTTTTTTCATCTTGGAATCATGTTTAGATCATCAAGAATATATTTAAGGAGAACTATTATTATGTTTTAACAATAAAAATTGCATGAAATAGCTTCTAAATTAATCTAAATTTAATTAACTTGGCGTTTTATTGTTTTTATCCCTATAACAGCATCTAGTTTTTTTAATATTAATTAATATTAATGAAATTAATATTATCTACTTAAAAATTGTCATTTGTTGATTTTTGCGACACAAACTTAGAGTTCGCTTACGACATAACTTTAAATGTTATGAATTTTTCACTGTCTTCCGGCACTAAAACCTTTAAGTTTTTACAGCCACTTGTAAAAGAAATGACCATATCTTACAACTATAATTGATTTGTATAATTTTTTTTTGTAATTGAAAGTAATGAGGAACTCCCTCGGGCTCGTCAACTTAAAATTAAGCCATAAAACAGTTTTAACAACAAAACATGAGTTTAACAAAGATGATAAAACTGGATGAGCAAAGGAAGAGGATGAATTAATTGGATAACTAATTAGTATGGTGAACGGAAGAGGATACAAAACTTACTTTCTCGATTATTGAGTTACAAACTAACTTAGGAGAACGGTTTTGTAAAAATATATAATTCCGGCTTCCGAATAGCGGCAGACTAAAGGTTTTTTCCCTAGAAACAAACTATTTAAAACTGACAGCGTTAAAACAAAAGCGCATTTGAAATAAAATACTCCTTAAATAAATAATTCCATCTCAACTAATGCTACAGAAATTAAAAAAAATTATTTCCTAGAAATGAAAGTTTACTTAAAAGGGAGGTTGGGGACACCAAATGCAGCGAACGTATGTGTATCAATAGAGTAGAGGAGACTAGGGAGGATTGACCATAGGGGAGGCTTCACCCACACATCAGGTTTCATATTTAAAAAATTTCAGAGTTTTATCGATAGGTGTCAACCAAAGCTACTTGAATGCTCAAACAACAGTCTTTGTTTCATACAGATAATCGAAATAGGTGTGGAAAAAATCAATTGTGAGGCATTTTCAACCTAAGAGTTGTGTTTTTTAGAAATAGTTTGTAAGCTTTTTTCAGATAAAATATATCATAGGAATTTAAGTAAATAAGTTTTAAGTAATGCAGAAGTATCGAGCTTTCATTCCAGGCATAAAGATTGCACGGTAAGTTAGGCTTAACATAACAATGTGCTATTCTTTAGAAAAGGACTATGTGGGAAGGCTTGACCCTGTCAATGTGAGGGAGGGTTGACCACATGCTCAAGGCTCCCTTAATTAAGTGGTTTTGGAAATTTTTTTATTATACATCATGAAAGGTTAAGGGTTATATATATAAAATAATGTAAATTAATTCTGTAAAGCTAAAGTAGAAAGGGGTGATGGAAAAGAATATGTTTAAAACTGATTAAAGAAAGATGTGAAAAATTGCTGCAGAATTATTGAATTATTATAAGATTATTTATTGTACTGCAATATAATAAATTTAATGGAATATAAATGTGAAAGTTGATAGGAACTTTTTTAATTTAAATATTACTTACAATATTTAAATAAAAACAGTGTAAAAGATTAGATAGGACTAGAAAGTAGGAAAGCCGCATACTTAACTCTATTAGGAGCAGTGGTATGTTTATGAAACCACTTAATTTTAATTCCCAAACGCCACAAGGTCACCAGAATTTCTCTAAATTCTCTTCCATTTAATATGTATGTGAAATATAGCCTTTTGCTTGTTTCCAAAACAATTTGTTCGTAAATTCCGGTGCCAGTCATTTATTTTAACATTTTAGTACTGAAAGTGCTTTGACGCTGAAAGGGTTAAAATATGTTACTGATAAGCTAAGTGCTCCAGCGGCTGCAAAAGAACATAGTATTGATAAAAAAAACTTTAGGAAAGTATTTACACGAATTTCACCAGGATGAATAAAGTGCCAAAACTATGCGACAGCTTGAGTTGTCAGGTCGAGTGTCCCAAAAAGTAGGACAAGGAGACAAAAAAAGCGGCACAGTGGCTCCTAAATCCGGACATAATAATAGACGAAACCCTATGAAAACGGAACCTGCCTCTAACCGAATACTGTCTTAAGTGTTAAAACTTCATTTTCCCAGCTGTACAATTATACCTGCTCAGACAAAATCCTGTTTAAAACAAAAATTTTTCTCCTCTGACCTGCGATTGTGTCTAAACAGGTTTGTTTAAGCAACATATTTTCAAAAATATTTTTTTATAAAAATTAAAGCATGTAGCATAAAGTTATTTTGCTTTTTAAAACAGATTTTATTTTTTCTTCACAAATCTTTCAATATAAAACAAAGTGGGTCAAGCCTCCCATATGGTGGTCAATCCTCCCATATGTGGGGAGCCTTGACCCACTATTTTCTCATCATTAAAGTTAATCATTTTTCAAGTTTCTTATATATTACACTTTTGTAGCAATTTTATTTTGATAACTGGTTGTATAGCAAATAAAATGATATATAAAACTTTATTCTACGTTCAATATTTAAAAAATAAAAAATCATTTTGCAAAAAGTGGGTCAACCCTCCCTAGTCTCCCCTATAGTTAGTATATAAATATATGACAGTCATAAAGCTCAACACACAGGGTGTCTTGAGAAAATAAGTCGCAACGTTTATGCTACAGTTTATAATTGAATGAATTTCACTCGTTAGCAAGCGGCTCAGTAGAGTGGTTAGTAGCTTGCTGGATTTGAGATTTTTTTTTGTGAGTTCGAATCCCACTAGGTTACGTAACGAAAATTTTTATCAATTATTTTCAAACCGCAATTGAAAAAAACATGTATAATAATTGAAATTTACGAACAATAAAAATTAAATGTATATTTTGTAGCATATAAGTACATTCTTTACTATGAAATTTTGCATGTTTAAATATTTAGTGAAACGTAAAAGAAAAAAAAAAGAGCCAAATTTATATGTATATAGACCAAAAATTTTTTGTTATTATTTAAAATTATTTACAGTTAATTCAATGTATAATCTACTATTTTTTACAGAGCATAAATAAAAATATGTGATATTAATACGTGAATAAATATATTATTTTAATTTTGCTTTATTATGCAAATATTTCTAATATTTCATGACTTTGTAAAAATATTGTTTTAAATTTTTAAAATGGATTTTTTTTTCAGATTCAGATTCTTGATTTTGTAGTTACTGCCTACTTAATAACTATTTTTGTCAATTCAATATCTTTTTGGAACTTATTTTTATGCACTTAGATAGTTAATCAAATTATAAACATAAGAATTCAAGATTTAAAAAATTCAAAAGTTAAAAGGCTATTGGTCAAAAAACGATATATTTTGAAACATTATAAAGATAATCAAAAAATCACAATTTGAAAGATAAAGCACAATTTTGTAATTTTGTGTAACGTGATTTAATTTATTTCACTGTGAAAAATAGTAGCTTATTTAAGTAAATAAGTGTAAATAAATTTTAAAGTTAGCGCAATTTGATAGTCTATAAAAGTAAATAAGTGCGAGTAGTAAGTCAAAATTACGTCCGTTACTAATCATATCACAATATTAAAATATTTATTTGCTTAAAAGACGTTATAAAAACACATTAAAAGTAAATTAAAAATCTATATTTACATGTTTAAACTCGTTTTCTGGTCGTCGTCAAAATGTAGACTATCTCAGAATACATTCTGACTCAGAAAATGAGTTGAAACATGTAAATATAGATTTTTAATTTACTTTTAATGTGTTTTTATAACGTTTTTTAAGCAAATAAATGTTTTAATATTAGTCTATAAAAGTTCCAACTTACTTTTTTTAGTTTATTATTATTATTATTATTTATTTATTTTATCTTTATTTTTCACTAAATATATAAACGTGTAAAATTTCACAGTTAAAACTGTGTATATATAATTAAATTGTATAAACATATTAAACAAGAAAAAAATTAAATTGCTAAAAAAATTATTACTCAGACACTTATTCTAATTAAAAATAAAGAATCCCACACTTTAAACATCATATTAAAAATATAAAGCATATTTTTAATAAACCATAAAATATTTGAAGTATTTGTATGAGGAAACAAAAGGAAAATAATATATAATAAACAGAAAATTTCTGGTTTATAGACATATAAATTGGTCTACATTTTTTATGTTGACCAATACAAATGTTGCATAAATTGGTCTACATTTTTTATGTTGCATTAAATATTTAAACATGCAAAATTTCATAGTTAAAAATGTACTTATATGCTACAAAACGTACATTTAATTTATATTGTTCGTAAATTTAAATTATTATGCATATTTTTTCAATTGCGGTTCGAAAATAATTGATAAAAATTTTCGTTCCGAAAATTAAGTCCGAGTGGGATTCGAACTCACAAAGAAAAATCTCAAATCCTATATACTACCAACCACGCTACTGAGTCACTTGCCAAAGCCTGAAATTTATCCGACTATAAGCTGTAGTGCAAACTTTGCGACTTATTTTCTCAAGACCCCTGGGTGTTGCGCTTTATGGCTGTCATATGGTTATATGCTAACTATACTCTATCCAAACACAAACGTTCACCACATTTGGTGTCCCCAACCTCGGGACCTTCCCTTGTTAGATGAATATTTAAACATCACATTGATTCCCAAGCACATGTGAAGACAGCTCATAAACTTAGTGATGGGCGATAACGAGATGTTTTTCTCGATTTTCTCGATTGTATGGACATCTCGATATTTTTCGATTGTGTAATTTTTTTCTCGATGACTCCAGTTTGCAAACTGCTTTTATACATCATATATTATATATTATATACGTCATACATTTATCAAGAATCATCCGCGGGTGAACTGGAACGAGTCGATGTTAATAAAAACAAGGTGACTTCGCCCGCTAGTGGGCCCCTCCTTTAATCGGGGCCTCTAATTCATACGTAATCTTGCAATATGAAATCACGAACAGGTTACCCGCTATATACGGCACCGTGGTGTGCACGCACTACAAAATCTTGTAAAAAAATATGATCTCGAAACGAATGAACCTCGGACCAGATCTCTTGGGGGAGGGGTCAAAGTGAGCGGAGGGGCACAGCAGTTGCATAATATGAATAAGTCATCACAGGTCTTTAGGCATTTCTAACCATATGTCACATGAGGGGTCTGGATCTGAATTTATAAAAATTCCCTCCACGTGGGGGCAAAGGGGGGAGGGGTGCGGGAGGTGGATAACATGAGTAAGTGGTCATAGGCCTATCCAACAATATGTCACATGAGGGGTCTCGGCTAAGTTTTGAAAAACACCCCCGTGGGGGAAAAGTGGGGGGGGCGGTCACGGGAGGTACATAACATCAATAAGTACTCACAGACCTTTCCAACGATATCTCACATGTGGGGTCTTAGCTAAATTTGGAAAAGTGTCCCCCCAGAGCAGCAAAGTGGGGGGACGGACACCGGAGGAACATAACATCGATAAGTATTCACAGACCTTTCCAACGATATCTCACATGAGGGGCCTTGGCTAAATTTGAAAAAGAGTCCACCGGGGGGGGGGGGGGCAAAGTGGGGGGACTGTCACCGGAGGTGCATAACATCAATAAGTAGTCACAGACCTTTCCAACGATATCTCACATGAGGGGTCTTGGCTAAATTTGAAAAAGTGTCCCCCGGTGAGGCAAAGTGGGGGCGGGTGACTGTCACCGGAGATGCATAACATCAATAAGTAGTCACAGACCTTTCCAACGATATTTCACATGAGGGCTCTTGGCTAAATTTGGAAAAGTGCCCCGGGGAGCAAAGTGGGGGGGGGGGTGGACACGGTAGGTGCATAACATCAATAAGTAGTCAGATCATAAGACATAACATCAATAAGACCCGTCATGTGATATATCATCGGAAAGTTTTCGGACCCATCTTAATTATCCACTCTTTCATATTATGAACCTTTCTTCTTCCCTCCCTAGTTTGGCGTCCTGAGAGATGCACTTTTCGAACTTTTTTGAAATCGTAGTGTTTTTAAACATTTTAGATCGGATTTTTTTACGGAGACCTCCTATAAATAATTTATAATATATGAAAATTTCAAAGAGAGGGATGGGCAGGGTGTATTTCGGGGGCAATATAATTGGAATCCTGGGAGTTGGGACTCTTTTCTATCTTTTGCTGACACCCCTCATGTGATATATCATTGGAAATCTCTGTGACTACTATTTCATTTTATATATCGCCCGCGCCCCTCCCCTTACTTTGCCCCCGCGCGGGGGCACTTTTCTAAATTTAGCCGACAACCCTCATGTGACATATCGTTGGAAAGTCCTGTGACCCCTAATTCGTATTATGCACTTTCCTTGCCCCTCCCCCCTACTTTGCTCCCCGCGGGGGTTCGTTTAATGTATTCCAGTCGAAGGCTTACTAAAATGGGGAAATTAAAGATCCAATCTCAAATGACGTAGAAAAATCAATTTAAAATTTTGATCCCATTTACCATCCTTTAGTTCATGTTTTTGCCACGATGGGGTGCTTTTGATTCTTATTTCTTTGGCTATTTTGGTGCTAATTGATGAAAAATTCTAATTTTTGATACTTAAACTCACCTTACCGCTTCATAGCTACTCGCGTTTTTTCAACTTTTTTCAACCAGGGGGCGCCCTCATATGACTTTTTCAGTCTTGTGACTCTATTCTAGCCTCTCTTTGGTTTGTTGTTTTTTTATTCCATCTGTTTTCAGTTACCCTATATTTAATAAAATCTGTCTTATATATATGTAAAAACAATGATTTCAATAATCGATTGTAGAACATCTCTTTTGTAGACTCTCCAAAGTAATCGATTGTGTATTTTACGATGACGATTTTTTTCGACTGGTAAATTTTCGAGAATCGTCCATCACTAAACCCTATCACTACTATGAAATTGTCGGCCAGAATAATAGCTAAGTTTTTCAACAACTGTTTTTAGCGTCTCTCATTATAATCGATTGTAAAACATCTCGATTGTAGATTCTAGGAATTAATCGATGGCTGTATTGATTGTGATTTTTTACGATGACGATTTTTCTCGATTGTCGAATTCTCGAGAATCGCCCATCACTACATAAACTACCACCGCAGGATCCGCTGAGAATCTAAAGTTTCTTGCTAAAACTTCATTGTATATAGCACCTACACAATCACAGTTCGTAATAACATATCTTCGCAAAATATTAATGACAATTAAATTCCGTATGTGATTCCATACTTTATAAAAATTAAAGCAAATAGAATAGGTTCCTCATTCAGTCAAAAAACATTATCATTCAAAACATCTAATAATTCCACAACCCGTTTGATTACGAGAGTGCCCCTATTCAAGAGAAACTAGGCATACTATCACAATATGTTTCTATAATCAACCCTCTTAAAGGTAATTGCCTCTATTTGGAATTAAGGGGTCTCAGGTTTCTTAAAGTTTCAAAATTTTCGAAAATTAAATTTTTTTAGGTGTTAAACTCCTATCGCTTCTAAACATTTTGGTATGATTGTTTCCTTGAAATTCCCTTTGGATCAAAAGTTATGGCTATTAGAATTACGCCCGCTCAATAGCTAAAGCGGCGTTTCCGAAACTTTAAAGTCATTTTTCTCCAAATGCTGTTTTTGGGCATAACACGCAGGGTATCTCAAAAACTTCTGAATATTTTTTCATGAAATATTCAAAACACATATTTCATGTTAGTCTGTATAAACTGAACCTAAAATTTCATTTTTATTGTTCAAAAAAATTTTTTTATGGGCGATTATACTGTTGAAATTTTCAAAATTTTGTATTAGCTAAATAGAAGTTTGTATTAAAAATATAAAAAGGCTTTAAATACAAATTTGTTTAGGTTCAGAGTAATTATTATAAGCTGAAGTATAATTAGGCACAAAAAATTTCATCCTTGTTGCAAAATTTATTTTGTAATCCTGTGCGTAAGTTGTTATACCAATTTTCTGCTCAGCAGATGTCTAACAGTTTGGAACGCCCTCTAAATACTAATTCTGTATATTGCAATTTTTTAAATACAGGAAATGAAAGAACATACTTATATCTTTTAATCCCAATAAAAATTGTTTTTTTAAATCATATATGTTTTAAGATATTAAATGTTGAAAATTGCCTTTTTTTCAGTTTTTTCAGTTTTAAGAGTCCTGAGACCCCTTAACCTATATTTGGAATTTTCCAGTATAATTATATGTAAATATAGAAATTATATATATCTTTCTAACTTTTATATTTCAAGATATTGTGATGACTGCGATATAAATTTTAAGAATTAATAAGGAGCCTCTTTGAGGTCTATGGTGAAAAATCCTTTAAGCCTCTATCCGAGATAAAGGTACCGATTTGAAAAATTCTAAATCTTCCGTCCTTAATAAGCCATTAATATTAATGACAAGCAAGAGATTTACTTTTTTTTTTTTTTTTTTTTAATCCATCACTCCTTTTTAATTAGCAAAGAATACGGACAGTTTTTATTAACACTGAAATATTTTATCTTTCCGCTTTAGAAAATGATGAATGACAGTTCAGGGCATAATAGTAAGTTATCGAGGACCATTCATTTAATCGAAACATAGCGAAAGTAAAATTAAAAAAGCAGTTTCACATGAAGTCTTTGTTCAGCGTTCTTTGACTTTATTAGCTACAGAGTAAGTGTTATCTTCATTTGTTCAAAAGCATTATAATAAAAACTATAGGACACTCTGACTATAGAAGATAACTTAATTTATAGGTATATTTATTTAATTGCATTGGGATTATAACAGATTCCTCGTTAGCTATAGAAGGATCGCTATTGCTTTCAACTGTTTTAAAAAATTTCTTCTTTTCTTTGTAAGTACGCTCGCTGTATATATTGTATATAATATTTGTATTATTTATTGGGTATAATTATGTAAGATGAATGGATTTAAGTATGTATGCAATGCATTAAGTATCTAATATTAAGTATAAATATAAGATCAAATTCTCCTTTCATTATCAGAAATGTATATATCTGTAAACCTGCGAAATCCGTTATACGTGCTTCATGCATTATTAAAACTATGTAAGAATGTAAAATAGATTTATAAAAGAATTAAGTATTAAATGTGAAAAAAATAAGGTATGAATGCAATTTATAAATTAAAACGTATTTAACAATATTAGATAACTTAGTGCATAAGCAACATCTTCCAATAATGAATTTGTTGTTTATGTTTTAAATTTTTTTCAGTCATTTTAAAGTTTGATTTTTCTCTACTTACTGTCTAATCTTAAACCCTTCATCTGCAAAAATGTTCTAATATATGGACGTTAATTTATATGCATATTTATTTAGTTGCTTTGGGATCATAACAGGTTCTTCGTTAGTTATAGAAGGGTCGCTATTGCTTTCAATTGTTTTTAAAATTTTGTTCTTTTATTTGTAAGTACGCTGTATATTGTATATAATATTTGTATTATATATTGGGTATAATTATGTGCGATGGATAGTTTTAAGTATGGATGCAATGCATTAAGTAATATCTAATATTGAGTATAAATATAAGATCAAATTCACCTTTTATTATCAGGAATGTATATTTTCATAAACCTGTGAAATCTGTTATACGTGCTTCATGCATTATTAAAATTATGTAAGAATGTAAAATAGATTTATAAAAGTATTAAGTATTAAATGTGAAAGAAAAGGTATGAATGTAATTTATAAATTAAAACGTATTTAACCATATTAGATAACTTAGTGCATAAGTAACATCTTCCAATAATGAATTTTTTGTTAATGAAAGTTTTCATTATTTTTTTCGTCATTTTAAACTTTGATTTTTCTCTACTTACTGTCTAACTTTAAATTATTCATATACTGCAAAAACCTTCTAATATATGGACGTTAATACGATAATCTGTAACAACAGACGTAACATGAAAGCCGATGCTAAAAGTGCCTACAAGACGTTTAGTTCTTTAAATCAATAGTATAATCTAATTTCCTAACTCAAGAAGTAACAAGTTTAATTTGATTCTACCAATTTAATTTTAGAAGTTGATTTCACTGTAAGTTTAAAAACATAAATGAAAAATCAAATTGTAATCCTTTAAAAAAATACTTACGTATGCATACATAGTAACTTCGCTGTAGTTGACACTGGTTGACTAATGAAGGTTGATTTTGTTTTATTATTCTTTTACTATCCAAATGTCTGTCCAAAAAAAAATCCAAAAAAGACATTCTTGACAAAATCACTTACTTAGATATTTTGAAAATAATAACATTAATAATAATAAACTGTTTAGCTAGTTAGCTAAATAAATTAATGAATAGCTAATTACCGGTCTACAAATGATCTTCAACATTCATAAAATATAATTTGTGCATGCTTCCCGTCTCGTATTTTCTGCTACTGTGCTTTTGATTCATCCGCCTCCTTTTTTCTTAAAATATATCTTTTTAAATACTAAACATTATTGTGAGTTAAAGTATTATTATGATAAAGTTAATATATAAAATTCACCATTTCCCATATTTAACTAATAAAACTGAGTTTTTAAGTTATTTTATCTTTTATGTTCGGATAATCTATCTATTCTAAAAAAAAAAAACCGCTGACACTGCCACCGGTTTTGATTTTTTTGTGACCGGAAATCTTTCTTCGTTAATATTAAGAAAATTATTGCATACAAAAATATGAAAATCGGTGGTATTATAGAGAAATGTTTGATAAACACGCTGATGTAGGCAGTTTTCAAGTCGAAGAATTATTTAACGAGATATTTAATGCTAAAGTTGGATAAAATCGGTTCCATTAAAAAAGTTTTATAGGAACAAAAATTATACATTTGAATTTAATCATTTTTCGATCATATTATGCATTAGAATTTCCTGGTGTGCAGACTGCATTTATTTCTTTAATTTGACTCATTTTTTGCGATTTTATTTTTATTTTAAATTCAAATTTTCAGCATTTCGAGAGATATTTTTTACACATTTTAGAAAATGGTATTAATTTAAACTGTTGCCAACTGCATAAACAGCGCAAAGAATAATGTTTGCTTCAAATTAAAAATTTATTTACACGTGACTATCATAAACAGAAAATATAAAAAGCAGGAACTTATTGAAAATTGCGTCATAAAAACTATATTTACACGTGAATTTTAAAAGAGAAAGGATATTGTAAAATAATAAATTCATTAACATGCGTTAGAAGTCTTAAATAGGATAAATTACGTCACATTACACTTATTATGTAAAATGAACAAAATAAAATAATATTGCAAAACAGTTTAAATTTAAAAATTGCGTGATACATTTATTTGATATTTTGAGATGATCTCTTCAACTATTTTTGTTAGGACAGCGCAAATAATATTCCATTTCTAACAAAAGTATTTTCACGTGAATATTAAAAAGAGAAAAAAAAGTTTGGCGAGAATTACGTCAGATTTAAAACGATACACTTAAAATGTCTTATTTAAAAACTTTCTTTTCGCTTTGTTAAAAAAGAAACCGGGAGACAAAGACTCTGTTTACTTAATTCATTTTATATTAGCTTATTTTGAAATGTTTAACTGATTTTATCAAAGAGGGAAACAGTCATTGTATCTTTTAACAGCAGCTGATTTGGCCTTGAAATTCCCCAATCAAAGAGAAATGAATAGAATCCCGTTTATAGGGAGATTGCCACTGTTTTTAAAATTATAATTCAATCTTCCGAAATCCTTTTAAAGCCGATCAAATTAGCATGCTTTTAGAATCTGCGGTGTCTCAACGGGGGTTGGCGAGCGTAGCTCATAGGAAGCAGAGTCGCCTAATTTATTTAAATTATAGCACAGAAGTTAACAATGTTAGCGTTTTGTTCAGTTTTAAGATTTTAAAATTCTAATCAGTGGAGTTTAATTCGGAAAAATATTTTAAATTTCAATCATCTGTTCAAAACGTGTTTTCCATATTCGCTGAACTCCATACTTTCTAAAAAATTATTAGCATATTCAAATGACTGTTGAAAGACTCAACATAATTTGCGTACAGGTCAGAATTTAGAACAAAATTTGCCAAAAACACTTTTTCACAGCACAAAAAAAGTAGTCTGCTTAACAAAAACAAATTCACTAGACACCAGTTGCCATGACTATGCGACGATGGCAATCAACAGTGTTCTGAGCAAAATACGTCTTCAAAATTCAAAATATCGGTATTGTTTGAGGGGTCAATTTTTCCCCGGTGTTCCGTAGCAAATGAGTGCTATTATTTAGTGTCTCAAAGAAAAAAAATGACAAAACCCGAAAGGAAGAAAATATTCGCTGAAAAATTAAAAGAAACTTTTTTTCTAATCCAGTAACTTAATTTTTCTTTTTAGCTATTTGGTACTGCGGAATTACACTAAGAGCGCTATCTATGTAAAGCGGCGTTCTTGCGGAGAATTCATAGCAACGGTTCGACAATAACAAAATATTTATTATGAAAATAAAAGAATAATTCAGTGAAGATACTGGGTAATTTAACTAATTTAACTAGCCTTTACTCAAAAGAAGTTCGGAACAAAAGGGGAAGTTGAAGCTATTCCACCTTCAAATTAAATATAAAATCCAATCAAATTCCTAATCTTGAATACATGTTTCGGAAATATCTAATAGAAAGAAGCACTTGTCGAAAAAACAGGTCACTATATCACAATACCACTTCAGTTACTACTAACATTAAACAAATGGCAACAAAAACAAAACAAACACAAAACACTTTTTTAAAAATTCAGAAATTACTAGTTCATGCCAGAAATTTCTACGAGCAATTTTTGCTGTAATTAATAAAGGCAATTTCGTGCAATTTCGTGCCTACCTAAAGTAAAATTTCTTCTTTCAAAATTTCTGGTATGAATTCGGATTTTCTCAATGAAAAAAAAAAATGGGCCAAACTGGAAAACTGCCTAGACGTTACGCATTACAGCTTTATAGCAAATTAACGCAATTTTAAAGCCTGTGTTGTCTGAACGGGGGTCAGCGAGCATAATTCGTAGGGTACAGAACCCCCTACTTATCTAAAATTTCGGAATGAAAAAATTTGAATTACTTGTTTTAATATTTTTCTTCAAACAGAATATTCTATACCAGAATACCTGTGACTCAATAGTCCTTCAGTTTAAAAAATGTAAGCGAAAAATATCGATACACATAAAAAAATTGCATTTTTGTGTAACGCATGACTCTTCTACCTACTATTTGCAATTGTTGTATTCGATACGTTTTTCACTCGATACAGGGGAGACCGGGGCTAGTAGGCGCAGTTTTTAGTTATTGATTTTTATTAATTTTTTGTTTAAGTTTTTTATGAAATTTTAACTGTACTTTTAAAGAACAGGCATTGGGCTATAAATACCCGGAGTTTTGAGTTTGTAGCTTTTGTAGTTTATGTTTAGCGGATTCCTAAAGTAAAAGGAAAATTGTGCGCCAACCTACCCGTCACGGGGCAAGTTGCCTATGTCTATGGGGTAAGTTGGCACACGCTTTATAAAAATTCAAATAAGACACGCAGTTAAGCGAAATCAATTTCATTATTACCAGTAAGTTTAAACAAAGGCGTTATAGCCGTACAATTTAAATTCTAAATTATACAGACATAAAAATAATGAATAAAACATTAACATTGAGTAACTTCTATCCTACTCTATATCATCATCAGAGTTACGTTTATCACAAATAAAAAATCGAGTGTCTTCGTTTGGGCAAGCCTCGAGTGCCCAAAATCTTGCATTGCAACCACTTTTCTCGGTGTTTGCTGTTTTTAAAGCTACCAGCACACACCAAACACCAAGCCAACTTGCCCCGTGTTCAATGCGCTTACTAGCCCCATAATAAATTTCTTCACAAAAGGGACACGTAATCATCTAAGCATAAATAATCCAAGCAATTCACATATGGGGTAGGTAGAGTTAATCATACACTAAGAAAAACTGCACAAGTTAAATTGCAATTATTAAGATAAGTATTAGAAATTAGAAAAAGAATGAAGCAACAAAAAACTACTTATAAGTGCAAAAAACAGAAAAATCGTAATAAATGTCCACCGAACGTAGGTAACGCTGCAAAACTACAATGAGGATTGTAAAAAGCGAGAAGAAAAGTACTCTGTGACTGGTTGCGCAATCTATCCACAAACAGGCGATTTATGAGGACTGCGCCTACTTACCCCTGTAGCCAACTGGCCCCGATCTCACCTACTTGCTTTAACCCATTTATGCCCAGCGTCCCATCTTTGGGACGCTTCGAATTTTAATAAATTTGTATAGTTTTCTTCTTCTTTATGACATGAAAATTGTATGAATTAATTATCTATAAATGTCTTTATCTGTTACCGAAAGATGAAAGCATAAATGAATATTTATTTGTTTAAATAAAGGCTTTTCTCGGAATTTATAGATTTTTCATTTTTCAAGATGGCGAAATGTAAAAAGTAAGTTTATTTGTGTTTTTAATAAAGAATTCAAATAAATAAGTCATAATCTGAGCTTGTAGACTTCTTTGAAATACGTATTTTTTTAAATTGTGAAATTATATGTTCAAGCCAATTTTTTATGCATTTTTTTAACGTACAAAATATAGGTCGCTAGGCTCGAATGGGTTCCTATTTTTATTAGCCATTTAAGTAACAGTTATTTTCAAAGTTCTTTTCCAGATGATTATGAAATAAATTGCTTTTAAGCCTCGAATACCATTATTCTTAGTTTATTATTACTAATACTTATAATGTTATTAGTCTCTATAAAGAAATAAATATATTGTTTTAGTAATTCATAAAAATACCAATTATAATATCTAATATACAATTTAGAAGCTTGTTTTATTATAAATTTAGACAAAGCAGGTAATTAGGTAGGGAAGACCGGGGCAAGATGACGAGCGGGGAAAGATGACGAATGTCTTAATTTTTCCGTTTTCCACTAGGTGGCAGCATCTACCGGACACTACTGGCTCTCCTATCGGCCGTTTCGTCGAACAATAGTATAGAGACGCTGAAATCGAAATTTTTGTGTTAGTTGTGAAGCTTTGCTTGTTTGCCGCTGCCACGTTATAACTTTTATGCATGCTTAAATAAGCTCTGCTACAGATACAGGTAAAATATATCGTTTCTCTTTAATATTTATGAGTAACTTAGTTTAAATACTACCTATTTTCATGAATAAATGTCAGTTAATTGCCTTCCTTCATGGCAATGAAAACGAATATTTTTAAACGGGCAGTCTGGGGCAAGATGGCGAGCCCCGTGTTTCGGAATTTATTAAATTAACTGTGTTGTCTATTCTATTTAAATCCTGCAAACTCTTGCTTGTCTGTGTGTTTGTCCGCGCGAGCTTGCGCTTTTATCTCCTCTGGGGCTAAGGGGCGCATCGAATCGGGGGAGGTGTCTTTCGAAAGAGGGCGATCAGAGGAAGACAATTTTGCCGTTCGCTAAGCCCCCCCTAGCACCCCCCACGAAAGAAAAACCCTGTCGAGGTCCGTATCTCCGCTTCCAAGGGTCCGATCGGTACGAGGGGAGTACCGTTCGACGGGGTTCGACCTCGGGGTCAAGACCTCCCCTATCCCCCGCTGGTCCCCCTCCCCCCAACTAATTCAAATATTGTGACCCACCAGCAGAAGAATGGATCCAGTGCTGTAAATGCCAAGAGTGGTGGCATGAGGAATGTTCCAATTATGAAAATGGCATTTTTATTTGTGACTATTGTTAGCTGCACAACTAAACAAATCAACATTACGTTACAATGCATTATGCTTAGTCTGATACTTTGTAAGATGTAAAAACACAGTTATCATTTGTAAAACCATGTAACATATTCAAAAGAAAACATATGTTCAACATTTTTCAGTGTTGTCATCTTGCCCCAAGGCCAAAGTCATCTTGCCCCAGTACTTTTGCAACATGACGATTTGTTAATGTTATTAAAAATAAAATTATCCTTTATTTTTTTTTTTTTGAAAAATTAAATGGTAGTATATTTAATACTACAAAGAATACTCTAACAGTTCATGTAAAATTAATTTTACTATACTTAAAAATGAAATGAAAAACAACAAAAATTGTTAACATCGTTATCTTGTCCCGGTCTCCCCTATATTGTACTATTACAAATATTATGTATACTATTCCCATATTTAGAACTTATACGTTTTATCAAATACATGCAAAAAAATTTAACGTTTATTTTTTTGTATTTTTCCAGTTGATTTTGCAACATTTTAAATTGATTTTACCAACAAATTTGGGAAAACAAAAATTCAGGCACAAATGGGTTAAATGAGTTCAGACTGTGAAAGCATAAAGTAAGTTCTTCATAAATTCATTAACTGTGTCTGCATTTTGCTAATTTTAGTATTTTTCCAGTTCATTTTGCAACATTTTAAAGTGATTTTACCAATAAATTTGGGAAAACAAATTCAGACACAAATGGGTTTAATGAGTTCAGACTGTGAAAGCATAAAGTAAGTTCTTCATAAATTCATGAACTGTGTCTGCGTTTTGCTAATTTTAGTATTTTTCTAGTTCATTTTGCAACATTTTAAAGTGATTTTACCAATAAATTTGGGAAAACAAATTCAGGCACAAATGGGTTTAATGAGTTCAGACTGTGAAGACATAAAGTAAGTTCTTCATAAATTCATTAACTGTTTCTACATATTGTTAATTTTAGATTTTTCCAGTTCATTTTGCAACGTTTTAAAGTGATTTCACCAACAAATTTGGGAAAACAAAAATTCAGGCAAAAATGAGTTAAATGAGTTCAGACCGTGAAGACCTAAAGTAAATTCTTCATAAATTCATTAACTGCGTCCGTTTTGCTAATTTTAGATTGAATATTTGATTTTTCCGTAGATTTTTGACCGCGTGTAAAAAAAAAAAAAAAAAAAAAAAAAAAAAAAAAAAAAAAAAATCTGAATTTTCTCGTATATATATAAAAGTTTAAAAAAAATATGTCAGCACTGAAAACAAACAAACAAACAAAAAACCCATATTACCTTTAGGCAGTCTAATTTTATGAATTATATTGTTTTTTCAAAATATTGTATTACGTCAGACGCCGGTATATTTTTCAGTGAAAACCTATTGCTAATATACGTAAATAGTCTAAGCTAAACATCAAAATCCTTCTCTTTCCTCTGTATTTTAAACAAAAACAAAATTTCTTAAAAGTTCACGAAGTGAATTTATATTTTTGTGTTGAAAAATAGGTTTTTTCTTTACAACTCTCAATAGCAACCTTTCAGAAAAAAAGAATAATCAATATTTCTTACCTTGTTATTAATAAGAAAACTATTAAGGTTTAATAATAATCATAAAATGTGTGATAAAATGGTCATGACAATAGATTTGTTATAATGAAGATTATAGGCTTTCTTCTTGTGAAATGTATACTTTTAAATAAAAAACATTTTCTATCGATTTTTTTAAATTACATGATATTTATGGGTATATATCCTACATACCAACGACTCATAGAGTTTTATTTCTTTTCTACTATTTCTAGGGTAATGTAATTAATAAGATTAGGCATAACACATTTGAAAACCAGATTACAGAAATTACCACCATAGCCGGAAAAGTAGTCCAATTATTTTGTGCAGCCCTGTATTTAATTTATAGATTTGTATATATTACGCATAGTATGATAAACTTAGTTTAGTAAGAAAATCCACAAAATGTTGGAAATTCACTGTAATAATTTTTTGCCAATATACGGAAACGTTCTTGAATTCTTTTGTAGAGTGTTTTTTATTATCAACATATTTTTATAAGAGCCTCATATTTAGCTCAAATTTAATTCATGCTAAAACAGGGTTAAAACTACTGAAATGCAACTTCCAGGCATTTTTCGACCGTGGAAGACCATGAATCCAGTACTCTGCATGGCCCTGTATATGATTTTATTTATATTATACATAAGCCTCTTAGTATACTAAATATAGTTAAACTGAAAGTGAATAGCTCAATTAAAACCCACCTTTAATAGGGTGAAACGCTCGCTTATGGAAACATTTTTCCCCCTCCAAATCAATCTCTCATTGTGGAGTATCAGCGTGAATGGCTTAAAGGTTAGGGTGGAGCGAATTTTTTTTTTTCTTCAAATCAAAATTGGGCGGGTTGGGAAAGTTTTTCTCTCAGATCCTCATTCTGAATATAAAATATCTTTCAAAAATATTAATATTAAATACTGCCCCAAGGTCATTGAATATTGAGAAAAAACGTAAAAGTTGTGCATTTTCCCATTTTTCCCCCTCAAATATACAAACTTTTAATATTAATTTAAAAGGCAATAGATGAAGACATCTTACTTAAGATTAAACTATTCCCTTGTCACAATCAAGCCACTGAAAGATGTGTGAAACTTGTTACGGAGGCTTCTTCTGCTGTTTGTGATCCTTAGAGACGCGATGGGTTCATTAAAACTTGTCTGGAATCTCGGAAAAAACAACGTCAGTTTTTGAAACCAAAAAACAATATGTACTACTATAAAATGTTAACTTCATTGTTTGTAAATTGTAATAGTAAATTATTTTTACCATATTACTATAGTTCTTTAAGAATAATTTGAAATTATATTTTCTCACATAGGTTAAGTAAAAAATATTCAACAATTACAATTACCCAAATTTCACACATTTAAAAAAGTATAGTCGTTGTGTTAGTATAATAAAAGCGAATTTGATATAAATATTAAACAATTTTACTATAAATATATAATAATAATAATAATTATAATTCGATGATCATCCTTTTAAATTAAATTAATATTAATAGTTTGTATATTTGAGGAAAAAAATGGAAAAATGCACAACTTTAAAGTTAGTTTTTTCTCTATATTCAATGATTTCGGGGCAGTATTTAATATTAATATTTTTCAAAGATATTTTATATTTAGAATGAGGATATGATAGAGCAACTTTTCCACACCACCCATTTTGATTTGGAGAAAAAACATTCCATATGTGGGCACTTTTACGTTTTTTCTCAATATTCAATGACCTTGTGACAGTATTTAATATTAATAATTTCCAAAGATATTTTATAATCAGAATGAGGATTGATAGAGCAACTTTCCCACCCCGTCCAATTTTGATTTGAAGAAAAAAAAATTTCGCTCCACCCTAGCCTTTAAGCCAATGCTGATACTCCACAATGCTTACGAATTATTTTGTTTAGCTCTGTATATGATCTATAGCATTTATACACATCACACAGTAAACAAAAAATCAGTTAAACACGCATACCGTAAAAGAAATCACACTTCCGGCAATTATCACTAATACACATTACTTTATATACAGTACTGTATCCTAATCTTTTGTGTGTCCCTGTAAGTGAACGATAAATGCAATTCACATCATGTTATACAATAAGTATATTATAATAAGTTTCAGTCATGTACATTAATTTCATTATGTTTGAAATAGTGTAACAGAAATAAAATACGCTGCAAACAGTTTTTCCCCGTTGACCATTATGTAACAGAATTCTTTTGTGTGCTCTTGTAAAAGAATAATAAATGCTTTGCACCCCATTTTCTACAAAATGCATGTTTTAGAGCACTTCACAAACGCATATCAATTTCATTATGAAATAAATGGTCTAACATTAAAATGAACTTTAAAAGATATTTTCTCATTGACCGTAATGTAATGGAATAATTTTGAACAGCACTGTAAATGCACTATAAATGCTACACACTTCATTTCCAATGGCATTCATTTGCCGTGCTTTTGTAAACGTCAATAACATACAAAACATTCAGGGCGATCCGAGTATATTTACGAGACTTAGAGCTCGGACATACGAACGGAAAAACCGACCTCATAAACACATTTCAACTATGTTGGAAAGTGTTAAAAAGAAGCAAAAGCATAATTGTCAACCGTCGTACTTTTTTAATCAATTACCTTCAGAAATGTTGAAAATTAAAAAAAACAAAGTTTTTTTTTTTCGTATGTGTCTCTGAATTTAATTCTAATTAAAATAAGAAACTTACTTTTCCTTTTTTTTTTTTTTACAAAATTTTGGGTAGTAATTGATTTTTTTAAAAATTGGGAGGTTGGCAACTATGCATTTGCGCATGCTTGGATGCCTCATCGGAATTATCAAAATCATGCATACTGCCTGTCAATAATTAATGAGTAAAGCCATTTTTGCACGAGTTTGTCAAGATATTTTTTTTTGTCTAGATCTTAAGATACAGATTTTAATTGATTCCATCAGTGACCTTTAGCCATACATGTAATCTCTGTAAATTTTGTACCAGCATGAAAAAACTCTATTCAAAATTAATAAGACTGTCTTCTACACTTATATTCACCGTAAAATAAAAGGGAGGGAAAATAATATTACGGATAGTAACATATTATAGAAGATACAATCACTAAATAACTTTTTATCTTCAATAATTGTCTTCAAATAGAAAATTTGGTTGTTCATATAAACGTTATATAGCTATTTTTATAAAATTGAAACGAAAACTTAATATTAAAAACAAAATTGTAATTGTATTATATATATTTAAAAAAATAAAAACGTTGCTAAAAGAATGCTAAGACTGTAAAAAACTATACAACTTAGGGATGGGTATAACTGTATATATTAGAAAAGTGTAAATGTGTATACCATGAAAGTTCAAAGAGATATGGAACCTAAATAATATCAAATACAGCTATTCGTATTACTCTTTTTTTAATATTATCCTAAGCTGTTTATGATGAACTTAATTCGGTACTGACAATAAAAGCAGTGCATAGTTAAACTTCATTTGGCATTTCATGAAACTAAATTCAGCGTAGTAATAACCTTTATTTCTACAGTGTAGCTAAAACAAAACCTTTGTTCAAAGTTTAGATTTGGCATTGTGCTAAGCGCGCTTCGAATTGAGGTCTCAAAGTTGCAACGCCGCCTTGGTCAGTGCCGCGTTTTTCCAGATAGGTGTTTAATTAACTTTTAAAGTCACTCCAGGCGTATTGAGAGATACAATCAATGCAAACTATCGCGAATCCCACCGAATCCCACAGTATTTATGCGATTCATTCTAATTAAATCTTTCGAGGGCGATGCCCTTAAAAAACGGACACCTAAATTTAATTCCAAAACAGACAAACGGCACCAAGAATATTTAATTAAAATTTTCCTTTTATCATGTACGTGAAAATAAGCAAGTTCGCATTTTCTAATAAATTCGTTTATAAATTCTGGTGTCAGTTCATTATTTCATAAGTTTATAAGCAGAATTACTCCGTGTCGGAAAGGATTAAGTGGTCGCAGAACTCTTAAAGCTTCAAAATTTAAGAAATTTTAATTTTTTTAGTTGTTAAACTCCTATCTTTTCTGAATATTTTGATATAATTGTTTCCTTGAAATTCCCATTAGAACAGAAGTTTTGGCTTTTAGAATTATACCCGCTCAATAGCTGAAGCGGCGTTTCCGAAACTTTAATGTCATTATTTTCCAAATGACGTTTTTTGTGCGTAACGCGCAGGATAATTCAAAAACTTCTGAATATTTTTTCATGAAATTTTAAAAGCATATATTTCATGTTAGTCTGTATAAACTGAACCTAAAATTTCCTTTTTATTGTTCAAAAAAATATTTTTTTAGGTGATTTTACTGTTGAAATTTTCAAAATTTTGTATTAGCTAAATGCAACATTGCATTAAAAATATAAAAATGCTTTAAATAAAATTTATTTAAGCTCAGGGAAATTATTACAATTTGAAGTATAAGTTAGCATCAAAATTTTCATTCTAGTTGCAATATTTATTTTGTAATCCTGCGCGTAAACTGTTATGCCAATTTTTTGTTCGACAAATGTCTAACAGTTTCGAGCCCCCTATAAATGCTAATCCTTTATCTTGTAATTTTTTATTCCAATTAAAATTGTGTTTTAAAATCATATACATTTTAAGACATTAAATGTTGAAAATGGTCTTTTTTTCATTTTTTCCACTTTTTAGAGTCCCGAGACTCCTTAAATTAGTATGTGTTTAACAATTTGACGTTTATTGCTTTTATACTGTTACTGGACATTACATTACACATATATATCATTAAAAGTTGTTAACTAGGCATACAGTACGCCGCCCCTGTCCTTGTGTATGTCCAAACTGACTGTACCTTTAAGGGTTAATATCTCGGCTAATTACCGATGATTTTTTTTCGAAAATCATTATCAACAAGGCTTTTATTCTTCTGCAACGATAGGTATATTCAGCGATGCTCAACAATTTTTCTGAATGCCCGTAAATCGAAATTTGTGTATAACAGAAAAATGCTAATTACTCAAAAACTATGTGACCTTGGGTAATCGCTATAATTTTCCGGCAAGGTTTACATTAACGTCTACTACCTCTAATTTTTTCATAATTTTAGTTTCAGTAGATTCGGAATTAGATGGGTGGGGGGGACATATTTTTGCGCTACATTTTCAACAATATAATACCTAAAATTAAAAGGAATGTATTTTTGAGTTCAGCGTTACAAAAGCTTTCACAGGATACTCCACATGATATGCAAAGAAAAGATTTTTTTTTTTCAAGTAGCATAATTAGCCCCTCTACTTTTTTACTAAATATATTTATGAATGTTTATTAATCTGAAAATATGTGGGTCAATGGTCTTTATTACTTTCCCGAATTTGAACTTTCCACGTTCCATAGCTTACGAGTAAAATGGCTTTGACAGACAGACAGACACAAGAGTGATGTTATAATGGTTCCCTTTTTACTCTTTAAGTGCGGAACCCTAAAAATGCTATGAATGCCCTGTTCTAACGTGATCGTAGTGAAATTCAGTGATTTATATCAGTTACAATACATTTGAAATAGCATAATGTCATTAAAATACTCTGCAAACGATTTTCCCCATGTACCATAATGTAATGGAATACTTTTGAGTGCCTCTGTAAATGAACAATTAATCCTACATACTTCATATACAATACCAAGCATGCTTTGGTGACCCTAAATAACCTTTATCAATTGCATGAAAATCCGAGTATATTTAAGAGAGTTAGATCGTGGACAGGCGGGCAGACAAACCGAATGCATAAACACTTTTCAACTTTGTTGGAAAGTGTTAAAAACACAATAAAATTGGTGAGAAAACTGGTTTAAACTAAATAAGTATTATTTTTTCTAAGGAATGACATTTGCAAAATGTTATTGCTCCTTACATATAATTCAAATCATAGGCATAAAAAGCTCGAGTTTCACCCTAATGATTATAAGAAAGTTTACGTTTTCATGAGAATACACTTAGTAGTTTAACTCATTTATGCCTGAATTTTTGTTTTCTCAAATTTATTGGCAAAATCCTATTAAAATATTACAAATGAACTGGAAAAATAATTTAAAAAATTGCACTAAAATATTTTTGTATTTAATTGAAAAAATGTAAACGTACAAAATATGGGAATATCGATATATGGAAAAAAGCATAATTATATGTTTTGTCTAAATTTATATAAATTAAGCTTTTAAATTATATATTATATACTATAATTTTTATTTTTATGAACCATTAAAAAATATATTTATTTCTTTACAGAGACTAATTACATTATAAGTTTTATTAATAATAAATTAACAATAATCGTATTTGAGGCTAAAAAAAAACTATTTCAAAATCATCATGAAAAGGATTTACACAAATAACTGTCCCCTAAATGTCTAATTGAAATATGTATTCATTTGCGTCTAGCGCCTAAATTTTGTACGTTACAAACATGCATAAAAAATAGGCTTGAACATATAATTTCTCAATATGAAAAAAATACGTATTTCAAAGATATCTACAAGCTAAGATTATGACTTATTTATTTGGATCCTTGATACAAACAAGTAATAAAAAATAATAATAATAAATTTTAAGTCATTTCCTACTTAGTTCATCAAAGAAATATTGAATATAATCCCTTAAGCTAATATTAGTTTTTGTTGCATTAAAATATCTCAATTTGTTGATTGTCTATAAGCTAGTAAATCCTATTGGTTTACAATGGAAGTCTATGTCTATGGGAATTTGGCGAAATATTAGAGATATCGCCACGTTGGTGTCACATTTTGCGAGTCATTTTGGTCGCCAAATTTGGTGTTATGTTGCCAAGTTGGCAATAAACTCGGCTGTATTTGGCGATAGAATGGGGTCCCCCCTATGGTAACTCCCCTTATAGGTATGTAGATGCATTAAAAGCTGTTCAATAACCAATGACCGCCATTTTTTCTCCCATATAAAACTAAAATTAATTAATTAAATTTAATTAATGAATTAATAGTTGGAAAAACTGTATTAACATCAAGTGTCATCCACTACAAGTTTAAAAAATTGTATTTGAACTTGAGTGGATGAATAATAAGTATTCTATTAACGTTTAAAAATTTGAACAAGATATATATATATATATATATATATATATATATATATATATATATATATATATATATATATATATATATATACAGGGTGCAATATGTTATCTATCGCCGACCTTTAATTTCTCAACCGTTGGTCGTAGATAAAATCAGGGTGCAATGTCCTTTTTACGATGAAGCCATTTTTAGCCGGTATCGTCGGTACTTTTGAATGTCGTTCGACCCATAAAAGTTAGCTCAAATTTTTAGATGAAATAACCCTATTTGGTGATTCCCCGATTTGGTGATACTGGGGGACCGTATAAAAAGTTAGTTTTCGTAATTTTTATAAAATTGATTTTTTACTTTAAATAATGCAACAGTATGAATATTTAGCTCATTTGAAACGTTTTTGTAACTGGAACTATATGTCTACGACCAACGGTTGAGAAATTAAAGGTCGGCTATAGATAACATATTGCACCCTGTATATATATATATATAGGGAGAGTGTGAACTAATAGTAGGAATTAAAAAATACAAATAAACTTACTTTTTACATTTCGCTATCTTGAAAAATCTATAAACATCGAAAAAAGGCCTTCATTTAAGCAAACAAATATCAATCTTATGCTGTCATCTCTCAGTAATAGATAAAGACATTTATAAACAATTAGTCCATACAATTTTCATATTGTAAAGAAGCAGAAAATTATAAAAAATTATTAAAATTCGGAAAGTCCCAAAAATGGAACGCTTAGGCATAAATGGTTTAAGATAAAAAATAAAATTTAATTAAAATATGTCGGATTTACTTGTTTTAAGGATTAACTGAAGATAGTCACCATTTAACTGACGGGATATTTTTGAAAACTTTCCATTCCCCCTAAAGGATTAAAAAAATATTTTTCATTTTTAAGCTGTTAAGATTAATGGTCGCAATAGGATTAGTTATCCGTTGAAAATCCACAAGCGTTAATTTGTTAAGATCGCTTCCACAAATATTTAAGCTTCTACACTCATATTAACAACCTTTCTAAAACTTAGAGTGATAAATGAAGATATCCATAGAAACTGAAAATAGTCGGTAAACATATGACGCTATTATCAAAACTTAGGTATTTTGCAATTCTTCATTTCCTTCTTTACTGTTCTTTTCTTTTTTCCTGTTCTGTTTTAACCCTTAAATGCGCGATTTTTTTATTTTGTTACGGAAAAATTATATATGATTCCCTGAAAGGTTTATTACACAGGAAAAATGATGAAAAAAATCAGAGATACATTTTTCATGTAATACGTCAATCTTTTCTTATGTTGCACATCTGCAATATAATTAAAAACTACTGTCGTGTGGCTGTTTTACGCTAAAATATTGAAAATTAGTAAATATTTTAATAAGTATGTCTCCAAATACGTTATTTTATGTTATTATTTATTTTATAAAACTCAACCTTTAACCCTTTAATTCCCATAATAAAATACGTTCTAGAAATTAAGTAGTTCAGAAAATCTGACTTTACACCAGAAAGTTTCAATGGTTAATTTCGCTTTATTTAAATACGGAATGTCTGTTATTTATTAAAGCAAATATTTTTGTTTTAATTTTCTGAAGTGAATTAGGTATATACGAATAAAAATACCCATTAAATTCAAAAAATTGAATGAAAAAAATCAGAGATACATTTTTCATATAATACATCAATCTTTTCTTCTGTTGCACATCTGCAATATAAGTAAAAACTACTGTCGTGTGGCTGTTTTACGCTAAAATATTGCAAATTAGTAAATATTTTAATAAGTATGTCTCCAAATACGTTATTTTATATAATTATTTATTTCATAAAACTCAACCCTTAACCCTTTAATTACCATAATAAAATACGTTCTAGAAATTAAGTAGTTCAGAGAATCTGACTTTACGCCAGAAAGTTTCAATGGTTAATTTCGCTTTATTTAAATACGGAATGTCTGTTATTTATTAAAGCAAATATTTTTGTTTTAATTTTCTGAAGTGAATTAGGTATATACGAATAAAAATACCTATTAAATTCAAAAAATTGAATGAAAAAAATCAGAGATACATTTTTCATATAATACATCAATCTTTTCTTCTGTTGCACATCTGCAATATAAGTAAAAACTACTGTCGTGTGGCTGTTTTACGCTAAAATATTGCAAATTAGTAAATATTTTAATAAGTATGTCTCCAAATACGTTATTTTATATAATTATTTATTTCATAAAACTCAACCCTTAACCCTTTAATTACCATAATAAAATACGTTCTAGAAATTAAGTAGTTCAGAGAATCTGACTTTACACCAAAAAGTTTCAATGGTTAATTTCGCTTTATTTAAATACGGAATGTCTGCTATTTATTAAAGAAAATATTTTTGTTTTAATTTTCTGAAGTGAATTAGGTATATACGAATAAAAATACCTATTAAATTCAAAAAATTGAATGAAAAAAATCAGAGATACATTTTTCATATAATACATCAATCTTTTCTTCTGTTGCGCATCTGCAATATAAGTAAAAACTACTGTCGTGTGGCTGTTTTACGCTAAAATATTGCAAATTAGTAAATATTTTAATAAGTATGTCTCCAAATACGTTATTTTATCTAATTATTCATTTTATAAAACTCAACCCTTAACCCTTTAATTCCCATAATAAAATACGTTCTACAAATTAAGTAGTTCAGAGAATCTGACTTTACACCAAAAAGTTTCAATGGTTAATTTCGCTTTATTTAAATACGGAATGTCTGCTATTTATTAAAGCAAATATTTTTGTTTTAATTTTCTGGTGCGAATTAGGTATATACGAATAAAAATATCAAATTCAAAACACTGTTGTTTGCATATATGCAAAGCTGCGCACTAAAGGGTTAACACTTTCCAACAAAGTTGAAAAGTTTATTTAGTTTGTCTGTCCGTCTGTGCACGCTGTAACTCCCGTAAATAGACTCGGATTTTCATGCAATTGATAAACGTTATTTAGGGTCACCAAGGCATGTTTGGTATTGTATATGAAGTATGTGGGATTAATAGTTCATTTACAGGGGCAATCAAAAGAGTTCCGTTACATTACAGTCAATGGGGAAAAACCTTTTTCAGCGTATTTTAATGACATTACGTTGTTTCAAATGTATTGAGATTGATATAAATCATTGCACTTCACTACAAGATGATTACAATAGAATAGGGGAATACAATATATTCAGGGCTGATTAAAGAATTCGGATGATTTCCCGATTGTAGAAATGGATTGCTGAAATTGCGTTTTCAAATATTTCCATATGATTGAATTAGACATAATATTCTAACTTATTAAACTATGGAGTTTTGCTACATTATTCTGAATGTGTTGGAATGTGTTTCATGATCTGTGCTTGACGCATGATTTTTTCTTTCTTGTTATTTCTTTGTTTTTGTTTTTCTTACAAAAGGTAATTGCAAAAATAATCTGACTTTTATTTATAGTCCTTTTTTCTACTAGTCTGACTAATATTTTAGTCTTATTACTTTCTTCTATCTTAACAAGAAGAAAGTATTGGATTCTTGAAAATTTTCGACTTTCGGTTTTCGACGGATTGACACGTTTTAGGGGTCAGAGATTCCGAAAAACATGTTTTTACAAAATGTCTGTCTGCGAGTCTGTGCATCTGTGAGTCTGTCTGTCTGTATGTGACACAAATTTTGTGGGCGCTCTATCTCATGAACTAATGCACGGAATTGAATAAAAATTTATATTCAGTTAGTCCCTGATATAAATTGGTGCTGATTAGTTTTTGGTGTAAATCGCTCAACAGGTGGCTCTGCTATGCAGTCTTTTTCACGATTTCAGCAATAGCTCAATCTCCAGAACTAATGCACGGATTTTCATCAAACTTCAGATTCAGTTAGTCCTTGACATGAATTGAAGTTTTGTACATTTTGGTGTAAATCGCTCAACAGGTGGCTCTGCTATACTGCATTTTTTACGATTTCCTCAATAGCTCTATCTCAGCAACTAATGCTTCGATTTTCATCAAACTTCAGATTCAAGTATACTTTGATATGAATTAGAGCTGTTTACGTTTTGGTGCAAATCGCTCAACAGGTGGCGCTCTTTGCAGCATTTTTCAGAATTTTCACCATAGCTCTATCTCAATAACTAATGCACGAATTTTCCTCAAACATCAGATTCAGGTATACCTTGATATGAATTGACGTTTTATGGATTTTGGTGTAAATCGCTCAAGAGGTGGTGCTGCTATGCTGCACTTTTCAGAATTTCCGCAATAGCTCTATCTCAATAACTAATGCACGAATTTTCATCAAACTTCAAATGCAGATATAATTTGATATGAATTGATTCTAAATTGGTGTAATTTTTTGTACTATTTAAATGATTTAATTAACGTGATTTATATAGAAGAAAGTTTTGTGATGGCCACAACATACTAGTTTTTTTAAAGGCTGGTATATAAATTAATATGTCTCTTATTTGAAAGATGGGAAGATGTTACTGAAATCGACCAAACCATTCCCTACTATTCATTACATAATTTTTTTTTGTTAATAAAAGGGCTTTTTGCAGCGCAATTCATAAACATCTAAGTAGTAAGTAAAATTAAATGAGGTTTCAAGCGAATTATTATTAATATTATTATTTCTTTTTTTTTTTTTTTTTTTTTTTTTTTTTTTTTTTTTTTTTTTGTTAAAATGGGTACTTTTCTTTTTACCAAGCATTAATAAAAAATTAATAATCCATCTTCTAAAATTACTAGTTGTTATTTCTTTAGCTGTATTTAAGCACAATAATTAAGGCAAGTTTTACATAATTTAATTAAAAATAGAAAGGCCAATTTTGCTTTCGTAACAGAAAATTTTTAGCATTTTATTGATGTAACATTTTCAAAAATTTCCTTTTCTTTATTTATAGGATTAAAAATATAGTTTTTATTTTAAATGTTTTAAAATTAATGGACGCAATAGAGTTAGTTATCCTTTGAAAATCGGCCAACAACATCAATTAATTATGACTGTTTCCACAAAATATTAAGTTCCAATACTCATATTTGTAACTTTTTTTAGGTGCGTTCGTAATTATATAAATACGTATAGCACCTATAATCGTCGTCTGGCCAGTTTGCATATAACAGCCCAAAAACTACCCAACCGAATGGTTTGAAATTTAGTATTTCTAATAGTTGCAGAATTTTCGGTCGTGTCGTTTCAAATTTTATGAAAATCGAGTCAAATATTTAAAAGATATTAATAAAAGTTGTCTTCATTCTATTAAATCCAATCATACGTCATTAATTCAATGTTATCCCATGATAGGTAATGATTCTCGGTTGCCATGTGATCACTTCCTATTTAAGATGGAGTCCTATTATTTCTGTATTAGTGAATTTAATATATAATCGTAATACATTTTGTATTCATCATATTTGCATAAGAAAGCAACAGCTATTGCACCAAGATCTCTATATTTATAATACTAGTTATAGTACGAACGCACTTCATTGGTCAAGTTTGACGCACAATTTCCGACTTGCTTGGATCTAAAATGATAATTGAAGATATCCGTGGAAATTGAAAATAAATTGGATAAAGAGATCACTTTAATCTCAAAACTTAGAGTATTTTGAAACGTCTTTCTTTTTCTTCTTTGCTTGTAAATACATTAGTAGCTTGCTTTTCACGCAATAGATAAATGCACTAAAAAAATAAAACTTAAGTTATTTTTTTTCCTGTTCTTTATTTCCCTTTTTTAACAAAAGTAATTAAATCTTAGATATTTCAATTTTTTATGAACGCTTTATCGCATAAATACATACTTGCAAAAGTTTCTTACATAAAAGGTAGGGATATATTAAGGGAATTCGACCAGGTCATTCGCTACTACTCATTACATATTAAATTTTGTAACAGAATTTGGCGGGTAAATTAAAAACATTTGTATGTTATGAGGAATATTATGTGAAATTGTATTCAAATCCTGATTATTATTATTATTTAATTTCGTCATATTTTTTCAAATTTTTTCCCATTTGTACTCAGCAATAACATAAAATTAATTCTCCACCTCTATTAATTAGGCTAATTTTACTTTCAAAATATGCATCTAACTAAAATTATTTGATACCTTCAGTTGCATTTGAATATAATTAAAGCAAGTTTTATGTAGGGTATAAATCTAGGATAGATGGCCATAGTTTTTAAAGATTGAAATAAAAATTCTTAGAATGCAAATACAAGAAATATTTATGCATATTTAAAATTCTGATGCATATACTCATCATATTTTATACAAAAAATAATTAAATATTGAAAACAAAAAGTGTTACACAAAATTGAAATTGAAATGGCAGATGGCCATTTCTCCTTCAAGCCGAGGAGAGATGACCATGCAATACAAGAAAGAAAAAGTTAATTTAAATAGCAAAAAAATAACACATTTCATATAGTCAATCATGAAAAACATATAGCAATTTGTAAAAATCAGTTATATGATGGAAAAAGAGTGAATAAAACTCGAATAAACAAAATAGGAAGTATAATTTCAATACTTCACTTTTCGTAAAACCTTACCACATGTTTGGCAAAGGTCTTGATAATTTGTACACCTTTCATGGGACCACTTCAGGTACCTTATGCATTGCATCCAGACATTCTTTCTTGGATGTGATATTATATTGTTTTGCACAACCAACACAGTGATCCTAATCCAATTCTATTCACTCGGAATCTGCAGAATCTGATAATTTAAATGTATTTCGTTTTTTTCGCTACTGGAAGTGTCGCGTTTTTTTTTTTTTTTCTCGCGTTAATTGTAGGTCTATTACGTTAATTTATCAACTTTATCAGTGTTTCTGTTATGAAAGTTTCGACATTTTTCGGTATTTTCTGAAACAAATAAATCTTTAGGTCTTATTATATTATTATTATTATTATTAAATTATTTATATTAGTTAAAATTTAAATAATTATATCAGTTAATATATTTATAAACGTAAACGTTATATAACTAATTTAAATTTACTTATATTTAGTTAAAATCATCACTCCGTATAATTTTGAAGTATTGATTAAAGGTGGCCGTCTTTCCTCGATTTCATGTGGCTATCTCTCCTGAAATTAAAGGACTGATGGTCGCCCAATTTAAAGCATTAATAGCCATTGTACGTATTTGTTTTAGCCTTAGAAGTAAAGATTAGATTATATACAAGCCTTAAAAGTCGATATAGTAAAAAATATATCTAACGTACGTACTGCAAAACATTCAGATACCTAAGTCAAAAAAAAAAAAAAAATATATTCAACCACCTAATTAAATAAACATTAAAATTACACTTAATTTTTATAATCGAAAAACACAACTGCACGTCGCAATAAATAAATTCATTGAACTATTTCGTACGAGCAAAGTTTATGTTGCAATCTATGATCAAGTTTTGGAAATATTTAGACTGGCCATCTCTCCTCTATAGCCATCTGTCCTAGAGTTACCCTAATAGAAATTAAAGTGTAATATAATGAAAAATAGAAACGTCAAATTTTCTTTCTTAACTGAAAATATTTAAAATTTTATTGATGTAACATTTTGCAAAATTTTCCTATTCTCTTTAAGGATTAAAAAGATATTTTTCATTTTTAAGATTTTAAGATTAATGCTCCCGAAAGGATTAGTTATCCGTTGAAAATCCTCCAACAGCATTAATTACTTACGACTGCTTCCACAAATTTTTAAGCTCTTATACTAATATAAGTTAGCCTATCTAAAATCTAAGATGATAAATGAAGATATCTATGAAAAATTTTAAGTAATGTGTAAAGAGATGGCACTAATCTCAAATCCTAGCATATTTCGCAATTTCTTTCATTTAATTTCATCTTTTTTCTTTTCTTTTTCTTTCTTTTATTTTTATAAAAAGCTTTACCAGATTGCTTTGCATACAAGAGATAAATAAATCTGCTGGAGAAAAAAAAAACTTTGATTTTTTTTTTAAAAAGTGGTTAATATTTTACTTGTCTTAAAATTTTAAAAGAATAGTTTATCACCTATTTTACATTAATCTTATTTAAAAGATAGGAAGATGTTAAGGAAACTTTCACCAAACCATTCCCTAGAAGTAATTGCAGATTTTATTTTATTTTATTTATTTATTTGTAAAATAATTTTTGCAGGGCAATTTATGTTGTAAGGAATATAAACGAAGCTTTAATAAAATTCTGCGTATTTTTATTATCTTGAAATTTAACAATTTTGTTTTCATCTACATTAAGAAATCATTTTAAATTAACCTATCTCTAGTATATACAGGGTGCTCCTTTAAGTACTGTTCACTTCTATGAATTTCAGAACTTTGACAATTATAGTCATAAATGTGGTGTCTAGGTAGAATAAATATGCTATCGATATCCGATGAGGCTGTTTATAGCGTCATATGGCTGAAAACTGTGCGCATTTATAGTTCCTATCTCAAAAGATGATACCAGATACGGGAAAAAATCCATCTACCAAGCTGTAAAGCGTTCTCAATTTAGTAATAAATGATATCTCACATTTAAAAATATCTTTATTATAAATTTTGTAACACAATTTTTTTCATATCCTATTGAATATTTCTCTTGCAGATGTTATCAAAGTGTATATGAAAATTTTTTGTTTCATAAAAGTGGTACGAAATAGAATTAAAAACAGTCGCCTATGGCAGCCCTGCATTATAAGGCAAATGCATACTTACTAATAAAACTAACAAATATAAGCAAATGTACAGTTTATTTCAATAAGAATATTAAATTAAGTATGTTCAATGTATTCACCATTGAAATACATAAACATTGCATGATACGTTGCTATCAGGGGTGGACAGATTGAGCATACTTAATTTGACTTCCTTATAAAATAAACTGCAATTTCTGGGGTATTTAAGATGGTAGTCGGACATAAAAGAATTAAATTACGCAGGGCATCAAAGAAAATTATTTTTGCCTGCAAGACATAACTTCATACTAAATGGAGGACGGTCTACAACTTTCTATTTGACGTTTTCTTCGTATATCGTACCGCTTATAGATAGGAACGCTAACTATACAATTTGCCATCAGATAGCTCTGTAAACCGTATATATAAATAGACATCACAATTTTTATTGTAGTTGTCGTCATTCAGAAGGTAATGGGGTAGACAAATTTTTCATTTGAAATTTCTGTGTGTATGCATAATGTATAAAATGAATATATCTATGGATTGTGAGTATATGTGCGTGTATTTAAAGGGAAATTGCATGTGAAAACACAGTGATCAAATACAAAGAAGCAAAATATTCTATGAAAATCAAAACATAATTGAACAAAATGAAAAATCAAATACGAAGAAGTAAAATATTCTATGGAAATAAAAAAAAATAGACCAAAATGAAAAATCAAGTACGAAGAAGCAAAATATTCTATGAAAATCAAAACATAATAGAACAAAATAAAAATCAAATACGAAGAAGCAAAATATTCTATGGAAATTAGAACATAATAAAACAAAATAAAAAATAAAATACGAAGAAGCAAAATATTCTATGAAAATAAAAACATAACAGAACAAAATGAAAAATCAAATACGAAGAAGCAAAATATTCTATGAAAATAAAAACATAACAGACCAAAAGGAAAAATCGAATACAAAGAAGCAAAATATTACATGAAGATCAAAACATAATAGACCAATAGGAAAAACGAAATACGAAGAAGCAAAATATTCTGTGGAAATCAAAACATATTAGAACAAAATAAAAAATACAGTTTAAGCAATTTAAAATCATATAAGTGTAAAGATATTAAAATGATGTACTGTCGACCGAAGGAAAAGAAATGAGCACACCCATACATTTTAGCCTCCAAATTGCCACAGAAAAAAAACTGAAATAACTATTCGACTGAAAATTATGTTTTTTTTTTTTAATTTATATATTAAAAAATAATCTTCACACATAATCTTCGTCTTCACACTGAAATCGCACTGAACTCTGCAATTTTCAATACGAACACGCAATTTCGATATCATATTTGAATTTTTTTAAAATATAAATTTTACACTTCGCAATTTTGCAACTAGGATTCTAAATGGAACATATTTGGACAAGTAGTTTAGAAATTATGAAGGTTTAAAGATTGGAATTCATAATGTGAAATAATTTGTAATCATATCATTTATAATCGTAATATTTGTAATCGTAGCAAAACATATTGTAATACGGGTAGCTTTTAAGCATATCTCAGCAGGCTAGTGGTTAGAAAGGGCTGTAATTTCAGAATCGTATATTTGATGTTTTTAGAAATCGATTTCTGTTTTGAAAAAAAAAAAAAAAAAAAAAAAAAAAAACATAGATAGCAATATTTTCCCCCAAAATTAGTTTTAAAAATGTATTTTTTATAATTACAGCGAGAACCAAGTTCGAAAGAAACACGTCAAAAATGCATACGCAACATAAGACAGTGCCTTCTGGTGACTGCTTCCGGAAAATCAAAAATGCTTAATTTCGTGCTTAGCATCATTAATCAGACATTTTTTTTTTCAGTTTGTTATTACCATGATCACAGTAAGACACTGATGTGTCTTAAGATATCGATTATGCCAAAAGTTTGACATTGAGACAGTTAGGTGTCTGGATTACTTTTCAGACACATTTCTGTCTAAGTTTAAGACGTCTCTGTCTGTGATGCAGAAAAGGTAAAAACTCTTAAAACCTATATCTTAACTCGGTAATTTTTTATCTTATAAGAGTGAGATTTTTCCTGTTTTACTTGTTAAAGCATAGAGAAGTTTTTCTAAGTGTAATGTTTTGTAACCAGGAACCAACCATACAAAAAATCTTAAATCCGTACTTGTATTTATTTTTATTTATTTATTTTTATTTATTTATTTAATTATATTTATTTATATTTATTTATTTATTTATTTTTATTAATTTGTTTATTTTTAGTTTTCTATTTATTTTTTCTCAAATGGATTTTGGAGAATACTTGGTGAAACTTTTTAGAAATTGGAACCATGCTTGTAAAGCTAACAATTTAGTAATTAGTTATTGAAAAACGTTCAGAGGAGACAACCCGTATAACTAATATTGGTATTTTATTGGAAATTTCTACAATAAAATATTACTATTTCAGAGATATTGTGTTTAAATTGGAAATATTGACAATTACCGAGACATTTCTAAACAATATTGGCAAAATATAAACATCCCTATTATAGGGCAATATTTCCTGGCCAATATAGTGTAATTGATCTAATTAATCTACGTTTTTACATAAATTTCCCTTTTTATATACATTTTTTTCTGCATGGTAATTTATCAACATCTGTGTCGTAAGAAATGTTAAATGAAGCTTTAATCAAATCCTTCCGCCGCGGTTAAGGTTATTTATCTTTCAGATTAGAAAGAGCGCCTGTCATGTACAAGAATGAGACGAGGATTATTTTGTCTAATCTAATTTAAATTCCAGAATACATTGTTGCTAAGACAACATAGGACCATTTACACCTTTGTAATTAATATTTTCAGCAGCAAATATTTCCTTTAAGGAAACATTTCAATTAATTTTTAAGATGATGTGTTTTGAAATATGTTTCGTTTTTTTTATTTGGTGTAAATATTTTAATTTATTTTTAACGATAAGAATAAACTAGTATGTTGTGGCCATCACAAAACTTTCTTCTATATAAATCACGCCAATTAAATCATTTAAATAGTACAAGAAATTACATGAATTTAGCACCAATTCATATCAAAGTATATCTGAATTTGAAGTTTGATGAAAATTCGTGCATTAGTTCTTGAGATAGAGCTATAGCGGAAATTCTGAAAAATGTAGCATAGCAGCGCCATCTATTGAGCGATTTACACCAAAAATAAACAGCACTAAATGATATCAAGGTATACCTGAATCTGAAGTTTGTTGAAAATCTAAGCGTTAGAGCTTGAGGTAAAGCTATTGCGGAAATCGCAAAAAATACAGCATAGCACCGCCACCTGTCGAGTAATTTACACCCAAAATTAAACATCACTAATTTATACGCCAATTCATGTCAAGGACTAACTAAATCTGAAGTTTGATGAAAATCCGTGCAATAGTTCTTGAGATACAGCTCTTGCGAAAATCGTGAAAATGCAAAACAGCAGCGCCACCTGTTAGGCGGTTTACACCAAAAATTAAACAGCACTAATTTATATCAGGGACTATCTAAATCTGAAGTTTGATGAAAATTCGTGCTTTTTTTCTTGAGTTAGAGCTATTGCGATAATCATAAATAATGCAGCATAGCAGCGTCACCTGTTGGGCGATTTTCACAGAAAAGTAATTAGCACCAAACTATATCCTGGACTAACTGAATCTGAAGTTTTATGAAAATCCGTGCAGTAGTTCTTGAGATATAGCTATTGCAGAAATCGTGAAAAATGCCTCATAGCAGCGCCACCTGTTGGGCGATTTTCACCAAAAACTAATATGGTCCAGTTTATATCAAGGTATAACTAAATATAAAGTTTTGTGAAATTCCGTGCATTAGTTCTTGAGATAGAGCGCCCACAAAATTTTTGTCACATACAGACTCACAGAGTGACAGAGTGACAGACAGACATTTTCTAAAAACCATCAAATCGTGTTCTGGGCATTCTAAAACGTATAAATCAGTCGAAAACCGGAAGTCGAAGCTTTTCACGAATCCAATACTTTCTTTTTGCAAAGATAGAAGAAAGTAAAAAGAAGAAGGAGATTTCGCTGTCTCAAACTAAATTAAAAGTATAGGTTTGATTTATGACATGGGTGATGATGTAACGAACTGAATTTCCAGATTGCGAAATCCCACGTTAACCCATGTGGAAATTTAAGTACGAAGTTAAAATTAAGATTACGCATTATTTAATATAATTATCGAAATATAGTTTTCCCTATCAGAAGGTGGACGTCAGATGCCGACGAGATGATTTTTTAAAATTTGTCTGCTTATGTTTTAAGTATTTTTAAGAAGCTGGTGAGATTTCATCAAGTGAAAATTTATAGGGTTTTTTAAGCCAAGTAAAATTTAAAGAGACATTTTTCAAAAACGCACCTTATCATAATCTTGTGCCTATATTTGGATGGTGAAAACTGTATTTTGATAGTTATATTAGGTAATGATAAATCAAGTACCGTATATACTCGCGTATAAGTCGACCCCCTAACTCTCGAATGCAAATTCTGGAAAAAATCAAAAACTCGCGTATAAGTCTACCCCCTTATTTTTGCTATATTTTGCACAAAATCAAACCAAAGATTTCACTTGCCAATGCAAAAAGGTAGTAAGTTAACAAAAACAAACCATTGAAATTTTTTTAAATGATAAATTATTATTATTTGTATATTTTATATATTATTTTTCTATTCATACACATAAAAGGCCATATTTTTGCAGTATTCGAAGTTTTTGTTTTTGCTTTTTTATCTGACTCGCGTATAAGTCGACCCCCCAAATTTTCTTACCGAAAATTGTCAGAAATTCCTCGACTTATACGCGAATATATACGGTATTCAAGTTTTCCTATAGGTTAATATTCGATATTTCAGTGATTGGGGAGTTCAGCCCCTGCAACTTTTTAAGCAAAAAATGACGATTTGTTTCCAAATGGATATCACCGTTATAGTTTTTAAACAACATAATCATAAAAGTAAAAGTAATCTGATCGCTAGGAAGCTTAGAACAAGAAAATAATTCATTTAGTAATGGTTGTACTGACTCAAACAAAGAAAAGAATACACCAATTTTAAACTGAATGCGGAAATCTGACAAACCATTAATTTTTACAAATATATTATTATTATTATTATTATTATTATCATCTGGCCAGTCTAAATATCTCCAAAACTTGATCATAGATTGCAATATAAACATTATTCGTATGAAATAGTTCAACGAGTTTAATTATTGCGACGTGCAGTTGTCTTTTTCGTTTATAAAAAGTAAGTGTAATTTTAATGTAAATTAAATAGGTGGTTGAATATTTTTTTTGACTTAGATATCTAAATGTTTTGCAGTACGTGTGTTATATATATATTTTATTATATGGACTCTTAAGGCACGTATATAATCTAATCTTTACTTCTAAGACTAAAACAAAGACGTACAATGGCTATTGATGCTTTAAATTGGGCGACCATCAGTCCTTAAATTTCCGGAAAGATGGCCACATGAAATCGAGAAGAGATGGCCACCTTTAATCAATATTTCAAAATTTTACTTAGTGATGATTTGAACTAAATATAATTAAATTTAAATGGATATATAACGTTTACGTTTATAAATATATTAATTGATATAATTATTTAAATTTTAACTAATATATATATTTTAATAATAATAATAATAATATAATAAGACCCAACAATTTATTTGTTTCAGAAAATCCTGAAAAACGTCGGAAACTTTCACAAAAGAAACTGATAAAGTTCATAAATAAACTAAATTAACCTACCTACAAAAAACCTACAATTAACGCGAGAAAAAAAACACGACAATTCCAGTAGCGAAAAAAACGAAATACATTTAAATTATCAGATTCTACAAGATTCTGAGTGAATAGAATTGGATTAGGATCACTATGTTGGTTGTCCCAACAATATAATATCACATCCAAAGGAAATGTCTGGATACAATGCATAAGGTATTTGGAGTGATTCCATGTAACGTATACATACATATTATCAAGACCTTTGCCCAGCATGTGGTAAAATTTTACGAAAAGTGAAGTATTAAAATTATACTTCAAATTTTGTATATTCGAGTTTTCTTCGCTCATTTTCGATCACATAACTGATTCTTTACAAATTGCTATATGTTTTTCATGATTAACTATATGAAATGTGTTATTTTTTTGCTATTTAAATTAACTTTTTCTTTATTGTATTGGATGGCCATCTCTCTTCGGTTTGAAGGAGAGATGGCCATCTGCCATTTTAATTTCAATTTTGTTTAACACTTTTTGTTTGCAATATTTAAATATTTTTTATATAAAATATTATGAGTATATATATAAGGATTTGAAATATGCATCAATATCTCTTGTATTTGCGTTCTAAGAAATTTTATCTCAATCTTTAAAAACTATGGCCATCTATCCTAGAGTTACTTTATATATATATATTAAAAATATTTTACTAAAAAACTTTGAAAATCCTTTCAAAAATTTTTAGTAAAATCGTTTTAATTTTATTTGTTTTAAGCCAAAATGAAAATCGCTTCTTATTATTCTCAAATAGAGTTAGTTATACAATTTTTAAAGTTTCAACTCTTTACCTAAAATAGATTTTTAGGAAAGTGTACCGAAGCATCAAAAAATCACTTTTTTCGAAAAGAAAAAAACTGTATACACACCCACAATGCTTAAATATATTATTTTAAAACCCTTCAGCATCATAATCATATTGATTTAACATTTCATTATAAACTTTTTTTTCTGTTTTATCAATTTATAACTCAATTAAGAACTCGAAAATTTGAACCCATTTATGTTCCATGTTCCAATTAATGAACACCTATCTGCGTACAGAATGAGAAAATTGAATTCAAAGCTTGGACAGCATACAGTAGAAACGGGCCATACTCCGCAATTCGCAAATGCCAGCATTGTCAAAATGGAGTGCAACAATTACTGCGGCACAATTTTTCTTGAAGGTTGGTGCTCGCGACTGAAAAAGTTTACATTGAATAAATCCTTTGCGATACCGAGTGAATATACAGTTTTACTGAATGCTTAACCTGTTTTGTAATATTTTTTGTGGCTGTTTCTCTGTGTTTTTCTGTGTCGATTGATGACAGATGATTGAACTGACGAGGTAACACGTTGTGTTATGAAACGTCTTTATAGTTTATTGTAATTTAAATGCTTTTTATGTAGGTTTAGCCATTTATTTGATTGTGTATAACAGTCTGGTGTTAAAAGTTTAGTCATTAATTAAATTTCACCGACTTACAATGTTTTCATATGTTAAGGAGTCTCAGGACTCTTAAAATTGGAAAAAATAAAAAAAAGGACCATTTTCAACATTTAATATCTTAAAATGTATATCATTTAAAAATACAATCGTAAGTGGGAATGAAAGATACAAGTACGTTCTTTCATTTCAAATATTTGAAAAATTGCAAGATGCAGAATTAGCATTTACATGGGACTTCAAACTGTCAGACATTTGACGAGCAGAAAATCGGCATAACAGCTTATGCGCACGATTTCAAAATAAATTTTGCAACTAGAATGAAAATTTTGGTTTCTACTTATACCTCAGATTACATTAATTACACTGAACCTAAATACATTTGTATTTAAAGCATTTTTATGTTTGTAATACAAAGTTGTATTTAGCTAATGCAAAATTTATAGAATTTCAACAATATAAACCCCTAAAAAATATTTTCTTTTTACAATAAAAAGAAAATTTTAAGTTCAGTTTATACAGACTAACATGAGACATACGTTTTGAAAATTTCAGGAAAAAATATTCAGAAGATTTTGAGATATCGTGCACGTTATGTCCAAAAATGTCATTTGTAGAAAAATGACTTCAAAATTTTGGAAACACCACTTCAGCTATTGAGCGAGTATAATTCTAAATGCCATAACTTCTGTTCTAATGGGAATTTCAAGATAACAGTTTTATCAAAATGTTCAGAAAACATAGAAGTTTAACATCTAAAAAAAAAAATAAAATTTCTAAAATTTTAGAGCTTTATGAGTCCTGAGACCCCTTAAAACCTTTATAATACAAATACCATTAAAATCATTATGAATTTTCATTAATTTCCTGGAAATGTATACACAAAATCTGCGGTGGATTCTGCTACCCATTCAGCGCATGCTCTTTTCCAGCCCTTTTTGATACTTATATGTTAGTCGAGTGACAATGATAAATTGCCAAATCTTGTGTCAATTACGTCATTCGAATTACAACCCTTTTCCGTCATTCACCTCGCTTGGTATCGGAAGAACAATCCATACGTTTTTATTATTTTATTTTTAAGAAAAGGACATTTTGCCTAAAAATATATTTTGTGTATTAAAACACATAAAATGAAATTGTATTTTAGCGATAGTATACGATTGAGAATCAAAATCTTACTTGTTACAGTAAAAAATGCAAGGAGCATGGTTTGAATCATCTCTATTGAGTTTATTAATTTGCGTTTAAAAATGGCATAAGAAGAAACACTGTGGAAACAATATGTACAGCCCGTCATCGCTTTCTGGGCTGAATTAAAGAAGGATTAATAGTTGAGTTGAGTTGAGTTGAGTTGTGACGGCCAATTATCTACACGAGGGATATAGGCCCAGGGGGGAAGTGCCCTCCGTGGGGGTCTTTCTAAGGGAACCTAATCCGTATTTACACATGGAAAATCCACGGCTCGAGGAAAACCACGAAAACTCCGAACGATTAGGCCGACGGGCGCGATTGGGTTCGAACCCAGCACCTCCCGTCTACCAGCTTTGAGAGCAGAACCTCTCGACCACTGGTGGGGCAGAAGGATTAATAGATTTTGGGACCTTAAATAACGGAAGCTTATATTTTAGTGTATATAAAATTACATACGATGCTTTCATTATGAAAGGAAATGTTTCTAATTTATCTTATCTTTTATTTAAACATTTCTGTTATTGACTAAGCCTAATCATTAATGCACCCAATTAGGTGAGATTTTGTTATTTCTATTGATACGTTTGTGTATATGTATTTTATCATGATTAGTACTTAGCTAAGTTTTTAAGATAATATTAAGATAGTTAAGTAATTATCGAACCTTTTATAACTAATATTAATTTCTTTTTGTAAAAATATTTGAATTTATTAATTCATCCACAAAGAGTTACATCTGTCATTGCAATGTTAAAATATTGACTATTTGTTATTAGCTAATGTTTTAAGATAGGCGAGATTAAAAAAATATTGTCGATATTTGCCGATCACTGGTGGATTGGCGCCAGGCTAGCATGACAGTACAGAGTTTTCTTTCCTAAAGGTTTCAATACCTTAATTAGTTGTAAAAACTGTCTAGATAACTTATCAAGATCAATTACTAGGAATTACTGGTGGGAAGGTGCATGCCCAGTTTGAACAGGAGGATCCGCCCCTATATTCTTATAATAATAATAATACTATTATAAATGCGAAAGTGTGTGTGAATGTTTGAATGAAGTCAACGCAAAACGACTGAATTGATGACTTTGTATCTTTGCATAAACGGATTATAACACAGAAATGAACATAGGCTGTGTTTTATTTATTTTATTAAAATATTTTTCTTAATAATTCAAAATTTCATTATTTTTCATAAAGAATCAATTGACAATTTTCTTATAAAATTTAACCATCTTTCTTCTTCCGTTGCCAAAAAACGAAAACCCGTAATAATAATTTATCCTCAATTATTAATTTTCAATTGAAAGATTTTCACGTGAAAAAGGAAAATAAATTTAAAAAAAAAATAAAAATTACATAAAATATATGAATGTGGCGTCATATATGATATAAAACGAAAATTTTCAAGTATTTCTGAAAATACAGGATGAATAAATTTTGAGTAATTACGGAAAGGAGGCGAATATGACGTCATATATGAAAAATAAAACGGATATGATTTGACGTTGAAATAAAATGGGATTTAATTATGATATCAATACTTATTATTTAAAGAAAATTATTATCAAGACTTCACGGTTTATCGTCTGCGCACGGTTAACACAAAGATTTAATTTTTAATTTAAAATTGAAATAAGTTAAAAAAGAAAGGTTAAAAAGGGATTGTAGATGTCAATAATAAAAATTATCCACGTGGTAAATGACGCCATGATTAGGGGTCATCGATATATGATGTCACACTTTTTTTAAATATTTTTGACTCCCCTCCCCCCATTTGTCACAAAGTGTTACATTTCACCATACCCCCTCCCCCCCCCTCTTGTCACATCTCACGCTATATTACATAAATATATACTTGCAGTTCAAAATCAAAGTACTATGTTATAGATCATATTTCAAATTTTATTTTGAAACTTTTAACTATGTGTTTTAACGACATTTGTGAGCATAATAATAAAAATGAAACGTGTACTTATTTTGTATGAAATAAGATTAAGATTTACAACAAAAAACATAATTAATATACAATAGTAATAAAATAATAATTGAAAGAACAATTAAAAACAGTAGTATTTTGGAATTTGAAATGAATTTAATACATTTGGCTTTAAATGTTATCTTTACTGTATGAACACAAAATACTTTAATTTCAAAATAACTTTAAAATTTAATCTGCTGATTTTTAATGCTTTTATTTTAACCAAAATGTGTGATGTCACACTTCTTCTTACCCCTCCCACCCCCTTGTCACAAACTGTCACAATTTCCTGAACCCCCTCCCCCCTCCAAGCGTGACATCATTTGTGGATGGCCCCTTAGTGAATTTTTTTTTTTTTCATAATTAGAATGCAAAAAATTAACTCGACTGCCTGGAAAAAAAAAACGATTTTTGGCGAGTGTTAATTCTTAAAGAAAATATTTCAGATAGTATAGTTCAGATAATAGATAGTAAGATAGATCAGATAGATCAGATGTAATATAGCTCAGATAAATAGCTCAGAAAATAAGAATAAAAATTATTTTATTTTTTAAAAGAAAATTGCATTTTCGTCAATAAAACCTAAAGATTTAATATGACTGCGTCAAAGAAATATAATTTTCCCTCTACCAATATCCAAATTAAAAATCGGGAGCTCGAAGTATATTGGAAGCGTTTTTGTAAATTGTGGTTTGGCAACCGGATTTTAATTCCACCTTTCTTTTAGCTTTAAAGAGTAAAAATATATTGTCACATTAAAAATAGGGTTTTTATTATAATGGATTTCTGTAAAGTATTATAGGTTGCAGTGCAAACATATGCAAATTTCACAAAAAATACCACCTATAATACCGTTTTGCAATAGAATTCTACAAGCATTGTTTTTCGTTTTACGATGAGAGATTCGTCGATTTTCACGATTTTACCTGGCCCACCTGTTTAACACTTTCCAACAACATGAATTCGATTTGTCTGTCCGTTTGACAGTGCATGCTCTAACTAGCGTAAATATAATCGGATTTTCATGCAATCAATATAATTGCTATATCTGAATGATGTTTACTATGGCATGTTTGATATTGAATATGAAGAGCATTAATACTTCGTTTGCAGGGACACTCAAAATAATTTCGTTACATTATGGTCAATGGAGAAAAAAAATTTGCAGTGTTATTTAATGGCATTAAGCTATTTCAAATGTATTAAAATTGTTAAAAATCACTGAATTTCATTTCAAAATGGTTATTCAACAATAGGGCAATTGTCGTTCATTTACAAAAATACATAAAAGAAATCGGTAACAGTAAGTATTGTCTTTGAGCAATAATTGCTACAAGTGCATTTTCAATTTTGGTATGCGCCTTTAATTTTTACACTTTACTCTCTTTGTTTAAATTCTATACCTCGTATACAGGGCTGCACAAAAGAATTCACATACCATACTTATTAGCGGAAATTGCTGAAGGGGAATTTTCAACTGTGGTATGTACATCCTAATTGAACTAAATTTTTGCATGCATGTAGCTTATAGATAAAAATCTATACAGGGCTACTATACTATAACATATACAGGGCTGCTCAAAGAATTCTAATAATTTTCCGACTGTAGATGGTGATTGCTGAAATTGGGTTTTTTAATGTGTTATACGTTTCTAAATGGCTCAATTAGACTAGACATCCTATTCCCACTTATACGGAATTATATATTATTAAACGGTGAGGTTTTGTTACATTATTTAGGATGTGTTGGAAAGTGTTTCATGATGTATGCTTGACGCATGATTTTTCTTTCGTGTTTTCTTTGGTTGCAGTTTCAGTTTCACGATTGTTTATATTATCTGGCACTAAATTTCCCTTTTCTTGAGTGAGTTATGTCAAGGCCCCTATAAATAACAAGTACCATATTATCTAAAATTTGATAAAAAGTGGGCTAATTATACATGTTTTAAATTATCGTGAGTGAAATGTTTTCCTTAATTAATGTATTCATCTTCTTTTTAATGCTACGTGAACGACATCACGAGTAACTGCCAGTAATATATAAACAGTTCCAATTAGAACCTTCTCCTTTATTTCTAAAATCGGGTTTGTAACATTTTTTTAATGACTGTTACGCATAACTGGTGTTTTCTTGGAATTTAACTTTATATAATTGGTGAGATATCAGTCATAATGTTAGTTCTAAAAGCTGTAACTTCGATCTTGACATATGTATCTTCTAAAGTAGTGCTGCACAACCTTTTTGCCGGAAAATTGTTTGCCATCACAAAAAATTTAAAAGTAACATCAGAATTATTTAATAGCAAAGTTTCTGTCAGTCAATTAGGAAAATTTTTCTGGATAAAAATACTGGTACACTTGGTGGCCCGCGGCCCACATTCTAAAGTCTATCAGCGTCTTTAAAAAACCTCATAGATTGATGCTATATTGATAAACAAATAATTTTTAGCCCCAAAAAGTCTACTTGAAGGGGCTATTTTTTTTTTTACCTTCATATTTTTGTGATAACCCTGTAGTGTTAATTTTAAATCTACCCGAAAATACAAAATTCGAATATACAGGGTGCAATATGTTATCTATCATCGACCTTTAATTTCTTAGCCGTTGGTCGTACACATATAGTTCCAATTGCAAAAACGTTCGAAATGAGGTAAATATTCATGTTATGACATTATTTAAAGTAAAAAATCAATTTTGTAAAAATTACGAAAACTAACTTTTCATACGGTCCCCCAGTCCCTATAGTTATATTTAGTAAAAGTTTACGCATATCATAACAGATATAACACAAAAAGTTTGACATCTGTACTACAAAAATTGACGCAGTTATTAAATTTCAAATTTTGAGATTTTTCCACATGATTTTGTCTTTCATTGAGGGATCAGTTAAAAGATAATTAATGTAATTCGAGATCAAAATCAGGGTGCAATGTCCTTTTTACGGAGAAACCACCTTTAGCCGGTATCGCCTAATTGGGGAATCACCAAATAGGATTATTTCATCTAAAAATTTGAGCTAACTTTTATGGGCCGAACAACATTGAAACGTACCGACGATACCGGCTAAAGGTAGTTTCGCCGTAAAAAGGATATTGCACCCTGATTTTGATCTCAAATTACCTTAATTCATCTTTTAACTGATCCCTCAATGAAAGACAAAATCATGCGAAAAAATCTTAAACTTTGAAATTTAATAACTGTGTGAATTTTTGTAGTACAGATGTCAAACCTTTTGTGTTATATCTGTTATGATATGTGTAAACTTTTACTAAATATAACTATAGGGACTGGGGGACCGTATGAAAAGTTAGTTTTCGTAATTTTTATCAAATTGATTTTTTATTTTAAATAATGCCACAGAATGAATATTTACCTCATTTGAAACGTTTTTGTAATTGGAATTATATGTCTACGACCAGCGGTTGAGGTTATTAAAGGTCGAACATTTTGCATCCTGTATAAAAATACATCAATCCATAGTTATATAGATATATAAACTCGGTTTATGGCGTCAGATACCGCCATCCGAAGAATCCCCAAGAGTCTTTTTCCATTTCTTCCGGTCAAGGGTCCATTCCTCTTCCAGACCTCTATCCCTCATTGCCTTTGAGATATCATTCATCCAGGTCTTTCGTGGTCTTCCCGTTTCCTTTTTTGTTTGTTTCATAGTTGAATGTTATTTTGGGTAGTCTTTCATTATTCATTCTTTTGACATGACCATACCAGATTAATTGCTTTTTTTGAATATCATCTAGTATGGTCCCTTTATTTTCATCATTTCCTTGATTCTGTCGTTTCTTACTCTTTCTATTCTTGAAATCCTGCATGATCTTCTTAGGGCGTCCATTTCTACTGCCGCTAATTTCTTTCTTTCTGTCTCCATAATTCTCCATCCTTCTGCTCCATATAACAATATGCTCTTTACAATAGAGTTGTATATATTATATTTTCTTTTCCTAGAGATCTCCTTACTCCACCACATAGAATTTAATATTTTTACAGCCTTTTCCCCCTGACAAATTCTGTGTTTAATTTTATTCTTGTAGATTCTTTTTGCAAGGAGAGGTTTTTTACATGAAATAGGGAGCAGGCCTATTATTGTCATAACCCCCAACCTGGAGGACCAGGGTGTTAGATTTCGTCTGGCACCTACCCTTCGACCAATCCGGCTTGGGAGGCCCTACCAGTAGCTACGCTACTGCCGGCATAGCTCTCCGAGTCACTGGTGCACACAAGCCCCTCCACCACAGCAAGGTAGAGACACCACGGAGGAGCAATCCATAGTTTAAGGTAATAAATAAAAAATACTGGTGAATTATTACTCTAATATCATTTTTGTATTTAATGTAGGAAAATAAACGCGTATATTATACTTATTTCTATTCAGATGTATCGTATTTATTCTTCATAAGCAGTATTGTGGATTTTCGTTTAGAAAAGAGTTTCCCAACTACATCCGGTAGAGTCAGAAACCAAACATAATATGAAGCAATTAGGGTTAACCTCACCCGCAAAGAAAAGAAATATTGCTAAACCATGCTGATCCGCGGGTCAGGTTCTGGTAAAATCGGCTTATGCGATCTGGTGCCGGACTCTTTATACATTTAAAATCTCATTGTTGTCCGCATAGCTTTTTGTGACTCGCAATAGATTATGATATAATAATAGTTTAGATGATGCTGTGAAAAAAAACTATCCTCGATGCGACGACTATTTAAAAAATAAAATGCAAGTTAACAAATTACAACGACCATTTGGAAAATGATTTTTTTCAAAGGCTAAAATTTAAGACATAAAAAATCGCACGGAGTTGATCATACATTACTTACGCCATGGATTACATTTTTCAGTACTGTAAATTTTTTAACTTCTGCGGAGCTGGTCATACATTACATACGCCATGGTTAAAAGATTAATATTCCTGGACCCATTTCAAATGAAATTTCATTCTTGAACATCTAAACATCCCACACTATTACTTTTTACACCGTCGTATAGAGAAAAAATGTACTTTTAAATGCAATTTGGTTGAAAGCTGTTTCTCAATTTGTTTCTGAGTTATTAATTTTTTTTGTAGTTTTTATTACTTTTTGTCATACTGGCAACAGAAGTATCCATCTCTGTTGAAAGTAAATGGAAAATACAGGTTACTGTATAGAACCATCAGAAAACGAATAAAATGCGGGATTCAACTAATAAAACGCTTCAGATATGTTTTTGATTTCCTACCCTGACCGAGGACAATAACCATTTTTCCAAATGGTTAAAAAAATAAAGTGGTACTGTATACTTGAACAATATAGTCAAAGATCGTAAAGATTGGTCAACTTTTACGAAAGTTAATGTTTATAAATTAAAAATAAAATACGTGAAAATAGACAGAATGACGGACATATAATTTTTATTCAGGGTGTCTACTCTCAACAATGTACAATGGCTAATTCCTAAACCGTTAGTCATAGACATATAGTTCCAATTTCAAAAATGTTTTAAAATAAGTAAAGAAGTATTTTTGAAGCGATTTGCGTTAAAAAAAAAAAAAAAAAAAAAAAAAAAGATTTATTAAAAAAAATTAACCAATTTAAATTTTTATATGGTCCCCCGGTCCTATAAGTGATATTTAGTAAAAATTTCCTATTACACTAAAAGGCAAGACAAAAAAAGTCCCATTATTCTACAATTAAAACTGACTGAGTAATAGCTGTTTAAAGTTGAAGCATCTTTTTTGCTACGAAATAGGGGTCATTCACAAATTTACTAGAAATATAAATAGTAGTCAGATATAAAAAAAAATAATAATAGTTGAGAGTAAAATAAACAATACAATAAAAATTTGAAATGTATTTTCATTCTGACATATTAAAGAAAAAAAGTCCTTCCGGCCAGTGCCGGGAGGAAGAGGTAGCTTTCATATTCCTTATTTTAAAAAAGCCAATTTATATTATTCAAACACACGAAGCTCAATTAAGTGGAAACCGAATGTAGGAGATTCAATACTAATTTTTATCAATACTAAATCATTATGAATGAGAATTTCGCGAAATTAGTCAGCTTTATCCAAGCTGCTTTTATTTAAAGTAACTTATATTTGGCTGCCAAATTCGGCGATTTCTTAAAGTGCCTGCCATTTTAAGACAACATGGTGGATGAGGATAACCAGTGAACTTGGTCGAGACCTTAGTAATTGCTGTGCACATGCTCACTCACATCGGAATCGGTTGATATATACGAGTGCTGTCGCAGGCAAAAAATCAGATTTTTCAAAATATCACCCACGTTAGAAATTGAAACTGCTATATCTGAGACATTTTTTAAGATAAAGACAAACAAAAAATGCTCCTGAATCCATATATCAAGGTCAAATACTTAAGAAAGAAACCTTTTTCAATTTCTAATTTTTTTGCACCTCACTTTAAATATATATATTTTTTAATTTAATGGCCGCCATTTTGAAACAAGATGGCTGATGAAGCTGGCCAGCGAACTTGGTCGAGATATTGATGTATACTATCCACATGCCTTCTTCCATCGAAATAGGCGAATACGTGTGGTATCGCGAGACAAATACAAGATGGTTTCAAACTATGTTAGCCATGATAGAAATTCAAAGTGCTATAATTCAACCACTTTTTAAGATATAAACAAAAGAACAAATTTTCAGAAACAAAAACTGCTCCAGAATCTTTGTATCAAGGATAAACACATAAAAAAAATCTTTTTCATTTTCCAATTTTTTAATACCTCATTTTAGGTAGCTTTCATTACAAAAAGCTACCTATTGCAGCCGTTCGGAGGAAAGCGATTTCAAAAAATTTTGGTATATTTTCATCGATCATGACCCCCAGACCCCGAAACCACAGTCCGTTCAAAAGTTGATATATATATATATATATATATATATATATATATATATATATATATATATCTGATCTTTGTCACACTGTAACTCTCGTATTTATGAACCGATTTGGATGAAACTCGGTGTGTACATAGTACATACAAATGTCTCGACCGAGTTCGTTGGCCAGCTTCATCCGCCATCTTGTTTCAAAATGGCGGCCATTTAAAAATTTTAAAAAAATTTAAAATTTGAAATGTGGTACCAAAAAATTTAAAATTGAAAAATATTTTTTTCTTATGTGTTTGACCTTGATACAAAGATTCCGGAGCATTTTTTGTTTCGTCTATATCTTAAAAAATGGCTGAGTTATAGCACTTTGAATTTCTAGCTTGGCTGACATTTTGAAACGACCTGATTTTTGTCACACGATAACATGCGTATTTATGAACCGATTTGAATGAAACTCGGTGTGTACATAGTACATACAAGTGTCTCGACCGAGTTCGTTGGCCAGCTTCATCCGCCATCTTGTTTCAAAATGGCGGTCATTTAAAATTTTTTTAAAAATTTAAAATTTGAAATGAAGTACCAAAAAATTGAAAATTGAAAAATATTTTATTCTTATGTATTTGACCTTGATACAAAGATTCCGGAGCAGTTTTTGTTTCGTCTATATCTTAAAAAATGGCTGAGTTATAGCACTTTGAATTTCTAGCGGGGCTGACATTTTGAAACGACCTGATTTTTGTCACGCGATAACAGGCGTATTTATGAACCGATTTGGATGTACCTTGGTGTATACATAATACGTACCAATTTCTCGACCGAGTTCGTTCGCCAGCTTCATCCGCCATCTTGTTTCAAAATGGCGGCCATTTAAAAAAATTTTTTAAATTTAAAATTTAAAATGAGGTACCAAAAAAATTGGAAAATGAAAAAGATTTTTTTGTATGTGTATGACCTTAATACAAAGATTCCTGAACAGTTTTTGTTTCTTCTATATCTAAAAAAATGGCTGAGTTATAGCAATTTGAATTTCTATTGTGGCTGGCATTTTCAAACAACCTGATTTTTGTCACGCGATAACAGGCGTATTTATGAACCGATTTAGATGTAACTTGGTGTGTACATAGTACATACCAATGTCTCGACCGAGTTTGTTGGTCAGCTTCATTCGCCATCTTGTTTCAAAAGGGCTGCCATTTAAAAAAAAATTTAAAATTTAAAATTTAAAATGAGTTATCAAAAAATTGAAAAATCAAAAAGATTTTTTTTATGTGTTTGACCTTGATACAAAGATTCCAGAGCAGTTTTTGTTTCGTATATATCTTAAAAAATGGTTGAATTATAGCACTTTGAATTTCTAGCATGGCTGACATTTTGAAACGATCTGATATTTGTCACGTGATAACACGCGTATTTATAAACCTATGTCGATGTAAGAAGGCATGTGGATAGAATATCGTAATGTCTCGACGAAGTTCGCTGGCCAGCTTCATCAGCCATCTTGTTTCAAAATGAAGGCCATTAAATTAAACAAAAAATTATATTTAAAGTGAGGTGCAAAAAAATTAGCAATTGGAAAAGGATTCTTTCTTAAGTATTTGACCATGATATAAGGATTCTGGAGCATTTTTTGTTTTGTCTTTATCTTAGAAAATGACTCAGATATGGCAGTTTGAATTTCTAATATGGGTGACATTTTGAAAAATCTGAGTTTTTGCCTGCGACAGAACTTGTATATATCAACCGGTTCGGATGTGAGTGAGCATGTGCACATCAATTAGTAAGGTTTCGACCAAGTTCACTCGTTAGCCTCATCCACCATGTTGTCTTAAAATGGCAGGAACTTCAAGATATCGCTGAATTTGGCAACCAAATATAAGTTACTTTAAATAAAAGCAGCTTGGATAAAGCTGACTAATTTCGCGAAATTCTCATTCATAATGATTTAGTATTGATAAAGATTAGGATTGAATCTCCTATAATCGGTTTCCACTAAGTTGAGCTTCGTGTGTTTGAATAATATAAGCTTGCTTTTTAAAAATAAGGAATATGAAAGCTACCTCTTCCTCCCGGCACTGGCCGGAAGGACTTCTAAATTTTAAATTACATTTTTTTTTTTAAAAATGGCAACCCTTTTGAAACAAGATGGCGAATGAAGCTGGCCAACGAACTCGGTCGAGACATTGGTATGTACTATGTACAGACCAAGTTACATTCAAATCGGTTCATAAATACGCCTGTTATCGCGTGACAAAAATCAAGTCGTTTTAAAATGTCAGCCACAATAGAAATTCAAAATGTTATAACTCAGCCATTTTTTTTAGATATAGACGAAACAAAACCTGTTCCGGAATCTTTGTATTAAGGTCAAACACATACGAAAAAACTCTTTTTCATTTTTCAATTTTTTGGTATCTCATTTTAAATTTAATTTTTTTAAAAAAATTTAAATGGCCGCCATTTTGAAACAAGATGGCGGATGAAGCTGGCCAACGAACTCGGTTGAGTTATTTGTATGTACTATGTACACACCAAGGTACATCCAAATCGGTTCATAAATACGTCTGTTATCACGTGGCAAAAATCAGGGCGTTTCAAAATGTCAGCCACACTAGAAATTCAAAATGCTATAACTCAGCCATTTTTTAAGGTATAGACGAAACAAAAACTGCTTCCGAATCTTTTTATTGAGGTCAAACACATAAGAAAAAAATATTTTTTCAATTTTCAATTTTTTGGTACCACATTTCAAATTTAAATTTTTCTTAAAATTTTAAATGGCCGCCATTTTTAAACAAACTGGCGGATGAAGCTGGCCAACGAACTCGGTCGAGACATTGGTCTGTACTATGTATAAACGAAGTTACATCCAAATCGGTTCATAAATACGCCTTTTATCGCGTGATAAATTTCAGGACGTTTCAAAATGTTAGCTTCGCTAGAAATTCAAAATGCTATAACTCAGCCATTTTTTAAGATAAAGACAAAACAAAAACTGCTGCGGAGTCTTTGTATAAAGGGCAAATACATAAGAAAAAAATAGTTTTCCATTTTCAATTTTTTGGTACCACATTTCACATTTTAAATTTTTTTAAAATTTTTAAATGGCCGCCATTTTGAAACAAAATGGTGGATGAAGCTGGTCAACGAACTCGGTCGAGACATTGGTATGTACTATGTACACACCGAATTACATCCAAATCGGTTCATAAATACGAGAGTTACAGTGTGACATAGGTCAGATATATATATATATATATATATATATTGATATATATATATTTATATATATATATATATATATATATATCAATTTTGAACGGAGGGTGGTTTCGGGGTCTGGGGGTCATGATCGATGAAAATATACCAAAATTTTTTGAAATCGCTTTCCTCCGAACGGCTGCAATAGGTAGCTTTTTGTAAAGAAAGCTACCTAATATACAATTTGTGTTAAAAATATAAGCTAAAAATTTTTGTTAAATGAAATTATGAAAAGCAACATCCGCAATTCGTTACAAATTGATACATATTTTAAAATGTTAATAGATTATCTAATCTAAAACATAATTAATAAAAATTAAAGTTATCTTAAAACTTTCTCGAAATAACTCCTTCGGCTGCAATGTAGAAATTTACACGAGAAATAAATCCTTCTAATTCTTTAAGCACTTTGTGTACGGTCCCTCGAACTTTTGCCCAACTCCTCTGTGTTCAGTTGTAGAAAATTGGTAAGGTCATCAAACTCAAAGTTTCATAACCCGGTCAATTTTAGTGTTATAAGAATGGGACATTTTTTATCTTTTCAGTGAAAGACCAATGTCAGACGGGCGTCTTTTTTGCTGTTTTTTGCTTAAGTATTATCCATTCACAATGCCATAGCATTCTGACATTGGTCTAATAGGAAATATTTACTAAATATCACTTATAGGACCGGGAGGACCGTATAAAAATTTAAATTTCGTTATTATTTAAGAAATATTTTTCTTGACCCAAATTGCTTTAAAAATACTTCTTTACCTAATTTTAAACATTTTTGTAATTGGAACTTATATGTCTATGACTAACGGTTTAGGAGTTAGCCATTGGACATCGTTGAGAGCAGACACCCAGCATACTAATGATACTGAAGCTGCATTATCTGCTAAAATGATCTTTCCAATTGAAGAAAATCTAGATTAACTTCACTCGATTTTCCGAACGCTTTGCAGAATATACATTAAAACAGATAGTAAAATAAAAATAAATAAAAACTTAGATCGTAATTTTATTAAACAAAAACATAATTTGCAGAACAAATTAAAAAGGAAAACAATTTATTTCCTACATTGTTTAAGTCCGAGAAGGGACAGATATTAGGATGTTTCATTCAATTAGCTCTACGTTTAATTTTACATTTTTGTAACAAATAAGTTAAACCAATTGAACATTAAAAAATAAAAATAAAATTCAAACAATATGTTACTTTAAACACCCTAAAACCTTGAGTTCCGTTCGAATGAAAGCGAAATAAATCTTAGGCTTTTTTTAAAGGTTTGTATTTTAGACGTGCCTTATGATTTTATGTACAATCTCATAAACATAATACAAAATCTGCAATACAAATATTTACAACTAATAAATGGAGAAAGTCTAAGATTTATTTCGCTTTTATTTGAACGGAACTCAAGTTTTTAGGGTGGTTAATGTATCATATTGTTTGATTTTTTTTTTTTTTTTTATGTTCGATTGGTTTAACTTATTTGTTACAAAAATGTAACATTAAATGTAGAGCTAACTGAATGAAACATCCTAATATCTGTCCCTTCTTGGGCTTAAACAATGTAGGAAATAAATTGTTTTCTTTTTTAATTTGTTCTGCAAATTATGTTTTTGTTGAATATGTGAAGTTTTTTAATAACTACTGCATTCAAACTCTCAGATGAACTCATTTCAAAATTAACTGAATGTGCCATAATTAAGGTTTGATTATCGCAATCGCATCCCAATTTGTGGTGTTATTTACCAATGATTAATTCAAAATGGTTCATGAAAACAATAATACATGTTGTCGTTGTTTGGACAAAAACTTCCAATCTGAGCATAAAAAATCAAAATTTACTTAAATTTGGTTACCCCTATTTTCCACTTGGGAACGCTATGAATGCATAAATAGTGTTATATCGTTAATGCTAATATTTAACAACAGTATAGCCGTTATACAGTAAGACATAAAAAAAACCCACCAGTTTTACTTAAATTTTTTTTTTACAGTTTTTCCTCGCAGGAAACGATGTAAACGTAAAAGGAAATTGTTACCTAAGTTAAACTTCGGTATTTATTTTGCGGCTACACCAGTCGTTTCTGTGCCAGACAAAAAAATGACAAAAGTCCTTGAGGAAAAATTTTAGATAAAAAATGCCATAGACATAACATTAAAAGTCCCCATCTTTTTAAAATTTATAAATAATGAACCCCATCAGCAGTGGTGACGTCAAAGGCAACTCAATTCCGTGTATCAACCATAATTTGGATCCAACCACAGAGTTCAGAGACAGATAGGTAGGACACGTGATGGTTCGGCATGAAGTTAAAAATGAAATCTTGAAATCAATTAAAACCTGTCACAATTTGGTCCAAACAACTGCGGGCAGCTTTGAAAACCTCTCCCATTCCAAATAATTCAACCCTGGTTCCACATGTTCGTCTTGTTTGGGCCGAATGATTTGAGCGATATCTGGCTTCATATTGCAAGTTGTTTCGACGCATAGTGCATCTCTTATACACTCTGAACTTTCTGGGTTTGTTTGGATCCGATTTGCGGTTCATACGCGGATTAAGTTGCCTGTGACGTCACACTGATGCGGTCCATTATTTTTTATTTCTTGTTGATACAAAAAGAAATTGCCTTTAAACAATAAATATAATACGCATCGAAAATGTCCATGTGTAATACTGACGTCATATTGACGATGTAACCGGCAAAATAAATTTCCCTTGTTTAAAAATTTATTAACTTCTAAACGTCGGAAAAATTCAATTTTTACGCGGTCTTAAAACAATAGAAACAGTTCAGAATTGGTTTCCAGCTAATATTCCTTAACGAAATTAAAACTTCATCTATAAATAAATAAAAGAAAACATAATAAATCACAAAGTTAACATCTTTTTAATCGAACTACGCGCTCATCTGTATGTAACTTATAGTCCCGCTTAAAAATCAGTATTGGTAAAATTTATTTAAATTTTCTGACGTCATATTCACCTACTTTCTGTATTTACTCATATTATTGTTTCTTGTATTACTTTTATTTCCACTCTGACGCCATATTCATCTTATTTTTAAATCTTTGAAAAAAAATTATTTTAATTCCCTTTTTCACGTGGAAATTTTTCAACTGAAAATTATTTGCTGGAAACAAAAATTTATCACGGCTTTTGAATTTCTTGCAACAATAAGAAATAATGTTAAATTTTATGGGAAAATGCCCATTGATTCTTAATGAAAATAGTGAAATTTGTAATTATTAAAAAAAATATTTGAATAATTTAAATGAAACATAGCCTGTGCTACTTTCTGAGTTATAATCCACCCGTATGCAAAGGCATTTTATCACCCGTTTTCTGTCTGATATCAGGCAAATATTTTTAAACTTTAAATTTATAATATTATTAAAATTAACAAAGAATAAAAAATGAGTGGCATCAGGGACAAAAAGGTGGGTAGAAAAAATGAAAAAGTTATGATCTCTATAGGCTTTTCTATGTTAAATTAACATTGAGAAGTGACACTGGAAATAAATAAGTATTGCGCTGCCGCGCAATACTTAAATAAAGGTGGACTATTTTTACTGATGAAACTGGCGTCATGTTTTATAGAAAACGCGCACTTTCATTCATAAAAACTAAACATTTTACTAACATTTATGACGTAATTTTCGATAAATTCTCAATCCGCCCTTGTTTAGAATGAGGACTAGAAAGTAAATATCATATTAAAATTGAATTTATAGTCGTGTTAATAGAAGTTTTAAGTTATTTTATATATACTTATTTCGCCATTTTTTCTAAATAACATGAAATGCTTAAATTTCTATAGGCTTTTATCAGATTAATAAAACCCACAGTTTTTAATTTTTTAAGGAAAAAAAGTTTTACTTTATTAAGTCACGTTCAGGTTAAATGTGATTGTTGTATCAACGTAAGGTGCACGTGAACTCTAAAACTGTTTAATTAAAAAAAAAAAAAAAAAAAAATGTTGCAGAATACATTTCGGTTTTCTCTGGTCACGAAATGGTTGCAATATGGTTTTAAATGTTGTAGATATTAAATCATCGTTCGATTTCTACGAAAATGAATACAGTTCTTGTCACAGTGGCCTATAACATAGAGCCAAATAGGAGCTTAATCGAAATCATAATTTAAACGCTATCGTACTCAATCTTATAGGTGAGGTAGGAGTAAATGGGATCACTTTTTGACAATTTGAACTTAACAATTAATCGCCAGAGAATGTAGTGGACTACATATTAACGTTATATATAATTTTAATCAGTAGGTAGTTGTCTTTTGAAATATGTAAAGAATTATTGTCAATGTACAGTCGTGGAAAAAAAAAGTAAACACCCCCTACTAACTCCTCAACAAATTATCGTAGAAGAAAGTTACCGGTACCGAACGATTGAAAATAAAGTCTACTTTTAAATGGTGTATATAAATTTTGCTTAGGGGGCCATCTACATAATAAAACAAACCATAAATTCATTTTTCTCAATGGCAATACCCAATTCTGACAGCATAAATGAACTCTACACCTTTCAATTAGCCTAAAAACCAATTTTTATGCAATTCGTACCATAAGTTTCCGAGAAATTAATTATTATAAAACGTGCGTATTTTAAGGGCTGTATCCAAATTGAAGTTCCGTAGTCGATTGTTAACCGAGAGAGCCTCCTTCTTGATCAAGGCACCTTAAGCAGTCAATGAAGCCTGTTAGACAACGGGACAGCAGAAGAAATTTCGAAATATCTACTCACTTCTATCATAGACGGCCCTTTAAACCATCATTTTGCCGTTTTTTAAGCATAATTTGAAAACTATTTGGAAGAAAAATGTGAAATTTCGGATTTTCATAAAGCAGGACTTAATAAATCTAAGTCCATCAAAAAAATTGTAGGTTGCAATTCATAATTTTTTCGAATATTAATTTCATAATTCATAATTCATATCATAAAATTATAAAAATTGCAAATTCAGCGTATTTATGTTTGGGCACATTAGTATTATTGCTACACAAAAAATTAGCACATTAGGAGCATAATTTCAGGAGATATAAATAAATATATGAAAATGTAATTTAACATTCGAAGCACTAAATTTTGAATGTTTATAATTCAAAAACTTATCATTCAAGTGACTTGAAATTTGGTGTCCGGGCATAGTTTAAACCGAAGATTTGAAATATCTCGTTAAAATTGGGTATTGCCATTGAAAAAAATAAGGTTTGCGTTCGTTTCAATATGTAAATGGTCCCCTAAGCAATTTTTATATACATCATATAAAAGTAGACTTTATTTCCAATCATTCGGTACCAGTAACTTCCGTCTACGATAATTTGTCTAAGAGTTAGTAGGGGGTGTTTACTTTTTTTTTCCACGACTGTACCATGTTACTTGATACAAGTCTCTTTTTCAAAAAATACCTTTTTGATTCCCATTACCCCATTTCACACTGAAAAAATGGGTACTGAAAATTGAGTAAAAAGTTCTCAATTTTAAATACGTGACATACTCAAAATAGCTCCGATCTAAATGTACTCAAAATTAAGAAACACGCGTACTCATTTTTGATCCGGTGATAGTGTTCAAATACGAATCTTTATGTACTGCCTCCCTGAACCTACAAATTAAAGTACAAATGTACTAACATTTATCTTCCGTTCTAAATTATTAGCAAGAAACGTTTAATTGATTATTTGTTAAGAAAAATTGCAAAATTATTAGCAAGATACCCAAATCGAATATTTTTATAATAAGATCTTTATTTGTAAGCACTTTTAAATTATTTTAAAATACTGTACATGATTTATTATTTGAATAATCATGAACATCTTTTATGTCACCCTAAATGAAATAAACTATTACAGGGTGCAAAATTATCTTTTTGATTGTGTTTGATAACATGTGATGTTTCAAAATCGAGAAAACATGTGCTCATTTTGATCGAAGCATACTTTTTTCGATATGAGTAAATCGATTTACACAATTAATAGCCTTGTTGTATTACTAAAAAACTAATTTTTAAAGTAAAAAAAAAAAAAAAAAAAAAAATCCCTTTTTTTTTTCAAAATAACATGAAATGCAAGCAACGGGCGAAAAGGATCAGTCAATGCTCATGTATTGTGAAGGAGAAAAATGTATTTTACACTGAAAGTATTGAGGCCTAATTAGGCCTAAAACATGCAGTCAAGGCTAAAATTTGGAATAAATTCAAAATAAAATTGTAAAATAAATATTTTGCTAACACATAATATGCAGTAAAGTAAACCAAACTAGGGGTATTTCACAGGACCTGAAAACTGAAGGATTAAAAAATGTATTCGAAATCACAATTTGATTTAAATAGAAAATAAAACTTGCGATCCCAATTTACTCTTTAGAAGTCCCTATATCTATCATATTAAATTAATGTACCATTTCTCAGAAACAACCAAAGATATTAACTTCAAATTTTTTATATACATAATATAGCTAATTTCTAATAAAGTGAAGTCCACATTATAAAGATATATTGTTTAGTTTTTTGTTTTGTTTTTAATCTGAAATAAAAACCACTTTTAAATAACGAAAAAATAACATTTTTCCAAAAAGAAACTTTTTTATAAAACTTTTGTATAAATGTTTGTTACAAAAGTCCACTTCAGATTGATCAGGGATATGTGTGAAATATACTGGCAAGATTGCAAACAATAATATGTAGTAGTTTCTATAAAAAAGTACATCGAAGTTCAAAAAGCAACATTTTCAGAAAATTGAGTTTAAAGTTTATGTATGTAATGTTTATGTATGATATAAACAAACTGAATTCTTTAAATATTTTTAACTTCTTGTTGGCGTAGAATCAAAAGTTACATACCATTCGAAAGGGAGAAAATAAAGAATTCAAAATATTAAATATATATATATATATATATATATTCACGAATTTGACTTCCAACTGCCCTTAAATAGAAAATAAAATATGCAATCCCAATTTACCCTTAACCACAAAACTCTGTGATCCTATTTACCTCGAAAATGCTATTTCTGGGGTAATTATTTAGAATCATGCAGATTATTAAAATTATGCTTCGTCTGTTGCAAAACGTAACACTTGCCTTTTAAAAACAACCTAAATTTAAATCCATAGCTATATTTCAATATTCTTACAATTTTTTACACAGGCCCTTTTTACCCGACTGGCAAGAAGGGTTATGTGTTTCACGCGTATCTGGGTATGTGGATTTCTTTATACCCTCGAAACATCCCAACGGCTGGATGGATTTTAATAAATGAGGTCTCTATTGATTTGTCTTAACTGTCCGATGGTTATAGGCTAGGTTTTGTTTTTATAAATTCAAATTGGCGGCCTTAAAATTCAAAATGGCAATAGAGGCGGAAAAAAATACGTACCATATTGAGTGGCATATCATTGGATCGTCTTTCAAAATAAAGACGATGTTTCATTGACAATTTTACAGTCAGAAGCTCCGTTTAAATATTACACAACCTGGAAGCTGTGTACGTTGGATTTCTACCTTTACTGTAAATCTAACCTTCATAATAGACATCTATAGATTTCATCAAAACAGTGTTTATAGATAGGAACTAATTTAAACACAACTTAAAAGTCATCAATACAAGTAAATAAAAAAATAGGTAAGTAATATAAAAAATAGTTTCATATTGATGAGAAATAATTAATTAGTAGGGTTTTTTGATTTTTTTAATTTAATATATTTATTTACTAAAACAGTCTCACTTTGACGGACAAAGATTTCTGTATGTTCTGGGAAAACAGTGATTACTTCTACGGGAACATACATTTTCACTCCAAAAAAATTTCACATGTAGAATATTAGTCAGACTTCATAATTAGCATGATCAAATTTTTTATCTGTTACAGATTGTCCCTGAAGTGACCCTGATCCCAATTACCTCTGATCCTAATTACCTCTACCTCCCCTACATACATACAGACAGGCGTCATCATAAAAACCAAAAAATGGATACTAGGACCTGAAAACGTAAATAAATATCAATATAGTGGCGGATCACATACACACGGAATAATTGCAAACCTAAAGCGGATTCAGGGGACCTCAAAATTTATCGATGTGTCAAAATTTCCTTAATCGAATTTTTATAATGATTACAATACTTTCCTTGCACTACATATGACCAGAAAGTATGAAAATTGGACAACAAAAGTTAATTGGAAAAATCGGGAAATTCAAAAGTTATTCTTGAACATAAACAGAAAAAAAAAAAAAACACATACAAATGAATTCTGTAACCTTATTCGTTGGAAGTCAGTTAAAAATACATTTACTGTACATATTCACACAAATTTCAGAAAAATGTAACTTAAATTCACAAAACTTTACGTATGGTTTTCGTACTGTCTTCCCATCGTTTTTAACACTCTTCAATTGTTAATCAATTCGGTTTATCTGTCCGTCCGTCTGTCTGTCTGTCCACGCTCTAACTCGCGTAAATAGGCTCGGATTTTCCCGCAATTGATATATGTTATTGATGTCTACCATGGCATGATCGGTATTGAAAAGACGGTGTGTAGCATTAAAAGTTTACTTACAGGGTCACTCAAAAGAATTCCGTTACATAAGTGACAATTGGAAAAAATCGTTTTTTAATGACGTTATGCTATTTTAAATGTATTTAAATTGATATAAATCACTGAATTTCACTAAAAGATGATTACTATCAAATAGGTCATTCATAGCATCTGTCGTTAAACGAATGGGACATATAAAAGAAATCGGTTACAGTACTGTCTTTGGCGCAATAATTTCTGCAAGTGCGTTTTCAATTTCGGTATGCGCTTTTAAATTGAACAAGTGTTTTGTATGTTACTCGTTGTGTATAAATTCTATACCTCGTATACAGGGTTGCACAAAAGAATTCACGGACCAATCTCCTTATTTGCTGCAATTGCTGAAGGGGGATTTTCAACTGAGGTATGGATTTCCAAACTGACTAAATTTTTGCATGAATGTAATTAATAGATACAAATCTATATATCATATCTAGGCTTGCACAAAGAATTTGGATAATTTTCCGACTGTAGGTTGGAATTGCTGAGATTGGATTTAAATTGTGTTACGCGTTTCCAAATGGTTCAATCAGACATCCTATTTCAACTTTTTAAACCGTGAAATTTTGTTATCATAGCAAACGCGGTAGCGTTAAGCTATAATATGATTAAGAAATAGAAAATGCAAACGACTTTCTTAAATTTCGGGCGAACCAGTTGACATACGACAATGATTTTTCTTTTGAAAGATAGAACTCGACGAGACGAATAAACTGATAGCATTTAAAAAATTACTGTAGCTTTCAGTAGTTTTATATTTAATCTTAAACGGAAAAATGAAGACACAAAATTCAACAAAGTGTAGCTAACGTTCTAGTGGGTGGATTAACTTCGTTTTTGTTTTATGTTGATCCTCTTGTTAATACTTAGAATAGGTTTTTTTTTCATCTTTGTATGTTTGACGGTCGCTGAGAAAATCGAATTTGTCTTTTATAATGTCTCCATAAAATTATAGAAATCTCTCCTTTTCATTTTCTAATTTTCTAATTCAATAATTTATTTCGTGTTGCCACTCCCTAAAAAGCAGTACAATAATTTTTAAAAAAGGATAACACGTGTACTTTTGTTTTTATAAGTCAATAAAAATTGAAATTCGACTAACAGATTTTTGTATTTTTGAAACCGACGTCAACCTAAACAGATAATGCATAATTTTCATAAATATATTTATAAACTTTCTTGATTAATATTTTGAACTGGAGTAATAGACACAATGGAGCACAAACGAGTTGATAGGAAAGAAAAAACAGGATAAATCCCAAGCTTCTGTTGAGGAGCTAAATGTAAGTTTTTTTTTAAATTATCATCATAACATCCTGACTTACACAAGCGATAGTTATGCAGTAATATAAATACTTCGCATACTAAGCATACCTTAAAAAGTACCATTCCATCTATTTTAAATAAGGAAGAGATGTCATATACGCACCAGAGTACATAACTGGCGCGATAATGGCGTTATTTTGCCTGATACGGTAACTGAGCTATTGTTGTTTATTTATCAATTATTTTTTTATTTACTTTTATTTTATTTTTTTAAATTATATAAATTATTTTGTTCTATAGTTATTAATTAAACTTTTCATTATTTATTGCTATTTCCTTTTTAAAATAATAGAAAGCAATTTAAAAATATATCTGTAACTGCTATTCGAAAACGCGGTTTTCGTTAAATTGACGTCAGAAAAAACCCCCGCGCCAAACCCGTTGAGTATATGACATCTGTGCCTTAAATAATTAGGGTTTCGTATAACTTTAGGTACTTTTGCTTGAGATATTGTCGAAAAAGTACAGCAAAAATATACGGTACTACTTGATTATCCCGTCGGCCAATTTCGCCAAACTATTCGCCAAATGATACAAACTGACATCATTTTTATTTTAAATAACGGAAGAATAAATAAATAAGTAAAACATTAATAAAAATATTAATAAAAACTTGGGCACAGATGTCATATACGCTCCATATTGGCGCGATTTTTTCCGACGCCAGTTTGGCGAAAAACTCGTTAATATATCATCTATATCTGGGTTACCATATCAAGTAAAATAACGACACTTTGGCGCCAGTTAAGTACCCGGTGCGTATATGATATTGGCAGCGTCAAAAAAATCGCGCCAATATGACATCTGTGCCAAAACATGAATTAAAAATCACTTGATGACGTAACAAACACGTGTATCGTGTTTAATGTCAAGTGAATGTAACATTTACCATGATCCATTATTGTCATTTAATCTTATAGTTTGGCAATAATTTTTTGGTCGACAGGATAATCAAGTTGTACCAAGTATGGTACAGATGTCATATATGCACCACTTTCAAGCGATATTTTTTCTGACGCCAATTTGGCGAAAACCTCGTTTTCGAATACCAGTTATATATTTTTAAAAAGGGATTAACAGTAAATTTATAAAAGTTTAATTAATAACAATAGAACAAAACAATTTATATAATTTTAAAAAAGAAAATAAAAGTGAATAAACAATGTATTAATAAATAAACAACAACATTCGGGTTACCATATAAAGCAAAATAACAAAACTTTGGCGCCAGTTAAGTACCCCGGTGCGTATATGAGATTGGCGTCAGAAAAAAATCGCGTCAAAGTGATGTTCATATGACATCTGTGGCGGTTCAAGTACGCTTCGGAACGTTACTTTGAAATCGGTGATTTTCATCGCCAAAATCGCCAAGATGCTTAATGATCATCGCCATTGAATATGTAAATAATGCCATATTTGCAAACTTATAGGTCAAAATATAAGTGGAACCTCGGTTCACGACCACCTCTGTTTACGACCAGTTCGGTTTATGTCCAACTTCGATGATCAAAATTTGACTCGGTTGGCGTGTAACGACCAAGGCTGCCGAATAGTTCACTTGGCAATCCTCACATAACTAATGTTATTAGTCAAGTTTGGAGTAAGGTGTGCATATCAGAGTGCTTTATGTACCTTTATTACAGTAAAAAAATTAACTTTTTGTTTTACTTTTACTCAGGTTTGTGCTAATATTAGCTCTCATTATGGCTTCTAACAATGAAAAAGTGCTTAGTGATAGCAGTAGTAAGAAGCTTAAGCGAATTACTGTTCAATAAAATTAATTGTAGCAAAACGTGAGAACGATGTTAGTATAACCGGTCTAGCTAAGCAATACGATGTGGCCTAAACCTTCGATTTCCACGATAATCTATATATATATTACGCTATCGTATGTGTCACTGGGATAGCGATTATTTGTTAATTGTTTAATTGCAACGCTCGAATGAAACGCATCTCATTGTTTATAGAACAGAATTTAATGCATCACCATACCTATAAGGGGGGTTACCATAGGCTGGAACCTGTTCTGTTGCCAAATACCGCCAAGTTTGTCGCCAACTTTGCGATATATCGCCAAATACCTGTGGACTTCCATTGTAAACAAATAGGGTTTACTTGTTTAGAAAGAATCAACAAATTGAGATATTTTAATGCAACAAAAACTAACATCAGTTTGAGGAATTATATTAATTATATTTAAGGGAGCCCAAGTAAATTAAATTATGGATAAAAATAACGTGAATTTGATTAAAAAACTTTTAACCTCTTAAAACAGTGTGCATTACTTGGTTAAATAGTGCATTATTGTGCGAAATAAGATAAAAGTATTGGGAATATTTAAAAGCAACTCAGGTTTATATTTATATATATTCAATATATAATTATCAAAAAATTTAAATGACTAGTATTAAAAAATGCTCTGACGAGCACCAAAAAAGGCTAATATGTTTTTAAGTATGAAAAAGGGTTGGACAAGTGCTTCTAATTGAGCATGAAAAACGACAAGGTGTACCTTCTTGGCTGCAGCTCACTGCCAATGCCAACTTTGAAAAAATCATATTTGCGCTTTTTTCATATATAAAAAAAATCAGCCACAGTTACGATAAAAATGTGTAGTGCAAAGACATAGCCAGTAAAGACGCAGCCTGATTAAATAGGAATGTAAGGCGACATAATACCAAAAACCTTAGTTCCTGCAGCGTATTACACTCATGCAGTGCCACCAAGCATGCCCGCAGTGTAGAACTGTACAGAAAACTGATTTGTAGTGCAGTGCAGACTGTTGTAGCAGTCTGCACAGGCACAATTCCACATGTGCTCGCATAACAGTATAATGCATTCATTGATTGTTGAAATGATATTCAAGTGGCTGTGGCTGTAAGATGTACTATGCAGAACAACAGTGCATGTGTAAATTATAAACGAACATTAGACGCATACACCTTTAATACGGAAGTACGAAAGCACAATGTGAGTGTGCGCTGAGGTTCAAAAGCATAATAGGAATGTACAGTGTAGTATAATTTGTAGAGAAATAATACTACACAGTGCACTGCACAAAGTTGCATTGCAGACGCATGTGCAGTACAGTCGTGGAACAGTGCAGTTAATATGTAAAGCACGACGGAAAGTTTTACTAAAGTACGGCGAATTTATTTTATATGGAAAAAGTGCAAATTTTTTCAAAGTTGGCATTGACAGTGAGCTGCAGCCAAGAAGGTACACCTTGTCGTTTTTCATGCTCAATTAGAAGCACTTGTCAAACCCTTTTTCATACTTAAAAACATATTAGCCTTTTTTGGTGCTCGTCAGAGCATTTTTTAATACTAGTATTAATCTGAATGTGTTGGAAAGTGTTTCATAATCCATGCTTGACGCATGATTTTCCTTTATTTTTTAATATTTATGATATGATTGGTCATTTTTCAAAGAGCTTCAGAAGATAATGTAAAGATTTCTCGAATTCTCTGTATTGCCGAAGTCATGTTGAATTTTTGAAAGTGCTTCTGCTACATTAGGACAGTTTTCTTCAATATTTTACATTGCGTGATTAAAATATGCTTATAGTATACTAATATAAAATGCAATAAAAATTCTGCATTTTTTCAAGCACAATGACAAATAACTTATTGTAATATGAAACTGGGGATTTCCTAAAATGTTGCCATGTAATTTTAACTTTTATAATATGTTTTTTTAAAATATGTCTAAAGAATGTTCAAAACAATCTTCATTTTGTTTCGCTTTTACTGCTTTTCGTTATGATTTATAACTGAGCAAACGAAAAACAAAAAGAAATTTCTAAAATAATATTTCATACTTTCTGTAAAAATAAAAATAAAATGAAGTAGAAAATAAAAATCGATGCTGACATTATTTTTAGTATAAAACTAAAAACTTGGGTAGCTACTCAAAACATAAATTAAAAATTTCTTTTTGGTCAGGAATCTCAAAACGTTTTTCATGTCATATTAAATGTTTATTTTTCAACACTCGAAAGTTTATCATTAAAGAATCGTACTACTCATAAAAAGGTAAAGGGGAATTTTAAATTTTCTGTTTGTTTAAAAGTATTTTCAGCTTCATTACACCCTGGCATGCATATATTAACACACACACAATTTATGTATACAGGGTTTCACATAATTATTAGTATAAACTTTTATTGGTTAGAGTAGACAAACATAACAAACAATGTTTTGTACAGGAAACCCTCTTGGAATTTATTATATGAGGCCCAGCAATGATTATAAAAAAACAAATTGTACAAAAAAGACAAAGTGCGTATGGTAACGCACGGGTTTATCTTATTATTTATGATTAAAAAGAAAAATTTAAATTTAAAAGTTTAGAAGTAGACCACCGATCAAACGAAGCAGTGGTCTTTCACGTGTACCTTAAAAGTATCCTTTGTTATATTAGATCAAATTGTATTTTATATGATTCAATTTATTTTTATTTGTCCCATGTTTTCCCTAAGTGGATGACGTCATCCTCTAATGCAGTTAAAATACGATTGTTCATTTTTTTTTTTTCGCGCGTGCATTTTGCTATCTTCGATCGGTTTTTACTGTAACTTAGATGATATTATGGCTTGACTAATGTTGCTTGCATACAGTTTTATACTTATTTTTCCTTTAGAAGTTTAAATCTGCGTCTAAAAAATGTTAGATATTGCTAAAAAATATTAGACCACAGTGCGAAATCCTCGCGCGGGTCTACTGGTAATATATGGTTCCTATACGAACGTTAATGAGGATTAAAATTTTGATATTTATTTTTATCAAAAATTTCATTTTGTTAATGAAAAATGCAAATTAATGAATGCATGCTTTTAAAAAACGCCGACATTTGAAATTTTGTCGGTGCAAATTCGCACTAGTGTGGAGTCCGCAGGGTAATTATTCGATATTACTGAAAAATGCATTTTTATTAATATTATAATAGAATTAAGACTTGTTTTCTTTTAGAATCAATGTCTAAACTGAAAAGTGGTCCAAACCTGAGTCAACGAACGCTTGTGGAAGCAATGGTGTATTTTCAAATACATTCCGATTATTTTCTACTGTATTTTCTACATTTATTATTTTTTCCAGGAGATGTAGATTTTTGTAAAATTACACGAAGTAGCTACGATACGGACAAAGATATTGTAAAGATATTTCTGATAGGTTTATTTTTCTTCCAGTGAAATATGAGTGCATCGCAAGAAGTGCTGGAAACACCCTTATGTTTATCAAAACAACATTGAGTTAGATGCGTTATAATTTTGAATATAGCTGATTGTACATACGGTATGTTTAATCAAATTACTGTACACTTCCGTGATGTCATTACACTTAACACAACGATAAAGCAAAGTCTGCCTTGTGATATTTTTGCTAAAATGTCATCATTATTGGTAAAGTTATCGACGAAAAATTGAGTTTCTCTTTGGAGTGGGACCCCTATATGTTCGACTTGATATATGAACTGTGACTAGGGTTTCCTACGCAAAAACTATTTTTTGGACAAGTATTATACTCTTTAATACTTATACTAATATTTTTGAAAAAAATTAGGTATTTCCTTTCAAAGAGATATAGGGTGCGTCAGGTATTGCAGAACAAATCAGTGCCTGTTTTCAAACAGGAATATATACTAGAGATAGATCATTTTATTTCTATTTTAACGTTCTGTACAAGTGACCTCATGCACAACGGATGACACTATTCATTGAAATCACGGCCAACCGCAATAACCGCCTATACAGGCTGTCAAAACTTACTGCAGGTAATAATCAGATGAGTGTTCAGAATATTTGCCACTGCGTACACAACAGCTGACTTGCGGGCCGCAACATCGCTGTGTGGATGACTATCGGAGTTCCTCTCAACTACGCCACATACGTAATAGGCCATTCGGTATATCATATCTGAGTAGCTGGGGGGCCCACAAGTTGAGGATAAAATCGTCATGAATGCTTTAGCCATCCATTTTTTATTTGTATCGGCCGTATGGAATAGTGCAAAGTCTTGTTAAAAAACATGTGGCCTAACATGTGTTACAAAAGTAATTTAGTGCTTTGACACATCGGTATAAGCAACGGCGTTGACTCTGGCATCTTGAAGAAAGAAATGTGGAGGCAGCAGATTGTCTTCGCTTCTCAGGACCACCCGGAATCATCAGTGAGGCTGGAAATTTCCTGCACGTGTCTGCCAGAACCTCTTCGGGGATTTTACACCATCATCGCACTTTTTGCAGTTCACTTTCTTAACCTCGACAAAGTTTTTTTCATTGGAAAGAAACAAGAGCATTCCTGGCTCCTCTTGATGTTTCAGTTTGTTAAGGAGGTTCTTGTCTTGTCTCTGGTCAGGCAGTTTTTCCTGTTTCTCTCGGGCAAGAACTGTACTCTCCTCATCAGATACGACCTCTAACGAAGGTTCTCATGAATCACCCATCAGATTGTGTCCTCATCAATCTGCATCTTCCTAGCGAGTGCTCTTATCGACTTCGTAGGATTTTCATCGACTTGACTAACATAGTCTGGTGTTTTGATGATTTCATATTGCTGACAATGTTGTTTCTTGCAAGAAACGTTTGCCACATGAAACGCCTTCAGTTCTCTTTTTATATTAACGACAAGTGAGCGGGCGAGTATCGTTGAAATGAAAACGGAACAATGGTTATTATTTGATTGAACTATGCATGAGTATGGCAACAACTATGTATAAAAATAGGGCAGGACTTAAGGGAGGCAACCCCTTTTCGAAAGTGGGCTTGTCCTGGGTGGATTCGCAATAGAACGTGATATGGGCTGTTGGTGTATCAATAGTATCGTATGGCAGGCTGCCGATAATTATTCCTCAGTGTCTGTGGACTGCTCTTGATCAAAAAGTAAAGTTGAGTAAGTTGAGTAACGGGTTGAGTAAAGATTAAAGTTGAGTAGGAATGAAAGTTCAAGTAAGATTGAAGTTGAGTAAAGATCAATGTAGTGTTATTCGTTCATAAGTGGAAGAATGATTTAGGCTTGGTAAAATGCATTGGTGAATGAAGGGAGTATACGAAGAACATGCACTGCCATTAACTCGTGTGCAGAACTAGCTGAAACGTTTCCGCAATAGACGGGAATCTGTAGGGTAACTTGAGATGAGATGCGCTGTTGTACAAAATGCTGTATCACGTAGTTTTCATATGCGCAGGCGATGTAGTGAAATGCTGCACAGTTGTAAGGAAGATGGTTCCCTAGTGATACTTTAATTTCCATTTGCGTTCTTTAAAAAAATTTAAATGGTACTTTTTTATTGCTATTTCGTCTTAACACTTCTGGTAAGTGCCAAAATCATTTACGTGACTTCTTTATTTACCTATATAAGTCTTAGTTTAAACACCAGAGAAATAAATTTGATGTTTTTAGAGAGTAATGGTACCTGGCCCTTATGAAAAACATAAATGGTGGCCGGTTCACGCTTCTTCACTTCAGTAAGGGGCACCGGCGTCTTGCCATATACTTTAGAGTGAGTCGACAGAAATTTTGGGGCGTAAGATGCCGGTTGTTTTCCGTTGTGCTCAAATGACTGGTTGTTTCTCCATTGTTTAAATTACTCTTGGCTATTAACTAACTTGTCAACAATTTTAATCGGATAATTTAAATCAGGGATTAAATCGTGATTTTAATCAACCGATTAAAAAAATCATTAATTAAAACTATACATTTTCTAAATGTTTAAAATGACATAAAGAAATATTAAAATCTGATATATTGTAAGGCATAATTTGAAAGGTTTCTATATGTATTCTGCGTTATAAATAAATTTTATTGGCCTCATAAAAAATTGTTTACAAATTATTAATTTTAATCATTGTTAAATATTTTATGTTAAATGCAGTTATAAATAATTTTAATAAATGTAAATATCGATAGTATATAATATAGTTTTAGATAACTAGGGGTTTCTGCCCCCAACGAACTATGCTCGCCAACCTCCATCCAGACACCGCAGACTCTAAAAACACGCTAATCTCATCTGCTGTGAAAAGATTACGGAAAATTAAATCGTAATTAAACGACTAGTGGAGACCTCCTGTAATCAAGTCTCCATTCATTACCCTTTTGCTTAAGGATTTTGAGACAGAATCAACTGCTGTCGAGACAGCTAACTGCTACTTTCGTGATTGATTAAATAAAATCAACATTACAATTTAAAGTTAGCTTATATAAAATGGTTAAGTAAATAATTTTATAAAGACGCTGTAAGATTTTTTAATTAGCCATTTTAAATGTATCGTTTTAAATATGACGTAATTTTCACCATTTTTTTTCTCAATTTAATATTCAAATAAAAATTATTTTAAAGGGCCTATAAAAGCCAAACTAAATCGCTATGACAATAGCAACTGGAAATTTCCAGGTGTCTCAAGCCTTTCTAAAAAGGAATTAGATAAGAAGTCAAAGGGTAGAAAGACAGAATCTTCAACTCACGATGATATGGATCATGATTAAGTTTCCTCCCAAGATTTAGAAGAAGAAATATTTTTTAAGTGTATGAGAATGATTGTTCAGAGTGTCTAGCAAAGTGCATTAAAACCTCGGGAAATTGTGATGGGATCAAGTGTATTCAGTGAAATTGTTGGTTACATACAAGCTGCTCAAAGTTCCTAAACAAATGTGCAGTTTGTGCGAGACCTGAGATATAGCTAAAAAAAACAAAGGGATGTATGAAAAACATTAACAAAATAGCTTGACTCTAAAGCACTTTATCACAGTTTCTTTACCGTAGTTAAACTTGTTATAATGTTTAATAAACTAAACTTTTCAAAACAATTTTTTTTAACCGACTTAAAAAAAACACTAAAAAGAGTTAAATAATTCTTTAAAATTCTCTAATGACGAAACGTTATTCAATAACCACACATTGGATATCATTTATCAGCATAAAAACGTTAAATTTAATGTGTAGAATTTAATATCCACTAAACATGGATTTTCTAGAGAATATTTTTACAAGAGATTAATTTACGTATTTATGATTTAATTTGCGGATATATACATCTAAAAAGTAATCAATTACTTTTTGAAATTGGTTCCAAACTATCTTAAGCATAGTAAAATCGCGAATGTATTGTACCTATTACCATGAATAAAGTGATGATGGATAATATGATACAAAGACAAAAAAAAAAAAAATGCTCTATTTCTTCAGTAAATTATTTGTTTAATCATTATCGATTGTGAATGTTTGGCACCAACTTCAAAAAGTAATTGATTACTTTTTATATGTATATATTCGTAAATTAAATCATAAATACGTAAATTAATCTCTTGTAAAAATATTCTCTCAAAAATCCATGTTTGGTGGATATTAAATTCTACATATTAAATTTAACGTTTTTATGCTGATAAATGATATCCGATGTGTGGTTATTGAATAACGGTTCGTCATTAGAGAATTTTAAAGAATTATTTAATTCTTTTTAGTGCTTTTTTTGAAGGCGGTTAATATTTTTTTTAAGTTTATTTTACTTCCTAATTTTTATTTATTCATACCGTAATACATAATTATCATGATTTCAATATCTCCTGAATGAATACTTAATTTGTCATATAAATTATAATTTACAAAAATTATTTATTAAACAAATAGTTTTTAATAAATTATTTGTAATTTCATTCGAAGTATTAATTTATTAGCATTTAATACTTATGATAGTTTTTTAAACACGTACATTGTATTCAAAACAGTCTACATTCAAGAATTATTTTTTGTAGGACTCCGTTGTCAAGAAGTAAAATGCAGACAATGTATTAAAATTTGTGTTGACTCTTCACGTATATTTCCCAGAATCAAGATAGATTTTTCGCTGTTAGCGAAATAAGATCGAACAATCGCTTGCATTTTTGTAAACTTTTCGCTGTTTACTTCACACCGGCAAAATGCAGGCAACTGATTGGCCAATCTTGTCTCGCTAACAGCGAAAAATCTATCTAGATCCCGACCTAAAGTGCAGAGTTGCGAAACCTCTGGCTTTTTGCATACCTGTAATTTTTACAAATTATGTCCTTTTAAATTGCAAAAATTCTTCTATCAAATAAGACAAAATGTTCTGTACTAAAATACTGGCATCCGAAAGGCTGTAGACTTGTCAGGTTTGAAAAGTGGTCCAGAATTCTACATTATTATTTTCTGATAATCTTCATCAATTGTTTCCTCATGTAAGGTGCCCTTAAATGAGAATGGTGACATACAATGCTCAGACTCTGTTTATACATACGTGTTTGTCTAAATTATGGCAAAACTAGATATTTTCTATTCCAGAATTTGGCGATACTCGCATGGACAAGTTTTATTATACGAGTGGCGGACAATTTAACAAGCATTAGTTTCGCAATAATGGAAGTTCGTCAAGATTAATGGCGATAACTTTTATAAAGAATCTGTCAATCAAGATTTTTTTCCGTATGTCGCCATTCTCATACCAATACTCCCTATCCTTAGGCAGTAAAGACATAAATGAGCGGCAGTGATTAGGTGTTTAGTCCGAATCTAATAACCGAAGACAGTGCTGCTACACATAAGAAGGCACTTTACTGTGCACAGACATATAGAGGCCCTTTTATGGGTACTGAGATATGGAGGCACTTTTCAGTGCACTGACTAAGGAAGACACTTTGCTGAACTCTGATGTATAAGGTCACTTTGCTATTGGATTGTAAGCTTTTTGATACCCACTTCCGATGTCGGTTAGCATCGTTTTAGATATTCTGATTTTTCTTAATGCGCTAACTTTTCTAGACAAGATCTCGCTCTTAGGAAAGTTACCCCATCCAGTAAACTTTAAGGTCCACATCGATAGCTACGGACATCGGAATTGGGTGTGGAAAAGCTGACAATCCATCAGTAAATTTACCCATCAGAGCGCGGCAAAGTGCTTTGAGAGATGTTTTTGTCCAAACTGTAGCAAACATAGGCATTTATCTGTTGCACAACTACAGCGTCTAGAAGATATAGTGGGAAAATCAGTCAACCAAAAAGTGTTAAAAATTTTACCTCAAAAATGTAGAATGATGCAGAACGGAAAATGGCGATCGCAGTGACATATGGTAGTTGAAACGTAAACTATAAGGATTCAATTGAGATAGCGTTTCGGCCTGTGTAGAACTAGCAAATGTCGCTGCTATCGATATTTATCTTTCAGTATCGTTAGATATTTACGGGATACAATTTTTTAACACTTTTTAAAGCATTATTGGAATAGTCGGTTTCCACACTATATCGTCTAGATGCCGTATAACTTGGCGATAGTCATCTGAACGAATTTGATCTTACGAGTGAGAGAAGTTAATATGCCTGGTGGTAATGGCTGGCTCACCAACATGCTTAGCAATTTGCTTTAGTCCAGAATCATCTCATCCAATCAAATACTCCATATGTCGTCACTTTTATTTCGAGGAACCCTACACTGTTAAAAATATCCTGAAAAATTACCCCTGTTTTTAAAGGCTCTCTATTTTCTGACCAATGAGAAAGCTACATAAATACCTATGAAGCGTTCTCATTGGTCAGAAAATAGATAGCCTTTAAAGACAGATGTAATGTTTCACGATATTTTTAACAGCGTACCTGAAAAAAAAAATCTGAAGTCATTCTGACAACCAAATCTGGAACTAAAGATTGTGGCCGGGATCCAGATACATTTTTCGCTGTTAGCGAAACGAGATTGACCAATCAGAAGCCTGCATATTTGCAAACAGTGAAAAATTCGCAAAAATGGAGGCTTCTGATTGGTCAGTCTCGTTTGACTTACAGCGAAAAATCTATCTCTACCACGGCCATTGTCACTACACATGGTAATGCACTTCACTGTGCTCTGACATATGGAGGCACTTTTAGTCTCCGGCACAATAGGCACCTTCGTACACTGGCACTAGTGCTCTGATATATGAAGGTATTTTAGTGGTGCATTTTCAGCTTTTCGACACCTACTTCCGATGCCCGTGGTATCGATGTGGGGCTTCAAGCTTGGTATGCGAAAACTTGTCCAGTTAAGATTTCGCACTTTGGAAAGATCATGCACTTCGGAAAGTTACCACATCCAGCAAACCTTAACCTGTTAATTCTGCTCCCGTCAATATCACGGGCTGAGGTGTCGTTCGTTATTTCTCGTGCCCGTCATATATCCGAGCTGGAGATTTATTGCTGGAAAAAACTTCTGAAACCAGAAAAAATGAACTGGCATTTCCGTGTGAAGTCTTTGAATATTAGCGTTTGGATTTGGTTTTTGGCGCTGATTGTGATGTTGGACTGTGTATTGCATGTTTCGAAATATATCATACTCAAAAATATTATTAATAATGAAAATTTAATGTATATTATATCATTTCAAATATTACTTGTAAAAATTTGTTTGATGATGATAAATAAAGATCTAAGATGTGAAAAATAAAGGTCTTATTCGCATTAATTTGTATGGTGTAAAACAAACATTAAAACACAGAATTCTCGCAGGATGGCTTTTCCACAAATGTGAATTTGTTCTATAACATCTTTTCTTTCGCCTTAAAAATAAACTAATTGCATATTTTATATAGAAACCTTATAATTATTCAATTTCTGTAATAAAATAAATAGATACTTTTTCAATGGTTTTTCCAAATATTAAGCGAGCGTTAAGGGGTTAAAGTCCACATTGATACTCTGTTAAAAATCTCTAGCTTATGGGGCATAGTCACAGCGCCGTTTTTATTGAAACCGATTACTTGACGATATTATGGAGCATTCTCATTGGTCAGAATAAAGATATTCTATAAAAGCGGTGAAGTGACTATGCAGCAAAAGTTTCAGATTTTTAACAATGCACTTACGGACATCAGAATTGACTGTTGAAAAGCTGACAATCCATCACTGAAGTTCCCTTACACATCAGACTGCGGATAAGTTCTTCCATGCGTCAGAAGTGTGTTCCATGTATCCAAAGTGACTCCATATATCAGTGCACAGTACATTCTTATGTGTAGTCAAAAGTACTCCCCTTCAGTTAAAACAAACTAAAAAGGAAAATGCTAGCAAAACTACACCATGCTTCAGTAAATAAAGTGCAGCTATCTAATATCTATAAAAGAAGTAATGGCATCGGAAATGAGTGGTGATGTTTCGATGTTGAGTCCGAATCTGGAAATCTGAACCTGACTGCCTCTATGTGAGAGTGGCATAGCATTCGATCCTCAGATTGTACTCTGACAGATGCTTTTGTCCAAACAATAGCAATCCTGGACATTTTCTATTCCAGAAAATGGCGATGGTTGCTTGAACAAGTTCGGTCATACGAATGAGGAAATTTAACAAGCTTGACGGTAATGGCAGGCTCACTAAGATGCTTCGTGGTGACAAAAAAAAACGGATTTATATGACGAAAAAATGAAATGAAAAATGCTTCATGATGAGGAAAAAACAAAAATTAAAAATCGCATTTGCCTAGATTCGTCTCAACCAATCAAATATCTCCGTATGACGCCACTTTTCTATCGAGTAATCCTACCTGAAGAAAATCTGAAATCATTCTGATATCTAATTCGATAATGAATCTGAAACTAAAGACAGTGTCGCTACACAAAGCAATGAGGTCTACTGTGTATTGACATATGAAGGTAACGTCTTGGAAAAAAAGTAAACACCCCCTACTAACTCCTCAACAAATTATCATAGACGAAATTGACTGGTACCGAACGATTAGAAATAAAGTCTACTTTTAAATGATGTATATAAAATTTGCTCAGAGGGCCATCTACATATTAAAACGAATCTAAATATTACTTTTTTTCAATGGCAATACCCAATTTTAATGAGATACTTCAAATCTTCGGTTCAAACTATGCCTAAACACCAAATTTCAAGTCATTTAAATAATAAGTTTTTGAATTATAAACATTCAAAATATAGTGCTTCTAGTGTTAAATTATATTTCCATATTTTTATTTATATCTCCTGAAAATATGCTCCTAATGTGCTATTTTTTGTGTAGCAATAATACTAATATACCCAACATAAATACGTTGAATTTGCAATTTTTATAATTTTATGATATGAATTATGAATTATGAAATTAATATTCGAAAAAAATGTGAATTGCAACCTACAAATTTTTTGATGGATTTTGATTTATTAAGTCCTGCTTTATGGAAATCCAAAATTTCATATTTTTCTTCCAAGTAGTTTTCAAATTATGCTTAAAAAACGGCAAAGTGATGGTTTAAGAGGCCGTCTATGATAGAACTGACTAGATATTTTGAAATTTCTTATGAAGATGAAATACATGAAGAAACTTGTTGATGTTCAATTTTTCGACACCTACTTCCGATATCGGTTAGCATCTATGTGGGTCAGGTTTGGTGGATTACAGAACTTGGGCCGAAATCCAGATAGATTTTTCGCTCTTAGCGAAACGAGATCGACCAATCAGAAGCCTGCGTTTTTTGCAAACAGCGAAAACTTCGCAAAAATACAGGTTGGTTAATCTCGTTCCGCTCACATCGAAAAATCTATCTGTATCTCGGCCCTTGTTCCGCTAAGTTTTCGCACTTTGAAAAGATATCGTATCTCTATAAGAGTAACAGCATGGAAGGTGAACGCTTATAATTAGGCGACTGCTTCAAAAAGTATTTCAATTTTTAAATTTTTATAAAGAAAAATTTGTTATAGTCATCAGATTTTTATGAAATTGGAATGGAACCACACGGGTGACTCACACTTTCAAAACAAAAAAAGAGTTATCAAAATCGGTTTATATTTGCAGAAGTTATGCGTGAACAGGAGCAAAACATACATACAGATCGAATTGATAACCTCCTTCTTTTTGAAGTTAGTTAAAATTAGGCATACTTAAGAGCTATAATTCTTTTAAATGTTAAATAGAACGTAATATATTAAATAAATATTATACAAACAAACTAGGGGGCTCTGCCCCCTGCAAGTTACGCTCGCCAAGCCCCGTTCAGACACCGCAGAATCTAAAATCATGCTAATTTGATCAGTTTTTAAAAGATTAGAGAAGATTGAATTATAATGAAAAAAAAAAACCTATAGCGATCTCCCTGTAAACGTGTTTCCATTCAATTTCCTTTGATTGCGAAAATTTAAGGCCGAATCATTTGTAGTTAAAACATCCAATGGTATTTTTCGTTTTGTATTAAAGAAAATCAGTTAAACATTTGAAAAGAAGCTAAAATAAAATGAATTAAGTAAACAGAGTCTTTGCCGACCGGTATTTTTTAACAGCGTTATAAAACGATTGACATAATACAATTTACTACAATTACTACAATTTACTGCTTTAACCCCTTCAAGGGCGGTGGTTCATTTTTGGACCCCTTAATTTTAATTCTTAAATGCCACATTGGCACTAGAATATTGGAATGAAAATTTTCCTTTTATTAAGTAAGTGAACAAAAGCATTTACGTATTTCGAAATTTGTTTGTAAATTCTGGTGCCATTCACTGATTTCAACATTTTACGAATAGAAGTATCTTGCCCCTAAAAGGGTTAAACGCATATTAATATATTCATTATTTTAAAGTTTCCTTTCTCTTTTAATATTAACGTGTAAGTACAATTTTCAAGACATAATTTTCAATATTTTCCTGCTTTTAACACGTACTCATTTAATAGTAATTTTAAAGTTTTTTTTCTGTTTTTAATAGCCATGTGCAAATAAATTTTTAATCGTCAGGAAATATTATTCTTTGTGCTCTTTTTAGAATTAAAAACAATCTCAATAATAATAGCCTAAGTCATGTGACTATCATCAACTGTTCCTTCGCTTTTCATAAGAAATGTTTCCATTTTGATTAAAGAATCAAAGTTATTTTTTCGACTAAAACTACATAAAAGTTGCCATGTCGTAAAGAATTCTTGGAACTTTTATGTTAGCCTGGTCCAAATCTCGCCAATAGATTTTTTTTAACTCGCCAGTTAGCATTTTTTTATTTTTCGAGTGGTAAATTAAAACGGTACTACTTGGTTATCCCATCGACCAAAAATCTATCGCCAGACTATAAGATAAAATGCCAATAATGCTAGATCGTAAATGTGACATTCACTTGACTGTAAGGAAGTTACACGCGTTTACGCCATCAAGTGATTTTTATTTCGACGCTTTATTTGTATTTGTATTTCATACTAATTTATTTGCTCTTTCGTTATTTAAAATAAAAATTACGTCAACTTGTATAATTTAACGATTTATATAATTTGGCTGTATTGGTCATTTGCTTTGAATTTGAAATTGAATGTCATGATTTGTTGCATTATTTAATATTTAACACAGATGTCATATACGTACCGGGTTTGGCGTGATTTTTTTTACGACAATTTGGCGAAAACCTCGTTTTCGAATTCCAGTTACATATGTATTTTTAAATTATGTACTATTATTTTTAAAATGAAATAACACACACAAAAAAAATCAATAACAATAGAACAAAACAATTTATATTTTTTTTTAATAAAAAGAAAATAAATGTAAATAAACATTTATTAATAAAAAAGCAACAATAGCCGGGTTACCATGTCAGGCAAAATAACGTCATTTTGGCGCTAATTAGGTACCCCGGTGCGTATATGACATCTGCGCCTAATATTTTTCTTTTCGTTTCATTTAAAAAAGGGAAGAAGTGAAAGCCATTAATTTTAAATGTTTCAGTTTTAAATGAAAGTTTTGTATTAAATAAAATGATAATGAAAAAAAAAAAAGCATTGTTCTTAGCATACATTTAAGGGAGGCTAAACTGGTCGCCAAATTAGTTTAAAATAATAACCTTTTCTAAAATATGAAAAAAAATCTGTTATGATTAAAATTTGAGTTGTCATCATTAGAGAAAATTATTTAAAATTAGAAAAAATATTAATATTTCGAAAACTAATTCGAATTTTGAAATTCTAATACCAGTTTTGAGATCAGCGGATCAATACGGATTTTTGGTGTTAATTTCATCGCAAAGTATTCTATATTTTAGGAGAAATCGCCGTGAAACATAATCAATTGTTTAATCGGTCGTTTCAAAGAATAGTTTTATAAATTCGTTTCATTTCAGCTGTTTCATAATATCCGTTTCATAAATTCATTTCACTAGGATTTTAGATATATAGGGTAGATATATTAACCTTACATAAATAATCATGCAACAAATAAATATTAGTTTGTTCTTTTATTATATTGCCAACGTTTTTAAATTCATATTTTTGTAATTTCCTAATATTAAGTAAGTCAACAAATTTAGTATGTTTAAAATATTAAACTTACTTTTATTCGTCCATTATTGTTTATACTGCTTCACAAAAATTATTGTTTGCATTGAAACTCCATAAGACATCTTACTCCTAGATAGTTGGCCATCTTGCCCATACCTATGGGTAAGATGCCGAAATGCAAGTTTTTACAAAAACAAAATTTTCGTTGCTTTCTATAACATCTGTAAAATGAGTTTTTAAATCATACATAAGGGTCTAAACTTTAACAAGAAATCAATGAATAACAAATATAAACAACAGGCGATTTTTAAAACAATTAAGTCAATAACTACGGCATCTTCACCCAATCTATCTTAAATGACATGTGATCTGGTCAAGATCACCTGGTCATCGCGTCTTTGTTCCGTTACAAAGCTTCTTCTATCAAACTTTAATTCTAATAAAACTTGTCAATTTATTTTATTAACCCCTTGGGGACGAGCAACCGGTATATGTGCCGCGTAAGGGGCTCAGAATCCCTGATTATTCTCACCAGTAAATTTTTACTGTAAATTTTGCCTTATTAATCAGAGCAATTTCACGATTCAATTAGACAAAAATTTCTATTTTGAAAAACCGATGATAAAAGATTAAAAAGTCTCAAAAGACTCGCGTCCCGAAGGGGTTAACTCTTTAGTGTGCAGCTTTGCACATATGCAAAAAAAAAATGTTTTGAATTTAATAGATTTTTTTAATCGAATATACCTAATTCACACCAGAAAATTATAATAGCTATATTTGCTTTAAGGCCCCTGTCACTTCCGCGAAGACACTCACGAGCTAATGCTAATCCTATGGGGAGGGATTTTTCTAATATCTCGTTTGAATTCCGACATTTTTATTTATTTTTTATTTATTTTTTTTTATTATTTATTTTTTTTTATTTTATTTTATTTTATTTTATTTTATTTTTTTTTTTTTTTTTTTGCATTGGATAGCCGAGATCCGTCTCTACATCTCACCTTTTTTACTTTTTCGATTTTGGTTGCAGATATTTTTTAGAATGACACTTTCATTTTCAGAACCGGTTTTGAAAGTGAAAGTGACTTTATAAAAAAATATCTGCAACCCAAATCGAAAAAGTAAAAAAGGTGCGATGTAGAGACGGATCTCGGCTATCCAATGCAAAAGAAGTTATTTAAAAATGTCAAAATGCAAACGAGATATTAGAAAAATCCCTCCCCATAGGATTATCATTAGCTCGTGAGTGGCTTCGTCTGCAGTGACAGGAGCCTTAAGTAATAATAGACTCTCTGTATTTAAATAAAGCGAAATTAACAATTGAATCCTTCTGGTGTAAAGTCAGATTCTCTGGACTACGTAGTTTCTAAAACGTATTCTATCGTTAGAATTAAAGGGTTAAAAGTTAAGCTTTATAAAACAGATAATTATATAAAATTAGGTATTTGGAGACATACTTACTAAAATATTTACTAATTTGCAATATTTTAGCGTAAAGCAGCCACACGACAATAGTTTTTACTTGTATTGCAGATGTGCAAGAGAAGGAAAGATTGACGTATTATATGAAAATTGTATTTCTGATTTTTTTCATTATTTTCCCTGTGTAATAAACCTTTCAGAAAATCATACATAATTTTTTCGAAACAAAATAAAAATCTCGCATTTAAGGGTTAAGAGGCCATCCAATTAATTATTGAATTGCTACTGTTTTTACTCGGACAATGGTCATGGGCAATGATCGAAATTGGTTCTAATTTCAACCAAAAGACTTTGGGGGCACGGTATACACCAATCGGTGAAGCTGTGGGACAAGTTCTTGTGTAACTTTGGAGATTAAGTTTGAAATAAACTATGTCATTTTATTCTGTGTCTTTTGTTCGGTTTTCATTTGATTAAACCTAATAATTTTAAATAAATTAAAATTCATATTTAATATTTTACTTGCATTCCAGTTTTGCTACATTTTTACAGCCATTTAAGACATATTATTTTAGCTGATTGTCGAATATTTTAAGTTTCGGTGGCTATATGGACAATATGAAAATAATATCACAGTTCAAGTCAGAATTCTAGCTCTCAATTCATATTTAATATTTTATTTTGATTCTAGGTATGTTATCTTTCTATAGCCATTTATACCATCTTTTATATGTAATTACCATGTACTCAAAATTTAATTGCTATAGATACAGTATGAAAAAAAGGGCAAATCTCATCATAATTTAGTTTTTAAGGTTGCTGAATAAAGCTATTTGCAACAAAGCTTCTTTTAAAAAACTTTAATTCTTATAAAACTTATAAATCCATCTATATAATTATTTTTATTCGAACTTTGAAACATTCCCTTACAATGCTTTCAATTCGAATGTTCTATTTGGGCTAAATCTTTACGATCTTTCTGTAGAAGCTAGAAGCTTTTGATTCCTGCGCTGTCGTAATCGATTTACTCAAAATTTGAATCCGCGGTCTTTTTCACGTAGCGAGGATTTTTAATTGCTTGGGACTCTATATAAGTCAAGCTTTTTGTAAACCTATGTGATGCCTTTAATCTCTGTTTCATTAGTCTCGAAGCTCAGATTTCTGTGTTTATCGTTTGAATAAACAAATCTGGAAGCATCTTAGAAGAACTCTATTCGTTGAATCTCATGGATTTATTTAAAGTTTCATTACTTAAAATCCACGTTTTGGCAATTGTCATTGTATTTGATCTTTTTTTTAAAACGGAGAGTCCTGCCTGTAATGTTAGGCAAAATAAAAGAATTAAGTCTAGTTACTGGATTTTCCTCTGCTTCAAACTGCATAGAGCCTCTCATGAAAGTAGTACCTGTTAATATTCTTCGCCACTTGATTATAATCATATGATAAAATGCCACCGAGTTATTTATACCCATGTGATCTTGTTGTTGTTCGAATATCGCATTAAAAAGGTGTGATCTATACGTATACATATTACTGGAGTAGAATAACTCTGGCATACAATATGCCGATCGTATCTCATTTACTAAATATGGCAACATATATTTTGAATATGAAAAATAGCAGTGGTTATGGCTCAGAGATTGCTACACTTTTCACGTAAGAAGGAGTGAAGTTTATTCTACAAGTGATCATCCGAAAAAGGTTGGTCAGTACAATGGTATTTTACCACACACACACACACACATGATCATGGTATAGGCTCGTTCTGGTGGTTATCCAAGAAGAACTAAAGCATCAATAAAAAGTGAAAATTAAAAAAAAATTAAAAATGACAATTTGTGAAAAATCCCTTATCTTTCGGCTGCTTTTAGAGAACAACTAAAAATTTGCTCACTCTAACGCCGATATCTTTCTGAACTTTTACGATATTTGACTAGATTTTTTTAATAAGTTGCTCCATAGAGTTGACTATTAAATTATGCAAAATGATCCTTGTTATCGTTCGCGCATGCGCAGATAAAAATTATTTCATACAACTGCTCATATTTCCTAAAATATTTAATATATTTATATTCCAATTGTACTATATTGTTTCTACTATACTTTGTCAATTTTTCTGAAACCGGAGTTAAATTGGTTGAAAACCCTGCATGTTATAAGCAAAAAACATACAAGAATTTTTTAATTTTTTTTAATAAATCACTATATCTCTATTAATATACATGCTATTCTTACACAAAAGAATACACATATTGCACAGTGTCTGTTTATTTATATTCGGTAGCGATAGATCATTTCATGCATTTTATTTTACAGGGTGATCCCAAGCATTATTATTTTTTTTAATTTTTTGTTGGCCCCCTAATTGCCCACCCTTATCAAATCGACATTGCTAAATATGAGGTCATACCTGTTCTTTTCAATCCTGAAATTCCAGAAGAATCTGTCAAGTATATTTTTAAATATTCGACAAAATGTCTAAAATTGAAAGTTGCCGGTCATTAATGGCAATATAGTGTACTCGTGTATATACAGTTGTGACGATTCCTTCTAAAACCCGATCAAAGGACGGTTTCTGTATTGAAAATATAACATCGACTTGAAGATTTAATTGCAGTCGTTGTTGTTGCAACCGATTGTGATTTTGATACGGGAAAGCTAAGCTACAAGGCTTAGAAACAATTCAAATTTGAGTCAGGGAAAGGAAAAAAAAGCATTTCAAGATAGGTATAAGTAAATTAAATCGGAAAAAATATAGAACATACAAAATATGTAATATATATTTCTGATTTTATGGAAGTCTGGTTTGCCAATCTTGAATTATTTTCTAATAGATGTATCTATGTCTACAAGACAATTTTAATTAAAGTTGCTATTTCAAAACGTTGTAACCTAACAACCACCAATCAGAATAACCTAACATTTGACCTAGATATACATCAAGCAAAAGAATTTTGTTCGATGAAAAATAAAGCACATTAATAATGTGGTGACAGATGGCTCAGTGATGGTCATTTTAAAGAAAATTTACAACATAGATTCACAATGTTAGGCTCTTCCGTGCATTGTAAACTACTTTAAGATAAATTACTTTCAGACCTCTGTCAAATTTCGCACCCAACGAAGAATTATTCTTTCAAATTACTCTCTCCACTGTAAATTTGAGAATCATATTCCGGGTATAATCTATGCAGATATTAGATCAAATCTTAAACCCTTTATTTTTCTGCACTTCCTTACAACATTTAGCGCATAATCACTGTTCTAATAAAAGCTTTATGAGCTATACCTCAATGATACAGTCATAACAGGCTCTCAGATGCAGAGCAATGGAAACTTATTAGTGCTCCATGATTTTATCAAAGTTGTAATATGAGTTACTTCTTTTTTAATAGTATAGCCTTAGATCAGGAATGTGGAGCTAGTTTTCTCCATTTTATTTGCAAAATTCCGTGGTTGACTAGTATAGCGCCACCTATTATTGCATTTTTGAAATATTTCTTCATTCGTAAAATAAAATTGCACGGTTTCATGTATGGGTCATTCCATACAAAAGGAGCAAATCACCTGTGGCAGACATGTTACAGATTTTAATGAAAATCAGTTTGTTAGTAGAAAAAAAATCCTTTTTTGAAAATTTTTGAGGAAAAAAATGCAACATTTCTACTGCCCGTTTAGAGATGAA